>OX336390.1:231328761-237216261 GCA_946902985.2 Meconema thalassinum | reverse complement strand
ATTCTCCTTGTGCACTTTAATGACTAGCAAATAGGAGATATTACCCTTCGTAGTACGTTCTTAGCAGACAATGATACCGTTCTGAAGTTCCAAAGCTTAAGATTTTACCCCGGACCAAAGCCGAAGCTTTGATTCCCGCACGCTCACAACATTTTCAATTCCCCCTCACATCTTGTACACCATGTACACAACTCGACCTAATAGTCGAAAGCCTCCCTGATAACATTTTTCATTTATTATATTTTGGTTGTGCTTATTTTTGTCTGATTAATAACTTTTATACACTCTTCTGTATAACACATTCGTAACCTAGCTTCTTATTAACTACGGTATATTTATATTCCACTCCAAATAGTGTTTTGTTAACAGTCATTATATGCGATACAATAATGCACTACATTTATATTTAAACTCTGAGGTACTCGGTTTCGCCCGGGAGGAAATACAAAGTCATGCTCATCATATTGTAAAGATTCGTGCAATTGCCCAGCGGTCGCCATTCTTTATCCTCGTAGTGACGGGCAGGCGGGGTGTGTGAGGAATGCAGAATAGCCAGTCCGGCCGGGGCTGATTAGGGTGGGCCCCTCCCCGCGCAACGTTGAATGAGTCAACCACAATAGCCCACGAGTCAGGTATACTATTGGCGCCTTGGCTACTAGACTCTTCTGCTTCTCGAGGCCACTGGAAGCAACAGGGAGTTCCAGAACAACCAACCAGAATAGGCTTGAACCCACTGGAAGGGGAAAATGGAGCCAGAACATCGCCGGAGAGAGGCTAGACATTGCTGGAATCCACCACTAGAAACTACTCGCTTTTACGAGAGGCGGCTTGATGGGGAATATTCGAGACCAGGGAGCTGATTGGATATATACCGGCAAACTGCGGCGGGCAAGCCAGTCCTGAGCGAGTCCGCGCTGTCGGTGTCTGCCGTGCCGAGCGACCAGTGGAAATAAATGTGAAGTGCTGTAATATTGAAGACAGTGCTGTGAAAATTAATAACGTAGTCAGTAAGTCTGGAAGATAAATAGTGACTGTGGAAGATAAACAGTAACTGTGGAAAATAAATAGTAACTATAGGAGATACTTCCTTGCAGTGAACATTGTAAATAAATAGTGACTTGTAGCTGTGTAAAGTGCAACTCTGTGTAAGTGTGTGTGTGTGTGTGTGTGTAAGTAAGTAGGCTTAACTTGATTTAGTGTAAATAACATTATTGTAAATAAAGTATTAGTGCATTATAAGCCTGACCTATTTTTACGAACCCTAAAAACGTAACAATATTATGGTCATTTTAAGAAATCCCTCAACCGGATAAAAACTTACCAACAGGTTGAATTTAAACCCAAGTTGTTTGCTTCCTTCCTTTACCACAACTTATATTCCAGCTGTCCAGCGGCTTTGGTGGCGTAGTCGGTGTGCCCATATCGTGGGTTCAAACCCGGCCGAAGTCGTCGGATTTTTAAGAACGTTAAAATCCTTCAGTATGCCTTCTTTCGGAGGGGAAGTAAAGATGATGATGATGATAATTGTAGTTTTAAGGGGCCTAGGTTATCGGCCCCTAATCGTCTGGGTGTTAGCGAAAATGACAATGAAATGGAAACCAGAACGAAAACCAATGTAGATAGAAAATACTTACACAATGTGGTTGAGATTCAAAATACTCACAAAAGGTAATTTAGATAAGCGGGGAGCCAATTCATAAAAACAGTGCGGGAATCTTAAAGAGAAAAGGAAATGTATAATGAAAAGTGGCTGAACCCTCGAAGAATGAGGGATCAGGAAAGATGAGAGAAAGGTCAATTAGGGCGGAAAAGGAAGAGACTCCCTAGGCCTCAGACACCCTAATACCGTCGATGTCGGAAGAGAACAAGAGTTGACCAAGAGAGGTCGACAGGAGAGAAGACTTGAGAGGAGCCCGGCACAAGTAAGAGGAAGTGATGCCAAACTCAGCTGGGGTCCCGTGGTCACCAACCCACGTCCCACAAGTTGTGAGCCTCTGGGGGAGGGGAAGGATGTAAGGCCCGCGGGCCCATGTCATAGATTTATGGCACGTAAAATAACCTACCACTGAAATTGGTAGTGTGTAGCAAAATTTGTAGGTTATAGTTAGAAACGCTCTATCATGTTCCAAGTTTGCCGCTAGGTGTTAGTGACAGTAGCACCTGGTAGCCAAAGTTGGAACTACTTGAAATTGAACTGGTTGGGAGCCCTCAGGCGTTCAATTAAAAAAAACAGCTATGGCTACAATTCATATATCCTGCTTCGTGGCTAAGATTAACTTGGCACTGTTAATTCTCCTCAATCGAGATTGGGAGTTTGTAACCTCTTCATAACTCATTTCTACCATATCATGTATATAAGATTTGACTGATAACCTGTGTTAATGTGATGTCTGTAGTATTGTGTGTATTTGTAATTGATGCTGGGATTGGGATGGAGGCAGCCGTAGCATCGTGGCCGTAAGTTAGGAACCATCCCAGCATTTTCCCGGAGTAGAAATGGGGAACCTCGCGCAAAACCACTCATAGGATGGCCGAGGTGGGTATCGAACCCACCTATATTCAGTTTTGTCTCACGAGGATGAGTGTACCCCGTTCCAGCCCTCAGACCAGAATTACGTTTCTTGATAGAGCCGGGATTCGAATCCAGGCCTCACAGCTTTCGTTACACCAGGTGGTGGTCTATATATTAAACGTTTAATCGTTTAATCGCTTTCTTACTAACCGCGTTTCGTAAAACGTTTATTTAAAAGTTTTCTTGAGAAACATTTGAACGTTTCTTAATAAATCGTTTCTTAATAAATCGTTTCTTAATTAAACGTTTTCTGATAACAGTTTTATGATTTAAAAGATAAATCGGGTTTTAAACCAGTTTTTGCTTTAAATGTTTCTTTAGCAAAGATGTGTTCCATTTTTGTTTGTTCAATTTAATAAATTCACCTTAACGATATTGACGGGTGTTATTGTCGGTAAAATAAACAACTTTCCTTTCATCAGCTTTTAAGCCTGAACAGTATTGATCATACCAGATGGCGGTATTAAATACTCTAAACTACCAGTATACTGAGCATTTATTCCTCACACTTGACTTGTGACCTGAAAAACCTTTGTAACACTTCCTCCAGAATCAGTCAAAACGCCAGTTGTCAGAAACATCCATTAAATTTAAGTGCAAAAGCGTTTAAGAGGATCAAGATTTAAACCCTAAACGTTTAAACAAACGTTAAGTTTTGGGAAACAAACGTTATTGTTTAGAAAACGTTTTACATATGTTAATTTTTAGGAAACGTTTAAACAAACGTTCATTTTTTGGAAACGTTTAAACAAACGTTAAAATTTAGGAAACGTTTAAACAAACTTTAATTTTTTGGAAACGTTTAAACAAACGTTAAAATTTAGGAAATGTTTAAACAAACGTTCATTTTAGGAAACGTTTAAACAAACGTTCATTTTTAGTAAACGATTAAAAATTAAAAAGAAATTAAAAACGTTCTCTATGAGACTGTTTTGAACTCTTAATAGAAACATCGCGAAAACATTTCCGACTTTGAGCCCTAATAATAACCGAGGATAACTATTCTCATGGCGGCCACAGTCAAAGCCGGTGTTCGAATCTAGGGTCTCGGAACTAACAGCTCCCCACTCGTCTGCTGGGTATGTTACAAGTTACTAGACTCATCGCCTGTTCCCGTCTTATTACTCACCAAGAATGCGTTACTTTTTACAAGCATCAGCAAGTGACGACGCTAGTTACCAATGGCACACTTTAGAAGGGAGCCTACTGCCTTGCAGACGGATACAAACATCACACTAGTTCCCTTCTTCAATCTAAAATACTATTTTCATCCATTAATAATAATAATAATAATAATAATTATAATCTGTTAGTTGGTCAGCCCAGAGGCTAGTTGGATCCTCAACAAGTACCGCCATAGTTTGGGTTGGTAGATACCGACAAATCCTCAAAGCAGCACTATAATGAGGTGTACTAAGCAAGATGAAGAGTGAGGTAGTTTGCCATTGCTTTCCTCACTGAGTCAGAACAAAGCACTCACCCTATGAGTAGAACCTTTCATATTACACACAGAGGCACTAGTTGCGCCCTGAATGTCATTACTCAGCACCGCCCATACCTCAGTAACTGCCATGAGTGAGACAGACATTGGTGGAGATCCACATTTTATTGTAGCCTGTGCCAACAGACAAATGCAAATGTACTGCACTCATCAATAGATGGCAATAATAATAATAATAATAATACAATTCTTAAACGGAACTTTGATCAGACGACCTACAAATGATCTCTACAGAAACACAGACACCCTCACAGAGAAATTTAGGAAAATACGCCTACAGTTCTATTGACACACGCGGAGGATGGATGAAAACAGACTCACTAAGAAAATTTTTAACATCATTAATACGAGTAAATTAAAGACCAGTTGGACGAGAAAAACACAGGAGGACGTGGAACGATTCAAAATCTTTGAAGACGATACCAATTCAGAAGTAAAATCAAAAACAATAAGTCTCAAGAAATGAAACAATAGGGAAATAATGGACAGAGGAAAGGAAGAAAAAAAAACACAGTGAATTAATGATGAGGTTTTGGGAAGAAAAGAGGATAGGAAAAGGAAGTGAAGCTGTGATTGGCTCAAGGTCGCACGCTCTCCCAAAGGGGAAACATAGATAATAATAATAGTAGTAATAATAATAATAATAATAATAATAAGTGTGGGTTGTATATTACACCTGTTATTCTCTGGCCGAGCACTGTTTTGCAAGCAGTACAACATGGCATCTTTTATCCAAGAGATGTTACCACTGATCAATACCGTACTAATGGACATATTTAACGTACAGTAATTACTGACAAACCGTGATTATTCCCTTGCAGTAATGAAATTCGAAATACTGTCCACTGTTAATATTGACTACAATTACCACAACACAGTATCAATTCACAAAGCAGGTAACATTTTCAGCACTTTCAGGATGCAGAAAACGGACGGACGGACATTATTATTATTATTATTATTATTAAGTTATTATTATTATTATTATTATTATTGCACGATTCCAGCCTTTTGAGTTGACGCCCATGGTCTTTGTGAGGATGAAATGAATGATGATGACGTCCTAACACCCAGTCCCTAAGCTAGGGGAGTAGAGTATGACGTTATAATCCCATGACCTTGCGTCCTCATGTCAAGACCGGATGGTTATACGACGGAACTACAGTTATTAACTGTCTGTGTCAATAAGCCTTTTACACTATGCCAAAATAGGTTTAGAATATTTAAACTTTTCTTCTTCGTGTCCTCACTGCGGTGGCGATTGCTATTTTTATCAACGTAACTTCTAGGCCATCTGCCCTTAATAATAAGAATGAGCATAGAAATGAACAATACTGCTACACCTACTACTGTCTTGCATCTAAATTACAAACTAGAACAAGAAATGGAAATAAAATAGAATAAGGGAATTACAAGACACGGATACGAAATTCCATCAATCCTTGGAAGGAAGGTGGTGGTTATTAACTCGTTGGGATATCTTAGGTCATCAGGCCTGTGTACTTAGGTGTGCATTCAATTAGTCTGGCAACCTGTATTTTTGTGGTGACTGTTGTAGTGTGTGTTGCTGTAATTAGTACGGGCAGGGTGCCTCGAGATTTGAAATAAGGTACTATCCGGGCATTTGCCTGGAGGGAGTGTGGAAAAACTTGAGGAAAAAGCACGCTCAGGATATCGATTGTCAACGGCAAGATTCGAACCTCCGATCTCCGGACTTGCTGCAGCTCCTCATCGCAGCCGTGGTGAGAGATTTCATTTGCACGGCTAAGCCATGGGGTTTGAAAGAAAGCAGAGCCACAAGTAACAATAAAAATTATTCTCAGAATGGGCAATCAGTGGCGGGATTCGAATATCAGATCTCGCAGTGCAGCTATTTCACGTGGATGATGATGATTATTATTATTATTATTATTATTATTATTATTCAATGCACGCTCCAAATGGGCCTATTGTTCATGGAAGTCTTTCTCCAAAGCGGATTACGGTGGGTGGGTAGGGTAATCTGTGGTGTGTAAGCAAGATGACTGTGCTAGTAGTTGTGACAGTATCCGCAAGATAGCGATAGCGACACTGACATACTTCGTAGCCCGCGGCTCTACTGGCCACTTAAAGAACTAACTGCTCAGAAGAACAAATCGCTGTGTTACATAACGTCAACAAGAGGTTGAGGTCTGAGCAAAGGAATATTATTTGTTTCCTTCTGGACAGTTGGTTCGTACACTGAATTTCAGTACATTATTAGGACGAATGAACTCTTATGTCCCACGCATTAAAACAAAGATCACCCTACCGGTAGTCTACGTGTAGTCAGTCACACCAACACCCATAATAAATGAATAGACTCTTACTTTGCCGACATTTTGTCCCTTAACCCTGCTGTGGTCGCGTACCTAATAGTGACGCGAGTGGTCGCATGGTCTACATAGGTATGCCATTTTAAATTTTAATAAAAGAATATATTTAATTTTACTTTTTTTTTTAGTCTTTTACCCTCCAGGTTGGTGGAACCCACGGACTCAGCGAGGGAACTCACGACTACCGCCTCTACGGGCAGTGTCCTAGAGCTGGGAACATCGAATCGGAAGGGATACAACTGGTGAGGTGGGATTGGCACCTCGCCCAGGCGGCAATTGCGTTTATTTGTTTATAAGTCTTATTATCTATGTAATTCTTATTAATTATAATCAACAGAACCTAAATTTTATTATTTTCTTATCAAAAGATACTAAAACAAATAGTCACCCATTTGTTACGAGAAAATCACAAGGATTACAGAAATTGAGATAAAAAAAAACAGTGTACAGAATTATTAAAATCTTATCAGAGTTCTAAGCAGGACAAACATACAGATTTAGAATTCTCAGGACAAATGAATTTATTGCACGAATTACACATTTTTCGAGTGCTCCTATTATGCGCTCTACCGCAATAGTGGCATCGACCGACATTATTAGGCTAATCCGCAAGGGTCCTGGTGACGACGATCAAGTTTCAACTTGCGGAAGGCCTAGAAAATATTTTATTGTGAACGTTAGACTCTCGGCAACGTATTTTCCTGCAACCTGCTATGAGCCAATGGTTTCACCATAGCCAGAGACAGGCTGACAAGAAAGTCACGACGGAAAACGGATTTATAGTTTTGTTTGCTGTATGTTTGCAAAGTACGTTGAGAGCACTGAGGTTGATTAGATCATAGAATACAGTTACAGGCCATCTTCTTGAGTTTCTGGACACGTCTTAGAAAGAAGACATCTTATCCACTAGATCAACATCATTTTTAGTACGATTATAATACGTAATGAAGCCTCCGTGGCTTAGGCGGCAGCACGCCGGCCTCTCACCGCTGGGTCAGTGGTTCAAATCCCGGTCACTCCATGTGAGATCTGTGCTGGACAAAACGGAGGCAGACAGGTTTTTCTCCGGGTACTCCGGTTTTCCCTGTCAAAATTTCAGTCCAGCAACACTCTCCACTATCATTTCATTTCTTCTGTCATTCATTTAATCATTGCCCCAGAGGAGTGCGCCAGGCCTCGGCAGCCGGCACAGTTCATATCCTCGCCGCTAGATGGGGGCTTCATTCATTCCATTCCTGACCCGGTCGGAGACTGGAAGCAGGCTGTGGATTTTCATTTTCATAATACGTAATGATTTCAGATTATCTTTGTTGTCCTGTTTCGTTATCAATTACTGCGTCGTCACCTGGGATTTCTTGCTTGGATTCAGAATCTGTGAGCTGTTTTTCAATATAGTCTTCATACTCACCTGAACTTGAATGTTCGTCATACTTATCGGGTTGACTATCGGCTTCTTCCAACTACGCTGTGATTAGAGTCGCTTGCCTATCCTCCATAATTTCCTAAAGAAGGAAAACATTAATTTTTACCGCCAAAATAGTGTAAAAATACTTATTAACGAAAATATTAAGCCAATGTCAATAATAAAATCAATAATAAGTGCAAAAATGTAGATTTAGTCTAACTAAGTCTCTAGCAAAATAATTACGTAATTGGTCGCACGGCATACCAGTGTAGGCCACGGACTTTACAGGACTTCTGTAACACAACTACGCACAACTGATATTCGTGCAGCACTGAGCATATGGGTCAACTATCCATCTTAAACTACCGGTACACGTTGTGTCAGCTACGTGGCGCTGTAAGTTTTAAAGCAGTCATTGTTTTCACAAGAGTGGATTACATATGTAGACCACGCGACCACTCCAGGGTTAAAATTATAAAGCGAAGGACATCGCCCCTCTGTGATGTTAGTGAAGGGACCTAACTCTCCGATTGATTTCAGGATATTTTTAAATATCGTCAGCTTGTTTGAATGGAACAGAAGACACAATGTAAAATATTAACCGCTAGTATATATCGGAATGAACTGAGGGCCAACATAATAGTTCCCACAAATTTCAAGTAAATACGATATTTACTAGTAATTATTGGGTGTAGCGCACCTGCCACTCACCCCGAGTTCGACTCCCGGTTCCGTCAGGGATTTAAGGAACTTACGCGAGGGATAGAATAAGGTGCACTCTGCCTCGTGAGGACAATTGAGCAGCAGTCTTGACAGTCAGGCAGCGCCCCGGTCAAGGAAACCAAGATTAACAACAGAGGGGACCACATGTCACCCCGCAATCTGTATGCAGAATGGCGGTGTCTCAGCATACCAGGGCCCTTTATGGGTGTGGTGCTACGGGTTTGAATTATAAGCAGCTAACATCATTAATACCATGTAATAATTAGTCAAAGTATAATAGAAATAATTAGGCTACTTTGTCAACACATGGGCCTGTTTACTCCCTCTTGATGGATGCAGTATTTTTGCATTTGTCTGTTGGCACAGGCTAAAGTAAAATGTGGCTTTTCACCGATGTCTCAGCCTCATTCATGGCTGTGATTATATGGGAGCTACGTATGAGTGGTGCTGTGTAATGACATTCAGGGCACAGCTAGTGTCTATGGATGCTGTGAAAGGTTCTACTCACAGCGTCAGTGCTGTTGGACTCAGTAAGGAAAGCAATGGCAAACTACCTCACTCCTCACCTTGCCTAGCACGCCTCATTATAGTGCTGCCTTGGGCTTTGCGGGTTTCTTGCACATAACCTATGATGGCACTTTGTGAGGATCCAACCAACCTCCGGGCTAACTACCTAACATACAGTCACACAAAGGATATAACACAAGTGGTTTCGGAAGTTGTTCAAACCAGAACTCACAAAGTCCTGAATCTGGTGACGCGACGTCTAGTCCTCGGGACGAGCGAGCGCCTTCCTGAACGGAAACTATTTGCTATACATGGCTGAATTTTTGAGCCTATTAATGAATGTAGTGTTTTCTTTTCATTTGTCTGTTGATACAGGCTACAGAAAAATGTGGGTTTTCTCCCACTTTTCCTAGTAATGCTACTAGAGACACAGTGGATGATCTGCCCACCTCCTATTGTAGCACTCCGGAGGTCCGGATTCGATTCCTGGCTCTGCCAAGAAATTTAATTATGGTCTGAGGACTGAAACGGGGTACACTCAGCCTCGTGAGGCAAAACTGAGAAAAGATGGGGTCGATTCCCATCTCAGCCATCTTGGAAGTGATTTCCCGTGGTTTACCACTTCTACTCCAGGCAAATGCCGGGATGGTACCTAACTTAAGGCTACGGCCGAGTCCTTCCCAATCCTCAACTAAAATTACAAATACAGTAATACAGCCATCACCATAGGACAGGTTATCAGACAAATTGTACACACACACCCAAGTACACGGGGATAAATGACCACGATATCCAAGCCCCTCAAATGAAGCAACAACAACAAAATCATCTTTGGATGATGTGAAAGGTACTGTACTACTCATCGGTTCAGTGTTGCTACACTGGCTCATTATTGCTCTGACTTGTGTTTTGGAAGACCTTATTAGAAAATAAGCTGTCCCGTGGCGTAGCCGTGCTCGTTAAATCGTGCACCACGGCCACAGGGGCAGCAGCCGCAAGTACGGATATCACAGCTAAGAATCCTGGCATTGACAGGGCCAATGAACGCGATGCCCCAAAATGGAATTGAGAACAAGTAACAAAACATTCGGACAGAGTCTTTCACAATATTCCAGTCCACTGACATTTTGCGTGAAGTATGTGAACGTCCATTAAAGCTCACCTGCGATGATTTCATGGCAGTGGATAGGACATAATGACATGCGTTTTTGAGATACTGGCATACCTAGATCAGGAGTTGGCGAATCAGCATTTTCGATTTATTACACCGAATTTGTGCCTTATTTTGTTTGTAGTACGTACAGTACATGTAGACTGGGGTCCATTCTATTAGCAGATAGTTGCCGGGGAGGGTATGCATCCCACACTACAGTGGAGTCCAGAGGGTAGTGGTGCTTTTAGTTCCAGATCAGAGTGGACTGCTCGCTGTAATACCCAAGAATATTAGACAGCCCTTTGAAGATTAAGTAGCTTCTCGCCCAATTGACCACGGGCGGCTTCGGTGGCGTAGTTGGTAGCATGCTGAGCCTCTATGCCCAAGATCGTGGGTTCAAACCCGTCCAAAGTCGTCAGAGCGTTAAGAATCCCTCAGTATGCCTTCCTTCGGAGGGGAAGTAAAGCGGGCGGCCCCATGCCATAGATTTATGGCATGTAAAATAACCTTCTACTAACTACAATTATGCGAAGCTAAATTTGTACGTTAGATTTGATTAATGCTCTATTAAGTTCCAACGTTCGTCGCCGAGTGCAAGTTGCGGTGACATATAGTAGCGAAGTTCACAGCTAGGTGGCGTTGACGGTAGCATTTGGTAGCAAAAGTAGGAACTACTTGAAATTGATCGTCTGCAGTACTTAGCTGAATTACAGATAACACACACTAATACAGCCATCACAATTAACACCGATTATCAGACAAATAGTACACATACCCAGACTGAGGAACCAAACAACCAATTGAGCACGAAAATAGTAATATATTTAATAAGCTTGCTTTTGTTGTCAGCACCCACGTGATTTGTTCTACTTTGAATTAGGTGCTGACTGCTGATTGACAATTGAAGTGAGGTTGACAACTATGCATATTTAAGAGAAACTGCCAGTACGCTAATTCTAACGAAGTAAGGAGTAAGATCGGGACAGGTGTATGTCACGTCTATTTAACTTTCGAATCTTAACGCCGTGCGCTGACCGAAGGTGTGAGCCATCGCGTGTCATCAAAGCCAGTTCATCTCTGAGAAAAGGAAATAAAAGGCAGACTTGGACATCGTTTCTCATTTATTTGATAAAGGATTTGCTCTATTATAAAAATATTCACTAAAATCATACGGTTTTCGCCACAGTTCTTGGCCGGTCGCCCCGGTTGCGCAGTCGTACAAAGGACATGCATGTGCAATACGTGAATTGGTTTCCACGCAACTGACAACTCGCGTGTCGATTGTATTTGCTTGAGGCTCACCGACTGTCCTCTGTACGACTGCACAACCGGCCAAAACTGTGGCGTAAACTGTACGTAATAAAATTTCCATGACTTTTTTTTCTGAATTAAAGCAACCGTTTAGAGAGTGAAAACCTATTTAAGCCTACTTCTGTAACGTGTTTTTCGAGGGGTTTTATGCAACTGGCATAAGTCAGTAGGAAGCCATTCTATATTTATTTACGCGGCAAATTGTTCAGCCAAGAGAATTTTTCATGTTAATTTATTATTATTATTAATTTATTATAATTATTATTAAGGTATTTTCGGGGCATTTTATAAAAATTATTAGCATTCAGATAGGTTTTCCATGTCTTAGAAAACGCTATCAAGCAAATTATTACGAACGACAATATTATAGAAAATTATGTGATTACGGAATTTTACGGAGTTTTGTCAGTTAGGGTATTTGAGAGACATGACTCACTGGGAATTCGAATACAAGCTGATTCCTGTCGAGAAGTATTACGCAAGGCTGGGTCGCAAGGTCAAGAAAAGGCGAATTGTTGGGACGGAAAACGACTTCTCCCTCTCGCGCGCCGAGTGTAATGAGGCAGAGGAGGGGAACTAGCGGCGTGCTCAGCCAATCAGTGGGGACGACGTAAGCTAGATGTCGGTACCATGGTGGGGGAGCCAACGTGTGGATATATCGTTCGACGCGCCGTGAAATAAGGACAATCTGTGAAATACTTGACGAGTATGGATGCGCGTGCGAGTGGCTCCGATGTTCGGTGGAGTTAAGGACTATCTGTGTAGAACTTGCGGAGTACGGTTGCAAGTGCGTGTCGCTCCGATGTTCAGTGGAGTTGAAGACTAACTTTTGCAAAACTTAACCAGTGCGGTTGTACGAGTGTTTGGGTCCGAGGTCTAATCTACCAGAATATCATCAAATTCCGACGGAGATGACGACGTCCAGGAGACTGTGGGAAGCTCACAGCATCAGCAAGTACGAGGGAAATGCCTTGGCAATTTCCAATGGTAAGCGCAAATGACGCAGAAATACGCAATCTCTCATTTTTCTTTGTTTTACATTTCATATTTCAGTAACTTCATAGCTTGGAAATAAGAGTAAAATCAATTTATCAGACTCCGTTTTCACGTAATTTTCTATCGGTAATATTCAAATCACAACGCTCCAATTTAAATTTTGTACTTATTATTATTATTAATTTTGCTATACTTGTTTTATATAATAAATTCATTTCTTTTACAATGCAATCTTTGCTTTCAGTAGGTAGCATTAGATATAGACCAATTCCTTCTCCTGATACAATTGTTTGTTGGGTTAATGATCAAATCATACCACGATCTGAGTGAATAGTGTCTTGAAGGTGTTCTGCCAGAGCTAGACGTTGTTAAATACAAATTTAGATTTCAACATTGCATTGAGGTCTTGGCGCCCATTAAAACAACATAGCTTAGGCAAAGGTAAACAGTTACATTTATCTCCCAACAGTGTGGGCTAGCCAAACTGCCACATTGTACGCTCAACGTTAGGGGCTAGCAAAACGTTACACTTGTCGCTCAACGTGAGGGCGAAAGAAACCATTACATTTGTCGCCGACAACTTGGGGCTGAAAACCTAATAACATTTGTGGAAGGAGAAGGGTATATATTTCTGTGCCTGTATTTTGGGGGTTATTTGTCTTTATCAGTGTATATCATTATGGGGGATGAGAAAGAAAGACAGATGAGGTTACGTAGTGGTCATCAACTGGAGAGTGATGATACGAGCAGTATGTCAAGTGATGGTAGTACCGGGGTAGCGGAGGTAAATCCCGATACTGAAACAGGGAGTGTAGGCGGCCAACCAGAATTAAAAACTTTACTTCTCGAGTTCATGTATCAGAACAAAGTTAGTAGTGATGCCTTAAATGCAAAATTAGAACAGAATAATGCAAAATTAGAACAAAACAGTAGGGAAAATAAAGAAAGTACAGAAGCTTTAAATGCAAAATTAGAACAAAACAGTAGGGAAAATAAAGAAAGTACAGAAGCTTTAAATAAAAAATTAGAACAGAATAATGCAAAATTAGATAAGAACAACAAGGAAATTAGTGTGAAAATGGAGCAGATTAGAGGAGAAATCAGAGGAGTAATGGAAGAGAAGGTTAAAGAGATCATTGCAGATGTAGACAAGAAATTAGGAAAAGTACAGGAGGAGTTAGAAATTAGAATCAGTACACAGGCTGAAAATTTAAAAGAACTAGTGCAACTGGAAACACAGCAGGTCAAAAAGCAATTGGGGGGAGAAATTGACAAAATTCAGGTAGCAACTAAAGAGGTTAAGGAACAACTGGGGGGTAGAATTGAGAAAGTCCACTCGCAAATAGTTGCAGAAGTAAATGATTTAAGAGAGAGTAATAGAGAGAGCATTAGCAAGATTGAGGAGAAACAAGCAAAGCTATATGATAAAGTAGAAGAATCAGAAGGAAACATTAAATTAACAGTAAACAGTATTGAGAGGAAGGCTGAGGAGAAAATCGCAGAATTAGAATTAAAATTAAAAGCTAGGATCAGGCAAGAAAATAGTCAGAATAGGCCAGTTTTTGTGAATAGCACACACAGAGAGGTAGAACTGGGTAAGTTCAGCAATCGACAGGGGTGCCCAATGGAGTTCATGAACACTATAGAAAATAAATTCGGGGAGAGGTTGGAAAATGGTAGTATTGAGTGGTGCCAGGTAGTTGAAATTTTAGAACAAGTGTTTGTGGGGGAAACGAGGAATTGGTTTGCTGTCTACAGAGACAAGTTTACTGATATTAATGATTTTAAAATGAAATTCTGTGAAAAGTTCTGGAATGAGGTTATTCAGTCGCAGCATCGTGAGGGAGTAGTGTGTGGTAAATATAACCCTAAAGGAAGCTCCACCATGACCGAATACTTTTTAGGGCAGGTATTAGTGTGTAAATATCTGGATGGCTTGAAGGAGGAAAGTGATGTGGTAAGGTTGCTACTTAGGCACTTTCCCTATAGGATCAAGGAGGCTGCTTGTATCCAGAATGTAAAGACTATATCACAAGTAGAAAATTTGTTAAGCACATTTGATGCACTAGGGAGAGGGGGTTATGAGGACAATTTCAATCGGAACCAGGGTAATAATAATAATAGACCTAATGAAGCCAGGCATCAAGAAGTTCAAGGGAACGGTGGCGAAGGGGCCAACGCTCAAAATAGAAATAATAATAATCAGCTAAATCAGAACAGAGGAAATGACTATGGTAATCAGTATCAAGGGAGGAATAATGATTTCAGGGGAAATCAAGGGAGGAACAATGATTACAGGGGAAATCAAGGGAGAAACAATGATTTCAGGGGAAATCAAGGGAGAAATTATAATGACAATAATTACAACCAGAATAGGGGTCAAGGAAGAGGACAGCCTAGTGGTAGTAATATACAGCCAAACAATGACAACACAGCCCAGAACAACCAGACCAGTTTAGTAGTTAGTAGTACTACGGCCAGCTGTAGCGGTTCTTTAAACGCGAACCAGGCTGCGAAGTAAGGTCAGAATCTCAGTCTGTAGCATGCCCTGTCCATACAATTATACAGGAACCCTATGACCTAAATGTGAGAAATGAATTATTACATGAACTAAATGATGAAGGTATTATTCAGGAAGTGGTTAGTAAGAGCCCCATAGTTAAATTTAACGTGTCCGAGGCGTACACAGATGTTTTAATTGATAGTGGTTGTATGAAGAGTTGCATAAGTAGTGCATTTTATGATAAAATGAAAGGAACTGGAGTAAATTTTGAGGAGATACCAATTAAAAGCACTTTTGTTATCACAGCTGTTGGGAAGAGGTCTAAAGTAATTTCTAAGCAAGTTTTAGTAGACATTAAAATTAATAATCATGTAGAGAAGCAGATTTGTCTTGTAATTCCAAATTTAGTATTCAGTGTTATCTTGGGTTCAGAGTGGCTAAGTAGAGTGTCTGGTAACTTATGTTATGATGTAGGGAGTTTGAAATTTAAATGGGGAGATTCTGAAGTAGAAGTAGCGTTCAATGACCATATTCAGAGAAGTAGTATTGTAGGTGTGATTTGTACTTTAAATGAGATATCGCCAGCCGTAGAGCGGGGTTCTCCATGTTTTGTGGGCAGTGTGATTACGAACGGAAGTCTAGAGGACTCGTTACGTGAGGCTGCATTTCAGGGAAATATAGAGGATGAACAGTGTGTTCGGCTCTATGATGTGTTATTGTGTAATAGGAGAGTGTTTGAGGATCGCATTGGTATGGCCAATTGCTATACCCATTCATTGAACGTTATTGATAGGTCAGTATTCACAGGACATAGATATCCTGTACCTTTCGCTTATCAGAGTGCAGTTGAGGCACAAATTAACCAGATGCTTGAAGATGGGATTATTGAGCACTCTAACAGTCCGTATGTTAATTCTTTGATAACGGTACCCAAGACCAACGGCACTGTTCGTATTTGTTTAGACGCTCGTTTGGTTAACAGTAGAATTAGTTCAGATCAGCTGAAATCTATGTCAATAGAAGAATTAATGCAAACATTTGAGGGGAAGAAGTATTTCACTTGTGTAGATTTGAGTTCCAGTTTTTGGCAAGTGCCACTTATGTACGAAGATAGACCATTTACAGCTTTTAGTCATAAATATAACCTTTATCAATTTTGTAGAACACCTTATTGGTTAAAGAGTAGTTCAGCAGCTTTAATTAGGGCTTTAAACATCGCATTAGGGGATGACACAGGAGAGTTTGTAACCATTTACATAGATGATATGGTAATTAGTTCACGCAGTTTTGAGGAGCATCTACGTCATTTAGATATAGTTTTTCAGAAGTTAGATCAGGCAGGGTTCACTTTGAAGCTGTCTAAGTCGTCATTCTGTCAGTCAGAAGTGACATTTTTAGGTCATAGAGTGTCGAGTAGAGGAGTAACACCAGAAGAAAGTAGGGTTAATAAGATACTTAACGCAGAGGTGCCACAGAATGTTAAACAGTTAAAAACTTACCTGGGAATTTGCAACTTTTTCAGGAGGTTCGTTCTTAAATACTCAGGGATGGTAGAACCATTCAGGGAATTGCTTAAAAGTGGGACTCGGTGGAGATGGGAGTCCAAGCATGATCAGGCTTTTAGAGCGCTGAAGGAAGGTTTTGAGAAAGCTGTAGTGCTGAAATATCCGTTAAAAGATAAGGAATATGTGGTTATGACAGATGCTTCACATATAGGCATTGCTGGAGTATTATGTCAGAAAGATGATGAGGGTAATCTGTGCATTGTATCTTTAGCCTCGCGAGGACTGACAGCAGCGGAGAAAAGATACACGATTACTGAGTTAGAGCTTTTAGGTATTGTTTTCAGTTTAGGAAAATTTAGAATGTATTTAGTAGGGGGGAAATTTGAGATCCACACAGATCACCATGCATTAATGTATATGAGGACTTGTAAACTCAGTTCTAACAGAGTTAGTAGGTGGATTCTTGCTCTGCAGGAATACGAATTCACAGTAAAATATATTAAAGGTAAAGATAACATTCTTGCAGACATGCTATCGAGGGACACTAATTTATGTAGGGATTATCCTGTGGTTAAAGCAGAGGATGGTATTTTAATATGTGCATGTGTGGACAGTAGCAACAGGGCATCGTTACAGACACTGAGAAATATGCTAGTGGAGCAACGTGATGACGTTAAGTTAAAGGAGCCACTGGCTAGGTTGGAAATAGGTGAAGAAGAGTATGTGAAAGTAGGACGGTTCACGTACAAGATGCAGGATGGGCTTCTTGCAAGGAAATGTAGGAATAATCGGTGGGCAATATGTGTTCCTGCCACTTTGCGGGAGGAGCTAATTTGGTTCATTCATAGGGAATTAGGACACTTTGGTGCTGCCAAGGTCTTCTATGAAATTGGTCGTGACTTCATTTGGAGTAAAATGGGAAGGGACGTTAGGAGGATTTTAGCTAAGTGTGACACCTGTCAAAGGAGTAAATATCCAGTTAAATATTTAGTGGGGGAGAGATCTGCAGTTCTCACCAGTAGTCCCGGCGAACTACTGTGTGTGGATTTATTTGGCCCGATCGTTAAAGGACAGTACGGCTACGAGTACATTTTTATAGTTATTGACGCTTTTAGTAAGTATGTCAAGCTATATCAGCTAAGGAAAGCCACGGGACTAGCGTGTAGCCGTCTGATCATTAATAAGTATGTACCTGAGTTTGGCATTCCTCTCAGGATACTATCTGACAGTGGACCACAGTTTACTGCAAAGAAATGGAGAACCAGTATGCAGGAAGCTGGTATAACACACGTTCATTCCTCTGTAAGGTACCCTCAGGGTAATTCTGCAGAGCGTCCATTAAGGGAAGTGGCTCGTCTTTTTCGGACTCTAGTGCATGACAAGCATGCGGCCTGGGTTGGACATCTTCCCAAGGTCGAGACTTGGCTGAATTCTGTCCAGCATGAGAGCACGAAATTGACGCCATACGAAGTTCACTTCGGAAAAAGACCACAAAATGAACTAGCGAGGGTGTTGGGATTAAATGAGGGTAAGCAACCGGGGATGGATTACATTGTCCAGTTGGCGAAACAGAATTTATCTAAGTCAGCACAAAAGAGAATTCGCCAACAAAAAGAAACTAAATTTGACCTATTCGAGCCGGGAGACAGAGTCTTACTTAGAGTGCCGAAACAGTCAAATAAGCTAGAGAAAGTCATGTCCAAGTTCTTTTATCTCTACGAGGGCCCATTTATAGTTTCCAAACGTATTGGCAAAACAGCATATGTGCTGGAGAATAGTAAGGGAAACAGATTATACGGGACGTATAATATACATAGTCTCCGAAAGTATGTGTCATAAAGTAAGGATGTTTAGCTGGCGAGCCAGCCTATCAAATGAGTAAGTGTGGTATTTGGTGCGTGGGAGGAGATGGTCTTCCAGGCAGGCGTATCAGAAGTCACACAGGGGGGTAGTATGTAAGTAAATGAGAGTTTTTAAGGTACAGGGAAATATGACGGGATTGTCGGATGCTGTTGAGCACTAAATTGTCTCGATGCACCAAGGCCATTTTGGCAGCGCTGATGGGTTCCCATTTATCTCCAAGAGATGGGGGAGCGCTTGTATAGGGCTTGTTAGCTTAAGGCGTCCACGAGATAAAAGATGGGCCATCAGAATGCGAGACAGTCCTTCATGAAACTCATACATATCAGCACACGTGATTTCTGTTTACGGCCTCGCCATGTAAGATTTGTTAGTGTGTAATTTAAGATAATTTGTACAATGGTATTATTTGTGTGAGGAGAAATGGTCTGTGTTGAGAACTAGTATTAAGTAGAATATGGTTAACGGGAACTTAACAAGACAGGGCGATTACGGCACAGAAATATTTGGTGTTATATGTAATGCGCATTTACTGTTTTTTTTTTTCAGAAGTCAATATTAATTTAATCTACTTTAAAGAGAGATTAAGTATTATGGTCACGAGGCGCTGCCACAATAGTGTGATCGTGTGCTCAGTGATAAGTGGAATTAAATGTCACCATAAGGAGGGGACCTCCAGTGAAATTAGGAAGTTCTATGGTGATATAAATATATCAGAACACCTTCAATGCGTGTGATATGACATCATAAATACATAGTGCTCACACATTAATTATGTCTATTTCTCCAACATAGAGAAATTTGAGAGGCGGAAATATCCGTGGAACACTATTCCATATGTAAAACATTGGACTGGTTGCAAAGTGCAATCCATAGTGACAACAAACTTTGATGCAAAGTGCGTGAAGAAAAAATATGAGTGTAAATATCTGTAATTTAGGGTGATTTCATTTATGTAATATGTATTTTGGATGGGGTTTATTAACGTGTCTGGGATAATCGGATGATGGACCGTCGTCACGGTAAATCATCCGATGATCCGAGGCGAATATGTAACGTGTTTTTCGAGGGGTTTTATGCAACTGGCATAAGTCAGTAGGAATCCATTCTATATTTATTTACGCGGCAAATTGTTCAGCCAAGAGAATTTTTCATGTTAATTTATTATTATTATTAATTTATTATAATTATCATTAAGGTATTTTCGGAGCATTTTATAAAAATTATTAGCATTCAGATAGGTTTTCTATGTCTTAGAAAACGCTATCAAGCAAATTATTACGAACGACAATATTATAGAAAATTATGTGATTACGGAATTTTACGGAGTTTTGTCAGTTAGGGTATTTGAGAGACATGACTCACTGGGAATTCGAATACAAGCTGATTCCTGTCGAGAAGTATTACGCAAGGCTGGGTCGCAAGGTCTAGAAAAGGCGAATTGTTGGGACGGAAAACGACTTCTCCCTCTCGCGCGCCGAGTGTAATGAGGCAGAGGAGGGGAACTAGCGGCGTGCTCAGCCAATCAGTGGGGACGACGTAAGCTAGATGTCGGTACCATGGTGGGGGAGCCAACGTGGGGATATATCGTTCGACGCGCCGTGAAATAAGGACAATCTGTGAAATACTTGACGAGTATGGATGCGCGTGCGAGTGGCTCCGATGTTCGGTGGAGTTAAGGACTATCTGTGTAGAACTTGCGGAGTACGGTTGCAAGTGCGTGTCGCTCCGATGTTCAGTGGAGTTGAAGACTAACTTTTGCAAAACTTAACCAGTGCGGTTGTACGAGTGTTTGGGTCCGAGGTCTAATCTACCAGAATATCATCAAATTCCGACGGAGATGACGACGTCCAGGAGACTGTGGGAAGCTCACAGCATCAGCAAGTACGAGGGAAATGCCTTGGCAATTTCCAATGGTAAGCGCAAATGACGCAGAAATACGCAATCTCTCATTTTTCTTTGTTTTACATTTCATATTTCAGTAACTTCATAGCTTGGAAATAAGAGTAAAATCAATTTATCAGACTCCGTTTTCACGTAATTTTCTATCGGTAATATTCAAATCACAACGCTCCAATTTAAATTTTGTACTTATTATTATTATTAATTTTGCTATACTTGTTTTATATAATAAATTCATTTCTTTTACAATGCAATCTTTGCTTTCAGTAGGTAGCATTAGATATAGACCAATTCCTTCTCCTGATACAATTGTTTGTTGGGTTAATGATCAAATCATACCACGATCTGAGTGAATAGTGTTTTGAAGGTGTTCTGCCAGAGCTAGACGTTGTTAAATACAAATTTAGATTTCAACATTGCATTGAGGTCTTGGCGCCCATTAAAACAACATAGCTTAGGCAAAGGTAAACAGTTACATTTATCTCCCAACAGTGTGGGCTAGCCAAACTGCCACATTGTACGCTCAACGTTAGGGGCTAGCAAAACGTTACACTTGTCGCTCAACGTGAGGGCGAAAGAAACCATTACACTTCCTAACTCCCTAACCCCTGTATTACACAAATGAATTGTAACAGTTTCTTTATAGGGATACCATCTACTTTAATAGCAAGAGAGTACTGGCAGTTTTGACGCCAACCGATAAACTGACCGACGGTATGTTTGGTCAGTGTATATTCGGGATAACTGCCAAGGATAAGCCGAAAATTGAAAATGTACAGATACATAGCTTTCTGTATATACTGTATTATGGTGTTTGAAGCTATTTTCAGCGTTGCCTTATTAATCGACATTTAGGGAACAACCCATCACAATTGGGTACAATCGTGTTGACCAATTGAAAAGCATCAAATTTAGTATATGCTGTAATAGGTCAGATTTGTCCAACAAACCCTACCCCAAGCAACGCATGTCGCAAACAGGTTAACTAAGGTACGGTACTTGGTTGGATATATCTACACCGGGTCACGCCTGCTTCTAATCACGCATTGTGTGAGTCCACGAGGGAGGGGAATAGCTTTAATATGCATGCATGGCTTTGTCAGCCCACTCAGACAGGCTGGATATCCGAGGTCATGGAACATTTCCAACTCTCATTAATCTCACTGTATAATTTCTACAGTAGCTAGGCCTACATGGTGCGATACAGACCTAAACTAAATACAGTACTAGTTCGAGCACAAGTGAACACTGTGTGAACATACATTAGGCTTTCTGTAACAATAATGTTTTCCCAGGGTCTCACACCTTATGGGGCTTGGGTTGGCGACCCTGCCATCTCCCCCTGTCGACATCCATTGGCCAACTATTGATCTCTTCCAATCCCGACGGTGTTAAGAAATCCGAGATCTTTTGATTACCCGCCTTAATTGGTCATTGTATTATTTCCTAATATTTCAAGGAGTCAGTCCTTTTTTGTACGGTATCTCTTTGCTATTGTTAGAAGTCCTAAAGGGGTCAGGATGTGTGTAGCCCCCATCACTCCCTGAAGGGCTCGCGACTGGCGAGTTGGTGTCCACGAGGGATGTCTGACCTGGGACAGATTCTTCCCCTTTTTCCATTGACTTTGGAGCGTACCCTCTCATATCTGCCTCTCATGGCTCTACTTCTTTAATTCATTCCTTTTGCCTATCATTAATTCTCCGTATTCCTTTTTTTTTCATTCTTCCTCTAGTATGATGTGGATGTAAATCAGTAGTTAGTAGTAGTAATCATCATCATCCACATCATTAGAAGCAGATGATCTATATATTTCGCCCCTTAAAATAACAATCACACCAATAATAATAATAATAATAATAATAACATATTATTGGTTTTACGTCTCTTTTTAACAACTGTGGCTTTTAGAGACGCCGGAGTGCCGGAAAGTTGTCCTGATGAGGATCTTTAACGAACCAGTAAATCTACTGACATGGCTCTCTCGCATTTGCGCACTCTCAAATGCCAGCTGACTGCACCAGGATTCGATCCTGCAACCTTGGGAACAGCAAGCGAGAACGTTACCGCTGAGCCACGTAGCCAGCCAATAATAATAATAAAAATATAATTATTAATTAATTGGTACAGCAAGTATAGTACGTAAGGTACTGTCTCTTCAATGACATCTTTAGACCCAGTGCAATCATTAGTACCGTATCTTTAGCTCGCAAGGAGTCCGACAGTGATGGTTTTGTATTTTTATGTAAACTTCATATATAATAATAATAATAATAATAATAATAATAATAATAATAAAAGAGAGATGAAGAGGAAGGAAGCTTGTAGCTTTATATGACTGAATCTCACGACCATGAGCCACGGGAACTCCATTTTACGTGGAATCCGAACCACAGTAGGTCATATATTTCACTTCGAAAATCTTACATGCATTGACCGGGAATCGAACCCGGTGCACCTTGGTGAAAGGCAAGCAGCTTAACAACGCTCCCAATGAGATATGAACCTAAAGTTGTATTTTCTTTCCTCAGCTAAGCTAGTCCAGAAGATGGGATGTTGCTTTGCATGGGTTATTTATCGTGCCGGTAAATCTGACAACAAGAGGCTATCGCATTTGCACACACTTGATTGCCAGTGGGCTAAGGCAGGTATTGGATGACTAGCGCTTAACTGCGCCAATCAGACAGAACTCCACAATCCTAATGAAATAACCTATAAAATAAACTCGAAATTGAAAGGAGAAAGTTCATGCCCCTATATTTGAAATATGTCCCATATGGTTCTGTTTTTGAAGCTCATTCTGAGTTAAATATGTACTTCATGAGTTTCAACACTTGGCGGTATTTCTTTATCTTCAGCTCATTGACTTTCATGGACCTGACAAGGAAGTACACTTGTACTCGAATTCCATATTCTTCCGACTGTGCAGACTAATGCTACTGAATGTAATGTGTGTGTACATGAAATGGAACGGGGTATCGGGCATGGAATTGGTATATTTTTTTCTATACACCTGTTTGCTAGTAAACAGCTTTATGTATTTAAGATTGTTAATCATTACGAAAAATGTGACTATGAATAAACTTTGTGAATGTTCGCCTTGATCAATGACCTCGAAGAAACGTAAATAAAAAGTGTAAATAGAATAATAATGTTATTGGTTTTACGTCCCTTTTAACTACTGCGGCTCAGAAGAATGAAGAACAAAACGACATCTTTCCGTTCAAACTGAAATATCTCCTATGTAGGCACACTAATAACTAATACACCTGCACTTCAGGAATTATGTGCAAAAGTAGGCTACACTAGGAGTGAATAATCGCAAGAATTATTAAAAATCTACTGCTTAGAACGTTAGAAATAGTCTTTTTAATGTTTGAAAGGCGTCTGTTTTAAATAATTATGTATAGATGTGTTATCCATCTTACCTTGCCAACGCATTGGAGCCGAGACGTTTCCCCGAGCTGAAACAAAGTAAAACCAATTAATAATAATAATAATAATAATAATAATAATAATAATAATAATAATAATAATGACACTTAGAAAGAAAGAAGTCCCGAAACAAAAAGTGAAGAAGAAAGGAAGGAAGATTGTAGTTTTTACGTGACCGTGAATCTTGTGATTATGGGCCACGGGACCTCCTTTTAACGTGGAATCCGAACCACAGGACATGGCATTTCACTTCGAAAATCTCACATGCATTGAACGGGAATCGAACCCGGACCGCCTTGGTGAGAGGCATACAGCTACACCGCTGAGCCACCACGCCCATAACAAAAAGTGAAAATGACAACGTGAACATTACAAATAAAAAGGAATCATTGAGATATGGACAGTAGATCACCTCAATGGCTCCAACTCAAAATATAACACTAAGGTAGCTGAGTAGTGACAATAAGAATGAATGAATCCTTCTGGCAAGTTAACTTTAAAGAGTCCGCCTCGTTGCGTAGTGGTTAGGATTCTTGGCTATCGTATCAACGCGGGGATCCGGGTTCAATTCACAGCTCTGTCAAGAAATGTAATTCTGGTCTGAGGACTGGAACGGGTTACACTCCGCTTCATGAGGCAAAACAGAGAAGAGGCGGGTTTGATCCTTACCTCCGCCATCCTAGAAGTGGTTTTCCGTGCTTTCCCACTTCTACTCCAGGCAAATCCTGGGATGGTATCTAACTTAAGGTCATGGCCGCTTCCTACCCAAATCCTACCTCAATTACAAATACACACCCTAGTACAGTGGCAGGTTATCAGACATATGCTACACACACCCAAGTACACAGGGCTACATAACCACGACGTCGCAAAGCCCTTAAAGAATCAACAACAGCTAGACATTGAATGGCGAAAGGAAAGATTCTATAAGCGCAACCGCCTTACATCACCATGGTGACAGCAAAGTGAAGTTAGCCCTGGGTTGACAACATGCAGTTTTAAGCGCCATAATTCTTAATTAATTATTTAGTCGATTGGCTGTTATAGAGGCGGAACAGCGAGGTCATCTGCTCCGTCCATAACCATTAAATGCTGTGTTGGAATGGCTTGCTCTAGTGGGCATAGGGAGTGATTACCATAGTAACAAATCTACGACGCGACCGACGCAACAACCCTCTCATTGTCAGTTAGAGAGCTTCACTTACTAACGAAGCTAATATCCGCACTCTATATTTAGACATCGATTCGTTTCAAGGCTAGATGATCTGACGTTTACTTGGGAGTGAACTTGAAAGCGGAGAACTTTCTCATTGCAATATTGACAGATTCACACATTTTGGTATTAAACTTACAGTTAAATGAATACATATAAGACCACAGACGGAACATGAAAAAAAGAATTCCGAAAAGATCATGGACACAATCCGAAAACTAAGACAAATTCTAGTAAGAATGGATGACTAACGATTGACTAAAATGATCTTTAAATATATAATTGGACGGAGGAGTACGACGAAATGGGTGGAGGAGGTTAAGAAGGACTCGGAAGAAATTAAAATTACACCTGAATTGATCCTCAACAGAAAGAAGTTCAGAACGCAAGTAGATAATAACAAATTCAACGATGATTTTTAACGAATGTCTCAAGTCCTATTTATGGTTGTAATTATATGGAACATACTGAGGTATGGGACACAGGCTGTGCTCGTCGGTGCTATGAAGGGTGATAGTCACACCGTCAGGTCTGTTGCACTGGCTCAGTGTGGTAAGTAATAGCCAACTACTGTATCTCACTCCTCATATTGCCTAGTATGCCTCACTACGGTATTTGGTTGCTTCTACCCATATGGCCTTTGAGGATCCGACCAACCTAACAGACATATCCATACACTGGAGACGCATCAAAGATCAGAAATGCTAGTGTGTGGTCTCTCTGTTTCAAGGAATACTCATACTGCCCAGATTTTACGACTGTACACCCCGTATTTACTTCAAATAAAATGTCAAAGCATCGGAAAAATTAACTTTCCTAATAGCCTTAAAGGAATATATATATTTTTAAACATGAAGGTCTGTCAATAGCCATTTTCTTTGTAATTTATGGACAGAAGATGTTCTCAAATTGGTTTGTAGAGCTGGGTAATAAATGTACCAGGTGAATCAGCTGCCGTTAATACATTAATATTGCTTTATGCCGCCCAATTAGCGTTGTTATGACGAATATTGATATTTCTCTGCTTGCATCCCGTATGGCACTAATGCACTGCAAGCATATCCCACAAACAATACGGACACACTATTATTTTCCCCTCGATATGACTACAGACTAATACCAGGGGAAAATAATAAGAGTTCAGTATTGTTTGTAGGATATGCTTGCAGTGCATTAGTACCATACGGGATGCAGGAAGAGAAATATCGACGACCTTCGTGACAACACGCGTTAGTTGGGTTGCATAAAACAATATTATTAGGGGCAGCTGATTCACCTGGTATGTTATTTCGGTCTGATGATTAACTTGGGTGTTTAAAAAGGTGTATTTGGTTACGTAGTTGGGCTTTTACTAAACAATTACTTAAACAATTTCTGTATTATTAATTCCCCATCATGGTCATGTAGCCCTGTGAACTTCGGTATATGTGGAACCTGCCTGATAACCTGAGTCATTGTGTTGGCTGTACCAGTGTGTGTATTTAGAACTGGAGCTAGAATTTTGAGTACGAGGCGGTCATGGTTTTAATTCAGTTACTAACCCGGCATTCACCTTGCCTAGAAGTGCGAAACCATTGATAACCACTCCTAGGATGGTTGAGCTGGGAATCGAAACTGGACCTTCCAGATGACAGGCAAGAATGCAGCAAGCCAGTGCACCGGGGGTATGATGATCATGAATGCGGTAATAATATGGTATGAATACTAAGTAAATTAAATGACTTAATTGCATTACTCGCTCAGCTAATGCCATGTAATATAGCTGATGATTGTGTAAAATAATGTTCAACATGGATGACAGAAAATTTAAGGGGCGGGGGAGCGAGTAGCAACAGATCTAGGCTAGGCACCTCAGCTCTAATCCGAATCCTACGGCGTACCGTGTTTGTTAAATCGTGCAACACGGCCGTGAGGGCAGCTCTAACTAGTACGGAGTTTGAAGGTTCACATCCCGGCGCTGACAGCGGCTATCTTGAGTGTTTTCCCCCGGTTTTTTCCACACTCCCTCCAGGCAAATGCAGGATAGTACCTTAATTTAAGTCCCGGGGCAACTACCTCATCCCTGACCCGAATACAGTTACACACATTACTACAGTCATCACATGAATACAGGTTATCAGATATGTTCAACACTACACGGGGCTAAATGACTAAGATGTCCCAAGCCCCTCAAATGATTTGACAACCACAACGACTCTAATTCGCAATGTCACTCATTATTTCTCTCTGTTATGGACATCACTGAGAAGGTGACCAAAGCCTGAGTTCTTTATAGTTCATACAAACGCTTCCTACAGTACAGTTAATGTCACTGCGAGTGACCTTGAACTTTCAGTGTCGTTAGGTAAGTACCCTGACAAATGACCAGGAATTCCTGGAGGCACAACTATTGTGACGATAGACTTTCCAGTAAACGCGATCTAATCTGTGAACGTTTTCCCCAGAACATTCAGTCCAGTAATGTCACGCATGCTGGGTGCGAAAGTTCGCCGATTCTCTGCAGCCTTGGCACATGGCGAGGGGGCGGTGCAAGTATCGACCTCCCTATAACCTGGCAACAGGTCTTAGTGGGCCAGTCTCTCTTCTGCGCTCCAGTTCTCCCTTCTTCTGTCCACTTTCCACGTTGAACTGGTCAGGTGACGAAAACGGCACGGTTTCTCAACCACGGCTCCGTCGGAGAAAGGATCTGTCTTGAAAAGTTATTTTCCTTTCGTCGTCTGGACCCACCAACCAAAAGTACAATTTTATCCTTCTGGTGGTGATGTTGCTAATGGTGATTTTGGGCAAACGAAAAGGTGAAACTACACGATCATCGGTTACTGATTACCCGAAAAAAAATGCTAATTCACTGCGCGGGATTCGACACTGCAACGTTGCACATATCAGCTTATCTTTCGTCATTAGTTTATCCTCGAGTTTTGCTTTCATTTATTGAAGGCAAATGCCGAGATGATAACCTTCCTCGGTGGGCCAGTCCACGTGCAAGATCTCGGGTTCGATTCTCGGCCGAGTCGTACGATGTCGGCTCTTGAAAGATCTCTGGAATCATATTCGGTGATTACAAGACCAAACTAATTAATCCTCAGTCACAATCGCCCAGTAGAGTACTGGCCTTCTTCTTCTTCTTCTTCTTCTTCTTCTTCTTCTTCTTCTTCTTCTTCTTCTTCTTCTTCTTCTTCTTCTTCTTCTTCTTCTTCTTCTTCTTGTCACTGAAAATCTTCCTGCGTCCATGATTTCTTGGTCCTGGTAGTAATTTTTTCAAGGGAAATTATGGTGGTTGATTAATGTTCTGAGCTGGAGTCGATCTCGTAAAATACCCTTATTACTATTGTTATTATTATTATTATTATTATTTAATTATTATTATTATTATTATTATTATTATTATTATTATTATTATTATTATTGAATAGATTTCGGAAACACAGGCCAATATATGACTTACAAGAGTGGGACCAGAGAAATCCAGATTGACTTCTTAATGTGTAAAAGGTCTCAATTAAGGGAAATACAAAACTGTAAAGTTTTTAATGGTGAAGCAGTGGCAACACAGCAAAGGACGGTAGTCATGGACTGGAAAATGAAGATTAGGAAGAAAGGCAGACCTGTGCGAGTCTTAACAAAAATTAAGTGGTGGAGATTAAATGAAGAGGCGTTGAAGGACCAGTTTAAGGAGAAAGTACTCAATGGAGTGGTTCTTTGCAATGATGTGCAGGAGTGGTGGGCGCACAACAGCAGTTTGATAAGGAGGGTAGGAACTGAAGTGCTAGGGAGAACTTCTGGCAAGAAACCACTAGCTGACAAAGAAACATGGTGGTGGAATGAGGAGGTACAGAAGATCGTGAAAGCCAAAAGTGATGCAAAGAAGTTATGGGATATGTCAGGTAGACAAGAGGATAAAAAGAACTACAAGAGAGGTAATAAGGAAGCAAAGAAGGTAGTAGCACAGTCAAAGGCACAAATGATGGATCGGCTGTACGAAGAGTTGGAAACTACAGAAGGTGAAAGAAAAATTTTCAGAATAGCGCAGGCGAGAGATAAAGACAAGAAGGACTACACCCAAATAAAGCAGATCAAAGATGAAAATGGTCTAGTATTAACGGACCATTCCGACATCAAGTGCAGATGGAGAAACTACTATGGAAAACTTCTCAATGAAGAGAACCCAAGGGTATATTTAGGAGAAGGAGAAAAACACCAGGGTCTGACAATGGATATTAGAAAAGAAGAAGTAACATTAGCACTTAGGAAAATGAAAAACGGAAAGGCAACAGGACCCGATGAAATACCAGTTGAAGTGTGGAAGTATCTAGAGAAAGATGGAATCGACATGTTGCTGGATTTAATGCAAAAAATGTACTCTCAGGAAACAATACCTGATGAATGGAGAGAAAGTATTTTAGTGCCTATATACACACATCAAAAAAAGTTTTGCATCACCTCGGTTCCAAGAGTTCCGGAACCGTTAAATACAAAGGGAATAGAGATCAACACAAACAACATTTCAGCTCGTTTTATTGCTCATGAGACCCACACATTGCATGTTGTACCATCATACAGCTAGACTTTCAGCATTTGTGGTCCAGATTGCAGTACACACCACTACCTCTAATACCCAGTAGCACGTCCTCTTGCATTGATGCATGCCTGTAGTCGTCGTGGCATACTATCCACAAGTTCATCAAGACACTGTTGGTCCAAATTGTCCCACTCCTCAACGACAATTCGGCGTAAATCTCTCAGAGTGGTTGGTGGGTCAAGACGTCCATAAACAGCCCTTTTCAACATATCCCAGGCATGTTCGATAGGGTTCATGTCTGGCGAACATGCTGGCCACTGTAGTCGAGCGATGTCGTTATCTTGAAGGAACGCATTCACAAGATGTGCACGATGAGGTCGAGAATTGTCGTCCATGAAGACAAATGCCTCTCCAATATTCTGCCGATATGGTTGCACTATGGGTCGGAGGATGTCATTCAGGTATCGTAAAGCCGTTTCGGAGCCTTCCATGACCACCAGTGGCGTACGTCGGCCCCACATAATGCCACCCCAAAACATCAGGGAACCACCACCTTGCTGCACTCGCTGGACAGTGTGTCTAAGACGTTCAGCCTGACCAGGGTGCCTCCAAACACGTCTCCGACGATTGTCTGGTTGAAGGCATATGCGACACTCATCGGTGAAGATAACGTGATGCCAATTCCGTGGGGTCCATTCAGCATGTTGTTGGGCCCATCTGTACCGCGCTGCATGGTGTCGGGGTTGCAAAGCTGGACCTCGCCATGGACGTCGGGAGTGAAGTTGCGCATCATGCAGCCTATTGCGCACAGTTTGAGTTGAAACACGACGTCCTGTGGCTGAACGAAACGCATTATTCAACATGGTGGCATTGCTGTCAGGGTTCCTCCGAGCGGCAATCCGTAAGTAGCGGTCATCCACTACAGTAGTAGCCCTTGGGCGGCCTGAGCGAGGCCTGTCATCGACAGTTCCTGTATCTCTGTACCTCCTCCATGTCCGAACAACATCGCTTTGGTTCACTCTGAGACGCCTGGAAACTTCCCTTGTTGAGAGCCCTTCTTGACACAAAGTAACAATGCGGACGCGATCGAACTGCGGTATTGACCTTCTAGGCATGGTAGAACTACAGACAACATGAGCAGCGTACCTTCGTCCTGGTGGAATGACTGGAACTGATCGGCTGTCGTACCCCCTCCGTCTAATAGGCCCTGCTCATGCATGGTTGTTTACATCTTTGAGCAGTTTTAGTGACATCTATGAACAGTCAAAGGGACTGTATCTTGGATACAATATACACAGTCAACGTCTATATGCCGGAGATATGGGAACCGAGGTGATGCAAAACTTTTTTTGATGTGTGTATAAAGAGAAGGGGGATATTCAGGACTGTGCCAACTACAGGGGCATTAAGTTAATGTCCCATACCATGAAAATCTGGGAAAGAGTGATAGACAAGAGGATCCGGGAGGAGACTAGCATTGGTGAGCAACAATTCGGCTTCATGCCAGGAAAAGGGACCACAGACGCAGTGTTTGCCCTGAGACAAGTAATGGAAAAGTATCGTGAAAGACAGAAGGGATTACACTTCGCATTCATGGACCTAGAGAAAGCATATGACCGGGTGCCCCGAGGAGAAGTCCGGAGATGTTTACGAGCGAAGGGAGTCCCAGAGAAGTACGTGCAGTTGGTTCAGGAAATGTACAAAGACGCAAGAACACAGGTTAGAAGCAGCGTTGGACTTACAGATTGGATTCTGGTTCGAGTAGGTTTACACCAAGGTTCGGCTTTAAGTCCATATCTGTTTGACCTAATTCTGGACGAAATGTCTTGTGGATTACGAGACCAAGCCCCCTGGTGCATGATGTTTGCGGACGATATTGTGTTGTGTAGTACCACCAAAGATGTCATAGAAGAAAAACTGGAACAGTGGAGGGCAGCCTTGGAAGACAGAGGACTCAGGATTAGCAGGAAGAAGACAGAGTATATGAGGTTCAATACAGACCAAGACTGTGAGATCAGAATGCAAGGGGAAACGTTCAATAGAGTGGATGAGTTCAAATACCTGGGTTCGGTGGTGACTGGAGATGGAAATCTGGATCTGGAAGTGTCACACAGGATTCAGGTAGGATGGATGAACTGGAGGAAAATGTCCGGAGTGCTCTGTGACCGCAGGATCAAGCCTAAGGTTAAGGGGAAAATATATAAAACTGTCGTAAGAACTGCATTGCTGTATGGCTCTGAAACATGGCCTGCACGCAAAACGCACACACACAGGCTTGACGTCACGGAAATGAAAATGCTCAGGTGGATGAGTGGAGTGACTAAGCGTGATAGAGTGGAAAATGTCAAAATAAGAGGAACATTGAAGGTTGTGGAAATATCTAAGAAGATACAAGAAAAGCGACTTCAATGGTACGGGCATGTGAGAAGAAGGGAGGAATCCTACGTGGGGAGGAAGATGCTAGACATGCAAATACAGGGAGTGAGAATGCGAGGCAGACCTAAACGAAGATGGATGGATTGTGTACAGGAGGACCTCAGAGAAAAACAGTTGTCAGAAGAGGATGTGCATGACCGGGCTAAATGGAGGAGAGCTGTCAGAAACATCGACCCCACATAGGAGTGGGAATGATGTAAAGAGAAAGAAAGATTGAATAGATTTCGGCCTTCTACTGACCACATAAGCAACTTCATTTTTATTTTGCGCCAATATTTCTTAATTATCTTGCTTACATCCTCTTTCTGTGCATCTGCCAAATGTCTTATCTTCTTGGCCGCTATTCTGGCTCCTAAAACCGACAGATATCTGAATGTGGCTCTGTCCTCGATGTCTTGTCTTGTTCTTGCAGGTCCTCCTTGGTGTTAGCAAACCATTTCTCATTCTCATATGAATTAACTTACCGTTTTTTGTTGGACTTGTTAAAATGGTTCAAACATCTTTTTAGTGACGTCGCTCATTCCCGAGATGTGCCCCGAGAATGTAATCCTTCGTTTTTGAATGACGTCGGATATCCTGGTGCATGTTTCCTACAGTTCTTTGTTTCTGCACAGTCGGTAAGTGTCAGCACACTTTCTGGGTCCGAGAAATATTTTAGTATCTTTCTTTCTTTCTTTCTTTCTTTCTTTCTTTCTTTCTTGTCGATTTCTTCAATGTATTTTCTGGCTGTTAATCCTAGACATTCTGAAGCATACAGACACTCTGGTTGGATCACTGTCTGATAGTGTGAGCTTAGACTTAATTGAGGTCGCTTTCCTGTGTATGAGTTCTTTATTAGATAGAATGGAGGCTCCATTTTCTGGCTCTTTCATGGATTGCATCTTTATAGAGTGCATTGGGTTGAATGATTTCACCAATGTACTGCACTTTAATTTAACAACTTTATTTATCTTGTAAAACTGGAGGACACGAAATCCTGTGGCAAAAAATCTCAAACTGCTGACATTAGCCAAAATGCCTGTGGTAATGGTCGAGAAAAAATCTGGAGATGATATAGTGATAGATGTTTACTCCTCCAAAAGTGACAATTTCCATACAGAGCACCTCTTCGAAACAAATCGCCCTCAATACACCCGAATGCACCAGTTTCTTTTAAATAACATCTGATCTATATCCTCCCAACCACTTAGATTGAAATGACCCAAAAAATGCATAATAATTTTCATCCAGACCAATGGTGTTTACCTAAACCAATAATTGATAACAGTTGAAGATACCTCATGCGTCTCAGAAGCATGGCTGCCGTCATTGAATGAGCAAGAAATAAAAACATTTATTTACGCAATATAACGAATATGGCTGGCGCACCAGTGATAATTGACTGTAATTTCAATTGCTAATGACACCCAGAAAGGCATTAAAATCATATATTGTCAATATTAATCCAGGTATAAGTGTTTGGTCTCTTCCAGAATTAATGGTTTAATACAGTGAATTTAGAGACACGAGGGTATCGGAACTTTGCTCTACTGGATGTTAAACTTGCCAGTAAATCTCCCAACACAGGCCTCTCATACTTCAACACTCCCAAATGCAGAACAACAGTGCCAGGATTCGATCCCGCAACTTCAACCACAGTGAGCAAGTGCCTTACACAGAGTGGCACACATTCAGTACTGAGCATTCCAACGAGATATTTTGTTGGTCATTAATTAATTTGAGAGATTTCAGACATTTATGTAATGAGTCCCGCATGTTTGGGTGAGTTAAATTTGTCTGATAACTTGTGTTAATAGGTGACTTAGTAGTGTAACTGTAATTATTTTTCAAGATTGGGACAGGCGCTCAGGGACTTGAAGGAGAGTAGGATCCAGGTATATGCGTACAGGACACATAACTGAAAAAGAACGAGGGGAAACACACTCCGTACTGAGGCTCCAACCTGTATCTCCAGACTTCCAGGTTCCGAATGTGATATAAAATGCATAGCTAAGCAGCTGGATAACGATATATTATAGAATCAAATTACGTCAAATGAAATGTGGCTTAGTTCCTAGCACCGCTTGGCCCACCATGTAATCATCTGGAAGACTGCAGAAAGTTAATAACGTTATACCAACATTATTTAAGTTCATAATACAATTTCAAGGAAGACTGCTTATTATATCAATGTAATTTAGCACAACGAAAACGGAGATTATTTCAGACGAGTTATGTTTAACTAACTGAATCATAATGGCAATTATCGGGCTTTACTGTACAGTACATAGGATCAAAAAGCGCTTAGATGTCTTTGCAATGAGTTTTAGTTGATTCATTGGCGGGGCTTTGCGACATCGTGGTCATGTAGCCCTGAGTACTTGGGTGTGTATATATAAGTTATCAGATAACCTGTGCTGTACTGCTCGGGTCCAAGCTCCGTGAACCTGAGAGGAATGTGGATCGCGACTATGAGGAGTGATGAGGGTTCTCGGTCCGTGCATAGTACAGAACCAAATACATTGGTCGGTGATTCACTCATTTTCAACACCACAGTGGTTTGAGCAACGGCCCTATGTTAGCAGTATTGGAATAGACAGGAATTCCAGATAACACTGTGGGCTGTTGACAGGCCCTTCTCTTCCCGCCTGCCACTTCACCTCACCCCTCAAGTTCACTGAGCTTGGACCCAAGCAGTAGTGGTGCATGCATTTGTAATGCAGGTGAGGATTGCGAAGAAAGCGGCCGTGGCCTTACGTTAGGAACCATACCAGAATTTGCCTGGAGTAGAAGTGGGAAACCACGGAATAACACTTGTACGTCTTCTCAGTTTTGCCTCACGAGCCTGAGTGGACCCCGTTCCAGTCCTCAGACCAGAATTAAATTGCTTGGCAGAGTCGGAATCAAACCCGTTCGTCCGGGCGATGGCCAAGAATGCTAGCCACTACACCAGGAAGTGGTCATTTAAAGAAAATACACTAAACTCTAGATAAAAGTCGTATACACTAAATACAAACTATCACACAATTTAAATAAATAAAATCGATTGACTAATGAATGAATGAATGAATGAATGAATGAATGAATCAATCAATCAATCAATCAATCAATCATTAATATTGATATACCGTATATTTACAGTCTTTAATACATGCTAAATAGGCCCATATTTGAAAATGGTGTTCTCCAGTTGAAATGCGGTCCTTCAATAAGTAACCGTTGAAGATCCGTGATTCAGATCCTCGGTGAGGACAATGGCAGTTTCTGGGAACACAGGTTGATGTAACCCCATTATAAGTTAACTTTCCCTCTACTTTATTGACACCAACAGTGTTTATATTCTGTTTTACATCAAGTAAGGGTTGATGAATTTGATGTTAAACCCATAAAAGAAAAGAAAATACAGTAAGCTATACATACAGTAAATCGAGTTAAATGAGAGAACAGAATATTAAGTTTCGTTTTTCACTACAACGTACCCAGAAGAATCACAACGTGTGAACTGATGAGAGAGAGAGGAACAAAACTCACTTCCTCCCACTCCACATTAGTTTTGGTGATGTTGCTATTTCAAGGGCTTTGTGAATTGTGATCATGTACGCCCTTGAACATGGATGTGTGTGGAGTCTCTCTGATAACGTGTTTCACTGTGATGGCAGTACAAATATGTGTGTTTATACTGTACTTAGGAGACTTCTGCTACTTAGGAAGCAAAATAACCAGTGATGGACAAAGCAAAGAGGATATAAAAAGTAGGTTGGCTCAGATAGAAGCATTTCTACAGAAACGAAATGTGTAGACGTCAAGTATAGATTCAGACACTAGAAAGTCTTTTTTGAAAGCCTTTGTCTGGAGCGTGGCGCTCTTTGGATGTGAAACTTGGACTGTTGGCGCAGCAGAAAAAGAGGGGAATAGAAGCGTTTGAAATGTGGTGTTACAGGAGAAAAATGAACATCAGATGGGTAGATAGGGTAACAAATGAAGAGGTTTTAAGACGAGTGGGAGAGGAGAGATGTTTCTGGCGACTGCTAATGAAGATAAGAGATAGGTTGGTAGGACACATACTAAGACACCCAGAAATAGCAAACTTAGTTATGGAAGGAAGGGTAGAGGACAAGAATTGTAGTGGTAGACCAAGGTTAGAATATGTTAAAGAGATTGACTTGGATGTAGGAAGTGGTAGCTATGTAGACATGGAACGTGTGGCTCAGGACAGGGAAGCATGGAGGGCTGCATCAAACCACTCAGACTGAAGACTCAAACACACATTTATAACTAGGGATGGGAGTGGGTATGAAGCTTCCATGATTTTACTAATAATAGTGCCTCTTCTATTAAGAAGACGTTCTTTTGTGTAATATTTTCCCAACTTTCTTCCATATTAATATACCTTTTATACACACAGATCTTTATCAAACTGAGCACTGCACCTTACTGTGTTTTGTGATACCCGACTGTCACAAGTAGTTGCGAGTACACTAGTTGAAGGAGTAAACGATCAATGCCGTTAGCTGACAACACAAGTACGCTTCATTCACTTATTGTTAGTATCATGAATGGACGAACTTTCTCAAAAGAGTAACTACAATGCTTGCCTACGAGCAATTACTTTTCACAATATCTCACACAAATATAAAACTGCAGAAATCAAGTTGAGAATGACTTCATAAAGTAATGAAAAGAATTTCACATCTATTGATGATGTTGATTCTTTTAGGGATTTTGTGACATCGTGGCCATGTATCCCCGTGTACTTGAGTGTGCGTAAAATTTGTCTGATAACCTGTGTCACTGTGATGTCTGTATTAGTGTGTGAATTTGTAATTGAGGTAGGATTTGTGTAGAAGGTGGCTGTGACCTTAAGGTATGTACCATCCTGGCATTTGCCTAGAGTAGAAGTGAAACACTATGGAAAACCACTTCCATGATGGCTGAGGCAGGAATTGAATCCCCCCCCCCCCTCTTCTCTTTTCTGACTCACGAGGTTGAATGTACCCTGTTCCAGCCCTCAGGCCACACTTAAATTTCTTGGCAGAGCCTGGAATCGAACCAGGGCCTCCGCGGTGACAGCGAGAATGCTAGCCACTACGCAACGAGGTGGACAACATCTATTGAATGGGGAAAGTAAACTGATAGTTGTGGAATATTTCGATTACGGTACTATTACTAATAGGAATCTAATAATGCGAAACAAAATACTATTCGTCAAGTAATCTAAACGATCCCGTTTACCTTCTCTTGATAAATGGAGTACATTCACATTTGTCTGCTGGCACAGGCTAGAGTCTCGGTCTCATTGATGTCTGGGATTATATGGAAGGTACTGAGGTATGGGTGGTGCTTAGTAATGGTCTTCAGGGTACAACTATTGACTGTGTACTGCTCATAGAGTCAGTTCTTTGTTCTGACTCAGTGAGGAAAGCAATCGCAAACTACCTCACTCCTCATCTTGCTTAGTACGCCTCATTTTAGTGTTGGTTTGAGGATTTGTGGGTATCTAGCAACCTAACCTATGGCAGTACTTTTTGATGATCCAACTAGCCTCTGGGCTGACCTACCCAACAGACAGACAAACTAACCGCTCGCTCTCATTTAAGAGGAATAATAATAATTATACCAACATCTCCAAGAGTTACGATACATAATTAACATTGTTCTTAATGTCCAGATGAAATTAGTATAAGGTCAACTGTATAAAATATTTAGACACAATATTTTCGTTTTAAATATTTCTCTGTCCTGGAATGTAAAATATTGCCCACAAAATCAGGAACAATTTGACTGTCAGTGCAATAAGAATGTAACAAATAATACGTACTGTAAGTCTTCTTCCAGTGCATAAGCTTTCCTTCTGAACTGAGCAATCAGATCAACACAATTTCTCCTTCGGAAGACACGTATTTATGAGAAAACACGACTGCCTTTGTTATTCGTACTTACGTCATACTGTCCCCGTGCGCTGTCCTGCACCCGTCTTGGCACATGAACGTGGACTGGCAAGGCAGCGCGGCCCAGACACACATTCCGGGCAATCGCCATGGCAACCGTATGTTTACAATTTGAACTGTTCGGTCATCGCGCCTAGGGTTTGCACAAGCGCACTGCGGGTTGCAGACCTCCCCCGCGTGGTGGTTCACAAAGGACACTAATACGTCGATAAATTAGCGGGTCATTTGTGATTCGCAAGACCAGTGTTGTAATGGGGTCATTCAAACACGTACAATGCTCATTAAATTATTTCTTACAACACACCGAGATGTAAAACAGTTATTTGGAATAAGAAGCGCACAAACACGCATGGAAACACATGATTACTATATTCCTCTGAATCTTACACCAGTTTTAAAACTGAAGACTTTGAAACAATGGAGTTGGGCAGTGAGGCAGTCATGACCTGTAATGAGTTGGAAATGTACTACTGCGTGTTTACTTTATTCTTGTTGATTTCCCAAGTGGATATAATTTTTTTCCACTGCTTGTTGTTACGTAATAAGTTTATTCCTTAAGATGAATGCGCCAACTTTTCATGAGGAACAGTGCTGGCAAATCTGATATCCCAAGTCAGATCACGAATAAGAAAAGAGGGGTGATATTATTTTAACTATAATTCCACCAAATATTTTACTTTTAAAGCAATCTACAAGTGATGCTTGAAACATTTACGTGGAGGATAAGACCACTGTAAAGCCTCCGTGGCTTAGGCGGCAGTACGCCGGCTTCTCACAGCTGGGTCCGTGGTTCAAATCCCGGTCACCCCATGTGAGATTTGTGCTGGACAAAGCGGAGGCAGACATGTTTTTCTCCAGCTACTCCGGTTTTCCCTGTCACAAATTTCATTCCAGCAACAAACACTCTCCACTATCATTTCATTTCATCTGTCATTCATTTAATCATTGCCCAAGGGGAGTGCGACAGGCTTCGGCAGCCGGCACAGTTCATATCTCCGCTAGATGGGGACTTCATTCATTCCATTCCCTGGCCCGGTCGGTCGACTGGAAGCAGGCTGTGGATTTTCATTTCATAAGACCACTGTCGAGACGCATCAAAGTATGTATGCCGGGATGGTTCCTAACTGAAGTCCACGGCTGCCTCCTTCCCAATCCTAGCCTCAACTCAAAAAACCTCCCTCACTCACTCTCTCTACTAAAGACAACACAGTACCACAGGTTATCAGTAAATTCTACACACAGGTAGACATGGGCCTAAATAACCAAGATGTCTAAGCCCCTAAATTAAGTATTTAGAACAACAACAACAACAACATCGACGAGGAGCTGCTCCACGAGATTGGAAACCTATGTCCATCCTGAGTGTGGTTTATACTTCATTTTCTTCCCACAATCGCTTCATGTACATTTTATAAGTCCAAACTCAATTCCAGCCCTCATCAAATACACTATCAGAGCTATTACAATGCGATAGGTTATCAGTTAGCTTAGTAACATTATTAAAGAAGCTTGTAGTTTTACGTCACCATTAGTCTCCCTATCATGAGCCATGGAACCTCCACTTTACGTGGAATCCGAACCACAGGACTTTGAAAATGTCACATACATTGGCCGGGAATGGAAACCGGTCCACCTTGATGAGAGGCAAGCAGCTTGACCGCTGTACCATCATGCCCCCAAGACATTATTTAAGAGGCTATGTTAAACTGTATCCCATTATTATTATTATTATTATTATTATTATTATTATTATTATTATGCGTACGAGTTGAAAATGAGCCTACCTTAGAGATACATGTATTTTGCGCGTATGGCCGGAAAGAGATTGCTCGCTTCACGACTCCCAGCCGATGGCAAATATTTAAAAGTAAAGCATTCTTGGCGGTCTCTGTGGAGGTCAAACGGGTTCGATTCCCAGCCCCGCCACGAAATTTAATTATGGTCTTAGGGCTAGAACTGGGTTCACTCAGCCTCGTGAGGTACAACTGAGAAGAGGCGAATTACCACAGCCATCCAAAAGGTGGTCTTCCGTAGTTTTCCACTTCTGCTACCGATGAATATCGGGATGTCACGGTTGCTTCCTCCCCAAATCCTAGCCCCTAATACAATTACACACAATAGTACAGTCATCCCAATGACACACTCCCAAGTACACGAGGCAACATGTCACAAAGCCCTAAATTGAATGGACAACAGCTTAAAAGTATGTAAATACCAATCATTCATATTAATTTTGCTTGCCACGGTGGATGAGTGGTTATCGTGTCGGTCTACCAACCCCAAGCTTGCAGGTTCGCTCCTGGCCATGGTAAGTGATTTTGAAAGGCGAAAAAAATCACGGCACGCATGTCATACGTTGTTGGCATGTTAAAGAACCCATTCGAATTCGGTAGGCCGTGTTCATAATGGCACAATTAATCTCGGGATTTTCCGCCAACACAAAAAGTTCCTGCTTTCTCTACTAGAAAGCGCTATAGTGTAAAGGAGCTTAGATATCTAACCTCCTTGACTTTCATAGCGCTGCAAGGAACAACAGAATTTGACAAGCAAGCTGCCCACCCTCTGGGCGTCAAATAACAAAGCTTGCTCCCGTCACCCGAGGCCATACGATATTACTATGTTAATTTTGAAGTCAAACTTGAGGGTTTCGAATACAGACCATGACAACTTTCGGCAGCCATTCCAATCATGCCTTCCCCATCTGAGACTTCACACACTAACTCAAGGGAACTTATTTCATGTCCCAGGCCATATTTCCCATTATGATCAGATCGTATCATGGTGCAGTGGATAGCATTGTTGGCTACCACAGTTGAGGTTTCAGATGAGTTTTCGGTTCTACCAACAATTAAAATTCTTGGTATGGTCTAGTACGAGGTCTTCCAACCTCGTGATTCCAAATGAGAATCTACTGAATGCTGTTAGAGGAACTGGACACCCCATCGCACGTTGACTCCAGCTCAAGATGCCTGCATAGAATCTTAGGACTCGGATCGGGTCGCTTACGTTCCTTGTCGATATGTCACTTACAGTAGTATATCTGTAGTGCCGGGGAAAAGTGACATAAGTCAATATTCCTTCGTTATTTCTTTGCTTTTTCCTACTTTCTTCCTTTCTTTCTTTCTCTCAATTATTTATTTATTTATTTATATCATTAAGTCTTTCTTTCTTTCTTTCTTTCTTTCTTTCATGTTATTTTATGTTTTATGTATATTTTAATGTAATTGTAATTTCAATATTATTTTATAATATATATTGATTCTTTCATTCTGTCATTTAGTTATTTATTTATTCAAGCGCTTATTTGTTTATTTACAGTTTTTTATTTTATTTTTTTGCATTTCCAACTTGAGAAGAGAGGCAGAAGTGATTTGACAATCACAAAGGAGAAAATGAAGTTTTAAAAATATATAAATAATTTGTTCTTTAGGACAGTCGTTTCACATTCTCGTAAAATTTAATTTTTAGACTTGTGGCACTTTTCCCCGGCACTACAGATATGATCCCCATATGATTATATATGTAAGGCTCGGATTTTTAGGTACTAAAAATCTGGATTTTTTTAAAGTATTAAAATACCTGAAATATGTGACAAAAACTTAAAAATATTTAATTATAATTTAGTTTAATAATGTGAATATGAACAATGCAATTCACGCTAATGACTACTGAAGAATTACAATACACAACGAGATACATCTTCACGTGGTCCATCACAAATGACCGACAATTATCGCGAAACACTTCTTCCGAAGGCACGAATCTGCGGCAGTATGTTTCTTTCCCTTGAGGTGTTGTGTAACTTATGATCGCTGTTCAGCTTTGATTGCTTTCCCACATGTTTGGCAGCAGAACGCCCCTATCAGAAGCAAAATTATCCTTAAATTCTGCAACAGACGTTAACTTATAGTTTTTACTTTAGGCATCGTAGAACTGCCTTACACTTCACAGTGCTAGAAATGAACTGCATGTGATATGTGAGTGACACTGGTTTCAGGTCGGTTGGGGGGTGCAATATGGCTATGGACAAGGAAATCCCCGGCTTCCACAGTGAGTGGCAAATTAAGAATAACACAGTTGTGTAAGCTAAGATAACTCACAGATTCTTCCCCGTTGAAGTAACACACAATAAAAATGCAATAAACTGAAAGATCTAGCATACTGATTTAAAAAAAATGTAAATATTATGTCTTTTTATGTGCTAATAAGTGAAAAGCAGGAATTTATGTATTTATAGAAAAAATTCTTAAAATATGTATTTACATAAAAAAATATTTATTTACCTAAAACTCCTAGCCCTACATATAAGACTTCACAACAACCACCATGTTGCTTATTGTCTTCGCTACAATGGGGACTTGAGATAACTTGGTCATCAGCCCTCTATTCTTGTATGTTATTTGGCTCTTTTTTTTCTTTTTGAGGGAATGAGGAAAGTCTTGCCGGTGACGCTTGTGGGAGACCGCACTCCACAAGGGTGTAGGATTCTTACCCACTAAAACCTATACACCCTTCTCCTACGACGTGTGTCTCCGCCCCGGAACCCCTCTAGCATTAGGCTACTGAGGGCGGCGTCGTGCGTGAAGGCTCTTATGCTTCTTCTTCCCTCAATTCTTCTTTATTAGGGGCCGATAACCTAGATGTTAGGCCCCTTAAAACAACAATTATCTATCATCATCATCTTCTTTATTATCGCTCATTAACATCTAAGTCGTTCTTCTTTCGCCGCAAAGTACTTTCCACATACACTGCTACCTGATCCCAGGATTCTCGATTTTTCGGCATAACATCCACAACGTTGTTTGGAGTCAGTTCTCCCTGCTCAGCTTCCAAGCATCGTCTTTGTGGGAGCCAATGGTCACAAACAAAGAAAGTGTGGAAAGCGTCATCGATGGCATTGCAGTAAATGCACACCGGACTACTCACTTGATCTATTCTGTGGAGGAATTTCCGGAAGTATCCGTGACCTGTTAGGAACTGTGATTTGGCTCATAATAATACTAATAATAATGCAGAGAGCTTTCATAACTGATAAGGAAGCAATGGCATATGGCAAATGTCAGGACAGTTCCGTAATCATCTCCAGCACTGGCGTGATTCCGATCAATTTAAAGGAATCTCCCGAAGATTTGAAGTTAGATGATGATGATGATGATGATAATTGTTGTTTTAAGGGGCCTAAGATCGAGGATTTGAAGTTAGACCCAGGCCTTTTTAAGCTGATGCAGAAGGCAGTCATATTTCCGACGTGTCGCATAGTAATCAAGCCTGAAGGACTGAGGGAAAAGAGTAATGCTAAAAAAGAATGCTGTCACAGAGAGAGTGAAACATTTGCTTCTTATGATGTATAGTCTATCTGGGACTGTGAATGTATTCATTCCAGCAAATATGCTGAGAATGTGTAAGCGCATGCACAAAATTAACAATAATAATGTTATTGGTTTTACGTCCCTTTTAACTACTGATGATTTTAAAGACGCCGGTGTTCTGGAATTTTGCTCCGAAGGGGATCTTTAACGTGCTAGTAAATCTACTGACACGGCTCCCTCACATTTGCGCACCTTTAAATGCCAACTGATTGCTCCTGGATTCGACCCTGCAAGCTTGGTCACAGCAGGGGAGAACGTTACCGCTAAGCCACGCAGCCAGTCATGTGATTTGGAGTTCGTCTGATAACCTGTGTTGTTGTGATGGCTGCAATTGCGTGTACCTGCAGTTATTAAGGTATAGAAATAGGGTTGATTCTCAGACTTGAAAAATTGTAAAATACCATCGCGATTTTTGCCTCGAAGGAAGAGGAAAATCCCGGTGGAAACTACACTCAGTATCAGCACTGAGATCGAGCCTTGGACCTCCAAACGATAGATACCCATTCGAGTCGTGAATGTGCCTTGGGGGTGGACCATGATCTTCTATCCTATATTCGACAGTGAATGAGTAATACTCGTGTCTGTGTCGACCATTGTGTTGGTGGTATCGACCAGCCCGATGGAGGATGAGGTCAATAGCCGGCAATGTATTCCTTTCTTTAACTCATATTTCACAAGCGGTAGGTCACTACAGATCTGAATCTTCTTCCGTGACTCCTAGCTCGTTTAGAACACACGAATACTCTTTAAAACACACCCACCCTCATACAGATGGCCCAGGTTCGTTTTCTCTGCCAAGAGGTACTTTAAATACTGTTATGAATGCAACACCAAAGACAAGTGGGTTCGATTCTATATGTAGGCTACTGTAGATGGAGATGAAACTGTAACATGTCAGGCTGTCTACTGTGTCCACAATATTTTAGTTGCCGACGTTTTGCCATCGTTCCAGTAGGCTTAGCCATAGGTGAATAACTGGCAGGTGATCTGTCCATTTATACCGTAACGTCGGAGCACGCAGGGGACCTCTTGATTCCTAAAGCTAGCTGGAGTCAGAGGGAAGACAAGGAACAGACGACCTACGTCGGCAACTATCGAACGCAGCAAACAGCTCGGACCTCGAGAGCGAACAGAGTGAATCGACTAAATTTAAACAAACGAACAAAGGGAAAGGTTGGTTGGTTGGTTCCTTAGTTAGGGGCTGCGACAACGCAGTCAAGAAGCTCCGTGTACTTTGGGTGTGTGTAGAATTTGTCTGATAACCGGTGTTAATTGTGATGTCTGTATTAGTGTGTGTTGTTATCTGTGATTCAGGTAGAAGGACTCCAGACGATGAATTTTTCAAGTAGTTCCTACTTTTGCTACCAAATGCTACCGTCCACGACACCTAGCTGCGGACTTGACTACTAGATGCCATCACAGTCAGCATCTGGCGGCGAATGTAGGAACTAATATAGCGTTATCAAACTAACCTACAAATGTCAGCTTCCACAAGTGTAGTTCTTTTTCATGCCATAAATCTATGACATGGGACCACCGCGCGGCTTTACTTCCCCTCCTCCTCTTGCGGCTTCGGTGGGGTAGTCGGTAGCATGCTGAGCTTCTATGCCCAAGATCGTGGGTTCAAATCCGGCCGAAGTCGTCGGATTTTTAAGAGCGTTAAAATCCCTCAGTATGCCTTCCTTTGGAGGGGAAGTAAAGCCGGCGGTGCCATGTCATAGATTTATGGCCTGTTAAAGAACCTTCCACTAATTACACCTGTGTGAAGCTAAATTGTATAGGTTAAGAATGTAAACAACGCTCTTAGGTTCCTACGTTCGTTGCCAAGAGCCGACTGGGGTGGCGTCTGGTAGGTAAGTTCTGAACTAGTAGTCATTGACGGTGGCGTTTGGCAGCAAAAGTAGGAACTATTTTAAAAATTCATAAGTCTGCAGTCCTCACTTGAATTAAAAAACAGATAACACACACTAATACAGTCATCACAATTAACACCGGTTATCAGACAGATTCTACACACACCCAAAGTACACGGGGCTACATGACCGGGTTGTCGCAGCCCATAAACTGAGGAACCAACCAACCTTACTTCCCCTCCAAGGCAGGGATACTGAGGGATTTTCAACGCTCTTAAATAATCCGACGAATTCGGCCGGGTTTAAACCCGCGATCTTGGGCATAGAAGCTCGACATGCTACCAACTACACCACCGAAGCCGTTAACAAAGGAAAAGAAAGGAATAGAATATAATAGAAAAAGAAAATAAATAGGCTAGAAAAAAAAGAAGAAGAAAAAGAAAAAAAGGAAAGAAAGAAAGAAAGAAAGAAAGAAAGAAAGAAAGAAAGAAAGAAAGAAAGAAATTAAATAAATGAAGTAAATAAATAAATCTCCCTTTTGCATTCACTTGCTTGTGACGAAAAATTATCATTGACTGTCATTCCCGAGGTCCCGGATACGACAGGAAAATTGAGTAGAGATGGGTTCAATTCTCACCTTCGCCATCCTTGAAGTGATTTTCTGTGGTGAGAGAGATAACCCCTTAAACTCGCGATCTCAAGGACTCGGGGGTGTATAATTTGGGAGATGACTTTCCCTAATTGAACGAACATTTCAAGGCATTGTCGTCAAGAGGGTGGGTGGGTGTGGCTGTCACTCCTGTTCCTCTCAGCCGCGCCCTGTAATTCTACCAGCAACATCTTATACCTGTCGTGCGGCCTTGGAGGTAGACAAACCGTGCTACACGAACATCGCTCCATCAGCGCCCGGAAGGGGGGCGGCACCAGTTCTCGAGCTATCTGTTATAGAACGAGCCCACGAATAAAATTAAATCAAATATTGATAAACATTCACAGTAGAAATAAAATATTAACATCAATATGAGATCACTTATAAAATTACATAAAAATGACCATGGTAGCCCAATTCCTTATTGACATTCCTCCCTATAATATTCTGCTAAGGTCCCATTCCAGTTTTGTACCGAAAATAAGGTCCCATTAACACCAACGCGTAAGCGAAACGCACTCACTTACTCTTTAAATTCCTCACAATTAAATAAATACCTTAAGACATGTATATTTACAATGAAATAATGAAAGAAAGCAACACGGTAACCATGGTAACAGAATCTCACAGGTCCATCTGTTTCTGTAAGACGCAATGTAATTCCAATTATTACATTACTGTGAAAGTTTCCAGACGGTTATAAGGTTATCACTGAACCAAATTAAGCTGTAAAATGCATCAATACATACAGTATAATGCGCTTAAGGGGATCAAGGGGCACTCTAGAATTTTTCCACGCAATTTTCACGTGTGAGTGTGGTACGAAAGGTATTTTTCACCCGACTACAAAGGGTCTCTGAAAACCACATTTAAAGGCCCTTAAATTAACAGTGTCTGTGATATTCCCAGAAAACTAACTTCGCTCTGATATACCTATGAAGGAATGACAAACCCCTAACCACTGCACCAGTAGCTGAATTGATAAAGTCTGATCATTCATACCAAGGATAAATCAGTCATAACATTCATGATTGAGATTTTGCTAAGTGTAGGCCTACTCTTTACAACTAGAATATTCGCAGGCGAAGCCGCGACGGGTAATGCTAGTATTAATTATAATAACTTATTTATTACCTAAGTCAATATTTAGTGCATTGGTCACTCCTTCAGCGTGGTATAGGATAAGTAACTGTGCAGTAACATACAACTTAATATTTTTTTGTCATAATAGAGGATAATTATTAATAACAATTATATATCCGCCTGAATCAATACTATAAAGAATTAATTATTATTAGAGTTGTTCTAGGTACATGTTTCGGGGATTAATCAATTATTTTATCCCCTTCATCAGCCAATTGTAAAGCATTAACATATTCAAAACATAATAAAGCGTAGCACTGAAAATACTTTATCCTAATATGGTGCACCATATATATAGATCGTAAAAATTAAAATATTGAACAAAACGAAAAAGTTGGTGACGGTGACAGTGCAGAAGCCAACTCAGATGAATGAAATCCAGTAGACAGTGCATTTACAGTCCTGTATTGAGCAAAGGTCAATAACTTTTGACAAGACAGACGTGGAATTTTCCTACCACGGCGTGATGACCTGATGCCGCTTTGATTGGCTTATGATCTTTAAGCAAACAAGGCTTCTTCATTAGTTATACACGGATTGGTGAAATATTGAAATTGCTCAATACAGGACTGTAAATGCACTGTCTACTGGGTTTCATACATCTCCGTTGGCTTCTGCAGGCTGAATACTGTCACCATCGCCATCATCATCGTTTTGTTCAATATTTCAATTTTTACGACCCATATATATGGTGCACTATTTTAAGGTAAATAACCTTTCGTATTTTCAGTGCTACGCTTTATTATGTTTTGATGTTAACGCTTTACAATCGGCTGACGAAGGGGATAAAATAATTGATTAATCCCCGAAACATGTACCTAGAACAACTCTAATAATAATTAATTTCTTTATAGTATTGATTCAGGCGGATATATAATTCTTATTAATAATTATTTTAGCATATCAATACGGAACCACCCTGAATAGAGGATAATATAAATATTTTTGTTCCAAAAGCTCACAGAGCAAAATTTCAAAAAACCAGATCGGTTACAAAAAATTTATTAATAAAGCATAAACAATATTTTTTGTAACAGATCATGTTTTTGAAATTTTACTCTGTGAGCTTTCGGAACAAAAATATTTATAGTATCCTCTATTATGACTAAAATTTAATAAGTTGTATGTTACTGCACTGTTACTTATCCTATACCACGCTGAAGAAGGTCTCAATGTGACCAAAACCGGTTCTGTTTCAATGTTCTAAATATTGACTTAAGGTAATAAATAGTTTATTATTATAATGAGATCACTTGTTGTAGATTCATTTACTTGCTATATGACATCGTGGTCATGTTTCCTCGTGTACTTAGGTATGTGTAATCTGACCTGTGCCATTGTGATGGCTGTGCTGGTGTGTATTTGTAATGTCGATAGGGGGATGGCCGTTGCCTTAATTTACTGTAGATACCATTCCGCCATTCACCTGGAGTAGAAGAGGGGAACCAACTAACTATCACTTCTAGGATGACTGCTAAGGAGTTTCATTTTTTTTTAGCGTATGGCTTTTAGTGCCGGGAGTGTCCGAGGACATGTTCGGCTCGCCAGTTTTGTAGCTACTTCGAGACGGACACCCAATGGGTGAGCTACAAGTACCGTTGGGGGGGGGGGAAGTTGGAATGTAAGGGCTAGGAATTGGAAGGTAGCGGCTGTGGCCTATACTTGGGGACCAACCCCTGCATTTGCCTGGAATGAAGATGGGAAACCACAGAAGACCATCTTCAAGGTTGCCGGCAGGGGGATTCGAACCTCCGCGCCTCCCGGATGTGAGCGACTGCCAGAAGTCATGCCGTAACGACCTCGGCTAACTCACCCGGTAGGAGTTTCATTGAAACCGCTCCAGTGATTAAAAAGTTATAAGGGGGACACACAGACTGACAATAGACACATACCGTGGAGGAAAGTTGATCTTATAAGACAACTAGCAGAAGTACCCATTCTTCGAACGGTCTTCGGTATTAATAACCAGATGTTATCAATTGAGCTACTGTTGCAATGTTTAGGTGCTTGGAACCTGTTTGTTGGCAAAGAAAAATTATTAGTTAAAATGTGCTCTCAAACTAAATTTACCTAACGTGTTCTTCCTGGCGTGAAAATAAAATTGAAAACTTCGTAGAAGTATCGCAATACACGTTACATACGAACTGACCCTAACCGTTGTGTCAAGTGCCCAACTACAGGAAGACCCCTTTTATAAATTATAAAGGCTTGTGGTGCATGAAAATTCAGTGTTTTTAGCCTCCAATGGCCCAAATTCCTAAAATCAGTAAAAAACAGTCTACTATTTCTATTCAGGAATTTTTGAAAATAATGTTGATGTTTGGAGATATAATAGACCTTCTTTACGACATATCGCACGTGTAAGTCGTGTGATAAAAATCTAGGGTACTCCATTTGCAACCATTCACAGAAATGTAATAAATGGAGTGGCATTACTTATTCCAGAAATAGATGGAAAGTTGGATGCCACCTCTTGAGATACTGTTGTCATGGTTAGTGGCTTGCATTCCTTCTTTAGTTTATTAAATGAAATTAGTTTTCTGGGAATATCTAAGAAACTGTTGGGTTTAGAGCCTTAAAATATAGTTTTCGGGGACCCTTTACGGCTCTTGAGGGGCCCCGAGTTTTGTTTCTGACCCCAAGGGTTTGAAAATGAGCTTTGTCTCTTCGTTGTACGCCATAATAATGATAATAATTAAAAGAATAATACTAATAATAATAATAATAATAATAATAATAATAATATAACAAAATAGGGATAGGGATATAATAGACCTTCCGGACCATACCCGCACGTGTAAATCGCGTTAAAAATTCTAGATTACCCCTTGACCCCTTAAGCGTATTATATGTATTGATGAATATTTCAGCTTAATTTGGATCCGTTATAACCTTATTGCCGTTTGCAAACCTTCACAGTAATGTAATAAATGGAATTGTATTGCGTCTTACAGAAATAGATTGACCTCTGAGATTCTGTTGCCATTGTTACCGGCATGCATTCCTTCATCAATTTATTAAGTGAAATTAGTTTTTTGGGAATATCTCAAAAACTGTTGGTTTTAGGGCCTTAAAATGTGTTTTTTGGGGTCCTTATAGGGCCCCCGAGTTTCGTTTCTCACATTGAGGGGCTGAAAATGAGCTTTGTCTCACGCTTATTTCAGCATGTATTTTAAGGGGGTAGACCCCCTGTTATGAGAGGTACGGAGAAGAGTTACATCAATGATTAGTGTCGTGCCTCTGATGGATATCTGTATCAAATTTTACGTCAATCCACCCAGCCGTTCTCGACTTATAAGGACACAAAAAATTGTCCACAGACAGACAGACAGACAGACAAAAATATATTTTTGCGTGCATCCGTCACAAAACAGTCTGAAACGGGCAAATATGTTAAATTTTCGTAGAAAAGCCGAAAAATCAGACAAACATTCATTTTTATATAATAGAGAAGGGATATAATAGACCTTCCGTACCACACACGCACGTGTAAATCACGTGAAAAAATTCTAGAGTACCCCTTGACCCCTTAAGCGCATTGTATGTATTAATGAATATTTCAGCTTAATTTGGATCCATTATAACCTTATTGCCGTTTGCAAACCTTCACAGTAATGTAATAAATGGAATTGCATTGCGTCTTACAGAAATAGATGGACCTCTGAGATTCAGTTGCCATGGTTACCGCCATGCATTCTTTCATTAATTTATTAAGTGAAATTAGTTTACTGGGAATATCTCAAAAACTGTTGGTTTTAGGGCCTTAAAATTTTAAGGGGGTAGGGCCCCTTTTATGAGAGGTACGGAGAAGAGTTACATCAATGATTAGTGTGGTGCCTCTGATGGATATCTGTATCAAATTTTACGTTGATCAACCCAGCCGTTCTCAAGTTATAAGGACTCGTAGAAGTTGTCCACAGACACACAGACAGACAGACAGACAGACAGACAGACAAAAAAAAAATTTTGCGCGCATCCGTCATAAAACAGCCTGAAACGCGCAAATATCGCAAATTTCCGTGGAAATTCAGAAAAAACAGATAAACTTTCATTTTTATATACACACATCAAAAAAAGTTTTGCATCACCTCGGTTCCAAGAGTTCCGGAACCGTTAAATACAAAGGGAATAGAGATCAACACAAACAACATTTCAGCTCGTTTTATTGCTCATGAGACCCACACATTGCATGTTGTACCATCATACAGCTAGACTTTCAGCATTTGTGGTCCAGATTGCAGTACACACCACTACCTCTAATACCCAGTAGCACGTCCTCTTGCATTGATGCATGCCTGTATTCGCCGTGGCATACTATCCACAAGTTCATCAAGACACTGTTGGTCCAAATTGTCCCACTCCTCAACGACAATTCGGCGTAAATCTCTCAGAGTGGTTGGTGGGTCAAGACGTCCATAAACAGCCCTTTTCAACATATCCCAGGCATGTTCGATAGGGTTCATGTCTGGCGAACATGCTGGCCACTGTAGTCGAGCGATGTCGTTATCTTGAAGGAACGCATTCACAAGATGTGCACGATGAGGTCGAGAATTGTCGTCCATGAAGACAAATGCCTCTCCAATATTCTGCCGATATGGTTGCACTATGGGTCGGAGGATGTCATTCAGGTATCGTAAAGCCGTTTCGGAGCCTTCCATGACCACCAGTGGCGTACGTCGGCCCCACATAATGCCACCCCAAAACATCAGGGAACCACCACCTTGCTGCACTCGCTGGACAGTGTGTCTAAGACGTTCAGCCTGACCAGGGTGCCTCCAAACACGTCTCCGACGATTGTCTGGTTGAAGGCATATGCGACACTCATCGGTGAAGAGAACGTGATGCCAATTCCGTGGGGTCCATTCAGCATGTTGTTGGGCCCATCTGTACCGCGCTGCATGGTGTCGGGGTTGCAAAGCTGGACCTCACCATGGACGTCGGGAGTGAAGTTGCGCATCATGCAGCCTATTGCGCACAGTTTGAGTTGAAACACGACGTCCTGTGGCTGAACGAAACGCATTATTCAACATGGTGGCATTGCTGTCAGGGTTCCTCCGAGCGGCAATCCGTAAGTAGCGGTCATCCACTACAGTAGTAGCCCTTGGGCGGCCTGAGCGAGGCCTGTCATCGACAGTTCCTGTATCTCTGTACCTCCTCCATGTCCGAACAACATCGCTTTGGTTCACTCTGAGACGCCTGGAAACTTCCCTTGTTGAGAGCCCTTCTTGACACAAAGTAACAATGCGGACGCGATCGAACTGCGGTATTGACCTTCTAGGCATGGTAGAACTACAGACAACATGAGCAGCGTACCTTCGTCCTGGTGGAATGACTGGAACTGATCGGCTGTCGTACCCCCTCCGTCTAATAGGCCCTGCTCATGCATGGTTGTTTACATCTTTGAGCAGTTTTAGTGACATCTATGACCAGTCAAATGGACTGTATCTTGGATACAATATACACAGTCAACGTCTATATGCCGGAGATCTGGGAACCGAGGTGATGCAAAACTTTTTTTGATGTGTGTATATAGAGATGGAGATAGAGATTTTTTCATCTGATGAAAATCGCATCCCACTGTCGACGCCGAGATTCAAGCCGAGCAATTACGGAGTCTTTGCCGTGAAGTGTGCCTAAACGCACTCGGCTACGCTGGCGAGCATCATCACCCTTATCATGTTGCTGCTCCCCCAGGGGCTCACATCTAGTGGGACGTGGGTTGGCGACCACGGGACCCCAGCTGAGTCCGGCATTGCTTCCACTTACTTGTGCTGGGCTCCTCTCCGTCTTCTTTCCTGTCGACCTATATTGGTCAACTCTTGTTCTCTTCCGACCCCGACGGTATTAAGATATCCAAGGCCTAGGGAGTCTTTCACTTTCTCGCCTTAATTAGCCCTTCTCTCATCTTTCCTGATACCCTCATTCTTCGAGAGGTCAGCCTTCTTCTTTTCATGTTATCTCCTGCCTTCTGCACAAGGCCCTCAAGGAGGCAGGGTGTGTGTAGCCCCACCACGTCTGGTGCATCCTGGATATTGCTACACTCTCAAGGGCTCACAGGTGGTGAGTTTGGGAGTTGGCGACCCCGAGGGATTCCTGAGCTGGGTCCGTTTTGTCCCCTTTTTCCTCTGACCTTGGAGCGGGCCCTCTCCTCTTTCCCCCCTTTCCTATCCGCCTTTCATGGCTCTCCTTCCTTCCAAGTCCCGCAATCCGTCATTTTTCGAGGGTTGAGGACATTTCCTGTCCTTTATTTGACTTATCCTCTGTTTGTTTCCCATTTCTTCTTCTAGTATGTAAGTATGTAAGTTTGTAGATTAGTTACAGTTTTCATTCTCATCATCTTTCACTATCACCCAAACCATTAGGAGTTGATTCATCCTTGTTAAAAAGGTTGTACCAAATTCCTGCTGATGAGTCCAGGGTGAAAACTCGCAACGTACACGACAAAAACCGTAGATGATTTGTTGGTGATACATGATCCAGTATCCTTTCAGCAGTTTAGTGTTATACGGTATACTTCACTTAGTTCGCCCTCTTGTAAAGTTCATTTGCCTTAGCTTGGCACTTATTTGACAGCTACTGTTGCCAACTTTCAAGTGTTCTAAGACTCCATTTATACACTGAAAAACGACGTGGTCCTGACATGAGTGTGCGGTTGGTAGCATTACTGTGTTATTGCGCCAGTGCAAGTTGCACGTAATTTTTCTTTTCTTTTCCTTGCGAACCGGCTAAAACTAAGGACCACGCAAATATTACTCCATTTCTTTCTCATCGTTCTTTCTTTCTTTCTTTCTTCTTCCTCCACATTTCCTTCATACTTTCAGAGTGTTGCGCCTTTCTCTGTCCATCCTCCTCTCCTGCGCTCTCTTTTTTCTTCCACAAGAACCTTTATGTTAAAAGGTCTTTCTCTGACTTGTTTTCTGTGTTGACAGTCTTCATCTATGATTCCTACCCTCCTCAGTTCTTCCTTCATCTGCTTGGCGTTGCCCCCCCTGGCACTTCAGATTGTATATTTTATCAAAAATTAGTTTATTCATCCTTGCTGGATCCATTCTGACCATGTGACCATAGAAACTCTGTCGTCTTTTCCTGATCGTTGTTTCCAGGTCTTCCACCCTTTCGTAGATCTCCTTGTTTGATCTAGTCTGTATCACTCTTGGGTCGTAAATCCTTCTCACTATTCTTCTTTCACGTTTATAAATATGACGAAATTTATTTCCGCAAAGTAGACTGAAAACATTTATTAATCTTCCAACATCAATGTATGTTTACTTTTCACCTCGGCCGATTGTGTTGGTTGGTTCCTTAGTTTAGGGGCTGCGACAACGTGGTCATGTAGCCCCGTGTACTTTGGATGTGTATAGAATCTGTCTGATAACCGGTGTTAATTGTGATGGCTGTATTAGTGTGGGTTATTCGTAATTCAGGTAGGGACTGCAGATGATCAATATTCAAGTAGTTCCCACTTTTACTACCAAATGCTGCCGTCCACGACACCTAAACCGCGAACTTGGCTACTAGATGCCTACGCAACCAGCACCTGGCGACGAACGTTGGAAATTAGAGCGCTAATCACATCTAACCTACAAATTTTAGCTTCACACATATGTAGTTAGTGGAAGGTTCTTTTACATGCCATAAATCTATGACAAGGGCCCGCCGGCTTTACTTCCCCTCCAAAGGAAGGCATACTGAGGGTCATTAACGCTCTTAAAAATCAGACAACTCGGCCGGGTTTTACTCCGTGATCTTGGGAATAGAAGGTCAGCATGCTACCAACTACGCCACCGAAGCCGCCGGTCTATTGTGTTCAACGTACGTTTTGCATAAATATGCGACCATGCGGATTGGCATTTGACATTTGATTTCGACTTTCGTGTGAGCTGAAAACAGAAGATAGAAAAAGAAATAAATTATCTTGTTCACTGGATTTTTATTTATTTATAAAACTTGTCTTCTTGAAGAGGCAGATGACCTCAGAGTTCCACCCCCTTATTTACATGGTCATGAATTCCGATATGTATGGTCTTGCTGGATGATCAACAAGCCCTCTCACGAATTGTCACAATCAAACAAACAATTAATGTCGTAAGAACTGAGATTTTGAGTATTCCTATATGATCTTGCGATGTGTTCTATAAAAGAAAAGGCAGTAGAACTCCAGAACATTTCCGTAAGAACAGTGGACAGGTAAATAATTTTCACGCAGTGTGGTGATTGTGCATGAAAGTACGCATAAAATTATTCCTTAAGGCTTTGCTGTGTATACCGTACACTAAGGGATGGCATTTTATTTAGACTGTTTCGGAAGAAGCAATCGAGAATCGAACCCCATGAAAGAAAAACGAATTACAATTGTATTAGCTCTCTGATATTTGTGATGTTCATTCTTATCTAATTCCATGGCTGTAGTAAATGCGCCAAAAATACAGTAGCCCTTGTTGTATTCAACTTGACAACATTTATAATCAGATAACTGTCAAAGAGAGAAAATGATTATTCAACTTATATAGCTAGCAGAATGGATATTTTGATGGTTTTGACAGCTTATAAACTGTTGTCCACGTGATGGAATATATGCGGTTCATAATGGCTGCCATGTGACTCGTAGCTCATTGGCTGCAATACACGTGGTAGCGGCGGATGGATATGTTCAATGGGACTACTTCCCCAAGAGAACTGTCAAAAAGTGCAAACTTATAATAAACGAACTGTACATTCCGGTGTCGAGGTTATCCAGAGAGTCCACCAATCGATTCTGTCACGGGTCAGCTCCTTCACTCTCCTCCATTATCCTCCTCTGCCTTCCACTGCTGCCTTCATGTCCTCCTCCCTTGGCCTTCTAGGTTTCCCGCGAGGCCTTGTTCCTTGCATTCCGCCATCGAAAGCTTGTTAAGGTATTCTGGTGCCTTCCATTCTTTGGACATATTATCCAAACTATCGCAACTGGCTCCGTTCAGCTCTTTCTAGCGATTTAAGATTTTTTATTCTGACTGTTCTCGTTTTGCCTTCAAATTCAAGGAAAATCTCATTTCTGGTGCCTGAAACTTACTCCAGTGTTTACTGGTCAGTGCCCAGGTTTGACAACCATAGAGCAATGTAGGGAAGTATAATAGCTTATAGACTCGGATGTTTCGTGGATTTGGATATGCAAGAATTAAGTTTGCAATGATATAAAAATTTATCAAACAAAATAACACTTTTAAGGTGTCATATGTTTGCATTTAAATTGAGTGGAGGGGTTACTTGTTCCATTTATAGAATAGTTATTCTGTTTATGTATAGGGACCTACACCATATTGTTAGGGCCCTGTAGGGCGCCAAACGCCCTTAAAGGGGTAAACGCACTTACACCTAGAATTTATACAATCTAGACTTCAACAACCATCTACAAATAACAACACAATCTGACCAACCCCTACACCCTCATCTACCCCCATGTCTAATACAGCACCCTAAACGACCAAGGGAACTAACAACAACATAACTCTAACTACACAAAGCCGGCAGAGTTAAGTAACGGCTCTTGTCTAAGCTTACCACACACGCATCAACATGAACACACCAGCTGCTTACTAAAACAGCTATTCAGCGATTCCACAGGGGTCAGGACTTGGAAATACATAAATAAACCTCCAAAAGAGGGGACTTCTATTGCCAACCGACTCCACGACGTGACCATCGCGACGCCGACGTACCTTGAGGTGAGTGTGTGTCTCAGTATTTCCACACATAATTATACATCCATCCCATTTACCACACCTTCTACTTGTAACACTTTGTACACTTATTTGTCTGAGCTACCCCTACAGTTGAGGGAAGCGCTTTACAACATTACATTATACTAGTAAACTAGTACACTTTATAAACGCTTGATTATTATCATTATTGCCCACAACCAGTTATATTGCCGACTTCCCTGCACGCCCATCCCCAGACACCGTCCTACCCACATTTCGCTGTGCCAGCGTTATCACTTTGCCTGCAACTCAAGCGGCCTTGTCCTTCAGAAGAGAGCGCGTGCCCGCGGCTCATTCAGATGCACCGTCAGTGACATTAGCTTCGCTCGTTCTTAATTAGCTGCCAGGTATTGTCTTCCGCCCGAGGGTGAATCCATTAATTATAATCCTTGGTCCGTATAGCTGAGCTTACCCTTTAGTTACCACACTCTCCAGCACCTGCCCGGAGATCCCACACATCCTTTAAACTTCCCCTATTTACACACCACCCTCTTCTCACACTCACCCCCTAGTTCAGTCCCCCCCCACGAAAAGGGACTAAACAATATACTGTATATCTGGTACAGGTAATGCTTAGACCAAATTGAATTAAAAACAGGTGGGAATTAGAAATACTTTTTTCTATCAGGTAATGCCGAGGGACGGGTTGAATCCCCGTAAGCAAACATTAATCGTGGTAGTAAATATAATGAAATGTGTACTTACTGCTTGAAGGACCCCCATCGTCTGTTGGGCAGGTTCTCGTGACTGCTGGAAATGAACAGAAACAAACTCAATATTGTGTGTTCCAAACTTACAAAATTACAGGCATTGTGCATTAAGAAACGTGGAAGAAAGTGAACGATGAAAACTTGACAGACAACTCTTACATAGCTCCTTCAATGAGAGGGCACCTTACATTTCACATTTTTAAACGTAATGTTGCATAACTGACACTTTTTTTTTTTAGTTATCTGGCCTTGAACCTTAGTGGCTTTCCTCTAAAGATTAATTAATGATCGATCTTTGAGGACCTAGACAGGGTAACTTACGCGGTACTGTTTCTTACGGGACGATTTACCCTCATTTATAATGAGGAAGTTGTTACCCAACAGCGTAATTCTGAGGAAGAATTGGAAGCTTAATTCTGGGCGATTAGGGGGCAACAAACAGTTTTAAAAATACAACCGAACCAAGTGTTATAGAGCAAGTAAATTGAATCGTTTCCTCTAGCGTGTCACCTTTGAGGTTCGCCATTAGAGCTCTTATTAATATTCTCTAGGAGACAGAGTTTATGACGAGTGAACATTTCAAAATACATGATATTATGAAATGTTGACCAAAAATTATGATAGTTTTTAGAAATTGTGCTTACCCTATCTAGGATGCCACAATATTATAATAATCAGTCCCCTTAACTTAGACTACAGTCTAGTCATACAGTAAGAACGTCTTCAGTCATAGGGATGGAGCCAGTAGGGTGCTAACGGTGCTCGAACACCCACATACAGATACCGGCGGCTGGCTCTGCACTTGACCTTGAGAACTGAGCGCCGAATACTTGCCTGTTTGAGAACATTGACTTCGATGTATTTTGAATTCTAGCTGAGGTGAACAAGAGCCAGGGCACTGTACCGGTCCCTTTCGTCAAGATTATTATTTTGACTGTGCAGTTTCAAAGTAACCTGTGGCTTTAGAGACGCCAGGGTGACACAATTTTGCATATGAAGATGTGCCAGTAAATCTGTTGTTAATTCATTTTAGAGGTTGGAGATATCTTGATCGAGCCTGGTATAATTGGGGTGTGTTGAATTTATTTGATAACTTGCGTTCCTGTAGTGAGTTTGTTAGGATCTAGGTTTGGGGTAGGTGCCCTGGAACTTGAAATAAGGTGCCATCCTGGCATTGGCCTGGCGAGAATGTGAAACAAACTAGGGAACAGCTACACTACGGATGGTCTCAGTCAGTGTCGGGATTGGAACCTTCAATCTCTGGACTTCCAGCTCCCTCGCGCGCATCTTAGCTGTTCTTTTTCAGGTTGCGGGATTCCCACGACATTGTCTCTTTTAAGAGCACTGATGAACGGAAATCGAGTCCGTGATCATGGACTTTGAAGTTGGTTGCCAAATATGCCATTCAATCATATATATGAAGATGACCCACAGAAAAACGGGGTAAGTCACATTTTGTAAATGTTTAAAGTAAGCGAATTTAAATTATGAATATTAAAAGATCTCAAAACAATCTCATAAATAACAGTGAAAAATAACAAAAGTAAATTATTAAAGAAAAAGAAAAGAAATAGATTAGGCCTTGAAACGATTCCACTAAAAATGAAAACTTCCATTTCTATGATTTACCGTGTTATTAGAAAGTAAATTGAACTTGCCTGTAGTGTCAATGGGTGGCCATCTGAATGCGTTCAGTGATTCGTCAAACGAAGCTATTGATTTTAAAACACTGCTTGTACCATCAAGTAGGGGAGACTGAGCAATATTAAGGGGTTCAAGGTGGGTTACAAAAACTTAACATAGAAATTGCCACGGTGGGTGAGTGGTTAACGTGTCGGACTACCAACCCCCCAAGCTTGCAGGTTCGCTCCTGGCCATGGTAAGTGATTTTTGAAAGGCGACAAAAAACACCACATGGATGTCATACGTTGTTGGCATGTTAAAGAACCCATTTGAATTCAGTAGGCCGTGTTCATAATGGCTAAATTAATCTCGGGATTTTCCGCCAACACAAAGTTCCACCATTCTCTACTAGAAAGCGCTATAGTGTCAAGGAGCTTAGATATCTAACCTCCTTGACTTTCATAGCGTTCAAAGGAACGACGAAATTTGATATGCAAGCTGTCCTCTGGGTGTCAATTAACAAAGCTAGCACCCAGCACCCGAGGTCATACGATATTATTATTATTAATAAATTTAGTTCTTGAAATCTCATCTAGCCTGGGTTGTCTAAATCATCTAATAGCCTAGTCTACTTAAAATAACTTTCGAAGAAATTTGAACTTAGTAATTGTTTAGGAATTTTTGGTTGATACTAGTGGTACTATTGCTAAATCCGCAAAACCTTGTCTAAGTCCACAATATGATAAGTCTAATAATATGCTTTATTACTACCACTACTGCATAAATGAATCACCGAAATACATTAAATTTTATAAATACTTCATACACAAATAACCCAGGTTTTCACGATTTTACCACCAGGTGGTAGCATTTGTTGTTTCGAAATTCACAACCAAGTGAAAATAAATACAGTAGTTGACTCAGCACAAGTGGTGAGATGAACTCTTCTCTTGCACTGGAGTATCTCTGCAGAAAAAAAAATTATATCCAAGTATTGTGGAATTAGCCGTACCGCGGAGTTAGCAAAGTCTGGTTGGTTGGTTCTTAAGTTTAGGGGCTACGACAACGCGGTCAGGTAGCCCCGTGTACTTTGGGTGTGTGTAGAGTCTGTCTTAATTGTGATGACTGTATTAGTGTGTGTATCTGTTTTAATTCAAGTAAGGACTGCAGACGATCAATTTTCAAGTAGTTCCTACTTTTGCCGCCAAACGCCACCGTCAACGACTACTAGTTCAGAACTTAGCTACCAGACGTCACCGCAGTCGGCTCTTGGCAACGAACGTAGGAACCTAGGAGCGTTGTTTACCTTCTTAACCTATACAATTTAGCTCCACACAGGTGTAATTAGTGGAAAGTTCTTTAACACGCCATAAATCTATGACATGGGACCGCCGGCTTTACTTCTCCTCCAAAGGAAGGCATACTGAGGGATTTTTAACGCTCTTAAAAAATCCGACGACTTCAGCCGGATTTGAACCCGCGTTACCAAAGTCTCTCCTATGTTTTAACTTATCGTATTTTATTTAAAAGAATTGAAATGTTAGACGTTCTGAATTTAAACCGCGAGATTCCGTTGAAAATAAAGTATATTATAACGGGATATTTCAAATATAGAATAATTATTTTTATTTTCAGTGTGTCGTCCAAATTGTGTTCGTGTGCCACCTAATGACGCGATCCCTGCTACAGACGATATGTAATATTATCGATATCATACATTCTCCTGCTACAGTCTCTGTTACAGACGTTTAATCTACATTAAAATATCAAAGCTTATTAATATTAGATTGCAGATGGTCCCTATTACGCACTAAACAGAAAAGGCACAAAAGGCACAAACGATCTCCCTCATCTATTTCACTTTGTATCTCAGTTAGATGGCAGTGGAAATCTGATCTGTGACATTAGAGGGTATATCATCTGGATTGAACCACCGCATCTGACTGGCTGCGAGGTGCGGCGTTAACGTTCTCACCTGCTGTACCCAAGGTTGCGGGATCGAACCCGGCGCAGTCAGTTGGCATTTGAAGGTGCCTAAATGCGAGGAAGCTGTCCATGTCAGTAGATTTAAATATCATATAATAAAAAATAAAATAATAAAGATAATAATTTAGATCCATTTTGAGGCGCTCACAAGTAACCAATCAAAACAAATGCGCATTAAAACAAAAAGAGCATCACCCGGAACAGTGACGAAATGCACACTAATTTCATAAATATCAACAATTTGTTTTATAAACAAATAAGATTAAATCCCTGCCAGAACTGTGCCGCGTCGAGCCTTACTGTTGTAGGAGACTAATGCATAACTAGAATGATGTTGGAATGAGAGATTTCTCACACGAGTAGTCCTCTCCTTCTCATTATTATTATTATTATTATTATTATTATTATTGACTTACAAAGTTTTGAAGCTACAGATTCTCCTAAACTGCCACAACGAAGTTTAATGTTTTTCAGTCAGTCAACACGATTGTACCCAATTGTGGTGGGTTATTCCCTAAACCTAAACAAGAAGTTCCGTGACGAACTAAAGAGCCTACTTTTCTTGAAATTTAAGATTCTTGCCAATCTATATAGACCTATCTAGAATAATAACGAAATTAAGTTGGTAATATCGAAATTCCTAATTAGTTCGAAATATGCCTTATATAATGTAGCCTAATAGAGCAGTACAGTTGGCAGCCCTGGTGACTGAATATAGGCTAATGTTAGTTGCATCTCTTAAGGTACAGAATACAAAATTTGGTTGAAGTCCAATGGATAGCATGCATGTTATATGCAGTTAGACCTTGGATTTATCAACGCACATAAAATTATGTTGGCAACAATGTCATGCATGTGTTGGTCAGAAATAATCTGAAATATTATGATCTCGTGTTGTACCAATTTTGGATGAAATCCATTTGTTAGTATAGAAGTAACATGTATTTTAAAATTGAACCTATCAGCAGGCTTAGAATCATGTTGGCAGCACTGGCGTAGGCCTATATTAGTTACTCCAAATTAATCTAGAATGCCAGGTACTATACGTGGGCAGAGTTTAGAGCTATTGGCTTGCATACTTTCTGATATATTGATATTAGGGTAACAAAAAAGATACAGTATTTATTAACAGTTGGCAGCCCTGGTTACTCTTAAGAATCGGCATAGTCATATCTGTTATGGTACACATAGCACACACGAAATTTGGTTGAAATCCAAATGATAGAATAGAAGTTACATGTATTTAAAGTTGGACCTACCAGCAGGATTATAATCATTTTGGCAACACTGCCATGTATGGCCTCCTGGAAATTAAACTTCAATATTATTATCTATACGTGTGCCAATTTTGAAATAGCTCCCATGTATACCTTCCAAGATATCCAACATGGAGCTCAAATTTCAATTGCGATTTTTCAGCAGTTGGTAGCACTGACATCATTTTCAAATATGGCCGTGAGATATTCAGGTATAGATCTTTACTCCTACCAAATTTTGTTTTGATTGCTGCAGCCGTTTAGGAGTTGATAGGGGAGGGGGGGGGGGGGACACACACACAGAGACAGACAGACAGACAGACAGACAGACAGACGGACAGGACAGGACAGACAGGACATACATTTGCCCGATCTCATAAGTCTACTTTTTCCTCATTTTGCAAAATGTGAAAAGTAGGCTAAAAATAACTACATGAGATTAATAAATGCACTTGGATGACCAGTTTCAATCGTCAAGCGATCATCATCAGATCCATTACACTTAAGGCTATTAAATCTATGACTAAAAGTATGGGTGATAATATTTACAATATGTACACTTATTTAGTTGCATTAATAGTTAAAATAAGCCTCCGTGGCTTAGGCGGCAGCACGCTGGCCTCTCACCGCTGGGCCCGTGGTTCAAATCCCGGTCACTCCATGTGAGATCTGTGCTGGACAGAACGGAGGCAGACAGGTTTTTCTCCGGGTACTCCGGTTTTCCCTGTCAACATTTCATTCCAGCAACACTCTCCACTATCATATCATTTCATCTGTCATTCATTTATTCATTGCCCCAGATGAGTGCGTCAGGCCTCGGCAGCCGGCACAGTTCATATCCTCGCCGCTAGATGGGGGCTTCATTCATTCCATTCCTGACCCGGTCGGAGACTGGAAACAGGCTGTGGATTTTTCATTAATAGTTAAAATAATGCAACTAGTCAATATTGTGATGCTTTGTTAAGATACTGATAGTGGCGATTGACCTCCAACTTTGCTTGTTTAGTGTGAATACGTGATTGTTGTTCAATGGTCAGTTCAGATTGTATTGTACTGGTTGAGTCTTAAGCGGACCGGACGAGAGCAGATTAACTTCGTCACTGTATGCTCACAATCTGATATCTGTATTAACCTCAAGTATTTTTTTTAGGATTAAGGAATAACCCACCATAATTGGGTACAATCGTGTTGACCGACAGAAAAACATTAAAATTCGTTTACTAAGGCAACACTGAGAAAATGGCTTCAAACACCATAACTGCCACTTAATGTGAATCAAATTGATCAGAAAAAGGATTAATAATAATAATCTTCACCTGCTTACATCTAGGAAGTGTGTATCTTACCTGGGGCCTGTCCGCCTCAAACTCGTCCTCAGCCACGTGTGACGACTCAGACTGCCGCCAGTAGGACTGCTAAAACAGCAAGGACACCATGCATTAGATCATCGTCTTATGTCACAGGTTTCGGTTCAACCTCAGATATTAAGTAAAACAAGTAGTTCCATGAAGAACTATACAGCCTATTTTCATATATCCTAATTGCCTCTATCAACATACAAAATGTCAGTTTGATTGCTGTAATAGATTCGTAGATATTGAGAACCGACTAAATATTTCGGATGGTCGCCATGTTCGATTGTTTATAGCCCATATAGTTATGTACCATTAAACTTGAGTTATTGCGTAGGTTCATTATTCAAACTTTCACTTCGATCGCATGATTAATACACAAGAAATGTAAACTTCATTTTAAAATGTCGCACAGTCGCCATCTTGAGGTAATGTAAACAATTGAACTGAATTAGATGTCAGTGCATTACAATGTGAATAAACATTTACTTCACCATACTTCACGGCCCTCAGATGGTTAAATCGCGAAAAAGTCTATTCAAATGTTTCAATTTTGCTTGGCCGCCATGTTCGTTTTACTTAACAGGTTTTTGAAAGTTACAAAGATGAAATTTTAGTCACCGTACAAAATTTCAGGGTAATATCAGTAATAGTTTCGTAGATATAGAATGCCGGTGATATATTTCGCACAGCGGCCATGTTGGATTGGTGAGACATAATAAAATTTGAAGGGCACGGTCAGGGTCAGTAAAAATGGTGCTATGACTTTACCGAGCTTCATTGAAATCGCTCCAGCCATTTAGAAGTTATTAGACACACACACACACACACACACACACACACGTACAAAAGGTGATCTCATAAGCCTATTTTTTCATAAATGAAAATAGGCTAAAAATATACGTATCCAACCCATACCATGTACACTGCATTACCTGTCTAGTAAGTTTCGGATAGTTCAATTTGCATTGCTAGACAATTTTCTGCCATTGGCGACTAGTACGGACAAGAGGAGGATGACTTTTCACTGGATAGTGTATGTGAAATGCTATTAACATTGCAGAGCTGAGTTCTTGTTTCGGTTGGAATTTAAGTAGTCATCGCCTGTAACAATTTTCTGATGTTTCAATACAGTTTTATCCATGTCTCCTGTAGGGTTGTTAGTTCTGGTTGAGGTATTGGAACAGAGTCGTTGACATGCAAATCCCCTGAGTGGCGCCAATTTGAAGGCTGACACTAGGCTAGTGGTCTACACTTTTCTTTTAAAATAAGCGAAACAAGGGTAGATAACTTAGAAGTTGTCCGGATTCGTGCCTATGTGGATAGAACGCTAGATTTTGATCCGAAAGGCCCTGGTTCTATTCTCGACCAAGTCGTGGAATTTCAACATTTGTTTGGTTAATTTCCCTGGCTTGGGGAAATACTGTTTTTTTATTCTCTTTTTGTTGTTGTTGTTGTTGTTGTTGGTATTCATTAATCACTTGATCGTCATCACCACTTGCAGGTAACCCATGGGCGCTAACTCGAAAGGTCTGAACCAAGCCTCTCATAAATTTTAAGGTGTTCAAGTGTATAAGAACAATGAAACGTCGGTCATCAAATTTTTGAGCCGTATTGCTTATCCATACACAGAGATGTCTCCCTCAAACATATTCTGACCTATTGACCTATTGAAGGCAATGTTTGGCTTTCATTCTTACGGATTATATAAAACAAAAAGACAACGTTATTCCACGGCATTATTATTTTCACTGAGATAACGATACCAATTTTGATTAAATAGATCTGTACTGATTTCAGTCGCTAGCACAGCAGATCTTCGGTATTTTGAAAATCAATTTAGGAGCTTCGAGATCATTTAGCCCCGCATACTTAGGTGTGTGTATAGAATTTGTCTGATAACCAGTAGTGTGTGTATTTGTAAATTGGGAAGGAGGCGGCCGTAACCTTAAGTTAAGAATCATCCCACCATTTACCTGGAGTAAAAGGAGGGAACCACGGAGAATCAGTTCTAAGTTGGTTTAGGTGGGAATCGAAACCATCTCTTCACTGTTATGCCTCACGAGGCTGAGTATCTCTTGTCAGTCAGAAAAAATAATTCTTGGCAGAGCCGGGAATCGAACTCCGACCTCAGGGGTGACAGCCAAGAATGCTATTCACTGTGCCATTTTGAAAGTTTTAGGCCTAGTTTAGCTATAGATTGTGACTTTCATGACCTACCACCTGGGTCAATAGGCTGTAGTAATCCCCGGCCTAGGGCGGCAAATTTAGAAAGGTGGTAGTTTCCCATGTTCATTTTTAAAACCCTAGCGTATTTCGTGACTAATTCATCCCTGATACAGGGATACATTAAAAATCATTTTCGATTGTTTAAGTTCCAACGTTCCTAGATGTCAGCGACAGTGGCGTCTCTGGTAGCCAAAGTTGGAACTACTTGAAATTGAACGTGAAGGGGAGCCTACGGTCGTTCAAATAAAATACCCCGGTCGGTTAGTCGGTTGGTTCTTAAGTTAACGCTCTTAAAAATCCGATGACTTCGTATATAGTTAAACATTTAAAAAGTGTTTATGCACAGGTTCATACGTCTATAAAATGTGAAATTAATTGGTAAATACAGTTTTTTTTTCTTTCTTTCAAAAGCAGTTGGACTTGTCTATAAGAATACTGAATCCATACAAACTATGACTAGTCTAGTCACCGTTTCTCAACGTAGGAGAAAAACAGTCACCATACTAATTTTGTATTAAGGTCTGACAGTATAGTAATTGTAATGTTTCGTACCCGAGACTGTTGGCAGCCCTGGGTGGGGAACCCGTGTCTGGCTCCATTTCAAGGTCCACAGCCTCTCCGTAGCACTCGTACTGCTCGCCGTCTGACATGCTGGAGCATTGGCTGTCAACAAACGAGACAACAGCGTGAAACAAACACAAAACATCATTAACTGATACATGTTTGGTTAGGGGCATTTGACCCAAGTGGACTAGCGAGCCCTGGTGGGGCTACACAAGCCCTCTCTCATTTAGGGTCTAATGATGTAGGCCAGAGATACCGTAAAAAAACAAGAAGAGCCCTCGAAAGATGATGGTATAAGGAAAGAAACGAAAATCTGGAAAATGAATGACACCCTTGGTCTCAGATACCCTAATACTGTTGGGGTCAGAAGAGATCAAGAATTGACTAAGGGAGGTCGACAGGAAAGATAGGAGAGAGGAGTCCGTTAGAAGTAAATGACGCAATACTGGACTCAGTTGGGGTCCCATGGTTACCAACTCACATCTGACTAGTTGTGAGCCTCTGGGGGTACAAGGCTCTGATGACCATGAAATATCAAACCCCTAAATCGGACAGAAGAAGGAAGAATACAACTTTCTAAAAAAATATACATTGTTGAATATAATCCACGTCAAATGCTAGAGCCAAATAATAAAAACATTCTTGTTGTAAATTTCGAATCCTAAATTTCAGCGATGTATTAGCGGTGGTATACAGGGGCTAAAAGATGTTTTGGCTCGATTAATAGGATCTCGAGAGGCACGAGGTGCAACGCTGCAGACTACAGCCGAATGTTTCCCAGTTGTATCATAACCTTAGCATCTAGGCACGGGTTTCTGCCCGTGGGCCTTTAGAACTAACACTATAGCGGGTTTGGACCTGGGCTGGCATGCGAAACGAAATATATTATCAATTCTAATCAGCGTCGTGAAATTAAATTGCTCAGTTGAATAACATTTCATTCCCAGTGCGAAATAAAATTCCCGAATGGCATTTAGTTTCGCCCCATGGCGTGAAATTAAAATGCATGAAACATTTCAAATCGTTTCTAAAATTAAAATTCATTCGTTTCGAGATTTGAAATATTTTCAGTTTTGGCTGTTGTTGTCATAGCGTAGACTAGCAGCCGAATTGCCTGGCGGTAACAGCAAAGTTAGCTGGCAACTACTGTTTCTGTGAGTCATTCTGTGAGTGTTGGACATGGTCAGTTAGCGAGCGCTGTGCTATGGCATCATCATCATCATCATCATCATCATCATCATAGTCGTCGTCGACTGCTCCTCGGTCCTTCCAGACGTTCATAACGCAGTACATTGTGTACTGTACAATGAGGCAACAAATTCCTCCACTTGTTCCATAGCGAAGCCTCTTGCAGCATACGTCACTAAAGGACTGGATCACTACAGTGGACCTTGGGTGGAGTCCCTCTTCCACACTGTTGAATTTTCCCCGGAAATTTACTACAAATTCACTGTCAATTTGCTTTCACGAACTCTTCGTAATTGTACTATAGTACATTATGCAATGATCCTATAATGGCTATAATTAAGACACGAGTATTTTTATAAAACGAGCGTATGCGAGTGTCTTAATTACCATTATAGGCGAGTTGCATACGACTGTTTATGTTCGACGATAATTATAACTTTATTATATGTTTTAACATAAATATTCATAAATATCTGTTGAGAGTCAGCCACTTGAATTTTGTGATCGGAGAGCGAGCGCTGGGTTTGATATCTCTGTCTTTCAAGATCTCTGAACGACCGACTCATGCGCTCTGTGTGCTTGCAATGCCATATTATGCAGGCCATATGTTTACATCTGCCGTCCCTCAGTAATATTGTCACCGGAGTCGTTTGAAGGCAATGCGCTGTGTAGAAATTAGGGTTGGTGATATTAAGGTACAGTGCTATTTCTTGTCTCATATTCGCCAGTTTATTTACGCGAACATATGGACGGTGCGTATTCCATGTCGGTAATTTATTATACTTCGATGTTGTGTTTATGTCCGACATGTTGGATTTTGAGCGCATGCGCGAAGGTATCGTTACCTAATTGGTCAATGAACGAGCTCTGATTGGCTGGAGAAACTGTATCGTAATGAAAAACAGTGTTATAATGACCATCATTATGATACAGTTTTCTGACACATAATAGTGAGGGTCGAACATAAAACACGTTTCGATTTGCACAGCAAACGTGATTGGAATGCGTTGCTCACTAAAAATATCTTGTCCTTTTTTCCCCGACATGGTTTTGTACAATTACAATCGGTTTGATGAACATAGCTGGTTCTTTTTTTCGTACCTTTATGACAATTTTTAACAGTGTGCCGAGAGGCAGACCAACTTGATGTGTCACCCCTTAAACATTAAACTAACAGTGCACCGGCATCATTACGGTACGGAACGTAAACAGGATTCACCCTCTTGGGAATACTCCTTGCCCTCCGGTGCTCAGACGCGATCTAAAATATCCAATCCTTAAGCTGTATTGTTCGTTTAGAAGCTATATTTTATAATTCAATAGTTACGCTCTGCCCCTAACCTAAGCTTCACAACCATCTCGAACAAACATAGGTATAGTAAATGAGGCTGCCCCTGTAAGTAGGCTACCCGAATGAATCCTTCCTCTAACTTTCAGACTGGATCCGCGCCTACCTCCTCCTTCTCCCCCCCCCCCCCCCCCCCCCCACTATGAACAGGAAAGCACGGGGTATGCCTGACCAATTAATTTTCAAACCCCTGCGTTACGTATCTAGTTTCGCACTGCATTTAGTTTCACATCGCTTTTCGCTAAGTTTTCTTTGTATTTGCTTTGAATTAATGTTCGTTTCAGTTTTAATTTTTGAGCCGACAATCAATATAATTTCACTCTTTAATATCGCACTCATGACCAAATTAAAATGTTCTTGTACCCACGGCCATTCATTTCGTTTTGCATGCCAGCCCTGATTTGTAGGGTATTGGGTGATGACCTGCAAATCATATCTGAGAAGAGTGTAGCCTAGTGCACAGGGGCACTAAAGAGTACAGGAGTTGAAAAGAGAAGAGAATGTGTGTGCCAAAGAGGCTAGTATTTAGAAGTAAATAAGATATGAAGAGTCACTCAATAATAATACGGAATCGCTAATGGTGAGAGTCACTGCTTGGTAATCACAATCACTCAACCTGTGAGTGACGAGGAGCGTGATGGCGCAGTGGTCAGGCCACTTGCCTCTCAGCAAGGTGGACCGGGTGTGATTCCCGGTTAATGCATGTGAGATTTTTGAGGTGGAATGTTACGTCCAATGGTTCCGATTCCACGTGTAAATGAACTCTCGGGTCTTTTCATTGCGAAATTAACAGTCACGTATAAACTACAAGCTTCCTTCCTTCCTGAAGTTGGTTGGGGCTGAACGGTGTTTTATTGTATAGTTTAATTACGTGCTTTCTAATTCTCGAAGAGATAAGGTCGAGTTTATGGTCGGCGTGAAGTCAAGCATTGGGCTCGTACCAAGCTGCGCCTGCTTCATTTTGAAAGATCTGGAGTTTCTTTATCAAAAATGGGGCACAGTTCTTAAGGTAATACACAGATTGTCAGCAAATTAGTCTCCATTTTTATGTTAATCTAGCCCTGAATTTCCTTCTATTCCGTCAGTTTGAAATGTATGCCAGTCTATAAAGTTAACGTTAAATATTGTTGTTTCTTGATGTGCTTGGGGCAAGGTCATCATCCCACAGCGTATTCGTGCGCGTTGAATCACTCACCATGAATGTGATGGGAGCTTACAGCAAGCCCGCATTTGCTTAGTGGAGTGTGGAAAATTACACTCAGGATTTGTGATACCGTTTGAATACTGAAATCTGCAGCCAGAAGGGGGATCTAGGACATCAAAACATTATTTAAACTAAAATATCAAAGAACCAATAATTAAGTATAAAACGTAACTATGTCACAAACTCAAAATGATCACCTGTAATTTAAAACATTTGTTTGCATTTGAAGTGTGACATTCCAACACACTGTATGATGATGTTTTAAATATGTACTGTATGTCTGCCCCTTATTATTCCCGTTTTCCAACGGGGTCGGGGATGAGACTCAAGTCTTTTTGGCGGATGGTTTTTACAGTCGGATGCCCTACCTGACGCTAACCTCATAAGAGGAGTTAATAAGAGGTAAAATGAATGATGTTGAATGAAACTGGGCAAGGATGTTGAAGGAAGTGGGCAAGGATGTGGAAGGAAGCGGCCGTGGCCTGCCAGAAGGTAACGTCCCAGCATTTTCCTGGAGTTGAAAATGAGGAAACCACGGAAAACCATTTCAAGGACGACTGACGGTGAGGCTCGAACTCACGTCTACCGAGTCTGCAGAGAGCTTGACCCCATGGCCTCGTTCTGCGCGTTAGCAAGCGTAGCTACCGCTGTCGGTGATGTTTTAAATATACCGATATGCAATGAAATACCATACACAGCTAGGGAAATCACCCAGGATGGAAGCTCAAACGTGAATTTTGAGGGCAAGCATTTAAACTATGCAACAAAATGCTGAATAAATCGCAATAAAAAGTTTACAAAAATACAGTTCAGAACCCTCAGTGGCCTTGAAGAGGATTTTTTATTTTAATTACCGTCCCAAGTTTCTTTACAAACGCAATAATTTATCAGCTTGCTTGCAATTAACACTGGCTTTTTGTATTGCGCAAGCACTGATAAGAGGCCTGACTATTGGATTGTGTAAGAGACATTTGTTCGTGAAACGTCTACCAGCTGTTGACATTTAAGTACAAGATATATGCAAATAACCACAACTATTACATCGCGCAATATAGAAAGTTCAGGTTCGATACAGATATTTATATTTATTTAATTCTGAAAATATTTCGTATGAATCCTTGCGAAATTGCATTCATAAATTCAAAAGATATATAACGTGTTAAAATCACACAAATTGCGAACACAAATAATCACCCTTGTCGAATATTTCTATAACTAACAGCGAATTTAAAAAAAAAATGTAGAAATGAAGAAGTTTTGAACAGGTCTACAGGTTCCCTTCATTAGCCTAGGCTATATACGGAATTCATCATACATTCTTTTTCAGTTTTCAATGTAAGTTCTAAATACGCAGTAGGACGCGATCATCGATACATATGAACAGTGCGGAGGAGAAAATTAACGAATTTACCAAACGGGAAATTCAAAGTACTCACCACTTGTCTAACACTACACAAATCAGGTTCTTCTATTATGATTCGGTGTGTACAATTTTTTCCCCATCTTTTGGCTAGTTGGCTGACCATCTTGATCAAATATTAATGTTACACAGAAAGCCTTGTGTAAGCACTTAGGGAATGGTAGATACATATTTGAGTACTAGTAACACTAAACTGCAGAAATGTAGAGCATCTCATGTTTATGGCTAGGGTAGGCAGGTGCTTTATCCAAGGTTTCTCTTGCCCCACCACGTGTTCTCGTCCGTCTCCGCCTTCAGTCCTGTAGCTTATCCAGATCAGCATATAATATCTGGCTTACTCCACGATAACATATATGATACTTATACTAGCAATCTGCTAATGCGGCTGGCTGGCAGTCAGGTACAAGGTCCACTTGCACACTCCCAACCTCACACACACAACGACAGTGGATTAGGACCGACCGCAGTCACCTATTGTACGTGGCCGATCCCATCCTAATGTTTAAGATGTTATTTTATCTTAAAGTGATTGACATACTGTATTTCAATTCTATACATTATTACAAGAAAAGGTATACCAAAGAAAGTATAAATTACTCTAATGGACCACAATAAACACACAAACAGTCCATGACTTTTGTGTTTCATTTATTCCGGTATTGATTGCAGACAAACATTGTTTGGTATCATATTTCTTGTGATTATATATGAATTGCACCCAATGGCCATAGCTGGGTATTTTTGACTGAACGCCCGACGGCTCCCAATTTCGAGTAGTTCCAACTTTAGCTACCAGATGCTACTGTCACTAACAGTTAGCGGCGAACGTTGGAACTTGATAGAGCGTTTCTTCGCCAAATATAACCTACAAATTTTGCTACACACTACCGATTGCAGTGGTAGGCTCTTTTACATGCCATAAATCTATGACATGGGCCCGCCGGCTTTACTTCCCCTCCAAAGGAAGGCATACTGAAGGATTTTATCGCTCTTAAACATCCAACGACTTCGACCGGGTTTGAACCCGCCAAATACCCAGAAATATCAACCAACATCTTAGAGCATATAACTTTGTGTAATTATTTTAGATAAGATTCAAAGTTTCCATAGCCTACAATTATTACTGGCAATATAAAAAAAAGTTGTAAAATACAACACAACACACAAATAAAATTTTATACTTAATGAATTTTCTATTATGGCCCTTGGAGTATGAATGGCAAATAGCGAAATATTTGTCAATTTACTCAGTAGAAAGGTAAAGAGTATTTTTTCACAGTTTTGCCTCATAAGGCTGAGTGTACCCCTTTCCAGCCCTCAGACTAGAATTAAAATTTCTTGGTAGAGCCGGGAATTGAAATCAGACCTCCGGGGCGGCAGCCAAGAATGCCAGCCACTACACAACGAGGTAGTCTAATTTCAATCTTAATATTGTTTATAACTTAGCCAGTAAGTAAGATTAGGGTACAACCAAATTTACAATTATTTTATGCTCTTACCAAAGCAACACTTTCTTCATTTTTATTGGCCTTTTTTCGGGGGGGGGGGCTGGAGCCCCCCCTCAGCACCCCTCCCCCTTATGCAGGGTCTGTTATATAAGGTAAGAATGGTGAGCGGCGGCTTTGTTATCCGCTGCTGCAGTGGCCTTGGCCGAGCTTGTGGCGTGCCACCGCCCCCTGCTGTAGTATTGAAAGCACGCGCATAGTACATACTGTACTCGACCTAGTAATAAACCTGCAGGTGTTCAGTCGCCAGTCTGAACCTCAGATGTTAACATAAGACAGTTATCATTACAACATCGTATTTTTGTATGTAAAACTTATTTTAAGTACGAGTTGGCTCGGCGGGAGGTGATGCATTTGTTCAGCAATTTCCTGATGAAGTGCCACCTTCACTAACACAGATTCACGTAATTGTAAATAAGTTTGGCACTACTGACTCAGTGCTCAATAAAAAGCATAAAATTAAAAATCAGAAATATTACTGTGGCAGAACTCACTCGCGTTATCCAGAATGTGGTTACCAGATACAATGCCTGTATAACCCAGGATGGACGACACTTCCAGCACCTTTTATAAGGTAATATTTCATACAGGATTGTACACACGCTTAAAGCAGGGGGCCGTGGCGCGCCACAAGCTCGGCCAAGGCCACCGCAGCAGCGAATAACAAAACAGCCGCTTGCCGTTCTAACTTTATATGAAAGACCCAGTATACGCCCCTGTGTCCAAGTAGGCCTTGTGCCTGGCTACCAGCCGTTTTCTCCGATTGCTAGGAGTATAGCTCCAAAACTATCGTGACGATTACATTTTATCAACTATCAAATACCTAACCAAAATTGCTCCAGAAAATTTTATGTTCAAAGCAGGCACGAAGAAAAGTAGACTCTAGCTTCATGATTTAGATTACCTCTTGGCGTGGATGTCTGGCGAGGTGCTGTCACCAAGAGCCGAGTCCACATCATCTCCTTGATCCGCCTGGTCGGGCAGCACGAAGGTGGGTGTCTGCTGGTACACGGGCCCCATCATGTCGTTACTGCCACCTGCAACAAACACTAGAGTTGAACGATACGCTTACTTCACCTCAGGAACAAGGCGATAGGGCTGGGAAAGTTGAACCAGAACTGGAAATGAGGCGTTACCTGATCTAAAAGTGAGTAAACCACACTGAGTTGCCACAAGTTGTTGCCTTAATATCACTAAGGGCGGTTTTTCATCAACGTAAATTATCTCTCAAGTCATCATTAAAGGTTATTTAACTTTGCAGGAGCATTTCACCAAACAGAAACGCTCGTTACCTTACCACTAACAAGAAATTACGTTAAATGGCCAAATCTGACCACTCAACTCTCTAAAGCATCGTTGACGTGGAGGAAAACAGCTGAACTTTACCTCGCTGATCTTGTAATGGCGAAATAATTGGTTTGTTTCTGAGTCTCACACGAACTTTCATCCATATGAATTAAAAATAAGTTCATAACAATGAAATGATAAAACACCAAGAAAGAAGAAGTGGGATTTGAACTCCTTCCAGCTCTGTATAATGAAGTCTGCAACGCAACTACTTACGCTACGCGGAGAGCGTGTCCTACGAAGTATTTATCTAACAAGGGGAGGATACGATGCATGGGTCACCGATTCGAACCATCTTTAGTACACGTGTAGTGCATGACCAGGCGTATATCAGGTGCAAGTAGTAAGGTGCGCTTCTCAGCCGTTTCCGAGAAATTAATTAATTGCAATTACAGTGCGGCGTCTATGTGCGTTGTACGGTAGCCAAAAGCCAACGAGTGCATAGTGTAGCGCTACGAGCCCTGCTTCGTAAGCGCGGGATCGCTGGATCGAATCCCACCGGTGAGCTTTTGCAGTGTGTTGTGTGGTTTTTTTTCGTTTGTTTGTTTGTTTGTTGAAAACATTAGCAATCAGTACAACTGTAGGTGTCGTGAATAATGTTTATTTTGCGGTCAATTGTAATAACGTGTTATGTGAGCGGGAAAATAGATTCTGAAATCAACGTATGGGGGTCAACGTTTGTGACATTACAAAATGTACAGTATAGGCATTGCAAATACATTGGTATTATACACGATCAGGTGTATTCTATTATATGTATATATTCATGCATTGAAGGCCCAGTCTGTTCCGTTCATTGCACGTCTGTGAACCATCAGACCACCCCGTACCCCGCAAGCAGTGACTCACGCTATGGGTAATAGTTGGAAATTGCCAATGGTTGCAAAAAAAAAAAAAACAACATTACTCTGCAAAGGCTCACTGGAGGGATTCGATGCAGTGATCCCGCGCTTACGAAGCAGGGCTCTTACCGCTGCACCACGCGCTCGTTTGCTTTTGTCTCGCGTACAACGCACATAGACGCTGCACTGTAATTGCAATTAATTAATTTCTCGGAAACTGCTGAGAAGCGCACGTTACTACTTGCACCTGATATACGCCTAGTCATGACCTACACGTGTACTAAAGATGGTTCGAATCGGTGACCCATGCATCGTATCCTCCCCTTGTTAGTCAACAATGTACACACACAACTGCCAGTTCTCTTAAATATTTTACTCATACACAGTAATTTTAAGCTTTTTTTCATGGCTAAGGTCTTCTGTATTTCCCTTCTTTTATAATTATGTTCCAGAAAATTTCAAGGAAGCATCGCAAACAACGATGAGTGCTACACGTTTCTTGATCTGTCCGCCATGTTTCCCAGGGTGAAACCGAGTCTACGCATGCGTGAGAGCCGTAAAGCGCATTTACGTAATTACGAATGCGATTGGCGCCGTGAAATGCATCGACGAGATCAATGCACTAACTCTCGTACTTAAGTTCAATAGGAATTAACTAACTAATAGCGGCTTCGGTGGCGTAGTAGGTAGCACGCTGAACTGCTGTGCCCAAGATAGCGCGTTCAAACCCGGCTGAAGTCGTCCGAATTTTTAAGAGTGTTAAAATCCTTCAGTATGCCTTCCTTCGGAGGGGAAGTAGAGCCGGCGGTCCCATGTCATACATTTATGGCATGTAAAAGATCCTTCCACAGACTAAACTTGTGTGAAGATAAATTGTTAGGTTAGATTTCGTCGGAACGCTCTATCAAAGTTCCATCGTTCAACACTAGGTATCATTGATATCTGGTAGCGAAAGTTGGAACTACTTGAAATTGAACGTAATTTGTAGCTCATCCTAAGGGTGTCCGCTGGAAGCAGCTACAGACTCAGGCGAGACGAACATGTCCTCTGACACTTCCGGCACTAAAAGCCATACGATAGATAGATAACTAATTAATCGTTAGTAAAGAGTTGGTGAAAACGGCGCCAACACGGGAGTAAAATGACATAGGTCGTGGGCTCTACATTCTAAACTCTTGCCCAATTTCATTCTCAATATCACCCGCATCATATGGGCAGAAACGTCTATCTTCCCCCACTTTGCTTGCTAACCCATCTCATACCAACTGCCAACTTTCCCGATTTAGGCGGGATACTCCCGATATTCCATACGTATTCCCTTCTCCTGAATACTCAAGTTATCCTCTCGATTTTTGTAAATTATTGGTGAACTTCAAATATTTCCCAGTATTTTTGGAAGTGTTTATTGTGGTCAGGTCATCATCATAATCATCATCATCATCATCTTGCACAGTTTCCAGCCACTGGCCGGGTCTGTTTGGAACACAAGCCTCTCCAACGTCTTCTGTCTTCCCACCATCTCTCAGCCTCCACCCTTGTCCAGTCTTTTCCTCTCTTCTTCACGCTTTCTTCCACCCCCTTCAGCCACCTGTCTCTCGGTCTCTTTCCTATCCACTTCGTCTCGTGTATCCTCCTGGGTATCCTCTTCTCCTCCATTCGTTTTATATGTCCATACCATCTAAGTCTAGATTTCTCTATACCATCCTGTAATGGTTCCTCCTTCATTAATTCTCTGGTCCTCTCATTTCTTATTCTGTCCATCTTTGTAGCTCCAATACTGCTTCTCAAGAACCTCATCTCACTGGCCTGTATTTTGCTCTTCTCCCTTCCTTTCATAACCCAGGTCTCCGAGGCATACGTCAGGATAGGGACATAGTACGTCCGATATATGATCTTTTTGCTGTTCTGAGGGACATCCTTGCTCCATAACATGCTTCTCACACTCCTCCGGAATGCTTCTGCCTGTCTTCCCCGCTCATTTATTTCTCTATCGTTTCTTCCATTACCTTGTATCAGGCTTCCCAGATACTTGAAACTCTCCACTTTCTTCAGCTGTTCCCCATTGTGTGCAGGTAATAATTGTTAGTTGGGTGCCTGAATTCTTAATAGGTTTTGTTTCAGGGTAAGCGATTGTTTATTGACCTTCCTGCAATATTTTCGTCACATTCTAGTGATTTTGCTCGGTGTTTGACTCTTCACTATAACAAAAGAATACAAAACTCACCGGCCATGAAAGCCAATAGCCTATACCATCCTTTTAAAAGAATACAATTCTGTTTATTTGAAACAACTTCTGTGCATGATTGAATCCAGCAGAGGTCAATTAAAGAAGCACTAAGGAAATGTGCAGTGTAGCAAAAAAATAAAAAATAAAAAGATTTTGGTGTTAAAAGTGAAAGTAATGTGATAATAAAAGTCGAATGCTTATTTCCGTAATTCACTTTGCCAACTAATTGAACTGATATGTACTTTGCATCTTCTGAGTTTACCTGATTTTCATATCAAAATCTCCTGATTTTTGATTTTCATATCAAAATCTCCTGATTTTTGGTTTTGTAAGGTTGGCAAGTATGCCATCTAATCATCACTCTCCAGTAAGACCACATTTTAAATGCTTCTATTCTCCTCTTTTCTAACGCACCAACAGTCCAAGTCTCACTTCCATAGAATGCCACACTTCAGACATAGGCTTTTAAAAATGACTCGGCTGGCTGCGTCGTTCAGCGGTAACGTTCTCGCTTGCTGGTCCCAAGGTTGCATGATCGAATCCTGGCGTAGCCAGTTGGCATTTGAGGGTGGGCGAATGCAAGGGAGCCGTGTCAGTAGATTTACTGGCACGTTACAAATCCCTTTCAGGGCAAAATTCCGGCACCCCGGTGTCTCTGAAAGCCGCAGTTGTTAAAAGGGACGTAAAACCAATAACATTATTATTATTATTATTATTATTATTATTATTATTATAGTAAAAATGACTTTTATACCTTTGTTGTTATAGTAAAAGATTTATTGTTCATGAGTTGTACTTTGATTGTCGGTGAATTATGTTTTGGATAAGGGTCATCCATAAATACGTTACGCTCGAACGGGGAAATGGTCCTCACAAGAATTTGATAAAAGTGTACGAAAAACTAGGGGGAGGGGGGGAGGGGAGGAGGTTAACGTTTTTTATTGTTGTTGTTACGCGATTTGCAGAATCCAAATGAACTTTTGTTTTAGCACTTCCCGTATTTGTTTTTAATAAAACAATCTGTATAGGTTGATTTTTGAAAGGAAAACTTCATCCTGTGTAGCATTCTCGCAATTCTACAAATAATATTTCTTGTTTCTGCTGGTGAAGTTCGGGTCAGTATAGTGGAATTTTCCCCATGTTCTGAGTTATGCAATATTTTGAACAAGAGAGAGGGGGGGGGGGATTACATTTTATGGCATTTTTGCGAATGTATTTTTGGGATGAACCCATATTTCGAATTTTACGAGGGCTATTTTTAAGTAAGGGCCATTTTTTTTAAATTAACCGAACATTTTATTTTGAAACCACACTTATCTCTAGGTTTTACATACCTTCCTCTATTTTTCTGCATAGTTGCCTTGTTTATTTAGGCACTTGTCATACCTTAAAACTAAGTTCTGAAATCCCTCTGCATAAAAGTTTGCCCCCTGCTCTGACAACCAAGAATTCACACTTGAGGAAAATCCATTGATAGAGTGGTTATCATGAATCTTCGGTCCTCATGAATTTTCGTGTCAATTGCAGTCACCAAGTCATCTGTGATCACACACCTGAGCGTTCATCGTCATGAAAATTTTCACGGCCACTTTTGAACTCGCGTACCCATTTTCGCACTTTACCTTCCGTCATTGCATTATCACCATACACCTCACAAAGCTGACGATGAATGTCTGCAGCCGACATGTTTCTTGCACTCAAGAAACGTATCACAGATCGTACCTCACACGACGCGGGTGAATCAATAAACTTGAACATTGTAAAGATGCACCATTCAGCGTACAGGTTAGCTACACAGCTGTAACTGACGCCTGCTTGTTCTCAAAGGATGCCGGAAGGTATCGCGCATGATTGTTGCGGCGTGCGCACTAACTACGGGCTTAAAGAAAAACGGCCTTTACTTAAAAACAGCCCTCGTATTTTACATGAACCCCCCTCCCGGAAGTGAAGTTGTACTGTATCAATTATTCATTGAATGGTCAGTGTGTAGAGCGGATATCGATTCCCAGAAAGTGTAACGCGAGGAAAGTCCGTATGGAGGCCGCGACCTCAATCCACCCCCACACCTACCTGATATCGAAGTTCTCCACCCACATAACAACTTTCTTTACTCGTTCTTCCTCTTTGTCTCACATTCAATACAGCTCGCTCTCTCCCAGTCCTTGAAGATAATTATTTCCCACCGTCTCCTCTGAACACCCGCCTCCATAAACGAGCGCAATGAGTTACACTCACAGATAGTATCTGCCCTCTAAAAACAAAAGTTAAAATTAATACAAAATTACGAGCCTTACAGTAGTCGCATATGATGTGTAACATGCGACAATTATGTTATCCTACTATGTGTCTGTCGGGAGCGCAAATCCCTTGTTAACAGTGACTCTGTTGGTCATTGAAATAACTATTTGTAAAACACCTGTGCCAAATCCTTTCAGCAAATATGATATAATGAATAATTTCACACCAACGATCGACAACTTGAAGATGATTTATTGTAGGAATATCGTTAATGGGGCCTCCAAACCTTGAAGTATGCGATATACATTGGCTGGTTCCTTAGTTTAGGGGCTGCGACAACGCAGTCATGTAGCCCCGTCGCGATATACATTCCACGTAGTGCTGTATTTTGGCCGACAGTACTCGGAGTGCGTACATTAAATAAGAATACAGAAAAAGTATGAAGATTTAATAAATCATAATTGTTTTCAACAAATATGATATAATGAATATTTTCACACCAAAGAACGACATTTTGAAGATGATTTATTGTAGGAATACCATTAATGGGGCCTCCAAACCTTGAAGTAAACCGTATGCGATATACATTCCACATAGTCACATGGCCAACAGAACGTCGTGGTACCAATCTACGCCACCACACGCGCTAATTGTTTCCGTTGCATTTCCGTCCCATTTCCGTTTCATTTCTTCAAAATCACCACCACAAAAAATATACAGCAACCGAGTGGAAAGATGTTACATATCAAAAACCTTAGTAAGTGTGGTAATTATTTAGGGCCCGGATGTTGATGACGTCATCTTTTTACGGAGCTGTCTAAAACAATGCTGAAGTACATAGAAACTCCGGTGGGCCACCCCGTCTTCAAATATGTAATTTTTATTTTACATCTTTTTGCATTTTTGGTGCTATTTTTCCATTTTAAGAGCATTTTTGTAAGTTTGGTAGATTTTTTGGTCATATTTTAGAGAATTCGAGAAGCCTCCATGGCTTAGGCGGCAGCACGCCGGCCTCTCACCGCTGGGTCCGTGGTTCAAATCCCGGTCACACCATGTGAGATCTGTGCTGGACAAAACGGAGGCAGACAGGTTTTTCTCCGGGTACTCCGGTTTTCCCTGTCAACATTTCATTCCAGCAACACTCTCCACTATCATTTCATTTCATCTGTCTTTCATTTAATCATTGCCCCAGAGGAGTGCGTCAGGCCTCGGCAGCCGGCACAGTTCATATCCTCTCCGCTAGATGAGGGCTTCATTCATTCCATTCCTGACCCGGTCGGAGACTGGAAGCAGGCTGTGGATTTTCATTTCATTTTAGAGAAATCGGCCTTTTAAGGTCATTTTTTGCCAATTTAGTCATGTCGCAGCTTTATAAGAGGGAGATAAGAATAAGCCAGTAGCTGATACAAGATAATTTAAAATATTGAAATAAAATATTTCAGTATTGCTATTAGTAGAAAAATATATATCTTGGATGCAGAAGAACGGTACCGTAGGTATACAGATGCTCTTGTTTTCGTCGCAAACCAGTTATTAGCGGAACGGAATGTTACTTGCTCTGTTGACCAAGGTCAGCTGTGGTGGGGTAGAAAGGGGAAGGGGTGTACTGTATATACAGTGTGGTCCACCCGCCCCTTATTATTTAGTTTTATGAAACCCAACTAACACGGCATTTCTCCCGATGGTCGATATTGCTCTGCGCTCTGACTGTGCGACAGCAATGTAATTGGCCCATGGGTCTAGCAAAGAAAAACCGACCTTAAACTTTTCCCCGCCAAATACTATGGCCCATTCTACTAACATATGACTCACTGCTCCTTGAAATAACACACATACACGCAATTCGATCGAATTAATAGCTTACGCCACGTGATCTGTAATAGTAGAAAGTTAAATCAACACCATAAATCGTGATTGAAAACTTTGAGATGGACTTAAACGTTTGAGGTGGGACGGCTACTGTAACTACACCACGTTTAGCGAGCTGTATATACTATGTGTTGGTGGCTGCGAGGTTTAAAGCCTGACCGTACTTGATGGGCGCGAGCGGGTAGAATTCTGCTTCGAATCCAGTAGTAGGCATACTTTTTTGAACGAAAGCCCACATTCCATTTTAGTGGGGATGTAACTACATTGCCACATTTATTGCCTTACGACGTATTTTTGTGACGAATACGTTGAATTTTGCTGATTTATTTACGAGAATACGATCGAACTGGTACGTTATGCCACGTGACCTGTAATGGCAGCAAATTTAAAAACTGGCATGAATATTAATATAACATATCGAAGTGTCGCTACGGAGGTCCGGGTTCGATTCCCAGCTTTGCCAAGAAATGTAATATTTGTCTGAGGGCTGAAATTCGGTACACGTAGCCTCGTGAAGCAAATATGAGAAGAAGTGGGTTCGATTCCCACCTCAGCCACCCTGGAAATGGTTTTCCGTGGTTTTGCACTTCTACTCCGGCCAAATTCCGGGACGGATTCTATCTTAAGGCCACGGCCGCCTCCTTCCCAATCCTTAATTGCAAATACACGCATCATTATAAGCCCGCAATAACTCAGGTTATCAGACAAATTCTACACACACTCCCAAGTAAACGGGGCTAAATGACCGCGATGTTCTAGCCCCTCACATGAAACAAAACAACAACATATCGAAGGATATTCTGATCGCCAGTGCTTGCATCGAAGTATACGTATTCCTTATAATTTCCCATGGTATTATTAGCATACTTTCGATTTTTGCAAAAAATGAAAGAAGACTTATGAGATCTACACAGGGCCAAAAATTGTGTGTCTGTGTGTGAGTGTGTGTGTGTGAGACTGTGTGTCTGTGTGTGTGTGTGTGTGTGTGAGTGTATGTACTGTGAATGTCTGCCCCCAACCTATCAATTCGAACTCGGTGAAACCTAATTGAACGAAATTTGGTACAGAGGTAGAACTAGCAAAGGGCACCTCAGTGTCATGTTTTATATCGCCGCCATCTTGACGAAAACGTAATGGCGGCCATCCTAATGTTAAAAGCTTGAATCAAATTACGACCAACCTAATAATCGGATCTCTACTAAATTTTGCAACAACATACATTTATGTATAGAAAATCTTTTGACCACACTACAAGGTCATCAGGCCAATAATGTGTGAATGGCGGCCATGTATGTGTGCAAATCGATTCCCCCTATCTTTTCAAACACGGTGAAACCGAATGGAACGAAGTTTGGTACAGAGGTAGCACTAGCAAAGGCCACCTCAGTGTCATGTTGTATATCGCCGCCATCTTGACCGAAACGGAATGGCGGCCACCGAAATGTTAAAAGCTTAAATCAAATTACGACCAACCTAATCATTTGATCTCTACCAAATTTGTCAACAACATACCTTTTTGTGGGAAGCATCTCTTGGCTGAACTACGAGGTCATCAACCCAATAGTTCGCAGATAGCGGCCATGTATGTGTGCAAATCGATTCCCCATATCAATTCAAACACGGTGAAACCGAATTGAATGATTTTTTTACAGAGGTAGCACTAGCAAAGGGCACATCATATTCATGTAAAATATCCGTATAGCACGTTGTATTTCAAGAAGCTACTACAACTAACATTCAATTATACTCCTTGAAAAGGACAACGAATTATAACAATATCCATTCATTTAGGAGAAAGTAGGCTATACGTTCTTTACCGAACATCTTGTTCTGTTATTAAATTTTAACAAACAGTCTTAGCATATCTTTAGGCCTGTATCACACGACACTCGCTGACAAGGAAGCTGCTGTGATCGCTGGTACAAAATCCTGTATGATTCTGTTCTCTTCGTCAGTATACCCGCTTGCATTACCGAAGTGTATCACACGCTAGCATTTTGTACGCTAAGTTGTATGAAGTAAAACCGAATGGCTGTCGTTGAGGGTATTATTTGCAGTTAATTCGCCTTAATAACGCAAAACGGTCGCGAAACTTGCTTTAAGTAAATTAGAAAACATGCTTGGTACTGAATGCATTCCAATCAATATTTAAGATCTAACTGTAATAATATAATATTTTACCATACGCGTTAATAAGAAGCGCAACAAAAACCTCCAGAGTGTGTTGAAAATGTGTGCAAGTGTTATTGCGCCCGCTCGCTCTTTCGAAGATCCCGGGTTCAAGACTATCCAACGGCAGAATTTTAAAATTCTTTTTAACTATTTTATTATACCCTCCCTACCTCGTACAGCAAGATTTCAACTTGGTTTTGTTCACATTATCTACGAAGACGATAGGGAAAGTTATTTTCTTGTCTCATTTAAATGGCTATTTTCCTTGTGGTGTTTGAAGCCATATTTTCAGTGTTGCCTTAGTAATGTACCCGATTGTCACCATGTGGACCATGTGTTCGTATCCCAACTAGCTCACGGTCTTTCGAGGTATGGGACGTTCATGCCCACAATACGACCACATGTTCAGGATTTGAGTCTACCAGGTAACTACTCTACAGGAAATACACAACATTCCTATGAATAAAACATTTACTGGTCTAAAATCATGGCTGTACAACAAATACAAAACAAAGGACAAATTACAATTAATTCCCACAAATAAATAGGGTTATTCTGTGAGCTTTCTCCTTAAAAATAGCGCTACAATGCACTCAAACCTACTTCTAATATCCTGTCAATAATAGTTCAGATTACAAGGTTTTCATAGTGTCCGTCATGTGACACAATTTTATTTAATGGAAGTATCTTAACACAAAAACCACATGTCACAAACATGAATTTCTAAGACATTATTCCGTCTTCTACGACATTTACTTTAATTATCATTACTTCAATGTTTCCTACATTTATTAGCAAATATTTTGTTGTGTCGTGCGAATCATCTTCCTTCTTTCCATCCCTATGAACGCTCTAGGAAAATGAGTCATGCTTCTAAATCATAAAATAAACATAAACATGGATAGAATATTTATAGTTTCACCATATAACGATTATCTGGGTCTTGTCGGACTTATTATAGATACAACTGTGTCATGTTCTGGGAAAAACACATACCCGTTTTTCCTAAATTAGCATAAACTGGCAAAATGCACTTTAAAGAAGATGCCTACATTATTTTGGTTCAGCTTTCCCCCTCAGAAGATAACTTCGCCAAATATCATCTGATTTCTATGGTTCAACCACGTATGTGAGTTGCCATACACCAATTAATTCCATTTGCATCACTAAAATACTCATATTTTAATTGCATTATTGAATACCGAGACCTCTCAGTGTCCTATTGTGACCGTAATTGACAAGGGATCGGTCGAGCGACCTCTCTTCCCTCAGCAGGTCATAAAATTAGTTCCAGACAGCTCTCCAAGATGGCTGCCACGGAAATGGTCCACATTTCCTGTCTCTCTCTACCTTCAAGGCCATCCTTGTTTACAATTTTATATAACAAGAAAGATCCGCTAGGCATGGTCCTAAGTAATTGAGTCATTTAATTAATTAACACCTAACTTTACAGTGTATTTGGGCTCAAATGGCTCCTATTAAACATTCATGGCAGGGGTGGAATTCTAATGATAGCATTGCCGTTCTAAGGTGATTACTTGTGGCTTTAAAGACGCGCATCATAATGAAACCCCATGGTTATCATCAGCAGCTGTCATTACATATATATGGAACCACGTTCCTCGTCGACGACTATGATTCTACCTCTCGGGCAGACCATAAGTAAAAATGCTCACCGCGCCTCGCTGGGCGTCCATAGTGGCTATAATTCAATGCAAGCGTTGGCAATAGACAGAATCTATCCAAATCGCTGCGTAACACAATACAGTATGCACAAAGGCGATACTTCTCGAAGATTAAGCCCATTTTCACCTCACGCGCAAGCTATACTAGTCTTTCCCGTGCTTATCTTACGTAAATCACTGGATTCTACGTTAATCTGCACGCTATATGCGGCTAAACAATATTTCACATATATGACTCCATTATCAAGGTATCTGCGTTCTTCATGTTATATTATTTAAGCCAAAGCTTTACATAGCTCCTAACACAAATGTATAAATATACTGGCTTACTTTAATTTCCAATATTCATTCAAAATTTCACTGACACTGAGAAAAGCTCTCGTATTCGCGATATTCCACACTAGATTCTTTACCGTTTACCAAATGACAGTATCTTAAATTAGACATGACACTATTTGAACATTACTTAGGCTAATTTTGCCCTTACTTTAAGGTTGCCGACCCCAGTTATTATTATTATTATTATTATTTTAACGTTTAGATCCATCACTATTTTTGACCTACATGGTCCTAAGCAAATCACCTTCCAAGTCATACTTTATTCAAGACGAGTGGTGAAAACTCGTTCAGTAAGTGACTATTACTTCTTTAATTTCAAAGTGATTAATCGTTACATGGTGAACTATGCCATTATAATGTTATTATTTGCATGTTTACTCACGTTTCCTTCTGGCTGGAAAGTACCAGTATCTCCGCCTGAGCTCTACCATGACGATTGACTTAATCCATCATGATATCCAATACACAACACTGAGATTCACACTTTTTACACATGATGCACATATTACCACAAGTGGCCTTTACCACTGATAAACACTGAATATTAAACATTAAACACATTAACACTTTAAATTATTATTTCACAATTTATACACTTCATCTATCATTTCACATGTTGATCCTTAATCTGGATTTCACCTACGCTTGACCTCAGAGATGCGATGACTTATGATAACCGCTGGTCTCCGTGAAATCTAGTAGCGTTTTTATAGATGTTCGATCCTAGTTCCCTGCACTCCCGTTTACCTCACTGTCCTGGATAGGTGGCAATAACTTCCACTCTCCCATCACTGGAGTGTTCCTAATGCTGATGTCATATAATTGACAATACCTTCCGGTATACGAACTGTTCCAAACATTATCAGTTCCTATTCGCTGTAGCGAATTTATATCTGTGTCAGATAATAAAGCAGTATCTGCACTTTGTTACCTTATGCACTTCATTATCACTGATGAAGCTTACAATTTGCCTCCATTGTCTTCAACGGCGGTACGCTGATATTTTAATAATTGGCGTGCTTACTGCAGAGCGCTTGTAGACAAAGAACTAACTTCCAACTCGAGCGACCGTCTGACGTCTTCAACTGCTTTCCACTGAACCATAACAGACGTGTAACTGACTTCGACTGACCATAACTGACTTCAACTGACCAACAAGTGACCATAACTGACCATAACTGACTTCGTATGCACTGAAAACGTACATTTCCTTGCATTTTGCTTACAATTTCTCCTTTCAATTGCTATGATTTGCACCTAAATAATCGTGAAATCACGCTAGACTATTATGTGTCAGTAGACCTCTCATTGCTCTGTGGGTTCCATATAATGGCTCCCCCTTAGAGACCACTGGTTCGACCTTAGGCATAACCATTTGCCTGGTCTTTTCTGATAAGGCCCTGAGTTCGATACCAGACTGCCGTGACCAGTTGGGCACATCTTTCTCCTGCTAAGTTCGAAAAATTCATTTCATAAGTGAATTTTTCGAGCCTATCAGCTGGTATCAACTCCTTGCAGTGTTTGCTTTAAGCGGTCATTGCTCTTGGCAATGGGCTTTCACGTTTTCCCACTCCACTCTTGTCTGCTGTCTCGTAGACTTTCGTTTTCCTGTCTCAATTGTTCATTCATCTCCTCTAACTCTACAGCGGCTCCCTTTAACTGGTCGTAAAACTCCTGCAGTCGACAGCTGCACTCTCCCCTCGTGTCCGCTGGGCTGGCGAGCTGTTTCCTTTTCTTCGACCCTTCTCGAGTCTGCAAGCTTTTCTCCGGAACCTTTCCGTGCATACGTAATGATTCCTCGTTCACTTGGGTGTGTGTAGCTTGCTCTTCTCTCGCTTCATAGTCTTCTGGTGGACTATATAACTTCAGATTTGCTGCATTTACCACAACTTCTCTACCTGTTGCCTCATCTTTAATCCGATATGCGTTATTCTGCAGATCCCTTATAATCAGGTAGGGTCCGAGATAAGCGTGCTGAAATTTCTTATATTTCCTGCTCTCTGGATCTGAACTGGCGGTTTTTTTTCAATAAGACGTATTCTCCCACGAGTAGCGGTCTATGATAACGTTTCCTCCTGTTTCTCCGCTGTCGTTTATCTGCTTGTTTCTTGAGATACTCGAACGTCCTCTGGATTCTCAACTCACGTCCAAGTTGTGCATCGACGGGTGTCTGGATGACATTATTCCATGGCCTCTCGGGTCTTCTGTCGAGATGTAAGCTCACTGGCACCTCTCCTGTAGCTTCGTGCACAGTATTGTTGATACAATATTCAATGATCTCAAGCACGTCAATCCATTTCCAATTCTCAGTAGAGCAGTATATCTTCATGTATTTTTGCACCTCCCTCATAACTCTCTCAGCTGAGTTCGACTCCGGGTGCCTAACCGTGGACAAAATCTGTCTTATGCCCAGATTTTCCAACTCCCTGCGAAATTCTACGCTGGTAAAACAGCTTCCGTGATCTGATAAGATGTTTTCTGGCTGTCCTAATATAGGAATGATTCTTTCCTTCAGCCTCTTAAGTACTTGTTTTGTACTGGTTTTCTGAATTGGACACAGGACTACCATTTTGGAAAACACGTCTAGTGCAACTAGGATGTGTTTATTTCCTCTTCTAGCTCTAGGCAGGGGCCCAAAGTTGTCCAGCGCCAGGAGCTGACATGGCTTCTCTGGTAAGAGTGGTATAGGTTTCTGCCTCATTAAGTACGAGTTAGGCTTTACTCGTTGGCACATATCACATGTCCTGATAGTATTTCTGACTGTTTCTCTAAGTTTAGGCCAAATAAACGCCTCTTTAAGCAGGGCAACAGTCTTATCTACACCTGAATGTCCAAAAGCTCGGTGTGCTAGCCAAACTAGCCTTCTCTGCAATGCTGGTGGTACAACAATTCTAGGTTTTGTGTGGTCAGAGTCGCTCCATTTATGTAGCATCTGGTTAAACCATAGATATTCCGTTGAAAGTGCTTCAGCTTCCATATACATCGGGGTTCCTCTATTCAGCTTTCCCTCGAAGTAATTTATCATCAACCGTATCCAGGGATCTTCACGTTGAAAAACGGTGATGTTCCTCAGATCATCTAAGGTCTTCTGATCTCTATCTTCTATTTCAATAGCTAGAGTTTCTTCTTCCTCTGCTGTAGGGTATCTGCTTAGCAAATCAGGTATGATATTGTCCTTCCCCGGGCAATATTCTATTTCCACTTGAAATTGTTGTATGTATAGGGACCACCTTGTCAGTCTTTGACTCGACAAGTCAGTTTTCAGCAGGAACGTTAGGGCTTTATGGTCTGTTCTCAATATAATTCTAAAACCATAAATCAGCTTGTGCCAATACTGTAATGCATACAGTATCGCAAGTAATTCGATCTCCGTGACCGTATAATTCTTTTCATTAGGCCTCAACCTTCTACTGATGAATGCGATATAAGTTCTCTCCTCTGGCCTGTCCTTATTTTCCTGATACAACATAGCTCCAATGCCTACGAAGGATGCGTCAGTCTGGATGATAAATTTCTGAGTGTAGTCAGGATATCCCAATTTCACATAATCTAACAGCATCTGTTTAGATTTCACGAAGGCTTCTTCGCATTGCTCCGTCCATCGCCATCTTCCTCCCTTTTTAAGTAAGTCTTGGAGTGGTGCTACAGTCTCGGTGTACTTCGGACAATGGTTCGAAAAGAATCCAATAACGCCTAGATATTGCCTGACGTTCTTCACCTTCGTTGGTCTCGGGAAACGTTTTATAACTTCCAGTTTTCCCGGATTAGGCCTAACTCCTTGTGCATCGATTACATGACCTAGAAATTTAACTTCTCTCTGAGCAAAGTTAGACTTCTTTATATTGACCTTGAAGTTAGCCTGACTTAGGTCATATAACAACTTGCGTAGATCTCTGACATGTTCTTCAACTGTTTCAGAGGTCAGTAGTATATCATCTACGTAGCATATGGTTGTAGCTTTTACTTCTTCGGATAGGTTCCTATCTAGCGCTCGTATCAACGCTGAACCTGCTGTTTTTAATCCAAATGGAAGACGGACGTAGGAGTACGTGTGCTGGTCAAATAAAAATCCGGTTAACAGACTTGTTTTCTCTTCCAGAGCAAGATGGTGAAAACTTGCCGTTAGATCAAGATTTGAGAATACAGTCTTTCCTTTGAACCTTCTGAGTACCTCCTTAATGGGTGGAACTGTATCAAATTCCGGTATAACCTTGGAATTCAAATTTCGTAGGTCCAGGCATATCCTCACACTTCCATCCTGTTTCGGTACAACTACCAGTGGGCTGACATAAGGTGTGGCTGTCTTTACAATGACGCCTGCTTCTAGCATTTCCTGTATCGCTTCTTTGACCTTTAAATAATGTTTCTCAGCTACAGGATACGGCTTCTGTTTGAATGGCGTCCAATCGCTGACTTGAAACGCATACTGGAAATTCTTGATCCGGCCAGGTCTCGAATCGAAGACTCATTTATACTCGAATAGCAGTTCCCTTAGCATTTTCTTATATTCTGGACCAAATTTAGCTTCCTCAATTTTCTCTTCCAGGCATTCTTCAAATTTTGGTTCGAGATCTTTTTCAATGTATGCGGCCAGTGTTGCCAACTCTTCCTCAATATCTTCTATTGTCGACACTGCCTCCCCAGTCATATCTCCGTATGTATGCCATACATATTCTTCTTGTCTCGCTTCATTATGCCTTAATGAGAGTTCTAAGTCTTCCTTTCCCTCACTTGCGCGAAACATTACAATGTCTTGCGAGAGATCTATAATAACTTTATACTCTCTTATGAAATCCATCCCAACAATAAGGTTATATGGCAGCTTATTTACAAGTAGGAAGCTCTGTGAGAATGTAGAGTTCCCTATCTGCAGATCTAAAAATACTTGGTATCTGCATATCATAACTTTGTCTGGTATGACACCTTTTATTTTCACGCTTGAAATGGGTATTTTCAATACGTGGATTTTACTCTGGATTTCATTGTATAATGCCTGGGTTATCAAACTCACTGTTGATCCTGTATCGATGAGGCTTCTTACTTTCGTTCCCGCAATGTTTACAATAATAATAGGTAGTTCCCTTCTTACATTGACCGTTCTTTCATCGAGGTCTTCGATAAGCTCCTCAGGTTTGGCAATCCAGTTAATAACATTTACTGTACTCCATCCTGAACCTATCTCTCTCTGGTCATTTAAAATTGGTGTTGTTTTTTTTTCAATTGCTCCATTCTTTGTGGAGTTCTTCTGCCTGTCTTCATGCTGCTGAAGTTCCAGACTTTTGGCACCATCCTCATTTTGATATATGTCGGGTGACCTTCTATTTCGAATCGCTTCATCCCAGTGAACTCGCGATTGTCTTGGATCATCTCCGCGCTCTTCCATGTATCTTAAAGATGCATGATAGCGTTCTTCCGCCTCTTCATCGAACCCACGACTCTGCTCTTGGGATCTCCATCCTTGGTTATTCCCATTTCGGCCGTAATTTCTTCTGTTGTCCAGCTGCTGGTCTCTGGTACCACGCTGATTCCAGTTTTTCCTTCCTCGGTTACCACGGTTCGAACCTCCTCGATACGCTGGCCTCCAATTCTGGTTTTCGCGTCCTTCGCGCTGCCAGTCAGATTTTTCTGTTTCGGTGCTTGTAGACTTGGATTTCGTCTGCACCTTCGTTGGCTCGATCGGCGTATTCGTCATATTAACCTGTTCCACATGTCGGCTTTGTCTTGCGTGCTGCACTGTGGTTAAATCAAGTTGTCTCAGCACCTCCTCCATATCGATTGCAGTTTTGGCGTTTGCTGAGATTAGCAGGCGCTGCACTTCATACGGCAGCTGCTTAGCTATTGCTATGCATAAGTCTGACTCTCTGAGTCCTTCGTCGAGCTCGCGAAAACGGCATAATTGGTTCACAAAAAACTCTCCGTACTTGGTCGGGTTACTAGTACTGTAACGCCTGGAATACAAGTCCAGTCTGAGATTTTGTTGTACGCTCGCGTTCCAATACCTGCTTAAAAATGCTTGGCGAAATTCCTCAACGGTGTCGAACGTGTACCTAAAACTTCTAAACCATAGAGCACACTCTCCTTCGGTGAGTTTTTCAATCGCTCTCAACCTGCGCTCTGGCGGTACTTTCGCATCATTCAAGTACTCGGAAACTTCTTTAAGCCAGTACTTGGGTGTCATATTAGAATTACTCCCAGAGTATTTCTTTGGTTTTTCATCACTAGCCCTTATAACTGTGACTATTTGGTTCTGTACAGCATTTTCATGCGGTGTTGACATAGCCATTGGCATACCAGGTGTGGCATACGGGCTGTCACTTGGCATTGCTGCATTCTTTGGAGTGGGCTGTATTTCTATCTCTGCCCATTTATTCCTCCTATTCTCGTCTATACTTCCTTCGCTAGACCTAGGATTCCGCAACATGGATTCTTCCTGCGCTATCATTCTCGTTTCTAACTGGCTGTGCCTGTTTTCAGTCCTTTCCAAACGAGCTAATACCTCTCGTTCTATTTTCTCGAGGCGATCTCGGTTTCTTTCTGCCATAGAAAATACCTTTTCTTTATTATCCTTAAGGTTTTCCTTCAGGTGGATAATTTCCCCTGCTAGACTTTCTCTTACTTCGGCAAGAGTCTTATCACTGGCTTCAGTCTTTAAGCCTTCTCGAAGCTCTTAACTCTTCGCGTAAGCCTGTAACTTCCCGTTGAATGTGACCTTGTATATGAGAGATTTCAGTCCTCATTTTTGTGATTTCTCCTTGGTCTTCGTCCTGTCTTTTATGGAGAACTGCTAAGTCATTCTGAGTGTTTTCCAACTCTTTCTGCACTTTTCCAACTTGTATCTTCATATTAGACATTATTTCCTTATTATCTCGATCAGACGTCTTTATTTCCTGCATTTCCTTGCATTGGTCAAGGATATTCTGGTCCTGCTTTTTTAAAGCTTCGTCCACAGCCTTGGCATAACCTGCCATTCGCGTATTCCATTTTAGTTCATTATCCTCGAACCTATGATCCACGGTCTGAGTAAACGTGTTAAATTGCTCTAACTGACGTTTCGTGTTAGCTTCATTCTGACTTTGAATGTCTTTAAGCTCCCGGGACATACTGTTTAAATTATCGTTAATTTCACGCTGTGACTCTCTGCACATTTGCAAATTGCTTTCTAACTTTAATTCAATAGACTCAAAGCGTTTTTCGTTATCATTTTGCATTTCTGAGATCACGCTAACAATATTCTTAGTTACCTGTCTCTGGACAGACTCTTTAACGTCGTCCATTTTCTTATTAACCTCTCCTAGGTTTAATTCTAACTGCGTGTTTACATTAGTTTGACTAGCCTCTAGTCTAGTATTTATTTCGGCTTGATTAGCCTCTAGTCTAGTATTTACTTCGGCTTGATTAGCCTCTAGTCTAGTATTGACTGTAGCCAACATCTGGCTTACCTCAGTTTGACTAGCCTCTAGCCTATCCGCTATTTCGGTTTGATTGGCATCCAATCTACCCGCTATTTCATCTTTAAATGCTTTGGATTCTTCCTTACTTTTAGCATTTATAACATCGAAATGTTCCCTTAACTCGGCGATACACCTGAGTACTTCTTCCGTTCCGGCCATCCTGTACTACTTAATTTGAGATTCAGGTAGGCCCTAGCTGAAGACACTGGCGCGTTCTATTGGAAAGAAAAGATTCCGATCCCGCGACAACAACAACAACATATTATAAAATGTCAAAACTAACTATGGAATGGGTATAGACCCTCGTACCCGTCTGACAACATTTGTCTGACGTCTGAACATCATCTAGAAAGACTCACAATCGCTCAAACCAAGTTTGAGGAAAAAAATTATTTCTATGGTTTTCCCCATGAAAACCATGCTATTATTATGGGGTTTTTCTGAATCCCATAAGCCAACCACGTACGGGCGCCATGTTAAATATAGGGTAGTAACATGCTTATTTATGCCATGCTCATGATGCTTAAGTGGAGGTTACATGTATTTTAAACTGGCCCCACATATCAGCGTCATGTTATTTTATATGTGTTATCTATGGCTATGGTTTATGAAAGTTACAATTATATAAGCATGTCTTATGGAGGATTAACAATTATTTTTAATGTGGTGGCTTATTAACAAATGGGATGCGGTCTTCCTATTCTGTCCTAATTTCTATGTTATTATTTGCTTCTACCATTAATACCTTGACCGACTTAAGTAATTACCTGTGACTCAATCCAAGTACAGAGACAACACCCCCATGTACCCGATTGTCACCATGTGGACCATGTGTTCGTATCCCAACTAGCTCACGGTCTTTCGAGGTATGGGACGTTCATGCCCACAATACGACCACATGTTCAGGATTTGAGTCTACCAGGTAACTACTCTACAGGAAATACACAACATTCCTATGAATAAAACATTTACTGGTCTAAAATCATGGCTGTACAACAAATACAAAACAAAGGACAAATTACAATTAATTCCCACAAATAAATAGGGTTATTCTGTGAGCTTTCTCCTTAAAAATAGCGCTACAATGCACTCAAACCTACTTCTAATATCCTGTCAATAATAGTTCAGATTACAAGGTTTTCATAGTGTCCGTCATGTGACACAATTTTATTTAATGGAAGTATCTTAACACAAAAACCACATGTCACAAACATGAATTTCTAAGACATTATTCCGTCTTCTACGACATTTACTTTAATTATCATTACTTCAATGTTTCCTACATTTATTAGCAAATATTTTGTTGTGTCGTGCGAATCATCTTCCTTCTTTCCATCCCTATGAACGCTCTAGGAAAATGAGTCATGCTTCTAAATCATAAAATAAACATAAACATGGATAGAATATTTATAGTTTCACCATATAACGATTATCTGGGTCTTGTCGGACTTATTATAGATACAACTGTGTCATGTTCTGGGAAAAACACATACCCGTTTTTCCTAAATTAGCATAAACTGGCAAAATGCACTTTAAAGAAGATGCCTACATTATTTTGGTTCAGCTTTCCCCCTCAGAAGATAACTTCGCCAAATATCATCTGATTTCTATGGTTCAACCACGTATGTGAGTTGCCATACACCAATTAATTCCATTTGCATCACTAAAATACTCATATTTTAATTGCATTATTGAATACCGAGACCTCTCAGTGTCCTATTGTGACCGTAATTGACAAGGGATCGGTCGAGCGACCTCTCTTCCCTCAGCAGGTCATAAAATTAGTTCCAGACAGCTCTCCAAGATGGCTGCCACGGAAATGGTCCACATTTCCTGTCTCTCTCTACCTTCAAGGCCATCCTTGTTTACAATTTTATATAACAAGAAAGATCCGCTAGGCATGGTCCTAAGTAATTGAGTCATTTAATTAATTAACACCTAACTTTACAGTGTATTTGGGCTCAAATGGCTCCTATTAAACATTCATGGCAGGGGTGGAATTCTAATGATAGCATTGCCGTTCTAAGGTGATTACTTGTGGCTTTAAAGACGCGCATCATAATGAAACCCCATGGTTATCATCAGCAGCTGTCATTACATATATATGGAACCACGTTCCTCGTCGACGACTATGATTCTACCTCTCGGGCAGACCATAAGTAAAAATGCTCACCGCGCCTCGCTGGGCGTCCATAGTGGCTATAATTCAATGCAAGCGTTGGCAATAGACAGAATCTATCCAAATCGCTGCGTAACACAATACAGTATGCACAAAGGCGATACTTCTCGAAGATTAAGCCCATTTTCACCTCACGCGCAAGCTATACTAGTCTTTCCCGTGCTTATCTTACGTAAATCACTGGATTCTACGTTAATCTGCACGCTATATGCGGCTAAACAATATTTCACATATATGACTCCATTATCAAGGTACCTGCGTTCTTCATGTTATATTATTTAAGCCAAAGCTTTACATAGCTCCTAACACAAATGTATAAATATACTGGCTTACTTTAATTTCCAATATTCATTCAAAATTTCACTGACACTGAGAAAAGCTCTCGTATTCGCGATATTCCACACTAGATTCTTTACCGTTTACCAAATGACAGTATCTTAAATTAGACATGACACTATTTGAACATTACTTAGGCTAATTTTGCCCTTACTTTAAGGTTGCCGACCCCAGTTATTATTATTATTATTATTTTAACGTTTAGATCCATCACTATTTTTGACCTACATGGTCCTAAGCAAATCACCTTCCAAGTCATACTTTATTCAAGACGAGTGGTGAAAACTCGTTCAGTAAGTGACTATTACTTCTTTAATTTCAAAGTGATTAATCGTTACATGGTGAACTATGCCATTATAATGTTATTATTTGCATGTTTACTCACGTTTCCTTCTGGCTGGAAAGTACCAGTATCTCCGCCTGAGCTCTACCATGACGATTGACTTAATCCATCATGATATCCAATACACAACACTGAGATTCACACTTTTTACACATGATGCACATATTACCACAAGTGGCCTTTACCACTGATAAACACTGAATATTAAACATTAAACACATTAACACTTTAAATTATTATTTCACAATTTATACACTTCATCTATCATTTCACATGTTGATCCTTAATCTGGATTTCACCTACGCTTGACCTCAGAGATGCGATGACTTATGATAACCGCTGGTCTCCGTGAAATCTAGTAGCGTTTTTATAGATGTTCGATCCTAGTTCCCTGCACTCCCGTTTACCTCACTGTCCTGGATAGGTGGCAATAACTTCCACTCTCCCATCACTGGAGTGTTCCTAATGCTGATGTCATATAATTGACAATACCTTCCGGTATACGAACTGTTCCAAACATTATCAGTTCCTATTCGCTGTAGCGAATTTATATCTGTGTCAGATAATAAAGCAGTATCTGCACTTTGTTACCTTATGCACTTCATTATCACTGATGAAGCTTACAATTTGCCTCCATTGTCTTCAACGGCGGTACGCTGATATTTTAATAATTGGCGTGCTTACTGCAGAGCGCTTGTAGACAAAGAACTAACTTCCAACTCGAGCGACCGTCTGACGTCTTCAACTGCTTTCCACTGAACCATAACAGACGTGTAACTGACTTCGACTGACCATAACTGACTTCAACTGACCAACAAGTGACCATAACTGACCATAACTGACTTCGTATGCACTGAAAACGTACATTTCCTTGCATTTTGCTTACAATTTCTCCTTTCAATTGCTATGATTTGCACCTAAATAATCGTGAAATCACGCTAGACTATTATGTGTCAGTAGACCTCTCATTGCTCTGTGGGTTCCATATAATGGCTCCCCCTTAGAGACCACTGGTTCGACCTTAGGCATAACCATTTGCCTGGTCTTTTCTGATAAGGCCCTGAGTTCGATACCAGACTGCCGTGACCAGTTGGGCACAGTAAACAAGAGTTTAGTGCTTTTCAGTCGGTCAACACGAATGTACCCAAAAGAGATGGGTTATGCCCTAATCCTGAAATAAATTACATGAGATTAATAATTATTAATTAATTATTAATTATTAATTATTAATTAATTATGAATTAATTATTAATCTCATGTAATTTATTTCAGGATTAGGGCATAACCCATCTCTTTTGGGTACATTCGTGTTGACCGACTGAAAAGCACTAAACTCTTGTGGCTATTTTCCCTAAATACTGTTCAAAACCATGGATGGATAGTATTCGTTATAATTATTATATTTTTAGTCGATATTACCCTCCATGTTAGGTTTTCCCACGGACTCAGCGAGGGATCCCATCATTACCGCCTCTACGGGCAGTGTCCTGGAGCTTGAAACATCTCGTCTGGGGGATACAACTGGGGTGGTGGGATCAGCACCTCGCCCAGGTGGCCTCACCTGCAAAGCGAACAGGGTCCTCTTGACGGATGCGAAGGGAGGGGAAGATCGGGAGGGACAGGCAAGGAAGAGGGAAGGAGGCGGCCGTGGCCGTACGGTAGGTAACATCACGGTATTTACCAGAAGGCCAAGTGGGAAACCACGGAAAACCACTTTGAGGATGGGTGAGGTGGAAATCGAACCCCTCTACTTATTTGGACCACCCGAGGCTGAGCAGACCCCGTACCAGTCCTCATACCACTTTTCAAATTTCGTGGCAGAGGTGGGAATCGAACCCAGGACGTCCGGGGTGGCAGCTAATCACGCTGACCACTACGCAACGGAGGCGACTATATTCGTGATAATTAGAATTTTAATAGTTCAATATTTATCCCAGAATAATAATATGACACGTTCTGTAATTACTGTCGCCTCCGTAGCGTAGCGGTCAGCATGGTTAGCTGCCGCCCCGAAGGTCCTGGGTTCGATTCCCGGCTCTGCCACGAAATTTGAAAAAAGTGGTATGAGGACTGAAACGGGGTCTACTCAGCCTCGGGTGGCCCAAATGATTAGAGGCGGGTTCGATTCCCACCTCAGCCATCCTCGAAGTGGTTTTCCGTGGTTTCCCACTTCGTCTTCGGGAAAATGCCGGGATGGTTCCTACTTCAAGGCCACGGCCATCTCCTTCCCCCTTCCTTGCCTATCCATCCTAATCTTCCCCTCCTCCCTTCCCTCATGAGGCCCCTGTTCGCTTTGCAGGTGAGGCCGCCTGGGCGAGGTGCTGATCACACCTCACCAGTTGTATCCCCTCTGACCAGATGTTCCAAGCTCCAGGACACTGCCCATAGAGGCGGTAGTGGTGAGTTCCCTCGCTGAGTCCGTTGGAACCACCAACCTAGAGGGTAAATCGACAAAAAAAACTGTAATTACTGCCTTGCTGCAAGGCTGAACGGTAACGTTCTCGCTTGCTGTGCCCAAGGTTGCAGGTTCGTATCCTTGCGCAGTTAGCTGGCTTTTGAGGGTGCACAAATGCGAGGGAGCCGTGTCAGTAGATTTACTGGCACGTTGAAGATACCCTTCGGAGCAAAATTCCGGCACCCTGACGTCTCTAAAAGCCAGAGTAGTTAAAAGGGACGTAAAACCAATAACATTATAATTATCTGTATTTACTGTATGTTTGGGGCAGATGACCTCGTAGTTTCTCCCCTTAAAACCTCACTAACTAACTATTACTGTAAGTGTATAGCAATCGCTTTTCGCACAGAAGCCGTTGAAAGAAATTATAGTTTCGGTCTGATGTATTTATTCGTGAGCCTACCCACATACAAATCTATTTGTTATGTGGGTCGTCTGATTTAGTCGGAGTTTTCATTTAAACAAAGGTGGTCAAAATTTCGAACACTTGCTACGTTGAATATACAGGATACCTTGCTTTCGTTCTACAGATCGTTATGTCGTCGTCCAATCTGGCTGCGTACCATCGGAAAAGTACGGTCCTTTTGAGGACCAAATAAAAAATCACTCGTTGGAACAGATAGCTATGCGTCCATCATACATCCACAATAAACGGCATTAAGCAAAAAAAATGTACTAGTTCAAGGTTCGAATCTACTACAATGCGACTTCGTTGACGCTACTTGAGCAATTCTTGATTTAGCCACCATAGCTACCGAAAACCATAGTGTATTGCTGGCATGTATTGAATCTATTCGTAGACACTTCCTGTCCAAACGTAAGAAGGTGTTATTCGGAGCTCTGATCGTTTCAATCATGCATTATATTTGAGGTCAATGAAAGAACACTACCACTATTGATTTCTACTATATTCGCGAGGATGTACTCAACGGTAAAGTTGTACAATGGACGTACTAATGTTTTTAGGATGACTGTGATATACGCGTTAGTTGGGTTGCCTTCCTCCAAAAAAAATAAGGGGCGGGTGGACCACACTGTATACTTGTCTCAGTTCCGCATAGTTAACGGCGAGAGATATCGTTCATTGCCGCTTTCAAAATGCCTAAAATAAAACCGAGTGTGTCAGTGCATTTAAAACAACTAGTATCTGAATTTATTATTATAAGATAATTTTCTCCATTTTTAGTGCAATTTTCGAATTTTTAGGTCATTTATTACAGTAATTTTTGAAAATATTAAGTGCATTTTATAAACCTTTTTACAGCATCAACATCCGGGCCCTAATTATTACTAACAAATATTAAAGCATTAAAGAACTAAACTATTTATTTGAATGTTGCAAAACTTAGAAATGACGATCCCATCAACAAAACAACATCTGATAATGCTCGTGGGTTTCACTGTACAGTAGGTAGAGCTATTTGTCTTGTAAATGAGGATCTGATGATGTTCGCTTGACGAGCGAAACATGTCATCACTTAGTTTTCTCCTTCTTCAATAGCCCATAACAATATCTTTTTGTTAGGTAGTCAGCCACGAGGTTGGTTAGATCCTCAAAAAGCGCCATCATAGATTATGTGGAAGAAACTCACAAAACCCAAGGCAGCACTATAATGAGGCGTATTAGGCATAGTGAGGAGTGAGGTAGTTTGTCATTGCTTTCCTCACTGAGTCAGTACAACATCACTGACCCTATGAGTAGAGCATTTCACAGCATCCACAGGCACTACCTATGCCCTGAATGCTGCTACTCAGCACCACTCATACCTCAGTAGCTTCCAATTATAATCACAGCCATGAATGAGGCTGAGATATCGGTGAAAAGCCATATTTTACTCTAGCCTGTGCCAACAGACAATACTGCATCTATCAAGAGGGGGTAAACAGGCCCTCCAGAACAATATACAGGTATTTTAATCGCATTCAATGTATTTCAAGATTCCCTTCCACATATTGTTAGCTGCGGCAAAGTTATAGTTCATCTACTGTAAGTTTGCACTCTTTTGACAGTTCTCGCGGGAACGAATACTACTACAGAACATATCAATCCGCCTCTACCACGAGCATTCCAGCCAATGAGCTATCACCCACGTGGCAGCCAGCAATGGCCGCTGTATTCCGTCAAGGTGTCAACAGCTGTTATGAGTTGCCTAAACCTACATTCATCTCGCAATATCAATTCATTGCCCTTTTTAAGGGAAACTTGTATTTCTTTGTGGCATTTATCAAATAATCGTTCTAACAGCACACCCACTGACGGCTCGCTGACAGAATAATGTTACATCATTGGACGCGCTATGACCAAGACCTTGGCTATGACAGAGCAGCTGATAACTTACATGTGAGAGTAGAATTATTTTAGGCCCATCATTTCACAGCTCGAGGAAAATGCTTACTAAGGTATGGTGTAAGATGTCCTTAAGACGATGCGATCATTACTTGACCTGTTGGATTGATATTAAAATAAAACGTACGAAACATTTCACCATGTAAGTTAACTTTTATAGGCCTAAAAACAACTCATTTTAGGCCTACTTTTTTACACAAATCACGCCATATGAAAATTATTCACCAGGCCAATGTACTTGGGGAAATAAATAGTTCTGCTGACTTTTCTTTTGCCTTCAAAAAGAAGGAAATAAAATAAATATCTTGAACAAGAAATTCCGTATCTGCTTCAGACTCGATATTAAAAACAAAGATGTCCGACCTGGAGACATCTCAGTACTCAACATTTAAGATAACCACTATATATTTATCTGAAAAATGAACACGCGTTCATATGGAAATAATACTTTCAGATGACTTTGCGCAATATTATCAATTATAATTATCATTATTTAATATAATTAACACGTTATATTCTCAGGCGGATGAACACAGTAAAGTGTCCATTACCAACCGCACGCCCATCCCACGAGCACGTGGTAGTTCAGTTTGATAATGCAACTTTTCAGTCTGGCCGACAGAATATGTTGCCAATATATTCACAATTACTGGGGTAAGCGAAACAATAACCTGAAAAAACTTACATGTGAATAAAACATGTAGGCCAATATATTTGTTATGGACTACAGGTTATAAATTGAGTCTTTCCTTATGAAGGTTGGCAACCTTAGCTGTCAAAAGAGTGCAAACTATATATGAACTATATTATGAGGACACATCCTTCCTGCCCTTTCCCGTCAGATATGCCTCACGATACCAACATTCATGGATGTAGCAAATGCGATATTTTCAGGTCTGTAGATGAATTCAGAATGTACTTACCTTCTTTTTATTTTTATATGTGTGTGTGTCTGCTGAGGGGGCGTGACGAACACAACAGAACACAGCTGCTGTTAACTGACACCGGCGCGGCGGGAACTCGATATAGCATGGGGCGAACCGTGACCGAGTGCAAACACTGGACCGCCAGCGCCAGTCCACCGTTATGGGGCCTCACACGGAGTGTACAGTTACACCACCTTTGGCGCCAGCAGCAGCTGAACTCCTTTACTACCAGTAGCCACCAGCCCATAAGGACTCCCGGACAGTGTCCTTCCTAGACAGCGAAAAGTGGTTTTCAATTTTCTCTTGACATTTTAGTCAAGAACTGGATTCTAATAATTGTAAGGAAATTACATGTCATTGTAAAACTGTAGTTTTGTCAATAAAAAAGTTTGTGTTTAGCGATATCAAACTCGGGAAAATTAATTTCAGCGTGCAGTTCACAGGTCAATGTTTCAGAATGGAGTTAAGGCCTACAAAGTGACCGCTGCCCAGCCATTTGGCCTGCAGAAATTGGGGTGGCACTTAGTCAGCGCGTCGGGTCCCCTCGGACGTTAATCCTGGTTTTAGTGACAGGGGCGCTGCCTCAATGTTAGACAGCTACTCAATTGTCCTCACGAGGCTGAGTGCACCCCGTTCCAGCCCTCACGTCAGTTTCTAAAATCCCTGACGGAGCCGGAAATCGAACTCGGGGCCTCTGGGTGAGAGGCAGGCGCGCTAAATGATTTAAGTAAAGTAGAATAAAATTCATTTAAGCGTAACAGGCTAATAACGGTAAAGAAAGAAATGAAGGAAGCTTGTAGTTTAACGTGACCGTTAATCTCGCGATCATGAGCCACGGGACCTCCTTTTTACGTGGAATCCGAACCACAGGACATGGCATTTCACTTCGAAAATCTCACATGCACTGACCGGGAATCGAACCCAGTCCGCCTTGGTGAGAGGCATACAGCTTGACCGCTGAGCCACCACGCCCCCGGAAAGAAATGAAATTTTCACATCAGGTTCTCAGTGTTGTTAGACTACCCTTTAAATGTAGTCATTGTTGAGGTACCAAATGGCATAAACAGTTGTTGAGGGCAACCTTAGGCTCCTGTGTCAAGAACATAGAGTATTAAAGTCACATTTTCATTTCATATAGAAATAATTATTAGTTCTGTTATTGTAGTCATTAGTGAGGGAAACATTTACTGTAATCGTCCTCCCGGCGTAAGAGTCTGCCAGCCGTCACTGTATTACCACGTGAATCAAACATACATAAACCCAGTGGCGTAAGTAGGGTTTGCTTCTGGAGGGGGATGAGCTGAGTCATAATTACATCCCTTACGGGGCCTTGGACATAATAAATGAAAGCTAATACACGATCCCAAAGTTTCGAAACCTCCTATCTATTTTTTTTTCGTGTTTAGTTTCATCAGCAATTGATACGTTGTATTTGCACTTATCAACTTGGGAATGTTCAAAAATTGAAACAATTTATTATTATTGTGGGAAGACGGGCAGGAGTTTCGAGATTTTGCCGCGAGTGATATAGAGGGCGCGCGGACATAGAGAAAAACAGTTGCTATGGAGTTCATTATTATTGTTCTTCGGAGCTGAGAACATCCCTCCCTATATTATTCTGCTAAGATCCCCTTCCAGTTTTGTACCGAAAATAAGGTGCCATTAACACCAACCTACACATATGGGGTACGTCTACAGGTTCAGCATAACCCAATGCGTAAGCGAAACGCACTCACTTACTCTTTTAAGGCCTCACAATTAAATGAATACCTTAAAACAAGTATATTTACAATGAAATAATGAAAGAATGCAACACGGTAACCATGGTAACAGAATCTCACAGGTCCATCTATTTCTGTAAGACTCGATGCAATTCCAATTATTATATTACTGTGAAAGTTTCCAGACGGTTATAAGGTTATCACTGAACCAAATTAAGCTGTAAAATTCATCAATACATAGGCTACAGTATAATGCGCTTAAGGGGGTCAATGAGCACTCGATTTTTTTTTCACGCAATTTTCACGTGTGAGTGTGGTACGAAAGGTCTTTTTTCACCCGACTATAAAGGGTCTCCGAAAACCACATTTAAAGGCCCTTAAATGAACAGTGTCTGTGATATTCCCAGAAAACTAACTTCGCTCTGATATACCTATGAAGGAATGACAAACCCCTAACCACTGCACCAGTAGCTGAATTGATAAAGTCTGATCATTCATACCAAGGATAAATCAGTCATAGCATTCACGATTGAGATTTCGCTAATTGTACTCTTTACAACTAGAATATTCGCGGGCGAAGCCGCGACGGGTAATGCTAATATGCTTTATTTTCATAATGTAATCTATCTTAATTTCATTTGTTAAATAAACAAATCTTCTTTTGAGTTTTAACAAATCAAATGAGTGTTTTTAACACCGGTTTCCACATTATTGCAGCCAATGGCCATAGCTGGGTATTTTTGGTTTGAACATCCGATGGCTCCCAACAAGTTCAATTTCAAGTAGTTCCAACTTTGACTACCAGATGCTACTGTCACTAACACCTAGTGGCGAACGTTGGAACTTGAATTTTAATGATATTACATTATAAAGTCCGGGGTTTTTCGCAAAATCATCTCACCATTTCTATCCCTCGACATTGTATAAATATTGCTAAACGACAGTTTACAGCTAAAGTTTAACTTAAAACAACAATACACGTAAACATAGTCTACTATTTTACACTTTAAAAGATGTGATACTAAGACAATGGCAACTGATATGTGGTGTATTTTCGGAAAGGGATGAGGAAAGATAGTGCAACATCCCTCTCACTGACTAACTGAACAGTTGACCATTTTGCTCATTCAGTAAGTGTTGAGTCAGAGTAACACTATGCATGTTACAGGAGTGAAAAGAAATGCCTTCAAACATTTGTCATCAATCCCCAGAATTGGTTTTATTAAAAATTAAAACCTTCACCTAATTTCATATTTTCATTATTTGGCTCTGAGAGGGGGCTCTGAGAGGGAAGATTCATCCCCCTGACCCCGCTTCAGTAGCTACGCCAATGCATATACCCATGTTTAAATACCCTACACCCTTCTAAAAGTAAGTCTCACTCAGGCAACACGTACGGAAAGGTGTGCCACTCTATATTTATTTGATTACCTGATAATACCAGTTTCAGTTACGAGTGCCGGCGACCAAGTTGAGAACAATCACTGATTTTACATGCTAACTTGCACTGTTGACAGGTATACTGTAGTCACGTTGCTAAGATATGATCAGCTCCAGTACCCTCGGCCATAGTTCCCCTCTCCGAGGTGACATGTGCTCTTGTTACGCTTAGCACTGTACTCCATCACCGCTGTCTACCCTATCTCATCCCGCAAGGCTCCAGCTACTGCGATTAACAAATTCTAGCGCAGTCAAAATCAGACACGTAGTATCTTACCACTTCCATCAATGACAATACTCTGGTGACCAACATCATTGCGTCACGCACCTTGTAGGCCAAAAGCCCGCAGTACGTATTGATGTGCCAGTCCGGAAGGTCCCGGGTTCAATTCCCAACCTAGCCAAGAAATGTAATGCTGGTCTGAGGGCTGGATGACAACTGAGTGGAGATGGGGTCGATTTCCAGCGGTGGTTATCCCTAGTTTCTTTCCTCCAATAATTTGAGGCACAGCCGCTCACTCAGCCTTGTGAGGCACAACTGAGAAGAGGTGGGTTCGATTTCTACCTCAGCCATCATAGAAGAAGTATTTTCGTGGTTTTCCACGTCTACTCCACGCAAATGCCTGGATGATACCAAAATTATAACCACGGCACTCTCCTACATAAATCCTAGACAAACACACACATTAGTAACCTACAGCCATGACAATGACACATTAATCATTATGAATCATCATCATCATTTCCCCTTTTCCAGCTGAAACCGGGTGGAGGCAAATATGATTCCTCTCTACTTTGTTCCGTCGTTCCACTATTCCTCTTCCGATACGGTGTTCCAATCCAGGTTCCGTTTTCTAATGCTATACTTCACCCAGTCCATCCAACGCATTCTTGGTCTTCCTCGTCCTCCCTTCCCTGTCTTCCGTCGTCCCAGTGCTCGTCTTGGTAGCCTTATTTCATTCATCCATTTGACATGTCCAAACCATCTTAATCTGTTTTGCTCCAGTTTGTCATTTAGTTTCTGTACTCGCAGTTCTTTCCGTATATCTTCATTTTCTCCTCGTTTTCTGGACCATACTTCTCAGGAATCTCATCTCAGCTGCCTGTACTCTGCTGTCATCCCTCCTAGTCATTGTCCAAGTTTCCGCTGCATATGTCATTATAGGAACATAATATGCTTTGTACATAATCATTTTGAATATGGTATTAAATATTATCCGTGTTGACTGATATTAATCCCAAATTATAGGAATCAACAAGATTCTTTCCAAGGTTAGGTGACTTCATCTTTTTAAAATTTTATGCGTTGTTCCATATCATTATACCTTTCAATTATTTAAATTATAATATTTTTGTAAGGATTTCCATTTTCTCTTTGGTATTTGTTAACCTAGTTTTTAAGATTCTTTTTATTATTTTATCTACGCTGACGAGGGTATCATTGTATACCGAAACATGTACGTTTAATTATTAAACTTCTTAATGTTTGACAAGGCGGATTTTATAATTTGAGATTAATGACATTATCAGACACATTTCACACAAGTACCCGGGGTACAAGACCACGATGTCGCAAAATCACCAAATTAATTAATTACAATACTCGCACGCCGTATTCTCGGAAATGAGTCAGTCTGCGACCTGACACCTCAATCCACTGACACAATAGAGATCAGTGCCTCAATCATAATATACTAGAACAGACGATGAGGAAACGAAATGAAGGGGGCGTGGTTTCGACAATTCAGATTCGGTTTGCTCTCGTGCCATACCAAGAATCACTGTTCTTTGATCCCACATTATATATCCCTGAAGCTAGCGATTCCCAGACAGTGACCATCCTGAGGCTTTTGTCTTGATGTCTCTTCGCTCAGCTCCTCCCGCCCACTCCTCTCAAAATGGAATGGTATCTTATCAGAGTCTCGGAGCGTTTATTTCAATCATATGCTTACATAATTACATAATTAATGCCTTAAATACCACTACAGGTTATCAGCCATGCCCATGACCAAGATGTTGCCAGTTCATAAATAAGCAACAACAACCACCAACTATTCGGAGTGAATGTCAGAAGCGAGTCATAGCAGTTGAAAGGTTTATAACTGACCCCGAAGGCGTGAATGCGATCTACCTGAAGGTTAGCCGGTTCGTGTTACGTTGGCGAGGAAAACTCGAACAGAATATTCTGATCGGTATGGTGCGCCGATCATTAAATTATTGCTCTATAACAGGGGTTCTCAACCGATGGGTCGCAGGATGTGTCTTGGTGGGTCGCGAGATACGCAGACAAAGTTTAAAAAATGAGTTATTGCTGTAGTTTATTTAAAAAATAGGAATACACTCACATTGTACTTAAATTTTAAGTTCTTTTATTATATTATTGGCGGCTTCGGTGGCGTAGTCGGTAGCATGCTGATCTTCTATGCCCAAGATCACGGGTTCAAATCCGAAGTCGTCGGATTTTTTAAGAGCGTGAAAAATCCCTCAGTATGCCTTCATTCGGAGGGGAAGTAAAACCGGCGGTCCCATGTCATAGATTTATGGCATGTTAAAGAACCTTCCATTAATTACACCTGTGTGAAGCTAAATTGTATAGGTTAAGAATGTAAACAACGCTCTTAGGTTGCTACGTTCGTTGCCAAGAGCCGACTGCGGTGGCGTCTGGTCGCTAAGTTCTGAACTAGTAGTTGTTGACGGTGGCGTTTGGCGGCAAAAGTGGGAACTATTTGAAAAATTCAAAAGTCTGCAGTCCTTACTTGAATTAATAAACAGATAATACACTAATACAATTAACACCGGTTATCAGACAGATTCTACACACACCCAAAGTACACGGGGCTACATGACCGCGTTGTCGCAGCCCCTAAACTGAGGAACCAACCAACCAACCTATTCTATTAATGTTAAACTTGAGCTTGATTATAATTAACCAATTTTTGAATGTTTGGAATGATTTTTGTAACACACTAAACAATGTAATTTTCCAGTGTCAAACGATTTCTTGATTTGGTTTTTAAATTCACCATTATGGAGAATCCTTGTTCACAGTTGTAAGATTTAGAATATGGCATCAAAGTTTTTAACGCTGTTGTGGACAGTTCTGGGTATTCCTTTTTAATACTTATCCAAAATTTGTCGGCACAAGCATTGTTAAAAGTTAGTTTCACTGACTGATCACTTGAAATCTCTAACGTTAGAACTTGGGGCGGGTGGTCGCCAAAATACTCAGCCTAAAAAGGGGTCGCAGTGTCTAAGAGGTTGAGAACCCCTGCTCTAAAACAGGATTGTTGGTAGTAAATAAGGGCCACCAGTGTCAGCATGCAGGACCGTGCAGTAGAGTCTGGCAAACACCTTCCCAGTTCCGGTCGGTGTCAGAATGAAGAAGGGAAATGGTGGTTTCGGAACTGCTATGTTCGATGAGGCGGTATCAATAACGAAGATTATCGATATTCACGTTTGGTCAGCATGGCAACTGTGGCGTGTTGTGTGTAAGGATACAACAGCACAAGTTACAGCATATTTTAATTTGATTAAATCTCCTCAAATTGATCTCAAGTAAAACATCCATTAATTAAGTTTATAACGAGACACCTGTTAATACTTTAATGTTTAATTAAACATATTTTCAACTCTTCATTGGGGTCATCGTCAGCATATTGGGTAGATTATAGGCTGAGGAATAACCCACCCACCAAGGGAAGATAATTAAGAAAAGGAAGTAGATTTTGGATTGTAGAAAAAGGATAGAAAGATAGGAGGAGAGTCCCACAAAATTAATAAGTTTAACTTTAAACACACTTAGAAGCGGTTGCCACCGCAAATCCGTTCTCGGATACCTAAAGTGGGTACGAGCTTGGTCGAAGCTGACGGGAACCGCAGCTAAAACTTTGGCGGTTTGCCAGAGAAAGGCTTTAGTGTATTTCCTCCCAAGCATGCATGAAAGTACAATAGGGAAGGGTGATAGTCTGGCAAGACAAATGGTAAAAGCTTTATTGAGTATGAACGAGGGCATAAACCTAGGAAGAGCTAGGAAAGCCAGGATCTTGCCTAACTGTAGTATCAGAGAAATGATGAATCCAAAAACAAATATTTAATTTATTTGACAATGCAAAGAAGTTGATAAATTTAACAATTAAATATGTTTCAATCTTATTAACAATTTGGGGTCGCAGACCTCCAACAACATTTAGAATTTGCTCCAGGCAAATAATAATTTTTAAGGTTTTAAACCTGGTACTAAAATCTTGGTAAGATTTTAAAAAAGGCAATGAAATGATTAAAGTTTAAACATTAAATTGAGTACAAGGAGTGTACTATAAGAAATTTCTGAAAGAATATTCTAGAGAGTATAACAACTTCGAAAATAACAATAAGGAAAACATAAAAAATAAAATAGAAGTTCCTACAACTTCTTATATTTATACAGAATTAATGTTGGTTATTATGCAAATAAGGGCAGGTCACTTACTGTGAAACCTGAAGAAAGTTAAAAGGAAGGTTCTAGACTCCCCAAGTTTGAGCAGGAATCACTAGCCAAATGGGACAGTTTCCATTTCGTGAAACCTGAACATGACTCGCTCAAGAGTTTAAAGAATTGTTTTCCCTGATTATAGGAAAGGAACAATGTGAATTTGAAACTTGTATCACACAAGCAATAATGCAGAATTTAATTAATGTTAAACTAGCAAAGTTGGAAGGGCACTTCGTGAGTGACACCTTACAGAAAAGTTACAATTTTATTAATATTGGTTATTAGTAGAAGGTTGAGGAAAGATCATTGGGATATAGGATCAATGTTCATGGCCGTATTTAATGTAAACGAACGATCGCGACGCGGTAGAAACTTGGAGCAAGCACTGGTTATCACTGTAGTCTATAAAATTGGATGCAAAGTTCACTATAGAAACACTAAAGTTTATGAGAAAGAAAGTTATTGCAATTATGGAAATAACTGATTGCACTATATAGGTGAGAGTCTATTTCTTGAAAAAGTTGTGATTTACAATTAAATGTACCATAAAACATTCCAGTGGTTCCAGCGGTGGAAGAAAGCTAGCTATTGCAGTAATTTGTAAGGAAGATTCATTATTTTGAATATTATTTTCACATGTGAGTGAAAAATACCTGATGGCAAGACTCGCGGATAGAGTACAAGATCTAGAAGGTTCCAGAACGATCTTAGTAGAAAAATGTGGCCAATGTAAATCCAGCGGAGGAACTTGCTTTGTAAATTATAAACAGCGGGTATTAGATAATATCCCACGTAGTGAGAGGATTTCTCATTTGGCAAGCATAAGAAATGCTGCTTTTCACTCAGATTAGCTTGATTAAACAAAAGCTCAACATGGAAGATCCCGCGGAGGATGATTTTACCCCAAAATAAGTAATTTCACACTGCCTAAAAAAGATAGTTAAAAGCATGTGGTCGGTAAAATCATGAAGATGAGGTTAAAACTTTAAGATGGTACTTATCTTGATTTCATGTTGAAGGCGAAGTTCCGTATGACGATAACTACTTTGCCAACATGGCGTAGAAGAGAGTATGCCTCTTGGTTTGAGGACGCTAGCTCGAGAGGAGCTTTAACTGACCGAGTCAACTGCCGACTGAGAAGTGAGACCTGCTCAACGGAGCACGGAGGGTCCAAGGAAGGGGAAAAGAGTGGGGGTTAGGAGACAAAAGGAGAACATATAAACATTGCCAATGTTACAACAAAAAATGATCTTCTCTTGGTGAGCTGGTCTTCAAAGAGTTGACAACAGATGATACTAGCGCAGCATGGTGAGTAAAAGAGTAGACGTAGTTCTCTTGCTCATGGAGATAATAGCTGGCAATGGCAGTAAAATCTGGTAGCCAGATGGAGAAGGAATTCCTCTTGCGCGAGGAAGAGTTGAAGAGCTTCAGAGATTCGCTGCTATATGACGCTAGGTGGGTCATAGAATATATATCTGGAACAGACTCATAAAAGATATAAGCGACCTGAACCCCTAAGAGAAAACAGAAGATCACTGTTGGTGTTTGACAAAGAGGAAGGAAAGAACATGCAAAAGCATTGAAAATTATAATCTCGGGTACCGTGTATTCCAAGAATACACCACATATGTTCTATTAGGATAACATGTTTATATACTTAAAAGGTTATTTTCTATGAAAAGCAATATCATAAATTCCACTCTAAAATATCCAATTTAGAATATGCAAGTCTAGGAAAAATGGACGTCCTTAGAAAATTATTTAAGAAAATAGTTGAGGATCTATTTGAGATCTAATAAAGGTTATTAGAATGAACATTTTACCAAATTATACTGTAATATGAAGGTGTATGCTTGCTTAATGGATCTCATTATTTAACTGAGGGTGGAGGTGACACTTTCATACCGTGCCAACTACTAATTTTAGGTCAAAAAAACATTCCCGGTGTTTAGCCCACTTTCTATTTTTAAAAAATTAAAGTAAACTTATGAGATCTACACCGGGCCAAAAAATTGTGTGTGTGTGTGTGTGTGAGCGAGAGTGTGTGTCCCCCACTCTATCATTTGAAACACGATGAAACCGAATTGAACGAAATTCGGTACAGAGGTAGCACTAGCAAAGGGCACCTCTGTATCATGTTTTTTTTTGCCGCCATCTTTACCAAAACTTAATGGCGGCCACTCAAATGGTCAAAACTTAACATTAAATTACGACCAAACTAATCATCGGATCTTTACGAAATTTGGTAAAAACATATTTTCATATGAGACGCGTCCTTCGCTCGAACTACAAGGTCATCAGCCGTAACATTTAAAGCTGGTGGCCGTACAAGCATTATAATTTATAACTTAGGACCCACCAATTCCGATTATCGAGCCGAGGGTGGTTTAAGCTATCCTAAAGGACGTGACCCGTTATGTATTATAATTTTATATTAGAATATTTCTACCTTCGACAGCTACCAAATTTAATCAAATTGTTGTTGTCGTTTGAGTCATCTGTCTTTTGACTGGTTTGATGCAGCTCTCCATGCCTCCCTGTCCTGAGCTAATCGTTTCATCTCTGCATAGCTACCACACCTTATATCCTACAGTTCTTGTCTTGTACTCGACTCTTTCTTCCATAACTAAGCTTGCAATTCCTGGGTGTCTTAGTATGTGTCCTACCAACCTATCTCTTCTCTTCATTAGTAGTCACAAGAAACATCCCTCCTCTCAATTGTTGTAAGGATATCCATTTTATTTTAGTAATGTTAAACGCTGGAGAAGATAGCAATGCATATGGAAACATGTACAACAATTGAAAAGATGGTATATTGGCTTTCACGGCCACGCGCTTTTAGCTCTCGCAGTAAAGAGGTGCACGTGCGCTTCATAAGAAGGGAGGTAGTGCACAGTTCGCTACTCCTGTGGGGGTCCGAGCGTGGTCACCAAGAGCCCGCTAATGCGACAGCCAAATTGCTCAGTTTTAATTGAATAGATGTTTTATAATTTGTGTTGATTGGCGTCGTATTGTTAAGAGTTATCTTTCTAAGGGATAAAGCACTATTTTAAGGGATACAGTATATTGCAACTACACGTGTTCTGCCAGACAGTTCAAGTACTACAAATATCAAATGTTAACCTTTTCCTTTCTTTCTCTATTTATTTCCTTTCCACTTCGTCGTCCCAAGCCACCCAGGTAGCCATGACAATGGCGGCTTATCAGGGAGACGACATTATAATATCACAAAGGAGTTAGAAAGTTTGAGAGCTACACAATGGACACGTTCTCAGCGGTTTTCATTCAATGAACTTTTCCCTCTGTGCCGAGGCGATGACATTTCTCATAGTACAACTGCCACTTGCCATTGTTAACTCGTTAAAATATCGTCACTACACACACTTGACTCTGCACTAACAACACATGTGCGGTGAAACTCTTGTCTGTCTGCCCGGAGGCTGATTGGATCCTCAAAAAGCACCATCTTAGGTTATGTGTGTAAACATTCATCAAGCCATCGCTATAATGAGGCATACTAGGCAATATGAGGAGTGAGGTCGTTTGCCACGTTCGGAAAGTATAGAAAGCTTCGATGCCATTCAGATTTTGTCACGCCTTGGAGGCTTGGTGTTGGAGGGCCGCGTCCGTTCATGTTTGACATTGTGAGCTTTGGTGGTGTTTTGTGTGCACCATGGCCGATATGGCAGGTGTGGCAAGTCCGGAAATCGTAGGTTTGAATTCCGGCGCTGACAGCGGCTATCGTGAGTTTGTCTTTTCCCAGTATTTTTCCACACTCCCTCCAGGCAAATGTCGGGATAGTACCCTCCTTCAAGTCCCGAGGCACTTATCCCATCTCTATCCCTAATATACTGTAGTTACACAAATTACTACAGTCATCACAGAAATACAGGTTAACAGACAACTTCAAAACAAAACCAACAACACGGGGCTGATGACCAAGATGTTCCAAACCCCTGAAATGAATTAACAACAAGCTATTTTGTTTTATTGATTTGTTTCTTTTCCTGGATCTGACGATGTCCGCTTGACGAGCGAAACTTATCATCCTTCCTTTAGTGATCAGTGCTAACAACTTTTTATCACATGTAATCTTTTCCAGGTTGTATCACATTTCCAGGGGCGTGTTGGCGCAGCGGTCAAGCTGTTGGGCTCTCACCACGGCGGACCGGGTTCGATCTCCGGTCAATACATGTGAAATTTTCAAAGTGAAATGCCATGTCCTGTGGTTCGGATTCCACGAAAAATGGAGGTCCCGTGGCTCATGATCTCGAGAAAAGACGGTCACGTAAAACTACAAACTTCCTTTCTTTTTATCACATTTGCCAATTTAATTGGGCTTGCTCTCGTATTGACCGACTGAAAACTATAAACTGATAAGAAGGATGAGCTTCAATAAAATTCTGTACACTTTAATGGCGTGTTCTCCGTGTTCTAGTGGCTAGAATTCTTGGCCAACACGCCTTAAATCCTGGCTCTACCAAGAAATTTAATTGTGATCTGAGGGTTGGAACGAGGTACAGTCTGCATCGTGCAGCAAAACTGACTAGAGGAGTGGTTTTTCTTAGCTTTTCACTTCTTCTCCAGGCAAATGTTTCGATAGATTCCAACCTATTACCATGACCGCCTCCGTCTCAACCCTCACATCAATTACAGATACCTCATACAATACTACCGACCCACAATAAGACAGGTTATTAGACAAATTCTTCACACACCCTAGTGCAAGGTGCTGATGACCATTGTACCCAATCCCCTTAATGAGACAACAAGAACAAACTTCCATTTTGTCTTTAAAATGAGAGAGATATCACTCATGAGAATGCGCATCACAGCAACAGTCCAAAGAGCAGAAATTAAAAACAACGTATTCCCATCGAAACAAAGATATGTTAATGTCTTCATTACTATGTGCTAACTCATTAGTAAGGACCGGAAGTTTTGAAAATGCAAATGCATATTTTGAGGGTTTATTGGATTTATTGCATATTCTGAACATAACAGCATATTTTCGCATATGCATTTGCAGTTAAGTATAATTTTAAGCATTTTGGAACAAAATTGATTTTGCCTGCGTGTTGGACATCCCTTTAAGCAACTCTCTGAGCAACAGGAACGAGATAACCGTATTTTAAGCCTGACTATTTCAAGAAGGGAATGGGGTGAGGCCTTTCTTTCACCATCCCGGCAGACAGTAGCCCGGGCTTACTTTTGTGAAGAGTTACTTCAGTGTTACTTTATTCTTAGTATGCATAACTTTTGCTCAAAATGCTTAAAAGGTAGCAGAAAATATTTATTAAATCAGTGGATATCAGGTAATAGTAATTATTATTCAACTGATAGCGTTATCGTCAAGTATGATCGAAGGAAGTGAAATGTAAAAAGAAATTTCACCTTGAACAACATGCAAAAACCACTGCACATAATATTACGGCAAATGAGAGAATGAAGGGTGAATAAGATTGGCTTATTGTTAAGTGCATATTTTTCAATTCTTTAATCAATATTTTCTACATTTTTAGAGCATAATTGCATTTATTTTTTAATCGTGTTCAGTGCATAATAATGCCCGGTTCCTGCTCATTAGCGATTCTTCTGATATTGACTGTAGGAGACAACCGACACAAGTGTTAGATTGTGATATTCTCCTGGCGCGGTGACTGGTCTGAGCACTTCCGTTCCTACAAGGGCTTCAGTATCTTCAACACCGTGGGAAGATCTTTAAGTCTTCGTCACGTAGAGCGATGTTATTGCCACACTACTTAGGGACTATTTTTTACTTTTCAGTCAGTCAACAAGCTTTTGCTCGATTAGGTTAGGCAGGGCAACCACACATAACACACTATTCCGGAAAAAATAAATTACATGTATTATTTTTTATTATTATTCACTGACAAAGGGGGAATTTAGGAATACGCGTTTCAACCGTCACGCGGTCATCATCATATTCTGATAGATAGTGTTGAAGTTCAAAATATTATACAAATATTTAGAAATATATTTTTGCTATACTTTGTATAATTTGTCTTGTTAATGTTGGTATTTATGAGTTGCCTGACGCTAATCAGTTTTACCACTATTTGAGACGACCAGGTGCTCCTTGAAAAGATGGAGTAATGGCCTTAAGGCCCCAGTTCTCTTGAACTGAAAAGCTTACACCTTATTCTTACTAACCACAGTGGCTCAATGCATGAGGATTTAGTAGCCTGTGGACATTATTTACTTTTCGTGGTAATACTCAGCCCGTCGAAACATTAGTACGCCACACACGTGATTATAATTATTGATGCGCAGTTTTGTCTGAGATTAAACGCCCTACTCCTACGTATTGGCAAGTAGTTGCTGGCTGGTTGCTCAATCCTGATCGTCTATTAATAACGTACTTAGAAACCAGTCTGAAGAAGCTTGTAATTTAACGTGACCGTTTATCTCGCGATCATGAACCACGGGGCCTTCGCTTTTACATGGAGTCCGAATCTCAGACGTGATATTACACTTCCAAAATCTCACGTGCACTGCCTGGGTATCGGACCCAGTCCGTCTTGGTGATTACTGCACCTCTACGCCCCCTAGAAACCAGTCTGTGTCAAAGATGCGAGGGGGTCGATGAGGCATAATGGTTTTTACGACAGCACAAAGATACCAAGGGACCTCCAAACAGCAAGAGAAATATAGCAACTAAATGCTACCACCTGTTTTGTGTTTACAACTTGTGGTTCGTAACCACGGAGCCCCAAGCTGAGTCTGGTACTCCCTTCACGTACGTATGCCACACTTCTCGCAGCATACATCTGGGTGTTTGAAATCACGTTCTCGATCTGTGCTAAAAGCCTGAGAGCTGATTACTAGAGGCCTTAACGTTGCCGAGGAATGACGTCAAGAGGGGAATAGCGCAGTTCAGAAAGAATGGCTGTCACTGCTTTGTATCCAACACGCACCAGCAGGTTCTGAACTGCCACGTAAAACGTGGGTTGCCCTCGACAGGGTACGAACCAGCCATGGCTCACTACTGTGTACGTGGGGGCATGGCCAAACTGTGCCTGTGGTGCAGCAATACCAACTATCCATCATATTGCGACTGATTGTTGTAAAATGGCGTACTTGGGATCGCAGGAGGACTTTGTGCAATAACCGCCTCATTGCAAAGTGGCTAGCATTCTTGACTGTCTCCACGGAGGCTCGGGTTCGATTCCAGGCTCTTCCAAGAAAATTAATTCCGGTCTGAGGGCTGGAACGGGGTACACTCAGCTTCATCAGGCATAACTGTGAAGAAATGGGTTCGATTCTTTCCTCAGCAGTCCAGGAAGTGTTTTCCGTGGTTTCCCCACTTCTACTCCATGCGAATGCTAGGATGGTACCTAACTTAAGGCCACGGCCGTATCCTACCCAATACCTACCTCGATTACAAGTACACACTCTCTTACAGACATCACAGTGACACAGGTATTCAGACAACTTCTACAGACATCTAAGTACACGGGGCTACATGACCACGATGAAGCAAAGCCCCTGAAAGAATCAACAACAACGTTGTGCAAGCCTCTACAATAGCTATAGTGTGTCTGGACAATCTAGATTTAAAACTCGAAATTTATGAGGTGTCCAGTTGATTGTTTTAGATTTGTCTAGAAGCGAACACAATATGTAATGGACAACATATACTTTATTAACACTTTAATACAACTGTAAGGTTTTTAAATGAAAACTTGTTAACGTTGTCAATACGAATTCTTAAAGATATATTATTACATTAGTACTTATTTTTTGCTTCTTTTCGAACCTTCTTCAGCTATGACATTTTTTTTTTTTTTTTTTTAGCAAAATAGAACATTTGGAAAGTTTTATCACATGATTTGAGATACATTCGAAATGACATTAACTCATCCATAATATCACTTAAAATTCTAAAAATTACTTCAAAAGTATATTTTTATTGTAGTAGTAGTAGTAGTAGTAGTAGTAATAGTAGTAGTAGCCATTGGGCTGGTTTGATGCAGCCCTCCATACCTCCCTGTCCTGAGCTAATCCCTTCATCTCTACATAGCTACCACATCCTACATCTGAGGCAATAGGTTTAACAAATTCTAACCTTGGTCTACCACTACAGTTCTTATCATCGACCCTTCCATCCATAACTAACTTTGCTATTCCCGGGTGATTTAGTATGTGTCTTATCAAATCTCTTCTCTTCATTAGCAGTCGCCAGAAACATCTCTCCTCGCCCACTCGTCTTAATCCCTTCGACTGGCTGTGTGGCTCAGCGGTAAAGTTCTCGCCTGCTGAGCTCAAGATTGCAGGATCAAATCTCGGCGCAGTCAGTTGGCATTTGAGGGGGCGCAAATGTGAGGGAGCCGTATCAGTAGATTTACTGGATCGTTCGGGGCAAAATTCAAGCACCCCGGTGTCTCTAAAAGACACAGTAGTTAAAAGGGACGTAAAACCAGTAACATTATTATTATTATTATTATTATTATTATTATTATTTTGTATATATTGTACATATATTCATCATAATATAAATAAATAAATAAATACATTATTTTTATTAATCCCTCTTCATTTGTTACTCTATCGATCCATCTGCTCTTCATCAGCCGCCTGCAACACCACATTTTAAACGCTTCTATTCTCCTCTTTCTGATGCGTAAACAGTCCAACTTTCAATTTCATAGAGCGCCATCCTGTAGACAAAGGCTTTCAAAAATAGCTTCCTAATACCAAAATCTATATTTGATGTCAACAGATTTCTTTTATGTAGAAATACTTTTCTTGCTTGACCAACCTATTATTTATATTGTTTGGTGAAACAAAAGGTTAATCCATATCAAGAAACGCTTGTGGGAATTCAAACCTTGTTAATGCTACCATCTTCCACACACACAAAAATATAACAAATAAAACCTCATCTATCACTACTCCAAAAAAAAAAACTAATTCACTATGGCTTACTTCAAGTAAGGCAATTGTGAAAGGGTTATAATATCAATTTAATACACACTATATCACAACGATAGCATACAGGTGACAGTCCTCCACTCTGTAGGCAGCTCTCCTAACGCTGAACAAGTTTCTCTATACACCTCCCACCACCCTCTAAGAAGGACGCTGGTTACTGGTGAAACCACTCGTCCTTATCAATGCGAACCGCTTGATCAGTGGTGAAACTCTCACTCTTCAAGAACTTCTTCAATGGACCAAACATGTGCCTATCACAAGGAGAGAGGGAGATATCCCAGTGCATTCTCGCCCACCTAGAAATTTGGCAAACCCCTTGAACATTGCGCTTCGTTTGAAGACATACGTTCCCGTACACTCGATAAATACTCGCGCAAACTGTAAGGGTACGCGCTTAACAACCACGTTGTCTCGCAGGCACAGCGTTATGGGTAAGCATGGTTCGACCTACACATAACTGAATACGAAGGGCCTATGACTGTGACTTCTAGTCCATAGGATTATCACCATACACAAAATACCAGGCAATACTTTTATGAGACCAATAGGAGGACTGATCAATTTCGGAAGTCTGGAGTCACTCCTACTGTCCCGGGTTAGAGTCCCGATCAAGTATATAAATGTACAGCTGAAGAAAACCACATGGGAACACTAGTCCCTCCCTTCTAGTGTTTTAAATTTAATAATTACCTCACTAAATGACGAGAAAGCTGGACGTCCATCAACGTTCATATTAACTGCGAAGGCAAGTCCTATAGAGAGATGTTTTCAAATATATGACGACCCGCAGTTTTAAGTTGATATCACTAGCTTTCATCCAACGTACTAAAGTATGTAAGGCTTGACAGTCAGTGGGAGATGCGGAATGAAAGCTCCACACTTTCACTAGCTTCCGGTACCGAGCGCCTCCACGAATCTCCATGATCAGAAAACTTCAGTGGGATTAAATCCATTCAGAACTCTTCCTGTGTCATCAGAGAGCCACGGTGAAACTACTATCCATTGCAGAGACTGCTCTAAGTTATAGCTCTTCGACTTGAGACATTATGAGATTCCTCTACTACATACATTCATATTGTTGTTGCTACAATATTAGGGACTTGGGATACATTTGGCCGTAACCCCTTGTACCGTACTTGTGTGAGCATAGAACTTGGGTTGTTGTTTTTTGATTAGAGGGGCTTGGGCAACGTGGTCATTAAGCTCCGTGTACATGGGTGTGTGGGTAAGATGTTTGGTATTAAGACGAGTGGGAGAGGAGAGATGGTTCTGGCGACTGCTAATGAAGAGAAGAGATAGGTTGGTAGGACACAAACTAAGACACCCAGGAATAGCAAGCTTAGTTATGCAAGAAAGGGTCGAGGACAAGAACTGTAGGGGTAGACGAAGGTTAGAATATGTTAAACATATTGCCTCTGATGTAGGGTGTGGTAGCGATGTAGAGATGAAACGATTAGCTCAGGACAGGGAGGCATGGAGGGCTGCATCAAACCAGTCAAAAGACTGAAGACTCAAACAACAACAACAACAACAACAACAACAACAACAACAACAACAACAACAAATAATTATTATTATTTACAGAAAACTGTGTGTCAATTATTTAAAACTTCAATTATACTCTCTCTAAAAATGTACTCACAAATTCTTTGTCAACTGTTCAAAAGAACCGAGAGTGCTCCTAGTTGAGATAAAAACAGCTGCTTAGCATATCTCGTCCGTGACAATGTCAAGCCACGTGCTTCTCATTACTGAAGAATCAGGAAATGGAACAATGTGTATGTATCTTTTCTTTTCTGCAAGCATAAAAGAAAATTCAGAAAGCAGTTACCAGGTCGTCAGGATGTTCCCAGGGAATTAATAGAGCTTGCGTCACGTAAATATTTGAATGATGGTCATGGTATTATTATTATTATTATTATTATTATTATTATTATTATTATTATTATGAATGGAGCTGCTACGAGTTAAAATGGCACTGAAGCTTAAGCATAGCGAACTTTCGGTCTGAGAATCTCCATTTGATTTTTATGGGAAATGAATCGTCCGTAATTATGCTTATTATTATTATGTCGGATTGTGGATTTGGTTTTAGGTGTTCAACGTAATAATTAGGAACTAGAGGGTTGGCCTTTCTTGAATATTTCAAACACAAATGTCTCCTGAAAGAGTAATTAAAACTTCGCAACAGAAAGGACCATAACAAACAGCTTGCCTACAAAGTTTGCGACTTGTACATTTTAAACGGCAGTGTTCTAACAATTTTGCATATTATTGTATTAAGTTGGTGCCAGTTGAATATGTTATATGTGAGAATATTATAATCCGTTGCTATCCGGTTGTTATATTAGTATAGTTTATTATGCATTAACTTGACCCGTTTAAATGCTAAAATGTGACAAAAGATACGAGTTATAGGCTATACGCCGCACCGGTAACTTTTACTAATAACTCATTCTTCCTTTTTAGCCTACTTTCGATTTTTGCAAAAAATGAAATTAGAATTATGAGATCAACACAGGGCGAAAAATTGTGTATCTGTCTCTGTGTGTGTGTGTGTGTACTCTGAATATCTGTCCCCCCGTATCAATTCGAACACGGTGAAACCGAATTGAACGAAATTTGGTACAGAGGTAGAACTAGCAAAGGGCACCTCAGTGTCATGTTTTATATCGCCGCCATCTTGACGGAAACGTAATGGCGGCCACCCAAATGTTCAAAGCTTAAATCAAATTACGACTAACCTAATCATCCGATCTCTACCAAATTTTGCAACAATATATATTTGTATGGCGAGCGTCTTTTGACTAAACTACAAGGTCATCAGCTCAATAGTTTTCAGATGGCGGCAATGTATGTGTGCAAATTGATTCCCCCATCAATTCAAACACGGCGAAACCGAATTGAACGAAATTCGGTAAAGAAGTAGCACTAGCAAAGGGCACCTCAGTATCATGTTTTATATCGCCGCCATCTAGACGAAAAAACGTAATGGAGGCCACCTAAATGTTAAAAGCTCAAATCAAATTACAACCAACCTAATCATCTCATACCTTAATGTATGATGAATCTTTTCACAAAACTACAAGGTCATCAGCACAATAATATGTGGACGGCGGCCATGTATGGGTGCAAATCGATTCCCCCTATCTATTCAAACACGGTGAAATCGAATTGAACGAAATCTGGTAGAGGTAGCACTTACAAAAGGCAACTCAGTGTCATGGTTTATATCGCCACCATCTTGACGGAAATGGAATGGCGGCCACCCAAATGTTAAAAGCTTAAATCAAATTACGACCAAGCTAATTATTTGATCTATACCAAATTTTGCAACAACATACCTTTTTGTGGGAAGTATCTTTTGACTGAACTACAAGGTCATCAGCCCAATCGTTTGCAGATAGCGGCCATGTATGCGTGCAAATCGATTCACCATATCAATTCAAACACGGTGAAACCGAATTGAATGAAATTTTGTACAGAGGTAGCACTAGCAAAGGGCACCTCATATTCATGTTTAATATCCGTATAGCATGTTGTATTTCAACAAGCTACTACCACCAACATTCAATTATACTTCTTGAAAAGGACAATGAGTTATAACAATACCCATGCATTTAGGAGAAAGTAGGCTATATGTTTTTTCTGAACATCTTGTTAATATTCATTTATTCATTATTATTATTATTATTATTATTATTATTATTATTATTATTATTATTATTATAGCCTATATAAACACTTATTTAACCAATAATCTATAATATTCCAGGTAGGCCTATCGCAAGAAAGAAATATTTGATAACACATGCAGTTCCATCTTAAAATCCAACCGTGCCTAGTTTCCAGTATGGAAAACCCGGACAATTTTAAGTTACTAAACCAAACAACTGGCGACAAAATTTTAAGAAAATATCTTTTACATCTTCACCCTAGTAGATGTAAAGTACTATACGCTAAATCACTGAAAGAGTAGATGGGTTTATGGTATCAATTACACAAACTAACGAACCTCATTTCGCATGAATTATGGAGACTGAAACATTCTAATGGAGGTATGGATTGTGCTTTAGAATTTTTTTAGTCAATAATTTGAGACAAGTTGCCAGAAAACTTTAATACAAAAAAGTTGCGTGCCTACTACGGTGTAAAGTTGCTTTGTGAAAGAAATCAACCTTGTCAAGAGTATACGACGTGCATACAGTTAAATACAATCTTCCATTTGGAGAAATACTTTCTTCGTCACGATCTAGAATAATTTCCAAACATAATCTGTAGTAAATTGACGGGAAAATGTCCAATATTTAGACACGACGAGTGTTGTAAACGGCACAACGTTAGCTGACATTTCACATCACACACATGCAGAGCCTTCTCACTAAACACAGCTGAAGATCATATCATTCTTGGTGCATTTTACAACTTTTACTTTTCCTAACAACAATAATTTGCTCAGTTACATGCAAGGAAAATTGTAGTAGCCTACACAGTTCCCATTGCTTTCATTACCTGAATAATAAACCGGAAGCTGGTTATGCATAAACACACGCCAGTGGCGCATTCTATGGCGAGTGAAAGAACGATAAAAAGTGTAAGCTCTATAGCTTACCTATGCGAGAACTCTAGCTTGCCACGGTGGGTGAGTGGTTATCGTGTCTGATTACTAACCCCCAAGCTTGCAGGTTCGCTCCTGGCCGTGGTAAGTGATTTTTGAAAGGCGGCAAAAATCACGATACGCATGTCATACGATGTTGGCATGTTAAATAGCCCATTTGACTTCAGTAGGCCATGTTCATAATAGCAAAATTAATCACGGGATTCCGCCAACACAAAGTTCCTCATTTCTCTACTAGAAAGCGCTATAGTGTCAAGGAGCTTAGATATCTAACCTGCTTGACTTTCATAGTGCTTCAAGGAACAACAAAATTCGACATGCAAGTTACCTCTGGGTGTCAATTAACAAAGCTTGCACCCGGCATCCGAGGCCATACGATATTATTATTATTATTATTATTATTATTATTACCACCCGGGCGGCTATACTGCTATGCGGGCTCAACGTGACACAGTTCTGGTATAGGCTATCGTCATGTTTGTTTGTTTGTTTGTTTAAACGTACTTAAATAGATAAATAAGATTTCCGTTGATTTATCAAGAAATGCAAGAATTTTCCTGTACTTTTGAGACGATTTGGAAGATTTTTATACAAACCGCACCTTCTAATTCCCTTTGGTTTAAGAGCTTGAGATTTGTGAAACATACACCTTACCGTTTTATATACAGGGTGTCTTTTATGTACCTTTGGAGAGTGATAGGTCGTGTAGGGGATGGGTATAGAAGTAATTTGAGATAGGGAACTTGGGGTCGGAGCGGCCTCCTTAACCCCTAAAATAAGGGTTGATTCAGGCCCTCCACCCTGTAAGTTAGGCTACCGACCCAAGCCTCTATTACCTTTCACAATCCTTTAACTCATGGCAAGATTCATTTCACCATGTGGTGCTGGCGTAATGGATAGCGTTGCGGTGCGAAAGACCGGTAGTCTCGGGTTCGATTCCGGGCTTGGGCAAAATCTTTTTTTTTGTGTGTGTGTGTGTTATTTCAGGTGTAAGGTTTTTAAGCTTAATGCCTTCGGTAAATTAAACCGATTTTTGTGCACTTCTCTGACGTAGCACCAGACTGTATCATGTGACTACAATACGACAAATAACATTTAAAAAAATGGCCAAGCCCGGAATCGAACCCGAGACTACCGGCCTTTCGCACCGCAACGCTATCCATTACGTCAGCGCCACATGGTGAAAAGAATCTTGCCAAGAGTTAAGGATTGAAAAAGGTAATGGAGGTTTGGGTCGGTAGCCTAACTTACAGGGTGGAGGGCCTGAATCAACCCTTATTTTAGGGGTTAAGGAGGCCGCTACGACCCCAAGTTCCCTATCTCAAATTACTTCTATACCCGACCCCTACACGACCTATCATTCTCCAAAGGTACATAAAAGACACCCTCTATATGATGAATGATGGATGGATGATCATCATGATAATAATATGAATTAATGGCGTGTGACCTCCAGATAGTCCTATTGTAGATCTTATAAGTTGACGCTCGTTGGTGATCTGAGGATGAAATGAATGTTGAACACTTCCCAAACTCCCAGACCCAAGCTATAGGACGCTAAATTCCCACGACCCAGCCGGGAACTGAACCCAGGATTTCTCGGTCTAAAGTCTAGCACGCTATCCACTATAATGAGTCTGTTCATAAGCGACATTACTTTTGCCTTTTCTCTTGTGCGAACCCTATGATATGACATTCTTTATGTATTAGTAACTGTTGTCCCCTTCGATCAATGAGATTTTATAGTGTAACTAGCAACCCGCACCGGCTTCGCCCGGTATCTTTAACGGTTTACCCAGCGTAAGCTTAAAAGGCGCACGGACGGCAGGTCCCAGTCACCATTCCGAAAAGTCGAGGTGAACAGCAAAACTTCAAACACACAGCCTATACTCTTATCTGAAGTCTTCACTCGACACGACTCGACAGTTTGATACTGACCGAAGCTCGGGTGATAGGCTCATTCGTAAACTCGCTCCGAAACTAGTAATTTAAATTTCCACTGAATGGAGATCGTTGGAAGAAATGAAAACATAAAAAAACACCTATAGAGGGCGATGTATTAAAGATAGAGATATGCTTTCCAGGACTTTTTGTAGAACTTTTTATGCTGAACAATTCTTACACTCATAGTATATATAAGGTGCGTTCAAAAAGTAACGAGCCGGAGGCTGGAATGCGCAAACCGGTGACGACATCGGCTAATCGTGGTGTGTGTAACCAGGTTTGGTTCCGACCAGAGCGTGGAAGGTCACAACCCATCGCTAGAGGGCACGCGTGCAGGTCACGTGACGATACAAAACGAGCTGCAGCATGCATCAATCGTCCAACGCTGCCAGTCACATTGCAAACAGTGACATGGAGGCGTCAACCGAAGAGCAAAGAGGTGTTGTTCGGTTTCTGACAGCGGAAGGAGTAGGGGGAACGGACATTCATCGCCGAATGTCACAAGTGTACGGCGAACACTGAATGCCCCTTGCAAGGGTCAAGGCGTGGCACAAGCACTTCAGGGAAGGACGGGTGTCGTTAGCCGATGATGACCGGTCTGGGGCACCCCTACCCCCCTCCCCTGCATTACCGATGACAACGTCCAGCTGGTTGATGCACTCATTACCCAGGACCGCCAAGTGACAGTGAACGCCATAGCCGCCGTGGTCGCTCCACGACGATGCACGACCTCATACGGCCAACACAGACGCGGCACTCCTGCAGAAATTCAAATGGGAGGTTCTCGGCCACCCTCCATACAGTCCAGACCTCTCTCCCTGTGATTACGCCATGTTTGGTCCCTTGAAAAGGGCTCTGCGGGGCCAACGATTCACCTCGGACGCCGACGTCCAGCTGTACGTGCGGAACTGGTTCAGATCGCAGCCCAGGGAATTTTATGAGACAGCCATTCACCGCCTCGTGTCATAGTGGGACAAGTGCCTCAACAGCCAGGGCCAATACTTCTAACATACAGGTACTGGTTTCTGTAATTATGCCTCTGGCTCGTTACTTTTTGAACGCACCTTATACAGTAGATATTTTTAACGGTTTACTCAGCGTAAGCTTTAAAGGCACATGGACGGCAGGTTTTTCTTAGACTCTATTCACTGAAATCGTTACTGCTCGGCTAAAGTTGTTCTTAAATGAATGCTTTTCTACAGAAACCTTCCTCGAGGAATCCTTTACAGAATGATGAAATCCGTATCAAATCCATCCAGTGGTTCTCGAGATTACCCGTTACATCCAAGAATCGGGGACTTGGTTTTACACTATGTAGAGATAATCCCAATTGCCAACGAGGAACCCACCGTTCCTACTTGTCGACCTGATACCTGCTGCCTGCGGGAATCTCCCGGGACTTTGGAATACTCGAATAATACAAGGTTACAGGTAGAATATTTTTCGGGAGTATGGGTTGAATTATGAGTTACATAGCGACTACAAAAACTCATAATGGTTGTAAGATAACATAACAAAAACAAGAAAAACAAATCGCCTGCAGAAGTACAGCAAGCCGTGCTGACTCGCTCAGATCCTGACACAGATTTGAAGCTTTTATTTATTTATTTATTTATTGTTGTTTGATTGATTGATTGATTTAGGGGCCTTGCGACATCGTGACCATGTACTTGGGAGTGTGTGTATATACATAACATATATACTTTGTCTGATAACCTCCGTTATTGTGATGGCTGTATTAGTGTGTGTAGACTATTTGTAATTCATTTGAGAATTGGGAAGGATGCGGCCGTGACCATAAGTTAGGAATCATCCAGCATTTGAAGTGGGAGCCACGGAAAACCACTTCCAAGATGACCAAGACGGAAATCGAACCCTCCTCTTCTCTGTTTTGTCTCTCGAGGCTGAATATACTTGTTCCAGCCCACTGACAGGATTTACTCGTAAATGTCTTGGCAGAGTCGGGATATTTCTTTCTATGCTTCACACTGCTTACTTAATTCCCAAACAAGCGTCTTTTATCCCCACGTTATTTATTTATGTATTTATCGTATGACTTTCAGTGCCGGGAGTGTCCGAGGACATGTTCGGCTCACCTGAGTCTGTAGCTGCTTCCAGCGGACACCCTTAGGGTGAGCTACAAGTTCCGTTCAATTTAAAGTAGTTCCAACTTTCGCTACCAGATATCTATGATACGTTGAAACTTTGATAGAGCGTTACAACGAAATCTAACCTAACAAATTTAGCATCACACAAGTTTAGTCTGTGGAAGGATCTCTTACTTGCCATAAATCTGTAACATGGGACCGCCGGCTTTACTTCCCTTCCGAAGGAAGGCATACTGAAAAAAAACATCCAACGACTTCGGCCGGGTTTGAACCCGCTATCTTGGGAACAGCAGTTCAGCATGCTACCAACTACGCCACCGAAGTCGCTGACCCCGAGTTAGTTAATTCATAATATAATAATGAAGCTATTGGCTTTACGTCCCTTTTAACAACTGCGGGTTTTAGAGACGCCGGGGTGCCGAAATTTCGCCCGAACGGGATCTATAAATCTACTGACACCGGCTCCTCACATTTGCGCACCCTCAAATGCCAGCTGACTGCGCTAGGATTCGATCCTGCAACCTTGAGCACAGCAGGCGAGAACGTAGACAGCTGAGCCACGCAGCGAGTCGTTATTTAATTCGTTAAACGTTCTGTAAATTACGGAAACTGTAAGAGTTGTTTTATTTTTTTATTTGAGGGGCTACACTCCGTGTAGTTGGGTGTGTGTTGAATTTTTCTAATAACCTGTATTCCTGTGATGGCTGTAATAGGAACAGGGATGGGATAGGCGTCCCGGAACTTTAAGTAAGGCACTATCCCAGCATTTGCTTGGAGGGAAAAGCCACATTCAAAATTGCAGCTGTCAGCGCCGGGGTTCGAATCTACAACCTCCTGACATGCTGCAGCTGCCCTCTCAGCCATGGTGCACAATTTAAAGGTGAACTAAAGGAGCATTAAATTTTAACATGGTATTAACTGTGTTCCGTTAGCCATCTTTAACAAAGCATAATGAAACCGGCCCATAGTCTTTTCCTCTTAGGCAATGCTCTGAGGAATATAATAATATTTTGTTTCCCAAAACAATTTTTAGTTCTTATAACTCTGTACCAATGACCCGTACTATATTTATTGAATAGTTCGCAGTGAACGTTTGATTTTAAACAATAGTCAAAATTAAACTCACTAAGATAGTAAACTAATTCAGGGACCGTTAATATCTGGATCATAAGCCACGGAATCTGCCTGTATTTTACGTGGTATCCGAACCACTGGATGTGACATTTTCCCCTCAAAAACCCCATATGTATTAACCGAGAATCGAAATCTGTCGGAGGCAAATTTTATTCAAATAACATTGTCGTTTGAGAATTGATAAGGGGGGAGCTGACATATACACACACAGACTGACAGACGAACAAACGATTTGCTCGTGGAATCCTCGTAAGTCTACTTTCAATTTTTATTAATCAACTAGCAACCCGCCCCGGCATTACGTGATAAGCGTTTTTTTTTTTTTCGATGTCAATGAACTACGCCCTATATTCGTTTTATGTCTCGGCATGATGGGTTAATATCAATGACTGAACGATTAATTATATTATCATGGAGATGCATGTGCAACGAATTCGTGTCAGACGTAATTTAAGAATGGCGAGGTGCATGAAACACAAATCACCCTTCCGCCCAATCTTAATTTGACTGTGTATTTTGCGGAACGGAAAGTTCACAGGCGAAATGAAGAAAAGCCGAGTTGCACTTCCAGGGAAACTCCAAACACAACCATTCTTCTCTGAAGTCTTAATTCAACACGACTCCACAGTTAGCTGCTAGCTGTACCTGGGGTAATAGGCTCGTCCGCTAGCTAGGCGTAACTGGGGCGATAGGCTCGCCCCTAGCTAGCTCGTAAACTGTCGCCTCGGTAATTGAATGGAGGTTGTTGGAAGAAATAAAAAGGTAAAAACACTTATAGTAGGCGATGTATTGAAGATAGAGATATGCTCTCGCGGACTTTTTTGTAGAACGTTTCATGCTGAACAATTCGTAACAATTCTGAACAATTTTTAACGGTCTGCCCAGCGTAAGCTCAAAAAGTGCACGGAAGCCAGTTTTTTTCGACCTTTTCACTGAAATCGTTACTGCTTAGCTTCCTTTTATCATAAATACATTATTTTCTACAGAAACCTTCCTTGAGATATCCTTTACAGAATGGTGAAAACCGTATCAAAATCCATCCAGTGGTTCTCGATATTACTCGTAACATCCAAGAATCGGGGACTGTGTTATACTAAGTAGAGATTACAATCAAGCACCACATGGTATGTATCAAAAGTTTGACTTTTCACACTCGGAAGCCTGTCTTGTTATTGTGTTAGTAATTTGAGGTTTAAAGGGAGGAACAGCGAGGTCATCTGCCCTTCATGTTATTGTGTTCATTGAAGAGAGATGTTATTGAATTAATCTTTAACATCATTACAATTAGAGTAGGCTATAAAACTGGTCTCGCATGATGTGCCCAAGATTTGAGAATTGAATCCCGACGTGGTCAGTAGGCATTTGAGGGTGCTTAAAGGCGAGAGAGCCTGAGTCAGTAGTTTTACTGGCACGTTAAAGATCACGACACAGTAGTTAAAAGGAACGTAAAACCTATAACATTATTAGCCTGTCAGGTAGAGTGGTATTCCCCCTCCCACTCTTTATCCACTATGGATCTGCTTCCGGTTACATGCAATAATTCAACTATTGTGGGCATGTCTTTCACCATCCATAATTTACTGCCGACAAATATAAGATTAATTTGCGTCCGCATCATTTGACCTATATTACAGAGGTTGTATTATTAGAACGATTAGGTTTTTATTAGAATTGGCCTGTATTAATTCTTTTACATATGTGTAAATAATAAGAGATATCTCAAGTGTTGCATGATGGCTACATTGTCTCAAAACTAAAATATCAATTATGGGCAGATGACCCCGATGTACGTTCATATTTTTACATATTTATCCTGCATTCAAAGTAAAATATTATTTACGCCAATTATTAAAACTATTTAAATACTACTGATAAATCCCGTGTAAATTACTTGAGGTCAATATGATCCCACTGATACTCGGTGTAACAAAGAAAGCCTGCTAGTAGGAAGGTTAATATTAGTTTTCTTTTTATTGGTATAGTCAAATGACCTCAATATTCTGCCCTTTAAACCAACCACCACTATACCAGGTGTGGCGCCGGGCGATGCGTCATTGTCCATGTTGTCTGTGGGAGACAGTGACGTCACAAAATGAGGCCACTCTACATGGTGACATCATACAGGTGGGATTGTCTATCGTGCGCACCAAATATTCCCCACCTGCTTTGCAGACCACTGCATTAACATTGAATAATGACATTCTTCTTCGGGCTATAAACCAGTGACCATGAAATCATCGCAGTACTGAAATTCTTTTTCGAGATCATGGTTGCCAACAGTCGAACTGTAATTAATAGATGAGGTTTTCAAGTTCAATTAGTGGCTTCATCAGAGGAACTTTATCAGGAAATCATCTCAACCCTGAGATATACTGATGATATTGTCATCTTAGTCGATTCACCGGAGGATTTCTGAATGGTATGGACTCGGTCTTGAGGAAAGAATTCATGATGGAAGCCAATAAATTTGAAACAAAAATAATGGAATGCAACTAGAAGCAATCAAACTCCTGTTGACATCGATTTAGCAGGCGAAAAGCTAAATGACGTAGATACTTCTGTTATTTTAGAAGCAAAATAAGCAGTGATGGACGAAGCAATGAGGATATAAAAAACTGTAGGTTTGCACAGGCAAGGAAAGGTTCTCTATAGAAAATAAGTCTTTTGACATAAAAGAAATGTCTTTCTAATATTTTAGTATTTTATGAAAGCCTTCAGACTATTGGTAAAACAGAAATTGTGGGAATAGAAAATGTGAAATGTGGTGTTACAGGAGAATGATGAAGATTAGATAAGAGTTATAAATGAGGTATTAATACAAGTGGGGGATGAGATATGTTTCTGGCGAATGCTAAAGAAAAGAAGGGATAGGTTGGTATGACACACTCTAAGAGTCTAAGGCATCCACGAATATCAAACTGTTATGGAAGGAAGGATGGAAGGAATGAAGGAAGGGTCAAGGACAAGAATTGTATGGGTAGACCTACATTACCTCGGATGTAGGGTGTTGTAGCTATGTAGAGATGAGACTACTAGCTCAGGACAAGAAGGCATGCAGCGCTGCATCAAACCAGTCCAAAGACTGAAGATTCCCTTTGGGGGAAAGGTGAATATACTTATTGTTAGAGGTTAGGGCAGGGTCGGTCAGAAACCCTGCTTGCGTGCAAATATCTTCCAGCTAGCTGCATACTTCTCCCTTCATATTTACAGCATGGCCGACTCGCTCTTAATTTCGGCAGAGAAATAAGCCAGTCAGCAATGAGCATCTCGGCAGACATCACATTACAGTACGATGACGAACGGGATTGGACACTCCTAACAAGTTCCTTGTACCCCTACACGCGAGCAGCACACTACGTCCTCGTGAACTTGAGCATGGCGTGGCCACCTGTGGGCTGAATGTATTCCAGAGGTAAAGATTGTTCGAGCCAGTGGGTGGCATCCCCCGCTCAAAATCGTCACCTGGGCTTTTATGGAAAACGTTTAGAAATATCGTTTCCGGAAAGGCATGGAATCATGGATATTTTCACAACTTTCTGATTTTTGATCTTCAGAACAGCTTTTAGGGTTATTAGGCCGTGCATAACGTTTGTTGGTATCTTCCGACGTTTCACCAACAAGTGCTGTTGTCATGTTTTAAGATTTGTTCTGATAGCTTAAAGTGGTGCTTGTCTGAGGTTTATATAGACTATTGGAATGTTCTCGAGAAACCATGAAACTTGAGCAATTTCATGTTGACATTTCCCCTGTTTTCGTTCCCACGAGGCAATGTTATTCATATAAACTAAACTCTCGCTAATCCGCCCATCTGAAATTTAGTTCAACTTATTTAAAATTTCCAGTTTCTCCTTTAGGTCGAGCGTAACGTGTTTCATTTTAGATGATAAATGTTGTTTTAAGGGGCCTAACATCTAGGTTATCGGCCCTTTCCTTATACTGAACTGCAAGGAAAGTCACAATTTCAAATACTCGACTGTATGTTTAGCATTGTTAAACATTGTAATTAACCAACAACATTGTTGCGCAGATAATTCATTGTTTTGCGCCTTATTTCTGCTTGAGCGACTAGGGGCCGGACTACTGAGGGTCGGATTAGCCAGAGTTTAGTGTATTGTTATGTCGTAGGTTGACTGATGTACGTGACTGTGGAGGGGAGAGGACGGCGTGGAGCGTGACGTCATTCAAGTTCCTCGTGTTGGCTAACGGCTGGCCGACTAATCTCGTCCAAATCGAGTATCTCCATTTCTATTGAAATATTGTGGATGTTTATAAATTTCAATTGCTTCTATGTCCGGTCTGATGTGGTAGTTCAATGACATAGAGAGTATTTCTTTGTCTTCAAAATGGATAACGCGAGCCCTTTCCCAGGCACGTTCCACGACGACTGATTAATCAAGCTGTTGGAGTCTGGAATGTTCTTTAATTCTCGTTTTAGCGCTTTGTGGCCGTGCCAATATACAGTCTACTTGGCTACATGAACATGGAATTTCGTAAACACCTGCAAAGTCGAGTGGGTCAATAGGATGTTGATTCCTTGAAACAGCTTGCACTTTTATAAGTACCACTTTCGATCGCGCACGCTTCTGCGAGTGGGAACTAAGTGCGCTTACACTTGTTGCCATGGTAACTATGTATCGGAAATTTATCGATGCAAAACTGTACACAATTGTCCGTCTCATTGCATTCTTGGCTGCCACCACGGAGTCCCGGGTTCGATTCTTGGCTGTCCAGAAATTTAATTCTGGTCTGAGGGCTGGAACGAGGTAGGCCCTACTATCAGCCTCGTAAGGTAAAACTGAGAAGAGGCGGGTTCCATTCCTGCCTCGGTCATCGTGGAAATGCTTTTCCGTGGTTTCCCACTTCTACTCCAAGCAATTGCCAGGATGGTACCTACATGACCACGATGTCGCAAAGCCCCTACATAATAATCATCATCAACAAATAATGATGATTGTTGATTTAAGGGGCCTAACATCTAGGTTATCGGTCCATCATCAACAGAACTGTCCACGCTAATCCCTGATAGACCCCCAGCTCATGCTAACTAAAAATTGATATATAGATTTCAAATTGTGTGAATGGACATTGCACGCTCGTGTTCGTTCCAGAACGCGAGTTATTAGTAAACCATGAGTTCTGTACAGTATGTGTGAGATATGCTCGTTGTGTAAGGCAGGTCCGCCGTCCAGGAAGCACAGTGTTCCACTTTCTCTGAGTGCAGTAGATAGACACAGCCCCATAGAGCCCCAGTCTACTCGTGAGAAGCGAAAGTTCACTGTGTGGTATTGTTGAAGACTGCTTTAGGTGGCCATGTCCTCCACACACCAGCCCACAGCCAGCTGAAAGCACACAATACTGTGCTCCATTCAGACAAGCGTGAGAGAGGAAACCCAACGTCGATTGCTATATTACACTATATGAGGATTTCAGGTTCTATCAACTACAAGATGCCTTAATAAGATCCTTAGAACCATCCAATGGGATTTTTTTTACTTCGAAACATTCTATTTCCTATATTATCGTTTCTACAGGGTCGATGATGATGTTAGGGAGTGTGTGAGGCAGTCCCCATTCAGTCCGTCTCGTTGCGTAGTGGCTACCTTTGTTGGCTGTCACTAAGGAAGCTCGGGTTTGATTCCCGGCACTGCCAAGAAATTTAATTCTACTCTGAGGGCTGGAACGGGGTGCACTCAATCTCGTGAGGCAAAACCTCAGTCAACCAGGAAGTGGATTCCCGTGGTTTCCCACTTCTACTCCAAGCAAATGCCACGGCCACTTCCTACCCAAATCATTACTCCATTACAAGTACTTACACTAGTACAGACATCACAGTGACACAGGTTATCACACAACCTCCACACACACCAAAATACACGGGACTACATGATCATGATGTCGCAAGGCCCGTATATAATCAACAACAGCATTATGTATACAGCCTGATGCCGTGGGGGCTTGACATCTTGGTCGTCATCCCCGTGTACTTGGGTGTGTGCTCAATTTGTCTGATAACCTGTGTTTCTGTGGTGACTGCAATAGTGTGTGTAACTGTAATATTACTTAGGGTCCAGAATGGGGTAGGCGCTCCTGGGCTTGAAATAAGGTACTATCCCGGAGGGAAAACCTTTCTCAGATAGCCACTGTCAGTGCCGGGATTCGAACCTCCAAATTCCAGACTTGCCGCAGCTCCTCATTGCAGTCCAGGTGAGCTACTGAATGCGCACGGCTACGCCGTGGGGTGACGCAAACATCATAGACGAGTTAATGAGACATTAAATTTTCAATGAATGAATGAAATCGAGCAAGGTTTTGGAAGGAAGTGGTTATGATTTGTCCCGGAATTTGCCTGGAGTGGTCAATTTGATACCAAGTTAACAACTAATGGAGTTCGAACTCACCCGTCTTCAGAGTCCGGAGATAGACTTCGGTTGGTTGGTTCTGAAGTTTAGGGGCTGCGACAATGCGGTCATGTAGCCCCGTGTACTTTGGATGTGTGTAGAATCTGTCTGATAACCGGTGTTAAATGTGATGACTGTATTAGTGTGTGTTATCTGCTTTTTAATTTAAGTACAGACTGCAACTTAGAATTTTTCAAATATTTCCTACTTTTTCCCCCAAGCGCCACAGTCAACGACTACTAGGCCAAGTTCAGAACTTAGCTACTAGACGCCACCGCAGTCGGCTCTTGGCAACGAACGTAGACACCTAAGAGCGTTGTTTACATTCTTAGCCTATCCAATTTAGCTTCACACAGGTGTAATTAGTGGAAGGTTCTTTAACATGCCATACATCTATGACATGAGACCGCCGGCTTTACTTCCCCTCCGAAGGAAGGCATACTGAGAGATTTTTAACGCTCTTAAAAAATCTGACGGCTTCGGCTGGGTTTGAACTCGCTATCTTGGGCATAGAAGCTCAGCATGCTACCGACTACGCCACCGAAGCCGCCAGATATACTTCCCCTTAACTTCTAGCTGCCCAGTCGGTCTAGTCCACGGATGCAGAAGTCACTGTGGTAAACTGCATTAAGTTACCACCATAGGCTCTTATAGAACAGTCCTGAATGATGTGCTTCACCGTTTGTCTATCGGCTCCACAGTCACACTTTGGAGAGGGTAACCTGTTCCACAAACACCAGAATTGGTCTGATCCGGTTTAATATCGACCATATCCGACGAGGAAGATCAACGCCAGGTAATTTAGATGTGACAGGTGGTATGTCTCGGCACTCCTGTGGAGCAAAAATCTTCCAATCATGAGACCACTGCTGAACTATATCAAAGTTCTCATTGATAAGTCTCGTAGGTGTATTCACAGGGGGCTGCCTTGAGCGAAGTCTGGGTAGACAAGCAGCAGGTATATCAACATAAATAGGGCGATCCTGATTTTGAAGTATCCTGTGGTATGCTTTGACCAGTATATTACACCTGCGGAGATGGGGTGGAGGAATGCAGCTCAGAACAGGAAGCCATTGAATAGGGGTGCATTAAATGGTACCAGATATCAATCGCATGGTCTGGTTGATTTCAACATCGATCTTCCCTACGTGAGGGCTGTTTTTACCACACAATATTCAGCTACAGATAGAACGAGGCTAGTTGCAGAAGAACGAAGAGTTGGAAGCATTAGAGCCCCATGTTGTTCCACATAGTTTCTGTATGATTTTTTTGCGTGATCTCAGTTTAGCAGCAGTCTTCAAAAGATGTTGTTTGAAGGATAAGGTTCTGTCTAAAGTAACAACCAAGTACTTGGGATGCCGATTGTGTGGCAGAAGGACGCTATCAAGTACACCCTGATTATCATTGATAAGCTCGCTAACGACTAGAATTAGATTCGAATTTTTGGACTTTGGCTCAAAGATTATGTATTGTCCCGTATTGCTCCACTAATCTGTGATTTATCATCCCCTATGCTCTCTTAACCTGCCACGCCTCGTGAATGAAGGTGTAGGTTAGTATTACAGTGCCAACATGACAGGGATGATAGATATCACTTACGTGAAACTGGGAGTTCAATAGAACATAATCCACACTGGTGCAACTCGCAACCCTAACACACCAACATAGAATGCGACTGGGATAGAACCACGATCACCAAACAGTGATGAGGAGCGGGATGTCATGTGTGCTATGAGAAGAAGCCAATGCATCGCAGTTGTTGACCTGACGAAGCTGATACGTGTTAGCGAAATTAGTAGTTAAAACTTCGGCCAGAAAACACAATAATGATGTTAATGGTTTAACATCACTTTTAACTACTGCGGCTATTAGAGACGCCGGGATGCCGGAATTTTGCTCCGAAGGTGATCTTTAACGTGCCAGTATCTCCACTTACAGGGCTCCCTACATTTAAGTACCCTCAAGGCCAACTGACTGGGCCAGGATTCAATCCAGAAATCTTGGGCACAGGTGGCGAGAACGTTACCGCTGAGCCACGCAGTCAGTAGCAAATAAACGTGGTGTACCGATCATTCTACTGCAAATGTTTTTTTTTTCATGCAGGGTGTCAGGAAGGCTGTGGTTACGTTATTACAAAAGGGGTACCGTGCATTATAAGTGGCAATGAATTAACCCAAGTGCTGTTCAGGGCGTTACATATATAGGCTATTTAATGCGAAGGTTTCCTGGATGTCATTATAATATTTTATGACGATATTTCTGTGAATTGTGTCACAGTAACATACTGTTTCCATGTGAGGGATTCCAGAAGATGAAACATGTTCTTTCTGATTCTTAAAGTGGTGCGACTTCCGCGTGGCAGTTACAATGGGTATTTCCATGCACACCAAAATTATCAAACGCAGTAATTAATCGACTGCGGGTTCTCCGTGTCTCTTGCATTTCTAAACTCTAATTCACGAGCATTCTTTTTTCCTGCTCGCCAGGGTTGTTTAGAGTAGAAGAAGGGTTTCCAGCCCGTATACTGGCGGTCCTGAATCGGTGTTTACTAGTGGTAGGGTGACCATTTCCATCCAGGTCATTCTTTCCTTCCCCTGCCAACAGCACGTGGTCCCCCAGAATTGGTCACCCACTCAAGTTCTGTCCATGCTTTATGTTGCTGAACTTCCAATTTCTCACGGGGTTCGGTTTTTCAAGAGTACTCTTTCAATAACACTAATTCTGATATTATTGGCTTATGAACAACCGATATTCCGATATTCCACCCCTTAAAACAACACTACCAGTAATACCACGTGCACGTTATTTGAAACGAGCGTGGAAAGAAAGTCCGGCTATCCCTCGGGCTGCAGGGTCTCTACCTGAGGCTGTTACAATGCAATATTGTTATAAACACTAACACCACACAGGTGTCCGGTGAGGAGTTTCCACGCCAGTTTCAACGGCAGGTAGGTTTACCTAAAGACCTGTCGAAGATGTCCAACAGGTGCTTCTATATGCACACAGAGAAAAGGCAGTCAACCGATAACGGGGCCGTATTTTAAGTTCTACCCCCTAATAATCCCTAGAATAGAATTCAATGCATTGGCAGAAGCGGGAATCGAAACTAATATGTCCTCTTTGACCAAGTAAGGTAACACCGTTTTAGGGCAACCAATATGAAGCTATACTATTTCGATTAAACGGGAGTGATTTATAGTAATGTTGTTGTTGTTGTTTGAGTCTTCAGTCTTTTGACTGGTTTGATGCAGCCCTCCATGCCTCCCTGTCCTGAGCTAATCGTTTCATCTCTACATAGCTACCACACCCCACATCCGAGGCAATCTGTTTAACATATTCTAACCTTGGTCTACCCCTACAGTTCTTGTCCTCGACCCTTCCTTCCATAACTAAGCTTGCTATTCCTGGGTGTCTTAGTATGTGTCCTACCAACCTATCTCTTCTCTTCATTAGCAGTCGCCAGAAACATCTCTCCTCTCCCATTCGGCTTAATACCTCTTTGTTTGTAACCCTATCTACCCTTCTGATCTTCATCATTCTCCTGTAACACCACATTTCAAATGCTTCAATTCTCCTCTTTTCTGCTACACCAATAGTCCAAGTTTCACTTCCATAGAGCGCCACGCTCCAGACAAAGGCTTTCAAAAATGACTTCCTAATACCTAAATCTATATTCGATGTCAGCAGATTCCTTTTTTGTAGAAATGCTTTCTTTGCCTGAGCCAACCTACTTTTTATATCCTCTTTGCTTCGTCAATCACTGGTTATTCTGCTTCCTAAGTAACAGAAGTCTCCTGCTTCCTTCAGATTTTCACCTGCCAATTTGATCTCCATAGAGGTTTCTGATTTATTTCGGCTGCATTCCAGTATTTTTGTTTTACATTTATTAATTTTCATCATGAATTCTTTCCGTAAGACGGAGTCCATACCATTCAAAAACTCATTCAAATCCTCAGGCTTGTCGGCCAAGATGACGATGTCATCAGCAAATCTCAGAGTTGAAATTATTTCTCCTTGAATCTTCACTCCCACTTTACATTTTTCTCTAATTGCCTTCATTGCTTGTTCAATGTAAAGATTGAAAAGTATGGGTGACAAGTTGCAACCTTGCCTTACACCTTTCTGAATACCAGCTTCTCTCTCATGTCCTTCAACTCGAATGACTGCTGTCTGGTTTCTGTATAAATTGTATATCACCCTCCTATCCCTGTACTTTATTCCAATCGATTTCAAAATGTCAAACAATTTAGTTCAATCAACGTTATCAAAAGCCTTTTCTAAGTCTACAAAAGCTATGAACGTTCTCTTATCTTTCCTTATTCTACCTTCCAAAATCAGCCTAAGACTTAGTACAGCTTCCCTTGTTCCTACATTTCTCCTGAAACTAAACTGGTCTTCGCCAACTCCGTTTCTATCTGGCTTTCAATCCTCTTGTAAATTATTCTAGACAGGATCTTTGAAGCATGAGTAATCAAGCTGATTGTACGGTAATCTTCACATCTGTCAGCTCCCACTTTCTTTGGTATAGGGATGATTACATTCTTCTTGAAATCAGGGGGTACCTCACCTGTCTCATAAATCCTACACACCAAGTGAAATAACCTGATCAGACCTTCATCTCCTATGCAGCGTAGCAACTCAATCGATATATCATCTATGCCTGGTGCTTTGTTCCTGCTTAAGTCTTCCAAAGCTCTATCAAATTCTGATCTCAATATTAAATCTCCTTTCGCATCCTCATCAATTTCCTCCTCCCTTTCCATTACATGATTCTCAATCTCCTTTCCCTTATACAAACTCTCTATGTAAGCTTTCCATCTCTCAACCTTGTCTTCTCTATCTGTTAGAGGCTTTCCATTTGTGTCCTTAATATTACAGCACTTAGTCTTCTTTTCCCCAAAAGTATTCTTAATCCTTCGATAAGCTGTGTCTACTTTTCCTAATTTCAGACAATTTTCTATACCTGCACATTTCTCTTTCAACCATTCTTCTTTCGCTTCCTTGCACTTCTTGTTAACCTCATTTCTCAGACGTCTGTATTCTGCTTTCCCCTTTTCATCTCTTACATTCTTGTGTTTCCGCCTTTCATCCATCAATTGTAGTATATCCTGAGTGATCCACGGTTTTCTACCTATTCTTTCTTTCCTACCAATGTTTTCTTCTGCGGATTTTGTTATTTCATTCTTCAAAACTGCCCATTCGTCTGCAATTGAAGTTTGTTTAGGGTTTTTCATTAGTCCTTCCTTTATACTCTTCTTGAATCTTTCGTTTACATCCTTCTCTTTCAGTCTGTCTATTGCCCACCTTTTCGGCTTTTGACTTTTCTTCAGTTTCTTCAACTTTAATCTGCATTTCATTACAACCAGATTGTGGTCAGAGTTTATGTCAGCACCAGGATATGTTTTACAATCCAAAATCTGGTTTCGAAACCTCTGCTTGACCATAATGAAGTCGATTTGGTAACGCCCTGTATCTCCTGGTCTCATCCATGTGTATATTCTTCTATTGTGGTTATTGAATAAGGTGTTAGCTATGACCAACTCATGCTCGGTGCAGAATTCTACCAGCCTGCTTCCTGGATCATTCCTTTCACCTAATCCGAAATCTCCTACTATCTTCCCTTCTCTCCCTTTTCCTACCACAGCATTCCAATCTCCCATTACTATAACATTTTCATCACCCTTGATATACCTCAGAATTTCGTCTATTTCTTCGTAGACCTTTTCAACATCCTCATCATCAGCTTGACTGGTAGGCATATAGACTTGTACCACTGTGGTGCAGGTAGGTTTAGTATTGATTTTTGCTACAATAATCCGTTCACTATATTGCTCATAATATTCCACCCGCGGTCCACGTTTCCTACTCAATATGAGGCCAACCCCTGCTTGGCCATTGTTTGATTTAGTGCTAATGACCCTATAGTCTCCTGACCAAAAGTCCTGTTCTTCCTGCCAGCGCATTTCACTAATCCCAACCAAATCCAACCTCAACCTATCCATTTCCCTTTCTAAGTTTTCTAACCTTCCACTTCCTAGCAGACTTCTAACATTCCACGCTCCGATCCGTAGAATGTCAGATTTCCTCTTTGTCACTTCTGTGATGTTAACCCCCTCTCGAGTAGTCCCCACCCGGAGATCCGAACGGGGGACTAGTTTACCTCCGGATTGAAATTTTACAAGGGAGGAGGCCATCATCACATGTAATTATGCATAGAGAGGTGCATATCCTCGGGAATAGCATACGGCTGTAGTTTCCCGTTGCTTTCAGCCGTGCAGCAGGACGCAGTGTAGCCATTATTTGGCTTATATTATCAATATCTTAACCGTCTATAAGACTAGTAAAGATTTTATTTATTCTGAAAGGCTGCTACTCCCTTTCAGAATAAGTAAAGAGCAATTCTACTAACAATAATACTAACCTTCTACCGTACTAACAATTAAATACCAAACTTCTACTAACGAAAAAAATACTAAAGTTCCACCAACAACAAATACTACCACTAAAACAGTCTGTCACCAGGCACACTCACATGCACCCTCACATATCACAGTCTACTGAAACAATGAACTATAACTAATAAACAATGCAACTGCTACCAGACACACTCACACACCACAGTCTAATAGAACAATGACATATCTAATAGACAAACTAACTACCTACTTACAACTAAAACTAACTACATACTTACTGTACTGTTATTTGAATTGACAATATTTACAAAATGCAATTTAGTTAGAAAATACTTACAAAATGTAATTTAGATTCAAAATAGTCACAAAATGCAATTGAAAATAAAAATACTTACAAAATACCCTTACCGGTATTGCTTCTTTTACTGGCATGTTTGTGTGCATGTTCGTTACGTCATTCTCATGCTTGGTTTTATGTTTATGGACCCTATTTCATTGATTAATTCGGTTGTAATTTTTACTGATAAGTCGTTCTTGATAATTATTACTCAGAATTATTTTTTAAAATTTATTTATTTATTACCCGTATTTTTTTGTGTGCATATATTACATACATTGTACCCCGTACAAATTCGTGTTGACCGACTGAAGAGCTACAAATAACAGTTTACAAAAGCCATCGACACTCAAAAGTTTTCTGTGTCTCAGGAACTTGGGCTATGTTGTTCCTTCTCTGAGGGGCTTTGAACTTTGTGGTCATCAGCTCCAAGTAATCTGTCAAATAATCTGTGTTATTAAAGTGGGTGTATGTACTTGTAACTTGAGCTAGGATTGGGAAGGAGGTGGCTATAGCTGTACATTAGGTAACTTCCTGGCATTTGCTTGGAGTAGACTTCAATCCACGGTAAGCCATTTCTGAGATGGCTAAGGCAAAAATCAAACCTAACTCTCCTATATCTAAGTGAGGCTGAGTGAAGCCTGTTCGAGCTTCCATACCAGGATTAATTGAACCTGACCTACCTACTTAAGATACTTTCATTGATGCTATGCAGAAGTGTTCCCTTAAGTCAATTTTGCATGGCTGCAGAACTCTGTAGCCTACTTACAAGGTTTAATCCCTGTACAGTGGACAAGCTGAGAAACTACATTTCACTCGTTGAGGATGGTCCTTTTAGTGAGGATACAATTCAGGATGGCCAACAGTTGATTCAGTCTGTAGATGAAAGAAAGGGAAAACGCTGGATTGGGTTGATGGAAGGACAGGTTATGACAGAAAAGCAGCAGGAAAGCCAGGAACTGCTGAAGCGATTGAGCAATGGCCCAACCAAAGGATCTTTACATTGCAATGCCATTTCCAATCAGATTGCTTATCAGCTTCTGATAAATAGCAAAACAGAACATTGAGTCAGGAGAGCAAAACTTCAGAGAGATGATCAACAAGGAACAACTGGCATATCCTATTTTTTCACCTTGACAGAAATAGAAGATGCTTTGGGGAAGTGTAAGATTGGAAAGGTGAATGGGTTGGATGATAGTCATGTTGAACAGATCCTCCACTTTGGAAATGCAACAGAAAGGTGGATTCTCCAACTCTACAACTATTTTGAGTGATGTCAAAGTCCTAAGATCTGGAAGAAATCTAGAGTAGTTGCGATTCTTAAACCTGGTAAAGAGCCAATAGATCCAAAGAGATTCAGACCAATATCACTTATTTAAGATCTTTGAAAGAATGCTTTTCAATCGAATATAATTTTATTAATGCAGCCAATGGCCATTCATTTCATTTCCAGGACAGGTCAGGGAAGGGAGTTGGAAGGAAATCGAATAACACCACTAATCTAACCTCTTTTGATCCCACAGCAAGCTGGTCTTAGGCCAGTCAAAAATTGTGGTGCCCGATCCTAAATTTAACATAGCATACAGAAGATGGCTTTCAATCACATAATATTACAGTAGTGGCCTTCATTGATCTGTCCTCTGCATATGACATACAGTAGTATAACATTAAATACTGCCAAAGAAACTTTACCATCTTACTACGGATTTTTGGTTCACTAAAATCATTGTCACTCTGTTGCAAAAGCGATAGTTCTTGGTCCAGTGTCGAGGCCAGTGCAGCAGATAGAGAAGACGGAAGAACTATCTACCACAAGGCATGTCCTAGCTCCCTTCATTTTTAACATCAACAGGGCTTACCAAAAGAATAAAGATACTGTACCATGATACAAACAAAATATTCTCAAATAGTCAGGTATAATCCAGCCAAATTCATAGACAAGTTCCTGAAAAAGTTTCCGAGTGTTTTAGAAATGATCAATAATCATTTGGCCCATTACAGTCCCTCTTGCACTTCCCGAGACATTGCAGCAGTGAATCGATCATTCGAAGACATTCCTGGTTGGTGATCTGCCTCCACAAGTTCACTAATTGGAGCCTCAGTTCTTATTTTGTCTTCAGCTTCTTCTGCAACTTGTATCGCAGAGTATTTCAGATATTCCCAATTACATTGAGATCAGGGTTGCTTGCTGGCCATGACTGAAACTCCACATCATTTTGTGCAAACCAATCCTTTGTGATTCTGGGATTGTAATCTGGTATGTTATCTTGCTGAAGGATGAATTCTCCAATGTTCTCTACACATGTCTTAGAAAGTTCTAACTGGGAATCTATCTGCCAATAGGACCTACCTGTCTTGTACATTCCTACAATCATAGTAATGAGACCTCCACAAATGCGTAGATTTTTTTAAAGAAAACCCCTTCTTTTTATTTATTTGACACTATCCTCTGTAATGGCACTGATTCACCACAGCTTTAGAGACACAAACGTCCCTTAAGGTGATCTTTAGGGTGAATGTACGCCTACTGACACGGGTTTATCGCATTTTAACACACTAAAATAGAACTAGTCCGCTGCGCTTCGCATTGATCAACTGTATGTATGTGTGTGTGCGTAAAATCCAAGAAGAGAATCACATTCAGGATAGCCACGCAAGTAGTGAAGGCCGGAGATAAAATCCCTCATCTCTCGACTTCCTGCATATTACTGTACGTAACACACAGTTATGATGGTACGTAAATCATTTCCCTCTGTTCCATGCGCCCTGTTGTTTGAAAAGAGAGAATCACAACGGAAGGCACGAACTGGACGCGGATCATTACGGCAAGGCATGACGGCGAATGTAACATGACCTCTAATGAACATTCAAGTCATGGACGCAACGCTGGCTTGAGTCTGAAACACTAATGCTACAACTGTGTATCTATCACCTCTACCTATGGACTTGGGAAGCAGTGTGTTTGAACCCCACCGCCAGCAGTGTTTGAAGCACTGGAATAGTGTCATCTTCAAACTACAACCACTCCCCTCCCAGTTAGTAGAGACATCTCTCTGATAAAACGCATCACACATGTGTGCGAGTGTTATTGTGGTGTATGTACTTGTAACTGAGGTTAGGAGTGGGAAGGAGACAAGTCGGGGGGGGGGGGGGGGGGGCTATATTTAGGGATCATCTCAACATTTGCTGGGAGTAGAAGTGGAAAACTACCGATAACCTCTTCTAGGATCGCTGAAGTGGGAATTAAATCCTCCTCTTCTAACTGTATTTGATGAGAAATGCATCCCAATATGAACTTTATGTTCCACCCACAATCCAGATCCCAGGTCAGAATTTAATTATATTTGGTAAACAGGGCCTCAAATCCTGCACTCTGGAACCTAGACCAGACTTCGTCAAACAGTCCAATCCCAGCGGGTGCACAGCTCATCACTGAGCCAGCTTAAACCAGCATATTCGGGCAACTTCGAACATTTCCGTGTACTACCGATCCGTATACGATGAAGTAATCTGTAACTGCTATTAGTTCTTCCAGCAAAGGAGGAGTGACAACTGTACCAATTTTGCAAATCGGTACATGTTCATCTTATCTTCGAGACGCAGCGGGAGCTCCAGGTCTGACCAGATTATCATGAGAGCATACACCAGGCCTTCTTCTGAGAATTCCATTCACCAAGCTGGCGCCTGGCTACTGGTGAAATGGGATCGCCTAGCCCTTTCTGCCAGGATTTGTGCCCTTGTGTGTGTGCTGTCACCTAAAGGTTTATCGTAAATGGAAAAGAGGGATAAGTCAAGCTTTGATCCGTGAACTTTTGAAAGGTGAACATTTCCTGTCAGTTTCATTCGCCAAGCCTTTCTGCCAGGATTTGTGCCTTTGTGTGTCCTGTCACTCATAGGCTTATCATTGATAGACACTTGTAAAGGGAGATAAATCGAGCTTTGTGTCTGCAAACATTGGAAAAGCAACATTTCTTGTCAGCTACATTCGCCAAGCCCTTATTCTAAGAACACCCTTGCAAGAACATGGTGTAACGCCTCAGCTCCTGGAAGGTTTCTAGGCAGTAACCTGTGTGGGGAGATATTCTATAGTACCCACTCAAGACCTTGAACTCTGGCTTTGTTTTGGCCGGTTCTGCCACTGGTCGCAGTTGGTACTTCTGGAGGGTTGTGGTGGGGGTACGCTGGAATATACAGGCGTGCGCTCTGTGGCTGAAAAAGACAGTGCGAGAGGAACCTTGCTGACGGAAGGGCTGTTAAGCGATCGCCTCCGGGGAACTGATGGCAGTTCTCCGGAGGGCTGAAATACACCAGGTGGTATGAACTTTTGTTAGAAGGGGCAACCGTTCGATGGAACATTAAACTGTGTCTTTTGCTATGTCGTTAAGGCCATGTGACGGTGGACCGTATTTTAAGCGGACTGACATTATTATCTTAGTATGTAATATTTTGGAAGGGTTTGTACAATTTGGTGGTGCCTTTTATGTAATTACTGCAGGGTGGGTTATTATCGCCCTATTTCCGGTTAGCTGGATGGGAACCTCGTGGATTTAACTTTGGTCAGATAGGCTTCAGAAGACAGTCATTGCTGGACTCTGAAGTTTTTCAGACGCTTTCGTTCTCTAAGGAACGCGTAAGTTGCTTATGTAACATTATTTTAGAAGTGGCACAGAGTCTAACTTCATGTTGTTATTCCTTTAGTTTTGTCGTCAGGGGAATCCTTCTAATCAAATTCATTTCTATCACAAATGCAGATGTGTGTAATCTTGCCAAGCGGGCAAGTGTCTGGTTTGTTTAGGTTAAGTGATTCATTGGTGTTTAATTAGATCATATTTGTCAGATGGTTAATTTTAGTGGTGGAAGGTTTGTCTTGTAATTTGTTTGATCTTAATGTTCAATACATGTTAGCTTATTTTGATTTGTCATGTTATTTATTGCATGAAGTCACTAGGAAGATTATTCCCCTTTTCTTCTTCATCTTTGGCAGGGTCAATTTAATACGGCCTGCAGAGGTACGCATCCAGCCTTCTACTCAACAAGCTGGTCTTGACATTGGTTTCGTCCCGCCTAATCTCTTTTCCTAAATCAAATGAGGGTGTTCTTGAAAACCAAGCAAATCGGAACATTCGCTCCTAGGTTTTTTTTTGCTGTGAACTCAGCTGACCTAGCGAGTAATTAAATGATAATTTTGATATGCTAATATTATTATTATTATTATTATCACATCTTGGGTTATCGAATAGGGAAGGGGGGGATGAGAGCACTGTTACAACAACACTGAGCGGACGAGAACGAGTACCAACCTGCTAGTTTAAGTGCTGACACCAGGCCCAACGAGAGAGAGGGGCAAACGGGGCTGTAACCCTGGGGGCCGGACTTGCTGAGGGGCCCGGGAAAGTGGAAGAGCCCAGGGTAGACAAATTTGAAATGTTCTGATAGTCCTACATAGAATTGATCTGAATCTAGAAAATATATTACAAAATATTATAAGGAAAACAGAGCCTAAGTCGTGTATTTTGTATATAAGTATTTTTGTTTCTTCTCAGTCAGAGAAATAGCAAATATTCCATCCTTTATAGGGTGGTTACTTTCTAAATAATCTTTTCAAAAGCCCAATTCTAGTGCATAAGGTTGTGAAAGATTTTTGACTTGATTTTCTGATGAGAGGGAGAAAATGTTCGGTCAGATAAAAACAGAACGACTTTAAAAATTCCCATTGAACAGAATAAAAACATTCCAAATATATTAAAAACAAATAAGACAAGTAGTTCCGTGAAGAACTATACAGCCTATTTTAATATATCCTACTTATGTTAATTGCCCCTATCTACATACAAAATTTCAGTTTGATTGCTGTAATAGATTCGTAGATATTGAGAACCGACTAAATATTGCGGATGGTCGCCATGTTGGATTTTATATATGTAGGTCCTAGAGTTATGTACTGTTACATGAAGATTATTGTGTACGTGTAGCATTCAAACTTCAATCGCATGATAGGACACAAGAAGTAACAAGGAGATTTTAAAATTTCGCACAGCTGACAGTTTGTGGTAATGGAAACAATTGAAATAAATTAGATGCCAGTTGATTAACATTCGTATAAGGATTTACTGTACCAAGTTACACTGCACTCGGATGGTTAAATTGCGAGAAACGTCCATGTGAATATTTATACTTCGCGTCACCGCCATATTGGATTTGTGATCACCAGGTTATTTAAAGTCCTATAGGTGAACTTAAGTTCATAGCCCCAATGAACATTAAAAAAACCAGTTTGATTGCTATAATAGATTCGTAGATATTCACAGCCGTCTAAATATTTCAGATGGTCGCCATGTTGGATTGTTAAATGTATAGGCCATAGAGTCATGTACCATTAAAGGAAAATTATTGCGTAGGTTCATTATTCAAACTTTCACATCGATCGCATGATTACGACACAGAAATAAAAACTTAATTTTAAAATTCGCAAAGCCGCCATCTTGAGGTTATGTAAACAATTGAACTAAATTAGATACCAGTGTATTACAATGTGTATAAACATTTCCTGTACCAGATTTCATTGCGGTTGGAACATTAAATCGCGAGAAAGGTCTATTTAAAATTTTCAAATTCGCTTGGCCGCCATGTTCGTTTTGTAGATAACCGGTTTTTGAAAGTCTTATAGATGAACTTCCAGCAGTGCCCTTTATCTCCGTACAAAATTTCAGGGTGATACCGCTAATAGTTTCAGAGATATAGTATGCCGGTGAAATATTTCGCACATCCTCCATCTTGTAGTTATGTAAACAATTGAATAAAGCTAGATGTCGGTGCATTACAATGTATATAAACATATACTGTACCAAGTTTTATTGCGTTTGGTTGGTTAAATCGCGAGAAATGTCTATTTAAAAGTCGCGAATTCGCGTGGCCGCCATGTTCGTTTTGTAGTTACCAGTTTTTCAAAAGTCACATAGGTGAACTTCTAGTAGTTTCCTTTATCACCGTGAAAAATTCCAGGGTGATATCGGGACTAGTTTCGGAGACATTGAATGCTGGTGAAATATTTCGCACAGCCGCCATGTTGGATTGGTGAGACGTAACAAAATTTGAAGGGCACGGTCGGGGTCGTCCGGAATAGTGCTATGAACTTACCGAGTTTCATTGAAATCGCTCCAGCCGTTTAGATATTATTAGGACACACACACACACACACACACACACACACACACACACACACACACACACTGACAAAAGGTGATCTCATAAGCCTATTTTTTTTTTCAAAATTGAAAATGGGCTAAAAATCCACCGAACTTTTAGGGAGGTTTTAAACTGAAGGAATACTTGTACTATAATATTGAATCTAGGATTGACAAGGCCTTAAGTTAGATACCATTCCGGAATTTGCCTGGAGAAGAAGTGGAAAACCGCGAAGGGGCCCCGTAAGTCCCAGTCCTAGGGCCCGTACTCTCTCTCCACCGCCCTGGCTGACACACCCACCTTTCGATCAGCCGTTAACAAATTTTAGAGAATTTACAGAAGAAGTAATCGGATGTTGTCACAAGGTTCTCTTGCCAGAACAATTCGTAGAAAAGAATATTAGTAACTAAAAGGAGAAAGCTTTCACTCAGCTGTAGCTCGGGGAACCAAAGCCCATGATGTTTCTTGTATCACAACACGTCAGAGACACGAGTCAGCAAATTCCTCTACAGTCATATGCAGGAATGAACAGCATAACACAGCAGGTGGATTACTTACCTAAAACAGACAGAGAAATACTAATATTAGCAACAATACAATACGAATATGCGCACATCAAATTCACAACATATGGTCAATGAACTACCACTTTTCCACCCTTGTTTAACCTCGTAATCTTAAATATAGCCGGCCCCGTGGTGTTGGGGTAGCGCATCTGGGTTCGATTTCCGTCTCCGTCAATGATTTTAGAAACTGGAACGTGGTGCTCTCAGCCTCGTGAGGGCAATTGAGTAGCTGTCTGACAATGAGGCAGCGCCCCGGTCACGAAACCAAGATTAACGGCCGAGGGGACCCGATACACTGATCACGCGTCACCCCATATCTGCAGGCCAAATGGCTGGGCAGCGGTCGCTTGGTAGGCCTAGGCCCTTCATGGGCTGTAGTGGCAGGGTTTTTTTAAATCTTAAAATAAAAGGTTTTGGATTTGTTTTAGGAAATACAAATATACAACTATTAAGATTTATGTAATCCCAGAATCGTAGAAAATATACAAAAGATAACCATTGTTGGAAATCAGTCAAAACAAAAGATTATACAGTATAAAACACTAGACACTGAATCCAACAGCTGTGCATGAGGTAAATACCATTGATTCCAGGATTCCTAAACCAATGAATTTATGAGCTAAAATGTCCTTAAAATGACCTAAAATATTTGTTATCGCAGCATTAAGGATGACAGAAATAAATATTCTTTCATTTTATTATTGCAGCCAATGGCCATTTCAGGACGGGTCAGGTAAGGGATTTTGTAAGGAAATCGGCCGTGGGCCTATTGAAAAGAACCGTCCCGGCATTTGCCGCGTAGTGAAAATGGGAAACTATGTCCAAGCCCCCTGAAATTTAACAACCAGGACAACATGGTATCTCAGATCCAATTCATGAAAATAGTTCTTAAGTTGCCAAATTTACTGTATGTTTGAAATCTATAAGGTGCGTTCAAAAGTAACGAGCCGGAGGCAGGAATGCGCAAACCGGTGACGACATCGGCTAATCGTGGCATGTGTAACGAGGAGTGGTTCCGACCAGAGCGTGGAGGGTCACAGCCCGTCGCTGGGCACGCGTGTACCTCACGTGCCGATACAAAGTGAGCAGCAGCATGCATCAATCGTCCAATGCTGCCAATCGCATTGCAAACAGTGACCTGGAGGCGTCAAACGAAGAGCAAAGAGGGTTGTTCGGTTTCTGACAGCGGAAGGAGTAGGGGGAACGGACTTTCATCGCCGAATGTTACAAGTGTGCGGCGAACACTGCATGCCCCTTGCAAGGGTCAAGGCGTGCCACAAGCGCTTCAGGGAAGGACGGGTGTCGTTAGCCGATGATGCCCGGTCTGGGGCGCCCACCTGCATTGCCGATGACAACGTCCAGCAGATTGATGCACTCATTACCCAGGACCGCCGAGTGACAGTGAACGCCATAGCCACCGTGGTCGGATTGAGCGTCGGAAGTGTGCCCACCATCATGAAGCAACGACTGAACTTGCGGAAAGTGTGTGCCCAATGGGTGCTCTACAGTCTTCAACCACACCAGGAAGCATGTCGAATGGCCTACTGTCTTGGTCTTGGTTGGACGATTGATGCATGCTACTGCTCGCTTTGTATCGTCACGTGACGTGCACGCGTGCCCTCTAGCGACGGGCTGTGACCTTCCACGCTCTGGTCGGAACCACACCTCGTTACACACACCACGATTAGCCGATATCATCTCAGGTTTGCGCATTACAGCCTCCGGCTCGTTACTTTTTGAACGCACCTTAAAAAATAGAGGAAGTATGAGGGCGGTTTGAAAAGTCTTTAGCCCTATTTTTTTAGCCAAAAATAGAAATCATACAGGTAATTACAAATACACGCACTGTCCTGCGTACCTTACACTATTTTTCAACATAGTCTCCACATTTGTTCAGACATTTGTCCCATCACAGCACTAAATTTGAGATGTCCCTGTGGTAGAATTAGCCACCTGACTGTGGAACCACCTTCGGACTGCTGTCTTGGCGTCATCGTTGCACGTGAATCGCTGTCCCACGAGGAACTTCTTCAGCGGACCAAGTACGTGGTTATCACTAGGTGCGAGGTCCGGACTGTCTGGTGGGTGGTGCAGACTCTCCCAGTGAAATGACGGGAGCTTGTTGCTGGTTCTGGTTGCCAGATGCGGGCTTGCATTGGCATGGTCTGCTGAAGAAGTTCCTGGCAGGACAGCAATTCACGTGCGACGATGACGCCAAGACAGCAGTCAGACGATAGTTCCACAGTCAGTCGGTTGAATTCTATCACAGGAGTATCTCACAATTTAGTGCTGCGATAGGACAAATGTCTGAATAATTGTGGAGACTATGTGGAAAAATAGTGTAAGTTATGTAGAACAGTAGGTATATTTATAATTACCTGTATGTATTTGGGGGGAAGGGGGAATAGGGGCAAAGACTTTTCGATCCGGCATCGTAAAGTTTTTGTTTTGTTTTAACAAATGTAAGTTTTGCTGTGATACCTGTATTATAAAATTGAAACGTGAGCATTTTGTTAAGAGATTAAATCATAGGCTACCATTCAATGAAACTGATGCCTACATTGCTAAGTACTGCTCGGGTCCAAGCTGCTTGAACCTGAGAGGAATGTGGATCGTGGACTATGGAAGTAATGGTGACGAGTGATGAGGTTTCCCGTCCCGTGCGTAGTAACAGAACCAAATACATTGGTCGGTGACTCACTCACTCATTTGCAACACCACAGTGGTTTGAGCAACGGCCCGATGTTAGGAGTATTGGAATAGAAAGGAATACCAGATATCACGGCAGGCTGTTGACAGACCCTTCTCTTCTCGTCTGCCCCTTCTCCTTACCCCGCAAGTTCACAGAGCCTGGACCCAAGCACTAGAAGATGAGGACCCAAGTGTCCTGCTGTCGTGAGTCATGCGCCGTATCGCACGGGCGCACACCATGTCCGTGACTGCACATGTGGGTGTTCATTGTAGGCCTATTCACCATGTGCAATCAGTGACGGCATTCTGTTTAACATCCCTTTTATCTGCACTGATAGGTCTCCCTAGGAGTGTGAATCGACGAAGACACGACTGAATCATATCCCGGTTGGCAGAGGGTTTAAGACATTTCTTTGAAGCGAAATTACGGCGTCGTTAAGGGACGTAAGAGCCATTACAATAAATTACTGGAAACACTTCATGCTAACTCATTTACTGATTACCTACTTACAAACCAGGATTTCACCAATTTAAATATTTGAAGCTAATTCTCAGTGTTACCCAAGTAATAGCCTATATTAATAGAAGCTTTTCAGTCGGTCAACAAGAGTGTGCCCTAATGAGATTGAGCGGGAAGTTATAATTAATTTCCTAGTGCCTGAAATAAACACGTGAATTAATTCAATTAAGCCCCCCATTTGTGTGAGAAGTGTTTTATTTAAGTGTACGTATAAATAAGTATTGTATCTATTTCAGGCACTAGGAAATCGTCATTCCCCACCCAATCTAATTGGGTATTTGTGTTGAGCAACTGAAAGACTTCTACTAATAAATTACGTCCCGTAGCCTAGTGGTTAGCGTAATTGGCTGCCACCACAGGAGTCTTGAGTTCCGAGTCCCGGCTCTGCCCAGAAATGTAATGCTGGATTAAGGTAATATTGTATGGTTCACAAGGCGGCTTCGGTGGCGTAGTTGGTAGCATGGTGAGCTTCTATGCCCAAGATCGCGGGTTCAAACCCGGCCCAAGTCGTCAGATTTTTATAGCGTTAAATATCCCTCAGTATGACTTCCTTCAGAGGGGAAGTATACCGGCAGTTCAATGTCATAGGTATATGGCATGTTAAAGAACCTTCCACTAATTACACCTGTGTGAAGCTAAATTATAGGTTAAACATTTGAATAACGCTCCTAGTTTCCAACGTTCGTCGCCAGGAGCCGACTTCGGTGGCGTCTTGTAACCAAGATCAGAACTAGTAGTCGTTGACGGTGGCGTTTGGTGGCAAAAGTAGGAACTACTTGAAAATTCAATGTCGGCAGTCCTTACTTGAATTAAAAACAGATAACACGCACTAATACAGCCAGCACAATATTAACAATGGTTATCAGACAGATTTTACACACCGACAGTAGTGGCTACGGTGGCTAAAGCGCAGCGTTAGGTCATGGGGCGAAGCTCTCTGCTGACTCGGTAGACGCGTGGGATCGAGCCCCACCGTCGGCCTCCTTGAAATGGTTTTCCGTGGTTTCCCATTTTCACACCAGGCAAATGCTGGGACGGTACCTTCTGACAGGCCACGGCCGCTTCCTTCCACATCCTTGCCCAGTTTAATTCACCATCATTCATTTCATTTCTCATTAACTCCTCGCATGAGCTTGGCGTCAGGAAGGGCATCCGGCCGTAAAAACCATCGCCACTAAGACTTCCATCGCATCTCATCCCCGACCCCGTTTGAAAGACGGGACTAATAAGGGGTAGACATACATCAGACAGATTTTACATACACCCAAAGTACACGTTGCTACATGACCGCGTTGTCGCAGCCCCTAAACTGAGGAACCAACCAACCAACCAACCAACCAATGGTTGACAAGAAGTTACCAAATTTCCAAGGTGCTTTTCTACCGGGATCAAAGTTTGGTTCTTTTTTTTCTCGTGGGACAACATCTTAACCGCGTTTTAAGTTATCCTTACATCGGGCATGTGACTGACTTACCCTCACTTCACTACTACCGACAGCAGTGGCTACGCTGGCTAAAGCGCAGCGTTAGATCATGGGGCCAAGCTGTCTGCTGACTCGGTCGACGCGTGGGTTCGAGTCCCACCGTCGGCCGTCCTTGAAATGGTTTTCCGTGGTTTCCCATTTTTAACACCAGGCAAATGCTGGGACGGTACCTTCTGATAGGCCACGGCCGCTTCCTTCCACATCCTTGCCCAGTTTCATTCATCTTCATCATTCCATCTCTCATCCCGACGCGCAGGTCTCCCACGGGCGTCGCCTTGAAAGACCTGCAATCGGCCTCCCAGGAGGCCACACGACCACTAGGAGGCCCCAGCTCCACCAGAAATTTGAGGGCTGGAACAGGGTGTATTATGCTGCATAGGAACAACTCAGTAGCTGCTTGATAAGAAAAGCAGCACCCCCCGGTGATCATGCGTCCCCCATAATAAGCTGGACGTCAGTCCTTGGGTATGCCCGGTCCTGTGGGCCCAATTGCGGGATTAGGTTAACATCGGGCATCTACTGTTCATAGCGTGGCCACTAACGTTACTTTAACGAAATTTTGTTTTTATTACCCTACTTCAATCTGGGACAAAATCTTTACCGTATTTATCGGACGTCCGTATGTAATGTAAAGTTTTGAAGCAATTCTTTCAGTGTTGCCTATAAAATTTTGTTATTTGTTACTTTTCAGTCCGTCAACACGAATTTGCCCAATGACTGGGCGGGGTACAAAGTAGGCAATATGTAAATAATACTCTGGAAAAATAACATGTACTGTATTAGTTTATGATCACTGCTGTCCCATTATAACGAAAATGAAAATCCACAGCCTGCTTCATTCATTCCCATTATAATACTGATCATAAACTAAAACATGTAGTTTTTTCAGGTGTTTTATTTACATATTGCCTACTTTGTACCCCGCCCAGTCATAGGGCAAGTTCGTGTTCACCGAGTTACACATAACAATCAATATGTAAAGAAATAGATGTCACCAGTCCTTGATTTGTAAAGATAGAGGTTCCGGTACTGTGGACTACCGGATGGTGGTGGGAGTGGGGTGGGGGCTATATGGAACATTGAAATGTAGATTTCTAAAAACGATATTTTTACGTTTTTCTGAACACCTTTAAAAATGAATCACTGGACAAAAAAGCAATCTAATTTTGATTGCAATTTTACATTAAATTGAGACTTCTGCGGCAACATTTTTCTTAGCATAGCCGTTGGCCTATATTAAATTGTAATGTAGGCCAACTAGGCTACCATTCTAACAATGTACATTATTTCAGTTTAATTTTCTTCACGTAATTTCAAAAATTAACTACATTCGATTTGAAAATACACACATGTTCACCAACAATCTTTTATTTCTTGTTTTATAATTTTGTCTCGACAGTTTTCTGAAACAATTATTTGTTATAAAATGTACTGTACTTAAACATGTTTTACCTCACAGTTTATAATATTGTCCAAAGTCCAGAAAAGTTTTCGTTGTATGTGCCTCCTTGCTGTTAGTATCCAGAGCTGAGTGCCGTCCCCACGTTCTTAGAAGGGTCAAAATGAGTGAGTGGTGGGCCATTCAGCTTCAGGAAAAGTAGTGAGGAGACAGTTTGTGTTAACAAAGACGCTAAGAGGTTTCGGTACGGCGTACCGGTGCGTACCGTCACAAATCTAGCCCTGGATGTCACATTGCTACACAAGTCCCTCACAAAGGCCATTCACCTCTCACCATTTCCCTGACTCTCACTATCTTTCCGCTCCGTCCTAGGGGCATGAAGGCACTGTAGGTCGTATGCCCTACTTTGCGACAACAGTCCTTCAAACTAGGATTGTTTGCTCGTTCAACACGACTTTGGAAGGTACTTCCCGCCACCAACGTTAAATATAACAATGTAAACTTGTTATGTTAGGAGGTACATGTGATAAGAAAATATAATTGTACTCGATGTGGACGGATGAATCAGTGAGTGAAAGGACAAGTGCACCTTAACAATAATATTATTGGTTTTACGTCCCTTTTAACTACTGTGGGTTTTAGACGCCAGGGTTCCGGAATTTTACCCCAAAGGGGATCTTTAACATGCCAGTAAATCTACTGACACGGCTCCGTCGCATTTAGGCACCCTCAAATATCAACTGACTGTGCCAGGATTCAATCCTACAACCTTGGGCACATCAGGCGAGAACTTTACCGGTGCACCATGCAGCAAGTCACAAGTGAATGAGAAATATCTAAATCCACATATATAAATTTTATATCTTCTTATTTAGTATGTAAATAGTGTATATATGACTATTTTTTTGGTCTGTATAGTGAAAAGACCAGTGGTCACTATGGGAATTTCCTTTTTACCCTGGCCTTCCATAAATGTTGTTAAGATTTTATGATGAATGAATAATTATATCTACTGTACTTGATTTACCTAGCGATGTAAAGACAGGTCACATGTTCATTTCAGTTGAAAATAAGTAATAATTGGCTTACTATTCATATTTCTCAAGCACGATGTTTCCTGGATTGTCCAAGGAAGTCTGAGATTCAATTTCACTTTGTTTCCGTTACAGCGGTGGCTTGTGATGTAAGGAGACCTTTCTCACGACAAGCACAGTTTCAATTAACTGGCATTACGTAAAAAGATCAAGTTCACTTGTCCTCAATGGAAGCTCAGCCTTGAGATGTAAGGTAAGACATGACATGATCTGCCAACCACTGGGTGTTGTATGGTGAAACAGGCGTCCTGCGTGTGTACGGCTATGGAAATACAACAATCCAATCCATCATGATTAGTGGCGCCAATTGAAGAGATTGCTTCTAAAACGTAAATACCAGTTAATATACATAAATATAATTTTCCCTGGTACAAAAGTTCGAAAGAGTGGTTTCCTGGAGAATAATCTACAGCTGAAAGAATTTGTAATATGTGAAAGAGTTGCCGACTACGAAACGCTCTAATGTACCAAGACCAAAACATCCGTGATTTCACTTTGCGACGTAGGTGCTTGGCGAGCCATGGCCAGAATTCATACTTCAGACACGATAATTTAAGAGCAAGCTTATAGATTTACGTGACTCTAACCCTTGCTACAATAATCCCCGATATCCTCCCAATTTTATGTGGAAACCGAACCACTCCACATTGCAAAACCTCGCGTGCATGATGAATCAGGAACGAACTCAATCCGCCTTGGTGGTGGGCGGTGGGCGGGCAGTTAGATAGCTACAGCATCACGCTCCATACGTATTTCAGTTATTTACCGAGCTTACAGTCCAATGGGCAAAGAATGACGTACTGTAGCTCGATCTATCGAATAATGAGTGTCGTGTTAGAAAACAGAGAGCGCACAAAAAGAAAGACACCCAAAGCTTCCGAGTCGAAAAAATGAAGGTCGGAGATGGTTGGTTAGTTGGTTCCTCAGTTTAGGGACTGCGACAACGCGCGGTCATGCAGCCCCGTGTACTTTTGGTGTGTGTAGAATCTGTCTGATAACCGGTGTTAATTGTGATGGCTGAATTAGTGTGTGTTATCTGTAATCCAGGTAAGGACTGCAGACGATCAAATTCTAGTAGTTACTACTTTTGCTACCAAATTCTACCGTCAACGACACCTAGCGGTAAAGTTGGCTACTAAATGCCACCGTGGCCGGCACCTGGCTGCGAACGTTGGAACTAATAGAGCGTTAATCAAATCTAACCTAAAAAGTTAGCTTCACACAATTGTAGTTGCTGGAAGGTTCTTTTACATGCCATAAATCTATGACATGGGCCCGTCGGCCTTATTTCTCCTCCGAAGGAAGGCATACTGAGGGATTTGTAACTCTCTTAAAAATCCGACGATTTCGGCCGGGTTTGAACCCACGATCTTTGGCATAGATGCTCAGCATGCTACCAACTACGCCACCGAAGCCATCGAAGGTCGGAGAAGAAGAAGAATTCACACAACCAAAAAAAACTTTAGTTTGCATTATTTCTCTAAGAATGGTTCGAGTAGTCTGGACGTATTAATGAATAATGAATTTCTAGTCAGTTGTGTGCCTGACGCAGCGGTAACGTTCTCGCCTGCTGTTCCCAAGGTTGCTGGATCGAATCCTGGCGTAGTCAATTGGCATTTCAGGGTGCGCAAATGCGAGGGAACCGTGTCAGTAGATTTACTGGCACGTTAAAGATCCCCTTCGGGGAAAAATCCAGCACTCTGGCGTCTCTCAAAGTCTCAGTAGTTAAGAGGGACGTGAAACCAATAACAATTTTCATTTTCTTAATCCCATTCAAGCTCCGCACATTAATAAAACCTGTATTTGTGTTTCCCTCTTTGGGTGTCGTTCCTTTATGGGCTCTCTGTTTTCTAACACGACACTCCTTATTCACTGAATTTCAATGTGGTCCCAATTCAGATTTTGAATTTCTCTATCTGGCTCCAAAAAAAATAGTCCTTGATAATGATTTGCTATTATTGTTCAGTATTATTGGACAAATTTTCTGTTGGTTGATTTGAGGGCTTTGCGACACCGTGTACTTGGGTGTGTGTGGAATTCGTCTGATAACCTGTATTATTGTGATGGCTGTATTAGTGTGTGTATTTGTAATTCAGATGAAGATTGGGAAAAAGGAGACCGTGGCCTTAAGTTAGGAACCACTCCGGCATTTGCCTGGAGTAGAAGTAGGAAACCACTTTCAAGATGGCTTGGATGGGAATCGAACCCTCTTCTCAGTATTTCCTCACGAATCCGGATCTCCAGGGTGACAGCCAAGAATGCTAGCCGCTATACCACGAGATGGTCGGACACATTTTCTGATGAGTGTTTTGGTACCGTGTAATCACAACACCCGTCCTTCTATCGGAACACTCGGGAACCATTATATGAACAATTTTTTCTGGCGTTTCACAATATGACACTTTCTTAATGAGGGCTTATTCAGTACTCTTTGCGTAAGAATAGCCAGAAGCTCAAAATCTGACGTGAAGAGGTCCTGGGTAAGAGAACACAGGAGGCCGTGGGAAGGAACAATGCAACATCACAATGCGCTGGCGAATGTGGGAACTACTTCCCTTGCATGGCTTTGGACTATACTGTTCGAGTGGCATTGAAGGCCATGTTACAGCAATACCAGGCAAGGATCAAGAGAGGGGAGGGTCTTTGGCCTCATCTCTCTGTTATGAGAATCCCTACCTCAAAGAATTATTTACATTTTTACATTTGAAAAATTACGTTCGAGCTCGTCTACTGTAAAAGGTCTTAATTCCAAGGATCTAAATCTAATTTTTAGCGGACTGTGTGACGTAGTTGATAAGGCTCCGGGCAAGGTCGTGGGATCTAATCCCGGCACGTTAGTTGACAGTTGGGGGGTGCTCTAATTCAATAAGCGTACAAGTAGATTTTCTAGCACGATAAATAATCACAGAGTCCTCCAAATTTCAGAGAAAAAACATGTGGGCTAACGCCATCATGAGAAAAGCTAGGAAGCTTGTAGTTTTACGTGACCGTTAATCTGGAGATCATGAGCCACGGGACCTCCATTCGTACGTTGAAACCGAACGACAGGACGTGATAATTCTCTTCGAAAATATCACATGCACTGACCGTGAATCGAACCCAGACCATCTCAATGAGAGGCAAGCAGCGTGACCACTGCACCACCACGCCCCCACCTCTCATGAGAATTAAGTTACAAGCCTTCGGGGCCTTGGAATCTTGTAGATAACTGTTGAAGACGAAGTTAATAGTCACTATTTGCCACGTTGTTCCATTGTTACAAGATGTTCCCAGCCCTGCTCTGTGGTGTTCGTATAAAGCGGGTCGCCACAATCTCACGGCCAGAGCATATTCCGCGTAATTGTCCAGTTATAATGGGCGATAATCCGGTAATTGCCAAGGAGGAACTTCCGCCTTAGTGTGCGCCTCGTGTTCCCAGAAAACACTTTTTATAGGGATGCAAAATTATATTGGTATATTGGCTTTCACGGCCAGTGAATTACAACTCAGCAAATTTTCTAGGTTTATGCCATGTCTTGTGTGTGGTTTCATCTAGGAACACCAAGGTGGCTCATCAGCGGGCTCTTGGTGTCATAAAAAGGGAGGTAGCGCACAGTTCGCTACTCCAGAGGTGGTCCATGCACGGATACCAAGAGCCCGCTGATGAGCCATCTTGGTGTTCCTAGGCGAAATCCCACACATGACACGGCATAAACCTAGGAAAATTGCTGAGTTTTGTTTCAAAATTATATTGGTAGCCTACTTGTTTCTTCCACCTTTGTAACTTATTACGGGGAAATCTAGGTCGTCTTACCAGAAAATTAAGTTAAAATGCTAGTTATCATCCGGTGTCATCGCCTCGAAATTTTGATGCATGCTCCTAATGAAGGCGAATTCGGCTCCCATATCTCGCAAAAATGTCCCTGAAATTTAGAGGATTCTGTGGCTTACAAATTAATGATCTGTGTTGATGTGAACCTTGTCATGTTAGTTAATTAATACATAATTTTGCTGTTATTTTAATACATTAAATTTCGAGGCTATAAGCCTCACATGATATGAGAACTATTACGGTAAAGCAAAGAAAAAGAGAGAGAGAGGCGTCGGAACTTGGGGGGAAAAAGATAGCGTCTTGAGATGTAGAAAAACGTTGACAGGAAGCAAAATATATTGTGTTGAATTACATGCTGCAAACAATACGCGATGAAATGGGAATACACCTGAACTAACAAAGCAAGGAAGCCTATAGTTTTGCGTGCCCGTTAATCAGGAGCAACGAGACATCCATTCTTACGTATAAACCGAATCAAAGGGCATGGTATTTCACTTGGAAAATCTCACAAGGATTGACTGGGAAACGAACCCAGTCCGCCTTGGTGAGAGGTAAGCATATTAACCACTGCACCATCACGCCCCAACTGAATTAACGTTGTCCTGTATGCCGTGCCTTGTTAACAGCCGGGCGTACATACCATCACTTTTCCTGAACAACTATTGTTGCACGTGCTTGTTAAACATCTTGATCATTAGCCCCATGTAGTTGGATGTGTGTCTCATAACCTGTGATGCCTGTAGTAGTGTGTGGAAGTATAATAATTAGGGTTGGACTTGAAGTAAGTACCATTCAGGCTCATTAACGGAGGGAGTGTTGAAAACCACACTCAGAATGGCCTCTGTCAGCCCCGGAATCGAACCTATCACCGGACTCTCCACCTCGTGGCTAGCATTCTTAGTTGTCACCCCTGAAGCCTGGGTCAGATTCCCGACTCTGCCAAGAAATATAATTTTGCTCTGAGAGCTGGAGGCATAACTGAGGATTACAAATACACACCCTACTAGAGACACCACTACAACACAGTGTTACCAGACAAATACCGACAGCAGTGGCTACGCTCGCTAAAGCTGCTGACTCAGTAGACGCGTGGGTTCGAGCCCCACCATCAGCCGTCCTTGAAATGGCTTTCCCATTTTCAACTCCAGAAAAATGCTGGGACGGTACCTTCTGAGAGGTCACGGCGGCTTCCTTCCACATTCTTGCCCAGTTTCAATCATCTTCATCCATTCCATCTCTCATCCCGATGCTCAAGTCGCCCACGGGCGGTCGACTAGAAAGACCTGCACTCGGCCTCTCAGGAGGCCACACGACAAAAAATACCAGACAAATGATATCTCTCTATCTATATATGAGGCGTTCCAGACGAGAAGGGCGAACTCAACAAATTCACGTTTCGATAAAAAAAAAAAAAAAAAAAATGCCATTACAATGTTCTACCAAGGGCGAACCTCGACACATTATTCCTGCTTTGTGATTTCCTCCAAAAGTATAGATGGTTATCAAACAAAACTTACATCACATTATTCATTTATTACATCCAATACGTGACATGAATGGCATAATATTAATATTATTATTACAAAGGAATGCTAATAATCTAAGTCATTGATCATACTTTAAAGAAGTATCTCCTTCATCCGATTCGATATCATTTGTGATGGTTGAACAGTTGGACTGAGCTTGGAGTATCTTGTGAAGTAAGTTAGTTAGTTATTGTCGTTTTAAGGGGCGGAACTACGAGGGATTTTGGTTCCATGGCATAGGTACGTAAGGTAGCATATCTCTAATGTAGTTCAGCTTACAAGGAAAGTATCAGGTAAGACAGTTCGAAACCTATCTTGAAACTTTGTGGACGCAATCGTAATGGCGGCCACCCAAATGTTAAAAGCTTAAATCAAATTACGACCAACCTAGTCATCTGATCTCTACCAAAGTTTGCAACATTATACCTTTATGTATGAAAACTCTTTTGACCAAACTACAAGGGAAGGAGCTGCACGCTCCAGTCAGCATATACGCCCCGCCTCGCTACTACTACGAGTGCCACAGGGATGTCCAGCTCTTCCAGCCGTCATGCCTGTGTACCAGGATGTCAGGTACGACTTCGGAGCCTTGCAGTTCAATCTGGAGGCTGATTTTCCGCACGTTGTCCTCTTATAGTACAACGATTGCGTCCACAAAAATTTCAAGATAGCCTTGGACCTGTCTTACCTGATACTTACATTAGCCACAGGTACAGAGATTTGAGCGTCGTATGTGTTTCAAGTCTTCAGATTTTAGGCTGACCTTGTCCAGATAATAGCATTGTCTCTGTCGAGTTCGCGTTTCTGGTCCGCGCAGCTATCGGTCGAACCGAACAACTGTGATTTGTCTCACCGCCAGTCCATAGTTCATAGCAGTGGCTTGCATTCGGATGAAGCAATTGAAGCGCGCGAGAGGTAACACGGAGAAGATATCGCATGTACTCCTACAAGTCCTACACCCGCAAAGCACTGCCTTGTATTCCAGCAGGTCGAACTGAAGCATGCATCACACAAAGCGAGAACGACACGATAGAGGGTGAGAAAACATTCACTTCGAACTCCACGAATCGGTAGCCCCGGACATCATTTGAGGTGAACATATTAAGATTAAATGCCATCTATATATCGGATATCAACAGGACATAGCATATTCCACACCCACAGTAACCTTCTGAGAGTGCACGGGTCATGCTATCATCTCAGTTGGAAGAGTTTTATGCAAAAGCTGTAAAATATCAATTCACATGAAAATAGTTGTATTGCCCTCCGTATTTTTATAGTGGCCATTTTAAAGTTTAAACTTATTCTTTCGTCACTTTTTAAAACCGATATATCCTAAAATTATGGCATTGCGCTGCACGGACGTGTCTTCAAAAAAATATACGGTAATTTTATTATATTAAAAAAATATTATTATTATAATTATTATAGACTAGTGATTGTGCAGCACTGAATTGTACTGTATAAAGATGACATCAAAATATTTATTTTGTAATGATGATATTATTGTCATAGTGGGTATCCAATTAGTTACCATTCACTTTAATACAGTGCTTCGCTAGTCTCGAGGGTCACCGCACGCCACTAGTTCATAGTATATCAGGGTGAACTCAACCACATTAATCTGAAACAATGTTCGCTTTTACACATCGAGACAAACGCTTAAATATATTTTTCAAAAACCCTCACCTGTCGAGTTTGCCCTTCTGGTAGGAAATGCCCACGTAATACACACACCAAGTACACGGGGATAAATGATCACGATGTCCAAGCCCCCCAAATGAAACAAGAACAACACTTCCTGTGGCTCCCCATCGCTACGCTGCAGGTTTGTAAAGCATGTTAAATATTGCAATATTGCTGTGTGTGGAGGTTGTCATAGTGACGTCCAAAGTTTCTTGTGTCTAGGATAAAAGGAAACACACAGTTACTCATGCAAGCCACTTTCACTGCGCCCAAGATAAGCATTAGTTTAAGACACCGATAAGAACAGTTGTTAATGGAACACGTGTCACTCCACTATAGCCAACCTGCAATAGTTGAAAAGAGAGCAGTTCTTTTTCTAAGTTGTTGTTTCATTTGAGAAGCTTGGACAATGCGATCATTTAGTCCCGTGAACTAGGGTGTGTGTAGTAGAATTTTCCTGATGACCTGTACCATTGTGGTATCTGTGGTAGTGTAATTTTGGTGAAGATTGGGAAAGAAGGTGCCGTGGCCTAAACTTAGGAATCATCCCGGCATTTCCTGGAGTAGAATTGGGAAATCAGCTGGCCCCGTGGTGTTGAGGTAGCGCGCCTGCCTCTCACCCGGAGGCTCCGGGTTCGATCCCCGGCTCCGTCAGGGATTTTAAAACTGACGTGAGGGTTGGAACAGGGTACACTCAGCCTCGTGAGGACAATTGAGTAGCTGTCTGACAGTGAGACAGCGCCCCAATCACGAATACCAAGATTAACGGCCGAGAGGACCCGACGCGCTGATCACGCGTCACCCCAATATCTGCAGGCCAAATGTCTGGGCAGCGGTCGCTTGGTCGGCCTTAGCCCGTCATGGGCTGTATAGTGCCAGGGGTTGTTTAAGAATTGGGAAATCACGTAAAACTACTTCCAAGATGGCTGAGGTGGGAATCGAACTCAGCTTTCTCAGTTTAGCCTCACGAGGCTCAGCCCTCAGACTAGAATTACATTTCTTGGTGGAGATGGGAATTGAAGCCAGATCTCCGAGGCGACAGTTAAGAATGCTAGCCGCTACACCACGAGGTGATTGCTTCAATATAAGACCTATAGTTACTGATGTATCAAGTTTATCCACTAAACTGGCTACAACGCGATGTGTAGCTAATGTTTCATTTACAGGCGTGAGATATCTTATTGATTATCCCCGTGAATGTAGCAGTGTGTGTAGCCCAAAGTGTAACTGTTAGGGCCTAATATTGGGTAATGACATAAGGTACCACCCCAGCATTTTTCTGGTGGGAGGGCTAAAATCCACATTGGGAATGACTGCTTTCAACGCTGAAAATTAAACCTCGAATCTCCAAACTTGCTGCAGTTGCAACACACTCGACTGCCCAATGTACGTGGCTGATGGCCAAGGTGTTCCACGCTTCTAAGGAAAGCATTGCAGGATTGGAAATTAACTGGCCACCCTACCGCACGAAAACTGTGGCTCAGAACGCCTGGTTACTGAACCCAGCCAGGTACTCTAATCGTGCCACTTACATTCCTTGTGAATATGACACTCTACAGATGGGAACTACGGTGCTGGTGTGTTCCTGGGGCTGGAGTTATGACTGCAAGGAGAGAGTCCCTTACTGGCCGACTAGAATAATACGGGAAATGGTCACAAGCACAGAAAATAATATAAAAATGAAAATGTAATCAATTGAAGGTTATGTACTGATCGTTTGGCTGGTCAGGACCAAAGGATAGGAAGTAGGAGGTTCCGGTAATGTCGTCACATCCGGCTGAAATAAACATGCGAGTTACAGCACTGACCTTGCGGATGATCGCGATCACGTTTACCTTCAATAGCATAATACACTTTCATCATCATCATCATCATCATCATCATCATCATCATCATCAGCATCACAATTTCTGTTGTTTTTACATGGTGGAAAATATCCACACTTATTGTACCGTAAGCAGTTAGTTCCTATGAAGTCTTCTGCTTCCGATCTCTAGCCTCATTCCATCAGGAACAAAAGCGCTTTGTTCCTTTGTTTCTTAGCCTACAGTGCGCATTTGATTGTAGCTACTCTACATAATTAATAGACTTCTTTCCAAAGGTGCAGATCGTTCGAACGATGTCTGTGGTCTAGGTGTACGTATTGATAATCCTGTCACCAAGATTCTGGGTTCGATTCCCAGCTTTGCTAAAAGAACTATTTATTCTGAGGTCGGGATTCACTCGGCCTTGAGAAAACAACTGAGAAGACGTGGTTTCGAACCCACCTCAGTCATCCTAGATATAGCTGTGAGTGGTTTCCCGCTTCTAATCCAAGCAAATGCGGGGAGAAAATCTACCGGAAAACCACGGTCTCCTCCTTCCCAAAATCTATCCTCAGTTCACAAGTAGGCTACACAAACTTGCACTGACCCCACACAGTGACAGAGCATGAGGCTAAAGAATCAATATTGTTAATAAGGCAACACTGAAGAATGGTTTCAAAGCTATCTTTGCGAGGCTAAATAAGAAGGCCACGATGTTACAAGCCCCTACACAGCAATAACAACGTGCATTTCATTAAATATGCCAAGGGATAAGAAGACTAGAATGTCATGAGAACCTATTAACTCGAAGCACTCCCGCATACAGCTCCGTAATTGAGACAATTAACTGGCGCTTTCCACGGGAAGATCTGACAAATTGTTTCCAACTTTCAGTACAATTTCTCTTGTTAGCACAATAATTAGTCACCGCGACAAACGGTCAAGGTTTCTCTTTCTCCCTACAACTGATCAGCATGGTGAAAATGTGCAATATGGTCCAATTCAGAGACTCTGGTAAACCCGCGATCATAAAGCCACGTGGAATCCAAACCATCGAACGTGACAGTACAGTACACCACTGTAATAAGGAGCTGTCCAAACACCGCTATAACAGGTTTGAACCTAAACTAAACTCACTTTACAGAGAAAATTCTCCCAATCTGTTCCAGTTTCTGGCCTAATGAACTCATACAAACCATTAATTTCCTATTGGCTTTTTTGGGGAAAGACTACACAGCGAGTACAATTTGACAAAACATAATTGAAAGTGATTAATGCCTTCTACTTCCTTTCCTGTGCACTAACGACCAGTTCTAAGTCATGGCTACAACAATGCCAAATTGTCAATTTGGGAAATCCTTTCCCAACTCTGTTGCAACCCCTAATTTTCTTCCCAACATAACAAGCAAGAGAAATAAAACATTTTCTTAAGGAATCTTTAATTAGTACGATGCCCTGTTAAGTATTCATGATTCATGTTGCTGTTATATTGTCGACTTCTATTAAACTTAACGAACTTTACTATTCAGGCTGGCTAAGAGAGACATGCAGGTCTGTCAAGTTCATGACCATTGTGAGACTTGCACATCGTGATGAGAATGAAATGAATGATGAAGACTTCGGAAACATTCACTCCCCGAGCGAGGGGCACCTTTCGCAAATGCGATAAAGCGCGAATTGCTCATAATGTTTTGTACTATTGTATATTCACTTTCCACGACCTGTAAACCATTTTTACTATGTTTTGAGAAAGCGACAACATGCAAAATTGACTCAAAAAGCGAAAATTATTACAAAATGATGCATAAATACGAAATCCATGTTTTTAAATCAATTATGACTATTTTGATTCTTTTCTTATGGAAATTTCAAGTGAGGAGTTTGTACCATTGAAATGTTCATAATGGCTTGACTACCAGTCTGGAATGCGAAAATTAATCCCTCCTGCACCTTTTGGCCGCCCATACCTTCATTCCCTTCGTGTAGGTCCAAGTCAACAAGTGCTAAGATGGTGAGACCGAAAATGTCTATTAAACAGCTCTAAGATTTCATTTAACAATGATTCATGAACTTTTACACTGTGCTGAATGTTGAAGCAAGACTGAGTTGATTTTGTGTATTTTCTCTATATTCTTCTGGTTTAGCATCAGTATAAATTCTATTTTATATTCCGTGTGATGCTTTAGCCTGCAACAACATTCTTCTAATTACCGGTAACAATAAACGCAAAATTTACCTCGTGCATTTTATCTCACTATTAACCTTTTACAAATGGGATTTTAATTTTACATTAATGTAATTTCAAAAGATAATACTCATTTGTCAGATGTAACCCAAATTATGTTTTTCTTTCAAAATGCTATAAAATGCTAAATTGCAAATGTATAAAAGCTACCAAAATGCTAAATGTTAAAATCAAAACGCTAAATTTCTGATTTCAAAATGCTAAAAATCACTACCCCTAACCATATCGGGTTAGACCAAACACTAGGTATGGGGCCGGACATCAAGATGGCGACGACCCGATGATTGTGTAGCTTCGGAAGGAACAGGCTGGATTTCGACAACATCGCAGCTGTGTGGATCTCATCAACACCCTCCGAATCATCCTGGAGCAGAGTGTGGAGTGGCGGAGTACCCTTTACCTCACATTTGTTGACTTCGAGAAAGCCTTCGACTCCGTAAATCAAAGAATCATGTGGAAGACCCTCGAGGAATATAAAATTCCAACAAAGATCATCAGAATCATGGAAGAGATGTACGAAGGGTATGAGTGCCAGGTTCTTCACGAAGGCAAATTAACAGGAAAGATAAAGGTTAGTTCCGGAGTGAGACAGGGGTGTGTCCTTTCCCCCACTTTGTTCCTGTTGGTCCTGGATAGTGTGAAGAAGGTAATGGGAGGACGGAAGAGGGGTATTCAATGGGGTATAAATGACAGGCTTGAAGATCTGGATTTCGCAGACGACATTTGTCTTATGGCACAACGGTACCGAGACATAGAAGATAAGCTGGGGAGGTTGTAGAGAGAAGCAGAACGTGCAGGACTGATGATCAACACCAACAAGACCAAAGAGATGAGGATACATTCTGACATCACGACTAGTTTGACAGTCAACGGAAAGGAAATTGAGCGAGTTGAGTCCTTCCTCTACCTTAGAAGTATAGTCACAAATGATGGGGGAGCAGAGGAAGATGTTCGAAGCCGTATCAGGAAGGCAAATGGTGCCTTTGTCCAGCTCTACTCCATCTGGAGAAATAGAAACATTTCCAGGAAGACCAAGCTCCGCCTTTTTAATAGCAACGTAAAGTCGATTCTTCTCTACGGCTGTGAAACATGGAAAGTCACAAAACCGATCAACAACCAGCTACAGGTGTTCATTAACAGATGTCTGCGTCGCATCATGAATGTGAGGTGGCCGGACATAATCTCAAATGAAGATCTTTGGACCATCACCAATCAACAACCGATTAGCATCCAGATCAAGGAGAGGAAATGGCGCTGGATTGGTCACACACTAAGGAAGCCGGACGGAGCTATTGAGAGGGCGGCGCTAGACTGGAATCCTCAAGGCGCCAGGAAGCGAGGTCGACCTAAGAAGACCTGGAAGAGGACGATCAAAAATGAAATTGCAGAGGTGGACAAGAACTGGAGTCAAGTGAAGAGAATGGCCAGGAACCGTACTGCGTGGAGAAATTTCGCCAAGGCCCTATGCTCCGGAAGGAGCGGCAGGAATTAAGTAAGTAAGTAAGTAACCATATCGGGTTAGACCAAACACTAGGTATGGGGCCGGACATCAAGATGGCGACGACCCGATGATTGTGTAGCACGAGGAAGCTACCAGGCACGAGTACCTCTCATCGGAAGTGAAACAGCTGAAGGTCGTGGCTCGTAGCCTCTTCCTAACGGAACTCTTCTTCCCCTCCAGCACTCAGTTCCTTTCCACACCGTCACTTAGAGTAAGAGACAGTTTAGTGTAGCAAGACTTACGACAGCAGAGGAATCACACAAAATTAAATACTTCCTTAAGATTGCATCCTTTCTAAGAACTCATGTGATAGTATGTATCAGCGGTTCCCAACGGACCCTGGGAAATAATTGTTATGTATCGCCGGACCCTTATAAAATATTTGTATTATTAACTTACATCTGACTGACATTAATATATGTTATATATGTTACTCATGAAAACGATACATCTTGTCAGAAACAAAATTAATAAAAAATACGCTCGACTCACAATCTCTGTGAATCTGAATAACACTCATGGTAGTTTCTAACGAGTGTTTATTTTTTGCATGTTAAGAGTTCCAAGGTCGTCTCCTTGGCGAACCCGTATGGAGAACTGAACACCGATATTTACAACAAAGTTTACCACAGGCCTATTCAACTTACACAAGGCAGATGAGAACTATTTTTATGACACTCAAAAGTATATTGTACTTAAGTACAAAGTGGGGAGTAAGAGAGGCTTGAAAGGAATTCCATGTTCACTCTTGGGCAAGGATTTAGAGGGTCACCGTTGACCAATTAACGGTATTTACAATTTCTCTTTTCCTAGTACAGTCTAAAATAAAGTTACTGAAAAAGTTTCAGAAGCATAGTATAAACATTTTAGACAAGATTCTTTCCGGACCCCTTTCGCCTGTCTGACGGACTCTAGGTTGGGAAACATTGACCTATGCTATCATTGCCTTTATTATCAAACTTTCCTACTGCCTTTAATTCTATCGCCTTGCTGTTAGCAGAATCTCACTAGATATCGCGTTAGAGGAAACTCAATACATAGACTTTGTGGTTGATACCATTTGTGGTGGATGGGAGATTTGTCCAAAACTTGTCATGTAGGCTAATTTATCTTCATGTCCTAAGAGTGGATTTTAGTGACATAATTAACGAAACAAGATGTTCAGTAAAGAACATATAGCCTACTTTCTCCTAAATGCATGGATAGTGTTATAACTCTTTGTCCTTTTCAAGGAGTATAATTGAATGTTGGTTGTAGTAGCTTGTTGAAATACAACGTGCTATAGGGATATTAAACATGAATATGAGGTGTCCTTTGCTAGTGCTACCTCTGTAAAAAAATCATTCAATTCGGTTTCACCGTGTTTGAATTGATATGGGGAATGGATTTGCACACATACATGGCCGCTATTTGCAAACTATTGGGCTGATGACCTTGTAGTCAGTCATAAGATGCTTTCCACAAAAAGGCATGTTGTTGCAAAATCTGGTAGAGATCAAATTATTAGGATGGTCGTAATTTGATTTAAGCTTTTAACATTTGGGTAGCCGTCATTCCGTTTCCGTCAAGATGGCGGCGATATAAAACATGACACTGAGGTGCCCTTTGCTAGTGCTACCTCTGTACCAAATTTCGTTCAATTCGTTTTCACCGTGTTTGAATAGATAGGGGGAATCGATTTTCACACATACATGGCCACCATCCGCAAATTATTGGGCTGATGTCCTTTTAGTTCGGTCAAACGATTCTTCGTACATGAAGGTATAACGTTGCAAAAGTTGGTAAAGGTCAGATAATTAGGTTGGTCGTAATGTGATTTAAGCTTTTAACATTTGGGTGGCCGCCATTACGTTTCCGTCAAGATGGCGGCAATATGAAACATGTCACTGAGGTGCCCTTTGCTAGTGCTACCTCTGTACCAAATTTCGTTCCATTCGGTTTCACCGTGTTCGAATTAATAGGGGGAATCGATTTTCACACAAAGATGGCCGCCATCCGCAAACTATTTGGCTAATGACCTATTAGTTTGGTCAAAGGATGCTCCCTCCATAAAGGTATGTTGTTGCAAAATTTGGTAGAGATCGGATGATTAGGTTAATCGTAATTTGATTTAAGCTTTGAACATTTGTGTGGCCGCCATTACGTTTCCGTCAAGATGGCGGCGATATAAAACATGCCACTGAGGTGCCCTTTGCGAGTACTGACTCTGTACCAAATTTCGTTCCATTCGGTTTCACCGTGTTCGAATTAATAGGGGGAATCGATTTTCACACAAAGATGGCCGCCATCCGCAAACTATTAGGCTGATGACCTATTAGTTTGGTCAAAGGATGCTCCCCCCATAAAGGTATGTTGTTGACAAATTTGGTAGAGATCGGATGATTAGGTTAGTCGTAATTTTATTTAAGCTCTGAACATTTGTGTGGCCGCCATTACGTTTCCGTCAAGATGGCGGCGATATAAAACATGTCACTGAGGTGTCCTTTGCTAGTCCTTTGTACCAAATTTCGTTCAATTCGCGTTCACCGTGTTCGAATTGATAGGGGGTGACAGACATTCAGAGTACACACACACACACACACACACACACACACACAGACAGACACACTTTTTTTCGCCCTGTGTTGATCTCATAAGTCTACTTTCATTTTTTGCAAAAATCGAAAGTAGGCTAAAAATACGAAATTGATGGAAATGCAATAATGTTGATTATCTACCAAATTAAAAAATATAGTGGTGGTTATCTTCATAGATTAGTAAAAATTCTTGAAATATTTATCGTTGTTAATACAATTTAGGGGGATTGAAATATCTTGCTCATCAGCCCCGTGTAGTTTGTGTGTGTTGAATGTGTCTGAAAACCTGTGGTGACTGTAGTAGTGTGTGGAACTGTATTATGACAGGGATGTGGTTGGTGCCTCGGGACTTGTAATAAGGTACTATCCCGACATTTTCCTGGAGGGAGTGTGGCGAAACCCGGGGAAAAAGCACACTGAGGATAGCTGCTGTCAGCGTCGGGATTCGAATCTACGATCTCCGGACTTAGCAGATGCCTTCGCGGTCGTTGTGCACGATTTAACGAGCACGGATACTCCGCGTGACTGAAAGGTTTATTAATTAGCTAAATTAAGCATTCTCTCGGGTGAACTGTAATTGGAATTTTACAGTGAAAAATATTTTTTTCAAAAGTAACCACCAAATGCAAACATTTTTGTCCACGTCCTGGTGTAGCGACTGGAGTTCTTGACTATCGCTCCGTAGGTCCGGAACTTGCTACCTCTGTACCAAATTTCGTTCAATTCGTTTTCACCGTGTTTGAATAGATAGGGGGAATCGATTTTCACACATACATGGCCGCCACCCGCAAATTATTGGGCTGATGTCCTTTTAGTTCGGTCAAACGATTCTTCGTACATGAAGGTATAAAGTTGCAAAAGTTGGTAAAGGTCAGATAATTAGGTTGGTCGTAATGTGATTTAAGCTTTTAACATTTGGGTGGCCGCCATTACGTTTCCGTCAAGATGGCGGCAATATGAAACATGTCACTGAGGTGCCCTTTGCTAGTGCTACCTCTGTACCAAATTTCGTTCCATTCGGTTTCACCGTGTTCGAATTAATAGGGGGAATCGATTTTCACACAAAGATGGCCGCCATCCGCAAACTATTCGGCTAATGACCTATTAGTTTGGTCAAAGGATGCTCCCTCCATAAAGGTATGTTGTTGCAAAATTTGGTAGAGATCGGATGATTAGGTTAATCGTAATTTGATTTAAGCTTTGAACATTTGTGTGGCCGCCATTACGTTTCCGTCAAGATGGCGGCGATATAAAACATGCCACTGAGGTGCCCTTTGCGAGTACTAACTCTGTACCAAATTTCGTTCCATTCGGTTTCACCGTGTTCAAATTAATAGGGGGAATCGATTTTCACACAAAGATGGCCGCCATCCGCAAACTATTAGGCTGATGACCTATTAGTTTGGTCAAAGGATGCTCCCCCCATAAAGGTATGTTGTTGAAAAATTTGGTAGAGATCGGATGATTAGGTTAGTCGTAATTTTATTTAAGCTCTGAACATTTGTGTGGCCGCCATTACGTTTCCGTCAAGATGGCGGCGATATAAAACATGTCACTGAGGTGTCCTTTGCTAGTCCTTTGTACCAAATTTCGTTCAATTCGCGTTCACCGTGTTCGAATTGATAGGGGGTGACAGACATTCAGAGTACACACACACACACACACACACACACACACACACACATACACACACACACAGACAAACACACTTTTTTTCGCCCTGTGTTGATCTCATAAGTCTACTTTCATTTTTTGCAAAAATCGAAAGTAGGCTAAAAATACGAAATTGATGGAAATGCAATAATGTTGATTATCTACCAAATTAAAAAATATATTGGTGGTTATCTTCATAAGATTAGTAAAAATTCTTGAAATATTTATCGTTGTTAATACAATTTAGGGGGATTGAAACATCTTGCTCATCAGCCCCGTGTAGTTTGTGTGTGTTGAATGTGTCTGAAAACCTGTGGTGACTGTAGTAGTGTGTGGAACTGTATTATGACAGGGATGTGGTTGGTGCCTCGGGACTTGTAATAAGGTACTATCCCGACATTTTCCTGGAGGGAGTGTGGCGAAACCCGGGGAAAAAGCACACTGAGGATAGCTGCTGTCAGCGTCGGGATTCGAATCTACGATCTCCGGACTTAGCAGATGCCTTCGCGGTCGTTGTGCACGATTTAACGAGCACGGATACTCCGCGTGACTGAAAGGTTTATTAATTAGCTAAATTAAGCATTCTCTCGGGTGAACTGTAATTGGAATTTTACAGTGAAAAATATTTTTTTCAAAAGTAACCACCAAATGCAAACATTTTTGTCCACTTCCTGGTGTAGCAACTGGAGTTCTTGACTATCGCTCCGTAGGTCCGGGTTTGATTCCCAGGTCTACCAAGGAATTTAATTCTGGTCGGAGGGCAGCAACTGGGTCCTCTCAGCCTCGCGAGGCAAAAATGAGAAGACGTGGGTTCGATTCCCACCTCAGCCATCTTGGAGATGGAAGTGGACCCACGTTCGAGTCTCAAATGTGTCTTCACTTTTGCTTATCCTTTTTCATTTGTTCTAAAATTATAGGCTAATTGCCTGTACGTGATAGGCCTATATGAAACATTTTTTCGAGTGATAAAAATGAATGTTATTGGTGATGCTGTTGTTGCTATTTTACTGTTGAGATAACATACAAATTTGTTTATCAGACATCTATAATAAAGTACTGTATGAAAAAATCGTTTTATAATGCTTTTGTCAATTTTTAGTAGAGTGTCTGTGACTAGGTTTCGAGCCCCCAGTCTTAAGGAAAACTATATCACAGCATTTACCTTAAGGTGGTGATGAACAGCTCTTATGAAGATGACCGTTGTCAGCGCTGGTATTTAAACCTTACTACTAGCTAGCCTGTTATCGGCGTGGAAGACATTGGATGAATTACGGGTTCGTGATATCGGACAGGTCCACAGCGTGGAGCATAACATTCCTGACGACCTACCAGTCAATTTCATAAACATTGTTTTTGTAAAAACACTTAAAAATAAATATATTAATACAATATTGCTTGCTACTGATGATCAATTAATGTATTTACATTTTAACGTATTAAATAACTGCTTAAATTAGAGAATGCAGACACGTAACTAGCTGTTGTTATTGATTGTTTCAGAGGCTTTGCGACATCGTGGTCATATAGCCCCCAGTACATGGATGTGTGTGGGATTTGTCTGATAACCTGTGTTATTGTGATGGATGTATTAATGTGTGTAATTCTAATTCAGATGAGGATGAGAAGGGGGCAACCATGGCCTGAAGTTAGGAACCATCCCGGCATTTGCCTGGAGGAGAAGTGAGAAACCACGGAAAATCACTTCCAGGATAGTTGAGGTGGGAGCCGAACCCACCTCTTCTCAGTTTTGCCTCACGAGGTGGAATGTTTCCCGTACCAGCCGTCAGACCAGAATTACATTTCTTGACAGAGCTGAGAATCGAACCCGAACCTCCGGGGCGAGAGCCACGAGTTCTAGCCGCTTCACCTCCAGGCGGTCTATATTACTATTCTACACATTTTCTACCTACGATATATGACATTGCTCTCTATCAACTCTTCACATATCCTTACTACGTACTGACGGAAACTTTTGGTTTCAAGGAGCGGTTTTCTGAAAATGGTTACTTTACAGAATAGTTACAGTTTAAAATTGCCATCGGTTATTTTTTCCTCATGGTAACCCATTTCAACAGAATACCAATATGATACTTCACTAAAGACACGGCCGCTCACTTCTTAAATACCTAACTCACTACTACGGAGATTAAGATAAAACATAGCTTGTAAGAAGAGGGGCAGGTTCAATCCCCAGCACGACCGAAGCACAGGGAAAACATCTAGCGAGCGATCCCGAGAGACTTGGGAACTATAAGAGAGGGGATGGGTTGTAAATCTGATGATGATGATGATGATGATGATGATGATAGTTGTTGTGTTAAGGGGCCAAACATCTACGTTATCGGCCCCTAATGGTTTGGGTGATGTGATGATGGACGATGATCAAATGAAGCCTAGCTACTACTTACAAACTAGGAGAGGAAATAGGAAACAAAATACAACAGGAAAGGAAAAACCGTCCACCCCCGAAGAATGAGAATTGAGGGACTTGGAAGGAAGGAGAGCCAAGAAAGGCAGCGAGGAAAGGGAAAGAGGAGGGGATCCGCTCCAAAGGCAATGGAAGAAGGGGAAACTTGACCCAGCTCAGGAATCCCTCGGGGTCGCTAAATCCCGAGCTCACCAGTCGTGAGCTCTTGAGGGGGTAGCACTATCCAGGGTGCACCAGAAGCGGTGGGGCTACACACACCCTGCCTCCTTGAGGGACTTAGGCAGAAGGCAGGAGCTATCAGGAAAAGAAAAACAAGAGGTCTGACCGCTCGAAGAATGAGGGATCAGGAAAGATTAGGGAAGGGCCAATTAAGGCGCGAAAGTGAAAGACTCCCTAGGCTTCGGATAATACCGTTGAAGTCGGAAGAGAACACGAGTTGGCCAAGGAAGGCCGAAATAAAAGAAGACAGTGAGGAGCCTGGTACAAGTAAGTGGAAGCAATGCCAAACTCAGCTGGGGTCCCGTGGTCGCCAGCCCACGTCCCACTAGTCGCGAGCCCCTGGGGGGGGATTGTAAATCTGGTGAAAGACCAATATCTTTGTAGAGTCTTGCCGAAAGAGTTCGTGTTACCCAGGAGAGCGCCATTTGCTGTGAAACACATACTGTGCTGTATCACTCTGTGAGAATCTGTAAGCCGTTACTGTATGGAGCTCATTCACACCATGCTCTACCGCGCCGTTATGCAAGCTCCCAGCCTCACTGCGCATCCAGCCGTGTCCAGCCCACACTGGAAAATGTTCTGTCGACATACGATTAATATTAAGTGTCTTAGGTCGACTACGGCAATGACATTGGCTTAAAATACAGCGGGATCCCTTCGATATTGGCCACCTCTTGGCTTAACGTTTCGACTGCCATTGCGGATTCCATTCCCGGATCTGCCAAGAAATTGAATTCTAGGCTGAGGACTGGAAAGGGGTTCGCTCAGCCTTAAGACGACAACTGAGAAGAGTTGGGATCCGCTTCCCTTCTCAGCCGTCCTAGAAGTGGTTCTCCGTACTTCCCTCACTACTACTCTAGAAATACACTGGGTAGGTGTTTAACTGAAGCCTAGGGGCACCCTTTCTCCCAACTGTAGCACCCAAATAACATGTGCACAAACTTCTACCGACTTCACATTAGAGTTCACTCACGGGGCTAATGATCATGATGCCACTAGAGTGAACACCATCCTTTATTTCACAGAAGTTAATGGTGGATGAAATGAGTGAAGACGAATAAAACTGGGCAAGAAGTCAGAAAGAAGACTGAACGAACGGGAAAATACCATGATGTGGGAAAATTAAAGAATCTCAAGGCTTTTCCAATCCTAGTACAGTTGGTTTGTAACAGAATAAGATTTTACCAAGGAAGATCAAACAGGATAGATAAACATAAAGAGCTTTCCATAAGCAGACATAAGAGGAAGTAATTATTTACTCAGTTTGGATTGCATGGTTACCTCACCACGTCCAACAAGATGTGATATTAACGGCCATTTGTCATTCTAAGAACATGGTCATCAGCTGATTGTACTTGATATATGTGTTTTAGTTTATCTACTGACGAGTATGATCATTATTATTAACTTAAACTGGGATTGAAAAACGACTCTTGGAACTAGAGAGAGGAAAATACACTCGTGAAGGCCTCTATCAATCCTGGGGTTCAAACTACATCTCGTCATCCTGTCATGTTCACCATCTCAGCTACAACAGTGGGCGATTACCGCTCTCACTAGGTCTTCAGCAGAATTGGACTTTTATTATTATTATTATTGTCCAGCACCATAAATAATGGGTATCATCATACTAAGACTCTGACCCTATGACTTTGTATGGTTGGTTTCCCTGGCTCCGGAATTAAATGTTTCTGATATCGTAATAATTCCATATAATACAGTATTTACAGCTATACACACTACTACAGTCACCACAGAAACACAGGTTAACAGACGAGGCTGACGTCCCAAGCCCCTTGTACGAATTATCAACTCATTGCGAGAAGGCGCACAGACCTGTACAGTCCTTCCCGGAGGCCACACGCCATTAATAACAATAATACCCTCTGACTTCTTGCCCAGTATTATTGTTAAATTTGAGAAGTTTGAACATCGTGGTCATTTAGCCCCATGTAGCTGTCTGATTGTGGTATCCGTAGTAATAGTGTGTGTATTTGTGAGTCAGGTGCTGATTGGGAAGGTAGTGGCCGTGGCCTTAAGTTAGGAACCATCCCCGCATTTGCCTAGAGTAGAAGTGGAGGAAACCACGGAATACCACTTCCAGCATGGATGAGTTGGGAATCGAATCCACCTCTTCTCACTTTTACATCATGACGCTGAGTGTGCCCCGTTCTAGCTCTCAGACCAGAATTAAATGTCTTGGCAGAGCCAGGAATCGAACCCGGACCTCCGGGGGCGACAGCCAAGAATTCTAGCCGAAACAAGACGAAGTTATTATTACTATTCTCTTCATCATTAGGGCCACTCAGGACCGCGAGACCTCAACTGTTCGCCTTCATACAGGTTTTCATCCATTCAGAATGTGATTTCTTCCATGCAACCAAATGAATATACTTTGGTCGAGTTGTGACTTCGATGAGCGTGTGTAAGTTTGTATTTGAGTGGTGTCCATTTCTGAAAATCCATACTTTAAAATCTCCATATCGATATCCGCCAGCCAAGGAGGAATCGTTTTGAGTCCCCTAAACTAGGATGATAAACATTTAGAAATTCTTTCATTTGACTATCTGAAGAAGTTAGCGTAAAAGGTTATCTTTCTTTTTCGGATTACGCTTGACATCTTTTAGGTGGGGGTGTATATTACTAAGTTGCTCCGAAGTCTATAAACCCCACCCTTGAAATTAGGACCAATATTCTTTTTGATAATCCTCCTTTCCTTAGTAGCCATTCTTCAAGCAGGATATTGCGTTCTAAGCGTTAAATATTCTTCTTCAGGTCTAATCACATTTATTATTATTATTATTATTATTATTATTATTATTATAAGATCAACTCCATCTCAGAACATTAATCAACAATCATCATTTCTCTGAGAAAATGACTACCAGGACCAAGAAATAATGGACTGAAAAACAGAGGAAATTTTCCAGTGGCCAGATAAAGAGATTTATGGAGAAAAGGAAACATCATTAGCTAAATAAGATCTATCGTGCTCCACAGACGGAGAATATTAGACTAATATTAAATGTTGATGATGAATGATGACCGTCTTCCTTAGAGCATGTGAAGTAGAAGGAAAACATAATTAACGAACCCGAAGATCCTCACTCTGCACGCCCTGAGACACTGCTTTTGGGACCTGCTTCACGTATTGCATTGTTCTAGTACTCAGACTGGCACACTCTCTGTTGTGTCCCACAAATTTAAATATATTCTACCCATTCAGAAAGAGAATACTACTTAACATTGTGCCAACTCCGCAACGCTTTCTTCGTCCGTCCGTTCGGGCTCGGTGCTTGTCCGCGAGATCGGCTCGCGCGTGACCAAACCACGTGCACTTTTTATATTTAACAGATATTTGCATGTTGGCTGCTCTCTACAGTACTTCCCACGCTCAGTGTTACCAACCTGCACGGTTTCTTTTTTTCTTTTTCTTTTACAATTCATTTTAGGGGCTTGGGACATCTCGGTAATTAACCTCATTTGTCTGATAACCTGTGTTTCACTACGAAGTTTGATGTTTTTCAGTCGATCAACACGAGTGTACACAATTGTGATGGGTTATTGCCTAATCCAAGTGTATTTATTAATCTCAATGCCACGGTGGGTGAGTGGTTATCGTGTCAGACTACCAACCCCAAGCTTGCAGGGTCGCTCCTGGCCGTGGTTATTGCCTAATCCAAGTTAGTACGAGATCCGATATAAGAAATGTATACCCTCATCTGTTATTTATTAGTGATAAGAAATAAATGATAGATAATATACTCACTGACATATTGCGAATAGGTTGCCTAGTTAAATTGCGTACTGATAATATTAAATAATTAAATGTTTAATTAAATGTATTAAATATTCTTCCCTCATTAGTTATTTAAAAAAGTCGTACACTAGTGAAGAGAACATACCCAACAGGTTTTTTTTTGTCGTGTGGTCTCCTGAGAGGCCGAGTGCAGGTCTTTCTATTCGACGCCCGTGGGCGACCTGCGCGTCGGGATGAGAGATGGAATGGATGAGGATAGTCAAGGATTCCTTCTTCCCCCACTGCCCAACTGTGGGGTTGCCAGGTATAAGCTGGTGAGTGAATGTTAATGACCCCCACAGGACACCAAGAGCCCGCTGATGAGCCAGCTAGGCGAAACCCCACATACGACACGGCACAAACCTAGAAAAATTGCTGAGTTTTAGTTATTTATTTTATTTATTTACACGGCTACACTTAGAGCTCCTTTACAGTAGATGAATGAAATTGGCAAGGAGTTGGAAGTGGCCATGACCTGTTATAAAATACCGTCCCTGCATTTTCCTGGAGTTGAAAATGGGAAACCATTACAAGGACGGCCGATTTCTACCGAGATAGCTTGGCACTATGATTTAGCCTTAGGAAACATAGTATCCACTGTCGATGGTGATACATATCTCAGTACCGGTCAAGCTGGCCGGACAGCACTACCGCACAACGCTGGCATCAGGAGAGCTGGGTTCGAATCTCACCTTGGGCGTCCTGAAACTGTTTTTTTGTGGTTTCCCATTTTCACCACCAGGCAAATACTCTAAGGGTTCCTTTCAATAGATCCACGACCGATTTCCTTACAAAATCCCTTTTATGGTTGTTGTTGTTGTTTGATTCTTCAGTCATTTGACTGGTTTGATGCAGCTTTCCATGCCTCCCTGCCTGAGCTAATCTTTTCATCTCTACATAGCTACCGCACCCTACGTCCGAGGCAAACTGTTTAACATATTCTAACCTTGGTCTACCCCTACAATTCTCGTCCTCGACCCTTCCTTCAAGCTTGCTATTCCTGGGTGTCTTAGTATGTGTCTTACCAACCTATCTCTTCTCTTCATTAGCAATCGCCAGAAACATCTCTCTCCCACTAGTCTTAATACCTCTTCGTTTTTAACCCTATATAACCATCTGATCGTCATCATTCTCATGTAACACCACATTTCAAACGCTTCAATTCTCCTTTTTTCTGCTGCACCAATAGTCCAAGTTTCACTTCCATAGAGCGCCACGCTCCAGACAAAGGCCTTCAAAAATGACTTCCTAATACCTAAATCTATATCCGATGTCAACAGATTCCTTTTCTGTGGAAATACTTTCCTTGCTTGAGCTAACCTACTTTTTATATCCTCTTTGCTTCGTCCATCACTGAAGTCTCCTACTCCCTTTACTTTTTCACCTGCCAATTTTATGTCCATAGAGGTTTCTGATTTATTTCGGATGCATTCCAATATTTTTGTTTTACATTTATTAATTTTCATCATGACTTCTTTCCTCAAGAGAGTCCATACCATTCGAAAACTCATTCTTTCTTATCCGTTCTAAAATTAAGATAAATGGCCATTAGCTGCATTAATACAATTTAAAATATCTCACTCTTTGGCATAAGAAGAAGCGCTGAAGGTACTGTCCTTAGCCCTCACTGACCAATAATGTGTGCGAGTGTTCGCCTAGTTGTATTGTTTCGGATGAAGACTTTTCTCAATTCACATGAATTGAATTTAGAGAAACTTTGCATAGCATGGCCTACATCGTGTGTTTGTTGAAGAGAAGGCCACAGGGGAGAGCTCACCTTGAGTAGCATCTGATATGGTCACGAAGGACGAGATGAACAGGTCGTGTGGGAACCACATTCTCCTGTAAGCAAAGGTTGGAAGTGTTGCCAAGCTGGGCAGGAAATCTCACCCTTCAATAGTATTCTAGTTACCTTGCTATGAACCCATACGGCATACACTAAGGGATTACGAATAAAAACGTGCATAGGAATGTTAGTGACATTGGATTTATTCTCAGACTGCTAAGTCTGCGACTAGTCTTAAATGACATAGCCTGTGTTTTGTGCCAGGTACCGGTGCGTCAAGCGCTCCTCTGCCTGGATTTGAATCCAATTTGGGCTAGAAAGAAGTTTGTATTAATAAAATATTTTTTCTGAAGTGATTAATATTTAAAAATAATCGTTACTATTTAATTTGACTTGATTAAGGGGTTTAACAATGGGGGATCTGACTTAAAGTTCGCATAATGACTTAGGGATTTAATTATTTCGTGATTTGACTTAGCTATTGACCGTCATACTTCACTCTTTAGTTCACTGTAGTTTTGGATGATGTATGCTAGATGGAGCATAGCTACTTATCATCCCCGCTCGCCATGGTGTGGATGGTTTAATGTAGTCATTTACAGCGGTAGCTTTAGCTTGGTAATAATAAGATAATAATGGAAAAGGATCTGAATCGTCTGCCCTTGGTTTTCAATCTGTTACACACCTAGATCATAAGTTTTAATAGGAGAGAGAAGTAATAATGATTGGAAACCCGGCCGAAGTCGTCCGATTTTTCAGTACGCCTTTCCTTGAGAGGGGAAGTAAAGCCGGCGGGCCCATGTCATGAAAGAGAAAAGCTAAATTTGTAGGTTATTTGGTGAGAAACGCCCTATCAAGTTCCAACGTTCGTCGTTGGATGACAGTGGCGTCAGGTAACCAAAGTTGGAACTACTTGAAATTCAACTTTCATTCATCTTCATTCATTTCATCTCTCATTATCTCCTCTTGTGATGTTGGCTTCGGGAAGGGCATCCGGCCGTAGAAACCATCAACCACGTGGAATTCCATCCCATCTCATGACCGACCTCGTTGGAAACGGGATTGATAAGGGGTGGACATAGACAGAGCAGTCTATTTCAGCCTTGTCCGCCTCGTTGAGTAGTGGCTATCATTCTTGGCTGTTACCGCGGAGTCCTGGGTTTAATTCCTGGCACTGCCAACAAATTTAATTCTGGTCTGAACGGCAGAATGGGGTACATTCAGCCTCGTGCGGCAAAACTGAGAAGAGGTGGGTTCTATTCTTACCTAAGCTATCCTGGAAGTGATTTTCCATAGTTTCCCACTTCTATTCTAGGCAAATGCCGCTATGGTACCTAACCCAAGGCCACAGCCTCCTCCTACCCAAATCCTGCCTCCATTTCAAATATACTGGCATCACAGTAACCCAGGTTATCAGACAACTTCTACACACACGGGACTACGTGACCACGATGTCGCAAAGCCCCCAAAGAATCAACAACAACGTAAAATTGGTCAGCAAATAAGGTGGTAATTTATCTTATAAGAAGCCTTACAAATCGAGTGCAACAAAATAACAACGCATTTTCACAGAGTAGCCCACAAACACGTGGTGTATTTGATGATCCCTGGACGATACATGTTACACTGGCCTTGAGCCCCTTACGACACATACTATAGGCAGGTAATAAATGCTTTCACAAAGGCATAACGTGACACGCTACTAAAAATAGGTTACCAACAATAGCAATAAATATTATGTTGTATTGCACGTCAGAGAGTGCTGCCCTTCATGGCCAAATGAGGCCTGCTGGTCTTAATATCAGGACCCGGATCAGATCGGAGACCCACGCGCTGCGCATGTGTTATAGCCTCTCAGCCGTGAAGCCTGTAGAGCTATATCTAATACAAGAGACCGGGCAGAATTCGGTTATGGGGTGTTGGACCCTCCAAGACACAGGGCTATATACTGGCCAGTGTGACCTTCAGCTACTAGGTCGAGTGTTGTACAAAGAGCTCATGCTATTTATATTGCGAAGTTTGATGTTTTTCATTCGGTCACGCGATTGTACCCAATTGTGATGGGTTATTCCCCAATCCTGAAAAAAAAACCACATTAGATTAATAAATACCGGATGAATCCTGCCCGAATAACAAAGAAAATCTTTGACTTCTTTTCCAAAAAGAAGATCAAACCTAATTGGTATACGGAAGTGGAGAAGGACCTGCGAGAGCTCCAGATTACTGAATCTTGTTGATGAATGGTACAGCTAAAACCGTGACCAAATACAACACCAAGAGGTTCCAAGCCAGAGCCGTCTCCAGAAAACCGATGCAGATATCACAAGAGGAAAGAAAGAGGAGATCAGATAGAATGAAAAAGTATTGGGAGAAAAGGGGAGCACAAGAAGTGATTGAACTGACGTACTCTAAAGTGGGTGATTCGAAAAAAAGAAGAAATACACTTGGATGACCAGTTTCGATCGTCAAGCGATCATCATCAGATCCATTACAATTAGGCTATAAAATCTAGTCTGAAAGTATGGGTGAAAGTATTTACAATATGTACACTATTTTATTTGCAGTATTAGTTAATATAATGCAACTCGTCAATATTTGTTAGTTATAGTCTATGTGACGTTTTGTTCAGATACTGGAAGTGGTGACTGACCATTTATATTACGGCTGTTCATATTCGAAGCTTCGATAACGTGACGATCATGCTTCGGAGATTTGAATCAGTGGCCTTAATTTATATTGCTATGAACAACACGCAACTTAATAGCTCGTTGTTGTTGTTGTTGTTGTTGTTGTTGTTGTTGTTGTAGCCTTTAAGGGTTTGGACTTCGTGGTGATCATCCCCTTGCTCTTGGATGTGTGTGCGCAATCTGTCTGGTAACCACTGTTATGGTGGCGCCTGTAATAGTGTGGGTATTAGACCTAATAATTGAGGGCCAGGATTGAGAGGGAAACGGCCGTGACCTTAAAATCGGAGATTTTCCTCACGAAACTCAATGTGCTACGAAATGAGCCCAGACCTGGGAGATGACACCCAAGAATACTAGCCACTCCACCACGAGGTGGTAGATATGGCGGCTCATCAATGCTATCATGCAAATTAATTTACTGAGATAATTTTCTTTTGCTGTTTGAAAAGATTTTTCGAAGTACAGTAGCTCTCCTGAAATAATCAAGTATAGGCCTACCTCTAGTGATGAGAGTACCGTGTAGGTTTAAATAAGTACTGTAACTACAGTAGACGTTACGCCATTGCACATTGTCACTAACTTTTATGTACTGTACAGTATATTGTGTTAACTATTTGTTACATTGTTAGGGTGAGGTTCACTAACGCAGCGTTAACAGGCCGTCAGTAAATGTCCCGTTAATTTTTAATAGGATTTAAGCTCGTTGCTGTTTCACCAGAACATTCACCGATTAGCATCTCTTTGCCATTTACCCAAGAATTCTGCCATCCATCACAGCAACGACTGCAATCTAGAAGACCAGTAAGTGTCACTGCGGGGCAACTCATTGCTGCTGGATTGGATCTAAATGAAAGCTGGAAGCATGAGTGGTCAACTAAAACATTGGGAACAAGTGCTCACCATCTTGATTCCACAAAGAAACCAAACGGCTTTGACTTACCGGGAACTTCTGGTGCCGCATCAACATGCGGAGGACTGAACATGGTTGCTGCAATTATTTCAGGTACAAGGGGGGCTGGATCAGCTCACCAATGTGTGAGTGTAACCTGGAAGAACAGACGATCGAACATCTGGTCCAACGCTGTCCTCTTTATTCGTACCCTGGCATTCCTGACGATTTGTTCGCTCTCACATCCGATTTAACCGAATGGTTGAGAAGGATGGACTTTAAAGTTTGATTATACTGTACCTTGTTATGTATAATTGTACATTGTATATATTACCATACGATTAAATATATAACCGATTAGCATTAGGAAACGAATCGTTATTGTTAAGGGATGTACAAAATTCATTGGGAGACTAAGATTTTGGTGGTATTTGTATATTCTTTGGTATGATTAAGCAGACTACAAAGAGCTTCAAAGTTATATGATTCTTGGTTAAAAACAAACATGGCCGATGAAAAAAAAAGAGGAAGAAGAGTGGGGCAGAATTGCTCTTTGGATGAAAGAAACGTACTTGGTGGATAAGTATAAGTATAGTGAGATCATATTTGAGTTGTACGGTTGGTAACAAGGACAGGAGATTGAAAAGGAACTGGTTTAGGAAAATCTAGCATGTGTTCAAGAACACAGTCGCAAATGTGAATGAAGTTTAATGCACGCCTCGTAAATCGACCGTCAGCCGTTAATAGTATGCAGACAGAGCAATTCGTTTTAGTGGCTCGTTACGGATGCTAACGGATTGTTATAGTTTGGTGAACCATGCCATTTTTTGTAATTGTCTGTTAATGAACTTTAATGGTTTGTTAAAACTATTAAAGAAAACTTTCCTGTCGGTCAACACTAATTGTGCCCAATTACATTAGGCGGGAAGACGATTATTTATATACCCTAACCTGAAATAATTTGATGGCTCTATGGAATCTAAAGAGTGAGCTTCTTGAAGTAGATATGCTACATCTACAGAAACTTATCCTCGCCTTTCAAGATGTCTTGTCAAAGGCTAGAGGCGGTGTTACACGATGTTAGAAAGATGGTCTCCAGCGGGTGAATAATTTATTGCCCAGTGATCTTACTTCAATTCCAGTAACCAGTCTCTTAATACGTTTATCTCCGCTTTCCTTGAAAATGTTCAGTAAACGTTCCTTGGCCAATGAGTATTTATTTACTTCCGCACTTCTAATACTGTCCCAAATGTTTTATATGTATTTAGGTTCTAATTGAGACACTAGGTGGTTGAATTTAGTCTCTTCTGAAATAATTTTGCAAATCCAAAAATGGAGAGGATGGAACTTTTGGATGAAATTATTGGGGGGATGGATTGTCACCGTCCCTCCACCAGAGATCCCATGATGATATGTGTACCCCCATTTTGGTACATAAAAGCGTGTTATTTTGTGATAAATATCTTTATCTTTCAGGTTTGTGTGTATAAATACTTGTTTTCCCGCCTAAAGTAATGGGGCACAATTCGTGTCAACCGACTGGAAAGGTTTCTTTAATAGAACTAGGCAACACTGAAGAAAGGCTTCTATCACTTCAAACTATGGTGAACCCAGCCCTCAGTCTACGGAGACATTACACCGCATAGTAATGTTCCGGGAACGGAGCTATCACTTTTATTTTTAGCCATTGTGTGCATCACGTAAAGATAGAGTAGCTGTACCTTAAGGAGACATACTGGCATAGAAAATGGCCATCCTGAGTTTGACTTCCCCATGGTTGTTACACACTCACTCCAAGAAAACTACTTAACATTCAATCGAAGCCGGAACAGATGACTTAGGGCCAGGTTCACCATACTGTAGTTCATAAAAATGTTAAACCATTAAAGGCCGTTAACGGACGATTACCGAAATGGCGTGGTTCACCGAACTATAACAATTCACTAGCATTCCTAACGAACCATTAAAGCTAATTGCTGTGTCCACATACAATTCACGGCTGACGGCCAATTTACGAGACATTCCAATCCAAAATGGAGCGTGCATGACGATGAACGCTCAGGCCCACACACGACTTGGTGACTGCAATTGACACGAAAATTCACGAGGACCGAAGATTCATGATAACCACTCTACCAATGGATTTTCCTCAAGTGTGAAATCTTGGTTGTCAGAGCAGGCGGCAAACTTTTATGTAGAGGGATTTCAGAACATAGTTTTAAGGTATGACAAGTGCCTAAATAAACAAGGCAACTATGTAGAAAAATAGAGGAAGGTATGTAAAACCTAAAAATAAATGTGGTCTCAAAATAAAATGTTCGGTTAATTTAAAAAAAGGCCCTTACTTAAAAAACAGCCCTCGTATTATGAGATTTCGGTTGTCAAAACTTTCTGTGTTGAATGTTCTACAGATAATAGAACCTAACCTGGAGTTCCTATCTGACAAGTAAGATATGTATCATCTCTTATTCATGTGTAATATCGTGTGATGCATTACGGTACAGGACATGTACGTTTCTTTCATCTAAATATCTCTTCTTCCTCTTTTCCTCATCAGCCATCTTTGTTTTTAACTAAGGTTTATATAACTTAAGCCTTTTGCAGTTCACGGCCTGCTTGATTAAACCAAAGAATGTACAAATACCGCCACAATTATCATCTTTCAATGAGTTTTGTACAGCACTTAAACATAACGACTTTGCTAACGCCAATCGGTGAATGTGCTGGTGAAACGCCAACGAGTTTAATTCCGATGTTAAAATTAACAAGGCATTTACTGACGGCCTGCTAACGCTGCGTTGGTGAACCCGCCCTTAGAAGTTACGCTCCTTAAAATAGCAACCACCATCGAAGCCTTAACTACAGACACGAGAAATGAATGCAAGTTGTCTGACATTTATTGATTTATTCATTTATTTAGTTTATTTATTTATTTAGTTTATTTATTTATTTATTTATTTATTTATTTATCGTATGGCTTCTAGTGCCGGGAGTGTCCGAGGACATGTTTGGCTCGCCTGAGTTTGTAGCTGCTTCCAGCGGACAACCTTAGGTTGAGCTACAACTGCCGTTCAATTTCAAGTAGTTCCAACTTTCGCTGCCAGATATCAATGATACCTAGTGGTGAACGTTAAAAATTTGATAGAGCGTTCCGACGAAATCTAACCTAACAATTTAGCTTCACACAAGTTTAGTATGTGGAAGGATCATTTACATGCCATAAATCTACGACATGGGACCGCCGGCTTTACTTCCCCTCCGAAGGAAGGCCTACTGAAGGATTTTTAACGCTCTTAAAAAATCCGACGGCTTCGGCCGGGTTTGAACTCGCTATCTTGGGCACAACAGTTCAGCATGCTACCAAATACGCCACCGAACTAGGCACACTCAACTGTATGTGGCTGATGTCTAAGGTGTCCCTGGCGCCTAAACAAAGCAGCAACAACAAGTGAAGTCGCGCCACATGGAACCCACGCTGTCTTGTCCCAGGACAGTACGATTGTGGAGATGACACAAGGCAGACTGAGGGTGCACTTCCTGCAGAGCACCGCCTCTCGCCGTGTACCAGGCCGTGCCAGCCGCCAGTTGACGTCACGTGTACTGAGTGCCTCGACCCTGTTCCCCTCACTCAGCTGCTGTTCAACACTCTGCATACCCCACAGGGGGGCCGCTGTCAAGTCCGCTGACCGTCGTAAGTGCGTTCTTTCCTCGGGTTTCCCCCACACTCCCTCCAGGTAAATACTGAGTAGGTATCATATGTCTCAGGTCACCTACTCCAACTCTAGGCCCTACTAATTACAGTTACACGGCGTAGGTATTTGCAGTCACACACAAAAACACAGATTATGAAGAAATTCCACAGAGACCAGGTACTCGTACATTATGAGAAAATACAGTAGTCTATTCTCTGGCAGACACGGGCTTTCCCTGGGAGTACACACGCAAGCAAATACGAATGGTGAAAGGCTGACAAATTTACTCACGAGTGAGGTAGCAGCATCGTTTACAGAACATGCAATGAACTCGTCAAGTCTGTTGGGCTGTCCACTTCCTGGTGTATCGACTAGTATTCTTGGCTGTCACCCCGGTGGCCCTGGTTCGATTCCCGGCCCTGCCAATAAATTTATTCTGGTCTGAGGGTTGGAACGAGGTACACTCAGCATCGTGGGGCAAATCTGAGAAGATGAGGAGGGTTCAATTCCTACCTCTGCCATCTTTGAATTTCCCATGGTTTTCCACTTCTACTCCAGGTAAATGCTGGGATGGTTCCCAACTTAAAGCCATGGCCGCTTTCTTACCAATCCCCAGATAAAATAAAAATACCACACTGTTACAGACACCACAATAACACAGGTTATCAGAGAAACTATACACACCCTAGTATAAGAGGCTAAATGACCACAATGTCCTAGCCCCTCAAATGAAACAACAACAACAACAATTCAATATGTTGGAAATGCATATGCTTTGCACTCAAATGAAAGATTGCTTCGTCTGAAATTTAATGTGTCCCAAATACATAGTAATAATAATAATGTTATTTGTTTTACGTCCCATTTAACTACTGTGGCTTTTAGAGACGCCAGGGTGCCGGAATTTCACCCCGAATAGGATTGTTAACGTGCCAGTAAATATACTGACACGGCTCCCTCGCATTTGCGCTCCCTCTAATGCCAGCTGACTGCACCAGGATTCGATCCTGCAACCTTGGCTTCAGCAGGCGAAAACGTTACCACTGAGCCACGCAGCCAGCCTTTACCAAGTACAGTAGTAACATTTAATTTACCTGTGAAAGACCACTTCGCTACATTTGTCACACAAAACCTTGTAGACTCGGATCCACCTTGGTGGTCTAGGCCTAAGGATACACCACGAAGTTTCCCGAATCTGACAGGAAATATTAACTTTAGGTCTGAAAGCTGGAACGGGCTGTCATCATCCACAGACATCGTGGTCATTAGCATCGTATACCTTTTGATAGAGCCATCCGCGGGTAAGCAAAACGTTATCCATATCCGCCCCACATCCGCACGAATGGTATCTCCATCCGCCCAGCATCCGCACGACTGTTGTCCGCATCTGCACGTTTCTTATTCGGATCCGCTGACATTAAATAATATTTTTTAATTTATTAGATAAAACATAAAGTATTAAAGCAACACATTTAGACATTTGAGGAGAAATTCGTTCCCCTAGGTACGTACGTAAAAAGGTACATTGTATAAATAAACATATGTATGAGTGATTGATTGTCTCGCTGAATGAATGAGTATCTGAATGGAATGAATGAATGTATCGAGTGATTGAGGTTATGGAAGTGCGTGCGTGAGAGAGTGAGTGAACAGGAAAAATGTACTATGCCAATATTCTAAATATATAAGTTAAATACTGCAAATATCTTTGTAAAATATGTAAATATTGTTAAAACAAATGTAGATGTAAACTGTGCCTGTGAAGCATGAAATATGTATGTGGGGCTTGCCCTTTTTCACTAGGCCTTCCATACTTCTTGTATGATATATGGTAAATAAATAATAATAATAATAATGATAATAATGTGTGAATCGCAAGAAAATGTTGACTGAGTTTTGTCCCTCTGAGTAAAGGCGTGTGAATCAGCGGTTGGCTACTTACTTACTCGTCGGATTTGCCCACGCAGGCAAGCGCAAGTATATATATATTTTTTTTTGCCATAAGTTAACAATAATTGAGAGTACAGTATTTCCATGACTGACTTCTCTCACATCTCTATTATTCTCATACATTTCAAGCGAAAGCGAATAGGGAAATAACAAGAAACGTGAAAGACGCAGATCTTAGCAAAACCGGGAATTATTTTAAAATAATCCAATTCGACTTGTATTCTAAAAACTATCCGCAAATTTACTCTGAACATTATCTGCAGCTTGTCCACTATCCGCACAGCCATGCAAACTGCATTCGCGAAAAAAGTTGCGGATATCCGCATCCTTGCAGGGCGGCTTCGGTGGCGTAGTTGATAGGATGCTGAGCTTCTATGCCCAAGATAATGGGTTCAACCCCGGCCGAAGTCGTCGGTTTTTTTAAGAGTGTTGAAAATCTCTCAGTATGCCTTCCTTCGGAGGGGAAGTAAAGCCGGCGGTCCCATGGCAGAGATTTATGGCATGTTAAAGAACCTTCCACTAATTACACCTGTGTGAAGCTAAATTGTATAGGTTACGAATGTAAACAACGCTCGTAGGTTCCTACGTTCGTTGCCAAGAGCCGACTGCGGTGGCGTCTAGTAGCTAAGGTCTGAACTAGTAGTCGTTGACGGTGGCGTTTGGCGGCAAAAGTAGGAACTATTTGAAAAACTCAAAGTCTGCAGTCCTTACTTTAATAAATAAACAGATAACACACACTAATACAGCCATCACAAAACACCGGTTATCAGACAGATTCTACACACATCCACAGTACACGGGGCTACATGACCGCGTTGTCGCAGCTCCTAAACTAAGGAACCAACCAACCAACCTTGCAGGGTTTTTCTTATAGCGTGTATTATTATATGATGATGATAATTGTTGTTTTAAGCGGCCTAACATCTAGGTTATCGCCCCTGTGTGTATTATGAGGTGCCCATACTATTGTAATGTATTTTTAATTGGGGCTAAGAATGGGAGGAATTACAGTGCTGAGACCATCTACTTGATCGAGGTTAGAACACAGGCCGAGTCTTACTCCTACGCCTACGTCCATTGCAGTCACTAGTCTCACGGAGGACTATTCTTCCCCCTAAGAACAAATGAATGTAGAGCCCATAGGTATTCTACTCCAAAGGAGTTCGAATCATAGGCGCCCAAGGTCAGTGTTTTGAATGCTTTAGCGAGCACGACAGTGCTTTAATTAGAAGTATAATCCATTAAACCTTGCCCTAGTAACCTGTTCTGCAGCTGCTGTACCTTCTCAGATTCTGTGATCAATTTCTTGAATGCTGTTTGTTGTTAATTCATGTTGTTTTGTTTGAGGGCCTTAGACATCATGGCCATGTAGTCCCGTGTACTAGGTTGAGTATGAAATTATGTCTGATAACCTGTGTTATTGTGATGGCTGTATTAGTGTGTGTATTTGTCATTCAGGTGAGGAATGGGAACGAAGTGGCCGTGGCCTTAGATTAGGCACCATCCCGGCATTCACCTGGAGTAGAAGTGGGGAAACCACGGAAAACCACTTCCAGGATGGCTGCAGTGAGGTTCGAACCCACCTCTTCTCCGTTTTGCCTCATGAAACTGAGTGTACCCTATTCCAGCCCTTAGACCAGAATCAAATTTCTTGGCAGAGACGGAAATTGAATCCGGGCCTCCGCGGTGACAGCCAACAATGTTGTTAATTCAAATTAGGGACTTGGGACATTTTGATTATCAGCCCCGAGTAGTTTGGTGTGTGTTGAATTTGATAACCTGTATATCTGTGATGACTGTAGTAGTGTGTGTAGCTGTAATAAGGACAGAGATGAGGTAGGTGCCCGGGAACTTGAAGTAAGGTACTATCCCAACATTTGCCTGAAGAGAGAGAGAGAGAGAGAGCGAGCGGTAAAACCCGGGGGAAAACCACACTCAAGATAGCCACTGTCAGCGCCAAGATTCGAACCTACGATCTCCCGGACTTTCTGCAGCTGCCCACGCGGTCGTGGTGCACGATTTAACGAGCACGGATACGCTGCAGGACACGATCTTGAAACGTACAGGACTGAAATTAATTCTTTAGACAACCCTCTCACTACTAATGAAGCGGACAAGTCTAATCCATCAGTTCGTTTAACTAAACATATCTAGCAAAATTATAATCAATCGCAAACTTTATGACTTAAGACGTAACTTGAAAAAAGCGTGAAAAGAAAGGCGTGAAATAATGTATATGTAGCCTAAATTCAGAAATGTTAAGCAGTGAAGAGGTCAGCAGTCGAGGTTGAAGACATACAATACTACGCCAAACGTCACAGATATAGTGAAGTTTGGACACAAATACAGTATAGCTTTTCAATGAAAGTCAACTGGTAGAGGGTTTACATGCATACGGTATTATTACCATTAGTAAGTTCTTAATTAGCATTAGTAAGTTCTTAGGCTATACAGGTTGTATATTTTGCTAAGTGTGAGTATATATGAATAGGATATACTAGTATAAAGGTGCATTTTAGACGTTAAAACATGATTTCAGTATTCAAGGTTCTTTGTCGTCTAGAAAAAAAACACAGAGGTTAAACCTAAAACCTAGAAATTAAGATAATTAACCGGCAAACCAACACAAATATCTTAATCTGCTTCTAGACTTTTACCACTCGTATGCAGTTTGGGTTTACTTTACAGTCAAAAGAATCCAAATATGCAAAATAAAGATTTGTCAGTTTCAGTTACGGTACTGTCCATAAACTAAGATAGCGATAATGTTCTTCAAGGTAATGCAGTTATTCCAAATGTCTAACGTATGGTTTTCTCTATAGTTTTTGAATATTTCCTTTGAAGAAAATAGTAGGATTGGAATATCTCCTAAACTCGAAGCCTGAAATTGCTAGGAAACATATTCTATTCGGAAGCCATATGTAACTCGTCTAGCAGGTTTTTGCAGTGATTCTATGCCGTCAAATTGCAGAAGTGACAATGACTCTGTCTTTCCGGAGATTTATCTTCTACAACACTAACCCGTTGCTCTGTATCTGCAGTGTAACCTGGATACCACAGAAGGAAAAACGACCAAGAATGATTCTAGGAACATGTTATACCAAGGTCAGTCAGTCACACACCACATCTTTACCTAGAACATCCGTATAAAACTGGGCTTCTGATTAAGTTCTTTCTATGAAGGAGCACCTTAAACCTTCCTCTCTAAACACACCCAATAAAACAACAACAGTTTATATTATCATAAGACTTGAAGGTCGAAACATGTCCCTGTCAACATGATTAGCTATAAGTATGTTTTAGATCAGGGGTTTCCAAACTACCACTAATCTTGTCTGCCGTAGTTCATTGAAATCAAACAAAATAATAATCAGGCGTTTTTATTTTTATTTAACGACCAATTACGAAACACAATAACTGACCAACATAATGAAATTGGACATTTTAACTCTAATATCAAATTTATGGACATTTTAACTCTAATATCAAATTTATCTTTTAGAACTTACAGTAGCTTAAGTGGCATACAGAAGTAATTCACATAATGATATTGGACATATAATTAAGATTAGGCCTAATGAGATTAATGTGGCTGTAACTTTCCACTGACAATTGTTTGCAGTTGAGGATCAAGTTTACTAGTGGTAATTATCATCAGCAACTTCAAATGCTCTCAGTTAATTTGGATCTGTTTTTTTTTTGGTATAGGCTATTACATTTTGGAGAATGTTTTTTCACACAGATAAGTAGTGCCGAAATCAGAAAGAAAAATAGCCACGAGCAAACAGAGCGCCTTGCTAGTCCCGAAACGAAAATTAGCTCATAATTCATAACTACAGTATGTTGGTAGCCTATGAGTTAACTAGGTCTTGGCCCTTGGAATTCAGTCAATGGCAGTATGCAGCCCCGTTTTAGATCCAGTCGAACTTCTATATCTCGAAATAATTCTAATTTCCCGGCGAAGTTCTACTCAATTTCTATAAATCGAATATTTCGATAACTCGAATGATATGCTGTTCTCCAGACATAAAATATGTGTCTTTATTCCAAAGTTGGAATGAAAATTCACTTTGAATTACGTTCTTTAGGTGTGACAACGAAATTACAATATGGATTCAGTTGTGTAGGGCATCTGTCAGTAGCTTATTACGCTATTTGATAAGGATGATAATATTGTTGTTTTAAAGGGCCTAACATCTTGGTTATCAGCCCCTAATGGTCTGGGTATTAGTGAAAATGACAATGAAATGGAGCCATAACGAAAACCAAGGTAGATTGAAAATACTTACACAAATGGAACTTAGATTGAAAAGACGCACAAAATATAGAGTGGAAATACTTACAAAGGCTAATTTAGATCATAAATATTCACGAAAGCAATTTAGATTTAAAAATACGCCCAAAATGTAGTTTAGGTTCAAAATACTTACAAAATGCAATGCAAATTCGAACTACTTACGAAATGCAAATGAAATTGAAAATACTTACAAAATGCAAATGAAATTGAAAATACTTACGAAATGCAATTTAGATTGAAAATGCCTTAACCATATTCAAAATACTCACAAATTGCAATTGACATTCAAAATACTTACTAAATGCAATGGAAATTGAATATATTTACAAAATGTTATTTAGATTCAATATACTCACAATATGTCAGCACGCAATTCAAAATACTGTACTTAAAAACGCAATTTAGATTGATAATACTTACAAAATGGCGTTTACTTCGAAAATACCTACAAAATGCAATATAGATCGTAAATACTCACAAAAGAGAAATTGGAAAAAGAATATACAAAATGTAGACACACGGGGAGCCAATTCACAAAACAGTGCAGCATCTTAAAGAGAATAGGAAATATAATAATAAGAAAAAGAAGGCTGATCCCTCGAAGAATGAGGGAGCAGGAAAAATGAGAGAAGGGAACGCGAAAGACTTCCTAGGCCTCGAATACCCTAATACCGTCGGGGTCGGAAGAGAACAAGAGTTGACCAATAGAGACTGACAGGAAAGAAGACGGAGAGAAGCCCGGCACAAGTAAATGGAAGCAATGCCAGACTCAGCTGGGGTCCCGTGGTCACCAACCCACGTCCCACTAGATGTGAGCCCCTAGGGGGATTTTGCTATTTTAGACTGGCAATGTGCTCCTCCGACAGTGAGAGTAGCCAGCTAACAACAGTAGCAACAACTAAATATTTATTTGTTTATGACAATAGAACCCCTTTTTTCGATTACTCGAAATAATTTCTATCTCCGAAAGCACCTCAAAATATCGAAGCTCGACTGTATTAGTTTTGACAGCGGTCTGTATTTACTGGTTGGTTGGTTGGTTCCTCAGTTTAGGGGCTGCGACAACGCGGTCATGTAGCCCCGTGTACTTCTGTCTGAATACCGGTGTTAATTGTGATGGCTGTATTAGTGTGCGATATCTGTTTTCAATTCAAGTAAGGACTGCAGACATTCGATTTTCAAGTAGTTCCACGTTTTGCTACCAAACGCCACCGTCAACGACCAACTAGTTCTGAACTTTGTTACCTGATGCCACCGCAGTCGGCTCGTGGCGATGAACGTTGGAACCTAAGATCGTTAGTCAAATCTAACCTATAATTTAGGTTCACACAAGCGTAATTAGTGGAAGGTCTTTATCATAGCATAAATCTATGGCATGGGCCCGCCAGCTTTACTTCCCCTCCGAAGGAAGGCATACTGATGTATTTTTAACTCTCATAAAAATTCGACGACTTCGGTCGGGTTTGAATCCGTGACCTTTAGCATAGAAGCTCAGCATGCTACCAACTACTCTCCATTTACTGTAAGCACATATAAGTACACGGGGTTACATTACCACAATGTTCAGAACCCCTAAAATGAAACAACCAATATCTGGTTGTCGTTCAACATTAAGTTGTGTTTGTGCTCCACATGTACCGTATACTTGTGCAGTCCGATCACGATGCGGAGACTTGAATGCGCTGCACCACACCGTGCCGCAACGCGCCGGATGCTACCAGCACCACATACAGAATGGACACCATGCCACGTGTGGAAGATACGTCTTGCTATTTCTGGACTACTGTCGCATGTGTGGAGACAATGGACTTAAGGAAGGCGTGGTTGAGGGATAAAGAATTCTCACGGGTCGGTCGTTACCCGCGCACACCGCACCGCACCGGAAACGGAAGCCCTCTCCCCTTGCCTAGAGGGTACACTACTAAAATTGCTTTACATTCTCCAGCACTCGCCCGCCGCCGCGCGCCGCAACAACGGCTGCATCGCCACGGGTGGGTGGTACCGGCTTATTTGCGCAGCTCAATTGAGCCAGGATTAAGTCTTCTTTGGACAACAGATCTCTCATAATAGATATTCGAAACTTACAAAATAATCGGAATATATCATAAATTGCATTTATGGTTCAACATGTTTCACAAAATTAATAAATTAAGAAATTAGCAAACAGGTTGATTATAAAATTTGCTAAGAGGTTGGTAGGGCATCCAGGATTAGCAAACTAAGGGTTATACCAAGTTTAGAATTTGTTATACAGATTGCCTCAGATGTAAGGTGTGTTGACTAAGTGTATGAAACGATTAGATCAGGCCAGGGAGACATGGAGCGCTGCATCAAACCAGTTAAAAGATTGATGATGATGATGATGATGATGATGATGATGAAAATTGTTGTTTTAAGGGGCATAACATCTAGGTTATCAACCGCTAATGGTTTGGGTGATAGTGAAATTGATTACGTAATGTAAACTATCACAAAAACTAACTACGGACTTATATACATACTAGAAGAACAAATGGAAAACAAAAGAAGAATATGGTAAATAATCGACAGGAGAAGAAGAAATGCCCTCAAACCTCGAAGATGGAGGGAGTTGGAAGGAAGGAGAGCCATGAAAGGCAGATAGGAACGGAAAAGAGGAGAAGTCCGTCCCGGAGGCAATGGAAAAAGGGGGGAAACACGGACCCAGCTCAGGAATCCCTCAGGGTCACTAACTCCCAAACTCACCAGCCGTGAGTCCTTGAGGGTATACAGCCATCTACTAAGCAGCTGCCTGCCTACCTTTCTCTCCTGATGTCTGGAGTCGAACTCCTTGCCATAAGAGGATATTCACTCCTGACGAAGTGTATGTTTTGGTTCAATGTCCTCTGCACTTGGCGACAGAAAACCTAAATTGAAATGCAATGCTCTGTGTGAGTGTAGCCTATATAGGCGTTTGCGACCAGCTACAAGGATGAATATTTTACCTATATTGGGCGTCTTTCTATGTTGAGAAAGAATGTTTGAAATGTATATTTATCATAAAAATTATACGGGCTTACAATTAAAGACAACATACACATCTATGCCCATGTGCGGATTCAAGCAGGCAAGTAGAGGCGAGTTCAGTTTCAAGATCATCGCCTTGAATCTCACCCTCGCCACCAATTGGTAAAAAGGGAAAAATAATGAAGTAAGGAGCATGACTGGGACATGTACTCATATATCACATGTATCTCATCTTCAAATATCGTGAGCACTGATGGATGGGGTGAATAATGAGCTTGTGTACCATCAACACCAGTACAGGAGAGAAAGTGATTGCAAATTGTGCAATTGTTGACGTACTTCCCTGGACAGGGTTAATAGGTTAATACCATCATAAACGTTACCGTACTAGGGAAAAGTGTCAATAGTTAAATTCGCAATGGCATTTGTTCTGTACAGTTTCTAAATCAAATCGACCGCTTCGAAGAAAAGAGCGAAGACCACCTCACCTATAAAGCCTACATAAATCAGTTGTATACAGTAGTAGTTTTATTTTATTGACGCGACACAGTGAAAAAGATCTGATGATGATCGCTTGACGAACGAAACTAGTCATCCAATTAACCCCCCTTTTGTGTGAGAAGAGTTTTATTAAGTCTATAAATATAATTCATGTATGTATTTCAGTTAATAGGTGATTCAATTAATTGTTACTTCCCGACCAATCTAATTAGATACAATCGTGTTGATCGATTGAAAAACGATTCTATCAATAGAACATTCAGAATGTTCAGACATCAAGCTTACTTTATTTACAGAGAGGATAACTGATAGCTGACATCTTGCATGTATAAAATATTAAATTTGAATCTAATAAAGCTAGGAGTACAAGTTCGAAAGATGGTAGGATAATACTGTACAGAGGTGTGCAAATTATTAGAATCAAATGAAGAATTAAAATAGGTGGCTTTGGTGGCGTAGTCGGTAGCATGCTGAGCTTCTATGCCCAAGATCGTGGGTTCAAATCCGGCTGAAGTCGTCGGATTTTTTAGGAGCGTTAAAATCCCTCAGTATGCCTTCCTTGGGAGGGGAAGTAAAGCCGGTGGTCCCATGTCATAGATTTATGGCATGTAAAAGAACCTTCCACTAATTACACCTGTGTGAAGCTAAATAGTATAGGTTAAGAATGTAAACAACGCTCTTAGGTTTCTAAGTTCGTTGCCAAGAGCTGACTGCGGTGGCGTCTGGTAGCTAAGTTCTGAACTAGTAGTTGTTGACGGTGGCGTTTGGCGGCAAAAGTAGGAACTATTTGAAAAGTCCAAAGTCTGCAGTCCTTACTTGAATTAAAAAACAGATAACACACACTAATACAGTCATCACAATTAACACCGGTTATCAGACAGATTCTACACACACCCAAAGTACACGGGGCTAGATGACCGCGTTGTCGCAGCCCCTAAACTGAGGAACCAACCAACCAAAGAATTTAAATGTCACAGTTTCTTATTCAAAATAATTTTGTTGTCCATCTGCTAGAATCTTTTGTAACCCTACTTAGTACAGTTTTCTCCCTTATCGACTTACACCTTTTCCCATAAGGAATTGTGTGTGGAAACTTTCCGAATTGAGTATTCCGAGGGGTATATGAGCTGGGTCCGTTCTCTAATTTTTCATTGACTTTGGAATGTACCATCTAAATCAGGTGATTTCACGAATCTTTGAATAGTTTAAGTGCGGATCATCAGTAAAAGACTCCAAAACCCTCTGCTCTAAATCCACACGAAAAGTAGAGAGAAGTAATCAAAACAAAACGTGTGGCATTTTGCATTAACAAAGCTCCCCGGTTAGTGGGAATTCTAAAAAATCATTTTACTTTGAGTTTCTTAAAAGAAAATATAATTAAGACTTTTGATTAAACATTGGAAGTAATTTCAGCGCCTTGCAAACATATTTAGTGCATTAAGCCGTGGAAAGTATAAATGTAATTTTGTGAAACTGGAATCAATTCAAATAATTTGCACACCTCTGTAGGTTCATATAAGAGACTTGGAACATAGTGTTTTTCTCATGAGAAATGTCGAGCATTGACAAATGTGATCCATTCCATGACAACATCAAATGCCTGTAAATGTTGTAGAATCTGAACAAGTCCGCGATCTAGGACGCGCTATATGCTTTCTAAAAGTGCTCGGAGCATGACGGAAAGTGAGTGGTTAGCCATGTTGACAGTATCCATACGTAATATTCCTCCTGGAGCATGAATTACAGCGTAATACCGGAGAAAACTGAAAGCGATGAAACACGATTTAAAAGCTTTCAGGATGATGGGAGGTAATTTATATTTGTGTCACTAAATGGAAAGGGGACAAGGGCTATATTTGTTCAGCACTGATATGCACCACACATACGGCACAAGACATGCCTTGAAATCCTACGAAATCGTACCCGTAATTGACGCTTTAGCCTAATTTATGAAACTTCTCTTTAGAGTGTAATATTTCTTCCTTCGTCCGCTGACATTGGAATGAGCAAAGTATGGCTTTTCGCTGATCTCTCAGTCTCTCTTGCGATTGTTTGTTGTGGTTTTGAGGTGCTGTATTGTTGCACTGGCTCTACGTATTAGGAAAGCAATGCCAAACTGCTTCAGTCTTCTCCTCTCCAAGTAGGCTACGCCTTATTGCATCGCTTCCTATGGTTTTCCACCCTCATAACCTGCATTTTGATGATTCAACCAACCAAAATACCGAATTTTAGAAATCATGATTTTATGAATCGAAGCGTAACTAAATAAATACATAACATTCATGATATGTAAAGCAAACCATTGATATAATTTGGGGCGGAGGTAGGCCTACGTCCATTAAATCGCGAATTTAGACATTTTAATTCGAAGTATTCAAAAAATTCTTTAAAAATTACGGCAATTAGTCTTACAAAATTCATCGACCCATGCTTTGATATGCGCGTCCTCAATTGCGCAACTCTCGAGCGATAAAAGAAATATCGGCATTCTAATAACGAACTATCGACATTTGTGATTTATCGAACGATTGTATTACCCGCAGAACGACCGCTTAGATGTGATCTATTTCAAAAATGGCTGTATATTCTTGCATCCACGATTATGACCGATAAAACGATGTGTTGGGGGAAATTATTTGGTAGTTTCATTTGGTTGCGCAGATAAACAGGAATGATCTACGTGATTTTATTTATTCCTCTTAGAGTAAGAGCAGTGAGGTCGTGTTGGCCACTAATTACCAAGGTTTTACTGTTATTGGTATTTACTATACTTTTTAAATAAAAAGAATGGACGTACGAGCGGTAGATAACACTTCCGTTTCATTGTGAACGTGCGTACGTGGGCGCGAAAATCTGTCCATTAAATCGAATTCCACTAAATCGTACGCTCATTGAACAAACTATCTTTTCGGCATTATGAAAGAAATATGAAGCGTTATTTTCTTTAATCACAGAGACAACTCCGATTTTATTTACTTAGACTGATATTATACATATATAAATGTTTTGTTTTTAGGTTAGTGACATGCAGTGTTTTTAGGTTAGTGACATGCAGAAGTTTATTTATTTTCCATAATATTTCACATGGCTTGAGTGCTGCGTGACTGACAATACCCAGTCAACATACCTCATGGGAATGAACTTAGAACCAATAATGGATTTCTGCTAGCTAGGTAGAGCACCTCAAGGTCGACACACTCAACTGCTGCCAAAAATGTTTTAATACCTTGTGAGTGCCAAAGGCCTCCCACTGCCAACACTATCGTCAGCTGACGTAAGGCACTAGTGTATCGGTGGACAGTTAGCCAAGTTAAATTTACAAGTTGTACTGTGAAAAACGTTTGTTTGTGTGTTTGATTGTAGCTAATAATATCTGGCTTCCAAGAAGTTATTCTCCATGCATTTCGAGATCTTTCGCGCTACGTTCATTCAAAGAAATAATTATAGGACTTTTCACCACCAGAGTATATTCTGTGTACAGGCATTTTTACGGCCTAAAACTTGTCTCTAGAAATTAAAAACCCGGTTTTGTTTTTATTTCAGACCTGACGATTAAAAAAAACACGCTATTCTCTCAATTAAAGTCCGCAATAGTCACTTTGTAGCAACCTAGATCATTAATTCATCACTTCAATGATATTGAAGCGACTTTAGAGAGCCGAGGTGCCCAAATGATCCCCCACAGTGGTTCATAGAAGTCAGGGGAGTTAAACGTGTAGGGATGCCTTGCCGGGCACTCCACATCTCACAGGCGCATTTAAACTCATGCAAATTCAGCCCACTTTTACGATATAACAAACAATAGGATTGAAATACCATCTTATTATATAACACGCTAAGGTGTATGTTTCACAAAACTCAAGCTCCCAAACCAGAGGGAGTTAGAATGTGTGGTTTGTACCAACATCTTCCAAATTGTCCCAATAGTACAGGAAAAATCTTGCATTTCTTGAAAACGTCGACGGAAATATATTTATTTGTTTATAAAGTGACGATAGCCCCTGGCAGAACTGTGTCACGTAAAGCCTACATAGCACTAGAACCGGGCGGGTAGTCTGTACACATGGGGCGCACACAACCCATTAGGCCTATGCGAGAGTTCTCGCACGGGTCCTCTAGTTAATTGTATTGGCTAATTCTTGTTGTCTGACCAACATGTGTGCTAAACTTCACCAAGGTCGGGGTGTTTACACCATTCCTAACAAGTCCCCAGGGACCGAATACAAGAATATTCATTTTGAGGGTTGTGACATGTTGGTCATCAGCCTCATGTAAGCCGTGTGATAACCTATGTCATTGTGTTACCTCTCAGTACAGTAGGCTACTTGTAATTTACACTGGGGTGGATGAGGTGCCTGTGACCATTGAACACATACCATAATGTATAGATCTTGACGAAATCAGGTGGCATTTGAGGGTGAACCATGTCAGTCAAAGATCCCCATCATGCTGCACGACTGATCTGGGTAGATGCGTTCAAAAGATCGCAAGTTATTATCATGGCTTTGTTGTTTCATTTGAAGGGCATGGTCATTGTGGTTATTTCTCCCCGTGTACTTGTGTGTGTATAGAATTTGACTGATGACCTGTGTTAATGTGATGTCTGTAGCAGTGTTGTATTTGTATTTCAGGTGAGGATGGTGAAGGAGATGGCCGTGCCCTTAAGTTAGGGACCATATCGGTATTTGCCTGGAGTAGAAGTGGGAAACCATGGTAAACCATGTCCAGGATGACTGAGGTGGGTCGAACCCTCCTCTTCTCACTTTTGCCTCATGGGACTGAGTGGATTCCGTTCCAGCCCTCAGACCAGAATTAAATTTATTGGCAGAGCCGGGAATCGAGCCCGGACCTCTGGGGCGACAGTCAAGAACGCTACACTAGGAGGCGGACGGTGATGAGAGCGGCCATCCTCATTGCGGTTCCCCACACTTGCAAATGTGAGAATGGTCGTATGCCGTATGTCTCGTCCTCAGGATCACTCCAATCCTATACCCTAATATACTTGACCAAAGAGGATTCCAACTATCAGGTCATTCAGATTTCGATAAAAGGAGCGGGAATTAAAATATCTGATATGTGTGGGAGTTGAATCTGCGAGCATATGCCAGATTTGTGGCCTCCTGGGATCAGGGTTCTCTCAGCTCGAAAGAAAGTTTAAATACAGTTGCACAAACTATCACAACAACGCAGCAGGTTATCATTGAAATTCCACACACACCTAAATACATGGGGCCTATGACCACAATGTACTAATCGTGGTTAACGGAGCAAAAGAGTATTTACAGTGATTTTCAAATGAGAAGCTCTAATCCAATCAAGAGCTCACAACTGACTAAAACACATTTGACAACAGCTGTAGTGGATAAACATATCCAGTGTCCCGCAGCGTAGTCCTGCACCACGGCTGCGAGGGCAGCTTCAGCAAGTTCGGAGACAGTGGCAATCCTGAGTGTGGGCTTTCTCTAGGTTTTCCACACTCTCCCCGAGCAAATACCGGGATAGTACCTTATTTCAAGTCTCGAGGCACCAACCACATCCCTGTCCTTAATACATTTACACATACTACAACAGTCATTACATACATACATTTTAGACAAGTTCAACACACACCCAACTACACGGGGATGATGACCAACATGCCCCAAGCGCCTAAAATGAATTAACATTCCGGTATCCCCCAAACACTGCTGCTAGACAGGGCCGTAGAGAGAAAGATTGGGCCCTGGGGCTAATACTGAATTTCCAGCCCTTTCTCCCCCTCCCTCCACCGATCTTGCTTCTCTCAGTGTATCCCTCTAAATTCCAAGTATTTTATGACCCAAAATATGTGTGGAATTTCCACATTAAAACTAGCCGAACATTTGTTTTTTAACGGTGCTGTGTTGACTAAATTCCCTACCTGGAATATTTTGATTTATGCTTTATATTTTCTGTAATATTTCATAATGTTTTTGAATACTACTAAACTTACAAAATTGAAGAGTTGTCTCTCCGAACACGCCACCGATATCAAAGACACAAGATGAAAAATATTCTGGAATAGGTAATTGTAGGCGGAAGATAATGTTCAGAAGTTTCAAAAACGTCGTAAAAGGATTTAAAAAGGTTCATATTTTTATAAACATAATTTTAGCTACCATTAAATAATGTAAAACTCACTTTTTCAATACCCTTGTTATTCAAATGAAGAACTTTTTAATATTTTCCAGGAACTTATATTTTACATGTATATTTTGCCTCGCAAGATAATAAAAACACTAAAATAAACGACTACTTGTTCCTCAGTGAACCCGGGCCCTAATTACGGATATCCGGGCCTGCTGCTAGACACGAGAGCTGTTGTTTTGAGCGGGAGTGTACTCAACATTCCTCAGGTGTCACGCTACTCGCCGCAGCATACCTCGCCGTTAGCTCCAACACACCAGTATTGTTCCTGCTGACATACACTCTGTGGCAGATTGTTTTTGTGAAAAATCTTCTTTTAAACCACACATCGAAGAGTCGTCAAGATATCAAATGTTTAAGTTTCAAAATGCTTAGATTCTAAAAAATACGTTACTTTTGTCAATATATGCAAAAATTATGAACGTGTCCCTCGTGGCAATTATATATTATTTATTTTAGGTAATAAGTTTCATAATTATTTCAGAATTGGATTTACATAAATCCATTTAAGCTGTGAAGTTCAGAGTAAATGAGAACCAATCACGACCCCACATGACTATCCAATTTGGAGAGGGTGGTTCTTACTGCAGGCTCTGATATCTTTCATTGGATCACAGGTCCTGTCTTGTGAAATTGCTACGATACTTCATTTCAGTAGTCATGGTCTTATTTATTTAATCTTCTAAATTTAGGGGCTACTCGCAACGATTTGTCTTGTACAAACAAAACTGTACAAGTCAAACGTGTTCACACGGTACAGTTTTCAGCACCACTTAACCGCTCAGTTTTGTGGAAATAGTCATGGGGGAATTTTAATTACCGTGATCAATTTTTACAGTTTGTCTTGCAAGAACAGGGCGAATTAGAATTAATGAAAGATATAAGTCTACGTGGCGAACAATTTGGCAAAGATGTTGGCTACCACGAATGGAACAATTCCCACATGTTAGATTACTATGAATTTGGTGGCGAATCTGAAGACTGGCGAAATTACTTACGAATGGACATTGAAGCATACAATAATTTGTTGAAATTTGTAACTCCTAATATCATAAAACAACACTCCTGCATAAGGAAAGCAATTTCACAAGAGATTGATCGCAACATAAAGATTCCTAGCAACTGGCAAAATCTATAAGGATCTGGAGTTCACAACCATTAGCCTAAGTCAAAACAGACCCTAAGTGAAATCATTCCAACACACAAAAACGAGGCAAATTAAATGAGATATGTGGTGATGTTTGAACGGGAGCGTCCACAGGTCTGCAACGACCTAGCTTGTGCAGACATTTGCACAGACTAGTCGTTGGGTACGGACCAACCTGTAGAATTGCCTGCCATGCGCATACTAAGAGGCATTCGTATGAACTGTAGCTAAACATGAGATTGTTGAGAACACATGTAACAAAGAAGTAGTAGAGCTCAAACAGAATGGAGCTGATGAGGGCCATTAACGTTACCTTATCTGGCTCAAATGCATATTGACTGCTACAATTAATTATTTATTTATTTATTTATTTATTTATTGCCACAACAGGGCAGTGCCCCAATTACAGTAGCAAACAATTAAACAATTGTTTACACACAGATAATACATGAAAATACATTAAGATACAAGATAAAAAAAATACATTAGAATACAAAATAAAAATTGAAAATTAAAAATTGAAGATTAAAAATTAAAACTTAAATTTTAAAAAAAAATTGTTAACAAGGAATATACACAAGTTCAAGTCACAATAACAGTAAATAAAGCATGATTTTTAATATTTGGTCACATAATGTAAAACTAGATACATATCTTAAGGTACTAATACATTAGCTATGGAAGATGGCAAGAAAGTGAAACCTAAATTTAATATCTACGTTATAATGAATCATTTGACATCTAAAACTACGTGTAATTGCCTTCTATAATTTAGCAAGGACATTCCAAAATCTAAATTGTTGTCAGCTGAGAGCCTGTTGTAAGTACAGCACATATTCAATATCGGTGAATTTTTATGGAAATTTGTATTAGATTTTTTGACTATTAAGAGTTCTCGTTTTCGGAGACATTTCTTTCTCACATTGAAATGTATTTGCTCTAAAGTTTCACTCGTGTCTGAGATACCATTGATAATTTTATATAAATATATCTGCTGAGCAATAAGCCTGCGTGTTGAAAGTTTAGTCATTTGGAATTCTGACAACAAGTTAGAGTAAGGAATTCTACAACGGATGGCTGATACAGAGTACTTCTTGTAATATAGGAAGCGTAACAGTTTCTTTTGCAGCCTTTCTATGTTTTTTATATGTGACTCGTACATTGGAGACCAGACTACCGCATTAAACTCCAGTTTACTTCTCACATATGCATTGAAGAGCGTAATGATTGTCTTTGCATTCGTCAACTCCTTGGAATTTCTAAAAATAAAGCCCAGACTTCTAAGTGCATCATTCACTACCTTATCAATATGATATTTGAAACTCAAATCATGATTTATATACAACCCTAGATCCTTGACCGTATTCAGTCTAGTTAAAAGATTTCCATCCATTCTGTAGCTAGATTCCAAGCATTGTCTTTTCCGACTGAAGATGATGAAATTACATTTTTTTTATATTAAACAATAAGTCATTGTCTAGGCTCCATTTGTGAATGTTATCTATATCATTTTGCAATTTCTGGACATCCTGCTCATTTTTAATAACTCTGTACACTTTTAGATCATCAGCATATAGGATACATTTTGATTATTTAATAGAAATGGGAAGATCATTTATAAAAATCACAAAAAATAACGGACCCAAATTTGAGCCTTGCGGCACGCCAGACTTAGCAATGTAGGTGTAGGAATTAGCTTCACTATAGGACACATACTGTTTTCTGTTTGATAAGTAAGATGCCACTAATTCTAACATTTGATTCGAGAATCCTAAGGCTGATAATTTCCGTAATAATATACCATGATTAATATTGTCAAAGGCTTTTGAAAAATCGGTGTAGATGGCATCAACTTGATATCGAGAATCTAATGCATTCGAGACAAACTGTACAAAGTTACACAGATTTGTAGTTGTAGATCGGTTTGGAACGAAGCCATGTTGAAAATTACTTATATATGGCTTTACATGATTGAGAATTCTATAATAAATAATTTGTTCGAAAACCTTGGCAGGTTCAGAGATGATCGTTATTTGTCTGTAATTCTCAATTTGAGAGGAGTCACCGGATTTGAAGATGGGCATGCTCTGGATAATTTCCATATTGCTGGATATGTGCTATGTCTTAGAATGAGATTGAACAAGAGAAACAGTGGATATTTTATGACATCAACACAGGCCTTTATAATATATTGAGGTATATTATCCGGACCACTGCACTTTTTATGCTTCAATTTCTTGATGGCAGTTTCAACTTCTTTTATGGTTATGGCTTTTATGAATAATGAATGAGAGGTGATAGTTGGGATCATTGTTGTATGTTCATCGAGTGCATAAGATGTTGTTTTACCTTCATATACTGCTTTAAAAAAATCTGCAAATCCATCTGAAATTTCCTTATTCGTTTGTAACAAGTTTTGGCCAAGTTTCATCTGTTGATAATTCGCCCTAGTTTTTACCTTTCTATTTTTAATCCGGACCACTGCACTTTTTATGCTTCAATTTCTTGATGGCAGTTTCAACTTCTTTTATGGTTATGGCTTTTATGAATAATGAATGAGAGGTGATAGTTGGGATCATTGTTGTATGTTCATCGAGTGCATAAGATGTTGTTTTACCTTCATATACTGCTTTAAAAAAATCTGCAGAATTGTTTGGGATCTTCCTGCATTAAATTTTCAGAGTCATTTATATATTTCTTATATTCAGTGTCAATCAAAGCCTTGGTTATCTTTCTTAATCTGATAAAATTTTCCTTGTGGAATGAAGATGATTTCATTTTCTTTCTATGATATTCCTTCAATTTCAAATTTTTAATTATATCTAAATTAAACCAACCAGGGTATGAACGTTTTCTATGCGTTTTTATGAAAGGTACAGTGTCATTAAATACTGAATAAATTTTGTCATAGAAATACTCAACTGCCCTATCAATGTCATGAAATGTATCAAGATATTCCCAGTTAGTTTCATTCAATAACCTATACATTTTATTGAAATCTGCTCGTTTAAAATTATAAATCATAGTAGAAGTGGCCTTACTAGAACCAATGCGTACATTAGTTAGACTTAGCTCAATAGACAATGCGGGATGGTGGTTATCCTCTCCTACTAAGGGGATGCATCCCCTACTGATCGACACGATCTCGGGTAAGTTAGTGAGTACCAAGTCTAGAGTTCTGGAATTTATGTTCTGGATATCATTTAGAGAAAGTAGGTTATGTAGTGACATAAAATTGAATAAGGCTCTTTCTTGGGAATCACCATTCAGAAGATCTTGATTAGCACCCCTCACTGTGGGAATATTAAAGTCACCTGCGATTATAATATTGGTACCAATAACATTGTAATGTTCCCCTATGAAAATGAAAATCCACAGCCTGCTTCCAGTCTCCGACCGGGTCAGGAATGGAATGAATGAAGCCCCCATCTAGCGGCGAGGATATGAACTGTGCCGGCTGCCGAGGCCTGACGCACTCCTCTGGGGCAATGATTAAATGAATGACAGATGGAATGAAATGATAGTGGAGAGTGTTGCTGGAATGAAATTTTGACAGGGAAAACCGGAGTACCCGGAGAAAAACCTGTCTGCCTCCGTTTTGTCCAGCACAGATCTCACATGGAGTGACCGGGATTTGAACCACGGACCCAGCGGTGAGAGGCCGGCGCGCTGCCGCCTAAGCCACGGAGGCTAATGTTCCCCTATATTAATATAAAATTTATTATAAGTATCAAGACAAGAATTTGGTGGAAAATAAACATTAAAAATATAATAAGCCTTATTATTCATCAGCACTCTAATACCTAACGCTTCATAATTTCCATGCTCAGAGTAAATTTCATTATAATTTATGTCATGTCTCACTGCAATTAAAACTCCACCGCCTCTTTTCCCTACTCTGTCTTGCCTAATGACATTGTAGTAGTCGTCAAACAGCTCCGCGTTGTATACTGATTCCGAAAGCCAAGTCTCTGTCACGAGCACGACATCATGCCTATGCGAGATACTGTAGAGAGCAAACTTGGCTTCGCAGAACACAGGCATCAATAGCTCCAGATTACCAACGACTGGGCAAGCTTTTGGACAACCCATCAGAGTGTTGTTCTTGCTTTAGACATCTTTAGTCAACAGCCCTTAGCGTACTTAGCCTAGTTACAAATCGGACCCACCTCTCCTCAGTTATGCCTCACGAGGCTGAGTGTACCCCATTCCAGCCCTCACACCAGAATTAAATTACATGGCAGAGCCGGGAGCCGAATTCTGACTTCTGCGTTGACAGTCACTACGCCACAACGTGGGCTGTTAAATGTAGGTCTACCTGATAACCTATGTTTCTGGGGTGACTGTAGGAATGTGGTAATTACCATCGGTGGCATAGTTGGTATCATGCTGAACTGCTGTGCCCAAGATCGCGGATTCAAACCCAGCCGAAGTCGTTGGATTTTTTTAAGAGCGTTAAAATCCTTCAGTATGCCTTCCTTCGGAGGGGAAGTAAAGCCAGCGGTCCTATGTCATAGATTTATGGCATGTAAAAGATCCTTCCACCAACTTAACTTGTGAGAAGCTAAATTTCTGGGTTAAATTTCGTTGAAACGCTCTATCAAAGTTACAACGTTCACCACTAGGTGTCAGTGACATCTGGTAGCGAAAGATGAAACTACTTGTAGCCCACCCCATGGGTGTGTGCTTGAAGCAGCTACAGCCTCTGACGAGCCGAACATGTCCTCGGGCATTCCCGGCACTAAAAGCCATACACTAAATAAATTAAAACCACATAATTATAATTATCAGGATCAGGGATTAGGCTAGGCAAATCGCAATTTTAAATAAGGTACCGCCTCTGCATTAACCTGGGGATAAAACCACATTAAGGATGGCTTCTGACAGCGCTGGGATTCTAACCTCCGATCTCCGGACTAGCCACACAAAATTTGGCAATCCCTAAATAAGCAGTACTGGTCCATGATCTCTCCCACTGGTACACATTACATTCTTTATGGGAAACAGATAAATCTGGAAAGTGACCTTGTATCGTTATTGTTCATGTGCCAGGCACCGGGTTACGGCCCATAATCACAGCCAAAATGCGTGACATTCCGCAATACATTTTGTTTTTTCCGCAATTACGGCAGGCACCGACCAACACCATCAGGTGGAAATTGTAAATACTAATCTAGCCATCAGGTCAATAATAATAATAATAATAATAATAATAATAATAATAATAATAATAATAATAATGAATAGGGGACGAGTGCGAAAAATCTCGCATTCCAACATCATTGTAGTTGTGTATTAGCCACGCACGACAGTAAGTCTTGACGCGACACAGTTCTGGCAGGGGTTGGCTGTGCAAGGGCTCGGTATGGGCTATAGCTTTGATTATTTGTTTAAACTTGTGTTTATCAACAAATTGTCGATATTCATGAAATCAATGTGCAATTAGTATTACTTTTAAATACTCAGCTTTTACGATCGGTTACTTGTAGACGCCTCAAAAGCGGTCTATAGTAATGAAATAATATAATTATTTAATGATAATAATCCCTGCTCCGTGGCGTGCCTGCCTCTCACCCGGAGGCCCTGGGTTCGATTCCCGGCTCCGTCAGGGATTTTAGAAACTGACGTGAGGAGCCTCGTGAGGACAATTGAGTAGCTGTCTGACAGTGAGGCAACGCCCCGATCACGAAAACCAAGGGGACCCGATGCGCTGATCATGCGTCACCCCAATACCTGCTGGCCAAATGGCTGGGCAGCGGTCGCTTAACCAGGGGTTATTTTATTTAATAATAATAATAATAATAATAATTGATGATAACAATAATAACAATACCCCTGACTCTTCCAATTTCGATGGGATCAACGATTGATTTTTACATGTGGCGGGTGTTTTTACGGCCGGATAATCTTCTCACCTAGCGAATTTGGACACAGCTTGGCCCCAAGGCCTTGTGGTTCGCCTTAGCGAGCGTAGCTACCCCAATCCGTGAGAACAAGAATACAAGACAACATATCTTGCGCTGGAATAGCCACGCTTATTCAACCAGACACAAGATGTTCCAAATTATTGTTCTTGAATCGTTTTCGAAGTTTAGGACATATTTGTCATCTGGCACGTGTACTTGGGTGTGTGTTGGGGCAGATGATCTCGCTGTTCTGCCCCTTAAAACCAACAATAACGAACTTACGTGTGTGTTTAATTTGTCACAAAGCTTGTGCTGCAGTGGAGACTGTAGTACTGGGAGTTTTAAAGTGCGGAATAGCGAGGTCATCTGCCCCAGTGTGTGCGGAACTATTACTTTTTTATTAATGCAGTAAATGGCCATTTATTTTATTTTCAGGGCGGGTCAGGGATTTTGGAAGGAAATTGACCGTGGAACTATTGAAAGGAACAGTCCCGGCATTTGCCTGGTGGTGAAAATGGGAACCCATGCTCTCCCGATGCCAGTGAGGTAACGTGTTAGCGTTCTCGGTCACCGTGGCCGCAACTATGAAGATCAGGGATTAGGTTAGGTGTTCCGGGACTTGAAATAAGGTACATTTTACTCTCAGGATTGTCGTCAGCGCTGAGGTTTGAACCCTAGACCTACGGGCTTGTAGCAGCTTTCCATCGCGGTCGTGGTGTTCGACTACGCCGAGGGATCCAAACGTATTGTACTGTACCTTTTCGTAGTGCAATGGATGGCATACATAGCTGTCACCGCAGAGTTCTGGGCTCAATTCAATTCCCGGCTCTGAAACAGGCCGCATTTGACATCCTGAGGCAAAATTGAGAAGAGGAGAGAAGAGTTCGATTCCCACCTCAGCCATCCTCAAAGTGCTTTCCTGTGGTTACATTTTTACGTAGGCAAATGCTGCTGTGGTATCTAAATTAAGGCCATGGCCGTCTCCTACCCAAACCCTAGCCACGTGGTCAGCGCATGGCCGTATTGGTGTAATGTGCCCAATGCATCTGCCCGAACAGCAGGAGATTCTAGTTTGAATACCGACTGTGGCCACATTTTCAAAGTCTTAACGACAAATAAGCCCCATTTTTCAATATAGTAACAATAAAGGATAATTATTGAAGTTTGTCAATGAACCGACAGCAGTGGCTACGCTGGCTAAAGCGCAGCAGTAGGTCATGGGGCCAAGCTCTCTGCTGACTCGGTAGACGCGTGGGTTCGAGCCCCACCGTCGGCCGTCCTTGAAATGGTTTTCCGTAGTTTCCCATTTTCAACACCAGGCAAATGCTGGGACAATACCTTCTGACAGGCCACGGCCGCTTCCTTCCACATCCTTGCCCAGTTTCATTCACCATAATTCATTTAATCTCTCATTAACTCCTCTCATGAGGTTGGCGTCAGGAAGGGCATCCGGCCGTAAAAACCATCGCCACAAAGACTTCCATCGCATCTCATCCCCGACCCCGTTGGAGAACGGGAATAATAAGGGGTAGACATACATACATTGAAGTTTGTCAATGGTGTGACTATACCCCTCCCTCTACAAGCAACCATATTCATTTTCTCCGTTTAGGAAATATGACAAGTGTTATTCCTGTCACGAGAGAAATGAAAATACAACTTCAAATCTAAATCTAACTGGAATGACCAACACACGCCTTATAATCTATTAGGTATCATCAAAGATCAGACCAGACAATTACAAGTTACAAAACAATATATTGCGACATAAATAATTCAGACATGTCTCCATATCAGATCTTTCAATACAATATTAGTAGTAAAACACTGTTCTTGTGTTACAGTTCTACCTTTGAACTGTCATCTGAGCAGAGTACTCGTAGGTCATTTCTGCATATTAGTTTACAAGTCACATGTTCGAGGTAAAGGAAGAGGGGTAAGTTGGAATTTAACATATCTACTAGAAGATATTTATTTTGCTGATGATGTGTGTCTCCTCTCACAAAGCTTTCGGCACATGAATGCCAAACTGGAAGATCCTCAAGAACAGGCAAGAAGGCTAGGGTTAACTGTCAATTCAGGGAAGACCAAATCACTAAGACTAAACGTAACAAGCGGTACGAAGTTTCAAATAAACGGAAGACACGTAGAGGATGTTAAAGAATTTACGTTTCTTGGTAGCATCGTTTCTAAACCTGGAGGAGCAGAGGAGTATGTGAGCAGTAGGATCAAGAAAGCAAATGCAGCCTTTATCCACTTGCATCCTATCTGGAAAAGCAATGAGATTTCCTCACGAACTGAACTCTGAATATTCAATAGCAATGTAAAATCAGTGTTGCTATATGGATGTGAGACTTAGAAAGTAACAAAATCAATCATAAAGAAAATCCAGACCATTATAAATCGATGCTTACGAAGAATCTTGAGAGTGTTTTGGCCAAATGTAATATCCAATGAAGAACTATGGAATCTCACAAACGAGAAGCCCGTGGATTTACAGTTAAAGGCAAGAAAATTGGAAGTGGGTCGGACATACACTACGCAAAAACCAGACGGCAATAGAGAGGCAAGCCCTGAGTTGGAATCCTCAGGGACATCGCAGGAGAGGAAGAACGAGAGAAACTTGGAGGAGGACAGTGGAGAGGGAAGCTGCAGAAGCGGGGAGAAGTGAAGGCAATGGCACGAAACCGAGTCCGTTGGCGATGCTTCGTCGAAGCCTTATGTTCCAGCGATGCGAACAACAGGACTTAAGACAATGTTCAAGAGTACGCATTATCCTTAACGTGTTGACTGAGTGAATTACAATTCTCCTACTAGAATACGAAGACGACCTTGAAAACATGGCTTCTAAATTGTCTATATTTACGAAGTGTGTCCAGAAAGTAAGTTCCGTTTGGTAATAACATTAAATTGTGTACAGATACAGAAAAAGTATTTATTGCACAAAATTCTACAACCCTTAAATTACTTTTCCACACAACTGCCGAAATGTTGCAGGCAATTGTCGTAGCGTGGCACGAGTTTTTGTATACCTTCTACATGGACGTGTGCCACCTGTGTCTTCAACTATAAACTATACTAGAGCCATCCTAACTTCCGACTTGAAGTTTCAGTGATACGTCACAACTACACTCTAACCAGCCAATCACAGGCAGCCATTCAAATGGATATATCGATATAAATCGAGTTTCGCTGACGACGTTGCCAGCTAACTTCTTGCGTTCACATGTTGTTGTCAGCTGTTTGCACTGTGCTCTGTTAGTTTAATTGGCGGTCTTTGTGTTTTCTCGTATTTCTCGTATATTTTTCTTTTGACAATATTCTAGTCTGTTGTTATTTAATAGCTTAGTATTTGTTTGTCGTTTGACATAGTGTAGTATAATTACGTGTAGTTGTAGGTTAGCTTTACGTTAGTGTGTGTTTGTGTTATTTCTGTCGTGCGTGTGTGCAATAGTGTCATGCCGGGGTTAGCACGCAAAAGCCAAGCGCCAAGAGAGGAAAGGCCTTAGGACAAGGGACTCCAATAAGGAGTCAAACCCGGGAAATTATTAGTAATGTGCGAGAGTACTTTGAGAGGGAGAAAGACAACGGGGAAACTCTATTACCTGTTGCCCAGGCAGTACAGAGAACAGCTGATGCGACTAAGGTTCATAGAAGCACAGTGATAGGAATTGGGAAAGAGAAATTCCATGCGGAGGAACAGGCAGCCGGACCATCTAAACTAGAAACGCCAGGCAAGAAGAGAAATAGGCCTAAAACAGTGACTGATTTGGATGCTTTCCAACAAGACGCTATTCGCCGTCATATTTATGCTTATTACCGCAGAAAAGAGCATCCGACAATTGAGAAATTACTCCGTTCTCTTGACAATAGCGATCTTTTTCGCGGAGGGAAATCTTCTCTGAAAAAAGTAGTGAAGGATCTGGGATTCCGATATAAAAAGGTTAACGGGCGGAGAATACTAATGGAAAGAAGTGATATTGTAATGTGGCGGTGCAGATTTTTGAGGGAGATTATGCAAGAAAACTTTGATTCTATAGTGTGGCTGGATGAAACGTGGGTCAACGCCTCTCATTCCCGGGGAAAAGCCTGGACAGATGATTCCATGGAAGGTGTATTGGCAGTGCCTGTTGGGAAAGGGGGGAGAATAATTGTAATTCATGCTGGTACGTCACAAGGTTTCGTGCCGAATTCTCTTCATGTGTTCCGATCCAAGAAAACTGGTGATTATCATGAGGAGATGAACAGTACCACATTCCAGAAATGGTTTGAAGAATTGCTGAACAACTTGCCTGAGAAGAGCACAATTGTTATGGACAATGCCCCATATCATAGTGTCATTCACGACAAAGCTCCAACAATGGCAGCAAGAAAGAATGTGCTCATTGAGTGGCTGACGAGCCACAACATTCCTTTACGTGACGACATGAAGAAAGGGGAGCTCATGAAACTCGTAAAACTGAACAAGCCACAGTTTCCAGTATATGAAGTGGACGAAATTGCTAGGCGACACGGACATAAAGGTATCCGACCTCCCCCTTATCACTGCCATTTCAATGCCATCGAACTTATTTGGACCCAGGTGAAAAATTACGTCGCAGTTAATAACAAACTCTTCACGATTTCAGAAGTAGAAAGACTTCTTTCACAGGCTGTGGACAATGTTAGGGCGGACGATTGGGAGAGAGTCGTGAGACACACGAAAGGAGTCATTAATGAAGCTTGGGAGAAGGAAGATATCATTGTTGAAGACGTGGAAAGATTTGTCATTTCTTAGGGGTCAAGTGATAGTGATAGTGATGGTGATAGTTCAACAGACGGCAATAGTGACTCCGAAATGAGTGGTGTATTCCCTTTATAGGCTCCAGACGCGAGGCGGCAATGGTGAGTAATTTATTTGTAACAATTTTGCTCTGCGTCATTATTAACCGCAGTATATGTGTAATTTCTGCTACTATGTACTTATTCAAGAGTATGATGTTGTGTGTAAACATGTCTGTTCACATTACGAGTGTTTTGTTAAATTTGCGGCTATAATCATGTACGTCAGCTGATTCGCGTTAGTGAACTGGCAACACCGTATCGCCAGCCGGTGAACTGTCAAGTCGGAAGTAACGATGGCGGCATTTTTTTTAATATATATAGTTGCACGTTCCGCTGCAGCGGTTACAGAAGAACTGGTTCACGCGATTGATGACAAGATCCGGGAAAACCGCAGGTTTAAAATTAGTGCTCTCGCTATGGAATTTCCCCAAATCTCACGATCACTAATTCATGAAATTGTTACCGAAAAACTGAACTTTCGTAAACTTTGCCGACGTTGGGTACCAAATATTCTTACGGAGCAACACAAAACAAAACGGATGGGCAGTGCACTTCAGTTTTTGACCCGTTACAATGAAGGCGGCGAAGAATTTCTGAAACAGATAGTCACAGGAGATGAAACTTTGGTTCCTTACGACACCCCTGAAAGTAAGTGGCAATCAAAGGAATGGAGGCACACTTCATCCCCAGCAAAGGTTAAGCCGAAACAAATCTTGACACCTCGGAAAATAATGTTTCCAACTGGTTGAAGACACAGGCGGCAAACTTCTATGAAGAAGGTATACAAAACTTGTGCCACGCTATGACAAATGCCTGCAAAAGTTCGGCAGTTATGTGGAAAAGTAGTTTAAGAGGTGTAGAATGTTGTGCAATAAATAATTTTTCTGTACCTGTACACAATTTAATTTTATTACCAAACGGAACTTACTTTCTGGACGTGCCTCGTACAATGTTAATCTGAAAAAAGATATGAACTATTTCGTGTGTTTCGCAATCACAAAGGTGTCACAAATAAATACATTGGACAATAAATTTAATTTAATTAATTTTTCAGACATATCATCATCAAAATCCAATGCTTCCCACGATTCTTTTAATTGTTTATGTGGGTCCCTTGAAGAACAAAGGGTCCAAGACTGTTGGTGTTACTAGAATAGGACGAGTTATGGCAAGTATGCACAATTCCTTGGCGTTGATCACAGAGCTGCCCTTGTCGCGGAAGTGCTATTTATAAAGTAGTAACATTGCGTGCCCCGGGCTGTTACAGGTGTGGGGTCAATGACCGCTGGTGGCCAGCTGACTGACTGGTCTTGCTAAATGATCGAGCATGCAGATCCATTGACGGGACTTTCTATTGATTCACTTTAAACTCTCGAGCTATAGTACAATGGCGCGACACCTTGCTGTACATAGGAAAACCAACCATTACTGACTATTTGAACCACACATCGTGAGGAATAAATACTATGGAGACGGGTGACAACTCGCTCGCAGACTGGACGATGTTACCTGCATTACCTACACCGTCCTACACCTTTGGAGATGTGTGATTCTCTGTATCGTAGTTAAGTTTCTTACTGCAATAATATTTGAACTCGCTGTTATAATCCGCAAGGCAGGTTGAATCCTCAGTAAGTACCACCACAGGATATGTGGATAAACTTTGCAAGCCCAAGATAGCACTATAATGAGGCATACTAAGTAAAAGCAGAGTGAGCATCAACCTCGTGGTGTAGTGACAAATATTCTTGGCTGCCACCGAGAAGCCCCAGGTTTGATTCCCGGCTCTGCCAAGAAATCTAATTCTGGTCTGAAAGGACGGAAGGGGTTTGATTCCCACCGCAGCCATCTTAGAAGTGATTTTCCGTGGGTTCTTCACTTCTACTCCCGGAAAATGCCGCACTGGTACCTAAATGGAGATCGCGGCTGCCTCTTACCCAAATCCTGGCTCCCCATTAAAAACCACACTCACGGATACAACCATCACGATAACACAAGTTATCAGACAGGTACCACACACACACACCCAAAGTACAGGGGCCTATGACGCAAGATGAAACAGCAACAACCACCTTCATTGAAGGCCTATTCATAATGCGCAGTCAGCAGTTAGTTAGTTATTGAGGTTTTAAGGGGCGGACCTACGAGGTCATCTGCAGTTGTTAGTCGCGATCAGACCTGTGTTTACCATACCCAACATGCAGTTGCAGTCTGTAGTAGACAGTCCAGAACTGTATCTTTGACTGCCATCTACTTGAGGTAGACTGCCGAGGACCAATTACCGAAAACCAATAGGTTAGCTGATGTAAATGCTAGAGTCCTTGTAGCCCAAGGATGAGATTATGGTACAATAATTCACCTAAATAACAGAAATAGAGACTAATTAAATCCCTTTGCCTGCAACATACTCAGAATTGTGCCAATATAGTCGCATCCCGTGATTTTATTCCCAGACAATATCAACTACAGCGCCTACCTACGAAACTACTCGGACTCAAATTCCCCATTATTTCCGGTTGACTAAGTAGCGGATACTTCCAAAACACATTCTGTGAATAATAAGACAATTGTTCTCATTACTACTTCCCATAAAATTCGTATGAAACTAACTCACATTGCCGTTCCAAGCGAGCGTAACCTTTTTGGTTAGGTTATCAAGTGCACATTGTGGATCGAGCCTGACGCAATGTAGCTCCAAAAGCACGGAGACATCAATAAACAGCCACATTTGCTTTAGCCTGTGTGAACAGATAGATGCAGAAACACTGAATGGCATCAACTGGGATATTACATATAATTACTTCGATGGTTGACAATGCATAAACAGGATCGACAATTGGTATGACGAACGTGTACATTCCCAGCATTTGCATATACTGTATATAACACAGTATATTGTAACTCTTTCTTTAGGCAAGAGTGAGAGCATGGAACCATTACGGACATGGTCAAAAAGGGATTACTTAAAATGTACTTCTCAATGAAAACACCGAATATTTACCATAGAAACACGTCAAATCAAACCCCCGCTTTCATAGTGAAGAAATCAGAAGAAGTGTAAACCTTGCACACCAGCTACGCGGGCCATATAGTGTGATCGCTTCATTGTGCGTAAAATGCACCTAACAGCGGGCCCACTGTGTGTATAACATGCACGACCGCAAGAATGTCCTCCTTTGATAAGACGTTTTCCGCTCCTCTTCCGGAGTCAACATCATGTTAGATAACATTCTGTCTCTGTAAGAAGGATTCGCGTGCCGCCAAATCAAGTACAGTTCAATGAACGTTTGATCAAGAAGTAGTGGATGTTACCACAATATCGAAAGTAAATGTGAAATACACATACTGTATTTTTGTGTAGACCTATCATCATTATTACCACGTTTACTAAGGGATATACAGTTCCGATAATATAAATGCTGTCTGTCTGAGTAGTGTAATACGTTAAGCGCTGGCCGTCAAAACCGAAGTTTGTGGATTCGAGTCAGTTCGGCCCCGTGATTGGTTAATATCTATTAGAGGAATTGATTTTTAATTGGTCAAAAGAGGTGGACTGGCAGGGTAACAATTTATTTCCTAGTTTCTGAAATAAATACATAAATTATTTATACACTTAATAACTTCTCACACAAATCAAGGCCATGCTAGTACTGTAGTTTTGTTTCAATGTCATGTATCTTATTCACAAACAAGAAGTTCCGTGAAGAACTATACAGCCTATTTTCATATATCCAACTCATGTTAATTGCCTCTATCAACATACAAAATTTCAGTTCGAAGGTTGTGATAGATTCGTAGATATTGAGAACCGTCTAAATATTTCGGATGGTCGCCAGGTTGGATTTTTATTTTTGTACTATCACATTAAGATTATTGTGTACGTGTGGTATTCGAACTTCAATCGCATGATTAGAACACAAGAAGTAAAAACGAGATTTAAAAATTTCGCACAGCTGCCATTTTGTGATTATACAAACAATTGAATTAAATTAGATGCCAGTGGATTAACATTTGTATAAGCATTTAACGTGCAACGTTTCACTGCACACGGATAGTTAATTCGCGAGAAACGTCCATTTAAATATTTATATTTCGCGTCTCCGCCATGTTGGATTTGTGCTCACCAGGTTACTGACAGTCCTATAGGTGAACATATGTTCATAGCCTCTATGAACATTTAAAAAAATCAGTTTGATTACTGTAAAAGATTCATATATATTGAGAACCGTCTAAATATTTCGGATGCTCGCCATTTTTGATTGTTATATGTATAGGCCATAGAGCTATGTAGCATTAAAGGACAATTATTGCCTAGGTTCATTATTTAAACTTTTACTTCGATCGCATGAATACGACACAAGAAATAAAAACTTAATTTTAAAATTTCGCACAGCCGCCATCTTGAGGTTATGTAAACAATTGAACTAAATTAGATGCCAGTGCATTACAATATGTAAAATAATTTACTGTACCACATTTCACTGCGCTCAAAGAGTTAAATCACGAGAAAAGTCTATTAAATTTTTCAAATTCGCTTGACCGCCATGTTCGTTTTGTACTTTACAGGTTTATGAAAGTTACATAGATATACTTGTATCAGTACCCTTTATCACCGTACAAATTTTCAGGGTTATATCTGTGATAGTTTCAGAGATATAGAATGTCAGTGAAATATTTCGCACAGCCGCCATTTTGAGGTTATATAAACAATTGAACTAAATTAGACTCCGGTGCATTACAATGTGTATAAACATTTGCTGTACCAAGTTTCATTACGTTTGGATAGTTAAATGGCGAGAAGAGTCTATTTAAAAGTCTCAACTTCGCTTGGCCGCCATGTTGGTTTTGTAGTCACCAGGTTTTTGAAAGTCTCATAGGTGAACTTCTAGAGTGCCCTTTATTACCGTACACAATTTCAGGGCGATATCGGTGATAGTTTCGGAGATACTGAATGCTGGTGAAATATTTCGCACAGCCGCCATGTTGGATTGGTGAGACACAATAAAATTTGAAGGGCACGGTCGGGGTTGGCCAGAATAGTGCTATGATCTTACCGAGTTTTATTGTAATCGCTACAGCCGTTTAGAATTTATTAGGGTGAGACAGAGAGACAGAGACACAGAGAGACACAGAGAGACACACACGCACGCACACGCACACACATACACACAATATAGGTGATCTCATAAGCCTATTTTTTTTTTCATAAAATGAGAATAGGCTAAAAATGGCAGACGGCTTGGAACATATATTATGGAAGCTACACAATGGAATGTCATAGGCCTAATGGAGCGTTCATTAGCAGCACTAAAACACAACGTGTTTGATTAATTCATTAATTCAAAGTTTCACGAGTCCAAACAATAATAAAACAAAACTTCATTAAAATACGCTTTAGTATTTCCACGTTCATCCACTAGGGCAGCCACTCTACTTTGGGTACGAAATGGGTGGCTTTCCTTTCCATTGAGGTACTCATTCCAAAGTGCTTGGTGAGCTTTAATAGCGGGAAATGGAAATTAAGAATTTAATATGTATGTCTAATATTGATATAACCGGCCGTGGTGGCCAACGCACTATCTCGTGCCTCGCTGGCATCAGGAGAGCGTGGGTTCGATTTCCAACTCGGCCGTCCTGAAAATGGTTTTCGTGGTTTCCCATTTTCACCACCAGGCAAACGCCAGGACGGTTCCTTTTAACAGGTCCACGGCAGACCCCCTTCCAAAATCCTTATCTGATCTTTCCTTAATTAGACCCAAGTTAGCGATCGACCTGTCACCATCCCCAGTTGTATCTTCTGACCAAATGTGTTCAGCTCCCAGACACCGTCCTTGCGACGGTAGAGGAATGATCCCTTGCAGAGTCCGTGGGTGAGGACGAGCTGAGAGAATACGTGATTTAAAAAAGTATATTGATGTATTACAATATCTGCATAAAAAACAGCCTACCCCCACCCTGTCGTCAGAGGGTTTAATTTGCGCCATATTGATGCTATTCCTAGTTAAATGTCGCAATTGGTCTGAAGAAACCAATTATCCCATCTTCGTAAACCGGCATCAAAACTCTGCATACTCGGATGGAGTTGTTAATAGGAAAATAATGTGGAGTCAGGAAGGATTTTATATCGCAATAAAGACTAAAAGTGGGTCAATTGGCACTCCAGGGAACCCACTAAATTAGGCAAGGGATGACCAAAACCAACATTATTGACCTTCGCTATAATTCACAATTTGAACGCGTTGAAATAGAATGCTACTCGATGTCGATGATGATAATTTGTTTTAAGGGCCTAACATCTAGGTTATCGGCCCCTAATGGTTTGGGTGATCGTGAAGATGATAATGAAATGTGAACTATAACTAAGACTACTAACTTATATACTAAAAGAAGAAATGGAAGACGAAAGGAGAAGAAGGCAAATAAAGGACAGGAGGAAAAGAAATGCCCTCAACCCTCGAAGAATGCGGATTTGAGGGACTTGGAAGGAAGGAGAGCCATGAAAGACAGATAGGAAAGTGATAGAGGAGAGGGTCCGCCCCCAGAGGTAATGGATAAAAGGAGGAAAACAGGACCCAGCTCAGGAATCCCTCGGGGTCGCTAACTCCCGAACTCACCAGCCATGAGCCCCGGAGGGTGTAGCAATATCCAGGGTGCACCAGAAGTGGTGGGGCTACATACACCCTGCCTCCTTGAGGGCCTTGAGCAGATGGCAGGAGATAATATGAAAAGAAAAAGAAGGCTGAGCCCTCGCAGAAGGAGGGTATCGGAAAAGATGAGACAAGGGCCAATTAAGGCGGGAGAGGAAGATACTCCCTAGGCCTCGGATACCCTAATACCGTCGGGGTCGGAAGAGAACAAGAGTTGACCAAGTGAGGTCGACAGGAAAGAAGACGGAGAGGAAGTTGGGGCCCCGTGGTCGCCAATCCATGTCCCACAAGATGTGAGCCCCTGGGGGAATGCTACTCGAGAGAAGATGTTTGTAGACGAAAGACCAGAACGTTTACACAATCATTTTTGAACTGTTTCACTTTTAAACGTTATGGGGAGGTTGTTTTTCCATGTCGACTGAAATTCTTGACCCTGTGATGTTAAAATAGCTATTAAGTCGTTTTCTCACGACTGCGGTAGAGACTGAAGTCCATGAACCCATCAAGAGTGTTACGAGTCTTGTAACAATACGTACCTCATTCCAACATTCCAGCTCTAATCTAGTTCAGCAGCCTTACAGGATCATCAATCTCTGTTATTCTTTAGAAGTATGGAAAGCTTAAGTACCTATTTAATTGATAACTCTTCAGTTGTTCAACGCGTATTTATGACCAATTGTATTACATGTCATTAATTATGAATAGACTACAAAGGGGGGGGGGGGGGGGGTTGGAAGGGTTACATGTTCCGTTCGTCAAGCAAACATCGTCAAGTCCGGGTCAATCAAATCATACATAAAAGACAACCAACTAGCACTACAAAGCCCACAAATAGTAATGGCCCTCTAAAATTAATCCGCGAAAGTGTGGCTGTTACTACTGTGGTATGCTTTAGCGATAATAGTTGTTGTTGTATTGGAGGGGCTTGCACATCGTGGTCATTGAGCCACGTGTACTTGGATGTGCCTGTATAGAATTTGTCTGACAACCTATGTTATTGTGGTGTCTGTATTAGTGCGTGTATTTGCAATTCAGGTGAGGATTGCGAAGGAGGCAGCCGTGGCCTTAATTTAGGAACAATCGCGTTATTTGCCAGGAGTAGAAATGGAAAACCACGGAAATCCATTCCCAGGCTAAGCGAGGAGGGAATCGAACCCACCTATTCCCAGTTTTGCTTGATGAGGCTGAGTATAACCCGTTCCAACACTCAAACCAGAATTCAATTTCTTGTCAGAGCCGGGAATCAAACCCTGAAAACCAAGACTGCTAGCCGCTACACCACCAGGGCCTGAAATAGAACTATAGACATAAATGAACAGTATTTGTCTACGAACTCTGTATTAAAATGATGGAATGTGTTAACGTATCCGGTTGTGTTCTGTTTCTGAAAGCTGCCTTGGAGCGGCCTCGGTGGCGTAGTAGGTAGCATGCTGAGCTTCTATGTCCAAGATCGCGGGTGAAATTCGGCCAAAGTCGTCGGATGTTTCTAGAGCGTTAAAATCCCTCAGTATGCCTTTCTTCGGAGGGGAAGTAAAGCCGGCGGTCCCATGTCATAGATTTATGGCATGATAAAGAACCTTCCACTAATTACACCTGTGTGAAGCTAAATTATAGGTTGTATTTGACTAACGCTCTTAGGTTCCAACGTTCATCACCAGGAGCAGACTGCGGTGGCATCTAGTAACCAAGTTCAGAACTAGTTGGTCATTGACGATGGCGTTTGTTAGCAAAAGTTGGAACTACTTGAAATCGAATGTCTGCAGTCCTTACTTGAATTAAAAACACATAACACACACTAATACAGCCATCACAATTAACACCGGTTATCAGACACATTCTACACACACCCAAAGTACACGGGGCTACATGACCGCCTTGTCGCAGCCCCTAAACTGAGGAACCAGCCAAGCTGTATTGTCCACTGGAATGTTAGTCACTGTCTGAAGGCGGACGCTCTGCCAGTGACCTAAAGAGGAATGTGCGTCTACCCATTATTATTCCCGTTTTCCAACGGAGTCGGGGATGAGATGCGATGGAAGTCTTTGTGGTGGATGGTTTTTACGGTCGGATGCCCTTCCTGACGCCAACCTCATGCGAGGAGTTAACGAGAGAGATGAAATGAATGATGGTGAATGAAACTGGGCAAGGATGTGGAAGGAAGCGGCCGTGGCCTGTCAGAAGGCACCGTTCCAGCATTTGCCTGGAGTTGAAAATGGAAAACCACGGAAAACCATTTCAAGAACGGCCGACGGTGGGGCTCGAACCCACGCGTCTACCGAGTCAGCAGAGAGCTTGGCCCCATGACCTAACGCTGCGCTTTAGCGAGCGTAGCCACCACTGTCAGTCGACCCGAAGAGGAATAATACAGTAATAATAATAACAATAATAATAATAATAATAATAATAATAATAATAAGCGGCAAAGTGGCTAAGAGTAATATGCCAGCGTAGGATTTGGCCCAGAATTCTCTAGTTCAATTCCCGACCAGAGCAAAAAGATTTTAATCCGTAAGCCCCAATTCCCCTGGCTTGAGCACCGGATGTTTGTGGCGTCGTCATAATATTCTCATCCTCACCACTACGCGAAGGCAGGGCCGTGCAGAGCTGACAAGGGCCCTAGGACTAGGGCTTACGGGCCCCTCCATATTTGTTTTTCCCGTGACATCATGGAAATATCAAATTTGCATTTTCATTTTTAAGGCCCCCAAAAAACTGAATTTTTCAATTTAAATTTTTGGAATATATTAATTTTGTTCAGTGTAAATTTGCAATGTCCTTTCCGTTATATCTGACCAAAAATTTTACTCTCGCTCATCGCAAGAACAAGTTCAACGCCTTTCACAATCGAATGCACTAAAATTGGAATTTGCAAAGGTTCATAATGTAGCATTGGGGCCATCAGGTGGGTTGAAACGTTAATTAAAAATTTCCTCCCTATAAATAGTGGAATCTTTACTATTCTTCTGGCCGCGAAGACATAAAAATAATGGCTATTCACAAAATGCATTTCTCATGTTTTCTTTGTAGTACATTGTACAGTCAGATACAATATATATCATAAAATGTTAAATAACATTTAGTAAATTTGTTTACTCTGGGCTTTTCTACTTCCGCGGGCCCCTCAGCAAGGTCCGGGCCCTAGGGCTACAGCCCCGTTTGGCCCTCCCTCTTGTCGGGCCTGCCTGCGCTCAGGTCACCCATGGGCGTCAACTAGAAACACCTGAACCACGTCTCTCCAAAAATCACACCAATAAATAAAAATAAATAATTAAATGTATTAGTTATAATCGGAAGCCTCCGTGGCTTAGGCGGCAGCACGTCGGCCTCTCACCGCTGGGTCCGTGGTTCAAATCCCGGTCACTCCATGTGAGATCTGTGCTGGACAAAACGGAGGCAGACAGGTTTTTCTCCGGGTACTCCGGTTTTCCCTGTCAAAATTTCATTCCAGCAACACTCTCCACTATCATTTCATTTCATCTGTCATTCATTTAATCATTGCCCCAGAGGAGTGCGTCAGGCCTCGGCAGCCGGCACAGTTCATATCCTCGCCGCTAGATGGGGGCTTCATTCATTCCATTCCTGACCCGGTCGGAGACTGGAAGCAGGCTGTGGATTTTTCATTTCATTAGTTATAATCACTATTAAATATTGGGCAATTTAATAGTGATTATAAGTAATACTTGTAACTTTATTCAGGGGTGTTTGTTTATTTTACGAGTGATAAATGGAAATAAGCTGAGTAAACCCTTTACAATCAATATGAGTGTAAAACAAGGAGATGGATTGTCTGCAGTACTCTTTAACCTTGCACTACATAAAGCAATTAGTAAAGTAGACCAGGGAGACACTATTTTTAACAAATCAAGTCAGATCTGTGCTTATGCAGATGATGTAGTGATCATAGCAAGAGAGAAGCGTACACTGAAAAGAGTATATTTAGAATTAGAGAAAGAGGCTACAAATATTGGGTTATTAGTGAATGAGAGTAAAACTAAGAGCATGGTAATGTCCACATCTAACACAAGAAGAGCCCCGCACGATATTACAATAGGCGATAAGACATTTGAGGGTGTGACACAATTTAAGTACCTAGGAGTACTTATTAACAACCAGTGTGATATGACAAACTGTATTAAAGATCGATTACAGGCTGGAAACAGAGCATACTATGCAAATATCAAGATGCTCAGGAATCAACTTATATCGCGAACAACCAAAATGAAGATATATAAGACAATGATAAGACCAGTAGTGATCTATGGCTCTGAAGCTTGGACATTAACTATGGATGATGAGAATACTGTGAAGTGTTTTGAAAGGAAAATACTGCGAAGAATATATGGCCCTGCTAGAGAGGAAGATGGATGGAGAATACGATATAACCATGAACTAAACGAATTGATTGGAAAACAAGATATCGTCAAGTTTATAAAGGCACAGAGAATCCAATGGTTGGGACATATAGAGAAGATGCCGGAGAGCCAGATGCCCAAGAGAATGTTGAAAGGGAGGTTATTCTCCAGGAGGAGGAAAGGACGTCCTAAGAAGAGATGGTTGGATAGTGTGACTGCAGACCTCGTCGCAATGGGAGTGAGAGGATGGAGGAGCAAGGCGATGGATAGACCAACATGGAGAGCAGTTGTCCAAGAGGCCAAAACCCACCCCGGGTTGTAGCACCATGGAGTAAGGAAGTAAGTTTGTTTATTTTACATACCGGTACTGTACAGTATATGCAATGTACCCTCGCCCAGTCATATTTGTGTCGGCCGACTGAAGGGTTACAACTTTTTAATAGTTCGTACAGGCAACACTGAAAAAATGGTTTCAAAACTTTACATTACATGTGACTAAAATAACCCCTGGCACTACAGCCCATGAAGGGTCTAGGCCTACCAAGCGACCGCTGCCCAGCCATTTAGGGTGACGCGTGATCAGCGCATTGGGTCCATTCGGCCGTTAATCTTGGTTTTCGTGATCGGGGCGCTGCCTCACTGTCAGACAGCTACTCAATTGCCCTCACGACGCTGAGTGCACCCCGTTCCAGCCCTCACGTCAGTTTCTAAAAATCCCTGATGGAGCCGGGAATCGAACCCAGGGCGTCCGGATGAGAGGCAGACGCGCTACCCCAACACTACGAAGCCGGATTACATGTGACTAATATTCAAAAAAGAATGAGAAACACCAGTAACATAACCGGGTAGTCGGGTTCAAACCGGGTACCCCAATTCTGGCTCTGTTATTGCTTCTTCCTGGCGACCGACAGCCAAACAAAACTCCCCAAGGCCAAGGGGAAGCTCCGGAGAGCTCGCCATTCCACTGTGGAGATTTGTATACTTGTGACGAATGATTTGGTATTTTTGTGATTTCTTGTTTGAACTTTCTATTAAACTGCATCGATTACTACCAAAGTACTACAACAGTAAGTGTAGAGGTAAGTGCATTGTTGTAGCTTATTACTTTAGGCTTACGATGGTATGGGCGTATTTAAGATTCAAATCGATTTTGTTTGGCTAGTCCATGTTTTTCTCTACAACTACCAGTGGGGTGAAACCGGGTATGACGCGTGGGGCAGGATCGGGTGGTGCCCGATTTTACCCCATCTATTCAGCACTCCACAATAATAGCTATTAAATAGATTTTTAAAATAAGAGTGCGTGTGTGTGAGAGAGAGACAGAGATAAGTGTTATTATTTGAAATACAACTTAACAATGTGTAGGCCCAGACTTTTAAGTTTTCAATCTGTACAAAAATAGTTGCGTTGCTAATTTCATTAAGACTTTCTTTAGAATCTCTATGTTGCAATAAGATGCCGAGAACATACGTGAGAAAATCAAAGAGACAGTCATGACACCAGAAAAATATAAGGTAGACAATGAAGAAAACAAGAAGTTCCGTGAGAACTATACAGCCTACTTTTCATGCCAATGATTATTCTACAGTATATGAACCTATCAAGAATAATGACACAATTAAGTTGGTAATATCGAAATATCTAATTAGTTCAAAATATACCTGGTATGATGTAGCCTAATAGAGCACTACAGTTGGCAGCCCTGGTGACTGAATATATTCTTAGTTCCATCTCTTAAGGCACAGAATACAAAATTTGGATGAAGTCCAATGGACGTTACATGCAGTTAGGCACTGGATCTATCAGAACGCGTAAAAGCATGTTGCCAACAATACCATGCGTGTGCTGGTCAGAAATAATCTGAAATATTATGATATCTTGTTGTGCCAATTTTGGATGAAATCCATTTGTTAGTATAGAAGTTACATGTATTTTAAAATTGGACATATCAGCAGGCATAGAATCATGTTGGCAGCACTGCCTTGTATTAATTACTCCAAATTAACCTAGAATGTCAGGTGCTATACTGTAACGTGTTTTTCGAGGGGTTTTTATGCAACTGGCATAAGTCAGTAGGAAGCCATTCTATATTTATTTACGCGGCAAATTGTTCAGCCAAGAGAATTTTTCATGTTAATTTATTATTATTATTAATTTATTATAATTATTATTTAGATATTTTCGGAGCATTTTATAAAAATTATTAGCATTCAGATAGGTTTTCTATGTATTAGAAAACGCTATCAAGCAAATTATTACGAACGACGATATCATAGAAAATTATCTGATTACGGAATTTTACGGAGTTTTGTCAGTTAGGGTATTTGAGAGACATGACTCACTGGGAATTCTAATACAAGCTGATTCCTGTCGAGAAGCATGACGCAATCCTGGGTCGCAAGGTCTAGAAGAGGCGAATTGTTGAAACGGAAAACGACTTCTCCCTCTCGCCCGCGGAGTGTAATGAACCGGAGGAGGGGAAGTGGCGGCGTGCTCAGCCAATCAGCGGAGACAACGTAAGCTGGAAGTCGGTACCATGGTGGGGGAGCAACGTGTGGATATATCGTTCGACGCGCCGTGAAACGAGGACAATCTGTGAAATAATTGACGAGTATGGATGCGCGTGCGAGTGGCTCCGATGTTCGGTGGAGTTAAGGACAATCTGTGTAGAACTTGCAGTGTACGGTCGCAAGTGCGTGACGCTCCGATGTTCAGTGGAGTTAGCGACGAACTTTTGTAAAACGTAACCAGTGCGGTTTTACGAGAGTTTGGGTCCGATGTACGGACCATAGAATTATCTAATCTACCAGAATATCATCAAATTTCGACGGAGATGACGACGTCCAGGAGACTGTGGGAAGCACACAGCATCATCAAGAACGAGGGAAATGCTTTGGCAATTTCCAGGGGTAAGCGCTAATGACGCAGAAATACGCAATCTCTCATTTTTCTTTGTTTTATATTTCATAATTCAGTAACTTCATAGCTTGGAAATAAGAGTAAAATCAATTTATCAGACTCCGTTTTCACGTAATTTTCTATCGGTAATATTCAAATCACAACGCTCCAATTTAAATTTTAAACTTATTATCATTATTAATTTTGCTATACTTGTATTATATAATAAATTCATTTCTTTTACAATGCAATCTTTGCTTTCAGTAGGTAGCATTAGATATAGACCAATTCCTTCTCCTGATACAATTGTTTGTTGGGTTAATGATCAAATCATACCACGATCTGAGTGAATAGAGTCTTGAATGTGTTCTGCCAGAGCTAGACGTTGTTAAATACAAATTTAGATTTCAACATTGCATTGAGGTCTTGGCGCCCATTAAAACAACATAGCTTAGGCAAAGGTAAACAGTTACATTTCTCTCCCAACAGTGTGGGCTAGCGAAACCATTACATTTGTCGCTACCAACATGGGGCACTAATTACCAGTACATTTGTACGCTCAACGTGGAGCAAAGTAAATACCGTTTCACTTGTCATCCCAGCCTAAGCAATAACTGCTACAATACGTGTGCAAAGTATAGAGCTGTTGGCTTGCATACTTTCTGGTATATTGATATTAGGGTAAAAACAATATAGACAGCATTTATTAACAGTTGGCAGCCCTGATTGCTCTTAACAATACTTATAGTCATATCTGTTATGGTACACATAGCACATACGAAATTTGGTTGAAATCCAACTGATAGTATAGAAGTTACATGTATTTAAAAATTGGTACTATCAGCAGGTTTATAATCATGTTGGTAGAACTGACGTAAATAAGTTACTCCAAATTAATCTAAAATCTCAGAATATACATGTGCATAGTGTAAAGCTGTTGGCTTGCATACTTTCTGATATATTGGTATTTGGATTTAAAAAAATGAGAGAGCAATTATTAACAGTTGGTAGCCCTGCTGGCTCTTAAGAATATGCTCAGTCATATCTGTACATAAACCTTGCAAGATATCCAACATGGAGCTCAAATTTCTAGTGCGTTTTTTCAGCACTTAGTAGCACTGACATCATTTTCAAATATGGACGTGAGATATTCCGGTGCACATCTTTACTCATACTAAATTTGGTTTTGATTGCTGCAGCCGTTTAGGAGTTGATAGGGGGGGGGGGGGGACACACACAGCCAGACAGACAGAAGGACACACACACATTTGCCCGATCTCATAAGTCTACTTTTTCCTCATTTTTGCAAAATGTGAAAAGTAGGCTAAAAATGTGTTTTCTAATTTTCCATATACTCAACATGTGTACCCGGTTCTACCCCACCGGTGGGGTAAAACCGGGTGAATTGACTTTTTTTCTATTTTTTATAATAATAAACAGAATGACTCTCTCGTTTATTGATGATGGATATATTATGAAATAAAACTACTCAATGATCATGTACGCATGATTTAATGAAAAATGAAAATCCACAGCCTGCTTCCAGTCTCCGACCGGGTCAGGAATTAAATGAATGAAGCCCCCATCTAGCGGCGAGGATATGAACTGTGCCGGCTGCCGAAGCCTGTCGCACGCAGGATTTAATACTTATCCGAAAATAAACATAGCTTCAGGAAGTAGTCAAAGTCTAGCCACCCGGTTTTACCCCACTTTCCCCTACTGGTAACTACGTTATATGTAACTCGTTACTCCCAGCACTGGAAATGATAACAGGTTCCATACTGTTCCCAGCTAGAAAAGTTAATGCAAAATTTCAGCTTACTCGATCGAGTAGTTTTTGCGTGAAAGAGTAGGCTATACTGCAATGAATACCTGATGGCGCAAACCTGCGCGAACTCGCGAGCGAAGAGAGGAAAGGAGGAGAAGGAATGTAGCGGAGGGGGTCACTGCTGCTGTGCTCCTGAGGACACTGACGTGCAATACTGTTACAGTAGGAGCCGATGAGATGTGAACATTTTGGTAGCAACAAGAGAAGTCAACTATTCTCCCCTCACATTTACGCTTCAGGACATGGACTATCCCAGATACAAAACTCTTTCCGTACACATGTGCCATCAGGTAATAATTGCGGTACCGGTATACCACAAGATTCATATCATCACTGTAAGTGAAGAATCTCGTACATGGAGAATGTTGCTCCTCTCCTCTTTATTCTTTTCCTTACGCCTGGCGGAAATGCATTTACCGCACAATAACGAAAGTATTCTTACCCCTATATAATGCATATTTTCTCAGCATCTACCCAATGGATTTGTTTCAAACATTCAAGATATGTTAAATGAACTACTGCTTTGGCATTACTTTAATGCAGGATGTTTGAAAAAAAAAATAGTAGACAATTTACACATAAAAAATGAAATAAAAGATATGTAGGAAATGTTTATAGTAAAAGAAAAAACTCATAATTAAATCATGAATCAATTGACTAAAAATCCCTGTGTTAAATGAAGGTCAAATCCTTCATAAACATACCGTACAAATATCAGTCTCATGGTCCGAATAGATTCTGACAAAACATGTTTTTTTTTTTGTATTTTAACATTGGCAAGATAGGACTGTCCGGAGCCACGTAACCTACTGTACGTATTGTCTTCCTTGTAGAATAATTAATTTTATCTCGGGTATATTACATATCCACCACCCTAGGGTTCTTGTCATTTTTGGGGCTTGGGGATATTTGGTCATGCATTTGTGTGATGCATTTCTCTGATAACCTGTTTTTCTTTGATGATAATACTGGAATATTGGGGCTTACGGGCAGTAACCATACACTGAAATAATGTGGACTCTACTGTACCTGCCTAACCGTAAGTCAAGTAGTCTACAGTAACATTAATGAAATTCTGAAATAACCTGGTATACCAATACTCTTCAACTCATTGACAAATATTACTGGGGCACGGTCACAGTGACCCGCTCACTATTGTACTGAAGCCTTGAGTTAAAACGGTTCCTTTACGTTAAGATTAACTAGCTGGCGGCATGCGATCTCAGACCGTGACTAGCTAAGATAGGAATCTAGTGGAGTGATGAATATTACGACGTAGCGCACATTCTTCCCCGGAATACGATGCGCAGGAGATCATAAGAGGGGCAGTCAACTGGAAACAGTGCGATTGAACAATAAAAATTTATTCGGCTTTTCCCAATTAATTAGGGTCGCCGGAGCTAACCAGGCTTATTTTGGTTTTGGCCAGGGATTTAAGGCTGATGCCACGTGATTTTTCAGGTGAAAATTCCACCCCGATGTCACCGAGATTCGAACCCCAGCCGTCCGGGTGAAAGACGAGCAGCTAAGCCACTGCGCCATCACGCTCCCCTGCGATTGAACAATCCTAAGGTCAAATGTTAATACATTTATCCTACTGTATTGGAAGACAAAACTGGCCCTGAGCTCCCAGAATCAATTAATGGCTCTGTCAAGTAATTTACCTCTGGGCTGAGGGCTCGGACGGAGTTCTCTCAGCCTCAACAAGACAACTGAGAAGAACTGGGTTCGATTTCCACCTTAGCCATTCTATAAGTGGTTGTACGTAGTTTCCCCATTCTAATCCAGTCAATGCCGTGATGGTGCCTAACGTAAAGCCACGGCAGCCCCTTCCCAATCCTAGCCCAAAATACAAACGCTACGTTAAATTATGTAAAGGAACAGATTCCAAATACACGGGGATGATGAGCACGATGTTGCAAACTTCTCAATAATGACCTCTTCTCGACGAAGCGACGTACTCTCCAATGTCACTGCCATCTGGCAATGAAACCCAGAACTTAACTGGCCGATCAGTAGCTCAGACTTTGACAAAATATTTTTTGTCGCCTTTCAAAAATCATACTTCTTTGGCCAGGAATCGAACCCACGATCTTGGGACCAGGAGGTGTACGCTCTACCACCGAGGTAGTATAATAATAATAATAATAATAATAATAATAATAATAATAATAATAATAATAACCAGCAACGTGGCTATGAGGTTAGCATGCTAGGACTTGGCCCGAAGGGTGCCGGGTACAATTCCTGATCGGGTCATTGATATTTGAATCCCCCTGGCTTGAGGACTGTGCGTTAGTGGAGTTTACACCATCATTCCATCCTCACCACTACCACACAGTTCGCCCACGGCCGTCAACTAAAAAGGCCTGCACCGCGCCCCTCCGGAGATAATATGCAAAAAAATAAACACATTAAATAATAAAAACACCTGGCACCACAGCCCATGAAGAATCTTGGTCCACTAAGCGACTGCTGTCGAGCTATTTGGCGAACAGATTGCGGGGTGATCAGCGCGTCGGATTCCCTCGGCCATTAATCTTGGTTTTACAGACCAGGGCGCAGTCTCACTGTCAGACAGCTACTCAATTTTCCTTACGAGGCTTAGTGCATCCTGTTCTAACCCCCACGTCACTTTCTAAAATCCCTGCCGAAGCCAGGAATCGAACCCATGACCTCAGGATGAGAAGCAAGCTCTACCCTAACGTACTCTCCAATGTCACTGCCAACAATAATAATAATGTTAGGTGGCCCCGTTATGGAGGGAGGAGTTCTATACCATGTTGTGTGGTCCATCTATCCCTCCCCTTAAAGCCATCAGCACTGTCTAACGTTACAAATCACGTACATCCCCCAGTTCCTGCGAGCACCCACGAGATTGCACACGAGCGTGAACGGATACAGCCTCTTGTACAGTATACTCTTGTGCCAGGCGATAATGCTGACAATAACGGTTTCAAACTAACCGGCGAGTTAGCAATCTGTACAAAAACAATGAGAAAAGGAAGTTGTTAAAGACTGCCGAGAACATCGTGCACCTGGATTTCATTACTGTTTAAATAGCTCTCCACCAAATACCTGGCCAAAGGAATTTACGCTGTAATGACAACTTGCAATGTGGGAAGAACTTTATTTCGCTTTTAATTTTCTCCGCCTTCAATTAAAACTGGAGACAAGTAGCAACTTCAAAACACTTGATCAGCTGCGATGAGATTGACGTGATTTTTCCCTTCCGGAAGGATAAAGATTCTATGGATTTGAAGTCTCTTTAAGCTCCGCTGTTTCTGGAGATGCCACATGCCGTTGCTCGACAGTGTTACCGCACTGGGGGCTTTTTAACAAGTCAGTAAATCATTTGAGACCGACTGAATGCATTCATTCATCATCCAATTCGGGTCTATCGTTAATCGTACTTTTTCTTTAAATATCAAGAAAATATATATTTAATACCAAATCAAGAGAAAACATTGTGGCATAGTAAGAGTAATTACTAATTCTTATTTAATCGTTAAATAAATACAGCCTAACACTTGCACCACTAAGATTGCGCATGAAATACGCCTAACTAGTCATATTTTTAATAGATTGAATAAATCAACACTACCACCACTAAAACATCGAACATGATTATTTTTAAGACAATAGTGGTTTGAGTACGGACTAGTTGACAGCAAGCTGAGATGCATTGATGTCTTTACAGTCAGTTCTTGCTAGTAGACTATGAGTATTTGTAATTTGGAGCTTAAGTTTAGAAGAAGGCAGCCCCATAACATTTTAAGCTAGGCACTAATCAGGCATCTGCTTCCAGAATAATGGGGAAGTATAAAAAAACACCACTATCTCTGGCTGAGATGGAATTGGAACTCACTTCCGGTCAGTTTTTATCACGAGAAGGATCCGTCAGAAGAACTGACAATGAAAAGCATGTAAGTGCCAAATCTAAATTATTCAGGAGGGAAAAAGAAACAGACGAAGTGAGATCACTTGGAAAATTTTACATCTATCCTTTTCGTTGTCAACTTTAAATTTATTGTCACAGCCGGGAATGGATCTCAAACCTTTGTATGCAGTAGAGTAAAATTACGAATGCGACTGTTAAATTATTATAAATTAGCATTGAGGAGTAGTGTGATTCAAGGGGCAGCAATTCATCGAGACCTGGATCCATAAGAATGTGGTCGGTGACAATCGCAGACAGGAAGTGGAGATGGATGAGCAGTCTCATAGGCGATGAAGCGTTGAACTGTCTACAGAGCGAGGAACTCTTGTAACTTATCGCCTCTGCAAAGAGTCCCTCGTAATTACTACCAGATGCCAAAGAGTTACAGCTCACTGATCAACGCGTTCCCCTAAGCAGGCGCAGGAAGGAAACATAACCATGTGAGTACTGTAATTCAATGGAAGATTATTATTTGATTAATTAATTAAAAAGAAATAGCGAAGTAGGCAGGTCAGTAACAATATTGTGCGTTGTTAAATTGTTGTGACGTTTATTAGAGACACCAGCGAGTCAAAATTTAGTCCAGAAGAGGATCTTTAACGTGTGAAAAAATCTACTGACACAAGGTTGCCGCATCCTTAACTGCAATTGAAGTGAGCTGGGATTGAATCCTCAATCTTTGCTTTGAAGGTTAACGCTAATCTAATTCCGCCATTCATCCCCACTAGAATTTGACAGGTAAAGAGTTATTTCCTCTTACGCAGTGAAAATAGCTCCAGAACACAAGAAAATCTGCAGTCCTGCCAGAAATGCAACTATAATAAGAACCCGTCACTTGAATTTTAAAAATAAAACACAAGACGACACCTCCTCAATTCGGAGGCTGGTCCTCTTGTCTATGCATTATGCTAGTATAAAACACGTCTTTGATAAGTTGTGATCAATGGCGCCCTTTGCATCCTGTTGTGAAGGTGAGTGGGAGAACAAGCCGTTGAGTTTAAACTAACGGACGCTTGTCCTTTACCTTCAAGTCCGAACAATAGTCTACCTGCGGATGATTGGCCTCCCTCAGCCTTAGTCACCACTTAGGTAGAACAGGGATCCAGACAGTTTCACACGCCGACATTTGTTACTAGTCTGCCATAAAAGAGAAAACCCACACAAAATTATCAATGAACAAAATTGTAAACAAATTGCAGCCACTTGTGGTAGTTCCCTGCCTCGGGTTCTATTCCCAGCTCTGCCAAGATATAAAACTTGGAATTACGATTATACTGGAGACGTACAGAATTCACACTTGGTAAATCGTGTATAGTTTTCAACAAATTCAAAATGGTTTGGTATCTTTTAACTGATACATTGTAGGGTGTACTATGGTCATCGAAAAGGTCCAGAAGCAGTACACACAATACTATGCGCGTAGAGTTATAGAAGGTTTGACCATTATCCCCTCCACGAGTTTAAGTTTTAGGCTATATGCTATAATCCGTGTCTAAAGACATCCAATAATGTTACTGGTTTTACGTCAATTTCTACTGTGGCTTTTAGAAACGCCGGGGTGCCGGAAATTGCCCCGAAGGGAAGCTTTAACGTGCCAGTAAATGTACTGACACTGCTCCCTCACGTTTGCGCACCCTCAAATGTCGATGACTGCGCCAGGATTCGATCCTGCAACCTTGGCCACAGCTGGCGAGAACGTTACCGCTGAGCCACGCAGCCAGTCCCAAAGACATCCACTATGGTTTCTCAAATATTCTGAGAGTGAAAACAAAAACCTATAAATTATAATCGATTGACACATGTGTATTACCCTCTTATACAATATTACTTTTCAAATAGATTGTATTGTCCAGATCGATACGTAAGATTGGATTTGTAATGCATAATATTGCCCTCCTACTTTGTGATACCACCAACTGTGGTAGAGTTCGTATAACATAAGGAAGTTGATATAAGCCTGGTTGCATCCCTATGCTTCAGCTTGCTCCAAATTTTATTCGAACTCATGAGAGTCACGTCTGGCGATTAGTTGCGTTTTTATTAGAAGTGGCGAGTGGATGAAGGTTTGTGACAAAACCTTGACTCCACTGTCTTCGTACCTGCCGACAGTTCACAACTCACTGTACGGACCTCAAGTGAGTGTCCAGAACCTCTTCATTCATTTGAAGTAAATGGTGGCATATTGAGTACTATGTACTCAGGATGATGGGTCCATAGAAAATATTTGATTCGAGCCAGCCCAATTTCTGAAAAAGAGATTACGCATCTACTGTAGAGTATCGGCATAGTTTATGAATATTGTCTGTATTAATTTTTCCATGTGTAGTAAATTAAGGAGACAAAGGAGGGGATTAGTCCCCAATTTGTGACATAATCAACATTGAGTCACCTTAACTTAAATGAACACCGATAAATTTGCCATTAAATAGCCTATATCAAGAAAATTCTCGAACGAAGTTCGCCTACTGTATATAACTTACTGGGTTTGATGCAATTTTAATATGACTCCAAGTTAAAATTTTCATTTAGAATTTGTGGCATTTTAAATTATTTGTATATTTTGATAAAGCACATTGGAATTTTATAGATATTAAAAATTCTATTTCTTTTATATGATTTAAGTATAAAGTGGGAAATTGTGAAAATCAAGAAAGTAGGCTGTATGCAAATATGAAAAATTAGCTTATCAAAAATAGGATATGTTTGTGAGCTTGCAATTCTCGAAGTGCACACGATTTGCGATTTACGGTTTAAAATATTATATTTATTCAATATCCGCTCTCTTTTGTATCATAAGTAATGAAATCGTTCATTTGATTGATTTTATTAATTGTGTTGCCTGGTGCAGGGAAAACAGCTGGTATGAAGTAGAAGTAAACAACCCTCATTGCAAGCACACAGTTCCAACCAATGCGAATATTAAAATGTTACTTGAATTAGGGTCTTATCAGCTCGGTGTGCTTGTGAGTGCGTTGTATTTTAATATAAAGACTAGTTGTGTGTGTGATATTTTTGCTGATCTGTTTTGGGTTTAGTATTGTGGTAAGTATCCCCAGCCATTTTCCTGGAAATATTGTCTAAAAACTAAACTCAAGATGGACGTTATCATCATAATGAATCATTCCACGTAAACGTCATACCGAGGTAGTCAGTCCCACACCATATTTTTACCTACGACATGCGTATAAATTGAATTTTAGCTATGTTTTTTTTTAATGAAGCAGCACCTTAAACCTTCCTCTCCAAACAATATTTTGGAAAACAGTATTTGAAATAAATATTCAGAGAAATGTTGTGTGTGGCTGACTGACCTCGGTATAACAGTTTGATGGAATGATTCTAATGTAACTTCTGAATGTGCATACGCCACTGCATGCACTCGGAGAAGCTGCCAGCATCAACACTTGTGTGATTTAGCTGATAAAATAATAAAATAGCATTTGAACACAAGGCCATCATTGAAGGAATATCCCCTGTAATACGCTAGCGAGCTCAGCTCCCAGTCCTATATACGTTGAGGACTCAGTACAGTATTTACATCCCGTCCCACTTTAAAGGTTCATGTTATCACAAATAGCAGATCTATTTACCCTCCACGTAACTCATTATACAATATGTATTTTCACACACCCGCTGCTTGTATAGTGTTTTAGCACGAACTTGGAGCAAGGACATGTGACCTGCAAACCAAGCAATACGAACACGATTTGATTGAACAATAACACTTTTCTTCAAGGAATATTCTACACTCGTGATTATTACGGTGGTGGCAGCTCAGTGACCAAGAACTGCGTTTGCAACTGCGCCACTTACATGTCTACGATCTCTCGCGTCATACTTGCTGTCCGACCTTTCCTGGTCCACCCTTGTCATCTTCCGATCCATACGAGGACAAGGCTGTCTTTCATGACCTGCATCTATTCACTTCGTAAAGCCTATTCTGTTCGAGTTCAGAACTGTTTTCCTTCTGTGTGAAGCTTGTAATCCTTGAACCTAGATATAGAGAAATATAATTTACTTTTTAAAAACAAACTTCATGTGTACTATTTGCGGGCTGCCAAGAATAGGCAAAGTGTACAAGAAACAAAGGAAAACTGTAAAAGCTTCAAAGTTGTAGTAGCCTAAGTTTTCAGCGTTACCATTTTCCAATCTATTCTTATTTTATTCAAATCCACAATCTTGAATGTGGGTTATAATAGGCGATAACAAGTTGTCTGGGCACGGACACCAAGAGCCCGCTGATGAGCCTATCTTGGTGTTCCTAGGTGAAACCCCTCACAAGACTTGGCATAAACCTAGAAAAATTGCTGAGTTTTATTAAGTTGTAAATATGTTGCCTGGCTGCGTGGCTCCGAGGTAACACTCTCCCCTGCTGTTCCCAAGGTTGCAGGATTGAATCCTACCGCAGTCAGCAGGCATTTGAGGGTGCGCAAATGCGAGGGAGATGTGTCAGTAGATTTACTGGATCTTTAAAGATCCTCTTAGGGGCAAAATTCCGGCACCTCGGAGCCTTTGAAAGCCGCAGTAGTTAAACGGGACGTATTGTAAAACCAATAACATTATTATTATTATTATATGTAAATATGTTCTCATTGAGCCATGTAGAACGAATACGACGAGGTCCAAACTCCTTCCTTTTGGTAAACTGAACCGCTTCCAGACTTGGTGAATTCGGATTTCATGGTGAATATTTTTCTCCGATTTCAGAATTTTATTTCGAACGATTTCAGTGAACATTGCATACACATGTTGTTGTTGTTGTTAATTTATTTAGGGGGTTTACGACATCGTGGTCATGTGTACTTGGGAGTATCTGTATTTTGTCTGATAACCTGTCTTATTGTGATGGCTGTATTAGTATGTGTATTTGTAAGTCAAGTGAGGATTGGGAAGGTGACGGCCGTGGCTTTAAGGTAGGAACCTGCCTGGAGTAGACGTGAGGAAACCACGGATAAACCATTTCCAAGTTGGCTGAGGTGGGAGGGAATCGAACCCACCTCTTCTCAGTTCTGCCTCACGAGGTTGAGTGTACCCTGTTCCGGCCCTCACACCAGAATTGAATACAAAGCCTAGGCGACAGAATATTTCTAATAACTTCATTACGGCCACTAAAGTAACGTCTTGTGAAGAATTTGTTAGAAATAAGATGTTTAGTAAAGAACATATAGTATAGTTATACATGTCCTCGGACACTCCCGGCACTAAAAGCCATACGCTAAAAAAGTATAGTTATAACTCTTTCTCCTTATCAAGAAGTATAATTGAATGTTAGTTGTAGTACAACGTGGTGTATTGCACGTTCTACTATGTTAAAGATTGTCCTTATTTCCAACAATTACGGTACTTACTGGAGCTATTATTGACTGCGTAACTCAATGTGGCACATTGGTCGATTGATCTAGATGCTTGGCTCTCACCCGTGTAGCCAGGGTTCGAATCATGTAACGGTAATTTTGGAATTTGTCTTTTATGACAGTTGTTTTATAACTACCCATATACAGTAACTTAATTAGGCCTAGATGTAGCGTATTTCCTAATGGGAAATAAATACGAATTACACAGCACGTTTTATTGCAAGTTTCCACAACAAAAAGCTTGTTCATTGTTCCTACACCCATCCCTTGGCAAAAAATAACAACTGTACCTACTAGGGATTCGAACCCACGCTCTCTTGATACCAGCTAGGCACGAGGTAGAATTTTCTCATAAATAAAGATACCCATGAAGCTGAACTTTTACTACGCTATAATAGTGTATAAACAACCTTTGGGATAACAACGGGTCGGCACCTTCACCGTGTGCAAACGAGACGGGAGAGCACTGGACTGCTTTAAGTCCGTGACGGCCCGTTCTCCACTCCTCAACACCATTAACCAGGTCAAGGCATTCAGTCCTCGTGTCTTAAAATAGTGGAACGGTGCAACATTCATGAGATTCCAGAGAACAACTAAAATAGAAAGCGCTCAATTAAATCTTAACAACAGGGGGCAGCGAACGCTTTATTTAAAGAAACAAATGAGTTACGGGCAGGAAAGAGCGATGAACGGTTGGCTTTCTTTCACGTTTTGCTTCCCAAACATAACAATGCAACAGTCAGTTTTAAGACCGTTTAATCATCTCCGTAACTAGATCCCCAGGAATCTAGTTTACGTCATTATTCGAACAGAATAAAGCGATGCATAAATGCCCATTACGAAATAAATAATAATTATTATTAATATTATTTTTAAACACATATTTAGGGTGAAATCTAGCAGCAGTTCTGATACAAGATGGACAGAAGAACGCAAGAAGCAACACAGTGAGTTCATGAAGAGATTTTGGGAGAAGAGGAAGGCAAACGTCATTAAGCCAACTAACAAGTTCCAACGCGCTCAGCATAACGAAGAAAGAAAGAAAGAAGACGATGATGATAATTGTTGTTTTAAGGGGCCTAATATCTAGGTTATCGGCCACAAGAGAAAGAAAGAAAGAAAGAAAGAATAATAACTCACAAGAACCTGTGACACATCAAGTCTCGTGAGTGGTTCTTACTTCATTTAGGAACCGAGGACACGGTTATTGTAAAAAAAAAATGAATAAAAAATAATAATAATTATTATTATTATTATTGAAGAAACCCACCGAGAACAAATTCGGGCGTACTAGGCAAACATCAAAGCTCAATAATAATAATAATAATAATAATAACAATAATGTTATTTGTTTTACGTCCCTTTTAACATCTGCGGCTTTTAGAGACGCCGGGGTGCCGGAGTTTTGCCCCGAAGGGGATCCTTAACGCGCCAGTAAATCTACTGACACTGCTTCCTCGCATTTGCACACCCTCAAAAAAGCCCGAAGAATGAAACAGTTGGCATGACGCGATCCGTAGAAGGCTGATACGAAATGAATAATAATAATAATAATAATAACAATAATAATAATAACAACAACAAGAACCTGTGGCACACCTAGACGCCGTGAGTGGTCCTTACTTCATTTAGGAACCGAGGACCCGAGTTGGCAAAATATTCACAAAATGTATTTTTGATGCAACATGTAAAATTCAATAACTGAATCCTTGAAAATACGAAAGTGTATTTTAAAATTAAATTGAAAATTCTGAACACAAAAGCAAAGTATGCTTGCAAACCATTGATTTGGAAAAACTTAATGGAATGGAAATCATCTTCCTTGAAGTATTAAGTATTTTCAGATTAATTTTAAAATACAATTTTGTATTTTGAACGAATCAGTTATTGTATTTTGAATTGTCTATCGAAAATACATTTAGTGTTTTGCCAAACTCTGCCGAGGACACGTTTTTGGATAACTCCCACGTACTTCAGGGTGAGTCCAATCTGTCTGTTAACATGTGTTATTGGGTTGCGATATAAAATATTTCTTAGCACAGGCAAGGAAAGCTTCCTTACAGAAAAAAACATTTGTTTGCATCAAATATAGAGTTAGATATCAGGAAGATCCTTTTTTGAAAGCATTTGTCTAGAGAGTGGCACTCGAGAAACTTGGACTATTGGTGCTGCAGAAAAGACGACAAATACAGGAAATGATAGTTTGGGTAGATATAATAACAAACGAATGGGTGAGGAAAGTTGTTTCTGGCGAGTGCAAATGAAGAGAAGTGTTAGGTTGGTAGGGCGCGTACTAAGGTACCCAGGTATAGAAAACTTAGTTATGGAAGGAACGAGGATAAGAAAAATAGGGGTTTGCGAAGGGTAGAATATGTTAAACAGAATTGCCTCAGATGTAAGGTATGGTAGCTATGTAGAGAATAAGTGATTAGATGAGGACAGGGTGGAATAGATATCTGCATCAAGCCAGTCTAAACTCCAGCAACAATACTTGAAAATGGGGTGTGGATTGGCAAGAAGGTGACTATGACTTCACGTTAGGTACCATCTCTGCATTTGCCTGGAGCAAACCACGGAAAGCCACGCCAAGGGGGGTGATGTTGTGGGAGTTGAACACACCTATGTTGCTCTCGAGGCTCAATAAACCCAATTCTGTCCCTCTGGTCAGAATTGAATTTCTTGACAAAGCCGGGAAACAAACCCACAACCTTGGATCAGTTTCCATAGGATCAAAGCCTTCCTCTGGACAATACTGGCTGTTCTGTGGACATAGTGGCAAATCCTATATCCGTGTAGTTAGTGACAGTTACTGTGGTGAGGCTATCAGATAGCTCTTCAATAACCTCCTGGGCCAGGATGAGCTCGGAATCTAATCCGGGACCATCCACTAGTAGAGGAACTAAAATGATAGACTTCCCTCCGTTCGGGGAAGAAATAATGGTTTCTGGTACAGTGCAACGTTGTTTAAGCAGTGTATGAACGTATAGCAACAGTTGCTTCAGGGGCTAGCATAACCGTGGCAGCGTATGTGCTGCCCACATTAGAGAGGCCGTGTGTGTAATTACTTGGAACGGGGATTGATGACGTACCGAACGAAGAAACTTTCCATGCATTAATCTCATTGAATATATTTAGGAGTCCTCTTTACTGTCCAAATGAGAAGTTGCCACAGCACTGGAAATGTTGTTTGGCAGGAGCTCAAGAGTGCAGTGAAAGGTTGATGCACCTTAAGGTGCTTTTGTTACTTCGACTCTTCATATTAGTGGCTGAGGTGTGCTAAACAGTAAATATCACAATGCTACAACCAAGGAGAATACTGCAGCCATGTATTTGAAAAAGGTGCCAGTTCCCGGCTTTACGTTATCGAACATTAAATTGGAACTGACAAATATTTAAATGTACTGGTCAAGTACACTTATATACATTCCGAAATAGCAGAGACAAAATAATCGGTTATAAGCAAGCTCCAAAATACAAAATTGAGGCACTCAAGTTGATATTACTACCATATTTACAAGTTCTAGGTTTAAACAGAAATACCCACAGGCATTTAATAAATCTAATACACCTTAGTCAATTAAATTTTTAAATTAATATTTACTAAACATTCCTGACCCGGTCGGAGACTGGAAGCAGGCTGTGGATTTTTTCATTTACTAAACAAATACCAGTTTCAGTCACATTATGTCCTTCTTTAGTTTCTAAAGAAGAAAAGAAAACGCTAATGGTAAACTGCTAGCAAAGCTTTTGAAAGCAATATTCAAACTTTCTCTTTCCTATTATATTTTTTAAATAAAAAAGTCTCTAAAACCGCCCACGAACGTGGGCTTTAATTTGATAATATAAAATAAGTTGTAAAGAAATTATATTAATCAAAAAGAATGTTTTTGTTTGAATTCCGATAAATAAACCAAGGTGTATTAGATTTATTAAATTCTTGTGGGTAAGATTGATAGTTAATAAGGAAACAATACACATGATTATGTTCATATCATTACGTAAGTTCTAGCTTGGGAGTTCACCTTCTTAGAGGGTAGACAACATTAACTACCGAAAACAACTGTCAACTACTTAGATGCATGCAGCTCATGGCCCTGCACCTTAGTGCACGCAGTTACTCCGATCGATAATGATGTTGATGATGGTAATGTTAATAACAAAATAATAATAAAACCGTGGCACTGAGCCCGTGAAGCGCCTTGGCCTACCAAGCGACCGCTACCCAGCCCTCTTGGCCTACAGATTGTGAGGTGATGCGTGGTCATCAAGTGGGGTTACCTCGGCCGTTAATCTTGGATTCCTTGACCGGGGCGCTGATCAGGCAGCTACTCAATTATCCTCACAAGGCTAACTGCCCTCACGTCAGTTTGTAAAATCCCTGATGGAGCCGAATATTAATAATAATCGTTTAACGCCCCTTTTATCTGCTATGGCTTTAGGACCACTGTGATTTTTCTGTAATCTAATGTGCCAATAAATCTACTGATACATATTATCTCACAGAAAGAGCTTTAATTGTCAATCGACTCTGTCGGCATTCGATCCCGCATCCTTGAGCACAAGAAGCGAGCACCCCAACAACGTGAAGCACACTGCCGGCCAGCAGCAGAATATCTTCTCCACATAGCAGATTACCTGCTGTAGGACGTAGTAGTACTGGGTAATGTAGCTGTCATACAAGTCTAACAAGTAGGAACGTACCCACAGTCCATAAAATATGAGTGTTACCGAGTGCGTTTCGTGAAGGGGATACTCATGTGTATTTCAAATCTCTCTGAAAATAGTGTGCGTGTGTAACTCAATTTATTAAAACTCAGCAATTCTCCATTACCATATTTACCAAAGCCCCTTAATGAATCAACAGCAACTATTATTAGAGCGCATGGATGGACGAGTCAATAAGAGCAGGTGCTTCTTCCCACATGCAGTTCACCCACCGGGTGGGAAAATTGATCTACCATCTTTTTCAAATGATTAAGTTCGTTCATTTGTAGATTTATCTAAGTTGTGTGTTTGCATTTTTAATTTAGGCGAGGCTCGAGACGGAGGTGGCCGTGGTCTTAAGATATAAACCATCCCGGCATTTTCCTGGAGTAGAAGTGGAATACAACGGAAATCTCCTTCCAGGATGGCTGACGTGGGCATCGAACTCTCCTGGTTTCAGCTTTGCTGCCGTTCATGCATTCAAATCAGAATTAGGCCTACATTTCTTGGAAGAGCCGGGAATTGAACCCGGACCTTAGACGTAACAGCCATGGATGCTAGCCACTACATCACGGGGTAGTCTCAAATTATTATTAACGTATATGATGATAGGTGCCTTGAAGTAAGAAAGGTATAATCTTAATCCTGGCTGGAGTGAATGTGGAAAATGGCTGGAGAAAACCCACCATGATGGCTGCTGATCGTGCCATCACTTGGTCTACTTGGATATAGAGTTAGGCTGCGTGAGGTAGTCAACTTTTTTAAAATAATGTCTAGATTTATCTCTGAATCTAAAGCCTCATCAAATTTTCATCATAAAGATTAAGATGATTTAACTGACATTACTCAAGTTGGTTCACAGGCTGTTTTCCATTCGTTCCCTCCTATAAGCTGTTAATATTAATACAGTATATGCTTACTATAATATTCGGCGTGTTACAAGGGTTGCGAAGGTGTTGGATAGCCCCGCTTAACACTTCACCAGAAGGAACAGCAGTGTAAGCAAGTGACAAGCAGAGCCTCTCCCCAGATTCCAGGAGAGGGGGCGTAGGCTGATTAGTTTCGCCAGATGTGTTCGTGGCTTCGTGCCTCCTTCAGCAAGGACGCGCTTTCCTCAGTTATTCAGTACAATATTATTTAATTACTTCTGTTTGGATTCAATTGGGTGAAAGCAACACAATCCAGCACACACGTTTAAAGTGGCACGCGTTCGGGACACCATTAAAATATCTGGCTGATGGACAACTTTCCCTACGTAACACAAACTAAACAGAAAACTATTGTTCGGGGACCAAACTCGGTAGGAATGATGTCCAGATTATGGGTCACAATAATTATGCACACGGTTCGTCGCTTCCATTAGTGTGATGTATCAGGAGAATGTTCGCACAGGTGGAGAGAAGCATTTCAGGCATGATTCGTGCAGCATGCTTTTAGACTGTCCTGGACACTGGTGGGTTCACCTTGTGGTCTGACGTTCACAAAATCCAGGCACATATAGCAAAATATAAGCCAGCCCCCGCGCCTGAGTTTCGCCCGGAAGCCCCGAGTTCGATTGCCAACTCCGTCATGGATTTTAGGAACTGACTTGAGGGCTGGAACGGGGTGTACTTTGCCTCGTTGAGCTGATCAGAGAGGTAGTGTCCTGGTTACGAAGGCCAAGATTAACGCCCGAGGGGATCTGTCGCACTGACTACGAGTCACCCCGTCATCTGTGGACCGAATGGTTGAGCATCGGTTGGTTGGTAGGCCAAGGCTCTTAGTGGACTGCAGAGCTTCGGTATTTTTTCATAGCAAAATATTAAAAGGATGGTGGTGGTTGTTGTTTCAATGGGATTTCCTGTTCTTGCGATCACTCATTTTCCACAGAGACGGTTCATTAGCAATTATAGGGGCAGATGACCTCACTGTTACGCCAACAATAATAATAATAATAATATTAACCACCCTGTGCATGAACTTTGATTAGGATATTCTTCGAAGTTTGATCGCCATGAGAACAAAATATGCTTCATATTCAATTCTTTGTACTATTCAACATAAAGTCAAATGCACCATTAATGCTCTTTGTGCTTTACGACTTTCAAACGTTTTACACCATTATAGCTCGATAGGAATATGCCTGAGGCGTTGATCCAAACTCTGGGATACTTTGAAAGAATAACAAGGTTAAACATGTCTGACTAATATTTAAGAACGGTTAAGGAACAAAATTATATCTTACCGGGGTAGCTATGCGCGTTAAGACCCCACCATGAGCCGTACTTGAAGTGGTTTTCCATTTTTATCATCAGGCTAATTCTGGGACAGTACATGCTTCCAACGTCTTGCCTGGTTTTAGCTTTATTAATTAAATATCTCATTAACGTCTCTTAAGAGGTTAGAAGAGCATTCGGCCGAGAGAAGCCATCTCACCTCATTTCCTATCTCGTAGAAACGACTCAGCTGATAGACAGAAGTGTGTCTGTTGAAGGCTCCTACCATTAGATGCGCTATATCGTTCATGTCAGATTCGTTGTCGGAAGCTGCAAGCACGTTCTTCACCTTGGCGTGCTCGCGCAACAAAACAATCCTACAGCACCTCAGATAGCTCTACCGAGAACTGTCCTCGCAAAGATAGTAGTTGCCGTTGAATCACATTGTGATTATGTATTCCCGTGTTCTTGAGTGTGTCTGATAAGCTGTGTCATTGCGATGACTGCACTCATGTGTGTAACTGTAACTGGGGTTTGGCTAGGAGTTGGCCATGGCCTTAATATACGTACCACCCCTGGAGTAAACGTGGTGAACCACGGGGTGAAAATCCAGGTGATCACCCCCGAGGTCCAGGTTTGATTCCTGGCTCTGACAAGATATTTAATTATGGTTTGAGGACTGGAAAGGGGTACAGGCTACCCAACCTCGTGAGGCGAATCTGATAAGAGAGGAGTTGCCACCTGAGCTGTGGTTTCCCACTTCTACGCTAGGTTACTCATTTTAGGTCACGACCGCCTCCTTCGCAAACCGTCTCAATCACAAATACAGTACACACACTTCTACAGACTATCAGACAAATTCTACACACATCCAAGAACCCGGGACTGAAATGACTGCAATGCCCATGCTACCAAATCAAACAACATCAACAAGGTAGAGTGCCCACTGTTCAATTCCTATATTGAGATAGCCTAACAACCGTCGAAGGCAGAGCCAAGGTATATTATTAGTATCAAATTCATGATTTCAAATTTCAGGGTAATGCTGACCTGGAAACTCCATTCCTATCATGTTGGTAGAATGCTGAGCTTCTATGCCCAAGATCACAGGTTCAAACCCGGCTGAAGTCGTCAGATTTTTTAGCGTTAAAAATCCCTAAGTATGCCTTCCTTCGGAGAGGAAGTAAAGTCGGCGGGTCATAGATTTATGGTATGTAAAAGAACCTTCCACTAACTACAGTTTTGTGAAGCTAAATTTGTAGGTTAGATTTGATTAACGCTCTATTAAGTTCCAACTTTCGCCGCCAGGTGCCGGTTGCGGTGACATCTAGTAGCCAAGTTCAAGGCTAGGTGTCGTTGACGGTAGCATTTTGTAGCAAAAGTAGGTACTACTAGAAATTGATCGTCTGAAGTCCTTGTCTAAATTACAGATAACACTAATACAGCCATCACAATTAACACCAGTTATCACATCACTACACACACCCAAAGTACACGGGGCTACATGACCGCGTTGTCGCAGCCCCTAAACTGAGGAACCAACCAACCATCCTTATGTCTCAGATGTATGGAAATACATTCCAGGAATACTATCTCCTTAACACTTGAACATGCAAATTGTTTGTATGGCAACCAACCGTAAGGTAAAGCAGGCTTTCTTCCGTCGATTGCGATATCCTCTCATTGTGTGAAGAGAAGAAGAAGAAGAAGAAGAAGAAGAAGAAGAAGAAGAAGAAGAAGAAAGCAACAGCGATGTATCCGAAGACATCCCTATTGCTACAGTGGTCTCGGGGCACTTATCCGAATCGGGGCACACCCGAGTTCGATTCACGGCTCTACCGGGAGATTTAAATTGGGTCCAAAGGTTATAACTGGGTTCACTCAGCCCGTGAGGAACAACTAAGAAGAGAGGAGTTCCCACCTGAGCTGTCATAGAAGTGGTTACCAGGCAAATGCTGGGATGGTTCTTAACTTAAGGCCACGGTCGCCCTTTTGCCCAAATCCGAGCGCAATCGCACATGCACACACTAGACTACTACAGTCATTTCAATGTCACTGGTTATTAGACAGACACCCACCCAAGTACACAGGGCTACGTCACCAAAATGCCGCAAAGTCCCTTAATGAATCAACAACAACTATTATTAGAGCGCATGGCTGGACGAGTCAATAAGAGCAGGTGCCTCTTCCTACATGCAGTTCACCCACCGGGTGGGAAAATTGAACCACACAGCGTCACGAAAGTAAGTAGTCATGCAAAATGAATCATAGTTTGTCCTTCACAGCCCAGCAAACGTTTGTACGTCACTTACAGTGACACTCCAGCTTCGGTACCACGCGGCTTGTTTCTAACATCAAGCAGACTGATATGTCGTAGTTGAGCACACGATTTTCAATGTAGGAATGTCGAAAGTCCACCCCATTTCAAATTAATGTTTTAAACTCAGAGTAAAATATAATGCCACATAGCAGGAACTAAATTGGAGCAGGTGGCCTATCATAAGTACACGGTTGTATGAGGAAGAGATAGTGTCGAAATGCAGAAAAGTTAACACAATGAGTCCTCAATAGCGATCTACAGTATTCTGCTAGCAAGAAGTTTGTGTAGTGACAAAACTCGCCCTACGTCGCTGTATGGAAGCGAGAGTTGAGTATATTCAGGATATGTGATACATCAACTAGACGTAACTGATATGAGGGTAGCACGGATGATTGCTGGGACAAATAGGTGGGAGGAATTGCAGAAAGGTACTCGTAAAGAAGATGTTGATTCTCTAGGGACTTTGCGACATCGTGGTCATGGAGCACCGAGTACTTGGGTGTGTCCGGATTTGCCTGATAACCTGCGTCACTGTGATGTCTGTACTAGTGTGAATATTTGTAATTGATGTAGGATTTGGGTAGGAATCGGCCGTGGCTTTAAGTTAGGTACCGACCCGGTATTTTCTTGGAGTAGAAGTGAAAACTGCGGAAAACAACTTCCATGATGACTGAGGTAGGAACGGAAACCCAACTCTTTTCAGTTTTGCCTACCGAGGGTGAGTGTACCCCGTTCCATCCCTAAAAAAAAAAAAAAAAAAAAATCCGGCCAGAGCCTGGAATTCAACCCGGCCCTCCGTGGTTACAGCCAAGAATGCTAGCCGCCGTAATGCAGAGATAAAAGCTAAGTTAGAAAAGCAGTGGTGGCCGGTAATAAGGTTGCAGTGTTCCACAACGACCAGATTAATTCAAGAAAAACAATATACTGTAATACCGTAACTATATTTTTAGTATTTTTTAGTAATAAAAGGTGTAGGCCTACGTTTCCTGTTTAATTTTGTTCTTTAAAAATTCAGGAAATCTTATAGTAAATTACTGTGAACTGTCTGTGAAAGCGAAGCGCGTCAACTGTCTGGAGCGCTCGTCCGTTTGGTCGTTGCCAGCCTCAAGCAACGACCAGATCTCAATAGTGAAGGGTATGGCAGAGATGCTAGAACGCAAGTCCTATCCCAACAGTTAACTCGGCTGGTCGTTGCCCGCTGATTGCAACAGGGAGCCGAGATGCAGACGGAGACATCAGAGATGCTCCATCAACTGCCGATGTCTTGCAATGTAATTACCGCGTGCTTGTGACACCCGTGGTTCTTTCTCGTCCTCGTATATAACTTGCGTTGATTGTTTTCATGAAGGTTTTTATGTAGACTAACTTATAATCCATTTAATCCGATGACAATGTGATGTTCTCTGAAATGCGGCATTCGTGATGAATGAGGTACATTCGTTTCACCGCGCAATTGAATACAATATAGTTTTCTCTGATATCAAGCAGTCTTTTACTCGCCCCCCCCCCCCCCCCCCCTCTCTTTAATGAAAATAGTGCAACACCCAGAACATTTATCCGCCAGTCGCCACTGTAGAAAAGAACACGCTAGATGAAGCTGTTCGTATGAGCAGACTCAGATGGAGGGGTCAATGTGAAGATGAGTTCGGCTGTAGAGCGTATGAGAAGCAGAGGCAGACCTAGAAGGCAATGGTTAGATGGTTACCGTAAACGATTTTAAAGTGAGAGGTGTAGAAGCAGAGGAGACCGCAGTGCTAACTGGTAATATGGGATCATGGAGGCGAATTGCTCACAAACAGAAGCTTACAGACTAGACTGGACGTTGCAAGGCAAAACAGTCTCAAACGAAAATGTATGTAAGCTATTACTCATTTAAGATTTGAATTCCGCTGAGCGTGGCTGCGCCAGTGTTTGTTGATTAGTGTAGCAGCTGCCCCGCGGGACGAAGCGGGGAACACAGCGATGACAAGAGTTCATTCTGCACATAAGACAAGCAGCATTGCGCGTCACAGGAGCTCATGTCACCATGGACAGTCAAACGATAACTGAGGCTACTGGAGGTGAGTCATATCCTACTCGCGCAACTGTACCTGTCAACGAAGCAGGCTGACGTGTGACACAAGTAGACAAGGAATAGTTCCCATCTCGACCGCCGGCAATCAATTCGTGAAAGGGTAATATGTATCTTAACAGCTGGTGGAGTCAGGCTGTAGTTCGTCTCCATCTATAGCCCCTCTTCGATCCACCAGAAGGTTAACCCCCTGAACCATTACGTGTGAATCGTGTAGGATAAAGACTTTTAAGTGTGAATATAATTGAGAATCACGGAAATGTTCAATTTTGGAACGGATAATCAGTTTATAAAGTGACCCTTACTCTCATCTCAGTTTTGTTTGTTGTTGGGGAATTTGAGACATGTAAAGCCATGTATTGTGCAATTTATCTGACAACCTGTGCTATTGTGATTAGTGTATTAGAGCTAGAATTAGATTGAAGGCGGTCGTGACCTTAAGTTAGAAACCATCCCTGGAGTAGAAATGGGGAAACAACGGAAAGTCACTTCTAGGATTGGAATCGAACCCACCTCTTCTCATATTTGCCCAACGAGGTTGAGTGTACCTTGCTCCAGCCTTTGGACCAGAATTAAATTTCTTGGCAGAGCCGGGAATCGAAGCTGGAGCTCCGGGGTGACAGCTACTGAATCACACGATACCGTTTTCATACTCCATGTGCTCTTTAAATTTGGTTCAACATCCCATCAGAATATAATTTATTGTTTCACCAAAATCATAATTTTATTTTACACCAAATCCTTCGTCCGCGTAAGGCATGAAAAGTTGTATTCTAATTTTTCAGTCAATAAAAACTATAAAAACAATATATAGATGATTATGATTGGGATGTGACACAGGAGATCCGCCTTGGGTCCCCTATGCTCAGTAAAATTAAGTTTCATTTATATTTTGCTTGTTTCGATAATGTTCCTGAGTGACATTGAGTTTAAAATGCCTTATGCCAATGCAATGCCGACTACTTACAATGTTTGATATTAAGGCATTTTACCATTTAAATACTGATACGAAGACTTCGAACATGTACTATGTCATTTGTTTAAATCACTTGACTCCAGAGTTCGCATGAGCGTTTTCCGTTCAGTATGTCATATGCATTCCACATGGCCGAGATTGCGTCATGGTATCAATTTTCGACACCGCGCGCTGATTGTTTCTCTTACCAGTGCCAGCTGGATCGATCGAGTTGGCAGTGCGTCTTATACTTCCGTTTGATCCACCACTGCCAGCTAGGGCACACTTCCATTCGATCGATCGGGCAGTGCATACTTCCGTTGTCCACCACTGCCAGCTACTACACTTCCGTTTGATCGATCGAGCGGGCAGTGCATACTTCCGTTGTCCACCACTGCCAGCTAGTTAGTACATTTCCGTTTGATCGATCGAGAGGGCAGTGCATACTTCCGTTTGATCCACCACTGCCAGCTCGATCGTTCCGATCCACTTCCGTCCTCAATTTTCAAAATCACTCCCACAAAACTATCCAGCAACCGAGCGGAAAGATGTTACATTTCAAAAAGAAATCACACGCCGGCCGACTCCAAACGTCCTTGGGCACTCAAACCATGGCCCGGAAACAGTCTTCTATGACAATCCATCCGGCCTGAGGAGAACATTCTATTAAAATGAAATCTCCCCAGCACTGTCCGCAAGCATTGAAGATAGTTTGGATAATAACACATCCAGTTCAGGAGCTTCTTGTATTACGGTAGTCTATTGATGGAATTACCAAGCAGCCTCACGAAACTGACTCCCAGAAGCGGCGAGTTTTTACGTGTAGTTGTGATAAATCACTCTTAGATAGAGATCAGATTTGGGGCTTGGGGTATCTTTAGTCACCACCCCTACCCCATCTAGGCTTGGGGTAATATAAGCGGCCCAGGGCTTTAAGTAAGGTACCATCACGTTATTCCCTGAAATGAGTTACTGTAGTAGAAACACTCAGGATGGCTGCGAGATTCAAACCTCGAACAGCTCCCATTGCAGTCATTAAGCGGGTAAGATAAAAACTATCTAAAACATATGTTAGTAGTAGCCTAAAATTTGAACTAGCAATGTCAAAAGAAATTAAACAGTGAAAAACAATGTAGCAATATTAAATAGACCTATCTTGATGTAGTATTAATATTATCGTGTTGGAAGCCATTTACTCAGTGTGGCCTTAGTAATCAAAATGTACTGCTTTTCAGTCGGTCAACCCTGAAAAAATTACATGAGATTAATGAATGTATTAATGAAAAATTGTGTATGATTTTCAGCCAATGGCCATAGCAGGGCATTTTAATTAAACTACCGTGGGCTCCCAGCAAGTTCAATTTCAAGCCGGTAGTTCCAACTTTGGCTACCAGATGCCAATGTCACTGACACCTAGCGGCGAACGTTGGACACTCACCTAGCGGCGAACGTTGGAACTTGATAGAGCGTTTCTAACCATCCAAATATCACCTACAAATTTGGCTACACACTACCAATTGTAGTGGTAGGTTCTTTTACATGCCATAGATCTATGACATGGGCCCGCCGGCTTTACTTCCCCTCCGAAGGAAGGCATACTGAAGGATATTAACGCTCTTAAAAATCCAACGACTTCGGCCGGGGTTGTACTCGCGATTAATGAAAAATAAAAAGCCTTAAATTTCGATTATACCGTAGTTTTAATATAAAACATGAACTCTGCACGCAACATTACTACTACTACTACTAATAATAATAATATCGTATGGCCTCGGGTGCCGGGTGCATGCTTTGTTATTTGACACCCAGAGGGCAGCTTGCATGTCGAATTTTGTTGTTCCTTGGAGCGCTATGAAAGTCAAGGAGGTTAGATATCTAAGCTCCTTGACACTATAGCGCTTTCTAGTAGAGAACGGAGGAACGTTTGTGCCAGCAGAAAATCCGGAGATTAATTTTGCCATTATGAACACGGCCTACTCAATTCAAATGGGTTCTTTAACATGCTAACAACGTATGACAAGCGTGTCGTGATTTTTGTCGCGTATTAAAAAAATCACCTACCCTGGCCAGGAGCGAACCTGCAAGCTTGGGGTTGGTAATCCGACACGATAACCACTCGCCCACCGTGGAAAAACATTACTAATAATAATTGACAATGAACGCTAAGAACAACTGGCTGCTTGAAGTTGAAAACGACCTTAAAGAAATAGACATCTCTAGGGAAATGGTGCTAGACAGATCTAAATTCAGGACAACCATCAATTTTCAGACCACCCAAACATTACATCCAACAGAGCCAGGCCGAAGGAGCGCTGTAAGAACCATAGCGAGAAGATAAAGAGATTTTGGGAAAACAAGGAAGCATTATAAGCTAGATAGGTTCAATCGCGCTTCTTAGACGGGCATAATGATAATAATAATAATAATAACAATGGTATGACAGTTTGTGCCACGCAACTGTACGGGAAAATCGAGCACTACGACTGAGATGGGGCAGCAACAATCCGGAGATCGGTGATTAACATCCCGGCATTGAGAGCGGCCATCCTACTAGTCATCAGAAACCCAGACAAATTAAACACATTGCCATGTACACGGGGCTGATGTCCAGCATTTCCCTAGCACCTAAAATGAATGAACAACCTTTTTGTTACCGGGCCTGGTATACGAACACGTCTGGACGTTCGTGTTTGAAACCCTTCACCTGACAGTTCCACTGACCTCTCCCACGCCCCCTCGGCAGTCAGAAGCAACCCCCAGGCTGACAGCAATAATAAGACCCATAAGAAACGTTCTCTACCCTTCTCCTCATACGCCTGTTGAGCTATGAGCATCATTTAAAACTTTTATAGCTTTGTTGTTTGTTTACACTCACACAAGGTTAACAAGCACAATTCTTCTTACCTGTGTTGAACGGAAAGCTGGTTTTGGCGAGTTTTCTTCACTCAGTGCCTTCTAATGTATATATTCCAGAAAATGCACTCTTGCTTCATTCAAACCACACGCAGATATCGCGAAGTATTTAAACGCGACTGCACTGACGTACAAATTGCACCACTAAGCGAAAACACCTGTTCAGACAAGCGAACACCCCGCGACTGGCAGCGCGATGCAAACTAGCACGCTTGCTTGGAACGGCGAGATAGCGCCACTGCGCATGCGTGAGCCACTTCTTACCTGACCGCTTTGAACAAAATGCTTTTTTCTCCCGCTTTCTGAGAAACCTCAGGCATAGGCTATTAATTTATTAGTGTTGCCAAGGGAATACAGTGTGAGATCATGGAGAACATAAGGATAGGTAATACAAAGATTATGTCATGCCAGGGAACGTACAATACCTTCAGCTCGAGTACGGGTGTACCCGTTACATGAATCACCCTTCATTATCAGAACGGCGTTAAATTATAGTAAGTTTACGATGAGTATTATCGCTATTCCTATGACCTACGGAACTCAGAGGCGGAAGTGGTCATTGTGATAATGTCGATCAGTGTTGTTAAGCTTGGAAGACGAGATTATATAATTTTATAACGATAACGATGGTGATTATTATTATTATTATTATATTATTATCTACTGATACTGTTTCGCCTTTCAGCGTCCAGTCTAGTCTTCAAGTCTCTGTTTGCGGACGAGTCGCCTATTAGCAGATAGCACTGAGCCTCCTCTACATCTACGACTCTCAACTGACTAGGTCTACCTCTGCTTCTCCTACCCTCTACAACTGAACTCTATAACCTCTTAGGTAATCTCTCCTCACCCATTCTCATCATCATGACCCCACCATCTGAGTCGACTCATACTAAAAGTTTAACCTGCCTTATTCATTTCTAACTTATTCTTTATCTCCTCATTACGAGTACCTTCCTGCCATTGCTCCCATCTATTTGCCCCAGCAATCAATCGTGCTACCCTCATATCAGACATGTATGAGACATCTTGAATCTACTCTACTCTATACTTCCATACAGCATGGTCGGTCTGAATACTAAAGCGATGTAGGGAGAGTTTCATCGCTACGCTAACTTCTTTTTGACAGAATACTGTTATCGCAACTGAGAACTCACTGTTTTGACTTTTCTGAACCTTGACGATATCCATTCCTCCACTCTACCATCCTACCTTCAATCCTCACTGCAGCCCGATTGTTAACATAAATAACGTTGATTGCCTTTAGCAGCCTTCCCTCGATACCATCATTCCTCAGGATGACCATAATCTTTTCCCTTGGTACTCTATCGTACGTGTTCTCTAGATCTGCCATTAGTAACAATTTTCTCACCATACTACCAAAACGTTTGACTAGCTACGTGGCAGAGCGCTTGAGTTCTCGCCTACTAAACCTAAGATTGCTGGATCAAGTCAGTTGGCATTTTAGAGGGCTTAGATGCCGTGTCAGTAGATTTGCTGGAGATCCCCTTCAGGAGAAACTTCCGTCACTACGGCGTTTCTAAAGTGGCAGTAGCTAAAAGGGCCGTAAAAATAAAAATAGTAAATAATTTGCGTTGTTTGAGCCTTCAGTCTTTCGACTGGTTTGTTGCAGCTAACCATGGCTCCCTGTCCTGATGTAATCGTTACATAGCTACCACACCCTACATCCAAAGCAATCTGTTTAACATATTCTAACCTTGGTCTACCCATACAGTTCTTGTCCCCGACCCTTCCTTTAACAGTAGCAATAACCATGGATGCGGATATCCGCTAATATTCACGATTTTGGTCTGGCAGCGTGGTGCAGCGGTTGCAGAATCAAATCCTAGCGCAGTCAGCTGACATATGAGGGTGCGCAAATGCGAGGGAGCCGTGTCAGTAGATATACTGGCGCGTTAAGGATACCTTTCGGGGTAATATTCCGGCACCCCAGCTCTCTAAAAGCTTCAGTAGATAAAACGGCCGTAAATCCAATAACATTAGTATTATTATCACGATTGCGAATACAGAATTGATGCAATTGACGCTCGTAGAGATGATGTGCGCCAAGTAACCAAGAAGTGGACATTGTCATAGTAACGGCTGACCCTCTTATAGATTTGAAATATTCCCTATTTGCCAGAAGAGGGGCCTGACGGCGACAAGTCGCTTGCCTCCTACGAAGACAGAATGGGTTAGAAGGGTGAAATGTCACGTCCTGTGGTTTGGATTCCACATAAAAAGGAGGTCTCGTGATGTATGATCACAAGATTAACGGTAATGAATAACTACAAACTTCCTACTCTCATTTTTCTCTGTCTGACCAGATCACCCCGTTGTGTAGTGGCTAGCATTCTTGACTGTCGCCCGCAGAGGTCCGGATTATATTTCTGAATCTGCCAAGAAATTTAATTCTAGTCTGAGGGCTGGAACGGGGTACACTCAGCCTGTGAGGCAAAACTGAGAGGGGGTAGGTGTGACTCCCTCCTCAGCCATTCTAGAAGTGGTTGTCCGTGGTTTCACACTTCCAACCCAGACAAATGCCGGGATTGTTCCCAAGGCCACGGCCGCCTCCTTGTCAAACCCTCACCTGAATTACAAATATATACACTAATACGGCCATCACAATAACACAGGTTATTAGACAAGAATATACACCCAAGTACACGGGGCTGAATGTCCAAGCCCCTCAAATGATTCACTAGATTATTTTTTAAATTTATATCCTTATAAAATGAAAACTTGCCCCAGGGGAGTGCGACAGGCTTCAGCAGCCGGTACAGTTCATATCCTCGCCGCTTGATGGGGGCTTCGTTAATTTTAATTCCCTGACCCGGTCGGTCGTCTGGAAGCAGGCTGTGGATTTTAATTTTCATATTAACCATAGGCTATTGGTTTGAAATAAATATTTCTGTATTGACTTACAATTTATATTCACCCCTTACTATTCCCGTTTCCAACGAGGTCGGGGATGAGATGCGATGAACTTATATCTGATGGGTAGTTTTACGGCTGGATACCCTTCCGCCGACCCCTTGAGTGGAGTTAATGAGAGATGAAATGAATGAAGATGAATGAAACTGGTCGAGGATGTGGAAGAAAGCGGCCGTGTCCTGTCAGAAGGTACCGTCCCAGCATTTGCCTGGAGTTGGAAATGGGAAACCACGGAAAATCATTTCAAGGACGGCCGATGTTGGGGCTCGAACCTTGGTCTACCGAGTCCGCAGATAGCTTGACTTCATGGCCTAACGCTGCGCTTTAGCGAGCGTTCTGTATTGACTTACAATGTTTTCAAATAAATGAAATAATATCTACTTAAATCATGTACATGTTTCAAATCTTTTTAGATTCTTTGTCAGCATAAAATAACTTAAATAATTAAATCATATCGAAGCCTCCGTGGCTTAGGCTGCAGCATGCCGGCCTCTCACCGCTGGGTCCGTGGTTCAAATCCCGGTCACTCCATGTGAGATCTGTGCTGGACAGAACGGAGGCAGACAGGTTTTTCTCCGGGTACTCCGGTTTTCCCTGTCAACATTTCATTCCAGCAACACTCTCCACTATCATTTCATTTCATTTAATCTGTCATTCATTTAATCATTGACCCAGAGGAGTGCGTCAGGCCTCGGCAGCCGGCACAGTCCATATCCTCGCCGCTAGATGGGGGCTTCATTCATTCCATTCCTGACCCGGCCGGAGACTGGAAGCAGGCTGTGGATTTTCATTTTCAATTAAATCATATCAAAAAATAGAATTCTAATCTAAATAAATATTTATTTAGTGAGTATGAAACTCTGCGTCATGTGCTGGGGAGCTGCTCTAGTGGAGACATGTTAAGAATCAGGGGCGCACCCAGACTTTTGGTTTGGAGGGGGCTTTCCTCAATAACATGATTTCAGCTATGGAAAGAGAATGTGTCCATTATTATTCTTGTATGTAAATATTGTTACGGCTGTGAGTTTGTTTCATCGCTCGCCGCATGAGTCACAACTGCCCCAGGGCTGGGCTGCTCTGCCTCAGTGTATTGCGTGCGCCTTATGCAACAGGACTACTAGGACAAAGGGATGGTCCAGAATATTCGTGACTCAGCCAGTGAAGAAAACCTCGAGAAGCCGTGAACCTTGGATGGGTCTAGAAGCATTTATTGAGTCACCGGCCTGCTATATAAGAGCGACCTGTCAAGCAGTTGTGGTTGTGTTTTTCGAGCTAGTGCGAGTTTATCCTGAGCGACAGAAGTGTGGTGACTTGCGAAACCCCTAGTGAAGCCGATTCTCTTGACAGCGAGGGATTGAGAAGCATACAGGGGACTGCCTGTGTTTTGAGCGAGTGTGATTTCACTGAGCGACAGACGTATTGTGGCGAAGTGCCGTACGAGTTACGAAATCCAGTGACATTGTTTCCCAGCTTGTGAACAGCGAAGCAGCGTGTAGCAAGTTATCGTAAGTAACTGTAGTTTGTGTACATGAGGAAGAGGTGCAGGTAGTTTATGTCAAGGCCACCTGACTCATTAGGACGAATTAACTTCTGTGGTTTGTTGACAAGTGAAAGGGGGCAAGAGCTCTCCATAAGGAAGAGACATGAGGAAACTGGAGTAAGGCTCTAATTGCTTGTATTTGCTGTTGAGTGGTGTATCATTCTGGCCGCAACAAATTTAATTATTTCATTTAAAGGAACAATCTGTGTTGTGCTTCAACCCACCGTAGTCCAGTTAACAAAAGCGCCACTGGAGGGGGGGGGGGGGGGCACGTAACAACTGGTGTCAGAAGCGGGATTACGCACTCAAACACAAGCACAACACCTGACGGTCCTGGTTTCAAAACCCGAGCAGGTCATTTTTTAATTTTAATTTTCCTGTGAGTGCATGCCCTTTACAAGACAAACATCTAAAAAGGAAGCGCAATTTGCAGCATTGCTAGAAAAGTTAAGTGGCATGGAAGCCATGATGGAAGACGGCCAGAAGAAGATGGAGGACGGCCAGAAGAAATTTGCCAAGGACCTGAAGGATGACCTGAAGAAGCTGGAAGACGGCCAGAAGAAGATGGAGGACGGCCAGAAGAAGATAGCCGAGGACCTAACTGCCAAACTAGAAAACGGCCAGAAGAAGATGGAAGACGATCAAAATAAGCTAGCGGAGGATCTGAAGAGGATAGAGGACGGCCAGAAGAAGATGGAAGACGGTCAGAATAAGTTGACACAGGACCTGAAGAAATTAGAACTGGGTCTGCGTGAGGAAGTCACGGCAGTGGAAAAGAAGTTCGACGCCTTACAAGTGGAAGTTGCCGAGCTGCGCCAACGCCCGCTGTTGGGGGTGGAGGAGAAATTCGACGCCTTACAAAAGGAAGTTGCCGAGCTGCGCCAACGCCCACTGACGGGGGTGGAAGAGAAATTCAACGCTCTACAAGAGGAAGTTGCCGAGCTGCGCCAACGCCCGCCCACCGTTACACCGGGAATATCAGGAACGGGATATAGCAGAGTGACGCCCCCTACCTTCGACGGAAAGGTCCCGTGGAGCACCTACTTACGTCAGTTCGAGGCGGCCTGTTCCATAAATAACTGGAACAACACAGAAAAGGCTACAGCTCTCATTGTAGCGCTGAGAGGTGACGCCCTTAACGTCCTTCAGGCCATCCCGACTGATCGCCCGTATGGAGTCCCGATATGGAGATAGCCATCTTCAGCAGGCCTACCAGATGCAGCTCCGGACCCGGGTACAGAAGAACGCGGAAACCCTGCAGGAGTTCGGGATGGACATCGCACGCCACGTAAGGCTCGCCTATCCAACAGCGCCGGCCGACTTTCTGGAACAGATTGCGACGCAGACCTTCACCGACGGACTTCGGGACTCGGACACTCAACAGGCGCTGCGACTCGCGCGCAATAAGACTTTGGCAGATGCGCTGAGCCACGCACTTGAGTTTGAGATGGCAAAACAGGCATCTAGAATGCGCGCGCGGGTGCGTCAGGTGGACATCGACGAACCATCCAAAGCCGACAAGACCAAGCCCCAGGTCGATGAACTGATGGAGGCGCTAGGCCGGTTCTTCAAGGGTCGCAGTACCACCAACAAAAACGTAGCCGAAGGACATCCGGAGAGGCGGCCCGGAAGAGGACTACCGACCTGCTGGACCTGCCGTAAGAGAGGCCACCTGAGCAAGGACTGCGGTGATCATCGCCGCCAAGGGTTTCCGTCGGGACAGTCAGTCGTAGGGAAACCGCGCGGCCCAGGAAAGCAAGTATCAGCCAGCCTTGGGGGGCAAAGGTTTGCTTGTGACAGTCGTCAAGCGCCGGCAGTCCAAGTTCGTGTGACTCAGTTAAGGAGGGATAATAGCAGTCTGATGGTCGACGGAGTCGTCAACGGAGAGAGCTGGCCCATGCTAATCGACACGGGAGCATCGAGGACCATCGTCAGTCCCACCGTGATCCCGAAGTGGAGAGTGCAACCCACACAAAGGAACCTCCAACTAATAACCGCGACCGGAGAGACCGCACCGGTACATGGCGAAGCATCACTGGAGTTCGTCATTGGTCGACGGGCGATAAAGCATCCGGTGCTTGTGGCTGACGTATCAAATGAAGTGATCATCGGACTGGACTTCATGGACCAGAACAACATCATCTTGGATCTGAGTACCAACACTCTGCACTTCGGAGGTGAGGAACTTGCTTTGCAACCAGCACACGAGGCCGTCACCCCACGACGAGTAAGGCTGAGAGAGGACGTCATCGTTCCCACCAGGACGGAGATCAGCGCCGCCGTAATTGTCGACGGAACTGCTGAGGGAGTGGCGGCTGTCATCGAGCCAAAATATGAGGACATCCAGACAAAAGGATTGTTAGTTGCCAAGACCCTCATCAACACGACGTCTCGGCCGTACGTTCGCCTGTCCAACCTGAACGACTACGACATTACGGTTCACCGGGACACCAACCTAGGAGTCTGCGAGCCTGTTACCTGGATTGCCCGCATCACAGATACGACGGACGGACACCTGCAGACGGACGGTTTGGAAGGTTTCTTTATGTTTATGTGATGCAATGTTTTTAAAGTGTTCCCAGGTTTTTAGGGGGGGGGGGCTTAAGCCCCCAAAGCCCCCCCCCCCCCTGGGTGCACCCCTGTTAAGAATCACAGTTCGCGAAATGTTAGTTAACGCCTTACGTCATAAAAGGTTTGGATGTTTACGAAGAATTGCACTGCTTGGCTGTGGATGGCAGCACCCGCCGTATACTGTAGATATTATGGCCATCAATCATTGGGAGAAGAAAGCGGAGATCATTGACCCAATCGATTTGTAACCACCATAAATCAACCAGAAGAGGTAGACAAAGAGAAAAGAGAATATATGAACCCACGATTCCCAACTTTTAGAAACATTTCAGGTGAACACAATAGCAGTTACTGGCATATCTATCGGCTCTAGGGATACTATTTCATAGTTATTGACGTGTATCATCTTTCCACTCAGTTGCTGGATAATTTTGTGGGAGTGATTTTGAAAAATGGGACGGAAGTGGATCGGAAGGAAGTAGATCGGATGGAAGTGTGTAAGACGCACTGCCATCCAGCTGGCAGTGGAAAGAGGAAACAATGAGCGCGCGGTGTCGAAGATTGGTACCATGACGCACTGTCGGCCATGTGAAATGTATATCACATACGGATTACTTCAAGGTTTGGAGGCGCCATTACAGATATTTCTACAATAAATTATCTTCAAGTTGTCGTTCTCTGGTGTAAAAATATCCTGTTGGATATTTATGATGGTTATCTAGATGCTATAAGTAAATAATGATTCAATACCTATAGCAGCGTGACTATTTTATTAAGAGTAACAGTGTCACAGAATAAATGGCAAAGAAGATGTAGCAGTATTTCAACAATACTGTTTATTATGAACTGCCACCTAGCGGTTATATATGGTAACTAGGATAAGGCAGAAACTATATTGCCAACACTCCCACTTAGGTTCTGCCTTTAAAAACAATACTTGGCAACAAAAAAGATTATTATGTTGCTACACTTATTGCCGCCCTCATCTTCTCAAACCTATTCTTTGGCAACGGTTTGGTAAATACATCTGCTTCTTGGTTCTCTGAGCATATATATTTCACGTCCAGTTCCTTGCTGTTGTAATTTTCCAGTATGAACTTGTACTTGATATCAATATGCTTTGACCTTGCTTCAAAACTACCGTTTTTGATCCAAGTGATTGCACTTTGGTTGTCTACGAAGAGAGTTGGACTTCCAGTTTTATATCCAACTAGATGTGTCACTAGTTTGTTTAGCCAGACTAGGTTTGTTGTAGCGTATCAAGCCGCCGCAAACTCTGCTTCTGCTGTGGACAGAGCCACGGCCTTTTGTGTCTTGGATCCCCACATCACTGGTGAATCTCCGATCTTCAGCAGATAGCCTGATCTTGACTTCCTAGTCTTCGTGTCTCCTGCAAAATCAGCGTCCAAGAAACCCTTAGTTTCAATGCCTGTTTTCTGTCCATGGAACTTAATTCCGTATGCAACTGTACCCTTGAGGTACTTAAATATCCTCTTGACTACTTTCCAGTGCATTAAATGAGGATTTGAGCAGTGTTGACTCACTCTGTTCACTGCCAGTGCTATGTCAGGGCGCGTGATCAACGATAAGAACTGTAAACTTCCCACCGCCTCTCTGTAGGGCACTTTTGGTGACAGTTTTTGGCTTTCACTGTTCGCTGCTTGACTATTCAAGTCTTGGTGATCGTCCGCTGGTATGTGTACCGAGTTTGCTTCTAACATGTTGAATTTATCCAATAGTTTCATTGTGTACAGCTTTTGATCAGCAGTTATTGAGCCATCGGATAGCCTGGTTAGGTTGATTCCTAAGAACATGCCCAATGGTGACACTATTATCTCAACTTCCTTTCTCAGGTTATCACGGAGTCTCTTGATCACGTCCTTTTTCATGCAAACAACTAGTCCATCATCCACGTGGACTGAGAAGATAATACATTCATTTTGATTCCTGGTGATTTGAACACGCATGGATCAGCTTCAATTGGTTTAAGGTTAAACCTCTTAAGACAATTGGTGAACTTTTTATTCCAGCATCTCGGTGCTTGCTTTAAGCCGTACAGACTTTTAATCAGTTTACATACATTGTCGCTGCTATCATCAAAACATTCTGGTTGTTCCATGTACACTTCTTCTTCCAGGTCTCCATGTAAAAACGCTGTCTTTACATCAAACTGCTCGACGTGCATCCCATGTGCTGCTGCTAGCGACAGTATAGCTCTCACTGAGTCATACTTTACAACTGGGCTGAATGTTTCATCATAGTCAACTCCAGCTCTTTGTTGGCATCCTTTGACCACCAATCTTGCCTTGTATCTAGATATTTTTCCGTCTGATTTCTGCTTTAGCTTGTAAACCCATCTGTTATTTAGAACATTGGCTTTCTTTGATCGTTCAACTAAAGTCCAAGTGTTGTTCATTTTCAGGGCTTCCATCTCCTCTTCCATGGCTTTTCTCCAGTTTTCATGGTCCCTGGTTTGTTTCGCTTCTTGAAAGCTTGTCGGTTCCTGGCTCAGTAGAAGATTTTGTTCTGCTCCCGTGCATTTATTGCAGATATAGTCGTCATCCTTATTGTAGTGTTCCTCGTCAATACCGACACATTTGTTGTGATACCATTTTTCACAACTATCACATTGGATCCAGTCAATCAGTCTATCTTGTATAGTTGGTAGTATACAGTTGGGTGCACTACATTTAGTGCCATCGTCCGCTATGATGCTGACGTCTACTACTGTATTTGGTACAACAAATGCTCCGTCATCTTTGAGCGTGTCCTCTTCATCAGAGGGAACTTCTTCTTCTGGTACATCAACCTCGTTTCCATCTTCCTTTTCTTCAAGGTTTCCTGGGTCTTCCTCAATGATGTCATACGTCGATGGTTTATTGTACATCTCTTTCTCTTTAAAAATTACATCACGGTGTACTTCAAATTTATTTATTTTTGGGAACTAGATTCTATATCCTTTGACAGTGTCGCTGTAACCGACCATAATTCCTTCTTCGGCTTTCATGTCCCATTTTTTCCTCTTGTTTGGGGATATGTACCATCACTTTAGAGCCAAACACTTTGAATTTATTCAAATCTGTGTTTCTCTAAGTCCAGACTTCATACGGAGTTTCATTTTCGTTTGAGCTTGCTCCCGTATGATTTAACAAGTAGACAGTCGTGTTGACTGCTTCAGCCCACAATGCCTTTGATAGACCTGCACTGAGGATCAACGTTCTTGCTGCTTCTACAACAGTTCTGTTTTCCCTTGCAGCTCTTCCATTTTGTTCCGGTGTATAGGGTACAGTCTTTTCATGTTTGACACCTTCCTTGAACAGAATTTCTTTCAGTTGACTGTTAACAAATTCTAATCAATTATCTGTTCTTAGAGTGTTAACCTTTATCCTGGTTTCCTTTTCAATTCTGACCAGAAAGTTCTTTACGCAGTCTGGCATCTCACTCTTGGCTTTTAGAAAATAAACCTGGGGGTAATGAGAAAAGTCGTCTATAATTAATAGAAAATACCTGACACTTCCAAGTAATTTTGTTTCCATATACCCACACACATCAGCATGAACAACTCCTCCAATGTCAGTCGCTCTGTTGTTGCTTTTACGATATGGTTGACGGTGCATTTTCCCTAGTATACACGCTTCACTCGGTTCTTTTTCTCCTGCTGCGCGAATATTTTTCATTTTTAGTACTTTATTGACATGATCATAGTTATGATGTACTAGTCTTTCATGCCATTGCCGTATGCTAACTTCCTTGCTTGCTCCCACTGCGGTGAACGCTCTTTGCTTCCCTTGGGTTCTGTCTAAATTTCATTATAAAGAGCTTGCCTGCTCTTTCTCCCACTGCACATGTAGTGCTGCCTTGTACGAACCTGCAACTGGTTTTGTCTGTTTCCACTTTATAACCCTTATCTAAAATTGCACTCATTGATACTAAATTAAATTTTAAATCTGGAATGTACAGTACCTCATCTAAGTGTTTATCTACCCACTTTGAGCCATTGTATGCTTGGATGTTGATAAATCCCTTTCCAACAGCGTAGATTGTTGTACCATTTCTAATTTGGATAGGTATTTTGGGATTTAAACTCACCAGTTCTGTTCCTTTCTCCCACTCATATGGCTCGTGGCTCCAGAGTCAAGACACCATCTCTCCTTCATCATGTTGGAATCTAAACCTGACGACAACATTACGTCGATAAAGGCTCTTCCTCCTTTTTTATACCTTGATGATCTAGAGTTCTCAATCTGGGCAGACTCTCTTTGCTTTGTTCGGCATTCTTGTTCCCAATGTCCGGGCTTTCCGCAGTAGTTACAATTTTCCCTTGCGTTTCGGTGTTTTTCGTCCCTTATATTTTTCTCTAGCTTCCTTGTATTTTTTTCTAGCTGCCAGTGCTTCCCCGGCGACGGCTTCCTCATGGATACCCAATCGTGTTTTCTCCATGCCCAACCGTGCTATTAGATTTGGCAGAGTTTGGTCTGCCTGAGCTGCCGACTCCCATGCTGAGACAAAATGACTGAAAGAAGACGGTAAAGTTAGGAGAATTTTGGTGATTATTAAGTTATCTGAAACGTTCTCACCCAGAGCTCTCAATCTGTGCGCTAGGTCCTGCACCTTTGATATGTGGATTGAGATGCTGTCTTCGTTGCTCTTCTTCATCATGTACCACTGCTGGTGTAGCATGTAGATCCCTGTTTCTCTCCTACTGTCGTAGATCTTGGCGGTCTCGCAGTTCACGATATGTAGCATGGCTTCTTCTGATAAACCTGACGTTATCAGGAATTGAGCTTTTGATTCTGCCTGCGTCCACGGTTTTAGTTCGATCTTGTATGTTCTCACTTCAGCTGCAGTTGGCTGGTTCGTTCCATCACCGGTTGACTCTTGTGGTTTTGGGTTGTCACGTGATGCAACCCCCCAGACATCCTTGTCCATCAAGGCGATTCTGGTCTGGAACTTCCACAAGCCCAATTTTCCGACCCACGCAGTTTCATTACTCTCTTTGCTTCGTGAACACTTTCCATATTGTTTTTGTGGTAATTGCACCAGCGCACGCGGGCTGGCTAAGAGCAAAAAAAAAAAAAAAAAAAAAAGTATTTTCCCTAGCCACTTTTCGGAAATACCGTATTAAATATATTTATGATTCAACACCTAGATCCATCCACCTGGGCCGATAACCTGTTGGATATTTATGGTGGTTATCTAGATGCTAGAAGTAAATAAAGATTCAATACCTATAGCAGCGTGACTATTTTATTATGAGTAACAGTGTCACAGAATAAATGGCAAAGAAGATGTAGCAGTATTTCAACAATACTGTTTATTATGAACTGCCACCTAGCGGTTATATATGGTAACTAGGATAAGGCAGAAACTATATTGCCAACATATCCATTATATCATATTTGCTGAAAACCATTATTATTTATTAAGAGTCTGTTTTTCAATCTCTGGATAAAAGTGATGGGCATCCACTCCCCGAGTAACGTTGCTCAACACTTTCATACTAAACGGTAAACGCTCATGTGAACTCTGGTGTCAACTGATTGAAACATAAACCATATTTCTTCGTATCAGTATTTAAATGATGATATGCTTTTATGTGACACATTGTAACTAGTCGGCAAAGCCGGTATTATGTTTCTGCACAATAGCCATTTAGATATTAACCCACATTGCGGTAATGCAGTGATCAATGTAATATATATCGATGTTTTTATACGGGAACTTGGGTAGCCTCTCATAGACCACTATAGGAATTCCCTTTACTGTCAAGTAGGCGTATTCATAACTAATTTAAAACTCAATTCCACGCAGGAAATTTATCGAAAATAAAAAGCAAAATATTAATGGAGTATTAAAAAAATTCTTCCATATTATTACCGGCACGTGAAAATAAGTAACTGTCTTGTACTGTAAATTTCTTTGGTTGTAATGGCTGCATGGGTAGCATCTTGGTCTGCGAATCATGAGGTCTCAGGTTCGAACCCCAGTTCCGGCAATTATTTTTGCTCCCGGATTATCGATTTAGACGATATCTATCATAACATTAAGCGTCATTATAACAGAATCTACATGAAATTACGATTTATCAAATTTTAATTACAATAGTTTGCACCAAGCAGGAGTTGGGAAATTTGAGTGTATTGAACATTATTTCTAGTAGTCTATAGATAGGCTAGAGACTATGGTTTCATTCCTCCTCTTAATTTACAATACAAAATGTGATGTTTGTTCAAACAAGTGTGAAAGTAGCATATCTCCAATTCAATCTATACATTCAACATAGTACCAGTATGAAAACGGAGCGTAAATTAACATTTTAAGAATGTCCAAGCTGTGTAGTAAAGAGTAGGATAACATGTCAGATGACTTCACATACATTTCATCTCAATTTCATAGTAGGATAACATGTCAGATGTTGCACATCATATGCGACTACTGTAAGGCTCGTATCTATTTTTATTATTAGCTGGAGAGGGATTTACAAAATCGAAAAAAAAGTTCTAGAAGAAATTGTTATAACAACAATCCTGAAATCATCATTAGCTATCCTAAGAAAACATATTTTGTATGGACCACTTCTATCTTTGTAATAACTCATGTTTCACGATCACTGTATCTGTATTTAGAAAAATATGTGTATTATTCTGTTTCGCTTGGCAAACCCTCCAGGGGTCAGATAAATAAATTAAAAAAAAATCCTCTCGGCACGCCAGAAGGCGGAGGTAGATTTCACCGGGCAAACTAGGGGATAGGCTATAATAGGCAAAATATGCAGGTTTTCGTAGAAGGATCAGACTTCATTTATTGCGAGAAAGTATTTTACAATGTAATTGGAGCTCAATTAACTTTTCTTTCGTTTTACTACGCATATTTTTAACATTTTTTTGTCTTAGGGGGACGGTAACCTTCTTGTCATTTGGGGTCCATTTTTATACTTGTGGTCACACCGTCCTAATGCAAGGTTTGGAACTGATGTGTAACTATCTATAGTATTACTTCCGACTTGACGTTTCAGTGCTAGGCTAGAGTTTCGTCCTCTAAATCGCGACATCGCGAACGAAGCTCAATTTGTTGTGATATATCGATTTGAATGGCAGCCTGTGATTGTCTAGTTAAAGTGATTTTCCTTCTGACCGCTAGATAACTTTAGGGTAACACTGAAACGTCAAGTCGGAAGTAACGATGGTTTTACTATAACGGTCTGTTACTTCTTCACGTCAAATTTTATCTCCCGCAGAGATGTTGGTTGATTCCTCAGTTTAGGGCTGCGACAACGCGGTCATGTAACCCCGTGTACTTTGGGTGTGTGTAGAATCTGTCTGATAAACGGTGTTAATTGTGATGGCTGTATTAATCTGTAATTCAGGTAAGGACTGCAGACGGTCAATTTCAAGTAGTAGTTCCTAATTTTGGTACCAAATATACCGTCAACGACACCTAGCTGTGAACTTGGCTACTAGATGCCACCGCAACCAGTAACTTGCAACGAACGTTGAACTTCCCCTCTGAAGGAAAGCATACTGAGGGATTTTCAGCGCTCTTTGAAAATCCGATGACTTCGGCCGGCTTTGAACCCGCGACCTTGGGCATAGAAGTTCAGCATGCTACCAGCTAGGCTACGTCAACCGAAGCCGCTTTCCACATAGTCAGATGGAAAACTGAATGTGATCTCGTTGTCATGGCAACTTTTGATAGCTCATCCCTCATCAATTTAGAAGCGTTGTCATGGTAACCTCTGATGACTCTTGGCATTTTCTTCTAATTCCGAAATCATTTTTCTCATCTCTTGGCGTAATGGTGGGTTGTATCAACAATTCTTTCAGACAAAAGTTTTAGGTAATTATTAGGGGAATATCGTCCATTTTGTACGGTTTTGATATTGTGCCTATTAAGAGAGATATGACTAATGTTTCCCGAAAAACCCACCTTTTTCCACCCCATTGGTCAATGGTTGGTGCTATCAAAAAACGTTTTAAATATAAATGTTTGCCACTTATCCGATACACAATATGAACTTTGAAGGGATTCGATATTTCACATATTAAGAGAGTTATAGTGATATTTCACTTTTTCGAAAAAAAAGCCCCCCCTTTTTACCCCCTTTGACCGATTTTGCCCATTAACGAACTCGACCGAGATTTTATAGGGATACATATTATGTAAAAAAATCAAAGTGATTGGTGCAAATTACGGCAGTTATCGTGTCCACAAGAAACTGATATCTATACATATATACATACATAAATTATATATAAACTTTTGAACTGACGATGGTTTTGGGGTCTGGGGGATGTGAATCGCGAAGATATGTCGACATTTTCCTGAAGTCGAAACATGGTACCCATTACAATAGTTAGCTTTCTAATGAAATCTACCTAATAGAATGAATTCATGAATACAACAACAAGGAATTCTGTACTTGTTTATGTTACTGGTTTATCAACTAACCGAGATACCGTTAAAAAGAACAGTGATGGCAGTGTGTTGGTGTGAGTTATCTTGTGTAACGATGAAAGCCTTAATGTAAGACATGGCAAATACAAAGTACTAGTACCGTAGAAAGACAATTTTGATGTTTACAATATTTGTGTGTTTCTTCTCTGAAATAACTACGTTTGGACATTGAGTTTTGAGTTTCAAATCGTTGCTGTATCACATTGTAGGTCATGTACCATAAGCTACTTTTGGTCCAACATACTATATGAAAAATCAACTTAATTAGTGGGAGAGTTTTTAAACGAAAATGACCGGTGCAAGACAAGAAAATAGGCTGTTTAGTTCTTCTAGTTGTTTTATATTTGGTTCATTTTCTGTAAGGCATAATCGGGTTGGGTGGAATTCAAAGCGGTGGAAACCAAACAGTCTACCTTATGCTGATTACTTGGTTATAAAGCTTATAAGCTAACATGTTAGAACTTGTACAGAAAAGTACGGAATATGGCATGACAAAGAGCATTTCAAAACCGAAGGTGATGTCGACCGGGAGGAAACACAAGAAAATAGGATGTTAGGCAGGGGAAACCGAACTGGAGGCGGACTATTTTAAGTAGGATACTTAAGCTATGTATTCTTTCAGGATGGTTAGTATGGGGAAAGAAATATAGTTAAGGTGTTAAGCCAATGCAGTGAAGTCTCAGTTGCGATCATCAGTATTCTACAAGAAAGAAAGTGTATCGACGAAACTCTCCTTACTGCACCCTTCAATAAAACATGGTTTTCTCAAGAGTCATCTACGGGGTCGTGTTCAGTTCTGACTGCGTTACGCAGCAAAGTTCGCTTAAAAACACATGCTCTAATGAATAGAAAGGTCCTTGACAGAGGCTATACTAGAAATAAAATGAATAACAAGTAGAATAAAAGAAATTTAATGACTGAAAATTATGTGCATAATAATAATAATAAATAAATAAATAAAAGAAATCCTCCCTGACTTTTACCCCCTAATAAATAATAATATTACTGAGCGGTAGGAACTCGCTCGTCACAAGAAGACAATGTGAATACAGCTTCACACAAAATAATTAATCATAACATAAACTCTGACCTGTAAGAACTCGCTCGTCATAACATATGGATACAAGTCCATTTTTCCTGGTCAAGAAGTTATATAATGTGTGGTGTACTGCTCGTTAATAAGAAACTGAGTACTGATGCGAGTCCGTTTACAACTGAAACAGTCATGTTGCTCACAGAGTTGCATCTTTTAAATCATACTACGGCTATGGGACCCACCCTTAATTAATACACTATAATTACTACTGACACATGCAAGATCTAATAATTTAAAAAAAAGACGAAGAATCTCCCTGAGATTCTAGCTGGTGCCAGAGCACATAAATGAACAAAAAGAGTATGCCAAAATAGGCCAAAACGCTCTCATCACAACTTGGGAACATAGCCTCGCGCACCCTAATGCCACACGAGTCATTGAATACGTAAAATAAACACACAATAATTAAAGCAAAAGCAAGAAAATAGAAGCCTAACGGCTGAAAAACTAAGTTAACATTTTTATAAAAACGCCAGAAAAACAGGAGTTTCGGAAGGTACCTTACAAAATGGACAACACCCATTTGATCAATCAAATACTAATTTTAACCGATCAGGTTTTGTGAATTTAAAACAACGTCTTAAAGTGAAGTACAGGACCCAGGCCTGTTACTAATAACAAGTCGCGTTATCTGATTTGAGCGCGCCCCTCTTGTATGAGTCATCACTGCCTCAATTATCTCTCTCAGTCCCGCAAGCTAGGTGCAGTTTCCCTCTGGAAACGTCAACATATCTCATTCATCCCCTGGTTGGCAAGAAAACACAAATATATACCACAAGTCCAGCCTCGCGAGGTCATGAACTGGGCTGACGTGGAGCAAGTCAGAATAATCACCATGATATATTCTCGCTAGCACATCTTAAAAAATATCACACTACGCACCAAAAGCTTGGACTGACTCTCAAAAATAAAACACTGGGTCGGCTCAAAACAGATCAACAATATTGCGTCCATTGACACATTAAAAAAATACACAACAAAAACTCGGGTGCAAAGTGCCATCCCGTTCAGATCTGCTAAAAAAAGCAACTATCAAAATAATCCTGATCCGTCATAAAATTCTACTCACAAATAATCTTTACCCTCCAAATGCTATTTTTAATCTCAAAATTAATTCAGTTCCATTTTTGTTATAAGGCATACCTCCGAATAATAATGCTTGACCGCGATTTACGCAAGCGAATGCGAGCACGAGCTGCGCGTCGCCCCGTAAAGTTGAACAAACACAAAATCACAATATTTACAAATTACACAACGCTCGGCTTGTCCCATATTTAATGTGTCAGTGAAACAAGAACTAAGAATCTACATTACCAAACAAGCAAACAAATATCTACAAAATATGTCCCATAATACCATAGCTGATTTAATAAATAAATAAATAAATTCATTTGTATTCATTCCTTTAAAACAGCGTCAAGGAAAAACGTCTGCAGCCATCTCCTTTAAGATGTTTATCTCGTCATCGACATCTTCTGGCAAATGCCCTGCTGGTTCCAAGATCCGGTCTCGTTCCTAGACGTCATCTCGTGCTGAATTAAATAAAGTTTTGTCAGATACACACACGATATATTTCCTACTACATTCACCTATCAAGTACTAAATTCCTTGACAGTCTATTTGGTGAATTATTTCGATGAACTGGTCCTACTGGTAGTGCGGGGACTACAAATAAATCACTGAAGTTACACTTATAACTTGACGAAACTGTTCCATGTTCAATAACATGAAAATAAGCAGAGTATGCCTCGTGTCCTCGGACACCTTATGTCCTCAAATGCTCAAATAAAATCAACGTCACGTCCTCAGACGCACAAAATAAAGAGTGTTACGTTACGTCCTCAGACGCACAAAATCAAGTGTTCTCTCGAAGCATTCTGGATCCTTATAAATGAAACTGACTAGGTTAGGTGTGGAAGGGGATTTATGAAAAAAAATCCATAATAATTATCAGACTAGCATGCGATCGGTATCATTGGGTTCGTAGCAGTGTGGAGGTTACGATTATGCTGTAGCTGGCTCGAATCGATCGTGGAATTAATCCGTAGATAACTCCCGCGTTAATTTACCAGGGTGCGTTACCAAGCCGAGTTGCCGCTAAAACAAGGCGTCTTGATATTATTGGTTCAGACTCTTGTATGTCTTTGCGCGCTTTTACATGTATTTCTGCAGTAGGGAGTGGTTAACATGACGATTGACCAATTGCCTCGTAGCATTCGATTTTCTTCTTGGCGCCAACACTCATGGTAACAGGCCATAATGTGCGTGCCCAAGCCATCTCCGCGCTAAAAGTTGCACCTGTCCTATGTGTCAAGAATATTTATGCTTCTTCCTAAAATACCACAGGAGCTTAAACCATTGTGTCCTCTCGGCCACTGATTTCTCAATATTTCCCAACACCGTCTGGCTCTCATATCTGCTGTCTGCAGAAATGTATCAAGAGACGATGAATAATTATTAGAATCCTTTATACAGCCTGTGGATAAAGGGTTCACAATCCTCCTGCATGGAAAAAATCGAACATAGCATATAGTCGATTTAAAAAAAACACAAATATCTGTAATCCTTTTCTGCCAATCCTAGAGAAATCTCCCTCTCATCAGTTAGTCTAGCCGCCACTGTCGTTGGAATGCCGACACGCACTCGTGTTTACTTCCAGCTCCCTCATTCATTCAGACATTCCAAGCCTGCCTGCTTGTCTGATCGCCTAAGGCTAGTCTCTCTTTTCCAGTGTCCTTATCTCTCTCGCTCTCTCGCTCGCTGTGTCATGATCGTCAGAGCTCATTAGTGTCTGACCACAGCCGGCTGCTCCCAACTTCCTCGTTCAACTGACATACTTACAGACCCACGTATAGTTGGATGTGCAAAAAGTACGTCCATATATTCAATTTGCAGCATTATTTCTGCGTTCCCAAGGTTCACTAGTAAAATACAATTTTAAATTCGCCGCATTGTAGACAGACATTGTACCTGTACTCAATTCTTTCACTCTGTATGCGTTGTTACCAAGATTACGTACAATACAGAAGGGTCCACTCCATTTCTCCGTGCTGCCATCTTCTTCTTCTCCTCCGTTCTGCTACCATCCTCTTCTTCTCCTCCTCGCTGTCGTCTTCTTCTAGTATTGACTCGTTTTCCGTATCGCACCGGCGTTTCTCTTCCCTACCGGGCTACGTTCTCTCATACTCCGTACTGGCAAGCTTCGTTCGTCTTCCTGGCTGGCTGATATATTTGCTTCCTCATCAATTTCTTCCTTAAAGGTGTCAGGATTTGACCTCCTATTTATTGCATGTTCCCAATGTTTTTGTTCGTCCCCTCCATTAGCGTGTAATTCTTCCAGGTAACGCTGCGATTCGGCGTGCCTGTCGTTCCATTCATTCCTATAATTATGATAGTCCCCCTGGTTCTGATATCTTCTTTCACGCCACTGTCGATTCTCATTATAGTTATTTTCGTAACGTCTGTAGGGTCCCTCATTTCTCCTATTATTTCTCCATTGTTGGTATCCTCGTTGCTGATACCTATTGTTGCCCTGGTTCTGCCTATCATTATTATTTTCATGACGCTGGTGTGACCTATTTTCGTCACCCTCCTGACCTCGTCTTGGTGTTGTTGACATACTTGTATTTGTGGCCTGCGACCTGGTGTGTACTTGAGCGGGATTAACCACCTCCGTTGTGTTTACAAGTTCCAGCTGTCGTCCCCCTCTCTGCTGCAAGTGAGATGTTGTCTCGTCAATCTGACGTAAGATCTGTTCGGCTCGAACCACTGTGTCCACGTTTGCTGCTACTAACACCTGCTGAACTTTGACTGGCAACTGCCGTGCAATCGTCATAACCCGGTCCGATTCTTCTAAAAGGTGATCAAGATCCCGGAACTTCAACAATTGTAGCGAAAAGAAATCTGAGTATTTCGTCTGCTGAGTTGACTGATATTTTCTCGAATAAAGTTCCATTCTAAGGCTTTGTTGTAGAGAAGCCGACCAATACTTTCTAAGGAACGCATTCTTGAACTCGTCCATCCCTCCGAAAGTATACTTGAAGCTCAAGAACCACGTAAGTACATTTCCCGAAAGAAATCGTTCCATCAGTCTTAAACGACGCGCGGGCGGTATATTATTGTCATTAAAATAGTCATACATCTCTTTAAGATACGCCATCGGTGTGACACCAGAATTTTCTGTGAATTTATTAGGTTTAAATTCATTTGATCGAATTACTTGTACGACTTGAGGGTGCTGATAGCCATGTTGAGGAGTAGAAGTTCCACCAACGTTGTTGTGAAATCCTTCTGTGTTAGTCGTTAATGGGCTGCCTGTCAGTCCATGGCTACTCCCCGCGCTAATTGCCCCCTGGCTTGTTGAGTCAACTTCCTTATCTTTAGCGTGCTCTGTCTGAAATAACGTTTTCTGTCCTAGTGAACGCAACTCTGCTTTTATGATTCTGTCCGACTGTTCTTTCATTTTACTCTTGATTTCTTCCTCAAGTGCTTTAATGCGTGTATGGTTATCACCTACGGTCTTTATGATTGTTAACCGTTCTTCTTTAGAGTCGCTGCTCATCTTATGCCAATCCTTTCTGATGCTATCTTTAATCGCTCCCAGTTTTTCTTCCATCTGCTGTTACGTGTCCTCCTGATTCGATTCTATCTTCTCAAGCCTGTCTTCTAGACGTAGATTATTGTCATCTATCGTACTCGTCAAATTATCCTGGTCCGATTCTATGTTTCGCCATCGCTCTGCTGATTGAATTTCTAACTTATCCATGTCCTTTATCAGTCCCATAATGCTTTCATTTACTGCTGACAATTGTCCCTGGATAAACGTAGAATCCTCCTCCATTTTATCAAACCTCTTTTCAAGACCATCCTGTGCCATTTTAACCTCACTGTTATTTACCGTGCATGCTAATTCTATCTGAGCTAGTTTTGCTAATACAATTTCGTCAAAATCATTTAATTTACGGTTGAAGGTGTCCTCTAATTTTTGTATCAGACCTAGCTGTTTGTCGTTATTCTTACTTATATCAAGCGCGAATTGAATCATCTGCTGTGTAGTGTACTCTTTCATCTCTGCAGATAACGTGGCTAACTGACTCATGTTTCTACTTTCTTGCGCTTCTAATTGTTTGTTTATATTTTCATTTACTTGCGCTTGTAATGAGTTACCTTGTTCAACTAGTTGTGTTTTCATAGTGTCGTTCATTTGAGTCTGGAATGACTCATTCTGTTCAGATAATTGTGTTTTTATAGTGTCATTCATTTGAGTCTGGAATGACTCATTTTGTTCCGCTAATTGTGTTTTTATAGTGGCATTCATTTGAGTCTGGAATGACTCGTTTTGTTCAGCTAATTGTGCATTCTGTTCAGATAATTTAATGTCTAATTTTTCACTCTGTTCCTTTAATAGTTTCTGGGTTCGTGCCGTGGCACTTTCAATGATCGCCTGGATCTCCGCTACTGTCGCCATTATCACACACAAATATATATATCACTGAGAAAACAGGAGGATGGCATGCAAATGTCTCCCTGACACACACATATATAATTCTTGACATATATTTACTTCATTTGACCACATTCAGTTCATTTAAACTTATTCCCTTTACTCCCGCAAATCAATCATCACTGAATGGTTCTAATTTTACTTAATAAATTTTTAACCCCGCACATATTCAGTCATAAAATTACTATCCAGATCTGATGTTAACACTGACTAATTAACAAAGTATTAATTGTCATTTAAGGCTACCAGCCTCCTAACATATTCAAGAGTTTGACTTTCTAAACAAATCTAATTTTATATTTAGTCAATGGGCGCCCGATTTCACGTACACTACTTTACTAATTACATCAATAAACAAAACGTGAATCGTATTTTAACTTGCAAACTCGTGATTCTACTGTATATTCCAATTTCTTGGCGGTATTACTCTTCGCCGTAATTACGTTAACAAAATATCACTTCCGGTGATTTCAAACAGTCAAAAACAGCGAACCACCACATGTAGGGTAACAGCTTGTCTATGATCCGCTAGAAAAGCCCAAAACAGCGAAACGCCCCACGATGGCTGCGCCAGCTTGTCTATGCACCCTTCAATAAAACATGGTTTTCTCAAGAGTCATCTACGGGGTCGTGTTCAGTCCTGACTGCGTTACGCAGCAAAGTTCGCTTAAAAACAATGCTCTAATGAATAGAAAGGTCCATGACAGAGGCTATACTAAAAATAAAATGAATAACAAGTAGAATAAAAGAAATTTAATGACTGAAAATTATGTGCATAATAATAATAATAAATAAATAAAAGAAATCCTCCCTGACTTTTACCCCCTAATAAATAATAATATTACTGAGCAGTAGGAACTCGCTCGTCACAACAAGACAATGTGAATACAGCTTCACACAAAATAATTAATCATAACATAAACTCTGACCTGTAAGAACTCGCTCGTCACAACATATGGATACAAGTCCATTTTTCCTGGTCAAGAAGTTATATAATGTGTGGTGTACTGCTCGATAATAAGAAACTGAGTACTGATGCGAGTCCGTTTACAACTGAAACAGTCATGTTGCTCACGGAGTTGCATTTTTTAAATCATACTACGGCTATGGGACCCACCCTTAATTAATACACTATAATTACTACTGACACATGCAAGATCTAATAATTAAAAAAAAAAGACGAAGAATCTCCCTGAGATTCTAGCTGGTGCCAGAGCACATGAATTAACAAAAAGAGCATGCCAAAATAGGCCAAAACGCTCTCATCACAACTTGGGAACATAGCCTCGCGCACCCTAATGCCACACGAGTCATTGAATACGTAAAATAAACACACAATAATTAAAGCAAAAGCAACAAAATAGAAGCCTAACGGCTGAAATACTATGTTTACATTTTTATTAAAACGCCCGACAAACAGGAGTTTCGGAAGCTACCTTACAACATGGACAACACCCATTTGATCAATGAAATACTCATTATAACCGATCAGGTTTTGTGAATTTAAAACAACGTCTTAAAGTGAAGTACAGGACCCAGGCCTGTTACTAATGACAAGTCGCGTTATCTGATTTGAGCGCGCCCCTCTTGTATGAGTCATCACTGCCTCAATTATCTCTCTCAGTCCCGCAAGCTAGGTGCAGTTTCCCTCTGGAAACGTCAACATATCTCATTCATCCCCTGGTTGGCAAGAAAACACAAATATATACCACAAGTCCAGCCTCGCGAGGTCATGAACTGGGCTGACGTGGAGTAAGTCAGAATAATCACCATGATATATTCTCGCTAGCACATCATAAAAAAAATCACACTACGCACCAAAAGCTTGGACTGACTCTCAAAAATAAAACACTGGGTCGGCTCAAAACAGATCAACAATATTGCGTCCATTGACACATTAAGAAAAATACACAACAAAAACTCGGGTGCAAAGTGCCATCCCGTTCAGATCTGCTAAAAAAAGCAACTATCAAAATAATCCTGATCCGTCATAGAATTCTACTCACAAATAATATTTACCCTCCAAATGCTATTTTTAATCTCAAAATTAATTCAGTTCCATATTTGTTATAAGGCATACCTCCGAATAATAATGCTTGACCGCGATTTACGCAAGGGAATGCGAGCACGAGCTGCGCGTCGCCCCGTAAAGTTGAACAAACACAAAATCACAATATTTACAAATTACACAACGCTCGGCTTGTCCCATATTTAATGTCAGTAAAACAAGAACTAAGAATCTACATTACCAAACAAGCAAACAAATATCTACAAAATATGTCCCATAATACCATAGCTGATTTAATAAATAAATAAATTCATTTGTACGCATTCCTTTAAAACAGCGTCAAGGAGAACGTCTGCAGCCATCTCCTTTAAGATGTTTATCTCGTCATCGACATCTTCTGGCAAATGTCCTGCTGGTTCCAAGATCCGGTCTCGTTCCTAGACGTCATCTCGTGCTGAATTAAATAAAGTTTTGTCAGATACACACACGATATATTTCCTACTACATTCACCTATCAAGTACTAAATTCCTTGACAGTCTATTTGGTGAATTATTTCGATGAACTGGTCCTACTGGTAGTGCGGGGACTACAAATAAATCACTGAAGTTACACTTATAACTTGACGAAACTGTTCCATGTTCAATAACATGAAAATAAGCAGAGTATGCCTCGTGTCCTCGGACACCTTATGTCCTCAAATGCTCAAATAAAATCAACGTCACGTCCTCAGACGCACAAAATAAAGAGTGTTACGTTACGTCCTCAGACGCACAAAATCAAGTGTTCTCTCGAAGCATTCTGGATCCTTATAAATGAAACTGACTAGGTTAGGTGTGGAAGGGGATTTATGAAAAAAAAATCCATAATAATTATCAGACTAGCATGCGATCGGTATCATTGGGTTCGTAGCAGTGTGGAGGTTACGATTATGCTGTAGCTGGCTCGAATCGATCGTGGAATTAATCCGTAGATAACTCCCGCGTTAATTTACCAGGGTGCGTTACCAAGCCGAGTTGCCGCTAAAACAAGGCGTCTTGATATTATTGGTTCAGACTCTTGTATGTCTTTGCGCGCTTTTACATGTATTTCTGCAGTAGGGAGTGGTTAACATGACGATTGACCAATTGCCTCGTAGCATTCGATTTTCTTCTTGGCGCCAACACTCATGGTAACAGGCCATAATGTGCGTGCCCAAGCCATCTCCGCGCTAAAAGTTGCACCTGTCCTATGTGTCAAGAATATTTATGCTTCTTCCTAAAATACCACAGGAGCTTAAACCATTGTGTCCTCTCGGCCACTGATTTCTCAATATTTCCCAACACCGTCAGGCTCTCATATCTGCTGTCTGTAGAAATGTATCAAGAGACGATGAATAATTATTAGAATCCTTTATACAGCCTGTGGATAAAGGGTTCATTACATCGCTCAGTATTTAGACTGACCTTGCTGTATGGAAGTGAGAGCTGGATAGATTTAAGATATCTGATACATAAGCTAGAGGTGACTGCCATGGGGTAGTACGAATTATTGCTGGTACAAATGGATGGGAGAAATGGCAGTAGGGTATAGATAATGGTTTAGTTACAATTGTACACGCTAGATAATGCTCTTCGTATGATTCAACTCGATGCTGAATGGGGGAGTAGTGATTACCAAACAGGTTAATAAGTTCAGATGTAGAGGGTAAGAGAAGCAATGGTAGATCAAGGAGGCGATGATTAGATTCAGTGTTAAACCATTTCAGGGCGAAGGACCTAGAAGCACAAGAAGCTGCAGTGCTAACCGCTAATGGGGGACCATGGTGGCAGACTAGACTGGACGCTGAAAGGCAACACAGTCTCAAATGAAAGTGTATGATTTTATTCTATGTATACATTTCCAAACTTACCAAAAATTCAACTACACTAATATTAAAACCTTATATCCCGATAAAAAGGAAAATACACATTTTTTTTCACCGTGCTGATTTGTAATTATTATTTTGTTTATCAAACAGCCAGCGAAACCAAGTCTTTGAACTCACGACCATAAGCCTTGGGATATCCAATTTATGTGGAATCTTAACCACAAGCCGCGACAATTCACTCGAAATTCCCACATGCATTAACCGGGGATCTAACTAGGTCCACCTTGGTAGGAGGCAATAATAATAATAGGCTAATATAATAATCTCCAAGAGGTAGACAATATAAAAGTAAGGAAGCTTGTTTTACGTGACCATTAATCTTGGGATCATAAACCACGAGACTTCCTTTTTTAAGTGTAATCTGAACCACCGGACGTGATATCTCACATTGAAAGACTCACGAGTATTAACGGTGAATCGAACCCGGACCGCCTTGTTGGGAAGCAAACAGCTTAACATCCCACACATTTAACCCCGTTCTGACTTGTGGGCTAAAACCACGCGTGGCCAACATTGTACAAAATAGAGTTGATTGATATCCCCTGTTTCTTAAAACTGTACTGTATTTTCTCCGTCCTAGCTGCCCTCATTAAGTTCGTCAAGAGCTTTCTACAAGTCGTCTCTGATGACTCAACGTTTCTGCTCTGTATACCGCCTCGACAATAACAATAGACAATTATATCACTAAGCTGGTCGTCCTCCTTGCGAGACAGCGCGACTCATTATCCTCTGACAGTGTTTACGCTCTTTCACCAGGAGATACGCGTTTATCCATAACGGGTCATCTGTAAAATACGTTCGCTAGCACGCGGGTATTGTGCAACTCAGCACATGGAATAAATCCCACTTCACAGACCCAAAACCAGAAGCAGGAAATATATTTCAGAAAGTATTTTCCCTTTATGCCATGGGGTGTATGAAGCTTATGGACCCGAAAAGGATAGAGATGTCAATACCGCATTTATTTATTTATTTATTTGGTGTTCACTTAGGGGAATATGGTAAGAATAATTGCTACAACGTGTTACAATAGGGGAGGAGGGTTAGGTTGGTTGGTTCCTCAGTTTAGGGGCTGCGACAACGCGGTCATGTAGCCCCGTGTACTTTGGGTGTGTGTAGAATCTGTCTGATAACCGGTGTTAATTGTGATGGCTGTATTAGTCTGTATCTAGGGAATTCAGGTAAAGACTGCAGACATGCAATTTTCAACTAGTTCCTACTTTTGCTACCAAATGCTACCGTCAACGACAACTAGTTGTAAACTTGGTTACTAGATGCCACCGCAGTCAGCTCCTGGCGACGAACGTTGGAACTTAAGAGCGTTAGTCACATCTAACCTATAATTTAGCTTCACACAAGTGTAATTAGTGGAAGGTGCTTTTACATGCCATAAATATATGACATGGGCCCAACGGCTTTACTTCCCCTCTGAAGGAAGGCATACTGAGGGATTTTTAACGCTCTTAAAAATCCGACGACTTCGGCCGGGTTTGAACCCGCGACCTTGGGCATAGAAGCTCAGCATGCTACCAACTACGCCAACGAAGCCGCCGGTGGAGGGTTAAATTCAATGGTGTTTTTCTTTTTGTGAACGTATTTTATGGATGACCTCTAACTAAAACTTAACTGTAACCGGGATCTGCTCTCAATCATAATATCAACGGCAGACTCTATTCATTTGTCAAGAAGAACCTAGGAATTGTTGGGTATCAGAAAGTACTGAATAATTTGAAATTGAAGTAACAAAACAGCAGTACAAAGTGATAGATAATTTACATGTGGTATGGTGATATTCATGATGCTGTTATAGTTTTATTTGAGGGGCTTGGACATCGTGATCATTAGCCCCGTGTTCTTGGATGTGTGTGGAATTTAGTCTGATAGCCTCTGTTGTTGTGATGGCTGTATTAGTTGTGCATATTTGTAATTCAGGTGAGGATTGGAGAGGAAGCGGCCGTGGTGTTAAGTTAGAAACCATCCCGGCATTTCGTAGGGGCAGATGACCTCGTAGTTCCGCCCCTTTCAACTACAATCACTAACTAACGAACTAACTAACAAACATCCCGGAATTTGCCTGCAGTAGAAGTGGGAAACTACGAAAACAACTTCCAGGATGGCTGAGGTATGAATCCAACCCACCTCTTCTTAGTTTTGCCCCACGAGGCTGAGTGTACCCCGATCCAGCCCTCAGAACAGAATTACATTTCTTTCCGATGATCGAACCCAGATCTCCAGGCTAAATGCTAGCCACTACACCACGAGATGGTCGGTAATATTTAATTAAGGGGGTTTATACAACAGCGAGCACAAAAAATGCAATATCTCTGCAACTAATTGAGTTATTCTCTGAACTTTTGACTCATACAGTCATATTAATTGGGCACTTTGTGTAGCAAGAAAAATATAGCGTTTTGTATAATGCGATTGGTCTTATTGGGGATTTTAAATGTTGTTGCTTTATTTAAAAATTCACAATATCCTCAAAATTATAGCAGAAAGGATAATTGTTTAACATACAGCACTATGAAAGCACTAGTTTTATCATAGAGGTTGAACCAATCTTTTTGGATGATAAACAAACTATTTTTTTTTGAAATACAACATTTATTATAGTTTTTGGCTGTGACCTCTTCTATTTTTTTTATTCGGATATCCTCTCATCTTGGCTTTACCCACGGACTCTGCGAGGAGTCATTCCTCTACCGTCGCAAGGACTAAGCAAAATTAGAACTTTACAATTTACTTATAGATATCGACTCAATTAAGACGATAGCAGGACATACCTGTTAAATCCGTCTCCCTCTCTGATCATTCTGCGAATGTTTACCAAATCTATCAACTTGTCAATATTATAGAAAACTCGCTTCGGTATGAAACATATCATCAAACATTCTGGCAGATTGATCCTCTTAATTCTAAATAGTAAATGCGAACATATTTCATCCCAAACACTTTGAATCACGTTTCTAGATACGTCTTCAGAATTTCAGGGCAAGTTCGGAGAGGGCAGCGCCTCCTGCATCTCCGTTTACATTCGCCACTGTATGCAACCCACATCACATATGCGCTTTGGATACTGCCTGCAAATCAAGGCGTTCGGTCATTTTATATTTTGTCCAACTGGTGTGTCCATTGGCCAGTGGTGTTGGTAGGGTTTTGTACGTTCAGCTTCTATAGTTCTAACGTGGTGATGAATCAAATACACTTCACGACTACGTTCGGAGACACTAATTCCAAATCCAGCACTTGCAGTTGCCATTCTAAGTGTGGTTATACCGAGCTTTGTCCCGCACTATATCCAGGAGAATGCCGGAATGGTACCACATTTCAAGTCCTCTACCACCTGCCCCCAGTCATCGATACTAATAATTACAGTTACATACACTCTTACAGATATTATTATTATTATTATTATTATTATTATTATTATTATTATTATTATTATTATTATTATTATTATTATTATTATTTATCCAGTACAGTATGGAGTCCTATTTTACCTAAGTACATTAGGGCTGTAGTTAATAAGCACATTTTAAAAAGAAAGATTAATTGTTCAATTTGCTATAGATGTGCTGAATGAATGTTAAGAATTGCTTATAACATCAAGGTTTCTTGAAAACTTCACACAATGGTTTAGAAAATTCTAGATTACAACTGTTCAGGTGAAACTCAAATATAAGTCTTTTCATTCCAAATATGAGACAGAAGAATATTAGATGAACCACTGTCTGAGGAGATCCACAAAAGCATAAATAGCCATCTTAAGTTTGGATATTAAATCTCTCAAAGTAAGAGTTAAATTTTCCATGTCCGGATAGAAATTGTGATAGGACAAAGGTCGGTAATAACACTGTACTCTGAAGTAGATCTTGAACTACGAGGAAAAACGGTTCTCTTGCAACAGATCCTTTCAAGCTAGAAGTCCATTATTGTTCCATTGATGGAGAATATATTTCTTAATTTGTCGTTTAATATAGCACATGGGATATTTATCATATGTCATTTCGATGTGTGATATAGCGGCTAATTTCGCCAAAGAATCTTCTCTTTCATTTCCATCAAACCCTGTATGACCACGACTCAAAGACATAGATCTTCTGTAAAGTCACGAGTGGAGTCAAGATATACATTACACAAATAAAGGTCACGTTGGTTAAAAGAGGTGCGAATCACGACTCTGTCAGCAGAGAATACTGAGATAACAATATGAAGTTATCTGATTTGGATAAAACAACTGCACGAAATTCGCTCTCCAGGCACATAATTTCTTGTGTTATAAATGTGAAAATCTTGTCCAAAGCCTACTACTTTTTTATTTCTAAGATTGGGTTCTCGTATACTTTTACAGATATCATAATAAATACAATCTATCAGAAAAATACAATTTACACACAAATAGGCTACACGGAATTATGAACTGGTGATCGCTAGGCCTGAATGGAAATATAATAATAATAATAATAATAATAATAATAATAATAATAATAATAAATAATAACGCAATATTCAAGGAAATTCGCTTTCCCTTATATCAACATAATTTTAGCCTATTTTGATCATATGAAATATAGGTTTATGAAATCTACTTTTGTCCGTGTGTGTGACCGTCACAACCCCCCCTCCCCCCTCCCCAACTTTTATATGACTAGTCCTATGTTATTTGAAATTTTGTAGTAAGTTACTTCCGTCTCTGGACACCTCAGCTATTCCTTTCAAATGCCGATAATTATTATTACCAACGCAATATGGTGGTTGCACAAAATATTTCACTAGGATTCAATGTCTCGGAATCTATTAAAGCTATCAGCTTGAAATGTTGTACCATGATAGACAACCATAAAACAAGTTTGTTAATATGACTTTGAAAGCCGTGAAACTCCCGAAAGAAATATGGCGACCGAGTGAATGTTACAAAATTCAATTTCCATGTCTCGGGACTTACTACACTTATTACACTAATTATAAGCCTTATATCTTGATATATGACGAAAGATCAAAATAGAAATTCAGAGTTGTGACATTTGAAACCGTGACAAAAACAAAACCAAGATGGCCAGTTCCCGAATTTTCAATACTAAGTTGCGTTTTATCAGGGCCTATTTGGGCTATAAGCCTGAACTTTTGTTGGCGGATAAAGGACTACGAAATAACTTCACAGATGTGGCTTTAGCGATAGTGGCAGTTACGTAAAATGTTAAAATGTAACTGCTTTTCTTGGAACCTATTACAGTGAAACCCCTCAAATCCGAACCCCGGAAATCCGAAATCCCGGGTAATCCGAACGAGTTTTCTTTGACAATTTTAAGTTTGAAAAACACACGCGAAACAGAGAAACGTATTTATTTAGTCATGAAACAATTACATATTCTACATTATAACCTTAATTTTCAATAATTAGTTGAAACATTAACAAAGAAGTAGAGTTAGCATACGTAACACAGTGTAAATGTGCCTGCATACTTATCTCATCCTGGATTGAAAATAGGAAAATTTGGTTATTGTAATTTCTTAGGTTAATCGCTTTGCAAGAACAACGAAATAACAAAAGAAACACACAAAATATCACTTAATCTTTAACTTGAAATCAGTTATCTTCAATGGTCGAAGTGACGAAAACCTTCCCGCAGAGGCAATTGCGCATGAACAAGACTTCGTTTGGCGTGGCTGCTTCGTGTTGTTCCACGAAGCGCAATGCGATATCCAGAGCAGATGCAGTCTCAGTATTAGTCATATTGTCTGTAAGTTTTTTCTTCCTCACTGTCACTAGCTATATTGCTGTCATGTTGACTCATTATTTCATGTTCAGTGCGTTCTTCATTGACATCAACTGTCGTCCACTACTCGAGACAACCTTCTCCAGCATCCTCCCAACCTGCTATAAGGATATGATTTGGCTAATCCGAACAAATTGAAATCCGAACTGACTACAGCCCCAATTAGTTCGGATTTGAGGGGTTTCGCTGCATAGTTAAGCCACGAGGCTGAAATTTGGGCCGCTATAGACCTCCATAAAAGTAGTTCATTCATATGCCTTACGAGATTGTTGTAAGCAACGAACCAACCTGGTGGCAGTGCGAATTTTCAAAATGGTATTGCCCGTTCTGATTACCGAATTATCCTAGTGCAGTGACGTTTGGCGTAAAAATATTCATTTTGAGATAAACAATATGGCGTGCATATTGTAATTCAATAGCTTTTAAAATCTAAGATGGTGAGCTTTCGAATTTTTAAACATATTGTACCCTATCAAGTAGGATAAATGCCTAGGTGCATTTAATAAAAATGAAGTACAGGAAAGCAGGCATATTAAAGCATACAGTTAAAAAACAGCCAACGTGTCATTGCAACAGACGATGGTCCGGCGAGTGAGGAGACTCTGTAATTGGCTGAAGAAAATACGCAGCAGCACGTACAGATTGCAGCATAAAGGGAACCTCCCTGTAGCAATAAATTCACAATTCCCTTGTGTAAGACAAGTAGGCGTGTCAATGTACTGCAGAAAACACGTGACTATAGAGATTTATGCAAATCAAGCCGCTCCGGCGGAATTATAAAACGGAGGAAAGAAAAATCTGACATCTGAAATTAAGCTTATAATAAGAAGTAATTAAAGGAAATAATAAATGAAGGATTCAATTAATTACGCTATAAACTGTCAAGGGCAATATTAAGCTCACACCGGGGCCACCAATAGGAGAAGCCAGAGCGGGGAATTACCTTTCTACGAAATAATGCCTACCCTCGCAATCCTATTTGCATATAAATCTACGATCGATTTATAAATCAAGGTACATATTCCTAATCAGCATGATTTAAACTACCGAATTATGAAGATCCTAACTTTCTAGATCAAATTCTCTGGAGGTTGAGGTCACGAGATCTGTAAGTTCGGGGCCCAAATGCATCGATATTATAAAAGAAATATGCGGACAACACAACCTTCAGTATTATCTTGTCAACTGAGACATACATTTCACGAACATCTGAAAGAGCGTACCTTTGTTTGTCAAAGCTAGTGACGAACAAAGCCAATAAATTGCGTTTTACATAAGCAAAATTAGTAGTTTTACATAGTGTACAATACAAGTGACGAATACCGTTTATGTAGCTAAGAACAGTGTAATAGCAGCTGATCTCCACTATTTGAATGATAGTTCAGGCAAGATAGCCTAGAAAACTAGAGTACTAGTAGGACTGAAATATAGACAGTGTACAATGACGGTCTTCGCACATCAGCGAGTGCCATACGCGATTTTACTCGTGCGCCACAATTGTAACGTGATCGCGCGGTAAAGATGTTCGGCCTTGCGATGGCAATCCAGTGTTTATTAATGTATATAACAAGTGTAACTTCTGAGTAAAATTTTAATGTTAATCTAATGATAGCAATGTGTTTTAAAGTGTCTGCAAAGGTCAGCCGTAAAAGTGTCTACCATTCACCTAGAATCATAGATGGGCTTCTAATTTCATGAAATAGGGACGATCCTTCATTGCAGGACTACAATTCTACAAGATGTAAGATGAGTACTAACACATTTATCATGGCCCGATTCAATGTAAGGGACCGAGGGAAATTTGATGGTTTGTAGATAGACTTCGTGATATTTCTATGATGTAATAGATAGATCATTTGGCTTGAAATGTAGTTATAGAAAACGGGGATTTATATTGAATGTTACGTAGTTGGAGAAATGCTAATTTTATGTGATTTAATAGACGGGTAGATTGTATTGATTTGATTGATTTGATAAATTGGTTTAGCAGACTGTTGTGATGTGATAGATTGAGTGTTATTTTTCAGTAACTGGAAATACAATCACTCAATATTAATAATAGAGCTGACTATAAGTCAATAATAATACTCATTATAATAAATGCTACCGAGACATATGCGTGGGAGAGGAATTCTTGATATAAACAACCAAGTAGCTCGACAGACCTATGAGCTACGAAAATACTTCTGTTTTGTATCAAACTGATCGATGCTGCACAAGGTTGTCACAGAAGCAGATGATTCAACTCCACTACGTACTCTTAAGTCAGCAAGAGACTCAATATCAGATGCGCGGTGATTAGGATATATCCAATGCCTGGTTGTCCAAACCACTGCACGGAAGACATCCCGATGAAGTCAACCAAACTCACGTCGACAAGCTAGCGTCAAACATTTGGCTGATTTCTGGGCAGGTGTTTCCTGATACAGAATGGTTTTTGTTAGCTATTCAGGACCAGGTTGTCCCCACGAGGAACTGCCTAAAGTTCATTACCAAGGAAGCGTCATGCAAGATGTCCATTACAGATACGGTTTCCCAATATCGGAGCCTCTTCAGAATATTATTTCAGGTTGTCGCCACTTCGCAGGGATAGAATATAGGAAGAGACATTATTTTGTTGCCAAGATAGTACATCAAGAACTGGCTATACACCTTCGACTCCTGAGCCAAGAGAAAGTGCCGTACTATCAAGTATGCCCCAGAAAGTGTACTGGAAACTGACAACTTTACCTTGTACAGGGATTTGTACTGTATTGACAGACCAATCAGCCGTGCACAACTGATTTAATATGGTTCTTGTTGATAAATGCATGAGGTACACTACCTTCATGGATGTGACAATACCAAATATTGACAACATGGTAACAGATCATGTTGAAAGGCTGTCAAAATACACAGAGCTTTCAGAACTGATATGGAAGCAATGGCACAACTCAGGACAGTTCCTCTGATCATCTCCAGCACTGGCGTGATTCCGAACAACTTAAAGGAATCTCTCAGAGAGTTGAAGTTAAGACCCAGACCATTTTAAGCTGATGCAGAATACAGCCATATTTTCGGCGTGTCGTATAGTAATGCAGTTCTTGGGTAATCAAGCCTGAAGGAGTGAGAGAAAAGAGAAATGCTACCACAGAATGCAGTCACCGAGAGATTCAAGAATTTGTTCCGTATGATGTATATCTCGGATAGTAAATGTTTTCTTTCCAGCAAATATGCTGAGGATGTGTAGGCGTAAGCGAAAAACAAGATGTTCAGTAAAGAACATATAGCCTACTTTCTCCTAAATGCATGGGTATTGTTATAACTCTTTGTCCTTTTCAAGGAGTATGATTGAATGTTGGTTGTAGTAGCTTGTTCAAATACAACGTGCTATAGGGATATTAAACATGAATATGAGGTGCCCTTTGCTAGTGCTACCTCTGTACCAAATTTCGTTCAATTTGGTTTCACCGTGTTTGAATTGATAGGGGGAATCGATTTGCACACATACTTGGCCATCATCTGCAAACTATTGGGCTGATGTTCTTGCAGTTTGGTCAGAATATGTTTCCCACATAGAGATATGGTGTTGCAAAATTTGGTAGAGACTAGATTATTAGGTTGGTCGTAATTACATTTTAGCTTTAAACATTTGGGTGGCCGCGATTACGTTTCCGTCAAGATAGCGGTGATATAAAACATGACACTGAGGTGCCCTTTGCTAGTGCTACCTCTGTAGCAAATTTCGTTCATTCGGTTCCACCGTGTTCGAATTAATAGGGGGAATCAATTTTGACATAAAGATGGCCGCCATCCGCAAACTATTTCGCTGATGACCTATTCGTTTGGTCAAAGGATGCTCCCCCCATAAAGGTATGTTGTTGCAAAATTTGGTAGAGATCGGATGATTAGGTTAGTCGTTATTTGATTTAAGCTTTTAACATTTGTGTGGCCGCCATTACGTTTCTGTCAATATGGTGGCGATATTAATCATAACACTGAGATGCCCTTTGCTAGTGCTATCTCTGTACCAAAATTCGTTCCATTCGGTTTCACCGTGTTTGAATTAATAGGGGGAATCGATTCTGACACAAAGATGGCCGCCATCCGCAAACTATTAGGCGAATGACCTATTAGATTGGCGAAAAGATGCTCCCTCTATAAAGGTATGTAGTTGCAAAATTTGGTAGAGATCGGATGATTAGGTTAATCGTAATTTGATTTAAGCTTTGAACATTCGTGTGGCCGCCATTACGTTTCAGTCAAGATGGCGACGATATAAAACATGACACTGAGGTGCCCTTTGCTAGTGCTACCTCTGTACCAAATTTCGTTCCATTCGTTTCCACCGTGTTCGAATTAATGGGGGGAATCAATTTTGACATAAAGATGGCCGCCATCCGCTAACTATTAGGTTAATAACCTATTAGATTGGTCAAAGGATGCTCCCTCCATAAAGGTATGTTGTTGCAATGTTTGGTAGAGATCGGATGGTTATGTTAGTCGTAATTTAACTTAAGCTTTGAACATTTGTGTGGCCGCCATTACGTTTCTGTCAATACGGCGGCGATATAAAACATGACACTGAGATGCCCTTTGCTAGTGCTACCTCTGTACCAAATTTCGTTCCATTCGGTCTCACCGTGTTTGAATTAATAGGGGGAATTGATTTTCACACAAAGATGGCCGCCATCCGCAAACTATTAGGCTAATGACCTATTCATTTGGTCAAAGGATGCTTCCTCTATAAGGGTATGTTGTTGCAAAATTTGGTTGAGATCGGGTGATTAAGTTAATCGTAGTTTGATTTAAGCTTGGAACATTTGTGTGGCCGCCATTACGTTTCCGTCAAGATGGCGGCGATATAAAACATGACACTGAGGTGCCTTTTGTTAGTACTACCTCTGTACCAAATTTCGTTCCATTGGGTTGCTCCGTGTTCGAATTAATAGGGGGAATCGATTTTCACACAAAGATGGCCGCCATACGCAAACTATTAGGCTGATGACCTATTAGATTGGTCAAAGGATGCACCCTCCATAAAGGAATGTTGTTGCAACGTTTGGTAGAGATCGGATGGTTATGTTAGTCGTAATTTAACTTAAGCTTTGAACATTTGTGTGGCCGCCATTACGTTTCCGTCAAGATGGCGGCGATATAAAACATGACACTGAGGTGCCTTTTGTTAGTACTACCTCTGTACCAAATTTCGTTCCATTCGGTTGCTCCGTGTTCGAATTAATAGGGGGAATCGTATTTCACACAAAGATGGCCGCCATCCGCAAACTATTAGGCTGATGACCTATTAGATTGGTCAAAGGATGCTCCCTCCATAAAGGTATGTAGTTGCAAAATTTGGTAGAGATTGGATGATTAGGTTAATCCTAATTTGATTTAAGCTTTGAACATTCGTGTGGCCGCCATTACGTTTCAGTCAAGATGGCGGCGATATAAAACATGACACTGAGGTGCCCTTTGCTAGTGCTACCTCTGTACCAAATTTCGTTCCATTCGGTTCCACCGTGTTCGAATTAATAGGGGGAATCGTATTTCACACAAAGATGGCCGCCATCCGCAAACTATTAGGCTAATAACCTATTAGATTGGTCAAAGGATGCTGCCTCCATAAAGGTATGTTGTTGCAAAGTTTGGTAGCGAACGGATGATTAAGTTAGTCGTAATTTGATTTAAGCTTTGAACATTTGTGTGGCCGCCATTACGTTTACGTCAAGATGGCGGCGATATAACACATGCCACTGAGGTGCCTTTTGTTAGTACTACCTCTGTACCAAATTTCGTTCCATTCGGTTGCACCGTGTTCGAATTAATAGGGGGAATCGATTTTCACACAAAGATGGCCGCTATCCGCAAACTATTACGCTGATGACCTATTGGTTTGGTCAAAGGATACTCCCCCTATAAAGGTATGTTGTTGCAAAATTTGGTAGAGATCGGATGATTAGGTTAGTCGTAATTTGATTTAAGCTTTGAACATTTGTGTGGCCGCCATTACGTTTCAGTCAAGATGGCGGCGATATAAAACATGACACTGAGGTGTCCTTTGCTAGTGCTACCTTTGTACCAAATTTCGTTCAATTCGCATTCACCGTGTTCGAATTGATAGGGGGGGACAGACATTCAGAGTACACACACTCACACACACACAGACACAGACACACACACCCACACACAGACTCACACACACATACATACACACACACACACACACAGACTCACACACACACATACACACACACAGACAGACACACTTTTTTCGCCCTGTGTTGATCTCATAAGTCTACTTTCATTTTTTGCAAAAATCGAAAGTAGGCTAATAAACAATAATTATAAAAATAAATACACATGGATTATATTAAATTAAACCCCGACCTAATTTATAATAATAATAGTAATGATAATAATAGGCTAATAATAATCCTGTGATATTCAAATGGAGCACCAACACCGTATAGGGTTTTCATAGAGCAGTTTGTTATGCACCCAGTGTATAGGAATATTGACCGACCATGGTGGTTGAGAGCACTAACGCGCTACCTCGTGCCTCGCTGACATCGGGAGAGCGTGGGTTTGAATCCCACCTCCGCTGTCCTGAAAATGGTTTTCATGGTTTGCCGGGACGGTTCCTATCAACAGGTCCATGGCCGATTTCCTTCCAAAATCCCTTCCCTGACCCTTCCTGATGTTAAAATACATGGCCATTGGCTGCATTAATAAAAGTATAAGAATATTGATAGTTAAGGTGCACGACAGAGTAAGGCAGGAGCACAGATATGTGAAATGTCATCCGTAGTTCATGAAAGCAAAGGGTAATAGGTGTGTGTTCTGTTTGAGAGAGGTAGTGACCCCCCAATGCAGTCAAATAATGAATTTGCGAGGAAATGATGAATCTACGAGTAAATGAGGGTAAGGTAATGAACAATGAAAGGCTTAAAGGAGGACACAATAAATAATCGTACTCAGAAGAATTATATGAACTATAAAGTAAGTAACGGTTGATCTACGATCTCACCATAACGATCTTGAAGTCTTCCCAGTGACCAATAAATATAATGGCTATGATGTTGGATGATTTTGTCAAATTTAATAATCATGGGTCAGGGAATATTTTACTGGTTAATTTGAGTGAGTTCATTTGTTTATATATTTCTTGATCCAGTAGGTATATTTTGAAAACCAGTCTACCCGTACGTTCTGGTATTTTGAAGGAGCATTCTGGCCCCACTTAACGTAAAATGGGTAAAGGCATAAAGGTTATGGCATTTTCTTTTTCCGACTATCGTTAGAAAGGGCAATTTTTAATGCAACTTTAGCCATGTGCTAGGGAAACAATAAAATGGATTTTACGAGTAGGATTAGGTTTCATTGCTATATAGATGCAATGGCAAATCCGTATTCAACCTAGAATAATCATGTCAAGTGTTAACGTCATACGACTTCTTGTATATGTAGATTTTGTGTTGTAGGTTTTGGCTGCCTTGGAAGGCAGGTTAGAGTCATATGTTAAATAAGGACCAAGCCTCATGGTATTTTAATTCCTAGATTCCTTACTTTATTGAATTGGTAGTACTCGTCACAGATCGTTCCAGCTAGTCTATAGAACATCCATTGTTCGTTGTGTTATAGATCCCACAGAATTCCATTGTTCATGGTCTATATAGTTATCACTGTTTCGTTTTTATTGCACACTGATATTGTTCACTAGTAAGTTTGTTTCACGATTCAATACTTGGTATTCTAACCTTAGGGGTTTACAAGTTGGATTGTTGTTGCAAGTTCAGATGTCTAATTCGTTAGGCCTATATTTTATAGATTATTGTTTGTTTACTTAGACTACTGTCGACCAAAATATTATGTGTACTCGAGTTTGAAGGTTGTTTGTGAAGTAACCAATAGACCTACATAAAATCCTTACTAAAATGATAACAACTTTCGTTCTTGAACACACAAAATTTTGAAATTAATGAACCAGTTATAGAACATTCCAATGTGTATTGCGTTAAAATTTGGATTCGATCTGATGAAGGGTTTGTGAGATAATAATTCTTAAATGTGACGCATGGTTGAAACACGCTTAAAAACGGGCACTTTTTGTGTCTCAACTGCGATAAAAAAGATTAAAATATAAATTAAAAATTCCAAACCTACATGAACTAACGTGAAATAGAACGACAAAAATGATGATGTTATTGGATTTTATGTACTTCACAAACAACCTTCAAACTCGAGTGCACATAATATTTTGGTCGACTAGTAGTCAAATAACATTTTGTTTTTAAATCCACCTGAGGGTATGTGTTCATCATTAGTATTTCTAAGATTGTACACCATAATATTATATGATATCGTGATACTAACTTGAAGACCCGGCCATGACCCCGAGCATCCGACTGATTTATTTTTGTATCAGTGATAATTTTATGTAATGGTCTACATTCAAGACACACGGCTATATAGTCAATTTAATTCCAGCGCAGGATCATCGTGGATAAATAGTGAGAACTGATGGGCAAGTGTGATTTATGTTGTTTACTTAGATTATGGATTGTAAACAATACTATTGATATATAAATATTTCTGTTACTTAAAGGAATTCAACGAGAAAAGAGAAAATGGATCGGTTCACAACGGAAACTTGTTCTTTTTATGGGGTAAGTAGGCTAATGAGCAGTGTGTAGTCAGTGTGAAATCGAATAAAGTTAAAGCCAGCATCTTCTTCTTGTAGCGGAAATAGTTGGGGAAGGTTGCTCACACTAGTTTGTTAAGGAATCATTAAAACAAATAATAAAGCCAACTCACTGGTGGGAATATTTTACTTCTTCTTATAAGCCTATTTCATTCCAGCGCGGATCATGGTCACCGCACGCCGGGGCACTCAGGCGGTAGCCAATAGGTTGCAATACATGTGTATAATGCATTTCACTCTTCTAAAAATGTGGGTAAAGTTTGATTTGATGATTTCTTGAGGTTTGAGAGAGAGAAGATAAGAGAGTACAATATAACTAGACGTATTGCTTCACTAAAAAAAATACAGAAATGAGGGGTGATGGAGTGCGGTCGTTTTTTTTTTTAGAAAGTAATGATACGTACTTGTTTATAGAAATGAAAGTAAATTTGGAGTAGGAAGTAGATGATGAGCCCTCTTTTAGGCGAGGGTTGGGGTTGTGGTAGGGGTGGGGATGGGTGAGGTTGGGGGGAGGGGGGAGGAGGCGGAGGAGGAGGAGACTTTGAATATTTATGGAAAAAGGACATGGAAATTAAGATGAACTCAAGTTTTGTTTGCGGTCGCGCTTTGTGAAGGTAATAGTCCTTATTAAAAATGGAACGCTGAGAGTGAGCTGGATCCATTTGTTTATGGTTTTTAATTCGACGTGTCCAATTACACCCAACGGTATCCGAATTATATGCGATGTGACATGGTTAGGCCTACTTGATTTAACTGAGATGGAAATGATTAGTATAATATTTGAAAATTGGTGGTTCAATTTTTTATGGGACTGCTCTTGTTTGTATTTGCGATTCTCCAACAAATCCTATATGATTTGGGATTTGTGGCCATTTGTGGCCTTGTACTATTACTTGTACTCTTCTCGTGTGTTACCACAGACCTACGCGGCATCTCTCGGCTCTCCACTGAAGTTAAAGCGCCTAGTTTCTCCTTTAGCCGAGAGAGAGCGGCTCGGTTGAGCTAAACCTGGAACCACCTGAAACTCTTCATCACCAGAGTAGCGCATTTCCATAGCGTCTGCCATCTTTGACCCAAACGCTGGCCTCAGTATTATTGTTGCAGTAGGGAGACACGACATTCTCTATCAATTCTTTCTCCGTAACTTCCAATGTATTGCACCGAGAAAAATTCTATAATTACTGTTAAATAGTTAGGCGATTGACACAAGTTTCTACGTACATTGAAGTGTGGTATTTCTACTCCAAGTGTTACAGAACATTTCAATCACGTGATTGCCTAGGCGAGAATGGAACTATCTTCCTATACTCCAGTTACCCTGTAATGACGATTACAGTAGTCTATTATCATCAAGGACGCACAAGAAAACTATAAAATGTTGTTGTATGGGTAATGCAGTGACAACTAATTACTTGCATGGAATTAATAATAGACCCTAATAATATTAATAATGATAATGATAATGTTATTGGTTTCTTGTCCCTTTTAACTACCAAGGCTGTTAGAGACGCCGGGGCGGCGGAATAGTGCCCCAAAGGGGATATTTAACGTGCCAGCAAAACTCCTGACACGGCTCCCTATCATTTGCGCACCCTCAAATGCCAACTGACTGCACCCGGATTCGATCCTGTAACCTTGGGCACAGCATGCGAGAGCGTTACCGCTGCGCCATGTAGCTAGTCTGCATGCAATTAGATAGAATTCATACATCCGTGAAATAATAATAATAATAATTATGGAGAAGCTGTGGTTTCTCTCACTTGGCTTGTTATGAATGTGTGAGATTACTGATGCATAGTTCACCCGTTTCTATTTGCCAACCAAAAATCTCTCCTCTTCTTTTGTCCTCTACTTGAAGGATTACAAAAAGCAACCATTAGCACAACATTTTTGTTGTTGTTTGAGTCTTCAGTCTTTTGACTGGTTTGATTCAGCTTCCATGCCTCCCTGTCATGAGCTAATCGTTTAATCTCTACATTTCTACCACACCCTACATCCGAGGGATCTGTTTAACTTATTCTAACCTACCCCTACCGTACTCGTCCTCAAACCTTCCTTCCATAACTAACTTTGCTATTCCTGGGTGTCTTAGTAAGTGTCCTAGCTTGCCACGCCACGGTGGGTGAGTGGTTATCTTGTCGGACTGCCAACCCCAAGCTTGCAGGTTCGCTCCTGGCAGTGGTAAGTGATCTTTGAAAGGCAACAAAACTCACGATACGCATGTCATACGATGTTGGCATGTTAAAGAACCCATTTGAATTCAGTTGGCTGTGTTCATAATGCCAAAATTAATCTCGAGATTTTCCGCCAACACAAAGTTCCTCATTTCTCTACTAGAAAGCGCTATAGTGTCAAGTAGCTTAGATATCTAACATCCTTGACTTTCATAGCACTTCAAGGAGCGATAAAATTCGACATGCAAGTTGCCCTCTGGGCGTCAATTAACAAAGCTTGCACCCGGCATCCGAGGCCATACGATATTATTATTATTATTATTATTATTATTATTATTATTATTATTATTATTATTATAGTAAGTATTCTACCAACCTATCTCTTCTCTTCATTAGCAGTTACCACAAACATCTCTCCTCTCCCACTCGTCTTAATACCTCTTCATTTGTACACCTATATAACCATCTGATCTTCATCATTCTCATGCAACACCACATTTCAAACGTTTCAATTCTCCTCTTTTCTGCTGCTCTAACAGTCCAAGTTTCATTCCCATAGAGTGCCACGCTCCAGACCAAGGCTTTCAAAAATGACTTCCTAATACCTAAATCTATATTCGATGTCAACATATTCCTTTTCTGTAGGAATGCTTTCCTTGCCTGTGCTAACCTACTTTTTATATCCTCTTTGCTTCGTCCATCACTGGTTATTTTGCTTCCTAAGTAACAGAAGGCATCTACTTCCTTTAGCTTTGCACCTGCCAATTTGACGTCCATAGGGGTTTCTGAATTATTTCGGCTGCATTCCATATTTTTGTTTTACATTTATTAATTTTCATCATTAAATTCTTTCCTCAAGACAGAGTCCTTACCATTTTAAAACTCAGCACAACATTATGACATAGGAATTGTTGCCTTCAAACTTTACCGATCAAAATAATCCTGGCAGGAAGAAATATGGGGACCTGGTGATCACATGCGTTCAAATAGTTATTGTGTACTTTGGTCAACAATGGCGATAAAGTTCACGTGGACCAATAGGCAAGCCGCATTGTAGAGAAACGGCCGGGAAAGCAATGTCGCTACTCTGGTGATAACGAGCTCTAGCTAAACCCTGCTAGACCTTCAGAACGACTATTAAATGCGCTCATCATCTTCATTGCTTCAGGTGATAGATAATTCCATTCCCACAATAATGACCTCGCTTTTTGTAGGCCCAGGTACAACAATTCCAAGGCTCGCAAAAACAAAATTGGTGGCAGCTTGGAGATTGGCTTACATAGTTGGAAAACGCTTTGAAGGTTGGCCCTACTAGCGACAAAATTGTAATCTTTAATGGATTGATCTTTCTAAGCAAGGACTGTTTTTCAGTCCGTAAACACGTGGACAAGGCACAATATCATCTTTGGCTGTCAATTACAGTAAACCTACTCAAATATCTCTTTAAAAATGAAGCAAATGATACCGTACCTACACTAACAAATTATACACTTCAGTCTGACTGTTAGGTCGTCAGCCCGAAGGCTGGTTGGATCCTCAAAATGTACCGCCGTTAGGTTATATGGGTAGATACCCACAAAAACCCAAGGCAGCGCTATATTGAGGCGTACTAGGCAAGATAAGGAGTGAAGTAGTTTGCCATTGCTTTCCTCACTGAGTCAGAACAGCAGTACTAACCCTATGAGTAGAACCTTTCACAGCATCCACAGGCACTGGCTGAACCCTGAATATCATTATTAAGCACCACCCATACCTCAGTAGCTTCCATATAATCACAGCCATGAGTGAGACTGATACATTGGTGAAAAGCCACATTTTACTCTAGCCTGTGCCAACAGACAAATGCGAATGTACTGCATTCATCAAGAGATGGCAAACAGACCTATACACTTCAGTAGACTATTCAAAACAATAGCCCAACCACGGGAATGACCTGGTTATTTTTCAAACTAATTATTCTTATATATAGTGAAGTGTATAATTTGTAAGTGTTGTTTATGTACTTATTTCAAGTCATTAAAGATATTTGAGGAGGTTTATTAACGGTATCAGGCACAATGGTGGGGCCCCCTTCATGTGTTCACCGACTGAAGCGCAATCGTTACATAGATACTAATAATGCAACACTGACAAAATGGCTTCCACATTTTCTAGGGATTTATCTATTCCTTCCACATTACTCCTATAAGAATACAGCTTCCGATATCAGGCGCGAATCCAGCCAACCTAACCCTTGGTACCACTGTTTTAAATAATAATAATAATAAAATACAGTTTTGCGTTAACTGACAGCGATAGCTCTGATCTCAAGACGCAGTGCTAGACCCTGGAGCCAAGCTATCTATGGATTCGATAGACAAGGTGGAATTCCTTAAAATACCCGGTGAGTTAGCCGTGGTCGTTACGGCGTAGCTGCAGGTAGTCGCTCGCATCCGAGAAGCGAGGAGGTTGGAATCCCCCCGTCGGCAATCTTGAAGATGGTCTTCTGTGGTTTCCCATATTCCTTCTAGACAAATGCCGGGGTTGGTCCCTAACTGTAGGCCACAGCCGCTATCCTACAATTCCTCGTCCTTACATTCACACTTCCCTCCATAGACAACACTCCACATGCGACGGTACTTGTAGCTCACCCCATGGGTGTCCGCGTAGAAGCAGCTACAAACACTAGCGAGCCGAACATGTCCTCGGACACTCTCGGCACTAAAAGTCACAATGGTAGGGCCCCATTCATGTGTTCGCCGACTGAAGAGCAATCGATACAGAGATACTAATAAATACTAATAAATGATTTTCCGTGGTTTTCCCATTTCAACTCTATGATGGTACCCTCTAATAGGCCACAGCCACTTCCTTCCAACACCTTGCTTAGTTGTTTCAGCTTCAATCATTTAATCTCTCATTAACTCGCCTTATGAGGTTTGTCCAGCACATAATCCGTTACTCTTCCATTGCCTTCCATACCGGCAATAGCTTATGCTAGCTTGTCGTAAGTACCACTAGCCAGGTAATTACAGAAAATTTGGAAAAACAAGTGAACGCTACAGTAGTTAAGTCATTTCTAAGAAACACAAGAATTCGATTTTCTTTTGAAAATTCACGTTATAAAAAAAATAACGGGAATGGCCAATGTTTATAAATTTTTGTAAAGATTGAGAAAAAAATATGTTGTGAAAATAAATTACTTCACTTAACTTCAATCAAAAAAGATTTTTGTGGTTTTGTATTTTTCTCGTCAACCTTGATTTAGGCCTATTACTGATCATCGTGAGAAATTCGTATTTGTACAGTTACTAGAAGTAGACTACCACTAACTAAGCGAACACAGAGAAATTGGTAAAATAAGTGAACGCTATTTGTTATTTACATAAAACTCAAAAATTTCGGAATTTTGTGAAAAGTTGGAAAATAAATAACAAGAAATGGTCAATTATTTTAAAATTTTGAAAAAGTAATATCAGAACTCAGATTTTTAAGGACATTAAATGAAAAAAGAAAGAAAGAAATGAATGAACGAAAAATAATGTTTTTCAGTCGGTCAACATGATTATACCCAACTATAATCGGTAGTTTCCTAATCCTGAAAGAATATTTCCGTGAGATTAATAAATAAATGAACATTTTTTCAGGATTATGGAACCACCCATTACAATTGGGTACAACCGTGTTGACCGACTGAAGAACAATACGTTTCGATTACTAAGGCAACACTGAAATATGGCTTCCAACACGATAATGAATGAATGAATGAATAAAAAAGAAGACGTGATTGATTTTTATGTCTTCACAGTATAAATAGCTCAAGCAAGTTATGAAATGCCAGAGGACAACAGTTCACCACTGTGCTAATGCCACAAGATTTTACTGTAAAATCAACTATAAAGTCGTAAAGTATTCAGTTAAAACAATTGATTCTTGATAATTCACGATTTAAGAGACAAATAATAATGAGTGCTGTTGTCCTCTAGCGTTTTCCAAGCATGACTGAACCAATTTTCCCATTAAAATAACTATTTGGTGATACTGCATTATGTCGTTCGTGCGTCCCAAATACAGCTGACATTTCGATATTCTTTAACGATAAAACAGAAAAGAAACAAGTACAGTTGTATGCCTTGTTAGGCCAGAGCCCACGGGCTTATTGAAATATTCACACCTGCTATAGAGCATGCAGTATTTGAAGAGAGCCATCATGTCATATAAGGCAGGCTCGAATGTATCTCGAATTTAAGCAAGTAAATTGTTAGGAAATGTTTAAAGACCCACTGTAACCAACTTTAATTTTGAGAACTATCTCACATTTCTATGCCAACGCTGTAGGTAAAGACTGAAAGCAGTGTACATTTAAAGAGATTGTTTTAGACTCACTCGACCCTGTCTATATCCGCGTCATTGATATTCTGTAAGCTATTTCAGAACAACATGTTCAGTAAAGAACATATAGCCTACTTTCTCCTAAATGCATGGGTATTGTTATAATTATTTGTCCTTTTCAAGGAGTATAATTGAATGTTGGTTGTAGTAGCTTGTTGAAATACAACGTGCTATAGGGATATTAAACATGAATATGAGGTGCCCTTTGCTAGTGCTACCTCTATAACAAATTTCATTCCATTCGGTTTCACCGTGTTTGAATTGATATGGGGAATGGATTTGCACACATACATGGCCGCTATTTGCAAACTATTGGGCTGATGACCTTGTAGTCAGTCATAAGATGCTTTCCAAAAAAAGGCATGTTGTTGCAAAATCTGGTAGAGATCAAATGATTAGGATGGTCGTAATTTGATTTAAGCTTTTAACATTTGGGTGGCCGTCATTCCGTTTCCGTCAAGATAGCGGCGATATAAAACGTGACACTGAGGTCCCTTTGCTATTGCTACCTCTGTACCAAATTTCGTTCAATTCGGCTTCACAGTGTTTGAATTGATAGGGGGAATCGATTTGCACACATACTTGGCCACCATCTGCAAACTATTGGGCTGAAATCTTGCAGTTTGGTCAGAATATGCTTCCCACATAAAGATATGTTGTTGAAAAACTTGGTAGAGACTAGATTATTAGGTTGGTCGTAATTACATTTTAGCTTTTAACATTTAGGTGGCCGCGATTACGTTTCCGTCAAGATGGCGGTGATATAAAGCATGACTCTGAGGTGCCCTTTGCTAGTGCTACCTCTGTACCAAATTTCGTTCCATTCGGTTTCACCGTGTTCGAATTGATAGGGGGAATCGATTTTCAGTCAAAGATGGCCGCCATCCACAAAATATTAGGCTAATGACCTATTCGTTTGGTCAAAGGATGCTCCCTCCATAAAGGTATGTTGTTGCAAAATTTGGTAGAGATCGGATGATTAGGTTAATCGTAATTTGATTTAAGCTTTGAACATTTGTGTGGCCGCCATTACGTTTCCGTCAAGATGGCGGCGATATAAATCATGACACTGAGGTGCCCTTTGCTAGTGCTACCTCTGTACCAAATTTCGTTCCATTCGGTTTCACCGTGTTCGAATTAATAGGGGAAATCGATATTGACACAAAGATGGCCGCCATCCGCAAACTATTAGGCTAATGACCTTTTAGATTGGTCAAAGGATGCTCCCTCCATAATGGTATGTTGTTGCAAAATTTGGTAGAGATCGGATGATTATGTTAGTCGTAATTTGATTTAAGCTTTGAACATTTGTGTGGCCGCCATTACGTTTCTGTCAAGATGGCGGCGATATAAAACATGACACTGAGGTGCTACCTCTGTAGCAAATTTCGTTCCATTCGGTTACACCATGTTTGAATTAATAGGGGGAATTGATTTTGACACAAAGATGGCCGCCATCCGCAAACTATTAGGCTAATGACCTATTAATTTGGTCAAAGGATGCTTCCTCCATAAAGGTATGTTGTTGCAAAATTTGGTAGAGATCGGATGATTAGGTTAGTCGTAATTTGATTTATGCTTTGAACATTTGTGTGGCCACCATTACTTTTCCGTCAAGATGGCGGCGATATAAAACATGACACTGAGGTGCCCTTTGCTAGTACTACCCCTGTACCAAATTTCGTTCCATTCGATTTCACCGTGTTCGAATTAATAGTGGGAATCGATTTTCACAAAAAGATGGCCGCCATCAGCAAACTATTAGGATTTTTTTTTTGTCGTGTGACCTCTTGAGAGGCCGAGTGCAGATCTTTCTATTCGACGCCCGTGGGCGACCTGCACGTCGGGATGAGAGATGGAATGGATGAAGATGAATGAATGAAACTGGGCAAGGATGTGGAAGGAAGCTGCCGTGGCCTGTCAGAAGGTACCGTCCCAGCATTTGCCTGGTGTTGAAAATGGGAAACCACGGAAAACCATTTCAAGAACGGCCGACGGTGGGGCTCGAAACCACGCGTCTACCGAGTCGGCAGAGGGCTTGGCCCCATGGCCTAACGCTGCGCTTTAGCCAGCGTAGCCACTACTGTCGGTAACTATTAGGATGATGACCTATTAGTTTGGTCAAAGGATGCTCCCCCCATAAAGGTATGTTGTTGCCAAATTTGGTAGAGATCGGATGATTAGGTTAGTCGTAATATGATTTAAGCTTTGAACATTTGTGTGGCCGCCATTACGTTTCCGTCAAGATGGCGGCTATATAAAACATGACACTGAGGTGTCCTTTGCTAGTGCTGCCTTTGTACCAAATTTCGTTCAATTCGCGTTCACCGTGTTCGAATTGATAGGGGGACAGACATTCACAGTACACACACACACACACACACACACACACACACAGAGAGACTCACACACATAGACTCACACACACACACACACACACACATACACACACACAGACAGACACACTTTTTTCGCCCTGTGTTGATCTCATAAGTCTACTTTCATTTTTTGCAAAAATCGAAAGTAGGCTAAAAATGCATTACAAAAATGGAAATGCTATCCAGGTTGTTTTCGTTTTGTTGAATAAGTATTGAACTAGCTTGCACGGTGGGTGAGTGGTTAACGTGTCGGTCTACGAACCACAAGCTTGCAGGTTCGCTCCTGGCGGTGGTAAGTGATTTTTGAAAGGCGGCAAAAATTACGACACGCATGTCATACGATGTTGGCATGTCAAAGAACCCATTTGAATTCAGTAGGCCGTGTTCATAATGGCAAAATTAATCTCGAGAGTTTCCGACAACACATAGTTCCTCATTTCTCTACTAGAAAGCGCTATAGTGTTCAAGGAGCTTAGATATCTAATCTTCTTGACTTTCATAGTGCTTCAAGGAACAACGATATTCGACATGCAAGCTACCCTCCGGGTGTCAATAACATAGCTTGAACCCGGCAACCGAGGCCAAACGATATTATTATTATAATAGCAATGAACTACAGTACTACCCTGCCAGCGAATTGTTGCCGGTGGCGGAAATCGGATCTAACGCGCTCCGCCCAGCCACACGCCCACAGATGACCGTACCATCGATAGACGTGCAGTCGTCGCCAGAGAAACCTCATCGCATGTCGTGTGTGTGCATGGTTCGTGCTGGGTCATGCACTGTGCGGTGTGTTCTCATTGTATGACTGTACATGCGTTGCCCCTCTTGCCCTGAACCCGTCCACGGCAGCCATAACGAGGCGAGATGACGTAATGTATACACAACAGCCCCGCTCCACGTCTAGCGGTAACAATTCCCTGGCAGTGTAGTATATGTGTATGGGTACACAAACATATTCGTACGTACGAACTGTCAGAGTTAACCATCAGCCAGGAACGAGCAGCCCGGTTGAGACCATAGGACCGGACCGTGTCGAAACACGTACACTTTTGTAGAGAATGGCCATACCTGCATTTTCACGTATTCCATCTCTTCAAAGCCTTTTGTACTAATGCCTTGAGAAAACTTCTGAGTGAGCCTAATTCAATTTTGTGTCCTGAATTCCCCTAATATTTTCAGCCATGCTAGGCTGGTGAAACTCTTTGCTCTGGAGCAGTTGCGTCAACACTGACTGAGCAGAATACTCGGTTGTCCCCCTAGATTATTAAGCACTGAGAACAGAAAGAAGATAATCACGAAATGTACAGAACAATACATACCACTCAAGTCTAATACATATTGGCCATTGAGCTATAGCAATACTCGTATAGTAGAATAGTTGTGGTAGTGACTTACAGTGAAGTTTAACATATGTTATATATTTTCTCTGTTTAAAATTCGCGAAGCACTTGATATAATAGAAGACCTCCTATGACGGAAACAAATTAAAAGACGAATTAAGCGATATTGTCGCTAATTTTATTGACTTTATATTATTTTTAGAGATAGGATGTTGTAAATCTTATATTTGTTGAGGAAGTCTTGGAAATGTGACAGAAGTTGCGATTCTCTTGCTGTCCGATCAGATGCGTTTAGCCACTCAAGTCTCAGACGGAGAAGCGCTGTTGCAATTAAAATGTGACTTAAGTTACGATTCTCTTGCAGTCTGAGCAGATGCGTTAGCCACTCAACCCTCACATGGGAGCGGTGGGAGCCTGCCCTCGAGGGAAGGAGTAGGCCCTTGAGGTAGGTAGCGGGAGAAAACATTCTCCCTAAACCATGGCCTACAAGCCCGGTTAAATTGTACATAGTTACTCATGTTGCTTTAACAGTTTGAATGAAGGTGCTCTGTAGCCACGCCTTTAACAAATGATTGTGTAGGAGTTGGGAAAATAGAAGCAGTCCGTCACCCTCCGAGCCCATGTACCCTCACCTCAATAGGGGAAACATTCTGGAGACGCTACTGCCCTGAAGGTGCCTAAGATGCACTTATTTTTTACTGTAGTTTAATCCTGCATAACACGCATGACGAATTGAAGGTTATGTTATCTAACAATTGACTCCAACTTCCTGTGCACCTCATGGTCAAGTGCGCGGAGTGAGGTAACGTTCACTTCCCAAGCTCACTGCAGTGACTCATCTAACACTACAGCAAAGAGTATATACATAAAGGTCGGAAACACAATACTAAATGGTAGTTCAATCATTTGACTGTGGTGACATCTGCTCTCAAATCCTAGCGTGTAATGAACTGACGAAAATAAAAGCTCATGGCGTAATTTCAAAGACGTACAGAAGGAAGTCGCCCAGGCGACTGGATTCACTGCATAAAATTCGTAATATGTTTAGGTTTGTTGCTGCAATGCTGGTACGAGAATGTACCAATGTTTGGCACTAATTCTCTCTGCCAATATAATGTTACATGAAATTGGGCTAATATTCTGATTAATGGTGCATACGGTATAGAAAACTATACAAGTATACGCAATTTATCTAGCCACCTGAAAAAATAACTTAATTGAAAGCGAGAGGAATATGACCTCGCCGTTCTGCCCCGTATCAATAACTCACTTAATTGAAAGCTAACAATTTTGTCAATATTGTCAATTGCCCGGCCGGAGGACAAAGGACAGAGTTTCCGGCTGCACCCCTATTTCGCCGCGGGACCTTGTCACAAACAAGCCACTGTCGAGTCATGCAGGCCATTGACACACCGCGTTATGAGTTCTGTTGAGAGTTCACTTGGAGTTGAGTTGTAAACAGCGATAACAGGTGAACTGTGGAGCAAATTCGTGCGCTTGTGTGAGCAGTGTTGGGCCACGGGCGTCGTGTGTTCGGGTGGAGCGAACAATGCTGGAGACGCGATGTGAAAGGAAACACGGGAGCTGCACGACGGAACGTCGCTGAGCGGAGACTGTGAATTGTGGACTTCGCAGCAAGCTGCGTGAGAACTGTGTAAACAATTGTACAGTAGACTAATACATTAGTGATTAGTGAGCAAACCCTGGTTCCCATCACAAAATAAAAAAATAAGGCTATATAAAGCTATTGTATGGCCTCAAAACATTCCCGACATTCCATTAAATCTACTTCTTCTCTTCATTAGTCGATTTGTATGCAATTTTATACAGTAACATTTTCATGACACTAAATATTTAACTAGAAAGATTATGCGAGTATCAATAAGAAGGGGCTTCCCACAATCATAAGTAAACACCAAGCACAGGCTTACGATGACTTGCTGGCAAACTAAGTAGTGTGCTAAGTATTTATTTCTTGCACACAAATGAAGTATAAAGATAATCCTGTTCTTTTCTTGACTGTACAGTACTCATTGGTCATTTTTTAAAAAACACTGTGATGTTATCTCAATAGCACAACTGGTCACATAAAGTAACACACGCTAGTCCCATTCGGTTCGTGAAATGACATATTTTACGTATGTTGTCGTCATGAATTGTGCAAACAAGGCGCTTTAGATTTCTCTTCACAGGGAGCTGCAGCAAGTCCGGAGATTTGAGGTTTGAACCCCGGCGGCTATCCTGGGTGTTTTCCCCCAGGTGTTCCTACTCTTACTCCAGGCAAATGCCGGGATAATATCTTACTCCAAGTCCTGGGGCACCTATCCCATTCCAACCGTAATAATTAAAGTTAAACGCACTACTACAGTCACCACAGAAACACACGTTATCAGACAAATTGCACACACCTCAAGTACACGGGATTAATGACGAAGGTGTCCTAAGCTCCTAATTCGAATTAACAACTATAACAAAAACGAGGGGCATTGCAACACTCGGTGCTGCACAAAGCTCATGTGTGTCTACACTTCAACAGTAACGTCCCGTGGCGTGCTCGTTATGTAGTGCACCACTGCCGCCAGGACAGCTGTCCGAAGATCGCAGGTTTGTATTTCGGTACTGAACCCATCTGTAATTGGTTCAAGCCTCGAATCCATATTTTATTGGCAAAAGAAGAGAGGAAATAATACAGTCTTTAGAATGACTTAGAAAGATTTTAAGAAGTGGGCTGTTATAATGTGGCGCAAGAATGAGTGACCACGAGTCATGCGGACGTGAGATCATGCTTGACGCATCGATAAAGAGCTGGCTCATGATTATTAATAGAACGATAAAAACTTTCCACTACGAGTAAGAGAGAAGCCGTTTCGAAAATAGACCTTACTCAGCTATAAAATAACAACCTCTCAATTGCGCAAGCAGAGAAATAATTAGAATCAAGCCATTTGCGAGCATTTAATTAATGAAAGAAACACATCATTGTTGATCATTCTGGAATAGAGATTTTTGTGTGGGGAAAAAGTTTATAATATTTGCACAGGAAAGAACTGCAGACGTGGCATGACGTCGTTGATAATTCCCCGAGACCAGAGTTGGTAGGGATGGAAAAATAAACCTCAACACCCACGTATCTGAAGAGCAAAATTATTTAATATCTTGGAATGGTGTGATCGATTTTTATGATCAAAGAAACCAGTTTACGTTTAGAACAAGAGCTTTCCAGAGATATATTTTTCAAAAGTATACGACTATTACTTCAAAAGTTAGTGCTGGAGAAGACGCGGATTTTATCTTTTTGCCGCCGATTTGTATAAAAACCCTGGACGTGCCAGGAGGAGCATTCAGTCTTCGATGTGGGCGCAGGGGCGCTACACGCTGGATCACCCGCAAAGGCAGTTTACAACAGACCTCGTACGGAGGTGCTGCATCACAGCAAATGCAGTTTACAACAGACCTCGTACGGAGGTGCTGCATCACAGCAAATGCAGTTATTGTCAGCCTGCGGGCGTGACACTGTGTCACTATCATCGTTAATGCAGTCTTCCGACAGCCCGACGGGCGTCGCTGTATCACAATCATCCAGTTCCGTGAGCGCAGAGGCGCTGCACGATGAAGCATCAACTACAAGACAAGCTACAAGTAAACTCCTAGTACAGGAGAGCTGCATCAAAGTATATTCAGTTATAAAAGACGCCAGAGAGCGTGATGCTGTGTCGCAATGTATAACAAGTTATTTTAGTGAGCGCGTAGACGCTGCACGCAGAAACAATTATCGTCAAATTCACCAGTATAGTCAAAGTTTAGGCTGTGGACTGAGAAATAACAAGCGATAGGTACTCGAAGATAATAGTTCAGTTAAAGAACCGACGCATCATAAGGTTTCGAAGTACCCAAGGAAAGTGAAATAGACAGTTTTATCGACGTTAAGGAACCCGATCAGGGTAGAACGAAATAAGTAACGCCTAGTGTTCCGGAAATGTAGGGACTAGAGCGCAGGACGATAAAAATTAGGAATTGTAGTTCCAGGCTTTGTCTAGGTAGACAAATGAACAGTAAACATTGGGGAGTACTCCAATAAGCTACGAATCAAAGTAATAGCAAGTAATGCAAGGAAATTACTAGGTCACCGATAAACTATTCGAGCAGCCGTAATAGTAATACATCAAGGACAGACTTTTATTTAGACGAAAAAGTTAGCATCTAGCAAGAAACGACATCGTGCAGTAAAGTTATAGAAGCCGATAGTCAAACCCCGGATTTGAAGATCAGCCGTTCCAGTGAGGTGTAGTTCGATCGAGACTTTCCATCATCTCGTCAGATTAGGAAGCCGAAGTTCTATAAGTGCCACCCCCTGGAAACGGGAAAAGAAAAGAAATCACGTGTGTAAGGCGAATAATTAACGCCCAAGTGATAAAATTGTTATGTAGTGTAAATATAGTGAAATATTTGAGTGTAATATTTTTAGTGAATTGTATTGTGTTAAGTGAAACGAATACAAAATGGTATTCATTATATTCCAAGTGATTAAGGTAAATATTTTATGTGCTGTTGAAGAAGTGTCATTGAGTGAAAATGTAACCATGGAAATGGCTTAAAAAGCAGTGGGTGGGCAAAAATGTTCCATCGCTGGAGGATTCGGTCGCTGACCGTACAGTCATGTGAGTAACTATTTCATTATGATATGTGTTTGGGAGAAGTTGCGTATAATCCTCATGAGAGAGAGAGAGAGAGAGAGAGTAGGGATATTTAATAACAGGTAAAAGAATGATTGCGCGATCTGAACAATTAATTTGAGAAAAATATAATAAATATGTGAAATGTAAATGAATCCCTTGGGGAATGTATTCAGTAAAATATCAGTGTAAATGATAAATGATATAAATATGAGAAAGCAAGCGTAATAATAATAATAATAATAATTAATAATTATATAAAGCCTCCGTGGCTTAGGCGGCAGCACGCCGGCCTCTCAACGCTGGGTCCGTGGTTCAAATCCCGGTCACTCCATGTGAGATCTGTGCTGGACAAAGCGGAGGCAGACAGGTTTTTCTCCGGGTACTCCGGTTTTCCCTGTCAAAATTTCATTCCAGCAACACTCTCCACTATCATTTCATTTCATCTGTCATTCATTTAATCATTGCCCCAGAGGAGTGCGTCAGGCCTCGGCAGCCGGCACAGTTCATATCCTCGCCGCTAGATGGGGGCTTCATTCATTCCATTCCTGACCCGGTCGGAGACTGGAAGCAGGCTGTGGATTTTCATTTTTTCAATAATTATATAAATGAATGAATATTATGATGAATTTTATATTGAAAGTGGTAGCTTCCGAGCTCCTTTAGATGAATTAATACATGTTATGGATACATGTTCTTTATGGTAAAAAGGATTATTGTTAAGGGAAGAAGAGTAAAATATATTTTGAGATGTAGATCAAACGTTGATTTTGAATTTATTTAATTCTTTGAAGGCAACTTGGCTAATTAATGTATGAGCGCCATGTCGCACATTGAAGTAATTTGTCACGCTAGGAATGCGTTGAAATGCTCGGTAAAACTAATTATGAGGGACAGTTGGTCGTGGTAATTGAACTGTGATAAGTCCTCAAAGTTGTGATAGTGATCACGAGGCATTGTGTGTTGTATGTTAAAAAGGGTGCTATTTATGTTGTATTATGAGTGCTGGTATAAGGCGAGGCCTGCCCTAAATCGCTAATGTTATAAGTCCTCCAAATTGGGATACTGCTCCCGAGGCATTTGAAAGGATCGAACTCAGAGTCGTCCGTGTTGAAGCCCCTTAAATATTGGTTATATTATTGCATTTTCTTACCCTCTAATGAGGACACTTCATAATTATTATATACCGAAGCTAAGAGAATAGGTCTGTTGAGCCTAAATATGTTGTTTTAAGAATTTGTATTAGAAGCCTTGTCATTCGGAGAATTGCATTTGAAACAGCTGTATGAAAAGCTGATGGTAGCCAGTCCCTTGTAGAAGCGAGACTGTGGACTCTCTTCTCTCCCGGAAATAAATCACGCTAAGTAGTTGAGACTAGACCCTCACCCTCTGGTATTGCGGTAGGTCGGGGAACAGACCGTCTGAGTCATAATACACAACAGTGTTTAAAGATTGTTTGAACGACCCGGTCTTTGAACCGAGGTCCTTTTATATCCGTGATTATCGCTTGCAGAGTTCAGATCGTTGCTTTCTTATAATATAATGGTATTTTAAGACAAAAATGATAAATCCCTAACTTTATTGTTTAATGATTTAGTGATTCACGAGTTCTCTGGAAGACATTAGATTCCGGGAGTAATCTTAAGTTTGACTTGTTCAGTAGTCTTCTGTAGCTCGGGAGTACGCAAATTTTTCCCAATCACGGTAGTGAGTTGTTAACTTGAGAGAGAGGGATGGTAACATATGAGCATTGTGAAAGCCCAAAATTAAGTGATGATCAGCCATACTTTGGTAATTTTGATATTTATGATTAAACAAGATATACTCATGTAAATAGTAATTGATGTGTAATAAATTGATAACACAGTGTATGTAAACATCACCGAGCCGTTTGGAACTCTTTATTTTGAGGAATTTAAAAGGACACCATATGGAAGTGAAACTTAGTAGAAGTTTTGTTGTTTTTTGGAAAACCAGTCATTATGATCTTATAATTGTTTAATATGAATTCCTTGTTCAACTTTGGACACGTGTGAAGTGGAGTGTCAGTATTTTATTTGTTTAATTTTTGTAGCGCCATATATTTGGATAATTAAATGTTTTAATAGTAGGAGTTGATTTTGTTTATTTTTGGAAGTGTATCCTCTGCTTAATCCAAAGTGTGTAGGTCACAGAGTGGGAGAACAAACCATGAACCCCGATACTCCCGATTGAGCATTGCTGGCAAACTGTGATTTGCATATTTCATAGTTGAATGGGCACAGTACTGACAGTGGCTATCCTGAGTGTGATTTTAACCCGGGTTTTCAAAAGTCCCTCCAGGCAAATACCGGGATAGTACCTTACTTCAAGTCCCGGGGCAACTGCCTCATTCCTGTCCCTAATACAGTTACACACACAGTCAGCACATACATACAGGTTATTATACAAACCCTTCAAATGAATTAACAACAACCAACAGTAACCCACCAACACTTGGCACACATTAAATTTGATTTTAATATAACCGTCGGTCACCGTCCTTCAAAGAGTAGAGAATGTGCTTTTACTTTTCAGTTCTTTTCTCTTTGGTATCAATCTGTCTTATAAACATTGTTGTTGTTGTTGTTGTTGTTTCAGATGAGGGACTTGGGCATCGTGGTCATTCAGCCTGAGTACTTGTGTGTGTGTGGAATGTGTCTGATATTTAATTTGTGTCACTGTGATGATTGTAGCAATGTGTGTATTGTTGGGGTTAGGATTTGGGTAGGAGGCGGTCGTGGTTTTAATTTAGGAACCATCCCGGCATTCGCTTTTAGTAGAAGTGTGAAACTTGGGAATACGATTTCTAGGATGGCTCGAGAAGGAATCGAAGTCACTTCCTGAACAGTATTAAGCGACATAATATAAGAAATGGTTCAAACGTAGCCTATGCAAACCGTATATATTCTTAACAAGTGCTTAATTCCAAGAAAACCACGTACCGTAGGTGAACAATAGAAGTAGCATCAGTGTCAATAGAATATAGCCCACCTTGTTGTCCTCCCACGAACGTTGAGTGCGTTGAGGTTAGTTAAATACAACAGTTTTTCTACATAATCTTGAGGTTAGAGGCAATCAACGACGTAATGCTAGTGATGGAGACGTCTTTCGTCAGTGGAAGGCAGCACATTATGATGAGTGGTGAGATGTGCGGGCGAGGGAAATTAAATGCAGAAACTCTGATTATGAGCCGGTGTTTGACAATCGTGTGTCGACACAGTTCACAGGAAGACAGACTTGTAATTATATGCGGGAACCCGCATCTCGTATGGATCCAGGTCAGGCATTTCAACATACCTGTACGGTATTAGTATAGAAATGTGTTGTGCTAATCAGCACCGACAATGATTTTCCATGGAAATTAACTTTCCTTCTTCTGTGCACTCATAGTCCATTCTTTAGCTTGTAATGGGCATCCTAACTTTAGAAGATAGGTCTACATACTGAAATAGCCTCCCAGTAGAATTTTACAAGCACTAAATTCTTTTCAGATTTGAAAGATGTGGGTCAGATGGACCTTCCATTTTACATGGCTTATATTGTCTTTATAAAACACGGCATAATATCTGAAAGCCTCCATTGGTCACCAATTTCCTTATTTTACAGTCATTATATAGAAAATATTTGCCCAGTCTTCCAGTAAAACTTGTTAGCCCAAGTTGGCAAGAAATACAAATTAACGCTGTAACTATTAGGGTTAGGGATTGGCTACATGCCCAGGGACTTGAAATGAGATACTGTCAACACTGGGATTTGAACCTTACCATAACGTACGATGGATTGCTACGAAGCAGACATTGTTCTACGATCATTTATAGATAACATAGTTGAGCATAACATATCAGCCATGTCTTGTATTTATTCACAAAAAAAAAAAAAAAAAACAGACGAAGGCTTGGACATGTTGGATGTACTAGTACTTCGATATTCTTGAAGTGATATTTTACTTTGGCTGGTCGTAAGCAAGCTTCTCGTTGTTGGAAGTACACACAGCTTTTAACAAGTCATATGATTTCTGCAACTTTACACAGAAATGGGACACAAAATAAAATAAAGCAGAGGAACGGAACTAGAATTCATCTTCCCAAGTACTAGGCCTAACAAGGTTCATCCCAATAGGAAGGCAAATTACATCAATTATACATCACCAACATAAAACGGTGCTGTTGTTGGGACATCTTTGGTCATCAGCTCCGTGTTCTTGGGTGTGAGTTGAATTTTCTGATAACCTGTGTTTATATAATAGTTTCTGTATTAGTGTGTGTGTTGCTGTAACTATTAGGGTTAGGGATTGGCTACATGCCCAGGGACTTGAAATGAGATACTGTCAACACCGGGATTTGAACCTCTGATCTCCGGACTTGTTGCACCTCCCCATCGTAGTGTATTGAGCGATTTAACGTGCACGGCTACGCCGTGGTGTATTAAATATTATAGCCTCCTTCTTCAACATTATGTTTTCTGCGAAAGAGTATCATGTAATAGCATCGTTCTCTTTTAAATGTATAATATGCAATTCCTTTTATTGTAGCGTGACTGAATTCACACATCAAGCTTATTTTATATTCCTGTATAAAATATAATTACTAACTGGTTTGGGATTTTTGTTGTTGGTGGGTACACTAAGAAAAGTGTTTGAATACCAATGCATTAATCCATCGAGAAAGTCCTTCTCACCACGTAGAACACTGTGGTCCCAAAGTTTCTGTCCAGCTGTATGTTCACATTGTGTTTGCGACTGTTTATAAGAGAGTAAATAGCTGTGTTTCAGAGAGCATGAAAGGGGCTCAATCTACTCATAGTAGTCGGTCCTTCTCCTTGAGAGGGCCGATAACCTAGATGTTAGGCCCCTTAAAACAACAATTATTATCATCATCATCTCCTTGATAATGTTAGCGCTAAGAGGATCTGTAGATGTGTTGTAGTTGTGGTGGTGGACTATACACTGCGGCAGGGGAAGGCAGCACTCCCTTTCCCAGTTATGAACACACTCCAACACCTACCCTCGGGAGAAGACTTGCTCTAAATACGCTCAAATAAAAGAAGTTTTCACTTACCGAGAACCGTCGCCACTCCGCGACAGAACTCCGTAAAGCCGATCTGACTGGATCCTCGGGGGACCAGGCTCCGTAGCACGCGTTCCACATCCTGCGAAACACAGTAAATATATATCACACGGTCAGCTAGTAATAATTACTCACAATTTTATACTGTCACCTTTTTGCATGCTTTTGTCGAATCAAATATATTTCTGATGGCATGGTTTATATTTCGATTATTTTAAAGCTTCTTATAACATTGTCGATGTCTGTGAGAGGCTTTTAACTGCAATCCGTAGTGGTTTGTCATCTCTGAGAAATAATTTGTAAGGGAAGGATTAAGTAACGGTAAGGAATGATACGTTACTTTACCTTTTACAGGGACAACAATTTGCTGTTGTCGACACAAGATTTAAAACATATCAAGCAAAGTTATTCTGTAGAACGTTACATAAAAGCTCTTTTTTTTCCCGCAATAATTGGAAATATTTCTTAGGTGATATCTTCATTTTAGGGTCGTATTTTGGGTTTTTAGAAGTGCATGCACATTTCCTAGGTTTAGATACATGAATTCGAGTTCTTTACTACTACTACTGCTGCTAATAATAATAATAATAACAATACTAATAATAATAATTTAATCTTTTCCTTCTGCGCCTGTCCCGCCTGGTAGGCCTATGTGAATATTATGTATCCATATTAATCTGTCGTGGGCATGTGTCAGGATATAGGTTTACGCTTTTCAGGTCTATGTGTAACGTATCGGCCCAATGTTGTCTCACTCGTCCCTGAGGCCTTTATCCGGTGACTTCATTGTGTGGCCTGGCGTTGAGATGGTTTTTGACGCCTGATCGCAACATGCACCCAAACCATCGCAGGCGACCTTCGCGCATTTTGTCTTCTTTGTCGCAACACCAAATTGATCCCCCATTTCCTCGCTGGAAAAGTGATCTAACCTGGGGTAATGCCCGCTGTCCATCTGAACACATTATTCTACATGACGCTTAGTCGACGTTTGCTTCTCATGTAAATTTAATTCTTGTCTGATCGTTGGAACGGGGTCCACTCAGCCTCGTGAGGCAGAATTGAGAAGAAGTGGGTTGAATTCCCAACTCACCCGTCCTGGAAGGTGTTTCCCATGTTTACACTTTGCCATTGTAATGCCATTTGTATCCACATCCGATGTTGTAGGACTTCTGTCCACTCCTTCGTGCTTCCTGCACCGCACAGGATTTGATGCTCTTTTTATTTACTAGCCATCTATCAATTCGCCGTATTGTCTAGACAAACTGCTGACATTCAGTGATGCAAGACCCTAGAGACGTGGAGCTGTTGTTGTTGTTGTTTGAGTCTTCAGTCTTTTGACTGGTTTGATGCAGCTCTCCACGCTTCCCTGTCCTTAGATAATCGTTTCATCTCTACATAGTTACCACACCCTACATCCGAGGCAATCTGTTTAACATATTCTAACTTTGGTCTACCCCTACAGTTCATATCACCGACCCTCCTCCCATAACTAAGTTTGCTATTCCTGGGTGTCTTAGTATGCGTCCTACCAACCTATCTCTTCTCTTCATTAGCAGTCGCCACAAACATCTCTCCCCTCCAAATCGTCTTAATACCTATCTACTCATCTGATCTTCACCATTCTCTTGTAACACCACATTTCAAACGCTTCAATTCTCCTCTTTTCAGCTGCTCCAACAGTCCGAGTTTCACTTCCATAGAGTGCCACGCTCCAAACAGAGGTTTTCAAAGATGACCTCCTAATACCTAAATCTATATTCGATGTCAACAGATTCATTTTCTGTAGAAAAGATTTCCTTGCCTGTACTAACCTATTTTTTTAAATTTTATATCGTCTTTGTTTCGTCCATCACTGGTTATTTTGCTTCATAAGTAACAGAAGTCTCCTACTTGCTTCATCATTTCACCTGCCAATTCGACATCCATAGGGGTTTACGTTTTCTTTCGGTTGCATTCGATTATCTTTGTTTTACACTTATTAATTGTCAAGATGAATTCTTTCCCACAGACGTGGGGTATAATAATAATAATAATAAGAATAATAACGCAAACAGAAACTCAGCGAAAGGATGAAGAGATTAGGAAGAAGCAGTAGTTTATGCTAAATCATTTTGAACCCGCTCTCTAGTTGGGTATAAAGGGTGATGATGATGCAGATTCTGTTGATGGTGATGATGATGATGATGATAATAATGATTCTGTATTAAGGGGATGAATATCGAGGTTGTGAATCATTACATTCTAGAAATATTTCAGAAATCTTTAGTAAATTATTTGATTTTCAAAGAGATAACAAAACGCATAATTATGTATTGTCTGGTCAGAGGGGGAGGCTAATGGTTGTGCTAACAAGAAAGGTGTATTGGCTGGCAACAGTGTTTGCTGTAACTATTTATCTTGGAGAGTAGACACTTAAGAGCCAACTGCTGTTTGAAGCGCACTACCCTCACATAACCCCACCTCCTGCTGGTTGAAAAATACTTGTGAGAGGCTGAGTATCAATCGCATGCCGCATTCTTTGTTTCCCACTGGGGATGCGATAGCCGTCGAACTTGAACAAATTGGGTCTTGGTACAGGGGCCAACGGGTAAGGGAAATTGAAAGATACGTAAATAGAAATCACTGTTCTATTATACGCTAAAGGAAACAAGGTACATTACACACAGCTAACACCCTTCATAATAATCCGCCAAGGTTTACACAGGCTACTTGTCAACGACAAGGAAGGCGTTAAATATTTGTGTCATCGGCTGAGTGCAATTCGTCTATATGTACCACCTATCATCGAAACGCTGTTATAATGTCCTTATTTGGAAACCGCTTCTTTCGCTTCTTTACTTGCGGAATGAGATCAAAGTCACATGGACTGAAATGAGGCGAGTATGGAGGATATTTCAAGACCTCCCACCCCCACGCCTCTGCCCAACGTTTAATAGGCCTACTTCGGTAAGACAACGTATTATCACCCAATGCTTCTCATAGCTCCACATAACACTGGCGAGAACATATCTGCCACGTATTTTCCTGTATGACTGTTGTTTAACTTAACTAACGTATATCCTAGAGAACGTAGCACCTTCGATTCCCGTACACTAACTTTAGCGTGCGCTATCAACTAGCCACCTATGCACACAGACGCCATATGTCGGTGACATTCCGTCGTACTGTGCAAACAGATTTTCACATATGTCCGGCGACCCCAATTAATTGGGAAAGGCCGAAGAAAGATTGTACAGTACTGTCCACTATTTCGGAAGATATGAATAGTTGCCATGACCCTCGCATACTTAACACGCCAGGTCAGTTGACAGTGTCTTGTCCTGAGGATGGCCAATGCGGCCTGGAGGAGCAAGTTCATGGCACAAGGTTATGATAGTCTTATGTAACACACACACTTATCTAGCTCAGCTGGCGGCTGGGCGGAGGGAGCCATCATTATGACGGGTAGTCACGGAATGGGAAGCATCAGACGTCTGCCAGACATGGCGTGCTCGCTGCCTGTTCCCACGGGAGAATATCTTCTTATGTAGCCGGATACCCTCTTGGTGAAAGACCGAAACCATATTCTCATAATCTCCAGCCTCATGCTTAATGGAAATCAATAGATGCATGGCGAGATTTCTTCTCAATATTGACCACCGTGGTCATGGTCTAACATCTGCCCCTAAAAATGGACTGGCATCTGTTGTGGTGGATTTTAATTCTGGTTTGAGCCTGTAAACTTTACCAGCGTATACTCCGGCTTAAAGTTTTCAGACTGAAGACAGGCTACTCAAACTGTCAATAAAACTCTATAGCAGTGTTAAAACAATTTGGTTAATACCTAGATATTTGTATAACCGTATTTTATTTTTGCAGGCAGCGTTTTCTTAACAAACTCAAATCGGGACAATATTTTCTATACGTACATCACACGTCAATGTGTAATACATTCGTACCTATTTGCGTTGTTGTTGTTGTTGTCGTTGTTGATGTTGCTGCTGGCTCACTTATGGACTTTGCGACATCGTTATATGCGGCTCCGTATTCTTGGATGTGTGTGGAATCGATCTGATAACGTGTGTCCTTGTAATGAAGGAAGAAAGGAAGCTTGTAGTTTAACGTGACCGTTAATCTCGAGATCATGAGCCACGGGACCTCCTTTTTACGTGGAATCCGAACCACAGGACATGGCATTTCACTTCGAAAATCTCACATGCAGTGTCCTTGTAATGGCTGTACTAGTGTAGGCTATTTATAATTGGGGCTAGGGGTTGGATAGGAGGCGGCCATGATTTTAATTTAGATACCTTCCCGACATTTGCCTGGAGTAGGTGGGGGAAAACACGGCAAACCACTTCTATACTCAGCTATAGTCTCTGACCGCGCAAAGAGAAAGAAAGAGCGTCAATACAGAAACTGCACTGCCGCAACATCAAATATTACGAGCGTTCGGCCAGGCATTTGCCTGTAGTAGAAATGGGAAACCACGGAAATCAACTTCTATGATGGCTGTGGAGGAACCGAACATAGACTAGCCCTACTCTTCTTAGATTTGCCTCACGGAATTGAGTGTACCCCGTTCCAGCCCATACAGTAGACCAGAATCGCCTTGTTAGAGCGGGGAGTTTTTTAATGGGTGGAACATCGAGGTCATCTGCCCTTAAATAAAGAACTATAAATCTTAGTCTTTCCTTGACATGCGTTCAAAAATTAATTCGTTCGTTTCAAAAAGAATATTCCGTACAAATGCTTTCTCTAATGAATCAGGAAATTCCGCACTATTTTTAAGCCAAAAACAGAATTTGACAATTTTTTGTCATATATTTTCCGGGGCCGGTTCCCCTTAAGAGATTTTTGTATGAGCAACTGAAGGGGCCCAGGCCATCTCTGCACACGGGAAGATGAGTGGGTTCGAACCCTACCGTTAGTCCAGATTGAAATGGCTTTTTATTTCCAGTTCCAGGAAAATGTCCGAACGATACAGTACTTGCTAACAGGCCACTGTTGTTTCTTCCAATTATTTGTCGACTTTAATCAACCTTCATCCATTTCGTCTCTCATTAACTCCTCTGATGAACTTTTTTACTCTCGCTTGCTGGGCCCAAGGTTGCAGGTTCGAAACCTGGCGCAGTCAGCTTGCATTTGAGGGTGAGCAAATGCGAGGAAGCCGTGTCAGTACATTTACTGGCACGTTAAAGATCCCCTTCGGGGCAAAATTCCGGCATCCCGGCGTCTCTAAAATCCAGGGTAGTTAAAAGGGACGTAAAACCAATAACACACAACACGAACCTTTTTTACACATGAGTCTATAGAATTAATCACAGGGACATAGTTTTTTTTAATTTATACTATTTGTGGCACTCGGAATTAATTCTTAGTAACAACCTATCAGACCACGACTGCGATGGGGGAGCTGCAGCAAGTCTGGAGATTGCAGGATCGAATCCCGACACTGACAGTGAGGCCCCTCCCCACGTATTTTTCCACACTCCCTCCAGGCAAGTGCCGCAATAGCATCGTATTTCGAGTCCCGGGGCACCTACCCCTCCCTATCCTAATAGTTACAGTTACGCACACTACTATAGTCACCGCAGAAACACAGGTTATTAGATAAACTCATCCCGCGTCGAAGTACATGTGACTGATGGCCAATATGTCCCAAACCTCTAAAATGGGTCACATCCTATTGAAGATTAAACAAACATTTGCTCTAATTAAAATATATCGTTGTTATTAACTCAATTTAGAGGCTAGGGACATCTCAGACATCATTCCATTGTTCTTGTATGTGATTCTGTGTTTCTCTTGGAGAAAATTGTCATTCTGTCCATACAATTTAACTCCGCGGCGTAGGATTCCACGACGTTGACAGTGGTAGTTCAGAGTTAACTGTAGTTTTCCCCGAGTTTTTCAAATTCCCTCGGGGCAAATATAGCGGTAGTACCGTGTTTCTGTATGACTGTAGTAATGTATGTAACTGGTAATCCTTGGGTTAGAGATGGAAAATGTGCCTCTGAACTCGAAATACGGTACTACCGCCGTATTTGCCCCCCAGAGAATTTGTAAAACTTGGGGGAGACTGAACTCGGAACTACCGCTGTCAACGTCGGAAAAAGAAACACCAATATAAGGACTCATTGCAGTCGTGGTACGCTACGCCACGGAGTTAAATTGCATGAACAGAAAGACAATTTTCTCCAAGAGAGAAGAGAAGAGGTTACTTGCTCGGATGGTTGGTTGGTTCCTTAGTTTAGGGGCTGCGACAACGCGGTCATGTAGCCCCGTGTACTTTGGGTGTGTGTAGAATCTGTCTGATAACCGGTGTTAATTGTGATGGCTGTATTAGTGTGTGTATCTGTTTTTTTGAATTCAAGTAAGGACTGCAACTTTGAATTTTTCAAATTGTTCCTACTTTTGCCACCAAACACCACCGTCAACGACTACTAGGCCTAGTTCAGAACGTAGCTACTAGACGCCACCGCAGTTGGCTCTTGGCAACGAACGTAGCAACCTAAGAGCGTTGTTTACATTCTTAACCTATACAATTTAGTTTCACACAGGTGCAATTAGTGGAAAGTTCTTTAACATGCCATAAATCTATGACATGGGACCGCCGGCTTTACTTCCCCTCCGAAGGAAGGCATACTGAGGGATTTTTAACGCTCTTAAAAAATCCGACGGCTTCGGCCGGGTTTGAACCCGCTACCTTGGGCATAGAAGCTCAGCATGCTACCAACTACGCCACCGAAGCCGCTTACCTGCTCGGAGTTGGACATAACGAACGCACACATGGGAGAGAGGAATGTGAAAGATAGTGTTATTACGTGAGTAGCCTAACAGGAGCTTTCACAGGAAGTAGCTCAGGGCGACCGGACGGAAGGAACCAGGGTCTAATGACACCAGGGCTACCGTTTGCAAGACTAGGAATTGTCAAAAAAAGATTAGGCTACTGTAGTGGCTAGAAAACGTAATGTATTTATTTATTTATTTATTTATTTATTTAGCGTATGGCTTTTAGTGCCGGGAGTGTCCGAAGACATGTTCGGCTCGCCAGAGGCTGTAGCTGCTTCAAGTGGACACCCAGAGGGTGAGCTACAAGTTCCGTTCAATTTCAAGTAGTTCTAATTTTCGCTACCAGATGTCACTGACACCTAGTGGTGAACATTGTAACTTTGATAGAGTGTAAAGAAGTAAAGAAAGTAAATGATACCTTGTTGCAGTTTTCGAAATAGAATAATACCACAGGACATTGGACTGCTCAAAATTGCGCAATATATTTTCTTTCTTTGGATTGCCTATATGACAAATATACAAGGGTTGATCAAGTAAAGTCTAGAAATGAACACAACAGAGATGAAGTTTAAAAATGATAATAAATTTACCATTTAATAAATTAAATACTTTTAAAAATGCTTTTCAATCGGTCAACACGGTTGTACCCAATTAGTAATCTATCAATTGTTGATATCAATACAAAATATATTTTTAAGGGGGATTTTCTTTAACAGCTGTTTTGGCAGTATTTTTGGGACTTTATCATATATTGTGAATATCTTCACCCACATAATCGTCGACTTAGATTTAAAGCCTGAATATAAGATATCTGATGATGATCGCTTGACGATCGTAACTAGTAATTGAAGTGAATTTATTAATTTAATGTAATCTATTTAAAGTTTAGGGAATAACACCCATTACAATTGTGTACAATCGTGTCGACTGGCTGAAAAGCATTTCAAAATTTCGTTTACTAAAACATCACTGCAAAATGTCTTCCACCATGATAATAAAATATAATGCTGTTAACAGTATGGAAGTTTACAAAATTTCAAATCACATGGAACATGAAATGAAAAAAAGGTATTGTGAAACCTGAACATTAAATGAAATTAATTACACTAGAGAATACATATTTTGTATGATAACATGTGTTCTTATACTGTAGTTGTATTGTAATGGTTTCCTCTGCCTAAGCTATGTTGTTTTAATGGGCGCCAAGACCTCAATGCAATGCTGAAATCTAAATTTGTATTTAACAACGTCTAGCTCTGGCAGAACACCTTCAAGACTCGGCGGGAGGGTTCCGTTTCAACAATTCGCCTTTCCTGGACGATGCGAGCCCGCTTGCGTAATACTCAGATCGTGGTATGATTTGATCATTAACCCAACAAACAATTGTATCAGGAGAAGGAATTGGTCTATATCTAATGCTACCTACTGAAAGCAAAGATTGCATTGTAAAAGAAATGAATTTATTATATAAAACAAGTATAGCAAAATTAATAATAATAAGTATAAAATTTAAATTGGAGCGTTGCGATTTTAATATTACCGATAGAAAATTACGTGAAAACGGAGTTTGATAAATTGATTTTACTCTTATTTCCAAGCTATGAAGTTACTGAAATATGAAATGTAAAACAACGAGAAATGAGAGATTGCGTATTTCTGCGTCATTTGCGCTTACCACTGGAAATTTCCAAAGCATTTCCCTTGTACTTGATGATGCTGTGTGCTTCCCACAGTCTCCTGGACGTCGTCATCTCCGTCGAAATTTGATGATATTCTGGTAGATTAGATAATTCTATGGTCCGTACATCGGACCCAAACACTCGTATAACCACACTGGTTAAGTTTTACCAAAGTTAGTCTTCCACTCCACGGAACATCGGAGCGACACGCACTTGCAACCGTACTCGGCAAGTTCTACACAGATAGTTCTCGTTTCACGGCGCGCTGAACGATATATGCACACGTCGGCTCCCCCACTCTTCAGCCGGCTTCAGCTTGCGTGGTCCTCTACTGATTGGCTGACCCACCACGCGATCTTCCCCTCCTCTGGGTTATTACACTCGACGGGAGGGTTCCGTTTCAACAATTCGCCTTTCCTGGACGATGCGAGCCCGCTTGCGTAATACTTCCCGATAGGATTAAGCTTGTATTTGAATTCCCAGTGAGTCACGTCTCTCAAATACCCTAACTGACAAAACTCCGTAAAATTCCGTAATCAGATAATTTTCTATGATATCGTCGTTCGTAATAATTTGCTTGATAGCGTTTTCTAAGACATAGAAAACCTATCTGTATGCTTATAATTTTTATAAAATGCTCCGAAAATATCTTAATAATAATTATAATAAATTAATAATAATAATAAATTAACATGAAAAATTCTCTTGGCTGAACAATTTGCCGCGTAAATAAATATAGAATGGCTTCCTACTGACTTATGCCAGTTGCATAAAAACCCCTCGAAAAACACGTTACATATTCGCCTCGGATCATCGGATGATTTACCGTGACGACGGTCCATTATCCGATTATCCCAGACACGTTAATAATCCCCATCCAAAATACATATTACATAAATGAAATCTCCCTAAATTACAGATATATACACTCATAATTTTTCTTCACGCACTTTGCGTCAAAGTTTGTTGTCACTTATGGATTGCACTTTGCAACCAGTCCAATGTTTCTCATATAAAACAGTGTTCCACGGATATTTCCGCTTCTCAAATTCCTCTATGTTGGAGAAATAGACATAATTAATGTGTGAGCACTATGTATTTATGATGTCATATCACACGCATTGAAGGTGTTCTGATATATTTATATCACCATAGAACTTCCTAATTTCACTGGAGGTCCCCTCCTTATGGTGAAATTTAATCTCACTTATCACTGAGCACACGATCACCATAATACTTAATCTCTCTTTAAAGTAGATTAAATTAATATTGACTTCTGAAAAAAAAACAGTAACTGCGCATTACATATAACACCAAATATTTCTGTGCCGTAATCGCCCTGTCTTGTTAAGTTCCCGTAGACCATATTCTACTTAATACTAGTTCTCAACACAGAAATAATACCATTGTACAAATTACCTTAAATTACACACTTACAAATCTTACATGGCGAGGCCGTAAACAGAAATCACGTGTGCTGATATGTATGAGTTTCATGAAGGACTGTCTCGCATTCTGATGGCCCATGTTTTGCCTCGTGGACGCCTTAAGCAAAAATACCATGTACAAGCGCTCACCCATCTCTTGGAGGCAAATGAGAATTCACCAGCGCTACCAAATTCTGGCCTTGGTGTATCGAGACATTTTAGTGCTCAAGAGCATCCGACAATCCCGTCATATTTCCCTGTACCTTAAAAACTCTCATTTACTTACATACTACCCCCCTGTGCGACTTCTGATACGCCTGTCTTGAAGACCAGATCTTCCACGCACCAGACACCACACTTACTCATTTGATAGGCTGGCTCGCCAGCTAAACACACTCACTTTATGACACATATTTTCGTAGACTATGTATATTATACGTCCCGTATAATCTGTTTCCCTTACTATCCTCCAGCACATATGCTGTTTTCCCAATACGTTTGGAAACTATAAATGTTACTCCGTCACCTGCTTCCAACCTTGCAAGTGGCTCCCTTAAATGAATGTCCTCACGTGCTCTACCAGCATATTTCTCAGTGTCTGTAACGATGCCCTGTTGCTACTGTCCACACATGCTAACCCTACCTTCCTATGGTGTCACACCTCTACTCGACACTCTATGACCTAAAAATGTCACTTCTGACTGACAGAATGACGACTTAGACAGCTTCAAAGTGAACCCTGCCTGATCTAACTTCTGAAAAACTATATCTAAATGACGTAGATGCTCCTCAAAACTGCGTGAACTAATTACCATATCAACAATGTAAATGGTTACAAACTCTCCTGTGTCATCCCCTAATGCGATGTTTAAAGCCCTAATTAAAGCTGCTGAACTACTCTTTAACCCATAAGGTGTTCTACAAAATTGATAAAGGTTATATTTATGACTAAAAGCTGTAAATGGTCTATCTTCGTACATAAGTGGCACTTGCCAAAAACTGGAACTCAAATCTACACAAGTGAAATACTTCTTCCCCTCAAATGTTTGCATTAATTCCTCTATTGACATAGATTTCAGCTGATCTGAACTAATTCTACTGTTAACCAAACGAGCGTCTAAACAAATACGAACAGTGCCGTCGGTCTTGGGTACCGTGATCAAAGAATTAACATATGGACTGTTAGAGTGCTCAATAATCCCATCTTCAAGCATCTGATTAATTTGTGCCTCAACTGCACTCTGATAAGCGAAAGGTACAGTATATCTATGTCCTGTGAATACTGACCTATCAATAACGTTCAATGAATGTGTATAGCAATTGGCCATACCAATGCGATCCTCAAAAACTCTCCTATTACACAATAACACATCATAGAGCCGAACACATTGTTCCACCTCTATATTACCCTGAAATGCAGCTTCACGTAACGAGTCCTCTAGACTTCCGTTCGTAATCACACTGCCCACAAAACATGGAGAACCCCGCTCTACGGCTGGCGATATCTCATTTAAAGTACAAATCACACCTACAATACTACTCCTCTGAATATGGTCATTGAACGCTACTTCTACTTCAGAATCTCCCCATTTAAATTTCAAACTCCCTACATCATAACATAAGTTACCAGACACTCTACTTAGCCACTCTGAACCCAAGATAACACTGAATACTAAATGTGGAATTACAAGACAATTCTGCTTCTCTACATGATTATTAATTTTAATGTCTACTAAAACTTGCTTAGAAATTACTTTAGACCTCTTCCCAACAGCTGTGATAACAAAAGTGCTTTTAATTGGCATCTCCTCAAAATTTACTCCAATTCCTTTCATTTTATCATAAAATGCACTACTTATGCAACTCTTCATACAACCACTATCAATTAAAACATCTGTGTATGCCTCGGACACGTTAAATTTAACTATGGGGCTCTTACTAACCACTTCCTGAATAATACCTTCATCATTTAGTTCATGTAATAATTCATTTCTCACATTTAGGTCATAGGGTTCCTGTATAATTGTATGGACAGGGCATGCTACAGACTGAGATTCTGACCTTACTTCGCAGCCTGGTTCGCGTTTAAAGAACCGCTACAGCTGGCCGTAGTACTACTAACTACTAAACTGGTCTGGTTGTTCTGGGCTGTGTTGTCATTGTTTGGCTGTATATTACTACCACTAGGCTGTCCTCTTCCTTGACCCCTATTCTGGTTGTAATTATTGTCATTATAATTTCTCCCTTGATTTCCCCTGAAATCATTGTTTCTCCCTTGATTTCCCCTGTAATCATTGTTCCTCCCTTGATACTGATTACCATAGCCATTTCCTCTGTTCTGATTTAGCTGATTATTATTATTTCTATTTTGAGCATTGGCCCCTTCGCCACCGTTCCCTTGAACTTCTTGATGCCTGGCTTCATTAGGCCTATTATTATTATTACCCTGGTTCCGATTAAAATTGTCCTCATAACCCCCTCTCCCTAGTGCATCAAATGTGCTTAACAAATTTTCTACTTGTGATATTGTCTTTACATTCTGGATACAAGCAGCCTCCTTGATCCTATAGGGAAAGTGCCTAAGTAGCAACCTCACCACATCACTTTCCTCCTTCAAGCCATCCAGATATTTACACACTAATACCTGCCCTAAAAAGTATTCGGTCATGGTGGAGCTTCCTTTAGGGTTATATTTACCACACACTACTCCCTCACGATGCTGCGACTGAATAACCTCATTCCAGAACTTTTCACAGAATTTCATTTTAAAATCATTGATATCAGTAAACTTGTCTCTGTAGATAGCAAACCAATTCCTCGTTTCCCCCACAAACACTTGTTCTAAAATTTCAACTACCTGGCACCACTCAATACTACCATTTTCCAACCTCTCCCCGAATTTATTTTCTATAGTGTTCATGAACTCCATTGGGCACCCCTGTCGATTGCTGAACTTACCCAGTTCTACCTCCCTGTGTGTGCTATTCACAAAAACTGGCCTATTCTGACTATTTTCTTGCCTGATCCTAGCTTTTAATTTCAATTCTAACTCTGCGATTTTCTCCTCAGCCTTCCTCTCAATACTGTTTACTGTTAATTTAATGTTTCCTTCTGATTCTTCTACTTTATCATATAGCTTTGCTTGTTTCTCCTCAATCTTGCTAATGCTCTCTCTATTACTCTCTCTTAAATCATTTACTTCTTGCTACTATTTGTGAGTGGACTTTCTCAATTCTACCCCCCAGCTGTTCCTTAACCTCTTTAGTAGCTACCTGAATTTTGTCAATTTCTCCCCCCAATTGCTTTTTGACCTGCTGTGTTTCCAGTTGCACTAGTTCTTTTAAATTTTCAGCCTGTGTACTGATTCTAATTTCCAACTCCTCCTGTACTTTTCCTAATTTTCTGTCTACATCTGCAATAATCTCTTTAGCCTTTTCTTCCATCACCCCCCTGATCTCACCTCTAATCAGTTCGAATTTGTCACTCATTTCCCTACTGTTTTGTTCTAATTTAGCATTTAAAGTTTCAGTACTCTCTCTATTTTCCTTACTGTTTTGTTCTAATCTGGCGTTGTTTTGTTCCAGTTTTGCATTTAAAGTTTCAGTACTCTCTCTATTTTCCTTACTGTTTTGTTCTAGTTTAGCGTTGTTTTGTTCCAGTTTTGCATTTAAAGCGTCTGTACTTTCTTTATTTTCCCTACTGTTTTGTTCTAATTTGGCGTTTAAACTATCACTCAATTCCCTATTGCTCTCTTTATTTTCCCTACTGTTTTGTTCTAATCTTGCATTATTCTGTTCTAACTTTGCATTTAAGGCATCACTACTAACCTTGTTCTGATACATAAACTCGAGAAGTAAAGTTTTTAATTCTGGTTGGCCGCCTACACTCCCTGTTTCAGTATCGGGATTTACCTCCGCTACCCCGGTACTACCATCACTCGACATACTGCTCGTATCATCACTCTCCCGTTGATGACCACTACGTAACCTCATCTGTCTTTCTTTCTCATCCCCCATAATGATATACACTGATAAAGACAAATAACCCCCAAAATACAGGCACAGAAATATATACCCTTCTCCTTCCACAAATGTTATTAGGTTTTCAGCCCCAAGTTGTCGGCGACAGATGAAACGTTTATTAATGCCCCATGTTTTTAGCGACAAATGAAACTTTTTGCTAGCCCCTAACTGTTGGGTGAGAAATGTAACTGTTTACCTTTGCCTAAGCTATGTTGTTTTAATGGGCGCCAAGACCTCAACGCAATGTTGAAATCTAAATTTGTATTTAACAACGTCTAGCTCTGGCAGAACACATTCAAGACTCTATTCACTCAGATCGTGGTATGATTTGATCATTAACCCAACAAACAATTGTATCAGGAGAAGGAATTTGTCTATATCTAATGCTACCTACTGAAAGCAAAGATTGCATTGTAAAAGAAATGAATTTATTATATAAAACAAGTATAGCAAAATTAATAATAATAAGTATAAAATTTAAATTGGAGCGTTGCGATTTTAATATTACCGATAGAAAATTACGTGAAAACGGAGTTTGATAAATTGATTTTACTCTTATTTCCAAGCTATGAAGTTACTGAAATATGAAATGTAAAACAACGAGAAATGAGAGATTGCGTATTTCTGCGTCATTTGCGCTTACCACTGGAAATTTCCAAAGCATTTCCCTCGTACTTGATGATGCTGTGTGCTTCCCACAGTCTCCTGGACGTCGTCATCTCCGTCGAAATTTGATGATATTCTGGTAGATTAGATAATTCTATGGTCCGTACATCGGACCCAAACACTCGTATAACCACACTGGTTAAGTTTTACCAAAGTTAGTCTTCCACTCCACGGAACATCGGAGCGACACGCACTTGCAACCGTACTCGGCAAGTTCTACACAGATAGTTCTCGTTTCACGGCGCGCTGAACGATATATGCACACGTCGGCTCCCCCACTCTTCAGCCGGCTTCAGCTTGCGTGGTCCTCTACTGATTGGCTGACCCACCACGCGATCTTCCCCTCCTCTGGGTTATTACACTCGGCGGGAGGGTTCCGTTTCAACAATTCGCCTTTCCTGGACGATGCGAGCCCGCTTGCGTAATACTTCCCGACAGGATTAAGCTTGTATTTGAATTCCCAGTGAGTCACGTCTCTCAAATACCCTAACTGACAAAACTCCGTAAAATTCCGTAATCAGATAATTTTCTATGATATCGTCGTTCGTAATAATTTGCTTGATAGCGTTTTCTAAGACATAGAAAACCTATCTGTATGCTTATAATTTTTATAAAATGCTCCGAAAATATCTTAATAATAATTATAATAAATTAATAATAATAATAAATTAACATGAAAAATTCTCTTGGCTGAACAATTTGCCGCGTAAATAAATATAGAATGGCTTCCTACTGACTTATGCCAGTTGCATAAAAACCCCTCGAAAAACACGTTACAGTATGTGTAAATGTTGTGTTTTATTCAAGGGGCTTGGACATCGTGGTCAATTAGCCCCAAGTATTCGTGTGCGTAAATAAATAAATAAATAAATAAATAAATAAATAAATAAATAAATAGATAGATATACAATAAATAAATAAACGATATTTGATGTTTTCCAGTCAGTCAACACGATTGTACCCGATTGTGATGGGTTATTCACTAATCCTGAAAAGAATTTGTTCTTATTATATCAATCGTGTTGAATGACTGAAAAACAGCAAATTTCGATTACTAAGGCACACTGAAAATGGATTCAAACACCATAAAATAAATAAATAAATAAATAAATATTGTCTGATAACCAGTGTTACTGTGGTGTCTGTATTAATATAGGTAGTTGTAATTCAGGTAAGGATCGGGGAGGAGGTAAATGTGACCTTAAGTTAGGAACCATTCACACATTCGCCTAAAGTAGAAGAGGAAAACCACGGAAAACCACTTCCAGGATGGCTGAGGTGGGAATGGTTCAACTTTTTCTCAGTTGTTCCTCACGAGGCTGAGTGTATGTACCCCGTTCCTGCCCTCACACCAGAATTAAATTTCTTGGCAGAGCCGGGAATCGAACCCGGGCCTCCGGGGCGACAGTCAAGAATGCTAGCCACTGCATCACTAGGTGCTCGTACATGTATTTGGGTCTACTGGAACTGGGGTGAGTGCTCAGGAACTACATGATTTGAGTTGTCTGGAGTATGAAACATTCGGGAGAATCCACACTCAAGATAGTTCCTATTAGCGCTGCAATTCGAACCTCGGATCTCCGTTCGTTCAGGTATGAGGGGTGTTCAAATGAAAAGGTACGAAACGATACTGTGGCTACAATTTATTCGTTATTCAAAATTAATCACCACAGACCTGTGCACAGGTGTCCCATTGCTTCACTAGCCGCAGGATTCCCTGTTCCCAGAAGTCTTGTGGTTGTGATAGGAGCCAATCCTGTACGGTGTCCTTTAGTTCGTCGTCCAATTGGAAACGTTTTCCCTTGAGGCGAACCATTTACAGTGACGTATATTGTGCGACACTCCGTAGCCTACGCAAGTCCATCAATAACAAACAGCTTGGAGTGCTCCCGAGGGGAGTAATCCTGCTCCATGATAACGCTCACCCACACGTCTCTAACGTCACACAAGGTGTATTGGCCACGTTCAAGTGGGAGCAACTTGAACATCCGCCCTACAGTCTTGACTTGTCACCCTGCGACTTCCATCTGTTTGGTCCGTTAAAAGATCATCTCAAGGGAAACGTTTCCAATCGGACGACGAACTAAAGGACACAGTACAGGATTGGCTCCTGTCAAAACCACAAACCTTCTGCGAACAGGGAATCCTGCGGCTACTGTAGTGAAGCAATGGGACACCTGTGCACAGGCCTGTGGTAATTAGTTTTGAATAACGAATAAATCGTACCCACAGTATCGTTTCGGGGCAGATGACCTCGAAGTTCCGCCCCTTAAAACAACAATAACTATAGTATCGTTTCGTACCTTCTCATTTGAACACCCTTCGTATTTAGTACATCTGTGGAGCCCATATTCGTTAGTGCTTATTAACACACATTATATTTGCTATCATATAAATAAATGGTTAATTATGATTATGGTTAATTAACGTAAAAAATAAAAAAATACCACCTTTGTTAAAATAGATTGGAAGAATTACCGAGGGGTCCGCGGCCCAACCAGACCCTCCCCGTGTACTTATGTGTGAATGGTATTTGTTTGATAACCTGTTTTATTTTAATGGCTGTATTTGAGAGGAGCCCACCCACAATCAATCTGCTTTACTAAAAGGAAACACCATGTAAGCGAGGTGTTAATTCTTAAATCTACTTTCACGTGATGGTTGCCGTGGGAAACCCCCAAGTTGTAAAGCAGTAGAGCACGGTGGTGATTGCAGGAAATCAGATTTTATATTATCACGCAAGAAATTCTTGTAATTTCCCAGCCATTGTCTCAGTCGGTCATATAGAGACACAAATGAAAAGTGTAGCATTGAGGCCCTATTTTGATAATTCACCGTCAAACGGATGTGTCCAAGTGCTCCTTCCATATTATAACTTCAAAACACTTTAAAGACTTCCTGTAACAGAGGGTAATTTTGAATAATTTGTTCGCCTTACAACAGAAGTGTGAGACTCTCACAGGAAAATTCTGTTTAACGGCGGGAATAAGTGGGACTGAATTGTTGATATTAGCGGTGTTGTCCAATCTCTCCCTTTCTCTCGCCCATTGTAGCGTGTAAATGCAAAATTGGATCGTCAATTAGGCCTACACTATCATAGTAGCCTAGTGTAGTTCACGCTTTGTAAACAGGAAACAGTTCAGGAACTGAACCAGTGAAAGAGAAAATGTTAATTTTTCATCATTCCATGCACACACAATTGTATGGGACATTAAGCAACAATAACACCATTTTATAGAACAAACCCGCACATAATCAGCACGATTATCAAACATTGCAGTGTCAGGGCTGGGTTCGTCAACGCAGCGTTAACAGGCCGTCAGTAAATGCGTTGTTAACTTTAACATCGGCATTAAGCTCGTTGGCATTTCACCAGCACAATCGCCGATTGGCATTAGCAAACGAAGCGTTATGTTTAAGGGCTGTTCAAACCTCATTGAAAGATGATGATTGTGGCGGTAATTGTTTATTCTTTGGTGTAATCGAGCAGGCCGTTAACTGAAAAAGCTTAAAAGTTACATACTCCTTGGTTAAAAAGAAACATGGCTGATGAGGAAAAGAGCAAGAAGAGCCGGGGACTGTGAAATTTTCGTTAAATGAAAGAAAAATAATTATCCACCTTTATCTACTTGGTGGATGAGTATCGCGAAGTCGTTGAAAATAAGAGGACTGATGCTGTAACGTTTAGGTAGTCTTTTATTAAATTAAATTAACTAGGATGTTTTATAATGTAATGCATCACACGATATTACACGTAAAAAGAAATAAGAGTATTGATGTCGTGGCGTCTAGGTAGTCTTTTATTAAATTAACTACTTGTGCTACACCGCAATGCATCACACGATGAAAATGAAAATCCACAGCCTGCTTCCAGTCTCCGACCGGGTCAGGAATGGAATGAATGGAGCCCCCATCTAGCGGCGAGGATATGAACTGTGCCGGCTGCCGAGTCCTGACGCACTCCTCTGGGGCAATGATTAAATGAATGACAGATGAAATGAAATGATAGTGGAGAGTGTTGCTGAAATGAAATTTTGACAGGGAAAACCGGAGTACCCGGAGAAAAACCTGTCTGCCTCCGTTTTGTCCAGCACAGATCTCACATGGACTGACCGAGATTTGAACCACGGACCCAGCGGTGAGAGGCCGGCGTGCTGCCGCCTAAGCCACGGAGGCTTTGCATCACACGATATTACACATAAATAAGGAATGGTGCACAGGCCTAGGCTATATTACTTATCAGATGGGAATTCCAGGTTGGGTTCTGTCATCTGTAGAACATTCAACACAGAAGGTTTTGACTACAAAAATCTCATGATAAATTCTGTGTCGTCGCATTCATTCAAGTAATTCCTTCGTTATGTATAAGTTAGTGGTCGACGAAAATCTAGCATGTCTTCCAAAATATCGTCATAGTTCAGAATAAAGTTTAATGCACGACTATTCCGGCTTTCGCCTCACGCCATTTTGGATTTGAATGTTAAGTAAATCGACCGTCAAGTCGTTAATTCCATTTTGACAGAGAAATTAGTTTTGACGACTTGTTAGGGAAGCTAATGCGTTGTTATAGTTTGGTGAACCACAACATTTCGGTAATCGTCCGTCAACGGCCTTAATTGGTTAGTTAACATTTTGACAAACCATGGTGAACTCTGCCCTCAGTGTGGCTAGCATTCTTGACTGTCACTGAGGAGGCTTGAGTTCGATTCTCGGCTCTGTCAAGAAATTTAATTCTTGTCTGAGGGCTGAAATGGGGTACACTCAGCCCTGTGAGACAAAACTGAGAAGAGGTGGTAGAGGTCGCAGATTAACACGTAACTTTACGTGATAAGTTTTGGATCTACTGCTAATGCTAGAAAACACTAATCTTAGTTATATATACGAGTATATCTGAAAAGTTCAAGTTATCTTGACCTTCTGTAAACGAGGAGTTGCATGATCACAAACAATTCAAAGGGCGTGGAAGAAGTGTAGATTGTGTTGTATTCAGCTAGCATAAACAAATGAATTGGTATGAATGCACCAAAACTAAAGCAAGGTGAAAGTAAAGCTGATGAATACCTAACTACTTTTTGTGCCATTGTGTGATAATGAGCAGATAAACAGCGTAATCATACAATTACTACTAAATACATATATATGCCAGAAGCTTTATACGCCTCAGAAAACATATCTCTTGGTGCTCACTCCAAAATTATAGAAATTGAAATGCAAGAACGCAAAATTCTCCGGAAAATGTATGGCCCCACGAGAGAAAATGGAATGTGGATTGAGCGGAGCACAGTGGACATCTACAGGGTCTTTCATAAAAAGTAAGAACGGTAAGCGGCAGTTTTGTTATTCGCTGCTACGGTGGCCTTGCCCGAGCTAGTGGCGCGCCGCGGCCCCCTGCTTTAAGCGTGTGTACAATCCTGTATGAAATATTACTGTATAAAAGATTCTAGACGTGTCGTCCTTCCTGGGTTAAACAGGCATTGTATCTGGTAACCACATTCTGGCTGACGCGAGTGAGTTCTGCCACTGTAATGTTTCTGATTTTAAATTTTTTGCTTTTTATTGAGCACGGAGTCAGTTGTGTCAAACTTATTTACAATTAAGTGAATCTGCTAGTGAAGGAAATTGCTGAACAAATGCATCACATACCCACCGAGCCGACTCGTACTTAAAATAAGTTTTACATACAAAAATATAATGTTGAAATGATAACTGCCTAAAGCCTCCGTGGCTTAGGCGGCAGCACGTCGGCCTCTCACCGCTGGGTCCGTGGTTCAAATCCCGGTCACTCCATGTGAGATCTGAGCTGGACAAAACGGAGGCAGACAGGTTTTTCTCCGGGTACTCCGGTTTTCCCTGTCAAAATGTCATTCCTGCAACACTCTCCACTCTCATTTCATTTCATCTGTCATTCATTTAATCATTGCCCCAGAGGAGTGCGTCAGGCCTCGGCAGCCGGCACAGTTCAAATCCTCGCCGCTAGATGGGGGCTCCATTCATTCCATTCCTGACCCGGTCGGAGACTGGAAGCAGGCTGTGGATTTTCATTTTCAAATGATAACTGCCTCATGTTAACATCTGAGTTTCAGACTGGCGATTGAACACCTGCACGCTTATTGCAAGGTCAAGTACAGTATATGCGCCTATGCGCGAGCTTTCAATACTACAGCAGCGGGCCGTGGCACGCCACAAACTTGGCCAAGGTTACTGTAGCAGCGGATAACAAAGCCGCCGCTCGCCGTTCTTATTTTATATGAAAGACCCTGTATTCCTTAATTGACAGGTTCACTGATGCCATACGCGAGAGACGTCTGAAATTCTATATCCATATCTATAGAATGGAAAGCGACAGACTCACCAAAAGATTATTTAAAGTAATCAACTGTAAGAAGGTCAAAATAAACTGGCTACAAGAAACCAAGGCTACCTCCAAGAAATGAATATCACAGATGACATCATAGAAAATCGTGGAGCCTTTTGTACAATAGTACGCAAGCACAAATTCATGGAGAAACCTAAAAAAGAAAACTGGAAGACAGTGGTCCACAGAGCGCAAGATGCAACACAGTGCATTCATGAACAGATTTTGGGAGAATGAGAAAGTGAAAACTATCAGGCCAAATAACAAGTTCAAACGCGCTCTTTGAACGGGCATAACGGAGAAAAAGAAGAAGAAGAAATTCATAGATATAGCTGTACACTGGCTGAGCCTTTATTCCATTTAATAACTCCTTCTATTCAATCGAACTTGCGCGAGGAAATACAAGCTGTTAGGGTTGCTGTTAGTAATTCCTTTAGGGGTTTTGCTACTTCGTGGTCTTGTAGCGCAATGGGTGTGGCTTCTGTATGAAACACTGTATACTAGTCTATATTCGTAATTGGGGGCTAAGATTTTGGCAGGAGACGGCAGTGGCCTTAATTTATGTATTCTCCGTTTCTAGGATGGTTGAGTTAGGAGTCGAACCCACCTCTTCTCAGTTTTGTCCCACGAGGCTGGCTGAACCCCCATCCTGCCCTCCGATCTGAATTACATTTCTTGACAGAGTCAGTAAGCGAACCGAACCTCCACGATGACAGCTAAGAATGCTAGCCACTATGCGACGAGGTAAACAAACTATTAAGACAACTGGAAGTCCGAAGTTCAGTGACATGTCTCCTACCATGACAATATTTACCGGTCATCCTCCCACCTTATTCTCTAGTTATTGTTTGAGTTTTTCAGCCTGGGATATATTGGGTCGTTTATTGAAATTATTTGAATAACCTGTGTTTCTGGCGCGAATGTAGTGTTGTGAAATATGGCCCAACACGGCGCGTGTCTAGAGGAAGTGTCGCAAAACCCGGGCAGCTATCAGCGCTGGGTTTCGAACCCTTGATCTCCAGACTTCCAACTCACCATTGCAGTTGTGATGCTTGACTTAAAACTCACGACTGCTTCTTTTGGACTCAGAGGATCAAGGAGTAGTTTAGCTTTGAACATAGCCTAAGTTATATCAATGATGTGCTATTATTGTCCTTGAAAACGACCTTCATTGTTAGATTGATGATAATTGTTGTTTTAAGGGCTTTAACATCTAGGTTATCGGCCCATTGTTAGATTAGAACGTTGGTTATGTTATCAACTCCACACAAGCTAACATCCCGATCCTCAATAACTAAAGTTGTAATGGTAGTGAAACTTTTCACACGACTATATCTACTACCCTGGTTTTAGTTTAGTGCAGAGGTGGTCAGTTGAGCGCCCGTTTACCCTGGTCCAGTGCAACCGGGCAGGTGTGACGTAAAATGCGGACGGCTTACCAGCATGCATACGTCAAGCGAGACGAAGCGAGAGAGCATGCCCAGTCCCACTGGGCAAGCATTGCGAGCTTCGATAGGGATTCGGGGGTGGCAGGTACAATCTAATACTGATTTATTATTTACAATGTCTTTCCATTACATTACAAGTAGTTCCGTGAAGGACTACACAGCCTATTTTCATATATCCTACTCATGTTAATTGCCTCTATCAACATACAAAATTTCAGTTTGATTGTTGTAATAGATTCGAAGATATTGAGAACCGTCTAAATATTTCAGATGTTCGCCATGTTGGATTTGTATTTATGTACTATTACATGAACATTATTGTACACGTTTGGTATTCAAACTTCAATTGTATGATTAGGACACAAGAAGTAAAAACGAGATTTTAAAATTCGCACAGCTGCCATCTTGTGTTTATGAAAACAATTGAATAAATTAGATACCAGTGGATTAACATTTGTATAAGCATTTACAAAGTTTCACTGCACTCGGATGGTTAAATCGCGAGAAACGTCCATATAAATGTTTATACGTCACGTCGCCGCCATGCTGGATTTGTGCTCACCAGGTTATTGAAAGTCCTATAGGTGAACTTCTATGAACCTCTATGAACATTTAAAAAAAATCAGTTTGAATGCTGTAAAAGATTCGTAGATACTGAGAACCCCGTAAATATTTCGGATGGTCGCCATTTTGGATGGTTATATGTGTAGGTCACAAGCTGTACCCGGCATGCGTTGCAATGCCATTAAATAAAGTGTTGGCGTTGTAATTTTGATTCTTGAAGTGCTTTTGGTCGCCTCCATAGCGTAGCGGTCAGCATGGTTAGCTGCCACCCCGAAGGTCCTGGGTTCGATTCCCGGCTCTGCCACGAAATTTGAAAAGTGGTATGAGGCCTGGAACGGGGTCTACTCAGCCTCGGGTGTTCCAAATGAGTAGAGGGGGTTCGATTCCCACCTCAGCCATCCTCGAAGTGGTTTTCCGTGGTTTCCCACTTCGTCTTCGGGCAAATGCCGGGATGGTACCTTCTTCATGGCCACGGCCGCCTCCTTCCCTCTTCCTTGCCTCTCCATCCTAACCATCCATTACCTTCCCTCATGAGGCCACTGTTCGCTTTGCAGTTAAGGCCGCCTGGGCGAGGTGCCAATCACACCTCACCAGTTGTATCAACTCTGATTAGATGTTCCCCGCTCTAGGACACTGCCCGTAGAGGCGGTAGTGGTGAGTTCCCTCGCTGAGTCCGTGGGTTCCACCAACCTGGAGGGTAAACGACTAAGAAAGAAAGATGAAGTGCTTTTGGATACACAATATTTCGTTCAATTTCCGTTTACTGCCTCTAAGCTAACATAAAATGGATTTACTAATTTAGAAACAATCGTGGGAGCGTGCACAACAGCACACTAAAGTTTCATCGCAATCGCATGAATGGTATATAAACGAAGATGGACCTTTGTTGAAACGCTTCGCGCGTCGTCACTCATTTGTTGCATCTACTCGTGCGCTACCTATTGAAGAATTGATTGACTAAGTCGAAAACCTTCCCTGGCGTGTACACAACTCATCAAAGTGTCAACGCAATCGAATGAATGGCATATGAACTCATACGTGATTTTCTTTAAACGATTCGCGTGCCGTCACTCATTTGTTGAATCAACGCTACCTATTGTACAACGGATTTACTAAATCATAAACGTTCCCTGCAGTGTACACAATAACTCACTCAAGTTTCATCGCATTCGGGTGAATGGTATATGAACGCAGATGGAACTTTGTTGAAACTATTCGCGCGCCGTCACTCATTTCTTGAAACTACTTATGCGCTACCTGTTATGCAATGGACTTACTAAATCATAAACGTTCCCTGCAGTGTACACAATAACTCACTCAAGTTCCATCGTAATCGGATGAATGGTATATGAACACATACGGGATTTTATTTATACGATTCTCGTGCCGTCATCCATTTGTTGAATCTACTTGTGTGCTACCTATTGTAAAATGGATTTACTAAGCCAGAAACCTTTCCTGGAGTGTACACAACAATTCACCAGTTTCATCGCAATTGGATGAATAGTATATGAACGCATACGGGACTTTGTTGAAACGCTTCGCGCGTCGTCGCTCATTTGTTGAATCTACTCGGGCGCTACCTATTGTAAAATGGATTTACTGAGCCAAAAACCGTCCTTATAATGTACTCAACATCTCACCCAATTTTCATCCCTATCTGACGAATGGTATATGAACGCCTGCGAGATTTTGTTGAAACGCTTCGCGCGTCGTCGCTCATTTGTTGAATCTACTCACGCGCTACCTATTGTAAAGTGGATTTACTATACCAGAATCCTTCCTTTGGAGTGTACTCAATATCTCACCCAAGTTTCATCGCTACCGGACGAATGGAATATGAACGCATACAGGATTTTTTTGAAACGCTACGCGCGTCGTCGCTCTTTTGTTGAATGTACCCGTGCGCTACCTATTGTAAAGTGGATTTACTAAGCCAGAAACCTTCCTTGGAGTGTATTCAACATCTCACCCAAGTTTCATCGTAATCGAATGAATGGTATGTGAACGCATAAGAGACATGCACACCCACAGACAGACAGACAGACAGACAGACAGACAGACATACTATCTCGTTACATTGATTTTTAGCCTATTTTCAATTTTGAAAAAAATAGGCTTATGAGATCACCTTTTGTCCGTGTGTGTGTGCGTGTGTGTGTGTGTGATTCGTGTGTGTGTCCCCCCCCCCCTAATAAAATCTAAACGACAGGAGCGATTTCAATGAAACTCGGAAAGTTCATAGCACTATTCCCGGCGACCTCGACCGTGCCCTTCAAATTTTGTTACGTCTCACCATTCCAACATGGCGGCTGTGCGAAATATTTCACCAGCATTCAATATCTCCGAAACTATTACCGATATTACCCTGACATTTTCTATGGTGATAGAGGGAACTACTACAAGTTCACTTATGTGACTTTTGAAAACCTGGTAACTACAAAACCAACATGGAGGCCAAGCGAATTTGCGACTTTTAAATAGACGTTTCTCGTGATTTGACCAACCAAACGCAATGAAACTTGGTACAGTATATGTTTATATACATTGCAATGCACCGACATCTAACTTCGTTCAATTGTTCACATAATCACAAGATGGCGGATGTGCGAAATATTTCACCGGTATTCTATATCTCTGAAACTATTAGCGGTATCTCCCTAAAATTTTGTACGGAGATAAAGGGCACTACTGGAAGTCCATCTATAAGACTTTCAAAAACCGGTTAACTACAAAATGAACATGGCGGCCAAGCGAATTTGAAAATTTTAAAAGACCTTTCTCGCGATTTAATGTTCCAAGCGCACTGAAACCTGGTACAGGAAATATTTATACACATTGTAATCCACTGGTATCTAATTTAGTTCAATTGTTTACATAACCTCAAAATGGCGGCAGTGCGAATTTTAAAATTAAGTTTTTATTTCTTGTGATGTAGTCATGCGATTGAAGTGAAAGTTTGAATAATGAACCAACGCAATAATTTTCCTTTAATGCTACATGACTCTATGGCCTATACATTTAACAATCCAACATGGCGACCATCCGAAATATTTAGACGATACTGAATATCTACGAATCTATTTTAGCAATCAAACTGCATTTTTTAATGTTCATAGGGGCTATGAACTTAAGTTCACCTATAGGACTTTAAATAACCTGGTGATCACAAATCCAAAATGGCGGTGACGCGAATTATAAATATTCACATGGACGTTTCTCGCAATTTAACCATCCGAGTGCAGTGAAACTTGGTACAGTAAATCATTATACGAATGTTAATCCACTGGCATCTAATTTATTTCAGTTGTTTCCATAACCTCAAGATGGCAGCTGTGAAAAATTTTAAAATCTCCTTGTTTTTTCTTGTGTCCTAATTATGCGATTGAAGTTTGAATACTACACGTTCACAATAATCCGCATGTAACAGTACATAACTCTAGGACCTACATATATAAAATCCAACATGGCGACCATCCGAATTATTTAGTCGGTTCTTAATATCTACGAATCTATTACAGCAATCAAACAGAAATTGTGTATGTTGATAGTGGCAATTAACATAAGTAGGACATATGAAAATAGGCTGTATAGTTCTTCACGGAACTACTTGTTATATATATAGATAGATAGAGTTATGTACCATTAGAGGAAAATTATTGCGTAGCTTCATTATTCAAACTTTCACTTCGATCGCATGATTAATACTCAAGAAACAAAAACTTAATTTTAAAATTTCGCACAGCCGCCATGTTGAGTTTATGTAAACAATTGAACTAAATTTGATGCCAGTGCTCTAGAATGTGTACTGTACCATATTTCACTGTGCTCAGATGATTAAATCGCAAGAGAAGTCTATTAAAATGTACCAACTTTGCTCGGCCGTCATGTTGGTTTTGTAACCAGGTTTTTGAAAGTCTCATAGTTGAACTTCTATTAGTGCCCTGTACCACCGTACAAAATTTCAGGGTGATATCGGTAATAGTTTCCGAAATGTCTCAATCAGTTACCTATTGTTGTTTTAAGGGACGGAGCAGCGAGGTCATCTGTTCCTATCAAGAAATGTCTCTCCCTTAAGAGGTATCGTGCGTATATGACATGGCTCTCCAGATTGACTGTCCGATGCAGAACAACCGTGAATAAGCGGTCTTGTTACCCTGTCGTATAAAGCATTCCGAACAACTATAGGCAGTTACAAAGTAAATGGCGCTCCACTATTGGTTAGAAGCAGTCAATATTCCTCCCACTGCTTATTGTCACATGTGACCAGCTTGTCATTGATTTTCGTACTGCCGATAGTACAGGGTGTTATTTGGAAAGCAGTGGTGTAATGAAAATGAAAATCCACAGCCTGCTTCCAGTCTCCGACCGGGTCAGGAATGGAATGAATGAAGCCCCCATCTAGCGGCGAGGATATGAACTGTGCCGGCTGCCGAAGCCTGACGCACTCCTCTGGGGCAATGATTAAATGAATGACAGATGAAATGAAATGATAGTGGAGAGTGTTGCTGGAATGAAATTGTGACAGGGAAAACCGGAGTACCCGGAGAAAAACCTGTCTGCCTCCGTTTTGTCCAGCACAGATCTCACATGGAGTGACCGGGGTTTGAACCACGGATCCAGCAGTGAGAGGCCGGCGTGCTGCCGCCTGAGCCACGGAGGCTTCCAGTGGTGTAATATTGATGAGTTTTAAAGAAGTATTGGTGAACTTACCGGCAATATTAAACTGTTCATTTTCTGCCATCTGTTGGTGCCCCATGGTACCAAAACATTTGAATGGGTTGCATCTGTATTAGCCCGTAATTGTCGATTTTAGCTGTTTCAATTTAAATTATGTTAACTTATTAGAAGTAAATATTTGTGCATTTGGTTTCGCTGATATGGTATGGTATTGATATATTTGCTTTATTGAGTTACGATTTATATTAAGGCAGGGATGATTTTAACTCCTGTTAAGTCTAAAATTTAAAAACGTAATATTTCGCTGTATTTAGTGAGTTGAGGCGTGATACTTGGAATGTTTGAAGAAGGAGTTTATATTTATATGATAGTGCTCCAAACTACTATAATTTGATGGAGTATTGTTCTATTAATTGCGAAGTGATATAGTAATATTTATTTTGTTTCCTCTGGTGGTTTTCTATAATTGAATAAATGACATCTGTACGAGCACGTGGAGTTTCATTTATTTATCATAGACGCTGAAACCAGATATCTGTTAAAAACGGTAGCAAACTTGAGTTTTCTGGCAGTAGTCTTACATTCTCTGCCACCGTTCATTTTTCATAACAACGTAACATTCCCCAGGTTTCATAGAATTTGTATATCTGAATGTGCCAACGACAGCAGGCCGTCGCTTGAGACGAGCAACCACCCATTCCTCGTGACTACTCGCGACCAATAGCGGGGATGAATTCATGCCGCCCGCGCGAGAGAGATAGATCGTATACGGTGCTTGGGAGGTTTGACAAGTTTTCCAAGCGGTCACCAATCAGAGCACGTCATACAGGACAGTTAGACGATGGGGATAATAGCACGGAGTCGCCAGAGGACGCTCCCAGGCGATGATCCCGAGCTGGAGAGTTCATATCTATGAGATACATCCAAACTTGTATTCCAGGCTATTCAAATAAATATATTAGTTCTGCCGATTACTTTCTCTATTCTCTTGTAGATCAATGTGAATTTTATCAGCCTATTCATTGGTCCACTCCTTGCCACGGTGGGTGAGTGGTTATCGTGCCGGATTACTAACCCCCCCCCCCCCCAAGCTTGCAGGTTCGCTCCTGGCCGTGGTAAGTTTTTTTTTTTTTTAAGGTGGCAAATATGACGACACGCATGTCATACGATGTTAGCATGTTAAAGAACCCATTTAAATTCAGTAGGCCGTGTTCATAATGCCAAAATTAATCTCGGGATTTTCCGCCAACACAAAGTTCCTCATTTCTCTACTAGAAAGCGTCATAAAGTCAAGGAGCTTAGACATCTAACCTCCTTGACTTTCATAGTGATTCAAGGAACAACGAAATTGTCAAATAACAAAGCTTGCTCCCGGCACCCGAGGCCTATTATTATTATTATTATTATTATTATTATTATTATTATTATTATTATTATTATTATTAGTATTATTACTGTATTATCGGTGCGCTTGGTGCTATCTCGAAGACGTTGGAAAAATCTCGCAACGACTGTGGTCTACCAACGAGTCTCTGGAACGACAGAGTAAGTAGTGTGCTGACGGTCATGACATCTTATTTCTCCACCTCAGTGCTCATTCATGAGGCAGAATCATCATAGCTGACATGCATTTGTTATTATCATTATTATTATTATTCATACGATCACCATGTCATTGGGTACAATTCACCATTTCATCGGCATTGTTGCAAGATGGAATGGAGTTCTCTGTATCAGTAGGTTGAGGAACGAACGAACTATGGAGCAGGTCTCGAATATATCTACTTTCTGCATACTGGTATGCAGATTATGGTGGAGCCCCAGTTTATCGAGGTTGGGCTTCAGCGACTTCGGTATGATCCCTGTGGAAGAGATTATGATAGGCAATATAGGCCTCAGCCCGTCATGGGCTGTATAGTACCAGAGGTTAACTTTTTTTGTTTGTTTTTGTTTTAATATAGTGACAAATTCCTATCACCACATATGTCGGATATCTTTAACCAGAGGCATGTATTTCGTCACTTTCTCAGCATAAATATGTTGGATATGATGCGAGTTAGGGACTGCGATGTCTATTATAACCCCACGTCAGGTCAAGACCTGAGGAAAATATCCCTCCGCTCATCTTCTCTCTCTGTCCCTCCGCGCATCTTCTCTCTCTGTCCCGTCTTGTGTTTCCAACATGGGGCGCATCTGATCGAGTGTTTGAATCTACCTTAACCACAAAGACTTTATTGCGTTCGGACCTTTGATTCACTTCAATTACGAATTTATCTACGGCATATTCACTGAACCAAATATGTTTTCCTATCGTGTCGAAACCCGAGGCTCTGTGTTAATAAAAAAAAGGATGCTTGTAGTTTTATGTTATCGTGCGATTATTTAAAACATTATAACATTGTGTTAGGCGAGGAATGACACATGAACGATGAGTGATATAAGAAGACGAAATGACGTGTGTCCTTGAACCCTATGAACCAACTAATTGCTTATTTGTCATCCGTCACCATCTTATCTTGCAAAAGATCGAAAGTTGACGGGGAGAAACAGCTGCTTCCTTGAAGGGTTACGACACGTACTCTTGAGAATCAGAAGGCAGAATGATCTACTGTTAGTACAAAGATTTAACTGTAACGTGAAGTGGAGGGTAATTATAAAACAAAATAATAATTATACCGCGCATAGGAAAATAATACTGTCAGGTGTATATGCGTATTAGCCATCATCAAAATGTCATTACAAAACATGGCGAGTAGGCTATATATTTTCGGTTGAGCTGACATAGGCTACTAGGAAGTAAACAATCTCCTATAAATAAGATTAAATGTTAGGATACAACATGTGTATATAACTTACAGATGTTGTCGCTAATCTTTCTCCATTGCTTCTATTCCACTGAGACCGCCGTCAGATGATCACTACTATTACTATCACCATTAACTTTCACTGTCACTTTCGTCACAGTTGGAATTTCATTCTTGAGAAAAAGAAGAAAGCACTTTCCTACGAATTCCACACAGAACAAAATTCTAAATACTGTGACACATGAACCCCCTTTCCTTGAGACGCCGGCCGACTTCTCGCCGGAGACTCACCATGAGCTTTGAATTCAGCGCGCACCGAGTCAACACTGTATGTCGAAACGCCAGTCAAGTATGCAGTCTTCTTCACCAACTCTTCTACTGTCCACTCTGGATTGTAATCCCTCAACCTACTACTGTATATACATTTAAAATCATTTGTTTGCACCTTTTACTGAACTTCTCCCCACTTTTATTATTTTTGAAGTATTTTGTTGGTGATTCAAGCTTTACAGCTGCAGTTTGAACACGTTGTCTACTTGAAGGAGCCATCTTGAAGTCCGTGCAATCATAACAGTATTGCCAACGTTTGAACCTGATTTACCACAACATTGAATGAGTCGGTTACTCTTTTGCAGCTCAAACAAGGTTTATACAGAACGAAATATAATATAATATCAAATTCGTACCGAATTACTCTGCCTATCGTATAAAATACAACTACAAGCAATATTCGCGCACACGGTTAATCACATGAAAAGCAAGGTTGGTGCAGCTCCCAGTTAACGAGAAAATGATTAATTTATTCATAGATTTATACCAAGGAATTTCTTAAAAGTAATCTAGCCAGTTTATCGAAACATAGCAACATGCGCTGAAACATCTTGTACTGCAAAAACAAGCAGAAAAATTGGGAACTATTTCCTTGCGCGTTAGCCTTTTCACAGACCAGAACATCAAAGGGACCGCTTAGGTCTTGACCTGACGAAGAGTTTTCGTCTTCTGCACTTTATCATTAAGTATAATGTCTAGCCTGTTTGCTGATATAGATCTATATGTAATCACTCATCTGTCCCAGAGTAGCTTGTGTGTATCGTTCTCCAAAACAGCATCGGGAATATATTGATAATAACGCAGAACATTATTACTTAAGGAGTGCTCCTTTGCCAGATTCCGGTGGATTATCGTGGCTACTTGGTTATGCCTCTTCAAGTAGAGAGTAGTTATTATTATTATTATTATTATTATATAATATATATAATTCGTTGAGGCCATCTAAGACCACGTTATGTCTTGCTACACTTGGCAATAATCTTCGCTTTCCTCTGAGCCCAGAATTCTCTCATTCTCTGTGAGTGGGCCATCTTGCGCTCCGCTGTCCAGGTGGTACCTTGTCTTCTTTTCGGGTTCGGTGTCTCATCTCGAGTTAGCCCATTAGTCAGTATCTTTATGCGGAAGAGATCTCTATTGAAGGCGTCGTCGGGTTTTAGATGCAGCATTTTGAGGTCGTCTTTGGTATTCATAAACCAGGGCATTGTGGTTTTCGGTTTGGAGTAGGCCTAAAAGAAATGAAAAATCTGTTTAGTCATTCTTGTAATTTGATCTTATTATATGCTACCTCTAACGATTTTGCGCTCTTTTATCTCCAGTTCTTCGAGGAGTCCTTTATTAGCTTTTATGGATAGGGTTTCGGCTGCATACATAATTACTGGCTTCAGAACAGTTTATAATGATGTAGTTTAGTATTGTTGGACAGTTTTTGTTGTTGTAGATTGAGCGCGATGTTTGATAGGCTATTACGAGTTTGCGTACTCGTTCCTTGAGTGCTTCTTTGCCCAGTCTACTTTTCATGATGATCTCTCCCAAGTACTTAATTATTATTATTATTATTATTATTATTATTATTATTATTATTATTATTTTATAATTGTTATTGTCATTCACACATTGCTGGTACATCACAACATAACTATACGTGTTTCAGGGAACCAAAGTATTGTTACTGAAACAGACAGTTCTAAGCTGGAAAGCAGAACTCGCTACTCATGAACTTTCGGACGATTCGGGTTGTTGAAAGAACTACTGACTTTTGCATTAGTTTGTACAGTTGAGTATCCAAACGCAGTTCTTTAAGGCCTTGGAGCAAGGTACTTGGGATCACGCTTTCACTCAAACATTCAAATGGTCTTTATCCGTTTTACATCACTTTACCTCTATATTATCATAAATATATATTATTTCAGTACTGTCCACAAGTAACCGATCCTAACAAATGAGTATTAAAAAAAAAGAGAGAGAATTAACCGGAGCAGTGACGAATTGCACACTTATTTCATAAACATCAACAATGTGTTTATAAACACATGTTCAAACAAATAAAGAAGACGATAGCCCCTGCCAGATCTGTGCCGCGTCGCCCCGCATAACAGTAAAGTTGGGCCCATACACAGCCGACCCCTGCCAGATCTGTGCCGCGTCGAGCCTTACTGTTGTGCGAGGCTAATGCACAACAGCAAAGACGTTGAAATGCGAGATTTCTCGCACGGTTCCTCTAGTATTTATTATTATTATTGTTATTATATAACGCCTGCTCATACGATGCAACAGTCTTGGAGATAGTCTACACTGAGTCCTATGTCGAGAGTTGGTAATAAGCAGCGGGCAACTACAGTGTGTGTAGCGCACTTCCTGGGCGTAGTGTGGGTCGCGTGACCGAAGGACGACCACTCTTATATTGAACATCCTCGCACGGCACAACACAGATAAGCATTAGCATACAGTAGCTTGTAGCGACCTCTTTCACTAGTATGTCCACCACCTAATGGCACAGGGACTGCGATCCAAGTTCGATTCCTGGCTCTGCCAAGGAATTTCATTCTTGTCTGAGAGCTAGAGCTCAGTCTCGTGAGGATACCTGAGAAGAGCGTGAGTTCGATTCCCACCTAACCATTTTAATTCCATGGTTTCGCACTTGTACTCCAGCCTAATGAGACAATGGTACCTACAGTGAATTAAGGCTATGGCTGCCCTCTTACGAATCCATGCTTTAATTTCAAGTAGGCCTACACATGCTACTAGAGACACCACAACAACATGTGTTATAAGAGTAAAAAGCGTGTAATTTTACGTGACTGTTAATCTCTCGATGATGATCCACGGGACCCCAATTTTTTTGTGGAATCCACAGGACATGGGATTTCATTTCAAAGATCTAAAATGAATTGACCAGAAATCGAACCCGGTCGCCTTGGTGAGAGGAAAACAGCTAGACCACTGCGCCACCACGCACCTTGTAAGAGTAATTCACACACGGAGCTGACGGCCACAATGCTTCAAGTCCTTAAAAGAATAACCAACAACACCTCTTACGCACGATTAGTTTGAGTATATTTGGTTTGTAAGGGTGGTTGGCCTGTTTCTCCTTAACACTGTACACACCTAGTCCCGTACCACAACACCACAAATTGTGATATTCAAGTAGAGATTGAGACTAACATTCATTCACCACCATGCCTTTCATGGTCCAGTTTAATAAATACTAATAATTGTTTTTTAATTTGCATATTAAGGCTTTCACGGCCCGGATTATTATATAAATAATTCATGGAAATAAACAATTATTCATTTCCATTGAAAAAGGAGGCAAGGTTTCTCCGAAACGTATGGTTCAAATTAAAAATACACACGGCATTAGCCCAAAAGCATGAATTATTTATATACTAATAATTGTTGTTGTCCAGTTTTATGAGGGACTAGCTTTCAGTACCCGTCGTTGATAGGTACATAAAGGAACGCAACTTCTAGGTTATCTCCCCGTGACCGAAGAAAAGAAAGGAACGTTTTGTTGTAGAAAATGGAGAACAGCCTTGCCCTCTAAATCGCTAATGTGTGTTTGGGTCTTCAGTCGTTTGACTCGTTTGATGCAGCCCTCCATGCCTTCCTATCCCAAGCTAAGCGTTTCATCTCTACATAGCTACCACATCTAACATCCGAGGCAATCTGTTTAACTTATTCTAACCTTAGTTTACCCGTACAGTGCTTGTTCTCCACACCTTCCTTCCATAACTATGTTTCCAATTCCTATTCCTATTATCTTTATTAGTAGTCGCCAGAAACATCCTTCCTCTCCCACTCGTCTTAATACCCGTTCATTTGTTACTCTATCTACCCACCTTATCTTCTGTAACACCACATTTCAAATGTTTATATTCTCCTATTTTCTGCTGAGCCAAGTTTCACTTCCATAGAGCCCAACACACCAGACAAAGGCTTTCAAAAATGATTTCCTAATGACGTACCTAAATCTAGTGGAGTAAGTTACACTAACACGATGTTCGGACGCTACTGTTGTTTCTTACTGTATTGTAAGATATAAAATACATGGGGAAGAAATTCAAGACAACATTTGAAAAGATATGAAATAATAGAAACCAAAGTAAAAAATAACAAAAAGAAACGTTTTAAGGTTGGTTGGTTCCTCAGTTTAGGGGCTGTGACAACGCGGTCATGTAGCCCCGTGTACTTTGGATGTGTGTAGAATTTGTCTGATAACCGGTGTTAATTGTGATGGCTGTATCAGTGTGTGTTATCTGTTTTTTAATTCAAGTAAGGACTGCAGACATTCAATTTTCAACTAGTTGCAACTTTTGCCACCAAAAGCAACCGTCAACGATATCTAGTTATGAACATGGTTTGTTGGTTACTAGATGCCACCGTAGTCGGCTCCTGGCGACGAACGTTGGAACCTAAGAGCGTTAGTCAAATCTAACCTATAATTTAGCTTCACACAAGTGTAAAAAGTGGAAGGTTTCTTTTGCAAGCCACAAATCTATGACATGGGACCGCCGGCTTTACTTCCCCTCCGAAAGAAGACATACTGAGGGATTTTTAACGCTCTTAAATATGCCGACGACTTCGGTTAGGTTTGAACTCGCGACCTTGGGCATAGAAGATGAGCATGCTACCAACTACGCCACCGAATCCGCCTAACGTTTTAAGGTATGTACAGTATATACGTTTGAAATTGCATTTTTGACCAAAAACTCAATTTTAGTTCTTTCATTGTAAATGGAAGCCTTATTTGTCTGCTTCAAATTAACATAGGCTATAGGCTTTTTAATGACGATATTCCACCTGTAAGTAGTTAAAAACCATTTTAAGGGGGCTCGTGTACACACGTGTAGGGGGCGTGGCTCCGCAGCATCTTACATGCATCTAACTATCCCGGAATATCAAATAAGGTATGAAAATCATGAAAATGACCTGTATTAGCTAACTGCAAGTGTAGGATACAGGTTCATCACTCCCGAAGAATTACTGTTTCTAAAATGTCTAAGTTAACTTATTTGGTCATAGCACAAGTGTGTAACTTTATTTACGTTATTCTCAGAATCACAATATTCAACATTTTGTGCCTTAAGAATCAAAAAATCAACATCAAAATTTGACATAGGGATATTATTGATATAACCTATCAAATTAAAGCTAATGAATGTAGAAATGCTGTGAACTAGGGATTTTTGGATACTTTGAAAACTTTAGCCACCTTGTTTATTTTAAGCAAAGTAAAACTGCATTTTTTAAATGAAATATAAATCTCCTACACTCTGTCGGTTGCAGATAACTGTACGATTCTAGTTCAGAACATTGTATGTGTTAAATAGAAGAACTCAGTAAAATAAATTTGATGATTGAATAATATTTAGTAATTTTGCTTGTGCCTTAATGAAGTGAAACTAGACTTGAATAACGCTGTCATTTTAGACTGTGATATTCTTGACCGTTCCAAATTTTGTGATAGTGTTAACTCTTCGTCCCCACCACCCAAAGTGATCAGGACCCGACCACCCCTCACACAGGAGAGCAAGGACAAGGTATTGGCTGGACTGAGGAGATATTGGAGAACAAAGAAAGCATCGCAGAAGCACTAGTCATAAGCGCTCCTTACTGAGCTTAAATCACTAATAATAATTTAGTAATTTTAGGGCATTTTGAAAAGTTGTCATTTTACATTCTATTTTTCAAACATTTAGAGAACTGAAAACAGTTTCTGATACAAAATATTGATGGTAGGGTTTCATGTGTGATGTGGTAAAAGTTTCAAAGGAATCGGTTAAAAAATGTGGGTTTTCTTCCTAATCGTATTTACATACCTTAAATGATATGCATGTTCATTTGGAACATTTGGAAGCACTGTGCCTACATTTTGGTTCATAAATCTTATGATAATGGTTATTATTAAGCCCCTGAAGTTCATGCTCTGTTAAAAGGATAAATACGCATGCAAAAATGCACTAATTAATTGGTCAAATGTCAATCAAGTTTTTTTTAAAGCACTATAAAATAACTACGGCAATTACGATCACTCCGTATTCTTTAGCGTTTCTATTTTGAATATAAAGAAAATATGAACAGACGGACATATAACTACACCTATTTAAAATATCGTAACGAAGAAACAGTTCTAAATAGTAGGTGATGTTATTTTATGGAACTTCAAGCGGTGTTGACATTCCATAATGATTTTATTATGTTAATTTAAGTATAACTGATGTACAATGTTAATAGCCATTGCATTTTTTTATGAAAATAATTTTACAATATTTACATTGTTAATGCTGAATAAAAATAATTCATATTAACTTGCAAAAGGACTGAAACGTACCAGGTATTAAAATAATTTCAGTATTATTCAGTGATAGAATCGAAATATCAGACTTTAAGAACATGAAGAAACAAAAAGCGCTTCAAAACAATAGGAACTTAGAATATACGCCCTTCTCAAGCAGAGATGTGCACTTAAACAGGCAAAGGAGAAAAATATGATGCGTTGTGCCAAAATAACCAAAATAGGCATAAATATGCAAAAATATGATTTTGCATGAACTTCCGGTCCTTAATGATTAGAATCTCGTATGAAAGGATACTTATGAGTTTCCTTGCAGTTCACTTACTTCGATTCATAAAATGTATTTATGTTCGACGATGTCGAAATGTAAACATTAGGTCTATGTGCCAGAAAACTGTATCATAATGAGGCTCATTATCGTGATGGCGCAGTGGCTTAGCTACTCGTCTTTCACCCGGACGGCCGGGGCTCGAATCTCGGTGACAGCGGGGTGGAATTTTCACTTGAAAAATCACGTGGCGTCAGGAAGGGCATCCGGCCTTAAATCCCCGGCCAAATCCAAAATGAGCCTGGTCGGCTCCGGCGACCCCAATTAATTGGGAAAAGCCGAAGAAATGAGGCTCATTATAACACTATTTTTCATTATGAAACAGTTTCTCCCACCAATCAGAGCTCAAGAAACAGTTGTTTGACCAATTAGGTAAGGATACCTTCGCGCATGCGCTCAAAATCCAACATGTCTCTATAAATTACCGAAAGTGCACCGTGCATATGTACGCGTAAATAAACTGGCGAATATGAGACTAGAAATAGCACTGTATATACCTTAATATCCCCAACACCAATTTCAACACAGTGCATTGCTTTCAAACGACTTCAGTGGCAGTTTGACTGAATGCAGGCTGTAAACATTGGCAAGCACAGAGAGCACATGCGTCGGTCGGTCAGAGCACTTGGAAAACAGAGATATCCTACCCAGCGCGTGCACTCTGATCACCAAATTCTAGTAACTGAATCTCAACAGATATTTATGAATATTTATTTTAAAACATATAATAAAGTTATAATTATCGTCGAACATAACAGTCGTATGCAACGAGCCTATAATGGTAATTAAGACACTCGTATGTAAGACACTCGCTTACGCTCGTTTTATAAACATATTCGTGTCTTAATTGTTGCCATTATACGCTCGTTGCATAATATACTATTATATGCGTAGAATTATTTCCATAGCACAACATTTCAACTCTAATTTACGGCTCAACACTTGAATGATCAAAATACACATAGGACGGAACTCTTTATATAACCCACCTCGTGGTGTAGTGGCTAGCAATTTTATTTCTCTCCCCGAACGTCCGGGTTCGATTTCCGGCTCTGTCAAGAAATTTAATTCTGGTCTGAGAGTTAAAAATAGGCACACTCAGCCTCGTGAGGAAAAGCTGAGAAGAGGCGGGTTCGATTCCCACCTCAGCCATCCTGGAAGTAGTTTTCCGTGGTTTCCCTCTTCTACTCCAGACGAATGCTGGAATGGTTCCTAACTTATGCCAGGGCCGCATCCTTCCCAGTCTTCGACTGAATTTCAAATACACATACTAATACAACCAGCACTATAACATAGGTTATCAGACAGAATTTCACAAACACAACCCAGTTCATGGGACTAAATGACCGCGATGTCCAAGCCCCTCAAATGAAAAATTTCTTTACATAATGTTTACTTATCAATCTTCGATCGCCTATTCCAAATAATCATTACCACACAAGATCATTAAACCTATAGCAGAATTCCCTGCGTACAATGTCCCACTTGCTTTCCCAAAACTCTGTGTAGAGATTGGTTCGGTCCACTGACCCCAGAGAGCGAGATATGTTCTCGAGGCGGTGGCTTCGGAGGGTAGTAGGTAGCATGCTGAGCTTCTATACCCAATATCGCGGATTCAAACCCAGCTGAAGTCGTCGGATTTTTAAGAGCGTTAAAAATCCCTTAGTATGCCTTCCTTCGGAGAGGAAGTAAAGCCGGTGGCATGCCATAGGTTTGTGGCATGATAAAGAACCGTCCACTAATTACACTTGTGTGAAGCTAAATTATACACACATCAAAAAACGTTTTGCATCACCTCGGTTCCCAGATCTCCGGCATATAGACGTTGACTGTGTATATTGTATCCAAGATACAGTCCCTTTGACTGTTCATAGATGTCACTAAAACTGCTCAAAGATGTAAACAACCATGCATGAGCAGGGCCTATTAGACGGAGGGGGTACGACAGCCGATCAGTTCCAGTCATTCCACCATGACGAAGGTACGCTGCTCATGTTGTCTGTAGTTCTACCATGCCTAGAAGGTCAATACCGCAGTTCGATCGCGTCCGCATTGTTACTTTGTGTCAAGAAGGGCTCTCAACAAGGGAAGTTTCCAGGCGTCTCAGAGTGAACCAAAGCGATGTTGTTCGGACATGGAGGAGGTACAGAGATACAGGAACTGTCGATGACAGGCCTCGCTCAGGCCGCCCAAGGGCTACTACTGTAGTGGATGACCGCTACTTACGGATTGCCGCTCGGAGGAACCCTGACAGCAATGCCACCATGTTGAATAATGCGTTTCGTTCAGCCACAGGACGTCGTGTTTCAACTCAAACTGTGCGCAATAGGCTGCATGATGCGCAACTTCACTCCCGACGTCCATGGCGAGGTCCAGCTTTGCAACCCCGACACCATGCAGCGCGGTACAGATGGGCCCAACAACATGCTGAATGGACCCCACGGAATTGGCATCACGTTCTCTTCACCGATGAGTGTCGCATATGCCTTCAACCAGACAATCGTCGGAGACGGGTTTGGAGGCACCCTGGTCAGGCTGAACGTCTTAGACACACTGTCCAGCGAGTGCAGCAAGGTGGTGGTTCCCTGATGTTTTGGGGTGGCATTATGTGGGGCCGACGTACGCCACTGGTGGTCATGGAAGGCTCCGAAACGGCTTTACGATACCTGAATGACATCCTCCGACCCATAGTGCAACCATATCGGCAGAATATTGGAGAGGCATTTGTCTTCATGGACGACAATTCTCGACCTCATCGTGCACATCTTGTGAATGCGTTCCTTCAAGATAACGACATCGCTCGACTACAGTGGCCAGCATGTTCGCCAGACATGAACCCTATCGAACATGCCTGGGATATGTTGAAAAGGGCTGTTTATGGACGTCTTGACCCACCAACCACTCTGAGAGATTTACGCCGAATTGTCGTTGAGGAGTGGGACAATTTGGACCAACAGTGTCTTGATGAACTTGTGGATAGTATGCCACGGCGAATACAGGCATGCATCAATGCAAGAGGACGTGCTACTGGGTATTAGAGGTAGTGGTGTGTACTGCAATCTGGACCACAAATGCTGAAAGTCTAGCTGTATGATGGTACAACATGCAATGTGTGGGTCTCATGAGCAATAAAACGAGCTGAAATGTTGTTTGTGTTGATCTCTATTCCCTTTGTATTTAACGGTTCCGAAACTCTTGGAACCGAGGTGATGCAAAACTTTTTTTGATGTGTGTATATTAGATTTGACTGACGCTCTTAGATTCCAACGTTCGTTGCCAGAAGTCGACTGCGATGACATCTAGTAACCAAGTTCAGAACCAGTTGGTCGTTGACGGTGGCGTTTGGTAGCAAAAGTTGGAACTACTTGAAAATCGAATGTCTGCAGTTCTTACTTGAATTAAAAACAGATAACACACACTAATACAGTCATCACAATTAACACCGGCTATCAGTCAGATTCTACACACACCCAAAGTACACGGGGCTACATGACCGCGCTGTCGCAGCCCATAAACTGAGGAACCAACCAACCAACCAACCATGCTCTCGAGGCCTCGGTTATCTGAACGAACATTTGGAAAATACTACTACCAGAAACAGTGTGTCACAATAACCAGAATTTCATTACTCTTTTGCATCAATGTGATTGTCTTATGATGATTCGCGACATCGTGCTCATGTAGTTCATCTATGGAAATTTTATCATAACCTGTGTCATTGTGATGGCTGTATTAGGGTGTGTATTTGTAATTGGAGCCAGAGTGGGAAGGAGGCGGCCATGGCCTTAAGGTAGGTGGCCTACATCCCGGCATTTACCACGAGTACAAATTGGAAACCAAGGAATATCTTTTCTAGGATGGCTGAGATGGGAATCGAAGAATGGAAATACATTTGCCATTGATAGCACAAATGTTTGTAGATATCCGTATTGATAGATGAATTCAAAGTTGAAGTTAGACGCCAATTAATAATACATTATGCAACGAGCCTATAATGGCAATAATTAAGACACGAGTATGTTTATAAAACGATCGTATGCGAGTTTTATAATTTCCATACGAGTGTCTTAATTACCATTATAGGCGAGTTGCATACGACTGTTTATGTTCGACGATAATTATTATAACTATTTTATGTTCGATCATAAATATTCTTAAATATCTGTCGAGATTTCACCAGTGTTATGTACTGAACAGAGCGCATGAGACGCAGAGAATGCCTTGTATTTGACCATGGACTCCTCGATTAACCTACTATGACACTAGGCCATGCAGTGAAATTTAAATTAGAAGGCCGTGGAACTCAGCGCGTGTGTGATGCTATCCCAATCTAATTGGTCAAACAACTGTTTCTTGAGCTCTGATTGGTGGGAGTTACTGTTTCATAATGAAATATAGTGTTATAATGAGCCTCATTATAGTACAGTTTTCTGACATATAATAGTCAGGGTCGAACATAAACAAACATTAGATTTAAGTACACCTACAGTAGTTTATTGTTATTCTTAATTGATTTCATTCTAATTGAGCTAAAGAAGACCTCAATGTCAGGTCGAAACATGTACCATATATCGTATATATAAAAGTGAAAGTCTGTATGTGGGTGGGTGGGTTTGTCTGTTCCGTATACAAATCTACACCGTTCCACCAATCTCAACCAAATTTTGCACACACATAGTTTAGGACCCAGGAGGAACCGCTGGCTACATGAATTTTCGATGGTCTTTCTCATTCTTCTGATTTCGGCCCTTTTGCAGTCAAGCACAGGCTAATCAAATCATAAAATATACTCATGAAGGAATGGCAAGGCAGATAGTTTCCATGGCAACATAGCGAGGCTAAAAATGAGATGGTGTGTGTCTGTGTTTTACTTAATCACGCAAGTACCACTGGTCCGATTTACATGAATTTTACATGAAAGTAGCTGATTTACCTGGTTAACATATAGGTTACTTTTGATTACAATACTTTGCACTATTTAAAGATGGCGACCATTTTAGTGACGTCATTACACCATTTGGTTTCAAACTTTCATATTTCCATTTCAAATAAAAAGAGAACTCTAAGAAATAGCAAACTTTTGATGGCATATACGAGGTTTAAAATTACATTTTCTATCCGAAAGGTATCTCCAACGGTTAGCGAGTAAAACCTAAATTTGTGCTATAAAACACGGTCAACGCCGAGCGGTGCAGTTGGACTAAATGTTCCATCCTTAATCTCCCTCTGCGCACCACCTCGCCTATCCCCTGTTTTAACTGTCATCTTCACATTTTAATTTATTTATGACGCGTAGCGAAGCACGGGTACTTCAGCTATAATAGATATATTTGTGTAGGTATTGATTGATTGGCGTATAATTTAAACTTTGAATGGGAATCGAACCTACTTCTCCTCAGTTCTGACTCACGAGACTGAGTGTACGTCGTTCCAGCCCTCAGACCAGAATTATTTTTCTAGGTAGAACCGGTAATCGACCCCAGACAGTTGGACCCCTGCCACAGTATGTTAACCACTGAACCACGAGGCGGTTGATTGTCTTATCGAAATGTCCATACTTGAGAGTTACAGCTAAATGGGAGCTATGTCCACGGAGTTTGGCATTTAGAAATCAGAACGATCTCGATCGACCAGAGTACTCACCTCTGCTGTAGGGCCCATATCTCACCGGTAAGACGAGCTAGTCAACAATGATCGTCACCAGCCAGTGGCCTACATTGATGACCCACTTCCCCTCTACTTGACACTTCCTTGAGCATCTATTGGGACCTAGCAAGCTAGATTCAAATGAAGGTCGATAATATTATATGACCTCCGTGTCTCAAACTTCATTGTCTCAATTTGGGGATTGGGACATCTTTAGTCTTAAGCTTCGTGTACTTTGTGTTGTAGTTTGATAAACTGTGTTATTGTGGCAACTGAGGTAGTGAGGATATACTATTGGGATTTTTGATGTGTAACATCTGTCCACTCGGTTGCTGGATATTTTTGTGGGAGTGATTTTGAAGAATGGGACGGAAGTGGATCGGACGGAAGTGTGTAAGACGCACTGGCAGTGGTAAGAGGAAACAATGAGCGCGCGGTGTTGGAGATTGGTACCATGACGCACTGCCGGCCATGTGGAATGAATATCACATACGGATTACTTCAAGGTGTGGAGGCCCCATTAAGAATATTTCTACAATAAATCATCTTCAAGTTGTCGTTCTTTGGTATAAAAATATGCATTATATCATATTTGCTGAAAACAACTATGATTTATTAAGAGTCTATTTTCCAATCTCTGTATAAAAGTGATGGGCATCCACTCCCCGAGTAACTTTGATCAACACTTTCATACTGAACGGTAAACGCTCATGCGAACTCTGGTGTCAACTGATTGAAACACAGACCACATGTTCAAAATCTTCGTATCAGTATTTAAATGATGATATGCTTTAGTAATGAAACATTGCAACTAGTCGGCAAAGCCGGTATTATGTTTCTGCCCAATGGCTATTCTGATATTAACCCACATTGCGGTAATGCAGTGATCAATATAATATATATTTTTTATACAAGAACTGGGATAGCCTTTCATAGGAATTCGCTTTACTGTCAAGTAGGCGTATTCATAACTAATTTAAAACTCAGTTCAATGCAGGAACATATCGAAAAAAAGCAAAATATTAATGGAGCATAAAAAATTACCTCCATATTATTACCGGCACGTGAAAATAAGTACCTGTCTTGTACTCTAAGTATCGGTGGTTGTAAGGGCTGCGTGGAAAGCCCCTTGGTCTGAGAATCATGAGGTCTCGGGTTCGAACCCCAGTCCCGGCAAATGTTTTTGCTACCAGATTGTCGATTTAAACGATATCTATCATAACACCATGCGTCATTTTAACATAATCTACATGAAATTACGATTTATCTAATTTTAATTACAATAGTTTGCACCAAGCAGGAGTTGGGAAATTTGAGTGTATTGAACATTATTTCTAGCAGTCTATAGATAGGCTAGAGACTATGGTTTCATTTCTCCTCTTAATTTACAATATAATATGTGATGTTTGTTCAAACAAGTGTGAAAGTAGCATATCTCCAATTCAATCTATACATTCATCACAGTACCAGTATGAAAACGGAGCGTAAACTACATTTTAAGAATGTACAAGCTGTGAAGTATACGAGTGAGATAACATGTCAGATGACTTCACATACATTTCATCTCAATTTCATGGTAGGATAACATGTTACACATCATATGCGACTACTGTTAGGCTCGTTTTTTTTTGCGCATGGCTTTTAGTGCCGGGAGTGTACGAGGACATGTTCGGCTCGCCAGAATTTGCAGCTGCATCTATGTGGACACCCATGGGGTGAGCTACAAGTACCGTCGCATGTGGGATGAGCTCTGGGGAGAAACGTGTGAATGTGTCAATCATTGCTGCTACTACAACGGCCATTGGAAAGTAGCGGCTGTGGCCTATAGTTAGGGACCAACCCCGGCATTTGCCTGGAAGGAAACCAGAGAAGTTCAAGGTTGCCGGTGGGGGGATTCGCCTCCCGAAGTAACGACCATGGCTAACTGATCCTGGGGAAAACAAAAATTAGGATGTTTGTTGTAGTAGCAGCAATGATTGACTGAACGCGGTCCGCTACGCCACTGGGTATAAGAAAGGAAATGATCCATAGTGTTTCTCTGAAGAGACCAATATAGTTAAGTTTATTTTTATTTTTATGTCTTACTTTTTCTTTCTACTCTCTTTCGTACTTACTTTTTAGTCTGATAAACGAAACAAAGGTGGAGAAAAGAAGAAATAAATAACTAAAGATAGGTAGAAAAATAAATTAATAATGATTGAAGAAAATAAAAGGAAAGAACGAAATAAATAAATAAAGGGAAAAATACTTAAACAAGAAAGAAAAAATTACGAGCCTTACAGTAGTCGCTTATGATGTGTAACATCTGACATAGAAGAAACCTCACGTGAAATTGTTGATACACCGCTATTTTATACTATTATTGGCACAAATATTAATATATTGTAAAAGGGAGTGTTTTATAGATATTGTAGTTTATAATATGGAACTCATTTTATTAGATGATTTGTAGCTTCCACCAGCACTAGCCTAAATAAAGAATACGATATAGATCAACTAGACTAATAGACGCGACACTGCTCATAACCTTAAATTCCTTATAAACAGGTCCTCTTCATTCACAGACCAACACGTAATTTCATATGGATTCTGTTAAAATGAGTCATATTGATATGATAAATATAGTTTAAAATGATAATCTGGTAGCAAAAATATCTACCCTGTCCGGGATTCGAACCCAAGATTCACAGTCATAAGCACTAACCCCACGGCTATTTCGACTACGCAAAGTTTGTGCACAAGATGGTGATTTATTTACACGTTCCAATAATACTGCATTACGGAATTAAGTTTCATTTATATTTTGCTTGTTTCGATAATGTTCCTGCGTGAAATTTAGTTTAAAATGCCTTATGAATAGGCCCTCTTTTGGGTAAAGAGAATGTATTCAGTAATAGTTAATGAAGGCTTGCTCAATTCTCGTATAACCACAACGATTATATTAAATTGATGACTGCATTACCGTTATGTGGGTTAATATTTGAATAGCCATTGTGCAGAAACATAATACCGGCAATGCCGACTGCTTACAATGTTTGATATTAAGGCATTTTACAATTTAAATACTGATACGAAGACTTCGAACATGTACCATGTCATTTGTTTCAATCACTTGACACCAGAGTTCGCATTGTTTCTCGTACTGCTGCCAGCTGGGTCTTAACACTGCTCGCTGGATCGATCGATCGAGCGGGCAGTGCATACTTCCGATTTCCACCACTGCCAGCTAGTACACTTCCGTTCGATCAAGCGGGCAGTGCATACTTCCTTTTTCCACCACTGCCAGCTAGTGCACTTCCGTTCGATCGATCGAGCGGGCAGTGCATACTTCCGTTCGATCCACCACTGCCAGCTCGATCGTTCCGATCCACTTCCGTCCCCAATTTTAAAAATCACTCCCACAAAACTATCCAGCAACCGAGCGGAAGATGTTACACATCAAAAGAAAGGAAAGAATAGAGGTTGTAGTAAGATCTTGCCATAAGAAGCCAAGGGAAATTGAAGCACTGCACCTAACTTTTCATTCTGAACGTTTCGCACGTATTAATCAGGGATGGGAAGGGATCGGGCCGTGGTGAGAAGAGGATAGCGAGCCACTGCGCTAACTCACTCTGTGGTGTAAGAAGAATTGAGGGGTTGATGGCCTCCAAAGAACCAACACCAATCATTTATCAGAACAAGAGTGTTTCTCACAATAAAAGCAAGCATGATTGATTTTCCCTTCACTCACCATAGTCATCATGTACTACAGACCACCTTGTGGTGTAGTGGCTAGTATTCTTGGTGTCACTCCTAAAATCCAGATTCAATTTACGGCTCTGCTAAGAAATTTAATTTCAGTCTGAGGGTTGAAACGGCGTGCACTCAGCCTCGTGATGCCAAATTGAGAATTTGTTTCCCACCTTAGCCATCGCCCAAGTAGTTTTCCGTAGATGTCCAATTTTGCTCCTGGTGGACTGTTCCTAACTTAAGGCCATGACCATCTCCTTCCAAATCTAGCCACAATTTCGAACACACACACTCTTAATAACGCAGATTATTAGACAAATTCTATACTCACCTAAGTACACTGGGATGAATGGCCAGATGTCTAAGCCCTTAAAGTTAAACAACAACCATGTACTCGTACTTCACCTTGTCGAGTGTGCCTACCCACAATTAAATCGTCTGTTTTCCCGGGACTCTGAAATGATGAATTAAATGAATGTTATGGGAAGTTACTTGCAGCTTTATTTAAATTAGTTTGCTATTGCATTTCTGAATTCTATTTTTGAAGTACGTTTCCAACGCATGCAATAATTTAACGTTCGGATATGACCTATGACCTATATTTCTTCAACATAATCCACAGTATGAGATTAAATTTGAGCATCGTTTAGTTATAAGTAGGGACTCTGCTTTATGGTATTATAAAAGGCTTCAAAGCGGTGAAATAAAACATCCATAGCGGCAAAAGAAGAATAAAGTTAAATGTGAGTGTGCTTAACTATGTGTATGGTACACGGATTTAGTTAAATAATGAAGATTATAGAAACATTTTGGAGGAATAACAAAACATTGAATTCTAGTTATTATTGTTATAATTATTATTACTATTATTATTATTATTATTATTATTATTGAAAGAAATAAAACTCAAATGAATTATATTTTCTGTGTTTAATACCTAACTTAACGAAATATGAAAATCCACAGCCTGCTTCCAGTCGACCGACCGGGTCAAGGAATGGAATGAATGAAGCCCCCATCTAGCGGCGAGGATATGAACTGGGCCGGCTGCCGAAGCCTGTCGCACTCCTCTGGGGCAATGATTAAATGAATGACAGATGAAATTAAATAATAGTGGAGAGTGCTTCTGGAATGAAATTGTGATAGGGAAAACTGGAGTACCCGGAGAAAAAAAAACTGTATGTCTTCACTTTGTCCAGCACAAATCTCACATGGAACCTACTTAACTTAATGTTGAGTTAGGTAATACCTAACTTAATATTTACTTCAAATATTCTCCATCGTCCTTTTCCCCCTAATTCGTGAATAATGTTGTCCCCAAGTATAAGCGGAGCATTGTTTCCATAATTACAGGACTTCAGTCAATCAAGAGCGAGAAGGGACTTCGTTTATATTTAAGATTTCTTATTTTGTATCAAACGACAGATAATGGAACTATTTCAATTAATTTTAAAGTAAATATTTTAAAATTTTCTTATTACCAACATTTCATTGGTATTTATCATTTTAAGGTGAAAATAACACATTTCGCAAAATAACTTTATTTTTCAGCTTCAATATCGAAATAAATGGCTTATTAGGGGTAAATCTATCGTTGAGATAACACATGTATGTTTGCTAAAATATTTCGTGGATATCGTTAAAACCAAACAACTGGGACTCTAGATATAGACATCTGTTCACGCGAAAGGAACTGAGTAAACTAGAGATAGCTTTATCTAAATCTGTCCTTCTGAAGAAATGGTTCTCTTCAAGGCAACAAGGGTTATTGTTCTGTAATGTTATTCATATTATTTCAATTGCAATTAGTAAATAAGACCAATATTGTTTCAGGAGAAGAAGACCTACCTGAGATTTGTTGGGATCGGCGTAGGCTTGTCCCAGCTGCAGCAGGTAGTCCAGGGACACGAACCCGGTTCCCAGAGGATCGCACAGATGGAAGACGGCAGCCAGCTGGTCCTGGCTGACAGGCATCGCCGCTCCATGGAGCAGGCGTCCACTTGCTCGTGTCACGGTGCCTGTTGAGGTCCACACGAGGGAGAAGGTCTCATCTAGCTCACAACACGATCTTGATACACTCCAAATTTGAGAATACTACAATTCGTTTCGAGATCCAAACGTAGCGAGATAACTTATAAAGCGTTTCACCAAATATACTTCTCATCGTTTTTTCTCTTTCGCCAATTTAGATGCTATGCACTACAAATTGATTCCTGATTTCAATTTAAGGTTTCCTTTAAAATTACTGAACGAGCATTCAAAAACAATGCACGGTTTTATCCTTCCATTATGGGGATAAATTATTATTAACTTTTGCACACTATATTTTTTACTTTGTTTTTGTACTTCCACAAACACACTTTACAAATTGTCGTACTGAAAGTAGAATGCACGACCTAACCCTTGGTCAATATCACGCGAATTTACTCCGTCAACAGCTGTGCCCAATGATCCCAATCCCCATATGCACGCACATAAACACGCTGTGCTACTTGCACTTTCCACACGTTTTGATGCACATCTCTTGAACTCCACACTCATCAGCTGTGTCCAACAATGACGTAATTCTTCTTCTTCTGAGTCATACTTGTGTACTGTGCAGCTGAAGCATCCGCCGTGCTGTGGCGACGAATGTCAGATATCTGCAGCAGACATCATCGTCTTTGTGTTGGCTAGCCCACCTTGTAGTGAGTGAGTCACAGCTAAGACTGGCACCGCAAGTTATTATCGACTAAACAATGCCATTATCACCACTTACGACGTATTATCAGCTATTCCATACGCTTGTACCTACCACAGCAATCGGTGTTCTTTAACTACCACGCTCGGATGGCTCCCCTAACCAAGCTCGCCTTGTAACGCACTAGTGATGATCTGTGAAATCATAGCCTGCCGAATCTTCCGGTTCTCCAAATGTAAGATCGCAACAAATACCAGTGGTTTGAACACATAATAGCCTTTTATAACAGATTTAGATATTCACTGCAAGAGATCTCGATTATCAACAATTATTGCTCACTATTGTACTAGTGAAATATTATCCCAAAGAAACCATCAATTAATTAATGTACGAATATTTTCAAGATAAGTACGGTATCGGCAGTTCGTAAATAATAACAGTCACTAAATTGCTGTCGTTCTACAAGCAACTTCCTTGGCAGGTTGAAAGGGACCCGCAAGTAGCACTTTAGAAGCACAGTAGCTAGAAAAAGTAATATTTTTCTATTTTAGAGTGATCAAGAACACACACAGGAGAGTCCCTCTGTGGAATCTCAAACTAACTTCTCAGAAGGAACTAATGTAAACGAATGAGCTGGTTTATCAAAGAAAGCTGTTATCATGTATTCGTGGCCCCAGAAAGTCATTAACTGAGTAGTAGCGTTGGTCACGACATCACGTATCTTCTGAACCGTCCAAACCACTCCATAATAAACACCTGGAACAAATAAAAGGAGAACAATGGTATAATAACAAGTAGCATGTACTCGAAACACCCAACATTTTAAAGGGAAATTAATAATTTTACATCATAAAAGTAAGAGTGTGTTATTTGTACGCATCCATAAACAGAATATATTTCCTATCGTGCAATGCCAAACTGGAGAAAAGAATGAAAGAAAGAAAGGTGTTTGTGTTAATTTATTTAGGAGCATTGCGACACCATTGTCATGGTATATCCTCATGCACTTGGGTGTGTGTGGAATTTGTCTGATCACTTGTATTAATGTGTGTATTTGTAAGTCAGGTGAGGATTGGAAAGTTTCATCTAGTGACAACTAGTTGTTTAAACCTTCTGACCTACTGAAATGATACCTACCGTAAACCTATAATTGAAATTGACGCTGGAAGTTCTAATGTTCTGCTTTTCAGCGTAAAAGACGAGAATATAAGCATTTGAAATGTGGTGTTACTGGAGGACGATGAAGATTAGATGTGTGAATAAGTTAGAGCAACAAATGAGTAGGTATTCTGACGAGGGAGGGAGTGGAAGAAGAGATATTTCTGGAGAAGAGAGAGGTTGTAGGCAATATACTGAGGCACCCAGTTATAGCAAACTTAGTTAAGGAAAAAAGGAAGGGTAGCGGACAAGAACTGAAGGGGTAAGTCGAGGTAAGAATATGTTAAACAGATTGCCTAAATGTAGGGCGTGGTAACTATGTACAGATGAAACGATTTGCCCAGGACAGGTAGACATGAAGGACATCATCAAGTCAGTCTAATGACTCAATGCATGCTTAATTGTAATGAATGGCACGTTCAAAGTTCCACTGCACTTCTCCGTAGCCATAAAAATAATTTCTGACAGTGTCAGGTTTTACTAATTGTATAGCCTACATATAGGATGATTTTTCTGTCGCGGGACCGCTCCACGCGTAAATGATGGTCGGTCTGATCAAGTTGGTACTGCGGAAACGGGAGTATGATAGTCCCATAAGCACTTAATACACTGTCACCGCAAGAACAAAAAACACGTGCACACGTCCCCAGTGTTTAATTCAGCTTAAGAACGAGAGCCGCCGAGCTCGGTCAGCAGCGCGCATGGAACGGACCCGCGAAGGAAAAATCACTTGGGATTACGGAAGACATGAAAATTACTGGTTAGTCAACTATTCCAAAATTGAGTTTTATTCATTACGAGTGTGCGATAAAACATTCTTTAGAATATTCAAATGAGAAAGTGAGACCGCCGGAAACGCAGTTGCATGAATAACTGTCGGTGTCCGAGAGCGCATAGGTGCTACCTCGTATTTCGCTGGCATCGGGAGAACATGGGTTCGAATCCTCGGCCATCTTGAAAATGGTTTTCGTGATTTCCCATTTTCACCACTAGGCAAATGCCGGAACGGTTCCCTTTAACAGGTCCACGGCTGATTCCCTTCCCTGACCCGTCCTGAAAATAAAATAAAAATAAATAGCCATTGAATGCATTGATATTTTTTTAAATATCACAATGAACAATAAATAGCCCTGCTTGATGGTCACAAGCAGTAAACATCTACTGTGCATTAACGCTCTGATCAGGTTGTCCATCCCTAAGTGTTTTAATCCCACAATAAGCCAGACACAAAATTAAATTCATGAAAATTCAAAGACTCAGTTCCAAATGATCGTAGACTTTATTCTAGAAACATGGCATTAGAAAATCCACCGTGAAGCTAGAAGGTACGAGTTTTATTCTCGATGGTATGCCTCCAATCTCCCTCAGCAATTTCCATTGTAAGTAGTTAGTTGTTGGTCATCAACCTGTGTATTGGGTGTGAGTTGAATTTGTCTGATAACTCAAGTTGACTGTAGTGGTGTGTGTAACTGTGACTATGACGGTCTAGTATTGAAGTAGGTTCCTCGGAAAATGAAATAAGGCACTATCTCAGCATTTTATGGAGGAAGACAAGAAACAACCGGAGAAAGAACATAATCTACAAGATGGCCACTGGCATAACTTTCGATCTCCGGTGTTCCAGCTCTCCCAACTTGTCTTGGCATGGACACGCTTCGGGGTTCACTGCAAGTTAATACGCGACACAAGCTAAGAGCTGGATAATCATCAGAAGGTCCAGTTCTTCCATATACTGTATTTACTAATTGGAGAAAGCAGCAGCCCTCTCACCAAACGGCAAAAAGAAGCGCTCCAAACGAGCGGAACTCAGGTCAGATCGTCCGCATCATTGCACGCCACCAGCTTCACTTCTCCACGGGTGCCTATTTTCCGGCAAACGCACAATGCAAGGTAGAATTTGCCTGCACTGGTATGTAAAACTACAGGCACGCAAGCGCAACGGGTTGCATATCATCAAATCACGCATGCTGGTGTGTCTACCTCTATTAATAAATTATTCCTTTTTCAACCACAGATCAGATGCGTTGGTTTTCAATGTGGTGGGTAGGTTTTACGGCTGGATGTCCTTCCTGATACCAATCTCATGAGAGGAGTCAATGAAAATGAAGATGGATGACACTTAGCCAGGAATACGAATGGCATAGCCGTGCACCACGACCGTGATGGGGATCTGTGTCATGTCCGGATATCGAAGGTTCGAATCCCGGTGCTGACAGCGATTATCCTGAGTGTGGTTTTCCCCCGGTTTTCCTCACTCTCTCCAGGGAAATGTCAGGATATTACCTTAATTCAAATTCCAGGGTATCAAACCTATCCCCGACCCTAACAATTACAGCTACACACACTACTAGAGTCACCACAGAAACACAGGTCACAAGACAAGTTCAACACACACCCAAGTACACGGGGATGATGACCAAGATGTTCCAAGCCCCTAAAATGAATGAATAACATCAAAGCGTGCGTGGTGGTAGTTCTCATTATGAACACTACAGGCAGACTAGAGCTTCAACGCTCCGCCAGCATAGATTGTGGAGTCTATCGTCTATTCCCCCTCAGGCATCATAGAATCGGTTTTCCGTGGTTTCCCACTTCTACTTCAGGTCAATCCCGGGATACTTTCTAACTTAATGCCACAGCCTCCTCATTTCCAATCCTACCGTCAATTTCAAACTACCACTTCGTGGTGTAGCGGCTAGCATTCTTGGCTGTCGACCCGGAGGTCCGCGTTCGATTCCTGGCTTTAATTCTTTTAATTCTGGTGTGAGGGCTGGAACGGGGTACACTCCGCCTCCTGAGACACAACTAAAAAAAAGAGGGTTCAATTCCTACCTCAGCCATCCTGAAGTGGTTTCCGTGGTTTCCCCACTTCTACTGCAGGCAAATACCGAGATGGTTCCTAACGTAAGGCCACGGCAGCCTCCGCCCCAATCCCATTCCCCCAATTTACAAATACACACACTAGTGCAACCATCACAATAACACAGGTTACCACACAAATCACACACCCAAGTACACGGGGCTACATGACCACGATGACCCTAAATGAACCAATAACAACATATCTTGTTATTGTGCTACAATGCATTTGATATATTTGGTCCGTTACTTGGGAGGGTGTGGAAAGAGTGATGTTAGAAAGTCGAAGGTATTTTGATACACCGGCAGTGTAATGGCGAGCTGGCGGAACGGATTCCGGACCTAGTTCAGTGTCCCAGTGTGAAACAGTGCGTGCCCTGGTCTGTGGTCAGTCGTTGATGAGCCACGCTGACTTTTATGATAACAACGATCCTTCTAGGAACACAACTATCGGTTTTATAGAAGAGACATAAATTGCCTTCAAATCTCTGCATCGAAAATATAAAGCACTTACAAGAGTTTCTGATTAAGAAAGAAGTGCTCCCCATAAGAACAGTAAGGATTTTTTCTTTTGTGAATGGATATTTCCCCCCTCAATTTCTGCTTTCGACAGACAGATTTAATTTGGAGAAGCTGATAAATTACACTAAAAGTTTAAGAGTAGTAGAGATCGCGATACCTTACACACAATGGCGGCATACATGACATCATGGACGACACTGAAGGTTTATATCTTTATATGCATACAGTACATATTAAAATCTATGTATTAATAAGGCATTACATACAAACACAAAACTAACCAGGGTCTTACGGCCTAGACCCCTTGCATCTAGTATAAGCAGTAATTTTCGTCCAGAGAGTTGTCTTACCTAGTAGCGACCAATGGCTTTGTCTCACAATGACATTAGAAGAGTGCATTGCAACTTTTCAACAAAATTGAACAACGCAAAGTAATGTATGAACATTCGCAATTCACCACCAAAACTCACACTTGAACACATATGACTTCAGCCCATCGACATGTAACAGCGCACTGTTTGAAACCTCATACAGCTTAACAATATGGCGGAAATTCAAGCCCAAAACATCACACAAACAACATCCTTACGTCATCCCTGACGTCATCGGCTACACTAAAGCATTCCCCTAGACATGTACGTATCGCGGTATATACTTGAACCAAAATGTTTTGCCACGTCATGTTTAATTGTCGATCCCCTGTAGAACTTTTTCCAATCCTTCTTGATTGCTTTATAAAATAACCGACATTTTCTTTAACCTGGGTTTCAACGCTTTGTTGTTTCTTAGAAGGCATTGTTTTGCGTTGAAAAATGTATCTTATTTACAGCATGAGATTTCGAACGAGTTGACGTTGCCAATGACTGTATATTTGAGTTGTTATATAAAATGAGTCGGAACACCCTGTTTTTAAGAAGTTCATCTTCTGTTTCCTGGCGCAATTTCGTACGGCATGTTAAATATCCCTCAAATGTTAAAACTCCCAGCATGCCAATTGCGCATGGCTTATTTTTATTATCATTTTACCGCTGAAGAAAATAAACAAAACAAGACAAACACAAGAGCAGAGAAGAGAAAGGAGAAGGCCTCTGAGGGACCCACGTAAGCACAAGGAGAATTTTAATATGAAATATGATTGCCTATTTATTATATAATATTTTATCTATTTGTCTTTCTATAAAATGCTACTTCCGGAGAGGCTATTGACAAACTGATAAAACTGGGTGCGCAAGTTCATAAACGTGCTTTAAATTTAAAATTGCCTACGATTTTATTGTGAGTACAATTTTTGCGCATTATTTCACGTTTTTAAATAAAGAAATGCAGTGTTTTAATGCAGGAAGTTTTATCACATAATTTAAAAAGATCTCGAGAACTAAATGGCTTGTACAATTTCGGAAATTATGCTATATATGCGAAGAATAGGCTGACAATGTATGCGATCAAAAAATTAAATTTGCAACACAAGGAACTCCTTTCTTCATATCGAGGTATAAAGCGATAACATTAATTTACCTGCACCATTCAAACAATTAAAACTTAATCCTTAAACATTTGTGTCCAGTCTACTTATATCACCATTGATATGTTGTATACATTTAAGAAAACTTTGCACTCTTGGTTCTTACATTTCGGGATTTGACGCATGGGTAACCTTTCCGCAATTTGTTAAAATTGGCATGCTGCAAGGGGCTTCTGAAGTTTTTTCAATTTTACGGTGATTTTTCCGATTAAGCTGCCATCTAGAAGATTTCTGACGAAATTCACTTAGGAAGAACTTACGAACGACATAAAAATTATAGTTGCCCTGTAGAACCCTAAAATAAGAGTTTATAAACGAAGGTTTTCCCATTTTTAGCCTATTTTCATTTTATGAAAAAAAAAAAAAAGACTTATGAGATCACCTTTTGTCCGTGTACATGTGTGTGCGTATGTGTGTGTGTGTGTCCCCTCTAATAACTTCTAAACGGCTGGAGAGATTTCAATGAAACTCGATAAGGTCATAGTACTATCTCGGCTGACCCCGACCGTGCCCTTCAAATTTTCTTACGTCTCACCAATCTAACATTGTGGCTGTGCGAAATATTTCACCGGCATTCCATATCTCCGAAACTATTACTGATATCACCCTGAAATTTTGTACGGTGATAAAAGGCACTACTAAACGTTCACCTTTGGGTCTCTCAAAAACCTATTAACTACAAATCGAACATGGTGGCCAAGCGAAGTTGAAACTTTAAAATAAACTTTTCTCGCGATGTAAGCATACACACGCAATGAAACTTGGTACAGCAAATGTTCAAACGCATTCTAATGCACTGGCATCTAGTTTAGTTAAATTGTCTGCATAACTCAAGATGGCGGCTGTGTGAAATATCTCACCGGCATTCTATATCTCCGAAACTATTACTGATATCACTCTGAAATTTTGTTCGATGATAAAGGGTTCTACTAGAGGTTCAGCTATGATACTTTCAAGAACCTGTAAAATACAAAACGAACATGGCGGCCAAGCGAAGGTGAAACATTTTAATAGACTTTTCTCACAATTTAACAATCTGGGCGCAGTGAAATATGGTACAGTAAATGTTTATACGCATTGTGATGCACTAGCATCTAATTTAGTTCAATTGTTCACATAACCTCAAGATGGCGGCTGTGCACAATTTTAAAATTAAATTTTTATTTCTCATGTATTACTCATGCGATCGAAGGAACGTTTGAATAATGAACATTCGTAAAAGTCGTCATCTAATAGTACAGTACATATCTCTATGGCCTACATAAAAATAAAAAATGGCGACCAACCGAAATCATTAGACGGTTCTCAATATCTATTAATCTATGATAGCAATCAAACTGAAATTTTGTATGTTGAAAGAGGCTATGAACATAAGTTCACCTATAGGACTTTCAATAACCTGCTGAGCACAAATTCAGCATGGTGGCGACGCGAAATATAAATATTTAAATGGACGCTTCTCGTGCTTTAACAATCTGAGCGCAGTAAAACTTGGTGTGGTAAATGCTTATACAAATTTTAATCCCCTGTCATCAAATTTATTTAAATTGTTTTCATAACCACAAGATGGCAGTTCTGCGAAATTTTAAAATCTGGTTTTCATTTCTTGTTTCCTAATCATGCGATTGATGTTTGGATGCTACACCTACACAATAATCCTCATATAATAGTACATAACTCTGAGACCTACATAGGCCTATACAGAGTGGTTCACCAGCCCCTTATTATTTACTTTTATGAAACCCAACTAACATTGCATTTCTCCCGATAGTCGATATTACCCTGCACTCTGACTGTGTGACAGCAATGTAATTGAGTCATGGGTCTAGCAAAGAATAAACGACCGTGAACTTTTCCCCGCCAAATACTAAGGCCCATTCTACTAACATGTGACTTATTGCTCCTTGATATAACACACATACACGAATACGATCGAATTAATAGCTTACGCCACGTTATCTGTAATAGTAGAAAGTCAAATCAACACCATAAACCGTGATTGACGACTTTGACAAGGACTTTAACGTTTGAGGTGGGACAGCCACAGTAACTAAAGTCTGTTCGCCGAGTCGTGATAGTGGAAGTACACGTGATTGCAGGGCTGCCCGCAAGCGGTGCATAGAGCTGTGCCTGTTGAACGTACTGTACGCCAACTCGAGTGCTGTGTAGCAGGCTGACTTATCGGTTACATGCTACAGCGCGGTTTATTTATTGTTCGCACTAAGTGCAGCAAGTCTTGTCTTTTCTAGTAGCTTCTTGGCTACCCCTGTCCGGCAGAGCCGATGACGTCAACTGGGCGTGTTTCCCTGTCCAGGCTGTCAAGTGACAACGTGCACTATCTCGACTCGGCGAATATTCTATACACTCGCGTCTGTGACAAACTGCTCGGCTCCGCCGCAACTAGCCGCAATCTATTTGAATCTATTTGTGCGCTACCTACTGTGAAATGGATTTACTAAGTTAGAAACCTTCACTTAAGTTTACACAAACCCTCATCAAAGTTTCATCGCAATCGATGAATGGTATATGAACGCATACGGGATTTTGTTGAAAAGCTTCGCACGTTGTCACTCATTTGTTGCATCTACTCGTGCGCTACCTATTGTAAAATGAATTTACTAAGTTGAAACCTTCCCAGGCGTGTACGCAACAACTCATCAAAGTTTCATCGCAATCGGATGAATGGCATATGAACGCATACGGGATTTTGTTTAAACAATTCGCGTGCTATCACTCATTTGTTGAATCTACTCGTGCGCCACCTATTGTAAAATAGATTTACTAAGCCTGGAAGCTTCCCTGGTGTGTAGCCTACTCAACGATTTACCGAAGTTTCATCGCAATCGGATGAATGGCATATGAACGCATACGGGACTTTGTTGAAACGTTTAGCGTGCCATCGCTCATTTGTTGAATCTACTCAGGCGATGCCTGTTGTAAAATGGATTTACTAAGCCAGAAACCTTCCCTGGAATGTACACAACATCTCACCCAAGTTTCATTGCTATCGGACGAATGGTATATGAACGCATGTAGGACTTTGTTGAAACGCTTCGCACGTCGCCACTCATTAGATGAATCTGCTCGTGTGCTGCCAATTTTAATATGGATTTTCTATGCCAGAAACCTTCCTTGAAGTGTACACAACAATTCACCAAAGTTTCATCGCAATCAGATGAATGGTATATGAACACATATGGAACTTTGTTGATACGTTTCACGCATCATCGCACATTTGTTGAATCTACTCATGCGCTATCTATTGTAAAATGGATTTGCTAAGGCAGAAACCTTCCTTGGAGTGTACTCAACAACTCACCCAAGTTTCATCACAATCGGATGAATGATATATGATCGCATAGGAGACATACACACACATACAAACTATAACGTAACATTCATATTTAGCCTACTTTTCACATTTTGCAACAAGATGTTCAGTAAAGAACATATAGCCTACTTTCTCCTAAATGCATGGGTATTGTTATAACTCTTTGTCCTTTTCAAGGAGTATAATTGAATGTTGGTTGTAGTAGCTTGTTGAAATACAACGTGCTATACGGATTTTAAACATGAATATGAGGTGCCCTTTGCTAGTGCTACCTCTGTAAAAAAAATCATTCAATTCGGATTCACCGTGTTTGAATTGGTATGGGGATTCGATCTGCACACATACATGGCCATTATCTGCAAACTATTGGGCCGATGACCATGTAGTTCAGTCAAAAGATGCTTCCCACAACAAGGTATGGTGTTGCAAATTTTGGTAGAGATCAAATGACTAGGTTGGTCATAATTTGATCTAAGCTTTTAACATTCGGGTGGCCGCCATTCCGTTTCCGTCAAGATGGCGGCAATATAAAACATGACACTCAGGTGTCTTTGCTAGTGCTACCTCTGTACCAGATTTCGTTCAATTCGGTTTTACCGTGTTTGAATTGATAGGGGGAATCGATTTGCACACATACATGGCCGCCATATGCAAACGATTGGAGTGATGATTTTATAGCTTGGTCAAAGAACGTTTCTCACATGCAGGTATGTTGTTGAAAAATTTGGTATAGATCAGATGATTAGGTTGGTAGTTAATTTGATTTAAGCTTTTTACACTTCGGTGGCCACCATTACGTTTCCGTCAAGATGGCGGCAATATATAACATGACACTGAGGTGCTCTTTGCTAGTGCTACCTCTGTACCAAATTTTGTTCAATTCGGTTTCACCGTGTTTGACTACATAGGGGGAATCGATTTGCACACACACATGGCCGCCATCTGCAAACTTTTGGGCTGATGACCTTGTAGTTTGGTCAAAAGACGGTCGCCTTATAAATATATTTTGTTGCAAAATTCGGTAGAGATCGGATGATTAGGTTAGTCGTAATTTGATTTATGCTTTGAACATTTGGCTGGCCGCCATTACGCTTCTGTCAAGATGGCGGCGATATAAAACATGACACTGAGGTGCCCTTTGCTAGTTCTGCCTCTGTACCAAATTTCGTTCAATTCCGTTACACCGTGTTCGAATTGATAGGGGGGGGGAGCAGACATTCAGAGTACACACATTCACACACAGACAGACACATAATTTTTGGCCCTGTGTAGATCTGATAAGTCTACTTTCATTTTTTGCAAAAAATCGAAAGTAGGCTAAAAATTAGGAAAAAGTAGACTTATGAGATCGATCCGGGAAAATGTGTGTCTGGCTGTCTGGCTGTCCTTCTGTCTGTATCCCCCCCCGCCCCCCCCCCCCCCCATCTAATCCTGTGAGTAATGATATATTCCTGAAAATCTCAAGCCCATATTTGAAAAAGATGTCAGTGCTACCAACTGCTGAAAAACCAGACTTGAAATTTGGGCTCCATGTTGGATATCTTGAATGGTATGCATGGGAGCTATTCCAAAATTGGCACACATATAGACAATAATATTCCAGTTGAATTTCCAGGAGGCCGTACGTCGCAGTGTTGCCAAAATTATTCTAAGCCTGCTGATAGGTCCAATGTTTAAATGCATATAACTTCTACGCTATAAATTGGATTTCAACCAAATTTCGTATGTAATATGTGTACATAAACCGATATGACTGAGCCTATTCTTAAGAGCCATCAGGGCTGCCAACTCTTAATAAATGCTCTCTCTATTTTTATCATCCAAATACCAATGTATCAGAAAGTATGCTAGCCAACAGCTTTATACTATGCATACGTATAGTACCTGACATTCTAGATTAATTTAGAGTAACTGTATACGTCAGTGCTACCAACACGATTCCAAGCCTGCTAATAGGACCAATTTTAAAGTACATGTAGGCCTAACTTCTATACTATCAATTGGATTTCAACCAAATTTCGTATGTGCTGTGTGTACGATAACAGATATGATTATCCGTGTTCTTAAGAGCAACCAAGGCTGCCAACTGTTAATAAATGCTGTCTCTATTTTTTTAACCTAACATCAATATACTGTATTAGAAAGTATGCAAGCCAATACCTTTTAACTTTGCACACGTAAAGTACCTGACATTCTAGATTAATTTGGAGTAACTAATATACGTCAGTGCTACCGACATGATTCTAAGCCTGCTGATAGGTCCAATTTTAAAATACATGTAACTTCTATACTAACAAATGGATTTCAACCAAAATTGGCACAACAAGAGATCATAATAGTTCAGATTATTTCTGACCAACACATGCATGACATTGTTGCCAACATGATTTTACGCGCGCTGTTAGATCCAATGTCTAACTGCATGTAACGTCCATGCTATCCATTGGACTTCAACCAAATTTTGTATTCTATACCTTGAGAGATGGAACTAAGGATATATTCAGTCACCAAAACTGCCAACTGTAGTGCTCTATTAGGCTACATTATACCAGCTATATTTCGAACTAATTGGAAATTTCGATATTACCAACTTAATTTCGTCATTATTCCAGATAGGTCCTTATAGAATGGCATGAATCTTAAATTTTAAGAAAAGTAGGCTCTTTAGTTCGTCACGGAACTTCTTGTTATATATAGAGATTTATTTTTACAGATAGCTATTGGGGAAGACGTACGGTTCATATACGGCTTAAGATGGTTCTTTGTTTATAGAATAGCACAGGTGTATGTGGCTATATTTTTGATACCATACAATCTTGGTGTGTAGTTCATTGTGTTGCGTAGTGGCTACCATTCTTGGTTGTCAACGCTGAGACCTGGGTTTGATTCCCGGCTCTGCCAAGGAAGTTAATTCTGATCGGAGGGCATGCATGGATGGGGTCCACTCAGCCTCATGAGGCAAAACTGAGAATAAATGGGTTCGATTCCCATCTCAGCCATTCCGTGGTTTCCCACCTCTATTCCAGTCAAATGTCGGGATGGTTCTTAACTTAAGGCCATGGCCGCCTCCTTCCCAACCATAACCTGCATTACAAATACACACTACTACAGACACCACAACAGCACAGGTTATCATTTAAAAAATAATATATATATATATATATCTACTATATAAAGCTCAAATACCACTCACTCACTCACTCACTCACTGACTGATTCATTCATCACGAAATCTCAGAAACCACCGAACGGATTGGAATGAAATTTGGTATGCAGCTTCCTCAAGGGCCGCAAACGCCCACTAAGAAAGGATTTTTGGATATTCAGGTTCTAAAGGGGTGTTAAGGGGGTAGACCTGCATTTCATTGAATAGCAATATCTCCCGATTGGTTTCATTGGGGGATGGGATACTCGGCATATAAACTCATCATTAAAAAAAGAAGACAAGTGTCTGAGGGTTTTTCGATGTGGTGTATATTATGAGGTGAAAGGGGTGAAAAGTGGGGGTTGAAGGATTCCTAACGGAGCGTGTATCCCTTAAACGACATAAGCCAGGAGTTTGGAACTCAGCGGGAAAAAATCAGCATAAAAAATAAGTAAATAGGTGTTTGACGGTTTTTTCATAAATCCAATTTAAGGGGCCCATGGGGAGGGGTGAAATTATGGGGGCGGGGACGTAATATGTCTGAGTGTAAAATTATACATGGCCTATGTTGTAGACAATAACACATTACATCTTTTTTGTCTCTTGCTATTTCATCATCCGACGAATACTTACGGAGTTATTAATGATTTTGTACTTTTTGGTCGGAATTTTCTAAGTCCCAGGAATGACATAAAAATTGATTCGAATGAAATTTCAAAAAATAGTTTTTTTTAATACTTTTATTATATTTTTCACGTCTTTTAGGTTCCGAAACCAACATGATATTTTGATGTTGTTTTTTTCGTCCCATGCATTTTTGGTTTCAGGTGATAGAATTATTTCCCACTAGGACCCATGCTTGTATATATATATCTAATATATAAAAGTGAAAGTCTGTATGTATGTATGTATGTATGTATGTATATATGTTGGTTCCGTATACAAATCTACACCGTTCCACCAATCTCAACCATATTTTGCATACACATAGTTTAGGACCCAGAAGGAACCGCCGGCTACATGATTTTTCGATAGTCTTTCTCATTCTTCTGATTTTGGCCCTTTTTCACTCAAAAACAGGCTAATCAAATCATAAAATATACTCATGAAGGAATGGCAAGGCAGATAGTTTCCATGGCAACATAGCTCAAGTCGAGACACGGCCGACTTGATGCCAATTGCGCTCAGCACTACCGGTATAGAAAATGAGGATCTTTACTTGAAATCCCGTTAGTTACTCAACTGCTCACACAGCACTGTCAACCGAGTTTAGCATAACAAAGACTTGACACTATCTTCTTTCTACTATATATTTTTCAAATACCACTCACTCACTCACTCACTCATTCATTTATTCATCACGAAATCTCAGAAACCACCGAACGGATTGGAATGAAATCTGGTATGCAGCTTCCTCAAGGGCCGCAAATGCCCACTAAGAGAGAAATATTGGCTATTCAGGTTCTAAAGGGGTGTTAAGGGGGTAGACCTGCATTTAATTGAATAGCAATATCTCCCGATTGGTTTCATGGGGGGATGTGATACTCGGCATATAAACTCATCATTAAAAATAAGAAGACATGTGTCTGAGGGTTTTTGATGTGGTGTATATTATGAGGTGAAAGGGGTGAAAAGTGGGGATTAAAAGATTCTTAACGGAGCGTGTGTCTCTTAAACGACATAGGCGAGGAGTTTGAAACACAGCGAAAAAAAATCTACATAAAAAAGAAGTAAATATGTGTTTGACAGTTTTTTCATAAATCCAATTTAAGGGGCCCATGGGGAGAGATGAAATTCTGGGGGGGGGGGGAACAGGAAAGAAAGTGTCCTAAGTGATTGACTGACTGGCTCACTCATCAAACTCAGGGGGAAAAACCGCTTTAAAGTAAGTAAATAGCTGTTCGACAGTTTTTTTTTCATAAATCAAATTTAAGGGGTTCATGGGGAGGGGTGAAATTCTGAAAAAAGAAAATTGAAAGAAAATGTCCAGACTCACTCACTTACTCACTCACTCATCATCGCCTAGCCAAAATTATTGAAGTTAGAAACATGACAGTTTGGGGATATGTTCATTGTATGTCAAAACCGTCTACTAAGGGAGGATTTTCGGATATTCAGGTTCTAAAGGGGTCTTAAGGGGGTTAAACCTGCATTTCATTGAATAACTATATCTCCCGATTGGTTTCATTGGGGGATGTGATACACGGCATATAAACTTATCATTAAAAAGTAACAAGAAACGTGCCTGAGGGTTTTTCGATTTGTTTATGAGGTTAAAGGGGTGAAAAGTGGGGATTGAAAGATTCCTAACGGAGCGTGTGTCTCTTAAACGACATAGGCGAGGAGTTTGAAACTCAGCGGAAAAAAAATCAGCATAAAAATAAGTAAATATGTGTTTGACCGCTTTTCCATAAATCCAATTTAAGGGGCCCATGGGGAGGGGTGAAATTCGGGGGGAGGGACAGGAAAGAAAGTGTCCTAACTGATTGACTGACTGACTCACTCATCAAACTCACGGGAAAAAACTGCTTTAAAGTAAGTAAATAGCTTTTCGACAGTTTGTTTTTCAATCAAATTGAAGGGGTTCATCGGGAGGGGTGAAATTCTGAAGGAAAAAAAATTGAAAGGAAATGTCCTGACTCATTCACTCACTCATCATCGCCCAGCCAAAAATATTGAAGTTGGAAACATGACATTTCGGGGATATGTTCGTTGTATGTCAAAACCTTACACTAAGGGAGGATTTTTGGATATTCGGGTTCTAAAGGGGTCTTAAGGGGGTTAAACCTGCATTTCATTGAATATCAATATCTCACGAGTGGTTTCATTTGTGGATGTGATACTCGGCATATAAACTAATCATTAAAAATACGCAGAAATGTGTCTAAGCGTTTTTCGATGTGGTGTATTATTATGAGGTGAAAGGGCTGAAAAGTGGGGGTTGAAGGATTCCTAATGGAGCGTGTAGGCCTATCTCTTAAACGACATAGGCGAGAAATTTGAAACTCAGCGAAAAAAAATCAGCTTAAAAAGTAAGTAAATCGGTTTTCGACTGTTTTTTCATAAATTAATTTAAGGGGCCAATGGGGTGGGGTGAAATTCTGGGGAAATAAGGAGAGAAAGTGTCCTAACCGACTGACTCAGGGGAAAAAGGCAGCATAAGAAGTAAGTTAATAGGTGTTCAAGCGTTTTTTAATCAATCCAATTTAAGGGGCCCATGGGGAGGGGTGAAATTCTGGTAAAATAAATGAAAGAAAATGTCCTGTCTGACTCACTCACTCATCACGCCCAGCGAAAACTATTAAAGTTGGAAACATGAAATTTTGGGAAGATGTTCGCTGTATGTCGAAAACGTTAACTAAGGAATGATTTTTGTTTATTCGGGTTTTAAGGAGGTGTTAAGGGGGTAAACGTGCATTTCATTGAATAACGATATCTCATGAGTTGTTTCTTTGGGGATGTGATATTCGGTATATAAACTAATCATTAAAAATAATCTGTCATATGTCTAAGGGTTTATCGATGTGGTGTATATTATGAGGTGAAAGGGGTGAAAATTGGGGGTTGAGGGATTCTTGACGGAGCGTGTATCGCTGAAACGACATAGGCGTGAAGTTTGAAATTCGGTGAAAAAAAAAACAGCTTAAAATACAGGTAAATAGGTGTTCGAACGTTTTTTCATAAATCCAATTTAAGGGGCCCTTGGAGAGGGGTGAAATTCTGGGAAAAAAAAACAGGAAAGAAAGTGTCCTAACTGATTGACTCACTTACTCACTCATCAGACTGAGGGGGAAAACATCTTTAAATAAGTAAATAGGTGTTTGACCGTTTGTTTCATAAATCCAATTTCAGGGGTTCATGGGGAGGGGTGAAATTATCAAAAATAAATGAAAGAAAATGTCCTGACTGACACACTCACTCATTATCGCCCAGCCAAAATTATTGAAGTTAGAAACATGAAATTTTGGGGATATGTTCGTTGTACTGTATGTCGAAAACGTCCACTAAGGAAAGAGTTTTGGATATTCAGTTTCTAAAGAGGTGTTAAGGGGGTAAACGTGCTTTCCATTGAATAACAATGTCTCACGAGTGGTTTCATTTGGGGATGTGATACTTGGCAAATATACTAATCATTAAAAATAAGCTGACACATGTCTAATGGTTTTTCGATGTAGTGTATATTATGAGGTGAAAGGGATGAAAAGTGGGGGTTGAAAGATTCCTAACTGAGCGTGTATCTCTTAAACGACATAGGGAGGAGTCTGAAACTCGGAGGAAATCTATCAGCTTAAAAATAAATAAACAAATGAATAAATAAATAAAAAATAGGTGTTCGACCGTGTTTTCATAAATGCAATTTAAGGGGCATATGGGGAGGGGTGAACTTCTGGAAGAAAAACGTCCACTAAGGAAGGATTTTTGGATGTTTGCTCTCATCGACCAACCAAAACTATTAAAGTTAGAAGAATGATAATTTGGGGATATGTTTGTTTGTTGTGTGTCGAAAACGTCTACTAAGGAGGGATTTTTGGGTATTCAGGTTCTAAAGTGGTGTTAACGGGGTTAAACCTGCATTTCCTTGAAAAACAATGATACGACTATGACGCGAGCGATGCGAGGCTAAAATTGAGATGGTGTGTGTCTGTGTATTACTCAATCTCGCAAGTACCACTGGTCCGATTTACGTGAATTGTACATGGAAGTAGCAGATTTACCTGGTTAACATATTGGTTACTTTTGACTTCAATACTTTGCACTATTTAAAATGGCGACCATTTTAGTGACGTCACTACACCCTTTGGTTTCAAACTTTCATATTTCCATTTCAAATAAAAAGAGAACGCTAAGAAATAGCAAACTTTTGATGGCATATGCGAGGTTTAAAATTACATTTTCTATCCGAAAGGTATCTTCAACTGTTAGCGAGTAAAACCTAAATTTGTGCTATAAAACACGGTCAACGCCGAGCGGTGTAGTTGGACAAAATGTTCCATCCTTAATCTCCCTCTGCGCAGCACCTCGCCTATCCCCTGTTTTAACTGTCACCTTCACATTTTAATTTATTTATGACGCGTAGCGAAGCACGGGTACTTCAGCTAGTCTTATATATAAAAGTGAAAGTCTGTATGTATGTATGTATGTGGGTATGTGGGTGGGTCTGTTCCGTATACAAATCTACACCGTTCCACCAATCTCAACCGAATTTTGCATACACATAGCTTAGTACCCAGAAGGAACCGCTGGCTACATGAATTTTCGATAGTCTTTCTCATTCTTCTGATTTCGACCCTTTTGCACTCCAGCACATGCTAATCAAATCATAAAATATACTCATGAAGGAATGGCAAGGCGGATAGTTTCCATGGCAACATAGCTCAAGTCGAGACACGGCCGACTGGATGCCATTTGCGCTCTGCACTACCGGTATAGAAAATGAGGATCTTTACTTGAAATCCCGTTAGTTACTCAACTACTCACACAGCACTGTCAACCGAGTTTAGCATAACAAAGACTTGACACTATCTTCTACTATATATTTGTCAAATACCACTCACTCACTCATTCATTCATCACGAAATCTCAGAAACCATCAAACGGATTGGAATGAAATTTGGTATGCAGCTTTCCCAAGGGCCGCAAATGCCCACTAAGAGAGGATTTTTGGATATTCTGGTTCTAAAGGGGTGTTAAGGGGGTAGACCTGCATTTCATTGAACAGCAATATCTCCCGATTGGTTTCATTGGGGGATGTGATACTTGGCACATAAACTCATCATTAAAAATAAGAAGACACGAGTCCGAGGGTTTTTCGATGTGGTGTATATTATGAGGTGAAAGGGGTGAAAAGTGGGGATTGAAAGATTCTTAACGGTGCGTGTATCTCTTAAACGACATAGGCGAGGAGTTTGAAACTCAGCGGGAAAAAATCAGCATAAATATAAGTAAATATGTGTTTTGCCGTTTTATCATAAATCCAATTTAAGGGGCCCATGGGGAGGGGTGAAATTCTGGAGGGGGGGGAGAAACAGGAAAGAAAGTGTCCTAACTGATTGACTGACTCACTCACTCATCAAACTCAGGGGGAAAACTGCTTTAAAGTAAGTAAATAGCTGTTCGACAGTTTTTTTCATAAATCAAATTTAAGGGGTTCATGGGGAGGGGTGAAATTCTGAAAAAAGAAAATTGAAAGAAATTGTCCTGACTCACTCACTCACTCACTCATCATCGCCCAGCCAAAATTATTGAAGTTAGAAACATGACAGTTTGGGGATATGTTCATTGTATTTCAAAACAGTCTACTAAGGGAGGATTTTCGGATATTCAGATTCTAAAGGGGTCTTAATGGGGTTAAACCTGCATTTCATTGAATAACAATATCTCCCGATTGGTTTCATTGGGGGATGTGATACACGGCATATAAACTCATCATTAAAAAGTAAGACACGTGTCTGAGGGTTTTTCGATGTGGTGTATATTATGAGGTGAACGGGGTGAAAAGTAGGGATTGAAAGATTCCTAATGGAGCGTGTATGTCTTAAACGACATAGGCGAGGAGTTTGAAACTCAGCGGAAAAAAATCAGCGGTGTAGTTGGACAAAATGTTCCATCCTTAATCTCCCTCTGCGCAGCACTTCGCCTATCCCCTGTTTTAACTGTCACCTTCATATTTTAATTTATTTATGACGCGTAGCGAAGCACGGGTACTTCAGCTAGTACTATATAAAGCTCAAATACCACTCACTGACTCATTCATTCATCACGAAATCTCAGAAACCACCGAACGGATTGGAATGAAATTTGGTATCCAGCTTCCTCAAGGGCCGCAAACGCCCACTAAGAAAGGATTTTTGGATATTCAGGTTCTAAAGTGCTGTTAAGGGGGTAGACCTGCATTTCATTGAATAGCAATATCTCCCGATTGGTTTTATTGGGGGATGTGATACTCGGCATATAAACTCATCATTAAAAATAAGAAGACACGTGTCTGAGGGTTTTTCGATGTGGTGTATATTATGAGGTGAAAGGGGTGAAAAGTGGGGGTTGAAGGATTCCTAACGGAGCGTGTATCTCTTAAACGATATAGGCGAGGAGTTTGGAACTCAGCCGAAAAAAATCAGCATAAATAATAACTAAACAGGTGTTTGACGTTTTTTCATAAATCCAATTTAAGGGGCCCATGGGGAGGGGTGAAATTATGGGGGAGGGCAGAAACGTAATATGTCTGAGTGTAAAATTATACATGGCCTATGTTGTAGACAATAACACATTACATCATTTTTGTCTCTTGCTATTTCATCATCCGACGAATACTTACGGAGTTATTAATGATTTTGTACTTTTTGGTCGGAATTTTCTAAGTCCCAGGAATGACATAAAAATTGATTCGAATGAAATTTCAAAAAATAGTTTTTTTTAATACTTTTATTATATTTTTCACGTCTTTTAGGTTCCGAAACCAACATGATATTTTGATGTTGTTTTTTTCGTCCCATGCATTTTTGGTTTCAGGTGATAGAATTATTTCCCACTAGGACCCATGCTTATCTATCTACTTAACTAATGTTATAACGGGATTCCAAATGTTATTGCGGGCGAAGCCGCGGGTAACAGCTAGTATATATATATATATATACAAGCACGTGAGCCTCCGCGGCTTAGGCGGCAGCACGTCGGCCTCTCACCGCGGGGTCCGTGGTTCAAATCGCGGTCACTCCATGTGAGATCTGTGCTGGACAAAACGGAGGCAGACAGGTTTTTCTCCGGGTACTCCGGTTTTCCCTGTCAAAATTTCATTGCAGCAACACTCTCCACTATCATTTCATTTCATCTGTCATTCATTTAATCATTGCCCCAGAGGAGTGCGACAGGCTCCGGCAGCCGGCACAGTTCATATCCTCGCTGCTAGATGGGGGCTTCATTCATTCCATTCCTGACCCGGTCGGAGACTGGAAGCAGGCTGTGGATTTTCATTTTCATATACAAGCACGTACACGGGGCTACATGACCACGATGTCGCAAAGCCCCAAAATAAATCAACAAAAAGTTTATTGTGGGCGAGACCAGAGTTTGTAGTTGATTCATTCAGGGTTTAGGGGATTTGAGACATCGTGGTCATGTAATCCCGTGTATTTGGGTGTGTGTTTGGAATCTGTCTGATAACCTGTGTCATTGTGATGACTGTAATAGCTCAGTTAGAAGAACGGTATATTATAGTGTTAGCAGAAACCAGAGTTGGGACTCCTTGCCACAAATGTTGGCATTCGCCAATTTTATTCGAGTCATTCTACCTTCCCTTGTGACGCTTCCTCCCGTGTCACCAACAAGCAGACAGCAAATCTCACCTAGTCCCTGAGGGCAACCCACAGTAGCAAGTCACGATTTAGGAAATTCTGACCTGTATTTTCTGGGAACTGTGTGAACTACCGTCACAGGATGCTGTGTCGCACGCAGCCTACTCGCAGGAAGAGGGACATCATTAAGTTTCTCTCCGACAATAGCGGTACCGGTACCTGCAATACGGGCAGGGCATGTCGCGCCATTTGATCGGTGAAATGTGCCGGGAGAGAGATTACCGCTTTCTCTCGGTAGAGTAAATATTACTTAAAGATATTAAATTATCCCTAATAACTGTAATGAAATACTCAAGTGAAGATAGTTACTAGGCATTATCCTACATAGCCTCCAATAGGACTGCCTGATGATACTTCGATAAAGCAGCTAAACTTCTAAGATAGTCAGCCCAATAATGAGTCTGCTGCAGGTTCAGTGCCCCTAAATTATTTGTTTGTTTATATGATTAGGGGCGTTATGGCGCACTGCTTTCCTCTCACCATGGTGGACGGGGTTCGATTTCTGGTCAAACCATGTGAGACTTTTGAAGTGAGAAATCACGTCCTGTGGTTCAGATTCCACGTAAAAATGGAGGTCCCGATGCTCATGATCGCGAGATAGTCACGAAAAACTGCAAGTTTCCTTCCTTTTATTTATTTACTAGCAACCCGACCCTGCTTCGACTGGGAACAGTTTTGAATGCATTACGTGATAAGCACTTTTTTTTTCAATGTCAATGAACAACGACCAATATCCGTTTTACGTCTCGGCATGATGGGTGAAGATCACTGACTGGACTATTAATTATATTATCGTGGAGATGCATGTGCAACAAATTCTTGTCAGACGTAATTTAAGAATGGCGAGGTGCATGAATCACAAATCCCCCTTCCGTCCAATCTTAACTTGACTGTGAATTTTGCGGAACGAAAAGTTCACAGGCGAAACGAAGAAAAGCCGAGTTGCACTTCCAGGGCATCTCCAAACACAACCACTCTTCTCTAAAGTTTTTAACTCAACAGGACTCGACAGTTTGCTGCTGGCTGTATCTGGGGCAATAAGCTTGTCTGCTAGCAAAGCTGTAACTGCGGTGATAGACTCGCCCCTAGCTAGATCGTAAACTGTCGCCTCAGTAACTGAATGGAGATTGTGGGAAGAAATGAAAACGTAAAAACACTTATAGTAGGCGATGTATTGAAGATAGAGATAATTATGCTCTCCCGGCATTTTTTGTAGAACTTTTCATGCTGAACAATTCTTACACTCATAGTATGTAGATATTTTTAACGGTTTGCCCAGCGTAAGCTTAAAAAGTGCACGGACGCCAGTTTTTATTCGAGCTATTCACTGAAATCGTTACTGCTTGACTTCCTTTTGTCATAAAAAAATCATTTTCTACAGAAACCTTCCCCGAGATATCCCTTACAGAATCGTGAAAACCGCATCAAAATCCATTCAGTGGCTCTCGAGATTACCCGTGACATCCAGGAATCGGAGACTTTGTTTTATACTAAGTAGAGATTATACGCCAATCAGTATAATTTAATATAATATAATCCCCCTTCCGTCCAATCTTAAATTGACTGTGAATTTTGCGGAACGAAAAGTTCACAGGCAAAATGAGAGTTGAACTTCCAGGGAATGGCGAGGTGAATGAAACTCAAATCCCCCTTCCGTCCAATCTTAACTTGACTGTGCTTCACAGGTGAAATGAAGAAAACCTGAGTTGCACTTCCAGGGAAACTCCAAACACAACCACCCTTCTCAGAAGTCTTAACTCAACACGACTCAAAGGTTTGCTGCTGGCTGTATCTGGGGCAATAGTTTCGCTCGCTAGCTAGGCTGTAACAGGGATGATAGACTCGTTCTTAGCTAGCTCGTAAACCGTCGCCTTAGTAATTGAATAGACATGGTTGGCAGAAATTAAAACGTAAAAACACTTATAGTGGGCGATGTATTGAAGATAGACATATGCTCTCGCGGATATTTTGTAGAACTTTTCATGCTAAACAATTCTTACACTCATAGTATTTAGATATTTTTAACGGTTTGCCCAGCGTAAGCTTACAAAGCGCTCGGACGCCCGGTGTTTTGTCGACTTTTCCACTGAAATCGTTACTGCTCGGCTTCCTTTGATCATTAATAAATAATTTCGTACAGAAATCATCCTCGAGATATCCTTTACAGAATCGTGAAAAGCGCATCAAAATCCATCCAGTGGTTCTCGAGTTTACCCGTAACATCCGAGAATCGGGGACTTTATACTAAGTAGAGATTTAATTTTCATAATTTAAAAAAATAAGTATAGGGAACAGAAATACCAATGGATAGTCTCTACCCAGCCCACAAGAGAACAAATAGAAACGGTGAGCGCCTCATAGAACTCTGTGACAAGTACCACTTGGTCCTAAAATCAACAGCCTTCAAGCGACTACCTAGGAAAGCCAAGACTTGGAGAAGCCCATATCCTTTACTAGGTGAATTTCAGCTTGATCATGTGGCTATAGACAGACTATATCACAGGAGATACAGAACGTCAAAGTACTGAGAGGAGCCAATATAGACTCTGACCATTACCTTTCACTAGTCAAAGCTAATTTTCAACCCTTGAGAAAAGTAGCAAAACCACCAAGGAGCTCTAGAATACCTCGGTTCAATACTCAACGCCTACGTGATGAAAACTGTAACTTCCAACAATCCCTTCGGATGAATACACAGAAAGAAGGTTGGACAGCCCTCCAGAAAGCGTTACTGGATGCCGCTCACGAAACTATTCCCGCTACGTACAATAAAGGAAAACACCCTTGGTGGACTACAGATTGCGATAAGGCCATATAAGAAAGACGTCGAGCCTGGATCAGGTGGAACCAGTACAAGAATGATTTCAACCTTGAGGCTTTCATCACGCAAAGAAAGGCAACAGCGAACACTGTACGTGGAGCTAAAAGGAATTACCTACGCACCCTGCTACAACAGTCAGAAGAGGACTTCAAGAGACACAACTCCAGAGACCTGTACAAGGGTCTTAAGAAACAGATGACCCAGTACACTGCCCCTACCTTACTTCTTCGTGGACCAGACGGCAAGATCCAACTAAATAACAAGGATTGTACCACCGTTCTTGCAGATTATTTCCAGAAGCTCCTCAACACAGAAGAACCTAGTGCAAGATTAATCTTCCATGAACCATCTATCAGGAATCCTGATTCTCAACCGCCTGACAGAGAGGAAATAGAGAGTATAATCAATAACCTGTAAAATAATAATGCCTCAGGTGAAGTCGGAATAGTAGCAGAGATGTGGAAATATGCAGATGAATAGTCCTTGAAGAGCATCCAACAGATCATACAAGACATATGGACAACAGAGACCCTACCGGAAGGGTGGACATCAGCAGTAATTCACCCGTTACACAAGAAGGGAAGCAAGACTGACCTCAACAATTACAGAGGTATCTCCTTATTGCAGGTTACCTACAAGGTTCTTTCGAAAGCTCTGTTAGCTAGAGTTATCTAGAGTCACCAACCAACTAGACTCTCAATTAGGGGAATATCAGACCAGCTTTCGTAACAATCGATCTTGTCCAGAGCAGATACAAAATCTCAAGACCATCCTCACTTATAAGAGTCGTGGGGGACAACCCTGGGTAGTTGTCTTAGTGGATTTTCAGAAGGCATACGACTCGGTGGACAGAGAGAGTCTTTTCTCCACCTTGCGAGAATTTGGCCTTGATGAAAAAACCCTTAAACTAGTCCAGGCCACCTTGACAAACACAACATCTAAAGTCAAGTTCAGAGGTGAACTATCCGAGAGCTTCCCCATCAAGACGGGAGTTAGACAGGGCGATGGACTCTCCTGCATCCTCTTCAATTGCATCCTGGAGAAGATCATAAGGGAATGGATGGTGCGACTAACACCAAGGACTGGTCTGCAGCTTGGATACAAGAAAGATAACCTTCATGTGTAATGCCTGGCCTTTGCCGACGACCTCGCTGAACAGACCAACACTATAGAGGAAGCTCCTCATCACCTACAGAGTCTTCACGATGTAGCGGTTCGGGCTGTCCTGAAGATCAACATTGGGAAGACTGAATTCATGACTAACATCAAGGAAGCCCCGTCCACAATTCCACTTGAGGGGGTCTTCATCCGAAAAGTCCCTGCGGTCAATTACCTAGGAGAGTGGATCTCGGCAAACCAGAGTGAGAATCTGGCCATAGATACCAGTTGCACCAAGTTCGAGAGGGCCTACCACTCCTGCCGCAGCATCTACGCATCGAAGTTCCTCTCCAAAAACCTAAAACTCAGACACTAAAATTCAGTAGTAAAACCATCTGTTCTGTACGCCTCTGAATGCCTCGTGATGGCCAGGAAAGGCCCACTCAGGAAACTTGAACTCAAGGAGAGAAAGATCCTGCGGAGGATACTAGGACCTATACGGGAAGAGGGAGGCACCTACAGAATTCGGCACAATGATGAGCTTTACAGCCATCAAGAAGACATTGTGACTTGTATAAGAAAGAGGCGCCTGGCCTTCTATGGACACTTGACCCGCTTGATCCCTTGCCGGCTCACCAGTAAGATCTTCACAGTGGCAGGAAGAGGGAAGGCCTCTAGGACCAAATGGATCTCTACGGTCAGGGCGGATTTAGACCACCTAAGGATCCCACTTAATTCCATACAGGACCACCAACAATTCCGACAAGCCATCCGACAGGGAGTTTTTCCTGTATCACTGACAGCTAGAAAGAACACCGGTGTCAGCAGACCACCATGGACGGAGGAAAGAAAGCTGGCTCATAGTCAGATGCTGAAAAAGTACTGGAAGAAGAGAAAATACAAAGCGACGAGGAGATACGAGCCCCGTGGTCCTCAGTAGGCCCAAACGACGACGACGAAGAAGAAGAAGAAGAATAGGGACCTAAGAGATCACCTTTTGTCCGTGTGTATCTAAAACGTTTTGATTGGTTGGAGCAGATTGAATGAAACTTGGTAGGAACTTTGTACTAGTCCATCTGACCCCAAACGTGATTTCTAAAATTCGCTTTATGTCACAAATTCCGCAAGGCCACCACACGGGGAACCCGTGGGGAACCACGGCGAAACACTTCCATGACGGTTGAGGTGGGAATCGAACCCATTTATTCTCAATTTTGCCAGTCCTCACACCAGAATTAAATTTCTTGGTAGAGACATGAGGGAATCGAACCATAACCTCCAGAATGACATCCCTTGGTAGAGTTGGGAGGGTGACAGCCAAGAATGCTAGCCGCTACACCACGAGGTGTTTGAAATCTGAAAATTACATCTTAAGTGTCTTCTTCTTCTGCTTTCCCCGCTCATGCAGGCTCGACATTGTTGACAAGATTAGTCTTTTCCATTTCGCTCGGTCCCCAATGGTGTTTACTTCCCTGCGAGGTTCTCTCGCACGTAATCCATCCATCTTCTTCTAGGTCTACGTCCCTTCCTCCAGGTTGAGCACTCTTCTTCCTACATAGTTCTCATCCCTGTGCTTAACATGACCATACCAGAGCAATCGTCGTTCTTGGACTTTCATGGATACTTGAGTCACTTTAACGCTGCCCAGTATGAAGATGTTCTTGATGTGGTCTTTCCTCGTAACACCACACATCCATCTCAGCATTTTCATTTCACCTACATCCAGTCGCTTATTTTGTGACTGTACCGTTGTCCGAGTTTCTACTCCATATACGTCAGCATGGTGGGTCTCACTGCACATGTATATGCTTTCCCAATCACTAGGACATTTAGACTCCTGTCACAGAGAACACTAGACAACCTTTTCCAGTTTAACCAGGCTGTCTGGATTAGGGAGTGGGGGGTAAGAGGGGGGGATTTCCAAGTCTAGATTGCCATCATCAGATACAGCGGTACTTGAAACTATTTCTTGCCTGGAGTGGGTTTCCATCTATTTGCAAACATTCATAGCCAGTTCCTCCGAGGCACAGGTATTCAGTCTTATTCCGGCTGATTTTAAGGCCTCTGTCCTTTAGTGCTCTATTCCAGCGTTCTAGTTTGAATTCAAGTTATCCTCTGTTTGTACTGCATATTACAATGTTATCTGATAATAGCATGCACCAAGGAGCTGGTTCTCTTTGTCAATCAGAGAGAACATTCATTATTAGATCAAAAATATAGGAACTCAATGGAGATCCTTGATGAAGACTAACTTGAACGGGTATTGTTTTCCTTAGTCCTACACTACTTCTAACTTGTGTTTTTGCCCCATGGCACATGTCGTGAACAATACGTAGGCTACATACTTCCCTGGAGTTCTCTTGAATCTCATGCATCTTCATACTTCCAGACGGGGCACACGATCATAAACCTTATGTAGTTCTTTCTTCTTTTCCCTATGCTTTTCCATGGCCTGCCTAGGAGCAAAACTAGCATCTGTGGTTCCTTTCCCTAGCATAAATCCGAACTGTTTCTCGCCTATTACTGTCTCTACCTTAAGTCTACCTTCAATGACTTTTCCCCAGATCTTCATAGTGTGAGGCATGAGTTTTATTCCTCTATAATTTGTACAATCCCGAATGTCATCATTTTCTTTATAGATGGGGATTATGATACTCTTCCGCCATTCGTTGGGCATTGTTTCCTCTTGGATTATCTATTGAAATAGATTCATCAACATATATATTCCCTCTTCCTCCAGGCATTTCCATACCTCTACAAGAATTTCATCGGGGCCCGTTGCTTTTCCACTTCTCATTTTCTTCATAGCAGTTAGAACCTCCACCCTGCATCTAAAGTGTAACCCTGACAGATTATTAAAAACCGGTACATATTATTTACTTTATCATGAAAATGTTAATTCGGAACCAAGAAAACACCCTAAGTCCAAAATTTAAAGTTTAAAAAAAGATTTCCTTCTTTATCTTGAAAAGTTCCTATGAGATCTTGTCATAGATTCACAAGCTACTAGACGAGAAGTTACTAACTTCACAATGATTCTTGTATACAGGTGGCTCTTTCTATCAAGAAACATAAAACGCAGGCCAAGTCTTGAGGTGGCTAGTTTGGAAACTTCTAGGCACTGCCTTCCGGCACAATTCACGTACTCGTAGATTTTGTAATTTGTGCGAAGACGTTAAGATCTTATGGGGCCATGACCGGAACAGCGCCTCCTGTGAATGTCAACACATCCTATTATAATCCAAGCCTTGACTTCTTCGCAGATCATCGCTGATATAACTGTTCACTCCCACCTAATTGCATGCTAAGTGCATGTCTCAGTCCCTGAAGAAAGCAACTTGGGATTTTGGGCCAGTTTCAGATTAATGGTTCTACAGTACGTGCATGATCTAATACAGTATGTAAGGATATATGTGAAACATCTTTGGTATTGTGAGCTAATAGTTTTAATTTTTTAATTTAGGGGCTCTGCCACATCTTGGTCATGAAGCCCCATGTACTTGAGTATGTATGTGGAATCTGTCTGATTACTGTACCATTGTGATAGCTGTACTAGTACAGTATGTTGCGCTGCTTATACCTCGTGGCGTAGTGGCTAGTATTCTTGGCTGTCACCGCCGAGGTCTGTGTTCGATTCTCGGCTCTGGGCGCTGAAACGGGGTTCACTTAGCCTCGTGAGACAGAACCGATAAGAGGTGGGTTCAATTCCTACCTCGGCCATCCTAAAAGTGGTTTCCTGTTGTTTGACCACTTCTACTCCAAGCGAATGCCGGGATGGCACCTAATTTAAGGCTGGGACCACGACCACTTCATAACCAATCCTAACTTTAATCACAGATACACACGCTATTAAAGCCATCATAATGACATGGGAAACCGCTTAAAACATATATCTCGTCGGTTCAGCCTCAGGAGGACGAGGAAACTCCGTATCAGCACTGGTCGGTGTAAAATATTAAAAATTGAGAAAGTCAATCCGGATTATACGTTCTTATGATACTTTTCTGTTTTAAAACATTTTTGAAGTTCTCTGAAAGAAATGGTGAATTCTATTCTAATGTTATGGCATTGAAACTGCTTTTAATACATACAGTACCTTGTTATCGTATTTTACTTTATTACAGTATAAGAAAATTGCACACTTTTACTTTAAACATTATATAATATTATTATTATTGTAATTGTTCTTCTTATTATTATTACTATTCAAGGCTTCAAGGCGAGTCGCACTGGAACATTGTAGCTCATTAGACTGAAGAAATTCTTCGAGGGAAGAAAAAAGATCTGGACAGTCACGAATGAAAAATGAAAAAGTAGTTCCGTGAAGAACTATACAGCCTATTTTCATATATCTTACTCATGTCAATTGCCTTTATCAACATATAAAATTTCAATTTGTTTGTTGTAATAGATTCGTAGATATTGAGAACCGTCTAAATATTTCAGATGTTCGCCATGTTGGATCTTTATTTATGTACTATTACATGAAGATTATTGTGTACGTGTGGTAATCAAACGTCAATCGCATGATTAGGGCACATGAAGTAAACGCGAGATTTTAAAATTTCGCACAGCTGCCATCTTGTGGTTATTAAAACAATTGAAATAACATTTGTATAAGCATTTACTGCACAAAGTTCCACTGCACTCGGATGGTTAAATTGCGAGAAACGTCCACCTAAATATTTATACTTCGCGTCGCCGCCATGTTGCATTTGTTCTCACCATGTTATTGAAAGTCCTACTGTATAGATGAACTTATGTTCATAGCCTCTATGAACATAAAAAGAATCAGTTTGATTGCTGTAAATGATTCGTAGATACTGAGAACCGTCTAAATATTTCGGATGGTCGCCATTTTGGATTGTTGGATGTATAGGCCATATAGTTATGTACCTTAAAGAAAAATTATTGCATAGCTTCATTATTCAAACTTTCACTTCGATCGCATCTTTACGACACAAGAAACAAAAATAATAATTTTAACATTTCGCACAGCCGTCATCTTGAGGTTATGTAAACAATTGAACTAAATTAGATACCAGTGCATTACAATGTGTATACATATTTCCTGTACCAAGTTTCGTTGTGTTTGGATGATTACATCGCGAGAAAAGTCTATTTAAACTTTCAACTTTGCTTGGCCGCCATGTTCGTTTTGTAGTTAACAGGTTTTTGAAAGTCTCACAGATGAACTTCTAGTAGTGCCCTTTATCTCCGTACAAATTTTCAGGGTGATATCGGTAATAGTTTCGGAGATATTTAATGCTGGTGAAATATTTCGCACAGCCGCCATGTTGGATTGGTGAGATGTAATACAATTTAAAGGGCACGGTCGGGGTCGGCCAAAATGGTGCTATGACCTTACCGAGTTTCATTGAAATCGCTCCAGCCGTTTAGAAGTTATTAGGGGGGACACACACAGACAGACAGACAGACAGACAGACAGACACACGGACAAAAGGTGATCTCATAAGCCTTTTTTTTTTCATAAAATGAAAATAAGCTAAAAATAGTTGAGGACAAGAGTGTTCTAGTACAGTAGGTCCTAGCCTGAAGTAATGCATTAAACGGTTCCAGAAGTTACGTGGGGGAATTTCAGGCGGTAGTCTGCCACTCACGAGTCCGACACTATGTGCATAAATGCATTTCTCCAACTCCGTAAAAATAATATACTGTATATTATTGTTATTATTATACTATATATATTTTTCCATGTGCAAATCTATTTAGTGTAGAAACCTGGGGATTTTTGCTTTATGGAGGAAACTCCATTCCATGTGTTGGTATGAAACTAATGACGTTATCAGAAGAATAAACCAAGTGTACATGTGTTTGTTGAGATAGTACAGAGAAGGCCAGGGACTTGAATTGGTTACATTTCTGAGGATTATATTTTTTCTGCATATTTGCCCTAGTTTCGCAGGACCTAATTAAGGTAGGGAGTACAAAAATTTCACCAAGTGTTTATCATGCTGTATCTGTTGTATGGCTGTAAAATTATTCAACCAAGCGTAAGGTATCATTGATGTGCAAAATATTTTTCCACAAAATAAGCCTACATTTAAAAAAAATGTAGTAGTGTAACTAATATAAAGATTAACGACTTTACTAGGGTGAATAGAAATAGATATATGGAAACTCATGTAAACATTTCATGTTCATTATATAATGTTACTTGTTTTACGTCCCTTTTAACTACTGCGGCTTTTAGAGACGCCCGGGTGCCGGAATTGTGCCCCGGAGGGAATCTTTAACGTACCAGTAAATCTACTGACACGGCTCCCTCACGTTTGCGCACCCTCAAATGCCAGCTGACTGCGCCAGGATTCGATCCTGCAACCTTGGGTACAGCAAGCGAGAACGTTACCGCTGAGCCACGCAGCCAGCCTATTTCATGTTTGTTGGTTGCTGGTTAATGGTTATTAATTTGTCATGTTTTAACATGGGCGGTATAGGGATAGTTGACTTCCCTCGAAATGCAGACTGTATTTATTTGTACATGGGTTGGTTTTTTAGTTTTGGCACCTTAGTTATAACTGGATTAATAACTCACTTAGATGTTTCCAAGTTTCAAAGGCCCTCGATGTAGTCCCCACCGTTGCGTACAACGTGTTCCCAGCGATGCGGAAGTCGTTGGATCCCGTTGGCACTGCCCAATCTATTGATAGTACGAAGAGAGCGCTGGGCAGCCTGCTTAAGGGGACCGGTACAGTAAACCACCTTCAAAATTTCGATTTTTCAATGTATTTTTCAATGTACAGCGTCACTCGTCTAGTTCATTTTGGTGAAATAATTATTTAAATATCTGCAACAGTTTAGGAGTTATGATTTAAAATGCTAGACATTGCATAGGCTCTGCGGTACTTTGCGGTTAATCTTCTCAAAACTATATTTTTCAAATCCGTTTTCCCTGTAACTCCTAAATTATACATTGTATTACAAGGATACTTTTCTCTAATGTTCTAAGTGTTGGAGACTACAAAACTGACCAAACTCATGTTCCTAAGGTTGATAATTATTGGGATAAAACATTATTTACATCCCAAAAATTGCCCAAAATATGCCATTTTTAAGTAACACAAAATTAAAAATACTAATTTTGAGCATATAATTCTGAAAGTGGTCAGATTTGTAGCTGTAACCTTTAACAGAACATTTAAAAAAGCAGAACACTAATATATTGATAAATGGTCCGGCTATGAATATAACGCTGAGCACCGACACGCAAACAGCCACCATTTTGAATAATTAATTAGCGAGTTTGATAATGCTAAAGTCAATTCTGAGATATGTGCTTACTAGTAAAGATATAGGATGCTTTATTTAGAAAGTTTCATTGCTGTACATACTGTATATTAGGAGCTGAGATAAGAATTATTTAATATGTCAACATTTGACCGGTTTTACAAACATTTCGTCCTTCCGGAGATTAGAGACTCAAAACAGAGTAGATGATATATGCCAATATGAAACTCTGTTTACATTATTATGTACCCTCTATTTTACTGAGTACTGGTAATGTTCCAGGCGCCGAGGAGTGATGTGTTTATATGCTGTAAAAAGATGAACGTCAATTATTTCGCAGTGTGGATTCACTCCCGAAATCCATTCCTCACTTCTGTGTGGTATAGCATTTTGAAATCGTTAGGACTTGAGTTCAGATTTTTAAATATATATTTCAAAATATATTATGGCCCAAATACGTATATTAAGAAACCAACGATCTATCCCGGCATTATTTTTAAGCCTGGTTTATTCTAATTCATCATCTGTTCTTGACGTCTACGTATCTACTGTCGACCAAAATATTATGTGCACTCGAGTTTGAAGGTTATTTGTGAAGTAACCAATAGACCTACATAAAATCCAGTAACATCATCATTTTCGTCGTTCTATTTTACGTTAGTTTATGTAGGTTTGGAATTTTTAATTTATATTTTAATAAACCAGTTATACAACATTCCAATGCACATAGTGTTAAAATTTGGATTCGATCTGATGACGGGTTTGTGAGATAATAGTTCGTAAATGTGACGCATGGTTGAAACATACTTTAAAACGAGCACTTTTTGTGTTCCAACTGCGATAAAAAATATTAAAATATAAATTAAACATTCCAAGCCTAAATGAACTAACGTAAACTGAACGACGAAAATGATGATGTTATAGGATTTTATGTAGGTCCATTGGTTACTTCACAAACCACCTTCAAGCTCGAGTGCACATAATATTTTGGTCGACAGTAGTCGGGGATTATATGATTCCCACGTTCCTTCACTTTTTGGGGGACGTAATGGTGTAGTGGTCAAGCTGCTTGGCTCTCACCAAGGTTCGATTCTTGGCAAGTGAGATTTTCGAAGTGAAATATCACGTCCTGTGGTTCAGATTCCACGTAAAAATGAAGGTCCCATAGCTCTGATCGCGAGATTAACGGTCACGTAAAACTACAAGCTTCATTCATTTTTCATGTCTACGTAATTGGTGGGGCGGGGGTGGAGACTACACGCGTATAGCATAATTTTTACAGCCATACTGTTTATTGATATGCCCTTTTAATACATACTGTGCTATGTATAAAACACCTCGTGGCGCAGTGGCCAGCAATGTTGTCGGCTACCTCAGAGGTCCCGGGCTTGATTCCCGGCTCTGCCAAGAATTTAAGTCTTGGTATGGTCTGGTGTGGGGTCGCCCAGCCACGTGATGCTAAGCGGGAGTCTGCCGGATGTTGTGGCTCATATTTATAATATTGGTTTTACGTCCCTTTTAACAACTGTGGCTTTTAGAGACGCCGGGGTGCCAGGATTTTGCCCCGAAGGGGATCTTTAAATCTACTGACACGGCTCCTTCGCATTTGCGCACCCTCAAATGCCAACTGACTGTCCGGGGATTCGATCCCGCTATCTTGGGCATAGCAGGCGAGAACATTACCGCTGAGCCACGCAGCCAGTCGCTGTGGCTCAGGACGCCTGTTAGTTGTCCCTTGATACAGCCAGGAACTCTAATCGGGTATCTACTGTATATCCCTTGTTGATCTTGAGGTATGTAAATAGTTCTTCATTATTCAAACCATTTATTGGGGGATAAAATGTGTATGACCCAAATGCACACTTCATCTCACAAATGTTATGGACTTGAGGTTCTTTACTTTTGTAGGCAACGCGGTCAGGTTGAAGTATACTCAGGCATAATCATTGGCCGAGAGTAAGATGGAGGAAACCCAGAGTGGCTTTAGACCACAACGAGGATGTGAGGATATATTTTTTTTAGTATGTGCCAAGTGATTGAGGAATACTACGAGAGGAATAGACTTTTGTATTTTGTAGATCTAGAGAAGGCGTACGGAAGAGTACCAAGAGAAAAGAAACTGAGGATTCTGAAGTACAGTATTATGGTATCCAGGGAAGGCTGCTACAGGCAATCAAAAGTACCGTATTTGTGTTTATAATGAATCTGCGGTAAGAGTTGATGCTAGGATGAGTTCCTGGTCTAAGTTGTTACAGGAATAGACTGAAATCTTTCACCACTACTACTGATTTTTTATATAGGCTATAATATTGTCTTTCGTAGCTTTTCAGCACCAAACTTTTGTTTACTAAGGGAAACACTGAAAAATGCTTCAAACCCCATAATGTCAGTATGAAGATGTTTATGAAAGTAAATGATTGAATATGCACAATCAAATGGAGCATGAGCAACAACAACGCCGGCGTGAAACCTTATTGTGGTTCGGTTTCGAACTTCGCAACATAGGCAGTTTTGTGTAAGTGAGATCTGTAAGGAAATGGTAGAGCTTTAAGAATAACATTTTAATTTCTTTCTCCGTTATCACATTAAGTATAACATACTGTTTTAAAGACCATCTCGTGGTGAAGCGTTCTTGTGTGTCACCCCCGGATGCAAGGCCTTAGAGAGTGGTGATGGGTCCTGGGGCTGGAGAATCCTGCCCTCCCCCACCTCTATTGCCAAATTATGTAATATTAATTTATAATCCTCCTAAATTTGCAGAAACTGATAATAATTTTAGAAATATTATTATTATTATTAGTAATAATAATAGCATTAGTAAGAGAAGCCGCCGATGGTAGGGGGTTGAACAGGCGTTCCTCCCCCCCCCCCCCTCCCCATGCAAGATCCGGAAAATATTTTTATTATTAATAATAATAATAATAAGACGGCCGAGGTGGGATTCAAACCCACGCTCTCTCGATATCAGCGTGGCACGAGGTAGTGCGTTAGCGCTCTCGGCCACCGAGGCCAGTTAATATTAATAATAATAATAAGAAGAAGAACCGCCGGTGTTAGAGGGCTGGACAGACGGGTCCACACCGGGCAAGATCCCGATGATGATGATAATAATAATAATAATAATAATAATAATAATAATAAAGACTTACCAAGATAATATAAAATATGCATAATAATGCAGTTAAACATTGAAACAACGGCCCATGGGTTCGAACGCACTTGTTTATCGAGTTTGAAGATAGCTTGGCACCCATGATTTTGTGCTGTACCTTAGCAAGTGTAACTACTGCGGTCGGTCACTGCGCATCCTTATAACACCTGTAAAACACGTTTCCCCGTGCGAGGACTAGTTCCCGTATTTTTTGAAACTCATTAGCGCATTTCAAAGTAATTGTTGCGGCATCGTGGTCATCTAGCCCCGTGTACTTGGCGTGTGTTTGGAATTTGTCTAATTACCCGTCTTATTGTGATGGCTCTATTAGTGTGTACAGTATATTTGTCATTCAGATGAGGATTGTGAAGGAGTCGGCTGCATTTGCCTGGAGTAGAAGTGATAATAATAATAAAAATAATGTTATTGTTTTACGTCCCTTTAAACATCTGCGGCTTTAGGAGACGCCGCCGGGGTGTCGGAAGTTTGCCCCAAAGAGGATCTTTGACCTGCCAGTAAATTCACTGACACGGCTCCCTCGTATTTGCGCACCCTCAAATGCCAGCTGGCTGCGCCAGGATTCGATCCTGCAATCTTGGGAACAGCAAGCAAGAACGTTACCACTGAGCCACGCAGCCAGAGTACAAGTGAGAAACCACGGAAAACCACTTCCAAGATGGCTGAGATGGGAATCGAAACCACATCTTTTCAATTTTGCCACTGGAATGCCCCATTCCAGCCATCAGACAAGAATGAATCGAATTTCTTGTCGGCGCCGGGAATCGAACCCGAACCTCCGGGGCGACAGCCAAGAATACTAGCCGCTACATCACGAGGAACGCCAAGGATATTTCAGTCACTTGTGAATTCCGTAATCCGTAGTTTAACTATTAGCTTATCTATAGCAAAATATTTCGGCCATTCAATTGGAAGTACCGTAGCCTATACAGACTATCACTTCGAACTTCCTGGTCTCGATATTCGTGAGGCACATTGCCACGAGATTGCATTTCTCCGTGTCGGACCCCGGGGCAGTTTGAACTTTCTCGCACGCGCGACCTTGAACCACCCCTCACAGTAGGGGGTAATCCGTGCTGATACCTATGTACGGGCCATGCAACTACTAGGGGAGAGCGACTACAACGAAACTAGTGGCAACGTTTTGAAATGAAATGTGAAATAGGATCTCACTACGGCCGCCTCTTAACGCCTTCAAGCGCTGCCATACTGCTCCCCAAGGGCAAACCGTTAATGCGGCGTACTATTGTTCGTTTCTGCAAGACCACCTCCGAGGAGCTCTGAGAAGGAAACGGCGCCACCACATGGTTACACCGCCCATCGTTCTGCATGACAATGCTAGGGCACACACAGCAGGCGTTGTGTCGGCATTGTTGGATCGCTGGGGCTGGGAGGTCCTCTATCACCCCCCATATTCTCCCGACATCAGTCCCTGCGATTATGATCTCATCCCGAAGATGAAGATGACAATGACGTTAAGCAGGCTGCCGAGTGCTCTCTTCGTACCATCAATAGATTGGGCAGTGCCAACGGGATCCAAGGACTTCCGCATCGCTGGGAACACGTCGTACGCAACGGTGGGGACTACATCGAGGGCCTGTGAAACTTGGAACCATCTAAGTGAGTTATTAATCCAGTTATAACTAAGGTGCCAAAACTAAAAAACCAACCCTTGTATATACCGGTAATTATTCAATTCATACAAGTTCCGTCGTCTATTAGTATCAATATTAATATTAATTTACGATATCGAATAATAATAATTTAGCCGTAACAAAATATCGATAACTAGAATATTTGATGCGAAATAATAAATATATAATACTGTACATTGTAGCTGGTGATATGTATAACCATCTGTCATCTGGTAACATTAGCACAGACTATGAGTTCCTTACGTAGATTATTCTGGCTACGCCACCAATTCAGAATTAATCGGAAATAGATTTTTAAAGTTCATAATAGAAAACACAAACTACTCTCACGGTTTGGTTTACTGGTGCTAATCAGGCAAGGGCGTGCACCATTAGTGATGACGAAGACTGAAGCACAGAGGCGTAGGAATGTTCCATGTTTATGAGTTGGTCACAAGGACGACTACTGCTGTATTTGGCAGTGCGTACCTCCACATGTCTGACACTGGTCTTCCCGCGTAATTCATGAATACTTAGTCACTAGTATTGTGAATGATCTCCTCTACTTCACAAAGTACAGAAACTGTACGAGGCGTCCTATCTACAAGTGGACGCAACTCAGGAGAGATTTTGAGCAGTGCCATCTGTATCGCCCAGAACACCCTAATAGTAGTAGTGTGAATTGATTACTACACCACGACCTATAAAATGCACCATCGGTTTCATGACAGGTGAACGTGGGGGCCATAGTATTCACCTTAGTTGTCCCGATATATTTTGGGGTGGTGTCAACACCTCACCTAACCACTTACGAAACTGTAGGCCACTTAACTAATTAAGGGTTGATATAAGCCTACTGTTCAGTTCAGTTTATGGAAATACAAATTAGCATCTTGTTTCATTTTTTGTTCAATGAAGGTTCATTATTTAAAAGGAAGTGCCGTATGATTTTACATATTAGTATTAAAATCTGAATTTACTATAATTTTATTGTGAGATTTCAAAATTCAATATGTTAACTTTTGAAGCCATTATTTCATTTTTGCCAATACAGACTTAGAGTTGTAACTCTACAGTCGGTCAACACGAATTTGCCCAATGACTGGGTAGCCCTATATAATCTACTATATCTTATATACCGGTATATATATATATAAAAAAAGGATGTTCTTCTGTTCGTCTTTTATGCGTTCATAAAAGCACACATCCGGGATGGTTATAGGCATAGTTAATCCAATTTACAATAGATAGCGCGCCAGTAGTTTAAACAAACGAGTGTTGGCGATGCGTTCATAAACCATTCATCCGATTGCGATCAAATTTTGGTAGGTTGTTGTGAACACTTCCGGGATGGTTATAAGCATAGTTAATCCAATTTACAATAGAGAGCGCGCGAGTAGTTTAAACAAATGAGTGTTGCCGATGCGTTCATATAGCCTACAATTCATCCGATTGCGATCATATTTTGGTGGGTTGTTTAGCACACATCCGGGATGGTTATAGGCATAGTTAATCCAATTTACAATAGATAGCGCGCCAGTAGTTTAAACAAACGAGTGTTGGCGATGCGTTCATATACAATTCATCCGATTGCGACCAAATTTTGGTGGGTTGTTGTGCACACTCCCGGGAAAGTTATGGGCATAGTAAATCCAATTTACAGTAGAGAGCGCGCGAGTAGCTTCAATAAAATGGCGTGCGATTCGTTTCAACAAAGACCCACATGCGTTCATATACCATTCATCCCATTGCGATGAAACTTGGGTGAGAGGTTGTGTACACACCAGGCAAGGATTCTGGCTTAGTAAATTCATGTTACAATAGGTAGCGCATGAGTAGATTCAACAAATGAGCGACTACGCACGAAGCGTTTCAACCAAGTCCCGTATGCGTTCATATACTATTCGTCCGATAGCGATGAAACTTGGGTGAGATGTTGTGTACACTTCAGGTAAGGTTTCTGGCGTAGTAAATTCACTTTACAAAAGGTATCGCACAAGTACAGTAGATTAAACAAATGAGGGACGACGCGCGAAGTGTTTCAACAAAGTCCCATATGCAGTCATATACCAAACGTCCGATAGCGATGAAACTTGGGTGAGTTATTGTGTACACTCCAGGGAAGGTTTCAGGCTTAGTAAATCCATTTTACAATAGGTAGCGTACGAGTAGATTCAACAAATGAGCGAAGACGCGCGAAGCGTTTCAACAAAGTCTCGTATGCGTTCTTATACTATTCGTCCGATAGCGATGGAACTAGGGTGAGATGATGTGTACACTTCAGGTAAGGTTTCTGGCTTAGTAAATCCACTTTTCAATAGGTATCGCCCAAGTAGATTAAACAAATAAGTGACTACACGCGAAGTGTTTCAGCAAAGTCCCATATGCGTTCATATACCATTCGTCCGATAGCGATGAAACTTGGGTGAGTTATTGTGTACACTCCAGTGAGGGTTTCAGGCTTAGCAAATCCATTTTGCAATAGGTAGTGCACGAATAGATTCAGCAAATGAGCGAAGGCGCGCGAAACGCTTCAACAAAGTCCCGTAGGCGCTCAAATACCATTCGTCCGATAGCGATGAAACTTGGGTGAGATGTTGTGTACACGCCTGGGAAGGTTTTCGACTTAGTAAATCAATTTTACAATAGGTAGCGTACGAGTATATTCAACAAATGGGTGATGGCGCTCGAATCGTTTCAACAAAGACCCGTATGCGTTCATATACCATTCATTTCATTGCGATGAAACTTTGGTGAGTTGTTGAGCATGCTCCCATGAATGTTTCTGAGATCGTATATCAATTTTATAATAGTTTAGAGGTGGTTAACGTAAGAAGAAAAATATTGGGAATCCAAAAGCAGTTCAACAAACAAAGTCACATCGCCAACACTTTCTTTGATTGGCATTGCAACGCATGCCGGGTACAGCTAGTATATATATTTATATTTATATATATATCTATATATATATATATAAATGAATGTTTTTTCGTCCCTTATGCGTACATATACCATTCATCTGATTGCGATCAAATTTTGATGAGTTTTTGTGCACACTCCTGGGATGGTTATAGGCATAGTAAATCAAATTTACAATAGATAGCGCGTGAGTGGCTTCAACAAAATGGCCTGCGATTCGTTTCAACAAAGTCCCACGTGCGTTCATATGCCATTCATCCGATTGCGATAAAATTTTGGTGAGTTGTTGTGTACACTCCTGCAAAGGTTTCTGACTTATGAAATCCATTTTACAATAGGTAGCGCACGAGTAGATTCAACAAATGAGTGACAGCATACGATTCGTTTCAACAAACTCTCGCATGCGTTCATATACCATTCATCCGATTACAACGACATTTTTGTGAGTTGTTGTGTACAATCCTGCGAAGGATTTTGACTTAATAAATCCATGTTACAATAGGTATCACACGAGTAGATTCAACAAATGAGTGATGGCGCATGTATCATTTCAACAAAGTCCCGTATGCGTTCATATACCACTCATCCGATTGCGATGAAACTTTAGTGAGTTGTTGTGTACACTCCTGCAAAGGTTTATGAATTAGTAAATCCATGTTACAATAGGTGGCGCACGAGTAGATTCAACAAATGAATTACGGTGCATGAATCGTTTCAACAAAGTCCCGTATGCGTTCATATACCATTCATCCGATTGCGATGAAACTTTGGTGAGTTGTTGTGCACAGTCCTGCGAATGTTTCTGACTTAGGAATTCCATTTTGCAACAGGTAGCGCACAAGAAGATTCAACAAATTAGTGACGGCACGTAAATCGTTTCAACAAAATCCTCTATGCTTTCATACACCATTCATCTCATTGCGATGAAACTTTAATGAGTTATTGTGAACTCTCCCGTTAAGGTTTCTGACTTAGTAAATCCATTTCACAGTTGGTAGCGCACGAGTAGATTCAACAAATGAGTGACCACACGAATGGTTTAAGCAAAGTCCTATATGCATTCATATACCAGTCATCCGAATGCGATGAAACTTTGGTGAGTTGTTGAGCACGCTCTCACGAATGTTACTGAGGCTTTCTTTGATTGGCATTGCAACGCATGCCGGGTACAGCTGGTATATAAATAATAAATAAGAAAATAACACTACGTGTTTCCACCTTCAAGCGGTCATCATCAAATCCTGATCACTGGGGTTGAGGTTTAAATTTATATACAAATATTTTATTACTAATGCGTAAAATCAATAAAGTTTGTAATACTTGAGATAAATAATAATGCTCCTGAGTAATTGAAAAAGAAATGAAACAAACAAATATTTGTATATAAATTTAAACCTCATCTCCAGTCATCATGATCTAATGATGACCACTTGACGGTCGAAACGCGTAATCTTAAGATTGCCCCATTTTAACAGTGATAATAGCTAATACATGTAGATCTTTTTCAGGAGTGTTATTTCCATGCTATTGATATACTATATACATTGTACCCCGCCCAGTCATTGGACAAATTCGTGTTGACCGACTGAAGAGTTACTACTGACAATTTAAAACTTCACCTCGGGTCATGATTCCGTAACTTTTTTGATCCCCCCCCCCCCCTCCCACCCCTGAAATATCCTGGATACGCGCCTGGCAAAGACGAATGAATCAGAGAAAGTATATGTTAACAAAAATTACCTCAAGTGCTGTGGTGTTTCCCTTTGGGAAGAATATGCTTATGCTCTGCAACATGGTTTCTCTGATTCATACAAGGAGGTATACAATGTTTGTAGCACTGTAATATCAGTAGAAGGTTTACTCTACACCACGAGTTCCTTAAAGCAGACGAAGGGAAATAAAAATAACTCGGTGTTTACCCTCGGAAAGGGTTAGTCACTCCTCAGCTGCGACACACAGAATAAGAAGAACAAGACAAGGGTTAGAAACATAGCGTACATTCACCGACCTTAACTCTTATTTAGTTGAGGAGACTTCATGAGCCAGTTACGTGCCATTGAGGATTAGAATAGATGTTCCGTACTTTAATTTAGAAGTCATCCCCAATTTTGTCTGGAGTTAGTTTACTAAGACCACACTCAGGATGGCCATTATCACCAGCTTACAGTTCCTCATTGCTTGACTCCACGTATACTTGGTACCTGTAGAATCTGTCTGATAACCTTTGTCACTGCGATACCTGTGTGGTTGGAGCTAGGACTGGGTAGGAGGTGACCGTGAGAATGTACCCGTTCCAACCCTCAGAATTAGATTTTTTTGCAGAGTCGGGAATCGAACCCTGGACTTTCGGGTCAGAGTACCCCGCTAGCACAGATGGCAGTGGCCGCATTTTTTTAGCCTACTTCCCATTATTTTTTTCAAAAAATTAAAGTAGACTCATAAAATCTACACGGGCCAAACGTTGTCAATCTGTCTGTGTGTGAGTGTGTATATCTCTGCCCCCCTCCTATCAATTCAACCAAATTTGGTACAGAGGAAGCACTATCAAAGGACACCTCAGTGTCATGTTTTATATCATCGCCACCATCTTGACGGCAACGGAATGGCGGCCACCCAAATGATCTGAGCTTAAATCAAATTACGACTAACGTAGTCGTCCGATCTCTACCAAATGTTTCAACAATATACCATTATGTGGGAAGCGTCTTTTACCTAAACTACAAGGTCATCAGACAAATAGTTTCAACATGGCGGATGTATGCATCATGCAAGTATTATAGCCTAACCGTAACTTACGATTCAACAAGACCTGGCCTCAACAAATCTTCTTATCGTACATAGGGAGGTTTAAACTGTCCTCAAGGTGACCGGTAGGATATTAGCATTTTATATTAGAATATGTGACCATAGAAGTGACTATCAGGTCAGGTTGATCGTGCCATATCGTGCTGGGCCGTGCCGTCCCGTTGGATCAAAATGGAGGCTATTATTTGCCGGCTAGTCCGTATTTCAGTAACTTCGTAAGTTTATATCCATTTAGGAATGTACTGAACAAAATAGTACATATTTAATATAAAATGGTTTATAAACACGGCAAAAAACGCTAATGAAATCGTTCCTTCCAACATAAAATATGTTATGCAGTTACACTAAACCAGTTGTTAACCTAATTTTAGAACTGGGCGTGTGTAACATAGTGCTAACGTTCTACATTCATAGTCTAGAGGTCCGTGGATGAAATCCAAGCAGGTTCATTTTTTTAAACCTGAATTGTTTGTATTCATTGGTTGATAACTACTCACACGTCATAATGTTAAGCATATAATTATAGGGGGGGGGCTCCGTGGCGCAGTCGGTAGAGGCGCTGAGCTTCTAACTGAAAGGGAGTGGGTTCGATCCCCACCCAGGTAGTGGATTTTAGAAACAAAACTATCACTTTCGGAAACGCAAATAGCCCTGGGGTTCACTCAGCCTACAACAGAAATGAGTACCAGGGTAATTCCTGGGAGCAAAGAAGGCTGGGCATGGAGCTGACAACTCCATCCCATCTGTGCCGATGTCACAAAAAGTGGAAGCCTCTACCTCCATGGTCTGTATGGAGTTGGCTTTGCTTTGGCTTTATATAATTATAGTGTGTATTTGCAATAGAAAATATTAAATATATATTTATAACACCATATATTTCAACACTCGATTTCAGCGATTAAAGATCGTTGTCCTTGATCCGCGGTAGAGTCTATTTTTGTTGTTGTTGATTCTTTAGGGGCTTTGCGGCATCTTGGTCTTGTAGCCCCGTGTACTTGGGTGTGTGTAGAAGTTGTCTGATAACTTTTTTCACTGTGATGTCTGTAGGCTTACTAGTGTGTGTGCTTTTATACGAGGAAGGATTTGGGTAGGAAGCTGTTGTTGTTGTTGTTTCATTTGTGATGCATGGACATCATGGTCATTTAGCCACGTGTACTTTGGTATGTGTTGAATTTTGCCTGATGACTTGTGGTATTGTGATGGCTGTATTAGTGTGTGTAGCCTATATATAAATCAGAGGATTCAATCAATGTATAATATCCGAATAGCACGTTGTATTTCAACAAGCAACTACAACCAACATTCAATTATACTCCTTAAAAAGGACAAAGACTTATAACTATACCCATGCATTTAGGAGAAAGTAGGCTATATGTTCTGTACTGAACATCTTGCTAGTGTTTGTCTTGCAGAGCCCGACACCTTGTAGATAATTCCATTTCCATTAGCATATTGCTACGTATTGCAGGCACGGCATAGCATGCTGCTAGGCAATCACGGCTTCATCGTGTGTCCGCACAAAGAAACACACCAAGTGACCTTTGACCTCGCTTGCCTCCACACTTATTGGTGTTGTTTCATTTGGGGGGATTGGTCATTTATCCCCATGTACTTGGGTGTGAGTGTAATTTTGCCTGATAACCTGCGTTATTGTTATGCTTGTATTCGTGTGTATATTTGTAATTGAGGTAAGGACTTGGAAGAAGGCGGTCGAGGCCTTAAGTTAGGAGCTATCCCGGCAATTGCCTGGAGAAAAAGTGGCAAACCACGGATAACCACTTCGAGGTTGGCTGAGGTAGGAATCGAACTTACCTCTTCTCACGAGGCACCGTGCCTACTCGGCATCACCGATTTTGTCCAAATTTAAGGTATATTGAACAGAAATTGAAGTGACAGAAGTGGGTCGGGTGAGGCTTGAGCCACGTATGTTGTTTGTTTTTCTATAGCAACTTTAAAAGAACCACGGAATTCTAAAAATGCGGCGTTTATAGCGAGTGCAAGATGCCAATAAAATTACTAGGCCTACTTCCTCAGTTTATACGATGAATATCACCCCAGTAATGTACGTGTAAATCATCAACTGTATGTATGTAATGTTCTTATGTACGACGTTCTAATGTACTCCTTAATTGCAATCTTGTGTGGCTCAGCGGTAATGTTCTCGCCTGCTGTGCTCAAGGTTGCGGATCGAAGACTGGCGCAGTCAGCAGGCATTTGAGGGTGCGCAAATGCGAGGGAGCCGTGTTAGTAGATTTACTGGCAAGATAAAGATCCCGTTCGGGGAGAAATTCCGGTACGCCGGTGTCTCTAAAAGTCCCAATAGCTGAAAAGGACGTAAAACCAAATTTCCCTTTGCCTTTCCATTTCATGACTTTTATGCAAATATTAACAGATAGCCTACAATACATTGAGCTAACGCGCAGCTCTAGGCCATGGGGCCAAATTCTCCGCGGACTCGGTAGTTGGTCCGAGCCCCATCGATAGCCGTCTTTGAAACGGTTTTCCATGGTTTAACCATTTTCAACTCCAGGCAAATGCTAGGACGGTACCTTCCGGCAGGCCACGGCCGCTTCCTTCCTTAATTTTCCATCATTCATAACATCTCTCATTAACTCCTCTCATGAGGTTAGTGTCAGAAAGGGCATCCAGCCGTAAAAACCATCCGCCACAAAGACTTTCATCGCATCTCATCCCCGACCCCGTTTGTAACAAGACTAATAAGGGGCAGACATACATATTAGTTTATTTGCAGTGTAAGTAACGTACAAATTAACACGTAGTTCCGTGAAGAACTAAATAGCCTATTTTCATATATCCTACTTATATTAATTGCCACTCTCAAAATACAAATTTTCAGTTTGATTGCCGTAATAGATTCGTAGATATTGATAACCGTCTAAATATTTCGGATGGTCACCATGTTGGAATTATATACAGTACATAGGCCTTAGAGTTAAGTACTATTACATGAAGATTATTGTATAGGTGTTTTATTCAAACTTCAATCGCATGAATAGGACACAAGAAATAAACACGAGATTCTAAAATTTTCCTCAGCACCATCTTGTAATTATCATGGGCCGATAACCTAGATGTTAGGCCTCTTAAAACAACAATTATCATCATCATCATTGTAATTATCAAAATAATTTAAATGAATTATATGCCAGTGGATTAAAATTTATACATGTATAAGCATATAGGTTACCGTACCAAGTTTCACTGCGCTCGGGTGGCTAAATCGCGAGATACGTTCTTGTGAATATTTATATTTCGCGTCACCGCCAAGTTGGATTTGTGCTCACCAGGTTATTGAACGTCCCATAGGTGAACATATGTTCATAGCATCTATCAACATAAAAAAAAGTTTGATTGTTGTCATAGATTAATAGATATTGAGAACCGTCTAAATATTTCGGATGGTCGCCGTGTTGGATTTTAATATATGTTAGCCATAGCGTTATGTTATATTAGATGAGGGTTAGTGTGTACCTTCATTATTCAAACGTTGATTTCGATCCCATGATTGGAACACAAGAAATAAAAACTTAATTGAAATTTTTGCACTGCTGCCATCTTGAGGTTATGTAAACAATTGAACTAAATTAGAAGTCAGTGCATTGCAATTTGTATAGTCAATTTCTGTACCAAGTTTCACTGCGTTCAGATGGTTAATTCGCGAGAAAAGTCTATTTAAATATTTTGACTTCCCTTGGCCGCCATGTTCGTTTTATAGTTAACATTTTTTTGAAAGTCACAAAAGTAAACGTCTAGTAGTGCCCTTTATCACCATACAACATTTCTGGGTGATATCAGTAATAGTTTCGGAGATATAGAATGCCGGTGAAATATTTCGCACAGCCGCCATGTTCGATCGGTGAGACGTAATAAAATTTGAAGGGCACGGTCGGGGTCGGCCAAAATAGTACTATGACCTTACCGAGTTTCATTGAAATCGCTCCAGCCGTTTAGAAGTTATTAGGGACGCACACACACCTCACACACACACACACACACACACACACTCACACGCTCACACACACGGACAAAAGGTGATCTCAAAAGCCTATTTTTTTCAAAATTGAAAATAGGCTAAAAATGAGCTAAAAATAAAAACAAGGCAAAAAAGTTTCCGCATGGTGACTTGACATTACGACCCTCGGATTACCGTTCTGTACCCTTTCCGCTGCGCCAACTGCTGCCTGGAAACTACGCTAACATACCTCATGCCTCGCACGACCCGCGTTAAAAATGCAATTCTTTCTAAACGCTTGACCTTCTGGAGTTCCCACTTCTGTCATTTTAATTTCTGGCCAAGCTCTGCATATTTCATAAATTTGGTCGAAATGGTAATGACGAGTAGGCGCTGTTCCCTTGTGAGTGTACCCCGTTCCAGCCTTCAGTCTAGAATTAAATGTCTTGATAGAGCCGAATATCGAACACGGGAACTCAGGGATGGCATCCAATGGCGCTGATCACTACTCCACGAGGCAGCGATGTCAATTCCTTCGCACGCCGTGGTGGTGCAGTGGCCAAGGTGCTTTTTACTCACTAAGTCATACCGAGTTCGATTCCCGTCAATGCATGTGAGAATTTCGAAGTGAAATATCACGTCCTGTGTTTCGAATTCCAAGCAAAAATAAGGTCCCGTCCCGTTGGCTAATGAATGCGAGATTAACGGTCACGAAAATCTGCATCCTTGCAATTTCTATGTACTGAGACTTCAGTCCCAAAGGTCTTGGGTTCGATTTCTGGTTCTACCAGGAGATGGAATTCCTGTCTGAGGAGTGGGACAGGGTGAGGCCCGGTGAGGGGTGTTTCAATTCCCAACCCAACCATACTAGAAGTGTTCCTACTTCCACACCAGGCCTACTAATGGTTATGTATGTATATCAATCAGTTCAGGTCGTCAAGGAGGTGTAAATTCGAAACTAAGATGGCGAGACACATGTTGAAACACTTGGCGTAAATTATTATCGATACCTTTTACTCAATGCAAATGCCTGGATGGTTCCTAAACTAAAGATATGGCCACCACCTTCCCAAATCCTTACCCGAATTACAAATACACACTCTAAAACATCCATCACAATAACACAGGTTATCAAAACTTTATTTATTTGTTTTTCACACACACAGACACACAGTCAAGTACGTCGAACTATTCTTTTTTTTTGGTCGTGTGGCCTCCTGAGAGGCCGAGTGCAGGTCTTTCTAGTCGACGCCCGTGGGCGACCTGCACGTCGGGATGAGAGATGGAATGGATGAAGATGAATGAAACTGGGCAAGGATGTGGAAGGAAGCGGCCGTGGCCTATCAGGAGGTACCGTCCCAGCATTTGCCTGGTGTTAAAAATGGGAAACCATGGGAAACCATTTCAAGGACGGCCGACGGTGGGGCTCGAACCCACGCGTCTACCGAGTCAGCAGAGAGTTTGGCCCCATGACCTAACGCAGCGCTTTAGCCAGCGTAGCCACAGCTGTCGTAGTCGAAATAAATGACCACGATGTCCAAGCCCCTCAAATGAATTATCAACAACAAATTATTCTCACTGAATCACATTTATATTTCCTTAGTATAAATCTGGCATTTGTTAATTCGTTTTAGGGACTAGGAATACATTGGTCATCAGCCCCATGTACTTGAGTGTATGTTATAACCTGTGTTTCTGTGGTAAACAGTAGTAGTGTGTGTAGCTGTAATTATTAGGGTCGGGAATTAGGCACGCGCCCCGGGGCTTGATATAAGGTACTGTTCCGTCATTTACCTGGAGGAAGTGTGGAAAATCCGGGGGGAAACCACACTAAGGATAACCGCTGTTAGCGTCGGGATTCGAACCTCCAGTCTCCGGACTTTCTGCAACTTCCTCATCGCTGTCGTGGTGAGCACGACTACGCCGTGTGATGGTGGCATTTCTCCCATTGTTAGTTGCTTACAGATACGATGAGAGGGAAAGGAGGTATAATTAATCTTGTCTGTACATTGCGAACATACAATGCAATTAACCTAAAAACATCACGTGACGCAATGCTTGTTTTTCTGATGGACAACACTAATCGTGGGACACATTTATGTCGAGTGTCAACGGTATGCGAGAAGTCTACATATGAGCAGAACTTCGTTAATAAGTCAGCAACTTACACATACTCAAACAATAAAGTGTTCTCAGTCGTATTTTCCGTATAAAAATTGTTGATACTTCGTATTCTACGAGTGATACAACCTCAAAGGGAGTCTGCAATTACCTGAACTTCACGTACAGTCGATTAAGGGCACAATAGGGAAGCGTGGTTTTAAGGAGAGCCTGTCTCAACAATGTTAAATTCAGCAAATTTGGGCATTTTTTCTAAATAACTGAAGATTATAGAGCTCTCAACTTCCTTTTTTTTTTTTTTACATTATAATGTGGATACCAATGAGGCCTTTAACACAACGGTTTTGGATTTATTTCATTTCTTTATTTACAATTTTTTTTTTCAATAACTAGATATTACTTATTCCCCTCTACTCTTTTATGGGGCGTGGTGGCTCAGCGTTCAAGCTGTAGGCCTCTCACCAAGGCGGACCGGGTTCGATTCCCGGTCAATGCATGTGAGATTTTCGATGTGAAATGCCATGTCCTGTGGTTCGGATTCCACGTAAAACGGAGGTCCCGTGGCTTATGATCGCGAGATTAACGGTCACGTTAAACTACAAGCTTCCTTCCTTTCCACACTTTTATATGTAACTGCTAAACCAGTCACACAATTTTAAAAAGCCCATGTTAAACTATAGCTTGCTATCATAATAAGGAGTGGTAAAAGCGCCATGCCTCTATCACGAATAGTTTCTTAAAAAGGTGCACTTAAGTACAGAAAGACAAACTTTAGATCAAGTGGAACGGTGTATTTCTCACTCCATTTGTGTACCTATGTACGACTACATGGAAATTTGCCTCTTTTCACACTAAGTAAATGGCAAAGGAAGTTTGAGATGCATCTTTACTTTACTCGGGTACATTTTATTAATTTGGAACATTAATTGAATTTATGTTCGACGATGTCGAAATGTAAACATTATGTGTCAGAAAACTGTATCATAATGAGGGTTATTATAACACTATTTTTCATTATGAAACAGTTTCTCCCACAAACCAGAGCTCAAGAAACAGTTATGTGACCAATTAGGTAAGGATACCTTCGCGCATACGCTCAAAATCCAACATGACTATATAAATTACCGAAGGTGCACCGTCCATATTGAACCCTTTATCCTCTGATGGATAAATGATTCGATGTTTTATTTCTTCAATTAATTAATATTTCCACCAGCGTCATGAAATAGCCAGACGAAGATGAGGAAACTTCAAGCATTTGTTGGAGACAGTGGGAACATACCTGCAGCAGTTTAACAAAAGGCTAAATACTTTAGCATTGTGAAAAGAAAGACCCTAACAATGTTTCAGAAGGACAGGTGGTGGCTACCTCAAAATAGAAGGGACGCGTGGTGAGACACGCTTATGGTATGTTCATTGTAATATACGCGCCTTGAAAAAATATAATGCAGTAACGTGAGTGGCTGATGGGACTACTGGACACTCCTACGAGGCCGAGGTCTGATAAAAACCGCGAAGTTATTGAAAAAGTGGAACCAATGAGAAATGAATGCTTACGAACACGCTAAGTCTAGCTTGGGCACGCGACAGCTAGCATTAACGCGGGAGATCGGCTAGACAACATCTCTACGATCGATTCTAGGATTAATGGGCATATTCTTGACCTGCGCAATTTTACGAGTTCAGTGATATTTATTTCATTCCTGTACCACTATTATTTTGAGAAATTTTTATATAATTTCCCCCTCTATTGATACCTAGGGCCAGTTCATTTATAAGTGGCGTGAAGAGCCAAGACATTGCTATTATATTTTGTGTGTGTCGGAAGACACAGGTTACTATTACTTTTGTGCGTCTGAGGACGTAGATTGCTATTACATTTGTGCATCTGAGGACGTAGGTTATTATTATTACTACATTTTGTGCGTCTAAGGACGTAGGCACTTGTACTTTGCGTGTCATGAGGACACAGATTTTTATTAATACAAATGTGTTAAATTCAGTGTGATAGATAGTCACAGTACTATTTTGGTAGGGACAGTATCATCGACAATTCGCCAACAGACTGTTCTGGGGAATTAAGTACCTAAAACGGCGAATTTAGTAAACAGATATCGAGTGTGAATTAATCTATAACTTTTTGCATCAGCACGAGAGATGACATCGCTTATCCTGGAAGAAGTTTGGAACTGTCAACACTCCATCGAGATGTTTGAGATGAGCTAAGCAGAATTTAAGTAGGGAGATGGCTGCAGATGTTCGTTGACGGTGACTGGCAGAGGATGAGTACATGAATAATATTCTTATTATCTGACAAATTAACTTATGGTATATGGGACATATTTTGTTTGTAAATATCTTGCTTGTGTTGATTAACGTAGTGTATTTAGTTTTGGTCTGACACACCTTTTGCATGGAAACAGCTCGCACATATTTTATCAGTCGTAAGTTCTTGTTTGTTTGTTTGTTTTAAGTAACGTAGCTATGTGGACGACCGTGTTCGCATATGTTTACGTAGTGCGATTAAGAAGCGTCTCTCGGAGATATGTTGTGTTTCAGAAGTAGGACTGAATTAGTATAATCATGCAATAGATTGGAGGGTAAATTAATCTTGTAATGTTTATTATTGATCAGATTCAGTGAGTTATTTGCCGTTGGAGCAATGTAAATTGTGGCGAGGAGCAGTCAGTTCTCTCGTAGGTCTTATATTTTTTAATAGTTTGTGAGGATCTGATTCAGCCGACCTGTGTGAAAAATGTTATGTCATTCCCAGCAGTGTGTGTGTGTGTGTGTGTGTGTGTGTATTTTATTGGTCATTACAAGCGGGAATTTCAGCGTAGACTGATTTCTGTCAGCTTGGTGCCAAGTCCATATGGTTACCTTGCGAGGACATATGTGGCTATATCGATTAAGGTCTTACCATATGTTTATGTGGTTGAGATTTGTTGCTGTTGATTCTACGAGATAACGGTCAGGTGGTCAAGTTATTTTTACACACTGGGGCTGGACGATGACCAGAGTTGAGGAAGGGGGAAGTTGTTTCACAAGGCGGGCTGAAAAGATTGCATCAAGGTCATTAGGGGAGTGCTTGTTGGCTCCGTATATTTACTTGAAATACAGAATAAGAACTGATCAATGGTAAAAATTGTTTAAATAAATGGGAGTTGCCTACGAATCACTATAATCTCCGAAGCGTTAGCTTAACGTGCATTTTTGTTCATATAAAGTAATCTCAGCCGGTGAGGCTTTTGTTGTTGTTGGTTACATTCCATGTTTATGTTCTGTATTAGTGACCCGTGTAGTCACGTGCGATGCTGTCTTTTCCTTGTTTGTGTATTGAGCAATTGGCCGGGTTGGCAGCTCATTTGTCAGATGCGTCATTGCATTGAAGGAGGGTCTCGAGGGAGATTCCTGTAAATATTAGTTTTTTAGATTGTGTGTCAGCATTAATTTTTAAGGGTTTTATTAGTGTTGTGTCCCATATCCGTAAACGTTGATTTACGAGATGATTGTTCGTAAGCATCGTGGCTGTTACCCGATGTAAACGAACAGTCATCCAAGTACTCATTCCTCGTAGTTAGTCATTACGCGTACATAAAATCCACATTTTTTATAAGGGGGAGATCCGTCTGACTCCTCAACTTTTGATAAATATTTCTGTCATGGGAAGATTCAGGGAGGAATTTTATTATTGTTGTTGTCTATTTTCATTTTATTTGCACTAATAGTCATTAAATTATGTTATTTTTTTACGTCTTGTCACATCCTTTCTTAATTATAGTTTTAATCCTATGACCCTTACCTCAGTAGAGCATGTTGTTTGGCGAACGTAAACATCACACTATGAACTGAGCGCGACCCCTTGATCTAGATTCTTGCTTATAAACACTGCAATACTAAAGGGTTCATAGGAGGTAAACTGGCGCGGCCAAGCGTGGGGCGGTTCACTGAGGTGTAACGGCAAAGAAATTGCACATGTCAATGTAAGCGTAGTTGGGATTACAAACTGACGCAACATTGAAGGTGTATTTTGTTGCTGGTTCGCTGCTGGAACACATTTAGTTGGCGTATTTGAGTAAAACTGACAGGCCACAAGTGGAGGCAGATATGACAGTATTTTTTATCACCGGAAAGTGATATTTTATTAAAAGTAATTCAGGCGAAGAGGATACCGCCAACTGTGTGAAATATAAATTAAAATCAGGAGTTTGCAATGTAAAATACGGTTCACGTTTTTGTCTATTGAATTAAAGTAAAAATAATATACGTGATATCGGGCGCCCAATGATTAAAGTTAAAACTAGATTTGTTTAGAAAGTCAAACTCATGAAAATGTTAGGAGGCTGGTAGCCTTAAATGACAATTAATACTTTGTTAATTAGTCAGTGTTAATATCAGATCAGGATAACAATTTAATGACTAAATATGTGTTTGGGTTTAAATTAAATTGAGTAAAATTAGAACCACTCAGAGATGCAATCGACTAGTGGGATTAAATGTAAAATATAAATGAACTGAGTAGGGTAAAGAAATTAAATGTGCATTGGGATTATATGTATGTGTCAGGGGACATTGCTTTATGCCATTTCCCTAATGTCTCATATAAAGTGGATAACATGGCAACAGTAGAACAGATTCAAGAAATCATTGAGAGTGCAGCTAGGAGGACACAGAAATTGTTGGACACCAAATTGGCGGAACAGAGTGAATCATTAAACACTAAACTATCGGAACAGAGTGAATCATTAAACACTAAACTATCAGAACAGAGCGAATCATTAAACGCGAAATTATCTGAACAAATAAAAAGTAGTATGTTAGAACAAAGTGAAGCTATAAACAAATTGTCTGAGCAGAGTGAATCACTAGAAACTAAACTATCCGAACAAAGTGAATCACTAAACAATACTATGTTAGAACAAAGTGAGTCTATAAACAAATTGTCTGAGCAGAGTGAATCACTAAAAACTAAACTATCCGAACAAAGTGAATCACTAAACACAAAAGTATCTGAACAAAGTGAATCATTGCGGACACAATTAAATAACAGTAGGATTGAACAAAATGAATATCAGGCGGAACAAGCTAGATTACTAAAAAATGAAATCAATGACACGATAAATTCGCAGTTAGAGGCGCAGAATGTTAAAAACACGAACCAATTAGCTTCGTTAACCGCAGAGATGAAGGAACATACTAATCAACAGATGGTATTGCTGGCCCTAGATGTTAGTAAAAACAATGAAAAACAATTAGATCAGATTAAGAAAATGGAAATTATATTTGATCAAAAACTTAGCATTCTGGATGAAACGGTGTTAGGTAAATTAGAGCAAATTGAACTAGCATGCACTATGAGTACAAGCGAGGTCAAGATAGCTCAGGATAAGTTGGAAGGACGATTTAAGGAAATGGAAAAAAGCGGCAAGGTCATTCAACAACAATTATCAGCGGTAGATGAAAATATATCCGGCATAATTAAAGATATGGACCGTCTCGAAATAAAATCAGCGGAGCAATGGAAAAGCCTAGAAGCGGATCAGGATCAATTAAAGAATACTATCGACGAAAATAGCGCGAGATTGGAAGAAATGAAAAGCCAGATAGAAAGCAATCAGGATGACACTAAAAGCCAGATTGAGGAGAAAGAAAGCACAATTAAGGAGCAAATAAGAAAAGATTGGCGAAAAATGAATATCGATTCTAAAGAGGAAAGATCAACCATCCTTAAGACGGTAGGCGAAAATCATACTCGTATTCAAGCATTAGAGCAAGAAATTAAGAGTTAACTTAAAGAACAAACAGACAGGATCATTAAAGCTGAACTGAGGTCGATAGAACAATCCTCGATATTTAAAACGGGAACAATGAAAGAGAACCAGGACGACTCAAATAGCCCGGAGGGGACTAGCACAGCAGGAAGTCAGACTCAGACGGAGAGCCCATTAACGACAAACACGGAGGGGCTTCGCAAGAATATTGAAAGGAGTTCCACGCCACAGGACGGTCATCAGCCCACACAACTTATCCAAATAATTCGCTCGAACGATTATAAACCGCAGAAATACACGGAGAATTCAGGGGTGACATCTAAAGCCTTTATTAAAGAAATTGAAGATCATTATAATGACACTGGGGTACCTGAAGCACGTAGGTTGAGGATGATGGAGAGATTTTTATCAGGAAATGTCCTTACATGGTTTTTAAGCTTCAAATATACATTTGGAACTATGGCAGATTTCAAAATCGAGTTTCTGCGCAAGTACTGGTCGCCGGCATTACAGCAGAGCTTAAGAATGGAGCTTTACTCTAGGAAATACCAAACTACCCAGCAAACGAAATACTCAGATTTCTTTAACATGCAAATGTTAAAATTTCGCGACCTTGATTACCCTGTAAATGAAGCGGATCTGGTGATGACTATAGCGCGGCAATTACCAGTCAACGTGCAACAAGTACTAGTCGCAGCGAACGTTAGTACGGCCTTACATGCAGAACAGATATTACGCCAGATAGATGGGACTACATCTCATAATCATTATAGAGGAGGAAGACAACTGGAATTAGTCAATACGACAGAGGTCGTAAAACCAAAACAGGCAAACACGAAAACGCAGGGTACAAATACAAGCACATCCACACCTAGGCGGAACCAGGAAGAGGTAGAAACCAGACCGTACCAGCGTAACGAGAATAATTACAACAATAGGTCGTATCAAGGCAACAATAGATATCAACAGAGAGGGTATCAACAATGGCGTGAAAATCGAAGAAATGAGAGGCCTTATGGAAGATACGGTGATTACAATGGGAATCAAAGATGGAAAGGAAGGAGAGATCAAAATCAAGGAGAGGCACGTAATTATCGAAATGACTGGGATGATAGGTACGCTCAATCACAAAATTACCTAGAGGAATTACACGCTAGTCAAGGTGGAGAGCAAGGACGATGGGAGAAAGCCATTGGGAACATGAAGAATCCAGACACACATACTGAGGAAGCTGGAAGTCTACTGAGACAAGAGGAAAGTCAGGGGCGTGGGCGACAAACTGATGATGGGAGTCGCAGCGGAGCTAAAAAAAATCTAAATTTGGATAAAGGAGACAGTCTACAAACGCAACAGTCGGAAGTTGAAGATGGATGGATAGTAGCGAACATACAAGAATGGATTGCTTTGCCAGAGGATTGCCTGGAGGAGACGGTGAAACCACGGAACGATGAAATTAGGCAGTTACCCATTATTTACGCGAGGATTGGTGGAATTAAAATAAGATGTTTATTGGATACGGGGTCGCAGATCAGTCTGGTATCGGAGGCCTTGGTTCGAGAGTTGGGACGGAGTCAGAATATTCCTGTGATTCCCTTACCACAACTCAAAGTGAGGGGTGTTATTCCTGAACGCACCGTCACTTGTTAACGTCAGGCATACTTAGAACTGAACATATTGGAACACACTTTTGGGCAAACATTCATTATCATGGCAAAGATGAATTTCAATATAATTGTTGGTGCAAATTTCATTTGTGACTATCAAGCAGTGATAGATTTGCACAAGAATACAGTCAGTTTTAGAGAGTATGATCAACTGAAGAACGTGGGATTGCATATGGATGAAATCACTACCGGAAGAGATGTAAATTCTTGGGCATTGGACGCAATATCGGAAGAGACGGAAGAAGAGATACGAAAGGCAAAAGATAACATCATAGAAGGAGCTGTTGTGGAACTAGATGAGGAGAGTGAATCCCAGGAGATATGGTCTTTATTAACAGAAGGAGATGACAGTGATGCACAATTTGAAGAGTTACTACAGGAGCGGCTCAATGACATTCAACTTGGGGGTGAACATAGAAAACAATTGGAAGAGATTTTAATGAAGCACAAAGCAGTATTTGATACAGTACCTGGGAAATATTAAATTTCAAATATTCAATGCAAGTCGAGGATTGGTTACCTTTCAAAAGTAGATTGTACCCAATTCCGGAAAAATATTGTGGTCAAGTCAAGGTCATTATAGATGAGATGTTACAAGCTGGAGTGATAAGGAAGACACCCACACCTTATCTAAATGCGATTTTGGCAGTCACAAAACCAAATGGATCTATTAGACTTTGTTTAGATGCCAGAAATGTCAACATGAGACTCATTTTTCCAGAGTATGACAGAGCACCAATTATCAGAGAAGTACTAAAAGGCTTTAAGAACAAGAGCATTTATTCATCAGTTGACTTGACGTCCAGTTTCCACCATATTGAATTGGATGAGAAGTCACAGCTTCTAACTGGCTTCTTATTCGATAACCAAACGTTTTGCTTCGTCCGAATGCCCTTCGGAGTCAAAACAGCGGGCTGTGCTTTAATCCGAGCCCTGGATCGGAATCTAACCGAGGAAGTTAAGGAGATGACGGTGCGCTACATTGATGACATTCTGCTGGCATCCGACAACATTGAAATTCACATGGAAAATTTAGATAAAGTATTAGGCAACCTTAATGCATCAAATTTCAAAGTAAACCTGAAGAAATCGCATTTCTTCAAGAGCGAGATCTTATATTTGGGTCACATCATTGACAAGGAGGGAGTGAAGACAAACCCAGCTAAGATCGAAGCGATAAAGAATTTCCCTACACCAACGAGAGTCAAGCACATTCGGGCTTTCTTAGGCGTAACGGGATTCTTTAAAGAAAACTGTCCAGGTTACACGGAGACTGTAGCTCCAATGCAGGAAATGCTAAAATAGAATAATAAATGGTTGTGGAATGCGGAATGTGAGAAGGCGTTCCAAGCAACAAAACAGCTACTGGAAAACTGCATTAAGTTAGGATATCCAGATTTCAAGCACTAATTTATAATCCAAGCGGATGCTTCACTAATTGGTATAGGTGCCATGCTCTACCAAGAAGATCCAGCTAACCTGCAACTTAAAACATATTTGGCATTTGTCAGCCGAAAATTGCGTAAGCACGAGCGCAATTATACTGTAACGGAGCTAGAGCTGTTGGCCATCCTTCATGCGCTCCAACAATGGAAACGAATAATTTATGGCTACCCCATTGTTGTCAGGACTGATCACAAGGCACTAACATTCTTGTTTAAGACGTCGATGGCAAGCGAACGTGTGACACGTTGGTCTATATATATTCAGCAGTTTAGCATTGAGATTGAACATTGCCCAGGGAAGATGAACGTGATTCCGGATGCACTCAGCAGGAACCCAGAGCCTGATGATGAAGAAACAGCGATGGTACAACACTTGGAGTTAACACCGAAGGACCGGGAATTCTTGGAGGAGTTACGTGAGATACAGCGAGAACAGGAAGCGGAACCATGGATGATGCTATTAATTCAATACTTTAGAAAGCAACTACCTACAGGAACACCTGCATTTCGAGAAGCGAAAGCAAAAGAAGGAAGATATGTTTATGTCAACAATTTGCTGCACAAATGGGTAGATAATGACCACACCAAGTTAAGCATACTAGTACCTGCATCTTTACAGCGAGGATTGACCTGGCATACTCACGAAAGTTACGGACACGTCGGAGTAGACAAGTGCGAAGTGACGATAGGAGAGACATTTACATGGCCACGTATGAGAACAACTATATGTGACGTCATTACGACTTGTGATCGTTGTCAGAGGACAAAGCCCAATAACTATTTAATGAGGCAGTATCCTAGACCATTGCTACCTCAGAAACCCTGCGAGCTACTGGCCCTGGACTGTTTCGGCCCAATCCCGAAAGGTAGACGAGGTTGCCGTCACTTGCTAGTGTGCATTGGTGTGTTTTCTAAGTTTGTCGTATTATGCCCCATTCAGAAAACCACATCGAAACAAGTACTCAGTCGTATTCGAAATAGAGTTATTCCAATCCTTGGAAAACCAGAATTTATATTGTCAGACCATGGCAGCTATTTTACAAGCGCCGAATTCAAGAAAGGTATGGAGGACATGGGTATAAAACACGTTTTAAGCAGTATCCGACATGCCCAAGCTAATCCAAGTGAGAGAGCAATAAAATGTGTAACATCATACTTGAGAATCTTCATTCCCAAAGAACATCATAAGTGGGTGGATAAAATTAAGGATGTAGAGACATGTATGAATTCTACCAGGCACGAGCCAACAGGACAGATCCCTATGGTCTTACACAAAAACGAGTATCCAGTGAGAACGTGGAAAAGCATCATTAATGACCCGTTAATAAATATTAACGTGCATTCCAGTCGTTACCGCGGGCGGCTGCGGTGCAAACTTGATCTTCTCGGTATCTATTGGTGACTGTCCGAACTAGTGAGCCGGCAACGTTCAGCGTGTCTGTCTTGTCGATGGCTCGCTCGTGTGGCAAATGTTGGTACTTAGTTTCGGAGAACACGAGGCCTCACGATCGGCTCCGTTCGTACCCGAACGGCCGCCATTTTCTTCTTGTTGTTGTGAATTAACAAATGCAAGTTGAAGGAATTCTTGCAAGAAGAAAAGATGTGAGAACTAAATCTCTGGTGTAAAACGGGGATTATCTGGCCGTAGGCCAGGTAAACTTCCTTTCCCCGATATTATTTCATCTCTACGTGATTTACATTTACCGCCCACCGTTGAGAAATCTCTGTCATCGGATTAAATATGTAGACATGAAGAAAACGCAATGTATGAAGTTTGGCTACAGGAATACATCTCTTTATTAAGGTTTGTTATGTGTTAAAAGTTATTGGAACTATTTGTGACCTGAAAAGGTGAATTGGTCGTCGATACGAGTATTTTGTGTTGGTGTTATTCTACATATTTTATATGTTGCAGTCTTGAGCTGTTGAATAATTATCTTAGCGCAGTTGGCATTTATTTTGCCGTTAGTAAGTCACTTGGTTTGTAGAACCGAGTAGGCCTAAGCATGAAGAGAAAGTTCCAATACCTTATTTTTAACTTGATGTAATACACTTATTTATATGTATTTTGGGAGGGTTGTGTTTTATCTTTTTTTCTGACGTGCCGAGCTGTGTAATGTTCAGATCTCATTTTGTTTTGAGCGAGGAATTTTCCTAACCTAATTTTTTTTTCGTAACAGTTAATTTTCCTTTTCCTCGTCTCGTTAGCGTGGTCTCTTAAAGACTCTGTTTAAAATATCACCACTTATGATATGTATTTTATTTTTTCCATGGTCCGTTGCCTGGATACTCTCCGGGATTGTTATCCGATCTCGTTTTTCTCGGAAACAATGTAATTAATTTTTCATGTCGACTTGAGGTCAGTCATATTGGATTTTCATGCCGTACGCACGTACCTTGCCTTTGCTCCTGAGTAACTAAAAGATTTCAAGAATTATCTTATTAATTTCCAAGAGATATCTTCTTGGTGGTTTGAACTTGTCATTCTTCGAACCTATACGATGATAATGTATTTTTTCTTCGGAATCTAATTCTACTGATGTAGGGTAATTCTCGCATAATTGATCTTCTTCATTGAAATTGGGTAATTAAATTCCATCTCCTTCTTAATTTTATTGGTTCCTTGCTTCTTGATTATTAATTTGTTTGTTCTATTTATTACCTTTTATGTTACATCTTTTTTTTAACATGCATGTAAAGATGTTCTTTCCTTCAATTATATTTAATGTTATGAAATGTGATTCGTGTTTTCTTCAAGTTTAGTTTTAGTGCTCTTCTCTCAATTTAAATGCAACCTGGGTATGGTAATTTGTCCAGCCGTTCCACACACATACCCTAGTTGCTCTCTGTTATTATTTATCGTTTTTCTGTTTGTGTTTCTGAAGGTAACTTGTGGGTACATATTTTGGTACCTAGTCGCGTGGTTTTGTTTCCACCTTGTATTTTGTTGAGAGAATGTGTACTGGGTTTGACTTGGAGAAAGCATAGGCATAAAAGGGTTACTTATTCTGAAAAAATCTTGTATTAATCCTATGTGATTTTATGTTTCATGTCGACTATAAATGGAGCAACGGAATCTTAGGGCAGCTTACAGTTTGACCAAAGAAGAAATTATCTATGAACTCCTGATTAGAGGTTCTACTTCCTCTGGAAATAGGGAAAGGGATCTGATATTACTGAATGCAGTTTCGGATAATCCTGTACGTGTACCAAACTGGAGGAAATTTGACTGGACGTTAGGTAAGTCCCTTATTGTACCATCTGTTGAAAGTTTAATTGTGGTTTTTCATTCATTAAACTCTGACTGTGCTCCGTCTAATTCTCAACTTATCAGATTTAAGGTCCGCTGTTTACATTGGTACCATCGCCTTCGTGATTTAATAGAAGTTTGGCAGGATAGAGATCCTGAATTCCATTTAAAATTAATTTCTCTGCGTGCTAAACTTGTTGATTGCTTTTTTGCGTTATTCCCAAATAATAGTGAGAGTGCGAGTGTTAACCCTGGTGTGTGTGCAAATGAAGGGGTTCCTTCTATTAGTGGATTGAACGAATTGGTGCATAATATCAGTGTTGAAAGCAATTTAGGAAGTTTTGGTGGATCTTTGTCGAATCATAGTGAACCTGCAACTATGTATAATCAGGAAAACTATCCAAGTGCGTGCAGAATATCTGAGGTTAGGTCTGAGTGTAGCAATGTCAGAACAGGGTCGACCTCATCACGTCATAACCTTGAAAATCTTGATGATATAAATGTTTCCTTTGCTAATGTGTCCATTTCTGGTGCTGCGAGCAACCAGGTTAGGGGTAATTTATCAAATGCTAGGTCGAATGATGAAAGATTATCGCCCCTATGTTCTGAAAATCCTATTAATTTAGAACATGTGTCATCTAATGTAAATAATAATCCTCGTGGGGAGTTTAAAATGGGAATTAAGTTTGGTAGTGTACCTCATCCTTTAAATGCTTGCATCCAAAATCTAGAGATGTGCAACGGTAACGATGCTAACCTGTTAATAAAATTTTTAAAGCAATTTATTGACCTTGCTGACAATGCTGTAAGATTTGGGTGTCCTGATAGTCAAATTTTCAACCTGATCTTTCCTTATACCTCTGGTTTATTGAGAGAAAAGTTAATTGTAGCCATGGAAGGTTGTTATTCCATTGATCGATTTCATCGTGAAATATTAAGTTCATTTATTCCTAGTCGTGCTTTGAGTATGCTGATGCATAATTTTTTCTATAGAGTTCAGAGATTCGAAGAGTCTTTAAATGATTATGTAACTGATATCAAGTCTTATGCTAGAGTTTTTTCTGTACAATTAAGTGAACAACAAATTGTGGCTTCTATATTGGAAGGGATTAATCCAGAAAGCAGGTCATACTTGACAACATGCAGTATTCCCGTAAATTTCTCTGATTTAAACAGATTTGTGTTGAATTCGGGTATTATCAAACATTCCGATTCCTTGAGAGTTGCCAATGTTCCTCCACCTAATTTTAATTCTAATCTATCTCAGGATTCTGGAAATCCTATCTGTTATGATAGCTCGCAAGGCCCTCGTTTCCAAAATAGAAATTCCTTCGATTCGGGTAATCGCACGTCGAATAACAGGAGAAGATGTGATACTTGTGGATCATTTCAACATATTGCTAAATGGTGTACGAGGAGACCTAAACATAACCAATGACTAAATCGTAAGGAGACTTCTTCGGATTGCCATGCGTCAAATAGTTCTAAAATAAATTCTATGGAGGTAAATAATTATTTTGATGATGTCAGAAATCTTAAACCTAAAGTGAGGTTATGTAGTCGCATTTCTGAAGTTTCTAAACATTGTTCCCCATTTATTTATATTTGGGTAAATAACGAACCTGTTACTGCTCTGATCGATTCGGGTAGTGTGAAATCATTTTTAAGTAAAAACTGGTTTGAAAATATGAGGTCAGTATGCAAATTTGGAAAACTTATTAAAGAACCGAACAATTTTGTGTCAGCGAACAGTTCTAGTCTTGAAGTTTTAGGATTGGTAAACTTAAAGATCCGCATTTTAAATTTCACTTGGAGATATGATTTTTGGGTTGCAAATAATTTATCTTGCGACGCCATTATGGGTGCTGATTTTTTGTCTCATGTTGGGTTGTTACTAGACCTTAGAAACAGGTCATGTTGGTTTCGTTTTAAGCCTAATTTAAAATTAAACTTCAAGCCTTGTCTTAGTTTTTCCGGAGTGAATTCCTCCAAAGTTATATCTGGTTCTGACACCATTGAGGAGTTTAATTTTGAAAATCTTAAACCTGACCAAGCTGATAAACTTCGTGAACTGTGTTCATCCTTCCCTGAGGTTTTGACGAATAAGTTAGGGGTGACCAATCTATTGGAATACAAGATTGTTGTTTCTGATAATATTCCAGTCAGTTCGCCACCGTATAGACTAGCCCCTCCCAAGATGAAAATCTTGAAAGAGATAATCGACGAGATGTTAGATGAAGGGATCATTAGTAAGTCTACTTCCTCGTATTCGTCACCTATTTTCTTGGTGCCTAAATCTGACGGTAAATTTCGCCCAGTTGTTGATTATCGAGCTCTTAATAAAAAGGTTATTCAGCAGTCCATCCCGCTTCCTGATCTGAGATCTTGCTTTGCATGGTTTAGGGGTGCTAACTGGTATACGATTTTAGATCTGAATCGCGCGTACTTTCAGATTCCATTAACTGAAGATTCTAAACATCTAACAGCCTTCTCCACTGACTGGAATCTCTTTCATTTTAACCGTTTACCATTTGGGATCTCCACGGGTGCGGCCATCCTAAGCCGATTGCTAGATATGGTATTTGATGGAATCAAGTTCAAGTTTGTGTATCATTATTTAGACGACGTAGTCATATTCAGTGAGAACTTTGATGATCATCTGGAACATATTGGTGAGGTTATGTCTCGTCTAAAGAAAGCTGGTCTTACCGTAAAACCATCTAAAGTTTCCTTTGCTAAACCCAAGATTTCATTTTTGGGACATATCGTAACATCGTCTGGAATTTCTGTAGATCATTCGAGAACCCAAGCGATTCGTGACTTTAAGCCCCCTAAGAATGTTAAAGGTGTATCAAGGTTCATCGGTATGATGAACTATTTCCGTAAGTTCATTAACAATTTCGCTCAGCGTGCTGCTCCTATAAATATGTTGAGGAAGAAGGGAGTTAATTTTGTTTGGGGTCCTTCGCAAGAAGCAGCATTTGAAGATTTGAAATTAGCTTTGATAAATGCACCTATTTTGTCCATCCCTGATTTCTCCAAAACCTTTATTGTGCAAACTGATGCCTCCAATAGTGCTGTTGGTGCAGTGTTACTACAAGACCATGGAAAAGGTAGATTACCTATTGCATACACTTCCCGCACTCTGAATGATGCAGAAAGAAATTACTCTGTTTATGAACTCGAAGGTTTGGCCGTCATGGATGCTCTTGAAAAGTTCAAGTTGTATATCGAACATGTACCCTTCGAGTTAGAAACAGATAACCAAGCCTTGAGTTGGGTTCTTGGCAGACCTAGGAAAACTGGTCGAATAGCTCGTTGGGCCACTCGAATTTCTTCCTTTAAGTTCTCTGTACGTCACATCCGAGGGAGTGAAAATGTCATCGCTGATTGTTTAAGTCGGATGTATGGTGACACTAATGTTGAGGTTGAGGAAAATGTGAAGTGTAACGCAATTTTGGAACATAACATGTCAAACGTAATTCTGTCTAACTGTCCCATGTTGTTTCGGGATGTATCTGAATATCAAAAGGAAGATCCAGTTCTAAGTGAGATTATAAGAAAATTAGAGGTTGGTGAAGTTGTAAAACCATATTCATTAAGGAATGGAATCTTGTGTTGTTTGGCCCGTTCTGATAGAACACCTAAGATTGTTCTTCCCACTGTTTTAGTAGGCGAGATCTTTAAATACTTTCATGAGTCTCCTATCGGTGGACATTTAGGAGTATATAAGACCAGATTAAAGGTGAGGCAAAATTTTATCTGGAAGGGTATGGATGGTGACATCAGAAGACTGGTAAATAATTGTACAACATGTAAATTGGCAAAACCATCTCCTAACACTAAGGTTGGAATGTTATCGTCTCAACTTTCCGATAAACCAATGGAAAGATTGTTCGTAGATTTTGTCGGCCCGATGCCGCTGTCGAAGCTGGGTAACCGTTTTGTACTGGTTTGTACGGATGGCTTCAGTCGTTTTAACTGGTTGTTCCCAACTCGTTCAGCTACCACTGAAACGGTAATTAAATGTCTTAACCATATTTTTGCTGTTTTTGGCCCCTGCCAATTTCTGGTATCAGATAACGCGAAATGCTTTACATCACATGTTTTCCGCAATTTTTGTTTCGAGTTATCCATTTCCCATGTGACATCTTCTATCTATTATCCTAAAGGATCGTATGCTGAGAGGGTGAACAGGAATCTTCGAGCTGCGTTAATTGCTTACCATCATAAGGACCATAGATTATGGGACAGTTGCATTCCTTGGTTGACTTATTCGTTCAACACGGCGGTGCATGAATCTCATCGTACCACCCCTTTCAATTTAATGTTCTCCTTCGTCCCAAATTCCCCTATATCTAATTTGTGGACTATTAATCAATTGTTGCCTGATAAAGTCATGAATGAGAACGTACGTTCTATTTGGAAAAAGGCCAAAACATATATGAAGGTGGCACACGAGAAACTACAGCAGAGGTATAATAAAGGACGTAAACCGACGTCACTTCAGATTGGGGACATGGTTTTTGTCAAGAATTTTTCTGTTAAGGAAGTTGGTTCTAGAGAATCTGGCAAGCTAGTCACAAGATTCCGTGGCCCTTGTGAAATTATAAGTTTTATCACTCCGGTGACATTACTTGTAAAGGACCCTCAGAAAAAGAAAATATTTAGGGTGCATATGTCTCATGTTAAGAGAGGTTGTGATGTTTCAAATTAATGATCATAAAGTTGTATTTTAAATTTGTAAAAGCAAGGAATCTCAAAAATTTGATGGGGAAACCTTAGTTAAAACTTAGTTATGTATCTTCTGTTAGCCTAAATTTTTCCTAAATCATGTTTAACTATGGACTTGTCGTAACTGATGTTAATCAAAAAGTGTGATGAAGAAAGAAATGGACCATTGCTGTCGGAGTACGATTTGATTTCAGATCAAATGTTGGTGATATCGTCATCCTGTTTGAAGAGCGTTGTGACTGTCGCGAATGTCCAGGGCCCGGACGTCGTGATGCTAAGCCGTGACCTCAGCACTGAGAATGACCGAGTCTCCTCCATCCTATGAAGACTCATTTCTGTATTTTATTGTATCAAAAAAAAGATTGTACTACTGCCAAGTAAGAGTTGGAATTTTACGCATGTTGGTGATTTTCAGATGCATGAAAAAACTTGGGTGTATCTAATCATGGAACGATCAGTTTGGTGTACTAGGTGTTGTGAGAACTGATGTATGTTTTCAGGTCATATTGTCTCGGTGTATCTTTTACCCCCAACCATAAACTTGTGAACAATTGTTGCCTATTGTCCAGCATTGTGTGGGGGAGAGATGACCCGTTAATAAATATTAACGTGCATTCCAGTCGTTACCGCGGGCGGCTGCGGTGCAAACTTGATCTTCTCAGTATCTATTGGTGACTGTCCGAACTAGTGAGCCGGCAACGTTCAGCGTGTCTGTCTTGTCGATGGCTCGCTCGTGTGGCAAATGTTGGTACTTAGTTTCGGAGAACACGAGGCCTCACGAACGGCTCCGTTCGTACCCGAACGGCCGCCATTTTCTTCTTGTTGTTGTGAATTAAGAAATGCAAGTTGAAGGAATTCTTGCAAGAAGAAAAGATGTGAGAACTAAATCTCTGGTGTAAAACGGGGATTATCTGGCCGTAGGCCAGGTAAACTTCCTTTCCCCGATATTATTTCATCTCTACGTGATTTACATTTACCGCCCACCGTTGAGAAATCTCTGTCATCGGATTAAATATGTAGACATGAAGAAAACGCAATGTATGAAGTTTGGCTACAGGAATACATCTCTTTATTAAGGTTTGTTATGTGTTAAAAGTTATTGGAACTATTTGTGACCTGAAAAGGTGAATTGGTCGTCGATACGAGTATTTTGTGTTGGTGTTATTCTACATATTTTATATGTTGCAGTCTTGAGCTGTTGAATAATTATCTTAGCGCAGTTGGCATTTATTTTGCCGTTAGTAAGTCACTTGGTTTGTAGAACCGAGTAGGCCTAAGCATGAAGAGAAAGTTCCAATACCTTATTTTTAACTTGATGTAATACACTTATTTATATGTATTTTGGGAGGGTTGTGTTTTATCTTTTTTTCTGACGTGCCGAGCTGTGTAATGTTCAGATCTCATTTTGTTTTGAGCGAGGAATTTTCCTAACCTTAAATTTTTTTCGTAACAGTTAATTTTCCTTTTCCTCGTCTCGTTAGCGTGGTCTCTTAAAGACTCTGTTTAAAATATCACCACTTATGATATGTATTTTATTTTTTCCATGGTCCGTTGCCTGGATACTCTCCGGGATTGTTATCCGATCTCGTTTTTCTCGGAAACAATGTAATTAATTTTTCATGTCGACTTGAGGTCAGTCATATTGGATTTTCATGCCGTACGCACGTACCTTGCCTTTGCTCCTGAGTAACTAAAAGATTTCAAGAATTATCTTATTATTTCCAAGAGATATCTTCTTGGTGGTTTGAACTTGTCATTCTTCGAACCTATACGATGATAATGTATTTTTTCTTCGGAATCTAATTCTACTGATGTAGGGTAATTCTCGCATAATTGATCTTCTTCATTGAAATTGGGTAATTAAATTCCATCTCCTTCTTAATTTTATTGGTTCCTTGCTTCTTGATTATTAATTTGTTTGTTCTATTTATTACCTTTTATGTTACATCTTTTTTTTAACATGCATGTAAAGATGTTCTTTCCTTCAATTATATTTAATGTTATGAAATGTGATTCGTGTTTTCTTCAAGTTTAGTTTTAGTGCTCTTCTCTCAATTTAAATGCAACCTGGGTATGGTAATTTGTCCAGCCGTTCCACACACATACCCTAGTTGCTCTCTGTTATTATTTATCGTTTTTCTGTTTGTGTTTCTGAAGGTAACTTGTGGGTACAATTAACTGCCCACAAGATCCCATGATAGCACCTGACCTGCGAATAGAGAGAACGAGAGCCTACATGAGAAAACAAGCAGATCGCAGATTACGGCGATTGAGAAATAAGAGATTTCACCGTGATCTAGAAATCAACCATCTCGTTTTGGTGAAACGACCCGCTACATCGGATCCTGAGAAGAAGATCTTCAGCAAATTCTGTGAAAAGTTCATAGGACCCTATTCTATCGTAAGAAACCTAGGAAATAATGCATACAGAGTGAAAGAGTTAAGCACAGGAACAATGTCGGTCTACAATGCAGCCAACTTAAAAAAGTATCGAAGAAGTGAGCCATGGGAGCGCCGAAATAATGATGCACTTTAAATATACGGACGTCCTATATCAACCAAGTGGACGGGGAGAAGTTGAGTACGGCACGAGAAGAAGGAAGTGGAGATGGTGTTGACAAACATTAACGAGACGGGCAGAGTGTTGCCTAAGGCATCAGCGCGTCACGCAAGCAGCTGAAAGAGTGAGGTCCAAGCAGGAAATAAAACGAGTAAATGCCATTCAAGACAGGAGCGGCTAGACCAAGTAATAGAAAAGGGGTGATTCTGAAATAAAACAATTTGGCCTACGGGAGTCTTTTAAAAATTATCGACTTTATCCATAAGTTCGAAATTTTGTGAGTGGAGGAGTTGTGAACCCTTTATCCTCTGATGGATAAATGATTCGATGTTTTATTTCTTCAATTAATTAATATTTCCACCAGCGTCATGAAATAGCCAGACGAAGATGAGGAAACTTCAAGCATTTGTTGGAGACAGTGGGAACATACCTGCAGCAGTTTGACAAAAGGCTAAATACTTTAGCATTGTGAAAAGAAAGACCCTAACAATGTTTCAGAAGGACAGGTGGTGGCTACCTCAAAATAGAAGGGACGCGTGGTGAGACACGCTTATGGTATGTTCATTGTAATATACGCGCCTAGAAAAAATATAATGCAGTAACGTGAGTGGCTGATGGGACTACTGGACACTCCTACGAGGCCGAGGTCTGATAAAAACCGCGAAGTTATTGAAAAAGTGGAACCAATGAGAGATGAATGCTTACGAACGCGCCAAGTCTAGCTTGGGCACGCGACAGCTAGCATTAACGCGGGAGATCGGCTAGACAACATCTCTACGATCGATTCTAGGATTAATGGGCATATTCTTGACCTGCGCAATTTTACGAGTTCAGTGATATTTATTTCATTCCTGTACCACTATTATTTTGAGAATTTTTTATATAATTTCCCCCTCTATTGATACCTAGGGCCAGTTCATTTATAAGTGGCGTGAAGAGCCAAGATTGCTATTATATTTTGTGTGTGTCGGAAGACACAGGTTACTATTACTTTTGTGCGTCTGAGGACGTAGATTGCTATTACAATTGTGCGTCTGAGGACGTAGGTTATTATTATTACTACATTTTGTGCGTCTAAGGACGTAGGCACTTGTACTTTGCGTGTCATGAGGACACAGATTTTTATTAATACAAATGTGTTAAATTCAGTGTGATAGATAGTCACAGTACTATTTTGGTAGGGACAGTATCATCGACAATTCGCCAACAGACTGTTCTGGGGAATTAAGTACCTAAAACGGCGAATTTAGTAAACAGATATCGAGTGTGAATTAATCTATAACTTTTTGCATCAGCACGAGAGATGACATCGCTTATCCTGGAAGAAGTTTGGAACTGTCAACACTCCATCGAGATGTTTGAGATGAGCTAAGCAGAATTTAAGTAGGGAGATGGCTGCAGATGTTCGTTGACGGTGACTGGCAGAGGATGAGTACATGAATAATATTCTTATTATCTGACAAATTAACTTATGGTATATGGGACATATTTTGTTTGTAAATATCTTGCTTGTGTTGATTAACGTAGTGTATTTAGTTTTGGTCTGACACACCTTTTGCATGGAAACAGCTCGCACATATTTTATCAGTCGTAAGTTCTTGTTTGTTTGTTTGTTTTAAGTAACGTAGCTATGTGGACGACCGTGTTCGCATATGTTTACGTAGTGCGATTAAGAAGCGTCTCTCGGAGATATGTTGTGTTTCAGAAGTAGGACTGAATTAGTATAATCATGCAATAGATTGGAGGGTAAATTAATCTTGTAATGTTTATTATTGATCAGATTCAGTGAGTTATTTGCCGTTGGAGCAATGTAAATTGTGGCGAGGAGCAGTCAGTTCTCTCGTAGGTCTTATATTTTTTTAATAGTTTGTGAGGATCTGATTCAGCCGACCTGTGTGAAAAATGTTATGTCATTTCCAGCAGTGTGTGTGTGTGTGTGTGTGTGTGTATTTTATTGGTCATTACAAGCGGGAATTTCAGCGTAGACTGATTTCTGTCAGCTTGGTGCCAAGTCCATATGGTTACCTTGCGAGGACATATGTGGCTATATCGATTAAGGTCTTACCGTATGTTTATGTGGTTGAGATTTGTTGCTGTTGATTCTACGAGATAACGGTCAGGTGGTCAAGTTATTTTTACACACTGGGGCTGGACGATGACCAGAGTTGAGGAAGGGGGAAATTGTTTCACAAGGCGGGCTGAAAAGATTGCATCAAGGTCATTAGGGGAGTGCTTGTTGGCTCCGTATATTTACTTGAAATACAGAATAAGAACTGATCAATGGTAAAAATTGTTTAAATAAATGGGAGTTGCCTACGAATCACTATAATCTCCGAAGCGTTAGCTTAACGTGCATTTTTGTTCATATAAAGTAATCTCAGCCGGTGAGGCTTTTGTTGTTGTTGGTTACATTCCATGTTTATGTTCTGTATTAGTGACCCGTGTAGTCACGTGCGATGCTGTCTTTTCCTTGTTTGTGTATTGAGCAATTGGCCAGGTTGGCAGCTCATTTGTCAGATGCGTCATTGCATTGAAGGAGGGTCTCGAGGGAGATTCCTGTAAATATTAGTTTTTAGATTGTGTGTCAGCATTAATTTATAAGGGTTTTATTAGTGTTGTGTCCCATATCCGTAAACGTTGATTTACGAGATGATTGTTCGTAAGCATCGTGGCTGTTACCCGATGTAAACGAACAGTCATCCTAGTACTCATTCCTCGTAGTTAGTCATTACGCGTACATAAAATCCAATGCAAGTTAGTGGAACTTGGATCCACATTTTTTTATAAGGGGGAGATCCGTCTGACTCCTCAACTTTTGATAAATATTTCTGTCATGGGAAGATTCAGGGAGGAATTTTATTATTGTTGTTGTCTATTTTCATTTTATTTGCACTAATAGTCATTAAATTATGTTATTTTTTTACGTCTTGTCACATCCTTTCTTAATTATAGTTTTAATCCTATGACCCTTACCTCAGTAGAGCATGTTGTTTGGCGAACGTAAACATCACACTATGAACTGAGCGCGACCCCTTGATCAAGATTCTTGCTTATAAACACTGCAATAATAAAGGGTTCAATATGTTCACGTAAATAAACTGGCAAATATGAGACAAGAAATAGCACTGTACCTTAATATCCCCAAACCCAATTTCTACACAGCACATTGCTTTCAAACGACTTCGGTGACAGTTTTACTGAATACTGGTAAATCTGCACATATGGCATTGAAGCACACAGAGCGCATGCGTCGGTCGGTCAGAGAGCTTGGAAAACAGAGATATCCTACCCAGCGCTGCACTCCGATCACAAAATTCGAGTGACTGAATCTCAACAGATATTTATGAATATTCATGTTAAAACATATAATAAAGTTATAATTATCGTCCAACATAAACAGTCGTATGCAACTCGCCTATAATGGTAATTAAGACGCTCGTTTTATAAACATATTCGTGTCTTAATTGTTGCCATTATTGGCTCGTTGCATAATGTACTATAGTTGAACCGCTAGTATCAAGTTTCTTCCGGACATGGGATTCAAAAATTAATTTCTAAAGATTATTCCATACAATCATATGACAAATTGATCAGGAATTTCCACACCTATTTGTTTAAGCCAAAAACAGAAATGGTAAATGTTATATATTTTCCTGGACCGGCTCCTCTTAAAGAGGCCAACACCAAGGTCATCTGCCCGTGACCTCTATGGAGTGGTTAACTACCCTTCTTGTTACACAGAGTTATCCAGCAAATTAATAGCATCTGAAAGACACTCAACTTGAAATGTGTCTCATCTTTGATCTGTTTCTTTTACAGGCCCAAGAAACTACTAAAACCAAATGAACATAATTAGCTAAAAAGTGATCCAATTATAATATTTTGTGCATGCTTTCTTATTTCAGTAATATGACTGGCTTAATTTGCAAGTTTTATCAATAAAAGAAACTTGCACATAAAAATATAGGAGGTTAAGAATACATTGTCGGTTACTGGAGATCATTTGGTTATTGTTACGAATGATGTGGTGATGCTAATTGTTGCTACATGTGTAACTTGTGCTAATGTGGAATGAATAAAGCTTTTAATTTGCGTGACCGTTAAACTTGCGACCATGAGCCACGGGACCTCCTTTTTACGTGGAATCCGAACCACAGTACATGAAAATTTACTTCGAAACTCTCACATGCATTGACCAGGAATTGAATCCAGTCCACCTTGGTGAGAGGCAAACAGCTTGATCGCTACGCCACCACGCAACTGAAAGGAGGTGAATTGGTCCTAAATACCAACAAGTGCCATCCCCCTTAAGCGCAAGCAGAGTGCAACTTCTAAGATGGCTAAGAGTAAGATTCGACCTCAGGTCTCTTCGTAGTTGTCCTCACGAGCGATTCCCGATCCAACCCTTGTGCCTGCAGAACCGAGAATTGATCGTGAAGTTAGGCTAGTATAGCCACGACTGTGATATAAGACTTTCATAAGTAAATTTCCGGTGGATTAGAGAAGTGCAATCAAGATACCGTTCTGCGACCTGGGTGAACGCCCAATGACATGGTCACTGGACTGTTACTAACAAATACTGTCACGCACAACTACTGGCCTTCAGAATGAACAACACTTCCGTCACTGATAAAACGTCAGTAGAAAACTCACTGAAAGGCTGTTGTTAAAACACTGCACAAGTGACGTTACCTATAACATCATTCATTGTCTCAGTGAATATTGTACGATTCAAGTTTTATAACTTAAAATGTATTCAATGAAGGTCCTTTGTTGACTCTATACAAGAGTTTTATGTCTGTATTGATTTTAGAAAAAGAACTAGTAATAGTAATAACTAGGGGACCCGTGCGAGAAATCTCGCATGTGTATAAACCACCCACCCGTCTTTACTGTTATGTGGGCTTCTTGTTTATTTATAGGCAAAATTTAAACAAAGAGCCGATATTTATGAAATCAGAGTGCAATTCGTCACTCCTGCGATTATTTCTCCTTATTTTCAATGAACTATCGGCTACTTGTGATCGTCCCTTGTGTACAGACCACAAGGTTAGCGTTACTGTTATACGGGTTAGGCGCGACACGGTTCAGGCTGGGACTATCGTCTTGTTTATTAGTTCAAACACAGTTTTTTTTAAACAAATAAAACCGGGTGAGTTAGCCGTGGTCGTTACGGCGTGGCTGCAGGCAGTCGCTCACATCCAGGAGGCGAGGAGGTTCAAATTCCCCCGCTGGCAACCTTGAAGCTGGTGTTCTGTGGTTTCCCATCTTCCTTCCAGGGAAATGCCAGGGTTGGTCCCTAACTACAGGCCACAGCCGCTACCTTCCAATTCCTCGTCTTTACATTCACATTTCCTTCCCCCAGACAACACTCCACACGCGACGGTACTTGTATCTCCCCCCATAGGTGTCCGCTTAGAAGCAGCTACAAACTCTGGTGAGCCGAACATGTCCTAGGACTCTCCCGGCACTAAAAGCCATACACTAAAAACAATAAAATTAAAATAAATGTATTTCCGTCGACTTTTCAAGAAATGTAAGATTTTTCCTGTACTATTGAGATGATTTGGAATATTTTGACACAAATCTTCTTGTCAGTTCTGTCTGACGAGGCTGAATGTACCCCGGTCCAACCTTCAGACCAGAATTAAATTTCTTAGCAGAGCCGGGAATAGAACCCGGGCAGTCAAGAATCCTAGTACTACACAGTATTAGCAGTAACTCTGGTGTTAAAGCCCGACCCAGGAATGTCTGCCGCGACGCAGTTGTGCACTTCAATTCGTTCACACCTCCTCTGACACGTGATACGTCCTGACTCCCCGAGTCCCGATGTAGGAACATCGTTCATTCTCTGCTTGGAATTGGCCGTGATAACATAATGCTACGCAATGTAGACGAGAGCTTCGCTCACCCGCTCGTCATTGTGCAACGACTTGGCAACATTGCATTGGCTCCCCAAATCAGCAGCGGCTAGTATGGAAGCAGTTTGTTCTTTATTTTTAAAATAACATAAAAAGTAAACTACTGGGCGTAGAATTGTGATTCAAGTTTCTATATACTCAGTAAACTGCTGCCTTTCATCCTACTTTAATGTAGAAACCGTATCCGGTCAAACTTGACCGCTCGGTGCGCGTGATATTTCGTTTCGGTGACGCGTGACGCGAGCCGTCAGCCTCCCACTGTTCTGAAGCCACGCCTCTCCGGTCATGTCACGGCAGAAACCGCTGGGTCGGGCTATACGCCAAAGTAGTCGCTTCCCCTCCGGTTATCTATTCCCGTGTCATGATACAAGCATGTGATCTCCGGTAACTGTGTGAGAACTTGTGAGGAGAATCTGATACTAACTTCCCGTCTCTCCTCCTCGCTGACGTGGGCCAGACGAATCATCTTTCAGCCTCGCTTGTCTGATAACTTGTGTTTGTCTGGCACTGTACTAGTGTGTGTACTTGCCCTTGACACTGCGACGTAGCCGTGCGCGTTAAATCACTCACCATGACGGCGATGGGGAGCTGCATCAAGTCTGGAGATCGGAGGTTCCAACGCCGGTTTCCCCAGGTTTTTCCACACACCGTACAGGCAAATGCCAGGATAGTACTTCTTTTCAAGTTCTCAGGCACTTACCTCAAGCCCGACTCTAATAATTACATTTGTTGTTGCTTATTTCAGGGGCTGCAATATCGTGGTCATGTAGCCCCGTGTATTTGGGTGTGTGTAATTTCTCTGATAACCTGTGTTATTTTGATGGCTGTACTAGTGTGTGTATTTGTAAATTTGAGACATGATTGGGAAGGAGGCGTCCATGGCCTTAAGTAAGGAACCATCCCACCATTTGCCTAGAGTGTAAGTGGGGAGGACCACGGAACACCACTTCCAGGATGGCTGAGGCGGGAATCAAACCCTTCTCTTTTCAGATTTGCCTCAAGAGGCTGAGTGTGCCCCGTTCCAGTCGTCAGACCAGAATTAAATTGTTTTGGCAGAGCCGGTAATCGATCCCGGACCTCCGGGGGCGACAGCCTAGAACACTAGTCGCTACATCACGAGGTGGTCTTATAATTACAGTTACACACACTACTACAGTCAACACAGAAACACAGGTTGTCAGACAAATTTACACACACCTAATTACACGGGGCTAATGACAAGATGTCCCAAACCCCTTATACGAATTGACAACAATGACCTTGAAAGAAAGGAGTGTGGATAAAACTGGAGACAACCACACTCAGCATGGCCTTGTCAGCTGGATTCGAACCCCAGCCTCCAATTACAAATATGTAAGGGGTGTTGGGTCTGTTCTAACTTGAATGTCAGTGTGGCTTTGTCTGGAGCAGTCCCCTCGCAACACGCTCTTTAAGTGTGGGAACAGATGGCACTGCCCCTCGTGGGAGTGGATGGAGTGGGGTTGACTGACTCCAAGACAATTGAGAGGGACACACAGGATGTTTAATTGAACAGGACAGACAACTTGACGAATAAAATACCGTTAATAAAACGTTTAATATAAACATACAGATATACTGTATATAATAATAATATCGTATGGTCTCGGGTGTCGGGTGCAAGCTTTGTTATTTGACACCCAGAGGGCAGCTTGCATGTCGAATTTTTGTTGTTCCTTGGAGCGCTATGAAAGTCAAATCCTGGACACTATAGCGCTTTCTAATAGAGAAAGCAGGAACTTTGGTGTTGGCGGAAAACCCCGAGATTAATTTTGGCATTATGAACGCGGGTTACTGAATTCAAATGTGTTCTTTAACACGCCAACAACGTATGACATGCGTGTCGTGATTTTTGTCGTCTTTCAAAAAGCACTTACCACGGTCAGGAGCTAACCTGCAAGCTTAGGGTTGGTAGTCCGACACGATAACCACTCACCCACCGTGGAAACCAACATACAGATGAATCGTTTGGAATGCAAACCATACTGTAAGCTAGCCGATCACTTTAAGAATGTTCCTAGACTCGACTGAGTGCAAGGGATTGACATTCAAGATGCCCCAAGCCGCTAATCTGAAGCAACAACAAGAACGTTTAATGGTGTCGTGAGTAGAGGTATTTGACCACCTCGTGGTGTAGTGGCTAGCAAACTTGGCTGTCGCCCAGGAGGTCCGGGTTCGCTTTCCTGCTCTGCAAAGAAATTTAATTCTGATCTGAGAGCTGGAATGGGGTACACAAAGCCACGTGAGGTATAACCGAGCAGTGTTGGGTTCGATTCCCTCCTCAATCATCATGGAAGTGGTTTTACATGGTTTCCCACTTCTACTCCAGGCAAATGCCGGGATGGTCTCTGATATACGGACACGGTCGCTTTCTTCCCAATCCTCGCCAAAAATACAAATACTACCACTACAGATACCGCTATAACATAGGTTGTCAGACATAGTATTATTATTATTGTTATTATCATTATTTATATACACACACCCAAGTATACTGGGCTGAATGACCATGATGCCAAAGCCCCTCAAATGAAACAACAACGAATTAAAGAAAGACTTTCGCTTGTATGTATGTGTTACTGGTATCCATATCGCCTTAAATCTGACCCCCTCGTGGGTGTTATAGCTAGCATTCTAGGTCTGGATTCGATTCCTGGCTCTTCCAAGAAATGCAATATATTCTGGTCTGGAGGCTGAAACGTGAGGCAAAACTGAGAAGAGGTGGGTTTGAGGCCCACCTCAGCCATGCAAGGCTTCCCACTTCTATTCCAAGCAAATGCCGGGATGAATCTTATTTGAGGCCACGGTCGCCTCCATCCTAATCCTCACCTCAGTTTAAAATGTCTGGTCCCGTGGCTAATTTCTTGCATTCTAGGCTTTGACCCGAAGGGTCCCAGGTTTGATTCCCGGCTAGGCCGTGGGGATTATAATCTCCTGTAATTAACATCCCTCGCTCGAGGACTGTGTGTTTAAGATGGCTTCGTTAAAGAAATATCAAAAATCAAGTAAACAGAAAAAGTAAAATGAGAGAAGAAACATTTTTTTAAATATTTCATAGTGATGGTTCCTCAGTTTAGGGGCTGCGACAACGTAGTCATGTAGCCCCGTGTACTTTGGGTGTTTTTAGAATCTTTCTGATAAGCGGTGTTAATTGTGATGGCTGTATTAGTGTGTGTTATCTGCAATTCAGGTAAGGACTGCAGACGATCAATTTCAAGTAGTTCCTACTTTTGCTACCAAATGCTACTGTCAACGGCACCTAGCTCTGAACTTGGGTAGAGGAAGTGTATCAAATATGGAATACCTTTTTATTTTAATAAAAATGACGACCTCCTATTTGACATTGTTAAATTCTAAATACATGTTACGTTGCTACAATCAGTCTACTTTATCAGCTATTTATTTTTATTCTCATTAACACTTATTATTTTTGTAAATTACAAAATATAATAAAAACTGTAATTTTTTTGTTCTGAAAAAAGTGTTCCTAATATGGAATACTATTATTTGTATCGTAAACATTTAGTTTAATAAACGTTCATAGTCTGTATGCATAAAATAGGAAATACATGAACATAATTCAAAATAATCATTATTTGCAATGTTTACGTACTTGAACACACGGTTTGAGGAAAGTATCTGAGAGTCCAGCAGTTTATCTTCGTAAGGTGATGATGTTAGAATCTCGCTGAGGACCCTTTCGCCTTGCTAATTTAGGAACAGGACAAATGTATTCTGTTACGATTAGTTAGTTTTTGTTGTTTTAAGGGACGGGACTACGAGGTCATCTTCCCCTTGTTACGATTAGGTCCCATTGTGTTTTCACATGCCATTTTGAACTTTTTTGCTGTTGTATTTTTATTTGTTGTTTAACGAAACAAAGTTGTTCTTGGTACACCATATGCACTTGCTGCCGATTTGTAACCCATTTTCCCTGTCCATACTACAGTGATAGAGTGTTGCATATCTACTTCCTTCCACTTCTTCCGTACCTTTCCCTCTGAAATGACCATCCGTTTGGCCATGGTTCTAAAGAGAAGAAAAACTGCCTGTACATATGGAAAAGTCTGGCTCCAAATATGGAATACTATTCCATAATAGGAACACCACAGTATTCCATATTAGGTTCCCAGCAGCATTTAATTTGCACCTTACAAAATATGTATACCAGTTCATCAAATGTATTTGTCTACTGCATAGTTTGTATGGTTAGTGCACACTCTATGTAACGCTAACAGACGTTTTGGAATTTAGATAAAGCCTTAATTAGTAAACGACTGCAATTCTTACCTTCGCAAAACTTCTTGGGGTTTGTAAAACACTCATTTGACTGTCACGGACAAAGAACGCAGCTCAAGTGCCTCCCCTCAACTCTCCACCAGAGAGACCTTCCTTGTGCATCTTCGTACCTGTTCCACGCAGCGCTGCCAAGTTTAATTTAACAAATATTGGGGTATTCCATATTAGGAACGTATTCCATATTTGGTACTTTTCCTCTACTAGATTCCACCGCAACCAGCACCTGGCTGCGAACGTTGGAACTCAATAGAGCGTTAATCAAATCTAACATAGAAATTTAGCTTCACACAATTGTAGTAAGTGAAAGGTTCTTTTACATGCCACAAATCTATGACATGGGCCCGCCGGCTGAGGGATTTTGAAGGCTCCTAAAAAATCCGACGACTTCAGCCGGGTTTGAACCCGTGATTTTGGTCAAGAAGCTCAGCATGCTAGCAACTACGCCACCGAAGCCTCTAATCTGGTCAAAGAATGTGGCTGTTGTTTAGGATATTGGGTAGCTTGTATCATCGGCTCCGTGTGTCTGGTGTCTGATAACGTGTGTTACTGTGTTGAATAATCTTTAGGGGTGGATGCCCCAGGTACCATTGCGGCTTTTTCCTGAAGGGAGGGTGGAAGAACCAGGTGGGGGGGGGGGGGACACGCTCAGGATGGCCCCTGTGAGTGCTGACATTCGAACTTTCGAATTCCAAAGTCCTATCGTCCATCTCCCCAGTACAGTCATGGAGTGCAGCACAGCTCTGCTACGGGATGTAGCTGTAACAATCTCAGATTTGTCCACTGACATAGCCGGTGCTTGAGTGTATGTATATCTACCCCTTATTATTCCCGTTTTCCAACGGGGTCGGGGATGAGATGCGATGGAAGTCTTTGTGGCGATGGTTTTTACGGCCGGATGCCCTTCCTGCCGCCAACTTCATGAGAGGAGTTAATGAGAGATGAAATGAATGATGGTGAATGAAATTGGGCAAGGATGTGGAAGGAAGCGGCCGTGGCCTGTCAGAAGGTACCGTCCCAGCATTTACCTGGTGTTGAAAATGGGAAACCACGGAAAACCATTTCAAGGACGACCGACGGTGGGGCTCGAACCCACGCGTCTACCGAGTCAGCAGAGAGCTTGGCCCCATGACCTAATGCTGCGCTTTAGCCAGCGTAGCCACTACTGTCGGTATAGCCGGTGGTTGAGTACTTATTCGAATTACCTCCACGGCCCTCAGAGAACACCCCCCCCCCCCCCCCTAATGCTATAGAGCAGTCATGGACAAAGTACGGCGCGCGGGCCAAGTGCGACCTTCGAGCTAGTCTAATCCGGCCCGCGACATTGATTCAAATTATACTGCTTACAATTACACATGTCGCCTCCGTAGCGTAGCGGTCAGCATGGCTAGCTGCCGCCCCGGAGGTCCTGGGTTCGATTCCCGGCTCTGCCACGAAATTTGAAAAGTGGTACGAGGACTGGAACGGGGTCTACTCAGCCTCGGGTGGCCCAAATGAGTAGAGGGGGTTCGATTCCTCCTCAGCCATCCTCGAAGTGGTTTTCCGTGGTTTCCCACTTCGTCTTCGGGCAAATGCCGGGATGGTACCTTTTTCAAGGCCACGGCCGCCTCCTTCCTTCTTCCTTGCCTATCCATCCTCACCATCCCTCATGAGGCCCCTGTTCGCTTTGCAGGTGAGGCCGCCCGGTCGAGGTGCCAATCCCACCTCACCAGTTGTATCCCTTCCGATTCGATGTTCCCAGCTCTAGGACACTGCCCGTAGAGGCGGTAGAGTTGAGTTCCCTCGCTGAGTCCGTGGGTTCCACCAACCTGGAGGGTAAACGACTAAAAAAAATAATTAAAAATTAAAACAATAACACATAGGTCATATTTCCTGTTGCGTGTACCTAAGTGAAATCTATTTCAATCTCATTGTGTGTATGCGTTTTGTGTAATATCTTTTTGTGCGAAAAATCTCCATGACGAATTTGAATGAAGATTTCAGGACTTCAAAGTTATTGAACATGACTTGGACGTTTTCAACATGCCATTTATTGTTGACTGTGAAACAGTAAAATCAGAGCTGCAGCTAGAACTGATTGAGTTACAATGGAACAACGAATTAAAGCAACTATTCCTCAACGTTTCGAAAATTGAGTTCTACAAAACCCCACCAATATCAAACTTCCCAAACTTGAAATCTCATGCACAAAAGATAACTGCCATGCTCGCATCTTACTATATCTGTGAATAAGTGTTTTCTACAATGAAGCTTCGCAAAAATAGCGTCAGAAATAGTTTGACAGACCACCATTTAGCTGCGCTACTTAGAATCAGCTCATCCCAGTTTCAACCAGATCATGAAAAACTTTCAGAAGCACAGTCACAGTTTCACTTGTCACATACTCCTTCCAACAGGGGCGTGGAGGTGCAGCGGTCAAGCTGTATGCCTCTCACCAAGGTGGACCAGGTTCGATTCCCGGTCAATGCATGTGAGATTTTCGTAGTGAAATTCCATGTCCCGTGGTTTGGATTCCACGTAAAACGGAGGTCCCGTGGCTTATGATCACGAGATTAATGGTCACGTTAAACTACAAGCTTCCTTTTCCATACTCCTTCCTCTTCTAACAAATAATGAAGGTGTATTCTGTTTTCCTAAGTTTTCTACCATTTTGATTTAAAATTCAGAAATGAAAAGTTTATAATCTATCTATAGAACATGTGTTGTTCTTTTTTTTGGCCCGCCTAGATTACTGTATTTTGTATTGCATCTGGCCCTGCCCCTAAAAAGTTTGCCCATGCCTGCAGCCTGGACACCGAAATACTAAATAAACAGTTCTAAACAATAAGACAGAAAAACTAGATACAGAGGATGTTGATCGTCGTTCTGTTAGATAAAATTGAGGAGAAATATTTCTTTGGATGGATGAATGAAAATTCCCTTTCCAGTCTCTTTTAAGTTATATTACACGACAATGTTGTTAAGAGTTCGGAAAGTACAAAAAAAGCACGGTCAAACCCCAATGCCGAGCATGCTAAGCCATATTTCACACGATAATAGCGTTGCAGAACCGCACGGAGATCACAATTCGAATCCTGGCATTGGCATTGACCATTCTAAATGTGATTTTATACACTCACCATAGACAAATAGATTATATATTTTGTTTAGTTTCACGGCACCTACTAAAAAACGTAAATTGTAATCATTTTTGTAACACGCTTGACTACATACAACTCAATAACATTCCTCGATACACAAATAAACGGGCCTGATACCCTTGATATCTCTATTCCATAAGAGAAGCGACAACAAAAACGTAACCCCCCCCCCTCCACAATCTCTGAATTCTGACTACGTTTCTTGAAGTGCCTCAAAAGGATTTTCCTATGTATTGGAGCATATTAATTTTCCTCTCTTGTGAATTCACGACTTGTGAAATTGACGGTCACAGATAATGCGTGTGCCGTAACGTGCCTTACAGCACCATCGATGAGCTTCTTGTGGTATTAGATAGCATCTGGTTGGTTGGTTCCTCAGTTTAGGGGCTGCGACAACGCGATCATGTAGCCCCGTGTACTTTGGGTTTGTGTAGAATCTGTCTGATAGCCGGTGTTAATTGTGATGGCTGTATTAGTGTGTGTTATCTGTTTTTAATTCAAGTAAGGACTGCAGATATTCGATTTCAAGTAGTTCCAACTTTTGCTACCAAACGCCACTGTCAACGACCAACTAATTCTGAACTTGGTTACTAGATGCCACCACAGTCGGCTCCTGGTGATAAACGTTGGAACCTAAGAGCGTTAGTCAAATACAACCTATAATTTAGCTTCACACAGGTGTAATTAGTGGAAGGTTCTTTATCATGCCATAAATCTATGCCATGGGGCCGCCGACTTTACTTCCCCTCCGAAGGAAGGCATACGGAGGGATTTTTAACGCTCTTAAAAATCCGACGACTTCGGTCAGATTTGAACCCGCGATCTTGGGCATAGAAGCTGAGCATGCTACCAACTACGCCACCCAAGCCGCCTAGATAGCATCTGAAGAGTAAAGTAGTTGTTTATTCCTTTAGAGGTTGAATGACATCGTAGTCTTGTACCCCGTGTACTTGGGTGTGTCTGTCTGAAAACTGTCATTGTATACTACAGTACTGTGTGAATTGCGACTGGGATTTGGGTAGGATGCGGCCATGGCCTACAGTATGCACCACTTCCGGCATTCGCCTTCTCAGGTCTGCATCACGAGGCTAATTGAGCTTCGTTCCAGCCCTCAGCCCAGAATTAAATTTCTTGACAGAGCCGGGAATCTAACTGGGACCTCCGGGGCGACAGTCAAGCATGCTCTTCTCTACGCCATGAGGTGGGCAAAAGTAGAAAGTGCAAGGGCGTTAAGTTAGTACGTAATCACCAGTGGGCGCAGCAGGTGGAGCGAATATGACGTCACTATCATGTGGGTAACAGCTGACAACCCAGTAAGACCTCCTATGTTGTACTCGTGAGTAGACCTCGCACTGCAAATAGCAAAAATATGCTTCATATATATGCACTTTAAACAAGGAACGCCATTTGTCGCAAAACTCTATTCTGATAGTTGCCAACCTCATTCAGAATTCAGAGACCCCTACGGCATCCCTCTCCCTAATACAGCTACACGCACTACAACAGTCATCACAGAATGACGGGTTCTCAGACAAGATCAGTAGTCGTTAATTCATTTTAGGGGCTTGGGACATCTTGGTCATAAGCCCCGTGTAGTTCGGTGTGTGTTGAACTTGTCTAATAACTTGCATTCATGTGATGACTATAGTAGTGTAACTGAATTAGGAACATGGATGAGGGAGGTGCTATCCCAACATTTGCCTGGAGGGAGTGTGGAAAAATCCGGAGAAAAAACACACTCAGGATAGCCGCTGTCAGTGCCGGAATTCGAACCTGTGATCTCCAAACATGCTGCAGCTGCCGTCGCGGCTGTGGTATACTCCGCGGGACAGACGAGTTTTACACACGGGCCTGATGACCAATATGTTCCAACAACAGCAACAAGTTCTTCACAGAACTACATGTTAAGAATCTGTGTGTAACGCCTTGTCTCCCTTAGGCCCATCGTTTGGTGTACATGTTCAAAACAAGCACTTGTTTCCGAAACAATGTTTCTTTCCTTTAGATAGAGATAGGTTAATCTTCCATCAGGGAGGAATGTGTCTGATAATAATGTTATTGTGGTGTCCCTCAGGTCTACTAATAAGGTACCCCGAGACTTGGCCATCTCGTGGTGCAGTTGAAAGCGTAATTGGCTAACGTCTCTGAGTATATACCCAGGTTCAATTCCTGGATCCATCATGAATTTAAAACTCTCGGCGTAGTTTGGTACGGGATGTCCCATCCTTTTACAGTAAATTCCAAGGAGGAACGAAGAGTAATTAGCCAGGGTGCATGTGATCCCTTGTCAGAGTCGACGGTTTTAATTGATTCCTCTAGCTTTTAGTGTATAAGACAATCTTTTTTTTTAGTTTAATTCCAAGACTTGAGGTGTACCTACTGTGTGCGTATACAGGTGGTGGGGGTGGAACAACACTGAAGATGTCAGCGCTGGATCCCCAAACGACGCAGTTACCATGAACATAAACTGGTCGTCATAATTCAGGAAATAAATACAGACTAGAGATTCTGGAGAAGGTGGTCAACGTATCTATTGCCAACTTGAACCATAATGGAGATGATGTAGCAGCAGTATGATGTTATGCAGTAGTTTGAGGATAGAACAAAAAAGGTTTTTTAAGTGTCTTGGGAATATCTGGGATCTCAATCCGATTGAAAAACTCTGGCCAAAGTTGAAAATATTAGAAATCCAAGCAACGAAATTTAGTTGATCGAAGCCACCGTCAACATCAGCTTGCCACGGTGGGTGAGTGGATAGCGTGTCGGTCTACTAACCCCCAAGATTGCAGGTTCGCCCCTGGCCGTGGTAAGTGATTTTTGAAAGGCGGCAAAAATACGATACGCATGTCATACGATATTGGCATGTCAAAGAACTCATTTGAAATCAGTAGGCCGAGTTCATAATGACAAAATTAATCTCGGGAGTTTCCGCCAACACAAAGTTCCTCATTTCTCTACTAGAAAGCGCTATAATGTTCAAGGAGCTTAGATATCTATTATCTAACCTCCTTGACTTTCATAGTGATTCATGGAACAACGAAATTCGACATGCAAGCTACCCTCTGGGTGTCAAATTACAATGCTTGCACCAGGCACCCGAGGCCATACGATATTATTATACCGTCAACATCTAGTGTCTGTTATTATTACGATGACCCGAAAAATTGATATTGTCCTGGAAAGTTTGACAAAGTACTGACACACAAAGTGGGTCACATAAAGACTTACTGAAGATTACATGTACTGCATTTTCACAAACAATGGGTTTAAATTGCTCTTTATAAGAATAATAACACTTAATAATACATTATTTTCTCCAGTTATTTCTATTCAATGAGTGGAAAATAATAGTGTGCTTGAAAAGTGAAAATATATTTCTTCCAAAGTTTCCAGATATGGCCACCAGTGTCCATGCTCCTTTTGCTCATTTACACGGAATCCTTAATGTGTACTTTTTGGCTGGTCGTTTGATATCTGCCTGTCCAAGTGACACTGATATTTTCGCGGTTGTTCTTCAAACTGGAGGGCATGCAGTAGTTATTGGTAAGACATTATATGCACGTGATTAAGTTGTTAGTGGAGTTACCATCCTTGACTGTACTCGCCACCACAATCTTCTCCCTTCTTCTCGAAACCTACTTTTAAACCACGAGGAATGTGGATACACGTATTACATTCTGCCTCAAGGGGCCATCTCAAAATTAATTACATAACAGATTCCTGACATTCTTCACCGGTTCTCGTTCAACTCTCTGGTAGACGAGAGCACAGTGGACACCAGTGAAGAAAATACGTAGATAATTATTATCATTATTATTACTTTAGAATATAGCCTATCTTAAGGTGTTATAATTTAAAGCATAAGAGGTTTGACAATGAGCAACCTTCGGGCATAGAGCGTTGTAGTGTAATCAGGTTCGCCCACCAGCACGGAATGCATGAGATCCGAGTTCGAATCCCAATGGCGATCTTGTTTTGTGACCTTAAAATTATGCATTTTGAACGAGCACAGCGTTGCCAAGTTGATTTCTTATAGAGGCTTTGCAACACCGTGGTAATGTAGCCTCGTGTACTTGTGACAGTATGGAATCTGTCTAATTGCGATGGATGTAATGAAAATGAAAATCCACAGCCTGCTTCCAGTCTCCGACTGGGTCAGGAATGGAATGAATGAAGCCCCCATTTAGCGGCGAGGATATGAACTGTGCCGGCTGCCGAGGTCTGACGCACTCCTCTAGGGCAATGATTAAATGAATGACAGATGAAATGAAATGATAGTGGAGAGTGTTGCTGGAATGAAATTTTGACAGGGAAAACTGGAGTACCCGGAAAAAAGCCTGTCTGCCTCCGTTTTGTCCAGCACAGATCTCACATGGAGTGACCGGGATTTGAACCACGGAACCAGCGGTGAGAGGCCGGCGAGCTGCCGCCTGAGCCACGGAGGCTTCGCGATGGATGTAATAATGTGTGCATTTTGTAATTGAGGCTAGGATTTGGAAAGAGAAGTCCGTGGTCTCATGTTACGAACTCTCCCGGTATTTGCCTGGGGTTAGAAGTTGGAAACCACGGAAAACCATTTCTAGGATAGCAGAGGTGGGAATTGAACCCATCTCTTCTCAGTTCTGCATCTTACAAAGTGCCTTAGTGCACCCCATTCCAACCCTCAGAGCCGGGAATTGAACCCAGGACAATTGGATCCGGAATCTCAATGCTTACCCCTACACCACAGAAGGTGACTCCAATACTACTCAACTGAGAGACGACGAAAATATACCTTCAGTCAATAACATTATTATTAATGTTTTCTAAAGTATCGGTTTCATCAGCAATGTATAATTAATATTTATAAATACAGTAGAAACATGCATGAAGTTACAAGTTCGTGAAATATAAGATGCGTTCAAAAAGTAACGAGCCGGAGGCTGGTAATGCGCAAACCGGTGACTACATCGGCTAATCATGGCGTGTGTAACGAGGTGTGGTTCCGACCAGAGCGTGGAGGTCACAGCCCGTCGCTAGAGGGCACGCGTGCACGTCACCAGACGATACAAAGCGGGCAGCAGCATGCATCAATCGTCCAACGCTGCCAGTCGCATTGCAAACAGTGACATGGAGGCGTCAACAGAAGAGCAAAGAGATGTTGCTCGGTTTCTGACAGCGGAAGGAGTAGGGGGAACGGACATTCATCGCCGAATGTCACAAGTGTACGGTGAACACTGCATGTCCCTTGCAAGGGTCAAGGCGTGGCACAAGCGCTTCAGGGAAGGACGGGTGTCGTTAGCCGATGATGCCCGGTCTGGGGCACCCCCCTGCATTACCGATGACAACGTCCAGCTGGTTGATACACTCATTACCCAGGGCCACCGTGTGACAGTGAACGCCATAGCCTCCGTGGTCGCTCCACGACAATGCACGACCTCATACGACCAACACAGTCGCGGCACTCCTGCAGAAATTCAAATGGGAGGTTCTCGGCCACCCTCCATACAGTCCAGACCTCTCTCCCTGTGATTACGCCATGTTTGGTCCCCTGAAAAGGGCTCTGCGGGGTCAACGATTCACCTCGGACGCCGACGTCCAGCTGTACGTGCGGAACTGGTTCACATCGCAGCCCAGAGAATTTTATGAGACATCCATTCACCGCCTCGTGTCACAGTGGGACAAGTGCCTCAACAGCCAGGGCCAATACTTCTAACACACGGGTACTGTTTCTGTAATTATGCCTCCGGCTCGTTACTTTTTGAACGCACCTTATAATATGACAGAGGTAAAACAATAACTATCTAAGTGTTGTCAAGAGAAATAATTCAAAAAGTAAACATTAGTGTAAATGTATAAAATGGTGAGATTCAACAATACTTCTAAAATTATTTCTCTCTAAATGTATTATTAAAAAAATAATCAAATCAAATCCGTTACAAATTTTGATTAATATGACACATTCTTCAATGATCAAAATTAACCACTAATACCATAATTTTAATCAGCAATTCGTCTAAAGCATACAGTATACACAATAAAATATACATTCTTCCAACCTTCAAATGAGAAATTTGCAGAGTACAGTACATATACAGTACATCGGTTCCACAACAATGGTATTCCTATATCGAGCTGGTTTTGGAGAAATATTTGTCATATTAATCAATATTTGATTGTATAATATTTAAACAATTTAGAAATTTTGGAAATATTATTGAATCTCACCTCTTTTATAAATTTAATTTTTACTTGTTGTACTATTTCTCTCGACAACACTCAGAAAAAAATAATTGTTTTACCTCTGTCATATTATATCACGAACTTGCAATTTCATGCTTGTTTCTACTGTATTTATAAATACTAGCGGACCCGTGCGAGAACTCTCGCATAATGGGTTGTGTGCGCCCCATGTGTTCAGACTACCCGCCTGGCAGTAGTGCTATACGGGCTGTAGGCGACAGAGTTCTCGCAGGGGCTATCGTCTTGTTTTTGTTTTGTTTTTGTTTAAAAGCACTTTATAAACAAATAAATATATTTCCGTTGACTTTTCAAGAAATGCAAGATTTTTCCTGTAGGCCTACTATTGAGACGATTTGAAAGATTTTGGTACAAACCACACCTTCTAACTCCTTCTGGTTTATGAGCTTGAGTTTTGTGAAAGTGATCATACACCTTAGCAATTGGGTTAACATGAATAGTTGTAGAAATGTAAACGAAGCTGTTGATATCCTTTATGACAAAATATACTCTATAATTGACCAGTGCGTTCCAAAAACTAAACATTACAAGCGCACATATCCTGTTTGGTTCACTCAGTCTATAATATCAAATTTAAAGCTAAAAGAAAAATATAGAAAAAAGAAAAAAATATCCGAATATTACTTGAATAATTATACTCAGCTTTGATCTAAAACTAAAATAGACATAAAAAAAAGTCCCCTCGGGACGCCAGAAGGCGGAGGTAGATTTCACCGGATAAACTTGGGGTTAGGCGAAAATAGGCAGAATATGCAGGTTTTCGTAGAAGGATCAGACCTCATTTATTGTGAGAAAGTATTTTATAATTGGAGCTTAATTAACTTTGTTTTTCGTCATTTTATGCATATTTTAAACATTTTATTGTTTTATGGGGACGGTAACCTTCTTGTCATTTGGGGTCCATCTTTATACTTGTGGTCACACTGTCCTGATGCAAGGTTTCGACGCTGATGTGTAACTATCTAACTGTCTGTTACTTCTTCACGCAAAACTTTATCTCCCGCAGAGATTTTGGTTGGTTCCTCAGTTTAGGGGCTGCGACAACGCGGTCATGTAACCCCGTGTACTTCGGCTGAGTGTAGAATCTGTCTGATAAACGGTGTGAATTGTGATGGGTGTATTAGTCTGTAATTCAGGTAAGGACTGCAGACGGTCAATTTCAAGCAGTAGTTCCTAATGTTGCTACCAGATACTACCGTCAACGACACCTAGCTGTGAACTTGGCTACTAGATGCCACCGCAACCAGCAAATCGAACGAACGTTGGAACTTCCCCTCCAAAGGAAAGCATACCGAGGGATTTTTAGCGCTCTTAGAAAATCCGACGACTTCGGCCGGCTTTGAACCCGCGACCTTGGGCATAGAAGTTCAGCATGCTACCAGTTACGTCACCGAAGCCGCTTCACACTTAGTCAGATGGAAATCTGAATCTGATCTCGTGCAAGTGCGTTGTCATGGCAACGTCTGATGGCTCATCCCTCATCAATTTAGTAGTGTTGCCATGGAAACCTCTGAGAGCTCTTGGCATTTTCTTATAATTCCGAAGTCATTTTTCTCATCCCTTGGCGTAATGGTGGGTCATATCAAAAGTTCTTTCAGACGAAAGTTTTAGGTAATATTGTCCATTTTGTACGGTTTTGATATTGTGCCTATTAAGAGAGATATGATTAATGTTTCCCGAAAACCCACTTTTTCCCACCCCTTTGGTAAATGGTTGGTGCTATAAAAAACTCTTCAAACATAAATGTTTGGGCTTTATCCGACACATAGTATAAACTTTGAACGGATTCGATATTTCACATATTAAGAGAGTTATAGCAATATTTCACTTTTTCGAAAAAAAAAAAGAGCCCCCCATTTTCACTCCCTTCGACCGATTTAGCCCAGTAACGAAGTCGACCGAGATTTTATAGGTATACATATTCGGTAAAAATTTCAAAGTGATTGGTGCAAAATTACGGCAGTTATCGTGTTCACAAGAAACTGATATATATATATATATATATATATATATATATATACACATACATAAATTATATATAAACCTTTGAACTGACGGTGGTTTAGGGGTTTGGGGGATGTGAAACGCGAAGATATGTCGAAATTTTCCGGATGTCGAAACATGGTACCCGTTGCAATAGTTAGCTTTCTAATGAAATCTACCTAAAATTATATGAAGACTATTGTCACAGTACAATCTTTATGACTTTTTGGGTATGATCATGGCTACTCTTTGCTGGTGAGCTATTGCAGGCCTCAGCGTAAAGCTTAGAGATTCCTTGCAATGGTGAACCAGTCAAGGAGAAGAGGGCCATGCTAAACTGAGTGACACATCTATATTTTATATTTCCATTTACGATGCTCTTTTGTTTTTTTTTACATATCTTTGGTTTTTATTAGTTATTTATAACTATTCTTGTGAGAAGCCATACTGGAAGATTTTTATGAGAAGTTAGATTTAGTGTGTTCGGTCTTTGATTCAGATAAGGTTTTTAGGAAGATAAGAGAAGTATCTGTTGAGATTTTAATGAATTTGGTGATATGCATGTGAAGTGAAGACATTAAATATGAATAGTAAATCTCCCTTATGGTATAATCAACCACAACCCCGAAAAGGAGAGAAAGTAATATTACAATTATGACGCCACAACATGGGGTTCGAAAGAGGGATACGGACATGAATAAGGAAAAGAAGAAAGAAAAGCAAACTTTAACAAAGTGACTACAGTGCAGGAAAAAGGAAGTATACGGCCTTATTATGTATAACAGAACAGATAACCTGCTCAAATGCTATTAAGCAAATTCACAGGTATGCAAGAGTCAGTAAGCCAAGAAATAGGGTCAGTGAAAGAGTGCATGAGTAAGGAGATAAGAGAAGTTCGGCAGCAAAGAGAGTCTATGAAAGCGCAAATAGAATCTATAGGGAAGCAGGTAGAATCTGTGAAGGGGTACGTAAACGAAGAAATAAAGAAGCAGGCTGAAGCAACCAATGTTAAGATTGAGGAGGAAATGTGTGAAGTACTTGATGCTGGAGGGCGTGTAGAAGATGGTAATGGAGAGGAAGAAGGAATGAAAAATGGACAAGATATTGAGGAGATGTGTGAAGTACGTGATGCTGGAGGGCGTGTAGAAGAGGGTAATGGAAAGGAAGAAGGAATGAAAGATGGTCTAGATATCGAGAAGATGTGTGAAGTACGTGATGGTAGGAGGCGTAAGGAAGAAAATGGACAAGAGAGAGAACAAGAGGAAGAAGAAACGTATAACGGAGAAGGTGAAATGGAAGAAACTGAAGACGAGAAAGGAGAAGCAGATGGGATTGGTCACGAGGAAGACAGTAGCAGTCAAGAAAAAGAGGAAAAAGATGAGGTTGAAAGTGCAAGAGTGAGCCATGGAGAAGACAACATACTAGGAGAAGATAAGGTGAAGAAGAAACAGTGGAAAACAAAGTGGAAGAAGAGAAAGGAACTGTTGAGTAAGACAAGACAGACGAGGAAGAGGTGAAAAATGTGGAAAGGAAGACGAGAGAAGTGGGTGAGAATGAAGACAAAGAGGACCAGGAGAATAGATAAAAGAATGAGTTGGAAAGCAAAGAGAAGGAGTAGGAAGAAGATGAGATGTCAGGTAAAGGAAGATAAGAGAGTGAAGGATCAGACCAAAGGAAGAAGAAGAAGAAAGGAAAATATGATATTAAATTAGAGGAGACAGACCAAAAGAAGAAAAAGAAAGGAAAATATGATGATACTGAATCAGAGGAGACGGACCAAAGGAAGAAGAAAAAGAGAGGTTTGGAATACAGCAGACGGGGAGGCAGGAGGCATCGTAGAAGACGACGAAGCAGGCGTGGAGGCAGGGGGAGAAAGGGGAGAACGAAGATAACGATTCTGCCGTTCCTTCTGATTATGATGCTGTCCGATTTTCTGATGGAGGAGGAGTGTTTGACGAACTAGATGATATAGTTTTGGTTACTTCATCTGAGGAGAGTGTTACAACGTTATGTGATGTTGATAATCTATAATTTGTTGTAATCGGTGATATTTTAGTGTGGAATGTGTAGTTTATTTGTATATTTTTGTATATATATGTGATTCTCGCGTGTTTCACACGTGAGAATTACATATATAGGAGGGCGTATTGTCACAGTACAATCTTCATGACTTTTTGGGTATGATCATGGCTACTCTTTGCTGGTGAGCTATTGCAGGCCTCAGCGTAAACCTTAGAGATTCCTTGCAATGGTGAACCAGTCAAGGAGAAGAGGGCCATGCTAAATTGAGTGACACATCTATATTTTATATTTCCATTTACGATGCTGTTTTGTTTTTTTATATATATTTGGTTTTTATTAGTTATATATGACTATTCTTGTGAGAAGCCATACTGGAAGATTTTTATGAGAAGTTAGATTTAGTGTGTTCGGTCTTTGATTCAGATAAGGTTTTTAGGAAGATAAGAGACGTATCTGTTGAGATTTTAATGAATTTGGTGATATGCATGTGAAGTGAAGACATTAAATATGAATAGTAAAACTCCCTTATGGTATAATTACCACCACCCCCGCGAACAAGAGAGTGTACGGTTACACTATGTAGCTCTTACTGAGCGGAACATGGAAAAAGATAGCAATAGCTTCTGGAACTTAATAAAAAAAACAGAAAGGAGCGTAAAGGATTAGGTTTGGCGATGGAATATGTAGGTAAAGAATATTGTAAATCACTGGAAATTGCCAATTGTTTCACTGACTATTTCAAATCAGTATATTCGCAAACTATTCCCAACTATAACATGAATACAAACCGCAATAACGAAAAGCAACATTATTTTCAAAAATATTTGGTTATATCTGAAGTCACCGAGGATGTGGTTGAATTCGCCATTAAGAAACTAAATCCAAAAAAGTCAGCGGGGCCTGATGGGTTACCACCATACATCTTTAAAGGCTGTAAGGAATATATTACTAAACCACTGACTATAATATACAATCTCATACTGAAGACCACCACATTTCCATATAAATGGAAACATAAAAAAGTAACACCAATTCTAAAATCCGGAAACTCGGTTCAGATTAAGAATTAAGAGACCTGTAGCTGTATCGTCTTCTCCGGCTAAGATATTTGAGAGTATTTTGTACAGTCATATTTTTCAACCTGTTAAAGTGATCATTTCCCCAAATCAGCATGGATTTATACCAAACAGGTCAATCGTGACTAATCTTATTAATTTTACGCAATTTGTATCCACGGAGCTAGATCACAAAGGCCAAGTAGATGTAATATATACCGACTTTCAAAAGGCATTTGACAAAGTGGATCATGACGTACTCATCACTAAACTACCAACGTATAATTTTTCTGAACCACTGTTTCGTCTGCTGATTTCATACCTGAAGAACAGAACACAAGTTGTAAAATATAAAACGCAACTATCCAAAACATTCCCCACCAACTCAGGAGTTCCTCAGGGATCTAACTTAGGACCATTACTATTCTTATTATTTTAAACGACATCTCTGATAAAGTTCAACACTCAGAAATTTTATTATTCGCAGACGATATAAAATTAATTAAATCAATACGTGACCCTTCCGATTGTATCAAACTTCAAAATGATTTAAATGAACTAAACATATGGACGAAAGAAAATAAACTGCTATTTAACATCAGTAAATGCAAGCAAATTAATTTAACTAGGCGAGAAAATTACATAAATTTTCACTATGACATTGACGGGGAGTGCTTACTTAAAATTCATGAAGTCCAGGATCTGGGAATTGTATTTACCAATGAGCTGAATTTTCAAAGACATATAGAGAAAATTGTCTCTAAAGCACATAAATGTATGGGATTTGTAATAAGAAATTCATTTAATTTCTCATATGGAATTTTAATATTGCTCTTTAATGCCTTCATCAGATCACAACTAGAATATGCTTCAGTTATAAGGAATCCATATGAAACATAATAATCTTATAGAGAACATCCAAAATAAATTCTTAAAATATGTATATTACAAAAGATTTGGCTATTATCCCTCTTACAAATCGTACACATTTATATTACAGTCCTTCAATGTCAGAAAACTATCTCACAGGCGAAATTGTCAGGGCCTGCTTTTCCTCTATAAAATAGTAAACAATAAAATTGACGACGCTAAAATTCGAGAGAGAATTACGTTATATGTCCCAGCTGTAAAACGTAGTAGATTCCGAAACATTTTCTTTATTCCGAGAGTTCACACAAACAACCATAAAAACTCGCCGATTAACAGAATTTTATCCCACTATAATAAAGTTCATCGTCTTGACTTAGATATTTTCAGTATGTCAGAAAACCTGTTTGCAGCGTCCTGTGATAAACTCAAGATGTCTTGTAATATATTGTACTGTATTCAGCCCATTTCCTTCTCATACCTAACCCTTCTTTTCTTCTTATTATTTATAACGTGTATTTCTATCTATATCTTCTCTTTATGTATCTTTTGTATTTCTATTTATATATTGTTGTATATTATCTAATTCTAGTAGTGAGCGGTCAATGCATGTGAGATTTTCGATGGGAAATGCCATGTCCTGTGGTTCGGATTCCACGTAAAAAGGAGGTCCCGTGGCTCATGATCGCATGATTAACGGTCACGTAAAACTAAAAGCTTGCTTGCTAGTAGTGAGCAATGTAATTAGGGCTTCCTGTAATGTTCACAACATAAATAAATAAATAAATAAGAAGAAGATTCATTATACATTGCTGAAAAAGATCATAATGTGATCGAACCCGGTACCGGTACTTTATAAAACATTAATAATAATGTTATAGGCCTACACTGAAGGTATATTTTCGTTGCGTCTCAAACTTTGTCAATAGAGTTCATTTTCTAGTCATGGTTATTTTCCAGTCTCTAGGTACTCAGCTGAACTGAACTAAAATACTGAAGGCTTAAAGAGCAACATCTTAAAGAGTACTGCGTTATAATGGAGTAGTGGTTACAGCTGTGTCCTGCTATTCTGCCACATTAAGGGTGTAAGTCAACACAAGGCAGTAATGGTTCTGTGAAAACAAGGCCCTCTCTCGTTAGTTAACAGGCTAGGTTGATGGCTATATTATTTAAATATTATGAATAAACAAGATGTTCAGCAAAGAACATATAGCCTACTTTCTCCTAAATGTATGGGTATCTTTATGACTCTTTGTCCTCATCCCTAAAACAATCACCCCAACCACAATGTATTGTTTGTTTTCTTTTATATTGATAATAAGCCAGTAAGTGTCAAGATCAATATTATATACTTTATGATGATTGAATAACAAAACTACTAACTTATTGTAATGCATTCACGTCCGTTAATCTCTATATTAAGCCAGCCTGCAAAATTAAGAATCTTCCGCCCCAATCACAGTAGGTGGTGCTGCGACCTATCAGTGAATTAATCTTTATCTTGTACGCCTATGCACTGCCATCGTAATGTACTACGATGGCAGTGTTCTATGGGTGTTGAATGAGTAGGCAGTTTAAAGTAGCCAAGAGGGAGGCGATCCAGCTGGCAGTGTTTAAAGGTATTCGGAGCACGATCGTGGCTAATAGTTGAACTACCAGTATTACAAAATTGCCATACTTCAGGAGGCCAGCTCAGGCATTTACACAGCGTTATGTTTGGAACAATATTACCCACATAACCCACAAGAGGACAGCACCGTACAGAGGCATTAAGAAGGCTGTGGTTAATGACAACGTGTATCTAGTTCTTCTATTCTCCTTTTTCTAATGTCTTCTGTTTATGTGCGATGCCTTCGAGCATACAATAGGATAGAGAGGCCTTGGTCAGCGGAACATGGGGCCAGAATAAGATCAGCTGATGTTGGTATAAAATGGCGCCTATGCCCAAGTTGTCAGCGCGAGCGTAAAGATTATACTTAATAATTATCGATATACGAGCCCATTTTTGCAGTATAATATATTACAAATATGTAAAATACGCATTTTCCCTTATGTAAGAGACTGAATGAGAAGTTATATAACGAAAATGGTTATATCTTGCGCTGCTTACAATTGCAGTCAGAGGTTTGAAAAAGGGAACAGGCTATCTTTTCACGGGTAAGAATTAAAATATATGACCTAAAATACACAGACTTGATTACATACATTTCCCCAATACAGCTGGCATCCAGCGGCGTAGCCGTACTCGTTAAATCATGCAGCACGCTCGGATATCGCAGGTCGAATCCCGGCGCTGACTGCTGCTATCCCGAGAGTGGTTTATCCCCCAGGATTTTCCACACTCCCCCCAGGCAAATGCCGGGATAGCACCTTAGTTCAAGTCCCGAGGCACCCACCTCATCCCTGTCCCTTATAAAGTTACACACTACTACAATCATCACATCAATACAGGTTATCAGACAAGTTCAACCCACACTCAACTACACGGTGCTGATGACCAAGATGTCACAAGCCCCTTAAATGAATTAACAACCACCAATGCAGCTATACACACCAACTGCAGTCATCACAGAAATTTAAGTTATCAGACAAGTTCAACACATAGGCCTACTCAAGTACACAGGGCTGATGACCCGGAAGTCCCTAGCCACCAAAAATGAATTTACTAAATAGGGAAGGGGATAACATTAGGATATTTGTAAGATTTATTGCTGTAGGTGATAAATATTTGGAGTGGGGATATCATTGGTTTTCTTTTAAGATGCAGTGCTGGATATCACTTTGTACGCATAATTAAATGTATTCGCTTATTTCAGCTTCCCTTCAGACCCTGAATTGCTTGATATATGGACCATAAATATGAATTTTAATTGATGATTATCGGCAAACTTTCTTGATTTATAAAGGAAAACCAGCATAATAGAAGCATAGGGCCTACATGTTACTAAAAAAAGTAAGCTAGTACTAGAATGCTTTGTAGAGTTTATTATTTTAGATATGTAAAAATATTACAAATATAACCAAGTCAGACAATTATTACGGATAAGAATTATACGTAAACGTATTTTATTCACCATTTTATAATTTCCTAACCATGTAGGCCCTACACAAGTCACCTATGCATTCCAACACTGATATGTCAACACACCAAAATATCGCATATAACGATTATACTTCACACTTTTCATACAAAAAAGAACAGCAATATTCAGAAGGAATTGTAGTTATCGCCACCTTCAACAAAAATAGTCTGTTAATCACAAGGAATACGCTTGAATCGGGATTTTAAGTCACTTCATAATGCTATTCTTATGGGAGACATGTTTGTTTTGCCCAACATCAGCTGATCTTATTTTGGCCCCACGGTCAGCCGGTAGAAGCATAGCTGGCGCCTTCTCTATCCTATTGTATGCTCGAAGTGCGATGCTGGGACTGTGATTTTATTAATATACGAGTGTATACTTTATCCTCTCCTTTGAGCTAAATGACATTTTATTCAGTATCTGTGGGAAAAGCTCGTGCACATCATTTGTAAAAGAATTCAAGAAAAAAAAAACTAACTGTAGCAGTACTCGATCTCCAGTCAACTGCGTGTCAGACTAACATGCTAGCCCAGAGCTAACCGTATCCATGACGTCAGGTGTTCTTAACTGACATATTAGATACAAACTGTTGGCAAATAATGACTTTAAATAAACGATTTCTTCACTGCAGTACATCTTCATTAAAGATCATTTCATACAAAGTTTATATTATTGTATCAGTACGGTATATCACATACAACATACTAAAACTACTGAAATATAAGACAGGCACATGAGGACAGCTGCCATCTTGTCGTGTGACACAAACGGCTCAGCTCTTTTAAGCCACTCATACTGTATAATATTATAATATTAAATTATAATAAATAACGGATCACGACCTTCAGGATAGCTTAAACCCCCCTAGGCTCGATAATCGGAATTGGTGGGTCTTAAGCTATTTATTAAAATGGTTGCATAATTCACACGGCCGCCATCCTGAAATGGCATTGCCGATGACCTTGAATTTTGGGTGAAAGACGCGTCCTATATAAAGGTATGTTGTCACCAAATTTGGTAGAGATCGGATGATTAGTTTAGCCGTAATTTGGTTTTACGTTTTGAACATTTGAGTGGCCGCCATTCTGTTTTGGTAAAGATGGCCGCGATATAAAGTATGACACTGAGGTGTCCTTTACTAGTGCTACCTCTGTACCAAATTTCGTTCAATTCGGTTTCACCGTGTTCGAATTGATAGGGGGGACAGACATTCAGAGTACACACACTCACACACACACAGACACACACACACATACACACACACAGACTCACACACACACATACACACACACACACAGACTCACACACACACATACACACACACAGACAGACACACTTTTTTCGCCCTGTGTTGATCTCATAAGTCTACTTTCATTTTTTGCAAAAATCGAAAGTAGGCTAAAAATGCCCTTACCATAGGCTACCTCTAACACACAGCTCCATATTTAAAAAAAAATAGCATAGGGCCTATATTCTCTAAAACTATCTTTTTTATCGCTTATCGTCCAAGCTCCGCTTTACTCATGGACTCAGCGAGGGATCATTCCTCTGCAATCGCAAGGACGGTGACCTGGAGCTTAGCACCCTTTGTCAGCAGATATCACTGGGAATGGTGACAGGCCGATCATCCAGGCACCCACTAATTTGGGTCTAATTAAGGAAGGAAGTCGGCCGTGGACCTGTTGAACGGAGCCGTTCCAGCATTTGCCTGGGAGTGAAAGATAGAGACCACGGAAAACCATTTTCATAACAGTTGAGGTGGGATTCAAACGCACGCTCTCCCGATACCAGTGAGGCACGATGTAGTGCTTTCGGCCACCACGATCGGTTCTAAAACGATCTAAATTATGTAAAATAAGAATTATCTAAGTCAATATAAACTAACTGAAAAGTAAAACATATAAATACTAACATCGCCCGTCGCGGCTTCGCACGCGAAAATTATAGTTGTAAAGAGTACACTTAGCAACGTCTCAATCATGAATGCTATGTTTGATTTATCGTTAAATTTTTAATAATAATGATAATAATTTGGTAAAGACCGTAAACAATCAGGCAATAAAGACAATATAGCACAACAATGGCACATAAATATCAAAATCTCCCCAACGTCACGTCGCATCGCATGTATAAAATTCGACTCAAAATCACAACACGGTTTCCGACCACAAACGTAAATAGGAAATAAGTGAGATGCAGTATATTAAACTCACTGACTAAACACAAAATCCATTGACCTAAATTCCTATGAAAAAAGTACACATCATAAAATTACACAAGTAAAAAACCTCTACGCCCACATTTCCCCCCTTTAACCTCATAATATACACCACATCGATAAACCTTTAGACAAGTGTCTGCTTATTTTTTTCAACCACTAGTTAATATGCCGAGTATCACACACACCCAAAGTACACGGGGCTACATGACCGCGTTGTCACAGCCCCTAAACTAAGGAACCAACCAACCAACATCCCCAAATGAAACCACTCGTGAGATATTGTTATTCAATGAAATGCAGGTTTAACCCCGTTAACGCCCCTTTAGAACCTGAATATCCAAAAATCCTACCTTAATAGACGTTTTTGACATACAACAAACATATCCCCAAAATTTCATGTTTCTAACTTCAATAGTTTTGGTTGGTCGATGAGAGTGAATATCCAAAAATCCTTCCTTAGTGGACGTTTCTCTTCCCGAATTTCACCCCTCTCCATGGGACCCTTAAATTGGATTTATGAAATAACGGTCGAACACCTATTTACTTATTTTTAAGCTGATTGTTTTCCTCTGAGTTTCAAACTCCTCGCCCATGTCGTTTAAGAGATACACGCTCCGTTAGGAATCCTTCAACCCTCACTTTTCATCCCTTTCACCTCAAAACATACACCACATCGAAAAATCATTAGACACGTGTCTGCGTATTTTTAATGATTAGTTTATATGCCAAGTATCACATCCCAAAATGATACCACTCGTGAGATATTGTTATTCAATGAAATGCACGTTTATCCCCTTAAAACCCCTTTAGAACCTGAATATCCAAAAATCCTTCCTTAGTGGACGTTTTCGACATACAATGAACATATCCCCAAACTTTCATGTTTCTAACTTCAATAATTTTGGCTGGGCGATGTTGAGTGAGTCAGTCAGAACATTTTCTTTCATTTATTTTTCAGAATTTCACCCCTCCCCATGAACCCCTAAAATGGGATATATGAAAAAATAGATCGAACATCTATTTACTTATTTTTAAGCTGTTTTTCCCCTGAGTTTGATTAGTGAGTGAGTCAGTCAATCAGTTAGGACACTTTCTTTCCTGGTTCTTTTCCCCCAGAATTTCACCCCTCCCCATGGACCCCATAAATTGCATTTATGAAAAAAAATGTCAAACACCTATTACTTATCTTTTAAGCTGATTTTTTCCCGCTGAATTTCAAACTTCTCGCCTTTGTCGTTTAAGAGATACACTCTCCGTTAAGGATCCTTCATCCCCCAATTTTCACCCCTTTCACCTCATAATATACATCACAACGAAAAACCCATGTCTGTTTATTTTTAATGATTAATTTATATGCCGAGTATCATATCCCCAAATGAAACAACTCGTGAGATATTGTTATTCAATGAAATGTAGGTTTAACCCCCTTAACACCCCTTAAGAACATTAATATCCAAAAATCCATCCTTAGTGAACGTTTTCGACATACAACGAACATATCCCCAAAATTTCATGTTTCTAACTGCAATAGGCTTGGCTGGGAGGTGATGAGTGAATATCCAAAAATCCTTCCTTAGTGGACGTTTTTCCCCCAGAATTTCACCCCTCCCTATGGGCCCCTTAAATTGGATTTATGAAAAAACGGTTGAACACCTATTTACTTATTTTTCAAGCTGATGTTTTTCCCCTGAGTTTCATACTTTTTGCCTTTGTCGTTTAAGAGATACTTGCTCCGTTAGGAATCCTTCAACCCCCACTTTTCACCCCTTTCATCTCATAATATACATCACATCGAGAAACCCCCAGACATAAATCTTCTTATTTTTAATGGTGAGTTTATATGCCGAGTATCACATCCCCCAATGAAACCAATCGGGAAATATTGTTATTCAATGAAATGCAGATCTACCCCCTTAACACCCCTTTAGAACCTGAATATCCAAAATTCTTTCCTTAGTGGGTGTTTTCGACTTACAACGAACATATCCCCAAAATTTCATGTTTCTAACTTTAATAGCTTTGGCTGGGCGATGAAGAGTCAGTGAGTGAGTCAGTCAGTCAGTCTCCACGACACTTAGTTTTATATAATAGATAAGTTTGTTTAGCATTGTCTAGGGATTGACGTATGGTAATGGGATATGGGTTGGCTGTGTTCGGTCGTTTGGCACCATAAGGATGGTTGTTCTGGACTGCAACTGAACCCTTCAAATGCCAACCTCGTTAAGTATTTTCTGAGGTGGGGCATTGTGCATCCTCTAACTCCAACAAACAAACCTCTGGTGGTAATGTTAACCAGTTGGTATTTTTGTATATATTATGTTATGGTTGGAGTACAGATAGTATTCTTCCCATTATCAGTGTCCTCAGTTTGGTCGAGATGGACCCGGAACGAATCGTAGACCATAGGATCGTAGCAGTCTTGGCGTTCAACATAATGACGAATATGTCGATTCGACGAGTGTCCTGGACTTCCTTGAATACTGTACAGCCAGACTGTTGTCTCATTTATTGCCCCCTCATTCTAATTTGAAAAACAGAGAATGGAAATGTAGATTTATGATATCAAACTGGTGCGAATGTGAGTGTGTCTCATTATAAATAATGAATGGCTAATCCTACTTTAATGATCATCTGTACGAGGGACGTGCTCACTACCGACATCTAACGTCTGCATATTTGTTTAATTCCAGTACTGCCAGTAATAAATGGCACCAATTTAACGGCTACCAATAACTCGTAAATGGCTGTACCAATGTTGACCAAACTTTGTACTTTCTACAGAAGCTAGGTTTGTGTGGTGCAATGTTCCAACCACTTGCCAAATTGGCGTTATATAGGATTGCCTTAAAAGTGAAAAGTAGAATTCTTAGTTTCTTACAACACTCCTTGTACACTTGTCTGTTCCAAGGAAGAAATGACGCACGCCACAAACAAGTACGATCGTAGTCAGCCTCAGCAAAGACAGGAAGAACCGATATTATCAGGCACGCAAGGTTATGGATTGCTTTGTTTAATAAGAACATTTCCCATGCCAAATATGTGAATTCCGAGAGAAAGTAATTTGCGATCCATGTTTCCCCTATTTGATCATTTTCCACTAGTGTATATTCTCTACAGAATATGGAAATCTTATTGACTGTCTACTGGAATTCAGGATTTATATGACCAGTCTCTAACGTGCGAACTGACATAATTTCGAATAAATAATAAATATGTGAAGAACTAATAACAGTCGTAGAGCAGGTCAGGTACCAACACTGAGGAAGGGAAGGGAATCCTTATCCCTGCGCCATTGAGAGGCTTCACTAACAGCTACTGGACTCACGAGGGACAACATTGTGGTACGCGTGGTTTAACACTGCTAATTACAGTATTAACTCACTTTCATCGCCAAACCGTGCAAAGGATGTGACGTGGCCTTCTGTGCAAACGATCAGAAAGGAGTGTATTTCTGCTACCGATCATACCCGTGAAATATTGAAGTGCATTTGCTTAAAGGAAAAGTGCACTATTTGGTAAATGTTCCCGAGATGTTCAAATTATTATACTGAGGCGTCGCATTTATGTTGTGTTTTGTCCTCCTCACTTTGATACCCTATAGTATTTCGTTGCTCCGTATCTCCGTCATCATTTCCAAGGACGAGTAGGATTGATGGCAACTTGGAATTGCTTTAGTGCGGTATTTCATCTTGATTTTGCAGTTGATTTATTTAGAGGCTTGCGACATTCCAGTCATTTAGCCCCGTGTACTTGGGTGTGTATATAACTCATGCGGTTTCGTATATGATTTGTCTGATAACCTGTGGCACCGTGATGTCTGTTGTAGTGTGGGTTTTTGTAACATAGACTAAGATTGGGGAGGGAAGGCCGTGACCTTGAATAGGAACTATCCCGGCATTTCCTGGAATTGAAATGGTAAACCACAGAAAATCCCGTCTAAGATGGCTGAGGAGGGAATCGAATTCACCTATTCTAAAATTTTCCTCGTGGAGCTGAGTTCAAGGCCTGAGAGCAGAATTACATTTCTTGGCCGAACCAGGACCTCAGGGGTGACAGCCAAGAATGCTAATCACTACACCACGAGGTGATTGATGTTATTGTCTTCCTATTTCATGGCCACTTCCTCGGTGGATTAGAGGTAGAGAGTCTGACTCATGACATCGGGTACATGGACTTTATATCCCGAGCGAGAAAGTTGGATTTTTAATGAACGGGAAAACTTCACGTTACTCCGAACCAAACAATGTCGGCTTGTAAGATCCCTCGTATCGCATTTGATTGTTACAACACAAAATATTGCATAGGCCCTATTAGGTCACACCAGGTACCTGAGATAATATAACAGTAGACTAATAATAATAATAATAATAATTGTGTATGTCGAGTCCTTATTATTCCCATTTTTACGGGGATCGGGGAATAGATGCGATGAAAGGCTATGTGGTGGGTGGTTTTATGACCAGATGCCCTTCCTGACACCAACCACTTGAGGGGAGTTAATGAGAGACGAAATGAATAAAGATGAATGAAACTGGACAAGTATGTGGAAGGAAGTGGCCGTGGCCTGTCAGAGGGTACCATCCTAGCATTTTTCTGGAGTTGAAAAAGGGGAAACCACGGAAACCCATTTCAAGGACGGCCGACGGTGGGGGCTCGAACCCACGTCTACTGAGTCTACAGATAGCTTGGCCTCATGGCCTAGCGCTACGCGTTAGCGAGCATAGCTACTGTTGTTGGCATAATAATAATAATAATAATAATACTGTCATTGGTTTCAAGTCCCTCTTAACTACTGTGGATATTAGAGACGCTGGGGTGCCGTAATTTTGGTCCGAAGAGGAATTTTTAACGTGCCAGTAAATCTACTTATACGTCTCCCTCGCATTTGGGCATCCTCAATTTGCAACCAACTGCGCCAGGACTCGATCCCGCAGCCTTCGGCACAGCAGGCAAGGACGTTGCCGCTGCGCCACGCACCCAGTCATTTATTATTATTTTACAAAGTTATGCCCGTCTAAGGAGCGCACTGAACCTATCTAGCTGATCTGGCTTTCATATTCTTCCAAAATGTCTTCATCTTCTCGCTATGGCCGTTTCCAAGTTCTGTTGGATGTAATGTTTGGGTGGTCTGAAAATTGGTGGTTGTCAACTATCGCTTGAGATGTCTATTTCTTGAAGGTATTTTTCAATTTATTGTTACTATCACAATTATTGATTACTGTATTAATATTTAAAATGACAACCCTTTTCATTCATTACACATGTGTAATCCTATAGTTGGTTTTGAGCACTACATGTAGCCAGACGTGAATGACGGAGCAGGGAGTATCAGACGACACACTAAAAGAAACCAGTTCCAGGCGTTCGGACAGGTAGGTCATTAAGGAGACTGGCTCTAAAATAATTAATGTAGCTTCACTGGGTCACTTGGCATAATTATAACGGACAGTCTACCTAGCCACAACACACCCAGCGAAGATAACTCCGGTAGTGGTCCGAATTCAGGAGAGTGGAATGATAAGCTAAAAACGAACGTCAATAACAGATACACCTCCAAACAACTGTAAACATGAGGGAGGAGTCAGATTCAGTCGCTCACTCGCGCCAGCCAATTGCCTAGTTAACTCAGCTAGCTGGGCTCGCTGCGCCGTACGAAATCGTGATTTCTCTCCGCGCACGAAAATAATTAATTATTCAATTATTTTGATGACCCTATGTTACAGAGCTAAACATTTTGAAGCTGACTGTCCAAACCCCTTGACGCTACGACCAGCCATTCGGGAGATAACATCTGCCCTTGAACTGAAGGCATAATTAGAGAAGGAATGATTTAGGTGTTGAAATATTTAGGTTCACTAGGGAAGATAACGAAGAGTGACGGCATTGCTGTATCAATTCACTAGTGGAGCTTTAATAAGTGCTGTGAGCTGAAGTTTTGAACTCATAACAATGTCCCTTAGCAAGCCGAGTGGCAGCCGAACAGTTTTACACAGCCAGGCAAGAAATATAATTTTCAGGGTATAAGTTATGGCCTTTAAAAGAAGCTTTCGAATACAGAAGTACGTGAAAGCACAAAATCTGATAACCTGTGCTATTGTGGTGTCATAAATTATGTTTTTATTCGTAATTGAGTCGAATAAAACTCACCTCTTCACAGTTTTACCTCACGAGGCATAATGTACCCAGTTCTAACCTTGAGACCAGAACTAAATGTCATGATTGAGCCGTGAATCGAATCCGGACCTCACGGGTTGTTGTTGATAATTTTTTTAGGGGCTTTGCGACATCGTGGTCATGTAGCCCCGTGTATTTGGGTGTGTGTGGGATTTGTCTGATAACCTGTGTCACTGTGATGTCTGTACTAGTGTGTGTATTTGTAAGTCAGGTAGGATTTGGGTAGGAAGCGGCCGTGGCACGTTAGGTACCATCCCGGCATTTTCCTGGATTAGAAGTGCGAATCCACAGAAACACCACTTCCAGGATGGTTTAGGTAGTAATCCAACCGACATCTTCCCAGTTTTGCCTCACGAGGCTGAGTGTATCCCGTTCCAGCCCTAAGACTAGAATTTAATTGCTTGGCAGAGCCGGGAATCGAACCCAACCCTCCTGGGCCACAGCCAAGAATGCTGGTCGCTACACCAAGAGGTGCTCAGTTGCACAAATAACGTTTGTGTGATCTCTTATATCTGCACTCCGTTGTGAGTATAGATATTCGTAGGATGGGCCCCTCTGCTCGTACATGTTCTTACATTCGGAGCGCCTTGTGTTCACGGAGAAGGTCGAGCGTATACTGCGAGTGTAGAGCTGTGTCATCTCCGCCAGTCTCACTGTGGCAACAGTGCTCAGCTGGACGCACGCTACCGGGCGAGCCCATGTTCACAGTTGTGTTGGGTCTGGTATAGTACTGTACTGCCATCACAATGATGCAGGTTAACAGGCAGATTTCAAACACACACACACACTCAAGTATTGGACTTTGAAGTCGCGAGCCCCTTACTGAAAAACTACAACAAAATTAAGAATTGCTCGAATGCTGTTCGATTTAAGTCAAGAAAATTCGTGTCGAGTGTCAGGCGGCTTCAGGAAAACTAATTTCTCCAGCTCCTATTTTACACTCGTAAGTTTTGTAGAGCACCGCCTAGTCTCTCGCCTTTGAACTTACAGGAGCTTCCTGTTCCCAGGCTCACACGGGCGAGTGGCATTTGCCTTTTATGTAGACTTATTTCACTTTATTTCACTACTCAGGAGTGTTAAATTCCCTTCAAAACAAGATGTTCAGTAAAGAACATATAGCCTACTTTCTCCTAAATGCATGGGTATTGTTATAACTCTTTGTCCTTTTCAAGGAGTATAATTGAATGTTGGTTGTAGTAGCTTGTTGAAATACAACGTGCTATAGGGATATTAAACATGAATATGAGGTGCCCTTTGCTAGTGCTACCTCTGTAAAAAAAAACATTCAATTCGGTTTCACCGTGTTTGAATTGATCTGGGGAATGGATTTGCACACATACATGGCCGCTATTTGCAAACTATTTGACCTTGTAGTCAGTCATAAGATGCTTTCCACAAAAAGGCATGTTGTTGCAAAATCCGGTAGAGATCAAATTATTAAGATGGTCGAAATTTGATTTAAGCTTTTAACATTTGGGTGGCCGTCATTCCGTTTCCGTCAAGATGGCGGCGATATAAAACATGACACTGAGGTGCCTTTTGCTAGTGCTACCTCTGTACTAAATTTCGTTCAATTTGGTTTCACCGTGTTTGAATTGATAGGGGGAATCGATTTGCACACATACTTGGCCACCATCTGCAAACTATTGGGCTGATGATCTAGCAGTTTGGTCAGAATATGCTTCCCACATAAAGATTTGTTGTTGCAAAATTTGGTAGAGACTAGATTATTAGGTTGGTCGTAATTACATTTTAGCCTTTAACATTTGGGTGGCCGCGATTACGTTTCCGTCAAGATGGTGGTGATATAAAACATGACACTGAGGTGGCTTTTTCTAGTGCTACCTCTGTACCAAATTTCGTTCCATTCGGTTGCACCGTGTTCGAATTAATAGGGGGAATCGATTTTCACACAAAGATGGCCGCCATCCGCAAAATATTAGGCCAATGACCTATTAGGTTGGTCAAAGAATGCTCCCTCCACAATGGTATGTTGATGCAAAATTTGGTAGAAATCGGATGATTAGGTTAATCGTAATTTGATTTAAGCTTTGAATATTTGTGTGGCCGCCATTACGTTTTCGTCAAGATGGCGGCGATATAAAACATGACACTGAGGTGCCCTTTGCTAGTGCTACCTCTGTACCAAATTTCATTCCATTCGGTTTCACCGTGTTCGAATTAATAGGGGTAATCGATTTTGACACAAAGATGGCCACCATCCGCAAACTATTAGGCTAATGACCTATTAGATTTGTCAAAGGATGCTCCCTCCATAAAGTTATGTTGTTGCAAAATTTGGTAGAGATCGGATGATTAGGTTAGTCGTAATTTGATTTAAGCTTTGAACATTTGTGTGGCCGCCATTACGTTTCCGTCAAGATGGCGGCGATATAAAACATGACACTGGGGTGCCCTTTGCTAGTACTACCTCTGTACCAAATTTCGTTCCATTCGGTTTCACCATGTTCGAATTAATAGGGGCAATCGATTTTCACACAAAGATGGCCGCCATCCGCAAACTATTAGGCTGATGACCTATTAGTTTGGTCAAAGGATGCTGCCCCCATAAAGGTATGTTGTTGCAAAATTTGGTAGAGATCGGATGATTAGGTTAGTCGTAATTTGATTTAAGCTATGAACATTTGTGTGGCCGCCATTACGTTTCCGTCAAGATGGCGGCGATATAAAACAAGGCCTGTAGTGATCTCATAAGTCTACTTTCATTTTTTGCAAAAATCGAAAGTAGGCTAACAAATCATCGGCCTTGTTTGCAACACAGTAGCCTAGAGCAACTTCATTTTAGGTTGTAAGTTTTATTGAGAAATGAACTAACTATGGAATTGGTCCCCAAGGTTTCTACCGACCAGAGCAGGCGCGGATTCAAGGGGGGGGAGTATCACGGGGGTCATGACCCCCCACCACCACCACCACCAAACGGAGACCAAATTTTTTTGCAAACTCAAAAAATGAAAACACAATAACTAGACAAATAAAACGCAACGAATTTTAACTGAAAAACAGTGTTTTCATTTTATTCAATACTGAAAATATCTTTATTGCAATTATTATGTTCTGTTACAACTGTACATATTTACAACTTCATACCTGTTATATAAAAATGATTATTTATATAACAAAATCAACTCGCTATTTTGTTTAGCAAACCTTGTGATTACCGAATCGATGTTTATAGTGATGTCACGATGAATGTGCAGCAACGCACGGATAGGAATTTGGGGCTTTTTTCGCACCAAAAATATTTTCCGACGTCCAAACTGCAAGCTTGGTTCGCAATTTATGCTGTTAATATCTCCCTTTGTCGGTACCAACTCGACTTGCCGAAACTGTAACGTACCTTGATACTTTTCTCGAAGCTCGATGTAAAAATCGCAAAACACGCCGTTGCAATTCGTACGAATATTTTTGGTGCGCTAAACGCATCAAATTTCTATCCATGTAGCTTGCAAAAAATTGGTCTGGTTTTGTACGTTTGTTTATTATTTGATTGCGTTTTTAGTGATACCATTTTTCTTAACAATTTCGATTCTCTGACCCCCCCCCCCCCCCCCCCTAAAGCCAAACTCTAGATCCGCGCCTGGACCAGAGTGTATTCCCATCTTTCACAGAGTGATAACCAATGCGTTCGATATGAAATTCACGAATATGCACTAGTTATTGGTCAAATATGCATCACGTTTCCAAATATATGCACTATGAAATAACTACGGCAATAATTACGATCACTCCGTATTCTTCAGCGTTTATATTTTGAATACAAAGAAAATGTGAACACACGGACATATAAATACACTTTTTTTAAATATCTCAACTAAGAAGCAGTTCTAAATAGTAGGAGATATTATTTCATGGATCCTCAAGCAGTGTTGACCATCAATAATTATTTTACTATGTTAATTTTTAAGCATAACTCATATACAATTTGAATAGCCACTGTTTTTTTTAAATAAAAATAATTGTATAATATCTGAATAAAAATAACTCATATTAACTTGCAAAAAGGACTGAACGGTATTAGGTATTAAAATAATTTCAGTATTATTCTGTGGTAGACTCTCGGAGTCCGAATCGTAATATACAACTTTAATAACATGAAGAAACAAAAAGCGCTTCTAAACAACAGGAACTTAGAATATACGCCCTTCTCAAGCAGAGATATGCACGTAAACAGGCAAAGGAGAAAGATATGATGCGTTGTGCCACGGTGGGTGAGTGGATATCGTGTCGGTCTACTAACCCCAAGATTGCAGGTTCGCTCCTGGCCGTGGTAAGTGATTTTTGAAAGGCGGCAAAAATACGATACGCATGTCATACGATGTTGGCATGTCAAAGAACCCATTTGAATTCAGTAGGCCGTGTTCATAATGGCAAAATTAATCTCGGGAGTTTCCGCCAAAACAAAGTTCCTCATTTCTCTACTAGAATGCACTATAGTGTTCAAGGAGCTTAGATATATAACCTCTAACCTCCTTGACTTTCATAGTCAAGGAACAACGATATTCGACATGCAAGCTACCCTCTGGCTGTCAAATAGCAAAGCTTGCACCAGGCACCCGAGGCCATACGATATTATTATTATTATTATTATTATTATTATTATTATTATTATTATTATTATTATTATTACCAAAATATGAATAAATATGCAAAAATATGATTTTGCATGAACTTCCGGGCCTTAGTAATAACTGGTCTGTCCCAGAACAGCCTATGTGTGATACTTTTCAAAACGGCGTCAGAGTTATACTGATACAGTAAATACATTTGCGCACTAAAAACAATTAAACGCTTAAAATATGCATGCAATTATGCACCAAAAATGTAGAAAATATGCATTAAAACCTGAACAATATGCTCTTAATAATAAGCCAATCTTATTCACTCTTCTTTCCCTCCTTTGCCGTAATATGTGCAGTCGTTTTTGCACGTTGTTCAAGTTGAAATTTCTCTTCATATTTCACTTCCTTCGATCATACTTGACGATAACGCTATCAGTTGAATAATAATTACTATTACCTGATATCCACTGATTTAATAAATACTTTCTGCTGCTATTCTCTTTAGTCATTTTGAGGCAGCATAATTGAGTAAAATACTGTTATCTCGTTATCTGCTCCTCAGAAAGTTGCTTACAAGAGATACTACCCAGACGGTGAAAGGAATGTCCCACCCCATCTATTTCTTGAAAATACAGTTATCTCGTATTCTGTCCAACACGCAGGCGAAACCTATTTTGTTCACCGTGTTTTAAATTATACTTAATTTCAAATGTATATGCTAAATTTCGTTGCTATGTTCAGAATATGCAATTAACCCACAAAATATGCATTTGCATATGCGCATAAGCATTTTCAAAAAATCCGGTCCCTACTGATAGATAATAAATGGAGCCTCCGTGGCTTAGACGGCAGTACGCCGGACTCTCACTCCTGGGTCCGTGGTTCAAATTCCGGTCACTCCATGTGAGATTTGTGCTGGACAAAGCGGAGGCAGACAGGTCTTTCTCCGGGTACTCCGGTTTTCCCTGTCACAATTTCATTCCAGCAACACTCTTCACTATCATTTCATTTAATCATTGCCCCAGGGCTTCGGCAGCCGGCACAGTTCATATCCTCGCCGCTAGATGGGGACTTCATTCATTCCATTCGCTGACCCGGTCGGTTGACTGGAAGCAGGCTGTGGATTTTCATTTCATTTTCAGATAATAAATGCTGTTGTGCAAGGCGTGAGTGAATTATTTTTGTTTCTTTTCATGTAGTCAGTAGAAGAGATTGCTTGGCAGCCTCCTATGATATGTGGGATGGATTCTGCTTCTAGATGGTATCTTCGGCATTTATCATCCTCCTAATTATTATTATTGTACTAAACTCTTCGTAAGTGAAATTGTTGGGTAGTCATCTGATGAACATTTGCCTGTACTATACTGATTCACCACTGATAGCTGTAGTAACTGAAGCACTTTCCGAGAACTTTCACCGTACTCGCATTCCAAACGCTTACTACACGTAGACACACAACAACACAGTTTCCAGATAAACTGAACACTTAACCAAGTACACGGGGATGATGATCAAGATTTACGAAGCCCCTAAAATGAATGGTTAACAAGAAGAAGAAGAAGAAGAAGAAGCTTACTACTAAATTCTCCGTTCACATGCTCTTCAAGTGCCTGGAGAAGGCTGCGTGATGGCCCGCGATCTACTTTACAGACCAGTATCTGCTCAATTACGGAAATACGTATAAAGAGAAGAGTGTGCCAGATTACAATTAGGCTACCATGGCAAGAAGTCAGAGAAAACAGGCGTCCGACAAATAAGAGATAATAGTACAATTCCGACGATAAAACCACGACATATGACCAACAAAATTCTCCCGCAAACTTAGCTGTTATTATTATAATTATTATTTTACTTTAACGAGGGCTGTTCCTTTTTCAAGTTCTGATGGACTGTATAAAAATAACAGATTGACATACCAAATTGATTTTAGTACTAAATGGTTGCTTATTTTATTCTTATGTCTCAACATAATCGCCAAAACGATTGAAACATTTGTCGTATCGTTACAGCAGTTTTCCAATGCCCTCGGCAAAAAATTCTGCCGCCACTGAGGTGGGTATGTCTGGACTGTCTCCTGAAGTGTTTCCTTCAATTCTAGAAAAAGGTGAAAATCATTCAGTGCTGGTTTGGACTCTTTGAAAAAGTCTATCGTAACGTTGGCACATTACGGTCGTGAATGATTTTCACCTTTTCCGAGAATTGAAGGTATGGTTGGGCGGCAACGCGTCGAGGTTCGAACTTGAATCTCCTTCAAAGTATGTCAGATTTGAGAGAGGCTGTTGTTGTTGCATTTAGTGAGCGAATAGGGACGTCGTCGTGGCCATCTGTCCCGTGTGGCAAATACAATATGTAGGCTATCCGTATGAACCCCGCGGCATAGTCCTGCTCGTTAAATCGTGCACCATGACCGCGAGGGCAACTGCAGCAAGTCAGGAGATCTAAAGTTAGAATCCCGACGCTGACAGCGACTATTCTGAGTGTGGATTTTCCCCGGTTCTTTCTACAGTCCCTTCAGGCAAATGCCGGTATGGTACCTTACCTCACCTCACGGGTAACCTACCTCATCCCTGTCCATAAATCAGTTACAGACACTACTACAGTCATCACATAATTACAGGTAAATTCAACACACACCCAACTACATGGGTTAGTATGTTATCGCTGCGTAACGAATCCCCACGACAAGTGATACAGGATGGTACTGTCAATACCTTAAAATCGATATGGTGTTGGAAGCCATTTTCAGTGTTGCCTTAGTAAACGAAGTTTGATGATCTTCAGTCGGGCAACACGATTGTACCCAATTGTGATGGGTTATTCCCTAATCCTGAGATTAATAAATACACCTGGATGATCAGTTTGGATCGTCAAGCGATCATCATCAGATCCATTACACTTAGGCTATACAATCTATAAAATGCGTAAACATTGACCATTATAACAATGGTAATAATTAATAACCGTGTTGACTGATAGTATTCTCTTATTAAAACCGCCTAGTCAAACACTAAAGAAACGTTAATTACATTACTAATCGTACATGTTTCGGTATTTCGTTGATACCTTCCTCAGCGTGATGGACATTAAATCTTAAACCTAGTTAACAAAACCAAAAAGAAATGGATATCCTTACAAAAATTCTTTTAAATCAAAAATGGAAAAGCTTGCAAATAATTAAATGCCTTGTATTAAAGAATGATAGTAAAATGATGCTATTAAAATAAGAGATCTACCTTATAAACTGCCTACGTCAATACTCCAATCATTTTGATCGAAAACTTAGTGAAAGAAGATGTCGCTGTCAGAAGAATGAAGAAGCGCAAAGGATGTAGGTCAAATTGTCACCTCAAACGGAACAAAATTTTTGTAATACAGTCCTTCAAGCTAAAACTTCAGTCGATTCCAAACTTAATAGCCCACTTTGTTGTTATAGTTGCTTAATGGGTGACGCAATGTGCAGGATATTTACCAAACACAGCAATCAAGCATATTACCTAGTGTCGACTTTAGGTGGAATACTGTTACGAGATTTAAAATAATTTTTCTAAGGATATCCTTTTGTTTTTGGTTTTGTTAACTAGTTTATGTTCGAAATGTAAACATTATGTGTCGGAAAACTGTATCATAATGAGGTTCATTATAACAATATTTTTCATTATGAAACAGTTTCTCCCACCAATCAGAACTCAAGAAACAGTTGTGTGGCCAATTAGATAACAATACTTTCGCGCATGCGCTCTAAATCCAACATATTTCTGTGTTGTCAAGCAAGTGAATGGTCTCTGCTTCCGGAGTGCCTTGACCACGCATGCGCACTGTTCAGTCACCAAAGCCAGTAACTGAATCCCACAGATATTTATGAATATTTGTGTTAAAACATATGAAAAAGATAAAATTATCGTCGAACATAAACAGTCGTATGCAACTCGCCTATAATGGTAACTAAGACACTCGTATGGAAATTATAAAACTCGCGTACGCTCGTTTTATAAATATACTCGTGTCTTAATTATAGCCATTATAGGCTCGTTGCATAATGTACTATTTAAGTTTTAATATCAATCACGCTGAGGAAGGTATCAATGAAATACCGAAACATGTACGCTTAGTAATGTAATTAAACGTTTCTTTAGTGGTTGACTAGGCGGTTTTAATAAGAGAATATAAAATCTATGTCTGAAAGTATGTGTGAAAGTATTTACAATTTGTACACCTATTTAGTATGAGTAATACAACTCGTCAGTATTGTTAGTTATAGTCTATGTGATGATTTGTTAAGAACTGGAAGTGGTGACTGACCTCCAAAATGTGTATTTATTAATCTCATGTACATTTTTTTTATGATTAGGGAATAACCCATCACAATTTGGTACAATCGTGTTGACCGACTGAAAAACATTAAACATTAAACTTCGACCAATAGCACGAAACTGTTGTTGTTTAATTTGAGGGGCTTGAACATCGTGGTTATTTAGCCCCGGGTAAGGATTGGGAAGGACGCGTCTGTGGTCATATGTTAGGAACCATCCCGGAATTTGCCTAGAGTAAAAGTGGAAAATCACAGGAAACCACTTCCAGGATGGCTGACGTGAGAATCGAACTCATCACTTCTCATTTTGCCCCATGAAGCTGAGCGTACGTAGGCTACTCCGTTCCAGCCCTCAGACCAGATTCAAATTTCTTGGCATAGCCGGGAATCCAACCAGGACCTTAGCAGTGACAGCCAAGAATGCTAGCCACTACACCACAAGGCGGTCTGGCACGAAACTGAGTACAATGCCTAAGTCTTATGTAAGAGATCTTGTTTCCACAAGACTATCCAACATAATAAATATACAACCGCCATTTTGAATGTACGGAAAATTAAACTAAAAACACATTATACACTTATCGTGATAATGAAGAAAATTGACAAGACAAGATATTTACTGCTCTAAAGACTCAATATCGTGCAAGTCGCTGGATTATGATCAACAGTAATTTTGTGATTTAGGTCATTCGTAGATATTAAACAGTAACCATTGTTGTTATTTCATTTGACGGGCTTGGACATCGTGGTCATTGATTGTGTGTTGGTATAGAATTTGTTTGTTAATTTGTGTTATTGTGATGTCTGTAGTATTGCGTATACTGTATTTGTAATTTGGAAGGAGGCGGTCGAGGCCTTCAGTTAGGAACCATCCCGGTATTTGCCTGAAGTAGAAGTGGGAAACTACGGAAAACCACTACCAGGATGGCTGAGTTGGGAATCGAATCCACCTCTTCTCAATCCTACCTCGCGAGGCTGAGTGTACCCCGTTCCAGCCCTCAGACAGGAATTAAATTTCTTGTCAGAGTCTGGAATTGAACCCGAACCTCCGAGGCGGCAGCCAAGAATGCTAGCTGCTACATTCATGTCTGCGTGGAGCTACTGCTTCCAAATCTTACCTCCAATACACTCACCATAACAGGTTATCGGACAGATCTCGCATAATAACGGGGCTGCTAAATTAAGCGATCCCAATGACCGTGTTGACTGCCCTACCGTCGAGGCTATGTGTTCTGAAGCTTGGACGCCCCTGTTTCCGGGTGTGGTCAGCGGCGGCTATCCACAGCACCTGACTCATCTTCCCAGAAATCATTTAATTTTTCATCATTGTGGCCAGATCCACATAACGTATCGGAACTGAGCATTACGCAAGTGTTCCGGATCTAGTCTCAAGAACGGTGACACCTATGACACCACACCTAATGCATGCAGTGCGGAATCTCCATTGTTCCCGCCGACTGGATGATGATAGGGTATTATTAGGTCACTAGGACATCCCTCCCACACGCCAGAGTGTACGACAATATAAAATGAGCGTGCCAATGAAAAGGTACAAGTTCCCGACTTCTATGATATTGCAGTCAAAACTGGATACTGACAACTCTTTAAATGCATTTGCTATGGCTATTCGCATTATTTTGCCACAAAATTAAACGTGGACTGAACACATGAGATCAAGGATTTTAGTTTATTTCTTTTTTCTTTTTTTCCTATAGAAACTCCTCATCCAGCGTTAGAGCTAGCCATGGGTCAGTTTTGCTGTTTAAGTGTGCGATTGGTGACTATTTACACGTCGCTTCGGGCTGCTTAAAATGTGCATATCGGTGTCACTGTGTGTCCGTTTTGTTAAAGATAATTTGGTACATGAGGAGTTGATGCAATTTATTCCTACCAATGTTGCAGATAAAGCCATCAAGATAGGCAGATTTTGAGAGTCAATTGTAATGGCAGTAAGAACATGGAGAGCAAAACATTATTTTTCTCTCACATAATAACAGTATTAAAAGCAGTCACGTATGGATGATACCATTTCATCATTTCAGATTTAATATTTAGTGACTGTTTACCACATTTTCAAAAAATTGAATTTTTTCAATTTTCTTATTGTGCTGGAAAATAAAATAGTTTTCATGCAAAGATAATATTTATTTAATTATTGCGTTTTATGATTAATAATCGAAATATGATTGTAATAATGTATACACAACTACCCTACTGTATGAATGAACCTCCCCTCCCCCTCCCCGAAAGAAATCCTGCGTACGCCACTGCTTTTAAGCTTTATATACGATGTAAGTTTTTAGTGATATTTTCTAAACAATAAAGAACATTAAATACTAAAAACAACTACTACTTACATAATACAGATTTATAGAGCCGAAAACTGAGACACAGGAGCATCGTTTACACTGGACGTACCCCTGTAATCACCCAACCCTTTCCTCTATGATCAAAGACGAAGGATTCCCACAACAGTACTTCCACTTTATTTTTCACAACCTATTGTGCTTTTATAATATTGTTGTTTGAGTCTTCAGTCTTTTGACTGAATTGATGCAGCTCTCCATGCCTCGCTGTCCTGAGCTAATCGTTTAATCTCTACATAGCTACCACACCCTACATCCAAAGCAATCTGTTTAACATATTCTAACCTTGGTATACCCCTACAGTTCTTATCCTCGACCCTTCCTTCCATAACTAAGCTTGCTATTCCCGGGTGTCTTAGTTGTGTCCCACCAGCCTATCTCTTCTCTTCATTAGCAGTCTCCAGAAACATATCTCCACCCACTAGTCTTAATACCTCTTCATTTATACCCTATCTACCCCTCTGATCTTCATCATTCTCCTGTAACTCCACATTTCATGATTTTGATAAAGATGTCATTTCAGACGGTGCGAGGTTGAATGATCCAGCTATCAATTTGTGTTCCGTCCGAGATGAAGCTCCTTGCAATGTACGATGAAATTACTATAGTTCCTAAATTGCGAATTGTGTATATTGTGTTTGATATTATCGTTGGTGATTTTCTGTATTTGTACAATTTGCCACCGGGGAATCACCCCCATTTGCAAATATTATATTATAATAAAATAACAAATAAATTGCAGGATTTAACGGAGATAGGAGCAAATCACGAACCCCCCCCATAGTGAACTTAGATATAGCTGACTTTTAAAACTGTAAGGAAGATTGTAGTTTTCGAGACCGGGAATCTTGTGATTATGAGCCACGGGACCTCCTTTTTACGTGGAATCCGAACCACGGGACATGGCATTTCACTTCGAAAATCTCACATGCATTGACCGGGAATCGAACCCGGACCGCCTTGGTGAGAGGCATACAGCTAGACCGCTGAGCCACCACGCCCCCCTTTTTAAAACTGTATAGGAGGTAATAAAGATAGAATACAATTCAGCAGATTCTGAGAGGGGAAAGAGAGTATCTGGCGTAAAGTGAAGTAGGTACAATCTTTCAACTGTCAGATTACTCCAATGACATTTCTCTATTTATTCATTTTATTACCAATTTCTTTCTTTCTTTCTTTCGTTGTACTTTCATTTTCCAATAATGCTTTTGTAGTACTCTCCGCTGTCACATCGCTACTAAGCGAATAAATGAGAAAGTGACTGGTACTCTTAAGGGCTCCTTTTCCTCCGCTGTTTAGGATTACGTCTTTCAATTTATTATATTTTGTTAATAATTGGTTAATCTTTTATGTCTTCCAAAAAATTATACTTTTTGGGAGAGATCTTTCATCGTTTGGTAGTTATTTGTTCGTTAAGGTTTTTATTTCAATTGTAACGCCTTTCTGAATTGTGGGTAGAGAGTACTAGTACCTGTTCTTTGCCATTGTGAGCTGTCAGGGTTGATACCGGGTCCGCTACTGAGGCTTGAGGCCATCATCCCTCACAGTGGTATTAGATGTTAATTTTCGCTCGTAAGTCGCCATGGTCTTTGTTGTCAGCACTATCAATGATTTTTTCTTTGATGATTGAGAAGAAAGACTGAGATAAAGACAGTCTAGTTGGTAGTATTTATATTGTAGAAGAGGAATTTAAATAAAAGTGGTAAATTATAGACCTGAAGTAGGTTAAATTGAATGATTGATTTATCTTAGATTTTGGCTCATCTCCCGCCTTTGAATGTTTTATTGTAGAGATGTGATTGTTGGATATTATGTGAGGTTTATGATTGTGGGTGGTATTTGGTGATTACTGGTTCGTGATTGGTTGTTTAGTTAAGTTTTAGAGAAATGCTGTTGTGTTATTGGCTATGTTTATTATTGATGTGGAGGTCTTGTAGTTGTGGTTTTTGGTTATTTTATTGTGATAATTAGTTGTTAATGTCGTATTCTAGTTTGTAACTTATCTGCTGGTTCAGTGTAATGAAATATTAAGTGGGAATTCTGTATAAGTGAGATTAGTCATATGTGCTACAACTTTTAATCGCAATATTCTTTGTGAATATCTATGACTTTAGTCATAATTCTAAATTTTTCCGTATTGATTATGATATATTATAAAACTATCCACCATACAATACTTTTTTTTATCACACGATGTCCTTATAAACTTTGATACATGTTCCGGCTCATTTTGGTTGATCAACCATAGACTATTTTATGAGAATTTTATTAGTGCTATTGACTGAAGAAGGCTCAAATTGAGCCGAAACATGTATCAAAGTTTATAAGGTCATCATGTGATAATATATATATATATATATACAAAAAATTGTATTATAAAGGGGATATTTTGATAAAATGTACAATATTCTTTTGCACGAAATCTCTTTTTTGGGAAGAATTACGTTACGGGTGAGATAAGTTTATGGGATCCCTGCTAGTCATATTTTAAAAATATTTCTTTACTTGGTTTTTTATTTAAAAAGAATGGACATGTCACACTTGGTGGTTTATTACATTTTTTTGTAAGGAGGGTCCCTTGGCATGGAATGGTACTATCTTCACGCAGTACATTTGGAATTGCTATGTAAGGAATGGAGAACTTTCCGAAATGAAATCAAAGACTAAATACATCGAAACAGATAACTGAAAGCACGGGTCATCTGCCTCTAATAAAATGGCTTGTGGTCTCCAAAGAGGCCTGGTGAAGGTCGGTCAGCTTGACATCATCATCGTGACGAGGATGACTTGATGAATACGTGACGGACGTCGAGCCTCCTTGCCAGGGGAATGAACAACGTGAAATTAAAATCCCACGACTAAACTGGGAATCGAACCCGGGAACATTCGGACCAGAGTACAGTGGCCAAATAATCCGAAAGTAACACCCAGTGGATTACCTGCAATTTTATAAGTGAATCAAATCCATTACTGCTGATGGGACAACTCGCATCATAGCACCTGTCCGTGCGACCTTGAGGAGGAGGAGGAGGAGGAGGAGGAAAACGCGTGTGAGTGGGATAATTTGGGCAGTGAGCGGGTTTGTTGAGTGTTTCGTGTGTGGTCAGTAGCAGAGTAACATGACCTCGATAATCAGTTGTTACAGAGGAAGTGGATTATGTCATAGCTTAACTTATGTAATGTAGAATACCGTCCTCTCCTATGGTCGGACACGGATTTATTACAATGCTCCAACGATTCAAGCCATTTGGAAATAGTTTTTTTTAGTCGTTTACCCTCCAGGTTGGTGGAACCCACGGACTCAGCGAGGGAACTCACCACTACCGCTCTACGGGCAGTGTCCTAGAGCGGGGAACATCGAATCGGAAGGGATACAACTGGTGAGGTGGGATTGGCACCTCGCCCAGGCGGCCTCACCTGCAAAGCGAACAGGGGCCTCATGAGGGAAGGTAAGGGATGGTTAGGATGGATAGGCGAGGAAGAGGGAAGGAGGCGGCCGTGGCCTTGAAGAAGGTACCATCCCGGCATTTGCCCGAAGACGAAGTGTGAAACCACGGAAAACCACTTCGAGGATGGCTGAGGGGGAATCGAACCCCCTCTACTCATTTGGGCTACCTGAGGCTGAGTAGACCCCGTTCCAGTCCTCGTACCACTTTTCAAATTTCGTGGCAGAGCCGGGAATCGAACCCAGGACCTCCGGGGCGGCAGCTAACCATGCTGACCGCTACGCTACGGAGGCGAATAGTTTGTTGTTAATTCATTTTACTGCTTGGGACAACTTGGTCATCAGCCCCATGTACTTGGGAGTTTGTTGATTTTTCTAATAACTCATATGCCTGTGGTGAATGTAATAGTGTAGGCTAATAACAATTATTAGGTTCTAGGACTGGGTCAGATGCTCTGGGACTTGAAATAAGGTATCGTCACTGCATTCGCTTGAAGAGTTGTGTTAAGTGGCAATCACATTTTGAAATAGACCACTAGGCCTAATATGCATATAAAGGTGCTGTGTATCAACCCTGAACATTTTTTTAAAAATCTACTGTATATTATTTCACTAAGGATTGCAGACTGTTGGAAGAAATATTAAGGGGGCTGATAAACCTGGAATGCATGCATTTTGTAAATTACTCTATATCTACGGAACCATAACAGTAATTTGAATTAAACTTGGTACACTTATAGTACAAATGCTGGGCTTTCATTTGATGTTTAAAGTTTTAAAATTCAGTATGTACAAGTGTAATAAAATTAGCATATTAAGATATTTTTGTTTTTGAATGTTACAAAAAACATAATTTCTTGAAAACTATCAATGTGATTGGCTTAAACAATTTTTTTCCTTAAAGACAACACTAAATTACCCAGGATAGACCTCTATGAACTTAGTGGAAGAATAAGTTACCCTTTTATAGGTATTTCATTTGAATATTGAAAAAAATTAAGAATTTCACATGGTGTTTTAGATGCACTGAGCATATTTCTCAAAGGAATTCAATAATTGAGGTTCATCCTCTATAACATAGTTCCAACAAGGGGAATTCCAAATTCATGCATTTTGGGCCATTAGTTCTTGAGCTATTGTGTTTTTTGTGTGAAAAAATTAAACTTTTGGGAAAATGTATCTTAACATTGTATATGCAATTCCACTTACACATAACACTCAGCTGACAGTTTAGTGCATGCATGGATTTAAATCGTAATATCTCGGTCAAAATTGGAAATTTCGCTATAAAACTTCAGATTTAGATAAAGAAATGGCTATTCTTTCATTCGAGATCAAACACAAAAAATGAAAAAAAAAAATCATATTTCCAGGTGTATCAGCCCCCTTAAGGAAGCTACATAACTGAATGTCATAAGTGAGCATTCATTATAAACGACAGGACGCAATTGTGTGTGACCAATGTATTAATTCAACATTTCACGGCTCCAAGTAATGATAACCGACTTAATTAAAATAAGTTCCCCAAATTCCATTTTCATCCACCAGAGGAGCCGTAAGGAGTATTAGCGAAACTACATAGGTACCGTACATAAAAATTAAATTAAATTTCTTGGCAGAGCCGGGAATCAAACCCGGGCTTCAGTGATAACAACCAAGAATGCTAGCCACTACGCAACGAGGCGGACTCATGACTGAGAGATAGATACCTCAGAAAGGTGTACTGCAACGTATCCCCTATGCGTTTTAATATATAGGCTACATTGGACAATCAATGAAGAGAGCACCCCCGTGGTGTCGCCCCGGAGATCCGAGTTCGATTCCCGGTTCTACCAAGGAATTAACTTCTGATCTGAGGGCTAGAATAGGGTACACTCAACCTCGTAAGGCAAAGTTGAGAAGAGGTAGGTTCGATTCCCACCTCTGCTATCCTGGAAGTGGTTTTCCATGGTTTGCCACTTCTGCTCCATGCAAATGCCGGGATAGTTCCTAAATAAATGCCACGGCTGCCTCCTTATCAATGCTGACCTGAATTACAAATACATATACTACTACAGCCACCACAATAACACCTCTAGCCGCTACACCACGAGGAACGAGTTGATGCAGAAAGTCAATGAATATAAAATAAAAACAAGGTGTTCAGTGAAGAACATATAGCCTATTGTTATAACTCTTTGTCCTTTTCAAGGAGTATAATTGAATGTTGGTTGTAGTAGCTTGTTGAAATACAACGTGCTATACGGATATTAAACATGAATATGAGGTGCCCTTTGCTAGTGCTACCTCTGTAAAAATTTTCATTCCGTTCGGTTTCACCGTGTTTGAATTGATATGGGGAATCGATTTGCACACATACATGGCCGCTATCTGCAAACTATTGGGCTGAATATCTTGTAGTTCAGTCAAAAGATGCTTCCCACAAAAAGGTATGATGTTGCAAAATTTAGTAGAGATCAAATGATTAGGTTGGTCGTAATTTGATTGAAGCTTTTAATATTTGGGTGGCCACCATTACGTTTCCGTCAAAATGGCGGCGATATTAAACATGACACTGAGGTGCTCTTTGCTACTGCTATCTCTGTACCAAATTTCGTTCAATTCGGTTTTACCGTGTTTGAATTGATAGGGGGAATCGATTTTTACACATACATGGCCGCCATATGCAAACTATTGGACTGATGGCCTTGTAGCTTGGTCAAAGAACGCTTCTCACTTAACGGTATGATGTTGCAAAATGTGGTAGAGATCAGATGATTAGGTTGGTCGTAATTGGATTTTAGCTTTTTACATTTGGGTGGCCACCATTACGTTTCCATCAAGATGGCGGCGATATAAAACATGACAATGAGGTGCCCTTAGAAGTTCTACCTCTGTACCACATTTCGTTCAATTCGGTTTCACCGTGTTTGAATTGATCAGGGTAATCTATTTGCACACATACATGGCCGCCATCTGAAAACTATTGGGCTGATAGCCTTGTAGTTTGGTCAAAATACGCTCGCCATATGACTATATGTAGTTGCAAAATTTGGTAGATATCGGATGATTAGGTTAGTCGTAATTTGATTTAAGCTTTGAACATTTGGGTGGCCGCCATTACGTTTCCGTCAAGATGGCGGCAATATCAAACAAGACACTGAGGTGCCCTTTGCTAGTGCTACCTTTGTACCAAATTTTGTTCAATTCGGTTTCTCCGTGTTTGAATTGAGAGTGGGAATCGATTTGCACACATACATGGCCACCATTCGCAATGTATAGGGCTGATGACCTTGCAGGTTAGTCAAAAGATTTTTCATTCAAAATTTGGTAGAGATCAGATGATAAGGTTGGTCGTAATTTGATTTAAGCTTTGAACAATTGGGTGGCCGCCATTACGTTTCCGTCAAGATGGCGGCGATATAAAACATGACACTGAGATTCACTTCGCTTGTTATACCTCTGTACCAAATTTCGTTCAATTCGGTTTCACCGTGTTCGAATTGATAGGGGGGGGGGGGGGGACAGACATTCAGAGTACACACACTCTCACACACACAGAGACTCACACACACACAGACACACATTTTTTGGCCCTGTAGTGATCTCATAAGTCTACTTTCATTTTTTGCAAAAAACGAAAGTAGGCAAATAATGGAATAGGCGTATAGCTGGAAGTATTCATAAAACCCTTATTCACATCGAATTGACTGATGAAAAGCTAGAGGAAGTAAGAGCTGAGACAAGACGTCAGAGAAAACTATAAGTATTTGAGTAGCTTATTGTTGAATTGACGGCCTGGCCATGTTGAAACACCGGGTCCCATGAGAAGTCCGCAGTTAAGCAGCATTGGGCGTGGTTGGACCTTGGGGGGGAATGTCGGTTCAGTGGGACCACGTGCTGTTGGCAACGAAAGGAGGAGTGGAAAGGTCCCGGCCACCCTACCCCACGTAAACTCCAGCTGAAGATAGCCTCTTCGGAGGCAAGGACCTGCCGTCGGGCAGAATACCAATAATAATAATTGTTCGTTTGGAGGGCCTCTAGCAATAAAGCTCAAGTTATTGAGTACTGAGCATAGAATGGAACTATTGTTGTTGTTGTTGTTGTAGGGTTCTGGGGCATTTTGGTATGTTCTTGTGTGTGTCTTATAACCTGTATAATAGTGATGTCTGTAGCAGTGTATGGAATCACATTTATTTTAAATCCGTACCTTCCATCTATATGACCCACAACATATGACCTAGTAGCTGAAAGAACCCGTGTCGTAGCCATGCGTGATAAACCCTAATCATGACAGCGATGGGGAGCTCGAGAAAGTCCGAAGATCAGAGGTTCGCATCCCGGAGCTGACAGTGGTAACTGAGGTTTCTCTCCGGATATTTCCACACTCTCTCCAGGCAAATGCCGGGATGGTCCTTACTTCAAGTCTCGGGGCACCTACCTCATCCCCGACCCTAATAGTTACATTTACACACACTACTAGTCATCACAGAAACACAGGTTATCAGACAAACTGAACACACACCTAAGTATACGGGGATAATGACCAAGATGTATAAGCTCCCACAATGAATTAACAACAACAATAACAATAGAGAAAACCTCCTCTACTGTAAATTACTCGCTGTGATTTCATAAACTGTACGTGCCTACTGTGAAATATTATATATTTTTTTGTTTTTGATAATCTATTTCAGGGATTCAAGACATCTTGTCCATCAGGTCCGTGTGCTTGGGTGTATGTTGAATTTGTCTGATAACCTGTGTTCCTGTGGTGACTGTAGTGGTATGTACATTTGAAAGGATGTACTATTCCTATATTTGCTTTGAGGAACGGTGAAATCACTAGGGAGAGGAGGGGGCAGAACAACACACCCAGGATGGTCCCTGTCAGTGGCGGTATTCGAACGTGCAGAACTTCACAGTGGTGATTTTCAATATTAATATGAGTACACTGATGCTCGAGAAATCTCAATTTCTGAAATTCCCCGAGGGGCGGGATTGAAAAGTTTATAAGTAAGGTTAGGATGTTTAGCACCTAAAAAAGAGAAATATGCAAGCAAATATACCCTACAAATACTGAAATATGTTCCAAAAGAAAAAGGTACAATAGGGCCTAATATATTTACATACTTTCTAAAAACAAGTGTTAATATAAAAAATGTTAAAATCTACGCTGATTACAAGAATAGGCCTACAATAAAAATGCATTCCTCAATTTTTTATCACAGAATGTTTCGAGAATGTTTCTTCACCTTTTCTCGCGTTAAAAATTGCGACACAAATCACATTTCCTGTAAAAGAGAAAGAAAATTACCTAATTTAAAAAGACTACCAAGTTTAGATACAGTTAAATATTTTCTGACAGTCTGCAACTAATGGCAAGTATTTAATTCTTTAGCGCCGCTAACGCACAGAAACCCTGCAGCGGCCAGCGGATACCATATTTTAAGTCCACCACCTACCCCTTAAATATCACCAAAACATGACCTTAAAACATTAATATTGATGAGATATGACAATAACTATGAAAATAGCCCAACCATGCACTTACAGTATATGCTCTATAAAATCCACCTAAAAAGAATCAGAAACATTGAACTCGTGCTTAGTTAATTACAGTTTTTAATGAAAATGTAGTCAAGGAAAAAATATGACATTTCCTAAACATCCGAACTTTAGTTATAAGCAATGTTATTGTTTACAACTCACTTGTCGAATCTGATGACTAATTCAGGGGTGACAACAAGTCGATTTCCTAGCACACAACAGACAGGCATAATACTACTTACGGAGGAAGTTATCCACCTGTCACAGTTCACTTGATCACACACACTTAAGTCACACTGCACTTCCGGCGCGATGGTGTCGAGCCGAGCGAACTGGAATGCGCGGACTGAATCGAACACCCACAGAGCCCGCAATGGAATGAGCCGACCGTGAATGGTAACAGCGACAGTAGCGCTACCGTGAGGCTAATCCGGAACTACGCTTATAAACAAACGGAACGCTCATATACCGGAAGAGAAAGACTTCTCCTCCCAGCTTAGAACAGGTCTATTAGAGTCCAGCCAATAAGCAAAACTAGGGAACTAAAAAGCGTAAAGCTAATTTTCATCCCATTGATAGACCACTGCCAAAGGAGCATTTTTGTATTTAAAAAAAGGTCCCCATGAAGCTTAGCCCCCCCTTTCTTGCTCTTCCCCCGGCGTTAGCATCGCACATAAATAAATAAAACTGAATATCAGTAGGTTATAATCTTATAGAAAGGGTTTTTAGATAATACGATATGTAAATAATATAACGCAAAAATCAAACGTTTCAGACTAAAAAGAAAACTCCATTTACCATTTTTTGTTTGTTTTGATTTGAATTGAATTTATCCTCCAGGTTGGTGGCTCCCACGGACTCGGAGGGAACTCACCACTATCGCCTCTACGGGCAGTGTCCTAGAGCTAGGAACATCTGATCGGAGTGCATACAACTGGGGAGATGTGACGAGCACCGCGCCCAGGCGGCCTCACCTGCAAAGCGAACAGGGGCCTCATGAGGGAAGGGAGGGGAAGATTAGGAGGGATAGGAAAGGAAGAGGGAAGGAGGCGGCCGTGGCCTTACAGTAGGGACCATCCCGGCATTTGCCCGAAGACGAAGTGGGAAACCACGAAAAACCACTTCGAGGCTGGCTGAGGTGGGAATCGAACCCCCTCTACTCATTTGGACCACCCGAGGCTGAGTAGACCCCGTTCCAGTCCTCATACCACTTTTCAAATTTCGTGGCAGAGCCGGGAATCGAACCCAGGATCTCCGCTACTTTTTACCACTTGTTTTCTTAAATTCATCAAATACTACTAGGCTTAACGTAAATATGAAGCGAACCAATATTGTAGCCCATTTAATAACAAACAAACAAAATGCCGGTCGTTAGTACCAGATATAACGACTGTTCCGTAATTATTGGCATTTAAAGGGGGCTGGTGGGGGATTTTGAGGAATTTTGTAAAAATGCTCCACTGGTAGTGGTCTACGAATGTGGTAAAAGATTAGCCTCACGCTAATTATTTCTGAATCAAAACCTTTATTGTCACTCGCAGAATTGCACATGCACACGTATCATAAGAGCGCTTACGGACATAGCTATGGTTTTCTCCGAACCCAATTGAATATCTTATTTCCAAAGTGGCGTAAATCCATGAAATGCACAACTTCAGAAATCGCGTTTTGCACAATTAAATTCAAATATGAATATAATGTAATTTCATTCATTATGCACAACCTGACACTGTGTTTTAAAAAATTCCTATCAATGGAAATGGTGGTATATTGGCTTTCACGGCCGGTGAATTAAAACTCAGCAATTCTTCTAGGTTTGTGCCGTGTCTTGTGTGGGGTTTCGCCTAGGACACCAAGCTAGGCTCATCGGCGGGCTCTTGGTGTCCCCGCCCGGACCCCCACAGGAGTGACGAACTGCGCGCCACCTCCCCTTATATAAGGTGCAACTGCACCACTTGACTACGAGAACTAAAAGCTCAAGCAGCCTTAACCTCCCTATGAAGGCTTCCAAAAAGATGGTATATTGACTTTCACGGCCGGTGAATTAAAACTCAGCAATTCTTCTAGGTTTGTGCCGTGTCTTGTGTGGGGTTTCGCCTAGGACACCAAGCTAGGCTCATCGGCGGGCTCTTGGTGTCCCCGCCCGGACCCCCACAGGAGTGACGAACTGCGCGCCACCTCCCCTTATATAAGGTGCAACTGCACCACTTGACTACGAGAACTAAAAGCTCAAGCAGCCTTAACCTCCCTATGAAGGCTTCCAAAAAGTTGGTATATTGGCTTTCACGGCCGGTGAATTAAAACTCAGCAATTCTTCTAGGTTTGTGCCGTGTCTTGTGTGGGGTTTCGCCTAGGACACCAAGCTAGGCTCATCGGCGGGCTCTTGGTGTCCCCGCCCGGACCCCCACAGGAGTGACGAACTGCGCGCCACCTCCCCTTATATAAGGTGCAACTGCACCACTGGACTACGAGAACTAAAAGCTCAAGCAGCCTTAACCTCCCTATGAAGGCTTCCAAAAAGATGGTATATTGGCTTTCACGGCCGGTGAATTAAAACTCAGCAATTCTTCTAGGTTTGTGCCGTGTCTTGTGTGGGGTTTCGCCTAGGACACCAAGCTAGGCTCATCGGCGGGCTCTTGGTGTCCCCGCCCGGACCCCCACAGGAGTGACGAACTGCGCGCCACCTCCCCTTATATAAGGTGCAACTGCACCACTTGACTACGAGAACTAAAAGCTCAAGCAGCCTTAACCTCCCTATGAAGGCTTCCAAAAAGATGGTATATTGGCTTTCACGGCCGGTGAATTAAAGGGGAGGTGGCGCGCAGTTCGTCACTCCTGTGTGACGTGCAATGTGTGGGACTCATGAGCAATAAAACGAGCTGAAATGTTGTTTGTGTTGATCTCTATTCCCTTTGTATTTAACGGTTCCGGAACTCTTGGAACCGAGGTGATGCAAAACTTTTTTTGATGTGTGTATATTGACGTCTAATGTAATGGGATTGTTTTGAAGATTTCAAGATAACAGCTGTGTGAATGTTTAAAACATGTTTATATTTCATGTATTCTATTCTAGACTTTGTGTAATGAACCACCACTATAATATGTATTTACTGATACATACATCTATGGCGTGTATGCAATAAATTAAATGCTAGATATCTCAGCACATAAATCAGTGATTAGTGCAGTGCGTATGTGAATTTGGTTGATTGTCATTGCCTCCAAAAAATAGAAATTGAACGCATTCAACAATATTATTTACGACAGAAGACATTTATTTCAGTTCCAATTTTATCCAATAAATCAAATTCTATTCTGGTCAATAACAACAATTGTTATTTTATTGGCTTGGAGGGTATTAGATCGAGATGTAATACGAAAGAACCGACGCGTAAGAAGATCGTTCTCTGCAAACTACGATGATAATACAATCACCAGGACAAACAATCATTCACTCCCTTGAAAGAGCACACTAGTCGCGTTAGAGTGACCACCTCGTGGTGTAGTGGGTAGCGTTCTAGGTTGTCGCCCCGGAGATCCGCATTCAAATCCCAGCTCTGCCAAGACATTTCTGGTGTGAGGGCTGGAACGGGGTACATTGAGCTTCATGAGGAGGGTTCGATTCCCACCTCAGGCCTCCTGGAAGTGGTTTTCCGTGTTTTCCCATTTCTACTTCAGGCAAATTCTGGGATGGTTCCTAACTTAAGGCCACAGCCGCTTCATTCCCAATGCTATCCCTAGAATTAGGCTACACACACTAGTACAGCCATCACAATAACACAGGTTATCACACAATATACACACGGGGCTACTTGTCGCAGTCCCTAAAATAAGCAACAACTCCCTATGCGGTCTTGTGACTCCTCACCGCTGATATATGGCCATGGCAGTGTGTGCCAGTGTTCAGTGGCCGGTAGCTGACTGTAGGTGTGAGGTTTGGTCCGACGAGTCATGATTTTGCCCGTTGTCAAATGATGTACGGCGTCGAGCGTACTAACAGGCGTTTAATCCGTGGTGTGTGGAGGGTGTAGTTCAGGCCGGGGGCCACCGTGAGCATGAACCACGATGTTTATTTCAACACTCTCAGTGAATAAGTGTTGCGTTTTATTCACCATTTCCGTGATGATAATGCTGTGAAAACTTCCATTTTCGAAGCTGACAACATCAGTTGTCACAGAGCTGCACATATGCGCGACTAGTTGACGAATATAGGGGAAGCTCGGCTAAATTCGCAGTTCGGCTAAGTCCGCAGTACTTCAAATAAACCTGTACTGCGGAGTTCCCCAGCGTGAGAGACGAGTTTATCACACCAATTGTGTTGTGTGAAGTATTCGTTTCCTTTGGGTATGAATTTTGGAACGAAAGGTGCCGTCATCTGGTGGTGAAATTGTGAAAACCTGTGGCTGAGTGTTGTACTTTATTCGTGATGACGTGATAAAAGGCAATTATTTATAAACAATTTTACTGGTATTTCGAAAATGCATTTATGCAGTAGTGTTAGTAATGAATTATTTTATTGAAATAATGTCGTTATACCTCATAATATTCATGCAATAGATGCTGATGATCTTAGCTACAGCGGCATGACTCTTAGCTTTTACCTCATAACTTGAGGTTGAAGAGGCGCGCTGTGAGTGTGCTATTGATAAGTATCTCGATCTGTTGCCGTAATTAGGAGCTGATTGATGGTCCAGGAAATGTGCAGCTCAGAAAACAAAAGTGTTCGATGGCATTCCGGGTAGTGAAGCAAAGAAATTCATCCTGAGGCTCCAAGCACGTCTGGACGAGGAGTAGAACAAATTTCTAGCAAACAATAATAATGTTATTGGTTTCACGTCCCTGTTAACAACTGAGGATTTTATAGGCGCTGGAATGCCAGAATTTTGTCCCGGACCCCACGCATTTGTGCATTCTCAAATGCCAACTGACTGCGCCGGAATTCGATCCCGCTATCTTGGGATTAGCAGGAATAGTCACTACTCTATCAAGAATTAATTAATTAATTAATATTCAGAGGATTCATAATAAGATTCAAGGACTTTATCCCACCAACTTTCATTGGTATGCACAGGTGTGATTTGTTACGAGGAGTAAAGGAATGGGAAAATGAAAGGATGGTAGTGGGGGGGGGGGGGGGTAGGTGGGGGGGGGGGGAGGGGCGGGGAGGGGAAGGGGCGGGTAGGAGGGGGGATTGGTGTCACAGAAGTGCTTTTATTGGTTTGCTGACTTAGTTATTTCTTATATTTTAAAATAATATTTTCCTTTTCTTGAATGAATATGAACTTAAAAATTAGTGCGGAATTAGACTGATCACATTGCGGGTTTAGACCAGGCATTGCGGATTTACACCGAATGCCACTTTTTGTATTAAATGATTTACACAACCCATGTAAGATAAAATGTTAATTTTAATAACGAAAGTTATTCTCTTATTAGAAACGCATTTTAACGAAAGTTATGTCACAAATATATACTACTTTAATTTCTATGTTAATTTTTGGAAACCCTTTCCCTTAACGTATCATACTAATCATAATCCCCTTAATATTGCGGATTTACCGAGCTTCCCCTACGCATTCCCTGTCACTTCGTAACTGGCCCAAGAAGTCACCTGATCTTGATCCCATAGAAAATGTGTGGAACTATTAGAAACAGCGGGTGAAAAGCATAAACCATTATCCCCGCAATTTGGTGGCCGTAAGGTATCCTATTCCCAGTGAGAGGTATTATAACGATGTCTCCAGAGAATGGCCGATGTTTTGTCCGGTGAGCTTATATTTGCCACATGACATTTGTTGTCTTTACTATGTCGCCTGAAGATACATTATTAATGTGGAAAGGTGAACATATCGACATTAACCTTATTCTTTCGCCTCTGCTATTAACTTCGCATTACTTTCTAAGTGCTCCAGTGGACTTGTACCGTCAACATTACGAGCACAGGACTGTCACCCCCACGTGAGGGCAGGCTTGCCTTACTAGCTTTCTGATTGGCTGCGCCAGTAGCGTCACGCTTGCATGCCATCATGACCACACCGTGGTGTAGCGGCTATCATTCTTGAATGTCATCCGGAGGTCCGTATTCGATTCCCGGCTCTGGCAGGAAATTTTAATTCTGGTCTGAGGGCTGGAACGAGTACACTCAGCCACGTGAGAAAAAACTGAGAAGAATTATGTTAGATTCCCATTTCAGTCATCTTTGGAAGTGGTTTTCCAATTCTACTCCAAGAAAATGCCAGGGTTGATTTATTTTATTTCCGGTTCGTAACTTAAGGCCACGGCCACGTCCTTCTCAATCCTCACCTGGATTACAAATACACACATTAATACAATCATCACAATAACACAGGTTATCAGACACATTAACACACCCAAGTACACGAGGCTACATGACCACGATGACGCAAAGCCCCTAAATCAATGAACAACAACACAAATAGCATGTCATCATAAGGTGCACGGGGCACTTCTCTATGTACACAACTGGAGCATTGAAGAGGACCGTCAAGTTCAGTCTCCAAATGTTACGTTCCACTGGCTAATGTTTAGTTATTTATTATTTACTTCATGAACATCAAAAGAACAAGATGTGTTGGAAGACCTAAAAGGAAATGGATAGACCAGATTAAGGGTGACTTGGCAGACAAAGGGCTGGATTGGGAGAGCACTCATGAAGACCAACTATTCATGGATAGAAAGAAATGTAGAGGACTTGTTCACAGCACCTGGGTGACTGGAGCTGTTTAAGATGATGATTATACGTACAGCCATACAAGTATAAGCGGTAGTTACCACAAGATGCGAACCCCACCGATGGTCGTTCTTAAAATACAGGGCGCCAGGAAATGTTCTCCGCAGTGACTACGGGCTACTGCGAGAGCTAGCATCAGTAGTTAAGGGGCAGATGACCTCGTAGTTCCGCCCCTTAAAACAACAATAACTAACTAACTCAGTAGTTACGTTGGCAGCATGCCTGTCGCTTGTATCAGAACAAAGAAACAGTATACTTTGTACTCACCACAGCCATTCATAACAGATGCTGTAAGTGCTGATGACACACAACGCTCGCTTATTGCAATACACACTGACAATTTCGACAGGCTACAGCCCGAACGTGTGGGATTCACCCTGTCAAGGACACTATGCTGCCAACTGAACTGCTGATGCTACCTCTGGCTGGAGTCCGTTGTTACTGCGGAGAACATTTCCAGGCGCCCTGTAGTTCTCCATGGTTTCCCATTTTTAACTCCAGGAAAATACAGAGACGGTACATTATAATAGGCCACGGCCGCTTCCTTCCAACTTCTTGCCCAGTTTCATGCAACTACATTAATGTCCTATAGGTAGAGCCCTGTGCGGATAAATAAAACGTTATCCGCATCCACCCCGCATCCACATGACTGTTATCTCCATCCGCCCCGCATCCGCATGACTGTTATCTCCATCCGCCCCGCATCCACATGACTGTTATCTCCATCCGCCCCGCATCCACATGACTGTTATCTCCATCCGCCCCGCATCCACATGACTGTTATCTCCATCCACCCCGCATCCACATGACTGTTATCTCCATCCGCCCCGCATCCGCATGACTGTTATCTCCATCCGCCCCGCATCCACATGACTGTTATCTCCATCCGCCCCGCATCCACATGACTGTTATCTCCATCCGCCCCGCATCCACATGACTGTTATCTCCATCCGCCCCGCATCCACATGACTGTTATCTCCATCCGCCCCGCATCCGCATGACTGTTATCTCCATCCATCCCGCATCCGCATGACTGTTATCTCCATCCGCCCCGCATCCACATGACTGTTATCTCCATCCGCCCCGCACCCACATGACTGTTATCTGCATCCGCCCCGCATCCGCATGACTGTTATCTGCATCCGCCCCGCATCCACATGACTGTTATCTGCATCCACCCCGCATCCACATGACTGTTATCTCCATCCGCCCCGCATCCACATGACTGTTATCTCCATCCGCCCCGCACCCACATGACTGTTATCTGCATCCGCCCCGCATCCGCATGACTGTTATCTGCATCCGCCCCGCATCCGCATGACTGTTATCTCCATCCACCCCGCATCCACATGACTGTTATCTCCATCCGCCCCGCATCTGCACAACTGTTATGTCCATCCACCCCGCATCCGCATGACTGTTATCTCCATCCGCCCCGCATCTGCACGACTGTTATGTCCATCCGCCCCGCATCCACATGACTGTTATCTCCATCCGCCCCGCATCCGCATGACTGTTATCCCCATCCGCCCCGCATCCGCATGACTGTTATGTCCATCCTCCCCGCATCCACATGACTGTTATCTCCATCCGCCCCGCATCCGCATGACTGTTATCTCCATCCGCCCCGCATCCGCATGACTGTTATGTCCATCCACCCCGCATCCACATGACTGTTATCTCCATCCGCCCCGCATCCGCATGACTGTTATCTCCATCCGCCCCGCATCCGCATGACTGTTATCTCCATCCGCCCCGCATCCGCATAACTGTTATCTCCATCCACCCCGCATCCACATGACTGTTATCTCCATCCGCCCCGCATCCGCATGACTGTTATCTCCATCCGCCCCGCATCCGCATGACTGTTATCTCCATCCACCCCGCATCCGCATGACTGTTATCTCCATCCACCCCGCATCCACATGACTGTTATCTCCATCCGCCCCGCATCCGCATGACTGTTATCTCCATCCACCCCGCATCCACATGACTGTTATCTCCATCCGCCCCGCATCCGCATGACTGTTATCTCCATCCACCCCGCATCCCCATGAATGTTATCTCCATCCACCCCGCATCCACATGACTGTTATCTCCATCCGCCCCGCATCCGCATGACTGTTATGTCCATCCACCCCGCATCCCCATGACTGTTATCTCCATCCGCCCCGCATCCGCATGACTGTTATCTCCATCCGCCCCGCATCCGCATGACTGTTATGTCCATCCACCCCGCACCCACATGACTGTTATCTGCATCCGCCCCGCATCCGCATGACTGTTATCTCCATCCGCCCCGCATCCGCATGACTGTTATCTCCATCCGCCCCGCATCCGCATGACTGTTATCTCCATCCACCCCGCATCCGCATGACTGTTATCTCCATCCACCCCGCATCCACATGACTGTTATCTCCATCCGCCCCGCATCTGCACGACTGTTATCTCCATCCGCCCCGCATCCGCATGACTGTTATCTCCATCCGCCCCGCATCCGCATGACTGTTATCTCCATCCACCCCGCATCCGCATGACTGTTATCTCCATCCACCCCGCATCCACATGACTGTTATCTCCATCCGCCCCGCATCTGCACGACTGTTATCTCCATCCGCCCCGCATCCGCATGACTGTTATCTCCATCCACTCCGCATCCACATGACTGTTATCTCCATCCGCCCCGCATCCACATGACTGTTATCTCCATCCGCCCCGCATCTGCACGACTGTTATCTCCATCCGCCCCGCATCCGCATGACTGTTATCTCCATCCGCCCCGCATCCACATGACTGTTATCTCCATCCACCCCGCATTCACATGACTGTTATCTCCATCCACCCCGCATCCGCATGACTGTTATCTCCATCCACCCCGCATCCGCATGACTGTTATCTCCATCCACCCCGCATCCGCATGACTGTTATCTCCATCTGCCCCGCATCCACATGACTGTTATCTCCATCCACCCCGCATCCACATGACTGTTATCTCCATCCACCCCGCATCCGCATGACTGTTATCTCCATCCACCCCGCATCCGCATGACTGTTATATCCATCCCCCCGCATCCGCATGACTGTTATCTCCATCCGCCCCGCATCCGCATGACTGTTATCTCCATCCACCCCGCATCCGCATGACTGTTATCTCCATCCACCCCGCATCCACATGACTGTTATCTCCATCCACCCCGCATCCGCATGACTGTTATCTCCATCCGCCCCGCATCCACATGACTGTTATCTCCATCCGCCCCGCATCCACATGACTGTTATCTCCATCCACCCCGCATCCACATGACTGTTATCTCCATCCGCCCCGCATCCACATGACTGTTATCTCCATCCACCCCGCATCCGCATGACTGTTATCTCCATCCACCCCGCATCCGCATGACTGTTATCTCCATCCGCCCCGCATCCACATGACTGTTATCTCCATCCGCCCCGCATCCACATGACTGTTATCTCCATCCACCCCGCATCCGCATGACTGTTATCTCCATCCACCCCGCATCCGCATGACTGTTATCTCCATCCGCCCCGCATCCACATGACTGTTATCTCCATCCACCCCGCATCCGCATGACTGTTATCTCCATCCGCCCCGCATCCACATGACTGTTATCTCCATCCACCCCGCATCCGCATGACTGTTATCTCCATCCGCCCCGCATCCACATGACTGTTATCTCCATCCACCCCGCATCCGCAAGACTGTTATCTCCATCCGCCCCGCATCCACATGACTGTTATCTCCATCCACCCCGCATCCGCATGACTGTTATCTCCATCCACCCCGCATCCGCATGACTGTTATCTCCATCCGCCCCGCATCCACATGACTGTTATCTCCATCCACCCCGCATCCGCATGACTGTTATCTCCATCCGCCCCGCATCCACATGACTGTTATCTCCATCCACCCCGCATCCGCATGACTGTTATCTCCATCCGCCCCGCATCCACATGACTGTTATCTCCATCCACCCCGCATCCGCATGACTGTTATCTCCATCCGCCCCGCATCCACATGACTGTTATCTCCATCCACCCCGCATCCGCATGACTGTTATCTCCATCCACCCCGCATCCGCATGACTGTTATCTCCATCCGCCCCGCATCCACATGACTGTTATCTCCATCCACCCCGCATCCGCATGACTGTTATCTCCATCCACCCCGCATCCGCATGACTGTTATCTCCATCCGCCCCGCATCCACATGACTGTTATCTCCATCCACCCCGCATCCGCATGACTGTTATCTCCATCCGCCCCGCATCCACATGACTGTTATCTCCATCCACCCCGCATCCGCATGACTGTTATCTCCATCCGCCCCGCATCCGCATGACTGTTATCTCAATCCACCCCGCATCCGCATGACTGTTATCTCCATCCGCCCCGCATCCACATGACTGTTATCTCCATCCACCCCGCATCCGCATGACTGTTATCTCCATCCGCCCCGCATCCACATGACTGTTATCTCCATCCACCCCGCATCCGCATGACTGTTATCTCCATCCGCCCCGCATCCACATGACTGTTATCTCCATCCACCCCGCATCCGCATGACTGTTATCTCCATCCGCCCCGCATCCACATGACTGTTATCTCCATCCACCCCGCATCCGCATGACTGTTATCTCCATCCGCCCCGCATCCACATGACTGTTATCTTCATCCACCCCGCATCCGCATGACTGTTATCTCCATCCGCCCCGCATCCACATGACTGTTATCTCCATCCACCCCGCATCCGCATGACTGTTATCTCCATCCGCCCCGCATCCGCATGACTGTTATATCCATCCGCCCCGCATCCACATGACTGTTATCTCCATCCGCCCCGCATCCGCATGACTGTTATCTCCATCCGCCCCGCATCCACATGACTGTTATCTCCATCCGCTCCGCATCCGCATGACTGTTATCCCCATCCGCCCCGCATCCGCATGACTGTTATCTCCATCCGCCCCGCATCCGCATGACTGTTATCTCCATCCGCCCCGCATCCGCATGACTGTTATCTCCATCCACCCCGCATCCGCATGACTGTTATCTCCATCCACCCCGCATCCGCATGACTGTTATCTCCATCCACCCCGCATCCGCATGACTGTTATCTCCATCCACCCCGCATCCGCATGACTGTTATCTCCATCCACCCCGCATCCGCATGACTGTTATCTCCATCCACCATGCATCTGCACGACTGTTATCCAAATCCGCTGACATTACGATGAAAATGAAAATCCACAGCCTGCTTCCAGTCTCCGACCGGGTCAGGAATGGAATGAATGAAGCCCCCATCTAGCGGCGAGGATATGAACTGTGCCGGCTGCCGAGGCCTGACGCACTCCTCTGAATGACAGATGAAATTAAATGATAGTGGAGAGTGTTGCAGGAATGAAATTTGGACAGGGAAAACCGGAGGACCCGGAGAAAAACCTGTCTGCCTCCGTTTAGTCCAGCACAGATCTCACATGGAGTGACAGGGATTTGAACCACGGACCCAGCGGTGAGAGGCCAGCGTGCTGCCGCCTAAGCCACGGAGGCTTTGACATTAAAATAATATTTTTAATTTATTAGGTAAAGCATTATTTATTAAACCAACACATTTAGACATTTAAGGAGAAATTCGTTCCCCTAGTGCTAGGCAATTTGAAAATCGGAAGACAATTTTGACTGAGTTTGTCCCTCTGAGTAACGGCAAGTGAAACTGCGAGTGGCTAATTATTATAGCACTTACTTAGTCGTCAGATATACCCACGAAGGCAAGCACAGCTATAAAGGACTTATCTTTTCTTTTTTGGCATAAGTTAACACTAATTGAGAGTACAGTATTTCCATGACTGACATACCTCACTTCTCTATTACTCTCATTCAATCCAAGAGAAAGCAAACAGGGAAATAACAAGAATCGTGAAAGACGCAGATCTTAGCAAAATCTAAAATTATTTGAAATAAAAAACAGTTCAACATTGTACTCTAAAAACTATCCGCAAATTTGCTCGAAACATTGTCTGCAGCTTATACGCTATCCGCACAGCCATGCAAACTATATCCGCATGGCGAATAATTTTGAGAATATCCGAGGATATCCGCATCCACGCAGGGCTTCACCTATAGGACATACGGAAAACCACTTCTGGGAGGGCTGAGATAGGAATCGAACCCTTCTCAGTTTTGCATCACGTGACTGAGTGTACCTCGTTCCAGCCCTCACGCCAGAATTAAAATTTCCTGTTACAGCCGAGAATAAACCCTGACCTCTGGGGCTGTCACAATAACTATAGCCGCTACACCATGAGGTGGAGTTAAAGGGATTGACAATGGCTTGACAAACAAGTCAAAAACAGGTCGAAGATTTGCAAGTTCTTGAAATTTGCTAAAGAAAACTCTTTCAGCAAGTCCTTAATCACGCCCACGCACTGGTCAAAGTCAGCTTTTCGAGGAAAGATTACAGGTCTGGAAAATGTCCTGTATTCCTGATTTCTAGTTGGGCTTTTCACAACTGCGGCTTCTTTTTAAACGCCATAATATTGACGAGAAGTCCGTAATCAGGTGATCCCTACCTTGCATTGACATATTTAAATCGTTGAGGTGTCCTGTAATATGGGCCAAAATCTCTAGGTCTAAAATCCCCTTCTGAAAAAGGCTGGCGTTTTTGGGTATTCGCAAGGAAATCTTGTAATTTCCTCGTAAGGCTAGATCTGAAATTCCTAGTTCCTGTCAATTAAAAAACAAATCGTTAAAAACACGAAAGTCATTTTATCATAATGTAATTAAAACAACAAACGTTTGCATGAAAACGAGATATTTACGAGTGCAGCACCTATTTCCAACGCCGTTTTCAACTCATTACATTTAAATTGACGCTCTTTCCTGCCGAAGTTTCCGGTTGAAATCCCGCAGCAATTGATGCTTTGTCAAGCAAACAACCACGCGTTGGCATATAACACACATTGCGTTTCCGTTGTGCGAGATGAAAAACAATTGTCCCATTCTTTCTTAAAAGAAGTCACACTTCCACTCCTTTTCAGTACTAGCCATAGTCAAACGTTACGTTACTCATCCCCACGATCAAACAATGGCAAGTGATACTTACAGCTAGCAAGATAAGAAGACCGCACCACGACCCTTTGACGTTCGATCGATTAACCATAACACAGTGATGGCAGTACGGGAGGGAGTGAGACGGGAAAGTGAGTGAGAGGGACAGACACATAGTCCTCCCCAACTATCGTTGCACGGCCGTCCACAGGCCGGCGTGCTGCATGGACACACCCGTGAAGAGGGATTACACTAAATACTGTACCTCTAAGAATTTATACGTGTCTGAGTAGGGGTTCACAAGTGGACTGAAATAGACCAATATCCGGCAATACTAGTAACTTTTTGTCTCAATCTAGTGAGATAACCATAACGATTAGATGATGAAAATAATACCGGTATTTGCTTAGCGTCTTCTTTTCGCTGTCATGGCCTTAGAGATGCAGGGATGTCAGAATCCTCCACGGAGGGATTCCTTAATATATGCGAGATGTCAAGTCCAGTTATTGATGTATTATCTTTCTCCTCTCAAATGTTTGTGCCAAGACGATCTGTAAAGAAGTAGACGAGATCGAACCCGCAATTTTGGGATTTAGAGACAGAGATCAATGCTAAAGCAACTGCGCCAATTATCCCGATAAGATAATATATACTAATTATTGATCATTTACAGTATTAATTATTCAAAATCTATAAATATCATTATACAGCATTTCAAAGATAATGGAAAATAATTGTCGAATAATTATGACTTCGCTAAGTTGGTCGTTTTGGATATAATTACAGTATAATATTTTATACAACAGTTGGCATACCAACGTGTACCTAGCTTTCACAAGTCTTGTAGAGATGTGAACTAGAATAAGAGTGCATTTCACAGCATTGTATACTCGTATTAACGTTCTATGTTACTGATCTGGATGCCTGCTCTCGTGTAACAAGCATGTGAGCGCCAGAGTTGACCAGACGCCATCTCACAACTTGTTCACGTTTGTTTAATGTTATTGTAGTTCACAGAGTGATCGACTCTACTTCTCCTTTGTCAAACGGGATAGAATGGCACCCTGCACTCAGACAATAATACTGCATCGCTTCTCAAGCCTGGAGCCTCACTGATGCTCCGTTGTCTTGTAACTCATCTGTTCCGCCTCCTAAAGAACAATAACTAACTAACCTGCAACTCATCCACGCATGCCGTACCAATATTACCTACATTGCATTTCTGCGTAGAGACAAAGATTTCAGTTCTCACTAGAAATTGCGTTTTTAAATATATTGTGTTTTATCATGCATACTGATGGACCACCTCTTGGTATGTGGCTAGCATTCTAGGCTGTAATCCCTGAGGTCCGGATTAGATTCCTGGCGTTGCCAAGAAATTTAAGTATTTAAGAATATGTTATCTTATCTGGATAATTGGCGCAGTTGGTTTAGCATTTAGGGCTGAAAATGGGTACACTTAGTGTTTGGACACTGATGGATTGTGCACATTTCCCGCATGTGGTATTTTTGTATGTGTAGTTGGTACTACTTTGTTTGTTTTTTGTTTGTTTTATTCTTATTGGTCAGGGGATATATTACGACGACACTGGGATATAATAATTGGTGGCAAGTCACCTGAATGATAATGTTCCGCAAGTTATGATGTACAGATTAGAATTATATATAAAATACAGTCCTACCAGATCGTGTTTGTTGTTCCCTTGAGCGTTGCGCTTAAGGCCGGTATGGTATCATCCATATTGTTGGTCCTCCGGACCGGATAGAATCAAGCTATCAGGTCACTACTAAAAATGTGGTTTTCTGCAAACGAGACGCTTCTAACAAGGTAAGTAGTCATAAGGCAATGCCTTATTTCCTTCCCATTTGTTATTCCCCTTTGTACATGTAACACGTTTAATCATGACCTCTGAAAGTGAAACCAAAGTTCTTGTCAGGAAGAGAAGCATTATTAGAGCTTCACTCACTAGGCTGCGTAATCAAGTGTACGGTTTTGACGACAGTACTCCCATTGAACTTCTACATGTTAAAAATGAACGGTTATTAACGCTCTTGCCAGAATTTAATGAAATGCAGTCACAGCTTGAAATTCTCGATGAATCAGGCAGTCATGAAGAGGTAAGAGTAGAATTTGAAGACACGTTCGATGAATTGAAGGCTAGATTACTGCAGTTAATCAATGCTCGCCTTCCATACGTCTCACCTCCTCCTAGTGAAAGTAGTGGATCTCAAAGCAATAATACAGGCTCATACAGTCTTCCAAAAATACGTTTGCCTGAATTTTCTGGCGACGTTACGCAGTTTATGCATTTTCACGACCTCTTTGAATCCCTAATATTAAGAAATCACTCATTAGGGAATGTAGAGAGATTACATTACTTAGCTTCATCGTTACGTGGCAGTGCACATGTCCTCATAAAAAATATTCCTGTCACAGCAGAAAACTTCACTCTAGCATGGGATACAGTGTGTAAGAGATTTCATAATGCTAGACTTATCGTAAATGCACACATCAAATTACTTTTATCTGCAGATACAGTTCATAGGGAATCTGCTTCTAGCTTGCGTATCCTACTCAATCAGGTTCAATCAAATCTGAAGGCTGCCGAGTCATTAAATTTAAGCGTTCCGTTGCATGAAGTAATTATCAGCCAAATCATACTTGACAGGCTCCCAGAATCCACCAGGAAACAATGGGAAATGACAAGAAAGTCCAAGGAGCTTTCTACATTATTAGAACTCACAGATTATTTGGAAAAGAGAGCTCAAATCTTAGAAGTGTCAGATTTTTCTCCCTAGGTTCAATCTTGTGAGAAGGGCATTAGATCTTATCAGGATAAGAATTCCAGGCATGGGTTAAAGAATGATAATAAGTTACCCTCTAGTGGTTCGTATGCAGTTATCAGTGATAATTGTAAGATATGCAATGGTCAACATCCAATCTGCAAGTGTGACACAATTTTAGGTTATGAGTCACAAAAAAGGCGTAACATAGTCAGAGATCATGGGCTCGGTTAAAATTGTCTACGAGTATCACACAGTGTTGTATCGTGTCCTTCCAAGTCATTCTGTAAGATATGCAACAGTCAACATAACACATTATTACATATTGATTCAAACAATCAGTCCTCTGACAATCAGCATCCTACTCAGTCTCATCATGCAGCTAAAACAGATGCTCCAACACACCGCCCACCCAACCTCATAATGGTTCGAATGAAAGCAATTCTTCTACTTATTGCAGTATGAAAATCAAGCCACAGCATCATGTCCTACTTTCTACAGCCGTAGTCAAGGTTGAGAATAACGTTGGCAGACTATATTTAGCTCGTTGTCTCTTAGACAGTGGAAGCCAAAGCAATTTCATAACAGAAGGTTTAGCACAAGTTCTAGGTTTGAAGAGAACAAGGAATCCTACGCCCATAGAAGGCATTTCGCAATCTATGTCTGAAGCTAAGGTCAGTGTTATTGTTACTGTACAGTCTTGTATAAATTCTAGCAGCTACAATATTGATTGTCTTGTTTTATCAAAAATTACTAGTGACATGCCAACTCAAAAGGGTGCCTTACGACACTTGGAATATTCCAGGCGACATTCAGTTAGCTGATGTTAATTTTCATTCTCCAGCCAAGAAAGACATGCTTTTAGGGGCTGAGGTTTTCTTCAGAATGCTCAGAGCTGGACAGTTGACCAGGCCAGGCAAATTTCCAGTTCTGCCGAATACAACATTAGGTTGGATTGTGTCGGGTAGTTATGAATCGACAACAGAGAGAACCTTTTTCCTCCGCAATGATATTGACCTTCACGCTCAAGTTCAAAGATTTTGGGAGGTTGAAGAACTTCATGAAACAATAAGATCTAGGGAAGAGAGGGAATGTGAACAGCACTTTTCACAACATGTGTCAAGAGATGCTACAGGGCGCTATGTTGTCCGACTCCTACTCAGGCAAGATCCTAGCACATTAGGCAAGTCATTGCAAACTGCCACTAATAGATATCAACTTCTCGAGCTGAGACTACGACGTGATGAACAGCTAAGGGTTGAATATACAAAATTTCTCTCCGAGTACGGAGAGTTAGGTCACATGCAACCTATAACTGCCTCTTCAGAGACATCGGCATCATATTACATGCCGCATCATCCAGTATTCAAGACGTCCAGCTCTACAACTAAGACCAGAGTTGTGTTTGATGCTTCATGTAAGTCAAGTTCGGGAATTTCTCTCAATGACATTCTGATTGAGAGAACAAGATCTATGTTCTATTGTTGCCAGGTTCAGAACCCATCCAGTATGTTTCACTGCTGACATTGAGAAAATGTATAGACAGATTCTTATTGATGACAGAGATAAGAACTTCCAACGTATCTTGTGGAGGCCGTCCTCTAATGAACCCATCAAGGAGTACCAACTTAACACTGTTACATACGGGACATCCTCAGCACCTTTCTTAGCTGTTAGGTGTTTACGACAATTGGCAGAAGACAGAAGATGAGAAGGAGCTTTTTCCGAATGCAACTACAGTCTTACTTCGTGATTTCTACATAGATGATTGCATATCAGGCGCAACCAATGCTGATGATGTATTAATTTTACAGCAAGAATTGATTCAACTGTTAGCCAGTGGCGGTTTTAAACTTCGTAAATGGTGTTCCAACCATCCAGCGTTGTTACAGGCTGTTCCAGAAGACTGCAGAGAGACTCCGCTTCCTCTCCGTTTCGAATTTGATGAAGGCGTCAAAACTTGAGGACTTTTGTGGCATCCAGCCATTGACAGGCTTCAGATCTCTTGCATCAAGCAAGCAGTTAATTCCCCAGTCACAAAACGCAAGATCTTGTCAGTTGTATCCTCAATTTACGATCCTCTTGGTCTAATTAGCCCTTTCGTTATTGCATTAAAATATTCCTGTAGCAATTATGGCAAGAAAAAACATCGTGGGATGAGGAGCTTCCAGACGAACTTGCAAAATGTTGGGATAAGCTGTACTCACAAATTCCATTGATTAGTAAGATTTGTATAGAAAAGTTTGCTCTTTGCAACGAGTACACGCAAATACAATTGCATGGGTTTGCAGATGCATCGATGAAAGGTTATGGTGCATGCTTATTTCTTCGTTCTTCATCTTCATGTGGTCAAATCACTACTCATTTGTTATGCGCCAAGTCAAGAGTGGCTCCAATTAAGCAAGTGACGTTGCCGAGACTAGAATTGTGTGCTGCTGTTCTTCTCTCACGACTGGTCAAGAAAATGATTCCAGTTCTATGACTTCAGTTCCACAGTGTTCACCTGTGGACAGACTACCATTGTCCTTTCATGGATTACTTCTCCACCATCGAAATGGAAAACATTTGTTGCCAATAGAGTTGCTGAAGTGCAACGCAACACTTCCATCGGTGATTGGAAACATGTCGCTTCTGAATCAAATCCTGCTGACATTATTTCACGAGGCACCAATGCAGCAAATTTTGTCAAAAATGACCTTTGGTGACATGGCCCGTCCTGGATTAATGCTTCAGAGTCTCATTGGCCCATTCCTACAGATGAAACTTCAAGTTACAGAACAACGCAACTCTACCATTAGTTGCGTGGTCTCATCCCAGTCAGAGGAGATAATTTCAAGATTTTCACCCATACCACTTGAAGAGCGACAATCAGTTTTTAATTTAATTGTTCAGTTATTTCATGTACATATTTTATTGTTTATTGTTGAAATCTGTGTATTTCAAGGCGGGGAGTATGTTTGGACACTGATGGATTGTGCACATTTCCCGCATGTGGTAGTTTTGTATGTGTAGTTGGTACTACTTTTTTTCTGTTTGCTTTATTCTTATTGGTCAGGGGATATATTACGACGACACTGGGATACAATAATGGTGGCAAGTCACCTGAATGATAATGTTCCGCAAGTTATGATGTACAGATTAGAATTATATATACAATACAGTCCTACCAGATCGTTTTTGTTGTTCCTTTGAGCGTTGCGCTTAAGGCCGGTATGGTATCATCCACTTAGCGTCGTGCTGAGCTGGGTTCGATTCCCTCCTCAGTCATCCTGAAAGTAGTTTTCCGTTCTTTCCCATTTCTATTCTAGGAAAATGCCGGGATGGTTTCTATAGTTGACTCAACCCCCGTCCACACACTACTTCAAACACCACAATAACACGGGTTATCAGGCACACACACCCAAGTGCATGGGGATAAATGGCCACGATTTTGCAAGCATCCAAATGAAATAACAACAATCACTCTGACGCCAGATTAATATACCCACTTGGTAGGTATTTTAATTATGTAAGTCGAATCTACTGTACAGTATATGGTTTGTACTCACTGCACTCTTCACGGCCTAAGATGAAAAGTTCCCTTGGTCATCAATGCAGCCACAAGAATAAATAAATAAATGTGACAACTGACGAAACTTTACTATTCGTTATTTTACAGAATTTGTAAAATCGAACTTTTTTAGGACAATATGCAACGAGCCTATAGGCCTAATGGTAATAATTAAGACACGAGGATGTTTATAAAACGAGCGAAGCGAGGAAGTCAGTCTTAATTACCATTATAGGTGAGTTGCATACGAGTGTTTATGTTCGACGATAATTATAACTAATTTATGTTCGAACATAAATATTCATAAATATCTGTCGAGATTTCACCAGTTGTATCTGCTGAACAGAGCGCATGGGACACAGAGAATACCTTATATTTGACCATGGTCTCCTCGAATACCCCACGAGCCACGCAGTGAAATTTATAATAGGAGGCCGTGGAAGTCAGTGCAAGTGCGATGCTATCCTTACCTAATTGGTCACACAACTGTTTCTTGAGCTCTGATTGGTGGGAGAAACTGTTTCATAATGAAAAATAGTGTTATAATGAGCCTCATTATGATACAGTTTTCTGACATATAATATTTACATTTCGACATCGTCGAACATCTCTATCTATCTATATTCCATCTTCTATCTTCTATCTATCTTCTATCTATATCTATATATATATATATATATATACAACTCAATGTTGGTTTGTTTGTTTGTTATTTATAAAAATCTACACCGTCTCACCGATCTGAACCAAAATTTGTATACTTACCCCTTGGAACCCAGCGGGTAACACTGTCTACTTTAAATTTCGGACAGACCACTCCATTCCCTGCACTTAGGCCCTTTTGCACAAATCTACACCGTTTCACCGATCTAATAACTTGACGGACATATTGTCGCTAGGCGACAACGACTAACACTGTATCATGATAGTCAACGCCGCACCATTGATGGACAGGACGGTTGTCACTAGGCAACAACGATTTACTCTGTATCATGATAGTCTGGTAAAATTTGCTAAAGGACACATGGGAAAACTAACCGATTGACAATCAAGGATTGTATTGGACTGTAGTATTCTCTATGCTATCATATGCACAACTGTGCATATTAGCAAAATGTAATGTATATGTAATGCTATCCTGTCAGAGAATCATAGTGGCAAACATTCCTACATACTCCTATCACCATTTTGCAGTTTTCATGTGTAGACAGTTGTTATTTCATTTGTGGGGCTTAGACATCGTGGTCATGTTGCCCCGTGTACATGGGTGTGTGTGTAGAATGTTTGTGATAACCTGCGTTATTGTGATTGTTGCACTAGCATGTGTAAATTGGAGATAGGATATGGTATTTGAAGCCGAATTTGTGGCGTGTAAACCAGAAAGTTACGGTATTGTGTTCATAAAAATAGTATGGAGACGTTTGTTACATTTGCTGTGTGAAAAGTCGCACATAACGCCTTTTGGGAACGAGAAATTGTAGCTTCTCTGTAAGTCAAGGGTTGGATTACTCTCCCTGCTCTGTCAACTGGTAGCTCTCTCTCAGCTCTGGCCGAAAAACTAAGTCCATCTGCAAGTGAGTGTTTCGTCTTCCTCGCCATCTGCGAGTGAGTGTTTTGTCTTCCTCGCCGTGTTCCTTGACTTGATATATTGAACAGATGACTGCCGTCCTGCGCACTAGTGCCAACATGGAGGTGTGTCTCAAGTGCGAATTATAGGTGTTACATTTTATTTAATTACAGCAATATTTCTTAATCTACCCTTTTTTTTTCGATTGATTTCGGTTGAAATACATGTGTTCCTTGATATTCTCTGGAAAAGAAGTGCCGTAACTTTGGCGCGATTGCTTGGATGTAACCCCATATAGTACATGGGTGGGGAATCGAATCCCGAACTTCAAGGGTGATACGGGTGACTATTTGCATATCCAATGCAAGAAACGTCTTAATACTAATTAAATAAACACAACGCCGTAAAAATCGGGGCCATACGTCGCAAATTCGATTGTTCCATTTAGTAAGTTACATGGTTGGGGAATCGAATCCCAAACTTCAAGGGTGCTACGGGTGACTTTTCGCACAACCAATGCAACAAACGTCTTAATTATAATTAAATCAACACAACACCGTACGGTTCCGGGTCATAAATCGCAAATTCGAGTATTCCACTAAGTACATGGGAGGGGAATCGAATCCCGAACTTCAAGGGTGCTACGGGTGACTTTACGCAAATCAAATGCAAGAAACGTCTTAATACTAATTAAATCAACACAACGCCGCACCAATAGGGGCCATACCTCGCAAATTCGATTATTCCATATAGTACATGGGTGGGGAATCGAATCCCGTACTTCAAGGGTGCTACGGGTGACTTTTCGCATATCCAATGCAAGAAACGTCTTAATACTAATTAAATCAACACAACGCCGTACCAATCGGGGCCATACATCGGAAATTCGATTATTCCATATAGTACATGGGTGGGGAATCGAATCCCGAACTTCAAGGGCGCTACGGGTGACTTTTCGCATATCCAATGCAAGAAACGTCTTAATACTAATTAAATAAACACAACGCCGTACCAATCGGGGCCATGCGTCGCAAATTCGATTATTCCATTTAGTACATGGGTGGGGATCGAATCCCGAACTTCAAGGGTGCTACGGGTGACTTTTCGCATATCCAATGCAAGAAACGTCTTAATACTAATTAAATAAACACAACGCCGTAAAAATCGTGGCCATACGTCGCAAATTCGATTATTCCATTTAGTACATGGGTGGGGATCGAATCCCGAACTTCAAGGGTGCTACGGGTGACTTTTCGCATATCCAATGCAAGAACCGTCTTAATACTAATTAAATCAACACAACGCCGTACCAATCGGGGCCATACATCGGAAATTCGATTATTCCATATAGTACATGGGTGGGGAATCGAACCCGAACTTCAAGGGTGCTACGGGTGACTTTTCGCATATCCAATGCAAGAAACGTCTTAATATTAATTAAATAAACACAACGCCGTACCAATCGGGGCCATGCGTCGCAAATTCGATTATTCCATTTAGTACATGGGCGGGGATCGAATCCCGAACTTCAAGGGTGCTACGGGTGAATTTTCGCATATCCAATGAAAGAAACGTCTTAATACTAATTAAATAAACACAACGCCGTAAAAATCGTGGCCATACGTCGCAAATTCGATTATTCCATTTAGTACATGGGATGGGAATCGAATCCCGAACTTCAAGGGTGCTAGGGGTGACTTTTTGCCTATCCAATGCAAGAAACGTCTTAATACTAATTAAATAAACACAACGCCGTACCAATCGGGGCCATACGTCACAAATTCGATTATTCCATTTAGTACATGGTAGGTGAATCGAATCCCGAACTTCAAGGGTGCTACGGGTGACTTTTCGCATATCCAATGCAAGAAACGTATTAATAATAATTAAATCAACACAACACCGTACGGTTCCGGCTCATAAATCGCAAATTCGAGTATTCCACTAAGTACATGGGAGGGGAATCGAATCCCGAACTTGAAGGGTGCTACGGGTGACTTAACGCTTATCCAATGCAAGAAACGTCTTAATACTAATTATATCAACACAACGCCGTACCAATCGGGGCCATACATCGCAATGTCGAGTATTCCACTTAGTACATGGGAGGGGAATCGAATCCCGAAATTCAAGGGTGCTACGGGTGACTTTTCGCATATCCAATGCAAGAAACGTCATAAAACAAATTCCTCTATTGCGGAGCGAAATAGCCGGTATCGTCTCACGATGACACCACTCGGCCACGCTCCTGGAACGTAGACCTTTGGAAGTTCTTGTATATGTATAACTACTCTTAGAGCTTTAACCGTGTCGCTGGTAGGAAGTTCTTCACACTCGATTATATTTGTCACATGAAGATTGGTTAGGTGGCCCTGCACCATTTCTATTGTAGCGTTATGGTGGAGTCGCCCTATGTACACACATCAAAAAAAGTTTTGCATCACCTCGGTTCCAAGAGTTCCGGAACCTTTAAATACAAAGGGAATAGAGATCAACACAAACAACATTTCAGCTCGTTTTATTGCTCATGAGACCCACACATTGCATGTTGTACCATCATACAGCTAGACTTTCAGCATTTGTGGTCAAGATTGCGGTACACACCACTACCTCTAATACCCAGTAGCACGTCCTCTTGCATTGATGCATGCCTGTATTCGTCGTGGCATACTATCCACAAGTTCATCAAGACACTGTTGGTCCAAATTGCGTTGCTCAAGGATTTATTGGACTGTAGTATTCTCTATGCTATCGTATCCACAGTTAATATTTCATTTGCGGGGCTTAGACATCGTGGTCATGTTGCCCCGTGTACATGGGTGTGTGTGTAGAATTTTTGTGATAATCTGCGTTATTGTGATTGTTGCACTAGCATGTGTAAATATATATATATATATATATATAATCTATATATATAAAGCACTGTCTGTCTGTCTGTCTGTTATGTATACAAATCTACAACGTTTCACCGATCTGAACCAAAATTTGTATACTTACCCTTTGGAACCCTGCGGCTAACCCTGTCAACATTAAATTTCGGACAGACCACCCCATGCCCTGCATTTAGGCCCTTTTGCACAAATCTACACCGTTTCACCGATCTGAACCAAAAGTTGTATATTTAACCTTTGGAACCCTGCGAGTAACACTGTCCACTTGAAATTTCGGACAGACCACCCCATTCCCTGCATTTAGGCCCTTTGGTCCAAATCCACACCGTTTCACCTATCTCAACCAAAATTTGTATATTTACCCTTTGGAACCCTGCGAGTAACACTGACCACTTAAAATTTCGGACAGACCACCCCATTCCCTGCATTTAGGCCCTTTGGTCCAAATCTACACCGTTTCACCGATCAGAACCAAAATTCGTATTCTTACCCTTTGGTGCCCTGAGAGTAACACTGTCTGCTTGAAATTTCGGACAGACCACGCCATTCCCTGCATTTAGGCCCTTTTTGCACAAATCTACACCGTTTCACCGATCTGAACCAAAATGTGTATACTTACCCTTTGGAACCCTGCGAGTAACACTGTCTGCTTGAAATTGCGGACAGACCCCTCCATTCCCTGCATTTAGGCCCTTTGGCCCAAATCTACACCGTTCCACCGATCTCAACCAAAATTTGTATATTTACCCTTTGGAACACTGCGACTAACACTGTCTGCTTGAAATTGCGGAGAGGCTACTCCATCCCCTGCATTTAGGCCCTTTGGCACAAATCTACACCGTTTCACCGATCTGAACCAAACTTTGTATACTTACCCTTTGGAACCCTGCGAGTAACACTGTCCACTTAAAATTTCGGACAGACCACCCCATTCCCTGCATTTAGGCACTTTGGCACAAATCTACACCGTTTCACCGATAAGAACCAATATTCGGAAACTTACCCTTTGGTACCCAGCGAGTAACACTGTCTGCTTGAAATTGCGGACAGACCACTCCATTCCCTGCATTTAGGCCCTTTGTCCCAAAGCTACACCGTTTCACCGATCTCAACCAAAATTTGTATATTTACCCTTTGGAACACTGCGACTAACACTGTCTGCTTGAAATTGCGGCGAGGCCACTCCATCCCTTGCATTTAGGCTGTTTGGCACAAATCTACACCGTTTCACCGATCTGACCCCAATTTTATATACTTACCCGTAGAACCCGACAAGTAACACTGTTCACTTTAAATTTCGGACAGACCACACTATTCCCTGCTTTTTGGCCTTTTGGCAGAAAACTACACCGTTTCACCGATCTCAACCAGATTTTACATAATTACCCTTTGGAACTCGACGAGTAACACTGTCCACTCGAAATTTCGGACAGACCACTCCATTTCACGCATTTAGGCCCTTTGGCACAAATCTACATCGTTCACCGATCGAAAACAAAATGTGTATACTTACCCTTTGGAACCCGATGAGTAACCCGATGTTCCAAACAGACCCAGCCTGGGGCTGGAAACTGTACAAGATGATGATGATGATGAGTAACACTGTCCACTTTAAAATTTGGACAGGCCACTCCATTCCCTGCATTTTGGCCCTTGGCACAAAACTACACAGTTTCACCGATCTCAACCAGATTTTACATAATTACCGTTTGGAACTCGACGAGTAACACTGTTCACTCGAAATTTCGGATAGACCACTCCATTTCCCGCATTAAGGCCCTTTGGTACAAATCTACATCGTTCACCGATCGAAAACAAAGTGTGTATACTTACTTACCCTTTGGAACCCGATGCGTAACACTGTCCACTTGAAATTTCTGACATAGGCCTACCACTCCATTCCCTGCATGTAGCTCAGGAATTCCTCGGGGTTGCCAGCTTCCTAACTCACCAGTCATGAGCCCTTGAGGGTGTACCAGAAGTGGTGGGTCTACACACACCCTGCCTCTTTGAGGGCCTTGAGCAGAAGACAGACCCCTCGAAGAATGAGGGTATCAGGAAAGATGAGACAAAGCCAATTAAGGCGGGATATTGAAAGACTCCCTAGCCCTCGGATACCCTAATACAGTCTGGGTCGGAAGAGAACAAGAGTTGACCAAGGGAGGCCGACAGGAAAGAGAACTGAAATGAGCCCGGCACCAGGAAGTAGAAGCGATGCCAGACTCAGCTGGGGTTCCGTGGTCGCCAACCCACGTCCCACAAGTTGTGAGACCTGGGGGGGGGGTTAGTTGTGAGAATAGCTTGCTGATTCATCGCGAGGTGACTTGAGTGTACTTTCCAGAGCCCGCCGTGTTATCTCCTGCTGTCTATGCTGATGCCAGCACAGGGCCGTTGAGAAACAGTGAGTGATTCCCGGTCAATCTGTATAGGACGGGGAACCCCGAACGTGTGTCATCATATTTCGTCATCATCTGAGATCATCTCAGGTTCGTGCAGCTTGGACCTATATTCTTTGTCTTTGCCGAGCAGTACGCTCTTTCACTAGACGCATCCAGTACAGGCCTAAGCCAGAAAATAAGGTTGATACTTTGGAAGACATCGAAGCTAGACACCTGAATTACCTATATCAGTTTTAAAATAACACCATGTTCGTTTAGTAGTCATTTTTTCATTACCTTATTATTATCATCATAAGTGCAAATGACCTAGATGTTACGCGCATCATACCAATAATCACCGCCGCATAAAGTCTTTCTCGACTGTGATTTTTAAAATATTTATTTTTGGTTGGTTGGTTCTTAAGTTTAGGGGCTGCGACAACGCGGTCATGTAGCCCCGTGTACTTTGGGTGTGTGTAGAATCTGTCTGATAACCGGTGTTAATTGTGATGACTGTATTAGTGTGTGTTATCTGTTTTTTAATTTAAGTACAAACTGCAACTTAGAATTCTTCAAATAGTTCGTAATTTTGCCGCCAAGCGCCACCGTCAACGACTACTAGGCCAAGTTCGGAACTTAGCTACTAGACACCACTGCAGTCGGCTCTTGGCAACGGACGTAGACATCTATGCGCGTTGTTTACCTATCCAATTTAGCTTCACACAGGTGTAATTAGTGGAAGGTTCTTTAACATGCCATAAATCTGACATGGGACCGCCGGCTTTACTTCCCCTCCGAAGAAAGGCATACTGACGGATTTTAACGCTCTTAAAATATCCGACGGCTTCGGCCGGGTTTGAACCCGCTATCTTGGGCATAGAAGCTCAGCATGCTACCAAATACGCCGCCATATAGTTATTTTTATTACAGTACATTGTGTACATTATACGTTGAAGTGTCAATTCAATACCGGTAGTAGTTTCCCTTACTATCCTCATCATAAGAGCAAATGACCTACAGTAGATGTTACGCCCATTACACCATTAATCACCACACACAATAAGTCTTCCTCGCCTGTGAATTTTGAAATATGTATTTCTATTACGGTAGTTTATAAGTTTGACGTGTCAATTCAACAGTAGTTTTTATTATCATCCTTATCAAAAGGGCAAATGACCTAGATATTACTCCCTCATTGTCTTTGGGGGCAAATGACTTAGATTTTAAGTCCATTATATTTCTAAGGAGACCTTAAAACATTATCATCATTCCACCGGGCGAAGCCGGGTACTACTGCTAGTATATACGGTATATAAAACTCAGTTGGTTTGTCTGTCTGTTATTTATACAAATCTACACCGTTTCACCGATCTGAACCAAAATTTGTATACTTACCCTTTAGAATCCTGCGAGTAACACTGTCTACATGAAATTTCGGACAGACCACTCCATTCCCTGCATTTAGGCTCTTTGGCACAAATCAATTATATTTTTACATTTGTTTTTTTCTGTTAGTTAATGTATAATGTACCAGTTCTGTAGTAGTATACATTATCATCCATAAAACATATAAATCCACCGGGCACTACTGCTAGTAAATATATATTGTAAGTGTGTTCAGCTCCTAGGCGACGGTAGGGGAATGATCCCTCGCAGTGTCTGTAAACAAGCGAAGGGTAAGGGTGGAGACAGTTATATCCAGCTAAGAAATACGGAGAATATCCAAGTGGAGATAATTTATTTGGATACAAAAAATTTATTGTGTTGCACAACCAAAATACAGAATAATGGATATGTTTTTATTTGTCTACTTTTATTATAAGTACCGCCTTCAACTTGCGTATGATAGCGCATACTTCATTAAACACTTATTTTTCAAATTTCGAGCAAAATAAACTCAGAAAAAATTAGACTTTACCTTCACTTCCTAACCTTACTTTTTTCGTTATCGTTTTACCCTCCAGGGTTGACTTTTCCCGCGGACTAAGCGAGGGATCTCACCTCTACCGCCACTGAGGGCAGTGTCCTGGAGCTTGAGACTCTGAGTCGGCCTAACCTTACTTATCACTAGGGCTCGGATCGATATGCTCGATAAAATCTCCAGATATGCTCGAAAACTATGTGTTTTATGTTCGATAGATATGCTCGAAAACCCCATTATATGCTCGAAAAAACCATTATAATCCCATTATATGCTCGATAGATATGCTCGAAACCCCCATTATATGAGGTTAAATATATAGAATATGCTCGACAAACACCGTTAAAAACTATAGAAAGGAAAGTGAAACGAAAAAACCAATAACATACCTTTAAATATGAGCTTTATTTTCTAATTGTATGTACGGTATGATACACTGCAATATACTCGCATTCAAGTTTTACAAGAGAAGTGATCTTATAAAAGATACAGTTTAAAAGTTCATTTACAAAATGTTCAGAATTAGGCGAGTCAATGAAGTAGATCTGCATTGGTCTGTACAACAAGAAATTTTCTATGTTTTCAGTTTTGAATGATTTTCTTAAATCAGTCAATAAAAGTTTCAATTACGAGAACGACCTCACAAAAGGTTAAAAACCTGCGGTTCTATTATCCGCACCAGATAGGCTTTTCAATAATTATTTCTGTTTTCGAACCTTAAGGATTGTCAGGGCCCGAATTCGGGGGAGAATTGGAAGAAAAACAAACTATTTAGACGAAAACCACAGGAATATGCATTTATATGCTTCTATTCTGAAAACCGCGGTTTTATGGATTTATATGCTCGATAAATTTCAATTCTGTTGGTCCCAGAGAGGTGAAAATACCACCGAAGGCTTCTTTCAATGTGTACTATTCAGGAAAAAATATGCAAATATGCTCGAATCCGAGCCCTACTTATCACTGTTCTATCACCTGTGGTAAGTAGCCTATTTTACACACATGTACTGTGTTGATTGTGGAGCGGAACATCACACCCCCAATGGATTTGCGATAGTATTACAACGCTTAGCAAGATCCACCTGCGAATCGACCCGAGCACTGTGTTATCGCTTGTTGACTCGAGTGTTATTACCTCTTATCACAGCAGCAATCATATGTAAACACTCTCATTGTCAGAGACCTCTCCTCCACTGATTGCTGTTCCTTCCCCACCCTTGACACATTCCACCAAGTTTTATTTCCGAGTAGTCTACTTATTAAAACTGAGGCAGTTAGTGCGGCGCTACTTTCGGTGTCTGGACCTATATTCTAAAACAGTTAGCCTAATGTAAGTATAACATTTTTAAATATGTTTAAACCCGGCGATAATTTGCATGCATATACTATTTACATTTGGTTTCTATTTATAAAATTGAAACCGGCTACGGTGCTCGTGCCTCGCTTGCATCGGGAGAGGGTGAGTTCGAATCCCACATCAGCCGTACTGAAAATGGTTTTCATGCTTTCTCATTTTCACCACCAGGCAAAAGCCGGGACGGTTCCTTTCTAAAGATCCTCGGCCAACTTCCTTCCAAAATCCTACCCAAGTAAGTGGTCGGCCTGTCACTAACCCCAGTTGTATCTCTTGTTCGCCCCTGATATATCGAGACAGATTGTTAATTAGTTACCTTACATGAATTGTAGTGTTTTTGAGTGAGTGAGTGATGATGCGCCACGGGGTCTTCGGCTTTATACGCCACTGCTCTGACCACTGAGCTAATGAAGGAGACATCTTAATTTTCATTGGCAAAAGGGACGTCGTGTGAAGTCAGCATATAGGCCTAATACAGATAAACCATGTTATTACAGCCCATGAAGAGCATAGGCCTACAAATCGACCGTTGCCCAGCCATTTGAACTGCAGATTATGGTCAGCGCGTTGGGTCTCTTCGGCCGTTTATCTTGGTCTCCGTGACCGTGGTGCTGCCTCATTGTATGACAGCTACTCAGTTGTCCTCACGAGGCTGAGTGCACTCTGTTCCAGCCATCACGTCAGTTTCTAAAATACCTGACGGAGCTGGAGGCAGGTGCGCGATACCAGCATAATTATGCTTGCCGCAACCTCATTGTATTGGTTGTCTGCTGTATGCTCTATCCAAATCTGGTTTACGGTATATTGAATTATTTGTTTACGTATATATATAAAGGGTGGAGGGGGAGGGGGACAGTAGTCGTAAACTGAGCAAAACATCCTTGAGCTATACATACACCTGTATCCGAGGTGGATTTGGTGGCGTAGTTGGTAGCATGCTGAGCTTCTATGCACGAGGTCGCGGGTTCAAATCCGGCCGAAGTCGTCGGATTTTTAAGAGCGTTAAAAATACCTCAGTATGGCTTCTTTCGGAGGGGAAGTAAAGCCAGCGGTCCCATGTCATAGATTTATGCCATGATAAAGAACCTTCCACTAATTACACTCGTGTGAAGCTAAATTATAGGTTATATTTGACTAACGCTCTTAGGTTCCAACGTTCGTCGCCAGGAGCCGACTGCGGTGGCATCAAGTTACAAAGTTCAGAACTAGTTGGTCGTTGATGGTGGTGTTTGTTAGCAAAAGTTGGAACTACTTGAAAATCGAATGTATGCAGTCCTTACTTGAATTTAAAAGAAAACAGATAACACACACTAATACAGCCATCACAATTCACACCGGTTATCAGACAGATTCTACACACACCCAAAGTACACGGGGATACATGACCGCGTTGTCGCAGCCCCTAAACTGAGGAACCAACCAACGAACCACCTGTATCCTAGTAGTTAATTTATTTTCACACCGGGAATTGCTGGGTTGGCTCTCCCAGAAGGGTGTTCATCTCACATAAAAAGCTGGGGGGATCTGAGTTATCGTTATCAGTAGAGTATCAGAGAGAGTTGAGTCAGTTGATGTGTGGCAACTGGTGCAGGAGAAGGTCCCCTCAAAGGATATAGTGTCCCTCTTCCTCATTGGACACTGCATTAGCGTGACAAGTGGTCTGCTAGGAGCTGGAGTGTCACAAGGCTCACGGACAGAACTGGGACTCTCCATTCTCTCTCTCATCAGGTGAGTGATATTCACTACATAACAGTGGTTAGCATGTTAGGCTTAGGTCCGAAGAGTTCCGCGTTCGATTTCCGGCCGAACAATGATAATTTTATACTCCTATGAGAAATTCACCTTGCTTGGAGACTGGGTGTTTCAGGCATCATCATCACCATCATCATCATCATCATCATTCCATCCTCTTTACGACGCAGGACACCTATAAAAGTCAACCCGAAAGACCTGTACCAGCCCTCTTAGGAGGCCACACGACATTTAATTTCAGTGCAGATGCAACTGATACTTGGCCAATGTTATGTTCAATACACCCTGCAATATTTATTGTTCTTTCATTTAGGGGCTTGGCCGTGATGGTCAACAGCCCCGTGTACTTGGCTGTGTATAGAATCTGTGTGATTAACTCTATTGTAGTTGTGGGAGTATTCATAATTGAGGGCAGAAATGGGAAGGAGATGACTGTGGCCTTAAGTTAGAAAGCATTCTGACATTTTGCCTGAAGCAGAAGTGGGAAATCTCATATAACCACGTCTACCATGGCTGAAGTGTGAATCAAACCCACCTGTTCTCAGTTTTGTCTCACATGGCCTTCAGAGCAGAATTAGATTTCTTGGAAGGGACGGAAATCGACTTAAGGGTCTTTGTGACGGGAGTCTCAATAAGTATCGTACCCTGAGAACACAGACGGGGGCACGATGCAAGATTCCAGGGACATGTGTATTTTCATTGTCTTTATTTATAAGCAATCTTGAACCCTAACGTTATGTTAAAACAGGATATACCATAGCAGCCAAGATATGAAAGTCAAAGGTCAGGAGATACCGTTTTTCATGTTTTCTTCACTGGGAATATCCTACATAGTGCCTTAAAGGAGTTCTTTGCCACCTTCTCTACTCGACGGGTTTCGTTAGAATGCAAAACTATGTTGTTGTTATGGTGTTTGAAGCCATTTTTAGCCTATTTTCAATTTTGAAAAAATAGGCTTATGAGATCACCTTTTGTCCGTGTGTGTGCGTGTGTGTGCGTGCGTGTGTGTGTGTGTGTGGAGTGTGTGTGTGTATTCCTAATAACTTCTAAACGGCTGGAGCGATTTGAATGAAACTCGGCAAGTTCATAGCACTACTCCGGACGACCCCGACCGTGCCCTTCAAATTTTGTTATGTCTCACCAATCTGTGCGAAATATTTCACCAGCATTCAATATCTCCGAAACTATTCCCGATATCACCCTGGAATTTTTTACGGCGATAAAGGGAACTACTAGAAGTTAACCTATGTGACTTTTGAAAAAATGGTAACTACAAAACCAACATGGCGGCCACGCGATATTGCGACTTTTAAATAGACGTTTCTCACGATTTAACCAACCAAACGCAATAAAACGTGGGACAGTATATGTTCATACACATTGTAATGCACCGACATCTAACTTGGTTCAATTGTTTACATAACCACAAGATGGCGGATGTGCAAAATATTTCACCGGCATTCTATATCTCTGAAACTATTAGCGGTATCACCCTGAAATTTTGTACGGAGATAAAGGGCACTACTGGAAGTTCATCTATAAGACTTTCAAAAACCGGTTAACTACAAAACGAACATGGCGGCCAAGCGAATTTGAAAATTTTAAATAGACCTTTCTCGCGATTTAATGTTCCAAACGCAATGAAATCTGGTACAGGAAATGTTTATACACATTGTAATACACTGGTATCTAATTTAGTTCAATTGTTTATATAACCTCAAGATGGCGGCTTTACGAATTTTAGAATTAAGTTTTTATTTCTTGTGTCGTAATCATGCGATCGAAGTGAAAGTTTGAATAATGAACCTACGCAATAATTTTCCTTTAATGGTACATGACTCTATGGCCTATACATTTAACAATCCAACATGTCGACCATCCGAAATATTTAGACGGCTCTGAATATCTACGAATATATTATAGTAATCAAACTGATTTTTTAATGTTCATAGGTGCTATGAACTTAAGTTTACCTATAGGACTTTAAATAACCTGGTGATCACAAATCCAACATGGCGGCGACGCGAAGTATAAATATTCACATGGACGTTTCTCGCAATTTAACCATCCTAGTGCAGTGAAACTTGGTACAGTAAATCCTTATACGAATGTTAATCCACTGGAATCTAATTTATTTCAATTGTTTCCATAACCACAGGATGGCAGCTGAGCGAAATTTTAAAATCGCCTTGTTACTTCTTGTGTCCTAATCATGCGATTGAAGTTTGAATGCTACACGTACACAATAATCCTCATGTAACAGTACATAACTCTAGGACCTACATATATAAAATCCAACATGGCGACAATCCGAAATATTTAGTCGGTTCTCAATATCTACGAATCTATTACAGCAATCAAACTGAAATGTTGTATGTAGATAGAGGCAATTAACATAAGTAGGATATATGAAAATAGGCTGTATAGTTCTTCACGGAACTACTTGTTCAGTGTTGCCTTAGTAATCGAAAGTTTGATGCTTTACAGTCGGTCAACACGATTGTAGCCAAATGAGATGGGTTATTCCCTAATCCTGAAAAAAGTTACATGAGATTAATAAATACTATATATTTACTAACACATGTTTTTTTCAGATTTAGGGAATAACCCATCTCATTTGGCTACAATCGTGTTGACCGACTGAAAAGCCCCAAACATTTGTTGTTGTTGTTGTTTCATTTGAGGGACTTTGACATCGTGGTCATTTAGTCCCGTGTACTTGGGTTTGCGTGTATAATTTGTATTATAACCTAAGTTATTGTGGTATCTTTAGTAGTGTGTGTGTGCATTTGTAATTCAGGTGATAATTGGGAAGGAGGCGGCTGTGCCATCCCGGCATTTTTCTGGAGCAGAATTGGGGAAACCACGAAAAAACATTGCCAGGATGGCTACGGTGGGAATCGTTCCCACCTCTTCACAGTTTGCTCACAAGGTTGAGTGTACCCAATTTCAGCCCTCAGACCAGAATGAAATGTATTGGCAGATGCGGGAATCTAACTCAAATCGCCAAGAATGCTAGCCACTTCAACACTAGGCTATCGTGAAACTACAGTATATGGCCGTGAATATGAAATAGGACACGTTATCGGGTAATGAGTTAATGCCATTTCTGGGCTATGTAGTCTACACACGTATAGTTTTCAATCCCGTATCGATTATTTTTATCTGTAGTGACAAATACGTTTTACGGCTGGAAGCCCTTCCTGACGTCAACCTCAACAGAACAGGGGAAAGTGAACTTAGAATTTCCAAACAACAAGAAATACCTTACTTTCATGTGTTGACATTCATATCAAGTCTGCGTTTAGCTTTGAATTAGAATTCTGCGTAATTTGCCAGTTTCCAGTATGAACTGGATTACCTCCTAAACTAAACTAAACTAAACTAAACTAAACTAGCTCCTCAGAATGTGTTGTTATAATACAACGGTCGGTCTCATTAGACGTGTGAGCATCTTGCTCCTTCCTGCCTGTCAATGTAGATTGTGACAAATCACATCTTCTAGAGCCTTGAGAGATCGTGATGTAATGCAGAAGATTGGAAGGCCTTGACTCAGATGTCGAGTTTATGATAAGAGTTTCTTACTCGTGAACTCACACAGGCATATTAATTCAGTAATTTATGTATTTATTTATGACAGGGTAGCTCAGTGCATTAACGTGGAAGGTCATAAAGCCAGGCTCAGTAGAGTGGGTTCGATTCCAATCGACAGCCGTCCTTGAAATGGTTTCTCTTGTGTATTTTCACCTCCAGATAGCACCTTCTCATAAACACTACCACTTCCTTGCAACTCTGTCCAGTTTCATTCACCTTCATTTACTTCTCATCTACTGCTTTGATGAGGTTGGCGTCGGGAAATCATTTACCATTACAGATAATCGGCATATCTTATCCCCAACTCCTCAGGAACGAGTGAGACCACCTCGTGTTGTAGTGATTAGTATTATGATTATCGTTCCGGAGTTCCGGATACGATTTCTGGCTCTGCCAAGAAATTTAATTCTGGTCTGAGGGCTGGAACGGAGTACACTCAGCCCCATGAGACAAAACTGAGAAGAAGCAGGTTTGATTCCCATCTCAGCAACCTTGGACGTAGTTTTCTGTGGTTTTTCCACTTCTACTCCAGGTTCCTAACATAAGGGCACGGCTGTCTCCATCCCAATCCTCACCTGAATTACAAATACACACACTAATACAGCCATCACAATAACACAGGTTATCAGACAATATTCCATCCATCCATCCATCCATCCTTACATACATACATACATACATACATGCATACATACATAAATACATACAGGGCCGGAGAGAGCGGCTGCGGGCCCCAGTGCTGAGGGTATTTAGGGCCCCTGCCATTTATCCATTTTAGTGCAACCCAAATTCACTAATCACAGCCATGTATTTAGTGTATTATACATACCCATATATTTGTAACTCCATAAACTGCATTACCGATTTTAAACAATACCTTTGTAAATTTTAATGTCAAGTCATGTAAGCACTCCAATTCGTTTTAATAATTCTCACTCCCAAATAAACAGTAACCCATTCACTTTAAAAACAATGCAGGTTATATAACTATTTTTTTTTAACTTAAAAATCCAATCAATTTGTTTTTGAATCGATTGTTAAAGTTTTCATCACCTTATTTGTAAACTGAACTGAAAGGTTAGAAATAAAATATTAAAACACTAAATTCACCATAAACTTACATCTTTAATGGCTCACAGTATATGTACATGTACAAAAAAATCCTACAATACAAACAGTTAACTTAGGCTAAGACTCCCTTTCTGGCCTTTCTTTTTTCTGGGAAAAATCATCTATGATATTGTCCAAATTGGTAGACTTCACAAGTTCCGTTTCAACGGCCAAAACATCCAAGCTTGAAAGTCTATTTCGGCAAATTGTCGAGCGGAAAACGATTTTTACGCGATTGAGAACTGAAAAAGAAACTGTTGCGGGGATGGTAACAATTATTCTCAATGCTACATTAAGATTGGTAAATAGGGTCTCCAATTTTAAATTTTTAACTTTATGGAGAAGGTCCAAGGGCGTAAGAGTTTTGCTACCAAAGTTAGCTTTGTAAATTAATTTCAGGTTTGGTAATTAATCAGAAAGGTCGTTTCCTATGTCATTAAAATAGCGCCTCACAAGCTCAACTGATTTTTCCGAAATTAATTCTTCTGCCATTTCATTGCATTGCTACAAAACGGAAAACCCGCTACAAAGAGATTGTACTGATCGAAACCACACTGTCGTGTCCCCTATGATACTGTCCAAAATTACATTGAACACATCATTTCAGAAATTAGTTTTTGCATCACTACTGTCTTCATGACTGTCATCCTCTTCATCAGCTTGCCTCTTTCTTTTCTTTCGTCTTTTTTCTTCCTCTTCAAGTTGTTGGGGCCATCCTATATTTTTAGCCACTACTTCAGCTGCCTTCTTCTTGCATCTAGTTGGTTCAAGGTAGGAATACATCACATAGGCTATAATACCGATATATATTTATTATTCATTAAATACCACATATTCGTTTAGAAGGGTGGAACCGTATATTTAGTGAAACTGAAGTAGTGGCTATAAATATAGGATGGCCCCAACAACTTGAAGAGGAAGAAAAGAGACGAAAGCAGTTGAAGGTTTTGAAATATTCTTTTCAATCCCTCAAGGCCTCGATGACATTCAAAGTTAGGCTCAGTTCAGTCAATGCCACCAGTTCTTCTATCCCTGGAAGGTGAGCTGCGACTGGTTTAACGCTGTCTACTCTAGCAGACCAGCGAGTCTTCGACATCGAGTGAAGGGAGCTTGGTATCTTCCCTTTCAAAATTTCCCATCTTTGGGAGCTGGAGCTAAATATGTTAAACAACTTTTGAACAGCTCCAAAGAATGTTACTGCAGCCACACAGCTCTCCGCTGCTTGTTCTCCACACAGATTCAGGGAATGACAAGTGCTAGCAGAGTAAACTGCTTCACTGTTAGCAGACAGAATTCTTGCCTGAGCTCCTTTCATATTACTCCCATTGTCGTAGCCTTGACCCCTACAGTCTTCTAATGGGAAGTCAAACTCCTTTAGTTTATCTAAAAATAATCTCTGCAATGGCTTCTCCACTTCTTTTGGTACAGTCGGTAAAGCAAAGTAGCCTTTCTCCGACTTGGTAAGGCTGAGTTTCATTTTCAATCAAATAAACGTATCTCAAAAGAAACGCAGTCTGTTCAACATGTGCAGAATCTGGTGTTGCATCAACTATAATGGCATAGTTTTTTGCAATTTCCCTTTCTTCTAAAATTTTCTTCGTAACTTGGGCAGCGCGAAGAGTAATAAACTAATTTTGAATATCATGAGACAGATAATTCACTTGCATTCATTCTCCCTTTTCTTGAAACGAGCGGACTCTATTTAAATGCTCATTCAAAACTCAATCATAATTGGCCAGCAGTTCTAAAATTCCAAAAAAAAAAAAATGCTATTTGAGGGGTTCCCGATTTTATCAATACTACCCTGAAAGTGCTTCTTTCAGCTAGGAATAAAGTGACATTAAGAAGTCGCTTTAAAAGATCACGCCACTTGTCCTTTTATTGTTGAATGGAGTGAAAGATTAAGTCCGTTTGCCATTTAATTTTTTTGATTTGATCACCTCTGACTTCCACTCAACATAGCAGCTTTTATAACTGGAAATACTCTCATGTTCTGGCACTTGATTGAAGAATGTTTTTCCAGCGTTTTTCCGCAGAATTTCCTTCAGAAAGAGCGAACGAAGATCGTTTTGGCAGGGGCAGCGTAAAACGCTTTCTGAACCTTGCTCCAAACAAGCCAATCACGAGTAATCTGTTCACCATTTGTAAGTTTCTTTTGGAAGACCTACTCAGGAACGATATAGCCTACCGAATCCACAGGAAATTGTTCAGGCAAAGGAACATGAGGGTATTTTAAGTCTCGGCTGCTATCGAAAGCAGGGTCACCTACATCAACATATTTGTCTGATAGGCCTAAAGGTAAAGGCGGTTTGTGGCCTTTGATAGATTCAATATTCGTAGGCGACACAGACTGAATAGGACTAGGAGTCCCTGTTTCAGTGATGGGAACTGGTTCTTCCTTGTTTGATTCGATTCCATTTTGTTGTTGTTCATTTGTAGGTAAAACATATAGGCTACTTTATAACTATTACTATCGGTGGGCCTATTAGTAATGTTACCTTTTATTATAACTGACGATGATGAAGGAGGACATTTTAAAAACTGTCCAAGCGATAGCTAGCCTCTCTCGATGCTCTTTCCTTCAACTCCCTGTCTTCTCTTTCCTTCCTTTCTTGAACACCTGATTTGTGTTTGTAATTGCAACTCATAGTAATTTTCAATAAAAACACACTATACGCATTTTAAATTGTTATTTGTAATCGAACAATATTACACATTGACACCATTAAAACTGACGTATACAAATCACATAATGACCTCGTAGTTCCGCCCCTTAAAACAACAATAACTAACTAACCAACCACATAAACCGTGGCGAATCACTAACACAACGTATTACTATTGGCTTAGACAATCGACTGAAAGAGGATGACAAAGCATTATTTACGCAGCACAGTGCGGCCAGTGCGGGGACAGGGGGAAACCCCTTCCTCGGTGCGGAAATCCTCGCGCATGCGCTTCATAGATTGTTGTGCATCATTGCCAACATCAATTTTTCAAACAGTAAGCTTGCAACTTAAGTTTATTTTGTGCTTTGTAAGGTATAAATAAAAAATCAAGTTAATTTAATAGCCACACACATTTCCAGTTTCCCGGATGGAACTGGATGAGGTAGGCCTAGAATTCTGTACCAACCACAAAAATGTATATTAGATCATTGGGCCCGGGCCGGGCCCCGGTGCTGTAGCACCCCCTACACCGGTCTCTCGCCGGCCCTGCATACATACATACATACCATACATACACCCACCCACGTACACGAGCCTGAATGACCACTATGTCCCCGTCACCCAAATGAAAGAACGTCAACGAAACGATGGAACGGGTGTAATAAGGATTAGATATACATTTTATTTATTTATTTACTTACTAGCAACCCACCCCGGCTTCGCCCGGAAACTGAAGCTTCATTTATATAATGTATGGAGGAAACATAATTCATAGCAACATTCTCTCTGTCGGACCACAAACCATTAACAATTCTTCCCTGTGTCATAGGAACTTTTGGGATGACTCCCTTTGTCTTTGGGAATTCTTTCTTTCTCTCTCTTGTGACAATCGAGAAATTATTTGTTGCTCTGTTTCATTGTTACGGGATAAGAGTTTCTTTTTCGATTTCTATGCACTACGACCTATATCCTTTTTACGTCTCGACATGGTGGGTTAAAATCACTGACTGTACTATTAATTATATTATCATGGAGATAGCATGCACAGCGAATTCTACTCAGACGTAATTTGAGAATGACGATGGGCCTGAATCACAAATCCCCCTTCCGTCCAATCTAATCTTGACTGTGTATTCTGCGGAACGAAAAGTTCACAGGCGAAGTGAAGCAAAGCCGAGTTGCACTTCCAAAGAAACTCCAAACACATCCACTCATCTCTGAAGTCTTAACTCGATACGACTCTACAGTGTCTGGAGTGATAGGCTCGCTTGCCAGCCAGCTAGCTCGTAAACTGTCTCGAAGCTAGTAATTGAATGGAGATTGTTGGAAGGAAGACATAAAAACGTAAAAACACTTACAGTGGGCGATGTATTGAAGAGATATGCTGTCCCGGACTTTTTTTAAAAAACTTTTCATGCTGAACAATTCTTACACTCATTGTATAGATATTTTTAACGGTTTACCCAGCGTAGAGCGTAAGCTTAAAACGCGCATGGACGCCAGGTTTTTATTCGACTTTTTCACTGAAATCGTTAGTGCTTGGCGTTCTTTGATCATAAATAAATTATTTTCTATACAAACTTTCCTTTACAGAATGGTGAAAACCGCATCAAAGTCCATCCAGTGGTTCTTGAGTTTACCCATGACCAAGAATTGTGGACTTTGTTGTAAACTAAGTACAGTAGAGATTTCTTTGTTTATTGATTTATTTGTATGTTTATTTATTTATTTATTTATGCTGTGTAGCGATAAAGACTATTTTATAAATATATGAACCATTTTTCTTGTTTATATAAATGTGGTGTTGTCCAGCTGAACTGCCCACTGGCGAGCTCAAAGCTACACTTGAGACAGTCAATTCCTACAAATACCTCGGCCTCACCCTACAGACAACGTGTCAATCCTTTACACTACATATAAAGGAACGGGCAGCAGCAGCCATTAGAGGAATGTACGATTTGAACAATATTACCAAACTATCTCTACAAACAGCAATGATTCTCTTCCACGCCAAAATAACCCCCGTCATTACATATGGTCTAGAACTGATATGGAAAAGGCTATCCATGCCAGACCTAATCATAATTGAAAAAGTAAAGGCTTCTTTCCTGAAAAGGGTGCTAGGAATTGCAAGAACGTCCCAGTCCAGGCTGGCATATGTCCTAAGAAAAGAATCATACTACATCGAAGATCTCAGATTAAGACTACAACTGCCATCTACTAAGAATATGAAGAAACTCCTCGAGATAAGGCACCAGAAGCAGAACGAAATCCCGCTTGAATTCTACGCAACAGAAGCAATGGTGGACAGAAGATGGACAAACGAGAACCAGGAGATGAGACATGTGGTAACAAGACTCGCCATCCACGGTTTCCACCACAAGATCTGTAAAAATGTTAAATACCATGAATCGAATGAAGAATGCGTATGTTCTCTGTGCAATAACCCATGCGACGAATACCACATCATATCATGCAGCAAACGGACAAAGAGCATAGTTGAATACAGTATGGGTAGATTATTAGCTTGGGAATAACCTAACCCCCAAGGGAAGATGATGAAGAAAAATAAGTGGGTTTCGGACTGGAGAAAAGGGATGGAGAAATAGGAAGAGAGTTTGGCATAAGTTATAACTAAGATTTCTTGCTCAAATGCAACAAGTGGTGAAAACCCTATCAATGGATTTATTTTTATTAAAGATGGCATAGACCTAGGAAGAGTCAAGGAAGACAGGATCTTGCCTAACCGTTATGTTTGAAAAATGATAAATCAAAAGAACAAATCTTAATTTATTTAACAATGTAAAAAGAAGTAGTTTATGTAACAAATATATAATTTTGATTTTTATAAACAATTGGGGTCGCAGACCTCCGAAAACATCTAAAGCTTGCGCCAGGCAATTGACAATTCTTTTGGTTTTAAACCTTTTATATGCTTTAAAATCTTCGTAAGATTTGGAAATGTTGCAAAGATGAATAAATGGAAAATTTAAAGATAATTGACGTAATTATAGTTAAACAATAAATCAAGTACAAGGTGTGTACTTTAAGGATTTCTAGATAAGTATCTTAGAAATATGACCAAATAACAACTTCGAAAGTAACAACAACAAAAAAACAGGAAGAATGAAATAGAAGTTTCTATAACTTCTTGTATTAATGCAGAACTACGCTTAATGATTATACATAGGAGATTATACAAATGGGGCAGGTCACTTATTGTGAAACCTGAAGAGAATAATTGAAAGGAAGTTTCTAGAACTCCTATGTTTAAGTAGGGATCACGAGAAAAATGGGGCAAGTTTCCCTTTCGTGAAACCTAGAGATAACTCACTTTTGAGTTGAAAGAATTGGATTCCCTAATTAGAAGGGAGAAACAATATAATTTAAGGCGTGTACTAGACACGAAGTTTTACAGACATTAATTCGTTATACGTGGAGCAAATAAGGGAGGGCACTTATGTAGAGTGACACCTCATTGAAAGAAGACCTAAAGTAACAATTTTATTATTTTAGTTTGTTAGTAAAGGGTTTGGGAAAGATCAAATGGGATTGTGGAAAAGTGTTCATGGCCGTATTTATTGTACTCGGACGAGCGCGACGCGGATGAAAAGTTGAACAGGCACTGTTTTCACTATAGTCTGTTGATATAATTGAAGAGTTCATTGTAGTAGCACAAAACGTTGATGGCAAAGAAAGTTATTGCAATGGTGGAAAATAACTAGTTACACTAGATTTGCGAGAGTCTATTGCTTGAAAAACTTGTAGGTTATAGTTGAGTGCACCAGAAAAATCCCAACGGAGGAAGAAAAATTAGATATTGATTAGCAGTTTATAAGGAAGATTCCTTAGTTTGAAAAAGTATTCCCATATGAAGTGGAAAATACATGGCAGTATAACTGGTAGATAGAGTGTAGGTTCTGGAAGGTTCCAGAGCTATGATGAGTTGTTTAAATTCGGTAGAGAATCCCTCGGCGGAAAACTAGATTATATAGACAGTGGGTACTTTAGAAATATCCCTCGATGTGAGATAGCATCTCAGAAAATCTTTCAGTGAAAGTTAGACTTGATAGTTTGAGTTTGATCACGAAGATCTCTTGAAAGCAGTTATTTTATCACATAGCAACTTTAACTGTCTATAAAATCCAAATAAAAGCATTAAGCCTTTTAAAAGCGACGAGAATGTGGTTAAAACATGAAGTCGGTACTTATCTTTGCTTCATGAAGAAGGTGATGTTGCTGTTGACGGTTGGTTCTAAAACTCGAACATGGCGTCGAATTTAAAAGTTTGCCTCTAGAGTTGAGGAGGCGAGCTTTAGTTAAGCTCCAACTGACTGGATTGACTTCCGACGTACAAGTGAGGGCTGCTAGACGCAGCGAAAGTACACTAGCCTAGACGGCATGTCCAACAAGAAGTTGAGTGCACTTGAGAGGGTGAGCGGTTGCTCACGGCACGGAGACAAGTAGAGAAGAAGTGAACGAGCGAGCGAGCAGCGCGCACCGCTGAAGGAGGGCGACAACGCACACGTCAGCAGTAGGCGGGCGAGGAGAGGGGGAAGCGGGTGAGTAAGGGGAGGAAACAAAGAGGTTATACATAAACATGAAAAATCTTTGCAAAAATAAAATTCTTCTTGGAGCGGTGTCTTCACGGAGTAGTTGGTTGGTGAAGAACACGACGCCCTGCGGATTAATGTAGAAGTCTTCATGGCTTGAAGCAATGGAAGTTCGGAAGGCAGCGATGGGACGCTGTCAGGCTGGTTCGACGGAATATGCGTTTCTGTAAAAAACTGACAGAAAAAAATGAACGAATGCACGGGGCAAACAGGAGGTAACAGTTCGATGTTGGTGTGTGCGGGAAAGAAATGTAAATAAATGGACTGATATAAAGTAATGAAGAACAGCAAAAGCTAATTCTTTCTTTCCGTGTATTTCCAAAAATACACCACAGTAAAGATTAATCTACTTGTAATAATTATTTGTAAGCACACCTTATAACTGTTCATTATGGCCACTTGTCTGCAATAAATATTTGTTAAAATGTGTGTGAGCAGAATTTCTGGCCGAGTGTGTGCGCGAAAGCCGCGGGGAGGTGTGAGATAAATGCAACCCTTCTTGGAAGGCCAAGACAGGCAAGTGGTAGGGGCAGCATGAGGGCGCATTCTCCCGATGGGCGCGAGCTACAGAGGCCACCCATAAGTGACAGAATGGGGTGCGAACCCACCTCTTGGTACTAAAGCACTCGAGAATGCTAACTGGCCATCTTGTATCCATCTTACCGTAAATAATAGTGTCGTACAGTATCTGATGTAATGACTGATGAATCACCGTTTTATTCTGTTGTTACGAAACAAATACTGTTGTAAGCTGCCGTATTGTCTATTATTACAATAATATTACATTAATTCGTAAAAAAAGATGCACCGTAAATTTTCAGTGAGCTTTCTGATAACTTCTTGAAAACTATCGAGCCGATTTGCAAGAATTCCACTTTCATGTAACATTTGGACTTTCAGCTCAAACTTTCTAGTGACGAATTATTTGAGGCATTAAAAGCTCGCAATTTTTCAGGTCAGTGAAAATACCTCAGAGGATGTGGAGAATGAATTACTTTACGTATAATGTACTTCAGTTTTATGAAGTGATATTCTACAGTGGTGGAAAAAATGATCGCATAACTTTTTTCATTGAATTGTTTTATTCTAATCTTTAAATAACTACGGTATGTTAAATTAGTATTTTCCTCCATTCTTTTTTACCATCAGTCAATTAACGTCAGTTTTGCTCAAGATTTTTATTTAGATAAGTTATATTTTCCTGAGCATGAATCTCATGGGACCGCGTGAATTATTTATGATTTTGATTTAGATGAGTTATATTTTCTTGTACAGAAATGTAATTGGACCACGTAAATTGTTCTAGATTTTGAATTTTAAAAGCGTCCGATTAACCAACTTTGACTTAAATGCATTTTTATTTTATAATGTAAAAGTTATAAAAGGTTGTATCTGCGTCTATGTCCAGAGACCTCTTGGACGAAAGATGCACAGTTGCCCTGCTTGGGTAATATAGTGCTCTATTTGGTACCGCGCAGACTATTCCCTGAACAGACTTAGTAAAACAAATCAGGCCTTGGTATAATATTGTAAAATAAGATAATTTCGTATACAAAGCCATTACGCTAACGCACAGAGAAAGTAAATATGCAAACGTACTTTTATCACAAGCACTATTGATCTGTTGAAGGAACTAGGTCATGGCACTACTCCACCCTTCACAACTGTTCATTCATTCCAGTAACATTTCTTCTTTCGTCCCTCCTCTTTCCTTCTGAGTGGCTTCGATGGCAAAGTTGGTGGCATGCTGAGCTTCTATGCCCAATGTCACGGGTTCACACCCGGCCGAAGTCGTCGGATTTTTAAGAGCGTTAAAAATCCCTCCGTAAGCCTTCCTTCGGAGGGGAAGTAAAGCCGGTGGTCCCATGTCATAGATTTATGGCATGAAAAAGAACCTTCCACTAACTACACTTTTGTGATGCCAAAATTTGTAGGTTAGGTTTGATTAATGCTCTTAAGTTCCAACGTTCGTCGCCGGGAGCTGGTCGCGATGGCATCTAGTAGTAGCGAAGTTCACAGCTAGGTGTCGTGGACGGTAGCATTTGGTAGCGAAAGTAGGAACTACTTGAAATTATTGTCTGCAGTCCTTACTTGAATTAAAAACAGATAACACACACTAATACAGTCATCACAATTAACACCGGTTATCAGACAGATTCTACACACACCCAAAGTACACGGGGCTACATGACCGCGTTGTCGCAGCCCCTAAACTGAGGAACCAACCATCTTTCCTTGTCAGGATCTCACTTTCTTGAAATCCTCCTAGCGTGCTTTTCGAACAATTGGGTAAACAAAACTCAGTACAGTCGCTGATAACGGTTCAATCAACGTGCGCTGTCGGCTCCGAGCTGACTGCCACCGGGCAGCAAGATCGCTTACTCCCAGAAGGCACTTGAGCTGGAGAGCCGTGCTATAACGGATCGAATTGGGGGCGTACTACTCGTGCTGGGGACATAGGAGTGTGTTTTCTTAACCCTAATTTACCGCTGTAATACCAGTGATAGGGTGAGTGATTAGAACAAACTAATTTACTGACACTGGCTTCATGGCTAAGTTGGGTCAAGCGCAGACTTTGACCCTAGGAGCTTGGGGTTCGATTCCTGGCCGGGTAGCGGTTTGACTTCGTATGGATCTTCCCCGCACTGGAGCACTGGGTGTTCGTGACATCCTCATCAAGACGCGCAGATAGCCTATGGGTGTTAAATCGATGACCTGCACCGTGCCTCTAAGAAGCCAACATGTTTTTCATTATTATTATTGTTTTTTATTCTTTCTTTTCTCGATCGTGGCCCCGTAAAATAACCCATTGTAGTCATTTTCTTTTAATTCCTGTTTCCATTCTTGTTTGTTTCCCAATAGTTCTTCATTGCTTCACTTCGCTATTTCCTCCTTTCTTTTATCCAGATGTCACTCTGTTCCTTCTTTTCTTTCTCGTGGAAACTCTTGAAATTGTGTGTTTATCTTCTAAAAGTTATTATGTCCTGTATTATATCTGCTGCTAATCCCATTTCTGCCAGATCCTTGTTTTCACTCTGCATCTGCTGATTGCCATTCTTACTCTTATAAACATGATTAAAAATTGGTGTGTTATGAATGTGTCCGATAGCCTGGAATTATGTGGTGTGTAGCCTATAGAGGTGTGTATAAGCCTCCGTGGCTTAGGCGGCAGCACGCCGGCCTCTCATCGCTGGGTCCGTGGTTCAAATCCCGGTCACTCCTTGTGAGATTTGTGCTGGACAAAGCGGAGGCAGACAGGTTTTTATCCGGGTACTCCGATTTTTCCCTGTCACAATTTTATTCCAGCAACATTCTCCACTATCATTGCATCTGCCATTAATTTAATCATTGCCTCAGGGGATTGCGACAGACTTCGGCAGCCGGCAAAGTTCATATCCTCGCCGCTAGATGGAGGCTTCATTCATTCCATTCCCTGATCCGGTTGGTCGACTGGGAGTAGGTTGTGGATTTTCATATAGTAGTGTGTCTAGCTGTATTAGGGATAGAGATAGGGTAGTTGACCCGGAGAGTTGCCTAGGGGGAGTGTGAAAGAAACCAGGGTAAAGCCACACTTTGATAGATGCAGTCAGCACTCGGATTCGAACCTGCTACCCGCGTGGTATTGGTGCACGATTTAACGAGCACGGCTACGCCGCAGGACTTCCTGAAAGGTACTGTCATGGTACGAGTACCCCGGAGTGGATTCCTGTTGACCAGTGTCCTCTGAACTGATAGAACGGTGTCAAGGACCCTTTATTAGCATCGCGTGACCCACACACACATTCAAGATCGATCTTCAAGGGGAAACTAACAAGAATGCTCTGAATAATTTATGAAGTGTGCTGTACTGTTGTCATAAGTACATCTGCTGCAACAGTTTTTATTTTTCTTGAAATGAAAGACACTTCATACATAGATAATTCTGTTTCTGGCGCAATGCAGTGTCATGAATGAAATTAATATCTATGGTGTGATAATCTTGCAGCATGGCCCAGCATTCCAAACCCCGTTCCATGAATACTACAACATTGTGAGCTGCCCTTCAGGGATCAAAGCTTCGAACCCCGGCGCTGAGACCAGTCATTTTAAATGTGGTGTTTGCCCGGGGGTTTCCATACTCAATCCTGACAAACGCTGTGATGATACCCCAGTGATAGACTCTATTTAATTACATTTGCGCACATCACTACAGTCACCAAAATAATACATGTTACCAGATCAGTGCTGATACAAGGCTGATTATCAAAATTATCTTAAGTCTCTAGCAACAAACGTGGTGTAATGAGCTAAACATTAACAGCATAATCAAAGTATCGTCAAGTCAGTGCTACAATTAGTAGGATATCAGAGGAATATGTAGCGATATGTATAGAATTATTTGAATAAGGACATAACGAGAAATTAAGTACATATATGGTTTATCAGCTATTAGGTCGTAATGTGTACATGAAGTTGAGAAATATGTGGCTGCCATGAGGAAATCTGTATGGAGTTGATACAATCAATAATGTTGTTCGTCAATAAAAATATTATATGTGTATTTGGATCAAGCTCACGTTATTTACACGGTAATACACAATATTGGTGCCGAAACCCGGAAACTTGAATGCTAATTTAGACTAGTGACGAGAAACACGAGTTTAGATGAAAATCCATACGGCCAATACTGTTTATGCCGTGTAAATAACGTGAGCGTGACCTTGTAACTCATATATTTCATTGACGAGTAACATTATTGTTGTTACAAACTTAACCATACATATTTCCTCATGGCAGCCTCATATTTCTCAACATCCTCGCGTTATTCACACGACAATACACGATACATGAAGTGCAAGCCACCAAGGTGTTAAACAGAGAGTTCAAGTGGTGTCAGATATTTTAACTATCTTCCTCATGGCCCGGAATAATATCCATTTGGACTTATGCCATGTGAAACCGATTAAAGTACCCTAGACGTTTTGCATGGATCCGTACCTGTGTTTTAATAGAACGTAATTCAAAGATTCAAGAACTGTTCCATTGAAAATGCAACCACGTATCCAACTTATACGTGTTTATTAGCTTCAGTAAAGTATGATGTATCAGACAATCTACTATTTTTATCTCCATTTTGTTAGGCCTTAGGCTGGTTGTGGAGGGACAGCACTCCTGCCTCTTGTCTGTGTCCCTTTAGTGGTAATCTTGAATCTTTGAGCAGGGTCACTGCCTCAGTTTAGATAGCCACTTAATTGTCCCCATGAGGCTGAGTGCACACCGTTCAAGCCCTTACGTCAGTTCTAAAATACCTGATGGATCCGGGAATCGATCTTGGGACCTCCTAGGTAACAGAGAGGCGTGCTACCCCGACATTAAGGTCTAGTTTGTATAGTCTATAAACCGCGCAAAAATAAGAGAAAAGGTCTTGGTTTGCAAGTGTATTACTATCAAGATCTATCACTGGAATACAGTATCTTCTTGTAATCCCATGTAGGGTGAGGTGGCTACAGTATGTAGAGAGGAAACGATTAGCTCAAGACAGGAAGGCGTGGAGAGCTGCATCCAACCAGTCAAAAGACTGAAGACTCAAACAACAACATCAACTCCAAGATATTGCGCCTTGGCACACGTAGCTATCTCTGTTGATCTCATTAATCCATCAGAACCCCCAGGATCATCTTGATCATCAGTTTCGTGTACTTGGGTAGCCTATGTGTCTAATTTGCCTGATAACTTGTGTTACTGTGGTGACTAGTAGTGTATGCAACTGTTATTGTTAGGGTATGTGCCCCATGACTTCACGTAAGTTACCATCCCGACATTTTCCTGGCGAGAGTGTGGAAAAATTCGGGTAAAAACCAGTTACAAGATACCCACTGTCAGGGTCGTGATTCAAACCTTCGATCTACGGATTTCCAGCTCCCCCGTGCGAGCACGGCTATGCTGCAATGCGATATTAACATTTGTAACCACTGTGATAATAAAAGGGTTTTATGTTTAAAAAAAAGGGACTCTTTTTAAAGTTATATTTTGTCCACCTCTGTACAGCGAGTGAATCACCTATTAAAACATATCTTCGTGGTCATTGAGATATTTGCTTGAACTGATCTCAGGAATTTTCGTCAAGTTGGCTCCACTTGCGACCGTCCGACCCAACATTGCTGGCGTTGGGGAAGGTTTATCGACTCGAGAGGGGGGGGGGGGGGCTGGTGGCGCAGCGCCTCTCACCAAGATGGACCGGGTTCGATTCCCGGTCAGTGCATGTGAGATTTTCGAATTGAAATTCCATGTCCTGTGGTTTGGATTCCACGTAAAAAGGAGGTCCCATGGCTCATGATCACAAGATTAACGGTCACGAAAATCTACAAGCTTCCTTCGTTTTTATCGACTCGAGTGAGCGCCTTTAGCGGCGACTCATGGAATTACGTGCTTCACTGTGGCGCGGTGTGAGAGTGGATGTTCGATAACCGATAAGAACAAGTTATTTAGGGATCATTTCTCGAGCCTTCCACTACGTAGCCTTAACAGTTCATCGAGCCTGGATAAATATTTTAATAATAATAATAATTATAACTGACCGTGGTAGCTTCGTGCGCTAAGGCGTAAGGCCATGCGAAAGGTCTTGGAGGAGGAGTTGATTTGAACCTCACCATCGGCTGTCCTCGAATATTGGTTTCCGTGGTTTGCCATTTTTAACTCCAGGTAAGTGCCGGGACGGCACGGCCACGGCCGCTTCCTTCCAATTCCTTGCCCAGCTTCAAGCATTTCATCTCTCATAAGCTCCTCTCATGAGGTTGGCGCCAGGAAGGACATCTGACCATATAAATTATCTGCCATTTAGTAATTCCTCGCATCTCATTCCCGAAAGGGTGGAAATAATTCCTGAGAAGGAATAATAAGGGTGTTAATTCGTATTGGGGACTTGGGACATCTATGGTCATTAGCCCCGTGTACGTAGGTCTATATTGATTTTTCTGATAACCTGTGATTCTGTGGTGACTTTAGGAATTTGAAAAGAAAACGGGGGAACAACCACACTGTCAGCGCCGATCCCCGGACTTGCTGCAACCCCCCCCCCCCCCCCCCCCCCATCGCGGTCGTGGTGAGCAATTTGACGCGCACGCCTACACCGCAGGATGGAATAATAAGGGGGACATGTAGTAATAATAACGCATCTTACATATTATTATTCCTGTTAAACGCTATGGCATGCAATGAGTCTGTATGTGGCGAATAGATTTTACGGCTGGATGCCCTTCCTACCGCCAACTTCATGAGAGGAGTTACTGAGAGATGAAACGAATGAAGATGAATGAAACTGGAAGGAAGTAGTCGTGTCCTCGGCATTTGCCTACAGTTAAAAATAGGAAACACGGAAAACCATTTCAACAACTGCCGACTTTGGGGGGTTAAACCCACTCGTCTTCTAGGTGTGAAGATAGCCGGGCGTAGCTACTCCAGTAGGTGTGTGTGTACGCGACGTTATAACAGAAGAAAAGAAATAGTCCCTGGTGTATTTGATGTAGCAGATATAGTTGAGTGTTTTGACGTGGTATCAGTGGCGGCCAGTAATAAGATTGCATTGTAGAACAATGACTAGATTTATTAACCGACAGCAGTGGCTACGCTGGCTAAAGCGCAGCGTTAGGTCATGGGGCCAAGCTGACTCGGTAGACGCGTGAGTTCGAGCCCCACCGTCAGCCGTCCTTGAAATGGTTTTCCGTGGTTTCCCATATTCAACACCAGGCAAATGTTGGGACGGTACCTTCTGACAGGCCACGGCCACTTCCTTCCACATCCTTGCCCAGTTTCATTCATTCATTCATTTATTCCATCTCTCATCCCGACGCGCAGGTCGCTCACAGGTGACGACTAGAAAGACCTGCACTCGGCCTCTCAGGAGGCCACACGACAAAAAAATAGATTTATTCAATAAAAAATAAAAATACCGTAATAATAATCTTTAGCAATAAAAAAATGATGCATTTCCTCTTAATTGCATAGGGATTCACAGTGTTGGTTTTTAATAAATCCGGGAATCTCGTGCTGTAAAATGTTTGGTTAACGTAAGCAAAGCGCACCAGCAGTTTAAAAGCGCTCACTATGTGGTCGTTGCTAGGCTCGAGCACTGACCATTTCTCAATAGTTTGATAATAAAACTGATTGTAGGACTTTTTTTTTTAGGTTGGCTCCACTTGCGACCGTCCGACCCAACCACACTCTGGACTGAGTTACTTCAGTTTTGCCACGCACGTGTATATCTTCTTCTCTAATGGTAGCAGAGTGAAATAGATAGAGGCGAGGTGCAAGAAAGCCAATGCAGTGAGTTCTCAATTGCGATCTACAGTATTCTGCAAGAAAGAAGTCTGCGACGAAACTCTCCTTACATCGCTCAGTATTTAGGCCGGCCTTGCTCTATGGAAGTGAGAGCTGGGTAGTTTTAGGATATCTGATACATAAGCTCAGAGGCGTATATAGAGTTTTATTTGTGGAGGGGGCTGTCCGGGGGTTTGGGGGAATGAAATAGCCCCCAAAGGAAAGGGGGTCCGGTGTTCCTCCCAAGGAAACGTTTGTATAATTTGGTGCAAAATGATGAGTTTTAAGGCTCTCTGACATCACTTTTTCAACCAATTTATTGTGATGTTTTATGTTTGGTTAATGTCAAACACAACTAAAACCATTTTATATTACTTTTTATTAACACAATCATCTTGATCACTTGATAGTATTTCGATGGAAAGAATATTAATGTTACTGTTTGGATTTACAACTTACACTATAATATGATATGATGAGAATGGAAGAATATAGAGTACCAAAAAAAAATATTTATGGAGAAAATACCAGGAAGAAGACCACGAGGAAGGCCCAGAAAGAGGTGGATAGATACGGTGAAGTAAAAAATAGAGAAAAGAGGAGTAAAAGAAAAAGAAGTATTGAAAGAAGGAAATGAATGGTGGAGGGATAGACAACTGTGGAGGTCCTTGATTCACAACCCGACCCAGAGAACTGGAAACGAGAAATGAAAAATAAGAAGCAGAAGACTATGATATAAAGTCAAGGTTTCTTGAAGAATTGCCAAATCGCTTTATAACTTCATCGTCAGTGATTTGCATGTCTCTGATAATGGATAACAATGCTAGACCGTTGAGTCTGTTTTCAGAAGTAGAATTTCTTTAGTATGTTTTCAACCTACCAAAACTCAAACTCCGTTCGGCAGTAGCTAAAGAGACAGGAAAAATTGCCAAAAGTTTGATAAGGGTATAAAAGTTAAGGAAAAGAACTTTAATCACCCAAGGGCACTTGTTGCTGTTCTTGGTAGGTTCATAAGAGCGAAGGCACTGGAGAGCAATAAGAGCCCCCCCCACCCTCTTTTATACGCCCCTCCATTAGCTAGAGGTAGCACGAATGATTGCTGGAATAAATAGATGGGAGCGGTGGCAAATGAGTACTCCTAAGTTAGGAATGAACATGTTAAATGATGGTCTCTTTCGTGACAGTATAAGTTTGTACATGTTAACTTCTTCGCGACAGCCCTGTTTTACTGTTCGCTGTTTTCTGTCCCGAAAACTCCAAAACAAGTTAATATGTTGTTGTATTATAATTAATTTATTGATTTATACATATATATGTAAGCTTCGGTTTTCTCAAGATCTTACCTCAAGTGTTCCAGCGCTCACATTCTTAGCCATCCACACCCTCGACATACAGAGCGTCTACTATTGTGCTTTCGGCTTGCCGCATGCCGGTGTTGGAATGACGTCAGCTCGACCTTCATTCAGCCAATGGCAAGACTCTGTGGTCAGGTGGGCTACTGGTTCGAGAGTGTTCTATCGCTCCCGTATAAGAGACGCTGCTGGGTGAAGTCCTGCGTCATTCAGATCGTCATTCAGATCCACGCAGCAGTCAGATCATCACTCTCTACACGCTACTGCTTCTCATGGCACTATTGCTGCCACTTCTCTCAGTGCCGCATCGCTAGCCACTACGCTACCGAACAGTTACACAATGAGTTCTTCACTCTGACGCAATGATCCAGCTGGTAGAAGTAAATACCGGCTGTCTTACTCAGCGAGCCACCTCTTAGATGGTGTCTATTTTGATTCATCCTGCAAGGCAACAGCAGTTTTCCCGACTGCTAGCCACCTTCAATTTTTTTTATAAATCATCGCCTCAATACTACAAGAGAGATGGAAGAAGAGTTGGACTTTTCTACTTCTGGCATACATATCTTAAGGCCATGAACGCCTCCTTCCAAAGGAACTGTCAAGACTTCCCAACACCATTTTTTGGTAACTGGAATTTTTAAGGAGCTGGCTCTGCAAGGATATATCTTCAACTTTCTTTTGAGAAGATAAGTTATTTTTTTTGTAAAATTTCAATTTTACTATTGTCTTGCATTTCTTCATTCCGTTTTATTATTAGGTAATTCAAGCGCAATATTTATATGTCAAGCTCAACTTTTCTCTAGTCAGAATCAAGCATTCCATTGGTTTCTCTTAATTAGGGTTTCTGTAATCAAACCCTTGCAATTGATATATTTAAAACTATTCATTAGAGCACTTATGTGCATTTTTTGTTTACTGCGTTATCAATTTGCAATTTAGTAATAAATATTGTCATCTAACCTTTGATTTTCTGGTGATGTACCTCGATGCCCTCTACCCCACATCACTTCAGTTTTATAGTTCTTTCACAGTAGTTATTTTGGTCAGGCTTACGCCTGGTTCGCGTTCTCCCTTTATGGGAAAGATTAGGGCAGATCGTCTCCATAAACTTTGGTGCCGAAACCCGGGATTTAACCCATTTCAAATATTGCACACCAGAAATCAAAATAATAATATTAATGGTTAATCTACTTTACAACGTATTAATACTTGTGTATTTTGCAGTTCAAGCTTGAGTCGAGCAGCCGCAGGGAGGATCTTGGAGAGGTGCCAGTTCTTACTCCGTTGGTGTTCACTTCAGCTGACGCACGCGGTACAAGTCAAATACAGGTGGTGAGTTGAACCAGTTTCCAACATGCCTCTTGATACTACAATTATCAACACTCGCGCTTCATATAAGGGCAAATTAACTCGTTTCAAAACTTTTCTTTCACAGCCAACAGAACAAGAACGTAACTAGATATTATATCTCAAAGATTAAAGAACTATGAACAAGCTTTTGAAAAGTACGATGAAATTCAATGCAGTATTGAAATTCAAAGCCCCGAACAACAGACTGACCGTAATGAAACTGAACGATTGTATTATCAAGGCTATGCATAAGCAAAAGCTTTACGTAGAACACTAAAACTTGAAGCTAAGAAAGAAGATTCAACTCCTTTTTTCTCTTCCTCCGCACCAAACCGAACTATTCTCCCTAAAATTGAATTACCCACATTTCGTGGCGATGAAAGTTCATGGGAACCATTTTTTGAATTATTTACTTCATGAATTCATGACAATGAAATCCTTCCGCCCATACAAAAGTTCCATTACTTGCGCTCGGCCGTTCAAGGCCAGCCACTTAAGCTCATTCAGGCATTAGCCCTGACAACTGACAACTACGAAGTCGCTGTAGAATTACTTAAGGATCGCTATGGAAATTCAAGGCTTAGGACTCAAAGACATATACAGGCTTTGTTCAATCTTCCTAATATTCAATCTGATAATGTTATAACCCTTCGCAATTTAATTGACACAGCAGAGCTTCACATTCGTGCCTTGGCGAATTTAGGTCAGCCTGTGCAATTTTGGGATTTATTTATAATTCATCTTGTGACCAGTAAATTCGATTCTGCTACCCTAAAAGCCTGGGAGATGGAGCTATCTCAGCATTCGCAATGCACTTACAAGGCCCTTGTTAAGTTTATAAAGGCCAGGTGCCAAGTTTTGTCCGCTATAGCCTGCCAAAAAAGTGCTATTGTCTCTGCTAAAATTCCTTCAAACCAAAAGGTCATCAGTCATGATCAAAGAGTTTTGAGGTCTGATGCCTTTGCCGCACATAGTCAATCGCCTAGTCAGATGCAAAGTTGTGTTTTATGCCAACAGTCCCACAACTTATATCAATGTTCCGATTTCAAAGCCTTGTCTGTGGACGAGAGACGCAAATTACTATCTCAACAAAAACATTGTTATAATTGTCTCTCGAGAGCCCATTCTTTGAGTAACTGTCGATCCGAACGCCTGTGCTTTCATTGTAAGGGCAAGCATCATACTTTATTACATAGACATGAGAAACCACGATCATCAGCTCCAAGCTGTTCTCCTCAAATGCCTAATTCTGAAATTCCTTCTACTAGTGCTCAATCTTTTACTCAAAGCTCCACTTCCCTCAGTAAGGTTCAAGTATTGCTATCCACTGTGCAAGTCTTACTGAAGAATGCTCATGGTAAATGGATTACTGCTCGTGAGTTACTAGACAATGCTGCCACTAACAACTTCATCAGTGAGCATTTAATTCATAAATTAGGTCTGCAAAAACATCCTACTTCAATTGAAGTTACTGGAATTAATCGTTCAAAGTCCAAATCTTTAAGTTTCGTCAAGGTCGACTTAAAGGTTTCTCATAATTTTGGCACTCGTTTTCAACTAGATTGCTTAGCGATTGATTCCATAGGCAATGAAACTCCTAGTTCTTTTTTTCCAGTAAATAAATGACATATTCCGCATTTCATAAAATTTGCCGATCCACGCTTTAACGAAAGGCTGCCCGTTGACATTCTTCTCAGTTCTAGCATTTTCTGGCAGTGTTTGCATTCTGAGTCAAGGTTGCCCATAGCGTCTTTTTTCGAAAAACTGGTTTTGGATGGATTGCCACGGGCCAAATACATCGCAGTCCTGTTCAGTCTGTCTCAACCTGTTATCATGTTCACGCCGATTTGGGCCATGACTTGACAAAATTTTGGGATATAGAGAATATCCAAACCGCAACTTCTTCTTCCTCGAATAACGAGATTTGCGAAAAGCTTTTTCGTGAATGTACTGATCGTACCCCTCAAGGTAGATTTATTGTAACTCTTCCTAGAATTTCAGAGCCCCCTATCATTCTTGATTCTTACCCTATGGCGCTTAAAGCCTTATTCGCCGTCGAGAAACGCTTCAAGCAAGATAAGGCTATGAAAACTCAGTACACCTCTTTTTTGGAGGAATATGAGTAATTTCCAAAATTGAAGATGAAAATAATCCTTCTAAAAATATAGTTTACTTAAACCATCACGCTGTCTGGAAAAACCCTTCCACGCGGGAACAGATAAGAGTGGTATTTAATGGTTCTTCTCCTGACATCAATGGCATTTCGCTCAATGACACTTTGCATTCATGACCCGCAATTCAGAATGATCTCACTTCTGTCTTATTGAATTTTCGTCTTCACCCCATTTCAGTCTTAGCTGACATCAAACAGACGTATCGACAAATCTTGGTAAACCCCCTGCAGCAGGATTTGCAAAGGATTTTGTGGCGTGACGAACATTCAAAACCCATAAAAATATTTCGCCTAAGAACAGTAACTTATGGTTTAAAACCCTCTTCTTTCCTCGCAATTCGCTCTCTGCATATGCTGGCTGAACTAGATGGTCATCAGTACCATCCTTTAGCCTCTGAAATACTTAAAAATTCCTTTTACGTGGATGATTTCCTCTATTCCTTTTCGAATTTAACTGATGCTTGTATTATTTCTGAAGATCTTAAATCTTTATTGCTTGGAGGTGGTTTTCCGCTCCATAAGTGGAGCTCAAATTCAACTGAGTTTTTGTTAAAGAATTCATCTGACTCACACACCACTAAGTTAATTGAGATGCCTACTGAGGAAGCTACCGTGAAAGCCCTAGGTATTTTCTGGTCGCCTTCTTCTGATAATTTTTCCTATAAGGTTCAGTTGTCAAATTTGATTCCTCAAACTAAAAGGGAAGTCTTATCAGAGATAGCCAAGATTTTTAATCCATTTCAGTACCTAGCCCCTGTTGTAATCACTGCAAAAATCTTTATGCAACGACTTTGGTTACTGAAATCAGGATGGGATGAATTAGTACCCACTCCCTTTCTGATGGTTGGAATATCGAAGCAGCTTATCTTATCTTTCCAACATTTGTATTCCCCGCCTTTTAATCTCAGATCCCATGTGTCAATCCTTTGAATTGCACTTTTTTTTTGACAGTTCTGAAAAAGCCTTTGGTTGTTGTGCTTATATAGTAGGACGTCCCACCGCCTCTTCTGATGGATTTTCAAATTTGATTTGTGCCAAGTCCAAAGTAGCTCCGCTTAAGTCAATTTCCATTCGTAGATTGGAATTGTGTGCCGCCTTAATGGCCGCCGAATTATCTGTTAAACTAAACAATAATCTGAATGTTCAATTTTCCCGCACATGTTTTTGGTGTGACTCCGCGGTTGTTTTGGCTTGGCTCTCGAAACCCTCCTCTCATTGGAATACTTTTGTTTCGAATCGTGTTTCCAAAATTCAGGAAATCTCCCACTCAGATCAGTGGTGTCATGTTTCTAGTAAAGAAAATCCCGCGGATATTATATCACGTGGTTGTTCACCTGCAAAATTGGCTTCTCTTGATTTATACTGGCATGGGTCGCCATGGCTTTTGCAAAATTCCGCATTCTGGCCTCGTCTTTCATGTAATGTGTTTACAGAAGTACCAGAAACTCGCATTGTTTTCGCTTCCTCTTATGTTGTTTCAGTTACGATTAGTCTCTTTCAGCCAACGAGCTAGAGAAAGGTATATAGAGTGGAAATAGCGCCGCCATTATGGAAGAAGGTTGAACTGGCAGCCGCCATGATATACAGCGTCAAGAGGGTGGGAGATAGGGGGGGGGGGAGAGGTGTGACTAACGAGGCGTAAGATTACGTCAGAACTGACAATTTAATTTGTACATTGAACGGAAAGTAACACAGTCATCTAACAAGACAATAAGCTACGTTGCTTATGCTCAGTACATTGCATGATTTCATTGTACTTTAAAAAGAATACGTTTTGTGTACAACTGACGCACCTGTTGACCTCTCTCACGTTGAGCTGTATTTCTGCAGAAGTGGTGAAGCCTGCATGTACTGTATAATACTGTTTAACAATTCGCTCGATGAATGAAGCATAGTGAAGCTTTTTCCCAAGTTCAGTAGCTGTAAATAGATTGTCAGATTTCTGAAACAGATAATAATAATAATATCGTATAGCCTCGGGTGCCTGGTGCAAGCTTCGTTAATTGACACCCAGAGGGTAGCTTGCATGTCGAATTTCGTCGCTCCTTTGAACGCTATGAAAGTCAAGGAGGTTAGATATCTAAACAGATAACCCGGCAGCATAGCATAGAGATCGGTCTGCAACTTCAGCATGAGATTCTGCCTGTTTTTTCGCAACATACTGTCATTCTTCCTAATGACACTACATCATTTGATGGATTCAAAAGGCCATCTTCCACGTTTTTCTCTTTCATCAGTCCTTCTTTCTCAACATCTTGACCTGATAAAAGCACTTCTATGCATTCAATACAAGTTCATGTTTTCGACACTTGGCGAACGACACTTCCTGCTAAGTACTGAACGACATTTTCTACATACTAGCTCAGTGAATTATAATCTCCACAGTAACCATGATCTGTACTCCCAGAATATTGTCTGTCAGCATAGTAACGTCAAAGCAAATTTTCGCACTTCAGTACTATATCTTTGCACACCACCATCCTGGGTAACATGTACAAGTTCCTTCAGAACTCCTTCAAAACAGTTATTACTTCAGATCCTGCTTCACATAACCTGTTATTTAGCCCTTTCATAAGTTTCTGATAATTAATTATTTTCTGTTCTGTTCTTTTCGGATAATAGTCTGATTAGCAGTTTTGAGTTTCCTCTTTAACTCTGTATTTTTGTCCTCTACATGATCGAACATTTTCTTCTTCTTCCGTGGGCTAGGGACAGAATATGTGTGATGATGGTTTGCTGTAGAATTTCTGAGAAGAAAGAAAACAAAGATTAGTAAAGCCTGTTACGATTCCTATAATGAGTTCAAAACAACAAACTAGAGAAAGTATACATCTTTGGCTTACGAAGATTGATATTTTAACAATATATTTTATTTTATAGCCATTATTATTATTATTATTATTATTATTATTATTATTATTACAGTATTTTTATTATTAAAATGGCTCTCAACTATCTTTCCTTAAATTTTAAGACAGCCTAATATATTTACTTACTGATAGTATTGTTGCAGAAGACCTTGATATCTGATTGCGAGTGTCCTGTAGTTTCCTGGAAACTTCGCTTCTTCAGCGAGGATCTACAGGCCTGCTTCTTCTGAAGATGTGCAGGAAAATTGAAAATTGTAGGTACTGCATTAGCTAGTACACGTCACCTCACATTTGCTACATACATATATTTATCTTCAAAGTGTAGAGAACAAATAAAGATGTATCTCGTGGGGTACCATTTATCCCATTTCATGTTACCAACCCATTGTTCTGTTAACTCCTGGTTCTGCGAAGGGAATCTGTAATGTAAATATCACACAAACGTAAACTGTTGCATCACGTTTTCGTAAAGAGTCTACATAATTAATTTATGAATTTGGATGACATGTCTTACCTGAAATACGGCACTCCTGTTATCATATTACTTCTATTCGTACAATTGAATGACGAACACACTGACGGCATGGTCTATGTATTTTAAAATAAATTTCATTCAACGCATGTCCCCACACAGCCCGAACAATCACAACAAGCTCTTGCCAGATGACGTTCTGAATCATGGCCGCCTTAACTCAGGTTGCCTCCGCCCAGAGCGCTGCTACGCGTCTCCTTGTCTCTCTCTATACCTTTCTCTAGCTCGTTGCTTTCAGCGCTATTCCTCATTGTCTAAATTAATTCGAGTGATGGCATACCTCTCTCGATGGAAATATGTTGTAATCACTCAACCTCTCAAATCTCAAGGTTTTCTCACTGCAGTAGAACTGGAATTCGTAACGCGAAGAATTCTGCTGTTAACCCAACAAGAAGTGTTTTCTTCCGAAAAGCAAATACTTTCATTTGGTCAGGAATTACCCAAGTCTAGTCGACTTTCAGCCCTTACTCCCTTCCTTGATAAGGATGGTTTGATAAGAGTAGGAGCTAGATTGTTATTTTCAAACTATTCTGATGAAAAAAGGCATCCTATAATTCTTCCATTAAAACATCATGTGACCGCTCTCATAATTCGGAAGTTTCATTACCAGCATTTACATGCAGGAACTCGTACTTTGTTGTGTCTGATTTAGAGAGCACTACTGGCTCATTAATGGAGCTCATGAAGTGTCATCTGTTGTTCGCAACTGTATACCTTGTTTTAAGGCTAAACCGCGTCCTTGGGTAGGATTTAGCTAGAGATTAACTCTACCCCAGGGAAGATGATGAAAAAAAAGGAAGAAGTGGGTTTCGTAATGGAGAAAAAGGATGGAGAGATGTGACGAGAGTCCAACATACCTCATAAAAGTAAACTTGAGTGAGTATTCAATACCAAGTGTCACCGCAAAGCCCGTGAAGCACCTAAAGTGGGTAGGGACCTGAACGCAGCTAACGGGAAACGCAGCTGGAGCTTGGGCTATTTTCAAGCAAGCGGCGATCGTACTTTCCCTTCCCAGCCTAAATTTGGATACTATGGGGAAGGGTGGTAGTTGGCAAGACAAAGAATGACAGATTTACTGTATATCCTTTCAAAGGAGTTAAGTTTAAAAGAATGTTTTGAAAGACGCAAGTAATTTGAATTTTCCGTGATGATTTTAGTTCTTGGAACTGTAGGATTTCCGACGACTGATCGAGTACTCCCAGGAAGGGTAGTGATGAAGCAGTTATTGTGCTTTAGGGAACAATTTTGTTGTTTTCTTTGAAAATTTTGGTAAAAACACCAATTGTTGCATTTAAAAAAAAGCTAAGCTTTTACCCATCAAAATGCCGACAAAGAGTCTAGACAAGAAGAAAAACTTGAATTTTGAGAACAAACCATAAGTTAGAGAGACAATCTCAACAAGCAGGAAGCTTGAGGAGCTAGCTATACTTGCCTTAAGGGCTCGTTAGAATTTGCTATAGCAGCTAAAAGATGCTTTGAAAAAGATGCTGCTAGAAGTTTTCGTTCAAATGCAACAAGAAGCAAAACTTTTATTATTTGAGTATGTAATTTTCTTAAAGAGAGCATATGCCGATGGGAAGAGTCAGGGAAAATAGGGTCCTGCCTAATCGTTATTCTATAGAAAAGGATAAAGCGAAAAAGAAATATGGTTTTATTTTACAATAAAAAGGATTTGACGTAACAAACGATATAAAGTTGATTTAGATTTAAATTAATAACAATAAGTAGTTTTAACATACAACGGCATAAGACTTAATGCTAACAAATTGGATTTTTTTTGACAATGTCAATAGGACGCAAGTTTAAAACTTGCTTCGAGCACCAAATCTGAATAAGATTTTTAAAGTTGTGCTAAAATTGAAAACTTTAACATTTATAACAAGTATTACAAGTAATTAAAGCTTCAGTAAATGTATCAGGAACAAAGTGAGCACATTTGAATTCCTATTGGAAATCCCAAAGGCTATGAAAAATTACAACAAAGAAAAAAAGGGGGAAAATAAAGAAGAAGTTTCTATAACTTCATATATTTATACAGTAATTACGGCCGTGCTAAATTCAAATAGGACAGGTCACTATTTGTGAAACCTGAAGAGAAAAAAAAAATAGATGACTCAATTATAAGTAGAGAGAGTAGAATTCCCCCATTTAGAAGGGAAAAGGATTAGAATGTGAACTAGCCACTGATTTATGCAGAAGTTAATTCGTGAAATGCGAAACTAAGTTGGGAGGGCACTTTTTGGCAAGTGAGGCCTCGTTGATTAATAGCTAGGTACATCAATTGACTTAAATTTAGAACTTAATTAGATTAAGTTAGTAAGGTGTTTAGGGAGGAAGAATTGGGTACTTTAGGAAAAAGTTTTGGCCATATTTATTGCTCTCACAAACGCGACGCGGTTGGTGGTTTAACGGGCACTGTTTTCACTATAGTCTATTGATGTATTTGAAAAGTTCACTATTGCAGCACAGAAAGTTCACAAGGAGAAAAGTTATTGCAAATATGTAAATCACTAGTTGAATTTTAGCTTGAGAGAGTTTATTTCGTTAGAAATTTGTATGGGTTGTAGTTGAATGCTGAAGAGAAGTTCCCACGGAGGAAAACAGATCAGATTTTTAACAACAGTAACTGTGATGCAAATTCCTCAGTGAGGAGGAGTAATTCCATGTTAGAGTGGAAAATACTAGCTTGCTTTACTTGTAGAAATGTCGTTTGACCCAGAAAGTTCCAGAATTTTGATGATTGTTGAATTGGGCAAAAAGGTCCCACGGAGGAACAAAGCTAAGTTTTATATAGACAGTGGGTGTTTTAACAAGAATCCCACGGTGTGAGAAGCATTCTCAGTTAAATCTTACAAGAAGTACTAAATTTTCAGGTTTCAAAGTCAGCTTAGAAGCCATGGCATGACTAGAAAAATCCCTCGAAGACGGTTATAGTACAACAATTTGAAATTTCTCACACTGTCTATAAAATTGTATTAAAAAGCATTTAGCTATTTAAAAAACATTAAAATGTGGTGAAAACCATTAGAGTTTGGTACGTAGCTCATTGTTTGTAGAGTAGATGATCCATGGCGACCGTTAGCTTAAATCCACAACATGGCGTAGATATTTAAAGATGTCTCGAGTAGACAGGAGACAAGCCTTAGGTAGGCTCCAACTGTAAGTGTTGACGTCTGACACACAAGTAAGTGCGATGAAGAGGACGAGCCTTGCCGGCTTGACCACAAGTAGATGAGTGAACGAACGGAGCAACGCGCGAAGGGGCGAGACACCACACACGTCAGAGGTAGGCGGGCGAAGGGAGCGGGTAGGAGAAGGGAACAAAGGGTTTATACCAACATGGGAAACATTATAAATACAACATTTCTCATGTAAGTAATGCTTCTTCACGGAGTAGTTGGCGATGATGACGAAACCTGGTGTGTTGATGAGGAAGTCTTCTGGACTTGGGGCAATGGAAGGACTTCAGAAAGCAGCTGCAAGGCGTTGCCAGACTGGTTCCACAGAATATGCGCTTCTGGAACAAACTTAAAACAACCATGAACAAGTTCACGGGGCAAACAGAATATAAAAGTTCGCTGTTGGTGTTTGCGGGAAGAAAATCCAAATAAGTGAATTAATATAAGAGAATGAAGAGCGGCAAATGCCAACTCTGCCTTACCGTGTATTTCGAGAAATACACCAGCCCTATCACTCAGATTATGGGTCAGTTTCCTTCCTTTCGATCTGAGCCTAACAAGCCCTTCGAACTTACTGGTGTTGATTATTCTGGTCCTTACACTTATCAAGTGAATTCTCCTACTACTAAGCGCAAGGTGTTGGGCAAGCTATATATAGATTTATTCGTTTGCATGGTTACAGGAGCCATTCATCTCGAGTTGGTAACAAATGCTACCACTTCCTATTTTTTAGCCGACTTCTCTAGGTTCACCGATAGACGAGGTGTACCTTCTGAAGTATTCTCAGATAATGCGAAAACTTTCATTAGTGCTCTGATCTTTTAAGAAAGGCACTAACCTCTCCTTCCTCTAAGGAACAACTCTCTAATTTTTCCTACAATAAGGGTTTCAAGTGGCATTTTATCCCCTCCTTATGCCCCTAACCATGGTGGTCGCGGGGATTCGAGCGTGAAGCTTACTAAAAGGCAATTACCGAAAACTCTTGGTCCTTCTGTACTTTCCTATGAAGAATTTAATTCCCTCATATTTCAAATTGAAGGAATTGTTAATTCTAGACCACTTACTCCCTTATCCAATGATCCTAATGATCTTATTTATTTAACGCCCAGTCGTTTTTAATTGGTTGCGCTTTAGCTTCCACTCCTCCCTTGTTGATTCGACGCTTTGATATCAATCTGCCTATTTATTGAAGAAAGATAGAATCTTTCCGCAATGCTTTTTGGCGCCGTTGGAAGCTGGAGTATCTCAGTTTACTTCAGCGGAGGGAGAGATGGCGCCTCTCTCATCCTAATGTACGTGTGGGTGACATGGTGCTCCTTCGGGACCCCCCCGTTCGTATGGAATCTCGGCAGAGTGACCCATTGCCACTCTGGTCGGGATAATCATGTTCGAGTAGTAGATATTCTTACCAGTAAGGGTCATTATACCAGACCTATTTCTATGATTGCTCCCCTACCACTCGACTCTTAGTGTTTTGCTTCTTTGTTGTTGTTCGATTCTTTTTTGTTTGTTTGTTTTGGTGGTTTTCGGAGCATGGTCACTTTCGTGACAGTACAAGTTTGTACATGTTTACTTCTTCGCGACAGCCCTGTTTTACTGTTCGCTTTTTTTCTGTCCCGAAAACTCCTGTCTGTCTGTTAGGTCGTCAGCCCGAAGGCTGGTTGGATCCTCAAAAAGTACGGCCGTTAGGTTAGGTGGGTAGATACCCACAAAAACCTAAGGGAGCGCTATGTTGAGGCGTACTAGGCAAGATGAGGAGTGAGGTAGTTTGCCATTGCTTTCCTCACTGCGTCAGATCAGCAGAACTAACCATATGCGTAGAACCTTCCACAGCATCCACAGGCACTGACTGTGCCCTGAATGTCATTACTAGGCACCACCCATACCTCAGTAGCTTCCATATAATCACAGCCATGAGTGAGACTGAGACATCGGTGAAAAGCCACATTTTACTCTAACCTGTGCCAACAGACAAATGCAAATGTACTGCATTCATCAAGAGATGGCAAACAGGCCAACCGAAAACCCCAAAACAAGTTAATATGTTGTTGTATTATAATTAATTTATTGATTTATACATATATATGTAAGCTTCGGTTTTCTCAAGATCTTACCTCAAGTGTTCCAGCGCTCACATTCTCAGCCATCCACACCCTCGACATACAGAGCGTCTACTATTGTGCTTTCGGCTTGCCGCATGCCGGTGTTGGAATGACGTCAGCTCGACCTTCATTCAGCCAATGGCAAGACTCTGTGGTCAGGTGGGCTACTGGTTCGAGAGTGTTCTATCGCTCCCGTATAAGAGACGCTGCTGGGTGAAGTCCTGCGTCATTCAGATCCACGCAGCAGTCAGATCATCACTCTCTACACGCTACTGCTTCTCACGGCACTATTGCTGCCACTTCTCTCAGTGCCGCATCGCTAGCCACTACGCTACCGAACAGTTACACAATGAGTTCTTCACTCTGACGCAATGATCCAGCTGGTAGAAGTAAATACCGGCTGTCTTACTCAGCGAGCCACCTCTTAGATGGTGTCTATTTTGATTCATCCTGCAAGGCAACAGCAGTTTTCCCGACTGCTAGCCAACTTCAAATTTTGTATAAATCATCGCCTGGATACTACAAGAGAGATGGAAGAAGTGTTGGACTTTTCTACTTCTGGCATACATATCTTAAGGCCATGAACGCCTCCTTCCAAAGGAACTGTCAAGACTTCTCAACACCATTTTTTGGTAACTGGGATTTTTAAGGAGCTGGCTCTGCAAGGATATATCTTCAACTTTCTTTTGAGAAGATAAGTTAATTTTTTGTAAAATTTCAATTTTACTATTGTCTTGCATTTCTTCATTCCGTTTTATTATTAGGTAATTCAAGCGCAATATTTATATGTCAAGCTCAACTTTTCTCTAGTCAGAATCAAGCATTCCATTGGTTTCTCTTAATTAGGGTTTCTGTAATCAAACCCTTGCAATTGATATATTTAAAACTATTCATTAGAGCACTTATGTGCATTTTAGCCTACTTTTCACATTTTGCAAAAATGAGGAAAAAGTAGACTTATGAGATCGATCCGGGAAAATGTGTGTCTGTCTGTCCTTCTGTCTGTCTGTCTGTCTGTCTGTCTGTCCTGTCTGTCTGGCTGTGTGTGTGTCCCCCCCTATCAACTCCTAAACGGCTGCAGCAATCAAAACCAAATTTAGTATGAGTAAAGATGTGCACCGGAATAGCTCACGTCCATATTTGAAAATGATGTCAGTGCTACCAACTGCTGAAATTACGCACTAGAAATTTGAGCTCCATGTTGGATATCTTGCAAGGTATGCATGGGAGCTATTCCAAACTTGGCACACATGTAGATAATACTACTTCAGTTTAAGTTCCAGGAGGCCAACCATAACAGTGTTGCCAAAATAATTTTAAGCCTTCTGATAAGTCCAATGTTTAAATGCAAATAACTTCTACACTATCAATTGGATTTCAACCAAATTTTGTATGTAATATCTCTACATAAACAGATATGACTGAGCGTATTCTTAAGAGCCACCAGGGCTGCCAACTGTTAATAATTGCTCTCTCTATTTTTTTTATCCAAATACCAATATATCAGAAAGTATGCAAGCCAACAGCTTTACTATGCACACGTATATTCTGACATTTTAGATTAATTTGGAGTAACTTATATACGTCAGTTCTACCAACATGATTATAAGCCTGCTGATAGTACCAATTTTTAAATACATGTAACTTCTATACTGTCAGTTGGATTTCAACCAAATTTCGTATGTGATATGTGTACCATAACAGATATGACTATAAGTATTGTTAAGAGCAATCAGGGCTGCCAACTGTTAATAAATGCTGTCTATATTCTTTTTACCCTAATATCAATATATCAGAAATATGCAAGCCAACAGCTCTATACTTTGCACACGTATAGCACCTGACATTCTAGATTAATTTGGAGTAATTAATACAAGGCAGTGCTGCCAACATGATTATATGCCTGCTGATATGTCCAATTTTAAAATACATGTAACTTCTATACTAACAAATGGATTTCATCCAAAATTGGCACAAGATATCATAATAATTCAGATTATTTCTGACCAGCACACGCATGGTATTGTTGGCAACATGCTTTTACGCGTGCTGATAGATCCAGTGTCTAACTGCATGTAACGTCCATTGGACTTCAACCAAATTTTGTATTCTGTACCTTAAGAGGTGGAACTAAGAATATATTCAGTCACCAGGGCTGCCAACTGTAGTGCTCTATTAGACTACATTATACCAGGTATATTTTGAACTAATTAGATATTTCGATATTACCAACTTAATTTCGTCATTATTCTAGATAGGTTCATATACTGTAGAATAATCATTGGCATGAAAAGTAGGCTGTATAGTTCTTCACGGAACTTCTTGTTTGTTTACTGTGTTATCAATTTGCAATTTAGCAATAAATATTTTTATCTAACCTTTGATTTTCTGGTGATGTACCTCGATGCCCTCTACCCCACATCACTTCAGTTTTATAGTTCTTTCACAGTAGTTATGTTGGTCAGGCTTACGCCTGGTTCGCGTTCTTCCTTTATGGGAAAGATTAGGGCAGATCTTTTCCAAATAAGGTTGTTCTTATGAGGCGACTTGGATGGTGGGATCATTTGATGGGAATGGGGGAGGGGAGATTACCTAATGGGTTAATGAACCTGGCTATAGATGTTAAAGAGGAACAGATGTAGGTCTAGGAGGCGATGGTTAGATTCAGTATTTAACGATTTAAAGTTGAGGATCATAGAAGCAGAGGCGGCCTCAGTGCTAACTGCTCATAGGGGATCATGGAGTCGTATCGTTCACAAACAGAGGCTTGCAGACTTGACTGGACGCTGAAAGGCAAAACAGCCTCAAATCAAAATGATTGAATGTATTTATAGTAACACTAGTTATTTTATTTTCACAATAACATTGACACTGACTTCTATTGACCGATTTCGCAAACTGTCAAATCTTAGTCCCACTCGTCACCTCCAAAATGAGCATTACACTCAGTCATTTTATAAAAACACATAATTTTCAACATTTACAATCATCAACTTGTGCAATCAAACTTGTAACTGCCTACACAGTAGAGGGAGAAACAATGGTAATAAATTAAAATATATACTACACGAATTCTCAAATATTAACTTCGGCCATGATAGTCTCAAAATTATTATATTAAAAGTTCGGATTCCACGAGGAAGTCCGCATGGCTTATCATCACGTAGGTCTACAGAAGAGGGTTCAAGAGGGTATTACAAATCTTGACAGTCGACGGGATAATAAGAAAGTGCCTATTCTTGTCCTACCCATTTCGAGGCGCCTATAACTTAACAATCGTGTATCATTACCAACCGGTGCACACAATCGAATGTGTCTCTTTATTTACGGTATCCCTACTCTTTTTCCAAGTCACAAGACCCTTATTATTCGAAGATTAAGACATTTTTTTCCTTCTGTCTCCTTCCCTTGGTACCATAATTTGAACATCGTGCCTCTGATACGTACAACTACTGATCTTTCGCAATCTCTTGATGTATGCAGTATTTTTATTTTTTTCATTTATCTGGTTAGTGTATTTCACCGATGTCTGTCTCATTTATGGTTGTGATTGCATGGATGGTACCCAGGCAGTGCCTGTGAATGCTGTGGAAGATGCTGCTCATAGGGTCAGTAATGTTGCTTGCTCATTTTTTATTTTTTTTTGTCGTGTGGTCTCCTTAGAGACCGAATGCAGGTCTTTCTATTCTACGCCCGTGGGCGACCTGCGCGTCGGGATGAGAGATGGAATTGATGAAAGTGAATGAAATTGGAGAAGGATGCTGAAGGAAGCGGCCGTGGCCTGTCAGAAGGTACCGTCCCAGCATTGGCTGGTGTTGAAAATGGGAAACCACGGAAAACCATTTCAAGGACGGCCGACGGTGGGGCTCGAACCCACGCGTCTACCGAGTCAGCTTGGCCCCATGACCTAACGCTGCACTTTAGACAGCGTAGCCACTGCTGTCGGTGCTTGCTCATTGAGCAACCCCATTCCTGTCCTTGCCTAGTATACCTTGGGTTTTCATATTTCTACCCGTATAGCGGTGCTTTGTTAAGATCAACTAACTCCCGGGCTGATGCAAGACATACTCTAACCATGTGAGATATTACAGTCGGTGAATTAGTACGCAGTTGCGAGAGGGGAAAGGAAAGAAGATACCACTATCAAAGAGGGGCTCCGTCCAGCGCTGGACAGCCCTGGACTAACCTTTAAATAGCGTGTGTAACTGGGGCATATAAATTTGCTCCATTAGGCCACTTAAAACAGCAGTCCATTCCTGCATGAGGATCATCCAGCCATCAGCTTACACACTGTTAGACGTCCACCCTTCTTCCAAACACCCTTCAGGAAGATTTCAGTAAAATCTAAATAAATTCCAAGTTGCTTTCAAAATACCATATTATTATTAGTAGTAGTAGTAGTAGTAGTCGTAGCAGGAGTAGTATTAGTATCTGTCCACCAAGCTCTCTACGCATGCCTCATTGGAGAAGTCAATACTCTACCAATCATAAAACACCAAAAAGATACTCGAAATTAGTTTTTCAAATGTAAAGTTTTGAAGCCATTCTTTCAGTGTTGCCTAACTTATGCAAAATGTTATTTCGTTAGTCTAAAAGTGCTACTTTGTAAGTCAAGTTTTGCCCATATTGAGAATTGCATATTAAAATTTGTGGCAAAAATAGCTCTACCTTCCTAGAGTAACATCGTAATTCTTCAACAGTAAATTTCCCTCAGATATTTATTTTTTGACTTAGGAGGTTACTCTAGTAAAGTAAAGCTATTTTTGACACACATTTTAATAAATAATTCTCAATCTGGCCAAAACTTGACTTACGAGGTACCACTTTTAGACTAACGATTTGTAACTCTTCGGTTGGAAAACACGAATTTGGTCAATGACTGGGCGGGTTACAATGTATATGATATGTAAATAACACTCCTGGAAAAAATTACATATATTAGTTAATTATCACTATAGTGTTGACCGACTGAAAAGCTACAAATAACAAGATTCTCAAACACAACATGGCCATCCCGTATTCGAATATTAAGGAACTTCATAACATATCAATAGTTACAATGTACTTTCATGATAAACGCGTCATAAAACTTGTCACACACAAACAACATCCGTTTGGCGCGAATCAATACGTTGGTGTGTTGCGTGAGTACTTCTTGGCAGTACGTCCCGCTAAACGGATGGGGTTGATTCGTTAACCCCGTGTCGGTGCAAATTCGTGTTGACCTACTGAAGAGCTGTGTGTATCTCCATCAAGTAACAAAATAATAAGATTTAAAGCTGTTCTGCTTGTCCATGAGAAGGATGTTTATTTCGATCCAACTACCTCGCCACACTACTCATCGCCTCAAATGACGAGACGGTTCCTTTCAAAGGGTCGACGGTCGACTTCCTCCCAAAATCTCTTCTCTGGCCCTTCCTTAATTAGACCCAAGTTAGCTGTTGCCTGGGCGATCGGCCCGTCACCATCCCCACTTGTATCTGCTGATGAAGTGTGTTCAACTCCCGACACTGTCCTTGGGACGGCAGAGGAATGATCTCCCGCATAATCTGTGGGTGAATCCAAGCTGGGAGGATAAGCGATAATAATAATATTATAATATCGTATGGCCTCGGATGCCGGGTGCAACCTTTGTTATTTGCGCCCAGAGGGTAGATTGCATGTCGAATTTTGTTGTTCCTTGGAGCGCCATGAAAGTCAAGGAGGTTAGAAATCCAAGCTCCTTGATATTATAGCGCTTTCTAGTAGAGAACTTTTTGTGTTGGCGGAAATACCGAGATTAATTTTGCCATTAATATTATTAGTCTATTATTATCATAGCTTGCCACGGTGGGGAAGTGGTTATCAAGTCGGACTACCAACCCCAAGCTTGCAGGTTCGCTCCTGGTCGTGGTAAGTGATTTTTGAAAGGCGAGAAAAATCACATATGCATGTCATACGTTGTTGGCATGTTAAAGAACCCATTTGAATTCAGTAGGCTGTGTTCATAATGGCCAAATTAATCTCTGGATTTTCCGCCAACACAAAGTTCCTCCATTCTCTACTAGAAAGCACTATAGTGTCAAGGATCTTAGATGTCTAACCTCCTTGACTTTCATAGCGTTCCAAAGATCGACGAAATTCGACATGCAAGCTGCCTTCTGGGTGTCAAATAACAAAGCTTGCACCCGAGGCCATACGATATTATTATTATATCATTAGATTTGAAATCCATTCACCTCTTGTTTAGTTTAAATGTTGTTTAGTATGCTTTGATCGAAGTGTACAAAACGTTTCTCACCACTTCTACTGTAGGATGGCTCTTTTCAGTGCCCCATTCCAGCCATCAGACCAGGGCGGAAATCGAAGTATAGATTGATAGATATATAGCTTTATCTTGTCTGGCAAGATTAGGGCCATTGGGCCCTCTCTTCCATCTAACCAGATTATACAAATAATACATTATTACATTATTTGCAGATCTTAACAATGGTACTTAAATCTAACAGGAATACATTTCAGATCCGATCACAATACATATAATGGCAGGTAAGCATGGCGTAGGAAAAATTATTGTAGGAAAAATTATTGTAATTAGTTAATTATTGCTAAAGTAAGAAAATAATAGGGAAATACAAACACTAATAAAACAGAAACTAATGATGATGTGATGAAGTTGATGATGATAATAAGCATCATGGCTGAGTTATTACTATAGCCTAATATTGATTTTGCAATGTGCATTTAAAAGGATGTAAGAAATCATTTAGGTATCTAAACAGAAATTAAATAAAATGTAAATTAGAAACACGAATATAACTCAGCATAAGGATTCAAATATTTGACGTGTTGAGTTCAGGTTTCATTTCTTCTGTGATATGTACAGCTGGCATTGCTGCCTGAAGCTGGACGGGGTTACTCCTCTGACAGAGCGCGGCAGGTTGTTCCACAGCCGTGCAGTAGAAACTACGAAGGAGTTAGTGTATCGTACCGTGCGGTGTATAGGTATGAGCATGGGTGAATCATTTTTTGACCGTGTACCAAGACTATGTTCGTGTGAGAGGCAGTGAAACTGAGAATGCAGGTAAGCTGGAGAGGAACTTAAGAGTATTTGTCGGAAAAGACATAAAGAATGAAGAACGCGGCGTTGATTTTGTCGTAACCAGCTGAGTTGTTCGTACGCAGGGGTGACGTGGTCGTAATACCGTAAGTTGCATATGTAGCGTACACAGGCATTTTGTACTAGTTGGAGTCAATAGTCAAAATGAGGCAGTACTAGGGAGGAAACAAGTCGTTCTTTTAACACGCGAGAGAAAATATTCCCAAATCTTCTCAATGAATTCAGTGCGGAAAATACTTTTCTAGAGACGCTGTGGACTTGCTGCGTCCATATGGAGTATGTGTTTACTTTGAATCGACTAAAGTAAACGGACGAACTTCAGGATCATCGGTGCCCGTACAGAATGTTTCAGTCATGGGGCCTAGTTGTCACCTTTGGTCTGTCTATGGAATAATTTTGTAATCTAAACCGACGAGTATGAAATGTGTGTGAACGAAAGGGCTCAGCTGTCGGATATTGAGTTAACACCATTTCTGGGCGCTATGCATACGGTGAGAAGGTAATAGCTGTTTGCGATATTGAAAGTTCTTTGTAATCTAGAAAAATGAACGTAAAACTTTCAACCAGGAAATTAAAAACATGGCTGAAGATTTAACATAAATATCTTAATTTTGTATGCTGGCGCTTGCCTTTAACCTTCATATTCACTTTTGATCCATAATAATGGTAATAATATGCATGATATATTTGGCTCAGCGGTAAAGTTCTCGCTTGCTGTGCCGAAGGGTGCCCTGGCGCAGTCAGCTGTCATTTGAAGGTGTGCAAATGCGAGGGAGCCGTGTTAGTAGATTTACTGGCACGTCAAAGTTCCCCTTCGGGGCAAAATTCCGGCACCCCGTCGTCTCTAAAAGCTACAGTAGTTAAAAGGATCGTAAAACCAATAACATTATTATTATATTTATAGATTCGTTAGTTTCCAATATAAAGTGGAATACCTCCGTTGCTAGAAGCCGAGAACTTGTACCCTTTTATTGAACACTCTATGACAAAAGTACATGTGTTTCGTCGGCGAGTTTTTGCATTACTTTTTGTTTTGTGTTTTACGTTTAGGTTATTGCATATTACAGGCCTTTTCACTGTTTATATATAAATACAATTTTCCCGTTAAATACATAAGGTTGGCGGATAACCAATGAATACCTCATAGGAAGCTCGAAATCCATTGTGGAAGTGGTAGGAGATTTCTCCACTCCCTCCTCTAGCTCTATATAATCTACATTTGCCGTTCGGAAACCTCAGATAATTGTAACATTAATCAAAATGGCCCTTTGACAAATCTAAACGAGAAGAAGAGGTCATTTTTTGGGTGGGGGCCTTGCGCTCTATTGCCTCAGCCATTACATTAAGTGAGATTCCTTCAGATGTGACATGCCATGGTGTAATGTGATAGCCATCTGACCTAAATATAGTGGATTTGAGTTCGAGTCCTGGTATCAGTTTTATTTTGAACTCCCCCGATTCAAAGTAGGCTACTGTATGTCCGCCTAAGATAGGCTAATCTATTATACAGTATAAAGCTCAGATACCACTCATTCATCACGAAATCTCAGAAACCACCAAACGGATTGGAATGAAATTTGGTATGCAGCTTCCTCAAGGGCCGCAAACGCCCACAAAGAAAGGATTTTTGGATATTCCGGTTCTAAAGGGGTGTTAAGGCGGTAGAACTGCATTTCCCGATTGATTTCATTGGATAATGTGATACTCGGCATATAAACTCATCATTAAAAACAAGAAGACACGTGTCTGGGGGTTTTTCGATGTGGTGTATATTATGAGGTGAAAGGGGTGAAAAGTGGGGGTTGAAGGATTCCTAACGGAGCGTGTATCTCTTAAGCGACATAGGCGAGGAGTTTGAAACTCAGCGAAAAAAACAGCATAAAAAAATAAGTAAATAGGTGTTTGACCGTTTTTTTTTTTTTCATAAATCCAATTTAAGGGGCCGATGGGTAGGGGTGAAATTTTGGGGGAAAAAAACTGGTAATATTTCTGAGTGGAAAATTATACATGGCCTATGTTGTAGACAATACCACATTGCATCTTTTTTGTCTCTCGCTATTTCATCATACGACGAATACTTAGGGAGTTATTAATGATTTTGTACTTTTTGGCCGGAATTTTCTAAGTCCCAGGAATTACATAAAAATTGATTCGAATGAAATGTCAAATAATAGTGTCTTTTAATACTTTTATTATATTTTTATCGTCTTTTAGGGTCCGAAACCAACATGATATTTTGATGTTTTCGTCCCATGCTTTTTTGGTTTCAGGTGATAGAATTATTTTCCACTAGGACCCATGCTTATCTATCTATATAACTAATGTTATAACGGGATTCCAAATGTTATTGCGGGCGAAGCCGCGGGTAACAGCTAGTTTCGTATAAATAAATAAATTTTGCTGAAACTATTTCACTTAAAACAGACTGAAGCTACTTTAAACTCTCAAGCTTTGTTATTGCTACCACTTAGAGAAGAGTCGTAGGTTACACGGATCAATTTGTATTCAAAGAAATAATAATTACAGAGTCATCCAGAACAGATCAGCTCATCATTTCCCGCGTTCACACATCATAACAGATCGAACATGTGGCTATTATGTTTCTCCAAACGTCAGCCTCATCTTTTTGAAACGCTTCCAGAAAATGGTTTTCAGATAATTGCTTGAGGATGAATATAGCAGACAACGGTAGGCAATTATGTGAGAACGGCCTATTAGTTGGCATTCTATGACCCCTCTTCTTCCCGGAGTATGATCCACTCTATCCCACCCCCTGGTTGGCGCGGCATCCGATCGAATACAGCCCGGGGTGGGCGACAGTTGGTAGACCTGCTCCAGTCCTCAGTAAGCAGCCGTGCGCTCGAAATGTGACCGGGTTGTGTTGTGCAGGAGAGATCATAAAGCTGAAACTGTACGAGATGAGAACTTCAAACTCGTGAATACAGGTGAGATCTACATCCCAGCCTCCTTCGCTCATGACGTGACTGCATATAACGCTATGTCACACCCCTTTGGTGGCCTTGACCTAGTACTCACCTGCTTAAAGTTGCTCCATTTCTCCAGATAACTCGAAAACTTCTAATGTGACTCTGAAAATCTTTGCTCGGGAATTCACTTATGTTGAAATGACGTGTTATTTGGTGAGCAGTCGTGCTCTGTGCTTCATCTCGTCCCTGACCACGGTGTAACTATAATATGTCCCTGACCTTACCTGCGCTATATTGTAGTGATCAGTTTGCATATCTGTTTCTATATATTTTAAGACCCTTTCGTGGTGTAGCGGCTAGCATTCTTGGCTGTGGCCCCAGAGGCCCGGGTTCGATTCCCGGCTCATCCATGAAATTTAATTCTGGTCTGAGGGCTAGAACGGGGTACACTCAGCCTCGTGAGGTAAAATTGAAGTTGTATTTCCAGGCGAATGCCGGGATGGTTCCTAACTTAATGCCACAGCCACTTCCATACCAATCCTCCCCCAAATTACGAATACACACCCTACTATAGACGCAGGTTATCAGACAAATTACTGTATAAACAGTATGTCTCTCTCTATACCCAAATGAAACAAGTACATAATTATACTGTATATATTAAGAAGTTGATTCATGATCAATTATTGAATTTTAAAATTTATTATTGATTTATCAAAAATTAATGTTTTTTAACACAATTGTACCCAATTATAATGGGCAGTATGCTGAGCTTCTATGCCCAAGATAGCGGGTTCAAACCCGGCCGAAGCCGTCGGATTTTTTTAAGAGCGTTAAAACTCCCCCAGTATGCCTTCCTTCGGAGGGGAAGTAAAGCCGGCGGTCCCATGTCATAGATATATGGCATGTTAAAGAACCTTCCACTACTGTAATTATACCTGTGTGAAGCTAAATTGTATATGTTAAGAATGTAAACAACGCTCGTAGGTTCCTACATTCGATGCCAAGAGCCGACTGCGGTGGCGTCTAATAGCTAAGTTCTGAACTAGGCCTAATGGTCGTTGACGGTGGCGTTTGGCGGGAAAAGTAGGAACTATTTGAAAAATTGAAAGTTGCAGTCCTTACTTGAATTACAAAACAGATACACACTCTAATACAGCCATCACAATTAACACCCGTTATCAGACAGATTCTACACACTCCCAAAGTACACAGGGCTACATGACCACGTTGTCGCAGCCCCTAAACTGAGGAACCAACCAACCTATTATAATGGGTAGTTCCCTAATCTTGACAAAAAACACATGAGATTTATTAAGGCAACACTTAAAAATGGCTTTCAACACGATGTATTTATTTATTTATTTATTTATTTATTTATTTACTAGCAGTAGTGACCGGCTTTGCCCGGTGAATTTATTTAATTTATGGATGATAATGAATACTACAACAGAACTGGCACATAATATTTAAACTAACAGAAAAACAAATATATATACATTTTTGTGGTGGTGGTGGTGGTGGTGGTGGTAGTAGAGGTGATAAGTAGTACAGAATAATGGGCGTAATATTCAGGTCATTTTCCCGTAATGATAATGAAAATAATGAATATGGAGACGGCTATTTACTAATTACAGCACTGACACTTGTAATTTACAAACGAATTGAAAAAGTGATTAGAAAGATGAGTAAGTGAAATAAAAGACACCGCCTAGGGCCTATATCTCATTGGCTGTTAGAAAAGTAGAGACCATTAGTGTCGTCTTTTGTCGCATAACGACGTAAGAAAAAAGTTGGTTGGTTGGTTCCCCAGTTTAGGGGCTGCGACAACGCGGTCATGTAGCCCCGTGTACTTTGGGTTTGCTGTAGAATCTGTCTGATAACCGGTGTTAATTGTGATGACTGTATTAGTGTGTGTTATCTGTTTTTTAGCCTATTTTCAATTTTGAAAAAATAGGCTTATGAGATCACCTTTTGTCCGTGTGTGTGTGCGTGTGTGTGTGTGTGAGGTGTGTGTGTGTGTCCCTAATAAAATCTAAACGGCTGGAGCGATTTCAATGAAACTCGGTAAGTTTATAGCACTATTGCCGGCAACCTCGACCGTGCCCTTCAAATTTTGTTACGTCTCACCAATCCAACATGGCGGCTGTGCGAAATATTTCACTAGCATTCAATATCTCCGAAACTATTACCGATATCGCCCTGAAATTATGTACGGTGATAAAGGGCACTACTAGAAGTTCACCTATGAGACTTTCAAAAAACTTGGTGACTACAAAACCAACATGACGGCCAAGCGAAGTTGAGACTTTTAAATAGACGTTTCTCGCGATTTAACTATCCAAACGTAATGAAACTTGGTACAGCAAATGTTTATACACATTGTAATGCACTGGAGTCCAATTTAGTTCAATTGTTTACATAACCTCAAAATGGCGGCTGTGCGAAATATTTAAACTGACATTCTATATCTCCGAAACTATTACAGATATCACCCTGCAATTTTGTACGGTGATAAAGGGTACTGATACAAGTTTACCTATGTATATTTCATAAACCTGTAAAGTACAAAACGAACATGGCGACCAAGCGAATTTGAAATATTTTAATAGACATTCTCGTGATTTAACTCTGAGCGCAGTGAAATGTGGTACAATAAATGATTTTGCACATTGTAATGCACTGCCATCTAATTTAATTCAATTGTTTACATAACATCAAGATGGCGGCTGTGCGAAATTTTAAAATTAAGTTTTTATTTCTTGTGTCGTAATCATGCGATCGAAGTGAAAGTTGGATAATGAACCTAGGCAATAATTGTCCTTGAATGGTACATAACTCTAGCCTATACATATAACAATCCTAAATGGCGAGCTTCCGAAATATTTAAACTGTTCTCATTATCTATGAATCTTCTACAGCAACCAAACTGATATTTTTTTATGTTCATAGAGACTATGAACATATGTTCACCTATAGGACTTTCAGTAACCTGGTGAGCACAAATCCAACATGGCGGCGACGCGAAATATAAATATTTAAATGGACGTTTCTCGCGAATTAACTATCCGAGTGCCGTGAAACGTTGCACGTTAAATGCTTATACAAATGTTGATCCACTGGCATCTAATTTATTTCAATTGTTTGCATAATCACAAGATGGCTGCTGTGCGTAATTTTAAAATCTCGTTTTTACTTCTTGTGTTCTAATCTTGCGATTGAAGTTTGGATACCACACGTACACAATAATCTTAATGTAATAGTACAAAAATAAAAATCCAACCTGGCGACCATCTGAAATATTTTGACAGTCCTCAATATCTACGAATCTGTTACAGCAATTATACTGAAATTTTGTATGTTGATAGAGGCAATTAACACGAGCAGGATATATGAAAATAGGCTGTATAGTTCTTCACGGAACTACTTGTTTAAATTCAAGTAAGGACTGCAGACTTTGAATTTTTCAAATAGTTTCTACTTTGGCCACCAAACGCCACCGTCAACGACTACTAGTTCAGAACTTAGCTACTAGATGCCACCACAGTCGGCTCCTGGCAACGAACGTAGGAACCTAAGAGCGTTGTTACCATTCTTAACCTATATAATTTAGCTTCACACAGGTGTAATTAGTGGAATGTTTTTTAACATGCCATGGGACCAGCGGCTTTACTTCCCCTCCGAAGAAAGGCATACTGAGGGATTTTTAACGCTCTTAAAATATCTGACGACTTTGGCCGGGTTTGAACCCGCGATGTTGGGCACAGAAGTAAGAAAAAAATAATCAGAGCACTTTGGAAATCTTTGGCTGTCCCGTGCTCCTGAGGTAGCAATAGTGTCATTTATCGCCACATAGCGCTCAAGGATAAGGATCGGAATAAATGAAAGTAAATTTGTGAGCACCAACGCTTATTGCAGCTGATAACCTCAATGTACTGCACCAACACCATCGCACTTATACAGAGGCATAATATTTTCATTGATGATAACTGTGTTCCAAAGGGTAAGTACATTAAGTTTGGTCCATATCGTTGAAACTATGTAGATTTGTGCCAAAGGGCCTAAATGCAGGGAATGGAGTGGTCTGTCCGAAATTTCAAGTAGACAGTGTTACTCGTCGGGTTCCAAATGGTAAGTATGTGAAATTTGGTTCAGATGGGTGGAACGGTGTAGATTTGTGACAAAGGGCCTAAATGCAGAGAATGGAGTTATCTGTCCGAAATTTCATGTAGACAGTGTTACTCGCAGCGTTCTAAAGGGTAAGTATACAAATTTTGGTTCAGATCGGTGAAACGGTGTAGATTTGTGCCAAAGGGCCTAAATGCAGGGAATGGAGTGGTCTGTCCAATATTGAAAGTGGACAGTGTTGCCCGCAGGGTTCCAAAGGGTAAGTGTACAAATTTTGGTTCAGATCGGTGAAACGGTGTAGATTTGTGCCAATGGACCTAATGCAGGGAATGGAGTGGTCTGTCCAATATTGAAAGTGGACAGTGTTGCCCGCAGGGTTCCAAAGGGTAAGTATACAAATTTAGGTTCAGATCGGTGAAACGGTGTAGATTTGTATAAATAACAGACAAACAGACAAATATTGAGCTTTATATAATTACTACACCGCTCGGCGATGACCGTGTTTTATAGCACAAATTTAGGTTTTACTCGCTAACCGTTGGAGATACACGAAAAGTGATAAGGACCTTTTGAATAGAAAATTACATTTTAAACCCCGTATATGCCGTCTAATGTTTGCTATTTCTTAGTGTTCTCTTTTTATTTGAAATGGAAACATGAAAATTTGAAACAAAAGGGTGTTGTGACGTCACTAAAATGGTCGCCATCTTTAAATAGTGCAAACTATCGAAATCAAAAGTAGCCTTGTATATGTTAACCAGGTAAATCAGCTACATCCATGCAAAATTTCATGTAAATCGGACCAGTGGTTCTTGCGTGATTGAGTAATACACAGACACACAGACACACACCTTCTCATTTTTATATAATTATTGTAGATATAGAAGATTTATCTGTGCAAGAAAAGGCAAATATTACTTACTCATCATATTTCTGTAACATCTAAATCTGGAAGCTTGAAATTGTATGTGATGGTTCCTTTAAGTTAATTTGTTTACAATTCCAACACAGAGTAATGCAACAACCCTCCGACGAAACACGTACTTGTAAGGGAAAAGTTCTGTATTTGTTGCGTACTGTATCGTACAGTAACTGGCAGAGCTGATTGAACACTCTGTGATAAAAGTGCACGTGTTTCGTCGGAGAGTTTTTGCATTACTCTGTGCATTGTGTTGTACGTTTTGGTTATTGCATATTACAGGTTTTCTCACTGTTGTGAGAATCAAGACGATTATCTGACATTAGGCTTTACCAGCATTCTTTCGAATAATAATCAGGAACAACCTCAATGCGTTCTTTGATTGGAGATTTTAGCAAACGACAGTTTGAAGCCTGTGAAACTTAAGAGACACTTGCAGACTAAACATTCAGACTGTGTAAGAAAACCTTTAGCATTTTTTAAGCGCCATGAGCAACAACTAAAAGGAAATGTTAGATTCCTAGAAAAGCACGCAACAGTTCCTAAGAAAGCGCTAAGAGCATCCTTGGAGGTATCCTATTTAATTGCAAAATCCAAATCACCATATATTATTGGTGAGAAATTACTTCTTCCAGCAGCCGTGAAAATGTGCGCGATCATGCAATGAGAAAAGTTCGGCGAGTGTTTGAAGTAGATACCGCTCTCAAATGATACAGTAACTCGTCGTATTGATGTAATAGGCTCTGACATAAAAAATCAATTGCTACCACGTCTTCATGATAGCCCAAAATTTGCCCTGCAACTTGATGACAGTGATGACATCGTAAACAGTGCCCAGCTTCTTGTTTTTGTACGCTACTGTCATGAAAATGAAATGCACGAGGATTTTCTATTTTGTAAAGCTCTGGAAGGGCGAACTACAGGCAAAGATATTTTTTTCTCTTGTGAATTCCTCTTTTATTGACAACAATCTCTCGTGGACAAATTGTGTTGGTATATGTATCGATGGGGCGTCGGCATTTACTGGAAATAAAAAGGGTTTCAGAGCAAGAGTGAGTGCTGTTACTAATTCTGTAAAATTCACACATTGCATGATACACAGGGAGGCATTAGCTTCAAAATTACAACAACCGGAAGTCAATAAAGTGCTGAACGATGTAATTAGTGTTATAAATTTTATGAAAGCAAGAGCTTTAAACAGTCGGCTATTTTCCATTCTTTGCGAGGAGATGGGATCTACACATGATTCGCTTATATTGCACACGGAGGAACGTTGGTTTTCTCGTGGTCGAGTCCTTCGTCGCGTTGTGGAGTCGAAGAATGAACTTCGTATTTCCCTATTGGACAGCAGTCCTACACTCGCAACCCTGTTTCTGGATGAGAAATGGCTTCTAATACTGTGCTACTTGGCGGACCTATTTGAAAAAACTGAATGAACTTAACGTGTCACTTCAAGGACGAAATAGTAATATTTTCATTCTAAGCGACAAAGTGCTTGCTTTTAAGAGAAAACTTGAACTTTGGAAAGCCCAGATGGACAAAGGTAACTGTGAAATGTTTCATTGTCTGAATTAATTCCTGGAAGAAAATGAGTTAGATATTTGTCAAATTAGTGGAATTGTCGTAGAACACCTCGAAAACCTTCGTGAAAAATTCGAGAGTAGATTTCCACAACCTTCAACTGAGAATGACTGGATTTGCAGTCCGTTTGAAACGAACGTAACAGCCCACCAGTCAACGGCAGAACAGGAGGAACTAATAGAACACTCAAGTGACAGAATACTTCGAAATGAATTTAAGTCGAAGTCTCTTGAAAACTTTTGGGTGCAGATTCGGAATGAATATCCCATTTTATCAATAAAAGCAGTGGACCTGTTATTACCCTTCGCTTCAACTTACTTGTGTGAGTCAACATTTTCCGCAATGGCATCCGTCAAGACGAAGAATCGGTCTCGGCTGCAGCTGGAAGGGGATCTAGGGTTGCTGTTTCTAACATCCAACCAAGACTGGATTTACTTTCATCTCAAATTCAAGCTCACACATCACACTAACTCCGTAAGTGTCTGAGAATTACCGAATTCTGATCCATGTACACTTTTATTCTCCTGTTTTACTTTTTCAGGGGTGAAGAGTTTTAACATAACATTTTTGAAATTCACAGTGGAATGTTGAAAATTGGATATATTATTTCTATTGTCATTTATAAATCATGAGCATTAATGATGGTTGATTGGTTGGTTCCTCGGTTTAGGTGCTGCGACAACGCGGTCATGTAGCCCCGTGTACTTTGGGTGTGTGTAGAATCTGTCTGATAACCGTGTTAATTGTGATGGGTGTATTAGTGTGTGTATCTGTTTTTTTAAATTCAAGTAAGGACTGAAACTTTGAATTTTTCAACGAGCGAAATAGCGCCCGACAGAATACGGGAGATGACAGGGTCAAAAAACCAAAACCATGTAGCAGAAGAAGATGAGCTCTTACTGGATACAAGTGACTCAGCCCAAAGACAACAAGAAAAAAATCAGAAGGACGATACCGACGAAGAACAGTGGATACAGATAACGCAAGGAAGAAGAAGACACCCAGCTAGACAACATGCACCCACGACCGGCACGGGACCGAGAGACGAAGACCTACAAGCGGCTGAAAGGCTATTGGTGGGAAGAGTGAAACAGGAGATAACGGCAGATTCAATAAAGAATTTCCTTTCAGAGAGGGGAATTAAAGAAAACGTAATATGTGAAGGAATTGGAGCGATGCACAACTCAAAATCGTTTAAAGAGGGAGTCCCGTTTAATTGTCTAGAAAGAATTAATAAGTCAGATATTTGGCCAACAGGAATAACTATAAAACTTTTTCAATTTTTTCGGAGGAGCGCAGGGTTTCCGCTTAACTAAGAAACAACCAAAGCTATCGAAAGAAACAGAATGTAAAAAAAAAAGAATAAAGAAGAGAGTATGAAGATTATGCTATGGAATATAGAAGGACTTCGCAACGCAATAAATCTTATACCTGACAATACTTTTGATCTATATGATGTAGTCAGCCTGACAGAAACTTTTCTAACTTCACAATGGAGCCATAATTTGTTCTACTCAGTACATTCATATGCATCTCAAGGGGAAAGAGGTAGACCATCAGGTGGCATAACAATGCTAATAAAGCCTAATTTTGCACCATTTGAGATACTCTACAAAACAGAAAATGTACTTACGGTTAAAATCAGACTTTGTACCTTCGTGAATGCATACTTCCAACCGGAGTAAAAAGCAGACGAAATTATAGGAGAATTAGCCTCAGCAATAACTCTAACAGGCAGAAATGAAACTATTATTTTAGCCGGTGATCTAAATCGCAGAATGGACGTACCTTCACAGAAGACATCAATTGTAATTGGATACTTAGAAGGTGAAGGACTATCATTAATCAACGACAAAACGGAGAAAACATACTTCGGTCCAAATGGCACAAGCACAATTGACATTGTCTTCACGAACATCACTCGGGTATCTCAGAACGTTTTACACAGCATTGCGGTAAGGAAGCATATCCCTGTCGCTACAACAATGTTCTTACAGGACAAACAAAAAGGGGAATCCAAGAAGACAAAGGCGGACGAACTAACAAGGAAAATTAACATAGAGAGACTAAATGCAAAATAAATTTCAAAAATAACCAACATGATAGAAGACGGAAGATTTGATGAAGCACTAAATTCAATAGAACAATACATGAAACAGGCCGCCGTACCAAAGGAGACAAGAACCAGAAGAGCTCAACAATGGTTCAACGAGTATTGTTACATAGCAAGGAGAGAAACAATAGCAGCCTTACATAAAGCCAAGATTACCAAGACACCCCAGGACCTCGAATTATATGGAAGGAAACGGAAGGAATACAAACTAACAGTCAAATACACGAAAGAGAAATACCAGATGGAAGAAGAAAAGAGACAAATTCAAATGGCAGAGGAAAAATGGTACAAGGCTATTACATCTAGGCTAAACAACCTCATTTCCCTAGAGACATACCCATTGAAAGATGGGAAACACATTTTTGAGAAGTACTACAAGCCACGGATACAAGACCAACAACATCAGGAAATGAAACCTATGAAGCAGACGATCCAATCATGAAATAGAAGATGAAATTCAACGTACAAGAGACAACAAAGCATGCGGACCTGACGGTATATTTAACGAATACCTGAAAGCCACAGCCCCTTTCTTGATAGAAAGCTGGACATTATTATTCAATGAATGCTTACGGAAAGGCACTATCCCAGATAAATGGCGACACGCCACCTTAAAGGTACTGTATAAAGTAAAAGGAGATGCTGGAGATCTTAATTCACACAGAGGCATAGCCCTTGAATATACAGTTTTCAAGATTCTAACAAGTCTACTAACAAGACGGTTATATTATATGACTAGCAGGGCTATTCCACAAGAGCAATTTGGCTTCATGAAGGGACGATCAACAATTCAGGCAGTAAAATGTCTACAGGATGATATTCAAACTGAACTGCAATATACAGGAGAGAAACTACATGCGGTATTTGTTGACTACACAAAGGCATTTGACCTAATGAGCAGGAAGAAAATAATGGAAAAAGTAGAAGAGATCACAGGAAGAACATACGAAACAAGATTATTAAAGAACATACTAGCAAGAAACATCGTTGAAATAGACGACACGGTGGCAAGATCTAACCCAATTGAGCAAACAAATGGAGTGCTACAGGGGGATCCAATCAGCCCCCTACTCTTCATAATAACCACAGCTGAAATTCCAAACGCTATTGACACCGAAAATGTAAAAATATATATGTACGCTGATGATATGGCCCTAGTATCACCAAGCATACAAAACCTACAGGTAGCTTTTGACAAATTGACTAAATGGACAGAAAACGAACACAAAACTGTGGTAATGACTTTCAGGAAAGGAGGGAGACGGACAGCGAGCGACAATGTCAGATATAAAAAGACAACATTAAGGCATGTAATAAATTTTAAATACCTAGGAATTACCTTTCAAAACAAAGGATTTGTATACACTATGCACATCAAAGAGCGAACAGCAGCAGCAACGAAGGCAATTAACGGCATAAGAAATTTAAGACTATTATCATTGACCACAGCTTTGACTCTCTTCCGCTTAATTTTTTTTTCCCATACTGACGTATGGTTTAAAGATTATATGGGACCACCTTGACAAAACGAATCTGAAAGACCTAGAGAACGTCAAAGGAAATTTACTTAAAAAAGTATTATGCTTGTCGAAATATACTCCAAATCGACTGGTCTATATTCTGACAAGTGAACCTTTTCTCATTGAAAAACTTCGACTCGACATGCTTTTACCCTGTATTTGTATATTGAAGTAGGATTTTGGTAAGAAGCAGCCGTGGCCTTAAGTTAGGTACCATCCCGGCATTTTCCTGGAGTAGAAGTAGTGTGCCCGTTCAGAGCGGAGTCCGCACGACCACATATGCATTTTACCAATAATCAGTCAGCACGAGAGTCAAAATATCCCGGAGCGCCAGATGGGTTAAAGCAAATCGCAAAAACGACATCAAATTAAAAAAATGCTTTGCTGATTTTTGGCTCAATGCAACAATAAGGATAGAAGGAGATTTAATTGAGAGAAACACATCTGGTAAAATTATCTCAGTTTATTTTAAAGTTAAAATCTGACTGCAAGAATGCTCAAAGCAGCATCATCCACGTGTGGCGATCCACACTCTTATTTACACACAATATACAGAAATCTTCCAAACACATTTGACAATCTTTTTGGAAACACAAGTCCGATTAATAGTCCTGTGGACTGTGTCCCAAAATTATTAATATTTAATTCCAGTTCAAAGTTAATTGTCTATACTGGAAATAACGTAGATCACTGTTTGACTATTTACATGATATTAACACTCGTAGAATAAATGTTTATAGAATTCTTAGACTTTCACTTGTTTTTCCAGTTTCAAAAATATATCGTCGAAAATGTTATCATCATTGAAGCAACACAAATTATTCACATATATTAATAACATCTGAAAAGTATTTGACCTTGAGCATAGCATCGAAGAACTTGTGCGGAGCACAACAACAATTAACTGTTCTTCTGACATTAAACATTCGAGAAGTGACTCGATTATGAACTTCAAGTTCCTAACAAAATACAAGATTTCTGAATCATCAACTTGATCAATAAATGGTTGAACCATTCAACTATTCAATTTTCCACTTGGAATCATTATTATAAAAATATTTATATTTATGGCCATTTCTAGTAACTTTCACAACTTGCAATTCTTCGACAGAATGCGGAAATTAGAATTGTAGTTTTATAATGAATTCATTTAGTTCATGGCAATAGGATTGAAAATATCCTTCAAATTATTCGTGGTTAAAGAATTATTTTTAATTGGCAGTGGCCCATTCTATTATTTGTGTAAGAACACAATATTACAATAACAACAACGACAAAGGTCTTCCTCTGAAGAAGAATAAACTACTATCATGACAAATCCGGGTTCTAGCAAAATCAAAGTCTAAATGGAATTCGTAAACAAGGTTGAAATAAGAACTGATGGTTTCAAAGAAATAACCTTCGGGTTATTCATACGACGAAATGTGTGGCTCCAATACTCCTACTATAAACCTGAGCCATCGAACCTGCTATTTGATTGATGCTCGAAAAAACCTTCATTCCTGCGACTTAACATGCGCACCTGGGAATGGCATTTCAACTACTCCACACACATAAATTATCTTCCCAAAATTTATACAATAAATCAAGCCTCTGCTTGTCATCAACACTGGAAGATTAATAAACTTACAAGTTTATTTTATTTTACCATTCAGTTCAACCCGTGAATTTACCATACTTATGAAAATCTTTATTTCACTTTCGAGTGTATTTACGTCATGATTTTATATAAATACAAAAATATCCTATTTGATACAAATATCATTTGCTTCCCGTTTCATGCCTCTCCGTGTTATCTGAAAAATGTACTTTACTCAATGCAAATATCAACTGTTCAACCAGAACTGAAATGTTGGTTGAATGCGGGCTTGCGCTAACCACTTTCCTTCGGAAAATCTCCTGTTCCAAACTAGAAATGATTAAACTACTTCATAGGCTCTTTCTCAATACATATGATTATTAGAAAATATAATATCCAAGAATTATTTAGAAAAATTATAAAAATTATTATTATTATTATTATTAGTGGATTATTATTATTATTATTAATTATATCATTTTAAATGTGTTTAATTATCATCTCATTATGTGAGAATCCACATGTTCGAACCTTCGAATATGGAAAAAATATCCATTCCTCAACAAAAATAAATTTAATTTTTACAGTTACATCGGGGGTTTTCCGTGGTTTCCTTAAAATATGAAAAATTCAAATAAATCTTCGAAATGCTCGGTCATCGATCCTAAACTGTTCTGAGTGCTGAAAATGCTCAGAATAACTCTAACAAGTCTTGCGTAAATCATTGCAAGATTTAAATACGACGAAAAAAATGTGTTGGTCATCTGCAGAAAAAAAAATAGTTTGTTCCAATTAGCTAGGCATAATATAATTCAAATGTGGCTTACATTTCTTGATGGTCTTGAAGCGTAGTAAACCTGGTCTGTACCAGATTTATCCATAGACATGCCCTATCGGACAAGCATGTATAATCCTTGTATCGGCCGCCATTGTAGACCCACAATTCGTCTAGTCAGACATAGTGGTAGTATCTTTCGACGTTTGAATAAACTGTGGTTCCATTTTAATATGGGCTTCTATCAAAGCCATAACAGTTTGTTGAAATAGGGTCAGATCTAAGTGATCTCTTCTTAGATATGTCAGTTGTAACATAACTCACTGTAATCTCATCAGTACAAGAAACACATTGACAGTCTAAGCAATTAACGGCTGTTCTGAAGATCGTTCCCTGGGCATGGTTTGTATATCACCATCTGCCATGCGCTAGACAACCTGCAGTTTCCCTTGCGTAGACTAATGAACGCCACCGTTATAGACTAGTCTTCAGTGTACTGACAGATCGAAGTGGTTAACTAGTTACAAAAATGAAAACTGACTTGAAATGGATTTAAACATCCAAGTATTAAGTTACTACTGGACTGTGACAAAGTACTATTTTCTAGACAAAGTCTAGCATATGTCCTTTTAGAAATATAAATATTTCCACCAATGTCTGTAGAAAAACAATCACCTCAGTGATTCTCCTCACCAGAAACTTACTAAGTTCCAACTCGTTTGCGCAGCACTTTTCGTGACTATCACGACTTGAAAAGAACTTCTGCGTAGATACGGCAACCATGTGCCTTGGCTCAGCGTAGACGCAACTTGCTTGCCAAGTGCTTGTGTTAGAATGAGCTAACCATGCCTGCTCCAGCTGGCTTTTATTCAAAACGGTCAGGGTCACGCGTCATCACCTGATATCTAGAAATCCTCATATCTCTTGAATCCCTGGTCCGATTTACTTGATACTAATTGCATTCTCTTTCATTTGGCCGTGCCAGTAATCTGATCCCAGTCTCAAGTCTCTACTCCATAGTTAACTATTTAATCAATAAATAGCCTCCACCTCTGCTATTACTCGCTACGTCACTTGACATCCAACTATCGGTAAAATTCTTCTAAATGCTTCTCGAAGCAATGTAGCGCGATATTCAAATATCTGAACTTTCAAAAGCGGCTACAGCCTTTCCCTTGATATCTAGGTGTCTGAAACTTGGAATACCCATTCCTAGAGTTGGGCACATCCACCCCACACCTAGCAAAAAATAAAAATTGAATTTTTTTTATTTTTCCTATCTACACATTAAATCATCTGGTTCTTGAATAATAGATCTTCAAATTCGATGCATTATAAGTTCCCACGATGTTACCAGTTCGTGTATTGGCTACTTCATAGCTTCCATTATTGTTTACTTCCACAATATTCAAAATCTTCAATTTCACCAGGTTTAATATCAAAAATATCGTGATACTCTTCCAAAATCTTCCCTAGCTCTGGGGACTCCTTCTCAGTGTAGACTTCTCTTCCTTCAGCTTCGTGAAAAATCAGAGACCATTGAGCATCTCCCTCGATGTCTTCTTCTTCTTTTCCCTCGAAGTTAATCTCTTCGGTATTCTTGAATTTGATCGTCTCTGTCTTCATATCTATCACTGCTTGATATTTCTGAATGAAATCTGCTCCCAATATCATGTCAAAAGCCATGTCCTTCATTACAACAAATACATGTCGAAAATCATGTCCTCCAATCGTAATACATAAGTATAATTGTGTTTTACACAGAGATATTTTATTGGGTATTATTCCTTGGATCTTAATTCCTGATACTGGAATTTCCTCTAAATTCTCTTTGAGCTTCCACAGAATATAAAGTTTCTCACTCACCAGACAAAGCATAGCCCCAGTATCGATCAAAGTATCGACAGGCATACCGAATAGTTCGCATGATATGATTGGCATTCTAATTCTGGTACCCATTTCTTTTCGTTCGTCATTCTGTTGAATTAAGTCATCATCCTCTGCTTGCCATTTAATAATTCTGGAAGTGAAAGTATTCAAAATTCTATCTTCTACTGTGAATTCGAAGTTTTTTTTTTTTTTCATTACCATTCCCCCGGGATTGTTGTGTTCCCGATGGACCTGGTTCATTGGGCCTCTGCTCCAAAAATTGCAAGTTATCTTGGTGTCTTGCTTCCAAATTTTTCCTTGTGTCCTTGTTAAACTCTTCATTGGACTGACGAGTATCTACATTCCCTCTATTATTGTAGTTGTTTCTACCATAATATCTTCTTTCCTGGTACCTTCCTTGACTATCTCGTGGCCTTCTCCATCGAGTATTGTATCGATTACCACCATCCGGTCTTGCATATGGCTTGTAACTGTATATGTTACTGTACTGGTTCCATCCTCTCTTATTTGGATCTTCTCTCGGCGATTTCTCTTCTCGCTCCTCTCGAATCTCTCGAGGTGTCTGAGAATAACTATCAGCCATAACAGCATACACAGCGTTGTTATTCTTTGCTCCCTTCTGATGGAAGAATTGTGCGTTTGTATGATCCAGCTTCTGTAATACTTCATCAAATTGTTCCATATTATAGATATCAGCAGCGATCAAAGTCCTCTGGACGTCTGCTGGAAACTGACGTATCAATGCAGTAATCAACTCGTTATCTGGCATCGGCGGATCTAAATGTTGAAGTTTAGACAGCTGTCCAGAAAAGTACGTAGAGTATCGAGTAGGTTGTGACGTCGAGAATCTCTTCGAATATAACTCTGCTCTAACTTGCTGTTGGGTTTCCGGGGACCAAAACTTCTTCAATAGCCCACGAGAAAACTCCTCAAAAGTGGTTAGAGTGGATCTAAATGCTCTAAACCAAAGAAGTGCAGGACCTTCCAAGAACTTCCCTATCACTCGGATCTGTCTTTCTTTAGGGATCTTAGAATCTTTCAGGTAATCACCTGCTTCTCTCAAAAATTCCACGGGTGTCACAGAATCTCGCCCTGAAAATTTAGAAGGCTTATCTTCTATATTCTTAAATACAGTTATGGGGTTGGATTGAAATACTGTCCTGACCTCATCCTGTCTTTGACTATCCGTGTCTCTAGCTCCTCCTTGATTTATCTGTATCTGTTCCTTTCCCCTTACATTTGGCATTTTCAAAAGATGATCAGACTGTTTCTCATCCTTTATTTGAGTTTTCATAGCCTCAAGTTCCTTCTGGTTTTCTTCTGCCATCTTCTTAATTGCTTCAGTTTCTTTACAATTGTCCTTAACATCAATGGATATCTGGTTCATAACAGCCTCATGACTTTTCAATGACCCTGTCATATCTGATATGTCCTTCTGAGTTGCTTGGATATCTTTGGCAATTACTTCAATATGGGATGACAAAGATTCCCTAATCTCCTTGATTCCCTCTTGATTCTCCAGCTTGAGTGTGTCTTTAATTTCATTGACAACTGTGGTTTTAATTTCAGTTTGCAATTCACTAATCACACCTTCTCTTATTTCTCCCATGACAAGTTCTTTGAATTGTTCCGTTAAACGTTGAACAACTAGAATTCCCATCTCGTTACTCTCCTTCTTCACTCGGACTTCCAGGTTGACCATGTCTTCACCAACTTTCCTAAGACCATGTTCTATCCTATCGGCTAAGCTTTGGGATCGAAGATCGGCATCGCGAAATTTTTCGTCCATTAAACTTGCGTTAGTAGCTAATGAAGTTTCGAGCTCATGTGTTTTATCGCATAATTTATTCATTTTACTCTCAAGTGTCATTTTCAAAATTTCGGAATTCTCTTTAAATTTACTTTCCATTGAATTAAATTTACTATTTAAATTTTCTTTCAAATTACCCTTTAAAGACTCAGAACTTTCTTTAAGTTTATTTTCTAAATTTTCTTTAAGTTTATTTTCTAAAGAATCAGAATTTTCTTTAAGTTTATTCTCTAAACTTTCCTTCAAGTTATCTTTTAAAGAATCAGAACTTTCTTTAAGTTTATTTTCTAAAGAATCAGAATTTGTTTTAAGTTTATCATTCAAATTTTCTTTAAGTTTATTTTCTAAAGAATCAGAATTTTCTTTAAGTTTATCGTTTAAACTTTCTTTAAGTTTATCAGAATTTTCTTTAAGTTTCTTTTCCAAAGCCTCAGTATTTTCTTTCATAATGGCTGCTACACGCAGTCCAGCTTCTTTTGAACTCTCCTCCAAACTCCTCATCAACCTCATCATTTCTTCCATAATTTTCAATTATTATTCAAAACTTAGGGGTATACAACAGTGGCAAACACAAGCTTATAACTAGAACAAGAAATATGAATAGCTAATTGGAACACTATAATAAAATGAGATTTGTCCTAATATCGACGTGATGGAAAAACAAAATTCTCTACTTTTACGAATTACATTTACCACAATATCACATGAAAAATATGCAAGTTCTCAAATATCCTCCACCTGGATTCTAATAATGTGGATGTCCAGTCATCGAACGTTTACTACTGAATTTACTTGACGCCCTAATGGTTAAGCCATTATCAAAAATAAGCAAACCCATTCTAATTATTAACCAAGTTAAATTTTTAATTTTCCCCACTAATTGGGTTTCCTACTAATTTATTCATCCAAACCAGACAACTCTCAACTCCCAAAATATTTCTATAAAAATTATCACAATTTCAAATCGGCATGCGATTGACCATGTCTAAATCGGGACCCACGTTCGAAGCCATTTCTCTCTCTATCTTATTTTATGTGCCCGTTCAGACCGGAGTCCGCACGACCACATATGCATTTTACCAATAATCAGTCAGCACGAGAGTCAAAATATCCCGGAGCGCCAGATGGGTTAAAGCAAATCGCAAAAACGACATCAAATTTAAAAAAATGCTTTGCTGATTTTTGGCTCAATGCAACAATAAGGATAGAAGGAGATTTAATTGGGAGAAACACATCTGGTAAAATTATCTCAGTTTATTTTAAAGTTAAAATCTGACTGCAAGAATGCTCAAAGCAGCATCATCCACGTGTGGCGATCCACACTCTTATTTACACACAATATACAGAAATCTTTCAAACACATTTGACAATCTTTTTGGAAACACAAGTCCGATTAATAGTCCTGTGGACTGTGTCCCAAAATTATTAATATTTAATTCCAGTTCAAAGTTAATTGTCTATACTGGAAATAACGTAGATCACTGTTTGACTATTTACATAATATTAACACTCGTAGAATAAATGTTTATAGAATTCTTAGACTTTCACTTGTTTTTCCAGTTTCAAAAATATATCGTCGAAAATGTTATCATCATTGAAGCAACACAAATTATTCACATATATTAATAACATCTGAAAAGTATTTGACCTCGAGCATAGCATCGAAGAACTTGTGCGAAGCACAACAACAATTAACTGTTCTTCTGACATTAAACATTCGAGAAGTGACTCGATTATGAACTTCAAGTTCCTAACAAAATACAAGATTTCTGAATCATCAACTTGATCAATAAATGGTTGAACCATTCAACTATTCAATTTTCCACTTGGAATCATTATTATAAAAATATTTATATTTATGGCCATTTCTAGTAACTTTCACAACTTGCAATTCTTCGACAGAATGCGGAAATTAGAATTGTAGTTTTATAATGAATTCATTTAGTTCATGGCACTAGGATTGAAAATATCCTTCAAATTATTCGTGGTTAAAGAATTATTTTTAATTGGCAGTGGCCCATTCTATTATTTGTGTAAGAACACAATATTACAATAACAACAACGGCAAAGGTCTTCCTCTGAAGAAGAATAAACTACTATCATGACAAATCCGGGTTCTAGCAAAATCAAAGTCTAAATGGAATTCGTAAACAAGGTTGAAATAAGAACTGATGGTTTCAAAGAAATAACCTTCGGGTTATTCATACGACGAAATGTGTGGCTCCAATACTCCTACTATAAACCTGAGCCATCGAACCTGCTATTTGATTGATGCTCGAAAAAACCTTCATTCCTGCGACTTAACATGCGCACCTGGGAATGGCATTTCAACTACTCCACACACATAAATTATCTTCCCAAAATTTATACAATAAATCAAGCCTCTGCTTGTCATCAACACTGGAAGATTAATAAACTTACAAGTTTATTTTATTTTACCATTCAGTTCAACCCGTGAATTTACCATACTTATGAAAATCTTTATTTCACTTTCGAGTGTATTTACGTCATGATTTTATATAAATACAAAAATATCCTATTTGATACAAATATCATTTGCTTCCCGTTTCATGCCTCTCCGTGTTATCTGAAAAATGTACTTTACTCAATGCAAATATCAACTGTTCAACCAGAACTGAAATGTTGGTTGAATGCGGGCTTGCGCTAACCACTTTCCTTCGGAAAATCTCCTGTTCCAAACTAGAAATGATTAAACTACTTCATAGGCTCTTTCTCAATACATATGATTATTAGAAAATATAATATCCAAGAATTATTTAGAAAAATTATAAAAATTATTATTATTATTATTATTATTAGTGGATTATTATTATTATTATTAATTATATCATTTTAAATGTGTTTAATTATCATCTCATTATGTGAGAATCCACATGTTCGAACCTTCGAATATGGAAAAAATATCCATTCCTCAACAAAAATAAATTTAATTTTTACAGTTACATCGGGGGTTTTCCGTGGTTTCCTTAAAATATGAAAAATTCAAATAAATCTTCGAAATGCTCGGTCATCGATCCTAAACTGTTCTGAGTGCTGAAAATGCTCAGAATAACTCTAACAAGTCTTGCGTAAATCATTGCAAGATTTAAATACGACGAAAAAAATGTGTTGGTCATCTGCAGAAAAAAAATAGTTTGTTCCAATTAGCTAGGCATAATATAATTCAAATGTGGCTTACATTTCTTGATGGTCTTGAAGCGTAGTAAACCTGGTCTGTACCAGATTTATCCATAGACATGCCCTATCGGACAAGCATGTATAATCCTTGTATCGGCCGCCATTGTAGACCCACAATTCGTCTAGTCAGACATAGTGGCAGTATCTCTTGACGTTTGAATTAACTGTTGTTCCATTTTAATATGGGCTTCTATCAAAGCCATAACAGTTTGTTTATATGGGGTCAGATCTAAGTGATCTATTCTTAGATATGTCAGTTGTAACATAACTCACGGTAATCTTATCAATACAAGAAGACACTGACAGTCTAAGCAATTAACGGCTGTTCTGAAGATCGTTCCCTGGGCATGGTTTGTATATCACCATCTGCCATGCGCTAGACAACCTGCAGTTTCCCTTGCGTAGACTAATGAACGCCACCGTTATAGACTAGTCTTCAGTGTACTGACAGATCGAAGTGGTTAACTAGTTACAAAAATGAAAACTGACTTGAAATGGATTTAAACATCCAAGTATTAAGTTACTACTGGACTGTGACAAAGTACTATTTTCTAGACAAAGTCTAGCATATGTCCTTTTAGAAATATAAATATTTCCACCAATGTCTGTAGAAAAACAATCACCTCAGTGATTCTCCTCACCAGAAACTTACTAAGTTCCAACTCGTTTGCGCAGCACTTTTCGTGACTATCACGACTTGAAAAGAACTTCTGCGTAGATACGGCAACCATGTGCCTTGGCTCAGCGTAGACGCAACTTGCTTGCCAAGTGCTTGTGTTAGAATGAGCTAACCATGCCTGCTCCAGCTGGCTTTTATTCAAAACGGTCAGGGTCACGCGTCATCACCTGATATCTAGAAATCCTCATATCTCTTGAATCCCTGGTCCGATTTACTTGATACTAATTGCATTCTCTTTCATTTGGCCGTGCCAGTAATCTGATCCCAGTCTCAAGTCTCTACTCCATAGTTAACTATTTAATCAATAAATAGCCTCCACCTCTGCTATTACTCGCTACGTCACTTGACATCCAACTATCGGTAAAATTCTTCTAAATGCTTCTCGAAGCAATGTAGCGCGATATTCAAATATCTGAACTTTCAAAAGCGGCTACAGCCTTTCCCTTGATATCTAGGTGTCTGAAACTTGGAATACCCATTCCTAGAGTTGGGCACAGTAGAGGTAGGAAACGAACCCCTCTCAAAAATGCTGTATTTTCGATATTTCGTCGTTATGCAAAACTTTTTTGATGTGTATATTTAACCTCATACATAGCCCCCACCAGCGTAGCCTCTCAACGATTGGACTGGGTAACTTTTCATTCGGAGACCCAAGATTCGAATCCAGGCGCTGACATAGCCATCTTAAGTGTGTGTATTCGCGGTTTTCCCTCAATCCAAGGAAACGCTACGATGCTAATGTCAAGTCTCTCAACCTTTTGTTTTTAGCTTTTTAGCCAACTCTGTACAGGCCATGGAGGCCCTGGGAGTAGTGGAAGGTAGAGGCTTCCACTTTTTGTGACATCGGCACTAGGTGGGATGGAGTTGTCAGCTCAGGTATTACCCTGGTACTCATTTCTGGTGTAGGCTGAGTGAACCTCAGGGCTATTTGCGTTTCCGAAAGTGGTAGTTTTGTTTCTAAAATCCACTACCTGGGTGGGGATCGAACCCACTTCCTTTCACTTAGAAGCTCAGCGCCTCTACCAACTGCGCCACGCAGCCCCCACTTCAATCCCAGACCCATCTAATACAGTTACACACACTGCAAAAGTCGTCTCTATAAAACAAGCTATCAGACAAAGTCCACTCACTGACCTTCACTGGACTGACGACCACGATGTCCCAAACCCCTAACTGAAGTAGCTATATTATATTTAGCAATGAGTATACCTATGAATGGGAGCTAAAGAGATTGTTGTTGAATAATTCTAATTTTAGGAGCTTGAGACCTGTTGGTCATCAGTCCCGTGTACGTGGCTGTGATTGACATGTGTCCTAAAACTCGCGTTTCAGTGATGACTGTAATTAGAATCTAATATTGTGGTTGGGGCCACAAGACTGGAAATAAGGTAATAACCCGAAATTTCCCTGGAGAAAGTATGGAAACACCTGGGGGGAAAATCCCTCAAATACCAACTGTCTGTTCCAGGACTCGACCCTGCAACTTTGGGCACGGCGGGCGAGAACGTTACCGCTGCGCAACGCAGCCAATCGGTTTTAAAGAGGTAGCCCTGTTAAATTAGCAGTATGAAACAATATGCAGGTCTCGTTCCTTTTCCATTTTAAGCAGTCTTCTGTGGTCTCGGGGGTACATGATGATACTCCGCATCTAGGAGTTCTGGGTTCGATTCCCGGATTTGTCAAATTTAATTTTGGCCTGAGGAATGGGGGTATATTATGCCTTGTGAGGCAAAAATGAAAAGAAAGGGTTCGATTTCCCTCTCGGCTATCCTAGAAGTGGTTTCCAGTGTTTCCCCACTTCTACTCCAAGCAAATGCCGGGATGGTTCCTAACTTAAGGCCTCGCCTCTTTCCAAATTCTAGCCTTACAAATAGAGACGCAATGGCACAGGAAATCTGGCAAATTCCACCCACATCTACGTATATGGAACTGTGTGAGGCAATACAGTACGTTAAATTAAAAACAACTTAATTTTCATTTGAAGCCCACGGAGTCATGGGATGAAGATAAGATCCGTCCGATGGATCTTTATTCATCGAAAACGTGATCCAATAGATGTTGATTCAAAATGTACTGCTTATTTTTGGGTGTTGTTAGTTCGTTTTAGGTGCTTGAGACATCTTGGTCATCAGACCCTTATACTTGAGTGTGAGTTCAATTTGTCTGATAACCTGTGTTTCTATCGTGAGTGCAATAGTGTGTAACTGTAATTATAGACTTGGGAATGGGATACGTGTCCTGGGACTTAAAATAAGGTACTATTCCCGCATTTGCCTCGAGAGAGGGAGAGAAAGAGAGAGAGTGTGTGGGAAAAACCACACTCCGGATAGCCGCTGTCAACGTCGGGATATAAACCTATGATCTCCGAACTTGCTGCAGCTCCCCATCGTGGTCGTGGTACTAGGCTCCGGTGTGGTTTATGTTTGGTATTTGATTATAGCTTGGGCTGTTCGTGGTGAAGCCTCAAAATCAAGCTGACGGCTCTGGGCAGACAGGTTTTTAGCTACGTTTCAGTGGTGGGGGAACAGCGACCGCTGTCACCACTCTTCGTCCACCGTACTATCGTCATCTTGCTTAAAGTCTGTCTTGAGTTCGACGCAGCTACGTGAGGAGTGTCTCCTCCAACGCTCCAGCTCCCCATCACTCATACTGTACCGTGACCTTGAGGCTTCACCACAAACCACCCTAGCTAAGGCAGTCTCTGTGTGTGGCTATGAAGAGGGTGCTCATAGTTATTGAGATGTTTATAAATGTGTGACAGTAGTGTAATGCTATGTTTCAGACACCGGCGCGAGGGAGCGCCATGATATCCGCCATGAAGAGGGTGTTCTCTCGCTACCCTTTGGTTTGTAACTCGGTGGTGTACGGCACACTGTACACAGGGGCCGAGTTCTCGCAACAGACATTCAATAGGAAAATTATGGTAAGGTCCACAATCACTCTAACCTGCCACCTATCTTACCTATTCGTATTTTAGTATATTTGACGCAATTGTTTTGTGTATTGCTTGATACCATGATCATAATTTCTGAAAATGTTCTGTGTGTCTGACAGGATCATATATTATAACACTTTAGCAAAAGCCATTTTTAGCCTATTTTCATTTATGAAAAAAAAAAAGCTTATGAGATCACCTTTTGTCCGTGTGTCTGCTGTGTGTGCGTGTGTGTGTGTGTGTGTGTGTGTGTGTGTCCCTAATAACTTCTGGAGTGATTTCAATGAAACTCGGTAAGTTCATAGCACTATTCCGGACGACCCCGACCGAGCCCTTCAAATTTTGTTACGTTTCACCAATCCAACAGGTGGCTGTGCGAAATATTTCACCTGCACTCATTATCTCCGAAACTATTACCGATATCACCCTGGAATTTTTTACGGTGATAAAGAAAACTACTAGAAGTTCACTTATGTGACTTTTGAAAAACTGGTAACTACAAAACCAACACGGCGGCCAAGCGAAGTTGCGACTTTTAAATAGACTTTTCTCGCGATTTAACCAACCAAACGCAATGAAACTTGGTAGGCCTACAGTATATGTTTATACACATGTACCGACATCTAACTTCGTTCAATTGTTTACATGACCTCAAGATGGCGGCTGTGCGAAATATTTAACCGGCATACGATATCTCTGAAACTATTACCTGTATCACCCCGAAATCTTTTTACGGAGATAAAGGTTACTGCTGGAAGTTCATCTATGACACTTTCAAAAACCGATTAACTACAAAACGAAAATGGCGGCCAAGCGAAGTTGAAAGTTTTAAATAGACTTTTCTCGCGATTTAATAAACCAAAAGCAATGAAACTTGGTACAGCAAATGTTTATGCACATTGTAATGTACTGGTATTTAATTTAGTTCCATTGTTTACATAACCTCAAGATGGCGGCTGTGCGAATTTTAAAATTAAGTTTTTATTTAGTATCATGCGATCGAAGTGAAAGTTTGAATAAAGAACCTACGCAATAATTTTCCTTTAATGGTACATGACTCTATGGCCTATACATATAACAATCCAACATGGCGATCATCCGAAATATTAAGATGGATCTCAATATCTACGAATCCATTACAGCAATCAAACTGATTTTTTTTTAATGTTCATAGTGGCTATGAACATAAGTTCACCTATAGGACTTTCAATAACCTGGTGATCACAAATCCAACATGGCGGCGACGCGAAGTATAAATATTCACATGGACGTTTCTCGCAATTTAACCATCCGAGTGCAGTGACACTTGGTAAATTAAATCCTTATACAAATGTTAATCCACTAGCATATAATTTATTTCAATTGTTTCCATAACCACAAGATGGCAGCTGTACGAAATTAAAAAATCTCGTTTTTACTTCTTGTGTCCTAATTATGCGATTGAAGTTTGAATACTACACGTACACAATAATCTTCAAGTAACAGTACATAACTCTAAGACCTACATTATATAAAAATCCAACATGACGTCCATCTGCAATATTTAGTCGTTCCCAATATCTACGAATCTATTACAGCAATCAAACTGAAATGTTGTATGTTGATAGTGGCAATTAACATAAGTAGGTTATATGAAAATAGGCTTTATTTCTTCACGGAACTACTTGTTTTTTAATCATACCTCGCGTTATATCGTACACCAGGACTGTGATGGAGAGTGGCAGCAAGTCCGGGGATCAGAAGTTCGAATATCGGCAGTGACAGGAGCTATCCTGAGTGTGGTATTTCACCGGGTGTTTCCACACTCCCTCCATGTAAATGCTGGATTAATACTTTATTTCAAGTCCCGGGACACATACTCCATTCCAGACCCTAGTAATTACAGTCACACCCACTACTACAGTCACCACAGAAATATAGGCTATCAGACAAATTGAGCACACGGGGCTGATGACCAAGATGTACTAAGCCCTAAAACGAATTAACAACAACATATCTTCTGATGTTTAGTGTCCTTTCCGTGCACTCATTTAATTATACAGTACTGTTTCTAGAAAGTGAAACACCAAAAACAAGTGATACGACCACATTGCACCTTATACCACAGATTAGGGACATGACAATTGACGTCAGAAAAGTTGGATGGCGCAGCCACGCGGCAGAATGTTGAAGCTGTAGCATTGTGACTGGTGAGGTTTATTTAGATGGTGAAGCATTGACGTCGTGATGGAAACAGAAAGAAATTTGTCAAATTCGAGGAGGTACTGCTCTGTATACGGTTGCAAATCGTATAAAACGGCTACGAAATATCTTCACTACTTTCCTGTACAAAAAGTTCAGAGAGAAAGATGGGCTTCGGCGCTGTCAATTGGAAAACGTGTTACATATTACATGACAGTGTGCAGTCTGCATTTTTGTGAAGACGACTTCTTTCCACCGGTACTGTTGATTATTGATAGTTATTGTCTCTAATTTGTATTCCCATGGATTTAGCTACTTCAAAAATACTGATAAACTTATAGCCTATTACTTCTGTGCCGTACAAAGAATGTAATCCGCTCTTCGTAAACTTATTTTAGGGGTTCTTCCGGTTGGCAATAGCCAAATGGTTAGAAAACTTAAGAAAAATGCTGTTCCTAGCCTTAATTTGTCAGAGAATTTATATTCTTGCCTTTGAACAGCAAGTATGTAGGTCATTGAAGTATGATTTGGCTTGGATTGTGTTTTTGGCTATGATCTCCCTACTGTTGAATTTAGTTATTTAAAATGTAAAATCTTAGTTTTAAGTACCGGTTTGGTGACCCATCATCCCAGTATACATATGCGGTAATGTAGCAGGAGACCGGATCGGCCTAGGCTATTCTAACTTTAATTAGTTCCCATTTCAGGGTTTTACAGTTTTGAGTGCGAATAGTTGGTTTGAAAGTTGTACAACAGTAAGGAGAGTATGTTTTCTATAGGTTTTAATTGGTATTATGGTTTATGTCGAGCTGAGGAGTGAATTTGGTTTGGCTTAAAGTGTAGTTTTTGATCTGTTCCGTTTGCTTATGACAAGTTCAAATGGAGACTCCAGCTTTGTTAAATATCTGTATTTTAAATATTTAATTAAATATATTGATAAAGAGGATGTCTCCAATTTAACTTGCCTGTGGCAAGAGATTAATAAATTAATATTCTTGCCTTTGAACAGCAAGTATGTAGGTCAATATTAGCAATATTGAAGTATGATTTGAGCATCCCAAGTAACGCTTCTTTGAACCCAAAACATTCATGCAAATTCAGGGTTGCTTTATTCAATGTATTATCAGGGAGTCGTCCTTTGTGTTATGTGAGATATATATATTGTAAATTAATAAAAACATCGATACCGCTAGGCTCCCAAGTACAGGCTTCATAATTATATGTAACAGCAGACAGTAAATTAACTATCTACATGTGGGTAATATTTTTAACTGGTAGTAATTAGGTACTGCATTTAAATTGATTATAAAAATATTTCTATCAATGAAAGGAAATATTTAGTATTTTGCCATCATAAATTAGAAGCCATAACAAACGCACACCCAATTACTTCACGTCACTATATCGCCGCCATATTGCAAACAGCTGACCGTAAGCTCCTCCTCCGTTTCGGACGTCAATAGGCTACATTACTGATTAGAAGGACAGTCCGGTACATGCACGTTGACGGTCGATCTTCAGTACGGCGTCGCACCACCACGTGCTGCACTCAGAGCCGCTAGACGTCGTGGCATGGAATCATACAGCGCTTGAATACACTGCTGGGGAATACCGTCCCACGCGGTTAGTAGGCGAGTCCACAAAGCATCAACAGTGGCGGCAGGTGGACCTGAACGAACAAGTTGCCGACCGACCATATCCCAGATATGTTCGATGGGCGACATGTCAGGCGAACGGGCAGGCCAGGGGTATCCGTCGTTCTGCGAAGAAGGCTTGCGCATTCCTCGCCACATGCGGCCGGGCATTGTCCTGCTGAAATATGGTCTGTGGAACGGCCTGCAAGAGGGGCAGTGCCGCGGGCTGTAAAACTTCCCTGATGTAGTGGTCACTGTTCAGATTGTCCGCAAGACGTACGAGGCGCGATCGCCTGTTATAGGCAATTGCTCCCCAAGCCATTACACTTGGTGTTTTGTCCGCTATGCAGCTTAACAATACAGTCTGCCTGAATGCATTCTCCACGGCGGCGTCGAACGCGTATGCGGCCATCACTGGAGGACAGGTTGAAGCGGGACTCGTCCGAAAAACACTACATTTCGTCACTCAGCCTGCCAGTGTCGGCGTGCACGTGCCCATTGTAGTCGGAGGCGTCGGTGGTTCCCAGTCAATGGAAGCTGACGCAGTGGCATGCGTGCTACCAGTCCAGCTCTCAAAAGATGGCGCCGCACCGTCGACGCAGACATGTCCACCCCCGTTGCAGTGCTCCAACATTGAGCAAACACCGAGGACGACGCTGTTCGGTCCAATAAGGCCATGCGGAGAAGATGGTGGTCGTCTTGCGTTGTGGTCGCATTGCGTCGTCCTGTACTCTGTCGTCGCTGTGTACGGCCCTCCTCTCTCCACTGGATCCACATACGCCTTACTATTGACGCAGCGTGCCCTGCACGAGCCGCAATGTCCCGGAACGACTGACCCGCCTCCCGGAGCCCTAGCATTCTGCCCCGTTCAACCACACACATGCTGATAGTCCACCCTGTGATGTCGGCGAGGCATAGTTGCACTTGCTTACACGTTTCCAGTTGGTATGACGGCCCCACGCCGACAGAGCTGTGCGGAACACTTACCTGTCTGGTCCCACGACAGAAGGCACTGGTAGGGCAATGTGCACGCCATCTCTCTGCGATTTCAATCACTTAGTATGGTACCGCAGGCCTACACGACTCCTGTTCTGGGAGTGTCTCCAACCATTTCTTCTGGGTGTTTCACTTTCTACAAACAGTAGTGTATTTTAGGGGCCATTTCTTCAGTGTTGCCTTTCTAAATTTAATAAAGGAATTTATTTTCAGTCGGCCAACACAGTAATTTATCACACTAGCTAACATGAAAAAATAACGTGGATTAACTATTTACACTTTTTCACTCTTGATAGTTTTAGCCTACTTTCGAATTTTGTAAAAAAAAAAAGAAATGAAAGTAGACTCACGAGATCTACACGGACCGAATGTCCGTGTGTCTGTCTGCTCCCTCCCCACGAAACAGAATTGAATCAAATTTTGTACAGAGGTAGCACTATCAAAGGGCACCTCAGTGTTGACGTTTTATATCACCACCATCTTAAGCAAAACTGGCGGCCTCCCGACTGTTCAATTCGTGAATCGTATTACGACTAAACTAACCATCGGATGCTAGCTTATATATCGGTAAATAAGCTAGTTAAGAATTATTTTAAGACAATTTTAGGTTGCTATTAATAGGTGTTCCTATTGAACGATGATATCTGAAGAGTAAGTGTTGAAAAAATATATCTCCTTTGGAATTCAAACATTATTATTCTTCTTGCATCGTTATGCCCGACTCAGGAGCACGGTTGAACCTGTTTAGCTGATGTGTTGGCCTTCTTTTCCTTCCAAAATCTCTTCATCCTCTCGCTGAGCGCCTTTCTTCGGTCTTCTGTCCAAGTTATGGTGGCCCTGGTGTTGGGTTTGTCTTCAAATTGGTGATTGTCGATTAGGGTTCTGAATTTGCAACTGTCCTGTATAATATTGTCTGAAATGTTGATTTCCTGGAGATCTGTTTCAATTTCACGTAGCCAGCTGTTCTTGGTTTTTAGTGAGAGGGCCAAGTTGAGAATTCTTTTAGTCAATCTGCCATTGTTCATTCTGATAATGTGCCCGTAAAATTTCAATCGTCTTTTCCGAAAAGTATGAGACATTTTTTCACATTGGCGATATATTTCCTGGGATGACTTTTTCCTCCAGATTCCCTCTATAAAAACTGGGCCAAAAATGTTTCGTAAAATTTTCCTTTCTTGTTTTTCAATCTCTTTGGTTAAAGATTTGCCACCAATGATTAAGGTTTCTGATGCATATAACGCCTCCGGTTTGATTACTGTATTATAATGTCTAAGTTTTGCTTTCCGAGATATTGATTTTTTGTTATACCTATTCCAAGTGATTCTGTAAGCTTTCTGTAATTTGGAAATTCTCTCTTTATTTGCTTCACGGTTTAAACCAGAGGGCTGAATAATTTCTCCCAGATATTTGAATTCGTTCACTTGAAAGATTTTGCCGAATTTAGTTCTCATAGGTTGTCCGTCTAAGTATCGTGAGGCTCCTTCCATGTACTGAGTTTTCTCATAAGAAATTTGAAGTCCCGTTTTGATGGCAATTTCATGTAATTTTTCAATGGAATGAATTGCTTCTTGTCTGTTATTAGAAAGGATTGCTATGTCATCAGCAAAGGCCAAACAATGTACATGAATTCTATCTTTGAGTAGTCTGCCAAGGGTTATTCCCTTAGTTTCCTTTTCCCAGGTCCTGATTATCTTCTCAAGTACGAGGCTGAACAGTAACGGAGATACTCCGTCTCCTTGGCGGACCCCAGTGTTAATTGCAAAAGGCTCAGATATTTCGCCGAGGAATTTAACTTTTGACGTAGTGCCAGTTAGTGTTTGTCTGATTAATTCTCTTGTTTTTCTATCAACTTGAAATTCTTCTAGAGTATTGAAAAGTGTTTGACGATCTATAGAGTCATATGCTTTTCTGAAATCTACAAAGGTAATGACTGTCTGTCTGGTTTTGCGCATTTGTAGGATAGTTTTGAGATTGAGAATTTGTTCCGTACATGATCTTCCTTTTCGGAAACCTGCCTGGTATTCTCCAATCAGACGGTCTGTTTGTTTCTCAAGTCTAGTGAGCAGGGCTTTGGAGAAAATTTTATAAATAACTGGTATCAAGGAAATTCCTCTATAATTATTGATGTTGGTTTTATCCCCTTTCTTGTGCAGTGGATGGATTAGCGCACATTTCCAATCCTCAGGTATTTCTTCGGTGATCCAGATGTTCTCAAGAATTGAGTGGATTTTCCGGGCTACGTTCTCACCACCTATCTTCAGCATTTCGGCAATTATACCATCTTCCCCTGGGGATTTATTATTTTTGAGTCCATGGATTATTTCTTTAATTTCTTCCAATGTTGGGGGTTCTGAATCTTGGTTGGATGTTTGTTTTTCAAAGATGAGTTGTTCTTTAGGGGATTCACAGTTTAAAAGATCCTTGAAATAATCTGCTAGAAGTTTGCAATTTTCTTGATTATTTGTTTCCAATGTCCCATCCGGGCGTTTGAAGCAAAGACTGGGTGCCTGATAATTTGATAATTCTTCTCTGAAGGTTTTGTAGAAGTTTCGTGTATTGTTTTTAGTAAAATCTTGTTCAATTTCAGCCAATCTGTAGTGATCGTTCTTGCGTTTTTCAGATCTGATGATTTTAGAGGTTTGTTTCTGTACTTTGGTGAATTCGTGCCAATTTTCTTCCGTTTTGTGAGAATTCCAATTCTGCCAGGCTTTAATTCTGAAGTTTATAGCCTTGTCACAGGTTTCGTTCCACCACCTATGCTTGCGTTTCCTGGGCGGTGTGCCAATGTTTTGAGAAGCTTTCGAAAGTATATCTTTGAGTTCTAACCAGCCAGAAGAATCGTGAGTAGGGATACTTTCTTGGAAAGTACTGGCGTTCTGTTTAAGAAATTCTGGATCGACGCGCAGATTTTTTGTTATTTTTGGTTTGGATCTGTTCGGTTGAAATTTTACCTTGATTAAGGATAGATGGTGGTCAGAGTCAATGACTCCTTTCTTGACTTTGACATTCATAATTTCTTTTTGATTCTTTTTGGAAATAGCCACATGATCTATTTGAAATTCTCCTAAGTGAAAATTAGGGGATCTCCAGGTCTTTTTCTTGTGTGGAAGTGCCAGGAAATGTGTTGACATTAGTTTGAGATCAAAAGTTTTGCAAAAATCAAGTAATCTTTCTCCATTTTTATTAGTTCTATTGTGTGCTGGATATAGTCCTACAATGGTCCTGAATTTCCTTTCTCTACCAATTTGGGCATTAAAATCTCCCAATAGGATTTTTATGTGATGATTTGGAATGATGGCTGTAGTTTCTTCCAGCAGTTCCCAGAAGTCTTCCACCTTTTGTGGATCTTTACGATTGTAGTTGTTGGTGGGTCCATGCGCATTAATAAGCGTATAAGCTTTGTTTCCTGATTTAACGGATAGTGTTGAAATTCTTTCAGAAGGCGAGGAAAAGTTAAGCACTGAGTTTATAATGTTTTTTTCTGACAGCAAATCCAGTGCCAAATTGTAGTGGCTTCATATGGAGGGAGATTGCTGGCTTGCCTTTATAAATTCTATAATTTCCTGATTCAAAATGATTTTCATCCGTGTATCTGGTTTCCTGTAGTGCTAAAATTTGGATGTTGAAGTTATCCAACATGTCTGTTAATTGTTTTAACTTGCCAGTTTTCCGAAGTGTGTTGATGTTTAAGCTACCAATGAAAGTTTTGCATTTTGGGCGAAGAGATTTGGGAAGCTCCGATACATTCCCGCATGATGTTCTCGGTCCCCCAGAATCCGATGACCGAGAAAAATAACTAGTATGTCTACTAGGGCCTGGGGTAGTTATATTGTAGGTTGTTTCCATCATGCTAACAAGTTGAAAGTAGTGGGGACATCGATCTATGTCGGTGTCATGGTTACAACTGAAGTAGTGAGCTTCAGAGGTTGCTGAAGATGTTGTCAAGCTGTGCCTGTTTTTGGTCCGCGAGAGGTATTTTATTTCCCTCAAACCCTCCGGACAAGTCCGGCGAGCCTCCCTATCCGCCACCTGGGACGCGCCCGATAGGGGAACAGGCAGAAACCCCCACGGGCAAACATTATTATTATTATTATTATTATTATTATTATTATTATTATTATTATTATTATTATTATTATTAGCAGTAGTAGTAGTAGTAGTAGTAAATATATGAACATGGAAATCACTACATCATGGAGGAGTTGTGCTGCACTACTGCAATTTAACATGCAGGACGAATATTTGACTGTGATACGATAACACTTTCAGGTCTCTCTGGCCTTAAATGTGGACAAAAATCAATACGAGTAAGGTCCGCCACGAGCTGAAATACAGTGCTAAATACTTCGAGGCATGAATTCAATAAGGAGCATTTCCCACATGCGTAGGCTACGCCGATGCGGTGAGGTTGCGCGGCACTCAGTGTGTTAGTTGATGCGACAATAACAACAGGGCTACAAGCATCTTGTTTTCGGACGCTTGTTGCAAGCAAAGTGGCTGTGTACTCGTGCTTTTAACTAGTGATGATTCTATCTTCGAACGGTTGTTTGGTGATTAAAATCTTCACTGAAGGATGTCTCGAAATTATAGCAAAAGTATAGCTTTCAATTTTCAACATATAAAATACAGGCTTATGAGATCGAATTTTGCCCATGTGTGTATGCGTGCTCATCCTCCATCCTTTGGTAGTAAATTTCCTCTAGAGACATCTCAAACTTGCCTTTCAAATTTCCATTATCTTCACTAGTCCAACATGACGACCACGCGAAGTATTTTAGCGGTACTGTACTATATATCTTCAAACTAATACAGAAAAAAAACTGAAAATTTGTTTGGTGTTGGACGACTATATACTGTATAAGTTCAATTATGTTCACATGTGAATTTCAAAACTCTGATACAACATGGTGGCCACGTGAAGTTAAACAATTGAAATTGACTTCCCTGGCGATCTAATCATCCCAGTGCAATGAGAAATTCTGCCCGAGTGGCACTGGTACACGGTTTAACGAGCATGGCTACGCAGAAATAGTTTCCAATTATAATGAAAACCAAAATGGATGACAATGTGTGACTTTTGTGACCGACTTATCTCTGTATATTTAGGTCCGCCTCGTGGTGTAGTGGCTAGCATTCTTGGCTGTCACCGTGGAGGCCCGGGTTTGATTCCAGGCTCTGCCATAAAATGTAATTCTAGTCTGCGGGCTGGAACGGGGTGCACTCAACCTCGTGAGACAAAACTGAGAATATATGGGTCAATTCCTACCTCAGCAATCCTGGAAGTGGTTTTTCTTGGTTTCCCACTTCTACTCCAGGCAAATGCCGGGATGGTTCCTAACTTATGACCACGGCCGCGGCCGCTTCCTACCCAAATCCTACATCAATTACAAATTCACACACCGGTACAGACATTACAGTGATACAGGTAAACAGACAAATTCTAAACACACCCAAGTAGGCTACACGGGGCTACGTGACCACGATGTCGCAAAGCCCCTAAAACAATCAACAACAACACCGCTTGGTCCGTGCTGACTTAATACTGTATAGCAAAGTTTGCCACGGTAGGTGAGTGGTTATCGTGTCGGACTACCAACCCCCCAAGCTTGCAGGTTCGCTCCCGGCCGTGGTAAGTGATATTTGAAAGGCGACAAAATACACGGCACGCATGTCATACGTTGTTGGTATGTTAAAGAACCCATTTGAATTCAGTAGGCCGTGTTCATAATGACAAAATTAATGTCGTGATTTTCCGCCAACACAAAGTTTCTCCTTTCTCTACTAGTAAGCACTTTAGTGTCAAGGAGCTTAGATATCTAACCTCCTTGACTTTCGTAGCGCTCCAAGGAACAATGAAAATTCGACATGTACGCTGCCCTCTGGGCGTCAAATAACAAAGCTTGCGTCCGGCATCCGAGGCCATACGATATATATAGGCTACTGTATGTAACTTATAACAAAATTAATTCACAAGAATATTCAGAGCCACGCACTGAGGTGGACCAAAGGACCAAAAGTGATGAACATGGTGGCTTATCTTATCTACTAAAATGTATTTAGTAACGACGTTACCCCTAGTTACCGCAAAAATAACTGTCACTAGTGACGAGTTACGCCCTAACCCTGGGCAGCGTCCTCTCCTTTATATTCTACCTATGACTTATTGCTTTGGAAAGATGCACAACTTGCGGTGGGGACATCTGAATCGATATGAAATGTGAATATGAGCCTGTATAGTTTTAGGATTCAATCATCTCCTAAACTTGAAACGATACCACATCCTAAATTCCATTGACATCTGATAGATCGATTTGGTGAATGTTGCTTGTGTGTCCATCGAACAAGGTTTCCCATGACCGTAGCGGCGTCTTCTTCAAATAGGACTGGGTGTTCAAGAGAGAGCAGTTGACAGTGCCACTCCAAAGTTAAGGTCTTGCATTGCTAAGGCATAACAATACGAAACTTCGGTCAACATATTTAACTTCAATGTTACCCAATGTATACAGGGTGTATCTTAATCATATCGACAAAAAAAAAATCAGGGACGCTCTGCGTGTTATGTAAAAGACGATGCCGCAATCGGATTGGCGGAGAAAATTTTTCCCTCCGAGAAAATTAGGTTACTTTTTTACTTCCGGGCGCGCGATTCAAATCTACAAACTCGCCGTATTTGCTGAGCTAGAGAGCAAGCCGCTGGCCACCGCTGTGCTTCAAGCAAGGGAAGGGAGTGTGATAGAAGGTGACAGAGATATGCTGGCGGGCATGCGCAAGTTTCCTCGATCGCCTCCGATTGCGGCATCGTCTTTTACATAACATGCAGAGCGTCCCTGTTTTTTTTGTCGGTATAATTAAGATACACCCTGTATAGCATGCAGTGGCTGTAGATGTCCACCAAGAATAACGAATCTACAGTAAAACAACTACAGTATCGGAGACATAGACGAGGAATTAAACGAGGTGGGTGCAGTCAGTTGACAGAATCAAGCTAGACAGCAAGCTGCACGATACTAGCAACATCTTAGGCTCGAAACTTTCATTCAATCATTCATTCAGCGGCTTCGGTGGCGTAGTTGCTAGCATGCTGAGCCTCTATGCCCAAGATCGTGGGTTCAAACCCGGCCTGAGCGTTAAAAATCCCTCAGTATGCCTTCCTTCGGAGGGCCCATGTCATAGATTGTGTGAAGCAAAATTTGTAGGTTGTATTTGATTAATGCTCTTAAGTTCCAACGTTCATCGCCAGGTGCTGGTTGCGATGGCATCTAGTAGGCCTAGACAAGTTTGCAGCTAGGTGCATCATGGACGGTATTATTTGATAACAGAAGTAGGAACTACTTGAAATTGTCGTCTGTAGTCCTTACCTGAATTACAGATAACACACACTAATAGAGCCATCACAATTAACACCGGTATCAGACAGATTGTACACACACCCAAAGTACACGGGGCTACATGACCGCGTTGTCGCAGCCCCTAAACTGAGGAACCAACCAACCAATCATTCATTCATTAAAACTCAGCACTTTTTCTTAGATTCGTGCCGTGTCTTGTGTGGGGTTTCGCCTAGGACACCAAGCTGGCTCATCAGCTGGCTACCTCCCTCGCTACTCCTGTGGGGGTCCGGGCGGGGACACCAAGAGCCCGCTGATGTGCCAGCTTGGTGTCCTATGTGATACCCCACACAAGACACGGCACAAACCTAGACAAATTGCTGAGTTTTAATTCAAAGCAAGCTTGTAGTTTAACGTGAGAGTTTTAATTCACTGGCCGTGAAAGCCAATATAACATCATTCATTCCTTACTTACCCATTTATTTATTTATTTATCAACTTGTTTATTTGTTTGTTTATTAACCTATTTTCATATATGAAGAAATAGGATTATGAGATCATCTTTTGTCCGTGTGTGTGTATGGATGTGTGTCCCTAATAAAATCTAAACGGCTGGAGAGATTTCAATGAAACTCGGTAAGGACATAGTACTATTTCGTCCGACCCCGACCGTGTCCTTCAAATTTTATTACGTCTTACTAATCCAACATGGCGGCTGTGCGAAATACTTCACCGGCATTCTATATCTTCGAAACAATTACTGATATCACCCTGAAATGTTTTACGGTGATGAAGGGCACTACTAAAAGTTAACCTATGTGACTTTCAGAAGCCTGTTATCTATCAAACGAACATTGCGGCGAAGCGAAGTTGAAACATTTAAATAGACTTTCCTCGCGATTTAACCATCCAAACACAGTGAAACTCGGTACAGCAAATGTTTATACAAAGTGTAATGCACTCATATCTAATTTAGTTAAATTGTGTACATACCCCCAATATGGCGGTTATGCGAAATTTTAAAATGAAGTTTTCATTTGTTGTGTCCAAATCATGCAATCGATGTCAACGTTTGAACAATGAACCTACGCAATAATTCCCATCTAATAACATTACTCTATGGCCTGCATACGTATATTAAAATCCAACATGGCGACCATCCGAAATATTTAGGCGGTTCTCAATAACTATTAATCTATGACAGAGAACAAACTGAAATTTTGTATGTTGATAGAGGCTATAAACATAAGTTTACCTATGGGACTTTCAATAACTTGGTGAGCACAAATCCAACATGGCGGTGACACGAAATTTAAATATTTAAATGTACGATTTAACCAGCCGAGTACAGTGAATTTTGGTACGGTATACGCTTATACTAATTTTAATCCACTGGCATCTAATTTATTTCAATTTGTTTTCATAACCACAAGATGGAGCTGTGCGAAATTTGAAAATCTCGTTTTTATTTCTTGTGTCCTAATCATGCGATTTAAGTTTGAATAATACACCAACACAATAATCTCCATGTAATAGTACATAACTCTAAGGCCTATAAATATATAAATCAATCATGGCGACCATCCGAAATATTTAGACGGTTCTCAATATCTACGAATCTATTACAGCAATCAAACTGAAATTTTGTGTGTTGGTAGAGGCAATTAACGTAAGTAGGTTATATGAAAATAGGCTGTATAGTTTTTCACGGAATTAATTGTTGTTTTTGTTTGTTTTGTGATTTTGTCTATTGTTATTTGTTTATTTGTCTATTTATTTATTTATTTTTGTCTGTTTATTTCTTTGTTTATTTGTTTATTATTCCGACTTGTTTGAAACTACGATTATACTATAGTTACGTAACATTTTTGCTTCGAAGGCTGATAATCTCTGGCATGTTTGACAACATTTTTGCAATCGGTACCTGCTTACTGCAGATCAGTCGGATCTGTGATTAATATGATTATTACATCAAAATAATGTGTCCTATTGATCCTGAATTCCCTAGACAGCGCATTCAGTAGTTTACACTAAAAGAAGACGTTGCGGCGGTGATTTCCCATCATTATGTTCTCTGCCATTAATATAATACTCGTAAATAGTTGCACTCACAATATTGTGCCGTACGTCCATTAGATAAATTATCCATCGCATTATTGCCTAATCGTCAAGAGCAGTACAGTGCTACCAGAAAGTTGCGACCAGATTAAGAATTCTGCGAAATAAAAGCTGTTTCAATATGTTATTACTGATTACATTTAGGTGAGGATAAATCCAGAAAATGGAAAGCAGTATGACAATAGAACACGTGCGTATATCTTATGTCACCGAGAGACATCGCCATTACCACTAATTCTGCTTTCTACCTATACATAAGCGTGTACAAACATTGCTAACATCAATTGGATAATTTATTGTATAACCAATCCAAGTTTATTAAAGTCTTATGGACACCATTCGAATGCAGTACGGCGAAAATTCAGTGCGCTTTATAATGACTTTGTTAAACGTACAGAACCTTCATTCTCGTGAATGAGAGGACTCGGGAGTCAAAATAAATTGAATCAAATACTGATTATGTTTTCGAGGGTTTCACCCAAATCCATCAACATTCGTAAATAGTAGTGTTAGACCTCTATCAAGCTCCTGTTTATCCCCATTAAATTCAATTTAATGTACCGAAGTAAGAATCAGTAATGCCTGCCTTCCCCGATCATCGCAGTGCGTCACATTGGTTCAGTGTCTACATCAGTGGTTCGGAACCCGTAGAAGTCTGCGGACCACTCAGCGTGAAATTGAATCATGTACGGACCACCCCTTCATTACCGGTAGCGTGTTGATTCTTACTAAGTGGAGTATAAGTATAATCTCTAGAATTGTATTCCAAATAATGGAATAGGAAAGACTTGGATGGGATGGAAGCCAAAAACGTGGATTTACAAACCATTTTGTGTTGTTTTATGAAAAGAATGTTTCCTAGCCTTTGAAGTACTTGTTCTTGCAGGTGGATTCCCCTGTGGAGTATGATGGTGCCACCCTTGCTCGCTTTGGAGTCTATGGCACCAGCATCCAGGCCCCAGTACTATATTTCTGGTATTGAGTTTTTATTCTTTTTAGTTTGTTTTACTGAATACTGTAAGAATCAACCACTGTTTTCTGGACAAATCGTCACGGTACGAGAGTATCAAACAGAATAACATTCCTCCTTCCATTATATTTATTCCCTTTTGAATAGGTCCACGGCCGATTTCCTTCCAATATCCCTTTCCTGATCCGTCCTGAATAGAAAAGTACATGGCCATTGGCTGCATTAATAAAAAATTATTAGTATTCATAAGATGTTAGAAATAAACAGTTCGCAGTACTCGTGAGCATGTAGCTTTATTATTATGAGCTCGTTTGGTTCTGTTTAATTATATTTGTTAACATATATCAACCCAAGGGGCAGATCACCTCGCTGTTCCGCCACTTAAAACAACAATAACAATCTTCATAGTTTAATTTGCTCTTGTTAGGGCGGTTTTAAGGGTTTAAGCCGATTCTGAATACTACCAAGCACAAACAAGGTTATGACAATTGCCTAACAAACAATTGCATGATCTCAGTTTTGGTATTCTTATTAGACTTAAATCCCTTGGCCTAACGAGCGAATTCACCCCTTTCTTATGATGCCCCAATAAAGGGTGTTGAGGTAGTAAGTGATGGTGGTCGTTATTCTTGTTATAAAGGGTGTAACATCGAAGTACTCTGATTAATAAGAGTTTAGCAGAGAACGGTATTTCCTTAACATTAGTCAAAGCCATTTTAATTATTTTGAATTATTGTAGCGTACAGGCACAAATTAGTATTAATATATAACGAAGTGTGATGTTTTTCAGTCGGTCAACACTGAATCCCTTACGTTTATATTAGAATAGTATAGTATCCGAGTTCCCCATCTAAGGTTCCTTATTTTAAACACTGAATTGATGCATAGTACTCATTTAGTTGAAGGTCAAACAACGATTAATTAAGAGCCAAAATAATGATTCTACTATAAAGATCTAAGTAAGTGTCCCAAATGTGATTTTATTACGAATCAATGAAATAATTGATCATGTTCAAGAATATGAAACATTCAATCGTAGTAATGTAATAAAATGATGGCAATCTAAAATGATAAAATTGCAACAGTGAGAAGTTAACTGAGGTAATTAGTAACTTGGGAGAACATACAACAATATTAAATTACAAAAGTAATGCTTTGTATAATGATGAATCAGGATAGTATTATAGTCATTCATTTAGTGATGCATACAAGTAGAGGATTTATAATGAGTTTTAAGTTCAATTGAATTGAAAAGGATAACTGATATGGCTGAAGAGCCTCCGTGGCTTAGGCGGCAGCACGCCGGCCTCTCACCGCTGGGTCCGTGGTTCAAATCTCGGTAACTCCATGTGAGATCTGTGCTGGACAAAACGGAGGCAGACAGGGTTTTCTCCGGGTACTCCGGATTTCCCTGTCAAAATTTCATACAAGCCACACTCTCCACTATCATTACATTTCATCTGTCATTCATTTAATCATTGCCTCAGAGGAGTGCGACAGACTTCGGCAGCCGGCACAGTTCATATCCTCACCGCTAGATGGGGACTTCATGCATTCCATCCCTGACCCGGTCGGTAGACTGGAAGCTGGATGTGGATTTTCATCTTCATTTCAACTGACATGGATCAGCAATGACTAGATTTGAAAATTATGATACAATTAGGTATGAGAACTAGTGCATATTGAAAGGATCTAATGATTGCTTTTCAGAATGAAATAATGTTCATATACACATACCATAATGATGATTTAACCTACAGCGGTAGCTACGCTCGCTAAAGCGCAGCGCTAGGCCTTGGAGCCAAGCTACCTGCGAACTCAGTAGACGTGGGTTCGAACCCCACCGTCGGCCGTCCTTGAAATGGTTTTCCGTGGTTTCCCATTTTCAATCCCAGGCTAATGCTGGGACGGTACCTTCTGACAGGCCACGGCCACTTCCTTCCACATCATTGCCCAGTTTCATTCATCTTCATTCAATTCAACTGTCATCAACTCCTCTCATGGTGTCGGCGTCAGGAAGGACATCCATCTGTAAGAAATACCCACCACATAGACTTTCATCGCATCTCATCCCCGACCCCGTTGGAAACAGGAATAATAAGGGGTAGGCATACATATATACATACATACATACATAATGATTTTATGTGATAAGTGTTGGTAGGTTAAGCCTGAGCTCAGACACTACCTGAGGGAAGATGATTTGAAAAGAAAGGGAAAAAAGTTTAGGAGTGGAAACGATGTTAGGCAGAATGGGAAAGAATCCAAGACAAAATAAGTAATAAGATAGTGAGAAAAAAATAGTTATGTTGCTCAAAATTTGTGGAAGAAAGGTCAATAAGTGGGAGCCTAAGCGAGAATAACGGCGAGAGCAGCGTGAGCTGAGGTTACCGGCAGGCTGTCGCTAAGTGCTCTTTCCCTCCCGAGCATGAATTTGAGTATTATGTGGGAGGGTAGTGTACTGGCGAACAAAGGTATGCCAGATGAAAATGACTTATGTACTTTCCCTTCAAAAGGGTGAGATTTTTAGAAAGCATTCTGAAATGCTAGAAAGATTTAAATTAGCCGGGATATTTTTATTACCTGCCACTGTCGGATCCCCAACAGAAAGACCAAATGCCCCCAGAGTCGGCAGATATAAAGCGCCTTCAAAGCTTTTAGTGAGATTTTTATTATTAGTAGTAGAAATTATTAGAGAGAACCAATTGTTGCGTTTAAGGAAGGCTAAACTCTTACCCATACGGTGCCGACTAAAAGTTTAGAAAGGATGAAACATCCAAACCTGACTTGAACAAAACCAAAATTCTAAACAGTAAATCACAGGACAGAGCCAAAATCTCTTCAAGTAGGAAGCTGGCTGAGCGAACTATACTTGCCTTAATAATTCACTAAAATTAGCTAAAATAGCTAAAAGAAACTCTTTGAGTGATGTTAGCAGAAGTTTTGCTCTAAACGCAGCAAGTGATTGAGTTTTTAGTAAACTTATCATTCGGTGATTTTGTTTATATCTTTGAATATGAATTAATTCGAAAGAAAAGGTAGGAAAGGAAAGGTCGTACCTAACAGCTCTTAGAGCAATATAAAGGAACTCCAAACAAGAAGCTATCGCAATTTTAATTGCTTTAACAATAATAGGTTTTGAACAGTGTTACAATTAACAAGTAATTTTTGGTTTAACAATTTGAAGCTCTGAGACCTATGACAAAAAACTTGAGACCCTTACAGGGGTTTCCGAACAATGCAAGAGATTAAAAGGTCTAAAGCCTATAATGATGATAATAAAAGTTTTTTTTCAAATTAGGGGTATTTCTTATAGAAATATATAAACATTGCTAAGATTGGTTAGATAAAATACCAATACTTTAAGAATGCCTTTTTAGTGGACAAAAGGCTATAAATACATATTTTTAAATTCCTGGGCGCAGCAGGAGAAGAACAAAGTTGATTAAGAAGTGGATCTATAACCACTAGGATATTTATACAGACTTTAAGAAATGCTAAATTAAAATGGGACAGGTCGTATTAACGAAGCCTGTATTAAACAAAATTAGATATAACCGTTTAACAATTAGGAAATTATAACTTCCTGGACGCAGCAGGAAAAATGCGTATTAAAATGTGGGTTTATAACCAGATAGATATTTAAACAGTAATTACTAAATGGAATACCATAAAACATTGGGAGGAAGCCTATTTAGGCTAAGCCTCGTTGAGATACAAGAACATAGTTTAAATATACCCTAAATTGTTAGTAAAGGAAATTGGGAGTATGGGTAATGGGGAATCAGAGTCCTGGCTGATTTTACTAGTACGAGCAAATCGCGACGCGGAAGAAGCCACACATTCACTTTTGAAGCACTGAAAGTATGTAGAACATAAAAAAAATGTTCCTATTGCAGTTTATGGAGATGCACTGAGCTGAACTTTAATATGTTTCTGGCGTTATAGAGTTTTAGGTGGCAGTTAAGTGTTCAATTTAACTTAAAGTTGGCAGTAATTTTGACGTTGTTGAGGATAGTTCTTCACAGTTTAGAGTTTATTGCAAATGGAAAATTCCAGAACTGTAGTTTCAGTTTAAAGGAGCAAGCAGAGATTCCTCGAAGGCAGACCAGGTATGTTTTAGACAGCTATGAATTTACAATTTTCATAAGAAAATATGCATTGTCCGTTGAGCCATAATATATTTAAACACAAATAGTGCTAAATGTTCCGGCGAAACACTGTCATCTTGTTGAGTTATGCCGGAACATTTAGCACTATTTGTGTTTAAATATAGCTATGAATTTGGCATAAATCCCTCGTTCCAGGGAAGGTATCCCCTTATTTAGTACAAGAAATGCTAGATTTCATGACTCTAGTAGCGAGCCTAGTTGGCCAAGCATGACTATTCCCGCGTAAGGCAGTTATAGAAAGAATGCACAATATTGCTAAATTCAAATACTGCCTATAAAATTCATTAAAGCTTTCTGGAATAGATTAAAAACCCTTTAAAACATGGTTAAAATCACTTGATGATAGTTACTTAACTTGCCATTGTAGGTATGATGTTTCCTGCAGCCGTTAGACACAACGTTCAGACATGGCGTCGATTTGAAATCACCTCATGTGTTAAGGAGGCGAGCCTCTTGAGAGAGGACTAAACTTTTCACTTAAGCGTCCAGACGAGGAGTAAGTGAGAAATTTTAACACACAGATAGCCAGAACGACGTAGGAGAGGGGGGAGAGACAAAGGAATAAAACCAGAGTGGGTAACATGATAAAATAAAAACACTCTACATAATACAATTTTTGGTTCATAAAATAGAGTCTTCGGAGGTCGAAGGGGTAGTATGTGGCCCTGTGGGTTCACTTCCTGCTGGTGGAAGTGTACTAATAAAACACAGGAAATGCCATTTATTCCTACCAAGTCCGATACATGCATGTCCACGCCATGGCCTCTGGGCAACGGGTACACTTTGTGTGCGCGGCTAAGTTATGTAAAGGCGAAAAAGCGAGTTCCCGACGCTTAAAAATGGGGACCCACCAGCTAAGGGAGACAACCCTGAAAGAAAACTACGGCCCTCCAGAATTGCTGGGGGTTGGCGTTGGGCTAACAACCCAATCCGTTAAAAAAAAAAAACTCTCGTTACGAAATCTGAAGAAGAAATAGACGTACTGACCTCTTTACGACGACCCTGCAAACGTTTAAAGGACTTGAGAATTGGCTCATGGAATGTCTTAACTCTTTACCAAGCTGGAAATCTAAAAACGTTGTGCGATCAGCTCGATGAGTATCGATTAGATATTACTGCTATTCAGGAAGTGAGATGGATTGGTGGAGGGGTGACAGAGAAAAAGAACCATATGGTATTCTACAGCTGCCAAAAGAAGGAACATGCGTTTGGTACTGGTTTTATTGTTAATAAGCAGGTGAAACATCTTATCATGGATTTTCGGGCGAAATCGCATAGACTGTGCAGACTCAGAATTAGAGGAAAGTTTTTCAATTATAGCCTTATCTGTGTTCACGCTCCAACGAAAGAGAAGAGTGATGAAGATAAAGATTCATTTTATGATGAATTAGATGAAATCTATAATGAATGCCCAAGAGCAGATTGTAAAATAATTTTTGGGGACATGAATGCGAAGATAGGAAAGGAAGACGAATATAGACCTTGGATTGGAAAACACAGTCTGCATGATACTTATAATGATAATGGAATTAGACTTGTACATTTTGCCTCTTCAAGAAATATGGTAGTAGGAAGTACAACTTTTAATCACAAGGACATTCATAAGATGACATGGAAATCTCCAGATGGAAGTACTTTTAACCAAATTGACCACCTCCTAATAGATGCAAGACACTTCCCTAACTTGATGGATATTAGAAGTTAAAGGAGGACCAATATTGACTCCGACCACTACCTTGTGCTAGCAACCATTAGAAGTCGAATATCTAATGCGAGAAAAGGGCATGGATCCAATGCAAGAAAGTTTAACTGTGGGCGGCTGAAGGAGCCCGAAACCACCTTGAGATATGTCAAACTGCTTGAGGCTCTGATAGATTTGTCTAATAGTGAGAGTGTTGATGAAATCTGGAAGAATCTTAAAGACACACTATTAAAAACTGCAAATGAAGTTTTAGGAAGGGAAGAGAAAGTTAGGAATAACTATTGGTTTGATGAAGAGTGTGCACGAGCAACAACCTTAAAAAATGAAGCATACAAGAGAATGCAACAGAGGAATCACACTCGAAAAGCGGTAGAAGAGTACAGAACTTCCAGAAGACAAGAAAAGAGATTGCACAAGAAGAAAAAGGGACAGTATGAGAAGAAGGAATTGGAAGAAATGGAACAGTTGAAGGGGATGAATGATGCGAGAGCTTTCTATCAGAAGCTAAATAAGAGCCGTAAGGATTTCCAGCCTAGAACAAATTTGTGTAGAGATAAAGAGGGAATAATATTGGGTAGTGAGGAGGCAATACTAGAAAGATGGGCCCAATATTTTGATGAACTGCTGAATGAAAGTTCAGTTGACGACCAAGAACCCTTACCTCCTGTAAATACAAGTGAATCGGAAAAAGAAGTATCGGTACCTACTATTGAGGAAGTTGAGCTTGCTATTAAGAAATTAAAGAATAATAAAGCCCCAGGAATGGACCTGATACAATCAGAGCTTGTGAAAAATGCTGGAAATGAATTTACTAAACACTTTCATAAACTTGTGGCTAAGATATGGATAGTTGAAATAATTCCTGATGAATGGAATGTAGGTATCATCTGCCCGATACATAAGAAAGGTGATATCATGTTGTGCTCTAACTATAGAGGGATTTGCCTATTATCCATTGCCTATAAAATATTCTCCAGCATCCTCTTTAACAGACTGGCGCCATATTATGGAAAATGCAGTTGGTGACTATCAATGTGGATTTCGCCAAGAAAGAGCTGCTACGGATCAGATTTTCACAATCCGACAGATACTTGAAAAATGTAAAGAATTTGGAATTGATACACACCATATTTTCATTGATTTTAGGTCAGCTTATGACAGTATTGACAGAAATAATCTCAATGTAGCAATGGAAGAGCTAGAGATCCCTAAGAAACTGTTCACTCTGGTGAAAGCTACCATGAACAATACTAGGAGTCAAATTAAGATAAAGAACATGATATTAAGTGATGTAACGACCAAGAATGGAGTTAGGCAGGGAGGTTCATTATCATGCCTTTTGTTCAATATAGCTTTGGAGAAGGTTATTAGAGATTCAGGAATCAACACGAAAGGAACCATCATTTATAAATCTGTTCAAATTTTGGCATACGCGGATGATATCGATATAATTGCAAGAACACCAAGAGCAATGAGAGAAGCTTTCACTAGCTTTGAAAAAGCAGCAAGAAAGATGAATCTACAGATAAATGAAGAGAAAACTAAGTATATGCCCGTAACCAAGAAAGAATACCCTAGTGGCTCCACATGCATAGAAATTGATTCTTATAAGTTTGATGTTGTCCGTAGCTTTACCTATCTTGGATCAGAAGTTAATTCCAAGATCAATGTTAGCTCTGAAATCCAGAAGCGTATACTGTCTGCTTACAAGTGTTATCATGGCCTCAGAAAGCATCTGAAGTCCAAGCTGTTGTTCAGGAAAACTAAAATCCAAATGTATAAAGTTTTAGTAAAGCCTGTATTAACATATGGTGCTGAGACCTGGACACTCTCAAAATCTAATGAAAGACAACTTGGTATTTTTGAAAGAAAGATTTTGAGGCAAATTTTTGGGCCAGTGGAGGAAAACGGTGAATGGAGAAGAAGATATAACCATGAACTCTATGATTTATATAATGAACCAGATATTGTAAAATGTATAAAGATCAGAAGGTTGGAGTGGGCAAGACAAGTGATGCGTGCTAATGACAGAATGATAAAGAGGATATTGAATGCAATGCCAGAAGGAACCAGGAAAGTCGGAAGACCAAAGCTAAGGTGGGAAGATGGAGTGGGAGAGGATGTAAAGACAATTGGAATCAAGAATTGGAGGAGCTCAGCACTTAACAGGAAAGAATGGGGAAAACTTCTTCAGAAGGCCAAGGCCCACAGAGGGCTGTCGTGCCAGTGATGATGATGAAATAGAGTCTTCATGGAGATTGCAGATAACGACAAGGACGACATCTGCTTGCGTGTGTTGAAACCATTCTTGAAGTTGCTGACTTCAAAGCTTCGACAGGTTACCGCGTGGAGCGCTGTTCACAAGTTGCAGGGAATATACAACTGAAACAGACTTAAGGTACCATTTGGCTGCTCACGACAGAGACAAGCGACCGAGACAGACGACAGCGACGAAAGACGGAGACAAGTCGACGTGTCGCTGGTCACGTAATTTGATGACGACCGAGACTGACGACACGCCTAGACATACAGTGGGTGTTGATTGGAATGTGCGTGCACATATTCTTTGAAAAATGGTTACGAAAAGAAGTCGATGATGTGTTGCTGTGATATTTGTTGCGAAATAAACCAAGAAAACCTATGAGTTCAATATTCTAAACCAGACGCGAAGAAGGATCTTTCTGTTTGTTAATAAAGTATCATTTATCTTTAGAAGAAGAAAAGTTCAGGAGAAACTTTAGATTAAATCATAAGCAGTATGATTAAGTACATTTTATTTCCGACATTTTATCACTTCATAAAACACGTGCTGCGTCCGCTTGTCGCGAGACACTACTGCTCTGAGAGCGGTCTCCTACGGTTTGTCTCGGTCGCCGATCTGTGTCGCCTGCCTCTGTCTCACGCTCTCAAATGTAGCCTACTTCATATGGTTGAATGGGGAGCAGATCAAAAGCGACCTGTCTCGGTCTCGCAACTCTGTCGTCTGTCTCGGTCGCTTGTCTCTGTCTTATGCAGCCAAATGGTACCTTTACACAAAAAATCATCACATATTCAAAGAAACAGGAATACAGAAAGGTCGCTGTTGGTGTCTGCGAAAAGGGAAATAAAGGAACTAATGAAAAAGAGAAAAAGCAAAGAGCAGCGACTGCTAACTCTTACTAAACGTGAATTCCAAGGAATACACCAAGTTTCACGAGTCTGGTTGTTACGTCAACCAATTTTTTAGGTTATTTGAGATGTATTCATGAAAGTTTTAATTATGTTCATTACTGTCGCTTGGTCGGCCTTAGCCCGTCATGGGCTGTATAGTGCCAGGGGTTGACTGTTTATTATGACCCATGTTTTGTGTAAATAAGATGTCTTGGATAATAAATATGTCGATACCATTTGAACTGTCTTTTTTGTGCAGTACTGAAAGTTAAAACCATACCATGTTCCATCCCCTCATGTAACTATAGCCGGACGGTCTACGCCCGAGAATGAGCTTGTCGGAGCAATATACACGAGGCCTGGACGGCTGAACCCTAAAGGGTGCAATACCTTGTATGAAGTCCGAAATAGGAACAGAATATAATTTCATGTTTTTGTTGCTGTTGTTGTTGCTATATTTCCATATCTGAACTGAGAGTATTGTTGCAGGTGAAGGGTGAGCCAGTCCCGTACGACCTGGCAAGCATTGCACGCTACGGTGTACTAGGTCTTGGGTTCTTTCCCTACATCTACTACTACTGGTGAGCCTAACTGCCCTGTAGCTAGAATACAGTGTGTAGCAGTAGTTAACGTTGTTCATTTGCAGTGCTTTAGCTTTATGATAGCATTCCTACAAAACAGACCACGTAGAATTTCACTGTTGTTAATTACATTTAGAGCACTGGGGTATATTGGTCATCAGACCCGTGTACTTGAGTGTGTTGAATATTTCTGATAACCTGTGTTTCTGTGGTGATTGTAGTAGACTAGTGTAACTGTAATTAAGTTATTAGGTTCTAAGATTGGTGTAGATGTCCCGAGAGAAAATAGAGCAAGTTACCATGTAGTAAATTAATTGATTTTTAGTCTGTCAACACAATAATGTGCCCGATTTAATAAATTATTGCATAAAGCTTCGAACTTTTCAACTCAAAATGCGCATTTGGGTGTGAGTAGAATCTGTCTGATAACCGGTGTTAATTGTGATGACTGTATTAGTGTGTGTTATCAGTTTTTTTTAAATTTAAGTACAGACTGCAACTTAGAATTTTTCAAATAGTTCCTACTTTTGCCACCAAGCGCTACCGTCAACGACTACTAGGCCAAGTTCAGAACTTAGCTACTAGACGACACCACAGTCGGCTCTTGGCAACGAACGTAGAAACCGAAGAGCGTTGTTTACATCCTTACCCTATCCAATTTAGCTTCACACAGGTGTAATTAGTGGAAGGTTCTTTAACATGCCATAAGTCTATGACATGGGACCGCCGGCTTTACTTCCTCTCCGAAGGAAGGCATACTGAGGGATTTTTAACGCTCTTAAAAAATCCGACGGCTTCGGCCGGGTTTGAACCCGCTATCTTGGGCATAGAAGCTCAGCATGCTACCAACTACGCAACCGAAGCCGCTATTTTGAAAACGTTATGAGCGTTTAAAAATGCGTAAAAGTTTTCACTTTTAATACTCCTTTATACAAATAACGCACTGCACATATGCATTCAAAAATAGCAGTTTTCTTCAAAATGCGAGAAACTAGTTTTTTTTCACCAAGCCTAACTTGAGTATGTTGCATCCAATATAGCCTACTGATAGAAATAATATGAACTTAGTATGAAATGAACTTTGTTTGAAATATACTCCAGTGAAGAAATCGTTGAGTCAAAGTCATTATTTGCTAAGACGTTGTATCTAAATCAATTGATAGCCTTGAACTTGGGAGGACATATTTGGGTCTGTGGTTAGAGCGTTGGTCTCTCACCCTGCCGGCTGGGGTTCTAATCCTAACAGAGTTGTATTCTTTTGCTTGATTTGTTTATATTTATTGTTTTTTGAGTACTGCGGCGTTATACAATTGAGCGTTATATTGTGCATTTTGCAATGGAAAATATATATTTAATTAAAACAAAGTTCTCCAACGGATCTGCAGGAGTGACATCTACTAGCAACCAGTTGAACTACAGTATGCGGGAGCTATCCACGGCCTATTAGATGCGTTCTATACCGGCCAGTTAGTGAACCTATGCCTACGGCGTAATTGAAAATGTCCGCTTATTGCCGATAGAGCTCACTGCCAAAGATAGGCGCGATTAAAAGTTAGGTGTGCAGTAAGTGTGTTTCTCCCAGTGATACGTTTGGACCAACGAAGTTTCAATTATTGTTACTAGTCGGTGCTAATATACTGAACTCTTACGTTGTTTGTAGCGGTTTCTGATGAAATTTCAAAATACTGGGGTAAATTATAAACTATGGTTTGAACACCGCTCAAATCCAGTGTGCCAATTTGCACTTCGGATAGGAAGAAAATATGAGGTGATAAGGACAAAGAGTTATAACTATAGCCATGCCATGCCCATACGTTTAGGAGAACGTATGCTATATGTTCTTCCTGAACATCTTGTTTCTTGTATACGGCATCACAGGGATTATTTATGTATCCATAATTATCTACAAATACGAAAATTGCAGAACATGACACTCAGTTACGTTCACGGAGTTGTTCCTCTCAAGCTCCGCTCTTCCGAGAACTTTTCGAATGGTTGATATACTTCTCAGCAGCATAGTTGGATTCTCATTCAGATTTCCTTCGCTGTAATTTTCATATTACCATAAGCTGTACGGTATACCATATTTTTCAAACTTAAGTTATGCATCAAGTGGGAGCATCTAAGATCAAACAATTCGGGCAAACATATGCTCTGCAGAATATCCTTTCAAGAACTGCACGGCTACACACTCCGACCAATGAGAAGCGCGTATGCATCGGTGGCTCTATAATATCTTATATCGCCTCAGTAAGCACTGTAGCGTGCTCTTTACTGTTAGCTCGCTTGCTGAGCCCAAGGTTGCAGGTTCGAAACCTGGCGCAGTCAGCTGGCATTTGAGGGTGCGCAAATGCGAGGGAGCCGTGTCAGTAGATTTACTGGCACGTTAAAGATCCCCTTCGGGGCAAAATTCCGGCACCCCGGCGTCTCTAAAAGCCAGTGTAGTTAAAAGGGACGTAAAACCAATAACATTATCATTATTTACTGTTAGCTATTATAATAGCCTACGTATTTAGATTTATTACTTCTGTTATGCAGTTAACCCAATTTAATTTGTTTTAAATGGGACTAGATTGGATCGTGAAAAATGCCACGTGTGTCACGAGTGGGGAAACATGAAGAATAACTGGTCTAGCGTATGCCAATCAAACAGACAAGCACAAAAACACTGATTTTATGGCAATACACAAATTTATAATAGTATTTAGCCTCTCACGACCGTTATTGTTATTAAAGCTGTTTTCTTTTGTAGGCCCTACTCTTGTCGTGTGTGGTTTTATTTAACTGATTGTCTTACATTCACCCCCTCTACTGTGGAAGGCATATTACCGTAATTGAATCTGAGTTCCACTCCTAATGTTATGTTCCATGGTATGCGACTTTGCCCTACCATACACTCCTTTTATTGGGAAAGTAAAGAAAGGAAGCTTGTAGTTTTCCGCGACAGTTTATCTTGCTATCATGAGCCACGGGACCTCCTTTTTAGGTGGAATATGAATCACATGACATGGCATTTCACTTCGAAAATCAGATAAGCATTGGCCGAAAATCGAACCCAATGCACCATGGTGTGAGGCCTTCCTTTGTGTATTCATTTCTATGTTGGTTTGCTGATGGTAGGAAGAGTATTTGGTTTATATTTTAGATTCCATTTTGTAGCAGTGGTGAATTCTCCAAGCTAGCCTAGCATGTCTCCGCATGATCGGTGTAGTTTTTATAAATGTTACTATTCCCACTAGATCCCACCCACAATGAGTGTTCTGCATTTGGTTGCATTCTGCACTTCTATAACCATGACATGCGACCTGATTCCAGCCTGCTCAGGTCTGCAAAGTGTGCTATAAAGCAGTTGCATGCATATCTCTCCCCTGGGGAGTGTTAGACACGTAGGTGGGTCATTTTCATATATTTGTCCGATTTCATCTCAAAAGTTTTGTAATGTCCTTCTGCAAATCAAAACGTTGATGGTCAGACAAACGTAATAAAACTCACAATAGTAATTATTTTCATTTTTCCTCAGTTTAAAGCTTTTTTTTTTCAGTTATTCTTGTTAATAATGAACTACTGCAACATTAAACTTGAGTTTCCATGCTGTGATACCAAAAATATTTGATCCTACAATATATTGTATCTCATGAGTGACATAGAATCTAATAGCATCGACTTGTCTTTATTTATTTTTTTACTCCTTTAATGCGTACAACTAAAATTATTTTTAATGTAGGATGTTGCTCATGCTCCACAATTTCCAAATATACCACTGGATGTTAGATTTGAGATTTAAGTTGTACAAAAAAATGGATTATATAACAGTCACTCATTTGGTTTTAAGTAGGGAGACAAAAAATTGTATTTTTTCAATTTTTTTAATATAGAATGTTACATAAGTTTGCATACTTTATTTTATGATTGCAGCCTCAACAAAGAATAAATTATTATTCTTTAGGTTAAGTTTCACTTTTACTTTAGGAGGTAATTTGACCTCACATGTCGATTCCACTTCTTGCGCTATAAGTTGAACAGCTTTCTTACTGGGAGTTAGAAGTTGGTTTTGATTGGTAGTCTTGATATTGCACCCTTGTAAAGAAGCTTATGACAATTCTTTCTATTGTAGCTTAGATGAATATATTTGATTCCATACACAACAAGGACTCATAGGGGTTCTAATCCTAGAAATGATGTGAAACGGGGTGAGATAATAAAGAATTTTATGCAATAGGATTAATATGGGAGCACCTCTCGAAAAACCATCTTGCTCAGATAGAAAGGGTAAAGGCCATATACATGAAAAAGATTCTCTGTCTAGGACAAAATGCACCGTCAAGGACGACATATACGAGACAACCATTTTATATAGAAGAGTTACGCATAAGAATGTTACTGCCATCTACAAAGCAATCTCAGTTAATACTGCAAGAACTTCAAGAGAAGAAAGCCAACATCTGGATGGATTTCTACCAAACAGATGCCATGATGACCTCAGAGTGGAGGAATTCTATGTATGAACTTCGCCATTTCATGACACGTTTCGCTGTTCATGGTTTTCATTTCAAGCTGTGCTGTAAGAAGGTATACCACAACCCAGACGAGAACTGTAGGTGTGAATTGTGTGGAAAGTCGTGTGAAAGATATCACGCAAAAGTTTGTAGCAAGAGAACAGTGACATTAACAGAATTCTGTAAATGACTTCATTGTGTGCAATTTTAATTATTATTGTATTTGACCATTGGTTGCAATAAATATCATTATTATAATAAAGAATTTTAATAACTGAATGCTCAACAATAACAAAATAAAACACCTCCCTGAATTACTCCCACAAATAAAATATTCAAATGAAACACTCCCTGATTAAAATCAGTCCTCAAAGTCAGCATAAGAAATCACTAAATTAATACATGGATACACTCCATCACTTCCACATTATTGTGTGCGTGAATGTGGCAGGCTGTGGAAAAACATGAGTAATGTATTATCGGAGAATCGCTTCCATATGACCAAACAATAAGTCGCGAATTCCCTCATGCGAATCAAAATATGGCTCAAGAGAAGTAAACTAATCCTAACTGGCCGTACACAACTAACAAACCTCTGACGTACCCTACCCTTATAAAATTACATTACTGACAACTTGCACAGAAGTTCAACCAGGTGCACCAGCACGCACAAAAATAAAGTCGCCCAATCGGGTCTTACACACAAAACTAAGGTACGCTACCGTGACCACAAACATGAATTCAACCTTTGGCCGACCGGATGTCACCGTAAATCAAATTATGCACGCATACAGAAGTATGCAAAAATACACAAAGATACAACAAGCCAACTGGCTATCAAAATACAAGAAATAAATCACAATGAACTCAAGACAACATAACAATCGGCAAATACAGTTTCGGCGTGGATAACTGGCCCCCAATTAATCATAAAACAACTTCTAATCACTCAGGCTTATATTTCAGTATTTAAATTCACAATTAAACCTCGTCGCCTGTCATTAGTGATGGGCTGCGAGTGGACTCGCGAAGAATCGAGTCTGGAACCGTAAATTGTCTGCGCACACCGGCGCGGGATGCGGGAACGGGAGCGGGAGCGGGAATGTCGCGAACATTTGCGCACTTGGCGGGATATGCATCCACTCAGACAGCTGCGTCACAATCCCGCACAGATGGCGGGATTGCTGCGTTACTGCAGGAGTAAAAGGTCTACGCACACCGGCGCGGGATGCGGGAACGGGAACGGGAGCGGGATTGACACGATACCCGCAGTCGCTGCGAAATCGTCTTTGTATTCTGACCAGCGCGGGAAACAGTTCCGAAATGAATTCGTCTGATGAAGTGCAACATAAGGAAAATATATACCAATTATCGGGAAGCTATCTCGCCTTGCTATTGCTATTAGATTTTTGGCTACTGGGGATTCTTTCTCGACAATTGGCCACAGTTTTCGTGTTGGATTCACAACTGTTGGAGCTATCGTGAGAGAGGTTTGCCAAGCTATCTGCGATACGATGCGATAGTGCAGTTTATATTTAGTTTTAGGGTGGTTCCGTTCGGTTTTATTTAGGTTTATCACCACGTGACAAATGAACACAGAAACAAAGAGTGATATTATTTAAATTGATGCTAACCAGGTACTTGCAGTTCCTTTCCTATTTCGTCCCTGAGCTTATCTTTTATTCCTTATATTTCTTAATCTTCATTACTCATGTTATTAATATAAGGCAGGATATTTCCTGACACACTCTATTAACAGTTCCGTCGCCATTGCTAAATGGATGCGGGACGCGGGAAAACGCAGCAAGCTGCGTACTCCTGCAGTAACGCAGCAATCCCGCACAGCAATCCCGCCATCTGTGCGGGATTGTGACGCAGCTGTCTGAGTGGATGCATATCCCGCCATGTGCGCAAAAGTTCGCGACATTCCCGCTCCCGCTCCCGTTCCCGCATCCCGCGCCGGTGTGCGCAGACCTGTACGCAGCTTGCTGCGTTTTCCCGCGTCCCGCATCCATTTAGCAATGGCGACGGAACTGTTAATAGAGTGTGTCAGGAAATATCCTGCCTTATATCAATAACATGAGTAATGAAGATTAAGAAATATAAGGAATAAAGATAAGCTCAGGGACGAAATAGGAAAGGAACTTCAAGTACCTGGTTAGCACTAATTTAAATAATATCACTCTTTGTTTCTGTGTTCTTTTGTCACGTGGTGATTAACCTAAAGAAAACCGAACTGAACTACCCTAAAACTAAATACAAACTGCACTATCGCATCGTATCGCAGATAGCTTGGCAAACCTCTCTCACGATAGCTCCAACAGTTGTGAATCCAGCACGAAAACTGTGGCCAATTGTAGAGAAAGAATCCCCAGTAGCCAAAAATCTAATAGCAATAGCAAGGCGAGATAGCTTCCCGATAATTGGTATATATTATCCTTATGTTGCACTTCACATCAGACGAATTCATTTCGGAACTATTTCCCGCGCTGGTCAGAATACAAAGACGATTTCGCAGTGACTGCGGGTATCGTGTTAATCCGGTCTACGCACACCGGCGCGGGATGCGGGAACGGGAACGGGAGCGGGATTGACACGATACCCGCAGTCACGGTGAAATCGTCTTTGTATTCTGACCAGCGAAAGGTCTACGCACACCGGCGCGGGATGCGGGAACGGGAGCGGGATTAACACGATACCCGCAGTCACTGCGAAATCGTCTTTGTATTCTGACCAGCGACTCGAGATACTCGAGTCCGGAATCGAGGCCGAAGACGATGTCAGCGATATCTGTAAGCCATTTATGGAAACAACACGACGTATATAAAATAATGTCGGTACGCCCAAAGAGTAATAAGGAGAGGCCCTAACGGCAAGGAAGTGAGGCCAGAAGTTACTCCTTCATATATGCTCAAAACATTGCGGTAGTTCCATAAGAAAAGCATTTAATGGTGTGACGTACGTACTTAAAAGTGGTGATATTTCGCGTATAGGTCGAAATGTCGACGTGTGGGGCATATGTTTGCACAAACAGAACTCCCACCTGCCAAAGTAATGAAATTTCACAAGTAAACGCACTTTATTTGCAATGTGTTATGTTAAAGTTTTCATCCTTAGAGTAGCCACCCTACGGTACTGTTCTAGTATCATTCGTTAAATGTTCAAATAGTGGCATATGTGTCCACCAATATAAGTATTTTGAATGCTAGGAATTAATTACGGATATATTTCTTCGTTTCTTACTGGAAATAGTTTCTGCTTGTCAGTGTAATGAACGGTATTCCTGTAATCTATTACCCCTAATCTATTTTTTACGTGGCGTGAGCTGTAGACTTATTGCTCCTGGGTGTTAGAAGATTGATATGCCATTATATGCATATTCAAACCTCAGCCTAGACCTTGTTTAGTTTGTTACCGGAACTGAACTTGCCTGTTTTTTAAAAAACATCGTGTAGTAAAAACAATAAAGTCAGCACCCAATTAGTTCACATGCCTTAATATTTTAAATTTATTTAATTTATCCAATACACATTCGTGAATATAATGACAGGCTTACTGGTATCTCGGTAATTATTTGCCTATTATTTGGTATGAGTTAAGAATAGTGGTGTATGGTTGCCTGAAATCCCACAATAATTACAAGTTATAAAAACTGCGTACCGGTATAATACATTCATTTCCCACGTGCTATACTATATTTAACGCTGTGGATGTTCAACTTGGGCATTCGTTGTACTACTATACAACAAGATCTAGAGCTGAAAATGTATTTTATTCCATATTTACATGAAAAACAGCAATCCTTAACGTAAAGTAACTGAAATTAACTTACAAATTGATAAATTGAACTAACAAAATATCACCAGTGGTGTGAACTACTTGTCTTTCCAATTTGAATGTAAAAAGACAATCATGTTCACTATGTCCCCATGCAAACGATTCCTCTTGTGTGTTACGATTGTTCCAGTCTTGGAGAAAAGTCGTTCACAAGGAACGGACGTTGCTTGAGTCCATAAATATTTCCTCGCAATTTTAGCTAGTGTTGGAAATGTTGATGCATTGTGTCGCCAATAATCCAGTGGATTTACCGAGCGGGGTTCGTAGGGCTCTTTCAGATATCTTTGTACCTCGACCGTAGCATCTGCTCTGACGTTGTGGCGTAGGTTTTCGTCTGCGACACGACCATCAAATGATCCCCAAAAGGAGGTGTCGTGTCCAGTTGTGTTCGATGGTGTAATGGCCTGCACTGAAGCAGATGGGGTCGTAGGCCATAATCTACACGCTTCGTTAATCAGTATATTCACAGCCTGATCGCGTTGAGCACCACTCATAAAAGGCAACATCTTAAATCTCGGATCGAGGATTGTGGGCAGCGCAATCGGTAGGACACTTTCAACATTGCTGAACTTCCTTTTTACGGCTGACAACACATCAGTTAACATCTGTTTCGCTGCGGCATCTTGCTCCTCTTGCATGCATTTTCCCACCATTTCCTGTATTTGTCTGTTGAAACCAATGATCTTCGAGATGGAGACTTGGCGTTGGACAGTAGGTGTTCAATTGTGGTCCACTGTGAGGCTGTAAGAGTTTCAGGTGCAGAAGGTATTGTTGCAAGCGTGGCAGCGACGCAGTCCTTTTGTTCTGTCAAAGGCAACAACATCGCATACGTGCTGTTCCATCTCATCTCCACTTCTTTCTGTATTATTCGGCGTGTATACAAGGCAATGTAGATCATCTGCCAGATTGGTAAGGATTTACGGAGGCACATGTAGCTCAGCGTTCAAGATAATGTCTACGGTTTGGTCTAGCCGTAGATGCTTATTACGTTTTCCCTTTACGTACTTAATATCGACACTACTGAAGTCTACTAAGCTATTATTATATTGCCACTAACGTGCAAATCATTGCGATGTATATTCGTGAGACACTTTTATTAATGCTTTAGTCTTATGTACTTCAACATCTGCAGTACAGTAAATGACACTGCCATCGGTCGACGGAACAATCATCACCAAAACGAACCAGTCCATAATAAGCGTATTATCACATATTTACATACGATTGCAGTATATTAACGCGAATTGGACTTGACAGATATACTGAAGACACTAAAAATTACAGATGAGCGATAGTTCATCCCAACTATCATCAAACGAAGCTAATCAAAGCTAATATTGTATCGCAGCAACGAATGTAAACACATAATGTCGGGCTTCGGCATACGCCATTTTCACACTTTCGATACCTGCATTAAGGTCTGAGTATTGTAGTTGGTCTTGGACGTGACGTCACCGTGGAGAATCGAGTCCTTCGCACGAGTTACTCGTTCAGCCTCGTAACCGCTAGATTCGATTCTCGCGAGTCCAAGCGTCACTCGCGCACATCACTACCTGTCATGCAAATGACAATTTACGTATCTTATCTTTGATCTGCGGGTGTTCACTAAGTGGAATGTTACCTCACTACTAGATTGCCAGGAACCTCAAATGTGCCACAAAATAATATATTTCCGGAAAGCTCTCGGCTTCCAAAGATCCGTCGAATCAGACACCACTGGGAATCTGTAAAACATGTGTTACACAAATACCAAAACATTTCAGGAATCCTCCCAGGCATTTCAAAGATTACGAACAGCGGCTCCGTCGAGTCCCATCTGCCGTAATATGCAGCAATACAGAGCCTGACCTTTTCATCTCCAGCTTGCATCTCAAAACACACACAACTCTGGCACGTATCAACTGGACCAAACAATCATACATATTCCACATCTCATATCACACATGATCAAAGACTCCCTAATATCGTGTTCAAATAACACACTCATACTGTGAATAAGTTACTCATGAATAAAATTACGGACAAGGGGGATGGCTTCCCGTATTAGAAGAATGCAACACACGGTATTTTAGTTAATTAATTACAGCATGTACTTACGTTACATTTTATAAAAGATCCACTTCTGCCGTAAACCCCAGCTTCCGGTCATGTTGAATAGTTCAACACCCACGTTAACTTTAATAATATTACAAGTATCTACAAATTTAGTCACGACGCGTCCATCAATAACTGGTACGTCAGTAAATAACGTTAGTAAACAAATCTAAAATTAACATCACACAAGCAAATATATTTACACAATTCAATTGAAACCATTTTTGACCCGTCTAAAATGAAATAAATTCAATTTGAGTACTCATCCTTTCTTGGTCAGCCCATTAACGGATGTCGCCCGACATACCCTCTACTGGATATTTACACCATCGTGTAATTCATCTTCATAATAGTACCCATTTGGTTCATCCTTCCTTCATCACGGACGTCTTCATGTTTCATCGTGATGCAGCTGCTTGAATAAAATAGCGTTAAAGTTATCTGAATTATGCACACGTTTGTTAATCTAACTAATTGCTATTAGTTGAGTAACTCAATTCACCCAACAAGTCCGTATAGCAATCGCGTAACTTCCCTAAATAATAGCTTGGTAGCTATCTGCATGAAAACTCGAATTAACACTGTTATACATTCTTATTTCATCCCGCACACAAAATGAGCAATATGGCCAACTGGACATGAAATATTAAAGTACTGTTTCTCAACGTAGAAAATTATTAAGCACAAATGTGTCGCTCAGACACTCAAATGATTGTCCTATGTCTCTCGGACACGCAAAAATGTAAGTAAGTCAGTGTCCCTTGGACACACCAAATGGAATCATTTCAACTGCTCACACCGCAATATTTATATCATCCAGAGTGGGGACATCACAAAAATCTAACTTCACAAGTAATCGTCTCACTAGCATGCAATACATCTCAAAATACTCATTATAATTTACAGATTAAGATTTTGACATTCCGCATTCAGATCGATCGTAGATTTATTCACAAATTAACTCCCGCCAATCTAGAGGTCCTCTTGATATGAAGCATCATTGCCTCGCTGGATCGCGACTTTCTTCCTATTTGTTGTTTACTTTCCAAGATCGGCGCGTTTTCTGACCGGTACCTCCCATGGGCGTATCTACAAACTCGCTCTGTCTCAACAGTTTCCATACTGTCTTTCCCTGATGCTAGTGGACAAGGACATTACGAGAGCATGACCTGACGCTTCCCCACGCTCTCTCGTTCGTTGAACTTGAAGCTAACGGTAATCCTTCTTCCAGTTAGGCCGGTCATAAAAGCATAACAAACCCCAAGTCTGTTGTTTCAAGCTATGCGCTGGTCCTAAGCTTCCCGACTTGCTGTCGCCTGGCTAGTACCTGATATTGCGAAACATTTCCTGTGTTTCAGCATCTTTCCAACTATTTCCAACTTGCAGTGAAATAACCATGGAAGCCTTTATGTGACTCCAGCATTAAGGGTTCAATATTTCACGTGTCGTGCCTCTGAAATAGTTTTTGATGTGTAACATATTTCCACTCGGTTGCTGGATATTTTTGTGGGAGTGATTTTGAAAAATGGGACGGAAGTGGATCGGACGGAAGTGTGTAAGACGCACTGCAATGTATATCACACGGATTACTTCAAGGTTTGAAGGAGCCATCACATATATTTCTACAATAAATCTTCTTCAAGTTGTCGTTCTTTGGTGTAAAAATATTCATAATATCATATTTGCTGAAATAATTATAATTTATTAAGAGTCTGATTTTCAATCTCTGAATAAAAGTGATGGGCATCCACTCCCCGAGTAACTTTGCTCAACATTTTCATACTGAACGGTAAACGCTCAAGCGAACTCTGGTGTCCACTGATTGAAACACAAACCACATGTTAAAAGTCTTCGTATCAGTATTTAAATGTTTATATGCTTTAATATGAAACATTGTAACTATTCGGCAAAGCCGGTATTATGTTTCTGCACAATGGCTAATCAGATATTAACCCACATTGTAACCTGTTTTTCGAAGGGATTTACGCCACTGACTTGTCAGATGGAAATAATTAATGTTTGTTTGAACGCGGCAATTATTTAGCCAAGTAAATTTAATTTAATTTATATTTATTATTATTATTATTAATGTCATATTTTATTTTGGAGCGTTTTAAATTTTATAACATATACAGATAGGTTATATATATTAGAAAACACTAACAATCGGATTATTCCTATATCCATTACACAGTAAATTATTTGATTACGGAGAGTACGGACTTTTTCATTGTTAGGGCAGTTGAGAGTTTTGCGTCATCGGGAAATACGGAGAAAGGAATAGACTTTGTGAACAACAACGTGAAGTCGAAACCGGAGAGCACATCTTCAACTTTTGAAAAGGCGAGATGAACATTGAGGTTGATTCAAACGGAATATGAGCATCCAATTGTCACTGCGAGAGCAATGAACTTTATGGCGGGAAGGATCGCGTGGGGTCTCAGCCAATCAAGAAGAGAGCGGACCATATCCGGCTGAGTTCAAATCCATGAAGACGCACGCTGTTTGGTCAAGCAGGCGAGATGGAAGACGGGGGAGTGGTACACTGGAAGGGGTAGTGTGGCTCGTGATATAGTGAGCGCGCTGCGTGAATACGAGGACTATCTTGTTACAAATTTTGTTCCGAGCGGACGTACTTTATAACTTATGTTCCATGGTGAACGACATCGATCTGAGATACTCCACTGACCAATTCGTCATGGGTATTACACGAGCTGTTGTGAACAGGCAGACCGTGTATAGTGGCTTTGGGATTTAGATCCACCACTGGCAGTATTCTAACTTCAATAATAATTTGCTACGCAACAAGAAACCAAGAAGATGACGCCGACCGACATTATACTACAATCTCGTCTGAAGCAGCTAGTACTGTGCCCAACTCTAGGAATGGGTATTCCAAGATTCAGACACCTAGATATCAAGGGAAAGGCTACAGCCGCTTTTGAAAGTTGAGATATTTGAATATCGCGCTACATTGCTTCTCGAAGCAATTGGAAAGAATTTACCGATACTTGCATGTCAAGTGACGTAGCGAGTAATAGCAGAGGTCGAGGCTATTTATTGATTAAATAGTTAACCATGGAGTAGAGACTTGAGACATGGATCAGATTACTGGCACGGCCAAATGAATGAGAATGCAATTAGTATCAAGTAAATCGGACCAGGGATACCAGAGATATGATGATTTCCAGATATCAGCTGATGACGCATGACCCTGGCAGTTTTGAATAAAAGCCGGCCGGCCGAGGCATCGATAGCTCACTTCGACTCAAGCACTTGCAGAGCAAGTTGCTGCTACGCTGAGCCAAGGCACATGGTTGCCGGATCTACGCAGAAGTAATTTTCAAAGTTGTGATAGTCACAAAAAGTGCTGCGCTACGAGGTGGAACTTAGTAAGTTTCCGGCGAGGAGAATCACTGAGGTGATTGATTTTTTTTTTCTACAGACATTAGTGGAAATATTTATGTTTCTACATGGACATATGCTAGACTTTGTCTAGAATTAGTACTTTGTCACAGTCCAGTAATAACCTAATACTTGGATGTTTAAGTCCATTTCAGTCAGTTTTCATATTGGTAACTTGTTAACCACTTCGATCTATCAGTACACTGAAGACCAGTCTGTCACGGTGGTGTTCATTAGTCTACGCAAGGGAAACTACAGGTTGCTTAGCGCATGGTAGATGGTGTTAAACCATGCCCAGGGAACGATCTTCAGAACAGCCGTTGATTGGTTAGACTGTCAGTGTCTTCTTGTATTGATAAGATTACCGTGAGTTATGTTACAACTGACATATCTAAGAATAGATCACTTAGATCTGACCCCATATAAACAAACTGTTATGGCTTTGATAGAAGCCCATATTAAAATGGAACAACAGTTAATTCAAACGTCAAGAGATACTGCCACTATGTCTGACTAGACGGATTGTGGGTATATAATGGCGGCCGATACAAGGATTATACATGCTTGTCCGATAGGGCATGTCTATGGATAAATCTGGTACAGACCAGGTTCACTACGCTTCAAGACCATCAAGAAATGTAAGCCACATTTGAATTATATTATGCCTAGCTAATTGGAACAAACTATTTTTCTGCAGATGACCAACACATTTATTTATTTTCATCGTATTTAAATCTTGCAATGATTTACGCAAGACTTGTTAGAGTTATTCTGAGTATTTTCAGCACTCAGAACAGTTTAGGATCGATGACCGAGCATTTCGAGCATTTATTTGAATATTTCATATTTTTGGGAAATCACGGTAATCAGCCGATGTAACTGTAAAAGTTAATAATTATTTTTGTTGAGGAATGGATATTTTTTCCATATTCGAAGGTTCGAACATGTGGATTCTCACATAATGAGATGATAGTTAAACATATTTAAAATAATATGACTAATAATAATAATAATAATCCACTAATAATAATAATAATAATTTTCATAATTTTTCTAAATAATTCTTGGATATTATATTTTATAATAATCATATGTATTGAGAAAGAGCCTATGAAGTAGTTTAATCATTTCTAGTTTGGAACAGGAGATTTTCCGAAGGAGAGTGGTTAGCGCAAGCCCGCATTCAACCAACATTTCAGTTCTGGTTGAACAGTTGATATTTGCAATGAGCAAAGTATAATTTTCAGATAACACGGAGAGGCATGAAACGGGAAGCAAATGATATTTGTATCAAATAGGATATTTTTGTATTTATATAAAATCATGACGTAAATACACTCGAAAGTGAAATAAAGCTTTTCATAAGTATGGTAAATTCACGGGTTGAACTGAATGGTAAAATAAAATAAACTTGTAAGTTTATTAATCTTCCAATGTTGATAACAAGCAGAGGCTTGATTTATTGTATAAATTTTGGGAAGAAAATTTATATGTGTGGAGTAGTTGAAATGCCATTCCCAGGTGCGCATGTTTAAGTCGCATGAATGAGGAGGTTTTTTCGAGCATCAATCAAATAGCAGGTTCGATGGCTCAGGTTTATAGTAGGAGTATTGGAACTACACATTTCGTCGTATGAATGACCCGAAGGTTATTTCTTAGAAACCATCAGTTCTTATTTCAACCTGGTTTACGGATTCCATTTAGACTTTGATTTTGCTAGAACCCGGATTTGTCATGATAGTAGTTTATTCTTCTTCAGAGGAAGACCTTTGCCGTTGTTGTTGTAATATTGTGTTCTTACACAAATAATAGAATGGGCCACTGCCAATTTAAAAATAATTCTTTAACCACGAATAATTTGAAGGATATTTTCAATCCTAGTGCCATGAACTAAATGAATTTCTTATGAAGCTACAATTCTTATTTCCGCATTCTGTCGAAGAATTGCAAGTTGTGAAAGTTACTAAAATGGCCATGAATATAAATATTTTTTTTATAATAATGATTCCAAGTGGAAAATTGAATAGTTGAATGGTTCAACAATTTATTGATCAAGTTGATGATTCAGAAATCATATATTTTGTTAGGAACTTGAAGTTCATAATCGAGTCACTTCTCGAAATGTTTAATGTCAGAAGAACAATTAATTCTTGTTGTGCTTCGCACAAGTTCTTCGATGCTATGCTCAAGGTCAAATACTTTTCAGATGTTATTAATATGTGTACATAATTTGTGTTGCTTCAATGATAACAATAATTTTCGACAATATTTTTGAAACTGGAAAAATAAGTGACAGTTAAAAATTCTATGAACATTTATTCTACGAGTGTTAATATTATGTAAAAATTCAAACAGTGAACTACGATATTTCCAGTAGAGACAATTAAATTTGAACTGGATTTAATCACAAATAAATATAAATAATTTTGGAACACAGTCTACAGGACTAACAATCAGACTTGTGTTTCCAAAAAATAATTGTCAAATGTGTTTGGAAAATTTCTGTATATTGTGTAAATAGGAGTGTGGATCGCCACACGTGGATGATGCTGCTTTGAGCATCTTTGCAGTCAATTTTAAATTCAAAATAAACTGAGATAATTTTACAGGATGTGTTATACCCAATTGAATCTCCTTCTATCCTTATTGTTGCATTGAGCCAAAAATCAGTAAAGCATTTTTTCATTTGATGTCGTTTTTGGGATTTGCTTTAACCCATCTGGCGCTCCGGGATATTTTGACTCTCGTGCTGACTGATTATTGGTAAAATGCATATGTGGTCGTGCGGACTCCGGTCTAAACGGGCACATAAAATAAGATAGAGAGAGAAATGGCTTCGAACGTGGGTCTCGATTTAGACATGGTCAATCGCATGCCGATTTAAATTGTGATAATTTTTATAGAAATATTTTGGGAGTGGAGAGATGTCTGGTTTGGATGAATAAATTAGTAGGAAACCCAATTAGTGGGGAAAATTAAAAATTTAACTGGATTAATAATTAGAATGGGTTTGATTATTTTTGATAATGGCTTAACCATTAGGGCGTCAAGTAAATTCAGTAGTAAACGTTCGTTGACTGGACATACACATTATTAGAATCCAGGTGGAGGATATTTGAGAACTTGCATATTTTTCTTGTGATATTGTGGTAAATGTAATTCGTAAAAGTAGAGAATTTTGTTTTTCCATCACGTCGACATTAGGAAAAATCTCATTTTATTAGAGTGTTCCAATTAGCTATTCATATTTCTTGTTCTAGTTATAAGCTTGTGTTTGCCGATATTGTATACCCCTAAGCTTTGAATAATAATTGAAATTATGGAAGAAATGATGAGGATGATGAGGAGTTTGGAGGAGAGTTCAAAAGAGGCTGGACGGCGTGTAGCCGCCATTATGAAAGAAAATACAGAGGCTTTAGAAAAGAAACTTAAAGAAAATTCTGATTCTTTAGAAAGTAAACTTAAAGAAAATTCTGATTCGTTAGAAAATAAACTTAAAGAAAGTTTAAACGATAAACTTAAAGAAAATTCTGATTCTTTGGAAGATAAACTTAAAGAAAGTTCTGATTCTTTAAAAGATAATTTGAAAGAAAATTTAAATAGTAAATTTAATTCAATGGAAAGTAAATTTAAAGAGAATTCCGAAATTTTGAAAATGACACTTGAGAGTAAAATGAATAAATTATGCGAAAAAACACATGAGCTCGAAACTTCATTAGCTACTAACGCAAGTTTAATGGACGATAAATTTCGCGATGCCGATCTTCGATCTCAAAGCTTAGCTGATAGGATAGAACATGGTCTTAGGAAAGTTGGTGAAGACATGATCAACCTAGAAGTCAGAGTGAAGAAGGAGAGTAATGAGATGGGAATTCTAGTTGTTCAACGGTTGACAGAACAATTCAAAGAACTTGTAATGGGAGAAATAAGAGAAGGTGTGATTAATGAATTGCAAACTGAAATTAAAACCACAGTTGTCAATGAAATTAAAGACACACTCAAGCTGGAGAATCAAGAGGGAATCAAGGAGATTAGGGAATCTTTGTCATCCCATATTCAAGTAATTTCCAAAGATATCCAAGCAACTCAGAAGGACATCTCAGATATGACAGGGTCATTGAAAAGTCATGAGGCTGTTATGAACCAGATATCCATTGATGTTAAGGAGAATTGTAAAGAAACTGAAGCAATTAAGAAAATGGCAGAAGAAAACCAGAAGGAACTTGAGGCTATGAAAACTCAAATCAAGGACGAGAAAGAGTCTGACCATCTGTTGAAAATGCCAAATGTAAGGGGAAAGGAACAGATACATATAAATCTAGGAGCAGCTAGAGAAACGGATAGTCAAACACAGGATGAGGTCAGGACAGTATTTCAATCCAACCCCATAACTGTATTTAAGAATGTAGAAGATAAGCCTTCTAAATTTTCAGGGCGAGATTCTGTGACACCTGTGGAATTTTTGAGAGAAGCAGGGGATTACCTGAAAGATTCCAAGATCCCTTAGGAAAGACAGATCCGAGTGATAGGGAAGTTTTTGGAAGGTCCTGCACTTCTTTGGTTCAGAGCATTTAGATCCACTCTAACCACTTTTGAGGAGTTTTCTCGTGGGTTATTGAAAAAGTTTTGGTCCCCGGAAACCCAACAGCAAGTCAGAGCAGAATTATATTCTAAGAGATTCTCGACGTCACAGCCTACTCGATACTCTACGTACTTTTCTGGACAGCTTTCTAAACTTCAACATTTAGATCCGACGATGCCAGATAACGAATTGATTACTGCGTTAATACGTCAGTTTCCAGCAGACGTCCAGAGGACTTTGATAGCTGCTGACATATATAATATGGAGCAATTTGACGAGGTATTACAGAAGCTGGATCATACGAACGCTCAATTCTTCCATCAGAAGGGAGGAAAGAGTAACAACGCTGTGTACGCTGTTATGGCTGATAGTTGTTCTCAAACACCTCGAGAGATTCGAGAGGGGCGAGAAGAGAAAACGCCGAGGGAAGATTCAAATAAGAGAGGATGGAATCAGTACAGTAACAGATACAGTTACAAGCCTTATGCGAGACCAGATGGTGGAAATCGATACAATACTCGATGGAGAAGGCCACGAGATAGTCAAGGAAGATATCAGGAAAGAAGATACTATGGTCGAAACAACTACAATAACAGAGGGAATGTGGATACTCGTCAGTCCAATGAAGAGTTCAACAAGGAGACGAGGAAAAACTTAGAAGCAAGACACCAAGATAACTTGCAGTTTATGGAGCAGAGGCCCAATGAACCAGGTCCATCGGGAACACAACAATCCCGGGGGAATGGAAACGAAAAAAAAAAACTTCGAATTCACAGTAGAAGATAGAATTTTGAACACTTTCACTTCCAGAATTATTAAATGGCAAGCAGAGGATGATGACTTAATTCAACAGAATGACGAACGGAAAGAAATGGGTACAAGAATTAGAATGCCAGTCATATCATGCGAAGTATTCGGTATGCCTGTCGATACTTTGATTGATACTGGGGCTATGCTTTGTCTTGTGAGTGAGAAGCTTTATATTCTGTGGAAGCTCAAAGAGAATTTAGAGGAGATTCCAGTATCAGGAATTAAGATCCAAGGAATAATACCCAACAAAATATCTCTGTGTAAAACACAATTATACTTATGTATTACGATTGGAGGACATGATTTCCGACATGTGTTTGTAGTAATGAAGGACATGGCTTTTGACATGATATTGGGAGCAGATTTCATTCAGAAATATCAAGCAGTGATAGACATGAAGACAGAGACGATCAAATTCAAGAATACCGAAGAGATTAACTTCGAGGGAAAAGAAGAATAAGACATCGAGGGAGATGCTCAATGGTCTCTGATTTTTCATGAAGCTGAAGGAAGAGAAGTCTACACTGAGAAGGAGTCCCCAGAGCTAGGGAAAATTTTGGAAGAGTATCACGATATTTTTGATATTAAACCTGGTGAAATTAAAGATTTTGAATATCGTATTCGTGTAAATGATGATGCACCTTTTCATGCTAAATTGTATCCGGTTGCGGAAAAGCATCGAGAAAGGGTAAAAGTACTTATCAAGGAGATGGAAAGCAACAATGTGATTGAAAAGTACACTACATCTTATGTCAATCCATTAGCAGTAGTGTCTAAGCAAGATGGAAGTCCAAGACTATGTTTAGACGCGCGAAATTTGAATTCAAGATTACTGCCACCAATCATTAGGGAACTGTTAAGGAAATTCCAATGCAAGGTCTGGTTCTCTAATATTGATCTCACTTCGTCCTACCATCACATTAGGCTTAGTGAAGATTCTAAGAAGTTTACAGGATTTATGTTTGACCAGCAGACATATGTATTCCGCCGTCTACCATTTGGAGTTAAAACATCTGGATCAGTTTTGATCAGAGCACTGGAACAAAATTTGAGTCCTGAAGTAAAAGAGATAGCAATTCGTTATATAGATGATATCTTAATTGCATCCGAGACTAAAGAGGAACATTTGTTACATCTTCAGATGTTATTCGCAGATTTGAGAAAAGCGAACTTTAAAGTAAACCTTCGAAAATGTCAGTTCTTTCGAAAGGAAATAACATTTTTGGGTCACATTTTGGATGGAGAAGGATACCGTCCCAATGAGACGAAGATACATTCAATTGCAAATTTCCCTAGACCTACTAGAGTGAAGAATGTCCGCAGTTTTCTCGGGACATGCCAATTCTTTGCAGGGCATTGTCCAAACTTCACCAAGACGGTAGCGCCATTGCAGGAATTATTAAAGAAAGGAAACAAATGGAAATGGGATGTAGATTGTGAACAATCATTTCAAGATGCCAAGAGGTTATTGGTAAACAGCGTGAAATTGGAGTATCCTGACTTTACCAAGAATTTCATCATAGAATCTGATGCATCCACCGTAGGGATTGGAGCTATTCTTCTTCAAGAAGATGAAGATCACAAGAGACATTACCTGGCGTTCATTAGCAGGAAACTTCGTCCATCAGAAAGGAATTATTACACCACAGAGTTAGAAGCACTTGCTGTAATATTCGCGTTGGAATCGTGGAAGAAAATGTTAATTGGACATTCAGTTATGGTGAGGACTGATCACCACGCATTGGAGTTTATCTTGAGAACAAACTTTGCCAGTGATAGGATAACTAGATGGTCACTTTTTATTCAACAATTCAACCTAGTTATTGAACACACTCCTGGAAAGTTGAACGTGGGAGCTGATTTATTGAGTAGAGCAGTGGAGTCTGCATCTAAGGTTTTTCAATTTAACCTGACGCAGGAGGATGAAGATACCTTGAGAAGGTTAAGGTTGTTGCATTTATCCCAGAGGAGAGACCGACGTCTTAGAAACATTTTTCGTTTTCTACAGGGAGACATGGATCCAAATGATGATTTTGTGGAAACTGAAAGAATTTCAAGAGATTTTATGATGTTAGATGGTTTAATCTACAAGTTTGCAGATCCCGACCATACGAAGCTGAGAGTAGTGATACCTCCACGAATGCAAAAACCCATTATCTGGATGGCACATCGAATCGCAGGTCATGCTGGAGTAGATAAGACGGTCAACATGATTCAAGAGAAATTTTCGTGGGAGCGAATGCGACAAACTGTCAGGAACACTATTCGAGAGTGCGACTTATGCCAAAGGAGTAAACATAATTCTAGATTATTGAGAGAATTACCAAGGCCTATTATTCCTTCTAAGCCTTGTGAAATCTTCGCGACTGATTTATATGGTCCTCTCCCAAAGTCTAAAAGAGGTAACCGATATATTCTGGTGACCATGGATGTATTCAGCAAATACACTATGTTACACCCAATCCAGAAGGCAAACGCAAAATATTGTGCGAAGAGAATTAGAGACAACGTAATTCCGGAAGCAGGCAAACCGGAATTCCTTTTATCAGATCGTGGACCTCAATTTACATCTTTAGAATTTCGAACCATCATGAATAATCTTGGGATTAGACAATTGTTTTGTTCTATTAGACATCCTGAGAGCAATCCAGCAGAACGCGTGATGGCTGAAATAGCAAAATTTTGCCGCCTCTATTGTCCAAATGAGCATTGGAAATGGATGGATGTTCTCTCTTTAGCATCCGAATCCATAAACTCTACAATTCATGAGAGTACTGGACAGATTCCCATGCTGCTTCATCATGGAATTAAACCAACAAGATTATGGGATCGAATCATCTCTATTCCACCTGAGATTGAACCAAGTCGTCAGATGAGGGAAACTCTAGCTTTAGACAAGTTGAGGAGCCAAGCTGAGAAAAGAGAGCGCAGAGTGAGAGGAAAGCGTCTTCGCAGACCCTTGCGCGTAGGAACTCTTGTTTTAGTGAAAAGACCTACACCCTCTGACGTGCAAAATCGAGTGTACTCGAAGTTTGCAAGCCTTTACGCTGGACCCTATCGTATTGTGGAAGTAAGCAACAATGGAAGCTATGAAGTCGCTAATACACGAACTGGTAACATCGTGGGAACTTATAATGCATCGAATTTGAAAATTTATTATTCAAGAACCAGATAATTTAATGTGTAGATAGGAAAAATAAAAATTTTTCAATTTTTATTTTTTGCTAGGTGTGGGGTGGATGTGCCCAACTCTAGGAATGGGTATTCCAAGATTCAGACACCTAGATATCAAGGGAAAGGCTACAGCCGCTTTTGAAAGTTGAGATATTTGAATATCGCGCTACATTGCTTCTCGAAGCAATTGGAAAGAATTTACCGATACTTGCATGTCAAGTGACGTAGCGAGTAATAGCAGAGGTCGAGGCTATTTATTGATTAAATAGTTAACCATGGAGTAGAGACTTGAGACATGGATCAGATTACTGGCACGGCCAAATGAATGAGAATGCAATTAGTATCAAGTAAATCGGACCAGGGATACCCGAGATATGATGATTTCCAGATATCAGCTGATGACGCGTGACCCTGGCAGTTTTGAATAAAAGCCGGCCGGCCGAGGCATCGATAGCTCACTTCGACTCAAGCACTTGCAGAGCAAGTTGCTGCTACGCTGAGCCAAGGCACATGGTTGCCGGATCTACGCAGAAGTAATTTTCAAAGTTGTGATAGTCACAAAAAGTGCTGCGCTACGAAGTGGAACTTAGTAAGTTTCCGGCGAGGAGAATCACTGAGGTGATTGATTTTTTTTTGTCTACAGACATTAGTGGAAATATTTATGTTTCTACATGGACATATGCTAGACTTTGTCTAGAATTAGTACTTTGTCACAGTCCAGTAATAACCTAATACTTGGATGTTTAAGTCCATTCAGTCAGTTTTCATATTGGTAACTTGTTAACCACTTCGATCTATCAGTACACTGAAGACCAGTCTGTCACGGTGGTGTTCATTAGTCTACGCAAGGGAAACTACAGGTTGCTTAGCGCATGGTAGATGGTGTTAAACCATGCCCAGGGAACGATCTTCAGAACAGCCGTTGATTGGTTAGACTGTCAGTGTCTTCTTGTATTGATAAGATTACCGTGAGTTATGTTACAACTGACATATCTAAGAATAGATCACTTAGATCTGACCCCATTTAAACAAACCGTTATGGCTTTGATAGAAGCCCATATTAAAATGGAACAACAGTTAATTCAAACGTCAAGAGATACTGCCACTATGTCTGACTAGAGGGATTGTGGGTATATAATGGCGGCCGATACAAGGATTATACATGCTTGTCCGATAGGGCATGTCTATGGATAAATCTGGTACAGACCAGGTTCACTACGCTTCAAGACCATCAAGAAATGTAAGCCACATTTGAATTATATTATGCCTAGCTAATTGGAACAAACTATTTTTCTGCAGATGACCAACACATTTATTTATTTATTTTTCTTCGTATTTAAATCTTGCAATGATTTACGCAAGACTTGTTAGAGTTATTCTGAGTATTTTCAGCACTCAGAACAGTTTAGGATCGATGACCGAGCATTTCGAGCATTTATTTGAATATTTCATATTTTTGGGAAATCACGGTAATCAGCCGATGTAACTGTAAAAGTTAATAATTATTTTTGTTGAGGAATGGATATTTTTTCCATATTCGAAGGTTCGAACACGTGGATTCTCACATAATGAGATGATAGTTAAACATATTTAAAATAATATGACTAATAATAATAATAATAATCCACTAATAATAATAATAATAATTTTCATAATTTTTCTAAATAATTCTTGGATATTATATTTTATAATAATCATATGTATTGAGAAAGAGCCTATGAAGTAGTTTAATCATTTCTAGTTTGGAACAGGAGATTTTCCGAAGGAGAGTGGTTAGCGCAAGCCCGCATTCAACCAACATTTCAGTTCTGGTTGAACAGTTGATATTTGCAATGAGCAAAGTATATTTTTCAGATAACACGGAGAGGCATGAAATGGGAAGCAAATGATATTTGTATCAAATAGGATATTTTTGTATTTATATAAAATCATGACGTAAATACACTCGAAAGTGAAATAAAGCTTTTCATAAGTATGGTAAATTCACGGGTTGAACTGAATGGTAAAATAAAATAAACTTGTAAGTTTATTAATCTTCCAATGTTGATAACAAGCAGAGGCTTGATTTATTGTATAAATTTTGGGAAGAAAATTTATATGTGTGGAGTAGTTGAAATGCCATTCCCAGGTGCGCATGTTTAAGTCGCAGGAATGAGGAGGTTTTTTCGAGCATCAATCAAATAGCAGGTTCGATGGCTCAGGTTTATAGTAGGAGTATTGGAACTACACATTTCGTCGTATGAATGACCCGAAGGTTATTTCTTAGAAACCATCAGTTCTTATTTCAACCTGGTTTACGGATTCCATTTAGACTTTGATTTTGCTAGAACCCGGATTTGTCATGATAGTAGTTTATTCTTCTTCAGAGGAAGACCTTTGCCGTTGTTGTTGTAATATTGTGTTCTTACACAAATAATAGAATGGGCCACTGCCAATTTAAAAATAATTCTTTAACCACGAATATTTTGAAGGATATTTTCAATCCTAGTGCCATGAACTAAATGAATTTCTTATGAAGCTACAATTCTTATTTCCGCATTCTGTCGAAGAATTGCAAGTTGTGAAAGTTACTAAAATGGCCATGAATATAAATATTTTTTTTATAATAATGATTCCAAGTGGAAAATTGAATAGTTGAATGGTTCAACAATTTATTGATCAAGTTGATGATTCAGAAATCATATATTTTGTTAGGAACTTGAAGTTCATAATCGAGTCACTTCTCGAAATGTTTAATGTCAGAAGAACAATTAATTTTTGTTGTGCTTCGCACAAGTTCTTTGATGCTATGCTCAAGGTCAAATACTTTTCAGATGTTATTAATATGTGTACATAATTTGTGTTGCTTCACTGATAACAATAATTTTCGACAATATTTTTGAAACTGGAAAAATAAGTGACAGTTAAAACTTCTATGAACATTTATTCTACGAGTGTTAATATTATGTAAAAATTCAAACAGTGAACTACGATATTTCCAGTAGAGACAATTAAATTTGAACTGGATTTAATCACAAATAAATATAAATAATTTTGGAACACAGTCTACAAGACTAACAATCAGACTTGTGTTTCCAAAAAATAATTGTCAAATGTGTTTGGAAAATTTCTGTATATTGTGTAAATAGGAGTGTGGATCGCCACACGTGGATGATGCTGCTTTGAGCATCTTTGCAGTCAATTTTAAATTCAAAATAAACTGAGATAATTTTACAGGATGTGTTATACCCAATTGAATCTCCTTCTATCCTTATTGTTGCATTGAGCCAAAAATCAGTAAAGCATTTTTTTTCATTTGATGTCGTTTTTGCGATTTGCTTTAACCCATCTGGCGCTCCGGGATATTTTGACTCTCGTGCTGACTGATTATTGGTAAAATGCATATGTGGTCGTGCGGACTCCGGTCTAAACGGGCACAGTACGTGGGAGAATGCATCTCCAATGGTGAGCGGAACTGATGCATGTACGCAATCTCTCTCTTTTCTTTCGTTCATCGTAAATTCAGTAACTTCAAGCTTGGTAATAATCGTCTGTAAATTCATCCGACCTCCAATTTCAAGTACTTTGCGCGTGGTAATGTTAAATTCTTTGAGCTCCATATTATTATTATTATTATTATTATTATTAAAGTTACCACTGACTTGTTTTTTGACAATTAAATTAATTTCTTACAAAACGCAATCTTTAATTCCAGTAGGTAGCATTATTTATAAGACAAATTCCTTCTCCCAATACAAATGTTATCAGGGCTGATGATTCAATCATACCACGGTCTCAGTGTGAAGAGTTTTACATGTGTTCTACGCAAGCTAGGGGTTGATAAGAATATACATTTTAGGAATCAACTTTATGTTGGCTCCTTGGCGCCCAATTATCAATTCAATCTGTCACGTAGAAAGTTGTGGTAAGCACCCGTCAGGTAAACAGTTACACTTGGCACCCAACGTGGGGTTGAAAACCTTGTAACATTTGTGGAAGGAGAAGGATATCTTTGCCTGTATTTTGGGGGTCTTTTATTTATCAGTGTGAATCAGCATGGGTGATGATAAAGAGATGAAGTTGCATAGTGGTCACCAGTTGGAAAGTAAAGAAGCGAGTAGTATGTCTAGTCTTGAGAATGAAAGCAGTGCAGGGATGTCGGAGGTAAATCTCGATACTGAGGGGAGGGGGAATGAAAATAATCAAACAAGTTTAGAAAGTTTGCTTCTCCAATTTATGCTGCAGAACAAAGAGAGTAATAGGGAGCTGAGCGATACTTTAAATGCTAAATTAGAACAGAATAGTAGGTAAAGTAAAGAGAATACAGAAGCTTTAAACGCTAAATTGGAACAGAACAGTAGGGAAAGTAAAGAGAATACGAAAAAAAAAACTAGATAAAAATTAGAAAAGAAATTTGAGCAGATTAGAGGCGAGATCAAAGGGGTGATGGAAGAGAACCCTAAAGAAATTATAGCAGATGTAGACAGAAAATAAGGAAAAGTGCAGAATGAGCTGGAAAGTAGAATCAGTAAACAGTCTGAGAAGTTAAAAGAATTAGTTCAACTTGAAACAAAAGCGTCCGTGGCTTAGGCGGCAGCACGCCGGCCTCTCACCGCTGCTGGGTCCGTGGGTCAAATCCCGGTCACTCCATGTGAGATCCGTGCTGGACAAAACAGAGGCAGACAGGTTTTTCTCCGGTTACTCCGGTTTTCCCTGTCAAAATCTCATTCCAGCAACACTCTCCACTATCATTTCATTTCATCTGTCATTCATGTCATTCATTTAATCATTGCCCCAGAGGAATGCGTCAGGCCTCGGCAGCCGGCACAGTCCATATACTCGCCGCTAGATGGGGGCTTCATTCATTCCATTCCTGACCCGGTCGGAGCCTGGAAGCAGGCTCTGGATTTTCATTTCATTTCAGTTCAACTTGAAACAGAGCAGGTTAAGGATGTTAATATTAGCAAGACTTATTGCGTTGCATTGTGGGATTAGTTGTTAATTTATTTATTTATCGTACGGTATGGATTGTAGTGCCGGGAGTGTCAAAGGACATGTTCGGCTCGCCAGAGGCTGTAGCTGATTTAAGCGGACACCCATAGGGTGAGCTACAAGTTCCGTTCAATTTCAAGTAGTTCCAACTTTCGCTGCCAGATATCACTGATACCTAGTGGTGAACGTTGGAACTTGGATAGAGCGTTCCAACGAAATCTAACCTAGAAATTTAGCTTCACTCGAGTTTAGTCTGTGGAAGGACCTTTTACATGCCATAAATCTATGACATGGGACCGCAGGCTTTACTTCCCCTCCGAAGGAAGGATTACTGAAGGACTTGAACGCTCATAAAAATCCGACGACTTCGGCCGGGTTTGAACCCACTATCTTGGGCACAGCAGTTCAGCATGCTAACAACTACGCCACCGAAGCCTTAATATTCCCTATACTTACACAGTATTTACACAAGGCAAGAGCAAGGTTGTGGGGTTGATAAACATAAATTTCCGGCCTACATTATTATATTGTATGATCTCAACGAGTTCAAAAGTTCCATAACATCCTCCAAAAAACTAAATTCCATCATAAAAAAAAGGCATCAGCATACAAGTGTAGAGAAATAACCAAAACTGACCACAAAATATTTTATGATGGGAATGATAAGCAAATGGTTACTACACATGCACCTCCAACAATTAAACCCATCGAGTATGTGCTTCCCGTTGTCGGACATTCTTTCTTACCTTCCAATAGGGTTTTTGTCAGAATCAAAAAAGAAATTAAAAAGCTAGATGTAATGGTAACTCCAAATGAATATGCCGATATTTTTTAAAATTTTGAACAGTGACAGCGTTATCGGACTAAACATTTGATTGGAAGAACTCAGATCAGATGTACTGCGACCACCTGCACAATTACATTTTCATTTCAATCCCTGTAAAAAGTTCTTCTTTAAAATAAGCCGCAAGAGGGACGACGCACAGTGTGTCGAATCCCAATTCTAGGTGGAAAAAATGAATAACTTCGTTGATAGTGCTGGGATTCTATTAAAAGTTGGCAATATACCGTTTACGAGGTCGCTGAATTCATTTCTGGCATCGTCTAAAGTGTACGATCTTCGGGGCTAAATATATAGGGGTGAGAGGTAAGCTGAGGTGTAAAAAAATGACCGAATGCAACACAAGAATCAACCATTTTTGGTAATAAAAATCACGATTCAGATGTGTATATGATAGTTTATGACAGTGGTAAGCATACTATTTAAAACTGGATAAAATATGAATAACAATGTGACTTTCAGTCAAGTATTCTTGTTACACCTTATTTGAGGGAATAGACGAAGTCACTGTATCCAGTTGGCAATCATCCAGATTTAAAAAAGTATATTAAATTGTTAATAAACATAGAACAACGAAATATGTCCATTCGTCAAGTAATGTTTTCATTAATCTCACTCCCCTTGAAAATAACAAAATGTCTAATGTTCATTCGTCACCTGATTCTTCTGTAGAGTCCAGAGCATCGTAGTCATCCCTATACTGGTCTTCATCATTTGATGTCAAAGTTCCATGGGGGTCATTAAGTAACTCAATAGCTTCCACAGGTAGATTACCTATGTACGTGGCATTGTTCTTCCTGCACTCTCCCATTTTTGTTAATATTATGACATATCAACTAAATTTTGTTTCTTAGCTCCTGCACCTGAGTGTCAGTAAGAGTTGTAGGATCAAATTTATTCATAACATATTGAAATATGACGTCTGTACGCCCCTATTTACGACACGACCGCCACGCATTGAAAAATTCTTCTCACGATAATGCCTACATAGTCATTGAAAATAAGAAAATAAACCATCATGCACATTCGTGCGCAACCAAACCACTACTGATCCTGAATCTACATTAAATTTCTTATCGAATGACGTTTAAAGTAAAATGGCACTATGAGGCACTCATAAAGTAAATAATTTATTTAGTGGAGAAAGCTTGTATTACGCATAAAAGTGCGAACACATAGGGCCTACCTGTTTTCACTGTTCCATGAGCCGCAGAAGACAACACCTCATTGAACTCACTAGAATCACAAAGTTCGGTTCACTCCGACACCTCCTATCTAATGACCTGATAACTGCCAGAAAGACGTTTCAGCACCAGAGAGCGGAAAGGAAGACCGAAGGTCACCATTTCGTTTGTTCACTATCGAATGAGCCAGTTTTCGCTTTCATTTGCGACAGTGAATTTTTTTCCACCTAGATATGGGATTCGACACACTGTGCGACGTTGCAATCAAGGGTGAAGTTCACTACAGAAGTGAAACAGGTCAGTATAAGAGTGTTTGTAAGAAAAATAAGAAAGTTGTGGAAATATATCACCAACTAAAATACTTCACGGAGTTCAAGTGTCATCTTTGAAAATTAGAGATGTGTTAGCTTTGCTCACTAAACATTTTAGCAATGACTGGAAATCCTTTAACACATTGTCATACTACACGAAGATTGTAGACTGGTCCGAAAATTTGCATGAAATTGATTGTACCAATGAGGAAGGTCGCTTGTGTGAGAATGCTTCTGGAATGGATGAGCTTGTTGTTATAATTTCATATGTTGACTTCTTGACATTTTCAGTGTTGCAATATATTTAACATTGTAATATTTTCTTCAGTGGAAGCAAACAACTTTGGTAAAATCATGATACTGTAACAATTTATCCGTACAACTAAATTTCTTTGTCCAGGGGAAGGTGTGTTGTTTTCGAAACCAGTGATCTATCTTTTTTTGCAACGAAATGACTCTTAGCATATTAACATAAACCCTGCAATCCAAGTGACAATCCATATTGTTTACAGGTACAACTGGTTAGATAAGACGTTTGTGGGTAAAGCTGGATCTACAATAGTTAAGAAGCTGGTATTGGACCAATTCCTTCTCACACCACCACTACTAGTTGCCTTCTACGTCAGTAAGTTAATAACTTGTTATATTATCACCAACTATCACAAGTAAAATACCGTAAGTATTTATTAAAATGTAATCCACCTTAGTCAAGAAATAATAAAAATAGAATATATTATACCAGTTTCGGCCACATTGTGGACATCTCCAGTAATTGTCTTCTGAAAAACTAATTGAATTACGAGCAAAATTGATCAATATTCACCTTGGGTTTTCCCTTGCCTTGATGACAGTTTTTCATAAAATGTATTCAAAAAAACAGATCTGTAACGATGTGTGCTTTATTGATGATACTGTACTGTGCCCGAGAGCCACCCATGGCCAGGATATAGGCTACTGTATTTTTAGACGCGTATTTTGTCGCAAGAATATTATAAAAACATGATGTTCAGTAAAGAATATATAGCCTAATTTCTCCTAAAAGCATGGGTATAGTTATAACTCTTTGTCCTTTTCAAGGAGTATAATTGAATGCTGGTTGTAGTAGCTTGTTGAAATACAACGTGCTATACGGATATTAAACGTTGATTGATTGAATCCTCACCTGATTACCTAGTATATATACACTCGCCAATACAGCCATCACAATGACACAGCTTATCAGATAAAATACAACACTCACCCAGGTACACGGCGCTAAAAGGCCATGATGTCCATGCATCTCAAATGAAACAACCGCTTTCTACCCAAATCCTTCCTCGTATAAATGTAGGCTACATACACTAGTAAACCTACAGACATCACAGTGACACAGGTTATCAGACAACTTCTACACACACCCAAGTAAACAGGGCTACAAGACCATGATGCCACAAAACCCCTAAAAAGTATCAACAACAATAACAACAACAATAGACTCTGCCGCGGATCAAGGTCAACGAATATTAATCGCTGTATTCGAGTGTTGAAATATGTGGTGTTATTAGTTATATACATTTTCGATTGCAAATACATACTATATATGATTAACATTATTACGTGTGAGTAGTTATAAATCAATAAATACCAAAAAACGAAGTAAAAAATTGAACCTGCAGGGATTTCAACCACGAACCCCTAGACTATGAGCCCAGGATGCTACGATAATACTTGGTAAACAACTGCTTTAGTATAACTGTATCATATATTGTGTTGAAATCAACGATTTCATTAGCGTTTTCTGCCGTTTCTATAAACCATTTGTTACTAAATATGTATTATTTTGTTCAGTAAGTTATGGAAATATATGGATTTACTAGCAAATATAGCGGCCATTTTGACAACGGGACGGTACGGCTCCACACGGATATGGCATGGAAAGCCTGACCTGTTAGTCACTTCTACGGTTACATATTCTATTACAAAAAGCTAATATCCTAAGGTAACCTCCTTGAGGACAGTTTAAACCTCCCTATGTACGATAAGCTGAATTGTTGAGGACAGGCTTTGTTGAATCGTAAGTTACGGTTAGTCGATAATACTTGCATGATTCATACATCCACCATCTAGAAAGTATTTGGCTGATGACCTCGTCGTTTGGGCAAAAGACGCTTTCCACATTAAGGTATATTGTTGCAAAATTTGGTAGAGATCGGATGATTAGGTTAGTCGTAATTTGATTTAAGCTCAGTAACATTTGGGTGGGTGCCATTTCTTTTTTTGTTATGAATGGTTATTTATTTAGCGTATGGCTTAGTGCCGGGAGTGTCCGAGGACATGTTCGGCTCGCCAGAGGCTGCAGCTGCTTCAATGCGGTCACCTATGGGGTGAGCTACAAGTTCCGTTCAATTTCCAGTAGTTCCAACCTTCGCTACCAGATGTCACTGACACATATTGGTGAACGTTGGAACTTTGATAGAGCGTTTCAACGAAATCTAACCTAGAAATTTAGCTTCACACAAGTTTAATTAGTGGGAGGTTCTTTTACATGCCATAAATCTATGACATGAGACCGCCGGCTTTACTTCCCCTCCGAAGGAAGGCATACTGAAGGATTTTAACGCTCTTAAAAATCCGACGACTTTGGCCGAGTTTGAACCCGCTACCTTGAGCACGGCAGTTCAGCATGCCATCAACTACGCCACCGAAGCCGCAACGATGGCGGTGATATACAACATGACACTGAGTTGCCCCTTGCTAGTGCTACCTTTGTACCAAAGGTGGTTCAATTTGGTTTCGTTGTGTTTGAATTGATAGGGGGAATCGATTTGTACACATACACGGCCGCCATCGACAAACTATTGGGCTTATGACCTTGAAGTTGGGTCGAAAGACGCTTCCCACATGAAGGTATGATGATGCAAAATTTGGTAGAGATCAGATGATTTGGTTAGTCGTAATTTGATTTAAGCTTTGAACATTTGGGTGGCCGCCATTACGTTTCCGTCAAGATGGCGGCGATATAAAACATGACACTGAGGTGCCCTTTGCTAGTGCTACCTCTGTACCAAATTTCGTTCAATTCGGTTTCTCCGTGTTTGAATTGATAGGGGGGGGGGACAGACGCATACACACGTACACACACTCACACATACACACACATAGGCCTACACACTCACAGACACACACTTTTTTGGCCCTGTATTGATCTCATAATTCTACTTTCATTTTTTGCAAACATCGAAAGTAGGCTAATATTCAGAGGTCACTGAGAAAATCGGAGATGAACAAGTGAATTTTAGCTAAATGAATGGAAATATATGATTTTTGAGTACAGCAAACTCACTGGCGCTGTAAGGCTCTACACACCGGAGCGATCGCGGTGGCGGTCAAATACTTTCTGCAGAATTACAGTAAATAGAAGGTTTCAGTTTCACACAGCCAGCGATCACGCGGACAGCGTTCAGGACAGTACAGCGTTCTACTACGCGGTGGCGATCAGATGCAGCTTGTAGAGTGTGACCGCTTCCTCGTCACTGTGTGTTGGCATGACAATGAGTGCGGCAACAGAGCAACTCATTGAAGAAGTGAAATTGCAAATCATTATTATTTTGATTTGTCGCATCCTGACTATAAACATATAGTCCGGTAGATCATCAAAGCATTCCATTGGCATCCAAAAGTAAATGTAGAATCGTTCTTCATGTTGTCGCAGTTGCCGATTGGGTAGATTATAGGCTAGGGAATAACCCACCCACCAAGGGAAGATGATGAAGAGAAGGAAGTAGATTTTGGAATTGGAAAAGAAGGATAGAAGAATAGGAGGAGAGTCCCACAAAAGTAATAAGTTTAGTGTAAAACACACTTAAAAGAAGTTGCCAATAGAAATTAACTCTCGGATACCTAAAGTAGGTACGAGCTTGGTCGAGGCTAACGGGAACCGCAGCTAGGACTTGAGCGGTTTGCGAGAGAGAGGCTTTAGTATATTTCCTCCCAAGCACGTATAAAAGTACTATGGGGAAGGGTGATGGTCTGGCAAGACTTAGAGGAACAAATTTACTGTATGTTTTCTCAAGGAGATTAGGTTTTGCAAAGTAATTCGAAGAATGCCGATGATTTAACTCAATCTTGGTATTTTCAATTTCCAAAATTATGGAGTTCCTGTAAGGGCGACTAAGTGTCTCTAAGAAGGAATATGATAAAGGATTATGCCTTATTGGGTAATCTTGGTAAATGAACCAATGGTTGCATTGGGCAATGGCTAAGCTTTTACTCAGCGAGGAGCCGGCTAAAAGTTTAGACAAAAAGAAACACTTATTTTTTAGAAAACTGACCATAAGTTTTCGGAGAGGGTCTCCACAAGCAGGTAGTTGGCTTAGCGAACTTTACTTGCCTTACTGGCCAATTAGAATTAGCTATTATCGCTAAGAAGAACTTTAGTAAGGTGAAAATTAAGAGTTCTTGCTCAAAGGCAACAAATGGTGAAAGCCCTATTAAAGATTTTAATATCATTGAGTGAGGAGAGTCAAGGAAGACAGGATTTTGCCTAAACTTTATATTCGCAAATGAAAAAGAGAAGGGAAAAAATTTGTTTATTTTACAATTAGAAAAATTTGATGAAATTAACAATTATGCAATATAAATTTAATGAACATGGTTCATTTGAACCTTTTAACAAATAGGGTCGCAGACCTCTTAACATCAAACAGTTGCTCCAGGCAATTGACAATTTTTAAGGTTTTTTAAACCGTGTATTAAAATCTTGGTAAGATTTCACAAATAGGCAAAATGGAATAATTAAAGTTTTGACATTTACAGGAGTACAAGCAGTGTACTTATATGAAAACTCTGAAAGAACATTCTAACGAGAATAACAACTTCGAAGATAACAAAATGGAAAACATAAGGAATAAAAAGGAAGTTCCTACAACTTCTTATATTTGAACAGAATTACTTTGTGAGATTTGTACAAAGAGATCAGGTCACTTACTGTGAACCTGAAAAGTTAATCAGAAGGAAGGTTCTAGACCTTTTATACTTTGAATAAGACTCGCCAGTCAAATGAGGCAGTTTTCATTTAGCGAGACCAAAAAATAACTCACTCAGGAGTTGAGAGAATTGTTTTCCCTGCTTTTGAAGGGAGGAACAATGTAAATTTAAAACTTGTATCACACAAGAAATTATGCAGAATTTAATTAATGTTAAACTAGCAAAGTTGGAAGGGCACTTCGTAAGTAACACCTTATAGAAAGTTGCATTTTTATAAATAATGGTTGTTAATAGAAGGTTAAGGAAAGATCATTGGGATATAGGAACAATGTTCATGGCCGTATTTAATATAACCGGACGATCGCGACGCGGTAGAAAAGTGGAGCAAGCACTGATTAACACTATAGTCTGTAAAGATGGATGCAAAGTTCACTAGAGAAACACTGAAGTTTATGAGAAAAAAAGTTATTGCAATTATGGAGATAACTGATTGCACTATGTAGGTGAAAGTCTATTTCTTGAAAAAGTTGTAATTTACAATTAAATGCGCCATAGAATTTTCCAGAGGTTCCAGCGGAGGACGAAAATTCACTATTGTAGTAATTTAGTTTTAAACAGAATTCTCCCAAGTACGTGCGAAATACATGATGGCAGGACTCGCAGATAGAGAACAAGTTCTAGAAGGTTCCAGAACGACCTTAGCAGAAAATGGGGTTTGAAAAAATCCAACGGAGGAAATAGTTTCAAAATTATAGGCAGCGGGTATTAGATAATATCCCACGTAGCGAGAGGATTTCTCGTTTGAATCGCTTAAGAAAAGCTCTTTTATAGTAAGGTTGGCTTATCCAAGTAAAAGCTCAACATGGCAAAACCCACGAAGAATGATTATTGCCTCAAGTAAACAATTTCACACTGCCCACAATTAAAAGCACTTGAAAGTTAAAACCATGAAGATGAGGTTAAAACTTTTTAAAAATGGTACTTATCTCGATTTCATGTTGAAGTCGGAGTTCCTTATGAAGACTATCTAGCCAACATGGCGAAGAAGAGGGTGTGCCTCTTGGTTTGAGGAGGCTAAGCTCGAGCGGAGCTTTGACTGAACGAGTCAACTGCAGACGGAGAAGTGAGTGAGGCTCAGCGGAGCACGGAGGGTCCAAGAAAAAGGGGAAAGAGAGGGGGTAGGAGACAAAAGGAGAACATATAAACATAGCCAACATTACAGCAAAAAATTGTTCTTCTCTTGCTGAGCTGGTCTTCAAGGAGTTGATAGATGATACTAGCGCAGCATGGTGAGCAAAGAAGTAGACGTAGTCCTCTTGCTCAAGGAGAAAATAGCTGACGATGGTAACGAGATCTGGTAGCCAAATGGATAAGTAAGTCCTCTTGCACGATGAGGAATTGAGTAGCTTCAGAGGTTCGCTACTAGATAGCGCTAGGTGGATCACAGAAGTTATATATCTGAAACATACTTATGAAGACATAAGAGACATGCCCAACAGGGAGAAAACAGATGATCACTGTTGGTGTTTGGCAAGGAGGAAGGAAAAAATGAGCATGCAAAGAGCAATAGACATTATATCTCTCGTACCGTGTATTCAAAGAATACACCATACTGGGGGGACAAACACCAACAGAGAGCAAATAAGCAGTTACACATCTATTGGAAGCGGAGCGATCAAAGACAGTGGTCTTGTGATCGGTCCATTTGTAGTCAAGATTCTGGCCACCCTGACTCTCCCATCTCTTCCAGGGTAACATTGGGTCACCCTACCAGAAATCCATACTAGGGGGGGTGAAATATCTCTAACCAAGACCAAGTCCCCTACTTTAATGTCGGGACTGGAAAGAAACCACTTCTGCCTCCGTTGCAAGGAAGTTAAATATTCCAAGTTCCACCTTTTCCAAAAAGAATTACGGAGGGCTTCAAGTTTACGCCAAACAATAGGTAAATTAAAATCCCTGTAAGAATTAGGAAGAGGAGGAGGGGCAGAAAGAGAAGTGCCGATAAGGAAGTGACCAGGGGTGAGTGGAAGTAGGTCATCAGGGTCATTGGAAAGCGGAGTTAAAGGGCGAGAGTTAACAACACCTTCAATCAGAACAGACAGAGAATTGAATTCTTCGTAAGTCAGAATTCGATTACCTAAGACTTTTCTTAAATGACGTTTAGTGAGCTTTACGCAAGATTCCCACCTACCACCATGATGCGGAGCGTAAGGAGGTATGAAGCGCCATTTGAAACCTTTCGAATAAGAAAAATTAGAGATTTGTTCCATGGCAGGAGAGGAAGTGAGAGCTTTCTTCCACAGGGAAGCTGCGCCCTGAAAGGTGGAAGCGTTATCAGAGAACATCTCAGAAGGAACACCACGCCTAGCGGTGAAACGAGAGACAGCTGATAAAAAATAAGAAGTAGAAGCATTCGTTACTAGTTCCAAGTGGATTGCGCCAGTAACCATGCAAACAAAGAGAGAAACATAAAGCTTACCAAACAATTTGCGTTTAGCTTCAGGAGAGTTTTGTTGATATTGGAACGGACCCATATAGTCCACTCCAGTTAAAGCGAATGGGCGTAATGGAGAAGAACGAAAAGAGGGCAGATCGCTCATTAATTGAGTGTTGATTTTAGGTTTCGCTTTGAAACAAGGAATGCACTTATGAATTACAGAAGAAACTTCATGAATTCCATTTATAATCCAGTACTTTTCTCTTAAGAGACAGAGCAGAGTACGTGTACCAACATGAAGATTACGATAATGAAAGTCACGTATAATTAAAGAAGTAACGTGATGTTTGGAAGGCAAAATAACGGGATGCTTTTTGTCCTCAGAGAGTAAAGATTGCGAGAGCCTTCCACCTACCCTAAGTAATCCATGGTCATCAAGGAACGGGGCTAAAGCACGAAGACGGCTGGATTTGGGAAGATCTCTTTTAGAAGAAAGCAAAGACAACTCAGAAGAAAAGGCTTCTTGCTGTGTCAGTTGTAAAATCTTAATGGTAGCAAGATTCAATTCATGATTGGTAAGGTGTGGTTTAGGGAGAAGAGGCTGGTCAACCACAAGATATTTCCATCTAAGGAGATAGGCGATAATTCGTAGTAATTTATGAAAGGAAGAATAGCGTGACAACAAAGGATGAGATGCGTTGGAAACAAGACACGAAGCAGTGGGTAGAGATACTTTAGCGTCAGGCAAATTGGAGTTTGTAGCTGGGGGTTTAGAAGGCCATGAGGAAGATTCGTCGATTAGCCACGAGGGCCCATGCCAGTACAATTGGGAAGCTGCCAATTGAGAGGGTAAACAACCACGAGAGATGATATCAGCTGGATTATCCGCACTAGGAACATGCCTCCATTGACATCCAGAAGAAAGAGTTTGAATTTTGGAAACCCTGTTTGCGACAAAAGTTTGCCAGTGAGAGGGTTTTTTGGCAATCCAAGAAAGGGCGATCATAGAATCGCTCCAGAGATAGATTTGCGAGAATTCGACCTTTAATACTTCCCGTAATTTCTTGACAAGTTCTGCAGCCATTAATGCAGCGCACAGTTCGAGCCTAGGTAAAGTGATAGTTTTAAGAGGAGCGACCTTCGATTTGGCACAAACAAGGTTAGAAACTGGAGATCCATAAAGTGAATCGTGATAAACTAAATATGCACAGCAACCATAAGCTTTTTCGGAACTGTCCGCGAACACATGAAGGAAAAAAGATGCATTAGAATGAGAGCTGATTAAATTCCTGGGAATTTCAATGAGGGAAAGATCCAGCAAATTGCTGCGAAACGAGAGCCAACGATTCAGAAAAGAAAGAGGGACAGCGTCATCCCATTCACATTTAAGTGACCACAGCTCTTGCATGAAGAGTTTGGCTATAACAATAACTGGGGCAAGAAATTGAAGCGGATCAAAAATTTTTGCAATTTCAGAGAGGATTTGTCTTTTTGTATTAGGAAGCTCTTCTGCGAGCGAAACTTTATAGATAAGAGTGTCAGTGCTAGTGCACCAATGAACTCCTAGAGTTTTTACAGATTCAGAGTTTCCACAAATTTCGACAGAAGAGGGATCTACGTCTTCGATGGGAAATTGGGCGAGAAACTCAGGGGAGTTGGAGTTCCACTTATGAAGTGGGAAACCTCCATTCCTTAGTAATGCTTGAAGTTCTAAAGATACAAAAGAAGCTTCCTCCAAAGAGGGGAAGGATTGCAAATAATCGTCAACATAGAAGGACGTAGTTAGTGCCTCAGAGGCTTTGGGGTTAAATAAATGACCATCTTGTGAGGCAAGCAAGTGTAGGGATCGGTATAGCAAGGAAAGCAGAGGGTTTTAAGCCATAAGTAACCGTTTTCAAGCGAAATACCTTAATGGGCTTACTGGTTTCATCACGCCACAAGATTCTTTGAAGATCTCGCTGTTCTGGTTGAATTAACACTTGACGGTACATCTGTTTTATATCGGCTATGACAGCTATGGGAAATAATCGAAAATTTAAAAGTATAGCAGATAAATCTGATTGAATAGCAGGACCAGAATAAAAAGTGTCGTTAAGGCTGTTGCCATTGACGTCGGGTGATGAACCATTGAAAACAACTCGGATTTTATCTTTTACAAAAGGGTTTTTCCACACAGGATGATGATTTAAATAAACCGTTTCGATTGGGGGGTGCAATTCATCATCAGATTTGTTAACAACCTCCATATGATCTAAGCTTTCATACTCATCCATGAACTCAGTGTACTGCTTTTTGACGAGGGGTTCCTTTTTGAATTTGCTCTCGATAGCAAAGAGAGCTTTTCGAGCTTTGGGCTGAGAGTTGATAAGTTTGGGGGGATTGTGTAGTCTTGGCATTTGAACAACGAACCGGCCATCAGAAGAACGAGTGGTCGTGTTTAAAAAAAGTTGCTCACAGAATTCATTTTCTGAAGAAGTTACATTAGGAGAATCAACATTTTCAAGCCTCCAAAACTGTTCCAGGTCAGTATTGGAGAAGTAACATTGCGATGCAGGTTGGGGTGAATAATGGGGAAGTTGCCCTGTGACAATCCATCCAAAATTGGTGTCTCTAGCGACCACGTTTGAGGATAGCTTGCGAACCTGTTTCCGAAGGCAGTTCCAAAAGACATTGGCACTAAAAAGTATGTCAATGGGATTTTGTATGTTAAACGAAGGATCGGCTAACCTTAAATGCGAGGGAATGTTTAACCCCGAAATATCAACCGAATGACTAGGAGTGTCTTCTCCAATGCTGTTGAGAATTAGACAATTAAGTTTAAGAAAGTTGTTTCTATGACAAGTATCTCTTATGGTTAGTTTTGAAAATTGTAAAGCTTGCGATTTTGAGCTGTTGATGCCTGACACATTGATAGAAGTGGGGTTTACGGGTAGGCCTAGTTTTCTAATCAAGGAATTAGATACAAAATCATGAGTTGCCGCTGAGTCTAGAAGACCACGTGCACGGACCCAGTTGCCAAAGTTATCCTGAACGTCAATTTGAACAGTAGATAACAATACTTGAGCACTGCGAATTGACTTAGCATTTTGAATGTATGATGAAGCATTAGAACTGTTAACACTATCATTTTTAGGAGAAGTGGATGCTGTTGATGACCTTGCCTGATCATGACGATGTAGCAGAGTATGATGAGCCTTTTCACAATGGTAGCAAAGTCTTGTGGACTTACAGTTAGAAGCAGAATGCGTAGGCGCTAGGCAGTTGAAACAATGTTTGTTTTGAGCGACTAATTTTCGTCTGTCATCGACTGACATTTCTTTAAAGGATTTGCAGAGGTATAGGGCATGGGGATCTTTACAAAGTATGCACTTTACAGGTTCGTTTAAACTTTTGCGAGGTTCACCTTGCGTGTTTAAAACAATAGAGCTAGCAACACGACGTTCACTAGACCTAGTTGGGTAACCAGTAATGTTTGGTTTGAATTTGGATGAGCTGGACCCAGGATTTTGGGCATTGGACGCTGAGCGTTCGCTTTTGGGTTTGATGGACATTAATTCGAATTTGGAACTGGGAGATGAAGGTTCGCTCTGATTGGCTAGCGCGGTTAAAAGTTGGCATCTAGCGTTTATGAAAGTGACTAAATGCTCGTAAGAGTAGTCGTCTTCCTTAGAAAGTTCAATTTCCCAAGCTTTGAGGGTAGCAGCATCAACTTTAGAAACTACTAAATGTATTAGGAAAGTGTCCCAATGTTCAGTAGGCTGCTCTAATTGGGACAAAGCTTTGACGTGGAGTTGGGTAGTGTCAATTAAAGTACGCAAACTAGTGACGTCATTGTGCTGTGACGCAGGTAGGTTAAATAGAGCCTTAATATGGCGTTGAATACGTAAACGTGAATTTCCATATCTTTCTTTTAATAAGTTAAAGGCAATGGGGTAATTTTCGGCACGCAGAGGAAGTGCTTCAACTAACTGCAAAGCTTGACCTCGAAGGATAGATCTCAAGTAATGGAACTTGTAAATGACTTGAATGTCTTCATTGTCATGAACAAGGGAGCAAAATAATTCATAGAAAGAATCCCAAGTGGATTCATCTCCAGAAAAATGGGGTAAATCAATTTTCGGTAAAGTAGGTTTGGGCTTGTGAGTGCCTTCACGGAAAGAAGTTTGGGGTTCATGAAGGGAACCAAGAACAGAAGCGTCCTTTTTCTGCTCCTCTTCGAGTTGGCGTATTATTCTGAAAGCAGAACCTATGCTTTCGTAATATAAGTTCTCTACTTCGACACGATCTTCTGTTTGATTGAGCATACAAGTTTCAATTTCAGTTTGAATGTTACAGTAGTTTTCATAAGAACGTTCAAAATCCTTTACACGATGTTTCAACAAATCTAATTGCGCATCTGAGAGATCCAATTCTTTTATGTACCTTCTGAATCGGGTAATTTGCCCTTTATAGGATGCTCGTTTAGAAGTAAGTTTTTCATCCTTATCCTTATCAGTGGGAGCCATATTAAAGAAGATAAATGAAAATGTAACTCACGAAACTGTGGAACCTTGGAAATGCTGTCAAGCTGGCAGCAGCGAATGAGTAGAAAGAATGGGACACACCATAGGAGACAGGAGCGGCCTCTTTCCCGTTCACAGGCTTTGCACGATGTGGTTATAGCTGAAATATTCAATACAGATATTAGAAATATGCAAAGTATTGTCAAATGACACTATTTTAAAAAGAGAAAAGAAAAAATGGGCTCTCCCGGGTTTCTGGGACCAAATTTTGGGTAGATTATAGGCTAGGGAATAACCCACCCACCAAGGGAAGATGATGAAGAGAAGGAAGTAGATTTTGGAATTGGAAAAGAAGGATAGAAGAATAGGAGGAGAGTCCCACAAAAGTAATAAGTTTAGTGTAAAACACACTTAAAAGAAGTTGCCAATAGAAATTAACTCTCGGATACCTAAAGTAGGTACGAGCTTGGTCGAGGCTAACGGGAACCGCAGCTAGGACTTGAGCGGTTTGCGAGAGAGAGGCTTTAGTATATTTCCTCCCAAGCACGTATAAAAGTACTATGGGGAAGGGTGATGGTCTGGCAAGACTTAGAGGAACAAATTTACTGTATGTTTTCTCAAGGAGATTAGGTTTTGCAAAGTAATTCGAAGAATGCCGATGATTTAACTCAATCTTGGTATTTTCAATTTCCAAAATTATGGAGTTCCTGTAAGGGCGACTAAGTGTCTCTAAGAAGGAATATGATAAAGGATTATGCCTTATTGGGTAATCTTGGTAAATGAACCAATGGTTGCATTGGGCAATGGCTAAGCTTTTACTCAGCGAGGAGCCGGCTAAAAGTTTAGACAAAAAGAAACACTTATTTTTTAGAAAACTGACCATAAGTTTTCGGAGAGGGTCTCCACAAGCAGGTAGTTGGCTTAGCGAACTTTACTTGCCTTACTGGCCAATTAGAATTAGCTATTATCGCTAAGAAGAACTTTAGTAAGGTGAAAATTAAGAGTTCTTGCTCAAAGGCAACAAATGGTGAAAGCCCTATTAAAGATTTTAATATCATTGAGTGAGGAGAGTCAAGGAAGACAGGATTTTGCCTAAACTTTATATTCGCAAATGAAAAAGAGAAGGGAAAAAATTTGTTTATTTTACAATTAGAAAAATTTGATGAAATTAACAATTATGCAATATAAATTTAATGAACATGGTTCATTTGAACCTTTTAACAAATAGGGTCGCAGACCTCTTAACATCAAACAGTTGCTCCAGGCAATTGACAATTTTTAAGGTTTTTTAAACCGTGTATTAAAATCTTGGTAAGATTTCACAAATAGGCAAAATGGAATAATTAAAGTTTTGACATTTACAGGAGTACAAGCAGTGTACTTATATGAAAACTCTGAAAGAACATTCTAACGAGAATAACAACTTCGAAGATAACAAAATGGAAAACATAAGGAATAAAAAGGAAGTTCCTACAACTTCTTATATTTGAACAGAATTACTTTGTGAGATTTGTACAAAGAGAGCAGGTCACTTACTGTGAACCTGAAAAGTTAATCAGAAGGAAGGTTCTAGACCTTTTATACTTTGAATAAGACTCGCCAGTCAAATGAGGCAGTTTTCATTTAGCGAGACCAAAAAATAACTCACTCAGGAGTTGAGAGAATTGTTTTCCCTGCTTTTGAAGGGAGGAACAATGTAAATTTAAAACTTGTATCACACAAGAAATTATGCAGAATTTAATTAATGTTAAACTAGCAAAGTTGGAAGGGCACTTCGTAAGTAACACCTTATAGAAAGTTGCATTTTTATAAATAATGGTTGTTAATAGAAGGTTAAGGAAAGATCATTGGGATATAGGAACAATGTTCATGGCCGTATTTAACATAACCGGACGATCGCGACGCGGTAGAAAAGTGGAGCAAGCACTGATTAACACTATAGTCTGTAAAGATGGATGCAAAGTTCACTAGAGAAACACTGAAGTTTATGAGAAAAAAAGTTATTGCAATTATGGAGATAACTGATTGCACTATGTAGGTGAAAGTCTATTTCTTGAAAAAGTTGTAATTTACAATTAAATGCGCCATAGAATTTTCCAGAGGTTCCAGCGGAGGACGAAAATTCACTATTGTAGTAATTTAGTTTTAAACAGAATTCTCCCAAGTACGTGCGAAATACATGATGGCAGGACTCGCAGATAGAGAACAAGTTCTAGAAGGTTCCAGAACGACCTTAGCAGAAAATGGGGTTTGAAAAAATCCAACGGAGGAAATAGTTTCAAAATTATAGGCAGCGGGTATTAGATAATATCCCACGTAGCGAGAGGATTTCTCGTTTGAATCGCTTAAGAAAAGCTCTTTTATAGTAAGGTTGGCTTATCCAAGTAAAAGCTCAACATGGCAAAACCCACGAAGAATGATTATTGCCTCAAGTAAACAATTTCACACTGCCCACAATTAAAAGCACTTGAAAGTTAAAACCATGAAGATGAGGTTAACACTTTTTAAAAATGGTACTTATCTCGATTTCATGTTGAAGTCGGAGTTCCTTATGAAGACTATCTAGCCAACATGGCGAAGAAGAGGGTGTGCCTCTTGGTTTGAGGAGGCTAAGCTCGAGCGGAGCTTTGACTGAACGAGTCAACTGCAGACGGAGAAGTGAGTGATGCTCAGCGGAGCACGGAGGGTCCAAGAAAAAGGGGAAAGAGAGGGGGTAGGAGACAAAAGGAGAACATATAAACATAGCCAACATTACAGCAAAAAATTGTTCTTCTCTTGCTGAGCTGGTCTTCAAGGAGTTGATAGATGATACTAGCGCAGCATGGTGAGCAAAGAAGTAGACGTAGTCCTCTTGCTCAAGGAGAAAATAGCTGACGATGGTAACGAGATCTGGTAGCCAAATGGATAAGTAAGTCCTCTTGCACGATGAGGAATTGAGTAGCTTCAGAGGTTCGCTACTAGATAGCGCTAGGTGGATCACAGAAGTTATATATCTGAAACATACTTATGAAGACATAAGAGACATGCCCAACAGGGAGAAAACAGATGATCACTGTTGGTGTTTGGCAAGGAGGAAGGAAAAAATGAGCATGCAAAGAGCAATAGACATTATATCTCTCGTACCGTGTATTCAAAGAATACACCACCGATATCAAGTGTGAATTTCTCCTCGATGCTCACGAAGCAGATTCATGTCGTAAATCTACTTTCTCTTACGTATTTTTTCTGAAAAATATATTATTATTATTATATTGTAGAGCCTCCGTGGCTTAGGCGGCAGCACGCCGGCCTCTCACCGCTGAGTCTGTGGTTCAAATCCCGGTCACTCCATGTGAGATCTGTGCTGGACAGAACGGAGGCAGACAGGTTTTTCTCCGGGTACTCCGGTTTTCCCTGTCAAAATTTCATTCCAGCAACACTCTCCACTATCATTTCATTTCATCTGTCATTCATTTAATCATTGCCCCAGAGGAGTGCATCAGGCCTCGGCAGCCGGCACAGTTCATATCCTCGCCGCTAGATAGGGGCTTCATTCATTCCATTCCTGACCCGGTCGGTGACTGGAAGCAGGCTGTGGATTTTTCATTATTATTATATTATTTGTGATTTGTATTATTTGTAAATACTTCTCAAATTTCTCTAATTGTACACAAAGAATGGAATAATTACCTTGTTCACTGCTGCTCCTCATCATCAACTACCGCTGCCAACAGAAACGCTTCTTCTTCTAGTTGAGATAACCAATGCATCCTTGACGTACACGATTTCCAAACTGATCGCTACTACCGCGCGCCTGGGTGTGAAAAGACCTGATCGCCATCATGATCGCCACCGCCATCGCACCCGCCACTGCGGTCACCTGCACTTGTCGAGACATCATTCACCGAGTACAAGTTACACGAGGCGTAAACTTCGGACGCTATTATAATCGTCAAAGATTCATCAAGGTGAAAATTATTCAGACAAACATGTATCTACAAGTCTAAACGCATAAATCTTCGAGAGTTACAGGTCTTCAAATTTAAAGTGCAAAACAGCGCAAAATCAACGTAATTGGAACTGCGTGTTCTATAACAATTTATTCATCAAAGCCATCACTAGTAACCACCATTAAATGCTTACAAACTACAGTGATATGATTGTAAGCTACAGAACAACGATATCCACTATTCTACAGCACGCTTAATTTACACATCCAGTAACATGTGCTTTACTATGGAGGAATAAACAAAAGTGGATTAGTGAACGAGAGAATGGATGGAGCAGTAGAAGAGACCTCAAGATTACCTTGACAACCGTCAAGGTGTCACGTTTCAATTTTGTTAGTATCAGTCTGAAACTTGTTTGTACTTATTGTGCCATGTTGTTGAGACTAACTGCTCTTAAGAAACACCACATTCACACTGAAGGGAATTATGAACATTTTCACTTGGCAGTAATAAACTGATGAGAAAACACGTCGCCATGTTGGATAAGGCTTGTATCAGGGAATGCTGCCAACTTCACTTCACAGCACTCGCCTGTAGCGAGGTTAGACGACTGTGGACGAAAATTACTGACGTACTAAAGTTTAGTGAAGTACTAAAGTTACCAGTAAGTGAGACAAAGCCATTAGTCACTACTTGGTCAGACGACTATCTGGACGAAACCATTGGCCGCTACTTGGTTAGAAGACTGTCTGGACAAAACCAATGGCCGGTTCTAGGTTAGATGACTGTCTGGACGAAAATTACTGTTTGTACTACAAGCAAGGGAGTCTGGATGTGTGTTTGTTTGTAAAGCCTTATTCCGCGTTCACCATTTTCGAACTAAGTGGAAAAACCAGGGCCAAACAATAATGGTGCAATAACACCCTCTAGCGATAAAATGTTCAACTCCTGTAGCTTAGTGACATTATCTATTATGAGTTCCATTGTTTCCTTATTACACTAGTGTCAAAAATTTAAGCATAAGTTACGAATAAGCAGGGCAACAGGAAATACACCGCAAATCGCACGACATATGCACCTACCAACCTTACATGTTCGTTCTGAATAGGAAATGAGTATTCCCTGCTTTGACTAGCGGCGTGACCGCAAGGTAACCACAGCCCCATATTCCCTCACTTGTGTTTGCCCTGTTATAGTGTGCGGGGTGTAGCCTCGTGGTGAACGTGACAACATAATGGCACAACGACGCCATTTGGACCCCGTTTTGCAGGGTAGAATACTCGGCCGCCTGGAAGCAGGCACAGACACAGACCGAAGTCGCCGCATCCTTGAATGTGCCACAAAGTGTCATTTCCAGGCTTTGGAGACGATTTAGAGACACAGGAGATGTTAGTCGTAGGCCAGTACCAGGTCGACCAAGAGTAACCACCCCACAGCAGGACCGATATCTGGCCTTAACCGCCCGACGAAATCGGGGTGCACTTGAAAGACAATTATTGTCAGCGGAGCTTGCAGCCGTTTAATTGCCGTTTCCCGGAAAACTGTGTACCGGAGGCTCAGAACAGCAGGGTTGTTTGCTAGACGTCCAGCGGTGTGCGTCCCGCTACCTCCGGCACAGAGACGGGCCCGTTTACTGTGGAGCCGTCAACGTCGAAACTGGACCATGAATGAATGGAGGCATATACTCTTCACAGATGAATCCCGCTTCAGTATGCAGAACGAATCCCGTCGCACATTAATCTGGAGAGAACCGGGTAGCCGATACAACCACAGGAACATCGTGGAACGGGACCAGTATGGTGGTGGTGACGTCATGGTGTGTGGTATCATGTTGAATGGTCGTACGGACCAGCACATCTTCATGGGTGGTCCGAGGAACTCTGTAAACGCTCGGAGATAAAGGAATGAGGTACTGAGACCACATGATTGACTCTTCAGAGGTGTGGTTGGTTCAGACTTCCTCTTATTGGACGATAATGCCCAACCGCTCCGCGCTGCTCTGGTGGATGCATTTCTGGCTGGGGAAGACATTCATCGCATGGACTGGCCAGCGAGGTCTGCGGATCTAAATCCTATAGAACATGCCTGGGATGCATTGGGGAGGTGAATTACATCCCGTCAGCCTTCACCAAGGACCCTCCAAGGCCTCCGCATTGCCCTTTCGGAGGAATGGAATCGACTGCCACAAGAGCTCTTGGACCATCTGATAGAGAGCATGCCACGTCGCACAGTGTGTCGAATCCCAATTCTAGGTAGAAAAAATTAATAACTTCGTTAATAGGGCTGGGATTCTATTAAAAGTTGGCAATATACTGTATTCGAGGTCGTTGAATTCATTTCTGGCATCGTCTAAAGTGTGCGATCTTCGGGGGGTAAATATAAAAGGGTGAGGGGTAAGGTGAGGTGTAAAAAATGACCGAAAGCAATACAAGAACCATCCATTTTTAGTAGTAAAAATCACGATTTGGATGTGTAGCCTATATGATAGTTTATGACAGTGGTAAACATACTATTTAAAACTGGATAAAATATGAATAACAATGAGACTTTCAGTCAAGTATTCTTGTTACACCTTATTTGAGGGAATAGACGAAGTCACAGTATGTAAAATCATCCAGATTAAAAACGTATATTAAATTGTTATTAAACATAGAACAACGAAATATGCACAAAAAATAGCATTTATTTTCTAAAAATAAAAATAAAATATTCGACAAAATCATACAAACAATTTGTTTATAACAAAATGTCATTTTACAGTCCTGTTAATGACGTAGTTTTAGTAGACACACTTCACACACGAAAACAATATTATTTCTTTAGAAAAGCATGGAAATAAAGGCAACATGTATTGAATATTAGGCCTATTTCTCCTATTGCAAATAAAAACTAAACGTCCATTCGTCAAGTAATGTTCTCATTAATCTCACTCCCCTTAATAATAACAAAATGTCTAATGTTCATTCGTCACCTGATTCTTCTGTCGAGTCCAGGGCATCGTAGTTATTGCTATATTGGTCTTCATCATTTGATGTCAAAGTGCCTTGGGGGTCATTAAGTAACTCAGTAGCTTCCATAGGTAGATTACTTATGTACGTGGCATTGTTCTTCCTGCACTCTCCCATTTTTGTTAATATTATGGGATATCAACTGAATTTTGTTTCTTAGCTCCTGCACCTGAGTGTCGGTAAGAGTTGTAGGATCAAATGTATTCATAACGTATTGAAATATGACGTCTGTACGCCCCTATTTACGACACGACCGCCACGCGTTGAAAAATTCTTCTCGCGGTAATGCCCACATAGTCACTGAAAATAAACCATCATGCACATTCGTGCGCAACCAAACCTCTACAGATCCTGAATATACATTAAATTTCCTATCGAATGACGTATAAAGTAAAGTAGCACTATGAGGCACTCATAAAGTAAATAATTTATTTAGTGCAGAAAGCTTGTATTAGGCATAAAATTGCAAACACATACCTCTTTTCACTATTCCATGAGCCGCAGAAGACAACACCTCGTTGAACTCACTAGAATCACAACGTTCGGTTCACTCCGACACCCCCTATCAAATGACCTGATAACTGCCAGGAAGACGTTTCAGCACCTATGACCTCCCTCCTACGCACCAGAGAGCGGAAAGGAACGGAAGCTTGTAGTTTAACGTGACCGTTAATCTGTTGATCATGAGCCACGGGACCTCCTTTTTACGTGGAATCCGAACCACAGGACATGGCATTTCACTTCAAAAATCTCACATGCATTGACCGGGAATCGAACCCAGACCGCCTTGGTGAGAGGCATACAGCTAGACCGCTGAGCCACCACGCCCCCAGAGCGGAAAGGAAAACCGAAGGTCACCATCTGGTTTGTTCACTATCGAATGAGCCAGTTTTCGCTTTCATTTGCGACAGTGAATTTTTTCCACCTAGATATGGGATTCGACACACTGTGCGTCACTGCGAAGCATGCGTGGCCGTCAGGGGTATCCATACACCCTATTAGCAACATATTTTGTTGTGGAAGGCATTGCCAACTTTTGTTAGTTGTTGTCAAAGGTGTGCCTTAGCTATCAGAACGTTTCTGACACTGTGTTTTTGGACAAGCTGTGTGACATATGGTGTGTGATTCAGCTTCCGTTTGTTCAGCAATCCGTCTGATATTCCTATCAGGCGATATGGCCTCGTTTAGTGATTATGCTTAACTTTTGGACACTAGTGTAGTTCGTTGACTGTGACTATATAAAATAAAGTAAAATCTAAATCAGAAGAGATCTTAGAAATCTCAGCCTATCACTGAACGTAGATTACGGAGGTTTTATTGATACAGTACGTACTTGGTACATACTTTTAAAGCTATTTCCGGACTGCAGGGTCATCTACCTTCTCCAGCGGGATGTTGGCTTTGAGTAACATCGCTGTTGTTTCGCGAATAAATCTGTCTTGTCATTCTTAGCTTCCTTTTTCTTATCTAATGAGAGCTCTATTGTTGCCTGTCGTTTCACTGTTCGAGTGTTTACGTGCTGCATGTTCCTTATTTTTAAAACAATATTTTGAGACTGTAGGCCTATCTGTTTTTCCACTCAATACAACGATTACAAAATTTGCACATTAAAATATTGCATTCCAAAACTTATAAGCTTTCACTCGCAATCTCTTTAGCTCAGCTGTGCACCGTAACACTTGTCGATCGACCCATCTTAGCTATTGATTGACTTATGATCACTTATTTTATTTTACCAGAACCAGGACGTCAAAACACACCAACCCTTTGTATTCGCAGGCAGCCCCAGACAAAAGGAACTTGAAAACCACGTTTTAAGGCCCTAGAACAATAATTCATGTCCGTAGTAGTGTAACTGTAAGAATACTTTAATAAGTCTATTGTTGGCTGGCAATGCGAGCCGCATCACGCAGCCCCTATCAGTGTTCTGGTGCATAATTGCGAATATAGTTAGATCTTGCGCTGCTTATAAATTGCAGTTACGGGGAGTAATTAGTGCAAAAAGATTTCTTAGGCCCCTTAAAACAGTTATCATGAAGTTATAAGTATAAGTGCGATGGTGTTGGTGCAGTACATTGAGGTTATCAGCTACAATTTGCGTTGGTGCTTTCAAATTTACTTTCATTTATTCTGATCCTTATCCTCGAGCGCTATGTGGCGATAAATGACACTGTTGCTACCTCGGGAGCTCGGGACAGCCAAGTTTTCCAAAGTGCTCTGATTATTTTCCTACGGCGCTATGCGACAAAAAGGACACTATTGGTCTCTACTTTTCTAACAGTCAATGAGATATAGGCCCTAGGCAGTGTCTTTTATTTCACTTACTCTTCTTTCTAATCACATTTTTCAATTTGTTTGCAAATTACATGTGTCAGTACTGGAGTTGGTAAATAGCCGTTTCCCTGTTCATTATTATCATTATGTGAAAAAGATCTGGATGTTACGTCCGTTATATTGTGCTACTTATCAAACGCACTACCACCACAAAAAGTTATATATATATATATATATAATATTTTCTGTTAGTTTAAGTAGCATGTGCCAGTTCTGTAGTAGTGTTTGTGCCTCTCTATTCTTTGATTGTTAGATTGTCTTTTGTTTTTATTCATGTTCTTAGCTACTTCCGGAGGACCAAAAATGAATGAATGAATGACCCATGAGGCTGGGCAAGTGAACTGTATATTAAATAAAAACACGGCGTGGATCACTGGATCTCATCTCTTGAACGCTTGTTTTAATAAAAGACAAGACTGACTATAGAAGTAGCTAAGAACATGAATAAAAACAAAATACAATCTAACAATCAAAGAATAGAGAGGCACAAACAAGTAGTATTCATTATTATCCATAAAACAAATAAATCCACCGGGCGAAGCCGGGCACTACTGTCAGTTAATTATAATATGGAGATGCATGTGCATCGAATTCTTGTCAGACGCAATTTAAGAATGACGAGGTGCATGAAACACAAATCCCCCTTCCGTCCAGTCTTAACTTGACTGTGTATTTTGCGGAACGAAAGATCACAGACGAAATAAAGAAAAGCCGAGTTGCAATTCCAGGGCAACTCCAAACACAACCACTCTTCTCTGACGTCTTAACTCAACACGACTTGACAGTTTGCTGCTGGCTATATCTGGGGTAATAGGCACGCCCGCTAGCTAGCCCGTAAACTGTCGCATCAATAATTGAATGGAGATTGTTGGAAGAAATGAAAACGTAAAAACACTTATAATGGGCGATGTATTGAAGATAGAGATATGCTCTCGCGGACTTTTTTTGTAGAACTTTTCATGTTGAACAATTCTTACACTCATAGTACACTGATATTTTTAACGGTTTGCCCAGTGTAAGCTTAAGAAGTGCACGGACGCCAGGGGTTTTCCACTTTTTCACTGAAATTATATCTAGACCAGGGGTCTCTAAACTCTTTAGCCTTAGGGCCACACTGATTCCTGCCCTCCTCCACTGTCCCAAGGGCCAAGACCTAGCAAGCTCATCATACCAACATACCATACTGTAGTTTCGAGTTACGCGCAAATTTTGGTTCCGGGACTAGCCGGCGAGTAAGATGTCTATAGCGCAGGGCACCGGGATGGACCGAACCCTGCTCCGTTTGCTCATGGCTTTTTTTTTTCGCTTTCTACACCACTTAGCCTATCTGTGTGAAAATAAAATCTCAAAACTTAAATTAAATATACTGTAATATTACAGATCCAAATTAATTGATGAGCAATTGAAGTCGCTGCTGATAATTTCCACTAGAAAAATTACAAAAACTATAATTTCTATTTGATATCAAAGTTCAAAGAAGCTATAGAAAGTAGATCTACATGAACCATAATGCTGCACTTCTCATTTTAATATGATCTTTGAAGAACACGCAATATTTTAATCTCTGTTACCAAAACAATGGATCACAAAATGTTCTTTTAAGTGCTGGAAAGTGAATCTTCTCCTATTGTCTCTAAGTACCGATTTATATTGACTGAAACTTCGTTCAACATCAGAAGAGGTAATGGGGGCATATTTAAACTTTACAACGTCTGCTGGGGTTAAATCCAACGTTAACTTGACACTTAAATCTCCACACATAATTGCAGCAACCTTTCCCATTCTTTCATATCCAGGGTTCTTTGAAAGTGCAGTGTCCATCTTCATTTTTGCTACATCTGCAACTTTACCTGTACCATGATTTAGCTGTTCCACAGTTCTATTCACAATTTCAAAACTTTCAGAAAGTGAGAAATGCGAGTTTTGGAGACTTTTGAGTGTTTTTGTGATGCATGAAAAATTATGCTGAATGTAAATCAAGTCATTCTTCACACTTGTGTCGCAAACAACTGTTTGCGCTGCTTCAATTGAGGCTGCATCTTCAGAGTCCATAGCATGCAGAACTTTCTTAATGGAGTCTATATATTCAGCATAGTATTCAACCGCTTGCAGCCACGTACCCCACCTAGTTAGAAATGGCTTAGGTGGCAATGGAATTTCTGGGTACATTTCTTTCAAAAGATGAACTCTTTTGTGGGCTTTGAGAAAAACTTTTTTCACTGAGGAAATCAATAGATCTACTTTGGGGCAACGGCCTCTTACCACTTCTGTCACACGATGTAAGGCATGTGCTACACAAGTTAAATGAGTCATCTTAGGATATGCAACACACAATGCTTCTCCGGCTTTCATCATATAAGGTGCGGCATCGCTAATAAAAAGTTACACTTTATCATACTGAACATCTGTGGCCAGAGGATACCCATAGTTTCACTGAACAGTTTTGCTATAGTTTTGTTATTGCACTTTTCTAGAACATCACAGTGTAAAAGAATCCGTTTACAATAATCTTCACTTAACAAACCAATGATTACGATGCCAATTAGCCTACCTTCTTTGTCTGTCGCCTCGTCAATGGAAACCCAAATCGGTCAGATTTCTTGTCTTATCTTCTGAATAGTTTCATCGCATATGGCTTGTTGTTGCTTAAACATCTCTCTGGTAGCAGTTAAAATGAAACACCTCGAGTACTCACTTAAAATAATTTATTAACTAAATTCTACAACTAAGGAGAACATCTTAAGACTACGACATTGGTCTCCGTGAGACTACACGTGACTGTTGAGCGGGGACCTCACTCAAGGCTGCCCGAGTCGCCTGCGGGGTGCTGCCGTCATGTGGTTGCTGGGTGAACTACCCTTAGTCCAGAGCGAGGCACCGGACATGCCGCCCATCTAATTTGTTACACAAATTATAAAAAATGATGGCAGTACGTGGACATACTGCTCCAACACAAGTCTCTAGCAATAAATCAAAACACACAATGTAGACAAAAAGAAAACAAGATAAACACAAGATAAACACAAGATAAACACTATATGAACACAAGATAAACACAAGATAAACACACTACATTGGTAGTCCTTTTACATGAGTTCTTCAGGGAAAAGGCTGATCCTGGTTACTGGCCGTTTGTACGACCCCTTGCTCGTCCGCACAGTCACAACACGCACCAGCCCATCAGTCCCAGGATGGAGCTCTTCTATTATCCCGGTTGGCCATGTGAGGGGGGGAGCATTTTCTTCTTTGAGGAGCACCAGCCTTCCTGCCTTGAGGTTGGGTTGGTTGTGGAGCCACTTGGAACGCTGCTGGAGCTGGCCCAAGTAGTCGGTTGACCAGCGTTTCCAGATGAGTCGTCGGCACCGCTGGACCAGTTGCCATCTTGACAGCCGTGATGATGGCCCTAAGAGACAATCTGGTTCAGGGAACGACACTAAGGGTTCGCCAGTCAAGAAGTGACCAGGGGTGAGGAACGCATACTCATCAGGACTGTTGGGTATCGGGATGATGGGTCTCGAATTTAAACATGCCTCAATTTGTGTGAGCAGTGTTGTTATCTCTTCAAAAGTTAGCACAGTGTTACCAGCAACTTTCTTCAGGTGGGTCTTCACTGATTTTATACCTGCTTCCCACAGTCCGCCGAAGTGAGGGGAGTAAGGAGGTATGTGATGCCAACGAATTCCTTCTTCAGCTGTGAAGTTCGATACGGTAGTTTGATGGTCTTCTGTTCGGATGAAGCGCGACAATTCATCTAGTTTCCTTCTTGCTCCGGTGAAGCACGTGCCATTGTCACTGTACATGTGACTGCAGCGCCCACGTCTTGAAATGAACCTTCTTAATGCGGCAATAAAGGCCTCCGTGGATAGATCGCTGACTGCCTCAATGTGTAGTGCCTTGGTCGCCATGCACACAAACAATGCTATGTAGCATTTCTTCTGTATTTTACTTCGTGGGCTTCCATATTTCACATGCAGCGGCCCTCCATAGTCCACACCACAATGAGAGAACGGCTTGCTTGGGGTCACTCTAGACTTAGGCAACTGTCCCATGAGCTGACTGGTGTCATTGGTCTTCACTCGGAAGCATGTTACACAGCTGCGGATCACTTGCCTGATAACAGATCGGCCATTGGTTATCCACCACCGTTGCCGCAACGAGGCTAAGAGAAGTTGGCTTCCTGCGTGCAAATGTCGTATGTGCTCATTCCAAATAAGCAATTTTGTGACAGGATGCTTAGGGGGCAGTATCAAAGGATGTTTTTGTTGAAATGATGCTTCAGCATTCTCCAGCCTGCCGCCCACCCTCAATAGGTTGTCACTATCCAGAAAGGGGTGCAGAGTGAGAAGTTTGCTCTGAAGTGGCACTGCGTTTCCTCGATGTAAATTATGTATCTCCTGACTGTACGAGCAGCGCTGAACGATGCGGATGATTGCTGTCAGACTATCGCGAAGTTCGTCAGTAGTCAAAGGTCCATGCCGTCTTGCTGCTGCCTCCTGCTTTAGATTGTGAAGAAATCTGAGAATGTATGCAAATACTCTGTGCAGTTTAGTCCAGCTGGAAAAGCGGGTGAAGAGGTTATCTGCGTCATGATTACTCGCCACGAAACACAACCTTACTCCTCGCTGCTCAGGAATTTCGGTTGGTTCAGCAGTGGTTAGTTCAGGCCAGGCTGAAGGATCCGTCGATAGCCAGGCGGGCCCCGCCCACCATACTCGATTGCCTTGAAGTCGATGTGGCTCCGTTCCCCTGGAGATAACGTCCGCCGGATTTTCCTGTGATGAGACATGGTTCCAATCTTGCTGAGAAGTCAGTTGGTGAATTTCCGACACCCTGTTGGCCACATATGTTTTCCAGGCTGAGGAGCTACCTGCAATCCAGGCCAGAACGACAGTGGAGTCTGTCCAGTAATAACGTCGACATGAATGTAGATTAAGGGCTTGAATCACTCTTTCCATTAGCCTGCTCAGAAGTAGTGCGCCATTCAACTCCAGTCTTGGGAGCGACACTTGCTTCAAAGGGGCTACCCTAGATTTAGAGCAAAGTAAGTGAACGGAGATTGTTCCATTGGAGTTGATGCAACGTAGGTAAGCGCAGGCACCGTAGGCTCTTTCTGAGGCATCAGCAAATCCGTGAAGTTCAACATTGGCATTCATGCCGTCTGCGGTCACCTTCCGTGGTACACGAATCTCATTTAGTTTGGGGAGCTGCTGATGTATCTCCTTCCATTGTGTCTCAAGTTCTGAGGGAATTTTACCATCCCAATCGAGGTGTCGTTGCCAAAGGACTTGTATGAACAACTTGCACTGGACAATTACAGGCCCTATGAGTCCCAATGGATCATAAATGGACGCTACATTGGCCAACACTGATCTCTTTGTCCAAGTCAATTTGTTGTGGTTGAGAGCTCCCACGGTGAATTGAAATAAGTCACTACTCGAATGCCATAACAGACCAAGCGTTTTCACGGCGCCATCTTCAAGAGGAAGACTGCAAGACACCTGGCTCTCGCGAAGTGTAGGTGGGATGGCCTCCAATACATCGGGATTGTTGGACCGCCATTTGCGGATGGGGAATCCTCCGGTTTGCAGGAGCGATGTGAGGTCTTTGTACAAATGGATGGCTTTTTCAATGGTGTCTGTCCCTGTCAAAAGATCATCAACGTAGAAGTCTCTCTCGGCAACGTCGGCTGCTGTAGGGTGTATGTCTTTACCGTCGAGTGCCACCTGCAGTAAGCAACGGGTAGCTAGATACGGAGCCGCTGCAGTACCGTAGGTTACCGTAGTCAATCGGTACATATCCAATTGTTGATTCGGAGAACTGCTCCACAAGATTCTCTGGAAGTCTCGGTCTGCTTCATGAATCTGGATCTGTCGGTACATCTTCTCGATATCTGCTGTTAGCGCATACTTGTGTGTGCGGAAGCGAAGAACGATCGAGAACAGATCCTGCTGAACAGTTGGCCCAACCAGCATCACGTCATTCAGGGAGATCGACGAAGTTGTTTAAGCCGACGCATTGTAGACAACTCTGACCTTGGTAGTGTTGCTCGTGTCCTTGATTACTGCGTGATGAGGCATGTAATAAACAGGTTTCTGCTGGTCACTACGATCGACAAGTTCCATGTGTCCTAGTTGGCGGTATTCATCCATGAATTTGATATACTCATTCTTCAGTTCAGGTTGTCGATGCAATTTCCTCTCGATATAGCCAAAGCTCCTCCTGGCATTGGCAAACGAGTCACCAAGTTCTCCTACTGCTTCTCGTAGTGGAAGTCTCACTGTGAACCTGCCCGACTTATCACGCGTGAATGATTTCCTAAAATGCTCCTCGCATTGACTTTCTTCATTGGAATGGCTACGAGTCGTCAGCTCCTCCTGTTCCCAAAAGCGTTCCACCTGTGTGTGCAAGGCTTCAGCCGTGGATAACAATGATGTTGTTCCATTCTTACGTTGTTGAACTGAGTGAGGGGGTAGACATCCAGATAGTACCCAACCAAGTTGTGTATTTTGAAGAGTAGGGTAACCTTCTCTAGATTGTTGTTCGGGTCTCAAGACTTCAAAGAACACAGTAGCACCTAACAGCAGATCTATCTCCTTAGGCTGGTTGAAATTAGGGTCGGCTAGTGGAATGTTGGCGGGCAGTTGCCAGTCCTCGCACTCTATTCTTGATGAAGGCAGCGGGCCAGTAATCTGACGCAGGACAGAACCTACTACACACATCAAAAAAAGTTTTGCATCACCTCGGTTCCAAGAGTTCCGGAACCTTTAAATACAAAGGGAATAGAGATCAACACAAACAACATTTCAGCTCGTTTTATTGCTCATGAGACCCACACATTGCATGTTGTACCATCATACAGCTAGACTTTCAGCATTTGTGGTCCAGATTGCAGTACACACCACTACCTCTAATACCCAGTAGCACGTCCTCTTGCATTGATGCATGCCTGTATTCGTCGTGGCATACTATCCACAAGTTCATCAAGACACTGTTGGTCCAAATTGTCCCACTCCTCAACGACAATTCGGCGTAAATCTCTCAGAGTGGTTGGTGGGTCAAGACGTCCATAAACAGCCCTTTTCAACATATCCCAGGCATGTTCGATAGGGTTCATGTCTGGCGAACATGCTGGCCACTGTAGTCGAGCGATGTCGTTATCTTGAAGGAACGCATTCACAAGATGTGCACGATGAGGTCGAGAATTGTCGTCCATGAAGACAAATGCCTCTCCAATATTCTGCCGATATGGTTGCACTATGGGTCGGAGGATGTCATTCAGGTATCGTAAAGCCGTTTCGGAGCCTTCCATGACCACCAGTGGCGTACGTCGGCCCCACATAATGCCACCCCAAAACATCAGGGAACCACCACCTTGCTGCACTCGCTGGACAGTGTGTCTAAGACGTTCAGCCTGACCAGGGTGCCTCCAAACACGTCTCCGACGATTGTCTGGTTGAAGGCATATGCGACACTCATCGGTGAAGAGAACGTGATGCCAATTCCGTGGGGTCCATTCAGCATGTTGTTGGGCCCATCTGTACCGCGCTGCATGGTGTCGGGGTTGCAAAGCTGGACCTCGCCATGGACGTCGGGAGTGAAGTTGCGCATCATGCAGCCTATTGCGCACAGTTTGAGTTGAAACACGACGTCCTGTGGCTGAACGAAACGCATTATTCAACATGGTGGCATTGCTGTCAGGGTTCCTCCGAGCGGCAATCCGTAAGTAGCGGTCATCCACTACAGTAGTAGCCCTTGGGCGGCCTGAGCGAGGCCTGTCATCGACAGTTCCTGTATCTCTGTACCTCCTCCATGTCCGAACAACATCGCTTTGGTTCACTCTGAGACGCCTGGAAACTTCCCTTGTTGAGAGCCCTTCTTGACACAAAGTAACAATGCGGACGCGATCGAACTGCGGTATTGACCTTCTAGGCATGGTAGAACTACAGACAACATGAGCAGCGTACCTTCGTCCTGGTGGAATGACTGGAACTGATCGGCTGTCGTACCCCCTCCGTCTAATAGGCCCTGCTCATGCATGGTTGTTTACATCTTTGAGCAGTTTTAGTGACATCTATGAACAGTCAAAGGGACTGTATCTTTGATACAATATACACAGTCAACGTCTATATGCCGGAGATCTGGGAACCGAGGTGATGCAAAACTTTTTTTGATGTGTGTATATGCCGACTATAAGTACCAACTCTCGACTCTATCTGAAGTTGACAGAAGTGAGAGGATTCAGTCGCTCGCGTGTTGCTAATGCCATTGATGGGCATTGAATGCCGATTCAGTTTGATACCCAACCGGTCCACTAAGTCTCGAGACACGAAGTTCATCTGTGATGCACTGTCTAATAGTGCTCGGCATTGATGCATTCGACCTTCGCTATCCCTAATGTTAACAATGGCAGTTGATAGCAATACTTCATTGTGAGGGCAAGCGCCTCTGACAGAACAATATGCTTGGTGTTGGGATGAAGTGTGTGACGAGGTAGCAGTACGGTCCATATTCTGGTCTATATGTAACATTGTGTGGTGACTTTTATTGCATCTTCGGCAGTTACCTGCGTTGCAATTGTTGGCTATGTGGTCATTTCTCAAACAATTGAAACAGAGATTATGTTCCCTCACAATACCTATACGGCCATTTACGTCCATGTATTTGAATTTTGGACATTTATGCAGACTGTGAGATGTCTTACATAGCACACAATAAGGTGACGTGGTGACGAAGGCTCGGTGTTGTCCCCTTGAACTTGTACCACGCTTGACCTCATCTTGGGTTACAGCAGCTGTCTTGTTGGACGTGACTATTTCTAAAGTTTGGCAATTACTTTCCAAGAATTGAATTAGGTCCTTCAAGCTGGCATGCACTTCATTTGACGTACCGTTCTCCCATTGTTTCCTGAGATTGAGACTGATTCTTTCCAAAAATAAGTGCGAGAGCATAAGGTCATGCAAGGGCGTTTCAATTTTTAGAGCTTCTATGGCATTTAAGTTGCTGCAAAGTTGATTAATTAGCAAACGCAGCTCTTTAGGAGAATCATGCTTTGCGTTAGGGAGTGATGTGAAGGTCTGATATAAGTCTGGGATTGTGATACCGACTGCGAATCAATTCCCAGGCGACCTTGAAGTTATCCTGTGAAATTGGTAAATTCTCAATTAGGTGGTGAGGTTCGCCAGACAAACATGATAGAAGATAATAGTATCTTTGAATGTCTGTGATTGTATCATTATTGATGATCAGCGCTACAAAGGTGTCATAGAAATGCATGAAATCTTGTAGAGCACCACTGAACTTGGGTAGTGAAATAGTTGGAAGTTTTAGGGCGCAACTATTGCTCATGTTATCACTATTTACAGGCGGAGGTGTGTGTGTATGTTCGGGGCACAATAGCGTTTCCATTTTTGACTTAATGTCCAAGCATAAATCATCAAAGGCTGCTCTATCCAGATCATGTGCTTCGTTTTCAGGATCATAGATTTCCAATTGTATCTGAGTGTCATTATACTCATCCATTAAACTCGCCAACGATTGTTTCCTAACTTTAATGTCATTAAGATTCCCACCTGCTGCAAATGCATTCACGAATATACTTAAGCGAGTCACGCGAGATTTGATGACTGCTCTTTTCTTTGTTAATACACGTTTTTGATTGGCATCCATAATAACCCGGTAAGAAAGGACAGAAGGAAATGTTGAACCAGATTGTACTCACCGATGCTGTCTTCAATGTTGGTAAGCTTGTTTATCTGTCGACAGCGGTCTCTGGTGGATGTTCCTGCAAGTTCCGTTCTCTAGCACTCCTGGCGGGCATGTATGGTAGCTGACTAGCACCTCACAAGATGGCGTCCTACGGTCATGGCATGGTTGTGCTATTCAAGATGGCTATTTACAGAATACGAATTTATTTCTACCGTTATATATGTATATATTTTGTATTCTTATACCGCACTTTGTATTATTAGTCACAGTTTGATTTGTAACATAAGTCATGCACATTTCATCACTAAACAGGTACACTTGTTTCACAAAAATCCCACATGTTGGCACACGAATAAGTTCGAAGTTCACTTTTTTCTATAATCCGGCATTAGGAGGACCAAAATGTTGTTGCTTAAACATCTCTCTGGTAGCAGTTAAAATGAAACACCTCGAGTACTCACTTAAAATAATTTATTAACTAAATTCTACAACTAAGGAGAACATCTTAAGACTACGACATTGGTCTCCGTGAGACTACACGTGACTGTTGAGCGGGGACCTCACTCAAGGCTGCCCGAGTCGCCTGCGGGGTGCTGCCGTCATGTGGTTGCTGGGTGAACTACCCTTAGTCCTGAGCGAGGCACCGGACATGGCTGAAACATAGGTTTTTCTGAACGTTGACTCATCCAGGATAGTTCGGTTAGTACGAGTATATTTCTCGAGGAATTCCCTGAAGTACTGATTATTCAGTTTGAAGAGAGGGATGTCAGCAGAGATGAGAGCGCGGCAGAGATCGGTGTTGAACTCGGACGTTACACCCGAAGTTGATGGTTGTGTCAGAAACAACTGTCTCAGCTTGGAATTTCGTAGTTTGTTAGTCTGATGTTTACTGGTTGAAATGTGGTGTTGCACCAGGAACCTTTGAGTAGATACCACTGAACATTGACACAAATTACAAAATAATACCTTACTGTCAGTTGATAGACCATCTTCTTTATATTCTGTTACGTAACTTTTTAATTTTAAACTGGTTGACTGTGCTACTTTAGGCATCTTGTAACAATGTCAATGTCTTCAATGAATGTCAATAGGCAACTGAAAACACTGCACTTGTAGACATAGCGATACGTACAAGAACACTACGATCCGTCTCACTGCTAATTCAAACTGTGAATCACTGGTAGGAACTACAGTAGATGGAGGTGTTGCGCCATCAAGGGGAATGCCCGAATTACGAAATAATCCGGAAACTACTGGCATACCGTCGATGAATGGGATTTCCTGAGTAACGAAATTAAGGGACACACATATAGTGCGTCTCTACCATAAAAGACAGTACGCGTTAAATGGGCCGCGCTGATGCCAGATCGGCTGCATATATACAAAGTTCTGCGAGGCCAGGCACATGATGTTAACATAACTCGTATACAGGCGAAATATTTGTTTGTTGTATATAACTGTACCTCATGCCTTGCAGCGAATGACGGTACAAAATTTAGATATGATACACCAAACCTCAGAGCGCAATTTTAATGCACAGATTATAATTTATAATGTTCAATTGTTCATGAATATGATAATATTATAATATGTTATAATATTACATTTTCTCGAATATCATACAGTAGGTTATAATAAATTATAATATGACATTTTCCACGAATATAATATAATATAATATAATAATGTCAGAAAATTGAAAGTAAAAAAACCACATCACATACCTTCAGGCCTGGTAGAGGTGTTAACCCTTCCATAAATGCCCCCGTGTCCCTGGATGGGCCAGTTTCAGCCGAATTGGAACCAATAGGCGATCCATCGAAAGTGGAAGAAGACGAAGATGATGAAGATGACAAGCGTATCAAAAATTGCTCCTCGTCATCTTGAATCTCATCTGCTTTCCACAGTTCACTTTCGATTCTTTTGGTGTGGTTCACGTAGTCTGCCTAATTTTGTGTGGTCACGTGGTGGTATGCAGCCGAAATTAAAGTCTTCATCTCTTGTTTTTTGAATGAGACGTTGTTCAATTTTATATAGTTCTTCACTTGCGCCCATATCATTTCGATGGGATTAAGTTCACAGTGGCATGGTGGCAAGCGAAGAACATATTTTCCTGACGATTTGGCCATCTCGTCAATGATGTATTTATCATATCTCTCTCTGTTTTGATTCACAATAAAAGGAAGCTCCCGCTTTAGCATATCATTTCAAAAAGGGATCCCCTTTTGAGTGAGCCAGTCTACAATCCGGTCTTTTCTCCATGACGTTGTAGGTAAAAGTTCGCTTTTACGACTGTGATAGCCTGCATTGTCTATTACTAGGATAGAACCTTCGGCAACATTGGGCAACAATTGCTCGGCAAACCACTTTTCATACAGTTCACCTGGCATTTCATCGTGGCGTCTGCCGTGGTCTTTGGCACAGAAAAGTTATCTCTGCACCATTAACGAACCCTTGTTCATTCCCAGCATGAACCAAGGCAAACCTCGATCCACGAGCCCTAGGTGGCCTAAGACCTGTGCTAACACCCTCAATTGCTGCCTGACGAGCACTTTTAATTTTAGTATCTCTCCATTCTTTTGTCACGGTGTGGCCCATGTTCACCCAAGACTCATCAGTAAAAATAATAGATTTGCCTTCATTCCTAAATCTTTTCAAGTCCTTAAGATACTTATGGCGCCACCTGATTATATCATCCCTTTCAACCAGGGCACATTTGTTGGCTATTCTTACATATTCAAACCCTATGTCATGAAGAAATCAATTTAAAGAGGACCTCGAAAAATTTGGCAGTGTATCATCACTGTTTACCCTGCTCAAAACTATATTTAATGTTGGTGGTATATTTTGAAAAAACAATGAATGAACGATGCGACGGACTCCGCTTAGTACTATTTCATCGTACTTTATTAACCTAGCTTTTCTTTGTTTTTTTGTCTACTCGCTCTATTAGGTTTTGTTTTTGCTGGCGTTCTAAACGTTTTGAACACCCGGTAGCATAGCGGCTTTGGTGGCGTAGTCGGTAGCATGCTGAGCTTCTATGCCCAAGATAGCGGGTTCAAACCCGGCCGAAGCCGTCGGATTTTTTAAGAGCGTTAAAAATCCCTCAGTATGCCTTACTTTGGAGGGGAAGTAAAGCCATCGGTCCTATGTCATAGATTTATGGCATGTTAAAGAACCTTCCACTAATTACACCTGTGTGAAGCTAAATTGGATAGGTTAAGAATGTAAACAACGCTCTTAGGTTTCTACGTTCGTTGCCAAGAGCCGACTGCGGTGACGTCTAGTAGCTAAGTTCTGAACTTGGCCTAGTAGTCGTTGACGGTGGCGGCAAAAGTAGGAACTATTTGAAAAGTTCTAAGTTGCAGTCTGTACTTAAATTAAAAACCAGATAACACACACTAATGCAGTCATCACAATTAACACCGGTTATCAGACAGATTCTACACACACCCAAAGTACACGGGGCTACATGACCGCGTTGTCGCAGCCCCTAAACTTAAGAACCAACCAACCACCCAGTAGCTTCTGCTGTCTTTTCAACTGCCTCGGTAATGTTCATGTTCTTTAAGAAATAATTAAATATATTCAGTACTATAATCCGTTCTCTACTGTGCAATTTGCCAATACTACGCCGCTTTCTAGTTGCTGTATTAGTGAATATTACAATAATAAATATAATAATAACTTAATAATAATTAGCACAATTTATAAAAAACACAAGGACCACTTCACTTTACAGTTTAACTTCACACCACAACAAATTTAATAACACTGAGCTCAGGGGTAGCACAGAAACTTTTCCTACACTCATCAAATGCATTGGTGAAGATAACGAGCCCGCCTGAATAAACAAACTATCGCTCCCGTCATTTAGTGCTGAGCGGGTGCATTACGATAAGTGCGATAACTTATGAATGCTATCTGATACCGAGTTCTGGTTTGTTTTAAAAACTATGTCAAACATTAATGAGCATTTCTTCTCGCTTAGTCACCGACGTAAGGTCAACGGGAAAAGAGTTTATCGCTACCTAACTTTCCTGTCATACAATCCTATAATTTTCAAGTAACGTTTAAGAAAAAAAAAAACTTTCTTAATATGAAAAGAAGAGAACTTAAGACCCTCATAAACTAATAAATAACAAGGGATACAAAGAACTAACTAGATATATTAAAATAACAGATGATCTAGAGGAAATAGTTCCCGAATTGGAACAAATAGCTGAACAAGTAGCCCCAATAAATCCAAGGAAGAAACCCCAATGGTGGAACGATGAATGTGATAATACAGTGGAAGATAGATATCAAGCCTGGTTACGGTATCAGAGTCAAAAAACAGATGAATCACACCGGATATCATAAAACAAAGGAAGATAACTCAAAAAAATAATACGAAGGGTTAAACGGCTATACCAAAAGGATATACTTCTGATGATCGAAACAAATAGCGCGAAAACAAACTCAAGAGATTACTACAAAATTTTTAACAAACAACTACAAATATATGAACCTCCAACATTAATGTTAAAAGACAAAAATGGCGAGTTAGCTCATAGTAATAAAAGAAATACAGAAATTTTAGCAGAATCAATTAACAAGTTGCTAAATTGCGAAGATCCATCAGAACTGCTTCAAATAAATACAGACACCACTATTAAAACACCATCAGAAAACATAAATCCACCCACAATCCAAGAAGTCTACAAAGCTCTGAGAGAGCTCAAAAACTACGAAGCAAGATCAAACATTTGCAGAATTGTGGAAATATGCAGCAGAACCAGTAAAGATTTCATTACACCAATGCATAGTGAACATTTGGATCAAAGAAGAACTGCCAGACCATTGGACTACAGCTATTACATCCATTACACAAGAAAGGAGAAAAATCAAATCCTGACAACTAGCGAGGAATTTCCCTTTTGGATATCACATATAACATCATGTCACGAATTCTATATAATCGTTGTAAAGATCAGTTAGAACTATAAATAGGAGAATATCAAGGTGGATTTCGGCCATGGCGAAGCTGCCCTGAACAGATAATCACCTTAAAATTAGTAATGGACTACTACAAACGTAGACAACAACAGCAAGTCATAACCTTCGTAGACTTCAAAAAAGCTTATGATTGCATACATAGATCTTCATTGCTGAAAATACTAAGAAATTTCGGACTTCATCCCAAATTAATAAAAATTATAAAACTAACTCTAACAAACACCAAATCGAAAGTAAAATTCAGAGGGGAAATATCTGAACCATTTACGATTAAAATAGGATTAAGACAAGGAGATGGTTTATCACCTCTACTTTTCAATTGTGCTTTGGGATATGTAATGAGGGAATGGTACAGGGAAAATCCTAGGAGCATAAGAATTGGAACCAAGAAAGATCAAATAGACTTAAATTGCTTGCGATTCGCAGATGACTTAGCGTTACTGGCTAATAATATTCAAGAAGCCAGAAATCAAATAATAAGCCTACAAAATATAACACAAAAAATTGGACTTCAGATATCATTTGAAAAGACAGAGATAATGGTAGCAAATCGACTTGTAATCCATCACATAACAGTAAATAACAAGAAAGTTAAAATAGTGAAGCAATTTAAATACTTAGGAGAAATTATAACTTACAACTTGGATGAGAAACCTGCATGGCAAGAAAGAACTAATAAAATTATAAAAGCCCAAAAATTAACATGGTCTTCATATAAAAGAACATGTCTATCAATCGCAACAAAATTAAAACATTACAAGATGGTGGTTCAACCAGAGGTGACATATGGAATTGAAACTCTTTTTAAAGTTACTCAGAAAAACAGAATCGACAAAATTTTAAAAGTAGAAAGAAGAATAGCTAGAACATGCATAAATGAAAATCCACAGCCTGCTTCCAGTCTCCGACCGGGTCAGGAATGGAATGAATGAAGCCCCTATCTAGCGGCGAGGATATGAACTGTGCCGGCTGCCGGGGCCTGACGCACTCCTCTGGGGCAATGATTAAATGAATGACAGATGAAATGAAATGATAGTGGAGAGTGTTGCTGGAATGAAATTTTGACAGGGAAAACCGGAGTACCCGGAGAAAAACCTGTCTGCCTCCGTTTTGTCCAGCACAGATCTCACATGGAGTGACCGGGATTCGAACCACGGACCCAGCGGTGAGAGGCCGGCGTGCTGCCGCCTAAGCCACGGAGGCTCTAGAACATGCATAAATAAATAAAAATCAGAAAGATGGACAGTGGCGGATAGTACCAAATGACGTGGTATACAGAGAACTGGAGCCCATCACTGATACTATTCGGAAGAAACGGATTTCTTTTTTGGTCACATCATGAGGACACCAGAAACCAGGTTATCTAGAAAAAATGGAGTGAACCTTTGGAATATGAAACAACAAGTAGGATGGATTAAGGAAATTAGAGAAGATATGAAAGAATTAGAAATAACCTTGGATGACTTGCAAAACAAAACAAAAAATAAATAAAAAACTGAGAGATATAAAAATAAGATTTCAGGCTAAAATAGACAAACGTAATACAGTAAAAAGGGTATTTACAGATGAGGAACGCCTGAGAAGATTAGAGCGAATGAAAAGCTACTGGGCGACTCGGAAAGGAAACTTACTGAAGAAGAGGACCGAGAAATGATTGACTGAAGTGGTCCAATGAGGCCATAAAAGCAGAAGAAGAAGAAGAAGAAAATTACTGCCCTGAGAAATAGGATATCTTCTACCTACATCAGGCAATATAAAAATAAATTCTTAATCTGTTGTGATCATTAGTTCATTAGCTATGGCGTGATAAGTTTTATATGTGCATAAAAATAGATTCACGCTAAAATATCGTAATTGTGAAAATTGGGCCATGTGTTAATTATTTATGGCTTTTAATTTTACATCATCATAAAGAGCGGAAAATTCTTTATATGACCACGCAAACATTTCATAGATTTATCACTTTGCATATAGGGAAATGGCAACATCGCCGGGGTAGAAGAGGACGAAGCTAATTGCAGTACATATGAGTGCGAGTGAGAGGCAAATAGTACATTTAATCCCTTACTGTCTTTTAAAGTAGAGACGCTCTATAGTCGATGTTATGTGTGATTCAGATCTGATGCTCAGCTGATATCACCTCTTCCGGGTTCACTCATCTCTCTTTCACCACGCCGTTTTACCTTATCAACTCAGGCGTGATGATGAGTTGTACCCCAGTTAAAATATTAAATGTTTCTCCATAATTGACAGGACTGCTAATTTAATAAAATGTAATACTTTTTTGCCGAAATATGGACTGTTTAGAATATGGAACATTATGTGCTTAGCTCCAAAATATGGAAAAATATGGAAAATAAATACTCCATTTTTCAACTCCACACACCATGATTTGTAAAGATAATCCAAAATATACGGTAATTAAGTTTAGCTTCACAAAGAGATATGTACTGTATTTACATATAAATCCGTTCTCTGGTAATGACGCACTCACAGAACAACGCACTGTTTGAAACTTCATACAACTGAGTAATAAGGCGGCAATTCAAGGCACAACATCCGTACGATATCCGTGACGTCATCGACTACCGTGCACTAAAAATCCCCCTAGACACGTAACCTACGTATCGCGGTATATTGGCTACTTGAACCGGCAAAAGTAGGCTACTCGAAAAGCAACTTTATAAAAATAATGGGATTTAAGAGGCTAAAGGCTATCTTAACTTAACTTGTTGCCATGAATGCAGTGTTTTTGCGCTTGTCTATTGTTGTTGTTGTTTCATTTATATATATATATATATATAGAGAGAGAGAGAGAGAGAGAGAGAGAGAGAGAAGAGGGGTAGAGGTGGAGATAGGGAGGGAGGGGGAGTAAGGGAGAAAGGGGGGAGAGAGAATATATAAACTGCTCAAAAAAATTAAAGCACCACTTTTTTCATAGGCCACCAAATTTTGAAAAGTTGACCGCACAAGCTCGAAATCTCAGTATGACGTTTGTCCTGACTCCTACCAAGCATATGCTTCAGCACAACTCCCCAACTTGAGTTGTTTCGGGGTAGCGCCCTGAAAACCAGCCCATTTTGGAATACCGCAAATTGAAGTTTGCGAAAAACGCTTTAGGACTTGTCGCAGGTTGCCAAAGCAGTCAAAAATGAATGAGTCTTGCTCTTTAAGGTTCCATAAACACGTTGAAATCGTTACATTTGACGTTTGAGTATTTTCAACCCCCTTCATCATCCCCTAAACATGGACTACCATTGGGGTGTCTGAGAAGGTACCGGGTGTGTTTAACCAACTGAAAACCTGCACGCCATCCTCAGTTGCTTATTGCAGTAAGTTCTTAAGGCCTCCGGCAATGTTCACTCCCCCTCCCTAACACCCTCAACTGGCATGGGACCAAACCACCCCCTTTCGATTCACCCCTAAGGAAGGTTTTAATCGAGATGTTTATCAGTGCTGTGAATGGGGGGTCTTCCCCTAACGTTTCAAAAAAGGATCTGTGCTTGTGTCATCACCCCTTCCCCTGCTACCCCCGTTTGTATGATTTTTCGAATCAGGCACTTTTTCAGGGCTGAAACGAGGTCTTAATCGCTGAATGGGCTGTAAAGGTCCTTAGAAGTAGTGATGAAACGAAATCAACCCCTTCCGATCGTTGATTGGCATTCCGTCCCCCAAACTTGAAATGTTAGCACCCCCAACCTTCCCTGTCTGGACGCGTAACGCGTCATGGCAGAGTTTTCAGAGTTGGATGAAAATGAAGCTTATGGCCTGCAATCATGCCCAAAACAGCAGGTTGGATTGAAATTCATCGGTAGGGTGGAAAACGGGACCAAAAGTTTTCAAAAAAAGTTAACAGCCTCTAGTAAGTACACCCATGCATAGGCAACCCACATCACGTCTGTGGAGGGATAGAGGGGGTGTAAACAGACAACACACACTGGTCACTATTCTAAACTCGCCATCTTGTATTGCACACCACAGAATACAGAGTAACAAAATACAAAGAACAGAGAGGGATAGATATAACACACACACACTGCAGTCCAACATAATGTCAATGGCTATGGAGCTTGGGAGGTGGCACCATCTGTGGCCAGGTTGGAAGTCAATTCCCAACATCCTCCCCACCCTGGTCTACCTCTAGAGGTACGACCAGCTGAACGGGTCGGGCCAGCTGTTTTCCATCTGCTGTGGAAAGGATTACAGTCCTTACAATCCCGTCCCTTCCAATACGCAGCTCGTGGATCCGGACCTTTCTCCAGAGATGTCTCGGCTGAAGATCACTTTGAAGGAGCGCGACGTCGCCTACCCTCAGCGTGGAGTTCTTCTTGGGCTGCTGGACTTGATGGAAGCTCTGCAGCAACAGTAGGTACTCCTTACTCCAGCGCTTCCAGAAGTCGTCTTCCAGTTGTTGACGTAGTCGGAATTCTCGAACAGGAACTCCCGTTTGTGGTTCAGGCCCAGATGGAACTGTAGTGAGTTTCTCTCCCACAAGGAAGTGTGCGGGAGTCAACACATCGCCGGTGTCTCCATTGCGAGTCAAGGGTCTAGAATTCAGTGCGGCTTCGATGCTGACCAGTATTGTTTGAAGTCCTTCTTCGTCGATGCTGGAGCGTCCAAGTACCTTCCGTAGACACCGCTTCGTCGATCCAACCATCCTCTCCCACCATCCTCCCCACCAAGCCGCGCGTGGGGCGATGAATTTCCAAGTTACACCGTGCTCGGAGAGGTAGCGGTGAGTCTTTGCCGCAGACAGTGAAGCCCAAATGCCACTCAGTTCCTTGTTAGCCGCGTGAAAGGTCTGGGCGTTGTCCGAATAAATAGTGTGTGGCAGACCGCGCCTACCGACGAATCTCTGTAGTGCTTGCATGAATCTGTCGGCGCTCATATCACCACTCAATTCCAAATGTAGGGCCCGTGTAGTGGCACACGTAAAGAGGGTGATATAACACTTTTTGGCTGATGTTCCTGCCCTGACGTACAGCGGGCCCGCGAAGTCGATACCTGTGACAGCGAATGGCTTGCTCGGGGTCACTCGTTCGGAGGGCAGTGGAGCTTCTATTGCCTGGCCGCCAACATTTTTTACCATCTTGCAGGGTAAACATTGGTGAAGGACGTGTTTGATGGCACGGCGAGCACCAAGGATCCAGTAGGTGCTTCGGAGGTCAGAGAGAACAATCTGTACTCCGAGATGATGGAGCCGTATGTGCTTGTCTCTTATTAGCAGTTGTGTGAAGTGATGTCGTCCTTCCATGATGATTGGATGCCGTTCACTCTCTGAAACCGCAGCATATTGTAGGCGTCCACCGAGGCGAAGTATGCCATTGTCGAGAAATGGATTGAAACATTTGATCTTTGATTTCTCAGGCAGAGGGGTCTTCCGTTCGAGAGCTGCAATTTCGGCAGGGAAACATTCCATTTGCACTGCCTTTATCCAATAGCGGAGGGCTCCATTTATGTCTTCTGCTGTCAGTTCCCCCGTTGGTTGGTCCTCATGTCTAAGTAGGCGTACGAAGCGAAGAACCCATGCGGTTACACGAAGAAGTTTGATATAGGAGCTGTATCTGGTAGCTTCAATTACTGGGTCTGGTGATTCAATTTGGAGCACATCCTGAGCGCGAGTTCTTGCTTCAGGGAGGGGCGTATAGACGGGTGAGCTGTGTGGCCAATGGCATTGGTCGAGAGATAGCCATGATGGTCCTTTCCACCAGGCCTGAAGAGTTTTGATCTTCTCTGCCGTCAATCCTCGTGACAAGTGATCTGCTGGATTGTCCTTGCCTGGACAATGTCTCCATTGTGACGGAGTGGTAGAGGATTGAATCTCGGTCACGCGATTGCAGACGAACGTCTTCCAACGACTCGGATCATTCTGAATCCATCCTAGGGTTACTCTTGAGTCCGTCCACAGGGTCCCTCTGCTTGTGTCGAAGGTCAGCGCTTTAGCGCAGTAATTCAAGAGTCGAACGCCGATCACTGCTGCTAGCAACTCTAAACGTGGTAGTGTCACCTTCTTGACTGGCGCAAGTATACTTTTACTGCACAACATGTGGGCAGATGTGGTGCCATTGAAGAGAGAGATCGTATATACAAAACAGCTCCATACGCTCGCTCTGAAGCGTCGCAGAACACATGGACATCTGTGATGTCGCGTTCGGGTATTCCTGCCCATCTTGGGACGGTGATCTGCGAGAGTTGGGGTAGACTTGAGGTCCAGCTGTGCCAGCGACTGGCAAGGTCCTGTGGTAGGAGTTCATCCCATGTTAGTCCTCTATGCCATGTGTCCTGAAATAGGATTTTCCCCAGTATTGATACCGGCGTCATTAAGCCGTAGAAACTAGCAGTCGCTTGGAGCAGGTGTCGTTTCGTAGCGGGGCGGTCCTTCAGTCTCGTAATGATTTCTATAACATCTATAGTGAGCGAGTCTGTTACTGTGTTCCATGGAACGCCAAGAACGTGTGTTTCCGTGCTGATCTCTCTTCGTTCGGCCTTCCATATCTGAATCAGCTGTTGGGAACTCGTGGCCCATTTCGACATGGGTAGACTTATCTTCTTCATGAGAGAGGTGAGTTCATAGTAGAGTGCGATCGCTTCATTTTCTCCTCGGGCACCTGCGATAATGTCGTCCATGAATGTATTTTCATCTATGAATGAAGCCGCGGAAGGAAACTGAGATTTGTTTCTAGTGGCTAGTTCTCTCAGCGTAGCTGAAAGGAGAAATGGGCTGCAAGTCAGTCCGAATGGGAGTCTTGTGAAGCGAAAAATCGCTTGCTCGTTGGAAGCCACGTGAGCACCACTCTCATCTTCGACAACACGGTACCGCAGGAATCTGGTCAAGTCTCTATCCTCTTCGTGAAGGGACAACTGAAGAAACGTTTGGCTGATGTCTCCTATCACACCGTACGGGAATGAACGGAACCGCAACAATACTGTAAACAGTTCGGGGAGTAGGTTGGGTCCCATTTCCAGGGTCTCGTTGAGTGGGCGCGCGTTTTCTTCGTGTGACGATGCGTCGAAGACTATACGCCATTTAATGGTTCCATGTTTCTCTTTCTTTACCAAGTGATGAGGAAGATAAAACTCATCCGTACTGGTTTCCTCTGGAGCTAGTTCCACGTGACCTTTCCTTATGTAGTCCATCATGTGGTTCGTATATGTTTGTTTCAGGGCTTCGTTCTTCCGGAATCGGGTTTCCAGTGATTGGAATCGTTTTTCTGCAACGTGATAGTTGTTGGCAAGTTCCATAGTTTCCTTGCGTGGCAATCGTACGACTCTTCTTTGGTCCTCAATACTGTAAGACGCGTGAAATTGTGTTAGAAGTGAGGTGTCTTTAGCGCTCATTGCTCGGTCTTGTTCAGCTGCGATCCCAACGGACTCCAGATCCCAAAAACGTCGAAGAGAGTCGTCACAGGGCATGGAGTGACATGCATCGATGAAGTTTACAACCGTGTTAGTAGCTGATACACCTGAGCGGTTTCCGGTGAATATCCATCCAAATTTCGATGGAATTAACACAACTGACGAGGAGAGTCGTATCGGGGCAGAGTCACTGACGATTGTCCAATACTGATCTCCTCCGATTAACAGCTCGATTGGAAGGTCAGCTGAATCATCTGTAGGGTCAGCCAATTGCAGTTTCCGCGTTTGTCCGGTCATCGTGATATCTCGTGGTACTGCTGGGTGGTGAGAAAAGGAGTGGGTGGTTTCAAATGCCGTCAAGGTTACTTGGGAACTGTCCCAAAATCCTCTCGTCTTCAGGCGAACGAACCTACGTGAATGTGATGTGTTGGATGGTGTTTCAAACGCGTGGACCTTTAATGATGCGTCTCCAATGACTTCCAGACCAAGCTCATCGACCAAAGAACTTTTGACGAAACTGGATTGACTACCTCCGTCGAGAACGCACCTCGTCAGCTTACTCGAACCCGTTGGTCCCGAGATACATATTCTAGCAGTCTGGAGATGGGTAAATCCCGGAGTAGTGACGTTTATTTTACCAACGGCGGTTGTTTCTGTGCAATTCGCGACAGGGGAATGATTTAAGTTGTTGCAAATCGCTCTATGGTGACCTTTTCCACACTGGGAACACGAAGCTCTTCCTTTCCTGCTACAGTCCTTTGTGTGATGGCCTCGTTTAAGACAGAGGAAACAACGCGATGACTGCTTCAATTTCTGAGTTTGAGCGTCAGTCCCGGGTTTCGGCACCAAATGTGGAGGGATAGAGGGGGTGTAAACAGACAACACACACTGGTCACTATTCTAAACTCGCCATCTTGTATTGCACACCACAGAATACAGAGTAACAAAATACAAAGAACAGAGAGGGATAGATATAACACACACACACACTGCAGTCCAACATAATGTCAATGGCTATGGAGCTTGGGAGGTGGCACCATCTGTGGCCAGGTTGGAAGTCAATTCCCAACAACGTCATTATTCTCCCATTTCCAACCTTTGTAACCTATTGCCGATCAAAGGCAACCCGCACGCAAGGACGTGATGTGGGTTGCCTAACCATGGCTGTACTTACTAGAGGCTGTTAACTTTTCTGAAAACTTTTGGTCCCGTTTCCCACCCTACCGATGAATTCCCATCCAACCTGCTGTTTTGGGCTTGATTGCAGGCCATAAGCTTCATTTTCATCCAACTCTGAAAACTCTGCCATGACGCGTTACGCGTCCAGACATGGAGGGTTGAGGGTGCAACAATTTCAAGTTTGGGGGACGGAATGTCAATCAACGATCGGAAGGGGTTGATTTCGTGTCACCACTACTTCTAAGGACATTTACAGCCCTTTCAGCGATTAAGACCTCGTGTCAGCCCTTACAAAGGGCCTGATTCGAAAAATCACACAAACGGGGGTAGCAGGGGAAGGGGTGGTGACACAGGCACAGCTCCTATTTTGAAACGTTAGGGGAAGACCCCCCCATTCACAGCACTGATAAACATCTCGATTAAAACCTTCCTTAGGGGTGAATCGAGAGGGGGTGGTTTGGTCCCATGCCAGTTGAGGCTGTTAGGCGGGGGTGAACATTGCCAGAGGCCTTAAGAACGTACTGCAATCAGCAACTGAGGACGGTGTGCAGGTTTTCAGGTGGTTAAACACACCCGGTACCTTCTCAGACACCCCAATGGTAGTCCATGTTTAGGGGATGATGGAGGGGGTTGAAAATACTCAAACGTCAAATGTAACGATTTCAACGTGTTTGTGGAACCTTTACGAGCAAGACTCATTCATTTTTGACTGCTTTGGCAACATGCAACAAGTCCTACAGCGTTTTTCACATACTTCAATTTGCGGTATTCCAAAATGGGCTGATTTTCGGGGCGCTACCCCGAAACTACTCAAGTTGGGGAGTTGTGCTGAAGCATATGCTTGGTAGGCGTCAGGACAAACGTCATATTGAGATTTCGAGCTTGTGTGGTCAATTTTTAAAATTTGGTGGCCTATGATAAAAGTGGTGCTTTAATTTTTTTGAGCAGCATATATATTTGTCTAATAATCTGTGTTATTGTGGTGTCTATAGTAGTAGTATTAGTGTGTGTATTTGTAATACGGTCAGGATTGGGAAGGAGGTGGCCATGGCCTTTAGTTAGCAACCATCTCAACATTTGCCTGGATTAGATGTGGGGAAACCACGGAAAAACACTTCCAAGATGGCCGAGGTGGGAATCGAACCCACCTCGTCTTAGTTTTGCCTCACGAGGCTGAGTGTACCCCTTTCCAGCCCTCCGACCAGAATTACATTTCTTGACACGGCAGGGAATGAAACACAGACCTCTGGGGTGACAGCCAAGTATGCTAACTGCTATACCATGAGGTGGTCGACTTGTCTATTGGACTGCCGAACACTGGACCAGCGATCTGCAACTTTTTTTATTTTCACTCACATCGCACTTTGCGTAGGCTATAGACAATTTTTCACGACCCGACCAAACCTCATTTAAAACAAATTAAATTGGGTCTACTACATACCGTAACAGAATGAATAAATTGTTATAGCAAACCGGAGTCTTATAGAAATTGGGCATTTGTTAAATCCTTCTAAGCCCATGACTATAAGTATACTGAAGGGAATGTCTCAATATTGTCCTTTGGTTATTAACATCTTGAACCATATGAAAACTCCGGCATTAGATAGGCCAATTTGGGAGTCAACTTTCACAACAAATTTCTTTTTTGAGAAAAGCAATAGCAAACTAAGTCACTCCTCAACTTACCTATAATGCCTCATTATAGCACTGCCTTGGGTTTTTGAGGTTTCTAATCATATACCATCTATGGTAATTCTTTTTGAGGATCCAAACAGCCTCACGGCTGATAATATGATAATATCCCTGATATGACCGCGTTGTCGCAGCCCCTAAACTGAGGAACCAACCAACCTATCTGTATTCAGGGACTGTCACAAATGTTACAATGGAGTTATTTACTTGCAGGTATGAGTTTAATGGAACACAAAGAAAATGTCTGGGAAGAATGTCAGAGCAAGATGATTCCAACATTCAAGGTAAGTTTTGAGCACATATTAATAAAAAGGTAATACAATGGTACTCAACTCCCTAACATGGAACTGAAAGCCATACTCATACTCGTCTTGTGACTTTGAACAACAGTCATTGCAATGTTAGCAAATTAAACATACCGGTACTATTGATGAAAGAACTCTCGTGAGCTGAGCTCCTTGAAGAAACATTAGTCATAAACATTGTTGCAATTATTATTACTAATTAGTATGTGGCCAAAATTCAACAACAAATTTCAAAACATGCTTGTTATATGCCACAATCTCCCTATACACAATATTTATGTTCTATTTCCTAGAGCCTTTATCTCTAATTTTATGTTTTCTAAGTGTTGAGCATGAGAAAGAGCAATTTAGACCTACAGTTAAAGAGAAGCTCCTACAAATAGTCCTCCTATGTTATTCAAAGTTTGTCCCTGAGCTTTGCTAGTAGTCATACAGAAGACAATTCTTTATCATGTTGGAAGCTATTTTTCAGTGTTGCCTTAGTAAACAAAATTTAAGCTTTTCAATGGCTTTAGTATAACTGCCTAGAATATTTTGTCTTGCAATAAACAATTTCATTAGCGTTTTCTGCCGTCTTATAAACTATTTGTTACTAAATATGTATTATTTCGTTCAGTACATTCCTTAAGTCTCCCATAAGTCCAACCCCTCGTCCACGCAGTGGGAGACGGGCAACGGCAAAAAGTATGGGATTGCCTGTAGGGGCAAAGTACAGTGGGGACTTCGTGTGCCCCGGGGCCGTTACGGTAGCTGTGAAGGTCCTACAGGAATCCTGAAAAGTGATGGCTAACGGGGTTCTGGTAAAGCTACGATAGGCCCAGCAAGCCAGTAGTGGATAAGACTTTTGCTCTCAAGAAAGGAATGGGCCTCGCACAGGACGGATACAATGGACGACGACCTAGCTGTGATCATGGACTACGATTCGGAATGCTGAATGTACAAACATTGACTGGGAAGGTAGAGGAGATGGTGGATATGATGGAAAGAAGGAAGTTGGATCTGCTGGGGCTGGCAGAAACAAGGTGGAAGGGAGAAGGAAGGAGAGAATTGAGAAAAGGCTGTAGACTATATTGGAGTGGGAATGAGGAATGGAGTGGGCGTAGTAGTGAGAGATGAGTTAAAAGAAGAAGTGGTGAGAATAAGTGACAGGATGATGAAGGTAGTGACGGGAAAAAGTGACACAAGTCTAAAAAAATGAAATTTTACGAGAAAGTGAAACAACTGACCTAACGAATAAATTATTGATATAATTTTAAAACTTCAGATTCTCCTTTGTGATTGTGAAATCACTTGTGCCTCTCTTCTCAAGTTGGAAATGCCAAATAATTAAAATAAATAAATAAATAAATAAATACAATTAAAATTACATTGAAATAAACATGAAACATAAAATAACATAAAAGAAAGAAAGAAAGAAAGAAAGAAAGAATGAAAGAAAGGAAGAAAAAAAACATACAGATATAAATAAATAAATGAATAAATTAAGAAAGAAAGAAAGAAAGAAAGAAAAAAGAAAGAAAGAAAGAAAGAAAGAAAGAAAGAAAGAAAGAAAGAACCAAATAAATATTGAAGGAATATTGACTTATGCCACTTTTCCCCGGCACTACAGAAATATCACTGAAAGGAAAGTCTGTAGAGGTACTAATAGTGTATGCCCCACAGGTAGGCTGCACCGATGAAGAGAAACAAGAGTTTGAAGAGGAAATGCAGAAACAGGTGTGAGGAAAGAATGTGATTATAATGGGAGATTTAAATGAGCATGTTGGAAGGGAAAGACAAAGGTATGAAAATGTGCTTGGAACAGAGGATTGGGGCAGTCAAAATGGGGAAGGTGAAAGATTGTTGGATTTTTGTAAAATGAATGGCTTGTTGGCGGGAAACTCCTGGTTCAAGAAAAGAGAGAGCCACAAGATTACCTGGTATAGGAATGACCTGACCAGAAAGTCGGTAGTTGATTATATCCTGTACGATAGTGATATGAATAGAAACATCATAGACATCAAGGTAATTCCATCAGAGGCCTTGGATAGTGACCACCGACTATTGGTAATGAACCTGAGAGGGAACAAGGATAAGAAAGGGGCAGAAAATCAGGATAGACGGATAAGGGTATGGAAGTTGAGATGTGAAGAAAACAGGGTAGAATACCTAAGAATAGTGAAGGAAAGCATTCCAAATGATGAACTGAAGACAGTAGAAGAGGAATGGAGTAGATTCAAGAGGACACTAGTAAGGGCGGCAGAAGCAGTATGTGGAAGGACAAGTAACAAGAAGAGATGGAAAGAAACTCCATGGTGGAATCAGGAAACAAAAGATATAGTGCAGAAGAAGAATAGAGCCTTTAGGTTGTGGTTCCAAAACAGGACAATAGAAACGACAAAAGAGTACCAAATCCGAAAGAAGGAAGTGAAACGAGTGGTGGCTGAGGAGAGAAGTGGATGGAAGAGTGGACAAGGATGATGGGGGAGGATAGTGAAGGTACCAAAAAGGTCCTATATGGGATGGTTAAAAGTAAGAGGACTACGGACTACGTTCGAATGGTGAACAAAAGTGGTCAAGAAGTAGGGAATAGGGATGAACTCAAGATCATGTGGAGGGAGTACTTCGAAGAACTCTTGAACCCGAATGGTGACCCTGATGAAGAAATAGAGGAACTGGGAACAGAAGAGGACTTAACATGGAGGGAAGAGGAGGAAGATGAAAGGAGGGGAGTCACCAGGAACAGAAAAAGACTTAACATGGAGGGAAGTGGAGGACGCAGTGAGGAAGATGAAAGGAGGGAAGACACCAGGTCTAGATGAGATATGTGTAGAGATGCTGAGAGCGGCAGGAGAGGTGGGGATGCAATGGCTATATAGAGTAATGAGGGCTGTAAGGAAAGAGAGGAGGACCCCTGAAGACTGGAAGGAGGGAATAATTGTCCCAATCTTCAAGAAAGGTAGCAGAAAGGAGTGCAAGAATTATCGGGGGATTACATTGATGAGCCATTGTGCGAAGATCTTTGAGCAAGTTTTGGAAAAGAGAATTCGGGCAAAAATAGAAGAAAAGATGAGAGAAGAACAACATGGCTTCAGAGCAGGAAGGTCCACAGTAGATCTAATTTTTGCTGTAAGACAGTTGCAGGAAAAACATTATGAATTTGGAATAGACCTACTGATGGCCTTCCTGGACATTGAAAAAGCATATGATAGTGTACGTAGAAGTAAGGTATGGAAGGCTTTGGAGAAGAAAGGAGTAGGAAAGCAGACTATATGGAGGATAAGGGAAATGTACAATGGAAGTATAAGTTGTGTGAAAGTAGGAGGAGAGAGATCAGATTGGCTGGAACAGAAGAATGGCTTGAGGCAAGGAAGTGCACTTTCACCGCTACTCTTCAGTGTAGTGATGGACGATATAATGACCAGAGTGGCGGAAGTGATTGGCGAAAGAAGGATGAAAGTAATAGCGTTTGCAGATGATTTGATGATCTGGGGAAACAACGAGGAGGAAGTACAGGAGCAGTTGGATGTATGGGAAGATATAGTACATGGATATGGGATGAAGTTTAGCATAAGCAAAAGTGAGTGGATGATCACAACCAGGAAGAAGGAGAGAGTCACAACGGGAATAACAATTGGTGGGGAAGAATTGGAGAAAGTAAAGAGTTTCAAGTATTTGGGAAGTATGATACAAGAAAATGGAAGAAACGACAGGGAAATAACTGAGCGGGAGAGGCAAGCAGAATTATTCAGGAAAAGTGTTAGGAGCCTGGTATGGAGTAAGGATGTCCCTCAAAACAGCAAAAGGGTCTTAGGACGTACTACGTTCCAACCCTGACGTATGCCTCAGAGACCTGGGTTATGAAAGGAAGGGAGCGAAGCAGAATACAGGATAGTGAGATGAAATTCTTGAGAAGCAGTATTGGAGTGACAAAGGTGGACAGGTTAAGAAATGAGAAGATCAGAGAATTAGTCAAGGAGGGAGCATTACAGGATAGGATAAAGGAATCAAGGCTTAAATGGTATGCGCATGTTAAGCGAATGGATGAGAGGAGGATACCCAGGAAGATACACGAGATGAAAATAGAGGGAAAAAGACTAAGAGGAAGGCCAAGAGATAAGTGGCTGAAGGGTGTGGAGGACTGCGTGCGAAAGAAAGGAGAAAACTGGACCAAGGTGGTGACGGAGAGGTGGTGGGAAGACAGAAGACGATGGAGAGGCTTATGTTCCAAACAGACCCGGCCAGTGGCTGGAAACTGTTCAAGATGATGATGATGATGAAGACATTCCTTAAAGGATATAAACTTACGAAATTACGGAAATATATGGATAAGCGAGCAACAAATAGCCGCCTTTTGACACAACGGGACGGCACGGACAAGCACGATATGGCACGGCCAGCCTGAACTGTTAGGTCACTACTGAGGTTACATATTCTATTTTAAAATGCTAATATCCTACCGGTCACCTCCTTGAGGACAGTTTATACCTCCCTATGTACGATGAGAGTATTTGGTAAGGCCAGGCCTTGTTGAATCGAAAGTTATGGTTTGGCTATAATACTTGCATGATTCATACGTCCGCCAAATTGAAACTATTTGGCTGATGACCTGGTAGTTTGGGCAAAAGACGCTGTTAGAACACATTTAACCTACAAAAGCAATAATAAACAAATGCACACGAGTACTGTATCGGTGTTTTATCAAACCTAGTGCTGCCATCTACGATGTGCACACAATCCACACACAGTGTTTAGTTTTCAACCTTACACACAGTTCAGTTCATTTCGTGTCGGGTCAAAAGTACCATGTATTTTAGAGTAAATAAATACTCGTTTGTTTAAACTGTTCCGCTGATAGGTTATGGGGCCTAGTGTCGTAACTGTAACACGAAACATTCAGTGTGAACAAAAAGGCCTCTAACCTCACCACGCGTTCGGCTGCAAGCGCGGTCACGTTTTGTATCTTGAGATGGATGTACACAGCGCGAGGATCGAACTTCTCGACAGACAAACGCTCCTGAAATGGCTCACCTTCCATAAAATGGCGGACGGCGCCGGCGGGGACACGCCCGAGCACCTCAACGAGTTTTTCGACACTGTTGACAAACTCGGCGACATGGATAAACATCCACCCAGATCAACTGGCGATAATGTTGCTGTACAGCTTGCCGTCGTCCTTCGAAAATTTCCGCTGCGGCATTGAGTCACGTGACGAGCTGCCAACCCCTGAAGCCGTGAGAGCCAAAATCACGGAGGAGAGCGAGGCCCGAAAAAATAGAACATCCAACGATGGATCCGCCGTCATGTTCGCAAAAAACAGAAGTTCCCGCAAAAGAAGAATTCGCTGCATCACGAATACAAGGACGGAAACAAACAAAAAAAAGACAGTGTCAAATCTGCAAGAAAATCGGCCATAAACTATTGGATTGTTGGTACGGCAAGAAAAACAAAAAGTCCAACGAGGAACAAGCAGCGGAATCCGGAAACGTCTGCTACCATGTCGGTAATAGTGCTGCGTCGATAATGCAGAGTCGTGACTGGTGCCTCGACACACCTGTGTTGCCACCCGGAAAGTTTTCGTCAACTCGACATCAACAAACGCGCTACACTCATCAATCTTGAAAATGACAGTTCAACTCCGATCACCGAAAAAGGGACAGTTTCATTCAAAACCGAAGTGTCGGGAACCCAAGTAAATGTGAATCTTAATGATGCATCTCACATGCCGCACTTACGCACAATTCTCATGTCGGTGAGCAAAATCACCGATCATGGTTCCGATGTCGTGTTTTGTAAACAAGGTGCAGTGGTCTTGAACGCGAGTGGCGAAATCGAGTTGTGCGTGGATCGAATCGGGGACTTATATTATGTGCACGAACACGACGAGAACGCATGTGCTGCGCCACAAAACGAAAAGACGGTGTCACTTGAGACGTTACATAGACGTTTTGGACATGCGAACACGCGCGATATTACCCACGCAGTGCGCGATATGCTAGTGACTGGCATAAAACTCGATGACAAAGTGTCTCAGCTGGAGTATGATACCTCCATCAAGGGGAAGATGACAAGAACGCCCTTCCCAAAGTGTTCCGGAGAGAATTGGAACCACTTGACATCATCCACACCGATGTTTGGGGTCCACATCCGATCACATCCATGGGCGGATCTCAGTATTTTATCACGTTTATCGATGACGCCTCCAGATGGTGCGAGGTTCGATTCCTAAAATCAAAAGCTGAGGCATTCAACGCAACCGTAGAGTACGTCGCATTCGCTGAGAACTTCACCGGTCGGCGCGTCAAACAAATCCAGACGGATAACGGCCGCGAATACTTCAGTGGAGAAATGGAAAAGTTCATGAAGAGCAAGGGCATCACTCGACGGCTCACCGTACCTTACAATCCGGAGCAGAACGGCGTCGCGAAGAGGAAAAACCGCACCCTGTTAAACGACGGCAGATGTCTAATGATGGAGTCTGACGTACCAGATTCACCTTGGACTGAGCTCATCAACGCCTCAAATTACCTGCAGAACCGGTTACCATCAGCAAAATTGGGAGGAAAAATCTCATACGAGATTTGGACGGGTAAGCCTCCTGACATTTGAGGGACTCGGTGCTATAGATGCCTAAATAACTTGTCGTTTAAGGTTACTTTCCTATGTTGTGTACATAGGGGAAAAGTCCTTATTGTATTGTGGGTTAAAGACCTATGGCACTGAGCCACTCATTTCGCGCCTGAAAATCATTGAGAGCCCTACGATTTATCTCGACCGAGAACCAGGTAAAAACAAGTTCGAGCCACTTGGACGAGACGGTATTCTGGTGGGATACTCGACAGAATCCAAGGGTTACCGGATCTGGGTTCCTGGCAAGAGGAAGGTGATAGTGAGCCATGACGTAAAGTTCTTGGAGCGCAAACGTAAAGACAAAGATCAACCCAAGGACGAGCGCAATTGTCGAAAAATCGTCACCGCCCCGAAAATTCAAGAGAAAAACGTGAACTTGAGGAGCCAACCGAAACACAAGGAGTTTTATTGGGATGCTCCAATCCACGCTGGACAACAACTTCCACTGGACAAGGAGGAAGAAGTGGAAGAGTTTCGAGGATTCGATCCAGAAGAAGAACCGCAACAAGACATTTCAATTCTCGAATCGATGATCAAATCTTAACACAACACAGAAGACGACTACGACAGCGATTACATCATCGTCGAGGTGCCACTTAGCGACGCCAAGGAGGTCGCCGAGAACAGTGGCTACAATCTTCGCAGCTGAAAAGCCAGAGAAACTAGATACACCGAACAGAGCGCAATCGTCGAGGAGACATTCACTGCCGAAATCCCGACGGGACAGGCAATGAAAAGCCCAGAGGCCGACGAATGGTTCCAAGCCATCGTCAACGAGATGAGATCAATCTTGGAAAACGACACCTGGGTACTCAAAATTGACTTGTAATCAATACAGAACCATGATTGATTCTACTAATACCTGGGTACTCGTCGATCGACCACAGGGCATCAAAATCATCGGCAGTAGGATTGTTCTCCATAACAAATTCCATCCCGATGGCTCTTTCGAGAAGCGGAAGGCGAGGCTAGTCACACAAGGATTCAGTCAATAGCCTGTGATCCATTTCACACCTTCGCTTCAGTCGCTTGTCCTGGGTCAATTTGTCTGATGATGTCTCTCGCCGCCAGGTTCAAGATGAAGATGCTACAGTATGACGTCACCACGACATATTTAAATGGAGATCTCGACGACCAAATATATATGGAGGTCTCGAAACACTTCAAAAAGATCTTGGAGGGGATCATCGATAAGGAGCCCACAAACGACATCTCTAACAAGGCCAATGATGCTCTGAAAGAGTTTAGAAAAGGCAACAAAGTTTGTCTTCTAAAGAAATCCTTGTACGGCCTGCGCCAGGCTGGACGAAATTGGTACAACAAATTGTATCAGATCCTTCGGTCTATTGGAGCCGTCCCAACTCAATCGGATCCATGCCTATTCATCATCGGTACAGGGGAAGATGCTGTGCTGATCACAGTTTACGTCGACGACATTCTCATTGCGTGTCGTTAACCAAAAAGGGCTTCTCAAATAGGACGTCAACTGGGGGAGCACTTCTGAATAAAGTATCTCGGCCTGCCAAGTGCTGCCTGGGCATCGAGATTTGTCAAACTGATGGACGAATCACCCTGGAACAGAAAGGTTATATTCAGGAACTCCTCTACCGATTCAACATGATGGAGAGCCGGACCGTAACCACCCCTGTGGACACCAACACCAGGTTGCCGAAAAACCTGAATCTTTCCGAAGACAACGAAAAACTCCCATACAGGGAGCTGGTGGGAGCCTTGACACCTGTCCGTCTCCACCAGGCCCGATATCACCTTCCCCGTCAGCTACTTAGGCCAATTCAACAAGTGCTACGGCCCTCAGCACTGGACCGCAGCGAAACGTGTCCTACGATACCACAAGGGGACACCGAACGTCGGCCTATCCTATGAACGTGACCATCAACCTCTCAAAGGCTACGTGGACGCGGACTGGGGTAGCTGCACCGAGGATCGTCGATCGTATACGGGCTACATTTTCATGCTCTGAGGAAGCCCGATCTCCTGGGACGCCAGAAAGCAACATACTGTCGCCCTATCCACTACGGAAGCAGAATATATGGCCTTAGCAGAGTGCACAAAGGAAGCAGTATATCTACAGCGACTTCTACGAGAATTGGGGCTTGACGACCTGTCCAAACTCACGGTCTACTGTGACAACCGCAGTGCACTCAAACTCGCCGAGAATCCCGTTTTTCACGCCAAGACGAAACACGTCGACATAAAGCATAATTTTGTACGAGATGCAAACCAAAGCAAATCTCTCATCGTGGACTATGTCCCAACGTCGGACCAGATAGCAGATTTTCTGACGAAAGGTCTTCCGAGACCCAAGCACAGCTGGTGCACGAAGGCTGCAGGACTCCAGATCCAGTCATGAGAAGAAATCTTAACACCTCACTCGAGGGGAAGTGTTAGAACACATTTAACCTACAAAAACAATAATAAACAAATGCACACGAGTATCGGTGTTTTTTCAAATCTAGTGTTTAAACTGTTGTTTAATTGACTTTGTCCTGAGCCTGTTCCGCTGATAGACGTTTCCCACATTAAGGTATATTGTTGCAAAATTTGGTAGAGATCAGTTGATTAGGCTAGTCATAACTTGATTTGAGCTCAGAACATTTGGGTGGGCGCCATTTCTTTTTTGTTATGATGGCGGTGATATACAACATGACACTGAGTTGTTCCTTGCTAGTGCTACCTCTGTACCATAGGTGGTTCGATTTGGTTTCGTTGTGTTTGAATTGATAGGGAGGATCGATTTGACACATACACGGCCGCCATCTTCAAACTAATGGGGTGATGACCTTAAAGTGTGGTCAAAAGACGCTTCCCACATGAGGATATGTTGTTGCAAAATTTGGTAGAGATCAGATGATTAGGTTAGTTGTATTTTGATTTACGCTTTGAACATTTGGGTGGCCGCCATTAAGTTTCTATCAAGATGGCGGCGATATAAAACATGACACTGAGGTGCCCTTTGCTAGTGCTACCTCTGTACCAAATTTCGTTCAATTCGGTTTCACCGTGTTTGAATTGATAAGGGGGGACAGACATACCAAATCACACACACTCATTCACTCACACACAGACAGACACACAATTTTTGGCCCTGTGTTGATCTCATGTCTACTTTAATTTTTTGTAAAAATCGAAAGTAGGCTAACTCTAAATTATAATACATGTAGGTTACAAAGAACTTTTACTGAAAAAAAATAAAATTAGAAGATCAGTTGCTGACATCTCCGCCCATAAAAATTATACCATATTTAGGATTTGAAAATTGAATGTTGTAACATGTAGAGGAAGTAATGTTGTGTGTTTTCAGACAAGCTGTATGTTCTGGCTGCCAGCACAATTACTCAACTTCCTGGTGGTTCCCCCACCAGCACGGGTGATGTACGTTGGCTCGTGTGCACTCATCTGGGTCAACATCCTTTGCTGGTTTAAACACAAGGAGTATTAGTATCATTGTGCCTTCTGACCTACAGAGTTACCACCAAATCCACAAAGGCCTGAAAATCTAGGCTCAATGATATTCATCTTCTTTGGTGTGCTGATTGCAAATGTTATACTATTTTTCTCTATCACATCTGGATTTCATCATAATGTTAACCTGAAGGTGTGAGGAGAAAGCATATTAGTGTTTATTCTTGTAATGTATGAAGCCCCATATAGCCTGGTCTAATATACCACATATAAAATGTCTCACAAAATGACAGCTATCCTGCCTAATGTGGCAGAAGGAAAGGCAGGAGTTCCATAAATACCACCCATACCATTACAAACATCCTATTTATACCAAAATCTGCTCTTTTTTTATTATGTACTGACCTCTTTGTAAAAGAGCAACCGGCCGCGCTACCTCGTGCCTCGCTGGCGTGGGTTTGAATCCCACCTCGGCCGTCCTGAAAATGGTTTTCGTGGTTTCCCCATTTTCACCACCAAGCAAATGCCGGGACGGTTCCTTTCATTAGGTCCACGGCCAATTTCCTTCCAAAATCCCTTCCCTTACCCTTCCTGAAAAGAAAATACATGGCCATTGGCTGCATTAATTTTAAAAACATATTTGTAAAAGAATGCATTTATTACATAAAAAAGAAACTTCCGTGATGGGTGAATCAGAGAGTGTCTCTCATGACACCAAGATCCCAGATTCGATTCCTAGCCAAGTCGGATTTTTGAAGGGTGGCAAAAATTTATGGCACTCCAAGTCATACGATGTTCAATTGTAAAATATGTCTCATCACATTTGGTGAACACAAACTAATATTAATTAAATAATCTCAGCTGCAGGTCATCCTACAGAGCTCCGATTTCACTACTAGATGGCAGTGTTAAACAGAATGTCGAGATTGGAAAGTAGATCGCTTCAATGGCTCCAACTCAAAAGATTTATGCCACGGGAGTTGTGGCATTCTTCTTCTTCTTTGCGAATGGGTCACTTAGGACATATTTTGAGCTTTCCTACTTGCCCAACAGTTCTTCATTTGCATGGACTGTTGTAATTTTTGTTCCTCCGACAATGTACGTCACATTGGTTTCTTATCTTCCTCAATTCCCCTTGTGTGGACAATATGCCTTATTGCATTTCTATCCTTCAGTATGCCTTCCTTCCGAGGGGAAGGAAAGCCAGCGGGCCCATGTCATAGATTTATGGCATGAAAAAGAACCTACCACTTTAATTGGTAGTGTGTAGCTAAATTTGTAGGTTATTTGGTTTAGAAACGCTCTATCAAGTTCCAGCGTTCACCGCTGGGTGGCAGTGGCGTCTGGTAGCCAAATTTGTAACTACTTGAAATTGAACTTCCATTTATCTTCATTAACTCCTCTCGTGAGGTTGGCGTCAGGAAGGGCATCCGGCCGTAGAAACCATCATCCACGTGGAATTTCATTGCATCTCATCCCAGACCCCATTGGAAACGGGATTAATAAGGGGTAGACATAAACATAGATGTGGCCACCAGAGATTTTTAGTGCAGGTCTTTCAAGTTGAGCAGTACATTAGTTGGTAACATGCATGTCATGGATGAGGGTGAAAAGAATGATAAACAAGTCACAAACACCCAGTGCCCGAGCCAGGAGAACTAACTACACGAAGTTAAAAATCCACAACCCGGCTGGAAATCGAGCCCACAAACCCTCGGTTCAAAGATCACTATCTACTGGGTCACGGAGCCAGAAATAATAATAATGATAATAATAAACAATAATAATAATCATGGGTTGTGAATCTGTGTGCCATAATGAGGACGAAGTGAACAGTGGAATCGTCACAAACTCCCAGACTCCAAGTCAGGGGAATTAACCATTCAAAATTAAGAATCGCTAAATGCTGCCAGGAATCTGAGTAAACCCACTTAGCCAGACAGTATTATATTGAATCCTTACTTGTAGAGATTTATTTTGCATTAGAATTTATTGGCAGTGTTACAACTACCCACTAGAAACGTGGATTGGGGGATGTAACACAGCTCAAAAGCATCTCAAAGTAGGCAGTGGTTCCTTGACAGCAGCCAACTAACAAAGAAACTTTGCAAATGTAAACTTCCTTAACTTGCTGAAACTTAGCTGAAGGTTGGTCAGATTGCAAGAAATAATCTGTGATGATTTTGTCCCCTAATTCACTAGGCCCGTCCCTATTTATGCGAGCTTAAATATGCGTGGAAGACTTACAGCAGCCCAGGTACTGATATTGTCTTCTACAACCATTTCCCAAGCAATCTCTTTACTTTGTAGTCAGCCAACATGCTAACGGGAGCCCAATTATTTTGAGTGGTAATAAATATTTATTTATTTATTTACATATGTTACGCCCTCATTGGAGCACTTAACCAAAACAAGTATATACATGTCTCAAAAACAATATTAAAGATTCAGCTTCTTATTTTTCTTCTTTTCCCAAAACATTTTCATTCGAGTCGACCTTGCCGCTCTCTCTGCATCGCTTATGGTGTAAGTTTTGCGAGTAAAGGTTTTTAAGGGAAGTTGGATGTTCTTGTTTTTCAAGATATTCTTCTCATCTTTGTTAGCAATTTGGGACATTGTCAAGCCGAGTTCATCCAGATCATTTTGAATTTCCATAAACCAAGAGTTCTTTGTTTTACTTTTGAAAAAATAATTAAATAATACTTTTAATTGTCTGGTATCCGGCAGGCGTGAGATATGACAAAAAAAAGCAATTCGCCTTTTTCGCATAGTATCGACTATAGACTCAGTTTCTTTATAAACCACTTCATTTGGTAATAGACGCCATTGACCATCCACCTGATGTTTTTTATTAATTATAGTTCTGAGAATTCTTCTATCAATCTTCTGTAATGTGTCAGTAACTGATCGAGTGTTTAACTTGAAAAGTGTTTCACAAGCATATATTGCTTCCGGTTTAATAACTGATTCGTAATGTCATAGTTTGGCATTTATGGAGAGTGATTTTTTTTGGTAACTAGACCAAGTAATATATTGCGCTTGTCTTAACTTTGTTGATCTATTTTCGATTGATGCTTTCTCATTCAAATTCCATGTTATAATCTCCCCTAAATATTTAAATTTATGTACAACTTTAATTTCTTTATTGTTAATCAATGTAATAGCTTGTGTTTTCACATCAAAGGATGCCATTATTTCAGTCTTTTCAAATGAAATTTGAAGTCCTACTTTTGCTGCAATAGACCCAAGTTCTTCAATTTGGTGTTTAGCCTCATCTATACTGGTTGCAAGCAGTGCAAGGTCATCTGCAAAAGCCAAGCAATTCAGTTTTATATTAGTACCAATCTTTACATTTGGAGGACAAGTTTTGTTCCACTCACGCATGATCTTTTCAAGAACACAATTAAATAATAATGGTGATAGGCCATCTCCCTGTCGAAGTCCAGTCCGGATATCAAATGGTTCAGACAAGGCTCCTCGAAATTTAACCTTTGATTTAGTATCTTTCAAAGTAATGCCGATGAGGTTGATAAGCTTTTGATGTAACCCAAATTCCCTAAGGATTTTAAGTAATGACCCTCGATGGATACTGTCATAAGCTTTCTTAAAATCCACAAAAGTAATGACCAAATCCTTTTGTCTCATTCTATGATATTTCATTATCCATTTCAGACTGATGATCTGATCCGGACAGCTGCGACCTGGTCGGAACCCTCCTTGATATTCTCCTAGTTCTTGATCGAGTTGTTGTTGAATTCTTGTCGAGATAATTCTAGATAGAATCTTGTATGTTACATCAAGCAAAGAAATCCCACGGTAGTTGTTCGGGTCTGATCTATCACCCTTTTTATGAATTGGGTGGATTACAGCCATTCTCCATTCCTCTGGTATTTGTTCCGAATTCCATACATCGATGAGGCCTTTATGGAGGTTGGAGATGGTTTGTGAATTCTCACCTGCTGCTCTATAATTTTTTAGCCAATTAATCGCTGCACATACTTCAGTCAAGTCAGGAGGAATAATGTTCTGTAAATTTGTTTTATTTTTTGGATTAAGCTCAAAACAAGTTATTCCTTAGGTTCATCAGCATTTAGTAGTTCCTTAAAATAATCTGCTAGAATTGTAGCATTATCAGTATCATTGTGGGCTAGTTTACCTGATTTATCTCTCATTAATAGTGTAGGAGGGCTGTATTTAGAATGATATTGACGAAATGTCCTGTAATAGTCCCTTGTTTTGTGTTGTTTAAAGGAATCATCAATAATTTGTATGGACTTTTTTTTATTTTCTCTTTTAATTCTCTTAATTTCTTTGGCAGTTTCCCTTCGAACAATGGTTAATTCTTCTCGCGATTGTGTGGTCCTCTTTTGCTGATCATTGAGCCATGCTGTATGTATTTTCCGAATTGCAGCGTCACATTCCGCATTCCACCATGCATGCTTTTTCCTTTTCCTAATACAGAATAAAATTGTTTTAATCCTCACATTCCATACTTCTAATTTTAATCTTTTTTTTTTTTTTTGCCTTACATCTATTATCAACTGAGAATCCGTCCAACTATCAAGGAGAACTGGATAAAGCATTGGGCACAAAAGGAATCAATATTGTAGTGATCACATGAACTAAAATGAAGTTACAATGAACAATGGAAATCGATAAATATACAATGATCTATAGCATAGTGCAGCAAGAGAAGAGGGCCACAGCAGGAGTAACAATATTGGATGATAGGAAGTGGTAAAGTGAGATTGTATACAGTACACAGAACAGGATACAAAAAGGTTGAGATAGAGAAGTTTTATGAACTGTTACAATCAGTAATTCATAAAGTTTGTAAGAATGATTATCTGATTGTAACCAGTGACTGAAATGCATGCATTGGAGATAAATCAATAGCAGAAGTGATGGGAAATAAAGGTAAATGTATCTTGAATGTAAATGGAGAGTCATTGAGAGAGTTTGCAAAATATAACTTATTGGTTGTTAGTAGAAATAAAGATGTAATTCAGGACATTCTGGCATTTGGTAATGAAAGGATTGAAAGGGTTTCATCATATAAATATTTAGGATGTCAAATCAATGATAACCGGGAGGTAAGTCAAGAAATTTGCATCAGAATTGAGCAGGCCAGAGGTCCTACATGAAAATGAGAAAAGATTTGACTAGCCGTGATTGAAGTCTTACATTACGCAACCAACTGTTTCGATGCTACGTTTTTAGTATCCTGCTCTATGGAGTTATTAAGTAAGAAACTTACAGAATTTGAAATGTGGCTGTATTGCATGTGTTAAGGATACCATAGACAGCTAAAATCACAAATGTGGAAGTACTGCGGCGTATAAGCAAGGATTTAGAAATTCTCAATGACATTAAAAGAACTGGAATATTTTGGTCATTTCATGCACAACAACAAATACAACCTGCTACAATTAATTATTCAAGGGAAGATTGATGCCAATAAGGTCCAGGACGTATAAAGTATCCTGGCTAAAGAAACTCAGCCAGTGGTTTGGACCAAGAACAGTGTCACTGTTTAAAAGCTATGGACAAACAGCAGATCACCAATATTCTTGGAGGATGAGGCACTTGAAGTAGAAGAAGAAGAACTTAAGAATTCCAAATATTTTTCTTTGGAAAAAGGACAATTATAAATTTACTTTGGCATTAATGAAATTGTAAGTCGTTGTTTTGTTGTTAATTCGTTTTAGGGGCTGGGACATCTTGGTCATCATCCCCATCTATTTGGGTATGTGTTCATTTGACTGATACTTGTGTTTACATGGTGACTGTAGTAGTATGTGAAACTGTAATTACTGGATTAGGGTCAAGGATGGGATTGGTGCCTCGTGACTTGAAATAAGGTACTATTCCGGTATTTGCCTGGAGAGGGAGTGGAAAAGACTAGGGGAAAAAGCACACTTAGGATAATCGCTGTCAGTGCCGAGATTAAACCTCCGATCTCCAAATTTGCTGCAGCTCCCCATCGGGTGATTTAACATGCACGCGGTGAAAATTCTGCATTTCTACCATGCCATCTAATTAGGAACATGAAGTCCCATTCAGGATTTAACTGGCTGGATTTCTTTTGCTTTCTTATCAGTTTAATCATGAATAAAGCTGGATTTCATTAGGTTGTTTTTTTTTGGTTTTTTTTTTTTCTTCACCAAATATGTGTGATTTATCTCTGCTCCAAGCCTACCCACGGCAGAGAGGTAAAACACACATCACTCAGAGTGCACTGGGCTAACAAACACAATGAGCCGGAATTGACAAACATGAGATATATACTATTTACTAATATAAATTAACATCACAAACTAAACTGAAAACCAATTTCTCATTCATCTCGGATAACCAACAACCGATAGAAGTCCAAATTAAATAGAAGAAATGGGGCTGGATCGGGCATACTCTGTGAGAACAGAACGATGCAGTAGAAAGTTAGTTATTGAGGTTTTAAGGGGCAGAACAGCAAGATCATCTGCCCCATGCAGTAGAAGGGGAGCTCTAGACTGGAACCTTCAAGGGGCTTGAAAACAAGGAAGACTGGAAAGATACCATTGAAAAGGAGGCCGGAAAAGCTGAAAAGATTTGGAGGGAAGTGAAGAACTTCGCAGCAAACAGATTTAGATGGAAGTCATTCTTGGATGCCCTGTGCTCCGCACAGAGCGAGTCAATAACATAATTCATTCATCTCAGAGGGCAAATTTGAGTGCTTGCTCCCAATTTACGATAAGATTTACAAAAGACAATAATTGGTATGGATCATTCCAGACACAGTGAGACATTCATGCATCATACAGGGTGATTCTCTATGTAGTTTACAACTTCAATAATGTGTAATTATTTATTGGAACCACTTACAGACTTGGTTTGTAGGTTATTATATTGCAGAACACTTCAAGTTTTGACTCACGTAGTTTGTAGTTGCACAGTTGTCCGCCACGCGCGCCACCTGTCACTTGTTGGAAATGGAGTCTTTCACTGGAGCGGAAAAAGAGAAGTGCATGTTCTGGTTTGAAGACCAAGTCAGCAACGAGTGTACAGTGGAGGTTTCTCACAGAATTTGGCAAAGACCCACCCAACAGACCAACAGTGTACAAATGGCACCAGACATTTACCGAAACAGGTTGTTCTGTGCTACACACAAAGGCGCCAGGCCGCGCACCTGTGACTGGCGATGTGGAGGAAACAGTTAGGGAGAGGTTCGTTCGCAGTCCAGAGAAATTGAAACTGGTATCCCTCAGACCACTGTTTGGTGGGTGTTACGTCGACATTTGGCCATGAAAGCATACCGATTGCCCTTGGTTCAAGCACTAAGTGCAGCGGATAAACATACCCGACATGAATTCTGTGTTGAAATGATGGATCGCATCAGCCGTGATGAGTCATTCTTGAACAATGTGGTCTTCAGCAATGAATCAACGTTGCACCTTTCTGGCCGAGTCAACACAATTGTCGCATTTGGGGCATGGAAAAACCACATGGGCACCACGTGACAGCCCCAAAGTGAACGTTTTCTGCGCTGTTTCGAGATAAACAATTACCTGGCCGCCACGGTCCCCAGATTACACACCACTGGACTTCTTTCTGGGGGGTTTTGTGAAAGATAGGGTGTACATCCCTCCCCTACTTGCAAATCTTGATGAACGGAGACATCGCATCACAACAGCCATTGCCTCTGTTACCCCGGAAATGCTGGTTCATACGTGGCGGGAAATCAACTTCCGTTGTGATGTGTCCAGGATGACAAATGGTGCACACATTGAGCCGTAATGGATTTGTCAAAAAAACTTGAAGTGTTTTGCTATGTAATGACATATAAACCAAGTCTGTAAGTGGTTCCAATAAATAATTACACATTATTGAAGTTGTAAACTACATAGAGAATCACCCTGTATAATAAGCATTTAACACCATCCTTGTAACCCGTCCAGTAGTGGATAATGTGTAGTGATTATGAAACCTATAAGTCAGCAAGTGATTAATCAATATGGAAATAACACCTTTTAGAGCTTCTCGCTCAATACAATATATTTATGGCACACAAACAATGAGACAGAGAGAGAAGGAATACATCCTGTAAAAACATATTTTAAAATATTCTCTTCGTTCTTCCCTATAATATTGGGGTGCTGCAGCCAGTTTGTACCCCCTTGGTACATCCCTGTTTGAATCTGAAGATGTTTGCTTGATGAATCAACATTATCCTTGTTTATTTTAGTACAGTGAATATTTGAATATGCAGTTATGGCTTATCACTGCTTTCACTTTTGAAATTTATATACTCGTATTTTGAATTCACAAGTGTTTACTCTCCAATATAATGTAATTGGGCTCCCATTAACATGTTGACTCATTTAAGAGCAACCTACACATTTAGGGATAAGGTATGTGTTCCAACAACCTGCTGGTTATATTGGGTTAGTGCTGTAGTCTGCATCAATGAATTCGTAAAATTTGCAAAACTAAAAACCTCATCTCCTGATTTAACCAAAGTCTTACATTCCCTGCTCCATTATTCCTCAAAGCCCCCATTGGCAGCTTGCAGCATCCAACAGTAAACATCCGTCTTTCTTCTCCGATATTTTGATAAAATCTTCCAATCTACTCAACACAAACAGCACCTATAAATAAAGTTAATGTTATCGTTGTTAATTTATTTCAATTCAGTGATTCTAGATGTATTTGTACAAAAATTTGATTTTGGGGGCAAATGGTATGTAATGGCATTTTGAACTATGGAGAACGAGCTGCAAAAATCTATGAGTAAGTTACTACTGCTATGTGGGAGTGCAAGCAGAATGCCAAAATTGGAGAGTAGATGGCTCCAATTAAAAAGATCTATATCAGGTAGCTGTGGCTATACAATTATTATTACTATCGTTTTATTTACCAGTAGTCGTTCCATTGTTTAGTCAGTCTATGGTCATTGTTGTTTATTTATCAGCAATTACATCATAGTGATCAGGTGGCAATTAGCACCAATTCAGATTTTTTTTAAAGTACAGGTATGTTCAGGGAAGCCAGAAGTCCATTCAGAACTAAGGTGAGTTGAAATCAATTAGTATATTTGTAAAGAAAGTGTAGGAATAATTAAAATATAAGTAATAACAGTATATGCAAAAAGGACCTATAAAACCCTGATCAAAATCAATGTTTATGAAATATTAGCCAAACATTTATGTGTAGGCCACTATCTTCCAGATGCCAAGGACTAAAGTAAAACTGCAGCCCATCAGAAATAAACTATTCATTTTAAAGTTGATGTATGTGGTAAAGAGTAGGAGGGCAAACACAGTGGATGGATAACAAATTAGGAATTGAAGTGATAGAAGCCATTTTTCAGTGTTGCCTAGCTTTCTTGCCTTATTTTAAGTATGTTCATTTCAGATCTATACAGTGTTCATTTATTACAAGAAGCTAGAGCTCGTCTCCATGTCTCAAAATTCAAACAAATTTTTATGTTCGCACTGCCTGCAAACCACATGTCAGGTCGTTATGAAAGAGTGAGTTTAGAGGCCAATTAATACAGTAGCAGTTAGAATTATTGTAAAAATCCATCAGTATGTCTTCCTTCAGAGGGGAAGTAAAGCTAGCGGTCCCATGTCATAGATTTATGGCATGTTAAAGAACCTTCCACTAATTGCACCTGTCTGAAGCTAAATTGGATAGTTTAAGAATGTAAACAACGCTCTTAGGTTTCTACGTTCGTTGCCAAGAGCCGACTGTGGTGGCGTCTAGTAGCTAAGTTCTGAACTTGGCCTAGTAGTCATTGACGGTGGCGCTTGGTGGCAAAAGTAGGAACTATTTGAAAAATTCTAAGTTGCAGTACTTAAAATTAAAAAACAGATAACACACACTAATACAGTCATCACAATTAACACCGGTTATCAGACAGATTCTACACACACCCTTAAGTACACGGGGCTACATGACCGCGTTGTCGCAGCCCCTAAACTTAAGAACCAACCAGAATTATTGTATTAATCTTTGCCAATCACAAGACCATATAAACCAAAATTTGTTGTTAACTATTTCCCCTTCCAAATAAACCAAAAACATATACATTTGAGCTTATTTTCAATCTATATTCATCTTGAAGCAATACAAATTCAGTAAAATGACTGAAATATTGTAACTCCATACAGGTTAAACAACATTTTAATAATAACCATAATTGTTTGTGCTTGATTTAGAGCCTATATGGGAGAAAGAGGACACATGCCCTCTAAATTTTTATGAACTTTCTTCTCTTCTGTGTTCATTATAAAGTGAAACATCAATCCCTTGTCATCCTCTAGTATTTACAATTCTTTTCAATAATATTTTGTCTCACCACCACTTGTTATAATATATCAAAGTAAAGTTTTGAAATTCCATGCCATCATTAATGTAATAGTCTCCTCATATCACAAAATTTGCTGTATATGGTCTTTTAATTGGCAAAGACTAATACAGTAGTTCTAACTGCTGCTGTATTAATTGGCCTCTAAACTCACTTGACATCAATTCCACAGAACATTATTTTGTGGAACTGAATGAAAGGCACATTAAACAGCTAGATACGAGTACACCAATCGCCACAATACCTCCAATTAAAGCCATATTACACACAGCCAGATATAATGGTGTTGAAAGTTTCTGAATTGAGATCAAAGTAGGTAATAATAATAATATCGTATGGCCTCGGGTGCCGGATGCAAGCTTTGTTATCTGACACTCAAAGGGTAGCTTGCATGTCGAATTTCGTTGGTCCTTGAAGTACTATGAAAGTCAAGGAGGTTAGATATCTAAGTTCCTTGAACACTATAGCGCTTTCTAATAGAGAAATGAGGAACTTTGTGTTGGCGGTAAATCCCGAGATTAATTTTGCCATTATGAACATGGCCTACTAAAAATCCTAATTCATTGTCCACTCATTGTAGGTAACAGATATTTGAACTCTCTAGCCAGGATAATTAATTTCAGACAACCTTTCAATCGCAGACCTGTGATATTAATGGTGCATCACTAATTGAACAATCATGAGAGAGAGAAAGGAGAATATTCTAGTCCATACTCTTCTGATCCTTCTATCAATTATAGGATCAAAATAATTATAAATCAAATATATTTAGAAGCTTTAATAACAGATGAAACCAGCTAAATATCTACTTTGATAATAAGAAATGAAAACACACAGGTCAATGATGTGATATATCTTTAGAAAAAGGAGCAAATATATTTATATTCATAAAAATGATTTTAGAGTAAGCCTCTCCTAAGTCAGACATACTATGAAGAGTTGACAAATGAACTGTGTTGGGCATAAACTATTCATGGTGTAATTGGTTCACACACCTTCCTTAAATGCAGAAGATTTGGGTTCAAGTCCCAATGGTCATCTCATTTTCAACTCTTATGGTTCAAAAATACTAATTTATGCTTGTAAAATTATGGAGCATTATGTTCTAAATATGGTAAGGTATTACAGTATTTCATAACTTGCCAGTACATAGCAATAGAAAGTAGTAAGCTAAATAGCAATCAAATTACAGTAACATGAATAAAAGAGAAAATGACTAGCCATGGTGCAAGAGACACCCAAGATATTTTGTTATCTTTCTGTGTTTGTAGAGTAAACGAGAGAGTGATTCTTTAGCGATGTTAATACTGTAGTAGCTTTCTTTGTACAGGACCATATTTTGTGCAATCAGTCCACACCACTATAATCACAGTCAACGTGATGTGTGGCTTTGCTTCTTTACATCTTTGACGAGACCTATGGCCTGCCTAACCTAGAAGTGATTTCTTTCTGTTCGTTTTCGGAATTCAGCTTTAACATGTGTCTGATGTGTTGTATAGAAAGGAGCAAAGTGACATGCCAAGTTGGCTGTTCTACAATATAGTATAATAGGGAATCACTCATTTTCATCTAGGTATTCTTTCCACAGCCTCAAGTTTTAAAGCCATATTTTTTCAGTGTTGCCCCGCTAATCCTCTTGAGTCGGTAAATATGTTGACTGGAAGTTCTTAATATATTTGCATTTCAACTCCATATTATTCCCTTTTCTACAAGGTCACAGAAGAGGTGCGATGAGTGTCTATGAGGCAGATGATCTTCCTGATGCGACTCATGAGAGGAGTTACAAATAAAATGAAGAAATGAAGATGAATGAAATAGGATAAGGAGTTGAAAAGAGGTAGTCATGGTCTATTAGAAAGTACTGTTTAGGATTTGCCTGGAGTTGAAAATGGGGAAACCTCAAAAACCAATACAATAAGAGCCTACATTTGGGGTTCAAATGCTCTCACCTTCAGAGTCCAGAAATAGCTTGATCTCAAGGCCTCGTACATGAATGACCGTAGCTATCCCAGTCGGTTATTACCAATATTATTATCATTTTTTATTTTATTTTCGTCTTATTAAAGGGAAGGGTAAGTAAGGCACTCTCAGTTTCTTTCATCACAGCCATTTCCCCCCTCCCCATGACTACTACTTTTTTTCTTTTATAGACATGGTCTCTCAATACATGCAATTGTAATAAATAATAAATAAATTAAATACAATCAGTGGAGTAGAGAGTTCGAACTAAAAATTTGTAATGTTGTTGGCTACCCTTTTACATGCATGGCCTGTGAAGGATTTGATTACTACTGCTGAATGTAAAAGATTACTGAAATTTCTCTTGTTTGTTTATGTGTTTATAATTTATTTATTTTTATTTATTTTCTTTCTTCTATGTAATTTACTGTTAACCTTCCGTCGGTCGCAACGTTAATGTTTCACGGAACGGTCACAATGTATCATAATGATACATTCAAACCAGATGTCCAGCTACGGCTTAAGCACTGCCATCTTTTTGTGGCAGCTGTTCTGAATATCTGGCATATAAGGTTTCCTTTCAGGTACTTACAACATATCGATACTACCTGTTATTTTGCACGTGTGTAATACTCATTTCCTTTATCAACACTTTTTGTGAAAAAATTAGTGACTGCGTTGGTTGCAATGTATCAATGTGATACATAGGTTTTGTAATACCGGTAGGGTAGTTGAACCCAATACATGCATTTTAATTTTTGTTATTGTTGTTTGTTTTCTTTCTGTATATTCCAGTGTAATCATTTATTATTTATTTCTAAAATACAGTTTTCTGTAAACATTCATCCAATTCAAATAAAAATAATCAAAAGCAATGAAAAAAGAAGAACTACAAACTAGATCTTCATCTAAAATTAGTTTCTGAACAGCTTCTATATCCCAAGGATCGTCCAGATTATGTGTTTGCTCCTGTGCCGTCATATGATAACAGATGTAAAATCCACGAAAAAAGAAAGATGTTAGAATAAATGTTGCACCGTATATCGCAATGTATCAATCTGATAAATACGCTCTGAGCAACTGACAGTGCGACTACACGAAGACTGTGAAATGACTGGCTGGAAATGGAGGGGGAAACAGGAAGGTACTGTTGCCTAGCACAACAATGACATGAGAAAAACGCGTGCTTTATCATTCTGATACACATGCGATCAACAGAAGGTTAATGAGACAGATATATTAAAAGCTAACTTTTGTAAAGCAGTTTTGGTTTGCAACCTTGTGCTCCCATGATGGCCATAGTTGGCATTTCAAAGCATGCTCAATATTGCTGTTTAGTCTTCCAAGTTTGTGCATCATTGTACCTCTCAAATTAATTTCTACATTGGTGTTAATTTATGAATGCACTAAGGTATTTTTTTTATTATAATTCAAATTTAAAATGGGACAAACTCAATGTCAGACAAATTGTCTTCATTCTCCAAGCCACCAGTTGGTCTGGTTTTCTAACTTGTGATACAATAAAAGAGCTTAAAATGTCTTCAAGTACTTTGATTAAATTTGTCATTACCATAAGACTGTGTTTAGATTATTTCCTGAACCCTTCATACATAACATGGAAGATATTCTTGTCTACAACAGATAACTGGGAAGACTTGCTAAGACACCCTCCTACATGGCTTGAACCAGTATGGTGCAAGGTACTCCATTCACTTGCCTGAACTCAATGAACTTTCACAGCCTCAAGGGGAGTAAGATCACGTGTACTGCACTCTTGTCAGCACACCACTCATTCAAGCATACATATGACTTGGCTCATAGAGAAATTTTGTACCACTGTTTAATTCCAATCCTAACACCACACTGAGAAGAGAATAGAAAGAAAACAGAAAATTCAAAACTTGCAATAAAACTAGTAATACAATATATCCTTTTGCAAGTGTTTTCAAAATATCTTATGCAAATATAGCTCTATGAACGAACAACACTAATTACAAAACCATCTAAAATACAGTCGACATAAATAAATAAAACCCATACCACACATCCTGTATCTATAAAATAATGAGCACCAATTGCAATGCTAATTGAAAATGAAAATCCACAGCCTGCTTCCAGTCTCCGACCGGGTCAGGAATGGAATGAATGAAGCCCCCATCTAGCGGCGAGGATATGGACTGTGCCGGCTGCCGAGGCCTGACGCACTCCTCTGGGGCAATGATTAAATGAATGACAGATGAAATGAAATGATAGTGGAGAGTGTTGCTGGAATGAAATTTTGACAGGGAAAACCGGAGTACCCGGAGAAAAACCTGTCTGCCTCCGTTTTGTCCAGCACAGATCTCACATGGAGTGACCGGGATTTGAACCACGGACCCAGTGGCGAGAGGCCGGCGTGCTGCCGCCTAAGCCACGGAGGCTTCTTATTGCAATGCTAATTAAATGAGATAAATACCTGCATCAGATATAAAGAGGATTTTAACTCAATCAAACCGCTTTTCAGCAATAAGTGACATACAGCTCAGTATTAACACTTATTTCCTAATTTAGAAAAAAACTTAACCAATAAACGAAAGCTCATGAATGCCCAAGAACAATTTTGGATTTACATCCTTCAGAAATTATACCCTCACATCAAATTTAAATGAGCTCACTTTTCAAGAAAACATGGTTCAGCTGTTAAATCCATCACACACATCAAAATTAAAATTATGGAACGCCCAACCCTCAGAACATTACACACTACTAACTTCCATATAATACCTTCCTCTACCACAACCTTGTATCCTCTTCCTATTGTACATAAGCCACCCAACATATCACAGCCACATTCAATCTCCGCTGGACAAATGAGCTAACAAAGTTGTTAATTAATTTAGAACCTTGGTGACACCGTGATCATGTAGCTCCATGTACCTGGGTATATGTTGAATCTGTCTGGTAACCTGTGTCATTGAATGGCTGTATTAGTGTATTATCTGTAATTGGGACCCTGGATTTGGGCAGGAGGTGGTCGTAGCCTTATGTACCATCCCAGTATTTGCCTGGAGTAGAAGTGTAGAAACCATGGAAAACCACACCCAAGAATCAATCCCACCTCTTCCTCACAAGGCTGAGTGTACCCCGTTCAAGTCCTCAGACCAGGATTACATTTCTTGGCAGAGTTAGAAAATAGAACCCGAACTCCGCAATGATAGCTAAGAATGTGAGCCAGGAGGCAGACGGGCAAATAAAGTCCAGCCTCGGGACGAATGTGCTTTCCATGCAACTTTCTGGTGAGTGTGCTATGAAGCAAAACATTTTACATAATACTTCACTCACATTTTACATAATATTTCACTCATGGCACAGTTCAGAACCTTTCTTTTTGGTGGCAATATTTTCAATTCCTCCCTCTCCCGTTTCTCTTTCTGTCACAAGTGTGATTTACTTTTTTGACAACAATTCAACATTTGAGATGAGAGAAACCAATAGTTGGCTCTCAAAGGTCAACAATACTCAGAGCAAGTTTACTTAGCTACATGGTTTTGGAAACTACAACATAAAAGTAGTGTAAATTAAGTATCTCTACGGCTGCATAGTTTCTAACATTTGTTTCAAGTTTAACTACCCTATGTTTTAATTTTAATGTGACAGTAGCATAAGTGTTGATATCGAAAGCAATGATCATTTTCTGAAATGGGACTGATAACAAACTTCTCAATGAAAGGAGGGTTGTAGTTTTACATGACTGTTAATCTCACGATCATGAGTTATGGGACCTCCTTTTTTTACGTGGAATCCGAACCACAGGAAATGACATTTTACTTTGAAAATCTCATATGCATTGACTGGGAATCGAACCCGGTCTGCCTTGGTGAGAGGAAAGTAGCTTGACCACTGCACCACCACGCCACCTGCAATAAGTGTTCCAAACACGAACAGTGATACAAACAGACAAAGTGTACATTATAACTTGTGGGTCATATTGCAAATTTAATTGTGATTGTTAATCATGTTTGGCGGATGAAGACTAGTTTTTATTGAAACATGTACCTTTGAATTTTTACTAATATTGTGCTGACGAGAGGATTTATAAGAATAACTCAACATTGATTATTCTATTGTATATCCCCATATGGCCAGAAACAGGATTGTGGCTTATGACGTCTTGAATTCACACTGACAATATATGGTACTTTACTATAGAAGTGAGGATTCCTGGTGATTCCACGTTTATGTGGCCATCGAAACAAATTCCCTCAATATAGGCTGATCATGCAGGCTGTGTGCAGGGGAATCTCACATGTATCCGTTTCCAATGACTGTAGATAGAATGTTTGATTCCAAGAAACATCTCAAACTGGCTGGATTATGATCTCTTGACTGCTTTAGATTTCACAAATTTATCAAGCCCTAAACTCCAGTCCTCTTCATACTACTGAAGTACGAGCTGAAGGCTGCCTTCTTAATGCTTCGATGTCTAGCCCCACTACAGTAAAACCTGTATAGACCACCCTGTTAGTGTGGAAAGCCTATAAGAGGGAGCAATCTGCACAGTGTGAGACAGAGTCATTCACTACTGTACAATGTTGCCAGACTGCTTCTCTCTCTGACTCTCTTCCTGTGCTAGGCTCATCACTTATTCATCCCTATTAAAGAAAGCTTTCCAGTTGGTCAAACATGTCATCCAATTAATCCCCATATTTGTACATAAAAGTGTGTTGTTTTGTTTCAGGTCAGGGTGTATAAATACTTGTTTTCCCGCCAGGATGTAATTGGGCACAATTTGTGTTGACCGACTGGAAAGCTTTCTTTAATAGAACTAGGCAACACTGAAAAATGGCTTCTAATACTTCAATTATTCAGCTCGCCCGGCATTTGGCAATGCGCCATGAACTACAATCATGTAAGAGATACGACCAACTGCGTCTATTGGCTGGCGACTACGTCATACTTGTGCCGGTCCCCTGTGCAGCTAGTGTGCATAGCCTTCTTGTGTGCTCCTCACTCTAGAGATCAATTCTTTCAAGAACTGATCAAAAATCCTATAAAGGCAATATATATTGTGCCTCTAATTTAAGGGCAACCTCTCCTTCCAATGAACGATCAGGAATTTTTTTAGTCTTACCTCTTACACAGTAAGAAACTATTTTCAGGGTTATATCTACTGTTTACAGTACTGTAACTAAAACTGTATGCAAAAGTGAATCAGTGACTCATAAGTATTCATCACATTCTTTCTAAGATTATTAGCATAGCACCATTCTCATGTTGTGTATGATGAGATCTACGTATTCTGCCTACACTTGAATATAGTGACAAGAAGGGATACAAGATAAGATGGAAGCCTACAGGGGTAATGTTATCAGCTGGAAGTTTAAACAGCCAGACCAATTAGGAAATTCCATGACCGGTTTGTTATTCAGTGGGGCAGATGACCTTGCTGTTCTGCCCCCTAAAACAACAATAACCAACTAACTTTGTTATTCAGTACCACCTTGACCAATGGAGGTAACAGCTAGGGATATTCACTCTCAGTGGCTAGCTGAATCAAAACCCAGTGAACTGAGAGCAATCAAGGGAACAACTCACATGTGGCAGTGCTCTTTCCGAACATGGAGGGAGTCCGTCATTTTGTGCAGATTATGGATAGGTCATGCATAGAGATACTGGAAAATCGCAATTGCGATAAATGCGAATTTTACTTTTTTCTCCTTTTTACAACTACCTGCTAACTAATATGACTATGTATACCCAAAATTTGCGAAACTGAATGTGCGACAAAGTGCGATAACTAAGGGTTCTTGCGAATTATTCCCATAAATGCGATAAATGCCAAAAGTGCCAAATTTACCGATTATTGTTGAATATTATGTTTTATTACATTTTCGCGCCACAACTTCGAAATTTGCGAGTTCCCAGCAATGAAAATATCGGCTAAATAATCGATATTTACCAGTAATAATCGATATGTACGAACATCGATTATTGTCGTGAAAACAATCGATTACGGTAAAAATCAATTTGAAAATGGTGCTGTTATTGCCGCATAATATCCACTGTTTATCGCCAGTAAAACGATGTTTTTGGAGAAATTATTTCGTAGTTTCATTTGGTTGTGCTAATAAAAGGAATATTCCAATCGTTTGTGCCGATTCTTTTTAAAAATTAGAGCAATAAGGTTATGCTTAGACCTATATAGGTTTATGTCGCGCCGGCCCTCATTTCTTGTATTTGAAATGAAAATGAAAACTCTAAAGTACGTATTGTGATATGAATAGACAATGTTTGTTAGGCGTTCTCTTTGCTTTGGGGAATGTTGTATAATATGATGAAAGTATTCTCTACCATGTGTGAGTTATAGGTTATGTTACATGTCGTCCGGCAATTTCTCCGTGAATTCGTATACTGTTTTACAGATTGTCAGTCAAGAGTCGCAAAAAGGTATACCAGTAATTGCGTGTTTGCATATTCTGTTTAACCTTTGAGACTGATAAGATGTGATCATTTAAATCTTTGGAGTAGAAATGAAAGGTGCACAATCCAGTTCACAGGATTGTCAGCATTTGTCTACAAAAGTTGCATTGGCAGCAGTGTTAAGTCTCCTGTTGTGTGTGTGGTTTTTATTTTTACTAAGGGAGTGTTAGAAGTATTAAAATCCTAATATCAGTATTAAAGAAATGTAGAAACTTGACACCATATATTTTTCAGAAATGCGAGATCTCTGAAAATAAAGGCATCAGCCTGGCTAATTGGCAAGATTGAGCTCAAGTACTGTCGGTTGGTTGTATGACGTGAGACGAGGGTACCTGAGCTATGCTGAAAGGATCCAAAGGTCCTGTTCTCATTATGCAATCAACAATATCAGGTGTTGTGCAGCAACTCAAATATTGAGGGCCGGCAGAGAGTTGTATTAGTTCACTGGTACCAAGGTGCCAATTGTTAGAATAAAGCGAGCTGTGGTCAGGCGACAATGCTTGTCTTATGAAGTTTACTGTGTGGTAGGTGGAATGACGACAATACCGGGCTGTCCTGGACTCGGTGGACGAACTGGTTCAAATTTTGAGGATGTCTATGAAATCCTTTTGTGTGGATTTCCTACTAACACCTTGCCAAGTTCCATTCATTTCTTTTAATAACTTATGAGGTTGGATTCAAGACGTGCCATTTGACCATTGAACCACACGCAAATAGAAATTCAATGGCCCTCATTGAAAAGGAAATAATGAGGGAGTAAACATACATTTTATTATTTAGTTAATTATCCATTGTATGATATTTACCTAAAGTTAAGTAAATGTATGATTCACATTATTATATTAAATGCTTAAATGCCGTTTATCAGAAACACACATATTTCCAATCCTGCACATGTTTGAATTAGTTTCCGAGCATATTATTTTGAACCTGTTAAAGTTTTATTGTACCTGGTGACGAACTTTTAAATGCTACAAAATTCTAATTTTTAAATTTCAAAATGCTCCAAAATGGTATTTTTTTAATGAAAGTGCTACAAAATCAATTTCAAAATGCTATTTTCTCGTATCTTTAGTCATGCAAGATCCATCCACTCGTACCTGATGAGAAGGAAAGACCCACCACTTTGTATCTGTAGTCATAATTACCATGGTCCGTGTAGATCTTGCTGATCTACAAAAAACTTTGGTCTGCAGAATACGCTCAATCTTATATTAGCCGATGGCGTGGTGGCTGCTGATCGTGTCATCTGCTTTATAAGAATTCTTCTTTCTCTCTGCAGTATATATATACAGATATATATTTACTCCATAAATTTAGTTTGTTCATAGCCTATAATTAATAGTTTTATTTTATTTTTTGTTTTATTAATACTATGCTTTTCCATATTTAGGCATCCACCTCTGAATCAAAACTCATCTAAATTTGTATTTTTAAATTGTGTATGATGGGCAGAAGACCTCACTGTTCTGCTCCTTAAACCATCATTTGTTACTCAGTCCGGATGGAAACAAGAGGAGGTAGCTTGAAGTTGGAATGTTGGCACTCACAGCCAAGTAATTAACTAATCCTACTTTTAAAGGCTAATCAGTGGATAGGGAAAGGAAGATAGAAACACATAAAAGGAAAACACAATGACAAGTAGGTGTGTATGGAGGAAGGGAAAAGGAGGACAAATACCGGTACATAAAAAGGACAGAGACAACAGCCAGACATACCATCGTCTTCAAAGGTGGGCACTTACACCATCAATCCAATCAATAGGTCTTCAATGCTATGCACCTGAAGAGCTTGTTTCAACCTCCCAGTCTCATCATTAAGAGGGCTGGTAGCAAGCAGTTCTGTCACTTAAAATAGTGCACAGTAATCTTCAATGAGATCTTCCGTCTAGTAGTGGATGGTATATGATGGCATGAAGACCAGACAAACACAGGAAATGAAGACTGGGAAAGTAAAATAAGATGACAAAGCAAATAAAGTATGAACACATGAGATAAACATGGAAAGAGTCACGTTAAGGCTATATGAACCTACATACGCAAACACAACAAGGTGGATATAAAATTAATGAATGGACAGCAAAGGATGGAAACCCCATAAAAGGTGCAGGCAGAAGGATAGAAAAAAAAAAGAGAGGAAAAAAAAGAGAACCACACATAAAGACAATCCTAGTTTCATATTTCTTGCTGCAAGTCCTCTCGCTGTCAGAATTAACCACTTAAATTTCCATACAATCCACTCAGTTCATAACAAAAATCACTGGATAGCAAGCAATTGCTCCATTTGATGCATTGAGCACTGACCATATGAAACAAATGAAATACGGGCCAGGCAGATAACCTAGCTGTTCTTCCCCTTAAAACTATAATAACTAGCTAACTAACGAGACAACAAAAGCCGCAGTAGTTAAAAGGGACATAAAACCAATAACATTATTATTATTCAATATTCTTGCCATTTAAAAATATAGGTTGCATGCCATGCAATTCTGCTGATCTTTTGCCTGGTACTGTACTAAGCAACTAATACAACAAGTTTCCAAAACAAAACTCTTTGATATCTTTGGAAAAATCAACAACTGATGGATCATGTGCATTGAAAAGGGCATACAATTTTATGTACGGTCATATGCAGTAGAGACGTCCACAATGACAAACATTCCTTAGCATTCTTATTAATTTGCATCAAATGCTAAATGAAAAATGAAATGAAAATCCACAGCCTGCTTCCAGTTTCCGACCGGGTCAGGAATGGAATGAATGAAGCCCCATCTAGCGGCGAGGATATGAACCGTGCCGGCTGCCGAGGCCTGACGCACTCCTCTGGGGCAATGATGAAATGAATGACAGATGAAATGATAGTGGAGAATGTTGCTGGAATGAAATTTTGACAGGGAGAACCGGAGTACCTGGAGAAAAACCTGTCTGCCTCCATTTTGTCCAGCACAGATCTCACATGGAGTGACCGGGATTTGAACCACGGACCCAGCGGTGAGAGGCCGGCGTGCTGCCGCCTTAGCCACGGAGGCTTTGTTAAATGCTAAATGCATGGTACATTTTTTTTGGTTTGGATACTTGCTGTGGCTGTTGTGGGCACACAGCTCGCACCCTTTATCAGACATCTTCACAAAAGACAGGCTGATTGATGTTTTGCATAAGATAATCACATTACAGAGGGGAAAATATTTAAGTATGGAAAAATGTTGATGCCAGTACCAATATTGCTTGTTATGGCCTTTACAAGCCATACTCATAAAGCCAACATATTGCCATGTGATATTAATACCCCTCATGTCTGGAGACAAATGCTAAGGATTAAATGGATTGAAAAGAGAACAAATGAAAGCTTCCTGCATGAAATCCAGGAGAAGAGAGAACTGAAGCTCATGATACAGATGATTCACTGGCCAAATACCTTTCTAACCAATCTGCTGGAAGAGAAAAGCACAGGGAATTAAGACCGAGAATGATCAAGAAAAAAATTCCTCCAAGACTTGGCACAGAATCTTCATTATGGTTCCTACTGTGGAATGAGGAGCTGAAAAGATAGACCAATGGTTGCATCGGAAAGACATTTCCTTTAGAAATTGATTGATTGGCATCTAACATGCATTCTTCACTTGACAATTGATATTGCAACTTTGTGTTGACCAACTGAAATGTTGTAATATCAATTATTTTTAAATCTCCAAAATCCTTAAATCTCTGAACAGGAACACATTAAGAGCACCAGTCGCTTCTTATCTTCACGTATCCATTAGAATTACCTCTTACAGCTTGAGAATAGTTAATGAATACTTACCTGATGTAGGGGTTTTCATGATCAACAAGGCAGTGGGGCCCTTGACTCACATTTCGCTTGGGTTGCCCACTGTGAATACACCAAATGTCACTGTCTCGGGTGACAACTAGTAATAACCCCTGGTACTACAGCCCATGAAGGGCCTACAAAGAGAATGCTGCCCAGCCATTTGGCCTGCAGATATTGGGGTGACACGTGGTCAGCGCATCGGGTCCTCTCGGCCGTTAATCTCGGTTTTCGTGACCGGGGCGCTGTCTCACTGTCAGACAGCTACTCAATTGTCCTCACAAGGCTGAGTGCACCCTGTTCCAGCCGTCATGTCAGTTTCTAAAATCCCTGACGGAGCCGGGAATCGAACCCGGGGCGTCCGGGTGAGAGGCAAGCGCACTACCCCAACACCACGGGGCTGGCTGATGACAACTAGGGAATTAATAACTAACCCATCAACAACTGGCACCGGTACGACAGCTAGTCCACCTATATGATCTTCATCACTCTCCTGTAACACCACATTTCAAATGCTTCTATTTTCGTCTTTTCTTCTGTACCAACGGCCTATGTTTCTCTTGCAAAGAACACCATGCTCATGATGAAGGCTTTCAAAAATGGCCTTCCAATACCTAAATATATACCGAAGATGGACATACAAACAATAAATGGTGTTCCTGTTCATTGATTGTGTGTAAATCTATATTTAATGTCAACAGTTCTCTTTTCTGTAGGAAAGCTTTCCTTCCTTATGCTAACCTACTTTTTATATCCTCTTTGCTTTACCCACCAGTGTTGATTTTTTTCCTCCAAGTAGCAGACTTCTACTTTCTTTAACTTTTCACCTGCAATCCAATGTTAATAGAGATATCCGATTTATTACGGCTGAATTCCATTAATGTTGGTTTAAATTCATTTTCTCATCATGAATTACCTCTTCAAGGCTGTATCCATAAGATTGAGAACCTCATTAAAATCCTCTGATGACTCATCTTACAGGCCTCCAACAAAAAGAATGGAGAAAAAAATAATAAAAATGTATTTAGACAGAGCACATATTTACAAAATATTTACATGTTGAAATACTGTTGGGAACATCTGCTGGTTTTGGAAGCCCATTGAACCACTGATGAGTAGTCTTCGTCTGTAAGTACATCCTCGGTGAACTGCAAAGATAAGTGGGTACTATCATGAATATACTTATCACTGATATAAGGGAATAAACATTTTTAACATTCACATTATACCAAAGAGAAATATCAATACAATACAATTGATTATGAGGGGCTTGGGCATCGTCATTTAGCCCCGTGTGCTTGAGGGTGCATATAATTTGTCTGATAACCTGTGTGATTGTGATGTTTGTAGTAGTGTGTGTATTTGCAATTCAGGTGAGGATTGAGAAGAAAGCGACCATGGCCTTAAGTTAGGAACCATCCTCGAATTTTCTCTGAGTAAACGTGGAAAACTACGGAAATCGTCTTCCAAGATGGCTGAGTTGGGAATCGAACACCACCTCTCCTCAGTTTTCCCTCATGAGGTTGAGTGTATCCTGTTCCCACCCTCAGAGCAGAATTTAATTTCTTGGCGGAGCCGGGAATGGAACCCAGACCTCTGGGGACAGCCAAGAATGCCAGCCGCTACACCACCAGGTGGTCGGCTTTATTAGCACAGCCTAACCGTCTTAGCCCCCAACAATATTTGTGAATGTACATTTGGAAAGGGACAAGTTGTTGGATATTTTTGGATTGTATACACTTTTATTTAAGAAGTTAAGACTGTAGTGTTTTCAGACTTGAACTTAGATCTAACAGAAGTTCTCAAACTCTTAGAATGGTGTACCACCAAAACAAAATTCATCCTTTCACTGTACCACCACGAAAATATTGAGGAATTTTGATTGCTATCATTTAAATTTGTATCATTATCCAGGTATATTGCCTAATACTAGTACTAATAAACTTACTAAAATAATGCATTAGATTACATCTTCTTTAATTGACATTACAGTAAGAAATAATATTATAAATATGTATTAATAATGTGTACTATTAGAGTACAAAGTGAAATATATTGGGGTGATTTACTATACGTAAGGTATACATATCATCAGTTAATGGGACGGTTTCAATTGGCATACCGCATTTCCTCACATTCTTCACCATTGCATAATCATCGAGCTGACTTTTCAAATACAAAAAATTGGTTTATAAAATTTAATTGCATAATCGTCATATAGCACACTCGTATTTGTGCGCCAGTTAGTTATACATGTTGCCATGAATTATAACCTGTTGTGGCCTTGTCAGAAAAAAGTAGTCCCGTCTCTGTGACTGCGGGCTATGACCATGTGACACATGTGGCCAGCATCGTCACTTTGTGCATTCGTATTTGTGAGCTGGTCAATTGCACATACTGCCACGAGCTCATAAACTGGCATGACCTTGTTAGAAGAAAGGAGTCTCTCTACTTACAGGCTAAGAATCACATCACGTGAGCTGTCAGCATGCTAGACAGCGCCAGTCCAGGGAGTGAAACTTGTGTGGACCCATCGTTTCCACGAGTTGGTCTTGGAATGACAAGATTCAATAAGCAGCCATACCAAGCATAGCTAGCCCAGTTTGCCCATGTGAAAACAGACCCCACTGCTATTGGTGGAAACATACACAAGGGCCACCCCATGCCAGTCTAGTATCAGCCACTTCTGTGGAAACATCGCAACAGAGACCTGTGCATGATGTTACACACATGGTGTTCACAATGAGAAATGACAATTATATGGTGATCATGATCAAAGTGAAATACATGGGATTATAAATTAATAACAACATTAAGAAAGCGCACAAGCATGTAGCATATAATGATACAGTATTAAAAAAAAAAAAAAAGATTGTGTTTTTCTTCTTTGAACTTTAATATTCTTTGCATAATCCTCATTGTGCTTTTCTTCCACATATATGCGACGATTATGCGAGGATATAGGGTACCTCCTTGAAGCTAGAAGTCGATTCTGACATAGATTAACTGCTGAACTCGTTTTTAAAAGATACTGCACATCAAATATTTCAGTTATTCAGTTACAACAGAATATGAGTTTCAAATATGAGATATGAATTCATAAATTCATGACAGTCACAACTCACTCTTTCTCAAGCATGATACTATCTCGTCTTGCAGGAACATGTAAAATGTTTTCCTTAAAAGTATAATTTTCCTTTAAACAGGATTTGCTAAAAATGGATTTTATTAGCATTGTTCTCATGGCAATTTAGCCGGGACTTATAAAATGTTCGTTAAAAATGAAAGCTCATCAAAAGAAGGAATCGTAAAATGGATTTTACTGTGTATGGTACTGTATTTAAAACAACATACCTCGCTATGTGTATTAAGGATTTTGATAGATGGTAACATGAAACATATTGTTTCCATACAGGATAATGCACAGAAGCATAAACATTTCTTCATTCTCATGAATTACATAATTTCATGTTCATCTCAGACCATGCAACTTCCATGAAATAGGTCATTATAAAACGAAGACTGACAGCAAGAGCGATTTCACTGGTGACGATTATTTGGTTAGTGGTGGCTGGCCTGCAAGTGAGGAAATATGTGAAATGGAGAAATGTTATTTTGTCCAGATTTTCTACCTCTGATTCACCAAAGCAGCCAGACAACTTCAATACTGAGAGCAACATTGCTTCATGACTTCAAACAAACTGTTGTGACAGATCTGTTGCTTCGATTATTAATTGAAGAGTGGATTCCAAAAACAATGCATTTCAACAAATATTATTTCTGGTTTTCTACATGAACGAATAATCAATTAACTGTCACTTTTCCAAAACATTATGATGATCATGATAACGTATTGTCAATGCAACTGTTGAGAATTTTGATGTTCATGAAAATATTTTGAAAATCAAGAAAATGTCAATGGCTTTCTTTTCCTTCCAAACTGTGCTAAGTCATTTTAATAACAGTTTTGAACATTATCATCATCATGATCATCATCATAACCATCATCATCATCAATTTCCTTTTTCAAGCCTAAGCCGGGTTGGAGCAAATATGACACCTCTCCACTTTACTCTGTCTGTCCACCATCCTCCCTCAACTGCCGAACTCCACTCCAGGTTTCGTTCTCTCACACTGCCCTTCACCAAATCCATCCACCATACTCTAGGTCTTCTTTGTCCTCTCTTTCCAGCCATCCGTCTCTCTATCACTTGTTCCGGCATTCTTTCACCATTCATCCTTTTCACATGTCCATACCTTCTCAATCTGTTCTGCTCCAGCTTATCATTCAGCTTCTGTACTTTCACTTTCTTTCCAATGTCTTCATTTCTCAATCTATATCTCCTAGTCTTCTGTTCATACTCCTCAGGAATTTCATTTTGGCTGCCTGTAATCTACTTTCATCTCTCGTCGTCATCGGCAAAGTTTCTGCTCCATACGATATTATTGGTAAGTAATAGGTCTTGTACATCACTTCTTTAGCCTTCAGTGGTATGTCTTTATCCCAAATTAAGCTCCGAACCTGATGATAGAAAACACTAACTCCCGAATTGTATTCTCTTGTTGATCTCCATATCCAATCTTGCATTTTCCACCAATTCACTTCCTAAATATCTGAAGTACTCTACTACTTCCAGATCTACATCTCCAATTTCAGCAATCCCTTTTCCTTCTTTCCTCTTGTCATTACCATCGGCTTACTATTCTCTACACTGATTTTCATTGCCATTTCTCAATATTTTCCTTCAGTACATCCTGCTGTTCTTGGATGACATTCTCATTCTCTCTCCAAATCAGAACATCATCAGCACATAGGATTATGTTTTGTACCTGTGTATGCTTCATTAGTTGCCTTTAGTATATAATCCATCACCAGTATAAATAGCAATAGTGAAAGTACACTCCCTTGTTTTAATCCATGTTCATTTTCAAACCATCCTGTTTTACCTATTTGAGTCTTGACACAGCTGCTACAATTACTGTACATTGCTTTTATCATATGTATTATTTCTTCTCCAATACCTTCATGTTTTAGGCTTTCCCAAATTCTGTCTCTAGACACACTATCATATGCCTTTTCTAAGTCACTGAAAGTCTTTTCCATATTCCCAGTGTTTTTCCATACAATTTTTGGTTGCTAGGAAGACACAGTTATTAACTTACCTAATTATTTGCTACGAACAGTTCAAAGTAGAGATCCCCCAGTTTATCAATATTGTTCTGCAGAATGAAGCGTAATGTGTCTGTGTACTGAGTTCCAGGACGTGCAAGACTGGCATCCCTCCAAGTGAGGCCTGTTGAGTCACGGGTGAAGAGAGCTGGAGACGGCACATGATCTCGCAGATAGTTCCACACACAGTTGCGAAGTATTTGCACCACCTTTGCATACACAGAGAAATAAATGAATGAGTAATATGCAAAAAGAAGAAAGAACACTATTGAGAGGGATAGATAACCTTGTTGTTCCACCCTTTAAAACTACAATCACTAATACTGGCCTCCCACCAAGGCAGACCAGGTTTGAATCCCGGCCAATGCATGTAGGATTTTAGAGGTGAAATGTCATGTCTGATGGTTCAGAATCCATTTAAAAAGGTGCAATTTTCTTCAGGAGTGTTTATTTACTTAAAATTATATAAATTATAATTATTATTAGACAGCAGAAGTTCAGGCTCTAAAAGGTGCCTAAAATAGGCTCCTTAACTGCTATATTTGGGCACTAAAATGAATAATAGGCAGATATATATAACTGAGCAGAAATCAAGAAAACATTAAAACATTGGTGTAAATGACCTTAACTCAATTTAGTGTGCAATATCGGTACTAAAAGAAACCAAATACATTTCACAATTGGCACATTTAACTCACAATTACAGACTGAGGTTATTCAGTAAATAACAAGCACTTTCACTAAATTGTCCATGGAAAAATTATAGTGTTCGTCATTAAGTATTACCGTATTTACACGGCTATAGAACCCCCTTTTTTTCTAAATTTTTAGTTCCTAAATTGAGGGCGATACTACAGATGCAAACTTCGCAAAAATCCATTATTTTGGGAAAGGGAGAGGTAAAAATAAGCCAATTTATTTTGATGCTACATAGTACGATATATTTAATCAAAATAAACGAAGTTTACATCTTTAATCAGCCCATTATGAGACTGCCATAACCTCACTTATCCACCATTATTCCCGGCTAACCCGCAATGACTATCCCTTGCTAAGCAAAAATCTTAGTATCAAAGAAATAGAATGGACAAAGTATAAGACATTTTCATTTGAACATAGGGAGGGAGAATACATCAATTAGGGAATGAGTGATGATGCTGAAACATATGTAAACACACTGAGTACGTATTATTCACATATTTCACATTAATATACAAATAACGTGTCACACAAATGCCAACAGTTCTTGTAACAAATGAACTGTGTTTAAAATAAAACTAAGAAGACTGTCGCAAACATCACTTCGAATCGCAATATAAAGAATACTAAACAAAAGAATGCAGGCAAGATATGAAACCATAACTTTCATTGGCAGATTTTAAACTAGGTGCTTCTACTCGGCCAATAGTGTGGCATCTATAATTGAGGGGCTCAGTGGAATAAGGGCCCATCCCAACCAACGGCCGACTTTGAGTTCTGTACAGCAATGGTATCTGGGAGCCATCTGCAGTCATTGTTCACAAGCTCGAACTTCAATCTTTACTCATTAGGTGGTGTTTGACATGTTCTTTGGAACATTATGTTTTGAACTTTCCCTCGAGCGAGTGGAATAAAGTCCCATCCCAACTCCCGCCATGTGACCATAATTATGTTGCTGCAGCAGTGCGAAGCATACCGCTCTCTCGTCAACATCGCGCGGCAAAATGCCTCCTTCGCCAGATTCTTGTGTTTTAATGGTGATGTTTCAAAGTTTAAGAAGCGGAAAAGAAATGTGCAGTAGTGGCGTAAAACAAAGAAGAAAATTCTACGAACCCGTGGATGAGAGTATGTGTCGGCATTTGGGAAAGTAATTCCTGGTAAACACCTGGTAAATATTGAACAGTGTTGCCAGACAACATACTGTGTTTATAGCACACTTTCTCAAGAAGGCAAAGAAAGTATATTTTTTGACTTTTACAAGTTACCTAACTATGATATGCAAAATGCATATCTATTTGGCCTCATAGAAAAGCATACGTGCAGAAAAGTATACAAGAAAGATAGGTTACATCCTGACTTTTTGCAACGGAATACAATCTTACAAGTACTATGTCAAGGATTCAAAAACTGGTTGTAAACTTCAGTTATGCAGGACAGCATTCTGTACAGCACATAGCATATCCAGCAAACGTCTGAGAGTTGTAATAGGTATGTAAGTAATACTTTAGTTTTATAGTAATATATATATTATATTTCGGCCTAATGTTAATATATATTGTTATTTGCTTCCGTTTTAAGATTACAGGTGATGTAAATGCAGAGGATTCCTCAGGAGGGGTTTTGAACACTCCCCCTATGGACAAGCGTGGCCGCCATAAAAACAGACCCCATGCGATATCTGAAGAAAGAAAGGGCGTAGTGAGAAAGAAAATAGAGAGTTTTCCCAGGAACACTTCACATTACAGCCGAAAATCTAATCCCAATAAGTCATATATAACATCTGTACACTCCATATCACAGCTCTACAAACTGTATCTGGAGAAATGTGAAACTGATAATGAAGAGTCAGTGAAGGAACATATCTTTCATGATATCTTCAATACTGAATATAACATTGGATTTAAGCTCCCCTCAACAGATACCTGCAAAGTGTGTGATGAGGCACAGCAAAAGGACCCAAAGCCACCCGAGAATGAAGTGCATCTGCGGAAAGCTGAAGCAGCTTACGAGTCTCTCAAAGGGACAAACTATCAAGTAAAGCTACAGACAGTGATACGTTAGTTATTAGAATGAACTTGCAGCAAGCCCTTCCAACTCCTCACTTGCCCATGGAATGTGTGTTTTATCAACGACAACTGTGGACTTACAACTTTGACATTCACGTGTGCAACAGTGATACTGCAGTCATGTGTGTTTGGCCTGAGTCTGTTGCTTCCAGAGGTGCAGATGAAATCGCTAGTTGTTTGTTGAAAGCTATGTCATTGATTGAGGATTGAATGGTGTTAATTTTATTTTTCTCCTCGGCATCTGTTATCTGGAATCCAACTGCTTTGAGATCTTGTTAGATTTCTTGGATCCATTTTCCTCCAGTTTTCTTTCCTAGATTTCTCATCACTAGTTGGCATACAATTCTGTTTTCTGGAAGCCAAAAGATGTTAAAAAGTTATGAAATTCTTTTCTTCTTCATTGTGCTGGTGATTGGATCAATCTCACGATAGACAGTTTCATTTGGGAGAATCCTCCAGACTACCTCAACCTGATACTTTTTATTTATGCACGTTCTAATGATTCTTCTTTCCGTTTTGAGTAGCTGATCAGTTCTTTGTTCATTTTTAATTTGGAACAGTGTCTCACAAGCATAAGTGGCTTCAGGGAGAGTTACAGTTTTATAATGTTGGATCTTAGTAGCTATTGATAGACATTTTTAGCCTACTTTTCACATTTTGCAAAAATGAGGAAAAAGTAGACTTATGAGATCAGGCAAATGTGTGTGTGTCTGTCTGTCCTTCTGTCTGTCTGTGTGTCCCCCCCCCCCCCCCCCCTATCAACTCCTAAACGGCTGCAGCAATCAAAACAAAATTTGGTAGGAGTAAAGCTCTATACCTGAGTATCTCACGGCCATATTTGAAAATGATGTAAGTGCTACCAACTGCCGAATAAATCGCAATTGAAATTTGAGCTCCATGTTGGATATCTTGGAAGGTATGAATGGGAGCTATTTCAAAATTGGCACACGTATAGATAATAATATTGCAGTTTAATTTCCAGGAGGCCATACATGGCAGTGTTGCCAAAATGATTATAAGCCTGCTGATAGGTCCAAATTTTGAATGCATTTAACTTCTACACTATCAATTGGATTTCAACCAAATTTCGTATGTGATATGTGTACATAAACAGATATGACTGAGCGTATTCTTAAGAACCACCAAGGCTGCCAACTGTTAATAAATGCTTTCAATTTTTTTAAATCCAAATACCCATATATCAGAAAGTATACAAGCCGACAGCTTTAAACTATGCACACGTATAGTACGTGACATTCTATATTAATTTGGAGTAACTTATATACGTCAGTACTACCAACATGATTCTAAGCCTGCTGATAGGTCCAATTTTAAAATGCATGTAACTTCTATACTAACTAATGGATTTAATTCAAAATTGACACAACAATAGATCATATTATTTCAGATTATTTCTGACCAATACATGTATGTCATTGTTGCCAACATGATTTTACGCGCGCTGTTAGATCCAATGTTCAACTGCATGTAACGTCCATGCTATCCATTGGACATCAACCAAATTTTATATTATGTACCTTAAGAGATGGAACTAAGAATATATTCTGTCACCAGGGCTGCCAACTGTAGTTCTCTATTAGGCTACATTATGCCAGGTATACAGTATTTCGAACTTATTAGAAATTTCAATATTACCAACTTAATTTCGTCATTATTCTAGATAGATCCATATAGATTAATCATTGGCATGCATCTTAAATTTCAAGAAAAGTAGGCTCTTGAGTTCGTCACGGAACTTCTTGTTTATTATATGTTGACCAGGTTAGAGATTGTGTTTTTATTTCATTTCATTTGTTTTATTTATCCAAGTTACTTCTTCGTTTAAATTATGTGTGATAATTTCTCCCAAGATACTTAAATTGAGGAACTAGGTTAATTTTATGATCATTTATATAGAATTTCATAGGCATGATCTCAGTTTTTTCAAAGGATATCTGTAATCCTATCTCTTGAGCAATTTCTTGGAGACTAGTGATCAAGAGTGCAAACCTCTTCCTTGTCTAGTGCTAAAAGAGCCAAGTCATCTGCAAATCCTAAGCAGTTTATTTTTAGCCTACTTTTCACATTTTACAAAAATGAGGAAAAAGTAGACTTATGAGATCGGGCAAATGTGTGCCTGTCTGTCCTTCTGTCTGTCTGTGTCTGTCTGGCTGTGTGTGTGTGTCCCCTATCAACTCCTAAACGGCTGCAGCAATCGAAACAAAATTTGGTAGGAGTAAAGATCTATACCTGAATATCTCACGGCCATTATTGAAAATTATGTCAGTGCTACCAACTGCTGAAAAATCGCAATTGAAATTTGAGCTCCATGTTGGATATCTTGGAATGTATGAATGGGAGCTATTTCAAAATTGGCACACGTATAGATAATAATATTGCAGTATAAATTCCAGGAGGCCATACATTTCAGTGTTGCCAAAATGATTATAAGCCTGCTGATAGGTCCAAATTTTAAATGCATATAACTTCTAAACTATCAATTGGATTTCAACCAAATTTCGTATGTGCTATGTGTACATAAACAGATATGACTGAGCGTATTCTTAAGAGCCACCAGGGCTGCCAACTGTTAATAAATGCTCTCAATTTTTTAAAATCCAAATACCCATATATCCGAAAGTATGCAAGCCGACAGCTTTAAACTATGCACACGTATAGTACCTGACATTCTATATTAATTTGGAGTAACTTATATATGTCAGTGCTACCAACATGATTCTAAGCCTGCTGAGAGGTCCAACTTTAAATACATGTAACTTCTATACTATCATTTGGATTTCAACCAAATTTCGTGTGTGCTTTGTGTACCATAACAGATATGACTATGCCGATTCTTAAGAGTAACCAGGGCTGCCAACTGTTAATAAATACTGTCTCTATTTTTGTTACCCTAATATCAAAATATGAGAAAGTATGCAAGCCAATAGCTCTAAACATTGCACACGTATAGTACCTGGCATTCTAGATTAATTTGGAGTAACTAATATAGGCCTACGCCAGTGATGACAACATGATTCTAAGCCTGCTGATAGGTCCAATTTTAATATGCATGTAACTTCTATACTAACTAATGGATTTCATTCAAAATTGGCACAACAATAGATCATATTATTTTAGATTATTTCTGACCAATACATGTATGTCATTGTTGTCAACATGATTTTACGCACGCCATTATATCCAATGTTTAACTTCATGTGACGTCCATGCTATCCATTGGACTTCAACCAAATTTTGTATTCTGAACCTTAAGAGATGGAACTAAGAATATATTCAGTTACAGGACTGCCAACTGTAGTTCTCTATTAGGCTACATTATGCCAGGTATACAGTATTTCGAACTAATTAGAAATTTCGATATTACCAACTTAATTTCGTCATTATTCTAGATAGATCCATATAGATTAATCATTGGCATGAATCTTAAGTTTTAAGAAAAGTAGGCTTTTTAGTTCGTCACGGAACTTCCTGTTATTGATGGTTTTGTTCCAATTTTGATCTTAGGAGGGTTTTCCTTTTGCCAAACCTTCATGATGTAATCAAGAGCCACATTGAAAAGCAGAGGGGATAATCCATCACCTTGTCTGAGACCGGTTTTTACTGTGAAAGCTGTTGATATTTCTCCCCTAAATTTAACTTTAGAATTTGTGTTTGTTAATGTTAATTCAATGATCTGAGGATTTTTAGCAGTGTCAGTCTATGAATACTACCATAGGCTTTCTTGAAATCTATAAAAGAGATAAAGAGTTGCTTATTTATGTTTTTGTAATATTCCATTATTAATTTCTGGCTAAGGATTTGGTCTGAACAACTTCTGTAAGGCAAAATCCTCCTTGATATTCTCCAAGTTGCGGTTCCAGAATGTTTTTAATCCTGTTGTAAATTATGCGAGAGAAAAGTTTATATGTGCAGTCTAGAAGGGTAATTCCTCTGTAGTTATCTGGGTTTGTTTTGTCTCCTTTCTTAAATAATGGATGGATTATTCCTATGGTCCATTGTGTAGGAATTTCTTCAGTAATCCACATTTTAACTAGATGTTGATGAAGATTTATAATCACAGGTTTACCAGCATTTTTCCAGATTTCTGCAAAGACTAAGCCTTCGCCACAAGTTTTGTAACTTTTTGTTCTTTAATTGAGAGTTCTACTCCATTGATGTTTGGAGGATTTATTAAATCAGGTGAAGTTAAAATAGGTGTATCAGTGTTTACTCGCAGGGCTTCCAGTGGATCATCACAATTTAACAGTTTCTCGAATGCTTCTGCAAGGATCTCTGTATTTTCTTGGTTGGAATGTACTATCTTTCCTGTTGGATTTTTCAAAATTAATGTTGGAGCTTCAATTTTTTTTTTAATGTTTACCAAATGTTTTGTAAAAAATAATCTCGAGATTGCTTTTCCTTGAAATCATCTTCTATATTTTCCAGTGTATTTTTAAGATGATTACGTTTCGTTTGTCTGTTAATTTTATGGGTTAATTTTCTTTGTCTTGTTAGTTCTAAATTTGATTCTTCTGACTTTAGAGCTTGACGTTTTATCCATGCTTGGTGTCTTTTCTCTATTGCTTGATCACAATCTACATTCCACCACTCATGTTTTTTCCTTGGATTTATTGGTGCTAACTCCTCTGCTCATCATCATCATCTTGAGCAGTTTCCAACCGCTGGTCGGGTCTGCTTGGAACATAAGCCTCTCCATCGTTTCCTGTCCATCCACCATCTCTCGTCATTTACTGTGTCCCAGCACACTCCTCTTTCCTCCACACTCTTCTTAACTCCTTTTGTCCATCTGTCCCTTGGTCTTCCCCTTGGCCTCCTTCCCGTCATTTCCATTCCAAACATCTTCTTCGGTATCCTCTCCTCTTGCATCCTCCTCACATGTCCATACCATTGTAGCCTAGATCGCTCTATTCTATTTTGCAATGGTTCCTCTCTTACCATCTCCCTGACTCTCTCATTCCTTACTCTGTCCATTCTTGTCACTCCTACCCTACTCCTCTGGAACTTCATCTCCACTGCTCGTATTTTATTCTTGTCCCTTTCCTTCATCACCCATGTTTCTGAACCATATGTCAAAATTGGCACAAAGTAGGTCTTGTAGATGATTCCTTTACATTTTTGTGGTACATCTTTATTCCATATCATCCCCCTAACACTCTTGAAAAATCCATCTGCGCACCTTTCCCGCTCATTTATTTCCATCCTATTGCCTCCCTTTTCTTCAATTATGCTTCCCAAGTACTTGAAGCATTCTACTTTCTGCAACTGCTGTCCTCCAAGTGTTATGCCCATATCCAGTCTGTTCTTCTTCCTCGTTGTGATGACCACTTCACTCTTTTGTGCTGAGAACTTCATCCCATATGATAACACTACCTTCTCCCACTCATCTAATTGCTCTTGTACTTCTTCCTCATCCTCTCCCCATACCAGAAGGTCATCAGCAAACAACATTGCCTTCATTTTCCTTTCCCCAATGCTATTTACCACTTTTCGTATGATTTCATCCATCACCACTATTTTAATTTAGTGATTAATTCGTCCAATGTTTTAGAGTTGAGAGATTCTTCCCCTGTTCTTTCACAATACTCTATATTTTTTATTAAGGTGGATGGATCAAATTTCCTCCTATTGTTATTATTAGGTTTTTTTCTTGGCCATTGGAGTTAATTTTATTTTGATCTTTACCACATAGAGGTCTGATCCTGAGTCAACTCCCCTTAGAACCTTTATATATATAAATTATATTTATTTTATTTATTTACATATTTTATGCCCTCATTGGAGTACTTAAATCAATACATTTGAGTAAATTTCTCCTTTTTCTCCTCCCAGAACTTTCTCATCCTCTTCGACCTGGAAGCCCTTTGTGTGTCCGATATAGTATATTGTTTCCGTTCAACTGTTATTAGTTTGAGACTTATGCTTTTGTTCTTCAAAATCCTCTTCTCTTCTCTGTCTTTGATTTGTTGCTGAGTTATACCCAATTTAGTGATTAATTCGTCCAATGTTTTAGTGTTGAGAGATTCTTCCCCTGTTCTTTCACAATACTCTATATTTTTTATTAAGGTGGATGGATCAAATCCACTGTCCATCAACTTGGTGTTTTTTGTTAATAATTGTTTTAATAATTCTTCTGTCAGATTCCTGAACTTCTTTGAATCAATTATTATTGATTTTATTTTTCAAAAAGTAATCAAATAGTTGTTTCAATATCCTGGTTTCTGGCAGTCTTGATATGTGACAGAAAAAGGAAATTCTTCTTTTACGCATTGTAGTTATTATTGATTCACATTCACGATAGACGATGTTGTTAGGCAACTATCTCCACTGTCCATCAACTTGGTGTTTTTTGTTAATAATTGTTTTAATAATTCTTCTGTCAGTTTTCTGTAATTTGTCTGTTGTAGATTTTACATTCAATATGAATCAAGTTTCACTAGCATAAGTTGCCTCTGGTTTAACTAAGGAAATTTAGTGTTTCAGCTTAGCGTTTATCGAAAGAGATTCCTTTTTATAGGTTGGCCAGGTAAGTCTTTGGGCTTGTTTAAATTTAGTTGTTCTATATTCTATTGCTTCTTTTTAATTTGTGTTCCATGTTATTATTTCCTCAAGATATTTGAATTTCTGAACAATTCTAATCTTTTTATTATTGTTCAGTTGAATGACTGGTAGATCAACTTTAAAAGTAGGCATCATTTCTGTTTTTTCAAATGAAATTTGTAATCCCATTTTGTTGGGCTATAATTTCTAGTTGTTCAATTTGAAATTTAGCCCCTTCTATTGTATTTGCAAGTAATGCTAAATCGTCCGCAAAAGCAAGACAGTTGAGTTTAATATTTCTACCGATCTTGATAGTTGGTTGACATTTCTTGTTCCATTCACGCATAACCTTCTCCAATGCACAATTAAACAACAATGGTGAAAGTCCGTCTCCTTGTCGGAGTCCAGTTCTTATAGTGAATGATTCTGATAATTCACCTCTAAATTTAACTTTTGCCTTCGTATTTTTGAAAGTCATACTAATGAGGTTAACGAGTTTATGGTGTAAGCCAAATTCTTTAAGGCTTTTCAGTAAAGTTTCACGATGGATACTGTCGTATGCTTTCTTAAAATCTACAAACGTGATGACTAGACCCTTATTTCGAACTCTTTGGTGCTTCATTATCCATTTTAAACTAATGATTTGATCCGGACAGCCTCTACCTGGTCGAAATCCTCCCAGATATTCTCCAAGTTCTTGGTCGAGTTGATCTTGGAGTCTCGTGTATATAATCTTAGATAAAATCTTGTATGTAATATCAAGCAAGGATATGCCCCGATAATTATTTGGATCGGAGCGATCACCTTTCTTATGCAGCGGGTGAATTATCGCTGTATTCCATTCCCTGGGAAGCTTCTCCTTGTTCCAAATATCAATGATGTATTTATGTAGGATTTGAATAGTCTGATCATTAGCATTCTTCCATATTTCTGCTACTATTTGATTCTCTCCTGCTGCTTTGTAGTTTTTAAGTGCATTAATTGCTGGTTTCACTTCATTGTAAACTGGTGGTATGATCTTTTGTACTTACTTACTTAATTCCTGCCGCTCCTTCCGGAGCATAGGGCCTTGGCGAAATTTCTCCACGCAGTACGGTTCCTGGCCATTCTCTTCACTTGATTCCAGTTCTTGTCCACCTCTGCAATTTCATTTTCGATCGTCCTCTTCCAGGTCTTCTTAGGTCGACCTCGCTTCCTGGCGCCTTGAGGATTCCAGTCTAGCGCCGCCCTCTCAATAGCTCCGTCCGGCTTCCTTAGTGTGTGACCAATCCAGCGCCATTTCCTCTCCTTGATCTGGATGCTAATCGGTTGTTGATTGGTGATGGTCCAAAGATCTTCATTTGAGATTATGTCCGGCCACCTCACATTCATGAAGCGACGCAGACATCTGTTAATGAACACCTGTAGCTGGTTGTTGATCGGTTTTGTGACTTCCTATGTTTCACAGCCGTAGAGAAGAATCGACTTTACGTTGCTATTGAAAAGGCGGAGTTTGGTCTTCCTGGAAATGTTTCTATTTCTCCAGATGGGGTAGAGCTGGACAAAGGCACCATTTGCCTTCCTGATACGGCTTCGAACATCTTCCTCTGCTCCCCCATCATTTGTGACTATACTTCCAAGGTAGAGGAAGGATTCAACTCGCTCAATGTCCTTTCCGTTGACTGCCAAACTAGTCGTGATGTCAGAATTTATCCTCATCTCTTTGGTCTTGTTGGTGTTGATCATCAGTCCTGCATGTTCTGCTTCTTTCTGCAACCTCCCCAGCTTATCTTCTATGTCTCGGTACCGTTGTGCCATAAGACAAATGTCGTCTGCGAAATCCAGATCTTCAAGCCTGTCATTTATACCCCATTGAATACCCCTCTTCCGTCCTCCCATTACCTTCTTCATCACACTATCCAGGACCAACAGGAACAGAGTGGGGGAAAGGACACACCCCTGTCTCACTCCGGAACTGACCTTTATCTTTCCTGTTAATTTGCCATCGTGAAGAACCTGGCACTCATACCCTTCGTACATCTCTTCCATGATTCTGATGATCTTTGTTGGAATTTTATATTCCTCGAGGGTCTTCCACATGATTCTTTGATTTACAGAGTCGAAGGCTTTCTCGAAGTCAACAAATGTGAGGTAAAGGGTATTCCGCCACTCCACACTCTGCTCCAGGATTATTCGGAGGGTGTTGATGAGATCCACACAGCTGCGATGTTGTCGAAATCCAGCCTGTTCCTTCCGAAGCCTTTTTTCTACGCAGTCTTTTATACGATTCAGGATGACTCTCGCCAGCACTTTGCTTGGAATGGACAGCAAGGTGATACCCCTCCAGTTGTTACAGTTTGTGGTGTCCCCTTTCTTCGGCAACTTGACTATCAACCCCTTCTTCCAGTCGGTTGGTATTTTCTCCTCCTTCCAGATCTTCTCCAACAGCGGGTGCAGCAGATCGATCGTAATATCTAGGTCTGCTTTCAGTACTTCCGCTGGAATATTATCCAGACCTGGTGCCTTCCCGCATTTCATCTGCTTCAACGCCGTCCGTATTTCGCCCCGAGTTGGGGAGTCGAGGCTGATGCTTGGGTCACTTTCTGCTTCCTCTTCATCTTCTCCTCGCTGCTTACTTTCTGGTCCTCTATCTCTATTAAGAACCTCCGCAAAGTGTTCTCTCCATCTTGTCAGCTGCTGTTCACACGTCGTGAGGATTTCGCCCGTCTTGCTCTTCACAGGCCTAGTTTTATTAAAACCTTTCTTCGAAAGCATCTTTGTGATGCCATAGAGCTCCTTAACGTCCCCCCTTCTTGCCGCTTCTTCTGCTTTCTCCGCCTGCTCATCAATCCACCTCCTATGATCCTTCCGTACACTCCTCTTTACCTCCCTGTTTGCTGTTGAATACTTTGCTTGTGTGAGAGCCTTCTGCTGCCTAGTCTTGCAGGTGTTGAGCTTGGCCTTAATCTCCTTCCTATAATTTATCTTGTCCCAGGTCTGATCGGATATCCATTCTTCCGCAGGTAGTTCTTGTACCCTAGCTGCATCTCACTGGTTTCCACGAAGATATTCTTTACCTCGCTCCACACAGTCTCCATGTCCTTCTCTGTCTCGGAGTCCAACACCTGGAATTTATTTCTGAGCTCCAGTTTAAATTTGTCCAATCTCTGCTGGTTCTTAAGCTTGCCCACATCAAACTTGTTGTGCCGAGTGTTAAACTTTCGGCGGACTGCGACGATCTTTATGCGGAAGTTGGCAACCACAAGATGATGGTCACTACCAACGTCCGCTCCTCTCTTGTTCTTAACATCTTCCAAGCTTCTTCTGAATCTCCTGCTCACCGCGATGTGATCAATTTGATTTTCTGTGACTTGATCAGGAGACACCCAGGTGACTTTGTGGCACCGCCTATGAGGAAATACCGTGCCACCCATCACCAAATCCTGACTGGCGCAATATTCCATAAATTTCTCCCCATTGTCATTCATCTCACCAAGGCCATGTTTACCCATGATCTGCTCCAACCCCTCATTGTTTGAGCCCACCTTCGCGTTGAAGTCTCCCATAACAATGAGAATGTCCTTCTTACTTGTTTGTCTTGTGACATCTCGCAGCATTTGGTAGAATTCTTCCTTCTTCTCTGGCTCCGACTGTTCTGTAGGCGCATAGCATTGGATGATGATCACATTCCTGATCTTTGTCTTGAACCTAGCAAATATGAGCCTACTAGAAATTGGCTTCCACTCCATAAGGCTTCTCTTTGCATTTCTGTTGAGCAGCAACCCCACTCCATCCCTGTGTTCTTCATCATCGCCCCCAGAATAGAGAAATGTAATTCCATCTGTTGTCTGTACTTCACCAAATCCTGGCCACCTCACTTCACTCAATCCTAGGATATCCAGCCCATAGTTCTTCATCTCCCGTGTCACTTGTTTCAGTCTGGTTTTCTCCATCAAGGTCCTCACATTCCAGAAACCGATTTTCGTAGTCCTCTTCATGCCAAAAGTCGTCATCAGGTTATCCGTCCGGTTTTGTAATTTCGCTTCAGTTTCCGTAATCAGTTTATTTAAGAGGAGCGAGTGATTAACCCACTGCCTCCGAGTGCCTTGGAGGGGCTGCCCCCTTAAGCCTGAGGCACCAGGATGATTTTCTGTCAGGGTTTCTTCCCTTAGCTTTTGAAGAACCAACTCCAAACTACAAGGCAGCAGTTGTTTCACCAGAGCCCCGTTAGCCGTAATTTCTTCAGGGTTCCTGTAGGGCCTTCACAGCTACCGTAGAGGTCTTGAGGCACACAAAGTCCCCACTGTACTTCACCCCTACAGGCAATCCCCTACTTAATTACGTTGCCCATCTCCCACGACGAGGACGAGGGGTTGGATTTGTGTGAGACATGATCTTTTGTAATGGAGTTTTATGTTTTGGGTTATGGTTAAATTCTAGATGTTCCACAGGATCCTCACAATTGAGTAACTCTTTAAAGTATTCTGCGAGGATGTTAGCATTATCTTGATTATTGTGTGCCATTTTTCCATTTTTATTTCTTAACATAAGTGTGGGAGGGGTAAACTTAGATTGATATTGCTTGAATTATTATGAAATTTTTAACAACTATCAGATATTTTAAAATACACCTTTCTACAAGTTTGATGGAATAAGACGTAGTTAAAATTTAAGGATATTTTATAGATGAATTTTCAATAAGCTTCATATACGTTTCTATGATTAAATTTTAACACATCATTTTAAAACTCAGCAATTCTTCTAGGTTTGTGCTGAGCCTTGTGCGGCGTTTCGCCTAGGACACCAAGCTGGCTCATCAGCGGGCTCTCGGTGTCCCCACCCGGTCCCCCACTGGAGTAGCGAACTGCGTGCTACCTCCCTTTTTATGAAGCGCACCTGCGCCTCATTACTGCGGGAAGTAAACGCTCAAGCAGCCATAACCTCCCTATGAAGGCTTCCAGAAAGATGGTATATTGGCTTTCACGGCCAGTGAATTAAAACTCAGCAATTCTTCTAGGTTTGTGCCGTGTCTTGTGTGGGGTTTTGCCTAGGACACCAAGCTGGCTCATCAGCGGGCTCATGGTGTCCTCGCCCAGACCCCCACTGGAGTAACGAACTGCGCGCTATCTCCCTTTTTATGAAGCGTACCTGCGCCTCATTACTGCGAGAACTAAATGCTCAAGCAGCCATAACCTCCCTATGAAGGCTTCCAAAAAGGCTTTCATGGCCAGTGATTTAGAACTCATAAATTCTTCTAGATTTGTGCCATTTTGCCGAGTTTTAATTCACTGGCCGTGAAAGCCAATATAACATCATTTTAAGTTCTTAAGAAAATTATTATTAATTAACATTATAACAGATGTGATTTCTTCTTTATCTAAATCATGCTGGATCTCTTTGAACCAGTTGTTCTTTGTTTCACTCTTCCAGAAGTAACTAAACAGCTGTTTTATTAGTCTGGTTTCTGGTAAGCGTGATATATGACAGAAAAAAGAGATTCTCCTTTTCGCATTGTATCTATTATTGATTCACTCTCTCGATATACCACTTTATTCGCAGTAATCTCCATTGGCCATTTACTTGGTGTTTTTTGTTAATAATTGTTCTGATGATTCTTCTGTCTGCTTTCTGCAGTTTGTCAGTTGTTGATTTGATGTTCAACTTGAAGAGTGTTTCACTACCATAAGTTGCCTCGAGTTTAACAACGGAATTTTAATGCCGAAATTTAGCATTCATTGAGAGAGATTTCCTTTTGTAGGTTGGCCAGGTGATTAGTTGTGCTTGTTTCAGTTTGGATGTTCTACTGTCTATTGATGGTTTCTTGTTTGAGTTCCAGGTGATAAGATATTTGAACTTATTCACAACCTTAATTTGTTTACTATTGTTTAGTTAAAAATCCTACCCTGCCCGCTGGAAGGATACCCAGATGATCATGATATGTTTAGTTGAAATGTTGGTGTGTCAATTCTGAAGTTCGGTATCATTTCAGTCTTTTCATACGAGATTTATAGACCAATTTTGCATGCAATTTTTTCGAGTTCTTCGATTTGAAATTTAGCCTCTTCCACAGTACTTGCTAGTAGTGCAAGATTGTCTGCAAATGCTAGGCAATTAAGTTTGATATTTCTGCCAATCTTAATGGTTGGAGGACGCTGCTCATTCCATTCTCGCATGACTTTCTCCAATGCACAATTAAACAATAAGGGCGAAAGGCCATCTCTTTGGCGGAGTCCAGTTTGGATTTCAAATGGTTCTGACAATTCACCTCTAAATTAGACCTTTGATTTAGTATTCTCAAGGGTAATTGAAAGAAGGTTGACGAGTTTTCGATGTAGACCAAATTCTCGAAGGACTTTAAATAATTACTCACCATGGATACTGCCATAAGCTTTTATAAAGTCTACAAAAGTGATGACTAATTGCTTATTTCGAACTCTATGATGTTTCATGATCCATTTAAGACTAATAATTTGTTCAGGACAGCTCCTTCCTGGTTGAAATCCTCCTTGATACTCTCCCAGTTCCTACTGTGGTAACTGCTACTAACACTTGCAAACTTACAGTGTAAGGCAGCCCACATTCACTGGTCCACCACGGCCAATAGAAGAGCAGCGGAGTGATGATACTGTTTATTTCTATTTGCCACTCCTTCTGTGTTTGTCCATCAGCTTTAAAAGAGGCTATATTCTATGCAAATCTATATAGGAAAATACCACAAGAGTGGCATACAATGATTGGTTGGTTCCTCAGTTTAGGGGCTGCAACAACGCGGTCATGTAGCCCCGTGTACTTTGGGTGTGTGTAGAATCCGTCTGATAACTGATGTTAATTGTGATGGCTGTATTAGTGTGTGTATCTGTGTTTTAATTCAAGTAAGGACTGCAACTTTGAATTTTTCAAATAGTTCCTACTTTTGCCATCAAACGCCGTCAACGACTACTAGGCCTAGTTCAGAACTTAGCTACTAGACACCACCATAATCGGCTCTTGGCAACGAACATAGAAACCTAAGAGCGTTGTTTACATTCTTAACCTATACAATTTAGCTTCACACAGGTGTAATTAGTGGAAGGTTCTTTTACATGCCATAAATCTATGACATGGGACCGCCGGCTTTACTTCCCCTCCGAAGGAAGGCATACTGAGGGATTTTTAACGCTCTTAAAAAATCCGATGGCTTCGGCCGGGTTTGAACCCGCTATCTTGGGCATAGAAGCTCAGCATGCTACCAACTACGCCACCGAAGCCAACCCATACAATGATTGATTGCATAAATCTAAATAGAATTTCATTTTTATGTGACAATGAAGAAATGGTATGGACATGTGAAAAGGATGAATGATGAAACAATGCCGAAACAAGTGATGGAGAGATGGTGACTGGAAAGAGAGGACGAGGAAGAGTACGGTGGATTTGATGAAGGACAGTGTGAGAGAACGAAACCTGGAGTTGAGTTCAATGGTTGAGGAAGGATGGTGGACAGTCAGAGTAAAGTGGAGGGGTGTCATATTTACTCCGACCCTGCTCAAGCTGGAAGACGGAAATTGATGATGATGAATGAAGAGTTACCTCTTGTGCCTTGAGATGAGGGACGATATCGCGCAGACTGGCAAGAGGAGGTGGCAGCAACTGTCCTAGTGCCAGCACCTCCAATACTCTGACAGTAGTTTCTAGTAGCTGCGAGTTGTGACGCTGCCAGGACCCCCACTGAGCCACCAGAGTGGCAGTAAGGGCACGCAGAAGCACGGAGCAATAGCAGAGGGCCGGCCGATGCGTAGCCACCAGAGTGATTAGTTCCCAAGCCAGTGGCAGGTTGTCGAACACCTGACGGATGTGCAGGTCCCTCTCAATGGTTACCTTACAGAACTCTTCCTCTGGCCAAGGCAACCCATTGTACATGACATCTGGAGAGATGAGCTCCACCAGTAGCAGTGACACTGTCGTGATAGCATCCTGAGAAATGGAGGGGGCGCTGGACTGAGGCTGCTCTCCAAGACCTGAAACAGAAAGCAATCAAACCTACAACTTCCAAGCAACAAAGGAAGACCCTTCAGAGAGATAGAAACTGTTGATGCACTCAACCAACACTAGAAAACTCATTGAAATTATTTAGCAACATACAAAATTGTGAAATACCTACATCAAGGTGCCTAGCATTTAAGACGAACAGTATTGGCAGCATTACCGTATTATCTCCCACTTTTTTGACCGAAAATAAGTGTGAAAATTTTTGGTACGTGATATATGCAGGTTGTTGAGTGGGAGAGACCGTATTTCCGAAAAGATGCAAAATTTGCATTATTGAAACAAGACAACTGGCATACTTCCTATTCATTGTCACTGCCATCACTACACCCAATCTCCAAGCTACTCTTTCATACATCATTCTGGTCATTAGCCAATACTGCATCATCCCGATTTACATCCAACGAATTTGCAATGCCCATCTCCAAGAAGCTCTTCACAACGACATCCATTGACACCAAAACCCATGCTCATGTAATCCAATCACACAAGAGTTCAACTCACGACCTTTTTATTTTGCCTTCTGGTGTCAGCTTATTTTAGCTAATAACATCTCCTAACCCAACAACTACTTCCAAACAGCTCATGATCACACCCCGTATGATTGTTTTACTGCGTTGTCACAATTGAAAACACCTTGCGTGTTTGGTTAGTGGTTTCTAGTGCATCTTTCTGCTTACACCAGTAGCGAACATTAAATTCAGTCCCACTAAATCAGCTCTATTACCATGTTCTTCTGTGTATTTTATCACTTTGAGTTTAAACCCAGCCATATAACTTCTGCGTTTCTCCATAACACAAGAAAACAATCACACGAAACTGAGAAATAACAATGAAACATGAAGACAGAATATTGTTACTTGTTGACAATGTAACAGACGGACAAGTAGCTTGAAAGATAGGAGAGCAACCACCCCCAAAACGAATAATAACAATGCGGGCAAGACATGTGATGTCGAGTGGGTGGGAATTTGAACTTCAAATTACTACCATCATTTTTATGACGATGTCAGAAATTAATGTGAGATATGTGCGAAGTTTCTTTTCCCCTGCAATTTCAATTTTTTTAAATGGGCTGCAAGATATACGCGATAGTGAGTTATACACGTGTAAACGGAATTTTAAAAAAATCATCATGTAGCTATTCAAATGTACCTACATCAACAGATCTAGCAATGGAGACACCAAATTAACAACATTGGCAACAACTGCTATCAAATTCCTAGTAATACAGCAGTATACCAAAGGAAAAATTCATTAGTAACAGAGTTTTTAACCTTTTGAAGCACAACCATCACCATTATTTACTATCCATTTCTTTTGTCCAACCAAAAACTATGAATCTAAGTCTCTTTAAGTAAAAATCACGAGATATGTCTTTCTATAGTCGGCATCACCTTATATGGTACTAATAATGTAACCCTACCATTTGTCCCTCATCAGTATTACATGGTGGATTATAATATCATTTCTTGCTATTGAGTTGAATCAGGGTTGTATTCACAGTAGCCACTCATGTTTCAAAGTCGCCATGTTTGCAGACACTGAAACTGGCATTTATAATGTAACTTAAAAATTGGCAGCTTGAGTTGTCTTATCCATGGTTGTCAATCTTCACATTGTTGGTCAAATTACAACGTATAATATAAATTACCTATAAATCAACACCTATTGAAGAACACTGACACATTTTCACTTTATGTACACAACATATGATAAGACTGGCACAAGGTTATTGACCTATTGTTTTGTAATTGCAGCGTGATTTCACAACAGTTACGAAAGTGAATATCTATGGGCAGCTCAAGAACAGTTGATAAATATTCTCCAAAGAAAAATAACTTGCTATTTAGTGGTTCGAGCGAGATGACTCCAACTATAACCCCTATAGATAGGCTATATCGCATGGCATGGCATATGGCATTCAAAGCTCTATCTCCTGCAACCTATGCTACTTGCCAATCACTACTGCTGCACAATTCATCAAATCTACCCTTGCATGTGTGCATGTCATCCAAGATAATTCTTCAAATTTATTATTATTTTTTTTAACTTCTTGCAGCTTGTGATAAAAGTTACAGAAAAAACAAGGTGGCAGACCTTGCAAGTAGAACAACATTATACTGTAACTCAGATTGAAATACAGTGAAACCGCTGTACATCGCTCCAAAAGTATCATTTTCCCAGATTAATCATTTAATTTTGCAGTTCTGAGAATCTTCCTATTCAAGTCAGGTCAACAAAAAATGGCTCTGTCATTCCTTGAAGTTTGTTTTTCTGCACTTCTCAACCAGAAATCTTGGTCCCGACAAATCTTCATCCCCTATGAATCGTTATCAAGAACGAATATATTAAAAACTCACGCAATAACAAAGTTGTTGTGCATGTTGGCAGTGCATTAAATTCCTTTAGCAAAAATAGTACTATTTAGTTCCAATTTGTCCTCTCCCATCTCCATTATGACAAATTTCCGAGTCGAGACACAAGTTAGTTTGTTTGAAACCAGCTCATCGTTTTACAACAATATTCGTTGCGATATTGTCTATGAATGGTCAAAATCTGAGTACTTGACAAGCAACTCCATTCATTTTAGTGCTTAGATTCACTTTATCGTACTGTGTCATTTTACAGTAGTTCCTTAGTTGTAATGCTAGTTGAAGTCATGATGATTCTGTTAGATCCCCAACCCTTCCTTATGGTTGCGTCTACAACTATACTAAAATCAGTTAACAGTATAAGTTGGAGCTGCAGGACATAAGCATACGGATGTAGCAAACTAACATCGTTCTACATTCGTAAGTACGGTAAACGCAAGCTGTCAGTATTGGGCAATAGTTATACAAGCCCACTGTAATACCACCAAATACCGCTGACCAGTTGACCTCGTTGGAGAACCTACAAATACAGGACACTCCCACGCGCCCGGCCTCTTACCGAACGGTCTCTTCTTCATTAAGTACCAGTGCTACGTAAGGACCGGTAGGGCGCTGCCTTGGCCGCCACCCCATAGATAACCGGACGAGGTAGGGTGAGTGTGTCTGTCTAATTCCTTTGCATCCCCCTTATTTTATTCCCCCCCTTCTAACCCTCATTAGTACAATTAAATCCCTTCTTTCACGGTCAAGGGATCTATCTTTTTATTTCACTTAGTTATAGAACCCTTCCCTTAGTTCGTAGCTTAGGTTAAGATCCAGTGTTCACCGCTGTAGCATGCTGTCAAGCAGTACTGTGAAGACTACTAGCGTGCTAAAGCCCCCAAGGTAAGTTAAGTTGGGCAAGTATCTCCCCTAAACCCCTTTTCAGCCCCTTCGTAATAACCCCCAAAGTTAACACAGTTAGGTAAACCCCAATTACCCAACAAAGAATGGTAAATTACCGAAGGCGGCCTTACCCCTAACTTTCATTACCTAACAATTCCTTTATGACAAGATATCCACCATGGAAGAAATTATCGACTGGTATATCAATGTGTTTTTTCTGAAAACTTATGTTGTTCGCAGTGGTGCAGCCATTTGTGGCATATAACATTGAGAATTGTGGGAGATTTCACTGTATCCACGTAAGACAAACACCCCTCTTTTGAGAGTAAACTTTTCTGATAAAAGGAAGTGTGCGGGGTCCTTGAGAATATACATATACAGTAAAACTCTGTTAAGAAGTTTTTCAAGGGACCATTAAAAAAAAACTTCTTAACAGGGAAACTTCTTAAAAGGGTAGTGGCCTGAAATGCATGTGAAACGCACACATTTTTGTTGTTTGTGAAGGATCCTATAATATACTGTACATAGGCCTATATAAAAGCCAGAAAAAGAGAAGCCCCAATATTAATATCTGACTATCAGACCAGAGATTAAGAGAAATTAATTGGCATAATCCTCACAATTCACATTAATAGAATTAATTTCAATAACTGTTTGAGCACACACCATATATTCCAGCAAACTACAATTATAGACACATTTTAGAATGTAAATAAACAACAACTAAGACTGAATTGAAAACACTTTTTTCTCCCTTTTTTCTCCCTTCAAAACCAAAGATTTATCCGGAACAACCTGATAAAAAAAGTCCGAATTCGTCAACATTAAAAACGTCACAATGTTTGTAATTACTGATTTTTGCCGGCAGCAGTGTTTCCTTCCACGCTTCCGTTTCCTCTGTACTTACACTCGCAGCTTCACCACTAATAGTCTTGTAAACTATGCCAGCCCGATTTTTAAAGCGATCCAGCGACCGATTCGACGCAGTAAAAGGTACTTGTAATCGACACGCGATTTCTTTGGCTTTCTCCTTCACAATAAACCCGCTCAAAGGAATGTTTAAACTTCGCTGCTGTTTAAACCACACGAGCAGAGCTTGTTCAACGTCTTGGTATTTCGCGCTTTAAATCTTCTTGCAGCTTGCCGAAGTATTCCCGGCAGACGCCAAGATCCCTTCTTTCTTTGCTATGATGCCGTTCAAAGTAGACGGCGGCATTCCGAGCTCCTTCGCAAGAGCAACACGTGAAAGAGTAGACGACTCTAATGTCCACTTTATCTTTAATAGAAAGTGCCTTTCTTTTGATGCCTTTCATCTGAGAACCATTCATTTTCACATTGATTTGGAAACTTTATTTCACTGACGATGCAATTCTAGTAATCTCAATAATGTTATGCTACGTCTGGCAATGCTTGGCTAACAAGTTAGATCACACAGAACAGCGATAAAAGCCACGAACAAAGAATATAGGAGGCCACAAATGAAAGTATGATGCTGTATATTGTAGTCGGTCTTGGGCGGGTGTCGTCATAGCGTGACGTCATTCAGCCTTGAAATGCTCGCCTGGTCAGTGACCCGCGAACACTCGCAACGGCTGTATTCTTTCATTCGGAACACCGGGCCCGGTCAGAGACCCGCAAACACTCGGAACTCTTGTATTCTTTCATTCGGAACACCGGATGTATCTTCCGCAGAGGTTGGCGAGTTTTGATTCTAAGTCAGTTGTCTCTCAGTGAACGTCTTATGCTCTAAGGGAATACAAAATCTGAACTATTTAACCGGGAAAACCTCTTATGCACAAACACTATATACGGGAAAAATATACACGTATCTTATGGGACGAATCACGGGACCGAGAATATCGGACGTCTTAAGCGGAAAAACGTTTTATGCGGGAACTTCTTAACCGAGTTTTACTGTAGATAAAATACTGTTTAAACAACCAGTTTTCTTTTCCTAGGAAATAAAATGGCACAGATACTGTTCATGTCTTTCCACACTACATTGCAGAAAGCAGTGTGATCATACCTGGCATGGCTCTGCAACAGGCAGTTAACACAAGCATCAGTAACTCAGTGTTCTGAACTGTCATGTCCTTATGAAGCTTGCTGGTATGTCGTGGTCGTTGTGGGCCGTTACCAATCACACCCGCATGGAACACTGATGAGTGATGATGGGTTAGCATTGAAATGGTGCCCTAGAACAAAATAAAACACTGTATGATTAACATAATTTCCAGGTTGTATACACCAAGACTTAAGTACGGTAGTAATTATAATTGTCATTTAAGGTTGTTTATCATCTAGATAAGCTGATGTGATAACCATCCGGGGTGGCGCTACTTAGTTCCTGGGGTCGCGATGCTCAGCAATGAGTAAAAAGACTTGTGATAATGACCATTTAGAAAAAGATTAATGGTAAAGCAAATCTACTGAAAATTACTGTTTTTCTCCATGGCATGAATGACCAGTTTCACACTCGACTCTTGACAAAGGATAGCATGTGCGTTACTCTAAGAAGTCCTTAAAATCAAAGTTACTAGGTATATAATGGCAGTCCATGTGTGCCAATTATATCATCTCCATAGATAATGAATTAGAAAAATCAACTTAAATACCTTAATTTTATTATATGGTGTTTGCTTTAGACCTTACTATTCAGTCTGCTCTTAGTTTTTCTGACATAAAAATGTATATGCATAACAATAATACATTTAAAGATTTATATTTTTCCAGTTTAAACTGGAATATATTTCAAAACTAGAAACCGAGAATGGGTAGTTTTTAACTGCACAAACAAAAATGTTTGTGTAGCCTGCTTACAGTTACTTATACCATATTTCCTGGCATATTCATAATTTTCATGGCTTAATTGTTGTAATCGCATCATTCTATACACATCAACAGTGTACAGAATATTCTGCCATATATCTCCGAGTTTGCAGTAGTTACTGACAAGGGTAAAATGTGCATCTAACTTTCCTGCTGTGATAATGCTACTCCAAAGGTATGGTTGTTTCAAATCACCCAGAATCTCAACCACTACCATATGAGGTATGTGGTATGTGCTCCCTCTGAGTGAGTGCATGGTTGGAAATGCTTTTGTTAACAGGTGCAATTGTCAAGTGTAGGCAAAAAGTAGAGAAAAGTTGATAATACTGAATTAAGTTTTCCAAGAAAGAAGTGTTTTTGTAAAATCAATGAGAGGGTTGTTCAAAGCAGGATATCTGCATAAACTGTTCATTGCATATGCCAAGTGTACAACAGTGACACTATGAAGACATAGTCAAGAACTGATCTTTATGATTAAAAGTACAAGTAAATAGCATATTGAAATTGATTTTCAAACACTTTAATTTTGAAAAATAGCATTTTGTAGCATACTGATTTAAAAAATATAGCATTCTGTAGCATTTCGAGGTAAGATAGGTACGATAAAATTGAACAAGTTCAAAATTAATAAGCCTCACAACTAATACAGACATATTTAGGATTGGATACAAGTGTGTTTCTGATAAACAGCATAAGCATTTAAAAGTAAATTACAGTAACAAGATTTTTACATTCACTTAACCAATAATGGATAATTAACTAAATAGAGTAAAATCTGGTTAATTCAAAATTCAAGTACCAAAAAATTCCAGTTTGAATTATGGAGTACTTCTTTAATTCAAAATGTTTAAAATTTATTATAGACAATTATGGCAATATTGATTACCGTATAAAATTATGTGCTTACAAGACTGCAGAATACCGGTAGTTATGTACGACCTAGTTTCAAACCATTGTAGAAATTATTTGTAATTTAATTTGAAGTTCACTGAAATAGTTTGATGTCAATCTCCAGGGAAATTTATTTTCAATAGTGTTGAAATTATTAGGGCATATTTGCCAAGCACAAAGTCTGACTCATTGGACACAGGACATTCTGCAAAAGTAAGAATTGTAAATTTGCTTGATTTTACTTCACTTCACTTTTAGTCTGATGTTATTTCTGTCAACACTATGGTTTTGTGTTTGTGGCCAGATACTACTGTATGTAGATCACAATGTAATACAAATGGTCATTCAACGAGATTCCCACTGTTCCTATGGTTTCGAGTTCACGGCCAGGCAACTGAACACGTAAGAATATCATGATGCTGTGCAATCAGCACCACTCCAAGCCCATTTGACAAGATTCAAACTGTCCTTGCGGGCATGTTCGCAGTCGAGCACAGAAAAGTATCACGAGTAGGTATCACGATAGCCTATTATACAATGAGTACCATTATATGAGATTCCATCTGTGAAGCATGGAGAAATATTATAAGGCATTGCGCAGCCTTCATAATGAGGTTATGGCTGCTTGAGCTTTTAGTTCTCGCAGTAAAGAGGCACAGGTGTGCTCCATAAAAAGGGAGGTAGCGTGCAGTTCGCTACTCCTGTGGGGGTCCGGGCGGGAATACCAATAGCCCGCTGATGAGCCAGCTTGGTGTCATAGGCAAAATCCCACACAAGACACGGCACAAACCTAGAAAAATTGCGGAGTTTTAATTCACTGGCCGTGAAAGCCAATATACCATCTGAAAAAAAAAAAGAAAATCCACAGCCTGCTTCCAGTCGACCGACCGGGTCAGGGAATGGAATGAATGAAGCCCCCATCTAGCGGTGAGGATATGAACTGTGCCGGCTGCCGAAGCCTGTCGCACTCCCCTGGGGCAATGATTAAATGAATGAGAGATGAAATGAAATGACAGTAGAGAGTGTTGCTGGAATGAAATATACCATCTAATTGTATTTATTCTTTTTTATAGGAAGAAAAGTAAGGTATGTTTTTACTGGTTTATTTCATGACCGCCACTCATTTCCTCTCATATTTGACCATAAAAATTACAAATATGTTTTGAAAAGTATTTCTCATGATATAAATAGACAATGTTTATTTTGAATTCTCCTCTGATTTCTCCTTGAATTAGGAATATTTTTGTAATATAATGGAGGTGGAAAATACCTCCATCTATATTACAAAAATAAAAAACAATGTGTGAGTCATAGATTATTTTACATCGTCCAACGATTTCTCCTTTACACTATTAATACTATTTTAATATGATTGGGATACTGTTAGATAGAACGTCAATCATAAGTTGCAAAAAAAGGCACATAATTAATTTCCATTGGTCGCAAGGTCGGTTTTGAATTATTATTTTTTTCTTTTGGGGGAGGCTTTTTATTATTTCAAAATCCATAATTTGAAGTCCCCTTTTTCCAATCCAATTACTTTGAATTATCGAGGTCTCACTATATAGTATAAACAACAAGGCATAGACATACAATCATTGGACAAGTAAAGGATAGGAACCCATGCCATGATAAGGATGAATATGACAATGGACAGATGTAGATGGAGGGAGATATAAAAGGGGCAAACACAAAAAGGACAGGATAATTTCCACAGGCAGATGTACCACCATCTTCAAAGGTGAGAAGTCAAAATTACCTCACTAGGGGCTATAGCACTGGAGAGCTGTTGATTGGATTGATGGCATGAATGCTCACCATTGAAGATATCAGTACTGTATTTATTGGCATAATTGTCATGTACCTATTTTTAGTCTAAAATTCGTAGGAAAAAAGAAGGGTGCAATGATTATGCAAAGAATATTATAAGCTCAATTTGTAATCCACTGTATATCACTTTCAACTTTAAGCTCACCACATAATTCTGTATTTTCTCACTGTGAACACCATGTGCGTAACATCACACATGGTTCACGATAGCAATGTTTCCTTGGAAGTGGTTAATGCTAGACTGGCATGGCCAGTCAAATTTTTTAACTTAACCGGGGTATCCCTTGCATAAGATTTCACCAATAGCAGAAAGGTCTGATTTCTGGGACTGGTAATGCTTTGTACTGCAGCTTATTGAAGCTCGTCATTCCAAGGCCAGCTCACGGAAGCGGCAGGTCTATCTATAATATATAAGTTTCACTCCTCTGGACTGGCGCCCAGCGTGACCTCTGCCTAGCGTGCCATGTGCCGGCATCTCACACAACATGAGTCATAGCCTGCAGGCACAGAGACAGAGACAACTTTCTTCTGACAAGGTTATGCCAGATTAAAAACTTGTTGCACACGATCGGTGCACAAATACGAATGTGCTAAGTGCTGATTATGCCATGAAATTTTATAAACTAATTTTTTACAGTAGTACCTCGATGCATCGTTCCCGGAACTGTCGTTTTCCCGTATGTATCGTTCAATTTATTTAGTCCCGAAATTTTTCCATATAAACTAATGTTAAATTTCCCCGCATCTATCGTTCCTTGAACTATCGTTTTTTCGCATGGATCGTCACAAAATCACCAGTCCTTGGCCACAATTTTCCCGCATTGATCGTTTATGAGAAAATATATGCAAATGTTATTTTGAATTGGAAGCGGCATAGAATAGCGGCAATCTGTTACGCGAGAATGTATGAGGTACGAACGATTAGGAGTTCCTAGGCTTGAGCAAGGTTCAAGTAGACTGGACTGCAGTGTATTACAGCTGAAATGCAGTCAATCGGTGCTGAGGAACTTCAGAACGTAAATTACAATTTCATAAAGAGGTGCCAGGGATGCGTAGCAGTGAATGGCGAACATTTTCAGCACCAGCTGTGAACTATAGGCTACTCAATGAGTGCCGCGTGAGCTACGCGTTACGGCCAAGTGCCGGCGAGAGACAGGCTCGCAACGCGGACGGGCGGGCTAGCGAGGGTCCCCGTTAAGAAGTGAAAAACAAGAAATAATATTACGATTGTTTAACTATAATCGGCAATATGTAACAAAACAACTACAAGAGAAATGCACCCAGATACAACAAAACAAAGAAAATTGAGTCACATTACGAAGTAGTCTGTTATCTTGACTTGTTTTTTTGTTGCCGCGGCCACGGCGTGAACAGTATTTTCAAACCGATATAATTCGGCAATTATTTCCTCAGAAACGTTGAGGTGCGTCACAAAATGTTTGATAGTCCTTAGAGCATTGACAGTATCATTAAAATCCACTGTATTATGCTGGGGCTCTTCGTCATCGTCATTAATAAAATACCGTAGTGTAGGCCTAAATTAATTTATGGATTTTCATTTGTCTGAAGACGTAAGATTATTATAACACAGAATCAATCGCGTATTTTTAATGGGTTGACGAGAAGTCCTAAAAAAACACGAATAAAAATTATAAAAGCGGAAATAATAAAATGTTTAATATATCGGTGATTGTAAAACACTTCCGCTTTCTTTCGCTCATCTTAACGTAAGCTTCAGATGCTGTCTGTGTTCTTTGGCTGCTTCCTGTTATTTTGAGAGGTCAACAACACTTTGGCTAAAACAAATAGCGCTCGCTTATTACGCAAGCTGTTCTTCCTTGTTGTGACACTGACAAGCGAGTGTCGCCGTGACCACCGGTGTCGCTCAAGGCCAACGTAACACAAATAATAGCACGCGGTGCATCCTTCGGAGCGGAAGTACAGGCTGTACCAAAAGTTTGCATTCAACCATACATACTTTCTCAGAACACGCAACGTATAAATGACGCTTTATATTGCAAGGGACTTAAAATATGATCGTATAAGCGTGAAAAACGTATATCGGAAATAAATTAACATGGAAATTTTAGGGATTTTGCAGGGACCAGGAAAAAACATTTTTTTACTATTTTTTTTTTATGTTACCCGCTATTATTGTTTTCCTGCATCCATCGTCATTTTTCCCCTCCCCCTTGAAAAACGATGCATCGAGGTTCTACTGTATTTGAAAAGTAGGATGTGACGATTATGTCAGGAAATACTGTATGTCCAGCTATGGAGACTGTTCTTACCCTTGTTATGTGTTTGTTCCTGTGTTTTGCCTTTTATTTTCCCCTCGTCTGCACCTGCCTCTCATTGTGTTTGTCCTATATCCATGTTTTTATCCTTCCTTTCTTGTCCAATGATTGCCTACATGCAAAGTAAGCAGCAATTCAATTCATGTGTACCTGCTTGTGGTTCTCGTGGATCAGCCTCACATCGTCTGCTTTACTATGTTTCGTCTTGGGCGCACCTCCAAATAGCCATGACTGTGACTGAAACAAGGAACCCTCCAACAAATCCCGAAGGGCGGAAGCTCGTGATGCCGAGGAGTAGAGGGACAGGCGGGACAATAACCGACAGCATACCCGTACACCACGAATTCGTACCAATGAATCTGAAAGAAAAATATGAGCATCACCAATTCCCACAGTGCTTCTGGAATTATTATACAGTGGGGTAGGATTAATTAATTCGACGTACACTTCAAATACAGTAATTGGAGAATTCAAACAAAGTTCTTCCCTCTTCCTTATTATTGAAATATAAGAAGCCATTTTTCAGTGTTGTCTAGTTCTATAATCTCCCTTATTATTGTGGTTTCTAATGGATCGGGGATGAGGTAAGACGAGTCTTCCGTATAACAGATACATTTTTATGGCCAGAAGTCCTTCCTGACACTAACCTAATTAATGAAGATGATGGAAATGGGCATGGAGATGGAAGGAAGTAGATGTGGCCTACTAGAAGGTAATGACTCGGGATTAGTTTGCAGACAAAGAGATCTCCTTTGAGGTTTTAACCCTCCGGTGGTCACACTTGAAAATGTAATGCCAGTAGTCACATGGATTACAATCGTAGGCCAATTTTTAAAGGGTAGGCTATATTTAGCTATATTTTGTTTTAAAATGTTGATTTTTTATTTTATAAAAAGAATGAAGTGTGATAAAATACACAATCATAGACAAATACATGAAATACCAAATATTTTTTCAAAGCATCAAAAACTTATATAATTTGATCTTTTGAAATAAATTTGGTAGTATTCTTGTATTGAGTAAAAGCATGGAATATTCGCGAACAGATGAGCATTTTTCTAGCATCAACATTTCTACAGAAAGTATATACATATGGCACTTTCAAAAGAAAAGCAAAAGAATGTTAGTAGTATTGGCAACCTAGACCATAAGAAATTTGTTACCATGACAATAGGCCACACTCGAATAGGAATAATCAACTGTATAGCGACACTGGCACTCTCTCAGAGATGCCGTCTCTTGTAGGAAATACTACAGGAAGATACTTGGCAATATCCACAGAATAAATGATCATACCTGACTCGGTTACACAGAAAAAGAAATATGCCACAGTTGCCTTGGCCCATTTCAAAGTCAGCTGTATACTGTTGCCGGGAATGTCCAAGAGATCGAGTGCCTCAGCCACAGCATGAGCCACCACTGGATTAGGAGGAGACTGCAGCAGCTCGGAAGCCTTCCGCAGGTTGGCTCTCATTGCCGTGGATACCAATCGTCCATGCATTGCCTTTACACGACCACTGCTCTCCCATCTGTGAAAATTCACAAGTAATGTGTTGACATGAAATTAAGCTTACTTTTCATTGAGGATTTCACCAGTTGCAGCAAACTCATGTAATCTATGTTGCAGAGAGCAGAGTGTCCAACTAGTGCAGCGTGGAAAGTAATGTTTGTAATACCTGAGTGATGACTCTTTGCCGATCTGTACACATTTGTCTATCAATGCATCAGTTCTAGTGTGGTACAAAAGGGAAGACATGTACACTCTGCATCAGGCGTTACCAACACTACACTACGAGATTTCACGTTGTTCCATTGCTGGTACTAGTACTAACTAATGAGCCTGTGCGGAACTTTCGCACTTGACCATAAGAGCATTGAACCGTGAGCAGAAATCTCATTATAAAAGAAAACAAGCAATTTGTTATTGCTGCAAACCAAGGTGGGTATACCACCACTTTGGAAATTATGAATAAGAACTCGAATTATTTTAGCTGGTCACATATCTCTACTCATATTTACTTTTCAGGATATGTATGGGTATACTCCTATCTCTTCTTAGGATTGAAACAATTTATTTTACAAAACTCAATCTGGATATAAGAACATTATATTGTTACACAAACATTGAATATGGAGAATTTACAAATGTTCCTGTGTGTATTAATTTGTAGACGTTCTCTATATGGCACTTCCCGAAGCAAAAACCTGGATGAAGGCCTGGTTTCTTTGAGCAAGTGTTGTAGAACAGCATTTATCTTCATCCTCCTTTCTTCTGTCTGTTACTACACACAGTACAGTCCTTCATATTCTTCTTAGGGTGAGGTTAGATAAAATGTGGCTTTCCAGTCAGCCGCTCTTCATCATTACTGGAGCTGGGACATCCTCTCCTCCTAGAATTGGTGTTGCGCACATCTACAATTAACTCTACTGCCAGCTGTTTTCTAAATGTTCTCTGTGTCGAGGGCTTCTTCTGCTTCTTCCCTTTCTGCATATTGAACACCAGAAAACTATTCACAATTGCAACGTCAAAGAGCCAGAAAAAGAGCTTGTTCCATCATTTCACAGATCTCCTCCCAAAACTGTAGGAAGATTTATAGTGATCCAAAATATCCAAGCCACCCACGTGGCATATGACAGTGGGCATGAGGATGGAATCAATACTTTTGTTCCTCTTAGGTGTGAACAGCTGTTGATTATTGTTGTGCCATGTACAAAGTACTGTATTGTTCTCTTGTCATGCCATGCCAGTGCCATTACCTTGTCTTCTTTCCTGTAAGCAACCACCTCATGTTTCTTCAATTGGTTCACTTTTCTTTCCTTCAGTTTAGTAGGCAGACCTGTTCTATTCATCAGTACTGTTCCTGTAAAATGGAAACCATTGTTGTACAGTTTCTCTACTAAATCCATGCTCCTGAAGAAGCTGTCAGCGAAGATATGAAATTCAAGAGTTCCAGTCATGTCCTGCACGAGTTGTTGGCAAAGCTGTATCACAATTCTTGTTGTGAAGGATCGAAGAGTCAGTTGCAGAACAATAGGAAAGGAAGGAAGCTTGTAGTTTAACGTGACCGTTAATCTCGAGATCATGAGTCACGGGACCTCCTTTTTACGTGGAATCCGAACCACAGGACATGGCATTTCACTTCGAAAATGTCACATGCATTGACCGGGAATCAAACCCGGACCGCCTTGGTGAGAGGCATACAGCTAGGCGGCTGAGCCACCACGCCCCCTGCAGAACAATAGTATGGGATGAATGTGCACAAATAACTTGTAGCAGGATATGCAACAACATACAGGGTCTTTCATATAAAGTAATAACAGCAAGCGGCGGTTTTGTTATCTGCTGCTGAAGTGGCCTTGACCAAGCATGTGGTGCGCCGCGGCCCCCTGCTGTAGTATTGAAAGCGCACGCATAGTACATACATGACCTTGCAATAAGCATGCAGGTGTTCAGTCACCAGTCTGAACCTCAGCTGCTAACATGGTGAGACTGTTATCAATGCAACATCGTATTTTTGTATGTAAAACTTATCTTAAGTACGAGTCGGCTCGACGGGTACGTGATGCATTTGTTCAGCAATTTCCTGATGAAGTGCCACCTTCAATAGCACAGATTCACGTAATTGTAAATAAGTTTGACACTACTGTCTCAGTGCTCAATAAAAAACATGCGCGCACACAAACAGTTTTAACAGAGGATAAGCTAGATGACATTGGCAAGAATCTTGAATGGTCTCCGGATAAATCACCCTAAAAATTAGCACAACCAGTAGGGGTTTCGGTTTCATCTGCATACAGAGCTACAAGGCCGTTACATATCAAACCGTACAAGTTTACATGGGCCCATTGTTTAAAACCTGCTGATCCAGCCACAAGAGTAAGATATAGTGAGTGGTATCTTGCATCATTGAATGATCGTTTATTAGACCTGGTTTCGCCTTACTGGCTGTGTGAACAGTCATAACTCTCGCTATTGGTGTGCAGAAAACCCTAATGGTGTTTATGATGTCCCTCTTTATGATAGGAAGATCGTTGTTTGGTGTGCTGTTCATGCCGGATGAGTAATAGGGCCAATATTTTTCGGGACGACAGTAAATGCCGAGAGGTACCAAGAGGACATTTTGAAACCATTCTTCAATCAGTTAACGGAAGAAGAAAAATCGCGAGGGTGATTTCAACAAGATTCATCCAATGCTTATACAGCAAAAGATTCCCTTCTTACAATCTTGGAAGTGTTTGCAGACAGAGTGATCAGTGTTGGTCTATTTCCCCCTCATTCTCCAGATCTAACAGTGTGTGATTTTTACTTGTGGGGTAAACTCAAAGAACAAGCGTATCAAACAAATCCTCAAACACTGAAGGAACTAAAAGGAAACATTACGCATTGTAACTGTACAACTTCATTTGAGGAGGGTGGTGGTATTAAATACCATAAGGAAACACATTTCATAACCTAATATTTCTATTTGCAACAAGATCTTCTAATCTTCTCAATTCTTACATTAAGTACCTCTACAATCTCTCACATAACCAACTTCATTCTTGCTAATCCAAATCAGAACAAAAAAAAGTCAAAAATAGAAAATATACACAGATATGCCACACAAATGAACATGGCCCCTCCTAGCTTACTGCTGGACCATTACAAGGAATCCCTTTAGTTCAGGCGCTAAGGCCTGCAATGCAATGGCCCACCAGCAAAAGGTGGCGATGTTCCTAACCTAAAATAACCAAAGAAAATGAACAGTCACAATTCGCGCCCTATGTGATTCTCACGTGAGGATCACATACATTAAAAAAATACATAAATAAAAAATAATACATATCACACATACACTAAAAAATATCACACACACAGTAAAACAAATCAATTATCATCATTTTCAGAAGGGCCTTTGGCACTATCATCGCCAAAGACAATTGTTCTAAGTTCACCAGAATCAACAACATAAATATTTTCTTCAGATGGAGTAGCCAAAACTATCTCATCGAGTCTATTAGACACTCCTCTTCTATCATAGGATCTGACAACAATATCATAATCAGAAGGAATGGCAGAATCGTCATCAAACCCGTCCACGCCGTTACCACATTCATCGTCGTCTGAAGAACCATCATCATCGTTTTCCTCTTCTTCCTCTTCAATCTTTTTGCACGGTGCTTCTTTCTTTTGTTCTGTTTCTCCTTTCCCTTGTTTTTCTTCATCTTCCCTTCCTGCTTCTCTCTCCTTCCCTTCCTCATCTGTCTTATCTTGCTCAACAGTTCCTTTCTTCTTATATTTTCTTTCCTCTTTCCCTTTGTCCCTTTTATCTTTTCCTTTCTCTTCTTCTGATCCTTCACTCTTTTATCTCGATCTGCCTGACATCTCTTCCTCTTCTTATTCCTTCTCTTTGCCTTACATCTCATCCTTTTCTCTGTCCACTTTGTCCTCCTGCCTATCCTCCTCGTCCTTCTCCACCAACACTTCTTCACGTTATCTACTTCTTGTATGTAGTCTTCCTCCTCTTTTACCTTCCTCCACCATTTTCTTCACCTTGTCTTCTATCTCATTCTCTTCCTTGTCTTCAGTTTTATTCTCCTCCTCCATTTGACATCCTCTTTCACCCTGTTCTCTCTCTTGTCCATTTTCTTCCTTACGCCCCCCCAGCATCATGTACTTCACACATCTCCTCCTCTTCTTCCTCCTCCTTTATCTTATCCATTATCCTCCACCCTTTTCTTCACCTTGTCTTCAATCTCATTCCATTCCTTGTCTTCAGTTTTATTCTCCTCCATTTGACATCCTCCTTCACCTTGTTCTCTCTCTTGTCCATTTTCTTCCTTTCCCATTTCACTTTCTCCATTACCCGTTTCTCCTTTCTCTTCTACCTTTTCCTTTCTTTCACCTTCTTCCTTTCCTTCTTCAGTTATTTCCATATCATCTGCTTTCTTACGCCCCCCAACTCTCTGATAATTTTCCTGCTTTCCTGTAAGTACTTCACACATAGAGTCAAACTTTTCCTCTACTGTATATGTATTTTCATAGATTCAACCTTCTCATTCACAGACACCTCTACTGAACTAACCAACTCCTCTAATGCACTAGTAAATCCCTTCAGCTCTGTAATTTTGCTCATAAGCATTTGGAACATACTTAAGTTCAATTCACCCTCCATTCCTTTCTCTACCTGCACTGTACTCACGTTGTTACTCATATTTCTTCATTCCCTTTTTGTTACTTCTACCAACAATTCATAATCATCTTTAATCTTAACATCATCTATTACTATCACAACAAATTTAACCACACCTTTCTTAACCCTTTACTGCATGAATTATTTTTCATTTGCGGGGTGGAAGGAGTACCTTTGGTTGTCGGGTTGTTTTGTCGTATGTTATGTATATAAAAAAAAACAAGGCATCACTGGTCTGTGTGTTTGAATGAGTGCACAATTGAATGGACGTTGATGGTTTGTCGTAAAACCTACTCTGCCCCTACATACATAGGTGAAAAGTGATATGTTGCACATATGCAACACTATGCAGTAAAGGGTTAACTTAATTGCACTGTACTTACAATCTAGCCTACTGATCATATTTAATTTAATTCCTTTTTCGACCCCCACGTTGGGCGCCATTTGTAACTGTACAACTTCATTTGAGGGGGGTGGTGGTATTAAATACCATAAGTAAACAATTTCATAACCTAATATTTCTATTTGCAACAAGATCTTCTAATCTTCTCAATTCTTACATTAAGTACCTCTACAATCTCTCACATAACCAACTTCATTCTTGCTAATCCAAATCAGAACAAAAAATATCAAAAATAGAAAATATACACAGACATGCCACTCAAATGAACATGGCCCCCTCTTACCTTACTGCTGAACCATTACAAGAAATCCCTTTAGCTCAGGCACCAAGTTCTGCAATGCAATGGCCCACCAGCAAAAGGTGGCCATGCTCCTAACCTAAAATAACCAAAGAAAATGAACAGTGACAGCATGCACTCAGAAACATTACAGTGGCAGGACTAACTCGCGTCAGCCAGAATGTGGATACAATGCCTGTATAACCCAGCAAGGAGGACACTTCCAGCATCTTTTATAAGGTAAGATTTCATATAGAATTGTATACACGCTTAAAGCAGGGGGCTACGGCGCGCCACAAGCTCGGCCAAGGCCACCACAGCAGCGGATAACCAAACCGCCGCTTGCCGTTCTTACATTATATGAAAAACCCTGTATATGCGCAGCCCCCATTTTTTTGGCTTTTGAGGATTGTAGCATTTGAATATCACTCTACCCTTGAAACTAACAGTACTTTCATCAATTGATTTCTTCCTGTTAGGAATATAGAACTCCTGAAACTTGTTTTCCAAGTGAGTAGCCCGTTTGCAAAGGCCGCTAAGTGCATTATAAACGAAACCGAGTAAATGACAAAAAACTGCTACGACCAAACTATTTAAGCTAATACCATATCTTTTTCCCCTGAAAATCAACATAAAAACATTTATTATTCAGTTAAAATCTGTGAAATCTACGGTTGGATCTTCTGTCCTAAATCATACATTAAAATATTGACTTAGCGGTTTTTGCACACGTTTTGTGCAGTTAGCGACATTTGCACCCGTCACGACGAGTCTTTAATGAAACTTTGGTTGCAAAACCCGCTTTTTTGTTGTTTTACGAATGACATTTGGATGAGATTTTTAAAAAAAACCTACTTTTGTTCCAATGTGGTTTATTAGGAAAAATATATTTTGAAAAAATAGAACTCGTTGGGTGCGATAAAAGGATTTGTTTAAAATACATCTTAAACACCGTGCAACGTCTTTTAGACAAAATAAAAATTGTTCAAATAATAACATGCACAAAACAAGGAAAAATGGCCCTTAAGTTAGGTCAGGTCATCCTTGACACCGTCCATCAGCTCAAAATCTGATGGATCTTCGTCTACTTCCTCTTGAGGTCGGACGATATTGTTGCGAATGGCTTCTTGCTCCTGGAAGACCTCATTGAAAAAATTTGGGTTGCATTTCGTTGGTCAGTTTTCGCCGAAGTGCACTCTAAAGGCCGTCGAATGTATTCTAGTTTAGTTTCTTTGAGTGCAATACCTACTTGAATTGGTGGGGGACCAGGATGTTTGTTAAAATTCATTTCTCTTTTCATGATGCTCTTCCCCTCACCAAACTCAACATTGTAGAATGGTTCCCCTTGGACCGGACATGTTTTATTTTTTCTTTGCCAATTATGAACACGATTTTCTGCTCTTTTTGGAATTGGAAATGCCTACTACCGGGATTTTTTTACCATGTCACCCGTATACGCTTTCCAATCTCTAACAGGACACTCATCTTGTCCCAGGCGAACTACAGTCGCAAATTTCTCAATACACTTGATGTATCTGGAAGGATGTTCAAAGACACTCACTTTACGAAGTTGTTGTTCAATATTTCAAAAAACTCTGTCAGGTGGGATAAATGAGTGGCCCAATATTGGGTACCATATCTGTATTTCCTCTACACATCCATCTAGCAGGAGTGAGATAGCATGCTGATCATAGTCTCGTCTTTGTTCTGACCCTCACAGCCTAAGTATTTTGCACCTTAAACATTTATGCTAGCCAGTTTGTGGTGAACTGCCGGCACTATTTGGTTTGATCTTTCGGCATGTTAAAGTTCTAACCAGACGTAAGAAATTGTTTTCAACTCCAATATCAACGGGTTCAACTACTTCAACTTGCACTATTCCTCCCACTACTGCCATTTCTGTTCTTCCCTGCGTATTTAAAACATCCGCAGTAGCATTACAGTCCACAAATGCAATAAATGCTTCACTTAAATACACAAGATCATTCATTTCTCTGGCAAGACACAACTTGTCGATCAACTGTGCTTTTACACGGTGTATTTTGACAAGGCAGCATATCATTGTTGTGTGCGCTTCCTCAGTAGTGCATCCAACCCAAATCCAACTATCCTTCCAGATCGTAATAAAATTAATAATAATTCTTTATCGTAAAAGAGTTTTGTGGGAGGAATATCGGCAGTTCTTGTACCAGTTAGCGTATTTTGCAGCCGTATGAGGCAAGGCAGACGCCATACTTATGGAACATAGCGGTCTTTGGACACGTGGAACATTAAACTGGCTTTGCAACCGTAGCCAACATGCATTTAGCGGTTTATGCAAACGAACGCGATTTTTGTTGGCCATTTTCAACGGCTTTGAGCGGGTTATGCACCCTGAAACTTATTCCATCGTGTAGCCAGTTAAAAGACGAACGTGACGTGTGCTCAACTCAAAATCGACAAAAAATGCCTTTGCATCTGGGCTACTCAAGTACAGAACTAGATTGCGGATTTTATCCCCTCTTGTTCTGCAGGGGCCAACACTAGGGGGTTAGCATGGAACATCCAAAATACTTGAAAATATCGTACTCTGCTTAATACATCCTTCAAAAATGGATATTTTTGAAGTAATCCTTGGAGAAATAGTGTCCTGCATTTTGAGTTCATTCCCATATTTATAATGACACCCAGAAATGCTTTGAGCTCATCCATGGTTACATCATTCCAAGTGGTCCATATACTTCTCTTCTGTAGTGGAGTTTCTGCTGGATTTTCTGTTTAGCATACCTGTTTGTCTCATCCTGTTTGTCTCATCCAATATCTCTTTCAATATGCCATCCATGAAAATTGGCGTGAAAAAATCTATCGGTGTTGAAAGAGACTTACCAGGTGGTTGTTGGAAACCTGAAGTCGAATTATGCGGCTACCGATTGTAAACACAGTGCTCAATATACATTCTGCATACTGCCTGCCCAGAGCTCGCTAGAAATATACAGTACAGTGGAACCTCGTTAGTACGTTTTTCAAGGGACTAAAAAATTTCAACGTAAAAAGCGGGCAAACGTACTAATGAAAAATGATAGTTAAACCTCATTAACTTGTTTCAGTAAGGGAAAAGTAAAAAAAAAGTGTTAATCGGAAGTACATACTAACGAATATACAATTTTAAACAACCTACAGAATTATTGTATTACAGAACTAGTTTACACAGCAAAGGGAAACGAGAGCAATGAAAAGAAAAATGTACTATACTCTTAATTCAAGTACCGGTACTGTAGTACGAGTTGAAATATTTAGTTTTCTATCATTGACTTCATCTTAAATACATGTTTTCTTGATATTCTGTGGAAAAGAAGTGCCGTATTCTTTGGCGTGAACGACTAGATATAACCAAAGTTTTTTTGAGGTTAGACATGCTCGCGCGTGTACAGAAAAGAAAAAAACTGCCACGCGCTTAAGGTGAGGATTATACAAAGGTTCTCCTACTTTGGAGCATCACCTCCATTATTTCAATACGACGCAACAAAATTATCACTAGGTTCCACAACTTCTACGGTAGTGTAATGCGTATTTGCGTGAATCAGATCGTATTGAGTTTCAAGGTCTATACAGTAAAATTGTGGTATCGGATCGTATCCAAACTGGTGTTCAGGAACATAGAAACACGTATCGTATTGAAAGCGATTCTGCGCGCAGACGAAAATGCGATCGTACTAAGCGATGCATTGCAAAATATGCAAAGTGACCTTGCTTAAAAGTTCTGTGCATACGAGCTATACAACTCACGCTACGCGACAGATGACGGGGCGACTGGTCGTCAAACGCACGCTGCCGCATTCACGGAAGCAATGCACAGAAGGACGAGACACTAGTGGTCGGTCGGCATACGCACGCCAATCTGTGGTGTACGGTATTTCGAAACAAAGAACGTGTTATAGGTAGCGATTTTGTATTCAGCACGCATGTTCCAAAGAATATAGGAGGCAAGTTCTACTGGCGCGAGAGAGACACGTCGGCTATCTTCCGTGTTGCGTCATAGCTCTCAAGCCACTTCTACACCGTCAGCTATCTTCTGTGTTGCATCATACCTCAAGCCACTTCCACACCGTCAAAACACACTAATCATCTACACTGTCAATAAGTATCAGAGAATAGGAAGCAATATCGCATCGTGTTTTCAATATGCCGAATTGTATAATGAAATAAGAATAAAATCCGGTTCCCTAACAAATAGTACAACAAAAATTTGATCTTCGTAAGCGGGAATAGAAAACGTATTAGGGGGATGTATCAACATGTACTGTATTTAGTAGGAATGGGACTGGGACTTGAGAAAATCATTGCGTTAAACGGGAAAACGTCGTAACCGAGAACGTGCTAACGAGATTCCACTGTATTTCAGAAAGCCATGGATTCTAGCCTACATATTGTCCGAGAATATCCAGCTGATAAAATTTTCCGCTCACACATGTTTAATCTTGGAGTGAATATTATGTTGGAACATTTCTGACATATTAGCTTAAAAGGTTAATAACCAGAGCACAGTAGACAGATGAAAGTGGAACTTCCATGGGGCTGAAGTGCCAATGTCCAAGTCCCTAACTCAAACAAGACTTCCCTGAAGTGAACCATGAATTTGGTACATACATGAAATTTGTATATTATATTAAATAGGATGTAATAAAACACCAAGCATAAAAGTGAAACAACAATTGGGAGGCAAAAGAAATCTGCTGAGATGGGATTCGAACTGCCTAAAATTGATAACTTCAACAAATGTCAAGCATGCTATCTCCTAGACCTATAAGGTGCGTTCAAAAAGTAACGAGCCGGAGGCATAATTACAGAAACCAGTACCTGTATGTTACAAGTATTGGCCCTGGCTGTTGAGGCACTTGCCCCTCTGTGACACGAGGCGGTGAATGGCTGTGACATAAAATTCCCTGGGCTGCGATGTGAACCAGTTCCGCACGTACAGCTGGACGTCGAAGTCTGAGGTGAATCGTTGGCCCCGCAGAGCCCTTTTCAGGGGACCAAACATGGTGTAATCACAGGGAGAGAGGTCCGGACTGTATGAAGGGTGGCCGAGAACCTCGCATTTGAATTTCTGTAGGAGTGCCGCGACTGTGTAGGCCGTATGAGGTCGTGCATTGTCGTGGAACAGAATGACCCCACGGGTGAGATTGCCTGGTCGTTTTGTTTTGATCGCTTGGAGAAGGGTGGTCAAGGTTTGCGAGTAACACTGGGCATTTACCGTTGTCCCGTGCGGCATGAAGTGTATGGGGGCCATCTTGGTCAAAGAAGAACGTCAGCATTACCTTTCCTGCACTCATGTGGATGGCCTTGCCTTTTTTGGGTTGTGGTGACCCTGGATGCTTCCACTGGAGGCTTTGTCGTTTGGATTCTGGTTTGAAGTGATGACACCATGACTCATCTCCAGCAACCACTCGTGCCAGTAACCTATTCCCTTCCCTCGCATAGCGCTTCAGATGACCAAGAGAGTGGGCCATTCGACATGCTTCCTGGTGTGGTTGAAGACTGCGGGGCACCCATTGGGCACACACTTTGCCCAAGTACAGTCGTTCCTTCATGATGGTGTGCACACTTCCGACGCTCAATCCGACCACGGCGGCTATGGCGTTCAGTGTCACTCGGCTGTCGTGGGTAATGAGTGCATCAACCGGCTAGACGTTGTCATCCGTAATGCAGGGCGGTGCCCCAGACCGGGCATCATCGGCTAACGACACCCGTCCTTCCCTGAAACACTTGTGCCACGCCTTGACCCTTGCAAGGGGCATGCAGTGTTTGCCGTACACTTGTGACATTCGGCAATGAATGTCCGTTCCCCCTACTCCTTCCGCTGTCAGAAACCGAACAACACCGCTTTGCTCTTCGTTTGACGCCTCCATGTCACTGTTTGCAATGCAACTGGCAGCGTTGGACGATTGATGCATGCTGCTGCTCGCTTTGTATCGTCACGTGACGTGCACTCGTGCCCTCAAACGACGGTCTGTGACCTTCCACGCTCTGGTCGGAACCGCACCTCGTTACACACGCCACGATTAGCCGATGTCGTCACCGGTTTGCGCATTCCAGCCTCCGGCTCGTTACTTTTTGAACGCACCTTATACATTACACAATATTATAAGACCTATGTAACGTAACTTCATAGCGTGTGTAAGATTCAGATATGGTACATAATGTCGCCAAATATAAGCCTTAGATAATTTTGTGTGTAATAACTGTGATGTTATTAAAGTTTCCTGGCATAATCATTGCATATTTTTAACCTAAAATTTGGAGAAGAAAGGAAGGGTGCAAGGATTATGCAATCAATATTAAAAGTTCAAAAGAGGAAAACCACAATTTCTTCTTTTTCATACCGGTATATCATTTTGCTTAATTCGCAATCCCGTGTATTTCACTTTCAACTTCAAGATCACTATATAATTCTTGTATTTTCTAATTTGAACACCAAGTGTGTAACCTCACGCACAGGTCTCTGTTGTGACGTTTCTATGGAAGTGGCAGATAGCGCAGTCTGTCACTTTTTAAAAATTTAATTAAAGTGTTACTTGTGTAAGTTTTCGCTCATAGCAGTTACGCCCGTTTTCACGTTGGCAAACTCGGGCTAGCAATGCCTCATACGCCGGCTTATTGAAGCTCATTATTCCGAGGCTAGCTCGCGGAAGTGACAGGTCTATCTATACAAGTTTCACTCACCTGGACTGGCGCTGACTCCGACCGCTGTCTAGCATGTGTGCCTGTCACTCACATAGCGTGAGTCATAGCCTACAGGCACGGAGACAGAGACTCCTTTCTACTGACAAGTTTAAGCTAGGTTATAAGCTCGTGGCAGCATGTGCAACCAACAGGTACACAAATACGAATGTGCTTTTTTTTTTGGTGTTTGGGAAGTAGGGTGCAACGATTATGCTATGGTGACCAATATGCAAAGAAATACAGTGGAATCTCGTTAGTACGTTTTTCAAGGGACTGAAAAATTTGGACGTCATATGCGGGAAAACGTACTACCGAAAAACGCCATACTGCATTTACAACGTATAAGAAAGAACGCGGCGTATATATGGACGTTAAATCGCCGACCTTAGTAAGTGATTATATGCACTACTACAGTCACGACATAAACATAGGTTATCAGTAACTTACACGGAATAAATAACATAAAAATGAATTACTGTACCTCTACACTATAGTATAATACAGGGTCTTTATTTCTGCTTAGCAAGGACATTCTCGCTCTCGCGCTCCGCCAGTGACGGCTCAGTTGCCGGCGACCACGCACACATATGTAGGCTTACGGCAGAATACGGTGCTTAAAATCAGTAGCCTACCATGCAGTTTTACTGGCCATGATTTACAGTAGATGCTGAAAATGTTCCCCATCCGCTTCCAAACACATATACCGTATTTGCTCGCGTATATCTCGCACTTTTTTGACCGAAAATATGTGTGAAAATTTTCGGTGCGAGATATACGCGGGGAATGACCGTATTCCCGAAAAAACACAAAATTTGCGATGTAACAGTAGGCCTACTTCCGCAACTGACGTGGCGCGCTAATCGCTAATTCGAACGTGTCTCAAGGCGGCGAATTTAACCAGCCGCGGCCGAAGACGCGGCGAACGATGTACAGCATGCTAACACTCACGCTGCGCCGTATTCTTGCACGCGGCCGAGCTCTGATGCAACGCAATGCGTAAAGACGAAATCATTGAGATTCGAGAAGACTGAACTGCGTTTCTCTGCGATGTAACAGTAGGCCTACTTCCGCAACTGACGTGGCGCGCTAATCGCTAATTCGAACGTGTCTCAAGGCGGCGAATTTAGTCAGCCGCGTCCGAAGACGCGACGAACGATGTACAGCGTGCTAACACTCACGCTGCGCCGTATTCTTGCACGCGGCCGAGCTCTGATGCGACGCAATGCGTAAAGACGAAATCATTGAGATTTGAGGAGACTGAACTGCGTTTCTCTGCGATGTAACGGTAGGCCTACTTCTGCAACTGACGTGGTGCGCTAATCGCTAATTCGAACGTGTCTCAAGGCGGGAAATATAGCCAGCCTCGGCCGAAGACGCGGCGAACGATGTACAGCGTGCTAACACTCACGCTGCGCCGTATGCTTGCACGCGGCGCCTCGATCCCTAATCGGCTCGTATCGAAGTTCGGATCAACTCGTTGTTGCTCGTTCTTCCTGTTAGTAACGCTTCGGGTAAGTTCCTGGACAATGGCGACTGTTGTGGCGCGCTAAATCGAACGTGTTTCTACCTCAAGGTTATTACTGTCATTTATATGATGGCGTCAGTAATGAATGCGAGATATATGCGAGTACTTGTTTTTTCCTGAAATTTCAAATAAAAAAATGGGGTGCGAGATATACGCGAGCAAATACGGTAATACAGGGTCTTTCTTTATATTTGATCAGCAAGGACATTCTCGCGCTCCGCCAGTGACGACTCCGTTGCCGGCGACCGCGCACGAATATGTTTGAAGCACGGGCTTGCTTGAACCACTTCAATAAAGCACTTTCTAGTTCAGGAAACTGTCCCTCTCGCAAACGTTTCCTTTTGCAGCTCACACCTTCTTCAAATGCATGTTCGATTTCCTTCCTTTTACCGAGAATCGTGTTCAGTGTAGATGGAGAAATGTTCCACTTTCGCGCTATATCCACATGCTTCATGTGAGGATTGCAGTCCACGTCTCGAATGTATTTCACCTTCTCATCATTAGTTATTTGCCGTACTTTCTTCTTATCCATTATGAAACACGCAATAAAATAGGTCATAACTGGACGTGAACACTAAGAACTAGAAGACAATAGTGCGGAACACGAAGACAATAATGCGCCTACGTGAGAAATAAACAAAGGGAAGGGATGGAAGGGCAGCGGGACAGAGACACGTCACCTGTGTTGCGTCATAGCTATAGCCACTTCTACGCAGTCAAACACAATAAAATCATCTACACTGTCAATAACTATCAGAGAATATGAGGCAATATCGCGTCGTGTTTTCCAGAAGCCGAATTTTATAATGAAATAAGAATAAAATACGGTTCACTAACAAATAGTTCAACGGAAATTTGATCGTTGTAAGCGGGAATAGATAACGTATTAAGGGGATATATCAACATGAATTTAGTAGGATAGGGACTTGAGAAAGGAGAGAAAGGGCAGCGGGAGAGAGACACATCACCTGAGATGCATCATAGCTATAGCCACTTCTACGCCGTCAAACACAATGAAATCATCTACACTGTCAATAACTATCAGAGAATATGAGGCAATATCGCGTCGTGTTTTCCAGAAGCCGAATTTTATAATGAAATAAGAATAAAATCCGGTTCGCTTACAAATAGTACAACGGAAATTTGATCGTCGTAAGCGGGAATAGAGAACGTGTTAAGGGGATATATCAACATGTATTTTGTAGAATTGGGACTGGGACTTGAGAAAATCATCGCGCTAAACGGGAAAACGTCGTAACCGAGAACGTGCTAACGAGATTCCACTGTACTTTAATTTCTTAGGTTCATTTATAAGCACAGTAGTTTGCTGGAATAACTAGGTAGCCAGCCATTCCATGACAGGAGAGCTAGGTACTGCCTGGTGGATGAAAGTGGAACTTCGCTAACTTTTAGTATTTAAATCAGTTTTATTTATACTTGGTGTCATGAAATGTTGAATTAATAGTTTTGTGAAATACCCTGTGTCCTGACACTTCTAATGAATGCTAATTTATGTAATCTCGATTTTAGTTTCCTTAATGTGTGTTCCAAACCATCTGAAATCCTTAGTGATATAATATAAAGGAGATTCTACTCTTCTGTTGACCATATGAATACCGGTACCTTAAAACTATTCCCATAATACAAAATTGAAATACACAAGTGACCAAATGCAATGTTCAAGCCACAATGATTTATTGACATACAATGTACCAATATTTCCAAGAAAATTGATTATGTAGCACCAATGACACAACTCATAGTTCATACATGATGTGTCAGATACATTATAATTAATTTATTTAGGGGCTTATGTCATCTTTGTTATCAGCCCTGTATGTTTTAGTGTGATGGGGACGTGGTGGCGCAGCGGTCAAGCTGTTGGCCTCTCACCACGGTGGAGCGGGTTCGATTCCCGGTCAATGCATGTGAGATTTTCAAAGTGAAATGCCATGTCCTGTAGTTCGAATTCCATGTAAAAAGGAGGTCCCGTGGCTTATGATCTCGAGATTAACTGTCACGTTAAACTACAATCTTCCTTCCTTCATATTTTAGTGTGTTGATTTTGTCTGATAATCTGTGTTCCTAAGCTGACTATAATAGTGTTGAGGATTGGGGTATGTGTCCTGGGACTTTGAAATAAGGCACCATCTGGCATTTGCCTGGAAAAATTGTCAGAAAAATCTGGGAAAAGAAATCATTACTTAGGATGGCCACTGACAGCATCGAGATTCGACCCTCTGATCTCCAGATTTCCAGCTGTTCATTTCAATCCTGGTGCATGGTTACACTGCTGAAAGTATGTGTGACATCCACTGAGAGCTTTGTGCCTGCCGTGGCCAAGTAGTAAAAAGACGAGAGCAAGACAGCAGTTTGTCTTTCTCTAACCCCTCTTTTTCCCTTTAAATGCAGCCTAACAGCTGACATTACATTGCACATCCTGGCTGCAACTGAGTACAATCTACAATACACCTGCACAAAATCCATTTTCCAGTGCATGCCTCTCACAAGCAAAGCTATTTGAGATATTTGTATATTGCATGCAAGCCAAACAAGTTGGCTGAAAACTAGTAAAAAAAAAAAAAAAAAGAGTTTCTCACAAAGAAATACAGCAGGTTCTCAATGATATGCTGTAACGTATAAAAGCTTACCTGAGGAGGGTGGCCACATTGAACCACAGCTGTTGAGGTGTGGCAGGATACAGAGGATCTTCAACACCACGGATAGCCTGCTCCAGAGCATGAGCCAAGTTCTTTTGCCATTCACTCTGCTCCTGGGCAGAAAGTAAACAGTACTCATGCTGTAGGGCCGTATAAAGTTTATGACTAGAGTGTTCGGTTTATAGCTTTTGTGATGGTTGTGAAATTTGCACAGAACTCATAACGTCATGTCTTTTCTATGACCATTCAATTAGCAATAAAATACCAAATTGGCTCAAAATACAAAATTACTGTATTTGTTTTTTTGCAAAATAAATTTTGATATTCCACAGCATAAACATAAAAAAAAAGGTGCGTTCATAAAGTAACGAGCCGGAGGCTGGAATGCGCAAACCGGTGACTACATCGGCTATCGTGGCATGTGTAACGAGGTGTGGTTCCGACCAGAGCGTGGAAGGTCACAGCCCATCGCTAGAGGGCACGCGTGCACGTCAGGTGATGAAACAAAGCGAGCAGCAGCATGCATCAATCGTCCAACGCTGCCAGTCCCATTGCAAACAGTGACATGGAGGCGTCAACCAAAGAGCAAAGAGGTGTTGTTCGGTTTCTGACAGCGGAAGGAGTAGGGGGAACGGACATTCATCGCCGAATGTCACAAGTGTACGGCGAACACTGCATGTCCCTTGCAAGGGTCCAGGCGTGGTACAAGCGCTTCAGGGAAGGTCGGGTATCTTTAGCCGATGATGCCCGGTCTGGGGCACCCCCTGCATTACCGATGACAACGTCCAGCTGGTTGATGCACTCATTACCCAGGACCGCTGAGTGACAGTGAAGGCCATAGCTGCCGTGGTCGCTCCACGACAATGCACGACCTCATACGGCCAACACAGTCGCGGCACTCCTGCAGAAATTCAAATGGGGGGTTCTCGGCCATCCTCCATACAGTCCAGACCTCTCTCCCTGTGATTACGCCATGTTTGGTCCCCTGAAAAGGGCTCTGCGGGGCCAACGATTCACCTCAGACGCCAACGTCCAGCTGTACGTGCGGAACTGGTTCACATCGCAGCCCAGGGAATTTTATGAGACAGTCATTCACCGCCTTGTGTCACAGTGGGACAAGTGCCTCAACAGCCAGGGCCAATATTTCTAACATACAGGTACTGGTTTCTCTAATTATGCCTCCGGCTCGTTACTTTTTGAATGCACCTTATAAATACATTCATAAGAAAAGTTAAAATGTTCAAATATTTATTTATAAGCGAAACTTAGCTTTCTTTTCAATGGACTGAGTTTTGGAAATTTTCAGGATTCGGGATTTCTATCACGGTTAGCAACTAAACTGCTCAAGTTTTACTTTCAAATGTTTTGCAAATGTTGTAAATCTGGAAGCTATCACTGTATGATTGAATCCAGCCATATAACTATTGTAATAATCCCCATAATTATCATTTCGCACTAATATGCTCAATACAGTACACATTCCAAGCTGGGCCAAAAATAACTAAGGAGGTTGTTACAGGTATATAAGTTGTAGTGGTGACTCAATAGAATTAGAAAGTGATATTTCCATTTTTGCTACTATTCTGCATGTAAGGGTGGCAGAGATGTACAAAATTGCACGCAACTGCAACTTACAACTTGTGATATTTTATAATACCATAATAATAATCAGAGAAGCCTCCGTGGCTTAGGCGGCAGCACGCCGGCCTCTCACCGCTGGGTCCGTGGTTCAAATCCCGGTCACTCCATGTGAGATCTGGGCTGGACAAAACGGAGGCAGACAGATTTTTCTCCGGTTACTCCGGTTTTCCCTGTCAAAATTTCATTCCAGCAACACTCTCCACTATCATTTCATTTCATCTGTCATTCATTTAATCATTGCCCCAGAGGAGTGTGTTAGGCCTTGGCAGCCGGCACAGTTCATATCCTCGCCGCTAGATAGGGGCTTCATTCATTCCATTCCTGACCCGGTCAGAGACTGGAAGCAGGCTGTGGATTTTCATTTCAATAATAATCAGAGATAAAGTACGCAATGATATTACATTTTGGAAAAATGTTGGATAGGGACTGAGGGTGGGTAATATATGTAATGGAGACAGATGTATGAGTAAATACATTATATTAATTGAAAGTCCTTATTTTTAACCAATTCGCTACAAAAGGCTAAATCTGAAAACCATAGATGCTGTACTACAAAATACTGAATGCGGAATTCAAAATGTAAAATGTTGTATTTTAAAATGCTAAAAACAACTATTTGTCATGACACAAATAGTGCAGCATACAATATTTGTAAAGAGAGTCATAGATAGTGAGGACAGGGGAAGAAATATCAACACTGGTCATTCCAGGTTTCTACAATCTTCAACTGTTCAGGATGACTTACATTCCAGGAAGTTTAAACCTGCATAACTACCCAAGAAGTACTGTGTAAATTATAGAATATGGTAAGTATGTTAATTTCTGAAAGCAAACATTTCTGACTCATGTTCTATAGAACCAGTCTGTGGGAAAATTGATATAATGAATCAGTGCTATGAACTAAATATTCTGGTACATAATTCTTTAGTGTTGTATTTATGTACCATGTTACTTGGAATACAGGTTATCTAGTGCTTGAGGTGTGTTGACGCGAGTTATCCAGAGCTTTGGTTTAAGATTTTTTTTATTATTATTATATTTTCCGTGTGGTCTCCTGAGAGGCCGAGTGCAGGCCTTTCTAATCGACACCCGTGGGCGACCTGCGCGTCGGGATGAGAGATGGAATGGATGAAGATGATTGAAATTGGGCAAGGATGTGGAAGGAAGCGGCCGTGGCCTATCAGAAGGTACCGTCCCAGCATTTGCCTGGTGTTGAAAATGGGAAACCACGGAAAACCATTTCAAGGACGGCCGACGGTGGGGCTCGAACCCACGCGTCTACCGAGTCAGCAGAGAGCTTGGCCCCATGACCTAATGCTGCGCTTTAGCCAGCGTAGCCACTACTGTTGGTTTAAGATGAAGCAAGTACTAGTAGCCTACCACTATCCTACCTTAGAATGTTATTTTTAGCCTACTTCCGATTTTTGCAAAATATGAAAGAGATCACTACAGGGCCAAACATTGAGTGTCTGTGTGTGTGTTTGTGTGTGTGTACTCTGCATGTCTGTCCCCCCCCCCCCCACTATCAATTTAAACACGGTGAAACCGAATTGAACGAAATTTGGTACAGAGGTAATTCAGGTGAGGATTCAACCAATCAACGTTTAATATCCGTATAGCACGTTGTATTTCAACAAGCTACTACAACCAACATTCAATTCTACTCCTTGAGAAGGACAAATAGTTATTACTATACCCATGCATTTAGGAGAAAGTAGGCTACATGTTCTTTACTGAACATCTTGTTATGTTTATTGTCCAAAGTGACCACAATGTTTTGATACTGAGCACGAGTTTGAAATTGCTGCCCTACACTGTAGGCCATAATCCAAAGGCTATTTAGTCCAACACATGGAAAATCTACTTAATTTACTGGGGAGTTTTGAGATGGACAGTACAAGTAGAATGTATGAAAATCTAGACTATATTAGTTCTTCATAGAACAATTTGTTTTGTAACAGTTCGTCTGACAGAATGACTAAACCTCTCAGACATGAGATGGTTTCAAATTAAATCTCTAGTAGATGTACGACCATATATTTTTTATTATTAAAGAAAAGTTATAGTGTTCTCACTGGCAGTGTCAGACAAACACATCATCAGTACACTAACGTCACCTTGACTGGAGACTTTACAGTGTTCCTACAAACTCTCTCTCTCTCTTCTTGTAGCTTTCTCCCGAGAACCATATAAACCAAGATGATACGTAATGAGCGTTTGACATTTCTATGTTTTCTCTTAACTGACATTGCATTTGCATGCTACTTACCTCTTCTGGCAAAGACACAGAAGACGAGAGAGAGCAGATCCCATCTGTAACAAGGCCAACCAGTGCCACCAGTTGATCGTCAGTGGTTGCCCGTTGTAACAAATAGCAGGCAGTGTTCACCAAAACAGTAGGGCTGCGGTAGCCCAAAAGACCTGTAAATTATTCCAGCACAAAATCCTGGTTAATAACCATGAAAATCAGGTCTACTTTGATCATTTTACCTCCCATCCCTCATCACCACTGGTTTGAACAGCTCAACAAAACCTCATTTTGCAAGTTCCACATTCACATTGATTGTCTATATTCATTATCCAATACGTATGTCAGAACAGGGACATAAGTATAAGTGATAAATCACCTTTTTTGGTACATCCCTGCAGACACACACTGAACAAAACCCTAAAAGTACATTTCCAAAAAAAGAAAAATATGAGACTCACCAAGTAACCTCAAGGCATATTGTACTCGAAGGAAGTCAGAACTGAGAAGCAATGGCTGGATGGATGTGACATCTGATTTGACTGCATCCAGAAGAGGAACTGGCTTAGTATGACCTGAACTCCGCAGCAATAAGTCCATCTCCTGCAGGAGCAACCCTGAACATAGAATAAATACTCAAGTAAGAAAGCTGGCAAGGAGCAGTATACAGAAGACAAATGGAAACAGCAACTCACCAGGTAAGAGCAGAGCACCCGATAAATCACTGCTTTCCATCTTTTTTCTCCTATGCTTGTATAAACATAGGATCAGTTTAATTATTTGCAAGAAAGAAGCATTGTGTGCTGAGCCAAGCACTGCCTGGAGCGCAGCGTTCTGCATCAACAACACAATCAATACAATGAATACAATAAGCTTACAAGTAAGAATAAAAAATAAGATTGGCACATTTGTATTCCACAATATTCATGAATTAGAATCAATGTCAAGTTTTTCAGCACATCTCATGCGTAGAAGGATCTCACATGTTGCATATGTTAGCTACTGTTCAGACAGACGCGTGTTACATGCGTACCCCTACTTCTGTTTTCCCCTCCTTCACTCGGAGGCAGGTCTTCGACACAGTCTTGCTCTACAGACGCGTATTACTCACTACTTTGTTTCCCCTCCTTCCCCGGAGACATGTCATTCGCCATACGGGCTTACGTCGCTGAATGTCATTCCAGCTTGAGTCAGTAGTGAAGGCACACACGCTCCGTGCTCATGGATTCGAGATGAAGGTGAGCGATAATTTTTCGATCGGTTAGGTTTTCTTTTTTAAATTTCTTGGGGGTTATTTGTTTTCTGATTAGCATGATTTGGTTTTTCTTAGATGAAATGCTGCTAACAGACAAGACTCATTCAACTAGGAGCCACACTGGGTGTCTTAACTTTATGAGGAGGCTTCATGAGGGCCGAAACAAGAACCTTGTCACATCAATCCGTTTCATATGATGACTTGTGGGCTGGTCAAAATGATAGTCAACAGAATGTACATGACACTGCTCCATTTGATGCGTGTGTGGGGAAGTTAGAACCAAGTAACATCAACTTTTTATTGAAGAACATTAGATGGTTCCATTATATTAAGTTGTTAATTTTACTATAGGATGCTAAGTTTTATTATATGTCAATCTTTAATGCATGTTTATTGTACTTGTTTATGAACTTTGTATTTTTAGTGAGTGTTTTATTATGTTTGTGAGGGCACTTGGCTGATGATGAGCTCATTGAGAGCTCGAAACATGTCCCAATAATGAAATAATATAATTTCAATAATAAAATTTTTGTATTGAATAGACGGAGAAAAAAATTATCAGTCAAATAGGATTATATGTCAATACGGACCAATATGACGTCGAATACTCCTAATGACGCTTGTCGTATGCACTTGCAGCGTTATGAGCGCGAAGGAGAGGCCTTCTCACGGCGTATCATAACCATTGACGAGACGTGGGCCAGATCTTATGAGCCACAGTTAAAACGCCAATCGAATGAGTGGCGGCACCACGGAAACAAACAGTTCAACCAACGCCCACCAATGTGAAGGTAATGTTGATTCTTGCCTATGATTGGGATGGTGTGATCATTCACCATACGGTTCCCCGAGGGCAAACCGTTAATGCGGCGTACTATTGTTCATTTCTGCAAGACCATCTCCGAGGAGCTCTGAGAAGTAAACGGCGCCACCACATGGTTACACCGCCCATCGTTCTGCATGACAATGTTAGGGCACACACAGCAGGCGTTGTGTCAGCATTGTTGGATCGCTGGGGCTGGTAGGTCCTCTATCACCCGACATCAGTACCTGCGACTATGATCTCTTCCCGAAGATGAAGATGATAATGCGCGGGGAGCGCTTCCGTACCATTGAAGATGTTAAGCAGACTGCCGAGCGCTCTCTTCGTACCATCAATAGATTGGGCAGTGCCAACGGGATCCAACGACTTCCGCATCGCTGGGAACACGTTGTACGCAAAAGGTGGGGACTACATAGAGGGCCTGTAAAACTTGGAACCATCTAAGTGAGTTATTAATCCAGTTATAACTAAGGTGCCAAAACTTAAAAAAAAAAAAAATAACATGTATTTTCATTACATCTACAGCTGGCACGGCTCAGAAATGTCTTATTATAATAATTCACCCTCCAAATGAACTGCAGCTATAAAGGTAGCCACTATGGTGTTATTATGAAGGACAATAACATTGATGGCACAGTCAATAGAGAGTTTTACTGTGTATAATTAGATCCACTATAATAATAAGCCCAGCAAGTAGAAATGATACTTTTAAGTTAAAAAATTACATTTTTTTTTTTCAATCTATAAATAGGGATGTGGCTATACTTTGGTGGCTAATCTGCAAAAAAAAAATATGATAGACAGTTATGTAAAATGCTCACCAAGAATCTCTCTGCTTGTAGTGGTTACAGTCTTATCCACTTTAGCAACTTCTGGAGGTGGACACGCAGCATCCAGCAGCAACATGAATATCTGAGTACCACCCTGTTCGCAGCCTCGCACAAGGTGAACGATGAGATCCTTGAGCGCCTTATCACCTCCAAAATACTGGCACCAAGCAGGAGCGAGCGTTGACAGCTTGGGCAGCATGCTCAGGTTTACTGGAACATACCAGAATCACAGCATCAGATGGTAACAGCAACATAACAAATAGTTTGCTTTAAAAACAGAAATGTCCTTGCTGTAAAACTCAATTACAAATTCAATCCTGCAGAGAACTGATTATAATTCAAGTGAACAGTAATATCACTATAAATTTTATGTTCCCTATTTTTGTATTTTACTTTTTTTAACCTACACTCTTTTAACTGTCAAGCCTAAAAGGGACTGGGGAGGGGGAAATAAGAGGGGTGGCATGCCAAGACATATGCTGTACATGATAAATAAACAACACATTGTAGAAACAGAAAAATATATATTTTGACTAAGTCATTGTTACTGTTAGAGGAAGAAAATATAAAAGAGTGAGTTGTACCTGAGATTGCACTCTGTCAGGTGTCAGTAGAGAGACAACTCAAGGAGGGAAGATGAAAGGGGATAGAGTTGGTTCAGAGGCTATTCAATGTTGAGCACAGAGTCTGTTTTAGAATTTAGAATAAACTCATCTAATGTAGGCAAAATGCAGCAGACTTACTGAGGTATTAAGTTCTACTGCAGGATATAAGAAAAAACACCCACAACATACTAAGATTTTCAGCAGTCAATGCTGCTTTCATCAATAAGAGAGAGCAACTGTCACTGCTCATGACATGGAGTTAATCATCCACCTGCTGTATGAACCACAGCTATAAAGGTAGCCACTATGGTCCCATTATGTAGGACAGTAAAAGGCTCAAATATTAATGGCACAGTTAATACAGGGTTTTACAATAGACAGCACTTACTGATGAAAGTAGCTTGATTGATGAAAAGTTTAATATTTTGTGTGATCTTGCAGTGCAGGCAAGTCAGCTCCATTCTCCCAATACTGTTTTATTAAAGAAAGCTTCCCAGTCGGTCAACACAAAATGTGCCCAATTACATTAGGCGGGAAAACAAGTATTTACAGTGGAACCTCATTAGTACGTTTTTCAAGGGACTGAAAAATTTAAACGTAAAAAGCGGGAAAATGTACTACTGAAAAATGATAATTTAACCTTGTTTAACTTGTTTCAGTAAAGGAAAAGTAAAAAATGCATTAATCTGAAGTACGTACTATCGAATATACAATTTTAAACAACCTACAGAATTATTGTATTACAGAACTAGTTTACACAGCACAGAGAAACGAGAGCAGTGAAAATGAGAAAAATGTACCATGCTCTTAATTCAAGTACCGGTACTGTAGTACGAGTTTAAATATTTAGTTTTGTATAATTGATTTCGGCTTAAATACATGTTTTTCTTGATATTCTGTGGAAACGAAGTGCCGTATTCTTTAGCATGAATGATTGGATATAACCCGAAGTCATTTTCAGGTTAGACATGCTCGCGCGTGTAGAGAAAAATAAAAAATACAATTTCTGCCATCGTGCGATTTCTATCTACTTCTTCAAGAATTTTCATTTTCTCATCACTAGTTAATGATTTAACTACTTTCTTATCCATTATTTCAATACGACACAACATAATTATCACTAGGATTCACAACTTCTTCGGTAATGTAATGCGTATTTGTGTGAATGCAGTAGCCTACTCGGTCACATAAACATTCGGTACCATTAGCTCGATACGTAATGCTAGTTCTTACTTCTTAGAAATGAATACACAAATCCATAAATAGCACAATGGGTGGGTATTTATGATCTTGAAAAGCGAAGTTGCACTGTCGTAGCCACTGAGAGCAAGCAGTGAGACTGGACAGAACTATGTGCAGATGTGCAACATTGGACACTGATACCTGTGGGAGACACAAACTAGCCACGCCAGGGCGGGACTAGAGTCCGCGTGGAGTGATAGAGGAAGCATTCTACCGGTCAACAACCGTCAGGTCAGTAGCGAAGAATGGTTATAGTCGGAGCGTGCTACTGCCTTACGTTTGAGTCGCCGCTAGTTAACCAGGAAAGTGAGACAACTATACCTGTTATGTCGCAACCCTCGCCCGCCTGTTGGCAAAGAATGTTATCTCAAGAGTGGCCGGGCTCACATACTACTAGGGGTGGACAAAGAATGCTTATAGGGCTGACGAAAATGCGATCATACTAAGCGATACGCAGCAAATATGCAAAGTGATAAATGAGGTACTATTACGTTAATTTCATCAGATAAGATTCGGGACTTGAAAATTACGACGTGATATACGTACTAATGATGAACGTGTTAACACGGTTCTACTGTATATACCCTAACCTGAAAGAAATATTACATAAGATATTTATTACAAAATAATACACTTTTATGAACATGTCTGAAAGTGCCTGAGCTAATTTGCATATTTTGATTTTGTATCTACCTCCCATTTCTCAGACTTTTACCAACTAAATATCGCACTTCTCAGGGTTTGAAGTTAAGAATTCATTTGGAATTTGAGAAAACTTTAAATCCAATGGAAACTTTAGGTTATTATTTTGGAAAAAAAAATCCACTGAATGAATACTCTTAATGCTTAAATTTACTTATTGCTGTTTTTCTTCTGAGCCCAAATTTCAACCCTATCTACCAGTTCGATCCCCTCAAGCAGTTTAGGAAATTTTCAATTTTTATGTGGATATGGGAGTACTAGCTTTTCTGGAACCAAGTTCAGGTTTCTAGGGTGATGGGAAGAACCTCACTAATTCGTAAAATTATAAATCTACCTATATTACCATCGTTATTCTCCTACTCTTATTTCCTAAATATCTTGAAATGTTTACCTCAATACATCCTCAAAGGATGATGTGAAAAATGAATTGGAATTTCAGGAAACGTTTAAGCACATAATAACTATAGGTCATTGCACTGGAAGAAAAGTTACCAACTAGTTGAATAAATACTTACGCTTGCACACTTGGGCAATTCCTCTTCTGAGCAACAACTTAACACCATATCCAGCTCAGCCCCTTCACAAAATTTACTGAATTTTAGATTCTTCTAGGGATCTTGGGTGGAATTAGCTTCCCTGGTGTAAAGTTTTAAGCTTCTAGGATGCCAGAAAGTGTCTAATTAATTCATGTCTCTTTTCATTTCTATCTCACCTCGACAATACCTCCTTAATATCAAGACTTTTTTTTTATTTACCCAGGGCTTGATGTTAAAGGTTAAGTTAAACTTTCAAAGAACTTTCAAGCACATCAAAATTATATGTCATTGCTTAGGAATCGAGCACTGACTGGTTGAAAGAAATGCTTGAATTTGGGTACTTATATACTTTTTCTTCTAAGCCCCAATTTCCAACCCCCCATAGTTCGACCCCCTTGTGGTTTGTGGAAATTTGTTATTTTTGGGGGGATCTTGGTTATATCAGCTTCTCTGATACCAGTTAATTCATGTACATTTTTGTACTTATCTTTATTATATATTAGTCCACCTAGACATTATCTCCTTAATATCCCGAAAGTTATCCACAACACTTTCTTAGGGTTTGATGTTAGAATTTAATTAGGACTTACAAGAAACATTTAAGTTCATGAAAACTATAGATCATCAGTATGCAAACAAAGAGTTAGCCAATGGTTGAATAAATGCTTGCGTATTTATGCTGCTTTTCTTCTGAACCCCAATATCAAACCCCACCAGCTCAGCCTCCTCAATAAATTGCGGATATTTTAGATTTTACTAGGGATCTTGAGAATTTCAGCTTCCCTTGTCTGAAAATGCCTCATTAATTCATGTTTATTTAAAAGAGAAAATGAGAGAGAGAGACACACACACACTCTCTCTTCCTAGACTTCCATTTCTTCTTCTTCTTCTTTTGAGACCACAAAGGATCACTTTACCCAACCATTAGTTCGTCGACTTGTAGGAACTGTACGAGCCTTGCGGTCCTCCCAGTACTTCTTCATGCGTATTGATCGTCTTGCCCGTTCTTCGGCGGAAAATATTCTTGTAGGAATCTTCTTCTTTGTGAGTGGAAAATGAAACGTCATATTTTTAAGTGCTGTAGTTAAACTTTTGTTATTTGCAGCATCCTCCGTTGTTAGGCCAATTTCCTTCAAGTCCTCTCTGATTTCTTTTAACCATCGGCATCCAGTTGTTGTGTTTTTTGAAGCAAGATTGTACTGCACTAGTTGTTTTAGAAGACGTGAATCTGGCATTCTCATGATGTGCCCAAAGAATCCTAGTCTTTTCTTTCGCATGGTATCAGTAATGGGTTCTAGGTTGTTATAGACCATATTGTTAGGTATTATTCGCCGTTGCCCATCTTTTATATATCCTTTATTGATACAAGTTCTTCCAATTTGCCCTTCGATCTTCTGTAATCTGTAGGTTTTAGAATGTTCATTTAGATGGAATAATGTTTCTGCTGCATATGTGGCTTCCGGTTTTATGACTGTATTGTAATGTTTAATTTTTGCATTAATTGATAAGCATTTCTTTTTGTAAGTTTCCCATGTTAATTTTTGTGCCCTAGATAACTTGTTGGTTCTTATTTGAATTGACGCTTTCTCATTTAAATTGTTTGTTATTAGCTCTCCTAGATATTTGAATCGTGTTACAATTTTAATTTTTATATCATTAATTTGTATTTCCTTTAATGGTGTTGGTTTTTGTGGCATGATTTCTGTTTTTTCGAATGATATCTTAAGGCCAATTTTATTTGCAATTGTCTGAAGCTCTGATATCTGTGTTTTGGCTTCCTCTAAATCTTTAGCCAATAATGCCATGTCGTCTGCAAAACCAAGACAGTTTGTTTGAATTTTTCTCCCTATTTTTATATTTGGAGGGCATTTCTTAGACCATTCTCGCATTACCATTTCCAATGCACAATTAAATAGTAATGGTGATAAGCCATCACCCTGTCGTAAACCAGTTGTGACCTCAAATGGGTCAGAGAATTCACCTCTGAATTTAACTTTTGATTTGGTGCCTGTAAGAGTTAGTTTTATGAGATTTGTCAATTTGGGGTGTAATCCCATGTGTCTTAGAATTTTTAATAAAGATCCTCTATGAATACAATCATATGCTTTTTTAAAGTCGATAAATGTTATCATCATATCTCTATTCCTTTTTCTATTATAATCCATTATCAATTTTAGGCTCATAATTTGATCTGGGCAACTTCTCCAGGGCCTGAAACCTCCTTGATATTCTCCTAATTCATTTTCAAGTTGTACTTTAATTCTATTGAGAAGAATTCGAGAAAAAAATTTATAGGTAACATCCAGGAGTGAAATTCCTCGGTAATTGTTAGGGTCTGTCTTATCCCCTTTCTTGTGTAGTGGATGGATGATAGCTGATCTCCAATGTTCAGGGAATTTTCCTGTAATCCAGATGTTGACTAGTTGTTGGTGAAGAGCGATTTTTGCCGAATTTCCAGCATACTTCCAAATCTCTGCAAAAGTCTGGTCCTCTCCAGGGGCTTTGAAATTCTTCATCTCATTCAGTGCTATGTAAACGTCTTCTAATGTGGGCGGGTTAATGTTCTCCGGTGGTATTGTTATTGGAGTGTCAACATCCAATTGGAGAAATTCTATGGGTTCTTCACAGTTTAGGAGTGTCTTAAAATATTTAGCCATAATTTGTGCATTATCCTGGTTGTTGTGGGCCAATTTACCATTTTCATCTTTTAACAATAAGGTAGGTGCTTCATATTTTTTCAGATGTTGTTTAAAGATTTTGTAATAATTCCACGATTGTGAAATTTTGAATTCCTCTTCAATTGTTTGTAGGGTGTCAGTATGATATTGCCGTTTTATTCTTCTTAAAGTTTTAGTTGTTTCTTTTCGTTGTGTAACTAAATTTTGAAAAGATGTTTCAGATTTTTGGGATTGGTGTAATAACCACGGTCGGTGTCGTTTTTCAATCATCTCATCACATTCATTATTCCACCATTGATGTTTTTTCCTCGGTTTAATTGGAGCCAGGTCTTCTGCTATTCGTTGTAGGTTGTGAACCAAGTTTTCGAGTTTATCAGTTATTTTAATGTTTCCAGTTGCTTTTTGGTACTGTTCACTGTTGATTAACTGGATAGGATCTATTGTTCGTTTAGTTTTGGGGGTTTTCCTTTGTTGTCTCTTCTGGGGCGTGAGTTTAATTTTAATTTTGACTACGTAGTGATCAGAACCTGTGTCAATTCCGCGGAGGACTTTAACGTTATAGATCTCTTTATGGTGGTGTTTATCCATGCACTCGTGGTCCAGTTGCCATTCTCCCTTAGTGTAATCAGGGTGTTTCCATGTTTTAAGTTTTTGAGGTTTTCGTTTAAAACATGTAAATTTTGAGATTAAGTTATGGTTTCGACACAGGTCAACTAGTCGCTCTCCATTTTTATTTGTTCTATTGTGTGCTGGCCATTTTCCGATGATGTCACGGTATTTTCTTTCTCTACCTAGCTGAGCGTTAAAGTCGCCAATTAATAATTTAACATGGTGTTTGGGGATGTTATCTATGGTTTGATCCAGTAGGTCCCAAAATTCTTCTGTTTCTTCACGGTCTTTGGGGGAAGTGTTTTTATCATTAGTGGGAGCATGGGCATTTGTGATAGTATAAATCTTATTAGATGTGTTAAAGGTGAGTGTTGAGATTCGAGGAGATGGTGAGCAGAATTCTTGAACTAAATTTATAATTTTAAGGTTGATCAGAAATCCTGTTCCAAATTGTGGAACATTCTTCATGACTCTCTTCCCCGGTATACCCTTATATAGTCGATACCCTTGAGATTCCAAAGCATCCTGGTCAGTGTTCCTCAATTCCTGTAATCCCATGATAAGAATTTTGTGCTGATCCATTATGTCAGTGATCACCTTTAGCTTACCAGTTTGCATGAGGGAGTTCACATTATGTGTAGAGAAGTAAGTTATCTGCATTCCATTTATTATTTTGGCCCAATTTCTTTATACTTCATTTTCTGTTTAGTGATTGTTAGCATGTCTACCTTGTTCTATTTACCTACACTGTAAAGATTTATAATAATAGTATAATTGTGCACGAAAGTGCATTTGAAATAAATACATCATAATATAATAAACACTGTCAGATGAGAAGTTAAATAAATAGACTAGCGGTGCATGGTTTCCACCGGCTTCCACCACAAACCACATCCCACCAACCCACCGACTAGTGCGCGCCCCATATTACATCATCCTTGGCCTGGCAATGCCTCATGATCGATATCATAATAATAAAGGAACTGCGCACAAATGTGCATTACATTTTCGAGTAATCCAATAAGGACAGTGTTCTCTTGGAGCATTTACTAAAATGATATCGACCATACTGTTTAGCACATAATATGCACACACACTGCTCAGAAGGTCCATGAAAGCCTAGTAGGGTTCTTTCCACGTTTGTCCCATTATTCTTACTTGACTTATCCTGTTGTTAAGTAATTAATTAAATTTACTAAGGGCACCTGTTAAATCTATAATTTGTTTACTTTCCTAGTCAACTTTTCCTGAGTTTGTCCAGTTTTCACTCCATGCTACACCATCCACTTCAAGACTAAAGATCTCTTGAAAAATGGCCCCCTGTAGGTGCTGTTTGGAGTGACACAGGAACTGACTGCTACTCATTTTTATGAGACCGAGACACCGAAACAAGCTCGTTAGGGGCTATAGCAACGCCTTTATATGTGTTTGCCCATGTTTGCCTTTGGGTTGGGATTTTTCCTCCCAAACCTCTACACACAATAGCCTGTCACTATGTTTGTCCTTTTCCTGCATTCATACTTTTCTTTTTCTGTGTAATAATTGTTTGTATGTGTACCTTGTTTTATTTACCTTTATAGATTTACCGTATTTCCGCAAATAATCGTCGCACTTTTTTGGCCAAAATTTCGTGAAAAAAAGCAGGGTGCGACGATTATGCGAAGAATATTTAATTTCAAAGAGTATACTGTATCATTATTTGCTGCACGGGCCAGTCATTCGCGTAGCGCGAGTCATAGCCCGCAGTCAGAGACAGGGTTCTTTCTTCTAACAAGGTCACGACAGGTTAACGCTCGCGGAATGTGCTGACGAAGCTGGCCATTCGCGTCGCGGTTCATAGCCGGCAGGCATAAAGACGATATTACTTTCTCCTGACAGGATCACGCCAAATTAGGCCTATAAACTCGCGGAATGTACGTTGGTCGTTCGCGTCACAGTTCATAGCCCGCAGGCATAAAGACGAGAGTACTTTCTGCTGACAAGATCACGCCAGATTAGGCCTATAAGCTAGCGGAATGTGCGCTGACCATTCGCGTCGCGGTTCATAGCCTGCAGGCATAACTACGATATTACTTTCTCCTGACAAGATCATGCCAGATTAGGACTATACGCTCGCGGAATGTGCGCTGGCCGCTCGCGTCACAGTTCATAGGCCGCAGGTCTAAAGATGAGATTACGTTTTGCTGACATGATCACGCCAGATTAGGCCTATAAGCTCGCGAAATGTGCGCTGACCATTTGCGTCGCGGTTCATAGCCCGCAGGCATAAATACGATATTACTTTCTCCTGACAAGATCACGCCAGATTAGGCCTATACGCTCGCGGAATGTGCGCTGGCCGTTCACGTCACAGTTCTTAGGCCGCAGGTCTAAAGATGAGATTACTTTTTGCTGACATGATCACGCCAGCTCGCGGAATGTGCGTTGGCCGTTCGCGTCGCGGTTCATAGCCGGCAGGTTAAAGATGAGGTTACTTTCTCCTGACAAGACCACGCCAGATTAGGCCTATACGCTCGCGGAATGTGCGCTGGCCATTCGCGTCGCGGTTCATAGCCGGCAGGCATAAAGACAAGATTACTTTCTCCTGACAAGATCACGCCAGATTATACGCTCGCGGAATGTGCTAAGTGACGAAGCTTGCCGCTCGCGTCACAGTTCATTGCCCGCAAGCATAAAGACGAGATATTTTTCGTCTGACAAAGTCGCGCCGGGTTATAAAGTCGCGGTAGCGTGTGCAACTGACTGGCGCACAAATACGAACATGCTATGCGACGATTATGCGATGAAATTTTATAAACCTAATAATTAAATACAAGTTTTTCGGGCTTGTAGGCCGTGGTCCAGGCAGGATATCTCCCGACGTTTCACCGGAAACTGCGTCCGGCATTATCAAGGGTTCCGCTTCTTTCCTTGGTCAGCAGTGGAATGAGGAAGAGGTTTGAAATAATGGGTAACGGTTTGTAGAGGGGTATTGTTGTTTGAATATGACTGTTGGTTGGGTGGATCTTGGCGATGAACTAACGGCTGGAAGGTAGTTTTGATCTTCAAATTAGCATGGTGAGCCGAGCGTTCTCTTCGCATTCCGGCTGGACCGTCTGATCTCACGTACATGTTGCGGGGTGCGGTGCGTGCTCCGGCTTTGGCGACCGAGCTTGTGAGGGTCAGGTGTTCCCTGCGCGACTGCCGGGCTGTAGCGGGAAGGTTCTTCAGGTTGACGTGTGAGTGATTTCTTGGCCTTGGTGTTCCTAAGAGCCGGGATCCAAGTATTACGAACACGTTCAATTTCTTCCTTCCGATTGAAATTGTCGGGGTGTTTGAAGATTTCTATGGCTTCCCGTTGCAGCCTGGCGTGGTAGTGAGTGGTCGTGGAGAGTATCTCCGTGTCCCCGTACTGTACATCGTGACCGGGCAAGAGAGAATGCTCAGCGACTGACGATTTCTCAGTTTGACCCAGGCGGCTGTGTCTGTTATGTTCCTTGAGTCTGGTAGTCACGCTCCTCTTCGTCGTTCCTATGTACACCTTCCCACAGGAACACGGGATTCTGTAGACACCTGCAGTGGAGTGTGGGTGGCGCTTGTCTTTAGCGGATCGCAGCAAGTCCCGGATTTTGGCGGTGGGTTTATAAACTGTCTTCACCCCATAGGTCTTCAGTAATTTGCCTATCCTGTCCGTCACCTTCTTCACGTACGGCAGGAATGCGGTGGCCACCGGAGTTTCCTCAGAATCTTTCCTCGTGCTCCGGCGCCTGGGATGAGAGGCTCGCTCAATCTCCTTATTGCTGTATCCGTTGGTGCATAGGGCCCTCTTTAAATGTTTCAGCTCTTGGTTGAGGTTGGATGGCTCACAGATTCTCCTAGCACGGTCTACCAATGTTTTAATAACTCCGTGTTTCTGTCGGGGGGTGGTGATTGGATGTCTTGTGTAGATACCGGTCGGTGTGTGTGGGTTTCCGGTATACGGTGTGCCCCAAGCGCAGGTCATTAGTCCTGGTGATCAGCACGTCAAGAAAGGCCAGGCAGTTGTCTTTCTCCTTCTCCATAGTAACTTTTATGCTGGTGTTGAGGCTGTTAAGGTGGTCCAGGAAACGTTCCAGCTCTTCCTCCCCGTGGCTCCAGACTACGAAGGTATCGTCAACATAACGTAGCCATACTTTCGGTTTGAGGGGTGCAGTCTCGATCGCCAACTGCTCGAACTTCTCCATGTAGAAGTTTGCAATCACAGGGCTTAGTGGGCTACCCATGGCAACTCCCTCTATTTGCTCGTAGAAGTTCTCGCGCCATAGGAAGTAGCTCGTGGCGAGGCAGTGGCGAAACAAGTCAGTGATGTCTTCCGTGAAGAGCTCGGCAATCTGGTTTATGGATTCTTTCATAGGCACCTTCGTGAAGAGGGATACTACGTCAAAGCTGACTAGGCGGTCTTCAGGTTCTAGACGTATGTTCTGCAATTTCTCAATAAAATGGCCTGAATCCCTGACGTAAGTCTCAGTGTTACCGATGTGCGGTTGTAGAATGATGGAGAGATGCTTGGCGATGGTGTAGTTTGGAGAGCCGATAGCACTCACGATAGGTCTCAGTGGAATGTCAGTTTTGTGTACTTTGGGTATACCGTACAGCCTGGGAGGTAGAGCCTCACTCTTGCATGTATCCTTCTTCACGTGGTCTGGTAGTGAAGAGGCCTTGATTAACCTGTTGGTCTCTCTAAGTATCCGTGTTGTGGGGTCTTTCGTGAGTTTTCGGTATGTCTGAGGTTCTAGTAGCGACAGGATCTTAGTGTCGTAGTCTTCCGATGACATGACTACAGTCGCGTTGCCCTTATCTGCAGGTAGAATGATGATGCTTCTATCCCTGTTAAGGGTTTTAAAGGCATTCTTCTCTTGAGGTGTGAGGTTACTGCTGGGTGCTGGAGCTTTACGAAGGATGCGCGAGGCCTCTGAGCGAACTTCCTCGGCCTGCTCCCTGGGTAAACGGTGTATGGCAGCCTCAATGTTGCTTATAATGTCTTCTACAGGCACAGAAGGTGGGGTGACAGAGAAGTTCTGACCTTTCGCCAAAAGTGAAGTTTCCCCTGGCGATAGACGACGGTTAGTCAGGTTTACTACAGTACGAGACGAGTCCGGCGCAGATGTGGTTGCAGTTATCGTCTTGAGGTCCTGACATAGCTCAAATTTCTTTTTCTGGCGATGCGTCGACTGGTCGAAGGTGGAGCGCATAGAATAGTGCGTGATTTGGTCGATGTTGTCCCAATCCTCACTTGAGAGCGTAGACGTGAGTCGGAGATGTACTGATATGAGGTCCCGGTCAGTCGTAGCTAAGTCCCTGCGTGTAGCATGTATCTGTTCTCGCAGCATTGAGCGCTCAGCTCTGTCGTATATACGGTGAGCATGTGCTGAGCCGAAATTCCTCTTCATCCTAATAAACTTAGGAATCGTGTCCGTGTCCCTGCACCGTAAGAGAAACGTCAGCGAAGAAAGTTGCTGGGCTTTCTTCTTCCGTAGCTTCTCGAAGCGGCGAACTAGGTTGGTAGTTTCCTCCCCGTAGAGGCGACTGATATAACAGCTTAGGCTTTCACGGCCGGCGTTCATAATTAAATACAAGTTTTTCGGGCTTGTAGGCCGTGGTCCAGTAGGATATCTCCCGACGTTTCACCGGAAACTGCGTCCGGCATTATCAAGGGTTCCGCTTCTTTCCTTGGTCAGCAGTGGAATGAGGAAGAGGTTTGAAATAATGGGTAACGGTTTGTAGAGGGGTATTGTTGTTTGATTATGACTGTAGGTTGGGTGGATCTTGGCGATGAACTAACGGCTGGAAGGTAGTTTTGACTTCAAATTAGCATGGTGAGCCGAGCGTTCTCTTCGCATACCGGCTGGACCGTCTGATCTCACGTACATGTTGCGGGGTGCGGTGCGTGCTCCGCGGCCTACAAGCCCGAAAAACTTGTATTTAATTATGAACGCCGGCCGTGAAAGCCTAAGCTGTTATATTTATAAACCTATTTTAGTGTTTGAAAAGTGGGGTGCGACGATTACGCAGTGGCGACGATTATGCGCGGAAATACGGTATTACTGATACACAAATAAGACCCCAAGTCTTGGCCTTGGTGAACAGTCATGAAACCATATGAGCATACTCACAAGTATGTAGGACGTCACTGGTGAGAGCACGCAGGAGCATGGGAGACAACGAAGCAAGCTGAAGCAGGAAAGGAACTGTGGCACACCGCTGGGCTTTGTCTTCTGGACCTCCAGGCTCCAAACTCCACTGTGGCAAATCAATGTTCATATGTTGTTTCACTTTAGGGCTAACAGATTGATAACTGATGTTCTGGTATTGGCTGTAGTATATGTATCCATGATTATTCAGGACTGTCATTGAACTATGTGCAGCAACCATTAGCATAGCATAGGTAATATCTTGTGTTTGAAATTCACTAACCATCTATCATATAATCTACCACACTGTACTGCATATTCTCAAATACCATGTGTATCATGCTTATTATTATAGTCAATTATTTTTAGCCTACTTTCGATTTTTGCAAAAAATGAAAGTAGACTTATGAGATCAACACAGGGCGAAAAAAGTGTGTCTGTCTGTGTGTGTGTATGTGTGTGTGTGAGTCTGGGTGTGTGTGTGTGTATGTGTGTGAGTCTGTGTGTGTGTGTGTGTGTGTGTGTGAGTCTGTGTGTGTGTGTGTGTGTGTGTATGTGTGTGTGTGTGTGTGTGTGTGTGTGTGTACTCTGAATGTCTGTCCCCCCCTATCAATTCGAACACGGTGAATGCAAATTGAACGAAATTTGGTACAAAGGTAGCACTAGCAAAGGACACCTCAGTGTCATGTTTTATATCGCCGCCATCTTTACTAAAACTGAATGGCGGCCACTCAAACGTTCAAAACGTAAAATCAAATAACGACTAACCAAATCATCCGATCTCTACCAAATTTGGTAACAACATACCTTCGTATAGGATGCGTCTTGTGACCAAATTACAAGGTCGTCCGCCATACCATTTCAGGATGGCGGCCGTGCGAATTATGCAAACTTTATAATCCATATCATGGGACCCACCAGTTCCGATTATCGAGCCGAGAATCGTTTTAACTGTTCTAAAGGAAGAGGCACGTTCGAAATTAAAAGTTTATTTTGTAATACTATAGTGCAGACGTGATTTTAAAAAGCTGAACTGATTCAGTAATAAGACAAGATGGCAGCGGATATCTTGTGCCGGACTTATATTTCACTAATTTGAGTATTGCATGCAATATAGCGTACTGATAAAAAATAAATAAACTTTGTATGAAATGCTTTATATATAAATAATATACTCCAGTGATGAAATCGTTTAGTATAAATCATTATTTGCTAACAAGTTCTATGTAAGTCATTTTAAATAGAACGATATTCGTTGACACAATTAGCTCAGTGGTAGAGCGTTAGCCTATCGCTGAAATGCCTATGGTTCAAACCCGATCTGAGCTAGGTTTTTTGCTTGAAATGTTATATGTTTATTGTTTTGTAATGACTCAGATGTTTTAAAATTAAGCGTTATATTGTGCACATTATGGTGTAAAATATATATTTAATTAAAACATAATTCGCCAGCAGATTTACTCGGGACATCTAGCTGCCAAAAAGGTAACTTCCAGATTTGATTGAAAAGTTTCTTCTTCTGGCCGCTAGAATGCACTCGCTCTGTTAGGATTATATTGTTCGATATTTCACCAATAGATGTCACGACTAGTCTACGTGGGGATCCATTGATTACTATACCATTATCATTCTATGCGCATCGAATTTGAAGAATGACAAGATGATACTACGATACATTTTAACTTTTTATTTTAAAGGGTTTGTAACAGCCTATTTTGCGTTACTTGAAAATGTTATTAAGCGTTATATTGTGCACATTATGGTGTAAAATATATATTTTATTAAAACATAATTCGCCAGCAGATTTACTCGAGACATCTAGCTGCCAAAAATGTAACTTCCAGATTTTATTGAAAAGTTTCTTCTTCTGGCCGCTAGAATGCACTCGCTCTGTTAGGATTATATTATCGAAAATATCCACATAGTTTGTATACACATGTCTCTGTAGGGTCATGGAAAGATTTGTTAATTCAATTAGGGTTGTGAAAGCCATGCACAACCAGACGTGTAAAGACATGCCTCAACTCAAAGTTGGATGTTGCCCACGGCAGGTCGTAATAATAATAATAATAATAATAATGTTATTGGTTTTACATCCCTTTTAACTACTGCTGATTTTAGAGACACCGGGGTGCCGGAATTTTGGCCCGAAGGGGATCTTTAACGTGCCAGTAAATGTACTGACACGGCTCCCTCGCATTTGTGCACCCTCAAATGCCAGCTGACTGCGCCAGGATACGAACCTGCAACCTAGGGCCCAGCAAGCGAGAACGTTACCGCTGAGCCACGCCGCCAGTCCGGTCGATTATGTCTCCAGATCCATAACATTCTTGATATACTTCTTATCTTTCTTTCTTCAATGATGGTAGCAGTTTTTATCTAGGTTGTGGCGTTTGGTAGAGGTAAATCGTTTCTAAGGTCTTCAACAAAGAATAGTTCTATTATACTCTTTGATAATAACAACGAGTTATAACTATACTCATACATTTAGGAGAAAGTAGGCTATATGTTCTTTACTGAACATCTTGTTGTATTAAGGGGCGGAACAGCGAGGTCATCTGCCACAGTGTGTCAAGTTTGTTTTTTAACTTACTTCTAAAGTGAAGTAAATATAAATATTTCAATCTGAGTCATACTCATACCAAAATTAATTTAGTGATACGATTCCGGCACTTTGCACTCTTAATTCAGTGCAAATATTTGTGAAATAGTAACCTTGATTACACATTGCAATACGAAAAGAAGAATACAAATGTGCATAGTGTGGCATGCCTAACTGCCCAGAGTGTGATCCAGAACACAGGACAATACTAGACAATATCAATACAGGACACGCAGTCACTTAAGCTGAAGAGTTGCAGCGTAGGGGACTAGCCTGTAACTGGCCTAGGAATGCTGCCACCCTCCTGGCGAGATTCGGAGGACAAAATGATCTTGTCGGAGATATAGCACTACAGGGCTATTGATTGGATTAATGATATGAATGTCCACCATTGAAGACGGTGGTGAGTTTGGCTGTGGAGATTATCACTGTTCTGTTTGTGTCTGTTTACCTCTTCCTCCGCTCACACCTACCTGACTTTGTGTTTGTCCTTTTTATATATTTCTATCCTTATTTTCTTGCCCAATGATGGATTGTATGTTCCTATAAAGATTTCTCCAAAAAAAATCTATTATGAACATTAGTGCTATAAAGGAAAATAAATTGAGTTTTGTGACAAAACTTCTATTTAATAACCATAAATTGTATTAAATGGGCATGAAAACACAATATGACCAGCAAAAAAAGTTCCATGACCTTTGTTTACTAGATAAAACAGTCCGAGTTATCTTACTTTAACCTTTGTGTGGTCGTATGAAAAATGGAACGTATTTGGTCGCACATGGTCTAAAAGACCAGGCATTATTAAGGGCAAGATAGAGTTACTAAAATATCTTCTATTATTCGTAGGCCATTACGTAAGAACAAATGAGACAATAAAGCTTACTTGTTAGTTATGAAAGACATTTATGTAATGGAAGCTTGTAGTTTCATGTGAGCGTTAATCTTGCTATCATGAGCCACGGGACCTCCATTCTTACATGGAACCCAAACCACAGAACGTGATATTTCACTTGAAAATCTCACATGCTCTGACCGAGAATCGAACTCGGTCAACCTTTGTGAGAGGCAAGCAGCTTTACCACTGCATCATCATACCCCCACCATTTATGTAAAGAAAACACTGATATTGTTTTAAGGATAGCTGCCATGTATAAAAGTCTGAAAAATGCCTTCATTTCTGAGACGTTTCCGTCTTGGGCATCCCTCTCTCGGTCATACTTGCTCCTAATCTCTAGGCTGGCTGCGTGGCTCAGCGGTAATGTTCTCACTTGTTGTGCCCAAGGTTGCAGGATCGAATCATAGCGCAGCCAGTTGGTGTTTGAGGGAGCCGTGTCAGTAGATTTACTGGCACATTAAAGATCCCCTGCGGGACCAAATTCTGGCACCCCAACGTCTCTAAAAGCCACAGTTGTTTAAAGGGACGTAAAACCAATAACATTATGCTCCCAATCTCTGCAATTTTTATATCCCTGCATCGAACGATTTCGTCAATCAGATGCTCATTAAAAATTACATGCCAACATCCCAAAACCTGAAGTACACTTCTTGCCGGTCCTCAAGTATCTGGTAAATGAATAAGTAAAATATTTTGTAGTGGTCACCTCACAGCTTGACGTGGAGAGCACAAATACCGTTGAGTTTCTTTATCTCTTCCCAAAATAAAACTACACTGATTTTTTACGTCATATAGCCTGTTCATCCTCGTCTTCTGACTGCTCAGTATCAGTTACTCCGACCTCACCTCTATCTCCATCATCACTATCTTAAGTGCTTGCCACGGTGGGTGAGTGGTTAACGTGTCAGACTACCAACCCCAAGCTTGCAGGTTCGCTCCTGGCTGTGGTAAGTGATTTTTGAAAGGCGACAAAAATCACGACAGGCATGTCATACGTTGCTGGCATGTTAAAGAACCCATTTGAATTCAGTAGGCCGTGTTCATAATGGCAAAATTAATCTCGGGATTTTCCGCCAACACAAAGTTCCTCCTTTCTCTATTAGAAAGCGCTATAGTGTCAAGGAGCTTAGATATCTAACCTCCTTGACTTTCATAGCGTTCCAAGGAATGACAAAATTCGACATGCAAGCTGCCCTCTGGGTGTCAAATAACAAATCTTGCAAACCGGCACAATACGATATTAATATTTTTGTACTATTTTAATTAGAATGTTCAAGATTTGAATCGGATTCTAGAATTAGTTTCTTGATCTGCTCTTCACCTTTGGTGTCCTTTTTACCACAAATAACAATAAAAGATAGAAACAAAAAGCAAAACTGCACATAAATAGGACAATCTTAGTCACTCACACACAGATACTTGGTCCATAAAAGTGACACAAATTTGGTCATGCACGGAACTTAAGACCAGGCGTCAAAGCATTTGCTTGTGGCAACAGAGCGCGTGGAGTGAAACTGATAACAGATGTGTGTTGTTGTAGGCTGAGTAGGGGGAAGGTACTAGGGAGTGGAAAGTCTGGGTCCCAAACCGAGTATACTCAGCAGAAATGAAAGATTGTGGCACGATCAATTGAAGGTAACCATTAAAAAGCAAGTAACATATTCTTTGAGAAAAACAATGCTGCCAACACAGATATTTACTTTCGTAACCATCATTAAATTATGCTGCTATCTCATATAAAAGTCATAAAATTTTGCCACTCTTTCATGTGAGAATTGTTTTATTAAGTGTATAAATAATTTGTGTCATTTATTTCAGGCATTCGGAAATTAATAGGGACCTGAAAAAATCGCATTTGTGATAAATGCGAATTTTTAAATTTTGTACAGAATCCAAGCCTACGTTAATTTTAATGTAAAAAAGAAACATTTTTACGCATAAATCAAAGTGCGACAAAATGCGAATTGTGACCCAAAATGCTAAAATACCAAATAAGTGCGATTTTATAGCAAAATTACTTTAAATCTGCTAATTTATTTGCGAATTTGCTTATTAAACAAAAGAAAATGTTTAGTAGGTGGCCTAATCGCTCGCTAGCGATACCTCATCTCAGACTCGCCGCGTGCTAAGCATATTGGTCGATATAACAATCGATTTCAGTATCGATACGAACTTTCGAATATCTATATCTTATTCAGACAGCTGACGAATGAAACTCGTTTGTGTACTTGGTGCATCGTGGCGACTGGTGGTTTGTCGAACACGCAGACTTCGCTAAACGGAAAATATTGCGACTTGCCGCTTGAATAGTAACCTTATTCTTTTTGTAACCTTCAAGCACTTCAAGGTTCAAAGTTTTTTTCTAGAAATGGGACGTACTGCTGTTACTGCTCATGAAAGAGCACAGCAGTACGCTAATCATGGATTTTATTGTTCCGACTCTGCAACAGTATTTTGCAAATATTGTAACTGCCGTGTTGGGTGGGAGAAGAAAGACAATATTCAGAAACATATTACATTGGTAAAACATGTTGCGAAGTGACGAGAAAGCGCAACAGTTTCTGAACCCAAACAAACCTCTGTTATTGAAAGACTACAGGGTGCCAAAAAACGGAAGCATGACAAGGACTACTTCACAAAAAGAACTGTTGAAGTATTTGCAAAAGCAAATATTCCCTTAGAAAAGCTTGAAAATGAAATTGTAAGAGCGTGGATTGCTGAATTTTCAAGTCAAGGGGAGCTGCCTAATGCGTGAACTCTCCACGAAAAATATTTGACTGGTAAGTACGGTTTAAATAAATACATTTGCATTTTGATTCTCTCTTGCTCATATAAACTATACAAAGCAAAGCTAATCCAACTTCTGTAGAGGCTAAGCTTACAGCCAATGCTTCCATAACCTTTCCAAGACATACCTTAACCTATAAAATTGTGAAGGTTATCCAACTTCATAATATAATACCCAACAGAGACCGTCCATCTATTTTACTATAGGAGAAGCTAATGTGATAATTCTGTGATTTGGTTTGAGCCATGTCCATCATAGCCTCTAAAAAATGAAATAAAATAAATTTCACTGGATTCCAATGGCTAACACAAATCGTATTTTATTTTCAGAAGTTGCAGCTGATCACAAGAAATCAACAACTGAAGCTCTAGTTGGGAATACAATTAACATTTTATGTGATGAAACCACCGACAGAATGGGTCGCTGTGTTTTTGTTGTACTGTTCCAAATGCCAACAGCAACTGAGAAGAAATTATTTGCTGCTGGAGTGAAATACCTCGAATCTGGAAATGCTACAAACTGTTCCCGTGCTGTGTTAGATTTATTGCGTGATCACAGTGTGCAATATGATGACGTGAAAGTATTTGTAAGTGACAGTGCTCCATATATGACTCGTTGTTATGAAACACTGAAGATCATCATTGGGGATCATTTGCTCATGTGCAGTGTTGGGCACACAAACTTTGCCTTGTTGGTAATTGTTGGACAGCAGCTATGTCCGATTTAAATCAGGTTGTAACAATGGTCAAGTCGGCTTTTCTAAACACAAGGAAGTGCAAATATAACTACTTGCACTTTCTGAAGTCAAAAAATGGGAACTTAAAGGCAGCAAAACGTTTTCCATCGCCGGTACTTACTCGTTGGAACAGCTGGTTTGAAGCTGTTTTCTACTTAGCGAGTTATTATCATGATGTTGTGAGTTCTTTTAAGCTACCTGACATGAAAGATGTTAGTAACAGTTGTGTTACATTTCTGCGAGGCTTGACAGATAGAGATGTTGATAGGATTTATTCTGAAATAATTTTTGTGAAAGAGCATGCTAGTGAACTTGTTGAACTTCTCACTCTGCTTGAGGGGTCCCAGTCAGTCTGCTAGAAGCAAGCTTGCTAGACTAAAGGCAAGTGATCCCAATCGCAAAAACTTTGAAGCCATAGCACAGATATTTTATCCTAGACACGTGGTATTGAACAATGACAAAGAAACCGATATTCAAAAACTTCCAGGCTTTACAAACATTCCAAGTCATGAAATAAGGAAGGGCTATGATTCTTTCAAGAATATTATTGAATCGCAGTTAAAACAAAATGAGGAGTGTGAAGTAGTACGTGCCTTGACTGCTGTTCAATATGAACATGAACATTTTGCCAAGAGTTCTTTAGATCTTTTGTGGACACCAACAAACGATGTGGACAGTGAGCGTGTTTTATCGCACTACAATACAGTTGTTACAGACAGAAGGTGTAACTTGAAAGAGTGCAACGCAGAGTTATTTACAATGCTTTCATTTGATCATTAAATTGTATCTCAAGTGTTGCCAATAAAGTCATATAATCCGTAAGAATCCGGAAAAAATTAGATGCTAATTTTCCAAAAATAGATGTTAAATATGGAAAAAATAAATGCTAATTTAAAGGAAAATAGATGCTAAATTTTCAGGTCCCTAGAAATTAATAACTTCCCGCCCAATCTAACTGAGCACACTGTGTTGACAGACTGAAAATTTCTAATAATAAGTCTTCAATGTTTTTTAGTTTGTTTTTTTGGTATCTTTGTTAAATGGATCACACAAGTGCCTTTAGAAACATTTGGAATATACTGTAGAATCTTTTCTTGCAGCCCCATGGTGTATTCATAATTGTTTTAGCTCTTTTAGCTCCAAAGTGCTTAAATTAGTGGATATGACTGGCTGCATGGCGCAGCGGTAACGTTCTCGATTGCCATGCCCAAGGTTGCAGGATCGAACCCTGGCGTAGTCAGTTGGCATTTGAGGTTGCGCAAATCCAAGGAAGTCATGTCGGTAGACTTACTGGCTCGTTAGAGATCCCCTTCAGGGCAAAATTCCAGCACCCCGGCATCTCAAAAAGCCTCAGGAGTTAAAAGAGAGGTAAAGCCAATAACATTATTATTAGATTAGTGGGTCACAGTTAATGTTTGTTAGAGGGAAGGGGTTGGATTAGTTTATACCATTTTTAAAAGTATTGTTATTATTTATTGTGTCTACAGAAAATGTTAACATTTTTCATTACCCTACTTACCTACCTGCACACTCTACTCACTCACCAACTGACCAACCGACCCCTTCCTCTGAAACACTACATGCTAATCAACATAATCTACAGATTGAGGAGTGTTACACGTCCAAAGTCTTAAAGCCCTACCTAGATCTGAGTGCAATCATCAGCAGATCACTAAGTCACACCAGATACTGAATCTAAATCTACATTAATTTTACTATACAGTTTCTTTAACTTCTACTCCCATAAAATCTGACAGTAGTAGTACAGTGTGTCCGCAGCGTCAAGCTATGCGGGTCTCGCCTTGCAGGACTTGTAGGGTTGGCAGTACATGTTGCAGTATACGCTGCCTCACCGGAGCGCTTGTTCCGTGTTAACCTTCAACTGTTGTGGTAGGGTGGGGAATCCCGGATCACTATTGCCGACAGTGAGTGCCTGTGCATGACAGGGTTGACGGTGTAAGTTGCTTACAGTGTCACGATGTGGACACCTCGAAGCAGGAAAACGTAAACTAAATTGCCGCCTCACATGCTCCGTAAAATTTCCACCTGCACGGAAAACCTCTTCCACTAAAAACACACGCTCTTCAGTAGTCAGCATTCTCACTAGACTCAGCTTACACAATAACTTGACAAGAACACAACACACTGCCAACAATAATGAACCGAGATTTCCCACCCAACCACTCCAGTTGAAGGTCAACACGGAACAAGCGCTGCGGTGAGACTGCATATACAGCGACGAGAATGTACTGCCAACCTAACACGTCCCACAAGGCGAGACACGCTGCGAAGAGAATTTGTGGACACACTGTAATAGTAGTAGTAGTAGTAGTAGTAGTAGTAGTAGTAGTAGTAGTAGTAGTAGTAGTAGTTCTTCTCTTTTGCTGATGAAGACAACATGGATTGTCAAAATTTTTTTTTTTTTTGGTACTTCATGTGACTTTTCCATATGCGAGTCATTCCCTGTTTCTCATGTTATCTATACTAATATAATAAAGCTGAAGAGTTTTTGTGTTTGTGTGTTTATGTGTTTAAACACGCTAATCTCTGGAACTACCAGTCCGATTCGAAAAATTCTTTTTTTATATGATAGCCTGATTAAAGAGGAATAGTTTAGGCTATATAGCATTAGGCTACACCTAACAGCTCTATCCGCATGCGCTGGCGTTATGGTTAGTGATACGTACACCGTTTCATCTATCTGAACCAAAATTTGTATACTTACCCTTTCGAACCCTGATGGTAACACTGTCTATGTGAAATTTATGACAGACCAGTCCATTCCCTGCATTTAGGCCCTTTGGTTCAAATCTACACCTTTTCCCCGATCTGAACCAAAATTTGTATACTTACCCTTTGGAACCCTGCGAGTAACACTGTTTACATGAAATTTCGGACAGACCACTCCATTCCTTGCATTTAGGCTCTTTGGCACAAATCTACACGGTTTCACCGATCAGAACCAAAATTTGTATACTTACCCTTTAGAACCCTGCGAGTAACACAGTCTGCATGAAATTTTGGACAGAACACTCCATTCACTGTATTTAGGCCCTTTGACACAAATCTACACCGTTTCACCAATCTGAACCAAAATTTGTATACTTACCCTTTGGAACCCTGCGAGTAACACTGCCTACATGAAATTTCTGACAGACCCGTCCATTCCCTGCATTTAGGCCCTTTGGCACAAATCTACACCCTTTCACCAATCTGAACCAAAAGTTGTATACTTACCCTTTGGAACCCTACGAGTAACACTGTTTACATGAAATTTCCGACAGACCACTCCATTCCCTGCATTTAGGCCCTTTGGCAGACATCTATACCGTTTCACTGATCTGAACGGCAATTTGTATACTTACCCTTTGGAACCCTGCGAGTAACACTGACTGCATGAAATTTTGGACAGACCCTCCATTCCCTGCATTTAGGCCCTTTGGCACACATCTATACCGTTTCACCGATCTGAACGGCAATTGTATACTTACCCTTTGGAAGCCTGCGAGTAACACTGACTGCATGAAATTTTGGACAGACCCCTCCATTCCCTGCATTTAGGCCCTTCATCACAAATCTACACCGTTTCTCTTAATTGCACCAAATTTTACATACACTTTGAAACCCTGCTGGTAACACTGTTCACTTGATATTTTGGACAACGCTCCCCATTCCCTACATTAAGAATAACAGACAAAATGAACTTGTAAACCACGTATTAAGGCCCTAGAACCATTCATGTCCGTAGTAGTGTAACTGTAAGAGTATTTTAATAAGTCTGTTGTTGACGGGCAGTTCGGGCTGCATCACGTCACCCCTACTAGTGTTCTGGTGCAGAATTGCGAAAATAGTTCCATCTTGCGCTGTTTTGTAAATTGCAGTCACGGGGGGGAAGGGGGGGGGGGGGGTTATTAGTGCAAAAAGATTTCTTAGGCCCATTTAAACAGTTATCATCATGAAAATATTATGCCTCTGTATAAGTGCAATGGTGTTGGAGCAGTATATTGAGGTTATCAGCTGCAATAAGCTTTGGTGCTTTCAAATTTGCCTTCATTTATTCTGAAACTTATCGTTAAGCACTTTGTGGCGATAAATGATACTATTTCTACCTCAGTAGCTCGGGACAGCCGAAGTTTGCCAAAGAGTTCTGATTATTTTCCTATTGCCCTATGCGATAAAAGACGATGTAACGTGTTTTTCGTGGGGTTTTTATGCAACTGGCATAAGTCAGTAGGAAGCCATTCTATATTTATTTACGCGGCAAATTGTTCAGCCAAGAGAATTTTTCATGTTAATTTATTATTATTATTAATTTATTATAATTATTATTTAGATATTTTCGGAGCATTTTATAAAAATTATTAGCATTCAGATAGGTTTTCTATGTCTTAGAAAACGCTATCATGCAAATTATTACGAACGACGATATCATAGAAAATTATCTGATTACGGAATTTTACGGAGTTTTTGTCAGTTAGGGTATTTGAGAGAGATGACTCACTGGGAATTCAAATACAAGCTGATTCCTGTCGAGAAGAATTACGCAAGCGGGCTCGCATCGTCCAGGAAAGGCGAATTGTTGAAACGGAACCCTCCCGCCGAGTGTAATGACCCAGAGGAGGGGAAGATAGCGCGGCGTGCTCAGCCAATCAATGAGGACTACGTAAGCTAGAAGCCGGCTGAAGAGTGGGGGAGCCGACAGGTGCATATATCGTTCGACGCGCCGTCGAAGGAGGACAATCTGGAAATACTTGACGAGTATGTTGTACGCGGGGATCGCTCCGATGTTCCGTGGATTGGAGGACTAACTTTTGTATAACTTAACCAGTGTGGTTATACGAGTGTTTGGGTCCGATGTACGGACCATAGAATTATCTAATCTACCAGAATATCATCAAACATCGACGAGATGACGACGTCCAGGAGACTGTGGGAAGCTCACAGCATCATCCAGTACGAGGGAAAGGCTTCGGGCATTTCCAGTGGTAAGCGCCAATGACGCAGAAATACGCAATCTCTCATTTCTCTTGGTTTTATATTTCATATTTCAGTAACTTCATAGCTTGGGAATAAGAGTAAAATCAATTTATCAGACTCCGTTTTCATGTAATTTTCTATCGGTAATATTAAAATCGCAACGCTCCAATTTAAATTTTAAACAAATTATTATTATTAATTTTGCTATACTTGTTTTATATAATAAATTCATTTCGTTTACAACAAAAAAAAAAAAAAGAATTACGCAAGCGGGCTCGCATCGTCCAGGAAAGGCGAATTGTTGAAACGGAACCCTCCCGCCGAGTGTAATGACCCAGAGGAGGGGAAGATAGCGCGGCGTGCTCAGCCAATCAATGAGGACTACGTAAGCAAGAAGCCGGCTGAAGAGTGGGGGAGCCGACAGGTGCATATATCGTTCGACGCGCCGTCGAAGGAGGACAATCTGTGAAATACTTGACGAGTATGTTGTACGCGGGGATCGCTCCGATGTTCCGTGGATTGGAGGACTAACTTTTGTATAACTTAACCAGTGTGGTTATACGAGTGTTTGGGTCCGATGTACGGACCATAGAATTATCTAATCTACCAGAATATCATCAAACATCGACGAGATGACGACGTCCAGGAGACTGTGGGAAGCTCACAGCATCATCCAGTACGAGGGAAAGGCTTCGGGCATTTCCAGTGGTAAGCCCCAATGACGCAGAAATACGCAATCTCTCATTCCTCTTGGTTTTATAATTCATATTTCAGTAACTTCATAGCTTGGGAATAAGAGTAAAATCAATTTATCAGACTCCGTTCTCACGTAATTTTCTATCGGTAATATTAAAATCGCAACGCTCCAATTTAAATTTTAAACAAATTATTATTATTAATTTTGCTATACTTGTTTTATATAATAAATTCATTTCTTTTACAATGCAATCTTTGCTTTCAGTAGGTAGCATTAGATATAGACCAATTCCTTCTCCTGATACAATTGTTTGTTGGGTTAATGATCAAATCATACCACGATCTGAGTGAATAGAGTCTTGAATGTGTTCTGCCAGAGCTAGACGTTGTTAAATACAAATTTAGATGTCAACATTGCATTGAGGTCTTGGCGCCCATTAAAACAACATAGCTTAGGCAAAGGTAAACAGTTACATTTATCACCCAACAGTTAGGGGCTAGCAAGACATTTCAACGACACTATTGGTCTCTACATTTCTAACAGCCAATGAGATATAGACCCTAGGCAGTGTCTTTTGTTTCACTTACTGTTCTTTCTATTTTTATTTTTTTTGTAAATTTGTTTGTAAATTACAGGTGTCAGTGCTGTAGTTAGTAAATATCCATAATTATCATTACGGGAAATTGACCTGAATGTTACGTCCATTATACTGTACTACTTATCACCCCCACTACAACCACCACCACCACCACCACCACCACCACCACCACCACCACAAAAATATATACCATATTTCCTCGCATAATCGTCGCACTTTTTTTTGCCAAAAATTCGTGGAAAAAAGCAGAGTGCACGATTATGCGAAGAATATTTAAGTTCAAAGAATATACTGTATCATTATTTGCTGCACGGGCCAGTCATTCGCGTAGCGTGAGTCTGGCGTGAGTCATAGCCTGCAGTCAGAGACGGGCTTCTTTCTTCTAACAAGGTCACGACAGGTTAACGCTCGCGGAATGTGCTGACGAAGCTGGCCATTCGCGTCGTGGTTCATAGCCCGCAGGCATAAAGATAAGATTACTTTCTCCTGACAAGATCACGACAGATTAGGCCTATAAACTCGTGGAATGTGTGCCGGTCGTTCTGTAGTAGTATTCATTATCATCCATAAAACTAATAAATCTGCCGGGCGAAGCCGGGCACTACTGCTAGTCATTTATAAAACTCTTCACCGTACTTCTCATAGAAGAGTTGGTATAGGAAAAAACTTTTCAAAATGAATGCAAAAATAGGCGAAATATAAAAATTATCCTAGAAGGATGACCAAAGCATATGTTGCGCTTCTCAATGTGAGACACAGAATTCGGGAGTCTATAGAGTCTCCGAAAACCACATTTTAAGGCCCTTAAATTAACAGTGTCTGTGATATTCCCAGAAAACTAACTTCGCTCTGATAAACATATGAAGAAATACGAGTAACAAGCCCCTAACCAATGCAACAGTAGCTCAATAGATAACGTCTGGTTATTAATACCGAAAACCGTTCGAAGAGCGGGTACTTCTGCTAGTCTATTATATAAAGCTCAAATAACTCTCATTCATTCATCATGAAATCTCAGAAACCACCAGACGGATTGGAATGAAATTTGGTATGCAGCTTCCACAAAGGCCGCAAACGCCCACTAAGAAAGGATTTTTGGATATTCAGGTTCTAAAGGGGTGTTAAGGGGGTAGACCTGCATTTCCCAATTGGTTTCATTGGGGGATGTGATACTCGGCATATAAACTCATCATTAAAAATAAGAAGACACGTGTCTGATGGTTTTTCGATGTGGTGTATATTATGAGGTGAAAGGGGTGAAAAGTGGGGGTTGAAGGATTCCTAACGGAGCGTGTATCTCTTAAACGACATAGGCGAGGAGTTTGAAACTCAGCGGAAAAAAATCAGCATAAAAAAATAAGTAAATAGGTGTTTGACCGTTTTTTTTTTCATAAATCTAATTTAAGGGGCCCATGGGGAGGGGTGAAATTCTGGGGGAAAAAACAGGTAATATGTCTAAGTGGAAAATTATACATGGCCTATGTTTTAGACAATAACACATTACATCTTTTTTGTCTCTTGCTATTTCATCATACGACGAATACTTAGGGAGTTATTAATGATTTTGTACTTTTTGGCCGGAATTTTCTAAGTCCCAGGAATGACATAAAAATTGATTTGAATGAAATTTCAAAAAATAGTTTTTTAATACTTTTATTATATTTTTCACATTTTTTAGGGTCCGAAACCAACATGATATTTGGATGTTTTTTTTTTTTTTCGTCCCATGCATTTTTGGTTTCAGGTGATAGAATTATTTTCCACTATACCCAATGTCAGGTCAAGACCTAAGCGGTCCCTTTTATGTTCTGGTCTGTGGAAAGGCTAACGCGAAATAGTTCCCAAGTTATCTGCTTGTTTTTGCAGTACAAGATGTTTCAGCGCATGTTGCTATGTTTCGATGAACTGGCTAGATTACTTTTAAGAAATTCCTTGGTATAAATCTATCAATAAATTAATAATTTTCTCGTTAATTGGGAGCAGCACCAACTTTGCTTTTCATGTGATTAACTGTGTGCGTGAATATAGCTTGTAGTGGTATTTTATATGATAGGCAGAGTAATTCAGTACGAATTTGATATTATATTATATTTCGTTCTGTATAAACCTTGTTTGAGCGGCAAAAGAGTAACCGACTCATTCGATGTTATGGCGAATCAGGTTCAAAGGTTGGCTATACTGTTACAGCTAAGTCTTTGTAGTAACAGTAGATCGTTCTGCCTTCTGATTCTCAAGAGTAGGCCTACGTGTCGTAACCCTTCAAGGAAGCAGCCTGTTTCTCCCCGTCTACTTTCGATCTCTTCCAAGATAAGATACTGACGGATGACACATACCGTAAGCAATTAGTTGGTACAAAGGGTTCAAGGAGACACGCCATTTCGTCTTCGTATATTACCGTATATACTCGAATACCACCCGCACATTTTTAAACAAAATCGGACGTGAAAAATTGGGGTGCGGGTCTTATTTGAGTCATCTTGATTTTAAAGATTGAAATTGCCCGCCATACGCGATATCGGGTGTTGCGAGTATCCGCTAGATGGTGCTAGCCTTCTTCCGGCTATCACTTTGTTTTTCCGTAAGCAGGCGGCGTCATACTGTCTAGCGCACGTTTCCGACTGTAAACATGAGTTCTACGAAGCGTTTGCGGTCGTTTACTGTGAGTGAGAAGCTGAAAGTTGTGAGGGAAGCTGAAATTATTGGAAATCGAGCCGCCGGTAGGAAATATGATATTGACGAGTCATGTATTCGAGATTGGAGAAAGAAGAAAAACGTGTTGCTAACAAGTAGTGGTGCTCGTAGAGCTTTCCGCAGACTGAGTGTACAGTTTCCGGAAATTGAAAAACAACTTTATAAATACGTAACAGAAAGGCGGGAATTGGGAAATGGGGTGTCGACCGAAATGTGTCAATTAAAGGCATTACAGATCGCGAAGGAACTTTCTACGGTAGGGTTTAAAGCAAGCCGAGGATGGATTCAAAATTTTTATAAAAGAAATGGGTTGAGCATACGAAGGCGTACCTCAATTTCGCAGCGTCTTCCTGGTGCCTATGAAGAAAAGTTACTTTCCTTTCAGCGTCACATAATTAAGTTGCGGAAGGAAAATTCATATTTGCTTTCCCAAATTGGTAATGCAGATCAGACGCCAGTCTACTTTGAAATGCCACTGGACAGTACTGTGAATGTTAAGGGATCTAAAAGTGTGACTATCAGAACAGGTGGTAATGAGAAACAACGGTGCACGGTAATGTTGTGTATACTCGCTGACGGAACCAAACTTCCGCCGTACGTTGTTTTCAAGCGAAAGACTCTTCCAAAAAATATACCCGCTGGTGTTATCGTTAGAACTCAGGACTCTGGTTGGATGGACAGTCTATGCTACAGCCACTGGATGTCAGCGTGAACCGACCGTTCAAAGCAGCCTTGAAACAGCTGTATACGGAGTGGATGGCGGCCGATAAGCACACACTGACCCCAACTGGTCGTATTCAGCGCCCGGAAGTTCAGCTGCTCTGTTCGTGGATTTTGACGGCATGGAATCGTATCTCGGGAGATCTCATACGGAAGAGCTTCAAGAAATGTAGTATTTCCAATGCTATGGATGGCAGTGATGACGACATTTTGTGGGAAAGTGATGGTGAAAAAAGTTCCGAAGTTGGTACTTCTGATGACGATGAATGAAGTGTTTGTGTCTTTTATTTGTATTTTTAATTGTTTCTGTGTTATTTTAGGACGACTTCAGAACTGTTGGAAACTATTTTGTAGAAATGCTATTTTGTTTATTTAGTAAAGATTGTAAATAGTTTTGAGTATTTTTTTTTTATTTTGTTCTTCAAAATCAGGGTGCGGGTCTTATTCAAGGGCGGGTCGTATTCGAGTAAATACGGTACTCATCATTTATATGCCATACCTCGCCTAAGACAAATAATATTATAATGTTTTCAATATGCACGATCAACGGTCACGTAAAACTACAAGCATCCTTTTTTTTAAATAATCACAGAGCCTCGGGTTTCGACTTGGGTGATCCAACACGATAGGAAACCTTATTTGGTTAAGTGAATATACCGTAGATAAATTCGTAATTGAAGTGAATCAAAGGTCCGAATGCAATAAAGTCGTTTGTGGTTAAGGTAGTTTCAAATACTCGATCAGATGCGCGCCATGCTGGAAATACAAGACGGGACAGAGAGAGAAGATGCGCGGAGGGACAGAGAGAGAAGATGCGCGGAGGGATATTTTCCTCAGGTCTTGACCTGACGTTTGGTATAGGACCCATGCTTATCTATCTATTATATAAAGCTCAAATACCACTCATTCATTCATCATGAAATCTCAGAAACCACCAAACAGATTGGAATGAAATTTGGTATGCAGCTTCCTCAAGGGCCGCAAACGCCCACTAAGAAAAGATTTTTGGATATTCAGGTTCTAAAGGGGTGTTAAGGTGGTAGACCTGCATTTCCCGATTGGTTTCATTGGGGGATGTGATACACGGCATATACACTCATCATTAAAAATAAGAAGACACCTGTCTGAGGATTTTTCGATGTGGTGTATATTATGAGGTGAAAGGGGTGAAAAGTGGGGGTTGAAGGATTCCTAACGGAGCGTGTATCTCTTAAACGACATAGGCGAGGAGTTTGAAACTCGGAGAAATCAATTAGCTTAAAAATAAATAAGTAAATAAATAAAATAAATAGGTGTTCGACCGTTTTTTCATACATCCAATTTAAGGGGCCTATGGGGAGGGGTGAAATTCTGGAAGAAAAACATCCACTAAGGAAGGATTTTTGGATGTTCACTCTCATCGACCAACCAAAACTATTGAAGTTAGAAGAATGATATTTTGGGGATTTGTTTGCTGTGTGTCGAAAACGTCCACTAAGGAGGGATTTTTGGATATTCAGGTTCTAAAAGGGTGTTAACGGGGTTAAACCTGCATTTCATTGAATAACAATATGACATGACTATGACGCGAGCGAAGCCGCGGGTACCTGCAAGTTTTAAATATGCACTCTGAGTACTTTCCTTTAAACCCGAACTTCTTCTTCTTCTTCATTTCCCGTTTCCAGCTTCCTGGGTCGGGTTGTGAATCAAGGACCTCCAACGTTGCCTGTCTCTCCACCACTCCTCTCACCCTTTAAGTACATCTTCAGGTTTTCCTCCCTTCTTCTCCACGCACTCCCACACTGTATCTGCCCATCTCTTTCGGGGCCTTCCACGCGGTCTCTTCCCCGGAACCTTTTCCAGAAAAGCTTTCTTTGGCACTCTCTCCTCTCCCATTCTCATCATATGTCCATACCACTTTAACTTGGTCGTTTCTATCCTGTCCTGCAGCTTCAAGATTCCTGTCCTCCTTCTTATCTCCTCGTTTCTGATTTTATCTCTTCTGGTCTTCCCTTCTATACCTCTTAGGAATTTCATCTCCGCTGCTTGTATTCTACTCTCCTCGCTTTTTGTAGTGGTCCATGCTCCAGCTGCATATGTTAGTACGGGTCCATAATAGGTTGAATATAATACCTGCTTACATTTCTTTGGGACATCTTGGTTCCACAGAATACCCCTAACACTCTGGTAGAAGCTGTTCGCTTGTTGTATTCTCTTTCCAATTTCCTCAGTAATCTTTCCATCTTCTGTGATCACACTTCCCAAGTACTTGAAACTTTTCACTTCTATCTTTCCTCTTCCCTCCTTACTTCCCCTTGACATTACCATTGTCTTGCTCTTCTCTGTGCTAACTTTCATCCCAAACTTCTCAATCTCTTGGTTCCATACATCTACTTGTTTTTGTACTTCCTTTTCATCCTCACCCCATATCACTATATCATCTGCAAACAGCATGGCCTTTATTGCCTCTTGTCCCAATCTTTGTTTAACATTCTTGTGGATTTCATCCATGACTATGATGAATAGTAAGGGGGACAATACACTTCCTTGACGGAGACCCGTTTCCACCTTGAACCATTCTGTTTCTCCTATAGTGGTCTTTACGCTACTGACACAATATTTGTATATAGCTTTCACCATTTGCACTTCTGCACTGTTAACTTGCCTTTTTCTTAATACATCCCACACCACCTGTCTAGGCACACTGTCATAAGCTTTCTCAATATCAATAAAAGTCATCACCATGTCATGAGTGAATAAACACACACACCTTATAAAACCAATACTCCACAGTGTAACCATGAATGACAAATCACGCACCATGTCTTAAACCCGAACTAAAAATATAATTTAAATTTGCTTACCTTAAAGAGCTCAAGCAAAGCTGTCTTGATGTCAACAAAATGACTTCCTGCAAGATGACCCAAAATCCCCACCACAGAGATCAATTTAGGAGCCTGCCAAACAGAAAAAGTTAAATCAATCATACTTACTTCATATCCATACAACCACTCGTACACATTTGTGCACTACTAGATGTGATGGGCGAAAGTTAACTGGGATGAGTGAATAAACACACACACCTTATAAAACCAATACTCCACAGTGTAACCATGAATGACAAATCACGCACCATGACTGTGATGGGAAGTCGTGATTTGAATTCCAGCGCAGTTAGCCGTCATTTTGAAAGTGGTTTCACTCCAGTTTTTTCCACAGTACCTCCAGGCAAATACAGGGATTGTACGTTGCTGCAAGTCCCAAGGCACCTACGCAAATGCCTTACTCTAATAATTACAATTACATACACCACTATGGTCGCCACAGAAAAACTCAATAATAAACAAATCCAATATACGCACAAGTATACAGGGCTGATGACCAAGACTTCCACAATCTCTAAAATGAAGAAACAACAACTGCCCTTTTATAGCAACTCTCCTTAAGCTGAGCAGAGTGCAGGGTAGGTTTTTGCATCATTGTACTTAAAATTTCAAATGGTCTCAAGCATACTTAATTGCTTTCATGTCTGAAGACACCACACTTTGTTCCTTTCAGTAAATGTGAGCTTCCTGGAGAAAAGTGCTCACGACACAGACAAGACGCACACATGATTTGTATTCTTGCCTCGGACAGCTGAACAATAGGCTGGAGGATCTTATCCCAGTACTGCAGAGCCACCTAATGGCCCCCCAAACCATGACCGATCCACCTCCCTGCTGGATCCAATGGACAGTGTGCTACAATCCCTTCTCACTCTCAGGTGGGACAAATCCTCCACCTCCAGGAATTCTCTTGCTTATTTGATTCTGGGCTCCTAGTGGATGTCAGTGGAGGTGATTTCTTATAGTCTGAGTCAACACATACCTGCCATTACCTCCAGGAAGGCATCGTGGAGTTCTATGATGTTCTTCTCTCAGTTCCTACAAGTCATAATTTGTAGGTGGTAGTCATCAGCTGATGATGTTGATCATGGACAACCACATGTTGAAGGTCTTCCAACACTATGTGTAACATGATTATGTTGCCGTGTTCTAACATTGCAAGGAGTACGACAAGCATTCTCATCACGAAGTAACAATGCCAGTACAACCAAACACGGAGATGATCCTTCTAGGCATGTTGATTCACTGAACAGAGTACTGACACCGATTAGTGCTGCAGATGAAGCAACGAAAGAGATTTCTTTCACAGTCAACAACCAAAATGCAAAATGTTTACTAAATAAGATGACATTTATTTACAATCACTTGGTAAATTTGCATTTTCTTGATTATGTGTATTTTTTATGTTTGGTTCTTATCTTAGTTTTCTATGATAATTTCAGGGCCATTTTATATTACTATTATTCTCTTCAGCTTTTCCCAATTAATTGGGGTCGCCGGAGCCAACCAGGCTAATTTTGGTTTTGGCCGGGAATTTGAGGCCGGATGCCCATCCTGACGCCACGTGATTTTTCAGGTGAAAATTCCACCGCGCTGTCACGGGATTCGAACCCCGGCCGTCCGTGTGAAAGACGAGCAGCTAAGCCACTGCGCCATCACACTATCACGCTCCCCGGCCATTTTATACTACTGAACTATGATATTTTAAAACTCAGCAATTTTTCTAGGTTTATGCTGTGTTTTGTGTGGGGATTCGCCTAGGAGCACCAAGCTGGCTCATCAGCGGGCTCTTGGTGTACATGCCGTGAAAGCCAATATACCATCTTTATGATATTTTAGTTCGAATTGCTACATATAACAGGGCATAAAATCATAATCTGTAACAAAATTGCTATAAAAAGCTAAATCTGAAAATCATAACTGCTAAATTTGTAATTCAAAATGCAAAATTTTGGATTTTTAAAAGCTAAAAACCACACCTTTGCTCCCTGTTCAACCGATCCATGTTGACAGAAATCCTTCAACCCACAAGACAGTACACGGGTGATGACAGTATGGGGAAAACAGCTCCCCACGTGGGCAACCACCCAGTCGAAATGGGGGCTGTGCGCAACACTCGTATCTGAAGCAGATAAAAATATCTTCATAATGTTTCTCATAAAACAACAAAACCACTCTCAAAAATAATTAATTTCAGAAATTCAAAGAATTGCATTCTTATACCTTCACTCATGACCAAGGAGCTTTACAGTTATTAGGCCCTGCATGCACTGGATATTTTACTACTGCTTTCCATCTACAGTATATGGTTTGTACAACACACAACCTAATAGCTGATAGATAGCCTCCTTGGTACATTTTACAAATTATCTAGGGAATAAAAAGTATTACCTAATAAAGCATTGATGCAAGCCTCTGGGTCCGTATGCATGAGACAGGACAGACATTGTGTAGTGATGTCAATTAGAGTCCGTGTGGCTCGACATGACATCCACAACTGCAACGTTTCATTAAGGCCAGCTGACAAAGGAACATCGGCTCTACCAGCATAACGACTCGACAGTTCACCTGAAATAAACATTGTGTCATCAGACTTCTCAGCTCTATAGTCATCTAGCATAAAGCTCCTAGCATGAATGGTAATAGTCTGCTGAACAGCATTATAAAAACCAAAATGGTTAAAACACTGATTATGTGCTATATATTACATGTAACCTCTATATACAAAATTGTCTCTTTGCCCAACACATTTTTAATTTGCAGGGACAACTAACTGTCTCTATGTCTGTCTGTCACGGGGTCTCGTTAAACCTACTGGACTGATGGAATCAAAATTCGCATTTAAGTACTAGGCATCTCCAGAAGAAAACTTGCCTAGAAATTCTTAGTATAACATCAAGGGTGATTAGAAAGAAACCTTAAATAGTTTCTCCCTATTTCCTTTTCCACAGCTGGTTTAAACAAGAGCAAGTTTAAAGCAAAAATCATTAGAAATTCAATTTTTAATAATTTCAGTCTTAGTAGAGGTCCAGGAATTTGCAGGAAGAAACAATCTCTGCAACAAGAGGTAACAACACATTTTTGCCTTCTCACCACACATCAGTCCGATAAGACGTGTCATTCCTGTACGGCGCCTTCTTCTATGTCTGTATGTATTGAGACTCCAGATCCAGAAGTACTGATTTGATTCCCAGCTATGCCAATAAATTTAATTCTGGTCTGAAGGTTGGAACAGGGTACACTTAGCCTTGTGAGGCAAAACTGAGATGAGTTGGGTTCAATTCCCACCTCAGCTGTCTTAGAAATGGTTTTCCATGGTTTCCCACCTTTATTCCAGGAAAATGCTAGGGTAGTTCCAAATTACAAACAAGGTCATCTCCTTCCGAATCCTAGTCTTACTTACAAACATACACCCTGACAATGACACAGGTTACACACACCCGGGCACACAGGACTAAATGGCCACGATGCTACAAAGACTCTAAATGAATTAAAAACAACATTCCTGCATGCAGATGTGTTTAAACTAAGCCTTGAATATCATTCACTTTGCAATATTTAACAAATCAAGTGTCTTTGGCCATGAGTAGATATGATCAAATGCCTTCAGATCGGTTTTATGGTTCTTGTTGTACCCTAACTCCACTGGTTTGCTCTGGATGAAGAGAAAAACCACCAATGTTTTTTACAAGGAGACACTTGGCTGAAGTGGTTATTAATATATTTTATGCAAATATGCAAGTTGAAATGTAATGTTTTTCAGTCCGTCAACACGATTGTACCAATTACAATTGGGTATAATTGTGTTGACCGACTAAAAAATATTAAATTTCGATTACTAAGGCAACACTGCAAAATGGCTTCCAACACGATAAATCATATCATTCAAATATTCAATTAATTCAAATTTCCGAACAATGCAGATGTCTGAATACTTCAGTTGTTGAATCATTCGAGCATTCGAAGAGTATTTCGAATGGTTGATTATCAAACTAAATCTAACAGTTCAATTAATTGAATTATTCAAAGTACCCGAATATTACAGAAATTTGTGTCCAGTGGATGAGTTGTACGAAGCAAGGGCGAATCCAAGGGGTCAGATGGGGGTTAACCCCTTCCCCATTCAGCTTGATAGATCCTTATAAATAAATACGGTATCATTCAAAACAAGCATCACATGTTATCTCTTTCTTTCTTTTTCCATTTAAGCTTTCTCTTTGTTTTTATGTTTATTATATTTACTCGAACATTTGAATGATTCAACTTGATCATCAGATCATTTGATTATTGACTGAACAGTTCAGTTATTTCACTAATGTGAATAATTTGAATATTTAAATAGTCAGACTATTTGCATGTTCGATTCAAATATTCACTCGGAATTATTTGAACACTTCAACATTCGAATATGTACAGCCATCTATATCAGATACAACAGCTAGTTAAACTAATCCAAAAATAATAATACAATTCAGATAACATTATTCATCATGTAAGTTAATTAACAAAATATACACACACATACAAATAAACAATGTACTTCAAAATTCAAGCATTGAAGTACCGGTAAGTAATTAAAATTTAGCATTTTCATCTTTAACAGAAAAAGAGATTATTTCCGTCAATTCAAAATAGAGATATTTTTACCAAAGAATGAATATCCTATTTTTTATTTTTTTTTATTTTTTTTTGCAATGAAATGCAATACTGGTTGGTTCCTCAGTTTAGGGGCTGCGACAATGCGGTCATGTAGCCCCGTGTACTTTGGTTGTGTGTAGAATCTGTCTGATAACCGGTGTTAATTGTGATGGCTGTATTAGTGTGTGTTATCTGTAATTCAGGTAAGGACTGCAGACTATAATTTCAAGCAGTTCCTACTTTTGCTACCAAATGCTACTGTCAATGACACCTAGCTGTAAACTTTGACTCTAGTTGCCACCGCAACTTGCACCTAGCAGTGAACGTTGGAACTAATAGAGCATTAACAAATCTAACCTACAAATTTTAGCTTCACACAAGTGTAGTTAGTGAAAGGTTCTCTTACATGCCATAAATCTATGACATAAACCCACTGACTTAACTTCCCTCTGAATGTTTGAACCCACGATCTTGGGCATAAAAGCTCAGCATGCTACCAACTACTCCACCGAAGCTACCGAAATGCAATATTACTTTTAAGAGAATTCTCAGAAAATTATGGTATATTTATTCAGTGGAAAATGGGATATGTTGCATTAATTTTCCACTTTGTTGCAAAATCTAAACCACACAAATCTGTAGGTAGAGGTTACGATACCCCAACTAATGAGATTTGGATAACTTTATCCTTATTGCTATTCATATAAATCACGAACTCTACAACTGGAAATTATTTAAAATATTAATGACCACAATTATGAAACAAATGTTGAAATGAACCACTGTATTATAATAATTTTTATCAATGCAGACAATGGCCATGTACTTTTTCTTTTTAAGACGGGTCAGGGAAGGGATATTGGAAGGAAATCAGCAGTGCACCTATTGAAAGGAACCGTCCCGGCATTTGCCTGGTGGTCATTTGCATTTTCACAAACTCACACATACAGCTCTCTTGTGTAAATCGTAGGACTATTTGAATTGACTTCACAAGCATAATGTCATGGAGAGTACATCCTACACAGTGCTGTAAGGTCTCCATCCGAGTTCTAATTCACAAATGCCAAATTTAGGGATTGGAGAGGAGACTAAAGGAGTTCATTTCAATTGACCATGATTTTAAAGCTGCACTAAATCAATACAAGAAGGGGATAACACATGTGTTAATTCAATACCAGCATTTCAGCTTGACAATGCTCCATTAGGAATCTGGATAAGCAGATGAACTACAGTGCAGAATATACCAGTCAATATAGTCTAAGCACACCACTGAAGAGATAAACTGCTGCAGCAACTGATTGCTCAAACATTTGGTAATTAATCCAGTCATAGGATACTTCCACACCCCGTCCCATTCAGAAATTAATCTGAAGTCTTAGAATCTCAAAGATTGGTACTAATATAAAACTGAATTGCTTGGCCTTTGCGGATGACCTTGCACTGCTTGCAACCAGTATAGATGAGGCTAAACACCAAATTGAAGAACTTGGGTCTATTGCAGCAAAAGTAGGACTTCAAATTTCATTTGAAAAGACTGAAATAATGGCATCCTTTGATGTGGAAACACAAGCTATTACATTGATCAACAATAAAGAAATTAAAGTTGTACATAAATTTAAATATTTAGGGGAGATTATAACATGGAATTTGAATGAGAAAGCGTCAATCGAAAATAGAACAACAAAGTTAAGACAAGCGCAATATATTACTTGGTCTAGTTACAAAAAAAAATCACTCTCCATAAATGCCAAATTACGACATTACGAATCAGTTATTAAACCGGAAGCAATATATGCTTGTGATTTTCAAGTTAAACACTCGATCAGTTACTGACACATTACAGAAGATTGATAGAAGAATTCTCAGAACTATAATTAATAAAAAACATCAGGTGGATGGTCAATGGCGTCTATTACCAAATCAAGTGGTTTATAAAGAAACTGAGTCTATAGTCGATACTATGCGAAAAAGGCGAATTGCTTTTTTTTGTCATATCTCACGCCTGCCGGATACCAGACAATTAAAAGTATTATTTAATTTTTTTTTTTAAGTAAAACAAAGAACTCTTGGTTTATGGAAATTCAAAATGATCTGGATGAACTCGGCTTGACAATGTCCCAAATTGCTAACAAAGATGAGAAGAATATCTTGAAAAACAAGAACATCCGACTTCCCTTAAAAACCTTTACCCGCAAAACTTACACCATAAGCGATGCAGAGAGAGCGGCAAGGTCAACTAGAATGAAAATGTTTTGGGAAAAGAAGAAAAATAAGAAGCTGAATCTTTAATATTGTTTTTGAGATATGTATATACTTGTTTTGGTTAAGTGCTCCAATGAGGGCGTAACATATGTAAATAAATAAATAAATAAATAAATAGACCTACTTTCTCTTGAGGCTTTCTCTTTTCCCTCTTACACTCTCCAAAGAACCATTAATTGACAAGTTAACAGAAACATTCTTAGAAGTGATACCGGTATTCATTATTGACAACTCAAATGGTATCCCTTGAAGTATAATTAAAATATATCATCCAGAGAGCAGAATGATATCCCTCAAGTTTGTTATCACTTTCGGATTATGTTGCAGATCAAGTCTCTTACAGCTCTAGCTGGTAATATTTTGGAGGTAAATTGCAGTTTGTATAGTAGGGAGTAGGTTGATTTAGAAAAGGAATTTCGAAACTAGGTTAGTCAACTAGTTTTAAATAGAAAAGTAAAAATCTATCGGTTCATAAAATGACATAACAGGACTAATCTATTTGTCAATAAGAAGTCTATTCCGGAATCTCCCCCCTCCCCTGAAATATTTTCCATGTTAGAAATCCTGCAAATGCACACGTGCATGTTGAATAAGAAATGCATTATACCAATATGTGCCATTATTCGCTGAGCAAAGCTGGTCAGTTACTACCTAGCTATAAATAATTACACCACCCAGAAGCTCCAAACTACCTTCAGGTTTTAGCTCATCTGCAGCCGGGGACGTGGTGGCGCAGCGGTCAAGCTGTTGGCCTCTCACCAAGGTGGACCAGGTTCGATTCTCGGTCAATGCATGTGAGATTTTCAAAGTGAAATGCCATGTCCTGTGGTTCGGATTCCACGTAAAAAGGAGGTCCCGTGGCTCATGATCGCACGATTAACGGTCACGTGAAACTATAATCTTCCTTCCTTTCCTTCATTTGCAGCCTTCACCAACGACAACGCCATGAGCCGCGAATGGGTTTGACACCTCTATAAAATAGGGTATCAAGAAAGAAAAGACAGGGTCAAATCAGGCGGTAAATGAAAGATGACCTAGGCCAGGGATACCCCAATACTGTCGGGGTTGGGCAAGAACAAGACTTAACCAATGGAGGTCAATGGGTAAAATGAAAGAGAGGAGTGGAAGTGGATGTAAAACTGGGCTCGAGAGCCTGTGGTTGCCAACCCACTAACAACTGGTGGTGTACCCCTGCGGAGAACACATCACAGCAATAACTTATGCATTACAGTATATATCTAGGTACAAAATACAATGGCCTGTTCTACTGTATATTGTATATGCCCCATGCATAATGATACCTAGAAGTTCCAGTGACCAGGTAGAAATGATGGGTGCCCAAGCTTCAGGGTTAGCACTAACAAAATTGCAAAGAATGTTGTGTATTTCTGCAATGGTTGCTTCTTCTTGGAGAGATCCACTCGATGTGCCATGGGTCATTTCGTTCTAAATTTAAAACAAGAAACATGAAAAATTAACAACACAGTGTTGTAATTAGAACCAACATAACAACATAACTTAATGATCAATTTAGTTACTTGGATTTCTATAGGGTGCTTATATTTCTATAAGTCCTGTTACCCCTAAGTAAAAGTAAAGGTATTTTTGTGTATCTGTTTCTGACAGTATGACTGATATGTCTATTTACACTATTGAACAGCGTGTTATAGAAACTGAGAACTCCTTTTTTATCATTGATTTTACTTACCTCTATATGTGTAACATATTTTGATACTGCATCATCAAACAATGAGCAAAAATATTCTAGGACAGCATCACGAGCAGCAGGGAGAGTTTTTAATAGGTTTAGTGCAGTTCGAGCAAGTTCTAAAGGATTGATCTTCACTGTTCTTGTTGCACCAGAAAGAAATGTCCTCAACTCAGTAAGGAGATCCTGGGTTGGAACTGCCTTAATTACACTTGTACCGGACATGTCTGAAAACAGTAGGCTATGCATTATAGGTCAATTACAACTTACTGTTTTGCATTTGAAGTAAGGACACAGATAAAAATTAACCATAAATATACAGTTAGTGTGAAAAGTATTCGGACAACCGCAGTTATCGCGAGGAGGCGCCCTAAGATGCATGAAGACAGGGATATAGCGGTTTAAGAATTGCTTTTCTGTCCACTGACATCTGCATTTATTCATATGCAACAAAAAAATACAAACAGCAGTAACAATGCCTGGTAAATCACAAAAAGAAAGAAGTTTTTTTTTTTTTTTTCGGCGACAAAAGGTATTTGGACACCTGGATATTTGGAGGTTTACGCGGAGATCACGAGTGCGATGACGTGATCATATGATTCCCACCGACCTGCCCAACTGAACAGTATCAGACGAACAGGTCAGTGGACGAACGCTAGTGAGTCAACATGGGTCGCAAAGTACGGGAGACGACGGAATCAGAGCGCAAGTTGTTTGTACGGCTGCACAATCGATGTAAAACACTCCGAGAAATTGCAACGCTCACTGGAAGGCCAAAATCAACGGTGTATGATGTCATTCAACGTTTTGGGAACTGGAAAATGGTGGAAAACAAGCCACGAAGTGGGCGCCCTCGCTCCCTCATGAATGCGGACAGACGGTTCATCGTGCGACAGATAAAGAATAACCCCAAGACCAGTGCCCCTACAATAGCAGCCGACATACGCAAGAGAGGAGTGAATGTATCCATGAGTACAGTGCGTAATGTGTGCCACGCAGAAGGCTTTCATGGTAGAGTAGCCCGTAGAAAGGGTTGGATAAGTGAAGTAAATCGCAAGAAACTACTGCAGTTTGCGAAGGAGCATCGCAAAGACTCCCCTGAGGACTGGGACAAGGTTATTTTCAGTGACGAAAGTAAATTTAATATTTTTGGTTCAGATGGACGCCAAATGGTATGGCGGAAGACAAATAAGGAACTACAACCGGCGAATCTAAAAGCTATGGTGAAACACGGAGGTGGCTCGGTGATGGTGTGGGGCTGTATGAGCACCTCAGGGGGTTGGGAAACTTCATGTAATCGACAGCATCATGGACCATATGAAATACATAGACGTTTTAAAGAACAATCTGGTAGCTAGTGCAGAACTGTTAGGAATTCGTGACAATTTTGTATTTCAACACGACAATGATCCTAAGCACAAGGCGCTTAACACGCGGCTGTGGGTGCTATATAACACGCCCAAACAACTACACACGCCACCTCAGTCGCCAGATTTAAACCCCATCGAGAACCTGTGGAGTTTTCTCGAGAAGGCAATCCGGAAGAGACACATTTCGAGTAAAACAAGCCTCATAACAGCGTTAACCAAATCCCTTGTCAGATCAATGCCGCACCGTCTTCAGGCTGTAATAAAGGCCTCATGCAACAAAGTATTAAGTTTGTGGTATTTGAACAATATCAGGACCTGGCCCTGCATTAAATCATATACTGGAGTGTCCGAATACTTTTTGTCGCCGCAAAAAGAGACCTTTTCTTTCTTGTTGTGATTTACCAGGCATTGTTACTGCTATGTTTGTGTATGTTTGCTACGTATGAATAAATGCAGATGTCAGTGGACAGAAAATGCAATTCTTCAACCGCTATATCCCCGTCTTCACGCATCCTAGGGCGCCTCCTCACGAGAACCGCGGTTGTCCGAATACTTTTCACACTAACTGTATATATATATATTTTAAAACAACATAATAATATCCAACACCAAAAAGAGGGCAGTCGACGCCTAGACTATGTGAATTATGAAGTAATTTCAATTTCTTAGTTATATAGTAGGCCTATCATTATACTTAAAAACAGAACCATTCACTCATAGTGATCATAATAATGTAATTATTCATGAAGATAATATGCTTTTAACCTCAAAGTCATCCATAAAGGGGAAAGCTAACCTCAAATTAAGGGTTGAGCAATTTCAGTAGGCCTATAACTTCGAACACTCAGTCTTAAAATTAAATATAACGTATATCAGTAATGATTTTATAAAAAGGGATGGAACGAACAATGGTATACATAATACCTTCAAATTACAAGCGAGACGTGATGATATCGTTGCACAGACTTTGCACGCTGGATTAACATTTGACATAACCTCACAACAAGCCTCCCCTTGAAATCTACATCGGAGGAATTCGCCCAAATGTTTACGATTATTTATTTTTGTATTGCACTCTGCTACCCAAACAGTTCTCAGATACGGCAAGTCACATATTTCACAAAGCAGGCTAATAACATTCATTAATCAGACGCTGCTTGCTGTAGAAATCTATAACCAACGTATTTTTTAGCCAGCTAATACGTCGTCTCCATTTGTTTGTTTTTGTGAAGATAACCTACATAATTCCAACAGCAATTGACACACTATACCGTTAATTAATTTATTTACGTTAATCCATTATCGTTATGGGGCGATAATTTTCACCAATTTGGTACTATCATTTTCAAACTGCAATCATGCACCGACTTTCATTTCACTAGTGGGTCCCCATAAAACCAGTAGAATATGAACAGAATGGACAAAATTAAGATTCTGTATCTGCTTTTCAGGATAAGTAGACCCTACCATACTTCATCTCCGGTGCTATGCTAATCGGTTTTGAAGCCGCTGGCTGCGAGCGAAGCGAGCAGACCAGCGGCGCTAGGGGACCAGGTACCGTTGCGTCAATGCGCTACTCTGCCTGGTGAATAATATTTTAGGGACGTAATTTTGAAATTGATTTGTGAATTGAAGAATTGTTTAATAATAAAAATAGTTTTACCGCCGCAAGCGATGTGTCGGCCGCAAAGCGGCCGACAATCGCTTCGGCGGCGCGTGTATAAGATTGGGATGGTTTAAAAATAAATGTTTGGTATAAAGTAGAATAAAATAAAAGATTTGTTAATTTTAATTTCGTTTCGGGGGAATGAACAGTTGTCATAGCAGTCTAGCGCTGTTTACTTACTAGCCTGATGTTCTGGCTCTATATAGTGTGCACCATGGCCGGCGTTGCAATAGCTTCAGCTTAGTAATAATAATAATAATAATCAAATGATTTAAAAGTTATGTTTTAGCTTAAAGGAAGGAAGACAGACCTCTAGTGGGTTGGCGTTTGATAGTATGAAATTGTTGAAAAGACCTGTAGTAGGTTAATTTGTTTAAAAATAAAATAATAATAATAATAATAATAATAATAATAAGCCTCGCTATTGGGAATGATGAGAAATTTAATGATTTTGTAAGCAGTGCATGGGCTGTGTGGTGAATGGCTGTATTTGAATATGCCGGCTGAGCGGGTGTCTGTTCTGGGCTGTGATTGGTTGTTAGGTTTTGGTCTGTTTTATGTATTCCGGATGGTGAAATTTGTGGTTTTTGTTTTGAAAAGTGTAATTTGAGGTCTTGACTATGCTGTAGACTAATTTTTGTTTAAATGTGTGGCTATTTGGGTGAAAAAGTTAGTCGGACGTTGTACGAAGGCTTGTGATTGGCTATCCGAGTTCTGCAGTCTCTATTCTGTATTTCAGTGAATATGCAAATTTTTGTGCTTCTAAATGGAGTTAAAAGTTACGGCTTTAGTAAGTTAAGTTAAAATAATGAAGTTTTGGGTTTCGAAATATGAGTTGAGATATGTGTGAGGTATATGAGCCCCGCCAGCCCGCAGCGCGCCATCCCCAGTGAACAGGCTTTCACCTAGTCCCCAGGTCAGCCCACCACGAGCCAGCGGGTCCTGTGTTCGACTGCAGTAACTGTCGGATAGACTTGAGGGTTTGAGTGGAGTTGAGTGGGTAGAATATTGTTTGAGTAATTTAGAGTTGCGGAATGTGTTGTAATTGTTGGGATATGCAGTTTAATGGCCTGTAGTGTGCTTTCTGGTCCGCCAAGCGCCATCCCGGGCGACCGGGTTCGGACCCAGCCCCCAGGCAGACACCCATCGGTCCCAGAATCCAGGGTTCGGTTTTGGCTGAGAGTTTATGGCTGTGGGATGGTTGAGAGTTGGGAAAGGAGCTGTAGAAGCTGTGTGAGAACTGAGTTGGTGTTAGTAGGAGGGGGAGAGATTTTGAGAGACATGAGGGAGGGGATGTTAGGGTGTTCGCGTTGTCTGTATTTCAACTGCCGTCGCCTGATAGCGGTTTTTATGTGAGCGCAACCGGAATAAGAGGCCGCATGCGCACCACCACAGTTGACGCACCTTGGTTTGTCTCTGGCTACACTACAATCGGCGTGGTGATGATGACCTCCACATCGATTGCAGCGAGCCTCGTGGGGGCAACTAGCGGCATTATGTCCTAATCGCTGGCAGTTAAAACATTGGAATATGAGTGTAGTATGTGGTTTGGGAGGAGGGCGACGAGTCGCCGGTGTTTTTGGATGAGGATTTGATTCTACTGTGACAGGGGGAGGGAGATTGTCAGGTGTGACATCGCTCTGACTGCCTGTGAGGGAATGGTATCTTGCGTTGTTTGAGAGCCACTGCGTTCTTGTGTTGTTGGCTTGGTACTTTGTTTGATGTCTGAAGATTTGTTTGCGATTGTGTGGTTTATTGGGCTGGTGAATTGAGTCAATTTGTGCTTGCGTTTAGGCCGGATGTGCGCAAGATGTGTTTGTGTCCATGTCTCGGCCACATTGGGTTCGGTTTGTGAGTGTTCGTGAAAGAGTTCTGGTGAATATGTTTGGGAAGCCTTTGTGTATTTGAGTGTAGGCGGCAGAGGCGTCGGGACAGGGATTTTGACAGTTGTGTCGTCCTGTTTGGGCTCGTGAGTGTCATCTGTTTGAGTGTAGGATTCTGCTTTGTTGTTTGATTTGGGTGAAATGAGTAGATGTTGAGGAATGCCAGGGTGGCTTAAGAGGGCCCCACTAATATTCCTCAAACGGCTGTTGCTGGTAGGTGTGATGACAATGAACCCATTGGATGTTTCCTCTATGTCCGTGATGGTATGCCATACTGGTTTCAGTACCTCGACGACAGCCATCCGGTTAGCTAGAGGATTCCGTGCTGGCCTAATCATGATGATTGTGGCCCACGGTGATGTTCTCTGGGGGTGAGAGTAGTGAAGGCACATGTTGAAGTCGAAGTCGGGGACTTTTGAGAATTTAGGACGTTGTATGTGAGTGGGACGTGGTGTATTCCTGAAGAGGTCCCAGACTGGGTCAGCAGGGTTGAACTCTTCAGGATTATGTTTGTGTGGGTTCATGGCTGCTGTACTGTGAGTAATGAGGTGAATGAATGGGGTCAAATACTATTGTAGACCGTATGGGGAACGAAGATTGGCTTGCCCAAGAAGTTGATGTCTGTCGCACAAGGTTTAACAGTTGATCGGATGTAGCCGTGACAATGTGCGCGCAGACGAAAAAATTTAAATAATTAATTAATATAAATTAATTATTTGGCTGCTGCAGGAGTGGAGGGATGAGTTATGCTTGGCTGTAACTCGGGGGAGAAAGGATGTTCTTGACTTGGATGGTGCGGAGAGGTGGGCTGACAACAATGGCTAGGTTACGATAATGGGTAACGGATTTGAATGGGTGGGGATTATTGACTTGGAAGAGGTTAGTGTATGGGTGTAGACTCGATGACAGCGATGAAAAAAGCGACGTGGAAGGTGGATCATCGATTAGGCATCTGTTACTTCGGAGCTCGGCGCAGAGACGTCTATTCAGCTCGGGAGCAGATCTCGGAATGAAACTCCGGTCAGCAATTGAAGCTAGCCTTTTCTTCTCTCTCTCTCTCTCCCCTACCCTTCTTACACATTCCAAATTCCTTGTCATAATCAATTCAAGAATAAAATAGCCTAATTTTTACTCTATATAAACTCAAATCTGGCTCAAACTATAGATTACTCGCCAGGCTAATGTGTCAATGTTGCCAATATTTTCTAGTTTATTTCATATCACCCCTAGAATCCCCGTGTTTTGTAAGCAACAATTTTGGTGACAGAGTTCACTTTACAATTACATCATAATGAGCCATTTACGCTTGCAGGTAAAATATTGTAGGTGTTGGACATTTATTTACACACCCAAGTTCAGCTATGAATCGTATGTAGCATACTGTACCGTACCATAAATAATCTTACCATACCACATTTTTTTCTATGGAAAACCGAGACACATCGATTAAATCTTATTTCTTACATTGTAAAGCACTACAGTAATTATAAACAATGTACCGGATATGTGTCGTTATAATATTTAATGAGATATTCATAAAAGCTTAGGCCTAACTGTTTGTATCATTCAAAATTCAGCTCCTACATTTTATAAACTCTTTAGATTTAATCATTGTATTTATTCTGTTTCATTCTATTCAAAAATATACCAAAACCAAACCCCGTGGCGCAACAGCCCATGAAGAGCCTAGGCCTACCAAGCGGCCATATGGCCTGCAAATTAAGGGCTGATGCGTGGTCAGTTTGTCGGGTCCCCTTGGCCGTTAATCGTGATCTCTGTGACTGGGGCGCTACCTCACTGTCAGACAGTTACTCAATTGTATTCAAGAGGCTGAGTGCACCCCGTTCCAGCCCTCATGTGATTCTGAAATCCCTGACGGAGCCGGGAATCAAACGTAGGCCTCCAAGTACAAGGCAGGCGCGCTAGCCCAACACCACGGACCGGCTTCAAAAAATATATTCCCTGTTCCAAATATGTTGACACTCGATCAAAACATCGAATATCAAAAGCATCGAGCCCAGTGTTACTTTATTAACAGTTGAATTTTTACCATTCAACAACAAAACGTGTACATCACTATCATTTCAGAGAAGTCACATGTTTTCCACATGAAACGGACCGATCACTGTAGATCAGTGGTTCTTAACCGGTGGTCCGCGGGAGAAAAGGGTCCACCGTCATGTATATGAAAGTGGCCAAAAATGCGGATTTTGAAAACGATGTGAGTTGAACGAGAATCGTCCGAATGTATTCGCGGCGTTGACTATCAGGTTTAGAATTGAAATATCTTTAAAATAAGTGTTATTTAGGAAGGGTTACAACTGTATTGGGGGGAGGGTGGTCCGTAGAAGATTCAGTTTCAGGCTGAGTGGTCCACAGACTTCTATGGGTTCAGAACCACTTGTAGATGAACCCTGGCAAATTTGTTTTGATTGGGCGTCACGTTACAAGGAACAGGGAGTAATTGGTCAAGATTCTAGCTACACATTTTTTCCACAGAAATTATTTTTCATATATACATACATTTTCATCGTTTTCAAAATCCGCATTTATTGGCCACTTTCATATACAGGGATTTCAGAAACACATGAGGGCTGGAACGGGGTGCACTCAGCCTCTTGAATACAATTGAGTAACTGTCTGACAGTGAGGCAGCGCCCCAGTCACAGAGACCACGATTAACGGCCAAGGGGACCCGACAAACTGACCACGCATCAGCCCATAATTTGCAGGCCATATGGCTGGGCAGTGGTCGCTTGGTAGGCCTAGGCTCTTCATGGGCTGTTGCGCCACAGGGTTTGGTATGTTTTTGAATAGAATGAAACATAATAAATACAATAATTATGATTACATACTATTCATAGCTGAACTTGGGTGTGAAAATAAATGTCCAACACCTACAATATTTTACCTGCAAGCGTAAATGGCTCATTATGATGTAATTGTAAAGTGAACTCTGTCACAAAAATTGTTGCTTACAAAACACTGGCATTCTAGGGGTGATATGAAATAAACTAGAAAAGGAGAAACGTAGGAACAAGGGAAGCTGTACTAAGTCTTAGGCTGATCTTGGAAGGTAGAATAAGGAAAACTAAGAGACCACTCATGGCATCTGTAGACTTACAAATGGCTTTTGATAACTTTTGATAACGCTGATTGGAGTAAGTTGTTTGACTTTTTGAAACGATTGGAATCAAGTACAGGGATAGGAGGGTGATTTACAACCCATACAGAAACCAGACGGCAGTTATTCGAGCCAAAAGACATACTGTAAGAGAGAAAAACTGGTACCGGTATTCAGAAAGATGTAATGCAAGGCTGCAACTTATCAATCTATGCATTAAACCAGCAATGAATATTAGAGAAAAATGTAAGAGAGTAAAAATTCAAGGAGAAATAATTTGTACTCAGATTTGCTGATTCAACAGAGGATTTGAATGTGCTTTAAATGGTATAGACTCCATCTTGAGGAAAGAATTCATGATGAAGGTCAATAATGTAAAACAGAAATAATGGAATGCAGCCAAAAGAAATTAAGGAATCCCTATTGATGCCAAACTGGAAAGTGAAAAGCTTAGGAAGCAAAATAACCAGTGATGGACGAAACAAAGAGGATGTAGCAGTATCGAGAAGGCAGTGAAATTACACCACAGACATTTGGAGTACAAGACAGGTACTCATTTTCACATGCTGGTAATAATATGGAAATATTTTTTTATGCTCCATTAACTTAATATTTTGCTTTTTTTCGAGAATGATCCTGCGTGGAATTGAGTTTTAAATTAGTTATGAATACGCCTACTTGACAGTAAAGGGAATTCCTATAGTGGTCTATGAAAGGCTAGCTCAGTTCCGTATAAAATCATTGATATATATTACATTGATCACTGCATTACTGCAATGTAGGTTAATATCTGAATAGCCATTGTGCAGAAACATGATACCGGCTTTGCCGACTAGTTACAATGTTTCAGATAAAAGCATATCATCATTTAACAGCATGTCTACCAAAACCAACTAACAGATTTCCCTGACAATTCCCTGATTTTTCCAGGATAAATCAGAAAATTCCCTGAGTAACAGTAGGGGCCATAATACATATATAAATCAGAGTTTGTACTTGAAGAGCATTTCAAAAGTGCTTGAACAATAAAGGGTAACATGACAAAGTTGAAAAGACAAAAAAAGAAACAAGAATATATTTTTCTATATTTTTCCAATTTCTAAATTTTTCATCCAGAAAACCTATTGTACTTGCGAGTATTGAAAGTTGCTCGTCAATAGTAATGCTCTCAAAAATCATACAGTTAAACTCCGTTTATATACAAACTAGCAAACCGCCCCAGCTTCGCCCGGTACCTTACCCAGCGTAGGCTTAAAGGGCGTATTTTTTTTTATTTCAATGAACTAAGACCTGTATCAGTTTTACGTCTCGGCATGATGGGTTAAATTCACTGACTGGAGTATTACCGTAACTATATTATCATGGAGATGCATGTGCAACGAATTCTTTTCAGACGTAATTTAAGAATGGTGAGGTGCATCAAACACATCCCCCTTCCGTCCAATCTAAACTTGATTGTGTATTTTGAATGAAAAGTTCACAGGCGAAATGAAGAAAAGCTGAGTGCACTTCCAGGGAAACTCCAACCACAACCACTCTTCTCTGAAGTTTTAACGCAACAGTTTGCTACTGGATGTAACTGGGCTGATGGGCTCGCTCGCTAGCTAGCTCATAAACTGTCGTGGAGAAGATTGCTGGAAGAAATGAAAACGTAAAAACACTTATAGTGGGCGATGTATTAAAGATAGAGATATGCTGTCGGGGATTTTTTTGTAGAACTTTTCATGCTGAACAATTCTTACACACATAGTATATTGATATATTTAACGGTTTACCTAGCGTAAGCTTAAAAGGCGCACGGATGCCAGGCATTTATTAGACTCAAATTCACTGAAATCCATACTGCTCGGCTTCCTTTGGTCACAAATAAATTATTTTCTACAGAAACCTTCCGCGATAAATCCTTTACAAATGGTGAAAATCGCATCAAAATTCATCCAGTGGTTCTCGAGACTACCCGTGACATCCAAGAATCGGGTACTTTGTTTTATACTAAGTAGCCTAGAGACACACAGCCTACTGTACATATCTAATTTGTATGCTCTATCTTGCAAGAAATGAGAGCTTACTAATTTAACGCCAGTACGAACATACATCTAAAACAATGATCACCTAAATCTACTTCTCCCCCAACAAAATGTAAACGCTTAATTTCCAATTATTCAAGGTTGGACCTTGTAAAACTAAAATTCCCTGAATGCCATTAAAATACCCTGATAATTTCCTGAGTTTTCCAGGATTTAAAAATTCCCTGATTTTTCCCTGTTTTCCAGAGTAGTCGACACCCTGTTTAAATACTGATACGAAGACATGTGGTTTGTGTTTCAATGAGTTCGCATGAGCGTTTACTGTTCAGTATGAAAGTGTTAGGAAAGTTACTCGGCGAGTGGATGCCCATCACTTTTATCTAGAGATTGAAAAACAGACTCTTAATAAATCATAATTGTTTTCAGCAAATATGATGTAATGAATATTTTTACACCAAAGAACAACTTGATGATGATCTATTGTAGAAATATCTGTAATGGCACCTCCAAACCTTGAAGTAATCCATATGTTATATACATTCCACATGGTACCACTGCCAGCTGGATGCGATCTAGCTGGCAGTACGTCTTATACACTTCCGTCCTATTTTTCAAAATCACTCCCACAAAAATATCCAGCAACCGAGTGGAAAGATGTTACACATTAAAAAAAAAAGAGAGTGACTAGAGACACAGTATAGTAATCATATCTATACTGTGCTAGAGGCATGGTTATTAAAAAAGGAGGACAGTAACGAACTGAGAATTTTTGTTACTAGGAATAGTTATTCTTATGTACTTACTGCAGTGTAAATATATTAAGTGTTGATTAATATCAAGAAGTTCTGTTAGGTAGTCAGCCCGGAGGCTGGTATGATCCTCAAAAAGTACCGCCGTAAGGTTATGTGGGTAGATACCCACAAAAACTCAAGGCAGCACTATAATGAGGTGTACTAGGCAAGATAAGGAGTGAGGTAGAAAATGGTAATAAGGATATTTATTAATAGTAGGTTTGAAACTGCTGAATTTCCCCTCGTCTTAAGACGTCGATATTTATCGCTTAAATATCTTCTCGGTAAGATGGCTCTAACCCATTTTCCTCTCATACCTTAATTGCAATTATTACATACCTATACTCATAATTTGCTTCGTTTTCGGTCTTTCTACCCCTCCCTCTTAGTTGCTTATCGTTTCCTGCAACCCTATCGGTTTTCCATTTTACAAACATGGAAACCCCTCTGTTATACGGTCCCTTACCCCGTTCTTTTTTATTCACCGGATTCTCACCTGCATTTTGCCAACTCCCCGCTTACCGACCTACGTCATAATCCTCTTATTATCAATTCATTATTATCAAATTTTCTTTCTACCCACCCTCATCACATCGTCTTCTATACTGATGGGTCCAAATTTTTCAATCCTATTCGTGTTGGTGCTGCCGTTTATTCTCCCCAACTAAATATATCCCTATAGTATTGTATATCTTCCTCGATTTCCATCTTTACTGCCGAAGCCTTTGCCATCCGACAAGCCTTACTTTATATTAAACATCATTTTTGCCAGTCCCTTATTTGTACTGATTCTCTTAGCGTGCTCAGGGCTCTTTCAAACATCTCAAACACTGATAATTGGTACATTATGCAAATTCTCCGTTTAACTTTCTAATCTTGATTTTGATGTTATCTTTTTATGGCTCCCTAGTAACTCTCACATTCCTGGTAATGAATTGGTTGATACCATGGCTAAAAAAGCTGCACAAGGACACGTATGATTTAGCAATAACATACCCTGATATGCTCCCCGAAATTCAAACTCACTTACGTCAAGAGTGGCAACAATGGTGGAATTGCTATTCGCATTCCAAAGCAACCTTTTATCATCATTTACGGCCCATACCTCCCATCAAGCCGTGGTTTTTCACCGGTCAATATACTCGCCGTCATATCACAACCATTATTCGCCTCCGTTTTAATCATGCTTTATCCCCTGTTCATTTAGCCCGCCTCCGTTTCCGCCCTTCCCCTATGTGCGATTGTGGGCAGTCATTAGGCCCTATCAATCACATATTCTTTCGATGTTCCCTTTACGATTATCACAGACCTAAATTTTTTCATACCTTATTCAACCAAGGCCTTCAACTTCCCTTAACTATTGAAACTCTTCTAACCGCTCCAACTGACCCATTCATTACCTCGCTATTAACCTTACATTGTAACTTTCGAACCTTTATGTGTGACCCGGTTGCGTTTACGTTTTTAGAAGTCGTCATTGTGGGTCAATTGACATGAAGAATAGTTCCCCTGTCTCCTTGGTTTCTCTTCCTTTTATTCTATCTTTCTTGTTAGCCGCATTCCTTCATTTAGTAGATGGTCCTCATAACCTTGGTTACATTCCGAACCTCGCTATTGGGTAAAAAGCTTTACACTATGCCCATCCACCCCCTCCCCTTATAAGAAGAAGAAGAGTAGGTTGCCTCAGGCAAGGGAAGCATTTACACATATAGATTTATGTATTAGAAAGTCATTTTTGAAATCTTTCGTCAGGAGGGCAATCTATGGAAGAGAAACTTGGACTGTTGGCACAGCAGAAAAAAAGAGAATAGAAGTATTTGAATTGTGGTGTTACAGGAGAATGATGAAGATCAAATGGGTAAATAGAGAAACAAATTAAGAGGTAGTTAGTTAGTTATTGAGGTTTTAAGGGGTGGAACTACGAGGTCATTGCCCCTAAATGAAGAGGTATTAAGATGAGTGTTAAGAGGGGAGATCTTTATGGCGACAGCTAATGAAGCGAGAGAGAAGATGATGATGATGATAATTGTTGTTTTAAGGGGCCTAACATCTAGGTTATCGGCCCTCGGAGAGAGAAGAGATGGGTTGGTAGGACATATACTACGACACCCAGGAATAGCAAACTGTTATAGAAGGAAGGGTCCAAGCCAAGAACTGTAGGGGTAGACCAAGGTTAGAATATGTTGAACAGATCGTCTCGGTTGTAGGGTGTGGTAGCTAGAGATGAAACGATTAGCTCAGGACAGGGAGACATTGAGAGCTGCATCAAACCAGTTTAAAGACTTAAACACATATACATTTCCATTTGAGACTGTTTTGCCAGAGCCCAGTCTTGTCTGCAAACAAGTCACCTCCATGATCCCCTATTTGCAGTTAGCACTGTGGTCTCCTTTGCTTCTACAATGATCACGTTTATTAAGAAATTTAGTGGCATCATGGTCATATGATAATTACCCTTGCATGCATGTGGAATCTGTTTGATAACCTGTATTGTGCTCTCTATGCCATTTCATCTTTTTTTTTTCATTGTGTCCTACGCAATGTCCGTAAACATATAAATCCCGTATACGAGTCTCTGATCAAAGAAATGTAAAGTTTTTAGGGCATTTTTTTGTCATTTTCTCTATTTTTAAAGCTTTATGTCATTTTTATACATTTCAGGACTTTCTGGGTCATTTTCTTCACATTTTACAAAATTTTCAGGACTTTTTTTAAATTTGTGGCAATTATTAATGGCTCGTAGCACAGTAAGTTAAATAATCACTTCCCATCACATGGTCTCTGTTTGGATTGCATGGCATCGTAAAGTGCGATTTATATATTGACGAGAAGTTCTTAAGGAAATTTAGATACGAATTAGGCAAAACTCCAGGATACAAAACTTTTTGCACAATAGTCAAAGTACTTTCAGAATATAGTTTTAAAACTGTGGAGATAAATTGGCATTGACACCCAATGACTTGTCGCTGTTTAAGTATGCTCCTGCGGAAGTGCAAAAAAGGTTCTCAATGTACAACAATATCCTCACCGACACCAGCCGTTCCTTCGCATTCAAGAATCTTCAAATGTACATGGTCATTTACTGCAATGGAGAGGATAGCTGTTAATTAATTAATTTTAGGGTAAGATTTTCAATTTTTAACATGATTTTTAAAAAGAATTAGGTCATGTTCTGAAGATTTTGGGGGCATTTTATAGGTAATTTTTTAGGATTCTCTATGTCATCAAAATCTACGCCCTGACGAGTACTTATAATTTGGGCAAGGATAGAGAAAAAACCCGCCTAGTAGCTGTGCTCGTTAAATCGTGCACCACGGTTGTGAGGGCAGCTGCACAGATCATAGGCTAGAATCCTGGCACTGACAGGGACTACACGGTTTGTTTTTCCCCCTGGGCTTTTTCACACCTGCTCCAGGCAAATGCTGCGATAGTACCATATTTCTAGTCCTGGGGGTTCCTACCTCATCCCTATCCCTAATGCAGGTACACCACTGCAGTCATCACTTCAGGACAGGTTATCAGACAAGTTCAACACACATACCGAACTACACTAGACTGATGACCAAGCCCATAAATTGAATTTACAACGAAGGTAGAAAGAGGAAGGTTGTTGCGGTCCTTTATTAGGTGCCATACTGGTTTTCTCAGCATTTAGAGACAAATCGTAGGCGAGAAGGGATTCCATACTACCGCTTTTATGTAGTCTGTCTTTTGTGGCAGACAGGAATTGAATCCTGCTCATCTGGACTGGGAACTAATATAGTTCTATACTATAACAGGATTTTGTGAGAAGGAATACCATACCACCTCTCTATTTTTCTCACAAGGTTGAGTGAGCTCCTTCCATCTGTTAGGCCTCCTTGGCTTGGGTAATGCTGCAGTATGTAATTGGATGTTACAGTTTGTGATGCAGGTTTGCTTAAATTTAATTGCATTGTGGTGGTTTAGATCAACATTATACTTACGCACATGGCCATAGGCACAAGGGGCAGATTGGGGAAAAGATTCAGTACGTGGAACTAGATATCGAAGTGCCTCCATCCAGATTTACCAGCCGCTCATTACCGATTATTGTGTTTGCTTCCATTAATGGAGAGGATGTGAATCAGTAACCGGTAATTAACGTTACTTACTGTACAGTGCTACTCCTAACTTGCCAATCCAAGGACCTGACTGCAATTTAAACATTTTCATGGCCACCTTAACCCGACAGCATGGAGTGGCACATGGTACTCATCTGCTGCTGTGAAGGGATGTCTGTTTTGTATTATCTTGTAGCCAAGTCTTGAAGTATTACAAAACTAGCACAACGTATTCTTAGATGAAACTTTGATCTTTTATTTACATATTTATCGAGTAATGTATTGCTTACATTGTTAGGTCTGAAAGTGATTGACCAACGTGTTCTTGTGGATCACAGATTTGGAAATCAACAATGTTTTAGCAGATGACATGGGAAGTTTGGTTTAATGGAACGAGGATTCTGAATTAGAATCTGAGAGTGAGAGCAAGGATAAAAACAGTGATGTAGGTAGTGATGCACAGCAAAACATTGACCATAATGTCATCGATGGTGGGTTTGTGTATGACTACTTGGATAATTAGAGGAGACACAGGAAAATATTCAAGGCAGTATATGAGCTTTGGATACTTCCATTAACCGATGCTATTTGTGTGAAAAGGGTTGTCAAATCCACTGAAACATATGTCTTTTAGACTGTACTTTATCAACTAAATGCCTGCACTCCTAATATGCTTTTGCTACACTCTTCCTGTAGCACGGGGTAGCTAGGTTGTGAAAGTCTTCCAACGCAATGCAAGGAAGTGGCAGTAGCCTGTTAGAAGGTACCACATAAAATCATTTTAAGGATGGCCAAAGGTGGGGTTCAAACCTACACATCTAGTCTGGAGACAGCTTGGCCCTATGGCCTAGCATTGCACCTTAGCAAGCATAGCTTCCATGCAAGAAGGTAATGATTTTATTTCTTCTTTAATAAAAAATATTTCTTCTTTAATAAAACATGTAGCAACTCTGCCTGCAGGATCTACTGGGTGGATTGAGTAGCTCAGTAGTTTCTGTTGCCGGTCCCAAGCCTGAAGAAAGGAGGAGGGTTGGCTTAAGCCGTAAAATAAGAGCCAGAACACATCTTGAGGCAACCTCTAGGACTCACAATCTTAGTTGTATAACGTTGGACTTTGTCCAACCCACATTTACTTTAATATCATGGATTTAGCTTATAATGGTCATGATTACCCTGAAGACAATGCTAGGCGTAAATCGGATTCCAGGGTGCCTAGCAGTTTAGGGTTACATTATGGTGAATCGGAGCACCACAAGAACAGTTCAAGATTCAAGAAAATGAGAAAATATTTTTTTGGAACATACAATGTGAATTCCTTAATTCAGGTTGGAAAATTAAAACAACTAACAACAGAACTTCATAGACATCACATTACAATATTAGCCCTTCAAGAGACCAGGTTCTTGGATGAGGACACCTTTGAATCTGACAACTTCCGAATTTTCAAAGGAAAAGTTGGGAAGAGAGTGATGAAGAACATGCCACATCTTGGAACAGCTTTTATGGTCAACAAAAAATTTTTGGACGCAGTTATCACTTTTAGAAGTGTGAATGCCAGACTATCTTTTCTAACTATAAAATCTCTCAATAAGAGATACACGCTAATCAACGCCCATGCTCCTATAAATAAGGATAATAAAACGAATCCAGACAAAGTTGATGACTTTTGGGACGAGTCAGAAGCCGAAATTCTCAAAATTCCTTCTAATCATGTAAAAATTTTACTTGGAGATTTCAATGCTCAGCTTGGATCTGAGAGAAAATTTTCTGATATAATAGGTAAATATCCCGCTCACAATAGAACCAACAGGAATGGTGAGAGATTGGTTAAACTCTGTGAACATCTAAACTTAAAGATTATGTCCACACATTTTAAAGCAAAACCAAGTAAAAAGAAAACATGGGTCTCCCCAAATGCGTTGCTGGGTGAGTTTCAACTAGATCATGTAGCTATCTCTCGAAATTGTTTCAAAGAAATTCAAAATGTCAAGGTCAGAAAATCCATTAATGTAACTTCAGATCATTACCTTTCTCAAATCAAGATGAATTTCATACCTTTTACACGCAAACAAAATACAACTAGAATTAAAATTCCGAAAATTAATAGAGAGGTTCTTACAAATGAAAAAAGGATAGAATTTCAAGGAAAACTTAAAATACCAACCAATTGGAATGAAGTTACTAATAACCTTCTTGAACCAGCTCAGGAAATTGCACCGTTGAACTTTTATAGGAAACATGCTTGGTGGAATGAACAATGTGAAAGAGTGATCAAAGAAAGACATTGTGCTTGGCACAAGTGGAACGGGAACAAGACTCCAGAAAATTTAGAGGAAGTACAAAGATTAAGGAAAATGGCCCACCAGACTTTAAGAACGATTCGAAGAAAATATATGAAGGACCAAATAATGGAAATGGACGACAATTTTAAGAAAAATGACACCCGATTGTTTTATAGAGCATTTAAGAATGAAATCGCTGGATATTCAGCGCCGAGTTTAAATTTCAAAAGGGAAGATGGTACGCTAGCATTAAACAACAAGGAAAATTGTGATATCTTGGCTGCGTATTTTGAGAAGTTGTTAAATTGTCCAAAACCGACAGACAAGTTGAGTTTCAAATTTACAGCACAAAATTTTGACTCTATGCCCTCAGATGTAAATGAAGTTAAATGTATTATCAACTCACTTAAAAATAATAAAGCCTCAGGCAAGGATGGAATAATTGCAGAAATGTGGAAGCTTGTAGATGATGAATTTTTAATAGCGACGACAAATCTATTCCAGAAAATTTGGATTGAGGAAGCAATTCCAGAAGACTGGTTAATCGCCTTAATTCATCCACTACATAAAAAAGGCTCAAAAATTGATGTCAATAGTTATAGGGGGATCTCATTGTTGTCTGTCACATATAAAATATTTGCCAAATTACTTTTAAACAGACTTGAACCACAGATCGAACCACAGCTTGGCGAGTTCCAAGGAGGTTTCAGAAGGAATAGATCGTGTGCAGAAGTTTAAAATTGATATTAAAATATTACAACAACAGGCCAAAGAATATCTTTATCTCATTCGTTGATTTTCAGAAAGCGTATGATTCAGTGGATAGGGATACTGTTTTTGACACATTGAAGGAATACCAAGTTGATCAAAAAACCATAAATTTAATAAAACTTACATTAACTAATACGATTTCCAGAGTCAAATTTTTAAATGAAGTAGCGAGCCCTTCGAGGTAAAAACTGGGCTAAGACAAGGGGACAGTTTATCACCACTGCTTTTCAATTTGGTCTTGGATAAAGTCATGAGGACGTTTTGGGAGAAGAACGATTCAAGTGCTAAAATTGGTACAAAGAATAAGAACCTCAAAGTCAAAGGTTTAGCATTTGCTGACGACGTAGCGTTGTTTGCTGAATCAGAACAAGAAGCTATTAACCAAATTGATCAGTTAAAAGAAACGGCAGAAAAAGCGGGCTTACAGATTTAGTTGGTAAAAACAGAGATGATGACAAGTGATCAGAAATACACTAAGAAAATGATAAAAACAAATTATGGGAGCATCAGGGTCACTGACCGATTTAAATATCTTGGAGAAATAGTTAGTAGCAATGGGACGGATAAATTGGCAATCGAGAACAAAAAAGGGAAATTGGAAAGATTAAATTTTTGTACAAAAAATATATACAATAAAAAGAACCTGTCTATCAATGCAAAATTACGACATTTTAATACTGTTGTTAGACCAGTCATCTTGTACGGCATGGAAACTACAAATATAACCGGAATGGAGAATTTGCTCAAGATAGAAAGAAGAATTTTAAGGAGGATTTATGGTCCTAGGAAAACACAGGAAGGTTATAGACTGAGATCGAATGCAGAAATTTATAGTAAAATTGACAACCTTGAAGTGATGATCAGAAAACGGTGACTTCAGTTCTACGGACATATGGTCCGCATGGATTGCTCAAGGTTAAACAAACAAATTTTTGATAAAATCTGGAACTATAAAGGACAAGGAGGCTATGTAAAACAAATGAAAGAAGAACTTCAAAAATTCAAAATTACTGAAGAAGATTGCCTAAATCGAATAGAGTACAGAAAAAAAAAATTTGGTCTCAAAATTCTTGTCGGGGAGAAGAAAAATCTCAACAGAGGAGAATGGACTGCTGAAAGAAGAGCTGCACAGTCGACCAGGATGAAAGACTTCTGGAAGAGAAAGAAGGAAACTAGACCTATAAAGAAGTGATATTTGCGTGGTCCTTTTTGGCCTGTCCGCGGTGTATATATAAAACATGTAGCATTTGGTTTGCAGCTTTTCATTTGTCAAAAATTACATTCTAATAATTTATTGCTTGAAAATACAATTAGCTTCTTCCATTCAGGGATTGCCAAAGTCCATGAAGATGGTTCCTGAGGATACTCTATTTGAAGTTCTTCAGGTTCATCACCCACTGCACGAAAATCACAATATGAGTACCCATATTTAAATTATTTTCCATACTCCCAGAGCATTCAAACCACATGTTCAAGTTGTCCATATTTGAGATGATGAACAGCAGATAGCAGGATTTTTTTTCAAGTCGACACAAAAATGAATGCTACAGCTGCTTGTGTGGTCTCTATACTACTTGGTGGAGCAATGGTTTGCAGTAACTCTCATTGTTTTCGCAACAAGCTGTGCTATAAGTTATCTGGTTTAGCAAGATTCTTCTTCCATTCCTCTTCTTTGTTGTTTTTGGACTTCTTGAAGTTTATAACCAAAGTTACTCATATAAAATATGTAAGCATAAGTGGTGCACTTGAGAAAATATGGTGTTAATGGTTTAGCAAAATAAACAGCACAATTGGCTTCTCACCAATTTTGGAAAAACTTTATTCAGGAAATAAGACAAGACAAAAAAAAAAGCCTTACACACAAAAGAATCAGCTCACGGTAACTGGTGTAGAATATTAAAATAAAAATACTAAAAATATAATTGACACGGGTAAAAATGCTGTGAAAGCTGTACATGATTTAACCACCTCCTTGCTGAAAAGAAAACTAACAAAAGTATCATTCTTCTTTAACTTCCTGAAATCTGATTAGTTTTCAACTGAAATCTGATTAGTTTTCAACTGAAATCTGATTAGTTTTCAAAAGAACATCTCATAGATGGCAGTTTAAAAAAAAAACCTAGCAGAAGTAGCCAAGACAGATACTGCTTTGATATGCACTCAAGTGAAACAATGACATCATGCTTAGAAAAATAAAAACAGATAGAATGAGAATTGAAGAGACAAAAGACATGTGAGGAGCAACCAAGAGGTAGGCTGCTGAACAGCTTAACATAAGGTTTCTATTGTTAAAAATTATTTATGCTCAGTGACACAGCCATTCTGACAACATTAGTGAGCCCTAAGTCCTTGAGAGGCTGATACAACTTATTTACTAGGATGTTTTTTACAGGAAAATAGTACGAGGACTATCTAGAAATTGAGTTTCCCCATTATTTTTCTTTTGAAGGAAATATATTAGCTGGGAAATATGAACATGTGCGACAGATGTAAGACATAGCCATCATACACCAGCCGGGCCAGTCCCGGCTGGCATCAGCAGCACAGCAACAGTGGCTCTAAAAGGTGGCTCTTATTCTGTCTTTCACTGCCCGAGAGGTTCGGTCTGTGGTAAAGTTTCTTAACCCTTCAGCGCCGACCTCTATACATGGTATAGACCCTCTTCTCTTCAATAGCCGCCGAATTCTATATGTGGTATAGACCCATACATGGCTTCGCATTTACGGTTGTAGCCTGAAGAGTTTTGGAGTTATCAAAATGCAAATGGTTTTGATTTCAAGAAGAAATGTTGGGGTTTATCGGTGTTGGAAAATAAGAATTGTAGTTCGTTAAAATATTGTTATTTGCGCAAGGATAAAAAAAGACTTCAAGCAAGTCTCAGGAATAATCTCTAGTTATGTTTGCTTAATTTTTTTTCCATAGAATAAAATGAAGAATCACGAGCCAAGAAGTTTGTCTTTTCGAGTGATGTTCTTTGCTTTATTTGTACACCTATTTTATTGTATTCATCTTTTTTCTTGGCTTGAAATATTTCCGTAAATTTCCACCAGCGCTGTGTGTAGGTATCAGTTAGTGCTGCTTTATGTCTTACGATACGAGAACCAGTTGTGGATGGTATGTATCTCGTTTGAGAGATGATGTCTTGATCTTTTATCTGAAATATGTGTAGAGTTGGTTTGTTTCCTAATAAATGTTATTCCCCTCGCTAAATTTCGTCATGCTGCTTTTGGTCACACTGCACGCAATGACATTCTCCAGCCGTGTTTTGGCAGACAGTAATGTGCTGGAAATATTGTATACCGTATTTGCTTGCGTATATCTCGCCCCCGTGTATATCTCGCACCCCATTTATTTATTTGAAATTTCAGGGGAAAAAAAGTACTCTCATATATCTCGCATTCATTACTGACGCCGTCATATAAATGACCGTAATAACCTTGAGGTAGAAACACGTTCGATTTAGCGCGCCACAACAGTCGTCATTGTCCAGGAACTTACCTGAAGCGATACTAACAGGAAGAGCGAGCAACGAGTTGATCCGAACTTTGATACGAGCCGATTAGGGATCGAGGCGCCGCGTGAGTGTTAGCACGCTGTACATTGTTCGCCGTGTCTTCAGCCGCGGTTGGCTAAATTCGCCGCCTTGAGACATGTTCGAATTAGCGACTAGCGCACCACAACAGTTGCGCAAGTAGGCATACTGTTACATCGCAGAGAAACGCAGTTCAGTCTTCTCGAATCTCAATGATTTCGTCTTTACGCATTGCGTCGCATCAGATCACGGCCGCGTGCAAGCATACGGCGCTGCGTGAGTGTTAGCACGCTGTACATTGTTCGCCGCGTCTTCGGCCGCGGTTGGCTAAATCCAAGCTTGCTCGTGCATGTAGCGAGGAATCGATATGGAAGATGATCGATCGTATCGATCGATCAGCGTCTGCGTTCTAAATTCCTTTTCTGCCTTGAATCATCCTTAACGAGTGTATGGCGTCTTTTTCCTAGGTTCTTAATGTCGCATAACCATAACGAATAGAAAGAAAATGGTGTCAACGGACATTGTTGAGAAGAGCTTCTTGAAGACTGGTATCGCAAATGCATTGGACGGAAGTCAGGATGAAGCAGTATGGGATGATGACCAGAATGATGCACGCGAGAGTATCTCGGAGATTGGCAGCAGTGACAACGAATAGGGCGAGTACCGTATGCCAGTTGCCTTGTTTCAATAATGCAAATTTTGTGTTTTTTCGGGAATACGGTCATTCTCCGCGTATATCTCGCACCGAAAATTTTCACACATATTTTCGGTCAAAAAAGTGCGAGATATACGCGAGCAAATACGGTAATTCAGATAAAGATTAGTCTCTAGTAATATTTAGGCAAGTGACAGGGGCAAACATTGAGCAATTATCTTATCTTATCGGGTTCAGCTGGTGGAAGGTTTGTTTACAAAATACGCTCGGGTGCGGAACGAAATATTCAAGACAGGCGCGCCTCAAAGGAAATTAGAACACAAAACTGAGAAATATAAACCTCACAGACGGTGTGTCGTGTGTTCGAAGCACGGTAAAAGGAAGACATCGGTATAGGCTACTGCTGCCAAGAATATGATGTGGGTCTCTGTCTTGAGGAGTGCTTCGAACTCTAACACACCAAGCTGAATTACTAGGGTAATATGAACAATTATGTAATTACAGTGCTCTCTCGCTAATCCGGCAGATATCGGACCAGAGCATTGCCGGATTACCGAAAACGCCGGATTACTGGAAAATATCGAGAAAAACGCAGATATCATTTGAAAATCAGGTTTAATTACATTGTACTATACAAAGTAAAAAAGTACGAAAATACATCATATAACTCAAGTTATTCCTTGGAAGTAGACGGCTGGAAATATGCATCAATTGGGTTTTGCTTTTTACGGTTGAGAGACACTTTGAGAACTTGTTCCTGTAACCTTCTTAAAACTCATGTCATGAACTGTAACTCGACCAACACCGTATTTGTTAGCAACACTAGTTAACGTTTCGCGCTTTTCAAGCCGCTTTAGTATTTCATGTTTATCTAACAAAGATGGAATTTTATGTTTTAGTTTTTTCTGCACGAATGCCATCTTCAATACAACACTACTACAGTTTACAACTGTCCTACACTAAGCACCTGACGGGGGGGAGAGGGGCGTGAGTCATCGCTCTTGGTGCCAAAGCATTGTTTACTCAGACACTAGTCTTGTCGCTGCCTGAGAAACATTGTACAGTATTGGGGACGCATTATCAAATCAAGTGTTGAACTCTTACTCTAATACAAAACGCCGGATTACTGGGAGTGCCGGAGAGCTGAGATGCCGGATTACAGAGGGAGTACTGTATGTGCATCTACATAATTTTTTCATAAGGAATTCCAAATTTCGTAAATATCGGGCTGCTCTTATACTTGTAGTAACGTTTTAAGTGGATAAATGTATTTCAGTCGCGAGTAGTTGAAATCTCCTCCGGTCGCGTAGTAGGAAGCTCTTTAAAGGGCTACGACGCTGAGGGGTTAATGAATAAAACATAGCGTTGATCGAAATTCATCGTCAGCTCTATCAGCTGATCCATGACAATGTTCGACCACATACGGCTCGGCGCACAGCAACTATCCTGTAGGATTTCGTCTGGGAGCTGTTTGATCATCCACCGTACAGTCCTGATCTTGCACCCAGCGATTTCTATCTTTTCTTACACCTCAAGAAATTCCTGTTTTTTGGTCAGTATTTTCACACTGATGAAGGGCTGAAGATGAATGTCACATGCTGGTTTCATTCCCTGGTGGCAGACTTCTACGACACAGGAATACAAAAGTGGATCCCATGATATGACAGGTATTTCAATTCTGATGGAGATTATGTTGATAAATAGCTCAAACATTGTGTATCTGGTACCAATGAAGATTTTTATATAACTATGTTTTAAAAAATATTTAAAAAATAGGGAAATCTAATTCTTGGGTGGACCTCATATAAACAATTGGAATGACAGGTACTTGCTTTGATTGTTTATACTATTTTCTAGCAAACTGAAAACAACACTGTAGGTCCTGTACCCCAGGAAACCTGAAGAAAACAGTTTGTTACAAGTGATTTACTATATAGATCACATATTTCAATGCTTAGTGCCAAGCCCAGATCTCTTCTTGATACTCTCGATGAGTCGCCTGTTATACTCCTTGAAGTTGAGGGGAATAACATTTGCCACTGTTGTCTTCATACGACTCTCGTCCTGGGAAACAAAATAAACAAGAAGGTTTCAAAAACAAATTAAAATCTCCTGCATATCAAGTGTATATTACCGTATTTCCTCGCATCATCATCGCACCCCACTTTTCAAACACTAAAATAGGTTATAAAATTTAATCGCATAATCGTTGCATAGCATATTCGTATTTGTGCGCCAGTCAGTTGCCGCGACTTTATAACCTGGCGTGACTTTGTCAAAGAAAGTAATCTCGTCTTTATGCCTACTGCCTATGAACCGCAACACGAGTGGCCAGTAGCGTCACAGCACATTCTGCGAGCTTATAACCTGGTGTGACCTTGTCAGAAGACAGTAATCTTGTTTCTATGGCTGCGGACTATGTACCGCGACATGAGCGGCCAGCATAGTCACTTAGAACATTCCGCGAGCTTATAACCTGGCATTACCTTGTCGGAAGAAAGAAGCCCGTCTCTCTGACTGCAGGATATGACTCGCGCTACACGAACGCCTGGCCCATGGCACGCTAAACAGCGAGCGCGCTCAACGCCACTCCAGGGGAGTGAAACTTGTGTAGACCTATCGCTTCCGTGAGTTGGTCTCGGATGACGAAAACCAATAAGCCGCCGTACGAAGCACTGCTAGCCCCAGTTTGCCGATGTTAAAACAGGCCCGACTGCTATTGGGGGAATCTTACACGAGGGATACTTCGTGCCAGTCTATCATCAGCTACTTCCGTGGAAACATCGCAACAGAGACCCATGCATGATGTTACGCACATGGTGTCCACAGTGAGAAAATACAAGAATTATACGGTGATGTTGATGAAAGTGAAATACACGGGATTACATAATAAGTAAATAATAATAATAATAATATTATTAAGAAAGTGCACAAGCGTGCAGCAAAAATGATACAGTACATATTTAAAAATTGTGGTTTTCTTCTTTGAACTTAAATATTATTTGCATAATCGTCACACCTTTTTTTTTTGGGACGAATTTTAGACTAAAAATATGAGGCGATTATGCGAGGAAATACGGTAGTAATGCCAGGTTTTAAGGGATGTATTGAGGTCTAAAGCAAAACCTCGATAATACAAAATCCCAACCAATTTGAAGGATCCTTCACAGTGCCTCTTTATATGTTAATGGTTTAATTCACTGGTCAACAGCATTTCAGTCGCAAAAAATTTGAATGGTGTTCTTAGCTAAGTCGTGAGTGCTGAATTAGAAAACGAAATCAGTTTTTGCCTATTGGGTTGTTTTATTGTGACACGCCAACCTCGCGAGCTTCGAATTGATACGTGGTATCACCTTTTCCAGCATTGTCTGGTAGACAGCTGCAGAAGTCTTTACTCCACCTTCGATGCTCCCCGCCAGGAAGCTGTCCACCATACCATGACAGAAGCAGGGTCATGTCCACGCAGCACACATGGAACTTTCTCCTTGCACGAACAGCATTCACAACTTCTTTTCTGCGCACACATCAAGGAAGGCTTGATCTGACGCGACTAACCGTTGCACCTATTTGTTTAAACCATGCTTGTCCGAAACACTAATCGTTCATTGGTAACGAGAGGTTTTAACGTAGAAACATTTCCTTAGCTTACTTTCTGCAACAAAATAATACCAATACAGAGACAAGTTTCTCATACATTCTCCAGTCCATCTTTCACTGCTGCCTGGTAATAGTACACTGCAAGCTGGTTACTGGCGGAGTCGTGAAGGTGACCTTGTGGACGATGACATATCACAATTACCATACTACGGCGAGTTTGGATTTTACCACTGACAGAACTTATGGCAATACTGTGCATATAGATATACTGTATTTACTCGGCTAAGGACCCCCTTTTTAACTAAATTTTTAATTCCGAAATTGAGGGGCGGGGGAGGGGTGGGGGCACTATCGATGCGAACTCCGCAAAAATCCATTAATTTGAGAGAGAGTAAAAATAAGCTATTTTATTTTGATGCTACATAGTACGATATATTTAATCAAAATAAACAAAGTTTACATCTTTAATCAGCCCAGTATGAGACTGCCAAAACCTCACTTATCCAACACTATTCCTGGCTATGACTTTCACTACTATCCCTTGCTAGGCAAAAAACTCAGTATCAAAGAAATAGAATGGACAAAGTATCAGACATGGAAATGCAAACTTTATTTTTAATTGAACATAGGAAGGGAGAATGCATCAATTAGGGAATGAGGGATGATGCTGAACAATCACATCTCACTAACATTTATAAACACAACCGAGTACGTATTATTCACACGTTTCACATTCACTTACTTACTTCACTTAATTCCTGCCGCTCCTTCCGGAGCATAGGGCCTTGGCGAAATTTCTCCACGCAGTACGGTTCCTGGCCATTCTCTTCACTTGACTCCAGTTCTTGTCCACCTCTGCAATTTCATTTTCGATCGTCCTCTTCCAGGTCTTCTTAGGTTGACCTCGCTTCCTGGCGCCTTGCGGATTCCAGTCTAGCGCCGCCCTCTCAATAGCTCCGTCCGGCTTAGTGTGAGACCAACCCAGCGCCATTTCCTCTCCTTGATCTGGATACTAATCGGTTGTTGATTGGTGATGGTCCAAAGATCTTCATTTGAGATTATGTCCGGCCACCTCACATTCATGATGCGACGCAGACATCTGTTAATGAACACCTGTAGCTGGTTGTTGATCGGTTTTGTGACTTTCCATGTTTCACAGCCGTAGAGAAGAATCGACTTTACGTTGCTATTGAAAAGGCGGAGCTTGATCTTCCTGGAAATGATTCTATTTCTCCAGATGGGGTAGAGCTGGACAAAGGCACCATTTGCCTTCCTGATACGGCTTCGAACATCCTCCTCTGCTCCCCCATCATTTGCGACTATACTTCCAAGGTAGAGGAAGGACTCAACTCGCTCAATGTCCTTTCCATTGACTGTCAAACTAGTCGTGATGTCAGAATTTATCCTCATCTCTTTGGTCTTGTTGGTGTTGATCATCAGACCTGCACGTTCTGCTTCTCTCTGCAACCTCCCCAGCTTATCTTCTATGTCTCGGTACTGTTGTGCCATAAGACAAATGTCGTCTGCGAAATCCAGATCTTCAAGCCTGTCATTTATACCCCATTGAATACCCCTCTTCCGTCCTCCCATTACCTTCTTCATCACACTATCCAGGACCAACAGGAACAGAGTGGGGGAAAGGACACACCCCTGTCTCACTCCGGAACTGACCTTTATCTTTTCTGTTAATTTGCCTTCGTGAAGAACCTGGCACTCATACCCTTCATAGATCTCTTCCATGATTCTGATGATCTTTGTTGGAATTTTATATTCCTCGAGGGTCTTCCACATGATTCTTTGATTTACGGAGTCGAAGGCTTTCTCGAAGTCAACAAATGTGAGGTAAAGGGTATTCCGCCACTCCACACACTGCTCCAGGATGATTCAGAGGGTGTTGATGAGATCCACACAGCTTCGATGTTGTCGAAATCCAGCCTGTTCCTTCCGAAGCCTTTTTTCTATGCAGTCTTTTATACGATTCAGGATGACTCTCGCCAGCACTTTGCTTGGAATGGACAGCAAGGTGATACCCCTCCAGTTGTTACAGTTTGTGGTGTCCCCTTTCTTCGGCAACTTGATTATCAAACACGTTTCACATTAATATACCAATAATGTGTCACACAAACTCCGACAGTTCTTACAACAAATGAAATGTGTCTAAAAATAAAACTGAGAAGAAGGCCGCCGCGAACACCGTTTCCAAGGGCACTACATCTTTGTATACAAAACGAAAGAAAGCAAGCAAGATATGAAACCATAATTTTCATTGGCCGGATTTGAAACTTGGCGCTTCTACTCGGCCAATAGTGTGGCATCTTCTATTGGATATTGGGTGAAGCCTATTGGCAACACAATTCAATATCCTGCCCAATCGCGTACAAGGTATATGTAAGCAAAATGACTGTCATATCGTCTGAATAACTAAATAATGTAACAAGAAAAATATTTTTGTCATACAAGAGGATGAATTTCAGTGATATATATATATATATTTTAAAGAATTCGTCAATTTCCAAGAATGTTGTATTTTGACTCTCAATAATTAAGGAGGGGTACTATAAGCTATTTCAAAGAATTTTGTATTTTGGCTCTCGAAAATTAAGGGGGGTACTATAGGCGAGGGGGGCCTACAGCCTAGTAAATAAGGTATTTTATGAAATGTTCAAGTCCCCATTTCTGATGCTTACATTAAAGGTTTCCACTTTGGCTCGCAGTTTGAAGATATACGACTTAAAGGATGCGGCAGAGAAGACCTCGAGGAACTTGTCGTTGTCTTCTGCTAGCTCTCCCAGTTCATTAGAAGTAGTTTCTAGGATCATCTCAGCCTGTTCCTGGAAGGATGTTACCCACTGCTGCCCTGTCCAGTCTCCCAGGTTCATCTGAAACATTCCACATTCATACAATCACAAGAAAAAAGTAACATTTCATTTTAGTCCAATTATTATTAAATTCTGAAGATATAAATTGACATTGTGAATCTCTATAGCATACCTCATTCAAAAGGGATATGAAATAATAGTGTTTTCAATAAGGGCCTTGGAACATCTTTGGTCGTCAGCTCTGTGTACTGTGTATACATATATTTGATAACCTGTGTTATTGTGATGACAATCCTAGCATGTGCATCTGTAATTATTAGAGTCTGGGATTGGAGTACGTGGCCAGGAACTTGAAATAAGGTACCATCCTGACATTTGTCTGGAGTATGGTTAAGTCCAGAGAAAATAATATTATCAGAATGGCCACTGGGATTCCAACCTTGGATCTCCTCATTGCAGCCATGTAGTATGACATGTCATGCTCGAGTATGCTGCTATACGAGATATGAAGTCAAAGAAAGGAACCTAAACATGTTGGAATCAAGACTGAACCGTAACTTAACAAAATTATGTGCATCTTGTCAATGTCTTACCAATGCAGCTATCTACTGCATTCTTCTGCAAAATAATACATCCAGCAACAATCTAGAACGGAAAAAATGCAAGTATAGCCTGTTTTATATTTTTCGTAATGACAAAACAACCGAATTATTACAGGAGAATAGCATACAAAAATTGGCAGTGCATTTAAATTTCTCGAAATGACTAACTTCTCGCTATAATCTGGACTCGTAATAACAGACCTATGCAGCATTTTTCCTAGGCATGATTGTCAATTTGTATTATAGCCCGACACAGCAGTGTCAGCCGCGACGCAGTTACGCACTTTAATTCCCCTGACACACGTGACACGTCCTGACTCCCAAAGTCCCGATGTAGCAACATCGTTCAATCTCTGCTTGGACTTGGCCGTGATAACATAATGCTATCTAATGCAGTCGAGAGCTTCACTCACTCGCCTCGTCGTTGTGCAACGACTTGACAACATGCATTGGCACCCGAACTCAGCAGCAGTTTGCTTAACTTACCTTAGTTTGCTTGGATGCTCTTTTAGCCTAGTTGAAATCGCAGGTTTTGTGTGTGTTAAAATCCTTTGCTCTCGACTGAATACGTGCGTAATATTGATATACCAGTAAACTTCTTGTTGTGCATCGTAGGCCACAGGTTTGAAAGACACTGACGATCAACGGTCGTAATTGCCTCTGATGCTGTCCAAGTTAAAAACAAAAACATTACAGTGTCAGGCGAGAGAAATAATATCTAATGTGCACAATTTCATGAAACAAGAAGCGGAAAGAGGCGTTGACAATTGACATAACTATAAATAAATTTGGCAAACGGGCTGCAGCGGCTGCTGGAGTGCTTGAGCGTACAATTAGGGCAATAGTACGTGAAAGAAATGTTTTCGAGTCGATGGAAGGCCTCTCTACATCTTTATCCACACCTGGTAAAGCAAGACCGTGAGCAGCCACCAAATCTTCAGCGGATAATATTAATCAAGAAGTAATACGATGATGTACAACAAGACAATTTTTCAGGCAGTAAAGAGAGTTTACGACGTCTTTTACGCAAAATGGGATTCAAGTGGAGGAAGACACTGAATAACAGAACAGTTTTGATGGAGAGGCAGAACATTTGCAGAACGAAATACCTAAGGCATTATACAGCACAAAATAAATAAATTCCAGGTTTCCTATTCTTTGGGTTTGTCTATTTTCATGTAACATACTTTTCTTTATAATTTTATTTTATTTTATTTCGTGTGATGTGCTAACTCAGGGGTTCCCATTTGGAATTTTTCTCGGACCCCATAAAGCGATCGTAATGTAAGCACGACCCCCCCCCCCCCCTGCTCCATTATCTTTTTAAGTCAAGATTTAAATTATTTAAATTCCTAATCATCATCATCATCATCATTTCCCCTTATCCAGCTCCTGCCAGGTCGGGGTATTTATGGCACTTCTCCTCATTCCTTCCACCATTCTTCTTCCACGATCTTGTCCCAGTCCAGATTTCTTTTTCTTATGCTGTTCTTCACTGAATCAATCCACCTTGTTCTAGGTCTTCCTCTTGCTCTCTTACCCTTGCACATTGCCTCCAGCACCTGTCTTGGTATTCTATTTTCCTCCATCCTCTTTAAATGTCCAAACCACCTTAGTTTATTCTTCTCAATTCTCTCATTTAGTTTTCCCATCCCAACTTCCTTCCTAACATCTTCATTCCTCACTCTGTCTTTTCTTGTCTTTCCTATCATACTTCTTAGGAATTTCATTTCACTGGCTTGGATTCTACTCTCTTGCCTGCTTGTCAGGGTCCAAGTCTCAGCTGCATAAGTTAATATGGGAACATAGTACACTTTATACATTACCTCCTTGCTTTTCCTTGGTACTTCCTTATCCCAAACAAGTTTTCTTACACTTTGATAGAATGCATTGCTCTGCTGTACCCTCCTGCCAATCTCCATGTCCAACCTACCAGTTTGCATCAATTCACTTCCTAGGTATTTGAACGTGTCCACAATTTCCAAACTCTGACTTCCAATTTTCACAGTGCCCTTTCCTTGTCTTTCCCCTCTTGTCATCACCATAGTCTTGCTTTTCTCTATACTGATTTTCAGGCCGTACTTCTGAATATTTTCGTTCAGTGCATCTAGTTGTTTTTGCACTTCTTCGGTGTTCCTTCCCCAGACCACAATATCATCTACAAATAACAGTAACTTCATTTCTTTATGTCCATATGCTTCCTTAGTTTCCTTTACAATTTCATCCATCACCATTATGAACAAGAGAGGTGACAGCACACTCCCCTGTCTTAGTCCAGTCTTGTTCCTAAACCAATCTGTCTTTCCAACTGGGGTCAGTACCCTGCTAACACAGTTGTTGTACATTGCTTGCACCATTTCCAACATTTCTCTTCCCAGTCTCTTCTTAACCATGGTTTCCCATACCTTCTCTCTGGGGACACTATCATATGCCTTTTCTAGATCTATGAAAGTCATGATCAAATCCTCTCCATATTCCCAGTTCATTTCCATCACCTGCCTCAAGCTAAAGATTGGGTCCACTGTGGATCTTCCACTCCTGAAGCCATACTGTTCCTCTTGCAACTCTCCTTCCACCTTTCTTCTCATTCTTCTTTCTAATATCCTTTCCAGTATTTTTACTATCTGTGATATGAGGGTGATCCCTCTATAGTACTCTAGCCTTGGAGTACCGTGCTGTATTATTTGTATGTTAATATTTATTTATTTAATCCTATTACATCATATAAAATTTGTAAGTCGTAAAGGTGCTACAGACATAAAAATAACAATGCAGTGGTTGAGAAAAAAAGAAGGAACAAGTCCTATTTATTATCATTTTGTTAACAGCATTAATGTGTAAAAAGGGCCGGCGTTCAATGAGGCGAACTTAACCTATTCTTTCTCACAATTCTTTCTCGAAGGTCTGGTTGCAATTTCGAAATGTTCACCCTGAAATCAGGCCCCATATCTAGTCTATTTCTATATTTGCTTTTCATTACGCACATTGTGGAAAAACCTTGTTAGCACAAGTAAGTTGTTGCCAACGGAATAACAATTTTTATTGCCATATCGATGATTCCCGTGTAGTCCTATAGAGCTGTCACCGGAAGTCTGCTAGCTTTCTTTTCATTTCACCACTTGAGGTCAATTCAACGAGTTGGTCTTGTTCCTCCTCTGATAGTAGCTGGATATTTTCAATTTTGAGATTGGAGCTGAATGGGTCTCGAATCCATCAGGTATCGCCATCGGGCTCGGGAAAATAATCCCGAAAAGTAGTTGCAAGACTACGAAGATATTCGGTTAAATTTTCTTTTACCTTGCAAGGCAAACCTTCGTTAGATGACTGCAGAAACGTATTTAGTGTGGGGAAATGGGCATTTGAGCCATTTTAAACCCTTGCTGCCCAAATATTACACTTTTTCCCAATCGCAATGATCTTGACGTCAGCGCTTAAGATATCAACGTAGTCGCCTTGCAAACTCAAATTCAAAACATTCGAGTGATCAAACACGTCAGCTAAGTAAACAGTTCTGCAAAGCTAAGAAAAGTCATTGAGCAAATCCTCATATATCCTCAAAAGAAGAGAGATCCGTACCTCATCTTACAGCTCGAAAAACCTCCTTAAGATCCTGCCCCTTGAAAACCATTGCACTTCAGTATGAATGAGAAGCTGATCATGCTCGCTACCCATGTCTTTGCAGAGCAATGCAAATAACTTGCATTTGAAGGAGCTGGTTTTGACATTGTTTATTATTTTCACCACTTCATTAAGGTTGCTCTGCAGCAGTTCAGGCAGTCTTTTGGCTACTAATGCTTCCCGGTGAATACAGCAATGTGTCCACTTCATAATTGGAGCTACTCCTTTCACTTCAGCTTGAAGGCCCTTCCTGCATCATACATAGCTTTCGTGCCATCTGTAGATAGACCCACATATTTCTTCCAAATGATATCATGTTCATTACAATAATTGTTCAGAGCTGCGAAAATATAGTCTGCTGTTGTGTGTACTAGCTCATAGGAAAAAAGAAAATCTTCATATAGGCCTATTTCGTCATGACATAAAAAAAGAGTACAAAAACCAACATTATCGTCTTTTTGATATGTCGGTACTCTCATCCAACAGCAGAGCAAACATGTCACACATGTTGAGCCTTGCCAACAACGTCTCTTCAATTTTTCTTGACATATCTGTAATTCGCCTTTGCACAGTATTGTTAGACAGCGGGACGGTACTTACAAGCTTTGCGGCAGCATCGTCCAGCATTCTCTTGAACAAAATAATTTCTGATGGCAGAATGAGCTCTTCGGCAATGCGACAAGGTGAGATACTTCGTAGGATGCAAGCGTTGCATTTCCAGTCACATTTGCACCAGAACGTTTGGTAATTACTTTCTGGCACGATTTCATTTCGAAGAATTCAATGGATTTACCTTTGTGCTCCGAGTGTTTGGTATCTAGATGCCTCCGGAGGTTTGCAGGTTTCATACTCTCGTTGGCAAGGGCTTCAAAGTATATCACTCATTGAGGCTTAAGACTATCTTCAAGTCCACAATACGTGAAGCCAATTTCCAAATACTTAATGTCGGGCTTACTCTTTGAATGGCTAGGCTCAAGAGAGGCAGCAGGCACTTCAATATTTATCACCAGAGATTCCTCTTCGTATGGACTTTTAACAATTCAATCGAAAGTTTCAACTTTCAAAACTCATGTAATTATGTAAACACACAAAATGGCTGCGGAGCAGAATTCAAGAGATAAAGGAGTAGAATGCTCTCTAGCGGGTAACCTAAAAAGCTCAAATTACACTGCACCAGATATGAGTGCGCCACTTATGCTGTGGGTGGCAACGCATAATTATTATTTTTAAAGAACTCGTAATTTCTCAGTTTTCCATTTTTTTTCTCATTATAGCATTATTTCTTGACGACTCTTCGCGGACCACCTGTGGGAACCTCTGTGCTAACTGATTAGTTTTACAAAATCATGCACACTGAAAGTGTTTTGCAACTCCAATATTCGTATAAAATCACGCTTACATTGCAGAAGGTATTATGGGTAGTAATTGATGAGTGAGTGATTAACGATGGATAAGCAGTGTCCTTTTTCAAATAATTTTAAAATATTATTATTAGTTTTACGCCCCTTTTAACTACTGTGGCTTTTCGAGACGCACGGGAAGGGGATCTTAAACGTGCCATTAAATCTACTGATATGCTCCCTCGCATTTGCGAACTCTCAAATGCCAACTGACTGTGCCAGGATTCGATCCTGCAATCTTGAGTAGAGCAAGCGAGAATATTACCGCCAAGCCACACAGACGGCCAATTTTTAAATAACATAAAAAGTAAACTACTGGGCGTAGAATTGTGATTCATGTTTCAATATACAGTGCACTCTCATTAATTTGCGGTAATGCACGAACTTCCGCGAATTATCGAAAACTGCAAATTATCCGCAGTTATTTTTGTTAAGCATAGTAAAAACAAAACTATTGGTTAAAATATTGAAATAGGCTTCAACACGCAAAATAATAATTATAACACTTGATTGTAGTGTCTTATAAAACATGCTAGGCTAGAGGTAGGCCTATGTGGATTATGCCTACATTAATATTTAACAACAACAACAAAAAACAGTCATCATTTTTTGTTTCTTAGATCGTTTATTCTAATTTTCGATTGCACATTTTCGAAGAAAACATTATATGAGAACGAAAATTCATCTCATTTTTCTATATAGGAGATAAGTGTGACTCGAAACACTAGCTTGACTGTAGGAAACTTTCGGGATTTCCGCTGTATCACTCCCGCACTCGATATCAACTGGCTCTCCGTTTTCCTCACCAACAGTTAAATTCCGTGCTACTTCTTCTTTGCTTTCATGTCTTAAATCATAATCATCTTCATGGACGTCTAACTTGCCCATTCAAAATATCATCGTCACAGAAGTCGGCAAGTGCTTGCTTTTGTGTGACCGTAGTAGCGGTACTTTCCTCCCGTGACTTGTTGACTGCATGAAGAGCATCTGACAAACACACTCTCCGTGTCATGCAGGTTTGCGCCATTAGGCAATAATCACTGTTTACAATACGCTGCCCGCACATCCACCCTTCACAACTCACAGATCAGCGACCTTGGAGAGTGGCTGTTGGGAAAGGGAGGGTAGGTTCCGAGTGTAAGTGCATTCCTCTTGTATTGTTTGGGCTCCGAAGATAAAGGAAATCTGTGCTATACCACTCGCGGCAGAATGCTCGTATGTTTCGAAGATTGCGCAAATAGGCCTACTGTTACATAGCAGAGAAACGCAGTTCAGTCTTCTCGAATCTCAATGATTTCGTCTTTACGCCTTGCGTTGCATCACAATTCTTTTAAACGACGGAGAGATTGCTTTTCTAAGCGTGTTGATTAGTTGCTGTAAGAATTTCTATGTTTAAAAATACTCTTGGAGACCCACGAATTAACCGCAAAACAAATTATCCGCACGCGAATTATCAGGAGTGCACTGTATTCTGGAAAATGCTGCCTTTCATCCAACTCATATGTAGAAACCGCATCCTGCCAAACTTGACCCAGCGGTGCGCGTAATGTTTTCGATTCGGGTTTAAAAGTGACGCGAGCGATCAGTTGAGCTAGAACAGTCCCACTCTCCCCACTGTTCAGTGGCCACACCTCTATGGTTATGCCGCAGCAGAGACTGCTGTGTCGGGCTTTACCTGGCCATGATTTGTATTTTTCCATTGTATTTTCATATGCTTTATGGTTTATTCCTTTGTATTTTTCCAACTATTAAGTACACTCATTTGTTAAATTCGTGAAATTTCTTGAACACTTAATAGGTTGTAAATAGGTTCTTTTGCAAACTGGAATTACTATGGTTTTGGACTTGGATTCATTATTTTATACATTTAAACCTTTTGAACTTTATTATTATTAGAGAGCAGTACCGGTCGGTGGTCGACTATATACTGTATGAGAAGGAATTAAATAAGAACATCACGGACATCAAGGTTATACCATCGGAGAACCTGGATAGCGACCATCGATTGCTGGTAATGAACCTGAGAGGGACTAAGGAGAAGAAAGGGACTGAGAACCAGGAAAGACGGATAAGGATATGGAAACTGAAAGAAGGAGATAGAAGGCTCGAGTACCTCAAAATGGTGAAGGAAGGAATTCCAACAGATGAAGAAAGAGGGGTGGAAGAGGAATGGGCTAGATTTAAGAAGACACTAGTAGGTGCAGCAGAAGCAGTATGTGGGAGGACAAGTAGTAAGAAGAGGTGGAAGGAAACACCATGGTGGAATGAGAAGACAAAAGAAATAGTAAGGGAAAAGAATAGAGCCTTTAGGAGGTGGTATCAAAATAGGACGATAGAGACAAGGGAAGAGTTCCAGGAAATAAAGAAGGAGGCAAAGAGAGTAGTGGCTGAGGAGAGAAGAAAGTGGATGGAAGAGTGGACAAAGATGATGAAGGAGGATAGTGAAGGTACAAAAAAGGTCCTGTATGGGATGGTAAAGAATAAGAGGCGGAAGGAACCTACGGATTATGTTAGAATGGTGAACAAAAGGGGACAAGAGATAGAAAATAGGGAGGAACTGAAAGAAATGTGGAAAGAATATTTTGAAGAACTCCTGAACCCAAATGGAAACCACGGCGAGGAGGAAGAAATCGGGGAAGAGGAAGATAAACTGCAAACAGAAAAGGACTTAACATGGAAAGAAGTGGAAGATGCAGTGAGGAAGATGAAAGGAGGGAAGGCACCGGGTGAGGATGAGTTGAGTGTGGAGATGGTGAGAGCAGCAGGAGAGGTGGGGATACAATGGTTGTACTGAGTGATGAAGACAGCATGGAAGGAAAGGAAGACCCCAGAGGACTGGAAAAAGGGAATAATTGTCCCGATCTTCAAGAAAGGTAGTAGAACAGAATGCAGAAACTATCGGGGAATAACACTGATGTGTCATTGTGCAAAGATGTTTGAGAAAGTTTTGGAAAGGAGAATTAGGACAAGGATAGAAGGAGGGATGAGGGAAGAACAACATGGCTTCAGAGCAGGAAGGTCCACAGTGGATTTGATTTTTGCTGTAAGGCAGTTACAAGAACAGCACTATGAGTATGGAACAGATCTATTGATGGCCTTCCTGGACATTGAGAAAGCATATGACAGTGCATGCAGAAACGAAGTATGGAAGTCCCTGGAGGATAGAGGAGTAGAAAAATGAACTATAAGGAGGATAAAGGAGATGTACAAGGGAAGCGTGAGCTGTGTGAAAGTGGGAGGAGAGAGATCGGACTGGTTAAAACAGAGAAACGGCCTGAAACAAGGAAGTGCACTGTCACCGTTACTTTTCATTGTGGTGATGGATGACATAATGACCCTGGTGGCACAAGTAATTGGGGAAGGAAAGATGAAAGCAATGGTGTTTGCAGATGATTTGATGATTTGGGGAAACAAGGAGGAGGAGGTACAGGAACAGTTGGATGTGTGGGAAGGAATAATACAAGGGTATGGGATGAAATTTAGCATAAATAAGAGTGAGACGGTGATCACAACAAGGAAGAAGGAAAGAACCACAACAGGAATAACAATTGGTGGGGAACAGCTGAAGAAAGTGGAGAGTTTCAAGTATCTGGGAAGCCTGATACAAGATAATGGAAGGAACGATAGAGAAATAAATGAGCGGGGGAGACAGGCAGAGGCATTCCGGAGGAGTGTGAGAAGCATGTTATGGAGCAAGGATGTCCCCCAGAACAGCAAAAAGATCATATATCGGACTTACTATTGAACCCGCTGAGCTAAGGTTCATGTGATATTTTTCACGACAGCACATTTATGATGGGATGTAATACCTTTGAACACACCAAGAAAGCTACGAGAAGCTGAGAGCTTATACTATGCTCTTTGAAGTAGTGGAGAATCGCACTTTTGACTTTGGTGAAGTCTGCTAATTATTTATCTGAGGTCTTATTAATCAATTTTTATCTTTCTACGAGACTCAGAATATTCCATTTCGTCATTCAGCATTATCGAAACATTTTGGAGAATGTTTATTCGCTTTAAGGTAAGGTAATATCATTGCAGATACGCAAACAGGAATGTAAGTAGTCGCTCAACGACTTAGTTTTGACGACCTACTTCCTGGCACTACGTCTGGAGAATCCGCCCTGTGTAGGCGTGTAATTATATCCGTCGCATTAGATGTGGCAAAACAGTCCGCTTTTCAGTAGGGGTCTTCGGTACTGAAAATTTGGGTTCGGTACGGTTCGGTTCGGTAAAAAAAATTGTACTTCGGTTCTCGGTACAAAATCGGTTCGGTACAGCTCGGCTGATTTTAACATGCTAAATTCGAGTAAACCATTAAGAAAAAAGTAACACATGATTTCTAATGATTATACAGTAAACAAATACTTGCCAAATAGCACAATTTTTATTTAAAATACAGAAAAAATGTACAGCTAATAATCTCATACAATGTTCCATTAACTTTCAAACTTGCCCTTTTAGTGTGGAGTAAGCCAATTGATGCATACATTAAATAGACATTAGGCTCACACTGGAACACTTAAGTCCATAATTTAATTTAATTAATCAGAAGAGTTATTGAGCTCTAGTAGTAAAACTTCACTTATACGATATCCAGGGGACCAAAGGGAAAAAACATGCATAGATGTGAAAAACGCGTAAATGAAAGTCGGCAAATAAAAACTGCAAAATGTATGTGACAATATGGGTTATACAGGGACTTTGTTTTAAAAGCGACGGGGACCCTCTCTCGCGCCGCGAGCCGGTTCTCGCCAAGCACTTTGCCGTAATGCGCTTCTTGACGCCACGGCTTTAACAGTCCATATTCTTTGGACTAAGGTATATTACAGCTGAAATAGAGTCAATCGGTGCTGAGGAACTTCAGAACGTAAATGACAACTTCATGAAGAGGTGCCAGCGATGTGTAGCAATGAATGGCGAACATTTTCAGCATCAACTGTGAACTATAGGCTATAGTCTACTCAGTGACTGTGTCGCGCGAGCTACGCATTACGGCAAAGTGGCTGGCGGGAGACAGGCTAGCAACGCGGGCGGCGGGCGAACGAGGGTTCCAGTTAAGAAGTGAAAAACAAGAAATAATAATACAATTGTTTAACTATAATCGGCAATATTTAACAAAACAACTACAAGAGAAATGCACTCAGATATAACAAAACAAAGAAAATTGAGTCACTTTACGAAGTAGTTTGTTACCTTGGCTTGTTTATTGTTGGCCGCGGCCACGGCGTGAACAGTATTTTCAAACCGATATAATTCGGCCATTATTTCCTCAGAAACGTTATGGTGCGTCACAAAATGTTTGATAGTCCATAGAGCATTGACAGCATCATTAAAATCCACTGTATTATTCTGCGGCTCTTCATCGTCATTAATAAAATACCGTAGTGTAGGCCTAAATTAAAGGATTTTCATTTGTCTGAAGACGCAAGATTATTATAACACAGAATCAATCGCGTATTTTTAATGGTTTGACGAGAAGTCCTAAAAAAAACACGAATGAAAATTATAAAAGCGGAAATAATATTTTTTTAAATATATCGGCGATCGTAAAACCCTTCCGCTCATCTTAACATAAGCTTCAGATGCTGTCTAACTGTGTTTTATGGCTGCTTCCTGTTATTTTGAAAGGCTAACACAATAATAGCGCTTGCTTATTTCGCAAGCTGTTCTTCCTTGTTACGACACTCTGGCAAGCGAGTGTCGCCGTGACCACCGGTGTCGCTCAAGGCCATCGTAACATAATATAGCACGTGGTGCATCCTTCCGAAGGGAAGTACAGGCGGTAACAAAAGTTTGCATTCGAACATACGTACTTTCTCAGAATACGCAACGTATAAATGACGCTTTATATTGCAAGGGACTTAAAATATGATCGTATAAGCGTGAAAAACGAATAAATGTAAAACGTATATCGGAGATAAATTAACATGGAAAGTATAGGCATTTTGCCGGGGCCAGGAAAAATCGTATAGAAAACGTATAAATATGAACCGTATACAAGAAGTTTTACTGTATTTAACTAACTATTGAAGTAAAACATTGTTGATAAAGGACAATACTTTGGATGTCTAAAAAAAAGGTTTCCTTAAATTACGGTATTTGTGTCTCTTGTACCGAACCGAACTTTTTACCGAGTTTTTTATCGTCTCGAACCGAGGTCGGTAATTTCCTTTGTACCGTACCGAAACCGAAAAATCGGTGCACCGTCGACCCCTACTTTTCAGCGAGGAATCATTATCAGGTGCCATCGAGCACACCTGAACTACAAATCGCTGTTATTAGTGCGCAGTGATCAACGCAAACTGTATTGTGAAATTAATTGGCAAGTATAGTGAAAATTTACGACATTTCTGTAGCACCACATTTTTACACCCACGTGTTTGTGGAGGGCCGAGAGCCTGGTGAAAAATATACAGGTAAATGTGATACTATTATTCTGAGCACGTGTAATTATAAAAGTACATTATACACTGATTGCTACGGTGAATTTATTTGTTATAAAACGACGCCCATTTCACAGATGCCACGTGATTGAAAAAGTAGCGTCAGTACACGTGTGGAACCGCAGAACAGTGCATAGCCATTTATTTTTTACATCTACAAAGTGTAGAGGCTGTGTTGCCAATTATATGTAAAGCCTGCGACAATCTACGACGAAATTCTGTGATTTTCATAAAATAATGAACTACTACAACACTTATACTACCGCCCACGTGGCCAACTTTTTCTACACCATGTTCGAGACCGAGACCATGGGCTAATACCATTATGGTATGAGGGAGATGTCTCGGATGGGACCAGCTTGATTATGGAACTTCCAGAACATCAGACGAGAAGGCAGGAACCCAGGATGCCTTTCCTAGGCATGTCCAGTCCATTCACGAGGTCGACTACAGGGACAGACCGAACCCTGGTATTAGGGAGAGCCCAGATGGAAGTCCTGATGAGGACGATGCCAAACCTGAAAGCCAGAGGCGCTTTTGTTCAACCCTTGTTGTTGGACAGAGAGCTGAGTGTGAGCTCCTTCGTATCGTGAGTTTTGTACACCCTTTCTTGTTCTAGTTTCTGGTGGTATAGTTAGGTTAGTGTAGTTTGTGAACCAACCGAACTTAGTGACAGCCATTTTATAGGTAGGGAATGTAAATTAGTCTAATTAGATGTCATTTATTTGCAGTGAATGTGAGTCACCCTTGGGTCAGACATTTTGGTCAACCCTGGTGCAGCTTGACGGACGTCGTAGAACGTCAATTTCTATCTATTGCTAAACGTGACTGTAGTCATTTTGAGGCTACTTTGTTTAACCCTATCTGGGGTGTTTTTTCAAGTCTTTGCAGACTTTAGTTATGGCAATCAGATGCCATCGTTATATTTCTTTAACTGCATTCTTTGCAGCCAGTTTATGTTACACCCCTGACTTCGTTAGAGTAGTCGTATCTTTTGGGTAATCGACTGTAATTACCAGTTTTGTAACTGCATTATATTTCATTTGAGATGAGCTCCGAAACCATCCAGGTCATGTCTAGACCTTATAAGTAAAAGGGACATTTCATCGTTGCCTAGCATCGAACTCAGTTCCCAACGTATCATTAAGCAGATCCAGCAGAGAGTGGAATCTGCGCCACAATTATTATTTTGTTAGTGTCAGGTGTGATGACACTTGATTTATTTGATGTTTGAAACTACTATAATGTATTTTATCTTCGAGAAAAAAAAGGAAGATTGTAGTTTTACGTGACCGTGAATCTTGTGATTATGAGCCACGGGACCTCCTTTTTACGTGGAATCCGAACCACAGGACATGGCATTTCACTTCGAAAATCTCACATGCATTGACCGGGAATCGAACCCAGACCGCCTTGGTGAGAGGCATACAGCTAGACCGCTGAGCCACCACGCCCGACTTTATCTTCGAGAGCAGAGAGCTCCAGCAATGAGTGACATTGCTACCTTTTAAACGTCTTTGATGTGGGAGACAGAGTTATATGATTGTATTCAGATTTATAGCATGCTTTTTATGCACATATTCTTCGAGGTTTTTAACCTATGGTAAAGATATTATTATGAGGCCAGTTTTACTGTTATTTTTCGTGCTTAAATCGCCGTCATACAGCGCAGGAATCTTGTAGCCTGCGGCGACACGAACAGGTTTTGTGTATTCCACCCAGCGCTCGACTGAGAGTGCATGCTTGTAAGTGAGACGGACTGATATTAACATAGGACAGAATGCTTTTAGCATTCACCTTCCCTTCATTGCTATTATTGCTCATGGAACCCAGTGTTCATTCTTGTATCTGATCATATGTTTTGTAGAATGTCATTTGTTAGTTAAATGCTGTTGCGTGTACCGCTGTTTTGATGAGTACAGTTATGTCAGGTTTCTATAGTACGTTGTAGGCTAGCCCCGTTAGGGAGGTTTTTCATGAATGATGGTATTGTGTGTACCATGTCCGGGATTGTCCCGTTGACCAGATGTTTAGGGAGGGTAACTGCTTGTGTCCAGGCCCATCCCAGAGTTATTGAACGCGAGCTGTGCGCCACTGGTAACTTGTGTTATTGTGTGTCCAAGTTGTTATTGCTCGTTGATTGTATTCAGACTTTTGAGTCGAGGTCTTTGGCAGAGATGATCTCAGGGGAGACACTCCGTGCCCAGGCTTGTCAGTATTATTCGCCATAAACCAACGATAACCTAAACCGACATCTTAATAATAAAACGCATAATTTTGATAAAACAAAAGCTAACTAACGAATTCTTTCTGCTTAACCTTGTTCTTTTGCATTTGGAACCTGCTGACATAGCCGTGTTTATGAAGGTATTTCCTGGAGGAAATGACTTGAGGACAGCTGACACATTTTTGCTGTGACTGAAGCTTGCTCGAACCTAGAGTTCGCAGCTAGTGGAGCGCAGGCCATACGATGTTAGACGTAGTCTTTACTACGCAGTCGTCACCGTAACTACACACATTAGATGACTATGGCTTACAAAGAGTAAACCAAGGTGCAGGCAGGCATTTGAATAAAACTGTGGTCTCTTATTTATTTATTTGATAATGTAAAAGTGTATGAATCCACTATGTTACCCTTTTGCGTGCTGATTAGCACTTAGTTCATAAGAATGACTTAGATGTTTTTTTTATGGCTGTTCACTTAGCTTTGAATGTAATTGTTTGTTATTACGGACGTCACCGCCGTAAATTTTGTTATTAATTGATAGGACTTAGCTAGATGAATTAACGTTAAATGTAAATGTGGAAATGGTATCATCCTAACTTAGATTTGTTTTGCTACCCTGTTAAATGTAAATTCTGATACTAGCTTAATCTTGTAACTTGACCTAGGGATTTGCGTCGTACCATTTTCCTAGTGTTGCTGCTGTTGCTTTATTATTGTGAGACAGATCTTTCGCGAGGGTTTACTGTAACTTCTCAGGTAGGGACCTGCTCTTTATTTTTAATTATTTATTAGCTTGCGGATTAGCCGAAAGAAACCCTCCGAACTAGGCTAGGGGTTTGTAAAATTTACAATAAATTTTCACGGTGTTTTACATAAGTTTGAATGTTTTTTTTATCAGTCTAGTTTTTAAGGTGAACCTTTCCTTAGGCAGTCTATGACCTTCGTCACCATGTACCACGATCCCTGTGGACTACAGTTTCTCGTGCCGCTTTGGCCTATTTGGAAGTTCACCTGATCCTCACGGCAGTTAGGTCCGACGGATGAGATGTTAGGAAAGTCATTGCGGTTGTTGGCTATCCTGGCAGCTCCCCTGACGGGCTCACTAAGTCCCTATCCTGACGTATGTCTCGGAGACCTGGGTTATGAAAGGAAGGGAGAATAGCAAAATACAGGCCAGTGAGATGAGATTCTTGAGAAGCAGTATTGGAGCTACAAAGAGGGACAGAATAAGAAATGAGAGGACCAGAGAATTAATGAAGGAGGAACCATTACAGGATGGTATAGAGGAATCTAGACTTAGATGGTATGGACATGTAAAACGAATGGAGGAGAAGAGGATACCCAGGAGGATACACGAGACGAAGTGGGAAGGAAAGAGACCAAGAGGGAGACAGACAGGTGGCTGAAGGGGGTGGGAGAAAGCGTGAAGAAGAGAGGAGAAGACTGGACAAGGGTGGAGGCTGAGAGATGGTGGGAAGACAGAAGACGTCGGAGAGGCTTATGTTCCAAACAGACCCAGCCAGTGGCTGGAAACTGTGCAAGATGATGATGACCGGTAACTTGTAATTTTATTATTTCTGGCAAATAAGCTCAATCATCATCATCATCATCATCATCAAGTTTCCACTCCAGTTTCCCGGGTGTGGTTTACGAGCGCTCTCCATTTTGGTCGATTCATGTACCACTGCTCCTTCAAGACTTCATCCCAGTTGATTCCCTTGGATGTGACATCTTCCTTCACTTGGCCCAGCCATCTCCTCCTACGTCTTCCAACAGGTCTCTTTCCAGTAATCTCAGTATGTAACCATTGTTTTGCAATTCTTCCTTCTGTCATACGTTTGACGTGACCAAACCATCGCAAACCTGCCCTAGGTTTCCTTCAGGGACTGATTTATTCCAGCTTGTTCTCTTATCCTCTCATTTCTTACTTTGTCTTTCCTAGTTTTTTGAAGCATGCTTCTTAGAAACTTCATTTCTGAAGCCTGAAGTCTGCTGTCATCTTTTTTGGTAGTTGTGCAAGTTTCCAATCCATAAGTCAATATAGGGACAAAGTATGTTCGAAACAGAGTTTGTTTTGATCTTAGTGGCACTTGCTAATTCCAGAGTAGATATCGAACTTGCTGATAGAATTGACTTGATTTCAGAATACGGTTATTTAATTCATGCTGTATTCTGTTGTCACTTGATATTAAGCATCCAAGGTACTGATACTGGTTTACTGTTTCCAATTGTACACCCTCCAGCATTATATTATCTTTACTTCTCTGTCTGTTAACAGACATTGCAGCAGATTTTGTAGCACTTACTTTTAGTCCATATTCTTTCAAATGATCATTCCAGACTTTCCTGGACTTCCAGCTCACTATTTCCACAGATAACTTACTATATCATCTGCAAAAGCAAATGCTTGAAGATCCATATTGGTGTTCTGCTTCACTTCCTTTATGATATCATCCATGATGGTGATGAATAGTAATGGTGAAAGGGCACTGCCTTGTTGCACTCCTCTAGATGTCTGGAACCAATCTGAATATCCATTTCCTACTTGAACACAGCTGTAGCCGTCATCGGAAAGCATTTTTACTCTCTGAATGAGTTCCATAGTCACATTCTTCTTTTTAAGACACTCCCATATAGTTGTTCTAGGGACACTATCGAATGCTTTTTCGATATCTAAAAACACAAATGTCAAACTACGATCTTTCTCCCAGTGCTTTTCCAATATCATTTACAGTGCGACAAATAAGGTCAATATAATTAGTAAAATATACAAAATTTGGTGACTTACACAACCTCATATCTTAAAGTCTTATCATGCAGGAAAATGTTTGAGCTGATTGAGTGATCTTTCTAAACCCCTCTTTCTCTCTGAATAATGATCATGCATTGTAGTTTATTAGAAATAGTGGATTAAATGATCATTAATCACGCAATCATAAGCCACGGTACCTACATTTTTACGTGGCATCCGAACCACAGGACGTGATATTTCACTTCGAAAACCTCACATATATTGACCGGGAATCGAACCTGATCCAACTTGGTAAGAGGCAAGCAGCTTGAAATCGGTTTCTACTGTAAGGATGAAGTAAAAATTAGCTACCTTTTAGTTACCTATTAATTCAAGTTGCGTCTGCAAGCACAGAAGCTCATCAAGCAGTGAAAAAAGAAAACCAACAATGAATTGTGTTTAAAGCGGCAAAAAGAATTCACTTCCGGTGTTATAAAAATTTAATAAATAATAGACAATACAGTAAAAAGGGTATTTACAGATGAGGAAAGCCTGAGAAGATCCGAGTGAATGGGCAACTCGGAAAGAAAACTTACTGAAGAAGAGAACCAAGAAATGATTGACTGAAGTGGTCCAATGAGGCCGTAAAAGAGAAGAAGATATTTAATATCAAATGAGTTGTTTCCGCTAATATGTCGTTTTGTGTACAAGAAGTTATGATTACCAAGAGGTTTCTCTGCTCTTGGCCGTTTAACGAGGTTTCCTTTGTCCCCGTGGTAGAGCACAAAGAAATATATGCGACCGTCACTGAATTCTGTCTTCGCAGTCACGTACGGAGAGATATTGAGATGCTACAAGATCGGTGCTGGCCTAGCCGTTTGACAAGAATCCCATAGTCTCCACGGTAGAAGAAGGAGAAACATCACGATTTACACAATCAGTGTCACTTTTAGGTATTTGACAAGATATCCCTTGCCCTCGAGGTCACGCACCAGAAAATATAGCTTAATTACACAATCGGTGCCGCTTTATGTCCATATGACAAGAATCCAACTGTCCTCGTCTTGAAATGTGGAGATATATCGTGATGTTAAGCAATCGCCACTGCTCTCAGCAGTTCTACGATATTCACCTTGTCCTCGCGACACTGAGAAAGAGTTATTATGCAATCGGCGTCTCACCCAGCTGTTCAACAATTGCCTGCCTGTCTATCTGTCCTAGCAGAATGGCGGAAGCAAGTTTGATATTGGGTATGGTTAAAATTCACAAGCAGTTATGGACATGTATGGTCGGTGCTGCTTGTAAGTGGGGTGCCGCGATCCCTACTGTCACTATGCTGTGGTTGGTAGTTTGCGGTAGACCACGAGGAGAAACGAGTATCACGATGATATGTAGTCAATGTCGTTTTTAAGTGGGTTGATGCACTTCTCACTCCCCATACATTTTTAAGTATACGGTCATGGGAAAAGTGGTGAGTAGGTTTCGAGATGTTTTGTGATGGGCACCCAATCCTGCAGTCCTCATGGTCACAAGTTTACGAAGGCATGGGTTTTTATGACTTTATGCAAACGGCGTCAATCTTGGTCCGTTTGATGAGATTCCCACAGGCAAGTCGTGAGGTCAGCTGCCCGTCTTGAGGATGTGATTTTGGAGGATGAACGTTCGAAGTAGGTATCGAATATTACGAATTATTCTGAGAGGATTGCACGTACTGTATAATACCACAAGGGGCACATTTTCTTTCGAATTCAAATTATACACGTTATACACGATTTCGAGTTAACCAGCTAGATTATACATCCAATAGAACCAAAGTTTGTAGGAAAAACCAGCTTATAATGGAATTTTGAATTTACTAGACTGGATGTTGCAAATCTAAGAGACGGAGAGATTTTAAAAATATTTGTATTTCAATGTTATTTTGCGATTTGTTTTTCGAAATGGTATCATTTCGCAAGATTGAGATATAAAATTCTTTTGCGTTATCTGGACTTCAATTTGAGATAATCTCCAAATTTAGAGGTCAATAACAGAAATGAGAGTTTTCTGTTGAGTTTCGGAAGATTTAGTGAATAACCATCTTTTAAAAAGTCAGGTCCCTAGCAATACAGAAAAATATTTCACACAAAACAAAAAGCTCTTCTTGACGCCTAAAATATACGTTGAACCTATGTATATCATTCAAGGTATCCTCAGTATGCATTTCCATGCGGTCGAGCACGCGAAAATATAGCTTTAATACGCAATTGGCACCGCTTGCGTGAAACTTGCTCCATCGCAATCTGTGAACCTAGCGGCAAGAGTTTAAATGATTTAAACTTCCCTCAGAGAATGTTCGTTACCTCCAACTATCTTTCTTTTTATTTCTCTTTACTATTCAGACATAAAAATTAGCTACTTTTCATTATTTTCATAACCTGTTTGTAATATGAGCTCCTTTTTCGTTACTTTCGTTACCAGTAGACACCCTGCTTATAATCCTTGTTTTATTCCTGTGTTGATAGCTATTTCTGTGTCCGATTTGTTTATAACAGAGCATTTCAGTGTTTTATCCAGAACTTTTGCTCTTATTACACAAAACCTGAAGTTTATTGTAGGACTTAATAATTATGCAAAAATTTGACTTCAAATATGCAACTATTAATGGTGCTATGCCTTCCAGTGTCAAAAACTGCACCCTCAAGAGTGCCACCATCTTTGTTTTGATGTTATGGTCTGAAATATGATAGTCTGTCTAGGCAATAATTAATACAGTATACTTACCGAGAGCAGGAGACGATACGTAAAATTGGGAAATTCTTGATTGCATTTTTCACATCGGTACATTCCATTCCTCATGTCTATAACCTAAAATAATAAACTAGAATTAGACTGTTCTAGAACATAACCTCTATCTTTGATATTGATTCTTATGGGAAATAATTGTTTTCATGAATGTTATAAATTTTAAAAGCTTTACTCAAAAATTAAGTGATGACTTGATATATCTATCATAAAAAAATGCATCAATAATTAATGCGAACCCTTCATATTAGCTGAAAAGTCCATTCACAATAAGAAAAGCTCAATGTGCAAGATTTGTGTACCTTCTTTTTGCACTCAGCAGTCGGACAGGCCTTGTAGATTGAATTTTCAGTTCGGATTACAAGAATGGTAGCTTTACACATAAAGTAGTCTGCCTTATCCTTACTACCCAACTGCTTTACTTTAGCTTCATGCAACGTCATCCATTGTGCAGACCCTGAAACAAAGATCGAATGCTATTTAGCCAACTCATTTTACTTTGAAAGTAATTAACGAAGGTTGAAGGATAACTCCAGTATTAGAACAGTAAAGAAGCCATGAAGGAAAAAATGGTAGAATACAGTGAAACCCCTCAAATCCGAACCCCGGAAATCCGAAATCCCGGGTTATCCGAACAAGTTTTTCTTGACAATTTTAAGTGAAAAACACACGCAAAAGAGAGAAAGGTATTTATTTAGTCATAAAACAATTATATATTCTACATTGTAACCTTATTTTACATAATTAGTTGAGAAATTAACAAAGAAGTTCAGTTAGTGTAAATGTGCCTACATACTTATCTCATCCAGGATTGATAAACTGAAAAGTTAGTTATTGTATTTCCTTTGCAAAAACAATGAAATAACAATAGAAACACACAAAATATCACTTAATCTTTCACTTGAAATCAGTTACCGTATCTTTGGACCAGACTCACTATTTCATGTACGCGCCAAACGAGCCTGGCTCGCTGAATGTACAGTCCTATACCGTAACGAGGACTGGTTATTATGTTATTTTTATTCTTTGGGTAAACCGAACAAATTGAAATCCGAAAAGGCTACAGCCCCAATTAGTTCGGATTTGAGGGGTTTTACTGTAATATAGAAGTCCAAGGAAGAACATGGATAAAATCCTGTACTAGGATAACATAGAAACTAGACTAGGAAAAACATGGATAAAATTATGTGCTACGATAACATAGAAGCCTGACAAGAAAAAATGTGATTTCCAGTGCTAGGATAGCATAAAAGTCAAGCAAGGAACAAACGTGGATTAATTCCTGTGTCAGGATAACATAGAAGCCAGACAAGGTAAAACCTGAATCAACTCCTGTACTAGGATAACATAGAAGTTAGACAAGGTAAAACCTGGATTAACTCCTGTGCTAGGATAACATAGAAGCTAGACTAGGAAAAAACTGGATTAACTCCTGTACTAGGATAACATGGAAGCTAGAAAAGGTAAAACCTGTAATAACTCCTATGCTAAGCTAACATAGAAGCTAGACAAGGTAAAACCTGGATTAACTCCTGTGATAGGTTAACATAGAAGCTAGACAAAGTAAAACTTGGATTAACTCCTGTGCTAGGATAACATAGAAGCTAGACTAGGAAAAAACTGGATTAACTCCTGTACTAGGAAAACATAGAAGCTAGACAAGTTAAACCTGGACTAACTCCTGTTCTAGGATAGCATAGAAGCTAGACAAGGTAAAACATGGATTAACTCCTGTTTTATTTATTTATCGTATGGCTTTTGGTGTCGGGAGTGTCCGAGGACATGTTCGGCTTGCCAGAGGTTGTAGCTGCTTCAAGCTGACACTCCTAGGGTGAGCTACAAGTTCCGTTCAATTTCAAGTAGTTCCAACTTTCGCTACCAGATGTCAATGATACCAAGCAGTGAACGTTGGAACTTAGACAGTGTTCCAACGAAATCTAACCTAGAATTTAGCTTCACACAAGTTTAGTCTGTGGAAGGATCTTTTAAAAGCCATAAATCTATGACATGGGACCGCAGGCTTTACTTCCCCTCCGAAGGAAGGCATACTGATTTCAACTCAGAGATTTGTTGATGACATCGTCATCTAGGCCGACACGCCTGAGGAGTTGAATGAGTTTTTGAATGGTATGGACTCCGCCTTGAGGAAAGAATTCAAGATGAAAATTAATAAATGTAAAACAAAATTAATGGACTGCAGCCGAAATAAATCAGAAACCTCTATGGAAATCAAATTGGCAGGTGAAAAAGGAAAAGAAGTAGGAGACTTCTGTTACTTAGGAAGCAAAATAACCAGTGATGGACGAAGCAAAGAGGATATAAAAAGTAGGTTGGCTCAGGCAAGGAAACTTCCTACAGAAAAGGAATCTGTTGAAATCGAATATAGATTTAGGTATTAGAGTCATTTTTGAAAGCCTTTGTCTGGAGCGTGGCACTCTATGGAAGTGAAACTTGGACTATTGGTGCAGCATAAAAGAGGGGAATTGAAGCAATTGAAATGTGGTGTTACAGGAGAATGATGAAGATCAGATGGGTATATAGGGTTGCAAACGAAGAGGTATTAAGACGAGTGGGAGAGGAGAGATGTTTCTGGCGATTGCTAATGAAAAGAAGAGATAGGATGGTAGGACACATAATAAGACATCCAGGAATAACAAGCTTAGTTATGGAAGGAAGGGTCGAGGACAAGAACTGTAGGGGTAGACCAAGGTTAGAATATGTTCAACAGATTGCCTCGGATGTAGGGTGTGGTAGCTATGTAGAGATGAAACGATTAGCTCAGGACAGGGAGGCATGGAGTGCTGCATCAAACCAGCCAAAAGACTTAAGTCTCAAACAACAACAACAACATGATAACATAGAAGCCAGACAAGGAAAACCCTGGATTAACTTCTGTGCTAGGATAACATAGAAGAAGGAGGTAATGTCGCTGGTCTCGAAACTCGCTCAGCCCGGATTAAACCCTCAAAATTGGGACTTGAAGTTGGAGTGATTATCCCGTTACTTGGACTTGAAGCTGGACCGTGCATTGGTCTCGCCAAGCTGACTAGTACCGTGACATAAAATTTTCTAATTCCACAAACTGACCTACTCTACGACTTAATATGGATATTTGTACTTTTATTTGGAAACTGACTGTCCCGTATGTGCTGTCGAGTGGAAAATTGCTATGTACACTTCCATGCGAATCTATTTCATCTTTTCAAAAGGTGTTGCTGTTACATTGACTCCGCCCCTAATTAATACTGTCATCCTGTTACAAACTAAATCTTGGTTGGGGACGTTGTATATTTAGGGGCTCATTCATGTTGGGTTAGCAACCCTTGGTGCATCAGAACTGGATGCCGAAAAGAATTCTAATCACATTAGGACTAATAATTAAAAATATTTTAGATAAAGCAAACACCAATACTAAAATAATAAATCGATTAATTAGTAAATCACTGGAGGCGTCAGCGAGAAGATTAGACTGTGAGCTACTGCTTAAGACAGACATGCACTTTGTGATGGGAGAGAGAGCCCTTGGAGCCTTCTCGGATTCTCCCTTGGGCTTCATTAACTGTAAGTAAGATCTCTCTAACGAAAACATTTTAAGGAACTTTCATGAATAGAACAGTTTATTTATTTCAAGAAATTTAAAAGAGGGAAATAAAATATGTATTTGGCCCGGGTATTACTTGAGCAATAAGTCCTAAACTACTGGTAGAATTGTAAATTAAGCAGAAATGACCTATGAGTACTCGGCTGAGATGATGGTAAAAAGCTAGAAATGCAAAATACAAAAACAGTGTTGAAAGATCAGATATGGAGACTTATCTGAAATTGTGGAATGTCTACAATGCCAAACGACTTTCTGATGTAAAGAAAAAACTGTATGTACTGTAGTTTTAGGAGCCCAAGTATATCACAGCAATAGTAGCTACACCTTCATGGATTAGATGGTGAAGCTGAGACAGATTGTTTATGAAATTGCCATTTCTCCGTCTTGCAACATAGTAGGTACCATCTATATACAGTATATAAAAATCAATGTTACGTGATAGTTTGTGTTTCCCCTATGCGTTCATATACCATTCATCCGATTGCGATGAAATTTGGGTGAGTTGTTGTGTGCACTCCAGGGAAGGTTGCTGGCTACAAATTATTTATGTAACAAAAGGGTGAGGGACTTAACAGGAACCCTTAACCTTCGGCGGGCGGAACCATATATATGCTCCGATTTTTGTCCACCACGGGCGGAATCATATATATATGTTCTGTTCAAATAGCGCGCTGCAGAGGTCAATGAAGTACACAAAAGTCCTCATAGAAGGCAGGAGCTGCTTATTTCAACCTTACTCGCGTGGGGAATCCCCTCAGCATATCGGTAAGATTTTTTTCCCTGGTAGTGACAGCTGATAATTACATATGTTGCACGATGCAGTATTTTCGTGTTGTGGTATTTGCCGTATTTTGGTGGTTTTGGGATATAATGGCATCAGAAAAACGAGTTAGTGATGTTGAGATAGTCTCAATACTTGATTATTCAGATGAAGATTTAGCAGATTTTAGTTATAGTGACTCTGAAATGGAAAATTCTTCCTACAGCTCATCTGAGAGCAACAATGACATAAGCAACACAGCTGGTGAGCGAGCAGTGAGTAATATGGATCGCGGACCCACAAATACCATCCCCATACAGAACATTGATCAAGGGCCAATATTACCAACAAGTTTTGATGTAGACACACACCCTGTAGATTTCTTTAATTTGTTTTTTGATGATGAAGTAATTGACGATATTCTTTATGAAACCTTGAATTACGTTTCCGTGGTTACCAATTTTCAACCCCGGCAAATGCTAGGACGATACCATCTAATAGGCCACGATTGCTTCCTTCTAACTCCTTGTTCAGTTTCACTTATTTTCATCCATTTCACCTTGCATTACCTACTCTTTGTGGTCTGTGTCAGGAAGGGTATCTGGCCGTAAAAACCATTCACCGCATAAATATTCATCGCATTCCAACCCTGAACCCGTAGAAATGGAATAGTAAGGAATAGACATACAGTGAGCAGCAAAATATGAGATCTTCAAGTGCCGTGTCCCTTGTGCCGTTCTTCAATTTTGACAAACAGACACTCCAAATTTTATATTGTCTTCAAACCTCTTCAACGATGGTTCTCCAATCCGGGGAAAGGTATGTAGATACTTTAAAGCATATTTGCATGATTTTAGTAACTTTTGAACAATTTGTATGGAATTTTTGTTTTACAAAATAATGTGCCGCCTATAGCCATAAACTACTGCCGCCCGCAAAGGGTTAAATCCCACAGTAACCCAATTGCACAATCTGTATACTTATGACACTGCAATGCAAGATGTGAGAATAGCTTGCCGATTCATCGCGAGGTGACATGAGGGGACTGCCAGCAGCCCGCCGTGTTATCTGATATTGCTGTCTATTCCAATCCAGTTTACGCCACGGTTTTTGATCGGGGGTTCTTAAAACTGAACTCACGCTTGGCTGCCGGTTCGAATACGGTCATGGCACGCGAATCGTTTTAAGTTCCTTATGCGTTCATATACCATTCATCCGATTGCGATTAAACTTTAGTGAATTGTTGTGCATATTCCAGGAAAGGTTTTTACAATATGAACAGATTCAACAAATGAGCGACGGTGCGCGAATCGTTTCATCAAAGTCCCGTATGCATTCATATGCCATTCATCCAATTGCGATGAATCGTGGGTGAGTTGTTGTGTACACTCCAAGGAAAGTTTCTGGCTTAGTAAATCCATTTCACAATAGGTAGCATACGAGTAGATTAAACAAATGAGTGACGGCACACGAATCGTTTCAACGAAGTACTGTATGAGTTCATATGCCAGTCATCCGATTGAGATGAAATTTAGGCGAGTTGTTGTGTTCACTGCCGCAAAGGTTTCTGAATTAGAGAAACCATTTGAAACCTAGGTAGCATACGAGTAGTTTCAAGAAATGAGTGTAGGCCTGCGAATGGTTTCAGGAGAGTCCCATAAGCGTTCATATACAATACCGCCAATTGTAATGAAACTTTGGTGAGTTGTTGTCCACACTCCCACCATTGTTTCTGAATAAGAAAAATCCAGTAGTTTCAACAAAGAGTCACAGGGTCAGCTGTATGTGGCGTGTTCACGTGTTGAAAAGCCTTCAGATTTATTTATATACGCACCAGACAGATAAACAAAGAATATTGTTTATCCAAAGACACTTCAGTAAACGAAATAACAATTCAAACACTTCCTTTTATTCTTTCTTGGGCTGGCTGCGTGGTTCAGCGATAACGTTCTCGTCTGCTGTGACCAAGGATCGAATCCTGGCGCAGCCAGTTGACATTTGAGGGAGCGCAAATGCGAGGGGGCCTTGTCGGTAGATTTGCTGGTACATTAAAGATCCCCTTCTGGCCAAAATTCCCTCACCCCGGAGTCTCTAAAAGCCGTAGTTGTTAAAAGGGACATAAAACCAATAACATTATTATCTTCCTTTCTGTCTTTGATTGGCAATGCAACGCACGCCCGCATAGGTTTCTGAATTAGTAAATTGATTTTGTTGAGTCGCTTCAACAAATGAGAGTATTTCATACATTTCTGCGTCAATGCATGTGTTTTCTTAGTGTGAGTGCGAATACTTACGAGAATTAAATTGAATCATTCACGGCGACATTTCAATTCGTGTGTGAAATAATTTCCTTCATTCGTTAATTAATAATTGTCCATCTATGCTTCTAACTGGGGCAGATGACATCGCTGTATTGATTTGGGAGTATCTGAATATTTCTGGCATTCAATATTTTACCAGTTACAAAATGTGCATTTCTAAATACAGTGGAACCTCGTTAGTACGTTTTTCAAGGGACCGAAAAAATTGAACGTAAAAAGCGGGAAAACTTACTAATGAAAAATGATAATTAAACCTCATTAACTTGTTTCAGTGAGGGAAAAGTAAAAAAAACGTGATAATCGCAAGTACGTACTATCGAATATACAATTTTAAACAACCTACAGAATTATTGTATTACAGAACTAGTTTATACAGCATAGAGAAACGAGAGAAATGAAAAAAGGAGAAAAATGTACTACCGTATACCGGTACCGTACTCGTAATTGAAGTACTGTAGTCATCATCATCATCATCATCATTTCCCTTATCCAGCTCCTGCCGGGTCGGGATATTTATGGCACTTCTCCACTTTCCTCTTTCCTTCCACAATTCTTCTTCCACGATCTTGTCCCAGTCCAGATTTCTTTTTCTCATGCTGTTCTTCACTGAATCAATCCACCTTGATCTAGGTCTTCCCCTTGCTCTCTTACCCTTGCACTTGGCCTCCAGCATCTGTCTTGGTATTCTATTTTCCTCCATCCTCTTTAAATGTCCAAACCACCTTAGTTTATTCTTCTCAATTCTCTCATTTAGTTTTCCCATCCCAACTTCCTTCCTAACATCTTCATTCCTCACTCTATCTTTCCTATCATACTTCTTAGGAATGTAATTTCACTGGCTTGGATTCTACTCTCTTGCCTGCTTGTCAGGGTCCAAGTCTCAGCTGCATAAGTTAATATGGGTACATAGTACACTTTTTACATTACCTCCTTGCTTTTCCTTGGTATTTATCCCAAACAAGTTTTCTTACACTTTGATAGAATGCATTGCTCTGCTGTACCCTCCTGCCAATCTCCATGTCCAACCTACCAGTTTGCATCAATTCACTTCCTAGGTATTTGAACGTGTCCACAACTTCCAAACTCTGACTTCCAATTTTCACAGTGCCCTTTCCTTGTCTTTCCCCTCTTGTCATCACCGTGGTCTTGCTTTTCTCTATACTGATTTTCAGGCCGTACTTCTGAATATTTTCGTTCAGTGCATCTAGTTGTTTTTGCACTTCTTCGGTGTTCCTTCCCCAGACCACAATATCATCTGCAAATAACAGTAACTTCATTTCTTTATGTCCATATGCTTCCTTTGTTTCCTTTACAATTTCATCCATCACCATTATGAACAAGAGAGGTGACAGCACACTCCCCTGTCTTAGTCCAGTCTTGTTCGTAAACCAATCTGTCTTTCCAACTGGGGTCGGCACCCTGCTAACACAGTTGTTGTACATTGCTTGCACCATTTCCAACATTTCTTTTCCCAGTCCCTTCTAACCATGGTTTCCCATACCTTATCTCTGGGGACACTATCATATGCCTTTTCGAGATCTATGAAATTCATGACCAAATCCTCTCCATATTCCCAGTTCTTTTCCATCACCTGCCTCAAGCTAAAGATTGGGTCCAATGAGGATCTTCCTCTCCTGAAGCCATGCTGTTCCTCTTGCAACTCTGCAACTAGTTTATACAGCATAGAGAAACGAGAGCAATGAAAACAAGAGAAAAATGTACTACCGTATACCGGTACTGTACTCGTAATTGAAGTACTGTAGTACGAGTAGGTAGCAGGTAGGGACCCTCTTCGGAGGTAGCCCTACCCAGGGAGTGGCGCCCCTGCCTATGTGAGTCCCAGAGCGCACTGGCTCGGTGTGTATCATCTGGTAAGGGTCCCAGCTCAGGGTTAAGAGTGAAGACCTCAACGGCAGTGAAGGCGGAGAAGATGAACTTCGGTACGGCGGATGGGGCACATGTGTTTAGGCCCAACGGCAAAGCGGGCGGAAGAAGAATCCATTACTTTTATGGTTTCCAACGGTCGTGAAGGCGGAAGAGGCCATGCCAGACGAATTGGCTGTGAAGGCGCACCTCAGTAATATTTTTGAGTCTGCGGCAGTTCGTTGCAGTCTCTGTGTCTGGTCTTGCATTTCTCATTTCATATGTGCCACAGGACACGACTCCGAGATCATAGTGAGTGGGTCACTTCCTGTCAAGTTGTGATCCACCCTAAACAAATACACGCCAGTGGCAATTCTTCCATCAGTCACTTATTTTCTCAAGTCCAACGTGTCCATCGGATGGATGATACGAGACTACCACGCCAGGTTCTGTATGGTGAACTCACCTCCGGCACCAGACCTCATGGAGGCCCTAAGAGACGTTACAAGGACCAATTTAAGCAGAATATGAAGTTGACAGGACTCAATCCACAAACCTGGGACCAGCTTGTTCAAGACCGTTCAACTTGGCGCCAGACCATCCTGGCTGCTGTCAAAATGTTTGAAGAAGAACATCGTAGAATTGTTAAGGCCAAGCGACAAGCACGAAAGCTCCGTGCAGCACAGCCACGCCCTCCACCAACAGTTCTGTGTGGACGTTTGTTTCATGCACGCATTGGGCTGTTCAGTCACCGCAAACATGCCCACAGACCTCAACCTTAGATTATTTTAGACTGTTTTGGAAGAAGATGTATAATCGGAAACTAGTTAAAGCCGCCGCCGCCTGTAGTACGAGTTGAAATATTTAGTTTTCTATAATTGATTTCGGCTTAAATACAGGTTTTTCTTGATATTCTGTGGAAAAGAAGTGCCGTATTCTTTGGCGTGAACGATTGGATATAACCGAAGTTTTCTTGAGGTTTGACATGCTCGCGCGTGTACAGAAAAAAAACTTCCACGCGCTTAAGGTGAGGATTATACAAAGGTTCTCCTACTTTGGAGCGCCACCTCCATTATTTCAATACGACACAACAAAATTATCACTAGGTTTCACCACTTCTTCGGTAGTGTAATGCGTATTTGCGTGAATCAGATCGTATTGAGTTTCAAGGTCTACAGTATACGGTAAAATTGTGGGATCGGATCGTATCCAAACTGGTGTTCAGGAACATATAAACGCGTATCGTATTGAAAGCGATTCTGCGCGCTGACGAAAATGTGATCGTACTAAAGCGATGCGCGGCAAAATATGCAACGTGACCTTGTTTAAAGGTTCTGTGCTCACGGGCTATATAACTCACGCTACGCGACAGATGACGGGATGGCCGGTTGTCAAACGCACGCTACCCCATTCACGGAAGGACGAGACACTAGTGGTCGGCAGGCATACGCACGCCAATTTGTGGTGTATTTCGAAACAAAGAACGTGTTATAGGTAGCATGTTCTACTGGCGCGAGAGAGACACGTCGGCTATCTTCTGTGTTGCGTCATACCTCAAGCCACTTTCACACCGTCAAAACACACTAATCGTCTACACTGTCAATAACTATCAGAGAATAGGAAGCAATATCGCATTGTGTTTTCAAGATGCCGAATTTTATAATGAAATAAGAATAAAATCCGGTTCCCTAACAAATAGTACACCGGAAATTTGATTGTCGTAAGCGGGAATAGAAAACGTATTAAGGGGATATATCAACATGTAATTAGTAGGAATGGGACTGGGACTTGAGAAAATCATCGCGTTAATCGGGAAAAACGTCATAACCGAGAATGTGCTAACGAGATTCCACTGTATAGATATTTGGTATCACAATTGCTTGAGTCCAAGCTCTGTGAACTTGCGTGGTCAGGGGAAAGGGCAGGGGAAAGGGCAGGTGAAAAGTGATGGGCCTGTCACCAGCCCGCTGAGTTATCTTGTATTCCTGTCCCAACATAGGGACATAGGGCCGTTGCCTAAATCACTGTGGTGTTACAAATGAGCGAGTTAGTCACCGACCAATCTACAGGATGCCAGGGAATGTCATCCGCAGTGCCTACGTGTTGCTGCAAGGAGTAGCATCAGCAGTTTAGTTGGCAGCACGGTGTCCTGGACAGAGTAGCAGTACAGTGCAGGCCACACGTGTGGGTTGTGGGCTGTCGAAATCGTTAGTGTGTATTGCAGTAAGCGAGCGTTCAGTTAGATTATTGGAATAGTGCAACAGTATACAGTATACAGGCGGTAATTTTTACTACTGAAGGGCGAGCTTCTTCTTCGGATTACGTTTTTCGCGAAGGCGCGGTTTCCTAATTAAAAGTGTCCAAACCGGGATACCAATCGGAATTTGATAAGTAAACTCCGTGTGATCGGCTCAATTCACGATGTACCGGGAACAGGCAGGCCTATACTTTTAACAGACGAAAACTTCATGAAATCTCCGATATAATGCTGCGTAGTCCAAGAAAATCAACATGCAAATTAGCTCAAGAAACAGGAATCTCTAAGTGAATAGCACATAAAGCTGTAAGAGACAAGCTTCAGTTGTTCCCTTATTAAGTTACCAGCTGATACACGCGGCACCCGTGCTGCCAACTTAACTGCTGATGCTACCCCTCGCAGTAGCATGTAGGCGCTGCGGAGAACATTCCCTGGCGCCCTGTATTTGGTCTGTTACTACGCAAGGACCAGGAACTACACACGTCTGTCATCATAGGCTATATCGTCATCCATGCGATCCACATTCCACTCAGATTCATGGAGCTGGGACCCGACCACTACGCCAACAGATCATTCTCTAGTTTCAACGAGTATCAGTCTAAGGCAGCAAATAAGGTTGAGGCTAGGAAGATATCGAAGGTAGAAATCTGAATTACCTATATCAGTTCTAAAATTTTACCATGTTCGTTCAGTAATCGTTTCCTTTTTCATTAGCCTATTATTATCACTAAGGGCAAATGAACTAGATGTTACGCCGAATTTGTTAAAAGGAACGTAAAACCAATATCATCAATATTATCCTCCTTTCCTTTTATCTATCTGTCTTTGATTGGCATTGCAACGCATGCCAGGTATAGCTAGTATATTATATAGTTCTTTTTTCAGTTGCTTAATGCTTTAGTATTTTACCAGTAATAGTTGCCACACTTTTTAAGTTTTTTAACAGTTTCTTTGCATTTGGAGGGCAGTGGTGTCATTGTAGGTTTGGTAGTGTCTTTTAGAGCTATTTTGTCTTTTATCTGATGAAGCTCGCTTGACGAGCGAAACATGACATCCCTCTTTCAGCAGACCAAAACAAATACACTGGAACCTCGTTAGTACGGTTTTCAAGGGACTGAAAAATTTGAACGTATAAAGCGGGAAAACGTACTTATGAAAAATGATAATTAAACCTCATTAACTTGTATCATTGAGGGAAAAGTAAAAAACGTGTTAATCGGAAGTATGTACTATCGAATATACAATTTTAAACAACCTACAGAATTATAGTATTACAGAACTAGTTTATACAGCACAGAGAAACAAAAGCAATGAAAACAAGAGAAAAATGTACTATACCGGTACTGTACTCTTAATTCCAAGTACTGTAGTACGAGTTGAAATATTTAGTTTTCTATAATTGATTTCGGCTTAACTGGAAAGGAAGGAAGATTGTAGTTTTACGTGACCGTGAATCTTGTGATTATGAGCCACGGGACCTCCTTTTTACGTGGAATCCGAACCACAGGACATGGCATTTCACTTCGAAAATCTCACATGCATTGACCGGGGACGATTTCGGCTTAAATACATGTTTTTCTTGATATTCTGTGGAAAGGAAGTGCCGTATTCTTTGGCGTGAACGATTGGATGTCGCCAAAGTTTTTTTTTGAGGTTAGACAAGCTCGCGCGTGTACAGAAAAAAAAACTTCCACGCACTTAAGGCGAGGATTTTACAAAGGTTCTCCTACTTGGAGTGCCACCTCCATTATTTCAATATGACGCAAAAAAATTATCACTAGGTTTCACAACTTCTTCGGTAGTGTAATGCGTATTTGCGTGAATCAGGTCGTATTGAGTTTCAAGGACTATACGGTAAAATTGTGGGATCGGATCGTATCGTATCCAAACTGGTGTTCGGGAACATATAAACTCGTATCGTATTGAAAGCGATTCTGAGCGCTGACGAAAATGCGAACGTACTAAAGGGATGCACGGCAAAATATTCAACATGACGTTGTTTAAAGGTTCTGTGCGCACGGGCTATGTAACTCATGCTACGCGACAGATGACGGGGCAGCCGGTCGTCAAACGCACGCTGCTGCATTCACGGAAGGATGAGACACTAGTGGTCGGCCGGCATACGCACGCCAATCTATGGTGTATTTCGAAACAAAGAATGTGTTATAGGCAGCGATTTTGTATTCAGCCTGCATGTTTTACTGGCGCGAGAGAGACATGTCGGCTATCTTACGTGTTGCATCATAGCTCTCAAGCCACTTCTATACCGTCAGCTATCTTCTGTGTTGCGTCATACCTCAAGCCACTTCCACACCGTCAAAACACACTAATCGTCTACACCAGGACTGCCCAACCTACGGCCCGCAGGACGATTTTCTCCGGCCTGCACTTTATTTCATAATTTGATTAATAATTGTGTCAAATGAACATAAATACTCATTCTCTTGTCATTCATGCTGTATGTGTATTGAATATCATCGTACTTCTATTTTAAAGGGATTTATTAAAAATATGTAAATTTATTCTTAGTGTTCTAATTTCTTTATCCACTACATATAAATATAGAACACTGCAACAATACTAAGAAAACTAAGGTCAGACAGCCACAAATCTCACCATATTGCACATATATTTAAAAAAAAAAATCTATAACCCCCGGAGTATTATTGGCCCGCAAGGTCTCCCAACTATTTACAATGTGGCCCATAGTTAAAAAAGGTTGGGCACCCTGGTCTACACTGTCAATAACTATCAGAGATTAGGAAGCAATATCGCATCGTGTTTTCAAGATGCCGAATTTTATAATGAAGAATAAAATCCGGTTCCCTAACAAATAGTACAATGAAAATTTGATCGTCGTAAGCGGGAATAGAAAACGTATTAAGGGGATATATCAACATGTATTTAGGAATGGGACTGGGACTTGAGAAAATCATCGCGTTAAACGGATAAACGTCGTAACCGAGAATGTGCTAACGAGATTCCACTGTATATACAGTATATTTTAATCACATGTAATTTTTTCAGGTTATTTTTTGCATGTCCCAGTAATTCGGAATACATTGTATTCAATCAATCAACTTCTAAAGGCAATTGTCTCCGCAACCATTGTTCTCTGTCTTCAGCACCTAGTTTCATCTCAAAGTAGGAACCATAAAGAAGAGTTAGTGTGATGTCTTGCATGAAACGTTTTCTAGGTCAACCTCGGCCTTTCTTCCCTGTGATTTTTCCTTCCAGGAGATTAGTTAGGAAAGCGTTATGTTGCAAGATGTGGCCTGTGAATTTAGCTTTTCTTTTATGAATCGTTGGTCTCAGTTCTCTTTTCCCTCGAATTTCTTGCAGGATGCTGGTATTAGTCATCTTTTCAATCCATTTAACCCGTAATATTCTCCGCCAGACCCACATCTCAAACGCTTCAAATCGCTTCCAATCCTGACCTCTGATCATCCAAGATTCACAGCCATACAGAAGCACACTCCTCACAAAGGACATGACAAATTACTCAAAAGAGTTTTCTTATTATTGAATGCCTGTTTTGAGAGTGCTATCCGTCTTCTAATCTCTTGACTACACCTGTTGTCATTGGGGATTAGACTTCCCAAATAAGAGAAACTGGCGACTTGTTCCACTAACTTGTCAGTAAGCGTAATGTTCGTGTGAATACTCTCAGGATGTTTGCTCACAACTAATAGCTTGGTCGTCTTAGCATTAATGTTCAAACACAACTTTGACAATGCTGATGACAATACCGTATATACCCGAATGTAAGACTAGGTTTTTTCCCACTTTTTGTGTTATAAAATTTTGGGGTCGTCTTATATTCAGGGTATAAAAAAAAAATATTATTATTATTAATTGCAAAGTAGTATGTGGTGTTGGCATCTTGTAACTCACAACAAATCAATGTGTTAATGAAGATTAAAATATGGTTTGTTATGTTTAATTACCATGCATATACGAATAGCGTACATTTTGAGGTTAGGATTTACGCATACACGTCATTGTAAGCGGATAAATTATATGTTCGAAAGCATACGGAAATATGTTTTAAAACAATCTTTACAAGAACAACCAGTCAGTTTTACAAGCAGTAATTGAGTGATCAACGTATCTTAATTTAATAATGTCTCCCATTCTTGAACAAAGAAATTATAGAGTATGTCTTGGAAAAGCGGGCAGAGGGATTTCCGATAACACGAGACGTTATAAAAATGAAAGCAAGACCTTAAGGGCATATATTGTGCAAGTTATGAGTTAGCGAATATTTTTTTGAAAAAATTTGAAAGAGGCAGTTGATAACTAGGCCTTGTCTTATATTCGGGGTCGTCTTACATTCGGGTATATACAGTATATTTAACATTCTGGACAGCATCTTCTCGGAGTCCGCTACAATTGCTATGTCATCTGCAAATCCAATACATTGAATATGATGCCCATTTATGTTTACTCCTTTCGTATTTGTCTTAAACTTCTTTATGGCTTCCTCAATGAATACGTTAAAGAGGTAAGGTGAGAGAGTGCAGCCTCGTCTCACACCCTTTCTGATTTTTGCTGTCTGAATACATCCTCCAATATTGACCATCATGATCTGTCTTCTATAGAGTTTCAGTATCATCCAGTCCAACCCTGTAGTTTTAAGAATTTTGAACAGTATGTCCCAACTAACGTTATCGAAAGCCTTTTCGATGTCTATACATTGTATTGACTAACTGAAAAGTTGTGATATAAAGTGTGAATATTATTATTCAAGGGGTTGTTTTTGATTGAGAGTTTTGGAATGTATACGATTTTACTTGATGTTGACTTGGTGATCATTTGGGGCGGGGGACATTATCGCGCCTCCTGGGCATCCGTTGGTTGGAATCCGCATTGGCTTAACCACATTGTTAATCACTGTTAGGTCATTCTGAAATGCCTGCAGTTTAAGTATGGCTGGTTGATATACTAAGTCATGATTTTACGTATCTCATTGGGCAGGGGTACTCAACGTATGGCCCGCGAAGGCATTTTATATGGCCCCGGCCGAGTTTTTATAACGTGCTTAAGTTTGAGGTTAATGTTTTTCCCGAAAAAACTAGATGATAAAAACTTTATTGTAATTTAAGGAGAAAGGGGATAAAACCACAAGAAAATTCTCTGAATTATTCGTAGTTTTTTCTTGACATGATGTTTCTTTTATTGGGCTGAAGAAAAGTTCTAAGATGCATAATTATTCCCAACTTAAACGCAGGTAAGGGTTAAACTTCATCCATTCATTTCTTGGAATTACAGCTGCATGTGTTTCTCAACCTTTTATTGCGTCAAGACTATTGTGTGCCAACGAACATTGTTAAGAAAATATGCGCACTATTCTAGGATTATTGGTGTCACTTCGCGGCAGTCGATGATACGAGTATAGCACAAGTTACTGTTTCCCGTCATACCGCAGTGTTCAAATAACGCCGTCATTCAATAACCTACAACTCGACAATGTTAAAACCAGGCAATAATATCGCAACAGAGCAGCTTGTTTGTGTGCTCGGTGCTAAATACTTCTTTACCTTAACATTACGTTTGTGGAATCACAAAAGCCATTAATAACCGTACAGAGTCGCGATACAGCGAGTGTGCTTGGTGTTATCATGATGTTTCTGCCTTCTGTGTTAACTGCTGTAAACTCCCAAACTCTTGTTTCATCTTGAAGGATAATCATTGCATGGTGACGGTTGATATATTAATCAGATTATTTAGTATTATATTAGTATAGCTGTTGAGTGTTTAGCCTCTTTCCTGTATTTATTGAATAAAGGTGATAAAGATAGCATATCTTCGGTGAGTTATTTATTTATGTACCGTATTTCTCTATTTGAATGTCCTTGGAGATGACTCAGGATTGACATTTACATTATATTGCGCATAATACGGTAGTACCGAAATAATGTCCAAAGTGTAGCTCTGTGTATTATTTGAATCAGCTGATCTACATCAACAAGAAAAACTTGGCAACACAGCTCAGCTGTTCCAAGCTCCCACCATTTCCTTCATGTTCTTTGTTTCGAAATACAGAGTATACTTTTCTGTGAACTAGCGTTCTTACGAACTGCTGTTATTCAAAGTAGTCTTAATTTATTTGTGAACAAAAATGTCCCTTTTCAAACATCGAAAAGTGGATAGTGAGTGCAGTGTTTTTAAAGAAAAATGACTGACGACTATTTTTGTATTGAGAATAGTGGAAAAGTAATGTGTCTGATATGCAAGGAAAATAATATGTCAGTTGTTAAAGAATACATCAGGCGGCATTATGATTCGAAGCACAAATCTGTTTATAGTAAATACGATGGAGTATAACGGAAGGAAAAGATTTTAAATTTAATGAAAGGTCTCGCCGCTCATTAACAGATGTTCACGAAACAGATTGAGGTAAATATAGCTGCAGTCCGCGCTAGTTATAAAGTTGCACATTTATTAGCCGCGAAAGGGAAACCATTTTCTGATGTGGAGTTGGTGCAGAACTGTATACTTCCTGTAATAGAAGAAATGAGTCATGAAAAGAAACAACGGATAAATTCAGTCAGCTTATCGCGGAGCACAATGATGAGAAGAAATCGGGGCTGATTTGTACTTACAAATACGCAAAAAATCTAAATAATTCGAGTGTTTTTCATTGGCTTTGACGTGCGTGATTCAGCATAACTATTAATTTTTATTCGTGGGATTGACAAAGCGTGTGAAATAACTGAGGAGCTGGCATCAAGAAGCATCCATGGAACTACAACAGGCGAGGATTTGTTTCTCCGAGTGAAACACTGAAGGATCTCGATTTAGGATTGGATGGATTGGCAGCTATTACAACAGACGAAGCAAGGAATATAAGTGGTACAAAAACTGGATTGATTGGAAGAATAAGAAACGAATTTACAAACAGAAATACTGATATGCCCCTCGAATTACACTGCATTATTCATCAAGAAGTGCTATGAGGAAAATTTTAATTTTACAACATGTGATGAACACAGTGACATCTACAATTAATTATATTCGATCGCATGGACTCAATCTTCGGCAGTTCCAGTCATTTCTGGCTGAAATTTATTGCGATTACGGCGATGTAATTTACAATAGCGAGTACGCTGGCTTAGTCGTGGTAATATATTGAAACACTTCTTTCATCTTCGTGAAGAAATGAGCACATTTATGAGCATGAAACAGAAAAAAGCGACAGAATTTGGGGACGAAAACTGGAGGTGGGATTTAGCAATACTCACAGATTTAACGCAACATTTAAATATTTTGAATAAGGGATTACAAGGAAAAGGCGTGCTTTTAAATGAAGTGTACAGTAACGTGTTAGCGTTCCAAAATAAATTGCAATTATTTCGACAGCAATTTAGAGAAGGCCACGTTCCCACATTTTTCATGTTGTACTGAGCTCCAAGAAGCGAACTCAAACAGTTCAGTTCGGTTTATTAAGTTGACTGACCTTCTGAAGAATGTGTTTGAAACCAAATTTAAAGACCTTTCTATGAATGCGAAGAAAATTTGTTAGAAAATCCATTTGCAGTTGATGTCGGTAATGCACCTGTGCAACTACAAATCGAATTAATTGAACTTAAGTGTTGTTCCGAATTAAGGGACAAGTTCGCGGAAGGAAATCTTATTAACTTTCACAGGGCGGTTAGTAATAAAAAAAATCCGGCTTTCTTAAAATTTGCGAGAAAATATCGTGCGCGTTTACCACTACTTACATTTGTGAACAAACATTTTCAAAAATGAAGTTTATAAAATCCAAATTACATTCCCGGATCAGTGATGAACACGTACATTCCATTCTGAGGGTGGCTGTGTCAATGTATCTCCAAACATTTCAACACTGTCACTTGAAGCGAAGGTCCAGACCTCTCAATAATTGGTAAGTTTATCGCAAGTTACAGAGTATTGTTTACTTTTCTGATTTTGGTTTTGTTCAGGGGCCTGTTCCACGAATGAACTTTGCAACATTTCACTTTGCACTTTGCACTTTTCAGTTCAGATTTTGTTCCACCATCACTTTTCAGATTTGTCTTGCAAAGTGAAAAGTGAAAAGTTAGGAATCTTTTCACTTTAGAAGACTGTTATGTTCCTCCATTGGTGCAGAAATGCAAAGTGCAAAGGAATGATTGAAAAGTTTTCAGAAATCTTTGCAAAGAGACTATTCCCATTTCAGCTGTTAATGAACAAGTCTCTACACTAGTTTCTCTGCGCAGAATTTGGTTTAGTGATATAAATATGTTACGCAGGAGGTTTTGTTATCATCAAGTGAGGATAGTGATGAAGAATCCAACAAGAAGACGTACAAAGACGGGATGAATTTTCATAACCTCACTTTAGTATAGACAGGTTAAAAGTTCCACCTGATCAATACTTTTATTAATTAAGATCACTGTGTGGTCATTAGTGGGACATGTTTCACCATGAAAAATAAAGCATTAAATCATGGAATAAATATACAGTTTGTTCATGGAATAAACATGATCGGATCATTCCTATGCAAAGACTTTTCACTTTGCAAAGAAATTGAAAAGTAATACATAGATCATGGTGGAACAGAAAGACTTTGCACTTTGCAAGAATTGAAAAGTGCAAAGTGAAAAGTGAAAATTTGCAAAGTTTATTTGTGGAACAGGCCCCAGGTTATTGTTTATGTTGTCGAATAGCCGTGTGAGAGCTTGGTTGGTTAATTGGTTGGTGGATACACCTGGGTGTGTGGATATACTAGTGTGAGGGAAGGTTGGTTGGAGGGGGGTGGTGGTAATGTGGCCCCCGGTACATTTAGGAATCAGCCATTCAGCCTGCCCGCAAATTAAGTTGAGCACCCCTGTCATAGGGTGAACTGATTTGAAATTTTATTCATGTTCACAGTTTAAAAAAATATTGGATGCTGCAAGGTTGTCGAATACCCAGTGTTGTTGGGCATTTGCTGTGCGTGTTAGGACACCTGATAGTTTTCTTTTCCAGGTATTTTGGGAAACCCGTGTAATTTGGTTGTAATCCTCTTTGCACCTCACGAAATGTACCTTAATGTGCAACTACTGTCGACCAAACTATTATGTGCACTCGAGTTTGAAGGTTGTTTGTGAAGTAACCAATAAACCTACATAAAATTCAATAACATCATTTTCGACGTTCTATTTTTCGTTAGTTCATGTAGGTTTGGAAATTTTAATTTATATTTTAATATTTTTTATCGCAGTTGGAACACAAAAAGTGCCCGTTATTAAGTGTGTTTCAACCATGCGTCACATTTAAGAATAATTATCTCAAAAACCCGTCATCAGATCGAATCCAAATTTTAACATATTATACATTGGAATGTTGTATCACTGGTTTAATTATTTCAACATTTTGTGTCCAAGAAAGAAAGTTGTTATCATTTTTGTAAGGTAACTTTTTCTCGGCTCGGGTGGTTCGAAAATTTTGTTCTTGGTCGCGTTGTAATCCTTATATATCAAACGGTTATGCTGTCTGACTGTGAAATACGTAAATTAATTCACTTATTTTCTATCGGTTTGTATGTGTACGGGGAAATAAGACGTGATTCACCAGCTAGCCGCTCCGGGGAAAGCTGTACAGCGTTGCTGAGATGGAGCCCTTCACTTCCGAGCGAGGCGTGCCATGACGCGTGATGGGGTCCATCTCGGCAACGCTGTACAGATTTCCGCGGAGCGGCTAGCTGGTGAACCATATCTTATTTCTCAATACACGTACAAACCGATATAAAATAAGTGAATTAATTTACATATTTCACAGTCATACAGCATAACTTTTTGATGTATAAGGATTACAACGCGACCAAGAACTACATTTTACAACCACCCCGAGCCGAGATAAAGTTACCTTACAAAAATGATAACTTTCTTTCTTGGACACACAAAATTTTGAAATTAAAAACCAGTTATACAACATTCCAATGTATATTGTGTTAAAATTTGGATTCGATCTGATGACGTGTTTTTGAGATAATAATTCTTAAATGAGACGCATGGCTGAAACACGCTTGAGAACGGGCACATTTTGTGTTCCAACTGCGATAAAAAATATTAAAATATAAATTAAAAATTCCAAACCTACATTAACTATCGTAAAATAGAATGACGAAAATTATGATGTTATTGGATTGTATGTAGGTCTATTGGTTACTTCACAAACAACCTCCAAACTCGAGTGCACATAATACTTTGGTCGACAGTCATCATCGGCTTTAACTCGAATCCGAGTATAAATCTTCTTCCTTCAGTCCAGTTTGTGGATGTGTTTACGGTGACTAAAGAGTCCAATCCTGGCATGGAACAAGCGACCACACAAGTCGCATAGTATTGCTGGAGGAGGACGTGGTTGGGCTGCTCGAAGTTTCCTAGCTTGACGCTTGGCCTCTTCATGTATGCGTCGATCCCTTTCAAACGTCTTTACAGTATCCGAGATGGTACGGCGCCAAGTTGAGCGGTTTTCAGCCAGCACGTCCCAGGTTTGTGAATCAAGACCTGTCAATTTCAGGGTCTGCTTAAATTGGTCCTTGTAGCGCCTCTTAGGACCACCATGAGGTCTGGTGCCATAGCATAACTCACCATATAGCATTTGACGAGGTAATCTCACATCATCCATACGATGGACATGACCAATCCATCTAAATTGGTGACCTATTATGGATGATTCTATGCTGTTGATTTGAGCCTTTTCCAGAACAGCAATATTGGTAATGCGGTCTTCCCATTTAATCCTCAGGATTGATCGAAGTTTTTGTAGGTGAAAACGCTCAAGCTTCCTAAGATCACGTCGGTAAAGGGTCCACGTTTCACAGCCATACAACAATGTAGAAATGACTACTGCTTTGTACACCATAAGCTTTGTACTCATGGATAGATCTTTATTCATGAAGACCCGGTGCGCTAATCGTCCATATGCTGCATGGGCTGCGCCAATTCTCTTATCCACATCCTGCTCACAGGTACAGCTCACAGAAATGGTACTGCCCAGGTACGAGAAGTGGTCAACCTGTTCTAATGGCAAATTTGAAATGGAGATATTGAACTGAGGAAGAGGTGTGCCTGGTGAAGGTTGCGCCAAGACTTTAGTCTTATTGACATTTATGGTAAGACCAAAGCGATCACATGCACTTTTGTAACAGTTAACTGACTCTTGCAGCTCTTCTGGTGTGAGAGTTGGTGACGCAGCATCATCTGCATACAACATGTTAGTAACCTTAGTAACCTGAGTTTTCCTCAAGGAGCGGAGACGAGTTAGGTTGAAAAGCCCTCCATCAAAACGATACTTGATCTCCACACCTGGGATGTTTGTGGGTGAATCATAAAGCATTGCAGCCAAGTACAGCGCAAAAAGCGTTGGAGCCAGTACACATCCTTGTTTCAGTCCATGGGTAATGGGAAATTCATCGGACATCTTATTCTGATGGCAAACCTGACCTGTCATGCCATCATGGAGAGCTTTGATTAGATCTACAAAACGCTGAGGGCAACCAAACCGCTTCAGCACTGCCCACATGGCTGGTCTTGGAACCGAATCAAATGCCTTTTCCAAATCATAAAAGACTAAGAAGAGTGGATTCTGTTGTTCTCGACATTTTTCTTGTAGCTGTCTCACACAGAAAATCAAGTCAATTGTGCTTCTGGAAGTTCTAAATCCACATTGTGACTCTGGGAGGATCCTCTCAGAGATAACCTTGAGGCGGTTAAGTAGAATTCTTGCAAGAATCTTCCCCACAATTGATAGCAGTGATATACCACGGTAGTTGCCACAAACACTGCGATCACCCTTTTTAAAGATAGTGACGATAGTGGCATTCTTTAGGTCTCCAGGTACCTTTCTTGATTCCCAAATTCTGAGGATAAGGATGAAAATTCTTGTTTTGAGAGAATGACCTCCGGCTTGAATTAGTTCCAGAGGGATGTTATCTGGGCCAGGTGCTTTTCTGGGTTTCAATTGGGTGGGAGCTGCACTGAATTCATGATAAGTAGGAGGTACTGCCAACCACAGTTGTTCAGGTTGTTGCGGCACATCACAGAGGAAGTCTTCAGCAGCTTCTGATGGACGATTTAGGAGATTGGAGAAGTGCTCCTTCCAGCGTTCCAAGATTTCTTGACTATCAGTAAAGGTAGTAGAATTATCAGCGCTTTTCAGTGTACCTGATGATGAGCGAGATGGTCCATATATTTCCTTGAGTACGGCATAGAAGTTCCTCAAGTCTCGAGCATCCGATAGTCTCTGCAGTTCCTGAGCCTTCTGTTGCCACCAAGTATTTTTAATCTGCCTTATCTGCGTCTGGCATTTACCCTTGAGTTCCAGTAGTTTATCTCTCTTTGTGTTGGAAGTTGGGTCTTGAAGATGGGCAAGATAGGCATTCCTTTTGGCATTGATGAGAGACAGAATTTCCTCATTGTTGTCATCAAACCAGTCTTGTCTTTTCCGCACTATAAAACCAATGGTTTCCTCAGCTGACTGTGTGATAATCTTCTGTAATGTGGCCCATTCTTGCTGAATATCATTTGTTACTGGGTTTTCTGATAACTGGGTGACGATCCTGTTTCCAAAATGTTTGTACATGGATTCATCCTGAAGTTTGGATGTATTAAACTTCTTTCTTGGCAAATTTTTGATGTTCCTAGGTGGTTTAGGTCTGATGGATATCCTGAGCTTACATATAAGAAGTTTATGATCTGTCCAACAATCGTCTATATTCCTTGCTGTTCTGGTAATAAGAGTGTCCTTCTTATCACATTGCCGGGTAATGATATAATCAAGAATGTGCCAATGTTTGGAACGAGGATGCATCCACATGGTTTTGAAGCGGTCAGGTAGCCGGAACTGCGTGTTGGTAATGAAAAGTTCGTGTTCTGCACAAAGACCAAGAAGCAACAGTCCATTGGGATTACATTTTCCAAGTCCCTGTTTGCCCATCACATTATTCCATAGCCTGTGATCTTTCCCAACTCTGGCATTGAAGTCACCGAGGAGCAAGAGTTTATCTGCAGATGGTACCTTGGAGATGATTTCACTTAGCTGATTATAGAACTGAGCCTTTACTTCATCATCAGAATCTAAGGTAGGAGCATAGGCAGAGATGAGTGTCATAAAGGAACCTCCTGAGAGTGGTATGCGGAGAGTCATGAGCCTTTCGCTGATTGCAATGGGCGTAAGTTGGTGATAATTTACCAGTTTGGTCTTCACAGCGAAGCCCACACCATGAATACGACATTCACCCTCATCCTTTCCTTTCCAGAAGATGGTATATCCTGTTCCAGATTCAGTAATCTTGCCTTCAGCAGACAGCCTAGTTTCACTGAGAGCAGCAATGTCAACGTTGAGTCTTGATAACTCATGGGTTACGAGAGCTGACCTTCTCTCAGGTCTAATGTTATTGTCAAAATCAAGCAAGGTTCTGATGTTCCATGATCCAATAATCAAATTGTGATTCTTTACTGTTTTTGAGTTTCGACCGCATGAGGGGTGACCTGCTGAGTGCGGTTGCCCAGCCGGACCAAGATTGTGACTTCCGATGTTTAGCCCACCTTTTCTAGGGCCTTCCCCATGTGGGGTGGGCAGCGGTGATCCTAAATAGGCCTGCCCAAACACAGATGCAGGACCGAATTCCTGAGTAGTCACAGAGTCTCCGGAAGACGACCATCACACATCTGCTGCCAACGTGCAGGTCCGAACTAGGGGCTTCCAGTTACACCCATAACCTGCCCCCACCGTCCATATCCCATCGCCGTTGGACTTTGAAAAGTGACGTTCGGAAGAAGTGCCACTGGCGTGAATTTGTTTAGGGTGGATCTCAGCTTGCCAGGACGAGACCCACACACTATGATCTCTGAGCCTTATCCTGCGGCTCACAAAGAATGAGACATGCAGGACCGAACACAGAGACTGCAACGAACTGCCGCATACTCAAGTACTACTGAGGTGCGCCTTTACAGCCAGTCCGTCTGGCGTGGCCTCTTCCGCCTCTATGACCGTTGGGAGCCATGAGAGTGATTGGCTCCTCATCCGCTCATTTTGCCGTTGGGCCAAAACCTGCCCATCATAACTATGGACAATAGTTTGCCCTATTAAACCTGAGCAATAGGCTGCCCCTTCCGCCAACCACATTGTGCCAGAGTTCACCTGTTTCACTGCAGTTACCGTTGAGGACTTCACCGTAACCCTGGCAAGGGACCCTAACAAGGTACTACCAGCCGGGCCAGCTGGACCAAGGTTTTTTAAAGAGGTGTTACTCCTCTATCACTCCCTACTTGATCATACTATATATATATATACTGTAACACTCCACTAGTAGTAATACCAACACTGTATAACACTACACTAGGTGCTATTGCACCACACTGTAACACTCCACTAGTAGCAATACCAACACTGTATAACACTACACTAGGTGCTATTGCACCACACTGTAACACTCCACTAGTAGCAATACCAACACTGTATAACACTACACTAGGTGCTATTGCACCACACTGTAACACTCCACTAGTAGCAATACCAACACTGTATAACACTACACTAGGTGCTATTGCACCACACTGTAACACTCACCTGGTAGCAATACCAACACTGTATAACACTACACTAGGTGCTATTGCACCACACTGTAACACTCCACTAGTAGCAATACCAACACTGTATAACACTACACTAGGTGCTATTGCACCACACTGTAACACTCCACTAGTAGCAATACCAACACTGTATAACACTACACTAGGTGCTATTGCACCACACTGTAACACTCCACTAGTAGTAATACCAACACTGTATAACACTACACTAGGTGCTATTGCACCACACTGTAACACTCCACTAGTAGCAATACCAACACTGTATAACACTACACTAGGTGCTATTGCACCACACTGTAACACTCCACTAGTAGCAATACCAACACTGTATAACACTACACTAGGTGCTATTGCACCACACTGTAACACTCCACTAGTAGCAATACCAACACTGTATAACACTACACTAGGTGCTATTGCACCACACTGTAACACTCCACTAGTAGCAATACCAACACTGTATAACACTACACTAGGTGCTATTGCACCACACTGTAACACTCACCTGGTAGCAATACCAACACTGTATAACACTACACTAGGTGCTATTGCACCACACTGTGTCACTCCACTAGTAGCAATACCAACACTGTATAACACTACACTAGGTGCTATTGCACCACACTGTAACAGTCCACTAGTAGCAATACCAACAGTGTATAACACTACACTAGGTGCTATTGCACCACACTGTAACACTCCACTAGTAGCAATACCAACACTGTATAACACTACACTAGGTGCTATTGCACCACACTGTAACACTCCACTAGTAGCAATACCAACACTGTATAACACTCACCTGGTAGCAATACCAACACTGTATAACACTACACTAGGTGCTATTGCACCACACTGTAACACTCCACTAGTAGCAATACCAACACTGTATAACACTACACTAGGTGCTATTGCACCACACTGTAACACTCCACTAGTAGCAATACCAACACTGTATAACACTACACTAGGTGCTATTGCACCACACTGTAACACTCCACTAGTAGCAATACCAACACTGTATAACACTACACTAGGTGCTATTGCACCACACTGTAACACTCCACTAGTAGCAATACCAACACTGTATAACACTACACTAGGTGCTATTGCACCACACTGTAACACTCACCTGGTAGCAATACCAACACTGTATAACACTACACTAGGTGCTATTGCACCACACTGTGTCACTCCACTAGTAGCAATACCAACACTGTATAACACTACACTAGGTGCTATTGCACCACACTGTAACAGTCCACTAGTAGCAATACCAACAGTGTATAACACTACACTAGGTGCTATTGCACCACACTGTAACACTCCACTAGTAGCAATACCAACACTGTATAACACTACACTAGGTGCTATTGCACCACACTGTAACACTCCACTAGTAGCAATACCAACACTGTATAACACTACACTAGGTGCTATTGCACCACACTGTAACACTCCACTAGTAGCAATACCAACACTGTATAACACTACACTAGGTGCTATTGCACCACACTGTGTCACTCCACTAGTAGCAATACCAACAGTGTATAACACTACACTAGGTGCTATTGCACCACACTGTAACACTCCACTAGTAGCAATACCAACACTGTATAACACTACACTAGGTGCTATTGCACCACACTGTAACACTCACCTGGTAGCAATACCAACACTGTATAACATTACACTAGGTGCTATTGCACCACACTGTAACACTCCACTAGTAGTAATACCAACACTGTATAACACTACACTAGGTGCTATTGCACCACACTGTAACACTCCACTAGTAGCAATACCAACACTGTATAACACTACACTAGGTGCTATTGCACCACACTGTAACACTCCACTAGTAGCAATACCAACACTGTATAACACTACACTAGGTGCTATTGCACCACACTGTAACACTCACCTGGTAGCAATACCAACACTGTATAACACTACACTAGGTGCTATTGCACCACACTGTAACACTCCACTAGTAGTAATACCAACACTGTATAACACTACACTATGTGCTATTGCACCACACTGTAACACTCCACTAGTAGCAATACCAACACTGTATAACACTACACTAGGTGCTATTGCACCACACTGTAACACTCCACTAGTAGCAATACCAACACTGTATAACACTACACTATGTGCTATTGCACCACACTGTAACACTCCACTAGTAGCAATACCAACACTGTATAACACTACACTAGGTGCTATTGCACCACACTGTAACACTCCACTAGTAGTAATACCAACACTGTATAACACTACACTATGTGCTATTGCACCACACTGTAACACTCCACTAGTAGCAATACCAACACTGTATAACACTACACTAGGTGCTATTGCACCACACTGTAACACTCCACTAGTAGCAATACCAACACTGTATAACACTACACTAGGTGCTATTGCACCACACTGTAACACTCCACTAGTAGCAATACCAACACTGTATAACACTACACTAGGTGCTATTGCACCACACTGTAACACTCACCTGGTAGCAATACCAACACTGTATAACACTACACTAGGTGCTATTGCACCACACTGTAACACTCCACTAGTAGTAATACCAACACTGTATAACACTACACTAGGTGCTATTGCACCACACTGTAACACTCCACTAGTAGCAATACCAACACTGTATAACACTACACTAGGTGCTATTGCACCACACTGTAACACTCCACTAGTAGCAATACCAACACTGTATAACACTACACTAGGTGCTATTGCACCACACTGTAACACTCACCTGGTAGCAATACCAACACTGTATAACACTACACTAGGTGCTATTGCACCACACTGTAACACTCCACTAGTAGCAATACCAACACTGTATAACACTACACTAGGTGCTATTGCACCACACTGTAACACTCCACTAGTAGCAATACCAACACTGTATAACACTACACTATGTGCTATTGCACCACACTGTAACACTCCACTAGTAGCAATACCAACACTGTATAACACTACACTAGGTGCTATTGCACCACTAGTAGCAATACCAACACTGTATAACACTCACCTGGTAGCAATACCAACACTGTATAACACTACACTAGGTGCTATTGCACCACACTGTAACACTCCACTAGTAGCAATACCAACACTGTATAACACTACACTATGTGCTATTGCACCACACTGTAACACTCCACTAGTAGCAATACCAACACTGTATAACACTACACTAGGTGCTATTGCACCACACTGTAACAATCCACTAGTAGCAATACCAACACTGTATAACACTACACTAGGTGCTATTGCACCACACTGTGTCACTCCACTAGTAGCAATACCAACACTGTATAACACTACACTAGGTGCTATTGCACCACACTGTGTCACTCCACTAGTAGCAATACCAACACTGTATAACACTCACCTGGTAGCAATACCAACACTGTATAACACTACACTAGGTGCTATTGCACCACACTGTGTCACTCCACTAGTAGTAATACCAACACTGTATAACACTACACTAGGTGCTATTGCACCACACTGTAACACTCCACTAGTAGCAATACCAACACTGTATAACACTACACTAGGTGCTATTGCACCACACTGTAACACTCCACTAGTAGCAATACCAACACTGTATAACACTCACCTGGTAGCAATACCAACACTGTATAACACTACACTAGGTGCTATTGCACCACACTGTAACACTCCACTAGTAGTAATACCAACACTGTATAACACTACACTAGGTGCTATTGCACCACACTGTAACACTCCACTAGTAGCAATACCAACACTGTATAACACTACACTAGGTGCTATTGCACCACACTGTAACACTCCACTAGTAGCAATACCAACACTGTATAACACTACACTAGGTGCTATTGCACCACACTGTAACACTCCACTAGTAGCAATACCAACACTGTATAACACTACACTAGGTGCTATTGCACCACACTGTAACACTCACCTGGTAGCAATACCAACACTGTATAACACTACACTAGGTGCTATTGCACCACACTGTAACACTCCACTAGTAGCAATACCAACACTGTATAACACTACACTAGGTGCTATTGCACCACACTGTAACACTCCACTAGTAGCAATACCAACACTGTATAACACTACACTAGGTGCTATTGCACCACACTGTAACACTCCACTAGTAGCAATACCAACACTGTATAACACTACACTAGGTGCTATTGCACCACACTGTAACACTCCACTAGTAGCAATACCAACACTGTATAACACTACACTAGGTGCTATTGCACCACACTGTAACACTCCACTAGTAGCAATACCAACACTGTATAACACTACACTAGGTGCTATTGCACCACACTGTAACACTCCACTAGTAGCAATACCAACACTGTATAACACTACACTAGGTGCTATTGCACCACACTGTAACACTCACCTGGTAGCAATACCAACACTGTATAACACTACACTAGGTGCTATTGCACCACACTGTAACACTCCACTAGTAGCAATACCAACACTGTATAACACTACACTAGGTGCTATTGCACCACACTGTAACACTCCACTAGTAGCAATACCAACACTGTATAACACTACACTAGGTGCTATTGCACCACACTGTAACACTCCACTAGTAGCAATACCAACACTGTATAACACTACACTAGGTGCTATTGCACCACACTGTAACACTCCACTAGTAGCAATACCAACACTGTATAACACTACACTAGGTGCTATTGCACCACACTGTAACACTCACCTGGTAGCAATACCAACACTGTATAACATTACACTAGGTGCTATTGCACCACACTGTAACACTCCACTAGTAGCAATACCAACACTGTATAACACTACACTAGGTGCTATTGCACCACACTGTAACACTCCACTAGTAGCAATACCAACACTGTATAACACTACACTAGGTGCTATTGCACCACACTGTAACACTCCACTAGTAGCAATACCAACACTGTATAACACTACACTAGGTGCTATTGCACCACACTGTAACACTCCACTAGTAGCAATACCAACACTGTATAACACTACACTAGGTGCTATTGCACCACACTGTAACACTCCACTAGTAGCAATACCAACACTGTATAACACTACACTAGGTGCTATTGCACCACACTGTAACACTCCACTAGTAGCAATACCAACACTGTATAACACTACACTAGGTGCTATTGCACCACACTGTGTCACTCCACTAGTAGTAATACCAACACTGTATAACACTACACTAGGTGCTATTGCACCACACTGTAACACTCCACTAGTAGCAATACCAACACTGTATAACACTACACTAGGTGCTATTGCACCACACTGTAACACTCCACTAGTAGCAATACCAACACTGTATAACACTACACTAGGTGCTATTGCACCACACTGTAACACTCCACTAGTAGCAATACCAACACTGTATAACACTACACTAGGTGCTATTGCACCACACTGTAACACTCCACTAGTAGCAATACCAACACTGTATAACACTACACTAGGTGCTATTGCACCACACTGTAACACTCCACTAGTAGTAATACCAACACTGTATAACACTACACTAGGTGCTATTGCACCACACTGTAACACTCCACTAGTAGCAATACCAACACTGTATAACACTACACTAGGTGCTATTGCACCACACTGTAACACTCCACTAGTAGTAATACCAACACTGTATAACACTACACTAGGTGCTATTGCACCACACTGTAACACTCCACTAGTAGCAATACCAACACTGTATAACACTACATTAGGTGCTATTGCACCACACTGTAACACTCCACTAGTAGCAATACCAACACTGTATAACACTACACTAGGTGCTATTGCACCACACTGTAACACTCCACTAGTAGCAATACCAACACTGTATAACACTACACTAGGTGCTATTGCACCACACTGTGTCACTCCACTAGTAGTAATACCAACACTGTATAACACTACACTAGGTGCTATTGCACCACACTGTAACACTCACCTGGTAGCAATACCAACACTGTATAACACTACACTAGGTGCTATTGCACCACACTGTAACACTCACCTGGTAGCAATACCAACACTGTATAACACTACACTAGGTGCTATTGCACCACACTGTATAACACTACACTAGGTGCTATTGCACCACACTGTATAACACTACACTAGGTGCTATTGCACCACACTGTATAACACTACACTAGGTGCTATTGCACCACACTGTATAACACTACACTAGGTGCTATTGCACCACACTGTATAACACTCCACTAGTAGCAATACCAACACTGTATAACACTCACCTGGTAGCAATACCAACACTGTATAACACTACACTAGGTGCTATTGCACCACACTGTGTCACTCCACTAGTAGCAATACCAACACTGTATAACACTACACTAGGTGCTATTGCACCACACTGTAACAGTCCACTAGTAGCAATACCAACACTGTATAACACTACACTAGGTGCTATTGCACCACACTGTGTCACTCCACTAGTAGCAATACCAACACTGTATAACACTACACTAGGTGCTATTGCACCACACTGTAACACTCCACTAGTAGCAATACCAACACTGTATAACACTACACTAGGTGCTATTGCACCACACTGTAACACTCCACTAGTAGCAATACCAACACTGTATAACACTACACTAGGTGCTATTGCACCACACTGTAACACTCCACTAGTAGTAATACCAACACTGTATAACACTACACTAGGTGCTATTGCACCACACTGTAACACTCACCTGGTAGCAATACCAACACTGTATAACACTACACTAGGTGCTATTGCACCACACTGTAACACTCCACTAGTAGTAATACCAACACTGTATAACACTACACTAGGTGCTATTGCACCACACTGTGTCACTCCACTAGTAGTAATACCAACACTGTATAACACTACACTAGGTGCTATTGCACCACACTGTAACACTCCACTAGTAGCAATACCAACACTGTATAACACTACACTAGGTGCTATTGCACCACACTGTAACACTCCACTAGTAGCAATACCAACACTGTATAACACTACACTAGGTGCTATTGCACCACACTGTAACACTCCACTAGTAGCAATACCAACACTGTATAACACTACACTAGGTGCTATTGCACCACACTGTAACACTCCACTAGTAGCAATACCAACACTGTATAACACTACACTAGGTGCTATTGCACCACACTGTAACACTCCACTAGTAGCAATACCAACACTGTATAACACTACACTAGGTGCTATTGCACCACACTGTGTCACTCCACTAGTAGCAATACCAACACTGTATAACACTACACTAGGTGCTATTGCACCACACTGTAACACTCCACTAGTAGCAATACCAACACTGTATAACACTACACTAGGTGCTATTGCACCACACTGTAACACTCACCTGGTAGCAATACCAACACTGTATAACACTACACTAGGTGCTATTGCACCACACTGTAACACTCCACTAGTAGCAATACCAACACTGTATAACACTACACTAGGTGCTATTGCACCACACTGTAACACTCCACTAGTAGCAATACCAACACTGTATAACACTACACTAGGTGCTATTGCACCACACTGTAACACTCCACTAGTAGCAATACCAACACTGTATAACACTACACTAGGTGCTATTGCACCACACTGTAACACTCCACTAGTAGCAATACCAACACTGTATAACACTACACTAGGTGCTATTGCACCACACTGTAACACTCCACTAGTAGCAATACCAACACTGTATAACACTACACTAGGTGCTATTGCACCACACTGTAACACTCCACTGGTAGCAATACCAACACTGTATAACACTACACTAGGTGCTATTGCACCACACTGTGTCACTCCACTAGTAGCAATACCAACACTGTATAACACTACACTAGGTGCTATTGCACCACACTGTAACACTCCACTAGTAGCAATACCAACACTGTATAACACTACACTAGGTGCTATTGCACCACACTGTAACACTCCACTAGTAGTAATACCAACACTGTATAACACTACACTAGGTGCTATTGCACCACACTGTAACACTCACCTGGTAGTAATACCAACACTGTATAACACTACACTAGGTGCTATTGCACCACACTGTAACACTCCACTAGTAGCAATACCAACACTGTATAACACTACACTAGGTGCTATTGCACCACACTGTAACACTCCACTAGTAGCAATACCAACACTGTATAACACTACACTAGGTGCTATTGCACCACACTGTAACACTCCACTAGTAGCAATACCAACACTGTATAACACTACACTAGGTGCTATTGCACCACACTGTAACACTCCACTAGTAGCAATACCAACACTGTATAACACTACACTAGGTGCTATTGCACCACACTGTAACACTCCACTGGTAGCAATACCAACACTGTATAACACTACACTAGGTGCTATTGCACCACACTGTAACACTCCACTAGTAGCAATACCAACACTGTATAACACTACACTAGGTGCTATTGCACCACACTGTAACACTCCACTAGTAGCAATACCAACACTGTATAACACTACACTAGGTGCTATTGCACCACACTGTAACACTCCACTAGTAGCAATACCAACACTGTATAACACTACACTAGGTGCTATTGCACCACACTGTAACACTCCACTAGTAGCAATACCAACACTGTATAACACTACACTAGGTGCTATTGCACCACACTGTAACACTCCACTAGTAGCAATACCAACACTGTATAACACTACACTAGGTGCTATTGCACCACACTGTAACACTCCACTAGTAGCAATACCAACACTGTATAACACTACACTAGGTGCTATTGCACCACACTGTAACACTCACCTGGTAGCAATACCAACACTGTATAACACTACACTAGGTGCTATTGCACCACACTGTAACACTCCACTAGTAGCAATACCAACACTGTATAACACTACACTAGGTGCTATTGCACCACACTGTAACACTCCACTAGTAGCAATACCAACACTGTATAACACTACACTAGGTGCTATTGCACCACACTGTAACACTCCACTAGTAGCAATACCAACACTGTATAACACTACACTAGGTGCTATTGCACCACACTGTAACACTCCACTAGTAGCAATACCAACACTGTATAACACTACACTAGGTGCTATTGCACCACACTGTAACACTCCACTAGTAGCAATACCAACACTGTATAACACTACACTAGGTGCTATTGCACCACACTGTAACACTCCACTAGTAGCAATACCAACACTGTATAACACTACACTAGGTGCTATTGCACCACACTGTAACACTCCACTAGTAGCAATACCAACACTGTATAACACTACACTAGGTGCTATTGCACCACACTGTAACACTCCACTAGTAGCAATACCAACACTGTATAACACTACACTAGGTGCTATTGCACCACACTGTAACACTCCACTAGTAGCAATACCAACACTGTATAACACTACACTAGGTGCTATTGCACCACACTGTAACACTCCACTAGTAGCAATACCAACACTGTATAACACTACACTAGGTGCTATTGCACCACACTGTAACACTCCACTAGTAGCAATACCAACACTGTATAACACTACACTAGGTGCTATTGCACCACACTGTAACACTCCACTAGTAGCAATACCAACACTGTATAACACTACACTAGGTGCTATTGCACCACACTGTAACACTCCACTAGTAGCAATACCAACACTGTATAACACTACACTAGGTGCTATTGCACCACACTGTAACACTCCACTAGTAGCAATACCAACACTGTATAACACTACACTAGGTGCTATTGCACCACACTGTAACACTCCACTAGTAGCAATACCAACACTGTATAACACTACACTAGGTGCTATTGCACCACACTGTAACACTCCACTAGTAGCAATACCAACACTGTATAACACTACACTAGGTGCTATTGCACCACACTGTAACACTCCACTAGTAGCAATACCAACACTGTATAACACTACACTAGGTGCTATTGCACCACACTGTGTCACTCCACTAGTAGCAATACCAACACTGTATAACACTACACTAGGTGCTATTGCACCACACTGTAACAGTCCACTAGTAGCAATACCAACACTGTATAACACTACACTAGGTGCTATTGCACCACACTGTGTCACTCCACTAGTAGCAATACCAACACTGTATAACACTACACTAGGTGCTATTGCACCACACTGTAACAGTCCACTAGTAGCAATACCAACACTGTATAACACTACACTAGGTGCTATTGCACCACACTGTAACACTCCACTAGTAGCAATACCAACACTGTATAACACTACACTAGGTGCTATTGCACCACACTGTGTCACTCCACTAGTAGCAATACCAACACTGTATAACACTACACTAGGTGCTATTGCACCACACTGTAACACTCCACTAGTAGCAATACCAACACTGTATAACACTACACTAGGTGCTATTGCACCACACTGTAACACTCCACTAGTAGCAATACCAACACTGTATAACACTACACTAGGTGCTATTGCACCACACTGTAACACTCCACTAGTAGCAATACCAACACTGTATAACACTACACTAGGTGCTATTGCACCACACTGTAACACTCACCTGGTAGCAATACCAACACTGTATAACACTCACCTGGTAGCAATACCAACACTGTATAACACTACTAGACAGTAGGTCTGCATTGAAGCGTATATATTCAGGATCATGCTGGAATTAGAGTTAATCCAGGTTCTTCGAACAAAATTTGTGTGTTGGATCCATAGGTTTCGTACCGTATTTCATCGCATAATCGCCGCATATTTTTACCCTAAAATTCGTGGGAAAAAATACGGTGCGACTATTATACGAAGAATATTTAAGTTCAAAGAAGAAAACCACAATTTTTAAATATATACGGTATCATTACATGCTGCACGCTTGTGCGCTTTCTTAATATTATCATTATTATTACTGTATTTACTCGGCTATAGGCTCGCATTTTTTTTTAGTTTTGAAATTGAGGGGGAAGGGTACTATCGACGCGGACTTAGCAAAAATCCTTTATTTTGGGAAAAAGAGAGAGAAAAAATATGCTATTTTATTTTGATGCTACATAGTACGATATATTTAATCAAAATAAACGAGGTTTACATTTTTAATAGGTAGAGGTGTTAGTTTTTGTAAATTAGCGATAAAACGAAGTCATATTTAGAGGTTGGGATGTTTTATTTTCACGTATTTACATGATTCGTGCTGCCCAGCAGTGAAATTAAATCGTGAAATAACACAAATTTTGTGAATAACACCACAAATACCACAATCTGCGAAATAAAAAACATTTTTTCATATTTTTTTCCCACGCCAATCCGAACATTCATGTCCACAAGCCGATAATCGAATTTGGTTGGTGTTCAATTCGAGAATGATCGACTGTATAGTTTCGCGAGGGGTAATACTACGATATGCGTCATATTACGATATATTGTCAATATTCTCGTTACTCGTTGGATTTTAGCGCTGTGGTAAACAGCTGTTATCTCGCGGCGTGAATAGTTTGGCCGACTACCTCCAAAAGGTTATGTGATAGTTGTTCATATTGTGAACTACGTAACAGGAGTGTTACATCGGTAGCGAGTGTAATTCATAGTAGAGAATCATGTGATAAAATGCAAAAGCAGGAAAATCTCGTACAAAATTTTGTAATAGTTAAGTGCTATCTCTATAACTATATTATTATGGTATGGCCATTGGCTGCATTAAATACTTAATTCTACATAATTTAATAAAAAGTGCGAAAATTGTGCGTTATCATTGAAGCTAGGGTGTTATCTGCGTGAATCAGTTGGCGACCACCTGTTCGTTGTAGTAGTTCCGAACTTAGCAGTACAGGAAGATGAGCCGCAACGTAATTTAAATATTATGATACGAATTCAGAAATAAATTTTGCATGTGGTTACGACTTTATACTGGCGTGTGACTACAGTCAACCGTGTGATAACAGTGTTTGTTACTGGGCATCGCTCAGTTGAGTTTAAAAATGCCGAAGGTAGCAGTTTCTGCCACAGACAGACTTAAAGAATATAAGAATGAAGGATTTATAATTTCTTGTGGCATTCTTATGGGCAAATATTGTGACTGTCGGTTAGATTATCGCAGGAAAGATGCATTAGACAAACACTGCAAATCGGAGAAGCATCAAAACGCCGAGAAAATTCGCGTCTTGAAGTTAGTGTTCCTAGAATGGCCACCTTGAAAGAAACATTATCAAATGCTAGTCGTGTGAAGGATAGGAAAGAAGGGTTTATTTTGGACACTACTACTGTGTTTGTGAAAGATAATGTACCAGTAGAGAAACTAGACAATCCTGCTATCCGTACTTGGTTTAATAAGTACGTTTGCGGAAGTGGAGATTTACCATCAGCAAATCAGATTCATCAGAAATACATCCCCATGATTGGCAAAAGAAGGAGGGAAGAAATTAGGGAAGATATAAAAACAAAAGACGTTTTTCTGCTATGTGACGAAACAACTGACAAGAATAGTAGGTGTGTTTTCAACATTCTTTTTCGTCCATCAGTACCATCAACTGAAATGAACACCCATCTGGCTGCCTCTGTTCTAGATTCTGCCAACAGCGTAAATTGCTCCAATGCTATATTAGACACCTTGAATTCCTATGAAATTGAACGGGAGTGTGTAGTGGCAGTAGTTACGGACTCAGCACACTACATTTCGAAATGTGTAACTACTCTTCAAGGATTGATTGAAGAATTAGGTCATGTCCAGTGCTGGGCTCATAAAGTCAATCTTATCGGCTGCATATTTGAAAACGAACTGGACGAATTGAACATGTCTATAGCAAAGACAAAGAATGCCTTTTTAAGTACGCGAAAAAGAAAAAGCAATTACGCTGCATTTCTAAGGGAGAAATATGAAAACACCGAAAAAGAGAATGAAATTCTAGCTTTCCCAATGCATGTATGTACAAGATGGAATTCATGGTTTAAGGCTGCAATGTATATGGCCACGCATGTGGAAGATCTGGTAGAATTTTTCAAAACATTGGAAGATTCAAATTCTGGGGTCAAATTTTTTCAACAAGCATCGACTTCAATAATACAAATTATAAAATTACAAGCATTGTATGTTTCTGTTGTTGGTGCCTCTCTTATGGACTTGCTTAATTTCTTGGAGGGATCTATGTACCCAACAATTCACTTACTGGCTGGGAAGCTAGATGACCTTGTGGTAAAACTCAAGCTATTAGGCGATGGTGGAATGTTCAATCATACGATCCTCCAGAACTTGGAACAGCTTCCTCAAATGGTTAATGGTTAAGTCCAAGCTTACGTGTGTTGCCCAGTCAGCTCTAGTGAAAGTCAGGACTCTAAGGACCACGGATCCAGCCAGGAAGACTGTAGAAGCCATCGGGTCATTGTTTGATCCTCGGCATGCACCTAAGAACGTATCCCCCACAGAACTGCTTCTTAAGAAGATGGAGTCTCAACAGTTTTTAGAGGCTCACAGCATTTACCTGACTGCAATCAAGAACCAACTGTATCATGAAGATAATGTGAATGTTCCAGAGATCCTCATGGGATTAAGGGCTGCTCACCGAGACTATGCAACAGCTGCATTAAAGTGTGTGTGGTATCCTTGTTCAAATGTGGATTCTGAAAGGTCATTTACAAAATACAGTCTCATAGTAAGTGATAGGAGGTGACAATTGACAGCTGCAAATGCTGAGACTTTAACTATGTTCTACTTCCAATGATTTCACTGCAGTATTTGGATAAAACTGAAAAAGGTATTCACTGAAATGTGTTTCGAGATGGTGAATGTAAAATAAAAATGTAAGGAAGGAAGCTTGTAGTTTAACGTGACCGTTAATCTTGAGATCATGAGCCACGGGACCTCCTTTTTACGTGGAATCCGAACCACAGGACATGGCATTTCACTTCGAAAATCTCACATGCATTGACCGGGAATTGAACCCGGACCGCCTTGGTGAGAGGCATACAGCTAGACCGCTGAGCCACCCCCCCCCCCCCCCCCCCAAAAAAAAGTGACTTCCATATAAGTATTATCTCATTCTTCCATAGACATGTTTAACGGTTTACCCTGCTGTTTTGTTTTTTACTTTGTCTTATTAATTGTTTACATTTTTAAAATAAATGCACTTATTGTACAAACCTTATCGCTTTCCAAATTTTAACATGTCATCCCCCGAAAAAATAATAAAAACAAAAAACACCACCTTTTGAAATTTAAATCAACAAATCTTCAAAAAAATAAAAACACTATCTAACACCTCTATTGATGAATGCAGTACATTTGCATTTGTCTGTTGGCACAGGCTAGAGTAAAATGTGGCTTTTCACTGATGTCTCAGTCTCACTCATGGCTGTGATTATATTGAAACTACTGAGGTATGGGTGGTGATTAGTAGAGATACTGGAGAATCGCAATTGCGATAAATGCGAATTTTACTTTTTTCTCCTTTTTTCAACTACCTGGTAACTAATATGACTATGTATACCCAAAATTTGCGAAACTGAATGTGCGACAAAGTGCGATAACAAAGGGTTCTTGCGAATTATTCCCATAAATGCGAAAAGTGCCGAATTTACCGATTAATGTTGAATATTATGTTTTATTACATTTTCGCACCGCAACTTTGAAATTTGCGAGTTCCCAGCAATGAAAATATCGGCTATATAATCGATATTTACGAGTAATAATCGATATGTACGAACATCGATTATTGTCGTGAAAACAATCGATTATGGTAAAAAATATTTTGAAAATGGTGCTGTTATTATTGCCGCATAATATCCACTGTTTATTGCCAGTAAAACGATGATTTTGGAGAAATTATTTCGTAGTTTCAGTTGGTTGTGCTAATAAAAGGAATATTCCAATCGTTTGTGCCGATTCCTTTTAAAAATTAGAGCAATAAGGTTATGCTTATATAGGTTTATATCGCGCCGGCCCTCATTTGTTGTATTTGAAATGAAAATGAAAACTCTCAAGTACGTATCGTGATATGAATAGACAATTTTTGTTAGGCGTTCTCTTTGCTTTGGGAAATGTTGTACAATATGATGAAAGTATTCTCTACCATGTGTGAGTTATAGGTTATGTTACATGTCGTCCGGTGATTTCTCCGTGAATTCGGATACTGTTTTACAGATTGTCAGTCAAGAGTCGCAGTGTGGTCAGGAAATAATGAGGGAGTAAACATACATTTTATTATTTAGTTAATTGTCCATTATGTGATATTTACACAAAGTTAAGTAAATGTTCGATTCACATTAATACTTCCTTTTCAATGAGGGGCATTGAATTTATATTTGCCGGTGGTTTAATGGTCAAATGGCACTTCTTGAATCCTACCTCATAAGAGATAAGTTATTAAAAGAAATGAATGGAACTTGGCAAGGAGTTAGTAGGAAAACCACACAAAAGGATTTCATAGCCATCCTCAGAATTTGAACCAATTCATCCATCGAGTCCAGGACAGCCTGGTATTGTCGTCATTCCACCTGCCACACAGTAAACTTCGTAAGACAAGCATTGTTGCCTGACCACAGCTCGCTTTATTCTAACAATTGGCACCTTGGTACCAGTGAACTAATACAACTCTCTGCCGGCCCTCAATATTTGAGTTGCTGCACAACACCTGATATTGTTGATTGCATAATGAGAACATGACCTTTGGATCTTTTGAGCATAGCTTAGGTACCCTCGTCTCACGTCATACAACCAACCGACAGCACTTGAACTCAATCTTGCCAATTAACCAGGCTGATGCCTTTATTTTCAGAGATCTCACATTTCTGAAAAATGTATGATGTCAAGTTTCTACATTTCTGTAATACTGATATTAGGATTTTAATACTTCTAACTCTCCCTTAGTAAAAATAAAAACCACACACACAACAGGAGACTTATATTAAATGCTTATGCCGTTTATCAGAAACGCCCATATTTCCAATCCTGCACATGTTTGAATTAGTTTCCATGCATATTATTTTGAACCTGTTTATTGTACCTGGTGACTAACTTTTAAATGCTACAAAATGCTAATTTTTAAATTTCAAAATGTTCCAAAATGCTATTTTTGAAAATGAAAGTGCTACAAAATCAATTTCAGAATGCTATTTTCTCGTATCTTTAGTGATTAGTAATGACATTCAGGGCACAGTCAGTGCCTGTGGATGCTGTGAAAGGTTCTGCTCATAGGGTTAGTACTGCTGTTCTAACTCAGCGAGGAAAGGAATGGCAAACTACCTCACTCCTCATCTTGCCTAGTACACCTCAATATAGTGCTGCCTTGGGTTTTTGTTGGTATCTACCCATATAACATAGCGGTACTTTTGAGGATCCAACCAGCCTTCGGGCTGACTACCTAACAGACATCTTTAATCAGCCCTTTATGAGACTGCCATAATCTCACTTATCCACCACTATTCCCTACCCCCCAATGACTTTTACTACTATCCCTTGCCAAGCAAAAATCTTAGTATCAAAGAAATAGAATGGAATAGACAAAGTATCAGACATGGAAATGCAAACTTTATTTTTACTCAACATAGGGAGGGAGAATGCATCAATTAGGTAATGACTGATGATGCTGAACGATCACATCTCACTAACATTTGTAAACACAACCCGGTACATATTATTCACATATTTCACATTAATATACCAATAACGTGTCACACAAACGCCGACAGTTCTTGCAACAAATGAAATGTGTTTAAAAAAAAACTGAGAAGAAGGCTGCCGCAAACACCACTTCGAAGCGCAATACAAAGAATACAAACAAAAGAATGCAGGCAAGATATGAAACCATAACTTTCATTGGCGGATTTTAAACTTGGCGCTTCTAATCAGCCAATAGCATGGTAACTTCTATTGGATATCAGGTGAAGCCTATTGGCTACACAATTCGATATCCTGCCCAATTGCCTACGTGGTACATGTATGCAAACTGGCTGTCATATTGTCTGAAAAACAAAATAATGTAACGAAAAATATTTTTGTCGTAAAAGAGGATGACTTTCAGTTATAATTTTAAATTTTTTTAAGAATTCATAATTTCCAAGAATGATGTATTTTGGCTCTCAATAATTAAGGAGGGGTACTACAAGCGATTTCCAAGAATTTTGTATTTTAGATCTCAAAAATTGGGGTATTTGTTTATTATGTAATTCCGTGTATTTCACTGTCATCATGATCGCCGTATAATTCTTGTATCTTCTCATTGTAGAAAACACGTGCTTAATCGTAAGATCACACACGGGTCTCTGTTGTGATGTTTTCACGGAAGTGGTTGATTCTAGACTGGCACGAGGTGTCCCTTGCGCAAGATTCCGCCAATATCAGTCGGGCCTGTTTTTATGTCGGCGAACTGGGGCTAGCAACGCTTTGTACGGCGGCTTATTGAATCTAGTCATCCCGAGGCCAACTTACGGAAGCAACAGGTCCACACAAGTTTCAGACAAGATCACGCCAGATTATAATCTTGCGGAATGTGCTAAGTGGCGATACTGGCCGCTTGCGTTGCGGTTCATAGCCCGCAGGTATGAAGACGAGATTACTTTCTTCTGACAAGGTCACGCCAGGTTATAAAGCGCAACCCATCAGCACACAAATACGAACGTGCTATACTCTGTGAGCTGCCAGAAGAGGATTGACAGTTCTCGCTTCGCCATGTGGTCAGGAAACAAGGTTGCCAAACAGTTAGAATAACAAGCGATCACACTGTACAAGCTAGAGATACAGCTGACCAGGCACTGACGCACGTGGGCCGCAATATTGCAACGCAGAGTATTATGACATCAACTATGCGAACAAGGATTGGTCAAGAGGCAGAGAGGTGATGACTGACGTGGAACTTCCGGCCAAATGTCAATCCTATTCAGGCAGCTCACAGAGTATAAGTGACGAAGCTGCCCACTCACATCATGTGGTCATAGCCCATAGGCACTGAGGCAGGGACTCATTTCTTCTGACAAAGTCTTCTTCTTCCTAGCGTCATCCCGTAGGAATGCGCGCTTTTTGGATCAATGCATGCCATTTCTTGTGATCGAATGCTTCCCGTGAGTTCAAGTTTCTTGATCGAATATCTGCGTTAACAGTGTCCAGCCACCGCAAGTTTGGACTCCCACGCTTTCTCTGGTTGTTGACCGTTAGATGGTAGGCCGAGCCGATGACTGAACTTTGTGGTGCACAGACATTTTGTCCATACCAACCAAGTCTCCATTCCTGCATTTTCTCATTGATTGGAGCCACGCCAGCTATACGTCGAATCATTTTCTTCTGACAAAGTTACGCCAGGTTATTAGCTCGCGGCAGTGTGTGCAACTGACGGGCGCACAAATACGAATATGCAATGCGATGATATTTTATAAACCTATTTTAGTGTTTGAAAAGTGGGGTGCGACAATTATGCGAGGAAATGCAGTATATTCAAAAGCTCTGTTTATTCATTACGTTGACCTTTGCATTACATAATTGTTTGTATATTATTATTATTATTTTCTTTTTTAAATTGTAATACACGATGACCAGATTACCGTGTGTTCTCATTTACAGTGGTGCAACGACAGTAAATCCACTTTGGCCCAACTTCTATTCCACGGGCCAGCCCCAGCTCCTACCTTCCCAAAACCTCGTCACGTTGCAGAGTAACTTGGGGAACAGGGATGGTGGGCGAGTCATCATCATCATCATCATTTCCCCTTATCCAGCTCCTGCTGGGTCGGGGTATTTATGGTACTTCTCCACTTTCCTCTTTCCTTCCACCATTCTTCTTCCACGATCTTGTCCCAGTCCAGATTTCTTTTTCTTACGCTGTTCTTCACTGAATCAATCCACCTTGTTCTGGGTCTTCCTCTTGCTCTCTTACCCTTGCACTTGGCCTCCAGCATCTGTCTTGGTATTCTATTTTCCTCCATCCTCTTTACATGTCCAAACCACCTTAGTTTATTCTTCTCAATTCTCTCATTTAGTTTTCCCATCCCAACTTCCTTCCTAACATCTTCATTCCTCACTCTATCTTTCCTATCATACTTCTTAGGAATGTCATTTCACTGGCTTGGATTCTACTCTCTTGCCTGCTTGTCAGGGTCCAAGTCTCAGCTGCATAAGTTAATATGGGAACATAGTACACTTTATACATTACCTCCTTGCTTTTCCTTGGTACTTCCTTATCCCAAACAAGTTTTCTTACACTTTGATAGAATGCATTGCTCTGCTGTACCCTCCTGCCAATCTCCATGTCCAACCTACCAGTTTGCATCAATTCACATCCTAGGTATTTGAACGTGTCCACAATTTCCAAACTCTGACTTCCAATTTTCACAGTGCCCTTTCCTTGTCTTTCCCCTCTTGTCATCACCATGGTCTTGCTTTTCTCTATACTGATTTTCAGGCCGTACTTCTGAATATTTTCGTTCAGTGCATCTAGTTGTTTTTGCACTTCTTCGGTGTTCCTTCCCCAGACCACAATATCATCTGCAAATAACAGTAACTTCATTTCTTTATGTCCATATGCTTCCTTTGTTTCCTTTACAATTTCATCCATCACCATTATGAACAAGAGAGGTGACAGCACACTCCCCTGTCTTAGTCCAGTCTTGTTCGTAAACCAATCTGTCTTTCCAACTGGGGTCGGCACCCTGCTAACACAGTTGTTGTACATTGCTTGCACCATTTCCAACATTTCTCTTCCCAGTCTCTTCTTAACCATGGTTTCCCATACCTTCTCTCTGGGGACACTATCATATGCCTTTTCTAGATCTATGAAAGTCATGATCAAATCCTCTCCATATTCCCAGTTCTTTTCCATCACCTGCCTCAAGCTAAAGATTGGGTCCACTGTGGATCTTCCACTCCTCAAGCCATACTGTTCCTCTTGCAACTCTCCTTCCACCTTTCTTCTCATACTTCTTTCTAATATCCTTTCCAGTATTTTTACTATCTGTGATATGAGGGTGATCCCTCTATAGTTATCACACACCTTCTTGTCCCCCTTCTTTTACACTGGTATTATTAGCCCTTTCTCCCAGTCTTCTGGTACACATTTCCGTTTCCACACACACTTAAGCAGTAGATACAACCATTGCCTACCAGCAGCCTTTATCATTTCTACACTGATTTCATCCACCCCTGTTGCTTTTCCCATCTTCATTTTCTGTACTGCTAATTCCACCTCCAGCATTGTTATATCATCTTCTGTTATAGAGTCATCAGGTTGTGTCACTTCCATCTCACCAGTACAATTGCTCACATTCAATAGCTTATCGAAATACTCCTTCCATCGTCCCTTTATCTCTTCCGGGTGTGGTAACAACTCTCCATCTTCCTTTTTCACTAGCTTTGTAGTAACTCTTTCTTTCCTCTTAGTTCTTAGAAGCCCATACAGCATCCTTTTACTGCCACTTACATCTGTTTCCATTCCTCGTGTAAATTCTTCCCAACTTTTCTTCTTTTCTTCTCCTACCACTTTCTTACACCTCCGTTTGCTGTCGTGATACTTCCTTTTGCTTTCTTCCGTTTGATCTCGGTTCCATTCTTTCCATGCAGACTTCTTTTCTTTCACTGCTTTCCTCACTTCCTCATTCCACCACGGTGTCTCCTTCTCTTTAACTCTTGTTGACGTACTACCACAAGCACTCTCTGTTGCACCAACAAATGCCTTTTTAAAGTGGGACCATTCCTCTTCTATGTTTTCCACTTCAATAACTGGGATTTGTTGCTTCAATCTCTCCTGAAAATCTTCCTGTACAGTTTTGTCTTTTAATTTCCATACTTTTATTTTACTTTCTCTGATCTCCTTTAGGTTTTCCAATTTTCCCCATCTAAATTTTGCCACCACAGCTCTATGGTCCCCATCAAATGCTTCTCCTGGTAAAGCTGTCACATCTATCAGCTTTCTGCGATTAGTCCTTTCCACCAGAAAGTAGTCAATTACTGATTTTGTTCTTCTATCGCCCCAACCATATCTCGTAATTTTCCTCCTGTTTTTCTTCCGAAACCATGAATTACCCACTATCAGTCCATTCCTTTCACAAAAGTTTACAAGTTCCTCTCCTTCCCAGTTCTTTTTCCCATATCCATATGGTCCAATGACTTCTTCCTTTCCTCTCGTTTCCGACTTGTGCATTCATATCTCCCATGATCACCACTTCTACATCTGAAATTACTCTTTCTACATCCTCCAGGAATACTTCAATATCTTCTTATCTGTTTCCAGTCTGTGGTGCATACACTTGTATGAAGTCCATCACGTCATTTTTCATCTTCATTCTAATTTTCATTATTCTGTCACTCACACACTCGACCACTTCAACATACTCCAGTTGTTTCGAGGTTATCAGTCCCACGCCATTTTTTGCCTCTTCGCCACCACTCCAGTATAATGTATATCCTTTCCTCAATTTCTTCCTTCCTTACCTTTCCATTTCACTTCACTCAGCCTCATCAATCCAACATTCTCCCGCTCCATGAAGTCTATAGCGCATCCAACGTTTAGAATGAAGCATTGGTCTAATGGCACGTTACGACAGGGTTGCCACTCCATGAGAGGAGGCAGTACAAAGCGCTTTGCGTACACTTTCCGCATATTCAGCGATTGTGCAGTGACGAAGACTTGAATTAAGTACTGTATAATAATACTAATAGTAGGTTAACATAACACATACAACGAAATTAAATTAAATTAACTATAACGTATGCTCAATGTGACAAAGAAAACAATCAAAATAAAATAAATAAAGTACAAACACAAGGAAATGTGTGAAGTTTCGACTGCAGTTAAAGTTGAAGTACGTTATTAAAGAAAATACTCCTCATTGGCTTACTTTTCATGATTTATACTTTCTTTGGGTTTAAGATTCTTAAAATAACTGAACACATTAATTACGACCTGTTTTTCCCTCCTTCTGAGCACTTGACCACGCTTTCTTTTCACAAAACTATCCATTGTTGTATGTGAAATACGTAAAACACAACACGTTCAATCTAACAGAACTGCTGCACACACACTCAAGATAGAGACAGCCGAACTACTGAAATACAAGCTCGAAGGCCACAGTAATAAAGCTCTGAGTAGCATGCTGCACCCCGCTGTCCTTCGAAACCTCAATTTTATAATCCGCGGTCAATAAACAGGCCGGCCTGTGTAAACAATTAAACCTACACTCTGGGTAAGCAGGTAGAAAACTTCTTCCAACATTCTTCTACAACTCTCAAACTGACATGACATGGTTATCTTTAAAAATAGAAAAGTTGGCAGCATACAATCTTTTTCAATGCAGCTATGCGGTTATGAGAGAATATTCAGAAGTTTTACCTACATGAAAATTGTAATATTGCCAGTATAAAATATTTCAATAATCCATCATCAAGACGGCACATTTAGCTACATGTGTGTGAAAAATAGGCATCACAAAGTCAATGCAACATGATATAAGATCGATTTTACTAAAAAGGGGACTCAGTTTATAGTTTTAAAAAAATATGGATATCTAATTTTTCTAGCATTTCTATCAAGTTTACATAGTTCTAATATAGGACAAAAAAGATCGGCAAAACATAGTTTTATCCGAATATGCTGTTTTTTCGACAAAGAAAATTTTTTGAATGATATGGCAACAGTGGAGTGCTAGAAAATGACAGCGTCATACATGTCTTGCGTGCAACAGAAAGAGAGAAGAATATCCATATCTAACCAGTGCTTCATTCTAAACGTTGGATGCCTTATACCACCTCCTCCACCTTGCCTGTCAGGGTCATGACATTCATGATTCCCACTTTCATTTCGGTTACTGGTCGCCCATTTCTCACAGTTCTCCCAGTACCAAAAGAACTGTGCGTCGCCTGCAGGGTACGCCCTAACCTTCTCCGAATCATTTGAAGTGCCATTTCCATTTTAGGCTATTATTACGATGGGGTCGCCACTCCCAAAGGCATTTTATGAAGCTACTGCCAGTTATTATACAGGCCGCCCCTAACATGGGAAACAGACGCCCTTGCAGCCGCCCCTAACCTGGGAAACAGAAGCTGCCGATTGATGCTGTACTCATACTATTCCCTGAGTACTGGGTTGCCTCTTCCGCAATCTCCACCGTTCCGAAGTCCATCTTCTCCGCTGCAGATTCCGTTGAGGTCTTTGCACGTAACCCTGTGCACGGGGCTTATGTTATACCCCATAGGACTGGGTCCTCACCAGAACTTAGCCGGTACTGTAGTTCCATGGTATATTACAGTACCGTTGCCCATCCCCGCGACGTGGACGTGCCTGGCAAGAATTATCCATGTAGCCAATTATAATTGCCTCATGGACCGGGTTAAGGAGCTGTCTAAATCCAGCCTCCAAGGCTGGATTTAGACAGCGAGTATCGTTTGATTAATTTTTTAATCTACTTTTGTAAGATAGTTTCAAAATAAGGAACAGTGAAACCAGCTATGTTAGCTTGCTATGTATGACACAGAAACCTGACGACTCTTCCGTACATTGCAATTGGCAACAGACTTTTGTTGAGTTACTTCTTTCGTTTAACAGCTGAAGTACAAGAAAAAAAACACTGTAAAATGGAAATAAAATCCCCACAAAGCAAAATTGATGCCAATATTCTCCATCACAATTTTAATGCTGGCAAACTAAAAATACATTTCAAGGAAGAAGGTTGCATGTTTGAAGAATTGACAGCAATGATTCATGTTACCTGCAAAGTTAAAGCACACAGCTAATGGGATTCTTTTATTTGGCACACTGTTTTGAAAGAAGAAGTTTATGAAGTACTGAAATATGTTTTTAAAATATACTGCATCCGAAAGATTTTTGTTACAATAGAATACAAGTACATTAGTAAATTGATGTAAAACATGTGCCTTAAAAGTTGACTTTTCTTTGAAGTGACATTATGTTAAAAGCAGGTTTTATTAGTATTGTTCCCATGGCAATTTTACTAGAACTTCCACAAATTTTCGTTAAATATTGGATTTCCTTAAAAAAATAAAAATAAAAATAAAATAATAATTTAAAAAAGCAAAATAAACAGAGCTTTGAAAAGTAGGGTGACAAATTATAACAAACTTCGATCCCATGGCTGGAGTAAGAAAGCTTACCTCCGATAGCCCCCTCAGTTCGCTGGGAGATGTTGACAGTTTCAGCATGTGCTCCTCCTCTATCAAACCATCCTCGCAGATGGTGAGCTTCTGGAATGTCAGGGTCCAATTGCAGCACACTAGACTGCAAGACAGACACACTCTTGGCACCACCAAACTCATTGATCTTAGCACCCTTGATAGCAATGACAGGATGCTTGGTCACATCAAACTCCTCGGCTTGAGTTCCCCACAACGTCAGGTGCACCTGGACAATTAAACAATCACTGAATTCTACCATATAACAAAATGTGAAAGTACTAGCGAGACAAAAAGAGAGAACACAAAAGACATAACAGAAGCTTGTAGGCAGTGTGCTGAAGTAAGCCATGTCGCATTTGTCAGCAAACCCAGCCAGAGTAGAGATACTTTAATTCCATAAAACTAATACCAACACTATTAAACTCTCATATTTCAACAAAATTTCTCACACACTTGCAATGAACATACTTCCTCTGCCATACCCCTTTTCAGAGCTGAAAGCTAAACAAGAGAATGTTATTAATTACAGAAATGCATCATCGATCATTAGGTTTTCCCCCCTCTCCAACGTTATTATTTCTCTTACTCCTAGGTGAAAACTTGTTTCGATTGCTACAAAGAAATGAACTTTAAGAGATTTAGTAAGTAAAATTCTCAGCCATGAATAAGAGTAGTCAAAGAAACAAATACTAAAAATGGCATTACTTCTGCACTCTCTACAGTGGTAAGATATGGACTGCTGCTAGTATGCATGACTTGCTAGTTTCATCAGGATGCCACAATTGAAATGCAGTCCAGTTATGACACTGTTTATTTTATTTGCCATAGTTATACTGAATTACTAATTCCAAACTGATATCGCACATAAATTGAACTATTCCTTACTCTCTAAACAATACTCTACTCCCAGGCACCTAAAGCTCTCATACCAATGGATTATTCAACTAAAGTTCCAGTGAACAATGTAGTTCACTACAAAAATTGCTGGATGAATTTTCAGCAGAGAAAAATATATCTCTTTAAAAGAAGCCAAATAACAACAACAAAAAATGTTATATCGTGTTTTTTTCTTTTTGGAGCCAACAAAATATTATAATTGATTTTGATTCTGCTCTTTCATCTATTCCCTACTGCACTGTGTGAAAAACAGCTTCAGTATCGGTATTTTGCCTGCTGCATTTTTCTTGAAAGAAAGACAGGAAGATTATTATGATTCAGTGATTCCACATATTTAGTTAAGTTCATAAAATAACCAATCTTCTACGAAAATGCAGTATTATGCCAAAGGCGTTAATAAAGGAGCAAACTTACCCCAGTATTAGACTCGTCAACAATTAGCACCTCCCGTTTCTTGAGCTCCCTGTTTGTTGACCTGGCGATGAGTGTTTGGACTTCATTAGCACTCTTACAAACACCAATAACATCTAAGAAAACAGAAATTGAATTTCAGAACCATTGCATAATATCACTGTTTCATTAAAAGGCATACAACGTTGTGGTTGGGGTAATATGGAATCTTTCTGATTACCTGTGGTTAATGGTGACTGTACAAGTTGTGCAATTGTGATTGGAACTTGGTATTGGGAAGAAGGTGGCCTTGTGTATGGACCCATCCCTGAATTTGCCATAGTAGAGAATCCATAGAAAACCACTTTTAGGATGGCTGAGGTGGGAATCGAACTCACCTCTTCTCAGTTGTCCTCTCAAGGCCCAGTGAACTCTATTCCAGCCCTCGGACCGGGACTAAATTTCTTAGTGGAGCCAGGAATCAACCCGGAACATTAGGCCAAGAGTCTCAATACTGTACCTGTTTCAGGGAAAAATATGCAATGACCCGGCCAATATAACACCACATATTCTCCAAGAAAGAGCAGGGGAATAAAAAAAAAAACTGTAACAAGAAAAATGAAATGTGTCTGAAGTCTAGTTTGAGAAATTAGTAAAATCTAGCTGGGGTGGCACGAGATAAAGTACCGTATTTGTTCGCGTATATCTCGCACCCCATTTTTTAATTTGAAATTTCAGGGGATAAAGTACTCGCATATATCTCGCACTCATTTCTGACGCCGTTATATAAATGACCGTAATAACCTTGAGGTAGAAACAAGTTCGATTTAGTGCGCCACAACAGTCGTCATTGTCCAGGAACTTACCCGAAGCGATACTAATAGGAAGAGCGAGCAACAACGAGTTGACCCAAACTTGTCCAATACGAGCCGATCAGGGAACGAGACGCCGCCTTGAGACACTTCATCAGTACGCAATGTTATCGTTCGTTTTGGCGGCAGAGGTTTCCTTTATTGTTGTCCGTCAATTGCCTTGTAGACATCAGTACCGGTACTCTGGCTTCGAAGATAAAATAAATCTGTGCTATACCACTCGCGCCAACAGGCTGGTATGTCTCGAAGATTGCGCAAGTAGGCCTACTGTTACATCGCAGAGAAACGAAGTTCAGTCTTCTCGAATCTCAATGATTTCGTCTTTACGCATTGTGTCCCATTAGAGCTCGGCCGCGTGCAAGCACAAGCATACGGCGTGGCGTGAGTGTTAGCACGCGGTACGTCATTAGTCTTCGGCCGCGGTCGGCGAAGTTCGAGCTCGCTCGTGCAAGTAGCGAGGAATCGATAGGGAAGATGATCGATCGTATCGATCGCTAAGCGTCTGCGCTCTAAATTCCTTTTCTGCCTTGAATCATCCTTAACGAGTGTATGATGTCTTTTTCATAGGTTCTTAATGTCGCATAACCATAACGAATAGAAATAAATGGTGTCGACGGACATTGTTGTGAAGAGCTTCTTGAAGACGGGTATCACAAATGCATTGGACGGAAGTCAGGATGAAGCAGTATGGGATGACGACGAGAATGATGCACGCGAGAGTATCTCGGAGATTGGCAGCAGTGACGGCAGTGACAATAAATAGGGCGAGTACCGTATGCCAGTTGCCTTGTTACAATAATGCAAATTTTGTGTTTTTTCGGGAATATGGTCATTCCCCGTGTATATCTTGCACCGAAAAGTTTCACACATATTTTTGGTCAAAAAAGTGCGAGATATACGCGAGCAAATACAGTATCTCCGGGTCGTTACAGGATGGGTAAAAAGAGGCGCCATCAAACTAGAATTTGTACACAAAAAAAAAGACACACATTCCTGGTGAAGCCAGCATAAAAGAAAATAAATAAGAAACACCACAGATCGAATAAGATAAAATAGGAAATGAAACCTCATTTACTCAGGATCTCGTTTGCATATATTTCCACCTCCTACCCGAGATTCCGATGGCATAAGAAAAACCCTGTATTACGGTGTAATGTCTTTTTCAAAGCTTGCTCAATCGGATCGACTATCAAGTTAAATCACAGGACCAAAAAAATATTAATATCAACTAAAAGTTCCTTCTTGCCACTGCAGGGATTCATCGTAGTGTAATGAGTTCTCCTAATGGGAGGTCGCAAGTACCAAAACAAGTTACCCTCTTATAACATAAAATAAAATATGGCCTACTCTGAGTGACCACGTTATCTGTGTTCCAATGATTGATACCGAGTTAGATTGATCTGTTTGTTGGGCGCCATAGGAAGCAATAAAAGCGGCTACCTAAAATTTATAATGAAACAACTAGCTCTAATAAAACACTTGTGAGATTCTCAAAATCAGGCCGTGGCAAGATTCCATCTTTAACCATAATACCATTTGTGTAGGAGGAAGGTTTGTCTCAAGGATATAGTTCTAGCTACTGGAAAGAAAGTTTTCATTTGAATACAGAATTTAATAAGCAAAATTGACACTAGGGTAATCATCAGAAATACAAAAGTGAGCTTTAGAAAATTAATTAAAATACCACATGAACGTATGAGAATTGGAAGTATGAAATTTACTTGAAATGCAAACCTACTCAATTTACTGAATTGAATTTATAAAGAGCGGGAAATTTGAGAGCTTGAATATAAGTCGTCATTTGGCTCACCAGCGAAGATACTAAGTTCTTCGACCACCACGATGAAAGCACTTTGAAGATCCTCGGAGCGTGACATCATCTTCTCGTTTAGCGGCGAAGCGTAGAATAATGCGAAAGTTCGAAATGTGCAGTAGCGGTGGATCAGAATCCGATAGCCGCATTTACGTGGACTGGATCGTCACTACAGAACACGCCGTATTCACGACTAATATTTGCCATAGAATATCTCAGGGAAAAGTACTTTATGTTCACCATGGAATGAAATTAAAATGTCCGTAGACGTTTGAACACGTGGAAAGATTTCCGTAACTGTCTACTCACTTCACGTCACCGTAATACAGACTTGAAGTTAGCACATCGTGATAACGATTAGAACCATTGAATAATTGAGCACTCTCACATTGCTGTAATATTAATTGACCTCTTCTTCCACGCTTGTCTTGTTACTTATACCTCGCGTCAACTGTCCAGCAAGTTCCGTATGTACGGTCAAAAGGTGAAACGGCGTCTCCGCCAATCACAGCACCACTTCCGCCTCCTTCTTCGAATTTGTCAGCCCCGCCTCTTCTCGTGATTGGCTAAGCCGTCCAAGTCGCCCAACTCTTTGTTCTTCTTCCCGGGTTTCCCAGATTAAATTTCTGTTCAAGTAATTCACCTTTTCTTACTTGGAAGTGTTCCCTCAAGTCCGTTGCGAAATGTGTTATTGAGCAGGGTGTCTATATTTAGACCGAAGTTCCCCAAAATGACTCGAGTTCTCACTAAAACCCTATATGAATATTAAAACCTAGCCTTCCGTATTCTCATATATTCACGTCACGTAATTTTAAAATATTAATTAGACCGTATTTTCTATTACAGTACAGTATAACCTGTCATATCCGGACTAATGTGGCGACCGGCCGATCCAGATATGGAAAAATCTGGATATCACAAGGCTATTTTTACAAATAGCTAGGTGACCAGAAATAATTCAAGAGTTTGTTGTTGATTAATTTTAATGTTTTTAACGGTTTAGTATCATTTTGTTAACTGTATACTGTACATAGGCTAAGAAATAGAATTGCTTTAAACTAAATTAAAATAATTAAATTATAATAATATGCATTACAGTACATGTACTTACATGACGATTTTTCCAGCTTTCCAACCACCCCTCACTTGCTTTAAACTGTTCATCCCCTCCAATTTCCTTATTAAAGTGTAGTGCCTTTTCTTTTAGTAAAGGACCTGAGATAGGTAACCCTTGCTCTCTTCTTTGGGTAAACCAAAGAAACAATGCCTCATTAACTTGGTTGTTAGCTGCCTTTTTCATCATTTTAAGTTTTTTAACACCACTTGTTGACGCTTGTGACGAGCACCACTTTTCAATATCACTCGGAGCCTTTTTCCAGTCACTCACAGTGCTTGTTCCTACTCCCATATCCGCGGCAATCTTCTTGGCTGTTTCACCAGCATCTAACCTTTTTAGAGCACGGAACTTTTCTTCCATCGTAACAACAGTTTTTTCCTTTTTTCGGAAATTTTAGCAAGAAAAACAAGGTTAAAAGATAACAATAACGATAACAACGGTAAACAATAACAGTAACAACAGAAACACACTTGCAAAACAAACTGTCGCTTCAAGACTCGCGCACAGACTGAAGGGTAGAAAGTGAGACAGCCTCGTGTTGACGTTGGTGGCAGGCAGGCAGAAGCCGTGAATGGAATATCGCTTATTCACACAAAGGGATGAGTTTCCGGGAAGATGTCGTTGACCAAGTCAGGCCACAACCCCTCGCGGTCAAGCACGCACACAGCCTTCCAGCGCTGCAACTTTCACTCGTCCTCCCTGGCTAGCACACTAATGTATCCTCGCTCTCAACTAAGACTTAAAAATGCATTCGGAGATGTGTCCGGATATGGGAGGGTTCGGATATCGCAGGTCCGGATGTGACAGGTTGTACTGTATATAGAAATACATCTATCGATTCAAAAAATTAAAGCTCAGAAAATTTAAAAAAATTAAAAAAATAAAAATAAAATTAACAATTTACAAACTTGGCCCAATATCTGCCGCATTGATTTCACATACTGTATATGGCGACCATCTGACTTGTGTCAGAGGCATAAAAGCCCCACTTAAAAACAGGTTACAGTAGCACATGACACAATAAATTTTCACTTGTCCCCGAGTGACCTAACTTTATTTAACTGTGTATGAAATCAAAGCATTAAATCCACTATACACTTTGTCCTGTGATGTAATTTTTTTCTAAAGAAACCATTAATAACATATAATTGCACACATCATAAATCATTCAAATAAACACTCTTTCACTGAAGGCTAACACTAACTAGTCCATTCGATTAGAAAAAAAAATATAGCTGTAATCATAGCTATCACTTGCTATCATTTGATTCAGGTTCAATTACTTACGTTTCAATACAATTCAATTCCTTGATCATCTCTTAAGACATTTATAATATTATATTTGTGGTATCGTAGTATTAAATCTCAAGTCAAATTAAGTAACTGCAATTAGTATTAATTTCATTCAAATAAATATTGAAGCAACTGCAACCACCATATGTGATAATTTTATCGAATTCCATGCCAATGTTGAATTTAAAGTGCTGATCAAAAATCACATCAATTAAGTTGTCACTCAACTGCAATTAACATAAACTCGATGTGTGCTAATCACATTCTCTAGATGAGAGTAAAGTATTCAATTTTCTCGAATTCTACAATGAGGATTGGATTACAATGCATTCCTAACATATATTCTTTGCCAAACATATTATTACACAAAGGCACAAACCTCCTAATAATTCGAGCAACGTGTCTCATTAGATCATGGCCCATTATACAACCACTTAAAAAGTTGGAAAAGCAGATCATCATATGTATATTTCCCATATGTAAACTTCAGCAAATATATTTCAATAATTTAACACCAAAGTGGCAAACATCACATCAAATTATGTGGCAAACATCACATCTAATTATGTGGCAAACTAGAATCAATACCTTAAATGTCAAATCTGAATAACGTCACAGACCTCATTCAAATTTAATAAACTACATGCCCATCATGATATAGTGTAGCAAATAAATTACATTAATAGCTCAAAGACAACTATCCTAAAATCCTCACTCGATCTAATGTAAAAATCGATCAATCAAATCGCCCTAATTAATTGGCATCAGAATTCCCCAAAACTTCATGCAGATCGTAAAATCATTCGAAAACTTCAATAGAATAAATCAACAAAATTGTGGACTGATTATTCAGTCATCATCCATCACAAATCAAGAATGGTGATAATCATCAAATCATTAAACTTCCTAGCAAATTCAATTATTATTGCATCAAATGCACAAATAAATCCTAACTCAATCCTAAAACCCTTGGATTAACTAAATTGAAACTGGTTCCTTCAATAGGTCCGCGGCCGATTTCCTTCCAATATCCCTTCCCTGATCCGTCCTGAAAAGAAAAGTACATGGCCATTGGCTGCATTAATAAAAATATATATATATATATAAACCGCTGAATTAATTGAAGTGAAATAATTATCATTTTAATTATGCAAGAAATGTCATAGAAGAAATAATTGTTAATTCACAAAATATAACAATAATTCATTAGACTCCCTATTATACTGTATGTGCAATTAAAATACACTCATGTCATCATTCACCATCTTGCACAGTTTCCAGCCACTGGCCGGGTCGGTTTGGAACACAAGCCTCTCCAATGTCTTCTGTCTTCCCACCATCTCTCAGCCTCCACCCTCGTCCAGTCTTCTCCTCTCTTCTTCACGCTTTCTTCCACCCCCTTCAGTCACCTGTCTCTCGGTCTCTTTCCTTCCCACTTCGTCTCGAGTATCCTCCTAGGCATCCTCTTCTCCTCCATTCGTTTTACATGTCCATACCATCGAAGTCTAGATTTCTCTATACCATCCTGTAATAGTTCCTCCTTCATTAATTCTCTGGTCCTCTCATTTCTTATTCTGTCCATCTTTGTAGCTCCAATACTGCTTCTCAAGAACCTCATCTCACTGGCCTGTATTTTGCTCTTCTCCCTTCCTTTCATAACCCAGGTCTCCGAGGCATACGTCAGGATAGGGACATAGTACGTCCGATATATGATATTTTTGCTGTTCTGAGGGGCATCCTTGCTCCATAACATGCTTCTCACACTCCTCCGGAATGCTTCTGCCTGTCTCCCCCGCTTCCCAGATACTTGAAACTCTCCACTTTCTTCAGCTGTTCCCCACCAATTGTTATTCCCGTTGTGGTTCTTTCCTTTTTCCTTGTTGTGATCACCATCTCACTCTTATTTATGCTAAATTTCATCCCATATCCTTGTATTATTCCTTCCCACACGTCCAACTGTTCCTGTACCTCCTCCTCCTTGTTTCCCCAAATGATCAAATCATCTGCAAACACCATTGCTTTCATCTTTCCTTCCCCAATTACTTGTGCCACCCGGGTCATTAGGTCATCCATCACCACAATGAAAAGTAACGGTGACAGTGTACTTCCTTGTTTCAGGCCGTTTCTCTGTTCCAACCAGTCCGATCTCTCTCCTCCCACTTTCACACAGCTCACGATTCCCTTGTACATCTCCTTTATCTTCCTTATAGTGCATGTTTCTACTCCTCTATCCCCCTGGGACTTCCATACTTTGTTTCTGCATACTCTGTCATATGCTTTCTCAATGTCCAGGAGGGCCATCAGTAGATCTGTTCCATACTCATACTGCTGTTTTTGTAACTGCCATACAGCAAAAATCAAATCCACTGTGGACCTTCCTGCTCTGAAGCCATGTTGTTCTTCACTCATCCCTCCTTCTATCCTTGTCCTAATTCTCCTTTCCAAAACTTTCTCAAACATCTTTTCATAATGACTCATCAGTGTTATTCCCCGTAGTTTCTGCATTCTGTTCTACTATACCTTTCTTGAAGAGCGGGACAATTACTACCTTTTTCCAGTTCTCTGGGGTCTTCCTTTCCTTCCATGCTGTCTTTATCACTCGGTACAACCATTGTATCCCCACCTCTCCTGCTGCTCTCACCATCTCCACACTCGACTCATCCACACCCGGTGCCTCCCTCCTTTCATCTTCCTCACTGTATCTTCCACTTCTTTCCATGTTAAGTCCTTTTCTGTTTGCAGTTCATCTTCCTCTCCCCCGATTTCTTCCACCTCGCCGTGGTTTCCATTTGGGTTCAGAAGTTCTTCAAAATATTCTTTCCACATTTTCTTCAGTTCTTCCCTATTTTCTATCTCTTGTCCCCTTTTGTTCACCATTCTAACATAATCCGTAGGATCCTTCAGCCTCTTATTTTTTACCATCCCATACAGGACTTTTTTTTGTACCTTCACTGTCCTCCATCATCTTTGTCCACTGTTCCATCCACTTTCTTCTCTCCTCAGCCACTACTCTTTTTGCCTCCTTTCTTTCCTGGTACTCTTCCCTTGTCTCTACCAACCTATTTTGATACCACCTCCTAAAGGCTCTATTCTTTTCCCTTACTATATCTTTTGTCTTCTCATTCCACCATTGTATTTCCTTCCACCTCTTCTTACTGCTTGTTCTCCCACATACTGCTTCTGCTGCACCTACTAGTGTCTTCTTAAATCTAGCCCATTCCTCTTCCACCCCTCTTTCTTCATCTGTTGGAATTCCTTCCTTTACCATTTTGAGGTATTCGACCCTTCTATCTCCTTCTTTCAGTTTCCATATCCTTATACGTCTTTCCTGGTTCTCAGTCCCTTTCTTCTCCTCATGTCATCACGTAGAATATGTGAAAAAATAATACCCTCATGTGCTTGCCTATGGATTACAACTCTTCATGGGAAGACACTAAAAATGTGAGCTGGCTTTCCATTTACCTTTCGATGTCTTGAGGACGTAGGACATTCACTCTTCGTCTGCATAATTCAGTTATGTGTAGCGATCCCTAAAATCCTCATGGTATCGTATTGAAGGACTGTCATCTTTTTGCGAGGATCGATGTGAAGGTTCCCTGGTCTGTGTCCTCCCGGATCAAAATTCCACATCTCCGTCATGTCCCGTTCAGTGATCAGTGTCCCATGGAGTTAGAAATAATGTCCAATACTATGTGTCTCTTCTTCCTTAAATTAATGTTTGTTCCAAAAATATGTGACCCCATTTTGAATGTTGGGATAACACGCCACAGTTGCTTTGACATGTTAAGAAAGGTGAAAAGTTCTTATTATATTCAGTGTGTTTTGGCAATAGGCATTCGTGAAGTACAAAATATTGCTCAGTTAACTGTTAGAACACACTGTACTAGCGTGTATAAATGTCAGCTGTTCACTTTTCAGTGAAATTTACAAAGTTCACTTATTTTTATTATAACATAACCTCTCACCTGTCATGTCATTCCATTTTTCTTCAATCTGTTCTTGCTAGCACGTGTTCCATGGCACTGTAATGATTTCCGGAACTAATGTTGGTCACGAGGTTCATTTTCAGTTGGCCCCTTGCTCTGATTGGCCTCAGCAGTTTTCGAGAATCTTCCATGCTCTCGGATTGGCCGACGCCACCTGTCCGCGTCACGCATTCCGCGTGATCTCCGGTATATAGCCTGCCCTGGCCTACATCAACTGTCGGTCTCGTCTGTCTCCAGCAAGTCACAAGGCCAATCACTCGTCGTCAGCTGTCTTCACGCTGTTTGCACAACGCTTGAATGTGCCTCAACGCTGTGTGCTAATACATCGCAAAATGCTTCTAGTCAAACCAGCAGTGCATTCTAAAATCTACGAAATCTATTTAAGTTAACATCGATACTTGGCCTACGTCAGTTTGTCGTGAGCAAGAAAACGATAAACAAATTTTCTTCTGTGCTGGGCACGAAGTCTTCAACATTTCCAAGACGGTAAAAAGTGATCAAAACCTAGTTCTACAAAGTCTATATAAGTTTACATCAATGATTGGCCTACGTCAGTTTTGTGCTGGGCACGAAGTCTTCAACATTTCCAAGACGGAAAAAAGTGATCTACACGCTCTTCCTCTATTTATATTATGTGGAAATTCCTCTACACCAACGCCAAAAAGCTAAGTGTTTATTATAACCTCAAAAATTTCTAAATCTTAAAAATGTATCTTTCTTTTTAGGGTTATGTTACCCGACTTAAACAACTTTTCAAACTATGCCAAACTCAACTTATTTCTTTCTATTAAGTGGTTTAAGCATGTATTATGCCTTTAAATTGTAGGCTATGAGAAAACGACTGTTCTCTCTCTTTCGCATGTTAACTTTCCTTCAAAACAAATCATTCTTTTCTCTATTTTTGTACAAACTATTAGGCTTAACACCAGTTCACCTATCTGACGAAGTGAATGGCTTGTTCTTCATTTAATCTATCAAAGTGTTCTTGGGAATGCTCCCATTTCAATTGTAAACAACCTCGCCTTGTAACTATCAGGCAACTAGTGGGATGCTATCCCTACTGGCATGTAAATATTGATTTTTCTGTAAATAAACTAGCATACTCTCTGTGTGCAGTCCTAGGCTAAATTTTAAGCCTTCATTTGAGCACTATAGTTACTCACTATTTTACCCTGCATAGTTCTACTTCAGACTAACTGGCCACAAAGTGGTTACTTATTCTCAGGGTTCTTGGCATTTCAAACTTATGAAATCTTGTTCGCTTGTTGTTGGCCTGTCAAAGGTCACATTTCCCTTACATATTTATATATTTATTGTTAATCCTTTTCAAACTTATGAAATCTTGTTCGCTTGTTGTTGGCCTGTCAAAGGTCACATTTCCCTTACATATTTATATATTTATTGTTAATCCTTTTCAAACTTATGAAATCTTGTTCGCTTGTTGTTGGCCTGTCAAAGGTCACATTTCCCTTACATATTTATATATTTATTGTTAATCCTTTTCAAACTTATGAAATCTTGTTCGCTTGTTATTGGCCTGTCAAAGGTCACATTTCCATTACATGTTTATATATTTATTTATTGTTAATCTTTTTAAAGTTGGTTTTTGAATAAAATACCACTGTTATTGGCAAACTGTTTCCATTCCTATTTACTCATCAATGTTCAATCTGTTCCTACTTAGTAAAGTTCATTTTCTTATTAAGACTAGAAGCTTCACTTCTAGTCCTTCCCGAAAAAGGAGGTCTCGCATTGACAGATCCTATCCATCAGCTATTATAAAATATTGGAGTGTCTACCCCGCCAACTGCCTTGACTAAATTCACTGCTGTGTGTTGTTGGAGCGAATTGTCTGCTTAGCATTAAACAACGTGTAGGCTAGTGCTTGCTTGTAATATAATTGCAGCATTAATCAAATGTGTCCAGTCCTCAAAATGAATATGTTTCACTGCCTGTGTGTTTTTTGAAACAGTTTATAGGAATATCATGTGTGATACAACTCACTTGAATTTCACCAGCTTGAAGATATCATTCCCAGGCATCACGAATAAACATGTGCGTCAACATACTCAATTATGTAGCCAATACTCCGATACCGCATAATTTACAACCTTTCACATCAAGTAAGCAATGGACTTGAATAACGAACTCACGTTTGACGTGACTTGTCGTCTCTGTGTGAAACGCCCGGACCACGGTACGAGAATGATTTCCTACCGGCATCACGAAATACTTTAGAATGAGACTGCACTTCTATAACACACAGAATCAGAATGACCTCCCGTCAGCTCGCCTTGCCTGACTGTGCCCGTTAGAGGAGGGGTGTTGCACGTCCACGTGACTCTCTCCCACTTCTGGCGACACAAGAGATTACAGCATAAACCTGTCTTTAAATTCTTCATATTACTTCTTAATAATTATGCACATAATTCTCCATTGAGCATTTAAAAAAAAATCTGGCTTCTTATAACGCCTGGTACTTTTTAACATAATAATCTCAGCTCATATTCGATATAATTGTCCATTCAGATATCCGAGTCAAATCAGTGACATTTCTCTCCCTCGAACTGCAACGTCGCCCAGCGCATACGCTGTCGATCAAGTTCACCATGTGATTCTCCTGTGATGTAATTTGTGCAGTTCTAACTGGGTCACAGCCTCTGTAGCTTAGTGGTCACTACTCCAAATCGGGTACAATACATACCCCTCGACCACAAGACTGACATACGAAGTGTGACTTTATAATACAACACTGGAAAAATTTCCAGCCTTGATATCTCCATAATCAAAGGTTATAAATTGGTAAAAATGTTTTCAGTTCTAATCCCTAAATTATGAGCTACAAATTTATCTTTAATACTGATATTCAAATGAAGATGTAAAGATTATTTCCAGCATTAATCAAATGTGGATAGTGAGGGTCAACTTGTTTATCTGGCTATATTTTTGTGGTTTAAAATTTGAAAATACACTTATGTTCCGTCTAGCCAATACTTCAATGTTTATTTACACACTAGGACATGTTTCGAGGCATAACATTTTCTTTGAAAATCGGCCCCTTCGTCAGCTAGTACAATTATTGGCCAGTCATTGTGACATTAAAATTGATGAAAAATAGATGATGTGGATGAAATGTGATGTAAACATATATGATTGTTGCACTTGCACATTATAAAAAAAAACTTATAATGATTGCAAAGAAAGCTAAAACACTGGAAGTACACTTAATTTTCAGCAGCAAACAATCAATCACTGGGAAAAACTGCTCTAGTCTATGAAACTTCCCTAATTAATATTCCTTTCTTTCATATCTGTGTTGAACTGCCTCGATTGAACTATTAAATCACTGCAGTCCAATATTTTTTGTCATGAGTATCAGTTGTTAAGTTGATGAAGAATGCCTGTTTAATATGTTGCAATGATCAGAATGAGTGTATTGTTCTCTAAGACATACTGGACCGAATGCATGAAAAATATTGTCTGAAAAGATAAAATATCAAAAATGCCTTACTTGTCATGTAAAAGGGTCCTTTACTTTTTAAGTGAAAATGTGAAATGTTAAAGTTAGACGTCTGATCAGAATAGAAGACTTACTTGTTGCATTGGGAAATCAATGGAGCCTATGTTGTTGCGAGACAATTTACATCTTGATGTGTGAAGCTTGGTGGTGTTTAGTTTTGTGACGTTTCTGATAAGGGTGGGGACGAAATAGGGGTCGCTTGGTGTTAGGAATACAAGGGAAATTAAACAATTGGGGGAATATGGTTCTAACATGAACAAAGACACTGGAGGTATACTCATTTTTCAGTAGCAAACAAACACTCACTGGGAAAACTGCTCTAGTCCATGAAAACTCCCCTAATCAATATTCCATTCGTATTTCTTGTTTTCAGTCCTTCTAAAACATAACACCATCTTAATAAGTATTTCCATAGCCAAAGCCCCCTGTTACCTATTGTTAGTTCACCACAAATAATCTAATAGACTCTATCCACCAGACTCCATGCAGTGCCCCAGCAATAGGCAGCATTTTATATCCAAACGTACAGTGACAGCTTGTTGTCCGGCTGTTGTGCTTGTTGGATAGTGACTGTCCAGAGTGCGTGAAGCGCTTGCCTATGCTGTTAGGAAAAAGGGGAGGGGAAGGGGCGGTTGGTGGAATGAGTTGTACTGTTGAAGTGGGATGTGGCTGAGAGGGAAAAAGTGGGGGAGGGGAAAAACAGGGGGTACTATATTGTGGTTTGCTCTTAAATAGTGCGATTGAAGGAAACACATTGTCGTACTTTGGAGACTACTCAGGAATTCGGTCCTGCATCTGTGTTTGGGCAGGCCTATTTAGAATCACCGCTGCCCACCCCACATGGGGAAGGCCCTAGAAAAGGTGGGCTAAACATCGAAGTCACAATCTTGGTCCGGCTGGGCAACCGCACTCAGCAGGTCACCCCTCATGCGGTCGAAACTCAAAATCAGCAAAGAATCACAAATTGATTATTGGATCATGGAACATCAGAACCTTGCTTGATATGGACAATAACATTAGACCTGAGAGGTCAGCTCTCGTAACCCATGAGTTATCAAGACTCAACGTTGACATTGCTGCTCTCAGTGAAACTAGGCTGTCTTCTGAAGGCAAGATTACTGAATCTGGAACAGGATATACCATCTTCTGGAAAGGAAAGGAGGAGGGTGAATGTCGTATTCATGGTGTGGGCTTCGCTGTGAAGACCAAACTGGTAAATTATCACCAACTTACGCCCATTGCAATCAGCGAAAGGCTCATGACTCTCCGCATACCACTCTCAGGCGGTTCCTTTATGACACTAATCTCTGCCTATGCTCCTACCTTAGATTCTGATGATGAAGTAAAGGCTCAGTTCTATAATCAGCTAAGTGAAATCATCTCCAAGGTACCATCTGCAGATAAACTCTTGCTCCTCGGTGACTTCAATGCCAGAGTTGGGAAAGATTACAGGCTATGGAATAATGTGATGGGCAAACAGGGACTTGGAAAATGCAATCCCAATGGACTGTTGCTTCTTGGTCTTTGTGCAAAACACGAACTTTTCATTACCAACACGCAGTTCCGGCTACCTGACCGCTTCAAAACCACATGGATGCATCCTCGTTCCAAACATTGGCACATTCTTGATTATATCATTACCCGGCAATGTGATAAGAAGGACACTCTTATTACCAGAACAGCAAGGAATATAGACGATTGTTGGACAGATCATAAACTTCTCATATGTAAGCTCAGGATATCCATCAGATCTAAACCACCTAGGAACATCAAAAATTTGCCAAGAAAGAAGTTTAATACATCCAAACTTCAGGATGAATCCATGTACAAACATTTTGGAAACAGGATCGTCACCCAGTTATCAGAAAATCCAGTAACAAATGATATTCAGCAAGAATGGGCCACATTACAGAAGATTATCACACAGTCAGCTGAGGAAACCATTGGTTTTAATAGTGCGGAAAAGACAAGACTGGTTTGATGACAACAATGAGGAAATTCTGTCTCTCATCAATGCCCATCTACAAGACCCAACTTCCAACACAAAGAGAGATCAACTACTGGAACTCAAGGGTAAATGCCAGACACAGATAAGGCAGATTAAAAATACTTGGTGGCAACAGAAGGCTCAGGAACTGCAGAGACTATCGGATGCTCGAGACTTGAGGAACTTCTATGCCGTACTCAAGGAAATATATGGACCATCTCGCTCATCATCAGGTACACTGAAAAGCGCTGATAATTCTACTACCTTTACTGATAGTCAAGAAATCTTGGAACGCTGGAAGGAGCACTTCTCCAATCTCCTAAATCGTCCATCAGAAGCTGCTGAAGACTTCCTCTGTGATGTGCCGCAACAACCTGAACAACTGTGGTTGGCAGTACCTCCTACTTATCATGAATTCAGTGCAGCTCTCACCCAATTGAAACCCAGAAAAGCACCTGGCCCAGATAACATCCCTCTGGAACTAATTCAAGCCGGAGGTCATTCCCTCAAAACAAGAATTTTCATCCTTATCCTCAGAATATGGGAATCAAGAAAGGTACCTGGAGACCTAAAGAATGCCACTATCGTCACAATCTTTAAAAAGGGTGATCGCAGTGTTTGTGGCAACTACCGTGGTATATCACTACTATCAATTGTGGGGAAGATTCTTGCAAGAATTCTACTTAACCGCCTCAAGGTTATCTCTGAGAAGATCCTCCCAGAGTCACAATGCGGATTTAGAACTTCCAGAAGCACAATTGACTTGATTTTCTGTGTGAGACAGCTACAAGAAAAATGTAGAGAACAACAGAATCCACTCTTCTTAGTCTTTTATGACTTGGAAAAGGCATTTGATTCGGTTCCAAGACCAGCCATGTGGGCAGTGCTGAAGCGGTTTGGTTGCCCTCAGCGTTTTGTAGATCTAATCAAGGCTCTCCATGATGGCATGACAGGTCAGGTTTGCCATCAGAATAAGATGTCCGATGAATTTCCCATTACCCATGGACTGAAACAAGGATGTGTACTGGCTCCAACACTTTTTGCGCTGTACTTGGCTGCAATGCTTTATGATTCACCCACAAACATCCCAGGTGTGGAGGTCAAGTATCGTTTTGATGGAGGGCTTTTCAACCTAACTCGTCTCCGCTCCTTGAGGAAAACTCAGGTTACTAAGGTTACTAACATGTTGTATGCAGATGATGCTGCGTCACCAACTCTCACACCAGAAGAGCTGCAAGAGTCAGTTAATTGTTACAAAAGTGCATGTGATCGCTTTGGTCTTACCATAAATGTCAATAAGACTAAAGTCTTGGCACAACCTTCACCAGGCACACCTCTTCCTCAGTTCAATATCTCCATCTCAAATTTGCCATTAGAACAGGTTGACCACTTCTCGTACCTGGGCAGTACCATCTCTGTGAGCTGTACCTGTGAGCAGGATGTGGATAAGAGAATTGGCGCAGCCCACGCAGCATATGGACGATTAGCGCACCGGGTCTTCATGAATAAAGATCTGTCTATGAGTACAAAGCTTATGGTGTACAAAGCAGTAGTCATTTCTACATTGTTGTATGGTTGTGAAACGTGGACCCTTTACCGATGTGATCTTAGGAAGCTTGAGCGTTTCCACCTACAAAAACTTTGATCAATCCTGAGGATTAAATGGGAAGACCGCATTACCAATATTGCTGTTCTGGAAAAGGCTCAAATCAACAGCATAGAATCATCCATAATAGGTCACCAATTTAGATGGATTGGTCATGTCCATCGGATGGATGATGTGAGATTACTTCGTCAAATGCTATATGGTGAGTTATGCTATGGCACCAGACCTCATGGTGGTCCTAAGAGGCGCTACAAGGACCAATTTAAGCAGACCCTGAAATTGACAGGTCTTGATTCACAAACCTGGGACATGCTGGCTGAAGACCGCTCAACTTGGCGCCGTACCATCTCGGATACTGTAAAGACGTTTGAAAGGGATCGACGCACACATGAAGAGGCCAAGCGTCAAGCTAGGAAACTTCGAGCAGCCCAACCACGTCCTCCTCCAGCAATACTATGTGGACTTGTGTGGTCGCTTGTTCCATGCCAGGATTGGACTCTTTAGTCACCGTAAACACATCCACAAACTGGACTGAAGGAAGAAGATTTATACTCGGATTCGAGTTAAAGCCGATGATGATGGGGAATTTTTGTTTCTTAATTTTAAAATATGATCCGTTAGTGTATTGAACAGAACGATGGTGTCAAAATTGAAATTGTTTAAATTTGCTGAAACTGGTGATTTCTGTGCTGTGTTTATTTCTATGTTCTCTAGTACATTCATTAATGTGCCTTTGGAGGCATAATGCAGGATGCCTCATTACTGATGTTAGTGTAATCGAGGCCTGTTTCGGGCATGTGCGTAGACATAGCTGAAAATTTGTTGTATCTGGTGAAATATTAATAAAACTTTAGGCTTGCCACCTCAGGGTATAGGGGCTATAAAACTAGCTTTAAATAATTTCACAAAGACCAGGACACCAACTTACAAAATTTACAAACAATTTATTAATACAGGCAATCTTCCATTACCTGCATCTGTTATGCTTGCCACGGTGGGTGAGTGGTTATAGTGTCGGACTACCAACCCCAAGATTACAGGTTCGCCCCTGGCCATGGTAAGTGAATTTTGAAGGCGACAAAATTTAGGATACTCATGTCATACGTTGTTGGCATGTTAAAGAACCCATTTGAATTCAGTAGGCCGTGTTCAATGGCAAAATTAATCTCGGGATTTTCCGCCAACACAAAGCTCCTCCATTCTCTACTTGAAAGCGCTGTAGTAGTGTCAAGGAGTTTAGATATCTAACCTCCTTGACTTTCATAGCGTTCAAAGGAACGACGAAATTCGACATGCAAGCTACCCTCTGGGTGTCAATTAACAAAGCTTGCACCAGGCACCCGAGGCCATACGATATTATTTATTATCCTTGCCTGGCATCCACACACAATCAACACTAACTTGCTTCCATTCCACATCACATTTTCTAAAACAACACCTCCCATCTTGCCTGAGCGGCTTTGGTGGCGTAGTTGGTAGCATGCTGAGCTTCTATGCCCAAGATAGCGGGTTCAAACCCGGCCGAAGCCGTCGGATTTTTTAAGAGCGTTAAAAATCACTCAGTATGCCTTCCTTCGGAGGGGAAGTAAAGCCGGCGGTCCCATGTCATAGATTTATGGCATGTTAAAGATCTTTCCACTAATTACACCTGTGTGAAACTAAATTGGATAGGTTAAGAATGTAAACAACGCTCTTAAGTTGCTACGTTCGTTGCCAAGAGCCGACTGCGGTGGCGTCTAGTAGCTAGTTCTGAACTAGGCCTAGTAGTCGTTGACGGTGGCGTTTGGCGGCAAAAGTAGGAACTATTTGAAAATTCAAAGTTGCAGTCCCTACTTGAATTAAAAAAACAGATACACACACTAATACAGTCATCACAATTAACACCGGTTATCAGACAAATTCTACACACACCCAAAGTACACGGGGCTACATGACCGCGTTGTCGCAGCCCCTAAACTAAGGAACCAACCAACCAACCATCTTGCCTGAATTCCACCTAACAGCTCATTCCCATGGCAACCTCCTCATGCTAAGGAACCTTTTGCCATTCTGCCAAGGCCACCTGGTTATTTTGCACAGCCACCTACCAGCAATAGCCAGACCACCGCCGCGAATCTCTATGGCCAAAACACATAAGACATTCTGTGGTGGTCTACCATTGTGGCCATGGCTGGCAACCAGATAAAAAATAAAATAAATAAATAAATACTACCAAATGCACAAGGCAAAAAAAAAAACTAAAGGTGAGCCATTGTACGGTTACACTGGTTGGGTTGATATCTTGGTATCTGACCTTGAAACTCCTTCCTGTTTGTCCCAGGTAATTTGAATTGCATTCGTTACATCGTAATTTGTATATTCCGGATTTATGATTATTGGTGGTGATGATGCTGCTGGAATTGAACCATTTTTCCGATTAGTATTGTTCGTTTTAAAAACTATTTTTAAGCCATGTTTTTTAAAGGTTTTGGTTATAGGTACTATAGGTGTGACGGTCGAAATACGTGAATGTGGCGTATACTGGTTTATTCCGTTCTCTAATTAGTTTGGTTGTTTTTTCTTAATTTTATTAATTACCGTATTTCCTTGCATAATCATCGCCAATGCGTAATTGTCGCACCCCACTTTTCAAACACTAAAATAGGTTTATAAAATTTCATCGCATAGCATATTCGTATTTGTGCGCCAGTCAGTTGCACATTATGCCGCAACTTTATAACATGGTGCGACTTTGTCTTCGTCTTTGTGCTTGCGGGCTATGAACTGTGACGCGAGCGGCAAGCTTCGTCACTTAGCAATTCCGCGAGCGTATAATCTGGCGTGATCTTGTCAGGAGAAAGTAATCTCGTCTTTATGCCTGCGGGCTATGAACTGTGACGAGAGCGGCCAGCGCACATTCTGCGAGCTTATAGGCCTAATCTGGCGTGATCTTGTCAGGAGAAAGTAATCTCGTCTTTATGCCTGCGTCAGCACATTCCGCGAGCTTTAACCTGTCGTTACCTTGTTAGAAGAAAGAAGCCTCCCGTGCTGCATATAATGATACAGTATATTCTTTGAATTTAAATATTCTTCGCATAATCGTCGCACCCTGCTTTTTCCCACGAATTTTAGGCTAAAAAAGTGCGACGATTATGCGAGGAAATTTGGTATGTTGTTTACATAGTTATGATTGTATCCGTTTATTTTACCAATCTGATGGATAATTTTGAATTATTTGTTGTAGTATTCGGGAGTTAAGGGTATGTTGAATAACTGTGTAAGAAACTAATAAATGTGGCTTTCTTATGTCCTCCTGGATGATCGGAGTCTTTCCTGTGGTCGACAGAAACTCTAGAAAGTAAAAGAGTATTTTCATTTTATATGTGATATGTCATTTGTGGAGAAGGAGTCCTTCGGTACAGTGTAGTTGGCGGAAGAGGCAATCCAGTACTCGGATTTGTAATGAGTGAAAGTTATGTGCCCATATAATGGACACATATCAGACTGTAGCGTCTGTACCCCTGGGGAGCGGCTACAACAGGCATCTGTATTCCATGTTAGGAGCGGCCTAACAATGTGCTGGCAGTAGCTCTAAAATGCCTTTGGGTGCGGCGAACGCATCGTACAAATAGCCTAAATTTGATAGTGTGCGAGTCGAGGCCTCGGAAACAGCTAGGGCGTCCCCTGCAGGCGACACGCAGCTCTTGGCGTCCTGGGAGAGCTGTGAGAAGTGGGCTACTTATTAAGACCGTGATAAAGATTGCGACCATAAATGTCTTGACCCTTACTGGTAAGGCAGAGGAACTAATTGAGTACATGGAGAAGAAAGATAATGCACTGATGGGTCTCAGTGAAACAAAATGGCGAGGAAAGGGGCAGAAGAAACTGAGTATAGGATTCCAATTATATTGGAGTGGTGGTAGTAACAGTAAAAATGGTGTTGCCATGATTCTAAGGAATGATGATGTCCAGTATGTTGAGGAAGTAAATCAGGTTAATGACTTAATTATAAAAATTAGACTTGGCCTCAAAAGTGGGGTAAAGATATCATTCAGGTCTATGCACCCCTGACAGGGAATGTGGAAGCGAGTCTAGAGGATTTCATGGAGGAACTAGAGGGTTGCATCGAAGAAAAGGAAGTGTTGATAATGGGAGATCTCAATGCCCACATTGGAACAGACAGACAAGGATTGGATAAAATAATTGGTCCTTTCAGTTATGGAAACAAAAATGATGAAGGAGGGCTTTTAATAGCATTTTGTGAGAGAGATGGATTAATTATAGGAAATACTTGATTCAGAAAGAAAAATAGCCAAAAAATAACTCGGTATGGATGGGGAGAACGCAAAACGAAAACCATGATAAATCTCTTCCTTATTGAGAAAGAAAATCGCCGGCAACTAACTGATGTCACAGCAATGCCTAGAGAGGATTTTAAAGGTAATCATAAAATTGTAGTAGATAAATTAAGGCTTGGAAAAATCGTCCAGTTAAAGGAGACAAGAGAAAGAAAAATAAAAGTATGGCGATTAAAAGAGAAGGAAATACAGGAAAATTTCCAAGACAGTCTGAGGAAATTGCTCCCATTAGACGAGGTAGGAAATGTGGAAGAAGAATGGTCAAAGTTCAAAGAAAGAATCGTCCACTGTGCTGAAGATCAATGTGGTAGGGTATCTGGTAAAAGGAAGAACATGGAGACTCCTTGGTGGAATAACAGAGTAAAAGAGGCAGTGAAAGAAAAACAAAAGGCCTGGAGGAAGTGGATAGTAGGCAACAAGGTTGAGAATAAAGAGAAGTACCAAGCGGCAAAGAAAAATGCCAGAAGGTAGTGCAAGACGAGAAAAGGAAGTGCTCGGAAAACTTCACAGAAACTTTGCAGGAAGATGCTAAGGGAAGCCAGGAGGTGTTGTATAGATCAGTTAGGAACAAAGTGAAAAGCAGAGAAGAAACAAAATTTGTGCAACTGAGACAGGACGGGTTTTTACACAAAAAGAAGAAATACTGAAACATTAGGAAAACTATTTTGACAAATTACTGAAAGTCAAATCCTAAGTATTGATAGAGGAAAGAAAGGAGGACTGTAGAAATTCAATGTGAAGATATAACAATGTTTGAGATAGAAAGTGCCATAAAGAAGGTGAAGAGTGGGAAAGCAACAGGAGTGGATGAGGTAGCTATGAAGATGATTAAGGCAGCTGGACCCTTAGGGATGTAATGGTTGTACAGATTGTTTCAGGTGATATGGAAAAGTAAAAGTACCAGAAGAGTGGGGTAAAGGTCTAATAATTCCGGTCTTCAAGAAGGGAGATAAAAAAAGTCTGTAACAACTATCGAGGAATCACCCTCATCTCACATGTGGCAAAGGTATTTGAACAGATACTGGAGGGACGACTGAGGATGGTAGTGGAAAAGGAAATGGAGGAAGAACAATATGGATTTCGAAGAGCCAGATCAACTTTTGATCTTATTTTTACGATGAGAAATGTGATGGAGAAAAGGTGGGAATACGGAAAGGATTTGGTGATGACCTTTATAGATATTGTGAAGGCATATGATAGTGTGCCAAGACAACTGGTTTGGGATGCATTGATAAGGAAGAAAGTAGGTAGAGCTGAGGTGAAAATGATAAAAGCCATGTATCATCAGTGTCAGAAGCATGAAGACCAAGATTGGACAAACAAACTGGTTCAATGTCACATAGTTGCCAGATTGTTCCAACCTCTTATCACCTGCCAGCGGTGTTGTCAAGTCACGTCCTCCGACAAGGGAGTGTATTGTCCCCCTTACTTTTCCTCACTGTCATGAATGGAATCCATAAACGAGTGAAACGGAAAATGGGGAGTAAAGGGACGAAGGCCTTACTCTTCGCTGATGACATAGTGATAAGGGGGGACGATGAATTGGAAGGCCAAGGACAAGTAAATGTTTGGAACCAGGAGATAGAAGAGCATGGAATGAAAATCAGTGTGGAGAAGAGTCAGACAATGGTGATGACAAGAAATGTGCGAGATGGTAGGGGAAATATTACAGTAGATGGAAAACCATTACAAGTTGTGAAAAGCTTCAGATACTTAGGGAGTGTCCTAACATGATGGAATGATAAGTGAGGAAGTTGGTAAGAGGATCCAACAAGCAAATGGGATTTACCAGAGTGTGAGGGGTCTGGTGTGAAACCAGGAAATTCCCGAGAAATGTAAAAAAAATCTTGGTTGGTTCTTTAGTTTAGGGGCTGCGACAACGCGGTCATGTAGCCCCGTGTACTTAGGGTGTGTGTAGAATCTGTCTGATAACCTGTGTTAATGGTGATGACTGTATTAGAGTGTGTATCTGTCTTTTTAATTCAAGTAAGGGCTCTAACTTTGAATTTTTCAAATAGTTCCTACTTTTGTTGCCAAACGCCACCGTCAACGACTACTAGGCCTAGTTCAGAACTTAGCTACTAGACGCCACCACAATCGGCTCTTGGCAACGAACGTAGCACCTAAGAGCGTTGTTTACATTCTTAACCTATACAATTTAGTTTCACACAGGTGTAATTAGTGGAAAGTTCTTTAACATGCCATAAATCTATGACATGGGACCGCCGGCTTTACTTCCCCTCCGAAGGAAGGCATACTGAGGGATTTTTAACGCTCTTAAAAAATCGACATTATGACTTAAAAATCTGACGGCTTCGGCTGGGTTTGAACCCGCTATCTAAAAAAATCTTGTATTCAACATATTACACACCTATATTGACGTATGCAGCAGGCACGTGGACAACAACTAAACGGGAGGAAAGTAGAATCCAAGCAGAAGAGATGAAGTTTCTTAGAGGTATAATTGGAAAGACCCGCAGATACAAAATCAGAAACAAGGAAATTAGGGAGAAAACAGGATTCCCAAAGTTACAAGACACAATTGAGATCAGTAAGCTAAAATGGTATGGACATATGATGTGAATGGGAGAAGAACGAGTCCCGAAGCGATTATTTACTGAGAAAGTCACTGGAAGGCGCCAAAGGGGAAGGCCGAGGATGAGGTGGATGGATGCAGCGAGGGAGTGTGTTGAGAAATGAGGAGTGAAAGTGGAGGAAGTACTGGAAGAGGGACGAGAGTGGTGAAGAGACAGAAAAGAATGGAGGTCCTTGATTCACACCCCGACCCAGATCACTGGAACTGGGAAATGAAGAAGAAGATGTAATTTGTGCTTTTTGTAATAGCTTGGATTATGTAATGTCTCTATAAGAGTTTGGAATACAGTAAACTCTCAATTATCCATGTTAATGTGGACTTGATAGAACGGATAACTGATAAACATGGATAATACTAACATAATCTTACTTGATAATTATGAATTTACTGTATTCATGCAAATATAACCCGCATTCCACAAGTACAAGGAAGAGACAAGGCCCATTCAACAGCACAATGGGAACAATTCAACCAATAGCCTATACATTTCCTTATTAGGTTTTTCCTACCACACATAGGTAATATTCACACATAAAAGAATGTTTTAACGACAATTGCTTTATTTATTTTTAGGAAAATTTCCACAATTATTTTTGCTCCCTAATGATGTAAGTGTAAAATGCTTTTTATTTGGTGCAATTTTTGGATTAAATATATATTTTGGGTCCCTGTAGTTGACATAAGGGTGGGGGCAGCCACTTGCTTAATTTCTGTAAGGTTTGTAGGCTTACAGTCATTTTTGAGTCAGATGTTTTGTGGACTCCTTTGTGAGCAGACATAGCAATCTGCTCTGTACTTCTACTCTTCGCCGTTTTTGTATTTCCATGGTTTTCAAATGTTATCTGTGGTTCTTTGTGAACATTTCTTGTGTTGTAATAGTGGATTTGTATTTCTGGAGCAATTTAGTTATTGTTGTTTTAAGGAGCGGAACTAGGAGGTCATCTGCCCCTGAGCAATTTAGTACTTCAACTTTGTAACAGTTTCTCCCACGTGGTGGGCTTTGTGCGTGCTGACTATTTTAGTTCACTTCGCGAGCGGAGAGATTAGTTTTTCCTCGCGAGAGGAGAGATTGGTTTTCCTATTTTCAATTTGTTATTTGTTTTCTTGTGGGGATCTTTTCATTCTGGTGAATTTCTAGATTGACATTTTATTCTATCACCTTACCTCCCAGGGTTTTGGGTCACCTTGTATAGTGGCTTGGCTAGGCTTAATTTTGAACGAAGGCTTATTTAAGTAAGTATTGGTTTGATAGTAGTCTGAATTCTGTGAGCTCACATTAGTCATTTAGCAATTTTTTCTTATATTTTATTTATTTAAGAACATGTTTTGATTTTAGTAAAACTGTTCTTTCATGTCCTACTGGACACTAGTGACTGTCCAGCCCACGTCCTAGGGATTAGCCCACCTTTCCACTCCACAGGCTAGTCCCGGCGTTCCCTCATCATGTCTCAAATCTTGGTAGCAGTGTCCTGTGAGGTTAGGGAGAGGGGGATGTAGTACTAGACTTAACAGAGCTGAGGTTCTCTCTGTTTCTAGAAAGTCTACAATGCCATTAGGCGGGAGGAATTTTAATTACCGATACTGAAGTTATATATTCTAGCACATACTTTTTCAATGTAATGGTGTTGGTGGAGATTGTTTTAAGGGTTAAATGTATATATATATATATATAAATATATATTTTATATATAGGACATGTTTCGACCTTCAATGAGGTCATCTTCAGCTAAAAAATGAAAATCAATTAAGAATTAAACCAAAATAGTATATATGTACTTAAATCTAAATAAGAAATGAAATGTTAATGATAAACTTGTAATAAAATGAAATAAAACACTAAAAAGGATATCCTTACAATTCAGTATTAACCCAATGAGCAGTACTGCCGTCTATTTACGGCACTGTTGTGCGTGGCCCACGGGAGTACTGCCGTCTATTGACGTTCTCGAAGTTCGCGCCTAAACAGTACCGCCGTCTAATCACGTTTCATGGGGAATGTTTGAAATTGTTGCCTGACATTGTACTGGCGGGTCTTTAGAACAATGTTGGAGGATGTTTGACATGTTCAGCGAACGTTATTCCGTGTTTTATCACATCTCGTGTGTTCTGTGCTGAAGTTCTGTCCCGGCATCTGCAGTCACGTAACCTAACTTCTTATGCGATTGTGCTACGAAGTACAACACACGAGAACTGTTTTCTATTGTTGTTTCCTGCGAGTGCACTGCACAACTATTTCTTGACAATACACATTATGTTTCTTTTCCCTCATCTCGGGTTTCCGTGGAAACAAACTCCATTACTCTCTGATTGTCAACATATACACGTGCTAAATGGCGGGATCTAGTCGAGGAGGCGCGCTTGCTCTGCAAGATATAAGTAATATTTTGACTAATGAGGAGTCTGACGATGAAGTTGATATTTATGATGGTGATAGTGATTGTATTGTGTCCGATGTGAGTGAAATTGGTCATTCCTCGGAAGACGATGACATAGAAATTGAGGACGAAGTGCAGCCCGCTGTCGCAAAGAAGGCTAAGCTGTCAGCTGTTCACACTGAAGGAAGAAAGTGGACTTCTATAGGTAGGTTTCTTCCTACGCTTTCTGCTAATTTTGATGCATCAAATTCAGGCGTTAGTGATAATCTTCGTGTGAATGATAATGACAATGATTCAAGAATTGAAGTGTCGATTTTCAAAGAAGTTGTTGACCGTAATATTATGAACTTGATAGTGTCAGAAATGAACAACTACTACATATTTGTTATGGAAAATAAAGACGTAAAGGAAAAGTCGAAATTACACAAGTGGCAAGGCATAACCGTAGAGACTCTTTATGTTTTCCTGGCAACTGTATTGTTGATGGGCCATGTGAAGAAAAACAGGATGAAAGACTATTGGTCGACAAATAAATTGATCGAAACTCCGATGTTCGGTAAAGTGGTCTCTCTCGACAATTTCTCCCTCATTCTAAGACTGCTTCACTTTTCTGACAACAATCTTCAACCCCCAGGTGACAGACTTTATAAAATTAGGCCTATAATAAACTATTTGAGAGAGAAATTCCGATCTTTATTCTATCCCTTCCAAAAGATCTCTATTGACGAGAGCCTAGTTGCTTGGAAAGGTCGCCTAAAATGGAAAGAGTACATTCCATCAAAGCGACACAGGTTTGGCATAAAGGTGTTTATACTTTGTGACTGTGAAACTGGGTTTATCAATGATTTTATTGTTTATACGGGAAAGGATACGGAAATCGAACATGATGACAAACTTGGAGTGTCTGGGTCAGTTGTCAAAACTCTAACAGCACCCTACATTGGTAAAGGCCACAACCTGTATGTCGACAACTGGTACACAAGCCCAGATCTTTTTGAGTACCTACACAAGTAGAATACTGGAGCATGTGGCACAGTCAGAAAAAACAGAAAAGGGATGCCAGACTTCCCGAAGAAAATTCAAAAGGGGGAATGTATTTCACGGCACACCAATGATATGCTGGCGCAAAGATGGCACGACAAAAGGGATGTTACTATGCTTACTACCATACACGAGAACGTGATAGTAGAAACCGACAAAACAGACCACGCCACAGGTCAGAAGAAAATGAAACCTTTGAGTGAACTGGATTATAATGTGAACATGGGTCCAATTGACAAAGCTGATATGCAAATCAGTTTCACTGCAAATGTCAGGAAAACACTGAAGTGGTATGTCAAGTTGTTTTTTTACTTGATTGACATTTCAGTGCTGAACTCTTACAATATTTACAAGATGAAGACTGGAAAAAATCCACGGCTTAGTGAATTCCGACTCTGCCTCATAGATCAGCTACTAGAGGAATTTGCAGTGGAGAGGAAGCCAACAAAAGGAGGTCGAGCACCTTCAGGAGGAGACTGCTTGAGACTTTCTGGACGTCATTTCTCTAAACCAGTACCTCCAACACAATCAAAGCAGAAGCCGCAACGGAGATGTTTTGTGTGTCAGCACACAAAGAAGAGACCGACCAAAAGAACAGACACTAAGTGGATGTGTGTTGAGTGTGATAGACCCCTCTGTGTACACCCCTGTTTTGAAGAGTACCATACCCTAAAGACATTTTGAAAGCCTAGGTGAAACTGATATAAAATTAAGTCGTGTTGTATGGGATACAAACTTGATCAAATATAGAAAGTAATTATGTTTTTCAATTTCCTTTCAGTATTTTTGAGAAAAATATTTTCTACGCCCCTGGTTTCAATTAAATTGAGGGTATCAGTTATGTACCATCAATGTAAATTTTGTAACTTTATTAATAGAGAAAAGTTAGACTCAAAATAACTTAAAATTGAGAACTGCAATTTTTCACGAAAAAACTCACTCCTGGTGGCCTGTAAGTGTCAGCAAAAACTCGCTGATCAAAAGGTTAAATAAAATAAAATAAAATATAATACTGGTCCCTTTACAATAATTTTCAAAATGTAGTTAAAAAGGGAGAAATATTACTGGTGATGGTAAATAAATGTTAAGCGATATAATAAAAAAAAATATCAAAATAATATACATAAAATAATTTAGAAAATTAAGTTCTAAAATCAATAATTAATTAGTTCAGTGCTTGAACAGGGTGTCTACTGTAAGGATGAAGTAAAAATTAGTTACTTTTTAGGTACCTTTTAGTTAATTTTAGTTACCTTTGAATTCAAGATATGTCTGAGGTCTGCAAGCATAGGCGCTCATCACGCGGTGAAGAAAAACAACAATGAACTGTTTTTAAAGAGGTTTTTTATTTATCGTATGGCTTTTAGTACCGGGAGTGTCCGAGGACATGTTCAGCTTGCCTGAGTCTGTAGCTGCTTCCAGCGGACACCCTTAGGTTGAGCTACAAGTTCCATTCAATTTCAAGTTGCTACCAGATATCAATGATACCTATAGAGCATCCAGCGTTTAGAAAAGACTGTGGAGCCTTATGGCGACAGTGTTGCTAACTCTAGGCAGAGGTAGCGCTGACGTCATACGTTATGTTCACCCGCTCGAGTACTGTCCTTTCATAAGTTAGCGAGACAACACAACCCCACAGCTACCTGAAATAGAACACGCGCAGGAAGGAGCAGTTTTGAAAGTGTTGACGGATTTGACCCGTATTAAGGATACCGTACGCGAAGAGAAGCAATAACGACATTTATTTCGTTGTGATATGACGCATTACTGATTGACAGATGTGGAGAGCACAACCCTTCCTTCCTTCTCGGATGTATGCTGACGGTGTTAACAATTTTTACGTCAGCAATACTGTTGATCATCACCTTTTTTGTTATTAGTTGGGCTGTAATTTAGTTTCTTTCAATTCTATTCTTGTTGTTTTGTTTAGATTAATATTTGTAATATTGTAGCGAGTTAGCCGTGCGGTTAGGGGCGCGCAGCTGCGAACTTGCATTCGGGAGATAGTGGGTTCGAACCCAACTGTCGGCAGTCCTGATTAGATTGAACAGAAAATCAAACACACACAACAATAACACCAATGACGGATAGTGCTTCAGAACTTATGTTGCCGGCGGAACTGAGCACGTGCTCCACTCCGGGCGAGAATGCAGCACAGGACGAGGCTGTTCTTTCCAGCGTGCTAACCTTGACAATTTCTAAATCACTAAGACGTAATATAAACGATACTTGTATGCAATAACAAAGGTAATCACTTGGCAGATAATTGTAGGAAGCTATTATGACGAAAAATATATATGTTCAGAGTTCCTTCATGATAAAAGGCGAGGTAACAAAACCAGTGTAGGGGGGGTATCCGTTAAAAGGAAAAGCCCTTAAGACCCACAGTCTTTTCTAAACGCTGGATGCTCTATAGTGGTGAACGTTGGAACTTGAATAGAGCGTTCCGACGAAATCTAACCTAACAATTTAGCTTCACACAAGTTTAGTCTGTGGAAGAATCTTTTACATGCTATAAATCTATGACATGGGACCGCCGGCTTTACTTCCCCTCCGAAGGAAGGCATACTGAAGGATCAGCATGCTACCAATTACGCACCGAAGCCGCCTTAAATAAAATTCACATGAGGTTATAAAAATTTTAAAAATAATAAATATATACTAGATATTTAATATCCAATGAGTTGATTCAGCTAATATGTCGTCATGTGCACAATATGTTGTTATAATTACGGTACCAAGAGGTTGCTCTGCTCTTGACCATTTGGCGAGATTTCCTTCGTCCCCGCGGTAGGTCACAAAGAAATATATGCGATGTTACGCGATCGTCACCGAATTCTGCCTTCGCAGTCAAATACGGAGAAATATCGAGATGTTGCACGATCGGCGCTGGTCTCAGTTGTTTGATGAGCTTCCCGTAGTTTTCACGATAGAACACGGAGAAAAATCGCGATTTAGATAATCAGTGTCACTTTAAGTCATTCGACGAGATTTCCATTGTCCTTGAGGTCGGGCAAAAGAAAATATAGCATTATTACGCAATCGGCGCCACTTGCTGTCCGTTTGACAAGAATATAGTAGGCCTAGTCCTCGTCATTGAATGCGGAGAAATATCGCGATGTATCGCAATCGCTGCCGCTCTCGGTCGTTTTACGTTGTCCTCGAGATATTATGCAATCGTCGCCGCGCCCGGCCATTCAACGATTGTCTGCCTGTCTATATGTCCTGACAGAATGGCGGAGGCAAGCTCAAGGTTGGGCATGGTTAAAATTCACGAGTAGTTATGAACATGTTGTTCGGTCGGCGCCGTGATTCCCTTTGTCCCTATGCTGTGGTTGGGAGTTCATCAGTTCAAGATGGATCACGAGGAGGATTTAGTATTTCGATGCTACGTAGGCTGTCATTTTTAAGTGGGTTGATGCACTTCTCGCTCCCCGCACGCTTTTAAGTATACGGTCATGGGAAAAGTGGCAAATAGGTTTCGTGATGGGTGTCCCGTTTGGGTGCCCCGTGAAGGGTGCCCAATCACCTTTGACAGGATTCCCGCAGTCCTCGTGGTCACAAGTTCACGATAGGGGACGGGTTTTATGATTTTACGCAACTTACGTCGATCTCGGTCAGTTTGACGAGATTCCCGCAGGCAAGTCGTGCGGTCAGCCGGCCGTCTTGAGGATGCGATTTTGGAGGACGAACGTTCGAAGTAGGTACGGTATCTAATATTAATAATTATTCTGAGAGGATTGCACGAATAATACGACATGAGGGCAAGTTCTATTTCGACTGAGAACCACGAATTATCTACAAGTTATCGAAATAATCGGTTAGATTATATATCCGATGGAACGAAAGTTCGAAGGAAAAATCGACTTATAACAGAATTTCGAATTAACCAGACTGGATGTCGCAAATTTACTACACATTTTTTTTTTTTAAATAACTTACGGTATATGTATTTCGAAGATATTTCGCCTTTTTTTCGAAACAGCAACATTTCGCAAGATCGCGACATTAAATTGTTTCGCGTTATTTCTGGACTTCAATTTGACATAGGCCTAGTTTCCAAATAACAGAAATGAGAGATTTCTTTTTAGTTTACGAAGTATTCGCGAATAAACGTCCCGCGCAAAGTCAGGTTTCCTAATACAGTAACACAGAAAAATATTTCACACGAAACTTAAATCTTCTTGATGCCGAAAATATACGTTGAACCGATGTATACCACTCAAGGTATCCTCAGTATGTATTTCCTTGAGGTCGGGCACGGGGGCACGGCGCCGCATGCGTGAAACTCGCTCCATCGCAATCTCTGAGCCTAGCGGCGCGAGTTTAAATGATTCAACACGCCTTCAGAAAATTTTCGTTACCCGTTTGTAAAATTCGTTAATTTTTAGTTACTTTCGTTACCCATTTGTAAAATTCGTTACTTTCGTTACCGGTAGACACCCTGTTGAATAAATAAGCTAATAAGGGGTAAAACACCAAGGTCATCTACCCCAATTTTCTATTGCACATATCGTAAATTATAGATTATACGCATGTTCGTATCTGAAAAGGAGCATGCTTTACTGTGTGCTATTGAACCTGCCTCTTGGGAAGTTGATACACCACTACACAATTCTTTAGCGTTAAACATCTCAACGTGAAACTTTGGACACATATTTTCCAGTGCTGGAGGTGTATAGACGGGAGTTATCTTAACGAATGATGAAAGCTTTGATTTAAGAAAGTACCATAGTAAGACGATTATGCTTTATTAAAATATAATTTTCATGTTCCTTGTCTGAAATGACAACAACTTATGGATATTGAGTTTTGAGTTTGATTTTCTAGCCCTGTAATTTTATCACATGCCAAAAGCTACTTAGTACATCACATAAAAAATTATTTTAATAGGTGGGAGAGTTTGTAATGAAAAAGACAAATAGAATATATGAAAATAGGCTAATTAGTTTTTCACGGTACTACTTGTTAAAATTTGAGTTGCAGGAAAAAATCTCACCCATTTCTCGCAATAATTACTGCCGCAGTCATAAGATGATCGTAGTAATTGCAAGTTAGAAACCCCATCCACTGGACATCACACGTCTTGCCTGAAATGTAATTGTTCGTTTTGGTGGTGGTGCTCTCCTTTCATTCACGGTATTTGTTGTCCATCTGTTGTATTTTCGATAAGTACCGGTATTCTGTCTTCACGTTTCATTGTTGTTTCTCAGTTAGGTGTGATACTTTTCTTGTGTAGGTCGATCTCTAAGTTATGAAGAAATGTGGAAGTTATACAGCTGGGTGAAAAAAGTGAAAAAATATGTGGAAGAACATGGTAATAGAGCTTCTGGTCAAGAATTCTGTGTGACTGAATTTAATGTTCGCTGCTGGTGTAAACAGAAAGCTGCGCTAGAAACCAACAACCCAATGCAAGAGGCATTAAGAGGGCTGAAAACCAGCAAGTTGCCTGAGCTGGAAGACGAGATGCTTCGTTACGTTACAGAGTTGCAAAATGATGGCTTTAGTATCACGCACGAGATGCTAAATCTCAAAGAGTGTGAACTAGTGATCAAATGAGATATCAACTGTTTGGATATGAAAGTGAGCCTGGGTTGGACCCATAGATTACTGACACGAAAGGGATGTCTGCGAAGGCGAACATATCTCTGTCAGAGAATGTCAAGTGATGTCAACGACAAAATAATAGATTATCAATTAGTATGATAAAATTGGTCCGGCCAGATCAAACACAAAATGCCAGAGTTTCGCCCCGGTGTGCCGTTGGGCTCGTCAGTTGGTACAGACACACCTCACCAATACGCATGGCTAGCACATACTGAGAAGGCCATCACAAGACACAAAATACAAGTAGTATTGACGTCACGAGTGATGCCAATGTGCTAAGGAAGTCAAGCTCCCTTTCATAAAACAAAAACCTTACCTTGGCAATCCAAATTGGTAATGAACATTCCCGAATGGGAATATGATGTTATTTCCGTTTGATCAGATAAATTATCAGTTTGATCTGGCCGGACCAATTTTATCATACTAATTGATAATTTTACTGATCAAACGGAAATAACATCATATTCCCATTCGGGAATGTTCATTACCTAAAATAATAGATTTTCATCACCATGTGAAAACAATGTGGAAGAAAAACTATTACCTCTCATCTCAAATTGGAAATGCAGATCAAATCCCAATTAACTTTGACATGCCATGCAACACTACCATCAACAAGGAGGGAAAATCTAGTGTGCTTTTACATACAACTGGGAGTAAAAGAAGTGTTGATCTGTCATGCTAGCAATAACTACAGACTGAAGAAAATTGCCACTGCATGTTATTTTCAAAAGAATAACCCTGCTTAAAGTGAAGTTTCGCAAAGAATTCAAGAGGATGGATGGATACAGTTCTTGTCTAGCACTGGTTTCGTACGGTGTGTGGAGTACAGCCCATAATGCTTTGATGCCCGGAAATGCTAGTGTGGGACAGTTTTTGCAGACACTGGGTGGAAGACGTGAAGAAACTTCTTCAAGAAATGAAAACTAATCATCTTGTACTTCCTGGTGGACCCTCAAATTGTCTACAGCCCTTAGATGTTTCCGTCAGCAAGTCCTTCAAGGACAACATTCGTAAATTGTACACCGAATGGATGGCAGAGGAAGGGCATGAGTTGACGCCAGCAGGCAAAATAACGACACAGTCAGTTGAAGTCTAGTGTGGTTGGGTAATATGGGCATGGGTTATGGTGTTGACAGACGTTGTTGAGAAGAGATTTGTGCCAGTCGTTTCGACTGACACAATATTTTGTCCCTACCCCTCCCCCTTCTCCTGGCTGCTTGCCACGGAAGGTGGGCTCTCGAACAGATAAACTGTTATTTCAAACATTTAAAACTCCCGCTTGTTTCCCCCTGCCTCATTGCGCATACTTCCGGCTGCGGGAGTCACGAGAAGCTGCGAGTCCTTTCTGGAAAGTGCGAGAACATTCCCAAACTCCTATCTTCCCGCCGAGCGGCAAAAATGCCGCGCTATGATCGGCCGATGTGACCGCACATGCGCGGTGGCTAATATGTGCTTGCGAGTCAAGAAGACGCGAGGATTCTGTCCCGAGGCTTGGTGCAATGTAGACGCTAGTGCTTTGAGCTGGCCTTTCGGAAGGCAAGCACTTGAGGCGGTGTGGCCACGAGGTCATTTCATCAGGTACTGTAATCTCTACGCAAATTTGTCGATTTACAAACTATCGCTTGAAATATATCTGTCTTTTCTCCCGTATGGAATTTTATATATTTTTAAATTCTGTTGCCTCAGTGCGGGTGAAGAGGCCATGTGTCTGGTAAAACTTTTGGACTTGAACTTTGTGTGGGGCACGCATTTATAGAAAGAAATTACATTCTTTAAAGAGGTTTCATATTATTGTTCTGGAAGATATTGCTTCCTAATTTCTGAACTGGATATTAAATTTTTCACCCTGATAGCCTCGTATTTCAAACACTTGGTGGTCGCGTGCTCATAACCGCCGTAATCCAGACGCCAACGTAATTTGGTAAAGAGTTAACCTCAACTTTATTAACCCAATGAGCAGTACTGCCGTCTATTTACGGCACTGTTGTGCGTGGCCCACGGGAGTTCTCGATGTTCGCGCCTAAACAGTACCGTCTAATCACTTTTCATGGGGAATGTTTGAAATTGTTGCCTGACATTGTACTGGCGGGTCTTTAGAACAATGTTGGAGGATGTTTGACATGTTCAGCGAACGTTATTCAGTGTTTTATCAAATCTCATATGTTCTGTGATGAAGTTCTGTCCCAGCATCTGCAGTCACGTAACCTAAATTCTTACGCGATTGTGCTACGAAGTACAACACCCGAGAACTGTTTTCTATTGTTGTTTCCTGTGAGTGCACTGCACAACTATTCCTTGACAATACACATTATGTTTCTTTTCCCTCATCTCGGGTTTCCGTGGAAACAAACTCCATTACTCTCTGATTGTAAACAAATACACGTGCTAAATGGCGGGATTGAGTCGAGGAGGCGCGCTTGCTCCGCAAGATATAAGTAATATTTTGACTAACGAGGAGTCTAACGATGAAGTTGATATTTATGATGATGATAGTGATTGTATTGCGTCCGATGCGAATGAAATTTGGCATTCCTCAGAAGACGATGACATGGAAATTGAGGACGAAGTGCAGCCTGCTGTCGCAAAGAAGGCTAAGCTGTCAGCTGTTCACACTGAAGGAAGAAAGTGGACCTCTATAGGTAGGTTTCTTCCTACGCTTTCTGCTAATTTTGATACATCAAATTCAGGCGTTAGTGATAATCTTCATGTGAATGATAATGACAATGATTCAAGAATTGAAGTGTCGATTTTCAAAGAAGTTGTTGACCATAATATTATGAACTTGATAGTGTCAGAAATGAACAACTACTACATATTTGTTATGGAAAATACGGACGTAAAGGAAAAGTCGAAATTACATAAATGGCAAGGCATAAGTGTAGAGACTCTTTATGTTTTCCTGGCAACTGTTTTGTTGATGGGCCATGTGAAGAAAAACAGGATGAAAGACTATTGGTCGACAAATAAATTGATCGAAACTCCGATGTTCGGTAAAGTGTTCTCTATATAATTTTCAAAAGAAAAATATGTATTGTCCGTTGAGCCATTATATATTTAAACACAAATTGTGCTAAATGTTCCGGCATAACTCAACAAAATGACAGTGTTTCGCCCCGGTGTGCAATTGGGCTCTTCAGTTGGTTAAAGCACACCTCACCAAGACACTGTCTAGTACACACTGGGAAGGCCATTGCAAGACGTATTTGATACATGTGTATCCACGTCACGAGCAAAGCCAGTGCACTATGGGAGTCGAAACTCCACTCCAAAGCAATTATAACCTTACCTTGGCATTGAATATATAATTTTCAAAAGAAACACAATTTGTGTTATATATATATATTCAATTATATATTCAATGCCAAGGTAAGGTTATAATTGCTTTGGAGTGGAGTTTCGACTCCCATAGGGCACTGGCTTTGCTCGTGACGTGGATACACATGTATCAAATACGTCTTGCAATGGCCTTCCCAGTGTGTACTAGACAGTGTCTTGGTGAGGTGTGCTTTAACCAACTGAAGAGCCCAATTGCACACCGGGGCGAAACACTGTCATTTTGTTGAGTTATGCCGGAACATTTAGCACAATTTGTGTTTAAAAAAGTGTTCTCTCTCGACAATTTCTCCCTCATTCTAAGACTGCTTCACTTTTCTGACAACAATCTTCAACCCCCAGGCGACAGACTTTATAAAATTAGGCCTATAATAATCTATTTGAGAGAGAAATTCCGATCTCTATTCTATCCCTTCCAAAAGATCTCTATTGACGAGAGCCTAGTTGCTTGGAAAGGTCGCCTAAAATGGAAAGAGTGTGATAGACCCCTCTGTGTACACCCCTGTTTTGAAGAGTACCATACCTTAAAGACATTTTGTTAGCCTAGGTGAAACTGATGTAAAATTAAGTCGTGTTGTATAGGATACAAACTTGACCAAATATAGAAAGTAAATATATTTTTCAATTTCCTTTCAGTATTTTTGAGAAAAATATTTTCTACGCGCCTGGTTTTAATTAAATTGAGGGTATCAGTTATGTACCATCAATGTAAATTTTGTAACTTTATAAATAGAGAAAAGTTAGACTCAAAATAACTTAAAATTGAGAACTCCAATTTTTCACGAAAAAACTCACTCCTGGTGGCCTGTAAGTGTCAGCAAAAACTCACTGATCAAAAGGTTAATATGGACAAATGAACCAATTCTCCAAAGTCTGATATCAATGTGAATTATAACTGTTGTACCTTTTGGATGGGGAATATTTTCTGTAATTCTTGTCGACATAACCCTACATTGTCGGCATCTGGTCTGGCCATTGTTAGGCGCCTTGTGGCGCATTATGTTCTAGGCCGCTAACTTCATTTCTCATTGCTTGCTTGCTTGCAATGTCTTAATATTTTACTTTGAGGGCATCTTTGCTCAGTAAGCCCTCCTGGGCCGATATTATTTAAATTCAACCACTAGTTTGTGAGCACGTGTCCGTGCAATTAAATTAGCTTCTGTGGTTTCTGATGCCACACATTACCACCCCCTTGCTGCCGTGGTTGGCAGTTTGCATGTTCTTACTTCCGCTCTCCCGAGCCTCATCATCATCATCATCATCTTGTACAGTTTCCAGCCCCAGGCTGGGTCTGTTTGGAACATAAGCCTCGCCACTTAGATCTTCTTGGTGTTAATTTATATTGATCCCATTTAGCATCAATGTCCTTCCATAATTTGGTTTCTGCTGTTTTCTTTGCAGTTTCTTCATACCTGTTTTTGATAGTATTTTTCAAGATCCTTTTTGCTGACATAAAATCAGTCTGACTGACAAGTTGTTGTAGTGTGGTACCTTTTTTTGCTAATCTGTCTGCCTCTTCATTTCCTGCTATTCCAACATGAGAAGGGATCCACTGAAATGAGATCTGTTCTTTCAGTTCTTTATTTTGGGGCTTATAATTTGATGGGATGGCTTGGATGGCTGCTTTTGAATTTGTAATGATAACACATTTTTGATAATCAATGTTTCTGCCTAATAACTGATGGAGTGCATGTTAAATTGCTCTTATCTCAGCATCGAAGTTGGTTTTGGTTTAGCCTACTGGGAAGTAGAGTGAGAAGAGAGATGAATGTATTCCTGCTCCAGTTCTATTTTCTTTGTCTTGTGAGCCATCTGTAAATATTTTTAGCCATTGATTAGATGGATATCTTTCTTCTATTGTACAGAGGGACAGTTGTTTTAGATCTTGTGGTGAAGAGTCTTTCTTGCAGACCTCTTCTAGCAAAGTAAGATCTGTAGTCACTTGTATATATTCAATGGGACTGACTGGCATATAGAGTGGTTCAAGTTTTATTTGCAGATTGCTCTTATTGATATATTCTTTGGCGAGACTTAAGGGATCTTTTTGTGTTTTAAGATTGGGGCTAGAAACTGTTTTTTTGATCCATGTCATTTGAGGTAGTCTTTGTATACTGAGATATGCATTGGCTGTTTGATGTTTCATCTCTTCTTCTATTGGCAAGTTGTGGGTATATAATTGCAAGGCGGTTATAGGTGTGGTTTTTATTGCGCCTGTCATGATTCGTAGGGCATTATTCTGACACCTCTCAAGGCGATCAATGTTTGACTGGGGTGCTGTAGAGAGTACTTCACTGCCATATTTTATGATAGGTTTGATGTAAGTTTTGTAGGTTTTGTTGAGTGTGTCTTGAGTGCTCCCCAAGTAGCTCCTGCTAGTCTCTTCAGTAATTTCATCCGTTTGCTTACCTTATCCTCCACATGTTGTATGTGTTTGGTCCAGTTCAGCTTCTTGTCCATGAGGATACCTAGGTACTTTGTACTTTCACTTTTTGGAAGGTCTTGATTACTAAATTTGAGACTGAAAGTTGGATTGTGGTGTCTCAGGGAGAAAAACTGGTATACTGTTTTGGTAGTATTGGTTGTCTTGTTTCAATAATGCAAATTTTCCATTTTTTCGGAAATAGTGTCTTTCGCACACAAATCCCCGGATATATTACTCACCGAAAATGTTCACACTCATTTTTGGTTAAAACAGTGATTTACATGCGAGCAAATACGGTACTCTAAATAAGAAAACACAATTTACTCCTATCATCCAACACTACATGGCAGTGATCAGCTGCAAGTTGCCCCAAGTTATTAATTCATACCATCCCACATACAGTACACAAAAACAAAACTCTCACCAACTATGTTGTTTGTCTCCATCTCTGCCAGTTTCTGAAGTGGAGTGAAGGTGAATGATAGAGATGGAAGATCCGAGGAGTCTTCATGACATGGAATGACCTGTGTATCTGATGTAAACGAGAGTTCATAATCATTCTTTAGGTTGCTGAACTGCTTATTAGCAGTTTTAACCGAACAGCGACTGATGAAGTACACGTTGTTCACCTGCAAGTGGAGTATCCAGCATGAGAAAACATTTTTACTACCACAATACTAAAGCACAAAAATTAATAAGCTTCAGAAAGACCAAATAGCCCACATTTCATGAAAGGTATTACAGTGTACCCCCGATAATTCGCATGCGGATAATTCGCTTTGCGGTTAGTTTGCTGATCTCGAACAGTATTTTTTTAAGTAGTAATTCTTTCAGCAACTAATCATTCCGCTAAATAAAATAATCTCTCCGTCGTTTAAAAGAATTTTAACCCGATATGATGCGTGGAGACAAAACCATTGAGATTTGAGAGGACTAACTGTGTTTCTCAGCGATGTAAAATTAGGCCTACTTGCACACTGCTACCACAATGCTGCAATACAAGCATGTCGTCGAATGGGGTGTAGTGCGGATTCCTGTTATCAAAACCGAGAGAGTACAAAGAGGAATGCACTTTCACTCAGAACCTATCCTCCCTTTCCGAACAGCCACACCCCAAGATTGCTAACCTACGAGTTGTGAAGGGTAGATACGTGGACAGCGTACCAGTATTGTAAAGAGCTATTATTGCCTGATGGCGAAAACCAGCGGGATGCCGAGAGCGTGTTTATTGGATGTTCTTCATGCAGTCAACAAGTCATGGGAGAAAATTACCGCTACTACACTCGCACAAAAACAAGCGTTTGCTGGCCTCTGGGATGACGATATTTCGATCGGGCAAGGTGGTCACACCTCGATTACATTAAGGCAAAACCTGGATGGATGCAGAAGAAATTGACATTCAGTAGTTAAGACGTCGATAAAGATGATTACGGCTTCAGACATGAAAGCGAGGAGGATATTGTACCGAATTTGACTGCCAATGCCGGTGAGAAAAACGGAGATCCAGTAGATATCGAATGCGGGAGTGATGCAACGGAAACCCCAAAAGTTCAAAACATAAACAGCACTCGCTATCTGCATTCCTCCTGCCGATGCGAGGGAAGTACAGTCTGTATTAAATGTTTGAATTCTAACTTACATTTTTGCAGTACATGCAACATATAAATTTTGTTTTAAATGTTCATAAAATACATTTCAATATTTTAACCAATAGTTTTGTTTTACTAGCCTTAAAAACATAACTGCGGATAGTTAGCGGAAGTTCGTGCATTAATGACCGCAAATTATCGGGAGTGCACTGTATCAAATCGAGCTATATGTAGGGATAGGAAAAATTCGTGATTTGCGTATTATTGAAATGAAGTAATACACAGGTGGTAATGTGTTTTAATAACCCTAAAAATTGCAAAAAGAATGGTTTTTGAACTCGCGGAAATTTCGCGAGTTTCGCATGAAAACACGAATTTTAGCTTTTTTGTATTTTCTTTACAATGTACTTCCGATAATTCGCGGCAATTAATGCATGATTTCCGCAAATTATTGAAACCGCTGATTATCCACAGTAATGTTTTTAAGCCTAGCAAAGAGAAAACTATTGGTAAAAATATTGAAATGTATTTTATGAACACGCAAAAAAAATACATATATATATAAAACTTTATAACATTGTATTATAAGACACACTGTGTGGATTATACCAATATTGAAAACTAAGAAAAATGACTGTCATCACTTTTTGTTTCTTAGATGGTTTATTTTTTCTAATTTTAGATTGTACAATTCTGAAGAAAACCATATATGAGAACGAAAATTCATCTCGATTTTCTATATAAGAGATAAGCGTGACTATAGACACATTAGCTTGACTGTGGGAACTTTCAGGATTTCCGTTGCATCACTCCTGCACTCTATATGTACTGGATCTCAGTTTACCTCACCGACAGTCAAATTCCGTACAATATCCTCATCACTTTCATGTCTGAAACCATGATTGTCTTTATCGAAGTCTAACTACTAAATGTCACTTTCTTCTACATTTTGACATTCATCCAGGTTTTGCCCTAATGTCATCGTAGTGAGACCACCTTGCCCGTTTAAAATATCGTCGTCACAGATGCGAACAAACGCTTGTTTTTGTGCGGGTGTTGTAGCGGTAATCTTCTCCCAGGGCTTGACTGCATGGAGAGTATCCAACAAACATGGAAAGATTAGAAACTTAACGGTAGATAGTGGGCCTCACTTTCTGCATACAGCGATCTCTATCAATCTGGGTGGTCATCCTAGTAAGTTACAGTACTTAGTTATTGATGTTTTAAGGGCCAGAACAGCAAGGTCATCTGCCCCTTCATCCTAGTAACTACTCGCCACGTGGCGTCATATTGTGCGCCTTTCAGACAAGAATATCTAGATGGCAAGTATCCAGATCAAAATGTGCCACTGTTTCCTGAACTAGTATTAACCAGGTGGTCTTCTTGGTTTCATTCTGTAGTGTGCCTGTCAGAGTACTTGAAAGATATTTTGCAATTTATGAGTGAAGTTGTAGGGACTGATAACTCTGGTGTTGATTTTCGCAACAATGTTTCACATGACGAAATACTTGAGATTCAAAGAATTTGGCACAGACATCACTGAACTCATCCCATTATTAGAAGGCCACCTCCAACTGTTCACCTTCTTGATGGACATCTACGGAGAATTCAGCAAGCTCTTAAACTTGCTGTTTCTGGAAAGTATGGTACCAACATTAAGGAGCAGTTGGAGGGTTGTGGAAATGTGTTAAATAGAGGGAAAATACATTCAGTTTTAGTAAACGCTGGGTCTCATGCTCTTGGAAAATTAATCAGCTTGAGATCCGTTGACCCTGGGAACAAGATTTATAAATGTGTGCGTTTGATCCAGCAGAAATAGTGCCAATGAACATTAATGAGGACATTGCAAAGAAAATTAAGAAGTTGCCGTTCTGTGGAACGCTGGAAGAAAGTGAGGTATTAAGAGGATACAAAGAACTGCAAACTTTAATCAAGAAGCAGATGCATGACAGGACCAAGACAGACATTGTTGGAGTTTTGCAAGGAATGACATTTGTATTTCCAAAGTTCTCAGAATCTGTGTTGAAAACCATTTGGATACCCTGTTCAAACGCTGTGAACATTTGTTTTTCAGCACGTTAAGTGATATGCGTCACCGTTTGTCACAAGAGAATTTGGATCTCTTCACAGAAGTATACTTTGAAGGATGACTGAAATATGTTATGCATGTTATCCCACGATATTTTAAAAAAACCTGCCTGAAATTTATGATTTTGTAAGTACCGAAAAGTGCACTTGAAACCACCAAATTTGCCACTTTAAATACCGCTTTCTTCACTCTGAAATCACCGAAAAATTCCAATTCCTAGCTAAATGAAAAGTAATAACTGAGTGATGAAGCTTGAAACTCGGGCCAATATTTGATAGCATATTTAAACAATACAGTATAACCCCGATTTAGCGTGACCTCGATTTAGAGTAAACCCCTCATTTTATTTGACTAATAACAATTTTCTGTCTATTCAATACAAAAAAATTATTATTGAAATGATCTTATTTCATTATTGGACATGTTTCGAGCTCTTATTCAGCTCATCATCAGCCAAATGCCCTCACAACAAAATAAGAACACTCACCAAAGACACAAAGTTCATAAACAAATACAATTAACAACATGCATTAAAAATTGACATATAATATAACTTAGCATCCTATAGTAAAATTGACAGCTTATTATAATGGAAACATCAAATGTTCCTGAATAAAAAGTTGATGTTGCTTCGTTCTGACTTCCCTACACACGCAACAAACGGAGCTGTGTCATGCACAATTTGCTAACTATCATTTTGACCAGCCCACAAGTCATCATATGGAACGGATAGTGGAAACTCCCATTGCTGTGGCAAGGTTCTTGTTTACGGTACATCAGCCCTCATTGAAGCCTCCTCATAAAGTTAAGAAACACAATGTGGCTCCTAGTTGAATGAATCCTGTCTGTTAGCAGCATTTCATCTAAGGAAAAACCAAAATATGCTAACTGAAACAATTAACACCCAAGACATTTGAAAAAGAATCCTAACCGAACGAAAAATTATCGTTTACCTTCATCTCGAATCCATGAGTACGGAGCGTGTGTGCCTTCACAGCTGTCTTAAGCTGGAATGACACTTCGCGGAGCAAGCCTCTATGGCGATGACGTGCCTCCGGGGAAGGAGGGGAAACAAAGCAGGGGTACGTGTGTAACACGCGTCCGAACAGTGGCTAACATGTGCAACATGTGAGATCCTTCTACGCATGAGATGTACTAAAAAACCTGACCTTAATCCTAATTCTTAAATATTGTGGAACAAATATGCGCCGATCTATTTTTTTTAAATTCTTACTTGTAAGTTTATCCATTAGTGTATCACACAAAACATTGGTTTCAAAATTAATCTCATTAAGATTATTAGCTCGTGGAGGAGGTGGAGGAGATAGTGGATATGATGGAAAGAAGGAAGTTGGATTTATTGGGATTGGCAGAAACAAAGTGGAAAGGGGAAGGAAGGAGAGTACTGAGAAAAGGCTATAGACTGTACTGGAGTGGGAACGAAGAGGGAAAGAGGAATGGAGTGGGAGTAGTAGTACGAGATGGTTTAAAAGAAGAAGTGAGGAGAATAAGTGATAGGATGATGAAAGTGAAAGTAGCACTGAGGGGAGAGACCGTAGAAATAGTGCAAGTGTATGCTCCACAAGTAGGCTGCGCTTCTGAAGAGAAGGAGGAGTTTGAAGAGGAATTGCAGAAGCAGCTGGTAGGAAGAAATATGATTGTTATGGGGGACCTCAATGCCCATGTAGGAAGAGAAAGACAAGGTTATGAGAGTGTTCTAGGACCAGAGGGTTGGGGTGGAAGAAATGAGGAAGGAAAGAGACTGTTGGACTTCTGCCAGAGGAACAGCCTGCTAGTTGGGAACTCCTGGTTTAAGAAAAGAGAGAGCCACACAATCACATGGTACAGTGATGACTTGACCAGGAAGTCGGTGGTCGACTATATACTGTATGAGAAAGAACTAAATAAGAACATCACGGACATCAAGGTTATACCATCGGAGAACCTGGATAGCGACCATCGATTAGTGGTAATGAACCTGAGAGGGAGTAAGGAGAAGAAAGGGACTGAGAACCAGGAAAGACGTATAAGGATATGGAAACTGAAAGAAGGGGATAGAAGGGTCGAGTACCTCAAAATGGTAAAGGAAGGAATTCCAACAGATGAAGAAAGAGGGGTGGAAGAGGAATGGGCTAGATTTAAGAAGACACTAGTGGGTGCAGCAGAAGCAGTATGTGGGAGGACAAGTAGTAAGAAGAGGTGGAAGGAAACACCATGGTGGAATGAGAAGACAAAAGATATAGTAAGGGAAAAGAATAGAGCCTTTAGGAGGTGGTATCAAAATAGGACGGTAGAGACAAGGGAAGAGTACCAGGAAAGAAAGAAGGAGGCGAAGAGAGTGGTGGCTGAGGAGAGAAGGAAGTGGATGGAAGAGTGGACAAAGATGATGGAGGAGGATAGTGAAGGTACAAAAAAGGTCCTGTATGGGATGGTAAAAAATAAGAGGCGGAAGGATCCTACGGATTATGTTAGAATGGTGAACAAAAGGGGACAAGAGATAGAAAATAGGGAAGAACTGAAGAAAATGTGGAAAGAATATTTTGAAGAACTTCTGAACCCAAATGGAAAAGATGGTGAGGAGGAAGAAATCGGGGAAGAGGAAGATGAACTGCAAACAGAAAAGGACTTAACATGGAAAGAAGTGGAAGATGCAGTGAACAAGATGAAAGGAGGGAAGGCACCGGGTGTGGATGAGTTGAGTGTGGAGATGGTGAGAGCAGCAGGAGAGGTGGGGATACAGTGGCTGTACCGAGTGATGAGGACAGCATGGAAGGAAAGGAAGACCCCAGAGGACTGGAAAAAAGGAATCATTGTCCCGATCTTCAAGAAAGGTAGTAGAACAGATTGCAGAAACTATCGGGGAATAACACTGATGAGTCATTGTGCAAAGATCTTCGAGAAAGTTTTGGAAAAGAGAATTAGGACAAGGATAGAAGGAGGGATGAGGGAAGAACAACATGGCTTCAGAGCAGGAAGGTCCACAGTGGATTTGATTTTTGCTGTAAGGCAGTTACAAGAACAGCACTATGAGTATGGAACAGATCTACTGATGGCCTTCCTGGACATTGAGAAAGCATATGACAGTGTATGCAGAAACAAAGTATGGAAGTCCCTGGAGGATAGAGGAGTAGAGAAATGGACTATAAAGAGGATAAAGGAGATGTACAAGGGAAGCGTGAGCTGTGTGAAAGTGGGAGGAGAGAGATCTGACTGGTTGGAACAAAGAAACGGCCTGAAACAAGGAAGTGCACTGTCACCGTTACTTTTCATTGTGGTGATGGATGACATAATGACCCGAGTGGCACAAGTAATTGGGGACGGAAAGATGAAAGCAATGGTGTTTGCAGATGATTTGATGATTTGGGGAAACAAGGAGGAGGAGGTACAGGAACAGTTGGACGTGTGGGAAGGAATAATACAAGGATATGGGATGAAATTTAGCATAAATAAGAGTGAGATGGTGATCACAACAAGGAAGAAGGAAAGAACCACAACGGGAATAACAATTGGTGGGGAACAGCTGAAGAAAGTGGAGAGTTTTAAGTATCTGGGAAGCCTGATACAAGATAATGGAAGAAACGATAGAGAAATAAATGAGCGGGGGAGGCAGGCAGAAGCATTTCGGAGGAGTGTGAGAAGCATGTTATGGAGCAAGGATGTCCCTCAGAACAGCAAAAAGATCATATATCGGACGTACTATGTCCCTACCCTGACGTATGCCTCGGAGACCTGGGTTATGAAAGGAAGGGAGAAGAGCAAAATACAGGCCAGTGAGATGAGGTTCTTGAGAAGCAGTATTGGAGCTACAAAGATGGACAGAATAAGAAATGAGAGGACCAGAGAATTAATGAAGGAGGAACCATTACAGGATGGTATAGAGAAATCTAGACTTAGATGGTATGGACATGTAAAACGAATGGAGGAGAAGAGGATACCCAGGAGAGTACATGAGACGAAGTGGGAAGGAAAGAGACCGAGGGGAAGACCGAGAGACAGGTGGCTGAAGGGGGTGGAAGAAAGCGTGAAGAAGAGAGGAGAAGACTGGACAAGGGTGGAGGCTGAGAGATGGTGGGAAGACAGAAGACGTTGGAGAGGCTTGTGTTCCAAACAGACCCGGCCAGTGGCTGGAAACTGTGCAAGATGATGATGATGAAGATTATTAGCTGGATTAGTTCTTTGGAACATATCACCGTACATTTCATCAACGCTATTACCACAGTAACAAATATGTATTGGCTTACATCATTTCAAATAAGTTAACACTGTGACGGGATCACAAATGAAGCCACCCTCTCCCTGTCAAGTATCGGTATATGCCCGCTATAGGAGTGTTCCCCGAGTAGACACTATAATACTCCTCTCAGACACTTGGTGTTTGACATATTTAGAATGAAAAGGAAGGAAGCTTTTTGCTTTACGCAACCGTTAATCATGCGATCATGAGCCACGGGACCTCCTTTTTACGTGGAATCCGAACCACAGGACATGGCATTTCACTTCGAAAAATGTTTAGAATGATCTCGACCATAAGGTCCTATTCCTTGTGTTGAGTTAACATATCCTCCGATTTCCTTCCAAAATCCCTTCCTTGACCCGTCCTGAAAATAAATGACCATTGGCTGCATTAATCAAATGAAAAAATGTCATTCCTAAAACTGAGATGTGTGTATATATGGGAAGACCCTCCTCAATTCAGGGGCAGATGACCACGTAGTTCCACCCCTTAAAACAACAATAACTAACTTAACTAACCCTTCTCAATATTTTTATCATAAAAAAACGCACTTAAAAAATGTGTCTTAAATGCGAGTGGTTCGGCCACTGTCTTGGCAAACCAGTTTTTGTGTTTCCCTATTTGTTTCCACTCTGTGTGGTTGTACATATCTGTATTATTTGTCTTCATTGTATTTATTCATTGTCAAGTTAGTTTTGTTTATGTTGGTTAGTTGTCATGATTTATTTGTTTTGATTACATGTAGTATTCCCACTGCCGTGTTTCCAGTAGGATATTTTTGCTTAGAAGGTAATTTTGTATTCTTAAGTTGGCCACATTGATTCATCTTTAACTTGTTTTTGAACTCTCTACTGTGATTGGCTGCTTTCGGCCTATCAGAGGCCTTTAACTTGTTTTTGAACTCTCTACTGTGATTGGCTGCTTTCGGCCTATCAGAGGCCTCCTTGCTGCTTGTAGCGACCAATCACGTTTTTCTTCTTCGTTGTTCTCTAAGTGTAGCCATGACACAATGCTGTGCTTCAACGCTGGTTGTGATATATCAACGAACATCCAGCTAATCATTTCTATAATTGGTGCTATCTTCATAGTAACCGTGCTTAGCAATCATGTCCTATGCACATGATTCATATTTTGTTTGGGCAGTGACATTACGGTGATTTTCGATCTCATCAAACCATGCTTGATGTTGCTACGCGCCATGTCGACGAATTCTTCAATCTGCGGCGTCGGATAGTTTGTTGTAATGTGTTTACTTCCATCTTCATTTACTGCCTAACAATTTGTCTTCACGCGTATGAATAATGATGATGCTTCGTGTGATAAGTAATTCATCGTGTCTGGAAGCATGTTACAAGGCCAGGCATCATCACTAATTGGAGGTTGACGCTAGGCTAAACTGCTTTACTATTGTGACAATACCGCGCGATTGGCATATCCCGGTATTTGTATGATAGCAACTACTTTGACTTCCTGCAACACCACTGGAATGGAAGTTGACGCTGGGCTTAACTACTTTACTATTGTGTCAATACCGTGCGATTGGCATATCCCGGTATTTGTATGACAGCAACTACTTTGACTTCCTGCGTTTCACACATAATTTGCTTTATTAACAGTTCATTTTGGGCTTACAGTATCGGCGCATCACTGTAAGTCAGTCCTGGTTCGACGACACATTCTCGTTCCATGCGACCTGTTTTTTCATTATTTGTTGCAACTCCACTTGTGTTGCATATTTAAATTATATCATTCTTTGGAACCGTCATGTATTGCATGCCGCTCTATGATGTACTGATCTGCAGCTACGTTCAAGACAATATATGTGTTTTAGGCTCAAGACTTAACGTGTGTTAAATCCTTGCGAGTGTTTCTTCAATTGTGTAAATTTGTGCCAGTGTTTCTCATATGTTTATGTGCCACCTTTGAATATTTGTTTTATGTGCCACCTTTGAATATTTGTTTTATGTGCCACCTATTTGATAATATATCTTATTATTAGTTAGTGGTGGCGTTGTGTCCTTTATGCCTTCCTGGACCTCCTTATTTGGTGACAATAAGATTGTCTGGTCCTCCACATGTTTGCTAAAAAGTCATGCGACCTTTGTAAAGTCAACCCTTTGTATTATCACATCATTATCTAATGCTTTGGCCAACAAATCTTTATACATTGTCCACTATTACCAGAATACTCTTGGTGGGTTGTTGACTTCCCGCGTTGGCCATTACATTATTTGGTCCTCCGGGCCGGATATTGAGCTGTTTACTACTTTGAATGAATTATTAAGCATTGTTTTGGCCATGTTGGGCCCTTGTTTCTGGCTATTTCACCAGGAAGGCCATAAATTTAACATTGTATACGTTCCCATTAACTTCCCAAGGACACAATACAGTATTCTATGTTCAGATGTTTGTTTACAACTTAATCGAGACCATTGTCTCAGTGTTTATTTTTTTGTTAGTTAAGTTGGTTGTGTTAGTTAGGTGTGCAACTCTGGTAATTACATCTAGGCGGGCAATCCTAAAGTCATTATGGATGATGCCCAAAAACGACTTTTAGTTAGGAAGCGTGCAGTCGCTAAGGGCATGCTTACCTCACAAGAAAAAGTAATTAGCAACTTTCAGGACATTACAGAAGAGCAATATCAAATGTTAGTGTTACGCAAACACAAATGCGAGGAAATTTATAAACAATTTAACGAAGCGCAAGTCGCTTTAGAGGATATTACAGACAATATCGACGAAGAAATAGCCGAACGTTGTGACTTCGAAGATAAGTATTTTGAGTTGATGGTTAAAATTAAACTACATTGTGACAATTTCAAAAAATCCAACACTACAGACAGTGATAACCCTTTGAATAATTTGCAGAGTGCACAATTTCCTAATGCTAACGTAGCTGCAGCTCATATAAAGTTGCCTGAAATTCAAATTCCGCAGTTCAGTGGCGACTTCACAGACTGGCTGAATTTCAGAGATAGCTTCAAGGCCATAGTAATTGATAACCATGCTCTTTCTGATAGTGTTAAGTTCTACTACCTTAATTCTAGTCTTAGTGGGGAGGCCAAACTCCTCCTAAAGAACATTACTGTGTCAGATGATAACTTTATGGTTGCATGGAACTTGCTGACAACTCGATACAATAACATTAGGCTCATAGCGCATAACCATGTCACCAAGCTTTTCAAGCCCCCTGCATACGGTAATGATTCAGTGTCCTTGCGTGCCATCATCGACCACTTTGTTTCTCATGTCAATGCGTTAGAAGCTTTGGACTTTAACGGGGTTCCCCTTCAAGACCTGTTATTGTCACATTTTATATTGGAGCTACTAGATAATGATAGCATCCGTGAATGGGAGAATCATGTTGATTCTGGGAGAATTCCCACTCTCCAGGACTTGGTTAGCTTCTTAGAGAAAAAATGCAAGGTACTGGAAATAACTGAAAGGAATGGGTCCAGGCCTGCATTACATACTGCTGTAACCAAACTTAAAGCTGAAGGTCATTCGCCTCAGAAACCCATGTTAACTACTACCAAATCTCGTTGTACATATTGTAGGAGCATTGATCACCAATTGTCGAAATGTGGTACCTTTATCAAACTTTCGTCCACAGCCAAATGGGATTTTGTCAGGTCTCGAAAATTATGTTACAATTGTTTGCGTAATTTCGAGCCTAATCATCAATGTTCGAAGTACTCTTGTAACACTTGTTCCCGAAAACACCACACTCTTCTTCACTATGAGCCCTCCAGTGGCACTAGTAATGATGCTTCTCAAGCTCATGCTAACGTGGTAAACACTAGTTGCAGTAACATCGCTCGTGACAATCAATTTTCAAGGACGCTACCCACTGTCAAGTTGAATATATTAGCTGGCAATGGCTTACGTGTACCTGTCACTGCACTACTTGACTCTGCATCAGATTGTAACTTAATTTCGTCACATTTAATTAAGAAATTAAGACTCCACACCAAACCTATGAAGGTACACATTCGCGGTGTTGGTCAAAATCAAAGCACTGCTACTGTTGTTGCTGATGTGAACGTTTTTGCCTGTGCTACTAATTGGTCTGCTAAGCTTTAATGTCTCGTGGTTCCCAATATTGCACTTGAGCTACCCACTGCTGGTTTCGATACCTCTGAATGGAACATTCCATCACATATTGATTTAGCTGATCCTGATTTCAATTGCACTAAACCTATTGACCTTGTTCTTGGTGCAGAATATTTCTTTGACCTGTTATGTCCTGGTAAAATCATACCAGTTGGTGATTTGCCCATCATTCAAAATACCTCTGTGGGTTGGGTGTTTTCTGGGAAGCTGCCCAGTGCAAGCACCTCGCAACCATCGCACGTGGTATCAGCACTTACACTCTCACGCCCTCATGTAGAACAACAGCTGGAAGCGTTTTGGAACGTTGAAGAAGTTGAAACCCCAGTGTTGTCTGTTGATGAATCCATATGTGAAGAACACTTCATTGCTACTACCACTCGCAAAGACGATGGTAGATTTGTGGTTAGACTCCCTCGCAAGGTAGACTCGGAGCCTCTAGGTGCCTCTCGCTACGCTACACTAAATCGTTTTCACTCTCTCGAAAGACGTTTGGCTCGTAACCCTGAGTTAAGGTTAGAATACACTGAATTCATGCATGAATATCTAGCCTTAAACCATATGCAAGTCGCCCCCCACCCGACTGATGGTGAAGTTTACTACATTCCCCATCATCCTGTTTTCAAGCCGCACAGTACTTCTACAAAGCTCAGAGTGGTATTTGATGCTTCGATGGTTACTATGTCTGGGTGCTCCCTTAATGATACTTTGTTGGTGGGCCCTGTAATTCAGCAGGATTTGTTCTCTATTTTGCTTCGGTTCCGTACTCACTTGATAGCGTTTGCAGCTGATCTGAGTAAAATGTACAGACAGATTCTTGTAGATCACAAAGATCGTGACTTACAGAGAATATTTTGGAGAGACTCTCCTTCAGACCCAATAGTAGAATATCAATTAAACACCGTTACATATGGTACTGCCCCAGCTTCCTTCTTAGCCACTCGTGTGCTAAAGGAGCTCGCCCTCACTGATGGCACAGCCTTTCCAGCTGCCACTCAGATTGTTTTAAACGACTTCTATGTTGATGATTGTATCTCGGGATGTGATTCCGAGCATGACGCACTCATTCTGTATGATGAATTGACCCTTCTTTTGAGATTAGGTGGTTTTGAACTGTGTAAGTGGAGTTCAAACTCCATGACTCTAATAGATTACATTCCTCTTGATCATCAAGAGAAACAACAACTCCGTAGTTTCGGCGATGGTGAAGAAACAGTCGCCAGAACGCTAGGACTTTATTGGCAACCTATCGATGACTTGTTGCGGATTCAGTCACCTATCGTGAACTGTGACACTTCAATTACCTTTACTAAGCGTTCATTTTTGTCCATTGTTGCCTCTATCTTTGACCCTTTGGGTTTAGTGTCACCTATTGTGGTTGCTTGTAAGATTCTCTTCCAAGATTTGTGGATTCACAAACTCGGTTGGGAAGACCCCCTTCCAAAGGAAATCGCGCAAGCTTGACTGAATGTTTATAGCAATTTACCTGCGATTTCTGAGATTTCTACTCCACGTTTGATTAAGCCTGCTTCAGAAATCAAATCTATGCAACTTCATGGCTTTTGCGACAGCAGTCAGCAGGCCTATGGAGCTTGTCTCTATTTATTGTCAATTGATACCTACGGCGTCGTCACTGTTGCACTTGTGTGCGCTAAGTCGAAGGTTGCTCCTCTTAAACAGTTGTCTTTGCCCAGACTTGAGTTATGTGGTGCACTTTTGCTTTCCAAATTAATTGCAAAGGTGCAACCCGCTTTGAACTTGCCTATTGAATCCGTCTATTGTTGGACAGATTCCACTATTGTTTTGTCTTGGTTGGCTTCGCCCCCCTCAAAATGGAAAACCTTTGTAGCCAATAGAGTTGCTGAAATACAAAGGCTTACTGTTCACTGCGCCTGGAAACATGTCTCTTCCCGTGACAATCCAGCCGACATAATTTCCCGAGGCTGTATGCCCTCGGAATTGAAAAATAATCAGCTATGGTGGTATGGTCCAGCATGGTTGAAGGCCTTTACAAGCTCCAGTACTTCAGATATCTTTGACACTCCTGTGTCCGAATTGCCCGAGTGTAGAATTTCGTGTGCAAATGTATCTAAACCTGTTGACATTGAATTTTTAAACAATTTTTCTTCCTACACGAGATTGTTGAGGGTCATAGCCTACTGTATTAGGTTTTTCTCTAATTGTAGAAATACCACCAGGATCAGTGGTCCACTCACTGCCATTGAAATTGATGTTGCACTACTTACATGTGTGAAAATGATTCAAGCTCAGTGCTACTCTACTGAACTTACTGCTCTAATGAAGAATGAGCAAGTGCCATCCACTTCCACCATCAGCAATTTGCACCCTTTGCTTCACTCTGATGGCACTATTCGTGTGGGAGGCCGTTTGGAATTGGCCGACCTTCCATTTGATACAAAACACCAGATACTTTTGCCCAATGACCATCATTTCACTAAACTCCTGGTCAGACATACCCATTTAAAGTTGCTTCATGGCGGGGTCCAGGTTGTGATTGCGACTATCCGACAACGCTTCTGGATACCTTCACTACGAAAACTTGTTCGTAGCCTATCTCGCTCTTGTGTTACTTGCGTGCGCTACGCTGCACGTCCTTCTGAACAGTTAATGGGTCAACTCCCAGCTGTTCGCCTCCATCAAACCTTTCCCTCACGTTGGTGTTGATTACTGTGGTCCATTCACTATCAGGTACGGTGGCCCCAGGTCAAGGGTCTCGACGAAGGCCTACATCGCAATGTTCGTTTGTATGGTTACGAAGGCTGTGCACACTGAAGACGTCACTTCCCTCTCCAGTCATGCTTTCGTTGTAGCCTTTACTCGCTTCTGCAGTAGAAGGGGCGTTCCCGCTCAAGTGTATTCCGACAATGGTACCAACTTTCAAGGCTCACAGTCTGACCTTGCTGATCTTGGTTCGTTGCTCTCCTCTGCAGATTTTCAATCTGTTGTTCAAGATTCTACGTCATCGCTACTAATTCAGTGGCACTTCATTCCTCCTAGTTCTCCGCATTTTGGTGGACTATGGGAGGCAAACATCAAATCTTTGAAATCTCATTTAATAAGAATCATGAAGGCTCAAGTACTTACGTATGAAGAATTGACCACTCTCGTGGTGCAAATTGAAGCCATTCTAAATTCTAGACCCATTTCGCCTATGACTGAGGATCCTACTGACTTGTGCTATCTCTCGCCAGGTCACTTTCTTGTTGGACGACCTTTGAATGCCTTGCCCATTCCTGACGCTTCTGAAGTGCCCATCAATAGGTTGTCTAGATGGCAATTACTTCAACAGATTATGACTTCATTGTGGCGTAAATGGTCCACAGATCATTTACTCTCCCTTCAACAACGTCACAAGTGGAACCGTGTGTCTCCTAACCTCAAGGTTAGCACGCTTGTGCTTATTATGGACGACAATGTTTCTCCTACTTACTGGCGACTTGGACGTATTCTTGATGTTCATTGTGGTAGGGACGGCCTAGCTCGTGTGGTCTCTCTACATACCACCTCTGGACTCTTGAAACGTCCCATCGTCAAGGTGTCTCCCTTGTTGCCGCAGAACTAAACACTCTTGTATTTTCATAAACAACCTGCCTGTTGTTTCTGTGCGGGCAATATGGTTCGGCCACTGTCTTGGCAAACCAGTTTTTGTGTTTCCCTATTTGTTTCCACTCTGTGTGGTTGTACATATCTGTATTATTTGTCTTCATTGTATTTATTCATTGTCAAGTTAGTTTTGTTTATGTTGGTTAGTTGTCATGATTTATTTGTTTTGATTACATGTAGTATTCCCACTGCCGTGTTTCCAGTAGGATATTTTTGCTTAGAAGGTAATTTTGTATTCTTAAGTTGGCCACATTGATTCATCTTTAACTTGTTTTTGAACTCTCTACTGTGATTGGCTGCTTTCGGCCTATCAGAGGCCTTTAACTTGTTTTTGAACTCTCTACTGTGATTGGCTGCTTTCGGCCTATCAGAGGCCTCCTTGCTGCTTGTAGCGACCAATCACGTTTTTCTTCTTCGTTGTTCTCTAAGTGTAGCCATGACACAATGCTGTGCTTCAACGCTGGTTGTGATATATCAACGAACATCCAGCTAATCATTTCTATAATTGGTGCTATCTTCATAGTAACCGTGCTTAGCAATCATGTCCTATGCACATGATTCATATTTTGTTTGGGCAGTGACATTACGGTGATTTTCGATCTCATCAAACCATGCTTGATGTTGCTACGCGCCATGTCGACGAATTCTTCAATCTGCGGCGTCGGATAGTTTGTTGTAATGTGTTTACTTCCATCTTCATTTACTGCCTAACAATTTGTCTTCACGCGTATGAATAATGATGATGCTTCGTGTGATAAGTAATTCATCGTGTCTGGAAGCATGTTACAAGGCCAGGCATCATCACTAATTGGAGGTTGACGCTAGGCTAAACTGCTTTACTATTGTGACAATACCGCGCGATTGGCATATCCCGGTATTTGTATGATAGCAACTACTTTGACTTCCTGCAACATCACTGGAATGGAAGTTGACGCTGGGCTTAACTACTTTACTATTGTGACAATACCGTGCGATTGGCATATCCCGGTATTTGTATGACAGCAACTACTTTGACTTCCTGCGTTTCACACATAATTTGCTTTATTAACAGTTCATTTTGGGCTTACAGTATCGGCGCATCACTGTAAGTAAGTCCTGGTTCGACGACACATTCTCGTTCCATGCGACCTGTTTTTTCATTATTTGTTGCAACTCCACTTGTGTTGCATATTTAAATTATATCATTCTTTGGAACCGTCATGTATTGCATGCCGCTCTATGATGTACTGATCTGCAGCTACGTTCAAGACAATATACAGTAGCCTCTCACAAATCCGGACCTCAAAAATCCGGACTCCGGCAAATCCGGACCGCTCAAAAAATATTTTTTGTAATACAAAATCAGTAAAATGTAGGTAACGTGATGCTTAAGCGCCTTCAATTTCTCCGCGACCATTCCGCATTACAAGAATGACGTCTTTTCTATTCTACTGGCTGTGCGGCACGGCGGGAGGTCATTGACTCGCCCCCTCCCCAACAGCTCTTTGTTTACTCATACAGTACTTAGTTGACCGCGCTCACTCTCTCTGTGCAGACGTTATTTTCGGTGGCTACCTCGTGTTGTGTCGGTGCTCTGTGTTTCTCGCGTCTTGTTTTTAAGTACTGTAAGATGAGTAACAAACGAAAGCAAGTGTGTGTGTCAGTGGAAGAAAAACTCCGTGCTATAAAGAGGATTGATGCTGGAGAATCGGCGAAAAAAATCACTCTAGAGTTAGGAGTAGGAACAAGTACAGTTTCAGATTGGAAGAAGAATCGCGGACAGATAGAAAAATGGTGTTCCTCTCAATCCAGTGGAAGTGCGATTAAAATTAGAAAAAGCATGCATAAAGGCAAACATGTAGAAGTTGAAGAAGCATTGTTCTTGTGGCATGAACATTTAAGAGGTAAAGGGGTTCCTATTACGGGGCCTATGCTTCAAGAAAAGGCGTTGCATTTCAAAAAAGAAATTGAAGGTGAAGATGGTGAGTTTACAGCAAGTGAAGGTTGGCTTGATCGTTGGAAGAAACGATTTGGTGTTCGTAAACTGTCAATAAGTGGGGAGGCATTATCAGCCAACAAAGATGCTGTTCCTGAATTCAAGAAACTACTTTTTAGTATCTTGGACAAAGAAGAAATTTCCGGAGAACAGCTCTACAACTGCGACGAGACTGGTTTAAATTATAAGATGTTGCCCACAAAAACTCTTGCGTCAAAAAAAGAAGTTTCAGCCCCGGGCTACAAAAAGAGCAAGGAACGAGTTACGGTGTTGGCGTGTAGTAATGTGACCGGCAGTCATAAGCTTAGGTTAACATTGATTGGAAAATCAAAAAAACCACGAGCTTTTAAGAAAATAAAGAAAGATGATGAGTTGCCACTTTGGTATACAAACCAACAAAAAGCGTGGATGAATTCTGCAATTTTCAAGACATGGTTTACCAAGGAGTTGGTCCCGTCAGTAGAGACACATCTGACTGAAAATAATTTACCAAGAAAAGCAATTCTGTTGTTAGACAACGCTCCAACACATCCGATCGCTGACGAATTAACAGACGGTGAAATCAAAGCAGTGTTCTTGCCGCCAAATGTGACAGCTGTGTGTCAGCCTATGGACCAAGGGGTACTTCAAGCTCTAAAATTAAAGTACCGTCGTAGACTTCTCAGTTATTTGATTTCGGCGATTGAGAATGACGAGGATTACATCGGTGCATTGAAGAAGATTGACGTTTTGGATGTAATTAGGTGGGTAGCCGAAGGGTGGGAGGAAATTTCTCCTTCATCAATAGTTTCGTCATGGAAAGTTCTCTTGGACCATCAGGGAAACAAGTTTGAAGAAATAGCCGTCGAAAACGTTGATGAAAATCAGTTTGAAAGGGAAAACGTCGTTACACTGTTGGAAAAAATACCCGGATGTGAGGAAGTGAGTGATAATGATGTCCATGAATGGATGAACAATGACGACGAAAATGAAATAACAGACGATGATATAGTCAGAATGGTGACAAATGAAGATTGTTTGGAAGAAGAGGAACTACCTGAGAGCAACATAAACCTGATTCCACATTCAGAAGGATTTAAAATGTTGGACCGAGCCCTAGAGTACATTACTCAGCAGGATGGAATATCTTCAGCTGACATCATTTGTTTAATGAAGTTAAGAGACATTGCGGCAAGAAAACGTGCTGAAACTGTGAAGCAGAAAAATATTCAAGACTTTTTCAAGCATGTGTAAGTTTGTTTTTACACACTGTTTCTGATGATTTATTTTCATTTATTTTGCATACTGTAGTACTGTAATGTAAATTCTTAAGTCTTATTAAAGTTGTTCAATACTATTAACCATCTATTTTTTCTACCCCTGTGTTCAGTTAATTGCAGTTCAGAACTGTTTTATGCGAGTAACAATAAAGTACACATATCGGCACGGAGTGGCGGCGATCGCGGCACGCAAACCACTGCCGCGACCGACGTCACTCTGTCTCCGGGAAATCCGGATTTTTCGGAATCCGGATCGGCCGTCCGCCACATTGGTCCGGATTTTCGAGAGTCTACTGTATGTGTTTTAGGCTCAAGACTTAACGTGTGTTAAATCCTTGCGAGTGTTTCTTCAATTGTGTAAATTTGTGCCAGTGTTTCTCATATGTTTATGTGCCACCTTTGAATATTTGTTTTATGTGCCACCTTTGAATATTTGTTTTATGTGCCACCTATTTGATAATATATCTTATTATTAGTTAGTGGTGGCGTTGTGTCCTTTATGCCTTCCTGGACCTCCTTATTTGGTGACAATAAGATTGTCTGGTCCTCCACATGTTTGCTAAAAAGTCATGCGACCTTTGTAAAGTCAACCCTTTGTATTATCACATCATTATCTAATGCTTTGGCCAACAAATCTTTATACATTGTCCACTATTACCAGAATACTCTTGGTGGGTTGTTGACTTCCCGCGTTGGCCATTACATTGGCGAGTAAATACCATAGTATTACCCAAGGTAATGTGAAGTGAGCTAAACACCCAGCCGTTTCAGTAGTCTCATAATAGGGTACCAATACTGAGGGTGTATTAGATCCTCTTCCCCCCCGTGAGAAGATGGAATGAAAACTCCGGGCATCAGAAAAGACACATGCCAGTGAAAGTGGGAAAATGAAAGACTCCCCACACTTCAGATAACCTAATGCTGGTAGTGTCAGGGTCAGAAGCTAACCAACAGTTGGCAAGAAAACTGAAAGGGAGGAGCCTCACACAAGCAAGCTATACTAGACACTTCGGTCTCCAGCAGATGTGGAAAGATTAGCCAGTGTACTATTGTCATAAACTGAGTACTTATTGGGATGTTCTTTCCTCATACCCCTAAAAACCATGGACACAAGTTTGAAGAATGAATAAAGTTGAAAATCAACAAGAGGGAACTGAAGTGACAGAATGCAAACAAAGAAACTAACTCAAAATGTTTAAGGAGTAGGAACATATTTACCGGTTCCCTTCTGTTCCATAAATACTAACCTCAATAAGATCGTAGAACTTGTCGCACTGTTCTTTGAAGGCAGTTGCACGTATTTCCCCACTCTCATCCACAAGGTCCATGGAAAAGAGTTTGCCTTCTCCACGAGAATTCGACCAAGTCTTGATGGGAGTCTTGTTTGTGACACGTGCCCGTATGACCCACCTACAAATGGAAAACAGCAACTTTTATTACTGTTCGTTGAAAATCAGGCCGATGAAAACAAACTCTTGGTTCATGAATTGGAGAAGGTTCTAATCATTCTTCATTAATCTTGTACCGACTGGCTGCATGACTTAGAGGTAACGTTTAGAACAGAAACGTGCCTGCGAGGCATGAAAACCATTTTTCTAAATTACCTAATGTCGACGACGTAGGTTATGTTAAAATATGAACATTTAAGATTGCACAACATTTTGCAAATCAGGTGTTGTGGCAATAGACCTAGTAAAATTTTATGCACAAGACTGTTGGCTACGTGTTGTAACATTATCACGGCATGGACAATGATGCAAATACTTCCAACATAAAAAAACGTCGCTTTTAGTGCTATCTGTATTTGTTGTGGCACAACTAAAGTATAATGGAGTGCAAGAAGACGACTCCATAGTTGAGGTGGCTGGGGACAGGGTCTTATAACCTGATCAGCCAAGAAAGGTGTGCGAGTGTAACATATGAAGACACACCTTCAAGTCAGACTCGGGTTCTCTCACGATCCCGAGTACATCAAGAATAAAGTAGGTTGGACTATAAAGAAACTTCTTCGTGGGGGGAGGGGAATATTAGAACAAAAACATTTATTTTTAATTTAATACTGAAAGTTTTTTTTTTTAATTTATTGGTTTGTTTTAAATTTTCAACTTATCGAAGAGCACGTGGTCTTGGTGGTTTGTCTGAGAGCATTGATGTAATTTTATGTTGCAACGCAGTTTTTATTTTGAAGAGGTCATTTGGTTGTTTGGTGCCTGTTCTAGGCTCAGGTGCCTATTTTTTGGATGTTTACGTTCCTTTGAAATCCCATGTGCGGTAGCCACGGGACTTGTTTTAAGGAATAGGAGAAGATTTGGAACTCATGGTAGACTAGAGTAGTCTTCATGATCATATGCAAATATTTGAAGACTCCTAATTATACAATAAATATCCACCACTTTAATTTCAGGTTTTTATTTGTTTAATTAGGTAGGGTAGTTTTAATTAGTATTTCTGTGAATTATTCTGTTGGCAAGAATTGAAGGAAGGAGGGGTTGTTTTGTGTTAGCTTTCTGACTTGCCTTTGGCAGCACTCTGTGTGTTCCGTCATGTTTGACTATGTTAGTCTGTGCAGGGACTCGGAACCAGATTGGTGTTTGGTTTAACTGATGTTTTAAGAAGAAAATTTTATTTAGTGATGTTTTATTTTACCAAAGCTTTTCTATCCTTTGTGTGCATTGACTTAAGACTGGATTATTCTTTGGTTTAGGATGAGTTTTTGCATAAATATTTAGGAGTGTGAATTCAAAACATTGTGAAATACAGTGAAGTTAGGAAGCAGAGCTCTTCTCAAATACAAAGACCATTCCATGGACCTCCGGATTCTTGGTGTTGTAGTGTGATAACAAGAGGGTTTTTGTCATTCAGACATGCAGGAAAAAATAAAAGGAAAAATTGTGAAAGATCTACAATCTACTCAAAGAATTCGGATAACTAAGAAGGCAGAAGGAAGATTGTAGTTTTACGTGACCGTTAATCGCGAGATCATAAGCCACGGGACCTCCTATTTACGTAGAATCCGAACCACAGGACATGGCATTTCACCTTGAAAATCTCACATGCATTGACCGGGAATTGAACCCGGTCTGCCGTGGTGAGAGGCCAACAGCGGTCAAGCGGTCACGCCCTCCTTCGGATAACTAACATTCTTAGTAAACAATTATACCTAACAGGCAAAATGGATTTATGAATTCTGTGTAGTAAATGAGCTTGATCAGGCCTAAGTAACTTGCAGATTTAAAAAATAAGCAGCCGATTCAAGACCAAGTTCTATATCCAACTAATTTTTTCTATTGATTCTCTTACCTTAAATGCCACAACATACATCTGGATCTTACCTATTCTGGTATGGGTTGATACTGTTTATAGGATGAGTATGCATCGTGTCCATCGGTGAAGAAGGCACCCTCTGAGCTGGAGGGGCTCGACTCTGCTGGGGGACAGCTGCAGGACCTACGAACGAGTTACGTGCATACAACTATCTGCAGAATACAATACTTGGGGAGGAAACGAAGCATAGAAACAGGGAAATTTATCCACCTTTAAAGACAGCAGTGAGTCTAACTGTGAAGACAGTCCTTTCCTTTTGAAGCGTTTTGACCTTTCCTTTTTTGTTCCTCTCTCTGATAACACCTGGTCGTCACTATTTTTGTTCTTATCCTAAGCTCTTGCCCTTTTCTTCAAGCACAATTAGTGTTTGGATGTATCTAGCTAACTGTATTCTCTATATAGATTTATAAAACCCAAATGGCTTTCTCCTTCCCTGTGGAACCTCTGTGATCCTCCTGAATTTCCTTTCATTGTTATTGCGTTAATTTTCCGATGTTATCTAATATTTACCCCAACAAACACCATTCGCTTCAAGATAGAGGATTTTATTTACCGTATTTACTCGCATCATCGTCGCATATTTTTAGCCGAAATTGACAGAAGAAAAACACAGTGCTACGATTATGCAAATAATATTCAAGTTTAAAGAAGGTTGGTTCCTCAGTTCAGGGGCTGCGACAACGCGGTCATGTAGCCCCGTGTACTTTGGGTGTGTGTAGAATCAGTCTGATAACCGGTGTTAATTGTGATGACTATTAGTGTGTGTTATCTGTTTTTTTAAATTCAAGTAAGGACTGCAGACTTTGAATTTTTCAAATATTTCCTACTTTTGCCGCCAAACCCCACCATCAACGACTACTAGTTCAGAACTTAGCTAGTAGACGCCACCACAGTCGGCTCTTGGCAACGAACCTAGGAATCTAAGAGCGTTGTTTACATTCTTAACCTATATAATTTAGCTTCACACAAGTGTAATTAATGGAAGGTTCTTTAACATACCATAAATCTATGACATGGGACCGCCGGCTTTACTTCCTCTCCGAAGAAAGGCATACTGAGGGATTTTTAACGCTCTTAAATAATCCGACGACTTCAGCCGGGTTTGAACCCGCGATCTTGGGCATAGAAGCTCAGCATGCTACCAACTATGCCACTGAAGCCCCAGTTTAAAGAAGAAAAACCAAAATTTGTTTTTTCTGAATTTCCCTCAATTTGCTGAATTTTCACTGGTTATGGCTTTAGAAATGCAGGCGTCTCAAAAAGCATTTTCTTTTGCTTCCAATTTTAAATGCATTACCTTCAGCCAACTTGACAATGAGGGTTATGAATATGTTGTCAGCCGTGATAAGCAATTGAAAAGTTCCTGAGACGCAACATTACAAACTGACTGTAGCTACAGTTTCTTTAACTTATATAGTGTTAAGTAATAGAATAGTTCAACGAGAGAATAATGATGTGCCTAACTCAATTATGGAAAAGAAAATTATGGTAATTAATTGATATGTTGCACAAAATTTCTAGTCTTCGAATATTTTTGATTATGTAAGTCCCACCTGTGACTGAAGGTGTGGGTCGAGAATTTTCAGCATTTGCTGAGTTTAAGTCATCAGGCAGGGGAACTGGGTTTCCAATCTTGAGCCCAACTTGTGTACCGGGAGCCAGCACTGCCAGGTCTAGTATGATCATCACCCGCCTGGAAACAAGCAGTAATATTAAGTACAAAACCAAAAGTTTTATTCAAAATACACAATACGTAAATATACAGAGTGGCTCATGATAACATTAATACCTAATGGCATCTGTTTGGTAGAAAAACAGGAAACTGCTGTTGATTGCCAATTGTCAGCATTCTAAATGGGGTGACCTCAATCATGTGATTGTTCAGGCGAACACTATGACTATTATTTAATGCCGAATGCAATCAATCAACAGAAAAAGGTGGATAGAAACATGGATAAAGGGCAAACACAATTACAAGCAGATGCAGGAGGACATACCCAAAAGGGAAAAAACACATGAAACAACATATACAATCTCCACAGCTGGACACACTGCCATCTTCCAAGGTGGACATTCACCCCCCACCACCATCCAATTAATAGTTCAACAATCCCTATCAAATAGTTCTTCAATGCTAAAGCCCTAATGCAAGGAAAATTTTCAGCCATGTTCCAGGGTCAATGGGCCTCAGTCACAAGTTAGTGGACTTCAATTCAATTGCACTGTTTTGTAAGAAGATCTACACTCGGAAACGAGTAAAAGCCGACGACGACACAGGGCATTAAATATACCTATGTATATGAAGCAAATGGCATATGGTATATGTCACGTAGACAAGAGGATAAAGAGAACTACACAAGATGTAATAAGGAAGCAAAGAAGGTAGTAGCACAGTCAAAGGCACAAATGATGGATCGGCTGTACGAAGAGTTGGAAACTACAGAAGGTGAAAGAAAAAATTTCAGAATAGCGCAGGCGAGAGATAAAGACAAGAAGGACTACACCCAAATAAAGCAGATCAAAGATGAAAATGATCTAGTATTAACGGACCATTCCGACATCAAGTGCAGATGAAGAAACTACTATGGAAAACTTCTCAATGAAGAGAACCCAAGGGTATATTTAGGAGAAGGAGAAAAACACCAGGATCTGACAATGGATATTAGAAGAGATGAAGTAACATTAGCACTTAGGAAAATGAAAAACGGAAAGGCACTATTTGTGTTTAAAAAAAAAAGGCAACAGGATCCGATGAAATACCAGTTGAAGTGTGGAAGTATCTGGAGAAAGATAGGATCGACATGTTGCTGGATTTAATGCAAAAAATGTACTCTCAGGAAACAATACCTGATGAATGGAGAGCAAGTATTTTAGTGCCTATATATAAAGAGAAGGGGGATATTCAGGACTGTGCTAACTACAGGGGCATTAAGTTAATGTCCCATACCATGAAAATCTGGGAAAGAGTGATAGACAAGAGGATCTGGGATGAGACTAGCATTGGGGAGGAACAACTCGGCTTCATGCCAGTAAAAGGGACTGCAGACTCAGTGTTTGCCCTGAGACAAGTAATGGAAAAGTATCGTGAAAGACAGAAGGGATTACACTTCGCATTCATGGACCTAGAGAAAGCATATGACCGGGTGCCCCGGGGAGAAGTCTGGAGACGTTTACGAGCGAAGGGAGTCCCAGAGAAGTACGTGCAGTTGGATCATGAAATGTACTAAGAAGCAAGAACAGAGGTTAGAAGCAGCGTTGGACTTACAGATTGCATTCCGGTTCGAGTAGGTTTACACCAAGGTTCGGCTTTAAGTCCATATCTGTTTGAACTAATTCTGGACGAAATGACTTGTGGATTAAGAGACCAAGCCCCTGGTGCATGAAGTTTGCGCATGACATTGTGTTGTGTAGTACCACCAAAGATGTCATAGAAGAAACACTGGAACAGTGGAGGGCAGCCTTGGAAGACAGAGGACTCAGGATTAGCAGGAAGAAGACAGAGTATATGAGGTTCAATACAGATCAAGACTGTGAGATCAGAATGCAAGGGGAAATGTTAAATAGAGTGGATGAGTTCAAATACCTGGCTTCAGTGGTGACTGGAGATGGAAATCTGGATCTGGAAGTGTCACACAGGATTCAGGTAGGATGGATGAACTGGAGGTAAATGTCAGGAGTGCTCACTGACACGCAGGATCAAGCCTAAGGTTAAGGGGAAAATATATAAAACTGTCGTAAGACCTGCATTGCTGTATGGCTCTGAAACATGGCCTGCATGCAAAACGCACACAAACAGGCTTGACGTCACGGAGATGAAAATGCTCAGGTGAATGAGTGGAGTGATGATGATGATGATAATTGTTGTATTAAGGGGCCTAACATCGAGGTTATCGGCCCCTAATGATCTGAGTGATAGCGAAAATGATAATGAAATGGAAACCAGAACAAAATTATCTGAGACGGAAAATACGTACAAAAAGGAACCCAGATGGAAACAACTCACAATATGGTCTTACAAAAGGGAATTTAGAGCGAAAAGTTGCACAAAAAGAATAGATTGAAAAAAGACCCACAAGACGGAGGCGAGATTCAAAATACGTACAAAATGCAATGTAGCGTCAAAATACTTACAAAATGCAACCGAAATTCAAAATACTTACAAAATGCAAATGAGATCGAAAATACGTACAAAATGCAATTGAGGTTCAAAATACTTACAAAATGCAATTGTAATTGAAAATACACAATGCAAGTTAGATTGAAAGAAAAAAAAGCCGGTTCAGATTCAAAATACTCACAAAGTGCAATTGGAATTCAAAATACTTACAAAATGCAAATGAAATTGAAAATGCTTACAAAATGTACGGTAGATTTAAACGACTCATGTGGATTGACAATACTTACAAAATGCAATTTAGTTTGAAAATACGTGACAAAATGTAATTTAGCTTCAAAATACCCACAAAATGCAATTGAGAATCAAAATATGTGCAAAATGCCCGCCAATCAAAATGCAATGAAAATGAAAATCCACAGCCTGCTTCCAGTCTCCGACCGGGTCAGGAATGGAATGAATGAAGCCCCCATCTAGCGGCGAGGATATGAACTGTGCCGGCTGCCGAGGCCTGACGCACTCCTCTGGGGCAATGATTAAATGAATGACAGAGGAAATGAAATGATAGTGGAGAGTGTTGCTGGAATGAAATTTTGACAGGGAAAACCGGAGTACCCGGAGAAAAACCTGTCTGCCTCCGTTCCGTCCAGCACAGATCTCACATGGAGTGACCGGGATTTGAACCACGGACCCAGCGGTGAGAGGCCGGCGTGCTGCCGCCTAAGCCACGAAGGCTCAAAATGCAATATAGATTCAAAATACGTGCGAAATGCGGTTTTGGTTGAAAATACTTACAAAATGCAATTGAAATTCAAAATACTCACAAAGGTCGCTCCGCCATATTGAAAGACTTACTAAAAAGCAATTTAGATTGTCAATCTTTACAAAATGCAATTGAGGTTGAAAACAATCGCGAGATGTAATTTAGATCGAAAAACATACGAAAAGCAACGTAGATTAAAAATGCCTTAAAAAATCGCTAGAAGGGAATTTAGATACACGGTGAACCAAGTAACAAAAACAGTGCAGGAATCTTCAAGAGAAAAGTAAATATAATGAAAAGAGGAGAGGAGAGGGGAGAGAGGAGAAGGTCCGCCCCAAAGGTAAGGGACAAAAGGGGAAAACGGACCCAGCTCAGGAATCCCTCGGGGTCGCTAAATCCCGAACTCACCAGCCGTGAGCCCCTGAGGGCGTAGCATTATCTACGGTGCACCAGAAGTGGTGGGGCTACATACACCCTGCCCCCTTAAGGGCCTTAAGCACAAGGCAGGAGGTAAAAGGAAAAGAAAAAGAAGGCTGACCCCTCACAGAAGGAGGGTATCAGGAAAGAAGAGACAAGGGCAAATCAAGGCGGGAAAGTGAAAGACTCCCTAGGCCTCGGATAACCTATTACCGTCAGGGTCGGAAGAGAACAAGAGTTGACCAAGGGAGGTCGACAGGAAAGAAGACGGAGAGGAGCACGGCACAAGTAAGTGGAAGCAATGCCGGACTCAGCTGGGGTCCCGTGGTCGCCAACCCACGTCCCACTAGATGTGAGCCCCTGAGGGGTGAGTGGAGTGACTAAGCCTGATAAGAGTGGAAAATGTCAAAATAAGAGGAACATTGAAGGTTGTGGAAATATCTAAGATACAAGAAAAGCGACTTCAATGGTACGGGCATGTGAGAAGAAGGGAGGAATCCTACGTGGGGAGGAAGATGCTAGACATGCAAATAAAGGGAGTGAGAATGCGAGGCAGACCTAAACGAAGATGGATATTGTGCACAGGAGGACCTCAGAGAAAAACAGTTGTCAGAAGAGGATGTGCATGACCGGGTTAAATGGAGGAGAGCTGTCAGAAACATCGACCCCACATAGGATTGGGAATGATGTAAAGAGAAAGAAGAAGATATGAAGCAAATAGCTAAAGAAAGTGGAGGAGAAAATCTTCATCGTGTTGCGAGGGCGGTGCTGAAAGACAGACTGTTCGGCACCTAGTTCAAGAATGCCCACAAACATCTTACAGTGGTGAAATCAGTGACTTCTTCCTAGGGACACCACAGGCACTTCATTACGTTTCTAAACTTGATGTCTAATTATAAATAATTTTCATGTATGCCATACGATAAATAGCTAAAGAAAATAATTTTCCTCCCAGCAAAATAGTTCAAATTGTAGCCAGACACAGAAATAAAACAACTGAAAAGCCGGACAATAATGAGAACAAATTCGCACATTTCAATTACGAGAACTCAAATACATGCCTACATGCCTAAATCCCAACACAGGAGATTATGCTGAGCAATAAGAAATACTACTCCACATAACACATTATTTTACCCCAATAGGATAATCCATCATCTAAATAAATTAATTCCTAAAATCTGTAATATGGTAATTCAGGTGGTGGGAATGTTGTAATTGAACAAAGTTCAGTAAAGACACCAACAATGATATTTTGCAATCATAGTTAAGTAGTACCAATGCAACAAAACTCGCTCAATGTCATGAAAAGATTGTCACCTACAGATTTCTTAATAATAATATGCAAATTAATCCAAAATCACATCACAACCAAGGAAAATGTTTTTACTTTGATCATCAAGAAGCTTCAAATTTCATTATTTGAAAATTTGCACTATAATGCCATACATTCAACCTAACATTTGTATTGACCGACTGGAAAGCTTCCTTTAATAGAATTAGGCAACACTGGAAAATAGCTTCTATCATTTCAATAACATAAGCATGCAATATAATTTATAAATCAAGATGAATAGAAGAACACTCACTTGTCAGACTTTCCAGTATTGTTCACCAGACTTGTGATATATCTGTTGATCTGAATGACAGTGTACTCCCCCAACTCTCCAGATTGCAGTTTTCCGTTGAGCTGTGTCGCCAACATGGCAAAGCTGTTCAGATGACAGCCATCCGATACTAGCACTCTGTAACGCTCACTCGCACCTCCACTGGCAATCTTCTTGTGCCCCTTCAAGAAACATCACACTATGATTATCCAGAGCTTATCTTTAAATCTTATAATTTCTTTAAAGGAGTGGTTTTGGAGAGACACTGAACTGTATATTGGATTTCCACATCAAGTTGCGAGATTTTTCTCAGAATTGTGGTATGAAAGACACCCAAAATAGGCTCCAGGCGTGCATGTTGCAGCCAATTTTCAGAGGAATAATTTCATTAAAGGGCAATTTACATTAGATTTTAGTTTTACACCGGCCATCAATCTTTCAGCTAATCAGGGTAGCTACATGCGTGAAAATGCAAAGCCATGAAACTAGGCTATCTCTGGACTCAGGGAGACGAGTGGGTTAGATCACCATTATCACTCGTCCTTGAAACAGTTTTCTGTGGTTTCCTTATTTTCAGCTCTATGCAAATGCCGGGACAGTACCTTGTTATAGGCAATGGCTATTTCCTTCTGACTTCTTGCCCTATTTCATTAATCTTGAGGTTGGAATCAGGAAGAACATCTCATGGAGGTCGGAACAAGAGGAGTTAATGTTAACTTCAAGCTCTGTCTGGAAAAGTCTGAAGATTGATTCTAAAGAATCACTTTCAGTGTGGTTTCTCTCTTTCGTACTGAACTTTTGTGGGGAAAAAAAAAAAAAAAACCAGTCATAAATGTTTTTATTTTTGGCAAAAGAAAAAACATTACATTAACCTTCTGAAAGGAGTACCAGATGATATTTTCCTATTACCTCTACCCTTTGGTATGGGCAGCCTTATTTAAATAACAAGTAGGCCGAAGGGGTTTATTGCACCAAATGAGGATTTTCTAAAAGCTACTTTTTAAAATTTTGAAAATATTCCAGATGAATCACATTTTGTTTGAATTGGATGAAATTTTCCCTTTTTATTCAGAAATAGACCATGAACAACATTGCAGAATACAAATTCATGTTTCAATACTACAAGGTAAGAAAACATATTCAGAAAAACACTACTAAATAAAAATTAAAATCTATGAAGTTACTCGAGATTTCTTTCTGAAAAATTGTTAAGCATGAGTGAGGGCATTTAATATCAAAATATAATTCTTTTTTCAATGCTAATGGGCATGGAAGGTTTTGATTATTGCATTTTTCTTTGTATAAATATTTTATTTAAAAAAATACATACACAGTACAACCTGTCACATCCAGACCTGTGATATCCGGACACATCTCCGAATGAATTTTTAAGTCGTAGTTGAGAGCAAGGATACATTAGTGTGCTAGCCAGGGAGGACGAGTGAAAGTTGCAGCGCTGGAAGGCTGTGTGCTTGCTTGACCGTGAGGGGTTGTGGCCCGACTCAGTCAACGACATCTTCCCGGAAACTCATCCCTTTGTGTGAATAAGCGATATTCCATTCACGGCTTCTGCCTGCCTGCCACCAACGTCAACACGAGGCTGCCTCTCTTTCTACCCTTCAGTCTGTGCGTGAGTCTTGAAGCGACAGTTTGTTTTGAGAGTGTGTTTCTGTTGTTACTGTTATTGTTTACTGTTGTTATCGTTATTGTTATCTTTTAACCTTGTTTTTTTGCTAAAATGTCCAAAAAAAGGAAGAAAACTGTTGTTACGATGGAAGAAAAGTTCCGTGCTCCAAAAAAGTTAGATGCAGGTGAAACAGCCAAGAAGATTGCCGCGGATATGGGAGTAGGAACAAGCACTGTGAGTGACTGGAAAAAGGCTCGGAGTGATATTGAAAAGTGGTGCTCGTCACAAGCGTCAACAAGTGGTGTTAAGAAAAACTTAAAATGATGAAAAAGGCAGCTAACAACCAAGTTAATGAGGCATTGTTTCTTTGGTTTACCCAAAGAAGAGAGCAAGGGTTACCTATCTCAGGTCTTTTACTAAAAGAAAAGGCACTACACTTTAATAAGGAAATTGGAGGGGATGAACAGTTTAAAGCAAGTGAGGGGTGGTTGGAAAGCTGGAAAAATCGTCATGGTGTGCGGAAACTACAGATCAGTGGTGAAAAGCTATCGGCTAACCAAGAAGACGTTGAAAAATTTAAAATATTTTTACACAGTCTAATTGATCAACATGGGATTACTGGAGAGCAGCTCTATAATTGCGACGAGACTGGGCTCAACTATAAAATGCTTCCCACCTACACTTGGGCTTCCAAGAAAGAAGACAGTGCACCGGGGTATAAGAAGAAAAAGGAGAGGGTCACCATTTTAGCCTGCAGCAAGGCTACAGATCACAAGCTTCCATTAGGATTCATTGGAAAATCCAAAAAGCCAAGGGCTTTCAAGAACTTTTAAAGACTTGTCTGGCCTACCAGTTTGGTACAGAAACCAGCGCAGCGCATGGATGAACTGCGAAATATTTAGTGATTGGTTTCACAAGCAGTTTGTGCCACAAGTGGAAAAACATTTGTTGAAAAATAACTTGCCAAGAAAAGCAGTGCTCCTACTTGACAATGCACCCTCACATCCAAGTGAAGACGAACTTAAGGATGGAGATATAAAGGGTTTGTTCTTACCACCAAACGTGACATCACTTTGTCAACCTATGGATCAAGGCGTGCTTGAGTCACTAAAGCGAACCTATCGCTGTAGGTTACTTTCTGTGTTGATTGCTGGAATGGACGAAAAGGAAAGTGATACAGAGACGTTAAAGAAGGTGGACATGTTAGACGTGATAATGTGGGTAAGCCAGGCATGGGATGAAATAAAACCGTTGACGCTGGTAAGGTCATGGAGGAAGCTCTTAGACCACAAAGCCACTGATAAATGGACGGGGGAGAAAACAGAAGACGTCAATGAAACTTATGCCTGCAATGAAGAAAATCGTCAGATTGCTGAGCAAGTGCAATGCCTGCCTGGTTGTGAAAAAATCAACAACGAGGAAGCCATAAATTGGTTAGTAAATAAAGACGAAGTCAACGAAATTACAGACAGTGACATTATAGAAATGGTGTGCAATGATGAGGAAAAAATCTTTGAACCCGAAGAAGAGGACAAAGCCCCTATAATGAGTCACTCTGAGGCATTCAAGACCATAGAATCTTTTATGTAGAAAATCAAGATAAAACGAGTGTGACTGAAGTGATGCGTTTAAGAAGATTGAGGGACATGGCATCCAAAGAGCGTGTACAGTGCGTGAAGCAACAGAAAATCACAAACTCTTTCAAAAACTAATGTAGAAACAGTAGGCGTAAGTGGAAGTGCGTGAAGCAACAGAAAATGACAAACATTTTCAAAAAATTATGTAGAAGCAGAATGTACAGTGTATTTATGTAAGTACATGTACTGTCAAGCACATTATTATAATTTAATTACTGTATTTTAATTTAGCTTAAAGCAATTTTATTTCTTAGCCTATGTACAGTATACAGTTAACAAAATGATACTAAACCGTTAAAAACATTAAAATTAATCAACAACAAACTCGTGAATTATTTCTGGTCACCTAGCTATTTGTAAAAATAGCCTTGTGATATCTGGATTTTTCCATATCCGGATCGGCTGGTCGCCACATTAGTCCGGATATGACAGGTTATACTGTATATTGAAAATTAATTGAACAGTTCATTTCTCAGCAATATGGGAGTTTGAAAACGTCCCTTAATAGCTCTCAGCACAAAAAATACTTTCACACTCATATGTACTGCCAGACAATGGTAGGATTCCAAGTGAGAATTTATAAAGTTGACAAAGATACAATTTTCCACATATTCTGAGGAACATCACACTTTTTGGACATGGAAGCATGAATCAACCTGAAGGATTTTTAACGCTCTTAAAAAATCCTCGACTTCGGCCGGGTTTGAATCCGCTGTCTTGGGAACAGCAGTTCAGCATGCTACCAACTACGCCACCGAAACCGCTTATTAAACAAATAATTAGTCTACATAATAAGAGGCGATATCCAATGCAATATATTTTGTCTTATTCAGTGAAATGGCATTCCACAACAAAAGTTTGGTGCTTTTCCGTCGGTCATGAATTAATTACATTAATCTCATGTAATTTTATTTCAGGATTAGAACATAACCCAGCTCTTTTTGGGTACATTCGTGTTGACCGACTGAAAAGCACCAAACTTTTGTTTACTTAGGCAACACTGAAAAATGGCTTCAAACCTCACAACGGCATTCCACAATATTAGTTTGAGTATGTTGTAGCATTAGATTATCCACTGAATAGAGCAAGCAAACGCCATCTAGAAAATATTACTAACATTTTTATCCAATGTTGCTGAAGCTCCAATCGTTGTAAGTTAAGAGACCGTAACTTGCCTCACTTTATCATGTTGGGTGAAATTATATGCAGGGTTTCAGCTTCGTGTTTATGTGGACATGTCAATTTCCTTTGATCCGAAGGACCATGGGTTTTTAACTTCATACCACAATAACAATTGGTGGGGAACAGCTGAAGAAAGTGGAGAGTTTCAAGTATCTGGGAAGCCTGATACAAGATAATGGAAGAAACGATAGAGAAATAAATGAGCGGGGGAGACAGGCAGAAGCATTCCGGAGGAGTGTGAGAAGCATGTTATGGAGCAAGGATGTCCCTCAGAACAGCAAAAAGATCTTATCGGACGTACTATGTCCCTATCCTGACGTATGCCTCGGAGACCTGGGTTATGAAAGGAAGGGAGAAGAGCAAAACACAGGCCAGTGAGATGAGGTTCTTGAGAAGCAGTATTGGAGCTACAAAGATGGACAGAATAAGAAATGAGAGGACCAGAGAATTAATGAAGGAGGAACCATTACAGGATGGTATAGAGAAATCTAGACTTAGATGGTATGGACATGTAAAACAAATGGAGGAGAAGAGGATACCTAGGAGGATACACGAGACGAAGTGGGAAGGAAAGAGACCGAGAGGGAAACCAAGAGACAGGTGGTTGAAGGGGGTGGAAGAAAGCGTGAAGAAGAGAGGAGAAGACTGGACAAGGGTGGAGGCTGAGAGATGGTGGGAAGACAGAAGACGTTGGAGAGGCTTGTGTTCCAAACAGACCCGGCCAGTGGCTGGAAACTGTGCAAGATGATGATGACTGTCATTTCCCCTTGCTGGAGGACTGTGCATTCATTGGCATCTTGATCATTACTTTCGTTACAATATGCACAGTGCACACGGGCCAATGGTTTACACCAGGTCTCACCATTATTATTCATTAATGCGGTTAATTTTCTGGAGTGGATCGATAGGATCAAGATGGTTGGTAATGTAACATCAGTATGAGCCATCCTGGGCAGAAGCCAGGACAATATCCATTGTCGACATTGTTACGAGGTTGAAACATTATGCCATTGGATTCTGTCATCACGATACGCTACGCTAGGCATCACTCGATAGGTCCACCGTTGCTGAGGCTCTTCGCCAAACTGGTTCTGTCATCCACGAAGAGAAGCAGAGATTAGCAGACCAAGGCAGTATTTGGCATATTGAGATTATCACCCACAAACTGAACTCTACTACAATTACATCCTCAACCCGAACGTGAGCATGGAATCTCACTCGATTCAGCATCAAGAAGTGCATATGTAGAAACAGGCCATTTATCAACCAACTGTCCCCTACTAGCCTATATGGCCAAATAAGTTCAACATACTGAAGTAATCAAACTCAAGGTAGGGGCCAAAGGCAGCATTCCGTATCTCTTCGTGAATGCGTGCAAGAGACTGGGAATCCCTAACTCCACCGTACTACAAGACGCCAAACTAGCGCCGGAGGGATCAACAGCAATAACAAGATATCATCTGTACGATTGATATTTTGGTTTTAGTTCTCTCAGAAGTTTAATCATTTATTCTGAATTTTTTTAGTCTTTTTCTGAGGAATTATTGTTTAAATTATTAAAAGTTTGGTAAACTTTGTCAGAGATAGCAGCCTTGTAATCCAGGAAGCAATAAATAAAATAATGGATTTTATTTGGTTCGATTATGAAATCTACAGCCTTTAAACATCTGCCAAGAAACCAGAAGACTTGTTGGGTGAATTCCAGATAGGTCATGTGGCAATATCAAGAAAATCTCATCCGGAAATCCTCAATGTTAAGGTATTCAGAAGAGCCAATTTAGACTCTGATCACTACCTCTCAAAAATCAAATTGAGACTTCGGCCTAGGAACACAAGATTGCGCAGAAAGTCTAAGGTGATCAAATTAGACATAGAGTGACTTAAAGACAATCAAGAAGTCAAGGACTGAATAATGTGGAGTTTAACAACTGGGACCAATTGAAAGATGCACTTGTTAACACTGCTAGTGAGCTTGCTCCCCCCCCATGAGAAGAAAACATCCGTGATGAACTGAAGATTGTGACCACGCAATAGCTCAAAGAAATTGAATTCTAATAAAAACAAGGCAAATTGGGAGAACTTTATACAGGGTCATTTTTTTAGGTCGCTCCGAGTATCAGGGGAACATGCACAGAAGGCGATAGCCCGGCCGGCTGACTATTTGCCGAGAAACATATCCTGTCATGACGGCTAAGATGACCTAATGCATTACAGTAGCGATAAGCAAGCGCGCATTATACGGCTAGGGGCGGAGTGTCATTGCGCCAGCCGTACCATGCTCGTGGTGATGCGGACAGACCTAAAAAGACCCTGTAGAACAACGACAGCTTACTTCCCAAATTAATTCACAGAATAAAACGGACCTACACTAACAATCAATTAACCCAAATTGAAGAGAACTTTGTGAAAAACAACACCAGGGATTACAAGATCTTCAAACAGTCACTCCAAAAGTACATTCCACCAAGTCTTCATTTCAGGGATTCACAGGGCAGAATGGTTTTTAATGACAAGGACAAATGTCGCCTTTTAACCCAGTACTTTAAGGAGTTGCTCAATTGTGATCCAAGTGAAGGCTTTGAGTACCAACATACTTCACCAAACCCGGACTCGCTGCCTCCTTCAAGGGAGGAAGTTTGTGAAATTATTCAACATCTTAAGAATAATAAGGCAGCTGGAGAAGATTCAATTGTTGGTGACTTCTGGAAGTGAGCTGGAAGCAATGCCAAAAACAAACTCACTGAAATTATATTGATCTGGAAACGGAAGTCCTACTACCTGATTGAACATCATTCATCCCCTCCAAAAGGAAGGCGATTTTACTGACTTGAATAATTACCATGGGATTTCTCTTGTCCCGGTAACTTAACTTACATGATCTTCTCCGAGGCCTTATCAACACTGGCTGAAAGTCAGCTGTACAGTCAGATCGGTGAATATCAAGGAGGCTTCCGGAAGAGCAGATCATGTGTGGGACAGATTCTAAATCTTAAAAATGTAATTGAGTACTCCAAAATGAGGAACCTTTGTTGATTTTCGGAAGGCCTATGATTCCATTGATAGAGGAACACTTAATAAAATCCTACAAGGACTAGCATTGGATGACAAAACTCGCAGGCTCATTTTATTAACCTTGACTAACACCCATTCCAAGGTTAAATTTAGAGGCGAGATCTCAGAAAGCTTTGAAATAAAAACGGGGGTGAGACAAGGGGATGGCCTTTTCCTACTTCTCTTCAACTGTGCTCTTGAGAAGGTTGTGAGGGAGTGGCGAAAGGAACTGAGCACCTTGGGTGTTCAGAGTGGGATATGCCTGGGTCGTAAGAATGTCGGGGTTTTGCTGACGATATAGCACTGATTGCCGACTCAATCCAGATAAATTGTCTCCGGAAACAGGCAGGCAAAGTAGGTCTTACTGGGGAAGACAAGAGTTCTTCACTAGCATAAAAGAAGCTAGCAGTGAGATGCTCTTGGAGCAGGGAGAGATCAAGAGGACTGAAAAATTTAAGTATCTCGGAGAATGGAATGAATCCAACTTATCTAAAAGGGCAGCATTATCCATGAGAGTCAATAGATTAGAAATGGCCTATCGGTTGACGAAGAACACTTACAACAAGATGTGCTGATCTCGTAATTTGAAATTGAAACATTATGTCAGTCATAAGGCCAGAAGCCTTATATGCCATGGAGTGTCTTTCTTTAAACTGAAGGGGTCTGTTGGAGAAGATGGATATTAGAGAGAGGAGAATTCTCGGAAGATCCTCGGTCTTGTAAAGGTAGATTAAGAATTTCGTAGGCGACATAACTCCGAGCTCTATGAACATATAGAGAAACTATCTGATTGTGCGAGAAAAAAGAGAATAGCCTTTTATGGCCATATCGCGAGATTACCTTCAACAACATTGACCAATCGTTTGCTCAGTTTCTGGCACAATAAGAAGGTTCGTACCACGCGGTTGACGGAAACTTAGAAGGATATTAACGAACTGGAAATATCAGATCTGCATGACAAGACAGGCTGTGAGGCACGCTTTGAAGGAAGTACATGGTTTTCAGGAGAAACCTTGGAAGAAAGGACTACTGAAGGAAAGGAGTTCCACCGGCAGAAAATGCGTAAATACTGGGCGAAGATCAAGACCCTCCAGTTGAATAAACGTCATCCTAAGTAGGCCAATTCGAGAAGAAGAATTACTTTAAAACATGTTTATAGTGCATATTTTGACATATTCGACAACTTTTCTCATGGGATGGGACATATTTTTGGCAAAATTAATGTCATTTATAAAATTTTCAAAAATGTTTACATTTTGAGCAGTTTTTATTTTATTTTTTATGCTCACCCTTGCTTAGAGAAATATTCACTAGATGAATTAGATATAATTCCAGGCGATGTGGTTTTCTTTAAATGCGCACCTGTAGAGTTTTGTGAAGTTGAACGAAACATTTCTACAGCGAGAGCCTTCTCTACATAGAACAGAGCCTCACCGGGGCCATATGACAGGGGGAGAGCGATTAGTCACCGTCAGTTGACTAGCATCCCCCGTTACACAAGGGTTGGGAAGCCCCAGATTCGGTCATAGCATCGATTACATTCCCAGCTGGCAAGATACCTTAGTTGAGAGAGTTAAGAATAGTGTGAAGTACTGTAGCCTATCTCGTATCCCATGAACATGTTTAGGTACAGAAAAATGTTTCCTAGTGAAAACATTTATCAAGAAGTCTTCCAGTAATTGTATTCGTAAGTTTAATTTCTGAAAATATGTTTTGGTAATTAAGAACAAATTACTGTTGAACATACTTTTAGGTGTAGGTCGTGTTTTCGCAGTTTCTTAGGTCGTACAAGCATTTATTTTTCATACGTTCTTAGGTTTTGGCAGTAGCTATGCTTGCTAAGGCATTAGGTCAGGAAGGAAGCTTGTAGTTTTGTGTGATCGTTAATCTTGCGATCATGGGCCACGCTACCTCCTCATTACTAACGTGAAATCCTGACCACAAGAAGAGATTTCACTTAGAAAATCTCGCATGCATTGACCAGGAAACAAACCCGATCTGCCTTGATAAGAGGCAAGCAGCTTGGCCAAAGTACCACCATGCCCCTGGCATTAGGTCAGGCTGCTTTGGACTTGATACATGAGTTGGTTCAAACTCCACTGTTAGCTGCCCTTCAAATAGTCTTCTGTTGTTTCCCATTTTATCTCCACAGAAATGACAGGACTACTTCTAAGAAGAATAATTGAATAGGTCATTGGAAAAAGGGCCCAAAAGGGCCCAAATCCATAATTCAAAATTTTTCAGGAGAGACAAAGAAAGAACTGTGACTTCTTGTAATTTGCGGAGCTCATTTTTTTTTTTTTTTTTTTCATAGTTGATAGGGTATCCACACACTTGTGTAATGTTTGAATGTTCTACTTGCTTTAGTTTATGAAATATAAATATGTTTAAATTCTGGAAATTTGGGCCCCTTTTTCCACTGAATTAGTTTAGAAGATGTAAAAAAAATGGAAATTTGGAAACAAAATTCCTTATTTTGCTAACATTGCATAAAAAACAGTCAACTACTAACTACATACGAAATATGTATCACGTTTAGAAACTAAGGAACAAAAGTATGCAGTTATGTGCACAGCAGTTGGGTTAGTGGTAGCAATTAAGCGCCAAGAATATATGTTTGAAATATAATATATGTTTGAAGAGGTAAGGTACTTTGTGAGTTTAAGAACATCTTCGAGTTTATTTGCATTTATGGGTAACATGGCAGTTGGGAGAGGTACTGTTATGTAGATTTCATTAGAAAGCTAACTATTGCAATGGGTACCATGTTTCGACTTTCGGAAAATTTCGACATATCTTTGCGTTTCACATCCCCCAGACCTCAAAACCACCGTCAGTTAAACATTATGTGTATATAAATTATATATATATATCACTTTCTTGTGGGCACGATAACTACCGCAATTTTTCACCGATCACTTTGAATTTTTTACATAATATGTATCCCTTAAAAATCTTGGCCGAGTTCGTTAATGGGCAAAATCGGCCGAAGGGGTGAAAATGGGGGGCTTTTTATGAAAAGTGAAATATCGTTATAACTCTCTTAATATGTGAAATATCGAATCCATTCGAAGTTCATACTATGTGTCAAATAAGGGTCAAAAATTTATGTTTAAAAAGTTTTTTGATAGCACCAGCCATTGACCAAAAGGATGGGAAAAAGTGGGGTTTTCGTAAAACAAAAATCATATCTCTCACAGGCACAATATCAAAACCGTGTAAAATGGACAATATTACCCTAATAATAACCTAAACTTTTGTCTGAAATAATTTCCACCATTACGCTAAGGGATGAGCAAAATGATTTCGGAATTATTAGAAAATGACAAGCGCCATGAGAGGTTGCCACGACAGTGCTACTAAATTAACGAGAGATGAGCCATCAGAGGTTGCCATGACAACCGAGGTTGGCAAATTAACAGTTTTTTTTTAAATAAAACATTAAAACATGTTTTTTGTTTTAAACAGTTTTTTTAAATTCTGAACATGTTTTAAACAGTGTAATAAAATGCTGTATTTTTAATACTTAAATATAAATACTTTAAGAGATCATCTTGACCAGAGATGTATGGTAAGTAATAGACCAATGTTTACAACTAAACTCAGCCAGCAGAGAAATTTAGTTACCAGCTGGGATTTTTTTTCTCTACAACTTATGGTTGGCTGTTGTGTTGTGTTTGTGTTAGGTTATGTTTGAATGGTGGTGTATCTACTTTTTTGTGTTCTGTGTAGAAAGTGTTTACTTAGCAGTATAATCAGCTTATTGCAGTTATGAGTTCAACTGGCAGAAGAAAAGATCCTGTATGGCAACATTTTATCGAATGCAAAAGTTCTAAGGGTAAAACAATTAGGGCAAAATGTAAGTTGTGCAAGGAAGACATGGTTGGGTTAGTTGCTAGAATGAAACAACATATAGAGACAAAATGCCCTTATAGAAACAAATCCATGCCTGCACAATTTGAGGATAATACTGACTGTAAAGTCATGGAAATGGAATATGAAAATGAAACCCAAATCAAAAGTTCACTAATATCCACTCATCAGCAGCTTGCATCACAATCACTTCAATCTCATTCCAATTCTACAGGTAAGATATATTTATACATAATTAAATTAAATTAATAAAAAACAAGTGAGGCAAATTTTATAGGTTATGTTCAATAATTAATTTGTTTTTAAAAAGAAATAAAATTCATAGTGCACTTTTGTTCAAATTGTTTGTTTGAAAGAAATATATATTATTTAAATTACAATTCTATTATGCTCTTGAAAATATTGCATACCGGTACTGTGTAAGTTATAGGTTTTATTAAAAAAAAACAATGTAGCCTAATGGCAAAGTTATGATTAATACTGGTCTTACCCAATCAATCATATATTGTTTATACCAATACAGATAATATGGCCAAACGGATAACATTGGATTTGTTTTATTACAGATGATGAACCAGCTTCCAGTTCACGTTCTGTGGTTTCAGCACCATCAAGATCAAGAGGAAAATGTACATTGTCCAGTTCTCCATCTTCATCTTTTATTCAAGGCCCTGGCCCAAGAATATTGCAAGGAGGACTGGATAGGTTTACAGTACACACATCAGCCAAGGAGAAAAAGCAATTTGATTTGCAAATAGCTCGCTTTATTTTTGGCACAAACTCTGCTTTTCGGCATGTTGAACATCCCGAGTTTGTAAAAATGATTCAGCTTCTTCGGTCTGGCTATAAACCACCCAACCGAAAGCAAATTTCAGGTGAACTTCTTGACGAAATTTTTGCTGAAGAGTTGGCCAAAGTAAAGAAAACTTTGGTAGGAAATTCTGTATGTATGGCTTTAGATGGTTGGAGCAATGTGCATAACGACTCACTTCTTTGTGTGTCGGTTAGTGATGTAATGGACCACTCTACTTACTTAACCGAAACCATTGACACCGAAGATAACAGTCATACATCTGATTACCTCTTAATGGTAGCAGAAAAAGCAATTAAAAACTGTGAAACTTCTTATGGCTGCCATGTTCGAAGTTTTGTCACTGACAATGCTGCCAATATGGGGAAAATGAGGGATGAATTGGCAAAAAAAGATATCAAAGAAGTGATAACTTATGGTTGTTCAGCTCACCTGCTTAATCTGTTAGCACATGACTTGGAGGTGGTTGGCATTTCAGAACATGTTAAACAAATTATTAAATACTTCAGGAACACTCATTTTGCAGCTGCCAAGTACAAACAGGCTGGCGGAACAGCTCTTGCTCTTCCTACGGATGTATGCTGGAATTCTTTAGCTGACTCTATAGAGTCCTATTTGGGTAACTGGCATATTATTGTCAAAGTCTGCACTGAAAATCGAAGTGCCATTGAACCAATTATAAGTGCAAAGGTAAATGATATCAATATGAAACAAAATGTTCAAGACTATCTCATAAAACTTAAGACTGCATCAGTCTCATTAGATAAGATGCAGCGTGATGACTGTACCATTGGGGAAGCAGTAGAGGTTTGGCTTGACCTGCTCAATTTTTTCAAAAATGGAAACAATCCCAATGACATAAAGAAATTCATGAAACGATTTAACACCGCTGTAACTGATACCCATCTCCTTGCCAATCTCATGGATCCACGCTATCAAGGACAGAGACTGAGTGAAGAATATCCTTCTGCTATGGAGTATGTTGAAGCTTACCACCCAGATGCAATGCCTGACCTAATTAAGTACAAAGCAAAATGTTCACCCTTCAAGGAATACCTGTTTGGTCCTGCAATACTAAAAGAAATTAAACCCCTGATATGGTGGGTGGCACTGCAGAATAACATTCATCACACAACTTCAGGCCTAGCACATCAGCTGCATAGTGCAGTTGCTTCATCAGCTGGGATAGAACATCTTTTCTCCACTTTTGGGTTTGTGCATAGCCAAGTCAGCAATAGGTTAGGGACTGAGAAGGCAACTAGTTTGTGTTTTTCGTGAACTCAACAAGAAACCTGTTGAATAAAGACAAAGTCGCAGTGATATTTGGATTTATGTTTTAAATACATCCCTATATTTTCTGATGGATGTTCGCTTGCAAACATTTTTAACAAGGACATCAAAACCACTACAAAATCACTCTATAAACTTTATATTATGACTTAAAACCTTCAGTAGAAGGCACAGAAGACCATTGTACTCGACTGTATTGCAAAATGATTAATTAAAAATATGAAAAAAAAAATCTTCTAAAGAAACATATTTTAGACGGTTGTTCGAAGCATTGAGTTTAAAACTAATTTTAAACAATGTGCATTGTTTTAAACAGTTTTAAACATGCTGTTTAAAACATGTTGTTTTAAACATGCCAACCCTGATGACAACGCCACTACACGAGATCATATTCAGTTTTCCATCTGTCTCTGTGGGAAGCGACTTCAGTGGCGTAACTGGTAGCATGCTGAACTTCTATGCCCAAGGCTGCGGTTTCAAACTCGGCCGAAGTCGTCGGATTTTTTAAGAGCGTTAAAAATCCCTCAGTATGCCTTCCTTCGGCGGGGAAGTTCTCACATTTGTTGCCAGTAGCTTGTTGCAGTGGCATCCAGTAGCCAAGTTCACAGCTAGGTGACATTGAAGGTAGCATTTGGAAGCAAAATTAGGAACTAATACTTGAAATTGACCATCTGCAGTCCTTACCTGAATTACAGACTAATACGGCCATCACAATTAACACCGGTTATCAGACAGATTGTACACACACCGTAAGTACACGGGGCTACATGACCGCGTTGTCGCAGCCCCTAAACTGAGAAAACAAACAACATCTCTGCAGAAGATAGAATTTTGCATGAGGAAGTAACAGACCGTTAGATAGTTACACATCAGTGTCGAAATCTTGGATAAGGACAGTGTGACCACAAGTATAAAAATGGACCCCAAATGACGAGAAGGTTGCCGTCCCCATAAGTCAATAATATGTTAAAAATATGCATAGAAAGACGAAAAACAAAGTTTATTGCTCCAATTTTAAAATTCTTTCTCGCAATGAGGTGTATAAAATAAGGTCTGATCCTTGTACGAAAACCTTCATATTTTGTCTATTTTCGCCTACTCCCTAGATTGCCCGGAGTGCCGAGAGGGATTTGTTTAATACCAGGTTTTACTAATTGAAATTTCTCCCCCTCAGGGATAGATATTGTCATGCGAGCCTCCATGCTATCTTTATGTTGCTCGCTAAATACAAATTTCTTATATTTGGTTATTTGAAGTCAAAAAGCTTTGCTTGTTACAACTTTTTTAAAATACGGTACCAATCTTTGATCATAAATCCCTTGACATCAACAACAGTGAATTTTTCATTAATCATTTTCATCCATTCATCATAATGTTCTATCTTGTCCAGTTTCTGCTGCATTCGTTCAAGGACACCGAAGTGGTGACAGCATGGTAAATAGCTGCGTCCCCGTTGGAGAAAATGGTGCCTTATTTCCAGAAATCGACCATTAACAACTTGGGACTGCCAAAATTGTAACATAGTATAATTATGGTTTTGCCCTCTGAAGACATCAGTAAATACAAACACCTTTTATACAGAATCGGGTATAAATGCTCATATATAATGATGAACAAGTGATACTACTTAGTTTGCACCCCTTTTGGCTTCCGTTTCGGGCCAACAAAACATAATACGTTGAGTGAACTGGAAATGGGACCATCTTCTAGTCAACCCATACTTTAACAGCAATTTTAGCATGCATCGAGTCGATTCAGCGGGACACTTTTCCACTCAACGGATGTCCACTTACATTTAGTAAGTTTATATGCATAAAAGTGAATTTAAAAAAAAGTGGAGTTGGGCCCTTTTTCTAATAACCTATTCAATTGCTTCCTTCCAACTCCTTTGGCGGCTTCGGTGGCGTAGTCGGTAGCATGCTGAGCTTCTATGCCCAAGATAGCGGGTTCAAACCCGGCCGAAGCCGTCGGATTTTTTAAGAGCGTTAAAAATCCCTCAGTATGCCTTCCTTCGGAGGGGAAGTAAAGCCGGCGGTCCCATGTCATAGATTTATGGCATGTTAAAGATCTTTCCACTAATTACACCTGTGTGAAACTAAATTGGATAGGTTAAGAACGTAAACAACGCTCTTAGGTTGCTACGTTCGTTGCCAAGAGCCGACTGCGGTGGCGTCTAGTAGCTAGTTCTGAACTAGGCCTAGTAGTCGTCGACGGTGGCGTTTGGCGGCAAAAGTAGGAACTATTTGAAAATTCAAAGTTGCAGTCCCTACTTGAATTAAAAAAAACAGATACACACACTAATACAGTCATCACAAGTAACACCGGTTATCAGACAAATTCTACACACACCCAAAGTACACGGGGCTACATGACCGCGTTGTCGCAGCCCCTAAACTAAGGAACCAACCAACCAACCAACTCCTTGCCCAGTTTTGTTCAACTTTACTAATTTCATTTCACATAGATTCCTTTTGTGAAGTTGGCATCAGAAAGGTTATCTGGCCATAAAATAATATCCTCATAGAAATTCATCTTAACTCATCCTTGATCCCATAGAAATGGCAACAATGACTTGATATATAAAGTATTGAAAATCCAAGGCACCATCGTTAATCATTTAGGTGCATTGACAAATTGGTATCCAGTAGAAAAATTCCACAATTAAAATGTAGGCCTGTGAGACTCAAAGGTTCTACAATGAGCCATAAAAATGTGAACACCATCATGGATAAACAAATCTACATAGAATAAAATATTAAAATGGTGACTGTGGTGATTAAAGGGGTATGAAGTGTGAGTTTGCATTCACAAATTCTCATAATGTATTTCTTTTGTTTTTGTATTTCTCAGTGTTGTTCTTTTGTTTTTGTATACCATACAAGTCAAATGTACTTTTCTGAATATAGCTGCCTGCTTCCGGTTGTGACCAATGGATGTCTGTGTTTTTTTCTTCTCCCATCAATTTGGAGTTTAGGACTATAGTTAGTAAACCCTTTTTACTAATTATTTATGACAGGTTATGGGCCCAGATAAACGCCTATTGCTGTTAATGTGTGGACTTTGTGATGGGAGAATGTCGGTCGTTAAAAGGTGTTGATAGTGCGGCGCACATGTGGACGGCAGTTGAGTGTGAATTCAAGATCGTTTTTGGTGAATTTTGTGGACGATTTTCTATTGTGAGGACTATTTGTATGTTTTATTTTAAGTATACATACTAACATGGATGCAGCCACGGGAAGCAGCGAGCGAGTAGTTGCAATAGTGAGGTTAAAGGACGACAATTGGGAAGCGTGGAGCACCCGAACAAAGGCATTGCTTCAAACAAGGCGTCTGTGGGACGCGGTTCAAGGTTTCCCACGAAAGACCGATACAGGAGAGGTAGAAGATACACCCGTTGAAGAGTACTCCGAGACCCAACTGGGCAAAGATCAAGACGCGTAAAACTTGCTCATAGGTTTGGTCACCGACCCTTTCCTAGGTGATATCAAAGAAGCGGAGATAGCTAAGGAAGCATGGCAGAATCTTCTGACTTCATGTTGCGATACCGGAGTCCTTCAAATTGTGGCGATGTTAGAAGAATTGTGTCTTTTTAAGAAAACTAGTGACATTAGCATACGTACATTTGTTGATAAAGTGCTCACTTGGTGTGCACGGTTGGACGATGTAGGTATAAAATTTACGGATAAGGCCAAAGCTGCTTTTAATCTCAGAGGACTGGAAAAGCGGGAGTACGAAAATTTGATACGTTCATTGGAAAGCAATGAAGAAAACTTAAGCATAAAGGTAGTGCGAGCCAAACTATTGTTGGAGGAGAGAAAGAACAAGTTGGACCAACTAAAGATGGAGCGAGAACAGGAGACTTATGCGAGGCTGAAGAAGGAAGAATCTGAGGATGAAAGCGTGAAGGCAATGGTGGCAGCCATGCTCTTCAATTCCAAGGGGGTGGCCAACAGCAGCAAGAGTCTCAACAAGCCAACAGGTAGTGGTGGATTCATGTGCTACAAGTGCCAAGAACAGGGACATATTGCTAAGTTCTGTGATTTAGTTCATGAAGCAAGGAAGCAAGGTTCAGTTTTGTGTTTTAATTGTGCCAAGATAGGTCATACTTCTCGGAATTGTAGTAATGGACGCAAGGAAAATGTTAAGGTTAGGAATCGTGAGGTTATTGCCACGGTAAAGGACGATGAGGCAGCAAACGAATGTGTTCAGGTTAATGCTAGTAGTGTTAAGGTAAAGGCTTATGTGGCAACTGAAAGCAAGGATGATGCATCTGTGTACGCAGGTGAGCACCTGACACCTTATAAGCATATTCTGTGTGATTACACCCCAAAGGTTTCTGGTAGTGTAGACACAGCTGATGGATCCGTAGTCAGTGTATGTGGTATGGGAAGTGTGCTTATGAAGTTATCTGACAAGTGTGGAGGTTCTTTTCTGAAACTGAAAAGAGTGTTGTATGTCGTCCCAGGTCTTCAAGACAATTTAATATCTGTAGGTCAATTTGACAGGAAAGGTGCAGTCGTAACCATTAAAGATAGCAAAATTGTATTGTCAGATCATGAGGGTGCATTCCTTGTGGGTGAGGCCGTTGGAAATATGTATGAGGAAAATTGTGATTATTTTATGGTAGAACAAGGGAAAGAATTTGCTTGTAATGACGAGGTGGAGGTTGTGTATGCTAAGAGCAACAAAGCTGTAACTAGCAGAATATGGCATCAGCGTTTTGGCCATGCTCTGAACATTCCAGATCGTGATTTTATACCCAAAGAAAAGAATGTTGATTGTGATACTTGTAAACAAGGTAAAATGAAAAGACTTAAATTTAATGAAAGAGATCATGTATCTCAGAAGCCATTAGATGTTGTGTTCTCTGATGTATGCCAGCTTGAGCACCCATCAATTGGAGGTAGCAAATATTTTATTACATTTACTGATGATTGTACCAGATTCTCACATGTAAGGTTTCTTAAGCATGAGCATGAGGCATTTAATGAGTTTCTCAAGGTTAAGGCCCTAATGGAGACAGCACAAGGGACAAGTTGAAATCTTTCCATTCAGACAACAGTACAGAGTTTTGTAACTATCTTGAAAAGGAAGGTATTGTTCGTAGGTTAACAATGGCGTAACTCTCCCCAACAGAATGGCGTTGCTGAACGCCTCAACCAGCAACTTCTCACCACTAGTAGGTGCATGCTCATTCAGTCAGGCATGCCAGTTCAATTTTGGGGGGAAGGCATCAGCACAGCCTGCTATATAAAGAATAGGTGTGTGTGTCATCAACTGTAAAGAACATCCCATTTGAACTGTGGACAGGTAGAAAGTTGTCAGACCAGGAATTGCTTATGTTAAAATCATTTGGTTGTAAAGTTTGGATCCATAAACGCAATGTGGAAAAGTTAGTGCCAATGGCAAATGTTGCTAAGATGACTAGAGAGGCTACCGTGTATGGGACATAGAAATGTGTCATTAAATCCAGGAATGTAGAATTTGTTGAAGATGTATTTCCTTTTTCTGTAAAAGCCCAGGAAAAACCTGTAACTCAGATTGCAGAAGTGTTTGTCGAACAGAAAGATTGTGGAGGTGACGTGCTTGAACACGCACTAGCCGAATCAGGAAATGAAAATTCTGTAACAAGTGATAGTGATGTCTCTGTCAGATTCTGATATAGTAATAGACGCTCCATTACAGTCTGAACACACAGTATTATGCAGGTCGAGTAGAGAGAGAAAACTTCCCAGTGAGTGTGTGTGTTGCAATGAAGTCAAGGTCAAATGTCGCTTTGTCATGTTGAGGTCAGAATATAACGATTCAGTGTCTTTTCAAGAAAACACCTCACGAGATGACAAAGATAAATGGTTTGGGGCAAAGAACCAAGAGATTGCCCTCTTGGAAAAACAATGTGTGGACACTTGCAGAAGATTCAGGTGGCAAGACAGTCATAGGCACCAAATGGGTGTATAAAACTAAACGAAACCAAGAAGATGAAGTACTTAGGTATAGAGTACGTTTAGTAGCTCAAGGTTTCAGTCAGATAAAGGGTGCAGATTTCCTTCAATCCTACAGTCCTGTGGTAAAAAGGAAAACTATTAGGACCCTTATAGCCATAGGAGTAGAGCATGAACGGGATAATTGTCATTTGGACATTGTATCGGCATACCTTAATAGCAAAATTAAGGAAACAGTATTTGTAAGTCAACCAGAAGGTTTTCGCAGTGTAGAGTACCCAGACTAAGTGCTAAAACTCAACAAGAGTATTTACGGTTTAAGTCAAGCCGGTAAAGATTGGCACAATTGTATCACTGCACAACTTGTCAAGCTTGGCTTAAGTTAAATCAAAGCAAATGTGATCCATGTCTGTATTTTAGCCCAGATCATGACCTGTATGTTGCCCTTTGCTACCATACAAGGAATGATAATATGCAAATGATTGTTGTTAGTGTAGGCTAGTTATAGTTTTTTTAATGGTTTTTTATTTTTTAATTTGTGAATTAGTGAGTGTGAGTTTGCATTCTCAAATTCTCATAGTGTATTTATTTTGTTTTTGTATTTCTCGTTCTTTTGTTTTTGTATACCATACAAGTCAAATGTACTTTTCTGAATAGAATTGTCTGCTTCCAGTTGTGACCAATGGATGTCGGTGTTTGTTTCTTCTCCCATCAATTTGCAGTTTAGGACTGTATAGTAAACATGTTTTACTAATTATTTATGACATGAAGAACATATAGGTCATCTGCTCCTAACAATATTAGTTATAGTGTAAATGAAAAATACTGTTACAAGGCACTACTGACAATACAGACAGTACATACTAGAAGAAGAAATGGAAAAGGTGAGAAAAAAGAACAAAGGAAATATAAAGACAAAAGTAAATATCCCCCCCAACAGTCGAAGAATGAGGACCAAGAGACTTGGAAGGAAGCAGAGCCATAAAAGGTAGACTGGAAAGGTAAAGAGGAGAGGGTCCACCACTAAGTCACTGTAAAAAGGGGGGGAAAAAACACCTTCGGGGTTACGAACTCCTGAGCCCACCAGCCATAAACCCTAACCAAGATTTTATCATGCTTGGGAGGGGTCACACACCCTGCCCTCTATAGGGCCTCTTACAGTAGTCAGGGGATAATGTTAAAAATGAGAGTATCAGAAAAGAGGGAGGGGGAAACGGGACCAAGGACTAAAATTAAGGCTGAGAAATGGAAAGACACCCTTGAATACCCCAAATACCACAGAGGTCTCAAAAGAACAAGTTGACCCTGGGGAGGGGAGGGGGGATAATAAAACACTCACCAAAATCTGCATTACAGGATTTTCAACATTGCCACCTCGCATTATTTTCTGTGGAAGAAAAACAAAAACATAATTTATATAATATTTTATGAAGGGAACATAATGAGATGACATGCAATGCAATTCAATTGTTGAGGACACCTAAGAATAGAAATTGAGATTATAGTAGGAATTCGAACCCGAATCTCTTGCAGGCTACTAACACTATTGAAGACTCGCTGCGACCATTTGCATCTTTTGGTCTTTTTCCTTGTACAAAACCTTTATAACAGAGTCTCTCCTTGAGGGTATCATTCTTGGTTTGATGCAAGCATGAAACAATATTGACCAAATCTCTACGACTACTGCTAACAATTTGTTCAGAACCTCATTGGCACGATGGTCCAGTACTGAGGCTTTGCCACTCCCAATATAGTCTATATCTGTATTTTTCTATGTTTTATATTGCTTGTCGCAATATATTCCCTCCTCTTTTAACGCTATTCTATTTTCATAAGTTTGAAGTTTTCACAAGTAACTTATTCTTCCACGGTTCCAGTGTAAGTGTTAAATATTTAACTGCACTAGTGTCCAAAAGTAAAGCATAAGTTACGAATAAGCAGGGCAAGAGGAAATAGACAGCAAATCGCACGACATATGCACCTACCAACCTTACATATTCGCTCTGTATAGGAAAGGAGTATTCCCTACTTAGACTAGCGGCATAACCGCAAGGTAAACACAGCCAGTGCCTGAGCCACATATTCCCTTAGTCGTATTTGCCCTGTTATAGTGTGCGGAGTGTAGCCTCGTGGTGAACATGACAACATAATGGCACGACGATGCCATTTGGACCCAGTTTTGCAGGGTAGAATATTCGGCCGCCTGGAAACAGGCCAGACACAGACCGAAGTAGCCGTATCCTTGAATGTGCCACAAAGTGTCATTTCCAAGCTTTGGAGACTATTTCGAGAGACGTGAGAGTCGTACGCCAGTACCAGGTTGACCAAGAGTAACCACCTAACAGCAAGACCGATATCTAGTCTTAACCACCCGACGAAATCGGAGTGCACCTGCAAGACAGTTGTCGGCAGAGCTTGCAGCCATCTCAGGGGTTGCCGTTTCCTTGCAAACTGTGTACTGGAGGCTCAGAACAGCAGGGCTGTTTGCCAGACGTACAGCGATGTGCTCACTCTAGCACAGAGAAAGGCCCGTTTACTGTGGAGCTGTCAACGTCGAAACTGGACCATGAATAAATGGAGGCATGTACTCTTCACAGATGAATTCTGCTTCAGTTTGCAGAACGATTCCCGTTGCACATTAATCTGGAGAGAACCGGGTAGCCGATACAACCACAGGAACATCATGGAACGGGACCAGTATGGTGGTGGCGTCATGGTGTGGGGTGGCATCATGTTGAATGGCCGTACGGACCTGCACATCTTCATGGGTGGTCCCAGGAACACTGAACGCTCGGAGATATAGGGATGAGGTACCAAGACCACACGTTCGACTTTTCCGAGGTGCGGTTGGTCCAGACTGCCTCTTAATGGACGATAATGTCTGACTGCACCGCCTTGCTCTGGTGGATGAATTTCTGGCTGGGGAAGACATTCATTGTATGGACTGCCCAGCGAGGTCTGCGGATCTGTATCCTATAGAACATGCCTGGGATGCATTGGTGAGGCGAATCGCATCCTGTCAGCCTCCACCAAGGACCCTTCAAGACCTTTGCATTGCCTTTTCGGAGGAATGGAATCGACTGCCACAAGAGCTCTTGGACCATCTGATCGAGAGCATGCCACATCGCTGCGAAGCATGTGTGGCCGATAGGGGTAACCATACACCATATTAACAGCATATTTTGTTGTGGAAGACATTGCCAAGTTTTGTTTGTTGTTGTCTAAGGTGTACCATAGCTATGGAACCTTTCTGACAATGTTTTCTTGGACAAGTTGTGTAACATATGGTGTATGATTCAGCTTCCGTTTGTTCAGCAATCCGTCTGACATTCCTATCAGGCGATATGGCCTCGTTTAGTGATTATGCTTAAATTTTGGACACCAGTGTAAAGATGATACATATGATTAAAAAATCCTATGTCAGGTTCTGACTATGGCAACTACAGTAGGTAGCTCTGGTGTTGCATTCTGAGATCATACTCGTCTCTACAATATCTAGGAAATCTAAGATTCGGAAGTAAGTACTGGTACTGGGAAGGTCGCAGTGGTGACAGTAGCCAAACCCACCTCCCTGGAAAACAAAAGATTCGGGTTTGAATCTTGACTGCGGTCTAATTTTAAAGTCTTACTCAAAAGTTAAATGATACAATTTGTATTCAGCATATTCTTTTTTTTTCTTACAAGTTTTCTTTTTAACTGTAACTGAAGATTATTTAAATATTAAATGTAACAATGAATTATGTCCCAGTTTTATACTGTTTGTTATCATATTCAATTTCTCTAACTTTTCTCGACATCTGGTTCAGTCTACAATTAAGATGAGTATGTTTTCTGACACTTTTCTTTTTTTGAAGGAATATTTGTTAATATTTCAGCAAGGACAATATTTTTCCTATAATAGAACTTTGCAAGTTCATAATGGTTCCGTATTGATAATCCTAATTTGTATGACAAATATAAATATTCCGCCTGATCAATACTTTTATTATCACACATCACTATATTGTATGTTGGGACATGTTTCGGGGCCTATCACTATTGGCACCCTTCTTCAGCCCATTACATACGTTAGACACTAGTACAGCGTGAACAAAAGACATTAGAAAATTGACAAAGTAAACACTTGAAAAAACCTATGGAATGATAGTAGTGATGGAATGATGAGAAACAAGGTGCATGATATATTATACAGTATGAAATTGAAATATGTGAACATTGTTGAAAGACACTTCTTTTAAATCTTGGTTTTCGTGACCGGGACGCTGGCTCACTGTCAAGACAGCTACTCAATTGTCCTCACAAGGCTGAGTGCACCCTGTTCCAGCCCTCATATCAGTTCCTAAAATGCCTGTCGGAGCCGGAAATCGAACCAGGGGCCTCCGGGTGAAAGGCAGGTGCCGTACCCAACACTTTGGAGCCGGCTGAAAGACACTTTAAAAACACTAAATATTAGGGGAAAAACACTTTAAAATGCACATAATGTACGGAGCAATCACTTTGTAGGAAAGCGAGTGTGGTAACAGTAAAAGTTTGTGACTCATGGAATATTAAACATTTTTAGACCATGCTATACCTAGGTATAGTTCATTGTTCTGTAACAATATGGCGAGTCCAGAGAAAAGAAAAAAAAATCACTTAAGTTGTTTGTTGAAACAAAAGTGGAAATTGGGAAACCAAATTAAATAAGAAATCCCTCACTACGATAATAGCTGAAACAGAAAACTCTATCCGAAAACTACCAGTGACAAGCAAAATGCAGTCAGACGTGAATCCAATAACGAAATTCACAAAATCATAAACAACAAAATCAGTATTAACCCACATCTCACCAATGAAAAAATCCACAGCCTGCTTCCAGTCGACAGACCGGGTCAGGAAACGGAATGAATGAAGCCCCCATCTAGCGGCGAGGATTTGAATTGTGCCGGCTGGCGAAGCCTGTCGCAATGATTAAATGAATGACAGATGAAATGAAATGATAGTGGAGAGTGTTGCTGGAATGAAATTTTGACAGGGAAAACCGGAGTACCCGGAGAAAAACCTGTCTGCCTCCGCTTTGTCCAGCCCAAATCTCACATGGAGTGACGGGATTTAACCACGGACCCAGCGGTGAGAGGCCAGCATGCTGCCGCCTAAGCCACGGAGGCTCACCCAAATCTCACCAATCTAAAAAAGGAACATAACATAATAGTAACGAAAGCCGACAAAGGCAAAGCAGAAGTAGTTCCACTTACCAGATCAAGAATTATTTAAAAATATTTATTTATAGGTCTAGAATCTTTATTAAATAAATTTTTGTTTGTCTAGAGTCATTTAGTCCCTTTGGAATCCCTTCTGTGTCTTCTTCTTCTTTTATGGCCTCTTCGGACCACTTCAGTCAATCATTTCTTGGTCCTCTTCTTCAGTAAGTTTCCTTTCCGAGTCGCCCAGTAGCTCTTCATTCGCTCTGATCTTCTCAGGTGTTCCTCATCTGTAAATACCCTTTTTACTGTATTACGTTTGTCTATTTTAGCCTGAAATCTTATTTTTATATCTCTCAGTTTTTTCAATTTTGTTGTTTTGTTTTGCAAGTCATCCAAGGTTATTTCCAATTCTTTCATATCTTCTCTAATTTCCTTAATCCATCCTACTTGTTGTTTCATATTCCAAAGTTTCACTACAATTTTTCTAGATAACCTGGTTTCTGAGGTCCTCATGATGTGACCAAAGAAAGAAAGCCGTTTCTTCCGAATAGTATCAGTGATGGGCTCCAGTTCTCTGTATACCACTTCATTTGGTACTATCCGCCACTGTCCATCTTTCTGATATTTTTTATTTATGCATGTTCTAGCTATTCTTCTTTCTTCTTTTAAAATTTTGTCGATTCTGTTTTTCCGAGTAACTTTAAAAAGAGTTTCACTTCCATATGTCACCTCTGGTTGAAGCACAGTCTTGTAATGTTTTAATTTTGTTGCGATAGATAAGACATTTTCTTTTATATGTAGACCATGTTAATTTTTGGGCTTTTATCATTTTATTAGTTTTTTCTTGCCATGCAGGTTTCTCATCTAAGTTGTAAGTTATTTCTCCTAAGTATTTAAATTGCTTCACTATTTTAACTTTCTTGTTATTTACTGTTATGTGATAGATTACAAGTGGATTTGCTACCATTATCTCTGTCTTTTCAAATGATATCTGAAGTCCAATATTTTGTGGTATATTTTGTAGGCGTATTATTTGATTTCTGGCTTCTTTATTATTATTAGCCAGTAACGCTAACTCATCTGCGAATCCCAAGCAATTTAAGTCTATTTGATCTTTCTTGGTTCCAATTCTTATGCTCCGAGGATTTTCCCTGTACCATTCCCTCATTACATATTCCAAAGCACAATTGAAAAGTAGAGGCGATAAACCATCTCCTTGTCTTAATCCTGTTTTAATCGTAAACGGTTCAGGTATTTCTCCTCTGAATTTTACTTTAGATTTGGTGTTTGTTAGAGTTAGTTTTATAATTTTTATTAATTTGGGATGAAGTCCAAAATTCCTTAGTATTTTCAGCAATGAAGATCTATGTATACAATCATAAGCTTTTTTGAAGTATACCAAGGTTATGACTTGCTGTTTTTGTCTACGTTTGTAGTAGTCCATTACTAATTTTAAGGTGATTATCTGTTCAGGGCAGATTCGCTATGGCCGAAATCCACCTTGATATTCTATTTTCAGTTCTAATTGATCTTACAACGATTATATAGAATTTCTGACATGATTTTATATGTGATATCCAAAAGGGAAATTCCTCGATAGTTGTCAGGATTTGATTTTTCTCCTTTCTTGTGTAATGGATGTATTATAGCTGTAGTCCAATGGTCTGGCAGTTCTTCTTTGATCCAAATGTTCACTATGCATTGGTGTAATGAAATCTTTACTGGTTCTGCTGCATATTTCCACAATTCTGCAAATGTTTGATCTTCTCCACTCGCTTTGTAGTTTTTGAGCTCTCTCAGAGCTTTGTAGACTTCTTGGATTGTGGGTGGATTTATGTTTTCTGATGGTGTTTTAATAGTGGTGTCTGTATTTATTTGAAGCAGTTCTGGTGGATCTTCGCAATTTAGCAACTTGTTAAATGTTTCTGCTAAAATTTCTGTATTTCTTTTATTACTATTAGCTAACTTGCCATTTTTGTCTTTTAACATTAATGTTGGAGGTTCATATCTTTGTAGTTGTTTGCTAAAAATTTTGTAGTAATCTCTTGAGTTTGTTTTCACGCTATTTGTTTCGATCATCAGAAGTATATCCTTTTGGTATAGCCGTTTAACCCTTCGTATTATTTTTTGAGTTATCTTCCTTTGTTTTATGAGATCCAAGTGTGATTCATCTGTTTTTTGACTATGATACCGTAACCAGGCTTGATGTCTATCTTCCACTGTTATCACACTCATAGTTCCACCATTGGTGTTTCTTCCTTGGCTTTATTGGGGCTACTTGTTCAGCTATTTGTTTCAATTCGGGAACTATTTCCTCTAGATCATCTGTTATTTTAATATATCTAGTTCGTTCCTTGTATCCCTTGTTATTTATTAGTTTAAGAGGGTCATATGTTCTCTTCTTTTTTAGGCGAGTTTTTTTCTTTGTCTGTAACAATAAATATAGGCTATGTGTATATTAAGTCTTTCACGGCCCAGATTATATAAATAATTCATGTTTTTTTGGGCTAATGCCATGTATTTGGATTAGAACCATACGTTTCAATGGAGGCAAGGTTTCTCCGAAACGTATGGTTCTAATCAAAATACACACTGCATTAGCCCAAAAAAAAACATGAATTATAATAAATAATATATTTATTACAGCCAATGGCAATAAAAATAAAAAAAGAACTATAACTATACGTAACTATTCACTACAAACTTCATTCAAGGACTTGTTTCTCTTCATGCAAGTAGCAAGGTGATAACGCTCACATGTTTTCTCGCAGAGAGAACAAACACAGTTTATGCTAGGTGTGTGAAACTGTAATGTGCGGCAAACTCTATGGTAAAAAACATGTACCGCATATCGGGTAACAAGATGACACAATTCGTAGTTGGCAACTGACCACTGTCTGTCTATCATAGCGTCAATAGAGTAAAAATCGCTCCAAATCTGTGCTTTCTTCTGATGATGCTCTCGCAATAGTTCCTGATATGACGGCGTAGATGGCAGTGACAAGCATATGCTTAGGTCTTCCAAGAACATGGGTTCTCTGCACAATTCATATACCAGTCGAGACGGAGTCCATTTAGAGACTCATAACACCCTTTTCAGAAAAGTAGCCTTAAGCTTTTCGATGACTTTCAAATTTGATTTTGTAAGATGTGCCCAAATCAGATGAAGGCCGTAGGTAATTATTGGTTGTACTTTCATCTGGAATAGCGCTAGTGCAGTTCTCAAGGATAATTTTTGCAGGTGTTGAATATCATTAATAGCCAGAATTGCTGCCGATAACCTCTCCTTTACATGTATAGTGAAGGTAGTTCAATGAAAAAAACATGAATTATTAATATAGTCTATGCTAATCTCATCATCATCATCATCTTGAGCAGTTTCCAACCGCTGGTCGGGTCTGCTTGGAACATAAGCCTCTCCATCGTTTCCTGTCCATCCACCATCTCTCGTCATTAACTGTGTCCCAGCACACTCCTCTTTCCTCCACACTCTTCTTAACTCCTTTTGTCCATCTGTCCCTTGGTCTTCCCCTTGGCCTCCTTCCCGTCATTTCCATTCCAAACATCATCTTCGGTATCCTCTCCTCTTGCATCCTCCTCACATGTCCATACCATTGTAGCCTAGATCGCTCTATTCTATTTTGCAATGGTTCCTCTCTTACCATCTCCCGGACTCTCTCATTCCTTACTCTGTCCATTCTTGTCACTCCTACCCTACTCCTCTGGAACTTCATCTCCACTGCTCGTATTTTATTCTTGTCCCTTTCCTTCATCACCCATGTTTCTGAACCATATGTCAAAATTGGCACAAAGTAGGTCTTGTAGATGATTCCTTTACATTTTTGTGGTACATCTTTATTCCATATCATCCCCCTAACACTCTTGAAAAAATCCATCTGCGCACCTTCCCCGCTCATTTATTTCCATCCTATTGCCTCCCTTTTCTTCAATTATGCTTCCCAAGTACTTGAAGCATTCTACTTTCTGCAACTGCTGTCCTCCAAGTGTTATGCCCATATCCAGTCTGTTCTTCTTTCTCGTTGTGATGACCACTTCACTCTTTTGTGCTGAGAACTTCATCCCATATGATAACACTACCTTCTCCCACTCATCTAATTGCTCTTGTACTTCTTCCTCATCCTCTCCCCATACCAGAAGGTCATCAGCAAACAACATTGCCTTTATTTTCCTTTCCCCAATGCTATTTACCACTTTTTGTATGATTTCATCCATCACCACTATAAATAACAGGGGTGAGAGGGCACTTCACTGTTTCAGACCACTCTCCAGTTGAAACCATTCCGTTCTCTCTCTTCCCACCTTTACACAGCTTTTGCTTCCCTCGTACATTGCTTTCACTCTTGCCACTGTCTCCTTGTTCACTGCTTTTGCTCTCATTGCTTCCCATACCTTGTTTCTATTAATACTATCATATGCTTTCTCAATATCCAAGAAGGTCATCACCAGATCTTTCCCATATTCATAATGGTGTTCTTGTAGCTGTCTTACTGCAAAGATGAGGTCAACTGTTGACCTTCCTGGCCTGAATCCATACTGTTCTTCCCTCAGCCCATCTTCAACTTCTGTCCGAATTCTTCTCTCCAGTACCTTCTCAAATATTTTGGCGCAGTGGCACATGAGTGTAATTCCCCTGTAGTTCTTGCATTCCTTCCTACTTCCCTTTTTAAATATGGGTATTATTATCCCTCTTTTCCAGTCCTCTGGTATTTTCTTCTCCTTCCATATCACTTTCATTACTCGAAAGAGCCACTGTGTTCCTATCACCCCTGCTGCTCTCACCATCTCCACACTCACTTCGTCTATTCCCGGTGCCTTTCCCCCTTTCATCTTCTTTAATGCTTCCTCCACTTCTTTCCATGTCAATTCCTTCTCTGAAATGTCTTGGTCACTGTCTGTTTCTTCCTCCACAATGTCCACTACGCTGGTTTTAGTTGGATTTAGGAGTTCCTTGAAGTATTCTCTCCAGATAACCTTTACTTCTTCCATATTTTCGACCTTCTTTCCATTCCTGTCCACCATTCTGACATTTTCCCCTGTATCTCTTCTCTTTGCCTTTATCTTTCCATACAACACTTTCTTACTGCCATCACAGTCCTCCTCCATCATTTCTGTCAATTTCTCCAGCCATTTCTTTTTCTCTTCCTTCACTACTTCTCCTGCTTCTTTCTTCCACTCTTGGTATTCTTCTCTTGTTCTGTCTGTCCTCTGTTGGAACCATTTCCTGAATGCTTCATTTTTCTTTTTCACTGCTTCCTTAGTTCTATGGACTTCAAATTGGCAGGTGAAAAGCTAAAGGAAGTAGAAGACTTCTGTTACTTAGGAAGCAAAATAACCAATGAAGAACGAAGCAAAGAGGATATAAAAAGTAGGTTCGCTCAGGCAAGGAAAGCATTTCGGTAGCGCTGCACACCGTGAGAATTTGTGTTTAAAAAAAAAATAGTAATGAAATTAGCCAAAGTACCTGTAGTAATGGTATCTGGAGATGATAAATTAATAGATGTTGACTCGTCCGCTGTCATAGACCCACCCAGCCATCCCAAATAGCGACACTACTAATATAGTTGAAATAATATAGTTGAAAATGAAGTATCTGGTCGACATCTTGTCACTATGTCAGGAATGCCAACCCCGCGCGTTTGGTACTATCTCGCACCGTGTATAGAAAGAAACAAAAGAGCGTCGATAATGTAATTTATAATTGCGCCAAATCCAAATCGTCAGTCGTACTTTAACCATGGATTGTGTGGCATGTGAAATTACTTCATAAATTGTATCTTATTAATGTTTTACATACAAAACCAAACCTAACCTGGGGCTTAGGCCCCAGACCCCCTTGCTTGTGGTACTAGCAGTAATTTTCGGCCAGGCAGTACCTAACCTAGTAGCGGACATAAATTGTATCTTATTAATGTTTTACATACAAAACCAAACCTAACCTGGGGCTTAGGCCCCAGACCCCCTTGCTTGTGGTACTAGCAGTAATTTTCGGTCAGGCATACGTGTGAAATAGTGAATTTTGTGTGCGACATGTTGGTAACGTAGTCACATGGTGTCACATGACGTGTCCAAGATGGCGTCCGTAGTGAAACGAACACGATAAGAATTCTTTATTTTCGTGAAATAATTATTATTGAGGTGCGGCACTTGTAGTTGAGATTGTGAAACGACTCCCAAGAACTCCGTAAAAGGTATGTAAATCATAAAACCTATATTTTCAATAATATACCTCGTAAAAGTTCGTAAAGTTACGAAAAGGCAAAATCTCACGGCGTGCAGAATTACCAGCATTTCTACAGAAAAAGAATCTGTTGACATCAAATATAGATTTAGGTATTAGGAAGTCATTTTTCAAAGCCTTTGTCTGGAGCATGGCACTATATGGAAGTGAAACTTGGACTATTGGTGCAGCAGAAAAGAGGAGAATTGAAGCGTTTGAAATGTGGTGTTACAGGAAATGATGAAGATTGGATGGGTAGATAGGGTAACAAATGAAGAGGTATTAAGACGAGTGGGAGAGGAGAGATGTTTCTGGCGACTGCTAATGAAGAGAAGAGATAGGTTGGTAGGACACTTATTAAGACATCTAGGAACAGCATGCTTAATTATGGAAGGAAGGGTCGAGGACAAGAACTATAGGGGTAGACTAAGGTTAGAATATGTTAAACAGATTGCCTGGGATGTAGGGTATGGTAGCTATGTGGATATGAAACGATTAGCTCAGGACAGGGAGGCAAGGAGATCTGCATCAAACCAGTCAAAATACTCAAACAACAGCAAGAATACAGTAATACCACAAAACTTAACTTATCATATTGGAATATATTATGCTCCTCGGACATCAGACGTCAAAGCTAATCTGCGTGACACATTTTAATAATGAGTAATACTTACAGCTAATGCACCTTCGGTAAGTTTGACTGACATATTGTCACAAGCAATGTATTAACCGCAATTGACGTAATCAACTCTTTATACTGATTAAAACTGTATGTCGTATCTCACTTGTAATAAGCCTACCACTTTTGGATCTTTTTCACGCCTCACAAGTATCAACTTGTCATTTTTTCGCGCGTTAAATAAAAGTTTTCAGGTTGCTACCACTGGTATTCAGACAAAGAATATCCAGTACAAGGAGCAAATAATAATTTAGCGGATGATCAATGATCTTCTAATGAAAGAAGCCGCACTCTGTACCAGAGGGTGCCAACCAGGGTAAATAGGGGCGCGGGTAAATAGAAGAGTATTAAGGTAGTAATGCGGCCGTGCTTTTTGTCCTGTCCCGAATTACGACATGAGAGAGTGAATAAGGCGCGGTGCACACTGGAGAAACCTTTTTCGTGAAACTGGTTTCGTGAAACGTGAAACTAAAGTTGCTTGCAACAGATAGATAAGGTTAACATAGGGCTTTGCACACTGCGTTTTATGAAACTGTAGTTGCATTGGTTTCGTGAAACCGGGTTTCGTGAAACTCGGAAAATCAGTTTCATGAAACGTAGTGTGCACAGCCCTATGTATTTTAATATTATTCTTTGGCCAATGCCTCCCGTCTTTTACGTAAATATATGAATTTGCTGTTGAAGAATGAAGTGCGAACTTTGGAAATAAAAACGTGGCTTGCTATTGGTTGGACATTACGAACTAGGTGTTTATAAGACATGTAAATTGTACCTTGTAATAACAGCAGGGGCGTATATAGTTTTATTTTTCGGGGTGCCCAACCGGGAGTTAGGGGGCATGGTATAGGCCCCAAAGAATAGAGGATCCGGGGTTCTCCCCGGGAAACTTTTATATAATTTGGTGCAAAATGATGAGTTTTAAGGCTATCTTGCACCTCTCTTCCAACCAATTTGTTGTGATGTTTTATGTTTGGTTAATGTCAAACACAACCAAGACCATTTAATGTTACGTTTTATTAATACAATCATATTGCTTACTTGATAGTGTTTACATGGAAAGAATTATCACTACTGTTTTGATTTACAACTTACACTATAATATAAAGTCAAGGCTTCTTGAAGCATTACCAAATCGGTTTATAACTTCATCGTCAGTGATGTATGTCTCTGCAACAATACTACACCGTTGAGTCTGTTTTCAGAAGTCGAATTTCTAAAGTATGTTATCAACCAACTCAAACTCCGTTCGGCAGTACCAGTAGCTGCAGAGAGAGGCAAATTTGACAAAGGTTTGATTTTTTTTTTTTTTTTTTTTTTTTTTTAGCGTATGGCTTTTTAGTGCCGGGAGTGTCCGAGGACATGTTCGGCTCGCCAGGTTTGTAGCTGCTTCGAGACGGACACCCAATGGGTGAGCTACAAGTACCGTTGGGGTGGAAAGTGGGAATGTAAGAACGAGGAGTTGGAAAGTAGCGGCTGTGGCCAATAGTTAGGGACCAACCCCGGCATTTGCCTGGAAGGAAGATGGGAAACCACAGATGACCATCTTCAAGGTTGCCGGCGGCGGAATTCGAACCTCCTCGCCTCCCGGATGTGAGCGACTGCCAGCAGTCATGCCGTAACGACCACGGCTAACTCACCCGGTATAAAGGTATTAAAAGTTAGGGAGAAAACTTTTGTCACACGCTTCAAGGGCACTTGTTGCTGTTCTTGGTAGGTTGATAAGAGCGAAGGCACTGGAGAGTAATAAGAGGTTATGTTGTTACACATAAGATCAGAGCTAACTGATTGTCACACTGTTTACATCGCTCTACCGTCGCCTTGCCTTGCAACGTTGCCATACGTCGCGTAATAACAATAGTACTTGATAAATAGACTACATTAGTTTTTATTGTTTTAATTCATAAACAAATATTATATGTGACAAAAGTTTCGAGGGCGGTCCGGGCCCCCCGGACACCCCCCTTATATACGCCCCTGAATAATAGGGGAGTGGGGAGTCGGGCAACCTCTTTGCTCACGTGATCCGCAAGGTCAGTTATTTAAGTTAGTATTATGTCATATATTTATTATGTGGGTGTCCTTGTCCTTTCTATTGATTTTCGTCAGCTGAACCGGGCGCGCTTTCTTTGGGCTGGCAAGTAGGGGATGCTGCTTGGATGCGATAGTGGACGTGGTTTATACAGCGATCACGTGAACATTACACGAAGGCTACTGGTGGTTGTTGTTTTAAAGGGTCGAACAACGAGGTTATCTGCCCCTGAAGGCTACAGGCATGGTTACCGAATTTTAATTGTATTTAGTTAGACTACCGTTCGGGTTCATTATTCTTTGCAGGCATGGTCCTCGTTAGGAAGGCGGGGCCATGAAATCCAACAAGACAAAATCATGGCCCCACCATCGTAACTGATGGAAAACCGTTGCTTCTGTGTGCATGCTTTAATGCAACTGGTTTCTTGAAACCAATTTCACGAAACGAGTTTCTCCAGTGTGCACCGCGCCTAAGTAACAAATTAATCCGAAAGGGTCATATATATATGAAGATAAAGAGTAAACGTCAGTGATGAAGATAGTTGACAAATATTCGAACACACAGGGCCAGTCTGAAAAACGGTTGTTCCTACTCCTTTTATACGTCATGCAAACACCGGTTGTTTAACCGCCTGTTCTTTGTTTGTTACTAAAGGCTGGTTCATAATCGCCCGGGAACGAGAAGCTAAAAGTCGCCTGGGAAGGCCAACGGGAAACATGGTTATTACCCTTTCACGAATTGATTGCCGGTGGTCGATATGGGAAGTATTACTTGTGTCACACGTCAGTCTGCTTCGTTGACAGGTACAGTTGCGCGAATAGGAAATGATTCACCTCCAATAGCCCCAGTAATCGTTTGACTGTCCGTGGTGACATGAGCTTCTGTGACGCGCAATGCTGCTTGTCTTAAGTGCAGAATCAACTCTTGTCATCGCTGTGTTCCCCGCTTCGTCCTGCGGGGCTCCTGCTACAATCAACAACAAACACTGGCGCAGCCATGCTCAGTGGCAATCAAACCTTTTTTTTTTTTTGTAGGTTAGGTAATGGGCATAGCATGTATGCTTTGAACCCAGTCACAGCCCTAAAAAATACTATAACGTGAAGAGTATCCAATATTTGAAATAGAAACTACTGGAACATAGCAACACATACATACAAGGACACAGATAGGTTCTAGTCTTCACACCAAGCGACGTATCTTAGTGACTTACTACTTGAACACAAACATGACATCGTCACACGTAAGTGTATGGAAATTAAAAAGTAAGGGAGCATTCATTCAGAAATCTAAGGAAGGCATGAATAACAGCAGGAATGGGAGAATGAAGAAGCACAGAAATGTTGAGAGGGAGGGTGATACCTAAAGAACGTAAAGTGTGTAGAAAGGGGGCTCGTTGAGTGTCGAATAGAGGGCATTGAAAAATTAAATGATTAAAGGTCTACGCACACCGGCGCGGGATGCGGGAACGGGAACGGGAGCGGGATTGACACGATACCCGCAGTCGCTGCGAAATCGTCTTTGTATTCTGACCAGCGCGGGAAACAGTTCCGAAATGAATTCGTTTGATGAAGTGCAACATAAGGAAAATATGTACCAATTATCGGGAAGCTATCTCAACAGAAGAAAGTCTTGCTATTGCTATTAGATTTTTGACTACTGGGGATTCTTTCTCGACAATTGGCCACAGTTTTCGTGTTGGATTCACAACTGTTGGAGCTATCGTGAGAGAGGTTTGCCAAGCTATCTGCGATACGATAGTGCAGTTTATATTTAGTTTTAGGGTAGTTCAGTTCGGTTTTCTTTAGGTTAATCACCACGTGACAAATGAACACAGAAACAAAAGTGATATTATTTAAATTGATGCTAACCAGGTACCGTACTTGCAGTTCATTTCCTATTTCGTCCCTGAGCTTATCTTTATTCCTTATATTTCTTAATCTTCATTACTCATGTCATTGATATAAGGCAGGATATTTCCTGACACACTCTAATAACAGTTCCGTCGCCATTGCTAAATGGATGCGGGACGCGGGGAAACGCAGCAAGCTGCGTACTCCTGCAGTAACGCAGCAATCCCGCCATCTGTGCGGGATTGTGACGCAGCTGTCTGAGTGGATGCATATCCCGCCAAGTGCGCAAATGTTCGCGATATTCCCGCTCCCGCTCCCGTTCCCGCATCCCGCGCCGGTGTGCGCAGACCTTTATAGTACCGATTGCCTGAGAACAGTCGCAGAGATCCGAAGGACGAAGCTTACAGCGGGTCTTATATACCGGAGTCAAAGCATGATGAAAACATAAACGAATAATCGTAATAATATGACGTCGTGTGTAAGATCCATTATAAAACCAAGGGTATCTAGGGATAGTAGGTTGAATTCTATAATATAACCTGGCTTTCGTGCGTGTATACTCCTGCCATTGTTGTAACCAAACATGAAGTAATTGAGATTTGAGAATGGGGAGATAATCTGAGGCGGGGGTAGCCACATTCGTCAATACAGCATGACCCATGGCCGCTTCCATAGATGCTTTATCAACTATGTCATTACCAGATAGGTTGGAATGTCCCGGTATCCATGAAAAAACTATCCGATAGCCCAATTGATGTAATTCATACGTTAAATTTACAATATTAAATACAAACCAATTATTCGTAGTATGGACATGATGTAAAGCCTGGAGTACACTTTGAGAATCAGATAGGATTAAGGCTTTAGTGATGTTATTCCTTTTAATATATATAAGGGCTTGCCGAATAGCAAACGCTTCTGCCGAAAAAATAGAGAGGGTATGCGGTAGTTTAAAGGAGGCGAGATATGATATAGAGGGGATATAAAAAGAAGCGCTCGTATTCGACGGAGAGGGAAATTTCGATCCATCTGTATAAATCGTTGTATATTGCTGATGATTCAATGCGAGATTATAGACATATTTGCGGGCCATGAAAGGAGTAAGCACAGAAGACATACTAGATACATGTGAGGAATGTCGCACAACATCGGGTTGAAACAGTAATACCGAGAGTGGTGCATTATAACAAATGGGTTTTCGTGTTTGAAGAATTTGAGGGCGAAAACCAGAAATCTCTAGATAAGACAGGAGAATAGAGGGAGGGAAATAGCGTTTAAATAAACTTTTTTGGTGATATTCGGAGAGAAGTTGTAGTTTGGGAAGAATGGGTGCTGTTAATATTGCCATTTGTCTTAGGAGATATCGTGAAGAAAGGTATCGTCTCCGAAGGTGAAGCGGTTGCTCTGCCACCTCAACGAGAAGAGCTTGTGTGAGGGTGGAAGAAGGGGCCCCGAGAACAATTATGAGGGCGGAGAATTGTAGCTTATCCAATTCATTGAGGCGTGTTTTTGGCATGACATCGTAGTAGTGACTACTGTAATCAAGGACAGATCTAATAAGATTTCTGTAAAATAACAATCAAATCATAAATGGGTAATATGTTCGTTGCCTATGCTATATACAAGGCCGGGAAATACCAGCTGTTTTGCGCTAAAAATGTATCACCACGAAGTTCCGCCAGTGACCGCTAGGATCGCTTTGTACCACCCTAGTTCTAGCATTCGCGCCCGTTTAACACAATAGTGACATTGCAAATAGTGGTTGTTTACATGAGTATTTTTAAATGGTTTACTGCTGTGTTCCGTTCTGTACGTCCCGGCAGGGAATGTGCAAATCAGTTTCATTTCACTCGTTTCCTATCAATCAGGAATTAAGAAATAAATGGATTATAGCTGTTTCTCGACGAGGTGATAAGCCAGGTAGTGTGTGGACTCCTTCTAAGAGGTCGGAAGTTTGTAGTAGGAATTTCAGAGAAGACAATTACAGTGTAGCACAACTTTAAGATTTATTTTGCCTAAATCCGTACCTTCAGTATTTACAGACTTCCCTCAGCACAAACAAGTGACAACTACAGCTAGGAAACCACCAAAACAACGACAGTGTCAAACTGACGACACTCTTTCATCCAAAAGAAAATGTGACTCTCCAGGAACTGTGAGTAATTTTTCCCCTATTTGTGAAGACGAGATAAATTTTAGAAGTATAGGGACACAGTTTTCACCCATTTCAAGGCCAGTAGTTAGGATGTCTCTTCGATAGAAACTGCGGATTGCTACGAAAAAAACTGCTAAGCGAGACGCTGTAATTCACAAGCTTCGAAGAAAACTTCATAATCTTCAGGCTGAATAGAAGAATGGGTGCTGTTAATATTGCCATTTGTCTTTGGAGATATCGTGAAGAAAGGTATCGTCTCCGAATGTGAAGCGGTTGCTCTGCCGCCTCAACGAGAAGAGTTTGTGTGGGGGTGGGGGTGCAATTCAAAATGAAGCCCAACAAGATACTGCACTCGAAATTATGAGTAGCCAAGAGAAAGTAACTAACCGAGATTCAAACGGAGAGCCTGAGAAAAAAAATGAGTATAAAATTTTCCTTAATTTGAGCTATATTTACACAAAGGAAGGCAGATTGTGTGCAAGGAAGCAATTGGTAAAATTTTAGCTTGAAGAAAGATTCGTATTTGGAGATGAAATGGAAATGTTACAGTGAGGAATATTTTAACCAAGGGAGGATCATTAGAACAATAACCAGGAAAGTGCACAGTTTTGTGAAGTTAGCAGCGATAAACCAGTTTTGGTTAGCGAATTGACTTGGCAAGGAGATTTGGAGGTCAGACACGCGCCAAGTATCCTTAGGAGGGGATGGCGCGTGAACAACACATTTGATAACATGAAAGCAGCCAATCACAACGAAGAAAGATTACGAGGGAATATATATAATTAATAGAATTATTATTTTAATATTCTAATGGATTCAAGTATATCAAATTCACAAGGAAGGAAGAAGAAATTTAATTGGCAAAACATAAATTAAATTAGATGACTGTGACAGAAGATATGAATAGGCTAGATAATTGAGTTTATTCACTGGCGTGAGGCTAGCGCGGCAAGTTTGAGAGGGAATCTGAACTCAGGAGGCTAGCAGAAGACAGGGAACGAGGTTCTTATTATTCCAGTATTCAACGAGGTAACACGTACATAAAATCGCTCTACAAGTTGTATGCAATGGCAACCAAGAAAAGTGTTAGACTTCAGAAGGAAGAACTACAATGTTAATAAGGAACTACAAGAGTAAATTAATTGATATTGGAAATAAGAAGGAATATAAAGGGAATTTAAGGAATTTATCTACAGGAATTTATAACGCTGAATTGAAGAAAATATACGTCGAGATACTCTATAAATATTCACTATCTCATTAGTGGAACTTTTACCTGACACTCTACAACGCAGAAGACAATAAGTTAAATTCACTGCAATGTATTAGAAAAACATATACTGTACTACATATTACAAGATGTTTTTAGAGTAGGTCAGAGGGGAAAAGTAACAACTAACAACTGTACTGAACGAAGGAAGATGTTCTAATTTCAACATGATGGGAGATTGAACCTACACTAACAAGCGAAGTCCAGCGATGATCAAAGCAATGCAATCATGGAACTTAACTGCAACTTCATCAGCAGCACTCTTGAAATCCATAAAGAGTCTACTACAACGAAAGGAAAGTCACATGGGAAGGTGATTTCTCATCGTAAGCATAATCACTATCTACACACTAGCATCAAGGAACGTCGGGAGAGCAGCCGAATGAAGAGTAATCCAGACAGAAGCGTATGCAGAATCTAGGTCATCTGACCGTGAAGCAAGAAGATGTGAACGCGAGCAAAGGGTCGTTGTCTGGGGACATGTAGACAGGCCAGTGCAGATCAGCTGTAAACTGGTTGAGCCAGTACCCTCACCTGCAAGCAGAGCGGGACAGAGCGGGAAGAACGTGGAGAATGCGGACGCGTGCTGGGAGGCACGTGGCACATTCCGAGTGCACGTGGAGTGATTCCTCAACTGCCAAAGTCTTCAGGTTCTGTTACGAGCACTTCAAACTCAAGGTAGAACAGTGATTTTTAACACCTATGTAGTTAGCACTTGTAATGGGTTACTCCAGTGTTTGACCAACATCTGACTATTTTATTCCTAGTTCATGTTATTGTTGTTGCTATAAATTTTTTGAGATTTTTCTTTAAGTCAACGAATATCGTTTGTGACATATTTTTCGAACGTTTATTGTTAATATTTTCGCATTATTTAATGTTTCACTTAAGTAAGCTAACGTCTTTAGAATTTTCATTCATGTAATTTATAACGGTAAGTGAAGTTAATTTTGTTAACGTGGTGTAACAAATGAAAGGAAGTCGGAATGAGTTATAACAAGCGAAGCTTTGTAATAAATGCAATGAGAGATATAGAAGGAATATTGTTATCCTAAATAAAGCTAATTCGTTAGAGCAACGAAATATAATGTATCTAGGAACGTTAACTAAATTGTCAGGAGTGTTCAACAATGGCGTTGTAGACACTCTACTATAGACAGAAAGAAATACTGTAAGACCCAGAAGTTTATTTTGAAAGTATAAACAGTATGCGTATTTTTAAAGCATAGCTGATGAATATAAGGAGAGATATGATATTAAAGATCAATCTTTTGTCATTAACAAGTCATGAAATACTACAGTAAAGATATTTCATATCAGATGAAAGTAAGAACGTGAGGTAAAGAGTATTTTTATTAAGTAACGAACACGAGCAGTCTTAAATTCAGAGAGAAGCTATAAATTGTAACAGAGATGTATAATTCAAGTAAAGGAAGGAAGTATGACATAATAAATGTGAGTAAAAATATAAGGAGTACTACGAAAGTATTGTTGTGTGGAACGAACAAGTAAAGTATAGCACGGAGTTGTATAATCGACAGTATTCATGTATGCGGAGGTAGTTGTATCCATGAAAGGTATTACAGTAGTAATATTTAGTAGGGATACTGATTCTCTTACTTTGTCGAAAGTATTTGAGATGGTCTTAGATTCTTGTGAACGTGCTAAGGAAGAGATATATGCGACGGGTTATTGTGGAAAGAAGTGTAGTAAATACACGTTAATGTTATTCACTGAGAGTGTGAGATAAAGAGATTACAATGAGAAAATATGGAAATACAGTATGTCAGTATAGTAAGTTGAAATATGTATTTGTGAAGAATTGGAAGTATGAGTAGTGAGGGTTCAATGCCACGCACACGTAAAATCTACTATATAAAGCTCAAATACCACTCACTCACTCACTGACTGATTCATTCATCACGAAATCTCAGAAACCACCCAACGGATTGGAATGAAATTTGGTATGCAGCTTCCTCAAGGGCCGCAAACGCCCACTAAGAAAGGAGTTTTGGATATTCAGGTTCTAAAGGGGTGTTAAGGGGGTAGACCTGCAATTCATTGAATAGCAATATCTCCCGATTGGTTTCATTGGGGGATGTGATACTCGGCATATAAACTCATCATTAAAAATAAGAAGACACATGTCTGAGGGTTTTTCGATGTGGTGTATATTATGAGGTGAAAGGGGTGAAAAGTGGGGGTTGAAGGATTCCTAACGGAGCGTGTATCCCTTAAACGACATAGGCCAGGAGTTTGGAACTCAGCGGGAAAAAAACAGCATAAAAAATAAGTAAATAGGTGTTTGACCGTTTTTTCATAAATCCAATTTAAGGGGCCCATGGGGAGGGGTGAAATTATGGGGGGGACGTAATATGTCTGAGTGTAAAATTATACATGGCCTATGTTGTAGACAATAACACATTACATCTTTTTTGTCTCTTGCTATTTCATCATACGACGAATACTTAGGGAGTTATTAATGATTTTGTATTTTTTGGCCGGAATTTTCTAAGTCCCACGAATGACATAAAAATTGATTCGAATGAAATTTCAATAAATAGTTTTTTTAATACTTTTATTATATTTTTCACGTCTTTTAGGGTCCGAAACCAGCATGATATTTTGATGTGTTTTTTTTCGTCCCATGCATTTTTGGTTTCAGGTGATAGAATTATTTTACACTAGGACCCATGCTTATCTATCTATTTAACTAATGTTATAACAGGATTACCAATGTTATTGCGGGCGAAGCCACGGGTAACAGCTAGTATTATATAAAGCTAATCTGAAAGTATTGCGTCGTAGTTCGAAATGTTATTACAGTTATTAAAAACCGGATATGGAAATAAGTGAAATAGTAATGAACTTAATTGTTTGAGACACGTGTTCACATGGACGTAGAAATGTATATTCATAATCAAACCAAAGGTATTATGTGAGATAAAGAATAGAGGAGTGGAATGAACTTTACACAGATGAAGCAGGAGGAGAAAATCGTGCAGGTCGCGATGATGTACATAATTAACACAAGTAAATAATAATACAAACTATAATAACATTATTAATTTTTCTACACATAATTAATAGTTTTGACGCAATAATGCGGTGAGAAATAACACAATGTATTATGTAGGGAGAACGTTTGTAAGATGCTATAGTATTGAAATGAATTATCTTAGGATTAGACACACGGTGTTTAGGGAAGTGTATTTTATTGTTTTTAAACCTTTCTAAGAAAGATCCATCGTTATTAATACAAGTTTTGGTGCAGGGAGACTTATAAAGTCACATCTATGTCCAGTGGGGACACAACTGATTAATTTGAGTGTTTATTTTCTTTTCATTTTAATTTTTAGGGATATATCCTTAGTGTCCTAGATGAATAAATCTGCAGGCACTGTTTAGTTTGCCTGTTCCGTCTTTATAAGATCTGATTTTCATTCAATGCTGAATTATGCTATAACGATACTACTAGTTCGATGCAGACAGTTTTTTCGACAAAACTATCCCTTATCTACCCCGAGAGCCGAGTTGCTCAATGTGCTCAATTTTATTTTTAGGCTGTTATGTGTGCAACTAGTTAGTAGTATGGTTAGATATGCGTTATGTGTGTCAAGGGTTCCCTAGTCATCAGTCCGGTATGAATATGTTGATTTCTTAGCCGGGTATTGACATCCCTACGATCCTTTTTCCATCTGCGCGGATTCTGGACGTTGATTTTGAGGAATTCGGGCGCAGTACCGTAGCTTCGAAGCCATTTTTTCTCAAACAGCTGCAAGCATTTGGAAAGGAGAAATATAAGTACCAAGAAACTACAATTAAAATTTGTGTTCTTCTATCTACTAGGTCACCGACAGGCTATCGATTGTTACCTGAACTAGGTATCTTGCACCTACCACATTCAAAAACTTTGAAGACATACGTAGGGTACTCGAAAGGAGAGACTGTCATCACCTCATTGATCAGAGCAACATTGGTGGCAGAGGAAAATTCACTGGAACACGAGAATGCAAAAGTGGGCTCCCTTATCATTGACGAAATGCCTATAAAGCCTAGGCTTGTGTACGATAGGAATTCAGACATGTTTCTCGCCATGAGTGACGCAGACTTAGATGCTTTTGGTATTGAAGACAAACTAGCCAACAAGTTACTTTGCATTCTTTTCAAAGGACTATCTGCTTCTGACAGAATTTCTGTGTCATTTTATTTTACATGTTCTATTTCTGGAGCGCATTTGGCAAAATTGGTATTAGATGCTATGAAGGTAGTCGAAGAAAGTGGTTTCAGAGTGTTAAGAATTGTAACTGACAAATGTCAAGTGAATGTTTCGATGTTTGAAACGATATGCGTGGGTCGTATAACGCATGAAATTAAACATCCTCTTGATGAAAATCGACCGCTCTTCTTAAGTTTTGATCCGAGTCACATTATCAAGACTGTACGATCGCAGTACTTATCTAAGGAGTTCTTTATAAATGGCAACAATGTGACAAGTGATCATTTGAAGATCCTTTATGTTGTTTGAGTCTTCAGTCTTTTGACTGGTTTGATGCAGCACTCCATGCCTCCCTGTCCTGAGCTAATCGTTTCATCTCTACATAACTACCACACCCTACATCTGAGGCAATCTGTTTAACATATTCTAACCTTGGTCTACCCCTACAGTTCTTGTCCTCGACCCTTCCTTCCATAACTAAGCTTGCTATTCCTGGGTGTCTTAGTATGTGTCCTACCAACCTATCTCTTCTCTTCATTAGCAGTCGCCAGAAACATCTTTCCTCTCCCACTCGTCTTAATACCTCTATGTTTGTAACCCTATCTACCCATCTGATCTTCATCATTCTCCTGTAACACCACATTTCAAATGCTTCTATTCTCCTCTTTTCTGCTGCACCAATAGTCCAAGTTTCACTTCCATAGAGTGCCACGCTCCAGACAAAGGCTTTCAAAAATGACTTCCTAATACCTAAATCTATATTCGATGTCAGCAGATTCCTTTTTTGTAGAAAAGCTTTCTTTGCCTGAGCCAACCTACTTTTTATATCCTCTTTGCTTCGTCCATCACTGGTTATTCTACTTCCTAAGTAACAGAAGTCTTCTACTTCCTTCAGCTTTTCACCTTTATAATCTTCAGAAAACTCTGGTGATAAAACCTGTCAGGAAACTCTCCAGGAAGGTGGTTTATCCTAGTAATTTGGGAAAGAAGAATGTATCCAGGGCCAAAGTTGTGTTTTCACCTGAAGTTGTCTCAGACTTAAGAAGTATGGAAGTCGTATGCTCCGAGAAAATTAATGACAAAGGCAGTTTACTTGAGACTATTAATTTGATGGAACATTTTCAGAAATGGTTAGGCATCCATGATGCCTGTAACACATCCCATGGCACGCACTCCAGAAATGACAATAAGATGTTTTTTGTGAGATGGACGATGAAAGACTGCACTGGTTAACATACGTATTTCTTCCTTACATTGATGAGATTCAGCAAATTTCCGTAAACATCAATCAAACGTAATACAATAAAATCTCCACTCCTAGATAAATTCGAAATCATAATAGGAAAACGCTCCAAACTGCCAACAACGAATATAAATCCTCAAATCACCTCATGAAAATATTTAAATCCGCAGAATATCAACATCAAAAAATCCTACATGAAATTACAATCGAAATGTTAAATCAAAAATTTAAAAAAACATAAAAATTGGCAAAAATGACATTCATAGAAAAGTGGTCGGATATTCTCCAATGCAACCAATCTACAGAAATATGGGTTACTTGATAATTGGTCTTGATTCTACCTTGAGTAACATGAAGGTGTCTTGAAGTGGTTTTTCCCTCGCTGAACTTCATAAACAGGGTTTTCCTGGGGTACCTCTGTTTATGACTGCCTTCTTGGATCTTCCTGGACCGCCATATGAAGTAGTCAACTCCTGGACTCGGATTAGAACTCCATACATCATCGTGGTGATTTATCAGCGTCCATCCTGCGTCTGCGTCTCTGCGATCTTCTAGAGTTGGGTCCACCCTTACTCTCTCGTACAGGAATCGAACTAGGCCCACCTTTGTTCGCTCGTTCGTGGAAATCTTCTTCTCTTCTGACCTTCCGCGTAGAATGGATAATGTAGCCGTATCCATACTTTGGTCTCCCCTACGCTTTCTTGTTGGTCATGTCATCTCAAATATTCTGAATGTTCTCCACAGGTTATGTTCCCACCAGCATTTCTAACGAGTCATCGTACTCTGTTCGTAACCAAGTGTAATCATCCCTCTCAACTTCACTTCTTCAACCATGGCGATAAGAAAATATATACGCGAATGTATTTTAACACCTCCGAAGTCTTCACTATGCGCTTCTTGTTGAAATACAAGTACAGTATTTCCAATTTATGTAGAATATCAAATTCCCTGCAATATTTGTTCTCGTAAGAAATAGTAGTTTCTATACGACAATGTTGCGCCGGATACTGCTCTTATAATGTCTTTCATTGATGTAAGTACCCGTACTGTATCTTTCTTCACGTAGCAAGTTCACGTAGCAAGTGCGCTCTCCCTAAATGTTCGTAATTTCGCTTTCAAATTTCACCTATTAACTTTCTCAATTACGCAATTATTTACTTTGCCGTAAAATAAATATGATAGCGTCCTCTATAAAAAAAACTTGTATGAAATTGCGCGTATTTCAATAATGCTCATTACTTCGTAATTGGACGTTGAATTTCATTCAGGAATGTCTTCAAAATTTTAAAATAATTTTTGACGATTTTTCAAGTGGTCAAAGATACTTTTAAGCCCTCGCAATGAGTAATGCTAATTATGGTAATTGCTTCATTCCCGTGGTTTCATTGGCTATAGCTGGTCACGTGGCATCTCGCTTGTAGCACGCTCCAAACGCTTGACCTTGCTGTAAAAATACAGCAGTTTAAGTAAATAATTGTATGCATATACCGTTCTCCGTCAGGAAAGCATCGTTTATTTATTGATAAATTAGAATTGTTACTCAATAACATGAGCAAAGTAAATTTCGATATAATAATTTGTGGGGATGTAAATGTGGATTTCTTAAAATGTGATAGAAATTGTGAATTATTAACACAGTTACTAATTTCCTATGGACTGAAACCTACAGGAAATACCCCAACAAGAATAACAAAATTTAGTAAAATCACTACTGATCAAATTTTTATAAATACAGATAAATATCACCATTCAATAGAAGTCTATTGTCCGGGTTTTAGTGACCACCATGGACAAACTGAGTTTTGAAGTACCCGAAACAATCAATAATAACGATAAAGGAATAAAATCAAAGTGCAGGTCATTCACTGAAACAAATGTTACATATTTCAATTACTTATTAAATAAGGAAACATGGTCAGAAATTTATAAACTAGAAAATGTAAATGATTATATGCATTTAACAGTACCCTAAAACACTATTTTGAAACAGCATTTCCCTTTAAATAAAGAACTATTCAAAATAACAAAACTAGCAATTGGATAACAACAGGGATTATAAATTCATTTCAATGAAAGACATTTCTATACGGTACAAATTATATAAACAATACCACACAACACCTGAATTCAATTTATACTACAAAAAATACACTGGCATATTAAATAAGGTAATAAGACTAGCAAAGAAATGCATAATGATAATTTTATTTCCCCAACATCTAATAAAAACAGGGCTATGTGGTCCGTGATAAAGAAAGAAACTGGGACATCTGCTAAAATACAAAGAGACATTACACTAACCATGAATAATAAAGTGATTAATAATCCAGAGGAAATAGCAAACACTTTTAATGACTATTTTCTGGAAATTCCACAAAAATTATTAAATAAATCACAGGTAAATACACTAAATTCTAATAATAATATAAATATATGCAGTGATTCTTTCTTTATAAATCATGCCACAAGTGAAGAGGTAAGAATAGTTATAAAAGAGCTAAAATAAATGCTGTCCTGGCATTGATGACATCCCTGATGCAATTTTAAAGAAATGTGCAGAAAATATAATAAATCCACTTACGCACTTAATAAACAGTTCAATTCACTCAGGAACTTACTCGGATATTTTGAAGTTATCAAAAGTAATTCCAGTGCACAAAAACTGTTCAAAATATGAATTAGATAACTATCGTCCTATTACCTTACCAACTGGTATTGCAAAAATTGGGGGGGAAAATCATGTATAAGAGACCGATAAGTTTTATAGAAAAAAATACTATCAAACTCACAACATGGATTCAGAACGGAAAAATCTACACAGACAGCAATTTATGAATGTAGTAATAGTATACTGAAATTAGGATCGATACTGAAATGACAGGTGGACCAAGCAGGACAATATTTGCTGAGTCATATTTATAATTACAATAACCTCTATCTACTTTTGATATGATGCAAATGTTGGTAAGGGAAGCTTTGTGTCTTGATGGAGTGGTATAGTGGAAATTAAGTTTCCTTGTAACTTAAATCCAGTATTCGTTAGAGCTCTTAATATGGGCTATTCTCAGGAGCTCTATGAGTCAAAGCAAAGATATAACATGATCATTTGATTCTAAGAGGATGTGGTTTTGGGTGTTCTCAAATAACATTCTCGATGGTAAAATGTAAACTCTACCATTATGATATAGTTGTAACAGTATGTTCCGTATTATGTGGTCTCGAGGATCTCATTGAGACTGTGGCTCCAAGGATCGGAGGTTCGATTCATGGCTCTGCCAAGAAATTTAATTCTGGTCTGAGGGTTAGAACGGGGCACACCTAGCCTCGTTGGGGAAAACTGACAAGAGACGGTTCGAGCCCCACCTCAGCTGTCCTTAAAGTGTTTTTCTGTGTTTTAAAATTCTACTCCAGGCAAATGCCGAGAGGGGTGGATGGCCTCGTTGTTTTGCCCCTTAAAACAATAACTAACAAATGTCGAGATGGTACCTAGCTTAAAACTACGGCCACCTTCTTCAAAATCCTAGCTTCAATTACAAATATACACACTACTACAGACATTACACAGGTTATCAGACAGAGTCTTCACACACCTAAGTACAAGGGACAACATGACCATAATGTCGCAAAGGCCTTAAATGAATCAACATCCGTGCAACAGTCTGTGACGTATGACAGTCATCAATGAAACTCCTTATGATCTCCAGAAATGGAAGATTTGTGCCATTAAGCTGTTGATTGAACTGACATACACATTGCGATGAAATTTAATTCTGGGTTGAGGGCTGGAACGGGGTGCACTCAGCCTCATGAGGCAACTGAGTAGAGGAGGGTTCGATGCCCACCTCAGCCATTCTGGAAGTGGTTTCCTGTGGTTTCCCCACCTCTACTGCAGGCAAATGCTGAGATGGTACTGTGACCGTTTTTGTATTCCAGATTAAGGTGTTTTTAGAAACCACCTTGTGGCACGACGATATGCTTTTGATACTTGAACTGGTCTGATTTCCAACACCTGTTTGCTTCGAGCATAAATACAATAGAGTGCGCATTGCCACACTGCGCCTGTACTGTGACGTGAAACCAACATCTGGATCAGCTGACTAAAGGGAAGACAGAGGAAATCGTAATGGAAGGTGATAGGAGTTGGTGGGGAAATGATTTTTAATGAGGGTTTAAACACACATTTTCGTAATTTATACGACATTGGGAAAAGCATCGCATGTTTCTTTACGTACCGGAAGGTAGCAAAGGTTAAGAATGTAACATATTTGGTGTTAAAAGTGGCTGTCGTGTTCCGTAATACTCATACATCCAGAATCCCCTCTTGTAAATAATTAATAACAAATCCAATTCTGAATTAGGCCTACTGATTTTTGAAGAGAATTGTATTTGTGTAGCTGGTCATTTTTAATTGTACGCCCGAGAGCTCCAAACAAGTTAAATCTATTACTACATCATTTCCTAATTTATTTGTCATCATTAGAAAATGTATTTTGGCTAATTTCAGTACCGGTGCATTATTTTACAAAATTTTATTATACGATTAGCTCTTATTCAGCGTTACTTTCCACTTCAGTATTTTATGAAGGTGAACAAAACATAGGCAAATGGAAATAAGGAAGTCTATTGATTTAGTAAGCGTTGCTTTTTAACAACTATGCATTACATTTGCTACAACGGAAATCATTACAAGCAATGAACTGTTTCCTTTTAAATTCCATTTTCCACGAATCATAGAAACCTTCGCAGTAATAATCCAGAACTTTGAAATCCTACGAATTGATTAATTTAGGGCTGCAATGGGTCCTAGAAGGATCTGAAAATTTCCTCAACCAAACGCACTGTCCATACGTTTAATAAGAAGACAAATATTACCTCAGCGTATTTATTATCGAAAACTACATCGTCACATCAGTAGCATAACCCGCAATTTGACACTGAACATGATTGAAAAGGAAGGCTATTTGATGTTGTGATGGTCCTAATTTTGCTTCATAGGCCTGTTCAGTGGAGTAAGGGATCGAGTAAATTTTAATAATTTGTAATAAATTTACAGATTAAATTATTTTTCTTTCATGTCTCGGAGTTAAGAGGAAACGTAAAGAAATGCAATTAGGGAAGTCAAGAATTTTAGGGTTATTTTACAATGAATTAATTTAGGACTACCCTGACCTGAACTTTATCCTTACTAAAATGTAACCGAGTTGGTCTAGCTGCCGTGTATGTGATTGTGATAAACAGACTTGCCACGCTACCTGTTGAGCACGAGTAGAAACTCGTTTGTCGCCGCGGGATGCTGCCATCTGACGGAGAATTTTAGTACTACTCCTTCTGGATTTGCCGCTGGGAACGTTTTACTCTCTAATATACGATTTCCTCCGATGGCTACCGAAGTCAACAGTGTATGTTACCTTGGATACAGCTATAACAAGAAGAGTTCTTCTCTATTGGAATCCTTACAAGCAAGATGCTAAATTTATAACTCCGATATTAAACCGGGCTGGTTAGCCCTGAAGGCTAACATAGCCTCTATTCTGGAATATGTTCATATCCAACTTGATTACGAAGTACTTCCGACATCTCCCTGAAGATATTTTGACTTACTTGGTGTAATAATATTTTCTGGCATCTCAACCAGTATGCTTTAGAAAAGGTTTGTAAATATTGTTAGATATTTTGGAAGCTGTTTTATTTCTATCGATATGTTTTATTATCTTGGACGTATTGTAATTTCTTAACTTTGTGTTATTTTATGTTGGCGGTCTGTGTTTCACACTCGTGTTTTAGCCTAGCCTTGTGGTCGGAGTAACGGTAAGGTATTTGTCGATATATTTAAAATAGTTTCCAATTATCTAATATATTCTATGTACCTTTTGGGGGAATGTGGTTATTTTATTTCTTGTCTGAGCTACAAGCCATGTAGATTTCAGTCTTCATCTTGGTCTAGAGCAAGGACTTTCTTAACCTTAATACCTTTATATAAATTTTATTTATCTCCTTGCATCTTCTTAGAATGCCTCATATAGAACTGTAACTTGTGTCGAAGATTATGGCACTTATTTTATTCTGTGTAATGGGTTGCCTGGTGACAACCTAAGCTATTGTTATCGTTTCTTCCCTGCAGTTAAAACAATAGTTTTTTGTTTCGTGTCGATAAAAAGGAGACATGTTTGAGGATTTGATTGCGATCACACGTACCTAGAATTTGCTCCTGTTAATAAAACTAACTTAATTGATTGCATTGAGTTGAGACCGTATTTGAACTTAAACTAGTTTCGGTTCGTACCTTGAGTATCGTTTAAAGGTAATTTATCTGTTTTATTTAACGTTGGATATTTTTTCGTTGGTCTTTTTTTTTCATTTGCTCATTTAATATGATTAATTCAACCCTTTTCCTCCTCAATCGATGGGATTCCTTGCTTGTATTTCATTAGCTGTTTATACTAAGAACTAATTTCTTTTTAAATAGTATTCCCTTCTTGTAATGCATGTAATATTATTGATTGTCAATTATATATATATCAAAAGTGACCTCTGTGTTCTTGTATCATAGTTTGTTATTCTCTTATGTTCATGCTATTTAACTGCCAGGGTAAATGGTTTTGTTCAACACCTTCTACTTTCGTCTCTGGTATTTTTTGGGGGTCTTTCTTATTATATTTGTAAATTAGTTAGCTCTCAGTACTACCAGTGTGTCAGAAAGAAATGCCCGATCTTTTCATAAACGTCTCCTTATATCCATACGCTGCACAGTAATACACCATTCTGGCTTAGTACGGTAATGAATAGAACAGAATAGCCCAATTCTATCGTCACGTGTAGTATTTCAGTGCTCCAAACTATCCGCAATTCCCTTTAGTCAGCTGATTGAGATGTTGGTTTCACAAATGTGACGTCATCAGCCATCTATTGTATTTATGATCTAAGCCTGTTTGTTACGTCACTCGGGGCCATATCCCTCTTACTATGCTCGAAACTAATGACAGTCGGCGAGTCAAGGCCGGATGACTGAGGGACTCTCCGGAGGGGGGGAGGGGTAGCCTGGACAGGTGTGGAAGAGATACATGGATTATTGTGGTGCCCTTAAGAAGGAGCGGAATCCTGTCGTGCGGTGTTCGCATTGTGTAGTTCGTAAGTTCCTTAAGGGGGATATTAGCTTGTCGCGGACCTGAGTGAACATATTATACCGCAGTACATGACGTCGCTATACGCACGCGAGGAGAACTCTATATGTTTCAAGCCTTCCTAATGCTTGTTTAAACGTGTGCGCGACAGCTTTCGAAGCTTTATCTTGCATTGAATCTGATCTTCTGATACTTGATTCAGGCAACTCACCAGGGAAAACAGGACTGAAGCGAACTGTGATAATTAAACGCTGCTTGAACATTCTTCACATTCTAACATGCATTCCAAGCGTTTTTCGAAAGGAACAATTCTGTCTACGCTACCATGAACGTTTAAAATGGAATACAGGGACGCAGTATGAATGAGTAGAGTACTGACATATTGAAGTAACCGTGGAGTACATCTCGCCAGAGATGTCTTTAAGCGTCTCCTGAATACGTTCGCCATGAACTGTAACTCACTCAAATTCATGAATGAGACGGGAGTGAACCGCGGAAGAACTTCGAAGTTACTTTGCTGCTACCATGTAAAGATCGTCAATAAAGAGAGATGCTGTCTACAACAGTGTTGTAAGAGATTCTAGAATATGCTGGATGTGGTGCATAGCCCCAGCCGAGGTGGGATCAGAGGGAGACATGCATCCAGGTTCGAGTCCAGGATGCTGAGTCAATATCGTGGCCTACGTTATACACAAGGCCTGGAAATGAGGCGCCAGACAACATTACGAGCGATGGTTCGAACTTGTTCCGCATTTTGCCGCTAGGTTCGCTGTCTGGTGCACTTAATCGTACCGTTTGCATTACGTACAATGTGATTTGTGTGTCTGTTTGGCAGTAAATAAGGTGTCCTAATGAGTAAAAAAGCTAAGGTGAGTTTAAAATAGACTGGCGAAGCGTGTCGTATTATAGTTGTGCTTTCGTTAAGAGCAGGAGACTGCTGCTTGACTGATATTGAGATGGGTGCTAAGTGGTCTTTATGAACAAGACGTAGTGAAAAGCAAGTTTTAATCCAGTGTACTAGCGTAAATGTGACATGTGTGTGTGATAAACACTTTAGATATAAATCACTGAATGATTTTAACAGAGTAACATATGTGTAAATATTAGTGTTATTATTGTGTTCGTCAAAATGGTGTACTGTAGCGTGCCGTATTGTAAATCTTGTCCAGTTAAAGGCAATGGACTTCCGTTTCATACATTCCCATTGAACAATGCCATACTGAAACAATGGGTTCTAGCTGTTTCACGCGAGTGGGTAAAGCCAGGGTCTTTGTGGACACCAAAACGGTCTTCTACAATTTGTAGCAAGCATTTCAAGGATTCTGATTTTAGTATAAGTACTACAAAGAGAACGCTTTTCCGACGGGTTTTGAGGACTACTCCGAACATAAACAAAGCACAAATAAATAGAAATACGCGCAAGAGAGCACGTGTCGATAGAGACATACATATCAACAATAAAAGGAAATGTTCAGGTAATTTAAATTTTACGGAAGACTATCGTGATGAACGAATTAAAGAAAACCATGTTCAGCCACGTGTTAGTGTAGGAACGCAATGTTCTACAATCAAGCAAACTCTTTGCAAGTCAACAAAATTAAAATTAAGGAGGGCACTAAGAAAAAATACAGTATACAGAACTACAATTAAGTCATTGAATCAGAAGATAATTTCATTGAAACAAAAATTACATTCAGTGCAACGTCAGGACAAACTCGATGTTCAAATATCGAAGTTCAAGAGTGCAGCGGATCGTGGAGACTTGAATGCTAATTTCTTACTTGAACAAATTCGAGCTTTCACGAAACGAAAATTTAAATACAATGAAACAATAAAAATATGTGTATTGCTCTCTAATAAATCACCGTCGGCTTACCGCTTACTGAGAAATATAAATATTTTACAACTTCCTCATCCACGAACACTGAAAACGTACATTGGGTATACGAACGGATAGACAGGTGTCACGTCACTTGCAAAAGCTAGGTTGACAGCTGAGGAAAAGTCACTGACTCACGATAATGAGAAGGTTGGTTCATTAATCATTGATGAAATGGCCATAAATTCTAGACTATTGTAAGACAAGAATTTAGACATGTTTCTCGGCATTAGTGATATTGAGAAAGATGCAATTGGAATCGAACATAAATTAGCTAATAAATTAGTATGCATACTGTTCAAGGGCCTGTCATCCTTCTACAGGATACCTGTTTCGTTCTACTTTACATGTGGACTCACAGGACAACAGTTATCTAGGATAACACTGGATGCACTGACTTCGGTTGAGGAATGCGGCTTCAAGCTCATCAGAATAGTGACGGACAACTGTCAGGTGAATGTGTCAATGTTTGAGGCGCTGTGTGGCGGATGTGTCACTCATGAAATTCGTCACCCGAAAGACGAGCAGAGGCCACTTTTTCTTAGTTTCGATCCGAGTCACATCAATAAGAATGCACGATCACAATAACTGAGAAGGAACGTCTATGTAGATGACCATTTAATAACTAGTGATCATCTCAAGAATCTGTACCACTTACAGAAAAAGCTAGTACTAAAGCCAGTTAGAAAATTAAGCAAGAAGGTTGTATATTCTTGAGCCCCGAGGGTCGATACAGGACCTCAGACATCCACACACCCCCGAAGGGAGTATTGACATACGCCCCTGGATTCACAAATGGCACACAGCCACATACATCTTTTCATTGCAAACCTAATCTATACAACCATACTTCTATCCAAACATCAAAACACCCTTTTATCTAACATCATCCCTTAGGCTAAATCATGAGCCTACACAAATACATATATTTTACACCAAGCAGGCACTGTATCACTGCTGTTGACCAAAGCTTACGACACATCATAACAAATTACACGAAGTCTGGATGTAGCACACCACACATTAGGAAATGCTGAGACAACAGCTTCGAAACCATAAGAAGGAAGTCCAGACGAGGCGCTATGTCTATTGCCGCCCCAGGCTCTGTTCGACTGTGTTCCGGTTCAAGTCATCACCTCAGGTAAGAGTGTGCTCAGAAATCCTCACGCATAATTGTAATCCCTCACTCCACATCCACACTTACATTGTATTTTATAACCAAACTGTGTCACACGATCCCACACTAAAAGGAACATCACAACTCACAAACACTGATCAGAATAAACTCTTGATCAGTATTTTATACATTTGTCGTTTACTACATTTGCCTTCACATCCTAACTCCCCCTCTGACATTCCTAATTGCCCGTGACCGTCAATCCGAGAAGGATTTCCATTGTGTTAGCATTGGAGTATTCAAGCGGCCAGGCGTTACAGTTTACTCAGCAGGTAGTCTCCAAGCATACTTGCAGCTGTTTGTTTAGTACTGCCATTAATCCCATCTTGAGCGCGCATCCCTTAAGGACCAATCACACCCCCGTAGAGATAAACCCCCAATCCCCCACATCCTTTAACAAACACCTACACTCGCGGTTTCTCCAATTACGTGGAGACTCACACCTTTTGGAAACCACCCCTAAATTGGACACTAACTCAGCTTGTCTCATCCCTCCAACCCCGAGACATAACAAATAAATGGTGGAGACGCCGAGTAGTTTCCACGAGTGAGGGTAGTTACCACTCAGTAAGGGTCCTCAAACAAAGAGGATCTGGAACTACGACCCGGGTACTAAGTAAAATAGCCAATCGAATATGCCCAAATTTGGGAAGAATATGGCGAATTGCAAGCCAACAACACAGTGCTTGAGATAGCAACAGGAGTTCCCACACAACACAGAGAAAAGTTGGAACTTAATTTTTGAAGTGTACGAAGCTTGCCGATCGGGTCCGTTGATGCCCAAAGGAACTCTTATTGTCTCCGGTTGTTGACGAAATCAAAAGTAAGTTGAAGGAGTTCTTACAAGAGGAAAAGATGTGAGATCTAAATATCTGGTGTAAAACGGGGATTATCTAGCCGTAGGCCAGATAAATCTCCTTTCCCCGATATTATGTCATCACTGCGTGATGAACATTTACCGTCCACCGAGGGGAAATCTATATCATCGGGTTAAATATGTAGACATGAAGGAAAACGTAATGTATGAAGTTTGGCTACAACAGGAGTACATCTCTATTAAGTTTGGTTATGTGTTAAAATTATTGGAACTATTTGTGACCGGAAAAGGTGAATTGGTCGTCGGTACGAGTATACTGTGTTGGTATTATTCTTCATATTTTTTGTTGCAGTCTAGAGCTGTTGAATAATTATCTTAGTGCAGTTGGCATATTCTCTATTAAGCTGAATTGTCTGGTCGGCCACCCTGCCCAGAAACATGGTGTCCTTACAACTCTAACTACCAGGGCTAGGAGAATTTGTGAAGTGTCTTCTTTACAGGAAGAAATTAACACCTTGCGAACCACCTTTGAGAGCAACGGTTATAGCAAGGCTTTGATTTCTACGGTTCTGAAACCAACAAATAATAATAGGACGTCAGTTGAGAAAAGAGATGTAAGAGGAACTGCTTACCTTCCGTACATACATAACACGACGGATCGTATTGCTAAAATCCTACGTCGGTACAACATAAGGACTGTATTTGGAACTTCTGTTAAGATTAGGCAACTCCTGCGACCAACTAAGGACAGTTTGCCTAAATTGCAACAACCGGGTATCTTCAGAGTTCCCTGTACTTGTGGCAAGGTTTACATCGGGCAGACTTCGAGAACGATATGCACTCGCATTAAGGAACATAATATATGTATCAGGCTCATTCAACCTGATAAATCAGCTGTTGCCGATCATGCTTTAACACCTGGCCATGATGTCATGTTCCAAGGAGTGGATGTTCTTGCCCGTATAAAGCAATATCGTCCCAGAATCATCAGGGAGGCGGTTGAAATACGTAAACACCCAGATAATTTCAACCGCGACACTGGCTACAATCTCAGTGAATCCTGGCTACCTATTATCAGAACCCGGAGAAAGTAATTCACTGCTGCTTTCCGTTGCCCCTAACATGGCGCTATAATGGCGTCCATCTTTGGCCCTTCTATATGTTCTTGGTTGCTTTCTCTTAGCAACATTGTCGCATTCCAGATTATTCCTGACGAAGAAAGACATGGTTTCTTTCGAAACGCGTCGAATTTTAATATAATAAACACGGCATAAGCCCAAAATTCAACATTATGAATAGTAACACGGGCCGTGAAAGTCTAAATGACAATAAGCCTAAGGCTGCTTTCAAGTAGCGGGCTTTCACCTTTTCTATCGCTGATAGGTCTTTTATCGTCAGTTTAAGCCAAATAAGGTCCAAACCATAGGTTAAGATTGGTATAATCTTTGCTTTGAAGAGAGCCATTGCTGTATGTATGGATAAACTTCTTATGTCTTTGATTCCATAAAAAGCTTTTATTGCTGCCGTCACTCTTTCCTTTATATGTAGCCGAAACGATGTCGTCGTATTCTGAAGTGTGATGCCTAAGTACCGGAATGCATTTACTCTTTCCAATGGAGTGTCCTTGTAGTAAAGTATGTCTTCCTCTTCGGGTTTTCCCCCTTTTCGGAGGGTCATTTGTTGGGTTTTCTTCTCGTTCACTGTGAAGCTGTTTTCATTTGTCCATAGTGCTAACGCGTTGAGGGAAAGCTGGATGTCCTGAATGTTGGTCGATGCGAGAACCATATCGTCGGCATACATATAAAGTGAAGTAGACTTCGTTGCCTGTTTTATTTTCTTAATGATGTCGATTGTAGCTACGTTGAATAAAAGTGGGCTGAGGGGGTCCCCTTGTAGTACGCCATTTGTCTGGATTAGGTCGTATGTTGTAGATACGGAGTCATCAATCGAGAACTTGTTGTAAGTTAAGATGTCCTTTATTATATTGGTCAGCGGGTGTTCTTCTCCGGTGAGCTGTTCTAATTTTGACACTAGGAGTTTTCTGTCGATCATGTCAAACGCTTTGGAGTAATCAACGAAAACACAATGGAGCTTTCCTCTTGGTAACCGTAAGGTATCGTCTATGTCATCCAGGAGGTTCTTTACAGCATGTAGTGTGCTTCTTCCTCTCCGGAATCCGAATTGCTCCTGGGATCAGATGGTCGATCTCTATGGTTCGGCGTTCAGTGATAAGTCTTGTCAGTACTTTAAACATGTTGTTTTCGAGTGCAATGCCCCTATACGAGTTGGGATCAGAGAAGTCTCCTTTTCCCTTGTACAATACTTTAATAGTCGATCTTCTCCAGCTCTCTGGTATTGTTTCCAGTTCTATGCATTTATTTAATAAGTCCGTCCATGCATCTAGTAAGATATCTGATGTCTGTTTTATATGTTCGTTGGACACTCCGTCTGGGCCAGCCGCTTTCCCATTCTTGAGTGCTGAAATAGTTGACTCTACCTCTTCTTTAGTGAAGTAATGCCAACCTGTAATCTTTGTGCTTCCTCTTGTGTTGGGGTAAGCTTGTTGATCATCGTTCTTGTTAAGTATACCGTTGAAGTGGCTTGCCCAGGTATCCATGGGTATTTTCCCTGCTATGTTGATTTTTCTTCCCCTCAGTGCTTTGAAAGAGTCTTTCAATGCTTCCATTGCCATTTTTCTCCTTCCGCTTCTGTGTATGCATTTCGCTTTGTCTTTAAAATGTTCTTGTATATTTTTCTATGCAAGGAGTACGCTGCAAGGTCGTTCTTTGTATTTGAATCTCTTGCCACTCTTAGAGCTTTTAGAGTTCTTTGTCTTGCATGGTAGCACTCTGCATCAAACCATGGCTTCGCGAAGCGATGTATCTGGGGGACGCTACCTGTTAGGATGAACTCCTTCATTTTCTCCGCCGCTTCTTGTAAATGACGACTGTTAATGTGGTTTTCGATCGGCAAGGGTGTCCATATTCAGTACTCTTTTAACTTTCGTAGAGTTTTCTTTTATTGAGGTTTGTACTTCCTGGGGTATTTTTAACTCTGTTACTAGTGGACAGTGTTTCCTGAGAGGTGTTACTGTATGGAAATAGCCTATATCGAGTCCTTTGATTTGGATTTGTGGACCCCTGTAGAAGATGAGATCGATTGTGCTGCTGCCATTGTAAGGCTGTGTTTCTATCTCCCAAAATTTTAATAATGGCACCCCGTCGTGTTAAGCCGCCATTTTGTTCGCTGCCACGGCCTAGGGTGGGGGCTTAACCAAGACCAACTACAATCCTCAGACCTTAATGTAGAAAAAACATGGCGGCGATGGTTGCCCTGCCAATAGCTAAGATCATGTCATCGGGGTTGTCACTGTTTGAGAAAATTATTATTTTTACTCACCTAAGAGCATAAATGATATCACAAGACGAGACTAGGTTCCGAAGAAATATGCATCAATAATTTAGACTTACCTGAATTAATTTATCTATATAGTGCTGGCCTCGAATTATAGGTTTCTTCGTCTTCACCCAAGGAGCAGCTACAATAGTCTCACTGTTTCTGTGGTTGAATAAGAAGCTTTTTGGCGAGTTATCACGATTTGTATTTAAGTTCAGTAATTATAGATTAATATTCATAGCATAAAATCAAACAGACTCTGAAGTAGGAGAGCAGAAAGTATCCAGTTATTGAAGTGCTGTCCCAGCACGTGCAGAGTATTTGTGAACACAATCGGAATGAGAATAGTTGCCTGAAATAATCGAACCAACGCTATAGAGATGCAATTCAATTAAGACCTCTCGTGGAATTGTCTAATATTTCGGCTAAAACATCACACCGAATTAGTTGATTGAAATATGCAAAGAAGTCGTCGTGTGGATATCTGAACATAATTATGGAGATTACCACGCACAAAGGGCACGATAATATGTTACCATCTAACCTATTAAACATTCGCTGTTACCGTTCGGAATAGTTGTACGCTGGAAATTGTAGATTTAGTAAAATAATGTAGGTGGGAAAGTACCATCTCCCTCTTACGGAATTATCGCGGCACACCATCTCGCAATATAAGTGCATAATTGGCAAGTTACTCACAACACTTTATTACACACACCATAATAAAAAATAACTTGCAAGCTGTAAGAATCACAAAAGTATGAATAATGACGGAACACAATGAGTTCACTGTTTGGCACAGGGGAAACATCTTCCTTAACTAATAAAACAGAAGTTCACTGTAGGATTGGCGTGCATACAAGGCAGTGTAGAACATATGCCAGACTGGTAAGGATTTACGGAGGCACATGAAGCTGAGCGTTCCAGATAACGTCAACGGTTTGGTCTTGTCGTAGATGCATATTGCGTTTTCCCTTTACGTACTTAAGTTCGACACTACTGAAGTGTACTAAGCTATTATTATATTGCCACTAACTAGCAAATCATTGCGGTGTATATTCTTGAGACACTTCTATTAATGCTTTAATCTTAGGTACTTCAACATCTGCAGTAAATGACACAATGCCATCGGTCGACTGAACAATCATTACACAATCGAACCAGTCCATAATAAGCGTATTATCACATATTTACACACGATTGCAGTAAATTAACGCGAACTGGCCTTTACAGACATACTGAAGACACTAAAAATTACAGATGAGCAATAGTTTATCCCAACTTTCATCAAACGAAGCTAATCAAAGCTAACATTGTATCCCAGCAACGAATGTAAACAAACAATATCTCGGGCTTCCACATACATCATTTTCACACTTTCGATACCTGCATTAAGGTCTGAGTATTGTAGTTGGTCTTGGCTTAACAAAGAGGAGTGAATCAAAACTATCTAAAAATTTTCCGAGCAAGGCCTCCAATCAAAACGTCCTTGATTGGCTGAGCAATTATTGGGTCCTTCCCACCACACAGCCGCAATCAGTTCCGCCATTAACCTCAATTTAACATAACCTAAGTTACTTAAATTACAAATATTAATGTTGGTGAAGGGTGGGTGACTTGTGGATTAGATAAGCCATTTTTAGTGTTGCCTTCTATAGATTTGTGGGTGGCATTGTGGATTTTTGGCATTTTCGTTATCTTGTAGACATTAAGATTTCGGGGGCCTATCACTCAGTAGCGGTTTATCACAACAGTAGCAACTATTACGAATAGCTGTACTTTATTAAGATTTTTCTGCACCTTCGCGAAATAGTGGAGGTGGTTTGAGATTATTTTCGACTACCATTATGGGGTTTTAATAGTTTTTCATAGAGCATTTTTGTTGTCTTGTAGGTATGATTGATTTGACATGTTAGGTCTGCATGTAGCCTACAGTTTTTTTTCTTTCTGGTTTTTGGAATAATGCTCATTACCATTAAGTGCAACCGTGTTGACCGACTGAAGGACATTGAATATTTCGTTTACTAAGGCAGCACTGAAATATGGGTTCCAACACGATATGGACTTGGATCTTATGTTCACTTAACAAAATAATGATACATCAACAAGTCATCCTTGTAATCTCTGCAAATAATAAAAATATTTCCCATCCAATATAGGCCTATTCATGTTGAACGGTAGAAAGTTATCAACCTTTATTAAGGCAACACTGAAAAATGTTCATTTTGATCTAGCCTACTTCCTCGGAGTCATCTGCATCAATGTCCCAAGAGGTTCAGTTTTTTAAATTCTCCCTTTCCTATGGTCAAATAACACATGGATGTGGCATGTACCCCAACCGCTTAAAATATGAAGTTATCAGGATAAAAATAATGTTTATAACCATCAGAAACTTGAGAACACAGATCAGGAGAATGTTGATCGACCATGGATGCAAGACCAGAAAGTCTTAAAGAGGAGTGTATCATTTAGAGGCTTGGAACATCATGGTCAAGACCCCTGTACTTGGGTGTGTGCTCAATTTGTTTGAAAACCCGTTGACAGATCATAAGTTAATCTGAGGCTGGAATCCACTCCGTCCTATGCTAAGCTGTGAGTACTGGGCACAATTAGTGTTCTGTGACTACTGTATCAATTTCTGAAAATTGTGTCATAGGCCTATGCATAGACAAGTCGCTGAGAATGTTCTCTGAATTGTGAATACCAGTAGGCTAGCCTACTTAGCTGCATCCTTTACTAGCATTTCCAGGCACCTGGTTAGTTGGTGAAATGAAATAGAAAAATCACTTGAATGATTCAAGTTGTCCTTGATTGCCCTCGTGGGACAGTGTACCCCATTCCAGATCTTAGTTCAGAATTAGTTTCCTTGACGGAGTTGGAGAAACAGTCACAATACCTATGGTACTACTAGACCTAGTACGGTACATGTAGATGGAAGCAATGTGAGACCAACCACTAGGTAGCTTATGTCCCATTAGTTGGGAGTGTTAGAGAATGGGAGATTGGTTCAACATGTCAGCCTATGTTGTTGTATATTTCATTAATGTATGGGATCTAAAAGTGTATCATAGGAATATTAAAGCAAGCCATAATATATTACCAGTTGGTCAATTGGATACAACAATTCAATGAAACATTCTGTTAATAATTAGGAAGTGTCGTAGGCAACCAGAGAAGCGACACAAGAAAAAACACCTGAGTCTTCCAGGCAGTTGTCATCAACTGTATTTCACATAGAGAAAAATGACTAAAATGGTTCCTCATGAAAAAAAACAACTGGTCAATGGCTTGAAAGACAGTAGTAAGGACTTACATGCTGTCAGTAAAATTGGAGTTAAGAAAGATGTCTGGAATATTTAAATCAGTAGTTGATAGCCAGGATTTTTAAAATTACCGTAGGTAATTGCACCGTAATATGATTAGTAGCCTATGTGCAAGATTTTAAATGGTAGGTTTTCCTGTCAACCAAAGAACAGCTCTTAACATGGATTATGTTCAGGTTAGGCCTACAAGTTATTGGGAGGGAGGTTTATTCTACATACCTGTTGCACATAAAATGAGCTTCTGATTAGAGCTCTGTGGGAATGTTTAAATGGATTGATGATACAGGGTTTATCAAGCCACTTTCTATGCATCTTTTAAAAACATTTTAACAATTCCTAAATTACTGTCATCATTGCTAATGCTGTAATATGTCATGTTTATTTATGCAGCATGAGGAAATAGGAAACATTGGTAGGATTGGTATATTGAGTTGAGATATAGTATGATAAAATGCAACTGTGTCATGGAAACCTAAGATGTATTTTTATTTCTCAACTTTATTTTCTGTAGACTCCAACACAGCCCACCACCAGGGGAAAAAAGTGTTGGTGATGTTTAATGAGAGCAAATCTTGAAACACTGTGATTTAAGTGGTTGGTATCAAAAGCTGTATAGGAAAAATGAAAATGTGAAGTCACGCCCAAGTTTATGAAGCCTTGCCAGACTCGGCTGAAATTATCTTCGATGCAAATCAAGTCTCAATAGTTAAAACTTTAGGACGACCTTTGACATGAGCACTATAATAGGCCTACATTTAGGATCGACATAGCCTGCAGTAGGTCTTGTGCTTGGCAAGATGGCGTCACAGTGAAAATGTAGTGAAATAGCAGCTAGTGTAAATATTTGATAAAAGTGGTAAAATATTATAACAGAGGTTTAAAATCTATAAAGTTACTTTCCTTAGATCAAGTGTAATAGGAATATTGATAGTATTTAGAAATTCTTATTGATAATTTAATAAACTTAAACTAAGTTCCCACTAAGTTGTGGGAACGTGTATCCAAAGATTCGGTGACTTCTTCAATCACTGTTTGAACCAAGTAGAGCAGTGGTGCTTTTACGAGACTTCACCCGATTGGAAGATATACGTATTTCACATTCTTCTTTATTGGTAGGTAATTAGATTAGTTCTATTAGGTAGTAATAATTAAAATAAATTTAGTGTAATTTGGTGTAAACATCTAGGCTAACTTAGATCTCTAGTATGACGACAGTAAACAGTGTTTGTGTCTCGTCAGGTAGTGTAACCGTAACAAATTTATGCTCGTCGTGCAAAATAAAAGTAAAAAATGCAAAAAAAAATCATCACAAGATCTCAGGTAAAATTGAATGAGGAGAAAAGTGAAACCGATTGTCGTAATGTAGGCCTACTGCTACCGTCATGCGAATGTCATAACCTGAGAAACGAACTGTCCTCAAAAGACGAAATTATAAAGCTGCTAAAGGAAGATATTGCTAAGTTAATGGAAGAGTTGAATAAATTAATATGAAACAGAGCGGAAAGCAAGGAAACTTGGTCGACAGTGATTGCTGGTAAGGTAAGATTGAATAAGCCTAGGCCTATAAATGGAGTACATGTAACGGAAATTCCCTTCTCAAATTCATTTGGAGTGCTTGTCGAAGAAAATGATGACTTTCCTCAAGAAGAAAAGAAGAAAGTGATAAAGAGAAAATCCAGGAAGATGCGGATATTTGCGGATAGCCATGGGCGAGATGTAGCAGTAAGCGTATTGGAGAGAAGCAGAGAAATGGAGGTCACTTCGACAGTAAAACCAGGAGCTCAAATTGCAGAGGTCACGAATGGGATGATAGGAGAGTGTGCGTCCCTGACTGCAAAGGACTACGCAGTGATCATCGCTGGAGCAAACGACGTCTATAGAAATGAGAGTAAAAAGGTAATCAAAGATTTAAAGGGTACATTGCCATCCATGCAAAAAACAAATGTCATTATTGTAAACATTCCGCAGAGATACGATTTAATTCCCAAATCATGTGTAAATGTAGAAATAGAGGCTACAAATGGAAAAATTCATAAAATTTGTAAAAGTTTTCCAAATGTCCAAATTGTAGATGTAAGTAAATTAGACAGGAAGTTCCACACTCGGCATGGCCTACACTTAAATAGATTAGGAAAAGAGTTTCTTAGTGATGAAATCTGCAAAATTGTAAATTCAAATGGTAAGAATAATTCAACAGTAATATCATTAGAGTGGAAGCAGGGAAACTGGTAGAAGAAGCCAAACGTGAGGTTTGGCATTCAGATCTTTTGAAGTCAAATTTAACGGAGTGCAACAATGGTATTTCGGATTTGTCTAGCAACAATAATAATAACAATTATGATAATAATATTGTAAATAAATCACCAACACAAGCTTGCAAAAGTAACAAATTTAAAATTTACCACCAGAATGTCCAGTCTCTTTATAATAAAATTGATTACATAAATCTAATGCTTAAAAATGAACTTAAAGACATCTCAGCACTATGTATTTCAGAACATTGGCTGAAAGAGGAACAACTCGAATTAATTCAATTCCCAGGGTTTATGCAAGCTAGTAAATACTCTAGATCTAATATTAGCCATGGTGGTACTTGCATCTTCTTAAGAAATAATTTAGATCATGAACATATAACAGCTTATGATTATCTAAATATGGAACAGGATTTTGAATTCTCTGCCGTAAAAATACAGCAGTTTAAGTTAATAATTGTATGCGTATACCGTTCTCCGTCAGGAAAGTTTCCTTTATTTATAGATAAATTAGAATTGTTACTCAATAACATGAGCAAAGTAAATTTCGATATAATAATTTGTGGGGATGTAAATGTGAATTTCTTAAGATTTGATAGAAATTGTGAATTATTAACACAGTTACTAATTTCCTATGGACTGAAACCTACAGGAAATACCCCAACAAGAATAACAAAATTTAGTAAAACCACTACTGATCAAATTTTTATAAATACAGATAAATATCACCATTCAATAGAAGTCTATTGTCCGGGTTTTAGTGACCACCATGGACAAACTGAGTTTTGAAGTACCCGAAACAATCAATAATAATGATAAAGGAATAAAATCAAAGTGCAGGTCATTCACTGAAACAAATGTTACATATTTCAATTACTTATTAAATAAGGAAACATGGTCAGAAATTTATAAACTAGAAAATGTAAATGATTATATGCATTTAACAGTACCCTAAAACACTATTTTGAAACAGCATTTCCCTTTAAATAAAGAACTATTCAAAATAACAAAACTAGCAATTGGATAACAACAGGGATTATAAATTCATTTCAATGAAAGACATTTCTATACGGTACAAATTATATAAACAATACCACACAACACCTGAATTCAATTTATACTACAAAAATACACTGGCATATTAAATAAGGTAATAAGACTAGCAAAGAAATGCATAATGATAATTTTATTTCCCAAACATCTAATAAAAACAGGGCTATGTGGTCCGTGATAAAGAAAGAAACTGGAACATCTGCTAAAATACAAAGAGACATTACACTAACCATGAATAATAAAGTGATTAATAATCCAGAGGAAATAGCAAACACTTTTAATGACTATTTTCTGGAAATTCCACAAAAATTATTAAATAAATTACAGGTAAATACACTAAATTCTAATAATAAAATAAATATATGCAGTGATTCTTTCTTTATAAATCATGTCACAAGTGAAGAGGTAAGAATAGTTATAAAAGAGCTAAAAATAAATTCTGTGCTGGCATTGATGGCATCCCTGATGCAATTTTAAAGAAATGTGCAGAAAATATAATAAATCCACTTACGCACTTAATAAACAGTTCAATTCTCTCAGGAACTTACCTGGATATTTTGAAGTTATCAAAAGTAATTCCAGTGCACAAAAACGGTTCAAAAGATGAATTAGATAACTATCGTCCTATTACCTTACCAACTGGTATTGCAAAAATTGTGGAAAAAATTATGTATAAGAGACTGATAAGTCTCATAGAAAATAAAATATTATCAAACTCACAACATGGATTCAGAACGGAAAAATCTACACAGACAGCAATTTACGAATGTAGTAATTGTATACTGAAATTAATTGACAATAAGGAACATGTAACTGGCCTATTCTTGGATTTATCGAAAGCATTTGATGTTGTTGACCATAAAATCCTCCTTACCAAACTAAATCAATATGGTATTAGAGGTCTAGCTAATAAATGGATAGAGTCTTACTTAACAAGGCGTAAACAAATAGTAAGCTTGAGACACAAGGATGATGGAACCAAATTACTTAATGAAACATTGTCCAATGAGGGAATTATTGAATTTGGAGTACCCCAGGGATCGGTTTTGGGCCCACTACTCTTTCTTCTATATATCAATGATGTAACACAGAACGTTCATTCACATAAGGAAATTTTGTTTGCGGACGATACAACACTCGTAATAAAAGGTGAAACTAAACAGGTCATACAGCAGTCTGCTGACTCCGTTATAGGAGAGTTAACCAAATGGTCACAAGATAATCGCATCATAATAAACTATAAAAAAACAGTATGTCTAAATTTCCACACTATACAGAATAGGAATCCTGCGAAACCCAATATAATATTAAATGGCTATCAAATAGAAAATAAATCAGAAACAAAGTTTTTAGGACTATGGATACAACAAGACTTGAAATGGAATAAACATATACAATATCTGAATACTAAACTGAACTCGATGTGCTTTGCGTTACGTATTTTGAAAACCTGCACTAGCATGCACACATTAAGAAATACTTATTTTGCTAATTTCCATTCATACTTAAGATATGGGATCATATTTTCGGGTATGTCGCCAGATGTACTAAGCACGTTTAGGATACAAAAGAGGGCGATTAGAATTATGGCAAATGTAAACTCTAGAGAATCATGTAGACTTCTGTTTAAAGATTTAAACATTCTCCCACTGCCCTGCATATATATCTTTGAAAGTATTATGTTTTTAAAAAGAATTTAATGAATAAAGATGTTTTTCTTAAAACAAACAATGATGTTCATAGGCATAACACAAGACAAAATCAAAACATTCATATTTCACACACACAAGCATATATTAAAAAGGAACTTTTCTCACTGGAGTTAAATTATACAATAAACTACCCCAGTATATAAAACTGGCCCAAAAAATAAAAACCTTTGATAGAATGTAGAAAGCATATCTGCAGTGCCATTGTTTTTACTCAGTAGTTGAATATCTTAGCGTATAGGAGCGATGAAATCTATAATTATATTTTACTTTTTTAATTTAATTGTAATACCTAGCTGTATGTTGTTGTATTTATAGAATTAAGTTTTCATATTATGATAATAGAGTGAGGTGTAAATAGTTGTGCAATAAGATTGTATCTATTAAGATTTGCTATTATAATAAGTTAAAATAGTTATAATATTAGTAATATATACCTGTTAGTTCTTTTATAGATGTAAATTCTGACGTGTCCTATATCAAAAATGTATTGAATGCGTGTATTTGATCAAATGGAATTAATAAAAATCTATCTATCTATCTACTGTATCTACTGTATGCACCTGGGGATGTTAAAAAAACTCAGCCTGCAGGTTAATAAGGTAGTATATTACTATAAATCTATCTCAAGCAAATCCAAGAAGTTACCAGACTGAGAAACTACGTATCAATATTAGAAAAAAAGGGTGACAGTGCCAACTGCACTTTTAATCCTTGCGTCATTAGTTAAACCATAACGAATAGAATAAGAAGTGATATCACTGGCCTAGTACGCCTGGTCCGCTGCAGCGCAGCACTGGCTGCGATCTGTGATGTAAGTTAGCATGGGCGCTTACGAGACTTTTAAAACCTTGCGACCTGTTTTACATGTTAAAACACCGAAAAATATCCTCATAGGCGCTAATGAGTTCGACATCTCCACTTACTTTACTGTGCCCAATTATAATTTAATAAATCATCTCCTGTAATAGTCCAGTTTCGACAATAAGCGAAGATAGAGAGCAAGTTCAAAATGCAATTAGTTTTGCCTGCTATCGATAAATTTAAAAAAACGGAAAAATTAACCTCGCTATCAGAAAGGATTTCTTCACATTGTTACACATTTTACATTCCCTTAACACACTTGCAACACAGCCAAAAAGAAAAAAAAAGCCGTACGAACGCAACTTTCAACTTGACCGTAGATTACTATAAAATTCAATAATAACCATAAATTTCACTCCACAAACACCAAAATCAGTAAACTACCATAATTTCAGAAGAACTTAACATTAAACAGACATAGAAGGCATAGTCATGTCCCCTTCATAGAGTAGGCTATTTCCTAAAACTGATCACGCCTCCCTCAGCATTACGGTAAATATATGTTTTTAAACTCATTGTCTTTTTATTCTCATCCCTTTCTTCACAGAAGTAGTCTTTAATGGCATCAACAGCATTTTTATTTACACCATACTGGACAAATACTTAGGCAAATTAGGAAATATATGTGGAACAGAATAGTCTTTCAATCGCCAGTTGGTTCTTGGGAGTAGTACTACTTCCTTCCCTTCTATCACAAATTTGTCAAATTTAACAATTAAATCTTCTGAAAAGTGAGCATCACAGATGTAGGACTTTTCAGTAAGTTCCCTATCCTTCCCTGGTATGGCCCCTTTGCACTTGATAAAACGTTCCTAATCTTTAGGAGGTTTGGAAAACCGTCTGAACTCTTTACAGTCCCCATAGCTAGATCTGCATCCTGGTACAAAACAGCAAGGCATCTTCACCACTCACATTAAGCACTCATGAAAATGTAAGGACTAAACTGCTGTTTACTTACATTAAATAACAATAAAATTAACACACGAAGATAACGTCAACACACGACAAGAAATTAAATTCAATTTCAGTTAATGCTTCCTACAATAGCATTTCAGGTATTAATACTATGAAGTAATAGTGTAAGCACTTGTATATCAATAAACGTTTGCACAGAACACCATCAAAACACTCCGACTTTAAATACTTAATATAACGCACATAAACACATAAACATATGTGGAAATCAACAATCTCAAGTCGTCTGTAGCGCTGCGTAGCGGCGAGTGCCAACCCGATCCGTATTCATTACATGCTATTGAGGGAGAAGAGATCACACTTTTTATTCTATTCGTTATGGTTAAACCATAATATTTGTACATAAATACAGTAAGGACTTCACATTACAAACGGCCACTTAAATTATATGCCTTATTAGGCATAACCTACAAATTACAAGTCATGAAATTGGTAAATATAAGCAGACAGCAACATCAATATGCAATGGTCTATAATGGAGTTTTATAGTGCACAAAAGGTTATTGTACTGAATGTATTTCGAACTGATGAATAAAACTGGTAGTTGACAGCCAATTGATTTACATCCATTAGGCCTATATCCAAAGCAGTAGAAACTTTCAGTTGATTGGCAAGAGTGTTGATTTGTACTTTTATTTTCACAAATTTCGATGAACAGTGTCACGCTTCAATTTAAATATAAACGAACATACAATTCCTCATCAATAAGTGATTTGCACTTCATACTGTCATGAACTGGAAATTGCTAGAAATCTATTCCTCTCGCCGCCATGTTGGTGATAATTGTAAATAAACCCGCGGGCTGCCAATGGCTGGTAATAATTGCCAGCCAATAACAAGCCAGGATGACGCGGATCATAATTCGAGTTTCACTCTCATTGCGTTTTGACTTGAGGTGAGGAATCAGCTGTTCGTTAACGCCACGGGGTGCCATTATTAAAATTTTGGGAGATAGAAACACACCCTAAGCAAAGTTGATCACGTTGCCATGGCAATACATAATTTTCCCAAGGACCAACAAAATAAACGGAAACCCACTAAAATCTAGTGACAACCAACATTGGACACAAAAGCAAATAGCTTATAAAGATAATAGCGGAAACTCCTCGCCAAAACAGGAGACAGCGCTCCCCAGCACCGCCTAGCGGTCCGAGTTGGCAACGTAAGACCAGCTGATTTACAACCGTGAGATCCAACCAAACAATTATAAGAAATTATTGACCTGTGGATGATCTAATTATCCAATTGTAATGGTTGGTACTGGGAGTATTTGTGCCATATATGGCTGTAATAATTATAAACAACAAAGTGACCCAAAATCTTTCTTCAGGTTCCCAAGAAATTATTGTAAACAAGTAGCCTACCATTACACTGATAGTTCGGTTTTCTTTTAATACAGAATGCTTTTACAATATAATTTAGCATATTTAAGTCTGTTCTTTATATATTTATCGATGCACGCTGTGGGTTACTCGAAGCCGAGAGCTGACTTACATGACGTATTGAAAAGGAATGGCCCAGAACATTTAAACAGAACTCATGTTGTATGCTCAGACCACTTTGTGGAGAAAGATTTCAGGAATAAAAACTTGTTAAGTCAAGGGTAAGATCTTTGTAGGTTGTTGATAGTAGGCCCAATGTTAATATTGAAATAACAACATAATTATAAAACGTGGTGAATCTATGGTACAGTAGGCCGAACATTTAACAACATGCTTCAATATTTCCGCTTGAAAGTGTACGCAGTTATTTATTGTTGTTATAAGAGGCGGAACAGCGAGGTCATCTGCCTCTAAAGTGTACGTATTGCACTATTAAAGCTAAGGAGGTTGGTGTAATCTAACAAGTTCAGAAACACAAATTTTAATTTTACTGCCTTTATTAGGAAACATATAAGAAGGTAACTGTTTTTTTTAATGTAATTAAGCGTGTTCAACTCGTTTTTAAATACCAGTATGTCAAAAAGGATAGATTAAAACCAATGTGCTAATATTTCCTTGTAATTATCAGAATTTGGCCTGGTGCAGTGCCCTAGTTATACTGCCTATGGCAAAGCAAACCATATGCAGAAGCAGTCCAGTACTTTTAGAATTCTATATAAATATTGTACAGAACCAAGTATCTTTTGTTTCTTTTAATACGAATCTTTAAATTATTTGCTGCCTAAATATCATGCCGAGACATATGTTAACTTCACAATGCAATTTCGGTCTGTGCGCACTCAAATATGCTAGCTGTGGGTGGCAAGGCGAGTAATGCTGTCAACTCGCACCAAGAGATGGCACTGTGATTGCTGTCTCCAAGCGAGCCCATGCTTTTACGGCCGAGTTTCCGCTATTATCTTTTTAAGCTATTTGACAAAAGTTACCGAGTCAAGACCGACTACAATAAATCAGACCGTAATGCCACTATCGATATCGTAGAAAATGGCGGAAATCTTAGGGGATTGTTTACATTTGGTCAACCAACATTTAAGTGGGTCTGCTGCGAGAATTTCGTTCAAATGTCGCATATTTCAAGTGATTTCGAGCTGTTATATATTGTAATAGTGTACCTTAAGTAGTGAAGTGCACTGTGAATAATTATAAATGCCGAAGATACGTAATGTGAGAAGCATTGGCTGTTTATTGTCATTACTGTGTACCTGCCTGTAAATTTAATACTGCTGAAGATACTTCAACTTTTAAACTTCCTAAAGACAAATCTTTGAAAGAGAAGTGGATGAGAAATATTCACCGGGATCATTTTCGAAGTTAAAACAGTTGTATTTGTTAACTTAAACATTTCGAACCTAAATTTGTGGTTATGAAAATTGCCATACTAACCCCTGATACCATTTCGACAATTTTCCCAAATCAACCGTCCTACACAACTCCTGTTTGTTAAAGTAGATGATGGTAGTTTTAATGACATACCAGCAGTGTCAGTGTCTTCTCAAGTGTCAAGTTCTTTAAGTGTAAATATATTCTATAAGAATCATGAATCAATAATCTTTGTGTGCTTGTGGAAAAAATTCGAGTGGGTACTGTAATCAGATGGAAGCAGTGATTTTAAATGCAACAGGTATGTAAATAGAATTATGCTCCTGTTAGTATCACAAGCTAGGAGGCCTGGGGAGTTATCCCCAGATTAGGTTTGTTTTTGTATATACATTTATGTCTGTTACTAGGTTAGGTAGGCCTACTGCCTGGCCGAAAATTACTGTTAGTAGGCTACCACAAGCAAGGGGGACTGGGGCGTTAGTCGCTGGTTAGGTTTGTTTTTGTATTAAAAACATTAATAAGATAGAATGTATGTCCGTTGGAATTCTATACACATCGAATTTGAAGAATGACAAGTTGATAATACAGTAAATTTTCAATTTAAAGAGTTTGTAACATCAATTGTGTGTTATTGGCAAATGCTATTTGAAATAAAGTACTAATGAGAGTACCTATGCGCCATCTGTTGGAGTTAGTTCAGGATGTCCCGATACAGATAGAAGCGAGTGCGATCTCACAGCTCTCTACGCTCAAAACAAACAACCTACGGCCGTGTTTACCTATACTTAGGGTTGGCAATATCTTATTTGTCAAATAAGCCATGCCCACTGGCCGACACAACTGAAATTTCACTATATAGGCCTAAGTCGTGTTATAAATTGGGATGGTGGGTGGGTTATAGACAGCGGAGGAGACTACATCTATTAGCAGATCACTGTTGTTAAAAAAAAAGGCAGTCATCGGAACGTGTTAGGCTGTAACCATTGTCAAAAACCATTGTTCTGGATGCGTTAAGCTGTAACCATTGTAAAAAACCATTGGATTGGACAAATCGAAGGCTGCGGCTTTGATTGCGCGCAGCTATCGGGGCAGATTGATACAAAACCATTGATCTGGACGCGTTAGGCTGTAACCATTGGATTGGACAAAACGTAGGTTAGAATGGTCGGGTGTTGGTGCGGCTAGTACCGTAATGGTGAGGTTGGCAGTACTGTTCTGACGATGGTTGATGTGAATAATGGCATCCACAGCTGGAAATTCACCTATAGCCTATAATAATAAGGGATTTATTGCAGCCAATGCCCATGCATATAATGAATAAAATCTAAAATCATACAGTAAACTAATTGTTATTCCCTAGGAATATCAAAGATTCATGTCTTAATTTGCAGAATATTGGCAACTCCAGCTATCTGATATGACATCTAGCGGTAAAAATGAGAAACTTACCAAGTAGGGTACATTTGTCACGTGGTGACTGTTTGTATATGGTTTCTTGTATTGGTAAACAGATCGTGGTAAATTGTTCGTGTCTTTATACATAAGTAAATAAGTTTTACTCGTTGATAGAGTGAAAAATGAGTAAAAGCAAAGTGTATTGCTCAGTTTACGGCTGTAAGTCGATGTATAAGAGGGCTGCGGACATACGTTTTCATCACTTTCCAAAAGATGCAAATAGCAATAGCCGAAATGTGATGATACCTAATAATACCTAATACCTAATAATAATACCTTTCCACCCCGGGAAGGATCTAACACTTGTCGAGGTAGACAGAAGACCTGCGACGTAAAGCCAGCGAAGGTTATTCAGTTTAAAAACAGCTGTTACGATGGGCGCACTGGTAAGATTGAAGTTGCTTGGTAGGGAGAAGGGATGAGTTTAACTTGTATTAAAACTCGGGGGGCGACAGGAATTGCTTGATTTGGATGGTTAAAAGGTGGGTTTGGTGTTGAATATTTGAATGGTAGCGGAATCACTCATTCTACAGTGCCCACGGGGAGGCAAATTAGGCCTATATGACTCGTAGTGGAATAGCTCGAATATCGAAGAACTTAGCGATTACGAGGTGTAGGCTTGGCGGAAAGGCTGGCGGATCATCAGTTTGACATCAATTCACGATATAAGTCGGAGCTTGGAACAGTGGCGTCTGGTTTGCGTGGATGCTAGTCTCGGAATGATAAAAGTAGCACAGCTTCGGTGTGTTATTTATTTGTTTATGTACCGTATTTCTCTATTTGAATGTCCTCGGCGTTGACTCAGGATCGACATTTACATTATATTGCGCATAATAGTACCGAAATAATGTCCGAAGTGTAGCCCTGTGTAAATTTGAATCAGCTGATCTACATCACCCATAAAAACTGATGCTTGATAATATGCAAATGACACCAAAAATCCAGTGGAACACACAAATTAGATCACGTGTATCGCACAGTTATACATATATACAATTAAAAATAACACTGTCATTACTTTAGAGACCATATTTACTGATTATAACCGAAAAATAAAAAGTGTTCCATATCAAACGCGTGTTATTGGGTATTTTAAACCCTACATATTCAGACCGACCGCAGCGCCCCAAGTGTTAGTTTGAGTTGCCAATAGCGTGGTATCTTCCACATTGTTCTCCACAGCGCTCACACAAACATTCGTCACACGGATGATGGAACTTTTTGGTGCGACACATTTTATAAGGAGGAGAGTTTGACGTATACGAACAAAAGGATGATGATAGATAGATAGATAGATTTTTATTAATTCCATTTGATCAAATACATGCATTCAATACATTTTTGATATAGGACACGTCAGAATTTACATGCATAAAATAAAAGAACTAACAGGTATATATTACTAAGATTATAACTATTTATAACTTATTATAATAGCAAATCTTAATAGATACAATCTTATTGCACAACTATTTACACCTCACTCTATTATCATAATATGAAAACTTAATTCTATAAATACAACAACATACAGCTAGGTATTAAAATTAAATTAAAAAAGTAAAATATAGTTATAGATTCCATCACTCCTATACGCTAAAATATTCAACTACTGAGTAAAAACAATGGCACTGCAGATAAGCTTTCAACATTCTATCAAAGGTTTTTATTTTTGGGGCCAGTTTTATATACTGGGGTAGTTTATTGTATAATTTAACTCCAGTGTGAAAAGTTCCTTTTTGATATATGCTTGTGTGTGTGTGTGAAATATGAATGTTTTGATTTTGTCTTGTGTTATGCCTATGAACATCATTGTTTGTTTTAAGAAAAACATCTTTATTCATTAAATTCTTTTTAAAAAACATAATACTTTCAAAGATATATATGCAGGGCAGTGGGAGAATGTTTAAATCTTTAAACAGAGGTCTACATGATTCTCTAGAGTTTACATTTGCCATAATTCTAATCGCTCTCTTTTGTATCCTAAACGTGCTTAGTACATCTGGCGACATACCCCAAAATATGATCCCATATCTTAAGTATGAATGGAAATAAGCAAAATAAGTATTTCTTAATGTGTGCATGCTAGTGCAGGTTTTCAAAATACGTAACGCAAAGCACATCGAGTTCAGTTTAGTATTCAGATATTGTATATGTTTATTCCATTTCAAGTCTTGTTGTATCCATAGTCCTAAAAACTTTGTTTCTGATTTATTTTCTATTTGATGACCATTTAATGTTATATTGGGCATCGCAGGATTCCTATTCTGTATAGTGTGGAAATTTAGACATACTGACTTTTTATAGTTTATTATGAGGCGATTATCTTGTGACCATTTGGTTAACTCTCCTGTAACAGAGTCAGCAGACTGCTGTATGACCTGTTTAGTTTCACCTTTTATTACGAGTGTTGTATCGTCCGCAAACAAAATTTCCTTATGTGAATGAACGTTCTGTGTTATATCATTGATATATAGAAGAAAGAGTAGTGGGCCCAAAACCGATCCCTGGGGTACTCCAAATTCAATAATTCCCTCATTGGACAATGTTTCATTAAGTAATTTGGTTCCATCATCCTTGTGTCTCAAGCTTACTATTTGTTTACGCCCTGTTAAGTAAGACTCTATCCATTTATTAGCTAGACCTCTAACACCATATTGATTTAGTTTGGTAAGGAGGATTTTATGGTCAACTACATCAAATGCTTTCGATAAATCCAAGAATAGGCCAGTTACATGTTCCTTATTGTCAATTAATTTCAGTATACTATTACTACATTCGTAAATTGCTGTCTGTGTAGATTTTTCCGTTCTAAATCCATGTTGTGAGTTTGATAATATTTTATTTTTTTCTATGAAACTTATCAGTCTCTTATACATAATTTTTTCCACAATTTTTGCAATACCAGTTGGTAAGGTAATAGGACGATAGTTATCTAATTCATCTTTTGAACCGTTTTTGTGCACTGGAATTACTTTTGATAACTTCAAAATATCCGGGTAAGTTCCTGAGAGAATTGAACTGTTTATTAAGTGCGTAAGTGGATTTATTATATTTTCTGCACATTTCTTTAAAATTGCATCAGGGATGCCATCAATGCCAGCACAGAATTTATTTTTTAGCTCTTTTATAACTATTCTTACCTCTTCACTTGTGACATGATTTATAAATAAAGAATCACTGCATATATTTATTTTATTATTAGAATTTAGTGTATTTACCTGTGATTTATTTAATAATTTTTGCGGAATTTCCAGAAAATAGTCATTAAAAGTGTTTGCTATTTCCTCTGGATTATTAATCACTTTATTATTTCTGGTCAGTGTAATGTTCCTTTGTATTTTAGCCGATTTTCCAGTTTCTTTCTTTATTACGGACCACATAGCCCTGTTTTTATTAGATGATTGGGAAATAAAATTATCATTATGCATTTTCTTTGCTAGTCTTATTACCTTATTTAATATGCTATTGTATTTTTTGTAGTATAAATTGAATTCAGGTGTTGTGTGGTATTGTTTATATAATTTGTGTAGAAATTTCTTTCTTTGACATGAATTTATAATCCCTGTTGTTATCCAATTGCTAGTTTTGTTATTTTGAACAGTTCTTCGTTTAAAGGGGAATGCTATTTCAAAATAGTGTTTTAGGGTACTGTTAAATGCATTAAATTTATCATTTACATTTTCTAGTTCATAAATTTCTGACCATGTTTCCTTATTTAATAAGTCATTGAAATATGTAACATTTGATTCAGTGAATGACCTGCACTTTGATTTTACTCCATTATCATTATTATTGATTACTTCGGATACTTCAAAACTCAGTATTTGTCCATGGTGGTCACTAAAACCCGGACAATAGACTTCTATTGAATGGTGATATTTATCTGTATTTATAAAAATTTGATCAGGAGTGGTTTTACTAAATTTTGTTATTCTTGTTGGTGTATTTACTGTAGGTTTCAGTCCATAGGAAATTAGTAACTGGTTTAATAATTCACAATTTCTATCAAGTTTTAAGAAATCCACATTTACATCCCCACAAATTATTATATCGAAATTTACTTTGCTCATGTTATTGAGTAACAATTCTAGTTTATCTATAAATAGAGGAAACTTTCCTGACGGAGAACGGTATACGCATACAATTATTAACTTAGACTGCTGAATTTTTACGGCAGAGAATTCAAAATCCTGTTCCATAATTAGATAATCATAAGCTGTTATCTGTTCATGATCTAAATTATTTCTTAAGAAGATGCAAGTACCACCATGGCTAATATTAGATCTAGAGTATTTACTAGCTTGTATAAACCCTGGGAATTGAATTAATTCGAGTTGTTCCTCTTTCAGCCAATGTTCTGAAATACATAGTGCTGAGATGTCTTTAAGTTCATTTTTAAGCATTAGATTTATGTAATCAATTTTATTATAAAGAGACTGGACATTCTGGTGGTAAATTTTAAATTTGTTACTTTTGCAACCTTGTGTTGGTGATTTATTTACATTATTATTATCATAATTGTTATTATTATTGTTGCTAGACAAATCCGAAATACCATTGTTGCACTCCGTTAAATTTGACTTCAAAAGATGTGAATGCCAAACCTCACGTTTGGCTTCTTCTACCAGTTTCCCTGCTTCCACTCTAATGATATTACTGTTGAATTATTCTTACCATTTGAATTTACAATTTTGCAGATTTCATCACTAAGATACTCTTTTCCTAATCTATTTAAGTGTAGGCCATGCCGAGTGTGGAACTTCCTGTCTAATTTACTTACATCTACAATTTGGACATTTGGAAAACTCTTACAAATTTTATGAATTTTTCCATTTGTAGCCTCTATTTCTACATTTACACATGACTTGGGAATTAAATCGTGTCTCTGCGGAATGTTTACAATAATGACATTTGTTTTTTGCATGGATGGCAATGTACCCTTTAAATCTTTGATTACCTTTTTACTCTCATTTCTATAGACGTCGTTTGCTCCAGCGATGATCACTGCGTAGTCCTTTGCAGTAAGGGACGCACACTCTCCTATCATCCCGTTCGTGACTTCTGCAATCTGAGCTCCTGGCTTCACTGTCGAAGTGACCTCCATTTCTCGGCTTCTCTCCAAAACGCTTGCTGCTACATCTCGCCCGTGGCTATCCGCAAATATCCGCATCTTCCTGGATTTTCTCTTTATCACTTTCTTCTTTTCTTCTTGAGGAAAGTCATCATTTTCTTCGACAAGCACTCCAAATGAATTTGAGACGGGAATTTCAGTTACATGTACTCCATTTATAGGCCTAGGCTTATTCAATCTTACCTTACCAGCAATCACTGTCGACCAAGTTTCCTTGCTTTCCTCTCTGTTTCCTTTTAATTTATTCAACTCTTCCATTAACTTAGCAATATCTTCCTTTAGCAGCTTTATAATTTCGTCTTTTGAGGACAGTTCGTTTCTCAGGTTATGGCATTCGCATGACGATAGCGGTAGGCCTACATTACGACAATCGGTTTCACTTTTCTCCTCATTCAATTTTACCTGAGATCTTGTGATGATTTTATTTGCATTTTTTACTTTTATTTTGCACGACGAGCATAAATCCGTTACGGTTACACAACCTGACGAGATACTAACACTGTTTACTGTCGTCATACTAGAGATCTAAGTGAGCCTAGATGTTTACACCAAATTACACTAAATTTAATTTAATTATTACTACCTAATAGAATTAATCTAATAACCTACCAATAAAGAAGAATGTGAAATACGTATATCTTCCAATCGGGTGAAGTCTCGTAAAAGCACCACTGCTCTACTTGGTTCAAACAGTGATTGAAGAAGTCACCGAATCTTTGGATACACGTTCCCACAACTTAGTTTAAGTTTATTAAATTATCAACAAGAATTTCTAAATACTATCAATATTCCGTATTACACTTGATCTAAGGAAAGTAACTTTATAGATTTTAAGCCTCTGTTATAATATTTTACCACTTTTATCAAATATTTACACTAGCTGCTATTTCACTACACTTTCACTGTGACGCCATCTTTGAACTACATACGTACGACGAGATACAAGTAAAAGAGGTACTTTTGAACATTTAGGCGAATGGTAAACTAAACTGAAATTACGCCGAAATACATATTTCAAAATATCATAGTAATTTGATACTTAAAATGGCTAGGAATATATGCCAACATTAAATATTATATTGCAGCCTGATTGTTCATCATTTTATCCTTAGATCAAAGGCAGCATACACAATAACTAAGTTATAGGCCTACTGGCAAAAAATACAAGTCGTACATACATTAAAATAAAATAAAAATAAGGTTAGGCTGGTAATGACTAACAATAAAGAAGAAAAAGTATGTTAATTGGTATTCAACATTCATATGTGTGTGAATATGCATAAGCCTACAACTAAACAATTAAATAGATGCTTAGTGAACAAAAAAACATAGCCTGCTTTATTTATACAAAACAACCACATGTTCAATATTCTTCAAAGCAATGGGGCATGGTGGCGCAGTGGTCAAGCTATTCACCTCTCACCAAGGTGGACCAGGTTTGATTCACGGTCATTGCAAGTGAGATTTTGGAAGTGAAATGCCATGTCCTGTGGTTTGGATTCCACGTAAAATTGAGGTCCCTTGGCTCATGATCACAAGATTAACGGTCACGTAAAAACTACAAGCTTCTTTTTCTTCAAAGCAGGTCGAAACTTCGACCTCACATAAGTCATACAGCAAACGAACAGGTTCTGCAGGGAAGATCCCTTAAGCCGAATTATTTTTATCGTCTCCAAGACTGACATCATAAAAGTATACTGGAAAATGTGAAATTTTATGCCTATGCTGATGAAGAAAGTAACAGTAAATATTAGGCTACTTGTCGTTCAATAACTCTCGGTCTTTTCTTGGGTGGCTGAAGCCGATGCTGTGGGAAATTGCAAATTGCAGGTACCGCATCATCTTTAAGCAGTGGTTTGTTTCTATTTGAATGAAACAAGTAGCATGTTTATAAAAGTTTTCACAGCTATAACCCATTTCTTTAATAGGCCTACATCTGGGCGTTTCCATGGAAATCTGTAATATAAGCTAGACGTAGGTTATAATTCTGTGACTAACTTAATAACTTATAACCTACAATAGGGCCTACGTGTATTTGTCATACGTGCTATTTAGGCCTATGTCAAAATTTGATGTAAGACATGTCCATAAACGCAGAATAGGCTACTTCATTACAAATCTCAATTCGAAAATAAAGTAGACCGTAAACCTACCGTATTATTGGAAAATACCATACATATAACGTTGCACAGAGGTACGTACGTTCAAATATATGAAAAGAATCACGACATATCAGCTGACATGCAACCTAGAGTTAAATGGTATGACAGTTTTTGGTGCGACTAGTTACGCCTGGCAGTGCACCAGGAAGCAGTTTTCAGCGAGGGTTACCATGGGAGGAGTTGTTCCAATAGTACCGACAGTTCAATGGTCTCAGCTCGCACCCCCCCCCCCCCCCACTCTTCCAATCGTCAAAAATCATAGTGTCCGTGGCGCAAAAGTCCTACCAATGTTCTTTGGCTCTAGTGTGTCCATGAGTTTTACATATCCTGGAGTAGAAGGTAGCAGCATTTGAAGTCTGAGTTCTTCTACATTATAAACCTCGCGAGTCACCTCTTACACCGGTCTTGAAGGTGTATACTTTGATAAACCCAAGGCCTTCTTTATGTAAGTCGCCTTCAGTTTCTCCATATTGTTCCAAATACTTCATATTTAAATGTGTCCAAATGCTCTCCAGTCCATAAGTCACAATACGGGTAACATTTAACCGCAAAAGTTTTAAGGCTGTTTTTATAGATAGCTTAGTCAAATGTTTTATGTCGTTGAAGGCTTTGGTAGTGACGCTGGGTCTATCCTTGATGTGCAGTGTGAAAACATTGCCAGTTGACTAATGTAGGACCTAAGTAGGACTACTTGTAATGTGGTACACCCTCAAGCGGTTTTCCTGCAATGTGGAAAATTGCTGGCTTTCCCCCTTTCCTAAAGGTTATAGATTTAGTCTTGTTTCTGTTTAACCTAAGGTCATTGTGTAACACCCATAATTCAAAGGGGTCGAGAGCAGATTGCAATTCGACCTGTGAACTTGAAGCGAGCACCATGTCATCTGCGTATATAAATGAGATTACCCGCTCTGATAATATATCTGTGATATTATCTGCCATAGCAGTGATAAATAACACGAGGGCTTAATGGGTCTCCTTGTAGCAGCATGCCTGTAGTCTGCTCAATTGGGCTTGATGTTGTAATGCCATCGTTAATGACTATATTGTTAGAGCCTAAAATACTTTTGACAAGATGTTTAGTGTAGCTGTTACCTCTCAATAGTCTGTCTAGTTTTTCCAATATTTTCTTCCTGCTAATCGAGTCAAAAGCTTTAGAGAAGTCAATGAATATGGATTGTAACTTTCCCTTCGGTACTGACAGGGTAGACGCAATCTCAGTTTGAAGACTTCGAATTGCCTGGATTGTGCATCTTTCTCTCCTAAAGCCAAATTGCGAGTCACAATGCTATTTGGGATGGCTGGGTGGGTCACATAGAGCGGAGGAGGAAGCATCTTTTAAAACATCATTCCCTGATTTATTTCTCGTTGTTTGATAAGGTATTTTGGCTAATTAATGTACTATAGAGAATATTATCGCTCGTTCTACTTTCGTTCAGTGGTACCATTCTTTTTTAGACCACCTCGTTGTGTAGTGCCTAGCATTCTTGGCTGTCGTCCCGGAGGTCCGGGTTTGATTCTCCGGCTCTGCCAAGAAATTTAATTCTCATGTGAGGGCTGGGATGGGGTGCACTCAGCCTCATGAAGCAACTTAGTAGAGGAGGGTTCAATTCCCACCTCAGTCATCCTGGAAGTGGTTTTCCATGGTTTCCCCACTTCTAATCCAGGCGAATGCCAGGATGGTTCCTAACTTAAGGCCATGGCCGCTTCCTTCCCACTACAATACCCAATTTACAAACACACTAGTTCAGCCATAACAATAACACAGGTTATCACACAAATTCCACACACAAATACATGGGGCTACAAGACCACGATGTCGTAGCCCCTAATATAAGCAACAACCATTTATATTTGCATTTTATATTTGCCTAGGCCCTTCATGGGCTGTATAGTGTCAGGGGTTGACTTTGTTGTTGGTTGACTATTCTTGTAGTTCCATTTAGAAGTATTTGCATTTTTTTAACATAATGTCTTACCTCTGCTTTATTTATGTCTGTATTTTTAGCTACTATCTGTTCTCGTTGCTTGTAGCGAAATACGTCAGGGTTTCATATTGAATTTGTGCCTTATTACATAAAAACCTGTAATTTCTGGCGGAATTTAATCAAATATGCGAATGTTTGTCTTCGAATTTGCCGCTATTTCGATGGCGCCATGCCCGCCAGTTGCTACAGCTGTTCCCCTACGATTTCCGCCATCTTGGTTTTGATGTTATACCCCGTTTAGACGTCTCGATCGCGATCCCGATTGTCTCTGATCTGGATAATGTCCAATCGCGATCAACGGCATGTGTCATTGGTACGTGTTTAGACGTCCTATCATGAAACAACAGGATAATCTAGTAAAACAACATGACATCGCTAAGGTCTGCCAACTTTTGAATTCCAAGTGTTATAGCAGAACTATACAGTAGTTCGTTTCCTGCAATTTTGAAGTATTTCAGTTATTCTTTATACATAATGCAACCTGCCAACGTATATTCTCAAATATATACAAATCGTGAGGAGACGTGTAGGCAAGGCCTACTCTTCGTGAGGAAATAAAAATATTTTGAAATATTCATGCACAGGCCTAGGATATTTATTGCAAAAATACTTATTTGTTCGTTCAGAGTCATTTGGCCCTATCGGAATCCCTCTATGGCTATGACAATAAATGTATGTCTTTGTTAATCGTCTTCATCGACTTTCCCAAACGCTAATATTATTTTTTCAGCGTTTAAACACTGGTATGTTTGTCTCCATCCATCATTTCGTGTCTCTCAATCTTCATAATCTGATATCAACCAACATAAATACAACCATCATGGCCAACATTACGAACTTCTGGCTTTCAAAACACAAGATAATACAAAATGGCCATCATTTCCACTGCCTACTACACTCACACAGCAGGAGGATAGAACACACTGACGATCGCAATGGCCGCGCACGCGATTATCTCGTTGTGGGAACGGGATCGGGCTGATCCTGTTGGAGGGAAAGTTGATCGCGATAATGTTATCCTGTTGCGTTTAGACGTCCCAACTTAATCTGGATCGGCGCCTGATCGCGATCCCGATTATCTCTGATCTGGATAATGTCCAATCGCGATCAACGGCATTTGTCATTGGTACGTGTTTAGACGTCCCATCATGAAACAACGGGATAATCTAGTAAAACAGCATGACATCGCTAAGGTCTGCCAACTTTCGAATTCCAAGTGTTATAGCAGAAATTTACAGTAGTTTGTTTCCTGCAGTTTTGAAGTATTTCAGTTATTATTTATACATAATTCAACCTGCTAATGTATATTCTTAAATATATACAAATCCTAAGGAGTCGTTTAGGCAAGGCCTACTCTTGGTGTGGAAATAAAAATATTTTGAAATACCGTAGTCATGCACAGGTCTAGGATATTTATTGCATAAATACTTCTTTATTCGTTCAGAGTCATATGGCCCTATCGGAATCCCTTCTATGTCTATGACAATAAATTAATGTCTTTGTTAATCGTCACACTGGCATGTTTGTGTCCATCCATCATTTCTTGTCTTTCAATCTTCATATATCTCATATCAACCAACATAAATACAACCATCATGGCCAACATTACGTACTTCTCGCTTTCAAAACACAAGATATACAAAATGGCCATCATTTTCACTGCCTACTTCACTCACACAGCAGGAGGATAGAACACACCGACGATCGCAATGGCCGCGAACGCGATTATCTCGTTGTGGGAACGGGATCGGGCTGATCCTGTTGGAGGGAAAGTTGATCGCGATAATGTTATCCTGTTGCGTTTAGACGTCCCAACTTAATCTGGATCGGCGCCTGATCGCGATCGCAACCGGGACGTCTAAACGGGGTATTACGGTCTGAGATATTGTAGTCGGTCTTGACCGCATGTGGGCCCAAACTCTCTCTCTTAAGTTAACAGCCCTGGGGCTGGTTTGCAGCAACTCGCCAATCTTCTCTATTCTCCGCCATCCTCTTCAATTCACAAAATGATTTGGTGTTCGTGTCTGTCATTAATTGTGTGATGTATGCAAGTGGTGGTCTTCCTCTAGTGTTTTTCCCTTCTAACATCCCTTCGATGACTCTTGCTGGCAGGCTATTATGTCTGAGAATATGTCCCAACATATTTGCTCTTCTTGTTTTCAGGGTCTTCATAAAGCTTCTACTTTCTCCTGCTCTTCTGAATACCTCTTCATTTGTCATATGTTGTATCCAACTGATCTTAAGCATTCTTCTCCAGCACCAAGCCTCAAAAGCCATCAACTTCCTCTCTTCTGACTTCCCTATTGTCCAGGTCTCACTACCATACAAAGCCACACTCCACACGTATGTCTTCAACAGTCTTTTTCTTATTTTTAGGTCTATACTTCTGGATGTGAAGAGATTCTTCTTTCTATAAAAGGCGTTCTTTGCCTGAATAATTCTACTCCAAATTTCTCGTTTGCTGGTTCCATCATACGTTATCAAGCTTCCCAGATACTTATATTCCTTCACATGTTGTATTCTATCATTCTCGATATAAATTGCTGGTGCTCTTCTATGATCTTCCTGGTTCCGACTGCATACGAGTATTTTTGTTTTATTTTTATTCATCTTCATGTTAAATTCGTTTTTAAGGATGTTATTCATTACATGAAGTATCTGTTGAAGATCATCTTCATTATCTGTTGTTAAAGCAATGTCATCTGCGAATCGGAGCATGTCAATCTTTTCCCCATGTATATTTACTCCAACTTGAATCTCTTCTCTTATCCTATTTATGGCATCTTGGACATACAAATTAAATAAGTAAGGAGATAGCGAGCATCCTTGTCGTACTCCTTTTCTTATTTCAACCTCTTCCAGGTTATTGCCAGATCTTATTATTCCCCTTTCATTCTTATATAAACTATGTATTATTCTTCTATCTCTATAAGAGATTCCCACTTTCTTTAGTAACTTGAACAGTATATTCCAATTCACGTTGTCAAAAGCTTTCTCCAGATCCACGAATGCTAGATATGTTGGTATTCCTTTTCTATTCCTCTTTTCAATTATTTGTCTTAGAGTTAATATTGCTTCTCTTGTTCCAATGCCCCTTCTGAATCCAAATTGGTCGTCTGTAATGTAGTTATCAAGGTTGTTCTCTATTCTCCTAAGTATAATACGTGTAAGAATTTTAGATGCATGTGTTGTCAGGCTTAATGTCCTAAATTGATCGCAATTTTGTGCTCTGGCCTTCTTTGGAATTGGAATTATTATGCACTTAGTAAAGTCAGTTGGTAATATTCCAGTTTCATACATTTTGCATATCATTCCATACATTGCATCTTCAGTTTTCTCTCCGCAGTTATTTAATAGTTCTGCAGGGATTTTATCTACACCTGGTGCTTTTTTGTCTTTTAAATCTTTCAGTGCTCTTTTAAATTCCGATTTTAGTATTTGGTCACCTCTATTCTCTGCATCTATCTGGTCTTCTTCCTCTATTACTTCCTTATTCATAACTTCATCTCCATCGAGGCTCTCTAGATATTCTTTCCATCTCTTCCCAACCTTTCCCTCTTCATACAGGTATTGTCCATTCTCATCTTTAATACCACATGTCTTCTGTTTCTTCTCACCAAAAAATTGCTTCACATTTCCATATGCTTTTTCTAAGTTATTTGCTTTAAAATCGGTGTCTATTTCATCACATATATCACATAAGTATTTTTCTTTGTCTCGCTTGCTTTTCCTAACGATTTCATTTCTCAGTCTTCTATATTGTTGTTTTCCTTCGTCACTTATGGCGTTTTTGAACCTTCTTCTTTCAGTTATCATTTCTACAACTTCCTCACTTATCCATGCTTTCCTGCTGTTTTTATTTTTATTTTTTAGCAGTTCCTCTGCAGTTCCTAGTATTTCCTCCTTCAGAATTCCCCACTGACTTTCTATTGGTTTCTCGAATATGTCAGTATTTCTTTCAATCATTTCATCTGTTCTTCTTTGGAACTCATCTCTAATATTTGGCATCTTAAGTTTTGTCACCTGTAGATACTCAGTTTTTCTCGTAACGATGTTCTTATATTTGAGTTCCGCGTGCATCATGACTAGATTATGATCGCTTACGATATCTGCACCTGGATAACTTCTGCAATTTTTAACCTGGTTCTTAAACCTTTCTTTTACCATTATGTAATCCAATTGCGCTCTTCTCGTGTCTCCAGGAGCTTTCCAAGTGTATCGTCTTCTCTTGGGATGGTTGAAGGGGCCCAAACTAAAGAATAATTATTTAACGGACGGAGAAAGTGCTTGGAGTTTCTTAGGCCTGGTGTACTGTGCCCAACAACGACACGTGAGGATGATCATTCATTCTATATTCCGTGGTTTGAGAAGGTTGGCTGGTTTGTCCCTCTCCTGTTGCCACATGAAGTGCAATATTGTAGGCAAGGATCCTTAAATTTGAGTTCCCTTGGTATACCGTGGAGGAAAATACAGATGGCGTGAGTTAGACCCTTTTTTACATTACTTATTTTGATATACCAAATAAGCCTATATGTTATGTGAAAGTGGTTCACATATGTCAGGATCTGATAACCTCACTGACATTTTATGTCAGTAGCCTATTGGACTTATTTTGTTGGTATGTGGCAGCTTATTAAATTAAATCCACAACTTAATTTATGTTTAGTAACGGGTACTTGTTCTAGGTATGCAAGCCATTTGTATTAGCCCCCCTGGCTCACATAAAGCTACAAGCATCATCATTTGTATTAGGGATTTTGCATCTACTTGGCAGGAAGCAAATATATTTTATTACTTAGTATGGTCAACATTGACAATTTAATATCTTGGGTCTGTGAGTCTGTTATAATTTTTAGCGTATGGTACAACACAAAACAAACAACATAAACAATATACATACATACATACAATAGGTAACACATTACAACTGTTTCAATCATGCAAGGGAAAGGGTGTTCAAAGATTAATGTCTAAATTTTCTAGCCATCTTATGGCTTCAGTAGAGGCTATTACAAAGTCCTGTGTTGATCCAGTGAATGCCCTACTAATACACTCAGTGACAATGTGGTTCATAGTTAGTCTAACTGCACCACAATCACAGGTTGGGGAAGATGGCATACCCCATTTAAACATCATTGATCCGCATCTCCCGTGGTTAGTGCGGACTCTGTTGAGAGTTACCCATGTCTTGCGGGACAAATCAAATCCAGCTGGCAGATTTTGAATGTTGAACAATGCCTGCCATTGCATTGGAGCTATGCTGTTCCATTCTTTTTGCCAACCAGCCTTTGGATCATAAACCTGCCTAACCATTTCCTGTCCTGTTTGAATAGGTGGAGATCTTGACTTGAGACGGCTCTATCTGGTGCTAGCATCTTGATGAATGGGGAGCTCAGGATTGGCCAATATCTTGTTGTATTCCCGGACCAAGTTGTTCAGTCTTCTAATTCTAGGCGGTTCTATGTGACTAAGCACAGGCAACCAGAAAAGAGGGGTAGATTTTATTGTGCCACTAATAATACGCATTGTCTCATTCAGGACTGTGTCCACCTTTTTAACATGAGAGCTGTTGACCCAAACTGAGGAACAGTACTCAGCTGTTGAAAGTACCAGTGCCATCACCGAAGTACGCAATGTAGTTGCAAATGCTCCCCATGTGGAGCCAGCAAGTTTGTGGATGATATTGTTACGTGTCCTTAATTTGGCTGCTAGGTTGGTGAGATGCTTCCTGTACGATAACGTTCGGTCAAGAGTAACTCCAAGATATTTGGGGTTGGCATTATGAGGACCTCCATTAAGAGACACTTTCAGGGTAGAGTTCGCTTGCCGATTGTTTAAATGGAAGAAGCAGGTTTCCGTTTTACTAGAGCTAGGCTTCAAGCACCACTTTTCGAAGTATTTGCATAGGACATCCAGGTCTGCATTTAAAGTTCTCTCTATCACATTAGCATCAGCATGTTGAGTAACTATTGCTAGATCATCAGCATAAGCAAACTGACGAGAGCTGGTAGTAGGTATGTCCGCAATATACAGATTAAACAATAATGGAGAAAGAACAGATCCTTGTGGAAGACCATTATTTAGTACCCTTATTTTGCTGTGGGTTTTATGCATAACTACCTGGATTATTCTATTTGAAAGCATATTGTTAATCAAATGTGACATTTGACTGCACTTTGTTTAAAGAACTTGTACACAATACCTGTTAGATCAATAAACTCTGCCCCACTCTTCAATCGCTTTTCAAAACCTGTCTCAATATGTGTTGTCAAGGCAAGCACCTGATCTTCACAATTACGTTGAGGTCTGAAACCAGCCTGCTCGATAGGAATGCTTTTACAAATTAGGGGGCATATTCGTTCCAGGAGCTTAAAACAAACGCTCATTAAGGCGATTGATCTGTAGCTTTCAACAGAATTCGGAGGTTTACCAGGTTTTACGATAGCTAGAATTTTAGTTCGTTTGAACTCTGAAGGAAGTTTACTTGTTTGAAGGATATTTGAAAAGAACTGCACTAACCAATTCCTTACATTCTTTCCAAAGTGCTTCAGAAATTCTGGGTGTATACTGTCAAAACCTGGGGCTTTTCCATTTTTCAATGCTTTTAGGGCAAGCAGTAGCTCTTGTTCAGTAAAAGGATCAGAAATGTTGGAGGAAGTAATATAAAGCTTTCTCAACTGAGACAGTTCATCTTTTATAAACCTTTTATGACCCTTTTCAGGCTTGACTTTAGACAAGCTGGCAATGCGACTGGTAACATGATTGGGTGAAATCTCTGGCTTCAGCTGGGGACTATGTGGTATTCTTCCTAGCTTACTTAGGAGGCTCCAAGCTTTTCTACTTGAGTGTCTGAAGTCTAATGTTTCCACGGTTTCCGTCCATCGGTTTCGTCTAGCTTCATCTAGGTTATAAAGGAGATCATCAGCTACATCCTTTTCTCCATTTCTCTGGTAATCTTCGTATAGTGCTTCACAAGCCTCTTCCCAACCTGGGATAAATTCCTTTCTCATTCCACGAGGAATATGTCTTTTAGCACATGCCAGAACAGCTTTCATAAACCTAGAGTAGTTATCTACCTCTGGAGGAATCCATCTAATGGTTCTGTCGAGATCGGCTGAGAAACTCTCCCAATTAGCTTTACTAAAGTTCCATCGAGGAAGTGGTGACAATCTTATAATGGGAATCTGCATTCCAATTTCCAGGAAGACAGGCCGATGTTGACTATGTGGGAAGTTCATAAGAACTTTACGAAACACAGGTACATTGGAACCCTGATGATCATTTGATACAAAGTACAAGTCAGGATTAGTTTCTGATCCCCATCTTCCTGTACATGTGTCTTTTGGATTGAAGATCAGTTGCATGTTACAAAGCTCTGCCCACTCTATAAGTTTCTCTCCACACTGATCGTTGTTCCTATAGCCCCACTGAGTATGATGACTATTGAAATCACCCACGTAGATGGACGGAAGAGAGATTGCTGGAAAAACACTGTCAGGCCATTTAGTTCCTGGAGGTTTATAGATGTTAATGATAGTCACCTCATTAACTTTTGTTATTATGTTGAAAATGTCTGCATCAGAATTAGCCGAGATTAGCAGGTGAGGGAATTTTGAACAAAGGTAGCAGTTCCATAAGATTGGTGATAAGTAGCTCCCACTAACTTGTATCCAGGATATTTCCTCTTGAACGAAGCTGAGATTGATCAGAGGTATGCGTTTCTTGAATACAGATTACATCAACATTATTTTCCAATGCCAACTTGGAAAGAGAGTCACTTTTAGATCTACTGATTCCTTCGATGTTGATTTGAAGGACTCTTAGAACAATACACAAGGGCTTTGCAGATTGGCTCTGAAAAGAGCTAGTATCTTTAGTTTTGTGTATCATTAGCCAGGAGATCACTAGTGATAGTCTGGCCACCGAACGCTGACGCTCAGTTCAGTACTGGAAAATCGAATCCTAGTACCTATGCAGGGGCACCACGAGCAGGAATCAGCTTCTGTGCAGTAGGCTAATGGAATACATACATGGTTAGGTTATGGACCTAGTTAGACCAAATAGTTTACTATAGAAGTACTGGGCCTTCTATTTCACTTGGCAAGGACATTCTCGCTCAGGCGCTCCGCCAGTGATGGCTAAGTTGCCAGCTGGCCCGCGCGTAAACAATAAAAATAGACGTAAAGGTCGTTATTTCCTTATTGAAGCTAAATTAACCGAAGTAACCGGAAACTTCATAAGGAGACGCCGATCATGTTTGGCAGCGGATGGGGAACATTTTCAGCATCTACTGTAAACATGGTGAGTAAAAGATGCATGAAACTGATTTTAAGCACTGTACTCAACCGTACATATGTGTGCGCGGCAGTCGGCAACTGAGCCGTCACTGGCGGAGTGCGTGAGCGAGAATGTCCTTGCCAAGCGAAATAGAAGACCCTCGAGGAGTTGGAGTTGAAATGGAAGATAGTTTACACATCTTATTAGTGGTGTCTGCTGTCGGTGGTGGTAAAATACAAGGAACGTCATGTCCTAGGTCATGTCAGCCGTAATGGGATGTACGTAGATAGGTGTAGAAATTTTAATTTGACGTGCTTATTTAAGTAAATATACGGTAGGCCAGGTAAAAAAGTTAAACAAGAAAGAAGTTTCAGCTTCAGAAATGCTCAATTAGAGCTCGAAACATGTACTAACTGTAACAACAAAAGTGTATTGATGAGACTCAGAAATTATATTGTTTTCTTCACTGTGAATATATTATCATTGTAACTAATGTCAATATGGACCAAAAGAGAGAAAAATCATGGTTATCATGCTTGCTTCTGTGTTCTCTCCTTTCAGGGATCCATCCTCTTCAAAGTCCTTCATGCCTCATTCTTTGATGGCTAAGGGTACTCTCTCTCTTTATTCCTATCTGCTCTTTAAATTCTTTCTTCTAACAGGTATGCTAGTTGCAGGTTAGAATATTAATACCGGTAATAGAAATAATTTTTTGTTGGTTTTGTTTTTGTTTGCTGATTTGGAACTTAAATTTGTTCTAGGTCTAAGGTCACGTTCAAAATCATTCTAACCTCTGATCCGAAGCTTCCTTTCAAAGTGTGAGTATGTAATTGTCTGTAGTAACTTGTGAACTATTGTTGGTAGGGTATTATCATGACCCTTCTGTGTGCACATTACTTGTTTGACCAAATGGTAAAGGAGTGTTGAGAAAACTACTGTGAAATAGTATTCCAGTGCTCACAACTGGGTGCCATTGGTAAACATTCTTCTACAAAAGGCTCCCTTTAGAGGACACTAATATAAGTTCCGTCTGCTGTCCTTTGTGAGACTCGATGAATAGCATGCCAAAAAAATCCACCAACCTGCCATCGATGGTTCAAAGGCTACATGTGGCTCCATCCATAACCATCATGGACTGTGTGGTGTATTCACAACACCCTTCAGTATTTTCAGTAGATGCTCTGATGTGGTAGAGAAATTATTTTAATACCGACACCGTAGCCTATAGATGAAAGGTCAATAAGCCAGTTTCTGAGACATGACAATAGCATTTCTAGTTGTGTGCAACACAGAAAACTCAAGTAAGTGTGAGACAGGTTTCAAAGCTAAATTCTTATGGCAGGTTAGTGATGGCATCAGTTAGACTCTTTATACCTTTTATACCATTACAATACATATCATACTATTAAAAATAACATAATATTTAAGCAATGTACTGTGCTTTCCCTTACCTATTAATAGTTTGAAAACTTTGAGAAGACTTTATTTACGGATATCTCTTTGGACTTCCTTCGTATGAAAAAAGAATCAACTTTTGAGATAGCTAAAAACATTAGCCTACTATATCTGTACTCTGTCGGTTATATCTTTCAACTTGACAGTTCACCGATCAGCTGGGCAGTGTTGCCAGCGCGCTGGCGGATTGCAGTCAGCGAATTCGAACGCGATACATAACTCTTAAGTAACACGACTACACATACATAGACGTTCAAAATAATCATATAGAAACCAAATAAAACTATCGTAAGGGCATTTAAGGGCTGTCAATATAAACAAGGAAAAATCTGAACAAATAGAATTACTAACCTCTACGTCTGGGATCACGTACTATAGACCCCATTATATCCTCTGCCACTAATGCCCGAGTCGCTTGTACCACCCGTCGAACTCTCATCACTATCACGTTTTCAAAGAAATGACGAACTGCTCCACATTTTGCTCCACAATGTCCTTGTTTTCCCACACCTCAAATATTACAGTTGGAGTGTGGTAACAACTTTACTCCAGTTTTCTGGAGTAACAGTTTCCACTGCTTCAGAAAGCAATCTTTGCACTTCTGAAATTGTGAATTGCTTATTATTGGCCACAACATAACCCTTAACCTGGGCCCAGATTTTTTCAATTGCGTTGAAGTAGCAATGATAGGGTAGAAGCCTGATGACCTTGTGTCCATGCTGTCTCGCTATTTCATCAATCACATACACCAGACGTTGTGGCTTGTGTTCTTTCACAAAATTCATAAGCTCCCCTCTTCTCATGTCATCCCGCACAGGTATGTTATGGTTTGTCAACCACTCGATAAGAATGCACTTCCTTGCTGTCATTGTTGGAGCTGTGTCATGAATAACGGAGTGATAGTTGTCCATAATTATAACAGACTTCTCAGGCAAGTTGGACATTAACGACTTTTCAAACCAGTTCTGAAATGTTGCACTGTTCATCTCTTCATAGTTGTCTTTCTCTCGTTTGAAATACTCGCGCACATTGCACAACATTTCATGAGCCTGTAACGAGTGCCTTGCTTAATTCCTTTCTTTCCCTTGGCATTTGCCTGCCTTGGGGTAGAACTGCCCACTGACATTGTGAAATTCGCTCAAAGAACCACACACAGTAAGTTCACAAACACTCGCACGGACTTACAATCAACCTACGACTACACTAAACTATTGAGCCTATAATATATTATTTTATGTAATGGTCTTCTATACTACACTATATTACTAAAGAGGAATTATTCAACTAACTACGAGATATTCTAAAGAATGAAGCAAACGAATTACAAAATAGCACAACAGAACCGAACACTCGACGCGATGAGCAGGTTAGCTTCACCACGTGGGAAATATAAACAAAGACTAGCGGCGACAACGCCTTGCCAGATCGCCTTATCAATGTAAGCTGCTGCCTAGGATTGGCTAGTTTAAAGTAATTCTTCTCCTCGCCACTTGACGGTGCCAAAACGTAAAGTTGTAAGTAAGGACCGGCGGACTATAGTGTGTACCCGTGGTGACATCTTATGCTGTCCATTTATTTCTTCAATAGTATAGCCCACATTCCTAAGGAGGTTTTCATATTGGTTAATGAAGTGTCATTGAAATCCACAAACCCATCAACTAAGGCCGGTATTACACTATCGAAGAAATGTTCTAAACTCTATACTAATATATTAAAGCTGAAGAGTTTGTGTGCGTGTTTATGTGTTTAAACGCACTAATCTCTGGAACTACCAGTAGGATTCGAAAAATTCTTTTTGTATATGATAGCCTGATCCAAGAGTAATAGTTTAGGCTATGTAGCATTAGGCTACACCGCTCAGGTAACCTTACAGATTGATTTTTGTTCAGTAAGTCGGAAGAACAAGCACTCCAGAACGGCTTCAATAATACCGAAGTCTATTGTTGCCATGCAATGCGGGCTGCATCACATCGTCCCTACCAATGTACTGATGCAGAATTGCGAGCTGCTTATAAATTGCAGTCACGGGGAGTAATTGGTGCAAAACGATTTCTTAGGCCCCTTAAACCAGTTATCATCATGACAATAGTATGCCGCTGTATAAGGGTGATGGTGTTGGTTATCAGCTGCAATAAGCGTTGGTGCTTTCAAATTTACTTTCATTTATTCCGATCCTTATCCTTGAGCGCTCCAGTTCTGTAAAACAAATAAATCCACCGAGCGAAGCCGGGCACTACTGCTAGTATTTTATAAAACTGAACTTTTATAAAAGTTATACAAAGCAATTATCACACCATTACACTGCATCAAATATTTTATCATATTTCAGCAACATGGATGAAGGACAGCTCCTTGTTCACTTTACTGGATTACGGTAGTTTAAATTCTGTAGTGGCAATGCCGGTATGTAAAAGAAACGGAAAGTCTATGGGTTAAACTATGGGTCGCCCACGTGAGGAGTAAAATCTTAGTGAACGAGCTGCATTATGAGAACTCTAAATATTACATTAATATTAAACTGAAGCATCATTTATTTAATTTATGGAGGATTCATAATTCATAGCAGAATTCTCTTTATCGGACACAAACTATGAACATTTTTTCCCTGTGTCATAGGAACTTTGGGGATGACTCCTTTTATCTTTGTGAATTCTTTCGTTCTCTATTTTGTGACAATTGAGAAATTATTTGTTACTCAGTTTCATTGGTACCGTTGGTACTTGATAAGCGTATTTCTTTTTATTTCAATGAACTACGACCTATATCCTTTTTCCGTCTTGGCATGATGGGTTAAAATCACTGACCGGACTATTAATTATACAGGGCGCCAGGGAATGTTCTCCGCTGTGCCTACTTGCTGCTGCGAGAGCTAGCATAAGCAGTTATGTTGGCAGCACGGCTGCCGCTTGAATCAAAACAATCCGACGGTAAACTTTGTACTCACCACAGCCATTCATAACAGATGCTTGAAGTGTTGTCCTTGTGTTTGAAGTCACTGACGACACACATGCTCGCTTTTTGCAATACACACTGATGATTTCAACAGCCACACGTGAGGGATTCACCCTCTCACTGTGGAGAACATTCCCTGGCACCCTGTATTATCATGGAGATAGCATGTGCAACGAATTCTTGTGGTAGCACTGAATGAACGTAGAACGAGCGATAACATTCTCTATAGTACATGAATTAGCCAAAATACCTTATCAAATGATGAGAAATAAATCAGGGAATGATGTTTTTATAGATGTTTCCTCCTCCACCGTCTGTGACCCACCCAGCCATCCCAAATAGGATCACGACTTATATAGCCAAAATTACGGCTGTGGCCGCCATTGTCCAAATAATCATCATCGGTTGTGGTCGTGAGTATTTGGGTCGCTTCGTTAGCCCCGCTGGTCTGTCTTTAAGCGCCAGTATAATCATCAAAACGTACTGCCAACCTCACCCTTACTGTACTATATAAAATAACGAAGCGCCCAGTTCATTCTCTAGTGCGCATCATTCATGTGCAGCACTCAGTTCATTTAATAGTGCACCAAATTGAATCATTTATTCACTATGGATTAAGTATAATAAAAGGAAGAATCCGCCTGATCAATACTTATAATTTAACACAAAGGGTTACATTAGACCCATATGGTACATGTTTCGGAGCTTATGCTAGCCCCTTCATCAGCTATACATTGAGAAGCGCTTATCAGTATAAAAATATCTTAAAAGTTAAGTCTAACGTGAAATGAATAAATGAAATGGATGAGGATGAATGTGATACAAATGAGGAATGATATGGTAATATAAATACGAACAGACATATCCAAAAAGGGGGCCGGGTATAGAACTAGTACAGCACATATGATAAAATACACATTAAAAATAACATATTAAAATTTTTAAAATTTAGATCACTTCAAGTTCTTGTCGGCAAATATAATTTGCAATGTTCATGTTGGGTCCTTATGACCCTGAAAATATTAGATCAAGTTCCAATGTTTATTGTTATAAAATCACTTCACTAAGTAAAAAGGTCTGTTGAAGAATACTGGTATTATTGAGGGTCTAGCTGTTTATAATCTCCTGCTGGAGGTAATAATAATAATATCGTATGGCCTCGGGTGCTGGGTGCAATCTTTGTTATTTGACACCCAGAGGGTAGCTTGCATGTCGAATTTCGTTGTTCCTTGACTATGAAAGTCAAGGAGGTTAGATGTTTGATATCTAAGCTCCTTGAACACTATAGCGCTTTCTAGTAGAGAAATGAGGAACTTTGTGTTGGCGGAAACTCCCGAGATTAATTTTGCCATTATGAACTTGGCCTACTGAATTCAAATGGGTTCTTTGACATGCCAACATCGTATGACATGCGTATCGTATTTTTGCTCGAGATGAGACACCTGGTAACTGAATAAATCGAATACATCACCAAACAACGAAAGAAGAACAGGCCAAGCTTAAAATGGGTCTCTTGAATATGGAGCTTTGGGTGGCCCTTTAGATTATTGCAAAGGTGCTCCCGAGTTGGAAATCCAAAAAGGAGGTCCTCTCTCGAGGTAACAAGTCGTTGTGAGAGTAACTACGAAATAAAACAAAAAAAGGGAATTAAAGAAAAATTACGTGTTAAAAATTAAAAAGATCGAAGAACGGAATCGAGTTAAGCACAGGGGAAAGAACGCCTTAGAAAAACACTATATTAGTAAAATAAATTGGTGTGGAAAGTAGAAATGACAGATAACTTACGTCAGAGCAAAAGAGATTTCAAACACACCTGATGCAGGTCTGTGAGCTGTCAAACGGCCTGAAGGTGAGGCCGGAATGCGATCTTGCGACACCGAACCAAGGGAGCGGAGGGGAAATGAGGGAGCGCCAGTGTGAGAGGGAGGGCAGTAGATAGGGGGAGTGGATGGGGCCGGGGGGGGGGGGGAGGGGAAGGCGAGGATGGAAGTTCAAGGTGGTTTATTATCTTTTTTTGTTGACACGATGAAATCTGATAGTGTCGGACAAGACATTGGAATCAAAATAAAGCTCGTTGAGGTTGGGGGGGGGTTTGAAGATTCTCTGGACGGTGTTGATCTCAATGGATTCTAAAATGTTCATTAATCCTTTCCTTGTTGCATTTCCAGGTTTGATATCCCCAGAAATCACCCTATTATTTTAGAATATGAAGTACTGTGGACATGGGTATAAACTCTTGCACATAACATTGGAACTATATAATACGGTATATTTAAGTAAAATGAAATTTTATACGTGAATTACCTACAGTCTTGCAATGACCAATCTGCCTCCGTGGCTTAGGCGGCAGCACGCCGGCCTCTCACCGCTGGGTCCGTGGTTCAAATCCCTGTCACTCCATGTGAGATCTGTGCTGGACAAAACGGAGGCAGACAGGTTTTTCTCCGGGTACTCCGGTTTTCCCTGGCAAAATTTCATTCCAGCAACACTCTCCACTATCATTTCATTTAATCATTGCCCCAGAGGAGTGCGTCAGGCCTCGGCAGCCGGCACAGGTCATATCCTCGCCGCTAGATGGGGGCTTCATTCATTCCATTCCTGACCCGGTCGGAGACTGGAAGCAGGCTGTGGATTTTCATTTTTTTCTTGCAATGACCCACAATAAATTACACTAACCTGGGGTCCTTGGTTTGAAGTCTGCCCTCATATAATCTGGTCACAATTTTAAAACTTTATGATCTGGCCACATAAACAATTATGAAACTAAGTTTAAAAAAATGTGTCAGTAATGGAATTTGCACAAACTGATCACATATTTACATTGTTTTCTGTTTTATATCCTGAGGTCTCTGGTTCAGAACCACTTCAGCATATTTTTATTTCTCCCAGGATTAGTCACATTGGCCCATACTACAAAAATTGTCAAATCCTAATTTAAATATTCTAATATATACATCTCGGTAGCCTGCTCCATGGAGTTCTTAGTTCCCAATTCTACTCCCATTGCCAGTAAAATCATCTAGCGGAGTAAAAGGCAGGGAAGGTTGAATGCTTGGTTGTAGCCTACCGTCAACACCGGCGTTTACAGTACGCTACCGTAGTTTACTGTATCCTCGTCAATATCAGTCACTATCATTTACATCTAAATCACACAGAAAATCACTTCCACACGAGCTTTCCGAATCACTAACATCACTTCTATTCAATTCTATTAGGACATCGACATGTGAAAGACCAGCCATGTTGCCTCGCAACAGCTGGGAGAAAGGTCAAGGAACAAACATTCATTGTTACCGCTAAAACTTAACACTATATCTTCTGAATGCTGTCCTATGCCTGCCTGACATATTACCTATAGTTCACAATTAGTTTTAATTCCACACAAATACGAAAGGTGGCAGGAGAATGCCAGAACATACACGGGCGCTTTAGCAGGGAGCTGTGACTTTCATATCCGGGCGCATTTGGGTACTTGGAGAACGAAAGGGTTAATGTACCTTTATTTGCACGGTGTAAAATTACTAGATCTTTGTCGATGCAGGTAAATTTATGGGTCATGTCACTCATATGAGATGCCATGGCCGAAAATTTTCTGTATTTGGTGGCGTTAACATGCTCTAGAAATCTTGTGTTGAAATTTCTCCCTGTTTGTCCAATGTAATTAATTCCACAGTCTTTACAGCTTAATTTGTAAATACCTGAAGCACTATAAGTTACTTATCTTTAGTCTCTAAAAGCCGCAGTTGTTAAAAGGGACGTAAAACCAATAACATTATTATTATTACTTATCTTTATGATTAATAGTGTATGAATAAAAAAATAGATTTCTGTTGTTATGGCTGGTTTTGTAAGCTAATTTAATATTGTGTTTTTTAAAAGCATTGGTGATACTGTATGTAAAATTATTGAAATAGGTGAACACTGCATATGATGGTGTTTCAACTTTGTCTGGCAAGAGGTGGGTGATTGGTTTGTTTTTGATCTTCCTGATGATATTATTGAGATAATTACGACTAAAACCATTAATATGGGCTATTTGATGGATAATTTTAATTTCTTCGTTGAGCTCTTGTTTGGATAAGGGTAAGTTAAGGGCCCTGTTGACAAAGCTAATAAAAGGTAGCTCTTTTATGAGATCCCGGGTGGGCAGAATCATGCCTGATAGTGGTGTATGTTTGTGTCGGTTTCCTGAGGATTTTGTAATGCAGCTTGTTATTCAATTTGGTGACAGTGGTGTCCAAGAAATTGATAGAGTTATTAATTGCCGATTCTAAAGTGAATTTGATGTTGGGGTCTATGTTATTTAATTTGTTAAAGATATGATCAATGCCTTGGTTATTGTAGTTGACGATAATAAAAATGTCATCCACATATCTGCCCCAGAACTCTAATCCTTTAATCTTATTAACTATTTCAGTGTGATCCAAGTAAATATTAGCTATAATGCCTGAAAGTGGGGATCCCATATGTACCATATGGGTCTAATGTAACCCTTTGTGGTAAATTATAACAACAAGAGGATACCCACACCCGACCAATCTAATGGTTTTTGACAATGGTTACAGCCTAACCCGTCCCAATGAATGTTTTTTTTATCAACAGTGATTTTGTATCCCATATGTTGGCCTAAGGGAGTTTACAATGAATTGAATTTCCCCTAACCTTGTCTTGTGTAGAAAATGGTAATAAAACACGAATCCCTCTGTGATTTGATTTTTATGAGGTTTCTTGAGCAGTCTACCTCATTCCCTTGGTATTTGACATATTAGTTTTTTAAACATCACATCCACAATTATTTTCTGATTCTTCCTTAAATATGGTACTTCATCCCTCTTTCATCTGCTTTCCTGCCTAGTTTCTTTTCTAATAAAATAACTTTTTATTTTACATAGTGCAGTTTATTTCAGTTCGGACCAAAGAATGATTCAGATTTTGTCTTCTTTTTAATGCCATTATTTTACTTTATCATTTAGTTGATGGTTTTGGTGCTAAATAGTCTGGGAGGGGGTTCAGAACAGATTATGTCATGGCAGAGTAATGGAGCTGTTTGTGCTTGTTGAATTTTTGCTCTTTCGGGCAGTATTCACAGATTTAGGTTAGATACTCTGATAACTATGTTGGCTGGTTGTGTACACATGAGAATTTTAGTGAGAGTCTACATAAAATCACGTGACATTCCCTTGGCAGTCTCCTGGCATACCCGTCCAGCATCTCGTTGGTGACTATTCTTGGCATTTTTTAAATTTCAGCTACCAAATATCTGCTAATCAGGTGACTGGTTTTTTCCTCACCATGAACATTTCAAATCTGATAGACTTGGTCAGAAATCTGCTGTCTTGGCAACACTGGTCAGTTTCCTTAAGTAGGTTTAATCTGGAGCCTTGTTCGTCACTCTGTTCCTCTCATCTGTCTTGATCCCCTTGGTACCCCTGCTTCATACTTTCTTTCTTGGCATTGATTATGTTGTTCAAACTTTCTTTTGAGTTTATTTTCTTCTTATTGTGGATCCCCACATTTATTTGCTTTTCTTTAAAGTAAGTTTTTTTTCTAAAAAAAAAATGTTTTTGTTTCTTTGACAGATTAGAGGCGGTAACTCCTAAATACTCAATTGAACACTTGCCTAGCTCTAGTTTAAGATGAAGGATGAGAAGAATGTGAAGAACACTATCGAGTACTTTGACACATTTCTGAAACTGTATGAAGATACAGTTTGGATGGAAACTGCTGCAGAAAGTGATGTAAAAAGTGCTTTCAAACTAGCTTCATTTTTAGAGAAATTGTATCAGTCCTTTGAATCTCATAATTCATTGCTTGATTTTGAGAGGATCATTTGTGGATGGTGGAAAAGCAGAGGACGGACAAATCCTTTAGAACTTTCAGTGTTTGAAGAATCATGTGACCTAATGCTTATAGCATTCCTGAACAATCCTAAAGTAAAGGATGAGTTAGTGTTCATAGCAATAAATGAGTATTCTCAGTTATGTTCAAAAACAAGACTCGAGGAACTGTTGGATAATTTACTTACAGAAGGTATAGCATACCGGATTTTGTTTCTTGCACTGTCTTCGAACAAGGATCCTGATGCTAAGCAGATCAAATTGGTTGACATTCTCACATCTGTGTGGTGTAAGAAGTTGGAGTGTGGTAATAAGCATATTGTTCAAAAGCAAGTGTCTGATTTGTTGAAGGATTATAAGTACATACAGATATTACTGAAGTTTTTGTGTGCTAAAGATGAAGTGGGGGAAAAGAAAGATGTAAAACTCATTATTTTAGAAAATATTCTGTTGAAGATGAATGACAAGGAGGAGAAATTTTGTTCTGACTTACTAAATCATGTTGATCATCAAGTTATAGCCGCTGTTTGTAAGCAGTTCCCAAGTTTTCTTTCAACTTTGCTAATGTTTGTTGTGTATATCAGTAGGGATGTGTCATGCAGGTGTAGATGTGGACCTGGCATGAGAATGTCTTATGAGTGGGCAGTGAAGAGTGAGACTTCGGTTTTGTCAGGACAACAGTTTGAGAACATTGTGAAATTACTGACATCTCTCTACCAATCAAGAGGCAGGGCCACTGTCCAAGTTAGACAGTGGTTAACAGACTTGAAGAATGGTCCCTGTTGCACATTGTGGGAAGATATTGAGGCTGTGTGCGATTCTTAAGTGTGTGGTATGTATGACTTTCTTTAGGAACATATGTCTCTAAAATACAGTTTAGACCATAAAATATATTTCTTTATTTTTCAATATTCCACTGCAAAGTTGTTATACATTCAATAAGTCATTATTTTCCATCTCCAGTTTCCCAGATGTGATAAATAAGCGCTCTCCATTTCTTTCGATCGTAGTACACCATTTGTTGTAGGACATCAACCTACTTAAACTGCTCTTCTCCACCTCTGATCATACTGTGTCTAATGTGTCTGTCCACTATCTCCTTGGTCTTCCTCTTAGTCTTTTTCCTCTCATGTCCAGTTTGAATTATTTCTTAGCTCTTGTGTTATCCATTCTCTCTCATTGCATGACCATACCACTGAAGAAAAAAAAAATCATCTCATTCTTCATACCACTAAAGTCGGCATTTCCCTAGGAGGTTGGTAATAGGAACCCTGATGCCAGCTGTTTCTCAGTGTACCTAATTTCTGATCTTGTCTGTGTGGCACTTTGATTCATGGTCTTGATAAATCTCATTTCTGTTGCTTGAATTCTGCTCTAATCCTTATTTAACTATGTAGTTGTCTCCTTATAGGTAAGGATTGGTACAAACTAGGTGTAGTACAGAGTTGACATTGCTGCCTGAGGTACGAGGGTGTATCAAATATAACCGGGAATTATATTTTAAAATGTATTGCATCAACCAAAAGAATACAAATATAGAGATCACTTTTCTACATAGTGTCCTACCTTCAATACACATTTTCTCCATCAGATTGGCAATTTTTTGATGGCGTCCTGACAGAAAGAAAAAGGACGTGTGCGGAGCCAGTTGCACACGAACTCTTCTACACTTGCATCATCAAACTGCTGTCCTCCTAGGTCTTGTTTGAGCGGCCCAAACAAATGGTAGTCGCAGGATGATAAATCTGGACTGTACGGAGGGTGTTCGAGTAGAGTTCAATAAATTTCTTCCAGTTTTGCCCGCGTTAAAGTGGCAGCATGTGGCCTTGCATTGTCGTGGAGAAGGATGACGTTTCGGATCGGTTGCCGGCGTCGCTTGTTGCAATACGCTTATTTCTACGGCTAAAACAATTTCAGAAATTTGTATACGCCGATCTTCCTCAATAATGTCACGAATGGCAACAATGTTATTTGCAGCGATGCTTGTCCGTGGCCTCCTTTCATGAGGTTCATTTTCCACAGCTTCTCTTCCTGCCAAAATTGTTTAGCCCAATGTCTCATACACTCTGAGTCTGCAACAGTCTTGCTTCCCCAAACTGTGCGTGGAGCCGTCTCAAAATTTCAGAAGGTTTGGTGCCCTCTTTTGCGAGAAATCTGATAATGATGCGTTGCACAACAGATTTGTGCACTTGTTGCTCACTCATAGAGTACTGAAGCAGCCCAGCTCCCAACCGTGCATGCGCAAACCTCTTCTTCAGACACCCCCACCCACATCCTGGCAAAGCCACGCCTCTGATTTATTACTAACAGTAAAGTTGCATTCAAATTCCCGTTTATATTTGATCCACCCTCGTATTTTCTTGTACCAGACTAAGTTCCGAACTCGATTATAGAAATTTGATGCTTTCTGTGTCCTATTTTCTTGCTCGACAATATTATCCTTGGAGACCATACTTCCGAGTTACTGGAAGTGAGAAACTGATTCTAGTTTTGTTCCCTCCTAAGGGATGTTGGAACTTGTTTTCTCTTTGCTTATGGGCATTTAAACGGTCATGGCTTTGCTGATCTTCAGGTTAAATTCTTTAAATGTATTGTTCGAAGCAGTTAATCTCTTCTTTACTTCCACTTCTGTTTACTCCCATTGTACATCTTCTGCAATTACCAAAGCTTCTGTTTCATTTGCCGATTCCTTAATAGATCTTAAAATTCTGTCCAAGACAATGACTGACAAGAGTGGTGACAAGGCACTTCCCTGCTGGAACCCCTTTCTCAAACCATTCAGATCGGCCATTTCCTATTTGGACACAACAATCTGTCAATCCAGCAGTTGGGCACTTTTAGATCTTCCCGACATTTCCAGATTCTGTTACAAGGGACCTATTGCAGACCTTTTCAATGTCCAAAAACACCATCACAAGATTCTTTTCACATTCCCAATGTTTCTCTGCCAAAATCCTTACAAAATAAATGTGATCCACAGTACTTCAGCCGTTCCTCAAACCATGCTGTTCTTCTAATAAGGGTTCAACTATCTTCCTTAGTGTATTTTCTATATTTTTTTCCAAAAGCTTGTAGTTTCCACGCTTGTTTCGGTTTCCCTTTCTTAACAATGAATGATTATTTCTTTTGTCCAGTCATCCGGAATACTATTCTTTGACCAAATTTCCTTTCATATTTATCAGTACATTACACTAGATTTACAGTACACTGAAGGGGGTCTCTGAAAGTACAAAATACAGACGCCAAGCATGTAACAAATGCCTATCATGAGTTGTTTCCTCGAAGCACATGTATTTTTTGTGTGAATTTCAATTAAGCATTCCAAATATCCTGTTGCGATGGCAAACAAATTCCTGTATTGAAATACCCTCCACCCCCACCCCCACCCAGGTTCACCTTCATGTCATCCAGCCGGAAGTAAAGTCTGGGGAGAACACTGTAAGGAATTTTTCTGTGCTCCTGCCACTTTATTAGCCAGACTCCTATTTGGCTTCATGATTGGAGACCCTGTGTTCGACCATGTCAAGTCATCCTATCTATTTTGACAGAGCTGGAAATGAACCTGGGACCTCGGAGCAGGCAGTCGTCTTGAGTTGGTCTTGTGTGTGTGAGGAGGAAAGTTACGTAGCATTCATGTTCTTTTAAGAATACCTGTTACGAACGGGACGTCAAGCACAGGGGACAGTTCTTGCCATTCATTGACAGGCAAATTCTGCAGTTGTATTCCTTTTAAGAAACATGTTATTTGAGGCTTAGTCATGCTGAAAGAACTCAATGTATTTAGTTTTCAACCATTTTGGGGTGAGGCACAGTTGCAGAAAGGTTTTAATATGATCTGTGATGAGCTGACTTTTGGATTACTGGTAACTAGTTCATGCTATAAGGCATCCTGAGTGAGGAGTACTGGAAATATTCATGGCTCATTCCATAGTCCTATATGTGACAAACATGTACATGCAAGAAGTATACTGACATACCGAAGGTTCTGGGATACCTGTCGAATCATGTGTAAGGCCCCTCTAGCCCAAAGAAGTGCAGCAACTAGACATGGCATGGACTCCACAAGTGGATAGAAGACCTCTGGAGATATGTGAAAACCATGTTGTCTGAATAGCTCACCAATGTTCCCAGGTATTTCTAGGGACTTGCTGGCCACTCAATTCACTGGAACTCTCCAGAATGATCTTTCAACTAGTCCTGACATCCGCAACCTAATGAAATGGCGCATTATCCTGTTGAAACATCCCATTGTTGTCAGGAAAACTGAAGTTTGAGTGTAAGCAAATGGTCACCAAGGATTGTTTTATCACAGCATTGGGTTTTGTGGGTACATGGACAAGTGGAGCCAACCCATACCTTGTGAACACACCTTTCACCATTGCGGACCACCACTATCCTGTACAGTGGTCTGGTGACAACTGGGATCCAAGGCCTTATTGGGTTCGTACTATACCTGAACCCTGCCGTCAACCCGAAATACCCTATATTATGACACATGGAACCAGGCCACATGTGTCCAGTCTGCCAGGGTCCAAAGCAAGCTCATGAGCCCAAGTGAGGCATTGTGCCCTGTGTCGTGTCCTCAGGTGGTCTTCTGTTTCCATTTCCCATGCAAGCTAATGAACATTGCACAGATCTGCTAGATACACGACACATCCAGTGAATGTGGCTGAGATCTGAGCAACTGTTCTTGTTCTGTTAGCATGGACAATTCCAATCAACCTCTACCAGTCACATTCATCAAATAACCTTGGATGGCCACTGTGTTGTCCAGGGTGAGCCGCAATGCCTTGGTTTTGATATTCCTTGTACACATGTTAATGACAGACACAAACACAAAATCACATCATGAATTGAAGAGGATGGCGGAGAATAGAGAAGATTGGCGAGTTGCTGCAAACCAGCCCCAGGGCTGTTAAGAGAGAGAGTACACATGTGGCACCGTGATTCGAGGATACTATAAATCCCAACAACTTCTGAAATTGAATGTCCCATCCTTCCAGCAACTATAAGCATGCCCTGTTTGAACTCTAATAACTCGCATCAACTTGCCGTGAGCATGGAAACGACAGTCTATCCAAATGACACACATGTGCAAAACTGAAACTGGTGTAGGTCCTGGAATGTCTTCTGCTGCGGTGGTGCCACTTAAATTGATTCGGCCGGAGCTGAAAAGTATCAAGTCCGTTTTCACTACTTTTCAGGAGACAAATAAAACATCATTGGCAGAACAGAACTTAAAGATTCGAAACATTCATTTTGGTTCCGTATTGATATACTAATTACGTTTTTTAATGGGCTAGGGTTCCACCTGAATCAATACTTTTATTGAAAATGATCACTTGTGTGGTCATTAGAAATGGTACATGTTTCGAGGACTAAAAGACATTTTTTGTCCCCTTCATCAGCCAATATTAAGCACTAAATGAGAAAATTATTTGAATAGCGTAGCACTAAAATGTCAATAGCCACTGAACCTAATATGGTGCACCATATAGATAGATGGGATATATGAAATGATTAAGGCACAATACATGAAAAAACACTTTGAACTGGGTCAGTTCAATTCAATGTAGTTATCAACGTGACATCTACGAAAAGAATATGCGGAATGTTTCTTTATGGTCTGCAAACGTCATTGAAGACGTATAAGTATTCAGTTGTCGATGCAATCGCAGTTTTGTTATGAATCAATAAGTAATGTGACGGAAATATTAACATGGATAAATTACATGGATTTTTAGCCTCCCATTTATGTAAGCAGTGTTTTATTTATGTGTATAAATCATTCCTGTAATGTATTTGAGGCACTAGGATATTAATTGTAACTCCCCGCCCAATCTAATAGGGAACACTCGTGTTGACCAACTGAAAAGCTTCTAATAAACGTAATAATAGATTACTTAGACAACACTGAAATATGTCTTCCAGTATTTTAATTGTTGTTTATTTAGCATTATGATGCATACAAGACAGTAATTAATATGTACTGTATATAGAATTAAAAATTAGACAATTTTCAGTATTAGGACCCTTCATATATGGGTTGCCAGGTCTTTAATCCATTCAAGTGCTTGTGGAGTGGCTGCATGGAGTTCTTCTAAGGTCCCAGAGTACATATATAGAGGGCAGTCCTGCACGATGTGCTTGATGGTTTGCACTTCTTCATATCCATATTCACCACGAGGCGAGTCTATCCAACCCCACTGATGTATGGCTGCTCCAGTTCGGGCAGTGCCACATCGAATTCTGTTGAGGGGACCAGACAGCTCGAGGGAGATGGAATCCAGGTACAGGTAGTTAGATGGTAGGATCAAGTACTTCAATTAGGCAAAGAGGTGGAGGTAGACCATTCAACTTTCCATATATTTCGGGGGTTGAATGGAGCTGAAGTAAGTTCCATAGCCGTCTTGTAGGCTGGTTTCCGGGTTTTCAACCTGGATGTAGAAGGTTGATTGATCTCTTGGGTTATTGGGAGAACTTCTTTATCCATAATTCTGTGCCACAGGCGGGAAAGACCTTGCTGTCTCCTGATGTGAGGAGGAACAATATTACACAATACAGGTAGCCACTGTGAGGGAGTGCAATGTTGAGTGCCTGAGATAATCTGCATTGTCTGGCAGAGTTGAATATCAACCAGTTGGCAATGGAAGCTGTTCAACCATACACCTGCACAGTATTCAGCTGGAGAGTATATGACTAGGGCCCGGATTTTTAGGTGCAAAAAATCGGGAAAATATTTATTTTTTATGTATTAAAAATACCTGAAATATGTGACAAAAGAGTAAAAATATTTAATTATAATTTAGTTTATTAATGTGAATATAAACAATATGCACCACTCACGAATGCAATAATTTATGCTATGTTTTACTAACTGCTGAAGCATTACAATACACAACGAGATACATCTTCAGGTTGTCCATCACAAATGACCGACGATTATCGCGAAACACTTATTCTTGAAGGCGCGAAACTGCGGCAGTATGTTTCTTGCCCTTGAGGTGTTGTGTAACTTGAGATCGCTGTTCAGTCTGGATTGTTTTCCCACATGGTTGGCAGAACAGAACGCTCCCATCAGAAGTAAAATTATCTTTAAATTCTGCAACATACTTCTGCAGATGATTACTTGTTTTTACATTAGGCATCGTAGAACTGCCTTACACTTCACAGTGCCAGAAATGAACTGCATGTGAGTGACACTGGTTCCAGGTAGCTGGAGGAGGGGAGGAAGTTCCCGGCTACCACAGTGAGTGGCACGGGGCGACAAGTTAAGAATAACACAGTTGCAAGCTGACATACGCTGTGCATTAAGATTAGATAGCTCACAGGTTCTTCCCCGTTGAAGTAACACAGAACAAAAATGCAATAAACTGAAAGATCTAGCATACTGATTTTTAAAAAATGTAAATATTTTGTCTTTTTATGTGCTATTAAGTGAAAAGCAGGAATTTATGCATTTATAGAAAAAATGCTTAAAATATGTATTTACATAAAAAAATATTTATTTACGTAAAAATCCGAGCCCTATATATGACAGCCAAAGCAGTAGTCCTGAGAGTGTTGGCATTAGCGCCCCTTGATGTTCCAGCTAACTACTTAGGAGGTTATTACGGCTTTTTAATTTTGCTGGCGTTTTTGCAATATGTTGTCTGAAAGTTAATACCGTGAGTACATGGAACCTGCTCCTGGCACTTTCATTGTGAACTTGGAACAGTCTATTACTTAACATGCTGCTGAAGCGAGTGACTGTTTTAAGACAAAGGACTGACTATGAGTTGGAGGAGAAGTCCTTTCCTCCGGACAGTATCATACGCCGCTGAGAGGTCCAGAAAGGCAGAAACTTTTTTAAGTTTCTACTCAAAGCCAGTTTCTAGATATGTAGTTAAGGCAAGGACTTGATCAGAGCAGTCTTGGTTTGGGCGGAATCCAGCTTGTTCATCAGGAATCTCTTGCTCAATTGCAGGAGCAATTCTATTCAGTAAGAGTCTTTCAAGTAATTTGTAGGTGACACTGAGTAAGGCAATATGCCTGTAACTTTGGGGTAGCTTTGTATCTTTTCCTGGCTTCAGTATTGCAATGATGTTGGTCTTCTTGAAAGACTGTGGAAGACGTCCTGAGTGTAGAATGGAACTGTAAAAGTTTGCAAGCAATCATTTGGTAGCTGGACCACATTTCTTGAGAAACTCCAGATACACACCATCAAATCCCGCTGCTTTTCCAGTCCGGAGGGCATCCAAACCATGTTGTATCTCTTCTAATAAGAATGGTCGCGAATAAAACAAGTGTGGTTGGACTTCACATTTTAATTTGTTGAATTCCAATCGGACCTGTCTGCTAAGCCTCTTGACTCTCTCTGTCCTGGATATAGAAATAAGGTGGTCAGCTATGGATTCTACGTTCATAGTGGATTATTTTCTTGTAGGTACCGATGTTAAATCTAGTTTTCGTATTAGTGACCATGCTTGAGTGGGTGAAGTTCAAGTTTTCAACAGCTTTGTCACGACTACTGTTCCGTTCAAATTCATTACATAAGCGAGTTGTTTCTTCATTCCATCATTGCATAGGCGAGTTGTTTCTTAATTCCAGGCAGGGACATAATCTTTGCGGAAACCTCCAGAAATGCTTCGTTTAGCAGCAGACTTGATTAATCCAACAAACCGTTCATAGTTCTCAGGGATTGGTTGTGCTCATCTAATGTTGGCATTAGTGTAACTGGCATACAAATCCCAGTCAGCTTTCTGGAAGTTCCATCGAGGGTGGGGTGTAGATCTTATAACAGGGATATTAATACCTTCTTCTTCCTCCTCGCCTTTTCCCGTTACTTGGGGTCAGCTTTCTTATCCTGAGGCGCCACTCATTTCTTTGGAAAGCATCATCAGCAGATAGGCCCAATACTCGCATGTCCCTCTGGACATTCGTCATCCATGTTGTTTGAGGTCTGCCGCTCCCTCTCTTTTGCGTAGTCGTGGAAAGGCACTTCTTCACTACATGATTCTCCGGTCTTTGCATAACATGTCCATACCACCTTAGCCTGGTTTCTAAAAGTTGCTCTGTTATAGGCGCTACTTTGAAACTGCCCCGCACATGTTCATTACGGATTTTATCTTTGAGAGTAACTCCACCTGCCCAACGTAACATACGCATTTCAGTGGTATGTAGCTTTTGCTCATGTGCCTTTGTAGTAGCCCATGTTTCACTACCATAGAGTAGGATTGGTCTTAAGGCAGTTTTATAAACTTTCCCCTTCGTTCTTATGGGTATTTTCGGATCACATAAAACTCCTGTTAGTTCGCGCCATTTGTTCCACCCAGACGTGGCCCTATGGATTATATCGGCGGTTATCGTGCCATCTTCAGCAATGACAGAATCTAGATATTTGAATTTTGTTACCCTTGGTAAGGTTTCACCATCTAGTTTAAGTTCAATATTTGTCATACTGGGTTTTTTGTTGTGGAAGTCTCATACCTATTTTTTTTTTTACAAAGACAGCTACAAACACTAATCATATATTCAGTCTTGGTTCTACTAATGCGCAGTCCTTTAGACTCTTAGAGCTCTCCTCCATTGGTCTAAACTCTCCTGTAGGTCATAAATACTGCTTGCCACGGTGGGTGAGTGGTTATAGTGTCGGACTGCCAACCCCAAGATTGCAGGTTCGCCCCTGGCCATGGTAAGTGATTTTTGAAGGCGACAAAAATCACGATACTCATGTCATACGTTGTTGGCATGTTAAAGAACCCATTTGAATTCAGTAGGCCGTGTTCAATGGCAAAATTAATCTCGGGATTTTCCTCCAACACAAAGTTCCTCCATTCTCTACTTGAAAGCGCTGTAGTGTCAAGGAGTTTAGATATCTAACCTCCTTGACTTTCATAGCGTTCAAAGGAACGACAAAATTCGACATGCAAGCTACCCTCTGGGTGTCAATTAACAAAGCTTGCACCAGGCACCCGAGGCCATACGATATTATTATTATTATTACTGTCAGATATTAGTGCCACATCGTCAGCGTACTAAATATACCACGGTAAGGGTTTCTGAAATTGTTTTGTTAAGTAGTTCATAGTAATATTGAATAACAGTGGACGTAGAGCACCCCTGATGAACCCCCACTTTGATATCAAAGCTTTCGGACAAACCAGCTGGGCTTCTGACACATGTCTTTACATTGTTATACATATCCATTATGAGTTTTATGTATAGTTCAGGAACGTTTTGCGACCTTAATGCTTGCCATATTAACGGTCTTGGCACACGGTCGAAGGCTTTCTCAAGATCTATAAAAACCATACATAAACTCTGCTTGTTTTCACGAGCTTTTTCAATTACCAGCCTTATTGCATGGATTGCGTCAATGGTTCCTTTCCCAGCAGTGAAGCCAAACTGATTATCTGTTAACTTTATCAAATTTTGAAGGCGCTCACAAAGGACTCGTTCCCAGACCTTGAGTGTGTGCGATGTAAGTTTTATACCACGGAAGTTTCCACAAGATCGAACATCTCCTTTGTTTTTGTAGAACGGGACCAACGTACTCTTTCTCCAGGCATCTGGCATCTGTTCATGAACTAAGATGTCCTTGAATAACCTTGAAAGCCATTCAGCTCCATCCGCTTCAAAACATTTCCAGAGTTCAGCAGGTATCTCATCTGGGCCCGTTGCTTTATGATTCTTCATTTTAGAGATGGCTTTCCTAACTTCCGCTTCTGTGATTTCATTAATAGGTCCTTGTGTCATAGGTAGTTCCACTTCTTGTCGCCTGGGAAATTCTTCATTTAATAAGTCGTAATAATACTCGTGCCATCTTACACAAATGTCCTTGTTGTTTGTTAATAAATTGCCTTCTTTATTTTTAATGTATTTTGGGGCTTTAAAGTCTTTGCAGTCATTATGTTTGTGCTTAGCTACCTTATATATTAATACCAATGTTATAAATTACTGGTCTATGCTGACTACGCGGAAAGTCATTCAGAACGTGCCTTTGTATTTGTGTTATTTTAATAAATGTGAGGCAGTACACACTCGGTTCATATATGACCTTTTGTTTCTTAGCCGTATGCTGGAATTGTAACCCTGCCTCATTCAGGTGTCTCAAGACCGTATTTGAGCTGCTAGGAATACGCTTGGCTTGGTGGATTGCATGGTGTTCATGAACGAGGTCAGATGGGCCTCAACGATCAATTGTCATGTTACGTTTCAGACCAGGTATATACCTGAGCAAGCATGACAGCTTAAATCTCTCCTCTCTCCTCTCCTGTCTGGCTGCGTGGCTCAGGAGTAACGTTCTTGCTTGCTGAGCCCAAGGTTGCAGGATCGAAACCTGGCGCAGTCAGCTGGCATTTGAGGGTGCGCAAATGCGAGGGAGCCGTGTCAGTACATTTACTGGCACGTTAAAGATCCCCTTCGGGGCAAAATTCCGGCACCCCGGCTTCTCTAAAAGCCAGGGTAGTTAAAAGGGACGTAAAACCAATAACATTATTATTATTAAATCTCTCCTTATCCAGCGCATCACTGTACCCTGTGGGGTGCCCTAGTGTCATCAAGCCTATGTGGAGTGGTTCAGCAAGAGCAACTACCTGTTCATGGATGAGAGGTTCTTGGTGTACCACAGTTGCTGATAGAATGACCTACTTGTGTGTAATCGAAGTGGGGCATTCTTCAATATGCCTGGTGTTACTGCCACCAGAAAGTAGAAAAACATACCAAGTGGGCTCAAACCAGTCACCTTTCTACTGGGAACCTCAGTCCATAATCACTGGACTGTGACATTTCATGAACAGGCATGGATAGCACACCTATTAGTCTGCGTGCTACTTTCCACTTGCATGTATCTGAGTCAGGAAAGAGCAATATCTAATTGCTTCCCTCTCATATACAGAGTGTTCCACCAGCCCCTTATTTTTTTGGAGGAAGGCAACCCAACTAACGCGTGTATCATAGTCATCCTAAACACATTAGTACCTGCTCCTTGACGGCCTTAGTACAACTTTACCGTTGAGTTCAAGCTCGGGAATATAGTAGAAATCATTAGCGGCAGTGTTATTTCAATGACCTCAAATATAATGCATGATTAAATCTATCACAGCTTCGAATAACTCCACCTTACATTTGGACAGGAAGTGTCAACGAATAGATTCAATACGTGCCAGTAAACCATGGCTCTCAATAGCTAAGGTGGCTAAATCAAGCATTTCTGAAGTCACGTCAGCTCGTAGGTAGCAAGTTCAAACCCCGCCCTGGTACTTTATTTTCTTTTGTTTAATGTTGTTTATAGTGGATGCATACTCGTATCAACCTGTTCCAACGAGTGATTTTTATTTGGTCCTGAAAAGGATCGATTTTATCTGATGGTAGAGCTCAGCAACTCTAACTGAAACCCCGGAAAAAATGCGAACTAAAAGTACTTCCCACCTGCCCGCTCTGACCAACTCAAGCAAGACCAATATCTGTGCAGAGGGGTGTAGTCCATCACTGGCCGGGAGCCAATAGATGTGTTGACAAGCGTTCACAGTCCACTCTCTCACTCAAACTCGCCCTCCTCTCTGTCACACTGGCTGACAGAGCTAGCGCTGTCACCAGGGTCTCACTTCAAGTTGCTGAGCTCTACATAGCCAGATTGGAAGATGACATAATGATCTGTACAACAAAAGCAAGGTACTCTGTATATTCAGGGTAGCAAGTGTTCGAAATGATGACCACCTTGGTTTAAAGGAAAACTCAGACTCACTCAGGCCACCGCACGTGTCGCGTCAAGGTCCTCTGTAACACCAGGTTTAACCGTTCCTTATTCTTACGCTGTGCCACATCAAAGCCCTCTGTAACCCATGGTGCTCAGGTGGCCTGAGCATTCGATCGAGCAGGAGGTAGCAAGTGTCCAACGCAAAAAGTTCACACTTTCTATCTTCATATAGTGTGTAAGTGACCGTGGGTGAAATGGTAAGGCGTTGGACTGCGGATTGAAAGATTTGGGGTTCGATACTTGTTACGGGGAGAGTTTTAAATTCGTTTTCCTTACTTTTTATCGTCTTGTGTCAACCGCTTTACCAATATCTATATAACAAAAGGGAAACTGTTCCGCCTAGTCAATACATTTATTTAAAACAAGTTATAAACTTGTTATTATATGGTACATGTTTCGGGACCTCTAGTACTTGTCCCCACTTCAGCCATAAATTAAGATGTAAAATCCAGCATAATTAAAGATACCGTATCATAAAAAAGTACATAAAATGATGAGTGAATGGATGAAATGAGGTGAAAAAGAACATATTAACCATGAGAAGTAACATGAGTGCGCATCAGTAAAATGTAACACCATTGGTAGTGCTAGGTTCTTGTGAATAAACACTTATATAGCACTGTTCTAATATTTGTGCATGTGAAAATCACTTCACTTGGGATGTATGGCCTGTTGTTTACAATGCTGTTGACTGAAACTTGCTGTTCGAGCTGGGACTTCTGAGCTTATAGTCTCTTATTAGAGGGAAAAGCACTGATTGTCATGTAATGCAATACATCACCATGATGAGGAGACGTCCAAGCGTGGAAAAAACATACTTTACTTGGACCAACTAAAACAATTTTTTTGAGCAGGCGGTAGCAAGTGTCCAACAAAGAAAATTGTTTTTGTTGGTATGTTTTTTCCACGCTTGGACGTCTCCTCATCATGGTGTTGTATTGCATTACATGACAATCAGTGTTTTTCCCTCTATTAAGAGACTATAAGCTCAGAAGCCGTAGCTTGAGCAGCAAGTTTCAGTCAACAGCATTGTAAACAACAGGCCATACATACCAAGTGAAGTGATTTTCACAAGCACAAACATTAGAACAGTGCTATATAAGTGTTTATTCACAAGAACCTAGCACTACCAATGGTGTTACATTTTACTGATGCGCACTCATGTTACTTCTCATGGATAATATGTTCTTTTTCACCTCATTTCATCCTTTCACTCATCATTTTATGTATTATTTTTATGATATCTTTAATTATGCTGGATTTTACATCTTAATTTATGGCTGAAGAGGGGACCAGTACTAGAGGCCCCGAAACATGTACCATATAATAAGTTTATAACTTGTTTTAAATAAATGTATTGACTAGGCGGAACAGTTTCTCTTTTGTTATATAGTGAATCTGTCAATACGGAAAATGAACTTCCTTCAGAGCACAATTCACCAATATCTTAATACATAAATGATACAAGAGGTCACAATTACCGTAATTATTGAGGATGGGGTAGTAATATACCGAGCAGATGCATTTTCAGGTTGGATTCCATGAACGTTACATAGTGTTCAAATGCGGTATTACACGACACATTTTAATATGTACACCTCAAATAGAATTGTCTTCTTTTAGTTAGAATTTAATAACAAAATAATACCAAGAGAATTTCTCATGAATTCAGGGTTATTCAAAATGATTGTCGGGTTTACAAAAAATCATAACCCACAGTGCAATTGACGTAGTAGCCTAAGATGAATCGTGTTTTATTGTGTACTGTAACTCAAAAAGTATTTTTACATGCATTACATATGCTTGATAAGTACGCCTCTGGCCACTATACACATATCAACTCGAAAGTCCATCTCTTCCCACACACGCCCCAACATGTCAGTGGTGATGGTGTCGAAGGAGGCTCGGATACGCTGCTTCAGTTGCAGAATATTCGCCGGTAGAAGAGGAACAATTACCTGATCTTTGACATATCCCCACAGGAAGAAGTCACACTGTGCTAAGTCTGGTGACCTTGGTGGCCAGGGTAAGAGCATCTGATAGTGTTCCGTTCCACATCCGATCCATCGTCTTGGAAGTTTTTGATTTAAAAATGTTCTAACTTCCCCATGGAAATGAGGCGGTGCACCATCCTGTTGCAGCACGTAATTGCCCTTGTCGTCACTCAACTGGGGTAACAGCCATTCAGTGAGCATGTCCAGGTAAATCAGCCCTGTCACTGTCTTTTCATGGAAGAAGAAAGGGCCGTAGACCTTCGTCTTTGAAACGGCACAGAACACATTCACTTTTGGTGAGTCACACACGTGTTCCACATAATAACGGGGGTTAGTTGTCTCCCAAATTCGAACGTTTTGTTTATTCACTTTACCACTCAGATGGAAAGTGGTTTCGTCACTGAAAACTAGCCTGTCACGAAAATGACTGTTTCCTTCTTCTTCTTCTTCTTCTCTTCAAAACGTTGTTGCTGTTAAAGCTTGACGCAGTTGTAGGCGATATGGCTTTACATGCAGACACTTCCGTAACACACGCCATACGGTGGTTTGAGGAACATGCAGTTTCCTGCTGCCTCTTGTAGTCGATTTCTTAGGACTACGGAGATAAACGTCCCTGATACGATTCACGTCTGCTTCTGACACGCGAGGACAGCCAAGGCTTTTCCCTTCACACAAGCAACCGGTATTCACAAATTGCGCAAACCATCTGCAAATAGAGTTATCGGAGGAATGGTCTTTCCCGTACGTCGTATGAAAATGGCGCTGGACTATGGTAATGGACCGGTGTTGATGAAATTAGAGAGTACAAAACGCCTTCTCCTTACCGCTGACTGCCATTTTGTCAAATACTGCTGTTACTGCTATCTGGTGGTCATACATGGTACTAAATCAATGTAGAACAAAACTTTGAGAGTTAGTGTAACCGTTACTGCAACAATAACAATGGTATGTTTTCCACTGTTTCTACAAAAAATTCACGAAACCCCGACAATCATTTTGAATAACCCTGTATGTATACTTCGATGCGATCACTGGCGATCAGAATCTCCATCGATATGTAGTTGTTGTTTCATTTGAGGGGCTAGAACATCGCAGTCATTTAGACCCGTGTGGGTAGAAGTTCTCTGATAACCTGTGCTATAGTGGTGTCTGCATTAATGTGTGTATTAGCAATTAAGATGAAGATTTGGAAGGAGGCGGCCGTGGCCTTAAGTTAGAAACCGTCCTGGCATTAGCCTGGAGTCTGCAGATTCGATCGTAATCTCTTTATTAATCAGCAAAATTCAACGTACTCTTCGGAGGAATACATCGTAAGTTAATAAATGTGGCAATGTGACTTTGTATGTGTGGCTGAATATTACATCCCCACCAAAATAGACCACGGGCTGTGGCCTACAGCTGGATTCGAAGCACCATTCTACCCGTTCTCACCCACCATGTCCAGCCGGAACTTGACCGATGCAGCCACTACTACAACGTGGATAGTGCATGCTGCACGTGTACTAGTTACAGTGGCCATCCCACCTCAAACGTTATTGTCCATGTAAAAGTCTTCAATCATGGTTTATGGTGTTAATTTTACTTTCTACTATTACAGATCACGTAGCGTAACTATTAATTCGATCGTATTACGTCTATGTGTGTTCTTTCAAGGAGCAATACATCACATGTTAGTAGAATGGTCCTTAGTATTTAGCGCGGAAATCTTTAGGGTCGTTTTTTCCTTGCTAGACCCATGGCTCAATTACATTGCTGTCACACAGGCAGAGTGCAGAGCAATATCGACCATTGGGTGAAATATAGTGTTAGTTGGGTTTCATAAAACTAAATGATAAGGGGCTGGTGGACCACTCTGTATCTCCTGTTATGATAGCAACTTTTATATGGGTAATGTTTCATTGCCCCTGAGTATCCAACTAGGAACCACATCATGGTTGCATGCGATAATGCTCGCCACTGTACAGTTGGACTTAAGGATTTTTCGGCTCACTCGCTTCGTGTATTGGAAAGCATTCTTAGATATACCATATGATAGGACCGACTGGCATGCTAACTAAACCTGCAAGACAACTTGAGAGGCAGTATGATCAAACTTGCTACCCTTAAGGATGAGAGGGTCAATTGAGTTCGAATAAATGGAACTTTTTTATTTTTTTATTTTTTAGACTCAGTGTTCCCGAGAACACTCCATTTACTGCTGTTTTGAAGTTTGCTGCAGAGGAGTTCAAAGTGCCTCCAGCGACTTCAGCCATTATCACGGATGATGGCATCGGAATTAATCCTCAACAGAATGCAGGTAAGTGTATGACTCAAAAATTGAAACAGTCCTAGGTTGGATACTTTCTTCTTGTGGTTAGTATTGTACCCGTATATCCTGAAGAAGTATCTGCCAAAATCCGAAGATGAAGATGGATTGCAGAAAAACTACTCAGAGCTACTGGCAAATAAAAACAGGAGGGGTACGTTATCTACAGTTGTGCTATAGGGCTATTCTACTGGGTTGTTGGGCTACTAACTACTTCTGGAGAGTGAGAAACTTTCGAATCTCGGGTGCAACGGGTAAAAGGTGTGGGTAGTGAGTGACTTCTATTCTACCTCTATAGCACACTAAACTTAACCAATACACTGCAAAAGATAATGCAAGTTTCCTATAAAAATATAATTCAAGCATACGTAAAAACCCATGAAAAATAAAACTCTATAAACTAAATCCAGAACTTAAAACTCAATTTTGGCATATGCAATATCTTTCGTTACAATGCTTTATTGACGTCAGAAAAGTTGGATGGCGCCGCCACGCGGTAGAATGTTGAAGCTGTAACATAGTGACTGGTGAGGTTTATTTACATGGTGAAGCATTGACGTCGTGATGGAAACAGAAAGGAATTTGTCAAATTCGAGGAGGTACTGCTTTGTTTACGGTTGCAAATCGTATAAAACGGGTACGAAATCTCTTCACTATTTCCTGTACAAAAAGTTCAGAGAGAAACATGGGCTTGGGCGCTGTCAATTGGAAAACGTGTTACACGTTACTTGACAGTGTGCAGTCTGCATTTTTGTGAAGACGACTTCTTTCCACAGCGTAAGCACCGGTACTGTTGATTATTGATAGTTAGTCTCTAATTTTTATTCACAAGGATTTAGCTACATCAAAAATACTGATAAACTTGTAGCCTAATACTTCTGTGCCGTACATAGAATGCAATCCGCTCTTCGTAAACTTATTTTAGGGGTTCTTCCGATTGACAATAGCCGAATGGTTAGAAAACTTAAGAAAAATGCTGTTCCTAGCCTTAATTTGCCAGAGAATTAATATTCTTGCATTTGAACAGCAAGTATATAGGTCAATATTTGCAATATTGAAGTATGATTTGGCTTAAATTGTGTTTTTGGCTATGATGTCCTTACTGTTGAATTTAGTTAATTAATGTGTAAAATCTTAGTTTTAAGTACCGGTTTGTGACCCATCATTCCAGGCAGGCCGGTGACACCTATACTACTCAGGCAGTAATTTGGAAGTTACAGTGATGTTAAGTATACATATGCGGTAATGTAGCAGGAGACCTGATCGGCCTAGGCTATTCTAACTTTAATTAGTTGCCATTTCAGGGTTTTTCAGTTTTGAGTGCGAATAGTTGGTTTGAAAGTTGTACAACAGTAAGGAGAGTATGTTTTGTATAGGTTTTAATTGGTATTATGGTTTATGTCGAGCTGAGGAGTGAATTTGATTTGGCTTAAAGTGTACCGTAGTTTTTGATCTGTTCCGTTTGCTTATGATAAGTTCAAATGGAGACTCCAGCTTTGTTAAATATCTGTATTTTAAATATTTAATTAAATATATTGATAAAGAGGATGCCTCCATTTTAACTTGCATGTGGCAAGAGATTAATAAATTTATATTCTTGCCTTTGAACAGCAAGTATGTAGGTCAATATTTGCAATATTGAAGTATGATTTGAGCATCCCAAGCAACGCTTCTTTGAACCCAGAGCATTCATGCAAATTCAGGGTTGCTGGATTCAATTTATTATTAGGGAGTCGTCCTTTGTGTTATGTGAGATATATATTGTGAAATTAATAAAAACATTGATATCGCTAGGCTCCCAAGTACAGGCTTCATATATGTAACAGCAGACAGTAAATTAACTATCTACATGTGGGTAATATTTTTAACTGGTAGTCATTAAGCACTGCATTTAAATTGATTATAAAAATATTTCTATCAATGAAAGAAAATATGTAGTATTTTGCCATCATAAATTAGAAGCCATAACAAACGCACACCCAATCACTGTCTTATTTTCTTCTCGTCACTATCTCGCCGCTATATTGGAAACAGCTGGCCGTAAGCTCCTCCCCCGTTTCGGACGTCAATACATCCTGTGTGCTTGTAGAAATCTTTCCAAACTGTTCATCAGATTTTCCACGACATTTTAATATTCAACAATAGTCTTTCATGTTATAATTGAAATAATCACATTTCTATAAGAAATGTTCCTTATCTGGCTTGTCATTCTGCCAACTTTCGATAAGAAAAGTCCTGACATCGATCAAAATAATGATCGTCTTCCTGAAATCCTAATTAAAATAAAAAACTAATAACAATCTCCATAATACTAATTAAAATATGCAAACTTCAAAAATATGGTCTGAAACCTCAAATCTAAAGTAATCCTGCCTAAGAATCCTGACAAATCCTAAAATTCTAATTCCTAATTTTGAAATTGCAAACATTTCCAAAAGGCCTAAAAATCAGTCATCAAAATATCAGTGCATAACATTGAAGATGGTAATTTGGATAATATCATACATCTTTAACTAACGAAAATGGGCTACTGAAGATAATTCTTGTCTACCTTTTGTCGCGTATAGAAGTTGTGATCCTTATAGAACTAGATTCCATTACCATACTCGTCCGTCTCGTACTTCTATTGGATGGTGGTCCACAATCAGACTCTGCCTCTCTCGTCCAAGATGTTACAGCCTGCAGATCTATGTTCCTCGTAATAATTGTCTATTTCTATTGTCGCTCACTTCACAAAGTGCAATGCTGTGACTATGGGACTACTTCTCGTAATGTTACCAAGTCTTTCTCTAATGTTTCTGGTTCAAAATATCAATTCCGAGCGCGAACACAGGCATTCACTTTGCCGTGATGTGTTGCCTCAATTCCCGTTATCTATTTTCTTATACTGGGCGCACTGTTTAGACTGCAGAATAACACGTATGATCGTATCGATCTCCAATACAATAAGAGCCACGAGTCTTCCCTGCAGTCCCACTCTTTTGACTCAAATTTTGTATCAGTAGAAAAACTTTGCGCGAAACTTAGGCGGGATACTCTAATTATCCATATTATGCTTAAATGAGTCTTCTATCTCTTCAAATAATTACATGGGAAACTCTGTGATACAATTTTGTATGAATGTCTTTTATAATCATTTTCCGTGTGTGCATTATGTATCTATCAGGTGCGTTCAAAAAGTAACGAGCCAGAGGCTGTAATGCGCAAATCAGTGACGATATCGGCTAATTGTGGCGTGTGTAACGAGGTATGGTTCCGATCAGAGCGTGGAAGGTCACAGCCCGTCGCTAGAGGGCACGCGTGCACGTCACGATACAAAGCGAGCAGCAGCATGCATCAATCGTCCAACCAAGACCAAGACAGTAGGCCATTCGACATGCTTCCTGGTGTGGTTGAAGACTGTGGGGCACCCATTGGTCACACACTTTCAGCAAGTGCAGTCGTTCCTTCATGATGGTGTGCACACTTCCGACGCTCAATCCGACTACGCGAAGATTAAATCTAATCAGGAGAAAGAATTACTAGATATTAGCAACAAATTAAAATCACTTACTATTGGAGAACCATGTGATCATGAAGGTTTGATATAGGAAGTTCGATTAGGAATGAGGCGAGACTTGGCAGAATTTTTCCAGAATAGAGATGAAAAGCTACGAGAAGAGCTAGGGAAATTTGAAGCAAGAGAGGACAGAGTGGAAGATGATAGAGAAAGCATAAATAACCACACACATTATAGACCGAATACGACACAAGAAACCGAACGTATTCATAGGGAATATGGAGACCTATGAGGAATCGATGATCAGGGAGGTCACTGAAGTAACCAGGATGTTATCATACTCAAAAACATTGACGATAAGCCGTCACGTTTCAGTGGTGTTGGAAATATAACAGCTGTAGAATTTCTAAGCGACATGAGGTGTTACTTGGATGATAATCGAATACCAAGGGACAGAGAAATGAGAGTAGTGGAAACAATTCTCGAATCTGAAGCAGTAATTTGGCATCGCGCTTTTAGATACACATACACCAATTTTGAAGAATTTGCGGACGTGTTACAAAAGAGGTTTTGGAGTAAAGAATTACAGCAAGATGTCAGGGCAGAAATATACTTGAAGAAATATGCGTACTCAACACCTACTCGCCACGCCACCTTTTTCACTTCACAGCTCGCGCGCCTTCAATATTTGCAACCCCCATTGGCAGAAACAGAACTGATTCACGCCATTTCACGACAGCTTCCTAATGAGGTGAGAAGACACCTAATTTCAGCAGAGGTGAGAACATTGGAAGGCATGGCTGAAATTTTACGTAGGCTTGATCATACTAGTTCCACGCCTAACATGTCACAGGGTAATAACACAAGGCAAAGACAGGACGTCCATACAGTCTTAGTAGATCAGACTCAACAGACGGAAGAAAATCGTAGTAGAGTAGGTCTGACTAGAATCAATGAGTATGGAAGAAACAGTTATGAACCTGTTTATAGACGGTTTAGAGAAGGAAGACCATATCAATCAAGATACTGGAATAATGGACAACGAAGGACAGGTTATCATAGAAATAACGAGATCAGAAGGAATGACTACTATGAGAGAAAACAGGTCCAACGGAGGGGGTTACCGACGTCAAAAAATTGGAACGACGATAATTTCTCCAGAAACCAACAACATCCACGGCAACAACAACAACAAGCGGAAAATAGAGGTTGGAGAAACAATGCCAATGTTAGGAGATACTACCAAGACAGAGATAGAGAAAGTCAGGAGTATTTAAATAATGTGAGAGGAAATGAAGAGAGGAATACTCAGAGTAATGAAGAAGTAGAACCTCAACCCTCAACTAGTAGGCAAGGTCAAGAACCGAACCTAAGTGGAGGACAAAAAAAACTTCATTTGAAAAAAGAAAGTAGGAGAGGAAGTACAGTTCACAACAGACAAGCATGAAATCGCCGTAAATGAATTTTACCAAGTATCCGATGAAGATTTACTTTATGAAAGAGAGGAGCTAGAAAGGGGAATAATAGCAAGGTTGCCTATTTTACAAATTATGACAGAAGGAGAGAGGTTTAAGAACACTCCTATTGTCCATCCAGAGTTTAGAGTGTACTACGGGCTCTTATGGGCTTTTACATTTAGCGGACTCCACCAGAATTGATGACTTCTAGGTCTTTAAAACTGGATTTTCGCTATGTTATTTAAAAGGTTAATGGGCATGGGTGGAGTGTACATGATCCTCAACATTCATTTAATGATATGTAATTCTTACATTCTTGATATGCAACATGATTTTGTAATGTATCTGACAGCAGTGTCTGCGCGCTGGATGGAACAGCGTGCGCGCTGTAGTACGTGCCATAGCTCTCCACTAAACACACGAGTCCAGATCTCACCAAGATATTTGGAACAGTGTTGGAGTGTAAGGATCGCTTTGTGAAACATAAAAATAATTGTGATTTAGGTATAAGTGGCATTAAAGATATGGCTGATGGTCCGTTTGCGAAACGTAAACCCGGGGAAATGTTAAGGCGTAGAGAACGACAGATAGTTTGTAACGTCTACAATTATATAAAGACCAAGAATCAGGAGAAAAGTGTGGACTGGACTGCGAGAGAAACTGCTGAACCCTGCGGCGTTTCAAGAACCACGGTGTTTAAAGTTCGCGCCGAGATAGTGGGTTCGAACCCCACTGTCGGGAGCCGTGAAGATGGTTTTCCGTGGTTTCCCATTTTCACACCTTAATAAGGTCACGGCCACTTCCTTCCCACCCCTAGCCCTTTCCTGTCCCATCGTCGCCATGAGACCTATCTGTGTCGGTGCGACGTAAAGCAATTTGTAAAAAAAATCTTTCATCTACGTGTGTAATATTATGTGAAGAAACATATGATAACAAAATTACTTGTTATTTCCGGGTACTCTCTTCGCCTCTGCAGTTGAAAGTGACTCACTGGTATCTGTGTAGGGGTAGCTGCGACAGATGATTTGTATCCTGTCACTGACCTAGGCTGACCTTGGAGAATATATTGCCATATTACGTATTATATTAAACTTATCCGTATCCAACGGATGACTCAAGTTAGCTTTCATATCATTTTAATTGTTTTGTCATAGCCATACCGTACGTAACTAAAATTCCATTGTAAATAAATAGTAAAATGTCGCAGTATTTATAATCTGTTCTAAGCATCGTTATGTAAATCAATTACTATCCTCGGATCCCCCACTCCTTAGGGGAATAACTCTTGTCTTTACCTTTATTAAATACTGTTCATCCAAATTCTGTTATTCTTACGGGAATTATAGTGAAAGGTTGCAGATTATAATGGCGTGAAGTATCGAAATTCCGTCTGGATGAGGAGCTTGCTGATACTCAGTCTGGCAGCGGGCTGTACTACTCGTGTGGAGTGCTGTACAATAGCTGCCCTTCTACACTCGCTAGGTGTGGCAACGCTTGTGCCATAAGAGCTACAGTACATTCTTAACTCTGGACGCAAAATAGATACAGGTGCAAATGCTTCAATCTCATCAGAAAGTTTCTACAATAAACTGAAGGATGGAAAACCAATAATATCAATGCCAGCTTCGTCTATAAAAGTACGAGGAGTATTTAACGACAAGACTATGAAATGTAGAATTTGATGAAGTTCACGATAAATGGTCATGTTTATGAACATATATTCATTGTTCTAAACAAGATTAGTTTTGATGCTATACTGGGTATTGGCAACTCCAGCTATCTGATATGACATCTAGCGGTAAAAATGAGAAACTTACCAAGTAGGGTACATTTGTCACGTGGTGACAGTATATGGTTTCTTGTATTGGTAAGCAGATCGTGGTAAATTATTCGTGTTTATACATAAGTAATAAGTTTTACTCGTTGATAAGAGTGCAAAATGAGTAAAAGCAAAGTATATTGCTCAGTTTACGGCTGTAAGTCGATGTATAAGAGGGCTGCGGATATACGTTTTCATCACTTTCCAAAAGATGCAAATAGCAATAGCCGAAAGCTGACGATACCAAATAAATACGGGCAACACGAGCGGATTGACCACTCACCACTACACTCACTGACGGCAGGACGGGTTGTTCACTTATACCGAGCCAAGCCGCACCTAGACAGCCAAGCACAGTCTCGCCGAGCCAAGCCGTACCAAGACAGCCAAGCCTACACCAACCGAGGACAGCCAAGCTTCATCAGTCAGGTATCCTTCCCCGCTCCCTAGTTCATTTCCAAAAACCCTACCAACCGCCATCACCTAGTTTTGCGATATCCGAGCCATTCCACTACGAGTCATGTAGGCCTAATTTGACTTCGCAGGGTTAATACCCACCATCCAAATCAGGCAATTCCTGTCTAACCCGAGTTTTAATACAAGTTGAACTCATCCCTTCGCCCTACCAAGCAGCAAATAATTTCTAGAGTCAATGGTACAGAGAGCAAACTCAAGTATAGCTTTTAAACGTAACAGTGCCATGACTCGAACTGTACAAAAACAAATACCAGCAGACAACCGATGCTTGATAATATGCAATTGACACATAAAATCCAGTGGAACACACAAATTAGATCACGTCTATCGCACAGTTATACATATATACAATTGAAAATAACACTGTCATTATTTTAGGGACCACATTTACTGATTATAACCGAAAAATAAAAAGTGTTCCATATCAAACGCGTGTTATTGAGTATTTTTACCCTACTTATCCAGACCGACCGCAGCGCCCCAAGTGCTAGTTTGAGTTGCCAATAGACTTCATTACTAAAACAGGAGCTGTGATTGATCTAAGAAATGGTATAATTAAATTTAATGAAGGTAGTAATGAAACAGAAGAACAGGAGAACGAATACCTCATAGAAGATGATCGTCCCATTGGAAGATACAACCATTCGAAATTAAAAAGATTTTATCCCAGGATCAATTGATAGGATGAATTCGGTTCCATACATGAGCAAGTCAAGTATTAAAGAAAGTCTAGGCTATACTTTCATTAACAGGTCAGGAGGGGATCTGAACTCGAATTCGGTTTGACTCAAGGGATTGTATGAGGAGAGGATCGAACCGACTTGCGCACTAAATTTATGCAAGAAATAAACATTAAGAATGGAACAATATTTCATTCACTTAACTACAGTATTTTATGATGTGAATGGATCCTATTGATGAGTTTTTGGAAAAATTTGCAGCATTTTTAGAGAATTAAATATTGGAAATATTTCAGTGAATGTTATTTTAACCAAGGGGGAGAGTCCTATCTATAGACACTGGAATATGACCAAAGTTGCATGTTAGCAAATCAAGGACTGGTTTTTGTTCGTCGAGTTGACAATAAATCTTGCACACGACACTTTGATAAGAGGCTAAAACAATGAGTTTTGCTTGATAACTCAAGAGCCAATCAGAAAGAACTACATAAATATAGGGGGAATTGTTATTATACAGGGTCCGGCAAAAAAAACTCCCTGATTTCAATAGGCATTTGCAAAAAGAATAAGAAACATACAGAACAATTACTTATATTTGTGAATAGCCTATATGATGCCATTTGACATCACTTAGTACACTTTATTTGGTTTTGAAAATTATGTCCGATAAATGATGTCCCCCATTGTCAAGACATTCACGAAGTCTTTCCCTGAAGTTGTCCATAGTTCTTCGTGTAACTTCCCTTGGAATGGCTGCCACTTCCTGTCTAATGGCATCTTTTAGTTCTTGCAGAGTTCTGGGGCGATGTTTGTACACTTCAGCCTTTAGGTAGCCCCACAGAAAGAAATCACAAGGTGATAAGTCGGGTGACCTTGGGGGCCAGGAAATGTCTCCTCTTGAAGAAACAAGACGTCCAGGGAACAACTCTCTTAACATTCCCATGGACCGCCGAGCAGTGTGAGCTCCGTCCTGTTGGAACCAAACCTCTTCTTCCTCATGATCTAAAACAAACTGGTTGATCTTGGGTCGGAGAAATGTCTCTATCATGTGACAATAGCGATCGGCATTGACCGTTATTGTTTGTCCATCTTCTTCAAAAAAGTACGGTCCCCACACACCAAATTCCGCAACGGCGCACCAAACTGTGACTTTTGGGCTGTGTAGTGGTTGTTGGTGGAGTTCTGTAGGATTTTCTGCAGCCCAGTAGCGGAAATTCTGTTTGTTAACAGTTCCACACAAGTGGAAGTGGGCTTCATCAGAAGAAATGAAGACAGCATCTGGGGGAATGTTCTGCAAAATGTCATCACATGCAGCCCTGCGAGTTTCATAATCTGCTTCAAACAACTTTTGGGCAACCATTATTTTGTAGGGATGCAGATGAAGTTCTTTATGCAGAATTCTCCTTACACTCCTTTCTGACAATCCCAGGGCAGCTGCATGTTTAACCGCTGAACGCTTTGGAGACTGTTGGATGGATGTTCTCACTCGCGCCACATTCTCCGGTGTTATTGCAGTACGAGGTCGGCCAGTTGGCTTTCTTTTTAGTGCTGACCCTGTTTGCCTAAAGTTTGGCACCCACAGTCTAATCGTTTTCGCGTCAGGAACACTATCACGTCAGCCAAGTTCGAATCGAATCCGAAACGCTCGTTGAGTAGAAATCACAGAACCGCCATTTTTAATAAACTCCTCCACAACAAACGCCCGATGCTCACCGAGCCAAGCCATGGCGAACACTGAAAATGGCACGTACGCCGCTACGGAACAATACCCCCTCCACATCTCTACCCCCACTACAACTCACGCGGTGGCTTGCTCAAACCGGGGAGGTTTTTTTGCCGGACCCTGTATTTAATTCTGAAGAATACAACGATATAAGCACTCCTACAGTTAGCGAAGACGAAATGATATTTTCTCATCGAAACAGAATTAAATATTTTTGAATAGGAGAGAAGATATGAGCAAATAACAGAAATTAGGACTGTGTTTGAGGCTAGTCCGCCATTTCTGTCAGTAAGGAGCGCGGCATTAGAGAGCGCAGAGATTCAATCCTTTGCTGCGACAGGTACAGTGCAGTCCTGTGTCACTGATCGTCCGAGAGAAGCTAATATGCATATACGAGGTACGGCAAGGAGCTAAAGACTTGACCGGATGAGACGCAGCACTCACCGAGGAACAGTAGGAGATGCCGGTGAAGAAATAATAGTAGTAGTTTGAAACTTGGAAACTGGAAACGAAAGATTACAATTCGACGTTCACAAGAAGCAGTCTGTATCATTGAAAGGAAGATACTACCACAGCATTAAGAGTAGTACATAATACATCGACTGTCGTATTGAAGAAACCACAAAAAAAGTATATTCATCATTTATTCATGATGATAAAAAATTCAGGTCAGGGGGGAAGTTCCCACTGTGAACATATTCTGAAGATAGACATGCAGCACTAAATCATGAAGGGAAGTTAGTCTACATTTACGGAGTGGAATGCAGAGTGGACCAGACAACAATGAGTTCATCATTCTACAACTGCAATACCAACAGCAGTGGTCTGAATTACCCACATGAAACTACAAGAATTTCCATTTCCAACTTGGGAAATTCTACGAGACATGCAATCTACTATCATGAGGCATTGCGACGAGAGACCAGCCGATCGAAGAATTCGTTCAACCATGTTACAGGAGTCCAGATTGCTAATCGCGAAGCAAGGAGACCTTTCGATGTGAGTGGAGTCCAAGCAGACAGCTGCAGGTGGGGAGGAGCGTGCCGACCAGCTGACTACTTGCAGGCCAAGGGGAACCCATTATCCAACGTGCGTCAGGCACGTGGCGAAGCAATGGCAAAAACACCTTACTCGTCCATTCAGGTATCACGAAAGCCGATCATCATGAAGGTAGACGAAAGATTGTCCTAATATTTTAGGGGTATTTCAGACGTGACCAACTTATATGTAGATTTTCCTCACTCATGACTCATGTTATTATGTTGTCAGTTTTGTAAATTTCATTGTAAATTTTATTCTACGTCAGCGTGTGGCGTTATTGACATATATTAACGATTATTTGGATTTTAACGTTTTATATTTGAAGTTTGCTGATACGTTTTTAATTAAACTCATTTTTTAACGAAACTGCTTTATACAAATGGAATGCTTCGATAGAATGCATAATATCTATAGTATGCGTCAATGTTGCTCGATCACATCGATTAATAAAGGAAGCTTAAATGAAATGTGCTGAGGTATTTACTATAAACATTTTAATATGTAGCAGAACAAGTGTGATAATTATAAAATACTTTTGAAGTATAATAATTCCATAACGGAATGTTTTCAGAAACATGACATTGTTATAGTCTTTTGTTATTAACATGGTAGAGAAATGAATGAATGAAAATGAAATGAATGAAAATAGGATCATATCGTTGACAGACAAAAGTCAAGATGATCCCTAAAGATATAAACAATTTTATTCACGTAATTGGTTGTTACGAAAATATAGACCAGGTGATTTGTAGATCAATCTGAGTGTTATTTAAAGGTGAAACACATATGTACATGAATAATTAATTCATACAAAAATACCAGGAAGTGAGGAAATGTTTAATTTTGTTAAATGCGAAGACGAGCGGACTAAAGTCTTATAATGTTGATATTTTATTGTAACGTGGATTATATTATAATGTGAAGGTAATTAACCGAGTTTTGTCAGTTGAAGCAATGTGGAAAATAGTGCAACAATATAATGTGAACAGAAATATTATTGAAGTATAACGAGCACGAAGGTAATAGTTTGTGGAAGAGAGTTGTTAGAGTGCATCATGAATGATATTTCACAGGTTAGTGGTTATCTAGTAGGGTCACTCATTCTTATACAGAGAGGATAGTTTTTCTGTCTCGGAGACCCTCGCTAGCCCGCGGCGCGAGCCTGTCTCCCGCCACGCACTTTGCCGTTATGCGGAGCCCGCCCGGCACTGAGTCATTGAGTATAGGAATTTGTACTTACCTAGTTCACAGCTGGTGCTGAAAATGTTCGCCATGCACTGCTACACATCGCTGGCACCTTTTTATGAAACTGGCATTTACTCTCTGAAGTTCCTCAGCACCGATTGACTGTATTTCAGCTGTAATATAGTCTTTAAGCTCATTTACAGTGTGAGGGTTTCTCGCACACACTCTATTTTTAAGCGTCCCCCACAGATAAAAGTCACATGGTGATAAGTCTGGGCTTCGCGGAGGCCACACATTCCGACTTACAATCCTCGTACCGAAAATGCGACGCAATTATGTCATGGATGCTTCGGCAGTGTGAGTAGTGGCAGAATCTTGTTGAAAGTAATTCGACAATCGCTCTCCGTAAGTCAGTTCGTCAAAAAATTGGTCAAGGATCACATTGAAGTACAAATTCCTATACCCAATGACTCAGTGCCGGGCGGGCGCCGCATAACGGCAAAGTGCGTGGCGAGAGACAGGCTCGCACCGCGGGCGAGCGGGCTAGCGAGGGTCTCCGAGACATAAACTATCCTCTCTGTACATGTTTGGGAATGTATCAAGATGGGTTTTTATTGCAGAAATACCGTGCATTATTGTCGTCGGAAGGAAAGGAATGTGTTGAGAAATGTATGCGTAAAGCTAACGCACCATTAAGAAGTTGTTTACCAGTTATGAAGGTTTTTAAGTATATTGCTTGTGTGAGCAATCGTTCAGTACAGTATGTCGAAGAAGTTAACTGACATTTAAGTGTTTATTTGTGTTGTACATGTCAGTGAAGAGTAATTCCACAAATCCACGAAGTGTATAGAGTAATAGATTAGTCCCGCATCCGCATCGTACTTCCAGTATATCGAAATAGTATTCTTGATAATGACATTACAGAGCCGTATTTAGCTTTATTGTTTGTTACGAAGGTTCTATTGATTGTGACAAAAACATTAGATACAGGTGAAATGTTAGTTTGTGAATTGTATTGGAAGAAATGTGTTAGTGAAAGGAAACATAGCGAGAAGAGTAGATCACGTGAGATCTTGTAAATATTTTAATAGAATATCGTGCTGGTCGTGATAATTAAATTATTGTAAATACTTTAACATTATGTTAATAAAAATTAATTAATTATTAATGTGTTTTAGGAACGATAAATGTATAATTTAGGGTCTTTTGTGTTAGTTAACTACAATTTTGTCAAGCTATTGATAACAGCTGATCATTTCAGGCTGTTCTTGAGACCAAGTCACATGGTGACCTACGGAAAGACTTTCAGTATTTTTAATTTGCGAACAATTTTGTTTTATCGAATTCTTTCGCCTGGAAAGTCAATTCAGATAGAAGACCCCCCCAGGGGCTCACATCTAGTGGGAGGTGGGTTGGCGACCACGGGATCCCAGCTGGGTCCGGCATTGCTTCTACTTACTTGTGCCGGGCTCCTCTCTGTCTTCTTTCCTGTCGACCTCCCTTGGTCAACTCTTGTTCTATGCCGACCCCGACGGTATTAGGGTATCCGAGGACTAGGGAGTCTCTTCCTTTCCCACCTTAATTGGCCCTTGTCTCATCTTTCCTGATCCCCTCCTTCTGGGAGGGGTCAGCCTTCTTTTTCTTTTCCTTTTACCTCCTGCCTTGTGCTCAAGGCCCTTAAGGAGGCAGGGTGTATGTAGCCCCACCACTTCTGGTGCACCCTAGATAATGCTACACCCTCAGGGGCTCACGGCTGGTGAGTTCGGGAGTTGGCCACCCCGAGGGATTCCTGAGCTGGGTCCGTTTTCCCCTTTTGTCCCTTACCTTTGGGGAGGACCCTCTCCTCTCTCACCTCTCCTCTCCTCTTTTCATTATATTTCCTTTTCTCTTCAAGATTCCCGCACTGTTTTTGTTACTTGGTTCACCGTGCATCTAAATTCCCTTCTAGCGATTTTTAAGGGTTTTTTAAAATCTACGTTGCATTTTGTAAGTTTTTTCGCTCTAAATTACATCTCGCGATTGTTTTCAACCTCAATTGCATTTTGTAAAGATTGACAATCTAAATTGCTTTGTAGTAAATCTTTCAATGCAGGTTGCAGGGCATTTTAGTGAGTATTTTGAATTTCAATTGCATTTTGTAAGTATTTTCAACCAAAACCGCATTTCGCACGAATTTTGAATCTAAATTGCATTTTGTTTGGTGGGCATTTTGCACATATTTTGATTCTCAATTGCATTTTGTGGGTATTTTGAATATAAATTACATTTTGTCAAGTATTTTCAATCTAAATTGCATTTTGTAAGTATTGTGAATCCCCATGAGTCGTTTGAATCTACCGTACATTTTGTAAGCATTTTCAATTTCATTTTGTAAGTATTTTGAATTTCAATTGCACTTTGTGAATAATTTGGATTCGAACTGGGATATTTCAATCCGAATTGCAATGTGTATTTTCAATTTCAATTGCATTTTGTACGATATTTGAACCTCAATTGCATTTTGTACGTATTTTTGATCTCATTTGCATTTTGTAAGTATTTTGAATTTCAGTTGCATTTTGTAAGTATTTCGACGCTACATTGCATTTTGTACGTATTTTGAATGTAGCCTACGTTTTGTGGGTCTTTTTCAACCTATTCTTTTTGTGAATCTTTTCGTTCTAAATTCCCTTTTGTAAGACCATATTGTGAGTTGTTTCCATCTGACTTCCTTTTTGTACGTATTTTCCGTCTCACATAATTTTCGTTCTGGTTTCCATTTCATTATCATTTTCGCTATCACCCAGATTATTAGATGCTGATAACCTAGATGTTAGGTCCCTTAAAACAAGAATTATCATCATCATCAGATAGAATAACTATCTACATTTTATGTTCAAACATTTTATTTTTATTATTATATTTTTATATTTGTGTTAGGGACATTTTTCATGGTATGAATTTTTTAAAATAAACTTACAAACACTTCTTAGTTTGCTTGTCCTTTTTATAGAATCTGATCATCTTTTTATTTTGCAATCAACATGCGGTAGTACTACTGGTTGGATACTAGAACTCACTTTGTCTCAACTTCACCGTTCACGCCCGAGATCTGAGATTCTCGTTCTTTCTCTTTTGTCTTATTTGTTTGATTGCTAGTAAATTGGTAACTAGTTAGTAGTACTATTTGCATAGCCGAGGTTTTCCTAGTTATTCACCTAGTAGGGAAATGTTGGTATCGACGTCCTTACAATCCTTTCCATCTCTATGTACTATCCTTCCATCTGACTTGTTTAAAGACCACTGGTTTATTTTTTCCATCATTTTAGGGGAATTTGAAATTTTTTTCCAAGATCCCTTCCCTGATCCGTCCTGAAAAGAAAATATATGGCAATTGGCTGTATTAATAAAATTAATTAAAATACAGAACTATCTGTACAGATTTTTTATTATTATTTGTGAATTCTTATTGGGAGTCATTAACCGGATACTACCATAATGTTTCAGGCGGTCAGCAATTTTCTTGTAAATGGAGATCTTTCTTTAGCAAGTCTTCTCAGTGACAGCATTTACACTTATTTATGTGAATTGTACTGTAAATAATTAATAATATTTTTTAGATGATTGTGTATTTTGTGAAACTGATTAGTAGTGGATAACTATGTTCCAGGGAGTGTTTTCCTGAAGCATGGCTCTGAGTTGCGGTTGATTCCAAGAGATCGAGTAGGAAGCCTTTCAAGCTGACAAACATCTAAACAATCTTCTCCTGTTCATTTTCCTACCTTATTGGATATAAGTGTAATATTTCTTGCATTCTTATATTTGTGGTGTTAAATCTTAATTTTGTTTGTAGAATTAGTAAAACTGTACTGTGAGAAACATCAATATTCATCTTATGATATTAAAGATATAATAGTTATATTTTGTTTTGTGGTACTAATGAATGAATTTTAACAGTATTGTTTAAAATCAATATTTTTCTTCATTTACTTCCATGGGACTTGTAACTTTTTGTTGTTGTTTTTGTGACAAGATTTGTAAATTGTTCTCTGAGGTAAAATATTTAACAATATAATAATTGTAAAGAAACTAAAGCCAAATAGTATCAAAACAAAAGTCCATAAAAACAAAATGATTGGCAAACAACAAATTATAGAAATTGAGGAAAATGCCTGTACAGGTAGTTTCTCATAGGTAATGTTTACTATTTATCACTTGTTCCAAAGTTCAGTGACTACTTCTTCCTGCCAGTTGTTTCATATCTTGCAGATAAGAACTGTACAAATGATATGTCACATTGTGTAGAGCACACATATTTTTTCATAAAAACATCTATCCAACATTCTGGGAGATGATAAATATCCAGAATAATATACATTGCTGACTTTAGTTATATATTATCACACACCAATCTCTTTGGTATTTGCATGTAGAGCCAACTAGAGGCTTCGACTTGTCAGAGCTGTGTCGGAATATTTGCCCATAGACAGTGAAATGGATATGATCACTCTGCCCTTGCTCATCCTCTCCCCTATCTGCCTTTCCAACACATTTGTTTTACTACTCACGCCATTAGGCTCAAAATTTCGTACATACACATGGTCTCCAATTTCTAAATTAGCGGGTCTGTGAGAACCATTGTATCGCTTGGCCAGTTTATCACGCGAGATTCTGATGCAGCCCCTAGCCTTTTCCAGTTTTGCTCTCATATCCTCTGGTGAGAAATGGTCCGGCAGAAGATCTTGCATGTTCCACAGGTTGGACAGAGGCGAATTTGCCAAGAAGGAAATCATCAACGAAATGGGGGTAGCCTGAATCTTTGCGTGCACTGCGGTATTGAAGGGATAGGTTAGCCAGTGCAAATTCGAATCCCACTTCGAGTGATCTCCATGGCGGAAGGCGATAAGAGCCGAACAGAGATGTCAGTTTACTCTCTTGGCAAGAGAAGGATTAGGAAAATAAGGGGTAGTAGTTACGTGAGAGATAGCATACTCGAACAAAAACTGGCGGAATTGGTGGAACACAGAATATTGAGCATTATCGGACACAAGAAACTGGCAGGGACCAAACGATGCAAAAATAGAAGATAGGCTCTTCATGACAGTACTAGTCGTTGCCTGTCTGGTGGGGAAAATCCAATTTAAACGAGAGAACCTGTCCGTGCAAACTAGCGCAAATTGGTTTCCTTGTGGAGAGCAAGTGAATGGACCAATAAACTCGATAACGAGCTGTGGAAGCATACTGGGCCCATAACCCAGATGTCCGTGGATCATAACCACGCTCTGCTACCACTGGAGAGACTGGGTGTACTGGCGGGCGACAGAGGGGAAGTACAAGGGATATTGGCACATAAGGTGGTAAACAACAAGGTGTGACGTCAGAGGCGCATGCCCCAAACATTCCCTCCACATCATAAATATAATTTGGTCTTTGCTTTCTTCATTAGTACTGAACAAGACTATTTAATTTTGTAACTGTGGTATCTTTTAATGAGTATAAAATAAGTACGGTAGCTAACTTAGGATGATTTTTTCTCAGCATTTTAATCATTTGCTGTATATATTTTGTAAGGTATATTTATTATGAGTCAATATTTTGGATATAATGTAACTGTAAATGTTACGTGTATTGTACTTAGTCCTTGGTAATATAATTGTGTAAAAGACCTGAACAAACAAATTTTCTTTAGATTTGGAAGTAAGTTTTAACACAGAAAAAATGATAACTTAAATTCAGCAACAAAAATATTGGTATGCAGCCGAAAGAAATCGTGAACCTGTATGGACGTCGAATTGGCTGGTGAAAAGCTAAAGTAGGAGACTTCTGTTACATAGGAAGCAAAATAACCAGTGATAGACGATGTCACTGTACATTTGGGTATAAAATGGCCGCCTATTGCTGGGGCACTACATGGAGTCTACTGGATTCTTTGTGGTGAACCAACAATAGGTGGCAGGGGGCTTTGGCTATAGAAGTACTTAGTAAGATGGTGTTATGTTTTTGAGATGGAAACATGTTTAGGATCTTATATTGAAAGAAAAGTAAACTGTAGTGGACAGTTTATATGAAAGGTTTGAAAAGAAAGATGAATATGAAATGCAGGATGTTTCATTACTTGAAGAAATTAAAATACTAAGAGTATTTTCCTAAAAAGTGACTGTCTGTAAGTACTTTTCTTGTGTGCCTAAGACCGACCGACCCCAATATCTTCACCGCCCCTTTGAGAAAAGTTAAACGAAGCAAAGAGGATATAAAAGTATGTTGGCGCAGGCTAGGAAAGAATTCCTACAGAAAAGGAATCTGTTGACATGAAATATAGATTTAGGAAACCTTTGTATGGAGCATGGCACTCTCAAGTGAAACTTGGACTGTTGGAGCAGCAGAAAAGAGGAGAATTGAAGCGTTTGGAAAGTGGTATTACAGGAGAATGATGAACAGTTGGGTAGATAGGGTTACAAATGAAGAGGCATTAAAATGAGTGGGAGAGGTGTTCCTGGTGACTGCTAATGAAAAGATAGGTTGGTAGGACACATACTTACACACCCAGGAATAGCAAAGTAAGTTATGGAAGGAAGGGTCGACGATGAGAACTGTAGGGGTAGACCAAGGTTATTATATGTTAAACAGATTGCCTCGGATGTAGGGTGTGGTAGCTATGTAGAGTTGAAACGATTAGCTCAGGACAGGGAATCATGGACAGCTGCATCAAGCCAGTTAAAAGACTGAAGATTCAAAAAAACAACATCAACAAATTCAGCTCATGTCATGAATGTAAGAAGGCTCTGAATTAAAGGCAAGGGCGAGTTTTGATCGCCTACTGGGAAAAAAGAAAATTTTCTTAAATAACGTTTGTTAGTCTATTTATTTATTTCACCCTTCCTATTGATCGTTCGTTTATCTTAGTTTGTAATGGGCTTTGTTGGAGTTCTTAATTAAAAAAGAAATATTTTTTATTTAAATCCCCAATAGTAATTTGTAATTTTCTCATATCCTCCTTTATTTCCATAATCCATCTAATATTACTCTTACTATTGCATATTTTTTCTATAATTCTACTACTGATTCTGCTTTTCGGTGTCATGTTTAAATGACCAAAGGATGATATGTGTTTTTTCCCCCTAATTATAGTAATTACTGGTTCCTTCTTCTTATATTCTGTTTGATTAGAAGCTACTCTAATGTCCCTCCATTGATATTGATTGTGCATGTTCTGACTATTCTTTTTCTGTTTTGAGTATTTTGTCAATTTCTGCAGTGTTTGTTGTTTTGAAGATAATTTCACTTGCATTTATGTAATTTCTGGCTGTGTGACTGTTTTGTAATGCTTTAATTTTTACAACCTTTAATTATTTTACTTTAATTTTCACCGATGTCTCAGTCTCTCTCATGGCTGTGATTATATGGAAGCTACTGAGTTATGGGTGGTGCTTAGTAATGACATTCAGGGCACAGACAGTGCATGTGGATGCTGTGAAAGGTTCTACTCATAGGGTTAGTACTGCTGTACTGACTCAGTGAGGAAAGCAATGGCAAACTACCTCACTCCTCTTCTTGCCTAGTATGCCTCAATATAGTGCTGCCTTGGGTTTTTGTGGGTATCTACCCACATAACCTAACGGTGGTGCCTTTTGAGGATCCAACCAGCCATCGGGCTGACGACCTAACAGACCGACAATTTCCTTATTCTACATTTGAAGTGAATATTTTATTTGATTTATGTAATCACATTTTTCTTTTTAGGTTCATTAACACGCGCTTATTTTGTGTTCATCATACATTGGTTCCTCGTCAGGAACTTCAGTTCTTCTTGTTGGATGTACCATTTTGTTTTAATTCTACTTAATCAATGTTGGGGTTTTTCAATTGTGACCGGGGGTTGTGTGTTAGATCATTTAATGTTGTTTACGAAGCTAGATTAGGTTTTGTGTTACATCTTACTGCAGCGTAGTACTGCTGGCAGGGTATTTCCACATACGGTAAGCCATTGTAACCTTGTTTTTGTTGAGTAGATATGTGTTAATAGGTAAACTGGTTGTTGATGTAAACCCTATGGAAAAACTCCTCTCGCACCTCTGGAAGGTATGTGATTGTGTGTGATGGGGTTGCGAAGAAGGTATCCGGGAATTATGTTAAACTTCTAGTCATCCACCAACGTTGTCAAGGTTAGTAATTTATCTTTTTGGAGGGCTGGGGATGGTTTGTGGTGCGTGTGAGAGTTATGAGGGAGGTGTCTAAGATCGTGTTAAACAGTTTTTATTTGGTTTAACACCGATGCCAATTACCACTGTTTTAAAGGTGATTTTCATAATAGTAAGCCTACCCGCTTGCTGTATCATTCTGGGAGCGCTCAGAATGAATGACTACTCCAAACGTTTTGAGCGAGTGCAATGTTCCGTGAGGAGGAGAGAGGGGGAATCCAAGATGGTCGAACAAGGTAGTAGATGTGTTAGATCTGCAGACTTGGCGATTTATTACCTAGGTAAACGCGGTCACGCAGGGATGAAGGTAATGTAACCAGCATGACTTGGTGCTGCCGGTAACGAGCAAAATAAACAATCATGAATTCTTAGTTTAAATGATTGACTGTTTATTGCAGATATCGAACTAATCTACTAATCTAACTAGTGTTTTACCATAGTCTGTTGACGTGGCTGAAAAGTTCACTATTGTAGCACAGAAAGTTTATAGCCAGGAAAGTTATTGCGATGGTGAAAAATAATAAGTCGCACTAGATTTGCGAGAGTCTATTGAGCTGAAAAACTTGTAGGTTATAGTTGAATGCAGCAGGAAAGTTCCAACGGAGGAAGAAAAATTAGGTATTGGTTAGCAGTTCATAAGGAAGATTCCTTAGTTTGAAAAAGTATTCCCACATGTGAGTGGAAAGTACTAGAAGGTTTAACTTTTAGATGAATTGTTTGGCATGGAAAATTCCAGAACAATCATGACTGAAGAATAGGGCAAAAATTAGTCCAGCGGTGGAACGAGCTAAGTATTTTATAGACAGTGGGTAATTCAACGGTGTCCCACGTTGTGAGAAAATCTCTCGTTTAATAAGCATAAGAAATCCTGCTTCATGTTAAGATTAGTTTAGATAGACAAAGCCCAACATAGAAAATTCCGCGAAGGATGATTATTGCCCCACATTAGAAATCTCACACTGCCTATAAAATGATGATTAAAAGCATGTAGCTATTTGAAATCCATTAAAATAAGGTGAAGAACGTCGAAATAGTACTTAGCTCATTTCTGATGAACGGCGATTCCTTGCTGAACGTTAGTTACGATCTGGACATGGCGTCCAATTTGAAAGTTTGTCTCTCGAGGTGAGGAGACGAGCCCTAGTTGAGCTCCAACTGACTGGTTTGACTTCGGACGCACAAGTGAAACCAGCTCAACGGAGCGGGGAGAGACCAGGGAAGGGAAAAAGGTGGGGGTAGGAGACAAAAGGAATACACATAAGAATAGCCAACGTTTAAACAATAATTTCTTTTGATGAAATGGTCTTCAAAGAGTTAATAGCAGGCGTCAATAGCGAACCCTGGTGGGTGAAAAAAGTAGTCTAAGTCCTCTTGACCACGGAGATGATAGCGACTAGATCTGGTGGCCAGATTGGTAAGTAAGTCCTCTTGTATAGGGATGAATCACGGCCGACTGAATACGAGCTGCGCTCTATAACGGCCTTGACATTCCCAGTCAGAACCCATGTATAACATGTAATTGGAAAGTTTCTACTCGTTGCCGGTAGAGCGCACTCCCCTCCCATTATAGGCGCGATAAGGAATCAGCTGTACAGTACGTATATTAAATGTGTAATCTCAAGAACCACTGGATGGATTTTGATGCTGCTTTCACCATTCTGTAAAGGTGATCTCGAGGAAGATTTGTGTAGAAAATAATTTATTTATGACCAAAGGGAGCCAAGCAGTAACGATTTCAGTGGAAAGGTCGAAAAAATAGCCTGGTGTCCGTGCGCTTTTTAAGCTTACGCTGGGCGAACCGTTAAAAATATCATTATATTATGAGTGTAAGAATTGTTCAGCGTAAGAAATTCTCCAAAAAAGTCCGCTAGAGCATATCTCTATCTTCGATACATCGCCCACTATAAGTGTTCTTAGTTTGGACGGGAGGGGCATTTGGCTTGCACCTCGCCATTCTTAAATTACGTCTGACAGGAATTCCTTGCACATTCATAACTGTTCCCGGGCGAAGCCGGGGCGGGTTGCTAGTGACACTATATAATTATTATTATAATTTCCGCATTATCAAAATTAAAATTATATCACAAAATAAAATAGCGTGCTAATAAATCTAAGAGAAATTAGACATACCTTGCACCTTCTTCGGCTACAAGGACACGACTCCAGCACCGTCTCATTAAAAGGAAAGAGAGGATCAAAATTACAGCCGGGAACAAGTAGCAGCTAATCGTGTGTTGTGTTTTGTGCTAAGAGATCTTTCGACAAATTATCAGATACCGTGTGCCTTCTTTTTCACGAAGCAGCTGTCAGGACGGGACTTACATAAACTCCTGCTGGACGTTATTCTCGTGGTTGAACAATGCGGTTTCATAATTATAATAACTGTCTCTGATAATCACAAAACTAACACTACAATGATGAGGCATTTAGGGGGAGGGAATTTGCAACCAATGGTCAATCACCCATACGACGAGTCTGGGAATGTATTCCCTAGTTTTGATCATTGTCACATTCTAAAAAAAACATTAGAAGGCAGTTTCTGTAACGAGAGATGACTGATGGTACTGGAATAATTTCAGGGAAATACTTGTCATTACTATACACAATGCAAAAGGGTGAGATCGTCAAACCGGTCAGACACCTCACTAAAAAACACATCGAACCCACTAAATTTGAAAAAATGAATGTTCGGCGTGCCAAGGAAGTGTTCTCGTCAGAAGTTATTGGTGCCATTAGTACACTGAAAGAAAATATAGGCATGCACCCGGAAGCGTACACATTCATGGACGCAGAAGCAACCATTTAAAAAAAAAAACGTTAATAAATGGTTCGCTATGCATGACGTAAGCATCACATATCATATTCAGTCTAGAAATCCAGATAAAGGGCATTTTTTCTCATTAAATGTCAGTCGCCTAAACTGGCTAGAGAAATATTTTCTTTCTTACCTTGAAACTTTGAAAGCTGCTAGAAAGGACTTCCTGAGTTCTGAGACTTACGAAGCTACCTATACAATTGATCACGGTTTCAGCTGTCCAGTGCATAAGGTATCTTCTAAAAATGGGTAGAAGAAAGTCGCCAAATATGGGGAGTTTTTTTATATGGCTCACATTAGACATAAGAAGGAACGGAATAATTTTGGTTCTCTCACCAATGTAAACCTCAGGCGATATACTATGTATATTACAAATATGGGCACGTTTGATGTTGTAATACCCTCTGATATTATTGTTAACTTTAAAAGTGCAATTTCCCCGTATTAGGCAACCAGGTTTCGTAATATGGGGAGGTGAGAAACCTCACGGTTTTTATTTATAATAGGTACACTGAATAATATACCCTACTAATTAAAGCATTAATTCTGACATATTTTTTTTCGTGTGGCCTCCTGTGAGGCCGAGTGCAGGTCTTTCTAGTGGGCGACCTGCGCGTCAGGATGAGAGATGGAATGGATGAAGATGAATGAAACTGGGCAAGGATGTGGAAGGAAGCGGCCGTGGCCTGTTAGAAGGTACCGTCCCAGCATTTGCCTGGTGTTGACAAATGGGAAACCACGGAAAATCATTTCAAGGACGGCCGACGGTGGGGCTCGAACACACGCGTCTACCGAGTCAGCAGAGTGCTTGGCCCCATGGCCTAACGCTGCGCTTTAACCAGCGTAGCCACTACTGTCGGTAATTCTGACAATGCAATGAAATCATGAACACAAATAGTACAAAAATACAAAAATGAATAGTTTAAGTAAATAACAGTCCTAGTTTCCTGTTGCCGAACTTCCAAACCGTTCAGCAGAAAAATGCATAAACTTTAATGAAAACCGAGTGATTCTGATCGAATTCAACTGTAACGAGGTGCAAGGTATGTCTAATTTCTCTTAGATTTATTAGCACGCTATTTTATTTTGTGATATAATTTGCATTTTGATATTGTGGGAATTATAATGATAATATAATAGTGTCACTAGAACCCGCCCCGGCTTCGCCCGGGAACAGTTATGAATGTGCAAGGAATTCCTGTCAGACGTAATTTAAGAATGGTGAGGTGCAAGCCAAATCCCCCTACCGTCCAAACTAAAAACACTTATAGTGGGCGATGTATCGAAGATAGAGATATGCTCACGCGGACTTTTTTGTACAATTTTTCATGCTGAACAATTCTTACACTCATAGTATATTGATATTTTTAACGGTTTGTCCAGCGTAAGCTTAAAAAGCGCACGGACGTCAAGTTCTTTCTTCGACCTATTCACTGAAATCTAAAATCGTTACTGCTTGGCTCCCTTTGATCATAAATAAATTATTTTCTACAGAAATCTTCCTCAATATTACCTGTACAGAATGGTGAAAGCCGCATCAAAATCCATCCAGTGGTTCTCGAGATTACCCGTGATATCCAAGAATTGGGGACTTTGTTTTACACTAAGTAGAGATAAGTCTTAGTCGTGCAATGCTTGGTGAACAGCGCTGTGTGAGCAGTTGAGTAACTAACAAGATTTCATGAAAAAGGTCTCATTGTCTAGGCCGGTATGAGCGCATTCAGTCGGCCGTGGAAGAATTGAGGAACTTCAGATATTCGCTGCTAGATGACGCTAGGTGGGTCATGGAAAATATATATCTAGAACAGACTCACAGGAAGTGTAAGCAAAATACACCAGCTAAGAGAAATCAGGAGATCACTGTTGGTGTTCGCGAAAAAGGAAGGGATGAACTAAAGCAAAGAGAAGCAAAATCTTACTCTGTCTTACCGTGTATTCGAAGGAATACGCCAAGCTGGGAGGAGCAAACACCAACAGAGAACAAGAGACATGAAATTAAGAACTTGAAGGTAAAGGAGCAATCAAAGACAGTGGTCTTATAATATACCCATTAGTGGTCAAGATCTTGGCTACCCTAACTCTCCCATCCCTTCCAGGGTAATACTCGGTCACTACCAGAAATCCAGACCAAGGGAGGAGAAACATCCCTAACCAGGACAAAGTCCCCCACTTAAATGTCGGGATTAGAAAGAAACCACTTCTGTCTCCGTTGCAAGGAAGTTAAGTATTCCAAATTCCACCTTTTTCCAGAAAGAATTACGGAGGACTTCAAGTTTACGCCAAACAATAGGTAAATTAGAATCTCTGTAAGAGTTGGGAAGGGGAGGAGGGACAGAAAGGGAAGTGACCAGGTGTGCGTGAAAGCAGGTCATCAGGGTCATGGGAAAGCGGAGTTAAAGGACGAGAATTAACAACGCCTTCAATCAGAATAGACAGCGAATTAAATTCTTCATAAGTCAGAATGCGATTACCTAAAACATTTCTTAGGTGACGTTTAGTGAGCTTTACGTAGGTTTCCCACCTACCTTCGTGATGAGGGGCGTAGGGAGGTATAAAACGCCATTTGAAACCCTCTGCGTAGGAAAAATTAGAAATCTGTTCCATGGCAGCAGACGATGTGAGCTTTCTTCCACAAGGAAGCTGCGCCTTGAAGAGTGGAAGCGTTATCAGGGAACATCTCAGAAGGAACACAACGCCTAGCAGCGAAGTGAGAGTCGGCTGACAAAAAGTAAGAAGTGGAGGCATTCGTTACTAGTTCCAAATGGATCGCACCAGTAACCATGCAAACAAAGAGAGAAACATAGATCTTACCAAACAATTTGCGTTTAGCTTTAGGGGAATTGCGTTGATATTGGAACGGACACATATAGTCCAAGAGGGCAGATCGCTCCTTAATTGAGTATTGACTTTAGGTTTAGCTTTGAAGCAAGGAATGCATTTGTGAATTACAGAGGAAACTTCATGAATTCCATTTATGATCCAGTACTTTTCCCTTGAGAGGCAAAGCGTGTGCGTGTACCAACATGTAGATTACGATAATGAAAGTCACGTTATGTTTGGAAGGCAAAATAACAGGATGCTTTTTGTCCTCGGAAAGCTAAGATTGCGAAAGCCTACCACCTACCCTGAGCAACCTATTGTCATCAAGAAACGGGGCTAAGGCACGAAGACGACTAGATTTCGGGAGATCCCTTTTAGCAGAAAGCAAAGACAATTCAGAGGAAAGGGCTTCTTGCTGTGTTAGTTGCAAAACCTTAATGGTAGCGAGATTCAATTCATGATTGGTAAGATGTGGTTTAGGGAGAAGAGGTTGGTCAACCACAAGATATTTCCATCTGAGAAGATAGGCAACAATTCGAATTAATTTGTGAAGGGAAGAATAGCGGGACAACAAGGGATGAGAAACGTTGGAAACAAGACACGAAGCAGTATATTTAGATACTTTAGCGTCAGGCAAGTTGGAGTTGGTAGCTGGAGGTTTAGATGGCCAGCAAGAAGAGTCTTCGATTAACCACGAGGGTCCATGCCAGTACAACTGAGAGGGTGAACATCCACGAGAAATAATGTCGGCGGGGTTGTCAGCGCTGGGCACATGCCTCCATTGACATCCCGAAGAAAGAGTTTGAATTTTGGAAACCCTGTTTGCAACAAAAGTTTGCCAATGAGCGGGGTTTTTGGCAATCCAAGAAAGGGTGATCATGGAATCGCTCCAGAGATAGATTTGCGAAAATTCGACCTTTAAGACTTCCCGTGATTTCTTAACAAGTTCTGCGGACATGAGTGCAGCACACAATTCAAGCCTAGGCAAAATAATAGTTTTAAGAGGAGCCACCTTCGATTTGGCACAAACAAGGTTGGAAACTGAAGATTCATTTAACGAACCGCCATAAAACAAATATGCACAGCAACCGTAAGCTTTTTCGGAACTGTCTGCAAACACATGAAGAAAAAAAGAAGTATTAGGATGAGCGTTAATTAAATTCCTAGGAATTTCAATAAGGGAAAGATCCAGCAAATTGCTACGAAAAGAAAGCCATCTGTTGAGAAAAGAAAGGGGAACAGTTTCGTCCCATTCACATTTGAATGACCATAGCTCTTGCCTGAAAAGTTTGGCTATAACAATAACCGGAGTAAGGAATTGAAGGGGATCAAAAATTTTTGCAATTTCAGAGAGAATTTGCCTTTTTGTTTTAGGGAGCTCTTCGGCAAGAGAAACTTGATAGATGCGAGTATCAGTGCTAGTGCACCAATGAACTCCGTGTTTTTATGGATTCGGAATTTCCACAAATTTCAACAGAGGAGGGGTCTACATCTTCAATAGGAAACTGGGCGAGAAACTTATGGGTGTTGGAATTCGACTTATGAAGTGGAAATCCTCCATTCTTTAACAATGCCTGAAGTTCTAGTGACACGAAAGAAGCTTCCTCAGAGTGGGGAAGGACTGCAAGTAATCGTCAACATAGAATGATGTAGTTAGGGCTTCGGAAGCTTTAGAGTCAAATAAGTGACCATCTAGAGAGGCTAACATGTGTAAGGAGTGAATAGGAAGGAAAGCGGATGGTTTCAAGCCATAAGTGACCGTCTTTAAGCGAAAGATCTTAATGGGCTTGCTAATTTCATCGCGCCACAAGATTCTTTGGAGATCTTGTTCTTGGGGCTGAATTAAAACTTGACGGTACATCTGTTTGATGTCCGCTATAACAGCTATGGGAAATAATCGTAAGTTTAAGAGTATAGCAGATAAATCTGACTGAATAGCGGGACCAGAATAAAGAGTATCGTTAAGACTGTTGCCATTAATGTCAGGTGATGAACCATTGAGAACGACTCGGATTTTATCCTTTACAAGAGGGTTATTTCACACCGGATGATGATTTAAGAAAACCGTTTCGCTTGGGGGGGGGAGGAAATTCGTCATCAGATTTGCTGACAACTTCCATATGATTTAAGCTTTCATACTAGTCCATGAAATCAGTATACTGCTGTTTAACGAGAGGTTCTTTCTTGAATTTGCTCTCGATAGCAAAGGGAGCTTTGGGTTGAGAATTAATAAGTTTTGGGGGATTGAGTAATCTTGGCATCTGAACAATGAACCGACCTTCAGGAGAACGAGTGGTAGTGTTCAAGAAAAGTTGCTCACAGAATTCGTTTTCTTAAGAGGTTACGTTAGGAGAATCAACGCTTTCGAGCCTCCAGAACTGCTCCAAATCAGTATTAGCAAAATAACATTGAGATACGGGTTGGGGAGAATAATGAGAAAGTTGACCGGTAACGATCCATCCAAAATTAGTGTCTCTGGCAACCACGTTTGAGGATAACTTACGAACCTGTTTACGAAGGCAATTTCAGAAAATATTGGCACTGAAGAGTATGTCAATGGGGCTTTGTGTATTGAACGGAGGGTCAGCTAACCTTAAATGCGAGGGAATGTTTAAACCTGAAATATCGACAGAGTGACTTGGAGTGTCCTCTCCGATTCTGTTGAGGATGAGGCAATTAAGTTTTAGAAAATTATTTCTGTGACAAGTGTCTCTTAGGGTTAGCGTTGAAAACTGTAAAGCTTGCGATTTTGAGCTGTTAACGCCTGATACATTGATAGAAGTGAGGTTTACAGGTAGGCCTAATTTTCTGATCAAAGAATTAGACACAAAATCATGAGTTGCCGTTGAATCAAGAAGACCGCGAGCACTGACCCAGTTGCCGAATTTGTCTTCGACTTCGACTTGAACAGTGGATAACAATACTTGAGCACTACGCAAAGACTTAGCGTTTTGAATGTAAGACGCACTAGGATTGCTGGTATTATCATTTTTCTGAAAAGTAGATGCTGCTGATGACCTCGATTGATCATGACGATGCAGTTAAGTGTGGTGCGGTTTTTCACAATGGTAGCAAAGTCTTGAATACTTACAATTAGAAGCAGAATGCTTAGGTGATAAGCAGTTAAAGCAATGTTTATTCTGGGAAACTAATTTTCTCCTGCCATCGACTGACAGTTCTTTGAAAGATTTGCATGAAGGTGACTAAATGCTCATATGAGTAATTATCGTCTTTGGAAAGTTCAATTTCCCAAGCTTTGAGGGTAGCAACATCGACTTTGGAAACCACTAAATGTATTAGGAAAGTGTCCCAGTGATCAGTGGGTTGGTCTAATTGGGATAGAGCTTTAACGTGAAGTTGTGTTGTATCGATGAGGGTACGCAGACTAATGACGTCATTGTGCTGTGATGCAGGCAAATTGAATAAAGCTTTCATGTGGCGTTGAATACGTAGCCGTAAATTACCGTATCTTTCCTTCAATAAGTTAAAACAATGGGGTAGTTTTCGACACTTAATGGGAGTGCTTCAACTAACTGCAGGGCTTGACCTTGTAGAATAGATCGTAAATAATGAAACTTGTAAATGATTTGAATATCTTCATTTTCATGAACTAGAGAACAAAACAGTTCGTAAAAAGAATCCCAAGTAGATTCGTCTCCTGAGAAGTGGGGTAAATTAAAGGTAGAATTGGTTTGGGCTTGTGAGTGCCCTCACGAGAAGAGGTTTGTTTTTCGTGAAGGGAACCAAGAACGCAACCATCTTTTTTTCTATTCTTCTTCGAGTTGGCGTATTATTTTAAAAGCAGAACCTATACCTTCGTAATATTGGTTTTCTACTTCGACTCGATCATCAGTTTGATTGAGCGTACAAGTTTCGATTTCAGTTTGGATGTTGCAATAATTTTCATAAGAACGTTCATAGTCCTTTACGCGATGTTTTAACAAATCTAATTGCGCTTCTGAGGGATCTAATTCCTTGATGTATTTTCGGAATCGGGTAAGTTGCCCTTTATAAGAAGCTCGTTTGGAAGTAAGTTTGTCATCCTTGCCATCCTTATCTTTGTCTGGAGGAGCCATGACGAAGGTAAATTCAAGTATAACTTACGCGACTGTGGAACCTTGGAAATGCTGTCAGACTGGCAGCAGCAAACAAGTTGAAAGAAAGGGACACACCAAAGGAGACAGGAGCGGCCTCTTTCCTCTTCACAGGCTTTGCACGGTGAAACTATAGCTGAGAAATTCAAAGTAGATATTAATGATTTGCAAAATATTGTCAAATAAACCTTGACAAATAAAGCTTGATAAGTAAAATGTCATGAATGGACTCTCCCGGGTTTCGGCACCAAATTTTGGGTAGATAATTAGCTTGGGAATAACCTGACCCCCAAGGGAAGATGAAGAGTGAAGTAAAGGAAAGTGGGTTTCGGACAGAGGAATAAGTGTGGATAATAGGAAGAAAGTCCAACACTAAATACAAACAATTCTTTAAAGAAAAGTGTCACAGCAAAGCCCGTGAAATCACGTAAGTGAGTGGGGACCCGAACACAACTAACGGGAAACGCAGCTAGAGCTTGGGCTATTTGCGGGCGAGAGGAGTTGGTACCTTCCCTTCCAAGCCAAGATTCGGCTACTATGGGGAAGGGTGGTGGTCTGGCAAGACAAAGAGTAACAGATTTACTTGGTATCCCTTCAAAGGAGTTTGTTTTAAACAAATATTTTGAAGAATGCAAATAATTTGGATCAGCCGTGATGTTTTAGTTCTTGAAATTGTAGAATTTCTAAAGAGCGACCGAATGTTTTCAAGAAGGATAGGGATAAAGCAATTATACCCTTGAGAATAATTTTGGTAAGAGCACAAATAGTTGCATTTAGGAATGACTAAGCTTTTACCCAGCAAAGCGCCGACTAAAAGTTTAGACAATGAGAAACACTTAAATTTTGAAAAACCAACCATAAGTTGTAGAGAGAATCTCAACAAGCAGGAAGCTGGCGTAGCGAGCTATGCTTGCCTTACTGGCCAGTTAGAATTAGCTATGAAAGCTGAGAAAGACTTAGAAATAGATTTTATGAAGAGTTTATGCTCAAACGCAACGAAAAGTGGAACCGTTGTAAATTTTATTTGTAAGGTTTTTAAAGTTAAACCCACAGGAAGAGTAGGGGAAGACAGGATCTTGCCTAATAGTTATTTTAGAGAAATGAAAAAGCAAAGGAATAAATCTTGATTTATTTAACAATGCAAAAAGGAGTAATCCATATAACAAATATATAATTTTGGTTTTGTTAACAATTGGGGTCGCAGACCTCCTAAAATCATCTAAAGCTTACACCAGGCAATTGACAATTTTTTGGTTGAAAACCTTTTATATGCGTTAAAATCATCTTTTTTTTTTTTTTAGTCGTTTACCCTCCAGGTTGGAGGAACCCACGGACTCATCGAGGGAACTCACCACTACCGCCTCTACGGGCAGTGTCCTAGAGCTGGGAACATCGAATCGGAAGGGATTCAACCGGTGAGGTGGGATTGGCACCTCGCCCAGGCGGCCTCGCCTGCAAAGCGAACAGGGGCCTCATGAGGGATGGTTAGGATGGATATACAAGGAAGAGGGAAGGACGCGGCCGTGGCCTTGAAGAAGGTACCATCCTGGCATTTGCCCGAAGACGAAGTGGGAAACCACGGAAAACCACTTCGAGGATGGCTGAGGAGGAATCGAACGCCCTCTACTCATTTGGGCCACCCGAGGCTGAGGAGACCCCGCTCCAGTCCTCGCACCACTTTTCAAATTTCGTGGCAGAGCCGGGAATCGAACCCAGGACCTCCAGGGCGGCAGCTAACCATGCTGACCGCTACGCTACGGAGGCGACTAAAATCTTCTTAAGATTTTGAAATGTTGTAAAGATTAACAAATGGGAAATTTAAAGATAATTAACGTAATTAAAGTTAAACAATAAATCAAGTACAAGATGTGTACTTTAAGAATTTCCAGATGGATATCTTAGAAATATGAACAAATAACAACTTCGAAAGTGACAACAACAAAAAACGGAGGAAGGGAAAATAGAAGTTTCTATAACTTCTTGTAATGACACAGAATTACGCTTTGAGGTTATACAAATAGGGCAGGTCACTTATTGTGAAACCTGAAGAGAAAATTTAAAAGGAAGTTTCTAGAACTTCTATGTTTAAACAGGACCACGAGGAAAAAATGGGGCAAGTTACCCTTTCGTGAAACCTGGATTAAAGAGATTAATGAAACCTTTGGTAGACAATAACTAATTCTTGTGCTAGCAAGAAAAGAAATAGATTAATACGCAGTTTCTAACTGCTGATATTTATGCAGTATGACTTAATGATACGCGGAGAAAATTGGAAGGGCGCCTATGGTTTGGCGTGGTCTCATTGCAATATACATAAATTTAAAGATTAACCTAATTTGTTAGTAAAGAGGGGTAGAGGAGGAGGAAATAGGAACTTTGTAGAGAAAGTTTTTGGCCTATTTTATTTATTTCGGACGAGCGGGACGCGGATGAGATATCGAACGAGCAGTGTTTCACTATAGTCTGTTGACGTGGCTGAAAAGTTCACTATTATAGCACAGAAAGTTTATAGCCAGGAAAGTTATTGCGATGGTGAAAAATAATTAGTTGCCCTAGATTTGCGAGAGTCTATTGAGCTGAAAAACTTGTAGGTTATAGTTGAATGCAGCAGGAAAGTTCCAACGGAGGAAGAAAAATTAGGTATTGATTAGCAGTTCATAAGGAAGATTCCTTAGTTTGAAAAAGTATTCCCACATGTGAGTGGAAAGTACTAGAAGGTTTAACTTGCAGATGAATTGTTTGGCATGGAAAATTTCAGAATAATCATGACTGAAGAATAGGGCAAAAATTAGTCCAGCGGTGGAACGAGCTAAGTATTTTATAGACAGTGGGTAAATCAACGGTGTCCCATGTTGTGAGAAAATCTCTCATTTTATAAGCATAAGAAATGCTGCTTCATGTTAAGGTTAGCTTAGATAGACAAAGCCCAACATAGAAAATCCCGCGAAGGATGATTATTGCCCCACATAAGAAATCTCACACTGCTTATAAAATGATGATTAAAAGCATGTAGCCATTTGAAATCCATTAAAATAAGGTGAAGAACTTCGAAATAGTACTTAGCTGATTTCTGCTGAACGGCGATTCCTTGCTGAACGTTAGTTACGATCTGGACATGGCGTCCAATTTGAAAGTTTGTCTCTCGAGGTGAGGAGACGAGCTCTAGTTGAGCTCCAACTGACTGGTTTGACTTAAGACGCACAAGTGAAGCCAGCTCAACGGAGCGCGGAGAGACCAGGGAAGGGAAAAAGGAGGGGGTAGGAGACAAAAGGAAAACACATAAGAATAGCCAACGTTTAAACAATAATTTCTTTTGTTGAAATGGTCTTCAAAGAGTTGATAGCAGCCGTAACTAGAGAAGCCTGGTGGGTGAAAAAAGTAGTCGAAGTCCTCTTGATCACGGAGATGATAGCGACGAGAACTGGTGGCCAGATTGGTAAGGAAGTCCTCTTGTACAGGGAAGAATTGAGGAACTTCAGAGATTCGCTGCTAGATGACGCTAGGTGGGTCATGGAAGATATATATCTAGAACAGACTCACAGGAAGTGTAAGCAAAATACGCCAGCAAAGAGAAATCAGGAGATCACTGTTGGTGTTTGCGAAAAAGGAAGGGATGAACTAAAGCAGAGAAGCAAAAGCTTACTCTGTCTTACCGTGTATTCCAAAGAATACACCAGTCATCTCTTGCTCACAAGATGATACCGTGTATTCCAAAGAATACACCAGTCATCTCTTGCTCACAAGATAACCTGTGTTATTTCCTGTCGAGACCCTATAGGGGTCGCTGAGACTCCTAAGTTGGCAGGATTTAGGATCGTCAATGCCCTGGAAATTCTTTGTAAGCAGAAGAATTTGCTTTCTGGCGCAATGGATGACTGCATCAAGAGCAGCTACTCCGCACTTCTGAGACTGCCCTCCGTCACTGCGCGTTTGAAGCAGTTCGACGGAAAGAACCACGGCTCGACGTGCTGTAGTTTGAATTAGTGGCTTCAGCACCTTCCTCAGTTCCTGCCAAAAACAATCTCACGAGCTTCCTTAAAACGATACTGATTTTGTATCACAGCAATGCAGCTTTAGAGAGAAGTTTCTCTCTGAACAAGGAGTGCATGATCGTCAATCACAAAGAAGCAAGTCTGAATGGCATGCTTATTGTTCAGGACTCTGTGATGCCAGCTGGTGGAGTAGAAAAGATAACCGTGAGCAAGAGTCCACACTGCACGAAACTCCTACGCCGTGTTAAAGGAAGCAAAACAGGTGCGAAGTCAGTAGGAAAAGGACGCGATGGTTAAGGTGGCAGTCGAAAGATCTCCAGGAATTGGCAAAAAAAAGAAGGTATTGAACTACGCTCGTTCTGAAGCAGAGAAAATTGAAGAGCCTATGGGTTCCCTAGTGAAGCTTTAAATTAATAAATCCTTGATTATTGTTTGTTTTATCTTATTTTGTGTGACTAAAGTTCCTAACCACAATCTAGTATTGACAAAGTGACTTATTTTATTTTGTGTATGACTAGCTTACAGTTCCTATTCAGAAATTAGTACTGACAAAAGAACTTAATTTTGTGCTGTGTATAACTGAAGTTCCTAGTAACAATCTTGTATTTGTCCAAGTGACTTATTTAATTTCGTTTTGCATTATTTGATTTTCTATTACCTAATTTGATAAAATAAATCTAAATTAAAAGGTATTCGCGGCGTGTCGCGTGTGGAATTTTACTGTTTTTAGCCTTTCCATGGTCTTTTATTCGCAGGGGAGATGCACATACCAAATTGTTTTAAAGTCCGTGTAAACACTCACTGCAAATGCGTCACACATGATAATTTTCAAAATCTACAAACAATATCTCACAGCTCTCGACATTTTACTATCAAACACCCCATCACCAACATGTGGCTACAAAATACACCACACAAGGGACAGAATTTTTCTCGTGTGGGTGGGCATTGTTTCAGTCGCTTATTAACCACTGTCTGTGTCGGATTTCCTTTCATTGTCATTGTTTCGTTACTTTTACTTCGCCGAAGTTCGATCCGAGGACTGGACACATACCGTACAGCATGTACAGAAAGAAATACTGAAGGCAGTCTGGATATCGCGGTGGATGAAATGGTTATTAACCTTGACAATTCATCAAGCTCCTACGAAGACAATGATGGTGGTGATGATGATAGAGACAGTGATGAGATGGAGGGTGTCAAAGAAATCCTTGCCAAGTGACTGGGGTTAATTTATTTATTGGTGTCAGTTCGCTTGCGTCAATCGATAATAGAGCACAGGCTATTGTTTCCCGTATAGTGTTCAAAATACCGTCTGTCATTCAATACCCTACAACTCAACAATATAAACCCACGGCAATAATATCGCCACAGAGCGGCTTGTTTGAGTGCTCAGTGCAAAATATGTATTTCCCTTAACTTTACTTTTGTATTATCACGAAAGCTAATATTAACCGTAGAGTGTCGCGATTCAGTGAGTGTGTATGGTGTTATCTGTCAACTACTGTACTGTAAGCTGTCAACTACCTGCGTTCAGACTCTTGTTTCATGTTAAAGAATAATCATTGCATGGTGAGTGTTATTATATTCATTAATTGTAGAGTGTTTGCCCTCTTTGTCGTATTTATTGAATTGAATACCGATGATAAAGATATCTTAGCTTCGGTGTGTAATTTATTTATTCATCTAAATGTATCGTTTTTCTCTGTTTGAATGTCCTCGGCGTTGACCCAGGATTGAATTTCAAAATATATTACGTATTATTTTACAGAAATAATGTTTGAAGTGTAGCGCTGTGATTTATTCGAATGAGTTGATTAACACTAAAAACTTGGCAACACAGCTCACAAAGGGAGGATTCGATGTATGAGTCACCGATTCGAACCATCTTTAGTACACGTGCAGGGCATCACCAGGTGCAAGGAGTAAGGTGCGCCTCAGCCGTTTCCGAGAAAGAAATTAATTGCAATTACAGAGCGGCGTCTATGTGCGTTGTACGCTAGGACGAAGCCAACGAGTGCGTGGTGCGGCGGTAAGAGCCCTGCTTCGTAAGCGCGGGATCGCTGGATCGAATCCCACCGGTCAGCTTTTGCAATGTGTTGTGTGTTGTTTTTTTTTAAATTATTTTATACATTCAAATTTCCAACCAAAACGCTTACCATGAGTCATTGCTTGGGGGTACCGGGTGGTCTGATGGTTCACAGACGTGTAATGAACGGAACAGACTGGGCCTTCAATGTATACATATAATAGAATACACCTGACCGTGTATAATACCAATGTATTTGCAATAGTCGCCTCCGTAGCGTAGCGGTCAGCATGGTTAGCTGCCGCCCCGGAGGTCCTGGGTTCGATTCCCGGCTCTGCCACGAAATTTGAAAAGTGGTACGAGGACTGGAACGGGTTCTACTCAGCCTCGGGTGGTCCAAATGAGTAGAGGGGGTTCGATTCCCACCTCAGCCATCCTCGAAGTGGTTTTCCGTGGTTTCCCACTTCGTCTTCGGGCAAATGCCGGGATGGTACTGTACCCTCATTCTCATGACTGGAATGCCTTTATGGGAAGGTAATATGTAATTACTTGTGAACATGAAGGGAGAGTCAGGATCATATGTTTCGCGACCCACAAGTAGACTTTGGATAGCGATCACGACGAGAGAAGCGGGGCGTATGCGTTGCAAGTACTGTTGTCACAGCTGATTGGTTAGGGGTATTGATTATTTTATCGACTAGCAACAAGAGATAAATTATGCCCTTTGGATGGGAATTCAAGTTTGTTATACGTTCTGGCGTATTTTAACATGTCTGTAATTATAGCAGGTGTTGGATTATTAACTACTTTCAAATAATTGAATTCCTAGGAACACGTAAATAACATATTTGCATCTTATCAGTTCCAGTTTTGAGCACTCGTGGCGCGACGGTAGGTGACCTCGCAGTCGCGACCTGGCTTGAACAACGGAGAGGGTAGATTGGATTATACCACGCACGAATACACATGTATCGAGTTATACCGGTGACCGGCGGGGAAATGTCACGTGAACCGTGAGTGAAAGTTCGTCTTGATTAGTGTACTACTATTGTACGGCAGGGAGTTTCCTTAGTGCCGAAAAGGACTCCAGTTTCAGTACCGATTAGGCCATTGCGATCGAAATGAAAATGCAGCTTGTCTTGCTAGATAACTGTTCATTATAGGCCAGCCGTATAGTGTTCGTGAAAGGTGGATACTTGCTTTTACAAGCATACAATCATAATGTTCATTCAGTAGACATTCTTCGCATTGGAACTGGCCGTATCGATACACTCACTTCGTGTGTGTTGTCAGAACAATTAGCACCTCCATTTGAGAAGCATTTCTCAATACGAGTGCTTGGATTTTGAATATACTTCATATATATATAGGGCCTAACTCATATGTCTGTGATCTTGCAATTATGTTGAGCAATTCCATGTCGAGAGGAAAGGCTGCTATGTGCTTCGGTAACTTAACCATGGGCGGTTAGGCGATATAGACATGAGTGTCACTGTACGAGCGAAGTCACGTTCATTTTGATGCTATAGGTCTTGCGGCCCGTGCTGGTGAGTGCGAACACAGCTGTTGTATTGCAATACAGTGTGTTTCGAAATTACCCGATTGCGCGAGGCCAGTGAACTTTGGTGTTCGAGCCGTTATAGACATCACTGCGTGCTGCGGTTGGTAGGACGTTATCCGAAGATGAAAGGAACTGTCGTTGGTATTAGAGTGGAACATTCAGTCAGGATGGGAGATGTCTGGAGATCCAGGGTTCGTTTCTCGCTTTCCTGGACAGTGAAGACTTCTGTTGCTTACATGGAGGGAACAGTCATGAAGGACATGACTGTGTTCTTTCGGGGTCTACAAGAATCATCTAAGGTACAGAATTAACCATCTTCAATCGTAGCTAAGCATGTTTATTCTAACGATGTCACCCTGCCACATTTTCCTTTTATGGGATTTTTCGTAGAATGTCTAAGAAAGGAGTTTAGGTTTGATCCTAGTGTCAAGACTGATTCTATTCTGGACAGGGTTTTGATTCTACTAAAAGGATGCACCCATTGTAATTAAATGTATTATAGTTTAATTTTCTTTTGATTACTGTAAATTCAAGTTCATTTTATGGGGAATTTATTTAATGTGGAGAAGAGGAACTTTAGGCCACTCAAGATTTATCATTTTTCGTGTTTGATTTATATTGTAAATGAACACTAGTTTTATGCCTTCATATGACATTACTCGAGTTTGGGTAGACTCAGTTTGGAGTTTCTACTCCCGTAAGTCTACTTAGAAGACTGTTATACACTCGAAAGTGAAATTTCAGTATTCAGGTTGATTTTCGAATACTGCAGTAAGCTTTATGAAGCAGGTTCAGTGAAGAAAGCGGATTTGTTTTGATTTGCTAGGAATTTATTCCGAATTTTGACTTGATCCAGGTACTTTCTAACGTTTTTTTTTTAGATTCTGCATTACGTTTGTTTTAATAGATTCGATCAAGATCCATTATTGATGGACTAGACAGATGTTTTAAACACAGTTTGAAGACATTTGAATACATTCACCCTATGTTATTAACGCGAATCCCAAACTAGATTTATGTGGAAGCAGATATATCGCCAAATCTGCAATTGTTATTTAACACTTATTGAAAGCTATGCATATTGATCGTGAATAATAATAACATAAGAGCAAATGAAATAATAATTAAACAGTGATTAATTGAACTGTAAAGAAACTTGTATAATTTTAGCAACAATATTTCATTGTGAATGTGATCTGTCATCTAAGCCGAATTCTTTTTTCACCAAGAAAGATAATTAATTGAAGCGCTAAAGGTATAGTAGTAGTGCCTGATAATATAAATCATATGAATGCTTAGTGTAGCATGATATTTAATGGCAAAGACATGTAAAGGCTAATGTCCTTGATTATTAAAAGGGTATTCAATGGAATATTCCAAGGTGTAGTATGGAAAGTAATCCACTCAGATAGATTGTGAAATTAGGGCAGTTATTTCAGTATCAGTTCAAGTAAATAATCTGTTGTGGAAATCATGCATTTTAGGCATGTTGAATTAAACCTACCTGGTAAAATTTTCGACCATTTGTATCAATGCAATGCTTAACAGGCGTTATAACAATCACTAATTCCGGTCTGGTGAGGACAGTTCATTTAAAGGGGTGTAAAATTAAATTAAAGAGGTTAATTTTTGACTTAGCTTTATTGCTCGGTCAGAAGAGATAAATAAAATCAGAAAAACACAGCAAACACAAATATAATAAACCACATGGAAGATGTCACTTCTGAATCCTATTAAAAAAAACACACTAAGAAGGTGTTACAAAATGACTGTACATTTGTATTATAGCTTTAATTTTTTTTTCAGGGTATAAATTGATGTATGTCTTGTAAATATGAATATTTCCAGGGTTTATATTTAAATGTTCCAATTGTTGTCAACATTTATGTTGAACCATGTATATGATTTGTGTTCACTCATACTTGGGTAAAATGCAGTCAATAACATTGATGAATGTGGGGGCTGGCATTTTTCTCCCATGTTCATGAAACTTCGGATGGAAGTTGGGCACTCTGCCTTAAAGTATAATATAGTGACTTACACTATATTTTCCTTTCCTGAATAATTTTTTTTGATCAATTTAAAATCTTCGAAGTGTGGTACTTTATAGAAACGATAAGAGAACACGTTAAGAAGGCCAGCGGTGGGTAATTCAGTGGTTTTCCCACACACCAGAGATTGCGTTCATCGTTATTCTTGTGCTTTTGGGCTTTCTTATGTCGTTCACCACGGTTTTTCTTAACGTAGTCTCAGTTAGGAATTCCTGTACCCCATTTCCTCGTCTTATGTTGGGTAGAATCTGGCAAATTTTCTAGCCGGGGTTTCCAGGCTCTACGATCCAGCTGTCTTCGTGGGATTCCAACATGCTGATGGTAGGTATTTCGGGTACATAGAATATTGCTTCCAACGTTCAGGGGCGAGAATTTACTGGAGTACCATTAAATTCCATGGTTTTTTGAGACCAATGTTTGGAAGAGGTATAACTGGAATACCAGAGAGAGAGCCATAGCTTATGGGGACTTAGACAGAGATGTCATACTCCATGATGTTTCTATAGGCCGGTTGAATGACGCCATTTCATGCTAGTGTCTGACATTGCTGTCAAACACGTGGAAGGCGTCATGAACGGGTATACTCTGACGCCATTACATCGATCATTGCGAATTCTTTGTATGAACGTCAGAAAGTAGTGGTGTACTGACATTTTTAGCACAAAATGCCGGAATTCACTTGTGAACAAAGCGTATATGAGGACACTCGATTTGCACGGCATACATGTAGATACGCAACCATTAATAGATTTTCTTTTTATTAATTGTGGTGCTACACTAGTTTGTAATAAATATTCGATTAGAACATGAACAGTGAAAGGAATACAACGGAATCTTTACTGACGTGTTTGGTCGGCTGGGGCATTTAATGTAGTTCATGTTTGAGCTGCATACACAGTGCTTGGTGTAGTTAAATCCGGCTGATGAGCATTTTTGAACTCATCGTAATTTAGGAGGGTTTTTATTCATTTAAATTATGGTCAAATTAGGATCTTAAATATTATTATCGTCGATATAAATCATCACACGTTTAGGATTGGAAAATTTCATATTTATAGCTGACATTATTATTAGTTACCGGCCCCGTAGTGTAGGGGTAGCGCGCCTGCCTCTCGCCCGGAGGCCCCGGGTTCGATCCCCGGCTCCGTCAGGGATTTTAAAACTGACGTGAGGGTTGGAACGGGGTGCACTCAGCCTCGTGAGGACAATTGAGTAGCTGTCTGACAGTGAGACAGTGCCCCGGTCACGAAAACCAAGATTAACGGCCGAGGGGACCCGACGCGCTGACCACGCGTCACCCCAAAATCTGCAGGCCAAATGGCTGGGCAGCGGTCGCTTGGTAGGCCTAGGCCCTTCAAGGGCTGTAGTGCCACGGGTTTTTTTTGGTTAATTATTATTAGTTATGTTTAAGTTAGCCTAGTTATAAGGTAATGCAATACATTAAATAATTTCCCATGTGGCAGTGGATTTCATTGGAATGTTCGTGCTTTGCTTAGTTATAGTGATACTCATGTTGTTTGTCTTTAGTGAATTATATTAATTATACCATGTCTGGAGAAGAGGAGGTAGTGGACCTTAAGTCGTTATACAGTATGCTACAAAATAAAATCGATGCCATGCATGATCATTGGACAAATACAAGTAAAAGTCTTATACAAGATGTAGTTGCTGAGAGTCTCAGGTAAGATATTACGGGCATCCAAGGCACATTAAAGGAACTACAAAATAGTTCTAAAAGAGTAGAACCCAAAGTGAATAGGGTAGATGAAACAGTAGATGAGGTCCAAGTGGACGTAAAACAAGCCCATACAGACATTCATAAAGTACAAACGGACTTAGGCGCAGTTCAAACTGGACAAATGAAGCTAGAATTATGCGGTAATAAACTTCAATCCACAGTTGATGAGCTTCAATTGAAAATAGGTAAAGTTGAATCTAGTCAAGATAACCATCAACGAGAACTAAGTAAAATTAAAACTAGCCAGGTTAGCATTAAATTCAGTCAGGATTGTGTTAAACTTAGCCAGGATAATCTTGAAACAGAACTAAGTAAAATTATAACTAGCCAGGATTGTGTCAAACTTAGCCAGGATAATCTTGAAACAGAACTAGGTAAAATTAAAACTAGCCTAGATAAAACAGAAACAAAGTTACTTAAAATTGAATCAACACAAAGCCTGATGCAATCTACACAGTCAAATATACAAACCAAGATAGACATAGTAGATGCCAGTCAGAAATTGTTACAGGTCCAGTTGAATGAAGCTGAACAATCCAATAAAGATTTTAAATTAGAAATGCGATTAGAATTATCCAATAATAAGAGAGAATCTAAAAATAATATTGAAGCACTTCAATTACAAGTGTCAAATGACACAATTCACACCCAAGCATCTTTAGAAAACTTAAAAGAAGAGTTATTGTTGTTGGAAACACAAGTTAGGGACCACAATAAACTTATTAAAGACGACTTTGATGTCGATATAAAGGGAATCATAAACGAGAATATAGTCACTTTAAGGCAAGAGATGACTAAAATAAATGAAGACTACTTTAAAGACTTCAAATTAGAGGTCAATAAGAACGTTGTAGAAGGTGAAATTAGATCCAGCAAGGAAATCACAGATGTAAGGGAGGACCTGATAAAAAGGTTGAATGTTATTCAGTCCAATCAAACTACAAACCATGGTAGCATGGAGGATAGAATTCAAACTTTAGAGGTAAAAGTTGATCAAGACAAAACGGAATTAATTGAATTGCGTGAGAAAAAGACTTCGGAAATCAACCAAATCAGAGATCAACTTGAGAGTTCAACAATTGGGGACGGTATAGATCTGGATAAGTTAAGGGATAAATTAAGGGTAAATTGGACCGCAGATTTCCAAACCACGATTAAGGAGATTAATCTCACCACATGAAAGGGAAGGAGGTGATAAATATCCAACTTCTATGGCAAATAGTTGTCCACAGTATCAAATTAATCCAAATTTGAGCTCAGCTAATCCACGTGTCCAAACATACACATCACCGATGACACATGCAGGAACAGGAGCCTACAATCTGAACACATCTAATGGGGCAGGCCACATTACGATTATTAGGAATTTTGAGGATTAGCCTCGGCGTTTCAATAATCTTGATGGGACGACACCTATAGAGTTCATAAGAAGTATGCGTGATTATTTATTGAATCTCACGTGCCAAGGGAAAGACAACTACGAATGGTAGAGCGTTTTCTTTCCGATGCTCCGCTTCAGTGGCACAGAGCGTTTAGATACACGTTTAAAGACTTCGAGGAGTTTGCCGAAGCGTTTATCAATCGTTTTTGGTCTACGGAAGTTCAGAATAACGTTCGTTACGAAATCTATTCGAGCAAGTACTCAAGTACTGGTCCGACCAGTTACTCTGAGTATTTTTCTTGTCAGTTATCGAAATTAAGATTTTTACAGCCTCCGTTAACGGAAGAACAATTGATCGAGGTGATATCTCGACAGTTTCCTGTTGACGTAAGGAGGAACATAATTTCATCCGGAATCGCTAGTTTAGCCGCGATGGACGATTTGTTGAGACGTTTGGACTATGTGAGTGCTGCTACGACACCCACAGTTGCGAGAAACAATCGACATGAACACAGATCCGTGAATACTATCGTCATGGACAGAACACAGCAAACAGACCAAGCCAAACCAGAGAACAGAAATTATGTTAAACCAGGGTGGAATCGGAACAATTACCAAAGGGACGATCGTCAGATTGATCGATACGCAGAACGAAATGAACAACCTTGGACACGAAAATACGAAGAAAGGAATTTCTATCGTCGGAATAATGAATATGATCGAAATAAGTATCGTGATAGACCATACAATCCCAACTATAGACCACGTACTGGTTATAGCAGACACAAAAACTATAGGACGGAGGAATTTGAACGAGATCGAGAGAAACAAAGGCTCAGAAGTGAGCAGGAATAGTCTAAAAATAATAGACGAAAAAATTCAGAAGAGAGGGAAAATCAGGAGATTGATGAGCGAGAAAGTAGACCGAGTACTAGTCGTCAGGGGAGCATCGAACAGACTCCTGACGAAGGGGAAAAACGCCAATCTCGAAACGCAAGTAGGAACTCAGAATTTGACACTTCCATATGAAATAACTATAAATGAAACGTTCAACGTAGCAGACGAGGATCTCTTATATGAAGAAGGAGGGAGAGAGGAAGGAAGGCCTACTGAACTACCGGCGATCCAAGTACAAGTAGGAGAGCAACTATGTAGAGCTTTAGTTGATACAGGGGCTATGATTTCGATCATAAGTGAGGATTGCTTTGAAAGATTGAAAAAGGAAGATCCTTTTGTCATACTGCCAGCGTGTTCTATGAAAGTTAAAGGAATATTTAAAGACAGGTCGATGAAATGCAAAATTCAAGCTCTGATGAAATTCCGGATCAATAACAAGCGATATGAGAATATATTCGTCGTGGTGAGGAACATCAATTTGGATTTAATCATTGGGATGGACTTTATTATCAAAGCTAGAGCAGTGATTGATATAAATAAAAGACTAATACAATTTCATGAAGATGCTACAGATCAGGTGGCAATAGAAGAACAAGATATAGATAACATTAATGATGATCACCCTAGATTGGAAATCCTAGAAAACATATTCAATGAAGTCGAGCAAGAGAGGGAGCAGTATGCACTCAAAGCCGAGGGATTCGAGTACGTTGAACAGGAGTTCAAAGAATTAATAGAGAAATATCAGGACGTTTTTGACGACGAACCAGGAATTATTAAGGATTTTAAATACCAGATAAGGTTAATTGATAACTCTCCATACCAGGCGAAGTTGTACCCAATTCCGCAAAAATATTATGATGAAGTCAAAGTCATCATAAGGAAAATGGAGCAAGAAGGTATTATTAAGAAAGAAGCATCCTCATTCCTCAATCCGATCACGGTAGTGAAGAAAGCGAATGGACAACTGCGATTATGTCTCGATGCACGGAAAATTAACACAAGAATACTCTTAGAGACAGACCGACCACACAAGATTCGTGAACTTCTAAGGAAGTTTAAAGGAAAAGCTTGTTTTAGTGTATTAGACCTCACGGCGTCATTTTACCAAGTTGAACTTGAGGATGACAGTCGCCAATACACAGCTTTCCTTTTCGATCAAACCACGTATGTGCTTTGCAGGGTCCCGTTCGGAATGATTAACAGTGGCCCGGCACTCATACGAGCTCTCGGCGACAAGCTAACTGATGCTGTGAAAGAACACGGAATCTGTTATATCGATGACATCATCGTATCATCAGCAGACGCTCGGGAACATCTAGGATATCTCAGACAGTTGTTTGACAATCTGCGTCAGGTTAACATCAAGTTGAACTACGACAAATGTAGATTCATGCATGAGCGCATACATTTTCTGGGGCACACGATAGACCAGAAGGGTTATCATCCTAATACTAAAAAATTTGAGGCGATCACTCAATTCCCTAGGCCTATGAAGATCAAACAATTAAGAGAATTCCTAGGCATGTGTCAATTTGTGTCTAGCCATTGTCCAGGATATTCAGTGACTATGGCACCTCTTTATGAAGTTCTAAAAAAGAATAACCGATGGAAATGGACAGAAGAAACAAACCAAGCTTTCGAAGCGGCTAAGGACATGTTAAGGAACTGTATTAAATTAGAATATCCGGAGTTCGACAAGACTTTTTATATTGAATCTGATGCGTCTAGAATAGGCATAAGTGCACTGCTCTATCAGAAGGATAGCGAAGGCAAGAAACACTACTTAGATTTTCATAGTAGGAAGTTGAAGAACCATGAACGAAACTACTTCACTTCTGAATTGGAAGCACTTGCTTTCATTTCTGCTTTGTAGAAATGGAAGAAGATATTGACGGGTTATCAAGTGGTTATCGTTACTGACCACAGAGCGCTTCAGTTTATGCTGAAAACAGACTTATCCAGTGACAGGTTGACGAGATGGACATTGTTTCTTCAACAGTTCAATGCCACCATCGTGCACCAGCCTGGTAAGGACAACCTGTTAGCTGATGCCCTTTCAAGAAATCCTTCAAACAATATCCAGATTAATACTGTACAGTTGGAGAGGGAACATGTGGCTACCCTAGAAAAGCTAAAGAAGATAGTAGTGTCACAGAAGAGACACAACCCAACTAGACTTATGTACAGGTTTTTGAAAGGGTATTTGGATGACTCCGATCCGAGCTATTATCAGGTCAGAAAGCGTTCTGTGAGGTATCTGATTTGCAATGATGCTGTGTGTAAATATATCGACAGGTAGAGGACGAAAGTCAGGATTATAGTCCCTCCAAAGATCACTTCGGGTCTGATATGGTTGGCTCACAACATCACTGGACATGGAGGGCTAGATAAAACGTTTAAAACGTTATTAGAAACCTTCACATGGAACAGGATGAGAGAATCCGTAGCAGACGCGATAAAGACGTGCCAGGAGTGCCAACGAGGGAAATACCCCTCAGCTTTATCTAAGGAGAAACCTCGAGCCATCATTCCTTCAAGGCCAAGAGAGCTGATGGCATGTGACCTCTTCGGTCCTTGTACAAAGGGGGCTAGGGGAAATCAATTTCTCCTAGTTACTGTCGATGTGTTTTCCAAGTACGTGACCCTTGATCCCATACAGAAAGCCACAGCCACACAGGTCCTTAGTCGATTGGAAAAGAGAGTTTTTCCTAAAGTCGGGAAGCCCGAATCACTGTTGTCTGACCATGGAACTCAGTTCACGTCTCAGGAGTTCGAGACGGCCATGGAAAGATTAGGTATAAATCACGTATTCTCCAGTATACGTTACCCGGGGTCGAACGTCTCGGAACGTATAATGGGCGAAATTTCCCAATACACACGCTTATATTGCCCAGAAGATCATGCGAGTTGGGTTAAGTTTGTACCACTTATGGAAGAGTGCATGAACTCCACTTACCACGAAAGTACTGAAGATGTGCCCATGAGTGTGCGCTTCAATACAAAACCCACCAGAGCATCGAGCGAGATCACCAACTATATTCCCAGAGATGTAGAACCAACAAGAGAAGAAAGAATACTCGCTGTTCGTGAAAATCTCATGAATGCGGCTGAGAAACGGCAGAAGCGTATTAGAAATAAGCGCTATCGTCCGCCGTTCAATAGGTATGACTTAGTCTTGATAAGAAGACCTACGAAAGCAGATGTGCTCAGGAAAAAGTACACGAAATTTGCCTATGTCTTCCACGGCCCACATCGCATATCTCGTGTCTTTGGTAATAATTGCTACGAAGTCACTAGTCTGGATGGGAGAGAAACCATTGGGCGCTTTAACGCGAAAAACATTAGAAAATATTACAAGAAGATAATATGAATAAAAGAGAATGATGTTCCATTAGTTTGAGAGGTTTGTTTTTATGTACATATAAGTCTGTTCCGACTTTATGTATCATGTCGAGGGGAATATGTACCCTCATTCTCATGACAGGAATGCCTTTATGGGAAGGTAATATGTAATTACTTGTGAACATGAAGGGAGAGTCAGGATCATATGTTTCGCGACCCACAAGTTGACTTTGGATAGCGATCACGACGAGAGAAGCGGGGCGCATGCGTTGCAATTACTGTTGTCACAGCTGATTGGTTAGGGGTATTGATTATTTTATCGACTAGCAACAAGAGATAAATTATGCCCTTTGGATGGGAATTCAAGTTTTTTATACGTTCTGGCGTATTTTAACATGTCTGTAATTATAGCAGGTGTTGGATTATTAACTACTTTCAAATAATTGAATTCTTAGGAACACGGAAATAAGATATTTGCATCTTATCAGTTCCAGTTTTGAGCACTCGTGGCGCGACGGTAGGTGACCTCGCAGTCGCGACCTGGCTTGAACAACGGAGAGGGTAGATTGGATTATACCACGCACGAATACACATGTATCGAGTTATACCGGTGACCGGCGAGGAAATGTCACGTGAACCGTGAGTGAAAGTTCGTCTTGATTAGTGTACTACTATTGTACGACAGGGAGTTTTCTTAGTGCCGAAAAGGACTCCAGTTTCAGTACCGATTAGGCCATTGCGATCGAAATGAAAATGCAGCTTGTCTTGCTAGATAACTGTTCATTATAGGCCAGCCGTATAGTGTTCGTGAAAGGTGGATACTTGCTTTTACAAGCATACAATCATAATGTTCATTCCGTAGACATTCTTCGCATTGGAACTGGCCGTATCGATACACTCACTTCGTGTGTGTTGTCAGAACAATTAGCACCTCCATTTGAGAAGCATTTCTCAATACGAGTGCTTGGATTTTGAATATACTTCATATATATATATAGGGCCTAACTCATATGTCTGTGATCTTGCAATTATGTTGAGCAATTCCATGTCGAGAGGAAAGGCTGCTATGTGCTTCGGTAACTTAACCATGGGCGGTTAGGCGATATAGACATGAGTGTCACTGTACGAGCGAAGTCACGTTCATTTTGATGCTATAGGTCTTGCGGCCCGTGCTGGTGAGTGCGAACACAGCTGTTGTATTGCAATACAGTGTGTTTCGAAATTACCCGATTGCGCGAGGCCAGTGAACTTTGGTGTTCGAGCCGTTATAGACATCACTGCGTGCTGCGGTTGGTAGGACGTTATCCGAAGATGAAAGGAACTGTCGTTGGTATTAGAGTGGAACATTCAGTCAGGATGGGAGATGTCTGGAGATCCAGGGTTCGTTTCTCGCTTTCCTGGACAGTGAAGACTTCTATTGCATACATGGAGGGAACAGTCATGAAGGACATGACTGTGTTCTTTCGGGGTCTACAAGAATCATCTAAGGTACAGAATTAACCATCTTCAATCGTACCTAAGCATGTTTATTCTAACGTTGTCACCCTGCCACATTTTTTTCTTTTATGGGATTTTTCGTAGAATGTCTAAGAATGGAGTTTAGGTTTGATCCTAGTGTCAAGACTGATTCTATTCTGGACAGGGTTTTGATTCTACTAAAAGGTCGCACCCATTGTAATTAAATGTATTATAGTTTAATTTTCTTTTGATTACTGTAAATTCAAGTTCATTTTATGGGGAATTTATTTAATGTAGAGAAGAGGAACTTTAGGCCACTCAAGATTCATCATTTTTCGTGTTTGATTTATATTGTAAATGAACACTAGTTTTATGCCTTCATATGACATTACTCGAGTTTGGGTAGACTCAGTTTGGAGTTTCTACTCCCGTAAGTCTACTTAGAAGACTGTTATACACTCGAAAGTGAAATTTCAGTATTCAGGTTGATTTTCGAATACTGCAGTAAGCTTTATGAAGCAGGTTCAGTGAAGAAAGCGGATTTGTTTTGATTTGCTAGGAATTTATTGCGAATTTTGACTTGATCCAGGTACTTTCTACCGTAATTTTTTTTGCGATTCAGCATTACGTTTGCTTTAATAGATTCGATCAAGATCCATTATTGATGGACTAGACAGATGTTTTAAACACAGTTTGAAGACATTTGAATACATTCACCCTATGTTATTAACGCGAATCCCAGACTAGATTTATGTGGAAGCAGATATATCGCCAAATCTGCAATTGTTATTTAACACTTATTGAAAGCTATGCATATTGATCGTGAATAATAATAACATAAGAGCAAATGAAATAATAATTAAACAGTGATTAATTGAACTGTAAAGAAACTTGTATAATTTTAGCAACAATATTCATTTTGAATGTGATTGTCAACTAAGCCGAATTCTTTGTTCACCAAGAAAGATAATTAATTGAAGCGCTAAAGGTATAGTAGTAGTGCCTGATAATATAAATCATATGAATGCTTAGTGTAGCATGATATTTAATGGCAAAGCCATGTAAAGGCTAATGTCCTTGATTATTAAAAGGGTATTCAATGGAATATTCCAAGTTGTAGTATGGAAAGTAATCCACTCAGATAGATTGTGATATTAGGGCAGTTTATTTCAGTATCAGTTCAAGTAAATAATCTGTTGTGGAAATCATGCATTTTAGGCATGTTGAATTAAACCTACCTGATAAAATTTTCGACCATTTGTATCAATGCAATGCTTAACAGGCGTTATAACAATCACTAATTCCGGTCTGGTGAGGACAGTTCATTTAAAGGGGTGTAAAAATTAAATTAAAGAAGTTAATTTTTGACTTAGCTTTATTGCTCGGTCAGAAGAGATAAATAAAATCAGAAAAACACAGCAAACACAAATATAATTAACCACATGGAAGATGTCACTTCTGAATCCTATTAAAAAACACACTAAGAAGGTGTTACAAAATGACTGTACATTTGTATTATAGCTTTAAATATATATTTTTTTCGGGGTATAAATTGATGTATGTCTTGTAAATATGAAAATTCCCAGGGTTTATATTTAAATGTTCCAATTGTTGTCAACATTTATGTTGAACCATGTATATGATTTGTGTTCACTCATACTTGTGTAAAATGCAGTCAATAACATTGATGAATGTGGGGGCTGGCATTTTTCTGCCATGTTCATGAAACTTCGAATGGAAGTTGGGCACTCTGCCTTAAAGTATAATATAGTGACTTACACTATATTTTCCTTTCCTGAATAATTTTTTTGATCAATTTAAAATCTTTGAAGTGTGGTACTTTATAGAAACGATAAGAGAACACGTTAAGAAGGCCAGCGGTGGGTATTTCAGTGGTTTTCCCACACACCAGAGATTGCGTTCATCGTTATTCTTGTGCTTTTGAGCTTTCCTATGTCGTTCACCATGGTTTTTCTTAACGCAGTCTCTGTTAGGAAATCCTGTACCCCATTTCCTCGTCTTATGTTGGGTAGAATCTGGCAAATTTTCTAGCCGGGGTTTCCAGGCTCTACGATCCAGCTGTCTTCGTGGGATTCCAACATGCTGATGGTAGGTATTTCGGGTACAGTACCTTCTTCAAGGCCACGGCCACCTCCTTCCCTCTTCCTTGCCTATCAATCCTGACCATCCATTACCTTCCCTCGTGAGGCCCCTTTTCGCTTTGCAGGTGAGGCCGCCTGGTGCCAATCACACCTCACCAGTTGTATCCACTCCGATTAGATGTTTCCAGCTCTAGGACACTGCCCGTAGAGACGGTAGTGGTGAGTTCCCTCGCTGAGTCCGTGGGTTCCACCAACCTGGAGGGTAAACGACTAAGAAGAAGAAAAGAAGAGTATTTGCAATGCCGATACTGTACATTATTTAATGTCACAAACGTTCACCCCCATACTATGATTTCAGAATCTCTTTTGCCGCTCACAATACACGTTATTATAACTGACCATAAAATAAACATTATTCACGGCACCTACAATTATACCAATTGCCAATGTTTAAAAAATAAATAAAAATAAGAAACACAACACACTGCAAAAGCTCATCGGTGGGATTCGATCCAGCGATCCCGTGCTTAAGAAGCAGGACTCTTACCGCTGCACCACGCGCTCGTTGGCTTCTTGATAGCGTACAACGCACATAGACGCCGCACTGTATTTGCAATTATTTAATTTCTCGGAAACGGCTGAGAAGCGCACCTTACTACTTGCACCTGATATACGCCTGGTCATGCCCTACACGCAGTGATGTAAAATACCCAGGTATTTATAAATGGGGGTAAATACCCAGGGTAAATTTGGGTAAATACCCAGGTATTTTAGATTTTTCATAAAAAATCCGGTGTCGTGGTAAGTTGAACCTTAAAAAAGTGTACCGGTGTGCAAACTATTCTACATTAACTTTTTAGAAATGTAACAACATTAGATAGTTAATAAAATTAAATTTAATTAGAATTGGGACTTAAAACACTAATAGATCACAAAAATGATGTTATCAAGTTTTTTGACTTAAAAGACATCAACTTAAGCTAAAGATCTCTTAAGTTCAGATAAAAGACTGAAATGAAAATCTGTTGCCACTATAAACTAACAACTCAACTACACCGAACAAGTTAGGCTTAGTACAGTACACATCAAACAAAGATTAGAAAATGGAGGGAAGTACAGTGTCAGTTTGAATTCGGGGTAGAATGAGCTGAGCAGTGTTGCCAACACATATGCTTGCTGGCATACTACAAAAACTTCCTGACTTGCATTTATATTGTTTACAATATGATTTTAAAAAATAAATTTTTTTATATTTCAAATTGATGAAAAATAACTTAAAGCACTTTTACTAAGTAATGTCCAAAAAACATGAATTATTTATATAATCCGGGCCGTGAAAGTTTTAATATACACACTTTTACTAAGCTTTTTCTTTTTTATTTAAATGTCCTTCTATTGAACATATTTTACTACCTTTTGAGTTTAGGCATACACATATTTCAATTAATATGCATATAGCCTACTCTTATTACTACAAAAGTAGCTTTTCCCTCCCACATCTTTGTTGCTAATTTCCAGTACCGTAATAAGACTAGACCTTGTCAATATCTTGATATTTATTAAAAACTAGCAGAAATACCCGTTCTTCGAACGGTGTTCGATGTTAACACCAGACATTATCAATTGAGCTACTATTGCAATGGTTAGTGATTTGTCATTTCTTCATAAGTTTATCAGAACGAAGTTAGTTTTCTGGGAATATCAGCCACACTGTTAATTTACGGGCCTTAAAATGTGATTTTCGGAGACCCTTTATAGACTCCCGAATTTTGTGTCTCACTTTGAGAAGCGCAACATATGGTTTGGTCGTCCTTCTAGGATAATTTTTATATTTCACCTATTTTAGCATGTATTTTGAGAAGTTTTCCCCTATATCCACCCTTCTACTGTATGATAAGTACGGTGAAGAGTTTTATAAATGATTGGTGTATTGACTCTCATGGTTACCATACCTAATTTTACGATGCACCAAGCATCCGAACACGAATTATAGGCGTACATAAAGATACACAGAAAGACAGACAATTCTATTGTCTACAACATATCACCCAGATATCCAAATAGGGGTATATCTACCACACAGTATCAAACAAAATCATCCTTACGATGAACCCATATGTCGACAAAAAATAATACTAATTTAAAGAAAGATTAGTTAAAATGTGCTCACAAACTAAATTCACCTAACGTGTACTTCCTGACTTGAAATAGAATTGAAAGCCTTGTAGACGAAACGCAATACACGTCACATAAAAACTGACCCTTTACGTTTTGTTAGGTCCCCATACACAGGAAGACCCCTTTCATTAATTTTAAAGGCTTGTGGTGTATGAAAATTTGGGTTCTTTAGCCTCAAATGGCCCAAATTCCTAAAAGCCGCAAAAATGCTGTTTCAATTCAGGAATTTTTGAAAATAATGTTGCTGTTTGGAGATAGAATAGACCTTTTGTACTATAATATGCCACACGTGAAAATTGCGTGAAAAATTCTAGGTTACGCCTTGACCCCCTTAACTGCATTGATGAATTACTGTATATAGTCTAAGTTGTTTCCGTGATAACCTTATAGCCATTTGCAAACTTTCACAGAAATGCAATAAATGGAGTGACATTGCTTCTTACAGAAATAGATGGAAAGTTGGATGTCACCCCTTAAGACAATGTTGTCATGGTTACCTACTTGCATTCCTTCATTAGTTTGTTAAATTAAATTAGTTTTCTGGGAATATCTCAGAAACTGTTGATTTAAGAGCCTTATAATGTAGTGTTTGAGGACCCTTTAGGGCCCATGAGTTTTTTTCTGGCACCGAGGGGCTTTGTCTCGTCGTTGTACGCCATAATATAATAATAATAATAATAATAATATAATGTAGGGATAGGAATATAATAGACCTGCCGTACCAACCCGCAGGTGTAAATCGCGTGAAAAATTTCTAGAGAACCCCTTGACCCCCTTAAGCGCATTATACGTATTGATGAATTTTATAGCCTAATTTGGTTCCGTGATAACCTTCTAGCCGTTTGCAAACTTTCTCACTAATGTAGTTAATGGAATTGCATTGCGTCTTACAGCAATAGATGGATCTCTGCGATTCTGTTGCCATAGTTACCGGCTTGCATTCGTTCATTAGTTTATTAAATGAAATTAGAATTTTGGGAATATCTCAAAAACGGCTGGATTTAGGGCCTTAAAATGTGGTTTCCGGGGACCCTTTAGGGCCCCCGAGTTTTGTCTCTCACATGGAGGGGCTGAAAATGAGCTTTGTCTCGTCCTTCTACGCCTATTTCAGCATGTATTTTAAGGGGGTAGGCCCCCTTTTAGAGAGGTACGGAGAAGAGTTACATCAATGATTAGTGTCGTGCCTCTGATGGATATCTGTACCAAATTTTAGGTTGATACACCCAGCCGTTCTCGAGTTATAAGGGAACAAAGTTGTCCACAGACAAACAAACAAACAGACAGACAAAACAATTATTTTCGCGCGCATACATATTAAAACTGTCTGAAACGCGTAAATAACTCAAATTTCCGTAGAAATTTAGAAAAAAAAACAGGCAAACATTTATTTTTATATATAGAAAGATATACTGCACCGCTCAGTGTTGACCGTGTTTTATTGCACAAATTTAGGTTTTACTCGCTAACCGTTGGAGATACACGGAAAGTGATAAGGACCTTTCGGATAGAATATTAAATGTTAAAGCTCGTGTATGCCATTAAAAGTTTGCTATTTCTTAGCGTTCTCTTTTTATTTGAAGTGGAAATATGAAATTTTGAAACCAAAGGGAGTAGTGACGTCACAAATGTGGGTTTAACTCGCTAACTGTTGGCGATACACGAAAAGTGATAAGGACCCTTCGGATAGGAAATTAAATTTTAAAGCTCGGATTTGCCATCAAAAGTTTGCTATTTCTTAGCGTTCTCTGTTTATTTGTATTGGAAATATGAAATTTTGAAACCAAAGGGTGTAGTGACGTCACTAAAATGGTCGCCATTTCTTAAATAGTGCAAAATATCGAAATCAAAAGGAGCCTATGTGTAACTTTGGTAAATCAGCTACATCCATGCAAAATTTCATCTAAATCGGACCAGTGGTTCTTGCGTGATTGAGTAACAGACACACACCATCTCATTTTTATATACTCGTATTAGTATGATTTAAAACACTAAACAACCAAAAGGTTTTATCCAATATGTTACTTTAGTTTAAGTAATAAACACACATAAAGATAAGGTTACAATGCCAAAACATATAAATACCCAAAAATACCCTGACGTCCATTTTCCTTTTTTTAAGTTTTGAAGGATCAATATTGTTCCTGATTTCAATTTAAGGCATCAAATACCTGTGCTTCGGTCCTTGTTTGACCAACACTTCATCAACGCGCATCATAAAGTGCTGTAAAAAGGTCAAAAAATGAAAATACCCTCATTTTGGGTATTTAAATGACCACTGGGTATACACCCGGATAAATACCCAAATTATATTTACCTTCCCACTGGGTATTTACCCGGCCCATATCACTACCTACACGTGTACTAAAGATGGTTCGAATCGGTGACCCATGAATCGTAGCCTCTCCTTGTCAGCTGTTCCAAGCTCCCGACATATCCTTCGAAATAGAGGGTGTGGGTGAGAAGTATGCTCAGAACTCTTGCCGTGTGACGGTTAGACGTAGGGTCTTGTTATGTGGCGACCGTGGGTTGCGGAGAGGAAAAGCGGGGCAAAGTGACAGGAAGGCTGTCAGTATTGAATGCGCGGGGTTAGCAATACTGAATTTGTCCCATAATTTACGCTTGTAATAGCGGACACACCTCCAATTTTACAAAAGTCGTGATCTAAAATTGGATAGTGGGTGGGTAACATCTATTACTACATGACCCCCAAAATTATTATTCATTATTACAAAGGGTATTTTGACTATTTTCAGTAGTGTAGAAAATTGTATCGCCTTGTTCCGGGCTCCTATACAGCTTACATTTTCTTTCGATCTTTCACTTGCCATAGGACGCGCCATCGGCGTATGGTTATGCATTACCAGCTTCCGGTTTAGTAGTCAGGTAATGGAAGCAATGGGAACTGTGTATTACAATTTTTCTTGCGTGTAACTAGGCAAATTATTGTTGTTAGGTTAAATAAAAGTTGTAAAATGCACCAAGAATGATATAATCTTCAGCTGTGTGCAGTGAGAAAGCTCTGCATGTGTTCATTCCTTATGTATTAACTAGCAGAAGTATCCATTCTTCGAACGGTCCTCGGTATTAATAACCAGACGTTATCACTTGAGCTACTGTTGCAATGGTTAGGGGCTTGGAACCTGTTTGTTGACTAAGAAAAATGATTAGTTAATTTGTGCTCTCAAACCAAATTTACCTAACGTGTTCTTCCTGACGTGAAAATAAAATTGAAAACCTCGTAGACGAATCGCAATACACGTCACATACAAACTTACCCTAACCGTTGTGTCAAGTGCCCAACCACAGGAAGACCCCTATTATAAATTATAAAGGCTTGTGGTGCAGGAAAATTTAGGTTTTTAGCCTCCAATGGCCCAAACTCCTAAAATCAGCAAAAAAATAGTCTACTATTTCAAATCAGAATCTTTTGAAAATAATGTTGCTGTTTGGAGATATAATAGACCTTCTGTACGACATATCGCACGTGTAAGTCGTGTGAAAAAAATCTAGGTTACTCCTTGAACCCCTTAAGCGCGTTGATGAATTTTACAGTTTTAGTTGGTTCCGTGATAAATTTATAGCCATTTGCAATCTTTCACAGAAATGTAATAAATGGAGTGGCATTACTTCTTCCAGAAATAGATGGAAAGTTGGATGTCACCTCTTGAGATACTGTTGTCATGGTTACTGGCTTGCATTTCTTCATTGGTTTAATGAATGAAATTAGTTTTCTGGGAATATCTAAGAAACTGTTGGTTTTAGAGCCTTAAAATATAGATTTCGGGGACCCTTTTCTGCTCTTTAGGGGCCCCGAGTTTTGTTTCTGACACCAAGGGGTTGAAAATGAGCTTTGTCTCGTCGTTGTACGCCATAATAATGATAATAATTAAAATAATAATAATAATAATAATATAACAATATAGGGATAGGAATATAATAGACCTTATAATAGAGTACCCCTTGACCCCTTAAGCGCATTATATGTATTGATGAATATTTCAGCTTAATTTGGATCCGTTATAACCTTATAGCCGTTTGCAAACCTTCACAGTAATGTAATAAATAGAATTGCATTGCGTCTTACAGATATAGATGGACCTCTGAGATTCTGTTGCCATTGTTACCGGCAAGCATTCTTTCATTAATTTATTAAGAGAAATTAGTTTTCTATATCTCAAAAACTTTTTGTTTTAGGGCCTTAAAATGTGGTTTTCGGGGTCCTTTTATGGCCCCCGAGTTTCGTTTCTCACATTGAGGGGCTGAAAATGAGCTTTGTCTCACCCTTCTACGCTTCTTCCAGCATGTATTTTAGGGGGGGTAGGCCCCCTGTTATGAGAGGTACGGAGAAGAGTTACATCAATGATTAGTGTCGTGCCTCTATGGATATCTGTATCAAATTTTACGTTAATCCACACAGCCGTTCTCGAGTTATAAGGACACAAAAAATTGTCCACAGACAAACAGACAGACAAAAAAAATGCGTGCATCCGTCACAAAACCGTCTGAAACGGGCAAATATCGCAAATTTCCGTGGAAATTCAGAAAAAAAACAGCTAACTTTCATTTCTATATAATAGAGAAGGGATATAATAGACCTTCCGTACCATACCCGCACGTGAAATCGCGTGAAAAAATTCTAGAGTACCCCTTGACCCCTTAAGCGCATTGTATGTATAGATGAATAATTCAGCTTAATTTGGATCCGTTATAACCTTATAGCCGTTTGCAAACCTTCACAGTAATGTAATAAATGGAATTGCCTTGCGACTTACAGAAATAGATGGACCTTCTGAGATTCAGTTGCCATGGTTACCGGCATGCATTCTTTCATTAATTTATTAGGTGAAATTAGTTTTCTGGAAATATCTCAAAAACTGTTGGTTTTAGCGCCTTAAAATGTGGTTTTCGGGGTCCTTAGGGCCCCCGAGTTTCGTTTCTCACATTGAGGGGCTGAAAATGAGCTTTGTCTCACCCTTCTACGCCTATTTCAGCATGTATTTTAAGGGGGTTTGGCCCCTTTTGTGAGAGGTACGGAGAAGAGTTACATCAATGATTAGTGTCGTGCCTCAGATGGATATCTGCATCAAATTTTACGTTGATCCACCCAGCCTTTCTCAAGTTATAAGGACTCATAATTGTCCACAGACAAACAGACAGACAGAAAAAAAATGCGCGCATCCGTCATAAAACAGTCTGAAACGCGCAAATAACGCAAATTTCCAAGGAAATTCAGAAAAAACAGACAAACTTTCATTTATATATATATATAGAGAGAGAGGTGATGCCCACTTTGTGACACTTTTTGAGTTTTTTTGTAAATAGCGGGAAATATTTAATATGCTCGCTAAATATTATTACCGATTTCAACAGTCAAAGACTTAAGCTACATTTTGCGACTAGAATAAGCTCGATATCTTAATTACCCGTGACGTAATTGAAGGTTAACTTTGTCACTAACTCGCCCCAATCTCGGGGCGACTTAGTGACGAAGAACCTTATCATAGAAAACACATTGACAATTACATTTTCACTTAGCCACCCCGCTTAGTTTAGTTTTGTGACTTAATAGAAAGATTTTTATGTCGTACTGAATGCATACCGGTACAACTTTTTTAAATAAAAGAGGTAATACACAAAAAATTTAATAACAACAATTGAGTGATGAGAAACATTTGTTTATTGAAATTTGCAAAGCTTAACAAAACTTTTTTCTGTTCAATAATAATTAAAATACAATGAACTCAAGGTTTAAAATAATGGCCAGAACGTTTTCTTTAAAGTAAATAAAAATAGACACAGTAAAAGAAAATCTATTGAAATCTGTAGGTGCTCTTCCAACGGTACTCATTAAATTGCTGCATCTCCTTTACTTGGAAGAGCCCTCTAGTGCTCACTTGCTTCGGCGGGTTGATCTGTATCACAATCTCGGCCTTTGGGTAGAAGTTTTCCTTTGGCTTATCCGGCTATTTCCAGTTTTTCCTGGTTTTCTCCATTACACTGATGGCGTAGCCATCAGCGTTTTCTGCTGTGATTTTTCCTGGTCTAAGTTCCTCTTCGTAGATAACTAGTACATGGTCTCCCACGGTAAGTTTTTCTGAGTTTGGAGTTGTGGACCGCTGGACACTGTCGGTGTTCACCTCTTCAAGGTCAGAAAACGTTTCCGAGCTATCGCCGTCATCGTGAACCGAATATGTGTCGCACTCTGTTTCGGACTCTTCACTTTCATCAATCTTCTTTTCCTCAGTCCGGCCTTTCTTGCCCACTGATTCCTGCTTTTTGGGGTTTCCATCTTTTGGCTTAGGGCCTCTTTTTTTTTCTTGGAAGAACCCGATTGCTCGTTGTCTTCCGTGGTGTTCTTCTCAGCGTCTTGGAAATCAGCTGTTCCGATGCTTTTGCCGGCTGGAACATTGAGCTTCTTCCGTCTTCTGACTGTTCTAGCTGCGGTCACCTCACCCTTTTTCTTCCGTAGTTCCTCCATGAAGAGTTTTCCAACGTACGCAGTCATGTTTCCCAAATTTTCATAAGCTTCATAGTTTGGAAGTAACTTTAAAACTGTTTTTTTCTTTTGTCGATGGGAAACATTCCTGTCTTTCGGAAACAAGCTTGAAGATTCGATGCTCTATTTGGCTCCATCACAGCTTCCAGTTTCTTCAGAAGTCCTGGAAACTCATATTTAGGTACAGTGCTGCATCGAATGCCATTGCTGGTCTTCTTCCAGTCTGATAGTACTTTTCTCCAGTTGATTTTTAAGGTTTTAAAAAACGCCACGTCAAATGGTTGGATCAGGTGAGTGGAATTAGGCGGTAGGGCAATGAACCTAATAGGCCAAAAACGAAAATATAAACAAAGTGTCACCAAGTCGCCCCGATTATCACTGAATTTTTAAATAACTGCAAATAACTTCCACAAAACACATCGTACGAAATCGGTATTGCATTAACTTTTACACTAAATATAAGTGTTTAATATTAATTACTTGTCAAACTGAACTATGCATCTAACGGCGTACACAATCGAAATTTTCCGGAAATCTTATAAATAAACTTATTAATAAGTCACTACCGGTCACCGCAGCGAAAGCTTTTCTCTGTAGCCGCTAGTGGACGCCCAACACTCCACTTCACCATGCTGGTCGCTGCACGTGTCTCTATCTCTCTTGGTTACGGCGCTAATTTCAAAAACAAAATGTCACGTCGCTTGTCACAATGACACCCCGATCGTCACAAAGTAGGCAATACTTTCTTTAAATCTAATCCATTCAACATTTCCTTCCTGTAACGAGTCTGATGGTAAATTATTGCCCATATTCTTCATGTACTCTATTTGTTTCTCTGTCTTCTTTAATTCCCATGTCCTAATTTTTGGTTTCCTGCATTTCTGAGGTTTATGAACTACAATGTTTTTGATCGTTGCAAGGAGCAATCTGTGGTCACTGTCTAGACTTTCACTTGGTATAACTCGAACATCACAGATGATCTTCCCTGCTTCATAGTCTGATATGATATAATCAATCACAGTTTTAGATTCTCCGTTCCAGCTATGTGTTGTTAGTTTGTGACTTAGCTGTTTCTGAAACCAACTATTGTTTATTCTCAATCTACTCCGTAGACACAGATCTAGGAGATTTTCACCTTCTTGGTTCCTATTGTCATAACCATGTGGACCCAGTATGCTTTCATATCCCAGTCTATCTGATCCAGCTTGGGCATTCAGATCTCCTACTATAATTGCATTTTCTTCTCTTTCTATAGTTTCTTCTAGATCGGTTAGGAATTTTTCTTTTTCTTCCTCATTGAAGCCTGAACTACTGTCAGCACTTTCTTGTTTAGTGATATATCCAGTTTAATAATTCTTTTATTCACGTATATTACCTCACTAATAACATCTATGTCTTCTCTTAGTATAAAACCTACACCTTTCTTGGCTTCCGTTCTATGACCATTCCAATGCAGTTCATATCCTTTCCTTAGTTTCCTTATTCCTCTGCCTTTCCACTTCGTCTCACTCAGACCAAGAATACAGAGGTTTCTCCTTTCCATCATATCTATTAGTTCTTCGGTTCTACCATTCAGAGTCAGGATATTTAATGTTCCAATTAGGTGTTTATGTTTTTTTTACGTTGGGTTTCTTCTTCTTAGAACATCGTACATGAACATCAGCCTTACGGTCATCATACATTGTACATGTTTGAGAAGATTTGTCAGTTCGGTGTTTTTGTGTTCCGAGGCTCGTTTTATTGTTGAAAGCAATTAACATTTTTACTCATCTGCTGGCCTGCTAAGCCTAACGCATCTGAGGATTTTCTTTCGGGGTTTACTCCCTTAGCCTTTGAAGATCCCTCCTCACCACGAGGCAGTGGTTTCCTCTTCTAATTTTCCCCAGAGAGGATGGGTTGCCTCGTCCACCATCTCCGCCTTTCAAAAGGTCTCCTTCTCTGCCGAAGATGCTGTTAAGGTCTTCACCCGTAACCCTGGGCATGGGTTCCACGTTATACCCCGTGGGACTGGGTCCTTGCCTGAACTTAGCTCTCCTTTCACACCGGCCTACTGATGTGGAGGATCCCCCCCCCCCCCCCAACGTGGATGCGCCAGACACGAATTACTCAAGTGGAGGATAGGGAAGGTGACCCATCTCCCTTGAGCCGGGTTAATGGTTGCGTATAATGCCACAACCAGTATTCGCCCTAATGTTATACAAACCCGTAACCCTATCTGCTATAACGCCCCCTTACAACTGTTTCTGTATAAACCTGATGTTATTCACCCCTCACCCTACTTTTTACGAAAAGATTTATTTCTTCATCCCCCATTCGCACGCCGATACGTACTGCACCAGAATTCTCCAATCAGCACCTATATCCGCTGAGATGAAAAGGATTGCAGACACACAAATACCCAGCTCAAAATATCTTACCGTGGTCTGCTAAGTAAGAATTGGGAATTCTAGGATCACATAGTGCATATTTAAATAGTACTACCTGAACAGCTACATACTTCTACTATTATTTACATTTAATAGTGAATTCGAGAAACTCCGATCTCGAGGGGTGTTAAGGTCTAACTATAGCGGGCACCAGTAGCTATCCAGCAGTACCATTTACGAATATTATAGAATGAGTAAGCGATCAGTAAAAATAAAATTGACTGAGTCACTAAAAAGTGCCAGCCGTTTATTCACTAAGGAACGATACATGAAATGTCTCTATCGCAAATAATCTGACTTAGTGTCCCATTTGACACTAGAAAAATTTAACACAAAAAAATCAAACTGACAATAACTATGTCCTGAAAAAGAAATAAATTTGGAGAATTCGGCACTCTATTCGAGCCCTTATTCCTCCCAAGAATAAATCTTGTGTATAACTGTGCACCACAATAAACATGACAATGATTTACAAAATATCAAACCCTTGTGAAATTCATTTGAACTTTCACGAAAAAAAAAAAAAAAGAAACGACGTCAGTTTTAGACATTGCCCTAGTCTATACAGTTTGCGTTTCATTTTCTTGAACCGTAGTTCTAAATCTAAAATTGTAATTGTTAAAATATTAACTATCAAGTATTAATTACAAAGTTTATGTGCAAATGTACAAAAATTTGTGGTCAGCACAAATTATAATTTCTGACATGAAATTAGTTTAAATTTTCGTTCTATCACGATTTCTAATAAATCTCTAAGATTTTTCTTTCACAATCACCATGCCTTCCAAGGTTAAAGTATTTAATACAAGTCGTTGCAAAATGAGCATTCGTGCCGAATGGTAAAGTTTAGCACTGCTCTGAAATAATATCTCCTAACTGGTGGTAGCTCCGATATTAATGTAATTCATTGCAATACTATCAGTTACGTAAACATAGTGGATTCTAGAAGTGCTTGGCATTATTTTCTCATTCAACACTTCTCTTTCAAAAATTACACAAATAGTTGCTCTACTTTTCTAACGTACTGTACAGACACTTGCCTCGATGCAATATAATATTTTCACACTATCTGTGAACAAACTGAGAAACATTTGCACTATGTCTCCTTATTCAATTAAACGTAATTTCATCTACGTTCATCATCTTGCATGGAATTCAACTATAACATCCATTTCAATTGCATTCTATCTTTAATGCACAACTCCTACAAAAACTTCCACTATCCTGATACATTTATTCCTCGTGCTACAAATTTCAAACTTCAACTACATCTGTACAGCTTTTTAAACATCTTGTATGAAGATTTTATTTACCTTAATCAACGTATAAATTTCGTTGTGATAATACCGTAACTAACAGTTTGACTAGTCTGCAAGAATTCAAAGAAATAAAAATACGAACATATCCTCTCCTTCTGGTATTTCAAAAATTCTGAATATAATTCAAATAAATCTATATCGACCTATTTTACAGACACCGGTCGACTTATAAAATGTCGCCTGTCATTTCCTTTCGTTATTTAATTACATGTTCTGAGCAATGACGTTCCAAGGTTTCCTTCATGAAATATAAATTTATTCAAAATTATAGAGACGTTTTAATGCTCTAATCAAACCTTTAATTCACCAATGTGAATGTTCTCTTAACATTTCTTAATTGGAAATATAGTTTAATCCATTATTTTATTAACAGTATAGTTTCAAATAACTATCTGCCTTCTCTACTGCACATTGCCATTTAATTATAAATTGGATTTATTTGTTTAAAGTCTTCCATTTATTAACAATTGATTGTCGTGTAATTAGGCATTAATTGCACGCAGTAAGTTTGTAATTTGGATTGAAACTTGAATCAACATCGTAAGTTTCGATTATCCCAGTATTTTCCATGAAAATACCGACTTTCTTATCCTAAAGTGCCGTATCTAGATTTATCAATACGTGTTCCATCTCACTATAAAATACAGATATAGATAACGTTGCGCATATTTAAAGCTTATTTAATGAATTTACAATCTACTATCTGAAATGTGAAAAATGGTTATTCGCTCATAAAACGTCAAAGTGACTTAAATCTGAATGGAAAAGTGGCAATAAAAATGAATTTAACGGATTTGAAGAAGCTACAAAAATTGATAATAATAATAATAAAAATTTTGGTCAATCACAGAATGAAACACAGAAAAAAACTACTACTACAAACATGGGTTATATAATCTGACAGCTTCAGCTACCTTATGTTGAACGACGAGATTCTTGGAGTACTTGCTTTTGGCAAGCAGAGTTCTGCTCGAAACCTTCAAACACAGCTGTTCCAGCCACCTGTTGTCCGCCCGTGATGTAACCAGCGATACTAGGTCAATGGCCAGAGTGATGACCTCGCCTCGCTCTCCTGGCTTCTTCTCGGTTCGTCGGCTGCCCCTCAGCTTATCGTGATGAATCGTCATGCTTCGTTGGCTGCCCTTCAGCTTATCGTGTTGAATCTTCAAGCTGCATCCCAGTAATGCTTTAAAAGCACATTTGGTCTGCTTCGAATCTCGTTCCATTATCGTTGCTTGTGAGAGCATTTCAAGATGTGAGTGAAATCTCTTGTAGTATCGTAGTTCCATTCTGAGTTTTAGAGTATCACGTGGTTGGTTCACCGCGATTTCCATATTTGTCAAAGTATTCTGGACTTCATTTTAGATTAATGTGCTTCAGCTTCCCTACATAAATGAAATTAGCAGCAGGTCATTATCTGGTTAAAGTGTAAACCGATATGACCTCCCCTTTGCCTGATTATAACTTGCATTTTAACACGGGTATAAGTATGGTAATACCTCCGTAGAATACTGCTCTGAAGTATTAAGTATTTGCTGCAGTAACATTTGCTGTAATACCGTCGTGTAGAATATGTACTACAAGCTGCGTGATATATTTCCTTCTGCCTGCAGTGAAGTTTGCCGTATGAATGAACTGGCTCCGCTCGTACGTTGTGTGTATTGGAAAGCTGCAAGTTCGCCTAGCAATGCTGGATTGCACGGTGAGAGCTTTGCCTCACGCAAATGCACCGCCTTCTGAAGCCTCGCTCTTCGCTTACTATTCGTTGCACTGTTATAATAAATCTGTTTCTGGACTAGGTCCAACTCAGACCTGGTCAATGTAGAGAGTGAATATGAGCGATTCCCTGCTAGCCCCAGGATCTCTCTTCAAGTCTCCCCCACTCCTTCTACTTCCGTGACGCGACTGCTAACCTCCCCAGGCTGTTGTCACGTGCTGTTACCTCTCCTCTCTTGTGACGACACACTACCGTCTCCGGATGTGCGATCCGCGCTTCTAGCGATGTCGGCCTGTCCATTCTAATAATTCACCTATGTATTGTTTAAATAATTTCTAAATTTCCATTCTTTCTTCCGGCCTTTTATAAATGTTACTAGTACTTGTTTGACATAATAAAATACTCATTCTGAGTATGACATCTTTAGATCTTCGATTTATTTTATTCTAAATAATTTCATTCCGTCATTTCTCAAATTTGCGGGTCTTAGTTCTCATCTCGTCTAAGTCATGGTCTCAGCCATAAATAAATTCGGGCGCAGTACTGGTATATAACCTTGAAGAACATGCTCAACATTGTATTACCATTTATACGGATGGGTCTAAATTAGCCTCTCCTCCCGGTGTGGGTGCTGCCTTCTATATTTCCGCCACTCAGCATCTTGTTTCATTTACGTTACCCCATATCTTACCGGTATCTATTTTTTCTGCCGAAGCTTTTGGTATCCGCCAAGCCCTCATATATATTAAAAGGAATGTTATTTCTCGGTCCCTCATCTTATCCGACTCGCAGAGTGTTCTACAAGCACTGCAAAATGTTTCTCATACCGATAATTGGTTTATTCTTAATATCCTCAGTTTGACGTATGCATTGTCGCAGTCGGGGTACAATATCGTTTTCCTGGATACCAGGCCATACGACTATTTTAGGGAATTAACATGTCGATAACGCTGCCAAACATGCTGCGAGGTGCCTATGTATCCCCAATCAACACTGCTACCCCTGCCTCCGATTTTATTCCTATTCTTAAAGATCAACTGAAAGACGACTGGTCACGACAATGGCATGAATATACAAGATAAAAGGCAAAGTTTTATTATAATATACAACCTACGATACCCCATCTTCCTTGGTTTTACAATGGTCTATACACTCGTCGTCATATTATTACAATTATTCGTTTACGTTTTAATCATGCCCGTAACCCGGTTATTATGGCAAGGTGCAACTCACAACCGTCCGAGGTTTGCGCATGTAACACGGCAGTCAGTACCTTTAATCATCTAGTATTTCAGTGTCCTCTTTATATACATCAACGTACTACGCTACTTCATTCATTACAACATTTAGGTTTTTATCTTCCCTTAAATATTTCAGTGCTCCTTTATTCCCTTACCGCTCCCGTTCTTACCGCCTTATTACAATATCTTCACGACTGTCATTTGACTCTTTAAACCCTTTCCCTTTTGTGTGACGCCTCATATTTGTGTATCCGTAGAAAGTTGCTAAGACGCGTCACTTCAGCGTGAAGATTTGCACCTTTTGTACTCGAATTAATTCAATTCCCAGTGTTTATACTAGCTAGTAAATACTCTAGATCTCATATTAGCCATGGTGGTACTTGTATCTTCTTAAGAAATAATGTAGATCATGAACAGTTAACAGCTTATGATTATCTAATTATGGAACAGGATTTTGAATTCTCTACCATAAAAATACAGCAGTTTAAGTTAATAATTGTATGCGTTTACCGTTCTCCGTCAGGAAATTTTCGTTTATTTATAGACAAATTAGAATTGTTACTCAATAACACGAGCAAAGTAAATTTCGATATAATAATTTGTGGGGATGTAAATGTGGATTTCTTAAAATGTGATAGAAATTATGAATTATTACACAGTTACTAATTTCCTATGGACTGAAATCTACAGTAAATACCCCAACAAGAATAACAAAATTTAGTAAAACCACTCCTGATCAATTTTTTATAAATACAGATAAATATCTCAATTCAATAGATGTTTATTGTCCGGGGTTTAGTGACCATCAAGGACAAATACTGAGTTTTGAAGTACCCGAAACAATCAATAATAATGATAATGGAATAAAATCAAAGTGCAGGTTATTCACTGAAACAAATGTTACATATTTCAATGACTTATAAAATAAGGAAACATGGTCAGAAATTTATAAACTAGAAAATGTAAATGATAAATTTAATGCATTTAACAGTACCCTAAAGCACTATTTTGAAACAGCATTCCCAAGGAAAACTAGTAAAGGTGATCCAGTCTGACAACGGCAGGGAATACCTGAATCGAGAGTTCGACAACTACCTGAAGAAGCGCGGAATCACAAGACGCCTCACAGTCCCTCACAACCCTGAACAAAACGGGAAGTCGGAGAGGATGAATAGGACTTTGATGGAGACTGCCAGGTGCATGTTGTTCGACGCCGGATTCCCTCACCGCTTCTGGGCGGAAGCAGTGAATACTGCAAATTACATCCGTAATCACCTGCCATCAAAAAGTATCGGAGGCAAAACACCGTACGAATTGTGGACAGGAAAGATTCCTGACATCTCGCAATTCAGAACGTTTGGAAGCAAGGTTTACTTCCTGGACAGGGATCCCGGAAGAGGGAAACTGGAAAAAGTGGAAGACCAAAGAAACTTTTTCAAACAAATCTCCAAGATGTGGAGGAACAAGAAGAAGACGAGGAGATTTTTATAGCAGAGATTCCATTCAAGGAGGCACTAACAGGACCAAACTCTAACGAGTGGCATGGTGCCATGGTCATGGAAATGGAATCTATCCTGAGAAACAATACATGGGTGTTGGTGGATCCTCCCCGTGATGCCAAAGTCATCGGATGCCGGATGGTGCTGCGCGACAAACTAAAACCCGATGGAACACTTGAGAAGAGAAAGGCCAGGCTGGTGGCTCAAGGTTTCAACCAGGAGTATGGAATCAACTACTTTGACACGTTCGCACCGGTGGCTCGAATGGAATCAATTCGACTGATGGTTTGTCTCGCTGCCAAGCTCGGTGTAAAAATCAGACAGTACGATATCACAACGGCTTATCTGTATGGTGACCTAGACGAGGAAATATTCATGAAAAAACCGAAGAACTTCAGGGAGATGTTAGAGAGCATTGCGATGTCTGGAACTGACGACGAAACCAAGGAGAAGGCCAAGAACATGCTTCGCCAGTTGCTTACTACAAAAATCACTGTACGGATTGAAACAGGCCGGTAGAAACTGGTATGCCAAGCTGCGTGAGGTCTTGAGGAAGTGCGGTGCCAAACCAACCGCATCGGATCCGTGTCTATTCCAAATCGGTTCCGGAAATAACATAATTTTGATTGCCGTTTACGTCGACGACATGATGGTGCTATCAAAATGCAAAGAGACGATCTCCGAGATTTCCAGAGTCCCGAGTAAAAATTTCAAGGTCAAGGATTTAGGATTGGCCAAACACTTCCTAGGCATCGAACTAATCCAGGAGACCGGATGCACAGCCATGCTACAGCAAGGTTACATTGAAGAGCTTCTCCAACGCTACGAGATGGCCGACTGCAACCCTGTAGTCACACCACTCGACCCTGGAACGAAATTGAGCAAAACTGAGATTCCCAGTACTGACGAGTTGAAGTTGCCTTACCACGAATTGGTAGGCGCGCTGACATATCTGTCGACAACTACACGCCCGGACATTTCGTTCGCTGTCAGCTACCTGGGACAGTTCAACAATTGCTTCGGAGTCGAACATTGGAAAGCTGCCAAGAGAGTGCTGCGATACTTGAAGGGAACTTCGAACATCGGGCTGATCTACGAAGCAAAAACCGAACCGATCCAAGGATTCGTCGACGCCGATTGGGGAAGCTGCCAAGACGATAGGAGGTCCTACACGGGGTACGTGTTCCTGCTCGGCGGATGCCCTATATCGTGGGACTCAAGAAAAAAAGAACCGTGGCCCTTAGCACCACGGAGGCCGAGTACATGGCGTTGTCAGAGTGCGCCAAGGAAGCTGTGTACTTACGTCGATTTCTGCTTGAGTTAGGCTTCAAAGACTTAGCCACTATTTTCATCATTTGTGATAATCAAAGTGCAATTAATTTGGCAAAGAACGCGATGTATCGCAGTAGAAGCAAGCATATTGATATCAAACATCACTTTGTTCGTGAAGTCTTTGAGTGTACATTTTTTGTTTTGAAGTATATCTCTACGAACGATCAAGTTGCTGACTTTCTCACGACGAGTTTAAGTCTAATGAAACATGAACGTTGCTTGAAGTTTGCTGGTTTGGAGAGTGTAAAGATTGTATGAACCTCTACTTGAGGGGAAGTGTTGTAACTTTGGTGGTTTTATTCTTATTTATCAAGTATGCGGTTCTATATATGTAATGTGCTGCCACCTGCCCCTTTATGCTTTCAGTTTGTCTAAAACTCGCACCATGTTCACACATGTTTAGTATGTGCGGATCCGCTATTGCCATCCATGTACATCAGTTCGTTATTATTATTAAAATCACTACAGTTCGCTTTGCTTATATATCTCTGGTTTCCTCATATCCTCTTACATAAACAATACCACACAACACCTGAATTCAATTTATACTACAAAAAATACACTAGCATATTAAATAAGGTAATAAGACTAGCAAAGAAAATGCATAATGATATTTTTTTCCCATTCATCTAATAAAAACAGGGCTATGTGGTCCGTGATAAAGAAAGAAATTGGAACATCTGCTAAAATACAAAGGGACATTACACTGACCATGAATAATAAAGTGATTAATAAATCAGAGGAAATAGCAAACACTTTTAATGACTATTTTCTGGAAATTCCATAAAAAATATTAAATAAATCACAGTAAATACACTAAATTCTAATAATAAAATAAATATATGCAGTGATTATTTATAAATCATGTCAGAAGTGAAGAGGAAAGAATAGTTATTAAATAGCTAAGAAATAAATTCTGTGCTGGCATTGATGGCATCCCTGATGCAATTTTAAAGAAATGTGCAGAAAATATAATAAATCCACTTACGCACTTAATAAACAGTTCAATTCTCTCAGGAACTTACCCGGATATTTTGAAGTTATCAAAAGTAATTCCAGTGCACAAAAATGGTTCAAAAGATGAATTAGATAACTATCGTCCTATTACCTTACCAACTGGTATTGCAAAAATTGTGGGGAAAATCATGTATAAGAGACTGATACGTTTTATAGAAAAAAATGAAATACTATCAAACTCACAACATGGATTCCAAACGGAAAGATCTACACAGACAGCAATTTATAAAGTAGTAATAGTATACTGAAATTAATTGATAATAAGGAACATGTAACAGGCATATTCTTGGATTTATCGAAAGCATTTGATGTTGCTGACCATAAAATCCTCCTTAAAAAACTAAATCAATATGGTATTAGAGGTCTAGCTAATAAATGGATAGAGTCTTACTTAACAAGGCGTAAACAAATAGTAAGCTTGAGACACAAGGATGATGGACCAAATTACTTAATGAAACATTGTCCAATGAGGGAATTATTAAATTTGGAGTACCCCAGGGATTGGTTTTGGGCCCACTACTCTTTCTTCTATATATCAATGCTGTAACACAGAACGTTCGTTCTCATAAGGAAATTTTGTTTGCGGACGATACAACACTCGTAATAAAAGGCGAAACTAAGCAGGTCTCACAGCAGTCTGCTGACTCCGTTACAGAAGAGTTAACCAAACGGTCACAAGATAATCGCCTCATAATAAACTATAAAAAAACAGCATCTCTAAATTTCCACATTATACAGAATAGGAATCCTGCGAAGCCCAATATAACATTAAATGGCCATCAAATTGAAAATATATCAGGAACAACGTTTTTAGGACTACCGGTATGGATACAACATGACTTGAAATGGAATAAACATATACAATATCTGAATACTAAACTAAACTCGATGTGCTTTGCATTACGTATTTTGAAAACTTGCACAAGCATGCACACATTGAGAAATACTTATTTTGCTTATTTCCATTCATACTTATGATATGGGGTCATACTTTGGGGTATGTCACCAGATGTACTAAGCACGTTTAGGATTCAAAAGAGGGCGATTCGAATTATGGAAAATGTAAACACTAGAGAATCATACAGACCTCTTTTTAAAGAGTTAAACATTCTCCCACTGCCCTACATTCATGTCTTTTAAAGTATTATGATTTTTTTTTAAAGAATTTAATGAATAAAGACGTTTTTCTTAAAACAAGCAATGATGTTCATGGGCATAACACAAGACAAAATCAAAACATTCATATTTCACATACACACAAGCATATATCAAAAAGGAACTTTTCACACAGGAGTTAAATTATTATTATAACTTCATATGATATGGGACGGTAAATCAATGGGAAATGCACGCACCTGTTATTGAATAAAATAATAGCAACCTTTAATCGAACTTGACTTATTAGCAACATGTATATAATAATGGAGATTGACTGTAACCTTAGAGCATAAATACAATAGAGGGCGCATTGCCACACTGCGCCTGTACTGTGACGTGAAACCAACATCTCGATCAGCTGACTGAAGGGTAATGGCTCAAGACCGACTACAATTGGCTAATGGCGAATGCTAAGCAACGTCAAGGAATACAAAAGGAGCTCCTTATTAGATAATTATATTATCACTATCCGCAGTTCCCTTCAGTCAGCTGATCGAGATGTTGGTTTCAACAATATGACGTCATCAGCCATCTATTGAATTTATGGTCAAGACTGTAACACATAACAAAAGAGTAAGTAAATATGTGTACACGCAAAACCAAAGAACGTATCTCAGTCTCAATGTCCAAGCGACACCAACTCCACCTACATCAATGTTATGAAACCCTTGATGGTCATGACATTCACCCCCACTTACATAGAAAACACAACAGACTGAATGTTTACATCACATAATCCTTAAAGCAGATGGGTGGACGTCTGGTTCTCTGTGATGGACCCCGTGGAGGGTCCGGTGTTACTTCAGGGACTGGTTGAGGATTCTGATCATTCAGATGTTCTGCTTCAGGTTGATTTATCACTGAAGGGATCCTTGGAATGCTGAATGACTGACTGGGACCCAATGTTACGGTCTTTTTAGTTTTGGGAACCAGTGTTGTCCTCAGTTGGTTCACATGTCTTTTTAATGTTCTTCCTGAGTCCAATACGACCAGGTAATGGAGTTTACCAAGTTTTTTCTGGACTTCCCCAAACTGCCAAACATATTTGTTGTTGATGAAAAATCGGGCCTGTATTCTCTCCCCCGCTTGAAACGAACGTGCTGGTTTATCAGCAAGTTTTGATGCTTGAGGTCGATATGGAAAAATTGCATTCAAGCGGATCCGTAGCTTCCGGTGCAAATACAACTCAGCTGGTGAGTAACCACAAGCAAGTGGTGTTGCACGGTAACGGAACAGAATGTTCTGTATCTTATCCTGGATTGATGCACGGTCGTTCGAAACAGCTTTCAACCTGTGCTTCAAGGTCTGTACATTGCGTTCTGCAAGGCCGTTTGTAGCTGGATGTCCTGGTGAAATGAACTTTTGAAACATTCCATTGACAGTGCAATAAGTATGGAATTCCTCGCTCTGGAAAATTGAGGCGTTGTCTGAGACAATAACTTGCGGGTATCCATGTGCGGCAAAAATAGTTTCCAGTAGAGAAATTGTTGTAGATGTAGTGGGTGCGTTTTTGGCAATCTTAACTTCGGCCCACTTAGACTTTGCGTCCACACACAACAGAAAATAGGAGTCTTCATATGGGCCTGCATAATCGACATGAACCCTTTCCCAATTATCTTCAGGAGGATTCCATGGATGTAATGGTAATGCCTAGATGTGTTTCATGAAGTTCATTAAGTATGCTGGAACGCAGGGTGCCTGGGATCACAACCCTGTCCTTTCGAAAAAATATACCATCTAGCAATGTAAATTCAGAGTCTTCTGCTTTGTTACCAAGATTGCGAAGAATTTTGCTGAGTTCTGGATCTTTCTGGGTTTCTTCTTTGATTGTCGAAGATGTTATTTTGTCACTTGAAATCTGGAATATCACTTGAGCGTATAGCTGATTTACTTCCTCACCAAGAAACTCATCAACTGAAGTTCTGGATTTCTGAATTGGGGCTCGGGACAAACAATCGACGTTCTGGTTTTCTTTTCCTCTTTTAAATTATACAGCGTAATCAAATCCAGAAAGAAAAGAAGCGTATCTGAGCAGGCGGGCAGATGTCATCTTTGGTAATGCCCTATGTTGGTGAAAAATCCTGGATAATGGCTCGTTGTCAGTTATTAGCAAGAAATGCTTGCCAATCAAATAGTTGTAGAAATGGGTCACACCAAATACGATGGCAAGTGCTTCACGGTCTAGCTGACTGTAATTTCTTTCTGAGACAGTGAGTGAGCGCGAAGCATAGCATATGGGTTTTTCAACTCCCCCAATAGTATGGCTCAATACAGCAGCTATTCCTGTTGGGCTTGCGTCAGTTGTTAAAACAAGAGGTAAACTGGTATCAAACGGCGTAAGTGTTCTCTCACTGCAAAGTTCAGCTGTTAACTTCCGAAATGCTGACTCGCAATTTGATGTCCATGCCCAACGTTCACCTTTCCGTAACAGACATCGAAGAGGATAGGAAATAGTCGAAAAATCTGGGATAAATCGGGAATAATAGGTAACAAGTCCCAGAAATCTTCTAACTTCATCAACATTAGTTGGACGTCTCATGTCTTGGATGGCACGGACTTTCACTGGTGATTTGTTGATCTTGTTATATTCCACAATGTAACCAAGATATAACTTCATAGGATATGGAACGGTAAATCAATGGGAAATGCACGCACCTGTTATTGAATAAAATAATAGCAACCCTTAAGGGGAGGTATGACTAAAATTTGAAACTTCTACAGTTTTCATGATATCAGTACCAAATTTTAAATACACATGTAGATAGATATCAGTATATCATGTACCAAGTTTAATACATTTATGCCTACTGGTTCTCAAAATATCCTTGTTTTTAGTACATAATAATTAGTCGCTTGAAAAATGCTCCTTGCGATGCAATTTTCAGGCTGCTGAACTGAAATTTGGTAAGAATGTACCTTACTAGTATATTAACAGTATTTGCCCTCAACTTTAAAATCTGTTGAATATTGAACTGTCTAGAATTTTTCTAAATTAGTATTTTTTTTTTTTTAATTAATGCTGCAACATTCAAATTTAACAAGCCAAAAAAATACTAATATACATTTGACATAAAAACTGAGAGCAAATTCATATCCCTACCTAAGCTGGAGCATGTAAGTAACTTTTCAGCTAATTCTGAGTTAAACTCTGTCGCAAGGAGCATTTTGTATACAGCAAAATGTGTTGAAATTTGTAACTGAGAAAATTGCATTTAAAGTTTTAGTACCATGGTCTTACCTTAGAACTGCCCTGCTCCATATGTATCCCCCTCAGATGTCTTTTTTCTGTCTTCTTCTGATATTTTCATCCACTTTTGTAGTTTCCTGGATTGTTTTTGGTGATTTGATCTCCTTTTTCTACTCAAGTTGACACGCCGCATATCCTGACTTTTGCTGCCAAAGACCGCACAAGCAGATATAGTTTCCCCTCGGACAGAATGAACAATTTCCAGTGTTTTGAGACAACCCATGTTGAACTCACTGACTGCCTTAAGAACAGCAAGTTCAAGTTTTTTCCTCGATACAAAGACTTCCTTGGGGCATTTCGTCCAAACAACACTATGAAGACATTCGTTCGCATTTTGTGTTCTCCCTTGGGTGCAACGTAGTAACAGCTGATCTGATGCAAGCCTGTGGTATGCTGGCATGATTTTTAAAACTACTGTAGGACTTAATTTACAACTCATTTTACTATGGCTATCCACTGGTTTCCCTTCCGCAATTTGTCGATTATAAAAACACCATGATGTTAAAGATTTTGGACATGTGCCATGTTGGGGCTTAGTGTCTGTGGACATGCAGTGTCTAAGAGTGGCATAAACTGCCCTCTTCATTTCAATAACATCAGGAATATTACTAGCAATGGCATGCCTGTAGTAGTTTGTAAGCTTTGTAATGGTGGTCTCTTTTAAACTGCCTTCTTTACGACCACCCAGAGTGACACCTTTAACCTTCCACTCCTTAACAATGTTCCGAAGTGCAGTACCAAGTCGTTTAGCCACATGATTGATGCACTCCTCTTTTTCGATGACTTGCTGAGGACCATACACTTGAAGAGCATTCAAATGGGCATGGGTTTTGGCATCACCATCAGACAACATCGTAGTGTACCTCATCCCTCGGTCAGCAATAGATCTTTTCCAAATAATTTCCCCAATGTCTTTCTCCATGGCATTAGATGAGCCATTGTAATTTCTCTGGCATTCCCCTGAAGCCTTATGCCCATTGAACCAAATGTCAAACTCTACACTATTTTTACCCAGTTCCTTCTCAGTCCTTTTACAATCAACACAGCATTTTGACAGTAACTCATAATCTAATACAATGCCTGTTTGGATGTCAATAGCAAAGCCAACCCCATAGTTAGAACTGTGCCCTCGTTTATGCCACGTGGCATCGTAGGAAACACCAATGTCAATTATTTCATTGTCATCCCCATTATGAGCTTTGCGAACTGCATCAGCTGCCATACGAAGGACCTCTTTCTTATATATTTTCCCCTCATCCACTAACAAGTTCAAATGTTTAGCATAAGGTCTCTTTCCGAGAGTATTCATGCCCATGTTAGAAGAGAATTTCTGCACTGCTTGATGACCCTTTCCTATGGCACTAAATGTCTCCACTATAGTTTTATTCACATGAAAAGGAGGTCTTTGACTCTGTGAACTGGATATTCGAGGAGAACTATACTCACTAGCAGCCACATACCCACAGTTCCTACACTTAACTACTATTTTGCTGCAGAAACCATGACTTTCTCTAAATTCAACTATCACAGACTTTGTCTGACATTCACTACATAGTAAATCTTTCATGAGATTATCCCATACACTTGTGTGAACTAAGGTATAAATCACAGGACCATCATTTATAATTGGGGGCCCATACTGTGTTGAGCATTCTGAAAATGAATTTAATTTTCTCTCACTGCTAGAAATATCATAATTTTGTTCTGCTACAGAGCTCAAACCACTAACAGATGCTGCACTAGAAATACATTTTGTATCTAAATTACACTGTAGTTTCTCATTTGTGTTTTCTGCCTGGCCTACATTTAGGCCTAAGTTTTGAGATTTCTCATAGGACAATTTACCTGCAATACTTTTCTTCGAAGGGCGTTTCTTTGGCTTTCTATAACTACGTCTGGGAGTAGATAGTCGCCCCATGATGAATAAAGAAACACAAATCACAATTCAACACAATTTCGAACGCGCACAAACAATTTTTCACACTTTTTATTAGTACACCAACACGTTACACTGTTTACAAACACCAAGCAACCATGTTGTACTACTCAACACATTTAAATCTAATATTTCACATATAAAAACATCATACACTTAGAATTCCTGGCCAAAAATAAGGCAGTCATTTAACATAACCCTTGAAATAATTTTACAAGTTACAAGATTCTTAGAGAATAATTTCTAAATCGCTGTGGAACTTAGTCTCTGTTTTGAACACAAGCAGACAAAAGAGCATCACGATCCACACCGCTTCCAACACTAGATTCTTAGCGGAGTATTTGAAAAGAACTACGAAGTAAAATCTAGGCCTAAAACAAATATTCTGCAGTACTGCAAGTGAGTGGGCGTGCACCAGAGCATTAAATACCCATGCAGCACCTTTTAAAAATGGCTACCACTGGTTAAATAAATGGCGCATAGAAAAAAATATACCATTTTCTGATAGAGCACACATTGTAATATTTTATTTTTAATAAAAATAAAAATGACTTTTTTCAACAAAATATCAAATATTTCAGTCATACCTCGCCTTAATCGAACTTGACTTATTAGCAACATGTATATAATAATGGAGATTGACTTGTAACACATAACAAAAGAGTAAGTAATTATATGTACACGCAAAACCAAAGAACGTATCTCAGTCTCAATTTCCAAGTGACACCAACTCCACCTACATCAATGTTATGAAACCATTGATGGTCATGACATTCACCCCCACTTACATAGAAAACACAACAGACTGAATGTTTACATCACATAATCCTTAAGCCAGATGGGTGGACGTCTGGTTCTCTGTGATGGACCCCATGGAGGGTCCGGTGTTACTTCAGGGACTGGTGGAGGATTCTGATCATTCAGATGTTCTGCTTCAGGTTGATTTATCACTGAAGGGATCCTTGGAATGCTGAATGACTGACTGGGACCCAACGTTACAGTCTTTTTAGTTTTGGGAACCAGTGTTGTCCTCAGTTGGTTCACATGTCTTTTTAATGTTCTTCATGAGTCCAATACGACCAGGTAATGGAGTTTACCAAGTTTTTTCTGGACTTCCCCAAACTGCCAAACATATTTGTTGTTGATGAAAAATCGGGCCTGTATTCTCTCCCCCGCTTGAAACGAACGTGCTGGTTTATCAGCAAGTGTTGATGCTTGAGGTCGATATGGAAAAATTGCATTCAAGCGGATCCGTAGCTTACGGTGCAAATACAACTCAGCTGGTGAGTAACCACAAGCAAGTGGTGTTGCACGGTAACGGAACAGAATGTTCTGTATCCTATCCTGGATTGATGCACGGTCGTTCGAAAACAGCTTTCAACATGTGCTTCAAGGTCTGTACATTGCGTTCTGCAAGGCCATTTGTAGCTGGATGTCCTGGTGCAATGAACTTTTGAAACATTCCATTGACAGTACAATAAGTATGGAATTCCTCGCTCTGCAAAATTGAGGCGTTGTCTGAGACGATAACTTGCGGGTAGTACCTTGAACCACGGAGACTATGGAGGATCTCATCAGTGCGCCGTATGGGGTGATTTGCCTGTACTAACCTTTCATTTACCCCACATTTGTAATCGACGCACAACCGAACTCCGCCGTCTGGTTTTGGAATTACCACTAAAGGTAACCCCCAGTCACTAACGGCTACAGGAGAAATGATGCCATCTGCTTCCAGCAAATCCAACTCTTTATCTACGCGTTCCCGCAGTGCAAAAGGAACGTCACGTTCCTTAGTGAAGACAGGTGTAGCTCCCTTACGAAGCTGGAGACTGACTTTGAGTCCTGGGACGCATCCTACATTTTCCTGGAAGATTGGGGCGAAGTTGGTGAAAATGTCTTCATTTGAGTTCACAGAATGAAGGTGAGACTCTGAATGGGAGTTGTTCATTCCTGCATCAATATGTTGAAGATCAATACCTAAACCTCTTATCCATTGTCGGCCTAGAAGAGCCTCATGCCCGTCTGGTACAATATGTAATTCGCCAAGTATTTCTCTCCCGTTGTACGCAACGTTGACAGAAATCTTTCCTTTTGGTTCAATTATGTTGCCCGAATAAGATCGGAATGCAATATTTGGAATTTCGATAGGCACATCCAGATTTAGGCAATTGAAATCATTTTCGGCCAGCAAGGAAAATTTAGCACCGGAATCAACCTCGAAACGTTGAGATTTTCCATTTAGTGTGACAAAGATGAGGTATTTATCAGTATCAGGTACCATTTCGAACAAATCGACAACGTCACGTTGCTGTAGAACAGCTCCCACTTGGTTGATGCCATAGACATGATCAGAATTACTAACGAGGTTATCAGACACAGCATGGAGTGATGATGGAGAACTGGAGCCACTTGATCTCTTACGTGAGGCTGCCAACAAGGTTGAAATACATACTCTTGCATCATGACCGTCTTTTCCGCAAGATACACATTTAAGTTTGTTCCTATCAACGCGACAACTGTTTATTCTGTGGTTGTCTTTCCCGCATCTTATACAGAGATTTTCTATGCCTAGGGCCTTGTAATCAGGTCTCCCTCTGAAACGCTGCCTTGAAGAGGTGGAGATTCTATTAATATCATCTGTGCTGAAACTTGAATGACTAGGGCTGGAGCTTTTTGCTAATTCTTTACTCTCAAGTTTCGATGCTGCAAGAGCAATAGCTTTTTCAAAATGTCTTCGAATGAAGTAGTACTAGATTGCAAAATGTGTTCACATAGCCAGTCATCACGCAGGCCACTAATAAACTGAGCTCTGAGAAAAACGTCAGCAATGGAAACTGATTTGCCACACTCACATTTAACAGTGAACTCGCGTTCAATAAGGTCACGTTGGAGTGCAGCAACATATTCAGCAATGGTCTGTCCTTGTTTCTGGTAAATGTTCAAAAATTAATGCTGGGAAACAACTGCACTTTTCTTAGGAATGAGCATCTGTTTAAATGCTTTTATTACGTCGTTATAGTTTAGATTTTTGGCTGGTTTATCGGGACCAAGAAATGCTGCTAAACTGTTATAATGTGTTGAACCAATAGATACACATAGAAGCTGAGCAATTTTCCCGTGGTCTGTGATGCCCTTCATGTTACAATAATTCTCAAACCGCTCTAAGTAACACGTGAACTTTTCCCTGCCGGGATCGAAATTCTCAAATGGTGTCATGCTGGAGAAACTTACGGCAATTTCCGGTCGTATCTCGGAGCGAAAATGAGATACAAGCTGGGTCAGTAACGTTTGCTGTTGTACATGCAATACATCCAGAAGTTGTTTGAACTGTTCGGTATCCATTTTCTCTTCTTGATAATTTTTTCACTCGTCGCCATCTATTATAACTTCATATGATATGGGACGGTAAATCAATGGGAAATGCACGCACCTGTTATTGAATAAAATAATAGCAACCTTTAATCGAACTTGACTTATTAGCAACATGTATATAATAATGGAGATTGACTGTAACACATAACAAAAGAGTAAGTAAATATGTGTACACGCAAAACCAAAGAACGTATCTCAGTCTCAATGTCCAAGCGACACCAACTCCACCTACATCAATGTTATGAAACCATTGATGGTCATGACAATTATACAATAAACTATCCCAGTATATAAAATTTGACCGAAAAATAAAAACCTTTGAAAGAATGAATGTTGAAAGCTTATCTGCAGTGCCATTGTTTTTACTCTGTAGTTGAATATCTTAGTGTATAGAAACGATGAAATCTATAGGCTAATTATATTTTACTTATATATTTTAATTGTAATACCTAGCTGTGAGTTGTTGTATTTATAGAATTAAGTTTTCATGTTGTAATGATAGAGTAAGGTGTAAATAGTTGGCCAATAAGATTGTATCTCTTAAGATCTGTTAGTATAATAAGTTATAAATAGCCTTTGTATTAGTAGTAATATATACCTGTAAGTTCTTTTATTTTATAGATGTAATTACTGACGTGTCCTATATCAAAAATGTATTGTATACATGTGATAGTCCAGGGTGCAAAGGAAGAATTGGGAAATCAACCGAAACCCAAAAACAAACCATGGTTTGATGAGGATTGTCAAGCGGTGGTTCATGATAGAATGGAGAAGAGATTAGAATGGTTAAATCATCCATCAGAAAACTCTCAAGAAACATACCTAGAAGGGAGACGTCTGACTGACAGGCTCATAAGAAGAAAGAAAAGAGAGTATGGCAATAGGTTATTGGTAGCAGTTGAAAAATCACACAAGTCATCTCGCTCCTTTTACAAGTTGGTAGGTTTTGCACGAGACAATTACAAACAACAAACCTTAATCCTAACTGATGATGAAGGAAATGTGGTACCTCGTTTGGAACAAGCAGATTATTTTGGAAAATATTTTGAAAACTTGCTAAATGTGGAAGCTGTAAACGGTAATGCAGAACAAGATTTGGAGGCAAATCCAGAAGAAGAGGTAGAACTTGAACCATCAATGGAAGAGATACGAACAGCTGTAGAGTCACTTAAAAACAATAAGGCTCCAGGAGGTAGTGGTATTAATGCAGAACTGGTTAGAAATGTAGGAGAAACTTTATTGGAGTCACTAAGACAACTTCTTGTTCAAATCTGGTCAACTGAGGAGATCCCAATTGAATGGAAGAGTGCAATAATATGCCCAATTTTTTAAAAAGGGGATGCCACAAAAGTAGACAACTATAGAGGTATCTCGTTTCTGGAGATTGGTTATAAAATCTTTACCTCCCTTTTACTTGGACGTTTGAAACCTATTTTCAAGAGATCATAGGATCATACCAGTGTGGGGTCATGACAGGACGCTCAACCATTGATCACATCTTTACTATACGACAGCTAATGGAAAAGTACTACGAATTTGATAGAGATCTACATTTCATATTTATTGATTTCCGGCAGGCTTATGATAGCATAAATCGGACTGCACTGTGGAGAGTAATGCAAGAGTTGAGTATCAAACTGAAATATATCAAATTGGTGGAAGCATGCTATGCAGATTCAAGTTGTCAAGTACGGTTCGCAAACAAAATATCAACTCCTTTCACAGTTCGAAATGGATTGAGACAAGGAGATCCTCTGTCGCCAATGTTATTTAATATTGCATTGGAAAAGGTACTACGTGTAATTGGTTATGACAGAGAAATGGATATGATTGGTACTAACACAATCTTGGCATTTGCTGATGATGTGGTAATTATGGGAGAATCGTTAGATCAGATAAGATCCGACACCACAAAGTTCATGAAGGAAGCAAGAAAAATGGGATTACTTGTCAATGATGAGAAAACTAAATATATGATCATTTCACACCGACAGGATTTTGATGCCACTGTTAGTATTGACGGACATACGTTTGAACGAGTGGAGAAATTTAAATACTTGGGCTCGATTTTATCTAGGAAAAGTGAGATTGAAAAAGAGATCCAACAAAGGATTATTAGTGCCAATAGTACCTTTTATGGTCTCAATAACTTATTTAAGTCACACTTAATTTCACAAAACAGCAAGGTTAAGTTATACATGACACTAGTGAAACCGGTTCTGTTATATGGATGCGAGTCATGGGCGACATCACAAACAATGGAAGAGCGCATTTGTGCATTTGCGCGGAAAGTGCTCAGAAAGATATATGGACCTATTTACAATAGGTAAGAAGGAAGATGGGAAAGGAGGGGAAAAGAGGACTTATACCAACGTTTTGAGAAAGCTGATGTGGGTAGGATCATCAGAGGAAGACGACTCCAGTGGATGGGGCATATCGTAAGAGCTGTAGAATCTTTCCCTAACAGAGTGTTCAATGCTCATCTGAATGGTAAACGTCCAAGAGGCCGTCCAAGGACGAGATGGAAGGATAGGGTGATGAGAACGTTGCAGCAGGTGGAACCAACATCAGTACTGGATGATGCAATAGATAGAGAAAAATGGAACGGCATTTGTAACAAATGCTTGAGATTGTGATCGGGATAATGCCTCCTGTGTGATTGAGTAGGATAGTGTTATGTAAAATTGTATACCGCATTTGATGTGTTTGTTATGTTTCTTTGTTTTCTGTCATGGGCCTTAATGGCCTGTTATGTACAATAAATGATGATGATGATGATACATGTAATTGATCAAATGTATTACCCCTGGCACTATACAGCCCATGAAGGGCCTAGGCCGACCAAGCGACCGCTGCCCAGCCATTTGGCCTGCAGATATTGGGGTGACGCGTGATCAGCGCATCGGGTCCCTTCGGCCGTTAATCTTGGTTTTCGTGATCGGGAATTGATCAAATGGATTATTAAAAATCGAATCTAATCTAATCCAATCTAATCTAAGGGAATTGTTATCACTAAACGTGGAGCAGTGCTGTTGTGTATACATTACGTCATCTCGCCTCGTTATGGCTGCAGCGAGCGGTTGCGGGACAAGAGGGAAAAAAGTCTGTACAGTCATGCAATGAGAACACACCGCACAGCGCACGACCCAGCACGAATCATGCACACAAATGACATGCGATGAGGTTTCGCTGGCGACGTTGCACGTCTTTTGCAGGCGTGTGGCTGGGCGGAGCAGGACCTTCTATAATACCGGACCTGACACTGGAGGCGGGACAGAGGAAAGATGGCTGTCGCTGTTGGTGGTTACATGCTTTGTTTATAAGTTGAGTCGTTTTGTTTACGATGTGATAGTGTTGTGAATTTCGGTTAGCAATCGTCTCCCTTGATTATCTGTGCTCATTGATTATTGTTTAATGATATTACACGTTCGTGTAAGTAAATGTCTGCATTAGTGCTTCATAAATACGAGATACCGGTGACTTCTGTTACCCTTGCGATACTATCAATTCTATTGCCAATCAGTGGGTAAGTTTGGTCTATTTATTATTCTGTTTAGGGTTTATAAATTATTAGTATTGGGAATTCATTATGAGCAAGCATAATAATAATTAACGTATTCCAATTTAAGGTCTAAGAAGATCTGAAAATTGATTACCGTACGTGGGAACATAACCTACTTTTTAAATTGTCTGCAGTGTTCTCTCATCCAATTATACGCCTGCTAGTTCAAGAATATCAATCGTATCACGTACATGGTGTGGATCTCGTTTTAATAAACTACCAGTGGGCCTACTCATGCATAGGCTATGCTAAAATTGTGGTGATATGCCTTGAAACTGTTGTGTGACTGGATGCAAATCCAATTATTATAAAGATACTGGTAAGCCATTGGTGCCTATTTTCTAATTTCCCATCAGGGCAATTCAACCCACACCCAACTTCATGGGGCTGATGACCAAGAATTCCCAAGCCCATAAAATGAATTAACAGCAGACAAAATCACGTCATGATGTTATTTTGTGTTGGGTGGATTCTGACACACGTCATGTGTTTCACAGAGTGCCATTTAATCTCATGAATAGGAATGAATGAATACGACTAGCCTACTTGTTGCAGGATTTACAGGAGGCAGTCGTGGCCTTATGATAGGAATAACCTAGGCATTTATCTTCAGAATGTATGGGAACCCATGGTAAACCACTTGCTGAATGGCTAAGCGGAGAATCGAACCCAACATTTCCCGGTTTACCTCACTAGGCTGTGTGTACCCCGTTCTTACCCTCAGACCAGAATTAAGATTTCTTGAATACTTGGACCTCCAGAAGTGACAACCAAGAACTACGCCACCTGGTAGGTCACATTTATTTTTAAGAATAATATGTCTGTCTGTTAGGTAGTCAGCCCGAAGGCTGGTTGGATCCTCAAAAGGCACTGCCGTTAGGTTATGTGGGTAGTTACCCACAAAAACCCATGGCAGCGCTATATTGAGGCGTACTAGGCAAGAAGAGGAGTGAGGTAGTTTGTCATTGCTTTCCTCAATGAGTCAGTACAGCAGTACTAACCCTATGAGTAGAACCTTTCACAGCATCCACAGGCACTGACTGTGCCCTGAATGTCATTACTAAGCACCACCCATATATCGGTAGTTTCCATATAATCACAGCCATGAGTGAGACTGAGACAGCGGTGATACTCTAGCCTGTGCCAACAGACACTAACTGTGCCCTGAATGTCATTACTAAGCACCACCCATACCTCAGTAGCTTCCATATATTCACAGCCATGAGTGAGACTGAGACATCGGTGATACTCTAGCCTGTGCTAACAGGCACTGCCTGTGCCCTGAATGTCATTACTAAGCACCTCCCATACCTCAGTAGCTTCCATATAATCACAGCCATGAGTGAGACTGAGACATCGGTGATACTCTTGCCTGTGCCAACAGACACTGACTGTGCCCTGAATGGCAATACTTAGCACCACCCATACCTCAGTAGCTTCCATATAATCACAGCCATGAGGGAGACTGAGACATCGGTGATACTCTAGCTTGTGCTAACAGACACTGACTGTGCCCTGCATATCATTACTAAGCACCACCCATACCTAAGTAGCTTCCATATAATCACAGCCATGAGTGAAACTGAGACATCGGTGATACTCTAGCTGTGCCAACAGACACTGACTGTGTCCTGAATGTCATTACTAAGCACCATCCATACCTCAGTAGCTTCCATATAATCACAGCCATGAGTGAGACTGAGACATCGGTGATACTCTAGCCTGTGCCAACAGACACTGACTGTGTCCTGAATGTCATTACTAAGCTCCACCCATACCTCAGTAGCCTCCATATAATCACAGCCATGAGTGAGACTGAGACATCGGTGATATTCTAGCCTGTGCCAGCAGACACTGACTGTGCCCTGTATGTCATTACTAAGCACCATCCATACCTCAGTAGCTTCCATATAATCACAGCTATGAGTGAGACTGAGACATCGGTGATACTCTAGCATGTGCCAACAGACACTGACTGTGCCCTGAATGTCATTACTAATCACCACCCATACCTCAGTAGCTTCCATACAATCACAGCCATAAGTGAGACTGAGACATCGCTGAAAAGCCTAATTTTACTCTAGCCTGTGCCAATAGAAAAATGCAAATGTACTGCATTCATCAAGAGATGGCAAACAGGCCCGAATAATATGTAACTTACTAAAATGAGATTGAAATTCCTACAGGAACTTTTACATCTTTCCCTGTTCACTCAGCCAAGATATTCTGCAGATATCTCCTGTGGGCCACGACATTATTTTATTTTATTCCCTTCCTGATGGAACTCCGGTAGTACCTTATTTTAACTCCCGGGGTACCTCCCCATGCCTGTCCCTTACACAGCTACACACACTACTACAGTCATCACGTAATCGGAGGAATTCAACCCACACCCAACTGCACGGGGCTGATGACCAAGATGTCCCAAGCCCATAAAATGAATTAACAGCAGACAAAATCACGTCATGATATTATTTTGTGTTGTGTTGGATTCTGACACACGTCATGCGTTTGATGTCCGACCACCAACTACGGCGGCCATCTTGGATTGCAGAGTCAGGTCCGGTAGTATAGAAGATTCTGGACGGAGCGCATTAGTTCCGATTTCCGCCACCGGTAATAATTCGCTGGTAGGGTAGTATCCTTGTTTGTTTGTGTTTATCTTCTTCTTACACGCAATATTCCTGTTCTTTTGTTTCCCCTTAATAGATAAATCCACAATCTTTTGATATAATTTGGATTTGTGACTGGATAAAATCATGGGCGCCCACAGGATTTTTCCAGAGGGCGGCCAAGTTATAATTTTATTTCATTACCCCCCATTTTCGTTTCATTTCGTACTCGCTTCGTGAAATTCATTATTTGACTGGTCTAAAACAGTTGGCTGCTTTATGGCAAGATTGGGAGGAATGTTTTGTTTTTTGTTCACAGTTTTTGTCCATGGAAGTTCGCGTTTCATCTTTAGCGATTCACTGTCATAATGTTCAGTAATGTTCTGTTCTTAAAAACAGGTAAAAAAATAGTGGTATCACCATGTATCCACAATAATATAAAAAAAATCCTCTCGGCACGCCGGAAGGCGGAAGTAGATTTCACCGGGCAAACTAGGGGATAGGCTATAATAGGCAAAATATGCAGGTTTTCGAAGGAGGATCAGACCACATTTATTGCAAGAAAATATTTTACAATTGGAGGTTAATTAACTTTTTTTTCGTTTTTGTATGCATATTTTTATAACTTTATTGTCTTATGGGGATGGTAACCTTCTTGTCATTTGGGGTTCATTTTTATACTTGTGATCACAATGTCCTTATGCAAGGTTTGGAACTGATGTGTAACTATCTAACAGTCTGTTACTTCTTCACGCAAAATTTTATCTCCCGCAGAGATATTGGTTGGTTCCTCAGTTTAGGGGCTGTGACAACGCGGTCATGTAACCCCGTGTACATTGGGTGTGTGTAGAATCTGTCTGATAAACGGTATTAATTGTGATGACTGTATTAGTCTGTGATTCAGGTAAGGTCTGCAGACGGTCAATTTTAAGTAGTAGTTCTTAATTTTGTACCATATACTAACGTCAACGACACCTAGCTGTAAACTTGACTACTAGATGCCACCGCATCCAGCAACTTGCAACGAACGTTGGAACTTCCCCTCCAAAGGAGAGCATGCTGAGGGATTTTTAGCGCTCTTAGAAAATCCGACGACTTTGGCCGGCTTTGAACCAGCGACCTTGGGCATAGAAGTTCAGCATGCTACCAGTTAGCCGCTTCCCACAGTTCCGATACCGAAGTCCTTCCCACAGACAGATGGAAAAACTGAATGCGATCTCGTTCAGTGGCGTTGTCATAGCAACTGCTGATGGCTCATCCCTTATCAATTTAGTAAAACCCCTCTCGGCACGCCGGAAGGCGGAGGTATATTTCACCGGGCAAACTTGGGGATAGGCGAAAATAGGCAGAATATGCAGGTTTTCGTAGAAGGATCAGACCTCATTGATTGCGAGAAAGTTTTTTATAATTGGAGCTTAATTAACTTTGTTTTTCGTCATTTTATGCATATTTCAACATTTTATTGTCTTATGGGGACGGTAAACTTCTCATCATTTGGGGTCCATTTTTATACTTGTGGTCACACTGTCCTTATGCAAGGTTTCGACACTGATGTGTAACTATCTAACGGTCTGTCACGTCTTCACGCAAAAAAAAAAAAAAAAATCTCCCGCAGAGATTTTGGTCGGTTCCTCAGTTTAGGGACTGTGACAACGCGGTCATGTAACCCCGTGTTCTTTGGGTGAGTGTAGAATCTGTCTGATAAACGGTGTGGATTGTGATGGCTGTATTAGTCTGTAATTCAGGTAAGGACTGCAGACGGTCAATTTCAAGCAGTAGTTCCTAATGTTGCTACCAGATACTACCGTCAACGACACCTAGCTGTGAACTTGGCTACTAGATGCCACCACAACCAGCAACTAGCAACGAACGTTCGAACTTCCCCTCCAAAGGAGAGCATACTGAGGGATTTTTAGCGCTCTTAGAAAATCCGACGTCTTCGGCCGGCTTTGAACCCGCGACCTTGGGCATAGAAGTTCAGCATGCTACCAGTTACGTCACCGAAGCCGCTTCACACTTAGTAAGATGGAAATCTGAATCTGATCTCGTGCAAGTGCGTTGTCATGGCAACGTCTGATGGCTCATCCCTCATCAATTTAGTAGTGTTGCCATGGCAACCTCTGATAGCTCTTGGCATTTTCTTATAATTCCGAAATCATGTTTCTCATCCCTTGGCGTAATGGTGGGTCATATCAAAAATTCTTTCAGACAAAAGTTTTAGGTAATTATTAGGGGAATATTGCCCATTTTGTACGGTTTGGATATTGTGCCTATTAAGAGAGATATGATTAATGTTTCCCGAAAAACCCACTTTTTCCCACCCCTTTGGTCAATGGTTGGTGCTATAAAAAAAACTCGTCAAACATAAATTTTTGGGCTTTATCCGACACATAGTATGAACTTTGAACGGCTTCGATATTTCATATATTAAGAGAGTTATAGCAATATTTCACGTTTTCGAAAAAAGCCCCCCATTTTCACCCCCTTCGACCGATTTAGCCCAGTAACGAACTCGACCGAGATTTTATAGGTATACATATTCGGTAAAAAATTCAAAGTGATTGGTGCAAAATTACCGCAGTTATCGTGTCCACAAAAAACTGATATATATATATATATGCATACATAAATTATGTATAAACTTTTGAACTGACGGTGGTTTTGGGGTCTAGGGGATGTGAAACGCGAAGATATGTCGAAATTTTCCGGAAGTCGGAACATGGTACCCATTGCAATAGTTAGCTTTCTAATGAAATCTACCTAAAATCAAGCAGTTCATTAAAATGCTAATGTAAATCCAGTTCGCCTATTTTCTAAATATGGTAACTGGAGGACATATTTTCAGATATTTCCAAATTACTGAGTTAAATTAAACTGTGGAAGTATCCCTACCTAATAATTCAAATAGCACTGTTTCCAAATATCTAGTTTGTACTGCGGATCCATCACCTTTTTCCTCTTCTTCACAAGCTATCATGAATACTTCGCGTTATTCTTCTTAGCATAATGCATTTTGTGAGAAGTGATAAATTCGTATTGCACGTTACTCGTATTTGTGACGCCCCTGGTTTTAGCAAATCTTCGCTTTAGAAAGAAAATATCTAATTGGATTATTGCTGACCGTTAAGTAACATGTATAAAACTCACTAAATCGTATACTTCTTACTGAACCCACCTGGATTGGTTCCAGCGTCGAATCCATATTTTATATGCAAAAAAAGAGAGGAAATAATGCAGTTTTTAGAATGAATTTGTAAAGGATTTTAAGGGTTAATAAGAAGCTGGGCTGTTACAATGTGATGCAAGAGCGGGTGACCACTAGCCACGCGGGCATGAGATCACGCCTGACGCATCGATAAGAAGCTAGCGCATGATTATTAATAGAGCTGGTAGCTTTCCACGGCGAGTGAGTGAGTGTGATTTTCGGAAAAATGTCTTACTCAGCTATAAAATGGCAGCATCGCAATGACGCAAGAAGAGAAATAATTAAAATTAAGCCATTTGCAAGCATTTAATTAATGAAATGAACCCGTCACTGTTGATCATCTTGGAAAATAGATTTTGTGTGTGGAAAAAGTTTATAATAATTGCACAGGAAAGAAGAGCATACGCGGCATTACGTCGATAGTTATTCCCCGAGCCCAAAGTTGGGAGAGAGGGGAAAATAAACCACAATACCCACGCATCTGAGGAGCCAAATTATTTAATATCTTGGAATTGTGTGATCGATTTTCGTGATCAAAGGAACCCTTTTATGTTTAAAACGAGAGCTTTCAGGAGACATATTTTTCAAAATTATACGACAATTATTTTAGAAGTTAGTGCTGGAGAAGAAGCAGATCTGATCTTTTTGCGGCAGATTTGAATATAAACCCTGGACGCGCCAGGAAAATCATTCAGTCTTGAGCGACCGCGGGAGCGGGTCATGCTGGATCGACAACAATTCAGTCTTCAGCGTCCGAGAGGGCGTGTTGCTGTTTCGCAAAGTACAATTCAGTCTTGGTGTCCCTCTGAGGAGGACACACTGTTTCAACAATTATCGTTAAATGCAGTATTAGACCGTGAGAGGTCGTGTTACTCTGTATCGCAGACGAGCACCCCGTATGGGAGTAGCCGTCTAGTATCGTCAATAGTATCGCCGTGCGAAGACACATCAGAATCCTGGTTATAGGAAATAATATCATCAAGCTTCGGACTTTATAAATTTCACCAGTACAGTCAAAGTTTAGGCTGTGGACTTAAGAAAAAAAAACGGCGATAGGTACTCGAATCTAAATAGTTTCAGTTAAAGAACCGACGCATCATAGGATTTCGAAGTACCCAAGGACAGTGAAATATACAATTCTATCTACGTTAACTAACCATATCAGGCTAGAACGTGATAGAAACGCCTAGTGTTCCTGAACTGAGGGGACTAGAGCGGAGTACGATAGAATTTAGGAATCGAGATTCCAGGTTTTGTCTAGGTGTAGACAAATGAACAATCAGACATTGGGGATTACTCCAATAAGTCAAGAATCGAAATAACTGAAAGTAAAATCCTCGTGTGGATTACTGGACAAGGAAATTACTAGGTCGCCGTTATACTAGTTCGAGCGATCATAAAAGTAATACATCAGTGACAGACTTTTATTACACGAACAAGTTAGCGTCTAGCAAGATACGACATCGGGCAGTAAAGTTAAATAAGCCGATAGTCAAACCCAGAATTAGAAGATTAGTCGTTCCAGTGAGGGTAGTTCGATCGAGACTTTCAATCATATCATCAGATTAGGAAGCCAACGTGCATATAGTGCAGCCCTTGGAAACGGGAAATAATAAGGAAATCACGTGTGTTAAGGCAAATAATTAATGCCAGAGTGATAACTTTTTATGTAATTCAAGTATAGCGAAAATTTTGAGTGTAATATATTTTTAGTGAAATTGTATTTGTGTTTAAGTGAAAAACGAATCCAAAATTGTATCCTTTATATTAAAAGTGATCAGTGTATATGTTTTATGTGATGTTAGAAAAGTGTTATCAAGTGTAGATATGACCATGAATATGGATTAAGAAGCAATTGGTGGGTGAAATGTTTCATCGATGGAGAACTCGGTCTCTGACCGTAAAATCATGTGAGTACTAATTTCATTATTATGTGTTTTGGGAAGATTTGCGTATAATCCTCATGAGTGGAAGTAGGGATGTTTGAAAACATGTGAAATATAGGTTGCGCGATCTGAACGATTAATATGATTGAAATATAAATATGTGAAGTGGAAAATATTCAGTGGAATATAAATAATGGTAAATAATATAACTATGGTAAAGCAAGCGCGATAATAATAATAAATAAATAAATTATTTATGTGATATTTTATATTAAAGAAGTGGTAGCTGCAAGAGCCCCTTTGATGAATTGTTAATTGTTGTGAATCAATATGTTCTTAATGTTATAAATGATTATTGTTGATGGAGGCTAAGGTTGAATATATTATCTTTGAGACGAAGATCAAATTTTGATTTGAAATTATTTCGTTCTTTGAAAGGCAACTTGGCTATTTTATGTATGAGCGCCATGTCGCGCAATTGAAATAATTTGTCACGCTAGGAACGCGTTGAAATGCTCGGTAAAAATAATTGTGAGGGACAGTTAGTTGCGGTAATGAGTTATGTTGAATTGTGATACTATGAAATACTGAAAAGGGTGCAATTTATGTTGTATTATAAGCGCTGGTTGCGTGCTAGGCCTTCCTTAAGTCGCCAATGTTGTAAGTCCTCAAAGTTGGGATACTGCTCGCGAGGCATTTTAAAGGATTGAACTCAGAGTCGTCCGTGTTGAAGCCCCTTAATATTTGTTGTTTTATTGGATTTTCTTACCCGCTAATGATGACACTTCATAATTATACTTTACCGAAGCTAAAAGAATAGGTCTGTAGAACCTAATATTGTCATGTTGTTAATTTGTATTATGAGCCTTGTCATTCAGAGAAACGCATTTGAAGCAGCTGGTTGAAAAGCTGTCTAGCCAGTCCCTTGAGGAAGTGAAACTGTAGGTTCCCTCCATGCCATAAATCAGCCAAGTAGTTGAGACAGGCCCTTAACACTCTCTTAGAGAGATAGGTCAGGAACGGGCTGTCTGATTCACGGTACACGGAAGTATTTAAGACTGTTTTAACGACCCAGTATTTGAACTGAGTCCTTTTACATTCATTATTATCGCTTGCGAGTTCAGATCGTTGCTTCCTTAAGATATAATAGTCTTTGAAGACAATATAATAAAATCCCTAACGTTATTATTAAATGATTCAGTGATTCACGAGGTATTATGAAAATATTAAGATTTTGTGAGTAATCTTGAGTTGACAGTAGTTTTCTATAACTCGGGGATACGCAAATTTTTCCAATCACGGTAGTGAGTTGGTAGCTTGAGAAGAGAGATGGTGACAGATGAACATTGTGGGAGCCCAAAATTAATTTATGAGTAGTCATACTATGATATTATGATTAAAGCCAGATATACTCATGTAAAAATTAAATGACGTGTGTTTAATTGTTAACACAATGCATGTAAACTTTACCGAGCCATTTGGAGCTCGTTATTAAAGAATTAGGATTGATGCCATATGGGAGTGAAACTCAGTTGGAGTTTTTTGTTTTTTTTGGAAAACCAGTAATTATTATTTTGTGATTATTTAATTTGAATTCCTTGTTCATCTTTGGACAAGTGTGAAGTGTAGTGTCAGTATTTTTATTGTTTATTTTTGTAGCGCCATATTTTGGATAGTTAAATGTTTTGATAGTAGGATTTTGATTTTGTTTATTTTTGGAAGTGTGTCCTATGCTTAATCCAAAGTGTGTAGGTCACAGAGTGGGAGAACATACCATGAACCCCGATACTCCCGATTGAGCATTGCTAGCAAACTGTGATTTGCATATTTCATTGTTAAAATGGGCACATTACTTAGTCGCTTTGATAACGACAAACATCGAAGGATCATTTAACTATTATACATTTGTACTGAAGAATGTCACATAAATGTTCATTGAGTTAAGAGCCTGCCAATGTCTGTTCTGAAATTTTCTTATTTCAGTAGCACATCATTATTAACCCCCCCCCCCTGAACTTTGGCTTTATCACCTATAATTAATCTATATTGAAATTGTAACTTTCAGTCGGTCAATACGACTATGAGCCCAATTAAATTCGGATGAAATCAGCTTCTCCGCTCATATAAGGCTGCATGTTGCGTATCGAAAATTGCCTAGCAAGAAGATTCCATTGGAATCATATAGCCTACAACATTACGAAGTCTAGAAGTAATGAATTCACCATTTTGTCTCAACTGATCTACCGTCTACATTCGATTGAGAGTGCGAATCTCAGACGCTTTGATAATGGCACAAAAACATCGCAGAACTATTTAACAATTAGCCTGTCAATTGTTTCGATTGTAGAAGATTTGACACTACAGGTTACGAATTTACAACAATGGAAGATTGCTGTTCATTTGTAGCAATAATTGCTCTGTTCTCAAGAAATGGACCGCAGTACTATGGCGCTCATCTTGAATAAAAATGCGGCATTTCTCAGCACGAATGGCAATCGCAGTAAGGCAGAACGACGCAAAATTAGACGAGTGTACAACACAGTCAGGCCCGTATTTAGGGCTCCTGAAGCCCCTGGGCAATAATAATAATAATAATAATAATAATAATAATAATAATAATAATAATAATAATAGTAATAATAAATCTTTGCTACTCCCAACTTAAAACTTGTAGATTTGTTAAAGTTTCTTTAACATATGGGTCTGTATCTTCACTGACCGTGTATTTAACTATGAGTGGCTAACACTATTAATATAACTAGCATTACCCGTCGCGGCTTCGCCCGCGAATATTCTTGTTGGGAACACTGATTGAGATGTCTTTGTTTATTTTACAACTACAATTCTCAGACCTTAATATAGAAAAAACATGGCGGCGATGGTTGCCCTACCAATAGCTAAGATCATGTCATCGGGGTTGTCACAGTTCGTGTAGTTTTTTTACTCACCTAAGAACATAACATATATCACAAGACGAGACTAAGTTCCGAAGAAATATGCATCACTAATTTAGACTTACCTGAATTAATTTATCTATATAGTGCTGGCCTCGAATTATAGGTTTCTTCGTCTTCACCCAAGGGGCAGCTACAATAGTCTCACTGTTTCTATGGTTGAATAAGAAGCTTTTTGGCGATGTATCACGATTTGTATTTAAGTTCAGTAATTACTGATTAATATTATTAGCATAAAATCAAACAGATTCTGAAGTAGGAGAGAAGAAAGTATCCTATTACTGAAGTGCTGTCCCAGCACATGCCGAGTATTTGTGTACACAATCGGAATGAGAATAGTTGCCTGAAATAATCGAACCAACGCTATAGAGATACAATTCAATTAAGACCTCTCGTGGAATTGTCTAAAATCTCGGCTAAAACATCACACCGAATTAGATGATTGAAATATGCAAAGAAGTCGTCGTGTGGATATCTGAACATAATTATGGAGATTACCACACACAAAGGACACGATAATATGTTACCATCTATCCTATTAAACATTCGCTGTTACAGTTTGGAATAGTTGTACGCTGGAAATAGTAGATTTAGTAAAGTAATGTAGGTCGGAAAGCACCATCTCCCTCTTACGGAATTATCGCGGCACACCATCTCGCAATATAAGTATATAATTGTCAAGGTACCGTACTCACAAAACTTTATTACACACATCATAATAAAAATAACTTGCAAGCTGTAAGAATCACAAAAGCATGAATAATGACGGAACACAATGAGTTCACTGTTTGGCACAGGGGAAACATCTTCCTGGACCAATACAACAGATGGTTGGTTGGTTGGTTCTTAAGTTTAGGGGCTGCGACAACGCGGTCATGTAGCCCCGTGTACTTTGGGTGTGTGTAGAATCTGTCTGATAACCGGTGTTAATTGTGATGACTGTATTAGTGTGTGCTATCTGTTATTTTAATTTAAGTACTGCAACTTAGAATTTTTCAAATAGTTCCTACTTTTGCCGCCAAGCGCCACCGTCAACGACTACTAGGCTAAGTTCACAACTCAGCTGCTAGACGCCACCGCAGTCGGCTCTTGGCAACGAACTTAGAAACCTAAGAGCGTTGTTTACAATAACCTATCCAATTTAGCTTCACACAGGTGCAATTAGTGGAAGGTTCTTTAACATGCCATAAATCTATGACATGGGACCGCCGGCTTTACTTCCCCTCCGAAGGAAGGCATACTGAGGGATTTTTAACGCTCTTAAAAAATCCGACGGCTTCGGCCGGGTTTGAACCCGCTATCTTGGGAATAGAAGCTCAGCATGCTACCGACTACGCCACCGAAGCCGATAAAATACAACAGAAGTTCACTGTAATATTTGGCGTGTATACAAGACAGTGTAGAACATCTGCTAGACTGGTAGGATTTACGGAGGCACATGAAGCTGAGCGTTCAAGATAACGTCAACGATTTGATCTTGTCGTAGATGCTCATTGCGTTTTCCCTTTACGCACTTAAGTTCGACACTACCGGTACTGAAGTGTACTAAGCTATTATTACATTGTCACTAATTAGCAAATCATTGCGGTGTATATTCTTGAGACCACTGCCGGCTGGATCGCAACACTCCTGGTTGCTTTAAAGCTTGAGACACTTCTATTAATGCTTTAGTCTTCAACATCTGCAGTAAATGACACAATGCCATCGGTCGACTGAACAATCATCACACAGTCGATCCAGTCCATAATAAGCGTATTATCACATATTTACACCCGATTGCAGTACATTAACGCGAACTGGACTTAACAGACATAATGAAGACACTAAAAATTACAGATGAGCAATAGTTTATCCCAACTTTCATCAAACGAAGCTAATCAAAGCTAATATTGTATCCCAGCAACGAATGTAAACACATAATATCTCGGGCTTCCGCTTACGCCATTTCCACACTTTCGATACCTGCATTAAGGTCTGAGTATTGTAGTTGGTCTTGAAGCAGCCCTAGGATCCAGAGGGCATTGACTCAAGGAGTTAAGTAAAATGGCGTCCAATGGAACGGACAGCATGTAATGCAAGATAAATAAAGTTCAGTTATTTTTATGTGTATTAAATCTATCCATTGGTGGAGGGCCGAACATTTGACATATGGCGACCAGCGTAACGGCACGATAGTTTTTCTCGTCAGTGTTTTGTGATTACTTCCAAAATGGAGAAGATTAAAATATGTAGAAGACGAATCGACAGAGCATTAATTACGCGACATTCCGATGCACTTGATAAGTTTCTTGAAGAACAAAAGTATGAAGAAGCTCGAGCATCATTTGCTTGTTTGGAACAGTACTTCGAGAATATCAATGCCCAGAATGAAGAGGTTATGGAATGGATGTTGTAAAACGGTGCTAGTGAACAAGAACTAGATCGAGAAGCGCTGGCGGCTGACGAGTATCGCAGTAAGTACGAACTGTTGAAAGTGCGGCGATTAAAAATTGATTTCCTAGACCGACAATCTATCGCGAGTGAAGAGTCAACTAATGCTCAAGTAAATAGGAAAATAAATCTTCCAACCATAGAATTTCGTAAGTTCGGTGGTGAACTCAAAGATTGGTTGCCATTTTGGAACCAATTCCAGCGTATTCATGAGAATATAGGGATTGCACCAGTTGATAAATTCTATCATCTGATACAAGCTACGTTACCCAACTCCAGAGCTAGGTCTGTTATAGACAGTTTTCCAGCCACAGATGGCAATTACATGTTAGTGATAGAAGATCTTCTAATTCAAGTATACATCAGGGATCTTCTCAGTTTGACCCTGCCTGCTAGTAAAACATGCCGTTCACTCACGGAGATGTATGATAAGCTGGAGTGTCATTTAAGGGCACTTGAATCTCTTGGTGTCACAACTGGGAAATGTGCAGCAATCCTTTGTCCTTTGTTAGAATCGTGCATGACCGAAGACTTTCTAAGAGTATGGCAGCGAAGTTCTTTACATAGTGATATATCTAATGCAGAACAACGACTTAATAAGTCCTTCATGAAGGCGGAAGTACAAAATGAGGAAAGGATCCATGTGGCCATGTCTGGGTTCAGTCAGCTGATAGGGCAAAGAAAGTGCAGAAAGATAGCGGTCCTAAATCATGTTCTAGGCAAGATGTACCTACAGCAAAGGGTTTACTCTCGTTACAGAAAAATAAGCGTTCTGCTTGTATCTTCTGCAGTAATGAACACCATAGCAGCGTTGACTGCTATAAAGCACGTGATATGCGTCTCTCGGAAAAACATGAAATTATTAAGGATAGGAAATATTGTTTTATTTGCATTAAACCAAATCATGTAGCTAAAAATTGCACCTTCAAGCAAAAGTGTTTGATTTGTGATAAGCGCCATGTAATATTGTTGTGTCCAGATTTTAAGAGAAGTTAGAATGTAGGTAACAGTACTGACTCCCCTAGGCCTGACGTCATGACTGTACAGAAAGATGAAGCCCTTGCCAACTTAACGTGTGATAATAGTGTGCTGCTTCCTACGCTTCTGGTGAAGGTTCGAGGAAATGGATGTGAACGTACTGTGAAGGCAGTTCTTGATAGGTGGTCACAATGGGCATATGTCTTGAAGGGAACAGCACGGGAAATGAATTATTCTCCTGTTGGGAGAGAAACTATTGTCCATTCACTGTTCGGAGGTCAGAAAACCGGTATTTGTGAACACAATAAATATAGAATTCATCTTGCCAGTCTCAATAATGATTATTTGTGCAATTTTGAGGTCTTGGACCAAGACAATATTTGTGATAATGTACCTCATATTCAGAATAGTGCCTTAGTTAATGAAATACTTGATAATACCAACAATGTACAGGATGCCATAGGTACTGCAGGTCCTGTAGAAATTCTGATTGGTGCTGACATTGCTGCCAGACTCTTCACGGGTAATGTTAGAAGTGTATCATGTGGTTTGATAGCTATGGAGACCAGGTTAGGTTGGACCTTTTTTGGTAAATATCCCAGTGAACAACCCAGAGTTACAACTGCTATGATTGTCACATCAATGTTGATTAATGATTTAAACATCTCAGATTTTTGGAAATTGGAGTTGATTGGCATTACGGATTCTGTTGATCGGAAAACTAAGCTTGAATTGCAGTTGGAAGTTGACAAGCATTTTCAAGAGACTGTAAGGGTGAGCGGTGAAGGTCGATATGAAGTTCACCTTCCCTGGAAGGATAGGCACCCCCCTCTTCCATCGAATTACATCCTGGCGGAAAAACGACTGGATTCTATTATAAAGAAGTTGAAGGCTAATACCCTGTACCCAGATTATGAACATGTTTTTGAGGAATGGCTTGAAGAAGGTGTCATTGAACGGGTTCCTGACTCTGAGATTGTTAGTGATAGCTGTCATTATCTTCCTCACAGACATGTAGTGAAAGAAAATAGCACCACCAAAATTAGACCTGTGTTCGATGCATCAGCTCGTGAAAAGAATAGTCCATCATTGAATTCGTGCTTGGAGAAAGGGAGATCATTGATAGAACAGATACCTCCACTTCTTTTAAGATTCCGTCTGAAGCAAGTGGGAGTTGTGGCTGACATCAGGCGAGTTTTCTTGCAGATTAGTATACATGCAAATGACAGGAACTTCCTACGTTTTTTATGGAAGGATGATTTGGGGAATATAATTGTTTATCGACACAGGAGAATTGTGTTTGGTGTTGTTTGTAGTCCTTATCTGTTAAATGCAGTTATCAGACTTCATCTCTCAAGGATTCTAGATGAATGTCATGAGGGAATTTCTGCATACTCGGAGACCACAATTAAGAGTCTTTTGGATTGTTTCTATGTTGATAATGTAGTCACTAGCCTTGATGATGCTCAGCTTAAAATATTCATTCACGAAGCCACCTCTATCATGGCTGATGGCAAGTTCGAATTGCTTGGATGGGAGTTCTCAGATCCAGATATACTTACAGAGGCTTGTCTCACTAATGTACTTGGTTTAATCTGGGACAGAAAACATGACACTCTAGACATAAGCCCAGACTGTTTCCAGAATTATCCAGAGAAAATTACCAAAAGGACTATCCTTTCCACTGCCCATAATGTGTTTGATCAATTGGTTTTTCATCTCCTGTGACCCTAGAACCAAAACTTATCTTAAGAGAATTATGGAGTGTAAACATTGGGTGGGATAAAGAGGTGGATCAAGGCATTGTCAACAGATTTGTGAAATGGGCAGATGATGTCTCATGCTTGAAAGACTTGAAGATCCCAAGATGGTTACCTTCTAACAGTGGACCTGCTGAATGAAGTGTCCATACGTTTTGTGATGCCAGCAAGGATGCCTATGCTGCAGCCGTGTTCCTGAGGATGGAGACGACTCAGCAAGTAAATGTACAGTTGGTTCAGGCAAAAACAAGAGTTTCCCCCACAAACAATTCAGTCACGATACCTCGTCTAGAATTGCTTGCTGCATTGATAGGTGCTAGGCTCCATGCAGCAATAATTGAATATCTTCCTAAAAGCTGTGAGTCATATTTCTGGAGTGATTCATCCACAGTCTTAGCATGGATTAGAAGAGATGATCAGAGGGCTACCTTTGTGGCGAACCGGGTGAATGAGATAAGGAAGCTGACTCAACCAGAACAGTGGCATCATTTTCCAGGGATTTGTAATCCAGCTGACCTGCCATCTAGAGGCTGTTCAGGTAAAACGTTGCTTCAGATATCATGGTGGGAGGGCCCTAAATGATTGCACCAAAAGCGTAACTGTTGGCCTTCGGCCGAAGTCAAGTTTGAAGAGGATGTAATTATTCAAGAAAGAAAGAGTACTGTTGTTTCCTCTATGATTTGTGCAGATGCTGATTCTCTTCCAAGTGACTGGTACTACAGGTACTTTTCAAAGAGTGAGAAAATTATTAGAATGGTTGCTTGGATGGGTCGTTTTCTAAACAATTTTAGAGCTGCTGGCTCTGAACATTTTATGAAGAAGACGGGACCACTTTCTACTGAAGAAGTCACTTCTGCTGAGTTAAGGGTCTTGAAACTAGTTCAGAAAGATGCATTTCCCATTACCACGGACCCCAGAATCTCCCTTTGAAGATCATGACGGTCTCCTCCGCTTGCAAACCAAGATCTCCAATAGACCCGACAACCATGACTTTCAGTATCCTGTACTTTTGCCCGAAAATCATCCCTTTGTGTCACGGCTGATTATAGATGCTCATGTTTGAAGGTGTCATGTTGGCATTCAGGGTCTGCTTTCGATTATGAGGAAAAGATTCTGGGTGATGGGAGGAAGAAGAACACTACGGTCAGTGTTAATTAAGTGTGCATTCTGCAAGCGCCAGGAAGCTAAACCCTTCGTAGTATACACTCCACCACTTCCAGCAGAACGTGTAAGAGATGCTGCTGCCTTTGATTTTCGGGTGTCGACCTGGCTGAACCTCTTCATCTTAAAAACTACGAAAAGGCGTGGATTTGTTTTTTCGCGTGTGGAGTTACCAGAGCTGTTCACTTGGAGCTACTCCTGTCATTGTTTCTTGCAAGCATTTCGTCGATTTGTAGCTAGGAGAGGATGACCAGCTGTAATTTTCAGTGATAACGGGACTAACTTTTCTGGTACTGGAACTGCCTTCAGTCGAATCGAGTGGTCAAAGGCACATGAGTACTGTTCAGTGGAGAGAATAAAGTGGAAGTTCAACCCACCCACTGCTGCCTGGCGGGGAGGTTGGTGGGAGAGGTTGATAGGACTTGTGAAAAGATTACATCGGAGAACACTTGGACGTTCATCTCTTATATACTCTGAGATGGAAACAGTGCTATGTGACTGTGAAAGTGTAGTAAACTCGAGACCTCTGACATATACAGCTAATAATTCCAATGAACTAGGAGCAATAACGCCTGCCATGTTTCTTCAGGATATTCTTGAAGCTGCTGCGCCTGAGATTGATGTCATCGAGGCCTCCATTTTGAACAAGAGGTTGAAGTACAGATTAAGACTTAAGGAGAATCTGAGAAAGAGGTTCCGTAGCGAGTACTTGGGTCTACTGCGACAGCAGATGGATGTCAAGCAGCAAAAAATTGTTCAGGTTGATGATGTTGTCCTCATTGGCAATGACAACTCAAAAATACTAGATTGGCCTTTAGGAAAGGTCCTAGAACTTTTGCCCGGAAAGGATGGAGTCGCCCGTCTTGTTCGCCTGAAGACTATACCTGGAGAACTCCTGCGCCCAGTTCAAATACTCTACCTCCTCCTAGAAGCCCAAGGTAGTGAACCTTCTACTTCAGACAGTGAACTGACTGTGAAAGAAGATAGTGGTGTTTCATGTGGTAGTGTGAGTGAAGTAGGGGAAGAAAACAGGACACGGAGTGGAAGAATTGTAAAAGTGCCAAAAAGATATTTTGATTAACTTGTCTTTTTTGTGCCAATTTGTTTCAGGGGTGAGCAGAATGTATAATGTTCCCAGGACTATGTGAAGTTAACCGTTCCACATCCGTTAACTTGGTGGGAGAATGTTGGGAACACTGATTGAGATGTCTTTGTTTATTTTATATATTAAGCAGCCCTAGGATCTAGAGGGCATTGACTCAAGGAGTTAAGTAAAATGGCGTCCAATGGAACGGACAGCATGTAATGCAAGATAAATAAAGTTCAGTTATTTTTATGTGTATTAAATCTAGCCATTGGTGGAGGGCCGAACATTTGACAATTCTAGTTTTAAAGAGTACCCTTAGCAAAATCTCAATCATGAATGCTATAACTGATTTATCCTTGGTATGAATAATCAGACTTTATCAATTCAGCTACTGGTGCAGTGGTTAGGGGTTTGTAATTCCCTCATAGGTATATCAGAGCGAAGTTAGTTTTCTGGGAATATCACAGACACTGTCAATTTAAGGGCCTTTAAATGTGGTTTTCGGAGACCCTTTATATTCGGGTGAAAAAGACCTTTCGTACCACACTCACACGTGAAAATTGCGCGAAAAAATTCTAGAGTGCCCCTTGACCCCCTTAAGCGCATTATACTGTATGTATTGATGAATTTTACAGCTTAATTTTGTTCAGTGATAACCGTCTGGAAACTTTCACAGTAATGTAATATTGGAATTGCATTGCCTCTTAAAGAAATAGATGGACCTGTGAGATTCTGTTACCATGGTTACCGTGTTGCATTCTTTCTTCTTCTTCTTCTTCTTCTTCTTTCCGATGAGGCCTGCTAGGGACCACGTGCCAATTTCAATTCTTCACACTTTGTTGTTTTCTCTTACGTTCCCTCCAGTACTCCTTCATCCGTTCACTATGCTGCTTCTTTCTGTCCTCGGACCACTTCGCACCAGGTTTCTTTGGCAATCTTCCTTGGAATCCTTTCATACTTAATACCCTTTTTCTAAAGATCTCTCTGTTCACCGTTTCTTCTTCACTTATATTATTTCTTTCTAAATCTTTCTTCACTTCTTGAATCCAGCTAGTTGTTGCCCTTTTCTCGCAAAGGTACTTGAATATCCTTTTTGTTAATCTGGAATCATCCATTCTGTAAATATGTCCAAAAAATTGCAATCTCCTTTTTCTTATCGTTTCTGTTATATTTTCTATGTTCATGTATATTTATTGCATTCTTTCATTGTAAATATACATGTTTTAAGGTATTTATTTAATTGTGAGGCATTTAAAGAGTAAGTGAGTGCGTTTCGCTTACGCATTGGGTTATGCTGAACCTGTAGGTACCCCATATGTGTAGGTTGGTGTTAATGGGACCTTATTTTCGGTACAAAACTGGAATGGGACCTTATCAGAATAATATAGGGAGGGATTTTACTAAAATTACAAATTTAAAAAAAACTTAGTGTAATACAAAGAACTTACATTTAAATTTTAAAATATATCAGTAGGGGAGCAAAGGGGATGGCGACGCAAATACCGTTATTTATGCAAATGAGGGGGGGGGCGTGGCAGGGTCAATGACCTTGAGGTCATTCATCCCAAGGTCGTTCACCACCCTCAAGGTCATCAGGACCCCGGAAGGTAAACAAACCATGGAAGGGCAAGGAACCGGTTTAGGAGCGTGGATGGAGATGAGGAGGAGGTTGGTAGGGGTGTAGGAGTAATGGGTGGGGTGGCGTGGGGTTGGGGTGGGGGTGGGGTGGGGGTTTAATGAATGGGAAGGTAAACAAAGGGATGAGGGAGGGGGGAAAGGATTGAAGAGGTTCTGCTCGAGAGAGACCCTCCTCGGTGGTGACTTGTCCTATATAGCCTTGCTTTGCAGCCGATTGGTTCCGAGTGCAGCCGAAGGATTCCGAATCTCCATTTGTACCGACCTGGGAGATTTGAATGGCTTACATTCATGTGTCATGGAGCTGAGGGTGTGGAAAGCGTGGGCGGATGGTGAATGAGCATGGGCGGGTGGAATAATGGGATTTGTACGATCAACCGGTGTGTGTGTGTGTGACGTCACTGGGGGGGGGGGGGAGATTGACAACGGGTTATTACTGTAGGTCATGGACGGGAATGGACTTAAAAGAGGGGGAATGAACTGGCGGTTGAATGTACTCAATGGTGGACAAAACATGAATGAATCTAGAGTAGTATTTCTTTAGCAGTTGAAGGATTCTGATTTGTGTTGACGCGGGAGATTTGAATGGCTTACATTTATGTGTTATTGAGCTGAGGCTGGGGAAAGCGTGGGCGGATGGGGAATGAGCAAGGACTGGGTGGAATAATCAGATTTGAACGATCAACCGGTGTATGATGTTGCAGGAGAGAATCCCTGAGATTGACACCTGACATGTTGACTAGCTCAGCTTCATATAAAAGTGGAAATGTTGGTTAAATAAATCAATCAAAATAGGAATCAATTTTTTTGACGCATTACCAGTTCTTATTAAATTATTCTTCTTTGCTAGCTTCTTCCTCTTCATCTTCATTGTCATCCTCACCTTCCCTTTCCGCCAACAGCATCATGGTGACAAAAAACTCAGCCATGACACGTTCATTTGAAAAACTATAAAAATAAAAAAATGCCTATAAATGACATTGGAATATCCCATCTAGCGGCGAAGATATAAACTATACTGGCTGTTGAAGCCTGTTGCACTCCTTTGGGTCAATGATTAAATAAATAACAGATGAAATGAAATGTTAGTGGAGAGTGTTGCTGGAATGAAAGGTTGACACGGAAAACCAGTGTACCCAGAGAAAAACCTGTCTGCCTTAGTTTTGGCCAGCACAGATCTCACATGGAGTGACCGGGATTTGAACCACAGACCTAGCGGTGAGAGGCTGGCGTGCTGTCATCTAAGCCATGGAGGCACAATTACATGGGTTAATGAATGAAAATAAATGATTCATTAGCAAACTTATAAAAAGAAAAATTGGTATAAAGGTGATTTCAAGTTCATGTTCATCAAACCATAAGACCGGTTTGAATTTTAAAAATTAAAATTTTAAAGGTAATGACGATGATAATTGTTGTTTTAAGGAGCCTAACATCTAGGTTACCGGTCCCTAATGGATTGGGTGATTGTGAAGATGATAATGAAATGTAAACTATAACTAAAACTAACTGCTAACTTATATACTAGAAGAAGAAATGGAAAACAAAAGGGGAATAATGCAATTAAAGGACAGGAGGAAAAGAAATGCCCTCAACCCTCGAAGAAGGCGGATTGAGGGACTTAGAAGGAGAACCATGAAAGCCAGATAGGAAAGTGAAAGAGGAGAGGGTCCGTCCCAGAGGTATAGGATACAAATGGGAAAAACCGAACCCAGTTCAGGAATCGGGTCGCCAACTCCCAAACTCACCAGCTGTGAGCTCTTGAGGGTGTAGAGCAGACGCAAGAAAAGCTTGCCGAAACTCAACGATGCGCAGATACCAATATCAATCGGCGTATTTTAATGCTCATTTTAATGCTTGCTCCAAGACGGTCTACAGCTGTAAACCACACGTAGTGAGCAGGAGGATGCAGGAGGCATCACACGTTGTGTGTATTATTACTATTTTATGTATATTACGTAGCTGAAAGTGCGTTAGTTGAATACCCAAAGCCTTGAAAATTGTGTATAATATTCAGTGTACTTAGCAATGCCACCGTTTCGCTCTAAATTAGGGAGTGCCAAAACTTTACACAGTCAAACTAGGGAAGTTATTTATAATGTGCATAAATTCATGAAAAACGAAACACATCTCGTTGGAAACATATGCGCAATTCAAAATAAAGTGGCTGAAGCAACAGGTGTGTCAGAAAGGTCGGTGCGGAATATAATACAAGGCGCCAAAAGAATTGAAAGTGGTGAAGTGGATTGATTTTCAACGCCTGGAAAGAGAAGACCAAAATCTGTCAATAAGTGTAAGTTAGACGATTTTGATAAATGCGTGGTCAGGCGTACGATTCATAATTTTCACAATACCAAAGGCGAGAGGCCAACGCTGGAAAAGATCCGTGGGAAACTGGCTGAGGATATCAATTTTAAAGGTGGGGTACGAACATTAAGCAAGATAGTTCGAGGCCTAGGCTTTAGATGGAGGAAGACAGAAGACATGCGTAGAATACTTATGGAGAAGCCTGACATCAGGCTCCTACGTATGCAGTACTTACAGAGCATAAGGCGTTACCGACAACAGGGTAGGCCTATTGTTTACACTGATGAGACATATTTGCATAGTTCGCACACTAAGCCAAGGGCTTGGTGTGACGGTTCTCTTCATGGACTGAAGTCACCTATCTCGAAAGGGCAAAGATTAATAGTGGTACATGCCGGTTCAGATGCAGGTTTCGTTCCAAATGCTTTGTTGGTTTTCAAATCCAACCAAACAACAGGGGACTATCACGATGAGATGAACTATAGAAATTACGAAAAATATCTGACGGAGAAATTAATTCCCAATTTGCCAACCAATTCTGTAGTCGTGATTGACAATGCCTCGTACCATAATGTCCAATGTGAGCGCGCGCCTACATCATCTTCCCGAAAAACGGTTATGCAGGATTGGTTGACCGATAAGGGTATTCAATTTTCTACAGAGATGATAAAACCTCAACTGTACGCTTTGATTAAATCCCATAAACCACGCTCTAAGACGTATAAAATCGATACACTTCTTGCTACCTATGGACACACGATCTTGCGTCTACCACCGTACCACCCTGACTTGAATCCTATCGAAATGATTTGGGCTCATGTTAAAAATTATGTAGCTGAAAAGAATGTTACTGTCAAACTTGATGATGCAAGAACATTGCTTATGGAAATAGTTGCGTCAACTGGAGCAGAAGAATGGTCGAGTCGGTGTAGGCACGTAATAGACATTGAGAAGAAGTACATTGACAGCGATCACATAATGGATGAAGTATCAGACCGCATAATCATTAATCTGGGGGACGATAGTGACAGTGACAGAGAGCGTGTTAGTGACTCCAGCACCAATAGCACAGATGACAGTGAAGGAGATATGAGTGGCTTTTAACCTCTTTCAGAAGACGTGCGCTAGGAATAGGCCATTAGGTAAGTTTACTGCTATTTTACGATTAGATCATTCTTAATCTCTTTGTTGTTTCCTGCATCTTCAACAGTATTTTTAGGCTATTACTGTGTAAGACATTACATACACGCGCTGATATCTCACTTGAACCCCAGTCACAGTCAGCCTGCCAAGCCTGGGCAGACGATCCGCTCAGAACTGCTGCTAGCCAGCTACTGCCAGGAAGTGGGAGGGGCGTTGTATGCCACTACCGAACACTCACGAACACCCGAACATGGCCGAAGATCTGCGCACCATTTTTCGGCATGCTTTTCTTGCGTCTGCTCTAGCACTATCCAGGGTGCACTAGAAGTGGTGGGGCTACATACACCCTGCCTCCTTGAGGGACTTGAGCAGAAGACTGGAGATAACATGAAAAGAAAAAGAAGGATGACCCCTCGAGGAATGAGGGTATCAAAAAAGATGAGACAAGGGTAAATTAAGGCGGGAAAGGAAGAGACTCCCTAGGTATTGGATACCTTAATACTGTTGGGGTTGGAAGAAAACAAGAGTTGACCAAGTGAGGTTGACAGGAAAGAAGACGAAGAGGAGTCCGGCACAAGTAAGTGAAAGCAATGCCGAAATTGGCTGGAACCTGCGGTTGCAAACCCACATCCCACTAGATGTAAGTTTAAAGGAAAGCCTTTTGTGACAAGAGAATAGTGCTAATAATTATGTTGTCTTGAATTCAACCTTTGCTTTGTTCAGCACAGACCTCACATGGAGTGAGTGGGATGTGAACCACGGACCAGCGGTGAGAGTCTGGCATACTTCTGCTATTTTAAATAACAGTGCAACACTATTGTAATGTATGATTAATTATACGGTTACTACACCAAGATATTGAAAGCTCTTGTGACAATAGACCAGTAGCAAGATTGTTGATGTAATAGTTTTTATCTTAGTCAAAGCAGTATGTTTTGTCAATACAATGTAACCATTATAATTGACAGATGCAATAAATTTAGTGTGCATCTAGCCAGTGATATAATGCACATTAATTTGAATAAATTTAAATAACTCGGCTTGGATACTTAAGTCGAGCAGAGAGAATTAAAAAAAGTTGTTTGTTCCAAATGAGGTGTGAATATAAAGTAGGTGGCACTACACTGCACTCTGGGCGACCTGCATGTCATTATGAGGATGAAGTGATGATGAAGACGGCACATACACCCAATCCCGGAACCACAGGAATTAGCCCCGGGAGATCAAAATCCCTGATGACTTGGTCGAGAATCGACCCCGGGGGGCACTTTGGGTCAAAGCATAGCGCGCTAACTATTTAGCTACAGAGCTGGAAGGATGCACCTGTTGTCTGTTAGAAGTTATCATCCCATCATTTCCCTGGAGTTGAAAATGGGAAAACCACAAAAAAAACATTTCAAGGACGGATGACAGTGGGCGACTCGAACCCGCACATTTACACAAAGGGTACGTCCAGCTAAGTATATAGAACTTTAACATCTAAGTCCTCAAAGCTATTTAACTGTAATTTGACAAATCCTATTAGTATTAACAGTAATATTCCTAGCTGCTTTCAAAGAAATTACTTATTAGGCTGGACCTGCTATAAACGTCTTGTGAGTTGCTTGTCATTGTATGTGAACAATAGCGCAATAAGTATCTTGACTAGTCATTGTAAGGCAATAAAAGACTTAATGTTTTGTTCTAATTAACAATCAAAGCATGCAGTGATCTTATCACAGATTGCAACTTGTAGTTGTAGGCAAACTTTTACACATCAGCAGTGACAACTACGAATTAATTGATCATGTATCATGGTTGTCCAACGTTTTTCTCTCTCTACAACTAACTGTCTGGCTGTGCTGCTCAATGGTATTGTTCTTGCTTGCTGTACCCAAGGTTACAGGATTCCTGGTGGAGCCACCTGCTATTTGCGGGTAAAGAGAGCTGTGTTAGCAAATTTCCTGGAGCGTTAAAGATGCCCTTCTGTACAAAAAAAAAAGTCTTAAAAGCTGTAGTAGGATATGTAATACTAATAACATTATGTGTTTTATGCATGTCTTTGCAGCTAATTTGTTACTAGGCTTTGAACCGGGAGGGCTCCGGGTTAGATTTCTGGGAGGGTTGAGAGGGGATTGGTGTATTCTTTGAAATACACGGTAAGACATAGTAAGCTTTTGCTTCTCTTTGCTTTAGTTCATCCCTTCCTTTTTCGCAAACACCAACAGTGATCTCCTGATTTCTCTTTGCTGGTGTATTTTCCTTACACTTCCTGTGAGTCTGTTTTAGATATATATCTTCCATGACCCACCTAGCGTCATCTAGCAGCGAATTTCTGAAGTTCCTCAATTCTTCCCTATACAAGAGGACTCACTTACCAATCTGGCCACCAGATCTCGTCGCTATCGCCAGCTATCATCTCCGTGATCAAGAGGACTTCGTCTACTTTTTTCACCCACCAGGCTTCGCTATTGACGCCTGCTATCAACTCTTTGAAGACCATTTCATCAAAAGAAATTATTGTTTAAACGTTGGCTATTCTTATGTGTATTCCTTTTGTCTCCTACCCCCAACTTTTTCCCATCCCTGGTCTCTCCGCACTCCGTTGAGCTGTCCTCACTTGTGCGTCTGAAGTCAAACCAGTCAGTTGGAGCTCAACTAGAGCTCGTCTCTTCACCTCGAGAGACAAACTTTCAAATTGGACGCCATGTCCAGATCGTAACTAACGGTCAGCAAGGAATCGCCGTTCATCAGAAATGAGCTAAGTACTATTTCGACGTTCTTCACCTTATTTTAATGGATTTTAAATAGCTACATGCTTTTAATCATCATTTAATAGGCAGTGTGAGATTTCTAATGTGGGGTAATAATCATCCTTCGCGGGATTTTCTATGTTGGGCTTTGTCTATCTAAGCTAACTTTAACATGAAGCAGCATTTCTTATGGTTATTAAATGAGAGATTTTCTCAAAACGTGGGACACCGTTGAATTACCCACTGTCTAGGAAATACTTAGCTCGTTCCACTGCGGGACTAATTTGTGCCCTATTCTTCAGTCATGATTGTTCTGGAATTTTCCATGCCAACATATTCATCTACAAGTTAAACTTTCTAGTACTTTCCACTCACATGTGGGAATACTTTTTCAAACTAAGGAATCTTCCTTATGAACTGCTAATCAATACCTAATTTTTCTTCCTCCGTTGGAACTTTTCTGCTGCATTCAACTATAACCTACAAGTTTTTCAGCTCAATAGACTCTCGCAAATCTAGTGCGACTAATTATTTTTCACCATCGCAATAACTTTCCAGGCTATAAACTTTCTGTGCTACAATAGTGAACTTTTCAGCCACGTCAATAGACTATAGTGAAACAGTGCTCGTTCGATATCTCATCCGCGTCGCGCTCTTTCGAAATAAATAAAATAGGCCAAAAACTTTCTCTGCAAAGTTCCTATTTCCTCTTCCTCTACTCCTCTTTACTAACAAAATTAGGTTAATCTTTAAATTTATGTATTTTGCAATGAGGCCTCGCCAAACCATAGGCGCCCTCCCAATTTTCTCGACGTATCATTAAGTCACTCTGCATAAAAATCAGCAGTTTGTAACTGCGTATTAATCTATTTCTTTTCTTGCTAGCACAAGAATTAGTTATTGTCTACCAAAGCTTTCATTAATCTCTTTAATCCAGGTTTCACGAAAGGGTAACTTGCCCCATTTTTCCCTCGTGATCCTGTTTAAACATAGAAGTTCTAGAAACGCCCTTTTAAATTTTCTCTTCAGGTTTCACAATAAGTGACCTGCCCTATTTGTATAACCTCAAAGCGTAATTCTGTGTCATTACAAGAAGTTATAGAAACTTCCATTTTCCCTTTCTCTGTTTCTTGTTGTTGTTACTTTCGAAGTTGTTCTTTGTTCATAATTCTAAGATATCCATCTGGAAATCCTTAAAGTACTCTTTTTGTACTTGATTTATTGTTTAACTTTAATTATCTTTAAATTTCCCATTCGTTAATCTTAACAACATTTCAAAATCTTAAGAAGATTTTAACGCATATAAAAGTTTTTCAACCAAAAAATTGTCAATTGCCTGGTGCAAGCTTTAGATGATTTTAGGAGGTCTGCGACCCCAATTGTTAACAAAATTAAAATTTTATATTTGTTAAATGGATTACTCCTTTTTGCATTGTTAAATAAATCAAGATTTATTTCTTTGCTTTATCATTTCTCTAAAATAACGGTTAGGCAAGATCCTGTCTTCTCTGACTCTTCCTAGGTTTATGCCCTATTTAATAAAAATAAATCCATTGATAAGGTTTGTACTACTTGTTGCATTTGAGCAAGAACTCTTAGTTATTAACTTATGAAAGTCTCTCTTAGCTTTGATAGCTAATTCTAACTGGCCAGTAAGGCAAGCATAGCTCGCTACGCCAGCTTCCGGCTTGTTGAGATTCTCTCTACAACTTATGGTTGGTTTTTCAAAATTTAAGTGTTTCTCACTGTGTAAACTTTTAGTCAGTGCTTTGCTGTGTAAAAGCTTAGTCATTCCTAAATGCGACTATTGGTGCTCTTACCAAAATTATTCCCAAGGGTATAATTGCTTTATTCCTATCCTTCTTGAAAATATTCGGTCGCTCTTGAAAAATTCTACAATTTCAAGAACTAAAATATCACGGCTGATTCAAATTATTTGCATTCTTCAAAATACTTGTTTAAAAACAAACTCCTTTGAACGGATACACAGTAAATCTGTTACTCTTTGTCTTGTCAGACCACCACCCTTCCCCATAGTAGGTAAATTTATGCTTGAGAAGGAATACGCTATAGCAGCTTGCTTGCGTATAGCCCTAGTTCCAGCTGCGTTTCCTGTTAGCTTCGCCCAGGTCCCCACCCACTTTAGGTATCGGAAAGCGGACTTACAGTGGCAGCTGCCTTTGAGTGTACTTAAAGTTATAACTTATATCAGACTCTCTTCCTATTTCTCCACCCCTTTTCTCCAGTCCAAAACCCACTTCTTTTTCTTCATCATCTTCCCTTGGGGGTCAGGTTATTCCCAAGCTAATAATCTACCCAGGGATTGTAATTGCTTCTGGTTAATTCCTCTGACCCGGGGACTGGCTGTTTGTGATGTCTTAATTATAAAGTAAAGAAAAAAATACAATCTGGTTCCCATGGTTAATTGCTTAATGTGCTAGGCTTTGGTGCAATTGTCTTAGCTTGGTAACAATAAAAATGAATATTACTCACATGAAAATTTCAAGAGATGAATCCCAACAGTTATTATCTTCATCCATGTTGTTATAAGTTTGCTTGTTCTCTCCAGACATATTATTGGCGAATGTGAATTATTTAAAAGTAACACATCTTATTTGTACTATCTAGAAGGTTATCCAGTCTACTAACAAAGCAGACGAACAGGAGCGTTGGCTCTGATTGTAGGGGTATATAAGCCGAGACATTATTGTTGAAATTCAGAGAAGTCCACGAGGTCGCAGTATACGCATCGTTTTGCTGCTAAGATTTTCTATCATGTAATATTGAACACAGTACTTTTAGTATCTCTAACTGTTGATGGTTACACTGTTAACCTTAAAGATTAATCATGTGGATAATAATAATATCAAATGGGTATATATGTAACTATTATTGCAACTAACAGTCAATACCCGGATTCACGCCAGTCAAAAGAAATAGTATGCTATTTCGCTCCATCCGACTGGTTACGGGGACTGAGCACTGTTAGGAGACTCCTCGTCTTAGCAAATATGTTCTGTATACACATTTGACAATTTAATCTAATAGGTCTGGGGATGGGGAAACATTCCTACTCTCTCAAATGGGTATATATGTAACTGTACCATTTCTATTTTCGATATTTTGTTGCCGTGTCCATCTAGCGGTCATTTCTAATTACATCTAAAAGATCGTAATTTCGGCTCGTCTTGAAATGGAAAACGCCGCGATGAAGAATCCGTCTATAACAAAGGAACACGACTTCGGCGATTGTTATCAGACTTAAATTGTTATGACGAGGAGATGAAAATCGAGAACCATGCTGTCTAGTTAAAAATCTGTAAGACGCAAAATATTTTGAAATGAAGTTCGGAAATTATATATAAATATGTGTACAACGTCCTCGCTCTCATTCTATTCGTCATGCTTGTTCAAATGGAGACCTGTTTGTAGCATGAATATTATATACATATGTATTTTGAAGCTGTCGACAAGATCTTCGGACCGTCTCTGGAAAAGCTAAGTCCTTAGGCCTATGTATTTTGAAGTGTCAACATGCATGACTATGTGTAACGTGAAGTTAGGTCAATATAAAATTGTCCACCTACTTTCAAGTGATAACTTGTCCCCTTTCTAGATGGGAGGTCGTTTATATTATGTTTGGTTATTCTGTTGTTACTTGTTCCTCCCTCTTATATAGAAATGCGTGATGAGGAACCGTGCTGTTATTTTGGGTTTATGTGTTAAGGGTTTGTTGTTGTTTCTGTTCTTTTGGTTTTTACTTATTCTGTGCGTGTCCTTTGCGTGTGTTTGTCACGAAACGTAATTCTAATCATGAGAAGTGTTTCTAACTAATTTCCAATTCCTTGGGAGTATGTGGGTGCTCTGGAGTGCTATTGGGGATTAGTTATTTTAGTTTTAGTTAACCTGTCTTGACGGAGAAGGGTGTCCGTCCATCGCATTGGATGACCTTGTGTCTATTTATCTGTATTGTTGGGACACACATCTATTTGTTTGCTTCTTTAAGGGTTGTTTTATTTAGATGCCAGTCATTTGTGCACCTCAAGAATGCTTATTTTGGTGTTTTCTTTCCTTGAGGACTGGGCTTGCATCGCCTATGTTTGTGTCCGAAACACTGTTCATTTTATAATTACGGTTCTAGACGTGCTATTAAGGGTGGGTTAATGTTAATCGTTTAAGTGGGGGCTCGACTGCAAGCCAAGGGTCATGTCATTCCTGTTCTTGTTTTGCGCTGCTTCAGTCGAGAAACAACACGTGAACTCATTACTCTTATTAAATGAGATGTATGAGTTAGCCTTTCGAGACGATGGAATGTGGGTTCATTGTATGTGTCCGGGATTGCAATCGACTCCCATTTTGTCTTCCGTAAGATAATCGAGTCTCGTGCTTTCTTCCGAAAAGGAGATTTATTCAGGAAGTATGTGAAGTCATTTTGTAACTTTTGTTTCTTTGGGTGTGTCTGTAGTAAGCTTTCGTTTTAAGGGATTTGTATGTCATATATGTAGTCTTGTGATTAGTTATGCCTCGTTGATTTGTTCGTCACTTGCGTGTGTTGGGTTTACGTATTGTTCTTTGGTTATGTTTGTGGAGTGACATACTTTGTTTTAAAGGGCGGGATATTTCTATTCTTGGGTTACTTGACTTCATAAGCTTCCTAGAAGAATTTTCCTGACTATGTTATGTAGTCAGCCTCTGGTGGGAAGAAAGTACTATTTACATTATTGTTAACTTGTTTTAAATCTCCCCGTTTATTAATTTGAGTTTGTCCTTAAACGACTTCCAATCTACAACACGTTAGGCATCTCTCGGTTTTCTTATCTGTATTACTTGATTTATTTTTATACTTGTATTTACTTTGTTTTGATATGATGTGTACATATTTTATTTCAGGCCCATCATCCCTCATCTTTGCATTTCATGCACCCCTCGTTTCCCCTTTTGCTAAGTCTTGTTTTTTGATAATTAAATTTTATTATATTCAACCTTTACTCGATGAATGTGGTTATTCCTAATTGGTTCTCCATCTAGTTCTAAATGCGAATGGTACACAACATAGGTTTAAGATCCTTGGCCGGTCCCCATTCCGCGCATACGGGGAGCCTTTTCGGTTCCTCAGTCTTGCCATCGACAGTGTGCGTCGGCTGGTGGTCACCACGCGTGTCAGTAACAATTATTGCAAGTAACAGTCAATACCCGGCTTCACGCCAGTCAAAAGAAATAATATGCTATTTCGCTCCATCCGACTGATTACGGGGACTGAGCACTGGGAGACTCCTCGTCTTAGCAAATATGTTCTGTATATACATTTGACAATTTAGTCTAAGAGGTCTCGGGATGGGGAAACACTGCTACTCTCTCAAATGGGTATATATGTAAATATTATTGCAACTAACAGTCAATACCCGGCTTGTTGTTGTTTGAGTCTTCAGTCTTTTGGCTGGTTTGATGCAGCGCTCCATGCTTCCCTGTCCTGAGTTAATCGTTTCATCTCTACATAGCTACCACACCCTACATCCGAGGCAATCTGTTTAACATATTCTAACCTTGGTCTACCCCTACAGTTCTTGTCCTCAACCCTCCCTTCCATAACTAAGCTTGCTAGTCCTGGGTGTCTTAGGATGTGTTCTACTAACCTCTCTCCCCTCTCACTTGTTTGAATACCTCTTTGTTTGTAACCCTATCTAACCATCTGATCTTCATCATTCTCCTGTAACACCACATTTCAAATGCTTCAATTATCCTATTATTGCAACTAACAGTCAATACCCGGCTCAACGCCAGTCAAAAGAGATAGTATGCTATTTGACGATTTAGTCTATAGACTAGGGTTTGAGTTAACATGCTGATAAATACAGGTGGAGGGTACTTGAACCTTTTTAATAGATTACCTAAACACATATTAACTATCAGATCCAATATGTCAGCAATAAAAATACAATTCCACCGGCAGAGCAAGCGGCCTGGAGACAAAACGATTACAGGACTTGATGGTGAACGAGTCCTATTTGGTGACAGCCGTTCGCAGGGTGAAAACTAAATTCGTCGAGAGAATTCTTTGTGAACTAGAAGATTTTGCCGTCTTCTTACCTGTGAGGTACAAGGAACTCAGCGACGAAGCTGCAAATGACATCAACAAAGGAACAATCTACCTAAAATATTTGGGACTGGAAAATAAAAGATGTTTGGTAGAATTTATTGAAGAAACAAATGAAATTTAAAATTTGTTTATGTGAAAACAGAATTTGCAGGAAAAATAAATCCTGTTTAGTTTTTTCTCTCTGCAATCTGTTCACATTTTTTGTTGTTGTTAATAAGTGTCATCATGTCAGCACCGGAACTGAGTTGGCAGGAGGTGGATAGTTGTTTTCACAACAAAAAATGTACCACTAAATTTAACAATGATGGTAAAATTTTAGATCCAAATGAATTTTTAAACGCTAGCTACAACATTTTTAGAAACAAAATAAAAATCAACTTAAGAGAACATGTGGCGTTAAAGGTTAACGCTGAATTATCATGTGATTTTGCTATTTTATATATCCCAATTTAACATAATCTAAAAGCATCTGTTTAGATTTCACGTAGGCTTCCTCGCATTTTCCAGTACATCGCCCCCTTCCCCCTTTCTTCAATATATCTTGGAGTGGTGCCACGGTCTCGGTGTATTTTGGGCAATGGCTCGAAGAGAATCCAATAACGCCTAAGTATTGCCTGACGTTCTTCACCTTCGTTGGTCTAAGGAAATTTTTAATGACCCCCAATTTTCCCGGATTCGGCCTTACTCCTTGCGCATCTATTACATGGCCTAGGAATTTAACTTCTCTCTGACCAAAGTTAGATTTCTTTAGATTGACCTTAAAGTTAGCCTGACTCAGGTCATCTAATAACTTGCGTAGATCTCTGATATGTTCTTCCACTGTTTCTGATGTCAGCAGGATATCATCTACATAGCTTATGGTTGTTGCTTTTACTTCTTCAGACAGGTTTCGATCAAGCGCTCGTATCAACGCTGAACCCGCTGTTTTCAAACCAAATGGGAGACGCACAAACGAGTATGTATGCTGATCGAATAAGAAACCGGTTAATAAGCTTGTTTTCTCCTCCAGTGCAACATGGTGAAAGTTTGCCGTAATGTCAAGATTTGTGAATACAGTCTTTCCTTTGAATCTTCTGAGGATCTCCATTATGGGTGGCACTTTTTTAAATTCTGGTATAACCTTGGAATTCAAATTTCTCAAGTCCAGGCATATCCTTACACTTCCGTCCTGTTTAGGTACAACTACCAGTGGGCTGACATAAGTTGTGGCTGTCTTTACAATGACGCCCGCCTCCAGCATCTCCTGTATTGCTTCCTTGACCTTTAAATAATGCTTCTCGGCTACTGGGTAGGGCTTTTGTCTGAATGGCGTCCAGTCACTAACTTGGAACGCATATTGGAAATTCTTGATTCGGCCAGGTCTCAAATCGAAGGCTCCTCTATGTTCAAACAACAGTTCCCTTAACATCTGCTTGTTTTCTGGACCAATTTTGGCTTCCTCTAATTTTTCTTCAAGGCATTCTCCGAATTGTGGTTCGAGGCCCTTCTCAATATCTGCGGCCAGTGTTGCCAACTCTCCCTCGATATCTTCTGTTGTCAATACTGCATCCCCAGTCATTTCTCCGTATGTATGCCTTACGCACTCTTCTGGTCTCGTTTCACTGTGTTTTAATGAGATCTCTAAATTCTCCTTTTCCTCACTCACGCGAAACATAACAATGTCTTGTGAGAGATCTATTATGACCTTGTACTCTCTTATGAAATCCTCGCCAACGATAATGTTAAAAGGTAGCTTATTCACAAGTAGAAAACTCTGTGAAAATATAGAGTTCCCTATCTGCAAATCTAAGAAGACTTGGTATTTGCATATCATTACTTTATCTGCTATCACTCCTTTTATCTTCACGCTTGAAATTGGTATTTTCAATACGTGTATTTTACTTTGAATTTCATTATACAGCGCCTGGGTAATTAAGCATACAGTCGAGCCAGTGTCTAGAAGACTCCTTATCTTCATGCCTGCGATGTTTACAACTATAATGGGCAGTTCCTTTCTTACAGTGACCGGTCCTTCCTCTCGGTCTTCAATGAGTTCCTCAGGTTTAGCAATCCAGTTAACCACATTCACTGTATTCCACCCTGCATTTATCTCTCCTTTATGGTCATTTAATTTTGGTGTTTTTTTCTATTGCTCCATTTCTTGTGGAGTTCTTCTGTCTGTCTTCGTGCTGTTGAAGTTCCAGACTCTTTGCTCCGTCATTATTCTTATAGATGACGGGTGACCTTCTATTTTTAATCGCTTCATCCCAATGCACTTGCGATTTCCTGTTGTCGTCTCCACGCTCCTCCATATACCTTAATGATGCGTGATAACGTTCTTCTGCTTCTTCGTTGAACCCGCGACTCTGTTCTTGGGATCTCCAGTCTTGGTTATTCCCATGTCGGCCGTAATTTCTTCTGTTATCAGGCTGTTGATTCCTTGTATCGCGCTGATTCCAGGTTTTTCTTCCTCGGTGTCCGCGGTTCGATCTTCCTCTGTATGCTGGCCTCCAATTCTGGTTTTCCCTTTCTTCTCGTTGCCAGTCTGACTTCACAGTTTCTGAGCTGGTAGATTTATTTTTGGTCTGCATTCTAGTTGGTTCGGTTTGTGGACTAGTCATGAGGACTTGTTCCGTGTTCCGACTCTGCCTCATATTCTGCGTTGTGGTGAGTTCGAGTTGTCTGAATACCGCCTCCATCTCAGTCGCTGTCTTGGCCTTTGCCGGGATTAATAGTCTTTGCACTTCATATGGAAATTGCTTGATTATCGCTAAACAAAGGTCTAATTCTCTAGGTGCTTCGTCAAGCTCTCTGAAACGGCATAATTGTGCTATGAAAAATTCAGCATACTTCGTTGGATTATTTGTACTATAACGTCTGGAGTACAGATCCAATCTTAGATTCTGCTGGATATTTGAATCCCAGTACCTCTTTAAAATGCCTGGTGGAACTCTTCTACTGTGTCAAAGGTGTAACGAAAACTTCTGAACCATAAGGCGCATTCACCTTCAGTCAGTTTTTCGATAGCTCTTAATCTTCGATCTGGCGGTACCTTTGTGTCATTTAAATATTCGGAAACCTCTTTGAGCCAGTACTTGGGTGTCATATTTGAGTTACTCCCAGAACACTTTCTCGGTTTCTCGTCATTAGCCCTTATAATTGTGACTATCTGATTTTGTACAGCATTTTCATGCGGTGAGGACATAGCAATAGGTATACCAGGTGTGATATACGGGCTGTCACTTGGCATGACTGTATTTCTCGGAGTGGGCTGTACCTCTATATCTGCCCATCTGTTTCTCCTATTTTCATCTATGCTTCCTTCATTAGATCTAGGATTTCGCAATGGACTCCTCGTGTGCGATCATCCTGGTTTCTATTTGGCTGTGTCAATTTTCTGCTCTTTCTAAACGAGCTAATACTTCTTGTTCTATTTTCTTTAGGCGATCGTGATTTTGCTCTGCCATAGAAAAGATTTTCTCCTTGTCATCTTTAAGGCTCTCTTTTATATGAGAAATGTCCCCCGCTAAACCTTGTCTTACTTCGGCAAGCGTTTTATCATTGACTTCATTTTTCAAGCCCTCTTGAACTTCCAACTCCTCTCGTAAACCTGTAACCTCTTTTTGGATGTGACCGTGCATATTGGAGATTTCGGTCCTTATTTTGGTAATTTCTCCCTGGTCCTCATCTTGCCTTTTGTGAATGACTGCTAGATCGTTCTGAGTTTGTTCTTACTCTTTTTGGATTTTTCCAACCTGCGTCTTCATATTCATAATTATTCCCTTATTTTCTTTAGCGGAAGTTTTTATTTCACTGATCTCCTTGCATTGGTCAATGATATTCTGATCCTGCTTCTTTAATGCTTCATCTACTGCTTTTGCGTAGCCTGCCATACGTTTATCCCATTTTCTTCGCTATCTTCGAGCCTTTGATCAACGGTCTGTGTGAACGTATTAAACTGCTTTTCCTGCCACTTAGTGTTCGCTTCGTTCTGATTCTGAATATCTTTAAGCTTTACGGACATATCGTTTAATCTATCGTTGACCTCACGTTGCGAGTCTCTGCACACTTGCAGGCTATTCTCGAGCTTTATTTCTATTGACTCAAAGCGTTTGTCATTATTTGCTTGCATCTCTGAAACCACGCTAACAATCTTTTCAGTTACCTCTTGTTTAATAGATTCCTTAATATCATCAATTTTTTTTATTGACCTCTAATAAATTTGAATCTAATCTTTGACTAACTTCTAATTGGTTATTTTCTAACTGAGAGTTTACCGTAGCCAACATCTGGCTCACCTCGGTTTGATTAGTCTCCAACTGAGTATTTACCGTAGCCAACCTGTGGCTCAACTCGGTTTGACTAGTCTCTAACTGAGTATTTACCGTTGCCAATCTATTGTTCATTTCAGTTTGATTAGCATCTAACTGATTATTTACTGTATCCAATCCACCCGTTATTTCATCTTGAAATGCCTTAGCATCTTCCCTACTCTTGGCATGAATAGTATCAAAATGTTCCTTCAACTCTGCGATACATTTTAGTAACCCCTCAGTACCAGCCATCCTGTATTTCTTATCTTTGAGATAAAGGTGGGCTCGTGCTGTACATGTTGGTGCGTTATATTGGGAAAAGAATTCCGATGTCGCAAAAACTACAACATTCATTTTAGCACAGTGCTATGAACACCTATGGAATGGGTTTAGACCCGCGTACCCGTTTGTACATTCACTCGTCTGACAACAATGTCTAATGTCTGAGTACAACCTGAAAAGACTCACAACCACTCAAACACAGTTTGAGGAAAAGATACTATTATGGTTTTCCCCCATGGAAACCATACTATTATTATGGGGCTTTCTGAATCCCATAAGCCATCACGTTCTCTGGGCGCCATGATAATTGTAAGTAGGCTGCCCCATTGCAAGACATCGGCCAAGCTCTGACTTGTTAGCAAAAACCGTCCAGGGAGTGGTTTTTACTGCCAAATGCCCCGCTTTGGGCCATGCCACTACAATTGGAAAGGTGGGTGCTTATCATGTGCCTATGTTGACCTGTGTTTACAACTGGCCCCATGTATCAGCGACATGATAAGGTTAAGAGACGAATATTACATTTACGTTTAAGCATGACTCAAGGAGGATTATCAACATTTATTTCGAACGTGTAGGCTTATCAACTATGGGACGCGGCCTCTCCTAATATACCCTAGCTTTTCTGCTATTCTTGTCTCTACCATTTAATACTTTGGCCGACTTTTAGTAGTACCTGTGACTCAATCCTAGTACAATAACATATCCTCCATGTACCCTTGCGTTATCATGTGGAACATGTGTTCGTATCCCAGCTAGTTCACGGTCTTTCGAGGCATGGGGCTTCCGACCCACTATACGAGCACATATTCAGGATTTGAGTCTATCAGGTAACTACTCTACTTGAAAGAAACAACATAGTCCTAAATATCACATTTAATGGTACTAATTCATGGCAAAACACAACACAAAACACAAAAATATTTTACAATTACATCCCACAACAAAAATCAAAATTACATGTGAGTCTCTTCTCATACAATTTGGTGCTCCACTACACCCATATCTATCCTATATATCCTATCGTTGATGCTCTTTGACATTTGCGAGTGTACATAGTGTTCTTCACGTGGCACAATTTAACACAAATTTGCATATCACAACACAACGCACACCAATTACATAAATAACATTAAATATGCAATTATTAAATATTTATCCGTTTTGACACGGGACATATACTTTAAATGACATTGATTCACTAGCTTATGCCTTGTCTAGCATGTGTTGCCGTCCGCGCGTATCGTATTCTTTTCCCATAAGTTTCAAACGCTGAAGTGGTACACCTTCCCATCCAAAATACACATAGTTATAGATATTTTATAGCTTCACCATACAACACTCTTCTGGGTCTGGTCATATCATTATCGTTACAAACGTGTCATATCATTAAATTACGATACCCGTATGAATAATTTAGCATGAACTGGGTAATTATTCTTTACAAAAATGCATCTATTTATTTGGTGCAGTTAATTTGTCCTCGGACAATAACTTGGCCAAATCTTATCCAATTACTTCATTCCAACATTCCATATGTATGGAAACAGTACATATAATTCATTTGATACCATCATATCAAGCACATCTTAATTACTTTTCGAAATATCGAGATCCTTCAGTGTCCCACTACAATCTTAAAATAAAAGGATCCGGGCTATTGACTCCCTTTAGCGTGAACAAGAGATTCGTCACGGACCGTCCTAGGCAAGCTGGCTGCCAGGTTTGTGGATTCTACCTGCTACCCTGGCCGACTTCCTGCAATGGCCATGTGCTCACTCAATGGTGCAGCACTGCTAGTGGGTACATGATTGGATTGTGTCATTACGAATTGAGTCGATCTAATTATTTAATACCTACACTTAGAGTATTTAATGGGCTCATATCGGCTCCTAATTAGTATTCAAAGCAAGGGATGGATCACAAAATAGCTTCGCCGTTCTATGGACTAATCAGTGGCTTTGCGTGCGTCCCAGCTGAGTTTCAAACTGTTATCTCACTGGACGGGCACGAATATAACTAGAGAAACTCCACGTTTCCTGCTCGAAGAATTTTTGTCTTACCTCTCAGGGCAGATCAATTACTATACTGGCCTACCTAGGGTGTCTAGTGGTTTTCCCTGGCAGCGAAGATTCTGCTAACAGTGGATACAGACAGACTCCGTCCCAACTCTGTCGCGATTACATATGTATGCTCTAAGGCGATACCATATCGTAGCTTCGAATATTAGCCTACTAGATTCGTCAACGTGCGAACTATTCTCGGAAAGTCCCTGCAATTTATTGACGTAAATCTCTTGATTCTTCGTTACATGCTCACTGATCGCGGCTAAAAGCAACATTTCTTACAGATGACTCCATTCCTAAAGCACTCATGTCTTCCATACATTTACTTATAAGCCAAAGTTTTACGTAGCTCCAGAACAAGTATTAATTTACTGGCATTTACATTGACCATCTTAATGGCTCTCAAATACAACCATGTAGGATATAACATAATAAAGCATTTATCTATCATTTCAATGACACTGAAAAACTCTCTTTATCTCGTTATTTATCTATCTTTCTTACTTTTAACAATAACACAGTATTTTTTACAATAGATATGACACACTTTGCACGTTCCATAGGCATGAATACGCCGATTTATATATTTATTATTGTTACCGACCCCAGATTATATTATTATTAGTTAACGTTATCGTTACTTTCATCAACATTTTACTCCTAAATGGCCGTAAGCTTGTCATCCTCAAAGCCATATTTTTTTTATAAAAATACGAGGGATGTGAACTCGTACACAAATGACTGTTAATTCTTAATATTTGAGGAAATGATTTGTTGTATGGTGAGCTATTAAATCATATCAACATTATTGGAATGGTACTCACTTTCATCCTTGCTGGGTTAGTCCAACACGACAGCAGTTCGCCCACCATCACGCTTGCTTTAAGCCATCATTACACTTTCCATACAAAACATTGCATAAAATTTGCACATGGTAATTATATCTTGCACTAGTGGCATTTTACACTTTTTAAACAACACACATTCTTTTAACATATAAACATAAACACTTTTAATGATCACTGTAACATAACTTTATACACAATTTTTCACACGGATCCTTGCTTGGATTTCCACTATTGCCTGACTTCAGAGATGCGATGCAGCTAAATCCTGACAACCGCCTGTCTCCTTCGAAAGTCTATCTCGCGTGTGTGTGCTCATCTCCCGTCTCCTACAGGTTCTATCTTCTCTACTGCAAAGTTGCTCAAACATAGATCACAAATACTAGTGATGCTTTATAAGGTTCCCGTAAAACTGTAGTGTTCATTACAATTGAATGTGTTATTTTAACTATTATAACACTCCCTGTGGATAGGTTCATTATCTGTAAACATCATCCTAAAATATCTCTACGCTGTACTGATTATTTAGTCGCGTATACTGTCTGCTTATGACTAATTATCATATAATGCAGAATTACATTTATTATGCTGCATGATGCGCCTTTCATTGTTCATTACTAAAATACTGAACGTCGCTACTTATAAATTTCGCGCACTTTCCTGCGTGATCGAACAGCATGTCGCTCCACGAGTTGAGTCAAGAAGAACTGACCGTCTCCTACAGCTTCTCCCATATAAAGCTTTCTGTCGAAAACTAGTTCACAGGATTTCCAGCAGCGACTCTCTTCTTAAATAATGCGTTCTCTGACAAAGTGAAGTGTGATTCTTACTGGTCCATTCATGGAGGTTCCAAATTCACTTGCGTGCTCGCAATTGCTTCGTCCAATTAATTAGAATTAATTGCTTTCTTCCATGGCGTTGGGACGCTACTTCGGTTATTCCCCTGCTGCTACATGACAAATCCTGGCTCTGCCGCGGATTTGGTCTGTGCATAAGCTCCTTTTTAGATGCAGGCGTTAATTTAGGAGTGCGGACACTCCTAAATTACCTTTCCTAGAATATATGCATCTGGATGTAAGTTTCATCTCAATTCATTGCTCCATTTGGCCGTAATTAATTAATTAATTTCTGTGGGTGACCATCCCCACCCTGCTTCTCTTCTTGTGAGACTGGGGTTCCCATAGCCATCAATCTCTATTCGCTCCCCCAGTGCCGCCGATAAGTAGTTCACTGGCGTCAACTCGTAAGGCCCCTTTGCTAGCTGCGATTTGTCAACTGTCAAGTTGGCCCGTTTTCTTCAACTCTTAGTAGCTTATGCGTATACTGGCTTGTATTTTCTACAATATGCCAACTTTAATGCTATAATATTCTCGTTCTGGACGTGAAATCATGCTGTTATAATTATATACAGTTATAACTCATTGCTCCTTGGGTTCACTGTGGCTGTTCCCCCTCAGATAACAATGGTTCGATTCTCAGACGAATCATGGGCCTGGTCTTCCTTTTATACAGACCCCGGTTCGATGCTAGTCAGCCGTGTCCAATTGGGTACAGTATTGACCGAATTTATAGGTTTGGCGCCGAAAATGTACGCATTTTCAACACAAAAAATAAAGGTCAATGCAAAGCGAAGGGTGTTCTTCGTAGCGTCACACAATTCCTCAATGTTGAGGAATATCGATGTGTACTCTACACAAACACCTCTCGCTTGTGCCAGCAAACACGCATCCTTTCAAAGAACCATACTGTTTATACTGTAAATAAAAATAAAACATCGCTGTCAACATATGACAATAAACGTCTGAGGGATGGTGTAAATAGCTTGCCTTTTGGACATTTCCACACCTAGTGAATAAGAACACACTTTCATTTTTCAATTCTTTTTATTAAATTGTATGTTTTTACAAGAAGAAAACTGAACCATATTTTGTGTATACTATGCACTGGTGGGTGAGACTCAAATAAATACATAACAATATTTCATTCATGTTTATTTATTTGTCCTTTTCCTGACTATTCCACCACCACCTATCATTAGCTTTGACTTCATAGCTCCTGCCACGATCAAGGCTGCAATCTTCTCACCAATAGAAGCAGTAGATGACGTCACACGCTGCATGGACTTTTTTTTAGAAGAATGTGGTCTGCAACTCGACGTACTTCTGCATTCTTGTCTCTGTAAGCAATGTCATGATCCCTACACGCAGCATCCAATGTGTTGATTCCAGAATCCCTTTGTGCTAGACGTTGGTCAATTTAGTTCCAGGTCCACAAAATTGATAGGCAGGAATATGCAGTTCAATGGGAAGTGCATCAATGATCTTGTTAACGAGACCATGACCAGCAAAGGTCTGATATATCTTTTTCAAGCGTTGTCTTACTTTCTGGCGCTGGCGATACTGCTGCTGCCACCTCTTCTTCCTCTTCTTCATCGCAACCATGGAATGATGAAACAAAGTCTTTACATGAATTTATATTTGCTTGTCCGTGGTACAATTTGATGAGCTGACATGTTCCACACTGTCTAGTGGACGGCATTTTAGTAATAGACACTTCTGGTGATGATTAAAGTCAGTGCATGGTTGTAGTTCGCGCAGACCAGGGTCTCTGGTCCATTCACTAGGTACACTCTGCCAAATATTTTTCACTGCGTTTGAAGCAACATGAAAGAGGAACGCCTTGGGCAAAGCGTTCAATTCCTCGTCACTGAATCTATCTAGCTTCTTTTTCCAAGCGAAAAACTTGACAATAGCTCGCTCCGTGGGGTTGGAGTCCAAACCTTCAATTGCAGCCATAATACTACACGTCCACACTGATCGCTGGTATGTCTCACACTGTAGTCTAAGTTACAGCGCTTTACACTCAACATGCAAGTTTTGCGAGCTAGCCAATCAAAAAGCTTTGAAACGTTTTGGAGTGCTTTATTTTGTAGAGGTTCATCAGGACCGGACAGGTTGTGTAGTGCAGGACATTCCAGTTCATGAAGGTCGACCAGTTGGCATGTTGAATTTACATACTGACGCAACCATTCCTTTTCTTCACTTCCCTTTACAAAGACAAGGTCAGCAACAAACAAGTGAGCTTTCAGAACAAGTGTTAGATGATGGTAAAGAATGTCACCTTCTTTCCAGATTAGTCCTAAATTGCGTTGCAACCACTCTGTTTGCCTTCTATCCTCGTCCGACTGCAAATGCAATGGAAACGGTGGTTCAAAGACAAAACTGGTTACTCTTGGTACCCACATGGTTGTGCAGTCAATCATTCCAACTTCCTTAAATACAAACTTGTTTCTGTTCACCTGAAACCTTGCACGACGACCATCAATGTTCTCGGCATGGCGACAGATATCGCACACCTTCCACTACCACTGCTTCTTAACAACTAACCGATTGGCTAGGTGCAGGAAAATAAAATACTCAAAAAATCAATTATACACAAGTTTTATTCATAAAGTTATCAGTACATCGTTTACAATCTTTTATCATAGGATTTGGTGCATCCCAATCGGTGCGAGATTCTCCTCGATGCATGAAATGTCTACGACAGGTACGGCAGGCTGCAATATCCGCTGACATACGGAGATGTAATGGTAGCTTATCCCAGTTGAGATCAATGTCATGTGCACCGTATGTGGATAGAAATCCAGCTGGTAAATATGGGATCAGATGCTGCGGCATATCACGGAGAAATTCTGCTTTATGGTAGGCTTGAATAGCTACACTCACCATGGTGCTATAAATCTCAAATACCGCATCGGCGTCTCGACTTGTTGAGCAACGAGCAGCTTAGGGGATCTGCCCTCTCTCCAACATGACGACATGACGTTTTGGAGACGTCATCCTCGTTTTTCTTTTGATTGTAACAGTGTTTGTATGCCCTGTCATAGTAGCCGAACGTAGACATGAATCCATCTGGTAGATAGGAAACCAGATGCGGTGTTATTCCTTGTACAGAGTGAGCCTTGGAATAGGCGTTAATAGCTTCACTCACCAGGGAGCGATAGATGACAAACCTCGAATCCTCATCTGTACAATGCGACCGACGTTCACATTTAAGGTCTGTTGTCCCCCTTGACTTCATCGTAGCTTTCCATGACTGTGAAGGGCAATGCAGGAAGACGTGCTATTTATACTCTGGTCACCATGTTGGACAGCGGTTGATAAAATACATATGCCTCGTGAGCAATAAGACAATAGGCTGTTGTTTTTTCTGGAATAACTGCAGATGTTTCAAATTCTAGCCAGATATCAATAGTTGTCTCCTTCATCGACTCTTCCAAATACGAACAGTCCATCACAACCAGAGGTGCCTTGGACTTAAAGTCTTTCGGTGATAATAGCGGACATGCTTCTTTTTGATAATAGGATGACTAAAAGTTTGCAAACATGTCATACAGCTTACCGTATTTGTTCTTGGTAAAGTTTAAATCCATTCCCTCGTAGGGAAAGGTAACACCGTTCAAAAAGAGTCGTATATTTCGTAACTGGATGTGGTCAAATTTTGATACATATTTATTCTGTTGATATTTGTGATCTGTTTGTAATCCAACAATGACGTAGAGTGGCCGCTCTGTGTACCGCGAGGTTTTTATAGACCATGTATGTGTATCGGAGAGTGGTAATACCGGGTATTCATGCAGCTCCCAGCTTCTAAATTGAATGGGTAAAGCTGTATCCTTCTCCACAATCTTGAGCAGACTCAATTTTTTCTGATCCGATAGAGTAACGTGTGGCACTTTCCATAGAATTCGTTACAATAGAATTTTTGAATCTATTGGCGCTGCATTAGCCTCCTTTAGCGCATTATAATCGCTCCTATCTCGTACAAGAATCAGATCCTGTCTTGCGTTCACTATAACGCGCTTATGATCCTCTGCAAAGCCTAGTATTAATTTTAGAGGTAGATGACCAGTAAATGTACCATCAGTGTTAATCATCCAGTCGTTGGTCGAGTCGGGACACCAACCAGCCAAACAAAAAGCTTTACTTTCTTCACTTTCCGTACGAGGGGTAAAGTTTCATGACGCTTGTTATGCCAACGTTTCGAGTAGTATCCACGTAAATACCGTTGATCACATAGCGAACCTCAGAAAACAGAAAGGCCAAAGCATTGTTGGCCAACTTTGACGTTGTTGGGATGGTGCCATCCAATTTAGTGAGTTGGCCTTCAATCTGGATGTAACTTTCATGTGGCAGCGTGTAGATATCTTGTTGATTAATAGTAATGCGAATCTCACCATTGTTATTTAGTCCCTGAGTATACGGTTGGTAGGAATGGTGTTCAATTCATACAATACCCTCCTGTACTTCGACCGGGTTTGTCACGTCGAGAATCGAATTCATGGCGTAAGTTGTAACCAAGTTGTTGTAGGATCTGCTTGTTGACACGTGTTAACCTGTACACGAGTTCAGCACAACTAACACCTGCTCTCGACAGCGTTTCCGCTTTATACTCTTGTTTAATGCCGGCTTCAGATACAGTTTGTAGGCCACAGGTGTATGACGGTCTAACTGGATGAGACGTTGGTTTCTATTCACCAGTTGTAATGTAATATTCCTCATGTTGGTCACACTCACAGGATGATAGAGCACCACCGACGGGTTTTCGCGGATGATGTAGCCAACAGGTGAAGTGATAATAAAATCATAGAGCGAATGTGATGGATCTTGATTGGTGTAGACGTCTGTGATAATATTACACGTGACAGATACGTGATGATCTTCAATGATTTTCACCGCTTGGTCAAACTTGTGGAGCACGTTTGGTACTAACACTTGTGGCGAATAGCCCAACAATGGACCAATCGAATCCGGTGCAGATTTAAAATCAATCCTAAAAGAAGAAAGAATACTGCAGCGATTAGTCATGTTGTTGGCTATGAGTTCTAACTTGTGAGTCCCGTCAAGAAATGCTTTTAGACTAAATTCCTCTATGAGAGTTGTGTAGATGTGCTCGTGAATATCATCTACGGTGTAGCGGCCAAGCGGTAGAGTTAACTCATCATCATCATAGTAGAACTTATCGTTGACACCTTCAATTATGTTGTAGATTATATTATAGCCTTCAAACGAAACAAGTCCCAGCACGTAGGCTCGTTGTCCCAATTCAATAGGAGGATAAAAGTCGACGGTTAATTCCGCACCTTGTCCGTGCACTGTAAACGTTCTACTTTCTGTTGTCATAATGACCGCATCACCCACCGTGCTGCGTCTTATATAGAAAGGTTAAGCACAGACGACCACACTGTTGTGTGTTAAAATTTTGCACTCGTTTCACATTATAGTGTATTGTTGCACTGCTTCCAAAATAGCGAACAAGCTCTGTCGTATGAGGAAGGTTTCCAAAACTGTCAAAGTACCACACGGTGCGCCCATGTTTTACATAGGCCACGTAATGCGTTCCCGGTCCATGACTGTCATCCAAATTAACAACTGCACTTTCATGGCACCGTGGTCGAGGCGGTAGTTGGTTGCGCATAAACACACCTCGAAAGTGCGAGATCTTCAGCCGTTTTGCATATTTTATAACTTCCTCATGCATCATGGCTCGTCGTGGCAATGCATCTATTAATAGTTTTTGGCGACATGTAAATGCCAAGTCCTTTCTTGTAGGGCGCTAGCTTCATGTTCACACCTTTACCGCGCAGTGCTATGGCTTCCATAGCTTTATTATGCCTTTCACTTTCCTTCAACTGCTGCTTCGCCTCCTCAACAGCTTTCACTGTACGTGCTACCGCACTTGCTCCTCCAAGAAGTGAACCCAGGGCTGCTAGTCCAGCAAACAGCGCAGGTAAAAATCCACCACGTTTCGGTGCAGGAATAACCCGAGCACGCTTTCTAAAACGTAGTTTACTTTTGGGATTCGCATGCAATCGTGCTGCTCAGAGTGCTTTCTTAATGGCCAACTCACTATTTGTTTCTCCGCGCGAAGCTTGACGTGCCGCATTAAGAATAGCTTTAAAGCCTCCCTTTTTTGACGTCTTCTTTCTCTTCTTCACCACATATCTCTGATTCACCATCGCGACCAAGGATCAAGACAACCTCACACCACAGAGTATCGAACACAACTAACGTTCCTCCGGAAGGGAGCCTGCAATTATTTATTCAATGGTGTCAGTATATTCAAGTTCTATATACAGCGGAAAATCGTTTATTGTTTTCCCCGCCTCTTTTTCTTCAGACGACAGTTTCAATTGAAAAGATAAATTGTCCTCGGCATTCACCGCCAGATCAATGAGTGATGATTTAACACTACTGTTTAATAGTAGTACCTCTAAATGTCTAAAATCTGGTGCATACTCTAGAACACGAATGGCCCCATCATACGGTAAACGGTAATTGCTATGCCCCGAACGTAGTATATAGGTGAGGTTACTGGGGTCTTTTACCGGTGGTTGGTTTACAATGCGAAGCAAAAATATAGAAGGTATTGATTTAATATAAATCGATAACCTTTGTTCCAAAAATCGTTTTGTTGTCACATCATGAGATTGCACAGGATCAGCAACATCAGCTATTCGTCTTCGCTTCATCTGTAGAACGTTCTCCCTAATTTCCCACACCTTTTCCATTTCAGAGGTTAAAAACCGTTTTGTACAAACATCTTGATCATCCTCGGGATCGGCCACGTGTACAAGGCGTGTATTATTTGCTGTATAACCATCTACGGTTAGCTTTGGCACAATACGGTGTAGCTCTCTCACCTTGTTATCTACATAGTCCTCTCTAGCAGCATCCGTGTCGTTTGTTGTAAGAGCCAGCTGAGTTATTCGACGTAGGTGCACATCATAGTCTTTTTCTTTACACCACAGCATTTGTTAACATATAGGCTTTGGTGCACACATCTTGATCGTTCACATGGTCTGCAACGTTTATGATACGTGTATTCTGAGCCTCATAATCTCCCTTGACACGCCGTAAGCGATAATAATCTAGATACTTTTTTGAACATGCGTCCGAGGGTAATTGAGGTTCTTTTATATTGATTAATCGCTTTCCATTAAAGTCATAATTGCCATCCTTTGTGCGTGGCAATACATTTGCATCAACATATCGTTTAGTAGCCGGATCTGTGTCATGTTTTGGATCATTTGTCAAAACAAATTGTTCATTTGCTTTCTTTGTTTTAAGTGTTCTTCCAAAGGCATCCATGGTTACACTGGAACTGAAACACCCACTTGCTTCATGTATACAGAGACCACATCCTCCCCTTTCACATTTAGTCAATATGCAGATAATTAAGCAACAACATTCACTTCCGGTGGGAGACTTGGTTTCACACCTCTTCTCGACATCGTCCGAACAACGTCAAGGATCACTCTTCCCATCTTTCATTCGCTGTCTCATCGCCGGAGCATCAGGATGTGGAAAAACCAATCTTTTGCTTACCCTCATCACCTCCTTGAACGGAGTGCGCTTTCAAAATATCTATATCTTCGCCAAATCGCTGTATCAACCGCTGTACGTATTCTTGGAACAGGTCATGCCAGGTCTGCGCAACATGGGCTACTTCACATTTGCAGCGCACGAAGACGTCATTTCTCCAGACAATGTTCGCCTCCATTCGCTCATGATTTTTGACGATGTGGCCACAGAACGACAGGCCATAATTCAGGCTTACTTAAGCATGGGACGTCATAAATATATCGACTGTTTTATCTCGCACAAACCTATTCGCGAATACCAAAACAGTTAATTCGTGACAATGCCAACGTGATTGTTCTCTTCAGACAGGATGAACGCAACATGCGTCACGTCTATGATGATCATGTGAACCCAGACATGACCTTTCAAGCCTTTACACAGTTGGGTGCCACGTGTTGGAACGCTCATCACCACAGTTGTCTTGTTATCGATAAGCAAAGCAACATCAACAACGGACGCTACCGCATGGGGTTTGATCATTTCATTCGTATTTAAGTAGCTGTATTGCTTTTCTGAACATCATTTGTTCAGATATCATGGCAACAACAGGGAGTCAATTAAAAAGCACATTATCCGTGCGCGAAATAGCATTCGGCAAAAGTTTCGCTCTCTAAAACGTGCACATGCCGATAGTGAACTGTTTATCGAAAAACATTTGAAGTAACCTCTGGAAGCTGTGTTGAAAGGAACATCAAAGCCCAGTACACACTCAAAAGAAACACAAACAATTGAAGAGGAAGAAGAGGAAGAAGAAAATGAAGAACCTGAGGATGTTTTTTCTCCATTGCTTCCGTCTTCTAGCTCCAAAGAATCACCGCTGCCCCAGTTTTTGAAAACATCAATAATTGCTGAAACACCCACTAGACCCAAAGAAAAGCAGCCTACTCTTAAAGAAATATTAAATACGCCCGAACAATATGTGCGGTTAAAATCCATTTTACTACAAAATTATGGTGCGTTGGTTACACCCTTCCTTGAAGATCTTTTTACTAAGAAAACTGATACTACCTATGGCGTTCGTTATGAAAACAATAGATTTCGAATTGGCGATTCACCAATCAAGATAAGTGACAATGTTTTTATTGTTAAAACAGTTCATTACAAATTGACACCGGGTCTTCTAGATCTTTTATTTTCACGTACGCCTTCTAACGACAAATATGATAAAGATGATCTTGAAAATTATAAAGACATCTTGATGGCTACAAATGGTTTTAGACGTAATTATAAACGTTCTGAAGCAATAAATGCAAATAAGAGTGTCAAATATAGAACCATCATTTCAAAATTGTTTCCCACCTATGCAATTGTTCACCGTGCAAATTCAGCAACTGGTATCACATATAATACTTTGAAACCATTCATCGATTTCACCTATTGGAACAATCCCAATAAGTTGGTTAAACGAGTGCATCGGAACAGGCCGGTCATTCCGGACACGAGGCAGAAGTTTTAGAAATAGAAGAGGAGCTTCGTCATGCTGGCTTTATTGTCTAATTAGTCAACGTGTTCATACACCCTCGCCTGTTAAGGCAGGCATTGCTCACGAGTTGCATAGACCGGCTCGTCGTCTCTACCATCGTCGTCATGTGATCACACGTGGTGTTGACGATCTTTGGCAAGCTGATTTGGTTGAAATGATACCCTATGCCAAAGCTAACAACGGGGTCAACTATCTGCTCACCTTCATCGACGTTTATTCCAAAATGGCCTTTGTTGAACCTGTGCGGAATAAATCTGCAAGACTGGTCACCGCTGCATTCAAAAACATCATTCAGCGGTCAAAACGACAACCTCGTTTGCTTCAAACAGATCAAGGCAAAGAATTTTTTAACAAGACTTTTTCCGCTTATCTCAAATCGCTTGACATCCATCACTATTCCACTTTTAGCAATCTAAACGCAAGTGTTGTAGAACGTTTCAACCGCACACTCAAGACACGCATGTGGGAACAATTTACAGCAAGAGGATCCTATCGCTGGCTTGAACTTGTAAGCGACCTAGTGACACGTTACAACAACACCAAACATAAAACCATCGGAATGAAACCACGCCTTGTGACCAAGAACATTGCAAAATTGGATCGCATTCATCACAAAATCAAAACAGTAGAGCCGCGACGTCATCAATTACGTATTGGTGATTATGTGCGTATCAGTAAACATAAGACAATCTTCGCCAAAGAATACACACCAAACTGGAGCACAGAAATATTTCGCATTCGCAAGGTGAAACTTACTAATCCAGTTGTCTATTTACTTGATGACCTCTACAAGCAGCCAATCAAAGGTGGATTCTACATTGAGGAACTGCAAAAGACATAATATCCCAAGCATTATCTTGTTGAAAAATTGTACAAAAACGTGGCGATAAACTTTTAGTTAAGTGGCTAGGTTTTAATGCCACATATAATTCATGGATTAATAAATCAGATCTGGTGTACACCATCTTGTTTTATTTCATGTCAAGCTGGCCAACCCATCATGCCAGGTGTTTAGATACCTCAGTACGCCCACCCCATTTACTATTCCAGATTCATTCATGTTTGTTTACCATTGAGTACATTCAACCTCCAGTTCTTCCCCCTCCCAATCCCATTCACACCTACCCAGCTCATCAATCAAACCACACCCAGGGTAAGCCTCAGCTCCACGACACATGAATGTAAGCCATACAAATCTCCCAGGTCAGTACAAATGGAGATTCGGAATCCTTCTGCTGCACTCGGAACCAATCGGCTGCAAAGCAAGGCTATATAGGACAAGTCACCACCGAGGAGTGTCTCTCTCGAGCAGAACCTCTTCAATCCTTCCCCCCTCCCTCATCCCTTTGTTTACCTTCCCATTCATTAAACCCCACCCCCACCCATTACTCCTACACCCTACCAACCTCCTCCTCATCTCCACCCACGCTCCTAAACCGGTTCCTTGCCTTTCCATGGTTTGTTTACCTTCCGGGGTCCTGATGACCTTGAGGGTGGTGGACGACCTTGGGGTGAATGACCTCAAGGTCATTGACCCTGCCACGCCCCCTCCCTCATTTACATAAATAACGGTATTTGCGCCGCCATCCCCTTTGCTCCCCTACTTATATCACACACAATCAATGGCAAAAAACCGGGTGAGTTAGCCGTGGTTGTTACGGCGTGGCTGCAGGCAGTCGCTTACATCCGGGAGGCGAGGAGGTTCGAATCCCCCCACCGAAGACCTTGAAGATGGTCTTCTCTGGTTTCCCATCTTCCTTCCAGGCAAATGCCGGGTTGGTCCCTAACTATAGGCCACAGCCGCTACCTTCCAATTCATCGTCCTTACAATCACACTTTCCTCCCCAGACAACACTCCACACGTAACGGTACTTGTAGCTCACCCCATGTGTGTCCGTATAGAGGCAGCAAACTCTGGCGAGCCGAACATGTCCTCGGTCACTCCCGGCACTAAAAGCCATACGTAATAAAAGAAAAAATCACAAACACCAATTATTTAAATAACAAGGGGATTCCTTCCTGCCTTGTCATTTGCAATCAAGATTAGGATTTCATTAGTCCAATTTCACTTTCAAGTCAGATTCAGAAGCAAGAACACCAAGATGACTAACGCAATCCCGTTTTGTGTGTCCTTACATAATCAACATTGCAAATGTGCGGCAATGAATAATTCTCTTATGTGTGTGTGTGGAGGGGGTTAAACTTTAATAACTTGGTGTTTAATGCCCAAGCGGTTTTGTACAGTTATCCAGATTTTTTTCCGCCCCTAAAACCTGCCGCCCTGAGCAGCTGCCCTATTTGTTCTCGCGTAATTACGGGTCTGAATACTGTAAATGACCCTATTGGCAACTCCAGCTATCTGATATGACATCTAGCGGTAAAAATGAGAAACTTACCAAGTAGGGTACATTTGTCACGTGGTGACTGTTTGTATATGGTTTCTTGTATTGGTAAGCAGATCATGGTAAATTCTTCGTGTCTTTATACATAAGTAATAAGTTTTACTGGTTGATAGAGTGCAAAATGAGTAAAAGCAAAGTATATTGCTCAGTTTACGGCTGTAAATCGATGTATAAGAGGGCTGCGGATATAAGTTTTCATCACTTTCCAAAAGATGCAAATAGCAATAGCCGAAAGGTGACGATACCAAATAAATACGGGCAACAGGAGTGGGTTGGACCACTCACCACTACACTCACTGACAACAGGACGGGTTGTTCACTGTTAAAGCCGAGCCAAGCCGAACCTAGACAGCCAAGCACAGTCTCGCCGAGCCAAACCGTACCAAGACAGTCAAGCCTACATCAGCCGAAGACAGCCAAGCTTCATCAGTCAGGTATCCTTCCCCGCTCCCTAGTTCATTTCCAATTACTCTACCAACCACCATCACCTCACTCTGCGATATCCGAGCCATTCCATTACGAGTCATATAGGCCTAATTTGACTTCGCAGAGTAAATATCTACTCTGCGAGAACCTGCTACCAGTCCGATATTCAACACCAAACCCACCTGCTAACCATCCAAAATCAAACAATTCCTGTCTCCCCCGAGTTTTAATACAAGTTAAACTCACCCCTTCGCCCTACCAAGCAGCAAATAATTTCTAGAGTCTATGGCACACGGTACAGCGAGCAAACTCAAATATAGCTTTTAAACGTAACAGCGCCATGACTCGAACTGCTCAAAAACAAATATCAGCAGACATCCGATGCTTGATAATATGCAATTGACACATAAAATCCAGTGGAACCCACAAATTAGATCACGTGTATCGCACAGTTATACATATATACAATTAAAAATAGCACTGTCATTATTTTAGGGACCACATTTACTGATTATAACCGAAAAATGAAAAGTGTTCCATATCAAACGCGTGTTATTGAGTATTTTTTACCCTACTTATCCAGACCAACCGCAGCGCCCCTAGTGTTAGTTTGAGTTGCCAATATTGTAAAAGCGACCTTAAGGGACCAGTATTTTACTAGTCAGCGAAGAAAAACTCGTTTTAGGGTCTGAAATCCGCTATCGGTGTTGCAATGTATAAAAATATCTCCAGAACGTGCTTTCATATCGTCACTGCAAAAGTCAGGTGGCGAAAGTAGTGACCAGCCTAACTACTTTTGATAGTGTTGGGTAAACATACGGTATTTACACTAGGCATAACCATATTGAAAAAGTCCTCTCGGCACGCCGGAAGGCGGAGGTAGATTTCACCTGACAAACTTGGGGATAGGCGAAAATAGGCAGAATTTGCAGGTTTTCGTAGAAGGATCAGACCTCATTTATTGCGAGAAAGTATTTTATAATTGGAGATTAATTAACTTTGTATTTCGTCATTTTATGCATATTTTAAACATTTTATTGTCTTATGATGACGGTAACCTTCTTATCATTTGGAGTCCATTTTTATACTTGTTGTCACACTGTCCTTATGCAAGGTTTCGACACTGATGTGTAACTATGTAACGGTCTGTTACTTCTTCAACCAAAATTATATCTCCCGCAGAGATTTTGGTTGGTTCCTCAGTTTAGGGGCTGCGACAACGCGGTCATGTAACCCCGTGTAATTTGGGTGAGTGTAGAATCTGTCTGATAAACGGTGTGAATTATGATGGCTGTATTAGTCTAAGGAAGGAAGCTTGTAGTTTAACGTGCCCGTTAATCTCGCGATCATAAGCCACTGGACCTCCGTTTTACTTGGAATCCGAACCACAGGACATGGCATTTCACATCGAAAATCTCACATGCATTGACCGGGAATCGAACCCGGTCCGCCTTGGTGAGAGGCATACAGCTTGACCGCTGTGCCACCAAGCCCCTATGCTGTATTAGTCTGCAATTCAGGTAAGGACTGCAGACGGTCAATTTCAAGCAATAGTTCCTAATGTTGATACCAAATACTACCGTCAACGACACCTAGCTGTGAACTTGGCTACTAGATGCCACCGCAACCAGCTACTCGCAACGAACGTTGGAACTTCCCCTCCAAAGAAAAGCATACTGAGGGATTTTTAGCGCTCTTAGAAAATCCGACGACTTAGTCCGGCTTTGAACCCGCGACCTTGGGCATAGAAGTTCAGCATGCTGCCAGTTACGTCACCGAAGCCGCTTCACACTTAGATGGAAATCTAAATCTGATCTCGTGCAAGTGCGTTGTCATGGCAACGTCTGATGGCTCATCCCTCATCAATTTAGTAGTGTTGCCATGGCAACCACTGATAGCTCTTGGCATTTTCTTATAATTCCGAAATCATTTTTCTCATCCCTTGGCGTAATGGTAGGTCATATCAAAAATTCTTTCAGACAAAAGTTTTAGGTAATTATTAGGGGAATATTGTCCATTTTGTACGGTTTTGATATTGTGCCTATTAAGAGAGATATGATTAATGTTTCCCGAAAAACCCACTTTTTCCCACCCCTTTGGTCAATGGTTGGTGCTATAAAAAGAACTCTTCAAACATAAATTTTTGGGCTTTATTCGACACATAGTATGAACTTCGAACGGATTCGATAGTTCACATATTAAGAGAGTTATAGCAATATTTCACGTTTTCGAAAAAAGCCCCCCATTTTCACCCCCTTCGATCGATTTAGCCCAGTAACGAACTCAACCAAGATTTTATATGTATACATATTCGGTAAAAAATGCAAAGTGATTGGTGCAAAATTACGGCAGTTATCGTGTCCACAAAAACTGATATATATATATATATACTGACGGTGGTTTTGGGGTCTGGGGGATGTGAAACGCGAAGATATGTCGAAATTTTCCGGAAGTCGAAACATGGTACCCATTGCAATAGTTAGCTTTCTAATGAAATCTACCTAAAATGGAGCTATGTTTCCATTGGTTGTCTAGTGAATGACATCATTAGAATCCTATATTTTTGAATATATATACATCTTATGTCAGCAACATTAAAGAAGTTCTCTATTGTAACATTTGTCAGTCGATTATCAGAAACTTCAATTTGTGAAATAAACTGGTAACAATGATCAATCGAATATCAACATTCTCGGAATTCCGGGCGGGGGACACAGCGCCACCTTGCCACTCCCTGTGGGCGCCCATGGGCATAACGAATAGAATAAGAAGTGATATCACTGGCCTAGTACGCCTGGTCCGCCGCAGCGCAGCGCTGGCTCCGATCTTTGATGTAAGTTAGCATTGGCGCTTACGAGACTTTTAAAACCTTGCGACCTGTTTTACATGTTAAAACACCGCAAGATATCCTCATAGGCGCTAATATGTTCGACATCTCCACTTACTATACTGTGCCCAATTATAATTTAATAAGTCGTCTCCTGTAATGGTCCAGTTTCGACAATAAGCGAAGACAGAGAGCAAGTTCAAAATGCAATTAGTTTTGCCAGCTATCGATAAATTTAAAAAAAGAACGGAAAAATTAACCTCGCTATCAGAAAGGATTTCTTCACATTGTTACACATTTTACATTCCCTTAACAGACTTGCAACACAGCAAAAAAGAAAAGGCGTATGAACGCAACTTTCAACTTTACCGTAGATTACTATAAAATTCAATAATAACCATAAATTTCACTCCACAAACACCAAAATCAGTAAACTACCATCATTTCAGAAGTACTTAACATTAAACAGACATAGAAGGCATAGTCATGACCCCTTCATAAAGTAGGCTATTGCCTAAATCCGATCACGGCTCCTTCAACTTTATTTCGAATATTACAAAAATCAATTATACCCATAAATTTCACTCCACAAACACCAAACTCAATTAACTAACATTCTTTCAGAAGCACTTAACATTTAACAGACATAGAAGGCACAGTCATGACCCCTTCTTAGAGTAGACTATTGCCTAAAACTAATCACGCCTCCTTCAGCATTACGGTACATATATGTTTTTTTTAACTCATTGTCTTTTTATTCACATCCCTTTCTTCACAGGAGTAGTCTTTAATGGCATCAAGAGCATTTTTATTTACACCATACTGGACGAATACTTAGGCAAATTAGGAAATATATGTGGAACAGAATAGTCTTTCAATCGCCAGTTGGTTCTTGGGAGAAGTACTACTTCCTTCCCTTCTATCACAAATTTGTCAAATTTAACAATTAAATCTTCTGAAAAGTGAGCATCACAGATGTAGGACTTTTCAGTAAGTTCCCTATCCTTCCCTGGTATGGCCCCTTTGCACTTGATAAAACGCTCCTTATCTTTAGGAGGTTTGAAAAACCGTCTGACCTCTTTACAGTTCCCATAGCTAGATCTGCATCCTGGTACAAAAGAGCAAGGCATCTTCACTACTCACATTAAGCACTCATGAAAATGTAAGGGCTAAACTGCTGTTTACTTACATTAAATAACAATAAAATTAACACACAAAGATAACGTCAACACACGACAAGAAATTAAATTCATTTCAGTTAATGCTTCCTTCAATAGCATTTCAGGTATTAATACTATGAAGTAATAGTGTAAGCACTTCTATATCTTTAGACCATAAATTCAATAGATGGCTGATGACGTCACATTGTTGAAACCAACATCTCGATCAGCTGACTGAAGGGAAGTGCGGATAGTGAAAATACGCTCTGCCCACAAAAACCCCCTTACAAGAAGAAGATAATAGAATTATCCTTAGACCATAAATTCAATAGAGTGCGCATTGCCACACTGCGCCTGTACTGTAATGTGAAACCAACATCTCGATCAGCTGACTAAAGGGAAAACAGAGGAACTCGTAATGGAAGGTGATAGGAGAAGGTGGGGAAATGATTTTTAATAAGGGTTTATACACACATTTTCATAATTTATACGACATTGGGAAAAGCATCGCTTGTTTCTGTACGTACCGGAAGGTAGCAAAGGTTAAGAATGTAACATATTTGGTGTTAAAAATGGCTGTCGTGTTCCGTAATATTCATACATCCAGGATCCCCTCTTGTAAATAATTAATAACAAATCCAATTCTGAATTAGGCCTACTGATTTTTGAACAGAATTGTGTTTGTGTAAAAAGTGTCTGTCGTGTTCCGTAATATTCATACATTCAGGATCCCCCCTCTTGTAAATAATTAATAACCAATCCAATTCTGAATTAGGCCTACTGATTTTAGAACAGAATTGTGTTTGTGTAAAGAGTGGCTGTCGTGTTCCGTAATATTTATACAGCCATTCTGAATTAGGCCTGCTGATTTTTGAACGGAATTGTGTTTGTGTAAAAATTGGCTGTCGTGTTCCGTAATATTCATACATCCAGGATCCCCTCTTGTAAATAATGAATAACATATCCAATTCTGAATTAGGCCTACTGATTTTTGAACAGAATTGTGTTTGTGTAAATAGTGTCTGTCGTGTTCCGTAATATTCATACATCCAGGATCCCCTCTTGTAAATAATTAATAACAAATCCAATTCTGAATTAGGCCTACTGATTTTTGAACAGAATTGTGTTTGTGTGAAGAGTGGCTGTCGTGTTCCGTAATAATCATACATCCAGGATCCCCTCTTGTTAATAATTAATAACAAATCCAACTCTGAATTAGGCATACTGTTTTTTGAACAGAATTGTGTTTATGAGCTGGTCATTTTTGATTGTACGCCCGAGTGTCATAAAATAATTAGTAAAAAGGTTTACTAAATACAGTCCTTAACTCCAAATTGATGGGAGAAGAAACAAACACCGACATCCATTGGTCACAACCGGAAACAGACAGTTATATTCAAAAAAGTACATTTGACTTGTACGGTATACAAAAACAAAAGAAGAACACTATGAGAAATACAAAAACAAAAGAAACACACTATGAGAATTTGTGAATGAAAACTCACACTTCCCCCCATTCACAAATTGCAAATAAAAACTTAAAACCAAAAAAAATACATAACTAGCCTTACACTAACAATAAACATTTGCATATCATTCCTTGTATGGTAGCAAAGGGCAACATACAGGTCATGATCTGGGCTAAAATACAGACATGGATCATATTTGCTTTGATTTAAGCCAAGCTTGACAAGTTGTGCAGTGATACAATTGTGCCAATCTTTACCAGCTTGACACAAACCGTAAATACTCTTGTTGAGTTTCAGCACATAGTCTGGGTATTCTACACTGCAAAAACCTTCTGGTTGAACTTACAAATACAGTTTCCTTAATTTTGCTATTAAGGTATGCCGATACAATGTCCAAATGACAATTATCCCATTCACGCTCTACTCCTATGGCTATAAGGGTCCTAATAGTTTTCCTTTCTACCACAGGACTGTAGGATTCAAGGAAATCTGTACCCTTTATCTGACTGAAACCTTGAGCTACTAAACGTGCTCTATACCTAAGTACTTCACCTTCTTGGTTTCGTTTAGTTTTATACACCCATTTGGTGCCTATGACAGTCTTGCCACCTGAATCTTCTGCAAGTGTCCACACATTATGTTTTTCCAAGAGGGCAATCTCTTGGTTCATTGCTTCAAACCATTTATCTTTGTCATCTCGTGAGGTGGCTTCTTGAAAAGACACCGGATCGTTATATTCTGACCTCAACATGACAATGCGACATTTGACCTTGACTTCATTACAACACACACACACTTACTGGGAATTTTTCTCTCTCTACTCGACCTGCGTAATACTGTGTGTTCAGGCTGTAATGGAGCGTCTATTACGACATCAGAATCTGACAAAGAGGCATCACTATCACTTGTTACAGAATTTTCATTTCCTGATTCGGCTACTTCGTGTTCAAACACGTCACCTCCACAATCTTTCTGCTCGACAAACACTTCTTCAACTGTTCTAGGTTCACAATCTATCTGAGTTTCAAGTTTTTCCTGGGCTTTTACAGAAAACGGAAATACATCTTCAACAAATTCTACATTCCTGGATTTAATGACACATTTCTTTTCGATGTCCCATACACGGTAGCCCCTCGAGTCATCGGGGTACCCTAGCATTGCACCAACATTTGCCCTTGGCACTAACTTTTCCACATTACGTTTATGGATCCAAACTTTACAACCAAATGATTTTAACATAAGCAATTCCTGGTCTGACAACTTTCTACTCGTCCACAGTTGAAATGGGATGTTCTTTACAGTTGATGACACACACCTATTCTTTATATAGCAGGCTGTGCTGATGGCTTCCCCCCAATATTGAACTGGCATGCCTGACTGAATGAGCATGCACCTACTAGTGGTGAGAAGTTGCTGGTTGAGGCATTCAGCAACGCCATTCTGTTGGGGAGAGTAAGCCATTGTTAACCTACGAACAATATCTTCCATTTCAAGATAGTTACAAAACTCTGTACTTAAATACTCTCCACCGTTGTCTGAATGGAAAGATTTCAACTTGGTCCCTTGTGCTGTCTCCATTAGGGCTTTAACCTTGAGAAACTCATTAAATGCATCACTCTTATGCTTAAGAAACCTTACATATGAGAATCTGGTACAATCATCAGTAAATGTAATAAAATACTTGCTACCTCCAATCGATGGGTGCTCTAGCTGGCATACATCAGAGAACACAACATCTAATGGCTTCTGAGATACATGATCTCTTTCATTAAATTTAAGTCTTTTCATTTTACCTTGTTTACAAGTATCACAATCAACATTCTTTTCTTTGGGTATAAAATCACGATCTGGAATGTTCAGAGCATGGCCAAAACGCTGATGCCATATTCCGCTAGTTACAGCTTTGTTGCTCTTAGCATACACAACCTCCACCTCGTCATTACAAGCAAATTCTTTCCCTTGTTCTACCATAAAATAATCACAATTTACCTTATACATATTTCCAACGGCCTCACCCGTAAGGAATATACCCTCATGATCTGACAATACAACTTTGCTATCTTTAATGGTTACGACTGCACCTTTCCTGTCAAATTGACCTACAGATATTAAATTGTCTTGAAGACCTGGGACATACAACACTCTTTTCAGTTTCAGAAAAGAACCTCCACACTTGTCAGATAGCTTCATAAGCACACTTCCCATACCACATACACTAACTACGGATCCATCAGCTGTGTCTACACTACCAGAAACCTTTGGGGTGTAATCATTCAGAATATCCTTATAAGGTGTCAGGTGCTCAGTGGCTCCTGAATCTACATACCACCTGCATGCACAATCAGATGCATCATCCTTGCTTTCAGTTGTCACATAAGCCTTTACCTTAACACTACTAGCATTAACCTGAACACATTCGTTTGCCGCCTCATCGTCCTTTACCGTGGCAATAACCTCACGATTCTTAACCTTAACATTTTCCTTGCGTCCATTACTACAATTCCGGGAAGTATGACCTATCTTGGCACAATTAAAACACAAAACTGAACCTTTCTTTCTTGCTTCATGAACTAAATCACAGAACTTCGCAATATGCCCCCGTTCTTGGCACTTGTAGCACATGAATCCACCACTACCTGTTGGCTTGTTGACACTTTTGCTGCTGTTGACGACCCCCTTTGGAATTTAGGCGCATGGCTGCCACCATTGCCTTCACGCTTTCACCCTCAGATTCTTCCTTCTTCAGCCTCGCATAAGTCTCCTGTTCTCGCTCCATCTTTAGTTTGTCCAACTTGTTCTTTCTCTCCTCCAACAATAGTTTGGCTCGCACTACATTTACACTTAAGTTTTCTTCATTGCTTTCCAATGAACGTATCAAATTTTCGTACTCGCGCTTTTCCAGTCCTCTGAGAATAAAAGCAGCTTTGGCCTTATCCGTAAATTTTATACCTACATCGTCCAACCGTGCACACCAAGTAAGCACTTTATCAACAAATGTACGCATGCTAATGTCACTAGTTTTCTTAAAAAGACACAATTCTTCTAACATCGTCACAATTTGAAGGACTCCGGTATCGCAACATGAAGTCAGAAGATTCTGCCATGCTTCCTTAGCTGTCTCCGCTTCTTTGATATCACCTAGGAAAGGGTCGGTGACCAAACCTATGAGCAAGTTTTTCGCGTCTTGATCTTTGCCCAGTTGGGCCTCGGAGTACTCTTCAACGGGTGTATCTTCTACCTCTCCTGTATCGGTCTTTCGTGGGAAACCTTGAACCGCGTCCCACAGACGCCTTGTTTGAAGCAATGCCTTTGTTTGGGTGCTCCACGCTTCCCAATTGTCGTCCTGTAACCTCACTATTGCAACTACTCGCTCGCTGCTTCCCGTAGCTGCATCCATGTTAGTATGTATACTTAAAATAAAACGTACAAATAGTCCTCACAATAGAAAATCGTCCACAAAATTCACCAAAAACTATCTTGAATGCACACTCAACTGCCGTCCACATGTGCGCCGCACATATCAACACCTTTTAACGACCGACATTCTCCCATCACAAAGTCCACACATTAACAGCAATAAGCGTTTAACTGGGCTCATAACCTGTCATAAAATAATTAGTAAAAAGGTTTACTAAATACAGTCCTTAACTCCAAATTGATGGGAGAAGAAACAAACACCGACATCCATTGGTCACAACCGGAAACAGACAGTTATATTCAAAAAAGTACATTTGACTTGTACGGTATACAAAAACAAAAGAAGAACACTATGAGAAATACAAAAACAAAAGAAACACACTATGAGAATTTGTGAATGAAAACTCACACCGAGAGCTCCAAACAAGTTCAATTTAGGCCTGTTACTACATCATTTCCTAATTTATTTTTCATCATTAGAAAATGTATTTTGGCTAATTTCAGTACAATAATCGACAAAATGTTATCGTACGTATAGCTCTTATTCAGCGTTAGCTTCCACTTCGGTATTTTATGAAAGTGAACAAAACATGGGCAAATGGAAATTAGGAAGTCTATTGAATTAGTAAGCGTTGCTTTTTCAACAACTATGGATTAGCATTTGCTACAAAGGAAAACATTACAAGCAATGAACTGTTCCCTTTTAAATTCCATTCCCCATGAATCATAGAAACCTTCGCAAAAATAACCCAGAACTTTGAAATTCTACGAAGAATTTACTAATTTAGGTCTGCATACATTTTCAGAAGAATCTGAAAATTTCCTCAACCAAACGCACTGTGCATACGTTTAATAAGATGACAAATATTACCTCAGCGTATTTACTATCGAAGACTACATCGTCACATCAGTAGCATAACCTGCAATTTTACTCTGAACATGATTGCAAAGGTAGGTTCTTTGATGTTGTGATGGTCCTAATTTTTCTTCATAGGCCTGTTCAGTGGAGTAAGGGATAGGGTAAATTTTAATAATTTGTAATAAATTATTACAAGTTAAATTATTTTTCTTTCATGTTCCGGAGTTGAGGAAACGTAAAGAAATGCAAGTAGTTAAGTCAAGAATTTTAGGGTTATTTTACAATGAATTAACTTAGGCCTATCTATGGAAAGAAATGCCCGATCCTTTTCTAAAAGTCTCCTTACATCCATACGCTGCACAGTAATACACCATTCTGGCTTAGTATGGTAATGAATAGATTAGAATAGCCCAATTCTATCATCACGTGTTGTATTTCAGTGCTCCAAACTATCCGCAGTTTCCGGCAGTTCCCTTTAGTCAGCTGATCGAGATGTTGGTTTCACCAATGTGACGTCATCAGCCATCTATTCTATTTATGATCTTAGGAATTAACCAATATGGAGCTCCTTTTGTATTCCTTGACGTTGCTTAGCATTCGCCATTAGCCAATAGGGATGCATCCTGAGAAAGTTCGCGCCAGGTAGCGCTCGTGTAGTACTGGGTAAGCGCAAAGCGATCGTCCTATGTTTCCCCCAGTCAGCTGCGAGGAATGTATAGATTGTGACCGAGTTTTCTAAGCTAAAGTAAATTATATCTTCTCAATTTTACTCCAAGACTATATTAATTAATTCTATAGGTATATCCTCTAATATATTATGAACGATTTTCAACGTTTAAGCGTTAAACAGCTGCAAAATGAGCTACGTACTAAGGGTGCTAAAACTAGTGGGAGGAAGGAAGAATTAATAGGCTACAGTGGTAATAACAAAATTCTAACACGCTTTATTATTCAAATAATGAATAGGAGTCAGAATGCTTGAGTATTGTAGGCCTATATTGATAAATTTATCTCCATAAGGCTTAAATCATAAATAGAGATTTCCCGGTCAATGCATGTGAGTTTTTCAAAGTGAAATGCCATGCTCTGTTGTTCGGATTCCACGTAAAGAGGAGGTCCCGTGCCTCATGATCTCTAGATTAACGGTCACGTAAATCTACAATGTTCCTTTTATAAATAGAGATTTACATATTCACTTGCTCCCCTTGCTTCGATTCATGTCTTTTTTTTTTGGTTGATAGCTTACTGTCATGTTTTAAGGTAAACATAATCAAAGAAAGTTGATACCGGTATTATATACCTCAAAATGCATCGCAACGTTTGGTTCTTATGTAATTTCGTCAATTTCTTAATACGAATCGTTTCCGTATCCCTTAGAAACGACTTATTTAAAAAGTTTGAGAATCCCTGCTTTAGGGCCACGAACTGTTTCCATTCATCTGGCTAACTTATGTCTCAAGAATGTAGAAGTCAGTCGCTACCGGTACTACATTCTCCGTCGAGCAGATGGAAGTTGACGATTAATTCTGATTTCAAGAAACCAGCCATAATACGTTTTTGGTTGTTAATGTTGTGACATTTATTATTGAAGTATTTGCCCGAGTATTGATGCCTTTGAAAATGGGAGTCACAAATGTTACATTCACTTCTTCCTGTATTTTGACGATTTCTTCCCGTACCGTACTTCAATGGAGATGATTTATGCAGATCCGATATTGTAGGCTTATTGTGGTAAACCAGCAATTTTCTTGTGTGCGGCCTCTTCCTTATTTTGGCTGAGTTCGGGGTCCACGGAAAAAGCGATGGAACAGTGCCCGGTTTTAATCTTGCTGTTCTCACCTTCAAATACAAACGCATAAATTCAGTGGTTGTTATCGAAATGTCTAATCAGTTTATAGGTAGGAATTATTTCCCTTTGTAAATCACGCTTGCCCAACTCAGTTTTCGTGAAGTCATCGAGTTGAAAATGATGGGAACACACTTTAATTTGTTCGGTCAGATTTTCTTCACCGTAATGTTTCCTTCTAATTGGCAACTCAAACTAACACTTGGGGCGCTGCGGTCGGTCTGAATAAGTAGGGTTTAAAATACTCAATAACACGCGTTTGATATGGAACACTTTTTATTTTTCGGTTATAATCAGTAAATATGGTCTCTAAAGTAATGACAGTGTTATTTTTAATTGTATATATGTATAACTGTGCGATACACGTGATCTAATTTGTGTGTTCCACTGGATTTTTTGGTGTCATTTGCATATTATCAAGCATCAGTTTTTATGGGTGATGTAGATCAGCTGATTCAAATTTACACAGGGCTACACTTCGGACATTATTTCGGTACTATTATGCGCAATATAATGTAAATGTCGATCCTGAGTCAACGCCGAGGACATTCAAATAGAGAAATACGGTACATAAACAAATAAATAACACACCGAAGCTGTGCTACTTTTATCATTCCGAGACTAGCATCCACGCAAACCAGACGCACTGTTCCAAGCTCCGACTTATATCGTGAATTGATGTCCAACTGATGATCCGCCAGCCTTTCCGCCAAGCCTACACCTCGTAATCGCTAAGTTCTTCGATATTCGAGCTATTCCACTACGAGTCATATAGGCCTAATTTGCCACCCCGTGGGCACTGTAGAATGAGTGATTCCGCTACCATTCAAATACTGTATTCAACACCAAACCCACCTTTTAACCATCCAAATCAAGCAATTCCTGTCGCCCCCCGAGTTTTAATACAAATTAAACTCATCCCTTCTCCCTACCAAGCAGCCAATAATTAATTTTTTAATTAATTATTCAAGTAACTTCAATCTTACCAGCGCGCCCATCGTAACAGCTGTTTTTAAACTGAATAACCTTCGCTGGCTTTACGTCGCAGGTCTTCTGTCTGTCTACCTCGACAAGTGTTAGATCCTTCCCGGGGTGGAAAGGTATTATTATTAGGTATCATCACATTTCGGCTATAACTATTTGCATCTTCTGGAAAGTGATGAAAACGTATGTCCGCAGCCCTCTTATACATCGACTTACAGCCGTAAACTGAGCAATACACTTTGCTTTTACTCATTTTTCACTCTATCAACGAGTAAAACTTATTACTTATGTATAAAGACCCGAACAATTTACCACGATCTGTTTACCAATACAAGAAACCTTATACAAACAGTCACCACGTGACAAATGTACCCTACTTGGTAAGTTTCTCATTTTTACCGCTAGATGTCATATCAAATAGCTGGAGTTGCCAATAGCATGTAACCATTTCTTTCTCATTTCTTTATTGGCGCAGTGTGGCAATGCGCCCTCTATTGTATTTATGTTCTAAGTCTATATCAATAAACGTTTGCACAGAACGCCACCAAAATACTCCGACCGATTAAATACTTAATATATCGCACATAAACATACGTGGAAATCAACAATCTCATGTCGACTGTAGCGCTGCGTAGCGGCGAGTGCCAACCCGATCCGTGGAGCTGCGCCCTAAACTTCTCTACAAGGAGAAGAAGAAAGGGGAAGATGAAGCTTTGGTATGCTTATGTTGGCTATGTTGAAAAGATTGCATGAAAAAGTGAAAATATCAAATATGGCCGCTTTGATCTACTAGATACTTGTTTGGTGAAGATCGTAAAAATAAAAAATAAAGCATTTCGATGTGTTCATTGAATTAAGACATATGCCAAATGGATCGCTTTGAATATGCAGAGCCACGTTTGGGGCCTGGCGAAACATATGTTACTCGTGAGAGAGGTATCAAATTATATGATGGGGACGAAAAGGTACCGTATTTAATGTACGTTTTGTTAATACTTTCGATCCAGTTATTGTTTTTGAAATAACAAGAGCAATAATAATAACAAATCTAACAAACATTCCAGAATTGATTTGTACGTTTCATGTTGATCTTTTAATTAACTGATAAGGGGCATTATTTAATCTTAACCTAAAAATGTCAAGTAGGCTACGTGGTGTTCCATGGTTACTTTTAATACCCTGCCACTTCAGAGTTTCCTGTCATTTAGTTGTATGTAATTGCTTTCAGTCTGTGTTCTAGAAGAGCAGCCTTAAACGTAGCATATTGTTTTACTTCCAGACTTCATTTGATGGTGGGGAGATAGTATTGACTACTCACCGTTTATTATGGGGACGTCCTGGTGATATACCTCGTGGAATGACGTGTCTGTCATTGCCACTTCATTATGTTGTGCTGTGTGAAGAGGAAAGTGGAGGAACATTTGGGTTTAGTCGCAGCAAGAAGATTTTATTGCATCTCTCAGAAACAGTACCTGGTTAGCATTTGATATATTTATATAAGATTAAAAATATTACTAATTTTTGAAACACTGTTTAGGCCAGTCAATTGCTGATCCCTAAAACATATTTTGAGCATACTGTATATTGAAAACAAACTAGAGTGTAATGTCAGTTCCCTATGTTGAAACAGTTACAGTTGAGCAGACCTCATTCGTAGAAGAAAATTGATTAATTCAGACTGAAACCAGAACGTGGCTTATAGGCCTACACTTGCTTCAGACATGAATGTGACTTTTATATACCTTGTGTCCTTGTTTCATCTTCTGGGCGATATTTCGTATTGGAAATTAGTAACCCTGGTCACTACAGCACCTGATATATGTGCTAAGGTACGTAAATTTGTGATTAATTCTTTATGAGAGGTTTTCCTTTCACCACAGGACATGAAATACACAGAACAATAAAAGGCATAACTATTGGCCTGGATAAAGATGATAGATGCGTGACTTCCCCCACTGTGCGTGACAAAAACCAGGGGTAGGGCCGCGCTATCAATCCACCATTGGTCTGGACGAAAATATAGGTCTAGGCAAAACCATTGTGAAACCCTCTTGTGAAGTTTTACCAATTTGTGTTTATATTTATTGCTCTTTTAAAAGCGGTAGCCATTTTCCGACATCGCTTGAATATTTGAGCCCAATGGTACACTGGGGTGAAACGCTGGCAATTTATATTTGAGCTAGCTGGACCATTTATCATACAGTAGAGTCTCGATTATCCGACCTAAACTGGACCTGGAGTACATCGGATCATCTAAAATGTCGGATAATACAGAAATCCTTTGAAAATGAACTAAAACAAATAGGTAGGCTGTACTGTATTGCTAAAACAAAGCCATGTTTTACGGTACTTTATTTACTGAATTATCAATTCAATTGTACATTGGGGCAGATGACCTCGTAATTCCGCCCCTTAAAACAACAATAACTAACTCAATTGTACATGCAGTATTGAACAAAAACGCTCCAAATGCCTTCAGAAAAGAAACTTGCTAACAATGTCTGCTTGCCTGCTCATTCACGTTTTCTTCCTGCGAGATCTCGCCATCGACGAAAAACCAACACCTCCATTGCTCCACGTACGTTATTGCCATATTCAATGTATACCCAATCCTTCACTGTGAGACTATGTTTTATCATTTTGTTCTGCATTACCTCGTGCTTCTTCTTCACCATCCTCATTTTCGTCAGTGCTTGTCCTATGGCTGCAACATCCACACCGGATGACCCAGAATTTAGTGTACACCAAACGTTCAAATTAAGTCTACCATTGTCGGATAATTAAGTATAACAAATTTAAAGTTTCCGCCTAATCAACATTCATTTATTAGTTAGCTTATGGGTACATGTTTCGGAATTAGTACAATTCCTTCTTCAGCCCTTCATAATTCATATTCGGAAACATCATAGACTAAAAAGACTAAAAAGACCACGTCCATGTGAGAAACATAACACACTGATATTAAAATACTATAAAAAAACTAATTAAACACTTTAAAACATGACAACCTTATGGACATTACATACAATAAAGCAATAAAAACATTCCTGCTGTTAACAATCAAATTGATTAATAATCACTATTATGCACATTCTTGAAAGGTATGCGAAGGTCAAATTGTGCAGTCGTTAATTTCTTTTTGTAAATAAAAACAAAGAGCACATTGCATTAGTGTTCAGGACACAAATAACTTGCTGTACTGATAAATGTTGACATAGGTGGAAACTTTGTTCGGCACTTTATTGAAAGTGCGCTGACATGTGCTTGGTAGATGCAAAACGGAGAAAACCTTCCGATTATTAAACTTGTATTTTGCACATAAACTGGGTGTGTTTATCTTGAGCCGAAAGCTCCACGGACGTGCAACGTTTAAGAGCAAAACGCCAAGGTCAATGAATATGGTGTTGGGTGCTAGGCTCCTACATCGGCGTGACTGCTATAATCCACTAGTGGATTAGCCTGTATACACATCGGACCGCAAACAGCCAGGCACTTGACCTTACCTACATCGCTTCGCATTAGCAGTCACGCCGATGTAGGAGCCTACCACCCAGCACCATATTCATTGACCTTGGCGTTTTGCTCTTAAACGTTGCACGTCCGTGGAGCTTTCGGCTCAAGATAAACACACCCAGTTTATGTGCAAAATACAAGTTTAATAATCGGAAGGTTTTCTCCGTTTTGCATCTACCAAGCACATGTCAGCGCACTTTCAATAAAGTGCCGAACAAAGTTTCCACCTATGTCAACATTTATCAGTACAGCAAGTTATTTGTGTCCTGAACACTAATGCAATGTGCTCTTTGTTTTTATTTACAAAAAGAAATTAACGACTGCACAATTTGACCTTCGCATACCTTTCAAGAATGTGCATAATAGTGATTATTAATCAATTTGATTGTTAACAGCAGGAATGTTTTTATTGCTTTATTGTATGTAATGTTCATAAGGTTGTCATGTTTTAAAGTGTTTAATTAGTTTTTTTATAGTATTTTAATATCAGTGTGTTATGTTTCTCACATGGACGTGGTCTTTTTAGTCAATGATGTTTCCGAATATGAATTATGAAGGCTGAAGAAGGAATTGTACTAATTCCGAAACATGTACCCATAAGCTAACTAAATAATAAATGAGTGTTGATTAGGCGGAAACTTTAAATTTGTTATACTTAATTACAAAACGTCAACACGGAACCTGCAATGGACTCTTCTTCGAATTGTCGGATAACACAGAATGTCGGATAAGCAAAGGTCGGTTTAGCAGGACTCGACTGTATTTATTTTATAAGTGCTTGAATATCGTTCAACCGTCAGCAAGGCGCACTCTAATTGCACACACATTGTTGCCAACATCATCATCTTCATTTCCCGTTTCCAGCTTCCTGGGTCGGGTTGTGAATTAAAGACCTTCATCGTTGCCTGTCTCTCCACCACTCCTCTCCTTTTTTAAGTACATCTTCAGGTTTTCTTCCCCTCTTCTCTATTCACTCCCAGACTGTATCCGTCCATCTCTTTCGGGGTCTTCCTCGTGGTCTCTTCCCAGTCATCTTTTCAGAAAAAGCTTTCTTTGGTAGCCTACTCTGTCCTCTTCCATCCTCATCATGTGGCATACCACTTTAACTTTGTTGTTTCTATCCCGTCCTGCAGCTTCAAGAGTCCTGTCCTTTTTCTTATCTCTTCATTTCTAACTCTATTTCTTCTGGTCTTGTCCTCCATGCCCCTTAGAAATTTCATCTCCGCTGCTTGCATTCTACTCTCCTCTCTTTTTGTTGTAGTCCATGTTCCAGCTGCATATGTTAGTATAGGCTCGTAATAGGTTGAATATAGTACCCTTTTACATTTCTTTGGGACTTCTTGGTTCCAAAGAATACCCCTTAACTTAAAAAATTGCTTGCATTTTGTATTCTCCTTCCGATTTCCTCCTTTATCCTTCCATCCTATGCGATCACACTTCCCAGATACTTGAAACTCTTAACCACTTCTAGACTTTTCCCACTTAGTTTTATCGTTCCTCATGACATTACCATTGTCTTGCTCTTCTCTGTGCGTACTTTCATCCCAAATTTCTCTATCTCTCGTTTCCAAACCTTTACTTGCTTTTGCACTTCCTTTTCATCCTCACCCCATATCACTATATCATCGGCAAACAACATGGCCTTTGTTGCCTCGCGTCCCAATCTCTGTTTCATATTCTTGTGAATTACATCCATTACATTACATGTTGCCAACATGTGGGATACAAAATCACTTTTGTTAAAAAAAAGGGGGATACAAAATCACTGTTGATAAAAAGAAAAGGCATTGATCGGGATGCGTTAGGCTGTAACCATTGCCAAAAACCATTGGATTGGACAAAACAAAGGTTAGAATAGTCTGGTTTAGGTGCGGCCTTGGCAGATTCCAGTGCACGGTTGACACAAAACTATTGATCTGGGCGCGTTAGGCTGTAACCATTATACACACCATTATTGTGATAAAAATTCTAGTCTATCAATACTGAATATTTTCAGCAACTGTATTCACATTTTGCGGTGGGACATGTTTCGGGGCATCAACTGCTCCCTTCTTCAGTCACTAGCTTTATCAATCATGTAGCTGTCATATGCTCAAAGACATTGAAAAAGACATGCATTAACATCAATAACATATCTGGTTGAGAATGAAAAAACAATCCTCATAATCACACTTATTATTAAAAACAAAGAACTGTTGTACAGAAGCTACTATATCCCGATACTGACCTATGCATCAGAAACGTTGATAATGAAGAAAAGAGACATAAGCAGAGTACAGGCAAGTGAAATGAAGTTCCTGTGAAGTAGGATCGGAGTAACAAGAAGAGACAGGGTGAGGAATGAAAAGGTCAGGGAAATAGTGAAAGAGGAGCTCTTGTTTGGTAGGATTGAGACATCAAGACTGAGGTGGTATGGACACTTAAAGAGAATGGAAGAGAAGAAGATTCCCAAGAGGATTCATGAGATGCAGATGCAGAAGAAACGACCAAGGGGAAGTCCAAGAGATAAGATGGCTGAAAGGAGTGGAGGAATGTGTCAAGAAGAGAGGCGAGGACTGGACCAGATTGGCAGCGGAGAGGTGGTGGGAAGAAAGGACTAAGTGGCGAGGCTTATGTTCCAAACAGACCCAGCCTGGGGCTGGAAACTGTACAAGATGATGATGATGATGATTAAAAACTAACACTTATATTAAAAAAAAACTATATGCCTACATATTTGATTATTAAAATTGGTCTATCCTCATTAAGAGTTCACGATATCAAATTTCATTGACTATTATTTAAAAAACTATGACAATGCGTTTTGATGATAAACTTGGTCCATTGCTAATAAAACTTCTCATTGTCCAGGTTCATTAACTTGCCCAGCTTGTTCATTCGTCCGTATTCTTGCAGTATTTTGAGGTACATTCTAGGTTTTCTGCCATTACATGATGTAACATACTTTTGTTGTATGGACCATTGCTGGAGTGTGGTGAGACCGCAGAACAGTGTGTCCCCCGATGCGGGAATTACTGTTAGCCGTGAAAAAGAAAGAGAAAGCCCAAATCAGTAAAAATAAACAGGTCGTTGCCTATGCTCCAAATATAGGAAATGAAAACTTACATTAGGTCCCATTTGAAAGAAGAACGCAAAACCGGGTCCAACTTCCTGGATCCCGTGTACAGGAAAAAGTTGACATATTACTGAAAAATCTAAAGAATGAAAATATAATAAGTGTGAAAAAATTGTAAATGCAAAATATTAAATTCTACCCAGGTGAAGAGCAAAGGTCTTACCTCTCATCGAAGGCGAGGACGTGTGTGATGCTGAGTGAAACATAGACTGCAAGTAGCCAGCGCGGAGTTGTGTCTACTGACCTGAAGGCCATGTGACGTAGGTGGGAGAGGAACTGGAGAGGGAGCTCGAGCTCGGGATAAGGAGGGGGGAACTTATGAGGAAATAAAGGGTATCTGACGTATCTTACCTGCATCACGGCCTACTCCAATCAAGGTTTTTTTAGTTGTCGTGTTCTTTACATAATTGGTCAGGATACTTAATAAAAATAAATCTAATTTAAATTGCGGTCAGGGTTTAATTTTTGAGACAAATCAATTTCTGTTTGTTCTAAACTATTCAATAAAGGTCCTTAGTTGTCGTAATGCAGGATCTTAGGTCGTCATCTATGGTGGAAAATATGATGACCTCAGACCATAAATTGATTTGTGTTAAAAGTCCTGTACTCGATATTCATCTCGTGTTTTTTGAACACGTTAGTGTTGTTATGTGTTAATTCATTGGTATAAGTGAAAACTGCGTATGATGTGTTTTCAATATTCAGTGGTTGTAGTTTGGTTTTAGGTTTGCGCTTAATTCTATCTATTATGTTGTTGACGTATTCCTTACTGTAGCTGTTGACCTCTGCAATCTGAAAGATAGTAGACAGATCTTTTTTGTATCCCTGTTCGGATAAAGGTGTGTTTAAAGCTCTATTGACGAAGCTAATAAATGACTCTCTTTTGTGGCCTTCAGGGTGATTGGATTCCTTGCGTATTACAGTAACAGTTTGGGTGGGCTTTCTGTATATAAGTTATTGCAATGTAATTTATTGTTGGCCCTAGGTATGGTTAGATCCAAGTAATTGATAGTATTGTTAATTTCTGTTTCGATTGTAAATTTAATGGTATTATCCAGGGTATTGAGTTTATCCATTATTAGGCCCATGTCCTGTTTATAGTTATCTACAATGACGAAGACATCGTCAACATATCTGCCCCATTAGATAATGCCATGTATTTTGCCTATGATTTTGTCTGCTTCTAGGTTATCCATATAAATGTGGCCAATACCTAGGTATACCAGACATGGGGGAACCCATAGCACCTTTTTATGTGTAATTTTTCTGGTAAATTTAAACTGATTGTTATGTAGTATGAATTTAAGCAGATGTATTAATTCATTGATTTCTACATCACCTAGGTAGATTTTAATATTTTGCATTTACAATTTTTTCACACTTATTATTTTTTCATTTCTTAGATTTTTCGCATAATAGGCTATTTCAACTTCTTCCTGTACATGGAATCCAGGAAGTTGGACCTGGTCTTGCTTTCTTCTTTCAAATAGAACCTAATGTAAGCTTTCATTTCTTCTATTTGGAGCATGGGCAATGACCTGTTCATTTTTACTGATTAGGGTTTTCTCTTTCTTTTTCACGGCTAACAGTAATCCCCGCATCGGGAGACAAACTGTTCTGCGGTCTCACCACACTCCCACAATGGTCCAAACAACAAAAGTATATTACATCATGATATGGCAGAAAACCTAGAATGTACCTCAAAATACTGCAAGAATACGGATGAATGAACAAGCTGGGTAAGTTAATGAGCCTGGACAATGAGAAGTTTTATTAGCAATAGACCAATTTTATCATCAAAACTCATGGTCGTAGTTTTTTTAAATAATCATTAATGAAATTTGATAACATGAACTTTTATATATATATATTTAGAATTTGGCCAATTATAGACCGCTTTGAACCTAAGACTACGGTACATTGTTTCGTTTTTTCTTTTCTTCCCAAAACTTCTTCATACGTTGGCTGATGGTCTGCCTCTGTTCCGCTGATAACACTCTCCGTGGTTGATGTGGAACTTGCAGAATCGAAAATCTGCTGTAGTGATCAGTCGCCGGAATTTCACCCTATTAGAAATGATGTTGTTTGTGATCTTCAGTGTTTGCAGATCACACCGTATCTCTTCCAGCCATCTAGTGGTGTTTTTTAATTTGGAGATGTAGTCAAAAATTTTCTTAGTTAGCCTGCTGCTATCCATTCTATGAAGGTGACCATAAAATTGTAATCTCCGTCTTTTAATTGAGTCTGTAATTTTTTCCACATTTCGGTAAAGGTCTTAATTTTTTCTCTTCATCCAAATATCTTTATTCTTTTGGGGACCCAAAATTTTCCTAAGTATTTTCCTTTCTTTCTTTTCCAGTTCCTCTTGTTCACCTCTTTTGTTCAACGTTAAACATTCTGATCCGTATAATACCTCTGGTTTAATTACAGTTGTGTAGTGCCTGATTTTTGCCTGGAATGAAATTGATCGTTTGTTGTATCTATGTTGGGTGAGTTTATAGGCATTTTCCATCTTTCTGAATCTCTCCTTGCAGGATGTGTTATCAAGTCCATTTGACTGGATCCATTCTCCCAAATATTTAAATTTATCAACTCTTTGAATCTTTCCATGTTGAGTTGTTAGATATTTTTCTCCATTGTGTCTGTGTTCAATATATTTGGTTTTTTCACACGAAATCTGAAGACCAGTTTTTATTGCTATTTCATGTAGGGTTTCAACCATTATTTGTGCTTGAAATCTGTTTTCTGAAATGATTGCTATGTCATCAGCAAAGGCAAGACATTTCACCTCAAATCTTCCTTTTCCTTGCCCCAAATGGACCCCTTCAATGTTTCTTTCGCATAATTTAAGTTCCCATTCCTTCATGATTTTGTTTAATATCAAATTAAATAGAAGTGGTGAAAGCCCATCACCTTGTCTAACTCCAGTTTTGATTTGGAAGGGTTCTGAAATGTCGTTTAGAAATTTAACTCTTGAAGTTGTATTTGTTAGTGTTTGTTCAACCAGTTGTCTGGTATTTTTATCTATCCCTAATTCTGCTAGCGTTAGGAATACAGACTGTCTGTCTATTGAATCATAAGCCTTTCTGAAATCAATGAAAGATACAACTGTGTTGAGGTTACGTATTGTTCTGATTCTAAGGATTGTTTTGAGATTGAAAATTTGCTCTGGACAAGATCTCCCTTTTCTAAATCCGGCTTGGTATTCGCCGATAGTATGTTCTGCTTGTTCTTCCAGATTGTGTAGCAATGCTTTAGAAAGAACTTTGTATGCGATTGGCTGTAAGGAAATACCTCTATAATTGTTGGGGTTTGTCTTATCTCCTTTCTTGTGCAAGGGATGGATTATTGCCTGTTTCCAATCATTTAGAATTGTTCCTTTTTCCCAACATTCCTTGATCACTTTGTGTAAAGCTTCAGCTGCAAATTTACCACCGAGTTTCAACATTTCAGTTAGTATCCCATCCTCACCAGGTGCCTTATTATTTTTAAGATTGTCAATATATTGTTCTATTTGTTGGACAGTTGGTGGTTCTGACGGAGGGTTATCTTTTTGTGGTGATGTAAACTGTAGTCTTTCTAAAGGTTCTTCGCAATTAAGAAGTTCCTCAAAGTATTTAGCTAGTAACTCGCAGTTGTCTTTATTATTAGTGACATGAACTTTTAATGACAAAAGATCAATTTTAGTAATCAAATACGCATGAACGTAGTTAAAAAAAAAATGTTTTTAATATTAAATGTGATTAGTCAAGACAGAATGCTTCAGGCACCTTGGATCTCGTCTTCAGAGTGATGGCAACTTCGATGATGAAGTAAGAGCCAGGGTAAACGCAACCAGGTGTGCTTTGCGACAAGAAAATGCCACTTCGTCTCAAATTGAAGATATATCGGACAGTGGTACGGCCAGTTGCGGTGTATGGAGTTGAATGTCGACCATCCGACAACATTTCAGAATGTCGCCTGCACGCCATGGAAATGAGAATGCTCCGTTGGACAATGGGCATCTCCCTTATTGACCATGTCAGAAACGACACAATTCGGGAGCAAATGCGTGTCGCCCCAATTGTGGACAAAATTAGAGAGAAACGGCTCCGATGGTATGGCCATGCCCTGCGTGCAGCGCCTGATACTGTTGCTAACTCTGTCCTTCATCTTGAGGTTGAAGGCCTACGCCCCAGAGGACGACCGAAGCAGCGTTGGCAAGACACAATAAATGGTGACTTAAAAATTACCGGCCTAAATCCAGCTGACGCACGAAACCGGACAAAATGGAGGTCAATGACCAAAAAGCGAACCCTGCACCAGCGTGACAACGCTAAGAAGAAGAAGAAAATTAAGTGTGATTGTGAGGATTGTTTTTTTATTCTCAACCAGATGTGTTATTGATGTTAATGCATGTTTCTATAAATGTCTCTGAGCACATGACAGTAACATGATTGATAAAGCTAGTGGCTGAAGAAGGGAGCAGTTGATGCCCCGAATCATGTCCCAACGCAAAATGTGAGTGCAGTAGATGAAATATTCAGTATTGATAGACGGGAATTTTATCACAATAATAGTATGTCTAATTATAATTGTCAGTACGGACCAATGATGGAGTCTTAAGTTCTCTGAAAGCTGAAACCATTGGATCGGATAAAACGAAGGTTAGAATGGTCAGGTGTAGGTGCAGCTTTGACCGCGCACAGCTTGTAGGGCACGGTTGATACAAAACCATTGATCTGGACACGTTAGGCTGTAACCATTGTCAAAAAACCATTGGATTGGACAAAACTAAGGTTAGAATAGTCGAGTGTAGGTGCGGCCTTGGACGCGTTCTGCTAGCGGGGCATGGTTGACACAAAAATAATGCACACTAGAGAATGAACTGGGTCTATGTTTTTAATACCGTACGAGCAGAGTTGGCAGTACTGTCTTGACGATAATTCATGTGGACAATGGTGGACACAGCTGGAATTTTCACTATAATAGTCGTGATCATATTTGGGATGGCTGGGTGGGTTACAGACAGCGGAGGAGTAAACATCTATTAAAACATCATTCCCTGATTTATTTCTCATTGTTTAATAAGGTATTTTGGCTAATTCATGGACTATAGAGGATGTTATCGCTCGCAGATATTTCGTTCAGTACTACCGAACATTTTTCAAACTACTTAATTTTGTCTAAATATCTCTCCTAATAATAAATAATAATTCTGGAAATCATCTAGCAGTAGATGCTTGCTCCTCCGTTGTTAGTACCTACCCACTATCCCTTTTTTGGATCATCACTTATATCCTGGTGCTGACATAAACTCTGACCACAATCTGGTTGTAATGAAATGCAGATTAAAGTTGAAGAAACTGAAGAAAAGTCAAAAGCCAAAAGGGTGGGCAATAGACAGACTGAAAGAGAAGGATGTAAACGAAAGATTCAAGAAGAGTATAAAGGAAGGACTAATGAAAAACCCTAAACAAACTTCAATTGCAGACGAATGGGCACTTTTGAAGAATGAAATAACAAAATCCGCAGAAGAACACATTGGTAGGAAAGAAAGAATAGGTAGAAAACCGTGGATCACTCACATACCTGCCAACTCTCCCGATTTAGGCGGGAGACTCCCGATTTCAGACCATTTCTCCCGCCCTCCCGCTTAACGTAATAAATCTCCCGATTTTTCAAAAATCCCACGCGTAATTTCGGATTTAATGTGTCGTCTATCGAACGGATCGACTTGACGTGTTTCGAAGTTATATCTCGATACCGCAGTTTCGCTTTTTATCGATAATCGACAACTGCGTACTAACTCCCGCGTCGCGTCCTGCTGTTATAAAAAGTTGGCTTCGAATAAGTCTTCGTTTGAAATCGTCGAACGTTAATTCAGCGCTTGTTCCTAGATGTTTTGCATAATGACCAGTTGGTGAGAGGTAGTTGTACGCTGCGGAATATTGTATCTGCTTCACACGTGAAATTATATGATTTGTGTATAACTTAGATGTTGTTGGCGTTAATATGCCGGTAGGCTATTGTGATTTTTCGATCTGAGTGATTGCGTCGGTTCCTCGGTAATATGGCGAAGAAATATGATGTGACATTTAAAAGTGTGTACAAAGACAATATTCCCAGGGTGTCTACCGGTAACGAAAGTAACGAATTTTACAAATGGGTAACGAAAGTAACGAAAAAGTAACGAGTTTTACATACGGGTAACGAAAATTTTCCGAAGGCGGATTGAATAATTTAAACTCGCGCCTCTAGGCTCAGAGATTGCGATGGAGTGAGTTTCACGCAAGCGGCGCCGATTGCATAAGCTACAGGGTCTTTCATATAAAGTAAGAACGGCGAGCGGCGCATTCGGTGCTGAAGCCGGCTTGGCCGAGCTTGTGACGCATCACGGCCCCCTGCTGTAGTATTGAAAGCGCGTGCATAGTACAAACTTGACCTTGCAATAAGCGTGCAGGTGTTGTCAGTCGCCAGTCTGAACCACAGCTGCTAACATGTTGAGACAGTTATCATTGCAACATCGTTTTTTGTATGTAAAATTTATTTTAATTACGATTCGGCTCGGTGGGTACGTGATGCATTTGTTCAGCAATTTCCTGATGAAGTGCCACCTTCACTAGCACAGATTCACGTAATTGCAAATAACTTTGACACTACTGTTTCAGTGCTCAATAAAAAACACAAAATAAAAAATCAGAAAAACTACAGTGGCATGACTCACTCGCGTCAGCCAAAATGTGGTTACCCGATACAATGCCTGTATAACCCAGGAAGGATGACACTTCCAGCAACTTTTATAAGGTAATATTTCATAGAGGATTGTACACACGCTTAGAGCAGGGGGCCACGGCTCGCTACAAGCTCGGTCAAGGCCACCACACTAGCGGATAACAAACCCGCCGCTTGGCGTTCTTACTTTATATGAAAGACCCTGTATATTTCCCCGTGCCCGACCTCGAGGAAATGCATACTGAGGGTACCCTGAGTGGTATACATCGTTCAGCGTATATTTTCGGCATCAAGATGACTTTTTAGTTTTGTGTGAAATATTTATCTGTGTTATTAGGAAACCCGACTTTTCGCGAGACTTTTATTCGCGAAAACTTCTGAATTTAATAAGAAACCTCGCATTTCTGGCATTTATTTGGAGACTGTCAAATTGAAGTCCAGAAATAACGCTAAATAATTTAATGTCGCAATCTTGCGATATGTTACCGTTTCGAAAAAGGATTTTGAAAAAGATTCGAAATACGTAGGCTGTAACTTATTTTAAAAATCTGTCTCGTAAATTTGCGACATCCAGTATGGTTAATTCGAAATTCCGTTATATGTCGATTTTTCCTTCGAACTTTGGTTCCATCGGATATATTATAATCTAACCGGTTATTTCGAAAACTTGTATAACTTGTATAATTCGTGATTCGCATTCGAAATAAAACGTGTCCTCTAGTCGTATTAATCGTGCAATCCTCTCCGAATAATTCTTAATATTTGATACCTACTTCGAACATTCATACTCAAGACGGCCGGCTGACCGCACGACTTGCCTGCGGGAATCTCGTCAAATGGACCGAGATCGACGTCAGTAGCGTAAAATCATAAAACCCGTCCCCTATCGTGAACTTGTGACCACGAGGACTGCGGGAATCCCGTCAAAGATGATTGGGCACCAATCACGAAACATTCCGAAACCTACTCGCTACTTTTCCCAAAAGCGTACGGGGAGCGAGAAGTGCATCTACCCACTTAGAAATGACAGCCTACGTTGCGTCGCGACACTAATTTCTCCTCGTGATCCACCCTGAACTGATGAGCTCCCAAAAACAGCATAGGGACAGCGGGAATCACTAACCGGCCATACAACTTGTCCATAACTACTCGTGAATTTTAACTATGCCCAACCCTGAGCTTGCATCCAGCATTCTGTCAGCACGAATAGACAATCGTTCAACGGCCGGGTGCGGCGCGGTATGCATAATATCGCGAGGACAACTTGAATCTTGTAAAACGGCAGAGAGCGTCAGCGATTGCGATACATCGCGATAGTTCTCCACATTCAATGACGAGGACAACTGTATTTTTGTCAAACGGACAGCAAGTGGCGCCGATTGCATAATAATGCTATATTTTCTCGCGCCCGACCTCAAGGACAATGGAAGTGACACCTATTATCTAAATCGCGATATTTATCCGTGTTCTATCCCGAAATCAACGGGAATCTCGACAAACGGGTGAGACCAGCGCCGATCGTGTAACATCTCGAAATTTCGCCATACTTGACTGTGAAGACGGAATTCGGTTACAATCACGTAACGTCCCATAAATTTCTTCGTGATCTACCGCGGGGACAAAGGAAATCTCGCCACGGTTAAGAGCAGAGCAACCTCTTGACAATTATAAAAACGCCTTGTGCACAAGACGACATATTAGCTGAAACAACTCATTTGATAATAAATATTTCGTATTATTTTTAAATTTTTTATAACTCCCTAAGTGAATTGTATTTACCGCTTTAAACACAGTTCATTGCTGTCTTTCTTCACCGTGTGATGAGCCCCTTTGCTTGCAGACCGCAGACGTATCTTGAATTCAAACTAATATTAACTAAAAGTTAACTAAAAGGTAGCTAAAAAGTAACTAATTTTTACTTCATCCTTACAGTAGACACCCTGATTCCGCATATAACTGAGTGAAGAAGAGGCGCAACATTTGCATTTTGTAGTGTCTGTAGGTGTGATTTCAGTATCTCGCATAGTGGGGGACATTTTCCAAAATTAAGTTTTTTGTAGATACATTTCCAGCATTTTAACAGACACTCAAGACAATTTTAATGAGGAAATGGATGCTTTACATTCCCAATTCTGTAACTTCCAACTAGAGGATGTGACATCTATTGAAGAAGAGAAGAAGAAGAAGAAGTGAGAATTGATGTGAAGTGGGCACTGGTAGGCCAAATGATATGTAGTGGTGGGGTACTCAAGTTATGCTTTCCATTCTGACCATTCCGCATAGTAATGCAGAGTGTGAGAGGATGTTCAGGTCATCTCTCTCTGACAAGACTTTGGACAAACTTATAACTGTGAAGTCGATTCAGAAAGGGAAGTGTTTTGAGCAAGAATATAGCAAGACCTTTTTGAAGAGGGCAAAATCAGCCTCAGTCACCTGCAACAACGACCAATTGAATAATATGATCTTCGATACGTCACTAGTTTTGTATGCCTGAGTGTGGTCGAAAGAAAGGTATGCTTGTTTGATAGACTAGTGAGAATTTAAAATGACTGTACTCAGTCTTAAGTACATTTGTAAACTGGGATGTCATATCATGTTAGTCATGTACAGTTTAATAAATAGTGTAACATATATTTGCTGCAATGTCTTAGCCTGTGTATGTATTATGTTGCATCCCCCCTCCCTCCCCCCCCCCCCCCCCCCGTCGCCGCGTCGAATCTCCCGATTTTTCATTTTGAGAGGTTGGCAGGTATGCACTCAGGATATACTAGAATTGATGGATGAAAGGCGGAAACACAAGAATGTAAGAAATGAAAAGGGGAAAGCAGAATACAAACGTCTGAGAAATGAGGTTAACAAGAAGTGCAAGGAAGCGAAAGAAGAATGGTTGAAAGAGAAATGTGCAGGTATAGAAAATTGTCTGAAATTAGGAACAGTAGACACAGCTTATCGAAGGATTAAGAATACTTTTGGGGAAAAGAAGACTAAGTGCTGTAATATTAAGGGCACAAATGTTAAGCCTCTAACAGATAGGGAAGAAAAGGTTGAGAGATGGAAAGCTTACATAGAGAGTTTGTATAAGGGAAAGGAGATTGAGAATCATGTAATAGAAAGGGAGGAGGAAATTGATGTGGATGCGAAAGGAGATTTAATATTGAGATCAGAATTTGATAAAGCTTTGGAAGACTTAAGCAGGAACAAAGCACCAGGCATAGATGATATACCGATTGAGTTGCTACGCTGCATAGGAGATGAAGGTCTGATCAGGTTATTTCACTTGGTGTGTAGGATTTATGAGACAGGTGAGGTTCCCCCCTGATTTCAAGAAGAATGTAATCATCCCTATACCAAAGAAAGTGGGAGCTGACAGATGTGAAGATTACCGTACAATCAGCTTGATTACTCATGCTTCAAAGATCCTGTCTAGAATAATTTACAAGAGGATTGAAAGCCAGATAGAAACGGAGTTGGGTGAAGACCAGTTTGGTTTCAGGAGAAATGTAGGAACAAGGGAAGCTGTACTAAGTCTTAGGCTGATTTTGGAAGGTAGAATAAGGAAAGATAAGAGAACGTTCATGGCTTTTGCAGACTTAGAAAAGGCTTTTGATAACGTTGATTGGACTAAATTGTTTGACATTTTGAAATCGATTGGAATAAAGTACAGGGATAGGAGGGTGATATACAATCTATACAGAAACCAGACAGCAGTCATTCGAGTTGAAGGACGTGAGAGAGAAGCTGGTATTCAGAAAGGTGTAAGGCAAGGCTGCAACTTATCACCCATACTTTTCAATCTTTACATTGAACAAGCAATGAAGGAAATTAGAGAAAAATTTAAAGTGGGAGTGAAGATTCAAGGAGAAATAATTTCAACTCTGCGATTTGCTGATGACATCGTCATCTTGGCCGACAAGCCTGAGGATTTGAATGAGTTTTTGAATGGTATGGACTCCGTCTTACGGAAAGAATTCATGATGAAAATTAATAAATGTAAAACAAAAATACTGGAATGCAGCCGAAATAAATCAGAAACCTCTATGGAGATCAAATTGGCAGGTGAAAAGCTGAAGGAAGTAGGAGACGTCTGTTACTTAGGAAGCAGAATAACCAGTGATGGATGAAGCAAAGAGGATATAAAAAGTAGGTTGGCTCAGGCAAAGAAAGCATTTCTACAAAAAAGGAATCTGCTGACATCGAATATAGATTTAGGTATCAGGAAGTCATTTTTGAAAGCCTTTGTCTGGAGCGTGGCGCTCTATGGAAGTGAAACTTGGACAATTGGTGCAGCAGAAAAGAGGAGAATTGAAGCATTTGAAATGTGGTGTTACAGGAGAATGATGATGATCAGATGGGTAGATAGGGTTACAAACAAAGAGGTATTAAGGCTAGTGGGAGAGGAGAGATGTTTCTGGCGACTGCTAATGAAGAGAAGAGATAGGTTGATAGGACACATACTAAGACACCCAGGAATAGCAAGCTTAGTTATGGAGGGAAGTGTCGAGGGCAAGAACTGTAGGGGTAGACCAAGGTTAGAATATGTTAAACAGATTGCCTCGGATGTAGGGTGTGGTAGCTATGTAGAGATGAAACGATTAGCTCAGGACAGGGAGGCATGGAGAGCTGCATCAAACCAGTCAAAAGACTGAAGACTCAAACAACAACAACACTTATTAAAAGTAGCCTATACGAGAGAGGAACGTGGAACTACCACTTTGTTAATATAATGATTTTCATGCCTTGAAAATAATGTACTTTAGCATCCAAAATGCAAAAATATGAATATTTCGGTAAAATTTCTTGTACACTCTTATGTTTCTTTTTAACGTCACATTACTGTCACTGTTGCCAATATGTGGGATCCTGGTCATGCTAAAGCAGACATGGGCAAACTTTTTAGGAGCAGGGCCAGATGCATTACAAAATTATCTAGGCGGGCCAAGAAGAAAAACAACACATTTTTATAGATAGAGTATGAACTTGTTATTTCTGAATTTTAAATCAAACAAAACTTATAGGCTACAATGGTGGAAAACTTGGGGAAAAAAGAACTCTCCTTATTCTTTTTGGTTCGTTGAGGCCCTTTGGACCACGTGGTTCCTAACTCTGGCGTGCCCAGTGTTCCTTTATCTTTGCACTATGAACACACGATCAATATTTGTTAGAAGAGGAAGAAGTATGTGACAAGTGAAACTGTGACTGCTTCTAAAAGCTTTTCATAATCTGGTTGAAACTGGGGTGAGCTGATTCTTGGTAGCGCAACTAAATGGTGGTCTGTCAATCTATTTCCGATGCTATTTTTGCGAAGCTTCACCTGTTCACAGATATAGGATGATGCGAATATGGCAGTTATCTTCTGTGCATGAGATTTCAAGTTTGGGAAGCTTGATTTTGTTAGGGCCTTGTAGAACTCAATTTTCAAAACTTTGAGGAATAGTTGCTTCAATTCACTGTTACATTGTAACTCGTCAGTTCTAGCTGCTACTCTATTACACAAAACGCATAAACACAATGAGAATGAAACAGTTTTTCACCTCTAGGCATACAGAACAGAAAGTATGACCTATATGTAATTTGTAGATAATATAATTCGAATCCATGTCGCGGGCCGTATTAAACTAGCTCAAGGGCGCACTTGGCCCGCTGGCCGTACTTTGCCCATGACTCTGCTAAGACAATGGGCCTAGATAATGATTATTGATGCGTGATTACTCCAACTGTGCATGACAAAACCCAGGAGTGCTTCCTGTCCTATAATTCATCTGGTTAAAGAGGGACACAGCTCGAATTTTATTATATAAGTCATGGAGATGGTGGGTGGAGGAGTAAACATCCCTTACTAGATCATTTCCTGAATTATTATTTTCATTACAAAGCGTATTCTGGTTAATTTCAATTATGCTCAAAATGTTAACAGCATGTCAAAGTATCCCATTTAAGTACCCCATTTTTGTACATAAAAGCGTGTTGATTTGTGATACCTTATGTAGTGTTTTTTCATGTTAGCGCATATAAATGCTTGTTTTTTCCCCCTAATGTAATTGGACACAAAAACTTGTGTTGACCGACGGAAAAGCTTCAAATGTTGGGGGTTAATAGCAAGCTTAACTGCCATGCTTTATCTGGGCCTAATCCTTATGCTCTGCTCGCTTCACTTACTCTGCATATCAAAACTTTCATTGTGAATAGTTTTAGTATCCTCGGGACCTAGCTTTGGTAGACCAATAGTTATGGTATCCACCAGACCTAACTTTGGTAGACAAATGTATTCAGTAATATATCCCATATGTTGGTAACTGATGTGAATGTTAAGTGTTCCTCTCTCACTAGAAGGTGGCAAGGACAAACATTGAAGCTGCAATTGAATGAGATAGAAATAAAAAAAACTCCTATTTGTGTAATTTAGTACAGATTTCCACTGCAGTAGTGATAATAATTGACAGTAATTTACAGTGAAACCTCGTTAGTACGTTTTTCAAAGGACTGACAAATTTGAACGTCAAAAGTGGGAAAACGCACTAATGGAAAATAATAATTAAACCTCATTAATTTGTATCAGTAAGGGAAATGTAAAAAACCCGTTAATCAGAAGTGCCGCGGCGCGGCGCGTGCGACTGTCTTACTTTTAAGAGTCGCCTATACCTCTTAAGTCGCAACCCTCGCCCGCTTGTTGGCAAGGAATGTTATCTCAGAGTGGTCGGTCTCACATTCCACTAGGGGTGGACAAATAATGCTTTCAGGGCTGACGAAAATGCGATCGTAATACGCGATGCGCGGCGCGTGCTACTGACTTTTAAGAGTCGCCTATACCTGTTAAGCCGCAACTCTCGCCCGCTTGTTGGCAAGGAATGTTATCTCAGAGCGGTCGGTCTCACATTCCACTAGGGGTGGACAAAGAATGCTTTCAGGGCTGACGAAACTGCGATCGTAATACGCGATGCGCGGCGCGAGGTACTGTCTTACTTTTAAGAGTAGCCTATACCTCTTAAGCCGCAACTCTCGCCCGCTTGTTGGCAAGGAATGTTATCTCAGAGTGGTCGGTCTCACATTCCACTAGGGGTGGACAAAGAATGCTTTCAGGGCTGACGAAAATGCGATCGTAATACGCGATGCGCGCCGCGTGCTACTGACTTTTAAGAGTCGCCTATACCTGTTAAGCCGCAACTCTCGCCCGCTTGTTGGCAAGGAATGTTATCTCAGAGCGGTCGGTCTCACATTCCACTAGGGGTGGACAAAGAATGCTTTCAGGGCTGACGAAAATGCGATCGTAATACGCGATGCGCGGCGCGTGCTACTGACTTTTAAGAGTCGCCTATACCTGTTAAGCCGCAACTCTCGCCCGCTTGTTGGCAAGGAATGTTATCTCAGAGCGGTCGGTCTCACATTCCACTAGGGGTGGACAAAGAATGCTTTCAGGGCTGACGAAAATGCGATCGTAATACGCGATGCGCGGCGCGAGCTACTGTCTTACTTTTAAGAGTAGCCTATACCTCTTAAGTCGCAACCCTCGCCCGCTTGTTGGCAAGGAATGTTATCTCAGAGCGGTCGGTCTCACATTCCACTAGGGGTGGACAAAGAATGCTTTCAGGGCTGACGAAAATGCGATCGTAATACGCGATGCGCGGCGCGTGCTACTGTCTTACTTTTAAGAGTAGCCTATACCTGTTAAGTCGCAACCCTCGCCCGCTTGTTGGCAAGGAATGTTATCTCAGAGTGGTCGGTCTCACATTCCACTAGGGGTGGACAAAGAATGCTTTCAGGGCTGACGAAAATGCGATCGTAATACGCGATGCGCGGCGCGTGCTACTGACTTTTAAGAGTCGTCTATACCTGTTAAGCCGCAACTCTCGCCCGCTTGTTGGCAAGGAATGTTATCTCAGAGCGGTCGGTCTCACATTCCACTAGGGGTGGACAAAGAATGCTTTCAGGGCTGACGAAAATGCGATCGTAATACGCGATGCGCGGCGCGAGCTACTGTCTTACTTTTAAGAGTAGCCTATACCTCTTAAGTCGCAACCCTCGCCCGCTTGTTGGCAAGGAATGTTTTCTCAGAGCGGTCGGTCTCACATTCCACTAGGGGTGGACAAAGAATGCTTTCAGGGCTGACGAAAATGCGATCGTAATACGCGATGCGCGGCGCGTGCTACTGTCTTACTTTTAAGAGTAGCCTATACCCCTTAAGTCGCAACCCTCGCCCGCTTGTTGGCAAGGAATGTTATCTCAGAGCGGTCGGTCTCACATTCCACTAGGGGTGGACAAAGAATGCTTTCAGGGCTGACGAAAATGCGATCGTAATACGCGATGCGCGGCGCGTGCTACTGTCTTACTTTTAAGAGTAGCCTATACCTGTTAAGTCGCAACCCTCGCCCGCTTGTTGGCAAGGAATGTTATCTCAGAGCGGTCGGTCTCACATTACACTAGGGGTGGACAAAGAATGCTTTCAGGGCTGACGAGAATGCGATCGTAATACGCGATGCGCGGCGCGAGCTACTGTCTTACTTTTAAGAGTAGCCTATACCTCTTAAGTCGCAACCCTCGCCCGCTTGTTGGCAAGGAATGTTATCTCAGAGCGGTCGGTCTCACATTCCACTAGGGGTGGACAAATAATGCTTTCAGGGCTGACGAAAATGCGATCGTAATACGCGATGCGCGGCGCGTGCTACTGTCTTACTTTTAAGAGTAGCCTATACCTGTTTAGTCGCAACCCTCGCCCGCTTGTTGGCAGGGAATGTTATCTCAGAGCGGTCGGTCTCACATTCCACTAGGGGTGGACAAAGAATGCTTTCAGGGCTGACGAAAATGAGATCGTACTAAGCGATGCGCGGCAAAATGTGCGACGTGATAAATGAGGTACTTTTACATTATTGTCGTCAGATAAGAATCGGGACTTGAAAATTACGACGTGATATGCGATAAAACGTACTAATGAGGAACATGTTAACGAGGTTCTACTGTAATATATAATGCCCCCCCCCCCCCCAGAATAAGAACCAAGGTATGAGAATCATATATTAATGTATGTACCGGAACAACTAAAGAATGTAGTGTGGCACAGGACAACTTGGAGAGTGATGATTCATAGAATCGCAGATGGTCGTATTTGACTGAACGGATATCATCATCATACTGGGAGTGAAACTGTGAGGGCTCTCGGTTCAACTTTTGCAGAACCAATATTAATATTTTAAGACCCTTTTTAAAAGACCTTAGTTATCAGTATAAGACAAGTCGTATGGCAAAATCCATTTGGGCCCTAAGAAAAATCATTCAGAAATGAATAGGAAATTATGTTGCATTCACAAATATTACAAATCATACTCACCGCACATACATCACAGATGCAGATGGAAATCGAGTCATGTAGCCAACCCAGCAGAACTAAATACTCTGATAGATACATCGGCCGATTTTTAATTTGTTCTTAGCAGACCCTCGTCGAAAAACAAATTTAAACAGCATGCTTGCCTCTCCATTGGCACACATTGGCTCAAGATCCAAGACATTAAACGAAGCAATCCATTTTTACACTATAAATTTAAGATTAATAAAGAACATTGCACATGCTGGATCGTCAACACAACTTTCATAAACTATCAACAATATCACTATGTTACCTTCATTGCAACATGGTTATGCCATTTCAGCTGCTAGTGAATGTAACTTTCTTGCCCATGCGCATTGCTAAAACTACGAACTTACAGTTCAATAAATATTGCTGTCGGTACTGCGGAAGTTTCTCCGGTCTTTCAACTATTAATGTTAAAATTAATGTAGTAAGTGGCGGGTGGGTGTGTAAACTGCGTTATGTAACAATTCACTAGTTTTGAGAAAATCAAGTTTTAAAGTTCAATTCAAGACCCAAAATCAAGTAGTGGAATATAAGTAATTTGAATTATGTCTTCAGGAGCCTAATACTGTTCACAACAATGGGGTAACTCGTCATAATAAATTCAATGTAAATTCACGTAGTTACGGAGCCAAACAACACGAGGTGTCTCATAATTTATAACTTAACACACTTTGCACACCCACATCTAGCCTGTATAGGCTAATATAAAGCTCATTGTTGGTTTGTCTGTCTGTTATTTATTCAAATCTACACCGTTTCACCGATCTGAACCACATTTTACCTAGTTATCCTTTGGAATCCTGTGGGTAACACTGTTCACTTGAAATTGCGGACAGATCTCTCCATTCCCTGCATTTAGGCCCTTTGACACAAATTTACACTGTTTCGCCGATCTGGACCAAATTTTACGTACTTTCCCTGTGGAACCCCACGAGTAACACTGTCCACTTGAAATTTCAGACAGCCCTCTCCCTTTACTGCATTTAGGCCCTTTGGCACTAATCTATACCGTTTCACCGAACTGAACCAAATTTTACGTACCGGTACTTACCTTTTGAGACCTAGCAGATAACACTGTGTACCGGAAATTCGGACATCCCTATCCATTTCCTGGATTTAGGCCGTTTGGGACATAGGCGAAGGATCGAATTTGCAGTAGAAGGACCAATCTGGGCTCATTTTAAGCCTCGCAAAGCAAGAAACAAAACTCGGGATGTAAACTTTAGTTTAGTTTGGTTAAATGGTGCAGATTTGTAAAAATAACAGACAAATGGACCTGAAAACCAAGTTTTGAAGCCGTAGAACTAATCGTGTCGGAAGTAGTGTAACTGCAAGAGTATTTAAATAAGTCATTTGTTAGCTGGCATGGCCAAGGACTAGAAACTTATGATCAATGTTTATTAAAGCTAATAAAAACATCTTTTTCTGCTCTGGAAGACATAATGCCTTTTAACTAAGCTAATAACATACACTGTGAAAATCTCCTGTCAGCAAAGCAATAGGTGCCGCAACAAGGCCTGTCACTAGCCAATAAGCAGAACAGCTGGGAAATGACGATTGACAATGGACTACGTGACCTTCCAGTTGGCGGGAATTTAGTTTAATAATCACACAGTGATAATGAGTGATAGTGTAAGAATTCATCATCATCATCATCATCTTGCACAGTTTCCACCCACTGGCCGGGTCTGTTTGGAACACAAGCCTCTCCAACGTCTTCTGTCTTCCCACCATCTCTCTGGCACCACCTTTGTCCAGTCTTCTCCTCTTTTCTTCATGCTTTCTTCCACCCCCTTCAGCCACCTGTCTCTTGGTCTCCCTCTCTGTCTCTTTCCTTCCCAATTCGTCTCGTGTATCTTCCTGGGTATCCCCTTCTCCTCCATTCGTTTTACATGTCCATACCATCCTAGTCTAGATTTCTCTATACCATCCTGTAATGGTTCCTCCTTCATTAATTCTCTGGTCCTCTCATTTCTTATTCTGTCCATCTTTGTAGCTCCAATACTGCTTCTCAAGAACCTCATCTCACTGGCCTGTATTTTGCTCTTCTCCCTTCCTTTCAAAACCCAGGTCTCCGAGGCATACGTCAGGATAAGGACATAGTACGTCCGATATATGATCTTTTTGCTGTTCTGAGGGACATCCTTGCTCCATAACATCTCACACTCCTCCGGAATGCTTCTGCCTGTCTCCCCCGCTCATTTATTTCTCTATTGTTTCTTCCATTATCTTGTATCAGGCTTCCCAGATACTTGAAACTCTCCACTTTCTTCAGCTGTACCCCACCGATTGTTATTCCCGTTGTGGTTCTTTCCTTCTTCCTTTTTGTGATCACCATCTCACTCTTATTTATGCTAAATTTCATCCCATATCCTTGTATTATTCCTTCCCACACATCCAACTGTTCCTGTACCACCTCCTCCTTGTTTCCCCAAATCATCAAATCATCTGCAAACACCATTGCTTTCATCTTTCCTTCTCCTATTATTTGTGCCACTCGGGTCATTATGTCATCCATCACCACAATGAAAAGTAATGGTGACAGTGCACTTCCTTGTTTCAGGCCGTTTCTCTGTTCCAACCAGTCCGATCTCTCTCCTCCCACTTTCACACAGCTCACGCTTCCCTTGTACATCTCCTTTATCCTCCTTATAGTACATTTTTCTACTCCTCTATCCTCCAGGGACTTCCATACTTTGTTTCTGCATACACTGTCATATGCTTTCTCAATATCCAGGAAGGCCATCAGTAGATCTGTTCCATACTCATAGTGCTGTTCTTGTAACTGCCTTACAGCAATAATCAAATCCACTGTGGACCTTCCTGCTCTGAACCGATGTTGTTCTTCCCTCATCCCTCCTTCTATCCTTGTCCTAATTCTCCTTTCCAAAACTTTCTCAAACATCTTTGCACAATGACTCATCAGTGTTATTCCCCAATAGTTTCTGCATTCTGTTCTACTACCTTTCTTGAAGATCGGGACAATTATTCCCTTTTTCCAGTCCTCTGGGGTCTTCCTTTCCTTCCATGCTGTCCTCATCACTCGGTACAACCATTGTATTCCCCACCTCTCCTGCTGCTCTCACCATCTCCACACTCAACTCATCCACACCCGGTGTCTTCCCTCCTTTCATCTTCCTCACTGCATCTTTCACTTCTTTCCATGTTAAGTCCTTTTCTGTTTGCAGTTCATCTTCCTCTTCCCCGATTTCTTACTCCTCGCCGTGGTTTCCATTTGGGTTCAGGAGTTCTTCAAAATATTCTTTCCACATTTTCTTCAGTGCTTCCCTATTTTCTATCTCTTTTCCCCTTTTGTTCACCATTCTAACATAATCCGTAGGATCCTTCTGCCTCTTATTTTTTACCATCCCATACAGGACCTTTTTTGTACCTTCACTATCCTTCTTCATCATCTTTGTCCACTCTTCCATCCACTTTCTTCTCTCCTCAGCCACTACTCTCTTTGCCTCCTTCTTTCTTTCCTGGTACTCTTCCCTTGTCTCTACCGTCCTATTTTGATACCACCTCTTAAAGGCTCTATTCTTTTCCCTTACTATATCTTTTGTCTTCTCATTCCACCATGGTGTTTCCTTCCACCTCTTCCTACTACTTGTCCTCCCACATACTGCTTCTGCTGCACCTACTAGTGTCTTCTTAAATCGAGCCCATTCCTCTTCCACCCCTCTTTCTTCATCTGTTGTAATTCCTTCCTTTACCATTTTGAGGTACTCGACCCTTCTATCTCCTTCTTTCAGTTTCCATATCCTTATACGTCTTTCCTGGTTCTCAGTCCCTTTCTTCTCCTTAGTCCCTCTCAGGTTCATTACCAGCAATCGATGGTCACTATCCAGGTTCTCCGATGATATAACCTTGATGTTCGTGATGTTCTTATTTAATTCTTTCTCATACAGTATATAGTCGACCACCGACTTCCTGGTCAAGTCATCACTGTACCATGTGATTGTGTGGCTCTCTCTTTTCTTGAACCAGGAGTTCCCAACTAGCAGGCTGTTCCTTTGGCAAAAGTCCAACAGTCTCTTTCCTTCCTCATTTCTTCCGCCCCAACCCTCAGGTCCAAGTACACTCTCATACCCTTGTCTTTCTCTTCCTACATGGGCATTCATATCCCCCATAACAATCATATTTCTTCCTACCAGCTGCTTCTGCAATTCCTCTTCAAACTCCTCCTTCTCTTCAGAGGCACAGCCTACTTGTGGAGCATACACTTGCACTATTTCTACAGTCTCTCCCCTCAGTGCTACTTTCACTTTCATCATCCTATCACTTATTCTCTTCACTTCTTCTTTTAAACCATCTCGTACTACTACTCCCACTCCATTCCTCTTTCCCTCTTCATTCCCACTCCAGTACAGTCTATAGCCTTTTCTCAGTTCTCTCCTTCCTTCCCCTTTCCACTTTGTTTCTGCCAATCCCAATAACTCAACTTCCTTCTTTCCATCATATCCACTATCTCCTCCACCTTCCCCGTCAGCGTTCTTATGTTTAAAATTCCAAATCTTAGTCCGTGTTTACAGCCGTGTCGTCTATTATATCTATCATGTCCGAGGCTCGTTCCATTCTTGAAAGCATTTGGTTTCATCCACTACTGGCTTGCTGGGCCTATCGTAGCTTCACCAGAGCCCCGTTAGCCGTCACTTTTCAGAGTTCCTGTAGGGCCTTCAGAGCTACCGTAACGGTCCCGGGGCACACGAAGTCCCCACTGTACTTCGCCCCTACAGGCAATCCCCTACTTTGTGCCGTTGCCCGTCTCCCACGACGTGGACGAGGGTTTGGACTTATGGGAGACAGTGTAAGAATTCATTAATTATATTGTTGGGCAACTTCACGAAGAGCGCGAATGAGTAATGTGCTTAGTCACTACTAAACTTACATAACGCTCTTTGCACGCACAGAATGAAGTGTTGAATAGTGCTCAGTCATGACGGGAAGGACACAACGCATTTTACACACCCAAAGTCTGGCCGAAGTCTATATAACACGTAATACACAACTCAATAACTTCGTAAACATCCACAAAATAACGTAACACACTATACGCGCGCAAGCAGGTCACCCTCCTCTCTTCGATGCCAGTATTAACTCAGTTCACACCATTTCTTTACTTAACGCAGTTTACACACCCACCCGTCAAGTTATGTATAAGTATGGAATGCTGTGGCAGGTGTCTATATTATAGAGGCATCATTGCTGTTATCACATTGTAATTAGAAGTTATAAAAACCTCAACAAGCATACTCCCCATGTTGCCGTGTGTGGCAGAAATACACACACTGAAAATTGCCACCTAACAATTGTTTTTTTATTGAAAGCACTATCAGTTTAAAAGGGATGATAGGCTCATATTATTATGTTCTGTATAATCCCAAAACGAGGTATTGACTAGCTCATCATAACCATAGTGCCCAGGAAGCTGATATTTGCATCATGTAGGTGCTCACTAAGGAATGTTTTTACAATATTCAAGACCCAAGAGGATCTGGAGTAGTATAGATCGTGATACATTTGTAATAGATATAATACTTTGAGCTAGTCACCTCAGGTTCGTGGGGCAATATACTTGCTTAAAGAAATTAATCCACAAACACACAAGACACCACTTCCTTTGAACATACACATTTTTAATAATAGTTACTATCCACCTGTGCGCATTACATTCATTGCCTGAAGAAGAAAAAAATACACTAACTGGCCTCCATCTTGTCACTAAATCACTTATCAACAACTCATCACCATGGCAACGTCCACATGCCATCTTGACCTCCTAGATCAAGGAAGCTATCATGTGCAATAGCCAAGGCCACCTGGTCCACCCACTTGGCCACCCACCAGCAAAGAATCTCAAGGCAAAATTCATAAGATCTCTGTGGTGGCCTGCCAATGTGTGGCCATGGCTGGTAACAAAATAAAACAAACTAAAATACCTAAAAGAAACTCTTTAACCTACTATTGTTAGGTTACAGACGTCCCCTTTGAGAGAGAATTTATAAATGAAGGTTAGAAATTCACTCTCAACTCTCAAAACAAAAACATAAATGAAATACATGAAGCAAACACTAACAAAAAAAACAAAACACAAAATTACAAATACATCATCTTCTATACAACAAAATAACAGGATCATATTCGCCAATAGTGGCATCACCAACTTCCATTTCAATGGCGACATCATCTTCAGAAAGACCATTGGCACCATCATCGCCGAAACAACCATTTCTAAGTTCACCAGAACCACCAGCACAAATATTCTCCTCTGATAGAGCAGCCGAAGCCATCTCATCGAGTCCGTCAGACACTCCCGCTCCATCGGAAAAATCCATCAACAATATCGTTGTCAGAAGAAACTGTAGAATCGTCATCAGACCTGTCTGTGCCGTCATCATAATCATCTTCGTCTTCACCATCTGCTTCACTGTCTTCCGACTGTGTCTTCCCTGCTCCTTCAGTCTTCTTGGCTGCCTTCTTCTCCTGTTCCAGTTTCTTCTACTCCTCCCTTTCCTCCTTCTCTCTCTTCTTCTGCGCCGCAGATTTCATGTTATATCCTTCCACTTCCTCACCCTTCTGTTCTTCTTGTTGCGCCGTATCCTGGTGCCGGGTCGAGGAAACTTGCGGTCGTCCACCGCAGGCAGTTCCATGCCTTGGGCCATGCAAACCTGTAGCAGGGCCTGAGCACGCGCACGGTCTGTCTTCTGCTTGTGTGTCAGCCACTTGCCTTTCGCCTTCATTCTCTCCTTTCCCTTCTTTTTCTTCATCTGCCTTATCATGCGTAGCAATTCCTTTCTTCTCATCTTTTCTTTTCTCTTTGCCTTAATCCCTTTTATCTTCTCCTGATCCTTCAGTCTCTTATCTCGATCTGCCTGACACCTCTTCCTCTTCTTACTCCTTCTCTTTGCCTTCCATCTGGTCCATTTCTTCCTCCAACTTGTTCTCCTGCGTATCCTCATCTTTCTCCTCCTACGCTTCTTCACATTATGTTCTATTTCATCTTTCTCCTTGTTTTCTGATTTATTCCCCCCCTCCATTTGACAGCCAGCCACCGGCAGAAAGAGGTTCCCTACGTGGTCTCATACTATTGTATTACGAGGGATAGGTCACCTGCCATGACTAAGCCTACTGTAACGATGGTGAAACATTGGCAAGGTAGCAACACCAGACACGGCAAAACAACCTGAGACTCTACAATTAACAGTATTAGTTCTGGCTGCAAAAGTTTACGAAACAAAATACACTACCATACTCAAACTTAGTGAAGGCTCGTCCCGTACCAGTACTATATTGCTATAATGTGCTGTGGCATTTGCATCTGTATCCCTTACAGAAGCTATACAGCAGTGAAATTTAGAAAATGCAAATTGAATTGCCCGGAGATTTCTTTGCCACGATAATAGCCTAGGGGCAAAAGGGGTATAATAATATCGTATGGCCTCGGGTGCCTGGTGCAAGCTTTGTTAATTGACACCCAGAGGGTAGCTTACATGTCGAATTTCGTCGTTCCTTTGAACGCTATGAAAGTCAAGGAGGTTAGATATCTAAACTCCTTGACACTACAGCGCTTTCAAGTAGAGAATGGAGGAACTTTGTGTTGGCGGAAAATCCCGAGGTTAATTTTGCCTTTGAACACGGCCTACTGAATTCAAATGGGTTCTTTAACATGCCAACAACGTATGACATGAGTATCGTGATCTTTGTCGCCTTCAAAAATCACTTACCATGGCCAGGGGCGAACCTGCAATCTTGGGGTTGGTAGTCCGACACTATAACCACTCACCCACCGTGGCAAAAGGGGTAATATTAAGGTACAGGAAGAGAAGGTTCTGAAACCCAAATATTTTGATTAGCTTATGTGCAGATATGTATTCACAAATTATAGCATAATAAACATTGCCCAAGTGATAACAAAGAATAAAGAAATCATAGAAAATAGGTATATAGCGAGCGTGTGGAGACCACATTCAATTGACTTGCTCACACAATATTGTAACTATCTATTTTATTTAGCTATATAAAGCACAACAAACCTCGTAATAGAAATCCCACTTAAATGTTCGTGTGGAGGACGACTGACTCACACACACTAAATGGGAAGAAAACAAGATTGAACCGAAAAACAGAAGGGCAAAGTGACAAAAGGAATAAAATAAAATTAGAAACTTTACCTCAATCTTTGCATTGAAAAGTGATTTATAAGAGCTAAGTGCTCCACAATGCGTTAGTCTCAGAGGGCAGATCCCACACATGTCTGATATCTTTCACATCATCCTGGCATTTGGTTCAATGTACAGGTTTACGTTGATTCAATTCCATATGTTAATGGCTACACATGTCTCCCACAAGTCCAACCCCTCCTCCACGTGGTGGGAGACGGGCAACTGCATGAAGTAGGGGATTGCCTGTAGGGGTGAAGTACAGTGGGGACTTTGTGTGCCCCGGGACCGCTACGGTAGCTGTGAAGGCTCTATGGGAACCCTGAAAAGTGACGGCTGACGGGGCTCTGGTGAAGCTACGATAGGCCTAGCAAGCCAGTAGTGGATATCATATTTGCTTTCAAACCAGGAACAGGCCTCGGAAAGGACGGATGCAAACGACGACGACCCGGATATGCTAATGGACTACGAGTTGGGACATTAAACATACAGACACTGACAGGAAAAGTGGAGGAGATTGTAGATGTGATGGAGAGAAGAAAACTGGATGTACTGGGCTTGGCAGAAACAAGATGGAAAGGAGAAGGTCGCAGAGAACTGAGGAAAGGGTACCGGTTGTACTGGAGTGGGAACAGTGAAGGAAGGAGCAACGGAGTAGGAGTAGTTGTGAGAGATGGAATGAAGGAAGAGGTAAAGGGAATAAGTGACAGGATCATGAAGATCAGAGTAACTGTAAAGGGAAGAAGCCTGGAGATAGCCCAGGTATATGCCCCTCAAGTTGGATGTACAGCTCAAGAGAAGGAAGACTTTGAGGAGGAGCTACAACAGCAGTTGAATGGGCAGAGCATCATTGTCATGGGAGATTTGAATGCACATGTAGGAAGTGAAAGGCAAGGATATGAAAATGTATTGGGAGCAGAAGGATGGGGTAGCAGGAATGAAGAAGGGAGAAAGTTGCTGGATTTTTGCAAGAGAAACGGTTTAGTGGTAGGCAACTCCTGGTTCCGGAAGAAAGAAAGCCACAAGGTAATGTGGTACAGCAGTGATTTAACAAAGAAATCTTTGGTAGATTACATGCTGTACGACTGGGAAATGAAGAGAAGTGTCAGAGATATAAAGGTAATACCATCAGAGGCCTTAGATAGCGACCACAGAATACTTGTAATGAACCTGGGAGTTGTTAAGGATAGCAAAAGGACAGAGTACCAGGAAAGGAGAATCAAAGTATGGAAACTCAAGGAAAAGGAAGTCGAGGAAGAATTCCAGAAGATAGTAAGGGAAAGGATGCCAACAGACAATCCTAAAACAGGGGAAGAGGAATGGAAGCAATTCAATAACACAATGGTGGAAGCTGCAGTGGCAGTATGTGGAAGAACAAGCAACAGAAAGCGGTGTAAAGAGACACCATGGTGGAATGAGAGAGTAAAAGAAGCTGTGGGAAGGAAGAACAAGGCTTTCAGAGTGTGGTTCCAGGAAAGAACTGATCTGACAAGGGAAGATTATAAGATAAAGAAGAAAGAAGCAAAGAAGATTGTCGCAGAGGAGAGGAAGAAGTGGATGGTAAAGTGGACAGAGATGATGGACGAAGACAGCAGAGGAAATAAGAAAGTACTTTATGGGATGGTCAAAAGTAAGAGAAGAGGTCTGCGAGAGGATGTGGTAATGATGGACAAAAACGGAAATGAGGTACACAACAATGAGGCACTCAAGACAGTGTGGAAAGAGTACTTTGAGGATTTGCTGAATCCAAATGGTCATAGGGAGGAAGACAATGTATTAGAAGATGGAGAAGACAACACCGGAATGGAAAAAGACCTGACCTGGAGAGAACTGGAAATGGCTATAGACAAGATGAAAGGAGGAAGGGCACCAGGTGTGGATGAAGTGAGTGTTGAAATGGTGAAGGCAGCAGGGGAGGTTGGGAAACAGTGGCTGTACCGTGTGATGAGGGTGATATGGAAGGAGAAAAAGACCCCAGAAGATTGGAAGAAAGGATTAATTGTCCCAATATTTAAGAAGGGAAGCAGAAAGGAGTGCAGAAATTACAGGGGAGTCACACTCATACCACACTGTGCCAAGATATATGAAAAGATATTAGAAAGTAGAATACGAGCCAAAGTGGAGAAAAACTTGAGAGAGGAGCAGTATGGATTCAGACCTGGGAGATCAACAGTGGATCTTATATTTTCAGTGAGACAGCTCCAGGAACACCACTACGAATTTGGAAAGGATCTGCAGATGGCCTTCCTGGACATCGAAAAGGCCTATGATAGTGTGAGTAGGGAGAAGGTTTGGAAAGCAATGGAAAACATGGGAGTGGAAAAAGAGACTGTAGGCAGAGTGAAGGAGATGTATTGTGGAAGTGTGAGTTGTGTGAAAGTTGGAGGGGAAAGAACAGACTGGTTCAGACAAATTAGTGGCCTGAAACAGGGTAGTGCGCTGTCACCCCGTCTCTTTATTGTGGTTATGGACGAGGTAATGACACGGATAGCAGGAAAGATAGGAGAAGATAAGATGAAAGCAATGGTGTTTGCAGATGATCTCATGGTCTGGGGAAACAAGGAGGAGGAAATTCAGGAGCAACTGAAGGCTTGGGAAGAAACATGGCAGAGTACGGATGGAAGTTCAACATCAGTAAATGTGAGATCCTGTTAACGACCAGGAAAAAGGACAGACCAATGAGTGGGATAACACTTGGAGGTAGACAGCTGAAGAAGGTGGAAAGACTCAAGTACTTGGGAAGTATAGTGGAGGAAAATGGGAGAAATGACAAAGAGATTACGGAACGTAGCAGACAGGCAGAAGCATTTCTGAGAAGCATTAGGAGCTTAGTGTGGAATAAAGATGTCCCACAAAAAAGCAAGGAAGTGTTATACAGAAGCTACTATATCCCGATACTGACCTATGCTTCAGAAACGTGGACAATGAAGAAAAGAGACATAAGCAGAATACAGGCAGGTGAAATGAAGTTCCTGCGAAGTAGGATCGGAGTAACAAGAAGAGACAGGGTGAGGAATGAAAAGGTCAGGGAAATGGTGAAAGAGGAGCCCCTGCAAGGTAGGATTGAGACATCAAGACTGAGGTGGTATGGACACTTAAGGAGAATGGATGAGAAGAAGATTCCCAAGAGGATACATGAGATGCAGATGCAGAAGAAACGACCAAGGGGAAGACCAAGAGATAGATGGCTGAAAGGAGTGGAGGAATGTGTCAAGAAGAGAGGCGAGGACTGGACCAGAGTGACAGCGGAGAGGTGGTGGGAAGAAAGAACTAAGTGGCGAGGCTTATGTTCCAAACAGACCCAGCCTGGGACTGGAAACTGTACAAGATGATGATGATGAATGGCTACACATAATTTCATAAACATTTGTATTTAAGTCCTAGGCCATTTTCGTAGTACAATGGTGATGAGGCATTAATGGGGACTCATTTTGACTTTTCGACTTAATCTCTGTAATGATTGGTTTTATGAAGGTATTGTATAAGACAACAAAAATTGTGGGAAAAAGAATTTTAAGTTAAGAATTTTTTGTTCTGTTCGGGCATGTTGTCGGATGGGAAAGTGCCCATTGCTGTTACGTCGTGAATACGGAGCAATTAATGACAACACGTCAGTCTTAACAATCTATATTTTATTTGTCCAAAGCTCTTAGAAATATGTTATATATATACAGACAGCGCTGTGTACAGTCATGGATTCTTCACATCCTCCCCACCCTGGTCAACCTCTAAGGGGATGACCGGCCGTACTGGACGCCTGAACTTTTGACCTTCTGGGGTACGGAGCATTACAGTCCTAATCTTCTCATCCCTCCCATGTAGTAGACTGAACTTTTGACCTTCTGGGGTACGGAGCATTACAGTCCTCATCCTCTCGTCTCTCCCATTTAGTAGTGCTATCCTGGCCTTACTCCGCATATACCGTGGACACATGTTCTCTTGAATTAGAACGACGTCTCCTAGGCGGAATTTGGTGGGCCTTCCTGGAGATTGAACTTCATGAAAATTCCTCAGCACTAACATGTATTCTTTCATCCAATGTTTCCAAAAATCGTTAGAAAACTTTTGTCATAACCGGAATTCCTTGGCCAGATTCTGCTTTACTGTAGGCTCCGGTCCAGTCGGAATTGTGACGAGTTCTTCTCTAGTCATATCTCTCCCCACTTTGATATACAGAGGTCCAGCAAAATCTATCCCCTCAATGGCTTGGAAGATGTACTCATTCAGGCAACAGTGGTGCTTCTATCTGTCATTCTCGTGGATTCTTCAAGATTTTACATGCGAGGCAAGTGTGTAAAATCTTATTGATGGCCTGACAAGCTCTGAGGATCCAAACCTTGGTTCGGAGCTCGGATAGTATGATGCAAACGCTGAAGTGATGGAGACGGGTGTGTGTGTGTTGTAGTATAAGTAGTTGCATGAAGCGGTGAACCGTCATGGAGCAATGGATGTATTTGTTCCCTATTGAGGCCAGCAAACTGCAGTCGATCTCCTAAACTTATGAGTCCATCTTCCAAGAATGGGTTATAACGTGCAATTTTTGATCCTTTCGGCAGTGGCAAGGAATGTTGAAGTGCTTTGCATTCTCCCGTGTGAGCTTCTCTCTGGACCATTCGTATCCAATTAATACATACGTGCAGCTGTTAGTTCAGGGGCAGTTAATTCTCGGGATGATTTGTGTTACTGCGGGGGTTGATAAGGAAATGAAGGACCCATTCAGTAGTATGAATGAGCCTCCAGTATGAACTGAATTTGGAAGCGTTGATATGGCTAGTAGGCGTAATCACGGACAAAATTTGGTGTGTGTTTTTGTTCACCTTTACCTCCGGAAGCAATTGGTTGATTACTGGAGTAAAGTTCCAGATGGCAGTATCAGTACCAGCACTCTTCAGGGTTAAACGTCGAAAAGAGTCCCTATTAGTAGTTCAGCACAGGTTAGAGCCAGTGGTTAACAGCAACAGCCGGTTTGATGGCAGACGATGGGGAGTGAAAAGGACACTCCTTACAAAGCATGGTGGTTTTGCCAAAGGCTCGTAGATTTCTGTAGGAAATACAGAAGGTAAGATAGAAAGAGACTGTGGTATTGGGGGGGGGGGGGAATATGTACTGGCTCCTCATCTCTTATAATATTGTAGTCTGCATCCAATTGTGTTATTTCAGCCATGAGACCAGAGGATCATGTATAATTACCTGGTGTAGGGGTTACTATGATTAACAAGAAGGTTCCCCCAGGGTGAGGCCTTGCATTGCGCTCTCTTGGTTTGAGGCCTGCAAATATGCCAAATGTGCAGGTGCAGGAGATAAGTGTAGAGGATTCATAATGGGTATGAATGCTAGTATAGTGTATATTACTGAAGCGTAAGGCATTCTTACTGGTGGTTATTGCAGAAATATTGAGCTCTTTCTTAAATGGGTGCTGTCACTTGTATTTACAGGTAAAATACCTGGTCCTGTGGGGAAGAGTATCCACCAGCACATCAAGTTATCTTTCAAGGAGGGAATGGAACATGATTTATTAAGTTTATTAAATGATGCAGTTGAGAAAAAGGCATGGCAGATAATAGCACCAATTGCTGAAGCATCTCATTCAAAGGTAAACATTGTTTTTTTTTCTTCAGTTCCATCAGTACTATTGAGCAATGAGGACAAATTTCAGTAAACTATCCCTGCGAGGATAAGAGACAAAAAATAAAGTTACTTGGAGCTATATTCAGAAATGCTTGGCCTCTGTGCTAGAAAGAATTTACTTTAATTATTGAATTTTACAGTAGAAAGCAATGCATGACATGTTGTCATATCACCATTATATCAGGTATTTGAAGTGGTTATCATGAGCCTCAAGGCATGTTCATACATACCGCAGCAGAGACTGCAACACACGTCCAAATGTGCCATCCTGAATCCGAATGCTGTCAGAGGCAGCAGAGCCATCGTTTGCTCATCTTACGGTGATTGTCTTCTGCAGTTGGTCCCCATTTCTCAAAATCACCCATTATGCAGTACTGTATCTATGATGTTTATGGCTTGGATGTAAGTAGACATATTAGTTAAATTTAACATTATAATTTTCATGTTTAGATTATTTGGATAGAATTTAAATTTGTAACTACTTCTGTTGTGTTTTTTTTATATATATTAAATTAATTTATAGTCGCTTTAACTTAGAAAGTCATATCGCGACTTACACTTTAGATTTACATTATATTAATGTACCATAGATCCCTGGGAAATGTTGAGTAGTGAACTAGAAGAGTTATAATACATTTAATTGAATACACTATAAAATCATAAATGAACACTAGAAATAATAATAATAATGATTCTTCCACTGTAGGAATACTTTTCTTTTGGTGTAGGAAATGATGTCAGTATGAGGTGTAGGTATTGTAGGATCACATAAAGGAAGGAGTGTGGCTTCTTTAGCTGCTTGATCGGCAGATTCATTGCCATGAATGCCTCTGTGAGATGGTACCCACACAAATATGACTTGTTTACCGTGTTTCACCACTTTATGGAATATCAATTGAATTTCTTGTACAAGGACGTTTGTCAAAGATAGATTCTCTATTGCGTTTAATGCACTTCGTGAATCAGAGTAAGTAATAAATGAGTTGTTGCAGCTGGCTGTATTCAAAATGTATATCATGGCCTGTTTAAGTGCAAAGAGTTCATTAGAATAGACAGTGAAAGATTTAGGAAGTCGAAAAAGCTGTTTCTTTCATCATATTTCGAACCATCAGTATAAATAGCACTGTGCATTGGGTATCTATTGGAAATTTCAAGAAATAATCTATGGTACTGTGATCTGTCAGTTTGGTTTTTAACTAAGTTGTTCAGTTCGAAGTTGACTGTTGGTAATTGTCCACGGTGGGATATCAAGAGAATGGGAGGAAAATTTAGGTGCAGTAAAGTGGTGCAGGCCCCGTGGTGTTGGGGTAGCGCGCCTGCCTCTCACCCGGAGCCCCGGGTTCGATCCCCGGCTCCGTCAGGGGGATTTTAAAACTGGCGTGAGGGTTGGAACGGGGTGCACTCAGCCTCGTGAGGACAATTGAGTAGCTGTCTGACAGTGAGACAGCGCCCCAATCACGAATACCAAGATTAACGGCCGAGGGGACCCAACGTGCTGATCACGCATCACCCCAATATCTGCAGGCCAAATGGCTGGGCAGCGGTCACTTGGTCGGCCTTAGCCCGTCATGGGCTGTATAGTGCCAGGGGTGGTTGTTGTTGGGTTGTTAAAGTGGTGCAGTTGCACTCTATATAAAGGGAGGTAGCGCACAGTTCGCTACTCCTGTGGAGGTCTGGGCGGAGACATCAGGAGCCCGCTGATGAGCCAGCTTGGTGTTCTAGGCGAAACCCCACACAAGACATGGCACAAACCTAGAAAAACTGCTGAGTTTTAATTCAATGGCCGTGAAAGCCAATATACCATCTTTTTGGAAGCCTTCATAGGGAGGTTAAGGCTGATTGAGCTTTTAGTTGTCGTAGTAAAGTGGTGTAGTTGCACTGTATATAAAGGGAGGTAGCGCACAGTTCGCTACTCCTGTGGGGGTCTGGGCGGGGACACCAAGAGCCCGCTGATGAGCCAGCTTCGTGTCCTAGGCGAAACCCCACACAAGACACGGCACAAACCTAGAAAAATTGCTGAGTTTTAATTCACTGGCCGTGAAATTTAAAGATCTGGCACTTGACACTACTCATTGACTGACATATTATAAGGGTTTTCGAAGAGAGTGAAAACTAATAATAATATATTTTTATAAATTCTATAAATGTAATTTTTGACACTTAAACTGTCATTTCCATTACTGCTAGACACTTTAATTTATGGATTAACTGCATTTGAACACTGATAATGATCAAGCCACCACATGAATTGGCAATACATTAGACGAGACGTCATTACCCACTTCCTAATAGATTCGAAGAGTATCATAAAGTTTATTTGATGTGGAAGTCTATTTATTATGTTTGACTGACATTTTGATAATCTGAAGCATTTTATACACCTTATGGGGCAGGATTGTCACTCCCACATGTCCCATTTACCAGAGGATTTACCCCTAAATCTTCTGACCTGATACTCAGGAAACAACATTTATAAATCTGGGATTACACACACGTCCCTATTCCATTATATTCCTATCGTAATTAGAATAATTATGCTTCAATTACTGTGTGTCCAATATTAGCTTAAGGATCACTTGATCCCTCACTCTCAAATAAATATTTATAACGATATTATTCATCATTCTGTAGTATTAGATTAAAGACCATCACTTTTTATAAGAATTCAGTGTTAGAAAAATACGAGTATGTAGAGTTACTATTATTTTAAACATGAAAAGAAATATTATTATTATTAATTCATGTTCTGATAGTGTCAACTAGAGCTTTTGAGGTGTCGCAAATCCTGCTGCCTCTAAAAACATAGGGTAAGACCTCCTATATTATGAATTTAATTTACTGTAATGAGGATCCACATCATCTTCAAGTATGAGCGTAAACTTCAGGCAACGATGATAAACTTAAAGTAGTTCCCAGTGCATTAAAAAGACGCAAATTTATGGAAGATAGGAAATTCATGGCAAAAATAAGATTCACATGTCAAATTTGAAAGCTTCTACCTTAACGGTGTCTTGAAGTTGGAAATCCCTCGGTGCAGAAAGGAACCATGCACAACAATTCCGTAAGGACTCTATCCTTGGGGAAGTTTGCATCCCAGCATTCGCCTACTGTTGTCTCCACGTCCACAGTAATATGCCAGGGATTGGCTCTCCTCCAATACTCCATTCTGATGACTTGGTCCTGTGTGCCTTCCATTAAGCCTCTAGCCTGACATCGTCTCTAAGCAGCTGGTCGATGACGTCACGTTTCTACTCACTCGCCCTTGACTCGTCCAAATATGGTCATACGTGTTCGGCATTATAGTGTTGTGGTCAACTGTCTTTATTGATTGCTTATAATGACAATAATAACCCCTGGCACTGCAGCCCATGAAGGGCCTAGGCCTACCAAGCGACCGCTGCCCAGCCATTTGGCCTGCAGATATAGGGGTGACGCGTGGTCAGCGCATCGGGTCCCCTTGGCTGTTAATCTTGGTTTTCGTGACCGATGCGCTGCCTCACTGTCAGACAGCTACTCACTTGTCCTCCCGAGGCTGAGTGCACCCCGTTCCAGCCCTCACGTCAGTTTCTAAAATCCCTGACAGAGCCGAGAATCGAACTCGGGGACCTCCGGGTGAGAGGCAGGCGCGCTACTCCAACACCACGGGGCCGGCATTATTGATTGCCTGGCTGACTGAATGTCTTGAGTATAATCAGTGAATTATCTGACTGATAACTCATGCTTTCAAATATCTGCATAATATTGTATTCCCAGATATGTCTGTCCTACTTCAAGCTCAGTATTCATAAGTATTGAATCGTGAAATTTCACAATTCGATAACATCATGATCAGTTATAACAACATATTTTAATGTGTTTCCAGTCCACAAGGTATTGAGCGTTTGAGCGAAGTTTACAAACAGTCAAATAATCAGTCAGGTAGTATAAGAAGCAATATTGTAACGACTAGAAAGTCCATGTCCACATACCTTTGTATTCCAAGTATTCACGAAACACATTCGTAACAGATTCTAGACGTGAGTTTTTGCACAATCACTTCGAAAGCACTTTCAAAGTACAGTAACACAGTCGGATATAATATTGCTTGCACTGGCGTGTAAAATTATAACTTCACCGCAAAACATGTCACAAGACAAATATGCTGAGTAAGTTATGTCTCCACTTCGATGATTAATTCACTAGAGGTGTAACCTTGATGACTGACACATGTATCACGTCAACACTTCAACCTTGTTAACTTGTCGACAACAATAACATGCTTCTGCTTTCCAAGCTTCAGCTTATATAGGCCTCCAAGGTCAAGAATCGATCCTTGCAGCGACATTATGTAATGCGATACGCATCCTTCTATTGGCTCTTGTGTCGGAACTTTCTGGAATATGCCTTCAGTGCAATAAACATTCTTGAAATAAACAGGGTATGAACTTAAAATAGTACTCTCATGTGCTTATGCTTTCGAAATCCATACATTACGTAAAACGAGTGTATTGTACACAAGCACTCCCTGACGAGCTCTCGTGCCGTGCGCTAAATTCAAATATGGCAGATAAACATCGAGCAGCGACCTTGGCCTCGCCTCTGCAAATTCAAATATTATCTCACGCCAGTCTTCTCGCTCTCTCTCTCATCAGGGCACAATATTGTAGGCTCAAACTTGTGAAATACAAAACATAAATCTCCACAAGACACACAAGTATTACTGCCGTAATCTCCATAAATAAAGTAAGCTTTTTGTATGAGCATTTTGAATTTTTGCTTAAAACTTAGTGCTTATCCCAGATGTGGTGTACAGTGACCAAATATACCCTCTGTTAAGTTTCTGTTTGTTATGGGTTGAGGGGCCGATAACCTAGATGTTAGGCCCCTTAAAACAACAATTATCATCATCATGTTATGGGTTGACTTCAAAACTACTAGAGCAAGGGGGCATGAAAATTCGTATTGAAGTAGAAGGCACCCCTAAAATAAAACTAGGGTACGGTACCAATTATTTATATGTGAAACATTTAAATCCAGCCAATAAGGCGATTGCGCAATTCATATCCATCTCTTGTCATGAAGTAGGCTCAGAGATGATTCTTGGAACACATTTGGAGATGGCTGTAAATCACTCGGTACTCCCTTGATAAGGTGAGAAGCACGTCCTTCTGAAATGCGTTTGTCCCAATTAAACAGTATAGAGTGTGAATTAAATCCATATGCACACTATCTAACCCTGTCTCCTGCCAGGAGTAGGATGATGGATTGATTCTCTTCACAACAATTTTATGTTTTTTGCTGTTTCATTCAATCTCATTTTTTTTTCCCTCGACAATGGATGTGGTAACATTGATTTCTTGCTATAGATTCCAATGTTAGGAAGCACATAGTTTTTCAAGGAACATCATGTTTGTGTAATTTACTCCACTATTAGTGATTTTGAGGGCTAGTCTGTCCTCCATTTATCTGTTTTAGGACTTTTCTTTCTTTTCGTCAGAGATGGACTGCCTTTCTTCACTCCATGAACTTGTCCACGGTGGGTAATAAAGCTAGTAATGAATATTTGCATACCTTTAACAACTGTTTCATTTTTCTTAACTATGCATTTGGTTAATAATTTTGTTTCTAAATTATCTGCCACCTATAGACCATAAATTAACACCACACGTGAAGGGTTAAAGCAGAGGATGACTGATTTGCATCGAGTTATTAGTTTGTTAATTCTTTTAGGGGCTTTGCAACATGGTGGTCATGTAGCCCAGTGTACTTGGGTGTGTGTGTAGAATTTGACTGATAACCAGTGTTATTGAGAGAAAGTTAGATTCTACACTGGATTACCATCATTTGCTGTTTTGAAATCTGTCTTTGCAGCTTTTGAACTCCAACATGACAATTGTTGATGGAATGCGGGAGCAGGTTTCTGATTGCCCAACCATGCAATTGCAGTGACCAGTTATGATGTAGGCATTCTTCTGAGCTAAATTCCACATTTTTAGAGGTTCCAGTGTGTGCTGTTGAGCATGATGACACTATAGATTAAACAAATGCACAAAGTTACAACTTGAATTCAGAGAGCAGCAAGCAAACAACCAAGGTAAAAACTAGTATGCCTACCTTTCCAAATAGCTACAAAAGTTGTGGGCCTCTAAACCTTTGAAATTTTTCATGGCATCTTCCGTGGTAAAATTTGTTCTAAAAATTGGATAACCAATCTTATTGACGTTATCTCAGTAGGCCACTCCTTAGTTACACAGCTCAGATTTTCCCACTCAAGTTCATACGGGTCACCCCCGCATTCCTCCACTTTCGCCTCGTACCTTGCTCTGTCAAAGCGGGTCTCAATTTCTGCATAATTGGGAAGAAAAGCCTTGATTTCCAATAATTAGTGTTGATGCATATCAGTTATTATGCTCAACGTCTACTCCTGACTACACCAAGTTAGCGGACTTCATGTTCTGTGTTTCTGCCGCAAGATAGTACTTGCGTTGCCATGCTAATAAGGGGGCTGGTGCATACCCGCTACACTAGACATATATATTTATATTTAATTATTTATTTATGGATTCATTCATGTATTTAGATACAACCCTGAAAGGATCATTTTACACTAATTTTTTTTTGGAGACGTTTCGGCCATCAATGGACCACGATGTTCTTCACTCATATGATCACTGTAATGCTTGTTTTCTTGTCTGCCAGTAGACCTTCATTCGTGACGAATGTTCTGCTCTCCTTTCTTCCGTCCACTTGCAGTGAGGGCGAGGCATCACAGATGTTAAAGGGTGTAGATTACTGGTTGATTTAACTGCCTTTCTGAACAGGTTCCTATCCCAAACCAGAGCTTGATTGATTCGAGCTTCTGTTAGGTCCTTTTTAACTTGCATCGACCATTTACAATAGGACATTTTTTTAGATATTGATGAGTGGATTCGATATGAAAGTCGATGATGCTCCATCCGCTCCAAATGTCCAAAGAAAGACATTCTCCTTTTTCTCATCACACTCACCAAATCTTCTATATGTTCAAATAATTCATTGTTATGTCTTCTTCTGTAAGTACCATTATCATTAACAGGCCCTAATATTTTCCTTAGAATTTTCCGATCCTTAAGTTCTAATTTTTTCAATGGACCTTTGTTTGTCATCTGTAAGCATTCTGCGGCATACAGTGCTGACGGCCTACTTACTGTGTTATAATGACAAAGTTTGACATTCCGGGACAAGCTTTTACTTTTGTAAATGTTTTTGCAGGTTTGAAAGGCACCTTCCAATTTGTTACATCTGCTCTCAATGGCAGCTATTTCTGAATTATTAGGGGTAATCCATTCCCCTAGGTATTTAAATTTTCGGACTTTTTTGATTTTTTGCAGACCAATCGTGATGAATTTTGAGGCATCTTTGACATTTGTGATAAAATTAGTTTTATGGAAGGCCACTTTAAGTCCAGTTTTAGCAGCTATGGTTTGTAGTTTATTAAGTTGGTCAGTGGCCTCTTCCATTGTATTAGCGAACAAAGCAATGTCATCTGCAAAAGCGAGACAGTTTATATTCAGGTCTTCTTTTTTATAACCTTTTTACATTAATAGTATAATAAAAATACCAAAGCAATATTTTATTAATGGTATTCTTCTGGATTTAAGTTACATCATTGATTATAAAACGTAAGAATAATGTCCTTCTTTAGCCCCAAGAATGGTCGGATTTTTAAAGTACTGCTTTGAATTAAAAGAGTAGAACCCCTCAAAAACTCAATGCAGCACTGTAAGGAGACAGATTAGGTGAGGTGTGAGGTACAGGTCTGACGTTTATTTTTGGCCGGTGCTTGCTTGTTGCGTAGAGGTCTCCGGCCAGCCAGGAAGCCTCGTTATTGTGAGCATGCGCAGTAACAACTGCTTGCACGCACGCTCAGAAGGGAAGAAGGAAGGAGGATGAACGGTTAGCAGAGTGAATGCGTGGATTTCACGACCACCGGCCAAAAACAAACGTCAGACCTATAGTTAGCCATTGCATCCTCCCCGAGTACAAAGTACTGACCCATGAGTAGAACCTTTCACTACATCCACAGGCATTAGCTGTGTTCCGAATGCCATCATCCAGTACCACTCATACCTCAGTAGCTCCCATATAATCACTGCCATGAATGAGACTGAGACATCTGTGAAAAGCCACATTTTTACTCTAGCCTGTGCCAACAGACAAATACGGAAATACTGTATTCATCAAGAAATCGCAACAGGCCATTTAAAATTCACATCACAGTGGAGATTCAAACCTCCAACACTTTGGTTGACATTCAAACCCGTAAACCCATATGCTAGTGTCACATGAAAAAAGTTTAAAAATTGACTAATTGACAATTACTCTAATTGCTGTCTGAGCTGCAGGGCTGATTACATAGCAGTCATCTTGCATAGAACCAAAATAATACCAATTACTATTATTCATATACTGTATGTTGATTTTAAAAAATATACTGGTATGCAGTTTCATCAACCTCCTTGTATTTTTTAAATTAGGCACCCACCATCAAGACCCGTACTGGCATAGTTGGCATAGAGCGCAGCATTCAGGAAAAGCAGAAAGCCACTGATGAGAGCATTACTGCTGCATTTCAAGACCTTAGCAAACTGATGGTGATGGCTAAAGACATGGTCAGCCTTTCCAAGAATATATCGCAGAAGATTCGAGTGAGTCACTGTATTCCCCAGGTTGTTAACCTTTTCACTGATACGCCCGAGATATCTCGGGTGCGATAGAACGTCACGTCCTTGCTGCGCCCGAGATATCTCATCGGCAACTTCATCTGAATAACATACTCTAAAAAATTTATTCTGCATGGAGGGGTTTGATAGACTCTCACAATATTAGCAGTGAAAAGGTTAATACATGTAGTGAAATATCATTTGAGGCTCTCGGGATTAAGAAAATGCACTGTGCTTTTTAACAGTTATCCATATTTTGACATTTTATTGCCTGATATATTGAATCTTTAGACAATATTTCCTATTCTATGTTTGTATAACATTAAATCTTTTATAAAAATCCCTATCAAAAGATGCTCTTCATTTATAATAATTAGCAATGAATGCAAACTTTGTCCTAAACTCATCATTTTATGTATCTTTATGTTTTATGACCATTTGCATATGCATTTTAAGGGTTTTGTGTTAGTTATAAAATGCATTTTCGTTTTATGCTGGTTCTGTACAACATTGATGGGATAAATACATGAAATCTTAGTGAACCTTGTTTACATATGGGCATTGAGCAGTTTGATTAGTTGCTCCTTGAAGGTGAGCAATGTGCATGTAAATTGGCTTGTTACGACAAATAATATGACGACGACTTGTAACGGCTTCCCTGACGAGTGCTTACCTACAACTACTCTGACTAAGATGGATTGATTGAATGGGTGCCAAGGCATCAACATCAAGTTAAAACCTAAATTTATATTTATCAACACCTATCTTGTGTAGAACACATGTAAAACTCTTCACACTCAGACCGTGCTATGATGGAATCATTAACCCAGATAACATTTGCATTTGGAGAATGATCTTGTTTTATATTTAATGCTACCTACTGGAATCAAAGATTGCATTTTGTAAAAATTAATGTAATATTCAAAAACAAGATAGTGGCAATATTAATAATAATAAAAATTATGGAGCTTAAAGAATTGATCATTACCACACGCAAAGTATTTGAAATGGAGGTCGGATGAATTGATTGAATTTACGTTTATTTCCAAGCTTGAATATACTGAATTTACGGTGACAAACAAATTAAATAGAGAGAGTGCGTTTATGTCATTTCCGCTCACCATTTGAGAAGCTTTCTCCCACGTGCTAGATGTTCCCGTCGAGAATGATGCACAATGCTGATCGTCTTCGTTTCTTCTGCGTTGATACTTAATTGAAGTTGAAAATACAATTTTGTGGTGGAACTAATTCCGTGAGCCACAATACACGGCATGCCAAGACACAACAGCGCGTGCAATCCCCATGACGATATAGTCAGTGGAGTATATCAGTTTGAAGATGTTCACCATGGAACGTAAGTAAAATTGTAACAAGAATAGTCTTCCTCTTCACGGCGAGCGCTGACTATATCTCCGAGCCAAGCTACCCCCTCCAGCGTTCTACTCCCAGACTCCTGCCTGGTCGGCTTGACCAATCCGCGTGCATCTTCATAGAGTTGGATTCACCCGGCTATGGCCTGCTCTCCTCTTGATTGGCTGGGCGCCCCAAGCGCTCGTTCCCGCCACGAAAGTTCATTGCCCCGGACAGGCAATAAAAGGTGCCCTTCACAATTTCCGTTTAACACGACATTGCTGTTCATACCACGTTTTCCAAGTTTGAAGTGTTCCCTCGCCGATTTCAACATCCCTTTGTTCACAAGTCTATTCCTGACTCTGTAGTTTCCGATGACGCACAACTCTCGTATGCCTTAACGGAATAATAAAAGTCCTAACTCTCCTCAATCAAATAATTTACAGGGTAATGTCTATCAGAATAATCCGATTGATAGTGTTTTCTATTATGACAATGTAGAAAACATATCTGTATGCGTTATCCAATTTAAAAAGCTCCAAAATAAAACACTACATTAATAATAATAATAAATAATAAATTAAATTAACTAGGCCAAATAATTGCCGCGTTTACACAAACATTAATGATGTCCATCTGACTGATGTCAGTGGCGTAAAACCCTACGAAAAACAGGTTACAGACTAAGATAGGTATTATTCAGACTTAGGAAAGACGCTGAAGGTGCTAATGAAATAGAGTAAAATAATTCTCACCAAAACACCAAATACAATAAGTAAGGCATATTGGCTTTCACGGCCAGTGAATTAATTTTTTTCTAGAAAAATTGCTGAGTTACAGTAAGTAAGGGCTAACATGAATGGGCTATTGGTTGTATGTTGTGAACCACTTGGTTATTAATGAATAGTTAGTTATTGAGGTTTTAATGGGTGGAACAGTGAGGTCATCTGCCCCTGTTATTACTGAATATTAATAAAGATTAAAATAAAAAGTACAGAAAATCTGTAATTTGAATTGGCACATAAACTCAGGTTAAAGAACCTTTAATTTGAGTTGGCACATAAGTTCTGGTTGAAGAACCTGCTATGTTCTTCCCCAGGATATTTTGAGCTAAATGGTGTATACTTTTAGTCAAAAACTGAATCTCAAGTAGACAGAAAGAATTTTACAAGATTTAGCAAGACTTTCTTTTCTGAAAAGAAAATTACAGTGTGACTTACTAATGCTTCAACAGCTTGCAGTAAAACTGACTAATAGTATTGTGTCATAGTCTTTTTCAGTGTACTGTATAACGACATCTTAGCTTGCATGCAAATTGTGTTCATTAATAATTGCTTCTTTAGCCTCCGTGGCTTAGGCGGCAGCACGCCGGCCTCTCACCGCTGGGTCCTTGGTTCAAATCCCGGTCACTCCATGTGAGATCTGTGCTGGACAAAACTGAGGCAGACAGGTTTTTCTCCGGATACTCCGGTTTTCCCTGTCAAAATTTCATTCCAGCAACACTCTCCACTATCATTTCATTTCATCTGTCATTCATTTAATCATTGCCCCAGAGGAGTGCGTCAGGCCTCGGCAGCCGGCACAGTTCATATCCTCGCCGCTAGATGGGGGCTTCATTCATTCCATTCCTGACCCGGTCGGAGACTGGACGCAGGCTGTGGATTTTCATTTCAATAATTGCTTCTTTATTTTTATAGGAGAAGCAAGGGGACATCACAGAAGATGAGACAGTTAGATTTAAGGCATATTTACTCGGCCTTGGTGTCGACGATCCCGTGACGAGGAATGACTTCCGGTCCAATGACGAGTATTATCGACGACTAGCTCGACAGTTAGCAGAAATCCTGGAGCAGCCCATTATGGTATATTTCTCACTTCTTCAGTGTATCCTTACTAGTCAGGGAGGCCAGTGCTCTGGAATATCTGAAAATCTCTTGGAAATTTTCATTGTCTCGTTCAATGATTAACATATAATCAGGATGGTCCAAGGTTAAATATTGAAGAGGTAAGGTGCAAATTGAAAGTAGCACCTCAGCAATAATTGTAAGTAGAGACATTTCAAGCAAACCTGGTTATTTTGTGCTTTTTTGGTACTCCTTAGTTTTATATATTCCAGCTGAAAGTGTTTAACTCCTGTCAAATATCTCCATCGACAAGGTGTGAATCTAGCCAAGGTCTGGATGGGACTAAATGTGTAGACTGCCTAAAAAAAAACAACATGGTGTAGATTTTTATTTGGATTTATCTAGACAACCTACTCTCCAATTTTGATGGTCTACTTGAAATGCCACCTAGCAGTGAAATATGACCTCTACTGGGTGGAGTATTTGTGAGAGTAAAACTCAGAAAGATGGAAGGTTAGATGAACGAGAGAATACGTAGAGGTTGTCAAGTTTGTCAAAAGTGAGGGATGTAGAAAAGTAGGAATCTAGTACTGAACACAATATTTAAATTTCTTATGACCTTCAGGGCACAACTAGTGTCGGTGAATGCTGTGACAGATTCTACTCGTAGGGTTGGTACTGCTGTACCGACACAGGAAAGCGATGGCAAACTACTTCACTCCTCACCTTGCCTTGTATGCCTCATTATAGTGCTGCCTTTGGTTTTTGTGGGTTTCAGCCCACATAACCAATAGTGGCACTTTTTGTATATCCAACCAGTTTCCGGGCTGACTACCTAACAGACAGACAATTATTTTATAAATTGAGGCTTTAAAACAATACAAATAATAATAATATCGTATGGCCTCAGTGCCGGGTGCAAGCATTGTTATTTGACACCCAAAGGGTAGCTTGCATGTCGAATTTCGTTGTTCCTTGAAGCACTATGAAAGTCAAGGAGGTTAGATATCTAAGCTCCTTGAACACTATAGTGCTTTCTAGTAGAGAAATGAGGAACTTTGTTTTGGCGGAAACTCCCGAGATTAATTTTGCCATTATGAACACGGTCTACTGAATTCAATACAAAGAAAATATATGGCAAATGCAGGTGTTGATACCTGCTATTAGCTTGCCAATGTTTGAGAATACAGTAAACAATCTAATGGACACAAACAAAGAAAAGAACCAGCAGATCTACACAAGAATTGAAACTAAAGTAGCCTGGAACAGGACCCTGAATAAGAGTTTATAAGGTAGCTTAAACTCATGTTGCATTATTCTTTTATCTTAATTTAAGTGTTCATTTTAATTTTGATGGTTTGCTCTGTTTGTTCTTTATTGCTCTTACAATTGCTGAGGCGAATGATGAAGTTTTGAATGTAGTTAAAACTGCCGTGTATGGCAGGCTAAAACTTCACACTGAGTATTACATGCCTGAGCAAGCAATTTCCATGGAGCTGGATGGGCTGACAACCCCAGTTAGTAATGAGGCCTAGCCTTGATGATGACTTGTAGAACAGAGATGAAGAGAAGCGTCGAATTATATAGTCCCTTAGAAACATCCAGCCAAATGTCACTAGAGAACTACAGTATCTGGAAGGGAGGAATGGCAGCCACGTGCAAAGTATGTCAGATATGCATCAGCACCATATGAATTTCAATCCAAGACAGGCGAGAAACATGACGTTATGATAGTGGAAGGGGCCAGCTGCCATCGTATCAGGATCAGTCTTCAAACACACGTACAGTAAGGCACAAGTATGTGCTGTAACAGGCCCACAAAAAGCCTTAGAAATGTGCCCATTGACTAATTGACGTCAGAAAAGTTGGATGGCGCAGCCACGCGGCAGAATGTTGAAGCTGTAACATTGTGACTGGTGAGATTTATTTAGATGGTGAAGCATTGACGTCGTGATGGAAACAGAAAGAAATTTGTCAAATTCGAGGAGGTACTGCTCTGTATACGGTTGCAAATCGTATAAAACGGCTACGAAATATCTTCACTACTTTCCTGTACAAAAAGTTCCGAGAGAAAGATGGGCTTCGGCGCTGTCAATTGGAAAACGTGTTACATGTTACATGACTGTGTGCAGTCTGCATTTTTGTGAAGACGACTTCTTTCCACCGGTACTGTTGATTATTGATAGTTATTGTCTCTAATTTGTATTCACATGGATTTAGCTACATCAAAAATACTGATAAACTTATAGCCTATTACTTCTGTGCCGTACAAAGAATGTAATCCGCTCTTCGTAAACTTATTTTAGGGGTTCTTCCGATTGACAATAGCCGAATGGTTAGAAAACTTAAGAAAAATGCTGTTCCTAGCCTTAATTTGCCAGATAATTTATATTCTTGCCTTTGAACAGCAAGTATGTAGGTCATTGAAGTACGATTTAGCTTAAATTGTGTTTTTGGCTATGATCTCCCTACTGTTGAATTTAGTTAATTAATATGTAAAATCTTAGTTTTAAGTACCGGTTTGGTGACCCATTATCCCAGGCATGCCGGCAGCACCTATACTACTCAGGCAGATAGGTCACTTAGCCGTAATTTTGAAGTTATAGTGATGTTAAGTATACATATGCGGTAATGTAGCAGGAGACCGGATCGGCTTAAGCTATTCTAACTTTAATTAGTTCCCATTTCAGGGTTTTACAGTTTTGAGTGCGAATAGTTGGTTTGAAAGTTGTACAACAGTAAGGAGAGTATGTTTTGTATAGGTTTTAATTGGTATTATGGTTTATGTCGAGCTGAGGAGTGAATTTGGTTTGGCTTAAAGTGTAGTTTTTGATCTGTTCCATTTGCTTATGACAAGTTCAAATGGAGACTCCAGCTTTGTTAAATATCTGTATTTTTAATATTTAATTAAATATATTGATAGAGGATGTCTCCATTTTAACTTGCCTGTGGCAAGAGATTAATACATTAACATTCTTGCCTTTGAACAGCAAGTATGTAGGTCAATATTTGCAATATTAAAGAATGATTTGAGCATCCCAAGTAACGCTTTGAACCCAAAACTTTCATGCAAATTCAGGGTTGCTTGATTCAATTTATTATCAGGGAGTCGTCCTTTGTGTTATGTGAGATATATATATTGTGACATTAATAAAAACATCGATACCGCTAGGCTCCCAAGTACAGGCTTCATATATGTAACAGCAGACAGTAAATAAACTATCTACATGTGGGTAATATTTTTAACTGGTAGTAATTAGGCACTGCATTTAAATTGATTATAAAAATATTTCTATCAATGAAAGGAAATATGTAGTATTTTGCCATCATAAATTTGAAGCCATAACAAACGCACACCCAATTACTTCACGTCACTATATCGCCGCCATATTGCAAACAGCTGACCGTAAGCTCCTCCCCCGTTTCGGACGTCAATAGACAGCTGTGTATATAGATAAGTGATATGACATTACTATGATGAATAGGTAGTAAATACCAGAATTTATTTAAAGATATTTTATATTTGCCTCAGTAATCACTCGCAGAAAAAAGAAGAGGGGCAAGCTACCTAACTACCGTATTTCCTCGCATAATCGTCGCACATTTTAGCCTAAAATTCGTGGAAAAAAGCAGGGTGCGACGATTATGCGAAGAATATTTCAGTTCAAAGAAGAAAACCACAATTTTTAAATATATACTGTATCATTATTTGCTGCATGCTCGTGCGCTCTCTTATTATTATTTGCTTATTATGTAACCCCTGGTATTTCACTTTCATCAAGATCATCGTACAATTCTTGTATTTTCTAATTTTGGACACCAATGCGTATCATCACGCACGGGTCTCTTTTGCGATGTTTTCATGGAAGTGGCTGATGCTAGACTGGCATGAGGTGTCCCTTGCGTAAGATTCCGCCAATAGCAGTCGGGCCTGTTTTAACGTCGGCGAACTGGGACTAGCCGCGCTTCATACGGTAGCTTATTGAATCTCGTCATTCCGAGGCCAACTCACGGAAGCGATAGGTCCACATAAGTTTCACTCCTCTGGTCCTGGAGTTGTGTTGAGCGCGATCGTTGGTTAGCGTGCCGTGGGCAAATCATTCGCGTAGCGTGAGTCTGGCGTGACTCATAGCCTGCAGTCAGAGAGACAGGCTTCTTTCTTCTGATAAGGTCACGACAGGTTAACCTCTCAGCGTGGGAGGACATTCACCTCACTGCTACCCTGTGCTGCGGGAGGAGATGAGCACAGAGCTTGCTTACAAGTGCACACCATCATATAAGACGTTATAACAGAGGCGAGAAGCATTGGATTTAAACCAAATTTTCACAGTTTGTTAATGACAAATGTAGTGAAGGAAAACACAAGTTACTGAAACTATACTATCAAATTTTAAAGACCATGCTTACCTTAGAAAATCTCGTAATACTTTCAAATCTATCAAGGAAGATGACAGAATTAAATATGAGTGTGGCTAGTAAACGGCTTTTTGAGAAATAGGACCTTAGTGTGGGATTTTGAACAATGCCCATCAGCATATATAGTGCAAAAGCTACGTATATTTCTTCGACGGTAACTGGAACCCATTCATTTACCCTTGACATGTGCCATCATGTGCTGCTTAGCATAGATATTTGTCTGTTTCATTATCATACTCACGAATTCACACGTAAAAATAACTGAAATGTTGCCACAGGATCTAAACAATTCCTCGCAGCTTCTTGCGGCCCATAATTTCCAGTAAACACATCCCTTTGGCCGATATAATTCCCCATGTCATCCCTGACAAACTCCTGACCGGCAACATTTTACCCGTGTCTTGCGATGTATTTACGTAACCACATTCACTCCCACTGTCACTACTTTCATTTTCAGACTCTATATTTGAATCATCATTCAGAGAAACCAATATTTCCGACCAATCATTCACTAAAACTTCACTAATATCGGAATCCGCTATCGGAAGCACTCGTTTAGCCGCCATTATGTGTTTACAAACACACAACAAAAATCTAGCTCTTTGCAATCGGATTTATCTAATGTGATCGATGCAAAATCGATATATTTTTACTCGAGACGAGAGATCATAGCTTCCTTTATCGATATAACACAGCAAAATTGTAATAGTTACGAAACTAAACACGAGATGGAAGCACAAAGCAAGCACTGCAACGTGCGTGCAGGTAACGGCACTCCGCGACAGAGAGCGGCGAGTTCATGACGTGCAGTTCACGGCATTCCACGCTGAGTGGTTAAAGCTCGCGGAATGTGATGACGAAGCTCGCCGCTCACGTCGCGGTTCATAGGCCACAGGCATAAAGACGAGATTACTTTCTCCTGACAAGATCACGCGAGATTATAAGCTCGTGGAATGTGCTAAGTGACGAAGCTCGCCGCTCGCGTCACAGTTCATTGCCAAGGTAAGGTTATAATTGCTTTGAAGTGGAGCTTTGACTCCCTTAGTGCACTGGCTTTGCTCGTGACATGGGTACACATGTATCAAACACGTCTTGCAATGGCCTTCCCAGTGTGTGCTAGCCAGCGTCTTGGTGAGGTGTACTTTTACCAACTGAAGAGCCCAATGGTACACCAGGGCAAAACGCTGGCAATTTGTTGAGTTATGCCGGAACATTTATCACATTTTGTGTTTAAATATATAATGGCTCAACGGACAATTCATATTTTTCTTTTGGAAAATGATGTATTCATTGCCAAGGTAAGGTTATAATTGCTTTGGAGTGGAGCTTTGACATGCGTAGTGCACTGGCTTTGCTCGTGACGTGGGTACACATGTATCAAAAACGTCTTGCAATGGCCTTCCCAGTGTGTGCTAGCCAGCGTCTTGGTGAGGTGTACTTTTACCAACTGAAGAGCCCAATGGTACACCAGGGCAAAACGCTGGCAATTTGTTGAGTTATGCCGGAACATTTATCACATTTTGTGTTTAAATATATAATGGCTCAACGGACAATACATATTTTTCTTTTGGAAAATTATGTATTCACAGTTTATAGCCCGCAGGCATAAAGACGAGATTTTTTCTCTTGACAAGATCACACGAGATTATAAGCTCGTGGAATGTGATGAGTGACGAAGCTGGCCGCTCGCGTCACAGTTCATAGCCCGCAGGCATAAAGAAGAGATATTTTTCTTCTGACAAAGTCGCGGCAGCATGTGCCACTGACTGGCGCACAAATACAAATATGCTATGCCACGATTAAGCGATGAAATTTTATAAACTTATTTTAGTGTTTGAAAAGTGGGGTGCGATGATTATGCGAGGAAATACGGTAATTCGAACATGGACGGGGAATCATACAAGCATGCTATGAGGTATCTTTGCAAAAGAGAACACTGGGGATTCCTTGGCATCAGTCCTAGCATCGCTCATTAAGTCCAGATAAACTACCATATTTCCTCGCATAATAGTCCCACCCTACCAATCTAATTCAAAAAGTTGGTTTATAAAATTTCATTGCATAATCGGCGCATAGCACATTCGTATTCATGGGCTGGTTGGTTGCACAAGCTCCAGCAAGCTTATAACCTGGCATGACCTTGTCCCTGGAGTTGCCTCTGCACCTGTGGGCTATGATGCACACTATGCGAGCAGCATCGTCACAGCATATTCTTATTTATGTGCCAATTGGTTTCACATGCTGCCGCGAGCTTATGACCTAGCGTGGCCTTGTCAAAATGGTCTCATCTCTGTGCCTGTGGGCTATGACCTCGTGTCATGAGCGGCCATCCTTGTCACTTAGCACATTCATATTTGTGCACTGGCCAGTTGCACATGCTGCCGCGAGCTTATAATCTTGCGTCACCGTGTCAGAAGAAAGGAGTCTGTCTCTCTGCCTGCAGGATATGGCTCAATACGCGAGCTGCCAGCACGCTGACAGTGGTCGCGCTTGGTGCCAGTCCAGGGAAATGTAACTTGTATGGACCCATTGCTTCCACGAGTTGGTCTCAGAATTACGAGCTTCAAAAAGCTGCCCTACAAAGCGCTACTAGCCCTAGTCGCCCACGCGAAAATAGGCTTGACTGCTGTTGCCAGAAAATTATGCAAAGGACACGCACCAGTCTAGTATCACTCACTTCCGTGGAAACATCGCATTAGAGACCCGTGCGTGATGTTACGCATGTGGTGTTGTCAATGAGAAAATACAAGATTTATGTGGTGATCTTGCTGAAACTGAAATATGTGGGATTACAAACTAAGCAAATAATATTAAGAAAGTGCACAAGCATGCAGCACATAATGATCGAGTAGTCTATATTTAAAAAAAGGATTGTGGATTTTCCTCTTTGAATTTTAATATTCTTCGCATAACAGTCGCACTCAGTATTTCAGTCACAATTTTTTGGTTAAAAACATACTAGGAAATACGGTAATTCTATCCGACTTCCTGTCTATCATTTAATGTAGCATTTGCTCAATGAATATGTTTTATACACAACACTGTGTCGTGGTTCAAATGTTAGCCATGCGTTTCACATGGTCAGTAACTAGTTGTATTCTGAAATTTCCAAGTCCAGTCCTAGCAGACTGAATTATTCGCAGACCTAATTAATTCACGTAGAACATCATAAACACTTCAAGTAGTTCTCAGTAATGGAGAACACGCATTGAGAGAACTGTGGGTATACTACTGGTGAGCTTGTGATCTCACTCCCCACCGTGCTACAAAATTTTCCCATGGTTTGACAGGTCATGGCATCACACACACACCATGTGACCCCCCTCAATATGAATATTCCGGCTGATATTGAGCGTCATTACGCTGATTTCAACTGTTCTGTCTGTTGAAAGACAAAGCAAGATCGTGCTCAACCCTTGCAATGTACGTTTGTACATATTTAACTGGGGAGTTCTTTCACCTAGTGCTCGAAAAATCACTAGCTTCCTGGTGTTGCAACGTGGCTAGACCTTACTTGCCATTATGGTTACACTGGATAGAGGAAGGTAGAAAAATGCCATAAATGTCCCAACCTGGCTGGAGCTGGATAAGGGAAATTGATAATTCCATGTTAATGCTGAATAATTGTGTGTTTCAAGTAAGTGTAAACATGCATCTGAGCCCACAAATCTTACTCTAATTTTAAATCCGGCCATTTGGTAAGAAATGGTTGGAGACCCCTTGCGTAGGATATGGGAGCAGAATAATGTTGATGAAGTTAATGAATCATTGCAGGAGCAAGGTGGCATGATGGCTCTCACAGATGCATACTGCAGAGTAAACAGGGCCCGTGGACTAGAGTTGTTGTCTCCCGAGGACCTGCTTACTGCATGTCGATTGCTGGAGAGTTTAAGCTTACCCATCAAGTTGCGTCAGTTTGACAGTGGAGTGACAGTCCTTCAACTCCAATCTCACAGTGATGCCAGTGTTGTTGAGAACACAACTGCTGAGGTAAGTAGACTACCCTGCTCAAGTTACTGGCAAGTTTTATGACTTGTTTCCATAATGCATCGCTTGCGGTTAGGATTACCGCTCTACTAGACACGTTTTGCTTTTTAATAATTTTAGTAATGTCTGGCAGGCAATTATAATTTTTCAAAAATTTCCGGTACTTTAGGGCAATCACTGATATCTGTATTTTTACAAATTAAAGGTGTAGAAAAATGTGAGTCGAATAGATTCGGAAAATCAAGAATTATCTAAGAAGTTGAAATATGGATAAAGAGACAATGGTATTTCAAAACTGCTGGAATATTGAACCTTTTCTGAATTTTTGAACATTTGTTGTCCCAGGCAGCGCTAAACTTGTTTATTATATTGTTATTGTTTTAAGGGGGCAGAACAGCAAGGTGATCTGTGCCCTAAACTTGTGTCCTTTCATAGGTGTTTAGTGGATAAAAGAAAGGAACCGTTTGTTAATACTCGTAGAAACTTTGAAAGGAATGCCACTAGAAAAGTTCAATTTCAAAGTTGTAATGGTAAGAGTTTTAAAATATTATATACGACTGCAGAAATGCAGGTTTTATTCCCAGTGCTAAGAGCGGCCTTGCTGAATGTTTTATTTTTATTTTTACGGAAAGGCTACATCTCACCATCGCTATGTACATGTTTATTCAGTCAGCAGGTAACATACAAGTCGACAAATGATAGTCAAACAAAATCCATAGATTGCAAATTTCAAGAATTGCAGTGTCTCAATAATTCTCCACATCCTCCCCATTCTGGTCGACCTCCAAGAGGATGACCAGCTGAATCGGGCGGGTTATTGTGGCCCCAGTGGGGGTGCGAAGAACCACCGTCCTGACGACTCCATCTCTACCACCACGGTGCTTCTCAATGTGGGCTTTGTCCACATGTGCCTCGGCTTCTTGTCTTCCTGGAGAAGTGCTAGGTCACCGACCCTTAGTTCTGGTTCTTTTCCTCGTGGTCGACGAACCTCATGGAAATTTCTTAGTTCCAGGAGTTACTCCTTCGTCCAACGTTTTGTTTCCTTATATGTATCTGCTATTACGGCGATTCCATCGACTAGCCACTTGGGCTCGGCTTCCAAGTACCCGCACAGAATGATGTGTTTATTTATGGTAGAAAGGGAGGGGTCTTTATCAACGGATGATTCGAATTGCTCCCAAAAACATGGCCAGGTTTCAATGTCTCCAGCGAATTGTTCTAGCTTGATTGGTGGGAGTCGAACTGAGTGTGAAACCTGAATTAGAATGTTAGATATAGTTGGCAGTGGTTCAGAGATACTTAAATTAGCGGCTGAATTTGTTAGTTTATTTGTAATTGTTCTCGGTGCCCTTGTGATAACGTGTTTCGCTGAGTATATATATTCTTCACACTTCTGAACATCAGTATCGTATTCAGTGTCTGATAGTAATTCATGTATAGAATCATCAAGTGTGATTGATTTGTTCAGAGTTTCTTGTCTATCTCGGAAGTGCTCCCAGTCTTCGAATGAAGTGTTATCAGTGAAACTGTTAATTTCCATAACGAAACGTGTTGTATTCGCCCTCTGTCTGGTTCGTTTTCTTCTTAGATTGTGTAAAGTGCCATCTGTTTCATTGTTATTGCTCATGTTGCACGAGTGTTCACGGAAATGTGAAAGGAAAAGAGCTGCTAATCTGATATCTGAAGTATCGAATGATGTTCGGTCAAATGCTACTAGGACCGATAGTGTGGACACTTACCGTAGTTTATGACGTTGCCGATTGAGTGCTAATTACGCTGCAGTGAATTTGAAAGACAGCGATAGTATGACGCTGTCCAGTCTGTTTATATTATCTCAGGACTGCGCTCCGTTTTTATAATATCTGTGTTTAGCACCAGGTGACACTGCAATATCCCTAGTGTGTTCGGTACCAAATGTTGTGGTTAATAGGAAATGAGTATCTGTATTGAAAGGCTACATCTCTATCGAATGAACATTATTGAATAATTATTGAAATATCCACCTTTTCAATACAATTTATTAAATAGTACTCACAGGTACATGTTTCAGAGGCTTTTACAATCCCCCTTCATCAGCCTGCTTGACAAACCTTTCCTTGTTCCCAAGCACATAAAAATCACAAGAAGATAAAAACTTGATAACAAAAACACACATATTACACTGCTTATTGTTAAGGAGACCAAGATATCTTGGCTACTATTCACATGTTGACGTAAGATTGGATGAATATTAAAGTGCATAATTCATTTAAGATATTTTCCATAGAACACTAAGATTGTCTATTTAGATTGTTTTCAGTTCTTGCTTAATGTTCAAAGATGTTCTTCTCGATGGATTTTAGGCCTGTGTGCCAATTACCTAGAATTGGGCCAGTGTAGTGGGGCCGTTGCATGATTGCGTCAACATGGGACATTTCCAGTCAACATCGGAATGAATAGTCTAGTCCTTATGTTATTCGTGGTAATATCTAGGCGGAGAAACTGAGAAACATTGGTAGTTACGTCACGTGTTGTAGATTGTAGTGTGCTCAGGCATGAACAGATGTAGACTGAATATGCCTGGCAGAGAGCTTTCCGCTGTGAGTTAGTGACGTGCATGGAGAAAAAGGTGGCGGGGAGGGGTGGGGGAGGTAGAGGCTAAGGGAATGGGAATGGGCAAGGTATATGACATGTCATGGAACGCTATTGCGGGGATTCAGAATTCTTTACTGTTTGAATAGTGCGTTTATGGGGGTGTCATCTTGAGTATAATAAATGAAGGCTACATCTCACCATCCCTACGTACCTGTTTATTCAGTCAGCAGGTAACATACTATTCTTAGAGATATTATACATTTCAGGTTCCGTATTGACAGTAATCATTAAAATTAAAACTTACAATTTCCGCCTAGTCAATACTATACTTTTTTTATAAAATATTTCAAGGGTACATGTTTCAGGTCCTAATCTTTCTGGACCCTTCTTCAGCCCATAAAATCACACATGGAGCCCATCAAATCACAAAAACATCGATAAACACAAACTGCACACACACAATAAATACACACATCAAAAAAAGTTTTGCATCACCTCGGTTCCCAGATCTCCGGCATATAGACGTTGACTGTGTATATTGTATCCAAGATACAGTCCCTTTGACTGTTCATAGATGTCACTAAAACTGCTCAAAGATGTAAACAACCATGCATGAGCAGGGCCTATTAGACGGAGGGGGTACGACAGCCGATCAGTTCCAGTCATTCCACCAGGACGAAGGTACGCTGCTCATGTTGTCTGTAGTTCTACCATGCCTAGAAGGTCAATACCGCAGTTCAATCGCGTCCGCATTGTTACTTTGTGTCAAGAAGGGCTCTCAACAAGGGAAGTTTCCAGGCGTCTCAGAGTGAACCAAAGCGATGTTGTTCGGACATGGAGGAGGTACAGAGATACAGGAACTGTCGATGACAGGCCTCGCTCAGGCCGCCCAAGGGCTACTACTGTAGTGGATGACCGCTACTTACGGATTGCCGCTCGGAGGAACCCTGACAGCAATGCCACCATGTTGAATAATGCGTTTCGTTCAGCCACAGGACGTCGTGTTTCAACTCAAACTGTGCGCAATAGGCTGCATGATGCGCAACTTCACTCCCGACGTCCATGGCGAGGTCCAGCTTTGCAACCCCAACACCATGCAGCGCGGTACAGATGGGCCCAACAACATGCTGAATGGACCCCACGGAATTGGCATCACGTTCTCTTCACCGATGAGTGTCGCATATGCCTTCAACCAGACAATCGTCGGAGACGTGTTTGGAGGCACCCTGGTCAGGCTGAACGTCTTAGACACACTGTCCAGCGAGTGCAGCAAGGTGGTGGTTCCCTGATGTTTTGGGGTGGCATTATGTGGGGCCGACGTACGCCACTGGTGGTCATGGAAGGCTCCGAAACGGCTTTACGATACCTGAATGACATCCTCCGACCCATAGTGCAACCATATCGGCAGAATATTGGAGAGGCATTTGTCTTCATGGACGACAATTCTCGACCTCATCGTGCACATCTTGTGAATGCGTTCCTTCAAGATAACGACATCGCTCGACTACAGTGGCCAGCATGTTCGCCAGACATGAACCCTATCGAACATGCCTGGGATATGTTGAAAAGGGCTGTTTATGGACGTCTTGACCCACCAACCACTCTGAGAGATTTACGCCGAATTGTCGTTGAGGAGTGGGACAATTTGGACCAACAGTGTCTTGATGAACTTGTGGATAGTATGCCACGACGAATACAGGCATGCATCAATGCAAGAGGACGTGCTACTGGGTATTAGAGGTAGTGGTGTGTACTGCAATCTGGACCACAAATGCTGAAAGTCTAGCTGTATGATGGTACAACATGCAATGTGTGGGTCTCATGAGCAATAAAACGAGCTGAAATGTTGTTTGTGTTGATCTCTATTCCCTTTGTATTTAAAGGTTCCGGAACTCTTGGAACCGAGGTGATGCAAAACTTTTTTTGATGTGTGTAGATAAAACACTGTAAAAACATCTAAGAGTCTAAAATCTAAAAATAACATGCATGTTTTACTGTCTTCAGGAACATGTTTTCACTTGTTCTTCATCTAAATAAATGTCATTTGACGCTGTGAAACACTGGGCACGGTCTATGAGTGGCGTGCTGTAAGAACTTGCTGTATATCTTGTACTGTTTTTGTGGCTGATGATGAGTTGGACGTCAATGAATAGTCTAGTCCTTATGTTATTCCTGGTAATATCTAGGCGGAGAAACTGAGAAACATTGGTAGTTACGTCACGCGTTGTAGATTGTAGTGTGGTCAGGCATGAACAGATGTAGACTGAATATGCCTGGCAGAGAGCTTTCCGGTAAGCTCTAATACTCGTAAGTATTAGTAAGTTGCTCTAGCCGAGCGGAGCTTGACCTCCACCTGTCGCCGCGGGGCTGTTTCCGTCTGACTTCGGGTTCAAATGTAGCTACACGCCAACCATTCTTCTCTGACTTTTCCATACCGTATTGTGCCCGTTTAGACCGGAGTCCGCACGACCACATATGCATTTTACCAATAATCAGTCAGCACGAGAATCAAAATATCCCGGAGCGCCAGATGGGTTAAAGCAAATCGCAAAAACGACATCAAATTAGAAAAAATGCTTTACTGATTTTTGGCTCAATGCAACAATAAGGATAGAAGGAGATTTAATTGGGTGTAACACATCTGGTAAAATTATCTCAATTTATTTTAAAGTTAAAATCTGACTGCAAAAATGCTCAAAGCAGCATCATCCACGTGTGGCGATCCACACTCTTATTTACACACAATATACAGAAATTTTCCAAACACATTTGACAATCCTTTTTGGAAACACAAGTCCGATTAATAGTCCTGTGGACTGTGTTCCAAAATTATTAATACTTAATTCCAGTTCAAAGTTAATTGTCCATACTGGAAATATCGTAGATCACTGTTTGAATATTTACATGATATTAACACGCGTAGAATAAATGTTCATGGTATTTTAAACTTTCACTTCCTTTTTTCCAGTTTCAAAAATATATCGTCGAAAATATTATTATCATAGAAGCAACACAAATTATTAACACATATTAATAACATCTGAAAAGTATTTGACCTTGAGCATAGCATCGAAGAACTGTGCGAAGCACAACAACAATTAATCGTTCTTCTGACATTAAACATTCGAGAAGTGACTCGATTATGAACTTCAAGTTCCTAACAAAATATATGATTTCTGAATCATCAACTTGATCAATAAATGGTTGAACCATTCAACTATTCAATTTTCCACTTGGAATCATTATTATAAAAATATTTATATTTATGGCCATTTCTAGTAACTTTTACAACTTGCAATTCTTCGACAGAATGCGGAAATAAGAATTGTAGCTTTATAATGAATTCATTTAGTTCATGGCACTAGGATTGAAAACATCCTTCAAATTATTCGTGGTTAAAGAATTATTTTTAACTGGCAGTGGCCCATTCTACTATTTGTGTAAGAACACAATATTACAACAACAACGGCAAAGGTCTTCCTCTGAAGAAGAATAAACTACTATCATGACAAATCCGGGTTCTAGCAAAATCAAAGTCGAAATGGAATTCGAAAACAAGGTTGAAATAAGAACTGATGGTTTCAAGAAATAACCTTCGGGTCATTCATACGACGAAATGTGTAGTTCCAATACTCCTACTATAAACCTGAGCCATCGAACCTGCTATTTGATTGATGCTCGAAAAAACCTCTTCATTCCTGCGACTTAAACATGCGCACCTGGGAATGGCATTTCAACTACTCCACACACATAAATTATCTTCCCAAAATTTATACAATAAATCAAGCCTCTGCTTGTTATCAACACTGGAAGATTAATAAACTTACAAGTTTATTTTATTTTACCATTCAGTTCAACCCGTGAATTTACCATACTTATGAAAATCTTTATTTCACTTTCGAGTGTATTTACTTCATGATTTTATATAAATACAAAAATATCCTAGTTGATACAAATATCAATTGCTTCCCGTTTCATGCCTCTCTGTGTTATCTGAAAAATATACTTTGCTCATTGCAAATATCAACTGTTCAACCAGAACTGAAATGTTGGTTGAATGCGGGCTTGCGCTAACCACTCTCCCTCGGAAAATCTCCTGTTCCAGACTAGAAATGTTTAAACTACTTCACAGGCTCTTTCTCAATACATATGATTATTAGAAAATATAATATCCAAGAATTATTTAGAAAAATTATGAAAATTATTATTATTATTATTAGTGGATTATTATTATTATTATTATTATTATTAATTATATCATTTTAAATATGTTTAATTATCATCTCATTATGTGAGAATCCACATGTTCGAATCTTCGAATATGGAAAAAATATCCATTCCTCAACAAAAATAAATTTAACTTTTACAGTTACATCGGTTGTTTTCCGTGGTTTCCTTAAAATATGAAAAATTCAAATAAATGCTCGAAATGCTCGGTCATCGATCCTAAACTGTTCTGAGTGCTGAAAATACTCAGAATAACTCTAATAAGTCTTGCGTAAATCATTGCAAGCTTTAAATACGAAGAAAAATAAAATGTGTTGGTCATCTGCAGAAAAATAGTTTGTTCCAATTAGCTAGGCATAATATAATTCAAATGTGGCTTACATTTCTTGATGGTCTTGAAGTGTAGTAAACCTGGTCTGTACCAGATTTATCCATAGACATGCCCTATTGGATAAGCACGTATAATCCTTGTATCGGCCGCCATCATATACCCACACTTCGTCTAGTCAGACATAGTGGTAGTATCTTTCGACGTTTGAATTAACTGTTGTTCCATTTTAATATGGGCTTCTATCAAAGCCATAACAGTTTGTTTAAATAGGGTCAGATCTAAGTGATCTCTTCTTAGATATGTCAGTTGTAACATAACTCACGGTAATCTTATCAGTACAAGAAAAACACTGACAGTCTAAGCAATTAACGGCTGTTCTGAAGATTGTTCCCTGGGCATGGTTTATTATATCACCATCTACCATGCGCTAGGCAACTTGTAGTTTCCCTTGCGTAGACTAATGAACGCCACCGTTATAGACTAGTCTTCAGTGTACTGACAGATCGAAGTGGTTAACTAGTTACAAAAAATGAAAACTGACTTGAAATGGATTTAAACATCCAAGTATTAAGTTATTACTGGACTGTGACAAAGTACTAAATTCTAGACAAAGTCTAGCATATGTCCTTGTAGAAATATAAATATTTCCACCAATGTCTGTAGAAAAACAATCACCTCAGTGATTCTCCTCGCCGTAAACTTACTAAGTTCCAACTCGTAGCGCAGCACTTTTCGTGACTATCACGACTTGAAAAGAACTTCTGCGTAGATCCGGCAACCATGTGCCTTGGCTCAGCGTAGATGCAACTTGCTCTGCAAGTGCTTGTGTTAGAATGAGCTGAAGTTGCTTCGGCCAGCTGGCTTTTATTCAAAACTGTCAGGGTCACGCGTCATCACCTGATATCTGGAAATCCTCATATCTCTTGAATCCCTGGTCCGATTTACTTGATACTAATTGCATTCTCTTTCATTTGGCCGTGCCAGTAATCTGATCCCAGTCTCAAGTCTCTACTCCATGGTTAACTATTTAATCAATAAATAGCCTCCACCTCTGCTATTACTCGCTACGTCACTTGACATCCAACTATCGGTAAATTCCTTCCAAATGCTTCGAGAAGCAATGTAGCGCGATATTCAAATATCTCAACTTTCAAAAGCGGCTACAGCCTTTCCCTTGATATCTAGGTGTCTGAATCTTGGAATACCCATTCCTAGAGTTGGGCACATCCACCCCACACCTAGCAAAAAATAAAAATTGAAAAATTTTTATTTTTCCTATCTACACATTAAATCATCTGGTTCTTGAATAATAAATCTTCAAATTCGATGCATTGTAAGTTCCCACAATGTTACCAGTTCGTGTATTGGCTACTTCATAGCTTCCATTATTGTTTACTTCCACAATACGATAGGGTCCAGCGTAAAGGCTTGCAAATTTCGAGTACACTCGATTTTGCACGTCAGAGGGTGTAGGTCTTTTCACTAAAACAAGAGTTCCTACGCGCAAGGGTCTGCGAAAACGCTTTCCTCTCACTCTGCGCTCTCTTTTCTCAGCTTCATGAAAAATCAGAGACCATTGAGCATCTCCCTCGATGTCTTCCTCTTCTTTTCCCTCGAAGTTAATCTCTTCGGTATTCTTGAATCTGATCGTCTCTGTCTTCATGTCTATCACTGCTTGATATTTCTGAATGAAATCTGCTCCCAATATCATGTCAAAAGCTATGTCCTTCATTACAACAAACACATGTCGAAAATCATGTCCTCCAATCGTAATACATAAGTATAATTGTGTTTTACACAGAGATATTTTATTGGGTATTATTCCTTGGATCTTAATTCCTGATACTGGAATCTCCTCTAAATTCTCTTTGAGCTTCCACAGAATATAAAGCTTCTCACTCACCAGACAAAGCATAGCCCCAGTATCGATCAAAGTATCGACAGGCATACCAAATACTTCGCATGATATGATTGGCATTCTAATTCTTGTACCCATCTCTTTTCGTTCGTCATTCTGTTGAATTAAGTCATCATCCTCTGCTTGCCATTTAATAATTCTGGAAGTGAAAGTGTTCAAAATTCTATCTTCTACTGTGAATTCGAAGTTTTTTTTCATTACCATTCCCCCGGGATTGTTGTGTTCCCGATGGACCTGGATCATTGGGCCTCTGCTCCAAAAATTGCAAGTTATCTTGGTGTCTTGCTTCCAAATTTTTCCTCGTCTCCTTGTTAAACTCTTCATTGGACTGACGAGTATCCACATTCCCTCTGTTATTGTAGTTGTTTCTACCATAATATCTTCTTTCCTGGTACCTTCCTTGACTATCTCGTGATCTTCTCCATCGAGTATTGTATCGATTACCACCATCCGGTCTCGCATATGGCTTGTAACTGTATCTGTTACTATACTGGTTCCATCCTCTCTTATTTGGATCTTCCCTCGGCGTTTTCTCTTCTCGCTCCTCTCGAATCTCTCGAGGTGTCTGAGAATAACTATCAGCCATAACAGCGTACACAGCGTTGCTATTCTTTCCTCCCTTCTGATGGAAGAATTGAGCGTTTGTATGATCCAGCTTCTGTAATACTTCATCAAATTGTTCCATATTATAGATATCAGCAGCGATCAAAGTCCTCTGGACGTCTGCTGGAAACTGACGTATCAATGCAGTAATCAACTCGTTATCTGGCATCGGCGGATCTAAATGTTGAAGTTTAGACAGCTGTCCAGAAAAGTACGTAGAGTATCGAGTAGGTTGTGACGTCGAGAATCTCTTCGAATATAACTCTGCTCTGACTTGCTGTTGGGTTTCCGGGGACCAAAACTTCTTCAATAGCCCACGAGAAAACTCCTCAAAAGTGGTTAGAGTGGATCTAAATGCTCTAAACCAAAGAAGTGCAGGACCTTCCAAAAACTTCCCTATCACTCGGATCTGTCTTTCTTTAGGGATCTTGGAATCTTTCAGGTAATCACCTGCTTCTCTCAAAAATTCCACGGGTGTCACAGAATCTCGCCCTGAAAATTTAGAAGGCTTATCTTCTATATTCTTAAATACAGTTATGGGGTTGGATTGAAATACTGTCCTGACCTCATCCTGTCTTTGACTATCCGTGTCTCTAGCTCCTCCTAGATTTATCTGTATCTGTTCCTTTCCCCTTACATTTGGCATTTTCAACAGATGATCAGACTGTTTCTCATCCTTTATTTGAGTTTTCATAGCCTCAAGTTCCTTCTGGTTTTCTTCTGCCATCTTCTTAATTGCTTCAGTTTCTTTACAATTTTCCTTGACATCAGTGGATATCTGGTTCATAACAGCCTCATGACTTTTCAATGACCCTGTCATATCTGATATGTCCTTCTGAGTTGCTTGGATATCTTTGGCAATTACTTCAATATGGGATGACAAAGATTCCCTAATCTCCTTGATTCCCTCTTGATTCTCCAGCTTGAGTGTGTCTTTAATTTCATTGACAACTGTGGTCTTAATTTCAGTTTGCAACTCACTAATCACACCTTCTCTTATTTCTCCCATGACAAGTTCTTTGAATTGTTCCGTTAAACGTTGAACAACTAGAATTCCCATCTCGTTACTCTCCTTCTTCACTCTGACTTCCAGGTTGACCATGTCTTCACCAACTTTCCTAAGACCATGTTCTATCCTATCAGCTAAGCTTTGAGATCGAAGATCGGCATCGCGAAATTTATCGTCCATTAAACTTGCGTTAGTAGCTAATGAAGTTTCGAGCTCATGTGTTTTTTCGCATAATTTATTCATTTTACTCTCAAGTGACATTTTTAAAATTTCAGAATTCTCTTTAAATTTACTTTCCATTGAATTAAATTTACTGTTTAAATTTTCTTTCAAATTACTTTTTAAAGAATCAGAACTTTCTTTAAGTTTATCATTCAAATTTTCTCTAAGTTTATTTTCTAAAGAATCAGAATTTTCTTTAAGTTTATCCTCCAAACTTTCTTTAAGTTTATTTTCTAAAGAATCAGAATTTTCTTTAAGTTTTTCATCTAAACTTTCTTTCAAATTATCAGAATTTTCTTTAAGTTTACTTTCTAAAGAATCAGAATTTTCTTTAAGTTTCTTTTCTAAAGCCTCTGTATTTTCTTTCATAATAGCGGCTACACGCCGTCCAGCCTCTTTTGAACTCTCCTCCAAACTCCTCATCATCCTCATCATTTCTTCCATAATTTCAATTATTATTCAAAACTTAGGGGTATACAACAGTGGCAAACACAAGCTTATAACTAGAACAAGAAATATGAATAGCTAATTGGAACACTCTAATAAAATGAGATTTGTCCTAATGTCGACGTGATGGAAAAACAAAAGTCTCTACTTTTACGAATTACATTTACCACAATATCACAAGAAAAATATGCAAGTTCTCAAATATCCTCCACCTGGATTCTAATAATGTGTATGTCCAGTCATCGAACGTTTACTACTGAATTTACTTGACGCCCTAATGGTTAAGCCATTATCAAAAATAATCAAACCCATTCTAATTATTAACCAAGTTAAATTTTTAATTTTCCCCACTAATTGGGTTTCTTACTAATTTATTCATCCAAACCAGACATCTCTCAACTCCCAAAATATTTCTATAAAAATTATCACAATTTCAAATCGGCATGTGATTGACCATGTCTAAATCGGGACCCACGTTCGAAGCCATTTCTCTCTCTATCTTATTTTATGTGCCCGTTTAGACCGGAGTCCGCACGACCACATATGCATTTTACCAATAATCAGTCAGCACGAGAATCAAAATATCCCGGAGCGCCAGATGGGTTAAAGCAAATTGCAAAAACGACATCAAATTAGAAAAAATGCTTTACTGATTTTTGGCTCAATGCAACAATAAGGATAGAAGGAGATTTAATTGGGTGTAACACATCTGGTAAAATTATCTCAATTTATTTTAAAGTTAAAATCTGACTGCAAAAATGCTCAAAGCAGCATCATCCACGTGTGGCGATCCACACTCTTATTTACACACAATATACAGAAATTTTCCAAACACATTTGACAATCCTTTTTGGAAACACAAGTCCGATTAATAGTCCTGTGGACTGTGTTCCAAAATTATTAATACTTAATTCCAGTTCAAAGTTAATTGTCCATACTGGAAATATCGTAGATCACTGTTTGAATATTTACATGATATTAACACGCGTAGAATAAATGTTCATGGTATTTTAAACTTTCACTTCCTTTTTTCCAGTTTCAAAAATATATCGTCGAAAATATTATTATCATAGAAGCAACACAAATTATTAACACATATTAATAACATCTGAAAAGTATTTGACCTTGAGCATAGCATCGAAGAACTGTGCGAAGCACAACAACAATTAATCGTTCTTCAGACATTAAACATTCGAGAAGTGACTCGATTATGAACTTCAAGTTCCTAACAAAATATATGATTTCTGAATCATCAACTTGATCAATAAATGGTTGAACCATTCAACTATTCAATTTTCCACTTGGAATCATTATTATAAAAATATTTATATTTATGGCCATTTCTAGTAACTTTTACAACTTGCAATTCTTCGACAGAATGCGGAAATAAGAATTGTAGCTTTATAATGAATTCATTTAGTTCATGGCACTAGGATTGAAAACATCCTTCAAATTATTCGTGGTTAAAGAATTATTTTTAACTGGCAGTGGCCCATTCTACTATTTGTGTAAGAACACAATATTACAACAACAACGGCAAAGGTCTTCCTCTGAAGAAGAATAAACTACTATCATGACAAATCCGGGTTCTAGCAAAATCAAAGTCGAAATGGAATTCGAAAACAAGGTTGAAATAAGAACTGATGGTTTCAAGAAATAACCTTCGGGTCATTCATACGACGAAATGTGTAGTTCCAATACTCCTACTATAAACCTGAGCCATCGAACCTGCTATTTGATTGATGCTCGAAAAAACCTCTTCATTCCTGCGACTTAAACATGCGCACCTGGGAATGGCATTTCAACTACTCCACACACATAAATTATCTTCCCAAAATTTATACAATAAATCAAGCCTCTGCTTGTTATCAACACTGGAAGATTAATAAACTTACAAGTTTATTTTATTTTACCATTCAGTTCAACCCGTGAATTTACCATACTTATGAAAATCTTTATTTCACTTTCGAGTGTATTTACGTCATGATTTTATATAAATACAAAAATATCCTATTTGATACAAATATCAATTGCTTCCCGTTTTATGCCTCTCCGTGTTATCTGAAAAATATACTTTGCTCATTGCAAATATCAACTGTTCAACCAGAACTGAAATGTTGGTTGAATGCGGGCTTGCGCTAACCACTCTCCCTCGGAAAATCTCCTGTTCCAGACTAGAAATGTTTAAACTACTTCACAGGCTCTTTCTCAATACATATGATTATTAGAAAATATAATATCCAAGAATTATTTAGAAAAATTATGAAAATTATTATTATTATTATTAGTGGATTATTATTATTATTATTATTATTAATAATTATATCATTTTAAATATGTTTAATTATCATCTCATTATGTGAGAATCCACATGTTCGAATCTTCGAATATGGAAAAAATATCCATTCCTCAACAAAAATAAATTTAACTTTTACAGTTACATCGGTTGTTTTCCGTGGTTTCCTTAAAATATGAAAAATTCAAATAAATGCTCGAAATGCTCGGTCATCGATCCTAAACTGTTCTGAGTGCTGAAAATACTCAGAATAACTCTAATAAGTCTTGCGTAAATCATTGCAAGCTTTAAATACGAAGAAAAATAAAATGTGTTGGTCATCTGCAGAAAAATAGTTTGTTCCAATTAGCTAGGCATAATATAATTCAAATGTGGCTTACATTTCTTGATGGTCTTGAAGTGTAGTAAACCTGGTCTGTACCAGATTTATCCATAGACATGCCCTATTGGATAAGCACGTATAATCCTTGTATCGGCCGCCATCATATACCCACAATTCGTCTAGTCAGACATAGTGGTAGTATCTTTCGACGTTTGAATTAACTGTTGTTCCATTTTAATATGGGCTTCTATCAAAGCCATAACAGTTTGTTTAAATAGGGTCAGATCTAAGTGATCTCTTCTTAGATATGTCAGTTGTAACATAACTCACGGTAATCTTATCAGTACAAGAAAAACACTGACAGTCTAAGCAATTAACGGCTGTTCTGAAGATCGTTCCCTGGGCATGGTTTATTATATCACCATCTACCATGCGCTAGGCAACTTGTAGTTTCCCTTGCGTAGACTAATGAACGCCACCGTTATAGACTAGTCTTCAGTGTACTGACAGATCGAAGTGGTTAACTAGTTACAAAAAATGAAAACTGACTTGAAATGGATTTAAACATCCAAGTATTAAGTTATTACTGGACTGTGACAAAGTACTAAATTCTAGACAAAGTCTAGCATATGTCCTTGTAGAAATATAAATATTTCCACCAATGTCTGTAGAAAAACAATCACCTCAGTGATTCTCCTCGCCGTAAACTTACTAAGTTCCAACTCGTAGCGCAGCACTTTTCGTGACTATCACGACTTGAAAAGAACTTCTGCGTAGATCCGGCAACCATGTGCCTTGGCTCAGCGTAGATGCAACTTGCTCTGCAAGTGCTTGTGTTAGAATGAGCTGAAGTTGCTTCGGCCAGCTGGCTTTTATTCAAAACTGTCAGGGTCACGCGTCATCACCTGATATCTGGAAATCCTCATATCTCTTGAATCCCTGGTCCGATTTACTTGATACTAATTGCATTCTCTTTCATTTGGCCGTGCCAGTAATCTGATCCCAGTCTCAAGTCTCTACTCCATGGTTAACTATTTAATCAATAAATAGCCTCCACCTCTGCTATTACTCGCTACGTCACTTGACATCCAACTATCGGTAAATTCCTTCCAAATGCTTCGAGAAGCAATGTAGCTCGATATTCAAATATCTCAACTTTCAAAAGCGGCTACAGCCTTTCCCTTGATATCTAGGTGTCTGAATCTTGGAATACCCATTCCTAGAGTTGGGCACAGTATGGCAGAAGACTATCTTAAGTCAAGTTGCCAAATGCATAAAATTTTAAAACAAGAATTTATAACATGTAGCTATTGACGTCCAACTCATCATCAGCCACAAAAACAGTACAAGATATACAGCAAGTTCTTACAGCACGCCACTCATAGACCGTGCCCAGTGTTTCACAGCGTCAAATGACATTTATTTAGATGAAGAACAAGTGAAAACATGTTCCTGAAGACAGTAAAACATGCATGTTATTTTTAGATTTTAGACTCTTAGATGTTTTTACAGTGTTTTATCTATTTATTGTGTGTGTGCAGTTTGTGTTTATCGATGTTTTTGTGATTTGATGGGCTCCATGTGTGATTTTATGGGCTGAAGAAGGGTCCAGAAAGATTAGGACCTGAAACATGTACCCTTGAAATATTTTATAAAAAAAGTATAGTATTGACTAGGCGGAAATTGTAAGTTTTAATTTTAACATACAATTCGGCAAAAGATATTCAAGCAAAAGACAAACAAAATCCATAGATTGCAACTCTCAGAGAGTTGCCTTGTCTCAATTCTCCACATACAGTATTTTTTTAAATTTTATTTATAATAATAATAATTGTAGTTGCACCCACCTCTCATCATCTCAAAAACACAGGTTTTTAGATGAATTCAACACACCCAGGTACATGAGGCTGATGACTCTGGTCCTAAGCCCTTAAAATGAGTTAACAGCAAATATACTTTCATAACTTTCTTTATACAGTAGTGAACTTGCATTTCTTGATAAAATCCCAGATCCTCTTTTGTTGCTCATCCGATGGACATGGACAGCAAACTTGAAGTGTCATTTTCTCATTTCATCAGTCATTAATCTGTGAATACGGTTCTTCATTCTCAAGGTTTTCTTACTCATTCAGGCAAATGGTTCCTTATTTCAAGTCTTGGAACACATAACCTAATTGTGGACCATTACAATTACAAGCACCACTAGTTACAACAACACAGGTTATCAGACAAATTCAATTGCAATTTAGGAAATACCAAATACTATAATTATTATCCTTTCCAGTTCAAGCGACTTCAATTCCCAGTCAGCGTATGCTTCGTAATGACTATCAACAATTCACAGTTCAGTTGTCAGCAGCTGACCCGGTCTCATACGCACGACTCCTGACAACATAACAATTTACGCCGTTTGACGCCTCAACTTCGTCAAGTGTACAAGAATGTTTCCTATTCTCAAAACTAAATCAAACCAACACAAGAATAGCTACAAATAGAATGAAATTGGGCCTGTGCTGCAAAATAAAAAAAAGCTTCCTCAATTGCAACATTTTATTACAAGGACTACACCTCAATTTGAGGCTCTATGAACTACATTTGGAACCCAATCCAATAGCACTGCTTTTAGACATACAGGTAGAATAACATTCCAAAAATATATAAACAGTGTTTTTTAATTAACTTATGTTGCAAAATAATTTTATCGTATAGCAATTTTATGTATAGGATATTGCTACAGTGTAGCTGAAGAAGGTCTAATAGACTAAAACATGTACTACCATTAGTGTAAGAATAAAAGAAAATAATCATTGCATTGAAAAGTGGAAAAAAGCTAGAATGTAATCACCAAATCAATACGGACAAATTATGGCTTATGTCAAAGAAATACAGTCTCATCTGGTTGTCTGGTATTAACATTCATAATGGGATAAGTGATGATTTAAACCTATGTTTCAGTTGGAAGACCATGGCTCCCTGACGGCAGAAGAGTTGGCTCGGACACTTGGACTGTCAGTCATGTTAGCCAAAGAACGATTGCTGACCACTGAGAAGTACGGTAGAGCCTGTCGAGACGAAAGTATTGAAGGACTTCGATTTTATCCCAACTTATTTTTGCAGGAAGAAAGCTAATGGCTAGAAAATGCTCTATATTTCTATGTTGTGATATACAGTATTTGAAAATGAGGTGATTCATTCCAAAACATGGTTTATCCAACATAAGTGATTTTTCTGCAAAATCCAAACTAACTCTAACTTGTGTTACCATTCATTCAGCTCTAAGGTAAGGTCAGAGAAATGTGGAAATTAAATTCCATTGAACAGAAAGTCTATTATTGAAACCTATATTGTAGGTAGATAATACTATTTCTGGAGCAGCAAGGAAGAGCAAAGAATTTGAGCTTTTGCAACTTTCTAAAATTAAATATCCACAGAAGAGTATAATACTATTAAGGAATATTGTACTGTACATCACTCATTGTCTACCAGAACATTTAACCACTAATAATAATTAACCATTCCATGTAATTCATTATTAGACCACATTTTTTCATGCAATGCTTGTTTTTGTTTAATAGGTATATTTAAGGAATCTGCACATATCTTTGCATTTTAACATTGAACATAATGTATTTTGCATATTTTGTGGGTTAATAATGCATATCTCTAGAAATAAAGTAAGCTTTCTGTCTGAACATGTGGAATTATTGGCTAAAAAGTTGTAACTTATGTGAAGTTTTGAAGCCATGTTTTCAGTGTGATCTGTACAAACTATATATTTATACTTTTCAGTCGGTCAACATGCTTTTGCCCAATTAGATTATCGGTGATTAATATTAATACAGTAAAACCTTGATATAGTGGGTACCTCGATTTAACGGATAGGATTAGAACAACCAGGTTTTCCTCTTCTTTTTTAAAGTTTTGCACACCCCACTTACGCTTGTTTACAACGAAACGGAAGTGTTATCTACTGCACGTGCATCCCAAACTCTTGTTAAAAACGTACAGTAAATACTAATTACAGTAAAACCTCGTTGATTCGAAATGATTGGGCCAGGAAAAGAGGATTTCGAATTAGCCGAATCAATCCCTGCTGTCAAAAACACCCATTAGCCCAAATCTTGCGACCAATGGAAACATGCAATTACCGCTATGCCGTTTAGCAACTCTTGATTAATAATCTATCCAACAGCATCTGAATTATATTCAAATGATTGTGGTATACGAGGAGAAATCGTTGGGCGACGTGAAACATAACCTATAACACTCACATCATTGAAAAATATTACAAAACAACGAGAAATCGCTGGAGAACACAAAATATTATTCTGAAAAACTTATTTGTAATCATCATGGTCGAGTGCGAGAAGAAATTAGTGGCCTACACTATATAAACCAATGTAAACATAACCTTACTGCTTTTACTGTAAAAGGAATAACTAAAACCGCATAGAACATTCCTGTTTGTTCTTTTTGACTTTTAAAGTCGCACATTTTTCCCTGTATTGACAAAATGTAATAAGAAACAAAACCGACAGTAGTGGCTACGCTGGCTAAAGCGCAGCGTTAGGTCATGGGACCAAGCTCTCTGCTGACTCGGTAGACGCGTGGGTTCGAGCCCCACCGTCGGCCGTCCTTGAAATGGTTTTCCGTGGTTTCCCATTTTCAACACAGGCAAATGCTGGGACGGTACCTTCTGATAGGCCACGGCCGATTCCTTCCATATCCTTGCCCAGTTTCATTCATCTTCATCCATTCCGTCTCTCATCCCGACGCGCAGGTCGCCCACGGGCGTCGAATAGAAAGACCTGCACTCGGCCTCTGAGGAGGTCACACGACAAAAAATAAAAATAAAATAAGAAACAAAGACAAAATTGACGGGATACTTTTTTGGGGAAGATACGTGGACGATGTATTTGTAATATTAGATGAGACGATCCTGAACATAGAAGGATTGGTGCATAAATTAAATAGTCTGAATAAAAATATACAATTTACGGCAGAATCAGCGGTAAACAATAAAATAAACTTCCTTGACATCACAGTCAGTTCAAATAATAACAGATTAACATTAAAGTTTTCAGAAAGCCAACCCAAACACATACAACCATAAAACAGGACTCTAACCACCGGCGTAGTCAAAAGAAAGCCACATTTTGGAGCATGATCAACAGAGCCTTCTCCCTTCCTCTGGACGAAGCAAGTCTAAATGAAGAGCTAAAAATCATTAAGCAGGTTGACAAAGTAAACGGTTTCACAGCACAGTTTGTTAACAACATCATTAATAAAATTAAAAACAAACCTGTCACCCACCTAACGCCAGAACAAAAAGAGCCGCCCAAGTACGCAGTCTTCACGTATTTAAACAAGTTTTACAGCATTTCTAATATTTTTAAGAAATGCGGTCTAAAAATAGCCTACAAAACATCTAATACAAATAATGATATTTTGTTGTGTTGTTGTTTGAGTCTTCAGTCTTTTGACTGGTTTGATGCAGCCCTCCATGCTCTCTGTCCTGAGCTAATCGTTTCATCTCTACATAGCTACCACACCCTACATCCGAGGCAATCTGTTTAATATATTCTAACCTTGGTCTACCCCTACAGTTCTTGTCCTCGACCCTTCCTTCCATAACTAAGCTTGCTATTCCTGGGTGTCTTAGTATGTGTCCTACTAACATACCTCTTCTCTTCATTAGCAGTCGCCAGAAACATCTCTCCTCTCCCACTCGTCTTAATACCTCTTCGTTTGTAACCCTATCTACCCATCTGATCTTCATCATTCTCCTGTAACACCACATTTCAAATGCTTCGATTCTCCTCTTTTCTGCTGCACCAATAGTCCAAGTTTCACTTCCATAGAGCGCCACGCTCCAGACAAAGGCTTTCAAAAATGACTTCCTAATACCTAAATCTATATTCGATGTCAACAGATTCCTTTTTTGTAGAAATGCTTTCCTTGCCTGAGCCAACCTACTTTTTATATCTTCTTTGCTTCGTCCATCACTGGTTATTTTGCTTCCTAAGTAACAGAAGTCTCCTACTTCCTTCAGCTTTTCACCTGCCAATTTGATGTCCATAGAGGTTTCTGATTTATTTCGGCTGCATTCTAGTATTTTTGTTTTACAATTATTAATTTTCATCATGTATTCTTTTCTTAAGACGGAGTCCATACCATTCAAAAACTCATTCAAATCCTCAGGCTTGTCGGCCAAGATGACGATGTCATCAGCAAATCTCAGAGTTGAAATTATTTCTCCTTGAATCTTCACTCCCACTTTAAATTTTTCTCTAATTTCCTTCATTGCCTGTTCAATGTAAAGATTGAAAAGTATGGGTGATAAGTTGCAGCCTTGCCTAACACCTTTCTGAATATCAGCTTCTCTCTCATGTCCTTCAGCTCGAATGACTGCTGTCTGGTTTCTGTATAGATTGTAGATTACCCTCCTATCCCTGTACTTTATTCCAATAGATTTCAAAATGTCAAACAATTTAGTCCAATCACCGTTATCAAAAGCCTTTTCTAAGTCTACAAATGCCATGAACGTTCTCTTATCTTTCCTTATTCTACCTTCCAAAATCAGCCTAAGACTTAGTACAGCTTCCCTTGTTCCTACATTTCTCCTGAAACCAAACTGGTCTTCACCCAACTCTGTTTCTATCTGGCTTTCCATCCTCTTGTGAATTATTCTAGACAGGATCTTTGAAGCATGAGTAATCAAGCTGATTGTACGGTAATCTTCACATCTGTCAGCTCCCACTTTCTTTGGTATAGGGATAATAACATTCTTCTTGAAATCAGGGGGGAACCTCACCTGTCTCATAAATCCTACACACCAAGTGAAATAACCTGATCAGACCTTCATCTCCTATGCAGCGTAGCAACTCAATCGGTATATCATCTATGCCTGGTGCTTTGTTCCTGCTGAAGTCCTCCAATGCTCAGTCAAATTCTGATCTCAATATTAAATCTCCTTTTGCATCCTCATCAATTTCCTCCTCCCTTTCCATTACATGATTCTCAATCTCCTTTCCCTTATACAAACACCCTATGTAAGCTGTCCATCTCTCAACTTTTTCTTCCCTATCTGTTAGAGGCTTAACATTTGTGTCCTTAATATTACAGCACTTAGTCTACTTTTCCTAATTTCAGACAATTTTCTATACCTGCACATTTCTCTTTCAACCATTCTTCTTCGCTTCCTTGCACTTCTTGTTAACCTCATTTCTCAGACGTCTGTATTCTGCTTTCCCCTTTTCATCTCTTACATTCTTGTGTTTCCGCCTTTCATCCATCAATTCTAGTATATCCTGAGTGATCCACGGTTTCCTACCTATTCTTTCTTTCCTACCAATGTGTTCTTCTGCGGATTTTGTTATTTCATTCTTCAAAAGTGCCCATTCGTCTGCAATTGAAGTTTGTTTAGGGTTTTTCATTAGTCCTTCCTTTATACTCTTCTTGAATCTTTCGTTTACATCCTTTACTTTCAGTCTGTCTATTGCCCACCTTTTTGGCTTCTGACTTTTCTTCAGTTTCTTCAACTTTAATCTGCATTTCATTACAACCAGATTGTGGTCAGAGTGTATGTCAGCACCAGGATATGTTTTACAATCCAAAATCTGGTTTCGAAACCTCTGCTTGACCATAATGAAGTTGATTTGGTAACGCCCTGTATCTCCTGGTCTCATCCATGTGTATATTCTTCTATTGGGGTTATTGAATAAGGTGTTAGCTATGACCAACTCATGCTCGGTGCAGAATTCCATCAGCCTGCTTCCTCGATCATTCCTTTCACCTAATCCGAAATCTCCTACTATCTTCCCTTCTCTCCCTTTTCCTACCACAGCATTCCAATCTCCCATTACTATAACATTTTCATCACCCTTCATATACCTCAGAATTTCGTCTTATTTCTTCGTAGACCTTTTCAACATCCTCTTCATCAGCTTGACTGGTAGGCATATAGACTTGTACCACTGTGGTGCAGGTAGGTTTAGTATTGATTTTTGCTACAATAATCCGTTCACTATATTGCTCATAATATTCCACCCGCTGTCCAAGTTTCCTACTCAATATGAGACCAACCCCTGCTTGGCCATTGTTTGATTTAGTGCTAATGACCCTATAGTCTCCTGACCAAAAGTCTTGTTCTTCCTGCCAGCGCATTTCACTAATCCCAAGCAAATCCAACCTCAACCTATCCATTTCCCTTTCTAAGTTTTCTAACCTTCCACTTCCTAGCAGACTTCTAACATTCCACGCTCCGATCCGTAGAATGTCAGATTTCCTCTTTGTCACTTCTGTGATGTTAACCCCCTCTCGAGTAGTCCCCACCCGGAGATCCGAACGGGGGACTAGTTTACCTCTGGATTGAAATTTTACAAGGGAGGAGGCCATCATCACATGTAATTATGCATAGAGGGGTGCATATCCTCGGGAATAGGATTACGGCTGTAGTTTCCCCTTGCTTTCAGCCGTGCAGCAGGATTCACTGTAGCCATTATTTGGCTTATATTATCAATATCTTAACCGTCTATAAGACTAGTAAAGAATTGATTTATTCTGAAAGGCTGCTACTCCCTTTCAGAATAAGTAAAGAGCAATTCTACTAACAAAAATACTAACCTTCTACTAACAATTAAATACCAAAATTCTACTAACGAAAAAATACTTAAGTTCCACCAACAACAAATACTACCACCAAAACAGTCTTGCACCAGGCACACAAACATGCACCCTCACACATCACAGTCTACTGAAACAATGAACTATAACCAAATAGCTTATAAAGATAATAGCGGAAACTCCTCGCCAAAACAGGAGACAGCGCTGCCAAGCACCGCCTAGCGGTCCGAGTTGGCAACTTAAGACCAGCTGATTTACAACTGTGAGATCCAACCAAACAATTATAAGAAATTATTGACCTGTGGATGATCTAATTATCCAATTGTAATGGTTGGTACGGGGAGTATTTGTGCAATATATGGCTGTAATAATTATAAACAACAAAGTGACCAAAATTCTTTCTTCAGGTTCCCCAGAAATTATTGTAAACAAGTAGCCTACCATTGCACTGATAGTTCGGTTTTCTTTTAATACAGAATGCTTTTACAATATAATTTAGCATATTTTAGCCCGTTCTTTATTTATTTATAGATGCACGCTGTGGGTTATTTGAAGTCGAAGAGCTGACTTAGATGACGTATTGAAAAGGAATGGCCCAGAACATTTAAACAGAACTCATGTTGTATGCTCAGACCACTTTGTGGAGAAAGATTTCAGGAACAAAAACTTGTTAAATCAAGGGTGTAGGTTGTTGATAGTAGGCCTAATGTTAATATTGAAATAACAGCATTTATAAAACGTGGTGACTCTACGGTACAGTAGGCCTAACATTCAACAACATGCTTCAATCCGATTGAAAGTGGACGTAGTTATTTATTGTTTTAAGGGGCGGAACAGCGAGGTCATCTGCCTCGATAAAGTGTACGTATTGCACTATTAAAGCTAAGGAGGTTGGTGTAATCTAATAAGTTCAGAAACACAAATTTTAATTTTACTGACTATATTAGGTAATATATAAGAAGGTAACTGTTTTTTTAATGTAATTAAGCGTGTTCAACTCGTTTTTAAATACCAGTATGTCAAAAAGAATAGATTAAAACCAATGTGCTAATATTTCCTTGTAATTTTCAGTATTTGGCCTGGTGCAGTGCCTTCAGTTCTACTGCCTATGGCAAAGCAAACCATTTGCAGAAGCAGTCCAGTATATTTTAGAATTCTATATAAATATTGTACAGAACCGAGCATCTTTTGTTTCTTTTAACACTAATCTTTAAATTATTTGCTGCCTAAATATCAAGCCGAGACATATGTTAACTTCACAATGCAATTTCGGTCGGTGCGCACTTAAAAATGCTAGCTGTGGGTGGCAAGGAAAGTAATGCTGTCATCTCGCACCAAGAGATGGCACTGTGATCTCTGTCATCAAACGAACGCATACTTTTACGGCCGAGTTTCCGCTATTATCTTTATAAGCTATTTGCTATAACTAATAAACAATGCAACTGCTTCCAGACACACTCACACACCACAGTCTAAAGAACAATGACCTATAGCTAGAGGTGTTAGAAAGTGTTGTTATTTTTTTGAAGATTTGTTGATTTAAAATTCAAAAGGTGGTGTTTTGTGTTTTTATTATTTTTTCGGGGGATGACATGTTAAAATTTGGAAAGCGATAAGGTTTGTACAATAAGTGCATTTAAAAATATAAACAATTAATAAAACAAAGTAAAAAACAAAACAGCAGGGTAAAACGTTAAACATGGCTATGGAAGAATGAGATAATACTTATATGGAAGTCACATTTTTATTTTACATTCACCATCTCGAAACACATTTCAGTGAATACCTTTTTCAGTTTTATCCAAAAACTGCGGTGAAATCACTGGAAGTAGATCATGGTTAAAGTCTCAGCATTTGCAGCTGTCAATTTTCGCCTCCTATCACTTACTATGAGACTGTATTTCGAAAATGACCCTTCAGAATCCACATTTGAACAAGGATACCACACACACTTTAATGCAGCTGTTGCATAGTCTCGGTGAGCAGGCCTTAATCCCATGAGGATCTCTGGAACATTCACATTATCTTCATGACGCAGTTGGTTCTTGATTGCAGTCAGGTAAATGCTGTGAGCCTCTAAAAACTGTTGAGACTCCATCTTCGTAAGAAATGGGGCATTCTTCTTAAATTGGAGCAGTTCTGTGCGAGATACGTTCTTAGGTGCATGCCGAGGATCAAACAATGACCCGATGGCTTCTACAGTCTTCCTGGCTGGATCCGTGGTCCTTAAAGTCCTGACTTTCACTAGAGCTGACTGGGCAACACACGTAAGATTGGACTTAACCTTTATCTGCATCTTTTGAGGAAGCTGTTCCAAGTTCTGGAGTATCGTATGATTGAACATTCCACCATCGCCTAATAGCTTGAGCTTTACCTCAAGGTCATCTAGCTTCCCAGCCAGTAAGTGAATTGTTGGGTACTTAGATCCCTCCAAGAAATTAAGCAAGTCCATAAGAGAGGCACCAACAACAGAAACATACAATGCTTGTAATTGTATAAATTGTATTGTTGAAGTCGATGCTTGTTGGAAAAATTTGACCCCAGAATTTGAATCTTCCAATGTTTTGAAAAATTCTACCAGATCTTCCACATGCGTGGCCATATACATTGCAGCCTTAAACCATGAATTCCATCTTGTACATACAGGCATTGGGAAAGCTAGAATTTCATTCTCTTTTTCTGTGTTTTCATATTTCTCCCTTAGAAATGCAACATAATTGCTTTTTCTTTTTCGCGTATTTAAAAAGGCATTCTTTGTCTTTACTATAGACATGTTCAATTCGTCCAGCTCGTTTTAAAATACGCAGCCGATAAGATTGATTTTATGAGCCCAGCACTGGACATGACTTAATTCTTCAATCAATCCTTGAAGAGTAGTTACACATTTTGTCATGTAGTGTGCTGAGTCCGTAACTACTGCCACTACACGCTCCCGTTCAATTTCATAGGAATTCAAGGTGTCTAATATCGCATTGGAGCAATTACGCTATTGGCAGAATCTAGAACAACAGAGGCAGCCAGATGGGTGTTCATTTCAGTTGATGGTACTGATGGACGAAAAAGAATGTTGAAAACACACCTACCATTCTTGTCAGTTGTTTCGTCACATAGCAGAAACACGTCTTTGTTTTTTATATCTTCCCTAATTTCTTCCCTCCTTCTTTCGCCAATCATGGGGATGTATTTCTGACGAATCTGATTTGCTGATGGTAAATCTCCACTTCCGCGAACGTACTTATTAAACCAAGTACGGATAGCAGGATTGTCTAGTTTCTCTACTGGTATATTAGCTTTCACAAACGCAGTAGTAGTGTCCAAAATAAACTCTTCTTTCATATCCTTCACACGACTAGCATTTGATAATGTTTCTTTCAAGGTGGCCACTCTAGGAACACCAACTTCAAGACTCGAATTTTCTCGGCGTTTTGAATGCTTCTCCGATTTGCAATGTTTGTCTAATGCATCTTTCCTGCGATAATCTAACCGACAATCACAATATTTGCACATAAGAATGCCACAATAAATTATAAATCCTTCATTCTTATATTCTTTAAGTCTGTCTGTGGCAGAAACAGCTACCTTCGGTATTTTTAAACTCAACTGAGCGATGCCCAGTAACAAACACTGTTATCACACGGTTGACTGTAGTCACACGCCAGTATAAATTCGTAACCACACGCAAAATTTATTTCTGAATTCGTGTCATAATATTTAAATTACGTCGCGTCTCATCTTCCTGTACTGCTAAGTTCGGAACTGGTCGCCAACTGATTCACGCAAATAACACACTAGCTTCGATGATAACGCACAATTTGCGCACTTTTTATTAAATTATATAGAATTCTCTACTATAATTTACACTCGCTACCGATGTAACAGGAGGCAAACGTAGTTTACATTATGAACAACTATCACATAACCTTTTGGAGGTAGTCGGCCAAACTATTCACGCCGCGATATAACAGCTGTTTACCCCAGCGCTAAAATCCAACGAGTAACGAGAATATCGACAGTATATCGTAATATGACGTATATCGTAGTATTACCCCTCGCGAAACTATACAATCGATCATTCTCTCGAATTGAACACCAACCAAATTCGATTATCGGCTTGTGGACAAAAATGTTCGGATTGGTGTGGGGAAAAATATGAAAATTTGTTTTTATTTCGCAGATTGCGGTATTTGTGGTGTTGTTTACAAAATTCGCATTATTTCGCGATTTAATTTCACTCCTGGGCGGCACGAAACATGTAAATACGTGAAAATAAAACATCCTAACCTCTAGATATGACTTTTCGTTTTATCGCGAATTAACAAAAACTAACACCTCTAGTTATGGGTTGGCATCAAAATTACTGGAGAAAATAGCATGAGAATTTGTAAATAGAGGCACCTCCAAAATAAAACCAGGCTACAAATTATTTACCATAAGTGCTTCATGGGGAGGGGCTGAATTTTTGGAAATTAAAATTTTAAATATCTCCATTAATATTAGTCTTATGGTAATATTAACAAAAGTTGTATTTCTCCCAGATTGTATTTCTCCGTACACTGTCGTATTCCTTCTCAATATCTAGAGAAATGAAGAAGATATCTTTTCCTTTTTCCCAGTAATAATAATAATATCGTATGGCCTCAGTGCCGGGTGCAAGCTTTGTAATTTGACACCCAGAGGGTAGCTTGCATGTCGAATTTTGTTGTTCCTTAAATCACTATGAAAGTCAAGGAGGTTAGATATCTAAGTTCCTTGAACACTATAGCGCTTTGTAGTAGAGAAATGAGAAACTTTGTGCTGGCGGAAACTCCCGAGATTAATTTTGCCATTATGAACACGGCCTACTGAATTCAAATGGGTTCTTTGACATGCCAACATCGTACGGCATGCGTGTCGTATTTTTGCCGCCTTTCAAAAATCACTTACCACGGCCAGGAGCGAACCTGCAATCTTGGGGTTAGTAGACCGACACGCTATCCACTCACCCACCGTGGCAGGCTTTTTTCCCAGTGCTTCTCCATAATCATCCTGACAGAAAATATCAGATCTGTTGTTGCCCTGCTTGGTCTGAAACCATACTGCTCTTCTTTAAGCTGTGGTTCAATGATAATTCTAAGGGCCAGTTGTACGAACTCGGGTTATACCTCGGCTAAAGTTATCTCCGCAGTTAGCGCAGAATTGAGTTGTACGACATCGGTATAAGAGATAATCCGGGTATAAACAACAGCATAGCTAACCGGGCATGGAATGGCGGGCTATGTGCTTATACCGAGTATATACATGGCGGACGGGAGAGACCGCTATAACATCCGAAGTTAAATCATCGCAAACTCTTAATTCCAGTGAACTATTCATAAATGTACATGAGAACGTATAATTTTAATAGCAGCACAATAATTATGTGCCGTTTCTTGGCACTAATTTCTGATCGAACGTGCAATTTATACTTTGGCATGAACATTTGAATCAAGCGGCGGAGTTAGTTGTGGCTGGCCTCGATAGGTAGCATATCTTGCCGGTGCTGCCTAGGACAGGGATTGTAGTTCCTCTCTCTGCCCGATAGGAAGAGCTATGTTCTAGCGACAAGTATTTGACCATCTCGACGTTGACTTTTATGATTTAGGAAGGCTGGTATTTTTCGAGACATGTATGAAATTAGTACTGTTGTTGTTAGGCCAGTCATCATGGATCTACGTGGTTTTATAAATACATAAGAAGTAAACTGAAGTTCTACAGTATGTGAAAATATTGAATGATATTATCCCTCTTTGTCAAGTTATTGGCTGGTTACTAATTGTAATCTTACTGGAGATAAACGTCAGGATATGATTCGTATATTATGGAATTAAGGTAGGCTATTTTGTCATCGTAAGTACTTGTGACTGTATCGACTGGCAAGGTAAATGTATTTATATTGTATTATCCTACGTTGCATGATAAAGGGCCTTTAAGGTTATACATTCAAACTTAATGTCATCCTCGTGTATTCACACTGGTAGGCTAACTGACACTCATATTTGTTTTGCGTAATTAATGTTTTGTTTTCTGTTTTCTGTTAATTTGTAAATGCGTTTTAATTACGAGTAGTATGCCTTATGGTTTGTGGAAAATTTATTAATGTAGGACTTGTTTGATGTTCTACAGCGCTAGTACGGTGATCGTTTTTCTTCTGTTTTTCATGATGGCTACTGTCGTATTGTTTATAACTATGTGTGATCATCTGTTGTTAATAAATAGAGATTTTTGGTAGCCATTGAGGTGAAAAGACGTAAATTGAATTAGCTCCCTATATTTTGTGTTGGAAGACATTAATTCTTCAGTTTTAGGCAACGTATTATATTGTAACATACGTAGGCCTGGCTTTGTGACATGTATTGTCTCGGGAATTAATTATTTATTTGTGTGGAAATGTATGAAATATGGTATGATACATTATGCAGGGGTATAAGGAAGCTATTGAATATTTAATTCGTCGTCCTCTTGATATTTGGCTTGGATTCTCACTAATGACAACAGATGATTGATTGAAAGCACCGCTTATTTACTTCATTGTAACAACTTTGGCTGGATTACTAAACTAATTACTACAGTCAACTGGAAGGAACAAATATTTCATGTCAGAATCCACATCTTGATTTGTAAGTGTTTTGTTTATATTGTATGCATGTTTATTGTGAATATATTATGTTTTTACCCGATCACGTTAGTATTATTTCTGGGTTCCGGGGTTCGAAGATGGTCTCAGACAATTGCCCTCTGAGTATGAACTTACTATGGTCCAGTGCCTTCCCTCCCAAAAGCCATTACTTAAGTAGTGGGTCAAATTACATACACATTTTTACAGAAAAATACCAAAACAAGCCAGCGACATTACAAATATAAGCATCATATGCATTGTCTTCAGCACTGAACGCCATTTTGCGGTGGTCCAATGGTTAGCGAGCCGGGCTCGGGACGGTACAACGTAAATTTTGTGGATCGAACCTCACTAGTTCCAACTTTTTTTGCTTATTAGTTTTGGTTTCTATGTTATGCTTGGTGTTTATGCATTATCTTTTATAGCCTAACAGTAATCACTTGGGGTGATCCTAGATTCAACAGGGTAATTAATAATAACTCCGCGTCAGTCGAGAGCATAGGCTACTCATAATCAAGAGAACAATCATGCTGTAGATGCCAGGAATTAATGTAGAAAGTGATGCAGAGGCTCACTTATTAGAACACAACAGAAGTTAATTCATCGCAAACTCTTTATTCGAGTGAACTATTAATATATGTAGGCCTACATGAAAATGTATAATCTTAATAGCAGCACAGTAATTACATACATATTTTTACAGAATGTAACGAAAGCAGGTCACTGACATTTCGTATGAAGGGTAAGCATTATATGCGCAGTCTTCAGGAAATTAAGCTAGGTAGCGGTGGTCCAGTGGCTAGCGTGCTATTCTCGCGAGTGTAAAGTGACAATTTTTTCGCATCGAATCTCACCAGTTCCAACTTTTTTTGCTTATTATTTTTTGTTTTTATATTATGCTTGGTGTTTCTGTATTATCTTTTACATGTACAGGTAATCATTTGGGGTGATCCATGGTTCAACAGGGTATTAATAATAACTTTGCGTCAGTCAAGAGCGTAGACTACCCATAATTATTCAAGAGAGCATTCATGCTGAAGCAGAGGATCCCTTAATAGAAAGAATATTTCTGCAAAGGAGGAAAGCAAAGAACATCAGACAGAGGCCGGATCATTTTCTGAACTGTGATGAAAATAAATTCTTTATACGGTTCAGACTGACAGAATACACAGTTTTGAGGTTATTAGATCAAATTATCGATGGACTGGAACATACGACTGACAGGTACTTAATTCTTGGATATGCTATATTAGTTTGCATTATATTTATATTTACGATATACTATTATTTACTGACTCGTAGCCAATGCATGTATTTATTATGTTTGCTCACGGCCATGGTTTGTTATTCTCATAGAGTATCGCAGTGGTCAATTCGATATTCATCTGTTTCCAAAGAAGTTCAAATTTCGTGTCAATATGTCCACAAAGTTAGCTCCGTTTGTTACCAACTTAGCTAGTCTCTCAGACAAACATGGAATAGCGAGCCCCGGAATAAAATCTTGTCATACAACCCACCCTTGGAGATATACCAAGGAAGACGCTAGCCCAGGTATAGCTATTCCGATGGATAACCCGAGTTTGTACAACTGGGCCTTAATCTGTGTTCTATGATCCGTTCCATTATCTTCAGGCCATGAGATAGAAGAGTAAATCCCCTGTAGTTGCTAGGTTTCCGTCTGTCTCCTTTCTTAAATAGAGGGACGATAACTCCAGCTGCCTTGATCATGTCAGCGCTTACATCATCAATGCCTGTTGCCCTGGCGTTTTTCATGTTTTATAGGGCATAAACAGATTTTATATTTATAAACAACAATATTATAACTATCTGAGCTGATAGATAACCTGGATATTGGGCTGTCTTAAAACAACAATCATAGCTATAGTCCGGGACACCTTAAATAAGTTACTATACGAAAAACGTGTAGCCAACATTAACAGCCGTCCCCTATACCTACGTAAATGTTGGTTTATGCTTGAATTTCTTGAAGTTAAGTTGTTTTCATGTGCCAGCACATTGTCGCCAACCCTGCTTAAAATCTTGCCATCTCCAAAGACCATGATACCACTAAAATTTTTTACCACACAGTTGCCGACATTTTTCTGGCGATAACTCCCAGAATGCATTTTCCACAAAGTTTCCCAACATTATAATTATGACTTTCACTAATGACTATTATTTGAATAATTTCACTGTTTTCTTTGGAATTTCAAGTCTAATGAAGTTGTAACAAGTTGTACAAGGTTAGTACTACTAATATCTTCTTTCTCTTTACATCATTCCCACTCCTATGTGGGGTCGATGTTTCTGACAGCTCTCCTCCATTTAGCCCGGTCATGCACATCCTCTTCTGACAACTGATTTTCTCTGAGGTCCTCCTGTACACAATCCATCCATCTTCGTTTAGGTCTGCCTCGCATTCTCACTCCCTGTATTTGCATGTCTAGCATCTTCCTCCCCACGTAGGATTCCTCCCTTCTTCTCACATGCCCGTACCATTGAAGTCGCTTTTCTCGTATCTTCTTAGATATTTCCACAACCTTCAATGTTCCTCTTATTTTGACATTTTCCACTCTATCACGCTTAGTCACTCCACTCATCCACCTGAGCATTTTCATTTCCATGACATCAAGTCTGTGTGTGTGCGTTTTGCGTGCAGGCCATGTTTCAGAGCCATACAGCAATGCAGGTTTTACGACAGTTTTATATATTTTTAACCTTAGGCTTGATCCTGCGGTCACAGAGCACACCTGACATTTTCCTCCAGTTCATCCATCCTACCTGAATCCTGTGTGACACTTCCAGATCCAGATTTCCATCTCCAGTCACCACCGAACCCAGGTATTTAAACTCATCCACTCTATTTAACGTTTCCCCTTGCATTCTGATCTCACAGTCTTGGTCTGTATTGAACCTCATATACTCTGTCTTCTTCCTGCTAATCCTGAGTCCTCTGTCTTCCAAGGCTGCCCTCCACTGTTCCAGTTTTTCTTCTATGACATCTTTGGTGGTACTACGCAACACAATATCGTCCGCAAACATCATGCACCAGGGGGCTTGGTCTCGTAATCCACAAGACATTTCGTCCAGAATTAGGTCAAACAGATATGGACTTAAAGCCGAACCTTGGTGTAAACCTACTCGAACCGGAATCCAATCTGTAAGTCCAACGCTGCTTCTAACCTGTGTTCTTGCGTCTTTGTACATTTCCTGAACCAACTGCACGTACTTCTCTGGGACTCCCTTCACTCGTAAACATCTCCAGACTTCTCCTCGGGGCACCCGGTCATGTGCTTTCTCTAGGTCCATGAATGCGAAGTGTAATCCCTTCTGTCTTTCACGATACTTTTCCATTACTTGTCTCAGGGCAAACACTGCGTCTGTGGTCCCTTTTCCTGGCATGAAGCCGAATTGTTGCTCGCCAATGCTAGTCTCCTCCCGGATCCTCTTGTCTATCACTCTTTCCCAGATTTTCATGGTATGGGACATTAACTTAATGCCCCTGTAGTTGGCACAGTCCTGAATATCCCCCTTCTCTTTATACACACATCAAAAAAAGTTTTGCATCACCTCGGTTCCCAGATCTCCGGCATATAGACGTTGACTGTGTATATTGTATCCAAGATACAGTCCCTTTGACTGTTCATAGATGTCACTAAAACTGCTCAAAGATGTAAACAACCATGCATGAGCAGGGCCTATTAGACGGAGGGGGTACGACAGCCGATCAGTTCCAGTCATTCCACCAGGACGAAGGTACGCTGCTCATGTTGTCTGTAGTTCTACCATGCCTAGAAGGTCAATACCGCAGTTCGATCGCGTCCGCATTGTTACTTTGTGTCAAGAAGGGCTCTCAACAAGGGAAGTTTCCAGGCGTCTCAGAGTGAACCAAAGCGATGTTGTTCGGACATGGAGGAGGTACAGAGATACAGGAACTGTCGATGACAGGCCTCGCTCAGGCCGCCCAAGGGCTACTACTGTAGTGGATGACCGCTACTTACGGATTGCCGCTCGGAGGAACCCTGACAGCAATGCCACCATGTTGAATAATGCGTTTCGTTCAGCCACAGGACGTCGTGTTTCAACTCAAACTGTGCGCAATAGGCTGCATGATGCGCAACTTCACTCCCGACGTCCATGGCGAGGTCCAGCTTTGCAACCCCGACACCATGCAGCGCGGTACAGATGGGCCCAACAACATGCTGAATGGACCCCACGGAATTGGCATCACGTTCTCTTCACCGATGAGTGTCGCATATGCCTTCAACCAGACAATCGTCGGAGACGTGTTTGGAGGCACCCTGGTCAGGCTGAACGTCTTAGACACACTGTCCAGCGAGTGCAGCAAGGTGGTGGTTCCCTGATGTTTTGGGGTGGCATTATGTGGGGCCGACGTACGCCACTGGTGGTCATGGAAGGCTCCGAAACGGCTTTACGATACCTGAATGACATCCTCCGACCCATAGTGCAACCATATCGGCAGAATATTGGAGAGGCATTTGTCTTCATGGACGACAATTCTCGACCTCATCGTGCACATCTTGTGAATGCGTTCCTTCAAGATAACGACATCGCTCGACTACAGTGGCCAGCATGTTCGCCAGACATGAACCCTATCGAACATGCCTGGGATATGTTGAAAAGGGCTGTTTATGGACGTCTTGACCCACCAACCACTCTGAGAGATTTACGCCGAATTGTCGTTGAGGAGTGGGACAATTTGGACCAACAGTGTCTTGATGAACTTGTGGATAGTATGCCACGACGAATACAGGCATGCATCAATGCAAGAGGACGTGCTACTGGGTATTAGAGGTAGTGGTGTGTACTGCAATCTGGACCACAAATGCTGAAAGTCTAGCTGTATGATGGTACAACATGCAATGTGTGGGTCTCATGAGCAATAAAACGAGCTGAAATGTTGTTTGTGTTGATCTCTATTCCCTTTGTATTTAAAGGTTCCGGAACTCTTGGAACCGAGGTGATGCAAAACTTTTTTTGATGTGTGTATATAGGCACTAAAATACTTTCTCTCCATTCATCAGGTATTGTTTCCTGAGAGTACATTTTTTGCATTAAATCCATCAACATGTCGAATCCATCTTTCTCTAGATACTTCCACACTTCAACTGGTATTTCATCGGGTCCTGTTGCCTTTCCGTTTTTCATTTTCCTAAGTGCTAATGTTACTTCTTCTTTTCTAATATCCATTGTCAGACCCTGGTGTTTTTCTCCTTCTCCTAAATATACCCTTGGGTTCTCTTCATTGATAAGTTTTCCATAGTAGTTTCTCCATCTGCACTTGATGTCGGAATGGTCCGTTAATACTAGACCATTTTCATCTTTGATCTGCTTTATTTGGGTGTAGTCCTTCTTGTCTTTATCTCTCGCCTGCACTATTGTGAAAATTTTTCTTTCACCTTCTGTAGTTTCCAACTCTTCGTACAGCCGATCCATCATTTGTGCCTTTGACTGTGCTACTACCTTCTTTGCTTCCTTATTACATCTCTTGTAGTTCTCTTTATCCTCTTGTCTACCTGACATATCCCATGACTTCCTTGCATTACATTTGGCTTTCACGATCTTCTGTACCTCCTCATTCCACCACCATGTTTCTTTGTCAGCTAGTGGTTTCTTGCCAGAAGTTCTCCCTAGCACTTCAGTTCCTACCCTCCTTATCAAACTGCTGTTGTGCACCCACCACTCCTGCACATCATTGCAAAGAACCACTCCATTGAGTACTTTCTCCTTAAACTGGTCCTTCAACACCTCTTCATTTAATCTCCACCACTTAATTTTTGTTAAGAATCGCACAGGTCTGCCTTTCTTCCTAATCTTCATTTTCCAGTCCATGACTACCGTCCTATGCTGTGCTGCCACTGCTTCACCATAAAAAACTTTACAGTTTTGTATTTCCCTTAATTGAGACCTTTTACACATTAAGAAGTCAATCTGGCTTTCTCTGGTCCCACTCTTGTAAGTCATATATTGACCTGTGTTTTTCTCGAACCATGTATTCACAATCGCCAAATCATATGCCATCGCACAATCCACGATTCTATGTCCTTCATCCTTCCTCACTCCTACTCCCCAGCCTCCATGTACTCTTTCGATTGTATCTCGACTCCTTCCGACATGTCCATTTAAGTCACCACCCACTATCAATCTTTCATTCGCTGGTATATCTCCAAGCTCACGATCCATATCTTCCCAGAAGGATATTTTCTCTTCCTCATCGCAACCCACTTGCGGAGCATAAACACACACAATGTTTACCAATTGTCCATCAAGACACAGTTTGATGCTCATTATCCTGTCACTCCTTCTCTTAACTTGGACTATGGTCTCCTTTATGTCTCGGGAGAGGATTATTCCCACTCCATTCCTCCCATCCTTGTCTGCTCCACTGTATAGTAGCTTATAGCCACTACCCAACTCTCTAGCCCTATTTCCCTTCCATCTAGTCTCTTGTACACACAATATTTTCACCTTCCTCCTTTCCATGAGATCCACTAACTCCCTTCCTTTCCCAATCATTGTTTCTACATTCAGTGTGCCTATTCTTCGTAACTCACCATATTTTTGAGCTAGCCTCTTTAGCCGGGTTCGCTCGTGACCCAGTAGCCCTAGCCCATTTCTCACAGGGGTCGGGCGAAATCCCTGCACGTCGCTTCTGGGGTACGCCCTAGCATTTTCCGAGGCTAAACTAAGATTCACTGTCATATTGGTTTTGGCATAGTTTTCCGGCCGCATGCCCTTGCTGACGCCAAGCCTTTTATACCTACGGCCAGGTAGTAAATCAGCCGCCCCTCACATGGGAAACAGACGCTGTTTGTAGCCGCCCGCTCCGGGTCAGACGCTATGGTTGATATCAGTCTCTGAAGTGAGAGCGATACCATTTACTCAATTTCCCAAGCACTGGGATGCAACTTCCGCCAACTGCACTGTACCGAAGGACTCCTCCACTGCAGGCACCGTTGTGGTCTTCACTCATAACCCCGAGCTGGGCCCTCCATATTTATGACCCCTGGAGAGAGGGTGTCCCAGCATTGTGAAGCCCCCAGGAATTGGGCTACCTGTTGGTCCGCGGGTTCTATTGGAGGGTATTTGAACCAACCCTACTAGTGCTGTAGGGCCCCCCTATCCGCCACCTGGGAACGCGCCCTCTAGAGGTTACAGGTTCCCCCGAGGGTAGTACTACTAATATACATCGATTAAAACCGTTTTTACAGTTATTATAGACTCTTGATTATACAGGGTGTCTTTTATGTACCTTTGGAGAATGATAGGTCGTGTAGGGGACGAGTATAGAAGTAATTTGAGATAGGGAACTTGGGGTCGGAGCGGCCTCCTTAACCCCTAAAATAAGGGTTGATTCAGGCCCTCCACCCTGTAAGTTAGGTAACCGACCCAAGCCTCTATTACATTTCTCAATCCTTTAACTCTTGGAAGATTCATTTCTGCATGTGGCGCTGGCGTAATTGATAGCGTTGCGGTGCGAAAGGCCAGTAGTCCCGGGTTCGATTCCGGGGTTGGGCAAAATCTTTATTTTTGTTTTTATGTTATTTGTCGTATTTTTAGTCACATGATATAGTCTGGTGCTACGTCTGAGAAGAGAGTGCACCTGACTGTATCATGTGACTACACTACGACAAAATACATTTAAAAAAATGGCCCAAGCCCGGAATCGAACCCGGGACTACCGACCTTTCGCACTGCAACGCTATCCATTACGCCAGTGCCACATGAAGAAATGAATCTTGCCAAGAGTTAAAGGATTGAGGAATGTAATAGAGGCTCGGATCAGTTACCTAACTTACAGGGTGGAGGGCCTGAATCAACCCTTATTTTAGGGGTTAAGGAGGCCGCTCCGACCCCAAATTCCCTATCTCAAATAACTTCTATACCCGTCCCCTACACGACCTATCATTCTCAAAAGGTACATAAAAGACACCCTGTATAATACTAGCAGTAGTGCCCGGCTTCGCCCGGTAGATTTACTTGTTTTATGGATGATAATGAATACTACTACAGAACTGGCACATTATACATAAACTGACAGAAAAAAATATTTTAAAAATATAACTTTTTGTGGTAGTGGTAGTGGGGGTGATAAGTAGTACAGTATAATGGACATAACATTCAGGTCATTTTCCCGTAATGATGATGATAATGAATAGGGAAATGGCTATTTATTAACTACAGTACTGACACATGTAATTTACAAACGAATTGAAAAATATGATTAGAATGAGGAGTATGTGAAACAGCGAACACTGCCTAGGGACTATATCTCATTGGCTGTTAGAAAAGTAGAGATCAATAGTGTCGTCTTTTGTCGCATAGTGCCTTAGAGAAAATTCTCTATAAGACTACGGAAACATGTTCTTAGATTTGTCACTTTCAATCATTGGGAATCGGCAACATCGCCGGGGTAGAAAAGGACGAAGCTAATTGCAGGATATAGGATTGCGAGTGAGAGGCAAATACTACATTTAATTCCATACTGTCTTTTAAAGCAGAGACGCACTATAGTGAAAGAGCTTATGTCGTACTGCTCGGGTCCCAACTGCACGGACCTGAGAGGATCGTTCCGGTGAATCACTCACTCTTTTGTAACACCACAGTGGTGTGAGCAACGGCCCTGTATGAACAGCATAGTCAGCAAAACCAGATAAGACGGCGGGCTCTGGGCAGTCTTCTCATGTCACCTCGCGATGAATCAGCAAGCTATTCTCACACCTGCCCCCCTCCCCGGGTCTCGCAACTTGTGGGACGTGGGTTGGTGTCCACAGGACCCCAGCTAAGTCCGACATTGCTTCTACTTACAGGTGCCGGGCTCCTTTCAGTTCTCTTTCCTGGCGGCCTCCCTTGGTCTCTTCCGACCCCGACGGTATTAGGGTATCCGAGGCCTAGGGAGTCTTTCACTTTCCTGCCTTAATTGGCCCTTGTCTCATCTTTCCTGATACCCTCGTTCTTCGAGGGGTCAGCTTTCTTTTTCTTTTCATAATATCTCCTGTCTTCTGTTCAAGGCTCTCAAGGAGGCAGGGTGTGTGTAGCCCCACCACTTCTGGTGCACCCTAGATAGTGCTACACCCTCAAGGGTTCATTGCTGGTGAGTTTGGGAGCTGGCAACCCCGAGGGATTCCTGAGCTGGGTCTGGTTTTACTCCTTTTTTCCATTGCCTTTGAGGCAGACCCTCTCCTCTTTCCCCTTCCTATCTGCCTTTCGTGGCTCTCCTTCTTTCCAAGTCCCTCAATTCTCATTTATCTAGGGTTGAGGGCATTTCCTTTCCTCCTGTCTTTTATTTCCCTTATAACTTTCTTTTGTCCTTATCTTCTTCTAGCCCGTAAGTTTTGTAGTTTCAATTTCAAGATCCGCCAAACCATTAGGGGTCACTAACCTCGATGTTAGGCCCCTTAAAACAATTATCATCATCATCATCACAATTGGCATTGTGCAATTGGGTTATTGTGGTATTTAAAACTTCCTGTTAAGCCTCTCACCCTTTTGTGTTACATAAATTATTTGTTGCTAGAAACCTTCCCTGGAATCCACGGCATTGTGCAATTGGATTACTATGGTATTTAAAACTTCCTGTTAAGTCTCTCACCCTTTTGTGTTACGTAAATAATTTATAGGCAGAAACCTTCCCTGCAATCCACACAACAACTCACCCAAGTTTCTTCACAATCGGATTAATGGTATATGAACGCATAGAAGACATACATACACTACCACTATTGAGCAAGACTTTATGTGGTGAGATGACTACTACTACTGAACTGGTTCATCAAACTTAGAAACTGATAGAAAGACATATTTTTAAAATCACACGCGGGGAAGAGTGTGGTGTTGCTTAACTTCTGACACGATTGGTTCAAGGATCTTAAAACGTGATTTTCTGGTCCCGCACAGTTTCACCGAAGTACTCGTTGGGTTCCAAGGGGTAAGTATACAAAATTTGGTGCAGATTGGTGAAACGGTGCAGATTTGTGCCAAAGGGCCTAAATGCAGGGAATGGAGTGGTCTGTCCGAAATGTCAAGTAGCGAGTGTTATTCGTTGGGTTCCAATGGGTAAGTATGCACAATTTGGTTCAGATCGCTGAAACGGTGTAGATTTTTGTCAAAAGACCTAAATGCAGGGAATGGAGTGGTCTATCCGAAATTTCAAGCAGACAGTGTTACTCGTCGGGTTCCAAAGGGTAAGTATGTAAAATATGGTTCAGATGGGTGAAACGGTGTAGATTTTTGCCAAAGGGCCTAAATGCAGGGAATGGGGTTGGTTTGTCCGAAATTTAAATTAGACATTGTTACTCGTCAGGTTCTAAAGTGTAAGTATACAAATTTTGGTTCAGATCGGCGAAACTGTGTAGATTTTTGACAAAGGGCCTAAATGCAGGAAATGGAGTGGTCTTTTCGAAATTTAACGTAGACAGGGTTACCCGCAGGGTTCCAAAGGATAAGTTTTTCAAATTTTGGTTCAGATCGGTGAAACGGTGTAGATTTTTGACAAAGGGCCTAAATGAAGGGAATGGAGTGGTCTGTCCGAAATTTAAAGTGGACAGTGTTACTCCTCGGGTTCCAAAGGGTAACTATACAAATTTTGGTTCAGATCGGTGAAACGGTGTAGATTTTTGACAAAGGGCCTAAATGCAGGGAATGGAGTGGTCTGACCGAAATTTAATGTAGACAGGGTTACCCGAAGGGTTACAAAGGGTAAGTGTACAAATTTTAGTTCAGATTGGTGAAACGGTGTAGATTTGTATAAATAGCAGACAAACATTGAGCTTTATATAATTATATAGATAGATGTGTGTGTTCAAACCCACTAGTCTGAGATGTTTGGAAGCTTTTATTTAATACATTTTTGGATAAATTCTTATTTAGATTTCATCATGACGCCTAAAAAAACACGAGTACAAGATTGGAGATGGATTGGAGAAACTCGACGAAGATCACTGGCGAATCGACTACGATTTGAGTAAGTAGCCTAGACCTACATAATTAAAAGTACCAAGTTATTTAATCGTTGTTTTATTTATTTTTATATTCAGTCAGAGCACAAATAATGTAATAAAAAACCTTAATGGTCTTTGGAATTTTTGAAATAGTCTTCTGACTGCATTTTTCGTATGATTCAAACATAACCTAAAATATAGCCTTTGTAAGTTCACTCTTAGGAACATATTCTTAGGTTCAATTCGCCTTCTAATATTTTTGTAAGTTCACTCTTAGGAACATATTCTTAGGTTCAATTCGCCTTCTAATATTGTAATGTGTCTTATTCTCGACTTCCATGTTCCGTCAGCCATAATATTATAATGCATTGCTCATGTTACTCGTAAGCTTGGAAGTAGTCTATGATTCACACTCGGCTATACCCCACGTCAGGTCAAGACCTGAGGAAAATATCCCTCCGCGTATCTTCTCTCTCTGTCCCATCTTGTGTTTCCAACATGGCGCGCATCTGATCGAGTATCTGAATCTACCTTAACCACAAACGACTTTATTGCGTTAGGACCTTTGATTCACTTCAATTACGAATTTATCTACGGTATATTCACTGAACCAAATATGTTTTCCTATCATGTCGAAACCCGAGGCTCTGTGTTAATTTTTAAAAAAGGTTGCTTGTAGTTTTATGTTATTGTGTCGATTATTTAAAACATTATAACATTATTTGTGTTAGGCGAGGAATGACACATGAACGACGAGTAATATAAGAAGACGAAATGGCGTGTGTCCTTGGACCCTATGAACCAACTAATTGCTTATTTGTGATCCGTCAGCATCTTATCTTGGGAAAGATCGAAAGTTGACGGGGAGAAACAGCTGCTTCCTTGAAGGGTTATGACACGTACTCTTGAGAATCAGAAGGCAGAATGATCTACTGTTAGTACAAAGACTTAACTGTAACGTGAAGTGGAGGGTAATTATAAAACAAAACAATAATTATACCGCGCATAGGAAAATAATACTGTCAGGTGTATATGCGGATTAGCCATCATCAAAATGTCATAACAAAACATGGCGAGTAGGCTATATATTTTCGGTTGAGCTGACATGGGCTACTGAGAAGTAAACACTTTCCTATAAATAAGATTAAATGCTAGGATACAGCATGTGTATATAACTTACAGTCGCTAATCTTCCTCCTTTGCTTTGATTCCACTGAGACCGCCGACAGATGATTCACTAGTATCACTATCACCATTAGCTTTCACTGTCACTTACGTCACAGTTGGATTTTCATTCTTGAGAAAAAGAAGAATGCACTTTCCTACGAATTCCACACAGAACAAAATTCTAAATACTGTGACACATGAACCCTCTTTCCTTGTGACACCGGTCGACTTCTCGCTGAAGACTCGCCTTGAGCTTTGAATTCAGCGCGCACCGAGTAAACACTGTATGTCGAAACGCCAGTCAAGTATGCAGTCTTCTTCACCAACTCTTCTACTGTCCACTCTGGATTGTCATCCCTCAACCTACTACAGTATATACATTTAAAATCATTTGTTTGCACCTTTTACTGAACTTCTCTCCACCTTTATTATTTTTGAAGTATTTTATTGGTGATCCAAGCTTTACAGCTGCAGTTTGAACACGTTGTCTACTTGAAGAAGCCATCTTGAACTCCGTGCAATCATAACAGTATTGCCAACCTTTGAACCTGATTTGCCACAACATCGAATGAGTCGGTTACCCTTTTGCCGCTCAAACAAAGTTTATACAGAACGAAATATAATATAATATCAAATTCGTACCGAATTAGTCTGCCTATCGTATAAAATACCACTACAAGCTATATTCGCGCACACAGTTAATCACATGAAAAGCAAGGTTGGTGCAGCTCCCAATTAACGAGAAAATGATTAATTTATTCATAGATTTATACCAAGGAATTTCTTGAAAGTAATCTAGCCAGTTTATCGAAACATAGCAACATGCGCTGAAACATCTTTTAATGCAAAAACAAGCAGAAAAATTGGGAACTATTTCCTTGCGCGTTAGCCTTTTCACAGACCAGAACATCAAAGGGACCGCTTAGGTCTTGACCTGACGTTCGGTATAGTGGTAGTGTGAATGTATTGGTGATTATTTATGTAGCTTATATGTCGTTGGCTACTGACCTATAGCCTACTAAGTAGTAGGCAGATAAAATATTTATATTACGCCTATTTTTATTTGTTTCAGTCATGGTTGCGACAGATTAGTGTGGTAGCCTTCAACTAACTTCAAAGGTTGTGCAACATGAATCAATCATCATTCTGAAGAGCCATATACTCACATGTGCACGGCATATGCACTGAGCTCGAGTCACAGATGCAAATTTTCAGAGAATACCACCAATATCTCATAGCTCGCTTTTATATAGTTCTCGACATACTTTACTGCACCACTGAATGTCTGGGTGGAAATTACTGATGTACTAAAGTTGGGTGAGACAAAGTCATTGTTCGCTACTTGGTTAGATGACACAGTTTGGGCGAAGCCACTGGTTGCAATACGTTATAAATATTGGTCGCAACTATAGCCTACTTGTATTATTAATTCTGAATGAAAGTAGAACGCGGCTTATACACTTGCATCGGACATAAATGTGACTTTTTCATACCTTGTATCTTGTTTCATCTTCTGGGCGATCATATTGAAATTTGGAACCCTGGCCACTACTGCACCCCATATATGTGCATAAGTACATAAATATGCTTTTTAATTTATTGCTCTTTAAAAAACGGCTGCCATATTCCAACAGCGCTTGCATCTCGTTCAACTGTCAACCAGGCACACATCGAGGCGCATACATTGTTGCCAACATGTGGGATACAAAATCTGCTTCCTTTGGTCATAAATGAATATTTTTTCTAAAATAACCTCCCTCAAGAATAGTGAAAACCGCATCAAAGTCCATCCAGTGGTTCTCGAGATTACCCGTTACTGTACCGGTTCGGTACATTGAGTGTTCATCTCCTGTAGCCCTCCTCCCCCACCCATCTACCAGAAGAAGAGGTACGCCACTGACGGCGGAGTGTCGACAAGAATAAGAGAAACCCTGTATTTATTTGGACGTTCTGAACTTTTGAAATTTCATCAAAATTGGAAAATAAAACTTTTGTCAAAATTTAACAGTGGCCATCTGCTAACAATGGCACATAAAAAATAATAAACCTTAATAAGAGATTTTGATAACTCGTCGTTCGACGCCAATTTAAAATTATCGTGGTGGCGGGAAGCCGTGCCAACTGAACTTGAAGAGGGACTCTGAAAAATCCATATGAAGGGTACAGGGAAAGAAGGGGCTCATTGCTTTTTTTGTCAAAAATCGTGATCCTCACTCCATCTATTGAGGTTTACTTGTACTTCCTAATGGTCAACTTCGTCTGTGAGGGTTCCCTGCAGAGATAATAAGCTGAAAAGAAAGAGCATACAGGGAAAGAAGGGGCTCATTGACATACCTGCAGGGGAAGAACGAGCTCATTGTACAGCCTATTCATTCCGCGCTTAGTGTACGAGCTGCATTAGGTAGGCTAGGCAGTGTTGTTTGTGTTTGCGTGGGGACACGTGATTGTAGGCTACCACTGTGTTACTTAACTATGTGTCGATAATATGGAGCACTCACAAGTGAAAGACATTATGGAACCGAAAACAAAGAAACGTAAATCGTATGGTAGACTGTCTGTAGCTAATAAAAAGCTCAAACTGCAGTCCCATGAAATGGGAATGACTGTAACTGTAAGCACCGTTGTTTTGAGACTGTTCCGGAAGAAACAAGATACAAGTTCTTACAACAATTTAATCTTCTTGAAACACATGATGAACAGAGTATGTACCTCTGTGGATTAATTTCTGTTATACCGGTAAACAGACCTTCAACTAGTGAATCTGCTGTACATTATGTTGCAACATACAAGTACAAGGTTCGGGGTCCAGTTAGAGAAGATGACACGGAGGTTGTGAAAGAATTTGATGTAAGCCGCAAAGCCTTTATGGCTATACACGGTATAAGAAAGAAAAAAATTGAGTATCTTGTGAAATCCTTGCAAACCACAGGTTCTGCACCGATGGATATGCGAGGGAAGCATGGGCAACAACGTCATAAATTAGTATTGACACTGTAAGTAGTATACATCAGCACATAAATTCCTTCAAAGACTGTCAAAGCCACTACAGCTTACATGATTCGTCCAAACTTTACCTGCCTGAAGATCTAAAATATTAACAAGATGTTTCAAATGTTCAAAGAAAAACATCCAGACATTCAAGTAAGCTATGAGACTTGCAGGAGCATATTCGGTAGGGATTTCAACATTGCCTTCTGTTATCCCAGGACTGATACCTGCAGCATATGCGACGAGTATATTGCTAAAAAGAAAAGTATAGAAGCAGAGAAGAAACTAAAATCTAGCTCGGAAGAGGTTCGCAGATTGGATGATGAATTGCGTCTGCTGACATTAATGAACACCGTTCATAAGAAGAAAGCAGAAGCATTTTATATGAGAAAAAGAAGAGATGAGGAGAATGCGAAAAGACAATGTGAATTTGAGGCGATTTGCTTCGACTATGGGAAAAATTTGGCTGTTCCTAACATCTCCACGAATGATGTCTACTACAAGAGACAGTTATCTGTGTTTGCATTCAACGTCCATGTACTGTCCACCTCCCAAAGTGTTTTTTATGTGTAACCGGAGCATGAAGGCAAGAAGGGAAGTGACGATGTTTGCTCCTTGTTGCATCACTTCATTTACAACCATTTACATTCAAACGTAAAGCATCTGAGCATGTTCTGCGACTCGTGTAGTGGACAACAGAAGAACTTCACTTTCTTTCGGTTCCTCTACAACTTAGTGAACGTTGAGAAAAAACTGGAGTCCATCACTGTATCTTTCCCAGTAAGGGGCCATTCCTATCTGGAGAACGATGAGAACATGGGTTTGGTGAATTCTAAAGCCCAGGCAATTGTTCCTAGTGACTGGATCTCTATTATAAAAACCGCACGTCAGAAGCCCTCACAGTCCGTAGTTGTAACAGTCCCGGCCAGTTACAGAGATCAAGATTCGGAAAGGACCATTGTTGAGCTTTCGGACCACTTACAACGGCGCTTGGGAATCCGTTTCCATAGCAGCGAAACGGAAGAGACATGATGCTTCTAATCATCCTGAAGGCCAATTTGACCTGCCAGGGGATGCTTATGAAGGAAAGTGTATCATTCACTTCATGGTGCAATTCTCACCTTCAATTATCCCAACATTGCGCAATGAATTATAATACAATGCTTTTCTTCCCTAGGAGCTTTGCCCATATCTGATGAGAAGTTCAAAGACTTACAACAATTAATGAGATTCTGTGGTGATGAGGCAAGGGATTATTTCTCCAAAATTCCTCATAAATGAACTGTAGCTTATGTTATGTAATGTGATGGACGTACTAAGTATTAAGTAATTGCTATAATTATTATATATTGTGATTTTGTGCTTTTTAGAACCTTAAAAATGTTCATAGTTTATGTATTGCTCTTGTTATTTTAGTAATGATAATAAAAATTGACAATAATACACAAACTTAAGTTAATAGTTCAGTGCAATGAGCCCCTTTTTTTTCCACAAATGTATGTAGTTACAGAACATAACATTTATTTTTTGCCTTATTGAACATTTAAATTCCATAATGAAATTAGGTAACACATTTTTAATAAATATTCGAAGATTTGTGAATTACTAGACTTCAAAATATACACAAAGAACAGGTTTTACAAGGTTTTGAAGTTTAAAGTGCTCCTACTGAAAAATTAGTAAATTGTTGATGAGCCCCTTCTTTCCATGTACCCTTTATATGTTTTTAAATATGCCACCAAAAGTTGTAGTGGTAAGACTGTATAACGCCGCGGTGTCTGTGGTGACGCACCTAAAGCTGGAACATTGTCTTATGATCGTTTGAGAAAGAAGGTTGTGTTAAAAAGTTGGTCGCGAGAGGGACAAGCCGATAGGCTAGGGGTCGGATCCCTCTCCAAAAATGTAAGTGGTCTTTAAAGGTACGTGCGGACTGGTGATAAACTGGAAGCAAAGAAACTTTCGAATTTAAAAAGGTGGAAAATCTTGACTGGATAGAACTTGGGAAATTTTGCGTAAGACGGTTAAAATTGTAAAAGGGACGGATACACACGGTGATGTTAATTTAAAACTGAAGTTATTTTAAAGTGTGTGTGTTCTGGTGTTCGTTTTCATAATATATAATGTGGGATATTGGTCGTCTCGAGGCGCAGGTTTCAGGTTATGTCTGTTTTTTGGCCGCGTGCATATTCCAGGAGGTACCAATTTTCATTATCTTAATTGTTATTAACTTCAGGTCCACCTAGTGTTATTAAATTCCGTTTTTATTCTATTTTGGGGGTATTTTCCTGGTCCTAGAAGGGTTAAATTTTCATTTGGAAATCTGAGGTTACCGGTAATTGTTGTTCTTTCGGCTCAGCATTTTGAGAGACTTACTTTCCCCTGTAATGCCTTTTTCCTGCCTCTTTGGTTTTGATTAGAGAAAATCTTTTTCTGTTTTTTTTTTTTTTTGTTGTTATCCGAGAGAGATTATTGTGTCAAGATGGATTTGCGAGGGTAAGTTTGTGTGGTTTTTATTGTCGGGTGGTGTAGTCGGGGACTCTTGGTCCTTTATTTTCTGACGGTGCTTGTTTGGATGGGCGTTTTGTTGTATGTTTGATTCCCTCTCGGGGAGAGACTTACTTTCCCCTGTCATGCCTCTTTCTGCTTGGCTTTGGGCGACTTTCGGCTTCCGGTTCTCTTTCTTGCTATATTTTGGGAGGGGGGAATTGGTTTTTGTTTTTGGTCAGGTTTTGGTTCTTCTTGTGATTATTATTCGGCTTCCTTCCTTGTTGTTTTTTTTTTTTTTTTTTTTCATTGGCATAATTCTGTTTTTCTTTGGAAGGGTATCTTAGGATTTTGTGTGAATAAAAATTGAGGGGCGCCCGGGATAGGAGGTTAATTTTTAATATTGTTTTGTTTTGTTTGTTTTTTAGGGTAGGTTAAGTTTTGGTGCCTTGCTTTGATGACATTCAAATACATTTTCCTTAGGGGGTCGACGTGTAAGTTTAAATATTGTATCCAGGCAACTCCATTTCTGTACTGTACTAATTTCCATAAGCATCCGTGGCTTAGGCGGCAGCACGCCGGCCTCTCACCGCTGGGTCCGTGGTTCAAATCCCGGTTACTCCATGTGAGATCAGTGCTGGACAAAACGGAGGCAGACAGGTTTTTCTCCTGGTACTCCGGTTTTCCCTGTCAAAATTTCATTCCAGCAACACTCTCCACTATCATTTCATTTCATCTGTCATTCATTTAATCATTGCTCCCGAGGAGTGCGACAGGCTTCGGCAGCCGGCACAGTTCATGTCCTCGCCGCTAGATGGGAGCTTCGTTCATTCCATTCCTGACCCAGTCGGAGACTGGAAACAGGCTGTGGATTTTTTCACTAATTTCCATACACCTCATCTAAATGTAAATGGGCACATTAGTTTTAGTTTTTTTTTGTTTCTTTCTTGCTATTGTTTTTTGGAATTATCTTGAATTCATTGTTATTTTCTAGACTCCCTTTCATTTCTTAGCGAGCTATCCTAGGCACCTATCCCCAACACGGCCTCGTTTAGGGTTCCCGTCTGCTCTCTGGCTCTGTCCAGTATCCTTCTTCCTGTTTTGGTCCTGTGGGTGTGTTTTCTTCGGGACAAACTTCGTAGGATTGGGGTAGGAGAAGAGAACCACCCAGCGGAACTGACCGGAGAGAGGTAAGTATGCTTGAGTTTTCCTCTTATTCCTGCAAGCGTGGCAACACTGTCATCTGGTTGTCTATTTTGATGTGCTTGCTAGGTCGGTTTCTTAGTTGGGGGGTTACAGTTACATCCAAGAATCGGGGACTTTGTTTTATCATTTCAAATGATCTTGTCGACTTCACCGTTATGCGTTACTGTTACGGTGTGTATGACGTCATCATGTTGTTCAGTGCATATGCACAGAGTCTGAGTTTACTCCTGGGGTCTGGCGTTATGCGATACGGAGACGGCGAGTGCGTGACTTCATGCAGCAGAGTGCACCTCCCGCTCTCCATTCCCCGCGTGGGCAGCCTAAGTTAAAGGGTAATGACGGCGAGTGCGTGACGTCATGCAGCAGAGTGCACCTCCCGCTCTCCGTTCCCCACGCGGGAAGCCTAAGTTAATGGGTAATGGAGTCTGTTGAAAGAGCCCGCCCTCCTGAGCCTTTCTAACATGTGTAGCATTTGTAGCATGTGTCATTTGAAATGATATAAAGTCTAGTGTCTCAGACTGACTGTATCTTTTTATACTATGTAGAGATGTGCACCGAAAAATGTAAGCACTTTGATTTTTTAGAAACCATTTGAGTAGGCCTAACACTTTCATAATAATGTTATTAATACAGTATTACGATCATGTAGAAATGAGCGGAAGTGTGGTGGACGTAAGCACATTGTAGGTGTAGCCAGCAGCATTCGTGGCAATGCTGCCTTCAGTTCAATGCTTATCCGCCGAACTGTCAGAGCACATCTCTGAAAAATACAACTCTAAAATAAACGACTGGCTGGACGAAATCATTGGCCGCTACTAGGCCAGGTGACTGTGTGGATGAAAATTACTGCTTGTAATGCATGCAAGGGGGTCTGGGGTGTAAGCCCCAGGTTAGGTTTATATGTAAAGCCTTATTCCGCGTTCACCATTCTCGAACTAAGCGGCAAAACCAATTCCAAACAATAATGTTGGCACTGCTGAAAAATGTAATAACACCCTTTAGCGATAAAATGTTCAACTCTTGCATCTTAGTCATATTATGTATTACTGTAGACACGTTTCCAGATTTTGGTGGAGGTTGACTCGTATATTCTGCTCTCGTAACTTAAATATCTCAACTTTCTACAGAAAATTGTATTTTGTTGGTACCTTCTCGTCCCATGTGCTAGGTAACTTCCCAGTGCATGTGCATTGTCAAAGTCTAAATCCTACTACTATCTGAGAATGTATTTCCTAGGTATTTAATCTCCGTAACGGCCTGTTTCTCAATCGCTAGGCAAAGTTCGGAGTAGCGTACTCCCAGCATCAAACGCCATATTGTGTTTTTCAATCGCTAGACTGCCAAGGGAATTAATGTGGTGGGTAAGTTGGTCATATTTACTCGGTGCTATTTGTGCTGAATATGCATTAAACCTTCGGAGTAGTGACAATCTGTAGTTGCTTGTTGTATTTCTCCTACCAGCTATAAACACAATAATTTTAGGTTTTAGGTTTTAACCTGAAAAAAATTCAGTAAAGCTGAGAATTGGTACAGTTATCCTATTTGATGTTCTTAACAACATATTCAAAGTCCCCGGTCTTCCCGTGTCGGCTTCCTGGATTTCCAGCCGTTTGAACTCCTGGAATGCTGGAGAAGTTGTTGGTGTCACTGGAATGCGCATTGTAAGCGAACAATTTGGCTTACAGTTCTCTAACATGGCTTAAATTAAAGGAGAAAAAATAAGCTATAAGTTAACTTATGGGTTGGCATGTTAGCGATACTTCCGGTCTAACAGGAAACTAAAAAAATGCCGCGAAATTGAAAAATAAAAAAAAGTGCCACGTTTTTCTTTTTTGACGTTTGTTGGCAAACTATCACGAATATCGCAGACAAGTCTGGTAGGTATAAAAGTTATTGGCGACAAAATAAGCTTTCATTTGATGTATTTATAATCGATGTCCGAATAATAGTTGCCGAGCTATAGCGGTGTAAACAAAATATTGTTACGTCATTCTCTTCTCCGTCTGCGCTACACGCACACACTGCGACCGGGACGCGTTCTGATTTTGCATTGTTACATCCGACAGGAGCTTCCTTTCTCTATGATAAATGAAGTGCTTCCCCTAATTCAAAATATTTCTTGCTTAAAACCCAACCCCCCCCCCTCCTCTTCCCCCCCCCCCCCCCCCCCCCTACAAAATAATTGAAATTTTTCCAATTATTTTGATTGTTTTTAATGAAAATCACCCTTTTTGTACATCTGCTCCTAATAGTGAAAATAATTCAATTTCGCATTTTGAGTCCACCCCCCACCCCAATCGACATCTCTTCATTCTATAAGGTGTTCTCGGTGCATTTTTTTACGTGCTTTATTGAGCTAAGGTAAACAACATTAATGTTTTAATATGTAAAATATGTAACCAGTTGTGACGTGGCGATCATAAATTATTATTTTAATGCCATTTTTAGGAGAGCAAATATCTTAAGTAAAAAGTAGTGTGAATATCGGAGTAGATATTTCTGCTTAAAACTAATACAGTTTATAATGTATTATTTATCAAATAATTCAAATAATTTTTGTTAGAAACCAATTTGTAAACAAAAGAGAATGTTAATTTTATCACAGCAAAGTAAAATGGTGTAACAACATACTGAAAATAATATATACCTGCAAAATATGTATGCAGTGAATGCTGCCGGCTTGCGTCGGATGTTGGCGGCAAAGTAGCCAAATCGAACGACGCAGTAACTGTCTGTCTGGCGATAGTCCTTCCATACAGATGCACATGAAGCTAGCTTACAGAATTGAATTCCGTTGAACAATTTTTCTCCAGCTATCTTGATATCTTCCTTGGATGTGCCTGGCTGATTGAAAACTTCGACAGTTTTCAGAAGATCTTCGTTGTTTTTGAGAATGCCCTTATACGCTTCTTCCGTTTACTAAAAATAGCCGAAGTTGTGTCACATCCGCTCACGGCATGTGCAAATAGCACACAACTTTTCATCTCGCCGATATCTTCCTGATTGTTTGTGATAGGGAAAATCTTTCCAAGAGATTTTGAGTTTCCAGGACTGTAAAAATGGGTGTAGTTGTTCTGTCTTGCTTTTGCCAACAACATGCATAGTACATCAATGCCTGACACTATAACAATAACAGCATGATCTTCGGCATCTAGAGACAACGCTACGTCGACAATTAGTGAATCTGCGTCCCCTGTCGCCTGACGAAGAGCAACTCCAGCATTTCTAAGCTCCTTTGTCAACGTAGAGATGAACCGTCCCTTGTTTTTGGTGTTACTTAGAAAGTCTGCCTGAGAAGTGGAAACCTTTGTGTTGGAATCGAAGACGATGTCTATGGATGTCCGCTTCCCCGCACGGCGTGCCTGCTCCTGGTTCTTCGTGCTTGGAGTCTGATCGTAGTTGCCAAACACAATGGTAACGCTTGAAGGATAGTGCTTGCTTATGTACAACTTGCAGGACTGGATTATGACACCAAAAGTTGCAGGTCTTGGCCATACAACGGTATGCAAAAGCAGACCTCCATCAACGACTACTTTGCGTTGTTCTTCAAAATCTTGGAGGCTTCTGAAGATTTGAAAAGGTGTTGAAGTGCTGACTTCGCTGTTTTTCTCAATAAGGATGAATCGAAGAGAGCTGGAGGTGTCAGTGCAAGCTCGTACTTCAAGAACTCCACGATATCCGCTTCCGATTTCATCACACACATGATTCGCATGAAAAGTTAGTGCGGGTTGACCGGGACGATGTCATCATGAATTTTTAGTTGGCACCCAACAACTGACAAAGGGACTACGCGGCTTTTTCTTGCGAGCTTGAGACCCTCAAAACTTTTCCCCACCATTTGTTGTATTGCTTCTTCACCAACTTCTCGAGCCTTGTAGCAGTTGATGCTGTTGTCTGCAACTGCGCCAGTGGAAAGCGATTGAAGACTTTCTTTATTTAAATCCCACGGAGAGCGACCTTCTACCCACGAGCGAAACACTTCTGCGTGGCGATTCTCGATCTTCCGCCGCGAGTCTCTCAACTCAACGTTCTGTTCCGAGGATTTTGTCTTTATACCAGGCACATTTTTTACAGCTTCACAGATCGGGATGCACAGTGGAAACGCCGAGACAAAGTGAGCCAGCGCGCTATCGTCCACTCCCTGTCCTCTTGTTAAACCTCCATGTGATTTCATAGGCCGCATAAGATCCTGTTCTATGGCCATATCTGACCATATTCCAGCCCAAAAATCATGCGAGCGTCGGATGGAAAAGTACCCGTTCTTCGTGAAGTTGATGTACTCGTCCACGGGCATCTTCTGATCTAACTTACGCATTTGATGCAGGTACAAGTAGGCTGACTTAGCGTAGTGAATACGCCCTGCAGCGTGTAGGCTGTGGTAACATCTTCGATACGCAGTACAAATGGAGGTTCCAATTTGATGTTCTTTCTGCCCGAATAAACAGCCGAACGATTTCCACTTGCCTGTAGTACTCCGCCCACAGCTTCGCTGTCAGGCTAGCTTCTGACAGAGTCTTCATCTTGTCTTCCATGTACTCCTTGACCCGAGTTACAACTTGATCTTCGCATACTTCTTGCGGTGTTAGTTTTCCTTCTAAAACCTTTTAAAACTATAACAACGCCCATCGGATCGTCGAGTGGCTTCTTACACAAAATGCAGTCTTCAAAACTCATTTTTATCACCACAATAAATAACACTTATATGGCATAACACACATCGGCCAACAACCAACTGTTTAAAATTTAGAAACAAAAGAAAACAAGAAGCTCCGCCAATTCGACGCATCAATGCTGCGGGCGAACGTGTCAGTTGACCGCTGAGAAACAACGCAAACACGAGCTGATTCAGGTCGCGCGCCATTGTTTAAATCTCTGTAGCTCGGCAACTATTACTTGCACATCAATTATGAATACATCAAATGAAAGCTTATTTTGTTGTCAACAACTTTTATAGAAGACTTGTCTGTGATATTCGTGATAGTTTGCCAACAAACTTTAAAAAAAAGAAAAACTTGGCCCTTTTTTTTTTAAATTTCGCGGCATTTTTTTCGTTTCCTGTTAGACCGGAAGTATCGCTAACATGCCAACCCATGAATTAACTTATCGCTTATTTTTTCTCCTTTAATTAGCCATGTTAGAGCACTGTAAGCCAAATCGTTCGCTTACAATGCGCATTCCAGCGACACCGCCTACTTCTCCAGCATTCAAGGAGTTCAAACGGCTGGAAATCCAGGAAGCCGACACGGGAAGACCGGGGACTTTTAATATGTTGTTAAGAACATCAAATAGGATAACTGTACCAATTTTCAGCTTTACTATTTTTTTTAAAGGTTTTGACCGTTTTTAGACTAAAATTCCTGGGCTATATGATTTGTGTCATGGATTTGTATTTTAATTGCATGAATCTTTATTTCATGGCTTGTTTTCGTTTATCAAAAAGTGCTGTGATGGCCGTGCTAGAATTATTAACTTCGGTACGCATACATGTAACGATATTTGTATACATTATACGGCAATAGAAAACTAAAAAATTTCAAAGATCTCGTATACTACACAGCTTGGACATTCTTAAAATTCACCACACTACACGTGAATAATGAAATAAAAGGCAAAACCATTGGCCTGGATAAAGATTATTGATGCGTGACTACCCCCACTGTGCGTGACAAAAACCAGGGGTGTTATATATTAGCTAACGCGGCCCACGCTACCTTAATTTTTCATATTAAAGCATATCATCATTTAAATACTGATACGAAGCCTGAGACCATGTGGTTTGTGTTTCAGTAAGTTGACACCAGAGATCGCATTTGCGTTTACCGTTCAGAATTCAATTTTGACCAATCACATAACACCACACGGTACCATATGCGTGGGGCTGGCAACATTTTATTTATCCTATAAATTACGACCACCGTAGCTAACAACTCAAATTGGTAACTCTGTATGATACATCACTCCCACGTAACTTTTGTAAAGTACAAAAATTAACCATAATATCTGTAGTAATAGTCAGGAAAAAATCTGGAGATGATGAAGTAATAGATATTTACTCCTCCACTGTCTTTAAGCCATCCGCCGAGCCAAATAGGATCACGACTTATATAGATGAGATTCCAGCTGAGTCCGCCATTTTCGCTGTTAATTATGCACAAGTACAGTATTGCCAATCCCGCACTTACAATACTACTTTGTATAAGCGTGGTACCATGAAACAAAATAGCGCCAAGTTTGAACCAGTCGTAATGGATTGTGCAAGCTGTTTTTGTCTAGATCAATAATTGTTAGGTCGTTAGGCCATACAAACGCCCCTGGTTTTTTGTCACGCACAGTGCGGGTACACACGCATCAATCATTTTCATCCAAACCAATGGTTTGTGCCTAGACCAATAATTTTTAGGCAGTGAGGCGCTGGTTTTGCCGCTTAGTTCGAAACATGGAATCCTTGCGATTAGCGTTCATTACTGTGGTGAATACTGTTCTACATACAAAACAACCCTATCGTGGGGCTTACGCCCAGACCCCCTTGCTTGAAGTGCAATCAGTAATTTTCGTCCAGACAGTCGTCTAACCAAGTAGCGACCAATGGTTTCATCCAGATAGTCGTATTTTATCACATAATTACATTACGTGTGGCATCTAATGTATTTTGTATCGGATATGTTGGTAACTAATGACGTCAATGTGATCGCTCTCTGCGGCAGTTTCACATACTAAATATGCTGTCGAACATGGCTGCGGTTGTTAAATATATAATAAATAAAAACACACATTAACGTGATTTAGCACATACTGTATATCCGGTGCAGAAGTGATCAAGGTTAGTAGTTACAATTGCTAATGTCCCCCTGCCAAAAGATGAAATAAGGTATGAAAATGATATACCGTATTTCCTCGCATAATCATCGCGACCACTTTTCAAACACTAAGATAGGTTTATAAAATTTCATCGCATACCGGTAGCATATTCGTATTTGTGCGCCCGTCAGTTGTACAAACTGTCGCGAGCTAACAACCTGGTGTGAAACGAGTCCCTGCCTCGGTGCCTGAGGGCTTGACCATGTGATGTGAGCGGGCAGCATCGTCAATTAGCACGTTTGTATTTGTGCGCTGATCGGTTGCGCATTCTGCCGGGACTTTGTCAGAAGAAAGTAATCTCGTCTTAATGTCTGCGGGCTATGAAACGCGACGTGAGTGGCCAGTATCGTCACGCGAGATTATAATCTGACGTGACCTTGACAGAAGACAGGAGCCTGTCTCTCTGACTGCAGGCTATGACTCACGCCACAAATTAGGCTCTCGCTACGCGAACGGTCGACCTACGGCACGCTAACAACTATCGCGCTCAACGTCACTCCAGGGGAGTGAAACTTGAGTGGACCCGTCGCTTCCGTGAGATGGCCTCGGAATGACGAGATTCAATAAGCCGCCGTACGAAGCGGCCCCAGTTTGCCGATGTGGAAACAGGCTCAACAGCTATTGGCGGAATCTTACGCAAGGGCACCCCGGGTCAGTCTATCATCAGCCACTTTCGTGAAAACATCGCAACAGATGCCCGTGCATGATCTTAGGCACGTGTTGTCCACAATGAGAAAATACAAAAATTATACGGTGATCTTGATGACAGTGAAATACACGGAATTACATAATAAACAAATAATGAGAAAGCGCACAAGAGTGCAGAAAATAATGATACAGTATATATTTAAAAATTGTGGTTTCCTTCTTTGAACTTAAATATTCTTCGTATAATCGTCGCACCCTACTTTTTTCCACGAATTTTAGGCTAAAATTATGAGACGATTATGCAAGGAAATACGGTATTATCAAAGTGCAAAGGAAAAGAGTGATACGTGGTACAGAATTAATCTGAAATTTCACTACAGTATATAAGTCGTGTTATAAAAGGAAATAGTGGGTGGGTTACAGACAGCAAAGGAGAAAACATCTATTAGGACAGCATTTCCACAATTATTATTCATCCTTACACAAGGTATTTAGGCTAATTTAAGTATTCTACTTGGTTCATCACTCCTGAAGTGTTACCTCTATTACGTATGTCGTTTTGCCTTGAACAATTTTGTTTGAAGACGGGCTATTATTTTATTTTAGAACTAGCTGACCCGGCAGACGTTGTCCTGCCAATCAAAGAAGTGTTGTAACTTTGTTTCTTGCAGTGCTTTTGGATACACAATATTTTTCCAATTTCTGTTAACTGCCCCTAAACTATCGTGAAATGAATTAACTAATCTAGAAACATTCGTGGGAGCGTGCACAACAACTCTCCAAAGTTCCATCGCAATCGGATAAATGGCATATAACGCATACGGGATTTTGTTTAAATGATTCGTGCGCAGTCACTCATTTGTTGAATCTACTCGTGCTCTACCAACTGTGAAATTGATTACTAAGTTAGAAAGCTTCACGTAAGTGTTCACAACAACTCATCAAAGTTTCATTGCAATCGATGAATAGTATATGAACGCATACGGGATTTTGTTGGAACGTTTCACTTGTCGTCACTCATTTGCTACATCTACTCGTGCGCTACCTATATTGTAAAATGGATATACCAAGTTGAACACCTTCCCTGGCGTGTACACAACAACTCATCAAAGTTTCATCGTAATCGGATGAATGACATATGAACGCATACGGGATTTTCTTTATAAGTTTCGCATGCCGTCACTCATTTATTGAATCTACTCATGCACTACCTATTGCAAAATAGATTTACTAAGCCTGGAACCTTCTCTGGAGTGTACTCAATGATTCACCAAGGTTTCATCGCAATCGGTTGAATTATATATGACCGCATACGGGACGTTGTGGAAACGATTCGCGAGCTGTCGCTCATTTGTTGAATCTACTCGTGCACTACTTATTAAAAACTGGATTTATTAAGCCAGAAACCTTTCCTGGAGTGTACACAACAATTCAGCAGAGTTTCATCGCGATCGGATAAATGGTATATGAATGCATACAGAACTTTGTTGAAACGATTCGCGCGCCATCGCAAATTTTTGTTGAATCTACTCGTGCGCTACCTATTGTAAAATGAATTTACTAAGCCAGAAACCTTTACTGAAGTATACACAACAATTCACCAAAGTTTCATCGCAATCGGATAAATGGTCTATGGACGCATATGGTACTTTGTTGAAATGATTCGCGTGCCGTCACTCATTTGTTGAATCTACTCGTGCGTTCCCTATTGTAAAATGGATTTATTAAGCCAGAAACCGTCCGTAGGGTGTACACAACATCTCAGCCAAGTTTCATCGCTATCGGACGAATGGTATTTGAACGCATACGGGACCTTATTGAAACGCTTCGCGCGTCGTCGCTTATTTGTTGAATCTACTCGTGCTCAACCTCCTGTGAAATGAAGTTAGAAATCTTCACGTAAGTGTACACAACATCTCACCCAAGTTCCATTGCAATCGGATGAATGGTATATGGACACATACGGGATTTTGTTGAAACGCTTCGCACGTCGTCGCTCATTTGTTGAATCTAGTCGTACGCTACCTATTGTAAAATGGATTTACTAATCCAGAACCCTCCTGTTACAAATCAATTCTTCAACTCATGTCTACAATTCAAGAACAATCACTTTTATTGTACACAACAAGGAGCATTACTATCCAGCCATTACATTCAGTTACTCAAAAACTGTTCCATCTTGATCATCGACGCCCCAAAGGTGCCAAATTACAAAAAACAAATTTAATTACAGAAATACATTCACAAAATTACAGAAGCACATTCGCAACACCTCCCCTGGAGTGTACACAACATCTCACCCAAGTTTCATCGCTATCGGACGAATGGTATTTGAACGCATACGGGACTTCGTTGAAACGCTTCGCGCGTCATCGCTCATTTGTTGAATCTACTCGTGCGCAACCTCATGTGAAATGAAGTTAGAAACCTTCACGTAAGTGTACACAACAAATCATCGAAGTTTCATCGCAATCGATGAATGGTATACAAACTTATACGGGTTTTTGTTGAAACGCTTCGCGCGTCGTCGCTCATTTGTTGAATCTAGTCGTGCGCTACCTATTGTAAAATTGATTTACTAAGCCAGAAGCCTTCCCTGGAGTGTACACAACTTCTCACCCAAGTTTCATCGCTATCGGACGAATGGTATATGAACGCATATGAGACTTTGAAACGCTCTAACGTGCAGAGACAAACAGTAGAATTCGACATCACGGCCACCTTTGGTATAAAACACAACTTTCCGCCTCGGACGGTGTGTATGTTATGGTGGTAGTTGCACAGGTTGCGACCAGTTGGCTCTACGTGCAGAGACAAACAGTCCAAAAGCATCACTTTTCACTAAGGCTAGCGGTTTCCATGACTACTGTTTATGACTGTATATTGTGGTTCTAAAATTGTGTGTAAATTGTGGTTCTAAAATTCAAAAATTCCACCTGCCGGGTCAAATTGTGAATCTAAACCATACATGGACCCACCCTAACATACGTTCAAAATGTCATCGAAATCGGCCCAGCCATTTAAAATTCCACCTACCGGGTCAAATTGTGAATCTAAACCATACATGGACCCACCCTAACATACGATCAAAATTTCATCGACATCGGCCCAGCCATTTAGGAGTTCAGTCACAGACACACGTGTCGAAGAATTATATATATAAAGATAAGCATGGGTCCGGCGACTTCGGTGGCGTAGTCGGTAGCGTGCTGAGCTTCTATGGCCAAGATAGCGGGTTCAAACCCGGCCGAAGCCGTCGGATTTTTTAAGAGCGTTAAAAATCCCTCAGTATGCCTTCCTTCGGAGGGGAAGTAAAGCTGGTGGTCCCATGTCATAGATTTATGGCATGTTAAAGAACCTTCCACTAATTGCACCTGTGTGAAGCTAATTTTGATAGGTTAAGAATGTAAACAACGCTCTTAGGCTTCTATGTTCGTTGCCATGAGCCGACTGCGGTGGTGTCTAGTGGCTAAGTTCTGAACTTGGCCTAGTAATCGTTGACGGTGGCGCTTGGCGGCAAAAGTAGGATCTATTTGAAAAATTCTAAGTTGCAGTACTTAAAAAACAGATAACACACACTAATACAGTCATCACAATTAAAGCGGGCCATACACGCTGAGATCTGTATCGAGGGACTGTCTCATGAGGCGGACTCTAGATACAGGTCTCTCGTCTCCGTGGCGCTACACACGCCCAGATTACACATTTAATAAACGTACTGTACAGCTGTTTATTAATCGCGCCTATAATGGGATGGGAGTGCGTTCTATCGGCGACGAGTAGAAATTTTCCAATTACACGTTATGCATGGGCTCCAACTGGGATTGGAAAGGCCGGTATAGAGCGCATCCAGTCGGCCGTGCTCTGTGATACACGCGATACTTCCCTACACACGTGTAAACTTGTTGATACTTGTATCGTGTTGCTTGTATCTATCTCAAGGTCTCTTGTCCAGAGCGAGAGACGTGATACCTGCTCCGTTGCGTCATGATACCATATGAGGCCAGCTGTGACAACGCTACACACGACACAGCTGGTATCAGATACGCGTTTCATGAGACAGTCTCTCGATACAGATCTCAGCGTGTATGGCCCGCTTAACACCGGTTATCAGACAGATTCTACACACACCCAAAGTACACGGGGCTACATGACCGCGTTGTCGCAGCCCCTAAACTTAAGAACCAACCAACCAAGCATGGGTCCTAGTGGAAAATAATTCTATCACCTGAAACCAAAAATGCATGGGACGACAAAAACATCAAAATATCATTAATAACTCCCTAAGTATTCGTCGTATGATGAAATAGCAAGAGACAAAAAAGATGTAATGTGTTATTGTCTACAACATAGGGCATGTATAATTTTACATATTACCTGTTTTTCCTCCTGAATTTCACCCCTCCTCATGGGCCCCTTAAATGGATTTATGAAAAAACGGTGAAACACCTATTTTATTTATTTTTATGCTGATTTTTTTCCGCTGAGTTTCAAACTCCTCGCGTATGTTGTTTAAGAGATACACGCTCCGTTAGGAAATTGTGGGAAAAATTATGTATAAGAGACTGATACGTTTCATAGAAAAAAATAAAATATTATCAAACTCACAACATGGATTCAGAACGGAAAAATCTACACAGACAGCAATTTACGAATGTAGTAATTGTATACTGAAATTAATTGACAATAAGGAACATGTAACTGGCCTATTCTTGGATTTATCGAAAGCATATGATGTTGTTGACCATAAAATCCTCCTTACCAAACTAAATCTATATGGTATTAGAAGTCTAGCTAATAAATGGATCGAGTCTTACTTAACAAGGCGTAAACAAATAGTAAGCTTGAGACACAAGGATGATGGAACCAAATTACTTAATGAAACATTGTCCAATGAGGGAATTATTGAATTTGGAGTACCCCAGGGATCGGTTTTGGGCCCACTACTCTTTCTTCTATATATCAATGATATAACACAGAACGTTCATTCACATAAGGACATTTTGTTTGCGAACGATACAACACTCGTAATAAAAGGTGAAACTAAACAGGTCATACAGCAGTCTGCTGACTCCGTTACAGGAGAGTTAACCAAATGGTCACAATATAATCGCCTCAAAATAAACTATAAAAAAAACAGTATGTCTAAATTTCCACACTATACAGAATAGGAATCCTGCGAAACCCAATATAACATTAAATGGTCATCAAATAGAAAATAAATCAGAAACAAAGATTTTAGGACTATGGATACAACAAGACTTGAAATGGAATAAACATATACAATATCTGAATACTAAACTGAACTCGATGTGCTTTGCGTTACGTATTTTGAAAATCTGCACTAGCATGCACACATTAAGAAATACTTATTTTGCTTATTTCCATTCATACTTAAGATATGGGATCATATTTTGGGGTATGTCGCCAGATGTACTAAGCACGTTTAGGATACAAAAGAGGGCGATTAGAATGATGGCAAATGTAAACTCTAGAGAATCATGTAGACCTCTGTTAAAAGATTTAAACATTCTCCCACTGCCCTGCATATATATCTTTGAAAGTATTATGTTTTTTTTAATAATTTAATGAATAAAGATGTTTTTCTTAAAACAATGATGCTCATAGGCATAACACAAGACAAAATCAAAGCATTCATATTTCACACACACACACAAGCATATATCAAAAAGGAACTTTTCACACTGGAGTTAAATTATACAATAAACTACCCAAGTATATAAAACCTTTGATAGAATGTTGAAAGCTTATCTGCAGTGCCATTGTTTTTACTCAGTAGTTGAATATCTTAGCGTATAGGAGCGATGAAATCTATAATTATATTTTACTTTTTTAATTTAATTGTGATACCTAGCTGTATGTTGTTGTATTTATAGAATTAAATGTTCATATTATGATAATAGAGTGAGGTGTAAATAGTTGTGCAATAAGATTGTATCTATTAAGATTTGCTATTATAATAAGTTAAATAGTTATAATATTAGTAATATATACGTGTTAGTTCTTTTATTTTATAGATGTAAATTCTGACGTGTCCTATATCAAAAATGTATTGAATGCATGTATTTGATCAAATGGAATTAATATAAATCTACTTATCTATCTATCTATCCTTCAACCCCCACTTTTCACCCCTTTCACCTCATAATATACACCACATCGAAAAACCCTCAGACACGTGTCTTCTTATTTTTATTGATGAGTTTATATGCCGAGTATCGCATCCCCCAATGAAACCAATCGGGAGATATTGCTATTGAATGTTTCTTTTTTCAGAATTTCACCCCTCCCCATGAACCACATAAATATGATTTATGAAAAAAAAAATGTCGAACAGCTATTTACTTATTTTTAAGCAGTTTTTCCCCCTGAGTTTGATGAGTGAGTCAGTCAGTCAATCAGTTAGGACACTTTCTTTCCTGTTTTTTCCCCCCAGAATTTCACCCCTCCCCATGGGCCCCTTAAATTGGATTTATGAAAAAAAAAACGGTGAAACGCCTATTTACTTATTTTTTATGCTGATTTTTTTCCGCTGAGTTCCAAACTCCTCGCCTATGTCGTTTAAGAGATACACGCTCCGTTAGGAATCCTTCAACCCCCACTTTTCACCCCTTTCACCACATAATATACACCATATCGAAAAACCCTAAGACACGTGTCTTCTTATTTTTAATGTTGAGTGTATTTGCCGAGTATCACATCCCCCAATGAAACCAATCGGGAGATATTGCTATGCAATGAAATGCAGGTATACCCCTTTAACACCCCTTTAGAACCTGAATATCCAAAAATCCTTTCTTAGTGGGCGTTTGCGGCCCTCGAGGAAGCTGCATACCAAATTTCATTCCAATCTGTTCGGTGGTTTCTGAGATTTCGTGATGAATGAATGAGTCAGTCAGTCAGTGAGTGAGTGGTATTTGAGCTTTATATAGAAGATATGCACTGAAAATGTTAAGCACTTTGATTTTTTAGAAACCATTTGAATATCACTATCATAATAATGCTATTATTATTATGATCGTGTAGAAATGAGCGGATCATGTAGAAATGAGCGGAAGTGTGGAGGACGTATGCACATAGTAGGCGTAGCCAGCAGCATTCGCGACAAAGCCGCCTTCAGTTCAATGCTGACACCGTATTCCCTCTCATATATTCCGCTCTCGCAAGTTAAATATCTCAGCTCTCCACAGAAAATTGTTTTGTGTCGGTATCTTATAATTATAATTTTCGAGATATTACTCCTTCGATAAAGCTTGCCTTTCAACGCCTGTATTTAACTCGTCAATTTGTCAGTGAATTCAGTGAATTTTCTGCAAGTGGCTATTAATGTGCACGGTGACGAGAGGTCACGAGAGTATTCTACCAACCATCTCGTGCTATGCGGCTTGCAATTTTTTTGTCAGTTGGACCAGGTTCGATTTCCGGCTCTGCCAATAAATTTTAATTTTGGTCTGAGGGATGGAACACGGCACACTCGTGAAGCAAAACTGAGAAGAGGAGGGTTCGATTCCCATCTCAGCCATCTTGGAGGTGGTTTCCGCACTTCTACTCCAGGCAAATGCCGGGATGGTTCCTAATTTAAGGCCATGGCCACCTCGTTCCCAATCGTCATCTGAATAATAAATGCACACACTAATACAACCATCATAATAACACAGGTTATCAGGCAAATTCCACACGGCCAAGTACACAGATCTACATGACCATGATGTCGCAAAGCACCAAAATCAACCAACAACAACTGCTTTCTACCATTCCTAGAAGAAATCTTAAAGTTGTCATTCCAGTCTTATGCCCCTAAAATCCACGACTAGTTCGAATGGTTTTAGGCCTTCTTCTTGCATATCAATAGGGATTTGCCAATAGGCTTTCAACAGCTTGTCTCAATTCTGCCTCCAGTATGTAGGCCTATACATGCAAGAAATGAGTTCGGTACTTAACAAAACTAAAGATATGTACCCTACTATTCTATTTCTCTCCTACTCCTACTGTAAATCCTTCCCTGAACACTCATCTTAAAACAGAATAGTCTGCATTTTTGGACTAATTATAAAAAGGTAGCCTATGAGAAGAAATGAATATGCTCATCTATAGCTTCCAGGCAAAACTGGAAACAACCTTGAGTAGGCCTAAGTATTAATGTTTCTGTTCTTATGCATTTTATATGATGCTTTAAAATTCAATCTAGAAGAGCTAATTTAAGTTAACTTCACTACCGTACCATAATACTGCTTAAGAGTTAGACTGTTCAGGACTGATGACCAAGATGTCCTAACTTGAGCAAGGACTGCTTCAAAACTTTATGTAAAATGTATTTTCGTAAAAGGGCCTTTACATCGTTTGGATCATTTGCGTGCGATACGTGTTACATGGATGTGTGTGCTGACTTTTTGGTTTTAAATGATGTAAGTTGGCAACACCAAATGTGGCGGCCATGTTGGTTTTCTAGTAATTTATTTAAGGGTGTGTTTCTATCTCCCAGACTTTTAAAAATGGCCCCCTGTGGAGTTAACGAACAGCTGGTTCGTAACCGCAAGTAAAACTCAGCGAGAGTGATACGTGAATTATCATCCGCTGGTCACCGCTGGCTTGTTTACAATTATCACCAACATGGCGGCGAGAGGAGTATGATCTTGCTAGCAATTTAATTTATGTAGAAATCTATTCCAGTTCATGATAGTATGAAGTGCAATTCATTTTTCGATGAGGAATTGTATGTGCATTTATATTCAAATTGCAACGTGACACTGTTCGTCAAAACTATGTGAAAATAAGAAGTACAAATCAACACTCTTGCTGATCAACTGAAAGTTTCTACTACTTTGGATGCAAATCAAATGGCTGTCAGTAGTGTGGTAAGGGTGGTTCTATTTCCTCTCCTACTTTCATATAAACTTTGGCGATATCTCCCGAACGCATGATCGGATTTTAACGAACGAGGTGTTGTTGGCGTTGGGGTGACGTCCTCTTTGCTAAGAATGTGAGTTGGTATTTTTTTTTTTTTTTTTGAAAATTGTTGATTTAAAAATTGGCGCTATTTTGGAAACGGTGAATTTTAGAAAAACGTTTGTTTGACGTTAATGAAAGGTCCCTAGGCCCTCTAGGTGGACAGCAAGTTTCAAGTGTCTAGGGAAAAACAAAATGATAGCCTACTTTCTCGCGAACATTGGCGAACGGATGGTCGGATTTTAACGAATGAGGTATTGTTGACGTTGCGGTGACGTCCTCTTTGCTAAGAATGTGTGTTTTTTTTTAATTCTTGTTTTGTATTTTTGATTATTTTGGAAACGGTGAAGATAAGAAAAATGTTTGTTTGACGTTAATGAAATGTGCCTATGCCCTCTAGGCACAAACGAAGTTTCAAGTGTGTAGGCCAAGAGAAAATGAATTTTGAAAATTGTTGACTATTTTGGAAACGGTGAAGATGAGAAAAAAGTTTGTTTGACATGAATGGTTGGTATTTACCCCCTCTACCCGCACCATATATTTGAAGTCGCTGGATGAAAAACCTATGCACGTTTTGGGGGTTTAACCTATGTTTTTTGTTATTAAGAGATATTTTGAAATCAGATTTGAATTGACGTTGGCTTACCATGTTATGCGCTATTAATGTTGCTAAAACATACATATATGATTTGACCATACTGAGCTTTACTGGCATAGAAATTGTTTGCTAACAGAAGAGAGTGCGTGTCGGGGAGGCCAACATGAGACCCAGCTTATCGCAATAAGAATGTCGTAGGCATATGTGTGGGAAGGCTGCCTGTGCAACTTTGTCGTTGGGAACAAAGTGAGATAACGACAGTAGCTGTTTGCTAGGTATGATAACTTGATACTGTGCTCCAAGGTTAGTACGCTCTCAGAGCTTTGTTTTGAAAATGCTGATGATGAAGTTCTCATAGGGTGCGCGCAGTGGGAAGTTATGTAGGCGTACAGTAAGTGTGAAGTGCTAATGTCAAGAGTTCTCTAACTCAGTCATTACTTCCAAGGTGTTTTAATACACTGTGAGAAATAACGCGTGTACAATTTATACACACACACACACACACACATATATATAATATATATATATATATATATATCTTGTGTGACAAACCAACATGGTTCATTACTCACGAGATATCCTTGGATATAGACGGATGGGCCAACCAGTTTTAACGTGCAAGAGTTCATGATTAATTAATTAATTATTTAATTGATTAATTTAATTAACTTAATAAAAACATCTATATTGAACATCAAGCAAAAAAGACAAGGTATATTTTTATATAATAATATTATGGAATAAATTATTGTTATTTGGTGCATTATTTGGAAGTTGATTTAATAACTTAATGCAATGTATGTATTTTTTGTTGCAGATAAAACATCAACAACTGATTTGTTGTATATATGAAGTAAAAAAGGACAAATTAAAGCAGCTGTGGAATTTTAGTTTCAAAAAGAAAACATATTATTAATTTGAAAAAGGTATGTACATATTGTTTATGACTTAAGCTAAATTGAATGAATGCTATTTTATTTAATGGTAATGCATTAACTTATGGAATATATTTATTTTTGTTGCAGAATTAAACTATGTGTGTGTGCGTGCCAACAGACGATCGGGAGTAGTAGCGTAGCCACTAAGCTACAATTTTGATATTGAAAAGGTACTGCACCCTTATAACTGGATGATCCACCATTATCCTCCGGCTGGAAATAATCTGGGATTGTAGCATCTGGAAGTCCCTTCTAAAAACGACATGGTGCCACTTGGCGAAAACACTCAGAATAAGGGACAGGATTTTCTCAGACGGAATGTGCTGTAGTATCTAACTACAGAACAGGAGGGTCATCTAACTACTTAGGATAAAGAGAGTCTCAAAAATCTCGGGCGTAAGGATGCGGATTAGGTCCCTCGGGAACTTCCACCCTACAGCGCATTCCTCTACCATCTAACTACAAATATAATGCCAGTTTTCTATTAAACAGTCAGGAAATTGTCAACACGAATCCGTCTATTTATTATAAAAGCAATACACTTCTCGTGTCGTCGAGCTTCGATTAAACGCTCCATAAAAACAATGAAATAAATAAGATTGACCAAGTGTCATTAATCCAAATAAAAATACAAAACGTTTCCTTAAGAAACCGTAAAAGCTGTTACGTGTAAGCTTCTATACAGCGAACAACTGCTGTTACCTAGGTGACGGGAGTTTATAACAAGTACAATGTTATTAGCTAAAAAAAATAAATTATCCCAAAAATAAATGACGTTACCCCTGACGTAGATCTCCGTCATTACAAATACTATTCATACTCTATACAATTTATCTCCCGCACCATAACATTAAAATTTCTTCCTCTAGGAAGCGCAAAATCTCTACACAACTTTAAAGTTTAAATTTAAAATATAAAACACTCCTAATTCTACTTACGAATCTATCTGAAATACATTTAATATAACATTCTATACGATGAAAATAATCTCGTCGTAGTACATCAACTACTTACTTAAAATAAAATATATACAACGCGTTCCTTCCTTTCTCCCGACAATGAACATGTAACTGTCCTTCTACTTCACTCCTGCCTCCCAACGGGATTCAGAAAAATATGACTTCACTCTTCTATGTCTTGTTCGTGGTTTGCGTTACAATCTGGGATTCTATAATCCATACAATTAAGTAGAGACTAGTTCAAAAACCTCCTACAACTTATCTTTTCATGTAATAAATATACTTAATAAAAATACACATTTCCACTCGTCGAATAATTACCATAAATGAAAACATTAGGAAAATAACCATTTAATAGACCTCAGTTAACTCTCAGCTTCAACAAAGATCCATTAAATCCTATAATTTATATCAGATTTAACTTCATCCAGGATTCGCTGTCCTTCCATGAAATACACGCGTCTGTCACTACAGACATTTCTACAAAAATAGATCAATGGCTACACACTGGCTCATTGTCTCACAACAAATACCTCCGTCTACAACGGGAATAATAAATCTCGTGCATGGAGATACTTCGCAGTTCCTTCAATACAATTCATTTCTCTATACTTTCCCGTAATAAACTCTTCTTTCAGTTACCACAATCTTAATAACCATATAATAAAAAATACTGGTTCTCTCCAAGAATCAATTTAATAGGTAATGCGATAAAATGATAATCTTCAAATAAAAATCTTATTTCCTTGCCTCACTCAAATTTCTTAAAAACCTTTCAACAAACTGTAACATTCCTTCAATTCCTTCGTTACATTATTTCTTACTTCAAAATACGCTATCGTTCGTATTTGTTAATTCCACATTATAATTCTTTACAGACTCTTTCTTTACTGTCTTTTCAACAAATTCCAATACTTTAACAAACATTACTCACAACATTTTCTTCACGAAATCAGTTTCATTATTTCTCAGATCTACCTTTATATAGTTCTCTACAATAGATCTTTCTGAATCGCATTCTTTGATATATACTTCCTATCACATACTTGGAAAACATTTCCATCATTACAATCATTAATAAAACATAGATATCGTGCGATTTAAAACACGTTTGAATTTTGCTATAACTATTCTGAACTAAACTATAAAATCTCCCTTCAAATTTCGAATATCGCAAAAATCGAAAAATTGAAATGAAAAATCCCTAAAATTCCGAAATCGTCGAAAAATACGACCCAACATCCGCATGATGTTTTTACGAATATAAGAATTAAAACTGCCATAATCTAATAAACAATATAGAAAAATGTCATTCAACACTAGTAGTCGGATATTCAAGATATATACAATTCTACAAAGTGGGATGTTCAATGTTGGTCCGTGGACTACCTTGTGCTGGGTTAAAGTTGACGTGAAGCGGACTTCCTTTGGTTACCCATTAGAAACGGAATGTTTCTAGCGTCTTAAGACTGCGCGATGTTCAGCATTCTTGTCCAATTCTCCCTCCGAATATCTCGTGCGGTCAGGTCTCGGGATACGAACTCGATCATCATTGTGCTGTCGCCCCTTTCCGCCGATGACTCTTCTGGGTGAGATGGGATAGCCCTTTCTCGCTTCGGCGCCAGGTAATTCCCTGGCCGCCCTCGTCCATGAATATCTTCTTGTCTTCTTTCCCCTAAGTTCCCTGTAAATTGTCTTTTGCGATGGTATAATGACTGATAATTGTAGAATTTCTATTACGTGAGAGATGAGATGTTAATCTCCCCCGAAATGTTGATGTTAAGTCATTTCGGATGTTCTTCATGCCATCATAGCGTCGTTCCCATAATTGTTTAAGCGTTCATCACGACGCTTGTAGAATCGTTAGGAAATTCCTCCCTCAACTTTTGGAATTTTATCATTCTTGAAACTGTAGATTTGTCGCTAAAAATATAATTATTTCTTCGCTAAATGTCGACTTCTATGTTACTTGCACATTACTAAGTGCCTTCGATGAATATTTTCTATTTGCTTTGTTCAACTTGTAGAGTAGGTTGTTCGAACGTCCTTCTGCTTCAAAGTCGTGGTTGATAAGCATCTCGCTTCCTCTTCTCTTTCCCCCGCGTCTAATTTCCAAATCCGCGTCCTTTCTCAATCCATGGCTCTAATTGATTGCTTATAATAACTGATCAAACTCTTCATTAATTACCTAAATACACGGCTGTAATTGTAGTCAATCGTTCTTAATTATCATTCAACATTCTTCATGATGGTTTAATATAATAACTTTGTCCTAGTAATTATGTATGTTAATTACTCTGTTGGTGTTAATTTTAATAAGGCGGCTTCTCATTGGTTCCAGTCGCGTGTCGAACTCGCGCCACTTCCCCTACTCCTCCTACTAGCCACACGCTTCGCTTCTCTGTCTGGGATCTTACTCGGGAGTCTTCGTTGCTGCTCGGGCTCTTTGTCGTCTCGGCGAAGCAAGTTCCGTGTCCCCTAGCGACTACTTATCTGCTATTGGCTGGCCGAATTAACTCAGTTAATTCCTTCGCTCAACAAACCTGTTTTGTGTCAACTCGCAGCATCGATAAATATTAACATGGGCCAATTTAGAAAACTTTCCACTAGATGTATGATTTTCTGTCTCGTCTCTCCAAACGAGTACAGTACGTTATGAAGATATTTTTTTGTTTGTGTAAAATTAGCTTACTATTTCCCGAGTGAGTGTCTTATTGTATGTGCGTGCTTATGATTAATACTATTGCATCCCCTAAACCTTTTTTGAGTGTTTTGTTATTATGTGCTATAACTGAATAAATGACTGCATATGTTTACTGAATATACAGGGTGCAATTTATGTTCTTGAGTACCCTTAAGGGGCGTGTAGGGGATGGGTATAGGATCAATTTGAGATAGCGGACCTGGGCTTGGAATGGCCTCCTCACCCAAGAAAACAGGTTTGTTTCAGGCCCTCCGCCCCTGTAAAGTCGGAAGCGCGCCATTTGTTCCTCTGAGGTCAGGCACTCTTTCGCTGTCAACGGTCTTGGCGCGACCACCGCTCAACGCTGAGGTAGCCGAGAGCAGCATTCCTCTTGCCAATCGATAGTTCCGTAGCCTTTAACTACTACAGAAACACACGTAACTCGTTGATACTAATAATGAAAATGAAAATCCACAGCCTGCTTCCAGTCTCCCACCGGGTCAGGAATGGAATGAATGAAGCCCCCATCTAGCGGCGAGGATATGAACTGTGCCGGCTGCCGAGGCCTAACGCACTCCTCAGGGGCAATGATTTCATGAATGACAGATGTAATGAAATGATAGTGGAGAGTGTTGCTGGAATGAAATTTTGACAGGGAAAACCGGAATACCCGGAGAAAAACCTGTCTGCCTCCGTTTTGTCCAGCACAGATCTCACATGGAGTGACTGGACCCAGCGGTGAGAGGCCGGCGTGCTGCCACCTAAGCCACGGAGGCTTGTGATACTAACAATCAAAAGGCAATTAATTTACAGAATCAACGATACCGGTAGTTTTAAAAAATCAGCACAGAATAAACACGCACTGTGACTATGCCCCTTCCTTCCCCTCTAAAAAATAAAGAAAAAGAAAAAAATTAAGGCATGACACCCCTGGAGAAACGAACCCGGAACCACCGGGCACCACGTATCCTCTCGGCCAACGCAGCGTTGAGCGGTGGTCGCGCCAAGACCGTTGAAAGCGAAAGACTGCCTGACCTCAAGTAACACATAGCGCGCTTCCCTACTTTACACGGGCGGAGGGCCTGAAACAAACCTGCTTTCTGGGGTTAGGAGGCCATTCCGACTCCAGGTTCCCTAACTCAAATTGCTCCTATACCCTTCCCCTACCCGCCGCTTAAGGGTACTCAAGTACATAAATGACACTCTGTATATAACCATGACTATTAAAGGATTTTATTGCTTTGCTTTTCATATATATATATATATATATATATATATTGAAAGAGAGAAGCGTTATCCCACATTGCTACTAGATGGCTGTTTGCTGGAGCCCCACTACCTACAGTTGGAGAAACAACAACAACAGTTGCTACGGTTTGTGTGTGAGTGAGTGTGTAACACAGTGTTAGAAGACATCTGTATTTGCTGTTTTTTTTTTTGGATTATCCTATTAATAAGGTGAGTTAACATTCCATTTACTGTTGATTATGTCTATGTGTCAAGAATTAGAATGGCAACCATTTGCCAAATATTTTAAAAGTAGAATACGTTCAGGCCGAATTTATAATGTGAAAACCTGTCTATCCCCTAAAGAATTTGTTGAATCGTGTTTCTCTATTTTTCTGAATGAAAGCAAGCAGGGGTTAACATCGCATCACGCATCAGGCAGTGATCAATGCATGTAACACAGACGATTACTGCTTTTTGTGGAGTGTGGCTAGTTGCCTGCAACCCTGTCAAGACGGAAATTGTTATAAACCAGTGAAGTACAGAACTATGTTTAATCACTTAAAACAAACTCTGAATTTGGAGCATGTTTCATTCCCCATGTCTGTAGATAAAATTCATTTATTTGAGAAAGACAATCCAAATTTCTCCTTAATGGTATATGGCGTTGAGGGATCCAATTATGTGGGCCCCTTGTATGCCACCAAACAGGTAAAGCAACATTACATTCACTTGCTTTTCCTGTCTCATCGGGATTAAAAAACCATTATTGTTGGGTAAAGAATTTGAGTAGATTGGTAGGCAGCCAAGTGTCCAATCATAGGTATTCAAAACACATTTGCGAGCGCTGCCTTCAGTATTTTGGAACTGCTGAACGTTTGGAACGACATATGGGAGATTCTGAGGGGCAGACGGCTGTAAAGTTAGTCTTGCCCGAAGGGAATGACGCAGTCTTGAAATTTAAGGCCACTAATAAACAAGATATTGTTCCATTTACTGTTTATGCCGATTTTGAGGCCCTCACTGTTCCCCTTCAGGGATGTGAACCAAACCCCCAAACGAGCTCAACCTATCCAGTGCAGAAGCATGAGCCTTTTGCTGTAGGATATTATGTTGTCTGTCACTATGATAAATCCCAATGTGAGTATGCAAGTTACAAAGGTTCGGATTGTGCGCGGTGGTTTGTTGATCAAATGGCAGCTTTAGCGGGCAAAGTAGAAAAAATTGCACCACCCTGTACCAATTCAGATGAATGACGTACAGCAAAAAGAATATGATCAAGCCACCACCTGCCACATATGCGAAAAGCCTATTTTAGGCGGAGAAACAAAAGTAAGAGATCACTGCCACTGGACAGGTCATTTTAGAGGTGCCGCTCATAGGGAATGCAATTTAAAGTATTCTACACCTCGCGTCCTCCCCGTCTTCTTACACAATTTCTCTTGCTACGACCTTCACTTTATTGTTAAAGAATTTGCTCATGTAGATAAGAGCCAATTCACCATTTTGGCTAAGAACCATGAGAGCTTCATTTCTCTTTCATGGAGAAAAGGAACAATGAGCATTCGTTTTCTCGACTCATTCAAGTTTATGTCTAGTTCGCTGGTTAGCCTTGTGAAAGGCTTAAGCGAGGATGAGTTGAAACATACCCAATCCCACTTTACGGATACAAAACAATTTAAATTGTGCGTTCGTAAAGGTAATTTTCCTTAAGATTACGTGGCAAGTTATGACGTGCTTAAAGAAAAGTCTTTGCCCCGTCGATAAAAGTTTTTTCTCAGTTAACTCAAAGCACCATCAGTGAAGAAGAATATGCCCACGCACACAATGTTTGGCGAGCGTTTGGTATAAAAACCATGGGTCAGTACGCTATGCACTACTTAAAATTAGATGTGTTGTTATTGACAGACGTATTTGAAACTTTCCGTCGGCTATGTCACTCGATATATGGGCTCGACCCCACCCACTACTATACCAGTCCGGGGGTAAGTTGGGACGCTGCGCTCAAATTCACACAAATAGAGCTTGATTTACTGACGGATCCCGATGTGGTACTGATGATGGAAAAAGGGATTCGTGGGGGGTTCGTATCGCTCAATCAGCGACATATCAAGGCAAATAATCATTACATGCCTGATTATTGACCCGAAGAATTAGAATCTTACTTGATGTATTTCGATGTAAATAATTTATACGGTTTCGCCATGAGCAGACCGCTGCCGTACAAAAACTTTGTCTGGCTGTCTGAGGATGAAATTAAAGATTTTAATGTGAATAGCGTAAGCGAGCAACAGGACGTAGGATATGTCCTTGACGTTGACTTAGCTTATTCCCCCGATCTCAGACAGCGACATGGTGATTTCCCCTTTTGTATAGAGAAAATGGTGCCGCCCGAGAGTAAGGGTAATCATAAAAAATTGATGGGCACCTTGTTTGACAAATATCACTATGTATTGCACATTGCTATGCTGGTAGAATGTTTAGCCCAGGGCTTAACCCTGAAAAAAAAAAATCCATAGAGGTATATTTTTCTGTCAGAAACGATGGTTGAAACCGTACATGAATTGAAATACCAGTCACAGACAAAGTGCCACTCAGCCATTTCAAATATTTTTTAACCTGATGAATAATTGTATTTATGGTAATAGTCTTGAAAATGTGCGGCAGTATAGGGACATAAAATTGGTCAACACATGGCATGGCAGATGGGGTGCGCAAAAATACGTTGCAAAACCAAATTTCAAATCTTTGAACGTTATCGATCATGATCTAGTCACTATTGAACTTGCAAAAACTAAAGTGGTCATGAATAAACCCATCTCTTTAGGTCAAGTTATTTTAGATTTTTCTAAATTGCATATGTATGAATTTTATTATGGTTTTGCAATGCGGCAATTTGGTACCATTTCCTTGTTATATACAGATACATATAATTTCATTTACCATATCCGTGACTGTGATCCATATGTCGTTATGAAAGAAAACCCAAAATGGTTTGACATGTCCTCGTTTAGTGAAAAGAACGTGTTCGATATCCCCCGTCTGAACAAAAAAGAAATTGGTTTAATGGAAGATGAGTATTCAGACACCATGATGTTAGATTTTGTAGGTCTCGCGCCGAAACTGTATAGTTTTCGTCAGATCAATCAATGTGAATCTATGCGAGCCAAAGGAATTAGCCAACATGTGGTTAAAATCCTTTGTGTGGATGATTATTTACATGTCCTTGAGACCCACACAGGCATGTCACATATTCAGTTTAGGATTCTATCGAAAAATCATGATTTATTTTTAATGAAACAGCAAAAACAAACACTCGCCTTGTTGGATGATAAGATGCAGTGTTGTCAGGATATGATGACAAGGGTTCCCTTTGGTTACAACCACGAACGGTTGTTGCTATTGTTATTGTACAATACGGCGAGTGTATGGTTTGGTTGCTATCAAGAGCGTGAGGCTATGTTGAGCCTTGGAATAAAAAAAAATTGTAGTGTATCATTTTTTTAACGTGTGTGCATGGATGTATGCAAGGATGTGTGAATGTGTGTAAATAGTTGTATGTAGGTCTTGTGCTATTTGCCTGTCCACGCATAAAGAGGAGCATACATCAAAGTTTGCATGTCTCACTGTGCACAGGCTAGATTAAAACATGTTGGCTTTTTTTTAGCTAGTGGCTTAATATGCCCCATGTTTCAGCAAAGTGACCACCCACCCTCAGTAGGCATGCAGCATAATAGGCCTCACTAAGTTGTGGCTTAATAAGCCTTATGTTTGAGCAAACTGACCACCCACCCTGAGTAGACAAATGGCTTAATAGGCCTCACTAGGTGCTAGCTTAACAAGCCTCATGTTTCAGCAAACTGACCACCCACCCTCACTAGACATATGGCTTAATAGCCCTCACTAGGTGCTGGCTTAATAAGCCTCATGTTTCAGCAAACTGACCGCCCACCCTCAGTATACATGTGGTTTAATAGGTCTCACTAGGTCGTGGCTTAGTAGGCCTCATGCAAGAACAAAAAAATAATCTACTGCTTTTACTGTGAACAATCTGACTTTTTGATTAGTGTTATGAGTGGTGATATATTTCAAAACACCACCAATCAAATATCTGAACATAATTTTTGATGTGTAACATCTTTCCGCTCGATTGATGGATCGATTTGTAAGAGTGATTTTGAAAATTGGGGACGGAAGTGGATCGGAACGATCGAGTTGGCAGTGGTGGATCTAACGGAAGTATGCACTGCCCGCTTGATCGATCGAACGGAAGTGTACTAGCTGGCAGTGGTGGAAAACGGAAGTATGCGCTGCCCGCTCGATCAATCGAACGGAAGTGTACTAGCTGGCAGTGGTGGAAAACGGAAGTATGCACTGCCCACTCAATCGATCGAATGGAAGTGTACTAGCTGGCAATGGTGGAAAACGGAAGTATGCACTGCCCGCTCGATCGATCGATCCAGCGGGCAGTGGTAAGACCCAGCTGGCCGTGGTACGAGAAACAATGAGCGCGCGGTGTCGGAAATTGATACCATGACGTACTCTCGGCCATGTGGAATGTATATGACATACTAAAGGGAAAACGCTCATGCGAAATCTGGTGTCAAGTGATTGAAACAAATGACATGGTGCATGTTCGAAGTCTTCGTATCAGTATTTAAATGGTAAACTGCCTTAATATCAAACATTGTAAGTAGTCGGCATTGCCGGTATTATGTTTCTGCACAATGGCTATTCAAATATTAACCCACATAGCGGTAATGCAGTCATCAATATAATATAATCGTTGTGGTTATACCAGAATTGAGCAAGCCTTCATGAACTACGAGGCACGTCCGGAAAGTAAGTTCCGTTTGGTAATAAAATTAAATTGTGTACAGAAACAGAAAAAATATTTATTGCACAACATTCTACACCTCTAAAAACTACTTTTCCACATAACTGCCGAACTTTTGCAGGCATTTGTCATAGCGTGGCACAAGTTTTTGGATACCTTCTTCATAGAAGTTTGCCGCCTGTGTCTTCAACCAGTTGGAAACATCTTCCTTCAGCTCGTCGTCATTGTTGAAGTGTTGACCGCCAAGGAAAGTCTTGAGATGTGTGAACAGATGAAAGTCGCTAGGAGCGAGGTCAGGGCTGTACGGAGTGTGGTCAAACAAGTCCCTGCCAAATCCCTGTAGGAGGTTTTTCATCACATTTGCAGAGTGCGGTCGTGCGTTGTCGTGAAGAAAAACAACACCTGGTGACAGCAACCCTCGGCGCTTATTCTGTATTGCGCGGCGCAATTTCCTAAGTGTCTCGCAGTAAGCATCACCGTTGATTGTTTGACCACGCGGTAAGAAATCAATGAGTAAGATGCCTTTCCAGTCCCAGAACACTGTGCACATCATTTTCCGAGGTGTCAAGATTTGTTTCGGCTTAACCTTTGCTGCGGATGAAGTGTGCCTCCATTCCATTGATTGCCGCTTACTTTCAGGGGTGTCGTAAGAAACCCAAGTTTCATCTCCTGTGACTATCTGTGTCAGAAATTCTTCGCCGCCTTCATTGTAACGGGTCAAAAACTGAAGTGCACTACCCATCCGTTTTGTTTTGTGTTGCTCCGTAAGAACTTTTGGTACCCAACGTCGGCAAAGTTTACGAAAGTTCCGTTTTTAGGTAACAATTTCATGAATTAGTGATCGTGAGATTAGGGGAAATTCCACAGCGAGAGCACTAATTGTAAATCTGCGGTTTTCCCGGATCTTGTCATCAATCGCGTGAACCAGTTCTTCTGTAACCAAAGATGGACGCCCACTTCGTTCTTCATCGTGCACTTCACTACGTCCTTCATTGAACTGTCGGACCCATCTTCTCGCCATTGAATCAATCATCGCATTTTGTCCATACACTTCACAAATTTGCCGGTAAATTTCAATTGGTTTCACTTTCCTAGCATTCAGAAAACGAATCACAGATCTGATTTCACAAGCGGCGGGATTTTCAATCAACACCGACATTGTACGAGTAAACATGCACAACAACGCGTACGTGGCTGACAGCGCTCTCCAAATGGCACACGTTTCTTCTCCTTGATACAGAGCGTCTACCGCGCATATGCGGAACTGCGCTGCAGCGGAACGTACAACTAGTTGAAGACACAGGCGGCACACATCTATGAAGAAGGTATATAAAAACTCGAGGCACGCTACGACAAATGCCTGCAACATTTCGGCAGTTATGTGGAAAAGTTGTTTAAAGGTTGTAGAATGTTGTGCAATAAATTCTTTTCTGTATCTGTACACAATTTAATTTTATTACCAAACGGAACTTACTTTCTGGACGTACTTCGTATTACTGAATGCATTCTCTTTACTCAAAAGAGGGCCTATTCATTAGGCATTTTAAACTCATTTTCACGCAGGAACATTATCGAAACAAGCAAAATTTAAATGAAACTTAATACCGTAAAGCAGTATTATTGGAACGTGGAAATAAGTCACCATCTTGTGCACAAAATTTGCGTAGTCGAAATAGCCTGTGACTGTGAATCTAGAGATCTTGGGTTCGAATCCCGGACGAGGCAGATATTTTTGCTACCAGATTATCATTTTAAACGATATTTATCATATCAATATGACTCATTTTAAAAGAATCCATATTTAATACGTGTTGGTCTGTGAATGAAGAGGTCCAGTTTATAAGGAATTTAAGGTTATGAGCTGTGTCGTGTCTATTAATCTAGTTGATCCATATCGTATTCTTTATTTAGGCTAGTGCTGGTGGAAGCTACAACTCATCTAATAAAATGAGTTCCGTACTATAAACTACAATATCTGTAAAACACTCCCTTTTACAATAGATTAATATTTGTGCCAATAATAGTATAACATACCGGTGTATCAACAATTTCACGTGAGGTTTCTTCTATGTCAAATGTTAACACATCATATGCGCCTACTGTAAGGCTCGTAATTTCTTTAGACGAAATGCGTTAATCTTGTAGCCTACAGCTAAAAAAGCCAACATACAGAAGGTTATTAATTTTGTGTTTTGCTTAATTTTTTATTTTCTTTTTGCTATTTACGTAGGGGACAGACAGTGTATAAATTGACATATATATATATATATATACTTAGTAAAACGTCTATAACTACTTTTCAGATTCAATGATGGGCCATGATGAAGATTCTTTTATTGTCACTAAACACACTACCTTCGATGAATATCCAACGATGGTAAATTATAATCCACAACGTGTGGTCTATCATTTAGAGTATAGAAACAATAAAGTGCGCATTGATACCACTTTTTATACAGCATCATCGATCTTGATGATGATGATGATGTCATGTTTCATGATCCGAGTCAGAACTATTGCAAATTCTGTATGTTAAATTTTGGTTTTCAAAATAATGTATATACGGAAGTGATTCATAAATCATGGTATGGTTTAACGATGAAACAAGTCGTTGTTAAATTAGCGGATGGGAATTGTTTTCTAGATTTTTGGTGCACGTTATGTGAAAAGCCTCTGTTTATTGTTTATTTTATACTAACTTCTATTATGTTTTGTTTCCACTTTTATTAATTCCCTGCTGAGGAAGGAACTTTATTTTACGTTACCTATGAATCAATATTCACCTCACAGAATACGGTCTATTAGAAACTAACAACCATATGTGAAGCATATGTTTTTTTGTTTGATTCGGCTTTTAGGAACATACTTTACAAAAAAAAAGACATTTGACTATTTTTTTTTGTTTATGGTGTATTCATGTTTATGGAAAACACATACCCTGGTTTAAATTTGTAATGTTTTTTTTTTTTGCTTTTGTTTCTTGGATATAGACATGGTTAATAAATTGCATGGTATGTTAACTTTACCTTTATAGGCATCCATTAGTATGCAGTTGTTTGTTTATAGTATCTGTGCATACTATATTTTAACAGTATGCAGTGCGAATTTGCACGTCGACAGGAGTATCGTATACGACTCATTCAACAAGGAGATTATATACTATTACCTATTGACAACAGAGGCATACATTTACCTCCAAGCGATCTTGAAAATGATTCACACTTAATCTTCATAAAACATTTTCTATTAAATAATTTTCAAATTCATGTTTTGGCTGAAAACGATGAAAATGAATATCAACTTTTAGAAGTAGGCTACACAGTGTGGGACATTCATTTGTTTGTTTTACATGCGTTTTACCGAAAGGTAATACAGTGGTCATGTGAACATTGTCCACACGCCTACGTTTTTGTTAATCTGTCAAAGAAACTGTTGCCACAAATTCTTGAACCACCCATATAACTGATAATATGAATGATAACATGTTAATAATAATAATAATAATAATAACTTTGCAATTTTGTTATTTATCTTTTTACTACAAAAATTGTATCTAGCCCTTTGCTCAGAATTTCAAGATCAGTTACTGATGATACAACATAAACAAGTCTTAGTTGTACCCATACTAAAAACAGGTTTAGATGGTAATTATTCTTTAAACCAAAATCTTATTTTAGATTTTATAGATGTGAGAGCCCCATTATTTTTAATTAAAATGATGGCGATTTAATACCATTTACATATTTGCCAGATTTTGAAAATACCTTTCGTCAGTGGCAATGGTTAGTGTTTTGTGCCACTTCATTAGCAGATGTGCAAGGCATTGAACCCTATCCCTATAAATACGTTTTAATTGATTTGTCTAATGAGGCTCTAGCACATTATTGATGTGATTCAACAACCCCCTCTACCCTATGGTAGGAATCAACTATTGTTTTTAATTTAAAATTTAAAACAAGGTCTTGGTTTACTTATAGCTTAAAAAATAGTTTAAACTTATAGCTTGGTTTTATGTTTTGTTTCTTTTAGAAAAACATGAACATGTATCATAATATGAATCACCATATTGCAGACAGCCTAGTTTATATTCAGCAAACACAGTTGTTGCTTCTTCCAGTGTTAAAAACCACTTGTTTTGACGGACGTGGTCCGTGGCAAGAAATTCATCAAGCACTATTAATGGACGTCATACACACTAAAACACAAATTTTTCTTATCGAGGATGATTGCCATTTACAACAGTATACCTATTAACGTCATGTGGACCATGAAACACACACAAAAAAACAATGGCTGTTGATATTGTTTCAACAGTTATCGCGTACCTCTTACAAACATTTTTTTTGGTCAATTTATCCAATACTATCTACAACTTTAGGCATTAAACGCTCAGGCTTGAAAAACAACTCGCTTTAATGTATTGACAAAGTTGTTGTTTTTATATATTAAATGAGAGTGTTAAAAAATAACACTCTTTTCTTTCATTATAGCCAAGCCAAGCATGGACGCCTTGAACGCCATTGGCCAAGAAGGCGGCTTTGCACGCAAGAAAATGAGTGAATTGCCTACATTAACACCCTTTCGCATACATAAAATACAAAAATTAAAAACCAAATTTTTTGAACGAGCTCTTTGCATTTGTCAAGACTTTGAGACATTTCTTCCCACACGATTTAATAACCTACCTGATAATGTCATGGAAGATGTCAATTCGAGTATTCACCCTGTGTATTTAATCTATGAGGGTGAAAAAAATAATCGTTGCATCATTCGTTTTGTAAAACTAGAAAACGAATAATCATTGTACGCTAGCCATGACTTTGTTTATTGATGTCTTACTATAACAAAAAATGTTTTTTGTGCTCAACCGTTTTGACATTTGTTAATTGTTGCTCATGGTTTATAATGCTAAATAATAATAATAATAATATTAATAATATTAATAATAATAATAATATTTTTGAACTATTTTTATGTTTGTTTTAGCCTTAAGCTATGTCAATACAATAATGGCTATAGGTAATGGTATTTTTTGTAAGTTCAGTGTTTAATGAGAGCATTTTTTAGCTTTTAGGGCTACGTGAATAGAAACATGCCTATAATGCATGTTTTCCTTTTTTATGTGCATGTATAGCTTTTAAAATAAGTTTAAACGTCATGCGCTTAAAGATAGCTTGTTAATTTAGAATACGCACTTATGCAATGCAAGCACAAGTAAAAAAAACCAGAGAGAAAAAAAAGAGCAAAAACTTAAAAAGAAAGAAAACAAATCAACACTATTTTTACAAATAAAATAAATAATTTAAAGTTAACGTCACATTGTGTTAAATGGTCACATGGTTTTGTACAAACAAAATCATAATGACATGTTTTATTACATAATAATAATAATAATAATAATAATAATAATTTAAAGTTAACGTTACATTGTCTTAATTGGTCACATGGTTTTGTACAAACAAAATGATAATGACATAGTCCTAGACTTGTTAATGATTTCATACGCTACGATCACTTCTTTTAAAACATGTTTTTATTCTATTTTGTCTGTTTTTTTTACTTGTACTTGCAGTGCATGAGGAGGGTTTTTAATGAACAAGCGACCCTTAAGCCCATGACGTTTCAACTTATTTCATCATTTTGTACAAATACCATTTATAGCAACATTTATAATGATTATATTCAAACTATTAGTCAATTATAATGCAGTGTCATCTTTTTTATTGTTCATAATAAAAAAAATGAAATACCATTTATATCATTCTTATCATGTTGATATTGAAACTATTAGTCAATAATAATAATACACTGTTGTCCTTTTTTTACGGTATTTTTTATAATTTTAAAAATAATTTTAAATTGAAACACCATTTATATGATTGTTATGATGTTCATATTCAAACTATTAGTCAATAATAATAAACTGTTGTCCTTTTTTATTGTTTATAATTTAAAAAATAATTTATATTGAAACACCATTTATATGATTGTTATGAAGTTTATATTTAATAAATTAGTCAAAAATAATGAAAAAACAAACAAACACATGGTCACTTGTTTATTAGCCTACTTTCGATTTTTGCAAAAAATGAAAGTAGACTTATGAGATCAACACAGGGCGAAAAAAAAGGTGTGTCTGTCTGTGTGTATATGTGTGTGTGTGCGAGTCTGTGTGTATGTGTACTCTGAATGTCTGTCCCCCCTATCAATTCGAACACGGTGAACGCGAATTGAACGAAATTTGGTACAAAGGTAGCACTAGCAATGGACACCTCAGTGTCATGTTTTATATCGCCGCCATCTTGACGGAAACGTAATGGCGGCTACACAAATGTTCAAAGCTTAAATCAAATTACGACTAACCTAATCATCCGATCGCTACCAAATTTTGCACAACATACCCTTAAGGGGGGAGCATCCTTTGACCAAACTAATAGGTCATCAGCCTAATAGTTTGCGGATGGCGGCCATCTTTGTGTGAAAATCGATTCCCCTATTAATTCGAACACGGTGAAACCGAATGGAATGAAATTTGGTACAGAGGTAGTACTAGCAAAGGGCACCTCAGTGTCATGTTTTATATCGCCGCCATCTTCACGGAAACGTAATGCCGGCCACACAAATGTTCAAAGCTTAAATCAAATTACGACTAACATAATCATCCAATCTCTACCAAATTTTGCAACAAAATACCTTTATGGAGGGAGCATCCTTTGACTAATCTAATAGGTCATTGGCCTAATAGTTTGCGGATGGCGGCCATCTTTGTGTCAAAATCGATTCCCCCTATTAATTCGAACACGGTGAAACCGAATGGAACGAAATTTGGTACAGAGGTAGCACTAGCAAAGGGCACCTCAGTGTCATGTTCTATATCGCCGCCATCTTGACGGAAACGTAATGGCGGCCACACAAATGTTCAAAGTTTAAATCAAATTACGACTAACCTAATCATCCGATCTCTACCAAATTTTGCAACAACATACCTTTATGGTGGGAGCATCCTTTGACCTAACTAATAGGTCATCAGCCTATTAGTTTGCGGATGGCGGCCATCTTTGTGTGAAAATCGATTCCCCCTATTAATTCGAACACGGTGAAACCGAATGGAACGAAATTTGGTACAGATGTAGTACTAGCAAAGAACACCTCAGTGTCATGTTTTATATCACCGCCATCTTGACGGAAACGTAATCGCGGCCACCCAAATGTTAATAGCTAAAATGTAATTACGACCAACCTAATAATCTAGTCTCTACCAAATTTTGCAACATATCTTTATGTGGGAAGCATATTCTGACCAAACTGCAAGATCATCAGCCCAATAGTTTGCAGATGGTGGCCAAGTATGTGTGCAAATCGATTCCCCCTATCAATTCAAACACGGTGAAACCGAATTGAACGAAATTTGGTACAGAGGTAGCACTAGCAAAGGGCACCTCAGTGTCATGTTTTATGTCGCCGCCATCTTGACGGAAACGGAATGACGCCCACCCAAATGTTAAAAGCTTAAATCAAATTACGACCATCCTAATAATTTGATCTCTACCAGTTTTTGCAACAACATGCCTTTTTGTGGAAAGCATCTTATGACTGACTATAAGGTCATCAGCCCAATAGCTTGCAAATAGCGGCCATGTATGTGTGCAAATCCATTCCCCATATCAATTCAAACACGGTGAAACCGAATTGAAAGATTTTTTTACAGAGGTAGCACTAGCAAAGGGCACCTCATATTCATGTTTAATATCCCTATAGCACGTTGTATTTCAGCAAGCTACTACAACCAACATTCAATTATACTCCTTGAAAAGGACAAAGAGTTATAACAATACCCATGCATTTAGGAGAAAGTAGGCTATATGTTCTTTACTGAACATCTTGTTTATTTATTTATTTTTTTGGAAATGATAACAGTGATACTATACATTTTTAAAAATAAATTGATGATGTTAAAGTCCATATTTAGATAAAAGTAATTTGCTTTTCATAGCAGTAATAACCATAAATGCAGCCATTCGTTCCGATAGAGTGGCATCTGAAGCTGTTAATCGTTGCTTGGCAATCCTTAACAAGACTTTGTCGGCAATGTGTCTTAGTGTGGGATCACTCTTTTGAAAGGCTATAAATCATGATTACGTCATGCATGGTCCAAAGAATTTATCCCCATATTCCCTCTTCTTAAACGATCTTCAATACGAGTACCAGGACCACAAAAGCTGTAAGCAGGTAGGTGAACTTCGAATTGTAAAGTTTTAATGATGTTATCAATAATTCCACGGCCAGTACACTTGCTGCATGGAGGTTTCAATCGGTGAAAAACACTTTTTTGATCTTCTTTTCTTCTTGTTCTTGCTGCTGCTGTTGTTGTTGTTTGTCGGCAGCGGCTGATGAGCATGGTAGGTGGTTGTTTTCAGCATGACAGCCATGGAATGACGAAACAATGTCTTTACAGTGAATTTTATGACCATGATATAATTTCATCAATTAGTCACACTGTCGAATGGAGGGTATTTTTGCCATCGTTAATTGCTTGTGATGGTAAAAATGGCTGCATGGTTGTAGTTCACTCAATACAGGGCCAGTAGTCCAGTCGGCAGGCTCATTTTCCCAAATTTCTTTCACAGCGTTGGCAGCAACATAAAAAAGAAATGATTTAGGTAGTGCTAATAATTCATGTTGTGTAAAGTTAATAAGTTTTTTCTTGCACACAAAGAACTTTCCAATAGCCTTGTCGATTGTAGTGGCGTCCATGTTTATAACGTTGATGTTATCACCTCACATGCACAAGTCTCACTGCTATCATTGGACGATAAACTTTCAGTTTTCATTTTATTCAACAACTCCCAACATGCACTGGTGGTGAGCCAATGAAACAATTGCCACGCATGCGCTAAGGCTTTATTCTGAATATTGTCGCAAGGACAAGTGTCCATGACCGTTTGCAGGGATAGACAACCCAGATCTAAAAGGTCAATACATTGACAGTGAGAGGGTAAAAATGATTGGAGCCACTGGCGTTTTTCACCCCCTTTAACAAATAAGACATTGGCCGAGGACAAATGGGCTTTCATGACTATGTCAAGATACTTGTAAGAAATATCACCCTTTTTCCATACTAATTGCAAATGATTTTCAATCCTTTGGCTCAGCTTTTTATCTTTTATCAAGCTTGACGATCGAATCTGGTCATCCTAGTGTATTTATTAATCTCATTTAATTCAGTTCAGGATTAGGGCATAACCCAGCTCTATTTGGGTACATTCGTGTTGACCGACGGAAAAGCACCAAACTTTTGTTTTATAAAAAACACTTACAATGTTATTACAAGTTTTAAAAAAAATCTGGAACAACATACAAATGATCATGTTTGCACATACGGTCCACAGGTATCTCCTAGTTTTGCAAGGTCTAGTACAATGACGGGGTAATTCAAACTCCATGGAATATTGCCCACATCATAGCGATATAGGTAAGGACAGGATGGACTCCATCGCTGATGATCGCTAAATGGTCGATCCCCCATCTCCCAGTTTCCAATTTCAATGTTCCAAAAAATACACTTGACCACATCCCCACGGTTTACGTAATAAAATCCGCTCGCTGCCAATTCTCCATAATCCATAAAGGGAACTGTCCATGTTTCAAAAGTTTTAAGACGATTCAATTCACATGTTAAATTCCATGGTTTGTCTGTCACGTTGTTGTTGTTGTTGTTGCTTATTGAGGGACACATGACGTTTGTTGTTGTATGTGTGCACAGTGCCAGAGCGCAACAGATAGTGTGCATGCAGACGCTTATCATCAATCCTATGAATGATATTTTTTTCACCTGACCACAGGTGGCCTACATATGGTGACATAATTGGACAAAGGATGTTATTTCACTTTTCTGGCATGAATAATCAAACAGTAGGCACTAGTATGGTCTGGTACATTTTCTTGTGATTCAAAATCTACTCTTAAATCAATGGTGGTGATTTTCATAGATTCTTCTAGATACGAACAGTCGAAACCAATCAGTGGTGCTTTTGCTTTAAACCCTTGTGGCGACAACACAGGGCAATCCTGTTTTTCATAATAAGATGATTGAAATTTAGGAAACATATCATAAAGGGGACCAAACTTATTTTTTGAAAAATTGAGTTCCAACCCCTCATAGGGAAAGCAAGCGGCTTCGGTGGCGTAGTCGGTAGCATGCTGAACTGCTATGCCCAAGATAGCGGGTTCAAACCCGGCCGAAGTCGTCGGATTTTTTAAGAGCGTTAAAAATCCTTCAGTATGCCTTCCTTCGGAGGGGAAGTAAAGCCGGCGGTCCCATGTCATAGATTTATGGCATGTAAAAGATCCTTTCACAGACTAAACTTGTGTAAAGCAAAATTTGTTAGGTTAGATTTCGTCAGAACGCTCTATCAAAGTTCCAACGTTCACCACTAGGTATCATTGATACCTGGTGGCGAAAGTTGGAACTACTTGAAATTGAACGGAACTTGTAGCTCACCCTTTAGGGTATCCGCTGGAAGCAGCTACAGACTCAGGCGAGCCGAACATGTCCTCGGACACTCCCGGCACTAAAAGCCATACGATAAATAAATAAATAGGGAAAGCAAACATTATTTAAAAATAGTCGTATATTTCTCAAGTGAATGTGATCAAACAGGGTGATATCTTTGCTTTGTTGGTATTATCTATTGGTTTGAAAACCAATAATAAGATAGAGGAGTCTCTCGGCAGAGCGAGCCGATTTGACACTCTAACTACGAGTGTCTGTGGTAGGTAGCAAGGGGTACTCACGTAGACTCCAACTTCGAAAGGCGATAGGCAAGGCTTTATCTTTTTGCACCAAATTTAACATGCTTAGCTTTTTACGATCCGATCCATAGTAATCGAAGCAGTTGAATTTTTGAGTCTATCACTTAGTCGGAGGCTCCTTTTAGTGCATTATAATCACTGCGGTCTCTCACCAGATACAAATTTTGTCTTGCGTTTAATATAATACGCTTGTGATCTTCGGCAAAGCCAAGGAGTAATTTTAAGGGTAGGAAGCCTGTAAAAGTGCCATCGGTATGAACTAGCCAGTCATTGCTACTGTTGGGGCACCATCCTGCCATAGAAAGCGTTTTACTTTCTTCCTCGCTATAGGAAGGATATAATTTCATAAGACTAGTCATGCCCACATTTCGAGTCATATCTATCACAATATCATTTATCACATAGCGTACTTCAGAAAACAGAAAAGCCAAACCATGATTGGCCAACGCAGACCTCGTGGGTGTGCTGTCATCTGCTTTCATCAATTTACCCTCAATTTGAAGGACACTTTCATGAGGAAGAGTAAAAATATCTTGATTGTTAATAATGAATTGAATCTCGTCATTGTTATTCAGTCCTGTTGCTTGAGGTTGATAGGAATGCATATCAATGCGCACGTCGCCATCTTCCACTTGTATGGAGTTTAACACTTGCAACAGCTCCCTGTTCATCATTGGGATGTAACGTATAACCAATGCGTTGTAAACGTTGTCGGTTTACTCGTGTCAACCGTTTCATACACGATGGGCAACTAACCGACCTCGTAGACGCTGTTGTTGCTTTATAGATAAATTTCATGGCGTCTTTAAAACCAACTTGTAAGTCACAGGGTTGTTGGCACCCAAAGCAATCAGTTGCTGCATTCTATTCACTAAGCGTAAGGTAATATTACTAATATCGCTGACACACACAGAATGATATAGAACCACTGAAGGGTTTTCACGAATAATATAGCCACAAGGGGAGGTGTCAATAAAATCATACAGGGAATGGCTTTGTTCTTGATTCGTAAATACGTCTCTAATAATATTGCAAGTCACAGAAATGTGATGTTCCTCGATGTATTTCACTGGATAATCTGAATCATGGCGTTGGTGAGCTGCCAACACTCTTGGTTTAAATCCTAGTAAAGGACCAATAGAATGAACTCGTGTTTCAAAGTCAATGTTAAACGTAGAGAAAATACGACAGCGATGAGTAATCGTATTAGCTGTAAGTTCAAATTTGTGTGTCCCATCCGCAAATGGTTTGATACCAAATTGTTTTATCATCGACACGCTAATGTCTTCGTGCACGTCGTCTATGGTATAACCTCCAGGGGGTAGTCTTAACATATAATCATCATAATAAATTTTGTCATTAATATCCAGTTGTATATTGCAAATTCTGTTGAAACTTTCCAATGAAATTAATCCTAGCACATAGGATTATTCGGGATGCAATTCAATGGGGGGGAATCCAGGGACACTCCAAGCCCGCTGCTGTGTACGGTAAAAGTCTTGGCGTTGACATGCATACTGATGAGACTGCTGGCATAACGCGACCTCTTATATAAAAATGTAAACACAAACGTCCATACTCTTGACTGTCAAAGGTTTGTTGACGATTCAAATTATAGAATATCTTTACCCGGTTTCCCAAATAACGTAGCAACTTGATCGGGGGTGGTAAATTTCCATAACTGTCAAAGTACCATACTGTGGAACCTTGTTTGACATAGGCTACAAAATGAAATAGGTTCCTGGGCCTGCATCATCATCTAAATTGGTCATGGCTCGTTCTTCTTTCCACGGTGCTTTGGGTAATTCATTTCGCATAAATACACCTAAAAATGAGAAATCTTTAGTTGTTTGGTATAGCTTTCCACTTGTTCATGGGTCATGGCATGACGAGGCAGTTGCCTTAAGCGCTTATCAACAATGGACATTTTTTTTCTTAGACGATAGGCCCTGGCCTTGTTGATAAAAGACTGGCTTTAAAGGATTGCCGTTTCTAGCTCCCATAGCAATGGCTTCTAACGTTTTATTGTGTCGCTCGCTTTCTTTGAGTTGTTGCTTGCCTTGTTCGACGGCTTTTATGGTTTTCGCCACAGCAGTGGCACCACCCAAAAGCGAGCCCAAAGCTGCCAACCCCGCAAATAAAGCCGGCAAAAAACCCCCACGTTTAGCAACAGGAATGACTCGCCCACGTTTTTCCTTTCTTTCTTTCTTTCTTTCTTTCTTTCTTTCTTTCTTTCTTTTCTTTTTATCGATGCATTATGGTAGGATTTTAGTGCTGTAGACAATCGCACTGCCTGTAATGCTTTTTCGATAGCCACTCTATTTATATATATTTTTTAAAGTTTTAACACCGGGTGTGAGGCAGATCGACTTGGTTTCCGGCCTGGCTGTTTTCTCTTTTTGAGATTTGTTATTTTCATGTTCATTGCATATCTTTTTTCACCATGGTGCTACTTGGTGAATCTTTCACAGCAAACATTCGATAACAACTAACGTAGAGAACCTTATTTCATAGCAGTATATTCCAATTCTATTTAAAGCGGAAAATCATTCACCGTTTTCCCAGCTTTCTTTTCCTCAAACGTAAGCATAAGATGAACGGATGACTCATCTCCAACATTTACTGTTTGATGGTTGTTAACCAACAGTCTATCACCGTTTATTTGTATTTTTTAATGTTTCTCATCTGGCATCGCATATTTAATATGAATCACGCCATCATAATGCAATCGATAATAACTTAAACCGGAAGCAAGTATATAGGTAAGGCGATCATTTACCAGTGGTGGTGGGGAATGGTTTCTGTCATTGTCCAGTTTTTGATTTGACAGATACACTAAAAATACAGATGGGACAAATTTATAAAAGCCTTTTCATTTGTTAGGTGACGTAACGTTTCGTGCAGACGTCATTTTCGTCTCGAGGCTCTCGCACATCAATAATATAGCCCTCAGCGGTTAGTCTCGGGGCCATGTGATAGACACTTTGCACTTTGCGATCGACATAGCTTTTTGTAGCCACCTCTCGAGACTGTTTTGACAAAGAGGCGGCCGTGACCATGGTTACACGAGCTCGCCCAAACACGTCCATGGTGATAGACGTTAACTAACCTATCCTACTCACCGCTTGCCTATATATAAACCTTATACACACATGAAAAAACTCAGTCGTCACTATGGAATTAATGAAACAACCCCATGCTTTGCCCATCTCTGATTTGGTTTCAGAGCTATCACTGTCCGTGTGTGAACCTAAACGTCATGGCACCCTATTCCCATCTACCGTTTGATGTATTATGGTGGGGCCTTCGGGCTGTGGAGAGACCAATGTTTTGCTGAACATTAACCGCGCCTCATGGCCTACGATTTCAAAATATTTATATTTTTGCCAAATCCTTGTACACACCTCTGTACGTGTATCTGGAACAAATTATGTCTTCGTTAAATAAAGAAGCCATGGGCTATTTTACATTCACTTCACCTCAAGATGTCATTCAACCAGATTCCATTATAATTTTTGATGATATTGTCACTCAACGACAGTCCATTATTCAAGAATATTTTATTATGGGACGCCATAACAAGTGGATTATTTTTATCTTGCTCAGACCTATTCTAAAATACCCAAACAGTTAAATCGTTACAATGCCAATCTCATCGTTCTCTTTCGTCAAGACTCTAGAAATCTCTCTCATATTTTTCAAGATCATGTGAATCCAGATATGTGCTTTACAGCTTTCACGCAATTGTGTGCCTCATGTTGGAACCATCATCCCCATGCCTGTTTGGTGAACGATGTGAGGGACGTTATCGCTTGGATTTTGATCATTATATTTCTGTTTAAAAAGATCAAGGGTTTGACATTTCCTGTTAGTGTGTCTTTACCTTCACCATGGGGAGCGCCATAGGGCACAAGAAACATGTCCAAATCATGCAGCGTATTATTGAGGCATGAAATACGATTCGACATAAATTTCGTGAATTACAACGTTTAAAAAACGTCAATCCTTTACCCATGATAAAACATGCTCCATCATTGGTTGATCCCATGAGGTTCAAACCAAATGCTTCTGCTGCTACTGCTGCTACCTCTCAAACCAAACCCTTAACAAGTTCAAAATTTACTCAAACAGATTCTACACAACAGGTAAAATCCTCCTCCTCCTCCAATGTTAGTGAACAAGAACGAGAATAATAATAATAATAATAATAATAAGAAGAAGAAGAACATGGACAAAGTGAAAGCGAAACCATATTTAGTACTGAAATAAAAAAAATTCTCACCCCTTCAACAGTTTCTAAAAACAAAACAAAAATCATCCGCCATAGCGGGAATACCGTCTTCCTCGACATCGTCTCCATTTCCATAAGTCTTGGCAACCCCTCAAAATAAAGCTCAACTCAAAAACCACCCGCCGTCCCAAATAGGATCACGACTTATATAGATGAGATTCCAGCTGAATCCGCCATTTTCGCTGTTAATTATGCACAAGTACAGTATTACCAATCCCGCACTTACAATACTACATTGTATAAGCACGGTACCATGAAACAAAATAGTGCCAAGTTTGAACCAGTCAGTAATGGATTGTGCAAGCTGTTTCTGTCTAGATCAATAATTGTTAGGTCGTTAGGCCATACAAACGCCTCTGGTTTTTGTCACGCACAGTGCGGGTACACACGCATCAATAATTTTCATCCAAACCAATGGTTTGTGCCTAGACCAATAATTTTTAGGCAGTGAGGCTCTGGTTTTGCCGCTTAGTTCGAAACATGGAATCCTTGCCATTAGCGTTCATTACTGTGGTGAATACTGTTCTACATACAAAACAACCCTATCGTAGGGATTACGCCCAGACCCCCTTGTTTGAAGTGCAATCAGTAATTTTCGTCCAGACAGTCGTCTAACCAAGTAGCGACCAATGGTTTCGTCCAGATAGTCGTATTTTATCACATAATTACAAACATTACGTGTGGCATCTAATGTATTTTGTATCGGATATGTTGGTAACTAATGACGTCAATGTGATCGCTCTCTGCGGCAGTTTCACATTCTAAATATGCTGTCGAACATGGCTGCGGTTGTTAAATTTATAATAAATAAAAACACACATTAACGTGATTTAGCACATACTGTATATCCGGTGCAGAAGTGATCAAGGTTAATAGTTACAATTGATAATGTCCCCCCGCCAAAAGATGAAATAAGGTAAGAAAATGATATACCGTATTTCCTCGCATAATCATCGCGACCACTTTTCAAACACTAAGATAGGTTTATAAAGTTTCATCGCATACCGGTAGCATATTCGTATTTGTGCGCCCGTCAGTTGTACAAACTGCCGCGAGCTAACAACCTGGTGTGAAACGAGTCCCTGCCTCGGTGCCTGAGTGCTTGACCATGTGATGTGAGCGGGCAGCATCGTCAATTAGCACGTTTGTATTTGTGCGCTGATCGGTTGCGCATTCTGCCGGGACTTGACAACCTGGCGTGACTTTGTCAGAAGAAAGTAATCTCGTCTTAATGTCTGCGGGCTATGAAACGCGACGTGAGTGGCCAGTATCGTCACTTAACACATTCCGCGAGATTATTATCTGACGTGACCTTGACAGAAGACAGGAGCCTGTCTCTCTGACTGCAGGCTATGACTCACGCCACAAATTAGGCTCTCGCTACGCGAACGGTCGACCTACGGCACGCTAACAACTATCGCGTTCAACGTCACTCTAGGGGAGTGAAACTTGAGTGGACCCATCGCTTCCGTGAGACGGTCTCGGAATGACGAGATTCAATAAGCCGCCGTCCGAAATGGCCCCAGTTTGCCGATGTGGAAACAGGCTCAACAGCTATTGGCGGAATATTACGCAAGAGTACCCCGGGTCTGTCTATCATCAGTCACTTTCGTGAAAACATCGCAACAGATGCCCGTGCGTGATCTTAGGCACGTGTTGTCCACAATGAGAAAATACAAAAATTATACGGTGATCTTGATGACAGTGAAATACACGGAATTACATAATAAACAAATAATGCGAAAGCGCGCAAGCGTGCAGAAAATAATGATACCGTATATATTTAAAAATTGTGGTTTCCTACTTTGAACTTAAATATTCTTTGTATAACCGTCGCACCCTACTTTTTTCCCACGAATTTTTGGCTAAAATTATGAGACGATTATGCAAAGAAATACGGTATTATCAAAGTGCAAAGGAAAAGAGTGATACGTGGTACAGAATTAATCTGAAATTTCAATACAGTATATAAGTCGTGTTATAAAAGGAAATAGTGGGTGGGTTACAGACAGCGAAGGAGAAAACATCTATTAGGACATCATTTCCACAATTATTATTCATCATTACACAAGGTATTTAGGCTAATTTAAGTATTCTATTTGGTTCATTACTCCTGAAGTGTTACCTCTATTACGTATGTCGTTTTGCCTTGAACAATTTTGCTTGAAGACGGGCTATTATTTTATTTTAGAATATGCACTGAACATTTTAAGCACTTTGATTTTTTAGAAACCATTTGAATATCACTATCATAATAATGCTATTAATGTAGAAATGAGCGGATCATGTAGAAATGAGCGGAAGTGTGGAGGACGTATGCACATAGTAGGCATAGCCAGCAGCATTCGCGACAAAGCTGCCTTCAGTTCAATGCTGACACCGTATTCCCTCTCATATATTCCGCTCTCGCAAGTTAAATATCTCAGCTCTCCACAGAAAATTGTTTTGTGTCGGTATCTTATAATTATAATTTTCGAGATATTACTCCTTCGATAAAGCTTGCCTTTCAACCCCTGTATTTAACTCGTCAATTTGTCAGTGAATTCAGTGAATTTTCTGCAAGTGGCTTTTAATGTGCCAGGTGACGAGAGGTCATGAGAGTATTCTACCAACCATCTCGTGCTGTGCGGCTTGCATTTTTTGTCAGTTGGACCAGGTTCGATTTCCGGCTCTGCCAATAAATTTTAATTTTGGTCTGAGGGATGGAACACGGCACACTCGTGAAGCATAACTGAGAAGAAGAGGGTTTGATTCCCATCTCAGCCATCTTGGAGGTGGTTTCCGCACTTCTACTCCAGGCAAATGCCGGGGTGGTTCCTAATTTAAGGCCATGGCCGCCTCGTTCCCAATCGTCATCTGAATAATAAATGCACACACTAATACAACCATCATAATAACACAGGTTATCAGGCAAATTCCACACGGCCAAGTACACAGATCTACATGACCATGATGTCGCAAAGCACCAAAATCAACCAACAACAACTGTTTTCTACCATTCCTAGAAGAAATCTTAAAGTTGTCATTCCAGTCTTATGCCCCTAAAATCCACGACTAGTTCGAATGGTTTTAGGCCTTCTTCTTGCATATCAATAGGGATTTGCCAATAGGCTTTCAACAGCTTGTCTCAATTCTGCCTCCAGTATGTAGGCCTATACATGCAAGAAATGAGTTCGGTACTTAACAAAACTAAAGATATGTACCCTACTATTCTATTTCTCTCCTACTCCTACTGTAAATCCTTCCCTGAACACTCATCTTAAAACAGAATAGTCTGCATTTTTGGACTAATTATAAAAAGGTAGCCTATGAGAAGAAATGAATATGCTCATCTATAGCTTCCAGGCAAAACTGGAAACAACCTTGAGTAGGCCTAAGTATTAATGTTTCTGTTCTTATGCATTTTATATGATGCTTTAAAATTCAATCTAGAAGAGCTAATTTAAGTTAACTTCACTACCGTACCATAATACTGCTTAAGAGTTAGACTGTTCAGGACTGATGACCAAGATGTCCTAACTTGAGCAAGGACTGCTTCAAAACTTTATGTAAAATGTATTTTCGTAAAAGGGCCTTTACATCGTTTGGATCATTTGCGTGCGATACGTGTTACATGGATGTGTGTGCTGACTTTTTGGTTTTAAATGATGTAAGTTGGCAACACCAAATGTGGCGGCCATGTTGGTTTTCTAGTAATTTATTTAAGGGTGTGTTTCTATCTCCCAAACTTTTAAAAATGGCCCCCTGTGGAGTTAACGAACAGCTGGTTCGTAACCGCAAGTAAAACTCAGCGAGAGTGATACGTGAATTATCATCCGCTGGTCACCGCTGGCTTGTTTACAATTATCACCAACATGGCGGCGAGAGGAGTATGATCTTGCTAGCAATTTAATTTATGTAGAAATCTATTCCAGTTCATGATAGTATGAAGTGCAATTCATTTTTCGATGAGGAATTGTATGTGCATTTATATTCAAATTGCAACGTGACACTGTTCATCAAAACTATGTGAAAATAAGAAGTACAAATCAACACTCTTGCTGATCAACTGAAAGTTTCTACTACTTTGGATGCAAATCAAATAGCTGTCAGTAGTATGGTAAGGGGGGTTCTACTTCCTCTCCTACTTTCATATAAACTTTGGCGATATCTCCCGAACGCATGATCGGATTTTAACGAACGAGGTGTTGTTGGCGTTGGGGTGACGTCCTCTTTGCTAAGAATGTGTGTTGGTATTTTTTTTTAAATTGTTGATTTTGAAATTGGTGCTAATTTGGAAACGGTGAATTTTAGAAAAACGTCTGTTTGACGTTAATGAAAGGTCCCTAGGCCCTCTAGATGGACAGCAAGTTTCAAGTGTCTAGGGAAAAACAAAATGATAGCCTACTTTCTCGCGAACATCGGCGAACGGATGGTCGGATTTTAACGAATGAGGTATTGTTGACGTTGCGGTGACGTCCTCTTTGCTAAGAATGTGTGTTGGTATTTTTTATTGAAAATTCTTGTTTTTGTATTTTTGATTATTTTGGAAACGGTGAAGATAAGAAAGATGTTTGTTTGACGTTAATGAAAGGTGCCTATGCCCTCTAGGCAGAAACCAAGTTTCAAGTGTGTAGGCCAAGAGAAAATGAATTTTGAAAAATGCTGACTATTTTGGAAATGGTGATGATGAGAAAAAAGTTTGTTTGACATGAATGGTTGGTATTTACCCCCTATACCCGCACCATATATTTGAAGTCGCTAGGTGAAAAACCTATGCACGTTTTGGGGGGTTTAACCTATGTTTTTTGTTATTAAGAGATATTTTGAAATCAGATTTGAAGTGACGTTGGCTTACCATGTTATGCGCTATTAATGTTGCTAAAACATACATATATGATTTGACCATACTGAGCTTTACTGGCATAGAAATAGTTTGCTAACAGAAGTGAGTGCGTGTTGGCGAGGCCAATATGAGACCCAGCTTATCGCAATAAGAATGTCGTAGGCATATGTGTGGGAAGGCTGCCTGTGCAACTTTGTCGTTGGGAACAAAGTGAGATAACGACAATAGCTGTTGCTAGGTATGATAACTTGATACTGTGCTCCAAGGTTAGTACGCTCTCAGAGCTTTGTTTTGAAAATGCTGTTGATGAAGTTCTCATAGTGTGCGCGCAGTGGGAAGTTATGTAGGCGTACAGTATGTGTGAAGGGTTAATGTCAAGAGTTCTCTAACTCAGTCAGTCATTACTTGCAAGGTGTTTTAATACACTGTGAGAAATAAAGCGTGTACAATTTATACACACACACACACACACATATATATATATATATATATTGTGTGACAAACCAACATGGTTCATTACTCACGAGATATCCTTGGATATAGACCGATGGGCCAGTCAGTTTTAACGTGCAAGAGTTCATGATTAATTATTTAATTGATTAATTGAATTAACTTAATAAAAACATCTATATTGAACATCAAGTAAAAAGACAAGGTATATTTTTATATAATTATGTTATGGAATAAATAATTGTTATTTGGTGCATTATTTGGAAGTTGATTTAATAACTTAATGCTATGAATGTATTTCTTGTTGCAGATAAAACATCAACAACAACTAATTTGCTGTATATATGAAGTAAAAAAAGGACAAATTAAAGCAGCTGTGGAATATTAGTTACGAAAAGAATACATATTATTAATTTGCAAAAGGTATGCACATATTGTTTATGACTTAAGCTAAAATGAATGAATGCTATTTTATGTAATGGTAATGCATTAACTTATGGAATATATTTATTTTGTTGCAGAATTAAACTGTGTGTGTGTGCGTGCCAACAGACGATCGGGAGTAGCAGCGTAGCCACTAAGCTACAATTTTGATATTGAAAAGTTACTGCACCCTTATAACTGGGTGATTCACCAATATCCTCCGACTGGAAATAATCTGGGATTGTAGCATCTTGATGTCCCTTCTAAAAACGACATGGAGCCACTTGGCGAAAACACTCTGAAGAAGGGACAGGAATGTGCTGCAGAATATAACTACAGAACAGTAGGGTCATCTAACTACTTAGGATAAAGAGAGTCTCAAAAATCTCGGGCGTAAGGATGCGGATTAGGTCCCTCGGGAACTTCCACCCTACAGCACATTCCTCTACCATCTAACTACAAATATAATGCCAGTTTCCTATAACACAATCAGGAAATTTCAAATATAAAACACTCCTATATCTACTTACGAATCTATCTGAAATACATTTAATATAACATTCTGTACAATGAAAATAATCACGTCGTAGTTCATCAACTACATACTTAAAATAAAATATATACAACGCGTTCCTTCCTTTCTCCCGACAATAAAACATGTAACTGTCCTTCTACTTCACTCCTGCCTCTCAACGGGCTTCAGAAAAATATGACTTCACTCTACTATGTCTTGTTCGTGGTTTGCGTTACAATCTGGGATTCTATAATCCATACAATTAAGTAGAGACTAGTTCAAAAACCTCCTACAACTTATCTGTTCATGTAATAAATATACTTAATAAAAATACACATTTCCACTCGTCGAATAATTACCATAAATGAAAACATTAGGAAAAGAACCATTTAATAGACCTCAGTTTACTCTCAGCTTCACAAAGATCCATTAAATCCTATAATTTCTATCAGATTTAACTTCATCCAGGATTCGCTGTCCTGTGAATTTCAAGGAGTTTCAACTCTATTGAGACTATTTCAATAACATCCACAAGTAATTAACTTACATAACATTGCTCTCATAACTTCTTACTTCCATGAAATACACGCGTCTGTCACTACAGACATTTCTGCAAAAATAGATCAATGGCTACACACTGGCTCATTGTCTCACAACAAATACCTCCGTCTACAACGGGAATAATAAATCTCATGCATCGAGATACTTCGCAGTTCCTTCAATACAATTCCTTTCTCAATACTTTCCAAAAATAAACTCTTCTTTCAGTTACCACAATCTTAATAACCATATAATAAATAATACTGGTTCTCTCCAAGAATCAATTTAATAGGTAATGCGATAAAATGATAATCTTCAAATAAAAATCTTATTTCTTTGCCTCACTCACATTTCTTAAAAGCCTTTCAACAAACTGTAACATTCCTTCAATTACTTCGTTATATTATTTCTTACTTCAAAATACGCTATCGTTCGTATTTGTTAATTCCACATTATAATTCTTTACAGACTCTTTCTTTACTGTCTTTTCAACGAATTCCAATACTTTAACAAACATTACTCACAAAATTTTCTACACCAAATCTGGTTCATTATTTCTCAGATCGTGACTTTATATAGATCTGTACAATAGATATTTCTGAATCGCATTCTTTGACATATACTTCCTATCACATACTTGGAAAACATTTCCATCATTACAATCATGAATAAAACATGGATATCGTGCGATTTGAAACACGTTTGAATTTTGCTATAACTATTCTGAACTAAACTATAAAATCTCCCTTCAAATTTCGAATATCGCAAAAATCGATAAATCGAAATGAAAAATCCCTAAAATTCCGAAATCGTCGAAAAATACGACCAAACATCCGCATGATGCTTTTACGAATTTAAGAATTAAAACTGCCATAATCTAATAAACAATATAGAAAAATGGCATTCAACACTAGTTGTCGGATATTCAAGATATATACAATTCTACAAAGTGGGATGTTCAATGTTGGTCCGTGGACTACCTTTGCTGGGTTAAAGTTGACGTGAAGCGGACTTCCTTTGGTTACCCATTAGAAACGGAATGTTTCTAGCGTCTTAAGACTGCGCAATGTTCAGCATTCTTGTCCAATTCTCCCTCCGAATATCTCGTGCGGTCAGGTCTCGGGATACGAACTCGATCATCATTGTGCTGTCGCCCCTTTCCGCCGATGACTCTTCTGGGTGAGATGGGATAGCCCTTTCTCGCTTCGGCGCCGGGTAATTCCCTGGCCGCCCTCGTCCATGAATATCTTCTGGTCTTCTTTCCCCTAAGTTCCCTGTAGATCGTCATTTGAGATGGTATAATGACTGATAATTGTAGAATTTCTATTACGTGAGAGATGAGATGTTAATCTCCCCCGAAATGTTGATGTTAAGTCATTTCGGATGTTCTTCATGCCATCATAGCGTCGTTCCCATAATTGTTTAAGCGTTCATCACGACGCTTGTAGAATCGTTAGGAAATTCCTCCCTCAACTTTTGGAATTTTACCATTCTTGAAACTGTAGATTTGTCGCTAAAAATATAATTATTTTTCGCTGAATGTCGACTTTTATGTTACTTGCACATTACTAAGTGCCTTCGATGAATATTTTCTATTTGCTTTGTTCAACTTGTAGATTAGTTTGTTCGAACGTCCTTCTGCTTCGAAGTCGAGGTTGATAAGCATCTCGCTTCCTCTTCTCTTTCCCCCGCGTCTAATTTCCAAATCCGCGTCCTTTCTCAATTCATGGCTCTGATTGGTTGCTTATAATAATTGATGAAACTCTTCATTAATTCACTTAAATACTCGGCTGTAATTGTAGTCAATCGTTCTTAATTATCATTCAACACTCTTCGTGATGGTTTAATATAATAACTTTGTCCTAGTAATTATATATGTTAATTACTCTGTTGGAGTTAATTTTAATAAGGCGGCTTCTCATTGGTTCCAGTCGCGTGTCGAACTCGCGCCACTTCCCCTACTCCTCATACTAGCCACACGCTTCGCTTCTCTGTCTGGGATCTTACTCGGGAGTCTTCGTTGCTGCTCGGGCTCTTTGTCGTCTCGGCGATGCAAGTTCCGAGTCCCCTAGCGACTACTAATCTGCTATTGGCTGTCCGAATTAACTCAGTTGATTCCTTCGCTCAACAAACCTGTTTTGTGTCAACTCGCAGCATCGATAAATATTAACATGGGCCAATTTAGAAAACTTTCCACTAGATGTATGATTTTCTGTCTCGTCTCTCCAAACGAGTACAGTACGTTATGAAGATATTTTGTTTGTTTTTGTAAAATTAGCTTATTATTTCCCGACTGAGTTTCTTATTGTATGTGCGTGCGTATGATTAATCCTATTACATCCCCTAAACCTTTTTTTGAGTGTTTTGTTATTGTGTGCTATAACACTGAATAATTGACTGCATATGTTTACTGAATATACAGGGTGTCATTTATATACTTGAGTTCCCTTAAGGGGCGTGTAGGGGATGGGTATAGGATCAATCTGAGATAGGGGACCTGGGATTGGAATGGCCTCCTAACCCAAGAAAACAGGTTTGTTTCAGGCCCTCCACCCCTGTGAAGTAGGGATGCGCGCCATGTGTTCCTCTGAGGTCAGGCACTCTTTCGCTGTCAACGGTCTTGGCGCGACCACCACTCAACGCTGCGGTAGCCGAGAGCAGCATTCCTCTTGCCAATCGATAGTTCCGTATTCTACAGAAACACACGTAACTCGTTGATACTAATAATGAAAATGAAAATCCACAGCCTGCTTCCAGTCTCCCACCGGGTCAGGAATGGAATGAATGAAGCCCCCATCTAGCGGCGAGGATATGAACTGTGCCGGCTGCCGAGGTCTGACGCTCTCCTCTGGGGCAATGATTTCATGAATGACAGATGAAATGAAATGATAGTGGAGAGTGTTGCTGGAATGAAATTTTGACAGGGAAAACCGGAGTACCCGGAGAAAAACCTGTCTGCCTCCGTTTTGTCCAGCACAGATCTCACATGGAGTGACCGGGATTTGAACCACGGACCCAGCGGTGAGAGGCCGGCGTGCTGCCACCTAAGCCACGAAGGCAATTAATTTACAGAATCAACGATACCGGTAGTTTTAAAAAATCAGCACAGAATAAACACGCACTGTGACTACGCCCCTTCCTTCCCCTATAAAAATAAAGAAAAAATTAAGGCATGACACCCCAGGTGAAACGAACCCGGGACCACCGGGCACCACGCCTTGCCGGTATCCTCTCGGTTAACGCAGCGTTGAGCGGTGGTCGCGCCAAGACCGTTGACAGCGAAAGACTGCCTGACCTCAAGTAACACATAGCGCGCTTCCCTACTTTACACGGGCGGAGGGCCTGAAAAAAACCTGTTTTCTGGGGTTAGGAGGCCATTCCGACTCCAGGTTCCCTAACTCAAATTGATCCTATACCCTTCCCCTGCACGCCCCTTAATGGTACTCAAGTACATAAATGACACTCTGTATATAACCATGACTATTAAAGGGTTTTATTGCTTTTATTTTCATACATATATTGAAAGAAGCGTTATCCAACATTGCGACTAATTGGCTGTTTGCTGGAGCCCCACTACCTACAGTTGGAGAAACAACAACAACAGTTGCTACGACTTGTGTTTGTGTGTGAGTGAGTGTGTACCACAGTGTTAGAAGACATCTGTATTTGCTTTTTTTTTGTATTATCCTATTAATAAGGTGAGTTAACATTCAATTTACCGTTGATTATGTCTATGTGTCAAGAATTAGAATGGCAACCATTAGCCAAATGTTTTAAAAGTAGAATATGTTCAGGCCGAATTTATAATGTGGAAACCTGTCTATCCCCTAAAGAATTTGTTGAATCGTGTTTCTTTATTTTTCTGAATGAAAGCAAGCAGGGGATAACATCGCATCACGCCTTAAAAATGAAATTTGATCTACTGTGTGAATTTATTTTGATAAAAAAATAATGTTGAAGAAAAACATATGTTTAATCTTTGTACAAAAATGGAGAAATTACTCATATCCGATAATTTACAAATGTGGTATCAGGAAAATGCTATTAATGGACTTATCAGTAAATTTGATAAGTTGTAAGATGGACCCAGTGGCCTGGCTCTGAATAGCATTGCGTATTTGCAAATTAATATTTGTAAATACAATCCATTATATGCAGGAAGTAGCTATATTCACACACCTAGCTTTATCGCTTCGAGAAAGGCAGCGATCAATGTATGCAACACAGACGATTACTGCTTTTTGTGGAGTGTGGCTAGTTGCCTGCAACCCTGTCAAGACGGAAATGGTCATAAACCAGGGAAGTACAAAGCTATGTTTAATCACTTAAAACAAACTCTGAATTTGGAGCTTGTTTCATTCCCCATGGCTGTAGATAAAATTCATTTATTTGAGAAAGACAATCCAAATTTCTCCTTCATGGTATATGGCGTTGAGGGATCCAATATTGTGGGCCCCTTTTTTATTCTTTTATTAAACATCAACGGGCAAGATGGCGGCGCGTGCATGCATGAAGGGAAGTGTGCTCTCTGTAATTTTTAGCATGTTTATTGGTTAGATGTGCATTGACTGTGGCAAGATGTGTTCGTTCTGTGGCCGTTAATGTTGAGCAGGATCTGAAGAATCAACCCCTTCTGGAAAACTTCTGGTGAGTGATAAATATACAATACATTCCTGGACATGGTGTGGCAGCGAAGGTCTGGGGCTGGCCACCATTAGCCGGCCACGCCGAGCGGGAGAGGTAGGTGTCGCAAGGCTACCTGCTGCCGGGTTCTCACTCTGCTGCCTAGCGCTAGCTCTAAACGGCGACATAGAACTCAACCCTGGACCTTTGCAATGTGCAATATGTGAAAAATTCGGCCGAAAAAATCAGCTATATATTCAGTGCAGTAATTGTAACACGTCGAGTCACAGAACGTGTGCTAAAATCAGTACCTCTGAGTTCCGGTGCATTCAAAAAGGCACGCGAACGTGGACATGTTGGCAATGGGCTATGCCGCCGTTTACCGTCTCATTGTGCAACAATACCAGTGATATTCCCAGTGACTCTGTAAATAGTATAAATAACATGAATAGTTCACTTGTAAATAAACACTTACCACTATTCGCCTTCAATGCCCGCAGCATCACGCGGCCGGGACGGAAACAAAACATTCATGTTACAGTGACCGCCCTAGATCCAAGTATCGTGTGTTGTAGTGAAACGTGGCTCTCTGGGGTGGTAAGAGATCGGGAGGCGTTACCAGACACATACCAGCTGTTCCGGAAAGATCGACCACGGACTTCAGGGGGCGGGGTCCTTATTGCTGTGAAGCCTGAGTACAATGCAACTCGCATCCATCAGCTGGAAACAGACGCAGAAGCCGTGTGGGTGGAGGTTCAATGCAGTAACGGCAAATATCTTATCGATTCAGTCTATCGCTCTCCGAAATCGTCCCAGCTGATGAATGATGAGCTGATTCTCTCCCTCAAACGGGTGCAAAACGTTCAACAAAACTATGACGCTGTCTACATTGTTGGTGATTTCAACCTACAAATCGCATGGAATAGAAATGCCGCTCCTATCCCAAATAATCCTATATCTAACAACTTCCTTACAGCTTTCTATGACCTTTTCCTCCATCAACTCATATTTGAAGCTACCCGTATCACTGAGACCTCCCGTTCGACCCTCGATCTCTTTCTAATAAACTCTCCGTCCTCAATTCAGTCTTTACAAGTCATCCCTGTGTTCTATGATCACCAAGCCCTCCTAGCTATATTTACCCACAAAAAAAAAACAGTCCAAAATTACAAACCAGAACAGTTTACAATTACTCCCGTACCTACTGGAAACTTCTTTCTGATATCTTACTGGACAGATTACCGGTCATTACACCTGAACTCACCAACAGTGTACATATAGATGGTACCTGGAATACTTGGAAGGAAATCCTTTTTCATTGCGTTGATGAATTTATCCCTAAGATTACAATTAAAAATAAGAAAAAAAAACACCTTGGATCTCAAAGGACATAATAACCAAAATAAGAAAGAGAAATCAGCTCTATAACAAGTGGAAGCAGTGCCCAAGTGACAGCAGGTGGGAAAAGTATAGGCTGGCTAGAAATAGTACCAAATCTGCAATTCGTGAAGCCTACAGTGCGTATATGGACAAATTAAGCTTTAATCCCAAGGCAATGTGGACATTCATTCGGAGCAAAAGTGGCAACACCGCTCCACAGAGCTTTAAACATAACGGACTTTCAATTTCCAACCCGCTAGACATAGCCAACTCGTTCAACTGTAAATTCAAAAATAACTTCTCTCCACCTGACACCAGTGAAGGAATGTTCCTACCAAGGACATCATCCCCTCTCTTTCCCCTAGCCAGTCTATATTTCTCACAACAGGAAGTTTGAGACAGCATACGGAGAACTCGCCCCCATGCTGCGACAGGTCCAGACCTAATCCCTGCTCGGATCCTTCATTACAGTGCAGATATCCTGGCGCCTTCATTGTGCGCTCTCTTCAACCAGTCCATTAACACCGGGACTCTACCACAAGAGTGGAAACATGCCAACGTGGTCCCTGTGTTCAAAGATGGTGACAAGGAAGACATGGACAACTACCGCCCTATTTCTCTAACGTCTGGTATCTGTAAATGTATGGAGTTCCTGGTTGCTAGGAACATACTGGAATTCCTGAGCGAACGGGGCCTGTTAAATCCAAGCCAACATGGCTTCGTTCCGGGGAAATCTTGTACAACTCTTTTGACAAAAGTGATTGATGACTGGCAGAACTCCTTGGATCAGACTAACGTCTCCCAAGTAGACTTTGTGGCCCTGGACTTAAGCAAAGCTTTTGATCAGGTGCCTCATCAGAGACTCTTGTTAAAGCTTAGCAAATATGGCATCGGAGGCAGACTGATTACATGGTTGACGTCATTCCTGGTAGGTCGAACGCAGTGTGTCGTGTTTGGCGGGGCCAAGTCGCCGAACATAGTGGTAACTTCGGGAGTATCACAGGGATCGGTGATTGGGCCTTTGTTGTACATGGCTTTTACCCTCGACCTTCCAAGCTGTGTGACGTCTACGATGGCGCAGTATTCAGACGATTCAATAATTTACAGAGCCATAAAGAATAATGATGACGTCAAAGCACTACAGGAAGATCTGGACAGTGTGGCACTGTGGTGTGATGTAAATAAGATGACCTTGAATGTAAACAAGTGTAAATATATTCGGCTAAGTAGGGCCAGACAGCCTGTTGAACATAGCCTTTCACTGAGCGGCAAAATTCTTCCCATGTACAATTCACTGCGAATGCTGGGAATACACATTTCCAGCAATTTGAAGTGGAATGTACACGTTGAGGAATCAAGGTGTAAGGCATTTAGAATTCTAGGATTTGCAAGACGCAATCTTCTGGGATTCAGAAGCCGTGCACTCCGAACGGTGTATCTCTCCACTATACGGCCCATTCTTCTGTATGGACTTCCTGCCTGGCATCCCACTACCGAGGAAAACATGAGGAAGTTAAGTGCAGTCCAACGTCGAGCAGAACGACTCATTTACAAACAGGGAAACAAAGTTTTGACAAAACCACTAACATCAATCAATGACATATGTAGCCAAATAGATCTCACCTTTCTCCGAAAATCTCTAGCTGGCACCATTAAACTGTCCCCATTTCACCGCCTTCAGCTGTCATATCACTCAGTCTGTAGAGCACAGGGTGTCACCCTCGTTCCTCCATTCGCTAGGACAACAGATTATCAATCTGGGTTCTACAATCGCTCTGCTCGACTTTGGAATGACCTGCCTCATGCAATAAAAGACCTTCCTCCACGACAATTTTGCCGCAAAGTGAAGGCTCTAAAGGGACTAAAACCCCATGTAAATTGAATTTATATAATGTAACTTTGTGAGTGAGTGGGAGTGTGTGCATGCGTGTAGGTATGTATGAATGTGTGCGTGCGTGTGCGTGTATATGTGTGTGTGCGTGTGCGTGCCTGCATCTTCCCTTTTATTTTTAATGGTATGATATAGACGTCGTGTTCAGCAGATTATGTGTATATAGCAATGTAAAGTTGTAAATTGTATATATGTAACATATCAGATTTGTATAGATTTAATGAACGGAGATGGAGACACTGCTGTATATGTGGGGCTTGCCCTTTCTGTATCCACCGTCCATAAATTGTAGACACAATTTTTGGTAAATAAATAATAATACTATTAACTACATGCTCCATTACAATTGAAGTAATACTACATGCATTGGTGTTCTTGTAGGTAAGTATGATAAAACTTTCTTTACATTATGTAACCTATATCTACATGGTTGATTGCAGTGTGTCTAGCCTAGATATAATATGTTTAAGTTTTCTTTCTTGACATAATTATGTCCTACATCAGGTTATCAAAATTGATGCTCTGCACAAATAGCTTAAAGAATTTGACATATTTAACAACAAGTTCATTCATCCTTGCAGGCCAGTGGCCTCCTGATTTCATTACATTTGTCTTCAGTTTTTCCCTTTCGTGATTTAGTAATTCACACTCATATAGGATGTGGTCCACACTTTGCGATTCTTCGCCACACCGGCACGTCATATGCTCTTGTATTTTAAACCTATACAGATAGGTCCCTATTTTTCCATGTCCTGTCATCATAACCGTCATATTATGGCTTAGAAGAATTTTTGAGGCAAGTCTCGCTTGAACACTTGGAAAGTACTTTTGTTTGTCATGGATCCATTGGAAGTTTCTCTCCACTCTTCTTCCCACAATTGTAAACTTCTCTCACTCAATACCTTTTTCACTACACTATCCGGAATTTTATCGAAAGCCACTTCTAGGTCTGTTCTGCCTGCTGCTTGTTTAGCCAGATGATCGGCTATCTCGTTTCCTTCCGTGCCAACATGAGCCTTAATCCATGAGAAGTGTATTTCCCAGTTTTGAAGTTGCAGGTCTCTCACCTTCCTTCTGATCTCTTCAACTAGATGATTTCTTTTCCCGTACTTTTTGAGTAGGTCCAGGGTTATTTTACTATCGGTGTATATAATTGCTGACTTCTCTGCTCTATTTATTATTATTATTATTATTATTATTGCCTTTATTGGTGGCGCAGTTAGGGCTCTTGGCCCTCTCTTACACTTAACCACATTAATACAATGTCTGTTAGGTAGTCAGCCCGAAGGCTGGTTGGATCCTCAAAAGCACCGCCGTTACGTTATGGGAGTAGATACCCACAAAAACCCAAGGCAGCGCTATTTTGAGGCGTTCTAGGCAAGAAGAGGAGTGAGGTAGTTTGCCATTGCTTTCCTCACTGAGTCAGAACAGTAGTCCTAACCCTATGAGTAGAACCTTTCACAGCATCCACAGGCACTGACACTGCCCTGAATGTCATTACTAAGCACCACCCATACCTCAGTAGCTTCCATATAATCACAGCCATGAGTGAGACTGAGACATCGGTGAAAAGCCACCTTTTACTCTAGCCTGTGCCAACTGACAAATGCAAAAGTACTGTATTCATCAAGAGATGGCGAACAGGCCAAATTAATACAATACAATAAACATATTATGGCGACAAAATTAAACAATAATAATTGACATTGATCATGACTTTCACACTCTCATTCACTCATCCAGTCACACTTGTTGTCGGTCAGCAATGTTCAGCAGGCTGCCCCAGCAGGTGGTCTTGAATTTAGATAGTGAGGTGGTACCCCTGACACTGGCTGGAAGGGTATTCCACAGCCTAGACCCCACCACATGAAAAGAGTTATTGTATATAGAGGAGCTATGAATAGGAATGGAGAGGGAAGAAGCAGAGCGTGTATTATTACCATGGAAAGAAGACAAGTACTTGAATTTATTTGATAAGTATAGTGGTCTATCGTCAGACAATAATCGGAAAATCTGGACAAGAATGTGATATGATCGACGTAGTTCAGGTTTCAGCCAGGAAAGAGCGCAATAATAGGGAGTGATATGTTTATCATAGCTCAGATCGTAGATAAATCGTATGCAAGAGTTCAGAGCTCGTTGAAGTTTCAAAGTTAATGTTTTGGTTGCGTCTACAAGAATAACGTCACAGTAGTCAAGAATAGGAAGTATTAGTGTCTGTATGAGTAGGATTCTTACTTTGAATGGTAAAATATCTTTTTTTCTTTTGAGGGAGTGGAGCGTTGCGAAAATCTTCTTGCATACATTCTGTACATGTTCAGACCAGTTAAGAGTCTGATTTATTATCACACCTAGATTTTTCACTGTAGGACAGTATGGAATTTCATTGTTGTTCAGTACAATTGGGGGAATAATTTGATCTCGGAGTGACGTCAATAGTTTTTGAGAGCCAATTATGATAACTTGTGTTTTGGATGGATTCAGAAGAAGGGAGTTTTCCTGAGAATATTTTCCAAGTCGTTGAAGGTCAGCGTTGATAGTTTCAATTGTCAATGGAATGTCATTTGTCTTGCAGTGGGAGTATATTTGTAAATCATCTGCATATAGGTGATATTTGCAATTTTTCAAATTAGATGAGATGTCATTGATATATAGTACAAAAAGCAAGGGCCCTAATACACTACCATGTGGGGCGCCTGACTTTCTGCTTAGCCACTGAGAAGTTTTATCCTGGGTTACAACACGTTGCTGGCGATTATTCAGGTATGATGCGAAAAAGTTAATTGTCTGCTGGTCGAAGTAATAAAATTCCATCTTTTTCAATAGTGTCTGAGTATTTATGGTGTCAAAAGCACTGCTGAAGTCGAGAAGGGTGAGGATTGTCACCAGTTTTTGGTCCATTGCGTGTCTAATGTCGTCAGTCACTTTGAGTAATGCTGTTGCGGTGCTATGTCCCTTCTTGAAACCTGATTGCAGAGGGTCTAAAAGAGAACGGCTATTCAAATATTCAAGTACTTGCTCATGAACCAGACGCTCGAGGGCTTTTGAAAGTGCAGGTAGAATGGATATTGGCCGATAGTCAGATGGAAATAAAGGTTCGGTTTTCTTAGGAATAGGGATGACATTGGCTTGTTTCCATAGGGAGGGAAAGGTGTTAGTTGTAAGACTATGGTTGAATATGTGAGTAATAATTGGTAGAACGGCACCGATGATATTATGTATGAAGGATATGGGAATATCATCAACTCCTCTCGCTTTTGATTTTATGGAATATAGTACCTTTTTTACTTTGTCTGCCGTAACCGGATGGAAAGTAAAGAGCGGGTGGTCAGGTAGTGGGTGAAAAGAATCATGGGGTGTTGAATTAGTTGGTACTCTCTCTTCAGTGAAATATTCATTTAACTCATCAAGCGGTATGTCTGGTACATGTGTCTGTTGCTGCTGTTTGCCTATACCTAGAGAACGCATATTATTCCAGGCATTCCTTGTATTCATCTTCTTTGTCACGTTTTGTATGTAGGAGAATTTGGCGTTTCTTACGAGCTGCTTAATACGATTTCTGAGTACACGATAATTTTCAAAATCAGTTTCGTCACGGGTACGTTTAAAACGCCGGAATAGTGCATCACGCTGTGCCATCATACTTTTAATGTTATCATTTAACCATGGGCATGCTGGGCGAGTAACTTTGATCGAATGTTTAGGGGCATGTTTGTCATACAGACTAATAATAAGAGAATTTAACTTGTTTACTTTTGCGTCAATGTTATCTAAGAGTAATATGTCATTCCAGGGAAGGTTGTATGCGTCATGTTTTAAGTCATCCACATTAATATTTTTCATGTTTCTAGTGATAATATATTTAGGTGTGTACTTAGGCACACGTAGGGAGTACGATAGGTAAATTAGGTCATGGGTGGAGATAGATGGTACGGGTATTTGCCCGAAAGTTTCAACTCTGTCGAGATTGCTTGTCACAAGATGGTCAATCAATGTATGTGATTCGTATTTATCAGAGTAAATGTGGTTTTCTAGGTTCTAGGGGAAGAATAGTCATGTCGCAGGAAGCGAACAGGTTTTTTAATTGTTTGGTCTCATACGTCTGTGTCAGTAAATTGGTATTGTAGTCACCCACGGCTATTACGTGTTCGTAGCTTGGAAGTAAGTCGAGCAAGCGGTTTTCAAATTCACTCATGTTTGTTATTCTTGGCGGCTTATATACAACAGCTACCAGAGTCTTTTGTTGGCCAACAATTACTTCAACAAACATGAATTCCGGTCCTGGTTGTGTGCTAAGTGTTGATACACATATTACCCGTCTTTTTAAGTCGCTTCTACAGTACATGGCAACCCCGCCTGCTCGCCTCCCATCATTTCTGTCATGACGTTCCAGCGAGTACCGATTTAGTTCCACCATGCTAGACGGGATGTCAGGTTTTAACCAACTTTCACTTATGCAGAGGATGTGGATATTGTTTTCGTTTATTATTGCCTGTATTTCGTCGTGATGCGCAACCAGCGACAGAGCATTAATATGGCAACATTGTAATGACTGTTTGGATGAGGAAAGTGCCTGTTTTAGAAGAAAGCCAGTGGTGTAAGGGGAGGGAGGGGGTTGGTGTGGGCTAGGCTGGCCAAGGTCAGTTAGCTCATTCATACAATAGCTCAGCTGGGTAACGGGAGATATATCTTAAAATAGAAGAAACCTACCTGGACCTCCCGCTGCACACTGCCGACCGCAACCAACGCACACACACATACACACACACACTTATTACTAAACTTGTCTAATATAAACATTACGCACATGTAGTTGATGTCTTGTAATTTCTCTAGGGCCTTCAGTATGGAGAATTGTGGGCCCCTTGTATGCCACCTAACAGGTAAAGCAACATCACATTCACTTGCTTTTCCTGTCTCATCGGGATAAAAACCATTATTGTTGGGTAAAGAATTTGAGTAGATTGGTAGGCAGCCAAGTGTCCAATCATAAGTGTTCAAAACACATTTGCGAGCGCTGCCTTCAGTATTTTGGAACTGCTGAACTTTTGGAACGACATATGGGACATTCTGAGGGGCAGACGGCTGTAAAGCTAGTCTTGCCCGAAGGGAATGACGCAGTCTTGAAATTTAAGGCCACTAATTAACAAGATATTGTACCATTTACTGTTTATGCCGATGTTGAGGCCCTCACTGTTCCCCTTCAGGGATGTGAACCAAACCCGCATACAAGCTCAACCTATCCAGTGTAGAAGCATGAGCCTTTTGCTGTAGGATATTATGTTGTCTGTCACTATGATAAATCCCAATGTGAGTATGTAAGTCACAAAGGTTCGGATTGTGCGCGGTGGTTTGTTGATCAAATGGCGGTTTTAGCGGACAAAGTAGAAAAAAAATTGAACCAACCTGTACCAATTCAGATGAATGACGTACAGCAAAAAGAATATGATCAAGCCACCACCTGCCACATATGCGAAAAGCCTATTTTAGGCGGAGAAACAAAAGTAAGAGATCACTGCCACTGGACAGGGCATTTTAGAGGTGCCGCTCATAGGGAATGCAATTTAAAGTATTCTACACCTCGCGTACTCCCCGTCTTCTTACACAATTTCTCTTGCTACGACCTTCACTTTATTGTTAAAGAATTTGCTCATGTAGATAAGAGCCAATTCACCATTTTGGCTAAGAACCATGAGAGCTTCATTTCTCTTTCATGGAGAAAAGGAACAATGAGCATTCGTTTTCTCGACTCATTCAAGTTTATGTCTAGTTCGCTGGTTAGCCTTGTGAAAGGCTTAAGCGAGGATGAGTTGAAACATACCCAATCCCACTTTACGGATACAAAACAATTTAAATTGTGTGTTCGTAAAGGTAATTTTCCTTAAGATTACGTGGCAAGTTATGACGTGCTTAAAGAAAAGTCTTTGCCCCGTCGATAAAAGTTTTTTCTCAGTTAACTCAAAGCACCATCAGTGAAGAAGAATATGCCCACGCACACAATGTTTGGCGAGCGTTTGGTATAAAAACCATGGGTCAGTACGCTATGCACTACTTAAAATTAGATGTGTTGTTATTGACAGACGTATTGGAAACTTTCCGTCGGCTATGTCACTCGATATACGGGCTCAACCCCACCCACTACTATACCAGTCCGGGGGTAAGTTGGGACGCTGCGCTCAAATACACACAAATAGAGCTTGATTTACTGACGGATCCCGATGTGGTACTGATGATGGAAAAAGGGATTCGTGGGGGGTTCGTATCGCTCAATCAGCGACATATCAAGGCAAATAATCATTACATGCCTGATTATTGACCCGAAGAATTAGAATCTTACTTGATGTATTTCGATGTAAATAATTTATACGGTTTCGCCATGAGCAGACCGCTGCCGTACTAAAACTTTGTCTGGCTGTCTGAGGTTGAAATTAAAGATATTAATGTGAATAGCGCAAGCGAGCAACAGGACGTAGGATATGTCCTTGACGTTGACTTAGCTTATTCCCCCGATCTCAGACAGCGACATGGTGATTTCCCCTTTTGTATAGAAAAAAATGGTGCCGCCCGAGAGTAAGGGTATTCATAAAAAATTGATGGGCACCTTGTATGACAAAAATCACTATGTATTGCACATTGCTATGCTGGTAGAATGTTTAGCCCAGGGCTTAACCCTGAAAATAAAAAATCCATAGAGGTATATTTTTCTGTCAGAAACGATGGTTGAAACCGTACATGAATTGAAATACCAGTCACAGACAAATTGCCACTCAGCCATTTCAAATATATTTTAACCTGATGAATAATTGTATTTATGGCAATAGTCTTGAAAATGTGCGGCAGTATAGGGACATAAAATTGGTCAACACATGGCATGGCAGATGGGGTGCGCAAAAATACGTTGCAAAACCAAATTTCAAATCTTTGAACGTTATCGATCATGATCTAGTCACTATAGAACTTGCAAAAACTAAAGTGGTCATGAATAAACCCATCTCTTTAGGTCAAGTTATTTTAGATTTTTCTAAATTGCATATGCATGAATTTGATTATGGTTTTGCAATGCGGCAATTTGGTACCATTTCCTTGTTATATACAGATACATATAATTTCATTTACCATATCCATGACTGTGATCCATATGTCGTTATGAAAGAAACCCCAAAATGGTTTGACATGTCCTCGTTTAGTGAAAAGAACGTGTTCGATATCCCCCGTCTGAACAAAAAAGAAATTGGTTTAATGGAAGATGAGTATTCAGACACCATGATGTTAGATTTTGTAGGTCTCGCGCCGAAACTGTATAGTTTTCGTCAGATCAATCAATGTGAATCTATGCGAGCCAAAGGAATTAGCCAACATGTGGTTAAAATCCTTTGTGTGGATGATTATTTACATGTCCTTGAGACCCACACAGGCATGTCACATATTCAGTTTAGGATTCTATCGAAAAATCGTGATTTATTTTTAATGAAACAGCAAAAACAAACACTCGCCTTGTTGGATGATAAGATGCAGTGTTGTCAGGATATGATGACAAGGGTTCCCTTTGGTTACAACCACGAACGGTTGTTGCTATTGTTATTGTACAATACGGCGAGTGTATGGTTTGGTTGCTATCAAGAGCGTGAGGCTATGTTGAGCCTTGGAATAAAAAATAAAAAATTGTAGTGTATCATTTTTTTCTTTTTTTTACGTGTGTGCATGGATGTATGCAAAGATGTGTGAATGTGTGTAAATAGTTGTATATAGACTGTAGGTCTTGTGCTATTTGCCTGTCCACGCATAAAGAGGGGCATACATCAACGTTTGCATGGCTCACTGGGCACAGTCTAGATTAAAACATGTTGGCTTTTTTTAGCTAGTGGCTTAATATGCCCCATGTTTCAGCAAAGTGACCACCCACCCTCAGTAGGCATGCAGCATAATAGGCCTCACTAAGTTGAGGCTTAATAAGCCTTATGTTTGAGCAAACTGACCACCCACCCTGAGTAGACAAATGGCTTAATAGGCCTCACTAGGTGCTAGCTTAACAAGCCTCATGTTTCAGCAAACTGACCACCCACCCTCACTAGACATATGGCTTAATAGGCCTCACTAGGTGCTGGCTTAAGAAGCCTCATGTTTCAGCAAACTGACCGCCCACCCTCAGTAGACATGTGGTTTAATAGGCCTCACTAGGTCGTGGCTTAGTAGGCCTCATGCAAGAACAAAAAAATAATCTTCTGCTTTTACTGTGACTAATCTGACTTTTTGATTAGTGTTATGAGTGGTGATATATTTCAAAACACCACCAGTCAAATATCTGAACATAATTTTTGATGTGTAACATCTTTCCGCTCGGTTGCTGGATAGTTTTGTGGGAGTGATTTTGAAAATTGGGGACGGAAGTGGATCGGAACGATCGAGCTGGCAGTGGTGGATCGAACGGAGGTATGCACTGCCCGCTTGATCGATCGAACGGAAGTGTACTAACTGGCAGTGGTGGAAAACGGAAGTATGCGCTGCCCGCTCGATCAATCGAACGGAAGTGTACTAGCTGGCAGTGGTGGAAAACGGAAGTATTCACTGCCCACTCAATCGATCGAACGGAAGTGTACTAGCTGGCAGTGGTGTAAAACGGAAGTATGCACTGCCCGCTCGATCGATCGATCCAGCGGGCAGTGGTAAGACCCAGCTGGCCGTGGTACGAGAAACAATGAGTGCGCGGTGTCGGAAATTGATACCACGGTGTACTCTCAGCCATGTGGAATGTATATGACATACTAAAGGGAAAACGCTCATGCGAACTCTGGTGTCAAGTGATTGAAACAAATGACATGGTACAAGTTCGAAGTCTTCATATCAGTATTTAAACGGTAAACTTCCTTAATATCAAACATTGTAAGTAGTCGGCATTGCCGGTATTATGTTTCTGCACAATGGCTATTCAAATATTAACCCACATAACGGTAATGCAGTCATCAATATAATATAATCGTTGTGGTTATACCAGAATTGAGCAAGCCTTCATGAACTATTATTGAATGCATTCTCTTTACTCACAAGAGGGCCTATTCATAAGACTTTTTAAACTCAATTTCACGCAGGAACATTATCGAAACAAGCAAAATATAAATGAAACTTAATTCCGTAATGCAGTATTATTGGAACTTGGAAATATGTCACCATCTTGTGCACAAAATTTGCTTAGTCGAAATAGCCTTGGGGTCAGTGCTTATGACTGTGAATCTAGAGATCTTGGGTTGGAATCCCGGACGAGGCAGATATTATTGCTACCAGATTATCATTTCAAACGATATTTATCATATCAATATGACTCATTTTAACAGAATCCATATTTAATTACGTGTTGGTCTGTGAATGAAGAGGACCAGTTTATAAGGAATTTAAGGTTTTGAGTTGTGTCGCGTCTATTAATCTAGTTGATCCATATCGTATTCTTTATTTAGGCTAGTGCTGGTGGAAGCTACAAATCATATAATAAAATGAGTTCCGTATTATAAACTACAATATCTGTAAAACACTCCCTTTTACAATAGATTAATAGTTGTGCCAATAATAGTATAAAATACTGGTGTATCAACAATTTCACCTGAGGTTTCTTCTATGTCAGATGTTACACATCATATGCGACTACTGTAAGGGTCGCAATTTATTTTAGACTTAATGCGTTAATCTTGTAGCCTACAGCTAAAAAAAAGCCAACAGACAGATGGTAATTCATTTTGTGTTTTGCTTATTTTTTTCTTTTCTTTTTGCTATTCACTTAGGGGACAGACAGTGTATAAATTGACATGTTTTAAATATATATATACTTAGTAAAACGTCTATATCTACTTTTCAGATTCAATGATGGGCCATGATGAAGATTCTTTTATTGTCACTAAACACACTACGTTCGATGAATATGCAACGATGGTAAATTATAATGCACAACGTGTGGCCTATCCTTTAGAGTATAGAAACATTAAAGTGCGCATTGATACCACTTTGTATACAGCATCATCGATCTTGGTGATGATGATGATGATGTCATGTTTCATGATCCGAGGCAGAACTATTGCAAATTCTGTATGTTAAATTTTGGTTTTCAAAATAATGTATATACGGAAGTGATTCATAAATCATGGTATGGTTTAACGATGAAACAAGTCGTTGTTAAATTAGCGGATGGGAATTGTTTTCTAGATTTTTGGTGCACGTTATGTGCAAAGCCTCTGTTTAATGTTTATTTTCTACTAAAGTCAAATATGTTTTGTTTCCACTGTTATTAATTCCCTGCTGAGGAAGGTGCCACTTCGTATCGTCAACAAGCATTTCGTCAACTTTATTTTACGTTACCTGTGAATCAATATTCACCTCATAGAATACGGTCTATTAGAAACTAACAACCATATGTGAAGCATATGTTTTTTTTGTTTGATGCGGCTTTTAGGAACATATTAAAAAAAAAGGCATTTGGCTATTTTTTTAGTTTATGGTTTATTCATGTTTATGGAAAACACATACCCTGATTTAAATTTGTATTGTTTTCTTGTTTTGTTTCTTGGATATAGACATGATTAATAAATTGAATGGTATGTTAACTTTACCTTTATAGGCATCCCTTAGTATGCAGTTGTTTGTTTATAGTATCTGTGCACACTATTTTTTAAACAGTATGCAGTGCGAATTTGCACGTCGACAGGAGTATCGTATAGCATGTTCGCCGATCCCACTTCATAAAACATAGGCCTTAAAATAGTGGCTTTTGATTGGTGGAAGCGAAAGATTGAACTAGAGTTGATTCGCAATCTTGTCCATAGATAGCACGCCCGAGAACTTTGGAAAAAGTTCTTGGCGTGCAAGTCATAACAGCTGATTTGCAACTCGCAACTCTTCTAACTCCATAATTATATTATTGTATTATATTATTATATTATGCAGGAGAACCCATTCTGTGACTATCTTTTTGTTTGTAAATTGCTACATTAAATTGAAAATGGTGTTTCTTTAAAGTGAACTTTAAAATATTGATGAATTAAATCCATCTCAATTTTCCTTCCTGTAACAGGTTGGAATTAATTATTTTCATCATTTTATTGATTGGGATGCAGGGATACATGCTTTGTATGTCGTGTGAATGAATTGTTTCGTTATCAATTTTATATCTTTGGTGTTGTCGAGTGAGACATTAGATTTGAACACGTAGTTTTTTCTTTAGAAATACGGAACAGTTCTTAAGGAGGACCAAAACTTGGTCTTCTTTGCAGCTTATTATCCCCCTCTCATGACGCCAATGCTGTTTTCAAGAAGGAAGGCTCCATGATACAACATTTCTATCACCAATGTGTTACAAAACCTCTACCTTCCACTGCTCATGGTCTATTATACTGAGTTGGCTTTGTCGTGGCCTAAGTAGTGCGCAGAATTATCCGTCGGAGCTCACTTGGTTGACTGCTGGGTTTGACACCAGTAGAATGCCTGATTGATTGTCGTTTTAAGTGGCAGAATAGCCAGGTCATCTGCCACCCGCAGACGTAGAGTGTCTATATGCCGAGCAGGTGTGTAGAGTTGGAACTGTGAACCCAACCTCTGAAGGAGGTCGGGTGTTTCCCACCGTAGTTCCATATTTTGCCTTAGCTTAGGGTTTTAACGGGCAATCTTCCGCCCTATGGACATCGCCACACTTCACACAGCGCAGGGGCATCTTGCAATAATTTTCAGTATGCCCATACCGCTAGCACTTGTAGGCCTAACATTGGGCTGGTCCGGTCTTACCCTTGTACAGCTCTATAGATACCTTATTACCACAGAGGTACCGAAGGGAATAAATGGTCTTAGAGAAATCTGAATCAGGGTGCGTGATACTAATTACACTCAGAGGCGTGACTCGGAATGTGGTGCAGTAAGTTATATAGGAACTGAATAGGCAGTTAGTATCGGTAGAAGTTAGTAGGGAGAGGTCAAAAGAGATTTGACACACTCACAATCACACCAGTTAATTACATTTATTCTAGAGCCGCGCTTTCGAGAAAAAGTTAAGAAACAGAGCAGCACAAGTTCACGTTACCGTGTCTCTGCGATGAATAGCCTCTGTAGATGTGGTGCGCTCTCTCTGTGGACGAGAGTGCGAATCAAGGAGGATATATGCGAATCATCTGTAACTCAACCTTCCACCAATCATAAGCCGGCATTTTAGGACCTATGTTATATGAAGTGGGATCGGCGAATATGCTATCGTATACGACTCATTCAACAAGGAGATTATATACTAATACCTATTGACAACAGAGGCAATCATTTACCTCCAAGCTATCTTGAAAATGATTCACACTTAATCTTCATAAAACATTTTCTATTAAATAATTTTCAAACTCATGTTTTGGCTGAAAACGATGAAAATGAATGTCAACTTTTAGAAGTAGGCTACACAGTGTGGGACAATCATTTGTTTGTTTTACATGCGTTTTACTGAAAGGTAATACAGTGGTCATGTGAACATTGTCCACACGCCTATGTTTTTGTTAATCTGTCAAAGAAACTGTTGCCACAAATTCTTGAACCACCCATATAACTGATAATATGAATGATAATATGTTAATAGTAATAATAATAATAATAATAATAAATTTGCAACTTTGTTATTTATCTTTTTACTACAAAAAATGTATCTAGCCCTTTGCTCAGAAGTTCAAGATCATTTACTGATGTTACAATATACACAAGTCTTAGTTGTACCCATACTAAAAACAGGTTTAGATGGTAATTATTCTTTAAACCAAAATCTTATTTTAGATTTTATAGATGTGAGAGCCCCATTATTTTTAATTAAAATGATGGCGATTTAATACCATTTACATATTTGCCAGATTTTGAAAATACCTTTCGTCAGTGACAATGGTTAATGTTTTGTGCCACTTCATTAGCAGATGTGCAAGGCATTGAACCCTATCCCTATAAATACGTTTTAATCGATTTGTCTAATGATGCTCTAGTACATTATTGATGTGATTCAACAACCCCCTCTACCCTATGGTAGGAATCAACTATTGTTTTTTATTTAAAATTTAAAACAAGGTCTTGGTTTATTTATAGCTTAAAATAGTTTAAAATTATAGCTTGGTTTTATTTGTTGTTTCTTTTAGAAAATATTTATTATATGATATTTAATGAAAACAATTATGACTTATTAAATGTTTATACGCTTACTGTATTGTTATTTAATATAAGCACTCGAGGCACTATCGACCAAAATGCAACACTATCTGGAATGTATATTGAATACTTGAAGGTTTGGTGGTCCCATTAAATGTATTCCTACAATAAATGATTTTCAAGTTGTCGTTCTATGGCGTGAAAATATTTAATATATGATATTTGCTTACAGGATTTGCCACTGGAATTATTTTACAAGTAGTTATTTTAATGACCAACAGAGTTCACTGTTAAGAAGGTAGATCCCTATGTGGGAATGCAGGATAACATGTAATATGTTATACATGATATTATGTGACAACTGTAAGGTTTGTGATTTTTTAAGATGCCTTTATCCCTATATTAATCACTCCGTTTACAAGACTGATAACTGTAATGTTACGGAAAAATCAAAACAAAACAAAAATCTGCATTGAAAAAACAAAAAGTGGTACAGCAAGTATACACTTAACGGGCAAAAAAAGCAAGAAATATATACAAACTACTGTATGTTAATTAATTTAATTTATATACATATTTACAATAGGTATATATACACACACACACACACACACACAGAATACAGCTCTTTTTGTTTATGTTTGCATGTTATAGTTTTTAAATATAACACTTGTTGAAAAATTATTTTTAGGGTTTGGAGGGAGGGGGGGGGGGGTGTTGCCGGTTTTCTGGCGTCCATGGCCAACAGGAGTGGTAACGCTACCTGGGGCGAGGTTACGGCGTTCTTGATGTCTTTGTATGCCCTGTCGCCCTCTGGTGTCCAGATGAGAGGGTCCTTGAGCAGCATGTCCCTGAGTGGTCGGTCTCTGGTGGACAAACCAGGGATGAACGAGCTGTAGTAGGTTGCTTTACCAAGGAACAGTTGGAGTTCTTCTGGTGTAGTCGGTTTCGGTGCATCACGTTCGGCTCGGATATGTGCATCAGACTTGTGAATGCCTGATGCATCGATTTTGTGGCTTCCAGGGATGTCTGAGCGAAAACGCATTTGGCTCATTTGAGCTTGGGGTTGTGTTGCCGTAACCGTTCCAGAGTGGTGCTGAGGTCCTGCATCAGATTTTCAAAGCTATCAGCAAAAACTATACTGTCATCGGGGAGACCTTGCAGGGCTGTGTCCATTCGCCGCTGCCAGGTAGCGGGGATTTTAGCTGCTCCATATTCTGCTCGCGTTGGGCAGATCAGACCGTGAGTTGGGGTGTTAAGCCTGAGAGCATGGCTGAACTCATCGTCGACCTCGAGATGAGTGTACGCGTTGGTGATGTCCAGGTGGCGGAAGAGAGTGGTGCCGCGCATTCGTTTGAACAGGTGTTCCTCCTTGGGAATCGGTTGTTCGTCGATGATGATCCGCGAGTTGAGAGTAGACTTGTAGTTGCCTGTGATCCTCAGTTTGCCGTTCTTCTTGGCGACGACGTGCGTTGTCGATGCCCACTCAGATTAGTCCACTCTTTTGTATAAGCCAGATGCGATAGTCTTGTCAATTTCCTTGGCGTAGGCATCGCGGAGGGCAACTGATTCGTCTCGAGCTCGGGCGAAAACAGGTGTGGCTCCAGCCTTCAGGTGCATCTTCGCTGGTGGACCTGAGATCTTACCGGGGGTGTCGCAGAACACATCCTGGTAGCGGGATAGACTGTTGTCGAGCTGCTTGTCTGAGAGCTTGTGGATTGGGTAGGGCTTTCGAACTTGTGACCAAAGTCGATCTCCTGTAAAAACTCTGAAATCCACTCTCGGCCAAAGAGCGATTCGACTTCATCGTCAACCACGTAGAGATTCAGGTTCCTGGTTGTGGTCCCGATGGTGGTGCACACTGACGTTCTGCCAATACATTTGATCGGATGGCTGGTGTAACTGACGAAGTTTTGATCGTTTTTCTGCAACACAAAACCTGGTTTGATCATACTTAGCTTTGATTTGTTCATGGTTGAGTGGGAGGCGCCGGTGTCGAGTTCCATTCTGACGGTGGTTCCCTCTATGCTGACATCAACCAGTGGCTTAGGTGCTGCGTTGACCGATCACCTCGATTTTGTTGAGGTACTCCACGACGTCGAGGTTCTCTGCTGGAAGCTCTTCTTCGGTCACGTGATTTGTTGTTCGATGTTTCCTCGATTTTGATCGGCAAACTTTTCCGATGTGACCTTTTGCCACACTTCAAGCACTCGGCGTTCAGGAACCTGCACTGTCTGCGAGGGTGAGCTTCACCGCACCCTGTACATGTTGATTGGTTGTCCTGGGATGCACTTTGGTTTGCCTGGTGTGGCCCTTGGTGCTGTCTTGTTAGGTTGTAAGACCTCTGATTTTGATGAGCTGACTTGCTGCGTAGCGGCTGCTGGTTGCTGTCCTTCCTGGACAGAGGCTTCTTGTATCCAATCCGATTTGTTGATTCAGACTTAGCGGCAGCTGTTTTGACCTCGTCGGCGGTGGTGCTAGTAGCTTCGAGTGCGTGCGCAATTTCATATGCCGCGGTGAAGTTGTCTGTTTTTTTTTCTCGCAATAATCTCGTCGCACATTTCTCGCGATTACAACCCTGAGAGCATTTGTTCAATTAACATGCGATCAAGGAATGTGCCATACTCACAAAACGTTGCAGCTTGCCGCAGTCTTAAGGTGAAGCTAGCGATGGTTTCTCCTTGCTTCTGCATTACACTCCGAAATTTGATGCTCCCAGCAAACTTGTTGCGTGTGGCGTCAAAGTGGCCTTTCAACTTAGATTGAATCTCATTGTATGACAGAGTTTCCGAATCATTAGGTCTCACCAGGATCTTCAGGGCATCATTGAGTTCAGATCCCATGTAAACCCGTGCAAAGTGTACATGTGGATCCGCGGGTACTTTTGTCAGTTTGAGCGCCCAGGTAAACCGAGTGAAATAGTCGGCTACAGTCGTCCCGTTGTTTCACGAAACGGTTGTATTGTGAACTGTGTCGGTCGAGGCTGTGATGATGACGTTGTTGAACTTGTTGTCTGTCGGATAGCGTCGGCGATGATTGCCGAGAATTGTTTGACTTGATCAGAGGTTAAGTCCGGCATGGTGAAGATGAGTGGAGAATAGTATATCTAACACGCACTTGCGATGAGCTTAGTTCGGTGCACACACTAGCGTTGAGGTTAGAAAGTCCACTCAGTTTAGTATTTTCAACACGTACTGCGATGAACGTCGTTCGGTGCAACACTTGCGTTGAGGTTAGAAAATTCACTCGGGTTCACAACGTTATTTTTCTTATCCCTCTTCCGACACCACTGTTATATCGTGGGAAATACAAGATAAATAACATACACTTTTTAATACAAGTAAACGGTTTATATAGCACTAGTTGATACACAAGGTGGACGTAACTTGAGCGGTCCAGAGCGGAACTAGAGTCTATTGTCTGTATCACGCGGGTGCATATATACAGAGCAGTCCAGGTTTGGAGTGAGAGGATGGAAGGTTCCAGATTGGAATGTTCTGGGCATAGCAACTGGAATGTTCGCGTTATCTCAGAGTGTACAAACCATACTGATGGAGAGTAGGAAATTTGTATTTATTTATACTTGTCCAGAACATAACATATTATAAATATATATACAAAGATTACAAAGTATATGTGCATCTTTATATTCCACGTGATGCCCAGAATTCCGCTGCACGAACTGCCTTATCACTGGCGGCTACCAGATCGTCCATGGAGACAGGTTCTGATAGTTTCCTGCAGTTGAGTAGGTGATGGTGGTCTTGATGTTCACCACACTCACATAGTTCGTCCTCTGAGATGACTCCCCATTTCTTCATGTTCACCTTACACCGAGGTACTCCAGTCCTCAGTCTATTAAAGACCTTCCATGTCTCGTATGGGAGGTGATGACCTGCAGCAAGTTCTTCTTTGGGGTTGTCCCAATATTTCTCTGATGATGGATGAGCTACGCCAGAGTTGTATCCGATGGTTTGCAGGTGGTGTCTGAATTGGTTGTGTCGTCTGGTGGAAACTTTTTCTCGATTTCAGTCTTGGTAGTTGATGTTCACTTCTTGGGTTCGTCTCCTGCTTCTTTCTTTCTATTTCAGCTGCCGTTCTTCTTCGGATATCTGGAGGTGCTACGCCCATTAGGTGGTATATTTTGTTAACAGGGGTTGCCCGCAGGCAGCCTGTTACAATCCGTCCTGAGTAGGAAATTATAATGTCAGACGCATACACGACACGAACTTGCAACCTCCAACTTACTCTTCCGTTACTCTACCTCTGAGCTTATGTCGAGGGTGCGTGTGTGTCATTGGTTTATGCATTGGTATTGTGCCCTTCAGCAAGAAATATGCAAATCACAGTATGCCAGCATTGCTCAATTCGGGATTTTTCGGGGCTGCGGTAAGTTCTCCCACTCTGTGACTTTCATATTTTGGATTAAATAGAGGATACACTTGCAAAAATAACAACAAACTCAACTCCTATTTTAACACATTTAATTAATCAAAATTATGGCGCTACAAACGATAAAACAAATAAACTACTGACCAATATCATTCTACTTGTCCAAAGTGAACAAGGAATAGCATAAAAATAAAACAAATATTAGAATAAAACACATGGTTTTCCTTAAAACCAACAATTCACGATTATTTTCACTTCCATAAAGTACTTATCTTAAAGTTCCATATAACTGCGAGCTTCTTTGGCTCGATACATTCCCATAATAATGGTGTCATACTTTTGTACACCTCAAGAATTTATTTTATCTTTTCTTATCATCAAAACAAATATATAATTACATTTAAAATTACAGGTTAATTATTCACTTCAATATTTGGGCATTTCACATATTCTCAGGATTTACTATCTCTCTCAAGTTTTCAAATTCACTACGGTGATCGGGAAACTACTTGTGTACTCCAGAGTCATAAAGATTACTTGACAAAGTCAAAAACTATGATTACTCCCGAATCTAGTTATCTTCATAAAACTCGTGGATTTCTATTTCCATACAACATTACAATAGGGATTTTTATTTAATTCATTTGTCTTATAAGACCATTATCACATAAGAAAACTACGATCTGAACTGGCAAGCGATAATATAAATCTACAAGGACCTCGGTTCAACGCCCGGGTCATTAACAACTTTAAACACTCACGGTGTATTTCACTTCTTACAAGACAATCTTTACCCACCCTCGCACTATGAGGGTCAGGCCATTATACTCGAGCGTGATTTATGACAGGGAGAGCGACTCCCGGCCTAGCTTACCGTTGAAGCTCTCTTCAATGCTTTTAAAACAAACCTTCACATTATTCTCAATTCTTTGGGGAGACTTGGCTTTCTACTCAATCGTTTTACTTTCAACAATATTCTTGGCTCATAAACCACTTTCGTAACCTTGGCATTTATTAATTATGAGAGGGTCCTCATTGATTGGGAAGAGTAATACACATTCTATGACGAATAATTAGGGGCTTTAACAAGACGAGGATTCTGGGTTCGAATCTCTTAACATGCCTCGGGAACCATTTCCGCATTAGAGGACTTATACAAGACGCGATTTAAAGTCGGCCGTGGCCTACATGACATACGCTCAATAATACCATACATTAGCTCCCTTTTCAATATAACACGCACATGGCCTCGTGATCCACGTCACAATTTAGAGGACTTACAACATATCTCAATTCACTGCAATCAACTACCCTCCATAAGTAACTTACCAAGTACTTTACCTTTTACGCGTTCCTAGCGTGGCTTTTTATTTAATTGCGTTCCATTACGCTACCCATTACTTTACGGCCGAATGTCTTCCAAAAAACTGATAAATTTCATAGTAACAATTGATACATATCTCAATTCTTATATTAATCTTTTCCGTTGACAATAAATCGCTCCATTTTTAAGAACATGCATTCACATCATGTCTTATACATTTGTTAAGGCTCCAACGCTCTATACTTTTATATCATTCAATTTAATCTTTATTTAGATTTCTTTACCTTGTTATTATTATGATTACATTCCTTACAAAAGCTCAAAAGCTATTTCTTTCATATAATTCAAATTTACCTTTATGTAAATATCTTTTTATAATTATTATTATTACGCTTGCTTTTATAACATTCATTAAATACACTGACATTTTATTCCATGCATTTCTTCTACAGGATTTATTATTTCACATAATTATTTATTATTTCTTAAAACTTTATTTTCGTTCAGATCGCGTTCTTATTTAGTTATTATTTATTTTAAAACATCCCTTTTACTCAAAACTCCGGTGGAATTGTACACTAAAAATTTCCCGACACCAAAATATAATGAAAATCTTTACTCACATGTCTAAGGTCGTTTTCTGACCTTTATTCTCGTTTGATGTGACATTTTGGCCCACCTTCTTGACCTACTCCATATTGTACAAACTCATCTCATGTACAGAAATTTCTTGACACATATTCACTACATTTAACACTGACAACATTTTTAATACACTGGTGTATCCGTTTTGAACACACAATAAAACACTAAAAAATATTACTTTTAACACACACTCTCGATATATTTACACTTCACAACTTTTGATCACTAGGCCGTCTTTTTCTAGCCTATCACACGTGACCTCTTAATCTCCCGTCTCCAAGGGTGAAATTTATTCAATGTCGGCTTCCTATCCTGCAGAATACGAAAGTCTCGAATCATCTACTGCTTCCCTGGAATAGTAATTCTTCGAATCCCGTTCCTGATGATCGGCTATTTCTCTAGCTTGAACGGTTCCCCTTTTAGATCTGCTTTATCGATCCTAGCGAAAGTCTGTTCTGATCGAGGTCCCCTTGATAACCTATCGGTGACTTATGGATTTTTAGCCACTAATACTTCTCGAGTCTTAGTGCTTTAGAATAGTTCGTCTGCTTTCTTGAAAACAATGTCTATAGTTTCCGTTCTTCTTTGTTTATTTGGTTCTCGCACTTCTAATTTTCTGAAATACGTTGCGAACCTTACTCTGTTTTTCCCTGTCCGGGTTCTTTAAAATTTATAAACTGTTTATCTCGCTGTTCCGGTAGTTCCATACGTTATGATACTTTTGGTCGTTTACAGAAAGACCTATCGCCTGAATCCTAAGTTCGCAGCCTGCTTTGACTGTATTTTTGGAACTTTTACGGTAACTTTTGCCCTGTCGGACCTAAATCCTGTAACTAGGATTTTCCTAATTTTTCAACACGGCGATACTTTAATACTTCTTCTTTGCAACTCCTTCCGGAGGCACGCAAGTTACTGATACTTCGATGCCCGTGGCTATCGGATATATTAATTATGCGGTGTAATACAGCGTTTCTCCCCTCAAGGAGTACTGGTTAGCTGCCTTCGATGTCTGATACAGCGTTACGTTCCCCTCACGGGCTCTTGAATACTGCGTATACGATGTGGTGCAGCACTTCCGCTCCCGGAATGCTCGTAGACTGCATGTACTGATACAGCGTGACGTTCCCCTCACGGGCTCTCGTAGACTGCTTGTATTGATACAGCGTGACGTTCCCCTCACGGGCTCTCGTAGACTGCATGATTGGCTTGGTGAGGCCAGGAGTTTTATACCTTTCAGTCACAAAAAGATAAAATCCTAGTCCTTTTCGTGACCAACTTTTGAACTAATTGTCGCACAATTATAAAAATCATATCTCCAGAAAGCTCGTCTTCCAAACGTAAAATAATCTTCCTGTGCATGGAAATCGATCGTGCATTTCCGAGATATTAATTAATTTCTCATCCTCAACCGTGTGGGTGGTGCTGTTCATTTTTAATTCTCCCACTCCTTGGGTCCCGGTGAATCCCCAATGACGTATACTTGCGTTTGCAGTTTTCTCCTGTGCAATTTTTACAAGGTTTTTCTTTACACAAAAATCTCTAATCCAAAATGATTCACCGTACTGTATCTGTTTACTTATTTTTATACTCGTAAACGGGTTAAATTTAATTATTCCTGTTCTGACTCAGCAGCGGGGTTGCCATTTTCCTGCAACGTAAGAGCAATTTCCGAGTCAAGCTTCTTCGTCTTACAGTCCAAACTTTCCACTCGTTCTAATAATATCCATGACTGGCTCCTTATAAATGTCTAGAGGCATGAGCTCATCTTAGGAACACCTGGCCCTAGCGTTTGCACAATGTTAGGCTAGAATCCTGGCTTGAAATCTCTCTCCGTTCCCTTAGAGACTGTATGATTCTTTCATTCCTTTCTCAAAATACATGGATTCGACTCCCTTTGAAGCCTATGTTACATGGGTTCAGTATGTCCAACGTATTGGCTCAGTAGCAGGGCAACGGCCGTCAGAGTTGATTGTCACAGGTTAGTGTCCCATATTGTTTGTACGATTTTACTTTATCTTCCAAATATATGGCTTGTAGGCGCACTCTTTGTTCAACACGTAACGTAATAGTTGAAATTTCCTAACTTGTCAATGGGGTCGGATTTCACAAATACCATATATTATGGCGTTTGAAGCCATTTTCAATGTTGCCTTAGTAAACGAAAATTTAATGCTTTTCAGTCGGCCAACACGATTGTACCCAAATGAGATGGGTTACTGGTATTCCCTAATCCTAAAAAATATATATATCAGATTAATAAATACACTTGGATGACCAGTTTCAATCGTCAAGCGATCATCATCAGATCAATTACAACATTTTTATGTCTGAAAGTAAGGGTGAAAATATTTTCAATTTGTGCACTCCTTTAGTTATGGTATTAGTTGAGACAGTTCAACTCGTCAATATTTGTTAGTTATAGTCTATGTGATGTTTTGTTGGAATACTGAAAGTGGTGATCTACATAGTAGATAGTGTCGGAACTACGTGTGCCGCCTGATAGGCGTCACAATTCGTCACCCCGCCTACCTCCCCCGGGCAGCGTCTCTTATGGACATGAAATTATAAAGTGTCATAACCCTATATTTGAAATTCCCGCTCGCCACCGCCATCGTGGGCCGGTCTTACAAGATCGAGAATGACCCAATACGTTCTGAACATATTTACCCGCCTTCTTCGTCGTTATGTATTGAGCAGTGAACTCTGGGTGATTATGGAACTATGGCTAATGTAATGCTGCCATCCTGACTCGCGCTCTCGCGATGTTTTCCTTAGGCAATGTACTGCCTCTTCTTTGTGCCGCTATTGGCACCCCTGCTGCTTCGTGCTATCTTCGGAAACGTTCGAACTCCCTCGGGGCCGTTACGTGAAGCCAAGCCTTGAGTAGTTTCATCATTACGAGATTAAAGATGCGACTGAAAGGACGTAGTGGCGGGCATCGGTGGCTCGCCACGAGACAACTTGCTTGATGTGGACATTAAGGTAAAGCGTTGTGTTACCGGTATGGTAATTTTCAAGATGAACTGAACTCAATTACATTCGCTTTTCATATATATTTGTTTTGTTGCTCGAGTGCGGGTTTACGAGCCGTGCTGTAAAAGGACTTTTAGCTTTTGTGGACCACATTTTGGACCTTAAACCTTTGTAGTTGGGGGGGCCATGGCTAAGTAGCTTGCCTCATTTTAATGTGGCCACGTTAATCTGTTTCGTAGGAACCAGGCGCGGATCTAGAGTTTGGCTTTGGAGGGGGCCAGAGAATCGAAATTGTTAAGAAAAATGCGATCACTAAAAACCCAATCACAAAATAACCAAACGTACAAAACCAGACCATTTTTTTTTGCAACCTACATGGCTAGAAATTTGATGCGTTTAGCGCACCAAAAATATTCGTACAAATTGCAACGGCGTGTTTTGCTACTTTTACATCGAGCTTCGAGAAAAGTATCTAGGTACGTTACAGTTTCGGCAAGTCGAGTTGGTACCGACAAAGGAAGAAAGTCACAGATTAAATTGCCAACCAAGCTCGCAGTTTGGACGTCGGCAAAATTTTTTGGTGCAAGCCCCGAATTCCTATCCGTATATATGTGACAAACAAACAAATGTATCTTTTTATAAGCCAATATATACTCCGCACAACACTTAGCGGGCCACTTGACCGTTAAAATGCATTGTTGTGCCAAGTATATAAAAATAATTAGTTGTGTATGAAAACCCTTCTATTTCGTTTAGTAAATTTATTGGCAACTCCAGCTATCCGATACGACATATAGCGGTAAAAATGAAAAACTTACCAAGTTAGTTATTGTTGTTTTAAGGGGCGGAACTACGAGGTCAACTTACCAAGTAGGGTACATTTGTCACCTGGTGACTGTATATGGTTTCTTGTATTGGTAAGCAGATCGTGTCTTTATACATAAGTAATAAGTTTTACTCGTTGATAGAGCGCAAAATGAGTAAAAGCAAAGTATATTGCTCAGTTTACGGCTGTACGTCGATATATAAGAGGGCTGCGCATATAAGTTTTCATCACTTTCCAAAAGATGCAAATAGCAATAGCCGAAAGGTGACGATACCAAATAAATACGGGCAACAGGAGTGCGTCGGACCATTCACTGACGACAGGACGGGTTGTTCACTGTTACGCCGAGCCGAGCCGCACCTAGAAAGCCAAGCACATTCTCGCCAAGCCAAGCCGTACCAAGACAGCCAAGCCTACACCAGCCGAGGACAGCCAAGCTTCATCAGTCAGGTATCCTTGAATCCTTCCAACCGCAATCACCTCGCTCTGTGATATCCGAGCCATTCTACTACGACTCGTAGTCTACGAGTCATATAGGCCTAATTTGACTTCGCAGAGTAAATATCCACTCTGCGAGAACCTGCTACCAGTCCGATATTGAACACCAAACCCACCTGCTAACCATCCAAATCAAGCAATTCCTGTATCCCCCGAGTTTCAATACAAGTTAAACTCATCCCTTCGCCCTACTGTACCCGTTCGTCCTGGGGATGCGATGACCCATCTGCTATTACATCGCATTCCTGGATTTCCAGGACAGAGCGGAGTTAAATGAACATGAAGTCAAATAAGGAATGTGTCGGAAATTCAGTTGAAATATCACAAAAGCAGAGGGTAACACGAGATAAAGTATCTCCAGGGTCGTTACGGGCTTAATTTTAATAGAAAAAAAATACAAATATAAATGGGCGCCATCAACTGAATCCCTAGCAAACCACATCCTTCCTGGTTAAGCCTTAATTAAGGCAAGGAAAGAAATAGGAAAATCACATCATCATCAGATCACAACTAAGATAAAAACAAATTTATTTAACTTTGATAGTCAGACATACATATTAAACACTCATCCTACCTGAGAGCATGGTCGAATGCCAACGTTAAATTGTCATTGTCCAGAAAATCGAACCATCTCTATTCTACTCAAAGTGTATTTAATCCACATAAAATAGGAAAAATTTCTAAAGTTCACTTGGGTTCTCAGGATCACCGTAGCACTATGTCTTTGCGTCACTGATATTCGTGATACCTGAGACCTAACTTCTCTTTAAATTAACATCATGAATGTGGATGTAAAAATATAATTAATCTGTCTAAACACATATATTCTAATCACATATTTAAATATCACATAATTTATGGCTTGCATGGCATTATTCAAATACTGAATATGTTAGTAAAATGCTCCTAAACATTGAATAATTAATTTACACTATTTACACTGTCATTAATGATTGCTTGTTTGTGAATCACAGAAAATCCACTACTCATTGGTTATAATCATCATCATCATCATCAAAATTAAATATTTCTCACATTAGTTCTCATCTCAAAATTCAATATATTCATGTCAGAATAATTAATTCATTATCATCAAATCATTTAAATGAATATTATAATCATCAATTCTTTATGCTCTCTAATTATTCCCACACTCTCATTTCATCATCTCCCTCAGATTAAATAATCTTAAATCATCAATAAAAATTGTTTAATTCATCAACTCAAGTTGCAATTCTTCAAATCATTCAAATCATATCTCTCAATTAAATTTATTTAAATCCATTTAAATTTATTAATCATCAGCTTCTTTAATTAATTATCACCTTCTAATTCAGTTATTCATCATGTATTTAATCATCTATTAATTTATTTAAATCAGCTTATTTATTCAATCTTTAATTCATCCATTTATTTAATTCATTGATTTATTCCAAAATTTAATTTATCAATTTATTTAAATTTTAATTCATCTGGTTATTTAAATTTTTATTATTTCATCTAGTCATTCTGATTTTTATTTCATTAGGTCAGATCATTAATATGCTTAAACTTCAGATTATTATTTCATTAATTATTATTATCAGAAAATCTTGTATTACCAACATTATTTATTTGTTTAATTTCCTGACAAATTGTTTAATATGGGTTATAGAACGTTGTCTTACAGTTTTATCACTTCCAAGTTATATCTCGTATTTAATTATCATGCCAAAAAATATTATTGCCTTCACAAAACCACGTTGGATCTCACTATCCACAACTATATTATATATTCTCACTTTAACAAATACCACATTTGAATACCACAAATATTCCACAAAACTCCATAAATATTCAGCGCACAGCATGAATCTCAAAATTATGCTAGACTGGGTTCGATAACCTCATGTCTGCCTCAAAATACATTAACAATATTGCAACTTCCACTTGGCAACTTCCACAAAAATGCCTATCACAAACTTCACTTAACCACGTTGCATGACCTACAAAAATATATAACTGGCTTCAAATTATCAACGCACACAATCTCCAATAACTGTAATTAATCTGATCACATCTAGACAACTTCTTAAACAATTAGGAAAAATATTACCTTAGTAATCGAAATCAAATTCAAAATCTGCTTTCAAATAGCATAAATTCTCTTAAAATTCTCATAATTCACTTCACAGAAAAACACCAATGTGTTATAATCTCTCACATCAAAATATGCAATACTGATCTGCCTCAAAATAAATCTGACCATTAATGATTCATCTTACAAGATTCAATTACTTTAAATCCTTCTCAAATGTATCAAACTCAATCATAAAAATTATCAAAGCATCAGCTGTATCAGCTGTTAAATGAAAGTACTCTCAAAAGAGTATAGCAACAAAATATTGGATTGGCAAACAAGAATTACAAAATGTAACCCTGCTGACATTTATTTTTAATTTATTTAACAAAATTCGACTGATATGTGACTAGTAGTTTCTTGTTTGATCCTCTTACAATCTCAAGTACACTCGGATGATAAAAATGAGTTCCTCAATGGCAAGTTAGATGTTTTCCACCACGCAATCGTATAAATACGAAAGGCCTTGCCTCGCAGACTATCATGATAATGCCCTGAACGATGGGTAAAGGTGTGTACCACCACGAAATCGCCTAAAGCGAAAGGCCCCATCTCGTCGTCTAATGAGTGAATGTACCAGATTGGAATCAACAAGTCTCTAGTTGTCACATAAAAGCGATATTCATTCACTTGAGTGAATAACATCTTAATATCTCCAAACAATCCAATGGAAAAAATCCCTACTGATGAATAATACACACTCGCTAGTATGCAATGAACTGACGAAGTAATTTAAATAATCCAATTGCAGATCACGAGTTCGAAATACTCGCCACAAAAAAACTATCCAAGAAAATTATCCTTACTGGAAAATGTCTAAAAGACCAAACATCTGCTTAATAAAGCCAACCAATGGTGAGAACTTCGTATAATGGTGCCTGCCATATCATATGGTAACGCCATATTCTAGCAAAAATTTGAGCAAATAATGTCTAAGCCATGTCTAAATAATCGTAGGACTCCTACTAGAAAAATATACAAGTATGCCCAGTGTTCATGAAAAAATCATATCAGGAAGTCATAACTCTTACAGTACCTTCTCATATCAGCTGTTAATATATTTCAAAGATCGTCGATTATCCTCGTGTGTGCAATAAATTTCTCGAAAGATCGACGGGAAACTCGTATCACCCACGCAATAACGATCGCCTTCATATCCCAAGTGAATCAGCTGTTGGACCTCCTGTTCTTCAGGAACCGAATCCATCGCTCCGTGGTGCCATCACGTCTCTGTCTTCGTTTACTCCGACATGATGAACTGCATGTTATCCATAATGGATACTGTCCAAATCCTTCCGTATAAGTTCATAAACGTAGCGTACCCCATATTCTTCTTCTATGTTACGCCACTGTCCCATACAATGTTCGGTTTGCTTGTTATAAAAGTCAATCTCCACAGCGGCTAAATCTCACTTGCAGAAAATAATTTTTATTTATGAAAGTGTATAAGTTTCTGAAACACCCTGTAGCTGTGTTCGTACTCGATATTTTATAATAATTCATGAAAAAGAATTGTATTAATGCACGTGCCAGTGTTCATAAGTGCATGTACTCGTAACATTCCGTTTGCTTAAAAGCGTTAATGCTGGCTTGACCCCATGGTCGCTTGAAATATTCCGTTATGAAATGCATAGTTTGATAAGTCGTAATGTCATTTGAATATCTAAGTTCAATTGAAGTTCACAATAGCATTATATGATAACTATCTGCCTGCACAATTCGATTACTGAATACAAGTCCCAACTCATAACGTTGTAACTGAATGTCGAAATTAAGTTCAGCTTCTTTAATGTTGCCTGCGTATACAAGTCGGAAACAGCACGCTCTGCTCTACTGCACTGTTCCAGAATGATCTACGCTTAAAGTCGGCCTCGCCGTACCGCTTCGCTGTGCTGTTCTGCATTACAAAATGCAGCTCGAAATAAAGTTCTCAATCTGGTTATAATGCTGTTCTAACTCCGGCTCTTCTCTTGCTTACACGGCCCGTACAGCTTGCCTCGTAACCGGTCCTCGTACCGCCTACCGTGCGTTGCTCGCCTTGACTCAATGACCTACTTTCCGCTCTCCGCTTGGTGAAGTAATACTGTCGCTTTCACTCCACGAAACAAGTGCTGTACACCGCTCAACTTTGCCGTTCTCTCTGCGCATGTGTTCTACTCAGCCCTTCTGGCTGAACTCGACTGATGTCTCTGGACTGCGTTGACCAGCTCCTACTCCGCGCTGTCACGTGATGTTCCCCTACCTTCTGCGGTCATGCGTCACAAGTATAATCTCGACCACCATCATCTCGGCTATTAAGTTATACAATAACTTAAGGGATTATCTGCCTTTCTTCAAGTTATCACCATATATAATGCTTGCCATTTCTTCTCTTCTGAGATGATTAAATATACTGTTCCATATAGATCTTAATAATACTGCAATATTCCTCCCATAATTCCATCTGCTTGACTGGCAGTGCCATCTTTATCCTTGGCCTTCTACGTCATTTCCTAACATTCTTCTCGACTCGATTTGAGCGCTATCTTTACAACTTTTCCCATAAATCTCAACTACGGCTTAATGTCAGCTGGCGTAGCCGATAGCCTTAACTAGGTATCGGGTAAACTACCAAGCAGAAAATAATTTCAAGAGTCTATGGTACAGTGAGCAAACTCAAATATAGCTTTTAAACGTAACAGCGCCATGACTCGAACAGCTCAAAAACATATACCAGCAGACAACCGATGCTTGATAATATGCAATTGACACATAAAATCCAGTGGAACACATAAATTAGATCACGTGTATCGCACAGTTATACATATATAGGTAATTAAAAATAACACTGTCATTATTTTAGGGACCACATTTACTGATTATAACCGACAAATAAAAAGTATTCCATATCAAACGCGTGTTATTGAGTATTTTACCCTACTTATCCAGACCGACCGCAGCGCCCCTAGTGTTAGTTTGAGTTGCCAATAGTTGATTGTTGCGTACTATTATTATTGCTGTAGATAACATGTCCAAGTCCACCAAACATAACCTAAATTATTTACACTACATTCTTTCTCAATAAATTCTACTTCAGAATGTTCAAGTTTTCTCTTAGATGCACTGGTGGGCGTGGCAGCGACATTTTTCACTGCAGGTACTTTGCTAAGTTCAATATTTACACAGTTCAATACATCACCACATGAAGCAGCATCTTGTGTCGTGTGTACCTATTCCTGGAAAACTTACGCTTTCTAAACACGCCTTTTGGCTTAGTCATGGTGGAAATTGAAATATAGCAGCTATATTTTCAATAGATGATGAACATACACTGATAAACAAATGTTCACCACAAAAAAATCGCAAAATATAACGCCAGTCAATCTAAATTATTTGCAGTGTTTGTTATGACAGTGCTGGTAGCTTCTTCACACATAATTCTGGAACAGATAAGTGAAAACCACAGCCTTCTAGATCAGAGGGTTACAAATAAGTAACTTCAAAGAGAGTGATTTGTAATCAATCTGTAGTGGACCTTGAAGGTGGTGTAGTGTATTTAGTTTCGTTCTTATCGGACTCTGCTGCATGTGAAATGCAACGAGAGAAAATAGGAGATTCAATGTGAAATATACAATATGGTAAATATTTATACAATTTCATTTCATTTTTATTGTTTGGCAAGTTTTGATTACGTATGAATACATGCGTTTAATCTCTGTTTAACTTGGAAATAATAATTAAAAAACACATATTAAAAATATGAATGTAAAATAACAAAAAAAAATACACGTATAGTTATATGTTTTTCACAGTATGCAATTTCCTTTATCCAGGCTGATTCTACAAAAAAGCAACGAAACGGCCAAATTTTACCAGGACGATCGACACTTTTTTTTTCCAAAAAACAAAAACCGGAATCTAAAAGTGGTTCTGTTTCGTCATCATTGGAACCAGCTGCACCGTTGTCTGGAAATATAAACATCGCTGAGGTTGAATATTTGCCATCTACTTCCGTTTCTGCAGATACAAGGAAATCATGCCCCGAATCTCACTTTGCATCGGATATTGGGTCTTATGTAGGTCAAAACAACGTCGACGATTTTACGAAGGCTAACCTATTAGAACACCATTGGGAACCTCCTGCTAATTATGTTTTCCCTTATAATGTTGTCAAGAAGAATGGAAAAGAAAGGGAAAAGTACGCTCAAAGATCGCATTTGGACAAATTTCATTGGCTAGTGCTGTCCCATAAAGACCAAGGCCTTTACTGCGTGTACTGCGTACTATTTGCCCCAAGCTCAGGGGGAGGTATTCAAAAGAATACTTCCCTCAAGCGATTGGTTCGAGAACCACTGAAAGCATTCGATGATTTACTCTGAGAAAAAGGAGCGCTTCTAGTTCACCAGCAGAACCAATATCATCAGCGGGCTGTAGAATGTGGAAAAAGTTTTCTTAAGACTTTTCATAATCCAGCATTTGAAGTAGTCAACCAACTCTGCGTACAGCGAGATGCACAAGTAAAAGAAAATCGTGAACGGTTGAGGCCAATAATCAGCACCATTATTCTGTGCGGTCAGCAGAATATTCCTTTACGTGGACACAGGGATGATGGAACTCTCTACAAACGTAACATTGACGTGAAAATAGATAGTCCAGTAGCAAATGATGGGAGCTTCAAAGCACTTCTTCGCTTCAGAGTTGAATCTGGTGATTCAACTCTTAAACATTATTTGGAAACCGCGGGTTCAAATGCGACATACATCAGCAAGACCAGTCAAAATCAACTTATAGAGGCCTGCAAAGAAGAAATTCAGCAAGCCATTCTGGATAGAGTTAGAGCGGCGAAATTTTTCGCAGTTTTATTCGACGAGACGACCGACAATGCCACAATGGAACAGCTTAGTTTGTATTTTCGCTACTACTACAACGGAGAAATCAGAGAAGATTTCATTACATTTTGTGATGCATACAAAGTAATTCGTTCTGAAGATGTAAACAATAATAAGCGTCGTTTAACTGGAGTTGCAACGGCACATATTGTGAAATTAGATTTGAACCTAGACTATTGTGTTGGGATAGGAACAGATAGTTGTGCGGTGATGGTGTCTGAAGAGAAAGGAGCAGTGGAAGATTTGATGAAAGTAGCAATTCACGCTAAACGTTGTCCTTGCCATAACCATGTGCTAAACAATTCTTTATCTAGGTCTTCCAAAGTCACGAATTGCCGCAATTGTTCATCAACAATGAGAACTGTTGTGTTTTTTGCTAAAAGTTCTGCAAAGAGGAACGATGTTTAAAAAAAAAAGCTTGGTGGCAAATCACTTCAAGGTCTTTGTGAGACACGCTGGGTGAAAAAACACGACGGGCACATGCAGTTTCAGGGTCAACAATTGATTAAAATATGTGACGCCCTTGATGAAATTTCGACGTGGGAGGACGCAAAATCTGCATCTGATGCTGCAAGTCTTCGACGATCACTAGCCATTCCTGAGTTTCTGATTTCATCTGCTTGCTTAAATGACGTATTAGGCAAGTATACTAATTTCAATGTGTTTGATATTCTCCGTATTTGATGTTAAAATTTTTGTACGTTATTTTAAAGGTTAAAACCACGCAATAAATAAATTTTACTTCTGTTATGTTACAGGTACAACTTTACCTTTGAGCCGAGTACTTCAAATGCCTTCATTAGATTTGAAGAAAGCGACGGAAATGATCGGAAATACTCTGGCCGTTCTCGAGAAAAAACGACGTGAGGCTGATGCTGTTTTCAAGCGGATATTTTCTGAAGCTCAAGACATCGCTGAACAATTGGATGTGGAGTTGAAAGTACCACGCGTTGTTTCTCGGCAAATACATCGTGATAATCATCAACAAAACCAAACTCCAGAAGAATATTTCAGGAGAGGAATTTTTATTCCTTTATTGGACAACATTGTTACCGACCTCCATGAAAGGCTCTCTCCAGACGTTTTGAACCCCTTCCGGTTGAGAGTAGTTCTGCCTCGTATTTCATATACAGCGGAGGACATCGAAGATGTACGTCAAGTGGCGAAAACTTACCAAATTGCTTTTGGATGTTCCCATTTCATCAGTTGTTGCCGAGTACGAATTGTGGGTCGCAAAATGGGAGCGCATTGTTGAAAACGGCGGCAAGATCCCCGATTCGATTGTTGTCATTTGTGATGAGTGTGACGAGGATATTTATCCATCCATCAATAAATTGTTACGTATTCTCATCACACTTCCTGTGAGTGTAGCCACTGCAGAAAGAAGTTTTCCAACTCTCCGTCGCCTCAAAACTTGGCCAAGAGCAACCATGGCAGAAGACAGGCTCACCGGACTTGCTTTGCTGCAGATTCATCGTGATCTATATATATATATATATATATATAAAAATGAAAGTTTGTCTGTTTTTTCTGAATTTCCACGGAAATTTGCGATATTTGCGCGTTTTAGGCTGTTTTATGACGGATGCGCGCAAAAATAAAATTTTTGTCTGTCTGTCTGTGTGTCTGTGGACAACTTCTACGAGTCCTTATAACTTGAGAACGGCTGGGTGGATCAACGTAAAATTTGATACAGATATCCATCAGAGGCACCACACTAATCATTGATGTAACTCTTCTCCGTACCTCTCATAAAAGGGGCCCTATCCCCTTAAAATACAAGCTGAAATAGGCGTAGAAGGGTGAAACAAAGCTCATTTTCAGCCCCTCAATGTGAGAAACGAAACTCGGGGGGGCCCTAAAGGGACCCGAAACCCACATTTTAAGGCCCTAAAACCAACAGTTTTTGAGATATTCCCAGAAATCTAATTTCACTTAATAAATTAATGAAAGAATGCATGGCGGTAACCATGGCAATCGAATCTCAGAGGTCCATCTATTTCTGTAAGACGCAATGCAATTCCATTTATTACATTACTGTGAAGGTTTGCAAACGGCTATAAGGTTATAATGGATCCAAATTAAGCTGAAATATTCATTAATACATACAATGCGCTTAAGGGGTCAAGGGGTACTCTAGAATTTTTTCACGCGATTTACACGTGCGGGTGTGGTACGGAAGGTCTATTATATCCCTTCTCTATTATATAAAAACGAATGTTTGTCTGATTTTTCGGCTTTTCTACGAAAATTTGACATATTTGCCCGTTTCAGACTGTTTTGTGACGGATGCACGCCAAAATATATTTTTGTCTGTCTGTCTGTGGACAATTTTTTGTATCCTTATAACTCGAGAATGGCTGGGTGGATTAACGTAAAATTTGATACAGATATCCATCAGAGGCACGACACTAATCATTGATGTAACTCTTCTCCGTACCTCTCATAACAGGGGGTCTACCCCCTTAAAATACATGCTGAAATAAGCGTGAGACAAAGCTCATTTTCAGCCCCTCAATGTGAGAAACAAAACTCGGGGGCCCTAAAAGGACCCCGAAAACCACATTTTAAGGCCCTAAAACCAACAGTTTTTGAGATATTCCCAAAAAACTAATTTCACTTAATAAATTAATGAAGGAATGCATGCCGGTAACAATGGCAACAGAATCTCAGAGGTCCATCTATTTCTGTAAGACGCAATACAATTCCATTTATTACATTACTGTGAAGGTTTGCAAACGGCAATAAGGTTATAACGAATCCAAATTAAGATGAAATATTCATCAATACATATAATGCGCTTAAGGGGTCAAGGGTTAATCTAGAATTTTTAACGCGATTTACACGTGCGGGTATGGTCCGGAAGGTCTATTATATCCCTATCCCTATTTTGTTATATTATTATTATTATTAGTATTATTATTTTAATTATTATCATTATTATGGCGTACAACGAAGATACAAAGCTCATTTTCAAACCCTTGGGGTCAGAAACAAAACTCGGGGCCCCTCAAGAGCCGTAAAGGGTCCCCGAAAACTATATTTTAAGGCTCTATACCCAACAGCTTCTTAGATATTCCCAGAAAACTAATTTCATTTAATAAACTAAAGAAGGAATGCAAGCCACTAACCATGACAACAGTATCTCAAGAGGTGGCATCCTACTTTCCATCTATTTCTGGAATAAGTAATGCCACTCCATTTATTACATTTATGTGAAAGGTTGCAAATGGAGTACCCTAGATTTTTTTCACACGACTTACACGTGCGATATGTCGTACAGAAGGTCTATTATATCTCCAAACATCAACATTATTTTCAAAAATTCCTGAATAGAAATAGTAGACTGTTTTTTGCTGATTTTAGGAATTTGGGCCATTGGAGGCTAAAAACACTGAATTTTCATGCACCACAAGCCTTTATAATTTATAAAAGGGGTCTTCCTGTAGTTGGGCACTTGACACAACGGTTAGGGTCAGTTCGTACGTGACGTGTATTGCGATTCTTCTACGAAGTTTTCAATTTTATTTTCACGCCAGGAAGAACACGTTAAGTAAATTTAGTTTGAGAGCACATTTTAACTAATAATTTTTCTTTGCCAACAAACAGGTTCCAAGCCCCTAAGCATTGCAACAGTAGCTCAATTGATAGACCGTTCGAAGAATGGGTACTTCTGCTAGTATCACTATAAACATCGATTCGGTAATCACAAGATTTGCTCAACAGAATAGACGAGTCGATTTTGTTATATAAATAATCGTTTTTATATTAAAAGTATGAAGTTGTAAATACGTACAGTTATACCAGAACGTAATAATTGCAATAAAGATATTTTCAGTATTGAATAAAATAAAATAAAACTGTTTTTCAGTTAAAATTCGTTAAGTTTTATTTGTCTGGTTATTGTGTTTTATTTCTTTGAGTTTGCAAAAAAAAATTGGTCTCCGTTTGGGGGTGGGGGTGGGTCATGACCCCCGTGACCCCCCCCCCCTGGATCCGCTCCTGGTAGGAACAGCACTAAATTAAATCTAAATATTTTAATTTTTATTATTGTTTCTAACTGTCCAGTTCGTGATTTTTAGTCTTATGGTGGGCCTAGTTTAGTTGGCGACAAAGCCTCCTGCCGTGTCGTCTCTGGTGGTCAATAATGGCTACCGGCTAAAGCCCATTGTAGGCAGTCGTAAGAAAGTTCTCTCGTGACGTTGGTCGAGACAAAATGGCTTGTGTGTTGAGCTCTCGCTCGGAGGCTATTTTAGCCTTAGAATATCATTTTCTTTGTTTTGTTTATTTCTGTTACGGTGTGTGCCTACTTCGTGCTTGAGGTAAACTTTTGGTAATTATTTCGAGCATTTTCTGCTCGCCCTTATGGCATTAATGTTGGAGATTGTGATCCAAATGGATATGGATTCCAGTTCGCCTCATGGCGTGACTTTCTTCGTTTTAGGGGCATATCTCCCGTTTTATTTGGAGGTTTGATGCCTTGTGGATTTTCTCATTCAGCCTTTTGCTTGGACCTAGATATTTCTCACTTCCAAGAAATATCTGTGATTATATGTAATTTTTCCTGCCTTGATTATGTCACGGCCAACCGACGCGAATCCAGACCACGAAGTAGCAATATCGCTACCGGGATTAGACTAGGAGGGTATTTGAATTTATTCTTATGTTGTTACCAATTTGTGTTCCACATGCTTGATTATATCTTGAATATATTTTTCTATTTTTATGTTTGGTTTTTATTTTACTGGTTGTTATGATTGTGTGCAACCTCATCTGGCCTTTGAGGTTAGGGGCTACTTCCACACAACAAGTTTATCTTGCATGAACTCACCTCTGTTTCGACAAAGGCTGGGGCAGTGTGGCTTGCAGAGCGGTGGTTCTCGATTTATACATGCTATCTGCTAGCAATGAGTGGCTGGTGGAGCATGTGGTCATGTTTTGCCTTCCTTGCACTGTATGCAATCAGTATGATAATGCAAGTGTGTGGAATTGTTCAATTTTTTTTCCTGATTTGGGTTTCTGCCATGTGTAAATGTAATTTTCAATTTAATATTGAAGTAACCAGTACAGTAAATGACAAAGTGGAACAGTAAGGATTTGTGAAATTCCATTGTTTAAAGTTTTTGGTTTAATTTGTTTCATGCTCACTAAATTGTGTTGGAGCGCCACGTGCCTGAAATTCAGTACTTGGATGCTGAAGGAGTGAGCTACGAGCTTACAATAAGGCATTTGGTGACCCCAGTGAATGCGGGGGAAGCTCGAGCTCTGTTGCGGTCTGCTTTTCTGGATCCTGTTGTCTTGCCCGAGTTAACTGATATGAACCTCATGTTTGGTGAGTCATCAATTGCATACAAGGTGCTAATATGATTAACTTATTTTTTCTGGAAGATTATGGGACATCTGCCCAATATTGTAGACTGCGAGCCCGTTTACAATATTTGTTCACCAGGTGTGAGGATCTTTTGGCTGTATCTGATCATCGTTCAGGCAAGGAGTTGTTCAATGTGTTTGAAGTTCAACGTAAATGAGTGGATTGTGCCAATAAGGGTTTTGATGACACCATGGATGGTGGTAATATTCTTGGTGCATCCCAGATTGTCAATTCGGATGGTGTTGAGACTGCGTTCTCTAGCAGAGATGTTCAAGATTCACCTCGTGCTGTTAATTTTAATAGATCTGAAAATTTTCCTTCTACTGTTGAAGATAATAATAGTCTTTCTGTGTCTACGAGCATTGCTGCTTTGTTAAATGCTGTGATTTTAAATGATGAAGGTTCAAATATTGTGAGCATTCCTCAGTCTACCTAGCGTAATGGTAATTACTGCCCCAGTTTTTCAACTAACAATTATTCGCTTGTAGAGAGTAGTCGTACTGAGTTGCCGGTAGTTTTTTTTTTGGGTGGAGTGGATAATGCTAGATTCTATACTACTCCCTCTGTGAACAAATTGTCAGCTGTATATCGTGATCTTGCTTGTTCAGCCAGGTCACGTGCTGTATCAGTGCTGCCAACCAGTGATGTCGATGCTGGTGGTAGCAAAAGTGCATGTCCTAGGTCTACCCGGTACCTCCCAGTCACGGAGAGAGTACCAGTAAATACTGTTTTAACGCCTGAGCTTAGGCAGTCTAATTTCAATGAGAGGTTATCGTCCGACACCAACTTGGTCGAGGTGTCAAACGCTTCGTGCAATAATAATTTGGGTACCTTCTCTAATTCTCGTGGAGAGTTGTCAGTTCATTCTGTTAATTCTGTAAATAACTCCGATGTTGAAGTTAATTTAAATCAGCCGGTTTATGGAATTTTGCAACCGAGGGCTAGAAGGTTGTTCGTGTCGATCGAAATGCCTCGATCAGTGTGTGCTACCACCCCTGTGTACACCACTAGGTAATTCTAATCATGGAGTCACCCTTTCTTATTCGAGTGATTTTTCTCGACCTACTTGTAGTATTAAGCCTCCCAGTACGAGGGGTAATCAGCAAGTCGATTTCATCCATTGGGGTGAGTTGCAAGCCCCGAGGCGAAACCTTATTCAAGATAGCCCTGTTAATAATGTCCCGTCTTCATTAGGCTTTAGGCCTGTTAATGCTCCTTTTCGTTGGCCAAGAGATGGAGTCCGGTCTGATTGGAACAGAGGTTCTTCACGTTCAGAAGCTAGAAACTCGGGGTGAAAGTACACCGCAAGGTGTATCCGGTCGTTAGAATTATGGTAGACCACAAGGTGGATCTGGTCGCTGGGACAATGGTCGTTTCCAGGGTCGACCAAATACCTGGAACAAGCGAAAACCTCAAGAAGTGGGAGGTAGATGGTCGAGTAGTCAGTCCCAAGTTAGGCCTACTCGGAGTGGTGATGTCAATGGTTCTGATAATGCTAATCGTGAGAGGAATATCCGATTTCAAGGCCCTACAAATCGTGTAGGGGTCCAATTTCAAAGGCACTCTAACCGTGGAGGCAATGTTCAGTCTCAAGGTGATTCTGATCGTAGTGAGAATTTAAATCAGCAAGCAGTTTCTGTTCGTCGAAATTCTACTAATGTAAAGTGTAACAATTGTAGTAGTTTTGGTCACTCAGACCGAAACTGTAATCCACGTCAACAATGACATCAAGAGTCTGGGCATCGTAGTGAACGTCCAGTTGGGACAGCGATGTCAAATGTCACTAGTATTGAAAACTGTAGTATGGGAGTATGGTCTAGGGTTGCTGCCAGTGTCCTGTTAACCGCGCCTATTGTAGGCATTTTGATTAATGATGCCAATGATAAAGCGTTGTTAGATTCTGGCAGTGCCGCATCTCTAATGAGCAAGGAATGGTATAAGGCCATGAAAGGCATCTGCAAATTTTCGTACCGGTCCAGGGTCGATTTTCGTTTGATTTCCGCCAATAATTCTCAGTTAAAATCCTTGGCGTTCCCAAACTCAAGGCTAAGATCCATAATTTTGCATGGAGATTCCCATTCTGGATCGTGTTGAAAATACCTTGCCCTGTTATCTTGGGACCCTTGGGTAGGTTTTTGCTAGGAATTAACCTTACCCACAAGGGAAGATGAAGAGAGAAGTAAAGGGAAGTGGGTTTTGGACTAAGGAATAAGTGTCGATAATAGGACGAGAGTCCAACACCAACCAAGAACAATGTTTATAGACGAGTATCACCGCAAAGCCCGTGAAACACCTAAAGTGGGTATGGACCCGGCCGTAGCCAACGGGAAACGCAGCTGGAACTTGAGCTATACGCAAGTAAGCAGCTATAGCGTATTCTCTCTCTAGCATAAATTTGCCTACTATGGGGAAGGGTGGTGGTCTGGTAAGACAAAGAGTGACAGATTTACTGTTTGTACTTTCAAAGGAGTTAGGTCTAACAAAATGTTTTGAAAGGCAAACAAAGGTTGGGCTCGTAGTGATATTTCTTAACTCCGGGTGGGTAATTCCCCTCAGCAAATGACTGAGTACCACCAGGAAGGGTAGCGATGAAACAGTTATGCTTTTGAAAATAATTCTGGTAAGAGCACCAATAGTTGCATTTAAGAATGGCTAAGCTTTTACCCAGCAAAGCGCCGACTAAAAGTTTAGACAATGAGAAAAACTTAAATTTGGAAAACCAACCATAAGTTGTAGAGAAAATCTCAACAAGCAGGAAGCTGGCGGAGTGAGCTATGCTTGCCTTACTGGCCAGTTAGAATTAGCTATCCAGGCTAAGAGAGGCTTTAACAAGTTTGTGACTAAGAGTTCTTGCTCAAATGCAACAAACAGTGGAACCGTTATTAATTTGATTTGTGAGTTTTTTTTAAAGAAGGCCAGGAAGAGTCAGGGAAGACAGAGTCCTACCTCGGCGTGAATCTAGCGAAAAGAATAACGAGAAAGAAAAGGTTTATTAACAATGAATTAAACTTAGGAGCATTAACAAAGAATTAATAACAGTTAGATCACGATTGTGATTTCTAAATGGTTACATGTGAAGGTCTGAGACCTAAAGATAACAAGTTTATAATTGGAAAACAATTTTAAATTGATTACAAGTTTAAGACTTGTGGTAAGCACTAAAAATCTGAAAAAGATTTTAAAAGTGGTGCTTAAAATGGACAATTTTAACGTTTGTAACAACAATTATAAAGTAATTCTAGCGTAGCCGAATTAATCAGGTACAATGTGGGTATTTTAAGCTTTCATATTTAGAAATCTTAAAAGTATGAAAAAATAACAATTTGAAATTATAACTAAAAGAGAGAGAGGGAGAGAAAATAAGTAGAAGTTTCTAGAACTTAATATATTTAAATAGGGATCACGAAAAAGAATAGAGCAAGTTTCCCTTTCGTGAAACCTGGAGATAACTCACTTGTGAGTAGAAAGAATTGAATTCCCTCATTAGAAGGGAGAAACAATATATTTTAGGGCGTGTACTAGACACGAAGCTACAGAAATTAATTAGTTGTAAATGGAGCAAATATGGGAGGGCACTTACTGAGAGTGACACCTCATAGAAAAAAGACCTAAATTTGCAATTTTGTTACTCAAGTTTGTTAGTAAAGGGTTTGGGAAAGATGAAATGGGATTGTGGAAGTGTGTTCATGGCCGTATTTATTGTACTCGGACGAGCGCGACGCGGATGTTAAGTTGAACGGGCACTGATTTCACTATAGTCTGTTGATATAGTTGAAAAGTTCACTGTAGTAGCACATGTAAATCACTAGTTGAGTTTTAGCTTGAGAGAATTATGAGTTGTAGTTTCTATAGGTGGTAGTTAAATGCGGCAGAAAATTACCCACGTAGGAAGACAATTTATGTGGATTAGAAGTTTATACCACATAAGTTTCTCAGTGAAGAAAAAGTACTCCCATATTAAAGTGGAAAATACTTGACAGTTTAACTGGTAGATAGATTTTTTGTTATGGAAAATTCCAGAGCAATGATGACTGTTGAAATGGGTAGAAAGTCCCTCGGCGGAAAACTAGATATTATAGACAGTGGGTATTTTAGGAATATCCCTCGATGTGAGATAGCATCTCTGAAAATCTGTACAAGGAGTACTATGTCAATTTGAAAGTTAGACTAGATAGCTGGAGTTTGATCAAGAAGATCTCTTGAAGGCAGTTATTGTATCACATATAGCAATTTCACTGTCTATAAAATCAAAATAAAAGCATTTAGATTTTTAAAAGCGATGAGAATGTGTTTGAAACGTGAAGTCGGTACTTATCTTTGCTTCATGAAGAAAGCGATGTTGCTGTTGACGGTTGATTTTAAAACTCGAACATGGCGTCGGATTTAAAAGTTTGCCTCTCGAGTAGAGGAGGCGAGCCTTAGTTGGGCTCCAACTGACTGGTTGACTTCAGACGCACAAGTGAGGTCTGCTCAACGAAGCGCGGAGGGACCAGGGAAGGATAAAGAGTGGGGTTAGGAGACATAAGAATAACCAACATTATAAAAATTAAGTATCTTGATGAAATGGTCTTCAAAGAGTTGATAGCTGGCGTCACTAGCGAAGCCTGGCGGATGGGAAAGTAGACGAAGTCCTTTTGATCACAGAGATGATAGCTGGCGATAGTGACGAGATCTGGTGGCCAGATTGGTAAGGAAATCCTCTTGTACATGGAAAAATTGAGGAACTTCAGAGATTCGCTGCTAGATGACGCTAGGTGGTTCATGGAAGATATATATCTAGAACAGACTCACAGGTAATATAAGCAAAGTACACCAACCAAGAGAAACCAGGAGATCACTGTTGGTGTTTGCGAAAAAAGGAAGGAATGAAATAAAGCAAAGAGCAGCAAAAGCTCACTCTGTCTTACCGTGTATTCCAAAGAATACACCAAGCTGGGAGGGGAAATCACCAACAGAGAACAAGAAACATGATATTAAGGATTTAAAGGTAGAGGAGCAATTAGAGACAGTGGTCTTATAATATGCCCATTAGTGGTCAAGATCTTGGCTACCATAACTCTCCCATCCCTTCCTGGGTAACACGCGGCCACTCTACCGGAGATCCAGACCAAGGGAGGGGAAGCATCCCTAACCAGGACCAAGTCCCCCACTTTAATGTCGGGATTAGAAAGAAACCACTTCTGTCTCCGTTGCAAGGAAGTTAAGTATTCCAAATTCCACCTCTTCCAGAATGAATTACGGAGGACTTCAAGTTTACGCCAAACAATAGGTAAATTAGAATCTCTGTAAGAGTTGGGAAGGGGAGGAGGGACAGAAAGAGAAGTGCCTATAAGGAAGTGACCAGGTGTAAGTGGAAGCAGGTCATCAGGGTCATTGGAAAGCGGAATTAAAGGACGAGAATTAACAACACCTTCAATCAGAATAGACAGCGAATTAAATTCTTCATAAGTCAGAATGCGACTACCTAAAACCTTTCTTAGATGACCTTTTGTAAGCTTTACGCAGGATTCCCACCTACCACCGTTATGAGGGGCGTAGGGAGGTATAAAACGCCATTTGAAACCCTTTGAGTAGGAAAAATTAGAAATCTCTTCCATGGCAGGAGAAGATGTAAGAGCTTTCTTCCACAAAGAAGCTGCACCTTGAAAAGTAGAAGCGTTATCAGAGAACATCTCAGAAGGAACACCACGCCTAGCAGCGAAGCGAGAGACGGCTGACAAAAAGTAAGAAGTGGAGGCATTCGTTACTAGTTCCAAATGGATCGCGCCAGTAACCATGCAAACAAAGAGAGAAACATAGAGCTTACCAAACAATTTGCGTTTAGCTTCAGGGGAATTGCATTGATATTGGAACGGACCCATATAGTCCACACCAGTTAAAGCAAAAGAACGTATAGGAGAAGAGCGGAAAGAGGGCAGATCGCTCATTAATTGAGTATTGACTTCAGGTTTCGCTTTGAAGCAAGGAATGCATTTGTGAATTACTGAGGAAACTTCATGAATTCCATTTATGATCCAGTACTTTCCCTTAAGAAGCAAAGCAGTGTGCGTGTACCAACATGCAGATTACGATAATGAAAGTCACGTATAATTAAAGAAGTTACGTGATGTTTAGAAGGCAAAATAACAGGATGCTTTTTGTCCTCAGAAAGTAAAGATTGCGAGAGCCTACCACCTACCCTGAGTAACCTATTGTCATCAAGGAACGGGGCTAAGGCACGAAGACGACTGGATTTCGGAAGATCCCTTTTAGCAGAAAGCAAAGACAATTCAGAAGAAAAGGTTTCTTGCTGTGTTAGTTGCAAAACCTTTAAGGTAGCGAGATTCAATTCATGATTGGTAAGGTGTGGTTTAGAGAGAAGAGGTTGGTCAACCACAAGATATTTCCATCTGAGAAGATAGGCAAAAATTCGAATTAATTTGTGAAAGGAAGAATAGCGGGACAACAAGGGATGCGAAACGTTGGAAACAAGACACGAAGCAGTAGATTTAGATACTTTAGCGTCAGGCAAGTTGGAGTTTGTAACTGGAGGTTTAGAAGGCGAACAAGAAGAGTCTTCAATTAATCACGAGGGACCATGCCAATACAACTGAGATGCTAGTAATTGAGAAGGTAAACATCCACGAGAAATGATGTCGGCGGGGTTGTCAGCGCTGGGCACATGTTTCCATTGACATCCCGAAGAAAGAGTTTGAATTTTGGAAACCCTGTTTGCAACAAAAGTTTGCCAATTAACTTTTTTTTTTGGCGATCCAAGAAAGAGTGATCATGGAATCGCTCCAGATATAGGTTTGCAAAAATTCGACCTTTAAGACTTCCCGTAATTTCTTAACAAGTTCTGCGGCCATGAGTGCAGCACACAATTCAAGCCTAGACAAAGTAATAGTTTTAAGAGGAGCAACTTTAGACTTAGAGCAAACAAGGTTTGAAAATGAAGATTCATTTAATGAATTGCGATAAACAAAATATGCACAGCAACCGTAAGCTTTTTCTGAACTGTCGGCGAACACATGAAGTAAAAAAGATGTGTTAGCAGGAGCATTAATTAAATTTCTTGGAATTTCAATAAGAGAAAGATCAAGTAAACTGCTACGAAAAGAGAGCCATCTATTAAGAAAAGAAAGGGGAACCGTTTCGTCGCATTCACATTTGAGCGACCATAGCTCTTGCATGAAAAGCTTGGCTATAACAATAACCGGAGCAAGGAATTGAAGCGGATCAAAAATGTTAGCAATTTCAGAGAGAATTTGTCTTTTTGTGTAGATGAGAGTATCAGTGCGAGTGCACCAGTGAACTCCAAGAGATTTTATGGATTCGGAATTTCCACAAATTTCGACGGAGGAGGGGTCAACATCTTCAATAGGAAACTGGGCGAGAAATTTCGCTGAATTGGAATTCCATTTATGAAGTGGAAATCCTCCATTCATTAGCAATGCCTGAAGTTCTAGTGACACGAAAGAAGCTTCCTCAAGGGTCGGGAAGGATTGGAGATAATCATCTACATAAAAAGACGTAGTTAGGGCTTCAGAAGCTTTAGAATCAAATAAATGACCATCTTGAGAGGCTAACAGATGTAGGGATCGGATAGCAAGGAAAGCGGAAGGTTTTAAGCCATAAGTGACTGTCTTTAAGCGAAATATTTTAATGGGCTCGCTGATTTCATCGCGCCACAAAATTCTTTGGAGATCTTTTTGTTCAGGCTGAAATAAAACCTGACAGTACATCTGTTTGATGTCCGCTATAACAGCTATGGGAAATAATCGAAAATTTAAGAGTATAGCAGATAAATCTGACTGAATAGCGGGACCAGAGTAAAGAGTATTGTTAAGACTGTTGCCATTAACGTCAGGTGATGAACCATTGAAAACGACTCGGATTTTATCCTTTACAAGAGGGTTTTTCCACACGGGATGATGATTTAAGAAAACTGTTTCAATTGGGGAGTGCAATTCGTCATCCGATTTGCTGACAACTTCCATATGATCTAGGCTTTCATACTCATCCATGAAATCAGTGTACTGTTGTTTAACGAGAGGTTCTTTCTTGAATTTGCTTTCGATAGCAAAGAGAGCTTTTCGAGCTTTAGGTTGGGAATTAATAAGTTTAGGGGGATTAAGTAATCTTGGCATCTGAACAATGAACCGGCCTTCAGGAGAACGAGTGGTGGTGTTCAAGAAAAGTTGCTCACAGAATTCGTTTTCTGAAGAGGTTAAGTTAGGAGAATCAATGTTTTCGAGTTTCCAGAACTGTTCCAAATCGGTACTGGCGAAATAACATTGTGACGCGAGCTGGGGAGTATAATGAGCAAGTTGACCAGTAACGATCCAACCAAAAGTAGTATCTCTGGCGAACATGTTTGAAGCTAGCCTCCGGTTTTGTTTACGACGACAATTCCAGAAAACATTGGCCATGAAAAGTATATCAATGGAACCTTGAATGTTAAGCAGAGGATCAGCTAACCTTAAATGCGAGGGGATCTTTAAAGTTGAAATATCAACAGAGTGACTTGGAGTGTCTTCTCCGTTACTATTAAGAATGAGACAATTTAGTTTGAGAGAATTATTTCTTTGACACGTATCTCTTATGGTTAGTTTTGAAAACTGTAAAGCTTGCGATTTTAAGCTGCTAATGCCTGATACATTGATAGAAGTGGGGTTTACAGGTAGGCCTAGTTTTCTGATCAAAGAATTGGACACAGAATCGTGGGTTGCCGCTGAATCAAGAAGACTGCGTGCACTGACCCAGTTGCCAAATTTATCCTGAACTTTGACTTGATCAGTGGATAACAATACTTGAGCACTACGCAAAGACTTAGCGTTTTGAATGTAAGAAGACGCACTAGAATTGCTGGTATTATCACTTTTCTGAGAAGTGGATGCTGCTGATAACCTCAATTGATCATGACGACGCAGTAAAGTGTGGTGAGCTTTTTCACAGTGGTAACAGAGTCTTGTGGACTTGCAATTAGAAGCAGAATGTTTAGGTGATAGACAGTTGAAACAATATTTATTCTGAGAAACTAACTTTCTTCTGTCATCGACTGACAGATCTTTAAAAGCTTTACGTAAGTATAGAGCGTGGGAATCTTTGCAAAGTATGCACTTTAATGGTTCATTTAAACTCTTACGGGGTTCGCTTTGGGTGTTTAAGGCGAGAGAACTGGCAATACGGCGTTCACTAGACCTAGTTGGGTAACCAGTGGCGTTTGACTTTAGTTTTGACAAGCTACTAGACGCTACGTGTTTGGTTTTAGATTTGAGGGACAGTAGTTCAAGTTTAGAGCTAGGAGAAGGGGGTTCACTTTGATTAGCTAAGGCAGTTAAGAGTATGCATCTAGCACTTATGAAGGTGACTAAATGCTCATACGAGTAATTGTCGTCTTTGGAAAGTTCCATTTCCCAAGCCTTAAGGGCAGCAACATCGACTTTAGAAATCACTAAATGTATTAGTGTTCAGTGGGTTGATCTAATTGGGATAGAGCTTTAACGTGAAGTTGTGTTGTATCAATGAGGGTACGCAGACTAGTGACGTCATTGTGCTGTGACGTAGGCAAATTGAATAGAGCCTTCATGTGGCGTTGAATACGTAGCCGTAAATTACCGTATCTTTCTTTCAACAGGTTAAAGGCAATGGGGTAGTTATCGGCACTTAATGGGAGCGCTTCAACTAACTGCAGGGCTTGACCTTGTAGAATAGATCGCAAATAATGAAACTTGTAAATGATTTGAATATCTTCATTTTCATGAACTAGAGAACAAAATAATTCGTAAAAAGAATCCCAAGTAGATTCGTCTCCTGAGAAGTGGGGCAGATTAATTTTGGGAAGAATTGGTTTTGGTTTATGAGCGCCTTCGCGAGTTGAGGTTTGTTGTTCATGAAGGGAACCAAGAACGGAACCATCCCTTTTCTGCTCCTCCTCAAGTTGGCGAATTATTTTAAAGGCGGAGGCTATACCGTCGTAATATTGATTTTCTACCTCTACTCGATCATCAGTTTGATTGAGCATGCAGCTTTCGATTTCGGTTTGAATAGTATAATAGTTTTCATAAGAACGTTCATAGTCCTTTACGCGATGTTTTAACCAATCTAATTGAGCTTCTGAGGGATCTAACTCTTTGATGTATTTTCGGAATCGGGTAAGTTGCCCTTTATAAGAAGCTCGTTTGGAAGTAAGTTTTTCATCCTTGCCGTCCTTATCTTTATCTGTGGAAGGCATGGTGAAATAGGTAAATTGAAGTATAACTTACGCAACTGAGGAACCTTGGAAAAGCTGTCAGACTGGCAGCAGCAAACAAGTTGAAAGGGAAAAATGCACCAAAGGAGACAGAAGCAACCCCTTTCCACCTCACCAGCTTTGCACTGCGAAGTTATAGCTGAAAAATTCAAAGTAAATATTAATGATTTGCAAAATATTGACAAATGGACTCTCCCGGGTTTCGGCACCAAAGTTTCGGTAGGTTTTTGCTAGAAATTAACCTTACCCAGAAGGGAAGATGAAGAGAGAAGTAAAGGGAAGTGGGTTTTGGACTAAGGAATAAGTGAGGATAATAGGACGAGAGTCCAACTCCAACCAAGAACAATGTTTATAGACGAGTATCACCGCAAAGCCCGTGAAACACCTAAAGTGGGTATGGACCCGGCTGTAGCTAACGGGAAACGCAGCTGGAACTTGAGCTATACGCAAGTAAGCAGCTATAGCGTATTCCCTCTCAAGCATAAATTTGCCTGCTATGGGGAAGGGTGGTGGTCTGGCAAGACAAAGAGTGACAGATTTACTGTTTGTACTTTCAAAGGAGTTAGGTCTAACAAAATGTTTTGAAAGGCAAACAAAGGTTGGGCTTGTAGTGATATTTCTTAACTGCGGGTGGGTAATTCCTCTCAGCAAATGACCGAGTACCACCAGGAAGGGTAGCGATGAAACAGTTATGCTTTTGAAAATAATTCTGGTAAGAACACCAATAGTTGCATTTAAGAATGGCTAAGCTTTTACCCAGCCAAGCGCCGACTAAAAGTTTAGACAATGAGAAAAACTTAAATTTGGAAAACCAACCATAAGTTGTAGAGAAAATCTCAACAAGCAGGAAGCTGGCGGAGCGAGCTATGCTTGCCTTACTGGCCAGTTAGAATTAGCTATCCAGGCTAAGAGAGGCTTTCACAAGTTTGTGACTAAGAGTTCTTGCTCAAATGCAACAAATAGTGGAACCGTTATTAATTCGATTTGTGAGTTTTTTTAAGAGGGCATAAGCTAGGAAGAGTCAGGGAAGACAGGATCCTACCTCAGCGTGAATCTAGCGAAAAGAATAAAGAGAAAAAAATAGGTTTATTAACAATGAATTAAACTTTGAAGAATTAACAAAGAATTAATAACAGATCACGATTGTGATTTCTAAATGGTTACATGTGAAGGTCTGAGACCTAAAGATAACAAGTTTATAATTGGCAAACAATTTTAAATTGATTACAAGTTTAAGACTTGTGGTAAGCACTAAAAATCTGAATACGATTTTAAAAGTGGTGCTTAAAATGGACAATTTTAACGTGTGTAACAACAATTATAAAGTAATTCTAGCGTAGCCGAATTAATCAGGTACAATGTGGGTATTTTAAGCTTTCATATTTAGAAATCTTAAAAGTATGAAAAAAATAACAATTTGAAATTATAACTAAAAAAGAGAGAGAGAAAATAAGTAGAAGTTTCTAGAACTTCATATATTTAAATAGGGATCACGAAAATATAGGGCAAGTTTCCCTTTCGTGAAACCTAGAGATAACTCACTTGTGAGTAGAAAGAATTGAATTCCCTCATTAGAAGGGGGAAACAATATATTTTAGGGCGTGTACTAGACACGAAGTTACAGAAATTAATTCGTTGTAAATAGAGCAAATATGGGAGGGCACTTACTGAGAGTGACACCTCATAGAAAAAAGACCTAAATTTACAATTTTGTTACTCAAGTTTGTTAGTAAAGGGTTTGAGAAAGATGAAATGGGATTGTGGAAGAGTGTTCATGGCCGTATTTATTGTACTCGGACGAGCGCGACGCGGTTGTTAAGTTGAATGGGCACTGATTTCACTATAGTCTGTTGATATAGTTGAAAAGTTCACTGTAGTAGCACATGTAAATCACTAGTTGAGTTTTAGCTTGAGAGAATTATGAGTTGTAGTTTCTATAGGTGGTAGTTAAATGCGGCAGAAAATTTCCCACGGAGTGTACCCATGTGAGTAATTTCCATGGAAAACATGCTTCTGCCTCCAGCCAGCATCAGCCCTCAGGCGTGTACCGTTCACCCACTGAGCAGTTGCACATTTTTGATCTGAGACTAAAAGGTATCAACTCTACAATAATAAAGCACAACTCTATTCTAAAGACTTTAATTGAGCTCTATTTCATGGCTTCACACAAACAAAAACACAATCTCAACAATATAACACAAAACGCTGCAAAATTATTCCTTCAATCCACTAATATTCGCACTTTATCCTCGCAAATCCAAATGATTATTCATTCATTTACCATGAGATTAACATAAAATTCATTCTCAAGTGTGCTGATGCACTGGTAAATTACACATAAACTGTACTACAATCTTATGTCACCTGTTGTGACCTCTTTAATTTCACAATCTAATTGTTTACTCTCAACACATCCTAATTTACATTATGCGTACAATTTTGTTCTGTATCTCTCTTCCCACCAAATGATCTACCATGCATTAACCAATTTATGGGTTGCACCTCATATTTACTTGCAACTCCATTGTTATTTATAATTATACCCCTTTCTGCATTTCCAATGTTATGCAGTTCCCCTTTATGTAGTTACACTTTCTACAGTTCCACTGTATGTCGTCATGAGTTCAATTTCAAAGATTCCGTTACCGCTGTGTCAGATGGTATATTATGCTACCCTTGCGTGAGCATATCCTATGGCATCTAGTGTCGACCTTTAGAAATAAGTGACAATGTCAGTATAAAAACGCAACTTTCAACACTGATAAGTTTCTTCTTCTTGTTATTGGTGTTACGTTCCTTTTAACTACCCTGGCTTTTAGAGACGCCGGAATTTTGCCCCGAAGGGGATCTTTAACGTGCCAGTAAATGTACTGACACGGCTCCCTCGCATTTGCGCACCCTCAAATGCCAGCTGACTGCGCCAGGTTTCGAACCTGCAACCTTGACTGATAAGTTTGCCAAGTATTAAGTTATCAGAATGATCCTTAATTATCCATGTGTTTCAAACCACACCAATTCATTATACAATACAACAATGAGTCTTTTATTACAAACAGGGTTTCGAAGTCTTTCTACTCTAACTGTCAACCTCCAAGGGTCGTTTAAAATCTCTCCCTCGGCTCTTCCAGTATACAATGGGACTGATTCGGGCGGTAACAAAACACTTGCTCCGTCCCCCGCTCTGTTCCCTCTTTTTTATATCCAAGCAGTAGTATGGCTTTAAATACAATAGTGCAGTCTCACTGATCTGCGCAACACATATGATCTCTAAACTGTATGCAAGATAGGGTATGGAATTGTTTAAGCATTTATTCCTAACCTTAGGATATTAATACCTGGCCTCAACAGGTCCATTTACATTATATGAAGGAACGTGATTCATCATCCACCTGTCGAATTGGGCTAGCCGGCATCTTGTTAAATAACACGGTCAGGTGTACGCCCTGCCATCCAAAAATTCACTCCCAGGAGCTGAATTTATTCAATAGCTAGTTCTCGGTCGATATCAGGTGTCATGCTGAGGTGTCCATTGTTATCCTCCCATGCACCACTGGATTCGAACCCGGAACATTCCAATATCTACAGAGCTAGTGTATATCACAAATTACGCTCTGGCAAACATATCTCTGTATGCCCTAGGCTATACGAGATTTCACACGTCGTATAGATTACCTGGCTCCCCTGACCATGGTGATATGATCCCGTCCTTTAATTAGTAAGATAAAATCTATCAATTAATCTTACAAGCTTATTCATCAAGCTGCGAATTCAATTCTCTATTAAACCCTTCCAGTTCCTAGATTCTTGCATATTTATTTCCATTATCATAATATACTCTGATATTAAATTCCTTTACTTAGCCCAACACGTATAATACTATTGCTTGGATACACAATTATTCCCATTAGCATATATATTTTGCTTACAACCATTTTTCCCCTGATGTGTATTCATTTATTAGTATTATTATTACTGACATACATTTCCATAACCGACACAACGTAACCGTATTCAATAACCGAACATCCGTGTTCGTTACGTTAACTTTTTATATAACTCAATTGCCATTTTTACATTAGTGGTAACGATTTATCCACTCAATGATAAACAAAAACATCTCAAATTGACAAAAATGAACACAACATTAATATCTCGAGGTTCTACCTCCCAAAATTGACTCTTATTGGCATATTCTATAAATCTTGAAATCACTCAACATACAGTGGACTATAATTACTACAAAATCATGGTTTTTGGGTACTCACATTGGTTAATCGGGTGGCTCCGACCACGCATTTCTTCCAGTAATGCCCGCCATAATTTGCAAATTAGCAAGGCATTCTTACACTTTCCACACACATTTTACATAATTTTTGCCTTACAAAACACACGGCACTTTGCTTTTCCATGTTGAAGCTGTTGCTTCCTTAATTCACACAACACGTTATAGCACTTGTTACACTATTAATTTTACATATATTTAAATGATCATCACTAAAATCACACGATCACTATGTACATTTCTTAATGGTTGACCTTTCCTTGCAGAATATCAGAAATGCAGGCGTTGAAGATCTATTCTCCGCTTCTCTCCCGCATCTCGTCCGAAAGTCTCGATTCTCTGCCTAAGGATTTCTAGCGGTCCCCCAATCTGTCTATCAATTTATATCCTTAGATAAATTTCCTGATATCGCATAAATATGCTTGCACATCGTCCTGATCGTTAATTACAGTGGTATTCCTGCGAAATTTCACCACTTGCATGACAAGGTTTATATCTGCGCAATCCGACATCTGATTATATGTCTAACCAATAACTTATATACTGCGCTCGTCCATTGTATATTGTACTTGTACAATTACCACTTACAATTGTCCTACCTTGTATATCACACGGTACATTTCCTGCGTACTCAATAATAATCATTCGTGATGCCGACTATAAAAGTATGGCACGACTGTCCTTATTAATTGTTGTTAATAATGCCTTACTGCATGACTATTATGTTAATGAGCTGAAACTGTTTTAGTCCGCGCGCTCCACTCTGAACTCGGGCGGCATGCGCTCTGCACTAGACTGCGGTTCACTGACTACAATAATCGTTATTATTACATGCCTTACTGCATGGTAGTTATGTTGCGGCACTAAAACTGTTGAAGTCCGAGCGTCCCTTCCCTGGACCCCGGTAACATGCGCTTCGCACTAGACTGCGGTTCATCTGACTGCGACTGTCCTTACCACAGCCCTTATATCCGTTTGGAGAGAAAAAGTAGACCGAAAATTTGCTTGCAGCGTCCTTTCCTCTCTTCGCCTGTTTCTGGTCTTGAAATAACGTTTTTATGGTTCATTTTTCCTCGCTGATCACAGATCTGTCTGTGTGCTCGAGTATCGATAGGCCAATTAATTAATATTAATTGCCTTTGCCAGCGCTTCCCCACGCGGCGTCATCGGTTCAACCCCGAAGACATGGTCAGATCCTGGCGCTAACCTCAGTTTTACTGTGTTAATGCGCGTTACATTAAATCTGCCTCGATATCAATGTTTAACGGCTTGATAATTAGCCTCCCGGCTATACATTCACATAGGTGCAATCCTCATGTCTCTGAGTTACTCCGTTCTCGAGTAATCATTAAATTACTCTGGTATTTTCCCATCCCCCTGGACTTTTCATTCTGTAACGGGGAATAACTGGCCCATCTATTACCGTCCTGACCTGCTCCAAACGGCCTAAGTAGGTCACAGTGATTGACATGGCTCCACGAAACCACGCATAAATTCCAGAGTCATTTACAAACTGTCAAGCGCTCAAACTTTCTGCGCTAAGTCCAGAATTGCATGCCTCCTCTAGCCCAATACTGCAGTATTCTGCTACTATTTCCTGCATTATATTAACAAATAATATCAGAATTTGTTCATATCACAACAGTGATTTAAGGTGTATTTTCTCTTGGGATTTTTATAGCTTAAACTCCCTCAAAAGATCCTGTGTTCGTTTCTTTCTGGTATCTCTCGTCTGTACACATTTATCTCAGAGATCCACGTTCGACACCAGTCAGCCTAACACCATTGGGTTCAGTAGGAAGACAATTTATGTGGATTAGAAGTTTATACCACATAAGTTTCTCAGTGAAGAAAAAGTACTCCCATATTAAAGTGGAAAATACTTGACAGTTTAACTGGTAGATAGATTTTTTGTTATGGAAAATTCCAGAGCAATGCTGACTGTTGAAATGGGTAGAAAGTCCCTCGGCGGAAAACTAGATATTATAGACAGTGGGTATTTTAGGAATATCCCTCGATGTGAGATAGCATCTCTGAAAATCTGTACGAGGTGTACTATTTCAATTTGAAAGTTAGACTAGATAGATAGAGTTTGATCAAGAAGATCTCTTGAAGGCAGTTATTGTATCACATATAGCAATTTCATTGTCTATAAAATCAAAATAAAACATTTAGCTTTTTAAAAGCGATGAGAATGTGTTTAAAACGTGAAGTCGGTACTTATCTTTGCTTCTTGAAGAAAGCGATGTTGCTGTTGACGGTTGATTTTAAAACTCGAACATGGCGTCGGATTTAAAAGTTTGCCTCTCGAGTAGAGGAGGCGAGCCTTATTTGGGCTCCAACTGACTGGTTTGACTTCAGACGCACAAGTGAGGCCAGCACAACGAAGCGCGGAGGTACCAGGGAAGGAAAAAGAGTGGGGGTAGGAGACAAAGAAATATACATAAGAATAACCAACATTATAAAAATTAAGTATCTTGATGAAATGGTCTTCAAAGAGTTGATAGCAGGCGTCAATAGCGAAGCCTGGTGGATGGGAAAGTAGACGAAGTCCTCTTGATCACAGAGATGATAGCTGGCGATGGCGACGAGATCTGGTGGCCAGATTGGTAAGGAAATCCTCTTGTACATGGAAAAATTGAGGAACTTCGGAGATTCGCTGCTAGATGACGCTAGGTAGGTCATGGAAGATATATATCTAGAACAGACTCACAGGTAATATAAGCAAAGTACACCAACCAAGAGAAACCAGGAGATCACTGTTGGTGTTTGCGAAAAAAGGAAGGAATGAAATAAAGCAAAGAGCAACAAAAGCTCACTCTGTCTTACCGTTTATTGCAAAGAATACCCAACCCTCACGATGGTATCCTCATCTTGACGTGATGTGGGAGCTTGAGAGTTCAAATGATCCTACGAGCTATGCCGGCGGGAGCGTAAGCTCCTGGTAGGGCCACCCATGCCAGACAGGTCAACGGTGATGGGCCAGACTAAGAGGGATACCCTGGTCCTCCAGGTTGGGGGTTGGGCGTAGGGTTAACAACCCTACCCTGTAAAAAATCTCAATGTTACGGATACCTTACAAGTGCCTTGGAATGCTGATCACCCGATGACGAACCGGCAAAGGAAATGGTTAATGAGAAGGAAAGCGGATATTATGTTAGCGACATGGAATGTGAAAACCCTAAGGAGACCTGGGAAATTGAGAGAGATTAGAGAAGAAATGGGAAAATACCGAGTGGATCTAGCTGCACTACAAGAAATACGATGGAAAGGCCAAGGAATGATAGTATCAGGGGAACATATACTGATGTACAGCGGAGGAAACACCGGTTATGGTGGTACAGGCTTTCTTATACAAAAGTCTCTTAAGTCAAGTTTAATAAACTTTAATGCTATAAATGAAAGGATGTGCTCAGTGCGACTACGAGCAAAGTTTTTTAACATCACCATGTTCTGTGTCTATGCCCCCACAGAAGAGGCAGAAGAAGAAGAGAATTATAGCTACTACATTAAGTTGGAGGAGGAGGTCAACAAAGTACGAAGACATGATGTGAAAATAATCCTTGGGGACTTAAATGACAAAGTCGGGAAGGAAGAGGTGTTCAGAGATATAATAGGGAAGGAAAGTTTGAACGAAAGGAGTAATGACAATGGATTGCGGTTGATAGACTTTGCCATTGGGAAAGAAATGGTGGTGAAAAGTACTTGGCACCCAAGGAAAGATATCAAGAAAGAGACCTGGGTGTCACCGGACGGAGTTACAAGGAATCAAATAGATCATGTGATTATTGACAAACGACATGCATCAGATGTTATGGAAGTAAGTAGTTGTAGAGGAGCAGATGGGGACACAGATCATTACTTGGTAAGAATCAAGTACAGACAAAAAATAGATTCAGTGAGGAAACAACAAAGTGAAAGGAAGATGAAGCATAATATCGGAAGGCTTCAAAGCAACAAGGAAGTACAAGATGAGTATAGATTGAAAGTGGGAGAAAACATGGAAAACAATAAGAACCTCTGGGAAGAAGGTAATGTGGAAACTAAATGGGAGTTACTGAGAAACACCATCAGTGAAGTTGCAGAGGAAACGCTTGGGAGAGCCGAATTCAAGAGAAATATACAATAGTTCGATGAAGAATGCTCGTAGGCAATCCATGAAAGAAACGAAGCAAGGCAAAGAATGTTGCAACGGAGAACAAGACAGACAGTGGAGGAATATAGAGAGAAAAGGAAAGGGCAAGCAAGTTAAGCATGGTTAAGAAAAGGCAGTATGACAGAGAAAGAATAGAACAATTAGATAAAATGAGGGAGAGTGGGGAGATTCGGAGATTATATGAAAGAGCAAGAGATTTGAGGAAAGGGTTTCAAGGGTTTTATGAGGACAAAGAAGGAAATTTTATAGGAGATAAGAACAAGATGCAACAGAGAGGGAGGGAATATTTCAAAGAGCTACTCAATGGACGAAGTGAAGAGGAAACCGCGAATGGGGAAGAAGCGGAACATGTAGGGATTGATGAGCAAGAAGAAGTTGAAACATCGTATTTAGAGGAAGTTAGAGATACAATCAAGGAATTAAAGAACAATAAAGCCGCCGGAGAAGACGGAATAGAAGCGGAGTTGCTAAAATTCGGTGGAGAGGTAGTGGTAAAAGCAATACATGAACTAATAAAGGAAGTTTGGACGAAAGAAGAAATGCCCAGGGATTGGACTGTAGGAATAATATGCCCTGTGTATAAGAATGGGGATAAATCAGTATGCGGCAATTATCGTGGGATTACTCTGTTGGACGTAACATATAAGGTGTTCAGTAAGATTTTAGCCTCTCGACTGGAGCGTTGTGTAGAGAAAATATTGGGGGATTATCAAGCTGGATTTAGAAGGAATCGCTCTACAATGGACCAGATATTTGTAGTGAGGCAGATACTGGAGAAGGTTTATGAACATGATAAGCAGCTGGATCAGCTGTATATAGATTTTAGGCAGGCATATGACAGTTTGGATAGAAAGGAGATTTTTAAAATTATGAAAGAGTTTAAGATCCCGATAAAATTGGTCAAGCTGACAGAAATGACTATGGAAACCACAATCTGTAAGGTAAGATTAGAACAAGATATGTCCGAAGAATTCATTGTAGAAAGGGGTTTGCGACAAGGAGATGTAATTTATACATTACTCTTTAATGTAGCTCTAGAAAAAATAATTCAACAACTGCCAATCAATCCAGGAGGGTCCATATTTAACAGACAAGTGCTGGTGATAGCATATGCGGATGATGTAGCATTAATTGCACGGAACAGTAGAGTATTAGAAGAGAGCTATGTCCTGTTGAAAGAAAAGGCACGAAAGTTAGGATTGGAAGTGAATACAAGTAAGACTAAGTATATGAAGATGGGAGACTCCAGAGAGGCAAGAAGAAGAGAGCCGTATATTAAATTAAAAGGGAGAGAATATCAAAGAGTAGAAGAATTCAAATATTTGGGCTCAATAATAACTGAGGATAACAGAACATCAGTGGAAATACAAGAATGAATTAAAAGTGGAAATAGATGCTAATACGCTCTGCAAAGCATGTTTAAATCGAGAAATGTTAGTAGGAATACTAAACTAAAAATTTACATTACAATACTAAGACCTGCGGTTATGTATGGATCGGAAGGTTGGGTTCTCAATAGAAAAGAAGAAGACTGGCTGCGAAGATGGGAAAGGAAGACCTTGAGGAAAATATACGGGCCAGTGAGAGAGGAGGAAGGTTGGAGAATAAGGACAAATGTGGAACTACAGGAACTCTTCGGACAGGCAGATATTGTGGTCAAAATTAAGCAGGGGAGGATAAGATGGGCAGGACACGTTCAGAGAATGCCAGAATCACGTAGTGTCAAAAAGGTGTTTACGCAAAGACCGGATGGAAGACCCAGGAGACGGTGGATAGATGATGTTGAAGACGACCTTAGGAGTCTGGGAATCAGGAACTGGAGAAGGAAGGCGGAAGATAGAGATGAATGGAGGCAGGTGATAAAGGAGGCCAAGGTTCTTCAGGGACTGTAGCGCCGACCAGTGAGTAAGTAAGTAAGTAAGTATGTTACCTTGGAAGCTAATTTCCTTTCTCATTCAGGTTTGTCGCTGGACATTAAACGTGAAAATTTCTGGTTCAATTTAGGTCCCGAGCTGAAGTTAAAGTTCTCTGAGACCGAGAGGTATGATGTTGGCACCCGTGTGGTGGACATTGATGAGGTTGAGTCTTCCGAGTTGTCGGTGTGGATGACCTCGATCTAGGAAATCTTTCCGATGGTCAGGCAGCGGTTATACGCGATCTGTATAATCGTTTCCCCGAGGTATTCACCGACATGTTAGGTGTGACAGACCTAATCTCCTACAAGATCATTACGATGGATAATATCCCTGTTAGACATCCACCCTACAGACTCATCCCTCCGAAGATGAAGGAATTGAAGGAAATCGTCGACCAGATGTTGTCAGATGGGGTCATTCGTCCCTCAATTTCCTCATACTCGTCCTCCATATTCTTGGTTCTGAAGCCAAATGATGGATTTCGTCCTGTGGTTGATAACCGTAGACTCAACAAGAAAATCCCCCTTCCGGACCTCCACTCCTGTTTTTCGTGGTTTAGGAACGCTCGCTTTTACAGTATATTAGATCTAACCCAGGTCTACTATCAGGTCCCCTTAGCTGAGGAGTCGAAGCATCTCACAGCCTTTGCAACCGACTGGGATCTTTTTGAGTTCAATAATCTACCCTTTGGGCTGTCGATTGGTGGAGCAGTCCTGAGTGGATTGTTGAATAAGGTCTTCTCAGGAATTACATTCGAGTTCCTATACCATTACCTCGATGATGTGGTCGTGTACAGCGAGACGTTCGATGATCATGTTCGTCAATTGAAGGAAGTCTTTACCCGATCGAAAATGCTGGCCTGGCAGTCTAGCGGTCAAAGGTTTCTTTTGCAAAACCCCAAATTTCCTTTCTGGGGCATGTCATCTCTGCCGCTGGTGTGTCGATCGACAGCACTCGCACCCAGGGCTTCCGTGATTTTCAAAGACCTGTTAATGTCAAGGGAGTGGCCCGTTTCGTCGGAATGACCAATTTCTTCCACAAGTTCATCCCGAACTTTGCAGGCAAGGCTATGCCGTTGAACAAATTGCGTCAGAAGAAAGTTCTGTTCAAGTGGGGTGAATCTCAGCAGGCAGCCTTCGATGAAATGAAGGAAGCATTGTGCAGTGTTCCAGTCTTCGCTGTTCCTGATTTCAGCAAGACATTTATTGTACAAACTGATGCCTCTTGAGGTGCAGTTGCGGCCGTTTTGTTACAAGATGGTGACGGAGGTTGTCGTCCCATCGCGTTCGCTTCACGCACTTTGACCGTTCCAGAGTCTCGCTATTCTGTTTACGAGCTGGAAGGTCTAGCCGTCGTGTTTGCTCTTGAGAAATTCAAGTTATACGTGGAGCACGTACCGGTCAAGCTGGAGACCGATAATCAGGCCCTGAGCTGGGTACTGGCAAGGCCAAGGAACACTGGACGTATCGCTCGGCGGGTTACCAGGATTTTATCGTTTAATTTCACCGTTCGTCACATCAAGGGGACTGACAATGTGGTCGCTGACTCGCTCAGCAGGTTGTAAGAGGAGTCTCCCCTTAAGTAACCGGAGTTTGTTCCTGTTGAAACCGATGTTGTTGGGGTGTGTTCTGCCCAACACAAGATGAATAATTTGCCGATATTGTTTAAGGACATAGCAGTTCACCAGAGAGAAGATCAAGAGTTGGAATCTATCATGTCTAAATTGAGTTCTGAAGAAGCTGTGAGACCATATTTCCTTAGGTCAGGAGTTTTATGCTGCGTTGCCAGGCATGGCAAGAAGCCGAAAGTCGTCTTGCCTGTCCAGTTAGTGGATGCAATGTTAAAGTATTATCACGAGTCACCTGTAGGTGGACATTTAGGGATCTTCAAAACCAGGCAATAGATCACGCAGTCGTTCACGTGGAAGTATATGGATAGGGATGTCAAGAGATTTGTTTTGGGTTGCCGTGATTGTAACGTTAGCAAACCTGCTGTCAATAGTAGAGTGGGATTTCTATATTCAGAGCCTGTAATGCGTCATATGGAAAGGTTGTATAAGGTGCGTTCAAAAAGTAACGAGCCGGAGGCTGTAATGCGCAAACCGGTGACGACTTCGGCTAATCGTGGCGTGTGTAACGAGGTGTGGTTCCGACCTGAGCGTGGAAGGTCACAGCCCGTCGCTAGAAGGCACGCGTGCCCATCACGTGACGATACAAAGCGAGCAGCAGAATGCATCAATCGTCCAACCAAGACCAAGACAGTAGGCTATTCGACATGCTTCCTGGTGTGACTGAAGACTTTGGGGCACCCATTGGGCACACACTTTCCGGAAGTGCAGTCGTTCCTTCATGATGGTGTGCACACTTCCGACGCTCAATCCGACCACGGCGGCTATGTCGTTCACTGTCACTCGGTGGTCGTAGGTAATGAATGCATCAACCAGCTGGACGTTGTCATCGGTAATGCAGGGGGGTGCTCCAGACCAAGCAGCATCGGTTAACGACACCCGTCCTACCCTGAAGCGCTTGTGCCACGCCTTGACCCTTGCAAAGGACATGCAGTGTTCGCCGTACACTTGTGATATTCGGCGTTGAATGTCCGTTCCTCCTGCTCCTTTCGCTGTCAGAAACCGAACAACACCTCTTTGCTCTTCGTTTGACGCCTCCATGTCACTGTTTGCAATGCGACTGGCAACATTGGACGATTGATGCAAGCTGCTGCACGCGTGCCCTCTAGCGACGGGCTATGACCTTCCACACTCTGGTCGGAACCACACCTCGTTACACACGCCACGACTAGCCAATCTTGTCACCGGTTTGCGCATTACAGCCTCCTGCTCGTTACTTTTTGAACGCACCTCATATATCGACTTCGTGGGCCCATTCCCGAGGTCCAGGTTAGGCAATCGTTTCGCACTTGTTTGTGTAGATGGATTTTCGAGGTATTGCTGGGTATTTCCCAATTATGCTGCTGTAACCAGGAGTTTGAAAGTCATTTTTATTTCGTTCGGTCCGTGTCCGTACCTGATATCTGATAATGCCCATATCTTCACTTCTAATCAATTCTGAAACTTCTGTTTCGAATACTCTATCTCTCATGTTACAACTAGTCCTTAATATCCCAATCCCAGTTTAGCCGAGAGGATCAATGGGAATTTGAGAGCTGCGTTGATCGCTTATCTTTAAATGCTAAATGGGACTCATCGTTGCATTGGCTTGCCTTTGCGTTTAATACTGCTGAGCACGAGTCTCATGGAAAGACTCCATTTTATTTGATGCACGTGTTCGTGCCAAACTCTCCTCTTTCAAACTTATGGTCACTTAACGATCTCCTTCCTGACCAACACAGTCCCGAGCGCGTTAGAGAAATTTGGAAGGAAGCTCAACGTGGCATCAGAATCTCCCACGACAAGGTGGCCCAGGTCGTGGTCAGTGTAAATTTAAAGTTGACGATTTGGTCTACGTTAAGAATTTCTGGAGGAAAACTCCAGGTCATCAGGTATCTGGTAAGCTCATGCCAAAATTCCGTGGCCCGTATAGGATCTTGTCATTTCCTACTGATGTCACCGTCCTGTTGGAAGATAACGAAAGGAGACGTATTTTCAGGACTCACCTGACCTATTGTAAAGCTGCTGGTGAGCGTCAAGCTGAAGAAGCAGAGGATGCAGAGTGCTGAGTGTGTGGTGTGTGTGGCTGAGCGAGAGTGTGTTCTTCTTGCGTTGTGATGCGGTTGCAGTAACTTTTCTTGTAGTTACGGTATGTGTAAGGTTTCCCAAACCTCGTGTTGGTTTCAAACGGGTGTGTGTACCCTTGTGTTGGTGCTGCAGTAGTCCCTGAATATCTATTGGAGCAGATTAGAGGGTGTCCCCTGACGAAATTGTTGAAATTTTGCTAAGTCAATTGTGTTGTGGTGAAGGTGCCTGTGCTGGAAGTGTTTCCGTTGTTTGGGTATGGAGAATGTGTGAATCGCTGTGTGATCAGCTGGTGAAGTGAGTGTATCGTGGTGTTGTCGTGAAGTTAGGCTGTTGGTGTACAGTCTTTCAGGTGGATTGTAAAATCTCTCGAGTATCAGTTAATGAGTCAGTTCTTCGTTCCTTATAATCTCATTCCATGATAAGCACTACGGTGCGTTTATTTCAGCTGGCAATGGAGCCAATCTCGGTCCATTCATTGAATTCTGGTGTGTCTAGTGCTGTCCTCGACAGTTTTCGTCAAGAGAGAGACATATTGAGTCCTCCTTATTTTATTTTCTACCTTCATTCTTCCCTGTGGGACCTGCTCGAGGTCTTTCTACGCCTCTTATGGCCTATTTCTTACTTCTTTGTTTTGATGCGTTTGTGAATTAACGTTGTGGACATCCGAGCCGTTGTTGCTCGTGTTGATGTATGTGTGGCGATATTAGGGTGTTCTGCATTGAGGCGAAGCCCCTGGTGTCCTTCTTTCAGTGTTGAACTGTGAACCATGATAATTTTGCTGTTCTTTTCATGGAGTCTGTTCCACATTTTGCTCGTGTGAGAGGTATTGTGTGACAGATGTTGAGTACCGTCTGATGACGAAGTGTCTCTGTGATTTTGGCGTTGACTAGGTTTTCCTGTCGTGGGAAGCAGGCGCCTAATATCCTTGTGAGGATATCTTTGGATTTTAGGATATCGTATACATCCAGTTGTGTTGGAGTGAGAATGTTGGTTGTGTTGAAAGTTGATCGAGTATTCTGGATCTGGTTTTGGTAAAATTATCATTTTTATGTGTGTTACTGCATCCTGTCGCTGCGTGTGGAGCTGCTTTGTGTTCTGTTGGAGTGTTTTCTGCGTGTCTGTGTTCTATTGGTTGTGTGTGTGTGTTTCTTCTTGGAGCGTCTACCTGTAGGGGCATTTGATGTGTTACCTAAAGTTAAATGTAAATGTGTGGCAATATTGATGACGCCAAGAGAGGTGTGTATGTGTGGAGGCTTGTGTGCCACAATCTTCTTCCCTGTTATGTGAGAGCTGAGCCCTCCTCTGCTGACATTTGGGTCTCTTTATTTCAATCTCGTGGTGCCCCCGTCTTAATTATTTTCCTTAAAGATTTGGAATTGTAAAATCAGGATTTTGGAAGGGGAGCCAGTTAGTTATCTTTGGACATCAAGTGAACACCATTAAGGTGCTTCGTGCAAGTTTTAATTTATCATTTTTATTAGTTCTGTGAAAGTCAAGTTAATTGCGTGTGCTACACTGAGTGCATCGCCTGTTACTAAAAGTTAAAGTGATCTCGCATCACAAGGCAAGTGAATTGCCAAGTCCTCCCTCGTCTCCATGCTAGTCCCAGTGTGTGCTTCTGAAGTCTCAAGAACTCTCGCCCTGGTCTTGTGTCATACCAGTGGCTATATTCGACCCTGCGTGAATGCTTCCTGTGGTGGAAGACCCTGACTCAACCTTGTGTTGGAGTCACCCTGAATGCTGTATCAGCTGTTGTTCTTGGCTGTTTCAGTGATGGTCCTGTGTGGGGGTTGCACCCCTCAGATTTGGAGATGGTGGCCTGTGCAAGGGTCACTGTCACGATGACATCCAACATCTGGTGGCGGATCCTGATGCCTGCTGGTCGGTGCTCTGGCGATGCCTCCCTCGTCGTCAACCCGTGGCTGCTGAACATCGGGAACTGAGGACATGGTTCTGCTATGGTGGTGTTAATGCCCAAACTCCGGAACATCTGGATGGTTCTACTCGACATCACCCGCCAGGTAGCTGACAACTGTTTCTGAAACTTCGAATGGTGTACTGGTAGCGTGAGTGACGCATGGACATGAATCTCTAATGCCTGCTTGGTGGATGGTTGGGAGCAACTAAAGGACTCTTGGGGCCCTCTATGTGTCCCCCTCACCCCTGTGTGAGCTTTTACGAGGGGTAGCCTCTCTTCTGGACATGAAATAATAAAGTATCATAACCCTATATTTGAAATTCCTGCACGCCGCCGCCATCTTGTGCCGGTCTTATAAGATCGAGAATGACCCAATACATTCTGAACATATTTACCCGCCTTCTTCGACGTTGTGTATTGAGCAGTGAAGTCAGGGTGATTATGGAACTGTGGGTTAGGTAATGCTGCCATCCTGACTCGCGCTATCGCGATGTTTTCCTTAGGCAATGTACTGCCCCTTCTTTGTGCCGCTATTGGCACCCCTGCTGCTTCGTGCTATCTTCGGAAACGCTCGATGTCCCTCGGGGCCGTTACGTGAAGCCAAGCCTTGAGTAGCTTCATCATTACGAGATTAAGGATGCGACTGAAAGGACGTAGTAGCGGGCATCGGTGGCCCTCCACGAGGCAGTTTGCTTGCCGTGGACATTAAGGTAAAGCGTTGTATTATGTTCATTTCCAAGATGAACTGAGTTCAATTACATTAGCTTTTCAGATGTATTTGTTTTGTTGCTCGAGTGCGGGATTACGAGCCGTGCTGTGAAAGGACTTTTAGCTTTGTGGACCACGTTTTGGACCTTTAACCTTTGTAATTGCGGGGCCAAGGCTAAGTAGCTTGCCTCATTCTGGTATTTTAATGTGGCCACGTTAATCTGCTTCGTAGGAACAGCACTAAAATAAATCTAAATATATTCATTTTTATTATTGTTTCTAACTGTCCAGTTCGTGATTTTTAGTCTTATGGTGGGCCTAGTTTAGATGCCGACAAAGCCTCCTGCCTTGTCGTCTGTGGTGGTCAATAATGGCTAACGGCTAAAGCCCATTGTAGGCAGTCGTAAGAAAGTTCTCTCGTGGCGTTGGTCGAGACAAAAGGCTTGTGTGTTGAGCTCTCGCTCAGAGGCCATTTTAGCCTTAGAATATCATTTTCTTTGTTTTGTTTATTTCTGTTACGGCGTGTGCCTACTTCATGTTTGAGGTAAACTTTTGGTAATTATTTCGAGCTTTCTCTGCTCGCCCTTATGGCATTAATGTTGAGGTTTGTGACCCAAATGGATATGGATTCCAGTTCGCCTCATGGCGTGACTTTCTTTGTTTTGGGGGCATAACTCCCGTTTTATTTTGAGCTTTGATACCTTGTGGATTTTCTCATTCAGCCTTTTGCTTGGACCTAGATATTTCTCACTCACTAGAAATATCTGTGATTTATGTAATTTTTCCTGCCTTGATTATGTCACGGCCAACCGACGCGAAGCTAGACCACGAAGTTGCAATATCGCTACCGGGATTAGACTAGGAGGGTATTTGAGTTTATTCTTATGTTGTTGCCAATTTGTGTTCCACATGCTTGATTATTTTTTGAATATATTTTTCTATTTTAATGTTTGGTTTTTATTTTACTGGTTGTTATGATTAGGCCTATGTGCAACCTTATCCGGCCTTTGAGATTAGGGCCTACATCCACACAACAAGTTTATCTTGCAAGAACTCACCTCTGTTTCGACAAAGGCTGGGGCACTACTCTCACCACGATATGCAAGGCTCAATCAGATAATTAGACTGTACAATACAACCTGAATTGATCATTTATCTACAATCAATTATTCACTCTAAACAAGCAAGTTTTGGAGATTTACATAGTAGATAGCAACGAAGACAACTACTCTCACCAGGACACGCATGACTCAATCATATATGTAGCCTGTACAATACAACTTGAGTTGACCATTTAATTACAATGGCATATTCTCTCTAAACAAGCAATTTTGGAGGTCAATCACCACTTGCAGTATTTCAACAAAACGTCACATAGACGATAAGTAACAAATATTAACGAGTTGAACTATCTCAACTAATACCACAACTAAAGAAGTGTACATATTGTACATATTTTCATCAATACTTTCAGACATAAAAATGTTGTAACCTAAGTGTAATGGATCTGATGATGATAGCTTGACGATTGAAACTGGTCAATCCAAGTGTATTTATTAATCTCATGTAACTTTTTTCAAGGTTAGGGATTAACCCAGCTCATTTGGGTACTATCGTGTTGACCGACTGAGTTGCATCGAACTTTCGTGTACCAGATTTGATAGTATTTTGGCCTTTATCATATAAAATCAGAGAAATAAACTAAACCAGAAACACATTTTAATGCACAAAACAAGACTTCAACAACCCTCAGTGCAACAGTATAAACAGCAATAAATTCTTTCATATACTAAGGAACAAGAAAAACTTGCTACACCTTAAAACAGTACTGGTAAGACCCAGAATGGTAGAGTATATTGAATGGAAAGTGATTAGTCACTTGTCCATAGATTTTTATGAGTAAACATTACTTGATATGAGTCACCTTCAGTGATCTCAAGAGTAGCCATCATATTGAGACCCATGCCCTAAAGGTCCTGGACTTGATTGGCAACAAAAAATGCATTCTAGTCTGTTCGGAAAATGCAAAAGTGAGAAGAGTGTGGCTTAGTTCACACCACAGCGATACACTCAAATGATGGTTCCTAAATTACGGCCATGGCTGCCTCCTTCCCAATCCTAGTCTCACCTAGAAATGCATATACCACCACAGACGACCTATAAATACTGTTACCAGGAAGGTAGCTCTGCATTTCCTCATCCCACTCCCCCATGATACTACCGCAGTGTAAAACATTTACCAGACTGAGTGTGTGTTTACGATTGTGACCTGCTGTCACACGCATCGATGTTCTCAGATAGGGAAGTATTTGGCTTGCTCCCCACACCGCTCTACACCCCGTCCTTCCGCTGACCTCTCAAAGGCGAGTGCACAACTGAACGCTGGTATCCGTACACATGTTGATATGGCTAATGGCCGAAACATTCATGCAGCAGCAACAACAGCCTTGATAACATGGTTTTGAAGCGGACACCAATGTCCATCCTAGTGAAAACCGCTCACAGCGATTATTTGTTCTGAAACAGTTATTTCAATGCTCCCAATATTAGGTAGCCTATTTATGTTGTTCTTGACTAACCTTTACATGAACATTGTCAGGAATATGCCAGCCATCCTAGTTTCTCATCCGGGTGGCAAATTGGTTATGGACATACAAGCCGAGGGATCTATGACATAAATGTGAAGAAATATGGATCCATGGTACTGCCCCCGTAATTGAATTATATAGAGACCAAGGTGGCTATATTGGAAATTATGAAGAAAGTTATGGCTGTCATAGTTATGACGTGGGTAGTAATGACGTAAGCACGGATGACGCAGACGTTATGCCAGCAGGCTACTTGAGCTGAGATTCTCAGTGACGTCAGCATTTATTCGAGAAAGATCCAAGATGTACGACGCAGTCGCAGGAAACGTGGAATTCTGCTGAGGAAGAAAGTATGCTATTGGAGGGGAGGCTCAAACCAATGAACGATAGTTTGAAGGAAGACGGAGATTGCTGAAACTATGGTATTTTTATTACTTTTTGGAATGCAGAATTGTGGAAATACATTTGCAGTAGAGGCATTGTTCTGGAATTTTGGTGAAATTTATTTTCAGTTTTTGAATTTTGAAGATCCGTCATGTATTGACGAAGTTGGAACTTCTAGCGATGACGCAGTAACACGCGATGGAAGGGATAGATACGCCCCTCATGAAGTTCATAAAAGGCCTTGCGCAGAAGAGAGGAGCCTCATTCCTCATTCTCAGATCATCAATTGTCTGATATTCAATCGTCTGATCTCAAATAGTTATTTCAGTGAAACGTCGAGTGAGATTAGTAGTGAAAGAGTCGTCTTTATAACGCGTGGTGAAACCACTGCATTAAACGAGAGTCGAACATACAAGCAGTGCAGGTTTACTGTGTGTAAATCTAGGTGAAGTTGAAACGCACATTATAACGCGTCTACGAGATTAGCTGTGAACAGTTAGCGGTCGCCTATAAGCTAATTCTATTGTGCATTGCTACAGTAAGGAGTGTAGAAAAGTTGAACAATTTCGAGGAAGTATTTTTGGAGTTATTGACAATTTTAGACGACTGACAAAAGTGATTTTCTCGCCACAGGAGAAACACTTTGTATAGCCAGAATCTACGCTACGGCTGACAAGGCTAGTGAAATAGGGAGACTTCAGATTGCTTTTGTGACACAACGCTACAGTATTATGGAGCAGTTTAATATGGCAGTTTGTTCTTCTATTACCATAACCGAAGAGAAGATGGAAGGCTAAAGGACTTTATGCAATTGGGACATATTTCAACGGAGTAAGATAGCAGCATGGAACTTCGCTAATTGCTATTCCACACAAGCGAACATGTGGTGAACAGACATCTACACCCATGTTTCGTGATTAAAGGCTGAATACTATCAAACAGCAATAGAAATGATTTCATACTTTCTGAATATGAATATTTCTTCGGAAATTTCTACAAAAAACTTCATGGCGATTTTCAACTGGAACTTCAGGGATTTTTTCAAGAGAGGTCAGGGTTGTCCCGACTCACAAAGAAGATTATTGCCGGAAGGATGTCGTTCGTCTTCGTGAAGCAGTTCGATTCTCCGAGGGTGCTGTTTCTTGTTTCGAGGATGGAGCTCAGCTTTAACTTGGTGAAATGGATCCATCAACAGTCTTCTTTGGGGAATTTTCCTCTGGAACGTCAATCGGCAGATAAGGTAGTCGTGAACGTTTATTGTATTTGAGTTTCTTAGCAATATTTGAGCAACCATTTTTCCCATATTTTTGTCCTCATGTATTTTGCCCTATATTCTTGTTTGAGATTCCTATTCTCAGTACACCTTGATGAGTTATGCCTTTTTCGACGATTTATTAAGACATTGTTATGTCATGGGCATAGTTAAATGATTTTGGATCAGTTGAGACTGATATATAGATTTTTCAGTAATTTGCTTATTTTTGTTTTTTGTAGTCTCGATTTGACTGTAAGTTAATGTTTTTTTATGGCAGATTTAAATTCAGACAGCGTGTCACTTTATTAAAGTAATTCTACCCCAGTTTAATTACTTTGACCAATTTTCTGTCATCATCAAGAAGGAAGAACATTTAAATGATTTTAGAGCGTTAAAATCCAGTACGTTGTCGACGATCTTGGAAATACTAGTCGGTATTTGAATTGATTGCAACACAGACATTTATCGTCAGTCATGAACGATCATTGCATCATAGACAATTTTGTGAAAGATGAACTTTAATTATGAATTATTGAATGCATTAAATTCGTGAACTTTTGTTAGGAATTTTTTCTCAATTAGAGATTTATATAATGATGTTTGCATTACCCAGTCTAATTGGATTCTATTCGACTATTTTGCAGTTAGTCGCACTTTGTTTGATGATAGTATTTTTATACTACAATTCTTTGAAGATGTTAATCTTAAAATTTTGATAGACCAGACAGGCGTATATAAGCGTATTCACTATTAAATTTGTTTGTGATTGGCAAATTTTTACTTCATTACGATTCATGAATGAAATCCACGAAGGTTAAATGACAACAGTTTTGAAACAATTAATGATTATAAGAATTTTTAAGTGGAACTATGAATGTATAATCGATAGTGCAGCGGACATGTTGAAAGTCGCTGATGTATAATGCCCTTAAATAAATGAAGGAGATTCCCACAGTAATTAATGATGATAAAGATTGTGTTAGTGGAGGTTTTGTAAATTATGTGGAAGATTTTGATGCCGTATATTTTAATATATGATGAATTTTGGGCCTAATTTTAATGCAGTTTGTGCATTATTTTGTAAGCGAAGTATTTTCCGCTAGAGTGTATTGTCATAGTTCGTTGAAAATTAATCAAGTGAATTTGCTGTTATAATTAACAAGAGTTTTGAAAGAATTTGAGATAAGATTTTGAATGAAGATTACCATCACAAATAATAATAATTATTACAACCTTTATTAAACCAGATTGTGACATTAACATGTATAACTAACCTTCATTGGTCGATTATATGGAAACGATTATGAAATTAACAACCGGATGAATATGTGGTTCAATGTATTTCTTAAATTAATAATTTAAATAATTTAAATGTTGATATTGTAAATAATAAATGTATATATCTTTGACAAAAATGTGGAACGAAAGTAATGTTAAAGGCGTGTTTAAAATTTTTGTAATTATCTTCGACAATATTATAAACAATTTCTAATTGTTATAAATAATTTATGTGATTTTGTTATAAACATTTAAGAGTGTGTTTTATACTCTAAACTATACTGATTAAACATTTGGATGATAACTTAACAAGTTTAGGGATTGTCAGAATAATCCAGTGGTATGTGAGTTAAGCATTTGAAAGATTTGCGTCAATATATATGAGTTGTCTTGTAGACATTTAAAGCTTTGAGAGGAGCTGAATTCTTACGCAGTGTGGCGCGACGAGTGAGCCCCATTTGACAGGCATGCGCCAGGTTAAAGAGTAGACCAGCTGGCTCGACATCTGGTTATCAGCGGGCGAGGTCGATACTCTGGCCTTGCGCCTATTAATACAAGTGTGATGTTTATTAAAAGAAACCAAATGCTCTATATATATGTGTCGTATCCTGACTTCCTTATCCAATCCAAATGTGTATTGAATGTTACGTTATTTTGAGCTCATGGGAGCTAACATGTTGTATGCTAACTTTGCAAGTCCTTTAAGTGGACGTAGTCAGATTGACATGGGCTACTGATAGCCACATTTATTTTGTTGAGTTGTTAAAATCATACTCTTTATTTGAAATAAAAGCTTTTGTACAGTTCAAAGTTCTCGTCTTCGGTCTGGTTCATTTTTAAATGTCATGGTCAAGATTATTGTGGGAGCATACTTTAGTGATCCTGTTGTCAACCCAATCCCCGAGATAATTTTTAAGAGGTAAGTAAAAGTATGTATGAAACCCCGTCTATTTTGGTGTGTTCCACAATAATTTTCTTGGTAACTTCTGTGTTCAAACCTCGGTAGTATCTGTCAGTGCCATTTTCATTGATGTAGCTGAGCCGGTGCGATTGATTGTTGGCAATTCGATTGAGGGGGCGGATATCTGACAGCCTACTATCCGGGTAAACGGGGACAGAAGGATTGGCGACCCTAAAACGTGGGGCTGATTCAACATAACTGGATCACCAGGTTGAACGCCAGAAGGATTGGCGCAGTCAACGTGTGGGGCATGTTCAACAACACTGGATTACCAGGTTGAACAATAGAAGGATTGGCACACCTAGAACGTGGGGCTGAGTCAACAGTAGGATTGGCAAACCTAAAACGTGTGGCTCGATTAGACTCAAATAAAGAGGTTGATTCTTTGTTAGATGTCTAGGCCAATTGTAGAATTTAAGAGTGTGATTATATAGGAATTAAATGTTGCATTGTATTAGGAAAATTACACTCAGAAAAGATCAGATCTTATACAACTTGAGAAAGGTTAAATAGGCTGGAAACTTAGGAAAATCGCCTATGATCTGGAATCTTATTTTATTTGACCGGCTTATGACATTTTAGTCATATTAAAGATAAAATTAAATTATTTGGATTGTAAATGTAAAATTATTTGTGTTAGGATATTTTAAAATGAGCCAGGGAAATTTGAACATGTGCTTGAGTTTGTTTCAACATGAAGGGTCTTCGAAAGTTAATTATAAGGTAGTTATAAGTTAGATTTAAGACAGAAAATTGATCAAATTTATGTATGGTGAAAGGTGTTGCTCAAATGTTGTTATTTTGCTCTTTTGATGTATGTCCCTACAGCAGTCTAATTTTTGAATAATATTGTAATGGCAGATGAAAGTTTGAAGATGATGTTAGCGGAGATGTCTGCTAACATGAATAGTAATATGAAGCAGATGATGGAGGAGAATGCTAGTAATTTGAAAGCTAGCATGAGTGAAAGCATGAAGGAGATGGAAGCTAGGAGTACTAGTCGAATGGAGGAGAATATGAAAGCTCTCCAGACCAGTTCTGCTAACTTAGAGGATAATATGTCGCGTTTACAGATTAATACCCAAGGAATTGAGAATGCTGTAACTGACATCCGCTCAGACGTGTCCAATGTTAAAATAGATGTGTCTAATATGCATAAAAATGTTGCTGATGTTAAAATTGATGTTGCTAATGTGCATAAAGATCTTACAATGTTGAATCTAGATGTAGCTAATGTCCGAAGTGATATTTCTTGTGCTAGGGCTGAGGTAGTTGTTGTTAAAAATGACGTTGCGACTGTCCAAGACAAGGTTGAGGAAGTCCAAAGAGGAATCCAAAATGTTAGAACTGATGTGTCCAATGTTCAGGTTGATATTAATAACATTCATTCGGATGTAAACGAGATGCAAAGTGACATAAATAAAATTCAAGTAGAGGTCAACACAGTTTTCGTAGATGTTGCTAAAGTCCAAACTGATGTAAATAAAGTCAGGGAAGAGATAGAAAATTCGAAAACCCTTTGTACACGTAATATAAGTGCATTAACGACTAGGCTAGTTGATGAGTCAGTTAGAACGACAGCGGCTTTAGAAGGTTTAAAGTTTGATGTAGAGGTCATGAGAACCCAAGTATTAGACCATAATAAAGTATTGAAAGAGGATATCGAAATAGACATAGCAGAAATGTTAACGGCAAATGTAGCAATATGGAAAGACGAGTGGAATAGGTCAAGTGGGGAACATGTAACCCAAATTCAGGAACGTATTGAAAGAAAACTTGCCAGTACTCAAATTGATATTAACAACGAAGTAGTACAGATTAGGAAAGATTTAAGCGTCAGGATGGATTCGCTATCCGAAAGACAAGTTGAAGATAGAACACAATTAGGTCAGGATGTGCAAACATTAAAATCTGCATTAGAGGAACAGATTCATAAAGTTGTCTCTGATGTGAATGAAACGTCGAGCAAACTGCAGAATTTGAAGCTAGGAGAAGCTAATTTAATGGAGACCTACAAAGAAGAGTTAATCAAGAAAGTCTTAACGGAAATCACTGACAAGGATACAGTAGGCTTGGCTTGCGAAACCAATAGGAATTATGCCAGAAGATATAACCTAGATCCAGAAGAGAGAGACGTGACTCCTGAAGAACATATATCCAGATTCAGGGAGGAAGATGACGAGAGGAATATGGAACCTGAGTGGAACTATCGAGATAGTGGGAAAAACTACCCGGATTCATATCCGAGGAACGTGACGGTCATCAGGAATTTTGAAGATAAACCGCAAAAATTCAGCAACACTGATAGTTTGACACCCATAGAATATGTAAGGAACCTCAAAGATTATTTCATCGAAGCTCTCATTCCCAGAGAGAGAGAGAGATGAAGATAGTGGAGAGATTTTTGATTGGAGGACCCCTCGAATGGTTTCGCGCATTTAGATACACATTCAGTAACTTTGACGAGTTTGCAGAGGCATTAATCAAACGATTTTGGTCCATAGAAGCGCAGAATTCGTTAAGAGCGGAGGTGTATTCAAGAAAATACTCAGGTACTCTTCCAACGCGGTACGCTGATTTCTTTACGAGTCAATTATCCCGCTTGAGATTTTTGCAACCCCCATTGTCAACGGAGGAACTTATTGATGCGATTTCTCGTATGCTACCTGTGGAGGTGAGGAGACTAATTATTTCATCAAACATCAGGGATTTAACCAGCATGGATGAATTACTGAGGAGGTTAGACTACACAAGTCCAATGCCTAACGTGGTACAGAAAGGTCAAAGGCATGACTTCAAAGAAATAAATACTGTATATATGGACCAAGTCCAACAAACTGACAAGCCAGATGAGGAGAAAACTGACAATGTAGGTCCTCACAGGAATAATCAGTTTCGAAATAACAGATCGCAAGGTTACCGACCGTATCAACAGAGAAGAGGCTGGAACTATAGTCGAGGAAATTACAATGGAAGAGGCAGATATTACAACAATAATGATTATAATAGAAATTATAATAGGAATAACCAGAACCAAAACAGAAATCAGAATCCTCAAGGTCAGGTTATGACACCCGATCAGTATCAGGAAAGAGAGAAGGAAAGCCAGCAATACCTAAAAGAATTACGGGAAAAAGAAGCCAACAACCAAAAGAAAAGGCAGGATGTTGTAATCGATCCTGGGCCTTCTACGAGCCAGCAGAACTTAGAAAATAGAAATACTGGACAGAAGAGCAAGTAGAGAGGAAAGAAATGCATTTAACCACACACAACCCAGAGAGGAGAGATTAATGATTAAGGAACATAGAGGAAATATCATACTAGAGTAAGCCAGTAATAATTCAATTTCGTGTTCAAGAGAGTTGAGGTACTTGTAATACTGAGTTTAAAAACAATTTGCAACTGTTTTTAAAACGTGGTGAGAGGAGAATGCCCCCGTAATTGAATTATATAGAGACCAAGGTGGCTATATTGGAAATTATGAAGAAAGTTATGGCTGTCATAGTTATGACGTGGGTAGTCATGACGTAAGCACGGATGACGCAGACGTTATGCCAGCAGGCTACTTGAGCTGAGATTCTCAGTGACGTCAGCATTTATTCGAGAAAGATCCAAGATGTACGACGCAGTCGCAGGAAACGTGGAATTCTGCTGAGGAAGAAAGTATGCTATTGGAGGGGAGGCTCAAACCAATGAACGATAGTTTGAAGGAAGACGGAGATTGCTGAAACTATGGTATTTTTATTACTTTTTGGAATGCAGAATTGTGGAAATACATTTGCAGTAGAGGCATTGTTCTGGAATTTTGGTGAAATTTATTTTCAGTTTTTGAATTTTGAAAATCCGTCATGTATTGACGAAGTTGGAACTTCTAGCGATGACGCAGTAACACGCGATGGAAGGGATAGATACGCCCCTCATGAAGTTCATAAAAGGCCTTGCGCAGAAGAGAGGAGCCTCATTCCTCATTCTCAGATCATCAATTGTCTGATATTCAATCGTCTGATCTCAAATAGTTATTTCAGTGAAACGTCGAGTGAGATTAGTAGTGAAAGAGTCGTCTTTATAACGCGTGGTGAAACCACTGCATTAAACGAGAGTCGAACATACAAGCAGTGCAGGTTTACTGTGTGTAAATCTAGGTGAAGTTGAAACGCACATTATAACGCGTCTACGAGATTAGCTGTGAACAGTTAGCGGTCGCCTATAAGCTAATTCTATTGTGCATTGCTACAGTAAGGAGTGTAGAAAAGTTGAACAATTTCGAGGAAGTATTTTTGGAGTTATTGACAATTTTAGACGACTGACAAAAGTGATTTTCTCGCCACAGGAGAAACACTTTGTATAGCCAGAATCTACGCTACGGCTGACAAGGCTAGTGAAATAGGGAGACTTCAGATTGCTTTTGTGACACAACGCTACAGTATTATGGAGCAGTTTAATATGGCAGTTTGTTCTTCTATTACCATAACCGAAGAGAAGATGGAAGGCTAAAGGACTTTATGCAATTGGGACATATTTCAACGGAGTAAGATAGCAGCATGGAACTTCGCTAATTGCTATTCCACACAAGCGAACATGTGGTGAACAGACATCTACACCCATGTTTCGTGATTAAAGGCTGAATACTATCAAACAGCAATAGAAATGATTTCATACTTTCTGAATATGAATATTTCTTCGGAAATTTCTACAAAAAACTTCATGGCGATTTTCAACTGGAACTTCAGGGATTTTTTCAAGAGAGGTCAGGGTTGTCCCGACTCACAAAGAAGATTATTGCCGGAAGGACGTCGTTCGTCTTCGTGAAGCAGTTCGATTCTCCGAGGGTGCTGTTTCTTGTTTCGAGGATGGAGCTCAGCTTTAACTTGGTGAAATGGATCCATCAACAGTCTTCTTTGGGGAATTTTCCTCTGGAACGTCAATCGGCAGATAAGGTAGTCTTGAACATTTATTGTATTTGAGTTTCTTAGCAATATTTGAGCAACCATTTTTCCCATATTTTTGTCCTCATGTATTTTGCCCTATATTCTTGTTTGAGATTCCTATTCTCAGTACACCTTGATGAGTTATGCCTTTTTCGACGATTTATTAAGACATTGTTATGTCATGGGCATAGTTAAATGATTTTGGATCAGTTGAGACTGATATTTAGATTTTTCAGTAATTTGCTTATTTTTGTTCTTTGTAGTCTCGATTTGACTGTAAGTTAATGTTTTTTTTATGGCAGATTTAAATTCAGACAGCGTGTCACTTTATTAAAGTAATTCTACCCCAGTTTAATTACTTTGACCAATTTTCTGTCATCATCAAGAAGGAAGAACATTTAAATGATTTTAGAGCGTTAAAATCCAGTACGTTGTCGACGATCTTGGAAATACTAGTCGGTATTTGAATTGATTGCAACACAGACATTTATCGTCAGTCATGAACGATCATTGCATCATAGACAATTTTGTGAAAGATGAACTTTAATTATGAATTATTGAATGCATTAAATTCGTGAACTTTTGTTAGGAATTTTTTCTCAATTAGAGATTTATATAATGATGTTTGCATTCCCCAGTCTAATTGGATTCTATTCGACTATTTTGCAGTTAGTCGCACTTTGTTTGATGATAGTATTTTTATACTACAATTCTTTGAAGATGTTAATCTTAAAATTTTGATAGACCAGACAGGCGTATATAAGCGTATTCACTATTAAATTTGTTTGTGATTGGCAAATTTTTACTTCATTACGATTCATGAATGAAATCCACGAAGGTTAAATGACAACAGTTTTGAAACAATTAATGATTATAAGAATTTTTAAGTGGAACTATGAATGTATAATCGATAGTGCAGCGGACATGTTGAAAGTCGCTGATGTATAATGCCCTTAAATAAATGAAGGAGATTCCCACAGTAATTAATGATGATAAAGATTGTGTTAGTGGAGGTTTTGTAAATTATGTGGAAGATTTTGATGCCGTATATTTTAATATATGATGAATTTTGGGCCTAATTTTAATGCAGTTTGTGCATTATTTTGTAAGCGAAGTATTTTCCGCTAGAGTGTATTGTCATAGTTCGTTGAAAATTAATCAAGTGAATTTGCTGTTATAATTAACAAGAGTTTTGAAAGAATTTGAGATAAGATTTTGAATGAAGATTACCATCACAAATAATAATAATTATTACAACCTTTATTAAACCAGATTGTGACATTAACATGTATAACTAACCTTCATTGGTCGATTATATGGAAACGATTATGAAATTAACAACCGGATGAATATGTGGTTCAATGTATTTCTTAAATTAATAATTTAAATAATTTAAATGTTGATATTGTAAATAATAAATGTATATATCTTTGACAAAAATGTGGAACGAAAGTAATGTTAAAGGCGTGTTTAAAATTTTTGTAATTATCTTCGACAATATTATAAACAATTTCTAATTGTTATAAATAATTTATGTGATTTTGTTATAAACATTTAAGAGTGTGTTTTATACTCTAAACTATACTGATTAAACATTTGGATGATAACTTAACAAGTTTAGGGATTGTCAGAATAATCCAGTGGTATGTGAGTTAAGCATTTGAAAGATTTGCGTCAATATATATGAGTTGTCTTGTAGACATTTAAAGCTTTGAGAGGAGCTGAATTCTTACGCAGTGTGGCGCGACGAGTGAGCCCCATTTGACAGGCATGCGCCAGGTTAAAGAGTAGACCAGCTGGCTCGACATCTGGTTATCAGCGGGCGAGGTCGATACTCTGGCCTTGCGCCTATTAATACAAGTGTGATGTTTATTAAAAGAAACCAAATGCTCTATATATATGTGTCGTATCCTGACTTCCTTATCCAATCCAAATGTGTATTGAATGTTACGTTATTTTGAGCTCATGGGAGCTAACATGTTGTATGCTAACTTTGCAAGTCCTTTAAGTGGACGTAGTCAGATTGACATGGGCTACTGATAGCCACATTTATTTTGTTGAGTTGTTAAAATCATACTCTTTATTTGAAATAAAAGCTTTTGTACAGTTCAAAGTTCTCGTCTTCGGTCTGGTTCATTTTTAAATGTCATGGTCAAGATTATTGTGGGAGCATACTTTAGTGATCCTGTTGTCAACCCAATCCCCGAGAAAATTTTTAAGAGGTAAGTAAAAGTAAGTATGAAACCCCGTCTATTTTGGTGTGTTCCACAATAATTTTCTTGGTAACTTCTGTGTTCAAACCTCGGTAGTATCTGTCAGTGCCATTTTCATTGATGTAGCTGAGCCGGTGCGATTGATTGTTGGCAATTCGATTGAGGGGGCGGATATCTGACAGCCTACTATCCGGGTAAACGGGGACAGTACGTTACAATTATTTTATTACCGGTACTTAACATATCAACCTGGATATGTAACGGCTGAAAAGCAGTAACTTAACTATAAACTTGGGGGCCCCGGAGCAAAAATTCATAGCGGGGCCCTCAGCATTACATTTACTAATAGATTTTGTTTATGATGCAATTTTTACAAGTTGAATATTCAGTGATATGGTTGGAAAAGGAATGAGGAGAATAATCCAAATTATTGCACAATTTTCAAAAGACTGTATCTGTTTATTAAAGAGTAAGTAGTTTTAAATAGTATGTATTGAGACTTTCAACTTAAACATAACATTACTAGTTTTGAACAGCTACTGAAACATTTGTTTCCTAACTTTCACAGAAGCGAATTCATCAAGTTGATTTGTTGATCTCGATCATTCTCAATTGAAAGTATAGCTACGCTGCTAAGTCTTTCTTGAGCCATTGTACTTCTCAAGTAGTTTTTGACGAGTTTAAGCTTGGAGAAGGATCGTTCAGCCTTAGATACAGTCACAGGAACGGTCAAATACATGATGCACGCTGTACAAACGCCTGGATATCTTGATGAAAGCGATCTATACTCGACTATTATGAAATCAGCGAATTCCTTAACACTTCTCATTTTTCGTTTCTTTAGAAACGATTTTTTTTACTGAACGTAACTGTGAAGGAAAGGCTGGAGTCACATCATCTGTAAACTTGTTAACAAAATCAACTGCTTTTTTGAGAATATCTATTTCACTTGCACCGGCAAATAAATCAGGTTGTATTACTTGATAAGTATTAAGAACAGCTATCGTCCCTTCAAAGCGGTGATCAAGTTGAGTTCAAAGTGTGTCTACCATTGGATAAAACACAATAACTCGGAAGCAGGATTTTGGGTCTGCTAATCTCTCGTCTTCACACAACTCATCAAAGTGTTTCTTCACTTTCCTTACTCTTTTATGGTGAAATTCTTGCTTTATTCCCCATCGACTACACGCAGCTGATGCTTCAAACCTTTCATGCATTTCGGTTATTTTTAACAATGCATTAGCCAATAACTCATTTGCAGAAGAAGGATCCATGGTTTCAGATTGTAAGCACTTCGATACAAGGTTGAGAGACTCTTAAGACTTCACTCTGCACAATCAAATGTAATACAAAGTCAAAACTTTCAAGTTTGTTCTTTAGCTGCTGTGCTTCATTTCTTTCCTTGCTTTTTTTTGGAAGTTCAAGTTATGCAGGTAAGACTTTTCGGACGTCACAAAACCTGTGTTTCAGTGCATACACTGCATCATGTCTGCCAGACCAACGAGTTAGATTAAGCATTTTCAGTGTTACTTCCGATTTCGAATTCAATGAATCAGGCTGAGCCTCGATGCCGTACCCTAATTTCAGATCTTGCCAGAGAACAATACTGTAAACAAAAATCAATTCACACTTTGAATTGTTTCAAAAACTGGCTCACCACTCGGTTTTCTTTCACATCATCCTTCAAAACTAAATTAAGGTCATGAGCAGCGCAGTCCACAAAGTATGCGTGAGGAGCTTCTTCTTTAATACGCTGTTGCACTCCATTGTATACCCCACTCATGACTGCAGCCCCATCATAGCCTTGTCCACGACATTTGGTCAAATTCAAGTTTTTCACTTTCAATGAAGTTATTACTTCTTCTGCAAGACCTTGCGGAGACTGATCTTTTGCCCGTCTCTCTAAAGGATACAAAAGTTTCACACACTTTGATTTCAATAGGTTTCCCCTCTTCATCATTAACTATTTTGACTTACCGGTAAACTTCACTTATTTGATTAACTTTAGCAACGTCCTAGATTCAATGAAAAAAAAAACGAGGAGATTTGATGCTCAACGACAATTTCATCTATGATGTGTATGGCTAATAGGTTAATAAGCTCATTCTGAATTTTAGGACTGGGGTACTTCACAGTCCCTTGCGAACGCTTAAGCAATTCTTGCAGTACTGGGTCATATTTTGTCAAGAGCTCAACTATCGAGAGAAAGTTTCCTTTGCTGCTGTATTTTAACTTTTTACAAGATCCACGAAACCGAAGATTACATGGAGTACGTGTTATTGTCACATTCAGGATTCTTTCAATAACTTTACGCCAAAAGCTTCTTTCACTCTTCATTTTTTTTTTCAAAAACGTCTTCTAAATTACCATGTTTGCGCCATCGGTCATAAACTACACGAGCATGTGTATGGCCAATACCGACTACAATATATCAGACCGTAATACGACAATAGATTCAGCAAAAATGGTGGTTATTGTAGGGGAAGGTTTCGAGTTAACGGCTGTTTGTTTACGTTTGTTGCGAGTGCGTCTACTGCCATGAATTCGTATAAATAGTATATATCTTGAGTGATCTCGTACTGTTTATCATGTTAATGGTGTACCGTAGGTAGTGTAGTATATTGCGAATAATAATAAATACCGGTACCATATAATGCTAAAAGTGTTGTGATATGTCATGAAACGTGTCATACATGCTATGTAACGAGCTAGCTGTAGATCGAATGATACTGTTTCAGGTTATATCAACTTTTACATTTCATAAAGACAAAACTGTGAAGGAGAAGTCATTAAGAAATATACATAGGGATGATTTCGAAGTTCAAGCGCCAATAGTCGTGTGCGTTTTGACAGTTTGAACATACAGTACATTTATGGTTAGGGAAGGCCCCAACTGAAAATGGTGAACCAGTGACTAATTTGTTGGACGTAAATGCATTCTATAAAAATATCTAAGTGAGAAGAAATGTAAATGGATACTGCAAGCTGGACAATTTTGCGAGTCATCATTCAAATTACAATAACCTATATCTACTTTTGATAAGATGCAAACGTTGGTAGGGGAAGCCTTGTGTCTTGATTGTGACACTGGTGTAGTGGAAATTAAGTTTCTTTGCAACTCAAATCCAGTATTCGTGGCCTATTCTCAAGAGGCCTATCAGTCAAAGCAAAGATATAATATGATCATCTGTTTCTGTGGTACCGTAGAGTGGGGTGAAGTCGATCAAAAATAAGTATTTTTTGTCATATTACAGTATGAAGATGGCGGAATGCAATTTTGAAAACACACATATATATACTGTATGTAATTAAGCTTCATCAATCTAATGCTTGCATAATAACATGACAACTTCCGTAAATTACGAAACTATTGCTGTTTGAAGTGTGATCGGCTTCACCCCAGCTGGTGGGGTGAAGTCGATCACAGGTTTATTTCAGTCTAGAAGCGACTTGACACATCGTATGGGGTGAAATCGATCATCATTTCAGTTTTTAAAATATTTTAATCATAGAGAAATTACACAATTATAACATTTTACTAATATTTAACGCTAGCGGGCTTACTCTCTAAAGCATACAATACAATTTGTAAAACAACGATTCCCTATCACTTAATCTCGATTAATGTTATGTTCATTTCTGAGATAGTCTATGGAAGAGGTAGCGTACTGTACCCGAATTCCTCATAGTCACCATCTATTATCCTCTGAGATGGCAAGGATCGAAGGAATGTTGATACCCAGCCAGATAAATCAAATTTTTCCTGCTAGACGTAAAACTAAGAAACTCTCGGTTCATACCGGCCATACGATAGCACTACTAACTAGTTAAAATAATCTAATTAAATTAAATAAACTGGTATTCGAGAATCTCGTAACTCGAGGGTGCACGGTTAAATGCGTGACTAATGTGGGCGTTTATCATCTAACTAGCAGTACTGTCGCATGTCGATTATCAAATGAAATGATATCAGTTATTATAAAAATGGGCAAGCACACTAAGCAGTGCTTGAAAGTTTATTAAAACTTTGGACATTTAACAAAAATATGTCCCTGACACACAAATAAAAACAAATTTCAAATAAAAAACGAGTTAAAATTAAAAATGAGATGGTTATACTATCTCCAAATTATTCCTGGATAATAGGAATTCAGAACTCTTCTTGAGTTCTCCTCAAACATTTAATATATACGCTGTAAAAATACATATAGTCATTTGAGTTGTCAAAATGTTGACTGAAATTATGATACAGCCTGTATAAATCAGCTGTTGATGTTCAAACTATCAAAATGTCACTATATAGAATGTTTATCCCTATTTAATACACACGTCTTCTATATCCAACAAATCTAAGTTTAGATTAATCCAAATAATTATTTAACATTATTAATTTAAGTATATAATATATTTACAAGTTATAATAATCGCATCCAGCACAATATTCTCTACTAGATCCCGTTAAATCTTAATTATCCTTCTCTTTCTTTGTATATTTCTTTCTTAGAAAGTCTTTGACAATATTATAAATTCACAACAAAGTTTTACTATCACTGGTTCCATTTAGACACATCCATTTGAACTTATTACAACAATGAGGCTAATTGTGGTTCTGTAGTTTTATAATCATTAATAAATTCGATAAATTGGAAGTACGATGCTAGACTATCTCAGTAAACATTAATAAACTCGTGGTTCGTGGCATAAATCTTCATTAACATGTACAACAAAATTTACATAAATACGTTTCATTAACTTGAATAACACACTGTACAAAACGATTGCGTTAACTGCAATGACACAGACTCTTTCTAATACGGTATCGGTGAACAAGCTTTAATTATAGCGTTTACACTACGCTCACATTTCTTACAACATTCCTTTCCCTTTCAACAACATAATAATAATGCACGTTATTCGTTTCACGTAGACCCATTTCTATACACCACAATCGTATATGTGAATCTGTGACCCTACTAAATAATCACAGACATGTGAATTATATTTCATGATACACTCTAACAAACATCTTCTAACATACTTCCTAACCTCGTGCCTTTAAAAACCTTATATTTGTTCGGTTCACATTCTATAGTTACTGTACAAACTTTTCATACTTCTTGTAGTTACCGATTTACGATAATATTCTTCATTTATCATTATCAATCATGTTACAATGAAATGTAAACCTTATGAGATTATAGTCTGCACATCTTTGCATTTGATAAGTATAAAACATTTCCTCCCTTTCTGACAATAATAATGAATTAATTATTCATATACATTCATGTTTCTAGACAGTGGGTAGATTAACATATCACAACTTGTCTTCGTCTTCGCAAATTCATGTCTTAAAGATAGTTATGACTTCAGTTAACTTTTATGCTTTTAATGAAAGTTATAGGTAGTGTTGGGATTTCCGCAAAATTGAGTAATAACTGCCCCACGTGGGAACCGTCATTCTTCGCCAACCAGCCTTGCTACTGAAGTTTTGACATTCAGCATTTCTTGAACTAAATAAGGGAATACTTTTCCTGCAACGAAATATTTCTGTTAAATTCATAGCTGTCTAAAACTTAGCTTGTCTACCTCCGTGTGATGTCTACTTGCTCCTTTAAACTGTCACTAAAGCTCTGGAACTTTCCATTCAAAATAAACTCTAAACAGCAATATCAAGACTACATACCCCTAAAACCCGTCAAAGTGTAACGTAATGAACCTATAAATACTGCAATAATGAAAATTTACAATCTATCAACAAACTCTAGTGCTACATACATTGTCCGTTCAACAATCTACCGCGCCGCGATTCGTTCGTATTAATAAAATTGGCCAGGACTCTATCCTATAATTCCTACACTTCCAATCTATTTTACTAACAATTTAAGGTATATTTAAACTAGTTTCTTATTTTCTACGAGGCCTCGCCAAAAAATAGGCGCCCTCCCAATTTTGCTCCACTTAACATTTATTCATTCAGTAAAAATAACCGTGGTTATAATCCACATTTTAATACGCATTTTTTCCTGTTGCAACCAGGAAGTTCTAATTTTCCAATTGTTAAATGTTTATCTAATTTGTGTTATCCAGGTTTCATTAATACGGCCTGCCCCATTTGAATTTAGAATTTCTTAAACTCTGTATAAATAACAGGGGTTATAGAAACCTCTTATTAATCCCTTTTTCTTCTCCTGCTTTGCCCAAGAATTCATAGCCTTTTCGCTTATAAAAAGGGCATTCTCTAAGTATTCGGTATTCTTACTAACCAATACAACGAAATATTAAACCAAATTGTAATTTCTTTACTTTATTGTTATGGGCTTTTAATAGTATGTAAAATTTTGAAAACTCTTGTAAAGTTTCTTATTGTTACTACAGGTTTGAGACCTCAAAAGTTTACTAAAACAAACAAATTTGTTCTTAGCTCAAAATAGATTTGAAATTTAATTGTTCCTATTCTTAAACTTACTCAATTTGTTAAATAAATTCCTTATTATTTGTTTTCTATCTCTCTTGCTAGAAAAACGGTTAGGCAGGACCTTCTCTTCCTTAATTTTTCACCTGAATTTTCCATATTCAAAGAAAAAGGCAAATCATTGAATGATAAGTTTATTAAAAACTCATCACTTGTTGCGTTTAAAACAAAACTTCTATTAACAACATTTACAAAGTTTCTTGTAGCTATCTCAGCTAATCCTAGTAAATTATTAAGGCAAGTATAGCTCGCTCCGCCATCTTGCTACTTGTAGAGATTTTCTCTCTGGCTTGTGATTTACTGTCTATTAATGTGGTTTTGTTCAAGTTAGGTTTGAGGTTTTCTCCCTTTCAGAACTGTTAGTCGGCACCTTGCTGGGTGAAAGTTTAGCCTGCTTTAAATGCAACAATTGGTACTCTCGGAATTTTTCTACTACTAATAATAAAACCATTGCTAAAAGCACTAGAGTTGCTTTATCTCTGCCCACTCTGGGGGCATTCGGCCTTTTTGTTGGAGATCCGACAGTGTCGGGTAATAAAAATATTCCAGCTAATTTAAATCCTTCTAGCATTTCAGAATGCTTTAGAAAATCTCGCCCTTTTGAAGGTAAAGTACATACATTTATTTCACCTTACATATCCTTGCTTGCCAGCGCACTACGTATCCCCATAGTACCCAAATACCTGCTCGGGAGTGAAAGAGCACTTATCGATAGCCAGCAGGTAACCTTAGCTCACGCCACTCTCTCCGTTAACCGTGCTAAAGCTCCCGCATATATTAGTTACCTCACGGGCTTTGCGCAGTTTAACTATTCTTTATATCACTATTTCTTTTTTAATTTGACTTGGATTCTTTCCCTCTTTGCCTACGATCGTTTCCCGTCCTAAACTTTCTCCTTTTCTTTCAATCATCTTCCCTCAGGTAGTCTTGAAGCTCAAGAGTAACCTACCACCCAGCGATGGCCTTCTTAACGCGACCTTCCATCACCTCTATAAAGCATCACGCAGAAAGGTTTAAAATTACGGAAATAAAATGTATTCAAAATCTTAACAGGACAAAAATAATCAGTCATATCAAAAACTGAAATAATGAAATATCCCTAATAGAAATCTAGGAATCCACTCCACAAGTCACCACGTGTTCTAAGGAACACACAAGTGCTCATAACTAGACATATACACAATTATATCACAAATACTACACTTATGATAATCCCTAATATGGATTAATTAGATTGGCTTCATTATATCGTTCTTCACATTTAATGTTCATCGTGCAGGTCACGATATTATTAATCAAAATTATCAATCGTTATAGTCATCAGAATTGCCAATCATATTTATGCTCATTTATCTATAATTAATTTAAATGGATTATTTACATATATTACATATTTTACATTACTCCTAGATGTGTATATTCACTTTGACTTAATCGTTGCAACATTCTTATTTAATTATTAGATTGTTATCATTTTCGTTTAAATAATTCATTACACTTATTGCCAGGATGATCGTAATGAGCAGCTAAGCTTAGTAGGATTAAATGTCGTAGATCAAGATTTAATAAAGAACATACGAATGGTATACGAATTATGCTGGCATCGTTAATACATTTCAACAGGATGAGATATCTATTTATCCAAACAATTATTCTATGAAGTGCACAGTACATCATTAATGGACACGAAGATTATTAGAGTTACAACTTAACAGCTGGTACTGTTATTGAAGACAGTAACATTAAATCCAGACATGGATTAACTTCACTAAATATTCCAAATAGGATTCCACTATAATTTTCAATGATTGTCACACACTGGCTCAATTCATGACACGAAGAAGCTTCAAAAAGCATTATATTCATACACAACACTAATTATTTTGCCATATCCACCGGTATGCAATATACCTAAAAGAGCACACCCTCAGTCGGCGATCACTAAACCAGAAAATAATATCTAATATCATTATACATCTACACTAAAATTCGTGCTGTCCAAAATTAACTAACACTGTTGCACTTGTTTCGAATTAAATAGAAATGGAGTGTAGATCAACACTATTAAAATCTAGGAGCTTTGCCTTGCGATGTTTCGTTGCATCATGATTTAATAGTAATACTATGTAGACTTTCACTAAGACTTTCCTGGAAATAGTGTTTAAAATACTGAATGTTCCTCATGAAATTCATTCATGTCTTCAACTGTATTATTAGTGACAGTTATTTAATTAATTCTTCATCAAAATTATTTAATTCACGCAATACACTTGGCTTCAAATAGAAATGGAAATGGATCCGCTCGAAGTATAAGATTCCACTCCACCAGAAAATACTGAACAATGACGCCTACACCATGCGTTCAACTAACGATTATGTTACACATACTGTGGTCCATTAGGTGCCATTGACAATACATTCCACTCCTAAGAATCAAAATGTACTCCCAAAAATAATGCCTTTGGAAAAGATGAACATCTCTTTCAAAATTATAACAGAATGATATATCTATACCAATTAATTATTCCATCAAGAAAACTTCCATCATCAAAGTGGATGAATATATATGAGTGTATGAACGACACTCTCCAAATCTAACAAAGTCCTAACACTATTCATGATACACATGTGATTATTATTTCCTACAAGAAAATTTACTAATATCTTCCCCTAGCGTTGGTCTTCTCGAAAATGAAAATATGCATATAAATTTAAATGAAATCTCAAAAATACCAATAATATACTACCAAATATTACCACAAAAAGGATGCGTCCATTATTTGAACCAAAATCCTGTTGCGCATAAGGTCAGTTTTTGAAAAAGACATCGAACCTAGGCCTCTGTTCAACTATGCTAATACCATGAAAAATATGGCAATTGTGGTTACTTCTAAATACTCAACCAAGCCACTACTTAAAAATCCAACGTTCTTCTACCTTCTGAAGAATCTTGCGGCGACGTAAAAAGGATATATGAGTCCAGGAAACCACCTCCAGACTCTGCCAAGGCGTGACCTGCTCCTTCCTGGATACCACCGATCAACTCAAGGAATCTCCCTCGAACCACCAGCTCCTTGTTCGACACCTCTTCTCGTCATCGCGTTGGAAATGTTCTCCACACACGAATAACCGCACACGATATTACCGGTTGAAGTTCATCAGTTTATTAAGGCTCACAGGTATTCGCGAATAACCATATATTACATCCGACTTCACTGTAATAACGAAAATCCATCGGTACACGCTCGAGAAGTTATGCATTTCGATATATGTGTTTTCACAGTTCATGCATAAAGTAGTTACGCACCGTATCGAAGTTTTGTCTGTGGCCTCGTCTGCAGTGTTCAAGTCATCGCCTAGCCGAACATGACCAGCGACATAGTTTTAACATTGTTCGTTCCCCCTGAGGTCTCAGAAATAGACACAACGTACAGGAAATGTAAGAGTTTGTAGTATAAGAATGTACTATTAAATAGCCTGCGTTCATACGAGGAATCACAGCTGTAATATATAGCATTGAATAGCACACAGAAATAGTCCACAATGGCGTCGTTGAAACATGTGCTTGTACGCAGAAAGTGTCACTCCGCGATGCAAGTAAGTGAATATTTTATAAACTCACTCGAGGTCGTAAGATTTGAGATTCATTGATACTGTTCACGTTTCATCTCGATATAACAAAGTATTTCATTGCACGTGAACTTTTCCTAAGTCCGTAGGACTTTAACAATATTTCTAGACTTCGGTCTGCACATAAATAACTCGTTACGGAGCACTGTTTTACGAGAAAAGTCGCGACCGGACTCACAAATAGAAGTGTAGTGGTCCTCCAGACCTCACTAAAAGAAGTGTCTGACTCTCTTGGCTGATACATGTTACAGGTCAATTCCTTCGTTCCCGCCTCCGTGCTGTCTAGTTCGATATTATCGCAAGTGATGGTGGTATATGCATATCAATACCTAAAAAGGCTTTTTCTTGGCAGAAACACTCGTGTGTTATTCTCCTGGTAGTACAACATGACCTTTAGTATGCATAATACGGGGTAAATAGCTCGTAATTCCCTCACAACAATAAATCAATATCTGACGTGTACAGATCGTTTATAATCGCATCATAATTGAGGAACGTCATTGGTATCTAGATCAGGCCATCCATCGTGCTCGCTCGGTGACTGTCGTAAGACATCGGCTAACCATGTTCCATGCCTACAGCTGTGCGGAGGTAACACGATCGCTCGTCGCCTCGCTGATAACAGAGCCGCAGTTCGACATTCGTAAACATTGCAATACCCAGGCTATAAAATAACGGTACAATACTTTACCCATATTGATGAACTGCACAGGCTGTTTTATGAGCAACGAGTTTTTGAAGAGCGCGCGGATCTGAGCTTGGGTTGTTTCATTCAGCTGACACCAGAGACAGATAGCATCGCCATGAAGAAAGAAGGAAGAAATAGTAACGGTTAAAATATGAAGAGGTCGAACCACCGAAACATCGTAGGAATACGCAGAATGTATTTACAGGAATTATGCCGAAGGAATCAAGAGGATCCATTAACTGAGTCAGAAGATATTAGAAGATATGTGAACGGCAGGCGCAAGAACTATTTTCACCACGTGGACAGCGAGGCGGCAAGCAGCGAGCAACAGGTGTGTGCGGGGAGCAGACAGAACGACTTGAGATCTGAGACGCGGATGATCTAGTCAAGCATGACGACTCAAATCTGAGGATACCTTTCTAAGAGCAGGGAACTTAGCCGACGATTGTGGTTTGGACTTAAAAATCCAATTACCATGCTAGGCATCGCAGGCGAGCCCAGATTTTGTGTGTGCAATTCTGTGCGGAGGAATACTCCGAACTCGCAGAAAGGATAGACTTAGCCATCGTCTATGGGCCCAGATTTTGTGTGTGCAAATCTGTGGGGAGTAATACTCTGTACTCACGTAGGCATCGTGGAACTGGATAACTTAGTGGATAGCAGTGATACTGAAGTACTTTGAAAACCGCTCTTAAGATTGTAAGTGTATCGCTCCAGATATTGTGTCTATATCAAGTACGAGAGAATTTGAACCAACGGCCAAGGCAGTCAAATTGTATTTGAATCACGGAGTGAATATACCAGAACCCGGACAGTGCATAGTCTAGATAGGTGATTTTGAAGTGGCAGAAGCTAAAAGTGTTTAAGTTGGAACCCGAAAGTTAACATTATGGTGCCAGATACGCTTTATTTTGTAACAACAATATGAACCGAACCGTCGTCATGTGTCGTTTAACGAAACGGAGGTGAGATGTCAGGAGATATCTGGAAACGCTGTCTACGATGATGGAGGCTAGGCAGGGAACGCAGCTGGAATATCTGATCGCGGGCATGTGTGCTTGCAAACACGTGGTCGCTGAAATGCAACGTAAGAAGGAGCCTTTTTACGAGATCATCGGAATGTAAGGCACATCTCTACTATAGTTGCAAGTGTATTTTATTCGCAATTTCGACTATACTGTCTACCACTTAAGATTCTGCTGATTTAATTTATTTTGGGAAGCCTCAGCCACACTCATGGATTTTCTGAGCTAATTTATTTTCTGGAGCCTTCTGATGGAAAATCTTCATTTTGGAATTCAGCCGGATAAACACAGACATTAGACAACGATGTAGATGGTATTTGAACCATTCTATACCTAATAATTTTCCTTAATGCTCGAGAACTTTAAATATTAATGGAGTTTGTTTAATTTATTTGTTAATGTAATATATTATTCCGACACGTTTATTAGGAGAGTTTCATGTTGAATTAGCTTCGTCAAGGATGAAAGCGGACATCCATGTTATGTTTGAATAATATTCCAGAGGAATAATTCGAGAACAGGAACGCAATTTTCTGTGACTTTATAATAATTTTGATAATTTATATAATCGGATCTGAATCAAAAACTGTAATATAATTCTGTAAATGTGTTTAATATGTGATACCCGAATGCATTGCGACTGATAGTCGAACAATGTAACTAGCAATGATAATATGTTTGGAACCTGTTCCGATAATAATGATTCCTAGTGATAATTAATGGATAATAATAATTGTTTAATAACGGATTCTAATTAAGAACATCGGAACTTGGGATTATAATGGTATGCCAGAAACATGATTGTTTGAAGAATTACATTTTGGGAACGGAAGGTCGTTCATGGAACCGATATTTTTGTAACGTAGGGGAATTATGTGAGTAGTGGGATGACACGGGTTATGCCCCACTTCTTTTTGAACCCTCCTCGTATCGGCCCCGAACCTGATATCTCGCTAACCAAACATGGGATTAGAACATACAGGGTGTCCTAGCACTCGTAGTGACGCCCCCTACTTTCCTATAGCCTCTTTATTTAATTAAAAGACCAAAACGGAAAGGTCATTCGTGAGTAGTGGGGTAGTGTTGGTTTTCTCAAGTCGCGCTCGTGCTTGAATATGTATGGCTATGTTGGGAAAGGGTTAGGTGGTGGGAAAGGAGTAGGGTCGAGTGAGGGGTCGTTTAGATGGTATTTTTTCCTCTCTATGTGATGGTGAGGTTATTTTTTAAAGTGGATGGAATTTGGAAAGGCCATTTGGGGTAAACATGTTGTTTTGACATTTTGGCGATGAGTGTTTTTTTGTATGCCTACGAACTTGAGGGGTTTTGTACGAGGGCGGGATTTTTACATGATTATTTATAGATGAGTTTTTTTTTTTAATATTTATTAAGAATCATTAAAACTCATAGGTCATGCGCTTTTTTTTACTATTTCGGTAACCAATAATCGGATTTAAACCTATGAGGTGTCGTAGGACTCGTGGTGAATTCCCCCCTTTCCTATGGACGATTTATGTCCACTCTAAAATAATGCTAGGTTGTAGGTTCTACGTTACCTAGGAAGTTGTGAGCCCCTGTGACCTTGGAATGGAAGGAGTCATGCTAGGAGGGCGTGCTTGGATTCGGTTTTTTCGTCTCGTCGTGCTCTTTACGGGAATGTAGGTGTCGAAAAGGTGAACATAGGGTTTTGGGTCTAAAAATGCGTTTTTCACATTTTTGCTCATTTTTGGAAAACCGAAAAAGTGACGATGACCTGTGTGATAGTATTTTTTCGTCTCGTTGTCCTCTTTACGGAGATGTAGGTATGGAAAAGGTAAAAATCTGTAAACGTGGTTTTTTGATGGAAAATGGGTTTTTGTGATTTTCCCTCATATTGCGAAAACTGAAAACGTGATGATGACGTGCGTGATAGTATTTTTTCGTCTCGTTGTGCTCTTTACGGGAATGCAGGTGTCGAAAAGGTAAAAAAGCTGGAAACAAGGTTTTTTGATGGAAAATGGGTTTTTGTGATTTTCCCTCATATTGCGAAAACTGAAAACGTGAGGATGACGTGTGTGATAGTATGTTTTCGTTTCATTGTCCTCTTTACGGAGATGTAGGTATGGAATAGGTAAAAAGCTGGAAACATGTTTTTTTGAAGGAAAATGGGTTTTTGTGATTTTCCCTAATATTGCGAAAACTGAAAACGTGATGATGACGTGCGTGATAGTATTTTTTCGTATCGTTGTGCTCTTTACGGGAATGCAGGTGTCGAAAAGGTAAAAAAGCTGGAAACACGGTTTTTTGATGGAAAATGGGTTTTTGTGATTTTCCCTCTTATTGCGAAAACTGAAAACGTGAGGATGACGTGTGTGATAGTATGTTTTCGTCTCATTGTCCTCTTTACAGAGATGTAGGTATGGAATAGGTAAAAAGCTGGAAACATGTTTTTTGATGGAAAATGGGTTTTTGTGATTTTCCCTCATATTGGAAAAACTGAAAACGTGATGATGACGTGTGTGATAGTATTTTTTTCGTCTCTTTATTCTCTTTACGGGGATATAGATATGGAAAAGTTTAAAACTGGAAACATGGTTTTCTTATGGAAAAGGTGCTTTTGTTAATTTTCGCATTATTTGGAAAACGAATGAGGCGATTTTTTTATGACGGGCATGTCGATGTATTTGTGTCGTTGTTCTGTTTACGGGAATGTAGGTATGGAAAAGCTGAAATCATGGTTTCCGTCATTTTTTTTCGAGATCGTTGAGGAAAACTGGGGAAAAAGTAAGAAACCAGATTTGAAGTCATGTTATGTTAAGCGCTATGATGTTGGTAAAACACTTATGCAATATTATTATTATTTGTCATGGCTTGCCAGGGCTCACACGCAGAGAGAGAACTTGCTTGATGAAATGAGAATTGAAAGCATTGAGACTGACCCACGGCTAGCCAGACAGACAGTGGTCTTATCATCGTACGTGCCTCGCAGGCAGAGAGAGATAAGAGGCAGGTATCATTATACAGTGTGCAGCTTTATACTGTGTATGTCATAGCCTTGGTTCATTATGGTCTCATCATGCAACGCAAAGTTTGAAACGATGGGTGGGTGTATAACATCATGATAAAAGATTGGCATGGACTTGAACAAAGAGGTTATTGAACATGTAATAAACAAACGGGTGGGAATAATGAAAGGTCATGTGATACATCTTTTTGGAAATGGATTTTTTTTCTCTAAATAACTAAATAAATAAATAAATAGGGTTTTATTACAACAATTATGTTTATTGACCCATGAATTATACGTGGAAGGAAAGCCTAACCACTTTATAAAATATTTTGCACCATTGACTTTAATTACTCGTTCAATGAGATAATCGTTGGGATACAATGTTTTTTGCACTTCTTCATAATAGAATCGTCCCTGAATGGGTTGACCGCTCTGATCTTCTAAGAGATACGTCACTGGTTGACCTAGCTTGACTTGGCGAATTTAAAAAATTTCTGTCGACCACTGTGGAGTATACGATTTTGAAAACACACTTCTATGTTTACTAATGCGAACAAAATCTCCAATTTTTAGGCGATGTCGCCTTGGGTCTACCCTTTTTATAGGGTTAAACAGTCTATTGAGTCTGGGTAGGTTCTTGGTGACGAGGCGAGGTTTCATGCCGATGGTGGAATGAATGGTGTTGTTGTAGCGTGACACAAGTTGAGGTAACCAGTCTATCCATCGATAGGAACCATGTATTGTAAACTCTTTCCACATATAACTTTTTAATGTTCGATTGAAGCGTTCAACTACACTAGCTTTGAGATTGCTATAGGTGGTATAATGGTGAATATCCTTAGATTTGAGAAAACTGGAGAAATCCTTGTTGAAAAATTCTTTCCCCTGGTCGGTTTGTAACAAGTGAGGTTGACGTTTTGATTGTTCAATGATATGATGAAAGGCCTTTGTGACTAAGACACCAGTTTTATTTTTTACTGGTTGAACCAAAGCCATTTTGGAATATACATCAATGACGGTCAACATATAGCGTACACCGTCGTTAACGTTAGAATAAGGTATCATTTCAACCAGGTCTGCCTGCCAAAGTTCATCGATTCCTTTGGAAATGACACGACGACGTTCATAAATGCGTCGGGCTGGTTTATGCAATTCATGAGCAATGCCCACTTTGATGGGGGATGGCTTATAAGATAATATTAGCATCTCGGAGTTGTTGTTCAATGTGATCGATTTCTGCCTCATGTCCAGTGTGACCAGCTTGTTTTGATGCATGAAGCAAGTATAAGCGTTCTACTAACTGACTGGGATTATTCCAAAAGGTTATATCTAGGTAGGGTTTTAATTTCTTAAACCTTACACCAGAGGCAGAGTGATGTTTTTGCTTACCAAAGATGTTTGCAATGATGGTTTTATATTTTTTGGATATATTGGCATTGACCTGCTGAGAGGATTTATAGTTTCTTTTGTGAGCGTTGGTGTCTAATAAAATGGATTTATATTTAGCAAGGTCCTCGGACGTAAAATCTTGTGTCGAGGGGGTGCGAGAAAATAGCAGCTTTAACAGTCCTGGTGTTAATTTATAGTTGATCTTTTTAATGACAGCTTTCGTACGAGCAAATTTAATGGATGAATCCCCAATTTTAAAACTATCATTCTCATAGCGAACACCATACGTGGTATCTGTCTTTCCAATAAATAGAAGGGTCAGATACGGTTCCAGGGTTGCCCCATAATGTTTGATTAAAATGTTTTTGAGTTGAGCTTTATTTTGAGGGGTTGCCAAGACTTGTGAAAACGGAGAGGATATGGAGGCAGACGGTGTTGCCACTATAACGGAAGATTTTTGTTTTGTTTTTAGAAACTGTTGAAGGGGTGAGGATTTTTTTTCTTTCAGAACTAAATACGCTTTCGCTTTCACTTTCACTTTGTTCATGTTCTTCTTCTTCTTCTTCCTGTTCTTGATGTTCTTGTTCACTAAGATTAGAGGAGGAGGAGGAGGAGGATTTTACCTGTCGTGTGGAATCTGTTTGAGTAAATTTTGAACTTGTTAAGGGTTTGGTTTGAGAGGTAGCAGCAGCAGTAGTAGCATTAGAAGCATTAGGTTTGAACCTCATGGGATCAACCGATGATGGAGCATGCTTTATCATGGGTAAAGGATTGGCGTTTTTTAAACGTTGCAATTCACGAAATTTATGTCGAATCGTATTTCGTGCCTCAATAATACGCTGCATGATTTGAACATGTTTCTTGTACCCTATGGCGTTCGCCATGGTAAAGGTAAAGACACACTAACAGGAAATGTCCAACCCTGGGTCTTTTTAAACAGAAATAAAATGATCAAAACCCAAGCGATAACGTCCCTCACATCGTTCACTCTGTTTATTTATGACCAAACAGGCATGGGGATGATGGTTCCAACACGAAGCACACAATTGCGTGAAAGCTGTAAAGGACATATCTGGATTCACTTGATCTTGAAAAATATGATGGAGATTTCTAGAGTCTTGGCGGAAGAGAACGATGAGATTGGTATTGTCACGAATCAACTGTTTGGGGATTTTGGAATAGGTCTGAGCCAGATAAAAACAATCCACTTGTTTATGACGTCCCATACTAAAATACTCTTGAATAATGGCCTGTCGATGAGTGGCAATATCATCAAAAATTATAATGGAATCTGGTTGAATGCGGTCTGGTTGAATGACATCTTAAGGTGAGGTGAATGTAAAATAGTCCATGGCTTCTTTATTTAACGACATAATTTGTTCCAGATACACATACAGAGGCTGGTACAAGGATTTGGCAGAAATATAAATATTTTGAAATCGTAGGCCATGAGGTGCGGTAATAATGTTCAGTAAAATATTGGTCTTTCCACAACCCGAAGGCCCTACCATAATACATCGAACGGTAGATGGGAATAGGGTGCCATCACGTTTAGGTTCGCACAAGGACAGTGATAGCTCTGAAACCAAATCAGAGACGGGCAAAGCATGGGGTTGTTTCATTAATTCCATTGTGTCGACGACTGAGTTTTTTCTTGTGTGTATAAGGTTTATATATAGGCAAGCGGTGAGTAGGATAGGTTAGTTAACGTCTATCACCATGGACGTGTTTGGGCGAGCACGTGTAGCCATGGCCACGGCCGCCGCTTTGTCAAAACAGACACGAGAGGTCGCAACAAAAAGCTATGTCGATCGCAAAGTGCAAAGTGTCTATCACATGGCCCCGAGACTAACCGCTGAGGGCTATTCAGCCAATCATCATCGTATTATTGATGTGCAAGAGCCTCGAGACGAAAATGATGTCTGCACGAAACGTTATGTGACCTATCAAATGAAAAGGCTTTATAAATTTGTCCCGTCTGTATTTTTAGTGTACCTGTCAAATCAAAAACTGGACAATGACATAAACCATTCCCCACCACCACTGGTGAATGATGATCTTACCTATATGCTTGCTTCCGGTTTAAGTCGTTATCGACTGCATTATGATGGTGTAATTCATATTAAATATGCCATGCCTGATGAGAAACATGTAAAAATACAACTAAACGGTGATAGATTGTTGGCCCACAACCATCAAAGAGTAAATGTTGGAGATGAATTATCCTTTCACCTTATGCTTACGTTTGAGGAAAAGGAAGCTGGGAAAACGGTGAATGATTTTCCGCTTTATATAGAATTGGAATATACTGCTATGAAATAAGGTACTCTACGTTATTTGTTATCGAATGTTTGCTGTGGAAGGTTCACCAAGTAGCAGCATGGTGAAAAAAAGGTATGCCATGAACATGAAAAAAACAAATTTTAAAAAGAGAAAAAAGCCAGGTCGGAAACCAAGTCGATCTGCCTCACACCCAGTGTTAAAACTTAAAAAAACTAAAAAAATCTAAAAAGAGTAGCTATCGAAAAAGCTTTACAAGCGGTGCGATTGTCTACAGCTCCGAAATCGCAGCATCATGTATCGATAAAAAGAAAAGAAAGAAAGAAAGAAAGAAAGAAAAAACGTGGGCGAGTCATTCCTGTTGCTAAGCGTGGGGGTTTTTTGCCGGCTTTATTTGCAGGGTTGGTAGCTTTGGGGTCCCTTTTGGGTGGTGCCAGCGCTGTAGCGAAAACCATAAAAGCCGTCAAGCCTGGCAAGCAACAACTCAAAGAAAGCGAGCGACCCAACAAAACGTTAGAAGCCATTGCGATGGGAGCTAGAAATGGCAATCCTTTAAAGCCAGTCTTTTATCCACAAGGCAGTGGCCTGCCGTCAAAGAAAAAAAAATGTCCATCATCGATAAGCGCTCAAGGCAACTGCCTCGTCATGCCATGACCCATGAAGAAGAGGAAAGCTATGCCAAACAACTAAAGATTTCTCATTTTCGAGGTGTATTTATGCGAAATGAATTACCCAAAGCACCGTGGAAAGAAGAACGAGCCATGATGAATTTAGATGATGATGCAGGCCCAGGAACCCATTTTGTAGCCTATGTGAAACAAGGTTCCACAGTATGGTACTTTGACAGTTATGGAAATTTACCACCCCCGATCGAGTTGCTACGTTATTTGGGAAACCGGGTAAAGATATTCTATAATGTGAATCGTCAACAAACCTTTGACAGTCAAGAGTGTGGCCGTTTGAGTTTACATTTCTTATATAAGAGGTCGCGTTAAGCCAACAGTTTCATCATTATGAATGTCAACGCCAAGACCTTTACCCTGCACAGTCGCGGGCCTGAAGTGTCCCTGGATTCCCCCCCCCCCCCCCCCTATTGAATTGCAACCAGAACAATCCTATGTGCTAGGATTAATTTCATTGGAAAGTTACAATAGAATTTACAATATTCAACTGGATATTAATGACAAATTTTATTATGATGATTATATGTTGAGACTACCCCCTGGAGGTTATACCATAGACGATGTGCATGAAGCCATTAGCGTGTCGATGATAAAACAATTTGGTGTCAAACCATTTCCGGATGGGATACACAAATTTGAACTTACAGCCAACACAATAACTCATCACTGTCGTATTTTCTCTACGTTTAACATTGACTTTGAAACACGAGTTCATTCTATTGGTCCTTTACTAGGATTTAAACCAAGAGTGTTGGCAGCTCACCAACCCCATGATTCAGATTATCCAGTGAAATTCATCGAGGACCTTCACATTTCTGTAACTTGCAATATTATTAGAGACGTATTTACGAATCAAGAACAAAGCCATTCCCTGTATGATTTTATTGTCACCTCTCCTTGCGGCTATATTATTCGTGAAAACCCTTCAGTGGTTCTATATCATCCTGTGTGTGTCAGTGATATTAGTAATATTACCTTACGCTTAGTGAATAGTAACCAACAACTGATTGCTTTGGACGCCAACACCCCTGTGACCTACAAGTTGGTTTTAAAGACGCTATGAAATTTATCTATAAAGCAACAACAACGTCTACGAGGTCGGTTAGTTGCCCGCCGTGTATGAAACGGTTGACACGAGTAAACCGACAACGCTTACAACGCATTGGTTATACGCTACACCCCAATCATGAACAAAGAGCTGTTGCAAGTGTTAAATCCCATACAAGTGGAAGATGGCGTCGTGCGCATTGATATGCATTCCTATCAACCTCAAGCAACAGGACTGAATAACAATGACGAGATTCAATTCATCATTAATAATCAAGATATTTTTACTCTACCTCATGAAAGTGTCCTTCAAATTGAGGGTAAATTGATGAAAGCAGATGGCAGCACACCCACAACGTCTGCGTTGGCGAATCATGGTTTGGCTTTTCTGTTTTCTGAAGTACGGTATGTGATAAATGATATTGTCATAGATATGACTCGAAATGTGGGCATGACTAGTCTTATGAAATTATATCCATCCTATAGCGAGGAGGAAAGTAAAACGCTATATATGGCAGGATGGTGTCCCAACAGTAGGAATGACTGGCTAGTTCATACCGATGGCACTTTTACAGGCTTCCTACCCTTAAAATTACTCCTTAGCTTTGCCGAAGATCACAAGCGTATTATTTTAAACGCAAGACAAAGTTTGTATCTGGTGAGAGACCGCAGTGATTATAATGCACTGAAAGGAGCCTCTGACCAAGTGATAGACTCAAAAATTCAACTGCTTCGATTACTATGGAAAGTGCCCCATGTGACGCTATCGGATCGTAAAAAGCTAAACATGTTAAATATGGTGCAAAAAGATAAAGCCTTACCTATCGCCTTTCGAAGTTGGTGTCTACATGAATACCCCTTGCTACCTACCACAGACACACATAGTTGGAGTGTCAAATCGGCTCGCTCTACCGAGAGACCCCTCTATGTTATTATTGGTTTTCAAACCAATAGAAAATACCAACAAAGCAAAGATGTCACCTTGTTTGATCACATTCACTTGAGAAATATACGACTATTTTAAAATAATGTTTGCTTTTCCTATGAGGGGTTGGAACTAAATTTTTCAAAAAATAAGTTTGGTCCCCTTTATGACATGTTCGCTAAATTTCAATCGTCTTATTATGAAAAACAGGATTGTCCTATGTTGTCGCCACAAGGGTTTAAAGCAAAAGCACCACTGATTGTTTTCGACTGTTCGTATCTAGAAGAATCTATGAAAATCACCACCATTGATTTAAGGGTAGATTTTGAAACACAAGAAAATGTCCCAGACCATACCAGTGCCTACTGTTAGATTATTCATGCTAGACAAGTGAAATATCATCCTTTGTCCAATTGTCACCAGAATGTAAGCCATCTGTGGTCGAGTGAAAAAAAAAGATCATCATTCATAGGATTGATGATAAGCGTCTGCATGCACAGTATCTGTTGCGCTCTGGCACTGTGCGCACATACAACAACAGCAACAAACATCATGTGTCCCTCAATAAGCAACAGCAACAACAACAACGTGACAGACAAACCATGGAATTTAAAATGTGAATTTAATCGTCTGAAAACTTTTGAAACATGGACAGTTCCCTTTATGGATTGTGGAGAATTGGCTGCGAGCGGATTTTATTACTTAAAACGTGGTCAAGTGTATTTTTTGCAACATTGAAATTAGAAACTGGGAAATAGGGGATCGACCCTTTAGCGTTCATCAGCGATGGAGTCCATCCTGCCCTTACCTCAATCGCTATGATGTGGGCAATATTCCATGGAGTTTGAATTATCCTGTTATTGTACCAGAGCCTGCAAAACTAGGAGATACCTGTGGACCGTATGTGCAAACTATTCATTTGAATGCTGTTCCAAATTAAGCCAACAAACTTTGTAATAAAAGTGTAAGTGTTTTTTATGTTATGAATAAAACCTCAAAAAATATTTAGCTGTTGTTCAATTCATTTGTTTCTTTTTTTTCCTAAAGTCCTTTGACTTTGCCATGTTAAACCATGGCATGGGTTAGTTGTTGATTAGTCGTCAATGAGGTAACATGTAAAAATAAAAGCATGATGCGTACACTCATCGTGGATTGTCAGGGGTTTAAAATTGCAGACAACAAATTTATATTTAAGGAAGTAGCTTTTATCGATTGTAGTACGTTTTGGGTGTCTAACCCTATTCATTTGGTGTTTAAACCTCCCTATGCTTTCGAGTTGCTTAGTGAAAAAGATAAAAAACAGAGCCAATGGATTGAAAATCATTTGCAGTTAGCATGGAAAAAGGGTGATATTTCTTACAAGTATCTTGACATCGTCATGAAAGCCCATTTGTCCGCGGCCAATGTCTTATTTGTTAAAGGGAGTGAAAAACGCCAGTGGCTTCAACCATTTTTACCCTCTCACTGTCAATGTATTGACCTTTTAGATCTGGGTTGTCCATCCCTGCAAACGCTCATGGACACTTGTCCTTGCGACAATATTCAGAATAAAGCCTTAGCGCATGCATGGCAATTGTTTCATTGGCTCACCACGAGTGCATGTTGGGAGTTGTTTAATAAAATTAAAACTGAAAGTGTATCGTCCAATGATAGCAGTGAGACGTATACACGTGAGGTGATAACATCAACGTTATAGACATGGACGCCACTACAATCGACAAGGCTATTGGAAAGTTCTTTGTGTGCAAGAAAAAACTGATTAGCTTTACACAACATGAATTATTAGCACTACCTAAATCATTTCTTTTTTATGTTGCTGCCAACGCTGTCAAAGAAATTTGAGAAAAGGCGCCTGCTGAGTGGACTAACGACTCTGTATTGAGTAAACTACAACCATGCAGTCATTTTTCCCATCACAAGCAATTAACCATGGCAAAAAATACCTTCCATTCGACAGTGTGCCACATGCCAATTAATGAAATTATATCATGGTCATAAAACTCAGTGTAAAGACATTGTTTCATCATTTCATGGCTGCCATGCGGAAAACAACCACCACCTACCATGCTCGTCAGCAGCCGCCGACAAACAACAACAACAGCAAGAACAAGAAGAAGAAGAACAAAAAGAACAACAAAAAAAGTGTTTTTCACCGATTGAAACCTCTATGTCCCAGGTGTACTGGCCGTGGAATTATTGATAACATCATTAAAAACTTACCATTCGAAGCTCACTTACCTGCTTACAGCTTTTGCGGCCCTGGTACTCGTCTTCAAGATCGTTTGAGGAGAGGGGATATGGGAATCAATGCTTTGGATCATGCATGCCTTAATCACGATAAAGCCTATGAAAACAGTGATCCCACACTAAGACGCATTGCCGACAAAGTCTTGTTAAGCATTGCCAAGCAACGATTAACAGCTTCAGATGCCAGTCTAGCAGAACGAATGGCAGCATTTATAGTGATTGGTGCTATGAAGAGCAAATTACTTTTATCTAGATATGGACTTTAACGTGATGAATTTATTTAAAAAAAATGTATAGTATCACTGTTATCATGACAAAAAATAAATAAAAAGACAAGAGTCCATGTTGTGTTTTTTCATTATTATTATTATTCACTCTTAGTTTCATCACTATAATTATAAATAAAATGACGTAAATGACTAACAATAAAAAAGGGACAGCAGTGCATCGTTATAAAAATTACTAATTGTAGTAAATCTATTTTTCAATCACAAACAATAAAAAGGGACAAAAGTCCATCATTTTAACTAACAGTTTCATCAATATTATTATAAAAAAAATTATATACATGGTAATTGTACTAAACCTATAAACAAAAAATTCTACCATTAAGCATAAGTTTTGAAAATTAATTTTTATTATTATTTATCATGGTAAACGTTGAGCAACAATTAATAAACGTCAAACTGTTGAGCACCAAAATTAATTTTATTTTATTACGATATAGTTATTGAAGAGTAGCGCATTAATAAACATAAAGTCACGGCTAGCGTACAATGATTATTCGTTTTCAATTTCTACAAAACGAACCATGCAAGGTTATTTTTTCACCCTCATAGATTAAATAGACAGGGTGAATAGTGGAATTGACATCTTCCATGACATTACCAGGTAGGTTATTAAATCGTGTGGGAAGAAATGTCTCAAAGTCTTGACAAATGCAAAGAGCTCGTTCACCAAATTTGGTTTTCAGTTTTGGAATTTTATGTATGCGAAAGGGTGTTTGCGTAGGCAATTCACTCATTTTCCTGCGTGCAAAGCCACAATCTTGACCAATGGCGTTCAAGGCGTCCATGGTTGTCTATAACCAAAGAAAAGAGTGTTACATTCTAACACTCTCGTTCTTATATTACATCAACAACAACAACAACAATAACTTTGTCTGTACATCAAAGTGTGTTGTTGTTTTTTAAAGCCTGAGTGTTTATGACCTAAAGTTGTAGATAGATAGTATTGGATAAATTAACAAAAATATAATAATAATGTTTGTATCATTTTCAGTCGAAACATACATTTGGAAATTATTTAATAGGAAATGTTTTATCAAAATTAAGTGTGAATCATTTCCAAGATCTCTTGGAGGTAAATGCATGTCTCTGTTGTGAATGGGAATTAGCCTATCATCCCCTTGTCGAATGACTTGTATTCGTTTGCCCTGTTGTGCAAATTCACACTGCATTCTGTTAAATAAATAGTATCAACAGATACTAAGAGCAAACATCTGAATGCTGTTGGTAACCTATAAAAGGCAAAGTTAACACGCTATGCATTTAATAACCATGTCTACATCCAACAAAGCAAGAAAGAAACAAAATTCAAAACTACAAATTTAAACCAGTGTGTATGTGTTCATCAACGTGAATACACGATGAACTAAAACAAACAAAAAAATATCCAAATGTATTCTAAACGTCAAGTATGCACCTGAAAGCCGAATGTAAACAAAAAAAGCCATAATCATGACATGATGTTGTTAGTTTCTAACAAATCTCATTCTATGAGGCGAATATTGATTGATAGGTAAGCTAAGACAAAGTTGGCGAAATGCTTGTTGTCGATACGAAGTGATTCGTTCCTCAGCAGGAAATTTATAAAAATGAAAACAAAACATTTGAGAGGTTATTGGAAAATAAACATTAAACAGGGGTTTTGTACATATTGTACACCAGAAATCTGCAAAATGATCCTCGTCAGCTAATTTAACAATCACTTGATTCATGGTTAAACTGTACCATGCTTTATGAATCACTTGCGTGGATACATTATTTTCAAAACCAAAATTTAGCATACAGGATTTACAATAGTGATGACCTGGATCATAAACTATGTCATCATCTATAATGTTGTCATAAAACATGGTATCAATGCGTACTTTTGTGTTTCTATATTCTGAAGGATAGGCCACACGTTGAGGATTATGAGACACCATCGTGGCATATTCATTGAACGTGGTGTGTTTTGTGACGATAAAACGATCTTCATCATGGCTCATTATTGAATCTGAAAAGTAGTCGTTGCCGTTTACTAAGTGAATAAATAAAAATACTATGTACTATATACACTGTCTGACCCTAAGTCAATAGCAAAAATAAAATAAAAAACAAGTAGTTCCGTGAAGAACTATACAGCCTATTTTCATATATCCTGCTCATGTTAATTGCCTCTATCAACATACAAAATTTCAGTTTAATTGCTGTAACAGATTCGTAGATATTGAGAACCGTCTAAATATTTCAGATGGTCGCCAGGTTGGATTTTTATTTTTGTATTATTATATTAAGATTATTGTGTACGTATGGTATTCAAATTTCAATCGCATGATTAGAACACAAGAAGTAAAAACGAGATTTTAAAATTACTCACAGCAGCCATCTTGTGATTATGCAAACAATTGAAATAAATTAGATGCCAGTGGATCAACATTTGTGTAAGCATTTAACGTGCAACGTTTCACGGCACTCGGATAGTTAATTCGCGAGAAACGTCCATTTAAATATTTATACTTCGCGTCGCCGCCATGTTGGATTCGTGCTCACCAGGTTACTGAAAGTCCTATAGGTGAACATATGTTCATAGTCTCTATGAACATAAAAATTTCAGTTTGGTTGCTGTAAAAGATTCATAGATATTGAGAACCGTCTAAATATTTCGTAAGCTCGCCATTTAGGATTGTTATATGTAAAGGCCATAGAGTTATGTACCATTCAAGGACACTTATTGCCTAGGTTCATTATTCAAACTTTCACTTCGATCGCATGTTTACGACACAAGAAATAAAAACTTAATTTTAAAATTCCGCACAGCCGCCATCTTGAGGTTATGTAAACAATTGAATTAAATTAGATGGCAGTACATTACAATCTGCAAAATAATTTACTGTACCACATTTCACTGCGCTCAGAGAGTTAACTCACGAGAAAAGTCTATTAAAATATTTCTAATTCGCTTGGTCGCCATGTTCGTTTCGTACTTTACAGGTTTATGAAATATACATAGGAAAACTTGTATCAGTACCCTTTATCACCGTACAAAATTGTAATGTGATATCTGTAATAGTTTCGGAGATATAGAATGTCAGTGAAATATTTCGCACAGCCGCCATTTTGAGGTTATGTATACAATTGAACTAAATTAGACTCCAGTGCATTGCAATGTGTATAAACATTTGCTGTACCAAGTTTCATTACGTTTGGATTGTTAAATCGCGAGAAAAGTCTACTTAAAAGTCTCAACTTCGCTTGGCCGCCATGTTGGTTTTGTAGTCAACAGGTTTTTGAAAGTCTCATAGGTGAACTTCTAGTAGTGCACTTTATCACCGTACACAATTTCAGGGCGATATCGGTAATAGTTTCGGAGATATTGAATGCTAGTGAAATATTTCGCACAGCCGCCATGTTAGATTGTTGAGACGTAACAAAATTTGAAGGGCACGGTCGAGGTCGCCGGGAATAGTGCTATGAACTTACCGAGTTTCACTGAAATCGCTCCAGCCGTTTAGATTTTATTAGGGACACACACGCACACACACACACCTCTCACACACACACACACACGGACAAAAGGTGATCCCATAAGCCTCATCATCATCATCTTGAGCAGTTTCCAACCGCTGGTCGGGTCTGCTTGGAACATAAGCCTCTCCATCGTTTCCTGTCCATCCACCATCTCTCGTCATTTACTGTGTCCCAGCACACTCTTCTTAACTCCTTTTGTCCATCTGTCCCTTGGTCTTCCCCTTGGCCTCCTTCCCGTCATTTCCATTCCAAACATCTTCTTCGGTATCCTCTCCTCTTGCATCCTCCTCACATGTCCATACCATTGTAGCCTAGATCGCTCTATTCTATTTTGCAATGGTTCCTCTCTTACCATCTCCCTGACTCTCTCATTCCTTACTCTGTCCATTCTTGTCACTCCTACCCTACTCCTCTGGAACTTCATCTCCACTGCTCGTATTTTATTCTTGTCCCTTTCCTTCATCACCCATGTTTCTGAACCATATGTCAAAATTGGCACAAAGTAGGTCTTGTAGATGATTCCTTTACATTTTTGTGGTACATCTTTATTCCATATCATCCCCCTAACACTCTTGAAAAATCCATCTGCGCACCTTCCCCGCTCATTTATTTCCATCCTATTGCCTCCCTTTTCTTCAATTATGCTTCCCAAGTACTTGAAGCATTCTACTTTCTGCAACTGCTGTCCTCCAAGTGTTATGCCCATATCCAGTCTGTTCTTCTTCCTCGTTGTGATGACCACTTCACTCTTTTGTGCTGAGAACTTCATCCCATATGATAACACTACCTTCTCCCACTCATCTAATTGCTCTTGTACTTCTTCCTCATCCTCTCCCCATACCAGAAGGTCATCAGCAAACAACATTGCCTTCATTTTCCTTTCCCCAATGCTATTTACCACTTTTCGTATGATTTCATCCATCACCACTATAAATAACAGGGGTGAGAGGGCACTTCCCTGTTTCAGACCACTCTCCAGTTGAAACCATTCCGTTCTCTCTCTTCCCACCTTTACACAGCTTTTGCTTCCCTCGTACATTGCTTTCACTCTTGCCACTGTCTCCTTGTTCACTGCTTTTGCTCTCATTGCTTCCCACACCTTGTTTCTGTTAATACTATCATATGCTTTCTCAATATCCAAGAAGGTCATCACCAGATCTTTCCCAGATTCATAATGGTGTTCTTGTAGCTGTCTTACTGCAAAGATGAGGTCAACTGTTGACCTTCCTGGCCTGAATCCATACTGTTCTTCCCTCAGCCCATCTTCAACTTCTGTCCGAATTCTTCTCTCCAGTACCTTCTCAAATATTTTGGCGCAGTGGCACATGAGTGTAATTCCCCTGTAGTTCTTGCATTCCTTCCTACTTCCCTTTTTAAATATGGGTATTATTATCCCTCTTTTCCAGTCCTCTTGTATTTTCTTCTCCCTCCATATCACTTTCATTACTCGAAAGAGCCACTGTGTTCCTATCACCCCTGCTGTTCTCACCATCTCCACACTCACTTCGTCTATTCCCGGTGCCTTTCCCCCTTTCATCTTCTTTAATGCTTCCTCCACTTCTTTCCATGTCAATTCCTTCTCTGAAATGTCTTGGTCACTGTCTGTTTCTTCCTCCACAATGTCCACTATGCTGGTTTTAGTTGGATTTAGGAGTTCCTTGAAGTATTCTCTCCAGATAACCTTTACTTCTTCCATATTTTCGACCTCCTTTCCATTCCTGTCCACCATTCTGACATTTTCCCCTGTATCTCTTCTCTTTGCCTTTATCATTCCATACAACACTTTCTTACTGCCATAGGCTAATAAGCAAAACACAAATAAATAACCATCTGTCTGTTGACTTTTTTAGCTGTAGGCCTCAAGCATAATATGCAACAGGTTAAAAAAACAATTTCTGTTCAGATATTGGACTGGTGTTGTTTTCTAATATATCACCACTCATAACTCTAGCCATAAAGTGAGAGATTGTGCACAGTAAAAGCAGCAGATTATTATTATTCTTTTGTTCTTGCATGAGACCTACTAAGCCACACCCTAGTGTGGCCTATTATGCTGTGCCTACTGAGAAAGTGCACACTTTGCTGAAACATGAGGCCTACTAAGCGACAACAATAGTGAGGGTGGCTACTTGTTTGTTTTTTTCCTAACCTAACCTAAAAAAGCCAACATGTTTTAAATCTAGCCTGTGCGCAGTGAACCATGCAAACGTTAATGCATGGCTCTCTTTATGCGTTGACAGGAAAATAGCACAAGACATACAGTTTATGTACAACTATTTACAGGCATTCACACATCCATGCATACATTCATGCACGCAGATTAAAAAAACAAAAATTATATGATACACTACAATTTTTTTATTCCGAGGCTCAAGGTGGCATCTCGCATTTGATAGCATCCAAACCAAACACTTGCCGTGTTGTACAACAACAATAGCATCAACCATTACTGGTTGTAACCAAATGGGACGCTTGTCATCATATCCTGACACCACTGTCTCTTGTCGTCCAACAAAGCGAGTGTTTGTTTTCGCTGCTTCATTAAAAATAAATCATGATTTTTCGAGAGAATCCTAAACTGACTATGTGTCATGCCTGTGTGGGTCTGAAGGACATGTAAATAATCATCCACACAGAGTCGTTTAACCACATGCTGGCTAATCCCTTTGGCTCGCATAGATTCGCATCGATCCACCTGTCAAAAACTATACATTTTCGGAGCGAGACCTACAAACTCAGTCATTATGGTGTCTGAACACTCATCTTTCATTAAACCAATTTCTTTTTTGTTCAGACGGGGGATATCGATCACGTTCTTCTCACTAAACGAGGACGTGTCAAACCATTTTGGGTTTTGTTTGAGAACGACATACGGATCACAGTCACGGATATGGTAAATAAAACTATCCGTGTCTGTATATAACAAGGAAATGGTATCAAATCGCTGTATTGCAAAACCATAATGGAATGTATACATGTGCAATTTTGAAAAATCTAAAATGACTTGGCCTAAATAGATAGGCTTATGCATGACCACTTTAGTTTTGGCAAGTTCAATAGTCAGTAGATCATGATCAATAATGTTTAAAGATTTGAAATTTGGTTTTGCAATATATTTTTGAGCTCCCCATTGTCCATGCCATGTGTTGACCAATTTCATGTCCCTATACATTTTCCAAACTCTTGCCATAGATACAATTATTCATCAGTTTAAAAAAGTTTATTTGAAATGGTTGAGTGGCACTTTGTCTGTGACTGGTATTTAAATCCATGTATGGTTTCAACCACGGTTTCTGACAAAAAGAAATACCTCTATGGATTATTTTTCAGGGTTAAGCCCTGGGCTAAACATTCTACCAGCATGTCAATATGCAACACATAGTGATTTTTATCATACAAGGTACCCATCAATTTCTTATGATTGCCCTTACTCTCGGGCGGCACCATTTTCTCTATGCAAAAGGGGAAATCACCATGTCGCTGTCTGAGATGGGGGGATAAGCTAAGTCAACGTCAAGAACATACCCTACGTCCTGTTGCTTGCTGGCGCTATGCACATTAAAATCTTTAATTTCATTCTCAGACAGCCAGACAAAGTTTCTGTACGGCAGTGGTCGACTCATAGCGTGACCGTATAAATTGTTTACGTCGAAATACATTAGGTAGGATTCTGGTTCTTCGGGACAATAATCAGGCATGTAATGATTATTTGCCTTGGCATGTCACTGATTGAGCGATACGAATCCCCCACGAATCCCTTTTTCCATCATCAGTACCATATCGGGATCCGTCAGTAAATCAAGCTCAATAGGGGTAAAATTGAGGGCGGCGTCCCAACTTAACCCTGGACTGGTATAGTAGTGGGCGGGGTCAAGGCCATATATCGTGTGACATAGCTGACGAAAAGTTTCAAAAACGTCTGTGAACAACAACACGTCTAATTTTAAGTAGTGCATAGCATACTGGCCCATGGTTTCTATGCCAAACACTCACCAAACACTGTGTGCGTGGGCATAGTCTTCTTCACTAATGGTGCTTTGAATTAACTGAGAAAAGAATTTTTCTCTTGGCGGCAAAGACGTTTCTTCAAGCACCTCGTAACTTCCCACATAATCATAAGGAAAATGCCCTTTACGAACACACAATTTAAATTGATTTATATCCGTAAAGTGGGAATGGGTATGTTTCAACTCATCTTCGCTTAAGCCTTTCACAAGACTATCCAGCGAACTATACATAAACTTGAATGAGTCGAGAAAGCGAATGCTCATGCTTCCTTTTCTCCATGAAAGTGAGGTAAAGCTCTCATAGTTCTTAGCCAAAATGCTGAATTTGCTCTTATCTACATGAGCAAATTGTTTTACAATGAAGTGAAGGTCATACCGGGAGAAATTGTGTAAGAAGACAAGAAGGAAGCGAGGTGTAGAGTACTTCAAATTGCATTCGTTATGGGCAGCACCTCTAAAATGCCCTGTCCTGTGGCAGTGGTCTCTTACTTTTTTCTCCGCCTAAGATTGGCTTTTCACATATGTGGCAGGTGGTGGCTTGATCATATTCTCTTTGCTGTACATCATTCATCTGAATTGGTACAGGGTTGTTCAAAATAGTTTCTACTTTGCCTGCTAAAGCTGCCATTTGATCAACAAACCACCGCGCACAATCCTGACCTTCATGACTTACATACTCACATTGTGAATTATCATAGTGACGGACAACATAATAGGCTACAGCAAAAGGCTCATGTTTCTGCACTGGATAGGTTGAGCTTGTATGGGGGCTTGGTTCACAACCCTGAATGGGAAGAGTAAGGGCCTCAAAATCAGCGTAAACAGTAAATGGTACCATGTCTTGTTTATTAGTGGCCTTAAATTTTAAGACTGCGTCATTCCCTTCGGGCAAGACTAACTTTACTGCCGTCTGCCCTTCACAGTCTTCCGTATGTCGTTTCAAAAGTTCATCAGTTCCAAAATACTGAAGGCAGCGCTCACAAATGTGTTTTGCACACTTATCATTGGACATTTGACTGCTTACCAATCTACTCAAATTCTTTATCCAACAATAATGGCTTTTATCCCCATCAGACAGGAAAAGCAGGTGAATGTGATGTTGCTTTACCTGTTTGGTGGCTTACAAGGGGCCCACAATATTGGATCTCTCGGTGCCATACACCATGAAGGAGAAATTTGGATTACCTTTCTCAAATAAATGAATTTTATCTAGAGGCATAGGAAATGAAACACGCTCAAGATTGAGAGTTTGTTTCATGTGGTTAAACACATCTTTGTACTGCCCTGGTCTATCACCATGTCTGTCTTGACAGGGATGCAGACAGCTAACTATACTCCACAAAAAGCAGTAATCGTCTTTATTGCATATGTTGATCACTGCCTTTCTGGAAGCGATAAAGCTCGGTGTGGCAATATAGCTACTTCCTGCATTCAATGGCTTGTATTTACAAATATTGATTTGCAAATAGGCAATGCTATTGAGGGCCAAGCCACTGGGACCTTGTTGCAACTTATCAAATTTTGTGATAAGCGCTTGAATAGCTTTCTCCTGATACCACGTTTCCAAATTATCAGCTATCAGTACTTTCTCCATTTTTGTACAAAGGTTGAAGGTGTGTTTCTCTTCAACATTATTTTTTATCAACGTAAATTCACATAGTAGTTCGAAATTTATTTTTAAAGCCTCATGCAATCTTAAGCCTTGTTCACATTCACTCAAAAATATGGGAAAACATAATTCCACAAAATCTTTAGGCAACAGACAGTGATTCGCATTGTAAATTCGGCCAGAGCATACTCGCGTTTTGAAACATTTGGCCAAAGGCTGCCACACTAACACTTCACTCTCTGATATAGACATGATTATAAAATGGACTAATAAACGTGCAAACCTTACCTTAGAATAGGTTAATCCAAAACCAGCAATTCCACACGGCCACACTTATCCGTTTCACTGACTGGCACACAATCACTCACAGGCACACAATGGTCGTAGCAATTTGATAATGATTCTTTACAATTGGCCCCAGCAGGAGATGATCACCAACAGAGGTTTCTGTTGATTTGTTTCCAACGATTTATCTGAAAACCCAACCAATACAATCCGTTATTAGTCATGGTTATATACATTAAACATGTGCATTCATTCATTCATCCATTCATTCATTCATAAGAGTTGCTAAAAACAAAAGGTTTCAAGTGTGCGCACATAGATAAGACACTCACTCGAAAATAACAAGGTCATTTACAAAGAAAAGAATTAATCTACTGTATATTCATAGCTCACCTTTTTTTTAAATATCGAAAGCGTCAAGGTAGTTAAAACCTGTTCACTCCATACACGTCTTCATTCTGAAACAATAATAAATACACGCCATAAAATTATAAATTTCCGTGAAATAAATGGCATACATTTAACAACAACAACAATAATAAAAATAATGGAACAACATGTACTCACCGTATAATGAATTATAATGCTTTCAGCAAATGTGCTCTTTGCCGCCACTGTCACTGTCACTGTCTGTCTGTCTGCTTTCCCAGACTTAATGACGTTTTTCCTTTAAATCTGCAACAAACGAAATCCCAAAAAAATACAATCAGTCACTAACTTACTTTTAATGCATACACAAAATAACAATAAAACCAATCATGTCATAATTAACAATAATGTACCTACCTTATTACAAGTATGGCCGCGATTCACGTAATTTTTTACAAAGAGCATAAGGCACTTGCATCCGTCGTCTTCAAAGATGATCACAAGAATGATGAGTCTCTCTTACCCTCAGAACATATATGTCTCCTCAACAACATGCAAAGTTAACACTTTTTTTTTTGTTCCTACGCCTAGGATGTCGTGGAACGCACAAGTCAGATTGATTCTCACAAGCTTTGCAAACTCTGCATGAGTGTGCGTGGGAATGCAGTGATCATCTTTTCGACAGAGCTGTATGTCCTGCATTGCAAGATCGAGTTACACGTCTGGGTCAGATAACAGCCACCTGCATGCGAACAACAGGCTGTTATCTCTCTCTGCCTGCGAGGCACGTACGATGATAAGACCACTGTCTGTCTGGCTAGCCGTGGGTCAGTCTCAATGCTTTCAATTCTCATTTCATCAAGCAAGTTCTCTCTCTGCGTGTGAGCCCTGGCAAGCCATGACAAATAATAATAATATTGCATAAGAGTTTTACCAACATCATAGCGCTTAACATAACGTGACTTCAAATCTGGTTTCTTACTTTTTCCCCAGTTTTCCACAACGATCTCGAAAAAAAAATGACGGAAACCATGATTTCAGCTTTTCCATACCTACATTCCCGTAAACAGAACAACGACACAAATACATCGACATGCCCGTCATAAAAAATCGTCTCATTCTTTTCCAAATAACGCGAAAATTAACAAAAGCACCTTTTCCATAAGAAAACCATGTTTCCAGCTTTTAACCTTTTCCATATGTATATCCCCGTAAAGAGAATAAAGAGACGAAAAAAATACTATCACACACTTCATCATCACGTTTTCAGTTTTTCCAATATGAGGGAAAATCACCAAAACCCATTTTCCATCAAAAAACATGTTTCCAGCTTTTTACCTATTCCATACCTACATCTCTGTAAAGAGGACAATGAGACGAAAACATACTATCACACACGTCATCCTCACGTTTTCAGTTTTCGCAATATGAGGGAAAATCACAAAAACCCATTTTCCATCAAAAAACCTTGTTTCCAGCTTTTTTTTACCTTTTCGACACCTGCATTCCCGTAAAGAGCACAACGATACGAAAAAATACTATCACGCACGTCATCATCACGTTTTCTGTTTTCGCAATATTAGGGAAAATCACAAAAACCCATTTTCCATCAAAAAACCATGTTTCCAGCTTTTTACCTATTCCATACCTACATCTCTGAAAAGAGGACAATGAGACGAAAACATACTATCACACACGTCATCCTCACGTTTTCAGTTTTCGCAATATGAGGGAAAATCACAAAAACCCATTTTCCATCAAAAGACCGTGTTTCCAGCTTTTTTACCTTTTCGACACCTGCATTCCCGTAAAGAGCACAACGAGACGAAAAATACTATCACGCACGTCATCATCACGTTTTCAGTTTTCGCAATAAGAGGGAAAATCACAAAAAACCATTTTCCATCAAAAAACCATGTTTCCAGCTTTTTACCTTTTCCATACCTACATCTCCGTAAAGAGGACAACGAGACGAAAAAATACTATCACACAAGTCATCGTCACTTTTTCGGTTTTCCAAAAATGAGCAAAAATGTGAAGAACGTATTTTTAGACCCAAAACCCTATGTTCACCTTTTCGACACCTACATTCCCGTAAAGAGCACGACGAGACGAAAAAAACGAATCCAAGCACGCCCTCCTAGCATGACTCCTTCCATTCCAAGGTCGCAGGGGCTCACAACTTCCTAGGTAACGTAGAACCTACAACCTAGCATTATTTTAGAGTGGACATAAATCGTCCATAGGAAAGGGGGGAATTCACCACGAGTCCTACGACACCTCATAGGTTTAAATCCGATTATTGGTTACCGAAATAGTAAAAAAGGGCATGACCTATGAGTTTTAATGATTCTTAATAAATATTAAAAAAAACCTCATCTATAAATAATCATGTAAAAAGCCCGCCCTCTTACAAAACCCCTCAAGTTCGTAGGCATACAAAAAAACACTCATCGCCAAAATGTCAAAACAACATGTTTACCCCAAATGGCCTTTCCAAATTCCATCCACTTTAAAAAATAACCTCGCCATCACATAGAGAGGAAAAATACCATCTAAAAGACCCCTCACTCGACCCTACTCCTTTCCCACCACCTAACCCTTTCCCAACATAGCCACACATATTCAAGCACGAGCGCGACTTGAGAAAACCAACACTACCCCACTACTCACGAATGACCTTTCAGTTTTGGTCTTTTAATTAAATAAAAGAGGCTATAGGAAAGTAGGGGGCGTCACTACGAGTGCTAGGACACCCTGTATGTTCTAATCCCATGTTTGGTTAGCGAGATATCAGGTTCGGGGCCGATACGAGGAGGGTTCAAAAAGAAGTGGGTTAGAACCCGTGTCATCCCACTACTTATGTGTATGAGGCAATACTGCATGAAACCGGAGTGTAATAGAGAAGACATTGATTTTTAATTACACCTATGTGATGGGTCTGGCAGTAGTAATAATAATGGTAGTTTTGATGGGGTTACATGCGTGTGACATGATCCCATATGGTAATTGTAATGAGCCATTCAGTCCAGCCTGTGTAGCTGAGGGGTCGTTATTGAAAAATAATTGACTAATGTTGTGAATAAATGTATTGGTAAAATGTATGAATCCGAGTTTTGAGGGTCGAATTATTGGCCCATACTCAGGCATTTGATGGATGAGGACGATGAAGTCGCTCACATATAAAGCCAGTTATACCTGTCATCATCTAAATTCTACATTCTGAAATTGCAGTATAATTGCCAACATTGGTATAGCCACTTAAATGAATGAGTTGGTATTTCAAGCCGGAATCGATTTTTACCTTGCCGTGTCCCGTTTAAAATAATTTAATTATGAGAGGCATTTATCTAGATGTTTGAGAAACCTAAAAGAATCAGGCCGATGTTTGATTATAATTTTTCTGATCCATTAAAATTGAAAAACCCTAGTTGGATAATTATAAAATAATTCTGTCACCAGGAATAAAATAAAATTAAATATATGGAAATGAACATGAGTTTACATGATCCGATATCGATTAGAAAATTTGTAAATAATTTTGATTAATGTTCAACTTTGAGAGTACATATTTTGAATGAGCAGTGAATTGGATATTGTAGTATTTTTGAAAGAATGTCTTGAGCATATTCAGAGTTTTGAAATAATAATGGATGGTTGATTTAGGAGTTTACATTTTTAAATTTCACATCTTTTTGGGAACAGGAGATTCCATATTAGTGATTTTGAATATGTGAAAATTTATACAAATTTAGGTCATCGAAACATTTGCGGAAATATGAAATACAGTGGTACTCTTGTAAATAGCAAATCCTGATGTCAGAATTGTCTATTGATTTTCTGCACATCGAGGATAAAATGTACAGTTTGAATAATATAATTAAATGATGCTGAGATGGAATGAAAATTCTCAGGCATCATCATGTGAATATTTTGCGCATAGTTTAAAATTTTTACTTATTATCAAATGGCTATTTATTTAGTTGATTTATATGGCTAATACAGTTAGATGAGGGTCCCAGGGGGAGCGTGGGTTATCTTTGTTTTTCAGGTCTGGAAATTTAGATTTCTCCCTGGGGAACTTATTGTATTTTTGGTATAGGGTGTGTGGACAGTTAAATTAAACTGAGATATTTTTAAGAAACTGGTGTCATTTACGAATTATTTGTATTTCCATCCATCCTTGAAGGAGTGTGAATTTAGATATCCGTCAGGCTAGCTTTTTGTTTTGATTCGTTGTTTTCCCCAGATAGACCCCGAGACGTTTTTGAGTCTTATGCTCGGCGGATATTGAAATTCAGGCTCATGTCGGTCAAACGGTCACAGTACCTTACGGCTGCTTCCTATTCAAATCCTGAAAGTGGTTTTCCGCATTTTCCCCAAATCTACTCCAGGATATTCCTAACTCAGGCCATGGCCTTCACTTTCCCAATCCAATTCCCAATTTTCAAGCACACTAGTTCAGCCATAACAAGAACACAGGTTATCACACACAAATATATGGGGTTATAAGACCACGATGTCACAGCCCCTAATATAAGCAACAACAGCAATGTTTATTTGCATTCTTGTAGCTCCATTTAGAAATATTTGCATTTTTTAATTATAGTTTGATCTTTGCTTTATGTGTGTCTGTCCTCCCAGGGGCTCACATCTAGAGGGATGTGGTTTGGCGAACACGGGACCCCAGCTGAGTCCGGCATTGCTTCCTCATACATGTGCTGGGCTCCTCTCCGTCTTCTTTCCTGTCGACCTCTCTTGGTCAAATCTTGTTCTCTTACGACCCCGATGGTATTAGGGTATCCGAGGCCTAGGGATTCTTTCACTTCCCTGCCTTAATTGGTCCTTGTCTCATCTTTCCTGATACCTTCGATCTTCTTTTTCTTTTCATGTTATTTCCTGCCTTCTGTACAAGGCGCTCAAGGAGGCAGGGTGTATGTAGCCCCATCACTTCTGGTGCATCCTGGATAGTGCTACACCCTCAAGGGCTCGCGGCTGGTGAGTTTGGGAATTGGCTACCCCGAGGGATTCCTGAGCTGGGTCCGTTTTGTCCACTTTTCCCTCTGGCTTTTGGGCGGGCCCTCTCCTCTTTGCCTTTCATGGCTCTCCTTCCTTTCAAGTCCCTCAATCCTCAATCTTCAACGGTTGAGGGAATTTCTTTTCTTTCTGTCCTTTATTTGCCTCATCCGTTTGCCATTTCTTCTTCTAGTACAGTGGTTCTGAACCCGTAGAAATCTGCGGACCACTCAGCCTGAAATTGAATCATGTAGGCTACAGACCACCACCCCCTCCCCCCTCTCCCAATACACCTAATCAGTTGTAAACTTTCCTCAATAACACTTATTTTAAAGATATTTCAATTCGAAATCTAATAGTCATCACCGCGAATACATTCGGACGATTCTTGTTCAACGCACATCGTTTACGAAATCCCCATTTATTGGCTACTTTTTTATACGTGCAGGTGGACCCTTCTCTCCCGCGAACCACCAGTTAAGAACCACTGTTCTAATATGTAAGTTTGTAGTTAGTATTATAGTTTTCATTTTTACCTCAACTTTAACTATCACCCAAACCATTAGAGGCCGATAATCTAGATGTTATGCCCCTTAAAACAACATTATCAACATTTTCATTATTTGTGTCTGCATTTTTAGCTGCTGTCTGTTCCCGTTGCTTGTAGCGAAGTATGTAAGTGTTTCATATTGAATGTGTGCCTTATTACATAAATTCCTGTAAATGTTGGTGGAAATTAATCAATTATGCGAATGTTTGTCTTCGAATTTGCCGCTATTTCGATGGCGCCATGCCCGCCAGTGTCAACAACTGTTCCCCTACGATTGCAACCATCTTTGTTTTGATGTTACGGTCTGAGATATTGTAGTTGGTCTTGGCATGACTTTTGGATGCTTCATGAACTGAAATACGTTCTGAAATATACATCCAGTCTCGAACTCCGATTGTTGAAAAAAGTAATACCGGTATACGATTGCTGTGTTCAAGTGCTTCCGATTGCGACTCAACAAGGCAAGGAGTACACACGATCTAATTTTTTTGAGTATCATAACCAACCTCTTTTAAGTGTCAACCCTGACTTTGTGTTGTTAAAATAATAGTTAGGCTACTTGAAAAAGATCCTTGGGAAATGGTCCGCCAGGCTGTATTGGACCAGCCAGTACAAGCCTATGTTTCTTATCTTGATTTTATATGAAAGTAGGAAAGTCGCAGAAGTACGCAGAATCTTCATCTTCCAAACAACTTTTAGTATATCATTGGTTGGGTCTGTTATATCCTCTTCACCTGTAAATTTTCGCTTAATCGATTTGTTGTTATTATTAAGGTTATCTTGTTCCGACGTATCTGCACTTAAGTCTCATGAGATTTCGATTTCAAATCAGAAGAATCCCCTTCCTTTTCATTTTCCTCCGAAGTGTCTTTCAGAGCTTGGGTCTTTGATTTGTTGGACCTAAAAAGGAAATATGCGTCACAAGTACAGTATAATAAATTATGTAGACAGGCGAACTATTTTGATCGAAGAAGAACAGTTTAGATATCATTACAGTATGGACACTTAGGTAAAACCGGAAGAACGATTTTTCAAAAAACAATTGATAAGGGGCAGCACCAATTCACCTGTAAGCCGCTTGGTAGCACTTATGGACAAACGCATGATAAACAGCTGGGTGCTGAATGTATATTTTATGTGATTTATTTAACTCGATTTCAACACGTTAGCTCTCTTTATATTCAGATATTTTAAGAAAATAAATAACTAGAAAATCGAAAGTGTTAATATTACTGGGTGTTAATTCTATGAAGTGTGTAGTTTAATGTTTAACACCACATTCCTTCAGTCCTGTGGTGTCGCATTGTGATTGCATCGCAACGATGAAAGGTTATGCTATGTTTTAAATTATTAAATTAACACACGACATATTGAAAAGTGTGGGAGAAATGTGGTTTTTCTTTCGTAAACGTTTGCTGTCAGAGCTAATGCAATTCAAGTTTTCTACAATAACTAAAAATGCATGGAAAGTGAACGGCCTCCTTTTCGGAGCTCAGGGAACATCCTGAAAGAAGATAATCTTGAGAAGGTCTGCTTTGGCATATTGAGAGCTTGAATCCTCATACTGAATAACCATTTATTTGGTGTATCGTGATGTATACTGTATGTACTGTAGAGCAAACAATGTAACTTATTATTCTGGATCTTAAGGTCTCCTGGAATGCCAGGCGGATGTCATTGTGGAAATACATATACCTCGGTAAGTTAAGTGTTTATTTGTAATGTTCTCAACTCCCTAATGTAAATACACGGACATTTTTTTAGTCAATAAAAAATGCATGTTGATGTGAGGGGATTTATGTTATAGATAAAATGAACTTCTTACATTATGTGCTATTTCTTTTCTTCACCATTATTAGTTCCACATCGTTGTATGGCTGTTATAACAGCAACAAGTAGACAATTTTATTTTATATTAATAATAAATTAGTGCTTCTCCCTGAATGAACATAGGGGCGTGGAGGTGCAGCGGTCAAGCTGTTGGCCTCACACCACGGCGGACCAGGTTCGATTTCCGGTCAATGCTTGTGAGAATTTTCAAAGTGAAATGACATGCCCTGTGGTTCGAATTCCACATTAAAAGGAGGCCCCGTGGCTCATAATCTCAAGGTCAACGGTCACGTAAAACTACAAAAGTAGTGTGGTAGGGACAGTTCTCCTTCACATCCTACTTTCCTACGAACTTTGCCCATATTTGCCGAACACATGATCGGATTTTAACGAACGAGGTGTTGTTGGCGTTGGGATGACGTCCTCTTTGCTATGAATGTGTGTTGTTGTTTTTTTAAATTGTTGATTTTGAAATTGGCGCTATTTTGGAAACGGAGAATTTTGGAAAAAAGTTTGTTTGACGTTAATGAAAGGTGGCTATGCCCTCTAGGGGGACAGCAAGTTTCAAGTGTGTAGGAGGAGAAAAAATGGTAGTCTACTTTCTCGCGAACATTGGCGATAATTGGCGAACGGATGGTCGGATTTTAACGAATGAGGTATTGTTGGCGTTGGGGAGACGTCCTCTTTGCTAAGAATGTGTGTTGGTATTTTAAAAAATGTCTTTTTGAAAATACTTGTTTTTGAATTTTTGATTATTTTGGAAACAGTGAAGATAAGAAAAACGTTTGTTTGACGTTAATGAAAGGTACCTATGCCCTCTAGATGGACAGCAAGTTTCAAGTTTGTAGGCCAAAAGAAAATGAATTTTGAAAAAATGGTGACTATTTTGGAAACGGCGAACTTGACAAAAAAGTTTGTTTGTGATGAATGGTTGCTATCTACTCCCTCTACCCGCACCATAAATTTGAAGTCGCTAGGTGAAAAAACCTATGCACGTTTTTCGGATCACCTGCAAGTCGCGTGTGTGCATGAATACGCATGGCTATGTTGGGAAAATGTTAGGTGGTGGGGGAGGAGTAGGGTTGAGTGAGGGATCGTTTAGATAGTATTTTTTCAGCTCTATTTGATGGTCAGATTATTTTTCAAAATGGATGGAATTTGGAAACGCAATTTTGGATAACCATGTTGTTTTGACATTTTGGGGATATTTAATAAAAGTGATAATGACGTGTATCATGTTATTTTTTTGTATCGTCGTTTGTAAGTAGGTGGGCTTTTTAAACAATTATTTATAGATTAGTTATTTAAAAAATAATTAAACAACCCAAAAACTAATAGGTCATTCGCTTTTTACTATCTCGCTAACCAATAATGCGATTTAAACATATGGGGTGTCGTAGGACTCGTGGTGAACCCCCCTTTTCTATGGACAAGGTGTGTCTACACCAAAATAAAAACTACCATAACCCGGGGATGAAGTATTGATTACTTTTTTGTATGCATGCACACTTGGAGGGGGCTTTTGTAAGAGAGCGGGCTTTTTAAATGATTATTTATAGATGAGGTTTTTTAAAATATTTATTAAGAACCAAAAGAACTAATAGTTCATCCGCTTTTTTAGTATCTCGCTAACCAATAATGGGATTTAAACATTTGAGGTGTCGTCGGACTCGTGGTGAATTCCCCTTTTGTATGGACGAGGTATGTCCACCACAAAATAAAAAACTACCCTTACCCGGGGTAAATAATATATTTTTGTATGAGTGCGCACTGACAGCTTTTGTCAGAAGGACCTAATACACTTTTGTTAATATTTTCTGAACCCCGAATGAGATTTTGCCATAGGCAGTATCCTAGCACTTGGGGTGACGCACCGTTTTTGAATGTATGATTCATTTTTGTCAAAAGGGCCTAACTATACTTTTGTTAATATCTCGCGAACCAATCATGGTAGGGACTTGTATAAGGGGTCCTAGCACTTGGGGCGACGTCCCCCTTCGGGGGGTAAAACTACCCCCCCCCCCCCCAAAATGGGGGTGAAACTACCCCCCCCCCCCAAGTTGAAAAATCGATATCTTGGAAACTAAGAACCCTAAAATTAGGTGTGTTAGCTATAAAAATGGGTGATGATATAGGCTTTTTTACCTCGATTGCTCATTTCATCCCTAAAAGAGTAAATAGTCATTTTACGAGAAAAAAAAAGCGTGTTAAAAGCTTAAAAATGATAAATGAACCTAAGATCTTTTGTTTTTGATGAAAAATAGCAGAGGGGTGAAAACTACTCCCAAATTGAAAAATCGATACCTTGGAAACTAAGAACCCTAAAATTAGGTGTGTTAGCTTAAAAATATGTCATGACATACGCTTTTACCTGGATAGGTCATTTCACCCCTAAACCAGTAAATAGTGATTTCACAGGTGTTAAACGGTTAAAGTGATAATTGTACCTAAGATCTTTTGTTTTTGATGAAAAATAGTAGGGGGGTGAAACCCTCTCACAAATTGAAAAAAAAATCGATATCTTGCAAACTGGGTACCCTAAAATTAGGTGTGATAGTTGAAAAATAGGTGATGACAAACGGTTTTATCTCGATAGATTATTTCACTTTTAAAACAGGGAATAGTAATGTTACAGGGGAAAAGGGTATTAAACACCTAACAGCCAAAGTCTTTTGTGAAACCACGCTTTAATGGATGTGTGTATGGAGGATTATTATTATTATTATTAGGTAATTATGCACCGACAGTAGTGGCTCAGCTGGCTAAAGCGCAGCGTTAGGTCATGGGACCAAGCTCTCTGCTGACTCGGTAGACGCGTGGGTTCGAGCCCCACCGTCGGCTGTCCTTGAAATGGTTTTCCGTGGTTTCCCATTTTCAACACCAGGCAAATGCTGGGACAGTACCTTCTGAAAGGCCACGGCCTCTTCCTTCCACATCCTTGCCCAGTTTCATTCACCATCATTCATTTCATCTCTCGTTAACTCCTCTCATGGGGTTGGCGTCAGGAAGGGCATCCGGCCGTAAAAACCACCGCCACAATGACTTCCATCGCATCTCATCCCCGACCCCGTTGGAAAAACGGGAATAATAAGGGGTAGACATACATTAGGTAATTATGCATTAATGTGTGTATAGGTTACTAACCAGTAGGCTAATAGTAAACATTTGTATGAGTTGTTGAAGAAGTCAAGAAGGCCAACCCTTTGGCATGGGCCATGAATTGACCCAAAAGTCTTACCTGTCAAGACTCAGTGTAATCTGTTCCAGCCCTTAGACCGGAGATAAAATGTCTTGGTAGAGCGCTTAAATCGAACCTGGTCCTCTGTCATGACTGCTAAGTTATAATAATATTATAATAAATAATGGATTTTATAAAAGAGAGAGAGACACACACGCTTTAATGCTTTCGCTAGCTCCAGTCTGCAACATACACTAGCTTGCTGAACTAGTGAGAGTTGCTGATAATAAGTGCAGTGAAGTGTTGTCAGATTTCTTGTTTGGCTGATTCTGCAACTGGAGTTTAAACAGGTCAACGCTTAGCTGCATTACATGGCCTCTTTTATTACCTGGCTCCACGCAGCGTTACTGCAATTGAAATATAAAGATCATGATGCCGATGATGATGGTGATGATGATAATGATAGTTGTTTTAAGGGGGTTTAACATGTAGGTTAAAGGCTCCTAATGGTTTAGGTGATGGTTAAGATGAAAATAAATATTAAACTATAACTAAAACTAGCTACACACTAATAGACTAGGAAAAGAAATCGATGACAAAAGGACAATAAGGCAAATAAAGGAATAAAAATGCTCTCAAGAATGTGGATTGAGGGAGTTGGAAGGAAGGAGAGTCATGAAAGGCAGATAGAAAAGTAAAAGAGGAGAGGCTCTGCCCCACACGTAATGCATAAAAGGGGTAAAACCGAAGCCAGCTCAGCAATCCATTGTAGTCGCAAACTTTCGAACTGATGAGCTGTGAGCCCCCGTGAGGGTTTAGGGCACTACAAGTGGTGGGGCTATATACACCCTACCTTTAGTGGGGGCTTGAGCAAAAGACAGGAAATAACATGATAATAAAAAGAAGGCTTCCTCCTCACACAAGTAGGATATCACAAAAAATAAATAAACAAGGGCCAATTCAGTTGCAAAAGGAAGAGACACCCTAGGCCTCGGATACCCTAACAATGTCGGAGTTGGTAGAGAACAAGAGTTGAGAAAGTGTGGTCGACAGGAAAGAAAACAGAGAGAAGCCTAGCACAAATCAGTGGAAGTAATGACGGACTCAGCTGTGACTCCGTGGTCGTCAACCTACATGACACTAGATATGACTCCCAGGGGTGGAATTAAAGACCTCTTTTTTGTTTTATATCACTGGCTTCAAGGACGGTAACACATGGCATGCCTTTATAATGCGATACTGGTCCTAGGGTATGAAAAATTGTATTAGATAGCTAATAATAGTGTGCATGACCATTATTATTTTCCCTAAGTACAGAACATGGGACTGATGACCATGATTTCCAAGCCCCTAAGTAAGACAAAAACAAATTATATTTCTATACACCAAACTGATGTGGTTTCCCACTTCTACTCCAGGCAAATGTACATTTAATGTTAAGAATAGTGAAATGGTTTGCAACTGTCCAATGTTAGTACCTGACTTGCGGTTTTAAAAATGGAATGGAATGGAGTACACTTCCCCCAAAACTAACAAGAGGAGTGTTCGAATCCCCAACAACATCCATTCTTAAAGTCAATATAAATGGCTGTGCACTTCAGGTCATGACGGTCTCCTCTCCAATCCTACCCCTTGGTGGTGAAAAGCACACTCTAATACAAGCATAATAGTGACAGGGTATCTGTTAAATACCTAACTATCTCCAGATTTACCTTGAAATTTTGTAAAATCCACTAAATTTCCCGCCAATTGACCAAATGACACAAAATTCCAGCGAAATCCAACAAATGACCACCAGATTTATTGAAATATCCATTGATTTACCTAACAATGGTTTAAACTACCTGAAATTGATACAAATTTACCTGAATATATGAAAATATACTAAAATTTACCATTGTTACACAAAGTGGGCTGCAAACCATGTCATTTTTTTTTGGAAATTCACTAGATGTACTCGAAAATGCCATAATATTGCCTTTACGTGTATGCTTTTACTGTTGTTGTTGTTGTTGTTTCTTTTACCACACTCCCTACAGACAAAACTGAACATGACTTTCTCTTAGGCTAGGACCTCCACATTGGACGTGATAAGTGAGTTTCATCTTCCATAAACTCGTCTCTGAGGTGGGTGGCAGAAAAGGCATCCAGCTGTAAAAACCACACCCTGACATAGACTTAATAACCTCTTACGTTGAGGTTCCTAACACTAACGCCATTGAATGATTGAACGGTTTCCTTTTCACAATTCCTGTCTATACATTCCTCTTTAAGTTTGCTAAAATGCAATTAAATTTAATAAATACCTTAAGATGGTTTGATTTGTTTAAAGATATGGTGTTGATGATTGATATATATGTTAAGACTATTTTTTTTAGGTCTTGACTGGCCTTGCAATAAGAATTGACTAACCAAACATGAGTTGCCTATTAGGGAAACATTTTGGCCACTATGTTGGTTATTGACCAGTGAGTACAGTTCTAGAAAGCTGTTTATCATTTTTTGAAATCATATACAACAGAAGCTTAGACCTATAGACAAAACCGTCTGACCATGTTTGTTAAACAAGACATTATACCAGAGAAAATTAGGTTAGTTATGTAGAGCTTACCAAAAATAATGTTGTGTAACAGTAAATGCTAGTCATCAAACAGTTATGCAGTACTAAAAATAATCATCATACAATACCTGAGAGCGTTTCTGAAATTATTGATGTGTAACATGTTTCCAATCGCTTGCTGTATATTTTTTTTCCGTGGGGGTGATTATGAAGAAATGAAATGCATCACAAACTATGTGCGCACGCGGTGGCTGAGATTGATACTACGACGTACTGTCGGTTATGTAGCTATGTGGAATGTATATCACATATGGTTTACTTCAAGATTTGGAGATCCCATTAAAGATATTCCTACAATAAATGATCTTGAAATGGTCATTCCTTGGTGAGAAAATATTTATTATATGATATTTAATGAAAACAATTATGATTTATTAAATGTTTATACGTTTACTGCATTGTTATTTAATATAAGCACTCGAAGCACTATCGACCAAAATGCAACACTATCTGGAATGTATATTGCATACTTGAAGGTTTGGTGGTCCCATTAAAGGTATTCCTACAATAAATGATTTTCAAGTTGTCGTTCTATGGCGTGAAAATATTTAATATATGATATTTGCTAACAGGATTTGCCACTGGAATTATTTTAGAAGTAGTTATTTTAATGACCAACAGAGTTCATTATTAAGAAGGTAGATCCCTATGTGGGAATGCAGGATAACATGTAACATGTTATACATGATATGTGACAACTGTAAGGGCCCCTTCACACGAGGCCACTTAGCAGCGCTGCTTCGTGGCGCGTTGGTGGCGCTTCTACCAAGCGATAGTGGCGCGTTGGTGGCGCTTCTACAGAGCGTTAGTGGCGCTGCTACCAAGCGTAGCTCAGTTTTCCAGTAAACATGGACTTAGGGCGGTATTCATAATCGTCAATTATTTGCTCTCTAATCTCTGATTCCTGAATCAGTGATTATGTGTGGATCTCCAATTATTCGTCGCATGTATTCATAGTCGTCCAACAATCTGTGATTCATGAATCATTGATTCGTCGATCTCCGATTATTTGCGCCAATCTCTGATTCATGAATTACAGCTTCAATCATAGATTATTTGAGGTACTATGAGAACGTTATCGTTCGGTATCGAAACCAGCGCGAAGAAGGCGGTGACAATCGGGATTCAATGGAACACACTTCCGTAGGGATAAGCCGAGCAGAAGCCGACTTTGTGCAGTTGTGACTGAATTATTTCAACTTGTTGACTAGAATTTTCTTCAATTTGTACCCAGCAATAATATCAGACCGCTTCAACATTTAAAAGCCAGACAATTTTTGTACTTTTTCACTCAGTGACGAAACAGTTGTATAGTTTGATTGAATTACATTAATTGGATGAAACAAATCATTAAAAAGTCCAAATAAAATGCTAGCATCACTTGGGGACATGTGCTTTTCAATTTTCTTTACAACTAAGATACTAACATTTTGGAAGAGGAAAGTCGCTTCACTTTTCAACCATTCACTAAACCCTTCAATAATCTTACTAAGTAGATCACCAACATGGCCAGAAGCAATTACATTCATTATATCCTTCAGTTGTGTTTTTGAAACAAGCAATTGAGAATATGGATATTAATTAAGATCCTTCTAATTCCAAAACAACGTCTGCAATAAACTTTCAATCTTCAAAAACTAATGCTGCTTGGGATTTTACCAGTTTGCAAAATCTGGCATCTTCCATTTCTGCCAACAAGTTTACCACTCGTACAGGTTTCAATGACACTGTTTGAAAAATGAGTGGAGGTTATCTACATTTGCATGTGTGTAAGAGGCAGCTTTAAATCAACTTCCCCATCTACTGACCACAGGCTCGGGATACAATGAAATTGCCATATCTGGGAAGTATTCGTCTAGGTAGGAACGAAACATGTGTTTGATTTCCTTTGACATATGAAAACAGTTCTTTGTTTTCGACACTATGGCATTAAGTTCTTCACTCGCAAACGGTTTATCTCTGCTGTGCACCGTAATACTTGTCGAGCGACCCATCTTCGCTACTGTCTGTGATCACTTTTTACTTTATTTTATCTGACCACGAAGCTGAAATACACCAGTCAATCGTGCTGGTTTGGATTTCATAGTACCGTGAGGAAACAGGCTGGTGTGGGATTACCAGCCACCCCAAGAAAAATATTGTATACATTTCATTTCGCAAGAAGCCTGGAGCCTAACCCTTTTCTTTGATGCCATGCCTTAAAGAGATTTTCCAGAACATTAATGATAACAGATATTTCCGTCCTGTTGATGAGTCTTTGTTCGCTTTTCCCTTTCTTTTCATACATACCGGTAATCTTGAAACAGCATTTCTAGCTCGTTATTCACTACAGATTTCGCTGCAATATCGCGCTTATCGCGAAATAATTGAATTTCGCTTTAAAATTGTCTTATCGCTTTAATTCGCAAACATTATCTCAACCAGAAATATATGATTTGTAATGATATCGCATAATCGCTTCAAAATACTCTTCGTCACGTTTATCGTTAATGCGAAAAAATCATGCCCGAGTTGTTGATGCCAAATAATGTGAAACTTGTGAGAATTAAATACGTATTTTAATTACATGGAGTATTGTTTGGTTTACCACATCACGAATACCAGTACATGTCAACGTGGATATCACAGTTTCAGTAGTTTACACTTTAAAAACATTGAACATCAGCCTAGCATACACATGAAGACTTGCTCTATTGAATTGAAGTTTCATAACAATAGTGCCACTAGTCCAAACTTTAAAATTCCTTTTCGATAAAGACAAACCACATTACGCTCCATCATCTTGAAAGTACAGACGCAAGATCTCTTGTGTTGCTGCCAGACCATCTGCAGGGAGATTCCATGCCGGTTGCACAGGCACTTCTTCAGGGTGCTCTTCTTCGTATTCAGTCCAAATATCATTAACAATGAGAGAAATGTTATGCAGAACAGCTGTGGCAATAATAATGGATGTTGTAGTCTCACGTTTAGTGGCCAATCCTTTAGAAACACAAGGAAATCGTCTTTTCCACACTCTAAAAGCTCTTTCAGCAATGTTTCTCCCCTTCCTCTGAGCTCTATTGTACCTGCAAAGAGGAAAACCTAAATCATTAACCAAATTCCAGTAAATTCTCATGTCAGATATAAATTTTGGATCCACATAATTGCAGGGGAAAAGGCAAGACTTACCATACTTGAGGTCTTGTCTCAGGATCGAGAAATGGAGTGAACATGAATGGCTCACTCCTGTAGCCTGAATCACCCAACAGAGCTCCAGGCAATTCTCCTGTGCTGAATCGGTGACGAATGCGGCTGTTTTGAAATATTCCGCTGTCATGCTGTCTGGCCAATTGGGTACTAAATCGACAAATTCCATCCCAGGCCCAACAACTGCCTGTAATAGAAACAGACATTGCTAGTTAACAGCAGCTCCCAACTTTAAACATTGGTATTGTAACACACTATTGTTTGCTTCTCACTTAGCCTACCTGAACATTCAAAGAGAAATAGGATATCCTATTTCGGTACACTTCACCAATCTGTTGGAGTTTTGTCGACGTTATCCTCTCATGACTGCAGTCTATGGCACCCAAAATATTCGGTATGGCCCTGTCGTCTGGATGATCCCTTCTTCTCTGCAACTCACTGAAGATACGTTTTGTTGTGGCTTGTTCCGCAGCAGTGCCAGGCATTGCTATGTAATGTGGTAACTGTTGGGCCAGTAGTCTTGAAATACGAGCTACGATTCTGCTTGCAGTTGCCTGGGATATTCCAGTCAAATCACCCACAACAACCTGCAAACCACCATATAGTTAAAACTGAGTTATTGCATTTATTATTAATGGAAATTTTGTTATCCAATGTATGCATATTCAAAAATAACATTTCCATACCTGGAAGGACGCTGTGGCATAAAATCGAAGGGCAAGCAGTAATTGAAAAATTGGTGCAATTGGCAGTCCACGGTTATTATATTTATGGAGAGGTTCTTCAAATCGTGGCAGAATGTAGGTCTGCACTGCATCTTTGGTGAAGCGGAACCGTTGTCGAAATTCCTCCTCAGAATAGAACTCCAGTGGATTTTGAGCATCTCTGATGAACTGCTTAGGAGCCCGAACATTCAATTCTGCCACGTCCTCTTCAACCATAACTTCTAGCTCCTCTTCCTCCATAACTTCCACCATATACTCAACAATATCCATTTCGAACGCAAATGAGTAGGTTTTTTGAGGTTATCCTTTCGTTTTGTCTGCAGCAACGCAACACCAATAATTACGGTCGGGACCGTAATTGATGAATCTGAGATTATTTCAACGAATAATCAGAGATTGTTCGACTATGAATACTTGACAAATAATCAATGATTATTTAACGACTATGAATACATAAAAATCGGAGATTGGTCAATCACAGATTCATGAATCAGAGATTGAGGACGAAGCAACGATCGTTGATTGTTTGACGTCTATGAATTGAAATCTGCACTCAATGAGAGATTCAATCGGAGATTGAAAATAATTGGCGACTATGAATACCGGGCTTAGAAGGTGATATAATTCTTGCCATGCTCCTCATACGGAGGAGAAAGAGACTTAAACGGAAAAAAAGAAGATTCTGGGTGCATCCATTGGTTTTGGAAAGGCAGAATCGAGGACTGTTCTACATCTTATTCGATGATCTACAACAGGATGACGAAAAGTTCTTTGCGTACTTTCGCATGTCCAAAAATCATTTTGAGAGTCCCACGCCGTAGTTGTGATCGTAGTTAGTTGTTTATTTATTGAGTTTTTAAGGGGCGGGACTACAAGGTCATCTGCATCTGTAGTTGTGGTCGTTTAATCGTGCACCACGGCTGTGAGGGCAGCTGTAGCAAGTCTACAGATCGTAGGTTGAAAACCCAGCACTGACAGAAAATATCCAGAGTGTGGTTTTTCTACACTCCATCTAGGCAAATGCCGGGATATTACTTTACCACTGCTAGTAACTCACATGATAAGGACTTTCTGGCCTCTGAGACTTACGAAGATATCCAATTAACTACGGAATCAACCAGCCAGTGCATACCCATAAGGTATCTTCTGAAAATGGGTATCATAATGTTTTCTTGCGATTCTGTTGAATCATTCTTCAGTACATCCTCCAGAGGCTCACGACTAGTGGGACGTGGGGTTGGTAACCACGAGACCCCAGCTGAGTCCGGTATTGCTTGCACTTACTTTGCGCCGGGCCCCTTTCTGTCATCTTTCATGTCAACCACCCTTGATCACCTTTCGATCACTTACGACATTACGACACTCCCCCTCCCTCAGGGGCTTACAACTTGTGGGACGTTGGTTGGTGACCACGGGCCCCAGCTGAGTTCGCGATTGCTTCCACTTAATTGTGCTGGGGTCCTCTCTGGCATATTTCCTGTCGACCTCCCTTATCAACTCTTGTTCTCTTCCAACCCTGACGGTATTAGGATATCCGAGGTCTAGGGAGTCTTTCAAATTCCCGCCTTAATTGGACCTTGTTCATCTTTCCTGATACGGTACCCTCATTCTTCAAAGGGTCAGATCGCTTGTTTTTCTTGTCATCATTTCTCTTGCCTTCTGCACAAGGTCATAAAGGAGGCAGGGTGTGTGTAGACCCACCACTGAAGGTGCGCCCTGGATAGTGCTATACCCTCAAGGGCTCACGGCTGTTGAGTTCGGGAGGATACCTGAGCTGGATCTGTTCTTTTCCCTTTTCCAGTGACTCTGGGGCGGACAAGGCTCTACATCCTTCCAAATCCATCAATTCTCATTTTTCGAGGGTTGAGGGTATTTCTTTTACCTGTATTTTATTTCCCTTATTCCTTCCTTTTGTTCTTTTCTTCTCTTAATCCGTAAGTTAGTTGTAAGTTTTAGTTCTAGTGTTCATTTCATCATATTTCATTTTCACCCAAACATTTATAGGCCGATAACCTCGATGTTAGGCCCTTTAACATCAACAAACATCAAATTACAATTTCAGCAATACCATTGCCGACAATGAAAACTGCATGTCCGGGTTACGTTGTATACACAGTGAAAATAATTTCTTGTATGAAATGTTTGGATTGCATTTCTCAGAAATCTAACTCATTAATCTAACCGCAGCAACAGACTTGCCCGCGTCATTGCAGAGAAATTTGTATCACCGATTACGGATATTAGACCGTATTGCACAAGCCGAAATAGGCTACCGGTTGCTTCCAAATGCCTTCTGTACTAACCACTCAGCAGGAAAGTTAATGAAGTTTTATAAAAACCTAGTGAACCTAGTGGAATTCTATTTTAATAAGGTGTAAGGTATGCCTACTTTCTCTCAGATTTAATATCACGCTATTTTATTTTGTGATATAATTTGCATGTTGATACTGCGGAAATTCTAATCAGTCATACGTCTTTGTTATGCTATGCGGTGTTGACTGCGCTGTGTGAGCAGTTGAGTAACTAACGGGATTTCATGTAAAAAGCCTCATTGTCTAGGCCGGTAGTGGAGAGCGCAGCTGGCATCCAGTCGGCCGTGAAAATGCACGACCATGTGGCGAGCCGTCCGTTAGTAGCGCTATCGACGCGCCACTAACGCGCTACGTATGCGCCACTATTAGTGGCGTGGCTGCAGCCTCGTATGAAAGACACAATCTAGTTCCTGGTTTCGCGAAGAGAAGCGCTTCTTTTTGAGGCCGCCACCAGCGGCGAAGTCAACTACACAGAGCGTCTGTTGCGCCACTGTATTGTGGCGGTGGCTGTGTGTGAACGCTCTCATTTATCTATAGTATTTATGGCCTCGTGAGAAAGGGCCCTAAGGGTTGTGATTTTTAAGATGCCTTTATCCCTATATCAATCACTCCGTTTACAAGACAGATAACTGTAATTTTATGGAAAAATCAAAACAAAACAAAAATCTGCATTGAAAAACCAAAAAGTGGTTCAGCAAATATACACTTAACGTGCAAAAAAACAGGAAATATATACAAACTACTGTATGTTAATTAATTTAATTATATATATATATTTACAATAGGTATATATACACACACATAATACAGCTCTTTTTGTTTATGTTTGCATGTTATAGTTTTTAAATATCACACTTGTTGAAAAATTATTTTTAGGGGTTGGGGGGGAGTGTGTTACTACGTTGACCCATTACACAATAATACCAGCTTTACGAAGTACATCTTCTATTATTAATAGCTCTTCCGGATAACCAATATGACCAGCCTGTTTACAGGCATGCAACAGCTGTAGACGTTCGACTAATATATTAGTACCGTTCCATTTGCTATTTTTTATAAATGGTTTCAAAAACTCGGGAAGCAGTTCATCATTATTACCATCATCATCATTATCATCCTTATCATTATAATGATCTTCATAATGATCATCAGCATCATCGTCATCATTACCATCATAATTTCCACCTGTGTCCACAGTCTGTTCAATGGTTTGAGTTGCCTTTGATAGTGTTGAAAGCATCTTTTTAGATGTGCTAGAGTGCTTTAACATTATTATGTTATTATTATCACCATCACCTTCCCCCACCAACTTCTTAATGGGGTATGTTGTCTCTGATAGAGTTGAGGGCTTTTGAGACTTGGGTGTATGTCTGAACATGGGTTTTACAGGAGGTGTTAAAAGTTTCTCATTAAACAACTCGCAAACAGCATGTGTGCGTTGTAGTGTATTAAACTTGAGGTTAATATTATTTGGAGCAGCACTATCTTTTTCTTGGACTTGGTTTTTTGCTTTGGTTTGAGTTTTCCTTACATTTAGACTAGCGTGATTATTAAGTTTACTATCATGATTGTTTGAAAAAAGTATGTCCAATTGTTTTGTCTTAAGCATTCCTCGACACTGTTTCGATCGTTGATTTGAACGGCGCCAAATAACAGTTCCATTTTTATTGCTTCGTTTCACAATATATGCATATACTTTATAGTATGCATAAGGCTTACCATACCTAGTCACTGATACTTCCATATGAACTGTCAAGCATAAACTAATCTCCAGTAAAGACAACTTGGTAATAACAACAATAGTTTAATGTGGGAGTATATATATATGCAAAAAGTGAGAGCAAAGGTGGGGTAAAAAGTGTCAGCAAAAGTGGGAGCAAATGTGGGAGCAAATCTGTAAGCAAAAAGGGGGAGCAAATAAGGGAGAAAATGTGGGAGCGAAGCAAATATAAAAAGTGGGAGCAAATATGCTAACAAATATTTCAACAAATATGCCAGCAAAAGTAAATACACAAGTCAATATAGTTTAAAGTGCAAAGAAAATATGGAAGCAAATATGAGAGCAAAAGTGGTGTTTTTTCGACTACTAGACATAACTATCTTAGTCATAACCTAACCTAACCTAACCTAACCAAACCTAATCAAACCTCACCTAACCTTACCTCACCTAACCTAACTTCACCTAACCTAAACTAACCCAACTTGACCTAACCTAACCTAACCTCACCTCATCTAACTTCACCTAACCTAACCTAACCTAACTTCACCTAACCAAACATAACCTAACCTAACCTAACTTCGCCTTACCTAACTTGACCCAACTTCACCTACCTAACCTAACCTAACCCAACTTGACCTAACCTAACCTAAACAAACCTAACCAAACCTAACCTAACCTAACCTCACCTAACGTGACCTCACCTAACATAACTTCACCTAACCTAACCTAACCTAACCCAACTTGACCTAACCTAACCTAACCCAACTTGACCTAACCTAACCTCACCTAACCTAAACTAACCTAACCTAACTTCACCTTATCTAACTTCACCTAACCTAATCTATCCTAACCTAACTTCACCTAACCTAACCTAACCCAACCTAACCTAACCTAACCTAAACTAACCAAACCTAACCAAACCTAACCTAACCTAACCTCACTTAACCTAACTTCACCTAACCTAACCCAACTTGACCTAACCTAACCTAACCTCACCTAACCTAACCTCACCTAACCTAACCTCACCTAACTTAACTTCACTTAACCTAACTCCACCTAACCTAATCTAACCTGACCCAACTTCACCTAACCTAACCTAACTTGACCTAACCTAACTTCGCCTAACCTAACATGACCCAACTTCACCTTACCTAACCTAACCCAATTTGACCTAAACTAACCTAACCTAACCTAACCTCACCTAACATAAATGCACCTAACCTAACTTCACCTAACCTAACCTAACCTAACCCAACTTCATCTAACCTAACTTAACTTAACCTAACCTAACTTGACCCAACTTTACCTAACCTAACTTCACCAAACATAACCTTTCAACTCTCAGATCAATATTAAATTCTGGGCATAGTTAAGTTGGAGCCCAAGACTTCAGGGATAACACCCGAGTATACTAACCACTACACCGCGCGATGGGCAAATTATCATGCAACTCAACATAAAAATTAAAGTTTCTTGTAGTGTAACTCATTGGCTGACAACCATAGTTGGGAATTCAAACCCAAGAACTCAGGACTTTCGTTTTGAACATTATCAGAAATAGTATTCCATTTACATTTTGCTGCTGCTTATAGTTATAAGAGTTGGCATTAATATGGGGAGCAATGAAGTGGGAGAAAATGCGGGAGCCAATATGGGAGCAAAAGTGGGAGCAAATATGGGAGCAACTGTGGGAGCCTATATGGAAGCCAATATGGGAGCAAATATGGGAGCAAATGTGTGAGCAAATCAGCTCACCTCGGATATCACCAGTGAGTACTCATATCCACCGCTAGGCAGCGGAAACATACTTTGCGTGTTGTATGTAACTATCTTACAAAGTTTGACTGCATGCAAAACGTGCTTGTAAAAGCTGTGCATATAATTTTAATATACAATTAACACTAAGTGTTCAGAACTAACTTGTATAGCCTTGTCTAGGTGTATTGAGGATCCTTAGCAAGAAAGACTGACTAACCCAGGAATGTAAGGCCTTGCCATATGCAGTAAGCACCTGTTGGCAGAAATTGGTTCCCAATAATAACAGACTTAATGAATATGAAACGTGTTTTGAGTGTTGTCTAAAATCCTATTTTATACGTTGTGATACGTGTAAGGATTTAAGACGACACTCAAATGAAGACACACAAAAGACGTTTGTGTCGTCTTAAATCCTTATACGTATCACAACGTATAAAATAGGATTTCAGACGACACTCAAAACACGTTTCATATTCATTAAGTCCGTTATTATTAGGAACCATTTTCTGCCAACAGGTGCTTACTGCATATGGCAAGGCTTTACACTCCTGGGTTAGTCAGTCTTTCTTGCTAAGGTTCCTCAATATACCCTAGACAAGGCTATATATGTTAGTTCTGAACACTTAATGTTAATTGTATATTAAAATTATATGCACAACTTATACAAGCACGTTTTGCAGCAGCCAAACTTTGTAAGATAGTTACATACAGCACCCAAAGTATGTTTCCGCTACCTAGCGGTGGATATGAGTATTCACTGGTGATATCCGAGGTGAGCTGATTTACTCACACATTTGCTCCCATATTTGCTCCCATATTGGCTCCCACATTTGCTCCCTTTTTGCTCCCATATTGGCTCCCACATTTTCTACCATATTGGCTCCCACATTTGCTACCACTTTTTTGATCCCCATATTAATGCCAACTCTTATAACTAACACAATTTGACCACACTACTAAAGTAATGGCCTTGGGGGGGGGGGGGGGAAGCTACTGGGCCATAGTAAGTCCATACTCAGAGGGTAATTGTCTGAAACCTTCTTCGAACCTCGGAACCCAGAAATAATACTAAGGTGATCGGGTAAAATCATAATGTATTGACAATAAACATGCATACAAATATAAACAAACACTTACTAAATCAAGATGTGGATTCTGACATCAATCATTTGCTTCTTCCAGTTGACTGTCATAAATATTTTAGCAAGTCAACTAATGTTGTTACAATGAAGTAAATAAGCGGGGCTTTCAACCAATCATCTGTTGTCGTTAGTGAGAATCCAAGCTAAATATCAAGAGGACGACGAATTAAATATTCCATATCTTCATTATGCCCCTACATAGTGCATCATACCGTATTTCATACATTTCCACACCAATAATTAATTAATTCCCGAGACAATACATGTCACAAAGCTAGGCCTACGTATGTTACTATTACCAATATAATACGTTGCCTAAAACTGAAGAATTAATGTCCACCAACTTAAAATATACGGAGCTAATACGTCTTTTCACCTCAATGGTTACCAAATTCTCTTAAAATATTAACAACCGATGATCACTCATAGTTAAAAACAATACGACCACCGCCATCATGAAAAAACAGTTGATAAACGATAACCGTACTAGCGCTGTAGAACATCAAAACAAGTCCTACATTAATAAACTTTACACAGACCATAAGGCATACTACTCGTAATTAAAAGCAGTTACATTTTAACAGAAAACAAAACAAAACATTAATTACGCAAACAAATATGAGTGTCAGTTAGCCTACCAGTGTGAAGACACGAGGATGACATAAATATTAAATTTATAACCTTGAAGACCCATTTCATGCAAGGTAGAATAATACCATATAAATACATTTACCTTGCCAGTCGATACAGTCACAAATACTTACGATGACAAATAGCCTACATTAATTCCATTATATGTAAATCATATCCTGACGTTTATCTCCAGTAAGATTACAATTTGTAACCAACCAATAAACTTGGCGAAGAGGGATCATATCATTAAACTACTCCACATATCGTAGAACTTTCAGCTTTCTTCTTATGTATTAATATAATTACGTAGATCCATGATAGTTAGTCCCAACAACATCAGTACGAATATCTTGCATGTCATGAAAAATACCAGCCTTCCACAATCATGAACAATCACGTCGAGGTTGTTCAAATACTCCATTGCCAGATCAAAGCTCTTCCTAGCGGACAGAGAGGGGAACTACCATCTCGTGCTAGACAGCACCGGCAAGTGATGCCACCTATCGATGACTAGCCAGAACTAACTCCGCCGCTCTTTTCAATTATTCGTGCCAAAGTATAATTTGTACATTCGAGCAGAGAATAGTGCCAATTATCGGCACAGACTCCCAGGCCCCAAACTTGTCGATGGTTCGCAGAACCGAGACGACGTAAATTGTACAAGTGTATCAACATGCAGAATTATGCAAATCTTTAAGCATAAATAAAGTTTTTGCCAATTACCACGAACACAGTAGCTTCAGAATTAGAAATACTTAATCAAAAGTTCCTTTCAGTTTTCATCAGCACCATAACACTTAAACCTATCATGCCAAGAACATAAACAATTACTTAAGTGTAGAATACATCGAGTAGGTTTTCTTTGTACAATTTCCAATAACATTAATACAAATGGCATCTTGAATAAACGATGGCAGGTACAGTCTCGTCCGAAGGTTATACAGATTGGTCCAATATCCTGGCCACTGACATCTTCTCGCACTGCATAACACTCCAAACGCAGAACATGACCTCGATGAAAGTAGCTGAAATCAAAATTCCACTGCGACAGAAATATGTAATGTAAAGCTTAATATCTAACCTTGACACTCATTTACAATGAAACAAATTACAAAAATATTACATGATGGCATCAGATTTTACAGCAATTACCCAGTACTATCAAGAATCCACATCTTTACAGGTGAAATGTTTAACAATGACCTTCAACTAACACAGAAAATGGCATGCATGTTTTAGAAAATTACAATATCCTGAAAATATTACAATAATAACAGTATTTTCCAAAAATAAGTTCCAATAATAATGCTGAATGGCAGATGAGCTCTCATATTTACAAATTAAAAACAATTTTTTTCCCAAAAGACGAAGGCAAAGTCCCACAATGCATATCTGTTCAACCTATTTATCCAAAAATACAGTAAAATAAAATGCCAAAGGAAACACCCAAAAGCAAAAAAAAACCAAGAAAAACCCAAGAAGAACAACAGAAAGACCCTATTATCAATCAAAGTACAGGACACACGTGCATACCAAAGCAGAATTACACAAAACTTATACCATGACACATAAACTTTAAAAAAATCCCCAGAAAAATATTACAATTACAACCCTCAAATCATTAAGAAACAACAATCAGAATATGAATTAACACTTGTCAACACATCCACACAAAACACAAATACATAAATACCCTTTCAAATACAGACTCAGACCAAACAGACACTAGGAAAACGAGACGAAACACGCATTTCATGAGGCCTTTAGTGAGTCTCCGTATATTGACCAAATACCACGAATCAATTCATCATATCACATCACATTACTTAACCTAAAGTATTTATTTCTCAGTCTCACAGCAAATAAGATTGAGTCACTCAATCAACTGAAGACATAGGAGAATTGTTTATAAATACTTACCAACATATTCAACTCAAATCTAAGCAAATGAACCCCCATAACATTCATCTGGTAGACTTGCGTTGACAGATGTGTCAACAAAATGCTAATTAATATCCACGATCCTAAGTAAAATACAATGACCATTAAACCCCTTAAATTCATAATCATCCACACTTATCTGGACACCCACAAAACAACAACAAGGAAACCAACCCAATTAGCAAAAACAAAACAAATCACATCAAATACAAGTACTCACATTTATACATTCTGAATGTCCGACTTTGGAAATGCACAAATTTAGACAATAACATAAACAACATCATCATTCACTCTTGACATAGCCTAGTATATCAACTAAATAAACAATACAGCGAACAAGACGAAAACAAGAACAGACTCGACAGAAATCCCTCAATAAATGACCAACAGAAGACCCTAAATGAAAGAGGATCAACTAACCACACGTGCAGACCAGCAAGCTACTAACGTACCCAAACATTCTTTCAAATCACACGACCTTACAAACTCCCCAAATTAATAAAACCATTTACTACCCACAAATCCCCATGATTTTCCAAAATATAAATTGACACACGGTTAGGACATCGACATACACAAATAAATAATAACCCTTAAATAAAACACACTGAAATCAACATGTCATACTAGCCGCATTTTACCCTGGCATAGCATGAAACAAACTACAGCTCCAAAAATTAATAACAAAAGGTTTACTGATCAAACTATAAAAAATGATTTTAAACTGAAGCTAACCAAAAGATTCCAAATTTTAGATCAACAAGAATCAGAACAAACGGTAGAGGAAAAATGGCAAAAAATAAAGGATTCTATCACAACAATCGCCGAAGAAGTTGTAAGCTATCGAGAGAGTACAAAAGGGAAAACACCTTGGTTTAATGAGGATTGCCAAAGATTAATAGACGATAGATTAAGAGCAAAAAAGTTGATGCTTACCAAACAAACTCTAACCAACAAACAAAATTACAAACAGATAAATAGGAAGACTAACAAAACATTACGAGCAGCTAAACGGAACTTTGTGAAAGGTCAGCTAAGAAAAGCAGAAGAGGATAGCAACAAAAATAATACAAGATAATTTTTTCGCTCTGTCAGATATTTTAAACAAGGGTACAAGGCAAGATCAGTAGGGGTAAAAGATAGGAATGGCAATGTTGTTTGCAACCAAACAGAAGTGCTAGCAACTTGGAAAAAATACTTTGAAGACCTCTTAAATTGTGAAGAAGTGGCAACAAGCATTGAAGAGGAATTATACCTAAATGTCCAGCCAAAGATTAACCCTCCTACCTATGAAGCAGTTGAAAAGGTAGTTAAAAGTTTAAAAAACAATAAATCCCCTGGAGAGGATAACATAATAGCAGAACTTCTTAAAGCAGGTGGAAGCCCTTTGCTGAAAAGGTTACATAACTTAATTGTAGAAAACTGCAAGAAGGAAGAAATCCCAGTAGAATGGAAGATGGCAGTAGTAGTTCCGATTCACAAAAAGGGAGATAAATTCGAGTGCAATAATTACCGAGGGATATCATTAATAAGCAGCGCATATAAAGTATTCTCAAGAATAATTTACAACAGACTAGCATGCTATGCAGAAGAAATTCTTGGAGATCACCAAGCAGGATTTAGAAGCCAAAGATCTACAACAGACCAAATTTTTGTCTTAAAGCAAGTAATATCCAAATATTGGGAGTTTAACAAAACAGCCCATCTTCTTTTTGTAGATTTCAACAAGGCATACGATAGTGTCAATAGGAAACAAATGTGGAAATACATGCAGCGGAATGGAATACCAGAAAACTTATCACTATGGCAAAACTGTGCACAGAAGGGTCCAAATGCAAAATTAGAATCAATAATGAATATACCGAAGAATTTAATGTCAACACTGGAGTAAGACAGGGAGATGGACTCTCGCCTTTATTATTCAATTTAGCTTTAGAAGAAACATTGAAACGAGTAAACCAGCTCCACCCAGGCCTTGAAGTGGGAAACAAGATAAACATATTAGCTTATGCTGATGACATAACACTCGTGGCAGAAAGCGAATACGATCTAAAAATACTCACAGAAACCCTTATTGAAGAAGCCAAGGAGGTAGGTCTAATGATAAATGAACAAAAAACAAAATATCTAGTTGTAGGAAGGAATGCAGCACAAGTACAAAACCCCTGAACAGTTGCTTCATACGCTTTTCACAGATGTACTGAGTTCAGATATCTGGGGATTTTCATAGACCAGAATAATATGGAAGAAACAGAAATAAAATCAAGAATTCTCAGTGGCAACAAAAGCTACTGGTCTCTGCAAAATCTCTTAAAGAGTAAAATTATATCTAGAAAAACTAAAGTGAGAATTTATAAAAGCATTATACTTCCTGTTGTCACGTATGGCTCAGAAACCTGGGTATTGTCCAAGCAAACTGAAAGGAAATTAGTAACTTTTGAAAATAGAATACTACGACGCATTTTCGGACCGATAGTAGAAAATGGCCAGTGGAGAATTAGAACAAATAAGGAATTGCGGGATCTCTACAAAGAACCGGATATCGTCGCCCGTGCCAAAAGCCAAAGACTGCGCTGGGCTGGTCATGTGCATAGAAGAAGTAGAGAATTGAATTTAAGGGCAGTTTTGGAAGGTGTACCCAGAGGAAGGCGACCATTGGGACGACCGAGACTTCGCTGGTGGGACCAAGTTCAAAAAGATATGAGAAAAATCGGAGTCACGGAGGACATAATGGATGATCGAGAAAGATGGCGCCGTGCTGTTGGCGAGGCCAAAAACCTGCTTAGGTTTGAGTGGCCATCTAGGTAAGGTAAGGTAAGGTATAGCATGATTTACCGTCACCAAACAACATTTCGGCAAGTAGTTACCTTCATAAATCAACAAGCAGATAAATTACTAAGTCATCACTCGGAGAACAGAAGAGGTTTGTAATTACTTACCTATGATATCCCTACATAGTATTATTTTATACGTACGGCGTATTTAATTAAATTCAATTATAAATTAAGCAAAAACAAATCCTAACCTTAATTCACTTTAAGAAACAACCAAGAGACCCACCCGATTACAAAACAAAACTAATAACAATCACCCACAGTCATGCACTCAATTACATTTACACAAGTTTGTCACTTCAGACCTAACACAATTTAGACAATAACAAACAAGAAGAACCTTTATAGATTTGCACAATCTAGCAGAATGTGCACCACACGTGTAGACAAATACACACATCAAAAACAGATGCATGTCCTGATGACCAGAATTCGTCTACACAATTTTGACAAAAACAAACAAGAAGAACCTTTATAGATTTGCCCAATCTAGCAGAATGTGCACCACACGTGTAGACAAATACACACATCCATAACCTACATAACACATGCATGTGGTGATGACCAGAATTCGTCTACACAATTCGTCAATACACCACAACGAAGATTAACTCAAATTATCATAATCAGCATCGCACCATCGACTAATGTGGTTATACGAGCCACAAAAATCGCATCTCTTACCTTTGCTGGCTCTACTCCCATTAAACCTCTGGTCAGCACGCCCCTGACATATATGGCTTTGAACAATTGTAGGCACGAACTCACGGCTTCCCTGTAAATTCTTATAAAGAACAAGACTACTACAATTATCCATAAGCTGCATCTCTTCACGTGGCTGAAAATAATTTATACCAGAACCATCCCCTAATTCCAATAATTTCTTTAAAAAAATTCACAAATAAATTAATATCAGTGCCATAGCACACATCTTTCAAAATTAGAGCTAATGGGTTAGGAAAGCAAGCAAATTTAGCCTTACCGTCAGTGATAAGTTTATTTAGAGAAACAACGTGAGTCAAGGCTCGATTATCAGAAGAATTAAGCCTATTCACTCCTTCTATCACGTCACATTCACCAAATAAGCTATCAACAGTTTGTACTTCCTTATCACTACAAGTACGGTGAGATACAAACCTGTTTCCAGCACTACCAACGTCATGACAAGAAATTGAACTAGATAAATCGTTACATCTTTTATCTAAACGTGAATTACCACCAGCATTCAAATTACTAGGGCTCGACATGACCTCAGGTGTATTTCTTGATGAGCCTATTTGTTTATTTACCTCAGTAGTATTATTAGTTTGCAAAGCGCCTAATATATTTTCATTATTCTCCATCGACACTGACTCAAAATTACCAATAAAATAACCGACAGTAGTGGCTACGCTGGCTAAAGCACTGCGTTAGGCCATGGGACCAAGCTCTCTGCTGACTCGGTAGACGCGTGGGTTCGAGCCCCACCGTCGGCTGTCCTTGAAATGGTTTTCCCTGGTTTCCCCATTTTCAACACCAGGCAAATGCTGGGACAGTACCTTCTGACAGGCCACGGCCGCTTCCTTCCACATCCTTGCCAGTTTCATTCATGTTCATCCTGTCCATCTCTCACCCCGACGCGCAGGTCGCCCACGGGCGTCGAATAGAAAGACCTGCACTCGGCCTCTCAGGAGGCCACACGAAAAAAAACCAATAAAATTACTATTATTCACAATGCCATCACAAGAATCACTAACATATGAGCAAACACTTTCAGAACATACAACAGGTTCACTAATATTCTCAGAAATATCACTCGAGGACAACCGATTAAAACTATCTATCAGCTTGTCGCGAAGCCCAATTAGCTTGGTGGAAAAAACAACATCACTCTTAGGCCGATATTCAATTAAGCTCACTAAGCGATTAAACCAGTGTAGAGAACGAAATTTTAATTTGCTCACACGATATGTCGTAGGTTTGGCAACTTGCTTTAACTCATCACAGGTCACTAATATGTTTGAAACATATATCACAACATCAGACCTACCTTTCGTCCCATAAGAATGTTGATCAGTAAGACTACCAACAGAAGCTGACTTTAAGGTTTTGAGAAGAATTATATCCAGTTCACGATGAAAATTAGGGTTGCCATTCTTTATTTGTATTTCATAAGCCAGTTCCTCTTTGGATAAATATGGTGCAGCTTTTAAAATGCTCTCGTCCATTCAGTATATTATCACATGAAACATAAATAACAACAAAATTATACAAACATAAAACAATAACAACAAACATTAAAATCACACACTTTATGCCCAAGCATACCCCTAAGCCCCAAGATTCAAAGACCAGCCTCAAACAACTACTGAATGTGGTACAAAATCTAACCACGCTACTGCTATAACACATTTTGTCCCACTACTAAAGTAATGGCCTTGGGGATGGAAGCTACTGGGCCATAGTAAGTCCATACTCAGAGGGTAATTGTCAAAAACCTTCTTCGAACCCCGGAACCCAGAAATAATACTAAGGTGATCGGGTAAAATCATAATTTATTGACAATAAACATGCATACAAATATAAATAAACACTTACTAAATCAAAATGTGGATTCTGACATCAATTATTTGCTTCTTCCAGTTGACTGTCATAAATATTTTAGCAAGTCAACTAATGTTGTTACAATGAAGTAAATAAGCGGGGTTTTCAACCAATCATCTGTTGTCGTTAGTGAGAATCCAAGCCAAATATCAAGAGGACGACGAATTAAATATTCCATATCTTCATTATGCCCCTACATAGTGCATCATACCGTATTTCATACATTTCCACACCAATAATTAATTAATTCCCGAGACAATATATGTCACAAAGCTAGGCCTACGTATGTTACTATTACCAATATAATACGTTGCCTAAAACTGAAGAATTAATGTCCTCCAACTTAAAATATACGGAGCTAATACGTCTTTTCACCTCAATGGTTACCAAATTCTCTTAAAATATTAACAACCGATGATCACTCATAGTTAAAAACAATACGACCACCACCATCATGAAAAAACAGTAGATAAACGATAACCGTACTAGCGCTGTAGAACATCAAAACAAGTCCTACATTAATAAACTTTACACAGACCATAAGGCATACTACTCGTAATTAAAAGCAGTTACATTTTAACAGAAAACAAAACAAAACATTAATTACGCAAACAAATATGAGTGTCAGTTAGCCTACCAGTGTGAAGACACGAGGATGACATAAATATTAAATTTATAACCTTGAAGACCCATTTCATGCAAGGTAGAATAATACCATATAAATACATTTACCATGCCAGTCGATACAGTCACAAATACTTACGATGACAAATAGCCTACATTAATTCCATTATATGTAAATCATATCCTGACGTTTATCTCCAGTAAGATTACAATTTGTAACCAACCAATAAACTTGGTGAAGAGGGATAATATCATTCAACTACTCCACATATCGTAGAACTTTCAGCTTTCTTCTTATGTATTTATATAATTACGTAGATCCATGATAGTTAGGCCCAACAACATCAGTACGAATATCATGCATGTCTTGAAAAAAATACCAGCCTTCCACAATCATAAACAATCACGTCGAGGTTGTTCAAATACTTCATTGCCAGATCAAAGCTCTTCCTAGCGGACAGAGAGAGGAACTACCATCTCGTGCTAGACAGCACCGGCAAGTGATGCCACCTATCGATGACTAGCCAGAACTAACTCCGCCGCTCTTTTCAATTATTCGTGCCAAAGTATAATTTGTACATTCGACCAGAGAATAGTGCCAATTATCGGCACCATAATTATAAGCAGCAGCAAAATGCAAATGGAATAATATTTCTGATAATGTTCAAAAAAAAGTCCTGAGGTCTTGGGTTTGAATTCCAAACTATGGTTGTCAGCCAATGAGTTACACTACAGGAAACTTTTATTTTTATGTTGTGTTGCATGATAATTTGCCCATCTCGCGGTGTTTTGGCTAGTATACTTGGGTGTAAGCCCTGAAGTCTTGGGTTCCAAATTAACTATGCCCACAATTTAATTTTGATCTGAGAGTTGAAAGGTTAGGTAAGGTGAAGTTAGGTTAGGTTAGGTTGGGAAAAGTTGGGTCAAGTTAGGTTAGGTTAGGTCAAGTTAGGTTAGGTTAGGTGAAGTTGGGTTAGGTTAGGTGAAGTTAGTTTAGGTGAGGTTAGGTTAGTTTAGGTCAAGTTGGGTTAGGTTAGGTGAAGTTGGGTCAAGTTAGGTTAGGTGAAATTAGCTTAGGTTAGGTCAAGTTAGGTTAGGTTGGGTGAAGTTGGGTTAGGTTAGGTTTGGTTAGGTTAGGTGAAGTTAGGTTAGGCGAAGTTAGGTTAGGTGAAGTTAGGTTAGGTGAGATTAGGTTAGGTTAGTTCAAGTTGGTTTAGGTTAGGTTAGTGAAGTTAGGTTAGGTGAGGTTAGGTTAGGTGAGGTTAGGTTAGGTTTGGTTAGGTTAGGTTAGTTTAGGTTAGGTCAAGTTGGGTTAGGTTAGGTTAGGTGAAGTTTGGTCAAGTTAAGTTAGGCGAAGTTGGTTAGGTTAGGTGAAGTTAGGTTAGGTTAGGTGAAGTTAGGTTAGGTGAAGTTGGGTTAGGTTAGGTTAGGTGAAGTTAGGTTAGGTTAGGTTATTTTAGGTTAGGTTGGGTTATGACTAAGTTAGTTATGTCTAGTTGTTAAAAAAACACCACTTTTGCTCTCATATTTGCTTCCATATTTTCTTTGCACTTTAAACTATCTTGACTTGTGTATTTACTTTTGCTGGAATATATGTTGAAATATTTGTTAACATATTTTCTCCCACTTTTTATATTTGCTTTGCTCCCACATTTGCTCCCATATTTGCTACCCCTTTTTGCTTACATATTTGCTCCCACTTTTGCTCACACTTTTCTACCCCACCTTTGCTCCCACTTTTTGCATGTATATATGCTCCCACATTAAACTATTGTTGTTGACCCGTTTCTATTCTTCGAAAAGTACTTCAGGTAACAAATTACTACATCCTGGACTTGTGTTACAAACCTAGCGGGTGCTATTGGTACCTAAGGTTATGTGAGCCGACGCGAGATAGCGTGGCGTGTATCTTCTGTGACTTAGTATCGTTTCGTCATATATCGACCTACGTTCGATTGCTTCGACCCGTTGCTTCGGTAAAAGTTGTTGACAGCAATAATGAGTTGAGATTTATCATCAGCAGAGAAAGGATGTGAATTGACAAAACTATAAAGGAGGAGTTTAGGACGGCTAACGCCGTGCCTAGAGCTTCTAAGTCTTAACGTGGACTCTACATCATACACATATTAATTATCTACCACCGTTGGACCCCTGCTTCATTCTGAAAACCTTAAATATCGTAGGATACGTATGACATTTTATGCATGTGGCGAAGTTGTCCTCAAGAAGAAATTAACATCATTAATTAATATTTACCAAAAGATAACTGTTTTTGGGAGCTGATAAGTTATGTTCATATGTTTTAATGTGGATATGAAAGGTGGTTGTGTTCGTGAACCTTTGTATTGTAAAGATGTTGGAATGATTGCTGTGTTACGTTGGCAGGATATGTGATTGTATGGATGATATGTGTTTTGTCTAACATGTTTTAACCTTATGGGTTGGTAGTTCGCTATTCATGATTCTGACCTCGGCATATGAGTGGATTTAGTCAAGGGTTGGTATGACTTTAATTATGTTTTGTAGGGGTTATGTTTTGGTCTCTCATCTTAACCTAAGCTTCAGGTTTGTAATTTATTTACTGGTGACATAGACCTTATTTACGATGGATGTTTGGATGGTATATGTGTACGATGTAGTTTGGTATGTTTGTCAGTGTGGTTGATATGTAGTAGCCTCGCATGTGACCTTCGTGGTCTGCAATTTATTGCCGTGACTTTGGCCACACATATTTTGGTGCAGTCGCTCGTCCGCTGTGAACGCAGTAACATATCCGTCGCTTTCGTCTGGTGTTTGTGTGTGCGGTGAGCGGTGTGGTGTGCTATTTGCTCTCCATATTTAAGTGTGTTGTTTCGTCTTTATTTCCTTGTGCTTGGTGACGTTTTATGTAAGTACTATACATTCGGAAATTCTTCGCCGCAATGTCGGAGAAGAGTGGGGGAGGTCAAATAGGCCTCCCACCGGATAATTCATCGGCGGTTATTATTGATGGTTACGCCAACATTGAAGCAATGAGATTTGTGGAAGAACATGAGAACACTACAATGTCGGAAGTTCGGGCTACTCCTGTGGTCCAAACCCCTGTACAACCTCGTACCCCTCCCAGTGACTATCGCTACTTTTCAAATCATACGGGACCGTATATAGTTTTCGTTCAAGGCGTTGAGCCTCAAGCGATTGGACATTTGCATCCCATGGCTTTGGGACGTTTGTTTTATGAACGTAAAATCCCAGGAATTCAAGAAATCCAACGAAAAGGGCGCAATCGGGTTCAAATTCAATTTAAGTCACTTCGAGATGCCAATTCATTTTTGGAACATCCGGTGTTAAAGGATAGAAATCTAATGGCCTTTATTCCATCGTCAAGCATACAACGAGTGGGACTCATTCGGGGGGTAGATACCTCTTTTACGCAGGAGGAACTAATGCGTTTCATTGACTCTCCCGTACCTATCGTTCGCTTACAACGTTTTTTTTTCGTACTAAAACCGTAGATGGGAAATCGGAAAAAATAGCAACGGGCACCGTGAAATTTTTTTTCGAAACTCAAAACTTGCCGACTCATGTCAGCATCTTTTAGAAGTAAGTTTGTACATTTTTTCACCTCTTCGATGTCAGAAGTGCCAGAGGTACGGGCATGTGCAACTTCACTGTCGGGCTCGGGGCCCTAGATGTGGACAATGTGCGCAGGAGCATTTAACGAGTGACTGCAAAGAAGTGATTTTCAAGTGCGTTAATTGTCAAGGCAATCATATGGCAGGGGCGGTGCGCTGTGAGGTGCATCAGCAGCAAATGGAGATAAAGAGGCTGATGTGTACTGAAAACAAATCATACAATGAAATTGTGAAGCGCCAGACAAGTACCCCTTTTCACCCTTTAGCACTTCCCCAACAATTCTCCCCTTTGGCAGCTTCATCTAGTGGGCAACGATTTGATCCTCCGCGCAAGCGTAAATTTACAGAGTTGGTACATCCGGCTCCGAAATTGATTACACCCGTGGGATATGACAGGTCGGCATATCTGCAACTGATAAAAACCCCAACCGTGGAACGGATATCACCAGTTGAGAAGCCCAGCGAACCGGGCACATCCGGTGTCCGGAGCCCGATTCGGGGCCCGATAAGTCTGCTCCTACCCAAATCATCCTCGACGAATTTACAGAACTCATGGATCTTTTAGGCCACAATGCACAGTGGGCACACTGTGTTAAAAAGTTATTAGATAAAATACTGCCATTACTTCCACCCCTCGAAAAACCACTACCACGGGGCACTGGTGCAGTTTGTCAATAGTTTCTTTCCTTTTCGTTTTTGGGTTGTATTCGTTTAGTCTCTTTCTTCATCTCATGTCGTTCATAGGTGAAGGATGTGACTGCTGCAATGGAACTGTCGGAGTGTGGTAAATAAGAAGCATGAATTGCTTAATTTAATATCGACATATCACCCTGAGATCGTATTTATCCAAGAAACGTGGCTATACCCACATTATCGTTCTCAAATTCCCAATTATACGGTCTTTCGTGAAGATGGTCCGGGATACGGAGGCTTAATAACCCTCTGTAAAACGGATTTACAAATAACTCCGCTGTCTTTGCCTTATTAACTCCCTTTTTGTTATCATCAATTTTTTTCGGGTGGGGGATATGTATGTGAGTCATATCTATTGCCCACCACGTGTTCAGGGCACGCAACAACAGTGGCACATGTATTTTAAATATGTGGCACAAAGATCTAAGCATGTTATTCTAGGAGATTTTAATGCACACCATGGACTCTGGGGCAGTGAACGAATTAATGCTAAAGGTAGACATATTGCTCATGCGATTTCCACATTTTCCTTAAATGTGTTAAACGACGGTTCTCCTACGCGATTGACACCCCCGGCAGTCCAAAAAGTGTGGTAGATTTAACTCTCACTACCCCGGACTTGTCGCATAAATTAGATTGGAGCACGATCGGGGACACGCATCAGAGCGATCACTTCCCTATTTTAATTTTTTATGATCGCACTGGGGTAGCACCATCGATACACCGGGGCACTAAAATAACTCGTTCCTTAAAATACTTTGATTTCGACCTCTTTCAGACATTCATTCAGGATAATCTGGGCCGCATTCCACCCCTCCCACGTCAGAAATACTCTCTTTTGTATCACCTTATTCAGCAATATTTGGATTGTTATCACCCGAAGCGTCCAATTCCGTATAGTAGGTTCCAACGCCCTGGGACTATACAGTGGTGGGATGCAGAGTGCGCCTTACTAGTAAAAATACGAAAATATCGGAAACATGGTACACATGACAATTATATCTTGTATAAGCGCGTCACAGCCACGATCCAACGAGTATTTAATGACAAGAGACGCGACGCATGGAAGAATCACATCAGCTCATTAAATGCTACAACCTCTTTAACTAAGTTATGGTCTACCATCAAAAGTTTGTCCAATACTCGTTATATGGGGCCGCCTACAGGCCTTAGCCGGCAGGGTTTTCAAGAATTTTATATAAATCTCACGCCAGATACAGTTATCAATACGGGCCCGTTTCCGTCTTATACAGCTTCAGATCATTTCAATGTTTTACTGCAACCTATAACGCACGTGGAAATTCAATCTGCCCTGCGAGGTACGAAATCGACAAGTCCTGGTGTAGATTCCATAACATATCAGATGGTTGCCTATCTCCCTGACAAGGCAATGGAGATGCTTATTTCTGTATATAATGAAGTATTACGTTTTGGCACGTTTCCCACTGAGTGGAATATCTTTGAGATCCTGCCTATCTTAAAAATCTCGAAGGACGCACGTGACCCTCAGAATTATCGTGGGAACAATTTAGGCTCCTGTGTGAGGAAGATATTTCAAAAAGTATTATTGCAACGTTTGCAATGGTGTATGGAATATAACAACTTATACTCTAAGTATCAATTCGCATTTCGTAAACGTAGCAGTACTGTAGATGCTATTTCGATTTTCTTAACTGATGTGTTATTAGCTAAAGGACGCAAACATCATACTATTGCTGTTTGTCTGGATATTAAGGGGGCGTACGATGCCGTAGATCCCATGATTTTACAACGGAAACTGCAGGAGCTTCAGTTCCCCTCTCCATTTCTTTGTATTGTTCACAATTTTTTAACTCATCGGCGTCTCATATTACGTACCCCCGAGGGGATGCTGGACCACCGTCAGACGTCTCAGGGCTTGCCGCAAGGGGACATACTTAGTGGTTTTCTGTTTTCCATTTATACTCAACAATTAGAAGCGGTGATTTTGCCTTATGCCCGTATCATACAATATGCGGATGATTTTATGATTTATTGTTCCCGTTACACTTTACATCAATGTCGAACAGATTTATATCTTGCATTAACTCTAGCCCATGAATGGCTAAGTAATCATGGCTTGGAAACATCTCCGGGTAAGAACTCTGCTATAATTTTCACGCATCAACGGCGGTACGATCAGACCCCTATTTTATTTCGACAAGGTACCATAGATGTTGTGCGCAATATCAAATATTTAGGCATTTATATTGACGATAAACTCCGGTGGACACGGCAGGTACAATATCTTGAAGTTAAAATCGAAAAACGGTTACAGGTCCTTCGTGCTTTGACAAGGCGTCGTTGGGGTGCGGACCCCGCTTTATTATTGACAGTGTACAAGAACATTATTCGTTCACAATTAGATTACGGCAGTTTCTTTTACGATCTAATGGCGAACAGTCGCTTGTTAATGTTAGATAGACTACAATATAAAGCTATCCGCATAATTCTAGGGGCTTTGGCCTCCACCCCCACGAGTGCATTGTTGGTGGAAGCCTGTGAGTTACCCGTATCACAACGACGCACATTTATAGCGGGTAAATATTTAGCCTACAAATTGTCGTTAGTGGCGTCTCCGTTTATCTCTAAATTACAACTTCTGACGGAATATTACGCACGAAATCGTTTAGATCGCTCACATAAACCGGCACTTGTTATGGCTTATGAGATTTTACAACCCTTCAGGAAGGATGTGTTACAAACCCGTTTGGCACTTCCATATACAATCCCATACGGGGTTTTGCATACCCAACCTAAGATTCTGCATAATTCCTTTCCATTGCTATTTCAAATGTTCAAGCATCATCCGAATATCATTTCTAGTGCATTTCGAGAGATTCAGGATTTGTATTCCAATTATACGATTTTTTATACGGATGGTTCAAAAATGGTTCGACCGGATCGCGTGGGGTCGGCTTTTTACTCTCCTGACTTACAGGTCAGTCACACTTATTGCCTCCCCCCTCATCTTACAATCTTTACAGCTGAACTCTTTGCTATACGCCAGGCTTGTCACTATATTCATGCCCAGCGTTTACATCACGTGCTAATGTGCACGGATTCCTTGAGTGTTATTAATGCTTTACCTCATTTTCTGCACTCGAATAATTGGTATTTTTTACCAAATAGTGCAATATTTCCATACATTCACACTCACAGGACAAGACGTGGTTATCATGTGGATTCCTGGGCATTGTCATATAGCGGGAAACGACACAGTCGATCACTGGGCAAAGAATGCTGCATGCGGTCAGGGAACAGTTTATAATATCGGGATACCGTATCCGGATATAGTACCGATAATTCATCAGCGAGTCGTTAGTGCTTGGCAAAATGAATGGACCGAGATAGCAAAATGCAAAGCAAAATTTTTTTTCTTAATAAAACCATCTGTAACTACGGAGCCTTGGTTCCGGGTCGGAAAATATTCGCGGCGTCATATTATTACCATCATTCGAATGCGGTTCCAGCACGCTCTTACACCAGTAGCTTTGGAGCGCATGCATCTCAAGGGACAATGATAGGTGTGTATGTGGTAGGGCACGAGGTACATTACATCACATATTGTTTCAGTGTGAAACCTTCAATCTGCAGAGAGACATTATGTTGGAGAAATTGAGGCGACTTGATTATCCTTTGCCTTTGAACATCGCGTCACTTGTACATAGTCCGACAGTTCCATTGGTGGAAGCCATTAAGTCATATTTGGATCACCTTCCATTTCAATTGTAAAATCATAGGTGGGCTCCTAGGGGATCCTTCCCGTTATTTGTTCTGGTTCCTGAGTGTGGTTTTTAGGCTTGTGGTCCCCCATATATATATATATATATATTGTACCCGTTCGTCCTGGGGATGCGATGACCCATCTGCTATTACATCGCATTCCTGGAGTTCCAGGACAGAGCGGAGTTAAATGAACCTCTAGTCAAATAAGGAATGTGTCGGAAATTCAGCTGAGATATCGAAAAAGCAGTGGGTAACACGAGACAAAGTATCTCTAGGGTCGTTACGGGCTTAAGTTTAATAGAAATATGCAAATATACATGGGCGCCATCAACTGAATTCCTAGCAAACCACATCCTTTCCGGTTAAGCCTTAATCAAGACAAGGAAAGAAAAAGGAAAATCACACCATCATCAGATCACAACTAAGATAAAACAAATTTATTTCACTTTGATAGTCAGACAGACATTTTAAATATGCATCCTACCTGAGAGCATGGTCGAATGCCAACGTTAAATTGTCATTGTCCAAAAATCGAACCATCTCTTTTCTAATCAAAAATATTTCATCCACATAAAACGTGAAAATCTCTAAAGTTCTCTTGGGTTCTCAGGATCACTGTAGCACTATGTCTTTCGTCACTGACATTTGTGATACCTGAGACCTAATTTCTCTTTAATTTAACATCATAAATGTGGATTTGAAAAAATTATTAATCTGTCTAAACATACACATTATAATCACATATTTTAAATATCACGCAATTTATGGCTTGCATGGCATAATTCAAATGTTAAATACTTTAGTAAAATGCTCCTAAACATCGAATAATTAATTTACTCTATTTACATTGTCATTAATAATTGCTTGTTCGTGAATTACAGAAAATCCACTGCTCATTGGTCATCATCATCATCATCATCATCAAAGTTAAACATTTCTCACATTAATTCTCATCTTAAAATTCAACATATTCCTGTCAGAATCATTAACTCATCACCATTAAATCATTTAAATGAAAATTATTATCATCACTTCATTATACTTTCTAATTATTCACACAATCTAATTTTATTTTCTCCTTCAGATTAAATCATCTTAAATCATCAATACAAATTGTTTAATTCCTCAATTCAAGTTGCAATTCCTTTAATTATATCTCAATTAAATTTATTTAATTCCATATAAATTCATTAATCATCAGCTTCTTTAATTAATTATCACCTTCTAATTCAGTTATTCATCATTTATCCAATCATCTATTAATTTATTTAAATCAGTTTATTTATCCAATCTTTAATTCATCCATTTATTTAATTCATTGATTTATTCCAAAATTTAATTTATTAATTTATTTAAATTTTATTCTTCCGGTTATTTAGATTTTTATTATTTCATCTAGTCATTCTGATTTTTATTTCATTAGGTCAGATCATTAATATGCTTAAATTTCAGATTATTATTTCATTAATTATTATTCTCAGAAAATCTTGTATTATCAACTTTATTTATTTGTTTAATTTCCTAACAAATTGTTTAATATGGGTTATAGAACGTTGTCTTACAGTTTTATCACTTCCAAGTTATATCTCGTATTTAACTATCATGCCAAAAAATATTATTGCCTTCACGACATCACGTTGGATCTGACTATCCACAACTACATTATATATCCTCACTTCTTCAAATATCACATTTGAATACCACAATTATTCCACAAAACTCCATAAATATTCAGCACATACAGCATGAATCTCAATAATTACGCTAGACTGGGTTCGACAACCTCATGTCTGCCTCAAAATACATTAGCAACATTGCAACTATCACTTGGCAACTTCTACAAAATGCTTATCACAAACTTCACTTAACCATGTTGCATGATCTACAAAAAATATATAACTGGCTTCAAATTATCAACGCACACAATCTCCAATAACTGTATTTACTCTGATCACATCTAGACGACTTCTTAAACAATTAGAAAAATTATTACCTTAGTAATTCAAGATCTGCTTTCAAATAGCATAAATTCTCTTACAATTCTCATAATTCACATCACAGAAAAACACCAATGTGCTATAATCTCTCATATCAAAATCTGCAATACTGATCTGCCTTAAAATAAATCTGACCATTAATGATTCATCTTACAAGATTCAATTACTTTAAATCCTTCTCAAAGGTATCAAACACAATTATAAAAATCATCAAAAGCATCAGCTGTACCAGCTGTTAAACTGAAAGTACTCTCAAAAGAGTATAGCAACAAAATATTGGATTGGCAAACAAGAATTACAAATGTAACCCTGCTGACATTTATCTTTACTTTATTTAACAAAATTTCGACTGATATGTGACTAGTAGTTCCTTGTTTGATTCTCTTACAATCTCATGTACACTCGGATGATAAAAATGAGTCCCTCAATGGCAAGTAAGATGAGTAACCACCGTACAATCGTATAAATACGAAAGACCTCGCCCCGTCGACTAATATGATAGTGCCCTGAACGATGGGTAAGATGAGTAACCACCGTACAATCGTATAAATACGAAAGACCCCATCTCGAAGACTAAATGAGTGAATGTACCAGATAGGAATCAACAAGTCTCTAGTTGTCATATAAAAGCGATATTCATTCACTAAAGTGAATAACATCTTAATATCTCCAAACAATCCAATGGAAAAAAATCCCTACTGATGAATAATACACAATCGCTAGTATGCAATGAACTGACGAAGTAATTTAGATAATCAATTGCAAATCACGAGTTCGAAATACTCGTCACACAAAAAACTATTCATGAAAACTATCCTTGCTGGAAAAAATGTCTAAAAGACCAAACATCTGCTTAATAAAGCCAACCAATGGTGAGAATTTCGTATAATGATGCCTGCCATATCATATGGTAACGCCATATTCTAGCAAAAATTCGAAGCATATAAAGTCAAAGCCATGTCTAAATAATCGTATCACTCCTATTAGAAAAATATACATGTGTGCCCAGAATTCATGAAAATAATCGTATCAGAAAGTTACAACTCTTACAGTACCTTCTCATAATCAGCTGTTATTAAATTTCAAAGATCGTCGATTTTCCTTATGTGATGAATTTCTCGAAAGATCGGCGTGAATATCATTCCACCCACGCAATGACGATTGCCTTCGAATTCCAAGTGAATCAGCTGGTGGACCTCCTTCTCGTCAGGAATCGAATCCATCGCTCTGTGGTGCCATCGCGTCTCTGTCTGCGTTTACTCCGACATGATGAACTTCTGGTTATCCATAGCGGATATTGTCCAAATCCTCACGAAAAAGTTCATAGAAACAGCGGACCCCCTATTCCTCTTCTACGTTACGCCACATTCTATACAATGTTCGGTTTGAGTGTTGAAAGTTCAATCTCCAATAACTGCTAAGTCTCACTTTCATAAAATTAAATTTTATATGAGAGTGTCTAAGTTTATGAAACACCCTGTAGCTGTGTTCATACTCGGTAATTTATAACACTTCATAAGAAAGAATTGCATTAATGCACGAGCTAATGTTCATAAGTGCATATGCTTAAAACATTTCATTTGCCTACAATCGTTAATGTTATTTGGAATGCGTTATGAAATGCATAGTCGTAATGTCATTGAAAAAAACTATGTTCATTCGAAGTTCACAGTTGCAGTATCTCGTAACTATCTGCTTGTATAATTCAAATGCCGAATAAACGTTCCAACTCAATGTCGTAATGAAGTTCAGCTTCTGTCATAATGCTTGCGTATATAATTGGAAATAACCCGCTCGCCCCTACTGCAATGCTCTAGAACAATCTCCGCCTAAAGCTGGCCTCGCCATGTCGTTCTGCTATGCTGTTCTGCGTAACCAAAATGCAGCTTGAAATAAGTTCTCCAACTCGTTTACAGTATTGTTCTAAACCCCGGCCTTCTATGCTAGCTTGGCCCGTACAGCTGGTTCTGTAACCGGTCTTCACGCTGCCTACTGCGGGTGTTCGCCCGGCTCAATGACCTACTTTTCGTTCGCTGCTTAGTGAAGTTAAAACTGTCGCTTTCACTTTCCGTGACAAAAGCTGTTCGCTGCGCGACCTTAACCATACGCTCGGCGCATGTCCCACTCAGCTCGCTGTCTGAATTCGACTGCCGTGCTAACTGTACTTGACTCCTCTGCTTACAGAGCTCGACTGCGTGGCTCACTGAGCTCAACTGACTGTCTCTAGACTGCATTGACCTGAACCTACCTGGCGCAGTCACGTGACGTTATCCCCACCTCTGTGGTCTTGCGTCACAAATATAATCTCGAACCCCCATCATCTCGGCTATTAAGTTATAAAATAACTTAAGGGTTATCTAACTTCCTTCAAATTATTACCATATATAATGCTTGTTATATCTTCTCTTCTGAGATGTTTAAATACCATGTTCCATATAGATCTTAATAAAGCTTCATATTTCCATCCATAATTCCATCTGCCTGACTGCGGTCAGTGCCTTCTTAATCCTAGACCTTCTACGTCATCCTGACATTCCTCTTGACTCGATCTGAGCGCTATCTTTTCATAACTCTTCCCAAAATCTCAACTGCGGCTCAATGTCTGCTGGCGTAGCCGATAGCCTCAACTAGGTATCGGGTACATCTCTCCATTACATCTTTTTTTATCAGGATTGAGAAAAAAATACACTCTCAGGCATTCTATATATATAACACATGTACACGATAGCTCTACAATTCTCTTATTCAGCATGATAGTACTTTCTGACTCTCAACAATGATGATTGACTTCCAATGCTTATCATCTTGCTCTGCAGTTAATTTGACGGTGCTTGCTCGATTGACATCTCTGACTGTCTCCTCGGGTGGCGCACTAGGCTGTCTACCTTCTTGCCTCGACCTCTCATATTCACGATTATCTCGTCTTTCATTTGGCTCATTTCTTCGGCCATCCTGCCTGTCGTTTCCGATTATACTGTTGTTTCTACCACGATATCTATTGTTGTATCGATTCCTATCTTGGTATCTGGAATTCTGATTATAACTTCTGTATCGACTGTCTCTTGCTTCCTGATCGTATGGCCTCTCATATGGTCCTCTATATCGATCATTTCCACGAACGTTACGGATGTTTCCTCGATTTCCTTCGTTCCTTCTGTTTTCCCAGGAATCTCTTCTGTCCGTCTGAGCTGCGTTATCAACGACTACCGCATTCACCTCTTGCGTGTTTCGATTGTCGTTTCTTGCATTTATAGGCGTAACTTGAGCGCTTGTATAGTCTAATCGCCGTAAAATGTCGTCATAGTGCTCAAGTGTGTTTGCTCCCGACGCTATGAGTGATCGCTGTACCTCAATCGGTAACTGTCTCGCTATAGCTTGCAAAAGCTCTTCTTCTGGCAATGGAGGAATCAGAAACTGTAATTTAGCCAATTGTGAAGTAAAATAATTGGCATAATGCGTCGGATGTGACGTAGAATAACGCTTCGAGTACATTTCTGCTCTTACGTTCAGTTGATCCTCTGCACTCCAAAATCTCCTTGAGAATGCGATTGCAAATTGCTCCATATTCGCAAAATTGCTTCTGAATGCTCTAAACCAAGTTAACGCAGACCCGTCTAAGGCGCGTTCGACTATCCTTAGTTCTCTCTCCTTGTCTACTCTATGTTCCACCATGTAGTCTCAAATATCTCGCAGAAATTCGACTGGTGTGACTCCTGTATTTCCAGAAAACTTCCTTGGCTTGTCATCCAGATTTCTGATAATGGTAACTGGACCTGAGTATCGTTCACTTGTACCCAACGTACTCCTATTCGAACTCGGATTATCCTGAGGGGTTGAACTTGCCCTTTCGAATGTCACATTCGGTTGCGTTTGACGGTCTTCTCCCATGCTAACTTCTTGATTACTCATACTGCGGTCTATCGGTGTCTGATTTATCGATAATTCCCCTGATGTAATATTTTGACTTGAGAAACTATTAATCATAGATTCTAGTTTAGTCATCCTATCTTCTGCCAATTTCTCTACGGTCTTGACCTGAGTCTTCAACTCATCTAACGACGTAACATTCTGCGTTTTGTTACTCTCGTCTAAATCGTTTTTCAACTTGTCTATCTTGTCTTCGCACGTATTCTTTACTGACGCGACTTGTTCCTTTAACAGATCAACATCTGTCCTAAATAGAGTTGAATCTATCTTCATCGCTTCCTTGTTCTCCGTAAATCTCGCTTCTAAGTTCGCCATACCTGCGATTAATTTCTCATCTAATCCTGCACGTTTTTCTTTTGCTTCGGCATCGACCTCACTATACCGTTCTTCCACGATTGCACCGACTCTATTTTTGAATAAAGCTAAGTTTTCATTAACCTTTTGCTCTATATCATCATCCATTTTCCTAATATCTTTCTGCAATTGATTCTCTAATGATTTTAAATTAGAATTAACCTCTCCTAAGACTTCCTCTTTAATGGTCCCAATTACTGACTTTAAATCTTTGATCTCATTACCTAGATTCATCTCTAGACCTTTGATTTTAGTTTCGAAAGATACTTCGGTAGACCACTCTTGAATTTTGCCTACATCTGCCACTAAACCATCAATGTCGAATCTCAACTTCGATACATCCGATTTAATGTCTTTCTGTATAGACATAACGTCTGTTCTTAAAGTAAGAATGTTTTCTTCTCCTCTACTTTCTAATTCAATAATATTCTTTCTTAATATTTGAACATTTTCCTCTCCTTTCATATTTACTGCAATTATATCTAATTGTAAAGTCTTAAGCATCTCATTATTCTTTAAAGTTAATCTATTCTCTAACCTAGTTAACTTGTTTTCCAACTCTGTGTTAGTTTCTTCACTACGAGCTTGTAATTTCTCTTCCAATGATTTAAAACTATCCTTCAAGTTAGCCTCACTAGCTTTCAAATGACTTTTGTACTAGTCTGTAATCTAGTCTCCAATGACTTTAAATTATCTTCACTAGTTGACTGTAATAATTTTATATTAGCTTCGTTACTAATCTGTAATGATTTCAACTCATCCCTACTACTGGACTGTAATCTGGTCTCTAATGACTTTAAATTTTCTTCACTAGTTGACTGTAATCTAGTCTCTAATGACTTTAAACTTTCTTCACTAGTTGACTGTAATAATTTTAAATTTTCTTCATTACTAGTCTGTAATGCTTGCACATTTTCTTTACATCTAGCTTCTAACCTAGCTTCTGAACTATTTATCTGTTCTTTAACTTCCGTTTCCATTTTAGAAATAGTTTCTGCAATACCAGACATACCACTCTGTAACTCTCCTAACACCTTCGCTAAATCTTCCGGCAACATAATTATATTTTCAATAGACGTTTTATTCAGAGAAGTTAGACAACAACACATCACAATGTCTCAATTCCTGCATTCACTTGGGTATAGGAAAAATGACTTACAACTAACATGATATAATACTAATACGATTAACACACAAGTATATTGTCTGACTAAGTTTAATAAATTTTGTAACACAATTAAATGAACTTGAGATCAATCTCTCAGTAATCTAAATCTGATGTGATTCCATAGAATAAACAAAATCGAAGCCCCACAGGTGGGTAAAGCCAATTCTCCCTCTGTCTCTGTACCCGTTCGTCCTGGGGATGCGATGACCCATCTGCTATTACATCGCATTCCTGGAGTTCCAGGACAGAGCGGAGTTAAATGAACCTCTAGTCAAATAAGGAATGTGTCGGAAATTCAGCTGAGATATCGAAAAAGCAGTGGGTAACACGAGACAAAGTATCTCTAGGGTCGTTACGGGCTTAAGTTTAATAGAAATATGCAAATATACATGGGCGCCATCAACTGAATTCCTAGCAAACCACATCCTTTCCGGTTAAGCCTTAATCAAGACAAGGAAAGAAAAAGGAAAATCACACCATCATCAGATCACAACTAAGATAAAAACAAATTTATTTCACTTTGATAGTCAGACAGACATTTTGAATATTCATCCTACCTGAGAGCATGGTCGAATGCCAACGTTAAATTGTCATTGTCCAAAAATCGAACCATCTCTTTTCTAATCAAAAATAGTTCATCCACATAAAACGTGAAAATCTCTAAAGTTCTCTTGGTTTCTCAGGATCACTGTAGCACTATGTCTTTCGTCACTGACATTTGTGATACCTGAGACCTAATTTCTCTTTAATTTAACATCATAAATGTGGATTTGAAAAAATTATTAATCTGTCTAAACATACACATTATAATCACATATTTTAAATATCACGCAATTTATGGCTTGCATGGCATAATTCAAATGTTAAATACTTTAGTAAAATGCTCCTAAACATCGAATAATTAATTTACTCTATTTACATTGTCATTAATAATTGCTTGTTCGTGAATTACAGAAAATCCACTGCTCATTGGTCATCATCATCATCATCATCAAAGTTAAACATTTCTCACATTAATTCTCATCTTAAAATTCAACATATTCCTGTCAGAATCATTAACTCATCACCATTAAATCATTTAAATGAAAATTATTATCATCACTTCATTATACTTTCTAATTATTCACACAATCTAATTTTATTATCTCCTTCAGATTAAATCATCTTAAATCATCAATACAAATTGTTTAATTCCTCAATTCAAGTTGCAATTCCTTTAATTATATCTCAATTAAATTTATTTAATTCCATATAAATTCATTAATCATCAGCTTCTTTAATTAATTATCACCTTCTAATTCAGTTATTCGTCATTTATCCAATCATCTATTAATTTATTTAAATCAGTTTATTTATCCAATCTTTAATTCATCCATTTATTTAATTCATTGATTTATTCCAAAATTTAATATATTAATTTATTTAAATTTTATTCTTCCGGTTATTTAGATTTTTATTATTTCATCTAGTCATTCTGATTTTTATATTCATTAGGTCAGATCATTAATATCCTTAAATTTCAGATTATTATTTCATTAATTATTATTCTCAGAAAATCTTGTATTATCAACTTTATTTATTTGTTTAATTTCCTAACAAATTGTTTAATATGGGTTATAGAACATTGTCTTACAGTTTTATCACTTCCAAGTTATATCTCGTATTTAACTATCATGCCAAAAAATATTATTGCCTTCACGACATCACGTTGGATCTGACTATCCACAACTACATCATATATATCCTCACTTTTTCAAATATCACATTTGAATACCACAATTATTCCACAAAACTCCATAAATATTCAGCACATACAGCATGAATCTAAATAATTACGCTAGACTGGGTTCGACAACCTCATGTCTGCCTCAAAATACATTAGCAACATTGCAACTATCACTTGGCAACTTCTACAAAATGCCTATCACAAACTTCACTTAACCATGTTGCATGATCTACAAAATTATCAACGCACACAATCTCCAATAACTGTATTTACTCTGATCACATCTAGACGACTTCTTAAACAATTAGAAAAATTATTACCTTAGTAATTCAAGATCTGCTTTCAAATAGCATAAATTCTCTTACAATTCTCATAATTCACATCACAGAAAAACACCAATGTGCTATAATCTCTCATATCAAAATCTGCAATACTGATCTGCCTTAAAATAAATCTGACCATTAATGATTCATCTTACAAGATTCAATTACTTTAAATCCTTCTCAAAGGTATCAAACACAATTATAAAAATCATCAAAAGCATCAGCTGTACCAGCTGTTAAACTGAAAGTACTCTTAAAAGAGTATAGCAACAAAATATTGGATTGGCAAACAAGAATTACAAATGTAACCCTGCTGACATTTATCTTTACTTTATTTAACAAAATTTCGACTGATATGTGACTAGTAGTTCCTTGTTTGATTCTCTTACAATCTCATGTACACTCGGATGATAAAAATGAGTCCCTCAATGGCAAGTAAGATGAGTAACCACCGTACAATCGTATAAATACGAAAGACCTCGCCCCGTCGACTAACATGATAGTGCCCTGAACGATGGGTAAGATGAGTAACCACCATACAATCGTATAAATACGAAAGACCCCATCTCGAAGACTAAATGAGTGAATGTACCAGATAGGAATCAACAAGTCTCTAGTTGTCATATAAAAGCGATATTCATTCACTAAAGTGAATAACATCTTAATATCTCCAAACAATCCAATGGAAAAAAAATCCCTACTGATGAATAATACACACTCGCTAGTATGCAATGAACTGACGAAGTAATTTAGATAATCAATTGCAAATCACGAGTTCGAAATGCTCTTCACACAAAAAAACTATTCATGAAAACTATCTTTGCTGGAAAAAATGTCTAAAAGACCAAACATCTGCTTAATAAAGCCAACCAATGGTGAGAATTTCGTATAATGATGCCTGCCATATCATATGGTCACGCCATATTCTAGCAAAAATTCGAAGCATATAAAGTCAAAGCCATGTCTAAATAATCGTATCACTCCTATTAGAAAAATATACATGTGTGCCCAGAATTCATGAAAATAATCGTATCAGAAAGTTACAACTCTTACAGTACCTTCTCATAATCAGCTGTTATTAAATTTCAAAGATCGTCGATTTTCCTTATGTGATGAATTTCTCGAAAGATCGGCGTGAATATCATTCCACCCACGCAATGACGATTGCCTTCGAATTCCAAGTGAATCAGCTGGTGGACCTCCTTCTCGTCAGGAATCGAATCCATCGCTCTGTGGTGCCATCGCGTCTCTGTCTGCGTTTACTCCGACATGATGAACTTCTGGTTATCCATAGCGGATATTGTCCAAATCCTCACGAAAAAGTTCATAGAAACAGCGGACCCCCTATTCCTCTTCTACGTTACGCCACATTCTATACAATGTTCGGTTTGAGTGTTGAAAGTTCAATCTCCAATAACTGCTAAGTCTCACTTTCATAAAATTAAATTTTATATGAGAGTGTCTAAGTTTATGAAACACCCTGTAGCTGTGTTCATACTCGGTAATTTATAACACTTCATAAGAAAGAATTGCATTAATGCACGAGCTAATGTTCATAAGTGCATATGCTTAAAACATTTCATTTGCCTACAATCGTTAATGTTATTTGGAATGCGTTATGAAATGCATAGTCGTAATGTCATTGAAAAAAACTATGTTCATTCGAAGTTCACAGTTGCAGTATCTCGTAACTATCTGCTTGTATAATTCAAATGCTGAATAAACGTTCCAACTCAATGTCGTAATGAAGTTCAGCTTCTGTCATAATGCTTGCGTATATAATTGGAAATAACCCGCTCGCCCCTACTGCAATGCTCTAGAACAATCTCCGCCTAAAGCTGGCCTCGCCATGTCGTTCTGCTATGCTGTTCTGCGTAACCAAAATGCAGCTTGAAATAAGTTCTCCAACTCGTTTACAGTATTGTTCTAAACCCCGGCCTTCTATGCTAGCTTGGCCCGTACAGCTGGTTCTGTAACCGGTCTTCACGCTGCCTACTGCGGGTGTTCGCCCGGCTCAATGACCTACTTTTCGTTCGCTGCTTAGTGAAGTTAAAACTGTCGCTTTCACTTTCCGTGACAAAAGCTGTTCGCTGCGCGACCTTAACCATACGCTCGGCGCATGTCCCACTCAGCTCGCTGTCTGAATTCGACTGCCGTGCTAACTGTACTTGACTCCTCTGCTTACAGAGCTCGACTGCGTGGCTCACTGAGCCCAACTGACTGTCTCTAGACTGCATTGACCTGAACCTCCCTGGCGCAGTCACGTGACGTTATCCCCACCTCTGTGGTCTTGCGTCACAAATATAATCTCGAACCCCCATCATCTCGGATATTAAGTTATAAAATAACTTAAGGGTTATCTGACTTCCTTCAAATTATTACCATATATAATGCTTGTTATATCTTCTCTTCTTGAGATGTTTAAATACCATGTTCCATATAGATCTTAATAAAGCTTCATATTTCCATCCATAATTCCATCTGCCTGACTGCGGTCAGTGCCTTCTTAATCCTAGACCTTCTACGTCATCCTGACATTCCTCTTGACTCGATCTGAGCGCTATCTTTTCATAACTCTTCCCAAAATCTCAACTACGGCTCAATGTCTGCTGGCGTAGCCGATAGCCTCAACTAGGTATCGGGTACAATATATATATATATATATATATATATATATACGTATAGATCTTGTTTTCGTTATTCCTCCTATTTGGCGTGTGCGATAACTATATAGCTTTAGACATCAGTACTAAAAATCAGCTCCGATAGTTAAGAGGATAATGTGGACATCAGTTCCTCAATGTGACAAACGAAGTCCAAGAGATTAGTGGACCAATTTGCTGCGGCATTTTACTGCGATGGCTACTGTTTGTCTATTCCCATCCGGATGTTATTGGGCGAAGAGGCTTCTGTGTCCAGCAATGCAACCCCAACAAACAACAACATATTTTGGTGTCTGATCGCGTGTATGTTTGTAGGTTATGTATGATTTAGTATACCTTTGGTTCATGAAAACAATTACCTTCATATCTCTGGTTTTCTCATGTAAAATACGTTCTCCTGCCCTAGGTATTTAATTTTATAAGCTGATCCAGACACTCTGTTCTGTGATACCAGTGATCAAGTTGTTGTCCATGGGATTTTATCTACTTAATGTTTTTTTTTTCAATTTCCCTCTCCCTGGACTTAAGTATATCCACTATGGATGCTGTGACGTGTGTTTACTGACACTTAAATTATTATTTATTTACCCTAGTTTCGACTCTGTGCCAACAGTCTGTAACTTAATTTTTATTCCTTTTCTCGATTCCATCTTCTCTGATTCTCAACTTAGTTTTGATATTCCTTTATTATGAAATGTTTTTATATCTTGTTGCATGTTTGTATTTATGTACATATATACATATTTGATTATATTGTTTTCCCTGAAAATTACTACTCAGTGTTCTTTCTTGACAGTAGATATTAGTGTATTTAGTCTCTCATTTAATCTGGGTTATGGTAAGCAGAAGTTCAGCACGCATTCCTCCCCAAGTATCTTGTCTTCTTTGAGTTTCCTTGTGTTGACGAGGTGTCAATTGGTATCATGACCATGGTTGCTCGCTATGTATACCACAATTAATTAAATTTGAGACTATGCACTGGTGTTGAAGGTTGAGGAGAGCGGCTCTCCTGTAATATACGTTGCCCGTTTCGAAAGTGCGTTATTTTACTTAGTAGCGCTCGGAAAATGGTTTGTATTTACTCTGCCACGTTATTAAAGCCATTTGCCTTTAACAAACACCGCGTAAACACTTCCAAAATGGAAATTGTCAACATTAACTTTCAAGTAATAAATTTATCAAAAAGCACGTCGCCATGTTTGATTACGTAATGCTGCCAAATTACTGATTGTACTACTAGGCAAAATCATTGGCCTGGTTAAAGATTATTGATGCGTGACATCCTCACTGTGCGTGACAAAAACCAGGGGTGTTATCTATTAGCCTAACGCGGCCCGCAGGGCCGCGCTACCTAACCTTGATTGGCCTAGACGAAAACCATTGGGCTGGATGAAAATATTGGTCTGGAAACAATAATGTTGCCACTATGAAAAAATACAGTAACACTCTCTAGCGATGAAATATTCAACTGCTGTATATTGGCCATTTCTATAGAAAATTTTTCGGATTTTAATGGCGCCGGGCAACGTATACTACACGAGTTCCCCCTGGTATCATTCCATGCTGAATTAATTTCTTTTCGTGATGTACTGGTCGTGTGTTTAATAAATATCCTCTGATGGCAAAAGCTGTGATAGTTATAAAACCAATGGTGTGGTTGAGTGAAGTTGTTCCTTCGGTCAGTGAACCTTGTGAAGTGTTTAATATTGTTAATGTTGAAAGTGCTGTCTTGTAATCTTGAGTTTGTCAACGTCTGTCCAGCATGAGATTAATTTTATTGATGATTCAGTGTTATTGCCTTCTTTCGAGCCACAATGATAAATATTTTTATAATGCAACGATATCAGGTAGTGGCAATGAGGTTAGACCTAGTACAGGTGATGTGAGTACTAATTTAAGTGTTTCAAATGTTTCTTTAGTGAAAATCATGAATATTTAAAAGCGTCGATGCTTATCTTTCAAAGTTTCGTACTGCGAACCACCTGGTAGTTGTTAATTTGAGTGATCCTAAGTCTGCTATGTTATTGAAAGCTTATTTGGTCAACATCGTGGTAATCAGGGCATTATTTTGACCGTTAATTCTTATGTTGATGTCTCTCTGCTTATGCATATGCCTCCTCGCATATGGTTTGGTTCTGAATTAAGGGTGGTAGCATTCCACATCCATCAAATACTTGCATACTGAAAATTCTTATTTTGTTTTGGAAGTTATCATCGTAAATTTATTTTTTGGAAATTAAATTTGACCTGGTAGATAATGCAGGAGTTTTTAATCTTCTGATATGAAATATTTCAACTGGTTTTTCACTAGATTGATGGTATGTTAAAGTGAAGCTTAATTCTGCAATGAAAACCTCGTGCTTCTGTAAATTGCTTCCTTAATGAAGTGTTAATTTTCTTATTTCTGCTCGTGCGTTGCAACAATTCTTGTTTTTCCTGAGTACAAAGATTAGGTGTGTCTTTAAATGAATATTTTTTCTAAATTTGAAGCTCGTGCGTGGGTATTCTGCATGCAATCAAGTGAGGACTATCGTGTCATCTATTCTGGATGGCAAAGATCCTGAATGTAGATCTTATATGACCATGTGTGTTCGACTTAATAGTGTTATTATGGCTGCAGATGTAGTCAGACTTTCTGATACATTAACGATGGCTGTTATTCCAACACTTAATTAAGATTTTAATCATCTTCAAATTAAATAATTTCAAAGAAAGCCTATCAACTTGTTTGTTTTCAAGGCAGAAACTCTAATAGTTCAGTTAATCGCAGAGCAAACACAAGGTATGTGTTGTGACTTGTGTCGACCTTGTTTATTTACCCTCGTTTCGACTCTGTGCCAACAGTCTGTAACTTAATTTTTATTCCTTTTCTCGATTCCATCTTCTCTGATTCTCAACTTAGTTTTGATATTCCTTTATTATGAAATGTTTTTATATCTTGTTGCATGTATGTATTTATATATATATTTGATTATATTGTTTTCCCTGAAAATTACTACTCAGTGTTCTTTCTTGACAGTAGATATTAGTGTATTTAGTCTCTCATTTAATCTGGGTTATGGTAAGCAGAAGTTCAGCACGCATTCCTCCCCAAGTATCTTGTCTTCTTTGAGTTTCTCTTTTGTTGACGAGGTGTCAGTTGTTATTACCAAGTTGTATTGGCTAGAGATTAGTTTATGCTTGACAGTTCATATGGAAGTATCAGTGACTAGGTACGGTAAGCCTTATGCATACTATAAAGTATATGCATATATTGTGAAACGAAGCAATAAAAATGGAACTGTTATTTGGCGCTGTTCAAAGCAACGATCGAGAGAGTGTCGAGGAATGCTTAAGACAAAACAACTGGACATACTTTCTTCAAACAATCATGATTGTAAACTTAATAATCACACTAGTCTAAATGTAAGGAGAATTCAAACCGAAGCAAAAAACCAATCCAAGAAAAAGATAGTGCTGCTCAACATAATATTAACCTCAAGTTTAATACACTACAACGCACACATGCTGTTAGCGAGTTGTTTAATGAGAAACCTTTAACACCTCCTGTAAAACCCATGTTCAGACACACACCCCCGTCTCAAAAGCCCTCAACTCTATCAGAGACAACATACCCCATCAAGAAGTTGGTGGGGGAAGGTGATGGCGATGATAATAATAACATAATAATGTTAAAGCTCTCTAGCACATCTAAAAAGACGCTTTCAACACTATCAAAGGCAACTCAAACCATTGAACAGACTGTGGACACAGGTGGAAATTATGATGGTAATGATGACGATGACGCTGATGATCATTATGAAGATCATTATAATGATAGGGATGATAATGATGATGATGGTAATAATGATGAACTGCTTCCCGAGTTTTTGAAACCATTCATAAAAAATAGCAAATGGAACGATCCTAATATATTAGTCGAACGTCTACAGCTGTTGCATGCCTGTAAACAGGCTGGTCATATTGGTTATCAGGAAGAGCTATTAATAATAGAAGATGTACTTCGTAAAGCTGGTATTATTGTGTAATGGGTCAACGTAGTAACACCCCCCCCCCCAATCCCCTAAAAATAATTTTTCAACAAGTGTTATATTTGAAAACTATAACATGCGAACATAAACAAAAAGAGCTGTATTCTGTGTGTGTGTATATATATACCGATTGTAAATATATATATATAATTAAATTAATTAACATACAGTAGTTTGTATATATTTCTTGTTTTTTTGTACGTTAAGTGTATATTTGCTGAACCACTTTTGGTTTTTCAATGCAGATTTTTGTTTTGTTTTGATTTTTCCGTAACATTACAATTATCAGTCTTGTAAACGGAGTGATTAATATAGGGATAAAGGCATCTTAAAAAATCACAAACCTTACAGTTGTCACATATCATGTATAACATGTTACATGTTATCCTGCATTCCCACATAGGGATCTACCTTCTTAACAGTGAACTCTGTTTGTCATTAAAATAACTACTTCTAAAATATTTCCAGTGGCAAATCCTGTTAGCAAATATCATATATTAAATATTTTCACGCCGTAGAACGACAACTTGAAAAACATTTATTGTAGGCATACCTTTAATGGGACCACCAAACCTTCATGTATGCAATATACACTCCAGATAGTGTTGCATTTTGGTCGATAGTGCCTCGAGTGCTTATATTAAATAACAATACAGTAAACGTATAAACATTTAATAAAACATAATTGTTTTAATTAAATATCATATAATAAATATTTTCTCACCAAAGAATGGCCATTTCAAGATAATTTATTGTAAGAATATCTTTAATGGGATCTCCAAACCTTGAAGTAAACCATAAGTGACATACATTTCACATAGCTCGATAACCGACAGTACGTCGTGGTATCAATCTCAGCCACCGCGTGCGCACATTGTTTGTGTTGCATATCATTTCTTCATAATCATCCCCACGCCAAAAGAAAAAATATATAGCAAGTGATTGGAAACATGTTACACATCAATAATTTTAGAAGCGCTCTCAGGTATTGTATGATGATTATTTTTAGTACTGCACTAGCAGAAGTACCCGTTCTTCGAACGGTGTTATATATTAACACCAGACATTATCAATTGAGCTACTGTTGCAATGGTAAGTGGTTTGTCATTCCTTTATAAGTTTATCAGAACGAAGTTAGTTTTCTGGGAATATCACACACACTGTTAATTTAAGGGCCTTAAAATGTGGTTTTCGGAGACCCCTTATAGACTCGCGAATTTTGTGTCTCACAATGAGAAGCGCAACATATGCTTTGATCGTCCTTCTAGGATAATTTTTATATTTCTCCTATTTTAGCATGTATTTTGAGAAGTTTTTCCCTATATCCACCCTTCTACTGTATGAAAAGTACGGTGAGGAGTTTTATAAATGATTGGTGTATTGACTCATGTTTACCATACCTAATTTTACGATGCACCAAGCATCCGAAGACCATTTATAGGCGTACATAAAGATACACAGAAAGACAGACAGACAATTCTATTGTCTACAACATATCACCCAGATATCCAAATATGGGTATATCTACCATACGTATCAAACAAAATCATCCTTACGATGAACCCGTATGTCCAAAAAAAAAATAAGATTAGTTAAAATGTGCTCTCAAACTAAATTCACCCAACGTGTACTTCCTGACGTGAAATAGATTTGAAAGCCTTGTAGACGAAACGCAATACACCTCACATAAAAAATGACCCTCTACGTTGTGTTAGGTCCCCATACACAGGAAGACTTCTTTCATAAATTATAAAGGCTTGTGGGGCATGAAAATTCAGGTTCTTCAGCCTCAAATGGCCCAAATTCCTAAAAGCCGCAAAAAATGCTGATTCAATTCAGGAATTTTTGAAAATAATGTTTCTGTTTGTAGATATAATAGACTTTCTGTACTATATGTCGCACGTGAAATTGCATGAAAAAATTCTAGGTTACCCCTTGACCCCCTTAATTGCATTAACGAATTATACAGTCTACATTGGTTACGTGATAACCTTATAGCCATTTGCAACTTTCACAGAAATGTAATAAATGGAGCAGCCTAATAATAATATCGTATGGCCTCGGTGGCCGGGTGCAAGCTTCGTAATTTGACACCCAGAGGGTAGCTTGCATGTCGAAATTTCGTTGTTCCTTGAATCACTATGAAAGTCAAGGAGGGTAAATATCTAAGCTCCTTGAACACTATAGCGCTTTCTAGTAGAGAAATGAGGAACTTTGTGTTGGCGGAAACTCCTGAGGTTAATTTTGCCATTATGAACATGGCCTACTGAATTCAAATGGGTTCTTTGACATGATCGTATGACATGCGAGTCGTATTTTTGCCGCCTTTCAAAAATCACGTGCAGGCCGGACGTTTGTTTTAGACGATTGCCCTTGACCTTGAAGCCTGCGGATGAGCCTGTACACAGTCACTCTCTCACCCTATCACTTCACATTTGTCACCACCGATCTGATGTAATGGAATTCCAGACTTGAGCAGACAGTACAGTCCACGTCGAAGTATTGTGTGACACGGAAGTACAGGTTACGTAGTTACGAACAGAACGTCATTATATTTGCCAGTGACTATACTTCAGCAATAGTGTGAAACTGCTTTATCAATCATCGGAGCGCTTGGAGCAACTGATAACAACACAGGTACTGTAGTAACTCACCTCCAGGCTTCCATTAAGATTTTTCACTCGCCTAAAACAAACGTCCGGCCTGTACCACGGCCAGGAGTGAACCTGCAATCTTGGGGTTAGTAGACCGACACGATATCCACTCACCCACCGTGGCAAGGTATAAATGGAGTGATATTGCTTCTTACAAAAATAGATGGAAAGTTGGATGCCACCTCTTGAGATAATGTTGTCATCGTTACCGATTTCCATTCCTTCGTTAGTTTGTTAAATTAAATTAGTTTTCTGGGAATATATCTGATACTGTTGGTTTTAGAGCCTTATAATGTAGTTTTCGAGGCCCCCAAGTTTTGTTTCTGGCACCGAGGGGCTTTGTCTCCTCGTTGTACGCCATAATATAATACTAATAATAATAATATAATATAGGGATAGGAATATAATAGACCTGCCATACCACACCCGCAGGTGTAAATCACGTGAAAAATTCTAGTGTACCCCTTAACCCCCTTAAGCGCATTATACGTATTGATGAATTTTACAGCTTAATTTGGTTCCGTGATAACCTTCTAGCTGTTTGCAAACTTTCACACCAATGTAATTAATGGAATTGCATTCTATCTTACAGCAATAGATGGACCTCTGAGAATCTGTTGCCATGGTTACCGGCTTGTATTCGTTCATTAGTTTATTAAATGAAATTAGTTTTCTAGGAATATCTCAAAAATGGTTGGTTTTAGGGCCTTAAAATGTGGATTTCGGGGACCCTTTAGGGCCCCCGAGTTTTGTCTCTCACATTGAGGGGCTGAAAATGATCTTTGTCTCGTCCTTCTACTCCTATTTCAGCATGTATTTTAAGGGGGTAGGCCCTCTTTTATGAGAGGTACGGAGAAGGGTTACATCAATGATTAGTGTCGTGCCTCGGATGGATATCTGAGCCAAATTTTACGTTGATACACCCAGCCGTTCTCGAGTTATAAGGGAACAAAGTTGTCCACAGACAGACAAACAAACAAACAAACAAACAGACAGACAGACCAAAAATTATTTTCGCGCGCATCCATAATAAAACAGTCTGAAACGCATAAATAACTCTAATTTCCGTAGAAATTGCGGGAAAAAAACATACAAACTTTACTTTTTATGTACGTAGAGATATACTGCACCGCTCGCTGTTGACCGTGTTTTATTGCACAAATTTAGGTTTTATTCGCTAACCGTTGGAGATACACGAAAAGTGATAAGGACCTTCTGGATAGAAAATTAAATGTTAAATCTCGTGTATGCATCAAAAGTTTGTTATTTCTTAGCGTTCTCTTTTTATTTGAAATGGAAATATGAAATTTTGAAACCTAAGGGTGTCGTGACGTCACATATATGGGTTTTACTCGCTAACCCTTGGAGATACCCGAAAAGTGATAAGGAACTTTCGGATAGGAAATTAAATTTTGAAGCTCGTTTGTGCCATCAATAGTTTTCTATTTCTTAGCGTTCTATTTTTATTTGATATGGAAATATGAAATTTTGAAACCAAAGGGTGTAGTGACGTCACTAAAATGGTCGCCATTTTTTAATAGTGCAAAATATCGAAATTAAAAGTATCCTCTATGTAAACATGGTAAATCAGCTACATCCATGCAAAATTTCATTTAAATCGGACCAGTGGTTCTTGCGTTATTGAGTAACAGACAGACAGAAAGACAGACACACACCATCTCATTTTTATATATTAGTATGATAACTGTTTGTTGACTAGCATTTACTGTTACACAACATTATTTTTGGTAAGCTCTACATAAGTAACCTAATTGTCTCTGGTATAATGTCTTGTTTAACAAACATGATCAGACGGTTTTGTCTATAGGTCTAAGCCTCTGTTGTATATGATTTCAAAAAATGATAAACAGCATTCTAGAACTGTACTCACTGGTCAATAACCAACATAGTGGCCAAAATGTTTCCCTAATATGTAACTCATGTTTGTTTAGTGAATTCTTATTGCAAGGCCAGTCAAGACCTAAAAAAATAGTCTTAAAATATATATATATATATATATCAATCAACACCATATCATTAAACAAATCAAACCATCTTAAGGTATTTATTAAATTTAATTGCATTTTAGCAACCTTAAAGAGGAAAGTATAGACAGGAATTGTGAAAAGGAAGCCGTTCAATCATTCAATGTCGTTATTGTTAGGAACCTCAACGTAAGAGGTTATTAAAGTCTATGTCAGGGTGTGGTTTTTACAGCTGGATGCCTTTTCTGCCACCCACCTCAGAGACGAGTATATGGAAGATGAAACTCACTTATCACGTCCAATGTGGAGGTCCTAGCCTGGATAAATGTCATGGTTTGTAGCCCACTTTGTGTTACTTTGGTAAATTTTAGTGAATTTTCACATATATTCAGGTAAATTTATATCAATTTCAGGTAGTTTAAACCATTCTTAGGTAAATCAATGAAATTTCAATAAATCTGGTAGTCATTTGTTGGCTTTTGCTGGAATTTTGTGTCATTTGGTCAATTTGCAGGAAATTTAGTGGATCTTACAAAAATTCAAGGTAAATCTGGAGATAGTTAGGTATTTAACAGATACCCTGTCACTATGATGCTTGTATTAGAGTGTGCCTTTCACCACCAAGGGGTAGGATTGGAGAGGAGACCGTCATGACCTGAAGTGCTTAGCCATTTATATTGACTTTAAGAATGGCTGTTGTGGGGGATCGAACACTCCTCTTGTTAGTTTTGGGGGAAGTGTACTCCGTTCCATTCCATTTTTAAAAGCCGCTAATCAGGTACAAGTATTGGACAATTGCAAACCATTTCACTATTCTTAACATTAAATGTACATTTGCCTTGAGTATAAGTGGGAAACCACATCAGTTTGGTGTATAGAAAACTCACCTCACCTCAGCCCAACTCATTGGAAAATGAAAATAATTTGTTTTTGTCTTACGTAGGGGCTTGGAAATCATGGTCATCAGTCCCATGTTCTGTACTTAGGGAAAATAATAATGGTCATGCACACTATTATTAGCTGAGTATCTAATACAATTTTGCATACCCTAGAACCAGTATCGCATTATAAAGGCATGCCATGTGTTACCGTCCTTAAACCAGTGATATAAAACAAAAGAGGTCTTTAATTCCACTCCTGGGAGTCATATCAAGTGTCATGTAGGTTGACGACAGCGGGGTCCCAGCTGAGTCCGTCATTGCTTCCACTGACTTGTGCTTGGCTCCTCTCTGTCTTCTTTCCTGTCGGCCACACTTACTCAACTCTTGTTGTCTACCGACCCCGACATTATTAGGGTATCTGATGCCTAGGGAGTCTCTTCCTTTTGCAACTTAATTGGCCGTTGTTTATTTATTTCTTCTGATATCCTACTTGTGTGAGGAGGAAGCCTTCTTTTTATTTACATGTTATTTCCTGTCTTTTGCTCAAGCCCCCTCTAAAGGTAGGGTGTATATAGCCCCACCACTTGTGGTGCACTCTGCATATGGCTACACACTCAGGGGGGCTCACAGCTCATCAGTTCGAAAGTTGGCGACTCCAAGGGATTCCTGACCTGGCTTCGGTTGCCCCCCCCCCCCCTTTATCTATTTCCTCTGGGGCAGAGTCTCTCCTCTTTTACTTTTCTATCTAACTTTCATGACTCTCCTTCCTCCCAACTCCCTCAATCCACATTCTTGAGGGCAATTTTTTATTCCTTTATTTGCCTTATTGTCCTTTTGTCATCGATTTCTTTTCCTAGTCTATTAGTGTGTAGTTAGTTTTAGTTATAGTTTACATTTTATTTTCATCTTAACCATCACCCAAACCATTAGGTGCCGATAACCTACATGTTAAACCCTCCTTAAAACAACAATCATTATCATCATCATCATCATCATCATCATCAACATCATCATCATCATCATCATCATGATCTTTATTTCAATTGCAGTTATGCTGCGTGGAGCCAGGTCATAAAAGAGGCCAAGTAATGCAGCTAAGCATTGACCTGTGCGGCTCCGTTTAAACTCCAGTTGCAGAATCAGACAAACAAGAAATCTGACAACACTGCACTGCTCTTATCAGCAACTCTCACTAGTTCATCAAGCTACAGTATGTTGCAGACTGGAGCTAGCGAAAGCATTAAAGCGTGTCTCTCTCTCTTTTATAAAATCCATTATTTATTATAATATTATTATAACTTAGCAGTCATGACAGAGGTCCAGGTTCGATTTCAGCGCTCTACCAAGACAGTTTATCTCCGGTCTAAGGGCTGGAACAGGATACACTGAGTCTTGACAGGTAAAACTTTTGGGTCAATTCATGGGCCATGCCAAAGGGTTGGCCTTCCTGACATCTTCAACAACTCATACAAATGTTTACTATTAGCCTTCTGGTTAGTTACCTATACACACATTGATCCATAATTACCTAATAATAATTATAATCATAATAATAATAATAATAATAATCCTCCATACACACGTCCATTAAAGCATGGTTTCACTAAACACTTATGCTGTTAGATGTTTAATACCCTTTTCCCCTGTAACATTACTATTCCCTGTTTTAAAAGTGAAATAATCTATTGAGATATAAGCGTATGTCATCACACTTTTTTCAACTATCACACCTAATTTTAGGGTTCCCAGTTTGCAAGATATCGATTTTTTTCAATGTCGGGGTTGTTTCCACCCCCCCTACTATTTTCATCAAACACAAAAATCTTAGGTTCAATTATCATTTTTACCCTTTAGCACCTTTTTACTCCCCCCTGTAAAATCACTATTTACTGTTTTAGGGGTGAAATGACCTATCCAGGTAAAAGCGTATGTCATGACATATTTTTAAGCTATCACACCTAATTTTAGGGTTCTTAGTTTCCAAGGTATCGATTTTTTCAATTTGGGGGTAGTTTTCACCCCCTGCTATTTTTCATCAAAAACAAAAGATCTTAGGTTCATTTATCATTTTTAAGTGTTAACACGCTTTTTTTCTCATTAAATGACTATTTACTCTTTTAGGGGTGAAATGAGCAATCGAGGTAAAAACCTATATCATCACCTATTTTTATAGCTAACACACCTAATTTTAGGGTTCTTAGTTTCCAAGATATTGATTTTTCAACTTTGGGGGGGGGGGTAGTTTCACCCCCAAAGGGAGACGTCGCCCCAAGTGCTAGGACCCCTCATACAAGTCCCTAGCATGATTGGTTCGCGAGATATTAAGATAAAGGGTAGTTAGGTCCTTTTGACAAAAATGAATCATACATTCAAAAACGGGGTGTCACCCCAAGTGCTAGGATACTGCCTATGGCAAAATCCCTTCGGGGGTTCAGAAAATATTAACAAAAGTGTAGTTAGGCCCTTTTGACAAAGGCTGTCAGTGCGCACGCATACAAAAATATATTATTTACCCCGAGTAAGGGTAGTTTTTTATTTTGTGGTGGACATACCTCGTCCATACAAAAGGGGAGTTCACCAACAGTCCTACAACACCCCAAATGTTTAAATCCCATTATTGGTTAGCGAGATACTAAAAAGCGGATGACCTACTAGTTTTTTGGTTCTTAATAAATATTTAAAAAAATCATCTATAAATAATCATTTAAAAAGCCCGCTCTCTTACAAACGCCCCCTCCGAGTGTGCATGCATACAAAATTATAATCACTACTTCACCCCCAGGAAATGGTAGTTTTTATTTTGGGTAGACATACCTTGTCCATAGAAAAGGGGAGTTCACACGAGTCCTACGACACCCCATATGTTTAAATCCGATTATTGGTTAGCGAGATACTAAAAAGCGGATGAACTATTAGTTTTTTTTGGTTCTTAATAAATATTTAAAAAAACTCATCTATAAATAATAATTTAAAAAGCCCCCTCCAAGTGTGCACGCATACAAAAAATAATCATTACTTCACCCCCGGGTAAGGGTAGTTTTTATTTTGGGGTAGACATACCTTGTCCATAGAAAAGGGGGGTTCACTACGAGTCCTACGACACCCCATATGTTTAAATCGCATTATTGGTTAGCGAGATAGTAAAACACGAATGACCTATTAGTTTTTGGGTTGTTTAATTATTTTTTAAATAACTAATCTATAAATAATTGTTTAAAAAGCCCACCTACTTACAAACGACGATACAAAAAAAATAACATGATACATGTCATTATCACTTGTATTAAATATCCCCAAAATGTCAAAACAACAGGTTTACCCCAAATTGCGTTTCCAAATTCCACCCTTCTTGAAAAATAACCTCACCATCAAATAGAGCGGGAAAAATATCATCTAAACGATCCCTCACTCAACCCTACTCCTCCCCCACCACCCAACATTTTCCCAACATAGCCATGCGTATTCAAGCACACACGCGACTTGCAGGAGAACTGTAAAACGTGCATAGGTTTTTTCACCTAGCGACTTCAAATTTATGGTGCGGGTAGAGGGAGTAAATAGCAACCATTCATCACAAACAAACTTTTTTTTGTCAAGTTCGCCGTTTCCAAAAAAGTCACAATTTTTTCTAAATTCATTTTCTTTTGGCCTACACACTTGAAACTTGCTGTCCTCCTAGAGGGAATAGGCACCTTTCATTAACGTCAAACAAACGTTTTTCTTATCTTCACTGTTTCCAAAATAATCAAAAATTCAAAAACAAGAATTTTCAAAAAACATTTATTTAAATACCAACACACCTTCTTAGCAAAGTGGACGTCACCCCAACACGAACAATACCTCTTTTGTTAAAATCCGACCATCCGTTCGCCAATGATCGCCAATGTTCGCGTGAAAGTAGGCTATCATTTTTTCTCCTCCTACACACTTGAAACTTGCTGTCCCCCTAGAGGGCATAGCCACCTTTCATGTACGTCAAGCGAACTTTTTTTTTCAAAATTCACCGTTTCCAAAATAGCACCAATTTCAAAATCAACAATTTCAATAAAAAAAAATACCAACACACATTCTTAGCAAAGAGGACGTCATCCCAACGCCAACAACATCCCGTTCGTTAAAATCCGACCATCCGTCGCCAATTATCGCTAATGTTCGCCAGAAAGTAGGCTATCATTTTTTTCCCTCCTACACACTTCAAACGTGCTGTCCCCCTAGAGGGCATAACCACCTTTCATTAACGTCTAACACACTTTTTTCTCATCTTCACCGTTTCCAAAATAGCGCCAATTTCAAAATCAAGAATTTTCAATTTTTTTTAAATACCAGCACACATTCTTAGCAAAGAGGACGTCACACCAACGCCAATAACACCTCGTTCGTTAAAATCCGATCATGCGTTCGGCAGTTATCGGCAAAGTTCTTAGGATAGTAGGCTGTGAAGGAGAAATGTCCCTACCACACTACTTACAAACTTCCTTTGAATGAACATTATTTACCAAGTGCTACGAGGTGGGCCAGGTCAATACGCAGAATAAAATCACAACTTGATTGTTTAAAATAATGTTATGAATTTATGGTATTATTGAGGGCTGAAAAGGAGTGTATGATTGAGGGATTATAATTAAGATATGCAGTAGGAAAGTATAATTTTGTTAGTTACGAATTACTGTATACGTGGGTGAAGTTCTTCGAGTTTATGATTCAACAAATAGGCTACATTTACTGATTGTTTTGTTTACTGATAGCCTAAAAATAAATTAAGGAAATGTAAAGCTAAAATACAAGCTCAGGGCGTAAGTACTCGTAACTGGCCAACCACCCTTCCTACAGAGACCTGCTTCTTTTATCCTAGAAGCCAAGATCACACCCAAATAATCTCCTACATTGGGAGAACCTAAAATCATTGTGTACTTTTGGACTGGGTTTGATTCTTTGTTAAATATGCATGTTAGAATTTCAGAGTCGCATCCAGTGGCCAAATTCCAAGTAAAAAGAAAAGAAATGTTCTGTGGTTTATGATGAAGAGAGCCACATGAAGCTACAAGATTGCTCTGCCAGTGTATGTGCTAATAGCACTATGTACAATGGTGTCGCCAATCAATCGAGTAAAACTATCACACACCTAAAATCTCACTAACCATTACTTAACACCAATCAGACCTAACTTTAACCTCGTCAATTTTGCACCTCTACGGTTTTTTGAAGTTACGTTGGTAGCTACCTTTTAGTCTATGTTCTCATGTTTTATGTTGCTTCTTCTTTGTGTTGTGACCGTTATATTGTACCAATGCTGGTAAAGAATAAGTGGTGTGTTCAAGTAGGTAAATATGATTCTGTGTATTATTGGGTAATATATGCGAGGTGCATTTATAACAGTGGCCACGAGGAGAAACTCATAGTGTGTGTTAATATTTTTACTAGCCCGTGTGTGTGAGTTGAGAATTTTTCAATTGTGTGCGAAATCGGCGCCAAAAGTTCCACATGGCGTCCGTCCAAAATACTCTCGCCAGCGGTGAAAGTGCCGGAGAAGAAAACGACAACTTGAATAAAAACATTCGAGTGGCGGTAAATAATCCAGGAGCAATTTCAATGCCAGAATTCACCCAACAAGTAAAATGGGATATACAGTGTGGTCGAGAAGTTCCTTTACATGTTATTGCATAGGGCAATAAATTTAGACATGTATTATAAATATTTATTATTAACATTATTTACATATTGTTGAGATAACAATTTCCCGCCGTGAGCCGAGTCTCGCACTTGACACGTTCACTTCGGTTAGTGTGGGAAAGTCATGTCACGTGTCACGTGGTTCCCTGCGTAGCTCACTGCGCTGTTAGCTGCCTTCAGTCGAAAGAGTTCAACCATGACTGATACAAGTGTTTTCACTGTTGAGGAGCGTTTGGTGGCTTCTGTTTGAGTTCACGAACGTCAGAATACGAAGAAGACAATGTCAGACATTCTGAAGGTCTTCGCTGTGAGGTTTGGAAAACCTCCACCATCATGACCAACGTTATTCGCGTGGGAGAAGAAAGCCTTTGTGACGGGAAGTGTTCTCGATGCATCACCAAGCGGAAGGCCTACGACTCGTATCGAAACTTGTGCCGCTGTGGCGGGATCGATTGAACGATCGCCGGTGAAGTCAACCCATACGCGGTCTGCGGAATTCGGTGACCCGCGATCGACGATGAAAGGCCATATGCGCAAAGACTTGAAACTTTCATGTTTTCGACCATCCTCAGTGAACGAGTTGAGTGATCGTGACTTGGAGCAACGTGTCAATGCATGTGAACTGCTGCTCGCACGCTTCCCGCATGCAGATGCTAAAAAAACACACGTTGTATTCTCTTATGAGTGTGCGATTTATCGTAGCTCACGAAATCGTAACGTCTTTATTTGGGCAAAAAGCAATCCGCACTTTTATGAGTAAATTGAGTGCAATCCGCCGCATGTTATGCTTTGGGCAGGGTTATCGGCAGACCATCTGCTTGGACCTTATTTCTTCGATGGTCCTGTGAACCAGTACAGCTACCTGCAAATGAATAACAAGTGGTTGCTTCCACAATTAATGGCTAAAGGTGTAAGTGATATCGTGACACTTCAACAAGATGGCGCTCCACCACATTTTGCTGTGAGTGTCCGCAACCGGCTAAATTAACTTTTTCCAAACCGCTGGATTGGGCGTGGATCACGAGACCTTCCAGCACCACTGCCATGGCCTCCACGAAGCCCAGACCTCAGCACACCGGACAATGCACTATGGGGAATAATAAAAGAAAACGTTCGTAAACGACGATACGTGAACAACGATCAACTGAAAGATGGACTTCGCATGGCATTTGAAACTATCACTCACCACATGATGCAGCGGTGCATACAAGAACATGGCGACGGATCAACGTGTGCTTCGAACATGGAAGAATGCATACTGACGTTGTTGATCGATGAATGGAATTGTTAATTGTAACCAGATATTGTTTACTCCGAATAAATGTTGAAATTAAAAAATCCTGTTTTATTCATAACAATGTTTCCATATCTAACTGTCCTATGCTATAACATGTAAAGGGAGTAGGGGAGTAAGGGCACTTCTAACTCACAAGGTGCTCAAAAAGTTAGTACACACTTTTTGCTTATTGATATCTCGTGAACCCATGGTCGGATTTCAACAAATGAGGTGTCGTTGGACTCGAGGGCTTTGCTATGGAGCACTTATTATATTTTTCAAAACATTTTTGTTTTTGTTTTGTTTTTGAATGTCCTATATTTTGGAAACTAGGAATTCTATAAAAAAGTTTGTTTGGCATAAATGAATGGTCCTGAGGCCCTATACCCCAAAATACATTTCAAGTCTCTAGGACAAAAACTTGTAGTAGTGCTAGAATGGGGGTTCTGTTCCACAGCCTACTTTCCTATGAACTTTGCCGATATCTCCCGAAAGCATGGTCGGATTTTAACGAACGAGGTGTTATTGGCGTTGGGGTGATGCCCTCTTTGCTAAGAATGTGTATTGGTATTTTTTTTTTAATGTTGAAAATTATTGGTTTTGAAATTGGCGCTATTTTGGAAACGGTGAATTTTGGAAAAAAGTTTGTTTGACGTTAATGAAAGGTTGCTAGGCCCTCTAGGCGGACAGCAGGTTTCATGTGTGTAGGACAAAAAAAATAATATTATAGCCTACTTTCTCGCGAACATTGGCGATAATTCACGAACGCAAGGTCGGATTTTAACGAATGAGGTGTTGTTGGCATTGGAGCGACGCCCCTTTTCCTATGAACGACTTGTTATATTTAAAAAAAATGAAAAAATTTGTTTTTGAAAGTAGGTGAAAGTTTGAAAACCAAACATGAGAGAACGTTGTGCCATAGTTCAAACGAATGGTCTCTATGACCTTTATTTTTTATAATAAAACTTTTTATATTTTATGTTTTTTGAAAACAGTCCAATTTTGAATTTTTATATTTTGGAAACTAGGAATTCTACAAAAAAGTTTGTTTGACATAAATGAAAGGTCCTTACCCCCTGTACCCCAAAATAAATTTCAAATCTCTAGCACAAAAACTTGTATTTTGGTAGTAGTGTCATTGGGGGGGTTTCTACCCATAGTCGCGTGTGTGCTTGAATACGTATGGCCATGTTGGGAAAGGTTATGTGTTGGGGGAGGACTAGGGTCGAGTGAGGGGTCGTTTAGATAGTATTTTTCCCGCTCTATTTGATGGTGAGGTTAATTTTTAAAATGGGTGGAATTTGGAAACGCAATTTCGGGGTAAAACATGTTTTTTTGATATTTCGGTAATATTTCGGAAACGAATATAGCTAGAACTATGTGCTTGGATTCATTTTTCTCATCGCGTTGCACTCTTGACAATGATGTCTGTGTCGAGTAGGAGGAAGGTCCATTTTGGTGTAAAACCATGATTTTAACTTTATGTTATATCTCGCGAACCAATGATGCCAGAGGCGAGCACGAAGTGTCCAAGGACTCGGGGTATCACCCTGTTTCCAACGTGATAGTTATTTAAAAAAAATTCATAGGGGCCTAACGCTGAAAATATTATTATTATTTTAAAAAATAATTTTAAATTTAAAAAATGAAAAGTGGTCGTAGACAGAAAAACGGCACCGCAGTGACGTGTGTTTGAACGAGCCTGTTGCCGGCCATGCTGAATACAGCAAATGGCTATTCGATGGGGCGATCTATGCCAGAACGACGGGTCGCTTTTCGATATTTTCCTATGACGAACGAATGAAGGTGAATATTCCAAAATCCTTCATGGCAATCTTTAAACATGTTAGTAAACGGGTGATCAGTAACATGATAATAATGGTATGAGGAGAATGAAAGTGGGAAACGTTTCATAATTTTCATTAAGAACTTTAAGAACTTGCTTTGTATGTATGTATGTATGACTGGCAGCCAAGAAAGAAAAAAATCCGCTTGAGGCTTGCTAACCGGCTAAGAGAATGGAATTTGAACCTTATCACAGGACGTCACTTGGCAACGCTGCTGTTAGGTGATAACAGGTTGGAACAATGTGGCAACTCTGTAACTGAGATAACATGTTGCGTTCTCGCAGCCAGCCAGGCCCCGAGCAGAAGCGGGTGAGAAGGGAGAGGAGGGAAACCGAATTATGCAACAGGGAATGACGTGACCACTGCAGAGCGGCGAAGGGCGTGGCCAGAGGGCCGGGGAGAGGTGAGGTAAGAGAGTATTGAAGTTGTCATTGCACATTGTGCGTCATTCCTGTTTTAACGTTACACTGTGCACATAGACCGTGTATTATCTGTGTTAAACTGTGTGAAAGTGGGAAATATTCGTGTGCTCAACACCCAATTAGTGTCCCTATTGGATACATTATATATTTGAGGTAAGTGTGGGATTAACACTGTTTAGTTTATTTTAATGCTAATCAATGTTTAAATTATTATTGTTCTACCATTTTATTGATGGAATGTTATTTTTGTATTAGATAATCTGCATACCTGTTGGGGTAAAAGAGGACGAGACGGACAGTCAGACAGAGAGAGAAACCAATTTACTCGAGTCAACGACAAGGGAAAGCAGAGCTTTTTACAAAACCCAGGTAAGATTTTTTTAAATTATATATAACCTGTTTTATTTATTTTTTATTTATTTTTGTTAATGAAAGATGCTATTTGGAATTGATATACTCATGGTGGTTTATTTTATTTATTTTTGTTTATGAAAAGGTGCTATTCGGAATTGATATATTCATAATGGTTTATTTTATTTCTTTTTAGAGTGTTGGGAAAAATCTTGACCACTGTTGAAAACCAGGAACGTATGTGTTTGGGACCATTGTTTACCGAGCAGTCTACGGCTGAAATCTCTGGTGAGATTCTTTTATAAAAATCATGTCATTTACTGCTACCGATAGCTTAACTTGGGAACCCATTGAGTCCTGTTTAAAAAGCGTGTCTGCTCTGGACGCATGGTCAATGTTAGGGAGAGTTTAATCCCAAAAGACTTTGTCGAATCTTGTTTCGAAATTTTTAAAGAACAAATTTGTACAGCGCAAAGGTTGCATACGGCTTTAAAGGTCAATACACAAATCATGAGCGATTTCATATATAAAACAAGGTCGGTGAGCATAAAAAACATTTTATATTGGCAGTAAATTGCAACAGCTTTTGATAGCAGATCATCTGAAAGATTGGTATCAAAGCCATGTGGTGGAAGCCTTGCTATCAAAATTTGATAAACTGCAACAAGGACCCAGTGGTTTAGCATTAGACAAAATCCATTACCTGCAAATCAACATTTGTCATTTCAACCCGTTGTATTGCTGGGTCTAGCTATATTAAATCACCACCAGCTTTAGCTTTGAAAAAGGCAGTGGCGAATATTGAGAACCATGACAATGATTGCTTTCTGTGGGCTGTGGTCGCGTATTTACAGCCAGCACAACGTAACAGTTGTCGACTAGGAATGTAAAAGGCCAAGTTTCCGGAATTAAAACACAATTTAAATTTAACTAGAGTATCGTTCCCTATGGACTAGACGGAAATCCATAATTTTCAACAAGATAACCATGACTTTTCGTTCATGGTGTATGGCCTTAATGGTAATGAGATTGTGGGTCCTCTTTATGCTACAAAAGAACCGAAACGACACCACATTCATCTTTTATATCTGTCTGAGGGAAAGGTCAATCACTATTGCCTAATTAAAAGCCTGAGTGGATTGCTAAGCAGGCAAATGTCCAAACATCATCCTAAGAAACATATTTGTGATCGTTGCTTGCAATATTTTGGAGACCCTACGCTTTTGGAGCGTCATAGAGTAGATTGTGTTTCTCAGGAAGCGGTGAGACTGATATTGCCACAAGGGGACAAGGCTGTGTTAAAGTTTAAGGACGTTCATAAGCGTGACACTGTTCCCTATGTGGTATATGCAGATTTCGAAGCTCTTACCACACCCATGGCGGGATGTCAACCAGATCCCACCATCAGCCCAACCACACCGATTCAAAAACATGAACCTTTTGCCATAGGATTTAATGTGGTGTGTGCCTTTGACCGCACACTATCCTTTTATAAATCCCTTGAGGGGCCAGATTGTGCCAGATGGTTTTTGGATGAACTTGTAAAGTTGGCTTATCATGTACAGAAATTACTGGATCACCCAGTACCCATGAGCCTAACGCCAGAATAGCAGCAGCTGTATAAGCATTCCACGACATGCCATATTTGCGAAATGCCTATTTTAGGCGGAGAGTAAAAGTCAGAGATCACTCGCACTTTACGGGAGAGTTTCGTGGAGCTGCACACGGTAAATGCAATTTGGACTTTCCAGCTCCTCGTTTTATCAGTGTCTTTTTCCACAATCTGGAGAATTATGACATTCAGTTTTTTATTCGTGAGTTGGGTCATGTCAACAAGGGCTCATTTTCCATTATCCCCCAAAACCATGAGCGTTTTACAGCCTTGACTTGGCGGTTGAACGACTTCAGCATTCGATTTTTGGATTCCTTTAAGTTTATGGCATCCTCGTGAACCGTTTTTATCAGGTTCATTATTTTTTTCTCATGTTATTATTGTTATTATTATTATCATCCTTTATGTCGCATTATTGTGACTTAAGTTTCTCTGTCTTTCGTACTGCGCCAAAACTTCATACCGGTACTTACCTGTAATACCTCGCAATATGGTGAAATATTTCACCCTTTTACCAGCTCACTTTATATATAATTTTACCCATTGGTTGAAGCACTACTTGTTGTCAAGCTTTGCCTTCGCTATTGGACCCCCTCCACCCATGTATACGGAGAGGAGATGTTTGTCGTATCTACGACTTACTTTTCTCGGGCGTGTTACTGCATTCTTTAAGGGAAGGGTTCTTCCTTCCTATTTCTGCCGCATGTAGGACCGTCGTGTGAGCACGCGTCGGGCTTTAGCCCGCACCCAAAAAGCAACTAAATGTAAGTACGATTCAGTTACTAATTTTATCTAGCTTGAAGTCTTTTTTAATTTCTGTTTCTCCATTTTTCATTTCGTGTCTCCTTTGGTTCACTTATATATTTTTTCTTGTGATGATGTGAATCCGTTCCATGAATCCAAGTCCTTTCACCTTTGGTTATTTCAATATAGCGAAGTCTCTGTGTTTATTTGTCTTCCCTCCCTTTCACGTAATCGGTTTTATTTTTACATAAATCTCTCAGGTCTGAAATATCTGCTATTTTCCTGCGAGGCTTTCTAACGCTCTGTATTACGCCACAAATTGATGTGCACTCTTTTGAGGCATCTTTCATTTGATTGTCGTATCCGAGTTTGTTTTTATGGGTCAAGGTATCATTGAAGTTACGGAGATGAGTCTCATTCGTATTCAAGTTGATCTTTCCCTCTGTTTCATGAAAAGTGTGTGAGCGATGGTCTTTGTGCTAATCACCGTCCATTCGCTACATTCACGTTCTTTATATCATCAAATGTCGCTGTGTATCGACATTACTACCTCTACGTAAGCCTATATTTACCTACGTATCATATTTCTTAGCTGATTGATTTTCCTTTCATTTCGTGTCCCGGTAATGTCAAGTAATTTAATGTAATTTTCATTTCCTTTATTTGTATATGTTAATTTTGTGTTGCTTCCTCTGACTTCGCTATATTACGTAATTCAGTGCCATCCCCCATCCCCCGTTTCGCTACATGCGCACACCTCCACTCCCCATTCTTTTACCCCCTACCCCATGATTTCACAACATCATAAACGTGTAGTTCTGTTTTTTTTTCTGGGAGTCCAGATCATGTCATCTCCGGAAGTAGTCGTTCTTGTATCCTATCCCACGAATTTCTTTGATTTCATTAATCTTGCTTCAACCTTTTTAAATTTTATTATTGAATCGCGTTTCCAATTAGTTGCTATTATGATGAATTTATTTCTAGATTCCTTTTATTTTTACATTTAAGTTGCTTGTGTTTTACTTCAATTTTTTAAATTTGTAATCTGTACAAATGTGTTCATTTTATTATTAATATATTTTATTCAGTAAGTACATTATTTGCTTCTGTCTTATGATTTCTCGTATTTGAGTTCCTCGTTTGTCTTTCGATTCGACTTAGTCTTGGCTTTGCACTGTAGCGAAGTTACGACTAACACGACCTCTGGGACCTTTGCTCAATTATTTAACTTGAATTTTTCCTTTTGATTTTGTCTTAAACATTTGTTTTGGCTTACTTTCTGTGGAAGTCATCTTTCTTTCGATTCGGAATCTTGGGCCCAGCACGCATCGAAAGAAGAAGTATTCCTTCCCCGTTCCCTACGTGATCCGGTTTAGTTTTTGTTGTTTTTGCTTCCACTATATTTCTCATGTCTCTGCTATTTTGTTTAACGTAAAAGCACTAGCGGTGCAAATGGTATCAGAGCTAGGGTTACGCGCGAAATCGTCCCCTTTAGGTTACCTAACTTATATTATTTTTGCAATTATTACAATGTTGTCGTTCTGAGTTTAAGATATCTGTACTGTATTGTTCCCCATCCCCGAAGAAAGTGTGGAGTGTGAAAGCATTTCTCGAGTGAACAAGACATCCAAAGAATCTAGTTCCAAGGTGAAGAGTGCAACAAGTTAGTGAGTAATTCGCAACCCTGGAATAGGACACATTACGGTATTGTGACTTTAATTTTACTAAGTTAAAGTGTTTTACTTTTCTCCTCGTCTACTCTCATGTCTAAGTCATAATTCTCACCCGTCAAAAAGGAGTTAAATTTTATGGGCCTTGAATCCTTAACAATGCCCACGCCACTATTGCAAGATACACCAGAGGATCTGCTAATGATAGACCCTCCCCTTTTAGATTGCTCCATCGCCCCTGTTGGTATTGTTAATAGTACTCGCCACAACGAAAATGTTGCATCAGTAGTGAGTAGGTGGGGTTTGACGTTCTCCAGAGAAGACAATACCTCATCAGTTTTTTCTTTTATCCAACGTGTGGAGGAACTGTGTTATTGTCACGATATTAATCCCGACAGTATTGTACGTTGGTTACCTATTCTTTTGTCTGGAAAAGCGCTGATGGGGCATCGCACTTCTCCAAATTTTTATAAGTCATGGGACGAATTTGTTGGTTGCATTAAGGACCGTTTCACGCCACAAGATTTAATTTCGCTCTTAAACAAGAAATATACTCCTGTACTCAGGCTCCTGGAGAGATGATCGACTATTATGTAACCGCAGTCCGTCTGTTAGCAGCAAACCTCCCTCAACCCTTTCATCCCAGGGATCTGTTGGAAATTGTATACATGAATTTAAATCCCACGTATAAATACTGAATTCGGCGTACATCCGTTTTTTCCATCGAGAACATCATATTGCAAGGCCGTGAGTATGAATCAAATGCACGAGCCTGTTCGAACAATACTCCACCTCCAAGAGCCGATAATACGATTTTCCCCAAGTTAGCTTACTCCCCCCAGACAACACTGTCTAGCCCGGCTGTCGACCGAACAAATGACAACACCGTACGGTTTAATCCGTCCGCTCGCCGTGCTGTGAATTTCCTTAATGAGTCTGAGCCTCTTTCTAGGAACTCTACTCCAAACCCTTCTGTGTCTCGTAATTCGTCTGCTGTCTCCCGAGAAGGGATTTCAAACAACCCAACAGCAATCACACGTAATGTTTCTTCTGGTCGCATAACTTGTTGGAACTGTAATGAACTTGGAGATCATTTTAACATGTGTTCTTTGAAACGTCGAAAATTCTGTTTTGGCTGAGGGATGAATGAGGTCACGCCTCGTTCCTGTCCGAATTGTAATTCCAACCAGGGAAACTCATAGTGAGGTGTTCTGAGTTCGACTCCCGGAGCAGTCCTCCATCCAAACCTGAAAAGGCATCTCATTTTAATGCTGTGTTACAACCAGGAGTCTCTGTAAATTTTGCTTTTGTCTTGATACCTGCTATTTTGGGCACAGGCGCCACCAGAAGTTTCATCCATCGTTCCGTGGCAGATGGCATTCGAACTTCACAAAAACGTTCCTTACAGAATAAATGTCAGTTCCTGTCTGCGGGATCGTCGGTCATCGACGTTGCCGAAATTATTCTATGTCGCATTAAAATTCATGGGTTTTCTTGGAAACATACCTTTCATGTGGTCAACAATCTCTCCACTCAGTGTATTCTAGGAATTGACTTTATACATAAAACTGGTATGCAATTAGATTTTATTAACGATTCATTTTGTTTCAAATTTCGCTCAGATAAAACGTTCCCCTTTGAAGAATGTACTTCTAACTTCGTTGATGTGTCTCCTGTACTTTCCGTACAACTTCCATTAACCTTGATGTCCGAGCAACGTGATACTATGAATGATTTAATTGAGGAATTTTCTGCTGTCCTAACAGAAGATTTAGGTTCTGCTGTAAACCATGAATGTCATATTGACTTGAGCGACAATGTACCTGTTCGAAGTCCTCCATTTCCTTGTAATCCGCCCAAGCTCTTGGCCATGAAAAAGTATATCAATGATTTGCAAGATCGTGGAGTAGTGGTTCCTTGTAAATCAGCATATGGATCCCCTGCTTTCTTAATTCCCAAGAAAGAAGAGGGTGAGTACCGGTTAGTCGTAGACTACCGAAAATTGAACAAGAAGGTCGTCTTCGATAATTTCTCACTACCTACTATTGAGAGTGCTTTTCAGCATTTCCACGGGGCCAATGCGTATTCGATAATTGACCTAAAGAGTGCATATTATCAAATTCCTTTGGATGCTGAGGAGTCGCGACTTCACTGCTTTTAATACCCCTTTCGGATTATATAATTTTACGCGTGTACCGATGGGCATAGCTGTTGGTGCGCAAGTCCTCAGTCGCGTGCTAGACGACATCTTGGGAGACCTGAAGTTCAATTTTGTATTTAATTATCTTGACGATTTAGTCGTATACAGCAGATCTTTTGAGGAACATGTCGTTCATCGTTTTCTCCCGCCTCAGGAAGGCCGGTCTCACTATCAATCCAAAAAAGACCTCTTTGGGCTGCATCCAAATTAAATTTCTGGGCCACATTCTGTCAGCCGATGGTATCCGTGTCATACACGAGCGCCCAGATTGCATTCGGCAGTTACCTGTACCCACCACAGTTAAGGCCTTGAGAAGAGTAATGGGTATGTTCACGTTCTATTATCGTTTTATCAAAAATTTCTCTGGCATTTCGGCACCTCTAAATGCTCTCAACAAGGAGAATGTGAAATTTGTGTGGGGGCCAGAACAGGACAAAGCTTTCAATGTTTTAAAAGACGCCCTTATGTCAGCGCCAGTATTACACACGCCTGATTTCTAATCAGCTTTCTTTTTACATTGTGACGCCAGTGATTTGGCCATTTCTAGTGTTTTGAGCCAGCGTGTGGATGGAAAATTTGCACCAGTGGCCTTCGCAAATCGTATGTTAAATCAACATGAACGACGTTACTCAATTTTCGAGAAGGAAAGTCTTGCTGTGGTTTTTGGATGTGAAAAGTTCAGGACTTTTTTTGGAACACAGTCACTTTACTGCTTATACCGACAATGAGGCTTTGGTTTTTTATGGATATCCGGAAATTCCAATCTGAGGATCCGAATTGTGTTGATCTCCGTGCTAAAATGGCAGACAAGGATCCGGCCGTAAGTAACTTTTGTCTTCGTAATTATGTCATTGGCCATAATCTTCCTAACTCTTCTCAATTTAGAATTTTTGCTCCATTGGCAGTACGTGATATGCTTTTGACATATTATCATGATTCTGCACTGGGAACTCATGCAGGGATGCAGCGCACTTTCCGTAAGATATCTGGTGAATTTTATTGGCCCTCAATTAAGGTAAATGCTTTTGCTCATGTCAGAAGATATTTAGTCTGCCAGCGTTCTAAACCTGCGCAGAACACTCGTGTCGGCTTCCACCAAGCTGGCATTGTCACTTGCCCCGGGGGACGCCTTTTCATTGATTACTTTGGTCCTGTCGTGAGATCAAAATCTGGCAATCAAGCCATTTTAACTGTCATTGATGGTTTTCGAAATTCGTTTGGTTATTTCCAGTAAAGAATATCACTTCTCAGACTACTATCCATTTCTAGTCTAGGTATATGTTTGGAGTTTTTGGTCCCCCCAAATACCTTGTGTCAGATAACGCCTCTGTGTTTCGTTCCAAAGCTTTTGAAACTAAGGTATTTAACTAGGGTATCCAACATGTTTTCTTGTCACCTTATCAACCGCAGGGAAATCACGTTGAACGTTTCCACAAAAACTTGAAGTCCTCTATGTCTGCTTTTCACAATGCCGATCAAACCTCATGGGATACGAACCTACAGTATTTCATTCTCGGGTTCAATACCTCCTTCCATTCATCCGTTCAGTCTACCCCAGCAGAATTATTTCTTGGCTGAGCCTTTATTGATCCCTTACTGCTCAAATGGAACGTTGAATATCTTTCTGAGTCATCTCGCAATTCCTCTATTGCTCAAAATGGGCAATCGCTATCGGCCACCTCAAGAAGGCAAAAGCCAGAGTGGCGAAACGTTACAACGTAGGCCGTCATGATGTTAAATTCCAAATTGGGGACAAAGTTCTATATCGCTTGCATCCTTTGATCGACGCTGCCAAACAAATTTCCAGTAAGCAGTGCTTACGTTGGTCAACTCCCAAGACTATTGCACGTTTTTTAAATCCTGTCTCAGTTGAGTTGGTGGACGATCACGGCAATTCAGCGACTTCGGCACACGTCACGCAGTTGAAAAAATTTGTCAAGTGATCTTGTGAATTTCACCTCGCTATAATGTTGTATTTTTGTTTTCCTTTTATTCTAATTGGATGCCCGAACTCCTTAATAGCCAATCTAGCATGTGTGCCTATTCAGATTTTAATTTGTGTACTTCCTTTTCATTTATTCATGTGACAAGACAGGAGGCACCCGTGGCCTCTTTCTCGTACGCGAGTGTGTCGTGAATACTTGACATCTCTGTCGAGCTATACCTTTGCCTGAGGCTGTCAGCATGTACCTGGTCGGTCACTATTTGTAACACCCGCATGCCTACTCCTCTTTTATACTGCTCCTCGGCTTAACTGTCATTGTTCGCCGACAGACGAGGAACGTTCAGCACTTCCTGCTTTACCTTGTAGGAACTTTGGATTTATTTTAAATTTATTGATGTAATTGACTTTTTTGTGTCACGGTTTTGAGATATGATGTATTTTTGTGTCATCTTGGTTTTAATGCTCAGAGTGAGTGAATGTATTTTGTTTTGTTTTAAGTTGTCAAGTGTTCTTAGAATGTCGTGTTTGGTCTAGCAACCCTCGCGACGGGCGGCAGGTAACAGCAAGCAGTCTGTGTGTACCTGGAGTAGGACGACTGATGTCTTCTTGGAACTCACTAATGAACCGGTAGACCCTACTGGATTTATGTATGGCTTTATTTTCAGCTGGTGAAGAGGGGAGTACTTACCCTTTGGAAGACATTATGACACTATTACATATTCCTCGTCGACGCAACAAGCTGTGCTATATACAGGTTGTTCCATTTGTATTTTTTTAAATGTGATCACAAATTAACTTTGTCTGTATTTTCTCATCAGAGACTGGAGAGATTGGCAGTCTTGGGGTAACGTCCATCTTGAAGATTTTGACATCCGTATCATCATGAACTAGCAAGAACAACAATTACAATTACTATATAAACTCACTGTATTTCTTTTTGACGCAGAACTATTGACTTTAGTGGCTAGTATTAGCGCGGGGTGAAAGGAGTACTACTTTCGCTTCGCGACAAAATTATTCCACCGTCCAATTTTATTTGAAGTTTTTTCTGGAAGTCCTTTGTACCCAGGTTTTATTCTTTTATTCAAAAATTTTCTCCCCTTTACATTTTTTTGCCTCTCAAATTGTAAAAAAGAAATTTTTCCACGGCCGGGAAAATTCTTTTTTTTTTTTTTGGGAGAGCAGGGGAATTTTGAACCGTTTTTATCAGGTTCATTATTTTTTTCTCATGTTATTATTGTTATTATTAATATTATCTTCCTTTATGTCGCATTATTGTGACATAAGTTTCTCTGTCTTTCGTACTGCACCTAAACTTCATACTTGTCTGTAATACCTCGCAATATGGTGACATATTTCACCCTTTTGCTAACTCACTTTATGTATAAATTTACCCATTGGTTGAAGCACTACTTGTTGTCAAGCTTTGCCTTCGCTATTGGACCCCCTCCACCCATGTATACGGAGAGGAGATGTTTGTCGTATCTACGACTTACTTTTCTCGGGCGTGTTACTGCGTTCTTTAAGGGAAGGTTTCTTCCTTCCAATTTCTGCCGTCATGTAGGACGGTCGTGTGTGCACGCGTCGGGCTTCAGCCCGCACCCAAAAAGCAACTAAATGTAAGTACGATTCAGTTACTAAATTTATCTAGCTTGAAGTCATTTTAAATTTCTGTTTCTCCATTTTTCATTTCGTGGCTCCTTTGGTTCACTTATATATTTTTTTCTTATGATGATGTGAATCCGTTCCATGAATCCAAGTCCTTTCACCTTTGGTTATTTAAATTTAGCGAAGTCTCTGTGTTTATTTGTCTTCCCTCCCTTTCACGTAATCGGTTTTATTTTTACATAAATCTCTCAGGTCTGAAATATCTGCTATTTTCCTGCGAGGCTTTCTAACGCTCTGTATAACGCCACAAACTGATGTGCACTCTTTCGAGGCATCTTTCATTTGATTGTCGTATCAGAGTTTTTTTGGGGGGGTCAAGGTATCATTGAAGTTACGGAGATGAATCTCATTCGTATTCAAGTTGATCTTTCCCTCTGTTTCATGAAAAGTGTGTGAGCGATGGTCTTTGTGCTAATCACCGTCCATTCTCTACATTCACGTTCTTTATATCATCGAATGTCGCTGTGTATCGACATTACTACCTCTACGTAAGCCTATATTTTCCTACGTATCATATTTCTTAGCTGATTGATTTTCCTTTCATTTCGTGTCCCGGTAATGTCAAGTAATTTAATGTAATTTTCATTTCCTTTATTTGTATATGTTAATTTTGTGTTGCTTCCTCTGACTTCGCTATATTACGTAATTCAGTGCCATCCCCCATCCCCCGTTTCGCTACATGCGCACACTTCCACTCCACATTCTTTTACCCCCTACCCCATGATTTCACAACATCATAAACGTGTAGTTCTGTTTTTTTTGCTGGGAGTCCAGATCATGTCATCTCCGCAAGTAGTCGTTCTTGTATCCTATCCCACGAATTTCTTTGATTTCATTAATCTTGCTTCATCCTTTTTAAATTTTATTATTGAATCGCGTTTCCAATTAGTTGCTATTATGATTTGAATTTATTTCCAGATTCCTTTTATTTTTACATTTAAGTTGCTCGTGTTTTACTTCCATTTTATAATTTGTAATATGCACACATGTGTTCATTTTATTATTAATATATTTTTATTCAGTAAGTACATTATTTGCTTCTGTCATGATGTCTTGTATTTGAGTTCCTCGTTTGTATTTCGATTCGATTTAGTCTTGGCTTCGCACTGTAGCGAAGTTACGACTAACACGACCTCTGGGACCTTTGCTCAATTATTTAACTTTAATTTTTTCCTTTTGATTTTGTCTTAAACATTTGTTTTGGCTTACTTTCTGTGAAAGTCATCTATCTTTCGATTCGGAATCTTGGGCCCAGCACGCATCAAAATAAGTATTCCTTCCCCGTTCCCTACGTGATCCTGTTTAGTTTTTGTTGTTTTTGCTTCCACTGTATTCCTCATGTCTCTGTTATTTTGTTTAACGTAAAAGCACTAGCGGTGCGCTCGCTAGATAGTCTTGTGAATGGCATGGATGAGAAGGAATTAAAAAACACCAGAGAGCATTTTGAGAATCCTGAGCAATTTCAATTGTGCATTCGGAATGGTATATTTCCCTACGATTTCTGCAACTACTCGGACGTGTCAAAGAAAAAAAAACTCCCACCACAAGACAATTTTACTCAAAACTAACACGCAGTACCGTTTCCGATAAAGACTATGCTCATGCATGTCAAGTTTGGCGAGTGTTTGGCATTAACACGCTAGGGGAATATGCTATGCATTACCTAAAACTGGATGTAATGCTGCTCACCAATGTGTTTCAAAAATTCCGTGAATTGTGTCAACACATTTACGGTCTTGACCCGGCTCACTATTATACCAGTCCTGGGCTCTCGTTTGATGCCGCTTTGAAATACACTCAAGTGGAATTGGATTTATTCACTGACGTAGACATAGTTCTATTCTTTGAAATGGGCATTCGTGGTGGCTTTGTGTCGCTTAAACAACGCCATGCCGAAGCGAACAATGTCTACATGCCTGATTATTCACCAGACAAACCAGAATCGTACTTAATGTACTATGAAGTGAATAATTTGTATGGTTACGCCATGAGTCAGTCTTTGACCTATGGGGCGTTCTCTTGGCTGACTGACAAACAAGTGTCAGAATTTGATGTGAACAAGGCTAGCCAAGAAACAGGCCGTCGATATGTCTTAGAAGTGGATATTGAATATCCCTCATCCTTGTATGATGATCATACCGATTTCCCATTCTGCCTTGAGCAAATGGTCCCCCCTGACAGTAAAGTGAAAATTGAAAAACTCATGGGCACACTTTACAACGAAAATCGGTATGTGCTACATATCCAAATATTGGTGCAATGCCTCGCCGAAGGCATAGTGTTGAAGAAAATCCATAGAGGTATTTCTTTTGCTCAAAACCCATGGCTCGAGCCATACATGCGACTCAACCCAGAGCACCGACCAATGGCAACACAGCAGTTTGAAATTATTATTTTTAAATTAATGAACAGCTGCATCTATGGCAAGTCCATGGAAAATGTCCGCAAATACCGTGACATTAAATGGGTCAATGCCTGGGATGGGCGGTGGGGTGCCCGGTGGTACATTGCCAAGCCAAATTTTAAATCGATCAACATGATCGATGAGAATTTGGCCACCATTGAATTGAGTAAGGCCAGCGTGACCATGGATAAACCCATTTACTTGGGCCTAGTCATTTTTGACTTTCCCAAATCGGTTATGTATCGATTCCACTATGAGTTTGCCAAACGCCATTTTGAGGACGTCTGTCTTTTGTATATGGATACGGACTCATTCATTTACCACATTCGCCACTGCAACCCCTATGACGTCATGAGGCAGCATAGTGGCTGGTTCGACACCTCTTCGTATACCGCTGACAACGTGTTTGAACTGCCCATAAAAAATAAGAAGGAATTGGGCGTTTTAAAATATGAATGCGGTGATTCCGTCCATGACGGAATTCGTAGGTTTGGCCTCGAAAATGTATGCTTATCGCACACTAGACTGTAAGGAAGCCAAAAGAGCAAAAGTTGTAGGTAGGGCAGTGGTAAAATCGCTACGTGTAGACGACTACTTAGCGGTTTTACCCACTGGCAAAGCTATGTCCCATATACAGTACAGGATACAATCCAGCAACCATCATTTGTATCTTGTGGAACAGAGAAAACGCACACTCGCCTCAATGGATAACAAACGTGTGTGGGCTGATGACCTGATTACCAGCCTGCCCTGGGGTTATGACCGCAAGGAGGAGGAGGGGTGATTTTTCTGTTTATTCGTTTAGGGACATGGCTTTGTTACTCGTAGATTTAGTATTTTGTAAATATTGGTTTTTGTCACTGTAAATAGTAGATTTTGTAAATGGTGGCTATTCACATAGGCTCTTTGCTCTTTAAAAAAAGTTCTGTGCAATCTTATTTTTTTAAATTTTTGATTGGGTTAGGAATTTGAAAATCCTCAAGGTAAATGGTAAATAGTTTGAATTTTTTAAAGCTGTACAAAAGTGTTATTTGTTTTTTGTGTGTGTCAATATTCAATGAGTTATAGTATTTTTAGTAACTTTAATGACTAGTATTTAAATTTATTTTGTAATGAAAATTATAAATGGTAAATTAAAAAGTTCCTTTGGGATAAGTGTGCATGTCGAGAATGTGCTTTTGGGAATAAATAAAGTGGTTGTGTTTGTTCCCAAAGACAGGTGTGAATGTATGAGTAGAGAGAAAGCTGGTGTGTATATATGACCAGAGCAAACACGGTGAGGTAAGGTGGGTGGGGAGGGGGAAATTGTCACTTATATAGTATTTTGTTTTGTCAATAGTTTTGTTTTTTCTTTAAAATGTAGCGGTCAATAGACATTATTTTTGTAAAAAGCAGTCTTACCTGCAGTAGTCGTAGACCTGCACGTTTCATCAATACCCATAAATACACTGCATTATCATCACGGTCAAGCACTCGCATCAACATCATTGACAAAAAATGAACTTTTGACATACACCAAATGGAAAAAAATGTGTAATCAGCAAAATGGAAATTCCATGTTTCGATACCAGCAAAATTCAAAAACGTAAAACTATCATTTTAAAAACTTGAAATGGTCATGTGTGAAATATGAAAATTCAAACAAAATTCAAACGAACATTGTTAAAAAAGTGTAAACAACAAAATTGAAAATCCATATCATCAAAAAAGACGCAAAACTTCAAACAGATATTTTTTAATTATTTTTTTTTTAAATTTTACTCCCTAGATAGGTGAAAGTGTTAACTTGCTTAAGTAGAGCACCAGTTATGTGAATAGCTGCATTAAGTTGTTCTCTAGCACATACCATTATTTCCGTCTTTTTCATATTGATTTTCATATTATATTTTCTATGCAGAATCCTGTTCATTTCCGTGAGTGCATGTTGCAGTTTCTCTTCACTGGTTTCCAGGACTGCTATGTCGTCTGCAAACCATATTTTCTTGACTGCTACTCCGTTGATCTTAACTTCTCTCATAACTGTCTTACATTCCTCAATGCCTTTCTCAATATATAAGTTGAAAAGTGCAGGCGATAAGCTGCATCCCTGTCTAACTAAGGACTACTTTAACTCCGGAATTGAATTTAGTTACAAAGCTTGTCATATTTGCTGCGTAACGAAGGATATCCATAGGATCTTTAATGAAATGGTTTCCTCTTGCCTTTTTCATCTTATGCCATTGGCCTTACCGGTAGGCTCATCCGCCTTTAGGAGTAATTTCTTACTCCAAGGGCAAGAGAGTGACTTTCTTTTACCCACTCATCCACCCCGAAGGCTGTTGGCAATTGGTAAAAGGTATCTCCTTATCCCGGGAGATAATCGGAGCTGACATCTGTCTAAGTGTGCAGATGCTTTTTTACCTATCAATCCCGATAACTGGTCTGCCTTCTCCGCCATTTACGCTGTTAATGAAATGGTTTCCTCTTGTCATTTTCATCCTATGCCGTTGTCCTTACCGGTAGTGCCGTTAAGGTCTTCACCGTAACCCTGGCAAGGGACCCTTACATGGTACTACCAGCCGGGTCAGCTGGACCAAGGTTTTTTTATTAGAGGTGTTACTCCTCTATCACTCCCCATTTTGTCCTGACTTGTGACAGGCAGAGCCTGGCTTCCCAATTATTGGGCCCAGGTTGGTAGGGTTGATAATACGACCATCGAAATTTAGAAAAGAAGTCGTACAGGAGACCAAACTGATTTTTCGAAAAATTCAAATCCAGTCCTTCATAAGGAAACACAGCTCCGTTGAGGAAAAGACGTGCATTTCTCAATTGTAGGTGATCAAATTGCGTGGCATCTTTGGTTTGTTGATACTTGCGATTCGTTAGAAAACCCACGATCATGTAGAGAGGTCTCTCTGTATAGCGGGCTGTTTTTACAGACCAACTGTGCGTGTTGGTGGTGGGCAATAGCGGGTACTCATGGAGTGCCCAGCTTCTAAATTCCATGGGTAGAGGCATATCTCTCTTTACCATCTTGAGTATGTCCAGTTTTTTGCTATCGTCAGGGGTCACATGGGGCACTTTCCATAGCATGCGTTGTAGTTGAATTTTTTGAATCTATGTGGGCATTGTCGGCTCCCTTGAGTGCATTATTATCACTCCTGTCTCTCATCAAATAGAGCACTTGCCTTGCGTTGGCCACAATGCGCTGGTGATCTTCGGCAAAACCTAAAATCAGTTTAAGAGGTAAATATCTAGTAAAGGTGCCATCAGTGTGTACCATCCAGTCATTGGTCGAGTCAGGGCACCAACCCGCCATGCAGAATGTTTTACCTTCTTCCTCACTATAAGAGGGTTATAGTTTCATGACACTGGAAATAACCACATTTCGAGTGCTATCCACCACGATATCGTTAATTACATACCGCACCTCAGAAGACAGAAAGTCAAAAGCATGGTTGGCTAACTTGGATGTGGTGGGTATAGAGCCATCGGCATTGGTGAGCCGACCTTCAATCTGATTGATACTTTCATGCGGTAGGGTGTTAATATCTTGGTTGTTGATAACAAATTTAATTTCATCATTGCTATTGAGTCCAGGTGTTTGAGCTTGATAGGAATGGAGATCAATTCGTACCACCCCTGGTTGATCCTCGATGTGGTTCGCTACCTCTAGGATAGAATTCATCATGGGGGTTGACGTGGTAAGCCAAATGCTGTAAAATCTGCTTGTCCTTAGATGTTAACGTGTATTCACGTGGCAAACAACTAACACCATTCCTAGACGGTGTTGTTGCTTTATACACAAACTTCATAGTGGCTTTAGCACCAACTTGTAAGTCACTGGTGTGGTAGAATCTAGTTGAATGAGTTGTTGATCTCTATTGATCAGTCTTAATGTTATATTACTAATACCATTGATAGCCACAGAGAGAAAAAGCACCACTGGAGGGTTTTCACGAATAATATAGCCATTGGGCGATGTCACAATAAAGTCATAAAGCGAATGCGAATGTTCTTAATTGGTGTACACTTGGCTAATAATATTACACGTCACTGACACATGACGGTCCTCAATGAATTTCACTTCATAGTCAGATTCTTTTTTTTGTTGGGCTCTAACACACGTGGTTTAAATCCTAGTAATGGACCAATGGAATCAGGGCGTTTTAAAGTCAATTTTGAATGTAGAGAAAATACTGCAGCGATGAGTGTTGGTGTTTTCTTCATGTTCAAACTTGCGCGTTCCATCGAGAAATGACTTTAAACCATATTCATTGATCAACACCACACAAATGTGTTCATAAATGTCATCTATTGTGTATCCACAAGAGTTCAGGGTGAGCACAGAATCATCATAATAAAACTTGCTGTTCACATTTTCACGTATGTTGTATATTCTATTGTATGTTTCAAGTGAAACAAGTCCTAAACCATACGGTCTTTCACTCAATTCGTTAGGCGGGTAAAAGTCTAGGCTGACTTCAGGTCCACGTCCATGCAGTGTAAACGTCTTACTTTCCACCGACATACTGCTGACGTTTTTGCTTATGCTGCGTCTTATATAAAAAAATTTAAACAAACGTCCACCTGTTAAACGTTTACTCACGTTTCACATTATAATATATCTTGATCCTGTTTCCAAATAGGTCACTAGTTCCATTGGCGGTGGCAAAGGCCCAAAACTGTCCAAGTACCATACGGTGGATCCCTCTTTGACATAAGCTACATAATGCGTTCCTGGTCCTCGGTGATCATCCAAATTGACAACAGCACATTCCTGTTTCCAGGGTCGTGGGGGCAATTGGTTTCGCATAAACACACCTCGAAAATGAGAAACCTTTAGTTGTTTAGCATAGCTTTCCACTTGTTGATGCGTCAGGGCATGTCTTGCTATGGCTGAGGTTAAAAATGTTTTTTTAAATTTCGAAATGGTGAAATCCCAAATCCTTGTTGATAAAAAGCTGGCTTTCAATTGGCATTTCTAGCCCCCATAGCAATCGCTTCCATGGTTTCATTGTGTCGCTGACTTTCTTTTAGTTGTTGCTTGCCCTGCTGTGCAGCTTTAATGGTTTTCGCCACCGCACTGGCACCACCCAAAAGTGAACCCACAGCAGCCAGACCAGCAAATAAAGCAGGTAAAAATCCCGCTCGTTTGGGGACGGGAATCACTCGCCCTTGTTTTGAACCCTGTCGCTGACGTTTTGGAATAACACGCCTCTGTGCTGCTCGAAAGGTTTCCTTATAGTCAACACATTATTTTTTAATTTTTCTTTCGCAAGGGCTTGTCCACTAATGCCTTAAGCCCATGCTTTGACAATGGCAAGGTCTTATTTTTAGTCTTTGGTCTTTCTCACTACATATCTTTGTTTCACCATGATGATGGCCAACAATCTTTCACAAGAAAGTTTAAGTCACAACTAACGTCAGCTTGATTTCATGGCTGTATATTCCAATTCCACATAAAGTGGGAAATCGTTTATGGATTTTCCCGCTTGATTTTCATCCCATGTCAACATCAGATGAAAGGATAATTCGTCACCTGCATTGACCATTTCATGGTTATGGACCAAAATCCTATGACCATTTATCTCTATTTGTAAATGGTTCTCATCAGGCATTGCGTATTTCATGTGAATGGTTCCATCATAGTGTAATCGATAGTGGTTTAAACCCAAAGCAAGCACATAGGTCAGGTGCTGGTCATGGACTAGCGGTAAATGGTTTCTGTCATTCACAGGTTTTTCATTTGTCAGATACACTAAAAATACAGATGGGATAAATTTATAAAGCCTTTTCATTTCATAGGTCACGTAACGTTTGGTACAGACATCGTCTTCGTCTTGCATGTCTTCCACGTGAATAATGCGGTGATGATTAGCGGTATAGCCATTCACTGTAAGCTGAGGCACATTATCATAAAACTCATACACCTTGTTATCCTCATACTTTTTTGTAGTAACGTCTGTAGACACTTGAGGACGTTTCACATGGGTTAACCACTTTCCCTTAAAGTCATAATCTCCTTGTTTCGTGCGTGGCACTACAGACCTATCCACATAGTGTTTATTAGCAGAATCTGTTTCTTGTTTAGGATCATGTATGGGAACAGACCTAGCATTGGCCATTAATGCACTTCCAAAGACATCCATCGTCAACCTGTAGTACGAGTCTACTGTTTCTATGCAAGGCTCGGTTCCATGTATATAGACAGCCTGCTAGCCTCTCTAAGCCTTAGTTGAAATGAAGATTATTAAGCAGCAAGAGTCATTCCCCGTGGGGGACATGGTTCCCCATCTCTGTCCAACATCACATGAACAACGTCATGGTTTACTGTTCCCGTCTTCCATTTGCTGCATCATTGTGGGGCATTCGGAATGAGGAAAGACCAATCTTTTGCTGACGCTCATTACAGCGCCCAATTGTCTGCGTTTTCAAAATATTTATATTTTTGCAAAATCTCTCTACCAACCCCTCTACGTGTTTCTGGATCAAGTCATGTCTTGATTACTAAATGAGAATATGGGTTATATCACATTTTCCATGCAAGAAAATTTTATTTCAACGAATGAGGTAAAGCCTGATTTACTCATGATTTTCGATGATGTATCCACTGAACGTCAAGGCATCATTCAAAGCTATTTCAGCATGGGTCGTCACAAACATATCGATTGCTTCTATCTTGGATAAACGTATTCTAAAATGTCCAAACAGTTGATTCGTGACAATGCCAATGCCATTGTTTTATTTCGCCAGGACGAGAGGAATAGTCGTCACATTTATAATGAACATGTCAATCCGGATATGGTCTTTCAAATGTTTACTCATTTGTGTGCCAAGTGCTGGAACACTAAACGCCATGCCTGTTTGGTTATTGACAAACAAAGTGAACTCAACCAAGGACGTTATCGCTTAGGGTTTGATCATTTTATTGCTATTCAAGGCACTGTCTAATTCCCTCTCAAGTCATTTGTCAAGACAACATGGCGTTAGCAGAGAGTCAATTGAAAAAGCATATTATTAAAGCCAAAAATACTATTCGCCAAAAGTTTCGTCAATTGAAACGATCATGTGCGGATCATGCTTTGTTTATTCAACAACATTTAGCACCTCCGATAAAAGCCATGTTGAAACCCTCTTTCAAGCCATCTGAAACGCTACCCACCGTTTCACAAGCCACTCAGACGCTATACGAGGACCCTGAGGAAGAGGAAAAGGAACAGGAACATGAAGATTTGACTAGTGTTAGCGAAGTTGAGGATGAGGAGGAACAAGTGTTTACGCCTCAAAAAAGTCCTCACACTTTGCAGAGTTTTTGAGAAAAAAGAAATCCTTGGTCATGGTCGAAACACCTTGCCCTTCCAGATCATCTCCGTTTTCACAACTCTTGGCCACACCTCAACTTAAAGCTCAACTAAAAAACATTTTAATAAAATATTATGGATCAACACTGGAACCCTATTCCACCGATCTATTTATTGGAAACACAGATACCACGTATGGTGTTCGCTATGAGGATGATAGTTTTAAAATTGGTGATTCATCGATTAAATTTGCTCGTACTAAAGCTGTCATTAAAAACTTCAATTATAAATTAACGCCAGGACTGTTAAAGCTGCTATTCTCTCGAACACCCTCTTTCCATGATTATACGCCAGAGGACCTTGGCAAATCTAAATCCATTTTATTGGACACCCATGCCCACTAAAGACAGTATGATCCCACTAAACAAGTGAATGCCAATATATATCTCAAAAATATAAAACCATCATTGCAAAAATGTTTCCTACCATTCAAAGTACTCGTCGTAAGGCGTCCGCTTTGGGAGTGACATTTAAACCATTAAAACCCCTTGTGGATGTTACCTACTGGCACAATCCCAATAAGCTTGTCCAGTGGCTACAGTTGTGGCATGCTTCACGTCAAGCCGGCCATTCCGATCACGATTGGGAAATTCATGAACTTCGAAATGACAAAATTATTGTTTAAGCCTTCACCCATTAAAATGGGTATTGCCCACGAGTTGCATCGCCCAGCTAGTCGTCACTATCCGAGAATAAGGTGATTTCACGAGGTGTGGATGAACTTTGGCAGGCTGATTAGTTGAAATGATCCCCTATGCTAGCGTTAACAACGGTGTACGCTCTATATTTCCCGTCATTGATGTGTATTCCAAAATGGGTTTTGTTGAACCCGTGCATCGCAAGTCTGATCCGCTAGTCACCAAGGCCTTTCAACTTATTATTCAACAATCCAAACGTCAACCTCAGTTGCTACAAACCGACCAGGGGAAATAATTTTTCAACAGGGATTTCTCAAGTTTTCTCAAATCTCAGGATATTCACCATTACGCCACGTACAGCAATCTCATAGCCAGCGTGGTTGAGCGGTATAACCAAACATTGAAAACGCATATGTGGAAAGCGTTTACCGCTCAGGGCACTTATCGCTGGTTGGACATGTTACCAGAGCTAGTGTCATGTTATAATGACACCAAACATAGAACGATTGGGACCAAGGCACGGCTCGTGACTAAAAATATTCAGCGACTGGATAAATTGTTTAACCCCATAAAAACAGCTGACCCTAAACGTCACCGACTGAAAATTGGGGTTTTTGTTCGTGTGAGCAAATTTAAGTCTGCCTTCAATAAGGGATACACACCTCAGTGTGGGACCGAACTATTTCGAATTCGTCAAGTCAACATGGACAGTCCAGTCACCTATTTACTCGAGAACCTCAACCATCAACCCATAAAAGGTAGATTTTATCTCCATGAACTTCAGAAAACAGCGTTTCCTAAACATTACCTTGTGGAAAAAGTGTCGAAACAAAAAGGGAATAAACTGTATGTTAAATGGTTGGGATTTAACTCTTGGATCAAAAAAATTACATGTTGTGTGAACCTGTGCACTTTTTATTTATTTATTTATTTATTGAATCATGTTGTGCAAGAGCCCTGTGTACGGCGCTCAACACTTTATGCATGTCCACACATGTTTCTCTTTCTCTCTATACACCAGTGTCTCACTCCTTTACTCGATATTGACATACACGTTCATCTATTGGCTGTCATGTGTTCTCCACTCCTCCCCTCACCTCTCCCCGGCCCTTTGGCCCCGCCCTTCACCGCTCTGCAGTGGTCACGTGATTTCCTGTTGTGTAGAGGTTTCTCTCCTCTCCCTTTTCACCGATTCTGTCCACTCATGCAAGCCGCTCTGCTCGGCTGTCTGACAGAATGTGAAATGTTATCTCCGTTACAGAGTAGTCAGATTGTTCCAACCTGTTATCACCTGTCAGCAGTGTTGCCAAGTCGCGTCCTGTAATAAGGTTTCACATTCCATTCTCTTAGCCGACTAGCCATGCCTCGAGCAGATTTTTCTTTCTTGACTGCCAGTCAGACATACATAAGCAAGTTCTTCAAGTTTTTGACAACTATCAAACGTCCTCCCCCACTTTCATTCTCATCATACAATTATTATTATTATCATTTTTCAATTCACTCATTACTAACATGTTTAAAGATCGCCATGAGTGATTTTCGAAATATTCACCTTCATTCGTTCGTCATAGGAAAATATCGGAAAGCGACACCTCGCTCTGTCGCCCCGTCGAAATAGCCATTTGCTGTATTCAGCATGGCCGGCAACAGGCTCGTTCAAACACACGTCACTGCAGTACCGTCTTTCTCTCTACGACCACTAATCATTTTTTTAAATGTTAAATTATTATTTAAAATAATAATAATATTTTCAGCGTTAGGACCCTGTGTATTTTATTTTTAAAAAATAACTATCACATTGGAAACAGGGCGTTACACCGAGTCCTTGGACACTTGTACACGCCTCTGGCATCATTGGTTCGCGAGATAACACAAAGTTTAAAATCATGATTTTACCAAAAAATGGGTTTTCCTCCTACTCGACACTGACATCATCGTCAATAATTACAATTATTATCTAGGTTGGCACCTCCTCACATAAACACATCGCACTGACTCCGCACAGCACATATGAATAGGGGGAGAAATGGGAAAACCAGTGTCGTTGAGATAATAGCCCATCTCAGTCGACCACACCTGGAGTAACAGTGAACACGAAAACTGCGCGTAGCTCCTGCAAGGAAGACAACCAGATAAGTAGTAGCCTGTAATATTACAGTTTAACCATAGTTGATTTTTACAACCATATAATCTCTCCAAATTACAAACTCCGGATATCTATCACCATTTAGCATTTCACCTAACGTCATATATACTGCATTTAGCATACACTGACAGTTGCAGTACCAATACTGCAACTAAATAATTGTACATATTGTAAATATTTTCACCTGTATTTTCAAACAAAGATTTTATAGCCTAAGTTTAATGGATCTGATGATGATCGCTTGACTATCGAAACTGGTCATCCTAGTGTGTTTATTAATCTCATGCAATTTATTTCAGGATTAGGGCATAACCCAGCTCTTTTGGGTACATTCATGTTGACCGACTGAAAAGCACTAAACTCTTGTTTACTAAGGCAACACTGAAAAAATGGCTTCAAACCCCACAATGTTCACGGCCAGTCAGGCAAATCGTGAAGCCAAGAGATTCAAATCACCCAGGCTTGAACTCATGAACTTAGACAAGTCAATTTGGTTCAACAAAAAATGTATAGAACTAAATCTCACGCCTAAATACGTACCAATTAAAACCGTACCGAACACACCAGCCTCGGTCATTTCAACTAAACAAGTCAATGCACTTTGGATTAAAAAAACGAAGTATGATTTGGATACATAAGAAAGCAAAAAAAATAACGAAAAATTATACGACATTCAATTGCAACTAAGTAACTTCTGGCACACGCATCCCAATGGGACAGCTTCACCGTGCACCTACATGACACCGACAAAATCAGAGCAACGAGGAAGCACGAAACACTTGAAAATAAATTAAGAAAACAAGGTGAAACATAGAACAATCAATCTAATGAACAACACACGAATAACAGTGAATTCAATTTCCACAGCAGAGTGAACAACAGAATGAACGTAACCTTTTCTCAAGATGAAATGAATATGTTAGACAAAGGTTTGAAATACAATTGCACAGACGCGCATACGAACCATAATATAAAACAGATAATCACAGATATTGAGATAGCCAGTCACAAGCTCCCAGCAGAAGACAGGGAATTAACCAAATATCTTGACACCAACGAAGGCAAAAAAAATCCTCAAACGAGAGGGAGGAAGCAATAACATTCAAAACAACAAACAACTCAAAGAAATAAAGTCATTGAAATAAAAAAATAAAAGACCATGACTTAATCATCACAAAAGCAGATAAGAGAAACACTACAGTAATTTTAAACAAAACAGAATACATTGAAAAAAAACAGTTGAATTCCTTAACAACAACGAAATCAAGGAATTAACAAAAGACCCCACCAACAAATTCCAAAAACAAATAAAAAGTACGCTAAAAGAAACAGAGTACTGTGCCCATTTTGAGGGAGTTCATACGAGGATATGAGAGTTGTTTTTCTCTGTTATATTCTGAGGATGTTTTGAAGAGAGCGCCAGGAGAAGTGTATGTGCAGCCCTGTAGAGCGAGACGTTACGTCAGATACGCGAGCTATGATGCGCATGGGATAGCGAGAGAGTAGACCGCGCTGGGCACACCTGTTGAAGAGAGCAGTATAGTACCGTATTCGTCTTCATGTGTGGTCGCGCATGAATTCGAAAGCTCATTCTAAACTGAATTACGAGTACCAGACCTCATGTCAAGAAAGAGCCTACGAGGAAACACTGTTTAAGTGTTGTCCACTGATAGCATTTTTGTAGGTGGGGCCAGTCTTTGTGTGTTCAAGACTGCGCTGGAGTAATATCCAATCTCAGAATTAGCTAGCTTACGCACTTGATCTGATTACTATAGGGATCATATCTTCAACCAGAGGATTTAATTTAGCTCTAAATGGAAAATATGGCAAGCATGGTTCGTCAGTGTACTGCGATAATATCAGTAGAATGGAAGCAAAGTTGTCGTGTTCAGTCATACTTGAAATATTTAATAATAATAAAAAAAATATGGGTTATAGTGAACCATTCTGTGGTGTTCACATAATCGAATTTTGGATCAGATTATAGCCAGAGGTAATGAGTTCTTGATAAATATTGCAAATATTGATTTCGGAACGGTAAATTACCTGGTGACAATAGTCAACTACAACAGTTTAGATTACGTGATTTTTCATGGCACAAGTCATAGTGTTAATGGATTACGCACAGGAAATCATGGTAGTGAATCGTCGTGATGAACTTTTCTATAATACTGCCATGAATCGAAACGTCATTATGGAGTTTTAAATCGTATTGGTGGTGTGATGGAAGAAGATGTCTGGAACTTTGAATCGTGACAAGGAGACATGTGTGCTTACCGCATGCACATGTTCGAGCGGACGGTATGGCGAGGCCGTGGCGTGCCACAGCCGTGGGATTCTTCTTTGCAGACCAATATCAAGGAAAGTGAACATCATCTTTAATACTTAGTAGTTAGTATACGTGATTTTCAGACTGTAGACTATTTCATTCAACCATTTTAGGAGTCATCGTTTGATACCAGCGTTTATTTTTGAATTATGCAAGAGCATAATGTCTGGATCCTTCTTATGGATTTCTTGGCTTTATTTTGTGCCAGGAAGACTAATATGTCCTCGGTACGGTTTATCGTTTGGATGATGACATACTTTCAAGGCATCCATGCTTCTATAGTTAGTTAGTCATTTCATTAATTTTCTTGGTGTACAGTTCTGCACATAATTTTTCTTTATCGCATATTTGAATGAAGGCTATCGTTGTTGGATATTTATTTGCGATGATAATTACGTTAATTATTGATCTATTTGATTTGATCTTAGTAATATTAGAGGAGATTAGAACTCAATCATCATCTAATGAGTTCGATTTTTCACGCGATTTAGGATTTCTCTGATAATAATATTAATAATTGATAATGGTAATACTTTTGATGAGACTTGATTAAATCATGATGGATGATTATAATGATTTTGAAGATCTGATTAGATCGTAATCTTGGATGTTAATTATATTTGACTTGTTGAAATATTTAATAATAATAAAAAAAATATGGGTGATAGTGAACCATTCTGTGGTGTTCACATAATCGAATTTTGGATCAGATTATAGCCAGAGGTAATGAGTTCTTGATAAATATTGCAATTTGGATTTCTCTAAGGAGATGATAATAATATTTTCGGAAAGGAAAGTTGCGGTGTAGAGCAGTTTTGTCAAATAGGGGAACGTTTGTAAGATAGCAATTTGAAGGCAATATGAATATGTGAGGAAAACATTTCTTAATAACAACTATATGGTTTATCTGGCATGGTTGTTGAGTTGAATTGGGAAGGCATGCGTGTACTTATCCCACAGTATTTATTCTAATCCATTAATTATAACAATGAGGCTCAATGGAATTTAGAAATATGGAAATAATAATTATGATTATATGATGTTGTATGTGAAATATGTTAATGATTTTGGAGGATGAATCCTCGTGTTACGTAACTCAATGAGAAGGGTTTAGCCAGTGTAGCAGCCCCACGCTTCGACCAGATAATGTCATCAGTAGAATTCCATATTCTACTTTCTTTTTGCTCTAACCTTTGCAAATATTCTACTAAATGATTTTGATCTTGCAGAACGATTAATATTTTTGAAGCTTTCCGTATTATGATGAGATAAATGATGTGAAGCCTATTTAATGCTTAGTGATATGAGACATTCAGGGAATGCTGACCTCGATTTCAGATGAATTTGTAGTCGTTATAACTGATCCATAATTAATATAAAATTCGATAATTACATAATAATAGCGAGTTGCACCCAAGTTTAACAAGAGAATAAATTTATTTCTGTATGAGAAATTATATTTAATCAACAAGGTTGTTGGATCTATTAATAAATTCCATGTGTGGAAATTTTCGATTTTGAAATAGCTGATTTATAATCAGATAATGGAATAATAAGATTGTTCTTAAGCCTAATAGTTTTGATGGCTTGTTAAACAACAAGAATAGATATCTCGGAATTTTTATTCCTGACATGTTACAAGATTTGATAATGAACATAAAAATAATTTTGATGAAATTTTGGAAATTTTGTTGTGACTTGTAAATAATTTTCTAATTGATGTCAGACTGGACTATTAATTGTCTGCACATCATGAATGTGTTAATGGTGTTTAGGATAACACGAGCTACAGTGATAAACTATAAATTCCCTAATATTGGAAGAATACTTGAATAATTTATTTAACTTTTTGATTTTTTGAAGTTTAATAATTGCCGTTAATTGAATAGGGCATAATAAGAGCAGGGTCCCATGGGGAGCGATAGGATGTATTTTATTTTAGGAGGGTGTTTAGCTATCTCCCTGTGGAAAGAAAGACTGTATTTGTTTAGGATGGTTGAATGAATAAATTGACCTGATGCATTTTATCTTACAGAAAACTGGGGTCATTCATGATTTCTTGAAACATAACTCCTTTATATCCTTGCTGTAGTGTGCATCTGGATAACAGCCAAGCCTTTTTGTATTAAATTACAACGTTGGTTGTTTGCTCATATTTACCCCGAGATGTTTTTGAGTCTTATGCTCTGCTGTTGTTTAGATGTGCGCTTATGTGGACGTAGGACATCCGTCAAACGGTCACAGAATGGGAAGGTGGGCCACAGTGTGACATGGACCACAGTGAGACAAGCTCATTAAATCTTTTTTTTTTAAGAGGGACATTTTTTTAAATATTTTTTAGAGGTTGGCTCTCCTGGTAGCAGACATTTTGATCCTGTTTACTCTTTGAAAGAAGCATGTTATGTAGGAGAAAAACAAAATCTTCGTTTTTGAGGTAAGAAAAGTAAAATTTTCTTCCTTTGTTGCTTTTTTATAGTTATGTGTATCATTGTACATTAATGAATATGGTATGGTCGAAATACATACATATTACTAAATAATTATTGGAATTGTCTGCTTGTTCAGTATGGTAGGTGATATAGTAGACATAATTGTTTTCCATGTCGCAAGTGGGCCACAGTGAGACACAGTAGGGTGGGCTACAGTGAGACAGTGAGAAAGATATACGGAGTTACCCCAAAGCTGAGGAGAGGGCAGAGTCAACTTCTAGGAGAGAAAAGGGGAGATCTTTCATTCCAACTCACACTCCAGAAAGAAAAAAACTTGCTTTTAAGTCCACTAATAAATATAAAAAATCTAAAGAGCTGCAAGAAGAGTTTGTTCAGCCAAAGGAACTTGAAATTCAAGAAGGCAGCCCTAGCTACAGACATGTCCAAGGATGATGATGTTGATGATTCTTCTAATTCAGACAGCTCATCAGATAATGAAGAAATCAAGCTCCTAATATTTTATCAACTTGCTCGCAAACCTAAGGAAGGTGACTTCGTTCTGCTTGAGTTTTCAGGGAAACACTCAAGAGTTTGCATCGGGGAAGTGAAACGAGATTTAGATGATGAAAATTATTAAGTAAAATTCTTAAGAAAAAGTGCAACAATGATAGGCAGTTCCTTTTTACCCAGAGGGTGCAGATATTGCTTCAGTCCCCGCGAAAGGTAGCAGATCACTGTTGCCGGTTTACCGTGCATGTGGTAAAACAAATAGACAAAAGTCATATATCAAATTTTCTGTACATTTTGAGAATCTGAATGTGCTGTAGTGTTTTATGGCATTATTTATTTGTTTAAGTGTGTATCTATGAATTTATCCAGTTAAAATAAATTATTTTCATTGTGTCTCAGTGTGGACCTTGATCTGTCTCAGTGTGGCCCACGGGTGGGCTACAGTGAGACAATTTATTATTTTTACAGAAACGTGTGGACAGTGGCGGACTGGCTCTCGAGGGCCCACTCGGGTGTTCTGACAGAAGCCCCCCCTCCCCCTCCCCGTACCCCCGTAGTGGGAAATGCAGGGAAAATAGGCAAAAAATAATTCCTAGTTTTTTTCGTTTAATTTTACTTATTGAACACACACACAATAAACATAAACAATTGAAGCAGAAAACAGCTTAGCAGCTGATTACAGAGGCAATATGCTTGAACAATAAAATCACAGCAACAATCGCGAAAGTTCAGAGGATGTTATAGCAACACTATCTATAATTTTGTCTTTGTCAATCGACGCCATCAGGTCGTACTCGACGTTCATCAGAAACAGAGGTTCAAATATCTCTTGCGAAATCGTGGACCTTAACTTTGTTTTGAAAATCTTGAGTTTTGAGAACACCCTCTCACAAGTTATTTGCTTGCAAGGTAGTGTCAGAACGAATTGATAGACGCAATACAGATTAGGAAACAATCCTGATTGCTGGACAATACCCGGACGATATCAAACGCACACTTTAAACATCTTTTACATTTAGGATAACTTTCTTTGATCTCATCAGATTCTTCATCAACATCAACATGTAAGTCAGTTTCAAGGGGAACATCATCTTTGCTAGGCTCAAATGTTTCATTTAAATCTTTGGTTAAGGAAGAGTAGGCTACTGCGCCGCAAGAGTTTTTAATTCTTTGGATAGTGTATCTTTATCTACCTTAGCTAATCTTGCAACTTCCCTTAACGCGTTTTCAGGCAACCCGTTTGTGATAACATTATTAAAAATTTTAGGATCTAAGCAAGCACAATCTTTGAGAAGATCCGCGTTAGCAATAAATCTACGATCTATGCTAGACTTAGCTACATCAAGAATATTCAAGTACGTCTCAATCCTGTACACATCTTTTGGATTTTTTGGTCTTTCGCCATCAACTTGTTCACCAGCCATTTTTTGGTTCTTTTCATTTTCTTTGGTTTAAAGTCCTCCTGCAATTGAAAGTCCTCTGGGACACCAGCCTCATCGGGATCATGTAAATTCAATCTCTCGTTTAAAAGGGCAGCAACATTTTTGCTCTTCTCATACAGCGACTCAAAGTGTTCGTTGCTTCTTTTTTTCTCAATCTCTTTTGCAAGTTTTTCCACCATATTGAACGCGGTCAAGTAGTTTAAAGACTTAGATTGTAAATATTTTGACGCAACTGAACTCTCCTTAAAATATCTAGGTACACAGCAGCAGTTAAAATGTTCTCAAACTTGCTCCAGTTTTTTAACAGTGCATTTGCTAGAAACTTTGTTTTTGCATCAAAGGTCGAGCCCCGTGAAACAATTTTGAACAATGCTTCCAATAAAATAGCGAATTTTGAAGTAGAAATCGATTCCTCGTGAACATCTAGATCTATTTGGGACGAAAGAGCTTTGTCCTTGCTCCACCACCTGGTTTTTCTGATAACATGTAACCTGCTCATTTTCCCATGACCAGACTCAGCCTGCTTTTTTACTTCCCTTACAATATCCATACGCTTATGCGATTCGGAGAAAAACACTGCTGTTTCCTGCACTAAACCGAACAAGTTTTCGCTAGAAAAGCAACATTCGGTCGCGTCTATCATGACTAGATTAAGAACGTGTCCAACGCAGTGCGTAAACAATATGTCTGGATTCAAAATTTTAAAGTGGGCTTGCAATCCCTCGTACTTAGCTGACATGTTGGCAGCGCCGTCAAATGAACAACCATTCTATTTTTCGATTTCTACTTTCATTTCGGAAAATTCTTTACAGATGAGATAGTAGAGAGCTTTTCCTCTAGAGTCATGAACAGCGAGCAAGCGAAGCAACCTTACATAAACTTTTCCGTGTAATACGTAACGCACTACCACAGCCATTTGATCCACAACAGAAACGTCCTGAGTGGAATCAACAAGAATACCAAACCACGTTGCTTCCTTTAAATCTGAGATTATCTGTTCTTGCAAGCATTCACCAATAGCTTTAATTAACTTGTTAATGAACGTTTTTGACAGAAAAGAGACCAGAGACCCTCTCCCTGCTGAAGGTTCTCCCCCTTTTTCTTTTCGTTTTTCCTTCATTCGCTTACTAAGCTCAATGCACTTATTGATATGTTCTTTGAGTACATCATAGTCTTTAAGCAATAACACCAACTCTAAAAAGTTGCCATGGTTAACAGACCTATCCTCCAAACCAGGCGCGGATCTAGAGTTTGGTTTTGGGGGGGGGTCAGAGAATCGATCTAGAGTTTGGCTTGGGGGGGGGGCGGTGGAGGGGGGGGGGTCAGAGAATCGAAATTGTTAAGAAAAATGGTATCACTAAAAACGCAATCACAAAATAACCAAACGTACAAAACCAGACCAATTTTTTTGCAAGCTTCATGGATAGAAATTTGATGCGTTTAGCGCACCAAAAATATTCGTACAAATTGCAACGGCGTGTTTTGCGACTTTTACATCGAGCTTCGAGAAAAGGATCAAGGTACGTAACAGTTTCGGCAAGTCGAGTTGGTACCGACAAAAGGAGAAAGTCACAGCTTAAATTGTCAACCAAGCTTGCAGTTTGGACGTCGGCAAAAATTTTTGGTGCGAAAAAAGCCCCAGTTTCCTATCCGTGCATTACTTCACATTCATCGTGACATCACTATAAACATCGATTAGGTAATCACAAGGTTTGCTAAACAAAATAGACGAGTTGATTTTGTTGTATAACTAATAGTTTTTATACAAGAGGTTAGAAGTTGTAAATATGTACAGTTGTAACAGAACATAATAATTCCAATAAAGATAATTCAGTATTGAATAAAATGAAAAAAAAAACTGTTTTTCAGTTAAAATTCGTTAAGTTTTATTTGTCTGGTAATTGTGTTTTCGTTTTTTGAGTTTGCAAAAAAAGTTGGTCTCCGTTTGGGGGGGGGGGGTCATGACCCCCGTGACCCCCCCCTTGAATCCGCGCCTGCTCCAAACTATAGGCAGCCTCATCCGACGTTCCTCTATAAGCAAGCCCTTGCCTCCCAACAAACACAATTACATCTATCAGCGCCTTAGCTCAACCTCTTGCCTACGCATTTCCCTAAGATTGGCATCAATGCAACTATTAATGTCCCTACTAACGGCTACTTGCAACAAAGCATCACAGGCATTTAAGTGATTCTTGGATTTCTCATGACTTTCAACAGAACTGCAAAAATGTTTCGCGTCTTTTACGTCATGACCAGTAACAAAGCTGGATAAGTTACCTCGAAAGTCAATGTTTCTCCCAAAAACCATGCATGTTGTGCAGAAAATGTGCTTTCTCTCACTGCAATACGAAATCCACTTGCGCTTTATTTTCTCGCCTGATGGCAACGTATAAAAGTAAAGTTTGTTTGTTGCAAAAGGCAAGTTATAAGGACACTCTTCCGAAGAAGGCTGAATCGGATGATTTAAAAAAAATGCTAATTTGGCATCAACACTAGAATCCTTTGCGGGAGGTAAAAATCTATAAGAGACACGTACGCTGAAAGTGGCTCGCGCTTGCTTCGAGGGAAAGAACTACTGCTACTACAACCTTCTTTTTCAGATTTATTAGCCTTGCTAGTTTGTTCTGTATCCTGGTTCCCTGAAAAGGCCGAGCTGTGTTCGGCACTGTTATCTTTTGCTTCAATTTCAATGTCCACGGCACGCTCACTATCGGGAGTTGACACAGCCTCTACCGGTACCGGTACGTCGTCGCCAGCGTTCTGCTCGTTTGTTGAAGAAGCGCTCGCGGTGCCCTGTAAGTCCACGGGCTCCCGAGACGTACAAGCGTCAACCCCGGCTGCGGCTTCTCGATAGGCTTCGCTCGGAAACGACACTGAACTCTGCTGGCAGCTTCCACTGTTTTCTCCATCGACCCCATGGGATTCCTTTGGATGAGTTGACAGAGCAGAAGGAGGTTCATCTCGGTTATTAGTTCCGAGTCCGTCGCCTTTGTTCTTATCACCGTCCTCCGAGTCCGAGAGCGGTTTGTCGACGACACCTCGGCTTTCTCGATCTGTGAAAGCAAAAACAAGCTTACTTTATACATCTGAATGGAGCGATGTGCAAGTTTTAAAGCACGAGTTTTAGAACATGGCGTTATAAATCAGAAATATTTTATGTATGTATTAGGAAAAAATAGTGTTTTCTTCACAGTAGACGACAAAATTAAAAAAGAAAACCCTGTGCACAGGAATTTTTAAATTACAGAAGAAAAGAAGTACGTTGAAATTGCAGCTTGCTAACCTTGCACAGCGCAAAGCGAAAGTCAAGTCATAACTCTAATTACGTAAGACATTATTTTTCCAATTTGCTATCCGTGCCTACCCCAACCCTACAACAAGGTTGTGTTTCATATAGATGTTGATAATTCTCAGTAGTATTTTCTCGAATCCCCTCCCCTTACTCTTGCAAGATTTTCGTTTCGTAGAGAAACTTGATTAAATCAACGATAATTTACGACCTTCGCAATTTAATGACCTGTACTCCCCTTTTAAAAATATTGCCACTAAAAAGGATCATTATCGCATCAACTCAGAGTAAAAGTGATTTGATTAGGTATCGTTCATTTTTTTTTTTTTTTTTACAAAATGAGCAAAATAAAAATACATTTAGGTTCTAAGTATTTACTTATCTACAAGAGACACACAGCAAAGTTCCGCACCGCGTTTCGTCGTAAGAGATACGGTATCATCTTCTTAAGAACGTAGCAAAAATTCTCACGCGCAAGATCTCGCCAACACGCCAACCTCCCTCGCCGCCTTCCCTACCCTCCCATGAAAAGTTGCAATGAGATTTTCTCCGACCCTCGACTCTTCCCCTTTTCAATTACGTGATCTGCGTATGACCCTTTGACGACATATGCTTTCTTAGAGTTGACATAATGTTTATAAATTATATTAGTAATGAGTGTAAATGCGGACCAAACACTGCACTTATTTTAGACATAGTACTACATACCTGCGCTCCTTGCTTCGTAATCAAGCACAGTGAACAGTTTCTTTTGCTTAGAATCTGATCCAGCAGCTTCCAGAGCACTTCTCTCGCGTATTTTCTTCTTTTCGTGTCCGCTTTTGCGTTGTTGAGGCTTCTTGTTTGGTTGCGGCATTGTTGTCGAGCATTAGTCTAACGTTGTATAGTTTTGGGGATTTCCGGTACCTTAATTAAGGTACACAAGGCTTAGTGTGTAACTCACAACTGATTTACAGGACCTTTTCCCATACACGCTCACATCAGATCAGTCAGTAGTTATTCCGCCCCAAAGTAATCCAGGGTAAGACTTCGCTTCACGTTAACAATCAGACGCACACTCGATTCGCACTGCACTTAATGGCAAACTTGTTTATAACGATTGCGGTACGCACTTAAAAAAGTTTTATCACACCTTAATTGCACTGTTAAGGCTCCTGGGACGGCAACAAAAAAATCACAGCAGCGCGCAGGTGATAACAATAGGGATGTCACCAACTTAGACACTCAGCCCAGCCTCGGCTCGATCACCATGCGCGTGCAGGTGCAGGCAGGGCCTCGGATTCGGATTCCGTAAACTTCGTCAGCGACTTTTTGCGATTGTAGCGAAGCAGGCAGTGTGACGGCCTAAGCTGATAACATGGCTATAGTACCGCCTGATCCGCTACGATCGCATAAAGTCGCTGACGAAGTTTACGGAAACGAAAATCCATCGCTACAGAAAGATTGTGCAGATTCCAAGCTTTAATTTGATATATATATATATATATATATATCAGTACAGCACAAAAAGGTAATATTGAAAAGTTGCGAAAATAAAATGGGTTCCTTCGCAAAATCAAACGTTGGACGTTGGGGCCTACTGTACAACTCTTAACGGCTTTCGGTCGGCGCGGTGCACGGAAAAAACGATGTCGGAGCATACTTTAATCGCTCGGCATTCGTTTTTGCGCAGACATGCGCAGACTTTGACAAGTTCAGTGATATTCTATATACATTAAGGGTTGTAAAGGTGTTCGTCGTACCTTGGTACTCGTTGGTGCAAGGTTTATATCTCGCCTTAAACTTGCGGATTTTCAATTTTTTTTTGCCTAGTTTAGGTACTGTTAAAACAATTATATTGAGTGCTATATCTGTGTGTAATAGAACCATCTTTTAGGAAACATTATGACCTTTCCAAATATGTATATGGTTATAGGGGTTTAATAACGTTAACCCATGAAAAATTGAAAATACGCGAACCCTAGCTGTTAGCAGAGGCTTTTTTGTAGAAAAATAGTCGAATTTGAACGCTCATTCTGCCATCAAATAATGATTTTGTTTCAAAAATTTTGTTATCACATGAAGCTTTGGACCTTTATGAAACAAATAAGATCGATATTTATTTAAAATTAACACTTTCGCAAACGCCCAATTTTTTCCCCCTCCAGACCACCGTCTGGCAGGCGATGACACTACTCAGGCGGGTGTTTCCTGAAAATTAGCTTTTGTATTTTTATGGAGTAGTGATTGTTCTGTCTTAATAAAACAGAACAGGAAACAAAAGAGCCACTTGGAGCGGCGTAGAGGACATCCTTTTTTTAAAATCAAATTGAGACGTTGGCCGTCTCCTCAGAACCATCCAAACGCTGGCGTCTCAATATAACAGAATGCGTTTCAATATGAGAGGGCTTGGGTCTTAGTTTGAGACAGCAGAAAGGGGCCCCGAGATGAAAGGGGCCCTTAGCTAAAAGAGGCCATGAGCTCAAAGGGGCCCTTAGCTGAAAGGGGCCCCTAGAAAGCCAAAAAGTTGTTTTAAAAATGAAAGGACCAAAATAAATTAAAACAACACTAATTCGATTAAAGACCTCGATCGATTCATTTTGTTTCAATAGGGAGGTGGTGTATTCTTTAGCTTCAACCAGTGGCCCAAGGACTCTAAGTTGCGGCTATCGTTACGGCCCACACAAAATCCCGAAAGGTAGTGCTGCGGCTCAATACAAATTTTCGGTAGGCCGGGGGCCCAAGGGCCCCCGACCCACCGAAGGCCCACTCGGGCATCCCCGAGTGCCCGCCCGGGCCAGTCCGCCACTGCGTGTGGATGTTTTGGAAATTATAAGGGTATGAAATTGATGAGCAACAATCAACTTATATTTCAGTATATAAAGACATTCTCAAAAATCGAAAAATAAGACAGTATACTATTTTTTTTATCTCACTGTGGCCCACCCTCCCCTACCTACATACTGACCAAAGCTGAAAAATCAAAACTAATAAACATGAACCCGAAAATACCGTCATTGAGGGGACAACCAAAAATAGACAAAAAGGAGTGCCCAGTGAGACCAATGGTCAATTGTAGGAATGCCCCTAATTACAAAATCAGCAAAGAGTTACTAAAAATCTTAAAATGCCGTCTTTCCAACGACAAAAACAACTCTGTAAAGAACACAACAGAACTAGTAAGAGCATTGAACACCCTACAAATGAAACCTAGCTTTAGGCTCGTATCCTTCGATGTAACTAACATGTTCACCAATATTCCGAATATTGAAGCAATTAACACTATCGAAAACAACTTACAATCCAACAATTCGGGAAAAGAAACTGAAGAGATTGTGAGATTACTGAGGGTCGTTCTCAGCCAAAACGTGTTTCAATTCGAAAATAAAATGTACACACAGAGAGAAGGCCGACCGATGAGATCGCCACGCTGACATCTTCATTAATACACTAGAAAATGCTTTCTTAGAAAAGACTTCAACAAAGGGAGTAGTAATATGGAAAAGATACGTAGATGATGTAATTTGCATCTACGATACTGAACTAACAAGCGAAGAAGCAATTCTCCAATCCATTAATAGCCTACACCACTCAATCAAATTCACTAAGGATTCCGAAACAGACCGAAAAATAATTATCTCGACAGAACTATAGAACGTAAAGACAACGAGCTTTCATATTCCATATTCCGGAAAGCCACACAAACCTCGCATGCAATCGACAATCAGTCTAATCACCCCAGTACGCACAAATTAGCGGAGTTCAATTCAATGGTGCACAGGGCTTTAAACACACCCATGTCAAAGAAACAACTATAATAAGGAAATAAGAACCATTAAGCAAATGGCAAAAGAAAACAATTTCCCGCCAAGCAAAATAAACCAAATTATAGCCAAACATACAAATAAATATAAAACGATTCCCAATCCGGACAGTAATGAGAAAAAAATTGCGCGTTTCAACTATGTGAATGCGAATACATATAAAATCACTAATCTATTCAAAAAGCAAGGCATAAAATTAGCTTTTACAACGAAAAACACAACCGGTAGGCACCTAGAAAATAGTAATCTAAATAAACATGACCCGTATTAAAAGTCAGGGGTATATTCTATAAGTGCCAAGACACCGGTTGTCAAGCTAATTACATCGGACAGAGTGGAAGATGAGTCGACACACGTTATAATGAACATAGGAATGCGATAAGATACGGAACACATTCAGCCGTATGCGAACATATGTGTGACGCGGGGAACAGCTTTACTAACATCGAGATGGACCTAAAAATAATTCATCACGAATCGAAAGGCAGAGCTCTTAACATAAAGGAAGCAATCGAGATACACCTAGCCAAACGAAACAATCCCAACAATCTAAATGAACACACGTTCATGGAGAGCTCATCCCTCTTCACGCTACTAAGAACACACCCTGTCGGAAACAAGACACAACTTAGCGTTACAGCCAAGCTAGATAAAGGGGGGGGGGGGGGAATTAGGGGGTTTGAATAGGTAAATGTTATCTGGATCAGGTGTACGGGGTACTTTTCTTCTGCAATAAACCAAGGTCTGTATTCGCGGAAAGCTGCCGGGACGTCCTCATAAGACCGGGCAGCGCTTAGTTTGAATGGCTTATGGTCCACGCGTGGCGAGGAATGTTCCACGGTCTTTGATAGTTGTAGACCCACCTCATTCAATAACATACATCTTATAAGGTTTTGAATATTCCCGAAGGGAATATGATGTAGTTTCCATTTGAGCGGATGAATTATCAATAAATGATAAAAATGGTCCGGTTAGCTCAAATGTGCCGTTGGGCTCGTCAGTTGGTACAGACACACCTACCAATACGCGTGGCTAGCACATACTGAGAAGGCCATGCAAGACACAAAATACAAGCAGTATTGACGTCACGAGCATGCCAATGTGCTACGGGAGTAAAACTCCCTTTCATAAAAACAAAAGCCTTACCTTGGCAATCCAAATAAGGTTTTGAATATTCCCGAAGGGAATATGATGTAGTTTCCATTTGAGCGGATGAATTAGGTGTGTCTGTACCAACTGACGAGCCCAACTGCACACTGGGGCGAAACGCTGGCATTGTTTGAGCTAACCGGACCATTTTTATCATTTATTGATAATTCATCCGCTCAAATGGAAACTACATCATATTCCCTTCGGGAATATTCAAAATCTTATTTGGATTGCCAAGGTAAGGCTTTTGTTTTTATGAAAGGGAGTTTTACTCCCGTAGCACATTGGCATGCTCGTGACGTCAATACTGCTTGTATTTTGTGTCTTGCATGGCCTTCTCAGTATGTGCTAGCCACGCGTATTGGTAGGTGTGTCTGTACCAACTGACGAGCCCAACGGCACACTGGGGCGAAACGCTGGCATTGTTTTAGCTAACCGGACCATTTTTATCATTTATTGATAATTCATCCGCTCAAATGGAAACTACATCATATTCCCTTCGGGAATATTCAAAACCTTATTTGGATTGCCAAGGTAAGGCTTTTGTTTTTATGAAAGGGAGTTTTACTCCCGTAGCACATTGGCATGCTCGTGACGTCAATACTGCTTGTATTTTGTGTCTTGCATGGCCTTCTCAGTATGTGCTAGCCACGCGTATTGGTAGGTGTGTCTGTACCAACTGACGAGCCCAACGGCACACTGGGGCGAAACGCTGGCATTGTTTGAGCTAACCGGACCATTTTTATCATTTATTGATAATTCATCCGCTCAAATGGAAACTACATCATATTCCCTTCGGGAATATTCAAAACCTTATTTGGATTGCCAAGGTAAGGCTTTTGTTTTTATGAAAGGGAGTTTTACTCCCGTAGCACATTGGCATGCTCGTGACGTCAATACTGCTTGTATTTTGTGTCTTGCATGGCCTTCTCAGTATGTGCTAGCCACGCGTATTGGTAGGTGTGTCTGTACCAACTGACGAGCCCAACGGCACACTGGGGCGAAACGCTGGCATTGTTTGAGCTAACCGGACCATTTTTATCATTTATTGATAATACATACATCTTATCTAGGTTGGCATCACCCCACATAAACATATCGCACTGACTCCGCACAGCACATATGAACAGGGGGGAGAAAAGGGAAAAACCAGTGTCGTAGAGATAACAGCCCATCTCAGTGGACCACACCTGAAGTAACAGTGAACACGAAGACTACGCGTAGCTCCAGCAAGGAAGACAACCAGAGAAGTAGTAGCCTGTAATATTACAGTTTAACCATAGTTGATTTTTACCACCATATAATCACTCCAAATTACAAACTCCAGATATCTATCACCATTTAGCATTTCACCTAACATCATATATACTTCATTTAGCATACACTGACAGTTGCAGTACCAATATTGCAACAAAATAATTGTAAATATTGTAAATATTTTCACCTGTATTTTTCCAACATAGATTTTATAGTCTAAGCACAACGAATAGAATATAAAGTGTGATCTCTTCTCCTTCAATAGCATGTAATGAATACGTATCGGGTTGGAACTCGCCGCTACGCAGCGCTACATTCGACTTCAGATTGTTGATTTCCACATATGTTTATGTGTTTATGTGCGATATATTAAGTATTTATTCGGTCGGAGTGTTTGGTGGTGTTCTGTGCAAACGTTTATTGATATACAAGTGCTTACACTATTACTTCATAGTATTAATACCTGAAATGCTACTGTAGGAAGCATTAACTGAAATGGATTTTAATTTCTTGTCGTGTGTTGACGTTATCTTCGTGTGTTAATTTTAATGTTATTTAATGTAGGTAAGCAGCACTTGAGCCCTTACATTTTCATGAGTGCTTAATGTGAGTAGTGAAGATGCCTTGCTCTTTTGTACCAGGATGCAGATCTGGCTAATGGGGACTGTAAAGAGGTCAGACGGTTTTTCAAACCTCCTAAAGAAAAGGAACGTTTCATCAAGTGCAAAGGGGCCATACCAGGGAAGGATAGGGAACTTACTGAAAAGTCCTACATCTGTGATGCTCACTTTTCAGAAGATTTAATTGTTAAATTTGACAAAATTGTGATAGAAGGGAAGGAATTAGTACTTCTCCCAAGAATCAACTGGCGATTGAAAGACTATTCTGTTCCACATATATTTCCTAATTTGCCTAAGTATTTGTCCAGTATGGTGTAAATAAAAATGCTCTTGATGCCATTAAAGACTACTTCTGTGAAGAAAGCGATGAGAATATAAAGACAATGAGTTAAAAAAAACATATATGTACCGTAATGCTGAAGGAGGCGTGATCAGTTTTAGGCAGTAGCATACTCTAAGAAGGGGTCATGACTGTGCCTTCTATGTCTGTTAAATGTTAAGTGCTTTTGAAATGATGGTAGTTTATTGAGTTTGGTGTTTGTGGAGTGAAATTTATGGGTATAATTGATTTTTGTAATATTCTAAATAAAGTTGAAGGAGCCGTGATCGGGTTTAGGCAATAGCCTACTCTATGAAGGGGTCATGACTATGCCTTCTATGTCTGTTTAATGTTATGTTCTTCTGAAATGATGGTAGTTTGCTGATTTTGGTGTTTGTGGAGTGAAATGTATAGTAATTATTGAATTTTATAGTAATCTACGGTAAAGTTGAAAGTTGCGTTCGCAAGGCTTTTTTTCTGCTGTGTTGCAAGTCTGCTAAGGGAATGTAATATGTGTAAGAATGTGAAGAAATCCTTTCTGATAGCGAGGTTAATTTTTCCGTTCTTTTTTTTATTTACCGATAGGTGGCAAAACAAATTGCATTTTGAACTTGCTCTTTGTCTTCGCTTATTGTCGACACTGGACTATTGCAGGAGACGACTTATTAAATTATAATTGGGCACAGTAAAGTAAGTGGAGATGTCGAACTTATTAGCGCCTATGAGAATATCGTGCGGTGTTTTAACATGTAAAACAGGTCGCAAGGTTTTAAAAGTCTCGTAAGTGTCAATGCTAACTTACATCACAGATCGGAGCCAGCGCTGCGCTGCGGCGGACCAGGCGTACTAGGCCAGTGATATCACTTCTTATTCTATTCGTTATGGTCTAAGTGTAATGGATCTGATGATGATCGCTTGACGATCGAAACTGGTCATCCTAGTGTATTTATTAATCTCATGTAATTTATTTCAGGATTAGGGCATAACCCAGCTCTTTTTGGGTACATTCGTGTTGACCGACTGCATAAGCACTAAACTCTTGTTAACTAAGGCAACTCTGAAAAAACGGCTTCAAACCCCACAATATTAGTAAACAGGAGTTGACTACACTTTTCCCACTCTATTTCCCCACATCACACTCCTGTCTCCACTTCTAAGTCGTAAATTCACACATCGGAGTTATTAACAACTCGATTCCATTGTTATAATGCCATATTCTTACCAAAAATAGTATTGCACTGCAATAACTTCTCTAAATGCGGAAACTGCCTCGCATTTAGACAAACATTTCTCTACGTAGTCTCGTATACCCCTGTATACGGAAGTACACTCTCCTTTACTGCTTGTTGAACAATCCAATTACACAAAATAATTGTTACCAACATCTCTTCTTTATTGGCATTTACCTCAGCGTTGCAACAATCAACCGCAGGCATGCTGAACAGCTACATCTGTTCTTTAAACGTTATATTCATTCATAAAGACGACCTTAAACATATTGTGAATGACCTCCATGAGTTTACGCTAAAATGTTACTTGGATGTCGACTAAACTGTTTCATATACATTTAATAGAAATACAATTATGTTCCACCGTACTTATCTGGCTTCAAAGTTACACGTCTTGCAATGTTACGTCCAGAATATGACGTGACATTACATATTGTGTATAAATAACCACACATGGTATTTAAGTGTCCAATAAAAATCAATCGCGACTGGGATAGACTAGCTTTGAATACCCTAACGGATGAAAGTATCTTCCATGAAGATATATCTCTAATAATGTTTAATTGACGAATGATCTTAGCTTTCTCTAGTAAAGTAAGGATTGTCAATTTAGGAATGTGTCTCCATTCTATACAAAGAATGTCTATGAGTATATGACTTCCTATCATAATCATGACGAATATTTCTTGTCAAATCGGCGTGACGTTCATAATAATTGTGATATTATAACAATATATCACACACGGTTTCTTCTGTTCTTGAAGTTTCTTCGTTACAAATAAGATGACCAAATTAAATTACTAAGAATTTAATTGGCATCCAAGACAAACTGTATGAATCCTCTATTCATAAATGAATAGAAAAACGTCGAAAGTTAAAGTTACTGATCTTAAATAAAGAACAACTGGAATACCAATTCCTTAAACAAATTAAACATCTCAGTTTAGAAACTGAATCGTAGAATATCAATGTGAAAATGACGAAAGACGATCACCTCACATCATCTTGTAGAATAAAATGTTGCTACATACATGAAGTACAAATATATATCGAAATATGGAGAAAAGGTTTGCTCTGAATGTCACTATAATGCTCTGACTACATAATAATGTACACTACTATCTTGACAGAAAACTTCTCGATGATCTGGTTAAGTGTTTGGAAAATACTTAGATGTTTCCTCTTCCCAAGAAACTAAGTTGGACCCAGTCCGCTTCCTCGAAACAACGACCTCGGAGAAGGAAGGAATTTCCTTTCCGGCTCACATCAATCTCCGTCTGGGATCGAACTGCAACCTTTCGTTCATAGATCATCATTGTTGCCGGGTCCACCGTGGCATCTTGACTTTTCTTCTGATGAATCTTCATTCTCCGTCTTTGGTGGAGTTTCCATGTCATTATCGAGCAATGTTGTAGGTTCAGCTTCATAGTTACATGACACATTCACTTAAAATCTTCTATGTGGTTTGAATCCCGCCAAAACAGAATATTTCTTCGTGGATTTTTTGTTTTATTTCGTTCGTTTGGTGTTTCAATACATCCAATATAATTATAACATTCACTGGTATAGGGCGATCAGTTCCCCAATTACGTCATGATATCGTTAACTTCAACCTGCTCCACTCGGGCGCTAATGTCGCATGTATCCATACATGATATCGTTAAGTTCTACCCGCTTCACTCTGGCGCTAATGTCGCATGGATCCATACAATAAACAGAACGGGATTCACAAGCCAGAAGTCCGTATATATATCCTGAAACACCAGTAGGCCTACATTGCGTCAGGAATAAGAGCAACTGCCAGTGGCAAAAAAGAAAAAAATGTTTCAAAAACTATAGGCAGAATGTATAATGTTTCGCCTACAGAAACAGAAATGTATTATTTACGCCTGTTATTGCTTCACGTCATAGGTGCTTCCAGGTTCCAGTATCAACGAACATACAAAGCCGTTATCTATTCTACTTTCAAAGAAACTGCTAAGGAGCTAGGTTTGCTGATTGTTGATTCTGAAAGGCAGCGTTGTTTGGCAGAAGCGTCACAATTTCAGATGCCATCTCAGTTACGACAACTGTTTTCTTACATATGTATCTTTCAGATCCCTTCAAATGTAAGACAGTTATGGGACATTTTCAAGAATTCATTATCAGAAGATTATCTGCAGTCTTACGAACCTAACATTGCATATCAGTTCACTCTTATACATATTTCTAATACATTAATGCCCCATGGTCTTCCCATTACTTCTCTCAAATTGCCAGCTATTATTGATAATTTCCCTCAGACAAATAATGAGGATGAATTAAGTCGGACGATAAAAAGGCAAATGAAAACCAAACAGCTATAATTACAGAAATTTTGGGGTTAGTACAAAACAGCAATGAAAGGATGAGTAATGCATATTTCATTGACCGTCCAGGGGGCTCCGGGAAAATATTTATTTACCAATGCTTGATTCACAGTTGCACAAATTTGGGGTTAAATGTAGTTTCTGTTGCATGGACTGGTATTTCAGTAATGTTACTACCTCAGGGGCGCACTGTTCACTGCCAGTTCAAGTTACCTCTACATTTACATGGAAGTTCTGTATCTGGAATAAAAGTTAACAGCAAGGAAGCTTTTTACATTCGTTCAGCAAAACTTATCATCTGAGATGAAGCCCCTATTGGTGTATTCTTTGGAATACACGGTCAATCAGAGTTAGCTTTTGCTGCTCTTCGATTTATTTATTTTATTTTATTTCCCTTCCCGCAGACACCAACAGCGAACCCTTACAATCTATTTCTCCGTGCACTTGCTTATGTTTTGTATAAGTCTGTTCTAGATATGTATCTTCTATGGAAACCATAGCAGAATCTAGCAGCTAACTGCCGAAGTTCTTCAATTTCTCCGAACTCAAGAGGACTTCCTCACCAATCCAATCCACCAGGCATCGTCATTGTCGCCAGCTAACATCTCCTTGAAGACTGCTCCATGAAGAAAATTTACACTTGTACCAAGATGTTATTTTTTGCATGTTGGTCATTCTGATGTACATTCTCTTGTCTCTTACCCCCTCCACCTCGTCTCCTTGGTCCCCTCGGTGCGCCGTGCAGCTCTTTCACTTCGTGTTCGGCCGTTTTGTGTACAGTGCATAGCCCTCTCAGGGCCAGTCTCCTGTTTTAATGAGACATTTTAAACCAGACGCCATGTCTACTTTTTAAACCAAACGTCACCAGGAACCATCGCCTGTTCTACATGAAAAAAAAGCTAAGTACAAAACTTCAATGTTTTTAAACATATTTTAATGTTTTTTAAAGAGCTAAATGCTTTTAAATTTAAATCCATAGACAGCGTGGTATTGCTCACTCTTGTGCAATAACCTTCTTCGCGGGATTTTCCTTTGTCAGGCTATGGCTATATAACATGAAATTTAGTACTTCTTGTACAAAATAAATGGGAATACTTTCTCACACCGATGGATTCATGTTAATTAACCGCTGTCTATAAAACTAATTTTCCACCCCGGGACCCCTCTTGCCCCATTTAACTGTCATCATTTCTGGAATTTTCTACGTAAACCAATCTTTCTAATAGTCAAGAAACCTAGCATTTCCTACAACAAATAAGGGAATACGCTACCACACCGAGGGACTTCTACTGCATCAATTAACTGTTGCTACAATTCTGGAACTATTATGTGCATCTTAAAACTTGTACAACGCAAGTAACATGTTAAAATTCAACTAAGTGATCTCCATAACTGCAATAACTTTTCGCTTCATAAACTTTCTGTGCTGCAATAGTGAACTTTTCCAATCCATCAATACTCTTTAGTGCAAAACAGTGCCCGTTCAACTATCAACCGCGCCGCGTTCGTTAGAGCAATAAATCTGGCCAGGACTATATCCTAAAGCTCCTGTTTCCTTTTTCCAAATACCGTTTACTAAACAAAATTAAATTTAACCATTAGGGTCTTTTTTCTACGAGGCTTAGCCCAAAGAGGCTCCCACCAATCTGGTTGGATTTCCCAAATTCTCACTCTGTAAAATTATAAGACGTTGTAGAAACTTCTTTTTATTTTTTTCTCTTCGTATCCTGCTAGCTCAGGAATTGTTAACTTTCTAAGTATAAATATATCTAATCTTTTCTATCCAGGCTTCGTTAATACGACCTGTGCAATTTTTTGTATACTACCTCTAGTAATTTCTATTTAAAAATAGCGGTAATTTCATCTTGTGATTTGTTCATATTTTTCTGTTACAATCAGGAATCTAATACATTTTAATAGCCTTTTTCGATTGTCATAAGGGCATTCTAAAAGTGCTTGAATCATACCCATTAAACTTTCAAAGTTACAATTGCTTTACAAGTATCGTTACAAAATTCAAATTTCTTAATCGTAAGCACACTTCTTTTAAAAAATCTTTGTAAGATTTCAGTGCTTTAACAAGTTCGAAACGTGTACATTATTGTTTGTGAATTGTAAACTTCTTATTACTAGGTCTAAGACCTTGGCATTTTATAACCAACTAAATTGTTATTCTTAACTCAAACTGAAATTAAAACTTAAGTATTGTTATTCAGCTCACCGTTTACAAATTGTTAAATAAATTATTTGTTTTCCTTTGTTCTTTATCTTTCCTGTTAGAATCGCCATTAGGCAGAACTTTCTCTTTCCTGATTCTTCCACTAAGCTTAAGCTCTCTTTACTGAAAAGGATAATTCCTCAAACAATAAAGTCATTACTACTTGTTGCATTTAAACTAAAACTTCAAGTAACAACATTTTCAAAGTTTCTCTTGGTTTTCATAGCCAATTCTAACAAGCCATTGAGGAAAGCTCCGCCAGCTTCATACTTGTAGAGATTTTCTCTCTGACTTATGGTTTGTTTTCAAGATTTAAGTTTTGTTTGAGTTAGGTTTGAGGTCTTCCTCTTTTCTAAACTTTTATTCGGCATCTTGCTGGGTAAAAGCTTAGTTTTCCTTAAGTGCAACAATTGGTATACGTGTGAGATTTTTGCGAAAAACCATAACAACATCGCTAAAATCCTTAAAAACACTCTTTCTTTTCACTCCCTGGGAGCATTCGGTTGGCTTGCCAGAGATCCAACAATGCCCAGAAATAAAAATATCACAGCAAATTCAAGATTTCAAAGATATATATACAGGGCAGAGGGAGAATGTTTAAATCTTTAAACAGAGGTCTACATGATTCTCTAGTGTTTACATTTGACATAATTCTAATCGCCCTCTTTTGTATCCTAAACGTGCTTAGTACATCTGGCGACATACCCCAAAATATGACCCCATATCTTAAGTATGAATGGGAATAAGCAAAATAAGTATTTCTTAATGTGTGCATGCTAGTTCAGATAGGATAGACAATCTCATGCTATTTATGAAAGGGGATGTGGAAGCCGAGGAACGGATCAGTTAAGCAATTTCCGGTTTTGGAATCAAAGATAATAACAGGAGTAGAGACCAACCCAAATCGTCAGAGCACATTGCTACTGCAGCTGACTTGTTAAACACTAACCCAGTTGAGGAGAGGAGAGGGTACTGTATTTTTTGTGGAGGTCAACATGATGCCCTTAATTGTTTTAAAGCACAAAAATTAGGTCTATCTGAGAAACAGAAGGTCCTAAAGGAGAAGGGTGGGTGTTTTAAGTGCTTTAAGAAAAGATACTGTGTCAATAAATGTAAATCCGTAGTACGGTGCATTATTTGTAGTAAGAGCCACCAAGTTCTGATGTGCCCTGATTTACCTCAGAATAAACAAAATATATCCCATAATAATGTCGAACACAGGCAATCCTGGGGGAAGAATGAACAAAAGACAAATTCGCTGAGTAATATTTCTAAATATCCTAAAGTTATTTTGCAATCTTTGATTATAAGGATGAAAGTATTGACTTTTCCTTCTCTGTTAGAGCCTTAATTGACTAAGGATCCCAGAGATCCTATGTTAATAAAGACATTGTTAAAAGATTAGGTTACACTCCAGTCAGAACTGAAACAATTAAACATGACCTGTTGGGGGGAGTGAAAACAAGTGTTAATGAACATTCATGTTACAAAGTAGAAATTGAAAGCCTGGATGGAAAATATCAATGTAATTTTGACGTATTAGATCAGGTTTTAATATGTAATGGCATCCCTTCGGTCAAGTAAGGACCTTGGTTGAATGAACATGAGGAAGGGAATATCAGCCTAACAGATATTGGGGATGAGTCTAGGCCTGTGGACTTGCTGATTGCGGCGGATGTAGCGGGCAGACTTCTGACAGGAAATATTGAAGTTCTATCTTCTGGTTTGGTTGCTGTGGAAACAAATTTAGGGTGGGCTTTGATGGGGAAAGTTCCACAACAATCTTCTGTTAACTTGGCAGAAGGAGTTAGAGATCTGTTTGTTAATGAGATCACAGTATAGATACCAATACAGTATGGACACTTCGGCAAAACCGGAAGAACGGATTTTCAAAAAAACAATTGATAAGGGGGAGCACCAATACACCTGTAAGCCGCTAGGTAGCACCACTTATGGACAACCACATGATAAACAGCTGATTGATGAATGTATATTTTATGTCATTTATTTAACTCTATTTCAACACACTAGCTCTCATTATAATCAGATATTTTAGGAAAATAAATAACAAGAAAATAGAAAGTGTTAATACTACTGTGTTTTAATTCTAAGAAGTGTGGAATTTAATGTTTAACACCACATTCCTCCTCCAGTCCTGTGGTGTCGCATTGTGATTGCATCGTGACGATGAAAGGTTATGATATGTTTTTAATGATTAAATTAACACACGATATATTGAAAAGTGTGGGGGAAATGTGGATTTTGTTTCTTAAACTTTTGTAGTCTGAGATAATGCAATTCAAGTTTTCTACAGAAACTGTAAATAAGTGTTAATTTTTAATGTTCTTAGCTTCCTAACGTAAATACCCGGGAATTTATTTAGTCAATAAAAAGTCATGTTGATGGGTGGTGACAGCCTTATTATGCAGTGTTATTTTCACATTTCATGATATGCCTAGGCTACTTCTTACTCCTTATTTCTTAGCCTACTCACACTTCCGTTCATTATCTTGTGTTCCAAGAAGAATTCAATACCGGTACTGTAAGTCATGTGCTAAGGAATCTCTTTTCATTACCTTTATTAGTTCCACGTCTTTGTATGCCTATTATAGGAGCAACAAGTAGCTTTCAGATTCAACAAATAGACTATACATTTACTGGTAGATTGTTTTGTTTAGCCTACAGATGGCCTAAAAATAAGTAAAGTAAAGCTGAAATACAAGCTCAGGGCTTACAGTAAGTAAACCGGCCAACCACCCTTCGTACAGAGGCCTGCTTCTTTAATCCTAGAAGCCAAGGTCACACCCAGATCTCCATTCGGAGATCCTAAAGTCGTCATATTATAGTTGTGGACTGGGTTTTGATTCTTGGTTAATGCATGTTAGAATTCCAGAGTTGCATCCCGTTGTTCAAATTCCAAATATAAAAAAGAAAGGTTCTGTGGCTTATGATCATGAGAGCCACGTGAAGCTACAAGTTTGCTTTGCTTTCTGTCGCTAGTGAATGTAATAAAGTAATATAACTGGTAAATAACACTATGTGCAATGGTGTCGCCAATCAATCAAGTAAAACGCTCAGTCCTAAACTTGCTCTAACCATAGCTTAACACCAATCAGACCTAACTTTAACCTCGTCACGACTAATAAGTTGCCATCTATCCGCACCGCACTTTTTACTTGTCAGTGGTATGTCAACTCCTTATTCTCCCCATTCTGCAGAAATGGAGATAATGTAGGATGAGTTTTCCATGCGATGGATGGTTTTTACACCTGGATGAGAGAAATGTTAGGCTCATAATGCTGTGTTGCTTTTGGAGAGGCCTGGGGCAGGTCTTTCCAGTTGGTACCTGTAAGCGACATGTACATCATAGCAGAATTAATACTGGTCATTAGGAGGCCTAACTACATGCCATAGTTTCAGTTACTAGGCCCAAGAGTTAACAAAGGGCTATCGTGGTGTTATCAGTTCACACTCTGCGCAGAGTGCTGGGATTCAGTTTCAAGTCTTAACAGCAGTCTTATTTTAAACACTAAGGTTTCAAAGTATGTATAATTTTATTAATGCAGCCAATGGCCATGTACTTTTCTTTTCAGGACGGGTCAGGGAAGGGATATTGGAGGGAAATTGGCCGTGGATTTATTGAAAGGAACCGTCCCGGCATTTGCCTGGTAGTGAAAATGGTAAACCACGAAAACCATTTTCAGGACGGTAGAGGTGGGATTCGAACTCACGCTCTCCCGATGCCAGCGAGGCACGAGATAGCACATTAGCGCTCTCGGCCACCAAGGCCGGTTCAAAGTAGGCCTATGTATGCCTCTTGGTAAGCTATACTCTGGAGTCATTTATATAACCATATTTTTTGACATACCGGTACTGTATATATTATTATAGTTCCAATTAGGACCTCTTTGGTCTATGACCCGTGTACTTGTGTGTGCATGGTATTTGATAATCAGTGTTGTGGTGAATGTAATGTAATTGTTGTTTTAAGGGGCGGAACTTCGAGGTCATCTGCCCCTAGAGTGTTATGGTGACTAGCAGTGTTTGTAACTTGAACAGTACTCCAAAAAAGGTTTTGCATATTGGGATTTAGTGTTTTGCTATGTGTACTATCCTACCAGCGAATTGTTACCGGTGGCGGAAATCGGAACTAATGCACTCCGCCCAGCCACACTCCTGCGATAGACGTGCAGTTGTCGCCAGAGAAACCTCATCGCATGTCATTTGTGTGCATGATTCGTGCTGGGTCGTGCGCTGTGCGGTGTGTTCTCATTGTACGACTGTGCATGCGTTCCCCCTCTTGGCCAGCAACCGCTCGCGGCAGCCATAGCGAGGCGAGCTGACGTAATGTATACACAACAGCCGTGCTCCACGTCTAGCAGTAACAATTCCCTGGTAAGGTAGTATGTAATGGCGTACAAAGAAAAACAACACACAATATGTTGTGCAAAAGAGACAAACACTAAAAGCTTAACAAAAGTGGCAATCTTTTTCTAGTTGGGGCATATCAATACCATGTATGGCCACCACGAGCCCTAAGGCATGCTTGCCGACTAAGAGGCATACCGAACTACGAACCAACCGGGTTTGGGGCAGATTATCCCACTCTTTGAAAGCAGCTTCAATCAGTTGCTGAATGTTTGTTTGTTTGTTTGTTAGAGGATTGGGACAGTGCGAAACTGCACTCTTAATCTTTTCCCATGGATGTTCGATACTGTTCATGTCCGCAGAATATGCAGGCCACTCCATTCTCAGTATGCCTTGCATCTGAAGGAACTGATGACCACCCTAGCTCGATGAGCATTATCGTCCACTAGTGTAAAGCCCTCACCCATTGTGGCAGGGAATCCTGTAACGACAGGTTTGAGGATGTTGTCTCTGTATACCAGACCGGTCATGTTACCGTGGATAGGAATTAGAGGCGTACGTCGACCAAACATGATCCCACCACAAAACATGACAATTTCCTTGCTGTTGGAGGCGTTCCTGGATGAAGAGCTTGTGAAATCTCTCACCCACCCGTTGCCACACTCGATTGCTCCTGTTGTATGGGTTTCTTCTCACGCCCAAGTACACAGGGCTGACGACCATGATGTACAACCTCCTACATGAAACAACAAGCATTAGCATAGCCACCTGGCTATGGCTTCATGAGACAGTGACGGCAGAGAATCCCAATCTTCGTGCTCCAATAGAGGAACAGTTCGACTATGGTATAATGCGCCGGATGTTACAGCCATTCCAATAGACCAAGAGGCACTAAGGAGCGATCTGGCCACCATGTTAGACAACTTCTGTACATCGACTGCAATCTGTTGTTTCATTTCAGGGGCCTGGACATCGTGGTCATTTAGCCCCGTGTACTTGGACGAGTGTGGAATTTTGATTGATAACCTGTGTTATTGTGATGCCTGTCTGAGTATGTGTATTTGCAATTCCGGTGAGGATTGGTAAGGAGGCGGCATTGGCTTTAACTTAGGAACCATCACAGCATTTGCCTGCAGAAGAAGTGGGAAATCTCGGAAGACCACTTCCAAGATGGCTGAGGTGGGAATCAAACCCTCCTCTTCTCAGATGTGCCTCACGAGACTGAGTGTGCCCTGTTGCAGCCCTTAGACCAGAATTACATTCCTTGGCAGAGCCGGGAATCAAACCCAGACCTCTGGGGCAACAGCCAAGAATGGTAGTCATTACGCCACAAGGTGGTCCATAACTGCAATCTAGATCTGCTGTAAATATTCTCAGAATTGCTCATTAACATCACACATAGTATGGATATTTATTGTTATTTATGGGGCGGAACAGCAAGGTCATCTGTCCCTCTTAACACAAAATAATACAAATTTTAGTTGAGTTAAAATTTATAGGTGGATGCCTAATATTAATTTTAAAAATAATAATAATATGTATGGAATAAAAATTCAGAAAAGAAAAAGTTCTTTGAGCAAATGCACATACAGGTAAGGTATTTTTCTCACCAAGATACGATGAACTATATTATTAGTAGGGCCATGATTCTTATGCAAGATATGTTTACGTAATAGTAATAATGTGTGAGTCCTCCAGAGAGACTCGTGCGGGTATTTTTAAAGTTAACACCCATATACTGTACATTCTAAGAAGACTATTGAAACCGTAGTCTCCGAACTACCATTAAAACAAAACAAACAAACAAACCCCGTGGCACTACAGTCCATGAAGGGCCTAGGCCTACTAAGCGATCGCCACCCAGCCATTTGGCCTGCAGATTATGTGGTGACGCGTGGTGAGCGCCTCGGGTCCCCTCGGCCGTTAATCTTGGTCTCCATGAGCGTGGCGCTGCCTCATTGTCAGACAGCTATTCAATTGTCCTTGCGAGGCTGTGTACACCCAGTTCCAGCCCTCACGCCGGTTTCTGAAATCCCTGACGGAGCCTGGAATCGAACCCGAGGTCTCCTGATGCGAGGCAGGCGCGCTACCCCAACACCACCCGAGCTATATTACTCCATTTAATTGGGCATGCAAAATAATTTGAAGATGGAATGTTTGGTGCATGGAGCATTCTGGGAGGGGGGAAGGGGAATTAGAAACCATAGAAATTCACTTCTATTAGGACCAAAAGGTGGATTAGAATCCATCCCTTTTCACTTAGATCACCTCGTGGTGTAGCAACTAGCATTCTGGTCTGAGGGCTGGAACGGGATACACTCAGCTTTGTGAGGCAAAACTGAGAAGAGGTGATTTGATTCCCATCTCGGCCATCTTGTAAGTGGTTTTCCTTGGTTTTCCACTTCTACTGCAGGTAAATGCCGAGACGGTAAGCTACCCCTAACGTAAGGCCATAGTCGTCTCCTTCCCTATCCTCACCTAAAATTATAAATGCACACACTAATACAGCCATCACAATAAGGCAGTTTATGAGACAAATGATACACACATCCAAGTACACATGACTACAGGCCAAAATTTAAATTCTCCTTGGCAAAACCAGGATTCAAAACTGGGCCAACCAGTTAGAAGGCAGCTATGCTTACTTCTAGACCATGGCAGTAGCTGTGGAAACAATGGGCTTATATGTTTGGCTATTTTTATTTCTTGGATATGAATATTTCTTTTATCCCCTTACTTCACTCCCAAAGTCTTTATCGTCATAATTGACAGTGTCATGGAGCCCTTTCATTCTAGAGAAAAGGATCATCCATGCAGCCTCAACGTAGATGGAAAGTAGAAGAGGCTAAGAAAGGAATGGGGAAGTGACTGTGGTCTATGGGAAAGCCACCATCTCAGCATTTTGAGATGAGAAACAAGGAAGCTAACTTGAAATGACAGGTGAAGGGACATGAACCAACTTATTTCACAAACCAGGTCTTCAGTGTGGTGATGTGATTTGCAGTTAATGTTGTACAACATCCTTAGGCCTCAAACCCCAATCCTTCCATTTTCTAACGGGATGGGATAACCCAGAACTAATGGATCGTTGCACCTGTCTAAAACCATGGAGGATTATGTTAAGTCCTTTGGCTGTCCAACAATAAAATTGTAAGTTATTTTGATTTAGAAGTTATTGCTTTATGAGATTACTTCCAAATCCTTTGTTGTAATGCAATAAACAAACATTCCTGATATCGCCATGATCTCAAATCACTGATTTGATTTCTGATAGAGAGAGTCAGTTTTTGAAATAATGAACTGCTTCAGACCTGTCTATCACATTTGTTGACAACAAGACAAAACTATAGTTATCAGTCACAGAAGCTGCAGGTTATCTGACATGAATTCTAGTTTCTCCACTAAAAGGTAGCGATAAACAATATGTTGGTTTTTGGTGTAAAGATTTGCCTAGGTAGCTCCATTCAAAAATTGCACATTAATTTTCTTAGTAGGTAGCTAAAACCTTGCAGGTATAGTATTATTAAATTTCTTTCGTGTTAGACCAACTTAAATGTTACAGTATTTAGGAAGTTACATTTGCTCCTCAATGACAATGCCAGGGCATTAAAAATCACTATTGAGAAAACCTCTTTACGATTAAACACTCGCTACCATATTTTATATACTCTAGGCTTCTAGGCCAACCAACTTCAGGATGTAGTCACAAAATTGGTGAGCTTCACCTCTGAAAATTGAAAACAGGAAAAAATAATGTTTCTTAAAAAAAAAAGTCAAATGTTTCCATGAAAATATATCAGAATACCCAAACATTTGCAGAAAAATATGCCTGTTTGAGTTGGAATGTTTAGGCTTTCATGGCCAGAAAATAAATTACTGCAAATTCTTCTAGGTACGGTACTATGGATATGATGGGGCACAGACATAGAATTCACTGTAATATTTGTACGAGTTGATTCTACATAAACCATGTAAACAAGTAAGTAATACTGTAATGCAGAAAAATGTGCGATTGCAAGCAGAAGTTTGTTCTTGACACTTTTCATTCTCTCTGTGGAGTTACTTCAGGAAGAATATAGTGGTCGTAACCAGATGTGGCTGGTTGAACAATATAGGGGAAATCTGCCGGGACCTTTCCTTTTAATAGGTCACAGGCTTTTCCAGTACCTTGCCCAGTTTCATTCATCTCTAATTAACTCTGATGAGTATAATATTTCTTGAATTGTAATCTTCTGTAAATCTTTCTGCCTAATCAACCCTTAAATGAATAAATAATGTGCAAATAGTAGGACATGTTCTGGATATTAATTACATCCTTAATCAGCCATTACAATTTTAGTATGTCATTATAAAGACACACCACTCTGTCCTTCACACATCCTTAAAAAGAAAGGAGACAACTTTTCCTAAGCATCACTTCACAAACCATACGATTCCTGACCCCCACAAAAATATGAATAATCAAACGGTAGAAATTAAAATTGATGCACATTCTGAAATTTATACCGTACCACATACTATGACAAGTGTAGCAAGCACAATGCCTATGCAACATTGACATAGAGGTACTGGTACTGGATACTTGAGATAAACATTTATACCAAATTCTACACCTTTAGCTTGTATCACATGAAACCTTGGCCATGTTTACAGCTAGTATTAAACAGATTATTTCTGCAATGATGAGAATCAAGTCCTTGCCCAACAATAGAATAGGATGTGAGTTGCAGCTTGCCATTATCTGAGGAATTTCCGACATCCCTGAACAGGTTTGAACAATGTGGCTTAATGTAAACATTGAAATCTGTTGCTATGACTTAAGATAACTGTAAATTTTAAAACCATTGAGCTTTAAAATGGTATATGAAACTTAAATTTATGAAAATGTTTGGATAGGCAGTAGGCTATTTTCATGTAGATTTATATAGAATATATTTATGACCAAGACATTACATTTTCGCGAGACCACCTCGTGGTGCAGCAGATAGCTTTCTTGGCTGTCACCCCCGTAGGTCTGGGTTTGACTCCCGGCTTTGCCAAGAAATTTTGATTCTGGCCTTAGGGCTGGAATGGGTTACAGTCAGCCTCGTGAGGCAAAACTGAGAAGAGGAGGGTTCGATTCCCACCTCGGCCATCCTGGAAGTGGTTTCCCTACTCAAGGCAAATGCAGGGATGGTTGTTAACTTCAGGGCACAGCCACCTCCTTCCCAATCCTATCCCCTATTTACAAATACACACACTAGTACAGCCACCACAGTAACAAAGATTATCACACAATAAGCCCACCCAATTTCTCAATTCCCGAGTGATATAAGTGCAAGGCTTGTTGACACCCAGAGTTTGGTGTTACATCTCCTCACTTATGCAAGGCTCCACTCTTGTATGATTATTATGTACCGGTATTCATTTTCAAATAACATGGACCTATACAGTATTGCTTTAGTGGTACCATGTTCTGCATGTGACATAGTGAAGAAAAATCATCCCTACGATCGTTGCTGAAAGTATAGAAGTATCTAGGAATTTGATCAGTGTGTATCGAAGATACAGTCGTTGTTGCTTATTTTAAGGGCTGAGACATCGTGGTCATATATCCCCGTGTATTTGGGCGTGTGTGGAATGAGAGGGAGGTATCACTTGAGAAGAAATTGGGTGGGCTTATCATTTACATGGGTGGGCAAACTTTTAGTGGTCTCACAGAATTAAATAAAATTAAGGGCATTGTGATATGTCTATGAGTTAGGAACATCAAGGTTAACAGCCCTGGTTTTTAAGTCACACAGCCTTAATGCCATGCAGAGCGTAGTGAGGGGTTGCTAACCTCAATAGTTTGTCTCTGAAAGCAACACTATTTACAATTTTGATGGACTGGAGTACCTTGTCATTTCATGGGATTGTAGCTTTGGGTACACGACAATCCAAACTTCTCCAGAACTCTTCAGGAATAGCACAAAGTCCCATAGGTGAGGGAGCAAATATTAAATCCGGTTTGCATTGTAGCTTGTAATTAAAGCTCTTAATTCACTGTAAAGGGCTGCAGCTTAACAAATTACAGTTAATAAAACACATCAACTAACTTCAGTCAGGAAACCATTTACCTCCTAGGCTAAGTGGGGTTAGAAAACGGACACATTAAAGGAGACAATAGCTTCTCTAGGGTGGAGATTTAATGTTTGTTGGGCAATATTACCTAATCTCAGCCTAGCACTGCCCTCCTTGTGGTTTAAAACACTTCCTTTGAGAAATAAAGGCTACATACCCTATATATTGGCGTGTAGATTTGCCACGTTTGCCAGTAAATCCTCCTGATTACAGGCCTTTATCCAGTCATTATATCTGGATTAGGAATGAGGAATTTGTGAATTAATGGATAGGTGTTTGAGGGACTGACATCTCATGGATATTAAAACCAGAATTATTCGATGAAACGTGTGATATTTGTATTTACCGCTCCAATGCACGAGAAACCGGAATGCTGTTATGTCCAGTGTGACAAGAACTGCGCAATAAATTACCGCACAGATGTTGGTTTCCCACATTTCTGCCATTGGTTAAAATGCAAAATTATATTTCTGAGTTGATTTTAATAATTACAAACAATGTTTTCTTCAGACAAAATCGACAGGCCGCACTCAATGAATACGGGTAGACTGCTCTCTCGCGGATACATGGTGAACCGTCGCCGCCATGCGTGCGTGCGTGCGGTGCTTCCGGAACCGGCCGATTCAAAACCATGACGAAAAATTTACATGGTAAAGGCCTGATGTGTCCTTACTGTATGGTTACTATACTGTGATGAGATCAACGATCTCTGGAGCCTAGATTCCATTGGAATCTCAGACTCAGCTGTTAAAATGTCCAAAGATGAAAGACAGCATCAAATTAGAGATGATTTTCTAAGAGGTATTACTGTAATTGATGAGAGACGTTACGAAGTTTCATTGCTATGGAAAGAAGATAGCTTGGCTCTTCCTAGTAGGCTAACAGGGAGCTAGCACTCAAAAGGTTACAACCTACCACTACAAAGCTTCAGTCTCAAAATCTTCTTATTTCATACGATGCAGTTCGAGCTTAGTGGGAAGAATTGGGAATTTTTGAAGAAGTACCAGTCAAGGAAGTAGGGAATTATGGACACTACCTACCACATCGAGCTGTTATTAAGGAAAATAGCACTACCAGAGTACGCGCTGTATTTGACGCGTCAGCAAGAGATAGAAATGCTCCTTCTCTCAATCATTGTTTAAAGTGTGGACCCAATCTGATTGAACAGATTCCTTCCCTGTTACTAAAATTTCGGGAAGGGAGATTTGGGGTGACAGCTGATGTAGAAAAGCTTTTCTACAAATAAGTGTTCGTCAAGAAGATAGAGATTTTCTTAGATTCTTCTGGTGTGATCCAAATGACTGGAAGAATATAAAGATATTTCGGCATCGGAGGGTGGTATTTGGATTAAAATGTAGCCCTTTCCTTTTAGGAGCAGTTCTTGATTACCATTTGGACAAGGCAATGGAAGATTGTCAATATAGTAAAGAACAGATATCAAGACTTAAACAGAGCCTTTATTTGGACAATGTTGTAACCAGTGTTGATACTGAATCAGAACTGAAAGAATTCATTAATGAAGCACGTGATGTAATGCAGGAAGGAAAGTTCAACCTCAGAGGTTGGCAGGCCAACAATGATGATTTCATTCTTGTCGGACAGACAGCGGTGCTAGGTTTACGATGGGATTTGGAATCTGACACTTTATTGTTAAGCTTGGAATGGTTACAGAACCATGAATTGGGAGTGATCACGAAAAGATCCATTCTGTCAGTTGCACGAAAGGTATTTGATCCGATTGGCATAGTTAGTCCAGTACTTCTAATTCCTAAAGTGTTATTGCAAAAGATATGGCTAAGTGGTATATCTTGGGATGAAGAGGTTACTACTGATATTAAGGACCAATTTGTAACTTGGTATTCAAGCCTTTTTCTCCTGAAAGAGATGAGAATTCCACGCTGGTTTCATTATTCCAAGAACCACAGGGATGTCAGTCTACATATTTTTTGTAATGCTAGTGCACAGGCCTACGCAGCAGTAGTCTTCATACGACTACAAATTGACGGTGAGAGTAAGGTACACCTTCTTGCAGCCAGAGCAAGAGTAGCCCCATTAAAGACAGTCACCATTCCCCGACTGGTACTAATTGCTGCAACAGTGGGAGCTAGATTAGGTAATTCAGTGCTAGAAGGACTAAACTACCAAGATGCCAAGTTGTATTTCTGGACTGATTCGACAACGATTTTAGCATGGATTCGAAAGGAAGAAACACGGACTGTGTTTGTCAACAACTGTGTTAAAGAAATCCATTGGTTGACTTTACCTGAAATGTGGAGATATGTTCCTAGCCACTTGAATCCTGCAGATCTTCCTTCAAGAGGTTGTCTGGCAGAAAAATTGTTAGCACTTCGATGGTGGAAGGGACCAGAGTTTTTACGAAAGGACCGGCCAGAGTGGCCTGGTGAAGTTCCACCTGCAGAGGCAGAGCTGATTTTGCAAGAAAAGAGAAAATCAACTCAAACAATGAGTTACTTTGTAGATACTTCATGTGAGTTATGTAGCACCCCAAAACAGGTAAATAATGATCAGTGCAGGTATCACGATATTAATTGGTATTACTTATATTTTTCAAGCTATGGAAAAATAATTCGGTTGTTTGGTTGCTTGGATAAAGAGGTTTATCCAAAATACGCGAAGAGCAAACCTTACAAGAGCTCGTGAAGAATTATCATGTGAGGAGGTAATGTCAGCAGAAAAAATAGTCACAAGATTGGTACAGGAAGAGTCCTTCTCTTCAGAAAATGACAAAAGTCTCAGTAGCCTACATGTGTTTAGGGATGAGGAGGGACTTCTGAGACTGAAAACTAAAATCATTAATCGTAGTGACAGTGGGTATTTTTGTACCCCTATTTTCTTGCCTTCAAACCATCCTGTGGTGCATCGTTTGTTTATGAGTGAGCACAAAAAGAACTCTCATGCTGGTGTTCAAATATTATTAAGCATTTTGGGGGAACAGTATTGGATTTTGAAGGCTAGGAAGACTGTTCGACATATCCTGTCAAAGTGGTAGAGGTGTAAATATACCAAACAGATTAGATTTATAATTATTGTATTTTGAGGTAATTATAATTATTTATGTATGTTTGAGTAGTTCTTCCACCAACGCAAGGTGGGAGGGAGTATGTCATATCTTTTGGGCAAAGATGCTACATTAAGATTGTCATTTTTTATTATCTTTTTTCCACTATTGTAAAATTAACTGTCATGGCATCCAGAAGTATCAATAAATTATTGTTTTGAATTGGTATATTTTCCTTATATTAAAGAAGAAAGAATCTGCGATACGCCGGTGAGCGTAAAAGTAAAAAGACTTGAATTTTAATTACCATGTAAGTTTTGCCAGAAGCCATGGTTGTGTTGGGTCAATGCTTTTTACAGCGTTTTTTCTGATAATATATGGGGTAAGTATTCTGTGATTTCAACATCTTGTAGCCAATAGGGTTTATGTTCCCGTCAAACATAACCCTACCGGAAGTGGTGCAACAGCACTACATTGCTGAAGTCACAAAAGCGCACCACACGGCCAACCAGTATTTCTCGTTGGCCGTGTGTAGTGCTGTTGCACTACTTCCGGATGGGTTATGTATGCGGCTTCGGTGGCGTAGTCGGTATCATGCTGAGCTTTTATGCCCAAGATAACGGGTTCAAACCCGGCCGAGCCGTTGGATTTTTTAAGAGCGTTAAAAATCCCTCAGTATGCCTTCCTTCGGAGGGGAAGTAAAGCCGGCGGTCCCATGTCATAGATTTATGGCATGTTCAAGAACCTTCCACTAATTGCACCTGTGTGAAGGTTAAGAATGTAAGCAACGCTCTTAGGTTTCTACGTTCGTTGCCAAGAGCCGACTGCGGTGGCGTCTAGTAGCTAGTTCTGAACTTGGCCTAGTAGTCGTTGACGGTGGCGCTCGGCGTCAAAAGTAGGAACTATTTGAAAAATTCTAAGTTGCAGTACTTAAATTAAAAAACAGATAACACACACCAATACAGCCATCACAATTAACACCGTTATCAGACAGATTCTACACACACCCAAAGTACACAGGGCTACATGGCCGCGTTGTCGCAGCCCCTAAACTTAAGAACCAACCAAGGGATATGTATGACGGGAACATAAACGGTATTGTCTACAAGATGCTGAAATCAAGGAATACTTAACCCATATCTTACCGCGTCAGAAAACACGCTGTAAAAAGCATTGACCCAACACAAACATGCATGGTTATTACAACTCAAGTCTCATGAAGTCCAATACTAAGCCACAATTTACTTATTTATTCATTACTCTAAGTAGAACCAGTAGATCACGTATCTTTAATCGTTGAAATTGATCACAAGGTAATCCTTTTCAGGAGAATGTTATATTTCCCTGGCGGTTGCTTGTTAATTATGTGAAATTATTTGACGGGTACAAAGCGTTCAGGAAGGTTATGAAAAGCTATGAATTGTGACGGACAATGTGTGCATATATAACTCTTATAGTTGAACGATAAACATAAATGTATCAAACGTTTTTGTAATAGAAAGATATTCACGAACATAATATTCTATATTCTTCGTTCTACTGCCCGTGTAGGCCTGTTTGCCATCTCTTGATGAATACAGTACATTTGCATTTGTCAGTTGACACAGGCTAGAGTAAAAGGTGGCTTTTCACCGATGTCTCAGTCTCACTCATGGCTGTGATTATATGGAAGCTACTGAGGTATGGGTGGTGCTTAGTAATGGCATTCGGGGCACAGTCAGTGCCTGTGAATGCTGTGAAAGGTTCAACTCATAGGGTTAGGACTACTGTTCTGACTCAGTGAGGAAAGCAATGGCAAACTACCTCACTCCTCTTCTTGCCTAGAACGCCTCAAAATAGCGCTGCCTTGGGTTTTTGTGGGTATCTACTCACATAACGTAACGTCGGTACTTTTTGAGGATCCAACCAGCCTTCGGGCTGACTACCTAACAGACAGACTGCCCGTGTGGTAGTCATCTTGTCTGCATCATTGAACCTGTATAAATGCTGGTAATCATTTACCACTTGTCTTCGTAGAAGGTATTAATATGAGTCGTTAGTCGGTGGCGAGTGTAGTCCACAGATCTCTTCTATAAACGTATTAATTTCTGATCTGCCCCTTAAAACAACAATAACTAAGTAATACTTTCACTGCAAGATTCTTTGATCTAATTATCCTCATGTGCACATAATTTAACTCACAACGAAGGTCACAGGCTCTACAACTCAACTTACTCTACTCGTTGCAGCTATTAAAGGCACAACAAATCCTAGTTCGAGTGGATTTTTGTTACGAGTAACTTCAACATGTAAATAGGTTATCTATAGCTGGCGTAGTTTTGTAAACCTATACAGTAAAATTCATCTTGCTTGAAAACACACGGAACATCTAAACTGGGTCCATTCCAATAATATTGATATATAATATTGCATTTCTGCTGCTTATGAATTGCTCTCAACTTAAACGTACAAGCACCATCAAGCACTACATTGCATACGTCACAAAAGGATTAGGTTTACGCGCCATGGCCTGTCTTTCTCGTTGGCCGTGCCCCTGAAAAGCAAAAAAGGAAAAGAGAACAGAAATAAACACGGGTTTCTACGCCACGGACGCCATGACGGACGGAGGCTGGATGGGACTGAATCAAGAACTACGGAGTGCCCTCACGTGACTGGCGGTTCACGGCTTCCACCACAAGTTCTGGGAGAAGACTCACTTCCATCAAGTGAATGAAGATTGCGTGGGTAAACTCTGCAAGAAAACGTGCGGGACGTATCACTTCTATAAATGCACCCTACGAACAAAATCGCTCAGCGATTACAGCAAAGAATAGAACTCTCATGCACATTCGTGCGCTTTCCTGTTATTATTATTAATATGGCTAATGACAAATGCTAAGCAACGTCAATTAATTTAAAAAGAGCTTCATATTGGAGTGCTATGCAGCCAGTAACCCAATTCGTATGCACCTAGACCTCTTCGGTCCCTGCTGCAATCTGGTGACAACTATTGACAGTTACACGTCCATTGGCAGGTTCAAAGAAGGGACCATGGGCAACTTTTTTTTATTGGGAGTTAGCAATCTAGTGTTAAGTTGTAATATCTGTGTTTAAAACTAAGCTCTCGACATGGACGAAGGAGAAAATTGTCCGAATTTATATTTTGTCATGAAACCCATATATTTAATTTCTAAAGCCTGTGGCATTGGTCCATTCAAGATGGTGATAGATAGCGAAAATAAACAATCCATCAGTCTAAAATTATCGACAACTGCAAGTGTGTATTCTCTAATTTTAATGCTCCTCATACTTTTAGATTTTATTTATGAGATATTTCATTATAGGCATGTAGTATGGAAAACCACGAGAACCGTTGTGTTTATTCCTGCTTCGCTTTCATTGGTATGCTCATATTTGGCGGTCTTGTTATCGATTGCTGTGAGTGTATTTCAAAATAGGTTGGTTATTCTCAAAATTCTACTTTTAACTGATTACGCTGATGAAGCCACAGGTTGTGAACCTAAACTAGAGTATAAGAAGGGAAGACTAGTCAGTATATTGGGAATTTCAACATACTTCATATTCCTAACCGTGTCATGCGTTATAAATGTGCTGTATTGGGGTGTTAGAGAAATGAGTCATTTCGTAGTAATTTCCATTGAAAGCATCATGGTGTTACAATTTGTTCACGTAGTTGTGCTGATTTACTACTCTTTATATAGACTTAACCGTGACCTGCTGAATAAATTTGGAGTTGAAGAGGATATGTTCTACGGTTATGAATTAGACAAGCTGAATCATTCTTGGAAGGAAACGGAGAACATTGTAGCTAAGGAAGACGATATAAGGACTGATATTAATGAAGATTTTCGAAATGCTTGTAGATTGTATAAATTGCGTAAGTTGTACATGATACTCTGCTACGTCGGATGTCTAGTAAGCACCGCTTACGGGGTACCTATTTTGTTGGTGCTAACAGAAATCTTGGTCTCTACCGTGGGTTACACATTCACTATGATAATGGACCATTTCCAAGGTACTGGATCCATTCACGAATCCATTGCCGTTTCAATGTATGTGTTACTATCAGTGTCTAAAGTGTTAATTATCGCGATGGCCTGTCATCGTGCAGGGTCTGAGGCAAACCACACTGCTGACTTGGTACATCAGCTATTACTATATCATCCTCTGGATAAAGGGCTAAGGCAATTCTCACTGCAGCTGATACACGTCAAAATGATTATATCACCTATTGGATTTTTAACCCTCAATAACACATTGCTTCTTTCTTTCTTCGGTACATTTACCACGTACACAGTCATATTACTACAGTTTATGAACTCAGAACACAGAATGTCTGAAGTTAATTTTAATGCAGACTGATTTAAGCTAATTCATTGGTTTTATTCGATATACTGATTTAATAATGCAGCCAATGGCCAACAGGATATGTAATAAAAGCATAAGCAATAAAATAAGTTGTTTTTTGTTCAATATGAAAACTGGATTGAGGTATCGTTAGTTGAAGTACAATAATTTTCAAGCCAAAGTATTCATCTAATGATCACTGGAAAATAATGGTAAAAGTATTTAAAATTTTAATAAACACACCTATAAGTGTATTATCCAGAGTTGGCATATGATAGTTCGGCGGACAACCGTTGAACTGAAGGCAGCGTTGCCACGTATGCTACTGCCCACCACGTGCGTACTTTCACCCTCCCACTCTTTTCCTCATGCTCATAATGGGCTATCATTAGCATCGTTATTACATTTATTACATTTTTACTCAGATGGGTTTCAAAAATCTTAAACAAAGCAATGGTTAAAACTGTTCGGTGCACACTTGAACCGTTTTTATCAGGTTCATTATTTTTGTCATATTATTATTATCATCATTTCCTTCATGTCGCATTATTGTGACATACGTTTCTCTGTCTCACCTACTGCGTTCAAACTTTGTAATTCTGCGTAAATGTTTCGTCAGATGGTGAAACTTTTCACCCCTACTGACACTGTGTTACCATTGGTTGAAGCATAACTTGTTACTAAGCTTTGCTTCTCCCATTGGCCCCCTTTATGTTCTGGAGAGGGGGAGTTCTACGACTTATTTTTCCCGAGCGGCGTTACTGCGTTCCTTTTAGAGAAGGTGGCTTCCTTCCATTTCTGACCATCATGTGAAACGGTCACAGCCTAGATGTGTCGGGCTTTTCACCCGTGCCCAACGCAACTAAACGTAAGTACGATTCGATCACTTGGTTTTATCTGGCATGCTATCATTTTTGAATTTCAGTTTATCAATTTCCCTTTCTTATGATGATGTGAATTCGATCCATGAACCCAAGTCCCTTCGCCTTTGTTTACGTTAGTTTAGCGAAGCCTCTGTGTTTATTTGTCATCCCTACCTTTCATGTAATCGGTTTTATTTTTACTCAAATCTCTCAGGTCTGAAATATATGCTACTTTTCTGCGAGGCTTACCAACGCTCTGTATTACGTCACAAATTGATGTGCACTCTTTCGAGGTATCTTTCATTTGATTGTCGTATCAGAGTTTGTTTTTTGGGTCAAGGTATCATTGGAGTAACGGAGCCATGTCTCATTTCGCCTCCTATTTGATCCTTCCCTCTGTTTTAGGAAAAGTGTGTGAGCGATGGTCTTTGTGTTAGTCACTGTCCATTCGTCATGCCTTAATTCCTTTGTTTCTTCGTATGTCGTTATATTTAGACATAACTACCTCTACGTAAGCCTATATTTTCCTACAAAGCATATTTCTTAGCTGATCGATTTTTCCTTTCATTTCCTGTCCCGGTAATGTCAATTAATTTAATTGAATACTCATTTTCCTTTATTTTTATGTGTTAATTTTGTGTTGTTTCCTCTGGCTTCGTTATATTACGTAACTCCGTGTCATCCCCCCTCCCCCCCCCCACCCCCGTTTCCTACATACGCACCCTTCTCATTCCCACCACTCCCCCCCCCCCCCTTTACCCCATGATTTCACAACATCATAAGCTTTTTGGAAGTCTGTTCTTGGCGAGGGGCATTCTAGTCCAGGTCATCCTCGTAAGTAGAGGTGTTCTCTTATTCGACTCATCCATACTCTCTATCTTTTTCGTTTTTGTTTTGTTTTTGTATTTTAAATTTTGGTTATCGAGTCGCGCTTACGGTTTAGTTGCACATTGATTGTAAGTACATTTTAATTAATCTTGTTTCATCTTTGTTAGTGCTTAAGTTCATTTATACACTTTTCTCTTGAGATTGTTTTTGTGTCCCCCTTTCTTAGGTACCATCTTTAATCATTAATTTTATTTTATTTGTTATTAAGCGATTTTATACCTCTTCACGTTTACCTTTCATTTTGTGTTTAGATATATCCTTACTCTTATGCGCACCTGTTTTAGTTTACTTTAAATACAATAGTAAATAGTTCACTTGGTTTCGTCCTCTTTCATTTGTAATTTTAAATTCCCTCATCTCTCGTCCGATTTCGTCGGTCTTGGCTTCGTACTGTAACGCAGTCACGACCTTCACGCTTCTGGGTTCCTCGATCAATTAGATAATTTCAATTCCGCTTTTGATTTGTTTTAAACAATTCATTCGATTCCTTTTTTGGAAAGTATCTTTCTTTCGATCCGGAATCTTGGGCCCAGCACGCATCGAAAGAGACATCCTTTCCCCGCTCCTTAGCGATCCTGTTTAAGGTGTTGTTTTCACTTCTACTGTATTTCCTCACGCCTCTGCTATTTTGTTTAACGTAAGAGCACAACGCGGTGCAAATGGTATATCAGAGCGTGGTTTTTCGTGAAATCGTTCCCTTTAAATTACCAAACTTATATTATTTTTGCAATTATTACAATGTTGTCTTTCTGAGTTTAAGATACCTGTACTGAATTGTTCCCCCATCCCCGAAGAAAGTGCGGAGTGTGAAAGCATTTCTCGAGTGAACAAGACATCCAAAGAATCTAGTTCCGAGGTGAAGAGTGCAACAAGTTAGTGAGTACTTCGCAACGCTGGAATAGGACGCATTACGGTATTGTGACCTTTATTTTACTAAGTTAAAGTGTTTTACTTTTCTCCTTGTCTATTGTCATGTCTAAGTCAGAATTCCCACCCGTCAAAAAGGAGTTAAATTTTATGGGCTTTGAATCTTTAACAATGCCCACGCCACTATTGCAAGATACGACACAGGACCTGCTAATGATAGACCCTCCCCTTTTAGATTGCTCCATCGCCCCTGTAGGCACTGTTAATAGTGCTCGCCACAACGAAAATGTTGCATCAGTAGTGAGTAGGTGGGGTTTGACTTTTTCCGGAGAAAACAATACCTCATCAGTTTTTTGTTTTATCCAACGTGTGGAGGAATTGTGTTATTGTCACGATATTAATCCCGACAATATTGTACGTTGCTTACCTATTCTTTTGTCTGGAAAAGCGCTGATGTGGCATCGCACTACTCCGAATTTTTATAAGTCATGGGACGAATTTGTTGGGTGCATTAAGGACCGTTTCACGCCACAAGATTTCGATTTCGCTCTCAAACAAGAAATATACTCCCGTACTCAGGCTCCTGGGGAGATGATCGACGATTATGTAACCTCAGTTCGGCTGTTAGCAGCGAACCTCCCCCAACCCTTTCATCCCAGGGATCTGTTGGAAATTATATACAGGAATTTAAATCCCACTTATAAATACTTCATTCGGCGTACATCCATTTTTTCCATCGAGGACATCATATCGCAAGGCCGTGAGTATGAATTAAATGCACGAGCCTGTTCGAACTATACTCCACCTCCAAGAGCCGATAATACGATTTTCCCCGAGTTAGCCTACTCCCCCCAGACAACACTGTCTAGCCCAGCTGTCGACCGAACAAAAGACGACACCTTACGGTTTAAGCCGTCTGCTCGCCGTGCTGAGTCCCTTTCTAGGAATTCTAACCCAAGCCCTTCTGTGGCTCGTAATTCTTCTGCTGTTTCCCGTGAAAGGACTACAAACACCCCAACAACAATCACACGCAATGTTTCTTCTGGTCGCATAACTTGTTGGAACTGTAATGAACTTGGACATCATTTTAAAATGTGTTCTTTAAAACGCCGAAAATTCTGTTTTGGCTGTGGGATGAATGAGGTCACGACTCGTTCCTGTCCAAATTGTAATTCCAACCAGGAAAACTCATAGGGAGGTGTTCTGAGTTCGACTCCCGGAGCAGTCCTCCATCCAAACTTGACAATGCATCTAATTTCGATGTTGTGTTACAACCAGGAGTCTCAGTAAATTTCGATAATGTCTCGGCACCTGCTATTTTGGATACAGGCGCCACCAGAAGTTTCATCCACCGTTCAGTGGCAGATAGCATTCGATCTTCGCAAAAACACCCCGTACAGAATAAATGTCAGTTCCTCTCTGCGGGATCGTCAGTTATCGACGTTGCCGAAACTATTCTATGTCGCATTAAAATTCACGGATTTTCTTGGAAACATGTTTTTCATGTGGTTAACAATCTCTCCACTCAATGTATTTTAGGAATTGACTTTATGCATAAAACTGGTATGCAGTTGGATTTTATTAACGATTCATTTTGTTTCAAATTTCGCTCAGATAAAATGTTCCCCTTTGAAGAATGTACTTCTAACTACGTTGATGTGTCTCCTGTATTTTCCGTACATCTTCCATTAACTTTGATGTCCGAGCAACGTGATACTCTGAACGGTTTAGTTGAGGAATTTTCTGATGTCCTCACAGAAGATTTAGGTTCTGCTGTAAATCACGAATGCCACATTGACTTGAGCGACAATGTACCTGTTCGAAGTCCTCCGTTTCCTTGTAATCCACCCAAGCTCTTGGCCATGAAAAAGTATATCAATGATTTGCAAGATCGGGGAGTAGTGGTTCCTTCCAAATCAGCTTATGGGTCTCCTGCTTTCTTAATTCCCAAGAAAGAAGAGGGCGAGTACCGGCTAGTCGTAGACTACCGAAAATTGAACAAGAAGGTAGTCTTTGATAATTTCCCACTGCCTACTATTGAGAGTGCTTTTCAACATTTCCACGGGGCCAATGTGTATTCGATGATTGATCTAAATAGTGCCTATTATCAGATTCCTTTGGATGCTGAGAGTCGCGACTTCACTGCTTTTAACACCCCTTTCGGGTTATATAATTTCAAACGTCTTCCGATGGGTGTAGCTGTTGGTGCACAAGTCCTCAGTCGCGTGCTAGACGACATCTTGGGAGACCTGAAGTTCAATTTTGTATTTAATTATCTTGACGATTTAGTCGTATACAGCAGATCTTTTGAGGAGCATGTCGTTCATCTTAGGGAAGTTTTCTCCCGCCTCAGGAAGGCCGGCCTCACTATCAATCCAAAAAAGACCTCTTTGGGCTGTACTCAAATTAAATTTCTGGGTCACATTCTGTCAGCCGATGGTATCCGTGTCATACCCGAGCGCGCAGATTGCATTCAGCAGTTACCTGTACCCACCACAGTTAGGGCCTTGAGAAGAGTAATGGGTATGTTCACGTTCTATTCTCGTTTTATCAAAAACTTCTCTGACATTTCGGCACCTCTAAATGCTCTCAAAAAGAAGAATGTGAAATTTGTGTGGGGGCCAGAACAGGACAAAGCTTTCAATGTTTTGAAAGAAGCCCTTATGTCAGCACCAGTACTGCACACGCCTGATTTCGAATCAGCTTTCTTTTTACATTGTGACGCCAGTGATTTGGCCATTTCTAGTGTTTTGAGCCAGCGTGTGGATGGAAAATTTGCACCAGTGGCCTTCGCGAGTCGTATGTTAAATCAACATGAACGACGTTACTCAATTTTCGAGAAGGAAAGTCTTGCTGTGGTATTTGGATGTGAAAAATTCAGGACCTTTTTGGAACACCGTCACTTTACTGTTTTTACCGACAATGAGGCTTTGAAATGGAGCCTTTCTCACGTAAAAAAGCTTGGACGCATCAACAGGTGGATTTTGAGGTTGTCATCTTTTAAGTTTGATATCATCCACGTAAAAGGGAGCGAGAACCCGGTGGCTGACTGCCTGTCACGCATGTTTGAAGAGACCCCTAGGACTCCAATCGAGAGCGTTTCTACCAGTACACCACTTCAAGAAAATCTTTTCCTATTGCAACATTGTCCTTGGTCTTTTGTGGATATCCGGAAATTCCAGTCTGAGGATCCATTTTGCACTGACCTCCGTGCAAAAATTGCAAACAAAGATCCGGCAGTAAGCAACTTTTGTGTTCGAAATGATGTTATTGGCTATGTTCTTCCTAACTCTTCTAAATTTAGAATTTTTGCTCCATTAGCAGTACGTGATATGCTTTTGACATATTATCATGATTCTGCACTGGGAACTCATGCAGGGATGCAGCGCACTTTCCGTAAGATATCCGGTGAATTTTATTGGCCCTCAATTAAAGTAGATGCTTTTGCTCATGTCAGAAGATGTTTAACCTGCCAGCGTTCTAAACCTGCCCAGAACACTCGTGTAGGCTTCCACCAAGCTGGTATCGTCACTCGTCCCGGCGAACGCCTTTTCATTGATTACTTTGGTCCAGTCGTGAGATCAAAATCTGGCAATCAAGCCATTTTAACTGTCATTGATGGTTTTTCGAAGTTTGTTTGGTTATTCCCAGTAAAGAATATCACTTCTCAGACTACTATCCATTTCTTGTCTAGATATATATTTGGAGTTTTTGGTCCTCCCAAGTACCTTGTGTCAGATAACGCCTCTGTATTCCGTTCCAAAGCCTTTGAAACTATGGTATTTAACTGGGGCATCCAACATATTTTCTTGTCACCGTATCGACCGCAGGGAAATCACGTAGAGCGTTTTCACAAAAACTTGAAGGCTTGTATGTCCGCTTTTCACAATGCCGATCAAACCTCCTGGGATACGAACCTACAGTATTTCAGTCTCGGGTTCAATACCTCTTTCCATTCGTCCGTTCAAACTACTCCAGCGGAATTATTCCTAGGCCGATCGCTTGTCGACCCCTTGCTGCTCAAATGGAATATTGAATATCTTTCCGAACCCTCTCGCACTACCTCTGTTGCTCAAAAATGGGCCATCGCTACCGGTCACCTCAAGAAAGCAAAAGCCAGAGTAGCGAAGCGCTACAACTTAGGCCGTCATGATGTTAAATTCCAAATTGGGGACAAAGTTTTGTGTCGTTTACATCCTTTGAGTGACGCTACCAAACAAATTTCCAGTGAGCTGTGCTTACGTTGGTCAACTCCCAAGACTATTTCACGCTTTTTAAATCCTGTCTCAGTTGAGTTAGTGGACGATCACGATAATTCAGTGACTTCGGCCCACGTCACGCAGTTGAAAAATTTGTCAAATGATCTTGTGAATTTCGCCTCGCTATAATGTTGTGTTTTTGTTTTCCTTTTATTCTAATTGGATGCCCGAGCTCCTTAATAGCCAACCTAGCATGTGAGCCTATTCTGATCTTAATTCGTGTGCTTCCTTTTCATTTATTCCTGTGACAAGACAGGAGACACCCGTGGCCTTTTTCTCGTACGTGAGTGTGTCGTGAATACTTGACATCTCTGTCAAACTATATCTTTGCCTGAGGCCGTCAGTATATACCTGGTCGGTCACTATTTGCAAACCACCCCTACTCCTCTTTTGCACTGCCCCTCGGCTTAACTCCTATTGTTCGGCGACAGACAAGGACCCTTCAACACTTCCTGTTTGACCTTGTAGGAACTTGGTATTTATTTTACATTTATTCATGTAATTGACTTTTTGTGTCATGGTTTTGAGATATCATGCACCTTAGTGTCATCTTGATTTTGATATTTATTGTGAAGTCATATATTTTGTTAGGTTTTAAATTGTCAAGTGTTCTCAGCATATCGTGTATTGTCTAGCAACCATCCAGAGGGTTGGCGAGTAACAACAAACAACCTTTGTGTACCTGGGCTAACACAGCTGAGGGTCTTCTCGGAACTCGTTAACGGACCAGTCACCCTTCACTGGGTCTATACATGGCTTTATTTTTCAGCAGCTGAAAAGGAGAGTACTTTCCCTTTCGAAGACATTATGACACTATTGCATATTCCTCGTTGACGCAACGAACGGTCCTATATACAGGGTGTCCCAAATGTATTTTTTTTAAAATGTGATCACGATTTAACTTTGTCTATCTTTTCTCATCAGAGGCTGGAGAGATTTGCAGTCCCGAGGTAACGTCCATCTTGAAGATTTCGACATCCGCATCATCATGAACTAGCAAGAACAATGATCACTATTTAATATATGAACTCACTGTATTTCTTTTTGAACGCAGTACTTTTGACGTTAGTGGCTAGTGTTGACGAGCAATGAAGGGGGTACCACCTTCATTTCACGGTCAGATTAGTCAACTGTTCATTTTTTTTGTATTCTCCTAGAGGTCCTTAGTACCCAATTTTTTTTAGTATTCAATTTTTTTCCCCCTTGACATTTTTTTTCCTCTCTTTTTGTACGAAAAAAGAAATTTCCATGGCCAGGAAAATTCCTTTTTTTGTGAGAGCAGGGGAATTTTGAACCGTTTTTATCAGGTTCATTATTTTTGTCATATTATTATTATCATCATTTCCTTCATGTCGCATTATTGTGACATACGTTTCTCTGTCTCACCTACTGCGTTCAAACTTTGTAATTCTGCGTAAATGTTTCGTCAGATGGTGAAACTTTTCACCCCTACTGACACTGTGTTACCATTGGTTGAAGCATAACTTGTTACTAAGCTTTGCTTCTCCCATTGGCCCCCTTTATGTTCTGGAGAGGGGGAGTTCTACGACTTATTTTTCCCGAGCGGCGTTACTGCGTTCCTTTTAGAGAAGGTGGCTTCCTTCCATTTCTGACCATCATGTGAAACGGTCACAGCCTAGGTGTGTCGGGCTTTTCGCCCGTGCCCAACGCAACTAAACGTAAGTACGATTCGATCACTTGGTTTTATCTGGCATGCTATCATTTTTGAATTTCAGTTTATCAATTTCCCTTTCTTATGATGATGTGAATTCGATCCATGAACCCAAGTCCCTTCGCCTTTGTTTACGTTAGTTTAGCGAAGCCTCTGTGTTTATTTGTCATCCCTACCTTTCATGTAATCGGTTTTATTTTTACTCAAATCTCTCAGGTCTGAAATATATGCTACTTTTCTGCGAGGCTTACCAACGCTCTGTATTACGTCACAAATTGATGTGCACTCTTTCGAGGTATCTTTCATTTGATTGTCGTATCAGAGTTTGTTTTTTGGGTCAAGGTATCATTGGAGTAACGGAGCCATGTCTCATTTCGCCTCCTATTTGATCCTTCCCTCTGTTTTAGGAAAAGTGTGTGAGCGATGGTCTTTGTGTTAGTCACTGTCCATTCGTCATGCCTTAATTCCTTTGTTTCTTCGTATGTCGTTATATTTAGACATAACTACCTCTACGTAAGCCTATATTTTCCTACAAAGCATATTTCTTAGCTGATCGATTTTTCCTTTCATTTCCTGTCCCGGTAATGTAAATTAATTTAATTTAATACTCATTTTCCTTTATTTTTATGTGTTAATTTTGTGTTGTTTCCTCTGGCTTCGTTATATTACGTAACTCCGTGTCATCCCCCCTCCCCCCCACCCCCGTTTCCTACATACGCACCCTTCTCATTCCCACCACTCCCCCCCCCCCTTACCCCATGATTTCACAACATCATAAGCTTTTTGGAAGTCTGTTCTTGGCGAGGGGCATTCTAGTCCAGGTCATCCTCGTAAGTAGAGGTGTTCTCTTATTCGACTCATCCATACTCTCTATCTTTTTCGTTTTTGTTTTGTTTTTGTATTTTAAATTTTGGTTATCGAGTCGCGCTTACGGTTTAGTTGCACATTGATTGTAAGTACATTTTAATTAATCTTGTTTCATCTTTGTTAGTGCTTAAGTTCATTTATACACTTTTCTCTTGAGATTGTTTTTGTGTCCCCCTTTCTTAGGTACCATCTTTAATCATTAATTTTATTTTATTTGTTATTAAGCGATTTTATACCTCTTCACGTTTACCTTTCATTTTGTGTTTAGATATATCCTTACTCTTATGCGCACCTGTTTTAGTTTACTTTAAATACAATAGTAAATAGTTCACTTGGTTTCGTCCTCTTTCATTTGTAATTTTAAGTTCCCTCATCTCTCGTCCGATTTCGTCGGTCTTGGCTTCGTACTGTAACGCAGTCACGACCTTCACGCTTCTGGGTTCCTCGATCAATTAGATAATTTCAATTCCGCTTTTTATTTGTTTTAAACAATTCATTCGATTCCTTTTTTGGAAAGTATCTTTCTTTCGATCCGGAATCTTGGGCCCAGCACGCATCGAAAGAGACATCCTTTCCCCGCTCCTTAGCGATCCTGTTTAAGGTGTTGTTTTCACTTCTACTGTATTTCCTCACGCCTCTGCTATTTTGTTTAACGTAAGAGCACAACGCGGTGCACACTGCAAACTAAAATAATAGCCCGTCAATTGAGGAGAGACCTATTGTAATGAATACCGGTAGCGATATTACGAATAATATCATAAAGCAAAAATATTAAAAGTGAAACGTTATTGTTTCCGTGATATTTGGTTATTTATATTTCCTGTAGAATAAGTTTCAAGGCACAAGAGACACACAAATATATTACAAAATATACGCTCAGTGTGTAGGCTAATAACTCATCCTCCAAAAGACGGAAGCTAATCGCTGGGAAGAGGCTCTATCCTATCCATATCATCATCATTGCTGTCCCGGTCCTCCCGTCACTGGACCCCGCACTGGAGGTTGACGAATCGCCGAGGGAAATAATGAGCTCGTCCACAACTGTATCAACACCACCTTCACGTTCCCGCGCTTCGCTTAACACTCATTCCATGTGCGACACCACTTTCGTCCAGTTTTCAGCTTTCACTTGCCCAACCCCTTCGAGAATAAGTTTTTCAACCTCTGCCAAATTAAATGCATCATTGTTAGCCGCAACGTATAGCTTAACTTTAGCCCTGAAGGTCTTTGAACACTCCCAACTTATCTATCCTATAGCAACATTCTGTAAATCGCAGAACTATAGTTTGTTCAGTATGGAAACTCTAGTGTTACTGAGGAAATGTTTTGATAAATTATTTTTCTAAATATGTCTATTCTTTGGAGGGGGGATGGTTTACAGCACACAATGGATTTCTGCACCAGCCGCCACTGTCAATAATATAAATTATTAGACTAAGCACACTTGTGGAAATAAGGCTAATAATATTAGACTATTTTAATAGTCTTCATTGTTTATGAAACAGTTTGGTAATATTATTAGAAACTTTCACTAATATTTTGGAGTCATGAACTAATAACTAATATTATTAGCTAATAAGTTTTTGAAACAGAAAATAGCTTTGAAAATAGTTAATATTATTACTGTCTTGCTAATAATATTACTGTTAGAGCTTTATGGAACAGGCCCCATATCATGGAATTGAATTGGCAGTGGTAAGGCGGAAGCCGGATAAACTCAAGTCAATGTTTCTTAACCAGTTCATCTACGAGCTAAATAAATAAATAACAGACACTAATGAATTATAAGTATAAATCCTACACGAAAAAGTAAATGACTAATTAATTCAAAACAATTATAACTCCTAAAAACAACAGATTATGAAACGCAACAAAGTCAGTGTGCACATAGGAGGCAACCAAACAAGCGGCTGGTCGGCGACAAGCACGTGGCCAAGTAGCATCATTCAACTTGACAGTTCTGTATGGTTTAGCCTTGCGTGCGATCTAGTCGTCAACTGTTTTTGCCCAGTGTCGCAGAAACTTCAAGACTTCGTGCGAATGGCGATATTTTAGCTGCTGGCTCCCCGAGCGGCAACTCGCTCACTGATTCCATAGGAATAGTGAGTGTGATGGCTCGTGTTGGAGAGCCGAGTAGGAGAGTATAATAAGTTATTTAATGGTGAAATGTCGTCATCCATGGAATATTCGGAGGGATATGTCGTATTTCACAGCCTCTCGGGTTAAGAAAGACGGAAAGCTTATTGTGAAATAAAAGTTGGGAGAAGACATAATTATACAGTTTGTGTTTGCGAGAAACTAGCATTAATCAACCATCTCATGCTGTTGCAGTGCCTTACTTTTTGCACTATTAATCTTATATATAAAAGTGAAAGTCTGTATGTATGTGGGTATGTGGGTGGGTCTGTTCCGTATACAAATCTACACCGTTCCACCAATCTCAACCAAATTTTGCATACACATAGTTTAGGACCCAGAACGAACCGCTGGCTACATGAATTTTCGATAGTCTTTCTCATTCTTCTGATTTCGGCCCTTTTGCACTCAAGCACAGGCAAATCAAATCATAAAATATACTCATGAAGGAATGGCAAGGCAGATAGTTTCCATGGCAACATAGCTCAAGTCGAGACACGGCCGACTGGATGCCATTCGCGCTCTGCACTACCGGTATAGAAAATGAGGATCTTTACTTGAAATCCCGTTAGTTACTCAACTACTCACACAGCACTGTCAACCGAGTTTAGCATAACAAAGACTTGACACCATCTTCTACTATATATTTGTCAAATACCACTCACTCACTCATTCATTCATCACGAAATCTCAGAAACCACCGAACGGATTGGAATTAAATTTGGTATGCAGCTTCCTCAAGGGACGCAAATGCTCACTAGCAGAGGATTTTTGCATATTCAGGTTCTAAAGGGGTGTTAAGGGGGTAGACCTGCATTTCATTGAATAGCAATATATCCCGATTGGTTTCATTGGGGGATGTGATACTCGGCATATAAACTAATCATTAAAAATAAGAATACATGTGTCTGAGGGTTTTTCGATGTGGTGTATATTATGAGGTGAAAGGGGTGAAAAGTGGGAATTAAAAGATTCCTAACGGAGCGTGTATCTCTTAAACGACATAGGCGAGGAGTTTGAAACTCATCGAAAAAAATCAACATAAAAAAGAAGTAAATATGTGTTTGACCGGTTTTTCATAAATCCAATTTATGGGGCCCACGGGGAGGGGTGAAATTCTGGGGGGGGGGACAGGAAAGAAAGTGACCTAACTGATTGACTGACTGACTCACTCATCAAACTCAGGGGAAAATTAAGTAAGTAAGTAAGTAAATAGCTGTTTGACAGTTTTTTTTCTTAAATCAAATTTAAGGGGTTCATGGGGAGGGGTGAATTTCTGAAAAAAGAAAATTGAAAGAAAATGTCCTGACTCATTCATTCACTCATCATCGCCCAGCCAAAATTATTGAAGTTAGAAACATGACAGTGTGGGGATATACTCATTGTTTGTCAAAACCGTCTACTAAGGGAGGATTTTCGGATAATCAGGTTCTAAAGGGGGTCTTAAGGGGGTTAAACCTGCATTTCATTGAATAACAATATCTCCCGATTGGTTTCATTGGGGGATGTGATACACGGCATATAAACTCATCATTAAAAAGTAAGAAGACACCTGTCTGAGGGTTTTTCGATGTGGTGTGTATTATGAGGTGAAAGGGGGTGAAAAGTGGGGATTGAAAGATTCCTAACGGAGCGTGTATCTCTTAAACGACATAGGTGAGGAGTTTGAAACTCAGCGGGAAAAAAAATCAGGATAAAAATAAGTAAATATGTGTTTGACAGTTTTTTCATAAATCCAATTTAAGGGTCCCATGGGGAGGGGTGAAATTCTGGTTGGGGGGGGGGGCAGAAAAGAAAGTGTCCTAACTGATTGACTGACTGACTCCCTCATCAAACTTAGGGGAAAAAAACTGCATTAAAGTAAGTAAATAGCTTTTCAACAGTTTTTTGAACAATCAAATATAAGAGGTTCATCGGGAGGGGTGAAATTCTGAAGAAAAAAAATTAAAGAAAATGTCCTGACTCATTCTCTCACTCATCATCGCCCAGCCAAAAATATTGAAGTTGCAAACATGGCAGTTTGGGGATATGTTCGTTGTATGTCAAAACCGTACACTAAGGGAGGATTTTTGGATATTCAGGTTCTAAAGGGGTCTTAAGGGGGTTAAGCCTGCATTTCATTGAATAACAATATCTCACGAGTGGTTTCATTTGTGGATGTGATACTCGGCATATAAACTAATCATTAAAAATAAGCAGACATGTGTCTAAGGGTTTTTCGATGTGGTGTATTATTATGAGGTGAAAGGGGTGAAAAGTGGGGGTTGAAGGATTCCTAACGGAGCGTGTAGGCCTATCTCTTAAACGGCATAGGCGAGAAATTTGAAACTCAGCGAAAAAATCACCTTAAAAAGTAAGTAAATCGGTGTTCGACCGTTTTTTCATAAATTAATTTAAGGGGCCAATGGGGTGGTGTGAAATTCTGGGGGGAAAAGGGAGAGAAAGTGTCCTAACTGACTGACTAACTCACTCACTCATCAAACTCAGGGAAAAAATCAGCTTAAAAAACAAGTTAATAGGTGTTCAAGCGTTTTTTCATCAATCCAATTTAAGAGGCCCGTGGGGAGGGGTGAAATTCTGGTAAAAATAATTGAAAGAAAATGTCCTGTCTGACTCACTCACTCATCACGCCCAACGAAAACTATTCAAGTTGGTTACATGAAATTTTGGGAATATGTTCGCTGTATGTCGAAAACGTCAACTAAGGAATGATTTTTGTTTATTCGGGTTTTAAAGAGGTGTTAAGGGGGTAAACGTGCATTTCATTGAATAACGATATCTCATGAGTTGTTGCTTTGGGGATGTGATATTCGGTATGTAAACTAATCATTAAAAATAATCAGACATATGTCTAAGGGTTTATCGATGTGGTGTATATTATGAGGTGAAAGGGGTGAAAATTGGGTGTTGAAGGATTCTTAACGGAGCGTGTATCTCTTAAACGACAATGGCGAGTAGTTTGAAATTCGACGGGAAAACCAGCTTTAAATACAAGTAAAGAGGTGTTCGACCGTTTTGTCATAAATCCAATTTATGGGGCCCTTGGAGAGGGGTGAAATTCTGGGGAAAAAAAAAACAGGAAAGAAAGTGTCCTAACTGATTGTCTCACTTACTTACTCATCAAACTCAGGGGGAAAACAGCTTTAAATAAGTAAATAGGTGTTCGATCGTTTGTTTCATAAATCCAATTTAAGGGGTTCATGGGGAGGGGTGAAATTATCAAAAATAATTGAAAGAAAATGTCCTGACTGACTCACTCACTCATCATCGCCCAGCCAAAATTATTGATGTTAGAAACATGAAATTTTGGGGATATGTTCGTTGTATGTCGAAAACGTCCACTAAGGAAAGAGTTTTGGATATTCAGGTTCTAAAGAGGTGTTAAGGGGTAAATGTGCATTTCATTGAATAACAATATCTCACGAGTGGTTTCATTTGGGGATGTGATACTTGGCATATATTCTAATCATTAAAATAAGCTGACACATGTCTAATGGTTTTTCGATGCAGTGTATATTTTAAGGTGAAAGGGATGAAAAGTGGGGTTTGAAAGATTCCTAACGGAGCGTGCATCTCTTAAACGACATAAGCGAGGTGTTTGAAACTCGGAGGAAATCAATCAGCTTAAAAATAAATAAATAAATAAATAAATAAATAAATAAAATAAATAGGTGTTCGACCGTTTTTTCATAAATCCAATTTAAGGGGCCTATGGGGAGGGGTGAAATTCTGGAAGAAAAACGTCCACTAAGGAAGGATTTTTGGATGTTCACTCTCATCGACAAACCAAAACTATTAAAGTTAGAAGAATGATATTTTGGGGATATGTTTGTTGTGTGTCGAAAATGTCTACTAAGGAGGGATTTTTGGATATTCAGGTTCTAAAGGGGTGTTAACGGGGTTAAACCTGCATTTCATTCAATAACAATATGACACGACTATGACGCGAGCGAAGCGAGGCTAAAAATGAGATGGTGTGTGTGTAGTACTCAATCACGCAAGTACCACTGGTCCGATTTACATGAATTTTACATGGAAGTAGCTGATTTACCTGGTTAACATATAGGTTACTTTTGATTTCAATAATTTGCACTATTTAAAGATGGCGACCATTTTAGTGACGTCACTACACCCTTTGGTTTCAAACTTTCATATTTCCATTTCAAATAAAAAGAGAACGCTAAGAAATAGCAAACTTTTGATGGCATATACGAGGTTTAAAATTACATTTTCTATCCGAAAGGTATCTCCAACGGTTAGCGAGAAAAACCTGAATTTGTGCTATAAAACACGGTCAACGCCGAGCGGTGTAGTTGGACAAAATGTTCCATCCTTAATATCCCTCTGCGCAGCATCTCGCCTATCCCCTGTTTTAACTGTCACCTTCACATTTTAATTTATTTGTGACGCGTAGCGAAGCACGGGTACTTCAGCTAGTCATATATATATATATTAATTTAGAATAGTATTATCAACGTACAACTTCACTTTTCTCTTTCCCATTTTATAAAACATTTATTTAACAGATTATTTGCAATAAGAAATCTCAATCCCCTGAGAGTGGATGTAAACCATGTCATTCAAAATTTAATCCTTTGTAAGTTTCAAATTGTTTTAAACACACTACGAGAGCGATTGTTTGAAGTCTTCCTTCCTGCAACAATGGGAAAAACCTAAGAACGTTGCCGTGGAATATTTTAAACGAGAGGGTCTGAGGGTGGATTGGCCGAGAGTGGATTTCAGAGTTTGTACGGGAGATCGACTTTGGTCACCTCTTCGCAAAACCCGACCCAATCCACAAGCTCTCAGACAAGCAGGCTCTGACCTTGGAACAACAGAAGCAGCTCGACAACATTCTATCTCGCTACCAGGATGTGTTCAGCGACACCCCCGGGAAGATCTCAGGTCCCCCAGCGAAGATGCACCTGAAGGCTGGAGCCACACCTGTTTTCGCCAGAGCTCGAGACGTACCAGTTGCCCTCCGCGATGCCTATGCCAAGGAAATCGACAAGAAAATTGCATCTGGCTTCTACAAAGGAGTGTACTACTCTGAGTGGGCATCGACAACGCACGTCGTCGCCAAGAAGAACGGCAAACTGAGGATCACAGGCAACTACAAGCCTACTCTCAACCCGCGGATCATGATCGATGAACATCCAATTCCCAAGGTGGAACATCTGTTCAACCGAATGCGCGACGCCACTCTCTTCTGCCATCTGGATATCTCCGACGCGTACACTCATCTCGAGGTCGACGATGAGTTCAGCCATGCTCTCACGCTTAACACGCCAACTCAAGGTCTGATCCGCCCAACGCGAGCAGTATATGGAGCAACTAACATCCCCGCTATCTGGCAGGGGGCGAATGGACACAGTCCTGCATGGTCTCCCAAACGTCGTAAGTTTTTTCGATGACAGTATAGTTTTTGCTGATAGCTTTGAAAATCTGATGCAGGCCCTCAGCACCACTCTGGAACGGTTCCGGCAACACAACCTCAAGCTCAACCGAGCCAAATGCGTTTTCGCTCAAACTTCTCTGGAAGCCCTTGGTCACAAAATCGATGCGTCAGGCATCCACAAGTCGGATGCACACATCCGAGCTGTACGTGATGCACTGAAACCAACTACACCAGAAGAACTCCAACTGTTTCTTGGTAAAGCAACCTACTACAGTTCGTTCATCCCCGATTTGTCCACCAGAGACAGACCACTCAGAGACATGCTGCTCAAGGACCCTCTCATCTGGACACCAGAAGGCGACAGGGCATAAAAAGACATCAAGAACGCCCTAACCTCGCCCCAGGTACTCATGCAGTATGACCCAGCGTTACCACTCCTGTTGGCCACGGACTCCAGCAAGACCGGCCTGGGCGCAGTATTGTCACACCGGCTCAGCAACGGGCAAGAACGTCCAATTGCTTACACCAGTCGAACAATGACAGCAACGGAACAAAGGTACCCTCAGATCGATAAGGAAGCACTGGCCATTGTTTGGGCTGTACATAAGTTTTTTAATTATCTCTATGCTCGCCACTTCACTCTCATCACTGATCACAAGCCTCTCACACAGATCCTGCACCCCGAGAAGTCTTTACCGGTCCTGTGCATCAGTCGCATGGCCAATTATGCCGACTACCTAGCACACTTCGACTACGACGTCATCTTCAAGACATCCAACTCCAACGCTGACTACTGCTCCCGAGCTCACCTACCATCAACAGTTAACCTCATCAGAAACTTCTTTCCTCCACAGGAGGAAAAGACGGACAGTTTTGATGATTTTGACTTTTTTGCAGTCCATCAGATCCAACAGCTACCAGTTAGGGCAGAAGCAATCGCACGCGAGACCAGGAAAGATCCACATCTGGGCAAAATTGTCCAGATCATCGAAGCAGGGCAAGACCTCACCCGCCAGCATTACAAGGCACCAGAAGTGAAGTACACCCTCGCCGCAAACTGTCTGATGTTCGAGCATCAAGTTGTTGTCCCTCCTTCACTGCGAGACGCTATCCTCAACGACCTGCACGTGGCTCACCTGGGGATAGTCTAGATGAAAGGCATGGCACGTTCCTTTGTGATCTGGCCTGGAATCGACAACGACATTGACTCTCTCGCCAAGGCTTGCGCCGTGTGTGCAGCTCATGCGCATGTGCCACTCAAGTTCCGAGATCACCACTGGGAATACCCGAAGGCACCATGGGAACGGATCCACATTGACTACGCGGGCCCAGTGGCTGACACCATGCTGCTCATTGTTGTCGACGCATACAGCAAGTGGCTCGAGGTCAAACCCATAACATCAACAACATCAGCCGCAACAATTTCCATCATGGATGACCTGTTCACGGCGTATGGCGTGCCAGTCACTGTCGTCTCCGAGAAATGTCGACAATTCGTCTCAGACCTTCGTAAGAAACATTGGTGTGAAATATCACAAGATGTCAGCGCCATGCCATCCCTCAACCAATGGCCAAGCTGAACGTTATGTTCAAACGGTGAAGAACGCCCTCTATGCGATGAAGACAACTAAGGGAACGCTCCGCGCCAACCTGAACGAGTTCCTCCGTCAATTTCGCAAGGCCCCACACTCCACCACTGGCCAATCTCCAGCCCAGCTTTTCTTGGGACGAGATCTCCGCACGATACTCAACTTGACCATACCTGATGACGTCCACACGAAGGTTACAGAAAAACAACGAGCTGAAATGAGCTCAACATTCCGCAATCTGGAATCTGGACAGAATGTCTACTTCCTGTCTGGCAATATCAAGCTGGACAATTGGCAACTCAAACTAACACTTGGGGCGCTGCGGTCGGTCTGGATAAGTAGGGTTTAAAATACTCAATAACACGCGTTTGATATTGAACACTTTTTATTTTTCGGTTATAATCAGTAAATGTGGTCTCTAAAGTAATGACAGTGTTATTTTTAATTGTATATATGTATAACTGTGCGATACACGTGATCTAATTTGTGTGTTCCACTGGATTTTTTGGTGTCATTTGCATATTATCAAGCATCAGTTTTTATGGTTGATGTAGACCAGCTGTTTCAAATTTACACAGGGCTACACTTCGAACATTATTTCGGTACTATTATGCGCCATATAATGTAAATGTCGATCCTGAGTCAACGCCGAGGACATTCAAATAGAGAAATACGGTACATAAACAAATAAATAACACACCGAAGCTGTGCTACTTTTGTCATTCCGAGACTAGCATCCACGCAAACCAGACGGCACTGTTCCAAGCTCCGACTTATATCGTGAATTGATGTCAAACTGATGATCCGCCAGCCTTTCCGCCAAGCCTACACCTCGTAATCGCTAAGTTCTTCGATATTCGAGCTATTCCACTACGAGTCATATAGGCCTAATTTGCCGCCCCGTGGGCACTGTAGAATGAGTGATTCCGCTACCATTCAAATATTCAACACCAAACCCACCTTTTAACCGTCCAAATCAAGCAATTCATGTCGCCCCCCGAGTTTTAATACAAGTTAAACTCATCCCTTCTCCCTACCAAGCAGCCAATAATTAATTATTTAATTAATTATTCAAGTAACTTCAATCTTACCAGCGCGCCCATCGTAACAGCTGTTTTTAAACTGAATAACCTTCGCTGGCTTTACGTCGCAGGTCTTCTGTCTGTCTACCTCGACAAGTGTTAGATCCTTCCCGGGGTGGAAAGGTATTATTATTAGGTATTATTAGGTATCATCACATTTCGGCTATTGCTATTTGCATCTTTTGGAAAGTGATGAAAACGTATATCCGCAGCCCTCTTATACATCGACTTACAGCCGTAAACTGAGCAATACACTTTGCTTTTACTCATTTTTCACTCTATCAACGAGTAAAACTTATTACTTATGTATAAAGACACGAACAATTTACCACGATCTGTTTCCCAATACAAGAAACCATATACAAACAGTCACCACGTGACAAATGTACCCTACTTGGTAAGTCTCTCATTTTTACCGCTAGATGTCATATCAGATAGCTGGAGTTGCCAATTGGCTCCCTGGAACAATTGTGAAACACACTGGTGACCTTCACTACGAGATCAACTACCAGGGAATACGATTCAAGCGCCACATTGATCAGATCAGATCGTTTGCTGACACCAACAAAGGCAAAACCAACTTGGACAACGATCAAGGATCGACCAACGATCGAGAGTCAACCAATGATCAAGAACCAGCCATTGAGTAACCGAGCCTGAGACGAGTTCGCTTCACCGAGACACCAGCAACAGCCCAAACACCACCAGCCACACCAGCTACACCTGTAGACAGGGCACCGGCTATTTCGCAAACGCCTTTTATTCCCCGCAGGAGTACTCGCCAGCGCCGACCACCGTTGAGATTCTCTCCTGATTCCTAAATCATCCATTTAAAAGAGGGAGGAAATGTTGTGTATTTACATGAACATTCTAGTCAGTGTTGTGTATTTAGGCTACTTGAGTTAACACGAACATTCTAGTCACTATGCCCAGAACATTCCAATCTGGAACATTCGATTCTGGAACTTTCCAGCTACTATGTATATATGCACCCGCGGACTGTAGACGACAGTTCCGCTCAAGTTAGTTCACATTGTGTATCGTTGTGTATCGACTAGTGTTTAATAAACCGTTGTGTTATATTAACAAGTGTATGTTATTTATCTTGTATCTCCCACGACATAACAAAAGGCATCTCCAAGACTATTCAAAACGAACTGCTCGAATGCATGCTCCAGGTTTATCACGACGAAGTGTCCAAAGAAATAAAAGCGGCTGACAATATAGCAATAATCGCTGATGAAACAACTGATGTGTCTTGCAATTTTCAATTGGTTATTGTGTTGCGCTACATTGTTGAAGGAAGACCAGTAGAAATATTTTGGAACTTTATTAATCCCGAAGGCCAAAATGCTCATGCCATTGCAGACAGCATTTTAAGTGAAATCGACCCCTTAGTGGGTGATCAACCCCGGAAATTGATTGCCCAAAGTTATGACGGAGCATCCGTTATGAGTGGTGGATTAAATGGTGTGCAAAAGTTAATCAAGGATAAGTACCCTAATGCAAATTTTATTCATTGCTATGCGCACCAACTTAATCTCATAATGTCTACAGCAGCCTCCGTTAATCGACAGGCTCGCATCTTTTTCGCTCATCTCATAGGAATTTGTTCTTTTCGCATTCGCCCCAAAGATCGAAAGTGTTGCGCGAGATCATAGAGAAAAGTTTGCCTCGAGTACCACTCACACGATGCTGTGAAAGATATTTATGAAAATAGAGAAGACCTCGTCAAAGTTATGGAATCCATCGAAAGCAATGAGTCCATTAAGTTACCTTCCACCATTGAAAAAGCTGGAGCCTACAAGCAAAGGCTTAATGACAAGAATTTCATTTTCTGGCTAACATTTTTCAATAAGATAATGCCTCATGCTGACATAATTTTTAATCAGTTGCAAAAGAGAATTACTGACCCAATTAAAGTGAAACAAGACATTCAGTATTTTGAAGGCATCAAACAGACAATCAGGGACAATATTGATGAAATAATGAACGAGACTTTTAACGAAAGAGGCGAATCCTTACCTTCTAAAAGACCCCGAATTGGTGAGGACTGTAGAAAAAGGGACGCTCTGGAAGTATGTGATGCTATCCTTTCAGAGATAAAAATTCGCTTTCAGTTCACTGGACACCTCACAGCTACCAACCTATTTGCAGTTCAATATTTTGACAATTATATCAAAAGCTTCCCAGACCAGTATCTTGACGAAATGACGAGCGTATATACTTTTCTTGATAAAAGAAAGTTGAAGGGTGAGCTGCAAGTATTCTATGCTAGGCCTGAAATGAGAGTGGTCTCTGGTGCCGTTCCATTTCTTTCGTTGATTCTGGAAGATGAGCTGTGTGATACTTTTGAAGAGACAATCAAAATCTTGAAGTTGCTGATCACAATGCCTCTCTCATCATCGGAAGCGGAGCGGTGTTTATCAATGCTCAAACGGATAAAGACCTTTCTTCGGAACACAATGAAGGAAGAGAGATTAAGTGCCTTAGGAATGTTGTCGTGTGAGAAATCATTTGTGAACAAGATTGAGAACTTCAATTCAAAGGTGATAGACGTATTTGCCATAAAGAAAGAACGGAGAATGGACGTTCAGCACCGCTCTTATTAATTCAAATGAAGGTGTCGATCGAGGTTTTGGAACAAATTTTTTGGTGAGTAGGCCTAGCATAAATGTTGTTTTCTTTAAATTATTTTTCTGAGAGGTTTGTTTAATTATATTTCTTAAAAAGAGTTTTTATTTAAAATGCATATGGATCAAAATATGTGTATGATATAATATCGTATGGCCTCGGTGCCAGGTGCAAGCTTTGTTGTTTGAGACCCAGAGGGCAGATTGCATGTCGAATTTTCGTTGTTCCTTGCAGGGCTATGAAAGTCAAGGAGGTTAGATATCTAAGCTCCTTGACACTATAGCGCTTTCTAGTAGAGAAAGGAGGAACTTTTGTGTTGGCGAAAAATCCCGTGATTAAAATATTTGTTGTAGTTACGCAATTTCTAAATTCGCTTCAGCTGACACTTCAATTAAAACGTCTTCTACAATAGCACAGTTAAATAATGTTAAACATATAACTTATTGCATAAAATATGCACTATCCGTACTTGCAACATTGAATGATTTTATTGCAAATTTTTAATTTGCTGGCACCACCAAGTGAAAAATCACCAGCCGCCTCTGCTCCCACCTTGAGTTGGTAGAGGAACAACTCAACCATACAAAAATAATAATTATTATTACCTAAAAATACAATACCGATAATTATAAATCTAATCTGTTTGGTATATTTACAGCTCTACCACTTTTATAGTGGTTAATCTTGACATCCCTTCTCTCAGAGGATTAGGGGATTTAGATAATCTTGGTTGGACCTTTCTGTGCTCACTGATAATCAAACGATGCACCACAGGATGGTTTGAAGGCAAGACAATAGGGGTGTTGCTAGTTACTCAGTGCTCCGCTGCGTTGGTCTCGGCAGCACTTCCTTGACGCCCTGTCTCGGGGTTAGTCGGCCGGCCGCATGATCATGTGAGCTGGGTCGACTCGAGGCTTCTCGAGGCATGCAGCACATGGCTGACTGACATCAGGACAAGCATGGCGCGGCTTGAAAGGGACCGAATTAAATCGTGGCCATCGCGGCTACAGCCAGTGTATTTAGTTGTGATATATGTGTAAATATATAGTTTAAATATTAATGTGTGTGTGTAACGTATTATTTTTGAATTCTGCTAACCTGAACATACATAAACCAGCGAGCATCTCCTGGCCACCGCATGGTACCAGGAATTGTTCCGGGAGAGAAAGGAACATGGTCATACCGGGCCAGATTTGTGAAAGTGTCGTAATGCTAAAATATTACGTGGTCCTCCGGTGCATTTGAGTATACTTTCCGAGTGCGAACAACCTGTGGCGAGAATATTGGAGCACATGCAACATCATCCCCGGCATGCTGTACACGATGGGGAGGACATAAAGGATTATAGGATAAGTGCACATCATAGCAGTATACCGAGGTCAGTCAATCCTTGTATTTCTTTCCTTTTCCTAACTTATCATGGAGTCTAGTGAGAAAAACCTGTTGGTGAAACAACGAGCGGTCATTAAAGGGTCACTGACACGTATCAGTAAATATGCAGACAAGTTTGTGGCAGGCTCCGATATTAATACATTACGTAGCAGGCTGAAGCAATTGCCTTCACTCTGGGAAGAATATAAGCATGTCCAATGTAAGCTTGAAATTAATGACGACGAAAATAGTGAAACCCATGAACAGGATAGGGAACAATTCGAAGAAAACTATTATGATTTAGAAGCCAAAATGACTACACTTATAGATCGGAGCATAACTTCAGAGCAGAATAACGATCAATTATCTCAGCATTCTTGCGTTAATTCACAACAGGCTTCCTTGGAGGTACGATTGCCCGTCATTAACCTCCCTACATTTCATGGACAATATGAGACGTGGACACATTTCCAGGACACCTTTCAGGCATTAATTGTTGATAATTTAAAACTATCAAACATCCAACGTTTCCACTATCTACTGTCCGCACTTAAGGGTGAACCTCACCAATTGATTCAAAATATCCCTATTTCTAACTCTAACTTTCCAGTAGCTTAGGAAATCGTGTGCAAGAGGTACAACAACAGAAATTTGATAGAAACACAACACATCAAGGCTCTGTTGTCGTTACCTACTTGTCACAAAGACACAGCATCTGATCTTAGGAAATTGAACAACCACTTAGTAAGCAATTTGAATGCTATTCAAAATCTCAACCTTTCAGTGCCGCTACATGAAGTCTTACTTCAGCAGCTGATGTTAGATAAGTTAGATCCCGCTACCCGAAAAGAGTATGAAATGAAGGCCCCCAGCGATAATTTTCCAAGACTCACTGAGGTATCCACGTTTTTGGAAGAGAGGGCACAAGTGTTGGAGCTAATGATGGCAACACGGGAACAAAGGGGAAACACAGCAAATCCACCCAAGAATCAACATGTGAGGAACAATGACAATCCAGTTCGAGTTAGCTCATACGTATCTACAAGGGGAAAGTGTGATTTTTGTGATGAAGATCACCCGGTACATCGGTGTGAGGGTTTCCTGAAGGCTAGCGTAAGACAAAGGTATGAATTTGTCAAAAGGAAGGTTCTGTGCTTTAACTGTTTTAGACATCATAATGTCAGCATATGCAAATCTGATAGGTGTTAGAGATGCCAAGGCAGACATACCCTAACTCATTTCGACAGTCCCACAAACAGTCAAACGACTACAGACATGGATGCCCCACCTGGTAGAGGTATTCGAGAAAACGAAGGAGGGCATAGTAAGGCAAGTTACTGAACACTTAAATTCAAGCCACAGTCACAAATAATGCTGTCTACTGTAATAATAGGAGTGGCAGACAACAATGGTAGAGTTCACCAGTGCCGAGCGCTACTCGACAATGGATCACAGTCCCATTTTATAACTGAGTCATTTGCAAGTAAGCTTAAGTTACAACGACACAGAAGCTGTATTCCAATTAGTGGTATAAATAACACTGCGGTCACTGCATCTCAAAGTGTTGATGTTCGTATCAGTTCTAATGTGTCCAATTTTGAAACTTTTATCACATGTTCTATACTCCCTCACGTAACAGGCAATATTCCGGCAAACTATGTTGATTGAAAATCGTGGAACCTACCTAAATATATCACATTAGCGGATCCTCACTTCAACGAGCCAGGACCAGTAGATATGCTCATCGGTGCCGAGATTTTCCTGCAGCTGTTGCGAGAAAGGTGGCGGAAAAATTGCGATGAATTACCCATTTTGAAGAATACCGCCCTGGGATGGATACTGTCAGGTCCCATAAAATCCCAGGATCGGACCAGAAAGAAGGCGGAAGCACCACCCACTTCATCATTTTTCCTCAGACAGGACGATGACCTCGACAGGAAGATGGAAAAATTCTGGTCGATAGAAGAAGTGACAACTAGAAGAACCAACTTAACCAAGGAAGAGCAGTATTGCGAGGAGCATTTCACAACTCACACCAGGCGGGACGACAGCGGACGTTTCAGTGTAAGATTACCTACAAGGGAAGAAAGTCCACAACTTGGAAAATCTTACAAAATAGCGGAGAAACGATTCAGACTACTGGAACAGAGATTCGAGAAGAGACCTGATCTGCGTGCAGATTACGTGAGATTCATGGAGGGGTATGAGAACCTGTGTCATATGAAGTTGGCTCCATATATAAGCAAGGACGAAGAAGCATGCTGCTATCTCCCTCATCATGCAGTATTGAAGACTGAGAGTACCACTACTAAAACACGAGTTGTATTCGATGCTTCCTGCAAAACTGACAACGGCGTTTCACTTAATGACACTCTCTCGGTGGGACCTACAGTTCAACAAGATCTGCTATCAATTGTGACAAGGTTTCGTACTCATCAGATTGCGATGACGGCAGACGTTACAAAAATGTACCGTATGATCAGAGTAGACGACGAAGATGTTAACATACAGTGCATACTGTGGCGAAAACATCCATCTGAGCTTCTACGCACATACCAACTAAAGACTGTAACATACGGTACTTCTTCAGCGTCCTTCCTAGCCACAAGATGTCTAACCCAGCTGGCTGAAGAAGAAGCACATGCGTTTCCCACAGCATCTCGCGTATTGAAACGGGATTTTTACATGGACGATGTATTGTGTGGTAGCGACACTGTGGAAAATGCTATACATCTACGAGGAGAACTACAAGAGTTGCTGCAACGAGGAGGGTTCCCGCTCCGCAAGTGGACGTCGAATCAAGCGGCTGTACTTGAGACTATACCTAAAGAACTCACAGAATCACAGTTACCACTACGATTTGATAAGGAAGACAACATAAGAACGCTAGGATTACTATGACATCCCTTTCTTGCCAAGTTCCAGTTTGAGGTCCACGTAAAGGAGAACAGTGGAAGCCCCACAAAACGGAAGGTGCTTTCAATTATAGCTTCTATATTTGATCCCCTCGGGCTGATAGGACCAGTAATTGTGAGGTGTAAAATTTTCATGCAACAATTATGGCAAGAAAAATTAGGATGGGATGAACCACTAGCATCTCCGTTACTTGAAGGCTGGATCAAAATCTTCACTGATCTTCCAGCTCTAAATAACATTCATGTCGACAGGTTGATTCTCTCTACGGGAAGGGTGATCCTCATACAAGTTCATGGCTTCTCAGACGCTTCTGAACGGGCCTATGGAGCGTGTGTTTACATTCGAAGCACCAACCAACACGGGGAAGTTTCAGTAAAGTTGGTATGTTCAAAATCCAGAGTGGCTCCTCTGAAACAACAGTCCTTACCTAGGTTAGAACTGTGTGGAGCTCTTTTGTTGGCACGTCTGGTTGATAAGACTACCAACACCTTAAGCCTGAAAATTGACCACATGTTCTTGTGGACTGACTCGACAATTGTACTATCGTGGCTAGCAGCTGAACCAACAAAATGGAAAACGTTCGTCGCCAACCGTGTCTCCGAGATACAGCAATTGACTGGAAGAGCCAAGGGGGGTCATGTTTTAATAAATTGTTGTATTTTAAAACAAAATATAGATAGAATTGAGGGTTCACTTCGGCACATGTACTGCATGCAGATGTGACACGTCGAATATCTTCTATTGAGAAAGGAAGATTTTAAATTCGTATCCAATGACTCGTTCTTGTGATGTCTGGGTGACAAATAGACATGTGAAGAGACAGTACGGTAGCTTGTCGTAATCTGCATTGTGAGTGATGGAACCGACTTTTAAGAGGGCGTCAGCAGCTTGGTTATCGTTGCCTGTTCGGTATACAATGTCGTATGAATAAGGAGATAATTCCAAACGCCAACGCAGTATCTTCTCGTTCTTTATTTTCCCGGGATGCTTTGAATCAAAGTTACGGAGCGCTGGTCTGTGATAAGTTTGAAATGACGGCTCATGAAAAAGTGTCTCCATTTACGAATGTCTTCCACTATAGCCATAGGCTTCCTTTTCGATCGCAGAATGATGGCGTTAGGAACCTGAGAGTGTTCGAGAAAAGAAGGCTACAGGGCGTTTATTTTGGGAGAGGATGGCAGCAATAGTTGAATCGGACGCATCAGTCTCGACTGTGAAGGAGACATTGTTGTCGATGCTACCAAGCGCAGCATTTTCTATAGCAGACTTGATCTCTTCAAAAGCCTTAGCAGTCGTGACTGATAGAGGTAGTGAGCCTGACACAGAGGCCGAATTTTTGCCGGGACGTTTTACATGGAGGGTGTATAATGTGAAAACATGCCAAGAGCTCTTTTAAGAGATTTGTGATCACATGGAATAGAATAATCTCTGAGCGGTTTTAATTGGTCAGGATCAGGCCTAATCCTAGTCTTAGGCTATTACTGATTGTACATCCCAAGAGACTGATGCATTTTTGAGAGAAGTTACTTTTCTCAGAATTGATAGTTAGATTATACTTGGCAGCAGCTTTTAGGTACTTTTTAAGAATCACATCCTGTTCAGGTAAGAGTAGGTACCTTTAAGACTTTTAGCATGAGTGATCTCATCAATTACTCTCTGGAATGCCGCTACTCAATTTGTCACACCGAGAGAAATTCTTGTGAACTGGTACAATTTCCCACAAGCCTTAAAAGCAATAAAGGGGCGATCGTGCTCAGTGATGGGTATCTGATGGTAAGCACTATGTAAATCAATGGTGCTGAACACTTCATATCTAGCTACCTTTGTAACTATGTCATTGATGCGGGGTAGGGAGTAGGCATCCAAATAGGTACCGTAAACTTATTAATAGTCCGAGAATAATCAACTACCATACGGCGTTTGTGATTTGTTGCCGACACGACATGTACCCTGTGCTCTCCATGGGGAAACACTACTCTCAATTACATCTTCTTTCAATAGTTTACCAATCTCGGCCGCAATGAATTTAGAATCACTGTCAGAATAACGATGAGATTTAACAACAATAGGCTTACAATCAGGCAATAAGTTAGAAAAGAGCACAGCAGGTTTCACTTCAGCTGCTACAAGTCCACGAATAACGAGAGGGGTTCTGGAACCTCCAAAGTCGAACTGGACTGACGAGTGCATATTCATTAAGTCACGACCGATTATCAGATCAGTACAGAGGTTTGGCAGAACCGACAATTCTATTCTTGAATAATGGATAGATAGATAGATAGATAGATAGTTTTATTAATTCCATTTGATCAAATACATGTATACAATACATTTTTGATATAGGACACGTCAGAATTTACATCTATAACATAAAAGTACTAATAGGTATATACAGTAATACTAATACTATAACTATTTATAACTTATTATAATAACAGATCTTAAGAGATACAATCTTATTGGACAACTATTTACACCTTATTCTATTATCATAATATGAAAACTTAATTCTATAAATACAACAACTTACAACTAGGTATTACAATTAAAATTGAAAAGTAAAATACAATTATAGATTTCTTCGTTTCTATACACTAAGATATTCAACTACAGAGTAAAAACAGTGGTACTGCAGATAAGCTTTCAACATTATATCAAAGGTTTTTATTTTCGGGACAATTTTTGTATACTGGGGTAGTTTATTGTATAATTTAACTCCTGTGTTATAATGGTGTCCACGCATGTTGATATCTACAGTACATTGTCCAATTATTTTCGCTTTATAAGACGAACTTCTTCCGAGGTAGAATTAATTTTTATATTCAGTTCTCGAGCGATACGGTCGTCTATAAAGCTCTGATCACTACCAGAGTCAACCATGCCCGAAATAGAATGTCCTTCAATTATCACATCGGTTTTAACCTTAGATAGTTGAGAAGATACGGAGCTTAGCGTGATTGTTGACATATGAGCAGTTTTTTTGAATTGTTAGGTTTAATAGAGGTAACCTACAAACTGTAGCCCAGTGTCCACGTTTCCCACCAGAATTACACAATGTTTCTTTGGCAGGGCATCTACTCCGGGGATGTCTATGTAAACCACAAAAATTGCATTTATTAGAGAACGTTGTTGCTGCTACGGTATTAGAAGGAATGGCATTCACGTCAACTAGCGAGTGGTTGTTTACTTCTCGACACACTTTATCTGTAGGACTATCACAAACTGCGTTAATCGAGGGCGAAACATCTTCATACAAGCGAGAGTGCAAATGGGCCTGTTCTGACGAACGCGCTTGAGTATAAGCATCTGAGAGGGAAAGCGTCATATTCTCTAACAAGCGTTGGCGAATGTCAGGATTGACTAATCCCCTGTAAAGACATCTCGGTATGCAGTTATCACGATTAGTTTCAGCGGTCACGGCTTTATTGACTGTCTTTACTGAGAATTCTTAGTGATATTCCAGATAGCTGTCGATTGATTCGTTAAGTTGCTGGCGCCGAGTAAAGAGCTGATGTCTAGAAAATGTTTCATTTGCCGGCTTGATATATAAAGTCTTAAGGACTGATATTGCGTCGTTATAAGAACAACAACGACTTACGTGCTCATAGATGACAGGGGAAATATACCGTAGTTGATTAGGAGCCGTAACTTTTGGTCTTCGGTAGCTTCAGGAAATTTTCTCACGAAGTTTTGGAATGTTTGAAACCAGTGTCCAGTGAGTCGTGGCCGTCGGAGAATCCGGATCCAAGTCGAGTACGGTTGGCTTCAGATGACGATCCATGACAATTGTTTTAATAAATTGTTGTATTTTAAAACAAAATATAGATAGACCATTTTGGTAGGTTTTATTCACTGTTATTAAAACATTTCTCAACATGAGTTTCGAAACAAATGACAATGAGTAAAAAAAAATAAAGAATTTATAGTCAAGTACAGAGAGTTAACTTGGCGTACCAAGTATATAATATCATAGAAATTACTGGGTCTTCACCGAAAGTCCCTTGGTCTGCCACAGGCTGTATCCCTTTTATAATAAGCTAGTATAATTGCGCACGAAAACGCAGTAAAATAAATAAATAAATATCATAAACACTGTAATTTGGTTCACATTTCACTATACTCAGTGAGAGAAATTTGTCTTGGTGGCATAAAGTGATATGGTATTTTTCACACACTGAATGGCACAGGCTGCACATACAAGTATCGTCTGGCTCATGAAAGTGAGTCTTTAAGCAGATCAAGTGGTGGTAACCGTGCACCGCCAGCCGGGTCAGCACGTGACGTAGTGTTTGGTTGAGTTCCACCCACGTTCGGTCTAGTATTGCATCTGTAGAGAAGAACTCGGGCCATATTTCTCGTCTTTTTCTTCTCTGTCTCCCCCTTTAATGCCTGGTCGCATCGGTGGATTGAAGTCCGTATCTAGACGTAAGTCCTCTAAAAGGAAAGTCTCTCTTGCCAGCTCATAGACGAGCCTTGAGAGCGTGAACCTTGATAGGCCTAAGACTGCTTTCAAGTAGCGATCTTTCACATTTTCTATTGCTGATAGGTCTTTTGTCGTCAGTTTAAGCCAAATGAGGTCCACACCATAGGTTAAGATTGGTATATTTGCTTTGAAGAGAGCCATTGCTGTATGTATGGATAAACTTCTTGTGTCTATGATTCCATAAAAAGCTTTTATTGCTGCCTGCGCTCTTTCTTTTATATGTCGCCGAAACGATGTCGTCGTAGTCTGAATTGTGTGGGCTTTCTTCTCGTTTACTGTGAAATTGTTTTCGTTTGTCCATAGTGCTAACACGTTGAGGGAGAGCAGGATGTCCTGAATGTTGGTCGATGCAAGAACCATTTCGTCGGCATACAAATAAAGTGAAGTAGACTTCGTTGCCTGTTTTATTGTCTTAATGATATCGAATGTAGGTACGCTGAATAATAGTGGGCTGAGGAGGTCCCCTTATAGTACCCCATTGGTCTGGATTAGGTCGTATGTTGTAGATACGGAGTCATCAATCGAGAACTTGTTGTAAGTTAAGATGTCCTTTATTATACTTGTCAACGGGTGTTCTTCTCCGGTGAGCTGTTCCAATTTTGACACTAAGTTAGGAGTTTTCTGTCGATCATGTCAAAGGCTTTGGCGTAATCAACGAAAACACAATGGGGCTTTCCTCTTGGTAACCGTATAAGGTATCGTCTATGTCATCCAGGAGTGTTTTTTTTTTTTACTGCATGTAATGTGCTTCTACCTCTCCGGAATCCGAATTGCTCCTCTGGGATCAGATGTTCGATCTGTTTTGTCAGGCGTTCAGTGGTAAGTCTTGTCAGTACTTTACACATGTTGTTTTCGAGCGCAATGCCCTTATACGAGTTGGGATCAGAAAAGTCGCCTTTTCCCTTGTACAATACTTTAATAGTCGATCTCCTCCAGCTCTCTTGTATTGTTTCTAGTTCTATGCATTTATTTAATAAGTCCGTCCATGTATCTAGTAAGATATCCGATGTCTGTTTTATATGTTCGTTGAACATTCCGTCTGACCAGCGGCTTTCCCATTCTTGAGTGCTGTAATTGTTGTCCCTTTTATGGGTGTATAGCACAGAACACGGTGTAGAGCTTACACAGTGCCCAAGCATAAGTTTGAAGAGGAGAAAGAACGAGAATTGTGTGTTTGTGATCAAGAGTCACTTTATTTCACTATTAAGTATTGCAAGATTGTGTCATATGACTGAAAGAAATATTGATATAGTATTACTATAATATTTTATCTATTTAAAATCCTCTGTTATTGCGATATACAGTGTCCTTGTATACTTGGTTGCTTTGTTTATAAGAAATTTTCTATTGACTGCTATCCGCCTGTCATCCGACGCCGTGTTCGGAAGAAGGCGAAGGTGGGCGGAGATTACCTAATTTGACATAAATGATAAGTGCACGCGGGTGCTTTCATGGCTAATTTAGTTGAAGTGTGACTGCTTTCTCTAAAGTGACATATTGAGCATTAATATATATTGCTTACTGGTATTTAATGAACCATTTTAAAATAAATTTACAGATGATTCGGGCTGTTCATGGTTCTGCCCTACCTCAATTATTTGCCGGTAATTATACTTTCCCCTTTGTTTCAGTTCACTTGTGATATTATATGAGAGTCTCATCAAATCACGACGTAATTTACCATGGCTTGGCGCTTCAAGGCTTCAAAATATAAAAATGCGGCACCTGTCGTCCCTAAACCGGAGGCATGCATTCGTGACATTTCTGTGGGATCATACCAAACCTATGGAAATAACATCGCTGCTTCAGCCGCTTTCATGGCCTTCAATGTGGATCATAATGGTGAATGAAACATATTACTTTACAATATTTGAATCTTAATGTGATGGGCTAGAATAGATTTCATAAAATACACTTTTAAATAGCCTATTGTAGACTTACTAGAGTATAGCTGAGTGGATATAGGCTATATATATTTTTTACCTAGCCTTGTGTTCAAGTGTATATTTTTAGTAACAGCTGTTTGTGTCTGATTAATCTGTGACAATAGATGCTGGATGAAATTAATAAACTGCAATATTACCTGGAATGTATCATTTTGTGTTGTCTCGTTCTTGATGCTATGACTATGTTATCAATGGCGTACTGGGGAGGGGGGGGGGAGGGTTTAACCCCCCCCCCCCCAGGTAGGCAATTGTTTTCTATCGCCTGTTTTACACTACCGCTAGTGAGGCATCTTAACTCGTATATATACGTATTTTAAGAGTTACCACGTTCGTTACTTGGCAAATGACCTGCACTCTACTTGCAGCGAGACGACTCCTTCTGAGTTGGAGCTAGCCATGGACCAGTTTTGCTGTTGAAGTGTGCGATCGGTAACTTTTCTCATGTCGATTCGGGTTGCTTGTGTGTGTCAGTTTCGTTAATGATAATTCGGTACATGAGGTGTTTCTGCAATTTATTCCTATCAATGATGCAGGTAAGACCCCTTAAAACAACAATAACTAACTAAAGACAGATTTTGTTAGTCAATAGTAATGGCAGTAAGAACATGGAGAGCAAAACATCATTTCTCTCTCACATAATAACAATATAATAAGCAGTCATGTGGTGTTACCACTGCATCATTTCAGATTTAATATTTAGTTACTGTTTTCTATAGTAAAAGAAATCCTTTTTTATTGTGCTGAAAATATGAGGCCAAAGTTGTTTTTTTTTTTGCCATGATAATGTTTATTTAATTATTGTTTTTATGAATATTAATCGAGTAGCCTCCGTGGCTTAGGTGGCAGCACGCCGGCCTCTCACCGCTGAGTCCGTGGTTCAAATCCCGGTCACTCCATGTGAGATCTGTGCTGAACAAAACGGAGGCAGACAGGTTTTTCTCCGGGTACTCCGGTTTTCCCTGTCAAAAAATTTCATTCCAGCAACACTCTCCACTATCATTTCATTTCATCTGTCATTCATTTATTCATTGCTCCAGAGGAGTGCGTCAGGCCTCAGCAGCCGGCACAGTTCATATCCTCGCCGCTAGATGGGGGCTTCATTCATTCCATTCCTGACCCGGTCGGAGACTGGAAGCAGGCTGTGGATTTTTTATGAATATCAATAGAAATATAATTTTAATAATGTATTACGATGATAGTAGTTTTAAGGGGCAGAACAGCAAGGTTAATAATGTACACAGTTACCCTACTCTATTAATGAAACCCCCCCAGAAAGAAATCCTGCATACGCCACTGTGTGTAATAGGTCCTATTCAGCGTGGTGCATGGGATACGAAAGTTAAATTTCTTACAAACAGCACGCTGGTGCATATGGGTGCGGAAGCAAAGAGGAGGCCTTTGCAATGGTTTTGCAGTTGCCCCCTTGACTCCCACAGAGCATAGGGAAGCTCTCAAGAGTCTCCTCTCTTGTCAGTCATTCCCATAGCCTACAAAACATAATGTACTATTTTGAGCTATCTTTGTTACATCTATAGAGAGATGTTTCAGTAGCTAAGAGGTGCACTTCAGATAATATAATGACCCCATGGAAAGCTTTTTGGTAATATTGATTGCCTAAATAGGTGGTAGTTGCATTAAGGGGTAGAACATCCTCTCCTAAACAGGTGCTAATTTTTTCTGTAAGTACTCTGGGAACATGCATCAGTTTCAGGAACATAACTTTGTTAGGTGAAGACCCCTGCTTATTTTGGTTCGTGAAGTGCGTCGTTATTATGGATATACTTTGTTTTAGAACCAATTAGTGAATACATAATAATAATAATAATGTTATTGGTTTTAAGTCCCTGAGGCAGCTGACCTCAATGTTCTGCCCCTTAAAACATCAATAAATAACAATACATCCCTTTTAACTACTGCAGCTTTTAGAGACATTGGGATGCCGGAATTTTGCCCCATAGGGGATCTTTAAAGTGCCAGTAAATATACTGACACAGCTCCCTCGCATTTCTACGGCTCAGTTCAATACTATCGTAACTAAAAATTTTCGGGAAAAATGATGTTAAGATGTAGTTTGACCGCCCAACGTCATGTTCACCCATTGCAATAAGAACATATCTGCTCCTATTACTGAAACAGCATGATAAAAATGGATAACCTAACATCATAACTACAAAATCAGCCAGGTTGTCAGTGAAACAACAACGTAAGTGATGTTATGATATTGTTGCACTAGTATTGCCAGTATTGTCCGAGAGTTGCGTGAACTAACATCGTAACTGCTTACAGTCATGTGCTAGATAGTTTTCAATTTCGGTGATTAGACACCTCCTGCTAAGTGGCTTCTTTCCATGACGAACCAATGGTATTAATCTTTAGAAAACCCAAATTCTTGGCTTCTATGAATAACAAAAAGTAAGCTACAGAATTTAGTGCCTTTATATAATGATTATTATCATAGCTCGTCATACGAATCATCTTTTCAATTGTTTGAATACGATACAAGAAGTAAAAAAGAAGATTTTCAAACAGACGTCCTCTTGAAGTTTTGAAAACAATTAACCATCATTAAATGTCTCCATAGTAAGCTATGAATAAAGATTCGCTGTGCCAAGTTTCATTGCACTTGGGTGATTAGATCGCTAGAAATATTATTTTGAATATCTGAAAATCACTTGGCTGCCATGTTAGATTGTTCTATATGTAGATCATAGATTTATATATCATTAGATGAAGATTATTGCTTAAAACTGTCACTTCGATCACTTGATTGCGACACAAAATATTAAAAAATAATTTTTAAATTTTGCACAGCTGCCATCTTGAGGTTTTTAAAGCAATTCGATAAAATTAGATGCCAGTAGCTTCAATCATGTATAATTATGTGCCTGACCAAGTTAGTCTGTGTTCAGATGATGCCATTTAAATATTTTAATTTTGCTTGGCCGCCATGTTGGTTTTGTAAATAACAAGATTTCTAATGTCACATAGGTAAAGTAATAGTAATATTCTCTAGCACCATATGACATTTCAGGGTGATATCAGTAATAATTCCGGAGGTATAGAATGCCGGAGAAATATTTTGCGCGGCCGCCATGTTGGATTTTTATATATTATGTAGCCTACGCCATTGAGTTATGCACCATTAGATGAAGATTATTGTGTAGGCTTCTTATTCAGACATTCACTTCGATCGCATAATTAGGACACAAGAAATAAAAAATAATTTTATAATTTCGCACAGCCGCCATCTGGACGTTATGAAATCACTTGAACTAAATTAGATGCAGGTGGATTACAATTTTTATAAACAATTACCGTGCCAAGCTTCACTTCGCAGGCATAGTGATATTGCGAGAAAAGTCCACTTCGCTTGGCCGCCATGTTGGTTTTGTACTTGGCAGATTTTTGAAAGTCACATATGGGAAATTCTAGTAGTGCCCTTTATCACCGTACAAAATTTTAGGGTGTTATCTTTAACTGTTGCGGAAATATAGAATGCCGATTAAATATTTTGAGAAATTTTCAGGGTAATATGATCGTAAGTAACAATAATTCCATTAGTTAATAACTTTATCAACAATTTCCACTTCGAGGAAATCTCACAAAGACACAATCTATACAGTACTGAAGGATGATGAAATAATAGGCAGTTTTAGGCATTACCTACAGCCATAAGTCTCCATGGTGATTTCTGGTATACATAGAACTTTAAATTTGCTCTCCTGTAAAATTAGAAAAATACTAGTTACCATAGTATTGATCTGAGCCTTCGATTTGCACACACTCAAATTCCAAGTGACTGCGCCAGGATTTGACCCTCAACCTTGGAACAGCAGGCGAAATCGCTACCTCCGAGTAGTGATGTTAAATACCCAGGTATTTATAAACCGGGGTAAATACCCAGGGTATATACCTGGGTAAATACCCAATTTGGGTAAATACCTGGGTATTATAGATTTTTCATTAAAAATCATGTGTCGTGGTAAGTTGAACCTTAAAAAAGGGTACCGGTATGGCCAACTCCAGGCGTCGCGTGTTTACATTTGTACATTTCTATTTAACATATATATGAAACTTACCATCTAAAAAAATTGCGATTTATGCATAATAACGTCTTAGATAATACTTAATAACCTCCACAAATTTCTTTGTTGTAGGCTTGATGTATGCAATTCTATAAAATTTTAAACGTAGCGTTCGTGTTTACATGGGACGGACTTTTAATTTCACATATCTTTACGTTTTTTCAAACTTCTGCGAATTGTGATAACTTTCATTGGTAATGTTAAGATGTTGTTTACAAGAAAGACAAAGGTACGTTTTTACGAAAAAACCAAATGTGTAAGTTGCGTAATATCTGCGTAATATAGTTAAATGCGAACGTCGCGTGTTTACTTGACAGCGTCCCGTGATTACACGTACGAATTAGTACTATCGCGACATGGCACGAGGAGCCAACTAGTCATCAAATACGATTACTGAATGATAAAATGTAGATTTAATATCATAGTAAGTAATTATAAGTAAGGGGCGTGATGGCGCAGCAGTCAAGCTGACACTTGCAACCATCAAGACGGACTGGGTTCGAGTCCCGATTAATGAATGTGCGATTTTCGAGATGAAACTCACATGCTGTGGTTCGAATTTCGCGTAAAAAGTGAGGTCAAGATTATTTGGAAAATTTTCCATATTTGAGGTCCGTATTGACGTTTACAACTATCGAATGGGGTTGTTGATTCTCCGCCCAATCAATACAATTTATTGGGCGGAGAATCAACAACCCCATTCGATAGTTAAAAAGTGAGGTCTCGTGGCTTATGATGGCGAGATTGTCGGTCGCGTAAAACTAGGCACAGGTAATTTTCTTGCAATTTCACTTTCATTTAAAAAGCACTCGTCTTTCGTCGGTGGTTCACAAAACAGTTTAGCTTCATCGTTGTACTTGCGAAAATTGGTTACGAAATAAACATCACCATCACTTTCAGTTATGGTACAAACATAATATTTGGATTGTTTCTTTCCACTGTATTTTCCAAGTACGAAGTCGCCCACTTCAAAAGCTGTCACGGGGTGCATTTCTGTCATCTGCTTCGAACTTGTAATCTGGATGTAGAGAGTGTGTGGTAGTTGTTTCTGAATAATAATATTTTCTTGCCTGAACTATGTATTTTTTTAACGGCTCCACATAATGAATATCATGTGTGTTCCTGGTAGAGCACAGACATCGACGAAGCTGATTTCCAGAAGGGGTTTACTCTTTTCAACATCTTCAGAGGAACAAATATAACATTTGTGCTTGCTGAATTTCTTTTCACCACTTCCACGACATCGTGGACGTTTATAAGGTCTCTCTTTGCAAGTAGAGCAACAGTCAAATTACGTTTTAGTGTCCCGAGTTCGTATGAGACATGTGGATTTTCTGTTCCCCAAATGATGCAGTTATGCGTGTTGACTCGGCCACTCGCATGGAACGTGGCTTTGTCCGTGAACATCCATCGTTTTCCTGCCGCTCACACATCGTCGTAACAAAACTGAGTCGAGCTCCATAATTCAGCTGTGTCAATGCTTGTAGGTGCTGTATACGGTATGGACGCATGTGAAGATAACGCCTAGCAATCCTGTGACATGCTGTGCATGGTGTATTCTGCTCTGCTGATAAGCGGCTGAGTGACTTTCGTGGACTCTGCGTTATGACTTGTCGAATATCTTCCTCCTTGTTGCTATCACGCCGCCTTCCACCTGTGTGAGGGAGGCATCTGCAATCAATTTTCCAAAAACATGTTGTACCATTTAACAATGTCCCGATGTGATGGGACATCCCTAATGTTGTACTGACGTCTGAAAGCTCGTGGCTCCAAGTGACGGGAAACTCCCCAGCCGCCTACTCGCGAGAACGTCGTAAACACGCGACGTATTTTACTACCAGCTTTGTATGAATCCATTTGAAATTTTAAACGAGTGATATAGCAGTTTGAAAGGGTGTACAAAATTGGCTTTGCATACGAAATTTTATTCAAATTGAGCCACGTACTTTTCGTCTACAGAAACTTTTATACCTTTTACGTCGCGTGTTTACATGGCCTGCAGCTATAAATTCGTCGCCTTATTACACCTTATATAAACTGTTAATAACCTAAATAAGTACTTAACTGTGAAGAGAAAGAACATTAGAATTAACATTTACCATAATTATTTTCTTACGTTTTCATCATTTAATAAACTAATTCCTAAAACCATGGAGAAATTTCAAATGAATTTAGTCTGACATAAAGGTTCAATTAACCACTCAATTAAGAACTGAAATACATCAGCAAATGAATACATATCATAAAATTAATAAAATTTCATGTTTTATCTATCATGAAAACTTATTGCAGAGTTTTTACATTCCATTTTACTTTTTCCTAATTGGGTGGACTATTCTCTGGAATCAGCCGTATGCAAACTATTCTATATTAACTTTTTAGAAATGTAACAACATTAGATAGTTAATAAAATAAAATTTAATTAGAATTGGGACTTAAAAACAGAATTAGAATTGGGAATTAGATAAGGAGATAAAATTCAATAGTTATAACCTGAAAAACTCAGGGTTAGAATTGAACTCTGTTTTTTTGCAAACATTGAGATAAAAGTTGGGGGAAATTTATTCAGAGCATTGGCCAAGTTCTACAAAAGGTGTAATGTACAGTTTTTCAGAACAGTTTGTAATATCATCTCTACTTAGTATAAAACTAAGTCCCAGATTCTTGGATGTCACAGGTAATCTCGAGAACCTCTGGATAGATTTTGATGCGGTTTTCACAATATTCTGTAAAGGATATCTCGAGGATGATTTCTGTACAAAATAATTTATTTATGATCGAAGGAAGCAGAGCAGTAACGATTTCAGTGAAAAAATAAACAAAAAAAAACCTGGCGTCCGAGCGCTTTGTAAGTTTATTTTGGGCAAACCGTTATACATATCTAAATACTATGAGTCTAAGAATTGTTCAGCATGAAAAGTTCTACATAAAATCCAGGAGAGCATATCTCTATCTTCAATACATCGCCCACTATAAGTATATTTACGTTTTCATTTCTTCCAACCATGTCCATTCTAATATTGAGGCGACAGTTTATGATCTAGCTAAGGGCGAGTCTTATCACCCCTGTTACAGCCTAATTATCGGGCGAACCTATTACCCCAGATACGCCGCATCAAACCGTCGAGTCGTGTTGAGTTAAGACTTCAGAGAAGGCTGGTTGTGTTTGGAGTTTCCCTGGAAGTTCAACTCGGTTTTTCTTCATTTCACCTGTGAACTTTCCGTTCCGCAAAATACACAGTCAAGTTAAGATTGGACAGAAGGGGTATTTGTGTTTCATGCAACTCGCCATTCCCTGGAAGTGCAACTCTGCTTATCTTCATTTCGTCTGTGAACTTTTCGTTCCGCAAAATACACAGTCAATTTAAGATTGGTCGGAAGGGGGATTTGTGTTTCATGCACCTCGCCATTCTTAAATTACATCTGACAAGAATTCGTTATAATTAATAGTCCAGTCAAGTGATGTTAAGCCATCATGCCGAGATGTAAAACGGATATAGGTCATAGTTCATTGACATCGCAAAAAAAAAGTGCTTATCACGTAACAATGAAACAGAGCAACAAATAATTTCTAGATTGCCACAAGAGAAAGAAAGCCTTCGTTCTTGGCACCTTCAAACCGTTGCTCAAGAAGAGCACTGTCTGAACCACGATCAGAAACAAGCTTATAACACTAAGAAGGAAGGTAAGATATTTTTTCTCGATGCCCCTGTAGGCAAAGGCAAAACATTCTTGATTAATGTGTTGTTCGCCAAAGTGAGGTCTGGTGGTAATATTGCTCTTGCCGTCACATCATCTGGAATTGCAGCCACTCTTTTGGAAGGAGGAAGAACAGCACATGCAACATTTATAAACTTCCTTTGAAAGTCAGCAGTAATGATGGAAATGTATGTAATATTTCAAAACAAAGTAACACTGCCAGTTTAATCCAAAATTGTTCTTTAGTTGTCTGGGATGAGGCTACAAAGTCGCACAAAACTTCCATTGAAGCTGTAGACAGGACCTTGCGTGATCTAAGGAATCGGAACACACCTATGGGTGGCTGCACAGTTTTGTTCGCCGGAGATTTTCTTACCAGTTGTTACCAGAGGAACGAGAGCCGACGAAGTGAACGCTTCATTAAAAATATCTTACATCTGGCCAGACATAACAAATTGGCACTCAAAACTAACATGAGAGTAGGCTACTCTTTATCTTCAGAAGATAATAGTTTGTTTGCTAATTTGTTACTTAGAGTCGGAAATGGAGATTTACCGGTCATTGACGGGGAAATTACCCTCAGTGACGATTTTTGTGTTTTAGTAAGCAGTATTCAAGAATTGATTGATAGCGTTTATCCTCAAATCCATGGCCTATCTAACAAGTCTCATTCATGGTTTAAAGAAAGAACAATATTATCGCCGGCAAACGAACAAGTTGTGAACACTAATGACTTGGTGTCCTCCAAATTCATTGCCCAGGCTCTAGTATATTACTCAGTAGGCTAGACGCAGTAGTCGATAGTGAAGAAGCTGTTCATTACCCTACAGAATTCCTAAATTCTTTATTTCCTTCTGGCTTGCCACCACAAAAGCTTATTTTAAAAGTATGAGTACCTATTATATTGCTACGTAATTTACAACCACCAAAGTTATGCAATGGGACACGATTGGTAGTGAAAACTTTGAAAAACTGTTTCATTGAATCAACTATCTTAACTAGCTGTGGTACAGGAGAAATGGTCTTAGTACCCAGAATCCCTATGATTCCTTCAGATTTGCCTTATCGTTTCAAATGAGTACAATTTCCAGTAAGAGTCTGCTTTGGTATGACTATAAACAAAGCACAGGATCAGACACTTAGCGTGACTGGAGTTGATCTTAATGGAGAATGTTTTTCTCATGGACAGCTTTATGTGGCTCTATCGCTTGTTACATCAAACCGAAATCTTTTCGTGTTCACTGCTGGAGGGAAAACGACTAAAGTCGTATACAAGGATATCTTATAAGACCTCCATTAGAAGTAGCTTATCACCTTGCATTCATAACTGTACCCGGGTGAAGCCGGGGTGGGTTGCTAGTTCATATATAAAATAAATAATCAAATAACCAAAATGGCTAGTAAATAGTAAATAGAAAATCAAACAAAGAATAGAAAATGGGAGGGAAGTACAGTGTCAGTTTGAATTATGGGTGGGATGAGCTAAGCAGTGTTGCCAACCCATATGCTTGCTGGCATACAGTACATCTTCACCCATTATAGAGCCCACATACTACAAAAACTTCCTGACATGCATTTGTATTATTTAGAGTATGATTTAAAAAATTAATATTTCTTTAATATTTAAAATTGAATGAAAAATAACTTAAAAGCACTTTTACTAAGGTTTTTTTCTTTTCTTTTTCAAATGTCCTTTCTATTGAATATATTTTATTACCTTTTGAGTTTTGGCATACACTTTCAATTAATATGCAAATAGCCTACTCTTATTACTACAAAAGTAGCTTTTCCTTCCCACATCTTTGTTGCTCATTTCAAGTATCGTAATAAAACTCGACCTTCTCAATATCTTGGTATTTATTAAAAATTTAAAACACAAGACAACCAAAAGGTTTTATTCAATATTTTACTTTAGTTTAAGGAAAAAAAAAACAATTAAAGACAATGTTACTGTGTCAAAACAACATATAAATACCCAAAAATACCTGGACATCCATTTTCCCTTTTAAGTAGATTTCTTTAGAAAGCTAACTATTGCAATGGTTACCATGTTTCGACTTCCGGAAAATTTTGACATATCTTCCCGTTTCACATCCCCTAGACCCCAAAATCACCGTCAGTTCAAAAGTTTATATATAATTTATGTATATATGTATATATCACTTTCTTGTGGACACGATCAATACCGCAATTTTGCACCAATCACTTTGAAATTTTCACATAATATGTATCCCTATAAAATCTCGGTCGAGTTCGTTAATGGGCACAATCGGTCGACGGGGGTGAAAATGGGGGGCTTTTTTAAGAAAAAGTGAAATATCGCTATAACTCTCTTAATATTTGAAATATCGAATCCATTCAAAGTTCATACTATGTATCGGATAAGGCTCAAAAATTTATGTTTGAAAAGATTTTTGATAGCACCAACCGTTGACCAAAGGGGTGGGAAAAAGTGGGATTTTCTGGAAACATTAATCATATCTCTCTTAATAGGCACAATATCAAAACTGTACAAAATGGACAATATTCCCCTAATAATTACCTAAAACTTTTGTCTGAAAGAATTTTTGATATGACCCACCATTACGCCAAGGGATGAGAAAAATGATTTCGGAATTATAAGAAAATGCTAAGAGCCATCAGAGGTTGCCATGACAACACTACTACATTGATGAGGGATGAGCCATCAAACGTTGCCATGACAACGCACTTGCACGAGATCACATTCAGTTTTCTATCTGACTAAGTGTGAAGCAGCTTTGGTGACTTCACTGGTAGCATGCTGAACTTCTATGCCCAAGGTCGCGGGTTCAAAGCCGGCCGAAGTCGTCAGATTTTCTAAGAGCGCTAAAAAACCCTCAGTATGCTTTCCTTTGCAGGGGAAGTTCCAACGTTCGTTGCGAGTTGTTGGTTGCGGTGGCATCTAGTAGCCAAGTTCACAGCTAGGTGTCGTTGACGGTAGTATTTGTTAGCAACATAGGAACTCCTGCTTGAAATTGACCGTCTGCAGTCCTTACCTCAGACTAATACAGCCATCACAATTCACACCGTTTACCAGACAGATTCTACACTCACCCTAAGTACACGGAGTTACATGACCGCGTTGTCGCAGCCCTTAAACTGAGGAATCAACCAAAATCTATGCGGGAGATAAAATTTTGCGTGAACAAGTAACAGACCATTAGATGGTTACACATCAGTGTCGAAACCTTGCATAAGGACAGTGTGACCACAAGTATAAAGATGGACTCCAAATGACAAGAATGTTACCGTCCCCTTAAGACAATAAAATGTTTAATATATGCATAAAATGACGAAAAACAAAGTTAATTGAGCTCCGATTATAAAATACTTTCTCGCAATAAATGAGGTCTGATCCTTCTACGAAAACCTGCATATTCTGCCTATTTTCGCCTATCCCCAGGCTTGCCCGGTGAAATCTACCTCCGCCTTCCGGCGTGCCGAGAGGACTTTTTTTTTTTTTTTTTAAAGGATCAATATTGTTCCTGATTTCAATTTAAGGCATCAAATACCTGTGTTTCAGTCCTTGTTTGTCCAACACTTCATCAACACATCAAAAAGTGTTGTACAAAGCTCAAAAAATGAAAATACCCTCATTTTGGGTATTTAAAAGACCACTGGGTAAATACCCAATTTATATTTACCTACCCACTGGGTATTTACCCGTCCCACATCACTACCTCCGAGTCACTCACCCTGTCAATTAGTGAATATGTCACATGTGCTGGTCCAATGTCGGCAGATCTTAATAACAGCTTAATCTATATGACAGAAGATAATTCGAAATTTAAATGTTTTCAGTCGGTCAACACTATTTTACCCAAATTGTAATGGGTGTTATTCCCTAAACCTGAAAAAGATTACATGAGATTAATTAACCCATGAGGAGTCACGAGGCAGATACGTCAGGACTCTCGCATGGTGGCTTTGACCAGTAGTCAATAATGTTGAAATTTAATGTTTTTCAGTCGATGAACATGATTGTACCCAATTGTAATGGTTGGTTCTCTAATACTGAAAAAAAAATAAAAAAATAAAAAATTTACTTACATGAGATTAATAAATCTTTTTTCCAGGATTACCTATTACAATTGTGTACAATCGTGTTGACCAACTGAAAAACATTTAATTTTGATTACTAAGAAAACACTAAAAAATGGCTTCCAACACGATAATAATCAATAAAGTAACTTATCAAAAGTTCTCATAATATATTATTTATTGTTACAAGATTATCAAGTAGGCCAAATAGCCAACTATTAAAACATTGACTAACACATCTTTACATAATAATTACAACAATAATGTTGTATTTTGCTAATAACACTGAAAATAAAAATAAAAATGTTTTGATTATAGAAAATACTTAATTAATTCTGAACGACGTATTACTTACTCTTTTCTTTATTGCTTTCATTTCGACAATATATGATTTTAATACCGGTACCTTATTTAATCTTCTGGGGGGGGGGGGGGGGGACATTATCAATGTAATGCGGCTTCAGTGTTGGAGTATGTAGCATACTGAACTGCTAAGCGCGTGATCGCCGGTTCAAACCCGGCCGAAGTCGTCGGATTTTTGAAGAGCGTTAAAATCCTTCAGTATGCCTTCCTTCGGAGGGGAAGTAAAGCCAGCGGGACCATGTCATAGATTTATGGCATGAAAACGAACATAGTAGCCAAATTTGTAGGTTATATTTCGTTAGGAATTCTGTATCAAGTTTCAACTTTCGTCGCTAGGTGTCAGTGCCATCTGGTTGCCAAAGTTGGAACTACTTGAAATTGAAATTAAAACATGCCAGTTACAGTCCATTCATTACTATGAGTTGCTATTTATTCAATACGCCAAATACAGTCCACTCATCAAGTAGCTATGAACTAAGCTATTTAACCAGAGAATAAGATCAAGGTCCCGATTATATGGTCATTTCCGGGCGCGGATATTTACCAGTACGCTGCCTATTGATAATAATTACGGTCAGTAATGTGCTTTCATTTCTTTCTTGAGTGAAGTGTTCATGCAGATAGTGCTGTACAGTTCCAGCGTGAAATGTGCACTACGCTCGTCACAAAGAGTTGTATTGACAATCACCAATCAGAGTGGTACAGTGATCAAATGGTAGCGCAGTACCAAGTTAGAAGGTTTACAGGTCAGTCAGACAGAGTACCTTTCAAGCTTATTCTATAGTTTCTGTTTCCGCTTTGTTCACATCATGGATGAAACTCGGCACAGAGTGTTAATTAAGCAGAGAGGTTTGGCAAAAGCTAGCTTAAGCTGCATAACGAATGTCGTTAAAAGCTTTCAAAGTAATCAAGATCTGGAAGATATTCGTAGCCGCTTAGATCAGTTGACATATATATGGCTGAAATACGACAAATTCCAGTCTGAACTTTAATTGTGTGATGAAAGTCAAGATCATGGCGCAGACAGGGATGATTTTGAAAATTAATTTTTTGCTCTCAAAGTAGAGAAGACTGCTCTTGTAAAGACAGCATCATCTGAGATCAATTCAAGAAGTGACAGTCAGTCAACGCAAGCTAATGCTACCTGTCATAACAATAGCATCCGCTTACCTACCATCAATCTACCTTGTTACGACGGTGATTGCAGGACATGGGTTCAATTCCGTGATACATTTGACAGCTTAGTAATTTCAAATGAATCATTATCAGAGGTGCAAGGGCTTCATTATTTATTATCTTCTTTGAAAGGTGAATCTCATGAGCTGTTACAAAATCTCACTAATTGTATTGGCAATTTTTCAGTTGCCTGGGGCGTAGTAAACCAGCGTTACAATAACCCCAGGTTAATAGTTGCTGAACATACCACTGAATTACTGACACCTCCTCGTGTTAGTAAAGAATGAAGTCATCTTGTCAATCACATGAGGTGTAATATAAATATAAGTGCATTCTGCATAAAGAGCCAACTCCATGAGGTACTGTTAGCTCAGCTGACGCTAGACAGCTTCAAAACGGACACCCATAGGTGAGCTACAAGTTCTGTTCAATTACAAGTAGTTCCAACTTTCGCTACCAGATGTCATTGACCTAGTGGTGTACGTTGGAACTTGGATAAAGTGTTTCAACGAAATTTAACCTGCAAATTTAGCTTCACGCAAGTTTAATTAGTGGAAGGTTCTTTTACATGCCATAAATCTATGACATGGGACCGCTGGTTTTACTTCCCCTCCGTAGGAAGGCGTATTGAAGGATTTTAACGCTCTTAAAAATCCAACGACTTTGGCCGGGTTTGAACCCACGATCTTAGGCATAGAATATCAGCATGCTACCGACTACCCCACCGAAGCCGCTAGTTTATATATAATTTATGTATATATATGTATATATCACTTTTTGTGGACACGACAACTACCGCAATTTTGCACCAATCACTTTGAATTTTTTACATAATATATATCCCCTTAAAATCTTGGTTGAGTTCGTTAATGGGCACAATCGGTCGAAAGGGGTGAAAATGGGGTGCTTTTTTCTAAAAAGTGAAATATTGGTATAACTCTCTTAATATGTGAAATATCGAATCCATTCAAAGTTCATACTATGTGTCGGATAAGGGTCAAAAATTTATGTTTGAAAAGTTTTTTGATAGCACCGACCATTGAACAAAGGGGTGGGAAAAAGTGGGTTTTTCGGGAAACAAAAATCGTATCTTTCTAATAGGCACAATATCAAAACCGTATAAAATGGACAATAGTCCCCTAATAATTACCTAAAACTTTTGTCTGAAAGCATTTTTAGTAGGTTGGTTCCTCAGATTAGGGGCTGCGACAACGCGGTCATGTAGCCCCATGTACTTTGGGTGTGTGTGGAATCTGTCTGATAACCGGTGTTAATTGTGATGGCTGTATTAGTGTGTGTATCTGTTTTAATTCAAGTAAGGACTGCAGACATTGAATTTTTTCAAGTAGTTTCTACTTTTGCCGCCTAACGCCACCGTCAACTAGTTCAGAACTTTAGTTACCAGATGCCACCACAGTCGGCTCTTGACGGTGAGCGTAGGAACCTAAGAACGTTAGTCGAATGTTTAACCTTTATAATATAATTTAGCTTCACACAGATGTAATTAGTGGAAGGTTCTTTAACATGCCATAAATCTGTGACATGGGACCGCCGGCTTTACTTCCCCTCCGAAGGAAGGCATACTGAGGGATTTTCAACGTTCTTAAAAAATCCAACGACTTCGGCCGGGTTTGAACCCGCGATCTTGGGCATAGAAGCTCAGCTTGCTACCAACTACGCCACCGAAGCCGCTAAAGAATTTTTGATTTCGGAATTATAAGAAAATGCCAAGAGCCATCAGAGGTTGCCATGGCAACGCTATTAAATTGATGAGAGATGAGCCTTTAGAGGTTGCCATGACAATGCCACAGCACGAGATCACATTCAGTTTTTTATCTGTCTCTGTGGGAAGCGGCTTCGGTGGCGTAACTGGTAGCATGCTGAACTTTTATGCTCAAGGTCGCGGGTTCAAACCCGGCTGAAGTCGTTGGATTTTTTTAAGAGCGTTAAAAATCCCTCAGTATGCCTTCCTTCGGAGGGGCATTCCAACATTAGTTGCCTGTTGCTGGTTTCGGTGGTATCTAATAGCCAAGTTCACAGCTAGGTGTCGTTGATGGTAGCATTTGGTAGCAAAATTAGGAATTAATACTTGAAATTGACAGTCTGCAGTCCTTACCTGAATTACAGACTAATACAGCCATGATTCTACACACACCCAAAGTACACGGGACTACATGACCGCGTTGTCGCAGCCCCAAAACTGAGGAACCTAGCAACATCTCTGCGGGAGAAAAAGTTTTGCGTGAAGAAGTAACAGACCGTTAGATAAATACACATCAGTGCCGAAACCTTGCACAAGACAGTGTGACCACAAGTATAAAAATGGACACCATATGACGAGAAGGTTACAATCCCCATAAGACAATAAAATGTTAAAAATATGCATAAAAGACTAAAAACAAAGTTGTAAAATACTTGTAAAATACTTTCTTGCAATGAGGTGTATAAAATGAGGTCTGATCCTTCTACGAAAACCTCCATATTTTGCCTATTTTTGTCTATCCTCTAGTTTGCTCGGTGAAATCTACCTCTGCCGTCCGAAGTGCCAAAAGCGTAAACCTGTTGCAGCAGTGGATATGTATCTCTGTCTCTGCGCAAATCCCAGAAAGCTGGCCGCCTTCCCGGCTGACGCTAGCTCTAATGGCAATTACATGGTTAATCTAATATACAGTACAATATGAAAAAGTTATCAATAAAACTGTTTTGTTAGGGACCAATTTACCGAATTAGTGTTAACCATTGGAATCTATTTCACTACACAACTATACAAGATATTCAAACACAGAACAATGAACGCACTGCCATCACAAAATGCAGTCTTCTGTCACAAAAGTCCAAACACCACAAGGTGACCCTCCAACCACCATCCGCCATTTAGGGTTCATAAACGACAAAGTAGACTCTTTTAATCAGTTTAATAACATCCTCCCACCTTTTTATCATACTATGATTAAAACTACTGTACTTCAAATAAGACAAAACAAGGAAAATTTACAAATTGAGATGGGACTGAATTCGTATCTTCCTCCCACATCTTGTAGAAATCAAATGTGGAACACCAGGGGGCGAAACAGATGCACCAAAGATCGAGACAGGAACACCAGGGCCTTTATCTATGAACTCTTTTTCACCCTCCCACTCAGTAAATGGAGTTGCTTTTAGAGGATAGACGTTTTGCTCAGGCCGCTTCAGCTCTCCAGTTGTAGTCTTCACCTTGTCCACTCTGACGACATCGTCCTTTCTCACAAGAAAGAACATCTTCTGTCTAGTGACATCGAAGTCCTAATGCTGAAGTTACCCCAGGAACTGAAGAGTCTCTCTCAAGAGAATTTATACTTGTGTACTCCCAGTTAACAAGATCAAAATGTGCTCTGGCCAGCAATGCGGTAGATTCTTCCTAAACTTACACAATTCTTCCTCATTATCCAAAGAAGTGATACAATTATTTGCATAGAAGGAATTTCTCAGTCTCTCTGCTGTCTCATGGTAGTCTATACTCTTTTTCAAATGAAGGTCAAGATCTGCTTTCAGTAGAAATGGGCTGCAATTCAGACCAAATACGACTCGGCAGTGGAGAAAACCTTTAATTCACTAGCCTTTAAATTCTTCCATCACAAGAAGCGCAAGTAATCATGATCAGTTTCCTGAACCGATATCTGCTGAAAAGCCTTCCTAATATCAGAAATCACCCCTATCCTATTTTTCTGAAACATCAATTGAAACGCTGGGATTAGCTGTAGTAAATTAGGACCCTTTTCGAGACACTCTTTTAAAGGAGGAGTATCCTTTGATTTTCTGGATCCATCGAACACAGTTCTCACCTTGGTTGTAGAGTTTTCTTTGAAGATTCCCTGGTGTAATAGCACAGGTCTTCCTTTTCTTCCTCTGGAACCTCTTAATTATACCCTCATTTATTAATTCCTGAAACACATTTCCATATTCCTCAAACTTTCCTTCTTTTGTAAGTCTATTCGAAACTAAGATCAATCTCTTCTTTGCTATCGCTGTGTTGTTCTGTAAATACTGTCTGCTCTCCAACCAAGGTAACGCAATTTCATATTGGCTTTCCGCATTAACCTTTACAGTCTCTTGGTTGTAATGACGTGCAGCCTCTTCCATCTCTTCTCTCGACTTATTTTCCATGGGGTCAGATATGCCTATAGTCTCCAAGTTCCAACGGTCGGTTATAGAGGCAGATTGAATGAACAGGGTAATTGAATACAGAGCTAGGGAACCACCCTCTCCGTCTTTCAATTTACCAGTCACAGTCCAGCCAAGCGTTGTCCTCACAGCTACAATTCCTGATTCAAGCTTATGCATTTCATTCAGCAAACTACTCCTTGCAACATCAGCTCCTAGTAGGACTTCCACGTTGGATGGATTTGTTCCCACATCGGACAGCTATATCCTTTTCGCTTTCATTTCATTCATCCACGGCCCAAACTTCAACCTTGGAATCTTGCCACAGATTACGTTCTGGTCAATCACCTGCAACGTGGTATTAAAAGAACCATCACAGCTGCTTACGCTCACACAATACAGGTGTTGATCTTCTTCTTCACGTGTCTCAGCTCCCCAAACAACTTGTGGATCATCTCTGTCTTCAAGATTTATATCCTATTTCCTCAGCAGTCTTCCGTAAAATGTGGGATCTTTGTGATCCACTGCTCTTTTCCCTTATGTGTCAATTAGATGCACAACGTCTGTAGAAACACCTCCTTCGAGACACTTTGAATGTTCATGGAGATATTGCTCTGTTTTTCCCTGTCTTCCTGAATTGTAGATTCAGGTTTCTCCTCTACCTTCTGTGTATTAAGTTTATGACCCATGATCACAACATGAGGGCTAGTGTACAGGGGACAACGAAGGTGAGCCTTGTAATTTTTCACTCTGTGTCCTGCCTTATGACATGAAAAACAACAGTTTTCTTAGGCTAACTTGTTGTGCCTTTCTTCCAAACGAATTTGTTGAGCAAGGTGGCATTCTTTACTCTTGTGGAATTTGCCGCAAAACATACACTTGCTCTTCATGCCTTCAAACTTGGCCGAGAACAAAGAATTCGCTGTTGGTAAATGTGTGTCTTAGACATATTTCCCTCTGACTCTCTTGTCTTTTCCTATCAGACAAAGTTATGCCCGGTTATCCTTTCTTCTCCCTCCACTTCACGTTTGAGAAAATTGAGAAGAGACTCTAGTCTGTCTTTCTGTTCACCAATCAAATCATCATTCGCTGATTGATTTCTGAACCATGCCCTTAAAACATCTTCAGGTAAGCATGATTCCACGAGAGGGAACAACATGGACCCATACTTATCCCTAGTCACACCTATGGATTATAGAGTTTTTAATTTGCTGTCTCAAGTGTCATACAGTGCAGCTATTCCTGATTTGTCATTGTTGGGCGACACATTCTGAATGACTAACCCAATATGCTTCCTAACATAGTACTCCGTCAGAAGATCTTCACGTCCGAACCGATTCTTCATGCACTCTATAATCTTCGGATAGTTTTCAGCGGTGGCTGGGAAACGTATCAGCGGTGGCTGGGAAACTGTTCAGAAGTTCTCTGGGTAACTGTCAGGTTTGTTGCACTAAATCAGATATTGAAATTTATCTTCAGATTCTATCTTCATGGATTCTTTTAAATATGCTCCAGAATCCTAACCAATCTTTAACATCCCCTCCAAACTTGGCTAGTTCCAATCTAGGAAGTTGCAAGTTCCTTTTAGCTGCAGATGAAGCTTCAGAAATGTGTTTTCTAACCACACCAACATTCTCACTAGAGCAAATATTTGTCATCGTTAACCTTACCTCATCTAAATTATCTCTATAATTCTCAAATGTCTCATACTCATGGCTGTAGACATCATCCTCTTCTTCTAATGCTAGTTACAGTTTTTTTTTCATCCAAGTTCAGCACTTAACCTCCCCAATTTCATCACCATCTTCCGTGCTGATTCTAGCTCAACTATTTCACTAGTTAAATTACGTATTAACTCATTATACGAGGGCTGTTTTTTAAGTAAGGGCCGTTTTTATTTTATTTTAAATTAACCGAAAATTTTATTTTGAAACCACATTTATTTTTAGGTGTTTCTACATAGTTGCCTTGTTCATTTAGGCACTTGTCATACCTTAAAACTAAGTTCTGAAATCCCTCTGCATAAAAGTTTGCCGCCTGCTCTGACAACGAAGAATTCACACTTGAGGAAAATCCATTGATAGAGTTTTTATCATGAATCTTCGGTCCTCGTGAATTTTCGTGTCAATTGCAGTCATCAAGTCATCTGTGATCACAGACCTGAGCGTTCGTCGTCATGAACATTTTCACGGCCACTTTTGAACTCGCGTACCCATTTTCGCACTTCACCTTCCGTCATTGCATTATCACCATACACCTCACAAAGCTGACAGTGAATGTCTGCAGCCGACATGTTTCTTGCACTCAAAAAACGTATCACAGATCGTACCTCACACGCGGCGGGCGAATCAATAATCTTGAACATAGTAAAGATGCACAGTTCAGCGTACAGGTTAGCTACACAGCTGCAACTGACGCCTGCTTGTTCGCAAAGGATGCTGGGAGTTAACGCGCACGCTTGTTGCGGCGTGCGCACGAACTATGGGCTTAAAAAAAAGGCCCTTAAAAACAGCCCTCGTATTTCTTTGTGTAGGACGCTCTAATTGGCTTACGATGTTTCACAACCTTTTCCATTGTCTTGTAGGCTATACAAAGAAATCTTACCGTAACGTCTCGTAATTTACTTATTACTGCATGTCGGGGTCACTATGTGTTTTGTTAAGGGACCAATTCACTGAATTCAGTGTTAGCCATTGGAATCTATTCATTTCACTACCCAACTAAACAAGGTACATATTCAAACACAGAACAACGAACGCACTGCCATTACAAAAAACATCCTTTTGTCACAAAGTCCAAGCACCACAAGATGCCCTCCAGCCAGCATCCACCATTTAGGGTCCATAAACAACATAGTAAACTCTTTTAATCAGTTTTATAGCAAAAATAATAAAAGTTGAGATCTAGTTCTTCAATCCATTTTACTGTCTTAGGAGTGGCCATGATATCATTTTAGTGACCAGTCCTGGCTCACAGTTTGTATTTATGTGCAATTTGCTCAACAGTCTGCTCGAGGGGCTCGACAGTCACACTCTGGACTAGGTAAATTTTTCCACTTCAAGACTGGGTCCCTGCATATATTATGCTTTGTCCTAAGTTGATTCTCGGTTACCCATGTTCGATGAGGCAGGCTGAAACCCTCAAGAGTCTGCCCATGGCATAAGTTGTCGTATAACTGCTGTTCCATTTGAGCCTCCCAGCTTTGTTTTCAGGTAGTTGTGATATAGTTGTTGCATGTCACACATAGAACCTCTCTTATGGGTGGATGGTGAGATTTGTAATTTTTGTAATAATAGGAGAGATTTTTCTGAATGCCCATGTGGGAAGAGAAAGACAAGGGTATGAGAGTGTGCTTGGACCAGAGGGTTGGGGCAGAAGAAATGAGGAAGGAAAGAGACTGTTGGACTTCTGTCAAAGGAACAGCCTGCTAGTTGGGAACTCCTGGTTCAAGAGAAGAGAGAGCCACACAATCACATGGTACAGTGATGACTTGGCCAGGAAATCGGTGGTTGACTATATACTCTATGAGAAAGAAGTAAATAAGAACATCACGGACATCAAGGTTATGCCATCGGAGAACTTGGATAGTGACCATAGATTGCTGGTAATGAACCTGAGAGGGACTAAGGAGAAGAAAGGGACTGAGAACCAGGAAAGACGTATAAGGATATGAAAACTGAAAGAAGGAGATAGAAGTGTCGAGTACCTCAAAATGGTAAAGGAAGGAATTCCAACAGATGAAGAAAGAGGGGTGGAAGAGGAATGGGCTAGATTTAAGAAGACACTAGAAGGTGCAGCAGAAGCAGTATGTGGGAGGACAAGTAGTAAGAAGAGGTGGAAGGAAACACCATGGTGGAATGAGAAGACAAAAGATATAGTAAGGGAAAAGAATAGAGCCTTTAGGAGGTGGTATCAAAATAGGATGGTAGAGACAAGGGAAGAGTACCAAGGAAGAAAGGAGGCAAAGAGAGTAGTGGCTGAGGAGAGAAGAAAGTGGATGGAAGAGTGGACAATGATGATGGAGGATAGTGAAGATATAACAAAGGTCCTGTATGGGATGGTAAAAAATAAGAGGCGGAAGGAACCTACGGATTATGTTAGAATGGTGAACAAAAGGGGAAAAGAGATAGAAAATAGGGAAGAACTGAAGAAAATGTAGAAATAATATTTTGAAGAACTTCTGAACCCAAATGGAAACCACGGCGAGGAGGAAGAAATTGGGGAAGAGGAAGATGGACTGCAAACAGAAAAGGACTTAACATGGAAAGAAGTGGAAGATGCAGTGAGGAAGATGAAAGGAGGGAAGGCACCGGGTGCGGATGAGTTGAGTGTGGAGATGGTGAGAGCAGCAGGAGATGTGGGGATACAATGGTTGTACCGAGTGATGAAGACAGCATGGAAGGAAAGGAAGACCCCAGAGGACTGGAAAAAGGGAATAATTGTCCCGATCTTCAAGAAAGGTAGTAGAACAGAATGCAGAAACACTGATGAGTCATTGTGCAAAGATGTTTGAGAAAGTTTTGGAAAGGAGAATTAGGACAAGGATAGAAGGAGGGATGAGGGAAGAACAACATGGCTTCAGAGCAGGAAGGTCTACAGTGGATTTGATTTTTGCTGTAAGGCAGTTACAAGAACAGATGGAACAGATCTACTGATGGCCTTCCTGGACATTGAGAAAGCATATGACAGTGTATGCAGAAACAAAGTATGGAAGTCCCTGGAGGATAGAGGAGTAGAAAAATGGACTATAAAGAGGATAAAGGAGATGTACAAGGGAAGCATGAGCTGTGTGAAAGTGGGAGGAGAGAGATCGGACTGGTTGGAACAGAGAAACGGCCTGAAACAAGGAAGTGCACTGTCACCGTTACTTTTCATTGTGGTGATGGATGACATAATGACCCGAGTGGCACAAGTAATTGGGGAAGGAAAGATGAAAGCAATGGTGTTTGCAGATAATTTGATGATTTGGGGAAACAAGGAGGAGGATGTACAGGAACAGTTGGACGTGTGGGAAGGAATAATACAAGGATATGGGATCAAATTTAGCATAAATAAGAGTGAGATGGTGATCGCAACAAGGAAGAAGGAAAGAACCACAACGGGAATAACAATTGGTGTGGAACAGCTGAAGAAAGTAGGGAGTTTTAAGTATCTGGGAAGCCTGATACAAGATAATGGAAGAAACGATAGAGAAATAAATAAGCTGGGGAGGCAGGCAGAAGCATTCCGGAGGAGTGTGAGAAGCATGTTATGGAGCAAGGATGTCTCTCAGAACAGCAAAGAGATCATATATCAGACGTACTATGTCCCTATCCTGACGTATGCCTGGAGACCTGGGTTATGAAAGGAAGGGAGAAGAGCAAAATACAGGCCTGCGAGATGAGGTTCTTGAGAAGTAGTATTGGAGCTACAAAGATGGACAGAATAAGAAATGAGAGGACCAGAGAATTAATGAAGGAGGAACCATTACAGGATGGTATAGAGAAATCTAGACTTGAGTCGTCTAGTATCAAAACCGGCCATGTCACTGAAGGCATATTTTTCAGTATGGATGATAAACCTCTAGAGACAAAGCAACGGTGGTGCATAGTTATATCCGTAATGGTTTAATATTTAAGTTCTGCTATTTTGAGAAGTCTGATTCATAATGAACCCATCTTTTTTGCTAATATTAATTTTGACTTGGCCGTTTTTGTTGCAATTTGGTATAATTTTAGTCTTTTTTTTTTTGTAAAACTTTTCTTTTAAAATTACAAACTCCAGTGAAAAAAGGCAATTAAATTAAAATAAATTGACATTGTAATTACCTGTCTTTATTGTAATAAAAATGAAAGCATTCTGCTTAAATTGGATAGTTTTATTTATTTATCGTATGGCTTTTAGTGCCGGGAGTGTCCGAGGACATGTTCGGCTCGCCTGAGTCTGTAGCTGCTTCCAGCGGACACCCTAAAGGGTGAGCTACAAGTTCCGTTCAATTTCAAGTAGTTCCAACTTTCGCCACCAGATATCAATGATACCTAGTGGTGAACGTTGGAACTTTGATAGAGCGTTCTGACGAAATCTAACCTAACAAATTTGCTTTACACAAGTTTAGTCTGCGAAAGGATCTTTTACATGCCATAAATCTATGACATGGGACCGCCGGCTTTACTTCCCCTCCGAAGGAAGGCATACTGAAGGATTTTTAACGCTCTTAAAAAATCCGACGACTTCGGCCGGGTTTGAACCCGCTATCTTGGGCATAGCAGTTCAGCATGCTACCGACTACGCCACCGAAGCCGCTAATTGGATTGTAATATATGAAGATGGAACACCAGAAAGCTGAGGAGAATACAAAATAGGTATTTTATCATTAAAAGTTAGTAGTTCACTTAGATCTTGAACACCGTAAAAGAAAATGAGTCACTTATTAAAATAGGAACAATATACACGTTACACTACACAATAATGACAAAATTCGAGCACACAGGATATACGATTGCTTTCGCGCCAATGCGGTAAGAAGCCTGTGAATACGGAAGTCAGTGTTGCAAATGAACAAAATTCAAATTATTATGACTTCGAAGAGTATACAATATAAGAAACAATGTTGCCTACTGATATTATCACATTCTTGAATAATCTGACAACGCAAGATTCCAAACAATAATGCTGCATCATGAAGATTGCTACTCGTTCTTTGACATGGCCGGTTATGAAAGCACTGCCTGCATGACTTGGCCCATTTTGTTGCACGACCAAGAATTCAGTGCTCTGTAACATGAAGACATGGACGATTTTGAAGCATATTCTGGTTTCGCTTGATAGTGCTATACTTCTGCTTCAAATTGATAACCTTAACTCATTTTCGTAAATTTTGTGACTTGGCCGGTTTTGATACTAGACGACTCACTTACATGGCATGGACATGTAAAACGAATGGAGGAGAAGAGGATACCCAGGAGGATACACGAGACGAAGTGGGAAGGAAAGAGACCGAGAGGGAGACCGAGAGACAGGTGGCTGAAGGGGGTGGAAGAAAGTGTGAAGAAGAGAGGAGAAGACTAGACAAGGGTGGAGGCTGAGAGATTGTGGGAAGACAGAAGACGTTGGAGAGGCTTGTGTTCCAAACAGACCCGGCCAGTGGCTGGAAACTGTGCATGATGATGGGGATGATGAGGAGAGATTTTTCCATTGTATTCATGGAGGTTACAAACGCAGAACTGTAAGGAATTCATTTGACCACTTTCTACTCACAAATTGGTTCGGTCCACTCTATGAATTCCTTGATTATTGCATGTGATGTTCAAATCCAATGACTAACAGATGAACAATTTGATTTCAAAATGTGGTAGGCTGGCTACGTGGCTCAGCGGTAACGTTCTCGCTTGCTGGGTCCAATGTTGCAGGATTGAATCCTGGCGTAGCCAGTTGACATTTGAGGGTGTGCAAATACGAATGAGCCGTGTCAGTAGATTTACTGGCATGTTAAAGATCCCCTTCGGGGCAAAATTTTGGCACCCCGGTGTCTCTAAAAGCCACAGTTAGTTAAGAGGGACATAAAACCAATAACATTATTATTAAAATGTGATATTTCATCATCATCTTCTTCATTTCCCCTTTTCCAGCTGACACCGGGTGGGGGCAAATATGGTCCCTATCCACTTTGTTCTGTCATTCCACCATTCCTCTTCAGACACGGTGTTCCAGTCCAGGTTCCGTTTTCTAATGCCATTTTTCACTGAGTCCATCCAAGGCATTCTTGGTCTTCCTCGTCCTCTCTTCCCTGTCATCCGTCGTTCCAGTGCTCGTCTTGGTAGCCTTACTTCATTCATCCATTTGACATGTCTAAACCATCTCAATCTGTTTTACTCCAGTTTGTTATTTAGTTTCTGTACTTCCTGTTCTCTCCGTATATCTTCATTTCTCACTCTGTCTCTCCTCGTTTTCTGGAACATACTTCTCGGGATTCTCATCTCGGCTGCCTGTACTCTGCTCTCATCCCTCTTGGTCATTGTCCAAGTTTCTGCTGCATATGTCATTATAGGAACACAATATGCTTTGTACATAACTTCTTTAGCCTTATTGGTATACCCTTGTTCCATACTAGTCCCCGTACCTGTTGGTAGAAAGCACTCCCGAGTTGTATTCTTCTGTTAATTTCCAAATCTAGTCTCCCATCTTCAATCAGTTCACTTCCCAAGTATTTGAAGTGTTTCACCACTTCCAATTCCTTATCTCCGACTTTGGTTATTCCTTTTCCTTCTTTCTCACCTCTACTCATCACCACTGTTTTACTCCTCTCCACATTTATCTTCAATCCCCATTGCTCAATCTTTTCATTTATTACGTCTAACTGGTCTTGTACCTCCATCTCATCCTCGCCCCAGATCACGACATCGTCTACAAACAACATTACCTTCATCTTTGCCCTACTATAGTCTTTCATTGCTGCCTTCATGATGTCATCCATAACCATTAAGAACAATAAGGGTGACAACACACTTCCTTGCTTTAGTCTAGTGTCAATTTTAAACCATTCCGATGTCCCGACTCTGGTCTTCACACTACTGTAGCAATCCATGCACATTGTATTTATCATGTCTCCCAGTTCCTTGCCTATCCCTCTATTTGTTAGGCTTTCCCAAACTTTTGTTCTAGGGATGCTATCATAGGCTTTTTCTAGATCAATAAAAGTCATTACCATATCCTTCCCATATTCCCAATTCTTTTCAATGTTCTGTCTCAGAATGAAAATGGGGTCCACAGTTGACCTGCCCCCTCTAAATCCAAATTGCTCCTCCTCTACAGTAGTCTCTCGCAAACTCGGCCTAATGTGGACCGAAGGGTGACCTAGTTTGCGAAAATGCCGGGTTGTCGGGAAATGTGTTAAAAAAACACGAAATAAGCTGTATGTTTTGGTTTAAAAGTAATGCAATGCAGTACATTTATTTGTTTTTAACAGAAACACAAGTTTTAAAATGATTAAGCCACTACAATTAGAGTACTTGAATATGTACAAAACAATTCCCGTAGGCAAATAGTTTTTTCACTTAATGAAAATAACCATTTACTTTTTTGCAAAAAAGTAAGTAATGTTCTTTTGCTTTTTGCTTTAAAACCTGTTTCTTGAAGCCTCGTCACGAAGACGGCGAAGAAACAAAATTGCGGAGACTGTGCAATCAAATAAATACAACGCTCTGCGCGAGAACCGTTTGTTTACTTCTTACTGCCAACAGTGTGTGCATTTACCGTACTGTACAGTACCTGTATTTATCAGGTCGTCGTTACTCTTCTAACTATGTACTGTAGTTCAACTTGTTTCGCGTCATATTTAACTGTCGATAATTCCATTGATGGAGAAGACTAAAGAAAACATAATAACCCTCTGTGCGGAAACACACAAACAAACATCATGATTTTTTCTCCTGTCAGGGTGGCCAAGAAATCCGGAGTGCCGGGCTACCGAGTGCCGAGTTTGCGAGACTCTACTGTATTTGGCTTTCTACCTTTGCTCTAATTCTTTTTTCTAGGATTCTTTCCATTACTTTGGCAACATGCGAATGATGGTGATTCCTCGGTAGTTTCCGCACACCTTCCTGTCTCCTTTCTTGAATATTGGCAATATTATTCCCTTTTTCCAGCCTTCAGGAACTTTCTTCTCTCTCCACACACTCCTGAGAAGTCTGCATGTCCACTGCAGTCCCACTGGTCCTGCCGCCTTGATCATTTCTATTCCCACAGCTTTCCCCATCTTCATCTTTCTAACTGCCCATTCCACTTCTGCCATAGTAATGTCTGGTTCTTCTTCTATGTTTTCCTCCACCATTTTGGCGGTTTGCGTAACTTCTACGCATGCCTGACGTCTCACCTTCAACAGCTCACTGATATATTCTTTCCATCTGTCCGTTATCTCTTCTGGTTTTGTCAATATTTCTCCTTCTTTGTTTTTCACAAACCCAGTGTTCACCTTTTCATTCCTTCTACTTTTTATAATTCCAAATAGCAATTTTTCCCCACAATTTAAATCCTCCCTTATTTCCTGGGTGAATTCTTCCCAGCCTTTCTTCTTTTCCTCTGCAATTACTTTCTTGCAATCTCTCTTTGCTTCTATATATTTTTCTCTACTTTCTTCAGTCTTCTTTTATTTTCCATTCCTTCAAAGTTTTCTTCTTCTCTTTTACCTTTTTCTTTCACTCTATCATTCCACCGTTTTGTCGCCTATTCCCGAACCTTTCCTGATGTTCTTCCACATGTTTTCTCTGCACAGTTTACAAATGCCCTCTTAAAATTTTCCCATTCTTGCTGCACATGGGTAATATACGTCCTTGGTATCTGTTCTTGCAATTCTTTCTTCAACTCTCCTGCAACATCCTTTTCCTCTAATCTCCAGACCCTAAACTTTCTTTCCCTTTTTTCTGGTAATCTCATGACCTTTTCTACTTCTAGTTTTGTTACTACTGCCCTATGGTCTCCTCCTAAGGCTTCTTCTGGCATGGCTGTGACATCCATTAGTTCTTTCCGATGTCCTTTTTCGACTAATGCATAGTCTTAACAAATTCACAAAGAAATTTGGTATCAAATTTCTTTGTGAATTTGTTAATGCACATAGCTCAATCGGACAATTTTACATCCTGTTTCCTTCGGGAACAGATATTTCCAATAATGCATAGTCTATCAGAGTTTTCGTTCTTCTATCTCCCCATCCATATCTTATCTTCTATTTTTCTTTCTGAACCACGTATTCCCTATAATTAATTGGTTCTGCTGATAGAAGTCCATGAAAAAATCCCCTAAAAAAACAAAACAAAAAAAAAACAGACCAGGATTTTCTATGTTCTGGACGAATTTTATCTGGACATTGGTGAAATCTCAGACTATCCTGGGAAAAATGGGATGTACAGTATCCCTACCAGAGAAACAATTAAAAAATAATAACAGGCTGTTAAATTCTTTGTCTTTTTCAGACAAACGTAAGTTAATTCTAGACAGACATGAAGTGATTACTGTCTTTAATAGTAAAGTATTGGGAAATAAAAATTTTGTTCCCATATGTAGAAGGTAGCAAACTGTAGGAATATTTTTTTCTGAACATTTTGTTTGGTGCTCATCATGAGGTTTGCCTTGGGACATCAGTGATATTCAATTGCTACTTTTATGAGGATAAATCATTGCTTATTTGTTAACATAGTATTATTTAAAACCCTCACAAGGGTTTTCGAACAATATGTACAATTAAGAGGTCTTGGACCTGTGACAACAATAATAAAAAAATTTACAATTTTGGTGGATATTTCATTTAGAAATACTTCTTTAGATTGATTAGATAGAATACCAAATGCTTTTATCAGATTGCTTTTGTAGTAAGCGAGAAAGCTATGAATAATTAATTTTAAATTCCTGGGAACAGCAGGAGAAGAAAAAAAAATGGTTTAAGAAGAGGATTTATAACCACTTAGATTATTTATGCAGAAAGTAATAGATGCTAAATTCAGATAGGGCAGGTCGCATTAGCGAAGCCTGGATTACATAAGATTAGGTACAAGAGTTTAATAATTGAGAAGTTATAACTTCCTGAACTCTGGAGGAAAATAAAGTGCGTATTAAAATGTGGGTTTATAACAACATAGATTATTTAAGCAGTAATTACGAAATGTGATACCAAAAAAGATGGGAGGGAGTCTATTTTTAGACTAAGCCTCCTTGAAATGCAAGAAAATAGTTTAAATTAACCTAAATTGTAAGTAAAGGAAATGTGAATGCAAGAAGTATGGGATTTAAAGTCTGGCTAATTTTATTGCTCTCATTGTGATACGCGTCGCGGAAGATCGTTAAACGGACACTGTTTTGTAGCACTTAAGTTTGTTGGATATTTATAAATTGTCACTATTGCAGTTTATGTAGATGCACTGAGTTGAACTTTAATAAGTTTCTGACGTTATAGAGTTTTAATGTTGCAGTTGGTAAAGTGTTTCACAGTTTAGAGTCTATTGCGAATGGACATTTCCAGAGATGTAACTACATTTGAATGGGGCAGGCAGAGATCCCCCATAGGAAGCAAAGTTGTGTGTTTTCAGGCTAGCTATAAGTTTTAGCAAAACTTTAGCGTAGGAGAGAAGTACAGAAAGTACTAGATTTCATGCTTTTAGTATCAAGCTTAGTTAGCTTAAACATGACAGAAAAGTTCCCGCAGAGGGCAGTTAGAAAGATTGCACAATATTGCGAAATTTCAAACACTGTCTAAAATATGCATTAAAAGACTTCTTGATTCTATTAAAACCTTTAAACCCTGGTTTAACTTTCATTGTGGAGATGATGTTTCCTGCAGCCGTTACACCAAACTTTAAGACATGGCGTCTGTTTTAAAAATTCAAAACGGTAGCTTCTCCTGGGAAGAGAACTGAACTATCTCATCATAGCACCAAATAGGAAGCGGCCGAAGGATTCGGTCACACGGAGAGCCAAAGGAAGGAAGGGGGAAACGAGAAGATATACAGAATGGAAAACATAATAAAAATAAAATTGTACACTTTACAGACTAGGTACATAGAATAAACAAGTGTTCAAAGAAATGGGAATACATGAAAGGTCACTGTTGGTGTGTGCCAGAAGAGAAATAAAAGAACTCAAGAAAAAGAAAGAAAGCAAAGAGCAGTGAGTGCTAATTCTGATGAAATGTGTATTCCATGGAATACACCAGCTACGTCACACAAGTGGCCGGTCGCTTCACTTCTCGCCAGTGACTTGTAGGCTGAGCTGAACCTCGCAGCAGTGAAGTTATCAATGGTATTTAATGATTGAAACATGTGTGAACATAGTGAATTACGCCCATGTCATGTTGTGTAGAAGCAACTACAGTTCAAAACAGCCTAATATTTCAGTGTTAAAATTCCTTACTGACTTGGTTCGGAAACCAAAGTGGATCTTAGCCATCCATCGAACCAAATTTGTCTTTTCGACAAGCTCTGTTGTGTGCATAAAACACTTCGACGAAAGGTTCATAATTAGGGAGGATTCTGTTAAAAGACCCGATGGCTCCATTTTAACTGGAAAACGTGACTATTTGAAACTCTCAAACGATGCTATTCCTACTAAGTTTGAAAATGTGCCATCCTATGTCTAAAAATCTTCCTACACCGAGGAAACCCCCTATTCAAAGACGAAAAGAAATTGAAAAACGGGAAGAAGAAAGAATAAAAGCTGTGGAAGAAGATGATAGGATCAAGGACTTTTCAGTATTAAATGCAAATTAGGTTTTGACAAAGTTTTTATCAATTTTGACAGCCAAAGGCTCTGTATTTTCAAAATTTATATGACTGAGGAAAATGTTCCGAAAATTGGTACTTCTTTAACATTAAACGAGACTCTTGATTTTAAAGCCGTAAAGCATGATATTTTGATCAAGGATAACCCTGATATACGTGCATTAGGTGACGGAGGCAAGATGTAAAAATGGTCGAATTTGAGAAGTATCTGTAACTTCCTGTTTGGTCCTGCTTGTGACTCTAAAGTGACTGTCCATGACAATAGAAACTGTGAACAAAATAATCGACGAAATTAAAAGTGAAGATGATGACTGTGTCATTACTGATGAAATAGAATTTTGCAAGAAACTGTTAAACTCAGCCTTTGCAAAGAAAGTGTCTTACTCCTGTACACTCATAACATGGTTCACTTCAATATTTTTCGCATTCCCTTGGCCATATAAGAATATAAGACAAACGTTCCTTACAAGGCCTCAAGCTGTGTATTTACAGTCTTTTACTGCAAAACTAGGCATTGGAATTATTTGAAAAAGAAACTAAAATTGTTAAGTGAACATGAAAGATTTTGTAATTTGTTGCTGGATAAGGTCTATGTAAAACCTGAGCTTAACTTTAAAGGAGGAAAGGTAGAGGGAGTTGCTTTTAGTAGTAAAAGTGGAGAAAATAACACTACACTAGCTACAACTGTACAAACTTTTATGTTGACATCTATTCTTAAAAGGAAATAAAGACGTTGTTGGTTTGCTTTCGTGTAAGAACCTAACGTCACATGTCTTAGAAGAACTAACTTTGCAGATTTTATTGTTAACATTTTGATCACACAATTTAAATTATTTAATCTCTACTTAGTATAAAACAAAGTCTCAGATTCTTGGATGCTACGTGTAAACTCAAGAACCACTGGATGGATTTTGATGCAGTTTTCACCATTCTGTAAAGGATATCTCGAGGATGATTTCTGTAGAAAATAATTTATTTATGATCAAAGGCAGCCGAGCAGTAACTATTTCAGTCGAAAAGTCGAAAAAAAAACCTGGCGTCCGAGCGCTTTGTAAGCTTACGCTGGGCAATCCGTTAAAAATATCTATATACTATGAGTGGATGAATTGTTCAGCATGAAAAGTTCTACAAAAAAGTCCGCAAGAGCATGTCTATCTTCAATACATCGCCCACTATAAGTGTTTTTACGTTTTAATTTCTTCCAACCATGTCCATTCAACTACTGAGGCGACAGTTCATGAACTGATGGGAATACTAGTTGCCATTTCTGGTCCGTATTGACGTATATAAATAGTTTAATCAGTTGAAACTTTCCGTCAAATCAATACAAATATTTTTTTGCGCTATTGTTGCGCTAAGTTAGGTACATGTTTCGAACCTTGTATACCGGTCCTTCATCAGCCTTTCACACAAATGGCCACACATCAAATCAACACTGAACAAAATCCAAAAAATGCATGCACACTAATAATACATATTAAAAACATTACATTAAAAATTCTGTACGAAACATATTAAAAACACATGTTAAAAGTTCTAAGAGTCCACTTCACTTGTTCATAAGCACATGTCTTTCTGATAGGAATCTTATCCTATTCTGTTGTCTGCTTCCTGTCATGTGGGGAACGGAATTAGAATATTAATCCTATTTGAATGGTCCAAATGCAAAGACTTTTAGGTACTCCCTTTTGATAGGAGACTTGTCCTGTTCTGCTTCTTGTCATATGTGGAACGGAAATAGAATAGTATTCCCATTTGAATGGTCCAAATGCAAAAGACTTTTAGGTGCTCCCAGCCTAGACAAGTATTCCTCTCCCAGTGTGTGCAGTGAACCTGTGCGCTTGAAACAGTTGTTGCAACTCAATTGAGCACCTAAAAGTCTTTTGCATTTGGACCATTCAAATGGGAATACTATTCTATTTCCGTTCCACATATGACAAGAAGCAGAACAGGACAAGTCTCCTATCAAAAGGGAGTACCTAAAAGTCTTTGCATTTGGACCATTCAAATAGGATTAATATTCTAATTCCGTTCCCCACATGACAGGAAGCAGACAACAGAATAGGATAAGATTCCTATCAGAAAGACATGTGCTTATGAACAAGTGAAGTGGACTCTTAGAACTTTTAACATGTGTTTTTAATATGTTTCGTACAGAATTTTTAATGTAATGTTTTTAATATGTATTATTAGTGTGCATGCATTTTTTGGATTTTGTTCAGTGTTGATTTGATGTGTGGCCATTTGTGTGAAAGGCTGATGAAGGACCGGTATACAAGGTTCGAAACATGTACCTAACTTAGCGCAACAATAGCGCAAAAAAATATTTGTATTGATTTGACGGAAAGTTTCAACTGATTAAACTAGTTCATGAACTAGCTAAGGGCGAGTCTATCATCCCAGTTACAGCCTAGCTAGTGGGCGAACCTATTGCCCCAGATACAGCCAGCAGCAAACCGTTGAGTCGTGTTGAGTTAAGACTTCTGAGAAGGGTGGTTGTGTTTGTAGTTTCTGTGGAAGTGCAACTCGGGTTTTCTTCATTTCGCCTGTGAAACACAGTCAAGTTAAGATTGGACGGAAGGGGGATTTGAGTTTCATTCACCTCCCCATTCCCTGGAAGTGCAACTCTCATTTCGCGGGTGACCTTTTCGTTCCGCAAAATTCACAATCAATTTAAGATTGGACGGAAGGGGGATTACATTATATTAAATTATACTGATTGGGGTATAATCTCTACTTAGTATAAAACAAAGTCCCCGATTCTTGGATGTTCTGGTAATCTAGAGAACCACTGAATGGATTTTGATGCTGTTTTCACCATTCTGTAAAGGATATCTCGAGGAAGGTTTCTGTAGAAAGTAATTTATTTTTGACCAAAGGAAGTCAAGCACTAACAATTTCAGTGAAAAGGTAAAAAAAAAGCCTGGCGTCCGTGCGCTTTTTAAGCTTTCGCTGGGCAAACCGTAAAAAATATCTAAATACTATGAGTGTAAGAATTGTTCAGCATCAAAAGTTCTAAAAAAAAATCCGGGAGAGCATATCTCTATCTTCAATACATCGCCTACTATTTTTTTTTTTTTTACATTTTCATTTCTTCGAACAATCTCCATTCAGTTAAGAGTACTAAGGCGACAGTTTACGAGCTAGCTAGGGGCGAGTCTATCACCCCAGTTACAGTTTAGCTAGCGGGCGAGCTTATTGCCCCAGATACAGCCAGCAGCAAACTGTCGAGTCGTGTTGAGTTAAAAACTTTAGAGAAGAGTGGTTGTGTTTGCAGTTTCCCTGGAAGTGAAACTCTGCTTTTAAGATTGGACGGAAGGGGGATTTGTGTTTCATGCACCTCGTCATTCTTAAATTACGTCTAACAAGAATTTGTTGCACATGCATCTCCATGATAATATAATTAATAGGGCTCGGATTTTTAGGTAAATAAATATTTTCTGATGTAAATACATACTTTAAGCATTTTTCCTATAAATGCACACATTCCTGCTTTTCACTTATTAGCACATAAAAAGGCATAATATTTACATTTTTTAAATCAGTATGCTAGATCTTTCAGTTTATTGAATTTTTGTTCTGTCTTACTTCAAAGGGGAAAAACCTGTGAGCTATATATCTAATCATCATGCAGCTTGCAACTGTGTTATTCTTCACTTGTCGCCCCGTGCCACTCACTGTGTAAGCTGGGGATTTCCTTGTCCATAGCCACACTGCACTATGTGCTAGACCTCCCCCTCCCCCAGCTACCTGGAAGCAGTGTCACTCATATGCAGTTCATTTCTGGCACTGTGAAGTGTAAGGCAGTTCTAGTGGTAAAAACAACTGCAAGTTATCGCTTGTTGCAGAATTTTAAGATAATTTTACTTGTGATGGGGGCGTTCTGTTCTGCCAACCGTGTGGGAAAGCAATCAAGGCTGAACAGCGATCTCAAGTTACACAACACCTCAAGGGCAAGAGACATATTGGCCCAGTTTCGCGCCTTCTGAATAAGTGTTTCGCGATAATAGTCCTGTCATTTTTGATGGACAACCTGAAGATGGATCTCGTTGTGTATTGTAATGCTTCAGCAGTCAGTGAGTCAGAATAAATTGCATTTGTGAGTACTTCATATTGTTTATATTGTTTATATTGTTTATATTCACATTAATAAACTGAATTATAATTACATATTTTTACTTTTTTGTCACATATTTCAGGAATTTTTAATACATAAAAAATAAATATTTTCTCGATTTTTAGCACCTAAAAATCCGAGCCCTAATAATTAATAGTCCAGTCAGTGATTTTAACCCATCATGCCGAGACGTAAAACGGATATTGGTCGTTGTTCATTGACATTGGAAAAAAAAAAGCTTATCACGTAATGCATTCATAACTGTTCCCAGTGGCTTCGGTGGCGTAGTTGGTAGCACGCTGAGCTTCTATGCCCAATATCGCGGGTTCAAACCCGGCCGAAGTCGTAGGATTTTTTAAGAACATTAAAAATCCCTCAGTATGTCTTCCTTTGGAGGGGAAGGAAAGCCGGTTGTCCCATGTCATATATTTATGGCATGTTAAAAAACCTTCCACTAATTACACCTGTGTGAAGCTAAATTAATATAGGTTAAACATTTGACAAACATTCTTAGGTTCCTACGTTCGTCGTCAAGAGCCGACTGATGTGGCATCTGGTAACTAATTTCTGAACTAGTTGGTCGTTGATGGTGGCGTTTAGCGGCAAAAGTAGGAACTACTTGAAAATTGATCGTCTGCAGTCCTTACTTGAATTAAAACAGATACACACACTAATACAGTCATCATAATTAACACCGGTTATCAGACAGATTCTACACACACCCAAAGTACACGGGGCTACATGACCGCGTTGTCGCAGCCCCTAAACTGAGGAACCAACCAACCTAACTGTTCCCGGGCAAAGCCGGGTCGGGTTGCTAGTATACTTATAAGTGACTAGCAGGACTACCCGCTCTTCGAACGGTCTTCGGTATTAATAACCAGACGTTATCAATTAGCTACTGTTGCAATGGTTAGGGGCTTGTCATTCCTTCATAAGTTTATCGGAACAAAGTTAGTTTTCTGGGTATATCACAGACACTGTTAATTTAAGGGGCTTAAAATGTGGTTTTCGGAGACCCTTTATAGACTCCCGAGTTTTGTGTCACACATTGAGAAGCGCAACATATGCTTTGGTCGTCTTTATAGGATAATTTTTATTTTTCGCCTATTTTAGCATGTATTTTGAAAAATTGTTCCTTATACCCACCCTTCTATGAGAAGTACGTTGAAGAGTTTTCTAAATGATTGGTGTATTGACTCATGGTTACAATACCTAATTTTATAATGTTCCAAGCATCCGAACACTAGTTATAGGCGTACATAAACATAAAGATATATCAACCACACAGTGTCAAACAAAATCATCTTTACGATGAACCCGTTTGTCGACAAAAATATGATTAGTTACAATGTGCTCTCAAACTAAATTCACCTAACGTGTGAAAATAATATTGTAAACCTCCTAGACGAAATGCAATATATGTCAAATTAAAACTGACCCTCACTGTTGTGGAAAGTCCCCGTCTCCAGGAAGACCCCCTTTAATGAATTATAAAGGCTTGTGGTGCGTGAAAATTTGGGAATTTTAGCCTCCAATGGCCCAAATTCCCAAAAGCTGTAAAAAACACTATTCCAATCCAAGAATTTTTGAAAATAATGTTGCTGTTTGGAGATATAATAGACCTTCTGTACAATATATCGCACGTGTAAGTCGCATGTAAAAATTCCAGCGTACCCCTTGACCGCCTTAATCGCATTGTTGAATTTTACAGTTGATGTTTGATTCTATGATAACCTTATAGCCATTTGCAAACTTTTGCAGAAATTTAATAAGGAGTGGCATTGCTTCTTACAGAAATAGATGGAAAGTTGGATGTCACCTCTTGTGATACTGTTGTCATGGTTACCGGCTTGCATTACTTCATTAGTTTCTTCTTGTTCTTCTTCTTTCGGATGGGCCAGCTAAGGACCACGATGTTCAACTTTTCAGCTTGGCGAGGGACTTGATGTTTGCCCAATATTCGCGCATTCTCTGGCTATGTTTCTCCTTTCTCTCTTTTGTCCAGATGATGCCGGTTTTCTTACAGTGTGGTCTGTCCTGAAAACTCTTCTGTTTAAGTATCTTTCCGAGATGTGATCGGCTTCTAATATCACTTTTCATTATCTTCTGTTCTTGGATGTCCTTGCTAACTTCTGGTAGCCACTGTGTCACGTTCTTTCTATTCCCCCAATACTGTAGTTGAGAAGCCGGTTGTTTAGTCTTGTTGGGTTCATCCATGAGACATGTCCGTAGAAAGCTAGACGTCTCTTCCTGGCCACATCTGTGATTTTCTCGGTATATCTATATAGCTCCTGATTTGGTCTTCTTCTGTACTCGTCATCTATTTATTAGTTTATTAAATGAAATTAGTTTTCTGAGAATATTTCAGAAACATGGTTTTAGAGCCTTAAGACGTAGTAGCCTCCGAGCCACCGAGGGGCCGAAAAAGAGCTTTGTCTTGTCCTTGTACATTGATTTCTTAAAGAAATGCAGAACGCACAATCTAGTTCCTCGACACATAGGCGCGTTTCAGAAAAAAAGATTTTATAACAACTTTGAACGGAAAATACAGCTAATGATCAACCAGAAAATCCTGCAACGTGAATTGAAATTTTTATACATAAAGAAAAATCAAATAAATAACTTTTTATATGAAGTTCACTTAGAGGCCGCCAACTTCACGGATAAGGACGAATGGGACTCCTTCCTTCTCCATGTAGAGGAAGTTGTCGCATTCCACGCCAGCAAAAAGGTCGGCACTTTAAACAGGAAGTTAGACCAACTAATGCAGCAGGCATGCACGGTGAGCAACGAGGAACCAGACGCTCCAACCCATGAATTCCAAGAACCGTTTGAAAACTTATCCAATGTTGATTTTAACCAGGCAGAAATCGAATTAATGGAAAAAGGCTATAAACGTAACTGGCACTCCTCCTACAATAATAAAACTAATTTAACAGTACTAATAGCAGAATCGGAAGCGGCAATCCAAAAACTCCCAATAGAAAAAAGGAATGAAATCAGACACGTCATCAACAAGAAAATCAACAAAATAATAAAACAGGATAATAAACAACCCCACACAAAAAATGTCACCAACCTGAAAAAGAAAATCGCTCAAGAGAATTTAATAATAACAAAGGCCGATAAAGGTAACAACAGCGTTATTTTAAATAAAGGCGATTACATCGAAAAAACGGAATCTTTTTTGAGCAACAAAAATTTTAACATCATCAGCAAAGATCCCACAGGACCCACACAACGAAAGCTTAAGCAGCTATTAAAGAACACCAACATGATTTTAGATGAATATCAAATCAGTAAACTGGTCAATATGAACCCAGGCATACCAACCCTCAGGGCACTACCAAAAACTCATAAGGATAACGTACCGATCAGACCTATTGTAAACTTCAGAGGTAGTCCAGTTTACAAGCTGTCACAATTCCTTCAAAATTTTTTGAAGAAACACTATACATTTTCGACCAATAATGCAATTAGAAATTCCATTGATTTCTGTGAACGCACGAAAGTTTTAAATATAAAAGGCACAGAAACTTTGCACACTGCTGACATCAGCGATATGTATACGAACATCCCAGTAGGTCCCACTGTAGACATAATAGAGGAAAATTAAAAAATGCACAGTAGGATGTCACATGGTGAAATCAAGGAGTTCATTAATCTGTTAAAATTTACCGTACAAAACAATTATTTCACGTTCAATCAAAAAATCTACAGGCAGACAGAAGGATTGGCCATGGGTTCCCCATTATCAGGCATAATGGCCAATATTTACATTGACCATTTGGAGAACATTAGTATCAGTAAAATAAAAGGCATCAGTTATTGGGCAAGATACGTCGACGACGTTTTTCTGATAGTAGATAATGAAATCAGCAACATCAATAACATCACAACAGAGCTAAACCAAATTGATAATAGCATCAAATTTACCACAACATCCGAAATAAAACAGTCTATAAACTACCTGTATCTAACTGTCATTAGGGACACCATGGGCCTACGATTTAAAATTTACAAATAGTTTATTCAGTTTGTATTGATCTGACGGGAAGTTTCAACTGAATAAACTATTCATATACGTCAATACGGACCAGAAATGGCAACTAGTATTCCCATCATTAAAATTTACAGGAAACCAACCCAAACGCACACCACCATTAGGAAAGATTCAAATCACCCGGCCAGCCATAAAAAGGCTGCTTTCAGGGCATATATCAACAGAGCTATTAACGTACCCCTCTCAGAACAAGATTGGAATAAAGAGCTTTCTACCATATACCAGATCGCCATAGCCAATGGTTTTAGCAAAATGTATGTCGACTCCCTTTTAAGCAAAATTAAAAACAAACCAGTCACAAGTTTGCAACCAATAGAAAAGAAGAAGTCTTTTGCAGTTTTCACATACGCAAATCAGCTAACGCATAACATCACGAACGTTTTCAAGAAACAAGAGGTTAGAATAGCATACAGAATAGACAACACCACTATGAAACACTTATTTAACTCCAAATCTATCAACAAACAAGACAAATTCCAGAAATCCGGTATTTACAGAATAAAGTGCAAGGACTGTGATGCTTATTACATAGGTCAAACGGGGCGTAGTTTTAAAATAAGATATAATGAGAATTTCAACGCTGCGAGGCAGAAAAAATTCTCAGCCATTAATAATCACATGCAGGAATATAACCACAATTTTTCGAAAATTGAGGAAGACTTAGAAATTTTACATTATTGCAGCAAAGGCATTATGCTTAATATTTTGGAATAGCTTGAGATAGACCAGGCCTTGAGAAACAACCCGTTACACAATCTGAATGAAATCAATTTCGATAGCAACGTTTTATATGAAACATTGACAAACTATGTCACCTACAACAAACTTAAAAAACCCCCATAAATAAACAGATCTAGGATCGTAGTACCACCCAACCTCCTTTGCCCCTCCCTCTCCAAGTACCTCCCCGCCCCTCCGCTCATGCTTCCACCTATGGTAATTTCTACCCGTACATGTCTCACATGACCTCGCCTCGCCTGGATGCAGCACCTCAGTTGCTACAGCTGATTCAAGCGTGCATGTTCGCTGCATGCACTTGGGAGGTAAGGATTTTCTAGCAGTCGTTTCTGTTTGATCAAATTGGTGTATTATCGCTTAAGTTCATTCACTTAATAAATTTAATAATATTTTTTCGTTCAACAGAGGACTATTTGGTGCGGTCTGGAATCAACCTAAAAGTTTTTTCATATTGGAACTACTCAAATGGGACTACTGGTCCATTTCTGTTTCGTATACATGACAGTGGGACTCCCTTCGCTAAATGAAATACATTATTGCACATTCAGACAAGAAACCAAGAAGCAGCTAATGAACAGGACAAAGATCTCTAATCATAACGGCACATATTCATATATTGACGATTGAACGAGTCAAATGAACCTGCAGTACTTTTAATGTGTGTTTTTTAATATGTTGTACAGTTTTAATGGAACGTTTTAATATGTGTTTATGAATGTCTTAGTGTGCATGCATTTTATTTTTGATATTGTTCAGTGTTTTTGATGTGTTTGCCATTCATGTGATATGTCGAGGCTGATGAAGGACCGATTTTTGTATGGTTCGAAACATGTACCTTACTTAGCGTATTAATAACGCAAACGAACAATTTGTATTGATTCGGCGGAAAGCTGCAAACTGATTAAATAATTTGTCCTTGTATGCCATAATATAATAATAATCATAATAATAGTTTAATAATATAGGGATAGGGATATAATAGACCTTCAGTACCACACCCGCACGTGTACATCGCATGAAAACATTCTAGAGTAGCCCTTGACACCCTTAAGCGCATTATATACGTATTGATGAATTTTACAGCCTAAGTTGGTTCCGTGATAACCTTATAGCTGCTTGCAAACTTACACAGTAATGTAATAAATGGAATTGCATTGCGACTTACAGAAATAGCTGGACTTCTGAGATTGTGTTGCCATGGTTACCGGCTTGCATTCTTTCATTAGTTTCTTCTTCTTTTTCTGCTTTTACGGCCTCATTAGACCACTTCAGTCAATCATTTCTTGGTCCTCTTCTTCAGTAAGTTTCCTTCCCGAGTCGCCCAGTAGCTTTTCATTCGCACTGATCTTCTCAGGCGTTCCTCATGTGTAAATACCCTTTTTACTGTATTACGTTTGTCTATTTTAGCCTGAAATCTTTTTTTTAATCTCTCAGTTTTTTTTTGTTTTGTTTTGTTTTGTTTTGCGAGTCATCCAAGGTTATTTCTAATTCTTTCATATCTTCTCTAATTTCCTTAATCCATCCTACTTGTTGTTTCATATTCCAAAGTTTCACTCCATTTTTTTTTCTAGATAACCTGGTTTCTGGTGTCCTCATGATGTGACCAAAAAAAGAAATCAGTTTCTTCCGAATAGTATCAGTGATGGGCTCCAGTTCTCTGTATACCACTTCATTTGGTACTATCCGCCACTGTCCATCTTTCTGATATTTTTTATTTATGCATGTTCTAGCTATTCTTCTTTCTACTTTTAAAATTTTGTCGATTCTGTTTTTCAGAGTAACTTTAAAAAGAGTTTCACTTCCATATGTCACCTCTGGTTGAACCACCGTCTTGTAATGTTTTCATTTTATTGCGATTGATAGACATTTTCTTTTATATGTAGACCATGTTAATTTTTGGGCTTTTATCATTTTATTAGTTCTTTCTTGCCATGCAGGTTTCTCATCCAAGTTGTAAGTTATAATTTCTCCTAAGTATTTAAATTGCTTCACTATTTTGACTTTCTTGTTATTTACTCTTATGTGATTGATTACAAGTGGATTTGCTACCATTATCTGTCTTTTCAAATGATATCTGAAGTCCAATTTTTTGTGCTAGATTTTGTAGGGTATTATTTGATTTCTGGCTTCTTGAATATTAGTTTATTAAATGAAATTAGTTTTCTGGGAATATCTCAAAAGCTGTTGGTTTTAGGACCTTAAAATTTGGTTTTCGGGGACCCATAGGGCCTCCGAGTTTTGTTTCTCACATTGAGATGCTGAAAATGAGCCTTGTCTCGTCTTGATATGCCCATTTCAGCATGTATTTTATGGGGTAGGCCCCCTTTTATGAGAGGTACGGAGAAGAGTTACATCAATGATTACTTTCGTGCCTCTGATGGACATCTGTACCAAATTTTACGTTGATCCACTCGGCCGTTCTCGAGTGATGCGCGTGCAAAGTTGAACAGACAGACAAAAATTTTGTTTTTGCGCGTAACCGTCATAAACCAGTCTGAAATGCGTTAATAACTCAAATTTCCGTGGAAATTCAGAAAAAACTGTCAAACTTTCATTTTTATATATATTGAGATAAGTATGAATCAATGTTTTTTCACTGCGACTCTCAAAGAAACATTCTGAGTCTGCTTGTCAACAATGTTCTGGAAAATAGAAACTTCGTGTTTGAAACATGCAGTGATTGTGGAAGTAGTTTTAAAAAATTTGTTGACAAATGTATAGGCATCGTTTGTAATGTATTATTGAATAACTATAGAAAAGTTATCGAAGACAAACTCATGGTTAAGAAGAAGAAATCCTCTAGTAATGACACCCATAAATCACCAAAGAAAGAAAAATTGGTAAATTGAAACCTTAGGAATTGTTAGATAAGTTTTAAGCAGAAGCCTAATTTTTAAGAAAGGTTCCAACCTATTATTGTGAATTGCTATCACGTATTTGCCTTGAAACATTAAAACTATTTTTATAGGTATTATGTGTTTTAATCTTTTATATGAAACTGTGTTCTGTTACAAATGACAGTTGTCAGCTTAAATTTATGTAAGGAAATGTCTATTGAGGTAATATTGGTACATAAACTGCCCTGCTACTTTTCCCCTTGCATAAAACTCGTGTAGTACACTAGCCTAAATACAACTGCAATTGAAGGCTTGTTCAAATACATCGATAAGGTTCAATAAACAAACAATACCATGGTGACAGTGAGAGCGGGCCGTACACTGCCATGCTGAATGTGGGCCACTTTTGTGACGTCACGGCCGGAGCCTTCTGGCCTGTCTATCTAGTGTGATCTTGGTCCAATGGAACCTCAGTTGGGAATCTCTTAATGTTAAGAAATTTAGTGTTTTGATGTATTTTAGCATACCAAATGTTATATTCATTAATGCTTCATAAAGTGTTCTGTTCGATATGGGCCTATAACAAAAGAAGGTTTGCACTAATGGAGCTAAAAAGATGTGCATAACATGTATGAAAATTTTAAAGTATAATTAAAATAATATTTTATTGTTATGTTGTTTACTTTCATGTTGTTAATGGCTTATTGTCTGTTGAGTGCTAAATGTGTATAGAGTGCCATTTGAATAAGCCAGGTGTAAATGAGAGAATATCTAAAGAAACCACAATGGATGGTTCAGCTCTTCTGAATTGTGATGAAGTAACTTCTATGACAATGTGTGTTAAATTTAATATTTGGGCATGTTATACATTATCCCAGGATCCAGCCTTGCTGTTCTTCCTATTGATGACTGCGGTCGCAAGAGTAAGACGATGCCTCTGCTCCATGCTCATACAGATACTGTGACAGATATGGACTTTTCTCCTTTTCATGATGGCCTCCTTGCTACAGGATCTCAGGACTGTCTTGTGAGTACATTCTTTGTACTTTCTGAAGTATACTTGGAGATGACTTGAAGTGTATGATGTCACTTCACTTCTATTTGATTATGGTACATTTATTATTTTGCATCTTCAAATACTCTTTAGTTAGTAAGTGAGGAATGGGACATTGATTCATGTAGTACTTTGATACTCTCGATATTTTATGGTATTGAAGCACACTGTTCAGGATTGCTTCTTGTGGGGGCAGTGTGTTGCCAAACCACACGTCAGTGGCGCGCCATGAGAGACTAGACGTCAACTATGCCCGCCAGCGGCTTTATGGACAACTAATCAACAGCTCTGCCCTATCTGGTAGCCAATCTGATTTTGTAGTCCTCGTTTTTCCTTTGTTGATATGTAGGTATTATTCTTAGAGTTTATGCTGTCTTCGTTCTGGCTCTTGGTCAGACTGGATTAATAAAATAATTAATAAAACTCTGTGCTTTCGTGAAATGATTCAGCCCTAATAAGATTTACTGTTCATTTCATAAGCATTATCATCATTCAACATTTTGGTCCTCTGGGCCGGATGCACAGGGTATTCTAATTAATTATGTCAAGTTGATATGCGAATCGACCGAGAGTGATACCATGCAATCTTTGTGATTCTCTGGCAATCTGTGTGACGTGTTACGCTGTATTTTTATAACTTCCACAAACTCGTGACCCACTAGCATCTTGCTACACCAACCAGATCATCTCTCCACCTAGGGACGGGTAGCATCTCGATTACAGCAGTAAGCCGAGGTCTTAATTACATTTATTAGCAGTCAATCTTGTGTGCAGTATGGATCCTAGTGTTCGGGAAACGCTGACAAAGAAACGAGCTATCGGTAAATCCAGTCACCAACATCCAAAAATATATTGAATCTCTAACGGATGACATTGATATATTTAATATTAAAATCAGACGCGAAGCTCTGCAGCAGGCCTGGGATAGTTAGAACACTATTCAGGATGAACTTGAAGTAGAAGACGATACCCAAAATCACGCAGCTGATAGGGAGTTATTTTCAGACATCTTTTATGAGCTATACACTAAAATGACTAAATTAATTGAAACTAGTGACAAGGTTGAAAATGAATCACATAATAGCCTAAATTCTCCTTCTAACACTACAACATCTACCTGCAAATTAAAATTTGCTTACGATAAAGCTGCCTACATTTAGCAATAATTTGATAGATTTTAGGCATTTCCATGACACATTTCAGTCTTTAATTGTTTGAAATGAATCGTTATTTGACATTCCGAGATATTATTACCTTCTAGCTTCTGTATCAGATGAGGCACACACATTAATTGCCAATCTCCCAGTTACATCTGACAATTTCAAAATTGCATGGGCTTTAATTTGTGCAAGGTACAATAATCCTCAATTTGTTGCAACGACACATATCAAAGCTCTGTTAGCCCCTCCTGTCGTAGCTAGAGAATGCCCGAAAGTACTTCGAGAGTTACTCAGCCATTGCAAAAGCAATCTTAATGCCATTCTGGCGTTAGATTTAAAAATACCACTGCATGAATTAAATATTTCCCAGTTATACTAGAAAAAGGTTGATTACAATACTAGAAAGGACTGGGAACTTTGACCTTGTTCTCAACCCACATTCTTGAATGATTTTCTGCTATTTCCATAACAACGGTGTCAGGCTTTAGAACCTCTGGGTTCCAAGATGCACTCTTAAAGGCTCAGAATTGGACATGACTAATAGTAGAATTACCAAGGAAACAACGAAAAATACATGCGTTCTATGTAATAATGCCCATTACTTGTATAAATGTTCTAAGTTTCGTGAATCTAATTTACAACAAAGACTTAACATCGTGAAGCAAAATCATCTCTGTTTCAATTGTCGATTCAGTGGACACAAGGATACCACTTGTCCATCTGAACATAGATGTCGCCAGTGTGGTAGGAGGCATCGCACATTAATCCACGTACAAGAGTCACAAGCTAGCTCACAGCAGCGTCAAGAACGGCCATTGCAAGAGAACAAGTTTTCAGTTTATTGTTCATTTAAGCAAAAACCAGTTACTCAAATTCTGCTAGCCACAGCGCAAGTCATGGTGTATGACAGTGCAGGTTATCATCATAAGTGTAGGGCACTCTTAGATTCTGGGTCACAGACAAATTTCATAACAGAAAATCTAGTTCAACGCCTTCACTTGAAGAATGTTCGTAATTAGATTCCGATTCAAGGGGTTAATGAAGTTACCTCCAAAATAGATCATAGTGTACAGGTACAATTCAAATCGACTTCAATTGAGTTCATTTCCAACATTATATGTTCTTTATTACACTCTATCACTGGTGACATGCCCTCTCCATCACTGCAAATCGACGACTGGAATATTCCTGACAATATCTAATTGGCTGATCCTACATTTTGCAAGCCAGGAAGAACACCTCTACTGTTGGGTACTGAGCTATTCTATAATCTTTTACGTCCTGATAGAAGAACTAGGCCCAGAAACTATCCCGTTCTTCAAAACATCGAATTGGGATGGATTCTGCCCGGAAAGATCCAGGCTTCAAGACCCGAAAATCTTACCACTAAACCACACTGTTCATTCCTACTTCGAAATGATGCGTCTTTAGATCAGCAGCTACAACGCTTTTGGAAACTAAAAGATCTTCCATTGAAACAGTTGATGTCCGATGAAGAATTATGCGAACATAATTTCAAACAGAACGCCACTAGAAACTCGATTGGTCGTTGCATTGTTCGTCTGCCATGTCGGACAGAGCAAGTTAAACTTGGTGAGTCTTTTCGCCTCGCCAAACAGAGATTGCTGCAAATAGAATGTCGGCTGCTCAAACAACCCGAAGTACATCAGGCTTACAACGAATTTATGTGCGAATACGAACAATTAGGATACATGAAAGAAGTTGAAATTGGTACTACTCCTGAAACTATTGAAACTTTCTATTTGCCCCACCATGCAATATTTAAGGCCTCAAGTACAACTACCAAAACACGAGTTGTCTTTGATGGATCTGCACGCTCTAGCAATGGACCTTCCCTAAACGATACCTTGTTAGTTGGGCCATAATCCAACAAGATTTATACTCCATTGTACTTCGTTTTAGAATGCATCCCTTCGCTTTCACAGCTGGCATTGCTAAAATGTATAGGCAGATTCAGGTTGATCCATGCGACACATCCTTACAATGGATTCTTTGGCGAACTTAACCAGATCTTCCTATCAAGATCTTTGAACTATCCACAGTGGCGTGTGGGACCAGCAGTGCTCCTTTTCTAGCCACGCGTTCGATACATCAACTAGTGGACGTGAATGAGCACTATACCAAGGCAGAGAAGCACTGCAGTTACAGAGTGACATGATAGCACTACTTGAAAGAGGAGGATTTCCGCTTCGTAAATTCTCTGCTAATCACACAGCGCTATTGGAAGCATTACCAGTGGAGTACCAAGAGACTCAGTCTCCCATTTCGCTAGACAATAGCGAAGGTGTCGAGACACTCGGTCTATTATGGAATCCATCAGCAGATCAATTCTTGATTTCCAGATCTTCAAATGACACATCTGTCTATAGTTCGGTCAATCACAGACCCACAAAGCGCAAAGTCGCTTCCATCGTGGCTTCTACGTTCGACCCCCTTGGGTTAATTAGCCCAATTGTAAAGTAATTGGTATTCTGCCCGAAGGCAGGTCCGAGCCTCCGAAGAGGCTACCCCCAGCCGGAGTTTACGTGCAGTAGGGTTGCTAGGGCCTTTCCGCTCCTCCTTTTGTGAGCCAACAGCGTGTAGTACCTAGAACCGGCATACCATCCAAGTTCTGACTACGCCGAATGCTGCTTAACTGCGGAGTTCTCATGGGATCCGGTGTTTAAACATGGCCAGGCCGTTGGCGAGCCCAATTGTAATGAGGCATAAGATATTTCTGCAGGAACTGTGGCTTTCGAAGTCAGATTGGGTCACTCCACTTCCTGATGAACTCATGTCGAAATGGAATCATTTGTTTCATCATCTTCAACAAATCAACAGCATCAGCATGGATCGTCTTGCAATGCGATATAACAATTCAGCGAACATTCAGTTGCACGGGTTTTGTGATGATAGCGAGGAGGCCTATGGCGGATGTCTGTATCACGTTCAAGAAATCATGAGGGGAATATTTCCAGGCGGCTGCTATGCTCCAAGTCACGTGTAGCCCCTGTCAAAAAGATTAGGCTTCCACGTCTTGAATTGTGTGGAGCGGTCTTGCTAGCATGTTGATCAAAAAGACAGTCCCGATTCTCTGTATTCACCTCTTCACAGATTCTAGCATTGTTTTGGCTTGGATTAATGCTTTACCTACGCGATGAAAAACATTAGTTGCCAACAGTGGCTTTCATCCAGAATAATACCAGTACGGAATATTGGGGTCATGTTTCAACACATGACAATTCTGCAGACCTGATATCTTGTGGTGTGGATCCATCAAAAAACTTGCTTCGGCTTTTCCCAATTAATTGGGGTTGCCGGAGCCAACCAGGCAAATTTGGCCGGGGATTTAAGTCCACAACCCTTCTAGAAACTCAGATGTGGTGGAAAGGACCCAAGTGGCTCAATGATTTCCATGAATTCTGGTTGGAAGAACTACCAGAAATGTGGTCAGTCACAACATTGCTGTATACATCCAATTCTGCTGATGATATTACGAAAACATTCTCTTCTCAAAGGAAACTATTACGCGTAGTTGCCTACTGCAAGCTTTTCATTGACATTGTCGGCAATCCCACAAATGCAGGAGTGGGGGAACTAACATCACAGGAACTTGAGAAGGCATTACTGCTATGCATCAAAACGGTTCAACAATCCAATTATTCTAAGGAGATCATTGCACTGGCTCAAGGTGACGTCATCGCTAAGAAGAGTAATCTTTTTACTCTCAATTTATTCCTCGACAAAGAAGAGCAATAAGCAACCAAGAGTGTGTATAAACAATTTACAAATGAAATTAGCGAAGCAAGATGCAACTACAACTTTATGCAATAATGCAAAGAAAATTGTTGATTAATGAACCAAAAGTTCAAACAAGTGGCTTTAATTATTAAATTACAACAAATCTTACGGGGAGATATTTCAAAAAGCATTCAAAGATGCTGCAAGGAATGAAACAAGTAAAGAATAACTTTGGCTACCCACCGAGGATGGACCTCGAAGCAAGAGATAGATTGAACAAGGAACAGAAAAAGGCAGGGGGCTACCGAGGCCACTTTAAGTTGCCACGCCAATGAAGCAATAAATAAATACAAAGTGGTAGCAGTAACTGCAAATTCACCACTCATTTGTTGTGGTTAAGATGCCTCTTAAGTTAGGCAGAATAGAAGCTTGAATAGCCTAGATTAAGAACGTAATAAAAATACACAAAGAGTTAAGAAAGCTAAGCAATGATTTGAAAGAGCATAATGTACAAGAATTTGATTGCTCTTTAAAAGTTGGGCGAAGCAGCCTTAAACAAGAAATCCCATATACAACCAATGGGAAAAAGAAGGCCAAATAATTTTAAGTTTAGCTTAAAAGGTGGCTAAATGTACCACTTGATTATTTATGCAGACTTTAATTAATGGTAAATTAAAAGGGGGGGGAGGGGGGGTTAGGTCACTTCAGTGAAACCTCAAATTTACAAGAAGAAAAAAATGTACAAAGGTTATTTACTTAAATTTAAATGTTAGTAAATGGGAAAGAAGAATGGGGTTTGTTTTGAGTTTGTTTGTTCACTTGTTTTGGGTACCCAACACACATGGTACACCTGAAAACCAATATATCAAAGCACACGGAAAAGTCACTATTGAGTTTTATATTGTTTGTTATGATTTGGTAATTAGCGGTAGTTCAATGTCGATAGGATTTTGATGAGTTTGCCAATGTAACTTTGCATAATTAAGAGTCTATTGCTTGATTCGAAATGTCACGAGTTACAAGTAGTGTTAAATGGGGCTAGTAGAAAAATACCTCGTTGAAATTAAGAATAGCCGGTACAGTTTCATGACCCAGTAGAAAATCCCTCGAAGAGGCAAAGTCTGACTTTCGAATTGCTACTGGTTTAGTAGCATAATTCCTACGTTGGGAGAAAAAGTATCCCCTTTTTGACAGATACAGAAATGGAAAGTTTTCATGACAATTCAAATTGCTAGCTTACTTAAGTTTTGGCAAACCAATGTAATATTTCCTTCGTTGAAGGCCGTTAGCGATTACAATAAGCATGTAAAGTCAAATTTTGAGGATAATATTTGTTTAAAATGTTCAGATTAAGAAATTCACACAGACCCCATAAAATTGGTTGATAAAAACACTGAGTTATGTACTTATCTTGTCATCGTTGGTTGATGCAGATTTTCACGGCCAGCCGTTAAAAAGAGTTTTATGTCATGGCGACTATTTGAAAATTCAACTCATCGTTAAGAAGTATAGACTCCTCCCAGCAGGAGAGACCTTCAGTCCGGTTGAGGCTTTAGCGTAGAATGACAGTGTGTATTCCAAGCGTGTAATCGAGAGGCAATCATAAGTTCTCGAAAGAGAAACAAAATGAGTATTGTCCGTTGAGCCATTATAATTAACACTAAAGGTGATAAAAATGTCCAGCATAACTCAACACATTGCTAGCGTTTTGCCCCAGCGTGCCAATTGGGCTCTTCAGTTGGTAAAGGCGCCTACCAAGACGCGTAGCAGGTACACACTGAGAAGGCCAATGCAAGACGCCTTGCCACATATGTGGCCACGTCACGAGCATGCCAGTGCACCACCGGAGTCAAAAACTCCACTTCCAAAAACAATAAACCTTGCTTTGGCATTGAATACAATCAAAAGTTCTCGAAAGAGAACGAACTGAAGAGCCCAATTGGCACGCTGGGGCGAAACGCTAGCAATGTATTGAGTTATGCCGTACATTTTTATCACTTTCAGTGTTAATCGAGAGGCGGCGGAGAGGGAAAGGAGGGAGGAGAACATACAGGCAACATAACAAAAATAAAATTATTATAGTCAAGGATATTTCTTCTTTCAGAAGGTTGAGAGGGAGTTTGTTGGCAGAGACACTGTGGTGGTAACAGAGAACTTTCAGCTATAGCTAGCAGGGTGAGTAGTTCATCACTTTGAGCGCTGGCAATCGTACTGATGTGAAGGTGTGGCGCTAGATAGCGTGGCATGTAGATATTCGGCGCACATGAGTTGCAGAGACGAAATAAGAAATTTTCTGAAATCAGACTAAAGACAGAATGAGGAAATGCATAGAGAGAAAACAGAAATACAAATGAAATCTCTGTTGGTGTTTACAAAGAAGGGAAGTTAGAAAAAAACATGAACAAAGAAGGAAATTCCAAAAGTAGGGACAACTATTAAAAACCAACATAAGCTGTATATTCAGAAGAATATACGAATAAGTGCCTACTGTGTTTCAAACTGAAAGCACAAGACAATCATCAGCTCAGGGGTAATTGCCTTCAAGTAGAGTTAAAATTACTTGCCCATTCTTGACTTTGGGAGTTGATTTCGCAGGCCCAATCAGCATAAAGCTAGGCTCGCCAAGAAGTAAAGTGACGCGGTAACATTGCGGTCTTTGATTGCTTCACCACCAAAGCCGTGCACCATTTACATTATCTTTATTGAAATCCTTTAGTATTGTGAGGCACGCACTCAAGGGATGCTGAAGATTGTTGAAGTTCATATTGGAAAGCACTGATTATTGAGAGGGTTCAACCCCAGGTACAGTGTGCGTAGTGTTCCAAATAGTGGGTAACACAGTTGGCTCGGGATGCACAGGACGAGACGAAACACATGAATGGGCAACAAGAATTTACAAAAGATAAATCAACTCTTAAGGTTGAGTCTTGCAAGGCAGTTGGTACTTCAACACCATCAAAATCTGTCACTGACCGTATGAGACTTCGTACTGTCGATCTTCTGGCGACTGTCAAGAGCTACACTCATTCCAATACCGGTCACTTGCTCAGCATAGCGTACCATAGGTCCAGCAACAGAAAAAACTCGAGCACTTGAAATTCCAACACCAGAGAGTTAGATGCTGAATATACTGGTTTAGTCATAGTGGCTATGTTAATACGCCCATTCTGAGCATACTGACCCCACGATGAAAGGTTAGGTATAGGTGAGCCTAGTGCAGAACTGTGATGAGAACATAGATTATGTCCTATGGTATGGCTATGAGCAGTGTCATTAAGCGCAGTAAACATGCTTGGAAGAACAGAAGTAGATACGATAGGTACAGATCCATTATGTACTGGCACAAAAGGTAATCTCGCACCAGGAATAGAAATTCCACCTATGGAAACGCTAGGCCTAGTGTTGCCGAGACAGAGATGGTTAGATGCCCCGGTGACAGAACTAGGAACATGCTCCGGGTAGTCATGTCTAGAAACGAGGGGAAAGTAATAGATGTAGAAAGATTATGCACTGACACGACCGAACGAGTGCTACCAAGGGCTTGACTGTTATGCATAGAAACAGATGCAGAAGCATTATACATAGACTGATTGAGTACCTATCATGGACGAATAATACACAGAAATTGGAGAACAAGTAGTTCTGGTGGTGCATAGGTTCACAGGATTAGCTTGCGACACAGAAATAGTATTTATTTTATTTAGCGTATGGCACATTAAAACATTAAATTATCACATACATGAGTTTGACACAAATTCCAGCTGTTACAACTATCTATACAAATCGGTATACAAATATTGGATTTCTTTTTGTAATAGGATTTTTTGTAGTACTTGACATTTCGATCTTCTTATGCCTTAGCTGGAAAACCCTGAGAAGGGCTATTTGTATTCACGTTTTGTGACATCAAGCAATATTTTGAGCCAGGAGATCACTGGGATTGTCTGGCTGCCTAAACTCCTTGGTGTAGATGTTTCCCACGGAGTGACCGTTCTTTAGCACCACCCAGGGGACACGTGCAGCTTAAGGAATGCTACGGACGCGAACAGTCTTTGTCCCCCACAGAAATAGTAAAGAAGAGAGATAGAATAACTTGTCAACCTGCATTTGCTCTTTACAAAAAGGTACTGCTACTATATTAGCTACATCATGTGAAATATCTACAAGTAGGACAACAGGCATTTAAGCAAGCAAGGAATTGAGATCTTATGAATTGAGAAGCTTTTATTTCCATGTGGGACTTACCTTTTGTAAACTCATCCCCCCTGAGGGCTGGTAGACACACAGGAACAAGAGATGCCATGGCCTTCTGTAAGGAGCAGTCGTTGCTGAAGACTCGTGTAGTGTTGAATCCTCGTATAGAATACTCATAGGTTAACTTGTTCTCCATCAACGGTTCAGGCGACAGCATGGAGTGCTGATCCATGGTGAGCGATATTTAACAAGTAACAAATGAATTAGCTTTGAGCTTGACCCTACAAACACAACAGATGGCGCAAAACTTAAGGTTAACAGGAAGGGATGGACAACAAGTGGCTTATGGCCCACAGAGGCGAATCAACCACGCTCTGCTACCATACGTGCCCCTCCATGTCTTCACATTATGGTCCATGGAGTGAAGTAGGAGTCTGTACCAGGCGGTTGGTGTGGGGTGCTTTGGATGAGGATTGTTCCACTGTACCATGTTATTGTTTGGCTCTCTCTTTTCTTGAACCAGGAGTTCCCAACTAGCAGGCTGTTCCTCTGGCAGAAGTCCAACAGTCTCTTTCCTTCCTCATTTCTTCCGCCCCAACCCTCTGGTCCTAGAACACTCTCATAACCTTGTCTTTCTCTTCCTACATGGGCATTCAGATCCCCCATAACAATCATATTTCTTCCTACCAGCTGCTTCTGCAATTCCTCTTCAACTCCTCCTTCTCTTCAGAGGCGCAGCCTACTTGTGGAGCATACACTTGCACTATTTCTACGGTCCCTCCCCTCAGTGCTACTTTCACTTTCATCATCCTATCACTTATTCTCCTCACTTCTTCTTTTAAACCATCTCATACTATTACTCCCACTCCATTCCTCTTTCCCTCTTTATTCCCACTCCAGTACAGTCTATAGCCTGTTCTCAGTTCTCTCCTTCCTTCCCCTTTCCACTTTGTTTCTGCCAATCCCAATAAATCCAACTTCCTTCTTTCCATCATATCCACTATCTCCTCCACCTTCCCCGTCAGCGTTCTTATGTTTAAAGTTCCAAATCTTAGTCCGTGTGTACAGCCGTGTCGTCGTCTATTATATCCATCATGTCCGAGGCTCGTTCCATTCTTGAAAGCATTTGGTTTCATCCACTATACATCTCATAAATATAAATGCAAAAAACTATTTAAAAAATAACTCCTAAAACCATAATCAGAAATGAAAAACAATTGGCACTTTATAAACTGTGTGGCACCCCAAAACATGTTTTTAATTTAAGTTCCATAATTTTCATCCATGGTAAGATAATTTTGTGAATCTGCTATGAGATGTTTTAGTCAGTTCATAGAAACCCTGCTTCTTTCTGTTGGTGCATGCTTGGCTTTTTTTTCTCCATAGAATGCGTACACATTAACCATTAAAAAAAAAAAAAAAAAAAAAGGTAAATATATCAGTATTGTTTGATACAATTTCAACTAGTTCTTAAGGTATAATATTTTTCACGCTGAGGATGGAATCGTTGATATTCCAAAACATGTACGTCGTTTAATATTTCATTAAACAACTTCTCTTGGTATTGATCAGGCAGATTTTCAATTTATCAATTTATCAATTTTTTTCTATGCCAAAGGAAAGTTTTATAAAAATTGATCTTTTAGAACTGTGGTGGCCAACTGGCGGCCCGCGAGCCACATCCGGCCTGCCAAGTCATTTTGAGCAGCCCTCGTAATATTCCCTGTTTATAACACATTTTTTTTTTCAAACTGCCCGCCTGTCCACCTGATACTATGCTTCCATACTAACTGATAACATTGTTTTGAAATAGTTCCACATTTCTTCCGAAAGCTAAGTGCACGGCTAATAGTTCCATTTTCTTCCGCCAGGTAGAAAGCTGGGTTAAAGGTTGAGATCGAGGAAGCCAAGCAATGTTCAGTGTTACCAATTCAACGGATCACGTTAGTGGGAAGAATGAAAAAAAAAAATGCTAATTAGGGGTTTAGGGGCTTTCAAACAGTCTACAGCGGCATGAAATCTTATTTCTATGGTGAAAACATCCATAGGACTTCAGTGGATTGTGAACTGTTAGTGGCTTTTCGTGAATGAGACTTTGCAACGCTGGCAGTGTTAGTTTGGCGCTCACTGACCAGTGTACTGGTTATTCAGTGGTTTTTACGTTTGAAGATGTAGGCATATTGTGTAGCAATTCAAAATGTATTCAAAACAGAAAAGTGGACACTGAAAACCGTACATCCAAACCAGAATGGAAGTTGGATTATCTCTTTACACTTTCAAAAGACAACAAACCCCAATGTTTCGTGTGTCTGCAAGTGATAGAGGTGTTGTAAGAATATAACATCAAAAGACTTTATATGACAAATCACCGAGAAAAATATGAAAAACACTCCCGTGAATCTCGTAAAATAGTGGTTGAGCAGCTGAGAAAGAAGTTAACTCACCAAGAAAAGTTATTTATTGATGTGACCAAAATACAGGAATCGGCTGTTTAAGCTTCCTATATGGTCAGTTATGAACTCGGCAAAGCTAAGAAGCCATTTACGAATGGCGAGATCGTTAAACAATATTCTCTACGAATGGCTGAGGCCCTCAAGGAAGATAACGTTTTAAAAGAATTCCAGTCTGTACCACTTTCGAAACAAACTGTGACAAGAAGAATAGAAGACATCAGTACTCATTTGTCTACTAACCTGAAATCAATTATTGAGAACTCTCCGTATTTTTCACTAGCTTCATATGAGAGTGTAGACAGCAACAGGGGTTGAGTTCTGGAAATTTCTGTCTCGAGGATCTGGGCCCTAAAGCAGTGCTCAATTTTTGGGACCACCTACATATGTGAGGTTGCATTTTTGGCTATGAAACACATTAAGTCCAAGATGAGACTGACTCTGCATTGTGCCATGCACTAAGGCATGGAAGTAAACTTCAAATCTTTGTTACAAAATATTGAAAAAACACAATGATCGCATTAAAAGAAAATGTTTGTGTATTTACTTCAATAAATATTGCCTGCATGCTTTCAACATACGCAAATCATATATTTTTTTATTCCTACTTCTAAAATCATCAATTGGGAGTTTTGGCCTGCCGAAATGTTTCCTTCAATAATGTGGCACTCAGTTCATACAAAGTTGGCCACCACTGTTTTAGAATATTGTATTTACTTAATGCTTGGTCAATACACATGTTGTCATAATAGCTATGCTTATATTGGTGTGTTTTGTGGGTGTAGGTGAAGATTTGGCATATCCCTGAGAAAGGCCTAGAGGAGAGTTTGTGTGATCCAGAGTGTACCTTCTCCCACAAACAACGCAGAGTGGAGACAGTTTGCTTCCACCCTACTGCTGATGGTTTGCTCACCACAACATCATTCACGACCCTCACTCTCTGGGATGTGGCTGCTGAAAAAGAGATGTATTGTGAGTGTTTGGTGCAGCACAATGGTATTCATTTACAATTCTCTGTGTGCAGGTGTCATTGTATTTTAACCCTTCAAATTACAGTTTCCCTTTCCCATGTTTTCTACTTCACTTGTAATTCATTTTAGCATCATGAACAGTTCTGGCTGTTGACTGTATTTTATTTCTAACAATTCCATTTCTTTAGAAATTGCTTGCTGAATTCAGGGTGGGTAAGATATGAGATCTCGGAACTTTTGAACGTGGCTAGATTTTTGGGGACATCTCCTAACTGGTACAATTTCTACGAGAAAGTAATGTAATTGCTGTCGGTCATTGAATAGACCTATCATCTTTCCTGAGCAAGCATTGACCAGATGTCCTCGATGGATTGTTTCTTCTATCAGTAGTTGGCCCTATTGTCCCAACAAATTTGAATGCAACCCAAAAAGTCTCTTAAATAAAATAAAAACCTTTTGGTGTGTATATAGTGTGTAGCCTATATATTATTTCACAATATTATTAGTGACTTGCAAAAATCAAACAATATGCATCAGTTATGGTTAATACTCCAAATCACTGTAACTTTAAGTTAATTCCACTTCTTGTAACAAATTTCATGATGAGATCAAAGCTGCAGGTATCAACGAGCTACAGTGGCTATACAGAGTGCCCAACTCCATGTGGAGAACAGAACAAGTACCGACTGGACCAAAGGAGTTTCTCGTCCCATTATTCAAGAAAGGCAGTAAAAGAAAATGCTCTAACTATCATGGAATTACAATTTTATCTCATGGTCTAAAAATTCTTGAAAAAATCATAAATGGCTGGCTAAGAAACATAATTGAACCACTACCAAAAGAGGAGCAGTATGGTTATTTTCAGAAACCGATCCACAACAGATTTGATTTTTGCAATAAGAATGATGATAGAGTAAACATGGTAATCAGGGGAACATCTCTATCTAGTGTTCCTTGACATAGAAAAAGCCTTTGATAGTGTAATGCGCCAGATGATCTGGGAGTGCTTTAGGAAATGTGAAGTCCTGGAACCACTTATAAGGAAAGTGTAAATGCTGTGTATATGAGTGGGGGGGGGGGATGGACACTCAAGTTGGTTTACTACAACCAGTGGGGTACAGCAGGGAAGTAAACTGTCACCTCTTCTTTTCATCATCATTATGGATGAGATAATGAAAAGGGTAAAATTTGATATCACTTCGAAGGAATTCACAGTGTTTGCTTTTTGCAGATAATATTGTAAATTGGGGAGAAATAGAAAAACAGGTAGAGAAGCTGGGGCACAGTACTGGAAAATTCTGTGGTTGCATATAGGTAAATACATTACCTTTCAAGTTTGGATGGCAGCTACCACTGTAATTTTGAAGTGATGGACCAATTCAAAATTTGCAGAATGGGCCCATCGAGGTACTGATTGGAGCTGATATTAAGTTCTGGTTTGGTGGCTGTGGGGACCCATTTAGGATGGATTCTAATGGGTAAAGTTCCCTCAGACCACAGTGCTCAGGAAGATATTGTCATGGTGGTGACGACAATGTTCACTAGACAGGCCCACATATCAAATCTGCAGACACTAGATATCCTTGGAAGAAAAGAAAACTGGAACTTCAAGAGACAGCTCATCAACATTTTCTGGATATGGTGAAGATCAACGGAGATGGCAGATTTGAATGCTGCATGCCTTGGCTTGAAAATCATGCTTCTTTACCAAGCAACCACAACATGGCCCTGAAGAGAGTCCACTCCACAGTTAAGAGGCTAAAATCAGAAGGTCGCTACAGTGCATAAGTCTGTATTGGACAAGTGGATACAGGAAGGAGTAATTGAGGAGGTACTTGCAGAAGAAATAGATCTTCCATCATTATTTACCACTTTTTCATGTTGTGAAGCAGGGTCGTACCGCACCTGTATGGCCTGTGTTTGATGCATCAGCAAGTGAGCTCAAGAATCCTAGTCTCTCATAAGTCGCGTGGAAAAGGGACCAAATCTTATCGAACTAATTCCTTCAGTATTGGCTTGTTTCCATTTAAAGAAAATAATTATTGTAGTGATGGCTTTCCTACAAATCAGCCTCTCCAAAGAAGACCGTCCTTTTTTGAGATTTTTGTGGATTGACTAGCAGGGCACCTTGAAATACCATCAACATTGTCGAGTAGTTTTTTGAGAGTCATGTAGTCGATTTCTACTTGGAGTTGCTCTAGTTCAGACTTGATCCTTCAAGACACACTTGATTAAGAGTGCTGCTAAACTGAGGACAAGGATCATCATCATCATCATGAAACTTACTGGCTCTACATAGAGAGCTTCTGCATCTGTTCTTAAATCATATGCGATGGGACTGGTATATTCAACAGCAGAGTACTGTTCTTCAGTGTGGTTGAACAGCCCACATGTTACGAAGATCGACACTGTCCTGAATCAATGCGCATCATCAGTGGTACAGTAATATCTACACCTCTTTTCTGGTTGCCTGTGCTGAGCCATAACGAACCACCAAGACTAAGGAGATATACCTTATTTATTCGACTATAAGACCCCTCGCCTATAGTACCCCCCCCCCCCCCCCCCTTCATTTTCGAGAGCAAAAATAAAACTTCTTGGAAATCCTTAATTATTGAGAGTCAAAATACATCATTCTTGGAAATTGACGGATTCTTAAAAAAATGTATAATTACAACTGAAATTCATTCTTTTTCATGACAAAAATATTTTTCTTGTTACAGTATATTAGCCTAGTTTGTTATTCAGACGATATGACCGCCATTTTACGTACCGTGTAAGCGATTGGGCAGGATATCGAATTGTGTAGCCAATGGGATTCACCCGATATCCAATAGAAGATGCCACAGTATTGGCCGAGTAGAAGCGCCATCCGCCAATGAAAGTTATGGTTTCATCTTGCCTGCATTCTTCTGTTTAGTAATATTTATGTTGCGATTCGATTGTGTTTACGACAGTCTCCTTAGTTTTATTTTAAACACATTTCATTTTTTGCAATAACCATCGGCGTTTGTGTGTGTGAAACGTTATTGGTATATGAATGTGAAATATGTGAATAACACGTGCTCAGTAGTGTTTACAAATGTTAATGAGAGGTGATCCTGCATTCCCTAATTGATGCATTCTCCCTCCCTATGTTCAAATAAAAATTAAGTTTGCATTTCCAGGTCTGATACTTCGTCCATTTAATTCTATTTCTTTGATACTAAGATTTTTGCTTAGCAAGAGATAGTAGTGAAAGTCAATGGGGGATAGCCGGGAAAGTGAGGTTATAACAGTCTCATAATGGGCTGATGAAAGATGTAAACTTTGTTTATTTAGATTAAATAGGTCGTACTATGTAGCATCAAAATAAAATAGGTTAATTTTTCCTCTCTCCCTTTCCCAAAATAATGGATTTTTGCGAAGTACGCGTCTATAGTACCCCCCCCCCCCCCTCAATTTCGGAACTAAAAATTTAGCCGAGTAAATTTGGTAACCGTCTGATCTGTGAGTTCACAAAAATATCAGCGAATGTAACTCTCCCAATTCATGAAGACGTACTTCATAAATTTGGTCGTTTGAAATCACGTTCTCCATCTGTGGTAAAGCCCAAGATTTGGTTAGGAGAGGGTTTAATGTTGCAGCAGAATGGCAACAGGTGTGGAACAACGCAGCTCCGAAGGAATGGTAGTCACTACTTCGTACCCAACATTCACCAGCAGATTTTGATCTGCCATGTAAAACCTGGGTTGCCCTTAACAGCTATGAACCAACCATGGGCAGTGTGGATCGTTGCTGTATAAGTGGAGCATGAAAACGTCTCCCAACTGTGACTGGTGTGCTGAGATCCATCATATTGTTACAGAGTACTGTATTGTAACAGGGCATACTTGGGACCGCTGGAAGACTTTGTACAAGCCTCTACAAAGGCTATAGAGTGGCTGGACAATTCAGATTTAAAACTTTAAATTTATTAGGTGCCCAGTTGATTTTTATTTTTTATTATTATTGTTTGTAATATGTTATATTACAGAAGAAGCTGAGGCTGAATCGCTAATCTCCAAATACCGTTGTTAGACTTAATTGTATTTGTATTGATTGAAGTGCTCCAATGAGAGCGTAAAATATGAAAGATGTTATATATTTTGTGTACTTTGCCATAAGCTTAATAATAATACTTGCAGATTATATTGCAACAATTCAAAGAGAGTAAATCACTCTACTCTTAATTGGTAGAACTACTATCACATAGTTTTTATGTTGACAATTATTTGATCAACCTTGATGATATAAACCAGTTGCAATTAATTGATGAAGCAACATCCATCATGGGGGAGAGGAAGTTAGAGCTCGGGTGGGAGTTCACGAACCCTTCCTGTTCATCAAAATAACCTACCAATGTCTTAGGGTTGCTATGGGACAAGTTTTAAGATGCTTCCAGAACAACTTAGAAAATGTAAAAACCCTCAGTCCGGAAAAAATAACCTCTCAGCGGCTCATAGAGTTTTTGTTCTTCTTGGTGTAGCTTGCAGTGTCACCTTACTCCCTTAAACTCCTTTTGCAGCAAACCTGGGAATCAGGTAAAAGTTGGGATCAGGAAGTGAATGATGTCGTTAAATCTCTATTTTTGGCTTGGATGGGGGGCTAATCTTATTTAGAAGAGATTAGAATTCCCAGATGGCAGCCAGGGTCAAATTTGCAAGAAACTGGTCGCTTCATATCTTTTGTGTTGCAAGTCGAGACATCTATGCTTCAGCAGCTTAATTATGTGTTGAATTTCCAAATCATGTTTGCGTTCAGCTTGTCTTGCGAAAGCCAGGGATTCTCCAATGAGTAAGCTTATCAAGAAAATGACAATTCCTAGATTGGAATTATTGGTCACTACAATTGGTTCCAGGATGTACTCCAACTTGGTTCAAGGTTATAACATTTCCAGTGTAAAGACACCATTTTGGAGCGATGCAACAACAGTGCTAAGCCTAGACAGGGTGTCGACCGGTAACTAAAAAGTAACTAATTTTACAAAAAGGTAACAAAAGTAACGAAAAGTAGCTAATTTGTATGTCTGATAGTTGGAGGTAACGAAAATTCGCTGAGGTCGGTTTAAATCATTTAAACTTGCGCCGCTAGGTTCACAGATTGCGACCGAGCGAGTTTTAACTGATTGCGACCGAGCAAGTTTCACGCAAGGGGGCGCCGATTGCGTAAGCTATATTTCTCCGTGCCCAACCTCAAGGAAATGTATACTGAGGATACCTTGAATGGTATACATCGTACATCGGTTTTATGTATCGGCATCAAGAAGAGTTTTTAGCTTTGTGTGAAATTTTTTCTGTGTTAGAAAATCTGACTTTTCGCAACACGTTTATTCGCGAAAACTTCCGAAACTCAAGAGAAGCTTCTCATTTTTGTTATTGACCTATAAATTTGGAGACTATCTCCAGTTTAAGTCAAGAAATAACGCGAAGTAATTTAATGTCTCAATCATGCGAAATGATAAGAGTGTCAAAAAATTAAAGTGAAAAAGCTTTAAAATACATATATTTTAAAAATCTATCTGTCTCGTAAATTTGTGACATCCAGTATGGTTAATTCGAAATTCCATTATGTAAATTTTTCCTTCGAACTTTGGTTAAATCGGATATATAATCTAACCGGTTATCTCGAAAACTTGTATAATTTGTGATTTGAATTCAAAAGAAAATGTGCCCTCTTATCGTAATATTCGTGAAATCCTCTCAGAATAATTCGTAAAATTCGATAACCTACTTCGAACGTTCAAAATCACATCCTCAAGACGGCCGGTTGACCGCACGTCTAGCTTGCGGGAATCTCGTCAAACGGACCGAGATCGATGCCACTTGCGTAAAATCATTTAAGTGCCCGATCGCGAGCTTGTGGCCACGAGGACTGCGGGAATCCTGTCAAAGTTGATTGGGCACCCTCCCCAGAACATTCCAAAATCTACTCGCCACTTTTCCCATGACTGTATACTTAAAAGTGTACGGGGAGCGAGAAGTGCATCAACCCACTTAGAAATGACAGACTACGTAGCTTCGCGTTACTCATTTCTCCTCATGATCCACCGTGAACTCCCAACCACAGCATAGGGACAGTGGTAATCACGGCGCCGACCATACAACATGTCCATAACTGCTCGTGAATTTTAACCATGCCCAACCTCAAGCTTGCCTCTGCCATTCTGCCAGGACAGATAGGCAGACAATCGTTGAACGGCCCGGCGCCGATTGCATATTATCGCGTTCTCAGTGTCCAACCGCGAGGACAAGGTGATCTCGTAAATCGGTTGAGAGCGTCAGTGATTGTGATACATCACAATATTTCTCCGTACTTGACTGTGAAGACAGAATTCGGTGACGAACACGTAATGTTGCATATATTTCTTTGTGATCTACCGTGGGGACAAAGGAAATCTCCCCAAATGGCCAAGATCAGAGCAACTTCTTGGTGATCATAACGTCTTGTACACAAGGCTGCATATTAGCTGAAACAACTCATTTAATATTAAATATCTATTATTTATTTATTATTTTTAAAATTTTAATAACACCATAAGTGAATTTTATTCACCACATTAAACAAAGTTTATTGTTGTTTTTCTTCACCGCGTGATGAGCTACTATGCTAGCAGACCGCAGGTATATTTATAATTAAAAGGTAACTAAAATTAACTAGTATTTAATGCATCCTTACAGTAGACACCCTGCTAGATACAAAGAGAAGATCAATGGGATGTGTTTGTAACCAATTGAGTTGAAGAGAACAGGAAACTAATTAAAAGTTCAGAATGGAGGTACGTACCTGCTGCTATGAATCCTGGAGATCTCCCATCCTGTGGCACCATTGCCAAGAAGTTATCAGAATCAAGATGGTGGGAGGGAACTAACTGGTTACATCTACCACCCAGTTTGTGGCCCAAAGGAGATTTGCAGTTTAATGAAGAAGAGATTACTTATGGTAAGAAGAAAGTCATTACTTCTTTCATGCTTTCAGCATCAGCTGAATCCAACTGGTTTTATGCCCGTTTTTCTTACGTCTCATTGGTTGGATTTATTGTTTCGTGAAGAACTGTCAAACCAAAGATTAAGTAAGGTTCCATGGTAACCTGACAACTGAAGAATTTATGGTTGCTGAGCTCAAAGTTGAGGAGAAGGAGTAGCATTTGCTGGTGTGAATGATCTGAAATTATCCTGTTTGATTCATTTTCTTGATGATGATGTAATTGTATGCCTGAGAACAAATATCTCACACAGAAAGGACCTAAATGATTTTTGTCATCCTGCTGTCTTTCCTAGCCATGAACATCCTTGTAGTGGCGCGCTAGATAATGGATGTACACTAGGAATCGTGTTATGCCAGTGTACAGATGATGATGATCCTTCTAAGAGACAGATTTTAGATCCTTGTTCCATCAATTCTTGATAAGTGTGTTCAATGCAAAAGATATGTGACTAAACCTTTAGATGTTAATCTAGCTCCGCTACCTGAAGACAGTATTGAGCGCAAAAGTCTTTGAAGTTACTGGTGTTGAATTACCTGGATCAGTGTACTTCAAGACAGAGAACAGAAGTTTTATCATCAGTAAGTGCATTCCCATTAATGTAGCGACTCAGCAGCCACGCGGGACAAATGCTGAAGAAGAAGAAGAACATTCCAATTTAAAATAAGAACCCGTGGCACTACAGTTCATGAAGAGCCTAGGCCCACCAAGCTACCACTGCCCAGCCATTTGGCCTGCAGATTATGGGGTGACACATGGTCAGCGCGTTGGGTCCCCTCAGCTGTTAATCTTGGTCTCCGTGACCGGGGTGCTGCCTCACTGTCAGACAGCTACTAATTGTCCTCATGAGGCTGAGTGCACCCCATTCCAGCCCTCGCGTCAGTTTCTAAAATCTCTAATGGAACCGGGGCCTCTGGGTGCAAGGCAGGTGTGCCACCTGAACACTACAGGGCTGGTGCATTCCCACCAATTAAAGAATCTTCTTCTTCTTCCCTACATTTGCTTATTGTGCCCCTCAAAATGTGTTCACAATTCATATTCAGCACTTTTATATGGCATTATATCTTGTGGTGGGGCAACAAGAAGTTTAATTGAGAATTTACATGATATACAAAGAAGAATTTTATTATAACTTGTAAGAAGAACTTCCTGAACAAGTATACGACGGGATGCCGCTATACGACATGAAAATGGTGATAGGGGACGCAAACGCAAAAGTTGGTGTTGAAACTGCAAATAGAGGTGTGAGCGGAATGGATTAAGGCTGGTAACATTTGCAACTGCAAAGGACTTGAAGATCGCCAGCACAATGTTCCCACACAAGAAGATTCACCTAGGAACGTGGAACGCTCCAGGAGGGCGATATACCAACCAGATTGACCACGTTTTGGTGGATTCAAGACATGCAAGTGGAATCGAGGATGTCAGAGCAGTACGAGGAGCAGAAGTGGGAAGTGATCACAATCTGGTATTAATTAAAGTGAAACAAAGAATATCACGAGAGAAGATGATGAAAGCAGGCACACTAAAAGGCAAAATAGATGTAAGCCTACTGGAAAATGAGGAAATATGAAGTAAGTACCAGCTAAAGCTACAAAATCGTTTTCAAGTTCTGGAAGAGCTAGAAGAAGGAGAAAGGAAAGAGGAAGGGGAAGTTAACAGCTGGAAAACATTCAAATCCATTGTGACTGAGACTGCAAAGGAACACCTAAAGAAGAAAGAAAATAAAGGACAGGACAAGATATGGTTCAATGAGGAGTGCAAAGAAGCGATTAAAAAGAGAAAGAAGTGCAAACAGAGGATGCTAGATAACGACACCCCACAATCCAGAGAAGAATACGTGGAGGCAGTGAGAGAAACAAGGAAAGTAATACGTAAAGAAAATAGGCAGTTCATCAACAAGCAACTGGAAAAAGCTGAAGAAGACAGAAACAAGAACAATGTAAGAGAATTCTATAGGTATGCAAGGTATTTCAAGACGGGGTACAGACCAATAATCGTAGCGATGGAAAGCAATGAAGGTGATTTGGTGGCTGGTCAAGAAGAGGGCTTGAAGTTATGGAAGGACTATTTTGAAGAATTGTTGAATGTCCCTGAGGGAAAAGAAGTGACTGAGGAAACAAAGGCATATGAAGGACCCCAACCAAATGTGGAGGAGCCTACAATGAAGGAAATGGATGAAGCTCTAAAGCAAATGAAGAACAGCAAAGTTCCAGGAACCGACGGCATGGCCATAGAACTGTTAAAACAAGGTGGAGAAGCATGCAGAAAAGCACTGTATCGATTGATACTGCAAGTTTGGAGAAATGAAAAGATGCCCAATGAATGGCAACAAGCAGTAATATGCCCAATATATAAGAAAGGAAAAAGAACCAAGTGTGAGAATTACAGGGGCATATCATTATTGTGTAGCGCATACAAGATTCTTGCGCGCATTCTCTTACATAGGCTACTACCATACATAGAGGAAAATCTTGAACACCAGGTCGGTTTCCGGATAGGCATGTCAACAACAGACCAAATATTCATACTTTGACAGATAATTGAAAAAACGTGGGAATTTGATAAGAAGGTATACTGCCTATTTATAGACTTCAAAAAGGCCTATGATAGTGTCAACAGAGAAAGCATCTGGAGGATAATGGAAGAATCGGGAATACCTACGAAACTGATCGGGCTGACAAGAATGTGCATTGAGAAAACGGAATGTAAAGTGAGAGTTGAAGGCAGGGAATCTGAATGTTTTACTGTGGAGACGGGTGTCAAACAGGGAGATTGCATATCGCCCAGCCGGTTTAACTTGGTTTTGGAAAAAGCACTAAAAAGAGCATCTTCGATTGGAAGAGGTACGATTGTAGGTGGTGAAGTGAAACTCTTAGCATTTGCCGATGACATTGTGGTTTTAGCGGAGGAGGAAGAGGAACTAAAAATAACAGCTAAAGTTCTAATAGAAGAAGCACAAAGAGTGGGTCTGAGGATCAATCAAGATAAAACAGAGTACAGTAGAACCTCGTTAACACGTTCCTCGTTAGTACGTTTTATCGCATATCACGTCATAATTTTCAAGTCCTGATTCTTATCTGATGACAATAATGTAAAAGTACCTCATTTATCACGTCGTACATTTTGCCGCGCATCGCTTAGTACGATCGCATTTTCGTCAGCCCTGAAAGCATTCTTTGTCCACCCTTAGTGGAATGTGAGACCGACCGCTCTGAGATAACATTCCTTGCCAAAAAGCGGGCGAGAGTTGCGACTTAACAGGTATAGGCGACTTTTAAAAGTAAGACAGTAGCCCGCGTGCGCATCGCTTAGTACGATCGCATTTTCGTCAGCCCTGAAAGCATTCTTTGTCCACCCCTAGTGGAATGTGAACCGATCGCTCTGAGATAACGTTCCTTGCCAAAAAGCGGGCGAGAGTTGCGACTTAACAGGTATAGGCGACTCTTAAAATTAAGACAATAGCACGCGCAGCGCATTGCGTAGTACGATCACATTTTCGTCAGCCCTGAAAGCATTCCTTGTCCACCCCTAGTGGAATGTGAGACCGACCACTCTGAGATAACATTCCTTGCCAACAAGCGGGCGAGGGTTGCGACTTTACAGGTACAGGCGACTCTTAAAAGTAAGACAATAGCACGCGCCGCGTGCGCATCGCTTAGTACGATCGCATTTTCGTCAGCCCTGAAAGCATTCTTTGTCCACCCCTAGTGGAATGTGAGACCGACCGCACTGAGATAACATTCCTTGCCAACAAGCGGGTGAGGGTTGCGACTTGACAGGTATAGGCGACTCTTAAAAGTAAGACAGTAGCACGCGCCTCGCCGCGGCACTTCTGATTAACGCGTTTTTTTACATTTTCTTTACTGATACAAATTAATGAGGTTTAATTATTATTTTCCATTACCGGGTAAACTGGGGTGAATAGGGACATATTTTTGTATTATTTTAGAAATAAATCCAAGGACAAGAAATCTTACACACTTTAGCTCTTTGAAGTGAAAGGTTATATTTCACCCTCTCTTTTGAACCAAATATCAGCAATGTAGCTTTTGAGAATATTGAGTTATTTATTAATGAAAAGTGTCCCTTTTTTCCCTGGAGACGGGGTGAATAGGGACAGTCATAAAGAAAAATACAAACCCCTATCCCTGTGGCCACTGTGGTTATTAGGGACACAGAAATATATTATAAAACACATGTAAAACATAAAAAGTGAAAATAAAAAATAGGTTAAACATACACCGTGGACTATATGCAGGATGTATCTTAATTATACCGACAAAAAAATCAAGGACGCTCTGCATGTTATGTAAAAGACGATGCCGCAATCGGATTGGCGGAGAAAATTTTTCCCTCCGAGAAAATTAGGTTACTTTGTTACTTCCAGGCGTGCGATTCAAATCTACGAGCTCGCCGTATTTGCTGAGCTAGAGAGCAAGCCGCTGGCCACCGCTGTGCTTCAAGCAAGGGAAGGGAGTGTGATAAAAGGTGACAGAGATTTGCTGGCGGGCATGCGCAAGTTTCCTCGATCACCTCGGCTTGCCGCATGCCCGCCAGCATATCTCTGTCTCCTTCTATCACACTCCCTTCCCTTGCCTGAAGCACAGCAGTGGCCAGCGGCTTGCTGCCTGGCTCAGCAAATACGGCGAGTTCGTAGATTTGAATCGCGCGCCCGGAAGTAACAAAGTAACCTCATTTTCTCGGAGGGAAAATTTTCTCCGCCAATCCGATTGCGGCATCGTCTTTTATATAAAACGCAGAGCGTCCCTGATTTTTTTGTCGGTATAGTTTTGATACACCCTGTATAACCACCATGTTTTTAGTATTGGGGACAAATGGTAAGGTTACAGTAAGAACACAAACTTCACTTAAAACTATGTCTGCCTCTCCTAACTGTGGGTTCTTTCATTATTTGAAGTATTTGCTCCTGGTCGAATTCAGACACATCTTCCACATTTGGAAAAACATAAAAGATTATTGTCCTTGGAAGTCTCTCTCAAAAATCATGCTTCGTAAGTCAGTCCAACACGCACAACATTCATTATTTTCCCAATGAAACATTTTCCATCTGCCTTAAGGCTCTCAAATTTCACTTTCACCCACTGACCACTGCCTGATGAACAGACTGGGCTCCAACTTCTTCAGTCTGCAATTCAGAATAGGGGTCAGGGGCCCTTGCTTCTCAGCACGTCACCATCACTGTCAACATTGCTGTGTTGTTCTTGCACTTCTTTATGTGACCCTAAGACATGTGCATGGACACTTCTACCGGGTGGTACATATAGCTTTCTTTTTCTGCCAGGTTTGTGAATGCTGTCATTATCACCCCACCTTTGATTTTTCAGGAATTCAGTTAGGCTGTCATTGATAGAGTTATCTTCTCCATCTTGTTCATTCGGCAATATATCGAGAACTCTGTTCATATTTAAAGGATGAATTCCAGTTTTCTTAAAACCTGAGCATATGTCTGTTTCCATGACTGGAGATAACAGGTGAAGGGTTCATAGCCTTCTCCAGGTCCTCCTGTGCAGTAGATTTGTGTCGATGAGCTCTGGGGTCACTCCTGTACTTGCAAACCTTGTTGTCCCTATTCACCCCTGAAAGGCAAAATAAATTGCATCATACAATACTATAACTGATCATTTGTTTCTAAGTCACTATTTTACTATGGATGTATGCTAATATATCTCAGAAATAATAATAGCAATTACCTGACATCCTTTTCAATGATTACGGGAATGTATCTCGGACGCACAAAAGAAGTTTAAGAGCAAACACAATCTCATAAAAACAGCTGATAAACATTTGTATCTCGGACGCACAAAAGAAGTTTAAGAGCAAACACAATCTCATAAAAACAGCTGATAAACATTTGCATGTGGACTAACTGCTGAAATATTTCCAAAGAGTATAGAACCCAAGCAGTTCATTAAACGCAACTCACCAGGAGTTTAAAACAGCAGATTCCACGACCATAGCTCAGTTATCTTAGTATTAATATCAAATGGGACTTTTTCTTGAACTGTTGTCCCTATTCACCCCTGCGTCCCTATTCACCCCAGTTTACGGTAGTAAGTTTTCCTGCTTTTGACGTTCAAATTTTTCAGTCCCTTGAAAAACGTACTAACGAGGTTTCACTGTATATGATTGTAACCAGAAACAATGAAGAGGAAACGGAGGGAGTACTGGCAATAGAAGATATGGAATTTAGGAAGACTAGGTCTTTCAAATACCTAGGGAGTACAGTCAATTATTAGAAATATTATTCATTTCAGGTTCCGTATTGACAGTAATTATGAAGAATAAGAATTTTCAATTTTCCGCCTCTATATGTCTCTATATATAAGTTTGTGGGCTGAAGAAGGGTCCAAAAGAAACGGGACTTGAAACATGTACCCTTGAAATGTTGTCACAAATTAAAGTATTGAATAGGCGGAAAATTGAAAATTCTTATTCTTCATAGTACAGTCAATGCCAACAACAACATGGAGGAGGAAGTAATGAACCGGCTAAAATCTGCAGAGAGGTGTCTCTTTTCAATGAATAAACTATTTACCAGCAGGCTATTAACGAAAACAAAACTCCGCATTACACAGACAAAACAGTATTAATGTATGGGGCGGAAACATGGACACTGAGCAAGAAAATGGAGAGAAAAATTATAACTTTTGAAAACAAGGTGTTAAGAAAAGTTTTTGGGCCAGTATCTGAAAATCGAATCTTTAGAAGAAGAAAAAATATTGAAATCCACACGCTGTTTAATGAACCCGATGTGACAGCTGTAATAAAGAGCAGAAGAATTGAATGGCTGGGACATGTCCTGAGAAGAGAAAATGGTGAAGACAGTGCTAGAAGGGAAGTCACAAGGTACGAGACCCCTGGGTAGACCAAAACTGAGGTGGATGGATGGAGTCAAGAAAGACTTGGAGACACTGGGAGCCAACGAGAACATGGCTAGCAACAGAGACCAATGGAAGAGGCTAAAGAGTGAGGCAATGAACCGACTTCGGTTCGTGTGGCCAATGAAGTAAGTAAGAAGAACTTCCTGTCTATTGAAGATTTATAAAAGTGCTCAGTACTTCTAACACATTATAGATATAATACAGAGTAGTACCACAGCACTCAAAAGAAACCAGGCCCCTTACATTAATTCATATGGAAAACAAGAATTGAAAGTATCCATGATTGCTCCATTCACTACCCTCTAAATTAAGAAATCTCACAATACAAGTAGCAAACATTCAAATTGAAATGTTTTATAGAAACACAGTCAGTCAACTCACTAATTTCATTTTCAAGTAAAATATAAATTGTTTAATAAAATGAATCGATCTGATCTTATGTTTGCTTGTATACAAATGAGGTTCTATCTGATTATGCATTTAAGGAATATATAGAAACTTTCCTAAGAGGTATAGAGGGCAAGACCAGAAGAGATAGTTAGAAATGAAGAGATTAGAAAAAGGACAGGAATCTTGAAGCTGCAGGACAGGATGGAAACAACAAAGTTAAAGTGGTATGGACATATGATGAGAATGGGAGAGGAGAGAGTACCAAAGAAAACTTTCTGTGAAAAGATGACAGGGAAGAGACCACGAGGAAGGCCCCGAAAGAGATGGGCAGATACAGTGTGGGAGTGTGTAGAGAAGAGAGGAGGAAAACCTGAAGAAGTACTAAAAACGGGAGAGGAGTGGTGGAGAGACAGGAAACGTTGGAGGTCCTTAATTCACAACCCGACCCAGGAAGCTGGAAACGGGAAATGAAGATGATGATAGAAACTTTATCCCAAAGTTAAGCTAGGCTGCATCTGATGGCTTTGTGGGACCATGGCACTTGTGATGTGGCTGTAGTACATTATCAATAACAAAAAGAATCAAAATAGGTTGTAATCAAATAAAGATTTAAAAAAATATGAATATAGATGCAACAAAGGAGGAGATTGTGGAACGACTCAAGTGGTCCAATGTGACCAATCAAGATTAATAATAATAATAAAGGAGGAGATTATTAAAATAGTACTAGATGAAGTACCCGTTCTTCGAACGGCTTTTAGTAGTTGCTGCCCTAAATCATTAATATATATAATCACACATTCCTAATGTAGTTATGTTATTTCCATGTTACCAACTACATGTGTAGACTACATGCATTTTCACTCACCAAATTATTAGTCAGAGGTAGGAAAGTGAAAATCCTTAGCCTGCTTTCAGTCGACCGACCGGGTCAGGGAATGGAATGAATGAAATCCCCATCTAACAGCAAGGATATGAACTGTGCCGGCTGCCGAAGCCTGTCGCACTCCCCTGGGGCAATGATTAAATGAATGCCGCATGAAATGAAATGATAGTGGAGATTGTTGCTGGAATGAAATTGTGACAGGGAAAACCGGAGTACCCGGAGAAAAGCCTGTTGCCTCCGCTTTGTAGGTGAGAAAGTGCGTTTAAATATTGGAAATAAATATCAGCTTCTATGTAGTAAAAGTTAAATAACCTGTCTTAAATATTGAACACCTATCGTTTAACATCTTCATACTATATTTAAACATACAAACATTATGCTAAAAATACATCAAACTTGATAGCAATTATCATATCCGCAATAAGTAATATTGCGGAAAGTACGTACCATGTCATGATAAAGAGTAACAGTAACGGAACAAACTTCAATCATCCCAAGTAATAATAACAAAAACAAATTAATCACAGAAAATGTTTCTAAGTTTATGCCGTGTCTTGTGCGAGATTACGCCTATTTTTGACTCTGAGAGTCGCACATTTTTTCCGTATTGACTGAATTATATTAAGAACAAAGTTCCAAATGGTTCCGCCTCGTCAATACTGTTTATTAATTTTAATAAACAGTATTGACACTTGTATTGACGAGGCGGAACCATTTGGAACTTTGTTCTTAAGATTACGCCTAGTAACTCCGAGATGGTTCATCAGCGGGCTCTTGTGGTCTATTTGTGGATTACCAAAGGAGTAGCAAACTGTGCGATACCTCAATTCTTATTTTGAACACCTCAGCTACTTTACTGCGAGTGCTAAAGGTTAAAACAGTCTTTCAACTCCCTATAAAGGCTTCCAAAATGATTGTATATTCAATTTCAGGGCCAAGCAATTAAATCTCAACAACTTTTCTAGGTTCACGCCGTCTTTCGTGCGTTTTTTTTTTATTGGCCGTGAAAGTCAAAATACCTACTTTATTGAAATAAATTTGCCCAGTTCTGCAGTAAGATTAATATGAACACTAAATAAACTAATGTGACAGTCGATAGTCTTCAACACATTCGTCTGTGAATTTGGGTTTCTGATCATGGTAAAAAACGACAAAAAGCAGATCAATATTGGCCAAATGAAACATTCATTTAACGAAAAACTAATCGATAAAAAGGATGAAAGCATACTGTGCAAAGTAGAAAGCTGTATAACATTGTGAAACAGCGTAGAGATCCAAATACTCACATACAATAACCGGCACAAGGAGTATAAAATTAGACTCAAAATTACATCTAGTTTTGGACCCCACAAACTACATCTATAAATAAAACAGTTCATGTAGAGAGTAACATAGACTAACATTGCTCGGCGTTGACCGTGTTTTATAAGACATATTTAGGTTTTACTCGCTAACCATTGGAGATACACGAAAATTGATAAGGACCTTTCGGATAGAAAATTAAATTTTAAAGCTCGTAGTGCCATCAAAAGTTTGCTATTTCTTAGCGTTCTCTTTTTATTTGAAATGGAAATATGAAAATAGTTGCCATTTTTAAATAGTGCAAAATATCGAAATCAAAAGTAGCCTATATGTAAGCCTGGTAAATCAGCTACGTCCATGCAAAATTTCATTTAAATCGAACCAGTGGTTCTTGTGTTATTGAGTAACACATAGACAGACAGAAAGACACGCACCATCTCATTTTTATATATTAGTATGATGGAAATATGAAATTTTGAAACCAAAGGGTGTAGTGACGTCACAAATGTGGGTTTTACTCGATAACCGTTGGAGATAGATGAAAATTGATAAGGACCTTTCGGGTTGAAAATTAAATTTTAAAGCTCGTAGTGCCATCAAAAGTTTGCTATTTCTTAGCGTTCTCTTTTTATTTGAAATGGAAATATGAAAATAGTCACCATTTTTAAATAGTGCAAAATATCGAAATCAAAAGTAGCCTATATGTAAGCCTGGTAAATCAGCTACGTCCATGCAAAATTTCATTTAAATCGAACCAGTGGTTCTTGTGTTATTGAGTAACACACAGACAGAAAGACACACACCATCTCATTTTTATATATTAGTATGATTACTTTGCTATTTCTGTGTTATTACACTAGACTCTCGATAATTTGAAACTCAAGGGGCCATAGAGAAAGTTCAATTTACCGAGAGTTCAAAATAATAGGTGTTTAAATAACCAAGAGGGAGACAGGGAAAAATTCAAATAAACAAGAATTTGATTTTTATGATTTTATTACTGTACATACTGATTATTATTTCACAACATTTGTCCTCTACACTGATGAATCCACTTAGGCAAGCACTCCTCAAGATGGGGAAATTCACCCTGACTTGACCTTTTTCTACTCGTAATTAAAGCACTTCCAGTGATTAAACTTTGTCTCTCAAAGTGGATGGTAAAATGCCGAACTGTTTGGCGACATCTTTTTTTAAATTTCCTCTCCTCCACAGCTTGATTCACACGCTTTTTTTTTCACTTATTGTACCCTTCCGTGTTCTTCTAGGATGCCGACTCTTGCTCGGGTAGTGATCTGTTCGGGGTGGCTCTAACTTATTCTAAACATCCTAGGAATATAGTCACAGGATCACAGGAGGCTTAACTTAAAATCAGTATGTCAGAGAACTCCTAATATAAAATAATTTATTTCACAAAAACATCATCTCCCTTTTCTCCCATCCATAGACAAATAAAAACAAAATAAACTCCCTTAAATTACTCTAATCAACAACATCAAAAATGCAAAATAAATGTTATCACACTGGCTGAAACCAGGAAAAGAAAAAATAGTCTATTTTACTGCAGTCCACTGCTTCAAGTTCAAGAATTTACGTCAACAGACTTAGTTCAAATAACTATGGCTTAAATACCTAGCCATTCTATCACAAAAAATTATGTGCACTCATGTTTATAACTTGCAAAATTGGTTTTTGGGAACTCGGACATGTTTTTCTCGTACAATCATCATCATTCCTCACAAGAGTCAGATAATGAAGGCAATAGATTTATTCTAGGTTACGGGCATGTGTGTATTTATAACTTAATAACAATTACTTCTCTCAGAGTCATGACTCCGTTAATTATGGTAAAATAAACAAGTCATCATACATGAAGCATCAAATAAATACTTCGGCAGCCGGTGCCCCGTGATTATTAATAAACAAACAATTATAATGAATGCACTCAAAAATAATGACAATACAATACGTCTCTTCCTAAAGCGGCACACAAGAAGAAACCCCAGGAAGTCGGGCTACCTCCCTTCATAGAATACAATGACACCCTCGACGCTGTGACAGACACTTTCATCGCCCTAACCAGCTGGCTAGCAATAACCTTCATGGCTGCTTTTAGAATTCAGACGGCTTACCACACTTCTACCTGCCTCTTAAAGACTCCCTTTTAACTACCTGGGCTCGAGCAGTACAATACCTTTCCGACGGAGCTAAAGTGGACTCTCATCAGATAATGAACTCAATCATTTCACTTACCATTATTTCATCGTAGAACGCGGGAATATCACCTCCGCTATTAATTTCACTTACCATTATCTCATCGTAGAACGCGGGAATATCACCTCCGCTATTAATTTCACTTACCATTATCTCATCGTAGAACGCGGGAATATCACCTCCGCTATTAATTCTGCTCGACCCAGAATCGACTCTCAGCCTTATCTGAATATATCACATTACCCTCCAGCCATTCTTGTCTTACCTCTTTTTACCTTCGTGTGATAATCACTTACCATACTTATTATTCACATAATTTCAGTGTCACTTACTGGTCTCGTCACATTATCGAGCGGTCTTCCCCATATCAGCTTTTACGTTCACATCGTGCATAAGCACTATCAAACCAATTATTCCCTTAACTGTGCATTCAGCAAGATTAGTGACATCCCAAATAAAACATATTTAAATAGAACTTTGATGCTCACATACTTATTACGTTATAAAACACACAAAATACTCATTACTGATAAACACACAAATCTACACAAAACATGCCTGTTATGCCTAAAATATCTATTTTTATCATAATTGCTCATGATCGAGATAAACTTATCCGACCCCCTTGATGGGAAACATTATGGCCAACATGCCCCATACAATTATTTACTTATCTCTCATATTTCCTGATGCGGTTCTGGTCCATGATATCAGTCTTCTTCATTAGTTGGTTCATCTTGATAGGAGGATAATTTACACACGGTTTTTCAAAATTTCACCAAAGCAAAGGTCCACTGTGAATTATTATTATTAGCACAATGCACGGTTCTCGCACGAGAAGCTCCTATCTCCGGTATCTATCATCAACTTACTTAGTTCGGCTGACAGTTCAATAGCTTCCTAGATTACTGGTTTATCTGTTAATAGCTCAGGCGGCTATACCTATCATTATAACTGCGTCGTACTGTTATTATATGCACTGCTCTAATTCGCACTTGCGAATACTTAGCGATATTCAAATTTCAGAGGTATACTTGCTCCTACTTATAAACTCGTAAAGAATGTTACTTTTCTGATGGCTACTGGGTTCGGCTTCCGCCTCTACATCGCGTATTTAGAACTTATAAAAACTTGTAAAAATCACTGTACTTTCTTATGCTCTCAAGCGCAGGCTCTCGCCTCAGCGATGCCCCAAAGTAGACTTATAGAACTTGTAAAAATTAAGGTACTTTCTGATCGCTCAGGGCCAAGGCTTCCGCCTCCCGTGATGCCCCAAAGTAGACTAACTTCGCTGTGTTTCAATCCATTATTTATACGATTTCTCTTAGAGGGACGTGGAAGGGGAGTTTCAGAATTTATTTCCAAAATAACACTCACATGAATATGCAAACTAGCTCCTTAGAACGTCCGCCTTTCCAATGTCTCAATGACTCCTTTTTATCCAAAATCCGATCGTTGGATCCTTATATAATGAGCTCCGTAATTTGCTTCATTGTCCCTTAATTTCGGCGGGATTTGGTCGCGTCTAGCGTCTCTCGCTGCCATTGGTCGTTTCAAATCCACCCCCTGATTTCATTTTAATTCTGGTAAAAATCACAGAATGATCCAATTAAAATTTTGACGATATCTCTGAGAGGCTGGGATAGTCCCCTATACGATGGTATAATTCCTGTTTCTGTATTCTAATTATTGCTCTAATTCCTTTCAAATGGGCGGGGTTTATTTGGTAGGTGATCGTTGAGGTTTTCGCATTTACCCGCGTAGTTGAACGACCTTCGCGTGTTGTCTGGGCGCATTTGGTGTCCAGATGTGGATTTTCTCTCTTCTACTGCCTTTGTCTGCGCTGAGTGAAAGCTGCTTCAAGTCACGTACAAACCATCCTTTTGTCATGCCAGTTTCACAAGCAACTTCTATTCTCACATCGGCTTTGAGACATGAATTAAATCTTGTTGGAATAATATGTAGACTTTATGCTATCAGAGATGCATAAAGGTCACATTATGGAAAGACACTTGTTCTTTCTTGAACTCATTTTGATACTTAAAAATTACACAAATAAAACATTTTAACGTTTGAAAGAAGACTCAAGACTGTGAACTCACTCATACATTTCATTATTGATGTAATCAAATGACAGGTTTGCGTATGATAACTATATTGTAATTTTTGAAAGCATTTGGTATCATCCACTACTGGCTTGCTGGGCCTATCGTAGCTTCACCAGAGCCCCGTTAGCCGTCACTTTTCAGGGTTCCTGTAGGACCTTCACAGCTACCGTAACGGTCCCGGGGCACACGAAGTCCCCACTGTACTTCGCCCCTACAGGCGATCCCCTACTTTGTGCCGTTGCCCGTCTCCCACGACGTGGACGAGGGGTTGGACTTATGGGAGAAGTGAAAGACAAGGTTATGAGAGTGTTCTAGGACCAGAGGGTTGGGGTGGAAGAAATGAGGAAGGAAAGAGACTGTTGGACTTCTGCCAGAGGAACAGCCTGCTAGTTGGGAACTCCTGGTTTAAGAAAAGAGAGAGCCACACAATCACATGGTACAGTGATGACTTGACCAGGAAGTCGGTGGTCGACTATATACTGTATGAGAAAGAACTAAATAAGAACATCACGGACATCAAGGTTATACCATCGGAGAACCTGGATAGCGACCATCGATTGCTGGTAATGAACCTGAGAGGGAGTAAGGAGAAGAAAGGGACTGAGAACCAGGAAAGACGTATAAGGATATGGAAACTGAAAGAAGGGGATAGAAGGGTCGAGTACCTCAAAATGGTAAAGGAAGGGATTCCAACAGATGAAGAAAGAGGGGTGGAAGAGGAATGGGCTAGATTTAAGAAGACACTAGTAGGTGCAGCAGAAGCAGTATGTGGGAGGACAAGTAGTAAGAAGAGGTGGAAGGAAACACCATGGTGGAATGAGAAGACAAAAGATATAGTAAGGGAAAAGAATAGAGCCTTTAGGAGGTGGTATCAAAATAGGACGGTAGAGACAAGGGAAGAGTACCAGGAAAGAAAGAAGGAGGCGAAGAGAGTAGTGGCTGAGGAGAGAAGAAAGTGGATGGAAGAGTGGACAAAGATGATGAAGGAGGATAGTGAAGGTACAAAAAAGGTCCTGTATGGGATGGTAAAAACTAAGAGGCGGAAGGATCCTACGGATTATGTTAGAATGGTGAACAAAAGGGGACAAGAGATAGAGAATAGGGAAGAACTGAAGAAAATGTGGAAAGAATATTTTGAAGAACTTCTGAACCCGAATGGAAAAGATGGTGAGGAGGAAGAAATCGGGGAAGAGGAAGATGAACTGCAAACAGAAAAGGACTTAACATGGAAAGAAGTGGAAGATGCAGTGAACAAGATGAAAGGAGGGAAGGCACCGGGTGTGGATGAGTTGAGTGTGGAGATGGTGAGAGCAGCAGGAGAGGTGGGGATACAGTGGTTGTACCGAGTGATGAGGACAGCATGGAAGGAAAGGAAGACCCCAGAGGACTGGAAAAAAGGAATAATTGTCCCGATCTTCAAGAAAGGTAGTAGAACAGATTGCAGAAACTATCGGGGAATAACACTGATGAGTCATTGTGCAAAGATCTTCGAGAAAGTTTTGGAAAAGAGAATTAGGACAAGGATAGAAGGAGGGATGAGGGAAGAACAACATGGCTTCAGAGCAGGAAGGTCCACAGTGGATTTGATTTTTGCTGTAAGGCAGTTACAAGAACAGCACTATGAGTATGGAACAGATCTACTGATGGCCTTCCTGGATATTGAGAAAGCATATGACAGTGTATGCAGAAACAAAGTGTGGAAGTCCCTGGAGGATAAAGGAGTAGAGAAATGGACTATAAAGAGGATAAAGGAGATGTACAAGGGAAGCGTGAGCTGTGTGAAAGTGGGAGGAGAGAGATCAGACTGGTTGGAACAGAGAAACGGCCTGAAACAAGGAAGTGCCTTGTCACCGTTACTTTTCATTGTGGTGATGGATGACATAATGACCCGAGTGGCACAAGTAATTGGGGAAGGAAAGATGAAAGCAATGGTGTTTGCAGATGATTTGATGATTTGGGGAAACAAGGAGGAGGAGGTACAGGAACAGTTGGACGTGTGGGAAGGAATAATACAAGGATATGGGATGAAATTTAGCATAAATAAGAGTGAGATGGTGATCACAACGAGGAAGAAGGAAAGAACCACAACGGGAATAAAAATTGGTGGGGAACAGCTGAAGAAAGTGGAGAGTTTCAAGTATCTAGGAAGCCTGATACAAGAGAATGGAAGAAACGATAGAGAAATAAATGAGCGGGGGAGGCAGGCAGAAGCATTTCGGAGGAGTGTGAGAAGCATGTTATGGAGCAAGGATGTCCCTCAGAACAGCAAAAAGATCATATATCGGACGTACTATGTCCCTATCCTGACGTATGCCTCGGAGACCTGGGTTATGAAAGGAAGGGAGAAGAGCAAAATACAAGCCAGTGAGATGAGGTTCTTGAGAAGCAGTATTGGAGCTACAAAGATGGACAGAATAAGAAATGAGAGGACCAGAGAATTAATGAAGGAGGAACCATTACAGGATGGTATAGAGAAGTCTAGACTTAGATGGTATGGACATGTAAAACGAATGGAGGAGAAGAGGATACCCAGGAGGATACACGAGACGAAGTGGGAAGGAAAGAGGCCGAGAGGAAGACCGAGAGACAGGTGGCTGAAGGGGGTGGAAGAAAGCGTGAAGAAGAGAGGAGAAGACTGGACAAGGGTGGAGGCTGAGAGATGGTGGGAAGACAGAAGACGTTGGAGAGGCTTGTGTTCCAAACAGACCCGGCCAGTGGCTGGAAACTGTGCAAGATGATGATGAACTATATTGTAATCTCAGACTTCAAATTTTAGAGAGTTGGGATGCCCGACTTCAAATTATACAATGTCAGCGAGCAAGATGCCATTCCTATGCCATCAAATTGATTTTTTTCTTCAATTTATCGAGTATTTTTCAAGGGACGGGGAAAAAAAACTTCAAATTATCAAGTGATTAAAATTAACGAGTGTCAAATTATTGAGAGTTGACTGTATTATCGTTATTACCATAACATTTAAGGGGCAGATGACCATGCTGTTCTGCCCCTTAAAACAATAACATAACTTTTTATATGTACAGTTTGTTGATTATCCGGTTTGCGGATTATACATGCGCAGTTCAGCAAAAATGAAAAACTTTTGTTCTGTCCTAATTGAAAAAAAATACCACCTGTTACAGTGTACAGTTAAACGGTGCCGGTAGGAATGTATTGTTGATCGTATTTACCATGCCCCAGACAGTCTGCCAATTATTGTGGTGAACAATATTCAGTATCACACTGATTATTGTGATTGAATTTACTAGAAGCAAGACATATCTGAAAAGCAAAAAATGTGTTTTTCCACAGTATGTATTGTGAAGAAACTAGAAATGACAGATACGGCAAGTTAGAGATGGGTCAATCAGCGTCAAAATGGATGAAACATTTGTGTGGCTGTACAGTATGCATGGGATTCGAAAACATCTGAGTGACGTGCATGCAGACATTGTGTACTGAGCGAGCCCAGGCATACCGGAGGATGAGCAATTGAGTGAAAACAACTCGATCGAGAAATCCAAATGTATTAATTTATTGTTAGAGTAGGCACCAAGTCTAATATTTGACCCAACTGACCTTCTGACGCTCTGGAACATGAGGACTGTTGGTTATAAGAAAATTTGAAACATGTCTTTATATTTGGTGAATTTTATAATATGTCTTATGTTCGTAGTTTACCCCTTTTGATGTGAAATAATTATTGAGAACTATTCTTGTATTAACACTTGAATTTGGCACTGTAACGGTTGTATTGATTGGTGGACCAATTTTAATAAATTAGTATAAATGTCAATGTGGATCAAAGCAAAATAGATAAAATGACTAATATCATAGCAATGTACTGTATGTCACCTAAGTCCTTTTTTTTCCCAAGTCAGCACCTTTGGCCACCGGGCGCATCTTATGTCACCGCACTCGCTCTGTCTAATTTCCAGACCGTTCGCCCTGCACATTCGTGCACTACTACTTGAGGGATGATGACCTTAAACAATATATAGAAAATCATTAACATAAAAAAGAGGATTTTCATGTAGTCAGAGTACATAACATTCTGGAAAGCAGAGATAGATTTATGTGAGAATTATTTTATATTTAACTAGCTGTACCCGGCATGCATTGCAATGCCAATCAAAGAAAGTGTTGGCGTTGTAACTTTGTTGAAGTGCTTTAGGATGCAGAATATTTTTTTCTTTTTCCGTTAACTGCCTCTATAAACTTTTGTAAAATAGATTTACTAATTCAAAAACATTCGTGGGAGCGTGCACAACAACTCACCAAAGTTTTATCGCAATCGGATGAATGGTTGAAACGGTTTGCGCGCCGTCACCCATTTGTTGAATCTACTCGTGCGTTACCTTTTGTAATATGGATTTACTAAGTCAGAAATCTTCGCAGGAGTGTACACAACAACTCACCAAAGTATCATCGCAATCGTATGAATAGTTTATGAACGCATACGGGACTTTGTTGAAACGATTCACGCGCTGTCACTCATTTGTTGAATCTACTTTTGCGCTACCAATTGTAATATGGATGTATTAATTCAGAAACCTTCACAGGAGTATACACAACTAACCAAAGTTTCATCCCAATCGGATGAATGCGGGATTTTGTTGAAACGATTCGTGCGTTGTCACTCATTTGTTGAATCTACTCGTGCTCTACCTGTTGGAAAATGGATTTACTAATTCTGAAAGATTCACAGGAGTGCACACAACAACTCGCCAATGTTTCATCGCATTCAGATGAATAATATATCAATATATGAAACGATTCGCGCGCAGTCACTCATTTGTTGAAACTACTCGTGCGCTCGCTACCTATTGTAAAATGGATTTACTAAGTAAGAAACCTTCGCGGGAGTGGGAACAACAATTCACCAAAATTTCATGCAATGGGATGAATGGTATATGAAGGCATGTGGGACTTTGTTGAAACAAATCGTGTGCCAAAACTCATTTCTTGATACTTCTCATGTGCTATCTATTGTAAATTGGATTTACTATGCCTATAACCATCCCGGGAGTGTGCACAACTACTCACCAAAATTTGATCCCAATCGGATGAATGGTATATGAACGCATAAAAGACGAACAAACAAACATTCATTTTTATATATATAATAGATAATTCATTTATACTGTCAGTTATATGCCATTCGGGACGTCACTTGTATGCATGAACTTGTCTGGGTAGGTAAGTATATTGTGGTATCTTATGGAAATATCTCTCTTCTTCAGCTAATGCAGAGCATAGTGATGTCATCCAATCTGTAAGCTGGAAGAAGGACGGGTCATTGCTTGCCACCTCTTGCAAAGACAAACAAGTGCGAATTGCAGATCTGAGAGCTGGAGGAGCATCTGCTTTCACTCTGACAGCCAACAGCCATCAGAGTATCAAGGATTCACGAGTGGTGTGGCTTGGGGATTTGAACAGGGTTCTCACTACCGGCTTTGATTCGGTATGCTCACTATACTCACTTATCTTGTATCTTTCTTTAGTTTAGAAACCAAAGTTAGCACTCAACAGTGTTATGCTGTTTCTGTCCTTATAAATGTATTTAGTACCATTAAAATGTACTGTGTATACTTTAATAATTGATGTGTATTTTTTTCTTTTATAGTTGCTTTAGAAAATTCTGGTGCTTGCATTATTTGAGTCAAAGTTCATACCATGCCTGAATTCTGTTATATCTCATCTGTAAACAATAATTGCAGTAGACGCAGTGTATATTAAGGCTTTCATGGCCCGGATTATATAAATAATTCATATTTTTTTGTTTTTTGGGCTAATGCCGTGTGTATTTAGATTAGAACCAAACGTTTCGGAGAAACCTTGCCTCCTTTTTCAATGGAAATCAAACAATGTGGCCAAAGAAAGTATATCAATGAGATTACACAAATTACAAAAAATATAGATAAATTCCTAGTTTCGTCACCAGAGAAAGGAAGGAAGCTTGTAGTTTAACGTGACCGTTAATCTTGAGATCATGAGCCACGGGACCTCCTTTTTACGTGGAATCCGAACCACAGGACATGGCATTTCACTTCGAAAATCTCACATGCATTCGTCACCAGAGAGCAGCTGCCAGAAATTACTGTATGGACCATGGTAGAACGGCGGACAGAGTAGTGAGTAAGGAGAAGGTAAAGGGGGCGGGGTGAAAATATAGAGACTCCTTGAAGAATGAGGATGTCCAAAAGAAAAGGGGGGAGGGGGGAAGGGTGGGTTAGACGGATATAAGGAAACATAAACAAAAGGGAAGTGTATCTGAATGATACCTAACATCATACAGGCAACGGCGAAAAAACAGATGGAAACTCCTCCAGTGACGAACAAAGGAGATCAAATCCAGGCTCTGTAGCCATAGAGGAAAAAAGTACAAATTGAAATAGGTGAAGAACAGAGAGACTGAGAGGAACTATCTTCCTAGATCCTTAATAACTGGTAGCCAAGTGTCACTTAGCTGATATCCAGTGTCTCTGTTAAAATTATTGGGATTTTTACGAATTTCAACTGCCTCCCTTATAATTCTAGACCAGTTGTGCTTAACAAGGGCAAGCGCATGAGCATCCTTGAAACATACATCGTGCCCTGAAGATAGGGCATGTTCAGCTATAGCTGATTTGTCAGGTTGGTTTAGATGGATGTTCCTTTGATGCTCTTTGATGCGAGTTGCAATGGACCGTTTTGTTTGTCCAATGTAGACAAATAACATGAATTATTTATAGAAGCAGTGTAGTTGGTTTGTCCCTTAATTTAGGGGCTACGACAACGCGATTATTTAGCCTCGTGTACTTTGGGTGTGTGTAGAATCTGTCTGATAACTGGTGTTGATTGTGATGACTGTATTTGTGTGTGTTATCTGTTTTTAAATTCAAGTAAGGACTGCAGACGATAATTTCAAGTACGGTAGTTCCTACTTTTGCCACCAAATGCTACCGTCCATGACACCAAGTTTGCGGACTTGGCTACTAGATGGCATTGCAGTCAGCACCTGGCGGCGAACGTTGAAACTAATAGAGCTTTATCAATCCTAACGTACAAATTTTGGCTTCAAGTGTAGTTAGTAAGAAGCAGTGTGTGTAGTGCACATATGAGTGGTGTATTGTAGCGTGCACTTGTAGGCACATGGGATGTGATTGGGCTGGCAGTGGTTAGTAAATCCTGTCTTATGTTTACATTGGCTTCAACAAGTTCATGTTATTGGTTGTTCACAACCACAAAAAATAATTAATAATAATAAAAATTTTAAAAATGATAAATAAATTGGTAATCTAGCAGCAGGTAGTATGACGTAGGAGAAAGTTGCTTTCGTGAATTGTTGCGTATAGGATATCTAGGGAAAATGGACGAAAATTAAGTTCAAGAAAGTATGAAGGCAAGGAGACGCGGGGGGGGCTATGTTTTTTTTTTTTGCAAGGTACATTAATATGTGGGACTTACCGAACTTGCTAGTTTATAACTCGCAACCGCATATATCTCGCACCCCATTATAAAATTTGAAATTGCAGGAGAAACAAATCCTCCCATATATCTCGCATTAATTTCTGACACCGTCATGAAGATAATTGTAGCAATTTTAAGATAGACTGGACATAAGACATAAGACCCACTGGACATCACATGACTTGCCCGCAATGTTTCTGTGGTGGTGCTTTCTTTCCTTTCATGGTATTTGCTGCCCGTCTGTTGCATTATACCAGTATTCTGTCTTCATGTTCCATTGTTAGGATCATTAGAATTAACCTTCATTATTTCAGTTATTGATTGGGCGGAAAAGTTAACCCATTAAATTACAAGTTACCATTGTTTTTTCTCAGTTAAGTGTGATTGTTTTCTTGAGAAGGTCGATCTCTAAGTTATATAAAAATGCGGAAGTTATATGGCTGGGTTTAAACTCCAAAGTGATAAAATATGCAAAGGTGATGATAATATGCTTTGTACTCGTAGAGCTGCCGGTCGTGAATTCAATGTGACTAAATTGAATATTTACTAATGGAGTATACAGAAGGACACGCTAGAAACCACTAACCAAACACGTAAGGTGTTTTCAAATGTAGTAAAACAACACACGGGTGTGATCGTCAGCTGTTTTGTTTGTGCTTCACACACTAAATAAGTAATTGTTAGGTTAGAACACGTTGATATGTGATATTGTTAGTTATGATAAGCTGACGACAGAAGGCAAAATAAAGAAGGCTGTCAGTTGAACTCTTGCGTTCAAGACGGCATTCACAAATGCGCTGGATGGAAGTCAGGATGATGCATGCGAGAGTAGCTCGGAGATTGGCAGCAGTGACGGCAGTGACAATGCCAGTTGTCTTGTTTCAATAATGCAAATTTTGCGTTTTTCGGGAATATGGTGTTTCGCACACGAATCCCCGCTTATATCACGCACCGAAAAATTTCACACTTATTTTCGGTCTAAGAAAGTGAGAGTTATATGTGAGTAAATGTGGTACTTTTAGAGCTATTATTGAAGTCTCTTGGTTTTGTTGAAACCAAGGGGTCTGAAATCTACAAATCTGGAAATAAATGAGCAGAAGCATTGAAACTTCAATTGCTGCACTTCCCAATAGCAATGGGGGTGTGGGGTCCAAACATAAACACATTTTTCATGTTACCAGAGTGGGTGATATGGCATTTAAAAGTGTGGATGAAATAATAATTCTCTTTAATTTTTGTATGTACTTTATCTGAACACTGTTTCGTCTGAAGTTTTTATGTCACTTTGCATTATTTTGCAGGAGATCAATGAGCTTTGTTCTTGACCCATGTTTTCTTCTCCTATTTGTTGTTGTAGGGTCGCCAGAGAGAAGTGTACATTCGGGATCTTCGTAATTTTGAAGAAGCTGAAAAGACTTTGGTACTTGACAGCTCCACAGGGTGAGTTATAATAATGTAATCAATTTCATCTGTATCAATGTATCCAAGTTACGGTAACTGTTCTCCACCGTAGTAGTGGTGTGAGGCAATAATTCTTTAGCATTCACTGTCCCATACTTCGTCCCCACAGGAACTGCACAAGTTTGGTGAAACCATGTGCAGTTGTAACTTGAAATGGCACCTCGTCCTTGGTCACGAACCTGACAATTTGCTTTATTAAAAGTGACTTGAAGTTGGATGACAATTCTGGTTTCTTGAAGTCTGCTTTAAACTACCAATAACTGGCTATTCTTTTTGGCTACTTTCGCATTAGTGCCTCAGTAAGTTTGATGTTCCCGATTTTTGTCCTGTGTATGAATCGTGGCCTACGTTATACTCAAGGCCTGGAAATACAGCAGGGACTTGGAGCGCCAAACTGGTAGTTCCACTTTACGCCACTATACTCTGTATTTCAAAAGAATGAACGTGAAGGAAATGGCGGGAGCTTGGAACAGCGGGCTCCTATTGGCTGGATTTTGACAACTAATACCATAGGTTGCCAGCTTATTGTCATTCATTCAGTCGCCTGTTAACTGTGTCGGAGTTTGTTTCATTGCCATCGTTTCGTTTACTTTAAGCATCGAGTCAATAAGTTGTAAATAGTACCGCAGGAAGAACGTGGGAAAATGCTGGAAATACAGCTGGAGGCCGCGCGCGCCAACCTGTAACGGCCGGTTATCGTTCATTTCGACATCAAACTATTTTCATGGTTAGCCTTGTTTGTTCAATTCAAATTTAAATATACTTAATTTAGAATACATGCGTGACATACAAAATAGGCTATGTACATTTAGTCTTAATGTTTCATTGCATACCGTAGTGTTCAATAACCTACAAATCGACAATGCAATATCGCCACAGAACAGCTTGTTTGTGTGCTTGGTGGTAAATACTTTACCTTAACATTACGTATGTGGAGGCTATTATTAACCCTACAGTGTCACGATACAGTGAGTGTGCTTGGTATTGTCATGATGTTATTTCTGCGTTCTGTGTTAACTGCTGTAAACTGTGAACGACCTTCACCCAACTCTTGTTTCATCTTGAAGGATATAATCATTGCATGGTGAGTGTTGATATATTCATCATATTTCTTTGTGTTTGTATTTTGTATTATATTTGTATAGGTGTCGAGTGTTTGGCCTCTTTCTCGTATTTATCGAATAACGGCGACAAAGGTAGCATAGCTTCGGTGTGTTATTTATTCATTTTATACCGTATTTCACTATTTGAATGTCCTCGGCGTTGACTCAGGATCGACATTTGCATTATATTGCGCATAATAGTACCGAAATAATATCCGAGGTGTAGCCCTGTGTATTATTCGAATCAGCTGTTCTACATCAACAATAAAAACTTGGCAACACAGCTCAGCTGTTCCAAGCTCCCACCATATCCTTCACGTTCATTCTTTTGAAATACAGAGTATAGGGTCGCGGTTCCGCGCCCTAGTTGCCTACTGTTGACAAAGCATTACATGCTACTCAAATACACTTAAACACATGTTTTCTTAGTATTTCTTATCTGTTTTACTCCTGTTTCCCCAAATGATTAATATGGCTCTCTCTTGGCTGTATTTCACTTCTCTTTAAGAATCCTCCTGTCAAATAGCTTACTTCTTAGATTCAGAAATGTTGCACTACTATTGTCATTGCGTATGGTTTACACCAATATTCTTTAAAAGTGGCCTTGATAAATTTTGCATATGAAGCACGCAGAGTTAATTTTCAATATACACTTCACACATTTAGTGTATGTCAGTTAAAATATTAGTGAAATGTGACACTAAATATTTTTGAGACATGAAATTTACGGCTGTTTGAGTGAGGAATTGTTTCCAATAGAGATATAAAAGAAACATTGGGATAGCTTAACCCTCCCATGTCTTGAAAATGTATTAATCTTAAAGATGGGTTTGCACTTGCTGGAGCTGATATTTTCTCTAAACTGCCCTCTTCTGCCACTCGTACAAGAAACCCCACTACTAATGCAATTGAAATGGAAGATAGAGACGCCGGCTTTTCTGAAAACAAAGAGATTTCATTGTTAAAATACGGTTAATGTAAATGATAATGTTTTTATCGCCTTTATGCCCCATATTCCTACCTTGAATCTGCAATACATGTGCCGGAAGCTGGGGTGTTTCTGTAACACTGGCTAGTCTTTGCACCTTCCGCGACCATCTAGGCTTCAGAAACTTGGTCAAGGCACCTGTTGCGACTGCATCTTCCCGTAGTTTCACATTTCCACTTCTACTAGAAATTCCTGTGCAATGTGTTGACTCGATGGCATGCAGGCATGATCTCACGCCCATCATGTCATTGTAACCTACCTTATTTCTCGGGTGACTGAAGAGCAGTTCTACATAGTCACTTGAGAGATTCCGCATACTCACGTAATGGAAGGCGATACTGATTAGAAATCGCTTGCAGGACACGGTTGATGATGTTGTTAGCACCAAAACTTGATAAGTTTCCTTCGTAAGTCTCATCTTTATATTGAGATAACTTTAAATCTGTACCCTAGTATCCTGTAGAAGAACGACAGGGCGTTCAACAGTACAGTATGAATTATAATTTATTAGCCAATTTATGTTGGATTCCAATTGCATCTTTCTCAATTTCACTAATGCCAAGAAACATGTCTAGATTCCAGTCGTACAATAGTCTAAACTTTATGGCCATTTCATTAATGATTAATGAACCAACCTTCTCATTATCTTGAGTCAGTGACTTTTCTTCAGCTATCAATCTAGCTTTTTCAAGTGACGTGACATTCGCCTCTCCGTTCGTGTACCCAAAGTAGTTATTGTTGTTTTAATGCGAGGAACAGCGAAGTTATCTGCCCCCTTACAAGTTTTCAGTGTTCGTGGATGAGGAAGTTGTAAAATGTTTATATCTCTCAGTACGCGTAAAATGGACGGTGATTTATTAAACATTTTGATTGTTTCATTTTATTTAGGATACACTTTCACTTCGTGAAAGTTTGAAATTAGTTTTCAAGTCCCCCACGATCTGCTTCACTCGTGAGCTTCGATATTTGGACATCGAGTTTGTCCTGACGTTGCAGTGAATGTAAGTTCTTGTTCTAATAAAATCAACCTACGATTCAATGATTTAATTGTAGTTCTATACACTGCATATTTTCTTAGTGCCCTCTTTAATTTTAATTTTGTTGACTTCCCATGAGTTGGCTTTATTGTAGAGCATTGCGTTCCTACACTAACAAGTGTTTGATCATAGTTTTCCTCAATTTGTTCATCATAACAGTCTTCCGTAATATTATATTTAAATCACCTGAATATTTTCTTTTATTGTTTATGTGGTTGCCTTTATCAACACATGCTCATTCGCGTGTATGTCGATTTATTATTTATGTTCGGAAAAGTCCTCAAAACCCGTCGGAAATGCTTTCAGCACGGCACGCTACAATGCACCATTTTTTGATAAACACAATCATAACACTAAATATTCCGTGAATTTAAACTAAGGTGTTTATCCCATATGCTTGCCACATTTACTATAGTTCACTGAAATAAAACTTGCTCTTTACTACATCTTGCTCATAAAGACCACTTAGCACCCATCTCAATATAAGTCAAAAAATAGTCTACTGCCCTTAAAAAGTAATGCAAAATGCTTCACCATTCAAATACAGAGATACAAATCACATTGTAAGTAATGCAGACGATACGAATAAGGGCGCGAGAGAGCGAACCTAGCGGCAAAATGCGGAACAAGTTTGAACCATCGCTCGTATTGTTGTCTGGCGACTCATTTCCAGGCCTTGTATTATAACGTAGGCCACGGTATGAATACACCTCTTACAGGTAAAACATCCCACTACATCGTTCACCTTTTTATTACCTTTAAAAATGTAACCAAACGTCGGCCATATCGTTGACTTTATCTTGGTTTCATGCACTAGTGATATTTGCGTTATTTTAATATATATTTTATTTTATCCATGTTGATGAATTGCTAGACAATGTTGACTGAGTTTTGTCCCTCTGTGTAATGGCATGGGAAACAGCGGGTGGCTAATTATAGCACTTACTTAGTCGTCAGATTTACCCATACAGGCAAGCACAGGTAGAGGACTTATTTTGAAAGAAGCAATCGCTAATTGAGGCTATTTCCAAGACTGGCTTCTCTCACTTCTCTATTATTCTCATACAATCCAAGCGAAAGCAAATGGGAAATAGCAAGAAACTTGAAAGACTCTGATCTTAACAAAAACTTAAAGAAATTCCAATTCAAGATGGTATTCTAAAAAACTATCCGCAGCTTATCTGCTATCTGCACTGCCAAGCAAACTATATCCGCACGGCGAAAAATTCTGCGGATATCCGTATCCGCGCAGGGCTTTATAATAGCTTGCCACGCTGGGTGAGTGGATAGCGTGTCGGTCTACTAACCCCAAGATTGCAGGTTCGCCCCTGACCGTGGTAAGTGATTTTTGAAAGGCGGCAAAAATACGATACGCATGTCATACGATGTTGGCATGTCAAAGAACCCATTTGAATTCAGTAGGCAGAGTTCATAGTGGCAAAATTAATCTCGGGAGTTTCCGCCAGCACGAAGTTCCTCATTTCTCTACTAGAAAGCGCTATTGTGTTCAAGGAGATTAGATATCTAACATCTAACCTCCTTGACTTTCATAGTCAAGGAACTACGAAATTCGACATGCAAGCTACCCTCTGGGTGTCAAATAGCAAAGCTTGCACCAGGCACCCGAGGCCATACGATATTATTATTATAGGGCTTTATAATGCAATACTGTATGCTGTGTGAGATCCTAGCAGTTGAAAGAAGAATCATGGCCAAATGCAGAGGTGTGCAATGTGATTTGGGTTTAGAGTTTGAAGGACATCCCATAACTGAAATTCACTGGCAACTTGTTGAGGTGTATGATGCAAGAAATGTCATGTCATGGGAACAGGTTGGCATTGATGCACCGAGTTTGATAATGACAGGATGGACGTGCAAGATCAGCAGTGCATCAATGCTATATGCACCGTGCGTTCTGCAGTGTGCTGCTGCGGGTGGATACTACGGGAACTACACACGGTCTTGTTTATCAACAGCTGATCGTAAGACGTTGCAGTACGAGTGAATTTTTATTTGTGTTTATTCAATCTTTTTATAGTGTTTTCTTCAAATTATTATTTTAAAAATGTCAAATCTTTCTGGTAATGTTATGTGCTGTGTTGTTGGCTGCAATAATAGATACTGCAATACAGAGCAAAGTGTGAAATTTTATAGTTTTCCATCACAACCTCACGAAATGGATTTGAAAAGACAGTGGATTTTAGCAGTAAATTGCAGGAAGTAAGTAATGGAGGATTTAAATATTTTAATTAATACTAAATTACACAGTACAAAACCTATACTGACCATGACTTTTACAAATAGGTTAACAGTAACAACCAAAATAATTACAGTAATGCTATACTTCCAAGGTAGGGACACACATCATAATAGTAGAGATATTTTACTACACAGTAGTCTTAACGATAGCATTACTAATAAAATAACATGCCTTAATACTGAGCAAAGTGTGAAATTTTTTAGTTTTCCTCCACGACCTCACGAAGTGGATTTGAAAGGCTAGTGGATTACTATTATATTTACACAAATAGGCCTTGGTACATGACAAAAAATAGGAACAAAATATTAATAGCCTACAGAAATATTTTAGAAATGTGTAATTATACATAAACATTAAATAAAAGAGCATTACATTATTTTAATTAGTCCTACAAAAGTATTATTATGAAACCAGATAGTCACAAAATAATTTGAACTCATTACAATAGAAATTGGAGCCTCCGTGGCTTAGGCGGCAGCACGCCGGCCTCTCACCGCTGAATCCGTGGTTCAAATCCCGGTCACTCCATGTGAGATCTGTGCTGGACAGAACGGAGGCAAACAGGTTTTTCTCCGGGTACTCCGGTTTTCCCTGTCAAAATTTCATTCCAGCAACACTCTCCACTATCACTTCATTTCATCTGTCATTCATTTAATCATTGCCCCAGAGGAGTGCGTCAGGCCTCGGCAGCCGGCACAGTCCATATCCTCGCCGCTAGATAGGGGCTTCATTCATTCCATTCCTGACCCGGTCGGAGACTGGAAGCAGGCTGTGGATTTTCATTTTCACAATAGAAATTCAAATAAATATAATACAGATCCAACTTAAATTTTACAAATGTTCAAAATAATATTTGCATTTACAGATTGCTCATACTTTAAAAGGCATATTTACATAAATTTGCCACATTTACACAATTTGTTTTATAGGGCGGATGGAACTTTGTGGACACCTTCAAAATCAACTAGAATCTGCAGCACACATTTCATAGAAAGGTGTAAATCTCAACATCCTGCTAGTCCAGCGTATGTACTGTCCCCGTTTACCTGGATAGTAGGCTGTCAGATATCCGCCCCCTCAATCGGATTGCCAATTATCAATCGCACCGACTCAGCTACATCAATGAAAATGGCACTGACAGATACTATCGAGATAAGAGCACAGAAGTTCACAGGAAATCATTGTGGAACACACCAAAATAGACGGGGGTTCATACTTACCGTTACTTACCTCTTAATTATCTCGGGGTTTGAGTTGACAACAGGATCACTAAAAGTCTGTTCACACAATAACCTCCACCATGACATTTAAAAATGAACCAGAACGAAGACGAGAACTTTGAACTGTACAAAAGCTTTATTTCTAATAAAGGGTATGATTTTTCTAACACAACAAAATCAACGTGGCTAACAGAAGCCCAAGTCAATCTGACTACGTCCTCTTGTAGGACTTGCAAAATTTATCATACAACATGATATAGAACATTTTAGCTCCCAAGAGCTCCAAATAACGTAATATTCATAACACTATTGGATTGGAAAGGGACGTCAGGGTGTGACATATATAGAGCATTTGGTTTCCTTTTAATAAACATGAGAATGGTATTTATAGTCGCAAGGCCGGAGTGTGGACGACCTCACTCTCTGTGAACCAGATGTTGGCACAGCTGCGGGCTACCTTCCAACCTGTTGCATACTGGTCAAATGCATTCCCTTCTCACGTGCTATGTTACGTAAGAATACAGCCTGCGCTCTCAAGCTTTTAAAGGTCTACAAGACAACTCACATTATATTTACGCAAATCTTTCAAGTACTTTGCTCACATCCTATTGGATCATTATGTTAATTCCCTAAATTTGTTAACTTCAATCCAAATGTTTAATTAGCTCTTAAATGTTTATAACAAAATCACATAAATTATTTATAACAATTAGAAATTGTTTATAATATTTGTCAAAGACAATAAAAATATTATAAGCACGTCTTCAACATCACTCTCGTTCCACATTATTTTCAAAAATATTTACAGCAATTATTTACAATATTAACATTTAAATTTGTTTAAATTATTAATTTAATAAATACATTGACCACATGTTCATCCGGTTGATAATTTTCATAATCGTGTTTAATATAATCGACCAATGAAGGTTAGTTATACATGTTAATGTCACAATCTGGTTTAATAAAGATTTTAATAATGATTTGTGACGGCAACCTTCATTCAAAATCTTATCTCAAATTCTTTCAAAACTCGTGTTAATTATAACAGTAATTCACTTGATTTATTTTCAACGAACTATGACAATCTTACTCCAGCGGAAAATCCTTCGCTAACAAGTTAATGCACCAACTGCATTAAAAATATGCCCAAAATCATCATATATTAATCTATATGGCATTCAACTTCCACATAACTTACAAAACTTCCACAAATAATTCTTTAACATTTATTCCTGTGGGAACTTCCTTCATATTCAAGGGCATTATATCTCAGCGACTTTCAACACGCGCTGCACTAGCGATTATACATTCATAGTTCCACTTAAAAATTTTTATAATCATTAATTGTTTCAAAACTGTTTTTCTATAACCTTCGTGGATTTCATTCATGAACCGAAATGAAGTCAAAACTTGCCAATCACAAACAAATTTAATAGTGAATACGCTTATATACGCCTGTCTGGTCTATCAAAATTTAAGATTAACATCTTAAAAGAAATTGTAGTATGAAAATACTATCTTCAAATAAAGTGCGACTAAAATGCAAAGTAGTCGAATAGAATCCATTTAGACTGGGGAATGCAAACATCGTTATATAAATCTCTAATTGAGAAAAACTCCTAACAAAAGTTCTTGACTTTAATGCATTCAATAATTCATTATTAAAGTTACTCTTTCACAAAAGTGTCTATGATGCAATGTTCATTCATAACTGACGATAAATGTCTGTGTTGCAATCAATTCAAAGAACGACTAGTATTTCCAAGATCGTCGACAACGTAAGAGATTTTAACGCTCTAAAATCATTTAAATGTTCTTCCTTCTTGATGATGACAGAAAATTGGTCAAAGTAATTAAACTGGGGTAGAATTACTTTAATAAAATGACACGCTGTCTGAATTTAAATCTGCCATTAAAAATCATTAACTTACAGTCAAATCGTGACTACAAAAATATTAATTACTGAAAATTCTAAATATCAGTCTCAACTGATTCAAAATCATTAACTATGCCCATGACATAACAATGTCTTAATAAATCGTCGAAAAATGCAAAACTCATCAAGGTGTACTGAGAATAAGAATCTCAACAAGAAAATAGGGCAAAAACATGAGGATAAAAATATGGGAAAAATGGTTGCTCAAACATCATTAGTAAACTCAAATACAATAAACGTTCACGACTACCTTATCTGCCGATTGACGTTCCAGAGGAAAATTCCCCAAAGAAGACTGCTGATGAATCCATTTCACCACGTTAAAGCTGAGCTCCATCCTCGAAATAGGAAATAGCACCCTCGGAGAATCGAACTGCTTCCTTCTCCGTGAATCGCTCTGCTCCTCGAAGACGAATAGACATCCTTCCGGCAATAATCTTCTTTGTGAGTCGGGATATCCCTGACCTCTCTTGAAAAATTCCCTGAAGTTCCAGTAGACAATCGTCATGAAGTTTTGTAGAAATTTCCGAAGAAATTATTCATATTCAGAGTATGAAATTGTTTTTATGGCTGTTCGATGGTATTCAGCCTTTAATTACGAAACATGGGTGTAGATGGTATTCACCGCATGTTCGCTTGTGTGGAATAGCAATTAGCGAAGTTCCATGTCGCTATCTTACTCCGTTGAAATATGTCCCATTTGCAATAAGCCCTTAGCCTTCCATCTGCTCTTCGGTTGTAGTGTTAGAAGAACAAACTGCCGTATTAACTTGCTCCATTATACTGTATCGTTCTGTAACCAAGCAATCTGAAGTCTTTATATTCCACTCGCAGCGTCAGCCGTTGCGTTGATTCTGGCTATACAAAAGTGCTTCTCTTGTGGCGAGATAATCACTTTTCTCAGTCGTATAAAACTGCTAATATCTTTCGAACTAATCGGTCGAAATTGTTCAGCTTTTCTCTATAACTGCATGTAGCACTGCACAATACAATTAGCTTATCGGAGACCGCTAACTGTTCGAAGCTAAACTTGTAGAAGCTTTCTAAGGTCCGTTTCAACTTCACCTAGTTTGACTTGGATCTCGTTAATATAGTGGCCTCGCCACGCGTTATAAAGACGATTCTTTTCACTGCTGTTCACTTCGACGTCTCACTATAATGAATGTATAAGAAAAGAACTTTCACAAATATACTTCGATGCTCTGAGAATGAGATCTCAGAATGATCAGAGAACGAAAGAGGCTCCTCTCTTCTGCGCAAGCCCTTTTATTAACTTCTCGAGGGGCGTTTCCATCCCTACCAAAGCGTGGTACTGCGTCATCGCTAAAAGTTCTAACTTCGTTAATACATGACGGATTTTCAAAATTCAAAAACTGAAAATAAATTTCACCAAAATTCCAAATCAATGCTTTTACTGCAAATGGATTTCCACAATTCTGCATTCCAAAAGTAATAAAAATACCATAGTTTCAGCAATCTCCGTCTTCCTTTAAACTATCGTTGATTGGTTCATGCCTCTCCTCCAATAGCATAGTTTCTTCCTCAGCAGAATTCCTCGTTTCCTGCGACTGCGTCGTAAATCTTGGAACATTCTCGACTAAATGCTGACGTCACTGAGAATCTCAGCTCAAGTAACCTGCTGGCATAACATTTACGTCATCCGTGCTTACGTCATGACTACCCACGTCATAACTATGACAACCATAACTTTCATTATAATTTCAAATATAGCCACCGTGGTCTCTACATAATTCAATTACGGGGGCATTCTCCTCTCACCACGTTTTAAAAACAGTTGCAAATTGTTTTTAAACTCAGTGTTACAAGTATCTCAACTCTCTTGAACACGAAATTGAATTATTACTGGCTTACTCTAGGATAGTATCTTTTTAAATTTCCAGCATTGAACTTGCCGTAAACGACATTATTCTCATCATCGTAGAGTTCATAACAGTTGTTTCCATAAGCGTTTGTAATCCTAAACGGCCCCAGGAACACTAATCCAAATTTGGGGTAGATTTTCTTGGACATATCAGCCTTGACAGGTCTGCGTAATAATACAAGATTTCCAACTTGAAAGGGTGTACCAAAACGTTTTCCAGCTACTCTTTTTAATCGTTTCTCTGCTGCTTTCTGGAGTTGTTCCTTTGCCTTGTCAATCCTCTGCTGTCTTCCTATGTCGGGATCTCTCGGTATGTGGTTGAAAAGATTATCCCACGGCCTTTCTGGGTTTCTTCCTAGATGAAGTCGCATTGGCACTTCTCCTGTGCTCTCCTGCACTGTAGAGTTCAGACATTCCTCAATAAGGGGTACAAATCTCACCCAACCAGAATGATCATTTGGACAGAAAATTCGACAGAATTTCGAAAATTCAGCCATATATCTTTCTGAGGAATTCGATTCAGGGTAACGCACGCTTGAAAATAAGTGCTTAATGCCAAGCCTTTCCATATCCGCTGCAAATTCCACGGACGTAAACTGTGTTCCATGATCTGACAGTAGATATTCCGGTATACCAGCTTTAGGAAATACAGCATTTTCCAGTCTGCTTACTACGTTCCTTGTGTTAGCTTTCTGCATGGGACTCATTGTAACAAATTTTGAGAAAACATCCACGGTCACCAACAGGTATTGGTTACCCTGGTATCCCTTCGGACAGGGGCCAAATATATCCGTCGCCATGAGTTCGTTTGGCTTAGAAGGAATCATCGCCTTCGGTTTTCCCTTTAGTAAAGCAGAAGCATACTTTGCTCTTTGACATTTGTCACAGGATCTAATGACCTTGGCAATGCTGGAACGCATGTTAGTCCAGATAAATCTCTCTTTAAGTGTATTAAGAGTTTTATCTAAACCGGCATGTCCAGTTGCATGATGAGCTACCCACACTAAATTGACAATAAGTTTAGGTGGCACGACTATTCGGAGTTTTGTATGCGCAGGGTCAGCATACTTGCATACGATGTCTCCACTCAAGACAAAGTGTCGTGAATTTCTCCATGTAGCCTCATAGTCAACATCTGTATTGTCCATGTAACCCTTGAGGAACCTGTACATTTTCCTTATTGGAGCGTGTCTCTTCTGTGACACACCGATTCGGGCTAACCTCCTAACGGTTTCTTCATCTTCTTGCTCCAATTGTACATGGTGTATCTGCACATTTTTAATAGGGTTACGTGATAGAGCATCAGCCAGTAAGTTATCTTTCCCAGGCTGGTGGACGATAGTAGCGTTAAACTGTTGGGTGAACAAAGCCCAACGTGTCAATCTATCACTTGACATGTCAGTTTGCAACATAAACTGTAGTGCTTTATGGTCAGTAATAATGATGACCTTATGTCCCAGCAGGATTTTCTTCCAGGCTTGTAAAGCTGTCACAAAAGCTAACGCTTCAAGCTCTGTCGTGAAGTAGTTTTCCTCGTGCTTTTTCAACTTCCGACTGGTGAACGCAATGTAGTGCTTGTTGCCTGCCTCGTCTTTCTGGTATAAGACTGCACTAATGCCTATTCTCGATGCATCAGACTCAATATAGAACACCTTCTCAAAGTCTGGGTACTCCAGTTTCACATTATTTCTGAGCATCTCTTTTGCTTTCTCAAAAGCCTCGTCTGCAGCGGTACTCCATTTCCATCTGTTGTTCTTCTTGAGTAAGTCATACAGAGGAGCCATAATTTCCGAGTATCTTGGACAGTGGCTGCTAATAAATTGGCATGCACCTACAAATTCTCTGACTTGTTTCACCTTAGTTGGCTTTGGAAATCTCGTGATCGCATCTACTTTTTTCATGTTTGGATGATATCCATCTTTATCAATAGTATGCCCCAAGTAATTTATCTCCTTCTTCAAGAATTGACATTTTCCAAAGTTCACCTTGATGTTGGCCTCCCTTAAATTCTCGAACAACTTTCTCAAGTGCACTAAATGTTCTGCGGCGCTGGGTGAAGATACGATTAAATCGTCAATGTAGCAGATTACATTTTCTTTCACTTCGTCAGTGAGCTTACTATCAAGTGCTCGAATAAGTGCTGGTCCACTGTTAACCATACCAAAAGGCATTCTGGCAAAGACCCATGACGTCTGGTCAAATAGGAATCCAGTGTACTGCATACTATCCTCTTCTAGTTGAACTTGATAAAATGAAGACGTCAAGTCAAGAACGCTGAAACAAGCTCTCCCTTTGAATTTCCGAAGCAGATCTCTAATCTTGGGTGGTCTGTCATTTTCTGGAAGAATCTTCAAGTTGATGGTCCTGGCATCGAGACAAAGACGTATCTGACCATTACTTTTCTTCACTACTGTGATGGGGTTTATATAAGACGACGCCTGTTTTCTAATAATCCCGTCTACCTCCATTTTTCTGATTAACCCTCGTACTTCTTGATAGTATTTCTCAGGAATGGGGTATATTCTCTTCTGGTAAGGGGTTTCATCTGTCAGCCTTATCTTGTACTTATAATCCTTAATCAATCCAGGCTTTTCATCGAAAATATCTTGGAATTCCTCTATCAGATCCTCAAATTCCCCCTGAATTTCTTCAAATCCTTCAGTTTTTCTACTGGGTATTTTTTCTAAGTTTTCCACTTCATTAATTATGGTATTCAAAATTTCTTCCCTAAGGTCTATTTCCAGACTGTTTTTCACGTCCTGTTCTTCTATCTCTTCTGTGATTATGTACCCATCATTAAAGCTAATACTTCTGTTCTTCATGTCAATAATAGCTCCGACCTTCGATATAAAATCGATTCCAAGCACCATATCAAAATTGATCTTGCTCACCACAATGAAGATCTGTTCATAATTCCTTCCATTGATCTCAAAGTTCAATAACACTTGAATCTTGCATTTCACTGCCTTATCTTGGAATATCCCTCTCACTTTGACGGTAGAAACAGGTAGAACTGTCATGTTCTCTCCTCTTAGCAGACTTTGATAACATTCCTCTGAAATGATGGAAATAATAGCACCAGTGTCCATCAGGGCTTTGTACTGCTGTCCATCTATCCGTACAGCAATAATAGGTAAGGCACATGGTCTTTCCTCTTTAACAATACCCCTCTCTTCTAGTAAATCTTCATCGGTAACTTCGTATATCTCATTAATCGTAATCAGGTGTGGTGTGGCAATGTATTTACAGGTTCTCACTGACGTTGAGAAATCGGCGTTTTTTTTTTTGTGTTACCGACCTCAAAATTCTGTTGGCTCGTAGAAGGCCCAGGATCGATTACAACATCCTGCCTTTTCTTTTGATTGTCAGCTTCTTTATCCCTTAATTCTTTTAAGTATTGCTGGCTTTCCTTCTCTCTTTGCTGATACTGATCAGGTGTCATAACCTGACTTTGAGTATTCTGGTTTCTATTTTGGTTTTGGTTATTCCTATTATAGTTACGGTTATACCCATTATTGTTGTAATATCTGCCTCTTCCATTGTAGTTTCCTCGGTTGTAGTTCCAACCTCTTCTCTGTTGATACGGTCGGTAACCTTGTGATCTGTAATTTCTAAACTGATTATTTCTGTGAGGACCTACATTATCAGTTTTCTCCTGCTCTGGCTTGTCAGTTTGTTGGACTTGGTCCATGTATACCGTATTGATTTCCTTAAACTCCTGCCTTTGACCTTTCTGGACTACGTTAGGCATTGGGCTTGTGTAGTCTAACCTTCTCAGTAATTCATCCATGCTGGATAAATCCCTGATGTTGGACGAAATTATAAGTCTCCTCACCTCAACTGGCAGCATACGAGAAATCGCATCTATTAGTTGCTCCGTGGACAATGGGGGTTGCAAAAATCTCAAGCGGGACAACTGACTCGTAAAGAAATCAGCGTACCTCGTTGGAAGAGTACCTGAGTATTTTCTTGAATACACCTCCGCTCTTAACGAATTCTGCGCTTCTATGGACCAAAATCGTTTGATTAATGCCTCTGCAAACTCGTCAAAGTTACTGAATGTGTATCTAAATGCGCGAAACCATTCAAGGGGTCCTCCAATCAGATATCTCTCTACTATCTTCATCTCTCTCTCTCTGGGAATGTGAGCTTCGATGAAATAATCTTTGAGATTCCTTACATATTCTATAGGTGTCAAACTATCAGTGTTACTGAATTTTTGTGGTTTGTCTTCGAAATTCCTAATGACCGTCACGTTCCTCGGATATGAATCCGGATAGTTTTTCCCACTATCTCGATAATTCCACTCAGGTTCCATGTTCCTCTCGTCATCCTCCTCTCTGAATCTGGATACACGTTCTTCAGGAGTCACGTCTCTTTCTTCTGGCTCTAGGTTATGTCTTCTAGCATAATTCCTATTCAATTCGCAAGCTAAGCCTTCTGTATCCTTGTCGGTGATTTCTGTTAAGACTTTCTTGATAATCTCTTCTTTGTAGTTCTCCATTAAACTAGCCTCTCCTAACTTCAAATTTTTCAGTTTACTCGTCGTTTCATTTACATCCGAGACAACTTTATGAATTTGATCCTCTAATGTAGATTTTAAAGTTTGCATATCCTGATCTAGTTGTGTTCTATCGTCAACTTGTTTTTCGGATAACGAATTTATCCTGACGCTTAAATCTTTCCTAATCTGTACTACTTCATTGTTAATTTCTATCTGCGTACTGGCAAGTTTTCTTTCAATCCTTTCCTGAATTTGGGTTACATGTTCCCCACTTGACTTATTCCACTCGTCTTTCCATACCGCTACGTTTGCTGTTAACATTTCGGCTATGTCTACTTCGATATCCTCTTTTAATACTCTATTGTGGTCTAATACCTGGGTTCTCATGACCTCTACATCATACTTCAACTCTGCTAAAGACGTTGTTGTTCTAATTGATTCATCGACTAACCTAGTCGCTAATGCAGTTATATTACGCGTACAAAGAGTTTTTGAGTTTTCGATTTCTTCCCTGACTTTATTTACATCAGTTTGGACTTTCGTCATATCTACGAAAACTGTGTTGACCTCTACCTGAATCTTAGTTATGTCACTTTGCACCTCAGTTATATCCGCACGAATGTTATTAATGTCTACCTGAACATTGGATACATCAGTTCTAGCTTTTTGAATTTCTTTTTGGACTTCCTCGACCTTGTCTTGGACAGTCGCTACATCGTTTTTGACAACAACCACTTCGGCTCTAGCACAAGAAATATCCCCTCGGACATTAGCTACATCTAGATTTAACATTGTAAGGTCTCTCTGTACCTTAGACACATCATTTTTAACATCATCAACACTTTTATGCACAATAGACACATCTTTATGGACATTAGACACCTCTGTGCGCATGTCCGTTACAGTATTTTCAATTCCTAGGGTATTAATCTGTAAACGCGACATATTATCCTCCAAATTAGCAGCACTAGTTTGAATACCCTTCAAACTTTCACCCATACTAGCTTTCAAATTACTAGCATTCTCCTCCATTCGACTAGTATTCCTAGCTTCCATCTCCTTCATACTACTATTCAAATTAGCAGACATATTACTAGCATTCTCCTCCATCCTTGCATTCAAATTAGCTGACAAATTACTATTATTCTCCTTCATGCTTTCATTCAGCATCTGCTTCATACTGCGATTCATGTTAGCAGACATCTCCTCTAACATTTTCTTCAAACTTTCATCTGCCATTACAATATTATTCAAAAATGGATTGCTGTAGGGACATACATCAAAAGAGCAAAATAACAACATTTGAGCAACACTTTTCACCATATATAATTTTGATCAATTTTCTGTCTTAAATCTAACTTATAACTACCTTATAATTAACTTTCGAAGATACTTCATGTTGAAACAAACTCAAGCACATGTTCAAATTTCCCTGGCTCATTTTAAAATATCCTAACACCAATAATTTACATTTACAATCCAAATAATTTAAATCTATCTTTAACATGACTAAAATGTCATAAGCCGGTCAAATAAAATAAGATTCCAGATTATAGGCGATTTTTCTAAGTTTCCTGCCCATTTAACCTTTCTCAAGTTGAATAAGATCTGATCATTTCTGAGTGTAATTTTCCTAACACAATACAACATTTAATTCCTATATAATCACACTCTTAAATACTACAATTGGCCTAGACATCTAACAAAGAATCAACCTCTTTATTTGAGTCTACTCGAACCTCACGTTTTAGGTTTGCCGCTCTTTCTGTTGACTCAGCCCCACGTTCTTGGGTCGCCAATCTTTCTATTGTTCAACCTGGTAATCCATTGTTGTTGAACATGCCCCACACGTTGACGGCGCCAATCTTTCTATTGTTCCCGTTTACCTGGATAGTAGGCTGTCAGATATCCGCCCCCTCAATCGGATTGCCAATTATCAATCGCACCGACTCAGCTACATCAATGAAAATGGCACTGACAGATACTATCGAGATAAGAGCACAGAAGTTCACAGGAAATCATTGTGGAACACACCAAAATAGACGGGGGTTCATACTTACCGTTACTTACCTCTTAATTATCTCGGGGTTTGAGTTGACAACAGGATCACTAAAAGTCTGTTCACACAATAACCTCCACCATGACATTTAAAAATGAACCAGAACGAAGACGAGAACTTTGAACTGTACAAAAGCTTTATTTCTAATAAAGGGTATGATTTTTCTAACACAACAAAATCAACGTGGCTAACAGAAGCCCAAGTCAATCTGACTACGTCCTCTTGTAGGACTTGCAAAATTTATCATACAACATGATATAGAACATTTTAGCTCCCAAGAGCTCCAAATAACGTAATATTCATAACACTATTGGATTGGAAAGGGACGTCAGGGTGTGACATATATAGAGCATTTGGTTTCCTTTTAATAAACATGAGAATGGTATTTATAGTCGCAAGGCCGGAGTGTGGACGACCTCACTCTCTGTGAACCAGATGTTGGCACAGCTGCGGGCTACCTTCCAACCTGTTGCATACTGGTCAAATGCATTCCCTTCTCACGTGCTATGTTACGTAAGAATACAGCCTGCGCTCTCAAGCTTTTAAAGGTCTACAAGACAACTCACATTATATTTACGCAAATCTTTCAAGTACTTTGCTCACATCCTATTGGATCATTATGTTAATTCCCTAAATTTGTTAACTTCAATCCAAATGTTTAATTAGCTCTTAAATGTTTATAACAAAATCACATAAATTATTTATAACAATTAGAAATTGTTTATAATATTTGTCAAAGACAATAAAAATATTATAAGCACGTCTTCAACATCACTCTCGTTCCACATTATTTTCAAAAATATTTACAGCAATTATTTACAATATTAACATTTAAATTTGTTTAAATTATTAATTTAATAAATACATTGACCACATGTTCATCCGGTTGATAATTTTCATAATCGTGTTTAATATAATCGACCAATGAAGGTTAGTTATACATGTTAATGTCACAATCTGGTTTAATAAAGATTTTAATAATGATTTGTGACGGCAACCTTCATTCAAAATCTTATCTCAAATTCTTTCAAAACTCGTGTTAATTATAACAGTAATTCACTTGATTTATTTTCAACGAACTATGACAATCTTACTCCAGCGGAAAATCCTTCGCTAACAAGTTAATGCACCAACTGCATTAAAAATATGCCCAAAATCATCATATATTAATCTATATGGCATTCAACTTCCACATAACTTACAAAACTTCCACAAATAATTCTTTAACATTTATTCCTGTGGGAACTTCCTTCATATTCAAGGGCATTATATCTCAGCGACTTTCAACACGCGCTGCACTAGCGATTATACATTCATAGTTCCACTTAAAAATTTTTATAATCATTAATTGTTTCAAAACTGTTTTTCTATAACCTTCGTGGATTTCATTCATGAACCGAAATGAAGTCAAAACTTGCCAATCACAAACAAATTTAATAGTGAATACGCTTATATACGCCTGTCTGGTCTATCAAAATTTAAGATTAACATCTTAAAAGAAATTGTAGTATGAAAATACTATCTTCAAATAAAGTGCGACTAAAATGCAAAGTAGTCGAATAGAATCCATTTAGACTGGGGAATGCAAACATCGTTATATAAATCTCTAATTGAGAAAAACTCCTAACAAAAGTTCTTGACTTTAATGCATTCAATAATTCATTATTAAAGTTACTCTTTCACAAAAGTGTCTATGATGCAATGTTCATTCATAACTGACGATAAATGTCTGTGTTGCAATCAATTCAAAGAACGACTAGTATTTCCAAGATCGTCGACAACGTAAGAGATTTTAACGCTCTAAAATCATTTAAATGTTCTTCCTTCTTGATGATGACAGAAAATTGGTCAAAGTAATTAAACTGGGGTAGAATTACTTTAATAAAATGACACGCTGTCTGAATTTAAATCTGCCATTAAAAATCATTAACTTACAGTCAAATCGTGACTACAAAAATATTAATTACTGAAAATTCTAAATATCAGTCTCAACTGATTCAAAATCATTAACTATGCCCATGACATAACAATGTCTTAATAAATCGTCGAAAAATGCAAAACTCATCAAGGTGTACTGAGAATAAGAATCTCAACAAGAAAATAGGGCAAAAACATGAGGATAAAAATATGGGAAAAATGGTTGCTCAAACATCATTAGTAAACTCAAATACAATAAACGTTCACGACTACCTTATCTGCCGATTGACGTTCCAGAGGAAAATTCCCCAAAGAAGACTGCTGATGAATCCATTTCACCACGTTAAAGCTGAGCTCCATCCTCGAAATAGGAAATAGCACCCTCGGAGAATCGAACTGCTTCCTTCTCCGTGAATCGCTCTGCTCCTCGAAGACGAATAGACATCCTTCCGGCAATAATCTTCTTTGTGAGTCGGGATATCCCTGACCTCTCTTGAAAAATTCCCTGAAGTTCCAGTAGACAATCGTCATGAAGTTTTGTAGAAATTTCCGAAGAAATTATTCATATTCAGAGTATGAAATTGTTTTTATGGCTGTTCGATGGTATTCAGCCTTTAATTACGAAACATGGGTGTAGATGGTATTCACCGCATGTTCGCTTGTGTGGAATAGCAATTAGCGAAGTTCCATGTCGCTATCTTACTCCGTTGAAATATGTCCCATTTGCAATAAGCCCTTAGCCTTCCATCTGCTCTTCGGTTGTAGTGTTAGAAGAACAAACTGCCGTATTAACTTGCTCCATTATACTGTATCGTTCTGTAACCAAGCAATCTGAAGTCTTTATATTCCACTCGCAGCGTCAGCCGTTGCGTTGATTCTGGCTATACAAAAGTGCTTCTCTTGTGGCGAGATAATCACTTTTCTCAGTCGTATAAAACTGCTAATATCTTTCGAACTAATCGGTCGAAATTGTTCAGCTTTTCTCTATAACTGCATGTAGCACTGCACAATACAATTAGCTTATCGGAGACCGCTAACTGTTCGAAGCTAAACTTGTAGAAGCTTTCTAAGGTCCGTTTCAACTTCACCTAGTTTGACTTGGATCTCGTTAATATAGTGGCCTCGCCACGCGTTATAAAGACGATTCTTTTCACTGCTGTTCACTTCGACGTCTCACTATAATGAATGTATAAGAAAAGAACTTTCACAAATATACTTCGATGCTCTGAGAATGAGATCTCAGAATGATCAGAGAACGAAAGAGGCTCCTCTCTTCTGCGCAAGCCCTTTTATTAACTTCTCGAGGGGCGTTTCCATCCCTACCAAAGCGTGGTACTGCGTCATCGCTAAAAGTTCTAACTTCGTTAATACATGACGGATTTTCAAAATTCAAAAACTGAAAATAAATTTCACCAAAATTCCAAATCAATGCTTTTACTGCAAATGGATTTCCACAATTCTGCATTCCAAAAGTAATAAAAATACCATAGTTTCAGCAATCTCCGTCTTCCTTTAAACTATCGTTGATTGGTTCATGCCTCTCCTCCAATAGCATAGTTTCTTCCTCAGCAGAATTCCTCGTTTCCTGCGACTGCGTCGTAAATCTTGGAACATTCTCGACTAAATGCTGACGTCACTGAGAATCTCAGCTCAAGTAACCTGCTGGCATAACATTTACGTCATCCGTGCTTATGTCATGACTACCCACGTCATAACTATGACAACCATAACTTTCATTATAATTTCAAATATAGCCACCGTGGTCTCTACATAATTCAATTACGGGGGCAGTACCAAGTATCTTTCCTGAATGTTACAGAAGAAAGTCAACAGGAACAGGCTATCTCAGCAGATTTATGAGATTGAAGAAGTGAAGTGTAAATAGAAATTTAGTCATTTCAACACCTGATATTTCAGATCTGCAAACTAGTGAGCCTGTTCTAGTGTCCAGGAAAGCTGATGCCCAAACTCAGACAAACAAACATTGTGATGTAGAAAGCAATTTTGAATTCAGTTGTGTTTTGGATGGAAACAGTGTCAGCACACAAGCAAATATATCAGCCCTTCACACATTACATGCTAAACCTAGACATGTTAGTAAATTGACTGGGCCTGACTTCCCATATGAAGAAAGAGGATTTTTAGCCTACTTTTCACATTTTGCAAAAATGAGGAAAAAGTAGACTTAAGATATCGATCCGGGAAAATGTGTGTCTGTCCTGTCCTGTCCTGTCCTGTCTGTCTGTCTGTCTGTCTGGCTGGCTGGCTGTGTGTGTGTGTGTGTCCCTATCAACTCCTAAATGGCTGCAGCAATCGAAACCAAATTTAATATGATTAAAGATTTCTACCGGAATATCTCAAATCCAGACTTGAAAGTGATGTCAGTGCTACCAACTGCCGAAAAAAAAAAAAACACTAGAAATTTGAGCTCCATGTTGGATATCATGGAAGGTATGCATGGGAGCTATTCCAAAATTGGCACACATGTAGATAATACTATTTCAGTTTAATTTCCAGGAGGCCATACATGACAGTGTTGCCAAATAATTTTAAGCCTTTCTGATAAGTCCAATTTTTAAATGCATATAACTTCTACACTATTAATTGGATTCCAACCAAATTTTGTATGTAATACGTGTACATAAACAGATATGACCGAGTGTATTCTTAAGAGCTACCAGGGCTGCCAACTGTTAATAATTGCTCTCTCTATTTTCTTCATCCCAATACCAATATATCTGAAAGTATGCAAGCCGACAGCTCTATACTTTGCACACGTATAGCACCTGACACTCTAGATTAATTTGGAGTAATTAATATAAGTCAGTGCTGCCAACATGATTCTATGCTTGCTGATAGGTCCAATTTTAAAATACATGTAACTTCTATACTAACAAATGGATTTCATCCAAAATTGGCACAACAAGATATCATGATATTTCCGATTATTTATAACCAGCACACGCATGACATTGTTGCCAACATGCTTCTACGCGTGCTGATAGATCCAATGTCTAACTGCATGTAACGTCCATTGGACTTCAACCAAATTTTGAATTCTGTACCTTAAGAGATGAAACTATGAATATATTCATTCACCAGGGCTGCCAACTTAATTTCATCATTGTTCTAGATAGGTTCATATACTGTAGAATAATCATTGGCATGAAAAGTAGGCTCTTTAGTTCGTCACGGAACTTCTTGTTTGGTTATAATTCAGTTTCTGATGAATCACAATTAAATGTTCTGGCTGGTGTCAACAAAGAAATTTTTAATATATTTTTAAACTTGCTGCCAGACACTAATACATGCAAAATTAGTAAAGAAAATAGACTCTTGGTATTCTTAATGAAAATGAAGTTAGCCTTACCATTTGCTGCCCTTGCTGTTATTTTCAATATTCACCGTAGTAATATTTCTAGGATATTTCAATCTGTTTTACCTGTACTGGCACAAGCAACAAAAAAGTGGGTTTTCTGGCCTAGCAAGGATACTGTTAATGCTACATTGCCGTCTGTTTTTAAAGATAACTATCCAAATTGTAGAGCTATTATAGACTGCACTGAAATTAAAACAGAACAGCCTCCTGAGATCAGCCAGCGTGTGGATATGTACTCTAATTATAAGTCTACATATACTGCAAAGTTGTTTATTGCAATTGCACCTTGTGGTATGGTGACATTTGTTTCCAAATGTTATGGTGGTAGAGCTAGTGAGAGTTTTATCACAAATGACTGTGGAATTTTGAAATTGATAGAATCAGGAGATCAAATGATGGCTGATAAAGGATTCCCTGGTATAAAAACTATATTGGAGGACAGCAATGCAATTCTAGTAATGCCACCCTTCATGCGTGTAGGTCATTTGACACCTGAAGAAGTTGTTGACACTTACAATATTGCTAGTGTGCAAATTCATGTTGAACAGTGCATTCAAAGAGTGAAAGTATATAACATGGTGTTACGGCTGTGAGTTTGTGTCATCACTCGCCGCATGAGTCACAACTGCCCCAGGGCTGGGTTGTGGCCTGCCTCCTGTATTGCGTGTGCCTTATGCAACAGGGCTACTAGGACAAAGGGGTAGTCCAGAATATTCGTGACTGGACCAGCGATGGAAACCTCGAGAAGCCGTGAACCCTGGCTGGATCTAGAAGCATTTATTGAGTCACCGGCCTGCTATATAAGTGCGACCTGTCTAGCAGTTGTCGTTGTTGTGTTTTACGAGCGTGTGCGAGCGCGTATCCTGAGCGACAGAAGTGTGGAGACTTGCGAAACCGACTAGTGAAGCCGATTCTCTTGACAGCGAAGGGAGTGAGGAGCTTACAGGGGACTGCCTGTGTTTTGAGCGAATGTGCTTACTTAGTGCGAAGAGAAGTCATTGTGGTGAGTTGCAAAACAGTCAGTGACAGAGCTAGTGCAGCTATTTCCGTCCAGCGTACGGGGCCACCTCGTTACGAGGGATTAACTGTGGTCTGTTGACAAGTGAAAGGGAAAGTATTCTCGACGTGAGGAAACTGGAGTAAGGTAATGATTGCTGTTGAGTAGTGTATTTTTCTGGCTGCAATAAAATTATTTCTTTAAGCCATAAATGGTGTTGTGCTTTATACCCACCGTAATCCAGTTAACAAAGGTGCCACTAGGGGGTGGCACGTAACAACTGGTGTCAGAAGCGGGATTATGAACTCAAGCACAACACCTGACGGTCCTGGTTTCAAAACCCGAGCAGGTCATTTTCTCTAATTTTCCTGTGAGTGCATGCCCTTTACAAGGCAAACAACTAAAATGGAGGCACAATTGGCAGCATTGCTAGAGAAGTTAAATGGCATAGAAGACGGCCAGAAGAATTTAACCAAAGAGCTAACTACCAAATTAGAAGACGGCCAGAAGAAGATGGAAGACAGCCAGAAGAGGATGGAAGACAGCCAGAAAAGTTTAGCCGAGGACCTAACTTCCAAATTCGAAGGAGGTCAGAATAAGCTAGCAGAGGACCTGAAGGACGGCCAGAATAAGTTAGCAGAGGACCTAACCGCCAAATTTCTGGATGGCCAGAAAAATCTGGAAGAGTGTCTGCTGACGAAATTAGAGGTGAGCCAAAGGAAATTAGAACAGGGCCTACGTGAGGAAGTCGCAGCAGTGGAAAAGAAGTTCGACGCCTTACAAGTGGAAGTTGCCGAGCTGCGCCAACGCCCGCTGATGGGGGTGGAGGAGAAGTTCAACGCCTTGCAAGTGGAAGTTGCCGAGCTGTGCCAACGACCGCTGATGGGGGTGGAGGAGAAATTCAACGCCTTACAAGTGGAAGTTGCCGAGCTGCGCCAACGCCCGCTGATGGGGGTGGAGGAGAATTTCAACGCCTTACAAAAGGAAGTTGCCGAGCTGCGCCAACGCCCACTGACGGGGGTGGAAGAGAAATTCAACGCTCTACGAGAGGAAGTTGCCGAGCTGCGCCAACGCCCGCCCACCGTTACACCGGGAATATCAGGAACGGGACATAGCAGAGTGACGCCCCCAACCTTCGACGGAAAGGTCCCGTGGAGCACCTACTTACGTCAGTTCGAGGCGGCCTGTTCCATAAATAACTGGAACAACACAGAAAAGGCTACAGCTCTCATTGTAGCGCTGAGAGGTGACGCCCTTAACGTCCTTCAGGCCATCCCGACTGGATCCCAGGACTACGCTTCACTGATCGCCCATATGGAGTCCCGATATGGAGATAGCCATCTTCAGCAGGCCTACCAGATGTAGCTCCGGACCCGGGTACAAAAGAACGCGGAAACCCTGCAGGAGTTCGAGATGGACATCGCACGTCTCGTAAGGCTCGCCTACCCAACAGCGCCGGCCGACTTTCTGGAGCAGATAGCGACGCAGACTTTCACCTACGGGCTAAGGGACTCGGACACTCAACAGGCGCTGCGACTCGCGCGCAATAAGACCCTGGCAGATGCGCTGAGCCACGCGCGGGTGCGTCAAGTGGACGTCGACGAACCAGTAAAAGCCAACGAGAACAAGCCCCTGGCCGACGAATTAATGGAGGCGCTAAGCCGTTTCTTCGATAGTCGCGGCACCACCAGCAACGACACAGCCGGAAGGCAACCAGAGAGGCGGCCCGGAAGAGGACTACCGACCTGCTGGACCTGCGGTAAGAAAGGCCACCTGAGCAAGGACTGCGGTGATCGCCGCCGCCGAGGGTATCCGACGGGAAATCAGTCGTCTGAAAACGGCGCGACCCAGGGAAACGAGTATTAGCCAGCCTTGGGGGGCAAAGGTTGGCTTGTGACAGTCGTCAAGCCCCGGCAGTCCAGGTTCGTGTGACGAAGTTACAGAGGGACAATAGCAGCCTGATGGTCGACGGAGTCGTCAACGGAGAGAGCTGGCCCATGCTAATCGACACGGGAGCATCGAGGACCATCGTCAGTCCCACCGTGATCCCGAAGTGGAGAGTGCAACCCACACAAAGGAACCTCCAGCTAATAACCGCGACCGGAGAGACCGCACCGGTACATGGCGAAGCATCACTGGAGTACGTCATTGGTCGACGGGCGATAAAGCATCCAATGCTTGTGGCTGACGTATCAAATGAAGTGATCATCGGACTGGACTTCCTGGACCAGAACAACATCATCTTGGATCTGAGTACCAACACTCTGCACTTCGGAGGTGAGGAACTTGCTTTGCAACCTGCGCACGAGTCCATCACCGCACGACGAGTAAGGCTGAGAGAAGACGTCATCGTTCCTGCCAGGACAGAGGTCAGCGCTGCCGTAATTGTCGACGGAACTGCTGAGGGAGTGGCGGCCGTCATCGAGCCAAAATATGAGGACATCCAGACAAAAGGATTGCTAGTTGCCAAGACTCTCATCAACACGACGTCTCGGCCGTACGTCCGCCTGTCCAACCTGAACGACAACGACATTACGGTTCACCGGGACACCAACCTAGGAGTCTGCGAGCCCGTTAACTGGATTGCCCGCATCACAGATACGACAGACGGACACCTGCAGACGGACAACCGAAGAAGACGCACACTGCCAGAAGAACTACAGAAGCTGTACCGAGGATCCCAGGACCATTTAGACGAGGAACAATCACGCCAACTTCAGGACCTGCTACGCGAATTCCAGGACGTCTTCTCCGTGGGGAGCAAAGACTTCGGCAGGACAAGCTTGGTTCAGCACAGAATCGACGTTGGGGACAGCGCACCGATTAGGGCCCCATTCCGACGAGTCCCTCTCGCCAAGCAAGCCGAAGTCGACCGGATGGTAGAAGAGATGAAGGAGCAAGGGGTGATCGAGCCATCACATAGTCCTTGGAGTTCTCCGGTCGTGCTAGTGAAGAAGAAGGACGGTTCCACCAGGTTCTGCGTGGATTACAGGCGGGTGAATGACGTCACGAAGAAGGACAGCTACCCTCGACCCCGGATCGACGATACCCTGGACACCATATCAGGGTCGAGATGGTTCTCCACCTTGGATTTGAAGAGTGGCTACTGGCAGGTGGAGGTCCACCCTAAGGACCGCGAGAAAACTGCGTTCTCTGTGGGCAGCGGGCTCTGGCAGTTCACCGTCATGCCATTCGGTCTGTGCAACGCCCCTGCGACGTTCGAAAGGCTAATGGAGTCCATTCTGAGGGGACTACACTGGAAGACCTGCCTGGTCTACCTAGACGACGTCATCGTTCTGGGGAGAAGCTTCGAGGAGCACTACAGCAACCTGAAGGAGATCTTGTTGAAGCTACGGACTACCCAGCTGAAGTTGAGCCCCAAGAAGTGTCAGCTCTTCCAGAAGCGGGTCCAGTACCTTGGGCATATCGTCTCCGAGGAAGGGGTGCGCACCGACCCAGAGAAGACCGCAGCTGTGAGGGAGTGGCCAGTTCCGAAGGACAAGTCCCAACTACGAAGCTTCCTGGGACTCTGCACTTATTACCGTCGCTTCGTGAGAGGATTCGCTGACATCGACTGACTGAGAAGGACCAACTCTTCACGTGGACAGCAGAATGCCACAGTGCCTTCGAACAACTCAAGCAGGCTCTGTGCACCGCGCCTATTCTGGCCTACCCCAGACCTGGAACAAGGTTCATCGTCGATACCGATGCCAGCAACTTTGGCATAGGGGGGATCCTGTCGCAAGTAGTGAGCGGCGAGGAGTGAGTAGTGGCCTACTTCAGCAAGGCCCTGTCAAAGCCAGAAAGGAACTACTGCGTCACCAGGAAGGAGCTGCTCGCCATCGTGAAGACCATTGAACACTTCCACAAGTACCTGTACGGGCAAAAATTTCTTATCAGGACCGACCATGCATCCGTGCGGTGGCTCCTGAACTTTAAACATCCCGAGGGTCAACTCGCGCGGTGGTTAGAGAGGCTTCAACAGTACAACTTTGAGATTCAGCACAGGAAAGGCCAACTGCATTCTAACGCCGACGCCCTGTCACGAAGACCGTGCCCCGAAGACTGCGCCTTCTGTGCCCGAAGGGAGGAGAACACCGGGATACAGTGCCGACGGACTACTGTGGAACTTCAAGGGAACTGGAGCCGCGATTCTTTGACGCGGGCACAAGCAGAAGATGATGACCTGGGACTGATAGCCGAATGGAAGAGGTCCTGTGTCCCCAGACCCGGGTGGAACATTGTGAGTGACTGCAGCCCAAAGTTTAAGTCCTACTGGGCGCAGTGGGACTCGCTGATTGTAAGGGATGGCCTCATCTCCGCGCCTGGGAGAGCACCGACGGGAAGACATCTCGGGAACAAGTCGTCGTTCCAAAGGCTATGACGGAGGAAGTCCTGAAGGAAGTCCATGGAGGATCATCTGGTGGACACCTAGGGATAAAGAAGACCCTGGAGAAGCTGAGAGAGCGGTTCTACTGGATCGGATGCCGAACCGACGTGGAGAACCACTGCGCGAGGTGCTACGATTGCGCAGCCAGCAAGGGCCCAGGACGAAGACGGCGGGGTCCACTGAATACCTACAACGTGGGCGGCCCCATTGAGAGAGTGGCCATCGATATTGCTGGGCCATTCCCGTTAAGTGAGGCAGGGAACCGCTACATATTAGTCGTCAGCGACTACTTTACCAAATGGCCGGAGGCGTATGCGCTCCCTAACCAAGAAGCCGCGACGATTGCAGAGACCCTGGTGAAGGAATTCGTCAGCCGGTACGGAGTACCCCTGGAGCTGCACTCCGACCAAGGGAGGAACTTCGAGTCGCAGGTGTTCCAGAACCTATGCCAGCTGCTGGGAATCCGGAAGACAAGGACAACGCCGCTACACCCTCAGTCCGACGGGATGGTAGAGCGATTCAATCGCACCATCGAGAACCATCTCCGAATAGTCGTCAGCGAGCACCAGAGGGATTGGGACAAACATCTTCCACTATTTCTCCTGGCCTACCGCGCCGCCGTGCATGAAGCCACCGGGTGCACACCAGCCCGGGCCATGTTTGGGAGGGAGCTCCGTCTACCTGTCGATCTTGCCTTCGGCCGACCTGGGAATGATCCGATCCCGGTAAGCCAGTATTGTCAAGAACTGGTCGACCAACTGGAGGACGTGCACGCGTTCGCGAGGAGGAAACTGCGGATCGAGACCGACCGAATGAAGACCCGATACGACCAGCAGAAATGCCGGCGGATTCCACGAGGACGACCTGGTCTGGCTCTTCAACCCATTACGGAAGAAAGGCCTGTCACCCAAACTTCAGAAGTCCTGGGAGGGCCCGTACCGAGTCGTGAAACGGATCAACGATGTCGTCTACAGGATCCAGCGGAACCCGAGGGCGAAGATGAAGATCGTGCATCGAGATCGCCTGGCAGCCTACGGAGGGACACAGACGGACCAATGATTGATCGGGACGATCAGCCTTTTTAGGAAGGGGGTGATGTTACGGCTGTGAGTTTGTGTCATCACTCGCCGCATGAGTCACAACTGCCCCAGGGCTGGGCTGTGGCCTGCCTCCTGTATTGCGTGTGCCTTATGCAACAGGGCTACTAGGACAAAGGGGTAGTCCAGAATATTCGTGACTGGACCAGCGATGGAAACCTCGAGAAGCCGTGAACCCTGGATGGATCTAGAAGCATTTATTGAGTCACCGGCCTGCTATATAAGTGCGACCTGTCTAGCAGTTGTCGTTGTGTTTTACGAGCGAGTGCGAGCGCGTATCCTGAGCGACAGAAGTGTGGAGACTCGCGAAACCGACTAGTGAAGCCGATTCTCTTGACAGCGAAGGGAGTGAGGAGCTTACAGGGGACTGCCTGTGTTTTGAGCGAATGTGCTTACTTAGTGCGAAGAGAAGTCATTGTGGTGAGTTGCAAAACAGTCAGTGACAGAGCTAGTGCAGCTATTTCCGTCCAGCGTACGGGGCCACCTCGTTACGAGGGATTAACTGTGGTCTGTTGACAAGTGAAAGGGAAAGTATTCTCGACGTGAGGAAACTGGAGTAAGGTAATGATTGCTGTTGAGTAGTGTATTTTTCTGGCTGCAATAAAATTATTTCTTTAAGCCATAAATGGTGTTGTGCTTTATACCCACCGTAATCCAGTTAACAAAGGTGCCACTAGGGGGTGGCACGTAACAATACTTCAAAAAATTCCAATAAAGAGTGAAAGTATATAACATACATCAAAAAATTCCAAGTGAGCTATTATGTAGTGTTGATGACATTGTGCGTATGTGTTGTGTTATGACAAACGTACAACCTCCCTTGATGTCTGAAGCCCATTATTAAATCTGCACGTTAGTTCCCTTAAATGGTGTGTCAAGAAAAACTGTTGCAACTTTTCAATACAGCCCTTTAAGAACATATCATTTCTTTGAATTTTTAAAAGAATGGAACTATGGTTCTCTATAAATGAAAAAGTCACAAGCATCAAGCCCACAACAGTACATCAACAGCTGGCATTGAGTGAAATATGCATGATTTGGTTTCAATTCCAAATTTCCTTGTGAATTTCTTATAAGATAGGGTACATTAATCTCCTCATTTTCACCTATGATTGGTTTGTCTTTACATGAAATAGGACATTTAATTTCTAGTACCCTTTCTGGCTTCCCATCCACCATTACTATACCATCAGGACTAGCACACAACCAAGGATGGGTGAGATGAATTATGAGACCACTTTCAACAACTGTTTTACCATATAAATTTGTGTATTTGGCAAGTGCAGTTTTTTCTAACTTTTTTCCAAATGTGACGTTTCTAAGACCCCTACCATTAAGACATTTAGGGTTCAAGAGTGTATTTACCAACTTCTCATGTTCTTTTCTCCTAGTTTTAATTGAATTTGCCCTACTTGTAGAGATCCTTTCCTTTCTTTCTTTCTGAAAACCAGAGGTCAGACTTCGATTGATATAAGGTTTTTACACACATTTCAGCTGCTCGAGTCTTATTAATTACAACATGATTGTTATAAAAATAACTTGCTAGTGCAGAATTGCTAACACTACACACATCAATTATTACAGATGTAGTCTCCTGTTTCATTAATAATGTTGTTATTACAGTTTTACATGCATTATTCTGAACCATAACTGTGACATCTGTTATTAAATTTCCTAGCAATTCATTGGCAACTTTAACCGATTCTGACTTTTTCTCCTCATTTAAAATTTTGGAAAGTATACATGGGGTTTTCAAATCGGGAATTTCGACTGGTTTTACATCAAGCCTCTGCCTTTTTGTGGGAAAGAGTTCTTCTAACATCTTCCCCTTGTTATATTTCTCTTTCCCCGCGTTTGAGATTCGAGGTCGAGACCATTCACAGGGTTGATCGGTTCGCGAAGTTACATGCTCTGAATTAACTGCATGAATAACTGCTGAAATATGCTTGCACTTCTCTGACGATCCAGCAGGGCATTCACAGGAATATGCAATAGTCTCTCGAGTAGCATTAACCTACGATAACATTATATGTTTTTTTAAGGGGCGGAACTACGAGGTCATCTGCCCCTGCTGTCACCCCAACTACTGCATAAAATGAATAGATACGTTACCTCTATGGTGACATGATAAGGTTTCTGGCGAACTGACGTTTCTCTTATCACATTAGCAGTTATTACACTGTTGGTATTTCCTGCAAACTGTGTTTTCTACTAAATTTAAAACATGCCCACTTTCTGCAAGTAGAAGAATTGGGCCGATTATTGTCAGATAAAATACTCTGAAATCCCACAGTTATTATCAAGTCTGCCATGGCAACACATTGTGAGATGACAGCAGATATTTCTGCGGTCCGCGGTAAACCGCATCAGCTTACAATTCCGGCCACTTGCAGCGTGGCGGAGCATTTCTCGCTCTAACGCACGGAGCCTATATATGTTTCCGTGACATGACATTCGCACCATTCACCTCAAGAGGTGGCGAATTAGTGTTCTCTGATAAGGTGCCTTTTATATGCAAAAAGTGGATTACACTATTCATTTTCATGTTTGACCATGTTTGCATGTGCACAGCCATCTTTCAACTAATATTGTGAGGGGCTGATGCAAGATGTGCACCATCTAATGACTGCATGATCAAATTGTCTTGGTGGAATATTCAAACATTGAGCATAGCCTGCTGAGGGTATACAGTAGTTGGCCAAGAATATAAAGAATTTAGTTTTGGGTCCTAATGATGACCAAGTTTTGAACTCTCATGCTTCAAAGTAAAATTCTGAAGTTCCTCTAGAAATGTTTGTCTTCACTTCATAGGTCATAAACAGAACATAGAAATCCCTGAGCTATCATATTCTGTGTTTGTCATGTTTCGAGAAATGTCTTTTCTATTCAGCATCACATGTCATAAGGCTGGTTTGTGTAGTGTGGTGTCAACTGGGAGGAGGAACAACAAAGTCCTTGGGACATAATACTTAGTCATTTGTGAAATGGCTACAGGAATATGTTTTGACACTTTGAGATGGAGAATTGCATTGTGGCTTCCGATTGCACGAATTAAAATTTGCCCTTTGTGTGTTTCTTCTCCCTCCTTTCCTCCTCCATATTAAATTTTACTACCGTACTGCTTTTGTTTCAAGGACATCATTGTTATGTTTGGGTTTATGGTTTCAGCATTCTGATACCATTGTACGATCCAGACACGGGTATGCTGTTCCTGGCAGGCAAGGGAGACACGACTATCTCATACTTGGAGGTGACAGACCGTGAGCCTTTCCTCATCGAGGGTATCCGCCACAATGGTGAACAGACCAAAGGAGCCTGTCTGGTGCCCAAACGAGCTCTCGCAGTCATGCAGGGGGAGGTGAACCGTGTGTTGCAGCTCACTTCATCATCAGTCATTCCGATAATGTATCAAGTGCCAAGAAAGGTGAGTGAGGTTATCATTTGCGATCTGAAAATGTAGCATGAATTTTTACCCAAAAATATCTCCCCTTAATTATTTTTATTATTTCGTACCAAAATCAATATCCATTTCTCGGAAATAATCACATACAGATCCCGGCATCCAGATGCGCACTTGGTCTTGAGAGCTCAGCGGTAGGAAAGGGGCGTGGAACGGTACGGGGAACATGACTAATACTGTAATGTTTCCCTACCTGTGAGCTTGAATTGTGTTTTTGAGAGATGTGAGAGGTTGTGTGACCGATACCATGTTAGATACTGTATACTCGAAAGGAGTCATCGACAAGCTTCTGTACTGCAGACTAATGTCTTTGTTTCTGTTGCTTTCTATGTAATGATGGCCATCGGTTGAAATATATTCTTTATAATATGGGAATTAAAAAGAAACGCATTTCAATCAGTATAACATTGAACTTACTAAGTTCGGTAATAATTCTTGCTGTTAGGTGGTTAGGTGTGAACCATTGTCAGAAAATCTTGCCGTGTGGTAGGGTAGGGAACTGCGTTATTCCCTATAGTGATACCATCATTACTTCCGATTTGGCGTCCAGTTCTTACGCTACCCAATCTTAGGCAGCCATTCAATTGATATATCACGACAAGTTGACTTTTGTTCACGATGTTGCGTGTTAAATCGCAACTAAACTCTATTTGTCGTGAGTAGTGTAAATCAGTAGTTTTTCCAGTTATTAATCCCCACATCTTGTTTGAATGAAGGCAGTCTCAAGACGAGTGCAACCTGGTGTAACTTGTATGACTTTAATGCATGGGACAGAGACCATAAATCTCTCGCCTTAAATAAGTGTGCAATTCCAAAATCATCAAATATCAATGGATCAATATTAATTACAGTACCGGTACTGTACCCGAAATTCAGGTGGCCATCACCTATTATCCTGAAGATGGAAGGGATCGCTAAGGACGTTGATCCCCAGCTAGATAAACGAACTGTACCTCGCTAGATGAATAGCTAGTAATCTCTTGATACAGGTATATTCTACAAACTATGATAGTACTCCTACTTAGTTACGTACAAATCCTACAATAAAGTATGGTAGGATAATTGTGAAATTCGGTTCACGACTTTACAAGTCCTCGTTGGCAAAATAAAATAAGTTATGTCCTAGACAACTCGTCTAGATATATTCTTTAACCTTTTACGCTCGTGTGTCGACCTAGCCTTCACTTAGCGTTATAGCTCGTGTGTCGACCCTGAGTCGACACAATGTTTGGCCGCTCGTTTCTAGGTTACCTGGCATGCCAGGGCTTTTGTACTTCGTTTGGTAAGTGCTGGCTCCTTCCGGAAACTGGAAGGAACCAAACGGGAGTGTTTTAGTTTCTCTTTGCTCGGCAAAACTGCTCCGCTTCCTTGACATGGAAAGCAGTCGGGGTGAAGCAACATGGCGGCGCGGCGCCTCGTTTGTAGGTTACCTGGCATGCCAGGGATTTTGTACTTCGTTTGCTAAGTGTGGTTCCGGAAACCGAACAGGAGTGCTTTAGTTTCTCTTTGCTCGGCAAGACTGCTCCGTTTCCTTGACATTGAAAGCAGTCGCGGTAAAACAACATGGCGTTATAGCTCGTGTGTCGATCCTGAGTCGACACATTGTTTGGCCGCTCGTTTCTAGGTTACCTGGCATGCCAGGTCTTTGTACTTCGTTTGGTAACTGCTGGTCCCGGAAATCGAAAGTAACGAAACACGAGTGTTTTGGTTTCTCTTTGCCTGGGAAAACTGCTCAGTTTCCTTGACATGAAAAGCAGTCGCGGTGATGCAACATGGCGGCGCACAGTCTGACCGAAGCTGAGATCCGGGCGTCTATTTCGGCCGATTTTGATGATAGTGACCATAAGAGCGATGCAATTTTTGAATCTGGTGATGAAAATGATATATCCGTGAGTGATTCAAGAGACGATATTGATATCAGCGTCGCAAGAAATCATGTAGGAGGCGATAACATTATGTGAAGCAATCGGGGTCAATCCGGGCATTTGCTTTGAACGCTTCCACACACTCAATACAGACCGTACAGAACGTTAAAAACATTATTTTGTGTCATGTAAATGCCATACTTTCATTAATTTTGTACTTCCTTCCTGTATATATTGTTACAACTAGTACTTAATACCAGGTTTTAAAATATGAAGAATGCTGACAGAAATAAATACGAGTTGGGAGAAACCAGGACTTACAATAATTCGAGTGGAAAGGGTTAAACTATCCACACACTTGTGGATCTCACTGTACTTGTTAACAATATTAAATCCTCACGCTATTGCTTAACAATACCCTCAATAATAAATTATTTACATATTTACACAATTATCGTTAGCTAGGCGATAATATCTTTATATGATCTACTGATCATTCTTCCTACTCATTCCTTCACTTACATTCAGGCCCGACGAAAGAGCGGGTCAGGCAGGGCTGGTGCCCCTGGGCCCGACCCTCCCAGTGGGGCCTGGTGTCCTAGGAGGATGGGACCGATCGGGCATTGATTTATTATTGCCTATATGTGACTTGAATTTGCTACTGGCAATAATTCAGCGAATGCAATGAACGTCTGTGAACAATGTTACAAGGATTGAGAAATTTATTATGCCAAGTGGACAATATTTTCCTCTATAAAGCGCTTGTGGGAATAACAACTCTCTCCAAGTGGTCAACTTAGGCGATGGGGCTATTGTTCTCAGCATATACTTGAAGACAGAGAGAGCATTCCATTACTCTAAATTTAGCTTATTCGGCTTATGCACCAATTCTTCAAATGACTTTCTCATCCCTTCACTTATTTCGCCAAGGCCACGAGTGCCTGGGCTGCCCTGGTGTGTTTGGTCAGCTAGCTCAAGAGTTTCAAGTTTGGTGCTTCACGTCGAGCTTAAATATTTAGAGGTGATAATGTCTGAAATGAATATATTGTCTAGCTAGACGTATCGTATGCCGTGCAGACAGGTAAGTAAAATAAATTTTAAAGTAGCGTCCACACAGTATTCACTTAATAGTTGATTTAAGGGGCAGAACAGAGAGGTCATCATTCCCTGGTAATTTACTTTCGCACTATGTGAAAAATTATCATTGCTGGCTAAATATCTTGCGAAAGTGTGGGCTGATTCTGTTGTCAAACATAGATGGAAGAAATGCATGCGAAATTGTTAATCTTCTCGTATACTGAATTGAGAAAACAATGCTAACATTTGAATAATCTGTATGCTTAGGTGCAGTATAATTATTATTACAACTGGTGCATTCAATACGATCAACAATCCTAGGTACTTGGGTTCGTGCGCAAATAATCTATGATTAAGGGATTTATTGGAAACCTATATTATTATTGGTACTAGAGTGGGAAATGTATCCAAAGACTGAAACTAAGGTAACATTCCAGTATTTTTCTGGACTGAGTGTTATTTAACTAGGAGAAAAAATACAATTAAGCTAGGACACTGAACTACTCAAGTTTGTTTTCCAATTCCTCTCGTGGAACGTCAGTGGTAAGGACAGATGACCTACCGTAGCTGTTCCGCCCCATAAAACAACAATAAGTAACGTTAGTGGTAGGGGCAGATGGCCTAGCTATTCCGCCCCTGAAAACAACAATAAGTAACGTCAGTGGTTTGCATGGCGATGGAGAAATTAATATATTGCATGTAGGAAACCAGGCAGACTTTTCTAAGACCAAATATTGAGCTCTGCTTAATTTAGAAGAAAATTAAGATGAAGTATTGTCGAATATTAATATAAATACAATTTTGTTTTGAGCTGGTGCAGTGACTGTTATTATTATTATTGGACATTTCTAAGCCGTTTATTCCAAAGAGCAGCATCGATCTACAAAGCACTTTTTTTTTTTCAGGACGCGAAGAGATATTTTCCCTTGCGAATCAAGCCCTTTCATGATCAGGGTGTCTAGCGAGCGGGAAATATGGGAAAAGCGGGAAATGTACGGGAAATTTACTGTGCGGGAAATGTACGGGAAATTGCGGCGAGCGGCGGGAATTTTTAAATTTTTGTCATATATTAAGTATTTAAAAATACGAGTGATTATATTTGTTGGTACTGCGGAATTACCGGTTTGGTGGAAGTAGAAAAATCGACAGAGTCCGACAAATATGCGTTGACACCGTCAGATACGGTTTCTAATCTTTTAAATTCTCCCGCGCCGAAGCAAGATAGAAGTCGGCCGGGCGGTGAGCCTAGTGTCTCCAAGTGACCGTGAGCGCAACGCGCATGCGCTGTCTTCAAGCCGGCGGCCCAGCAGGCAGCCGTGTTTCTGTACGCGTTAGACTTTAACAGTGGTGTGGTGATGGGTTGCGAGTGGACTCGCGAAGAATTGAGTCTGGAACCGTAAAACTTGAAGTACTAGAGTCCGGAATCGAGGCCGAGGACGCGGTCAGCGTTATCTGTGAGCCATGTATGGAAACAACACGATGTATAGTAATGTCGGTACGCCTAGGCCAAGTATTGTATTCGTTTCCCATTAATACACAGTGATATAATAGAATATTCAAAATTAGAAACCGGCAAGAAGTGGACTGATGACAGAAAGAACGCAATACAGTAAAGAGAAATTTCCTTCAACGTGATCATTTGCTAAGCAGTAGTAGCCTATGTATCGCTGTAAATAACGCAAGTATCCTTATCGAGATCTTTGTTGAGTGGATAACGGTGCTAACTTTCACTCAGCGGGCCGGGGTTCGCTTCGCGGCGAGGAGTTTTTTTAAACTTGATTTTTATTATTTTTCTTTCTTTATCATTACTCAGTTGTTATACTATGAAGCATACCGTAGTGTGCATTTTGCAAATGATTTCTCTTGTAAATCACTAGTAGAAAAGTCGTTTGCAAGTTTAGCGAGTGTTGGGAATTTGGCCACATTGTGTCCTATATCGTAAGTACGGATCGTGACGTCACCGTGGAGACTCGAGACCTTCGCACGGGTTACTCGCTCAGACTCGGAACCGCTAGACTCGATTCTCGCGCGTCTAAGCGTCACTCGCGCACATCACTAATTGTGTTAGTGTCAACTTAATGTAATCGGAGTATACTACTCGTTCGTGGTTGTCGTGCGTCTGGAGGACTCTGCTTGTTAGTCGAATTTTTACTTCGCTACCACTGATGCCGATTCAGTCAGAGGAGACTCATTGTTGCCTGTCTTGTCACACGGCTGTGATGTTCGGTAACGCGAAATGCCGGGGAATTCTAGGTCTCATGAGGGAGGAAGTAAAGAGGGTAAGTGATAGAATAATTAGAGCCAGAATCACTGTGAAAGGTAGAAACCTGGACATTCTGCAAGTCTATGCACCACAGGTGGGATGCACAGAAGGCGAGAAGGACGAGTTTGAAGAGGAGTTGCAGAAGCAGTTAGTGGGGAGAGACCTGATAGTCATGGGAGACTTAAATGCCCATGTCGGAACTGATAGAAGAGGTTTTGAGGAAGTGATTGGTGGTGAAGGATGGGGAAACAGGAATAAGGAAGGAGAGAGATTGTTGGAACTGTGCAAGATAAATGGGCTAATGGTTGGGAACACATGGTACAAGAAGAGAGAGAGCCATAAAATTACTTGGTACAGCAGGGATTTGACTAGGATCAGTGGTGGACTACATTCTATGTGGGAAGGAGACAAAGAAGAGTATCACGGATATAAGGGTAGTACCTTCAGAAGCCCTGGACAGTGACCACCGTCTGCTGGTCGCCAAGGTGAGAGGACTGAAGGAAAAGAGGAGAACTGAGAACCAAGAAAGAAGAATAAGGACATGGAAGCTGAAGGAGGATGGAAATAAGGAGAAGTTCCAGATATTAGTGAGGAACAAATTACCGAAGGATGATCCGAAAACAGGTGAAGAAGAATGGAATAGGTTCAAGGACGTGTTGGTAGAAGCAGCGGAAGTCGTGTGTGGCAGAACTAGTGGAAAGAAAAGGTGGAAGGAAACACCATGGTGGAACCCCAGAACTAAGGAAGCAGTGAAAAATAAAAATGAAGCGTTCAGGAAATGGTTCCAACAGAGGACAGACAGAACAAGAGAAGAATACCAAGAGTGGAAGAAAGAAGCAGGAGAAGTAGTGAAGGAAGAGAAAAAGAAATGGCTGGAGAAATGGACAGAAATGATGGAGGAGGACTGTGATGGCAGTAAGAAAGTGTTGTATGGAATGATAAAGGCAAAGAGAAGAGATACAGGGGAAAATGTCAGAATGGTGGACAGGAATGGAAAGGAGGTCGAAAATATGGAAGCAGTAAAGGATATCTGGAGAGAATACTTCAAGGAACTCCTAAATCCAACTAAAACCAGCATAGTGGACATTGTGGAGGAAGAAACAGACAGTGACCAAGACATTTCAGAGAAGGAATTGACATGGAAAGAAGTGGAGGAAGCATTAAAGAAGATGAAAGGGGGAAAGGCACCGGGAATAGACGAAGTGAGTGTGGAGATGGTGAGAGCAGCAGGGGTGATAGGAACACAGTGGCTCTTTCGAGTAATGAAAGTGATATGGAGGGAGAAGAAAATACCAGAGGACTGGAAAAGAGGGATAATAATACCCATATTTAAAAAGGGAAGTAGGAAGGAATGCAAGAACTACAGGGGAATTACACTCATGTGCCACTGCGCCAAAATATTTGAGAAGGTACTGGAGAGAAGAATTCGGACAGAAGTTGAAGATGGGCTGAGGGAAGAACAGTATGGATTCAGGCCAGGAAGGTCAACAGTTGACCTCATCTTTGCAGTAAGACAGCTACAAGAACACCATTATGAATATGGGAAAGATCTGGTGATGACCTTCTTGGATATTGAGAAAGCATATGATAGTATTAATAGAAACAAGGTATGGGAAGCAATGAGAGCAAAAGCAGTGAACAAGGAGACAGTGGCAAGAGTGAAAGCAATGTACGAGGGAAGCAAAAGCTGTGTAAAGGTGGGAAGAGAGAGAACGGAATGGTTTCAACTGGAGAGTGGTCTGAAACAGGGAAGTGCCCTCTCACCCCTGTTATTTATAGTGGTGATGGATGAAATCATACGAAAAGTGGTAAATAGCATTGGGGAAAGGAATATGAAGGCAATGTTGTTTGCTGATGACCTTCTGGTATGGGGAAAGGATGAGGAAGAAGTACAAGAGCAATTAGATGAGTGGGAGAAGGTAGTGTTATTATATGGGATGAAGTTCTCAGCACAAAAGAGTGAAGTGGTCATCACAACGAGGAAGAAGAACAGACTGGATATGGGCATAACACTTGGAGGACAGCAGTTGCAGAAAGTAGAATGCTTCAAGTACTTGGGAAGCATAATTGAAGAAAAGGGAGGCAATAGGATGGAAATAAATGAAAGGGGAAGGTGCACAGATGGATTTTTCAAGAGTGTTAGGGGGATGTTATGGAATAAAGATGTACCACAAAAATGTAAAGGAATCATCTACAAGACCTACTTTGTGCCAATTTTGACATATGGTTCAGAAACATGAGTGATGAAGGAAAGGGACAAGAATAAAATACGAACAGTGGAGATTAAGTTCCAGAGGAGTAGGGTAGGAGTGACAAGAATGGACAGAGTAAGGAATGAGAGAGTCAGAGAGATGGTAAGAGAGGAACCATTGCAAAATAGAATAGAGCGATCTAGGCTACAATGGTATGGACATGTGAGGAGGATGCAAGAGGAGAGGATACCGAAGAAGATGTTTGGAATGGAAATGACTGGAAGGAGGCCAGGGGGAAGAGCAAGGGACAGATGAACAAAAGGAGTTAAGAAGAGTGTGGAGGAAAGAGGAGTGTGCTGGGACACAGTAAATGACGAGAGATGGTGGATGGACAGGAAACGATGGAGAGGCTTATGTTCCAAGCAGACCCGACCAGCGGTTGGAAACTGCTCAAGATGATGATGATGATGAGTGAATATTCAGATTTACAAGGGTTGGGTTTATTCTAATCTATTGTTACATTGTGAACGGCAGGAATACAATAATATATACACCACGACTCTCGGTGGCGAACCCGCTCGGGTGCTGTCTCGAAGCAAACTGCCGTCGGCGCTCCGTGGCGGTGTTCAGACGCTGTGAAGTTAGCCGGTTTGGTCCGGCCCGGTTTAGCTCGCCAACCAGAATGCTTTCGGCTCGAATGCTTCCGACTAGCTCGGTCTGCTTTGTGCCGGCAAGAAGTATCAGCGTGGATCACCGATAATCCGTCTTTTGCTTCGCGTATCTGTCTTGTCGGTTCGCGCTGCACCGACTTTTAAATTTTGCTATCCGAAACAAATGTAGCTTTCAAAATTAGATAAAAATAGATACAGATACACATTGTTTTTATCTAGATATAGAAACACTGCTTTTTTATGATCTAGATGTACATACCAAAAATTTGTTTTTTAAGCCCGCCGCCTTTCAGCGAAGGGCTTTATAATTTCGTGCGGGTCTGTATGTATGTATTTGTCGTCGCTCCGAAGATACTAGTCAGAAAGTAACGTTTAATAGCCTATATGTTCTTTTTTTTGTGTACGGGAAATTTGAAAATTTGGGCGGGAATTGTACGGGAAATGCACGGGATTTTTTTTTTGCCCGGCCACTAGACACCCTGATGATACGCTTTAACGTCTCAGTACCGTTAAACATAAAATGAGTTACTCCAGTGTGTCGAGCGATACGGGAAATATACGGGAATTTTAGTTACCCGGGAAAAATAAGGGAAATATATGGGAAATTCGCACTTGATACGGGAAATCTTGAAAAGTCTCATAATGCCCGACTTCTTAGCCCCCGAACGCTCGGTAGAGTCACTGCCATCCTAATGTACAGGCCATCATGCAGCGACTCTAACGAGTGATCAGCTGATCGGTAGGGTGTAGAGATGACGACCATTTTGCTTTGTGGTGTGTTGTTTATATCTTTCATGAATGAGTATCTGTGTGAAAAGTGTTACAGTGAAACCTCGTTAGTACGTTTTTCAAGGGACTGAAAAATTTGATCGTCAAAAGCAGGAAAACGTACTAATGGAAAATAATAATTAAACCTCATTAATTTGTATCAGTAAAGCCTCCGTGGCTTAGGCGGCAGCACGCCGGCCTCTCACCGCTGGGCCCGTGGTTCAAATCCCGGTCATTCCATGTGAGATCTGTGCTGGACAAAACGGAGGCAGACAGGTTTTTCTCCGGGTACTCCGGTTTTCCCTGTCAAAATTTCATTCCAGCAACACTCTCCACTATCATTTCATTTCATCTGTCATTCATTTAATCATTGCCCCAGAGGAGTGCGTCAGGACTCGGCAGCCGGCACAGTTCATATCCTCGCCGCTAGATGGGGGCTTCATTCATTCCATTCCTGACCCGGTCGGAGACTGGAAGCAGGCTGTGGATTTTCATTTCAATTTGTATCAGTAAGGGAAATGTAAAAAAACGCGTTAATCAGAAGTGCCGCGGCGCGGCTCGTGCGACTGTCTTACTTTTAAGAGTCGCCTATACCTTTTAATTATCAATTAATATGATAAATTTGGTCCGGCTAGATCAAACATAAAATGCCAGCGTTTCGCCACGGTGTGCCGTTGGGCTCGTCAGTTGGTACAGACACACCTCACCAATACGCATGGCTAGCACATACTGAGAAGGCCATCACAAGACACAAAATACAAGTAGTATTGACGTCACGAGTGATGCCAATGTGCTTCGGAAGTCAAGCTCCCTTTCATAAAACAAAAACCTTACCTTGGCAATCCAAATAGGTTATGAACATTCCCGAATGGGAATATGATGCCATTTCCGTTTGATCAGATAAATTATCAATTAATATGATAAAATTGGTCCGGCTAGATCAAACATAAAATGCCAGCGTTTCGCCCCGGTGTGCCGTTGGGCTCGTCAGTTGGTACAGACACACCTCACCAATACGCATGGCTAGCACATACTGAGAAGGCCATCACAAGACACAAAATACAAGTAGTATTGACGTCACGAGTGATGCCAATGTGCTTCGGAAGTCAAGCTCCCTTTCATAAAACAAAAACCTTACCTTGGCAATCCAAATAGGTTATGAACATTCCCGAATGGGAATATGATGCCATTTCCGTTTGATCAGATAAATTATCAATTAATATGATAAAATTGGTCCGGCTAGATCAAACGAGCCCAACGGCACACCGGGGCGAAACGCTGGCATTTTATGTTTGATCTAGTCGGACCAATTTTATCATATTAATTGATAATTTATCTGATCAAACGGAAATGGCATCATATTCCCATTCGGGAATGTTCATAACCTATACCTTTTAAGACGCAACCCTCGCACGCTTGTTGGCAAGGAATGTTATCTCAGAGCGGTCGGTCTCACATTCCACTAGGGGTGGACAAAGAATGCTTTCAGGGCTGACGAAAATGCGATCGTAATACGCGATGCGCGGCGCGTGCTACTGACTTACTTTTAAGAGTCGCCTATACCTGTTAGGTCGCAACTCTCGCCTGCTTGTTGGCAAGGAATGTTATCTCAGAGCAGTCGGTCTCACATTCCACTAGGGGTGGACAAAGAATGCTTTCAGGGCTGATGAAAATGCGATCGTAATACGCGATACGCGGCGCGTGCTACTGTCTTGCTTTTAAGAGTCGCCTATACCTGTTAAGTTGCAACTCTCGCCCGCTTGTTGGCAAGGAATGTTATCTCAGAGCGGTCGGTCTCACATTCCACTAGGGGTGGACAAAGAATGCTTTCAGGGCTGATGAAAATGCGATCGTAATACGCGATGCGCGGCGCATGCTACTGACTTACTTTTAAGAGTCGCCTATACCTGTTAAGTTGCAACTCTCGCCCGCTTGTTGGCAAGGAATGTTAACTCAGAGCGGTCAGTCTCACATTCCACTAGGGGTGGACAAAGAATGCTTTCAGGGCTGACGAAAATGAGATCGTACTAAGCGATGCGCGGCAAAATGTGCAACGTGATAAATGAGGTACTTTTACATTATTGTCATCAGATAAGAATCGGGACTTGAAAATTACGACGTGATATTCGATAAAACGTACTAATGAGGAACGTGTTAACGAGGTTCTACTGTACTTGAGAATGCTTCTACTTACGTCATCTAGAATGAAGATTATTTATTTTCTGAAACAAATGTTCATTTTGGAGGTAGGTTATTGTATCTACACAAATTGTACGTTGTGTTATCACACTGATGGTTATGTTTTAGTTAGCACCTCTATATCACTTATTCTTTCGACTCGTACAAGGTTTTCTGGATGGTGATAAAATGTTGTTAGTTCAAGAAACCTCCTTCTCAGGTCGCAGGTAAGTCAAGTTTGTTTATAGCAACTACCGGTATTATGAAAGAAATGAGTATGTGCCTTGCTTCTCCTTCCCCACCACGACAATTTAAGAAAGCAATGCATACACAGCATTACTAGAAATTATTTTGTACATTGCGGGGAATACAAGAGTGTGTGTTAACATTTCCCTGAAAGTAAGATACCGTACTTCGGGAACGAAGAACTAATCGCCTTGATGGTAGGTTGTTAGTTAATATGGCTTCAATTATTGAATGAAGTTCCCCAACGTCAGCCTTTGCTAGGACTGGAAACATTTCTGATATGATAATGCTGAGGTGAAGTTACTTATCGTATTAAAAAGTTACATTATTTGTGAGAATGGTCTCTCGATCAAGCTCAAGTGAACATGATAATGTTTCCGTGGTAGCATTTGTGTAGGCTACTGTATTTACATTAATGGGATTGTATGTACTGTAGGTTATTGATACAAGATTTCAAAATTACAACCCGTTGTAAATTCCTGATGCAGGAAACAAGTTAGATTTTGTCATAGAAAATAAGTGCTGTTAGGATAGGCCCTGTTTAAGTCACCTTCAGGGTGGCCTGTGCATTGATTACGGTTAGAGATAGGTCCCATTGTGCTTGGTCATCCACGAGCAGTTTAGAACGTGATCTGCTGAATAGCCAAGAGTGATTTGGGGTTTTCTCAGGCATCTACCATAAACCTTTTCAAAGTGGTGAACAACGAGAAAATTACCAAGAATATATCTTATTCTCGACGTAAAAATACTGCAATTTAGCCCTGTTTGTGTGTTTCAACGTCTTAGTAAATGTACCGGCAATGTACCATTTTGTTCACTCACAAAATGCCAGCTACATCGGCCTGATTCGAACAAGCGGAACGATAATTAGGCGTATGTAGTATTAATGGATGGAAGGGTCAATAAGCCCTAAATAGCATTGCTATTTTTCTACGTCTTGAAGTGGGAGCGTAACTTATATTAAGGTTGAAGAGACTGAATGTGAAGGGAGCTATCTGACTTGCTGCTGCGACTATAACTGACACATCACAATTTTAAGGTCTCTTTTGACGCTATGTCCATCTAGCTGTCACTAGTAGAATGCCTGAGCGATCGTATATATATTGGCTCATCTTGTCAAAAAGACAGCCGCCCCATAGCGAATGTCTTCTCGACTAATGGAACGGATAACAGCAATATACGTCAGAGATTTGTTGGATTTGAGGAGATGAAATTCGAGAACCATGATGTTTAGTTTAAAATCTGTAAGAGCAAAAATGTTTTGAAATGAAGTTAGGAAATTATATATAAATATGTGTACAATGTCCTTGCTCTCAATTCTATTCGTCATGCTTATTCAAATGGAGACCTGGTTGTAGCATGAAATTATATGCATATGTATTTTGAAGCTGTCGACGAGATCTTTGGACCGTCTGTGGAAAAGCTAAGTCCTTAGGCCTATATATTTTGAAGTGTCAACATGCATGAATATGTGTAACGTGAAGTTAGGTTAATATGAAATGTCCACCAACCTTCAAGTGATAACTTATCCCCTTTTTAGATGGGAGGTCGTTTATATAATGTTTAGTTATTCTGTTGGTACTTGTTCCTCCCTTTTATATTGAAATGCGTGATGAAGAACCGTGCTGTTATTTTGGGTTTAATGTCTTGAGGGTTTTGTTGTGGTTTCTGTTCATTTGGGGTTTTCCTTATTCTGTTAGTGTCCATTGCATGTGTTTGTCATGAAACGTAATTCTAATTAACTTACAACTTACTAACTTACAATTCCTTGGGAGTATGTGGGTGCTCAGGAGTGTCATTGGGGGTTAGTTAATTTAGTTTTAGTTAACGTGTCTCGACGGGGAAGGGTGTGTGTCCATCTCATTGGATGACCTTGTGTCTATATATCTGTATTGTTGGGACACACATCTATTTGTTTGTTTCTTTAAGGGTTGTTTTATTTTGATGCCAATCATCTGTGCACCTCAAGAATGCCTATTTTGTTTTTTTCTTTCCTTGAGGACTGGGTTGGCATCGTCTATGTTTTGTGTCCGAAACACTGTTTATTTTATAATTACGGTTCTAGACGTGATAATAAGGGTGGGTTAAAGTTATTTGTTTAACTGGGGCTCGACTGAACGCCTAGGGTCATGTTAGTTTGTTCTTGTTTTTGCGCGGCTTCAGGCGAGAAACAACACGTGAACTCATCACACTTATTAAATGAGATGTATAGGTTAGCCTTTCGAGATGGTGGAATGTGTGTTCATTGTACGTGTCCGGGACTGCAATCGACTCCCATTTGTCTTCCGTAAGATAACCGAGTCTCGTGCTTTCTTCCGAAAAGGAGATTTATTCAGGAAGTATGTGAAGTCATTTTGTAATTTATGTTTCTTTGGGTGTGTCTGTAGTAAGCTTTCGGTTTAAGGGATTTGTATGTCATATATGTAGTCTTGTGATTAGTTATGTCTCGTTGGTTTGTTCGTCATTTGCGTGTGTTGGGTTTTACGTATTGTTCTTTGGTTATGTTTGTGGAGTGACATACTTCATTTTAAAGGGCGGGATTTTTCTATTCTTGGGTTACTTGACTTCATAAGCTTCCTAGAAGATTTCTCCTGACTACGTTATATAGTCAGCCTGTGGTGGAAAGAAAGTACTATTTACATTATTGTTAAAACGTTTTAAATCTCCCCCGTTTATTAATTTGAGTTTATCTTTAAACGACCTCCAATCTACAACACTTTAGGCAACTCTCGGTTTTCTTATCTTTATTACCTGATTTATTTTTATACTTGTATTTACTTTGTTTTGATATTATGTGTACCTTTTATTCCAGCCCCCATCATCCCTCATTCTACCATTTCATGCGCTACTTAACGTCCCCGTTTACTATGTCTTGTTTGATATTAAATTTTATCCTACCTCTACTTCAAAAGTGTAGTCATTGGATGGTAGGTGCTCCATCTAGTTCAGAATGTGTGAAAGAGTTCGATAAGGTCTCTAGGTACGCGTACTAATAACATCTGCATGCCTCTCAATAACGACCCAAGGCGTGACGTCACAATAGGAGCCTTACGGCCTGTACATTACGATTTCAGTGGTAGAGTCCTCCCGCTCAGCCTTCTATTTCACCCGCAGACCGCGCTTCCACCAGCAATTTGCGCCACTTATAGAGCGCTAAGCGGCATGAGAACCCAGCCAACGTCGAATGCATGCTTTGCCTGGCAGACCGTCGGCCATACCCTCTCCGCGTGGGGCTGCGCGCGCTCATTCCTGACAATGACATACAGGATTCAGTCCACATTGTTATTCACAGAGGAGCCCAGTTATTTCGACCTGGTTTTCTCGACATGAGCAGCCCTTCAAGGAGCTAACAGCTCAAGATCTCAGAAAATTCCAGACGCGGATGAGCTGCAATTTCGCACCAACTGCCGAAAATTGTACATTCGTATCCTATGGCTGTTAAAATCCAAGAGAGGTCACCTCATGCTCACAAGATTACCCATGCTTAGAGATACGGGAAAATCGCAATTGCGATAAATGCGAATTTTACTTTTTTCTCCTTTTTTCCACTACCTGGTAACTAATATGACTATGTATACCCAAAATTTGCGAAACTGAATGTGCGACAAAGTGCGATAACGAAGGGGACTCTTGCGAATTATTCCCATAAATGTGATAAATGCGAAAAGTGCCGAATTTACCATTTAATGTTGAATATTATGTTTTATTACATTTTCGCGCCGCAACTTTGAAATTTGCGAGTTCCCAGCAATGAAAATATGGGCTATATAATCTATATTTACGAGTAATAATCGATATGTACGAACATCGATTATTGTTGTGAACACAATCGATTACGGTAAAAATTAATTTAGAAATGGTGCTGTTATTATTGCCGCATAATATCCACTGTTTATCGCCAGTAAAACAATGATTTTGGAGAAATTATTTCGTAGTTTCAGTTGGTTGTGCTAATAAAAGGAAAATTCCAATCGTTTGTGCCGATTCTTTTTAAAAATTAGAGCAATAAGGTTATGCTTATATAGGTTTATATCGTGCCGGCCCTCATTTCTTGTATTTGAAATGAAAATGAAAACTCTCAAGTACGTATCGTGATATGAATAGACAATTTTTGTTAGGCGTTCTCTTTGCTTTGGGAAATGTTATATAATATGATGAAAGTATTCTCTACCATGTGTGAGTTATAGGTTATGTTACATGTCGTCCGGCGATTTCTCCATGAATTCGGATACTGTTTTACAGATTGTCAGTCAAGAGTCGCAGTGTGGTCAGGAAATAATGAGGGAGTAAACATACATTTTATTATTTAGTTAATTATCCATTGTGTGATATTTACACAAAGTTAAGTAAATGTATGATTCACATTATTACTTCCTTTTCAATGAGGGCCATGGATGAGGAGCATTGAATTTCTATTTGCCGGTGGTTTAATGGTCAAATGGCACTTCTTGAATACTACCTCATAAGATAAGTTATTAAAAGAAATGAATGGAACTTGGCAAGGAGTTCGTAGGAAAACCACACAAAAGGATTTTATAGACATCCTCAGAATCTGAACCAATTCGTCCATCGAGTCCAGGACAGCCTGGTATTGTCGTCATTCCACCTGCCACACAGTAAACTTAATAAGACAAGCATTGTTTCCTGACCACAGCTTGCTTTATTCTAACAATTGGCACCTTGGTACCAGTGAACTAATACAACTCTCCGCCAGCCCTCAATATTTGAGTTGCTGCACAACACCTGATATTGTTGATTGCATAACCTGACCTTTGGATCTTTTGAGCATAGCTTAGGTACCCTCGTCTCACGTCATACAACCAACCGACAGCACTTGACCTCAATCTTGCCAATTAGCCAGGCTGATGCCTTTATTTTCAGAGATCTCACATTTCTGAAAAATGTATGTCAAGTTTCTACATTCTGTAATACTGATATTAGGATTTTAATACTTCTAACACTCCCTTAGTAAAAATAAAAACCACACACACAACAGGAGACATATTAAATGCTTATGCCGTTTATCAGAAACGCCCATATTTCCAATCCTGCACATTTTTGAATTAGTTTCCGTGCATATTATTTTGAACCTGTTTATTGTACCTGGTGACGAACTTTTAAATGCTACAAAATGCTAATTTTTAAATTTCAAAATGCTCCAAAATGCTATTTTTCAAAATGAAAGTGCTACAAAATCAATTTCAAAATGCTATTTTCTCGTATCTTTACCCATGCTATTTTCTGCTTAGACCTTATACGGGTCACTGAGATTCCTAAGTTGGCAGAAGTTAGGATCGTCATTGCCCTGGAAATTCTTTTTAATCAGAAGAATTTGCTTTCTGGCGCAATGGCTGACCGCATCAAGAGTAGCTACTCCGCACTTCTGAGACTGCCCTCCGTCACTGTGTGTTTGAAGCAGTTCGACGGAAAAGAGCCACGCCTCGACATTCTGTAGTCTAAATTAGTGGCTTCAGAACCTTCTTCAGTTCCTGCCAAAAACGATCTCACAAGCTTCGTTAAAATGATACTGATTTTGTATCACAGCAATGCAGCTCCAGAGAGAAGTTTCTCCCTGAACAAGGAGTGCATGATCGTCAATCATAAAGAAGCAAGTCTGATGGCATGCATACTGTTCAGGACGCTGTGATGACAGCTGGTGGAGTAGAAAAGATAACCGTGAGCAAGAGTCCATACTGCATGAAACTCCTACGGCATGTTCAAGGAAGCAAAACAGGTGCGAAGCCAGGAGGAAAAGGAAGCGATGGCTAAGGTTGCAGTCGAAAGAAAAGCCACGAAAGATCTCCAGGAATTGACAAAAAAAAAGAAGATATTGAACGTCGCCCGTTCTGAAGCAGAGAAAATTGAAGAGCAGATGAGTTCCCTAGTGAAGCTTTAAATTAATAAATCCTTGATTATTGTTTGTTTTATCTTATTTTGTGTGACTAAAGTTCTTAACCACAATCTAGTATTGACAAAGTGACTTATTTTATTTTGTATATGACTAGCCTACAGTTCCTATTCAGAAATTAGTTCTGTCAAAAGAACGTGATTTGGTGCTGTGTATAACTGAATTTTTTATTTGTCAAAGTGACTTATTTAATTTCGTTTTGTATTATTTTATTTTCTATTACCTACTTTGATAAACTAAATCTAAATTAAAAGGTATTCGCAGCGTGTCGCGTGTGGAATTTCACTGTTTTTTTTTTAAATCCTTTCCATGGTCTTCTTTCGCAGGGGAGATGCACATACCAAATTGTTTTAAAGTCCGCGTACACTCACTGCAAATGCGTCACACATGCATAATTTTCAAAACCTACAAACAATATCTCACAGCTCTCGACATTTTACTATTAAACACCCGTCACCGACATATGGCTACAAAATACACCACACAAGTGACAGTATTCTTCTCATGTGGGCAGGCATTGTTTCAGTCGCTTGTTAACCACTGTCTGTGTCGGATTTCCTTTCATTGTCATTATTTCGTTACCTTTACTTCGCCGAAGTTTGACCCGAGGACTGGACACATCCCGCACAGCATGTACAGAAAGAAATACTGAAGGCGGTGTGGATATCGTAGTGGATGAAATGATTATTAACCTTGGCAATTCATCAAGCTCTGACGAAGACAAAGATTGTGGTGATGATGATAGGGACAGTGATGGGATGGAGGGTGTCAAAGAAACCCTTGCCAAGTGACTGAGGATAATTTATTTATTGGTGTCAGTTCGCTTGCGTCAATCGATAATAGAGCACAGGCTATTGTTTCCCGTCATAGTGTTCAAAAGACCGTCTGTCATTCAATAGCCTACAACTTGACAATATAAAACCTCGGCAATAATATCGCCATGGAGCGGCTTGTTTGCGTGCTCAGTGCTAAATATGTCCTTACCTTAACTTTACTTTTTTATTATCACGAAAGCTAATATTAACAGTAGAAAGTCGCGATTCAGTGAGTGTGTATGGTGTTATCTGTCAACTACTGTAGCTTAAGCTGTGAACGACCTCCACTCAGACTCTTGTTTCATGTTAAAGGATAATCATTGCATGGTGAGTGTTTTTGTATTCATTAGCTGTAGAATGTTTGCCCTCTTTGTCATATTTATTGAATTGAATACCGATGATAAAGGTATCATAGCTTCGGTGTGTAATTTATTTATTCATCTATAAGTATCGTATTTCTCTGTTTGAATGTCCTCGGCGTTGACTCAGGATCGTCTTTTAAAATATATTATGTATAATTGTACAGAAATAATGTCTGAAGTGTAGCGCTGTGTATTATTCGAATCAGTTGATTTACAATAACACTAAAATCTGGGCAACACAGCTCAGCTGTTTGAAGCTTCCGACGTATCCTTCGCGTTGTTTCCTTCGAAATACAGGGTGTAGGTGAGAAGCATGCTCAGAATTCTTGCCGTGTGGCGGTTAGACGTAGGGTCTTGTTATGTGGCGACCGTGGGTTGTGGAGAGGAAAAGCGGGTAAGTGACAGGAAGGCTGTCAGTACCGATTGCGCGGGGTTAGCAATACTGTATTTGTCCCATAATTGACGCGTGTAATAGCGGACACACCTCCAATTTTACTATAAAAGTCGTGATCTAAAAAGGGATGGTGGGTGGGTAATTCACTGGCATCTAAATTTTTTCAATTGTTTCCATAACCACAAAATGGCAGCAGTGCGAAATTTTAAAATCTCGTTTTTACTTCTTGTGTCCTAATCATGCGATTGAAGTTTAAATAGCTCGAGTTGCCGTGTGAAAGGAGAGGACCAGGAATCTGTCTGAATGGATGGAACCGAAGGAATCTCTACCTCCTGGTCACACAGAGAATTGGCTAGTCTGGAAGTCCCTGAACAGACTGAGGGTGGAAGTTGCAAGATCCAGGGACAATTTATATAAGTGGCATTTTCCGACCAAGACAGTCCTGTGTGATTGTGGCGCAACCCAGACAACACAACACCTCTTCTCCTGTCCATTGTGCCCGTACAGCTGCACAATGAATGACTTGACTGAAGCTAATTCAAGTGCTATCGAAGTGGCTAAGTTCTGGGCAGAAACTGTTTGAAGTCGTCTGTTCAACACATACTTTGTACTTCTGACACGAATAAATAAATAAAGTTTAAATACTACACGTACACAATAATCTTCATGTAACAGTACATAACTCTTAAGACCTACATATATAAAAATCCAACATGGCGACCATCCGCAATATTTAGTCGGTTCTTAATATCTACGAATCTATTACAGCAATCAAACTGAAATTTTGTATGTTGATAGAGGCAAATAACATAAGTAGGATATATGAAAATAGGCTGTATAGTTCTTCACAGAACTACTTGTTATTTATCCATTTGATCAATTACATGTATACAATACATTTTTGATATAGGACACGTCAGTAATTACATCTATAAAATAAAAGAACTAATACAATACTGGTAACTATTTATAACTTACTAGCAGAAGTACCCGTTCTTCGAACGGTGTTCGGTGTTAACACCAGACATTATCAATTGAGCTATTGTTGCAATGGTTAGCGGTTTGTCATTCCTTCATAAGTTAGTTTTCTAGGAATATCACACACACTGTTAATTTAAGGGCCTTAAAATGTGGTTTTCGGAGACCCTTTATAGACTCCGGAATTTTGTGTCTCACATTGAGAAGCGCAACATATGCTTTGGTCGTCCTTCTAGTATAATTTTTATATTTCGCCTATTTTAGCATGTATTTTGAGCAGTTTTTCCCTATATCCACCCTTCTACTGTATGACAAGTACAGTGAAGAGTTTTATGAATGGTGTATTGACTCATGGTTACCATACCTAATTTTACGATGCACCAAGCATCCGAACACTATTTATAGGCGTACATAAGTACATAAAGATACACAGAAAGACAAGACAATTCTATTGTCTACAACATTTCACTCAGATATCCAAGTATGGGTATATCTACCATACAGTATCAAACAAAATCATCCTTATGATAAACCCGTATGTCGACAAGAAAAAAAAAAAAAAAAGATTATTTAAAATATGCTCTCAAACTAAATTCACCTAACATGTACTTCCTGATGTGAAATAGAATTGAAAGCCTTGTAGACGAAACGCAATACACATCACATAAAAACTTACCCTCTACGTTGTGTTAGGTCCCCGTTCACAGGAAGACCCCTTTCATAAATTATAAAGGCTTGTGGTGCATGAAAATTCAGGTTCTTTAGCCTCAAATGGCCCAAATTGCTAAAAGCCGCAAAAAATGCTGATTCAATTCAGGAATTTTTCAAAATAATGTTGCTGTTTGGAGATATAATAGACCTTCTGTACTATATGTCGGACGTGAAAATTGCATGAAAAAATTCTAGGTTACCCCTTGAGCTAATTGGATTGATGAATTATACAGTCTACGTTGGTTCCGTGATAACCTTATAGCCATTTGCAAACTTTCACAGAAATGTAATAAATGGAGTGACATTGCTTCTTACAGAAATAGATGGAAAGTTGGATGCCACCCCGTGAGATAATGTTGTCATGGTTACCGATTTGCATTCCTTCATTAGTTTGTTAAATTAAATTAAATTCGTTTTTTGGGAATATTTCAGAAACCGTTGGATTATAATGTAGTTTTCGAGGACCCTTTAGGGCCTCCAAGTTTTGTTTCTGGCACCGAGGGGCCTTGTTTTGTCGTTGTACGCCATAATATTGTATAATACTACTAATAATAATATAAAATAGGGATAGGAATATAATAGACCTGCCGTACCACATCCGCAGGTTTAAATCGCGTGAAAAAATTCTAGAGGACCCCTTGACCCCCTTAAGCGCATTATACATATTGATGAATTTTACAGCTTATATTGGTTCCGTGATAACCTTCTAGCCGTTTGCAAACTTTCACACTAATGTAATTAATGTAATAGCATTGCATCTTGCAGCAATCGATAGACCTCTGAGAATCTGTTGCCATGGTTACCGGCTTGCATTCGTTCATTAGTTTATTAAATGAAATTAGTTTTCTGGGAATATCTCATAAACGGCTGGTTTTAGGGCCTTAAAATGTGGTTTCAGGGTCCCTGAGTTTTGTCTCACATTGAGGGGCTGAAAATGAGCATTGTCTCGTCCTTCTACGCCTATTTCAGCATGTATTTTAAGGGGGTAGGCCCTCTTTTATGAGAAGTACGGAGAAGTTACATTAATGATTAGTGTCGTGCCTCTGATGGATATCTGTACCAAATTTTACGTTGATAAACTCAGCCGTTCTCGAGTTATAAGGGAACAAAGTTGTCCACAGACAAACAGACAGACAAAAAAAAAATATTTTTGCGCGTATCCATCATAAAACAGTCTGAAATGCGTAAATAACTCAAATTTCCGTCGAAATTCAGAAATAAGCAGACAAACTTCGATTTTTATATATACTGCACCGCTCGGTGTTGACCGTGTTTTATTGCACAAATTTAGGTTTTATTCGCTAACCGTTGGAGATACACGAAAAGGATAGGATAGGAAATTAAATTTTAAAGCTCGTATGTGCCATCAAAAGTTTGCTATTTCTTAGGGTTCTCTTTTTATTTGATATGGAAATATGAAATTTTGAAACCAATGGGTGTAGTGACGCCACTAAAATGGTCGCCTTTTTTTAATAGTGCAAAATATCGAAATCAAAAGTACCCTATATGTAAACCTGGTAAATCAGCTACATCCATGCAAAATTTCATTTAAATCGGACCAGTGGTTCTTGCGTTATTGAGTAACAGACAGACAGACACACACCATCTCATTTTTATATATTAGTATGATAAAAAATAAAGATACGAGAAAATAGCATTTTGAAATTGATTTTGTAGCACTTTCATTTTGAAAAATAGCATTTCGGAGCATTTTGTAGTTAAAAATTAGCATTTTGTAGCATTTAAAAGTTCGTCACCAGGTACAATAAAACTTTAAGTTAACAGGTTCAAAATAATATGCACGGAAGCTAATTCAAACATGTGCAGGGTTGGAAATATGGGTGTTTCTGATAAACGCATAAGCATTTAATATAATAATGTGAATCATACATTTACCTAACTTTAGGTAAATACCATACAATGGATAATTAACTAAATAATAAAATTTATGTTTACTCCCTCATTATTTCCTTTTCAATGAGGGCCATGGATGAGCGGCATTGAATTTCTATTTGCGTGTGGTTTAATGGTCAAATGGCACTTCTTGAATCCAGCCTCATAAGATAAGTTATTAAAAGAAATGAATGGAACTTGGCAAGGAGTTAGTAGGAAAACCACACAAAAGGATTTCATAGACATTCACAGAATTTGAACCAATTCGTCCACAGAGTCCAGGAGAGCCCGGTATTGTCGTCATTCCACCTGCCACACAGTAAACTTCATAAGACAAGCATTGTCGCCTGACCACAGCTCGCTTTATTCTAACAATTGGCGCCTTGGTACCTGTGAACTAATACAACTCTCTGCCGGCTCTCAATATTTGAGTTGCTGCAAAACACCTGTTATTGTTGATTGCATAATGAGAACATGACTTTTGGATCTTTTGAGCATAGCTCAGGTACCCTCGTCTCACGTCATACAACCAACCGACAGCACTTGAACTCAATCTTGCCAAATGTATAATGTCAAGTTTCTACATTTCTTTAATACTGATATTAGGATTTTAATACTTCTAACACTCCCTTAGTGAAAATATAAGCCACACACACAACAGGAGACTTAACACTGCTGCCAATGGAACGTGTATAGACGAATGCTGACAATCCTGTGAACTTTATTGTGCACCTTTCATATCTACTCCAGAGATTTAAATGATCACATTTTATCAATCTCAAAGGTTTTCTTAAGTTAAACAGAATATGCAAACAATCAATTACTGGTATACCTTTTTGCGACTCTTGACTGACAATCTGTAAAACAGTATCCGAATTCATGGAGAAATCGCTGGACGACATGTAACATAACCTATAACTCACTCATTGTAGAGAATATTTTCATCATATTATACAACATTCCCCAAAGCAAAGAGAACGCCTAACAAACATTGTCTATTCATATCACGATACGTACTTTACAGTTTCTATTATAATGGTCAAATACAAGAAATGAGGGCCGGCACGATATAAACCTATATAAGTTAAGCATAACCTTATTGCTCTAATTTTTAAAAAGAATCTGCACAAACGATTGGAATATTCCTTTTATTAGCACAACCAAATGAAACTACGAAATAATTTCTCCAAAAACATCGTTATACTGGCGATAAACAGTGGATATTATGCGGCAATAACAGCAGCAATTTTCTAATTGATTTTTTACCGTAATCGATTGTTTTTACGACAATAATCGATGTTCGTACATATCGATTATTACTCGAAAATATCTATTATTTTGCCGATGATTTCATTGCTGAGTATTCGCAAATTTCAAAGTGCGGCGCGAAAATGTAATAAAACAAAATATTCAACATTAATCAGTAAATTCGGCACTTTTCGCATTTATCGCATTTATGGGATTAATTCGCAAGAACCCTTCGTTATCGCACTTTGTCGCACATTCAGTTTTGCAAATTTTGGGTATACATAGTCATATTACTATCGGATTTTTTATTATGGATACTCGAGTTTAGGCCTTAATTACAACCAAACCAACAGACCTATTAAAAAACGAGTTATACTAATATTTCCCTTGTTTAATTCTGCGTTAGACTATGTAGGTCAATTATTTTTAAGTTTATTAATTATTTATTTATTTATGGTTGTATGAAAAATTGTCCATGTTTTTGACGTCTTTTCTTGGAACCGCTCACTTAAAACTATATACATGGAAAACTACTTGGCTGAGCGTAATGAAATTTTTATATGTGATAGGCACTGTACGTTTACAGTGGTCGTAGTTTCCAATAATCACGAATGAGAGCTCCAAAATGAGACCAAGTTTCCTGCTGTACGTTTATCCTGGGCTGAGAAAACGTTACGTCAGAAAAAGTATAAGATCTTTTTATTGGGTAGTTGAAAATAATTGAAACTTGAGATTTGCACTACCAATACGTGTGCCTATCACATATAAAAATTTAATTACGCTCAGCCAAGTAGTTTTCTATGTATATAGTTTTAAGTGGGCGGTTCCTAGAAAAGACGTCAAAAACACGGACAATTTTTCATACAACCACAAATAAATAAATAATTAATAAACTTGAAAATAAATGGCTTATATATTCTAACGCAGAATTAAACAAGGAAAATATTAGTATAACTCGTTTTTTAATAGGTCTGTTGGTTTGGTTGTAATTAAGGCCTAAACTCGAGTATCCATAATAAAAAAATCCGATAGTAGTTACCAGGTAGTTGAAAAAGGAGAAAAAAGTAAAATTCGCATTTATCGCAATTGCGATTTCCCGTATCTCTAATAATAACAGATCTTAAGAGATACAATCTTATTGGACAACTATTTACACCTTACTCTATTATCACAATATGAAAACTTTATTCTATAAATACAACTTACAGCTAGGTATTACAATTAAAATAGAAAAGTAAAATATAATTATAGATTTCATCGTTCCTATACACTAAGATATTCAACTACAGAGTAAAAACAATGGCACTGCAGATAAGCTTTCAACATTCTTTCAAAGGTTTTTATTTTTGGGGCAAATTTTATATACTGGGGTAGTTCATTGTATAATTTAACTCCTGTGTGAAAAGTTCCTTTTTGATATATGCTAGTGTGTGTGTGAAATATGAATGTTTTGATTTTGTCTTGTGTTATACCTATGAACATGTTTTAAGAAAAAGTCTTTATTCATTAAATTCTTTTTAAAAAACATAATACTTTCAAAGATATGAATGCAGGTCAGTGGGAGAATGTTTAAATCTTTAAACAGAGGTCTGCACGATTCTCTAGTGTTTACATTTGACATAATTCTAATCGCCCTCTTTTGTATCCTAAACGTGCTTAGTACATCCGGTGACATACCCCAAATTATGACACCATATCTTAAGTATGAATGGAAATAAGCAAAATAAGTATTTCTTAATGTGTGCATGCTTTGTATATATTTATTCCATTTCAAGTCATGTTGTATCCATAGTCCTAAAAGCTTTGTTTGTGATTAATTTTCTATTTGATGACCATTTAATGTTATATTGGGCTTCGCAGGATTCCTATTCTGTATAATGTGGAAATTTAGAGATACTGTTTTTTTATAGTTCATTATGAGGCGATTATCTTGTGACATGATCAATTGCATGCCGTATTCTTAGTTGCCGACTGGGAAAAGTGGGAATGCGTTTCCCGTCACGACTATGACTGTAATTATTAGGGTTAAGAGTAGAGTAGGTTCCCCTGAACTTGAATTAAGGTACTATCCCGGCATTTGTCTGGAGGGAGTGTGAAAACCCACACTCAGGATAGCCACTGTCAGCATCGGGATTCGAACCTCTGATCTGCAGGCTTGCTGTAGACCCCCATCACGGTCGTTGGTAAACTACACCGCGGGGTATTACTTGAAGGTGCGAGAGCTTTTACTTCAATAACGGAGGTCTCTCTGTAGCCACTAAATGTCAATGGTCACCCAATTTTTACTCCTAAATATCACAAAAATAATCACCCAAATGGCCTATAACTCAATAATTTAGACCTAATTTTTGCAAAATTTTCCGGAGGAGGACCCCCGGACCCCACTCTGAGCTTGGTGATATTCCATACCCCTAGATCCCCGGTGTGTCCACTCCCCCTTAATCTTGGCTTAAATCCACCCCCGATGGTCACCAGTGATAGGATTGGGGATTTTTAGGAGAACCTGGCTCAAGGTTTGCTTACTGCAAAGCAATATTAAATTATAAGAAGTCTACTGACTGCAAATTATAAAATATAGTTCAAATTCACATTTTATTCTTTTGTGAAAACGATTACTGATCAGTTACAATCTACTGATAGTACATAATAAATAACGTGACTTACGTAGGAGTATACCTGTGGTTAATTATGAAAATATATTTTGCTTTGTTCAATGTACAATGATGTGTGATTGCCGTTCAACCAAAACACTTATCAGTGTTTAGGGTTAGACCCAAGGGCGTGATTCTTCAAGGGCAGCAAGTTTTAAGAATGCCAACATAAAAACCCTATATATAAAACGTATTTTAAGATATGTCTTGACTTTGTGTAATAATCATGTTTTCATTATGAAAGGAGATTACGTAATGTGTCACATAGGCCTCAGTACTGCACAGTGTACAGTATACTCTTTCTGCCTCTTTTAATACGCAGAGTGAACTGAACTTCCTATCGATTAATTTTTGGGTCTTGGGACATCGTGGTCATCATCCTTTCTACTTACTGTGCGTGTAGAACTCTGTCCGACAATCTATATCCGAAGTTAATCATATATTTTTAATTAATTTGGGATAGAATTGAGGAGGAAATGATGTACGATGGTGCAACTACAGCCTTTGACTATAGGGTTAAGACGATGAATCATGGAAAATAGCTTAGATTCACCGACGGTGGAATTCGAACCTATCTGTTTCCAAGTTCAGGGAAAACAGCTTTTCTCAATGTGAATTTCTTCCCAAAGTTAAATACTGTAAAAGCGATGATATTATTGTCCGGTAAATGCATTTTTTTTTTCAAATTTGTGTACGACAATCGAGCATATTGCTTTTACGAGTATCACTGAAGTTCTAAAATTATTGATATCAAAGAGGATCTGCAGAAATTTAAATCTGAACACTGTGCATGCTTGCAGTGTTACCTCATCGGGACAAATCTATATCTGTCAAACGCCAAAACTAAACAGTATAGTGAATTTAATGAAAATTATTACCTAGTTTTCGATGGCTTGACCCATGATATTTATTTTTGTTAATTGAAAATAATGCATTGGTACGCGCTTGTCAGGTATAAACATTGAATTTGCAAATAATTTTGCATGCATTCCTCCAGTTTCACTGTTGCAAATTTTACATACCAGCATTAACTTATTTATATTGATAGTAATTCACGCTCTGCTTATAATAAAAAACATAGCCTGGATTTAGTGGAATATATTGAAATATTATTAATACAGTAGGCCTATATTATACAGTATTTATTGCAGCCAATGGTCATATCAGGACATTTCAATTGAACGCCCATAGGCTCCACAACAAGTTCAATTTCAAGTAGTTTCAACTTTGGCTACCAGACGCCACTGTCACTGACACCCAGCGGCAAACATTGGAACTTGATAGAGTGTGTCTAACGAAATAACCTACAAATTTTGGCTACACGCTACCAATTGTAGTGAAAATGAATGTACGATGGTGCAACTACAGCCTTGGGATGAGAAAAAAAAAAAGTGTCCGGACTGTCGCAACAGCTGGCGTGATTTTTGTTGTGGGTCTGTCGGTCTCCTGTCGTGCATTCAAGTGCGCACACTGGGGACAAAGGTGTCGCTCAACACTCATATCCACGGCCTTCTAAACCACGGGCCCACCGGCTTTACTTCCACTCTGAATAAAGGCATACTGAAGGATTTTAACGCTCTTAAAAATGCGACGACTTCGGCCGGACTTAAACCCGCGAACTTGGGCATAGCACTCAGCAATTTTTCTAGGTTTGTGCCGTGTCTTGTGTGGGGTTTCGCCTAGGACACCAAGCTGGCTCATCAGCGGGCTCTAGGTGTCCCCGTGTCGGACGCCACAGGAGTAGCGAACTGTGCGCTACCTCCCTTTTTGGGCATAGTAGTTCAGCATGCTTCAATTATTATTATTATTGCTTGCTGGCTTTTATGTTCTTGTAATTGATTTCGTGATGAACATTTAGTGCAAAATCAGTTTGTGCAAACTTACGAGGATTATAAATTAATTTTACAGAGTTTGGTTATAGAGGGGGGCCCTTGGAGATTCCAGCCCCAGGGCCCGTCGCCGCACTCCACGGCCCTGCTTACATTTTCCAATGAAATCACCTACTTCTTGTGATAAATCCGTTTCAAATTTTCATATCCTGTGTGAACATATTGTTACGAGCGGTAAAGCTTATAACTCAAACTGCTCGGCATAGTCCTAATCTTGATAAAAATAATAAAAGTAGATGAATTAGATTGCAGACTATCTTTTGTGGTTTGTTCAAATACGTTGTACATGAAGCTTCACTACTTCTTCCTTCGAAATAACATAATCGCAAATTCACATATTTAATACATCGAGAACACAGTATTAACTTCATTACTTCACTCTATTTTCAATTAATCCATAGGAACATTATCTTTCACCTTAAATACAAGTCAGCGATAACACATACGCTTATACAGCCTTCCTCTTCACAAGTTTCGCAATAATACTCTTTCCCATATCAATACACTCTCTGGGTGTGCATGAAAAACAGTAATCCTACTTATATGCCGTATTTCCTCGCATAATCGTCGCTCTGTTTGAGCCTAAAATTCATGGAAAAAAGCAGGGTGCGACGATTATGCGAAGAATATTTAGGTTCAAAGAATATACTGTATCATTATTTGCTTCACGGTCCAGTCATTCGCGTAGCGTGAGTCTGGCGTGAGTCATAGCCTGCAGTCAGAGACAGGCTTCTTTCTTCTAACAAGGTCACGACAGGTTAGGCCTATAAGATCGCGGAATGTGCGCTGGCCATTCGCGTGACAGTTCATAGCCTGCAGGCATAAAGAGAGATTACATTCTGCTGACAAGATCACGCCAGATTAGGCTGATAAGTTCGCGGAATATGCGCTGGCCGTTCGCATCGCTGTTTATAGCCTGCAGGCATAAAGACGAGATTACTTTCTCCTGACAAGATCATGCCAGATTAGGTCTATAAGCTCGCGGAATGTGCGCTGGCCGCTCGCGTCACAGTTCATAGCCCACAGGCATAAAGACGAGATTACTTTTTGCTGACAAGATCACGCCAGATTAGGCCTATAAGCTCGCGGAATGTGCGCTGGCCGTTCGCGTCACAGTTCATAGCCCGCAGGCATAAAGACGAGATTAGTCCTACTTTCTGCTGACAAGATCATGCCAGATTAGGCCTATAAACTCGCAGAATGTGCGCTGGCCGTTCGCATCGTGGTTCATAGCTCGCAGGCATAAAGACTAGATTACTTGCTCCTGACAAGATCACGCCAGATTATACGCTCGCGGAATGTGCTAAGTGACGAAGCTTGCCGCTTGCGTCACAGTTCATAGTCCGCAAGCATGAAGACGAGATATTTTTCTTCTGACAAAGTCGCGCCAGGTTATAAAGTCGCGGCAGCATGTGCAACTGACTGGGGCACAAATACAAATATGCTATGTGACGATTATGCGAGGAAATTTTATAAACCTATTTGAGCGTTTGAAAAGTGGGGTGCGACGATTGCACGGTGGCGATGAATATGCGAGGAAATACGGTAGTTCAAATTACACATTATCTATCGATTATATATCTTTCTTTCACATATGTAAATATTTATGACTTGTCTAATCGTTCCTGTTATTTCTCTTACATATTTCAAGTCTTATACCTTCCTGAGCGATTCAATTGCGATATTATTCCTTTCTTACCATTTTATGAAACCACAGTTCATTGAACTTAACACATTAAAGATATCTCTCTGTATATTCTCCTCTCGTTAATATAAATACACTGCATATCCTCACCTTGCTTTTATTTCGTGAATATAAATTCAACTTATTCATTACTTATGTTTCTCATAATATTCTTAGTTACAATTCATTATAATTCTTTGCATCTCGTATTGTCGTACCGCAATATAGCGTTTTATGATCTGTGTTACAACATCAGATTGTCCATTCTATTTAAATAAATCCCTAAGCTTCAATAAAGCGTTGTTTCAAGAGAATAAATTCATTGTCGTTCTCAACAGAACTGATCAATAACTTATTTGTCATCCATAAATATGGAAATATTTATCTGTCAAGAATTTACCATTCTAGTCCTATATAAATTGATATAATTTCAACAAAGTATACAAACTGTATCTTGGCACCATATTAAGTAGTGATGGGAAAATAGAGCAAGAGGTACTCAATAGAACTAAAAAAGCCATCTCAGCCTACTATTAGATGAATAATACAATAGTAGGGAAGAATGAGATAAGCATAAAGACCAAAATGCAGATTTACAACACGGTTATGGCCTTGCTCACCCTATATGGCACAGAGAGTTTAGCACTGCAAGACAAGCATCTCAGTAAGATCACTGCCACTGAAATGAAGTATACAAGGCGAGCAGTGGGGAGGACTAGAAGGGATAGGATCCGGAATGAGAGAATCAGAGAAGAAGCAGGACAAAAGAAGGCGATAAGTATGGTGATTGAGGAACGTCAGTTGAAGTAGTATGGACATGTCAGGAGGATGGAACAAGAGAGAAAAGCGAAGCAGGATTTTGAAATGCGAGTGGAAGGGACAGTAGGAAGAGGAAGACCCCGTACCACTTGGGATGACAGAATTGAGAAAATCGGACAGAAGCGAGGGAAAACAATGCTGGAAATGAAGAGATTGTGTGAAAATAGATTGGAGTGGCAGAGATGGACAGAACGAGGCTACCCCGACGCTTGAAGGCACAAGGGATAAGAAGAAGTATACAAACTGACGTATTTTAAAATATTCCTTGTTAATCTAGCAAAAAGTGTAGAACAGGAATGGGCATGTTTTAGGAATGGTTTTGTGAAGTGTGCAGTAAACACTTGTGGAAGATTATCAGGGAAGAAAAAGGAAAGGGAGACTCCTTGGTGGAACAACAGGGTAAAGGAAGCTGTTAGAGAAAAACAAATGGCATGGAGGAAGTGGATAGGCTGTAAAAATGCAGAGAAACTACAAAAATATAGAGAAGCAAAGAAGGCATGCCAAAAAATTGTACAAGAAGAAAAACGGAAAAGTTGGGAAAGATTCACAGAAACTTTGAAGGAGGATATCCAAGGAAGTAAGAAGGTACTATATGGATTCGTGAAAAACAGTGTGAAAGGTAGGGAAAATACAAAATTTGTAAAACCTGAAGCAGGGCAGATATTGTACCAAAGAGATGATATATTAAATAGATGGGAAGAATACTTTTCAAAGCTACTAAATGTGAAATACATTGAACTGGAAGATGAAAGGGAACAAGAAGAAACAATGGAAGAAGAAGAACAACAACAACAAGAAAAGCAGATAACTATGCTAGAAATAGAGGAAGCCATACAGAAGATGAAGAGTGGTAAAGCAGCAGGAGTGGATGAGGTGACCACGGAAATGATAAAAGCAGCGGGACCAGTAGGGATACAGTGGCTGTATAGATTATTTAGAATAATTTGGAAGAAGAAAGAAATTCCAGAAGAATGGGGAAAGGGTTTAATTATCCCGATTTTTAAGAAAGCCGACAAAAAGGAATGTAATAACTACAGAGGGATCACTCTTATTGCTCATGTAGCTAAGATCTTTGAGAGAGTATTGGAAGGCAGACTGAGGAGGAAGATAGAAGGAGAGTTGGAAGAAGAACAGTATGGTTTTAGGAAAGACAGATCAACATTTGACCTAATCTTTACATTAAGGCAAATGATGGAGAAAAGATGGGAATTTGGAAAAGACATGGTGATGACATTTATTGATATTGAGAAAGCATATGACAGTGTGCTTAGACAGGTGGTTTGGGATGTACTAAGGAAAAGAAGAGTTATCAGAGCAGAAGTCCAAATGTTAAAAGCAATGTACAAAAATTGTGTCAGTACCGTGAAGACCAGTATAGGAGAAACAGAATGGTTTAAAGTGGAAACGGGTCTCCGACAGGGAAGTGTATTGTCCCCATTATTATTCATCATAGTCATGGATGAAATCCACAAGAATGTCAAACAGAGATTGGGACAAGAAGCAACAAAGGCCATGCTGTTTGCAGATGATATAGTTATATGGGGTGAGGATGAAAAGGATGTACAGAAACAACTAGATGTATGGAACCAAGAGATAGAGAAATTTGGGATGAAAGTAAGCACAGAGAAGAGCAAGACAATGGTAATGTCAAGAGGAAGGAAGAAAGGAAGAGGAAAGATAGAATTGAATGGCAAAATTCTAGAAGTCGTTAAAAGTTTCAAGTATTTGGGAAGTGTGATCACAGAAGGTGGAAAGATAACTGAGGAAATTGGAAAGAGAATACAACAAGCGAACAGTTTTTACCAGAGTGTAAGGGGTATTGTGTGGAACAGAGATGTCCCAAAGAAATGCAAAAAAGTATTATATTCAACCTACTACAGACCCATACTAACATACGCAGCTGGAGCGTGGACTACTACAAAAAGAGAGGAGAGTAGAATACAAGCCGCAGAGATGAAATTCCTAAGAGGTATAGAGGGCAAGACCAGAAGAGATAGTTAGAAATGAAGAGATTAGAGAAAGGACAGGAATATTGAAGCTGCAGGACAGGATAGAAACAACAAAGTTAAAGTGGTATGGACATATGATGAGAATGGGAGAGGAGAGAGTACCAAAGAAGACTTTCTGTGAAAAGATGACAGGGAAGAGACCACGAGGTAGGCCCCGGAAGAGATGGGCAGATACAGTGTGGGAGTGTGTAGAAAAGAAAGGAGGAAAACCCGAAGATGTACTAAAATCAGGAGAGGAGTGGTGGAGAGACAGGCAACGATGGAAGTCCTTAATTCACAACCCGACCCAGGAAGCTGGAAACGGGAAATGAAGAAGAAGAAGAAGAATCTAGCATAGTTCGAATAACTTCGCAATATCAAAAATCGAAGACTATATATATTTACTACACGTCAAAATCCAAGTGACGTCTTAAAAACAATTTATTTGAACGTTAAAAATAAATTGTGATCCTTAGTTAAGCTCTAAACAATTAAACAATAAAATATCAAGTTTGCCACACAAAATTTGGTCATGTCAAGAGTATCTACATTACCGCATAACTAACTACTAAAATATTCGAAGGGTTTTCTCTACCCTCTGCCCGGATATTTCTTCTGATAGCAAGATAAACCTGAAGTGATTGTGTCCTGCCTGCATGGACTGAAGCAAGCAGCTCAGCTGGGTAACGGGACTGGTGTCGAGGCACGCGACAGCGAGCAAGCCGGTCACGCGTCTCTCCTCTTCTTGCCTCGATATCAGCTGGTAGCAAGTGCGGCTCCATCCCGACTCTCTTCTTCCTCTTTGATCCAGGACTCCAACACTCCCGTACGTTTCCGAAACTAAGAGCGTTTCTGATGATCATCTTCAAGCGAACCCCAAACTAGAAGTTCTCCGGTGAATATATACAGTTGTTTAATATGATTAGTATTTCTAAAGTTGCGTAGAAATACTTAGTAGCTGTATGTGCAATAGTGACTTGGATGAAGCGTGATGTTGAGCTTGCACCCTCATTGACTGTGCGTTGATGTGCGGCTGTCACTGATGGAATCCACATATTGTAAAATGGCTATTTCTCCTCCGTAATTTAGTACGACTTCATTACATCCAAGGTGTAGACCATGTTTAACTTCCTCGTTGACTCCAATTTGATAACCATGTTTGTATTCCGAAAATGCAGTTGGAAATACTTCATTGAATGTCGTTTGGTTAAATCGACTTAATTTTCCAACAACTCTTGTACTTTCGGAAAAATATTGCTTTCGCTTGTAAATAGTAGCTTCAAAACGTAGACTTATTCTTTCGTTGACGTAGTGATGAATTCTCTTTGTAATTATTCGATTTGTAATACTTGTTTGCGTAGAAATAATGTTATATCTTTCTGCTGTAATATTTCATCGGAGCTCGTATTCAGCTTGGCCGGTGGCGATGCTGTCTCCTCCGTCAAAGTCTCTATGGATTCCTTGGTCTATATTTTCCGTAGTTGACTAACACGTCTACCAGTTTTCGAAGTCAGATATGGAATGATCCTACTGACACTCTCTCCCTTCTCCAGTAGCTAATTAAAATGGCATTCATGATATTAGACCTTGAAATATTCTTCATCTGTAAATATCTTTTTCATCCGTATTCACCTTTTTATAAAATTTATATCATTGGCTTTTATTTTTAATTCCCTTCATATTTCTGCCATTAAATCTCTTCTAGAAATGTTTTTAAATAATTATTAAAATATTATTGACCGCCAATATACCGTATTTACTCGAATACGACCCGCTCTTGAATAAGACCCGCACCCTGATTTTGAAGAACAAAATAAAAAAATAAAAAATACTCAAAACTATTTACAATCTTTACTAAATAAACAAAATAGCATTTCTACAAAATAGTTTCCAACAGTTCTGAAGTCGTCCTAAAATAACACAGAAACAATTAAAAATACAAATAAAAGACACAAACACTTCATTCATCGTCATCAGAAGTACCAACTTCGGAACTTTTTTCACCATCACTTTCCCACAAAATGTCGTCATCACTGCCATCCATAGCATTGGAAATACTACATTTCTTGAAGCTCTTCCGTATGAGATCTCCCGAGATACGATTCCATGCCGTCAAAATCCACGAACAGAGCAGCTGAACTTCCGGGCGCTGAATACGACCAGTTGGGGTCAGTGTGTGCTTATCGGCCGCCATCCACTCCGTATACAGCTGTTTCAAGGCTGCTTTGAACGGTCGGTTCACGCTGACATCCAGTGGCTGTAGCATAGACGTCATCCCACCCGGGATGATTGCTAGGTCGGTTTTCCCATCCTTGACGAATTTCTTCACAGCGTCTGTTGTATGGCCGCGGTAACTGTCCAGAACAAGCAAGCTCTTTCGTCGTAATAAAGCACCAGGGCGACGTTGCCAAACACACTTTAACCAGTCTTCCACCAGTGAACTGTCCATCCAACCAGAGTCCTGAGTTCTAACGATAACACCAGCGGGTATATTTTTTGGAAGAGTCTTTCGCTTGAAAACAACGTACGGCGGAAGTTTGGTTCCGTCAGCGAGTATACACAACATTACCGTGCACCGTTGTTTCTCATTACCACCTGTTCTGATAGTCACACTTTTAGATCCCTTAACATTCACAGTACTGTCCAGTGGCATTTCAAAGTAGACTGGCGTCTGATCTGCATTACCAATTTGGGAAAGCAAATATGAATTTTCCTTCCGCAACTTAATTATGTGACGCTGAAAGGAAAGTAACTTTTCTTCATAGGCACCAGGAAGACGCTGCGAAATTGAGGTACGCCTTCGTATGCTCAACCCATTTCTTTTATAAAAATTTTGAATCCATCCTCGGCTTGCTTTAAACCCTACCGTAGAAAGTTCCTTCGCGATCTGTAATGCCTTTAATTGACACATTTCGGTCGACACCCCATTTCCCAACTCCCGCCTTTCTGTTACGTATTTATAAAGTTGTTTTTCAATTTCCGGAAACTGTACACTCAGTCCGCGGAAAGCTCTACGAGCACCACTACTTGTTAGCAACACGTTTTTCTTCTTTCTCCAATCTCGAATACATGACTCGTCAATATCATATTTCCTACCGGCGGCACGATTTCCAATAATTTCAGCTTCCCTCACAACTTTCTGCTTCTCACTCACAGTAAACGACCGCAAACGCTTCGTAGAACTCATGTTTACACTCGGAAAACGTGCGCTAGACAGTATGACGCCGCCTGCTTACGGAAAAACAAAGTGATAGCCGGAAGAAGGCTAGCACCATCTAGCGGATACTCGCAACACCCGATATCGCGTATGGCGGGCAATTTCAATCTTTAAAATCAGGATGACTCAAATAAGACCCGCACCCCAATTTTTCACGTCCGATTTTGTTTAAAAATGTGCGGGTGGTATTCGAGTATATACGGTATATTATTCCTATTGGTTCAGATCCGGTCACGTGATATAAATCCTTCCGCAGCATGAACTCTCATTCTCGCACATGCCATTGTCACCTCCCCCCTCTCCGTGGCTCGTCCCTTACCCTAACTGGTTTTCAAGGGAGAAACACTGACAATATCGCTAACTTGTCAATTTGCAGACTAGATTGATTCTCATTCTTTGCTGTGTTAAAAAATATCATTTTACATTTCTTCTTCTCGCCGTGATAAAATGTATACGGAAAGCATTCAACTCACTCCTTAAGTTAGCTACATTAATGATACTTCATACAATGCTGCAGGTTGCCTATCTAGTTCCTTAACATCGGCACTTGTGTTCTCATGAGCAGGCGGTTCAACTCCCGTCACATGACATGTTCTTAGTCCTTTAAATTATGGGTTCAGTACCATACGTAAAGAAATACAAGGCTGATTGACAAATTCCTAGCTTACAAAGCTCTGTTCAGTTACAGAAAGTGTAGGGTATATCTAGACATCAATAATAAAACTTAGAAAATTGTAACTTAAAAATGATATATTTTTTGAGATATTCCTCCGTTGATAAAACTTGCTTTCCGACGCCTGTAATCAACTCGTCAATTTGTCATTGAACTAAACTTGGCGAGGTGCCTTTAGTTTTCTGCAAGTGGCTTTTAATGTGATGAGAGGTCAGGAGAGCATTCTACCGACTATCTCGTGCTGTGCGGCTAGCATTCTTGGCAGTCGGTCTGGGGTCGATTCCCGCTCTGCCAAGAAATTTTAATTTTGGTCTGAGGGCTGGAACAAGGTTACACTGAGCCTCGTGAGGCAAATCTGAGAAGAGGAGGGTTCGATTCCCATCTCGGCCATCTTGGAAGTGGTTTTCCGTGGTTTCCCCACTTCTACTCCAGGAAAATGCCGGGATGGTTTCTAACTTAAGGCCATGGCCGCCTCCTTCCCAATCCTCATCTGAATTATAAATCACAATAACGCAGGTTATCACTAGAGACGAGAATTATAGGCACTAAAACTGTTAAAATAGGCAGGCATATAGGCTTTTAAAATAGCCAAAATAGGCATGTAAATAGGCACTAATGAGTAAAATAGGCATGAAAAAATTTCTTGTAATTTAATAACATATTTAATTACTATAAAAGAATTAACAATAAGCAACTTATAATTTAATAACATACTTATCTTATATATCAAAATGAAAGTCTGCATGTATGTATGTATGTATGTATGTATGTATGTATGTATGTATGTACGTACGTATGTGGGTGAGTGGGTGGGTGGATTTGTTCCGTATACAAATCTACACCGTTCCACCAATCTCAACCAAATTTTGCATACACATAGTTTAGGACCCAGAAGGAACGGCTGGCTACATGAATTTTCGATAGTCTTTCTCATTCTTCTGATTTCGGCCTGTTTGCACTCAAGCAAAGGCTAATAAAAGCAGAAAATAAACTGATGAAGTAATAGCAAGGCCGGCCATCTCCATAGCAACAGTAGCTCGAGCCGGGATCACCAAGTTTCCATATATCTTGGTAAGAGGCCATGGTACACCCACTGCCAGCTAGATCGCATCCATCCAAGCTGCTTTAAACTGCCTGTCCATTCAACACAAGATAGTTTACAGCACCAACTCACTGTGATCGCCGCGGCATTTTAACTGCCAGCTGGATCGCATCCCTCCTGGCTGCTTTAAACTGCCTGCCCATTCAACACTCAGACCCGTACGGGATATACTGTATATTAATTCACAGTTAGGTTGCAGCGCCAACCTAACGCGGCTTTTGAAGGAGACGATACCTGAAACGAAGGGTTTTTAACTTTGGAGGCTTAATATCGAGATTGAAAAAACGCAAAAACATGGCACTAAGTTAGTTCTTTTGTTATTCAATCAGCATAAAGTTTGATATTCACACACATACTATCGGGTAAATATTCAATATAAAGAAAAGCGAAATACAAAACGAAGGGTTATTAAGTTTGGAGGCTTAATATCGAGATCCCAGGCGCTATTTCTGGTGACTTTCGAGAATCCCCATTCTTGTTCGTGGGGTAAACACATATTGAGAAATGAGAACATAATTCTGTCGAGCACACTAGCTGCAATATAATACACTTTAAAATACAGTCAAAAGGCATCAAATAGGCAATTATACTACAAATAGGCACAAACCCTTGAAATAGGCATTTATAGGCACAATAAAACCAACGAAATCTAGCCTAAAAGAACCTAAAACGGATTTGTATCTTGAAAGCCTACGTTTCTAAACACAGGAATAAAATAGGCAAATAGGCAAATTCCCGTCTCTAGTTATCATATAAATTCTACATACCCAAGTATCCGGGTCTACATGACTGATGTCGCAAGCCCCTAAATCAATCAACAATAACACTGCATTCTAACATTCCAAGAATGGTTGTCATTGCAGTATCATGCCCCTAAAATCCACGACTAGTTTGAGTGGTTTCAGGCCTAAGTATTGAAACAACCATCTTCGTGCATCTCAATGTGGAATTGCCATGAAGCTTGCAGTAGCTTGTCTCAATTCTGCCTCCATGTATGTAGGCCTATGCATGCAAGAAATCGGCACTTTTCAGGCTTTCAGCAGCTTGTCTCAATTCTGTCTCCATGTATGTACAAGCAAGAAATCAGCAGTTTTCAAAAATAAAGAAATAATTAGCAAATATGTACCCTACTATTTTGTTTCACTCCTACTCCTGAATCCTTCACTGAACATTAAAAATAGAACGTTTTTTTGGACCCATTATAAAAATATAGCCTATAAAAATAAACGCACATGTTCCATCTATAGCTCCCCGGCAAAACTGGAAAAAACCTTGAGTAATCATTAATGTTTCTGTACTCGTGCATTTTATATATTGGTTTAAAAGGCAATGTAGAAGTGCTAACTTAAAAGTTAACTTTAACTTCACTGCCATAATACAGCTTAAGAGTTTGACTGTTTAGGACTGTTGACCAAGATGTCCCTAACTTGAGAAGGACTGCCTCACAACTTAACGAAAAATGTAAGGCATTGGATCATTTGCGATAGGTGTGACATGGATGTGAGGGGTGACTTCTTGGTGTTAAATGATGTAAGTTGGCTACACCGAATGTGGCGGCCATATTTGTTTTTTAGTAACTTTTTAATGTGGTTTTGACTATAATGTTGGCGATTTAACGTGTACGTCTACGCCACATTCTTTCTTATACGTTGTAAATACAGTATGGCTTTTTTCAGTTGTACGTTTTCCCGCATTTGACGTCCAAATATTTCAGTCCCTTGAAAAAGATACTAACGAGATTCCACCGTATTACATCATTAGTTGATTCAGCAATAAGCTGTACTGTATGGTCGAAGGAACTTCGGGATTCATTTCCAAAAGTTCCCTCCCCATGAGGCATTTAAGATAAATAATTTGTAGCTTAGTTGTATTTTGGAGGTGCCCTCCACTTACATGTGAATTTTCTGTCATTTTCTCCAGTAGTTTTGATGCCAACCCATAACAAACAGATAAACAGAGAAAAATCAAACTGAGGGTGTATTTGGTCACTATACTCCTCTGTATAAATAGAAAGCTTTAGCCCAAAATTTGAAACGTGCAGACAGAAAAATTACTTTATTTATAGTGACATCAAAATTGCTGTACCAAACTCTAAAAATTCCCCTCGATGTCGCAGCCTATATTTATATACATACACTGGCCCTGTGGTGTTGGGATAGTGTACTTGCCTCTCACCTGGAGGCCCCAGGTCCAATTCCCAGCTCCGCCAGCGATTTTAGAAACTGATGTGTGGGCTGGAATGGGGTGCACTCGGTCTCGTGAGGACAATTGAGGAGCTGACTGATCAGAAAGGCAGTGCCCCGGTCGTAAAATCCAAGCTCAACGACCGAGGGGACCCCATAATCTGTCTGCCAACAGTGCTGTTCAGCGGTTGCTTGGAAGGCTAAGGTCCTTGCTAAGTGCCAGGTTGTTTTTAACGCACATGCACATGCACTCTCTTACTCGATCACTTACTCTAACAGGATTACACTGAGCTAAAATGTTGTGATAATGTTAACATGTCTGATTGTGTTCTGTCTCTTCAAGCTGCTCTATCAGCTACTGATTGAATAAGGGCTCCCATGTGTCACTGTTTAATCTCTAAGAAGAAATCACACGTTAATCTCAAGTTGAAGAAGAAAAATTGCTTTCGGTATCAGATCCTGTTGCGAGTTTGACCATGAAACAGATTCAAACAGAAGATAGCTCAATATACATGGCTAGATTACTAAGGCAACATTGGAACAATGGATGCTGTAACCGAATCTATTCAGTTACGTAAGCCTGGCCTCGAGTTTTCACCTTGTGCGGTTAGTTTGGGGTATTTTATTCATATCTTATTATATTGGGGTATACTGGGGGTTGTTGCGGTGATATTTATTGTGCCTGAGTGTATTTTTGTGGACGCTAATTAGTTCCGGTAGGACGAAGCGCAGCTTTTGGTGTAAGGATATTCGTGCGCCTGTGTTTAAAATGGAGTGTTTAGTGCTCAGAAGTCGTCGTTTTGCTTTATTGGCAGTCTAGGTCTTCTTGCGAATCAGGGTTGTTCACTAGCCATGGTGCGGTAACAAACAGCAAAGACAGTTATAGTTCTACTCTGAGCCTTCGGCTATTGGTAACTACATTATTTCAGTGTACTTAAGCGAATCAGGGTCATTTACTTGCCATAGCGCGGTAACAAACAGCTGGGACTTTTATAAGTTTTCACTGAGCTTCGGCTATTGGAATTTACGTTATTTATGGTTCTGTTCAAATACTATGGGTTGCTGATGCAAGTTACACCTGAAGGACGATTCTATACATGACCATACATCTGAGCCTAACAAGCTATTTGTGGTATACATGTTGGACAGTGCTGGCGAGCGCTTGCCACAGTGGGTGGGTGGTCAACGTGTTGGTCTACTAACCCCAAGCTTGCAGGTTCGCTCCTGGCCGTGGTAAGTGATTTTTGAAAGGCGGCAAAAATTACGACACCATGTCATACGATGTTGGCATGTCAAAGAACCCATTTGAATTCAGTAGGCTGTGTTCATAATGGCAAAATTAATCTCGGGAGTTTCCTCCAACACAAAGTTCCTAATTTCTCTACTAGAAAGCGCTATAGTGTTCAAGGAGCTTAGATATGTAACCTCCTTGACTTTCATAGTGCTTCAAGGAACTAAGAAATTCGACATGCAAGCTACCCTTTGGGTGTCAAATAACAAAGCTTGCACCCGGCACCCGAGGCCATACGATATTATTACTATTAGTGCTGGTAAACGACGTTTGGTGGATCAAGCAGACTGAGACTGTGGAACAACGCTATGATCTCCGACTGTGTAACGTGTGTGTATTTTCTGTACAAGCTGTTGAGTGTTTAAGTTAGGAGGCTGGTATGCCTGGGGTTACTAGTTGACCAGATGTGTTTGTGGGCTCGGTGGAACGTAAAGTCGTTGAACAAGGTCATCATCATCATCTTCTTTCCCCCTTTTCCAGCTGACACTGGGTGGGGGGGCAAATATGGTTCCTCTCCACTTTGTTCTGTCGTTCCACCATTCCTCTTCCAACACGGTGTTCCAATCCAGGTTCTGTTTACTAATGCTATTCTTCACCGAGTCCATCCAATGCATTCTTAGTCTTCCTCATCCTCTCTTCCCTGTCATCCATCGTTCCAGTGCTCGTCTTGGTAGCCTTACTTCATTCATCCGTTTGACATGTCCAAACCATCTCAATCTGTTTTGCTCCAGTTTGTAATTTAGTTTCTGTACTCCCAGTTCTTTCCGTATATCCTCATTTCTCACTCTCTCTCTCTCCTCGTTTTCTGGACCATACTTCTCAGGAATCTCATCTCGGCTGCCTGTACTCAGCTCTCATCCCTCTTAGTCATTGTCCAAGTGTCTGCTGCATATGTCATTATAGGAACATAATATGCTTTGTACATAACTTCTTTAGCCTTAATTGGTATATCCTTGTTCCATACTAGTCCCCGTACCTGTAGGTAGAAAGCACTCCCGAGTTGTATTCTTCTGCTAATTTCCAAATCCAGTCTTCCATCTTCAGTCAGTTCACTTCCCAAGTATTTGAAGTGTTTCACCACTTCCAATTCCTTATCTCCTACTTTGATTGCTCCTTTTCCTTCTTTCTTACAAGGTACTGTACAAAAACATTATTAAAAGTGCATTTTAAAGGGTCGATAACATGTGTGTAGATAGAGTATAGGTATATGTATAACCAGTACAGCCAGAATATATGGTGTTTTTCAAGGGTATCAGTGTTTATTCCCGTCTTGCATGATCCTGGTAGCATCAGCCAATGCAAGCATAATGCTCCACACCTGGGATAAGTGGTCTCAATGTCGGGAAACAGTTATTTTATTTTATTATATTCGTGAAGATCTATATGATCTACCCTGGCGTCCAAATAAAGTTGGGATAGTAATGTTAAATTCACTTGTGGCCTGTATGTAAAGGCAGTAAATTCTGTAGGTTTGTTTTCAGTGGGTATTAAAGTTAAATCAACTCCAGCATGGAGGTGTGAGTGTTTCAATGCTCAAGCCAAATATGATAGTTTTTCTGTTGTTTGCCGGTTATCTTCATTTGTTCTCTGGCTGGGATCTCTAGTGCCAAACTCTTTTCCCGCTCGGATGCTTAAAGAGAACTTGTGCGATTAGAACTAGGACATTAGTATGTTTCATGTAGTTAAACATTTTATGAATTCAGCAGCTTGTATTCATCTCCAACTGCTCTTTGTGTACTTGGTGTACTGTCCCCGCGCCAGCTCTGAGGACCTGGCAGAATGTGGAGTGGAATGAGTGAGCCAGTGAAGACGTAGCATTGTACTATACTATGCAAAAACATTTACTGTACTCACCTTACAGTAGCGGTGTTGCTAATGGAGAATCCTGGTCTTCTTCTTCTGCCTCAACTTTTGGAACTCGACTCTTCACATCCACTGGAGGAATCGCTATCATCACTATCATCACTGTCATGCTATCAATGACATCAGTGACAATGCCGTCCTTCTCCCAGTATTCATCCTCTACTTTCTGAACACAAAAGTACCCTTCCCAGTCAGTATTGGTTACAGATGTTATCACTTTAAGAGTAATATCTCTTAGTTTCTGATGGGATAAATCCCCGGTAACATTTCCTTCGCACACCACACGTTTCACCTTATTCCAAGCTAGTTCGATGGCATTCAGATCACACATGTAAGGTGGAAGACAGACCACAGTATGTCCCAAGGATTGCAAATGAGAGTCAATTTTAAACAATTTCTCTTTTGGTTTAACCACTTCTACTAATTTATATAGTGCCTCTTTCCTCATAGACTCGTCGCAAGTAACTCCTTTGTTGCGTAACCATGATATAATATCTGATTTCACAGAGTACTTTGTGGGTGGTTTTTCTATCTGTGTGCAGTGATAGGGTGCGTTATCTAACACAACTACAGATGAAGGTGGTAGATTGGGTGCAAGCTTCTCAGTGGCCCACTTAATGAAATTCACACTGTTCATCTGCCAGTGATAATCCCCACTTGCCGTACCGGCTATATAGATGAGGAGAGCATTTTCTATGAATCCGTTTATATCCCCAGCATGAACCACTATTAACCTATTACCTGAATTCACGTTAATTTGCACTCCAAATACTTCCTCACTTTGCCAGCACTTTCCAAAAGTTAAATTACTATCAATCCAAGTTTCGTCAAGATAAATTATCTATTGCCCACTTTGCTTGAGTTGTTTTATTCTCACTAGATAGTCGTGACGCAACGATACGATGTGAGGCCTTTCAATTAAAATCTTCTTCCGATTTTGAAAATTTTTCCCACCGGAAACCAATTTGTTTTACTACTTTTTGTAATGAAGGTGTGCCCAAGGAAAAGTTATTTTGCCTTGTATCACAGGCAGTAGTTTTGGAATGGTAGGAACACGTTTTTCTTCCACATAAAATGCTTGAATAGCATAATGAATTACACATTTATCATAATCATCAATGGTCACTACAGTGTGTGATGGCCTAGTATTTAGTCTCTTACCCGGAGTGGACAGCACACTACCCTCGCCACTTTCAGCCAATTCCCTCGTTTCCTTCCGTATCTTTTTAATAAAAGATTCGGGCACTCCAGCATAGTGAGCAGCTCTTCTGTGTCACCTGGTTTACTGTGAAAGCAAAACGTTTGTTTTCAGCCTCTTCATCACATTTTACAATAATGTTACTTATGATACCACGACCCTCAGAATGCACAACTTTATTTTTCTTTCGCACCGACATAACACTATGAGAACCACACAGTCAAAGTCTATGTCTCCACTGAGGTAGTATAAGCATAAGCATGGCCCGGAATTCCCTCGCTCACTCATAGTTCCCGCTTACCTCCTACCTCAGAGGCACGGGGACAGTACTTGCTCTCACTGACATGTTCTTAATTGTCTCATATTTCATAAAATCTAATATTAATTTGGAGCATTTCGGTTTTTACCCCTGTAATGTACATTATCTTAGCTACCAGTCTTGTGTGTTTCAACACAATCTGGATGTTCTGACTCAATAGGTTCCTTGTACCTATAAGTTCTCTTGACCCAAGAACCTTTGATAATTCTTTTCAAGAAGTTTGCCTTTGTCTAGTCATCATCATCATCATCTTGTACAGTTTCCAGCCCCAGGCTGGGTCTGTTTACCTTTGTCTAGTCATGACTTTCTAATGACCCACTCAATTTGTTGTGTCCTGCTAGAATTAGGAATATCTGCCTAACTTTGCATTTGGTATGCCAAGAGTTAGGGAGATTCATTTTTTTCAGCAGAGCTATTTTGGGTGAAGAGTCAAATATTCTCTAGTTTGCGGTTGAATGTTTTCAGTCGTACCGAGACTTCCATGCAGATCTGTTCCCTGAAACGAGTGGGTGTCATGCTCAGCTGTCGGCCAGTCAGTGGATGGCTGGACAAGATGCTCCTGTTCCACGCATCAGCCTTGATCCTGCCAAGAGAGTATCACCTGATGCTTACCTTCAGGTAAGTCTTTCTACTCAAGCAGTTGGAGAGAATTTTCTAGATATGCTTTGCAGTGATTACAGTAGAACCTTGATTCATCATTTTATGCTGGTACTACATGAAATGTACATTGGATGCAAGAAAGGGCTGGATACAAAATTGAAAAGCAGATAAACATGTATGAAACAACAGCTTACTAACCAACTTTAAAAAAAAAAACTAGCTCAAGCTTGTGACAAAAAAATATTACATTACAGCAAAACTATGGTAGGTTAAACATATAGTAAACCCATTCTAATCAATCCATTTTTCGTGGAAATGAGCTTTTATGGAATGAGTACCAAATTAACTTTCAGAAATATTGCCAATTATTATGTGATACGCCTTTATTTTCTGTCAAGTTTTTTGTAGTGGCGCAGTGGTCAAGCTGTTTGCCTCTCACCCAGGCGGACGAGGTTCGATTCCCGGTCAATGCATGTGAGATTTTCGAAGTGAAATGCCACGTTCTGTGGTTTGGAATCCACGTAAAGAAAAAGGAGGTCCCATGGCTCATGATCACAAGATTAATGGTCACGTTAAACTACAAGCTTTCTTTTAGCTTTCTGTCAAGTTTTGATACTGATCAATTGTAATGGCCCAGGGTTGCCACCAAATAAATGTCAATACTAGTCAAGTACCTGATAAATCTGTGAAAAATATATGAATTTACAAAGAAAGTAAAAAAAAAACCAATACGAATATTTAATCACTTTCAATTGATATCTCACTGCTTGATGTGGATCGCTGCCACAGGCTGGGCCTCCGACATCGAACGTCTGCTGAGGTGGTCTCGCAAGGAAATCGACCGATTATCATCAAGTTTCTTCGGTATCATGATCGAGATCATGTGTGGCGTGCGAAGCGAGCTTTTAAGGGCAGTGGGCTCATGCTAACTGAGTCACCACAAGTGTGAGAAAAACTATCTTAAATCAGGCACGGGAGATATGGGGATTGCAGAAATGTTGGACTCAAGATGGAAGTATTTGTGTTTTAAGGGAGGATGGAAGCAAAATTCAAATATGCACGATGATGCAGTTAAACAACATGGCAGGGAGTAGGATGAACAAGTGAACCTAGGAAAGAAATTATGTGTATAGTAATTAGCTTATATTTGTGTGTGTGTGTGTGCTTGTGAAAGTCAGTGGATCTGCTCACCAGGTTGCTCAGGTAAGCTCATTTTACTTCTTACTTAATTTTATTTCCCACTGCATACTTTCAGATGTTTGTTGACCAGGACAACGGCAATACCATTGACCTGCATTCCTCTCCCCTAACTTCGCCCACCCCTTCTCTCCCGTCCCTACCAGCTTCAACGGGACTTGTGTTGCAAGAGCATCTTAAGAGCCACCCGCGGTCGTTACATTGTTGCCACCTAAATGGTCAGTCATTATTAGCACATCTAGAGGAGGTAGAGGCTATTTTTGAAGTAAACAATGTACGTATTATTGGAATCGGTGAAAGTTGGATGCGTAAAGACTTGCCGTCATCTGCTGCTAACCTTGATGGATACTCTATATTACGCCATGACCGTATTGACAAAATAGGTGGCGGGCTTCTACTTTATTACAGAAACGACCTAAAATGTAAGATAATTTCCACTTCTGACCCAACACTTATACTGCGACCAGAATTTATGTTTGTAGAATTAGACTGCCATAAAAAGATATTAATAGGGATTGTATACAAGCCACCTAAAATAAGACAGACTGCTGATTTTGAAGATACATTAGCAAGTCTTGCCTCGGCATATGACGACATTATAATCATGGGTGATTTTAACACTGACCTTTTAAAGCAGACTGGTGAAGTTAACAGCCTACTGAATTTATTTCTCGCCACAAACATGACGGTTTTACCCCTGAACGCTACTAATCGTGTTCATTACTCTGACCATACGAGCCATACCTTAATTGATCTTCTTGTGACAAATCAACCTCAGAAAGTAATTAAACACGGACAGATCCCTGCTCCTGGCATCTCTTCACATGATATATTGTACGTATGTTATTCTATACGAATACCTAAGTATAAACCACGCTACATTACAATACGAGACTTACGACATATTGACCAGAATAAACTATGCTATGATGCATATAACTTGCCCTGGGATAATATACGTAATTCTCAGAACATAAACTCTAAAGTAAATACATTCAATTTAATGGTACTAGAAATATTTGACAAACATGCACCAAAGAAATGGGTAAGAATTACCCGCTCTTCATCTGCGTGGCTAACGGCTGAGGTAAGATCTGCTATGGCCAGTCATGACAAACTATACAGACAATACAGACTGACACATGATGCAGTTGATTTTGAGAGATATATAATTCTGAGAAACAGAACCAAGCAGCTAATTAGAAATTCTAATTATAAATACTTTCAGGAACTGATGAAAACCAACAGCCCCAGACAAAAATGGAGTAAATTACGTGCGTTAGGGATAGGTAAGACAGTTGAACAACATGTACCAAGCATATCGCTAGAGGCTCTAAATGATCACTTCGCACGGCCAAAAGTAGCCTCTACTTCCTTCCCTAAAAGTTCACTACCGGTACCCTTGTTACAACAGCAGTCTGTTTTTGAGCAATTCTCTTTTAGAAATGTCAGCTCGAATGAAGTTAAAGGTGTGATATACTCTATTTCATCCATTGCCACAGGTAATGATGACAATCCTATATCACTGATTAAGGATGTCTTGGGAGCTGTTCTGCCAATACTAACTCATATATTTAACTACTGCCTGACAAACGGAGTGTTCCCAGATGTTTGGAAAGATGCACTAATTAGACCTATCCCGAAGAGCTCCAAGTTTGATTCTCCTTCAGATTATCGTCCAGTATCCATCCTACCACCATTATCCAAGGTACTTGAACGTCTAGTTCATACACAAGTTACTGAATACCTTATAAAGCATTCCCTACTCAACCCCTTCCAATCCGGCTTCAGAAAGGAGCATAGCACTGCGACAGCCTTATTACGAGTGACAGATGATATCAGATGTGCAATGGACCAACGGGACGTGACTGTACTGACATTATTAGATCTCAGTAGTGCCTTTGACACCGTCAACCCTCAGTTGCTACTGCAGAAACTTCGAGAACTAAATTTTAATAGTGTGTCACTCCGGTTCTTTTCCTCTTACCTCGAAAATCGCCGGCAACTTGTGATAGTGGGAAATGCGAGTTCGGGATGGCAAAGTAAGACCCTCGGTGTCCCTCAGGATTCGGTTCTTGGGCCACTGTTATTTATCATCCAAATAAATGACATATCATCATCATCATCTTGCACAGTTTCCAGCCACTGGCCGGGTCTGTTTGGAACACAAGCCTCTCCAACGTCTTCTGTCTTCCCACCATCTCTCAGCCTCCACCCTTGTCCAGTCTTCTCCTCTCTTCTTCACGCTTTCTTCCACCCCCTTCAGCCACCTGTCTCTCGGTCTTCCCCTCGGTCTCTTTCCTTCCCACTTCGTCTCATGTACTCTCCTGGGTATCCTCTTCTCCTCCATTCGTTTTACATGTCCATACCATCTAAGTCTAGATTTCTCTATACCATCCTGTAATGGTTCCTCCTTCATTAATTCTCTGGTCCTCTCATTTCTTATTCTGTCCATCTTTGTAGCTCCAATACTGCTTCTCAAGAACCTCATCTCACTGGCCTGTATTTTGCTCCTCTCCCTTCCTTTCATAACCCAGGTCTCCGAGGCATACGTCAGGATAGGGACATAGTACGTCCGATATATGATCTTTTTGCTGTTCTGAGGGACATCCTTGCTCCATAACATGCTTCTCACACTCCTCCGAAATGCTTCTGCCTGCCTCCCCCGCTCATTTATTTCTCTATCGTTTCTTCCATTATCTTGTATCAGGCTTCCCAGATACTTAAAACTCTCCACTTTCTTCAGCTGTTCCCCACCAATTGTTATTCCCGTTGTGGTTCTTTCCTTCTTCCTTGTTGTGATCACCATCTCACTCTTATTTATGCCAAATTTCATCCCATATCCTTGTATTACTCCTTCCCACACGTCCAACTGTTCCTGTACCTCCTCCTCCTTGTTTCCCCAAATCATGACATATCAAAAGCCCTTAATTTCTGCAAATTGCAAGTGTATGCAGATGATGTACAGATCTACTATCATTCAAAACCGAGTGATATCAATAATGCAATTATTAAAATAAATTCTGACCTACAACAGCTTAGTGACTATGCTTATAAAAACAGTTCATTAATAAACCCAAATAAAACTCAAGTGATTATTATCGGTACCAGTAAAAACTTATATTCCCTCAAGCAACGTGACATCTCGCCAATAATTTTAAACAATAAAATCATACCCTACTCTACTTCAGTGACAAACTTAGGAATTATTATGACTGAGACCTTAAATTGGACTAAACAGGTGATAAGCTCTTGTAATAAAGTACATAAATGCTTATATCCTCTGAAACGGTTCGGTAATTTATTCTCTGTTCGACTTAAAGTACAACTAATTCGCTCTCTGATACTACCGATATTTGACTACTGTGTCACTGTGTTGACTGAAATAACCTGCGACAGTAACAAGAAACTGGACCGGTGCCTCAACAACTGTGTAAGATATATCTTTGTCCTGCGATATGATGTTCAGATATCACCCTATTATAAGGAGCTGTCGTGGCTTCGAGTGCACCAGCGTCGTGAACTCCACATGTAATCACTACTGCACAAAATACTTTCCACTAATACCCCTAACTATCTTGTTTTACCGTTTTCTTACCTCTCGTCCTATCATGACCACAATACTAGATCTGGCTCCTCTCTTGCCATACCTATAAACCGTACTGCTGTTTACAACCGCTCGTTCATAATCTCTGCGTCCAGGTCATGGAATTTGCTACCTGCGAACATTAGAGACAATCCCTCTCATCGCAAGTTTAAAGTGGCTTGCTGCGAGTATTTGCTGGGTGGAGCCCACTGACTTCCTGGATAAATGTTGAATGAACGAATGAATGAATGAGATGAATGATCGGATTACTGTAGTTACGTCATTTAAGGGTACTTTACTTTGTGTATTTTTGAAATCAATGATTCTACCATTATTCATATTATCACTATTCTTATAGCTATTAATATTATTTGTGCTATTTGTATTTGTAATTATAAGTCATGTAGATGTATACTCTTATAGTGGTTAAGTGTAAGAGAGGGCCTTGAGCCCTAACTTCGCCACCAATAAAGGCATTATCTATCTATCTACACTAAAATCACAAATTTGTGTTCTTTTTATTCAAGGCTATCCATGTTGGAATAAGTGTTGCCTACTACTTTCTGTTCACCCTGTATATTTATCACTCTATATAGCCAAAAGCTTTTGGTCAGATGTCCATTCGTAAGTTACCTCTGTTAATGTTTTTAGTATGAGCCTTTTGCTGCTAACATGGCTTAACATGGCCGCAATTCTTCTGGGAAGGCTGTCCACCAGGTTTTGGTATGTTGCCACAGTAACTGACGTCCATTCTTAGAAAATCTTGAGTAGGTCGAGAGCAGATTATGGGCATTGTGGTAGCGCTCATAGTTAACGTTTCAACTCATCCCAAAAAAGTCTGGAGGGGTTAAATTTGGCTCTGGTCAGGCCAATCCAGTTCTTCAACACCCATGTCATCAAGCCATGCTTGTATAGATGTTGTTTTATGTACAGATACATTATCATGTTGTGACAGAAATGGGCCCTCGTCAAACTGTTGCATAATGTGGGAAGTGAGGAATCGCGTAGAATTGTTTCATATCCACTGGCCTTTTGAGTTTCCTGAACAGGAACTCGTGGGCCTAGGCCATACCATAAAGAACAGCCCCATATCATGATGCCACTTGTGCCAAAATTCACCGTTGGTAGTACACACTCAGAAATGTGGCATCCACCACACCCAGATTGCAAGATAGTGAAGTGTGATTCTTCACTCCATAGCACTTGCCTCCATTGCTCAAGAGAACAATCGTGCGGTACTTTACACCATCTTATCTGAATTGGGGGGGGCATTGATCTTGATAATGATTCGTTTGTGCTCAGCTGCCCAGCCATGGAAATCCAATATGTGGAGCGCTCTCGAAGAACAATTCTGGTACTAGCGACATTATCGGACAAACTTGGTGTGGATACTTCCACATTACCCTCTGCAGCCGAGTTTAAATTTTCCTAGCTGACTTACTGCACAGGTAGCTGCCTAGAATTATGCTACGTTAAAAGTTACAGAGCTCTGCTATCCATCACATACTCCGGCAAATGTGATAACACCAAGACAGTATCAAAGCTTCAATACATCTACCTCAACTGTAAACAAGCACTAAGTTGTGGGGTCTGGAAGCTTTTAGCAATATGGTATATGTTCTTGTGGATATAGGTTACTCTTGAGTTTTGTGATTTATTGATTTAATTAATTAATTCACCTTTTCTTCCTTCCTTTCATTTTTCATAGTTTTGGAATTGCTTGCAGGTAGTGAACCTCTATCATGTAACACCTTTGTTTAGCAGTAGAAAGCAGCTTTTAAATGTGTTTGTTGGTAGCTCATAATTGCATGCTTTTTTTGGCAGCTAGAGTTTCCCTTCCCCCTTTCCTTGTGAGAATTTCTCCAAAATGTATGTTCAATAACCAAGTGCTCTACTAGTTTTATGCAAGGATGGGGAAGCCAAAGTTGAGTGGTTTGACCCTGACCATAGAGAGCTTTTGATGGTTATCCCCTAGTCCACACTTCCTTCAGGCAGTTGCTGAGATAGTATGTTAATATTTAACTTCTTGAGTTATGCATCCCAATTTCGGCCCTGAACAAAGGCATTATGTTGTGCTAATTAGCATATCCCATAACTCCATAATGGTCAATTTTACACAGGAAGAAAAACAAACTGCTGCCATTTATTTTATATTAAGTTAATGGGTTAATTATTTTGGGTATTTATACCATTCTATATACTGTATAACGTCAATGAATTAAGAAGTTTTCATACATTTTTTTAAAAGATACGAGTTCTTCTAATTTATAGATATTTGACGCCAACAAACCAAATGGGGTAGGAAATAAGCTTAATCCCTCCCTATATTATTCTACTAAGGTCCCATTCCAGTTTTGTACCAAAAATAAGGTCCCATTAACACCAACCTACACATATGGGGTACCTACAGGTTCAGCATAATCCAATGCATAAGCGAAACGCGGGCGAAGCCGGGCCGGGTCATGCTAGTTATTATAAAATTGCATATATATTATACATATAATGCTTTTAAACTATTAGACAGTAAGTATTTTGTAATAAAAAATTTCAAATTTGAAAATGATGAAATAGTATGGCTACACAATACAAGATACACAAATTCTAAAAATTACACTAGTAAAATTTGGCCTTAGACTGTAGTTTAACGTTGAAAACCTTGACATTACATTGGAGTACACATTTAAGTGAATGGAACAGTATCATAAAATGCATGATTGTTTCTCTCCAAAAATTGTTCCGAGTCTTGAAGATCCTCAAACTTTGTTTCCTTCACTTTGATTCTCCTTGTGGAGATTAGGGAACCTGTCAAGAAGCATGGTGACAGTCATTATTTTTATGTGCTGCAAGTTCAGTTCATTCATCCGAAAATTTCAATTTGTATTGTATGTGTCCATTAGGTAAGATACCTGTAGACCTTGACAATATGTTACATATGTTACAACTAGAATATTCGCGGGCGAAGCCGGGACGGGTAATGCTAGTTATTATAAAATTGCATATATATTATACATTAAGTGCCAAAACATGATCAGCGATAATACACCACACATTTAATCATACAAACTGACCGAGAGCTACAGTACATTAAAATTATCAACATTCATTCAGTATCATATCCTTGAGATGCAGTTCTTGCTCGGTTTTCCTAAAAGACATAACATGGCATTTCCTTGTTAGCTTATTGCTTCTGAGCTGAATATATCTACTGGAGTAACATCCTATTGAAAGGCGGAAGCACACTATCGTCATGTTCCATGACCTCTTGCGTTCAGTGTCTCAACCTAACTTGTCCAGAAAGATGTGCTAAAAGACGTCGGTAGAGGAGCGCCTTATTGGAATCAGGTCTTCTAAACCTGCTATCTGCCTGTTCTGGGAAAGAAAGAAAAATATACTGTATCTACTACACTATTCGGAAATCCTGTCTTTGAAACTCGACGCAGATAACACGTACCATGTTAACGACGCCTAAATTTAAACAAAAATGCTGAAATTATAACCAAATATGACATTGTATCTCTAAAATATGACCAAAACAATAAAAATGGCCGAAATATGCATTTATAGGCACCATCAAATTGTTTTAAACGTGGTCAGGGACCAGTCATTCAAACTTATTATTCAGATTTCGGGTAAAATGAGCTCAGGAAAAAATATGACTTTTCCTTAACATCCGAACCTTACTGATGACTAATATGTCCCTAATTCGTAAATGTAGCAACAAGTATGGTGATATTTAATTTAGGGCATGGACTACGTGATTACCAGTTTTGTGTACTTGGGTTTGTATAGAACTTGTTATAACTTGTGTTGTTGTGTTGGGTGCAGTAGTGTAGATATTTGTCATTGACGCTAGCATTGGGAAAGAGGTGGCTGTGGCCTTGAATTAGTAACCATTCGGACATTTACCTGGAGTAGAAGTGGAAAACCGGGGAAAGCCCCTTCTAGGCTGGTTGTGGTGAGAATCGAACCCACTTCTCACTTATTGTTATTATTATTATTATTGTTATTGTTACTATCAATTTTGTGTCAATGCCTCCATGGGACAGAAAGGTCAAACTCAACCTCCCGAGACCAGCTACTGTATTTTCTCCATTCATTGAATTGTGGGAGTGTTAAGCCATTGGTATGGAATTTTGCACTTGAACATGCTTTGAATATAACTTGACTCTTTTTTTTTTTGTCTCAACAAGAATCTGTGTAACAGCCAAGGAACTAACATTTTGGAGTGATTTAATTAATTTTTCACTGGCATTATTTATCATTTGCTATTCTGATTTGTTATTGCTATGGTTACCATATTTTTAACATTGTACAGTTCAAATGTTAATTATGTACTGTGTATAATATACTGTATACCATGCAAAAAAGGTGCATAGATTTAGAATTCTTTGAGTATTGCAAAGGATTAGAATTTGACTATAATATAGTCACCTTAATGCAATAGTTGGATAGTTTACAAAGAAATTAATCAGTGCCGTCTGATACTTTCCAGTGCATCTTCTATGTAATGGTAATGGGACTTCATACAAAGTATGCCACCATACCATCGCAGAAATCTTGCTTGTTCCTGGTATCCAAGCCAAACTTTCCAATTCCTTTCCTTCTGGCTGCGATCCAACTATGGTGTTATAATCCCCTATGGCTATTACATTTTTTGATTCCTTCATCAGATTCCAAATTCCATTGTTAATGTCATCCATTTCCTCATCAGGGCTGTTTGATGTAGGAAAGTATACCACAATCAAGTCCCAGGGACTTGCTTTAAATTTTATCACTAACTAGCAGTAGCACCCGGCTTCGCCCGGTGGAATGATGATAATATTTCAGTCTCCTTAACACTCAACGTCATAAATTATATTTATTTATGTATTCATTTCTTACATTATCAAACCCAGTGACAATGTTTATACTTAAATCACTATGGGAAGGCTCTGTAAAATAATGATCATTCTCGTGATATTTGTCTTCAGTCAGTCGAGATATGTCGTTAGCGGTCCCAGAATTCGTGACATCTCAGTCGTAGAAGACTTTATGTGGTGGTGATTAGAAATATAATGGACTTAAAATCTAGGTCATTTGCCCCCAATGACGTTGAGGGCGTAACATCTAGGTAATTTGCCCTACTGATCAGGATGATATTGAAAATTACTACATAACTGACATATGAAACTTAGAAAATAATAGAAAAAGTTATTTTTAGGACTTGCATTTCGGGAAAGACTTGATTATTTTTTGCCAAAGAGCTCCCACTTAGATCGCTATCTGGTTAAAAGTTTTGTTTTGTTAAGGTTTAAACTGTACGATAAATGTCTGAAGCAATTCCGCCAAGAGAAGCTTCCAGATTTTGCAGTCGATATATCGTTAACGTTCCTGAGCATCCAGTTGTCTTTTCTTCTGATGCAAAACATCTTCTACATATAGTGATGATGAACATAGAAGCGACTACTGGCACATGTAACTTATCAACGAATGGGAAAAATTGATACTTTAAAGGAATGAGAGGAATAAAATAGAAAAGAGATGTACGATATACCATAACACTCGCTGTGAATTTTCTACATGACCGGCTTACATGTTTCGGTACAGGTTCTCAAGAAGAGGAACCAGATCATTGACATAAATGAATACAGTGACAGTAGATTAAATAGTATCCTAGACAGATGACACGCAAAGTAACATGGCCTAATATATGATGTAATGGTTGAACTTCAGAGAAATGTTTCCTCACTTCACAGTTGTTATTTAATAAATACTAACATGTTTGTAGCTAACATTGAAATTAATGGAGTGCGTTAGGATAAACGATATTCCTTGTTTTTCCCTCTGGTGTATAAATAAATGTTTAGGTGTGCCCACTCTTGAGCAAGCTACGTATAACTGACCATGAGAGAAGCATGGACTTTCCAGATTAAGGCCTGCTAACTTGAGCGACTGTCCTTGGGCCTTGTCTATGGTCATTGCAAATGCAAGACGTACAGGGAATTGAAGTCGCTTGAAATCAAAAGGCATATCAGTAGGGATCATAGGAATTGGGGGAATGAAGATATCTTCTCCTTTGGCATGGCCTGTCAATACTGTCGCTTCTATTAAATTTGGCATGAGTTTTTTCACACAGAGTCTCGTTCCATTACACAATTTTGGTGAATCGATATTACGCAATAGCAGTATTGATGATCCAGCTTTTAGTATTAATTTATGTGGTGGAAATCCAGGTGGTTCCAAAGAATTCAAGAACTCTGTAGGGTAAAATACAGCCTGTTCGGTCTCCAGAACAGTATCGATAGATTCTTACATCGTACTGGGACCAGGATCATGATCTCGGATCTGATAATTCATTTTGTGTACACTTTCGTTTTTAGGCGCTAGAATTGCTCGCTCGCTAAGCCACTGATGGTCTTTATAATTTCCAGGAATATTTGGGAATACTTCGTTCATCTTTTCCTGAACTGAAGGCATCAGTTCGCAAAGGTCTTAACGGGAAAGAAATGAGATTGGTTGTCGCATCAGGCGTGAAATCACCATCACCGAGATGCAGGAGTTGTTGCGCAAAATTCTGTGCAGTCACATCTCCTAGTAAATGGACTCTCATATAGGTCGTCAGTGTCATTTTTTAAACATGTCTCCAAAGATACGATGCTTTGAGGCAAGCATTGAGTTCATCAGCGGGAGTTGATCGTGGTATAACTGGTAATGTTTGGCGAAAGTCACCTGCCAGAACTAAAACAGCTCCTCCCATTAGTTGACTGTTTCCTCGTATGTCTTTCAGTGTTCGATCAAGCGCTTCAAGAGCTTTCTTATGGGCCATAGTGAACTCATCCCAAACAATGACTTTGCATGTTTTTAGTATTTCAGCTTTTCCGGAGCCCTTCTTGATGTCACATACTGGAGTTTCTGACTGCACAAGATTTAATGGCAGATTCAGAGCTGAGTGTGTTGTTCGACCTCCAGTGAGTAGTGTGGATGCAATTCCTGATGATGCCATTGCAAATGCAATTTCGTTCTGTGCCCGAATTTCTGCAAGTAGCAAATTAATGAGAAACGTTTTTCCTGTTCCTCTGGTGCATCAAGAAAAACAATTCCACCAATTGATTAAGTCCATTATGGCACTATATGCAAATCTTTGGTCATCAACTAAGAGAGGCTTTTTGTCTTCAACGAACCTTTTTAACTCATCAGTGTTCAAGCTTCTTTCTCTCAATATGTCCCTATCAAGTACGTCAGTATTAGTGCGTAATGGGGCTGGCAAACCAAGCTGTATGAGAGTTTTGCCATTGCATTTATCCTCAATCATTATGAGGGCTTCATTAAGTACATGAGGAGAAAAATTCCAAACCAAAGCTGGATTAGCTCTTCGTTGTTCTCTAAGTACATCCTCACTAAGGCTTTCTTTATATTTGTCCCAAAGAGCCTGAGGGTTCGATGGGGAGCAAGTTGTTATTATAATTGCAAAGAGACTTCTTAGTTGAGATGGAAAAGACGTGAGGGATGCTTCGGACAATGTTATGTCCCAATGTTGGTAATTTTGAAGTAAGCCACGCTGTTGGCATGCTTCTCTGAATGTTTGGCATTCTATCCCGTTCACAGTTTTCAGATATTTGAATGATGTTGGCCCTCGAATTGTGCGAAATAGTAATCGAAGGTAATAGCATTGGGCGTTGTTGGGATGAACTGTATATACCCGGCCTAAGGCATCACTTGCACGCACATCATGTCCTGGAACTAAAGCACCTTGTTTTCTCTTGCAGAACACTTTGGTAGATTTATTCCATGTATAATATCTTGGAACTTCTGCATACATCAGTGTTCCTAGCAAATGGATCTTGTTGACATAAAAGAAAGAAGGTTGTTAGTGTCGTGTTAGGAGGTTGTACAGCTCTCTTTTGGGCGTTATCAGCTGTGAAATAAACTCGTCCGTTTTCTAGGTGAACACTGAGATGAACAACAGCTGGATAAAGTTCATGAATTGGGAAATTAAGGATACGCCAAACTGCTTCGTTGCTGCTGATATATCTTCCCAACTGAAATTGTGTAGGCTCATCGATAGTCCTGGTTTGTCCTTCAAGTTGAAATACTGCCATATCGCTACCCTTGTTGACATATTTACAGATGTATTTTATGGATTTCACTGAATTGCAGTATTCAACGTTGATGTGTGCTTGGAACATTTTAGAAAGTAGAGGAGAATATGGACCATCTGTTGTCTACCTCAGTTTGTATGTACTGGTTGTTTATTTTAAGATTAATATTCGAAGTATAGCCTCCGTTTCCTGGTTTTCGTCTTTTGTACAGAGGGTAGCCATCATCTCCGGTTTGGGTTTCCTGAGCAAATTCTCGGGGGTACTTTTTGCTACACTTTCCTTCCTTCATGCAGGGTGACTTAGGGCTCCACATGGTCCATAAATCATATTCTTTGTAATTATCTCAAAGAGCATGGGATCTTGTTCTTTACTGGGTATCTCCGCGGAAATAACACTGTCCACTTGAGTTGGACGTATCTTGCTTTTGAGCTATAATAATATGTGAGCATGTGGAAGGCCTCTTTTTTGCCACTCAATTGAGTACATCCAACAGCGAGTTTCTCCATAAATATGGCTCTTCGTTATTATATCCATGAGCTTTGCTAATTTTTGTTTAAAAATTCTCGCTGTCAAATCCTGGCGATCAATAGTTGCCTGGCCACAGAAAAGTTCTTCCATAATGTCAGTCCAGGCAGGATTACATGTAACTGTAATAAATAAATCTCGACATCCATATATCCGAACATTGCACATGGCATCCTGGGCATATTCGTGTATATGTCTTGGACTTCCCGTAAATGTTGCCGGTAAAATAACCATTTTTCCAATGTCCACAACATTGCCATCATTGACTATAGCATCACGCAAACGAATGTAATCATCAACTCTAAGTTTATTTTGGTTTAATTGGATGTAGAGCAGGCGTTCACTTTCTATCTTGGCGTACATATCAACAATAAATTGATGGAAGAGTTGTCTGCTTTTCAGTATATGGTTTGATGATCCTGGTCTAATCATTATTCTGTAGGCATAACAATCCATAGCTGATATCTTTTTATTCGTGGCTGTACCACTGATTGGATCAGTTTGCCTCAGATTAAAGTGGTACCCATCCTCACCCTCCCAAAATATTAATGGGTACTGAAGGGCATCGTACGATCTGTGTGTTGCTGAAATTCGTTGCAAAACATCACTCAGTCTATGAATGATTATGTCACGTTTCTCGAATTCTTGTCCTGTCATTACAATGGCCACTTCGACAATGGTCGGAGCATTAAAACGACATTCATGTTCGCCTACTGGTCTCTTGTCTGCTGATATGACTACATTATATTCATCCGTTGGCATTCGATCCAGGGCGGTCCTAAACATATTTACTAAGTTATTATCCTCTTGCAACAACCTTGTAGAGCTATAACGATCTCCCTTCTGGTGCTGGGAATATTTTTACAACGTTGATCGGCTTGTTGTCGTTCGTCTCCCATAAAATAGATTTGTAAGAATTTTGGATTCTCATTAGTGAAGGGAAGAATTGATCCAAGTTGATGATAAATTTGTCCTTGCACTTTGAAAGTTGGCATGAAACCAGTTTCTTTTACTATTGCTGTTGTACCGAAAGAAGTCCTTTGGAAGCATGAATTGTACTTCCTAATGTTTTTCAGGAAGTGTTTAGATTCTTGAGTCGTTCCTGACGTGTACGAAAGAAGTGGTTCTGGAGGAGGATTTAAAGCGGCTAGCTTAATTTTCCCGTTGGAGCAACATATTCCAGGCGACTCCGATCTGAATTTTTTGGCTAGACAGTGATGGCATACACCATCCATTTTTCCAATTGTTACTTTGGGGTGTATTCCATAATTGTAAGTGTGATCATACTGAAATGCCTCTAATTTCAAATCAGACTGCCTAAATGTTTGCCTAGATTGAAAAAGTCGCGTACGTTCCATTTCAAGCCGGCCTTGACGCTGCTGAGGTGTTTCAGCAGCCCTGAGCTCAGCGTGCCTTCTTTCGTCCTGTTCAAGTCGGTCTTGTCGCTGCTGAGGTGTTTCAGCAGCCCTGAACTCGGCATGCCTTCTTTCATCCTGATCACGCCGATATTGACGCTGCTCAGATGGTTCAGCAGCCCTAGTCTGAGACTGCCTTATTTGCTGATCTTCAAGCCGGTCTCGACGCTGCTGAGGAGTTCCAGCAGCCCTGAGCTCAGCGTGCCTTTTTTCGTCCTGTTCAAGCCGATATTGACGCTGCTCAGGTGTTTCAGCAGCCCTTAATAATCTAACTTTCGGTTTGTTGGCTGATTTTCCCAATAGATTGTCGCTTTTTGGGAGGCATTTTGAAATAGTTAAAAGAAAAATTCGCAGTGGAAAGCCGTTGGTGATTGTTACTATACCAAAGGGCGTACCATGTACCTGTAAATCGCAGTCAAGAAAAATTTTATGTCGTATTATTTAAAAGTAGTATGAACGGAGCATATTATGGGTCATTGGCCCCTAATGACTACTATTGCTTTGAACACATGAAACTTAGAAATTAATAGACAAAGTCATTTTTAAGAATCATAGTTCGTGCAAGACTATGTTTTGGTGATTATTACTATAGTAATGGGCGTAACATGTGGGTAACTTGCCGTAATGATGAAGATGATAATGAAGACGACTACTACTGAACGGGTACATCAAACTTACACTCTAATAGAAATACATATTTTTAAATCACCGGCGAGGAAGACTGTGGTGTTGCCTAGTAGTATAATGGACGTAACATCTAGGTCATTTGCCCTTTTGATAATAATTATAATGAAGACTACTACTGAACTGGTACATCAAACTTTTAAACTAATGGAAAAACAGCTTTTAAAAATCATAGGCTATGAAGACTGTGGTGTTGCTTAGTAGTATAATGGACGTAACATCTAGGTCATTTGCCCTTTTGATGAGGATGATAATTAAGACGACTACTACTGAACGGGTACATCAAACTTACAAACTAATGGAAATACATATTTTAAAAATCACAGGCTAGGTAGACTGTGGTGTTGCTTAGTACTGTCATCGCGGCAGGAGATGGCAGTTGAACACGCTGTGACGGGGTGCGGGGGGTCTTGCAGTACGCATGCGCGGCCCGCATATTCCTAAGTTAAATATATCTGCTAGCCGCATGCCAATGGTTGTCATTGCTGCAGGCGACACTCAGCCACTGAAAGAAGGAATCTGCTGAGTGAGTGAAGCAAGTAGTGACCAACTGAATGTTTTTGGAATGCGCGATACGCAGTGAGCGGGAAGACCCCTGCAGTTCAAACCCGACTGCCAACTCCTGACGCGATATCAGTAGTATAATGGACGTAACATCTAGGTCATTTGCCCTTTTGATGAGGATGATAACGAAGACGACTACTACTGAACGGGTATATCAAACTTACAAACTAATGGAAATACACATTTTAAAAATCTCAGGCGATCAAGACTGTGGTGTTGCTTAGTAGTATAATGGACGTAACATCTAGGTCATTTGCCCTTTTGATGAAGATGATACTGAAGACGACTACTACTGAACGGGTATAATAAACTTACACTCTAATAGAAATACATATTTTTAAATCACCGGCGAGGAAGACAGGTGTTGCCTAGTAGTATAATGGGTGTAACATCTAGGTCATTTGCCCTTTTGATGAGGATGACAATGAAGACTACTACTACTGAACGGGTATATCAATCTTACAAACTAATGGAAATACACATTTTATAAATCACAGGCGATGAAGACTGTGGTGTTGCTTAGTAGTACTGTATAATGGACGTAACATCTAGGTCATTTGCCCTTTTGATGAGGATGATAATGAAGACTACTACTGAACGGGTATATCAAACTTAAAAAACTAATGGAAATACATATTTTTAAAATCACAGGCTAGGTAGACGCTGGTGTTGCTTAGTAGTATAATGGACGTAACATCTAGGTCATTTGCCCCTTTGATGAGGATGATAATGAAGACGACTACTACTGAACGGGTATATCAAACTTACAAACTAATGGAAATACACATTTTAAAAATCACAGGCGATGAAGACTGTGGTGTTAGTTGGTAGTAGTTCCCGGTCCTATTCACATTGACCGGTGAATCGCTCATTCTTTTGTAACACTACAATGGTTTGAGCAAAGACCCTGTACGAACATCAGCATAGTCAGCAATACCAGGTAACACGGTGGGGTCTGGACATTTCTCTCATGGCACCTCTTGAATTCTCACACCTGCCCCCTCCTCCCCCCTCCACCCACCGGGGTCTCACAACTTGTGGGACGTGGGTTTGCGACCACGGGACCCCAGCTGAGTACGCCATTGCTTCTACTTACTGGTGCCGGGCTCCTTTCAGTTCTCTTTCCTGTCAGCCTCCCTTGGTCGAACTCTTGTTCTCTTCCGACCCCGATGGTATCAGGGTATCCAAGGCCTAGCGACTATTTCACTTTTCCGCCTTAATTGGCCCTCGTCTAATCATTCCTGATAGCCTCATTCTTCGAGGTGTCAGCCTTCTTTTTCTTTTCTTAATATCTCGTGTCTTCTGCTCAAGACCCTCAAGGAGGCAGGGTGTATGTAGCCCCACCACTTCTGGTGCACCCTGGATAGTGCTACATCCTCAAGGGATTATGGCTGGTGAGTTCGGGAGATGGCAACCCTGAGGATTTCCTGAGCGGGTCCGGTTTTACCCCTTTTTTCCATTGCCTTTGGGACGGACCCTGTCCTCTTTCCGGGAATGGTGTGGACTGTCTGCTATTTCAAGCAGACAGTGTTACTCGTAGGGTACCAAAGGTTAAGTATACAAATTTTGGTTCTGATCGGTGAAACGGTGTAGATTTGTGCCAAAGGGCCTGAATGCAGGGAATGGGGTGATCTGTCTGCAATTTCAAGTGGACAGGGTTACCCGCAGGGTTCGAAAGGGTAAGTATACAAATTTTGGTCCGAATCGGTGAAACGATATAGATTTTTGGCAAAGGGCCTAAATGCAGGAAATCGGGTGGTCTGTCCGAAATTTTAGGTGGACAGTGATATTCACAGGGTTACAAAGGGTATGTATACACATTTTGGTTCAGATCGGTGAAACGGTGTAGATTTGAGCCAAGGGGCCTAAATGCAGGGAATGGAGTGCTCTGTCCGCAATTTCAAGCAAACAGTTTTACTCGCAGGGTACCAAAGCGTAAGTATACAAATTTTGGTTCTGATCGGTGAAACGGTGTCGAGTTGTGCCAAAGGGCCTAAATGCAGGGAATGGAGTGGTCTGTCCGAAATTTCAAGCAGACAGTGTTACTCGCAGGGTTCCAGATGGTAAATAACAAATTTTGGTTGAGATCTGTGAAACGGTGTAGATTTGGGCCAAAGGGTCTAAATGCAGGGAATGGAGTAGTCTGTCCGCAATTTCAAGCAGACAGTGTTACTCGCAGGGTACCAAAGGGTAAGTATACAAATTTTGGTTCTGATTGGTGAAACGGTGTAGATTTGGGCCAAAGGGCCTAAATGCAGAGAATGTGGTGGTCTGTCCGAAATGTTAAGTGGACAGTGTTATTCACAGGGTTACATAGGGTAAGTATACAAATTTTGGTTGAGATCGGTGAAACGGTGTAGATGTTTGCCAAAGGGCCTAAATGCATGAAATGGGGTGGTCTGTCCGAAATGTTAAGTGGACAGTGTTATTCACAGGGTTACATAGGGTAAGTATACAAATTTTGGTTGAGATCGGTGAAACGGTGTAGATTTGGGCCAAAGGGCCTAAATGCAGGGAATGGGGTGGTCTGTCGGAAATTTTAAGTGGACAGGGTTACCCGCAGGGTTCCGAAGGGTAAGTATACACATTTTGGTTCAGATCGGTGAAACGGTGTGGATTTGTATACATAACAGACAAACAGACAGACAAATATTGAGCTTTATATATATAGAAGAAGAAGAAGATACAAGATGAATTGATTACTTTAAATGTCCAATTTTTCCAGATTAGTTGTCTCACTCTGTTCCTTCCTGCTCTTCCACTTTCATTGTTTATCACTGTAAATCACCACAGTAGAGCTTGCCAAGGTGGGTGAGTGGCTATCGTGTCGGTCTACTAATCCCAAGCTTGCAGGTTCGCTCTTGGCCGTAGTAAGCCCAAGCTTGCAGGTTCGCTCCTGGCCGTGGTAAGTGATTTTTGAAAGGCGGCAAAAATAACGACACACATGTCATACGATGCTGGCATGTCAAAGAACCCATTTGAATTCAGTAGGCCGTGTTCATAATGGAAAAATTAATCTCGGGAGTTTCCACCAACACAAAGTTCCTCATTTCTCTACTAGAAAGAACTATAGTGTTCAAGGAGTTTAGATATCTAACTTCCTTGACTTTCATAGTGCTTCAAGGAACAATGAAATTCGACATGCAAGCTACCCTCTGGGTGTCAAATAACAAAGCTTGCACCCGGCACCCGAGGCCATACGATATTATTATTACCGCAGTAGAAATCTGCATTCCCTTATCACCTGATTTTGCGCATTCATTCATCTCATTCTTAACTTAATTTCTTTCTGCCTCCAGTAATGGTTTCACATTCCATGTACCAATTCTCATCAATAAATTGTGTTTCTGAGCGTTTCGTTACGTGACTATCTGAGAAATCAGGTCTTAGGTTCCTTATATTTTTTCCTTTTTTTTTTTTAAATCAAAAGACCAAGTCGAAACTCGGTTGGTTGGTGCCTTAGTTTAGTGTGACAACACGGTCATGTAGCCCTGTATACTTTAGGTGTGTGTAGAATCTGCCTGATAACCGGTGTTAATATTGTGATGGCTGTATTAGTGTGTGTTATCTGTAATTCGGGTAAGGACTGCAGACAATCAATTTCAAGTAGTTCCTACTTTTGCTACCGAATGGTACCGTCAATGACACCTGGCCGGGAACTTAGCTACTAGATGCCACCACGACTAATACCTGCCGGCGAACGTTGGAACTAAAAGAGCGTTCATCAAATATTTTTTTTGTCTGTTATAATCAAGTCTAACCTACAAATTTTAGCTTCATACAATTGTAGTTAGTGAAAGGCTCTTTTACATGCCATAAATCTATGACATGGGCCCGCCGGCTTTACTTCCCCTCTGAAGGAAGGCATACTAAGGATTTTTAACGCTCTTAAAAAATCCGACGAGTTTAGCCGGGTTTGAACCCGCAATCTGGGGCATAAAAGCTTAGCTTGCTTCTAACTATGCCGCCGAAGTCGAAACTCCATTTACATTTTCTATAACCCCTACAAGTGATGTCTTCTTCTGATCACTACTCCTGTGCTGTGTGCTAGGCCACTCTTTGAGTAGCTTTGGTACAAAAGTAATCACACACCACACCATTCATCTTCTTGATATGTCTTGGATCTTCTTGTTGCTTGTAGTGAAGGTTTATTTCTGCATATGAATATGCAATGCATTGGGAGCACAAGGAGGTGCCAGGTTGAATAACATAGTTTCGAGAATAACTTGGATTGAAATATTCAATACACGCTCTTCTCTTTCAAAGTGAACCAGTCATTTATTGAAAAGATGTGCAAATTACTGGAAAGTGGCAACTATATTTTTCATATACACACATCAAAAAAAGTTTTGCATCACCTCGGTTCCCAGATCTCCGGCATATAGACGTTGACTGTGTATATTGTATCCAAGATACAGTCCCTTTGACTGTTCATAGATGTCACTAAAACTGCTCAAAGATGTAAACAACCATGCATGAGCAGGGCCTATTAGACGGAGGGGGTACGACAGCCGATCAGTTCCAGTCATTCCACCAGGACGAAGGTACGCTGCTCATGTTGTCTGTAGTTCTACCAAGCCTAGAAGGTCAATACCGCAGTTCGATCGCGTCCGCATTGTTACTTTGTGTCAAGAAGGGCTCTCAACAAGGGAAGTTTCCAGGCGTCTCAGAGTGAACCAAAGCGATGTTGTTCGGACATGGAGGAGGTTCAGAGATACAGGAACTGTCGATGACAGGCCTCGCTCAGGCCGCCCAAGGGCTACTACTGTAGTGGATGACCGCTACTTACGGATTGCCGCTCGGAGGAACCCTGACAGCAATGCCACCATGTTGAATAATGCGTTTCGTTCAGCCACAGGACGTCGTGTTTCAACTCAAACTGTGCGCAATAGGCTGCATGATGCGCAACTTCACTCCCGACGTCCATGGCGAGGTCCAGCTTTGCAACCCCGACACCATGCAGCGCGGTACAGATGGGCCCAACAACATGCTGAATGGACCCCACGGAATTGGCATCACGTTCTCTTCACCGATGAGTGTCGCATATGCCTTCAACCAGACAATCGTCGGAGACGTGTTTGGAGGCACCCTGGTCAGGCTGAACGTCTTAGACACACTGTCCAGCGAGTGCAGCAAGGTGGTGGTTCCCTGATGTTTTGGGGTGGCATTATGTGGGGCCGACGTACGCCACTGGTGGTCATGGAAGGCTCCGAAACGGCTTTACGATACCTGAATGACATCCTCCGACCCATAGTGCAACCATATCGGCAGAATATTGGAGAGGCATTTGTCTTCATGGACGACAATTCTCGACCGCATCGTGCACATCTTGTGAATGCGTTCCTTCAAGATAACGACATCGCTCGACTACAGTGGCCAGCATGTTCGCCAGACATGAACCCTATCGAACATGCCTGGGATATGTTGAAAAGGGCTGTTTATGGACGTCTTGACCCACCAACCACTCTGAGAGATTTACGCCGAATTGTCGTTGAGGAGTGGAACAATTTGGACCAAAAGTGTCTTGATGAACTTGTGGATAGTATGCCACGGCGAATACAGGCATGCATCAATGCAAGAGGACGTGCTACTGGGTATTAGAGGTAGTGGTGTGTACTGCAATCTGGACCACAAATGCTGAAAGTCTAGCTGTATGATGGTACAACATGCAATGTGTGGGTCTCATGAGCAATAAAACGAGCTGAAATGTTGGTTGTGTTGATCTCTATTCCCTTTGTATTTAACGGTTCCGGAACTCTTGGAACCGAGGTGATGCAAAACTTTTTTTGATGTGTGTAATATTCACAATCTTTATTTACAATGTAACCCACTTTTGTATTAAGGTGACCATATGTAGGTGCAGTAGTCTAGATCCAAGTATTATAATTTAAATGCTTACCTTTAACATACAGTACTTAATAACACAACAAGGTGGACATATAAATTTTCAATGGACAGGAAAAGGATAGAAACATGTAAAAAGGGCAAACACACAATTACAGGCAGGTATAGACAGAGAGAGATATAAAGGGGCGAAAACAAGGACAAGCACACAAAAAGGACAAGTATAATTTCCACAGTTGGACACACGGCCATCTTCAATTGCTATTTAATGCTATAGCCTACAACGTGCTTGCTTCAACCTCCTGAGGGGAAAAGAACCACATTAAGATTATAGTAATATATATATAGGAATACACTTTTTTCTGTGTTTGTTTCTGGCTTTTCCCCTTTATCTCACCCTTCACACACACTTGTCTGCCATAGTGTTTGTGTTTTCTTTCTTCTTTTTATTTTTTTATTTTTTTTAGATGTGTTAGTCCTCCTGTCCATTGCTTGATTGAACATGCTTCAGATGTGTTTCTTAGAGCTTTCCTTTTTGTTTTTTTGTTTGTTGTTGATTTTATTTATCTTTGGTACTGTACTTCCTTTTTTTTCTCTTTTATTTAAGTTTGGTAATAGTTTCATTTGTAAAATTGATGTATAAAGCAACAGCTTATAGCTTGTTATGTAACTTTGTACACTTTTGCTCAACCAAGTATGCTTTGTACTAACTTGATGGTAGTGTAGTTTTAACCAGTTAAACAAGTGTGTACCAAACCATATTTTGAAGTATCTGACTATAGCTGGAGGTGGGCATAGTGGGCCTGCAGATAGGGATCCTATTTGTCCTGATATTTCCTTGACATTCCTAGTCTTTACTAAAGAGTTTCAGTAAACATTGTTCAGGTTTTTTCTGTACTCTGGTTACATCTGCACTAATTGAACACTGAAAAGTTTTGAGAATCATTAGAGAAAGCAGAAAGTTTGGACAAGGAGTGACTGGGACACAACGTAAATGTATTTATCATGATCTGATGGACAACCGTGTTACCCACTTTGTGGATGCGACAGTTCAAAGAACAGGGACTGTCTTATGAAAGTTATGACAATGAACCGAAACAACCTCGGCCTCACGAAGCTGCTCTGACAACATGACCAAGCAAGTGGAGGTAGTTGTTTTGGAGGATCACCGCTAGAGTGTTAAAGTTATCACCTCCAAAGTTGGCATATCCTTGGGCTCGACATACACAATCCTGATAAACGCAAAAGCTACACAGAAGTTTCTTTGTGAAAACCACTTTGAAATGGTTTCTCATGTTCTTTACATACCTGACCTGGCTCCTAGTGATTATTGGCTTTTTTCAACGATGAAAAAGACACTACAGGGTCACACATCCTCCTGTCGTGCCACAATTGCATCACGATTCTCCAGTAGTCAAAACAGACTCCTAAAGAAGCATTTTCAGGGGCCATAGAATCATGGTGTCTATGTTGTGAAAAGTGTGTTAAAAAAATACAATCAAATTCTAAGGTCACCTTTATTTATTTTTATCATGGTGAAAAATTATGCTACATTTAATGATCGCGGTCCACTCATTTACTGTTTATTTGAAGTCCTTGAGATATATGGTGCAAGATAGCTGGTGTCTCAACATGACTATACAAAAGACGAAGATTTATCATAGATACACGGTTGACAACTTAATTTTTTTTATGTGGCAAGAACGTTGAATTTCTGGCTTAATATTCATGGTGAATTCTACATTGGATGCAAAAATGTAAGTTTTTACCAGTATGAACTGTGTGTATGGTAAAATGTAACTGTAACTTCAGTAATTGTGTGTGGACGTGTATTTGATAATAATCGATCTCATGACGTCCTTCCTCTCATAAATTAATAAGAGAAACTTCTGGATTTCTCAGTCAGCAATGTTGCTCTAAATTGCAATATTTTTAGAACAATTTGTTTCCAATTATTTGACAAAAGTGAAATGTAATGACGTCTGGCCTCTTGAGAGACTTGGTGTAGGTCTTTTTAGTTATTGTGCATAGCCGTTAAGGAGATGACATGATCAAGACATCACAAACACCCAGTCCTCGGACCAGGGGAATTAACCATAAAATCCCATGATCCAGCTGGGCCAAAGCCTAGCATGCTAACCACTCAGCCATGGGGGCCACACTTCACAGAACATTTTTGAATATCTTTGAATCTAACTTGAATTTACCATTCAGTGTGTAAAGCAGCACACGATCCTCATGTGTACTTGTTGCATGCCGAAGTTTACCAGAATATTCAAATCCAAATTCAGCTGGTAGAATTTCACTCGATGCCTGAATTACCTTCCATACGTTGAGCACAGTTAGTCCTGCATTCGTAAATATGGTATTTGATTTTTGGCTTTTTAGACGGTGTGTTTTTCCTCAACATTTTTTTCTTTACAATTGTGAGATATGCAGCGAACTCAGATATTAAAACGATCTTATATGCCAAATTTAGATAGCTGAGTGTGAGCTCTAGCCAAGCAATTAAGTTATGCTGCTCTGGCCAGGTTTCATAAACCTGTAAATGTTCATAAGAGGAGAATTATTTAATTTATAGCAATTAAACTCACCCATTCCTTCTCCATTTAAATCAAGAATGTACAAATTCTTTTCAATCATATTTGTTTACTTTCTCCAGGAAACTCTAAATGCCACAACAAATGCACCACTATTTTAGGAAGTAATGAACTTTACTGTGGCAAATGATGCTAAACGAAACCATCATGTGACAGTGATAGTTAGCAGCCACTTGCTGAAGTTCCAAGGCTTATAACGAAGTTCTTAGCTATTTTGTAATTTTTTTTTTTTTTTTGTGAAGTGACTAGGATTTTCATGGCTGATATTAGAAGTCTACAACATAAACTAGTATCACAGACAAAGCAGGCATTTAGTGTACTGACATTGTCGAGATGAAGAATGGTAATTTTATCATACTGCACATTTTGACACACCTTAAATTGGAAGTTGGTGATACTGTTACGGTATTAGTTGCTCATCCTATCATAACTCTAAACCAGATGTTCAGAGCATATGACATGCATTTGCTAATTGGGCTAGGCAATAGCAGCTCATGTATTTGCAGACACTCTGAATCGGAAACAGAGGGAAAGGGAGGAAAATATGACAGAGTGTTGCTCTGTCCGGGCATCCCTGTTCTAAACTGACTGAGGCTATGCTGCCAGAAGTATCAATTATCGAATGCTATGTAAGTTTAAGGTGGGGCATGTATTGAAACTAATTTATGATATGATCACTTAATACCAAGATGTGATCAGCGAAGCTATTTAGGAACATTTCTTGCAAAAATTTCATTTTAAGGGAGGAGGCTTTAGCATGTGATCATGCAATGTACAATTTAGCACAAGCCTTATAAATGCAAATGCCAATGCATGCAGGGGAAAAATCTTTAATTTTTAGCTTTTGCCTGTAATGTTGTACGAACCGAGTTAAACGACAGATGCTTAAATACTCGTGGTAAGTATGCATCTGTGGAGCTAGACTCTGCTGCACAATCACAGTGTAATTGTATGGTCAAGAATTGGAAGCCAAATGTTGCAGGTTTGACTTCTGTAATCATTGGACATTTTGATTCTTTACCTCACATCTATATGCTTTGTACTCATATGTACTCTACATGACCTAATAGCTAAAAGCCTCATCAGTCATAAGTTCAATCATTAAAATCCGATTCTTAGAGATTATTTATTTCCCTTCTGCATTGCTAATAACCTTTGTTGATCTTGTTCAATATGGTTTGGTAGACACTGTTTAGTTCTGATAAACTGTGCATAGGTTAGCTTAACCAACTGATACTGTGCAAGGACAAGTGGAATCATAGTACTGATGCCTGCATTGCATTTGGTTTTGGGAGCTCTCATTTTAACATTGTTTTAAAATACTTGTACTGTATTACATAATTTCAATTCCATTCTAGACAGTAAGCTGGGACGTTATGTTTGAATTGTGAGTGCAGCCTACAGTATCCTGCGGGATATTTTATTTTTAACATGTCCTTCTTCTTCAGAGTATGAGTTATATTGGTTACTTTATTTCACAATAAGCTACAAGTTGTATAATTTCTGACATAGAATGGTTTTATACAAACATGAACAATATCTGGATAAAAATGTGAGTCTGCTATGCTTCAGCCTTGTGGTTGTGTACATATCATTAAGAATGACCTGAGAATAATTTTTTAGTATCTTGCCATATCCATAACATTTAGATAAAGGGCTATTAACATTTACGAATGTAACTGTGAAAAGGATGAGAAAATGGTCAATAATCTAAAATATGTGATTAATATTTTTATATTTAGTACTTGTTCCCAAAATATGTTGGTATTAGACAGTGGATTTTTATGAAATTCCGTATTTTAACCGTCTTGGTGCCAGCTTGCATGCTAACAGTTGTGCAAAGAATGCCATTGGAGAAACATCTTTTGGGAAAGAGTGATCATAACTCAAGTTTTCTTGAAATTTTCAAGAGTATTTGGTGAGAAATATCTGATGCCCGTTAACACACCTACATGCCCATGTGTGAATAAAACTTTTAAAATATTCTTCTCGAGACTTACACATTTGAATGGTAATTTTCACTTGTTCAACCTGAATATATGCCCTTAGGGTGTTAAATTGTGATTACACCTGAAACAAATCTACTGGCAACACTGAAAAATGACTTCATAGCTTGCTATACTTATTTATTTTTAATCAAAAATTGAGTTTGGAAACTACCAAAAATGATGGTAATTGCCTAATTACTGTTACATTTTCACCATTTGTGTGTAAACTGCTAATATTAAGCAAATAATTCAAGTAAATTGTCATGTAGGTTTGAAGAAATGAACATTTCTTTGCATCTGACTGGCCACTGGCACAATCTGCAAAATGTTATCACGGAGAAACCAGTGGAATTTTTAGAAACTATTTCCTGTACTTCCTTTAACATAATAAACCTGATTAGTGATACCACCTTCCAAAACTTAACCGAACTACAAGAAATTTCCCAAGCGCCTATAACAGGGTGCAAAAGATCTCCCGGCATTTACAGTTGTGCAAAGAATGCCATTGGAGAAAGGTCTTTTGGGATAGAGTGATCATAACTCAAGCCAATCTGGCTCATTTTGGTTTTGGCCAGGAATTTAGGGCCAGATGCCCTTCCGTATAGCACATGACTTTTCAGGTGAAAATTCCACTCCTATGTCACCGGGATTCAAAGCATTTCAGATGCAATATATCGCTCTTGGGCACTGAAGTCAGAGAGTTGTAAGAGAGAGAAATAGCTATACAGTGTTTCTAAAGGCATGAAAAAATATTTAATGTTTTGACAAAAATCTTAAATTTTTCCTCCACATTTTCTCTAAGTGTTTTCCATATTTTCACACTTTTCAAATGATGTAAATATCAACATCATCATCATCTTGTACAGTTTCCAGCTCCAGGCTGGGTCTGTTTGGAATATAAGCCTCGCCACTTAGTCCTTTCTTCCCACCACCTCTCCGCTGTCACTCTAGTGCAGTCCTCGCCTCTCTTCTGGTCACATTCCTCCACTCCTTTCAGCCATCTATCTTTTGGTCTTCCCCTTGGTTGTTTCTTCTGCATCTACATCTCATGTATCCTCTTGGGAATCTTCTTCTCTTCCATTCTCTTTAAGTGTACATACCACCTCAGTCTTGATGTCTCAATCCTACCCTGCAAGGGCTCCTCTTTCACTATCTCCCTGACCTTTTCATTCCTCACCCTGTCTCTTCTTGTTACTCCGATCCTACTTCGTAGGAACTTCATTTCACTTGCCTGTATTCTGCTTATGTCTCTTTTCTTCATTATCCATGTTTCTGATGCATAGGTCAGTATCGGGATATAGTAGCTTCTGTATAACACTTCCTTGCTTTTTTGTGGGACATCTTTATTCCACACTAAGCTCCTAATGCTTCTCAGAAATGCTTCTGCCTGTCTGCCACGTTCCGTAATCTCTTTGTCATTTCTCCCATTTTCCTCCACTATACTTCCCAAGTACTTGAGACTTTCCACCTTCTTCAGCTGTCCACCTCCAAGTGTTATCCCACTCATTGGTCTGTCTCTTTTCCTGGTCTTTAACAGGATCTCACATTTACTTATGTTGAACTTCCATCCGTACTCTCCCACTGTTTCTTCCCAAGCCTTCAGTTGCTCCTGAATTTCCTCCTCCTTGTTTCCCCAGACCATGAGATCATCTGCAAACACCATTGCTTTCATCTTATCTTCTCCTATCTTTCCTGCAATCCGTGTCATTACCTCGTCCATAACCACAATAAAGAGAAGGGGTGACAGCGCACTACCCTGTTTCAGGCCACTCATTTGTCTGAACCAGTCTGTTCTTTCCCCTCCAACTTTCACACAACTCACACTTCCACAATACATCTCCTTCACTCTGCCTACAGTCCCTTTTTCCACTCCCATGTTTTCCATTGCTTTCCAAACCTTCTCCCTACACACACTATCATAGGCCTTTTTGATGTCTAGGAAGGCCATCAACAGATCCTCTCCAAATTCGTAGTGGTGTTCTTGGAGCTGTCTCACTGAAAATGTGAGATCCACTGTTGATCTCCCATGTCTGAATCCGTACTGCTCCTCTCTCAATTCTCTCTCCACTCTGGCTCGTATTCTACTTTCTAATATCTTTTCATATATCTTGGCACAGTGTGGTATGAGTGTGACTCCCCTGTAATTTCTGCACTCCTTTCTTAAATATTGGGTCAATTAATCCTTTCTTCCAGTCTTCTGGAGTCTTTTTCTCCTTCCATACCACCCTCATCACACGGTACAGCCAGTGTTTCTCAACCACCCCTGCTGCCTTCATCATTTCAACACTCACTTCGTTCACACCTGGTACCGTTCCTCCTTTCATCTTGTCTCCTCCTTTCATCTTGTCTATAGCCATTTCCAGTTCTCTCCAAGTCAGGTCCTTTTCCATTCCTGTGTTGTCTTCTCCATCTTCCAATACGTTTTCTTCCTCCCTATGACCATTTGGATTCAGCAAATCCTCAAAGTACTCTTTCCACACTGTCTTGAGTGTCTTTGTTGTGTACCTCATTTCCGTTTTTGTCCACCATTACCACATCCTCTCGCAGACCTCTTCTCTTACTTTTGACCATCCCATAAAGTACTTTCTTTTTTCCTCGGCTGTCTTCCTCCATCATCTCTGTCCAATTTACCATCCTCTTCTTCCTCTCCTCTGCGACAATCTTGTTTGCTTCTTCTTTATCTTATAAGCTTCCCTTGCTAGATCAGTTCTTTCCTGGAACCACACTCTGAAAGCCTTGTTCTTCCTTCCCACAGCTTCTTTTACTCTCTCATTCCACCATGATGTGTCTTTACACTGCTTTCTGTTGCTTGTTCTTCCACATACTGCCCCTGCAGCTTCCACCATTGTATTTTTGAATTGCTTCCATTCCTCTTCCCCTGTTTTAGGATTGTCTGTTGGCATCCTTTCCCTTATTATCTTCTGGAATTCTTCCTTGACTTCCTTTTCCTTCAGTTTCCATACTTTGATTCTCCTTTCATGGTACTCTGTCCTCTTGCTATCCTTAACAACTCCCAGGTTCATTACTAGTATTCTGTGGTCGCTATCTAAGGCCTCTGATGGTATTACCTTTATATCTCTGACACTTCTCTTCATTTTACAGTCGTACAGCATGTAATCTACCAAAGATTTCTTTGTTAAATCACTGCTGTACCACGTTACCTTGTGGCTTTCTTTCTTCCGGAACCCGGAGTTGCCTACAACTAAACCGTTCCTCCTGAAAAAATCCAGCAACTCTCTCCCTTCTTCATTCCTGCTGCCCCATCCTTCTGCTCCCATTACATTTTCATATCCTTGCCTTTCACTTCCTACATGTGCATTCAAATCTCCCATGACAATGATGCTCTGACCATTCAACTGCTGTTGTAGCTCCTCCTCAAAGTCTTCTTTCTCTTAAGCTGTACATCCAACTTGAGGGACATATACCTGGGCTATCTCCAGGCTTCTTCCCTTTACAGTTATTCTGATCTTCATGATCCTGTCACTTATTCCCTTTACCTCTTCCTTCATTCCATCTCTCAGAACTATTCCTACTCTGCTGCTCCTTCCTTCACTGTTCCCACTCCAGTACAACCGGTACCCTTTCCTCAGTTCTCTGCAACCTTCTCCTTTCCTAATATCACTAAAGTCCTTTTATTTCATGGCAAAAAGTAAACTCTCAACAACTTATTCCAATTAGTTAGGGATGCCAGTGCCAATCTGGCTCATTTTGGTTTTGCCCAGGAATTTAAGGCCAGATGCCCTTGCGTATAGTACATGATTTTTCAGGTGAAAATTCCACCCCTATGTCACTGGGATTCAAAGCTATATGGCAGCAACACCACTGTGTCGTCACACAGTCCTTATTTTCCGATGGCGATACCCTACCTATCAAAATAGGCCAGCACAAGTAGTTGATTGAAGATAGAAGAAAATCACAAGTCCTAATGAAAATATAAACTTTGTGGCAGTTAAAAGTCCTACCAAACCACCTCTACCACTAAAACTTCATTAACAAACTTTCTATATACTGTCTATTGGATAATTCACTGGTGTTCAGTTTTGCTTAAGCTACAAATTGTGATTATCCCCTCCCCCTGTTCATCCTTTTGCGCATTTGGACCATGCCACAGTTATTGAAACTCTTCTAAAACCGGGCTATGTTGGCATGACTATGGACCTTTCATCATGACGGGTGCTCGGTATTTGACCAACTTTTTATGTTAAACTTCCTTTACAATTTATGTAACTCCTGTGTATTTGTTTGTCCCTGTTATCTTTTATCAGTCTCTCTCCTCCCCAAATCCTGCCTGTCCTTGTCTCTTATTCGTGTTTCTATCATTTTCCTGTCCTAGGATTCAAGTCCCAACATATTTCTAGAGAGAAATCTGTATCATTTTTCATGTCTATTATGAGAATTTCATGTACAGTAGCATATTTTAATTTTTTTAAATATCTATTTTTCGGACGTGAGTTTCATGTTTTGCGAAGATTTCTTCATACAAATCCACTGTCTAATTATTATTGTTCCTTCATCTTGTATAGGTAAGAGAGGTTTCACAAGTTAAATACCTTACTTAATTCTATTTAGACATTTTACTGTGTCATATTATCTGAACTGTTAAAAGCTAAAGTTTCTAACCCTGAATTTATTTAATGCTATTTTCCTCTTCAGAAAGATATAGGGAAATCAACTTTAATGAATTTTAGGTTTAAGCTCATAAATCCTACTTATTAAGAACATATTAATGTAGCAAGTAGGGTTGCTCATTCATTTTTCTGTTTTTGTTTTGGTCTTTGAATGGGAACCAAATTTGTATGGTCTTACGATGTAACTTCAGAATTAAACTTTGTTGTTGTTGTTTGACTCGTTATACCAATGACTCCCTTAAAGTAAAACATCTGTAGGTTTTCTAATGATCTGTAATAACCTTTAATGCACACTGTGATTTCCAGACAATTTCAAGTGAATGAAGAGCCTCTTGCAGCTTGTATCTTGCTGCAAAACAAGATCGAAACACTTGCACACATCCTTGGTTTTTGTCAGCATGGTGAAGTTCTGCAAATTGTCAGACACTATCAAATGAGAATGTCCATTGCCCAAGTCCTTAAAAGAGCTTGCCTCACTGAACACTAGGAGTTGCAGGGTCAGATGGACAATGAAAGCACATATAGGTTCAATTCATATAAGACAGCGGGTGGCAGAGGCCTCTAAAGCTATTTTTTATATTAGAAACTTATCTTGACTTTCCTTGGCACTATTTGATGCCAAGGTTGTTCCGGTTCTCACGTATGGGTTAGACATAGCATGGGATACATTAAGCTTGGGCGATCCCAGGTCACTTGCAAAAATTAAAGTTTGATACTTAAAGGCTGCCCTTAGGAGTATCAAGATACACTCCCGACTTGTTTACGAACTTGCCAGGGAACTATTCCTAATGGTTGACTTGCGTCTCAAGTTTGTACTGCCCTCGACAACCAACTGGAAGAAAATCCTAGATGAGAGGATATCGAAGGCTAAGGATATCTGGATTGAGTTCTACTCAACTGGGGCCATGGCGAACAGAATATGGACTGACTCGAACCAGGATCTTCGACATCTTGTGTCCTCTATACCTGTCCACGGCTACCATCGCAAACTGTGTCTGACGAAATCTCATCATGATCCAAATCTCACGTGTGTATGTGAGCGATGTGGCCAACCTTGTGAACGCTACCACGTTATCAAGTGTAGGAATCATGGTAAATCTATCATGGATTTCTGCACAACCTGAAGTGTACCTTACATTTATTTTTTGCACAAATTGTGTGTATTTATTCTTAATAATAATGTAATAATACTCCCTTTTTACGACTTATTTTTTACTTACCTTTGTACGATTGATCTGTTAACCCCTCATTTTTTAGAGCTTCCTACTTAGTGGCCGGCGTAGATTACAGCTGTATGGGAATGAAATACACCCATTAACTTTAAAAGTTACCACAAGCATAAGAATAACCTGACATTCATGAAATTTGGAATTCCATATGATAACATTATGAACATGCAGATCATTAAGTTACCTTAGTAAAGTATTGTGTGGTATCAGCCTTGTGAAGCAAAACTGAGAAGAGATGGGTTCGATTCCCACCTGGAAGTGGTTTTCTGTGGTTTCCCACTTCTTCAGGCTAATGCCAGGATGCTTCCTAACTTAAGACTACGGCTGGCTGCCTCCTCCTCAATAATGAAAATCCACAGGTTGCTTCCAGTCTCCGACTGGGTCAGGAATGGAATGAATGAAGCCCCCATCTAGCGACGAGGATATGAACTGTGCCGGCTGCCGAGGCCTGACGCACTCCTCTGGGGCAATGATGAAATGAATGACAGATGAAATGAAATGATAGGGGAGAGTGTTGCTGGAATGAAATTTTGACAGGGAAAACCGGAGTACCCGGAGAAAAACCTGTCTGCCTCCGTTTTGTCCAGCACAGATCTCACATGGAGTGACCGGGATTTGAACCACGGACCCAGTGGTGAGAGGCCGGCGTGCTACCGCCTAAGCCACGGAGGCTTCCTCCTCCTCAATACTTGCTTCAATTACAAAATACACACACTAATACAGCCATCACAATCACACAGGTTTTCAGACAAAATTATACACACACTCAAGTACACGGGGCTAAATGATCACGATGTCCAAGCCCCTCAAATGAAACAACAAAAACAACATTTGTGTGGTAGAGTTTGAAGTATTAATTCCTCTTCATCGTCACTCTCGTCATTTATCACTGCATCCGCCACAGCCGCATCTTCATTTCATTATCACTGCTGCTAATACTGTCACTACTATTTCATCTGAATTAACAATTCAGTAATTGGATTACTTGTCTATTAGTCAAACTGCTGCTTGAGCTTGCCATTGCTCATGGCGTGTCACACTGACGGATAGTGATTCAGCAGCAGCGAAACCAAGAACTCATGGACGAATCTATAATGAATTAGGGAAATAACATTTATGAAGTCTCAGACTATAGATACAAATTTGAGGCATTGCCTATCCAACGAGATATGTGAGGATGAAAAAGATAGTAACTCACAATCTCTCCGGAGAGCAGCGCAAAGCTTACCCCATACGCATTTCAATGGCGATGGAATGGACTTCTTCAAACCCTATGAGATCATGACTTAATTCTCACAGGATCGTGACATACATATCGATCGAAAGATAAAGTTTCACACTATCGATCTACACAAGGAAATGTAATAAAGTTTGACGTACAACTCCTAGAAAGCGTCAGGAAATGTGCGCCTGAATGGAAAGGAAGAGTACTGCTTCTGTCCCTGTAAAAAAGAAACAACTAAATATTGGAAGGGATTTCTCGTTACACCGGAGGCAGATATATCACTCACACTTTCATAACTTCAAAACTAGATGAATTAGGGCAAAATGAATGGACATATGACAGGTCTATACCACCCTATGCATGATAGGGAGGGTCTATACAACATATGGAGGTCATCCACTGAGGGATTAATAATGGTGTACAGTACATGGCCATTTTTATGCTCGCTGAATCTCCATTTAAATATACTGTAGTAAGTAGTAGTTTTATTTCAATGAGAAGTGCATTATTAAAAGGTCTAAAAAGCACATATAAACCCAAAATAAGACAGGTGTGCTGCATGAATGGCTTTAAAAAATTGAACAACATGTGCAGTATATATCTAATATCTTTAATAAATCTTAATGTATTGAACTTGATTAGGCGCTTAATATGGTTTCATTGGTATATTTGTATTTTCTAAATGTATTTGTAACTGTACTTAAGAATTGGCAACCCTGATTGTATATTTGGTATGTATATCATTATAAAAGGATATATTTTTTGATTGGTAAGTTGGTTACTGCTGAAAATGTGGATAAAATTTTGCATCTCAGGTTCATAGAGGCTCCCTTTCTGAAATGAAAAGAAAGCTTCAGGAAACTCCTCAAACAATAGCTCCTCTGAAAATGTCAACAACACTGACACCAATAAACCGGATGAAAAGTAAAGAAGAGAAGCGGGACAATGTTCTGAACGGGGAAGCCGTTAAGAGTTCTCAACAGAACGGTAGTCACCAGCCTGTTCCTCCAAAGCCGCTGCCCAGGGCATCACGGGCAAGCTCTCTAACGGAGACTGACGAACCTCCCAAGCCCGTGGCGAGGCCTCGTACTACCACCCCTGCAGTGTCTGTACCAGTGGTAACCTCTGTCAACCCATCATCTCCGCTAACTGGAGGTTACAAGGTCAGAACTTGGGCAACGTGTAGTTAGTGTGCTCTAGAGTAGGGATGCCATCAGTCGGTTTTAACATTAAAAGACAAAGAGTATAGCCTCTCTTAACTTGGTCACATTGAGTTGAAAATGAGATCTTCTTTGGGATTTGAATGTGAATGTCCGGCATTCCAATTGATTTCACCACAACGGTCTATGCCCGAAGGAACTTCATTGTCAACTCTGTGGTGTATTAGCTGAAGCAATGGAGAAAGCTCTATGGCTTTACTTGGCTAACCTCGTGTACCCTTCGAGCTATTGTCTGAACCAGATGGCTCACATGGCACTCCTTAGCTTCAGCAAGTATATCAAAGAATCAACAATGATCTTCCTTCAGGCATTTACCATTTTGGTGTAATCGGTTTCTGTACCTGCCCGGAATGCAGGGTCTTTGTATTCAAATCCCAAAGGTGGTCTCATTTTCAATTCTTAGGCTCCATAATTTTAATTGATGAAATAACTTCCTTTGTTAGCAATAGAAAGGACTCGTACAGTTTGGATTTTTGGCTTAACAATTATACATTGCAGTATAATTAAAAGGGAACTATAAAATTTGCGACGTAAAATTAATGTTGACATGAACTACATTTTTTTTCTTCCCATGCATATCGATTTGACACTGAACTGTGTAACATTTTATCCAAACATGCTGGGATTTCTTTTGTTAATTTGAACTAGGTGTTGTGTAGGAAATAACTCTTTTGGTACAATGAATGCTTCTTATGTTGCTGTTGATATTTTATATTCATTTGTCATGCGGTAGTTTTGCAGTTAATCCAAATGATTTTGTTAAAAGTTGAAGTTTATTATTGCAAGAATTAACTGCATACAAATTTGAAATGTGTTTTTAAGTAATTCTGTGAAATATTACTGTATGGATTAAATCATAGCTCGCCAGCCAGGTCTGGTTATCTAACATGCATGTGAGCCATATAGCTGCCCTGGGTGAGACATATGATGGAGTGACTGAAAAGGGAGGTCAGGAAGTTATTCCCACCAAAGAACAACGAGGGGATGACTGACCTGACAGTCTAGTACTGATTGTGTTGAATTGTATAGTTGATCAAGATAAAGGTTAATTATGGTTAAATGTTTTTAAAAGCTTTTAAAGTTATAAAGATGGAAAACCCATATTTTCTAGTACATTATATCAAAAGCTTTTCATTTGACATATCGGTATCCATAAATAATTTTCACTGCATTTAAACTGAGTAATTTACCTTTTAAACTTAAACAAGAATTCATTATTTTAAACACTGAAACAAAATAATTATGCTTTTAAAGATAATGTACCGGTATATATAAATCTTCAAAATTCGAACCAAAATTTCAATTTTAGCACAATTTTAAACAAGAAAATATTATTTTTAAAATATTACCATGCATACATCGGTAGTATGCAAGCTGCAAAGTTTCCTGCACATCTGCATTGGAATGTGATGTCATATCATGCAGCATAGTTGTGCCAGCAGCCAAGTAGAGACAAAATGACCAAGTTAGTGGTGGGGACTACTCGGAGCCGAGCAGTGAGCCAGCTCAGGGCACCCTCGCTCAATGAGTGTGGCTTGATGAAGTATGGATTATATCATACTGTAAAAAGGCATCCCTACTTTGTAGTTGTGTGTGTAGTTTTTGGAATTTGCTTCTGTGTTTCTTGCACTATTGAATTTTATTATTCATTGTCTTTCGTATTAAGGTAACTTTATTTCTGGAGGATACAGGATGTAAATATTAGATCTCAAGAGATAGTAGATTGAACAGTGCTGTTGTGCGTAACTGTCCATGTAGGGTGTGGTAGAATTGCTGGCAGTAGTTTTTCAGAATGAATTGGAAACTCTTGCTCCTGTTTTATTCTCCATTTCCTGTGTACTTTTAAAAATGTTTTTCATGGTTTTGTTTCCAATTCCATTGTATCATTTTATTTCATGTATGTACAGCTTTCATAGCACAAAGTAGTTCACAAAATTGCTTTAGAAGGTAATCTATCATATTGCACTTCTTTTGACTTTAAATAATTAGTTGGTCTAAGATATATGTAGCTACTTGAGTATGCCAAAATTGATGCCATTTTTCCTTATCAAGGTTATAACATGTACTCATATTTTGGGGTGACATTTACTGGAAATTTATATTTCTGTGATGGAAATTCTTTGGGCATATTTGGTCATGGATGTTGGTGGGAACCAACAATTCTGTTTCACTGCTGAAGAGTTTCAACAGAGGGAATGGCAAGTCACCTTCCATGATAAGATCGTCATGCTGATAATGAAATGTTATTACCATAATCTACTGGATCTAAGGAAAAGATTGTCTAGCTACAGGTGGCAGCCACTATCTGCTCAAAACCTTTAACTGTTAGTTTTCATCCCAATTGGGGGCATGTTGGTATACCGGTATACCTATTTGCTTCTCTCCGAAGTGGAAGGGTATATTATGCTTCAAGTCCAAGGGTCTTTTGACTGCAGTAGGCTATACCCATTCTCCTTAGACAGTGCTACTGCACACACAATACTGATGGGAGCTCACTTGAATTCTAGGCAGAGGAATGTACCAGCCGAAAAGCACTGTGACTCGTCTCGTTGAGGCTTAGCGATATCTGCCTTCCCAAATATGGCATAACTCTTTTACAAAGAAACTTCGCCGGAAGTCACAAAAGGAAAGAAACAAACCGTGAGTGATGATGGCAATAGGACAATAAGAGCGCAAATATGGTATCTGTGCAATGGGCTGATATATTCTACAGAGTAGTAAGCAGGCTGCCATAGCTACAAAAGGATTGGTTTGTGGAGGAAGCCCCTTCTTCTCACCTTGCACTCACAAACAAGTGAGCTCCCAACAGAACTTAATATGCATTATCAGCATACACCAGGCCACGCCAACTGAGGTGCTTCGTGAGCACCAGCTGGCACTGGCAAAAGCATCGGTGCTCTGCTGTAGCGCTGGTGGGGTAAAAGGTGAGGGAGGCAGTGGTAGGAGAGGAACGTGTAGTGGCAGCGCTTAGCGAGGCGAGAGTCGTGTTGTTGTTTGGTGATTGGGGCTGGGCAAATCAGCGCGCGTCAGGCGGCGTACCGGTATGAAAACGAATAATAATAATTGTAATGCCAATTTTGTGTACAGACAGAAATAATAGTTTTATTGTGCTCCTGATTTTGCACCAATTTTCAACATTCTTTGTTTATCTTTGGCATCGCTTTAAAGCCACCAATTTTCCGATATTTGGAACATTCGTTTTGGCAATTGCAATCCGAAGTATAGCTTCCAAGGAAGCAATAGACAAACTTGACCTTGTTTTTGTTTTGTTAATACAGTATTTATAATTGAAAACAGTTGTTCACAAACGAACGTTGTTCCGAACATAGCAAAAAATTTCAGGGCAAGGGCATGAATCCTCTGGAATTCTTGTTCCTCAACGCAGTGGTGTATCCAGAGAGAGGGGGGGGGGGCAGAGGGGCCGCCCCCCCCCCCCCCAAAATAAATCCAGAAATTGGGGTGGACATAAGCCTTCATATTTTCTTACGGCTCAAACAAATTTAGAACCTACAACGAAATGTTAAATACAGTAAATGCGTTGACAAAGATTGTATTAGCAATCTCTGCACTGCCAGTTATCATTTCCGTGTCTGCACTGCTTCGAGGAGCTGAAATAACAGGGTAGCAATTAGGATTATGACGTGGGGGGATTTTCCAAGAACAGTACTGGTAGGTGCCTCAGTACTTGGGATACAACCAGGTGATTATGGCAAAAGTCTACCAAGAAATTAGGAGATTGCCAATTAGCAAGAGACCTCTCTGGAGGAAGCCAGTAATAGATTGTCAGCTTACACTCTCTTGTCAGCTTTTAATTTCCATTTCCTGGAAATAGCAGCGTTAAAATGTCCCAGACTACAATACTGGTGCTGCGTGGTTGATTGTCGCCACTGTCGGGATTTACGGTGATTGTGTGTCTGTGCGAGAGGAGAGATACAGTTTGTAAGTGGTAGTATTGGGGAAGAGTCGAGAGTTGTTTGATAAATGCTATTTTCTTTCTTCTTCTTGTCACATTAGCGAGTGTTTAGAAGATCGACCACTTTGTCATAAAGAAGGCAAAACTGGATACATCTTCGGTAAGTTATGAAAAGTTTTTATTGTAGGTGTGGAAAATTTAGGCCCCCCATTAAATTATATAGGCACAGCTTTTACAAATAATTTCTTCTGCACGAGAAAGACTCTTTGCACACTGAGAGAATGTAAAAATTTTTGATTTTCTTTAAAAGGTTCGTATTTACAGTATTGTTATTTAAAGGGTGTTACAGTTTCCTCTGAATAATAATAAAAATAATAATAATAATGAACAAGAATGAGGTCCATGGCGACCATTAGGCTTAGACCTACCTTAAAACAGCACTGTATAAATTAGACATCAATAATAGACCTAAATGTTTTGCAACGTACTTCTTTGTTTGATGCCTTTATGAGTGTCCCACTTTCCTGTTATCTATTCCTGATGTTTTTTTTGGACATAGTCATTCAATTGACTGAAAACCTTTCTGGTAAATAATCTATTTTAAAAACACCAAGTCATAGTGCGTTATTAATGCAAAGAACATTCTGAACTGAAACATGTGAATATGCCATGATAGTAGTATTCTGACAACTGATAATTGAAAATCTGGGCAACAGAGACAAATATAGACACTGACACAGCTGTGAGCTGCCTCAAAACAAAGCAACGAAGGGCAGAATTCAGAGAGGCATGAACAGACTGAAGGTTTTTGTCCTAAGCTAAAAATGAACCCTAAAGTACTTATAATCAGAACAAGTAGTTCCGTGAAGAACTATATAGACTATTTTCATATATCCTATTGGTCTTCTTTATAAAAAAAATCTCCCGCCTATGAAAAGGAAAGCCATGTTGTTCTGTATGTAGGCCATAGAGTTATGCAGCATTAGATGAAGATTATTGAGTAGGTTCATTATTCAAACGTTCACTTCAATCGCATGATTAGCACACAAGAAATAAAAACTCAATTTTAAAATTTCGCATGGCCGCCATATTGCACTTATGAAACAATTGAATTTAATTAGATGCCAGTAGAGTTTGTATGAACATTTACCGTACCAAGTTTCACTGTGCTCTGATAACTAAATCGCGAGTCAATTCCATTTAAATGTTTTAACTTCGCTTGGCCACCATGTTGGTATTGTGCTCACCAGGTTATTGTAAGTCCAATAGGTGAACTTATATAGCCTCTATCAGCATACATAATTTCAGTTCGATTGCTGCAATAGATTCGTTGATATGAGAACCGCCTAAATATATTGGATGGTCTCAATGTTGGATTCTTATATATGTAGGCCATACAGTTATATACCATTAGATGAAAATTATTGCATAGGTTCATTATTCAAACTTTCACTTCGATCGCATGATTAGGACACACGAAATAAAAACTTAATTTTAAAATTTCGCACAGCCGCCATCCTTAGGTTATGTAAACAATTGAACAAAATTAGGTGTCAATAGATTAGAATTTGTATAAACATTTACCGTTTCAAGTTTCACCGCGCTCGGATGGTTAAATCGCGTTAAATATCCATTAAAATGTTTCAAATTCGCTTGGCCACCATGTTCGTTTTGTACTTAACAGGTTTTATAAAGTCACATAGGTAAACTTGTAGTAGTACCCTTTATCACTGTACAAAATTTGAGGGCGATATCTGTTACCGTTGAGGAGATATAGAATGCCAGTGAAATATTTTGTGTGGCCCACATGTTGAATTAGTGAAACGTATCGAAATTTGAAAGGCACGGCCGAGGTCGGACGAGGTATTAGTATGTGCGTACCGAGTTTCATTGGAATTGCTCGGGCCATTTAGATTTTATTAGGGAGGGGGGGCACACATGCATGCACTCATGGGCCTCAGGTGATCTCATAAGACTATTTTTTTTTTCATAGATGAAAATATGCTAAAATATATGAACTCTTGCAGTAATAGACGAGGACGTAATGGGCCCCCTCCAAACTAAAATCCTGGCTACGCTACTGCCTCAACGCCTTTATAAAATGAAATCAAATTATCATTGTGCTACAGTCACTACACGGGGAGGAAAGAGGGGAGGGAAGGGAAAAGCACCGGGGCGCGCAAGTACTAAGTGCTCACGTTGGCGTGGCCTGGCATACACTGATTGGCAAAGAAATGTAGATCATTTTATAAAAACAATATCTAAGGGCCATATATTTAAAATTTGTTTACGAATTCAACTTAGTGAAATATTTTACTTATTTACTCCCAAAAAGATAGAGATAAACAATGGAAACCTTAATTTCTTGTTTTAATGTTTAAAAAAAAAGTTATAAAAATGTCTGAATTTTATCAATTTCATGAGAAATTTTCAGTTTATTTTTTAATGCTCTGCTTTACTGTTATTGATGTGTTACTGACACAACACCTTCACACACGCTAATAAAAATTAAAAAAACTAATAGAAGGTGTTTCCATCCCTAGCTTCAAAAACAGCATGAAGATGTCAGGGTAAAGTGAGCAGAAGATCCCTGATCGATTCTTGAGGAATGGCATTCCATTTTTAATGCAGAATCTGTAAGCTGTTCCAAGATGTTAAAAATCATGACAACTAGCACTTTCTGCTAGCATATTTCACACATGTTCGATGATATTCAAGTCGGGCTCCTTGCTGGCTAGTCCAGGATTCGAATTCCAACTTCCCTGAGAATCATATCCACAGAATTTGGAACATGCAGCTAGGCGTTAACATGCATAAGCCTGAAATTTGGCATATGGCACCACATGGTGTACCAGAATCTCCTCAGTGTACCAATGTGCATCGAGTTCCCTGCCACAGTCGTTGTGGATATTGACAAGCTCAGTGCATCCCTGAAGACCGATGGAATTCAGAAGCTGGTTTCACAATATGATAAGTGCCTCAATATGTATGGAAATTAGATTGAGAAGTACAGTAGTTTCAGGTACAGGCTTACATGTAAATATCAAAATTGTTAAAAACATTGCATTAGTTCTTTACTATATATCAAAACGGTCCTTACTTAAAAAAAAACATACGTCCAGTAGTACATCGTATTAGTGTTTAAAACTTGTTTACTTAGTAGAAAATTGGGGCAGATGACCTCGCTGTTTCACCCCTTCAATAATGATGATAATAATCTCTATCTATGTCCACGCGTTATTAATCCCGTTTCCAACGGGGTCGGGGATGAGATGCGATGAAATTCCACGTGGCTGATGATTTCTACAGCTGGATGCCCTTCCTGACACCAACCTCATGAGAGGAGTTAATGAGAGATGAAATGAATGAAGATGAATGAAAATTCAATTTCAAGTAATTCCAACTTTGGCTACCAGGCACCACTGTCACGCAGCAGCTAACGTTGGAACTTAGAGCGTTTCTAAACCATATAACCAACAGATTTAGCTACACACTACTAATTGTAGTGGTAGGTTCTTTAACATGCCATAAATCTATATGGGCCCGCCGTCTTTACTTCCCCTCTGAAGGAAGGCATACTGAAGGATTTTAACGCTCTCAATAGTCCGACAACTTCAGCTGGGTTTGAACCTGCGATCTTGGGCATCGAAGTTCAGCATGCTACCGACTATGCCAGCCTAAACCACTAATAATAATAATAATTCTCATCATTTGTAGAAAATCTAGAATATTACATATATTTTGCAGCAAATGAGTATTTTTAATTTTGAGCCAATTTGACATTTTATCACTAGGTGTGACTAATATCCACTTGTGAACATTAAGATATAGTGTATAACGTGATGAGTTTTGGACAATTTTACATCTAACACATTGGTATAAACCACCAACTCTATAAATAATAATAGTAATATTATTATTACAGTATTATTATTATTTATTGGTTGATTTAATATTGCAACAGATTAATTTTAGGTTGCCCTATCAATAGGCTAAATTTCTGTTAAAACTGGATATTGCATAACTTGCCTGTCAACTCTGACGCCCAGTAGATCCTGTACAAGAACTGTTCAAAACAAAAGTAAGACCAATTTCATTTATCAAATTTCTGTATTTGTTACATTGTTGCAATTGTCATATTTGAAAACAACGCTCGTATTACCTGTAGGTGCCAGCAGCATTCGTGTATTCATTTAGCATCAATCAATGCTATTTGTTCGAGCGTCTTTTTGTGTTTTGGCTTATTTAAAGTGTCCAGATCTTGCTTCTGTAGAGGAGTATGCTCCACCCATAAGTCTTCGCCAATCAATGTTTTCTTAGTTTCAAGTTAATGACATTGGATTTCATGTATAACATAAGATGATTGTTATTGGAAACCACTCATCAGTATGGACAATGCTTGGTGGCTTGTATGATGACAAGTGTTACAGTACTTCAGCAGTGTTACCTATTGATAGTTTGGCATTTTGCTGGTTTGATTTGTGCAGGAGACTATGAAATAAGTTTAGAGTGTATAATTTAATCAACCACCATGGGCCCTGGTTGCTGTGGCATGTGTGTAATGGTGTGATTGAAGAAGGAGAGAGCTTAGCCATATTTAAACTTGTACAATTTCTCCCTCGTGGAGATAGTGGTGAATTTGGGGCTGAAATACCACCATACAGTAATGTTTTTCTTGTGATCTGAGCAACATTTGTGCAAAATTTCATTGATATTGTCTTCTTATTTGTGAGGTTCTCATGTCCAGCACATCTATCATTTTGTTCTTTGGTCACAGTGTGCTACATGCCGACCTTAAGATTTACTGATTAATGATTAAACAGGAATTTCACTTTTTTCACCTACTTTTTAGTATTATTTTATAGCATAGATTCCAATCTCCAGTTAATGGGGAAAATATTTTTTAGTTTTAGAGCTTGATGAATGCCTGCAGAATTATGATTGTACAGCATGAAATTATAATTTGATTGTTTACTATTTGCAAAATTGGTGTCTGGGTTCTGTATTCTAACATGTTTTCAACTGGTTTCAGCAGCCTCGCCTTGGACCGAAACCTTTCACTCCACCGAAACTGAACTTCTCTGGGGGTGATGGTGATGTGAAAGCCACTACAGACTTCTCTTTTGATAAGGTTTTCTCTGTTCCATTGGCTCCTAACCATGAGTCTTCCATGAATGGTAGTCTCAACAAGGCAGGTAGTGTTCCCTCGAGGGATGAGATTTATGAGCGTCTTAGCAACTTTGCTCTGGACACTGATGTCAATAAGGAGAGTGAAGTGTCTTTAGCATCTCCTACGAAAGAAGTTGAGGTTGTGGTGGACAGTGGTATTAAGCAGCAAGACAGTGATTTAGATGTTATCGAGAGACAAGAAGATGTTGCCGTTCCTGATTCTCCGACCTCTTCAAATCCCAAGACTCCAAGTACAGCAGAAAGGAGGAAGCTGTTTGAGAAACGATTCAGTTCAGTGGCTAATGAACAAGATGTAGGTTTATCTGTTGCAGATAGTTCAGTACCATGTGGTAAAGTAGATGAGTTTGTTGATGATAAACTGGAGGAATTTGAAAGAGCTTCACTTCAGCGTACCAGTATAGCTGAGCGCCGACGTTTGTACGAGAACCGGTCGATGTCTGTGCAAGATGCAGCTCCTGCAGATAAAATCAGTCCAACTTTGTCACCGACACCACTTAGGCGACGGGACTCCTTTAAGGCTGCAAAGGCGCCAATAACAGAGGCAGTGAAAGAGGAAGAGAGCAAGAAGGTACCCCAAATCACAACTTCCAGAGAGCCCCCTTCAGCTTCTATCAAACCCGAGCCAGTCACCACTCCAACACCAAAGAGGACCTCCACTGTATTTGGTATGTTTGAATATGAGTCAAAGATCTCACTATTTTATGTGTATGTGTATTCTTAGACATTGAGATAATTTTATGCAGTGGTTTGATGAACGTGACTTCAACTCCTCAAGCATGATATTGTGAAACTCGGTGCTGCACCCACATCATGCATTATTTTAATAGAGCATCCAGCGTTTAGAAAAGACTGTGGAGCCTTATGGCGACAGTGTTGCTAACTCTAGGCAGATGTAGCGCTGACGTCATACGTTATCTTCACCCGCTTCGAGTACTGTCCTTTCATAAGTTAACGAGACAACACAACCCCAGCAGCTACCTGAAGTAGAACACGCACAGGAAGGAGCAGTTTTGCAGGTGTTAACGGATTGGACCAGTATTAAGGATACTGTACGCGAAGAGAACCAATAACGACATTCATTTCGTTGTGATATGACGCATTACTGATTGTCAGATGTCGAGAGCACAACCCTTCCTTCCTTCTCGGATGTACTGTATGCTGACGATGTTAACAATTTTAACGTCAGCAATACTGTTGATCATCACTTTTTTTGTTATTAGTTAGGCTATAATTTAGTTTCTTTCAATTCTATTCTTTTTGTTTTGTTTAGATTAATATTTGTAATATTGTAGCGAGTTAGCCATGAGGTTAGGGGCGCACAGCTGTAAGTTTGCATTCGGGAGATAGTGGGTTCGAACCCAACTGTCGGCAGTCCTGATTCGATCGAACAGAAAATAAAACAGACACACAACAATAACACCAATGATGGATAGTGCTCCAGAACTTATGTTGCCGGTGGAACTGAGCACGTGCTCCACTCCGGGCGAGCATGCAGCACTGGACGAGGCTCTTCATTCCAGCGTGCTAACCTCGAAAATGTTTAAATCACTAAGAAGTAATATAAACGATACTTGTATGCAATAACAAAGGTAATCAATTGGCAGATAATTGCAGGAAGCTATTATGACGAAAAATATATATGCTCGGAGTTCCTTCATGATAAAAGGTGAGGTAACAAAACCAGTGTAGGGGGGGTTTCTGTTAAAAGTAAAAGCCCATAAGACCCACAGTCTTTTCTAAACGCTGGATGCTCTATAGCCTACTCCCAATGGTAAGCGCGGTATCATATGCATTTCGCCTTAATTTCCAAACGCACAGTCAAAAGTTTACAAAAAACACACACAATAACAACATATAGCATAACATTATGAACATGTTATACACTTACATCATCATCATCATCATCATCATCAAGTTTCCACTCCAGTTTCCCGGGTGCGGTTTACGAGCGCTCTCCATTTTAGTCGAATCATGTATCACTGCTCCTTCAAGACTTCATCCCTTGGATGTGATATCTTCCTTCACTTGGTCCAGCCATCTCCTCCTAGGTCTTCCAACAGGTCTCTTTCCAGTAATCTCAGTATGCAACCATTGTTTTGCAATTCTTCCTTCTGTCTTACGTTTGACATGACCAAACCATTGCAAACATGCCCTAGTTATGGTCTCCTTCAGGGACTGATTCATTCCAGCTTGTTCTCTTATCTTCTCATTTCTTACTTTGTCTTTCCTAGCTTTTTGAAGCATGCTTCTTAGAAACTTTATTTCTGAAGCCTGAAGTCTGCTGTCATCTTTTTTGGTAGTTGTGCATGTTTCCAACCCATAAGTCAATATGGGGACAAAGTATGTTCGAAACAGAGTTTGTTTTGATCTTAGTGGCACTTGCTTATTCCAGAGTAGATATCGAACTTGCTGATAGAATTGACTTGATTTCTGAATACGGTTATTTAATTCAAGCTGTATTCCGTTGTCACTTGATATTAAGCATCCAAGGTACTGATACTGGTTTACTGTTTCCAATTGTACACCCTCCAGCATTATATTATCTTTACTTCTCTGTCTGTTAACAGACATTGCAGCAGTTTTTGTAGCACTTACTTTCAGTCCATATTTTTTCAAATGATAATTCCAGACGTTCAGCCTTTCCTGGACTTACATCTCTCACTATTACTGAAGCAAATGGAAATTGCAACACCCAGAAGGAGTGGTGCTACATTGCTGCAATTGAACATACAGGACAAGTGTTCGGTTGTGATTTGATGATTACATTTTCAGGTCCCTCTGACCGCAAGTTTGGACAACAATCAATACAGGATGTGCCCACCACGAGCTGCAATACATAGATGAATTCAGCAAGGCATGGAGTCAATAAGGCCCTGGATCACTTCCTGAGGAATTGTGGCCCATGCTTGCTGCACTGCATGGGTCAGTTGTTCCCGAGTTGTGGGTGGTTAAGGACGGTTGGCCAGTTGTCGACCCATCATGTCCCACACATGCTCAATAGGACTGAGGTCCGGGGATCTGGCGGGCCATTCTAAGGTTGTGATGTCGTGGAGAGTTTCTCTGGAGATGCGTGCAGTGTGAACCCGGGCATTGTCCTGCTGAAACATCCCATTAGCAATGTTCGCCATCATAGGGACAACCACTGGATTGAGTACCCTATCAACGTACTGTCGAGCAGTCATAGTGCCCTCAACAAGCACTAATTGTGATATCACATTAAAGCCAAGAGCTCCCCAGACCATAATGCTTGGTGTTGGCCCTGTGTGCCTCTCGACAATAAGGTCTGGGTGGCCCCTCTCTCCGGTACGTCGGCGCACACGATTCCGGCGATCACTGCGGGCAAGACAGAAGCGCGATTCATCACTAAAGACAACCCTATGCCATTCGTCGACCCATGTCGATCGTTCTCGACACCAGGCCAGCCTTACACGTCGCTGTTGTGGGGTCAATGGAACACCTTCTGCAGGGACACGGGATCGTAAGCCAGCGGCATGCAGGCGATTACCAACTGTTTGTTGTGTAAGGTGGGGTGCCACAGCTGCTCGAATTTGCGCTGCTGTTGCATGGGGTTCCATCCGGGCCATCCGAATGATGCGGCGATCCTCTCTCACAGTTGTCTGTCGCGCTGGGCCTGTGCCAGGTCTACGAGTGTGGGTACCTTCATTTGACCACTGCTGCCATACACGTTGTACCGTAGATGCCTGTCGGCCAACATGTGCAGCGACAGTCCTTAGCGATAATCCAGCCTTACACAGCCCAATTATCCGAGCCCTCTCAAACGGCAACAGTTGTTGATAGCGTGCTCGTCTCTGTCGTCGAGGCATGATTGACGGGGAACACTTCACTGCACAGACTGCAAGTCAACTACGCTACACCAGAGTCCGTATACTGGAGTTGATTCCTCCGCGACCAATCACGTGGGGAGACCTGTAGCAACAATCCAATGGGTCTGAAACTTTGATCGTTTACATACCTACATGGCATCGTTCCATATCTTGAAAATCAACACAAATGACCAAAGCCTTCATGGTGTTGCAATTTCCATTTTCTTCAGTGTTTATCATCTGCAAAAGCAAATGCTTTAAGATCCATATTGGTGTTCTGCTTCACTTCCTTTATGATTTCATCCATGATAGTGATGAATAGTAATGGTGATAGGGCACTGCCTTGTTGCACTTACAATAACCTGATTATCCCTGGTCAGCGGCACGTCAATACTGGGACTTTGTGTTATAGATTTCAAAGCACGGATCCACACAAAGCCCGGGTTGTCTGGGCAGTTTCTGCAGTGATACTTGGTCTCCTTCCTCTCTCCCTTCTTTGGGCACACAACACATTTCTTTCTTCCAATGGATTTGTACGTAGCTCTATGGTTTTCGACCGGAAAATGTCGTCCTGTAAGTTGTGTTGCGTCTGAGTCCACGTCAGATGGTCTGCCTGATCTTTTCCCAACATTCCTGTCCAAGTAATTTGCAATCATTTGGTCTACCAATGTTATTCTGAATTGCATGTGTGTCCCCTTGAATCCTGCTTTAGTATACGTTATGTAGGCATTTAGTAAGTCTCCGTGGCTTAGGCGGCAGCACGCCGGCCTCTCACCGCTGGGTCCGTGGTTCAAATCCCGGCCACTCCATGTGAGATCTGTGCTGGACAAAACGGAGGCAGACAGGTTTTTCTCCGGGTACTCCGGTTTTCCCTGTCAAAATTTCATTCCAGCAACACTCTCCACTATCATTTCATTTCATCTGCATTCATTTAATCATTGCCCCAGAGGAGTGCGTCAGGCCTCGGCAGCCGGCACAGTTCATATCCTCGCCGCTAAATGGGGGCTTCATTCATTCCATTCCTGACCCGGTCGGAGACTGGAAGCAGGCTGTGGATTTTTCATGTAGGCATTTAGTATCGATACATTGATGAGGTGTCGGAAGAGTTTTTTGTACCACACTTTACTTGGTTTCTTTTCCGAAAGAAATGCCTCTAAAATTTGATCCTTAAGATCTAGCCTACCGATAAACTTATTGTATCCAATGATATAAATAGGTTTGTCCACCTCCTCTTGTCCCCCCTTCACATACCTTGATAGGGTGGTGCATGTGTCCCCATGGCATGTAGTTAACATTGTAACCTCCCGATTGTCCATCCATTTCAACGCTATCAACTTGCCTTTTTGAGATCTTGCTGTTTCACCCTTTTTCAACTTTTTCTTCAATATCTGTGGCATGTTCTTTCTTAAAACCTTCACTGTCCCTGCCGCATCAGTACGGTTTTCAGTCAAGCGCAAGAACAGGTCAGGGCTACTATAAAAATTGTCCATATAAATACATCTTCCTACATCTAATAATTGTTCAGCCAGGCTCAAAACAACCCTAGTGGATAGTGGATCATCAGGCTTTGTAAAATCACATTGCAGTATACTCCCAGCACCTGTATAAATAATAAAATTCCAGAGATACCCGGTAGTGCTTTCACATAGTTCAAACAATTTTATACCAAATTGTGCGCTTTTTAGTGGCAAATATGGGCGCTAAGACAGCCTTCCTTTCCATAATAATGACTTATCCACAGAAATCTCTCTCCCTGGAGTGTATTTACCCTGAAACCTATTTTGGAAATGTTGCACTACAGGCATTATTTTATAGATCCGTCCGTACTTTTGTTTCTCAATTTTATTGTCGGAATCCATGAAATGAAGAAATTTAGAAAGCAAGGAAAATCTCTCTTCTGACATAACATTTGGAATGAAAGGGGTTTCAACTAGATATTTCCTACTGAAATATAGCTTTATGCTAGACTTCTGAACAAAACCCATTAATATAAGAAGTGCAAGATTACACCCTTACTTCATTGGAATTAGTAAGGGTCGAGTTAGATAGCCGAGATTTCTTTAGTAATTGGTGGCGTAACCTATGTTGCTGTATTTATCAGCGTACGCATTGGTTTCACGAACGATTAGGTCTACCGTATTTCCGCGCATAATCGTCGCCACTGCGTAATCGTCGCACCCCACTTTTCAAACACTAAAATAGGTTTATAAAATTTCATCGCATAATCGTCGCATAGCATGTTCGTATTTGTGCGCCAGTCAGTTGCACACGCTACCGCGACTTTGTCAGACGAAAAATATCTCGTCTTTATGCTTGCGGGCAATGAACTGTGACGCGAGCGGCAAGCTTCGTCACTTAGCACATTCCGCGAGCGTATAATCTGGCGTGATCTTGACAGGAGAAAGTAATCTTGTCTTTATGCCTGCCGGCTATGAACCGCGACGCGAATGGCCAGCGCACATTCCGCGAGCGTATAGGCCTAATCTGGCGTGGTCTTGTCAGGAGAAAGTAACCTCATCTTTAACCTGCCGGCTATGAACCGCGACGCGAACGGCCAACGCACATTCCGCGAGCTGGCGTGATCATGTCAGCAAAAAGTAATCTCATCTTTAGACCTGCGGCCTAAGAACTGTGACGTGAACGGCCAGCGCACATTCCGCGAGCGTATAGGCCTAATCTGGCGTGATCTTGTCAGGAGAAAGTATAATCGTATTTATGCCTGCGGGCTATGAACCGCGACGCAAATGGTCAGCGCACATTTCGCGAGCTTATAGGCCTAATCTGGCGTGATCATGTCAGCAAAACGTAATCTCATCTTTAGACCTGCGGCCTATGAAATGTGACGCGAGCGGCCAGCGCACATTCCGCGAGCGTATAGGCCTAATCTGGCGTGATCTTGTCAGGAGAAAGTAATATCGTAGTTATGCTTGCAGGCTATGAACCGCGACGCGAATGGTCAGCGCACATTCCGCAAGCTTATAGGCCTAATCTGGCGTGATCTTGTCAGCAGAAAGTACTCTCGTCTTTATGCCTGCGGGCTATGAACTGTGACGCGAACGACCAGCGCACATTCCGCGAGTTTATAGGCCTAATTTGGCGTGATCCTGTCAGGAGAAAGTAATATCGTCTTTATGCCTGCCGGCTATGAACCGCGACGCGAATGGCGTTAACCTGTCGTGACCTTGTTAGAAGAAAGAACCCTGTCTCTGACTGCGGGCTATGACTCGCGCTACGCGAATGACTGGCCCGTGCAGCAAATAATGATACAGTATACTCTTTGAAATTAAATATTCTTCGCATAATCGTCGCACCCTGCTTTTTTCCACGAAATTTTGGCAAAAAAAAGTGCGACGATTATGCGAGGAAATACGGTATTAGTACATCATCTACAAACATTTCGAGGAAGCAAATTGGTGTTCCTTCCGCTGGGTCCATTTTATTTTCACACACACTGTCACAATCAAAAGGTACTGGTGGGTTACATCGTCAGCCTCACTATCTTCACTGGAAGCGAACTCATCCTCTATATCACTGTCACACTCTGAATCACTTTCGTTGGCACTGTAATCGAGCAAATTAGCTATTTCTTCGTCGTCAATAACCATTGCCAGGACCTGCCATGTTTATAAACAAAGAAATGACTGTGAAGATATGCGACACCTCTGGGCAATAATAAGTAGCTCAAAGTGTAGCTAAAAGTTGCCTTTTCCTGCCGTCTTGCTACCAAATAAAAAACTATTTCAAAATCAACGTAGTGGGCATTTCAAATTCGGCGGCGCACCGTGGCGCTGTACACGCTGTGAACGTAGCAGGCTAGTGGGAGCACCGTTAAGCCATACACACTAAGGGGGTTAAACCTTCACTTTTGGAAATTAGGCTTTTACACACATATGTATTGACCGGTTTAAATATGAGTGTGTAAGTGTCAAATTCGGGAAATAAGTGGTTTTGAATTCCATCATTGGCTGCCCTTAAATTGTTTTCCACGATTCCCACATTCAACTCCAGGCCATTGTCGATACAGTACCATCTAATTGGCCACGCACGGGTGCCTCCTTTCTTTTCTTGTCCAGTTTCATATTAATTCTTTTCATCTCTCTAATTCTGATGAAGTGTGGTGCTTCAAAATGTTGGAGTCATGATAGTTCATGACTTTTGTTTTGAAACATACTCATAAAATACTGTATATCAATAAGATGTCCACTCTCAAAAATTAATCTATGTATTCTGCCTGTGGTGGAATGTAACTTTATCCTTGGTGAATAAAATGTATAACGTTGGGTAACTAATCAAATGATCTCTCTTCTCAATAAGAGGCCAAGTGCATTTTCTGCAAGATTGTAGGAATAATTTTCTAATTTACCATTGAAGTAACTTTTCATTTTGTTTATTTTATGTATTAAACATTATTCTCTTCATGGTCGAATATTTACAATCTTGTCTTTGTTTAATGGTTTTAATTTGTTCTAGGTCGTGTATCTAAATTTCGCCACCTGAAAGGCACACCAATGCACAAAGCAACGCACATAGAGAATATCCGTAATGTTAGCAGACAGATATCTGGAGAGTGTGATGGTTTTCATGGTGAGTATCAGTACCTGGAATATTTGTTGACATGTTATTAGGTAATGTGGAAACACTTCATGTATTACGGTTCTTATAAGCAAGAGTTGACCATCACAATACCTTATTTGCTTGCATATAACTCACACTTTTTGACCAAAAATAATTGTGAAAATTTTCGGTGTGTGATATATGCGGGGATTTGTGTGCGAAAGATCTTATTCCCGAAAAAAGAAAGCCGTAAAATTTGCATTATTGAAACAACTGGCATTGTCACTGCCGTCACTGCTGTCATTGTCTGAGCTACTTCCGCGTGCATGATCCTGACTTCCGTCCAACGCATTTGCGAAGCCCATCTTCAAGAAGCTCTTCATAACAACGCCTGTCGTCATAATCCATACCCGTATAACCCAATCATGCAAGAGTTCAACCGATGGTCTTCTTTATTTTGTCTTCTGTCGTCAGCTTATCGTAACTAAGAATACCAGATCTCAACGTGTTCTAACAAACAATTACTTATTTAGCATGTGGAGCACCAACAAAACTGCTGAAGATCGCACTCTGTGTGTTGTTTTACTGCGTTGCTACATTTGAAAACGCGTTAAATGCTTGTTTAGTGGTTTCTAGCACTTATTTCTGTGTAGAGCTTACACTTTTTATAGTTCATTCACTCGCCATAGGATGCGCCACTGGCGTATGGTTGTGCATAACGAGCTTCCGGTTTAGTATTCAGGTAATGGAAGCAATGGGAACTGTGTACTACAATTTTCCTTGCAAGTAACTGAGCAAATTGTTGTTGTTAGGAAAAATAAAAGTTGTAAAATGCACCAAGAATGATATGATCTTCAGCTGTGTACATTGTGAAAGCACTGCATGTGTTTATTCCTTATGTATTAATGATGCTAAATGTCAGCTAACGTTGTGCCGCTTACAAAACTCGTCGTGTCTAAATGTTGCACATTTTCCCGTCAATTTACTAGAGATTGTGTTTGAAAATTACTCAAGATCGTGACGAAGAAAATGTTTCTCCAAATGGAAGATTGTATTTAACTGTATGCACATCGTATAATCTTGGCAAGGTACTTTTTTTTTTTCACAGAGCAACTTTACACCGTAGTACGCACGCAGCTTTTTGTATTTAGTTTTCTGGCAACTTGTCTTAAATTATTGACCAAAATATTTCTAAAGCACAATCCATATCTCCATTAGAAGGTTTCGGTCTCCATAATTCATGCAAAATGAGGTTCGTGAATTTGTGTAATTGAGGCCATAAACCCCTGTACCTTTTCAGTGATTACCGTATGGTACTTTACCTAGACTAGGGTGAAGATATTAATGAGCATATTTTTACTTTTGTCGCCAGTTGTTTGGTCTAGTAACTTAAAATTTTCCATGTTTTTGATACTGTAAACTAGGCACAATTGGATTTTAAGATGGAACTGCATGTGTTATCAAATATTCCTTTCTTGCAATACCTGCATTATGTATATAATTATAAAAAAATATTAGTTAAGTGTTAATATTCCGTATAGGATAATTACAACAAATAAGTAAATATTAAAGAAGGATGAGTTATTGGTAAATGTTACCAGTACGACGTGTAGCTTATAACTCGTAGCTTTCGTCTCATTTTAGCATTTAAACGGGTCAAGTTAATTTGATTTAATGTTCAATCTCCGTCAATCAATACATTAAAATGTACATTTAATGTATTGATTGACAGAGATTGAACATTAAATCAAATTAGTACTTTGTCAATATGGACCAAAATGACACCAAATATTCCCGGGTCAAGTTAATGCATAATATACCAATTTAACAACCGGATAGCAACTGATTGTAATATTCTCACATAACATATTTAATTGGCACCAATTTAAAACAATAATATCGTAGTTCAAGTTATGTTAGACCACTGACGTTTGGAATGTGTAAATCACACACTTGATATGCAAGCTTTTTGCTATGGTCCTTTCTGTTGCGAAGTTTTGCTAATTACTCTTTTAGGAGACACTTGTCTTTGGAATATTCAAGAAAGGTCAACCCTCTAGGTCTTATTTCATAAGTTGAACACCTAAAAACAAAACAACAATCCGAAATGAAAATAATCACGGACGATTCATTGCCAATGAAAATCAAATGGTGATTTGCGGACCGGAAGTTTGCTATGCTTAAGCTTCGGTGCCATTTTAACTCGTGGAGGCTCTATACACGAGTAGTGAATTTTAAATTCAGTCACATTGAATTCTCGACCAGCAGCTCTACAGGTATGCGGCTATATTACCATCATCTTCTGCGTATTTTAGCACTTAGTTTAAACCCAGCCGTATGACTTCCACAAGAAAACAATCATACTTAACTGAGAAACAACAATGGAGCATGAAAACAGAATACTGGTACTTGTCGACAGACAGGCAACAAATACGGTGGAAGAAAGGAAAGCATCGCCGCCAAAATGAACAGAAACATCGCGGGCAAGACGTGTGATGTCCAGTGGGTGAAAATTGCTATGACCATCTTCGTGACTACATCAGAAATTAATGCGAGATATATTCGAAGATTTGTTTTTCCTGCAATTTCAAATTAAAAAATGTGTGGTGGCGAGTTATATGCAAGCAAATATGGTACAGTACACTCGGTGACCACTGCAAGCATTTGTAAATGGCAGCTTTTGGAAGTTTACAAAGAAAATGGATGTATTTCTCCCAGATGATTTAACCAGGCAAGCAGACATTGTTGATAGCTCTCTCTCTCTTGTTTTGATAAGTTCTTTTCTGAACTCGGCTCTGATAATTTTAGTGGATTGCATAGTAGAAGTTGACTGTACCGCTGACAAGAACTCCAACATTTCTTCTCTGTACCTGGCGTTATTTATAATGTATTATTTTTGTTCCCTGTGATGTTATAATTCTCTAAAGAGTATCCAGCTTAGGCAATGACACCTTGTTAATTTAAAACTTTGTAATTAGAAATTTTGTCATATTTCAAATTTTGTTTTGAACTAAGTAGGCCGGGCGGCAGGTAGTTCAATAAGGAAATAATTAGTGGAAAGCTGGAAATTGATTTAATCGCTTTATTTGGACCCAGATATTACTCTCCCAAGTTTTCCCCCTCGAGCGAAGTCGGTGTTGGCCTTTCTGGCCCTAAGAAGGTACCATTTTTCGTTCTTTTGCAAATATCTTCCAAACCATCAACTTTATCAACAAAATACCTATTATAAAAAATAATCTTGAGTAAATTTCATACAAAAATGTTCTGTACCAGTTGTCTCTAATGTGAACAGTTACGATGCTACGACCATTCAAAGTGGAGCCCCTTTTGATTCTTGCGGAAAAGCTATGGAAATGATATGCCATATCAAAGTTTCTACATGTTATAAATATTTGTCAGCATTCCAGGTGCACAAGCCGTTAACTTGTTACAAGTATAACAGCTTTTCAATGTAAACAGCTGTGGCAAAGTACCTACCATTAGTATTATTATTACGTAGTATTGGCATAAAATCACTCTTCCACACCACCTGGCGGTAGAATAAATGGCGCGTTTTTTAAAAGTGGTGTCCTCAGGAGGCCTAGTCTACTGTTCAAATGTCAAAGTTAGTCGAATTTAAACCGTTTTGATGAAGGCTGGCAGTCTTGATCATCTGCCTCAATTTCTCCGTCATCGCTTTCATCGTATGTATCTGTACATTTGACCGACGTCACAGGGCGCTCAAGATTAACATCGATGATGTGGACTTGAGAAAATTTGTTGGATGGTTATCAACTCGCGATCCCTTTCCTCGTGGAAAACACATTGTTTCATTAAGCTCAGGAGTTGTCGGGGATGGACAAATCGCTTGTCATATGGCCTATGAAATTGGAATAGCAGCACAAAAAGGTATAACCGGCAACAACTTTCGCAATGTGAAGTTGCTTAGAAAAAATCGCGTGATGCCTCTCCGCGCGGTAATTGCGAAAATAAAAATCCGCCACACGGATATTCCTGTTGATCCTCTTGTGCTTTTCCGACACATTTGCCTTGCAAAGAAATCCGATGCAGAATTGAAACAATATTTCCAGTTTGAACTAGCTCCGTATCCGGTTGCGATCTTTGATGAAGCGGGAATGTGTAAGACTCAAAAGTCTGTGTTCTATAAATTATTCCATCCTGTTACCGATGAGCCCACATTTGAGGACCTACATCATGTTCTCGACGGAGGATATCTGCTGCACCATGTAATTCGGCACCAAACCGATACTTTTGTCAACATTAGTGCCAAATATGTGAATTACGTTAAAAGATACTTCAAAAAAGTGTCATTATTTTCGATGGGTATCCTGATGACCCAGCAGCTCGCAGTACCGAGTCCGCTGAACGTCTTCGACGATCGCACAAGGATGATGCTGCTAATGTTCTTTTCTTTGAGTCCATTACGGCACCTATGCCACAAGCAAAATTTTTGTCTTAATGACACAAACAAACGAAGATTGTTGCACGTCAAATTCGAAAGCGAAGGAATCTAAACCAGACAAGCTCCAGAAGATGCCGATGTGCTCATCATTACCACCGCACTCGAGTTATCTCGGCCCGACAATTCGGTCATTATAGTGGCTGAAGATATAGATATCCTGGTCATCTTGGCTGCTCGTGTGCCACCCTCCACGAAAATGCATTTTATAAAACCCGGCAAAGGTTCAACCCAACAACAACTATTTTGCACAACAAGTTTCAATCTCCTGCCGTATATGCAAGAAAACATCCTCTTTTTGCATGCGTTTAGTGGGTGCAATACAATGTCTTCGTTTCACAGGCAGGGCAAAATGAAATTCGTAAAACTGCTGAAGAGTAATGAGGAACTGCAGACAGCTGTTAGGGTTTTACAAGACGTGAACGCAAACCCTGATGAGATTGACAAAGCGGGCCAGTTGGTTTTGGTTAGGCTTTTTGCCAACAAAACCACGAGAAATGCCCTGAATGAGTTGCGGTTCCAACTGTTTGCAAAATCTCTAAGCAAACATCGATTTAGTCTCTCAAACTTACCTCCGACCGAATCAGCGGCACGTGAGCACTCTTTAAGAACATACTATCAAATCCAAACATGGTATGGAAATGATACAAATCCACTGGATTGGGGCTGGAAAAACTCTCAATGTGATTTGGCTCCCATATTTATGACGAGGAATCCGGCGCCACAAACGCTTCCAAACACAGTGTCCTGCAAATGTTCGAAAGAATGTAACGCAGCGTATGGTAGCAGGAAAACGGACCTCCGATGCTCCAGAATCTGCATGAATTGTATGGGACGGTCATGTATAAATGCTGCCGAGGAAGATGATATGGTTGATTGTGACGGAGGCATAGATGTTAATCTTGAGTGCCCTGTGACGTCGGACAAATGTACAGCTACAGACGATGAAAGCGATGACGGAGAAATCGAGGCAGGCAATCAAGACTGCCAGCCTTCATCAAAACGGTTTAAAATCGACTAACTTTGATATTTCAACAGTGGATTAGGCCTCCTGGGGACACCATAAAAAAAACGCGCCGTTTACTTTACGGCCAGGTGGTGTGGAAAAGTGATTTTATGCCAATACTATGCAATAATAATACTAATGGTAGGTACTTTGCCACAGCTGTTTACATTGAAAAGCTGTTATACTTGTAACAAGTTAACAGCTTGTGCACCTGGAATGCTGACAAATATTTATAACATGTAGAAACTTTGATATGGCATATCATTTCCATAGCTTTTCCGCAAGAATCAAAAAGGGCTCCACTTTGAATGTTTGTAGCATCGTAACGGTTCACATTAGAGACAAATGGTACAGAACATTTTTGTAGGAAATTCACTCAAAATGATTTTTTATAGGTATTTTGTTGATAAAGTTGATGGTTTGGGAGGTATTTGCAAAACAATAAAAATTGGTACCTTCTTAGGGCCAAAAGGGCCAACGTCGACTTTGCTCGAGGGGGAAAACTTGGGAGAGTAATATCTGGGTCCAAATAAAGCGATTAAAGCAATTTCCAGCTTTCCACTAATTATTTCCTTATTGAGGCTTTTTTTCCGAACTGTCGCCTGGCCTAAAGCCCCAACAGATGACTAATAATATTCTTGAAAAAGAACAACTATTGGCTCAACAGCCTACTGAGAGCCTTGTCCTTCCTAACAACTGCTGCTCAGTAACCATGGCTTCCTTTTTTCTTACTGGGTTTGCTGCCTCTCAGATCAGACAGCTACTCAACCATACTCGCGAAGCTAAGTGCATCTCGCTTCAGCCCTCACATCAATTCTAGAATCCCTGACAGAGCTGGGAATCAAACCTGGGCTTACTGGGTCAGTGGCAAGAGTCTTACCCCTACACCATGGAGCCTGTAGCACACATTCAGAGTTGAAGTTGTTTGGTGCAGTTCTCTTTTGTATGACTTGAAGCATTAAATACATAAGAAAAATGGATAACCTGGGTTATAAAGTACTAGCTGTTAAGGAAAGTAAAAAGAATGTCAGTTCAAATTTTGAAGAGACTGAAATTGTCCAGACTTCTCCATCTGTTTACCAGCACATCACGCCAGTGCACCATTGGGCTCACCAGTTGGTATGGTATGCCTCACCAAGGAATGCTCAGCATAAGTGAAATGTTTCTTCTGATCTAATGAACTTCTTACTCCACATATTTTGATCACAAAACAGGACTTAATATATTTTTCTGCACATAGACTACTTCTGACATTTAAATTGAATATCAAGATTTATACTGACATTGTAATCAATGAGACTTTTTAATCTTGCAAATTAGCTAATCCTGAGAGAGTTGCTGTACCATTGAGTGGACCAGGAGGTAAGATTGCTGTATTCGAAGTGAGTCGGCCTGGCAGATTACCAGATGGTGTCATCCCAACCTTAGTTCAAGGAACCAACGTCATGGACTTTGCTTGGGATCCTTTCAACTTTAGAAGATTGGCTGTTGGTAAGTGGATTTTTTCTAACTTGTTTCTCAAATTGCTGAAAAAGTACATTTTCAACATTCCCTGATTAAGCTAGCTCCATGAGCCACATTTTAACAGGGTGTGTGATCTTGCAGACTACTTCTTCTTCCTCTTCTCTATTTTGACCACATAGGATCACTTAAGTCAGTCCATTATCTAGTATTCTTCTTAGGCACCTTCGGGCCTTGGGGTCCTCCCAATACTTTTTCATACGCTCCAAACTTCAAGCTCTTTCTTGGATTGAAAATATTCGGTTTGTGACTTTGTTTCTTGTGAGTATGAAGCAGATATTCTTGATTTTGTTTTTTTAAATTTACTCTTATCTACAGTGTCTTCAGGTGTAAGGCCAATTTCCTTCAAATCCTCTCTGATTTTGCTAATCCATCTTGCAGACTGTAACAATATTCAACAAAGATAATTTAAACATGCAATGCTGGTACCTGAAACACCCTGGATGATGCCAGAATCATCTGAAACAGAGATTAGAACGCAGTGGAAGAACTAATGTTAATTGTACCCCCCTCCCGAAGGGAGACAAGTACAGCCCCCCATAAACTCCCTGAGGTAGTTTTTTTAATGCTACCTGGAACCCCAGGGAAGCGAGGATATTGAACAGAATGTTCAGGGAGTGGAGCTCTGGAACGTACCCAAAGGGTGGTTTAGGAATGCTGGCTGCTAGGAGAATCAAGTACAGATACGTTACCGAGCACCAAGCGGCTCACATCAAAACACAAGAATTGCAGCAAATGCAATATGGAGCGGAAATCTAAGGCCTTTAGAGGCCGCTTGCAGCAACACGCTAACAATAGACCGACCAGAAACAGACGACAATACAAGGGATATGTCGCCAAGAAATTTAACTAAAATCCCAACCTAAATTACAGAAATAATTGTATTCAGATTGTATGATATAGAATGTCCTTTGAAGAATATTTCAGTGGTACCACTTTTAAAATGTTCAGTCTATGGACACATGGCTTCCTCACCGCACTGAAGCAAAACATTATGAAAATAAAACTCCGACGGGAGCGAAACATAATAAATAAGCAAAATAAATAGGCTCAAGTTAATATTAAAAGTTCACAGTACAGTACCTTATAATTGGCACCATTTGCCAATTTTCCCTCAACGGTCGGCTTCCGGCCATGTTTGTTTATGCTGGGATAAATGAAATCAGGGTGGTAGCCTGATAATGGCGCACAGCTCCGTGCAAATATTAAATGTTGATCGCGAAAGTTCCTTTGGCGCTAGAAAGAAGATAGGGGGGGAGGTGAAGCGGGAAATTCAAATACTGTATATAGAAAAGTTCATGAGTCTTTGAGGCCTCCTCCCGGGGGAAGGGGAGAGGAGGTGGGGCCGAATTACAGTAAAACTCTGTTAAGAAGTTTTTCAAGGGACCATTAAGGAAACTTCTTAAAAGGGTAGCGGCCTGAAATGCATGTGAAACGCACACATTTTTGTTGTTTGTGAAGGATCCTACAATATACTGTACATAGGCCTATATAAAAGCCAGAAAAAGAGAAGCCCCAATATTAAAATCTGACTAAATTAATTGGCATAACCCTCACAATTCACATTAATAGAATTAATTTCAATAACTGTTTGAGCCCACACCATATATTCCAGCAAACTACAATTATAGACACAATTTAAAATGTAAATAAACAACTAAGACTGAATTGAAAACACTTTTTTGTCCGTCCTGAAAAATTTGGCTTTTTGTGGCTTACGTCAATTGACCTGTGCACCATCAAAAATGCTGTATTTCTCACCACAAAAATATAGGCCTCTACTTTGAAAATAAGTTGTCCAGTGTAGATTGTTTGAGCTTTTTACTGCTTTCTAGTTCTATAAATCTCTTCATTTCCCACACGGCTTTCCATGTGCTGTGAGGCACTCCAGCAGCACCTTCTATGAATTTCCATAGTTGTCCAAGATGGACACTTGCCTCACTACAAGAAGGCCTTGGAGAATTCTCCTCTTCTTCTTCTTCATCCTCTTCATCCTCATTTCCTGCCTGAATGTCCTTGCATATGTCGTCAATGGTCTGCTCCTCGCAAGTTATTACCAGGTCATAAACAGCAGTGGTCACTGAAACTGCTGGTTATCTCCATCTTCTCCTACACGGTTTTCCACCACCCTGTCTCTTCATCGCAGACTTACGCACAAATGCTGCTACTAGTAACACCATCAAAACCAGCTTTCTTGAAGCAATTTTCAATGGTGGTTTACTCCATCGAATCCCAAGATGAGGCAATTAAATAAATGCATGGAGTCCAAAAGAGATGGCCTGTAGATGGGTCCACCTGCTTCCATGCGTGACAGCATACGACACAGTACTGCTTTTCCGTACCTCTGCTTCAGAACCTTAATCACTCCCTGGTCCATGGGCTGCAATACCGATGTAGTGTTTGGTGGAAAAAATTCAATTTTAATGTTTCTTAAATGAGGCCACTGTTTGGGATGGTCCATAAACACCACAATCTTCCTGTTTTGGCTCCCCATTTTGGCATCTAGTGCTTGAATGTACTCTTCAAATAGGTAGCTTGTCATCCATACTGATTTATTGCTTCTGTAAGTACGTGACAAAGTTCTGACGTTTTTGAAACACCGGGGCTTTCTTGATTTTCCTATGATCAGTAGTGGCAGCTTTTCCGTCCCATCCATATTCGCACCAACTAGCACCGTAGCTCGCACTTCACTTAATTTGCCTACTAGGCAAGATTCTCCCTTCAAAATCAAAGATTTATCCAGAACAACCTGATAAAAAAGTCCGAATTCGTCAACGTTAAAAACGTCACAATGTTTGTAATTACTGATTTTTGCCGGCAGCAGTGTTTCCTTCCATGCTTCCGTTTCCTCTGTACTTACACTCGCAGCTTCGCCACTAATAGTCTTGTAAACTATGCCAGCCCGATTTTTAAAGCGATCCAGCCACCCATTCGACGCAGTAAAAGGCACTTGTAATCGACACGCGATTTCTTCAGCTTTCTCCTTCACGATAATCCAGCTCAAAGGAATGTTTTAACTTCGCTGCTGTTCAAACCACACGAGCAGAGCTTGTTCTACGTCTTCGTATTTTCCGCTTTTAATCTTCTTCCAGCTTGCCGAAGTATTCCCGGCAGAAGCCAAGATCCCTTCTTTCTTTGCTATTATGCCGTTCAAAGTAGACGGCGGCATTCCTAACTCCTTCGCAAGAGCAACACGTGAAAGAGTAGACGACTCTACTTTTCTTATAATGTCCACTTTATCTTTAATAGAAAGTGCCTTTCTTTTGATGCCTTTTATCTGAGATCCACTCATTTTCACAATGATCTGAAAACTTTACTTCACTGACGATGCAATTTTCGTAATCTCAATAATGTTATGCTACGTCTGGCAATGCTTGGCTAACAAGTTAGATCACACAGAACAGCGATAAAAGCCACGAACAAAGAATATAGGAGGCCACGAATGAAAACATGATGCTTAGAGATACGGGAAAATCGCAATTGCGATAAATGCGAATTTTACTTTTTTCTCGTTTTTTTCAGCTACCTGTAACTAATATGACTATGTATACCCAACATTTGCAAAACTGAATGTGCGACAAAATGCGATAACTAAGGGTTCTTGCGAATTATTCCCATAAATGCGGAAAGTGCCGAATTTACCGATTAATGTTGAATATTATGTTTTATTACATTTTCGCGACGCAACTTTGAAATTTGCGAGTTCTCAGCAAGGAAAACATCGGCTAAATAATCTATATTTACGAGTAAAAATCGATACGTACGAACATAGATTGTTGTCGTGAAAACAATCAATTATGGTAAAAAATCAATTTGAAAATTGCTGCTGTTATTGCCGCATAATATCCACTGTTTATCGCCAGTAAAACGATGTTTTTGGAGAAATTATTTCGTAGTTTCATTTGGTTGTGCTAATAAAAGGAATATTCCAATTGTTTGTACAGATTCTTTTTAAAAATTAGAGTAATAAGGTTATGCTTATATAGGTTTATATCGCGCCGGCCCTCATTTCTTGTATTTGACCATTATAATTAAAACTGTAGAGTACGTATCGTGATACGAATAGACAATGTTTGTTAGGCATTCTCTTTGCTTTGGGGAATGTTATATGATATGATGAAAGTATTCTCTACAATGTGTGAGTTATAGGTTATGCTACATGTCGTCCGGCGATTTCTCCGTGAATTCGGATACTGTTTTACAGATTGTCAGTCAAGTCGCAAAAAGGTAGATCAGTAATTGCGTGTTTGCATATTCTGTTTAACTTAAGAAAACCTTTGAGACTGATAAGATGTGATCATTTAAATCTTTGGAATAGATATGAAAGGTGCACAATAACGTTCACAGGATTGTCCGCATTCGTCTATACAAGTTGTATTGGCAGCAGTGTTAAGTCTCCTGTTGTGTGTGTGGTTTTTATTTTTACTAAGGGAGTGTTAGAAGTATTAAAATCCTACTATCAGTATTAAAGAAATGTAGAAACTTGACACCATAAATTTTTCAGAAATGTGAGATCTCTGAAAATAAAGGCATCAGCCTGGCTAATTGGCAAGATTGAGCTCAAGTACTGTTGGTTGGTTGTATGACGTGAGACGAGGGTACCTGAGCAATGCTTAAAAGATCCAAAGGTCATGTTCTCATTATGCAATCAACAATATCAGGTGTTGTGCAGCAACTCAAATATTGAGGGCCGGCAGCGAGTTGTATTAGTTCACTGATACAATGGTGCCAATTGTTAGAATAAAGCGAGCTGTGGTCAGGCGACAATGCTTGTCTTATGAAGTTTACTGTGTGACAGGTGGAATGACGACAATACCGGGCTCTCCTGGACTCGGTGGACGAATCGATTCAAATTCTGTGAGATGTCTATGAAATCCTTTTGTGTGGTTTTCCTACTAACTCTTTGCCAAGTTCCATTCATTTGTTTTAATAACTTATCTTATGAGGTTGGATTTAAGAAGTGCCATTTGACCATTAAACCACCGGCAAATAGAAATTCAATGCCCGTCATTGAAAAGGAAATAATGAGGGAGTAAACATACATTTTATTATTTAGTTAATTATCCATCGTATGTTATTTACCTAAAGTTAAGTAAATGTATGATTCACATTATTATATTGAATGCTTATGCTATTTATCAGAAACACCCATATTTCCAATCCTGCACAGGTTTGAATTAGTTTCCGTGCATATTATTTTTAACCTGTTAAAGTTTTATTGACACACAAAGTGATAAAAATGTCCAGCATAACTCAACAAATTGCTAGCGTTTCGCCCCAGTGTGCCAATTGGGCTCTTCAGTTGGTAAAGGCACACCTACCAAGTTGTGCAGCAGGTACACACTGAGAAGGCCATACAAGACGCTTTGCTACAAATACAGCCACGTCACGAGTATGCCAGTGCACCACGGGAGTATACCTGGTGACGAACTTTTAAATGCTACAAAATGCCAATTTTTAAATTTCAAAATGCTCCAAAATGATATTTTTCAAAATGAAAGTGCTACAAAATCAATTTGAAAATGCTATTTTCTCGTATCTTTAATGATGCTGTATATTGTAGTCGGTCTTGAGCGGGTTTCATCATAGCGTGATGTCATTTAGCCTTGAAATGCTCGCCCGGTTAGTGACCCGCGAACACTCGGAACGGCTGTATTCTTTCATTCGGAACACCGGGCCCGGTCAGAGACCCGCGAACACGCGTAACAGCTGTATTCTTTCATTCGGAACACCGGATGTATCTTCCGCAGAGATTGGCGAGTTTTGATTCTAAGTCAGTTGTCTCTCAGTGAACGTCTTATACTCTAAGGGAATTCAAAATCTGAACTATTTAACTGGGAAAACCTCTTATGCATGAACACTTTATATGGGAAAAATATACATGTATCTTATGGGACGAATCACGGGACTGAGAATATCGGACGTCTTAAGAGGAAAAACGTTTTATGCGGGAACTTCTTAACCGAGTTTTACTGTATTGTGATGGCCAGAAGGACCGTCACATTAATATATTGACCTGCAGTGTACCTGGGGCCCAAGCCAGTTACTCTGTCATTCGATTTTCAGGAGGATGCAGAAGGTGGTCCCATGCTAAAAGTTAGTTACATGGATTGTTACATGCTTCTGGGTCAAAATGCTAAAAGAAACCCAACGTAAACCAAAAGTAAAGGGGAAGAGTAAGCTACAATTACGTACTAACAAAGACACTGGTTAAAAAGAACTCAATTTAATGTAAAATAAATAAACAGGCTCCAATATTAAACTTTGCCAACATACAATCTAGAAGTCAAGAAAAAAATCCCTCACTTAAGGATAATGCATTTGGGGAATCACGAAATTAAGAAGAAAGAGAGGTCAGCAGTAAAGAAAAGTTTGAGGTAATGAAGCTATACTCACCCAACTATGCAGACTGGCAAAAAATGTGGATCACTTAGTGAGAATTATATTTAAGTGCCATGTATGAGGGTCCGATTAGTCGCGAAATTGAAACCACACTGAAAATGTGATGGCTCTTTGCACAGATGTGTTGTGCAGGAGGCCAAGAAGCCAAGAAAGAAAGAAGGAAGCTGCTGGAGGCCAGGATTGAATGTGTCCTCACTCAGGGCTGAACAAGTTTGACTGAAACCTCAATTATAGAATGTTACACAGACCATACATGAAACTAAGATCTAGTTATGTTAGTTATTGTTGTTTTAAGGTATAGAACGGCTAGGTCATCTGCCCCTAAAAAACTAAGCTAAGATATTAGGATACGTGAGTGATTAGGTGAACCAAGTATGCAGGTATGAACTATCTACTCAAGAAAAGAAGGACACTCAAACACGAGGAATGCTGTATGCCGAAATATCTTGAGAATGTATTGAAAAATAAAATTGGGTGAGAAAAAATGTTCAACTGGACTGTGCTAAATAGAATAATGTACATAGGTTAAGGTGGAAGTAATCCATCCAACGAGCGTAGCATCAAGTTAAGTTGAGAAAGAGAAAGATTACAGGGACCTGGCACGAAGTAATCCATCAAACGAGCGTAGCATCAAGTTAAGTTGAGAAAGAGAAAGATTACAGGGACCTGGCACGAGGTTATAAGGAAAGGTGGGACACTGTGAAAGTAGTGAACAGCGAGCCAAAAAGGAGAGTCCCATAGTAAAAAAAATTCCTCTCGGCACGCCGGAAGGCGGAGGTAGATTTCACCGGGCAAACTAGGGGATAGGCAATAATACATGTAGGCAAAACATGCAGGTTTTCGTAGGTGGATCAGACCTCATTTACTGCGAGAAAGTATTTTACAATTGGAGGTTTTTTTCCCTGTCTTTCTATGCATATTTTTAACATTTTATTGTCTTATGGGGATGGTAACCGTCTTGTCATTTGGGGTTCATTTTTATACTTGTGATCACACTGTCCTTATGCAAGGTTTGGAACTGATATGTAACTATCTAACAGTCTGTTACTTCTTCACGCAAAATTTTATCTCCCGCAGAGATGTTGGTTGGTTCCTCAGTTTAGGGGCTGCGACAACGTGGTCTTGTAACCCCGTGTACATTGGGTGTGTGTAGAATTTGTCTGATAAACGGTGTTAATTTTGATGACTGTATTAGTCTGTATTTCAGGTAAGGTCTGCAGAAGGTCAATTTTAAGTAGTAGTACCTAATTTTGTACCAAATACTACCATCAACGACACCTAGCTGTGAACTTGGCTGCTAGATGGCACCGCAACCACCAACTTTCAACGAACGTTGTGACAAACTAAAGAGCCTACTTTTCTTAAAATTAAGATTCATGCCAATGATTAATATCCAGTATATGAACCTATCTAGAATAATGACGAAATTAAGTTGGTAATATCGGAATGTCTTAATTAGTTGGAAATACTGTATACTAGGCATAATGTAGCCTAATAGAGCAATACAGTTGGCAGCCCTGGTGACTGAATATATTCTTAATTCCATCTCTTAAGGTACAGAATACAAAATGTGGTTGAAGTCCAAAGGACGTTACATGGAGTTAGACATTGGATCTATCAGCACACGTAAAAGCACGTTGGCAACAATGTCATGCGTGTGCTGGTCAGAAATAATCGGAAATATTATGATATCTTTTTGTGCCAATTTTGGATGAAATCCATTTGTTAGTATAGAAGTTACATGTATTTTAAAATTGGAGCTATCATCAGGCATAGAATCATGTTGGCATCACTGACTTATATCAATTACTCCAAATTAATCTAGGATGTCAGGTGCTATACGTATGCCAAGTATAGACCTGTTGGCTTGCATACTTTCTGTTATATTGATATTAGGGTAAAAAATATAGACACCATTTATTAACAGTTGGCAGCCCTAATTGCTCTTAAGAATACGTATAGTCATATCTGTTATGTTACACATAGCACATACGAAATTTGGTTGAAATCCAACTGACAGTATAGAAGTTACATGTATTTAAAAATTGGTCCTATCAGCAGGCTTAGAATCATGTTGGTAAAACTGACGTATATAAGATACTCCAAATTAATGTAAAATGTCAGGTACTATACGTGTGCATAGTTTAAAGCTGTCGGCTTGCATACTTTCTGATATATTGGTATTTGGATAAAAAATAGAGAGAGCAATTATTAACAGTTGGCAGCCCTGGTGCCTCTTAAGAATACGCTCAGTCATACCTGCTTATGTGCACATATTACATACAAAATTTGGTTGAAATCCAAATGATAGTGTAGAAGTTATATGCATTTAAAAATTGGACCTATCAGAAGGCTTAAAATTATTTTGGCAACACTGTCATGTATGGCCTCCTGGAAATTAAACTGGAATAGTATTATCTACATGTGTGCCATTTGGGAATAGCTCCCATGTATACCTTCCATGATATCCAACATGGAGCTCAACTTTCTAGTGCGTTTTTTAGCAGTTGGTAGCACTGACATCTTTTTCAAATATGGGCTTGAGATATTCCGGTATACATCTTTACTCATGCTAAATTTGGTTTCGATTGCTGCAGCCGTTTAGGAGTTGATAGGGGGGGGGGGGGAGCACACACACACAGCCAGACAGACAGGACAGACAGACACATTTTTCCGGATCGATCTCATAAGTCTACTTTTTCCTCATTTTTGCAAAGTGTGAAAAGTAGGCTAAAAATGAATGTGATCTCGTCAATTGCGTTATCTTGGCAACCTCTGATAGCTCATCCCTCATCAATTTAGAAGCCTTGTCATGGTAACCTCTGATGGCACTTGGCATTTTCTTTAATTCCGAAATCATTTTTCTCATCCCTTGGCGTAATGGTGGGTCGTATCAAAAATTCTTTCAGACAAAAGTTTTAGGTAATTATTAGGGGAATATTTTCCATTTTGTACGGTTTTGATATTGTGCCTATTAAGAGAGATATGATTAATGTTTCCCGAAAAACCCACTTTTTTCCACCCCTTTGGTCAATGGTTGGTGCTATCAAAAAACTTATTTGACATACATTTTTGGCACTTATCCGATACATATTCTGAACTTTGAATGGATTCGATATTTCACTTATTAAGAGAGTTATAGAGAAATTTCACTTTTTCGAAAAAAAAAAAGCCCCCCATTTTCACCCCCTTCGATCGATTTTGCCCATTAACGAACTCGACTGAGATTTTAATGGGATACTTATTATGTAAAAAATTCAAAGTGATTGGGGCAAAATTACGGCAGTTATCGTGTCCACAAGAAACTGATATATGTACATATATATATATGGCATTTTCTTCAATTCCGAAATCATTTTTCTCATCCCTTGGCGTAATGGTGGGTCGTATCAAAATTCTTTCAGACAATATATATATATATACATAAATTATATATAAACTTTTGAACTGACGGTGGTTTTGGGGTCTGGGGGATGTCAAACGCGAAGATATGTCACAATTTTCCGGAAGTCGAAACGTGGTACCCATTGCAATAGTTAGCTTTCTAATGAAATCTACCTAATAAGTAAGGCATCGTTAGAGAAATGGTTAGCACAAATTGAGAAGATGCCAACATACCATTAGTCCAAGTTGGGCAAAATACTCACAACATGTATTTTCGATACAAAATACAATGACTGAATCCTTGAAAATACAAAATTCAAAATTGTGTTTTAAAATTAAATTGAAAATACTGAACATTTTCAGTACTGTATGCTTGTTAACCATTGATTTGAAAAATCTTCTTTGCTGGAAGTAATAGGTATTTTCAGATTTATTTTAGAATACAATTTTGTATTTTTAACGAATCAGTTCTTGTATTTTGTATCAAAAATGCATTTCTTGAGTATTTTGCCAAACTCTGCCATAAGTGCATTTGATCGAACCGCACAGGAGCATGTCGGGATGTACACAATAAACTGCATGTAGAAGGAGCCACGTCAGGTAATCACGAGTCAAAGAAATCTAAGGGGCAGTAAAATAAAAATGAGGCAGATGCAGTCAAATTAAAACAGGACAGATGGAAAAAAAAGTAGGTGCACTGTGTGTTATTTCAAAAGTACTCGCCATAACTGTTCATACATGAAAACCAGACAGATGGACAAAAAGTAAGTACGCTGTGTGTTATTTCAAATGTTAATATATTTATCCCACTGTGGGATAAGTGATGCCTTTTTGGAAAAATGTTTGTGGTTGCCTCCAGAACCATGTTTGTACTCAGGCGTTCACCTCTGCTTCTGAAGCAAATCGACTGCCACGAATGTCTTTCTTCATGGCTCCAAAGATATGGAAGTCGCATGGAGAGAGATCGGGACTGTATGGAGGATGTGTAAGTGGTTCCTAGCGAAACTTCTGCAGCGAAGTCGAAACAACCCTGGCAACATGTGGACGGGCATTGTCATGCAACGGAATGATGCCGTTTGTTAACATTCGTGGGCGTTTGGACTTGATGGCGCAATTCAATTTGTGCCAAGTGTCCACGTACCGCTGGGCTTTAATTGCGGTGCCGTGTTCCAGAAAGTAAATGAGCAGTGGCCTTTCGGTCATCATGACTTTCCCTATGTTTGCATGCACGGCTTTGGATTTCTTCGATGGGGGTGAATCCATGTGCTTCCATTGTTGGCTCTGACGCTTGCTCTCTGGCTCGTGATGACACCATGTTTCATCTCCCACGACAATACGGGACAGGGAACGATCGTCTTCCTCCTGATGCCATTCCAGGTGCTCCAGTGATGTCGACATTCTCTTCAACTTCTGCTCCTCCGTCAGGCTGTGGGGAACCCACTGCGCACAGATTTTCCGGTACTTCAGATGCTCCGTAATGATGGTGTGAGCGGTACCGTGACTGATGCCCACCATGAGCCGAATTTCTTCTGCCGTCGGTTAGTTCGGATGGCAGCATCCACCGCAGCAATGACAGCAGGGTAATGACACGATGAGCCTGTCCTGGTTAATCACTGTCTTTCAATGACATTCTACCTTCTCGAAATCATTTATTCCACGCAAACACACACGTACGTGACATACTGTGTTCACCGTAGACAGCAGACATTCGTGCATGGATTTCACTTCCTGACACTCCATCCACAGTCAAAAACCACACTACACGTTGCTGTTCCCGGCCTCCATAGTGACGTCGGAGGCACACATGACTCAGTGACTACACATCAAGCACGTCTAACACATAAATGGCACAGAGGGAACGTTCACGCTGTTCCTGATTCCCAATAGAGGCCACCACTATACACACACCTACCTGCGTTACCACCGCCAGCACCATGCTCGTTATATCGTCTGTTCGTTTTTATTTGACTGTCCCTCATAGGAAGGAAGTATCAAATACATGCGGTTTGAGCTTTAGAAAAGATGAAGGGTTGCAATAAAGAGAATCAACGGAGGTAGCTTTGTTAATGACTTAAGGAATTCTCGCAACCACTCAAAGGACAAACATCTCAGGGGTTTACGAACGTCACAGAGTGACTGATAGGGCCAATAGCCAAGCTATGCCCAGGTCACAAAACTGAACCTCAAATCTTCAAATATGCACTCACAAATGAGCACGAAAATTAGGTACCACTAAAAACAAACCTCAGAGGTATATGGAAGGAGAAATGTGTAACGAATTGCACTCTATTAAAATTAAAGCCATATTTCAACTATTAGAAAAATGTATCATTTTAGGAATTCTTGAAATTTGATAATGTGTTACTACAATCATTCGGAGTAAAAAATATCCTTCGGGAAACAGTTGTTCAAATAAGAGAATCAGAAACAGTAAGTGTGAACACAGTGGCAGAACTACTTGCACAATTGGCACTCGGACAGGGTGTCTACCGGTAACGAAAGTAACGAAAAAGTAACGAATTTTACAAATGGGTAACGAAAGTAACGAAAAAGTAACGAATTTTACATACGGGTAACGAAAAATTTCTGAAGGTGGATTGAATCATTTAAACTCGCGCCTCTAGGCTCAGATATTGCGATGAAGCGAGTTTCGCGCAAGCGGCGCCGATTGCATAAGCTATATTTCCCCGTACCCGACCTCGAGGAAATGCATACTGAGGGTACCCTGACTGGTAGGCCTATACATCGTTCAGCGTATATTTTCGGCATCAAGAAGACTTTTTAGTTTTGTGTGAAATATTTGTGTGTGTTATTAGGAAACCTGACTTTTTGCGAGACGTTTATTCGCGAAAACTTGTAAACTAAACTAATCAGAAACCTCGGATTTCACGCATTTATTTGGAGACTATGTCAAATTGAAGTCCAGAAATAACGCGAAATAATTTAATGTCGCAATCTTGCGAAATGTTACCGTCTCGAAAAAGAATTATGAAAAAGCTTCGAAATACGTAGGCTACGGTATAACTTATTTTAAAAATCTGTCTCGTAAATTTGCGACATCCAGTATGGTTAATTCGAAATTCCTTGATATGTCGAATTTTCCTTCGAACTTTGGTTCCATCGGATATATTACAATCTAACCAGTTATTTCGAAAACTTGTATAATTCGTGATTCACTTTCGAAAGAAAACTTGTCCTCTTGTATTATTCGTGCAATCCTCTCAGAATAATTCTTAATATTTGATACCTACTTCGAACATTCATACACAAGACGGCCGACTGACCGCACGACTTGCCTGCGGGAATCTCGTCAAATGGACCGAGATCGACGCCAGTTGCGTAAAATCATAAAACCCGTCCCCTATCGTGAACTTGTGACCACGAGGACTGCGGGAATCCCGTCAATGGTGATTGGGCACCAATCACGAAACATTCCGAAACCTACTCGCTAATTTTCCCATGACCGTATACTTAAAAGCGTAGGCCTACGGGGAGCAGGAAGTGCATCAACCCACTTAGAAATGCCAGCCTACGTAGCATCGCGATACTAATTTCTCCTCGTGATCCACCCTGAACTGATGAACTCCCAACAACAGCATAGGGACAGCGGGAATCACGGCGCCGACCATACAACATGTCCATAACTACTCGTGAATTTTAACCATGCCCAACCTTGAGCTTGCCTCCACCATTCTGTTAGGACAGATAGACAATATTGTTCAACGGCCGGGTGCGGCGCGGATTGCATAATATCGCGAGGACAACGTGAATCTCGTAAAACGACAGAGAGCGGCAGCGATTGCGATACATCGCGATATTTCTCCGCATTCAATGACGAGGACAACTGGATTCTTGTCAAACGGTCAGCAAGTGGCGCCGATTGTGTAATAATGCTGTATTTTCTCGTGCCCAACCTCAAGGACAATGGAAATCTCGTCGAACGACTGAAAGTGACGCTGATTATCTAAATCGCGATATTTATCCGTGTTCTATCGTGAAAACTACGGGAATCTCGACAAACGGGTGAGACCAGCGCCGATCGTGTAACATCTCGATATTTCTCCGTACTTGACTGCGAAGACAGAATTCGGTTACAATCACGTAACGTGCCATAAATTTCTACGTGATCTACCGTGGGGACAAAGGAAATCTCGACTAACGGTCAAGAGCAGAGCAACCTCTTGGCAATTATAAATATGCCTTGTGCACAAGACGACATATTAGCTGAAACAACTCATTTGATAATAAATATATAGTATTTATTATTTTTAACATTTTTTATAACTCCCTAAGTGAATTTTATTTACCACTTTAAACACAGTTCATTGTTGTTTTTCTTCACCGCGTGATGAGGCCCTTTGCTTGCAGACCGCAGACGTATCTTGAATTCAAAGGTAACTAAAATTAACTAAAAGGTAACTAAAAGGTAGCTAAAAAGTAACTAATTTTTACTTCATCCTTACAGTAGACACCCTGTCGGAAGACTCCAATCAAATCACACCAATTGTTGGTTGGTTGTCAGTTCAGGGGCTGCGACAACGGAGTCATGTAGCCCCCATGTACTTTGGGTGTGTGTAGAATCTGTCTGATAACCGGTGTATATTGTGATGGCTGTATTAGCACACCAAGCAAAGATAAAATTTAATACCTCACCTCCAATATATTTCCACTTCCAGAAGCGAAAGGCATATGTAAAGATAAAACTTGTGAATGAAAGTAATTATATAGATAAAAACCGTAGGTAAGCTGTATCTTCTCAAAGAAAAATTCATATAAAAGTCTTTAACTAATGCAAACAAACGATGCAGCCACCTTCTCGCATGAGAGAGTCCCCCACGAGAGCCCGTCAGTACTGCATGGCACCAAAAGGACAGTAGTATGCGCCAAGATCAGACAGGGAGAGCCACGCAAGTAATAGCCAATGACCAATTTTTTTATAAACATCAATTTTATTTATTTATTTCTTATAGCAAAGTGATGATACATAGCGGCAAAAAATTATAAACAAACAAATAACAAAAAGGTTAAAATATATTTACAATGTAGATTGTAGGTACCGTAATTGTTAAGACATTTACAGCATAATGTCCAGTGTATTCGGCCAGTTGACAGCATCATTGGTGGCACTGTGTAGGTCTTGGATGGTTCCTTCAAATCTCCTCCTTGGACACTTGAGGACAACAGGCTGAATGGTCTGAGGTACATTGGCACAGTCTCAGAATGGGCTTTGAGATGTTCCCCACTTGAGCAAGCCAGAAATTGCTTTGTGCGTGATTTGTGCGGACCCTGTTTGGACCATGTTATGCTTAAAGGAACCAAGCGACGTTTTTCCTGAAATTGAATTATAAGTGCCATCTTGTGGAGGAAATATTAAACTATCTGCCCAGCAAATATGGTTTTCAGACATGGAATAATTATTTTACATTTTAAGTTTGAAGAAAGTACTTGTTATGTATGGCAGATTGGAGAAAACGCATTACAGAACCAAGCGCCATGCAATCTTAAAGTGAGGTTAAATCAGTGACTAAATATTCTGCATAACAGATGATGATGATGATGATAATTGTTGTTTTAAGGGGCCTAACATCTAGGTTATCGGCCCAGTGCATAACAGAACCAAGCGCCTTGCATATGACGTGTTTGTATTGCTCTTTTGATCTAATTGGGTTTTAGCCATTTTGCAATGAATAAGTTTCTTAAAAGTCTAATAATATTTTGTATGAAAGAGTAAAAGATTGTAAAAATAAGCTACCAAAAGAAATAATAAGTGTAGGCACACTGATAAAACAGATACCCAGGATACAGATCCCATTATCCATGTGGTTAGACTGAATTTTATGGTTAACCAATATATCTCGCTTGGAAGATGATGGTTGTTGTTTTAAGGGGCGTAACAGTGAGGTCATCTTCCCCTAGACCACTTTCACTGTTATGCACCACATGTGTAAGGAGGAACATAGCAACCTTGTTGATAAACTAAGATATCAGGCAATGTTTGCCAGTATTTCTATTTAAAGAGCAAACCTCAAAGCAATATATAACTTTAGTACATCTGACTTACTAGACCGAAATAATTGCCATCAGCAACAAATGATGAAGAGTGAGAAAATATTGCAAAATAAAGACCGTAATTTGCTCCTGGATATAGTAGAATACGCGTGTAATCGATGACATTGAAGGGTGTAAAGCTTTTAATGATTTTGAGGTTGTGAGTGAATGGAATGTGGATATTTTGTTGTTGGTTCATAAGCACAGTTAATTTTGTATTCCACTACAGTTTATCGTTCTGTTGATGGGGCATAAAATGCATAATAATATTATTAATAATAATAGAAAACTATTTTGAATTTCGTGTGAATTTGTACAAAAATAACCCCCAGCACTACAGCCCTTGAAGAGCCTAGGCCTACCAAGCGACCACTGCCCAGCCATTCGGCCTGCAGATATTGGGGTGACGCGTGGTCAGTGCATAGGGTCCCCTCAGCCGTTAATCTTGGTTTTCGTGACCGGGACGCTGTCTCACTGTCAGACAGCTACTCAATTGTCCTCACGAGGCTGAGTGCACCCCGTTCCAGCTCTCACATCAGTTTCTAAAATCCCTGACGGAGCCGGCAATCGAACCCGGGGCCTCCGGGTGAGAGGCAGGCACGTTACCCCAACTATTGCAATCAAAAAGAGTGTAATATCCACAAGGAATGTGGGTGATCCAAATTGAGTCCCTGGCTGTGCTGAAGGATCACTATTCAGGAGCTCAGAGCCGGTGTTTACTTGCGGTAGGGTGGCCAGACCCTTTCCAATCCTCCCCCCTGCCATAGCATCCGGCAGGTGCCCATTTTGCATCACAAGGCTAGGAGACCACGTACCAGACCATAAAAAAACTTTTTAATTTCTGGGCAGTGCCGGGAATCGAACCTGGGACCTCGGGGGTGACAGCCAACAATGCTATCCACGTCACCACGTGGCGGTCTATATTTCATTAGAGAATGACAATCCGCTATGCTGTGCATGTAGACATTCATACCGAAACCAAGTGCCTGGTTCCATTTCAATTATTGTCAATGGTAAATAATCAATAAAGCATAAAGGAACCAAGTGCCATTTTTTAGTATATTCAAGTAACTTACAAAGGTAAAATAAAATTATGTATGTAATAAAGTAAAATACATCCCCTTTTACGTAATTATGTTATTTTCAAATTCCACACGTGCAATAGGAATTAAATATCGAAGGTTAACTTTGAGCCTCAATATCTCAGTTCCATCTTGATGGTGGTTGGTTCCTTTGTGCATAACATGGTCTCAGTAAATGAAACCAGGCAGTTCTTTGCAGGAATCAGTTATTAAACCCAGATGGTCTGATTTTGATGCAGCCCATTCTTCATACCAGGTTTTGTCGGCAGTGAATGTGATGAAATTAGCTTCTCCCCCAGCTTCCATGGAGGATTTCTGGATCTCAATCTCACCTTTTTCTGAAAATTACAGTCCTGGTGTATGGGCAGTTTGGGATTACTGCGACATTTCCGCCATAAGTTTTGCAGAGTTGTTTTTCTTCGTACATGAGATGGGTGGATGTTGGATAGCACTGGCAACCACTTCAAAGGTGTGGATTTGATTGTGCCTGATATTGTTCTCATATCATTCAATTGCATATCAATAGGAACGAGACAAAACGAGGGGCGGGAAGAGAGAAGAAAACCCTGGAAACCACAAAAAAGAAATATATACAGTATATTCATTCCAAATGAATTGTAGGATGGCTCACTTCAAAAGTATTCCATCTATTCAGTACTACAGTAGGTACTATTTATTTATCGTATGGCTTTTAGTGCTGGGAGTGTCCAAGGACATGCTCGGCTTGCCAGAGGCTGTAGCTGCTTCAAGCGGACACCCATGGGGTGAGCTACAAGTTCCGTTCAATTTCATGGGGTTCCAACATTCGCTACCAGATGTCACTGACACCTAGTGGTGAACGTTGGAACTTCGATAGAGGGTTTCAGCGAAATCTAACCTAGAAATTTAGCTTCACACAAGTTAATTTAGTGGTAGGATCTATTACATGCCATAAATCTATGACATGGGATTGCCGGCTTTACTTCCCTTCCGAAGGAAGGCATACTGAAGGATTTTAATGCTCTTAAAAAATCCGACAACTTCGTCCAGGGTTGAACCCGCGATCTTGGGCACAGCAGTTCAGCATGGTACCAACTACGCCACTGAAGCCGCTAATACTAGGTACTTTAATTCATAGAAAAGGTGCAATGCTTAAGATGAAATCAATATCTGTTATAAATATTGTAAGTCGATAAGGATCCGCAAAAGAATGGTTAGATTTATATCAATGTCTAAATAGATTCTTGAGTCGCTAATCAGCCAAGCAACTATGTGAAGTACATTGCATCAAAGACAATGTACAGCATGTCACCATCTTTCTCTACACTAACTTTGGCCAAAGATCTAACCTACTGAACATTCACAATGTCTAAACAATAGCATCGCAAAGAAGCAGCTGAAACTTATATGAGAAGGAATTTCTCTGCAATTGATTGCTTCATCACTAGCAGAACAGTAACATAATACAGCGGATGTCTTATAAGTAATGTCATTTTTTAAAGAAAATTTTGTTTGGAAAGTTTTCTGACAAGAAATTAAACTATTCTTCAAAGCAGAAACCATCGGATTCTATGGTCTTGAGCCATCTTTCAGCGAGGTTTCTTATCTCACGTCGGTACCAGTCTCTGGGTTTTGATGCAAAGAATTCGGCGAGACCCACTTCCACAGCCTCAATGTTTTCGAAATTTCTTCCATGCAAGAAATAGGCTATGGATCAAAAATGATGGTAATCGGAATGCGCAAGATCAGAGCTGTATGCTGGGTGTTGCAGGAATTTGACTCCTCCCGATTCCTGAATTTTTGCCATGGTTGTTCATGCGGTATGACGTCTTGCATTGTCCTGCTGCAAGAGAACTCTATTTTGGTTAATTAATGCGGGGTGTCTTCGTCTCAAAATTTCATGAACTCGTTCCAGTTGTTGAGAATAAAGATCCGCATTGACTGCACGCCCGTTTGGAACTGTGGCAACAGTTGGTAGCACAACTGGATATGTGTTTTGTTTAGGTTGTAGCTCTGTTGATGACTAGTAAGTCGATCGTGATGGCCGCTAAGATAAAATAATAAAAACGTATTGCCACACACAATGTCAGTATTCTTAATTAATGTGCTATAGAACAAACTCCCAGTGAATCACTCCTTCAAAATTCCACTAGATACACGGCACTTTGGGGCAGAATCGATCTTTTTTATCGATGAATTTGGCAGGTTGACGGGAACTGAGCCACTGTTTCGAGGCATCAGTGTTGCTGTAATAGATCGATTTTTCATCACATGTGACAATTCTCCTGATAAATCCATCGTCCATGGGATTACCGATAAGCTGACGACAGATATCCACTCTATGTTGAGCCTGTTCAGGGGTCAATTCATGAGGAACAGCTTCTGTTTGATTTTCCAAGTTTCTTAATCTGGCGATGTATGGTATGTTTTGATGCACCACCTTCTTCTGACAGCCTACGAGTACTTCTTTGCAGATTTTCTTCTAAAACTTGGCGTGAATTCTCATAGTATTCCCACACGCTCACTTAACGACACCTTCTCCTTCTACTCGACGTATTCTTCGAGCCACGGCAGCAGCTTTGTAATTTTGTTTCCAGGAGTTCTTTAGAAGGACCCTAACCTCCAACTTTGTAAGTTCCATTTATGATTGTGTATCAACAACTGACGACTGATACATTCTCACAATATACACAATTCTAGTCATGGCCTCTTGTAAGTAGTTTTGGCAAACTGATGAAAACCAATTCTATCTTATAAAAACACCAAACTTAAAAAACGACGTTAGTTGTGAGACATCCTAATATATTTAAAAAATACTAAAAATACTTTTCTCACTTTTTAGGCATGTTGGGTACACAATTAAGAAACACATTAAGACAATCTTTTTTGTTTTGAAGAACATATAAAAAACATAATCTTCTGTTTCATAGAATATCTGTTACATAGAAGATTCCTCGTGTTCCTTGGTTGACTGTTGTGGAATAGGACCAAAGAAGAACAATTGTGGTTGTTATTTATTTTACTGTTAGTAAATAAGGATTGAGCCAAGTTGTGGAAAAAATACAGATATATAAGGTGCATTCAAAAAGTAACGCCTGAGGCTGGAATGCGCAAACCGGTGACGACATCGGCTAATCGTGGCGTGTGTAACGACGTGTGGTTCCGACCAGAGCGTGGAAGGTCACAGCCCATCGCTAGAGGGCACGCGTGCACAACACGTGACGATACAAAGCGAGCAGCAGCATGCATCAATCGTCCAACACTGCCAGTCGCATTGCAAACAGTGACATGGAGGCGTCAAATGAAGAGCAAAGAGGTGTAGTTCGGTTTCTGACAGCGGAAGGAGTAGAGGGAACGGACATTCATCGCCGAATGTCACAAGTGTACGGCGAACACTGCATGTCCCTTGCAAGGGTCAAGGCGTGGCACAAGCATTTCAGGGAAGGACGGGTGTCGTTAGCCGATGATGCCCGGTCTGGGGCACCCCCCTGCATTACCGATGACAACAGCCAGCTGGTTGATGCACTCATTACCCATGGTGTACTGAATGATCAATAACCATCGGATCGACCAATTAAAGGTCTCCGTATCAGACGCATTTTGAGTGAATTCAAAATGGAATAAAGTTTGAGCGTTAAGGAACATGGGCTAGACAATATGACACAAGAAAAAAGAATAGAGAGAGCAGGTAGCTTTAACATGTATATTCATAAATCAAAACATAAATTTTCATTTTGTACAGGTTAACACATAACATAGTTTTCTTTACAACAAAAATAAGTTTGGAGATCTTTAAACATTAAGACCAGGCAAACAAAACTTACTTAAATTGATGGTATATTGGCTTATATATGGCTGAGTTTTACTTAAATTGCTTGGTGCAAAAGGAAAATTAGTGACGCAGCTGATGGTTGGCAGGGAGCAAATCTCGCCATACCTAGGAAAAGGAAGTAGGGGTAACTGAAGAAATTACCAAGAAAACATAACCTATAAAGGTAGCTAATGGCTGACAGGGGCTTATTCCTGCAGTACCCTATGAAATAGAAATGCTTTGTAAGTTGCCAAGATGCAACAGAAATGTTCGCAAAGTAAATGCAATGGCAGACACAGGAAGCGTGAGCTGCATGTAAGTTAATAATTAAAGATTTTCTAAGAAATGAAGATAGCAGAAGCAGGTAGGTAAGTAAGCCTACTACTTGAAAGTGAACCATGAATGGTTAAAGGAAAAAGTACACAAGAAAAAGTGTAATGGCCGACGCATGTATGCGTAAGAGAGATTATTCCCAAAGAAAGAAATGGCTAAAGCCAGCAGATATGTTATACCTCCTAAAAGGAGTGGGAAGAAGAAAACCGAGATATTAAAATTGAGGAATCTTCTAAAGTGGGTTTGTATAAAGCTAACATGATAGAACAGAAAGAACATGAAATATCACTTAGTACAGGTTATGTAAGAATACTTATCTTTAGAACAAAGTGTGGGTAACATCCCCCGTGTGCGTAGAACACTTGAGTACAAAGAAGATGACATAGGTTATGTCAAGTTGTGGTTGTGTTCACAAAAGTACTTAACTGATTTCACTGATGTCACGTAGAACACTTGTTGAGTAGTAAGGATGACCTTAGCTATCACAAAAGTTAAAGACTTGTAGTATGAAGGCGAAGTGATAAAATTCACTTAGTAAGAACTTGCGTAGGAATAGGTTTCCGTAGCACTTGAGGATGTATAGTTGACATCCTAATGTTCATATCGCAGGAACACGTTGAAGGTGATCAAAGTTAGATCACTTGAAAATGTCTTTGAAGACTAGGCGAAGGTTAGATGAACACTTCTTGGCGCAGAATTTAAGTATGGTACATTTAAACAACTTGCAGTTTTTCGTCCGGTATGCAAGACGGGTGGTTAGCATGGCAGCTAATGGGTAAATCACAACGAGGATGGGTCTGCCAGCCTCTTAAATAGCAGACAGGCCAAGGTTCTCGAAGCTTCTATGGCCGAGAATGGAGACATCAGGCCACGTTGTAAGGAAGAAGCACGGTGATTGGCTGGAGCGAGGCCACGTCATGGCGAAGGCCAATAAGCGCGTAGCTTACAGAGACCAGTATGCCATGTGGTCTCAAGTCATGAAGAATGACACTTAGAAAAAATGTCTTAGAGGCGCAATATGACTTATACACTAACAAGTACGTAAATCATTTTAAATATGTTTAGTTTAAACAAGAAAACGTAATACAAGATGAACTGTCACGAGCACATGGTGACGAAAATGAGGTTAGAAAATAAAATTCTGGTTTGACTTTTGACATTATCAAAATGTACAAAATGAACAAATTAATTATTCGCAAATGCGAACAACCCATGACCGCCCAGTCACAGTGAACGCCATAGCCGCCGTGGTCGCTCCACGACAATGCACGACCTCATATGGCCAACACAGTCGCGGCACTCCTGCAGAAATTCAAATGGGAAGTTCTCGGCCACCCTCCATACAGCCCAGACCTCTCTCCCTGTGATTACACCATGTTTGGTCCCCTGAAAAGGGCTCTGCGGGGCCAACGATTCATCTCGGACGCCGACGTCCAGCTGTACGTGCTGGACTGGTTCACATCGCAGCCCAGGGAATTTTGAGACAGCCATTCACCGCCTCATGTCACAGTGGGACAAGTGCCTCAACAGCCAGGGCCAATACTACTTCTAACATACAGGTACTGGTGTCTGTAATTATGCTCCGGCTCGTTACTTTTTGAATGCACCTTATATATATATACCAAAATACAGGAATTGCAGCAACTTCCAAACCTTACAGCAGGCCCCTGCCAATTCAACCCTCCTGGAAGTACATTTTCCATGGATCCTCCCCCCCCCCCCCCCCCCCACTTCTATTCCAGGCAAATGCTAGGATAGTTCCTAACTTATCGCCACAGCTACCTCCTTCCCAATCCTCATCTGAATTATAAATGTACACACTACTACAGATTTATTTATAGTGTATGGCATTTAAGTACATTTAAACAATAAATTACATTATTTCTAGACACTAAATCACAACAAACATCTAGTTCTTGTATAAATTTGATGGAATTTGAGATTGCCAACAGGAATTCCTCATAATACTACTATAGATATTACAGTAAGACAGGTTCTCAGACAAATTCTATACACATGCACACACCCTAGTACATAGGGCTAAATGGCCACTATGTCCAAGCTCCTTCTATGAAACGACAGGGAAAATGAAACTTTTAAATTAAAATATAAAAATAAAAATAACTATGACAGACACATACTCTGCATGCACAGTGACTCGTCATGCAGGGAGCCGTGTTCAGGCTGATACCACTGGAAGGGTATGTGGTGTACCCACCTGATGGGATTGAGAGTACCTCCTCCCCCCCCAAACAGCTTGCATGTTTCCTCTGAGGGTCAAACCTTATCAAGGGAGTAGAAAATTGAATGAGAATGGCATATCTCAAGAAATTGAAATTACTCAAGTTTTTGACCGTGCTGTGCTGTTGCCGTTTCACTTAGCCCTCGTCTATTCCCGGCTTGATTATGGTTCTTTAACATTCGATTCAGCAACCTTGAAAATGACAACAGTGTCCCTGTTATACTGATGGTTCGAAAATGGACAAGGAAAGGAAGGAAGCTTTTAGTTTAACGTGACCATTAATCATGCGCTCCTGAGCCACGGAACCTCCTTTTTACGTGGAATCCGAACCACAGGACATGGCATTTCACTTCGAAAATCTCACATGCATTGACCGGGAATCGAACCCGGTCAACCTTGGTGAGAGGTCAACAGCTTGACCGCTGCACCACCATGCCCCCCAAAGTGGACAAGAAAGTGGGTTGTGCTTACATCATCGATGGTGCTTATATGAAGATGTGAATCATCCAAGCTTTCAAGCTTGTAACGTGTTTTTCGAGGGGTTTTATGCAACTGGCATAAGTCAGTAGGAAGCCATTCTATATTTATTTACGCGGCAAATTGTTCAGCCAAGAGAATTTTTCATGTTAATTTATTATTATTATTAATTTATTATAATTATTATTTAGATATTTTCGGAGCATTTTATAAAAATTATAAGCATACAGATAGGTTTTCTATGTCTTAGAAAACGCTATCAAGCAAATTATTACGAACGACGATATCATAGAAAATTATCTGATTACGGAATTTTACGGAGTTTTGTCAGTTAGGGTATTTGAGAGACATGACTCACTGGGAATTCAAATACAAGCTGATTCCTGTCGAGAAGTATTACGCAAGGCTGGGTCGCAAGGTCTAGAAAAGGCGAATTGTTGGAACGGAAAACGACTTCTCCCTCTCGCGCGCCGAGTGTAATGAGGCAGAGTGGGGATCTAGCGGTGTGCTCAGCCAATCAGTGGAGACGACGTAAGCTGGAAGACGGTACCGTGGTGGGGGAGCCAACAGGTGCATATATCGTTCGACGCGCCGTGAAACGCGGACAATCTGTGAAATACTTGAGGAGTATGGGTGCGCGTGCGAGTGGCTCCGATGTTCGGTGGAGTTAGCAAGAATCTGTATAGAATTTAACGAGTACGGTTGTACGCGGAAGTCGCTCCGATGTTCCGTGGAGTGGAGAACTAACTTTTGTAAACTTAACCAGTGCGGTTTTACGAGTGTTTGGGTCCGATGTACGGACCATAGAATTATCTAATCTACCAGAATATCATCAAATTTCGACGGAGATGACGACGTCCAGGAGACTGTGGGAAGCACACAGCATCATCCAGTACGAGGGAAATGCTTTGGCAATTTCCAGTGGTAAGCGCAAATGACGCAGAAATACGCAATCTCTCATTTTTCTTTGTTTTATATTTCATAATTCAGTAACTTCATAGCTTGGAAATAAGAGTAAAATCAATTTATCAGACTCCGTTTTCACGTAATTTTCTATCGGTAATATTCAAATCACAACGCTCCAATTTAAATTTTAAACTTATTATTATTATTAATTTTGCTATACTTGTTTTATATAATAAATTCATTTCTTTTACAATGCAATCTTTGCTTTCAGTAGGTAGCATTAGATATAGACCAATTCCTTCTCCTGATACAATTGTTTGTTGGGTTAATGATCAAATCATACCACGATCTGAGTGAATAGATTCTTGACGGTGTTCTACCAGAGCTAGACGTTGTTAAATACAAATTTAGATTTCAGCATTGCATTGAGGTCTTGGCGCCCATTAAAACAACATAGCTTAGGCAAAGGTAAACAATTACATTTTCTCCCAACAGTGTGGGCTAGCGAAACTGTTACATTTGTACGCTCAACGTGGAGCAAAGTAAATACCGTTTCACTTGTCATCCCAGCCTAAGAAAGACTGCTACAAGCTCTGTTCAGAACCTGATTCCACCAGAGGTACCCCAACTGGCTTAGAACCTCACGGCCTGTTGGAATGAGACATGATAGCTCGTGTAATGTACTAGGTGTGGCTTTGGTCCCTGTATGTTCCGGATATCTAGCAAGGTGCCCCTGTGGCTAGTCCTGTATTTGAAAATTTGGGTACATCCTAGTGTGAACATGGGTGCCTCTGTTTATCAGAGGGTGTCCCACTGCATAGTTCTCCATTTTCAGGATGCTAGAATTCTTTAAACAGTTGGTTCGAAAATGGACAAGAAAGTGAGTTGTGATTACATCATCGATGGTGTTTATATAAAGATGTCTTTGCCACAGACTGACAGCGTCTTGCGCTCGTTGCCTTCTATGAACCTCTGCAGGTTGCACTACAGGATGCACGACAGGATGTATCGACTCGTTGAGTTCATGGCACTTCATTGCTTCATGTTTCCCACAACACCCATTGGTGCAGCAAATCCATGACATTCTAGCAGAGTGAAGAAACACTGGCACCAGAATAACCTTCCTGTGGCTACCAAGCACATGAGAATGCAGGAAATGAGTGGATCAAGTTGCGAAAGAGGTAGTATCACTACCACCTCAGCCAATGCAGGTAGCAGCTCTCAGTTATGCTGCCAAGTATTGACACTCTGTGAAACTAAATGACCAGTGGCTAGCTGATTCAAGACCTAGTCAACTGAGTATGATAAGGGAACTTCTCCTTTTTGGAAGAGCTCCTTCCAGGCATGGAGGGAGTCCCATCTTTTTGTGCAGACTCATACCTGATGAGATGCGAAGACCCCACTTTGTAACCTGTGAAGCCACATTCACCATGGCCCATGTTTTAACCGAGTGTGTGGATCTTGCTGATCTACGAAGAAACAATGGTCTGCTGGATACGTTCAATATTAATGAGCCTATGATATCGTGGCTGTTGATTGCATTATCGGCTCTATAGGAGAGAGTGGATTAGGGCCATAAAGTTGAGTTTCCAGGTGTTCCTTATTTATTATTATTTAAAGTTATTGAAATTATAAATTTTGGTACCCACCTCAGAATTTTTGAATAATCAATATTTGTATTTTAACTTCTGTACTGCCCCTTAAAACAATCATCATCATCATCATCATCAACATCATCATCATCTTCTATCTCTGGTTTTCCCTTTCTGGCTTCGTAGTGTGTAACTTTTATTACTGTGTGTGTTAATGGTATTTCACAATTGTTGGTGCATAATTGGAACTTGGTACTGAACTCGAATTCAGCCCAGCTTAGGACCTTTGATCGAGCCGAGGTTCGAACGACTTGTGCACCATTGGAAGGAAAAATTGGAAATTTGAAATTAAAATAATTTAATTAATATATATGTATTATGGGATGCAAATGATGCATAATGAAAGTATTTTGGAGAATTTTGAAGCATTTTGAGGAATTGATTATTTGGAAATATTCTGGTGAATGTGATTTTAACTAAGGAAGAGTTCGATCATTCGAAGCTGGAAATTGTACAAAGCTTCATGTTTGGCACTAGAAAACCAGTTTTGGTTAGCAAGGCGATCATAACAAAGCGATGCAAACGACCCGTGGATAAGAGGCTAGACCCAGGAGCCTTTATTAGAATATTTCAACAGCCAATCAAATAAAAGCACATAATTTTTGTGGGAATCGCTTTTATATAAATTTGGCAGATATAAAGAGAAATAAGCACATCTACAGGTGTAGAATACAATATGAAATTTATTTGTTTGAAAAGAAATATAAATTATTGAATAATAGAGCAACTATGAGTATATTTCTATTAAAATACACCTGTGTGAGGCTAGCTGAGCTAGGCTAGCAGTGACACGCGCCACCGAGAGGAGAAGCGTGGTGTTACTCTCTCACAGCGACTGGACACGAGTGGACGCGTTTGACGCACGCGCACAGAAGAGAAGCATTTATTGCACGCAACATAAGCCCGGTCGACAAGCACCGTTGTACTGTCGAACGACCAAGGGATCGCCGAGGAAGTTCAGAAGAGGAGCCGGCGAAATGAAATTACACTAGTATTGGAGAGACCAGTGTTTATAAAAGTATAACATCATTAGAACGAGACTTCGATTATAAAACAACACTGTACAGAGAAGCAATAACTAACAGCATTATTTATTGCAAGCTACAATATTGCTACAACGATTTCAACTATATAATTCAACAGTTATTACATCACCATCTACATTACAGTCTACATGATGACAGCGAATTTAAGTCGGGGAGGAAAAGTTTATTCTACGTATACTGAAGAGAAGATTATGGAGAACTAAGGAAAATGAAAGGAGGTTAATTTATACCATGGATTGGGAAGTCAGAGTGACTTGGAAATTCAAGGATCGACACAGCTACAATTGCACAACAACTTGCAGTATTCCAATATGAGTTTCTACACTACAAGCAAGATGTCCAACAACACCAGGACGAGATGTCAACTCAGGACTTGCGGATCTACGATGGCGAGACCACTCTGCAGGACAGAGATAAGAAGCAGAAGACCGTTTGCAGCCAATCGAATCAAGAAACGCAGTTCCCAGGCCGCTGGCCGAGAAGATGGCAGATCTACCGTTAGCAGCTCAAGCCGAGACGCAGACCAGGTGATTGCAGCCCGAGTGAGATGGGGTCGCTCGCAGCTGATTTGCACGTGCTTGGCTGTAACTGGTTTCTCTAGGAGGCGAGTGATGGCAGCTTCGACGGAATATCAAGAACAGCTGATAGAGGTATTCCTTGGCTGTAGAAGACGTCTCAAGGTAGAACAACCGTTTGATCTAATATCTGTAGTTTTGCTGTAATAGTAGAAATTCTTATCTTTATTCTTTGTTTTTAATAGCTTAAAATTTTAGAGTTTTATTGTAATTTTTGATAAGTCTTCGTGTGTCGTTTAGGACGTTATTTCATGCATATTTAACTTAGATTTGCGTTTCACGTATTTTTATTTGGAAGGAAACGTTGTATGACCCTCACTTTCGAATGATACTCCTTTTATAAAAGGAATGCTTCGACTATTTGTTTCTTTGGTATCTCAAAGAGATTATTCGATTATTCGATAATATTGTATTTTGGAGAGGAGAGCCTCAATAATGACAAATTGTAAGAACATTTAAACATTATAATTGTTATTTACAATTTCTATGCGTAACAGCAAAAGTATACATTTATATGTCTATAATGCATTGTTATCAAGTAAAGCATTATTGTGAGATGCTCTAATTCTATGTAACAAACATTTTGATGTTAATATACATCTGAAATATTTATTTATAACAATTTGAATGTTATAAAATTCCAATAGCGGAATATAATTTATTAGACAACTAAATAGTCTTGAACTATTTATACTACGAATATACACTATAAAATAGGATCATGGTAGTGACAATTGAGGTCAAATGATGCCTATATTTATCAACAATTAAAGTATAAACATTATTTAAATGAGATGAATAGACCAGGAGATATGTTACTCTACCTGCGGTCTAGTATGTTAAAAACAACTTAAATATGAATGGTTCATATATTTAAATGTACACCAGAAGCGTGAGGATATGTATTTAATTTTATTAACAACTAAAAGACGAGCGAACTACAAATTAACATTGTTAATGTTTGGCAACGTGGATGAACAAGTTTGTTATGGATCAAAGAGAACGAATAGCGCTAATGAAAGGAATAAGAAGTATTTTGTGAATTGTATTATTGTGAACGAACATGCAATTGTTGTAATTTGATGCACGAGGTTTAATAATTTAGACAGTAGTTGAGAGTTAGGAGTGCATTCTGAACGGTAGCATACTTTAGCGTAGTTACCTAGTAAAATCACTAATTCTTCTACAAGTGTGTAGCAAGATGTTTTTTTTTTTTATGGAAGTAATGCCGTGCGGAGTTTTGAAGATTGTTTATTGAGAGGAAAGGAAGGAAGTATGACATGTTTGGAGCGTAGTAAGACGCCATTGATAAGTATTGTTCACTGTATTGCGGAAGGAAGGAATATATTGCTATGTGGAGCAACGAATTGTTACAGGTTGAGTAAAAAGCGCTAACACAAGGGTTAATGTTTAAATTGTTCAAGTCTGAGAGTATTTGTATATGATCCACGTAATGTATAGAGTTTTTAAGTAGTTTCGCATCGATCTTTATCCTATTGTTTTATTTATTGACACGACATTCTAAGCTGTATTTAACTTAAGTGTTTGATACTCAGGCTTATTTATTATGACTTACCACTAGAGAATTTGATCGTTGGTTGAAACTTTGTTCAAGAACTGTTTACGTAACAGAGACACTATGAAGCTGTCAGATCGCGACTGATAGTTTTTAAACCGTGTGAAGCACGAGAACTGTAGATAATGTAAATATTTAAACCTTATATAATTTATAACAGTAGTATTAGAGTAGATAGTTACATTTTATGCACGCCCGTGTATAATGTAGGGTTTTTGTAATGTTAACTTCATTTTCATGAGTGAACAGCTGATTTTAATCAGACTATTTCAGTGACATAGCCACAGGGTGACTGTCAATTACGTAAACATTTTGTGAATCTTAATATAGCTACATTGTTGTAACGAGAATGTTCAGAAACATTTATTCTACAGATAGTAGAACTATCTGACGTGTGTAACAGTTAATTTTAACTTGATTATTTTATGGTGATAGGGATTATTTTTTATTATTTGTATTTGTTTGGAAATAAATCCCAGGCACTAGTTTTTGTTTGCCTGTTCGTTTTTTATAAATCTGATCATCATTTCATTCTTGCAATCGACATACGATAATACTGCGAATTAGTTACTAGAATTCATGTTAGTCTCAACTTTCACCGTTCACACCCGAGATCCGAGATTCTCGTCCTACCATTTTGTGTTTGGGATAGTTTATTTTATTTGTAAATGTGTAACTAATCGGTAGTGTTGTTGCATGGCCGGTATGCATCGAGGGTTCCCTAGTCATTATCCTAGTAGGGTAGTGTTGGTTAACCTGGCTGGGTATCGACCTCCCTACAATCCTGTTCTATCTTTGCGGATATAGGCCATGACCATGCGGGATTCGGGTGCAGTACCAATACCCTAAGAGATCTTTCAAGCCTTTCAAATTAAATTAGTTCCTTTGTTGTCCCCATTAAAATAATTTTCTTGTTTTATGAAATATAATGAATATTTTAAATATATTTTGTGTCATTTTATAACTTGGTCTGTAACTGTTGTAGCTTGTGATGATGGTACCATCCGCTTATGGGTGATCCCACCTGAAGGCTTGACTGAACCCACTAACCAGCCTGATACTGTCTTGGAAGGTCACTTGGAGAAGATTTATTTCATTAAATTCCATCCCTTGGCCAAGGATGTGGTTGCTAGTGGGTCTTACGACATGACTGTCCGCATTTGGGACCTGGCCTCGAAGACTGCAAAAATTACTTTACAGGGTCACACTGATCAGGTAAACATATGGTTTTATCTACTACCAGCATAGTAAGCATTAGTTCGTGAATCATTTAAAAACTAGCAGTTTTAAATGCTTCTGGCTTTTAGCAGCCACAATTTTGATGATTCAAATATCATTGAGAGCATTCCTATAGTATGTTTAGGCTTGTGTACTTGAAGTCCAGAATTGAACATTGCTATGATGATTAGCATAAGACTACTAAGCCACTGAAGATATCGAGGAGTCATTGTCAGTGGTGAAGAGCTGGTTCAAGGCTGCTGCAAAGAAGTGTACAGTCAACCTCGTCTCAAAAAGGAAGCTGGATGACAGACAATATGTTGGCACTGGTTGAGGAGAGAAGGAAACTAATGACTAAATGAGCTGGACTTAAGGACAGTGAGGAAAGGCTGAGAGAGTTGAACAGGGAGATAAGACAGTCTTTGATAGGGACAAGAACTCTCATATCAGAGATAGGCTATATGTGTTGAGTTGGAACAATACACTAATACACTTCCACTAGGTCCCTTGTATGTACCACATCATTTACCATGACGCATCGCTCCATAAAACGTCCTTCCATTGTTCCACAGATCAATGACGGTCTGGTTTGCACCACTGTAAGCAGCGTCAGCCATTGATTCTTGTGACCTTTGGCCTATGGGCAATAGCATGACCATGAAAACTGAGTCCTATCGCCTCTCGATGGATTGTACTGTCACTGATCTGTCTGATTTGCAAGAATAGGCAAGGATGCCGGACGATTGGTTCGTACAGTATGCTTTAGAGTTTGGTGGTCCCTGTCAATTAATTTCTTAAGCGTGCCAGAGCGAAAATGGGGGTTCAGTGCTTCCCTGGCGTTCCTATTTCTATTTCACAGTAACATTGCTAACAGTAGATCTGGTAACTCCTATGAATTCTCTGAGAGAATGCCTGAACTTGAGTATCCCTACAATCATGCCGTTTGACCTCGTTCATTCTCTCCTTTGACTTACTGACTGAAAACACATCTATGATGTTTATGCATTGCCTGATGTCACATAATGCATGTTCAATGGCTTGCCCAGAAATTTTTGGCCACATTGTGCATGATTGAACCTCAAACTTGGAATTTAGAATTTAAATAGAACTAAAATAAATATTGACTTAAACCTATGACATCATAAGGTGCCTTTTTGTTGGTGTTTTTTTTTTTTTTTTTTTTTTTTTCAATAAAATTTCTTGATATATAAGAAAAGTCAGTTTAAATAATGCCTGTTTATCTATTTAAAAAAGAATGTTTTTAGGTTAGCCGTTAAAAACATCTTGTTGAAAGTTTAACAGTTGGTTTGAGCAGCCTCAAATTAGTCTCATGCTATATCAATTCAAGTATTCTTCCTGATGGTGACCATGGAGCAAGTGCAATTGTTCTTATTTTAAACAAGGCTGAGGGCTGCTTTGGCGGCACAGCAAGAACGGGGAAGTCTAGTGAAAAGCCTCTAATTGATTAAAAAGTACTAAATAAGACTTATAAGGATATGGAAACTGAAAGGAGATAGAAGGGTCGAGTACCTCAAAATGGTAAAGAAATTCCAACAGATGAAGAAAGAGGGGTGGAAGAGGAATGGGCTAGATTTAAGAAGACACTAGTAGGTGCAGCAGAAGCAGTATGTGGGAGGACAAGTAGTAAGAACAGGTGGAAGGAAACAACATGGTGGAATGAGAAGACAAAATATATACCATAGTAAGGGAAAAGAATAGAGCCTTTAGGAGGTGGTATCTAAATAGGACGGTAGAGACAAGGGAAGAGTACCAGGAAAGAAAGGAGGCAAAGAGAGTAGTGGCTGAGGAGAGAAGAAAGTGGATGGAGGAGTGGACAAAGATGAAGGAGGATTGTGAAGGTACAAAAAAGGTCCTGTATGGGATGGTAAAAAATAAGAGGCGGAAGGATCCTACGGATTATGTTAGAATGGTGAACAAAAGGGGACAAGAGATAGAAAATAGGGAAGTACTGAAGAAAATGTGGAAAGAATATTTTGAAGAACTTCTGAACCCAAATGGAAACCACGGCGAGGAGGAAGAAATAGGGGAAGAGGAAGATGGACTGCAAACAGAAAAGGACTTAACATGGAAAGAAGTGGAAGATGAAAGAAGGGAAGGCACCGGGTGTGGATGAGTTGAATGTGGAGATGGTGAGAGCAGCAGGAGAGGTGGGGATACAATGGTTGTACCGAGTGATGAAGACAGCATGGAAGGAAAGGAAGACCCCAGAGGACTGGAGAAAGGGAATAATTGTCCCGATCTTCAAGAAAGGTAGTAGAACAGAATGAAGAAACTATCGGGGAATAACACTGATGAGTCATTGTGCAAAGATGTTTGAGAAAGTTTTGGAAAGGAGAATTAGGACAAGGATAGAAGGAGGGATGAGGGAAGAACAACATGACTTCAGAGAAAGAAGGTCCACAGTGGATTTGATTTTTGCTGTAAGGCAGTTACAAGAACAGCACTATGAGTATGGAACAGATCTACTGATGGCCTTCCTGGACATTGAGAAAGCATATGACAGTATATGCAGAAACATAATATGAAAGTCCCTGGAGGATAGAGGAGTAGAAAAATGGACTATAAGGACTATAAAGGAGATGTATAAGAGAAGCGTGAGCTGTGTGAAAGTGGGAGGAGAGAGATCGGACTGGTTGGAACAGAGAAACGGCCTGAAATAAGGAAGTGCACTGTCACCGTTACTTTTCATTGTGGTGATGGATGACATAATGACCCGAGTGGCACAAGTAATTGGGGAAGGAAAGATGAAAGCAATGGTGTTTGCTGATGATTTGATGATTTGGGGAAACAAGGAGGAGGAGGTACAGGAACAGTTGGACGTGTGGGAAGGAATAATACAAGGATATGGGATGAAATTTAGCATAAATAAGAGTGAGATGGTGATCTCAACAAGGAAGAAGGAAAGAACCACAACAGGAATAACAATTGGTGGGGAACAGCTGAAAAAAGTGGGGAGTTTCAAGTATCTGGGAAGCCTGATACAAGATAATGGAAGAAACGATAGAAAAATAAATGAGCGAGGGAGATATGCAGAAGCATTCCGGAGGAGTGTGATAAGCATGTTATGGAGCAAGGATATCCCTCAGAACAGCAAAAAGATCATATATCGGACGTACTATGTCCCTATCCTGACGTATGCCTCGGAGACCTGGGTTATGAAAGGAAGGGAGAAGAGCAAAATACAGGCCAGTGAGATGAGGTTCTTGAGAAGCAGTATTGGAGCTACAAAGATGGACAGAATAAGAAATGAGAGGGCCAGAGAATTAATGAAGGAGGAACCATTACAGGAAGGTATAGAGAAATCCAGACTTAGATGGTATGGACATGTAAAACGAATGGAGGAGAAGAGGATACCCAAGAGGATACACGAGATGAAGTGGGAAGGAAAGAGACCGAGAGGAAGACCGAGAGACAGGTGGCTGAAGGGGGTGGAAGAAAGCGTGAAGAAGAGAGGAGAAGCCTGGACAAGGGTGGAGGCTGAGAGATGGTGGGAAGACAGAAGACGTTGGAGTGGCCTGTGTTCCAAACAGACCCGGCCAGTGGCTGGAAACTGTGCAAGATGATGATGAAATAAGAGGCCTTTTTTTTTTTTTTTTTTTTTTTTTTTTTTTTTTTTTTTTTCAAGGTCCGATCGGTTGTGAAATAAAAACCACAGTTAAAATCAAATATGTTTTATTTACAACATTTAGCTACACCCATCTACCTCTCTACATAGTCGCCGCTCCAACTTCGGCACTTTTCGTAGCGTGGGATCAATTTTCCAATCCCCTCGTCATAGAAGGTGCCTTCATCCAAGTTTGTATGCTGGTCTGCAGCTTATTGTCTGTGCCAAAATGCTGTCCTCCTAGGCACTATCATGTGAAGAAAGAGATGAAAATCAGACGGCACTAAGTCCAGACTGTATGGTGGGTGATAAACACTTCCCATCGAAAGCGCTGCAGGAGGCTCCTTGCTGCAGCGCAGTGTGGTCTCGAGCGTTGTCATGAAGAAGAACAATGACTGATGACAACATTCCTCTTCGCTTGTTCTGAATTGCCCTTTGTAGATTTTAAAGAGTCACGTGAGGCTGCAGTGATGGTCGTGCCTCGTTCCATGAATTCCGCAAAGAGAACTCCTTTTCGGTCCCAGAACACAGTAGTCTTACACTTTCTGTTGGAGAATGTGCGCTTGAACTTATTTGGTGTTGATGGGGAAGACGAATGCATCATCATCATCATCATCAATGTCCCACTCCAGTCGCCCGGGTGTGGTTAACAAGCCTCTTCCACTCCTTTCTGTCCTTCCACTTTTCCACTTTTCCTGCTCCATTACTTCCTCCACATCCAATCCAGCTTCTCCGATGTCCTTCCGAATCTGATCCATCCATCTTCTTCTTGGTCTTCCAACTGATCGCTTACCCTTACCTTCTCTTTCCAACTCCCTTCTTGCCGCTCGTTCCTTTCCCATTCTCTTCACATGTCCGAACCATCTCAGTCTTGCTTTCCGTATCTTCTGTACTAACGGTTCCACATTTAGCTCCTCTCTGATTTTAACATTTTGAATTCTATCTCTTCTTGTCTTTTTTACAGATGTTCTTAAAAATTTCATTTCTGCTGCTTGGATCTTACTATCTTGTCTCTTGTTAGTTACCAGCGTTTCCAGTCCGTATGTTACAATTGGTATGAAGTACTGTTTATATAGTGTTAATTTCGTTCTCCTGGGCACTTGGTCATCCCTTAAAAGCTCTCTGACTTGATGATAGAATGTTGTGCTTTTACTTAGTCTGTTGTTAATTTCAGGGTTGATTTCATTACCTCCGTTAACAATGCTACCCAGATATGGGAACTGTTCCACATTCTCCAACCATTCTCCATCTATGTTAACTTGGCTTCTCTTTTCCTCTTTTCCACAGTGCAGGACTACAGTTTTCTTTTTACTAATTACCATTCCAAACTCCTTCAGCTTTTCATTCCAAATGTCCAATCTCCTTTGTACTTCCTTTTCTCCCTCTCCCCAAATCACCACATCATCTGCAAATACCAAGGCCTTCACTTCATCACTACTGATACTCTGTTTTACACGTTTTATGATTTCATCCATCAATATAACAAATAATAATGGTGACAGTGCACTTCCTTGCTTGAGGCCTTTTTTTTGTATAGAATGTTTCAGAATCACCACTACCCACTTGTACACTGCTCTTACTCTCATAATACAACATTTTTATCTTGTTAATTAGTGATTTTGGTACATTCCTTTTCAGTAGGCATTCCCATACATATTTTCTTTTAACTGTATCATAGGCTTTTTCCACATCCAAAAATATAAAGATGATTTCCTTGTTCATTTCTAGATGCTTTTCCATTATCATTCGCACTGCAAATATCAAGTCCATTGTTGATCTATTCGGTCTAAAGCCATACTGTTCTTCCTCTAACTGAGGTCCTATTATATCCCTCAGTCTCTTGCCTGTGACTTTCTCCATTATTTTTAGCCCATGTGATAACAATGTTATACCTCTATAATTTTCACATTTCTTCCTATTTCCTTTCTTGAACAGTGGTACAATGCTTCCTTGTTGCCAATCTTCAGGTATCCTTTCATCCTTCCATATGGCATTGAGGGTTCGGTATAGCCACTGTAGTCCAATGCTTCCTGCTGCCTTAATCATATCAGCATTGAATTCGTCTTTTCCACTTGCTTTACCTTTGCTCATTGCTTTCACTGTCCTTTCAAGTTCCAACCCTGTTATTGGGTTCTCTTCTTTTTCTCCATCTATTTCCATTTTCTTATCTCGTTCTTCCTCTGGGAAGTCATCCCCATTATAAAGCTTTTCAAAATACTTAGACATCACCTTCTGAAGACCTTTTTCATCATGTACTATGGAACCATCTTCTCTCTCTAATGCCTTGATTTTTTCTTGGTCTGCTCTTTTCGATTTTATTACTCTATACAGTAGTTTCTGATTTCCTCTACTATCTTGCTCAATTTTGTTGGTGAACTCTCCCCAGCATTTCTCTTTTTCTTTCCTGATACTCCTTTTTACTTGTAGTTTTAATCTTTTGTATTCCACATGTAACCTTTCTATCCTATCCTCATCTTTCTGATACGTTTTTTGCTTTTCCTTATCCATTTCTTTCTTCACCTTGTTCCTTTCTTTTATTTCTTGCTTTATTTTGTCTGTCCACCACCGGGTCTCCTTTTCCTTAACCTTTGCTTTTGTTTTCCCACATACCTCAACTGCTGCTTCAACAAATGTCTGTCTGAAATTGTTCCACCTTTTTCATCATGTACTATGGAACCATCTTCTCTCTCTAATGCCTTGATTTTTTCTTGGTCTGCTCTTTTCGATTTTATTACTCTATACAGTAGTTTCTGATTTCCTCTACTATCTTGCTCAATTTTGTTGGTGAACTCTCCCCAGCATTTCTCTTTTTCTTTCCTGATACTCCTTTTTACTTGTAGTTTTAATCTTTTGTATTCCACATGTAACCTTTCTATCCTATCCTCATCTTTCTGATACGTTTTTTGCTTTTCCTTATCCATTTCTTTCTTCACCTTGTTCCTTTCTTTTATTTCTTGCTTTATTTTGTCTGTCCACCACCGGGTCTCCTTTTCCTTAACCTTTGCTTTTGTTTTCCCACATACCTCAACTGCTGCTTCAACAAATGTCTGTCTGAAATTGTTCCACTCTTCTTCTCCACTTTGTGTTTCTGTGTTAGGCAGCTTCATTTTTATCCTATCTTGGAATGCTATCCTTTTGTCCTCCTCCTCCAATTCCCAAATCCTGATCTTTGGTTTTTTCTTAAGTACAATTTTAGGGATTTTTACTCGTTTTAAATCCACTATTAATAACCTGTGATCACCTCCCATACTTTCACTGGGGATTATTTTCGCATCCATGACGTATCTTCCCCATTCTCGGTCTGTTATCACAAAATCGATGAGAGTACCATACTGTCCATCCCAACTATACCGGCTGATCTTATGGCTATTCCTCTTCTTGAACCACGTGTTCTTTATTATCAGGTTATTTCTGACACAAAAATCCAACAGTTTCTCTCCATCTTCATTTCGATCGCCATACCCATGTGGACCCAAAACATTCTCATATCCCATTCTATCAGTTCCTACATGAGCATTTAGATCTCCCATTATCATGATCCCATCTCCAACAATATGTGATTCCAGTTCACTGAGGAAATCTTCTTTTTCTTCCAAGCTACATCCTGTCTGTGGAGCATACACCTGTATTATCTTCAGTAGTTCCTTATTTACGTGTATTTGCATTATTATAATTCTTTCATTTACATACTCAACTTCAGCTATTGGTCCAACATTTTGATTCACTATAAAGCCCACTCCATTTCTTCCATGTCTTAAAGGACCCATGTTTCGTCGTCCCCTTTGACAATTTTGTTGAAAAATATCTTCTCCTTCATCATGGTAGCGCTGGAGAAACGTAAAGGTAGCACCCATTCGCTGGGTTTTGTGCTGGTCGGACAGCATCTTGGGCACCCATTTCGCACACAGTTCGCGGTACTGAATTGTCTCACTCACGATGGTGTAGAGAGCTGACCTTGAAATGTCGGGAAACGACTCGTGCAACACAGAAATTGTGAACCGCCGATCTTCTGAAATCTTCTGATCCATTCACTGAACGAGATCATTGGTTGACACCCGCCTCCTTCCCTGACGCCTCCATCATGAACGTCTGTGCGCTCTGCATCATGAACGTCTGTGCGCTCTGCATCAAAGTTCCTGCACCATTGCCGTACTTTGCTGTCACTCATGACTGTTTCACCGTACATGTTGCACAATCGTCGGTGAACTTCAGCTGGGTTGCGCCCCTCTGCATGAAGAAAGCAAATTACCATAGAGAGACTTCGCAATACATCTGCGCAAAGATTCATCTGATATTCACTGTGGTTTGAATGTCATGACCGATCGGACCTTGGAAAAAAAAAAAAGAAAAGATACGTGTGTTTCTGTTCTCAAGAAAAGGCTCGATGCATGGAAACAATATTACTCAACAAAATCGCAAACTGATTGGGAAACCTACAAAGCCCAACGAGCCCAGACAGCTAAAGTGATCCGAGCTGAAAACGTAAATATGAAAAGTCACTTATTGAGAAGATCGACCAAGACTTTAAAAGAAACAACACCAGAGAGTACTACGGAACGTTCAAAAGGAAACTTACGGGTTATAAACCTCCGTTGTTATGCTTTCAGCGAAAGGACAGTACACTGGCGACCTCAAATGAAGAAAATTGTACCATCCTAGCTGATTACTTTAAGAATTTACTAAATTGCGACCAACCCAAAAATCCCATCAAGACCGAGGAACCCATTCGCAGATGCCCAGAATCAAGACCACCCAACAAAGACGAAATCAAGCGTCACATTGCTCGACTAAAAAACAACAAAGCGCCCGGGGAAGACTCTGTAGTTGCAGAACTGTGGAAATATGCTCCCGAAGAAGCAGTTGAAATCTTGCAGAAGCAAATAGAACAAATTTGGGAAAATGAAATTCTACCAGAAGATTGGAAAACGGCCTTGATCCATCCGTTACACAAGAAAGGCAGCATGAAAAACGTCAACTACAGCGGAATATCCCTCCTACCGGTAACATACAAAATTCTCTCACTTGCTATCCTGGAGCGATTAGAAGCCGAAGTCGAGCATCAAATAGGAGAATACCAAGGGGGATTCAGAAAGGGTCGTTCAACTGCCGAACCGATCCACAACCTCAAAACAATCATTAGATATTGCAATCTCAGGTCCAAATCGTACGTATCAGTCTTTGTGGACTTTAAGAAGGCTTACGATTCGATAGACTGCGAAGTTCTGTTGAACATCCTCAACGAATTCGGGGTTGACCTGCAACTGCTGGCATTAATTAGAGCCACCCTAACTGAAACAAAATCCAAAGTAAAGTTCCTGGGATGTCTGTCGGATTCCTTTGAGGTCAAAACGGGAGTCAGACAAGGTGACGGACTCTCTCCAATGCTTTTCAACTGCGTCCTCGAAAAAGTCATTCGGACCTGGCGAACAAAATTATTAGAAACTGAGTATAGCCCTCTGAGAATGGGAGCAAAATCCAAGGGGATCATAGTCGACTGTCTAGCATTCGCTGATGACATCGCCATTCTGTTGAACGACGTAGAAACTGTTAAGATGCAAATCGACCTTTTAAAAGAAATCGCTGAACAAACTGGCTTGCAGATATCATTCGAAAAAACAGAAGTAATGACCAACATCAAAGACGCCCCAGCAAAACTGCAGACAAAATACGGGAAGATCAACAGAGTGGAAAAATTTAAGTACTTGGGAGAGATCATCATGAAAAGTGGACTGGACAAAGAAGCACTCAAGGAACGAGTACCTCAATATACAACAAAAAATGCCTGTCCAAAAATACTAAACTACGTCATTATGAAACTGTTCTGAAACCAGTAGTTATGTATGCAGCCGAAACCCTATCCCTAAATGCTAATAAAGGACTCCTTGAAGAACTGGAGAAAAAAGAGCGCAAAATCGTCAGAGGTATAATGGGATCAAATTACAAGAATGGTATCCACTATAAAAAATCCAGCAAAGAAGTCTACAGTGAAATAGAGAAAATTTCAGAATCGATCCGTAAAAGGCGGGCACGGTATTACAGTCATCTCAAACGAATGGACGGAAACAGGCTGACTAAACAGATTTTTCATTTTTTTGACTCCAAACCCAAAACTACAATGCCCTGGTTTATGAATACCAAAGACGACCTCAAAATACTGCATCTAAAACCCGACGACGCCTTCAATAGAGATCTCTTCCGCAAAAAGATACTGACTAATGGGCTAACCCGAGACGAGACATCGAACCCGAAAAGAAGACAAGGTACCACTTGGACAGCGGAGCGCAAGATGGCCCACTCACAGAGAATGAGGGAATTCTGGGCTCAGAGGAAGGCTAAACAAATTGCCAAGTGTAGCAAGACTTAATGTGGTCCTAGATGGCCTCAACGAATTATATATATATATATTTATTTAAACATGATGTTGGATCTGTATTGCCTTACAATAAATTATTTCTAAAAATAATTGTATTGGTAAAGGTAGACGATGAGTTGTGTGTTTCTTTTTAGAAATTCGTAATTTGTGTAATAAAAACTATTAATTTTGTTCCATGGTCGAAGCCTCCGTGGCTTATGCGGCAGCACGCCGGCCTCTCACCGCTGGGTCTGTGGTTCAAATCCCGGTCACTCTATGTGAGATCTGTGCTGGACAAAACGGAGGCAGACAGGTTTTTCTCCGGGTACTCCGGTTTTCCCTGTCAAAATTTCATTCCAGCAACACTCTCCACTCTCATTTCATTTCATCTGTCATTCATTTAATCATTGCCCCAGAGGAGTGCGTCAGGCCTCGGCAGCCGGCACAGTTCATATCCTCGCCGCTAGATGGGGGCTTCATTCATTCCATTCCTGACCCGGTCGGAGACTGGAAGCAGGCTGTGTATTTTCACTTTTGTTCCATGGTCACTGTAATAAACATCCCTGAATTGATATCCTAATAGACTTGTTTAATAAGATAATGTTTATAATGGAAAACATAGACATACAGTATTTGAAAAGATGGCACATGCCTGTATCATTTAACAGGCTTCATTAGTGTTCACTACCTACACATTAAGGAATACTTGATAGAAGAAATCTTCAGAAATACTATAGAAAAATCACCTAATGACTCTTAGGTGAGACTCCAGTATATGTGTTAGTCCTTTTCTAAGACAGTAATGTCAGGGAATTTTAAAATTAAACATCCACTGGACTTGGTATTTCCTTGTGTTATAGATGTTCAGCTTTGCATGGAGCCCCTGTGGAGCTTTCTGTGCGACTGTGTGCAAGGATGGCAAGCTTCGCATTTACAAACCCCGTGCCAGCGTACAACCTATCCAAGAAGGAAAGGGTCCAGCGGGATCCAGAGGTGCCAGAGTGGTATGGGCACTCGAGGGGAATTTCATAGTTGTCCTGGGTTTTGATAAGTGAGTACCCTTTCTTCTGCTCTGTTTATTCAAGTAATAGCCCCATGCATACTTTAAGCATATTTTATAAGTTACTTGCTAATTTACCCAGCATTGCCTGGGAAGTGTATTTACATGTTATAGAAAGTTACATGCCAATATATTTCGCAGAGTATATCCATTTTGCCCCTAAGTGAGTTTAGAACATGGTTCTCCTGGGCTCTGATGTTAATCAAGTGCAATAATAACTCACTGTAAACCTAGTCAAAAAGTACTATGGAGTACAAAAACGTAGCAGAGAATGCAACAATAACATGTATTCCTCAAGGACCTAGTCTCACAGTTACAGTACTTTCCTGTTAGTCTTTATTTTTGTTGTAAAGGGTGTACCGTATTTGCTCGCGTATATCTCGCACTTTGTTGACCGAAAATACGTGTGAAATTTTTCGGTGCGAGATATACGCGGGGAATGACCGTATTCCCGAAAAAGCACAAAATTTGCATTATTGAAACCAGGCAACTGACATACGGTACCGTATTTCCTCGCATAATCGTCGCCACCGCGTAACCGTCGCACCCGACTTTTCAAACACTAAAATAGGTTTATAAAATTTCCTCGCATAATCGTCGCATAGCATATTTGTATTTGTGCGACAGTCAGTTGCACATGCTGCCGCGAATTTATAACCTGGCGCGACTTTGTCAGAAGAAAAATATCTCTTCTTTATGCTTGCGGGCTATAAACTGTGACGCGAGCGGCAAGCTTCGTCACAGCATATTCCGCGAGCGTATAATCTGGCGTGATCTTGTCAGGAGAAAGTAATCGTCTTTATGCCTGCGGGCTATGAACCACGACGCGAATGGCCAGCGCACATTCCTCGAGCTTATAGGCCTAATCAGGCGTGATCTTGTCAGGAGAAAGTAATCTCGTCTTTATGCCTGCGGGCTATGAACTGTGACGCAAACGGCCAGCGCACATTCCGCGATCTTATAGGCCTAATCTGGCGTGATTTTGTTAGGAGAAAGTAAATCTCGTCTTTATGCCTGCGGGCTATGAACCGCGACACGAACGGCCAGCTTCGTCAGCCCATTCCGCGAGCTTTAACCTGTCGTGACCTTGTTAGAAGAAAGAAGCCTGTCTGACTGCAGGCTATAAGAATTTATTGCAGCCGAAAGGCCAAAAGAAGAGAATTTACATCTTGCTGTACTCAGTCAATGATAATGTTCTTTTGGAGCACTGCAGGCTATGACTCATGCTACGCGAATGACTGGCCCGTGCAGCAAATAATGATACAGTATATTCTTTGAACTTAAATATTCTTCGCTTAATCGTCGCACCCTGCTTTTTTCCACGAATTTTATGCTCAAAAAGTGCGACGATTATGCGAGGAAATACGGCACTCACCCTATTCATTGTCACTGCTGTCACTGCTGCCAATCTCCGAGGTACTCTCGCATGCATCATTCTGGTCATCATCCTGACTTCCGTCCAATGCATTTGCGATGCCCGTCTTCAAGAAGCTCTTCACAACAATGTCCGTCGACACCATAACCCACTCCCGTATAACCCAATCACACACGAGTTCAACTGACGGCCTCTTTTATTTTGCCTGCTGGCGTCAGGTCGTGGCCCCCTCCCGCCATCCATTCGGCGTAGAATTTACGCATGTTGTCCTTGAAGGGTTTATTGCCTAAGGGCTGTAGACAATGTGCGAGTCCACCAGGAATTACAACAAGATCGGTTTTCATTTCTTGAAGACGTTTCTTCGTGTCTTCCAACAAGTGCATGCGGAAACAGTCTCACACTAGCATTGCCGGGTGTCGAAGCAATGCCCCTGGCCGTGCTCCCTACACTGTACGGACCCAGTCCTAGAAAAGAGCTGTATCCATCCATCCTTTCTCTTGCACACGAACATGAATGCCTTTGGGAAACTTCGCTTTAGGCATTGTTTTTCTTATAAAAATAACATACGGTGGCAATTTTCTTCCATCCGCGGTTACTGCTGGCATGACTGTGCAGCGCTGTTTCTCACACCCAGTTGTACGTACAAGGACGCTAGATTCTCCCTTCTTGTTGATGGTAGTGTTGGATGGCATGTCGAAGTTGATCGGAGTCTGATCTGCGTTGCCAATTTGTGATAGCAGGTAATTGTTTCTCTTACACATTGCTATCACATGGCGATGAAAATCTATAATTTTGTCATTAAAATCACTTTGCATTCTCTGACAGAGAGATGTTCGCCTTCGCAGACACAAGCCCTTTCTTTTCATGAATCTACGGATCCAACCCCGGCTCGTTTTTAGATTCAAACAGCTGTTACCGTGTTTATTCGCTAGTTCGCGCGCATGAAATATAGTATCTCGTGCGAGATACTATAGCCATCATTTCCCAACTCCGTAACGTAATTAAGCAACTCGTCTTCCAGCTCAGGAAACTAACAGTTTTTGGCCCTCTGAATGCTTTACGTGTTTGGTTGGTGGTTTCTAGCGCAGCTTTCTGTTTACGCCAGTAGCGAACATTAAACTCAGTCACACTGAATTCTCGTCCAGCAGCTCTATTACCATGTTCTTCTGAGTAGTTTATCACTTAGAGTTTAAACCCAGCCGTAAAACTTCCACGTTTCTCCATAACTTAAAGATCGATGTACTCAAGGAAACAAGCACACTTAACTGAAAAACAACACTGGAACGCAGAGCCAGAGTACCGGTACTGATGTCTACAAGGCAACTGACAGACGACAATAAAGGAAACCTCTGCCACCAAAACGAACGATAACATTGCGTAATGATGACTGTTGTGGCACGCTAATCACTAATTCGAACGTGTCTCAAGGCGGTGCGGCGCCTCGATCCCTAATCGGCTCGTATCAGACAAGTTCAGATCAACTCGTTGTTGTTCGCTCTTCCTGTTAGTATCACTTCGGGTAAATTCCTGGACAATGACGACTGTTGTGGCACGCTAAATCGAACGTGTTTCTACCTCAAGGTTATTACGGTCATTTATATTACAGCGTCAGAAATGAATGCGAGATATTTGCAAGTACTTTTTGCCCTCTGAAATTTCAAATAAAAAAATGGGGTGCGAGATATATGCGGGGGTGAGATATACACGAGCAAATACGGTAATTAAGACGTCTTGTTCACATAGTTCTCTTTTATTTTTAAAGTGGTGCATCTACCTTCTTGAAAGGAAACAATATTTAAATTACTCAATGATTGGAAGATAAAGTCATCATTCTGGAGTCGAATATAATTCGGATTTTAAACCCTGCACAAATGACGTGAATAATGAGAAATGACTTATTCATGTATATAGGTCAGTTTGTACTATAGCTTCATATTAGGGAATAGTATTGCTGTAAAAATAATTTACATGCATATTATCTCCGTGATAATGGAAAATCTGCAACAATTAATTGTTAATATTTGGAGAAAAGAAGTTATTCCAAGTGAGTGGAAAAGAGCCGTGATATGCCCCATTTTTAAGAAAGTTGATGTCGCTCAACCTTCTAACTACCGAGGGATTGCCTTACTCGATATAGGATATAAAATTTTTACCTCATTGCTTAAGAATCGACTTGAGCCATTTTTGGGATACATCATAGGCTGATACCAATGTGGTTTTGTATCTGGTCGGTCTACCATCGACCACGTCTTTACATTGAGGCAACTCATGGAGAAATTGTTCGAATTTGACAAGTAATTGCATTTAATCTTTATTGATTTTCGTCGGGCCGATGACAGTATAAACCGTATGGTATTATGGACGGCTATGCACGAGATGGGCATTCCAATGAAGTACTGTCCCCGTATATTCTAGAGGCGGTCTGTTGGATATCCGAAGCAGCGGCTGGATTCGTAGACCCTGACTGCTCCGGCGCAAAATACTAGTCAAGGATCTACCTCCAACTAGACCCTCGCGAATACACGTGGCGGAAATTACAATACAACTGTGAATTACATGAAAAATACACTTAGCTCGCGGTAAAACACCTACCTTATTCTCGGGGATCTCGCGGTCAGCCTCCCTGGACCTACTGTATAATGGGTTTCACAGTTGCATCTCCTTATATCTAAAATGAATCATGACGACATGGCTTCTAATAAAACTAAACGATTTAATAACAAAATGTAAACTAGGGCTAAACATTCACACAATAAAATAAAATACACATTCCCATTCGCTCATCTCTACACTCACGCCACTGAAAGAACTGCGTTCTATGAACATAATGACAAAATTTGGTGTAGCTTGTGTCCATACATCAAGCTGTACAATGGTTACACACCTCTGTGTATTTATTTTCTGCTGGCACGCTCCCAAGAACATATGGGCGCTCGGCGCACGCGACCCTTGCCATGTGTCCGATGACATAACATTCACCGCTACATTCCCAGTCTGTCTGATTTAAAAAAAAGAAAGAGCTCGAGCCGTGCGGTTCACAACAGCTCTCCCCATTTGTGCGGCCTGGCCGAGCTATGGCCTTGGCTAGAAACGAGTTTTAAAGAAGTCCTCGCTATTCCTGCCTGGTCCACAAATGCGCTCTCCATAACAATAAAAACTTTGTTAAAATGAAGCAGATTCACGTCAGACAAATACGTGAACTGTACAAAAATCCTACATGCTACTGGCATAAAACTTCTATACACACTAACATTCATACTCTCGCATTGTGACGAAGCAATGGAGTTCATTTCATTCGCACTGAACAAGAAACAAACCACATACAGTCACATACTCATTCATACTCTAACCTCTACGTTAAATAAACTATAAACTTCCTATGTCTAACATGTTATACACTCGATTGGCAAATAATAAAGATGAACACTAAATGAATTTATAATGACGCTTATAGCACCAGCTATAGTCCTTTCAAAGTAATAGCGTCTAAATACACTCGAGCCTGCGCTCTGATCTAGCAGTTATGTCAAATACAGTGAACTGTGATCCTTAAAATCTTCTACATCACCAGAAATAACCACCACCAGTCTCTCCTCTCTGATCTGGTGTCAAAATAGTTTAAATACATTCGACCACTGAAGGTGAAACATATGCCGTTACATGTTTTAGGTTTAATAATCTCGATAAAAGTATAGCATAACAGCTGACATCATCAATTTCCTGTTCCAATTTCAACCGTGACCCTTCCTGTCCTCTCTAAATCCCAGGTCGTGTATAACAAAATAAGGAGTACTCTCTACTCACACTTTAATGCCTTACCAATCCTAGTCATGCCCATGCAATGACTGTACTACAAAATGCGGAACACACTTTCGCAATAACCTCGTATGCCAACTACATACGGAAATACATAAAAAAACACTATCAAAGGGTTATCAACTCCACTTCTTTCAACCTGACATTCCTACAAAAGGGCATAATTTCTCAGCGTTGTCACCACAATCGCTGGTCTCATGAACAATAGCAACAATTGTTAAATTATTACTTAATACATCTTAACGACCTTTGGAATTTATGATACTGACTTCCTCACTTAATACTCTTGAAACGATACTCTGATAAGTATAAACTGTCGTGCATACATGGAATAAAAATACTACATCTCATCTTCACACATCTGGGTTCGATTTTAATCGAGGAAGGAATATTATGTCTACAATGTGACATGATATTACTCCTTGTAAGTATTTAATCACAACATCATCTCTGTGTGTTTGTGTCCAACAAGAATCTATCACGACGAGGATATCAAATGATAACTACCCTAACGTCGGATGATAAGTAATCTTCCAAGAAGATTCTAGCTTCCAATTAAATTAAATGACTGAAAGTTCATAGCTCTCTTCAATAAAAACATACAGTTAGTCATATTCGTATTCTCTTCATTCAGAACGAATGTCTACGAGTTCTGACGATAATAATCGTGTCCACGTTAAATGTTTCTTTCCCACAACGTGACCTGATATTTCACAATATATCACTACCAAGATCTTCTTTCTTGACGTTTCTTCTCGACTGATAAAATGCCCAAATTAAACTAATAAAAAATAATTTAATGGGTAACATAGACGAAAATGTCTTATCACCTGCATTCAGAATGAATACAAAACGTCGAAAATAAAATTACTGTTCCTTAAAGGAAATGACAAAGCTTGTTCCTCGAACAAGCAAATAATCTCAGTTCAGAAACTGGATTCCTAACAAACGAAGTTAATAGCGTCGCAAGACGATCACTATAATAAATTTCGAAGAATAAAAATGCTATATATTGAGTACATAAATGCTGTATCGAAAAATGGATAAAGGATTTGCTCAGAAAATGTCACTACAAGCTCTAACTACAAGGTTAGTGAACACTGCTACCTGGTCTCGAAGTCTAGAAGATCAAGATAGAGTATAACAAAATACTCTGATGTTACATCTCCCAAAGATCTGGGCTGGATCCTAGCTCGTCTCCACGAACTCGTGACCTCAGGAGAGGAACGAATTCCCCCACTAGAAACAGCAATCTCCGACCGGAATCGAACTGCCGGCCTCCAATCATCATCATCATCTTCCTTGTGACCGGGATAACCCTGGACCTCTTGATAATCTTGATGTTTCTTCTATCTCCGTCACAGCACAGTCTCATCATAACAGTGAGTAGCGTCGAAAGTTCTGCTTTCCACTTCAAAAGGCATTTGAAGAGAAAGTCTTGGACCTCACTCATATAATGAACATTAATGTAGATGGAATCTGAATATTGTTCTGTAGTCGCTGATGTTAATGTTGAGCTCATGTTCGACAAGAATGCACTAGAATAGAGTTGTGCGTCAAGTCTCATGATCGCTCACTAAGTAGACATTCACGAACAGTCTCCTCTAACGAAGCTCCATCGTTGACTATATTGCTTCTATCTGCTTATACTCCTGGCGCACATAATAATTTAGTCCATAATAACCTTCATAATAGTAGACTGAATATTGTTCTTCACTATGGAATACATCTCCATCCTAAGTGTTGTAATATAGTTCCACACAAGCAATATTAATATGCACTCGTACTCACTCTTGGCGTTGCCTGAGCTGCAGTCGCTCGGACAAACTGTCGTATTGCGCTGGAAATAAACACTTTTCTCGCGCTTCACAAAACTGCTTATAATTGCTGAAATACTTCTCTCAAACTTCTGAAAGTTTGTAATATACAATATCTGCTAGTCAGCTACAATATGTAGTTGAAATAAATTCTCTGAAGTCGATCAGACCGAAGGGATTGTGGTATATGTGATCCTCGCAACTTCACCTAGATTCAAGGCGCGGTCGTCTCCTAATTCCGCCTTTGCTTATGCCATGTCTCCACGAGTCACCTTCTACAAGACCGGTGAAACACTCGGAACTCCTTTCTCTTCCAATTGCACACGTCTGACCTCTTCGACGTTCAGATACACAAGAGCCCCGGTGCTTGGCGTCTCCCCTCCAAGTCTACCGATTCTAGCCGCCTTTTCGAGTTCCCTCTCGAATTCGCGCGGGCTCTAGCTAATCGCTTATTCCTTCCAATAGCGACCTGCTATTGACATATTTCCAATATTTTATTTTCATATTCTTCTCTTTTCCAATATGTAAATTCACTCTCTAAGGGCTTAAATGAATTAAATATCCATAAAAATATAGTTGCTGGAACTCCCGTCTTCTCTAAAACTTCTTCCTATTGGCTGTAAGCTCATATCCAATGGGATAATTTATAACAATATTTAAACAAATCCTGGGAATATTCGCTGTTGCTAGGTCGATTCCAAGCTTCTAGAAACTTCCATTGCGCAATACAATCACGTGACGGAATTTCCCTCCTTGCTGGACGTCGCCTCACGACTGGTTTCTTCCAAGTTCCAGCCATCATATTCCTTGGTTAAATTTTATCATGGGCTTCGAAATAAAATGTATTATTCCCATTTTCATCCCTTATAATTCATTTTACGGGGGCAGTACATCAGGTTGATCGTGACCTGTTACTCTGACTCTAGTTGCCAGGTGCAGTTTGCAAATCAAGTGTCAGAATCCTTTGGCGTTCAAAGTGGACTAAGACAAAGAGATCCTCTAGCCCAGTCCTTTTCAATATAGCATTGGAAAAGGTTAAACATGGAACTAGTTGGAATAGGGAAATGGAAATCCGACATAATTCTAGCATTTGCTGATGATGTGGTGATACGGGGAACACTTTGGATCAGGTAACGACAGATACATCAAGATTCCTACTGGAAGCGAAGAAAATGGGGTTGGTGGTTAATATATCGAAAACAAAATACATGATTATATCCCGTCGACAGAATATTCCAATCGCTATCGACGTTGGAGTACACAAATTTGAGACAGTTGAATCATTCAAATATTTAGGATCAATATTGTCAAACGTAAGTGAAATAGAAAAGGAAATAAGACAAAGATTACCAACGCTTCTCAGGTTTCCTATAGCATGAATAGAATGTTCACGTCACGTCTAATATCTCAGGAAAACAAGATCCACCTATACATGACCCTAGTACGACCGGTTTTAATGTATGGTTGTTGAAACGAAACTTTTAGGGGTAGTGGTTGTTGAACACACAAGGAAATCACTACAAGTACTACATACTCATCTCTTTAGATAAACCTTTAAATATATATTCCACTAATGGTATCTTTTCTTTCCTCAGCAGATCATCTACATTTTATTTCCATCTCCTTCATAAAACATAACACAATCATAGTAACATTCTTATCATCAAGAACACAACACTGGCTTGGACACACTTCCTTCACATCTGATACCCTGCAATTCATATCATATTCCTGATTTTATTTGCTTCCGATACAATTTTAATAGCTCAATTCTAATCTCTTCATCTATTCATTTCTTTCAAAGCAAGCCTACTCATACATACAAAAAAACATAACATCTTAAAAGGAATTTCAATATAAAAGCTTCAATGGGCAAAGCCCCTGCGACCCATTGCTAGGTCACCACAAGAATCCAGTAGGCTCAAAGTACTAGACTCCCTGTAGTGCCCCAGCAATGGGTGGCCATTTTCAACCCAAAAAGAACCATGACAATTGCCCCCCCCCCCTATGTGATTCTTACACGTGAAATGCGTAAGGATCACATAAAAAATCTAAATACATATACAAATTGAAACATACACACTCAAAACATAAATAAACTATACCAAAAAAAACAACATCTTAAATATCTGCTTCCTTTCCTTCTTCACCTTCATCTTCTTTCTCCTTCTTTTCTCCTTTCACTTGTGCTTTTTCCCTTCATATAGTTCCTTTCCTTCTCCAGTATCTTCCATATCACCTGCTTTCTTTCGTTCTTCCGTTTCACCTTCTCCCTCCTTCCCTTCTCCTTTCTTTTCTACCTTTTCCTTTCCTTCACCTGCTTCCTCTCCTTCTTCACCTTCCTCCTTGCTCTTCCTTTTCTTCTGTTTCTCCTTCTCCTTTCCCTTCTCTTTCTTCGTCTTTCCTTCCTGCTTCTCTTTCCTCCCCTTTCTCATTTTCCTCCTCTTCCTCCTTAGCTGCCTTATCTTCTCAACAGTTCCTTTCTTCTTATCTTTTTCTTTCCTTTTTCCCTTAATCTCTTTTATCTTTTTCTTTTTCTGATCCCTCACTCTCTCATCTTCATCTGCCTGACATCTCGTCCTCTTCCTACTCCTCTTTGCCTTCCATCTCATCCTTTCTTCCCCCAACTTGTCCTCCTCGTCCACCTTGTCCTCCTCGTCTTTCTCCTCCAACGCTTCTTCACCTTATCTTCTTCCTCCTCCTCTATCTTGTCCTCTATCTCATCCACCTCCTAGTCCTCTATCTCATCCTCCTTGTCTTCAGTCTTATCATCCTCCTCCTCGATTTGACCTTGTTCTCCCTCTTGTCCACCTTCTTCTTCTTCTTCTTCTTCTTCTTCTTCATCATCATTACCACCTTCCTGATCCTCCCCCCCCACCCTTTTTATGATTTTCCTGTTTCTTCCCTTTTATTTCAGCTACTCTAGTATCACATACTTCACATAATATCTCCTCCACTTTTTCTATACTGCTGCTCATTGCAATCTTATCTTCCTGAATCTCTTTGATCAGTTCGTCTATTCTTGTGCTGGTAGCCCTGTTACTTTCCTGAATTTTAATGTTAATATCAGTTATCTTCTGTTCTAGTGACTCTCTGATAGACTCAATCTTCTCATTTACAGAATCACCCTTCTCATTCGACACTTTAATAGATTCAACCTGCTTATTCACAAACTCCATCTGCTTGTTCATCTGTTCACTCATCTTGTCCATCTGCTCTATCAGCATTTGTACCAAAATAGATTCCATATCCTTCTTCTACCGGTAATATTATCCTTTATCGAGACCCACATTGTAGTGCCAATTGTAACGATATACTTTTAGGGGTAGTGGTTTTTGAACACACAAGGAAATTACTACAAGTACTACATACTCATCTTTTATCGTGACACACGTTGTAGTGCCAATTGTAACGATATACTTGAGGGGTAGTGGTTGTTGAACACACAAGGAAATTACTACACATACTCATCTTTTTAGATAAACCTCCACACCAAGATGTTTTCGTTAACATTTTTGACTGTTCATGAACAAAATAGCGTGTTCGTTAACATTTCGAGCATGTTCATGAACAAAATCTCTTTAACTTTTGTGAATGAAACTTTTCATTAACTTTTTGTGTTTTCGTTAACATTTTGGTTCGCGCATGCGCAAAGACGCAATTAAGGTTGTAAATTCGTAGTGCGGAATACGATGCTCTTTTATTTCTCTAAAAATCGACTATCGAGTCGCAAGCGACTCGTATATTGCGCGGAATTATGAAATACCATAAGGCGCATGAGAATATTAATTAACTTAATTTTAAACGCCTTTCCAATATTTTTCTTTGCCACACCCTTGCGTCTGCGCTTTTCTCTAATTGTACTCACTAAAATAATGAACGCTGCAGCTATAAGTACTTTCTTCTTCTTGACCCTATCCATTATAACCTCACAAACAGTTTATTTAATGTTGAAGATGTTTGTTAACAAAAGTTTATTTGGTGTGGACATAATGTTGAAGAAGTTTGTTAACAAATGTTTAGTAAACATGTTGAGAAATGTTTTCATTAACATTGTTTATGAACATTGTTCATTAACATTGTTCATTAACTTTGGTGTGGACTAGCCTTAATGGTATCGTTTCTTTCCTCAACAGATCATGTACATTTTATTTCCATCTCCTTCAGAAAGCATAACACAATCATAGTAACACTCTTATCAAAAACACAACACTGGCTTGGACACACTTCCTTCACATCTGTTACCCTGCAATTCATATCTTATTCCTGATTTTATTTGCTTCCGATACAATTTTAATAGCACAATTCTAATCTCTTCATCTATTCATTTCTTTCAAAGCAAGCCTACTCATACATACAAAAAAAAACTAACATCTTAAAAGGAATTCCAATATAAGAACTTCAATGGGCAAAGCCCCCTGTGACCCATTGCTAGGTCACCACAAAGAATCCAGTAGGCTCAAAGTACTAGATTCCTGGTAGTGCCCCATCAATAGGCAGCCGTTTTTAACCCAAAAAGAACCTTGACATTGTGAAACGTGGGCGACTCCAAGAACTTTTGAGGAACGTATATGTGCATTTGAAAGAAAAATGCTGCGGAAAATCTATGGCCCAAAATACTGCCCAGAAACTGACAGTTTGGAAAGATGGAGTAAAGAGGAGTTATATCACCGTTATAAAAAGGCAGACATCAGTAGAGAGATAGAGAGAAGAAGACTACAATGGTTAGGACACATTATCAGAGCAGAAGGTACTCTGCCGAACCGTGTGTTCAATTTTCAACCAACGGGGAAACCTCCAAGAGGTCGACCAAGAACAAGATGGAAAGATGGAGTTATATTGGCACTGAACCAGGTCGATCCAGATAAAAGTATGGAAGATGCCAGGGATAGAAATCGTTGGTCTAATATATGCAACCACTAGCAGTAGTACCCGGCTTCGCCCGGTGGAATGATGATAATATCTCAGTCTCCTCAACACTCAACGTGATAAATTATATTATTTATGAAGACGACTACTACTGAACGGGTATATCAAACTTACAATCTAATGGAAGTACACATTTTAAAAATCACAGGCGATGAAGACTGTGGTGTTGCTTATTAGTATAATGGACGTAACAGCTAGGTCATTTGCCCTTTTGATGAGGATGATAATGAAAACTACTGTTGAATTGACATGACAAACTTACAGACTACTGTGATAGAAATATTTCAAAATTCACAGGCGATGAAGACGTATTGTGTGTGGTGATTAGTGGTATAATGGGCGTAACATCTAGGTCATTTGCCCTTATGATGATGATGATAATAAGGTAATGAAAAATGACTGCTAAACGAACATGATGTAATTTTAAATCTGATATAGGTAATTCAGATTTCTACCTTCGATGTCTTCCAAAGTCTGAACCTTATTTTCTGGCTTAGGCCTATACTCGAAGCGTCGAGCGAAAGAGCTTATGAAGTACTGCTCGGGTCTAAGCTGCACGAACCTGAGAATATCGCAGTTGATGACGATATATGATTACAGACGTTCGGGGGGGTTCCCGGTCCTTACATTGGCCGGTGAATCACTCACTCTTTCGTAACACTACAGTGGTTTGACCAAAGGCCCTGTATGAACATCAGCATAGTCAGCAATACCAGGTAACACGGCGGCCTCCGGACATGTCACCTTGCGATGAATCAGCAAGCTATTCTCACACCTGCCCCCTCCTCCAACCCTCCACCCCCCAGGGTCTCACAACTTGTGGGACGTGGGTTTGCGACCACGGGACCCCAGCTGAGTTCGGCATTGCTTCTACTTACTGGTGCCGGGCTCCTTTCAGTTCTCTTTCCAGTCGGCCTCCCTTGGTCAAACTCTTGTTCTCTTCCGACCCCGATGGTATCAGGGTATCCGAGGCCTAGCGACTCTTTCACTTTCCCGCCTTAATTGGCCCTTGTCTAATCATTCCTGATAGCCTCATTCTTCAAGGTGTCAGCCTTCTTTTTCTTTTCTTAATATCTCATGTCTTCTGCTCAAGGCCCTCAAGGAGGCAGGGTGTGTGTAGCCCCACCACTTCTGGTGCACCCTGGATAGTGCTACATCCTCAAGGGCTCATGACTGGTGAGTTCGGAAGCTGGCAACCCTGAAGGTATCCCGAGCTGGGTCCGGTTTCACCCCTTTTTTCCATTGCCTTTGGGACGGACCGTGTCCTCTTTCCCTTTCCTATCTGTATTTCGTGGCTCTCCTTCCTTCCAAGTCCTCAATTCTCATTTATCTAGGGTTGAGGCATTTCATTTCCTCCTGTCTTTTATTTCCCTTATTCCTTTCGTTTGTCCTTATCTTCTTCTAGCCCATTAGTTTTGTAGTTTGTTTTAGTATTAGTTTCATTTTCACGATCCCCCAAACCATTAGGGGCGTTAGCCTCGATGTTAGGCCCCTTTAAACAACAATTATCATCATCATCATCATCATCACAACTGGCATTTTGCAATTGGGTTACTGTGTCATTTAAAACTTCCTGTTAAGTCCCTCACCCTTTTGGGTTACATACATAATTTGTAGCTAGAAACCTTCCCTGGAATCCACACAACAACTGACCCAAGTATCATCGCAATCGGATGAATGGTATATGAACGCATAGGGGACATACATACACTACAACTATTGAATTGGCACGTCAAACTTACAAACTAACGTAATAGTAATAATGAATCACAGTCGAGCAAGACAAAATTTGGTTGAGATGGGTGAAACGGTATAGATTTTTAGCAAAGGGCCTAAATGCAGGGAAAGGAGTGGTCTTCCCAAATTTTCAAGTAGAGAGGCTTACTCGTCAGGTTTCAAAGGGTAGGACTATGTATGTAAAATTTGGTTGAGATGGGTAAAATGGTGTAGATTTTTGCCAAAGGGCCTAAATGCAAGGAAAGGAGTGGTCTGCCCGAAATTAAAAGTAAATGCAGGGAAAAGAGTGGTCTGCCCAAATTTTCAAGCAGACACTCGTTGGGTTCTAAAGGGTAAGTATGTAAAATTTGGTTGAGATGGGTGAAACGGTGGATTTTTCTCAAATGGCCTAAATGCAGGTAATGGAGTGGTCTGTCCAAAATTTTCAGTAGACGGTGTTACTCGTTGGGTTCCAAGGGGTAAGTATGTAAAATTTGGTTGAGATGGGTGAAACGGTGTAGATTTTTGCCAAAGGCCCTAAATGCAGGGAAGTGGACAGTGTTACTCGCAGGGTACCAAAGGGTAAGTATCCGAATGTTGGTTCTGATCGGTGAAACGGTGTGGATTTGTGTCAAAGGGCCTAAATGCAGGGAATGGGGTGGTCTGTACGAAATTTTAAGTGGACAGTGTTACTCGCAGTGTTCCAAAGGGTAAGTATACACATTTTGGTTCAGATCGGTGAAACGGTGTAGATTTGTGACAAAGGGCCTAAATGCAGGGGATGGAGTAGCCTCTCCGCAATTTCAAGCAGACATTGTTAGTCGCAGTGTTCCAAAGGCTAAATATACACATTTTGGTTGAGATCGGTGAAACGGTGTAGATTTGGGCCAAAGAGCCTAAGTTACTCGCAGGGTTCCAAAGGGTAAGTATACAAATTTTGGTTCAGATCGGTGACGGTGTAGATTTGTGCCAAAGGGCCTAAATGCAGGGAATGGAGTGGTCTGCCCGCAATTTCAAGCAGACAGTGTTACTCGCAGGGTACCAAGGGTACGAATACGAATTTTGGTTCTGATCGGTGAAACGGTGTAGATTTGGACCAAAGGGCCTAAATGCAGGGAAAGGGGGTGGTCTGTCCGAAATTTTAAGTGGACAGTGTTACTCGGAGGGTTACAAAGGGTAAGTATACTCATGTTGGTTCAGATTGGTGAAACGGTGTAGATTTGTGCAAAAGGGCCTAAATGCAGGGAATGGGGTGGTCTGTCCGAGATTTCAAGTGGACATGGTTACCCGCAGGGTTCCAAAGGGTAAGTATACAAATTTTGGTTCAGATCGTTGTAACGGTGTAGATTTGTGCCAAAGGGCCGAAATGCAGGGGATGGAGTAGCCTCTCCGCAATTTCAAGCAGACAGTGTTAGTCGCATTGTTCCAAAGGGGAAATATACACATTTTGGTTGAGATCGGTGAAACGGTGTAGATTTGGGCAAAAGGGCCTAAATGCAGGGAATGGAGTGGTCTGTCTGCAATTTCAAGCAGACAGTGTTACTCGCAGGGTACCAAAGGGTAAGAATACGAATTTTGGTTCTGATCGGTAAATCGGTGTAGATTTGGACAAAAGGGCCTAAATGCTGGGAATCGGGTGGTCTTTTTGAAATTTTAAGTGGACAGTGTTACTCGCAGGGTTCCAAAGAGTAAGTATACAAAGTTTGGTTCAGATCGGTGAAACGGTGTAGATTTGTGCAAAAGGGCCTAAATGCAGGGAATGGGGTGGTCTGTCCGAAATTTAAAGTTGACAGGGTTACTCGTCGGGTTCCAAAGGGTAAGTATACAAATTTTGGTTCAGATCGGTGAAACGGTGTAGATTTGTGCCAAAGGGCCTAAATGCAGGGAATGGGGTGGTCTGTCCGAAATTTAAAGTTGACAGGGTTACTCGTCGGGTTCCAAAGGGTAAGTATACCAATTTTGGTTCAAATCGGTGAAACGGTGTAGATTTGTATACATAACAGACAGACAAACTTTGTGCTTTATATATATAGATTATTTGAGAAGCTGAAATCATTCTTCCTGTTATGAAGTACAATGTTATATTATGTTATGTTTGCTATTGTTTTTCTGCTATGGGTCTTAATGGCCTGTTACATACAATAAATGATGATGATAATCTCATATTGATGGCTTTGGTGGCTTAGTTGGTAGCATGTAGAGCTTCTATACCCAAGGTCGCAGGTTCAGACCCGGCCAATGTCATCGGATTTTTAAGAGCGTTAAAAATCACATAGTATGCTTTCCTTCGGAGGGGAAGTAAAGCCGGTGGGTCCATGTCATGGATTTTTGTGATGTAAAAGAACCTTCCACTAATTGCACTTGTGTGAAGGTAAAATTTGTAGGTTAAATTTGATGAACACTGTTAAGTTCCAATGTTCACCATCAGGTCCTGGTTGCGGTGGCATCTATTAGCCAAGTTTGTAGCTAGGTGTCGTTGATGGTAGCATTTGGTAGCAAGAGTAGAAACTACTTGAAATTGACCGTCTGCAGTCCTTCCTTGAATTACAGATAACACACACTAATACAGTCATTACAATTAACACCGGTTATCAAACAGATTCTACACACACCCAAAGTACATGGGGCTGCATGACCGTGTTGTCGCAGTCCCTAAACTGAGGAACCAACCCATCTCATCTAGTCGAAGTTAATGCAGCAACGTATAATCCCAGTATAATGCCAAATAAGATGCATTGATTCTGAACACATAGGGCTTCCTTAGCCACTAAAGTATTTCGTAAGATAAGAAATATATTCTCTAAACCCAACCCTTAATGATCTCTAAAATGCTTTAGCGGAGTTCAGGGTGTTTAGAACTCGTGATAACTACAACATTATACAATATCATTTGTCAGTAAGCACTAAAATGGCTAATATATAGGAAAGTAAACGTGTGAATGAACAGAAACGAACTAGACGGAACATAAGTGTATTTTCAAATTTTAAATTATTAAATCCCGAACGATATCCCGATTTAGACACTCTGAATTAGGAAACCGCGCCTGAAATTTTAGTTTTACATTTTCTGTAAATCGATTGCCTTCGCGGAAAACGTATTCCACCAAAGAAGCTCTCTCTTCAGTAGTAAAAAATTACCGCCTGTATACTGTATACTGTTGCACTATTCCAATAATCTTATTTGAACACTCGCTTACTGCAATACACACTGACGATTTCGACAGCCCACACGTGTGGCCTGCACTGTACTGCTACCCTGTCCAGGACACCGTCCTGCCAACTACACTGCTGATGCTACCTCGTGCAGCAACACGTAGGTGCTGCAGAGAATTCTTCTGACAAGATCACGCCAGATTATAAGCTTACAGAATGTGCTAAGTAACAATGCTGGCTGCTAGAGTCAGGGTTCATAGCCTGTAGTCAGAGAGACAGGCTTCTTTCTTCTGACAAGATCACAAGTTATAAGCTTGCGGAATGTATGGTCGAAGCTGGCTACTCGGTGTCGCGTTTCATAGCCCGCAGGCATAAAGACAAGATTACTTTCCTCTGACAAGATCACGTCAGATTATAAGCCCGCGGAATGTGCTAAGTAACAATGCTGGCCGCTTGCGTCACGGTTCATAGCCCGCAGGCTTAAAGATGAGATAACTTTCTTCTGACAAAGTCATGCCAGGTTACAAAGTCGTGGCAGCATGTGCAACTGACTGGCGCACAAATAGTACGGTGCTAAAAACTGCCTAACCTCAACATCCAAAGTAAAAGTTTCCCTCCAAGCCCAAATTGTTTCATGAAAAGTCACACCATTTTGAGTGTCGGGCTGGGGGGGGGGGGGGGAAGTAAATTAGTAATTTTTATCAGTTTTTCTTACATATTTCCACAATTATGCGGTTTAGTGCAAAATGTGTCATAAACAAACATAATCTACATTAAATTGGGAACACAAATGCTCGGAATGGTGTGACTTTTTACCAAACAATATGTGGACTGTATAGAACAATTTGGAGCTGAAGGGAAACTTTTACTTTGGATGTTGAGGTTTGGGTCTAATTTCACCATACTAAAATACGAATATGCTATGCGACGATTATGCGATGACATTTAGAAACCTATTTCAGTGTTTGAAAAGTGGGGTGCGATTATGCGAGGAAATACGGTACCTTCCACAATAGATATATCTTTTACTTCCCTAGGTAATCTGATATCATGGGCTACTATAGCCATAGACAGGTTTCCTCGCTAAGCTGAATCGTGAATTGGATAGTGAGGTGAGCTCAACTCCACTCTCAGTTGTTATCATAGGCTACCTATTTCGTATCTCTCATAGACGGGAACCCTCTCCTCGCCTAGCTTTCCATTTATACCTTCACCCGTAAAAACGGCATGGAAACAATTGTTGCTCGCTGGCCCACACTCGACGAATAAGTTATCACAACACCCATATAACCTCCACCCGTGACAACGGCATGGGAACAATTTTTTCTCTTCACTTCCGCCTGATTCCAACTATCACTGTGATGTCTCTGCCCGGAATTTTCTTATTCCAAGCTATCTCTTATTCTTACATATTTACTGAACTCAAATCACCTCAATTTCAACCGGTATCAAAAATTCTTGAAATGATTTGATTCTCTTTCCTTCCGTGTGATCTTTTATGAATTTGATTTCAAAACAACCAAAAGAAAATTATTATTATTATATCACTCGACAAAAATCACTTCTTTGAATTAACATTTCTTCCATTACATGACATTACTCTTGGTCGGTTCCGTTTACTAACACACTGTTTACATGATTGCAATTTTTCTCTGACGCCGGGTCCCCTGTATTTACTTTTTACACATGGATATTTATGTCGTGATGCATGGTTTGTCTATTTTGTACACTGTAATGAAACATGGTAATTACATATCTGCTACTTCCCCTGGGTGTCGGCATTTTGCCCACCTGTGATGATTTAGTGATCACCCATATCCATCTTCACGTACAGAGCCTTATCACACATTTTTACACTTGCTCTGGTCATACACACATTTTAACACTAGTTTACAAATTCACTTAGCCTACTTCTAAACATTTCACAATTTTTATTTACCCTTTATGTTGATTTACATTTGGCACATTAGTATTTTCTTTGTGCTTCACACAACACAATTACTTTCCCTGTACACTTTAGACTTCCTACCGTCTTCTTCTGTTACTTGTAATTAGTTTCGTCCGCACAAGTTGAACTCGAGTGATCAGCGATGCTCCCTCCTATCCCTAATTGGAATGAATACATGAGTATCTGCTCCCAGGTGGACTGTTCCATCTCAATAGGAAATCTCCCCAAAGTTAATTCTCCAATGGATTGTTCTCGATCTATTGAGCAAATGTCTTTCCGTGGTTTTCCACGGCGTAGCCTACCTCATGTCCTGAAAACTTGAGATTCTCACCCGCGGGTATCATTGGTACACGGCCTTTTCTAACGCTTGCCTAGTGTCCTTTTAAATTATAGCGCATATCCACTGCCTATAGTGATTCTGTAATATAATTATAACATTTAGCCTTGTAACGTCAATTAGTGCCCCATGTTGGTTGCGACAAGTGTAACAGTTTGACCCTCACGTTGAGTGATAAATGTAACTGTTTACCTTTGCCTAAGCTATGTTGTTTTAATGGGCGCCAAGACCTCAACGCAATGTTGAAATCTAAATTTGTATTTAACAACGTCTAGCTCTGGTAGAACACCTTCAAGAATCTATTCACTCAGATCGTGGTATGATTTGATCATTAACCCAACAAACAATTGTATCAGGAGAAGGAATAGGTCTATATCTAATGCTACCTACTGAAAGCAAAGATTGCATTGTAAAAGAATTGAATTTATTATATAAAACAAGTATAGCAAAATTAATAATAATAATAAGTTTAAAATTTAAATTGGAGAGTTGCGATTTTAATATTACCGATAGAAAATTACGTGAAAATGGAGTCTGATAAATTATTGATTTTACTCTTATTCCCAAGCTATGAAGTTACTGAAATATGAAATATAAAACAAAGAGAAATGAGAGATTGCGTCATTCGCGCTTACCACTGGAAATTGCCAAAGCTTTCCCTCGTACTGGATGATGCTGTGTGCTTTCCACAGTCTCCTGGACGTTGTCATCTCCGTCGATATTTGATGATATTCTTGTAGATTTTGTGACTCTATGGTCCTAACAACGGAGCCATACCCTCGTACAACCAAACTGGATAAGTTTTAAACAGATAGTTCTCCACTCCACGGATCATCGGAGTGACACACACTTGCAACCGAACTAGTCAAGTCTTTCCCAGATTGTCCTTGTTCCACGGCGCGCTGAACGATATATCCACACGTCGGCTCCCCACCACGGTACCGACTTCCAGCTTACGTGGTCTCCACTGATTGGCTGACCACCCCGCTACTTCCCCTTCTCTGGCTCATTACACACGGCGCGCGAATGATGAAGTCGATTTCCGTTCCAACCATCCGCCTTTTCTTGAGGCTGCAACCCAAGCTTGCGTAATACTTCTTGACAAGAGTCAGCATGTATCTGAATTTCCAGTGAGTCATGTCTCTCATAATATCCTAACTGACGAAACTCCGTAAAATTCCGTAATCACATAATTTTCTATGATATTGTCGTTCGTAATAATTTGCTTGATAGTGTTTTCTAAGACATAGAAAACCTATCTGTATGCTTATAATTTTTATAAAATGCTCCGAAAATATCTTAATAATAATTATAATAAATTAATAATAATAATAAATTATCATGAAAAATTCTCTTGGCTGAACAATTTGCCGCGTAAATAAATATAGAATGGCTTTCTACTGACTTATGCCAGTTGCATAAAAACCCCTCGAAAAACACGTTACAGCCTGTATAATTACTTTCATGATGTTCACTTTATACGTTTTAGTCCAACTTATCTATATTTTTGTGGCGTCTGTTCCGAACTCAATTGTTGCGTACCTTGCCTCTCAAGGGCATGGGGGCTGTCTTCGGTCTATTTAAACCATCAGAGCGATAATAGTCCCCAGCTTTCTCTTCCTGGAGCTGATTTTCCATTTCTAACCACCTGTGGTCTCCATTCTGGACTCTGCTGACTGGAAATTTCATGCAGATTCTAAATATCTAATGTGGAGTCTGATCCGTTTGCCCATTAATCATCTATAAGCTTGGCGCCTTTTGTGGTCCAGGGACGTGCTGCTTCGGTTCTTCCCAGACTGCAGATTTTGATTCTATGCGTAGGGATGCTGAGATGTACCCTAGTCGTCTTCCGCGTCTGGCTTGAATTCTTCATTAATTAAAATCTTTCTCATCTCGTAAATTTTGTTTATATTTTTCCGTTTCCTGTATGACCCTTGGTTCCAAATTTGATTTTGCCGTTCTGCTAATATTTTAATAAAAAGGAGGAGTTAACCGTCCCCCACTTCTTTTCTCCTTTGTCTCTGAGGCTCTCACAGCTTGGAAAGTGAGTCCCCTCCTATGACATTGACGGATGCTGGCTCCAGGAATAACCGCCCACTTCTCCAGCCAATTTGTAAAGTGTCAACTCGAGCTTCGTTTCTTGGCCTCTGTGTAACTATTCCAATACTGCAGCCTTCCTTGCGTTATTTTACGGTTAAATAAATTAATTTCTCCATATGATATGACTTAATTTCCTTCAATTTTTAGTCTTCATTAACTCTCATTTTCCTCCTTTATTTGGTTTACCCTCTATTGCCCTAGGTTTTTCTGATATGATTCCCAAAATGTCCTGGGTTCAAGCCTCATGTGCATTGGTCACATGGTTACAATAAGTTTAGAGGAGATATATCTGAATCATTCATGATTGAATTAAGTCACCATGACTAAAATTCAGCAATTTTTTTAGGTTTGAGCCGTGTCTTGTGTGGGGTTTCGCCTAGGACACCAAGCTGGCTCATCAGCGGACTCTTGGTGTTCCCGCCCGGACCCCCACAGGGGTAGTGAACTGCGCGCTACCTCCCTTTTTATGAAGCGCACCTGCGCCTCTTCACTGCGAGAACTAAAAGCTCAAGCAGCCATAACCTCCCTATGAAGGCTTCCAAAAAGATGGTATATTGGCTTTCACTGCCAGTGAATTAAAACTCTGCAATTTTTCTATTTTTGTGCCGTGCTCTGGCTGTTAGTCACCTCTGCTATTCAATTGTGCTTCAGAACATATAATGAGAGGGTATTTAGAGAATCCTAAAAATATAAATACCATATTGGAAGTTCTTAGCAAAGAATTAGTTTAATCTGTTTGGGATTTACAGATGACCTTGCATTATTAGCCAACAACCTTGAGGAAACGGAGCATCAAACCCGATCTTTACAAAATATTGCACAAAAGATAGGTCATAGAATTTCTTTTGAAAAAAACTGAAATCATGTTGACAGATCCACCGCTCAAAACTATAATTAATTTTGATGAACATGAAATCAAAATTGTTGATAAATGTAAATATTTAGGTGAAATTATCACCTAGAATACAGTAGTCCTATGTGTGTTGTATCATTGTTCAGGGTAAAGCCTGAAATACTCTGTTAATTATCCATCTAATGCTCTCTTACAGGGTGTCGGAGAGACAGATTCAAGTGTACAAAGCAGACAATTTGACTGCACCTCTCAATACTGTTGGACTGGATGTGTCTCCTGCTATTCTCTTTCCTTTTTATGATGAGGATAGCTCAACACTCTTTCTCACAGGCAGAGTAAGTATTTTGATCAATATGAGTGCTCGTACTGTGTTGCATGCACTGATCTCTATACATGGATCGCTGATGGCAGCTCTCCGCTGCACGAGAAAGTACGCCAGGTTGAGCGCGCGGTCCGCCATGTTGGCGTACCCATTCTCGAGCTCTCCTTAAGGAGAAGCAATGATAATCTAGTCAATTTTAAATCGTAATTAGTGGTGCTTTGGAGCAAATAAAAATATAGAGATATGTTCACTCATAGCATAAGGGCATTGGGATCACTGACACGTCATTCTGAGGTCAGTAAATCTCCGAAATATCAATAAAAATGAATGTATAATAACGGCTGACAAATATCAACTTAGGTGCTGAGTACACGCAATTAGCGATGAGTAACAGAGTGAAAAACAATTTCTGGAAACATTCTTGTAAATTGTATATACGGTATGTATATATGCCACGAAATTATGCATTCTTCAAATGATGTGCCTATAAACGTAGCTCACTATACAGGCCTAGATTCGACATATCTTAATCGGTGCTTGGTAATGAATTCCTGTTTCCATGAAATAACCAACACTTCCCCAAGTAATCCCAGCACTCTACATCAAATACTACAGCTTTTAATCATGCTAGCAGCACAATAAACTTAATAATGACGGGAAGTAGATCAAAGCCAAAAATTCACTTTAAGCCAAACCAATTTCACTCCTCAGCTCCACATAAAACTTAACACAACTAAAAACCTACTCAAAATATACTCTCCCCACCGTTTTACAACTATTAAGCGAACTATTCGCACCCAGAACTGAAAAACCCTGAAATGGGATCAAATTTAAACACGCAATAGCCTAGCCTGATCACGTCTGCTTCAGCACCACCACATATGTATATTTAACTTCACAATAACTTCAAAATTATGGCTAAGTGACCTATCTGCCTGAGAAGTAAAGGCATTACCGGCTTGCCAGGGATGATGGGTCACCAAACCGGTACTTAAAACTAAGATTGTATGCTTTAAATAACCAAATTCATCCCATTTTACAACTACAAGAAACACAAAATATTTACTGCCAGTATAAATACATGTATAACATCAAACTACCAGTAACCAATCACAGAGCCGGATTTGCAATATTGCACCATGCGCTCGCTGCCATTTTACTATACCTGTCATCATCTATTCGGCTTACTGCTGCCTTAGCTACCAGCCATCCATGTATAGAGATCAGTGGTTGCATGTTATGTTTTTATCTTAAAATCAATCATTGGACAGGAAAAGTATAGAAAAACAAAAAGGAAAACTCAATGACGGGCAGGTGCAAGTGGAGGGAGGAAAAAGAAAAATAACAAGTAAAGAAACACAAAACCAAGACAATCTCAATGAACACCCCTCTCTTCAAAAGTGAAAATGTATGGCATCAATCCTATCGTTAGCTCTTCAGTGCTCTTATCCTTGACGAGCTTCTTTCGACCTCCAAGTCTCATAAGAAGGGTAGACAACTTAAGTTCTCCTTTGAATGCCAACGATTTAACCATTTTGGTTATAAAATATGAAAGGTTTCACAGTGACTTACATCAATTCAATTCAATCCAGGATTCATTCTCTCACACTGTCCTTCACCAAATCCATCCACCGTACTCTTCCTCGTCCTCTCTTTCCAGTCATCCGTCTCTCCTTTACTTGTTTCGTCATTCTTTCATCATTCATCCTTTTCACATGTCCATACCATCTCAATCTGTTCTGCTCCAGCTTCTGTACATTCACTTCCTTTCGAATGTCGTCAGAAAATTTCTGTTTCATACTTCTCAGGAATTTCATTTTGGCTGCCTGTATTCTACTTTCATTTCTCCTCGTCATCGGCCAAGTTTCTGCTCCATACGTCATTATTGGTAAGAAATAGGTCGTGTACATCACTTCTTTAGCCTTCAGTGGTGTGTCTTTATCCAAATTAAACTCCGAACCTGGTGATAGAACACACTCCCACATTGTATCCTCTTGATCTCCATATCCAATCTTGCATTTTCCATCAATTCACCTCCTGAATATCTGAAGTGCTCTACTACTTCCAGCTTTACATCTCCAATTTCAACTGTCCCTTTTCCTTCTTTCTTTCCTCTTGCCATTACCATTGTCTTACTTTTCTCTACCCTGATTTTCATTTTCATTTCTCAATATTTTCCTTCAGTACATCCAGCTGTTCTTGGACCACATTCTCATTCTCTCTGCACCAGCCTTCGGGCCGGAAAGAGCTTCGTCCACGAAAACCGACACCAGTGCCCCTTCCCTACCTTTATTCTGTTACCTAGAGAGGTAGGAGAGGAAACGATTGATAAATCCAAGGAGCGGAGGGCCGGGAGGTTAAGCCAGAGGCGTGTAGGATGCCATGGGCAAAAATGTATCTTCATGTCAAATGTTGAAATAAAGGAAAAATATATTCTAAAACAAATAACACCCGAATACATGGCGGAGGCCAGAGTACAAACACATAGCGACAAGGCAAATACAACACTGCCTAACCTGAATTGAGAAAAACCCCGGGGTGGGAGAATGATCACCAAAAATAATTAAATAAATCATCAAAATGAAAGTAAATGACAACGAGCACACTAGAGCGCGGAAAGAGTTTTCCAGTTCCATAGTTAGGTTGCACCACGCCGAGGTCTATGCATGGCCTCGTGGCGGCAACAAATCAAACACCTCTCGAGGCAAAAGCAGAAGAAATAAATAATGATGGCTGCGAACCAACAGGCCACAATATCCAGAAAATAAATCAATTACCTTCTCCAGGTGAAGAAAAGATTAAGTTAATTCAAATCTTAACTGAAAATAGGCACACGCCCAGTGCACCACACGTCTGCTCACGACGAGGGCTAGCAGCAAACAGACCATGTGCCCTAGCGACAATGGCCAACAACAAAGGCGAACAATGGCAACGGACTGCTCGCCCATTATTACAACAATTTCTGTTACCCCCCAAAATTAACACATAAAAGATACGATAGTGTCTTTATGTATCTGGGAGGAAACTGAAAGAAAGTAAATAGGATATAGGACCCTCAATTAGGATGGTGTCATACCCTAACATATAATTAGTGTCCTACCACATGTTCGTTGTTGTTGTTGTTTGAGTCTTCAGTCTTTTGACTGGTTTGATGCAGCTCTCCATGCCTCCCTGTCCTGAGCTAATGTTCACAGCTATCAAATCAAAACCAGAGGCGAATAGGGATGTAGCGGGAGAAAGTTCGCGCCAGATAGCGCTCGTGTAGTATTGGGTAAGCGCAAGGCGATCGTCTTATGTTTCTCCCAGTCAGCTGCGAGGAATGTATAAATTGTGACCGAGTTTTCTAAGCTAAAGTAAATTATATCTTCTCTAATTTTACTCCAAGACTATATTAATTAAGTCTATAGGTATATCTCCTAATATATTATGGACGATTTTCAGCGTTTAAGCGTTAAACAGCTGCAAAATGAGCTACGGACCAGAGACACTAAAACTAGCGGGAGGAAGGAAGAATTAATGGCCTACAGCGGTAATAACAAAATTCTAACACGCTTTATTATTCAAATAATGAATATGAGTCAGCATGCTTTCACCTGAAGATTACAATTACTAGAGTATTGTAGGCCTATATTGATAAATATATCTCCATAAGACTTAAATCATAAGTTAAACAGAGATTTAAATATTCACTTGTTCCCCCTGCTTACAGACTTCGATTCATGTATTTTTTTTGGGTTGATAGCTTACATGAAACTGTCGTGTTTTAAGGTAAACATAATCAAAGAAAGTTAATACCGGTACCGGTAATGTGTACCTCGAAAATGCATCGCAACGTTTGGTTCTTATGTAATTTTGTTAATTTCTCAATAGCAATTGTTCCCTTACCCTGGAAAAGGACTTGGGGGTACAATTTTTTAAAAGTTTGAGAATACCTGCTTTAGAGCCAAGAACTGTTTCCATTCATCTGACTATGTCTCAAGAATGTACTGTAGAAGTCAGTCGCTACCACATTCTCCGTCGGGCAGATGGAAGTTGACGATTAATTCTGATTTCAAGAAACCAACCATAATACGTTTGTGACTGTTAATGTTGCGACATTTATTCTTGAAGTATTTGACTGAGTAGCCTATTGATGTCTTTGAAAATGGGAGTCAGAAATGTTTCTTTCATTTCTTCGTGTATATTGACGATTTCTTCCCGTACTTCAATGGGGATGATTTCTGCAGATTCCGATATTGTAGGCTTATCGTGATAATACGGCAATTTTCTTGTGTATGGCCTCTTCCTAAATAATTCTTTTTGTTGTGTTCGTGGTCCACGGAAAAAGCGATGGAACAGCGCCCGGTTTTAATCTTGCTCTCTCACCTTCAGATACAAACGCATAAATTCAGTGGTTGTTATCGAAATGTCTAATCAGTTTATAGGTACAAAACAGGAATTATTTCCCTTTGTAAGTCACACTAATCCATCACAGTTTTCGTGAAGTCATCGTGTTGTAAATGATGGAAACACACTTTAATATATTCGGTCAGATTTTTCTCACCGAAATTTTTCCTTCTGGTAACATGTGGCCATTTCTTCCTCATTTATTTATTTTGTGGAAATTGGTGAAACGAAAACGGGCTTCTCTGATTTTTGCAAAGAGGAACTCTGCAATAGCTCGGCATAGTCACGAAAATAGCAATTTAAACAACATAAATTCGTACATATTAACGGCATGAGAACACAGGAGACAAATGAAGAGCGCCTTGCGCTTACCCAGTACAACAGCAGTGCGCTCTGTCGGTGCTAGTTCTATACATCCCTATACGGCAGAATATCTTGTTCAAGTTATTTATTTTATTTCACTCTTTTTGAAGGTAAAAAGGCCTAAAATATAAGTTGTTGTGTTGGCCTAAAAGTTAACATACAATGTGAAATTTTTCGTATATTTTATTTTAATATCAAGCCAACAGTTCAAGTAATGATCTTTTCATCTTAAGGACACCTTATACCATACCTTAGTAAGCATTTTCCTGGAGCTGCGAAATGATGAGCCTATAAATAATTCCACTCGTGTAATATTTAAGCTGCTGTTTCATAGCGCACCCAATTATGTAACATTCTGTCAGTGAGCCATCAGTGGGTTGCAGGTGTGCTGTTAGAACGATTATTTGATAAATGTCACTAAGAAATGCAAGTTTCCTTCAAAAAGGGCAATGAATTGATATTGCGAGATGAATGTAGGTTTAGGCAACTCATAACAGTTGTTCTCCCCTTGACGGAATACACGGGGCCATTGCTGGCTGCCATGTGGGTGATGGCTCATTGGCTGCAATGCACATGGCAGCGGCAGATTGATCTGTCCAGTAGGACTATTTGTTCCCGCGAGAACTGTCAAAGTGCAAAGTTACAGTAAAGGAACTCTATATCATACATCACCAGTATAAATAGCAATGGGGAGAGTACACTTCCGTTATTTTAGTTGCTACTATTACAATAAAATCTCTTTAAAAACTTTTTAAACTGCTGAATATGCTATTGAATGTGGATAAAGGTAGGCATAAGTCAGTGTTTTCCCTAAATTTGACTAGGAGATTTATCACATAAAATAGCCACATTCTGTAGCCTCTAGGCCTAACCCTAGAAAGACATTTAATAAAATAGAAACTATATTATGAAAATTAAAGTTTAAAGGATACAAACATGCTTAAATAAATAAAATAATAATAAAAAGTAAACCCCAAAAGCACTTACAAAAATTTTAAAAGGAGATCAAAATTATATAACTTTCACTTTTAATGTTAGTAACATGCGGTATTTGCTCGCATATAACTCGCCATCGAGTATATCTTGCACCCCATTTTAAAATTTGAAATTGCAGGGAAAAGTTCCTCACATATTTCTTACATTACTTTCCGACACTGTCATAAAGAAGATCATAGTAATTTTAAGATAGAACCCCCACCCACTGGATGTAAAACATCTTGCCCGCAATGTTTCTGTTCATTTTGACGGTGGTGCTTTCCTTTTACAGTATTTCTTGCCCGCCTGTTGCATTATCGATGAGTGCCCATATTCTGTCTTCACGTTCCATTGTTGTTTAACTGAATGTGCACAAAAGTAAAACACACTACACAAATATTACTGCAATTCACACTAATATTTTTTTTAATTGAATTTGCAGTTTTTATATGCTTTGTTTGTCCACTAATGATATCTCTCTGTTGAAGACTCATTCAAAGCCAACTGTTTGAACTAAGATTGAGTGATTTTTTTGGTGCACTTACATTGGGAGACGAGATGTTTCTAATGTGTTTTCACTTGGCTGTATCCTGTGCTAGCAATAAAAGATGTCATCTGCTCTCGTATGCCTACTCGCTCCATTTCACTCCCAGTTAACTCAGCCTTCAGCTGTTAATGGCATCACTCCACTGAAGATGTCACCTGTTCTGGCTTACTGTAAGAGAGTCCACTTGCATTAAGAGGTGGTATGGGGCTGTTGATACTATTCTTTAGGCTGCAATTTTAACATACTACACTCCATTTAACTATGATAATTATATTCAGGATGGTACCCATACTATATAGTTCCTTGACTGTTGATGATGGGAAGGAGTAGGCTGCATACTTTTCTGTTGTTGAAGAATGTGAGGCTGACCTTGAACATGGTACAGAGAATGTGACAGTTCAAGAACAGGAGAATATTTACCTCCTCAATATTTATGACTAGTAGGATGCCCAGAGAATGAATATATGCATTTTTTTTTAAATCTGTTATTGTAAAATTTTAGGAGGGCTTACACAATACAACACATTGTACTGTATGATTGTCCTGTCCTCTTTCCCTTTGCCTACACCTGCCTCTCTTTCCGTTTTTCCTTTTTTCGTCTTTCTATCCCTTTTTGTCCAATGATATTTTATCTTTATTTTTATCTTATCTTTGATTAATGTAATTTTGTTATGATAGGGTGACTCGACAATTTACGCTTTTGAAGTTACGGAAGAAGCACCTTACATCTGCCCACTAAGCCATCACCGCTGTAACTCGCTACATCAAGGTCTGTCTTTTCTACCAAAGAATGTGTGCTCTGTGAACTCTGTGGAGTTTGCTCGTGCTCTGCGTCTCACCAACACTACCATCGAGCCTTTATCCTTCACTGTGCCACGTATTAAGGTGTGTAATATTAATTCTTTATATACTGTGTTGGATTAAGAGGCGGGCTTTTATTTAATCTAGGGGTAGATACTGAGATTCCTGTCCCAAGGGACCCAAGTTCAATGCCCTGTCTGCCAAGAAATTTAATTCTGATCTGAAGGCTGCAGCAAGGTTAACTCAGCCTTGATAGGGCAAAGTCAGCCATCGTGGAAGGGGTTTTCCATAGTTTCCCTAATCTACAGTACTCCAGATGAATGTTGGGATGGTACTTAATGTAAGGCCACAGCCAACTCCCTGACAATCCTGTTCCACTTACAAGTACACTTACTTTAACATTCACCACAATAACACAGGTTATCAGACACACACCAGTATACAGGGCTGATGACCACATTGTCACAACCCTATAAATAAAACCACAACAACAGTTCCTGCATTTTATTTTAAAAATCTGTGTGGTAAAATGAATTAAGAAATCAATTTGAAAAGAATATTTTTATTATCCTTCCTTTCACACAATTCTTCATTGTGTACCTGAAGGAAGAGCAGGCTTGACCGTTTCACCTACACCCCTCCTCTACTTGCACACCCTTTCCAACAGAAACCCACCATGCCTCCAGTCGAGGCCATGCAGTAGGTGGCAGTGTTTCCTTCCAGTTGGCATTCATGCATAGGTTCAAATGAACCTTAACAATACTAGCATAGGCCAAGCCACTGCCATCGTTATGTCCAGGCCGCAAGGTTCCTCTAGTGACGTCACGCGTAGGGTCGGTACAGCCGCCGTAGCAAGTCAGACGGCTCCTTTCACGCAGTCACTCCAAAGTGAATATAAATTCATATTTATAGGAAAATGTTAATACTATTTGGAGTTCACTGGCAGTTAGATAAGTAACCACTAAATAGGCCTAATTATCGCTCCGCTAGTTCGAATCCTGCCGTTGTAGCGGGCATTTTACGAGTGAACAAAATGGTACATCGTCTGTGAACTTACTAGGACGTTGACGCACACAGACAGGGCAAAAATTGCAGCTTTTTGACGTCCTGTAAATGTTATATCACTAAAAAGAGGCATTGAAACAGTTACTCAAGATGTACCACAACGTCGATAAATCGCATATTGCTAAACTCGGCATTGAAGGAAGGAAATATTCGAATATTTCAATACACAAAACAATTTGCAGGAACAGTTTGTTAATAAAATAAATCTATGTACCCACAGAAACTATACATAGACAGGTACACTTTTCTGTGCCTACTGCCAGATAAACCCTCGAACTGAGCTTAAGTTATAGGCTAACATTTGAGAAAACTACAGAATCTCTCTTTCAAGGATAATATACCAAATTATGTGCATCTCTAATTCTGTATTTTATTTTCCTTTCTTTTAGATAACCAGCCCCCCACTCCTTACTGCCTTCTTGGACACACTGCCCCCAAAATTCATTATATATGGTAGCAACTGAAATATTCATTTCTAGACATTGTTTATCAGAAAATACAAAACAAATACAATACAAAAATACTAGCTATTCACTTCTGGACTTGCATGAGAAAAAAAAGGCTAAGTAAGAAATCTGCCATTCTTGACATTCAGTAAAACAAAGTTACGAAAATTACGCCTCCTCTCTAAACAACACCAGCTAAATCCAGATATAAAAATATACTTTTGAATTTTTGTATATTTATGCACTAAACAAAGTAATTGGGACCGAAAGGATCTTCTTGTACGATATAACCGTTATTCCCCTTGACCTGTCAGAAAAATGGTTAAATTTCGAAAGGTCAATGTCATTTTACTGAGGATTCCACAAAAAAACTAATGCTATCACTGTTGTCCAACTTCATTTCATCTCACAAAAATGAATGACCTTCACAAAACAGGATATTCTTCAAATAAACATAAGTATAAAAACACTATGTCCCCATTGGCCTCCTGTCAGAAAAATAAGGTTCAAGAACCACTTCTTCGCATAAAATTGTATGTACCAATTCACTGCGGTACTACTTGACTACCAGAAAAATGTATGGTATAAGGTCCAAAAATCAAGGCTACTTAACAGAGTATTTTCTCTGAATAAAACCACTTCTTCAGTAAGAAAACAAAACAAATCTCACCCTATTCCAGATAAAAGAAGTGAAAAAACATAACAGAACATTTTTGCTATACACTACTAGAAAAGAAATGAAAACCTACTCTCTCCATAGCACTTTCTCGAATGAATATCTTTTGTACAAAATAACAGATATACCTTGCTGACCCTGCTTCGAATAAACATAATTATGTATAAAAACACTATTTCCCCCTTGGCATCCTGTCAAAAAAATAAAGTTCAAGAACCAGTTCTTCGCATAAAATTGTATGTACCGTACCAATTCACTGTGGTCCTACTTGACAACCAGAAAAATGTGTGGTATAAGGACGAAAAATCAAGGCTACATAACAAAGGATCTTGTCTTTTCAATAACTAATCAGAGCAGCTCAAAAAGTAAATGCACACCTCAAAAACTAATCTGCACAGCTCAAAAAGTAAATGCGCACCTCAAAAAACTAATCTGTGAAGCTCAAAATGTCAATGCGCAGCTCAAAAAATTAATCTGCGCAGTTCAGAACATTTTTGTTATACACAACTAAAAATAACCTGAAAAGCTACTGTCTCTATAGCACTTTCTCGAATGAATATCTTAACACATGTATAAAGTGTGGAACCATTTAGAATATCCTAATCTAAGTGTCATAACTTCAGTCAGTATTAAGCTACTCTTGTGATATCAGCACTAGATGTTAACCTCTTATGGTGTAAGCTACAGTACAGAAAGTTAATAACTAATGTAGCCTCGTACCAAGTTAGGTGTGAACGATAATATAATGAGATTCAACTTACAATATTATTTACAGGTAATCACACCAAAAAATCTCTGTCCTAAAATGTAGACCTATGTATATATGATCTCAAGGGAAACTACTCTTAATTTGTAGATCACAAGTTTATCATTCTTTATCTGATCAATTCTAATCGTCACTATTCACCACTTTAAGGTTAAATGCCTGAGAAAACCCAACATCACTCTAGGCTATTCAACAAATCACATTCTAAACTACTTATGGCTCATGATATGATGCACAACGTAACCAATCTCTAACTGTAATCAATGCACAGAACACCTCTTGTGTGACCTAAACAGAGCCTAACCTAACAGCACACATTTTCAATTACTCAATCTAACTTGGCTATTGCATCAGGAATTTACCATGGATTGTAATCTAGAAATCGGGTAGATAGGTTGCTAACAATCCCATTAATATAAATACAGCAGCCTACATAAATACTACCACATGAAAATTATGTTCACTTGAGGTTGAACGGGACACATCTTGGATAGACTTCAAACTATGATGAATAATACCGTACTAATAATAACTTGTCTGATTTACATAAGTAGGCCCTAACATGTAATTTAACCTCAGCATTTACATGTTAGAAATCTTTCCAGTCCTAGCATAGGCTGACATTTAGAACTTCATACTATAATATTGAAACCGTATTATTAACTTATAAATTACCATCAAGACGAGTAGGCCTAAAGGTAGCTCTTATCTCCCGAAGTATCTTACTTTCAGGGAATTGTTTAACACACACTCTCGTCTTCCTTTTCTAGGACTCCTAAGTACCGTATTCATTGCTTTCTTAAATTTTCATCGGTGGGGATGGAAGAACAAGGCATATAACCTAATCATCTCCATCATAATAGTTGTTTTTGTACCCGTTAACACAACTACGTTTTGGAATTCCAGGGACCATGGAAGGAATAATTGTTTCAATGAATAAATATAATTGTATTACCGGTACCGTACCTACCAAAAAACCTGCATTAGTCGAAAATAAGCGATGTAAAGCTCCTAACTGAACCATAACCTTAATAAGTGTGGTGGCAAACATGCAACTCAAACATTTTATAGATATAGGCTAATTACCTACCTACGAAATGAACATTTGCCTCAGAAAATAAACGGAGTACCGTAATCCTCATTCTGGATGACGTAAGTAGTAGCGTTCTTACGTATTGCTTTTAACTCGGACACTAACTAAATTGTATAAACAACACAGCACAAACCACTCACAGTTAAGCATAATGGTCGTTACCCATCCACCCTTAGCGATCAGCTGATCACATGGTAATGGTCGCTGCCTGATGGCCTGTACATTACGATGGCAGTGGCCAAGCCCTCTAGTTGGTGATACAGGACTTTCACTTTTCCTTTACTTGATTAGCATGGTAGTTGATATTCATTATGTTTTATTTTCCTTAGACACTTGGGATTAAACCACCAATTTTGAAACAGCGTTTGAAATCCATTCTGTGCTTTTAATTAGGTGTATGGGTGATTTCTCTTTCTTGGTTGATTTCTGTTACTTCTCAATATTGACATATCTGCAGAGAGTGTGAAAAATTGGGTAAGTTCACTTTTGGTGCTGGTAGGGGCCAATAACCTAGCTGTGAGGCCTCTTCATGCAACAACAATAATAATCACATCATCATCATCATTATAATCATCATCATAATCACTTTTGGTACAATATAAGTTAAAATAACATGAGCAATTCCCCATGCTGTGGTAAAGTGGGGAAGTGTACTGCGAAGAAAGCTGGGATCTGTAGAGTTGTGAAATAACACACAGCCTATAGTTTGTATGGTCTCGAGATTTTTTCTTTGCCCTGTTAAGCTTACTTCAACAGACTTCTCTGATTTTTCTTACTCTCTATAAATGTATTCTATTTACATTATAATGCAATGAATAAGGCAATATTATATAGGCCTACACCATATACATGTAAATGCTACCCACATGTTTGTTTGGTTTTTATTATTATTATTATTATTATTATTTTATATTGGAAGTGAAAAATGGGGGTTCAGGCATTATTTGAGTCAAGGTTGGTACCGAGCACTTCTCATCAGAATTTTGATGAAGTCATTGGTCTGCCACATGTGATATACAGTGAGAAGATACTATCCGCACAATAATATCGCAACACCTGACTCCCACTGATGCTGAAACTACACTGTAATGGTGGCTGGTGAAACATATTGATGTATTTGAAGAGAAACCTCATATCTCACATCAGCCATTAAGGGGAAAATGTTCCCTAAGCGAGAGATGTTATGGACGTTTTTCACGTAACCGACAAATGCGAGATACAAGGTTTTACTTCTAGGACTTCGATATGCCTTGTTGTAAGGTTTATAGATTAGTGGTGGTGGGATTTGTAGTGACACCAATCTTATTTCTTGAGTGTGCAGGTTGCCAAGTACCGGTATGCCTATTGATGGATGGTGGACTGTGAACTCGCTAGATTTAGTGCTGGGTTTCCCCAATGGCTTGTGAGTGATGCTGACCTTATTACTAGCTGTGTGCCAAGCACAATTTTGTGGTAGGCTACTGACTCCCTCGGCTGCTGGAACTGTTAATGATGGCCAGTTGAAAGAATGTGTTGCTGTGGACGCATAACTTTGAGGGGAGAGGGACTTGGAGAACATAAGAAATTCTTCGTGTGCATCAGCAGTGCGGGTTGCATTTTCTGCCCCTGCGACGGTGGCGCCATCTCTCTGCAGAAGTCCACAACACTCTCACCGCCATCTTGGTGTGAGGCTCTTGAACGCAGAAAAAACGGCTAGGCATAGAGCAGTGCTTGTTTATTCCGTGATTTTGCAAAGCATGAAGTTAAATTTGAGAATGGTGACTTGTGCTATGGTCAACTGTCCGAACCGGACTAATAAGGATCATGATAATGACAAGAAAGATGTGCGTTTCTTCAATATAACCTTCCAATGCTCACTAACTCGTAGTCCCTTTGAAAGACGACGTGCGACTTGGTTTGCAATAATTAATAGGAAAGACCTTCGAGACGCCGATGTCAAGCCTTACACAAGAGTGTGAGCATTCATTTTGTCTCAGGTACGGTAAACATAAAAACTGCATAGCGATCTAAGCAAAGAATATGGAGCTTACGAGATCAAATACCAGACCTTGAGGTTGATAAACTGGAGAAGGCAGCCTCCCTTCAGGTCCAGGGTATTAGTGTATCCTGAGCATCCAGAGTGAATTCTTACATTCTCAACTTGAATGTTATTGCTCCAAAGCGGTAACGTTTGTTATTAGAAATGAAACTCCACGGCAGTTATTATTTGTGTTGTTCCTTACACATAATAATCATTGTACAATTCTGTAGTAGAATTAAATTCCAGAGCAGAGTCTTTTGTTCTCTGAAACAAAATCCCATGCTCTACCACCTTTGTCTGTAAAATCGTGTGTTATGGAATAAATACCTAGCCTCATACTCTTGTGTCAATTTAAATTTATTTCCCACAAATCTCCAGCTTTCTGACAATTGCACAAGTCAAAAGATCCAAATTTTACAGGAGATCAAAACGTCAGAACACCCTGTTCTAAACTCAACTTGTTCAGTTCTGGTACACTCCCTGTTGCACCTTTTTGTCAAATGTAAGTGCTCGGATTGATTCTACGGTAGGTGGAATATAAACATAATGTACAGTAAAACTTCTTTTATACGATTCACACTTATACGTTTTCTACACTTATACGATTTTTTTCTTGGTCCCGGGAAAATCCCTATACTTTCCATGTTAATTTATTTCCGATATACGTTTAACATTTATTCGTTTTTCACGCTTATACGATCATATCTTACGTCCCCGAGAGAAAAATGCGTCGTTTATACGTTTACAACGGTTTCCCTATCTAAAATCTCTAAAAATATTGGAGCCAGAAACTTATGACACGCACGTTTCTCGGAAACCATCCCTCGCGCGGCGCTATGTTGTGGCGAGAGCGACCTTGAAGTTGCGTGTGTTGCGAAATACAACATCACTTGCGCAGTCATTGTTCTGCCTTGTTCGGTGCTTCAGTTGTGGTTAACCTTGATAGCAGTGAACATGGGTGAAAGGAAGAGGAAGTGCATTACGATTGCTGTTGTTCACTTCTTAACGGGGGCCATCGCTCGCCGCTCGCCCGCGCTGCGGGCCTGTCTCCCGCCAGGCACTTTGCCGTAATGCGGAGCTCGCGCGGCCTATATATAGCCTATACTGTAGTTCACAGCTGGTGCTGAAAATGTTCGCCATTCACTGCTACACATCGCTGGCACCTCTTTATGAAATTGTAATTTACGTTCTGAAGTTCCTCACCACCGATTGACTGTATTTCAACTGTAATATAGTCTTTAAGCTCATTTTCGCGAAAGATTTTCTGTACTTTATGAAGGTATTTACACACGTTCACGTAATGAAAATCGCATTGGAACATCACACTGAGCACTAAAGACGTGCACAATTGACTAAACTGAACCCCACACTGCTAAAGCACACTGCAAAGGAGGGAAATTCGTGACGCCAAGAAGCGCATTACCGCCAAGTGCTTAACGGGCTCGCGGCGGGCGCGAGCCAGAGTCCGCGTCGCATATAACACCAAGTCCCTGTATAACCCATAATGTCACATACATTTTGCAGTTTTTATTTAGCGACTTTCATTTACGCGTTTTTCTCGCTTATACGTTTTTTTTCATTTGGTCCCTTGAAAATCGTATAAGTGAAGTTTTACTGTAGTTTTAATTACAAGTAAATAACATGGCTATTATTCTGACATAACTATGTAGTCCAGGCTAATATTTAACGTTCTAAGCCTCACTGCAAAACCACTTTTTCCTTGGTTTCGCAGTCATACCAAAACACCTATGTGGAATTCCATAATCATGCAGTTCTCACCTTCACATATGACCATTGGGTCACGACGTGGCATTTGACATGTGCAAATCTTGGTCATCATTACAACATTGTCTGACTGTGGCTGCAGAGGTTTCCGTTCTTCAGATGCCCTGGTGAACCAACAGCTCACTATCTCTGGAAGTAGTCTACCACATACAGGAAGAAGTCCTTGCATTTTTCCACCATCAGGCAGGACTCTTATTGTTATAGGCTTAATTTCAGGGCGGACCTTGTCTTGAGCCCACAAGTACAGGTCACAATAACTCGCTCCTGGCACGAGCATGTGAGTTTGAGCCAGAAAGTACCACTTGTCATCTTTGCGCAGCTGGTCATCCTCATCAAGGCATTTGGTGAGATTGTCTATCCTAGGGCATTTAATTTCCAAAACACCAAAGCCTGAGCAACACTCGCAAGAGACACGACCATCCGGAGAAGCACCAATGAAAGGGTATTCAGAATGCACCGCAAGACCGCTTAAAGTGATAGAGAGCTGTCTGTGGCTCTTCCCCTAACCTGACTGGCCGTGTAATCATTACTATAGAGCATCCAGCGTTTAGAAAAGACTATGGAGCCTTATGGCGACAGTGTTGCTAACTCTAGGCAGCGGTAGCGCTGACGTCATACGTTATCTTCACCCGCTTCGAGTACTGCGCTTTCATAAGTTAGCGAGACAACACAACCCCAACAACTATCTGAAATAGAACATGCCCAGGAAGGAGCAGTTTTGCAGGTGTTAACGGATTGGACCAGTATTAAGGATACCGTACGCGAAGAGAACCAATAACAGCATTCATTTCGTTGTGATATGACGCATTACAGATTGACAGATGTCGAGAGCATAACCCTTCCTTCCTTCTTTCCTTCCTTTTTGGATGTACTGTATGCTGACGATGTTAACAATTTTTACGTCAGCAATACTGTTGATCATCACTTTTTTGTTATTAGTTAGGCTATAATTTAGTGTCTTTCAATTTTATTATTGTTTTGTTTAGATTAATATTTGTACTATTGTATGAGCTAGCCGTGCAGCTGTGAGCTTGCATTCGGGAGATGTGGGTTCGAACCCAACTGTCGGCAGCCCTGATTCGATCGAACAGAAAATAAAACAGACAATAATAACACCAATGACGGATACTGCTTCAGAACTTATGTTGCCGGCGGAACTGAGCACGTGCTCTACTTCGGGCGAGCATGCAGCACAGGACAAGACTCTTCCTTCCAGCGTGCTAACCTCGAAAATTTTTAAATTACTAAGACTTAATATAAACGATACTTGTATGCACTAACAAAGGTAATCAATTGGCAGATAATTGTAGGAAGCTATTATGACGAAAAATATATATGTTCAGAGTTCCTTCATGATAAAAGGTAAGGTAACAAAACCAGTGTAGGGGGGGTTTCCGTTAAAAGTAAAAGCCCATAAGACCCATAGTCTTTTCTAAACGCTGGATGCTATATAGCTGTACCTTCAAAATCATTACCACGCTGTATGTCCGTGTTGTGGGCTTTTCTCCTCTCGCTTTGTTCGTCACTCTTTCCTTTACAAATGGTTTTTACCCGTGAGGGGAAAAGTGGGATTCCAATGCCTTAAAATTCCTCATAGCGGCTTTAGGGGCTAAATTGGTCCTCGTCACAAGGTAATCTATCCGGTCCATGTCTGAGAACTTTGGCCACTCTTCCATATTTTCACCCATATCTTCCCACGGAAGCTCGTACGGGTCCAAACCACACTCATCAATCTTCAACTCATACCGGACACGATCAAACTGAGTCAATTTTTTTACGTAATCCTCCAAAAACACCATAATTCCTGATAAAAAGATGAGGCACCACACTCTACAACGCTTTGTTTACAAATGTTTCACACCAAGATGGCGGCGAGGCTGTTGCAGACTTCTGCCCAGAGATGGCGCTCACGGCCGGATGGGTGGAGCCTGCGTCATGCAACCCAAGAATTCAATTAACCTGAGAACGGCATAAAATTCTGATAGCTGCTCTCAAAACTGCTGTAAACCATAAAACTAAAAGAAAATACATACATGTGTATAGATATTTTTAAATTTCCTTCCTGAACTCTGTGTGTGGGAATTATTTGATGGCAGGTAGTATATATGCAAAACTTAGTGGGATCAATTTACCGCCTAATCAATACTGTTTGATCAATATACAGTATTGATTAGGCAGTAAATTGATCCCATTAAGTTTTGCATTTGGAAGCGTCAATACGGACCTAACATGGAAAATATTCCGATCAATCTTAAGGTAGTATACCGGTATATGGCGATAGAAATTCGCCCTGTGGTGTATAGGTGTGTGTGAAATTGTGGGGAACCTCAGCAAGTCTGAAGATTAAAGGTTTGAATTTCTACTATCCTGAGTGTAGATTTTCCACGCTCCCTCCTGGCAAATGCCAGGCTAGTACAATATTTCAAATCCCAGGGCACATGCCCCATCCCTGACCCTAACAATTGCAGTTACACACAATAATTCAGTTGTCACAGAAACATAGGTTATCAGACCAAGACCAACTACAATCCTCGACCTTAATGTAGAAAAAAAAAGTCCTCTCGGCTCGCCGGAAGGCGGAGGTAGATTTCACCGGACAAACTTGGCGATAGGCGAAAATAGGCATAATATGCAGGTTTTCGTAGAAGGATCAGACCTCATTTATTGCGAGAAAGTATTTTATAATTGGAGCTTAATTAACTTTGTTTTTCATCATTTTATGCATATTTCAAACATTTTATTGTCTTATGGGGACGGTAACCTTTTTGTCATTTGGGGTCCATTTTTATACTTGTGGTCACACTGTCCTTATGCAAGGTTTCGACATTGATGTGTAACTATGTAACGGTCTGTTACTTCTTCACGCAAAATTATATCTCCCGCAGAGATTTTGGTTGGTTTCTCAGTTTAGGGGCTGCGACAACGCGGTCATGTAACCCCGTGTACTTTGGGTGAGTGTAGAATCTGTCTGATAAACGGTGTGAATTGTGATGGCTGTATTAGTCTGTAATTCAGGTAAGGACTGTAGACGGTCAATTTCAAGCAGTAGTTCCTAATGTTGCTACCAGATACTACCGTCAACAACACCTAGCTGTGAACTTGGCTACTAGATGCCACCGCAACCAGCAACTCGCAACGAACGTTGGAACTTCCTCTCCAAAGGAAAGCATACTGAGGGATTTTTAGCGCTCGTAGAAAATTCGACGACTTCGGCCGGCTTTGAACCCGCGACCTTGGGCATAGAAGTTCAGCATGCTACCAGTTACGTCACCGAAGCCGTTTCACACTTAGTCAGATGGAAATCTGAATCTGATCTCGTGCAAATGCGTTGTCATGGCAACGTCTGATGGCTCATCCCTCATCAATTTAGTAGTGTTGCCATGGCAACCTCTGATAGCTCTTGGCATTTTCTTATAATTCCGAAATCATTTTTCTCATCCCTTGGCGTAATGGTGGGTCATATCAAAAATTCTTTCATACAAAAGTTTTAGGTAATTATTAGGGGAATATTGTCCATTTTGTACGGTTTTGATATTGTGCCTATTAAGAGAGATATGATTAATGTTTCCCGAAAAACCCACTTTTTCCCACCCCTTTGGTCAATGTTTGGTGCTGTAAAAAAACTCTTCCAACATAAATTTTTGGGCTTTATCCGACACATAGTATGAACTTTGAACGGATTCGATATTTCACATATTAAGCGAGTTATAGCAATATTTCACTTTTTCGAAAAAAGACCCCCATTTTCACCCCCTTCGACCGATTTAGCCCAGTAACGAACTCGACCGAGATTTTATAGGTATACATGTTCGGTAAAAAATTCAAAGTGATTGGTGCAAAATTACGACAGTTATCGAGTCCACAAGAAACTGATATACATATACAGTATATACATACATATATATACATAAATTATATATAAACTTTTGAACTGACTGTGGTTTTGGGGTCTTGGGGGATGTGAAACGCGAAGATATGTCGAAATTTTCCGGAAGTTGAAACATGGTACCCATTGCAATAGTTAGCTTCCTAATGAAATCTACCTAACATGGCGGTGATAAATGCCCATCCGATAGCTAAGATCATGTCATCGGGCTTGTCACAGTTCGTGTAAATTAGTAATTTAATTCACCTAAGAGCATAAAAGATATCACAAGACGAGACTAGGTTCTGAAGAAATATGCATCTATAATTTAGACTTACAGTACCTGAATTGAAATATCTATATACTACTCACCTCGAATTATAGGTTTCTTCCTCTTCATCCAAGGGGCAGCTACCTAGTCTAGCTCTTTTTGTGATTGAGTAAGACGCTTTTTGGCGAGTTATCACAATTTCTATTTAATTTCAGTAATTATAGATAGCCTCAGGGGCTTTGGCGGCAGCACACCGGTTTCTCACCGCTGGGTCCGTGGTTCAAATCCCGGTCACTCCATGTGAGATTTGTGCTGGACAAAGCAGAGGACAGGTTTTTCTCCGGGTACTCTGGTTTTCCCTGTCACAACTTTCATTCCAGCAACACTCTCTACCATCATTTCATTTCATCTGCCATTCATGTAACCATTGCCCCAGGGGAGTGCGACAGGCTTCGGCAGCCGGTACAGTTCATATCCTCGCTGCCAGATGGGGGCTTCATTCTTTCCATTCTCTGACCCAGTCGGTCGACTGGAAGCAGGCTGTGGATTTTTATTTTCAATTATAGATAAATATTATTAGCAAGAAATCAAACTGATTCCGAAGTAGCAGAGAAGAAAGTGCCCGAGTTATTGAAGTTCTGTCCCAGCACATGCAGAGTAAGCATGTATACAATCGGAATGAAAATAGTTGCCTGAAAAAATGAAACCAACGCCATAGAGATACAACTCAATTAACCTCTCAGCGTGGGAGGACATTCACCTCACTGCTACCCTGTGCTGCGGGAGGAGATGAGCACAGAGCTTGCTTACAAGTACACACCATCATATAAGACGTTATAACAGAGCCGAGAAGCATTGGATTTAAACCAAATTTTCACAGTTTGTTAATGACAAATGTAGTGAAGGAAAACACAAGTTACTGAAACTATACTATCAAATTTTAAAGACCATGCTTACCTTAGAAAATCTCGTAATACTTTCAAATCTATCAAGGAAGATGACAGAATTAAATATGAGTGTGGCTAGTAAACGGCTTTTTGAGAAATAGGACCTTAGTGTGGGATTTTGAACAATGCCCATCAGCATATATAGTGCAAAAGCTACGTATATTTCTTCGACGGTAACTGGAACCCATTCATTTACCCTTGACATGTGCCATCATGTGCTGCTTAGCATAGATATTTGTCTGTTTCATTATCATACTCACGAATTCACACGTAAAAATAACTGAAATGTTGCCACAGGATCTAAACAATTCCTCGCAGCTTCTTGCGGCCCATAATTTCCAGTAAACACATCCCTTTGGCCGATATAATTCCCCATGTCATCCCTGACAAACTCCTGACCGGCAACATTTTACCCGTGTCTTGCGATGTATTTACGTAACCACATTCACTCCCACTGTCACTACTTTCATTTTCAGACTCTATATTTGAATCATCATTCAGAGAAACCAATATTTCCGACCAATCATTCACTAAAACTTCACTAATATCGGAATCCGCTATCGGAAGCACTCGTTTAGCCGCCATTATGTGTTTACAAACACACAACAAAAATCTAGCTCTTTGCAATCGGATTTATCTAATGTGATCGATGCAAAATCGATATATTTTTACTCGAGACGAGAGATCATAGCTTCCTTTATCGATATAACACAGCAAAATTGTAATAGTTACGAAACTAAACACGAGATGGAAGCACAAAGCAAGCACTGCAACGTGCGTGCAGGTAACGGCACTCCGCGACAGAGAGCGGCGAGTTCATGACGTGCAGTTCACGGCATTCCACGCTGAGTGGTTAAAACCTCTCGTGGAATTATAAAGAATCTCGGGTAAAACATCACACCGAATTAGTTGATTGAAAAATGCAAAGAAGTCATTGTGTGGATATCAGAACATATGGAGATTACTATATGCAAGGGACACGATAATGGAGAAAGATACCAAATAGACTACATCATGATGCAGAAGAGATACCGAAACTGGCTAAAAAAATGCAAAAGTATACCCTGGAGCAGATCACAACTTGGTGTTGGTGAAATACGTGCTAAGTTGAGGAGAGTATGGGGAGGTAAACTGAGGGAGAAATATAACCTAGAGGCTCTAAAGGAGAAAGGCAAGGCTGAGGACATGGAAGACAGCTATTTGGCCAAATAGGACAGAGGAAATAATGAAGAGCATGTAAATGAAGAATGGAAGAGGATGTGTGAAAGCCTTAAGGAAGCTGCAGGGGAAGTCATTGGGACTGAAAAGGCCAGACCTATCAGAAAAGAATGGGTAACGAAGAACATGCTGAGTAAGATAGAAGAAAGAAGTGGAAAAATGTGGGGACAGGAAGGGAAGCAGATGTACAGAAGACTAAATAATGAACTGAGGAGTGAAACAGAACGGGCAAGAGAATCATGGCTGAATGAGAGATGTGAAGAAATAGAGGGGCTGGAAAAAGAGGGAAAATACGAAATGATGTATCAAGCGGCTATGGAGCTGGTGTTTGATGGTAAGAGGAGAAGAACTGGAATGGAAGTACAAGGAATGGATGGTACGTTACTACGTGAACCTCACGATGTTCTGAAAAGATGCCAAGAATATATAGAGAACCTTTAAGAGTCTGACAAAAGACAACATGACCTTGAGATTGAAGATGATGTAAGAGTACTGGAAGATAATATATCTTTGTAATGAAATATACAACAAAGGTGAATGGCCAGATGACTTTCTCTCCACAATCACGATACCAATTCCAAAGAAGAATTCCAAGAAATACGAGGACTACAGGACAATTAGCCTAATATCCAATGCAGCCGAAGTATTACTTCGAATAATGGCTAGAAGACTGTATGGAAAGTTAGACACATATATTGCAGAAGAGGGGAATGGTTTTCGAAGAGGTAAAGGGATAAGAGATGCAATTGGAGTGTTGAGAACTTTAGGTGAACGATACACAGAGAAACGAAGGGAAGTTTATGCTGTCTTTATTGATTTAGAAAAGGCTTTTGACAAAGTACAATGGAAGAAGCTGATGGACATATTAGTGAGGAAAGGAGTGGATGGAAGGACAGAAGACTGATCAAGAGACTGTACTTACAACACTCAAGGAGAGCACTCAAAAAGAAATCTGTTGAATTGATAATCACAGAAGAAATGGTTCCTAAGGTTTTCCAGGAGATTTTTCTATCCAACTCCAAAAACAAAAATCGTTTGATATCTGTGCTCCTTACGAAATTCTCTGAGTCAAAAATGGCGTGCAAACAAGCTATAGAAGATGCTGATACTTAAATTGTAAACATGGCTATCAATCTAGTGCCAAACCATGAATCTGTAGTAGTTGTTGGGGCAGGTGTAGACCTTTTAGTCATCAAGATTGGCCTCTGTGATTCTCCCAACGTTTTCTTCCTGAAATCTGGCAAAGGACAACAAGCTCAAGCCTTTTATCGCCCTCTTACTGCGATTAACAAAGCAGTTGGCAAATGCATCCTGTTCCTGCATGCTTTGAGCAAATGTGACACTACATCTGCTTTGTACAACCAGGGCAAAACAAAATTTATGATGACCCTCAAGAACAACCCTGAGCTGTTAGATATAATTCAGATATTTAAGAACCCTGATGCTGATGCAGAAGCTGTTGTTAATGCTGGTGAACATTTTCTTATAACACTGTATGGGAAAAAACAAGGCATCACTTCTCTGAATGAAGTGAGAAACAAGCAGTATGTTAAATCTGCATACAACACCACAGCCAACATTGCTGCATTGCCTCCTACTCCAGCTGCAGGGAGTCAACATTCTTTACAGGTTTACCACCAAGTCCAAAAATGGCAAGGTACTGAAAAGAGATCTGAGGAATGGGGATGGAAAACATCAAAGAATGGTTTAGTGCCAGTCATCTCCTTGCAGACCCCTGTCCCAGATTCCTTGCTGAAATACATATCATGCAAATGTAAGAGAGGCTGTCGAGGTAACTGTGGCTGCAGGAAGGCTGGCTTACACTGCTCCCGAATTTGCCTGAATTGTGAAGAGAGCTGCGACAACATAGTGCAACCTGATCTGGGCGATCCTGACCTGAATGATGTCGACATGGACGATCCTTGAGAGAGGTCGTTACATGGTTTTTGCAAAAAATTAAAGTAGACTTATGAGATCAACACAGAGCTTACGAGACTTTTAAAACCTTGCGACCTGTTTTACATGTTAAAACACCCCAAGATATCCTCATAGGCGCTAATAAGTTTGACATCTCCACTTACTTGACTGTGCCCAATTATAATTTAATAAGTCGTCTCCTGTAAGAGTCCAGTTTCGACAATAAGCGAAGACAGAGAGCAAGTTCAAAATGCAGTTAGTTTTGCCAGCTATCGGTAAATTTAAAGAAAAGAATGAAAAAAATAACCTCTCTATCAGAAAGGATTTCTTCACATTGTTACACATTTTACATTCCCTTAACAGACTTGCAACACAGCAAAAAAAAACGTACGAACGCAACTTTACCGTAGATTACTATAAAATTCAATAATAACCATAAATTTCACTCCTCAAACACCAAAATCAGTAAACTACCATCATTTCAGAAGAACTTAACATTTAACAGACATAGAAGGCATAGTCATGACCCCTTCATAGAGGAGGCTATTGCCTTAACCCGATCATGGCTCCTTCAACTTTACCTTAGAATATGACAAAAATCAATTATACCCATGAATTTCACTCCACAAACACCAAACTCAATAAACTACCATCATTTCAGAAGCACTTAACATTTAACAGACATAGAAGGCACAGTCATGACCCCTTCTTAGAGTAGGCTATTGCCTAAAACTGATCACGCCTCCTTCAGCATTACGGTAGATATATGTTTTTAAACTCATTGTCGTTTTATTCTCATCCCTTTCTTCACAGAAGTAGTCTTTAATGGCATCAAGAGCATTTTATTTACACCATACTGGACAAATAGTTAGGCAAATTAGGAAATATATGTGAAACAGAATAGTCTTTCAATCGCCAGTTGGTTCTTGGGAGAAGTACTACTTCCTATCACAAATTTGTCAGATTTAACAATTAAATCTTCTGAAAAGTGAGCATCATAGATGTAGGACTTTTCAGTAAGTTCCCTATCTTTCCCTGGTATGGCCCCTTTGCACTTGATAAAACGTTCCTTATCTTTAGGAGGTTTGAAAAACCGTCTGACCTCTTTACAGTCCCCATAGCCAGATCTGCATCCTGGTACAACACAGCAAGGCATCTTCACTACTCACATTAAGCACTCATGAAAATGTAAGGGCTAAACTGCTGTTTACTTACATTAAATAACAATAAAATTAACACACAAAGATAACGTCAACACACGATAAGAAATTAAATTCCATTTCAGTTCATGCTTCCTACAATAGCATTTCAGGTATTAATACTATGAAGTAATAGTGTAAGCACTTGTATATCAATAAACGCTTGCACAGAACGCCACCAAAACACTCCGACCGATTAAATACTTAATATATCGCACATAAACACATAAACATATGTGGAAATCGACAATCTCATGTCGACTGTAGCACTGCGTAGCGGCGAGTGCCAACCCGATCCGTATTCATTACATGCTATTGAGGGAGAAGAGATCACACTTTTTATTCTATTTGTTATGTCGCCGCCATCTTGACGGAAACGTAATGGCAGCCACCCAAAAGTTAAATGCTTAAATCAAATTACGACCGACCTTATCATCTGATATCTACTAAATTTTGCATCAACATACCTTTATGTGGTAAGCATCTTTTGACCCAACTACAAGGTCATCAGCCCAATAGTTTGCAGGTAGCGGCCATGTATGTGTGCAAATCGAATCACCATATCAATTAACACGGTGAAACCGAATTGAATGAAATTTTGTAGCAAAGGGCACTCATCTTCATGTTTAATATCCGTATAACACGTTGTATTTCAACCACCTACTACAACCAACATTCAATTATACTCCTTTAAAAGGACAAAGAGTTATAACAATACCCATGCATTTAGGGTAAAGTAGGCTATAAATATGTTCTTTACTGAACATCTTGTTGATTATATGTTAATGTTTCGTATGAATTACCGGTATTTCCTTGATAACCTTCAAAGTACCTACGAGTAGTTCAATTTCAGTATACTTCATTTAGTCGACTAAAGTATTTTCAACAGGTGAACTTTAACACGCAGTGATGTAGAAAGTGCAATGGACGTTGAAGATGTGCAGCCTGGACCCTCAGGAATATAGAGATCTAGAGTTTAAAGAGGTTTCCCCTTCTAAAGATAAAGTACAATGTTATCGTCCTAGCAGTAGCACTTAATTTGTTCAACTTTTTATATTTAACTGTACATCTATTTTTTGCTTCTAATGTACACTTATTCCAAAAACACATAATTGTAACTTAGTTTCATGTAACATATAATTAACTTTCTATAAAAAAGTTTATTTTATTTAAAAAAAGTTAAATAACAATAAAAAAAAAGAAGAATCATTTCTCTAATTGCATTATTTTACTTCAGGTTGAGGGTTGGGAGGAATGGGATTCAAAAACGTCTCAGCGAATGGATTATAGCATGTGCTACCCTTTTTATACCATTTTATTCTCATATACTACCTATGTCTGACTCGGCTCTCATCACTCCCTACATGGAGAATGTTACGAATTCAACGCCTGCTAGCACCGAAACTATTATTCTGTGAGAAAAGCTGTAAGAGACGAAGTTGTTGGTTATTTTATCTGCTTTATTTTAGTACATGGTGATGTTCATCTGAAAACGCAAATTTAGCGAGTTATATGCAAAAAACTAGACAAAAACGCAAATTTGGCAGTTTATTTCTCTTTTTTTTTCATACTTCCTGCATTTTTGAGGTGGCAAAGTTCAAATTCGTAATCAGCACCCCAAAAAAACATGGAAAAACAAAAATTAAAAATTCTCTCCAACTTTCCAGCGAGCACTACCAAATGACTGTATTATACTGTAATTCTTCCTGCATTGCAAGTAGCAGCTGTTTCATCATACGATTTGTGAGAAGTATAGTGTGACATAATTATTCAAGAAGGAAGCATTCTGAGGTTGGCCCAGCTTATTCACACATTTGTGGGTATGGAAATATAAAAATATTTATTATAAACACCTCATATATTTCTTACACTAAACTTGATGTGACTGCTAGAACTTCTGGAAACCTCACACAACTCTATTGGAACGCAAGAAAGCTGATGGATTGGAATCCGGGCTAGCCATAGGAAACAACAACAACAATATTTCTTACACAATGGGAGAGTCCACATTACTGACTATTCTTTTGAAAAATTGTCTTAACTTTTTTCTTTTACTGTAATCTATGCTTCTCGAGGAATTGCATGCATCCATTTTTGAAATTGTATTAGTTACTAGAGGAACATCATCAAAGTATTTGGTCTTGGGTGACAGTGCTGCTTCCTACTGGATGATACCTCCCAAGTTGCTGTGTTTGCCATGTCTTGGCAGGATGAGTGATCCCACTAGATCATTCTATTTGTTATGATAGTTAATTCTGTTACTTGTATGGCTCTTGATATTCATTGAGGTGTATTTCTATTGAGGTTGCAGGTTAAATGATTCCTTTTGATTGCAGAGTGATTTATTCCAAGATGACCTGTTTCCACCGACGAAGGTGACTTGGCAGCCCACAGTGACAAGTGAACAGTGGTTCCAAGGTGTCGACAAGCCTCCTACCCGTATTAGCCTCCAACCTGAAGGCATGGACTGCTGTAAGTAGATCCTTTTTATTTCTTGTCAATAGTTATAAGTTTTAGCAATATCACATATGCCCAAATTTAAGGGTAGGATTTTTCCTCCAACATTTGGGGGTCGTCAATGTTCTCTTTGCCTTTGTAGGAAACCTTCATGGTGGATATCCTCCAACTTCATGGTATTTCTCCAACTTCTATGCATCTAGTGAATGGGAGTGAGTAGGTCTAACTCAGCAACTCTGAAGAATGCTTGAAATATTCATTAAACAGTACATGTACTCCAGTCCTGCTGCTTTGTTATTTTTTGTGGCTTTTACGAATTCCTCAACATATTTGCAGGATAAAGGCTAATATCTTCAGACAAATTCAATGTTGTTTGTGCCTTTGAAGGGCTTCTGGCTATTGTTGTGGCTGGGGAAATAGTTTTCCCAGACTTCCATGGTGGTTACCCTGCATTGTGGGTTTTCCTATGTTTGAGAGTGATGTATGGATCTTTTTGCTCTCCGTATGCCATATGTTTCTTTCTTGCTGTTGCATATGTACGAAGGTGGTTCTGTGAGTTAGAACCTTTGTTGAGTTGATGAGTCTTGTTTTCAGATGTAATGCAGCAGGTTTGTAGCATTGAGAATCAAACCAAAGCTTTGATCTTTGTTCTCTCCAGTGACTGCTGGCATCTCTGATGTATTGTCCCTGCATGTTTGCCATGCTGTCAAGGTCAACTCTTAGGTGGTAGTTCATGGAGGGAATTCGGGTCTTTGCTGACTCATCTCTGATGCCCTTGTGAGTTGTATGGCTTTCTGTTGTTTTGTTTGTGTTCTTGTTATTATAGGCTTCTTAACAGTCATAGGGCTGCGTTTTTCTGAGAGGAGCCATTCTGTCTGTGTGTCCTATTTGGTGCCACTCTATTTTTATCATCTTCCCTCTATAAAATATGAGGATAATTGTACCACTGCCATTTGGTGTGGAAGTAAGTCCTATTTTCAGGTTTGTTGGTGAGAGTGAAGCCTTGACCTCCCATCATTTAAGGAGTATTCTCTTTCTTGGGCTGGATTTATGTTCTACAGAGGAATCTTGTGCTAACAAATACCACTCACCAAATCAACCTCTCAAATTTTGTTGAAACTTGGTGTAGGGTATCATTTCAGGTTCTGGACATGACTGAATCATAAATTTGAGGTTCCTATTTACATTCTGTGCTGATACAAGCCATTCAAAATAAAGAGTTTAAATAATAGTGCTGTATACTGATGCCCACACTTTTTCTCTGCCACTGCCTTCACTGTGGGAGGAGAGGTGAGGGAAAGCCCAGCTGGTTCTAGCAAGCCATGTCAGCGGGGCATGGTGCCAAACATAAATATTTACGTGCTACAGATATGGCATCAATTCTTTTGTACTCTACCTATGATACATTGCTTTGGAAAGATGCACAACCTGTTTGCATTAGATATCAAGGTATATCTCATACACATTGTCAGCTTGTTTAGGCGATTGTTATGAATTTTAATATGGCAATGGTATTGGGTTAGCACGCTTGCCTAGCATCCAGAGGCCCCGGGTTCTATTCCTGGCTCTCAGGGATTTTTCAAACTGACGTGAGGGCTGGAATGGGGTGCACTCAGCCTCGTGAGGACAATTGAGTAGCTGTCTGACAGCGAGGCAGCGCCCCGGTCACGTGCTGATCACACGTCACCCCCAATATCTGCAGGCCAAATGGCTGGGCAGCGGTCGCGGCTAGGCCTAGGCCCTTCATGGGCTGTAGTGCAATGGGTTATTATTACAATCAATGCTAAGGGATACGAGTCCTAATTTAAATGAAATTGAATGAAAGACTTACTTGACTGACTTAATTCCTATGTCCCCTCCCGGAGCAAAGGGCTGCAACAAAATTCCTCCAACGATTTCTTCTCCCAGCAAGCCTCTGCAGGTCTGTCCAGGATTTGCCACTCGCCTTCCTCTCCTCCTCAACACTTCTTCTCCAGGTATTTCTTGGCCTACCCCTTCCTCGGGTGCCCTGGGGGTTAAATCCTTCAGTTGTTCGTTGTTCTCCAAAGTCCTTCCAACGTACTTCACTCAATCCTAGAATGTCGAACTTGTAGTTTCTCATTTCTGCGCAGACCTGCTTTAGCCTGCCTGTTTGGCGTAAAGTTCTTATATTCCAGCATCCAATTTTCGAAATCATTTTCATGCCAAAAATCGCCAACTGTTTATCAGTCCGGTTATTTTCTGTTGCAGTTTCAGTAATCGAATAAGTTCAGTGATTGGCCCACAGCACCCTATCATGGTGGAGGGGCTGCCTCCTCACTGTGTCCATGCTCACAGATGTGGAGTTAGATGCTCAACTCTTCCCTAGTTTGGTTTTCCAGAGTGGGACGAGATATCCACTCCAACCCTCCTCCTTTTTCATCCGGGCTTGGGACCGTCCTTGGCGGAGTTGAAATACATAGAATCAACAATTAGTATTTGTACAATTAATAATACAAACGATGAAAATTATAATGGAACACGTATAATCATAACCCTGCCGGCAGTACATAATAAAACGAACATAACCTAACCTATTGCGTTGAGAAAAGAAAATAATATCCACCACTAAAACGAAACAAGATCTGTACTTAAGACCTACTCATTCACAAATGAAACAGAGTTACATAAATTGTATGTTCAACGAAAAGGAATGGTCCTCACGAGATACCAAGTTAAATCAAGAACTAGAGGTTTTCGTAACCTCAAAACAATTAATTAAATCGTAAATCTAATCAAATTAACATGTTCACAAAACTAAGCAAATAAATAAAGTTATTAAATAAAATACTTAAAGCTGGATGGTGGTTGAATTAAATGTTCTAAAATTTAAGTTAAAGTATAAATTAACACAAGGTTTACTAACAACCACCTGTCCGCTTCCAAGCTAACTAAAAGACTGGCTTTGCCAAGCATGACGATCGACAAGAACACCATATCACAACCAATATAACCCCCCCCCTTATCTTAAAAATTCAATGAAATACATTTCCAAAATTATTAAAATAAATATTACATGATTAAAATATTTTAAGCCTACTGGTGTCTTTAGTTAATTCTGCACGTGGTCAAATCAAAATGTTACCAATGAACATTGAAACAACGCTGCTTCTAAAACAAACCATGTTGGCTGCACGAGGCAAAACAAGATATTTACGTTAAGAAAACCAACAAAACACAAAATGCAACTACGGGAAGGAAATAAAGAATAAAAATGATACACAAATCGACAACTTCAAAAATAACCGTGCATTGCTACAAGAATTTAATTTACCAAACAAAGCATTATGACCACGCACACCAGTTGATTTAAATATTAACACAAAGAAAGAAATGAACAAGTTTTAAAAAGACGAAATTAAATAACTTTCAGGCTTGTGGTTGATCCACTTAAATGAATTGTTCTTTCAAAGCACTGGGACCTGGGAGAACCCGAGCCCCGCCGCTTCTTTTCTTAACGTCCACCTACCTTCGTTGCTCAAGTTAAAAGACGTTGGTCTTAGTGTTCACCTCACTGAGCCGGTATCCTCCATTTTAGAACAGCCTGGTCTGCCACCACAAAATGAACAAAGATAAAAACGACCATAAGCCTTAGTAAGTTTTTAATCATGTCACGATGGTATCTTGGCACTAGAACAAATGCTCTAGGCACACTATCGCTGAAATTATGCTGACGTCGGAGTTCTCATGTAATTTTCCATTCTACAGTCATCATCGGCTTTAACTCGAATCCGAGCATAAATCTTCTTCCTTCAGTCCAGTTTGTGGATGTGTTTACGGTGACTTAAGAGTCCAATCCTGGCATGGAACGAGCGACCACACAAGTCACATAGTATTGCTGGAGGAGGACGTGGTTGGGCTGCTCGAAGTTTCCTAGCTTGACGCTTGGCCTCTTCATGTGTGCGTCGATCCCTTTCAAACGTCTTTACAGCATCCGAGATGGTACGGCGCCAAGTTGAGCGGTCTTCAGCCAGCATGTCCCAGGTTTGTGAATCAAGACCTGTCAATTTCAGGGTCTGCTTAAATTGGTCCTGTAGCGCCTCTTAGGACCACCATGAGGCCTGGTGCCATAGCATAACTCACCATATAGCATCTGACGAGGTAATCTCACATCATTCATCCGATGGACATGACCAATCCATCTAAATTGGTGACCTATTATGGATGATTCTATGCTGTTGATTTGAGCCTTTTCCAGAACAGCAATATTGGTAATGCGGTCTTCCCATTTAATCCTCAGGATTGATCGAAGTTTTTGTAGGTGGAAACGCTCAAGCTTCCTGAGATCACGTCGGTAAAGGGTTCACGTTTCACAGCCATACAACAATGTAGAAATGACTACTGCTTTGTACACCATAAGCTTTGTACTCATGGACAGGTCTTTATTCATGAAGACCCGGTGCGCTAATCGTCCATATGCTGCATGGGCTGCACCAATTCTCTTATCCACATCCTGCTCACAGGTACAGCTCACAGAAATGGTACTGCCCAGGTACGAGAAGTGGTCTACCTGTTCTAATGGCAAATTTGAGATGGAGATATTGAACTGAGGAAGAGGTGTGCCTGGTGAAGGTTGTGCCAAGACTTGAGTCTTATTGACATTTATGGTAAGACCAAAGCGATCACATGCACTTTTGTAACAATTAAATTACTCTTGCAGCTCTTCTGGTGTGAGAGTTGGTGACGCAGTGTCATCTGCATACAACATGTTAGTAACCTGAGTTTTACTCAAGGAGTGGAGACGAGTTAGGTTGAAAAGCCCTCCATCAAAACGATACTTGACCTCCACACCTGGGATGTTTGTGGGTGAATCATAAAGCATTGCAGCCAAGTACAGCGCGAAAAGCGTTGGAGCCAGTACACATCCTTGTTTCAATCCATGGGTAATAGGAAATTCATCGGACATCTTATTCTGATAGCAAAACTGACCTGTCATGCCATCATGGAGAGCCTTGATTAGATCTACAAATCGCTGAGGGCAACCAAACCGCTTCAGCACCGCCCACATGGCTGGTCTTGGAACCGAATCAAATGCCTTTTCCAAGTCATAAAAGACTAAGAAGAGTGGATTCTGTTGTTCTCTACATTTTTCTTGTAGCTGTCTCACACAGAAAATCAAGTCAATTGTGCTTCTGGAAGCTCTAAATCCACATTGTGACTCTGGGAGGATCTTCTCAGAGATAACCTTGAGGCGGTTAAGTAGAATTCTTGCAAGAATCTTCCCCACAATTGATATCAGTGATATACCACGGTAGTTGCCACAAACACTGCGATCACCCTTTTTAAAGATAGTGACGATAGTGGCATTCTTTAGGTCTCCAGGTACTTTTCTTGATTCCCATATTCTGAGGATAAGGGTGAAAATCCTTGTTTTGAGGGAACGACCTCCGGCTTGAATTAGTTCCAGAGGGATGTTATCTGGGCCAGGTGCTTTTCTGAGTTTCAATTGGGTGAGAGCTGCACTGAAATCATGATAAGTAGCAGGTACTGCCAACCACAGTTGTTCAGGTTGTTGCGGCACATCACAAAGGAAGTCTTCAGCAGCTGCTGATGGACGATTTAGGAGATTGGAGAAGTGCTCCTTCCAGCGTTCCAAGATTTCTTGACTATCAGTAAAGGTAGTAGAATTATCAGCGCTTTTCAGTGTACCTGATGATGAGCGAGATGGTCCATATATTTCCTTGAGTACTGCATAGAAGTTCCTCAAGTCTCGAGCATCCGATAGTCTCTGCAGTTCCTGAGCCTTCTGTTGCCACCAAGTATTTTTAATCTGCCTTATCTGCACCTGGCATTTACCCTTGAGTTCCAGCAGTTTATCTCTCTTTGTGTTGGAAGTTGGGTCTTGAAGATGGGCAAGATAGGTATTCCTTTTGGCATTGATGAGAGACAGAATTTCCTCATTGTTGTCATCAAACCAGTCTTGTCTTTTCCGCACTATAAAACCAATGGCTTCCTCAGCTGACTGTGTGATAATCTTCTGTAGTGTGGCCCATTCTTGCTGAATGTCATTTGTTACTGGATTTTCTGATAACTGGGTGGCGATCCTGTTTCCAAAATGTTTATACATGGATTCATCCTGAAGTTTGGATGTATTAAACTTCTTTCTCGGCAAATTTTTGATGTTCCTAGGTGGTTTAGGTCTGATGGATATCCTGAGCTTACATATAAGAAGTTTATGATCTGTCCAGCAATCGTCTATATTCCTTGCTGTTCTGGTAATAAGAGTGTCCTTATCACATTGCCGGGTAATGATATAATCAAGAATGTGCCAATGTTTGGAACGAGGATGCATCCACGTGGTTTTTGAAGCGGTTAGGTAGCCGGAACTGCGTGTTGGTAATGAAAAGTTCGTGTTCTGCACAAAGACCAAGAAGCAACAGTCCATTGGGATTACATTTTCCAAGTCCCTGTTTGCCCATCACATTATTCCATAGCCTGTGATCTTTCCCAACTCTGGCATTGAAGTCACCGAGGAGCAAGAGTTTACCTGCAGATGGTACCTTGGAGATGATTTCACTTAGCTGACTATATAAATGAGCCTTTACTTCATTATCAGAATCTAAGGTAGGAGCATAGGCAGAGATGAGTGTCATAAAGGAACCTCCTGAGAGTGGTATGCGGAGAGTCATGAGCCTTTCGCTGATTGCAGTGGGCGTAAGTTGGTGATAATTTACCAGTTTGGTCTTCACAGCGAAGCCCACACCATGAATACGACATTCACCCTCCTTCTTTCCTTTCCAGAAGATGGTATATCCTGTTTCAGATTCAGTAATCTTGCCTTCAGAAGACAGCCTAGTTTCACTGAGAGCAGCAATGTCAACGTTGAGTCTTGATAACTCATGGGTTACGAGAACTGACCTTCTCTCAGGTCTAACGTGAAACACTTTCACCTCCTCGCTAGAGTTGATTTAACTTTAACTACCCTCATTACCACAAACCTACAGAATTTACTGCCTTTAAATACAGGCCACAAGTGATTTTAACATAACTTCCCGACTTTGAATGGGCGCCAAGGTTGACCATATGGGTCTTCCTGAATAAAATAGAATAAAATACGGTGCATAACTGTTGCCCCGACTATGAAACTCCTTATCCCAGGTGTAGGGCATTTGGCATGCGTTTGCTGATGCTACCAGGTTCATGCAAGACAGGAATATAAACACACATGAATTTTAAAGAGATAATCTATTGGCTGTACTATACACATTTATACATAATATACAACACAAAATACCCTTCATACACTCGTGATTTATACAGTACCTTGCCACTGAATTTAGGCTCTAAGAGCAGCAAACACTTACGGCCATATAAGACCTAGGCCTACCAGCCTCCTATACACATTTCACTTGTACACAAATCTACACTCGTCAGACTTTCACGCATCATTTGCCTATTCTTCACTTTGCACAGTTTGAGCACGAATCTACACTCGCCGGACTTGTTGACTTCAACGCCATGACTTCCACAACAGATGATGAAGTGAGGTTATGAACGTCTTTTTAGGGTGTGATATGATCAGCTACCCATGGTCTACGAACTTAACCATGTCGAAAATATGTAGTCATTCAGTAGCACAATGCTCAGTGAATGTCTAGTTACTGTCTCTGCTATTCGATTATCGGACCATGCCAGATAAATCGACCCTGGGCGCAAGAAGACGTGGACTCTAGCCTAAAAGCAAGAAGAACCGATCTCTTAACTGTTCGTTACGGAAACCATGTCACGTAAAACGACCCTGGGCGCTAGTAGATCAGTACTCTGCCAATAAAGCAATAAGACCTCTGAACACCAGACACGCCATTATATGCACTGGCGAAGGGATACATAACCCCAATGTTTCTGCTGGAACTAACTCGTGCATGGCCCGCTCCTAGCGGAACATCCGTGTCAACACATGAACATCAGTCGAAATTCACACTGACGTCACACAGTAGTTTTCCACTTGAAGTTCATACGAGTTCACGCTATTAATAGCCCAGGTATTTCCCTGAACTTCGAATTACTGCCTGTCTTTTCCGGGTATGTAACATATCCAGCACTCGAAAATACCAATTCATTGTACCTTTATAGTACAGCCACGAACTTAACATTTAACATTACTAGGCCAAAATAAAGCCATTAACCCCAAACCAAAATGAAATAAGGCTTCTACTTAATACAGTCTTATATATTCTTATTCCCAAAACGTAATAAATCGCAAAACCCCGTATTTTATAATATCAAATATCCAAAAACCGATAATTAATAAACAATGATCCTGGTTGGTCCGGACCATCCAAAGATGAATCCGTCCACAAATACACACACAGGCACAATAAAAATCATCTCTGCAGCCCCACGTTAACCCAATATAATAAGATATGAATAAAATACCCCAAACTAACTGCACACGGCAAAAACCCCGAGGGTGAGCTACTGTAACTGAATAAATTCGGTTACAAACGTTATTGTCCAAATCAAGCAACGTTCTGATGTTCCAAGATCCAATAATCAATTTGTGATTCTTTACTGATTTTGAGTTTCGACCGCATGAGGGGTGACCTGCTGAGTTCGGTTGCCCAGCCGGACCAAGATTGTGACTTCCGATGTTTAGCCCACCTTTTCTAGGGCCTTCCCCATGTGGGGTGGGCAGCGGTGATCCTAAATAGGCCTGCCCAAACACAGATGCAGGACCGAATTCCTGAGTAGTCGCAGAGTCTCCGGAAGACGACCATCACACATCTGCTGCCAACGTGCAGGTCCGAACTTGGGGCTTCCAGTTACACCCATAACCTGCCCCCACCGTCCATATCCCATCGCCGTTGGACTTTGAAAGTAAGTGACGTTCGGAAGAAGTGCCACTGGCGTGAATTTGTTTAGGGTGGATCTCAGCTTGCCAGGACGAGACCCACACACTATGATCTCTGAGCCTTATCCTGCGGCTCACGAGGAATGAGACATGCAGGACCGAACACAGAGACTGCAACGAACTGCAGCATACTCGAGTACTACTGAGGTGCGCCTTTACAGCCAGTCCGTCTGGCCTGACCTCTTCTGCCTCTATGACCGTTGGGAGCCATGAGAGTGATTGGCTCCTCCTCCGCTCATTTTGCCGTTGGGCCAAAATGTGCCCATCATAACTATGGACAGTAGTTTGCCCTATTAAACCTGAGCAATAGGCTGCCCCTTCCGCCAACCATACTGTGCCAGAGTTCACCTCTTTCACTGCAGGTACCGTTGAGGACTTCACCGTAATCCTGGCAAGGGACCCTAACATGGTACTACCAGCCGGGCCAGAGTTTTTTAAAGAGGTGTTACTCCTCTATCACTCCCTACTTGATCATACTATATATATATATACTGTAACACTGTAGGTTATATAGGCACACTTGCTAGTTCCTATTCTATACAAGGTACCCCTACTGCTCCATGCGCTGTAGTACTATCAGACTGTATTATACACACTGTAGGTTATACAGGCACACTTGCTAGTGCCTGTACTATACAAGGTACCACTACTGCCCCATGTACTGTAGTACTATCACACTGTATTATACACACTGTAGGTTTTTTTTTTTTTTTTTTTACGTGTGGCCTCATGAGAGGTTATACAGGCACACTTGCTAGTGCCTATACTATACAAGGTACCACTACTGCTCCATGTACTGTAGTACTATCACACTGTAGGTTATACAGGCACACTTGCTAGTACCTATACTATACAAGGTACCACTACTGATCCATGTACTGTAGTACTATCACACTGTATTATACACACTGTAGGTTATACAGGCACACTTGCTAGTGCCTGTACTATACAAGGTACCACTACTGCCCCATGTACTGTAGTACTATCACACTGTATTATACACACTGTAGGTTTTTTTTTTTACGTGTGGCCTCATGAGAGGTTATACAGGCACACTTGCTAGTGCCTATACTATACAAGGTACCACTACTGCTCCATGTACTGTAGTACTATCACACTGTAGGTTATACAGGCACACTTGCTAGTACCTATACTATACAAGGTACCACTACTGATCCATGTACTGTAGTACTATCACACTGTATTATACACACTGTAGGTTATACAGGCACACTTGCTAGTACCTATACAAGGTACCACTACTGATCCATGTACTGTAGTACTATCACACTGTATTATACACACTGTAGGTTATACAGGCACACTTGCTAGTGCCTATACAAGGTACCACTACTGCCCCATGTACTGTAGTACTATCACACTGTATTATACACACTGTAGTTTTTTTATTTTTTTTTACGTGTGGCCTCATGAGAGGTTATACAGGCACACTTGCTAGTGCCTATACTATACAAGGTACCACTACTGCTCCATGTACTGTAGTACTATCACACTGTAGGTTATACAGGCACACTTGCTAGTACCTATACTATACAAGGTACCACTACTGATCCATGTACTGTAGTACTATCACACTGTATTATACACACTGTAGGTTATACAGGCACACTTGCTAGTACCTATACAAGGTACCACTACTGATCCATGTACTGTAGTACTATCACACTGTATTATACACACTGTAGGTTATACAGGCACACTTGCTAGTACCTATACAAGGTACCACTACTGATCCATGTACTGTAGTACCATCACACTGTATTATACACACTGTAGGTTATACAGGCACACTTGCTAGTGCCTATACTATACAAGGTAACACTACTGCTCCATGTACTGTAGTACTATCACACTGTAGGTTATACAGGCACACTTCCTAGTGCCTATACTATACAAGGTACCACTGCTGATCCATGTACTGTAGTACTATCACACTGTATTATACACACTGTAGGTTATACAGGCACACTTGCTAGTGCCTATACTATACAAGGTACCACTACTGATCCATGTACTGTAGTACTATCACACTGTAGGTTATACAGGCACACTTGCTAGTGCCTATACTATACACTACTGCTCCATGTACTGTAGTACTATCACACTGTAGGTTATACAGGCACACTTGCTAGTGCCTATACTATACAAGGTACCACTACTGCTCCATGTACTGTAGTACTATCACACTATCGCCTTCCCCATGTTACTCCTCTATCCTCTATCCTGTATAACATTACACGTACTGTTCTACAGTAACACGTGGCAGAAAAGAAAGTTTGTCATTATTGCACCATATGATGGAACTGGAGAAATCCACACATATTCAACTATTAGTCCATTTTTGGGATAATGGGAAGTTTTATATTTATTATCAGTGTTTCCAGGGTATTTAATTGATGAATAGCTTCAAAATGCCATGGCTGGCTGTACAGCTGATGGTCAAGATACATGAACAATTTAATTCAACTTATCAAACAGAGTGATGTCTTGTTGCAATGCTAAACCAGTGGCAGATTGAAACTAGGGTCCCTGGCAGGGCATATTATTCCTGTACTTCTTATGATAGTGCTATGAAGCTCATCATGCTAGCTCGCAGAAGCGATGGATCCATTTAAGTTTTACCCCTTGCAGAGGTGCCAACTATTACGGATTGTCAGTAATTATTACGGATTTCACCTCACGATTACGGCATTACGGTCTAAGGGGAAATTATTGCAGAAAAGTGACATTTTCATGAGGGAAAAAAAAAACATTTCTATGAGAAAATAAAAGGAAAGTTACAGGGTGTCTACCAGTAACGAAAAGTAACGAAAAAGTAGCTAATTTTACAAACAAGTAACGAAAAGTAGCTATTTTTTATGTCTGGATAGTTGAGAGGTAACGATAATTCGATGAGGTTGGTTTAAATCATTTGAACTCGCGCCACTAGGCTTACAGATTGCGATGGACAAAGTTTCTTGCAAGCGGCACCAATTGCGTAAGCTATATTTCCTCGTGCCCGACCTCAAGGAAATGCATACTGAGGATACATCGGTTCAACGTATATTCTCGCCCTCAAGAAGAGTATTTAGTTTTGTGTGAAATACTTTTCTGTATTATTAGGAAACCTGATTTTCCGCGAGACGTTTATCCGCGAAAACTTCCAAAACTCAACAGAAACCTCTCATTTCTGTTATTGACCTCTACATATGGAGACTATCTTAAATTGAAGTCCAGAAATAATGCAAAATAATTTAATGTCGCAATCTTGTGAAATGATACAGTTTCAAAATAAAAATCGCGAAAAAGCTTCGAAATGCATACATTTTTTAAATCTATCCGTCTCGAAAATTTGCGACACCCAGTTTGGTTAATTCGAAATTCTGTTATGTTGATTTTTCCTTAGAACTTTGGTTCCATCGGATAATCTAACTGGTCATCTCGAAAACTTGTATAACTCGTATAATTCGTGATTCGAATTCGAAAGAAAATGTGCCTTTGTGTCGTATTATTCATGCAATCCTTGCAGAATAATTCGTTATATTCGATACCTACTTCGAGCGTTCATCCTTCAAAATCACATGCTCAATACGGCTGGCTGACCGCATGACTTGCACGCAGGAATCTTGTCAAACGGACCAAGATCGATGCCAGTTACGTATAATCATAAATCCCGTCCCCTATCGTGAACTTGTGACGAGGACTGCAGGAATCCTGTCAAAGGTGATTGGTCACCCATCACGAAACTTACTCGCCACTTTTCCCATGACCATATAGGCCTACTTAAAAGCGTACGGGGAGCGAGAAGTGCGTCAACCCATTTGGAAATGACAGTCTACGTAGCATGGCGATACTCATTTCTCCTCGTGATCCACCGTGAACTCCAACCACAGCATAGGGACAGCGGGAATCACGGCGCCGACCATACAACATGTCCGTAACTGCTCGTGAATTTTAACCATGCCCGACCTCGAGCATGCCTCCGCCATTCTGCCAGGACAGATAGACAGGCAGACAATCGTTGAACGGCCGGGTGCGACGCCGATTGCATATTATCGTGTTCATATTGACCAACCGCAAGCACATGGTGATCCTTGTATAATGGCCGAAAGCGGCAGTGATTGGGATACTGTACATCGAGATATTTCTCCGTATTCGATGACAAGAACAACTGGATTTTCATCAAACGTACAGCAAGCGGTGCCGATTGCGTAATTATGCTATATTTTCTCGTGCCCACCTTACGGACACTGAAAATCTTGTCGATCGACTAAAAGTGACACCAATTATGTAAATCTCGATTTTTCTCCGTGTTCTATCGTGAAAACTTCGGGAATCTCATCAAATGGCTGAGGCCAGCGTGAATTGTGTAACATCTCGATATTTCACTTAGAATGAAGGTTTCCTATTCATCTCTTGATTATTTTGTTAAAACTTTCATGAAAAAGCAGCTACTGGGTACAAAACAAGCTACAAGGATTTTTTTAATCACAAAACTAGCCAGTAATGTCTACATTTTATTGTGTAATATGATATTCTTTACTATAGGTTGCTTCCAGGTAGGGCAAAGGTGGTGTCATTATCGAGAAGGGTTTGGTTTTGACGTGAAAATTTTTGAGTGGGAGGGGGCAATATAAGCGATTACTGATGACCCATTTCAAAGTTTGGCACCTCTGCCCTTGGCACTAAAATCATATTTTTGTGAAAATTCTTTCATCAGGAATGTGTTGGATTTTTTATTTTTAGATTACCGTTTCATGACTCCTCATCATTCCATGTTTGGTCTATTTCAGTATCTGAGGTACAGGGAATTAGTCAGCCTGTAAGTGGAGCCAAAGGTGCGACAAACCCCTTTCCTGGTGTTCAGCAACCACTCAACAGACTGGGATGGAGTTCAGACCTTGCAGGAGCCACGAAGGAGAAACAGGAGCAGGTACAACATATATTGGATATTTTTTCATAATTCAGTTCCTTCAAATTCTCGTTTACAGAAAATAGGATTTGTAAGGGAAAATAGGACTTTGAATCACAAGATCGTAGGACTTTGAATTACATGATTTAGATTTTACCAACCCAAAGACCCCACCCCTCGTCTGAAACAAATAAATAAGTAATAAATTAAATCCTTCATTTCCTGGTTCCAGTGATCTGGGTCGGGGTGTGAATCAAGGACCTCCATACTTTTCTGTCTCTCCACCACTCTCATCCTTCTTTCACTCCTCTTTTCTCAATACTCTCCCCCACTGTATCCATCCACCTCATCCTCGGCCTTCCCCTTTGAAGCCTTCCCATGATCTCTGTAAATACCATTAGTTGACTGATCTCGATCTTATCTTGTAACTTTGGGAATCCAATTTCCTTAAATCAAATGAAATGAAAATCCACAGCCTGCTTCCAGTCTCCGACCGGGTCAGGAATGGAATGAATGAAGCCCCCATCTAGCGGCGAGGATATGAACTGTGCCGGCTGCCGAGGCCTGACGCACTCCTCCGTTAGTAAATAATTTGAAACTCAAAGAAACTCGAGCAATGTCTCATATATTTTTTTCTCTCACCTTCAATGGCAAAGTGAAATTGGTGGACGACATGAAACATAATCCTGGCTAAATTATAAAGGGGCAACTAAGGACAAGGAGGTAGTATAGTGTCACATGAGTATTTAGATTAATGTAAGGGGGAAATGGGGTGGCAATTCAGAGAAGATCTCTGTGGGTGGTATCTGAGGGATACTGAGGGGGAAATAAGGTGGCGAATTAACAACAACTTCTAAGGTGGTATTTAAGTGACAGCTTAGTGGTGCTAAGGGTAAATTAGGAGGCAAATTAAATTGGACAGGTTTCTCGATCTACACTGTATAACAAAAAAAAACGACGCACCAGGAAGGAAGTGTCCGATGGTGATAAAAATCATTGGATGTGAGGAACAGACATACTGTAGAACAACAAACGATCAAAAGTGCAGAACAATCGAATGATTGATTGCAGAGTTAGAGCGTTACAATGTGAAGACGTCAATAAGGTGTTGGTCCACCCCTGGCCTGGATGCAAGCTGTCACTCGACGTGGCATGGACTGTTAAAGTTCCCGGATGGTGTCCTGCGGAATTTCGTACCAAATGGTCTCCAACTGTTGGGCTAAATCGGCGACATTCCAGGATGTTCGCAATCGCCTTCCCATAACGTCCCAAATGTGCTCTATTGGAGAGAGATCAGGTGACCGAGCTGGCCATGGAAGGCTAGGGCAAGCTTGAAGACAGTCCATAGCTACACGTGTCGTGTGCTTCCGGGCATTATCCTGTTGGAAAGTATGGCCTGGTTGTCGCTGAGGGAACGGTAACATAACCGACCATAGAATGTCATCAACATACCGCTGTGCTGTCAGTGTGCCAGGAATGACTACCAGAGGGGTCCGGCTATCAAAGGAGATGGCACCCCAGACCATCGCCCCCTGTTGTGGGGCTGTGTGGCGTGCGATAGCCGAGGCTGGATCCCCACGCTGGCCTGGAGGTCTCCAAACACGTCTGCGGTTGTCGTCAGGGCACCGTTGGAAACGGGACTAGTCACTAAAGACTATACGTCCCCAGTCAGCGCAGTTCCACGTTGCTTGAGCGCAGCACCACTATAATCTGACTTGACGGTGAACAGGCGTGAGTAGTAAGCGGCGTGACGGGCGGCGCGAGCACAAATTCCTTTCGATCAGGCGTCTGTTGATGGTCATGGTGGACACGTGTGCGTGTCACACGCTGCATCGTTGATAACGACGACTCTGGTGCTGTGACAGCTGTTCTGACAATCGCTCTGTCTTCCCGTGCTGTTGTGGCCCTTGGTCGACCACTGCCGTCCTGACACTGATGCCTCCTGTTGCTGACCCACGCTTGACAGCATCGTCTGATCGCCTCATCACTTCAACCCCAATGTCCAGCGACAGCTCGATTCGACCAACCAGCTTCTTTCAATCCGATCGCACGACCTCTTTCAAACTCTGACATCTGCTCGTAATGAGCACGAATCCTTCGGCGTGGCATTCTTACAGCCGACGTTCATATATCTCAGTAAAATGCGACAGCTACTTTGAGCATACGCTTCAGAATCGCGCCTTATATACACATAATGCATACGTAGTTCGGATGCTCGGGAACTCCCGCTATACATTCAATGGCCACGAAGCTTTAATCAGTTGCATGTTCGGTCCGAATGTCTTTCCATATGTAATTTCCTTACAATCGGACAACGCCTTCCCGGTGCATCTTTTTTGTTGTTGTTATACAGTGTATTTGCCAGCTTTTTGCCCCAGTGGTATTGTTCAGTTCAGTTGACGTGTGAAATCTCACAAGTTTCTTCAAAAATATAGACCATCTATGTAACAAATACAGTGAAACCTTTGTTCATTGTTTTTGACAGGTCACCAAGAAAGAAACAATGGATGTGGGAAATCAACAAATGATTATCCAGTTTCTAATACATGTTTTGCTTTTAGGGGAAAAGAATTAGGTTCCCATCCAAAATATTCAAGGTTAAATAGTGCTGTATGCCACTTTATAACATTAGGTTTCTACAAAGTGAATATTCAATCATTTTTGGCAATTTCATATCAATTGGTGGATTTCTGATGCAAAGTCAGAAATCTAAATTGAACATCATCAACCTATTAGTGTATTCAATAGACCGCAATAGTACTTCCAATTCTCAACCTTAATGTTGATGGGGAAACAATTGGTGAGTTGTGAAGAATTGTGATAGTGCAGAGTAAGAATGAGAAACGCACTATAAAGTGAATCTAAGCATGAATCGCATTGATTTTCGAGGGTTCAGAAGAACCAACCATCAATCAGTCATTGGCAATATCACAACTCATTGTTTGGACAATGAACTGGATTCAAATAGATTTACTTGTGCCTTGTCTCAGAAATTCAGCATAACCGAGTTGCAAATTGGAGCTTAAAAGTAGGGATTGTTTTCATGTGTGAATCGCACATATTTCTTCATTTATTCATGGCATTTAAAATAAAATAATTTTATTCTAAACTAGCTGTACCCGTCATGCGATGCAATGCAAATCAAGGAAAGTATTGGCGTTGTGACTTAGTTTGTTGAAGTGCTTTTGGATAAAAACAATATTTATTTCTTTTTCCGTTAACTGCCTCTAAACTATTGTAAAATGGATTTATCTCAGAAACATTCATAGGATCATGCTCAACAACTCGCCAAAGTTTCATCGCAATGGGATGAATGGTATATGAATGCAGATGGGGGTTTTTTGAAACTACAGTGGAACCTCATTAGTACGTTTTTAAAGGGACTGAAAAATTTGAACGTAAAAAGCGGGAAAACGTACTAATGAAAAATGATAATTAAACCTCATTAACTTGTTTCAGTGAGGGAAAAGTAAAAAACGTAATAATCGGAAGTACGTACTATCGAATATACAATTTTAAACAATCTACAGAATTATTGTATTACAGAACTAGTTTATACAGCACAGAGAAACGAGAGCAATGAAAACAAGAGAAAACCTTATACCGGTACCGTACTCGTAATTGAAGTACTGTAGTACGAGTTGAAATATTTAGTTTTCTATAATTGATGCTAAATAGATGTTTTTCTTGATATTCTGTGGAAAAGAAGCGTCGTATTCTTTGGCATGAACGATTGTATATAACCCAAGTTTTTTGAGGTTAGTCATGCTCGCGCGTGTACAGGAAAAAAAACAACTTCCACGCGCTTAAGGTGAGGATTATACAAAGGTTCTCCTACTTTGGAGCGCCACCTCCATTATTTCAATACGACGCAACAAAATTATCACTAGGTTTCACCACTTCTTCGGTAGTGTAATGTGTATTTGCATGAATCAGATCGTATTGAGTTTCAAAGTCTATACGGTAAAATTGTGGGATCGGATCGAATCCAAACTGGTGTTCAGGAACATATAAACGCGTATCGTATTGAAAGCGATTCTGCGCGCTGATGAAAATGCGATCATATTAAAGCGATGCGCGTCAAACAACGTGACCTTGTTTAAAGGTTCTGTGCTCACGGGCTATATACCATATTTGCTCGCGTATATCTCGCACTTTTTTGACCGAAAATATGTGCGAAAATTTTCGGTGCGAGATATACGCGGGGAATGACCGTATTCCCGAAAAAACACAACATTTGCGATGTAACAGTAGGCCTACAGCGTGCTAACAATCCGCTGCGCCGTATGCTTGCACGTGGCCGAGCTCTGATGCGACGCAATGCGTAAAGACGAAATCATTGAGATTCGAGAAGACTGAACTGCGTTTCTCTGCGATGTAACAGTAGGCCTACTTGAGCAACTGTAGTGGCGCGCTAATCGCTAATTCGAACGTGTCTCAAGGCGGCGAATTTAACCAACTGCGGCCGAAAACTCGGCGAACGATGTACAGCGTGCTAACACTCACGCTGCGCCGTATGCTTCACGCGGCCGAGCTCTGATGCGACGCAATGCGTAAATTTATTTATTTATTTATTGGTGCCTTTATTGTGGCGAAGTTAGGGCTCTAGGCCCTCTCTTACACTTAACCACATACAGTGAAACTTACATGAATACTCATATGTTATTCTTAACCTACCAAACTTAAATACTAGGAAAACCTTAAATACTAGAATAAAATAAAATAAAATAAAAATTAAATTAAATTAAATTGGCGACTGCGTGATATTAACTAAGCTATACAATTTAAATGACATACATTTTTAACAAAATTATACTATGGTCATTCACTCACACATTCATACACAAATTGTTCTAGTTGGCCTACGAATTCAAGAGGAAATCTTTACATGCACGTTTGAAAGTTGTAAGGGATGTACAATTTCTGACGTCACGAGGACAATTATTCCAAATTCTAGTTCCCGACACGAGGAAAGAGTTACTGAAGGCAGAAGAATGATGTAGAGGAATTGCAATTATAGATCCAGATCGCGTGTGACGATCATGAAAGGAAGAAAGAAAACGAAAATTACAAGAGAGATAGTGAGGAGTACTTTCATTGAGAAGTCGATAGATGAGGGTACAAATGTGCAGGTTCCTTTGTTGTTCCACTTTTAGCCAGGAAAGTAGATCATAAAAAGGAGACACGTGTGAGGAAAATTTCAAGGAGAAAATAAACCTAATGCAGGAATTTAAAGCTCTCTGAAGTTTTTTGTTTTGTTCACCGGTAGCATCTACTAATACAACATCACAGTAGTTAAATATTGGGAGTATCAAGGTTTGGACGAGTTTTATTTTCAAGTTACGGGGTAGAACGGACTGGTGAATCTTAAGTGGATGAAGTGACGAGTAAACTTTCCTGCATGTATTAGTAACGTGCCCATCCCAATTCAAAGTTTCATTTAGTGTGACTCCAAGACTTTTTACCGATTTAGAGAACGGGATAGCAACACCATTTAGTTGAATTAAAGAAAGCGGTCTACTGTGTAAATGGAAAAGCAATTTAGTCTGCCCTATTACGATAGCTTGGGTTTTAATTGGGTTGATGGCAAGAGAATTTTCAGTTGCATAGCGGCTGATCCTCTTTAGATTTAGATTCATATTTTCAATTGCCGCATCTATGTCGTTTACTTTTGTGTGGCAATATATCTGAAGGTCATCAGCATATAGATGGTAATTGCAGTTTTCCAGTTTCGAAGAGATGTCGTTCAGATATAGAATGAATATAAGGGGGCCGAGAATTGAACCCTGAGGTACTCCATTTGTTTTGAACTTCCACTCAGTTCTGTTTTCATTAAGGAGTACACGTTGTCTTCGGTTATGAAGATAGGAGGCGAATAATTTGAGAGCAACGGGGCTAAGATGGAAGGATTGCAATTTAGCCATAAGTATGACCGTGTTAATGGTGTCGAATGCACTGCTGAAGTCTAGAAGAATGAGTATAGTCACTTTACGCTCATCCATTGCTCGTCTTACGTCATCAGTGATCTTAATGAGTGCAGTAGATGTGCTGTGTCCTTTCTTAAATCCAGATTGTAACGGATCAAGTAGTGAGTATTGCGTCAAGTACTGAAGAAGTTGTTCATGCATAAGTTTTTCTAGTATTTTGGAAACTGAGGAAAGTATGCTTACAGGTCGATAGTCGGATGGAGAATTAGCAAGAGAATTTTTCGGAACTGGAATAACTAAAGCATCTTTCCATATTGTTGGGAAGAAACCTTCTAAAAGACATGTGTTACAAATGTGCGTAATAATTGGCAGTAATACTTCTATCAGGTTAACGATAAAGGAAATTGGGATGTCATCTATTCCGACTGCTTGTGATTTGATAGATATTATTTTTTTCTTACGACAGTATCATCTATTTTACGAAACTTGAATAACGGTCGGTGAGGTAGTGGGACACATCGCAGTGTATTTATTGTTGTTTGTATTATTTGGGGATCAGTTCTAATTATTTCTCGAGCAAAGTGAGCATTTAATTCATTGGGATTAATATCCTGAGTATTGGTGTTTTTAGTGCGCCTCCCAATACCTACCGACCTGAGTTGCTGCCAGGTGCTTCTAGCGTTCAAGTTACCGGCTAGCTGTTGGAAGTAGGCATACTTTTTATTTCGAATCATTTGTTTATCTCGATTTCTAAGCACACGATATTTTTCAAAATCGTCACTTGATAAGGTCTGCTTATAACGTCTGTGAATTGTGTCACGTTTGGCCATTGCGGATTTAATGTCACTTGATAGCCAGGGGGCAGCTTTACGAGTGACTTTTGCTGTTCGTTTAGGTGCATGTTTGTCATATAGTTCCAACAGTATTTTGTTAAATCTGCTCACCTTTTCATCAACGTCAGTCAAGTGTAGTATATCGTTCCATGGACAGAGAATTGCGTCTTGTGTTAGTTCTTGAAGGTTCAATCTTTTCATGTCTCTATATGTTATGTATTTAGGTGCAGACTTTGGAGTTTTTAGAGAATAAGCTAAATAAATCAGGTCGTGTAAAGATATGCCAGGTACTGAAATCTGTCCGTGTTTTAGTATTTTCTGTGGGTTATTTGTGATAATTAAATCAATTAGAGTGCGTGAAGATCCTTGGGGGGTGTGTACGTGGTGAGTAGGACCGAGTGGTAATATTGTCATGTTACAAGAGGTAAACATATTCCGTAAACGATTTGCGTCAGTGGAGTCTATTAATATGTTTGTGTTAAAGTCACCAAATATAAGTACGTGTTCGTAGGTAGGTAACAGTCTTAGTAGAGTTTCTTCAAAGTCCATGAAGTTCCCTTCTTTAGGGGGTTTATATACTACACCAATAAGCACTTTAGTCACGTCAACAGTGAGCTCAACAAACATATATTCGGTCAAGGGGTCAGTAGATAGGTTCGATGTTTTTATAATCCTTGCCGCCAAATTGTTTTTATAGAATAAACGCTTCAGTCGGTTGTGAAAGAGCGAATTGTACCCTACTAGACTTATCATGTTTAAAGGGACAGAGTCTTTCATCCAGCTTTCACTAATTGCTACAACGTTTACCATGCTTCCTTCAAAAATAGCTTGGAGCTCAGCGTGATGCGCTACTATGGCTACCTCAAGGTTATTACGGTCATTTATATGATGGCGTCAGTAATGAATGCGAGATATATGCGAGTACTTTTTTTCCCCTGAAATTTCAAATAAATGGGGTGCGAGATATACGCGAGCAAATACGGTAACTCATGCTACGTGACAGATGACGGGGCGGCCGGTCGTCAAACGCACGCTGCCCCATTCACGGAAAGACGAGACACTAGTGATCGGCCGGCATACGCACGCCAATCTGTGGTGTATTTCGAAACAAAGAACGTGTTATAGGTAGCTTGTTCTACTGGCGCGAGAGAGACACGTCGGCTATCTTCCGTGTTGCGTCATAGCTCTCAAGCTTCTTCAACACAGTCAGCTATCTTCTGTGTTGCGTCATACCTCAAGCCACTTCCACACCGTCAAAACACACTAATTGTTTACACTGTCAATAACTGTCAGAGAATAGGAAGCAATATCACATCGTGTTTTCAAGATGCCGAATTTTATAATGAAATAAGAATAAAATGCGGTTCCCTAACAAATAGTACAACGGAAATTTGATCGTCATAAGCGGGAATAGAAAACGTATTAAGGGAATGTATCAACATGTAATTAGTAGAAATGGGACTGGGGAGAAAATCATCGCGTGAAACGGGAAAACGTCATACCGAGAACGTGCTAACGAGATTCCACTGTATTCGCACGCTGTCACTCATTTGTTGAATCTACTCGTGCGCTACCAACTGTGAAATAGATTTACTAAGTCAGAAACCTTCCCAGGAGTGTACACAACAACTCACCAAAGTTTCATCGTAATCGGATGAATGGCATATGAACGCAAGTGGGACTTCGGTTGGTTCCTTAGTTTAGGGGCTGCGACAACGCGGTCATGTAGCCCCGTGTACTTTGGGTGTGTGTAGAATCTGTTTGATAACCAGTGTTAATTGTGACGACTGTATTAGTGTGTATCTGTTTTTTAATTCATGTAAGGACTGCAACTTTGAATTTTTCAAATAGTTCCTACTTTTGCCGCCAAACGCCACCGTCAACAACTACTAGGCTTAGTTCAGAACTTAGCGACGAGACGCCACTGCAGTCGGCTCTTGGCAACGAACGTAGGAACCCAAGAGCCTTGTTTACATTCTTAACCTATACAATTTAGCTTCACACAGGTGTAATTAGTGGAAGGTTTTTTAACATGCCATAAATCTATGACATGGGACCGCCGGCTTTACTTCCCCTCCAAAGGAAGGCATACTGAGGGATTTTTAACGCTCTTAAAATATCCGACGGCTTCGGCCGGGTTTGAACCTGCTATCTTGGGCATAGAAGCTCAGCATGCTATCAACTACGCCACCGAAGCCGCCAAAGTGGGACTTTGTGGAAACGAATCGCGTGACATTTTGTTGAAGCTACTCGCGTGCTATCTATTGTAAATTGGATTTACTATGCCTATAACCATCCCGGGAGTGTGCACAACAACAACTCACCAAAATTTGATCGCAATCGAATGATGGTATATGTACGCATAAAGGGTGAACAAACATTCATTTTTGAATATATAGTTGATTTGAGGTTGTGTGTTGTGTGTCAGTTATATTATATTAGGTTAAAGTTATATTTCAATCCTTTTTCTAGAAAATCAATTTCCTCCATCGAGAAAGCAATGTTCGTTCTGTTATTCACTCGTTTTTGGAATATGAACCCATTAATATTAGTGTTTTGGATATTGGGTTTATTTTGCTTCTTTTCCAATCCTTACTGTATATTTTTAGCTAGCTCTGGGCAGGCAGTCTGTAGAATATTTATCGAGCACTGTGCTTGCAATTGGTAGGTGCAAAATGGCCTAACGCAAATCAAGTGGGCTGAACAGATCAGGCATTAGTGCGATTCTTAATGATTTTAACTCAAGTGAAGATGAATGCCTTTCAGAACTTGATTTGGAAAATGAGTATCGGGGTTCAGAAATATCTAATGATTGTGAAGTTGAAGAAGACTCTACAGTAGTTCATCAGAATAAGATGACAACTCTGACTGGGTAACCTATAAGCCTACTCACACTGATTTTGTGCAGTTGCCACATAATTTGACTTCAGGTTTCCAACAACCACCTGGTAAGTCTCTTTCAACTCCAATAGATATTTTCACGCTATTTTCCATGGGCGACATATTGAAAGAAATATTAGATGGGACAAACAGGTATGCTAAACAGAAAATACAGCAGAACACTCCACTGCAGAAGAGAAGTATATGGACCACTTAGAATGATGTAACCATGGATGAGCTCAAAGCATTTCTGAGTGTCTTTATAAATATGAGAATGAACTCAAAATCCAGAATGCAGGACTATTTCATCGAGGATTGGTTTGAAAAATATCCATTTTTCAAGGATGTATTTAGTGGAGAATGATTTTTTCAAGTATTTTGGATGTTCCATGTCAACCCCCCTAGTGCTGGGCCCTGCAGAACAAGAGGGATTAAAATCCGCAATCTAGTTCTGTACTCGGAAAACAAGTTTCGGGAGTTCTATATTCCTAACAGGAAGATATCATTGTAACCTAACATTTGTGGGTTACAGTGGCTCCTCCTTGTTTCTTTCATTTAGTTTATTTGGTTGTTTTGTTTTTGTCAGGTTGCCAGCCATGGACACTGGTTGGTAGGCCGCCATGGAGTATCTTGTGTGGTCAGTGCCCATTGGATCAATTTTGGTGGTTTATCAATGGGTGGCCTTAACTGGTGGCATCAGGTGGCTTTGGCTATGGCATATGTGCTTTGGCAGTTTGGTCAAAAGGTTCCTTGGCATATGATGGTTGCCAAGGGAATGAGTTGTTGTGTAGTTGCTGCCAGCAAAAATGGAGGCTGGTTTTATGTAAAATGTGATGCTCTCTGGTCTGGAAATTGATACTTTTATGAAGATATATATATCTTATGAAGTACCAAATGAAGTGGTATACAGAGAACTGGAGCCCATCACTGATACTATTCGGAAGAAACGGCTTTCTTTCTTTGGTCACATCATGAGGACACCAGAAACCAGGTTATCTAGAAAAATTGTAGTGAAACTTTGGAATATGAAACAACAAGTAGGATGGATTAAGGAAATTAGAGAAGATATGAAAGAATTGGAAATAACCTTGGATGACTTGCAAAACAAAACAAAACAACAAAATTGAAAAAACTGAGAGATATAAAAATAAGATTTCAGGCTAAAATAGACAAACGTAATACAGTAAAAAGGGTATTTACAGATGAGGAACGCCTGAGAAGATCAGAGCGAATGAAGAGCTACTGGGCGACTCGGAAAGAAAACTTACTGAAGAAGAGGACCAAGAAATGATTGACTGAAGTGGTCCAATGAGGCCGTAAAAGCAGAAGAAGAAGAAATAAAGAGGTTGTCAAAAAAGAAAAGTGTGGAGGAGAAGAATAATAATAGTTGTTAATGCTGCACAACAGATGCAGGTAATGGAGCTTGCTTTTTATAAATAAAAAAATAATGGATTTTGGAAGATAGTTTCCTGTTCTTTGAGAGATGATTTTTTTAATGCAAGTATATTGCCCCACTATCTGAGGTAGCTAGCTCAAAGTATTATATTAATTACAATGGCGCCCAACGTTTAAGCACGATGAATTACACAAAGACAGGAGTAGGGATGGCCGAAAATAGTAGAAATATTGAAGCTGAGATGATGGCCATGTTGGAGATGCTTCTGCTCCGCTATGAAATGTATGAAGGGATGGAGGAGAGGATCACCTCCCAGGTTACCTAACAGATAGCTTGCCACGGTGGGCGAGTGGTTATAGTGTCGGACTACCAATCCCAAGATTGCAGGTTCGCTCCTGGCCATGGTAAGTGAGTTTTGAAAGGCGACAAAAATCTCGACACTCATGTCATACGTTGTTGGCATGTTAAAGAACCCATTTGAATTCAGTAGGCCGTGTTCAATGGCAAAATTAATCTCGGGATTTTCCGTCAACACAAAGTTCCTCCATTCTCTACTTGAAAGCGCTGTAGTGTCAAGGAGTTTAGATATCTAACCTCCTTGACTTTCATAGCGTTCAAAGGAACGGCGAAATTCGACATGCTAGCTACCCTCTGGGTGTCAATTAACAAAGCTTGCACCAGGCACCCGAGGCCATACGATATTATTATTATTATTATTATTATTATTACCTACCAGATGACATGCCAGATGACTAGTTGTAAAGAGAAGTTGATGGAGAAGCTTGATGAGGTCAAAGAGCATGTGGCTAGCCTATGTATCATAGAAGAGAAAGTTGAGAGGCTAGAATCTGAGTGTGTAGCTTTGAAGGAGGAAGAAAAAGGGAAGTTGGAAGAACAGAGAGTCGAGGTCATATGTGTTGTAGAAGAGAAAGTTGAAATGGTGGAATTTGTGAGTGTATCTGTGAAGGAGGAGAAAGAGAAGAAATGTGAAGTACGTGATGCTAGGGGGCGTGAAGAAGTGGAAAAGATAAGGTCAAGGAAGCTTGATGAGGTCAGTGAGCATATGTCTGAGAAGCTTGACAAGGTCAAAGAGCAGGTGGTTAGCAAATGCATTGTAGATGAGAAAGTTGAGATAGTCGAATCTGAGAGCGAGTCTGTAGAGGAAGAGGAGGAGATTTGTGAAGTACGTGATGCTAGGGGGCATGAAGAAGTGAAAACGATAAGGTCAAAGAAGCTTGGTGGTAAATATTGGAGAGACCATAGCAGGCGAAGAAGAGAGAAAGCAGTGACGGAGGTAGACACAGAGGTCGCCGCCGACGTAACAGAAGAGGATGTTAAATGGAGGACGGGAATAAAACTGAAAACAAGGAGAAAGAAGAGATTGAAGATAATGTGAAGAAATGTTGGAGGAGGAGGATAGGCAGGAGAACAAGTTGGAGGAAGAAATGGACCAGATGGAAGGCAAAGACAAGGCGTATGGAGAAGATGATTTGTCAGGCAGATGGAAATAAGAGAAGGAGGAATCAGAAGAAGGAAATTGAAAAGATAAGAAGAAAGGAATTGCTGAGCAAAATAAGGCAGATGAGGAAGAGAAGGAAAGAGAAGCAGGAAGGGAAAGTGGAGAAAAAGAAGGGAAAGGAGAAGCAGGAGAGAATGAAGGTGGAAGGCAAGTGGCTGACGCCCAAGCACAAAGCAGTCCGTACGTGTGCTCAGGCCCTGTTGCAGGCTCGCATGGCCCAAGGCATGAAGCTGCCTGCGTCGGACGACCGCATGCCTCCTCGACCCGACATCAGGATACGGCCCAACAAGACCAAGCAGCAGCAACCCACCGCCGACCAAGAAGAACAGAAGGTGGAGGCGGAGATTGTGAATCAGGTTCCTCTGCTGTCGGAGGGCAGCATGGAACACAAGAAGAAGAAGAAGATAAAGGAAAAGACTTGATGATGACGAAGATGATTATGATGACGGCACAGACAGGTCTGATGACGATTCTGCCGTTTCTTCTGACTATGATATTGTTGTCGGATTTTTCCGATGGTGCAGGAATGTCTGATAGACTCGATCAGATAGTTTCGGCTACTCTATCAGAAGAAAATATTCATGCTGGTGTTTCTGGTGAACCTAGAATTTGTTTCTGCAATGATAGTGCCAATTGTTTTTCTGACTATGATGTATAATTTGTTCAGTTTGTGATTTTATCTTAGTGTTTCTTTTTTTATTTTTATTTATTTATTTATTTATTCCTTTTTAATTTATATTTTGTTTGAGGGTTGAGAGTGAATTTCTAACCTTTAGTTAGAAAGTCTCTCTCAAGGGGGTGTCTGTAACCTAACATTTGTGGGTTACAGAGGCTCCTCCTTGTTTCTTTCATTTAGTTTATTTGGTTGTTTTGTTTTTGTCGGGTTGCCAGCCATGGACACTGGTTGGTAGGCCGCCATGGAGTATCTTGTGTGGTCAGTGCCCATTGGATCAATTTTGGTGGTTTATCAATGGGTGGCCTTAGCTGGTGGCATCAGGTGGCTTTGGCTATGGCATATGTGCTTTGGCATATGGTGGTTGCCATGGGATTGAGTTGTTGTGTAGTTGCTGCCAGGAAAAATGGAGGCTGGTTTTATGTAAAATGTGATGCTCTCTGGTCCGGAAATTCATACTTTTATGAAGAAATAAAGAGGTTGTCTAAAAAAAAAAGGGTGGAGGAGAATAATAATAATAATAGTTGTTAATGCTGCACAACAGATGCAGGTAATGGAGCTTGCTTTTTATAAATAAAAAAATAATGGATTTTGGAAGATAGTATCCTGTTCTTTGTGAGATGATTTTTTTAAAGCAAGTCTATTGCCCCACTACCTGAGGTAGCTAGCTCAAAGTATTATACCGTATTTCCTCGCATAATCGTCGCCGCCGCGTATTCGTCGCACCCCACTTTTCAAACACTAAAATAGGTTTATAAAATTTCATCGCATAATCGTCGCATAGCATTATTCGTATTTGTGCGCCAGTCAGTTGCACATGCTGCCGCGACTTTGTCAGAAGAAAAATATCTCGTTTTTATGCTTGTGGGCTATGAACTATGACGCGTGCGGCAAGCTTCGTCACTTAGCACATTCCACGAGCGTATAATTTGGCGTGATCTTGTCAGGAGAAAGTAAACTAGTCTTTATGTCTGCGGGCTATGAACTGTGACGCGAGCGGCCAGCACACATTCCGAGAGCTTATAGGCCTAATCTGGCGTGATCTTGTCAGGAGAAAGTAATCTCGTTTTTATGCATGCGGGCTATGAACTGTGACGCGAGCGGCCAGCGCATATTCCGCGAGCTCATAGCCCTAATCTGGCGTGATCTTGTCAGGAGAAAGTAATCTCGTCTTTATGCCTGCGGGCTATGAACTGTGACGCGAGCGGCCAGCGCACATTCCGCGAGCTTATAGGCCTAATCTGGCGTGATCATGTCAGGAGAAAGTAATCTCGTTTTTATGAATGCGGGCTATGAACTGTGACGCGAGCGGCCAGCGCATACTCCGCAAGCTTATAGGCCTAATCTGGCGTGATCTTGTCAGGAGAAAGTAATCTCGTCTTTATGCTGCGGGCTATGAACTGTGACGCGAGTGGCCAGCCTCATCACTTAGCACATTCCGCGAGCGGCCAGCCTCATCACTTAGCACATTCCGCGAGCTTATAGGCCTAATCTGGCGTGATCTTGTCAGCAGAAAGTAATTTCGTCTTTATGCCTGTGCGCATTTCGCGAGCTTATAGGCCTAATCTGGCGTGATCTTGTCAGCAAAAAGTAATCTCATTTTTATACCTGCGGGCTATGAACCACGACGCGAACAGCCAGCTTCGTCAGCACATTCTGCGAGCTTTAACCTGTCGTGACCTTGTTAGAAGAAAGAAGCCCGTCTCTGACTGCAGGCTATGACTCACGCTACGCGAATGACTGGCCCGTGCAGCAAATAATGATACAGTATATTCTTTGAACTTAAATATTCTTCGCATAATCGTCACACCCTGCTTTTTTCCACGAATTTTAGGCTAAGAAAGTGTGACGATTATGCGAGGAAATACGGTATTAATTACATCATTATTGATGAAAGTACTGTTAGTTTCAAGGGTAGAGTGATATTCAAATGCTACAATCCTCAAAAGCCAAATAAATGGAGGCTTTGCATGTTGTTGCAGATCCTGCTACAGGTTATTTGTGCACATTCATCCCATACTACATTTCTGCAACTACAGACTCCTTGATCGTTCCTACAAAGCCCTTCACAACAAGAGTTGTTTGCCAACAACTTAGGCAGGACTTGAGTGGAACTCCTGAATTTCATATCTTCACTGACAGGTTTTACAAGAGCATGGATTTAGCAGAGGAACTGTACAACAATGGTTTCCATTTAACAGGAACAATACTGATGAACAGAAAAGGTCTACCTACTCAACTAATAGAAAGAAAACTAAAACAATTGAACATGAAGTGTTGTTGTTTACAGAAAAGACAATAAAGGTAATGGCACTGGCATGGCGTGACAAGAGAATAGTAACAGTACTTAGTACATAGTTTCAGTTCACGCAAAATCCATGAGGACTGGTACTTCACGATTTCTACTTTGCCATTGCAATTTGCACAAGTTTCAAGGGTAATGTTACAGTACACGCCTTGCAGGTTAGAAAACTCCGCATGCAATGGATTCCCAGACTGCTTACTGACGAACACAAACACAGGGGAATGGCTTGTGCTTTGATCTTTTTGACCCGATACAGTGAGGAAGGACATTGTCACAGGAGACGAAACATGGGTTTTGCATATGACTCCCGAATCGAAGCAGCAATCAATGAAATGGTAACACACGACATCTCCAGTCAAAGTGAAAGCCAAACAGACAATGTCAACACGCAAGATTATGGTCACTGAGTTTTGGAGTAGACATGGTGTCCTGTTGGACAAATTTATGCCATGAGGGACAACAGTATACTCAGCTGCATACTGCACGACCTTGATAAAGCTTCGTAGCTCTTGACAGAATAAGCGACGTGACCTACTGTCGCCTGGAGTTTTGTCGCTGCGTGACAATGCACGACCTCATTCTGCTGCTCAAACTCATGAGTTAATCCTATCTTTTGGATGACAACAAATGGACCACCCACCGTACATCCCAGACCTTCCACCGAGCGATTATCATCTGTTTCGCTACTTAAAGAAGTGAAAACAATGGTTGAAGATTGGCATCTGTCACAAGCAGCAGAGTTCTAGGACAAGGGCGTACAAAAATTGGTGGAACGCTGTGATTTATACAAACATGTTAACTATGTAGAAAAATACATATTTTGGCAATATCTTGACTAGTTGACTTACTTAAAACCTAACTTCATAGCTCTAACTCAAAAGATCTATACCACAGTAGCTGGGGCCATACAATTATTTTTTTATTATATTATTATTATTATTATGATTATTAACTTATTGCTCGTTGTTGTTTAGACAGTGCTGGGTGGAGGAGCAGATCTGTTTCCCCCAAGTGGCAAGAATGGAAGTGAGGGTCCATTTGATGTGGAAACTTTTGTAGTGGAGGTACTTGGTGGTTGTTGTAGATGGTGCTTTTCTCAGATCTGTTTATTCTGAGTTGTCAAGAGTGGAGTGGATTGTTGGATATGGATCTTGTTTTGTGGAAGTATCACTGGCGGTTGATCACTTTGATGTGAATGGAAGTGTTGCCATTACTACTTTTAAGAGTATTTTTTTCCATATTAGGTCCGTATTGAATATTCTACTATCTTTCCTTGTACTATTTCCATCTTTTCAATACTATTTACTATTTAAATCCGTCTTTTCAATACTATTTACTATTTAAATAGTATTGAAAAGACTGAAACAGTACAAGGAAAGATAGTTTGCTACTTTTGACTAGAAAAGTGAGAAGCCAGGTACTTGCTGTTTAGACCATTGGGTGATGGGTCAAGTGTAGTGGCCAAAGCTGATGATAGTCATCGTTTAAGTGGAGTTTACTATGACTTCTTTCCTATATTTGTTTTTCTGCCATTGAAATTGATGGCAAAAGCATAGTAAATCATATAGAGTTTTTATGTGTGTGACAGATACAGCGAGCAGTTAGCAGTCGTATGGAGGTGAACCTCAAGCTGGAGCAAGACGATATGGAGGGGGTAGATGAAAATGAATGGGTGAGTTCTGACCAGATCTTCAATCTATCAGTGTTTTTATGAGTATCACTAATGATACAGCTGTGTCCAGGGAATTACTGGTTAAGCCATAAGTCATCTTTAAGCAGAATCAAAATCAAGCAGTGTACTTGTGTACATGTTCCATTTGCTATTACCGTATTTCCTCGCATAATCGCCACACTCCACTTTTTAAACACTAAAATAGGTTTATGAAATTTAATCGCATAATCATCGCTTAGCATATTCGTATTTGTGCGCCCATCAGTTGCACACACTGCCGCTGCCGCGAACTAATAACCTGGCGTTACTTGGTCAGAAGAAATTAGTCCCTGCCTCAGTGCCTGTGGGCTATGACCACGTGATGTGAGCGGGCAGCATCATCACTTAGCACGTTCGTATTTGTGAGCTGATCGGTTGCGCATGCTGCCGGGACTTTATAACCTGGCGTGACCTTGTAGGAAGAAAGTAATCTCGTCTTCATGCTTGCGGGCTATGAACCGCGACATGAGCGGCCAGCATCGTCACTTAGCACATTCCGCGACTTCAAAACCTGGCGTGACCTTGTCAGAAGAAAGTAATCTCGTCTTCATGCCTGCGGGCTATGAACTGCGACGCGAGTGGCCAGTATCATCACTTAGCACATTCCGCGAGATTATAATCTGGCCTGACCTTGTCTGGAAAAAGAAGCCTATCTCTCTGACTGCAGGCTATGACTCACGATACGCGAACTTCAGAGGCGCAGCGTACTTGTGGAGCATACACTTGCACTATTTCTACGGTCTCTCCCCTCAGTGCTACTTTCACTTTCATCATCCTATCACTTATTCTCCTCACTTCTTCTTTTAAACCATCTCGTACTACTACTCCCACTCCATTCTTCTTTCCCTCTACATTCCCACTCCAGTACAGTCTATAGCCTTTTCTCAGTTCTCTCCTTCCTTCCTCTTTCCACTTTGTTTCTGCCAATCCCAATAAAAGTGTAATAAAATTGGGGTATCCGCCTGATCAGGGGGATACCCCAATTTTATTATAGTTTGATTGTCAATCAATACGAAACCATGACAGAGTCTATAATCCCAATAAATCCAACTTCCTTCTTTCCATCACATCCTCCATCTCCTCCACCTTCCCCGTCAGCGTTCTTATGTTTAAAGTTCCAAATCTTAGTCCATGAGCACAGCTAGGTCGTCGTCCATTATATCCGTCCTGTCTGAGGCCTGTTCCCTTCTTGAAAGCTAAGTCTTATCCACTACTGGCTTACTGGGCCTATCGTAGCTTCACCAGAGCCCTGTTAGCCGTCACTTTTCAGGGTTCCTCTAGGACCTTCACAGCTACCGTAACGGTCCTGGGGCACACGATAGTCCCCACTGTACTTGCCCCTACAGGCGATCCCCTACTTTGTGCCGTTGCCCGTCTCCCACGACGTGGACGAGGAGTTGGACTTATGGGAGACAGCAGGGTTAAACTGTGAAGAAACGTGTCGCCAAGTAGCACCTTCTGTAATTTCCTGTATTTCAGCTACTCGGTTGGCTACAAAAGTCTTCCATCTTGATAATGGTGCCGAAAGCCACGTCAATACAATAGTAGAGTCTGTCCACAAGAATATGTTTGCAAATGTAAGATTCAAGGCCTTGACTACCCTCTGCAATAATTGGGATAATAGCAATGCTCCACATAATTCCAATCATGGAAGAGATAATTTCTTCAATGGTGCTACCTGGGACTTGGAGCAAAGAAGTCTTATAGAAGTGGTTCCATCTTTGTTTGTGGAGTGTACATACAAGCACCCTCCAAACGCAGCTTCCGATGAATCACAGAACCCATGAAACTGTACAGTTACTGAGCTGTCACCTAGAATTCTGCGATCAATGTAGATTTCATCAATCCACGGGAGCTGATTATAAAGTGATGTCCAAGTTGCAGCCAATTCTTCTGATAAAGGCTGGTCCCAAGATAGCCGTTCTTGCCATAACTTCTGAAGAAATATCTTGCATAAAATTACTATAGGACTGATGAGGCCTAAAGGGTCAAAAATCCTGGAAATAATGGATAAAACTAAGCGTTTTGTAAAACCATGTGGATAGGGTTTTGGCTTGAAACCGCTAATAACTTGAAACAGGTCAGCAGCTGGGTGCCATACCAATCCTAATGTTTTAACTTCACCCTTGTCGAGCTGTAGTGGTAACTGAGTCTCTCTTAGCTCCGGTGAGACATTTTCTAGAATACCTGGGTGATTGCTGCACCACTTATGTAGTGAGAACCCACCCTTCTGTAGTATGTTTATCAACTCTTGTTGCACTTGAAGAACCTCTTCGAAGGTCGCACATCCCGAGATACAATCGTCAACATAGAAATCTTCCATCATTGATTTCTGAGCCTTCGGAAAGGCATGAGCTTCCTCACTGGCCAGTTGTTGAATGAATCTAATAGCTAAGAATGGCGCACATGACATGCCATACGTAACAGTCTTCAATTGATACTCCTTGGCAGGATCTGTCAATTTCTCTCTCCATATTATCCTTTGATATCTATGGTCTTGGGGATGTACCAGAATCTGACGGTACATTTTTGCTATGTCTGCAGTAAAAGCAATGGCATGACTTCTGAATCTTAAGATAATAGAGTAGAGATCTTGTTGGATGGTTGGGCCGACGAGTAGAAGGTCATTCAATGACACTCCGTTGCTGGATGCTGCAGAACAATCGAATACTACTCTAGTCTTAGTGGTAGAGCTGTTTGCCTTAACTACTGCATGATGTGGCATATAGTAACGTGCTGTGGTGTCTTCAGCAATATCCATATGACCCAAATCTTCGTACTCTTGAAGAAATCGAATATATTCTTCCTTCAGTCCTTGATGTTTGGCCAACTTCTTTTCCAACTGATGAAACCTCCTTGTTGCCATCAGCTTTGAGTCTCCTAGATTTTCTGGGTTTTCTTTGAAGGGAAGAAAGACTCACTACAAATCTGCCAGAAGAGTTGCGTGAGACGTGTCGTTTGAAGTGAGCTTTGCAATCCCTTTCTTCCTTAGTTCTTGGAGTATGGTGTAGCTCTTTGATTTCCCAGAATTTCTGTAGCTGCTGTTGGATGCAGCCTGCAGATTGTACAAAGTAAGATACTACCAGCCCCCGTGGTCCATGTAGGGGCTTACTGGAATCAGTGTATTTACCTGCAAGTACCCAACCTAACTCTGTTTCTTGTATAATAAGATAATCTTTAGTCCTAGTTAGATTTCCTGCGAGCTGAATATATGGACATACCTCTGCCCCAATTAACAAGTCAATGTGACCTGGTTCGTTGAACTTCGGATCAGCAAATGGCAGATTTTTGGGTAAGTTCCACTCCTTGCTATCAATGTATTCGCCAGGAAGATCTTCAGTAAGCTTAGGTAGTACTAAGCACTCGACTGAGGTCACAAAATCATTTATACGCGAGCCTATTTGCACCATAACACTGTGCTTAGTTTCTGACGTCGTATTCCCAATACCCCGGATTGGTTTACGATCATGAGATCTCCGTAGCCTTAATCGCTGAACACAGGATTCCGAAATAAAGCAAGAATGTGAGCCACTGTCTAAAAGGGCTCTACAAGTCTGCCAGATCCCTTGAGCATCCTTGACCTTCACCAATGCTGTGGACAACAATATGGACTGACGTGGTTCTATCTTAAGAGTACAGTAACTTCTCGCGCCATGCTGCACCTGAGTCAAGTTCTGATTAGAGAAGTTTTCCGACTTATCTACGTTTGACGAATGCTGGGACACATCAATATGCAGTAACGTGTGATGCTTCTTCCTGCATGTTTGGCAGTTACCAGCCTTGCACTGGGCGACTCTGTGTTGAGCATGTCGACAGTTGAAACAGAGATTATTGCGCTTGACAAAATCTCTACGTTCTAGAGTAGGAACTTGCTTAAAATCCCTACATCTAGCTAAAGCATGTGGAGAGTTGCAGTTCACTCAGTTAATAGTTGTAGTAACATACGTCTGATGAGCATGTGGTGTTGTCTTACGATTGGAAGGTTCTTTACCTTTAGAGTCTGATCTGCTTGAAGGCCTGAGGAGGTTGCTTGAGTTCACTATGTCTAAAGCCTTACATTTACCTTCTAAGAACTTGATAAGATCTTCAAGAGTAGGAAGAATTTCAGAGTCTACAGTATCTTCAAATTCTTTCCTAATGGACACATGCACTTTCTCTAAAATCAACTGCGAAACTAGTAGGTCTTCCAATGGCACTGCTAAATTTAGGGCCTTAATAGCATTTAGGTTACTCAGAGTTTGGTTTACTACTGCCCGAAGTTCATTAACAGAATCTTTGTGAGCAACCGGTAAGTTTAACAAGTAACCTAAGTGTGCCGTAGCAATCAGTCTTATGTTATCATAACTACTGCGAATAGTTTGCAGAGCAACTTCAAAATTACTGCTAGAAACTGGGATATTAGCTATTAACTTATGAACTTCACCTTTGAGTGTAGACAGCAAGTAGTGAAATTTTTGAATATTGTCTAACTGGTCATTATTGACAACTAGGCTATCAAAGGTGTCTATATAATGCTTGAAACCGGTCACATTACCATCATAGCTGGGAAGTTGTAGTGTCGGTAATCTAATAGCATTCCGTGTACTAGAATGTGAGTGTGGTGGAGTAATACTACCATCAGCCTTGTGTCCATTATCAGGATTCATCTCAATATTCATTGCAGCTTCGAGATCAAAGTATGCTGATTCAAAAGCTTCTCTTTCAGCTGCATGCTTTTCAATACCCTCAAATAGTTCTAGCTGCGTTTGAGCATCTTCGAATTTATCTCTAATGTTAGGTAATTCTTTCAGTCTAACAATCACTAATTGAATATCTGACTCACGCTGGAATTCACTAATATACTTTGACATTCGTGTTAAACTTGATTTGGCAATGGCTCGTTGCTGTACGAGTTGCTTCCTGCTTTGTTCTTCCATAGCTGCAGACGCGTTACGAGTGTCACGAATGGTCCGGAAAGGGTGAAAACAAGGAAGGCTAACTTATAGAATGATTAAATAAGAATGTGATCCTTTGTACGGACGTAAGGAGACAGAATAAACCAATAGGATAAAGGTTGGGAGCATAATCTAAGGTGCCAGTCTAAGAATGTTGCAACTTACTTGTTATGCAGAGATAAATCTTGGATCCGCCACTGTAATCCATGATGAGCTGAATAATCACTGTAGATGTTCTGCATGACGACACAAACTGGAGCTATAAGTGAGCTATAAGACCGGCAGCTGAATACATGCCGTGGTATGTGTTGTAGGTTATGTTACGTATGTAACTTATAAAACACACGGGTTGCATTTCTAGAAGTTCGTTAAGAGTTTGTGTTCCAACGTTTAGCGTTCTTTACACGTGCGAAGTATGCACAATGTCGTCTCATACTTGCAAGAATCAATTTCGCCACGAGGTGACCATGTGCTTTGTCCGCGTTCTGTTATATCGTACAGAGAACATGTCTTTCCAACGCGAATATCCGGTACGCGAGGACCATGAATATAATCGTGCATTAGGGTCCCCAGCAAAACAGGAGAGCACAAATAACTGGACTGTAAATAACATTTAAGACATGTCTGGTGCAAGAACATTTACTGCCATTACGCAACTGTACACATACAACAAAAAGGATGCCAACTAACACAGTAGTTCTCTAGTCTGCCGTCAAGTGCTGCAGAGCGAGCGATCGAGCTGGCTGTCGAGTGATCGAGACGGCTGTACTCAACATCTATTGTATTTCAAAACAAATACATAGACTTATATTACTTGCACAAAACAAATATAAAATTATCATGTCCACATCTTCTGTAGTTACAATGTGTCAACTTTATACATCAGTGGGTATGTTGTGAAACCATTCTATTAGTAAAATATGTCTTCCTTGTTGTTGTCTCATGTATTAAGTATTAACCCTTGGGCTAGTAAAAATTAAATGTGCTTCTTAAAATAGTAACTTGGTATTGTAGAGGACTGATCCTGTTTAACAAGAGGGTACTATTTTAAGAACCACATTGTATTTTCACTAGCCCAAGAGCATATTTTTAACTTAATACACAAGGCGACAACAAGGAAGATGTCTTAAGGTCATGCCTACTGTATTTTGTACATCAGACTGGGTTCGGTTCCCGGTCAATGCATGTGAGATTTTCGAAATGAAATGGCATGTCCTGTGGTTGCATTCCACGTAAAAAGGAGGTCCTGTGGCTCATGATCAAGAGATTGATGGTCACTCAAATTCAAGCTACCTTCCTTTCTTTTGCTGTCAGGTATGAAGTGGAACATTTTCTAGTAGTAGTGGTACAATGTCTTCCAGGAACTTTAGGTCGCCAGTCAGTCTTCGAGGCAATACTATGAGTACTAGGGTAATGCCTCCCAATATCCATGCACAATCATTTATTTAGAAGCGAATCTGGTGATGGGAACGTCACACCCCATGGGAATTGTTCTCCAACCACACGTGCGTGTTAGGAAAATTAAAGATGCCAGCCCTTGTAAACAAGTCCTCGTCTGTGAACAATACACGATGTATAAGGCCTACAGGTTGATGAAGAACCCATTCACAGAAGGCCATACGTGGTGCATATTCTCTCGCTGATCAGTGCTAAACCTATTGTGGGTGGTATGGATATTGCAGGTCTTCCTGTTAAGTTCATAGGACACTCCAATGGTATACTCTTAGCATTGCAGCAATTTTGCGACTGCTTCTGCTTGGATCCTCTTCAAGAAGTTCTAATATCAGACCTTCTACATGCAAAGCTAGGGCGGCCAAACTCATGGGCGGGCATGATATTTCCCTTATGAGCTGTTCTCTATACAACTGCAGTAATCAAACATCGATAAGGAGCCTTTCGCTGTCTAAATCGTTCCATGTTAACTTCAGCTGCAGCAATAGTACTTTACCTCACTTTGTTATAAATGAGAATCATATCCAAATATCCCCTCACAGTGAACTGTGCCATGGCTAGTTGACATGCGTGTCGGCATATGTGGGGATGTCAACATTACATCACTGTCTCCCCTCTAACAATACGACTTGCCTGCTTCTTTGGGCTCCCATACGACCCTCCGCTGTGTTACCAGACGTCCTCCGGCACTGGATGTTAGACTTTCAGTTTTAATTTACGGTGACATGAGTGACTTTGCAGGACAAGGGAATGATTATCATCTATATTATTAAAAATATTGATGAAAAAATAAGAGTCCGTCCGGCCAAACTATCCGGCCGATTTTCTTCATCCTTTTTTTAAATGAAAGGTATTCATGCACAGATTTGTCATCAAGTATTACAAATCACTTAAATTACACCTTTCTCAAATTATTTGATTTTTTCAACTTTTTCCAACTTTTTCCAACTTTGAAGTAATCATATCTTCGGTTCTAATTGAGTTACGAAGGTCGTTTCAGTCTAAGAACACTCAGTGAATCCAGCGCTATCATTTGAGCTCTAACCATTCAAATCGGATGATTCTGAGGAAAGTTATGAGTGGACATACGATATTACATCTCATTTTTTCAACATTTTTTCTCATTGTAGCAATCATATCTTTGGTTCTAATTGAGTTACACTGTTCGTTTTGGTCTAAGAGCTATCCGTGAATCATGCTCTATCTTTTGAGGTATTACATATTTAAATTGGTTTATTGTGAGAAATGTTATGAGTGCTAAAGCGAATATTAGAAATATTTATGAAAACTTAACCGAGTCCGTCCGGCCATTCTATCCGGTCGATTTCCTTCATTCCTTTTTTAAATGAAAGTTATTCATGCACAGATTTGTTATCAAGCATTACAAATCACTTAACTTCCGCCTTCCTCAAGTTATTTGATTTCTTGAACCTTTTCCAACTTCTTTTTCACATTGAAGCTATCTATATTATTAAAAACTAGCTGTTACCCTCGGCTTCGCCCGCAATAACATTTGGAATCCCTTTATAACATTAGTTAAATAGATAGATAAGCATGGGTCCTAGTGGAAAAAAATTCTATCACCTGAAACCAAAAATGCATGGGACGATAAAAAACATCAAAATATCATGTTGGTTTCGGACCCTAAAAGACGTGAAAAATATAATAAAAGTATTAAAAAAAACTATTTTTTGAAATTTCATTCGAATCAATTTTTATGTCATTCCTGGGACTTAGAAAATTCCGACCAAAAAGTACAAAATCATTAATAACTCCCTAAGTATTCGTCGTATGATGAAATAGCAAGAGACAAAAAAGATGTAATGTGTTATTGTCTACAACATAGGCCATGTACAATTTGTAACGGAATTTATTCAGTTACAGTAGCTCACCCTGTCATGACCCTGACAGGCAAGGTGGAGGAGGTGGTAGACTTCATGGAGAGGGAGAATGTTGGATTGATGGGGCTGAGTGAAGTGAAATGGAAAGGTAAAGGAAGGAAGAAATTGAGGAAAGGATATACATTATACTGGAGTGGTGGCCAAGAGGCCAAAAATGGCGTGGGACTGATAACCTCGAAACAACTGGAGGAGTATGTTGAAGTGGTCGAGTGTGTGAGTGACAGAATAATGAAAATTAGAATGAAGATGAAAAATGACGTGATGGACTTCATACAAGTGTATGCACCACAGACTGGAAACAGAGAAGAAGATATTGAAGTATTCCTGGAGGATGTAGAAAGAGTAATTTCAGATGTAGAAGTGGTGATCATGGGAGATATGAATGCACAAGTCGGAAACGAGAGACAAGGAAAGGAAGAAGTCATTGGACCATATGGATATGGGAAAAAGAACCGGGAAGGAGAGGAACTTGTAAACTTTTGTGAAAGGAATGGACTGATAGTGGGTAATTCATGGTTTCGGAAGAAAAACAGCAGGAAAATTACGAGATATGGTTGGGGCGATAGAAGAACAAAATCAGTAATTGACTACTTTCTGGTGGAAAGGACTAATCGCAGAAAGCTGATAGATGTGACAGCTTTACCAGGAGAAGCATTTGATGGGGACCATAGAGTTGTGGTGGCAAAATTTAGATGGGAAAAATTGGAAAACCTAAAGGAGATCAGAGAAAGTAAAATAAAAGTATGGAAATTGAAAGACAAAACCGTACAGGAAAATTTTCAGGAGAGATTGAAGCAACAAATCCCAGTTACTGAAGTGGAAAACATAGAAGAGGAATGGTCTCACTTTAAAAAGGCATTTGTTGGTGCAGCAGAGAGTGCTTGTGGTAGGACGTCAACAAGAGTGAAAGAGAAGGAGACACCATGGTGGAATGAGGAAGTGAGGAAAGCAGTGAAAGAAAAGAAGTCTGCATGGAAAGAATGGAACCGAGATCAAACAGAAGAAAGCAAAAGGAAGTATCACGACAGCAAACGGAGGTGTAAGAAAGTGGTAGGAGAAGAAAAGAAGAAAAGTTGGGAAGAATTTACACGAAGAATGGAAACAGATGTAAGTGGCAGTAAAAGGATGCTGTATGGGCTTCTAAGAAGTAAGAGGAAAGAAAGAGTTACTACAAAGCTAGTGAAAAAGGAAGATGGAGAGTTGTTAACACACCCAGAAGAGATAAAGGGACGATGGAAGGAGTATTTCGATAAGCTTTTGAATGTGAGCAATGGTACTGGTGAGATGGAAATGACACAACCTGACGACTCTATAACAGAAGATGATATAACAATGCTGGAGGTGGAATTAGCAGTACAGAAAATGAAGATGGGAAAAGCAACAGGGGTGGATGAAGTCAGTGTAGAAATGATAAAGGCTGCTGGACCTGTTGGTATGCAATGGCTGTATCGACTGCTAAAGTGTGTGTGGAAATGGAAATGTGTACCAGAAGACTGGAAGAAAGGGCTAATAATACCAGTGTTTAAGAAGGGGGACAAGAAGGTGTGTGATAACTATAGAGGGATCACCCTCATATCACAGATAGTAAAAATACTGGAAAGGATATTAGAAAGAAGAATGAGAAGAAAGGTGGAAGGAGAGTTGCAAGAGGAACAGTATGGCTTCAGGAGTGGAAGATCCACAGTGGACCCAATCTTTAGCTTGAGGCAGGTGATGGAAAAGAACTGGGAATATGGAGAGGATTTGATCATGACTTTCATAGATCTAGAAAAGGCATATGATAGTGTCCCCAGAGAGAAGGTATGGGAAACCATGGTTAAGAAGAGACTGGGAAGAGAAATGTTGGAAATGGTGCAAGCAATGTACAACAACTGTGTTAGCAGGGTACTGACCCCAGTTGGAAAGACAGATTGGTTTACGAACAAGACTGGACTAAGACAGGGGAGTGTGCTGTCACCTCTCTTGTTCATAATGGTGATGGATGAAATAGTAAAGGAAACAAAGGAAGCATATGAACATAAAGAAATGAAGTTACTGTTATTTGCAGATGATATTGTGGTCTGGGGAAGGAACACCGAAGAAGTGCAAAAACAACTAGATGCACTGAACGAAAATATTCAGAAGTATGGCCTGAAAATCAGTATAGAGAAAAGCAAGACCATGGTGATGACAAGAGGGGAAAGACAAGGAAAGGGCACTGTGAAAATTGGAAGTCAGAGTTTGGAAATTGTGGACACGTTCAAATACCTAGGAAGTGAATTGATGCAAACTGGTAGGTTGGACATGGAGATTGGCAGGAGGGTACAGCAGAGCAATGCATTCTATCAAAGTGTAAGAAAACTTGTTTGGGATAAGGAAGTACCAAGGAAAAGCAAGGAGGTAATGTATAAAGTGTATTATGTACCCATATTAACTTATGCAGCTGAGACTTGGACCCTGACAAGCAGGCAAGAGAGTAGAATCCAAGCCAGTGAAATGAAATTCCTAAGAAGTATGATAGGAAAGACAAGGAAAGACAGAGTGAGGAATGAAGATGTTAGGAAGGAAGTTGGGATGGGAAAACTAAATGAGAGAATTGAGAAGAATAAACTAAGGTGGTTTGGACATGTAAAGAGGATGGAGGAAAATAGAATACCAAGACAGATGCTGGAGGCGAAGTGCAAGGGTAAGAGACCAAGAGGAAGACCTAGAACAAGGTGGATGGATTCAGTGAAGAACGGCGTAAGAAAAAGAAATCTGGACTGGGACAAGATCGTGGAAGAAGAATGGTGGAAGGAAAGAGGAAAGTGGAGAAGTGCCATAAATACCCCGACCCGGCAGGAGCTGGATAAGGGGAAATGATGATGATGATGATGATGACAGTAGCTCACCGTCGGGTTTTCTGCCTTGTGCAGTTAGTTTGGGGTATTTTATTCGTATCTTATTATATTGGATTAACGTGGGGTTGCAGAGGTGATTTTTATTGTGCCTGTGTGTGTTTTTGTGGACGGATTCATCTTTGGATGGTCCACACCAACTAGGATCACTGTTTATTAATTATCGGTTTTTGGATATTTGATATTATAAAATACGGGGTTTTGCGATTTATTACGTTTTGGGAATAAGGATATAAGACTGGATTAAGTAGAAGCATTATTTCATTTTGGTTTGGGGTTTATGGCTTCATTTTGACCTAGTAATGTTAAATGTTAGATTCGTGGCTGTATTATAAAGGTAGGCTACAATGAATTGGTATTTTCGAGTGCTGGATATGTGACATACCCGGAAAAGACAGGCAGTAATTCGGCTTGTGTGGGAATACCTAGGCTATTTATGGCATGAACTCCCATGAACTTCGTGTGGAATACTACTGTGTGACGTCAGTGTGAATTTCGACTGTCTGATGTTCATGTGTTGACACGGATGTTCCGCTAGGAGCGGGCCACGCACAAATTAGTTCCGGCAGAAACTTTGGGGTTATGTAGCCTTACGCCAGTGCATATAATGGCGTGTCTGGTGTTCCGAGATCGTCTTATTGCTTTATCGGCAGAACACTGATCTACTAACGCCCAGGGTCGTTTTACGTGACATGGTTTCCGTAACGAACAGTTAGAGATCGTCTTCTTGCTTTTACAGCGAAAGTCCGTTGTCTACTTGAATTTAGAGTCGTTATTACTTGATCATGGTATCGTAATACGAACGAGCAGTGACTAATTTTTAGCTATCCACTGAGCTCTTACGGGCTATTGGAGGCTACGTGCATTTCATGGGTCCATCCATACCATGGGCTGTCGGTAATAACTTACCACACCTAAAAGGATGATCAGTCGTAAACATTTCATCGAAGTCATGCGAGAATGGAGACGTGAACGTGCAGTTCCAGAAGAAAGAAAGTAGTGTGAACCAGTCTAACGTGTGTAGATATTTTGTGTATGGACGGTATAGTGTATATACGTGGGTGGCTGTTATGCCTGGGTCTGATATGGCCGTAAGTGTTTTCCTGCTCTCAGAGCCTAAATTCAGTGGCAAGGTACTGTATAAATCACGAGTGTATGAAGGGTATTTTGTGTTATTATGTATATATGTGTATAGTACAGCCAATAGATTATCTCTTTAAATTTCATGTGTGTTTATATTCCTGTCTTGGATGAACCTGGTAGCATCAGCAAACGCATGCCAAATGCCCTACGCCTGGGATAAGGAGTTTCATAGTCGGGGCAACAGTTATGTATTTTATTTTATTCTATTTTATTCAGGAAGACCCATATGGTCAACCTTGGCGCCCATTCAAAGTCGGGAGTAATGTAAAAATCACTTGTGGCCTGTATTTAAAGGCAGTAAATTCTGTAGGTTTGTGGTAATGAGGGTAGTTAATTGTAAATCAACTCCAGCGAGGAGGGTGAGAGTGTTTCATTTGCAGCCCAACGTGAGGCCTTAGACATGTTGATGTGTACCAGGACACAGGAATTAAACTGTCGGCATATTTTCACAATTTTACATATTTCAATTAGGGATGGCTACGTTAGAGCCAGGATGCAATTCTGCTTTGTTGGGGGACAGTGCTGGTGAGCGGCAGAATCAGACAGGGTCTGATAGGAAATTTGCTGTAGGGATGGGGGAAAACAGTAGAGTCATGGGAGATTTATTAGGGCAGGGGGGAGATGAATTAAACATGGGATTAGGACGTCAGAGCTCAAGCTCTGAAGGTAGTAGTAGTTCGGAGGTGAAGGGTGGCGATACTTCTGTGGCAGTGAGTGGTGATGATTCAGTTTCGATGAGAGCCATGTTGGAGAAGCTCCTGTTTCGTAGCAACAGTTCCGAAGGGATGGAGGAGAGGATTACCAGTCGGATGGATGGTATGGAGGAGAGGATGAATAGCATGGAAGATAGGATGACCAGCCGGATGGATGGTATGGAGGTGAGAATGTCTGAGAAAATAGACAAAGTACAAGATCAGGTGACTAGCCTAGACAGCCGTGTTACTCGCCAAATTAGTGAAGTCAGAGTAGAAATCACTAATCTGGAAATTACCGTATATACTCGAATACCACCCGCACATTTTTAAACAAAATCGGACGTGAAAAATTGGGGTGCGGGTCTTATTTGAGTCATCCTGATTTTAAAGATTTAAATTGCCCGCCACGCGCGATATCGGGTGTTGCGAGTATCCGCTAGATGGTGCTAGCCTTCTTCCGGCTATCACTTTGTTTTACCGTAAGCAGGCGGCGTCATACTTCCTCACGCACGTGTCGCGCACGTTTTCCGAGTGTAAACATGAGTTGTACGAAGAGTTTGCGGTCGTTTAATGTGAGTGAGAAGCTGAAAGTTGTGAGGGAAGCTGAAGTTATTGGAAATCGTGCCCGGCAGGAAATACAGTGCACTCCCGATAATTCGCGTGTGGATAATTCGTTTTGCGGTTAATTCGCGGGTCTCCATGAGTATTTTTTAAATTGGGAATTCTCACAGCAACTAATCATCACGCTAAGTTAAGCAATCTCTCTGTCGTTTAAAAGAATTTTGATGCGACGCAATGCGTAAAGACTAAATCATTGAGACTAGGGAAGACTGAACTGCATTTCTCTGCGATGCAGCAGTAGGCCTAATTGCGCAATCTTCGAAACTTACGCGCATGTTGCCGCGAGTGGTATAGCACAGATTTCCTTTGTCTTTGAAGCCCAAACAATACAAGAGGAATGCACTTTCACTCGGAACCTACCCTCCCTTTCCCAACAGCCACGCTCCAAGGTCGCTGATCTGTGAGTTGTGAAGGGTGGATGTGCGGACAGCGTATTGTAAACAGCGATTATTGCGTAATGGCGCAAACGCGCACGACATCGAGAGCGTGTTTGTTCGATGCTCTTCATGCAGTCAACTAGTCGGGAGGAAAGTACCGCTACCAAATAGCTTATAAAGATAATAGTGGAAACTCGGACGTAAAAGCATGCGCTCGCCTGGAGACAGCGATCACAGTGCCATCTCTTGGTGCGAGTTGACAGCATTACTCTCCTTGCCACCCACAGCTAGCTTTTTTGAGTGCGCACCGACCGAAATTGCATTGTGAAGTCTCGGCATGATATTTAGGCAGCAAATAATTCAAAGATTAGTGTTAAAAGAAACAAAAGATACTTGGTTCTATACAATTTATATAGAATTCTAAAAAATACTGCAGATAATTCATGACATGGTATTGGTGTGGGTTACTGAAGTCTGGAATATGCCCATACATACCCGTAAGCATTTACACTTATTGATGTGTTACCTTTCGTAATTTAACACTTCGAGGCAGATGACCTCGCTGTTCCGCCCCTTATAACAATAAATAACTACGTACACTTTCAAACGGAAACATTGAAGCATGTTGTTAAATGTTAGGCCTACTGTACTGTCGAGTCACCACGTTTTATAAATACGCTGTTATTTCAATATTAACATTAGGCCTAATATCAACAACCTACAAAGATCTTTCCCTTGACTTAACAAGTTCTTGTTCCTGAAATGTTTCTCCACAAAGTGGTCTGAGCATACAACATGAGTTCTGTTTAAATGTTCTAGGCCATTCCTTTTCAATACGTCATCTAAGTCAGCTCTTCGGCTTCGAAACACCCACTGCGTGCATCTATAAATACAGAAATAAAGAACAGGCTAAAATATGCTAAATTATATTGTAAAAGCATTCTGTATTAAAAGAAAACCGAACTAACAGTGTAATGGTAGGCTACTTGTTTACAATAAATTCATATTTAACATTTCCTTATTTCTTGGGAACCTGAAGAAATATTTTGGGTCACTTTGTTGTTTATAATTATTACAGCCATATATGGCACAAATACTCCCCGTACCAACCATTACAATTGGATAATTAGATCATCCACAGGCCAATAATTTCTTATAATTGTTTGGTTGGATCTCACGGTTGTAAATCAGCTGGTCTTACGTTGCCAACTCGGACCGCTAGGCAGCGTTGGGGAGCGCTGTCTCCTGTTTTGGCGAGGAGTTTCCGCTATTATCTTTATAAGCTATTTGCCGCTACTCCGCTCGTACAAAAGCAAGCGCTTGCCGACTTTTGTAACGACGATATTCCGAACGGGCAAGTTAGACGTCGATAAAGACGATTATGATTTACTACAGAAAAGCAAAGAAGAAATAGCATGGCATTTGACTGTTGGTGAGGAAAACGGAAATCCAGTAGATTTCGAGTGCGGGAGTGATGCAACGGAAATCCCGAAATTTTCCCACAGTCAAGCTAGTGTCTCTAGTCACACTTATCCTTTATATAGAAAAACGAGATGAATTTTCGTTTTCATATAATATTTTCTTCGGAAATGTGCAATCGAAAAATAGAATAAACGATCTAAGAAACAAAAAGTAATGACGGCTTTTTTAAAATATATTAATGTAGGCATAATCCACATAGGCCTACCAGTAGCCTAGCATGTCGTATAAGACACTACAATCAGGAGTTAAAATTATTATTTCGCGTGTTCAAGCCTATTTCAATATTTTAACCAATAGTTTTGTATTTCCTAGGCTTAACAAAAATAACTGCGGATAATTCGCGGAAGTTCGTGCAGTAATTACCGCGAATTAACGGAGTGCACTGTATGATATTGACGAGTCATGTATTCGTGATTGAGCGGGATGACGTCTATGCTACAACCACTGGATGTCTGCGTGAACCGCCCGTTCAAAGTAGCCTTGAAACAGCTGTATACGGAGCAGATGGCGGCCGATAAGCACACACTGACTCCAACTGGTCGTATTCAGCGCCCGGAAGTTCAGCTGCTATGTTCGTGCATTTTGACGGCATGGAATCGTATCTCGGGAGATCTCATACGGAAGAGCTTCAAGAAATGTAGTATTTCGAATGCTATGGATGTCAGTGATGACGACATTTAGTGGGATGGTGATAAAAGTTCCGAAATTGGTACTTCTGATGACGATGAATGAAGTGTTTGTGTACTTTTATTTGTATTTTTAATCGTTTGATGTGTGTTATTTTAGGACGACTTCAAAACTGTTGGAAACTATTTTGGATAAATGCTATTCTGTTTATTTAGTTACGATTGTACATAATTTTGAGTATTTTTTAAATTTTTTAATTTTGTTCTTCAAAATCAGGGTGCGGGTCTTATTCGGGGGCGGGTCGTATTCGAGTAAATACGGTAAGCTAGGTAGTCGGATTGCTGCTCAGGAACAGAGGTTAGAATCTGAGTTAGAGAAGTTAGGTGCCAAGCAAGAGAAGTTGGCAAAGGAAATTTCAAGCCAGGCACTGGAGACTAGCGAGAAATTTTCCAGAGCAGATAGGAAGTTGGAAGAGCAGAGAGTGGAGACAATAGGCATCGTAGAAGAGAAAATTGAGGTAATTAGAAAGGAAAGTAGCAGGAAGGTAGAAGAGGTTAGGGATAAGCAGGCTATAGTCGAGCAGAAGCTAGTAGCAAATAGTGGTGAGTTTGCTTTATTAGGAAAGAAGGTTGATGAGAATATCAGTGAGGTCAGAGAAAGAGTGACTAGGATAGAGGAAGAAACTGAACGTGAAGTGAAGAAGTTGAAGGCAGGTAGGGGTCATCCGATTCAGTTTTTAGGGCACTGTAGCCAGAGTCGAGATTACGAGGTGCCTAAGTTCAATGGTAGGACGTTCAATCCTATGGAATTTGTGAAGTTAGTCTAAAAGAAGTTTGCTAAGGGGTTAGATGAAGGATATTTAGAATGGGATCGGGTGGAAGAACTGATTTCAGCTGCATTTGTTGGGGAAGCTAGGTCTTGGTACCAGGTATTCAGGGAAGGGTTCAGTGGCTTACAGGATTTCAGGGAAAAGTTTATGGATAAGTTCTGGGATGATAATATCAAGGGGAGGGAAAGAGACAGGATTTTATTTGGAAAATTTCAAGGAAACGAAGGGGTCACTTTGACCGAGTATTTCTTGAACCATGTCCTTATTGGTCAAAATTTAGAGCTAGGCGGTAGTGAAGAGGATCTTGTAAGGAAATTAGCACGTCACTTTTCAGATGACATTAGGACTGCAGTATGCATGCAGAATATAGTCTCAATTAAGGGCATGGAAAAGTTGCTTGGGAGGTTCGATGCTTTGAGAAAGACAGGTAGGCAACGTTAGGGAAATATGGGTAACCAGAGGGAAGGAAATTTCAATGGGGGCAATCAAAGGGAAGGAATTTATAATCAAGGGAGAGAGAGGAACTGGAATCAAGGTAGAGGAGACAGGGACGGAAGGCAGGAGGATCATGCGAGAGGAAGAAATAGGAATGAGAATCAGGGGTACAGGGAAAACATTCAATCAGGGAACGGGCCACGTGAGGTAGAGCAGGGAAATAGGGGGCGTGGTAATGAAAGGCAAGTTGAGAGGAACAATAGGCCAGGAGGTTTAAACTCCGACGGGACTCACTAAATAGGGCAGGGGGAGAGTCCTTGCATAGCATTCCTGCTCAGGCTATGGAGGTAAGATATAATTTGGATGTCAAAGAGGACTTATTGGAGGAGGAATTAGGTGTAGAAAAGGAGGGAAGCAAGCACATGTTTGTCCATCCTGTCATCAAGGTCGAGATTTGGGGCCAGGAAGTTGAGGCGTTACTAGATTCAGGCAGTATGTGCAGTTGTGTGAGGAGGGAGTTCTACGATGAAGTAAAATTGAATGAGATACACATGGAACATATCCCTATTTCAAATGTGCACATTGTGTCAGCTGTAGGTACAAAGTCGCAGAGGATTAGGACTCAGGTTTGTGCACCCATTAGGATCAACGGGTGGAGTAAAAATCATGTGCTGTTAGTTGTGCCTAATTTAGTGCACAAAGTCATCTTAGGATCCGATTGGCTAGGGGACCAGAGCTGTAAGTTAGATTACAGCAAGGCGCAAGTGAAGTTCAAGTGGGGTGAGCAACAGGATTGGGTTAGGTTAGATTATCAGGTTGATGGTAGAGATTCTGTTAGTGTTGCTGGATGCATTCAGGTCAGTAAGGAGGTTTCTGAGGAGGAAGAGTTAGGTGTCGGCACGGTGTCCAGTCCTTTTCCTGTGTGTAATTTGGTAATGAGAGATGATCGTGAGTTGAGTGATGTTGGGCACACTGTTGATGAGTTTGAGGCGAGGGTCAGAAGTCGGAGTTGCTTGAAGTTCTGAGGGAACACAGGGAGGCGTTCTCGGAGAAACCTGGATGTACTCACGTGTACGAGCATAGTTTCGACATCACAGATAGGTCGAGCTTTAGCGGTCCTAGGTACCCGATAGCTCACTCTCACATGAAGGCAGTTGGTGAGGTGATAGATCAAATGCTTAAGGACGACATAATCGAGAACAGCAACAGTCAATACGTAAATCCTTTGGTGGTGGTAACCAAGAAGGATGGTTCCATCAGGCTGTGCTTGGATGCGAGGCAGGCTAATAAGAGGATTGCACCAGACCATCAGCGTCCTGAATTCACTGAAGATCTAGTGCAAAGATTCAGGGGTAGGAAGTTTCTGTCCACTATAGATCTGAGTTCTTCGTTTTGACAGATACCGCTACGCAGGGAGGACAGGCCTTTCACTGCTTTTTGTTATAAGAATAGTTTTTATCAGTTTCGGAGGGTGCCTTTCGGTATGAGGACTTCGAGTCAGGGGTTAATTAAGGGGCTTAACATTGCACTTGGACCTGAAACAAGGGAATACACTACAGCTTACATTGACGATCTTGTGATTGCCTCTCTCACATTCAGGGAACACTTGCAACACCTTAGTACAGTTTTTGGGAAGCTCATTCATGCAGGTTTCACACTTAAACTTAAGAAATCCACTTTCTGCACGCAGCAGATTACATTTCTAGGTCACACTATTTCACCACAAGGGGTTAGACCAGAACAATCGAGATTAGACACTATTGGGAACACAAAGGCACCACGCAATGTTAAGCAGCTTAGGTCTTTTCTCGGGGTTTGTGGGTATTTTAGGAGATTTGTATTGAGGTATTCATATCTTACTGGGGCTTTCAGGGATTTGTTACAGAAAGGGGCTAAATGGGTTTGGGGAAAGGAAATGGATGAGGCTTTCATCAAATTAAAGGAAGGGTTTAGAGAGGCTGTTACTCTGAGTTATCCGAGTCCTGATAGGGAGTACATTCTAATGACTGACGCCAGTGATGTGGGGATTGCTGGAGCGTTATGTCAGCGTGATGATGATGGTCACCTGGGTATCGTGTCGCTTGCTAGTAGAGGTCTGAATCCCGCGGAAAAGAGATACACTACTAGTGAGAAAGAACTGCTAGCTATTGTATATGCGCTGGGGAAGTTCCGGACGTATGTACTTGGCTACCGGTTCAAAATCTACACTGACCATAATGCGCCGACATTCATATTATCATGTAGGATCACCTCAAATAGGATTTCTAGATGGATATTGGCAATTCAGGAGTATTCTTTTGACATATTTCATGTAAAAGGCTCAGAGAATATACTTGCTGATTTTGTCAGTCGCCATCCAGAAATCGCAGGTGATGGGGTGGGGGTAGATAGTGTAGGGGACATTCTGGCGTGTGCTGCCAAGACAAGTGATAGGTCTGAAGAGGGTGTACGTGTGAGGAAGATACGTGAGGAACAGGGGACAAGCAGCTGGGAAGTATTGTTGAAGAGCTGGAAGCTCGTGGTGATGATGACATTGTGGTCAGGGGCACCAAGCAGTTCAAATGGGTGAACCGCATGGTAGCCATGAAGTGTCAGGGGGACGTGTGGTGTGTGTGTGTTCCTCGTGTGTTGGTGGAAGACATCACGTGGTACACTCACAAGGAGCTTGGGCACTTTGGTGCAGAGAAGGTTCTGGCCGCTCTGAAGCGACACTTCTATTGGAAGGATATGCAGCGCATGGTAAGGAAGATTCTACCTACGTGTGAGCTTTGCCAAAAATTTAAACATCCTACACGCTACTTGGAGGGACCCAGGCAGGCTGTGTTGGCACAGGGGCCGGGGGATCTGGTCTGTGTCGACCTCTATGGTCCTCTGGTGAGCTCTAGGTTCGGGTTCCAATACGTGTTTGCATTTTCGAAGTATGTCAGGCTTTACCCTCTGAGGAAAGCTACCGCCAGAGCTTGTGTGAACTGCATGGTACTGAAGTACATACCGGAGTTTGGGAGACCACTCCGGATACTCTCTGACCACGGGACCAAATTCACAGCGAAAATATGGAGTACCAAGCTTAGTGAAGTTGGCACCCAGTGTGTATATTCCTCTATTAGGTATCCGCAAGGGAATATGTCGGAGAAAATTATGCGGGAACTGGGTCGCATGTTCAGGACCTATGTGAGTGACAGTCATAATTCATGGTTTTCAGTGCTTGGGGATATTGAGCGATGGATCAATGTCACCAAACACGATAGCACGGGGCTCACTCCCATAGAAGTCCAGCTGGGAAGGAAGCCTACCAGTGAACTAGCTAGGATTTTGGGTTTTTCAACAGGGGAAGCTGTACCCAGGGATTTAACAATAAAACTAGTAAGGGATAATTTAATAGCTGCAGGAAAGAAACGCTTAAAACAGCAGAGAAGGGAGGGGGATAAGTTAAAGGTAGGTGATCTGGTGTTGTTGCGAGTGCCACATCTTTCATCGACAGAGCAGAAGTGCATGCAGAAGTTCTTCCAACTGTATTCCGGTCCATTTGTTATAGACCGCAGGGTGGGTGCATGTGCCTACAGGTTGATTACCAACGATGACAAGGTCCTAGGTACATATAACATTGCTAACCTCAAGCTATATGTCACCTAGAGATCTTGCTCACGATGACAAGACAGGAGTACTAGTGTATTTGTGTGAGGGACAAGGATAAATCTATAGCCTTGTAGTTTAGAGATTGATCCTTGTGGGGGCGTCTGTAACGGAATTTATTCAGTTACAGTAGCTCACCCTCGGGTTTTCTGCCTTGTGGAGTTAGTTTGGGGTATTTTATTCGTATCTTATTATATTGGGTTAACGTGGGGTTGCAGAGGTGATTTTTATTGTGCCTGTGTGTGTTTTTGTGAACGGATTCATCTTTGGATGGTCCGCACCAACTAGGATCACTGTTTATTAATTATCGGTTTTTGGATATTTGATATTATAAAATAAGGGGTTTTGCGATTTATTACGTTTTGGGAATAAGGATATAAGACTGGATTAAGTAGAAGCATTATTTCATTTTGGTTTGGGGTTTATGGCTTTATTTTGATCTAGTAATGTTAAATGTTAGATTCGTGGCTGTACTATAAAGGTAGGCTACAATGAATTGGTATTTTCGAGTGCTGGATATGTGACATACCCGGAAAAGACAGGCAGTAATTCGGCTTGTGTGGGAATACCTAGGCTATTTATGGCATGAACTCCCATGAACTTCGTGTGGAATACTACTGTGTGACGTCAGTGTGAATTTCGACTGTCTGATGTTCATGTGTTGACACGGATGTTCCGCTAGGAGCGGGCCACGCACAAATTAGTTCCGGCAGAAACTTTGGGGTTATGTAGCCTTACGCCAGTGCATATAATGGCGTGTCTGGTGTTCCGAGATCGTCTTATTGCTTTATCGGCAGAACACTGATCTACTAACGCCCAGGGTCGTTTTACGTGACATGGTTTCCGTAACGAACAGTTAGAGATAGTCTTCTTGCTTTTACAGCGAAAGTCCGTTGTCTACTTGCATTTAGAGTCGTTATTACTTGATCATGGTATCGTAATACGAACGAGCAGTGACTAATTTTTAGCTATCCACTGAGCTCTTACGGGCTATTGGAGGCTACGTGCATTTCATGGGTCCATCCATACCATGGGCTGTCGGTAATAACTTACCACGCCTAAAAGGATGATCAGTCGTAAACATTTCATCGAAGTCATGCGAGAATGGAGACGTGAACGTGCAGTTCCAGAAGAAAGAAAGTAGAGTGAACCAGTCTAACGTGTGTAGATATTTTGTGTACAGACGGTATAGTGTATATACGTAGGTGGCTGTTATGCCTGGGTCTGATATGGCCGTAAGTGTTTTCCTGCTCTCAGAGCCTAAATTAAGTGGCAAGGTACTGTATAAATCACGAGTGTATGAAGGGTATTTTGTGTTGTATATTATATATGTGTATAGTACAGCCAATAGATTATCTCTTTAAAATTCATGTGTGTTTATATTCCTGTCTTGGATGAACCTGGTAGCATCAGCAAACGCATGCCAAATGCCCTACGCCTGGGATAAGGAGTTTCATAGTCGGGGCAACAGTTATGTATTTTATTTTATTCTATTTTATTCAGGAAGACCCATATGGTCAACCTTGGCGCCCATTCAAAGTCGGGAGTAATGTTAAAATCACTTGTGGCCTGTATTTAAAGGCAGTAAATTCTGTAGGTTTGTGGTAATGAGGGTAGTTAATTGTAAATCAACTCCAGCGAGGAGGGTGAGAGTGTTCCAAATTTTACACTCAGACATATTACGTTTCCCCCCCTGCCCCATAATTTCACCCCTCCCCATGGGCCCCTTAAATTGGATTTAGGAAAAAACTGTCATACACCTGTTTAGTTATTTTTTATGCTGATTTTTCCGGCTGAGTTCCAAACTCCTCGCCTATGTCGTTTAAGAGATACACGCTCCGTTAGGAATCCTTCAACCCCCACTTATCACCCCTTTCACCTCATAATATACACCACATCGAAAAACCCTCAGACACGTGTCTTCTTATTTTTAATAATGAGTTTATATGCCGAGTATCACATCCCCCAATGAAACCAATCGGGAGATATTGCTATTCAATGAAATGCAGGTCTACCCCCTTAACACCCCTTTAGATCCTGAATATCCAAAAATCCTTTCTTAGTGGGCGTTTGCGACCCTTGAGGAAGCTGCATACCAAATTTCATTCCAATCCGTTTGGTGGTTTCTGAGATTTCGTGATGAATGAATGAGTGAGTGAGTGGTATTTGAGCTTTATATAGTAGATATTGATGAAAATTTAACAGAGTCCGTCCGGCCATACTATCCGGCCGATTTTCTTCATCCTTTTTTTTAATGAAAGGTATTCATGCACAGATTTGTCATCAAGTATTACAAATCGCTTAAATTACGCCTTTCTCAAATTATTTGATTTTTCAACTTTTTCCAACTTTAAGCAATCATATCTTCGGTTCTAATTGAGTTACGAAGGTCGTTTTAGTCTACGAACACTCAGTGAATCAAGCAATATCATTTGAGCTCTTAAACATTCAAATCGGCTGATTCTGAGGAAAGTTAAGAGTGGACATATGATATTACATCTCATTTTTTCAAGATATTTTATCATTGTAGCAATCATATCTTCGGTTCTAATTGAGTTACACAGTTCGTTTTTGTCTAAGAGCACTCAGTGGATCATGCTCTATCTTTTCAGGTATTAAATATTTAAATTGGTTGATTCTGAGGAAAGTTATGAGTGCCGAAGCGAATATTATAAATAATAATGAAAACTTAACCGAGTCCGTCCGGCCATTCTATCCATTCGATTTCCTTCATGCCACTATGAAATGAAAGGTATTCATGTACGGATTTATTATCAAGTATTACAAATCACTTAACTTCCGCCTTCCTCAAATTATTTGATTTCTTGAACTTCTTCCAATTTTTGTCTCATTGATGCAATCATCTATATATTAAAAATATTAATGAAAACTTATCCGATTCAGTCCGGCCGTACTATCCGGTCGATTTTCTTCATTCTTTTTTTTTAATGAAAGGTATTCATGCACAGATTTGTCATCAAGTATTACAGATCACTTAAATTTCACCTTTCTCAAATTAGATTTTTTTTCTTCTTTTTCGAACTTTATCCAACTTTGAAGCAATCATATCTCTGGTCCAAAATGAGGTACGAAGGTCATGTTGGTCTAAGAACACTCCGTAGCTTATGCGGTTTCATTTGAGCTCTTAACTCTTCAAATCGACTGATTCTGAGGAATGTTATGAGTGGACAATAGATATTACGTCTCATTTTATCACCATTTTTTCTCATTGTAGCAATCATATCCTTGGTTCTAATTGAGTTACACAGTTCGTTTTGGCCTAAGAACACTCAGTGGATCATGCTCTATCGTTTGAGGTATTAAATATTTAAATTGGTTGATCCTTAAGAATGTTAGGAGTGCAGAAGCGAATATTAAAAATATTTATGAAAACTTAACCGAGTTGGTCTGACCATTCTATCCGGTCGATTTCCTTCATTCTTTTTATAAATGAAAGGTATTCAGGCACAGATTTGTTATCAAATATTACAAATCACTTAACTTCCGCCTTCGTCAAATTATCTTATTTTTTCAACTTTTTCCAACTTTGTTTCTCATTGAAGCAATCATATCTTTGGTTCTAATTGAGGTACGCAGGTCGTTTTGGTCTAAGAACACGCAGTGCATCAAGCGCGTTCATTTGAGTTCTCATCCATTCAAATCGACTGATTCTGAGGAATGTTATGAGTGGACATTTAATATTACTTCTCATTTTTCAACATTTTTTATCATTGTAGCAATCATATCTTTGGTTGTAATTGCGTTACACAGTTTGCCTAACCTAACCTAACCTAACCTAACCTAACCTAACCTAACCTAACCTAACCAAACCAAACCAAACCAAACCAAACCAAACCAAACCAAACCAAACCAAACCAAACCAAACCAAACCAAACCTAACCTAACCTAACCTAACCTAACCTAACCTAACCTAACCTAACCTAACCTAACCATCAAAATGTAACATTTAAACGGGTCACGTTAATGCATAATATACTAATATAACATCCGGACAGCAAATTATAATAATACTCGCACATATAACATATTTAATTTGCACCAACTTAATACAATTGTAGTCTAAGATATTTTAGACCACTACCGTTTGAAATGTGCGGATCGCACACTTTGTAAGCAAGCCGTTTGTTATGGTCGTCTCTGATGCAAAGTTTTACTAATCACTCTTTTAGGAGACACTTGTCTTTGGAATATTCATGAAAGGCCAACCCTCTAGTTCTTATTCCATAAGTTGAACGCCTAAAAACAAAACCACAATCCGAAATAATAAAGAAGATAATCACAAACGAACGATTCACTGCCAATGAAAATCAAATGGAGATTCGCGGACCGGAAGTTCGCCACGCATAAGTTGTGATGCCATTTTAACTCTTGGAAGCTCTATACGGTTACGGTACCATACGATTCAGTCACTTCCCGTAAACATTTTATGTGACAGTCCTATTCTCTACTCTCTCATCCCTCCTCAGCAAAACCAGTCATTTATATCAGCTCTCCTCACGTAAACTGTATTTTATGTGTGTTCGTAGCATCTCATCTCATCTGCGAGAGAGTTCACTCGCGTGCACGCGCGCTTTGCTCACGCTACGGATTAGGCCTAAATCTCGCCATCACCCGTGTGCTGCGGAAATCTCCAGAAATGCAGTTCCACATACGCCAGAAAATGTTGATTCGCGCTTTAAGATTCAGTTTTCAGCCATTCGGTATGTGAAGTCTAGTCTTAGAGAATTCTAAAATACACGGGAATTTGGTGGATTTTCGTACGGGAAATACAGGAATTTAAAAACAGGCTCGACACCCTGTATGTACACTGGTGTCCAAAATTAAAGCAACAAACTGCTATTTCTCCGTCCTGTGTCCAATATACGATATAATCAGACAAACTGTCAACAAATGTCCATACAATCGTGTTCTGCATGGAAGATCTCATTCCTGTCATCGTACAACCATGCTAACGATGATGTCAGGTGTAACGGGGTGGTGTTTACTGGGTAGTTCCACATCAACACTGTGTGCACAGGCACAGAAGGTGCAGTATGGCACAGAGAATACGCCTAGAAGTCCCTCTGCGGTGGAGGGCCATAGTAAGAATGGACGCAGGAGAGTCGCAAAGTGGTGTGGGCCTAATGTGAATCGTTCTGTTATTTCTTGGATGTGGCGACAGTTTGTAGAGACCGAAAATGTATCCCGAAGATCAGGGCAGGGCTGACCACGTGCGACATCAGAACAAGAGGACCGTTATTTGGCTGTAAGGGCACGCTGGTACCGCCGTAGTACTGCACGGCATCTGGCATCTGACCTAGCAGCATCCACTGGAACAGTTGTATCGAGGCAAACAATGTACAGAAGGCTTCCGCAGAGTGACCTTTATTGTCGGAGACCTGCTATATGTGTACGCCTGATGCGTCTGCACAGAAGGGAACGTCTTAGAGTGGAGTCGTCAACATACTAACTGAACGGTCGATCAGTGGGCCAATGTTCTTTTCACAGATGAGTCCCGATTTGGTCTGGAGAGTGATTCTTGATGGATTCGCATCTGGAGAGAACCTGGAACACGATTTTGCTACCCATACATTGTGGAAAGAGACCGATATCGAGGAGGATCCATAATGGTGTGGGCGGGGATTATGTGGACTACACGAACACCTCTTCGGGAAATTGTGCGGGTAAATCGGCAAGGTTTAACTGCTGTCAGGTATCGTGACGAGATCTTGGGACATCATCTTTGGTTGTTGAGGTGCTGTGGGTCCAGACTTCGTGCTGATGGACGATAATGCCCGATCTCTTAGAGCACAGGTGGTTGATGTTTTCTTGGAAATGCAAGATATTGCACGCATGGTGTGGCCTGCTCGCTCTCCCAATTCGAATCCCGTAGAGCATGTGTGGGTCACACTAGGGACACAAGTTGCATCACGTTGGCATCCACCAACCACTCTCCATGGCCTGTGAGCTGCTCTGCAGGAAGAATGGGCGTTATTGCCTCAACATGAGATTGATGTCCTCATTCGCAGCATGACCCGCTGTTGTCAGGCCTGTATTGCTACCAGAGGTGGTCACACCCCATACTGAGCTCATTAACCAGTTGTCGGAATGTGTGCAAATCCATGTAGTTGGAAGAAATGAGAACATTTTTGTGTACTGTTATGCATGTTGCAGTGGTTTACTTTCTGTATTCTACTTTACTTTCACCTGTTTATACTCTTTTGTGGCAAAATAAACTCAACCTTGCAACATTTCCGTTTGTTGCTTTAATTTAGGACTGTAGACACATATATAATTATTTGTTTAACTCCATAAGTATGGTACTCTTTGTTCCAGGAGGACTGAACCGGTGGTACAAACAACTCTACAGTTCCATTGGGTAGGGACCACACAGGGGTAGGTTCTTTCTGAGACTCTACTAAGCCCAAGCACTTGTTCGCATCAAATAAACTCTTCAACGCAAGGTAGCCTTCAATGGACGTATTCAGAAAATAATAATAATGAAGATTTATTTTCCTAATTAGTTTACCTATTATGAATCATTTTAAATATCGCTCAGTCTTCACTGATTCATAACAGGGAAGGCTGACTGAGGTCAAGGGAACTAGGAATGGTGGCTAGGGAGGAGGAGGGTTCATGAAAAGGTAGAGATACACATTCCAAAACTATGCAAAAGGGTGGATTGCTCACCCAAGACAGTGTTCTTATTTATGGTAAATTCTGTTGAACATATTTATTGCTAGATCATTAGTGGAATGCTGGAATGGCTACGATGGGTTTGCAACCTCTTTTAAACAAGGTACAAGAAGTAACGTTGTGGATAAACTTGAATCACAAGCTCAATGCTGCTAGTCATGATGCGTGTACTAGTTTTGTTCTTGTTTACACTCTTTTGTCGTCAACTGCACTGATGGACTTGTTTTGAGAAGTTCCCTTGCCTGTAAGACTGTGATCTTTGTTTTATATTTCTTCTGTGTGCTAATCTTTGAATTTTAGTAATGCATTTCTACTTAATTTGTATATCATGAATAGGCATGTATTTGTATTTAATTGTACGTATTTAGTTTTATGAATTTAGATTTGTTCTTCGATAATTAAGCAGATCATGTAAAATAAGCCTTACCCTACTTTATTTTCTTCGTTTTTTTACTTTCTGGTACAGATATTATTCAGGTTTATAAATTTGTTCATTTATTACTAAATTCAGCTATTCGATAAATTAGAAACAAGGAAAAAGACAAAAATGATGATAGGCAAGTCGAGTGGAGGGGGAGAGAAAGAGGACGAAGACAAACTCTCATTAAGGCAAGTGCAATCTCTACAGCCAGACACACTACCCTCTTTGTAGGTGGCCACTCACACCATTATTCCATTTGTTTGGTTTTCATTGCTCCTGTGAGGTAGAAATGAGGTGCTATCAACTATATTACTGGTGTGAACACTTTCCTGTAGAGATGACTTGTTTGCTCTTCAGCAGTCGTAGGAGGCCAAAAGTAGCCATCAGGTGTAATCAACTGGATTACCGGTGTGAACGTCCACTTATAAAGGAGCTCTCAGGAGGTATACCAAACACTGAAGAGCTATCAACTAGATTACAGGTGTGCACACTCGCCTATAAAGATGGTGTGTCTGGCTGTGGAGATGGTCCTTGCCTTTTCTCTTTCTCTCGATTTCTATCTCACCTGCTTGCCATTGTGTTTTTACTTTCTCCATGTTTCTATTCTTTTTCTCCTGTCAAATAATTGTTTGTATTTATTCATGGTATTTGAGGTATTGTATCCCTAGAGAATAATAGAGAAGTTTAGAGCTAATATTCATAAGCAGGCATCGTTTACAAGTTTTAAGCATGCTATTTGTTACTGCTGTTATTAATAATTTGTGTTCAGAACTCCACTAAGTTAAATGATGGGGAGATAAATGAAGGTCACTATCAACTATGAAGGCTTTTGTTTTTTTAGTAGGTTCACTACTTCTTGCAATCAGGTGCTCTAGTCATTTATATCAACATATTAGTCAAGAAACTGTGCAAAGATATTTGGTGCTGAGTTCACTGTGTTGTCATATGTATTGGTAATGCTTAAGTCTTATATCAATTCAGTACATTTATATGTACATTTTCATTATAGACTGATGTGCCTTTCAGCATTATGTCCATAAGTTCCTAAGAACAAAGTAGGCACTTCCAAGATTCACACTATTACAGCCTCTTGTACACTCCCACTTTAACCCCTGACTTCTCTTGCCTAGGTTATCTATCATCATCCATTCACATCAAATAGCACCATCAGCTAAGTAAAGTCAGAGCAAATGCCTTAATTGTTTTCATAGCTCTTTTTGTTTGCTTATTTTTCCCTGAGGATAATTATCACGTTAATTGTACGGTATGCAAAGTGAAATTATCAAATTTGTAAGAAAGTATTTTTATTACACACTTACCTTCAGAACTGTTGTCCTCATATTTGAGTGATGTAATCATAATAATGGTTGCTGTTGTCCAGAAATGATTAGTCCCTCGATGTTTTTCTTGGACATATTAGGTATTATAGTACTGTACCATCAAATGTAAATTTGGAAAGCACTGTTTATAGTTTTTTTTAATGTGGAAGGAATTCCTCTTCATGTAGCTGCAGTAGTCTTACTATTTCAGTGCTGAGAAAAATTATGAAAGCTTAAAGGCAAGTGTCCTATGAGAAGAAAATGTACCCACTACTTTAAATGAGTGTGTTAAGTCATGATGCACACGGCTGGAATGGAATAAGAGTTGACCAAGGTGACTGAGGAAAGCCTGTAGTGACTATTCTTTGCTCTTGGTAAATTTACCCCCTTGACAGAAGACTAGTATTAAATTTAGCCACAGGAAGGGGACTTTTAAGATTTTTGCACTTCAAGCATCAATAACATACTGTTCATAAGTCGACATGGGAAGATTTCTTAAAGAGGAGTTGAAATGCAACATATACTCTATGGATCTATTCCATATTAATGACTGATTTGCTTTAATTGATGCTTGCTCAGAAACAAAATAAAATTACCCATTAAAAGAAACCACAAACACAAACTGTGAGAAGCATGGCACTACATGTTTCTTGCCCTCTGCTTATGTTTTGTACTCTCTTGCATGAAAAATGAAGAAAATTATTATAGAACCTGTGCATTCTTTCACAAAATGGGCATTATTCATAATATTTTAAGATAGAGGTTTTATTGAACAGCTAAAGACTTTTAATTTTTAATTCAAAGTATTTCAGCAAAACAAGTAAAATAGGTTTGAAAATCCAAACAGAAAACTGTTCAGGCCTTGTTCTTGAATCTTAAAGCTCTCTTATTAGCCTAATTGCTATGAGTGTAGTGGCTCTGCTAATATTTATGTTAACAGTAACCATTCATCTTGAAATACTCGTATTTATCTCCCCCATCTGATAATTGCACTCTTATCCAAAATGAAAGCAACAGGCACTAAACCGTCTTATATGAAAGTGCTGGTCAAGAGAGGTAGACAGTAGAGGGTCTGGCTCAAAGTCACTGCAAAGAGAGTAAATGGATTTTTTATAATCACCAGTTCCTGAACTTGTTAACTGTAAGCCCTCTTAGTGTTACCTAGACTGTCCCATAAAGAGGTAGGCTGTAGATATACTGTCTTATTGCACTCTTACAGGGTGTAGAGACTAAGAAACACTAAAGCCTATCCTCTCAAAGAGGTTGGAAGTGAGAAAGGAGCTTTAATTTTGGACATGAGTGTATATACGAATATGGTATTTACTTGACTGTTTGCAGACAGTGATGTATTTCTAAAATGTGGGAGAGTTTAATACTTTCACAGAGTAATAAATTTTGCTGAAAAGATTGTAGCTGGTAATATTTATATCCAGTATTTAACAAGGTTAGCAGGAACTGAAAAAGTTAATTACAGTACTTTTCACTACAAAGTACTCAAAATGAAAATGCAGGGGTTACATTAACATTTTTAGGTATCAATTTAAGAGAGTTTTAGTCACTTCATGCTCTCTGGACCAATCCAATTCATCAAGGACTGATGGAATTGGTTGTTTAATGGTTATAACGTCTAAGTGGTTCAGTCCACAGAGTTAGAATACTGTGAAGTGTTGTCAGACGCCTCAAAGAATGGTGTTAGGCATCAAATATACAGGGCCATGAAAGACTCTCTACCTCCCAGAAAAGTGTTATTGTGCAAGTCAAAAGAGGTCAGTAGTGTTGATCGAAAGATGGGAGTGGAGTGTGGAAGCAATACCAGCTTGCACAGTCTTAGGTGTGAACTCATTAGGCACTTGAAAATAAGAGGTTTGCTATGTACATGAAAGTCTCCATAAATAAACCAATTTGTTTATTTTTTCATCAATGCATTTTTTTTTTTTTTAATGTTAAATTGTTGAAAAATAAAATTTGTAGACTTTTGGGAAATAAAAAACTCTTTAAGTGTATTCTACCCCACCCTCCCCCAAGGAATGCCATTGTAGCCAGGGTGAGAAAGTTGTGGGAGTGAATACCTATCTGTGAATGTCGAAGTTCTAACAACCCCACCTGATGTTATCAGTCTTACTTAATTTATAAATATCAAATGTGTCATTTATTAAGCTTACATAACTTAAATATTCGAAACCAAAGTTCAAGAGTGCAATTTCATGGAAAGGGAAAAAGCATACATTATTACAAGGAGCAAGATTGAGAAATTATTTAAATGCAGTAATTGTTCAAACAACTACACTGAATGAGTATGCTGACTTATGTAATGACTAATCACAGTGACCACTTATTCCCCAGTTTAGTTTTTAATATTTTCATTTTCATAAAAATGTATGCTGCCAAGCATACCTCAATTGCATCTTCAAGTACTAATTAAGATGCGTACAAGGGGAGGATAGTACAATGGTCTAACTACTTCTTGCCAAGTTTAATTACCAGCCAATGGATGTGGGATTTTCAAAATGAAAAATCACTTTCATTGATTTGGTTCTGTGTTAAAAGGAGGCCATCTGACTTACGATCACAAAATTAAGACTCTTGTAAAACTGTAAGCTTGCTTAAGATACCACGTTTATCTCTTGAGCTGCCGTTTGCACCACACTGATCTGAACATATAGTTTCCTTCTGGTGCTATTACAGATTCTATCACAGTTTTATAGTACCTCACGGGGGACCCACTTCCCAGCCATACGTAATATCATAGGCAACACCCTAAAAGCTGCTAGCTTACCAGCTCAAAGCCGAAGTAGGGGAGGAGAGTAGGCAAGAACCTCAGTAGCATCTACATCACTGTCTAGCCAGACAAAGTGATTGGAGATGGTGAAGTTGGTAAGTGGACATAGGAAGAGAAGTGAGTAGACTAGCAAATCAGGGTGGTTGCTTGGAGCTGAAGCAAAGAGCATTTGGGTAACCCAATCTTAAAACACCTGTATGGTAGCAATTAATACACTCGGTGACATTTGTGAGTGAATAGTTAAAAGAACCTTCACAATAAAAATGTTAGTATATTCCATAATATCAGTGAGTGGATGATAAAAAGAACCTTCATAGTAAGAATGTTACATGTTTCTAAGACTGAAATACACCACTGTTTGCATGTAAAATTCTGCATAAAATAATTATTATTAGTACTGTGTTCTCAAGAAAAATCATATTTATGAAGTAAGTTTGCTTATAACTTGTAACATATATTGGCTGTTAAGTTTTTTTTTTAATGAAATATTTTTATAATGCTGTATTGAAACTTCATGCAAGTCCATTGTAAACTTCAGCCTGGCTCTGAACACTTCTGTGAAGACGTAACTTTACGTAAAAAATAAACAAAAGATAAGTATGGGTATGTTTGAAACTCCTGTGCTTACATCTAGTCAAACCCGTTATCATCTCAAGGCCACCTGTCTAGATGTCTCCAGTTCTAATGTGAGTGTTTGACTATTGAAGTGAGTGATGTTGTACTATCATGAATTTTTGAAAGAGCTTTTTTTTTTTAAATGCATAAACTGTCACACCAATATGTATAGTTTTTAAAGAACTATGATTGAGCAATTGATCACTTGTAGCAACTGGAAGAAAATCTACTAAACATTTGGTTTATAGTCATACCTCAAGGTCATCTGTTTTGAAAGGGATTGTTCTAGTTTTGATCTCAACATAAGTCCATTCTGAATCTGGTACGTGTGTGTATTTTTCTTACAATCTTTTACTTGCTTAAGTGTTCTCAATTTGTTACATCCCAATTAATGACACTGCATCCTTTGTATGCTTGGTGGCATCCCTTATATGTAGGGATTGGAAAATGTCACCTTAGCTTTTATTGCTCAGAGATATTGACAGATATACAACTTCAAAATGTTGCGTATATTGTTGGCTTACCTATGAAACACACTGTGAGAAAATAATTCTTGAGTATCTGTACATTTGGCTTATTTCCTGATCATGTTTTTCATTAGTAAGCTAATATTTTATATGTATGTCTGAGATATAAGCTAATTTATCCTTTTAGCTACTTAAAACTGGTTGTACAACATGCTTTGAAAGTTAGTAACAGTATACCAAGGCATGACTAAGTTGTAGAAAGTAGCCCTAATTTCCTTTGCTGGTGGCTGTTGGAGCACAATACAAACACAATCTACATATGGTAGACACTCACCCTCAGTTTCCTTGAAACAACTACATGCACTCTTCGTGACACACTAATTAGCAACCCCTGCACTACGTATTGTTACAGTTTCTATTTTATTATCCTTCAAGTTGAATTATACCCATTTGCCTATCTCTTCAAAATTGCAAGGCTTGCTCAGCTATGCACCTCATTTGGTCACCACTGGCTTAGATGGTTAGTCTGTAGTGAGCGGTGCTGGGGACAGAATGGCAGTCCACTCTTCAAATGATTGGAATAGTTCACAACCTATTTTTTCATAGTATGGTATGTTACATGAACTGTGAAAGTAAGAAGCAGATAACCTTTATTGTTCTGTCCCTTAATACAATGACTACTACAACTTGAAAGTAAAAATAATGAAAAACTTTATTGCTATCAGTAGTATCGTGAAGTCAGGGGAAATTATACATTTCCTTAATGGAATTAATGTTGAGGCAGTAATAAACTTATGAAATCTGTTATCACAGTATGGTAATTTTACTGTAGCTGCAATTGTGGTGTTTGTATCACAGCGAAAATAACAACTTGCTCTAGTGTTTGTTACATCCAGTAAGCAGCTGTGGCTACCAAATCAGTCTGCATATTGTGTCTGAAGTGTCTGCAAGTAATAGGCAATATTCTATCCTAGCAAACATGTGCAAATAAAACTACTTTTAAATGAAATCACATGGAAGTGCACCAAGCTCTACAAGCCTATTATATTGTGACTGCCAGCCTTTAATACCGTGATTATTGCCCGCTATAGATTCCAAGAATTGGATTTTCACGGTATGATATGCTGCCACAGGCCTGCGCCATAGATGTATCATTGCCAAATGTGTCCCACATGGGCTAGACACTTTAATTCTCCATCTTTCATCTACTATTTGTGCATTACCCAACCAAATAACTTAAAGCCTTAATTTGTCAATAAAATAATGTATGTAGTTTTCATTTTGTTCTCCCCTTCAAGTGTAGACTTAATACTTGGGACAGATGACCTCACTGTTCTGCACCTTGGAACAACAACAAAATCAGACTTCATACAACCTTAACGGTGGTGCTGGTGGGAAGCTATTTTGAAAAGTTTGGGTAGGGGTAACAAAAGAGAGGATGTCAGCCTGTTCACCGCACTAGAGATATCAACACAGAAATATTTAACAGATTGAGAATTTTGTATGAATGACAATCAGCTTATAAAATAATTATCTTTGGGTTGTATACCATGGAACCCTTGGGATGTGAACTGATGAATTCTCATAATTTTGTGTTTGGTCGACTGAAAAATATTGGCATCTCTTGGCTTGTTACTCTAGATTTCTTTCCAGCTGCTGATGTGGTCAATTAAACTGAATATCTGTATGCTAATGCTTCTATCTGTGGATGTGGTTTACATCACCTGGTACTTTATGGTACCGAAAACCTTTTATAACATTTAGATAATCATATTACTACAATCCAGGAAGAAATCTTGCTACTATATACCTTACTAGTAATAGATTTTGAAAGAAATTTGGTTTGATGGACTGATTTTTATTTTTTAATTTATTATTACTATTATTATTATATAATTGATATAGGAATAGTTATTTCCATTACAAAATAAACTAACTCCCTTTTAGCTTATTAGCTGCAGAACTTGTGGTGAGAATTCTTGGAATTGTCTTAAATATTTATTCTTGTTCCTGCATCCATGAATATTATAACACTGGAAAGTCATCAGACAAGGAACTTCGATATACTCGTACATATGTCCATATCCTTTGTGGCCTTAATGTCTGCTACTGTGCCTTGGAAGGGATGGAAACTGTTCTTCAATATAATAATGCAAGTATCTCTTCATTAGCGCACAATTGTCATGCACAAGGAATGTCGGAAGCTGAAGAGGTGATGATGGTTATATGGCAACATTAGTTTATATTGGATGCTCGGACAGTAGTTTCTGAATTAATTTTAGCGTGTTTTATTTTCTATTCTTCTTCAACTCGTAAACAAATTGGTTTATTTTTTTGTGCAGTAAGCTGGCACTTCTAGTTACTGACTTATGATACATGCATGAATGTTTTGCTATAATTTGTTAATTTATATGGATAGTTAAGATTTTGAAAGGTATTTTGGTTACAATTCTTTATATTGAATGATTCCTCTTTACATTAATAATTGTTTGGAACTCGTCTTGATTGCAAGTAGACCTTTGAATTTGACAGAAATTACATGTTAATCTCAAATCGAAATCAATGCTTTTCAGTACGATTTGCATGTTTTTCAGGTTTAGGGAAACACCATTTACAATTGGGTACAATTGTGTTGACAGACTGAAAAGCATTTATGTCATAAATGGCTTCCAACATGAAAAATAAAAATCCACAGCCTGCTTCCAGTCTCCGACCGGGTCAGGAATGGAATGAATGAAGCCCCCATCTAGCGGCGAGGATATGAACTGTGCCGGCTGCTGAGGCCTGACGCACTCCTCTGGGGCAATGATTAAATGAATGACAAATGAAATGATAGTGGAGAGTGTTGCTGGAATGAAATGTTGACAGGGCTTCCAACATGTTAATGTTTATCTTAATATAATAATCAGAACTGGGTGTTATGCCCTAGTTGCAGGTAAATAAATAACATTGTATTTGTTACGTAACCACCACATCAGGGGTGTAAAACACAGGGAGGGCAGGGGGGCATTTCCCCCCTCAGGTTTTAGGTGCAACACAAAATTTTTAAGTACCCTTAAAAATAAAAGTAAAATAATCCAAAACTAGTCTATAAAAGATTTTATGCTGCGTTAGGCAGACAATCGGAAAAGCCATCTCGTCTTGCTTAGTCATAATTTCGTTAATCTACCGAACAAACACTCTGTTTTCCTCACTCTCTCGTTTCCCTCTGAGGCACCAACTGAGCCGAGAGCTGAGGCACTTTGAGCTTTGTCCCCTTGCCACGATGATCTGAAAAGGTGCATTTTCAAACTATTATGAGCCCCAGTTTAAAACTGAGGTAAGATACTGTGACACACAACACACAAAATCATTACTCCTGCCGGAAAACAGCAGTGCACATGTCTTTTTATATTTTATTTTTCAAAACAAACCACGTAAAATAACCAGCCTCTTCCCTCGAGCATCTCGCGTTCTGCGCATGCGCCCTGTGTTGCGCCGACAGAGTTCGAAAAGCAGTGATGCACGTGACGTCAGAAGTTTGACATTTGGTGCTAAGTTTGTGTCGTGTTTTCCCGAATCGGCAGAGCTCCAGCTTTTCATCAGTTTCTGTCTACCTTTGTAGATTACTTTGTTTAAATTTGTGATGTTTTTACTTTGTCACTGTGATAACTGTGAATCTGCTCGACATACCTGCTTCAAGCTGTTCTGCAGAAAGAAGTTTAAGGTGATGAGAAGGGTTAAAGATTACAGTACCTCCAATCTATGATGGGACAAATTAGACAGTCATTGCTGTCTACTTGCCACCTACTTGGAAATGGTTGACAAGCGAGATGGCACGCGTCTTGCCCAACAGTTTGTAAACAAAGATCAACGGCAGTCAGTGTTCGGGTCTTTCGCTAGACGTTGGCAAATGTTGTATGTTTTGTATTCATAGTCTGATTGTATTTTGTGTGTTAATTAGAAATAATGTATAAAAATCACTTTAAAAAAAAATAGCATTAGGCCTATATTACCGTTAGGGGGCAGATGACCTCGCTGTTCTGCCCCTTAAAACATCAGTAACTAACTAAATACATTACCATGTTATTTCAATCTTTAAAGTCTTAAACCATCACTGCCTATAATTCTCAAACCGTGTCATTATGCTTGGCAACATCATACATCTGTCATCTAGTATGCCTAGAGCAAGCACATGGTGATTGCTAACACTGCGTAAACACGTAGATTTTGACGCGAGATGAGTCCATAAATACAACAGAACATAACGTCCGCTAAATTCACACACAAATATCACAAAGGAAAAATATCATGCTATGCACTGTCAAATCCCGATAAGGTAATAATAAAATGCTTTACTATACCTCAATGTCCCAATACCTGAAGTTTCCTTTTCTTGCTGGTATGCTCACGACCTTCATTAATGTGCTCAGGAAAGTTATTTAAAACTATTCTAACAAACTTAGAGACTGCCTTTGATATTAAATTCTTCACATTTTGTCCAGAGATGCACTCATCATAGTCACAATAGACCTCCAAGCTTAATGTTTCCTTACCTCTTCTTTAGGGAAGGAAAACTTAGAAATGTAGCCAGTTATTTTTATGGTGATGTTAAAATTTGCTTTACAGCCAGGCACACAACACTTCCTAGGCATCTGAAATACATAAATGAAATATTGTGAAGAATTTGTTCTTTAAATTCATTACCAGGCTTTGGTTATACATACAACTTACTATGGGAAATTCTCACTTCTACAACTTTCAGCAGGTCTGATTTACCACAAGAAATGTCACGGATGTTGAAATAGTAAATATCAACTGATTTTAAGTGCTGTCTTATCAAAATAAACTACATTTATTAACAAAAGTTAGCAAGTGAGCTTAGCTTGTTGACAACCTAACCAATGACATGTTAAATGTGCATACAACTGCCTTCTATGGGTAGATATTTACAATTGAAAATTGTTGCGCACCAACAGCACGGCTTGAGAATTATAGACGGCAATGCTTAAACTAAAATAAAATCCCTGGTAGGTAGGCAAATGCAGTTTATAAATTTGACTCCCCACGTTTGCGAGGAGTTTTACACCCCTGCACCACATGTAAACATGTCAAAGCATTTATAGTTTGTAATTTGAATAAAAAACTTTTCCGCCAGATCAATACTTTATGATACGTTACTTAACACTTACCATAAAGTATTATCATCATGCATGATAAGGTACTTTTTCCACTCTCTTCATTGGTTGTGTTTTTGCTGGTATTTGACGTTCCCGTTGATTTTAAATCGTTTCCCCAGCATATTTCAATATCTTTCTCGTCACATCCTTCCAATCTTGCATGTCATGTTTAAGTTTGCGACCAATATTATCACATTTGCTAGCTGACGGATAGAACTCCACCTTCCCGATACCCGCCTTCTTGAAGTACCGGGTTCCTTCTTCCGTGCGCAACGATTTTCAATTGTAAATATCTACCCATAGAAGGCAGTTGTATGCACATTTAACATGTCATTTCATGCTACATGCGACCATCATAATTGCAAAACAGACCGAGGTGCTGCGTAGTCCCTTTTCGTTGCGCAGGTTCATATGTACAATGGGAAGTTAATTTTTGACAAATTTCACCTATATATTACAATTAAGTTATACTCTTCATATATTAGATTATTAAATTAATTAGTTTACTAATTAGTCGGAGAAGCCTCCGTGGCTTAGGCGGCAGCACGCCGGCCTCTCACCGCTGGATCCGTGGTTCAAATCCCGGTCACTCCATGTGAGATCTGTGCTGGACACAGCGGAGGCAGACAGGTTTTTCTCCGGGTACTCCGGTTTTCCCTGTCAAAATTTCATTCCAGCAACACTCTCCACTATCATTTCATTTCATCTGTCATTCATTTAATCATCGCCCCAGAGGAGTGCGTCAGGCTTCGGCAGCCGGCACAGTTGATATCCTCGCCGCTAGATGGGGGCTTCATTCATTCCATTCCTGACCCGGTCGGAGACTGGAAGCAGGCTGTGGATTTTCATTTTCACTAATTAGTCGGTAGCATGCTGAACTGCTATGACCAAGATCGCGGGTTCAAACCTGGCTGAAGGCGTCGGATTTTTAAGAGCGTTAAAATCCTTCAGCATGTTTTCCTTCGGAGGGGAAGTAAAGCTGGCGGGCGTATGTCAGATTTATGGCACATAAAATAACCTACACTACAATTGGTAGTGTGTAGCTAAATTTGTAGGTTATTTGGGTATAAACGCTCTATCAAGTTTCAATGTTCACCGTTAGGTGTCAGTGACAGTGGCATTTCTGGTAGCCAAAGTTGGAACTACTTGAAATTGAACGTGATAGGGAGCCTACGGACGTTCAATTAAAAATACCCTGCTATGGCCATTTGCTGCAATTCAAAAAAATATTTTACAATAGGCTGATGTAAACAAAATAGTATGAGCGATTAATAATTAATTAATCCCTATATATATTATAATTGTGAAAATCTGTGTGTGTGTGTGTGTGTGTGAGTGTGTGTGTTAGTTTGTTACCTCTTGACACTAAAACGGCTGGACGGATTTGGATGAAATTTGAAATGGAGACAGCTTATACCATGGGATAACATATAGGCTGCCTTTCGTCCGGAAATAAATCATTGTTCCCGTGGAACGGGCAACATAACTGAAAAGTCACCAAAAATACTCAACCAGGACAAAATATCGAAGTTGTCGCATAAAGACCGGACAAAGCTCATTTTACTCCCCTCGATGCAAGAAACAATACTCGGTATGTCCCTACGGGACACCGAAAACTACATTTTAAGGCTCTAAAACCGACAGTTTCAAAGATATTCGCAGAAAACTATCTTCGCTCTGATTGATGAACTAATCGCAAGTCCGTTTCCATGGCAACACTACCTCAAGGTATGACATCCGATTTTCTATGTATCCCTCTAGGAGGCAATGCCAATTCATTTATTATCTTTTTCAAGATATATATAAACACAATAAGAACAGTGTAGCGCGCCTGCCTCCCGTCTGGAAGCCCTGGGTTCGATTCCCGGCTCCGTCAGAGATTTTAGGCACTAACGTGAGGGCTGCAACGGGCTGAACTCAGATTCGTGAGGACAATTGAGTAGCTGTGAGGCAGCGCGCCGGTCATGAAGAACAAGATTAACGGCTGAGGGGACACTATGCACTGACCACGCGTCACCACAATATCTGCAGGCCAAATGGCTGGGAAGCGGTCGCATGATAGGCCTAGGCCCTTCATGGGCTGTAGTGCCAGGGGTAAAAAATATTAGGGGAAGCGCCTTCTAATACCACCTTTAATTTTTAAACACTACATTAGCGGCTATTAAATAAAGGTAGTGATATAGCTACGTTCAATTTCATAAACACTGGGCTCACAAATCCCGTATAGTTAAGTACAAATATCGGTCTGGTCATAATTTCAATAGCAACGAAGCTCTGAGGCGGCTATTGCCGTTTCCTTAACACTTAAGGCATCCCGCCGTCATATACCTCAATGTGCACTTACCAAATTGTGAACCAGTCTATTTTACTGAAAAGAATTTCTACTAGCGAGTATCCACTCAGGCAAAAACCACACTCACTACATTTTCCAAAATTTACACAAGACATGATTTTTAAAGCACTCTTCTGTATGTTGAGGTACAGAGACATACCACATGGAAAGATACAATAAAATGTTGGCAAATCTGAGTTCAAGGAACTGCTGTCCAGAATAGGCTTTCGGTACAGGTTATGCGGCCCATGTTCGTAACATGGAATGTTTTCCTTTGACAATGCATCTACACCATGTGCGAAGGCAACGCATTTCAAAGATCTCTAAAAACACAATAATCAGGAAATTGGAGAACAATTTAAAGTCGGAGTGAAGATTCAAGGAGAAATAATTTCATCTCTGAGATTTGCTGATGACATTGTCGTCTTGGCCAATACGCCAGAAGTTTTGAACGAGTTTTGAATGGTATGGACTCCGTCTTGACGAATGAATTCATGATGAAAATCAATAAATGTGAAACAAAATTATTGGAATGCAGCCGAAATAAATCAGAAACCTCTATGGACATCAAATTGGCAGGTGAAACGCTACGGGAAGTAGGAGACTTCTGTTACCGGTACTTAGGAAGCAAAATAACCAGTAATGGACGAAGCAATGAGGATATAAAAGCAGGTTGACTCAGGCAAGGAAAGCATTTCTACACAAAAAGGAATCTCTTGACATCGAATATACATTTAGGTATTAGGATGTCATTTTTGAAAGCTTTTGAGTCACTATAAGGAAGTGAAACTTGGACTAATGTGCTGCAGTAAAGAGGAGAATTGAAGCGTTTGAAATGTGGTGTTACGGGAGAATTATGAAGATCAGATGGTTAGATAGGGTATCAAATGAAGAGCCATTAAGACGAGTGGGAGAGGAGAGATGTTTCTGGCGACTGCTAATGAAGAGAAGCGATAGGTTGGTACGACACACATTAAGACACCCTGGAATAGCAAGCTTAGTTATGGATGGGAGGGTCAAGGACAAGAACTGTAGGGGTAGACCAGGGTTATACAGATTGCCTCGGATGTAGGGTGTGGTAGCTATGTAGTGATGAAAGGATTAGCTCAGGAGAGCGAGGCATGGAGGGCTGCATCAAACCACTCAAAAAACTGAAGACTCAAACAACAACAATCGGGAATTTTAATTACTTAGAGAGGCATGTGAGGCAAAAGGGTTGTTGGAGAATTTCAATCCCTGGGATGTAACACTGGAAGTGACTGCGTAATGTACATCAGCGACCAAGGTGAGAGATATTTTACTATAGGTCTATTAATAGCGACATGTTGACGTTCAAATCATCAATAAGTGAGGCAATATTATACCCAGAATAGCTTAAGGAAAAATACTTTTAATTCCTCATATTCAGATAGATTTGCCATTCCAGGTGTACGTTTAGACAAAACCATTTTTCCCATGGACAACTGTATGTGGCGTGCTGGCGAGTATCCGGACAACAAAATCGTTATGTCTCAGCAGAAGATGGCAAAACCAAAACTAAAATTTTCAAATGTGTTCACAACTCAATAAAATTCCCACTTTGCTGCTCATATCTATATACTGTATGTATCAGAATTCTCAGAATTTGAATCTACCCACCTGTAGCCGCGATTGCTGTAATAGAATAAACCAATCATCAGCAATAATGCATCGTCCCCATTGTCTTGATCGCGAGCGAAGCCGCGGGTACCTGCTAGTAATTAATAAACAAAAATCTTGTGATTGAAATTTATACAACAAATGATGGAATTAAATTGATAAATAAATGATGATGAGGAGTGTCTGTAACCTCGTAGAACGGTTACAACACGGGTCAAACAGTGAAGCGGTATACATATAGAATGTCATTCTTAAGGAACTTTTCAGAAGTACATACATATGGTTTCTTTGCTTGGCACTCCTTCCTGAATACCATCGGTAACCATGAATATCATAATTTCCAATGGTCAGTTGGAATAGTGTGCGTGGTGGTTATGCTGACTTGTATTGAGTTTGAAATCTTTTGTATGTAGGCCTACTGTATTTAGAATATGTGTGCTTGTGTTTATTGGACCTCAACCAACTGTCATGGATGGTTTCTTGGATGTGAAGGAGTGTGATTCGAGCTCTTGTGATTGCATGTTTTGACCGGTATATTTAGGAGGCCATTTAGCATGATAAGCTGTGAGGTGAGAAAACTGCTTTTCAGGCAACCTGCTTCTCCCTCTCAACCTTGGGCACTTATAAAGAACAAAAGTTGTTCAGTTCAATTCCACCCCTCAAACTATATGGGAAGAATGTAGCTAATTAAATTGTTTTATCAAAATTGTTTGTTTGGACTTTGCAAATCAGGTAATGACGAAAAAAACTGACTAACATACATTTTTTCGCACAGATTGTCATACACTTGTCACATTCTTGTAAAGATCCCCATGTTTGAGCGAACATATTTTATTGATGACCCCATGATTACCTACCCTTGTAGTCTGCACATCAAGTTAATGATTTATTGTTAATTGGGCAACACTAAAAATGGCTTCCGAGCTTTCTATACTTCATTATACCCTCTACGAGTCACCACTGGAATAACATGAGACTGTACATTTTGTGGAAGCATTGTTGACTGTCACACCATAAGCTCTGTTTTGATTCCCGGTTCTGCCAAGAAATTTCATTCTGGTTTGAGGTAATAGAATGATAACGTTGACATGCAAGCCACCCAAGTGGTGTCAATTTTGAAGACTTGCTTCAGGACAATAGGATACAAAAGTTTACTCTTTTAACATGGGACTTTCAAAATCACATCATTACAGTCTTATAAACATGCAAGGGAGTTGCTGTTTGAAGTGAAAACCAAGTAATTGCCTCTGTTTGTGTAAATATTATGTTAAAAAACATTTCTTTGTAAAGTTCTGCAGCTGATAGCCAAATGAGAGTTAGAAATAATAATTTTATTCACTTTTTTCATTTTCCCTACAAATTAACAAATATTTAATCCCAAACTATATTGATTTCTTCAAGTTGTAATTTTTTGTTGTAATAAGATTATTATATGATATTATTTATAATCCTATACAAAATATTTACACAATGATTCCAGTTTTTGTACATTTTTATGTGCTTGTATTCAAATGGGGCTGCCAATGAAGTTAGTTTTTATTATTATTTTTACTATTGTAATTCTGGGAAATCGTGAATGTAATGAAATAAAATTTCAATTTGCTAATAATGCAGTGAAAATAAGAATACATTTTCCAGCAGTTGTTTCCAATTGAAACAGTTGCTTGTAGCTTAACTTGATAAACTATCCACAGGTGCTAGAGATGCAATGTTATTTGTATCATTTTGCCTACAAATATTTCTGATCAATTTTATAATTATCATAGTGCAATTAGTGTAATTTTTTTTCTTCCCAAACCTCCTGTATTAGTGTTCGATTTTTTTCTCTGTTGGTATGGTTATGTTTTATGAGTGAAATTCAATATTTGTGGCATGGAATTATAGTTTGTAGTTGTACAGCTGGGAAGTACTACATAAAGAGAGATACACGTGATTGATGTTGAGCTTGATGAATAGAAATAAACAGTGTAATCACTCCACCGCACTTCAGTTGTTCTTGGCAGACAAGCGAAACTGGGGCACTTTGTGCCATTTGTTTGTATGTGCTAGCAGCACTACATATATTACCACTGAAGGAAGTCCAGTTTTAAATTCCTTTATTATTATTATTTATATATATTTGATTAGAGTGGTTCAATGTTGGCCATAAAATATGAAATAAAATAATAAAGGAATATACAACAAAGTGGACAGCTTTTTTAATATTCTCTTCCAGTAATACCAGTATTTAGTGGTTTCTAGTATCTGTTCTTTGACTTCTGAAAATTGTGATTACAATATTATTGTTGGGAACTTGGGGACATACTCTGCTGGCAGTTGGTCCCCCTGCTAGAAGGGTCATTGGTTACCTGCTTCAAGCTGCACCCTCTAGCTTGGACATAGTTGTGGCTACTGGACATGGTGATGCAAGTTTTATGCAGTTTTTTAGTGTGAACATGTAAATACAAGTCGTTATACAGTCCACCACTAATTATTATTCTATGTACTCGACAATTATTAATCAATTGGGTTCGTCATCAACTAGTGACAAAGCATAAGGCTTTGGCTATTTTAAAATACTAGAGGACCCGTACGAAAAATCTCGCATGTTCATAAGCCATAATGAGAGATTTAATGAGAACGGTTGCTGTAACACTCACGGTTATTCGATATTTATGAAATTATATGATTTGAGTACTCATTCCTTTGATTTTCTGTTTCTAAAATCCATGCAAAATGATAAAGGAAAGACCTCAGAATGTTAAAATTATATGAAACAGGCATCACAGTGGCCAAAATGTGAAGTGGACAGCAATTATAGAGCGAATTTTCCCACAGCAACAGTATTTGCAAATCGCACACTTCCTACATTCTTTCAAAAGTTTTTTTTTTTTTTAAATTTTAGATATTCATGAAATTTGAGTGCAATTAGTCACTGCAAATGTCGATTCTTTCATTTGAATGCTCATTTGTCATGATCGGTCGTTTGTGATGCTAAAGAATGCCGTCCTGATTTATTTTGAGTTGCAGGTCAACATACAGTACAAAACTTTTGTCTAGTGTGACATAATCTGTGGTAAATATTATTAGCCAAATAACACATAACATTTGGTGCAACACCTAATTGGAGAACGTTGGATACATTTTCACATTCAGTAGTCTGCATATTCTATCCACTACATATTATTGCAGAATGAATTTAGAAGTAGCAAAAGTAAATATGTTGGAAGGATAAACCCAGTCAACACATTTTCTTCTTTAGTGCTTGAAGTTAGATGACACAGACTAAACGAAGTCTTTCGCCAAGAGAAAAAGACCGGTTTGTAAAATGGACCTGATTAATTCCTCAGAAAGGTAGGCTGTCAAAATAACATAATTATGATGTACCTTTATCGGCCTCTTTCCTAGTTATCAATGGAATTCTGGATATTAAAACCAAATCCTAAAAGTGGCGAGGTGGCACAGTGGTCAAGCTGTTGGCCTCTCACCGTGGTGGACCAGGTTCGATTCCTGACCAATACATGTGAGATTTTCAAAGTGAAATGCCATGTTGTGTGGTTCGGATTCCACGTAAAAAGGAGGTCCTGTGGCTCATGATCACGAGATTAATGGTCACATAAAACTACAAACTTCCTTCCTTCCAAATCCAAATTTGCAAAAGTATTTGCCAACTTGGTGAAGATCCCAAAAGTGTTATCACTATAGAAGAATCAAGATACCACTAGCAAAAGAAGAAATGTGCTGCTTATTGAGTCTGTATTGATATCACCCACAACTGACAAAAAGCAAGTTCATTAGTACCGTATACTAATAGTCAGTTTCAAGGTCAGAATAGTTTCCTGATGCTGAAAAGAGTTTTTTTTTTCCTAAAAAAAAATATGTAACTAAAACTGTGGATTGTTATCTGAATGGGGATATCTTTCTTGGAAATCATATTTTTTAAAGTAGTTTTTGATGACCGGTACTGCGAGAGATAACACCCCAGAGAGGCTTCATTTATTATGTTGACATGTCGAACTCTAGTAGATTTGACATGCCTAGCATATTGAATACAGGACTCTGATCATATCGAGTTTCAAGGTCGATAGTATTCAGTTGGGCATCAAGAACATGTAAACATATATCACATTGAAAGTAATCGTGTGCACTATGGAGTATAATTTTTGTACTCATCTTCCATCATTTGTCAATCTTGGGAAATTTTGGATTTGCTGTTCAATGTGTGTTAGTCAACATACATGCAGGATGACCATCATAATATATGTCTGCCTCTCGATGTGACTAACACTCTTCATTGTCACCGCAGAGGCAGAGGTTTGATTCCCGGCTCTGCCAAGAAATTTAACCCTCTTAGTGCCAAGCCATTTCCTTAAATACTTGCCAAGAATGCCAATCCAATTACAATGGTCATGCAGACAATTCGAAACAAAATCATAAATACCACATTTCAAACAATAGAATTATTATTATTGCTTTGCATTATAACCAATACCTCTTTCTTTCACACACTGTTCTTAAAAGTAAATATGGCATCAAAGCTTTTTTTAATTAAGTGTATTCTGATAATTGTTAAATTCTTCATTTTTTTGTAAAGAATCAGTCAGTTTTGAGCCTAAATTAAGTACACCTAAGAGTCATATTCGAAGAAACACTACGTTTCCTGCTGTAGGAATTTCTTAGATGCATCTGTAGGCAGAAAACTTCAACAAAATGAAAACAACTGCACCGCAATTTCGGCGGGAACGCTCGTGATTGGGAGAGCGCAAAGGGAGGGCGTGAATACAAACTCAAACCTATCGCGTAACGGACTTCGAAGGAAAAAAGTAAACACCACACAGGCAAGCTTGAAATCTCGCCTTTCCAACCATATGAAATAATCACGGTCATATGCCTAGAGAAATCTACAAATATAAGATAAACTGCGCGCCGATTGAATCGGCTTTGGCACTTTTGGCGCGAGCAGCGAGAGCCGATCTGAACGGCGCGTGGCACTGAGAGGGTTAATTCTGGTCTGAGAGATGGAATGGGCTACACTTAGCCTCGTGAGGAAAAACTGAGAAGAGGCGGCTTCGATTCCCACCTCAGCCATCCTGGAAGTGTTTTCCATGGTTCCAATTTCTACTCCTAGCGAATGCCTGGATGGTTCCTAACTTAAGGCCTCGAATGCCTTCTCTCTAATCCCCATCTGAATTACAACTACACACACTAATACAGCCATCACAATAACACAGGTTATCAGACATATTCCACATACGCACACCCCCAAGTACAAATAGCTACATGACCACTATGTTGCAAAGCCCCTAAATGAATCAACAACATAAAATATACTGTTTATGTCAACCTCCAAACCGAAATACAAACTGTAACTTACTCATGGAAATAGGCATCGTAGTAAATACCAGATCATATTGAAATAGATTTCAATTCGGAATGTAAATGTGGAATATCATGGAGTATATTTAGCAATTTGTCAATATGGACCAGAAATGAATTCGAATATTCTTGGAGTTTCATGGAGAACTGTTTTATTTTTAGGACTTGAAAATTATCTTACAAAACTATAATGATTGGCCAGTTGACACATGTTGGACATTCCTACTGTACTGTGTTCAGGTGTATGATCATCAAAGAAATGCATATCTAATCCTCATCTTGGAATTCAGAGATGAATCCAGAAGAGTAATTTTGGGGAGGCAATTTGGCCTGTCTACCTGTTCCCTTATACATAGCAAGTACTCTGGTCAGTTCATTTCATTCCATTCTCTCTTTGAAGTTCATAATTATTTAAGTAATTCAAGGTCATAACCTCCTTGTGTGTGAAAAGAGATGAAAAGAGGAACCAATTCAGGTGAATCAAAACTGGAGTTTGTACTGAAGTTCTGTTTCGTCATTCTGTTGTCTCAGTAGTAGTGGTGGTGGTGATGGTGGTGGTTATTGTTTTAAGGGGAGTATTATCAAGGTTATTTGCCACTCATAACATTCATCGAACATAATTTTAAATTTTGAAAGTACTAATAAATAAATGGAAATTGGAAAAGTTTTTAGCAGGTATACCAACTGAAGCCTAAATCAGAAAGGATTTGATAACATCAGCAGTCATATCTGACAGTTGTATTTTGGTACTACTTTCTAAATTCTGAATATACTGTAAATACAAAACCATAAAATAACAGTATTGTGTGGGGCAGATGGCCCCTTAAACCAAATCTGTTTTTGATGTTTATGACTAATGTGCTTGTACTCTCCAGTGGTAAGAGGTTACTCATGCAACATCTGTGTAGTCTTGCTCTACTCTTAATCTTAGTGCCTCTCTTTGTGTCTGTCCTTATTTCCACTCCACTGATATCTCATTTTTTGTAATCTAATCTCTGATATTAACTGGGCTTTCTTTCTGTCCATTACATTTTCATGTCTGTATACTCATGATATGTCATAAAAGTGAGGAATTCGGAGTGAAACACCATTATTTCATATGGTTATTAGTAAAGCAACAGTTTATTTCAGAGATTTTTACTCACTTATTTAGTATTGGAGATGAATATTGTGAACCAAACCTGGCTGACAGTCAAACATATAATTCAGTGAGACCTGTTTAAAATATCTACTTTCAGATGATGTGGTACTTACTGGGACAGAGATTTTCTTGTAATAGTTGTGTTGTTACATCCATCTTCCTTTCTGTGTAACAAGAACTACTAGGCTAGAGGATTGTAGAAGAAAATGTGACAATAGCCAGATTTGCCTGTAATCTGTTGTTAGTTAGTTATGACAAGGGCATGTTTCATGGGAGAGGAAGCAGTAAGGAAACACACGTTAAACTTCATGGTTCTTGGTTCTTGAAAGAGAGGTAAATTACAGGGAATTAAGAGCAGGAATCATGATCGACAATCACCAGAAATCAAAGCTATAGATTTTACTCGGTACAGATGTGAGCATCTGAATTAGTGCAATTGAACAATTGTTGTAGGTACCGTACTCAAATTAGAGGAAAGGAGCATCGAGTTGAAAGTTATTTCTGTAGAAGTAATCATTGAATGGAAGTGACTTATAAGCAGGTTTCACTATTTCTCTTTGTAGAATATTCTATTTTATGTGTATGTCATGTTTCAATTCGTGCATAAATATTAGCTTTCATTTATCCATAATATGAGAATTGCATGCTAATCAATCTGAACTACAAGTTGGAGTTGGCCATGGGCCACAAAGCACAGGCATCACAGTGGATGAAAGTAATTCTTATATGCTGTAGCCTACTTTTGAAAATTTCTTCTTAGTGCAAGATAATGAGCATATGTTTTATGAAACCTTCAGGTTGTTGGAGCTTACTCAGCTTTGATGTACATAGCTGTGTGTTTTGATGAGTTCTCATTGAACATGATTCTGTCATCTGCTGAAGTATTTGATCGGTGTGGAAATATAGAATGCTGTATGGTACTTGTTTCTTATGGCATGCAGTCCTTGTCCTCAGTTGACAGTTGTACTGTAGTTTAGCAAGTGTTCATAAATGCCAAGTAAGACAGAATGTTGACACATTATAACAGTCAGGAGAACATTAAAAACATGTTCTTTGTCATGATCCTCAGCTCTAACAACACAATAATGGCTCGAAAGCTTTGTATTGGAGTTATGGCAATATTTGCCATTTAGTCCCAATCTTTCACCTTGTTATTATCACATCTGTTAAGAAAGAGAAAAAAAAAACAGACTGATTTTAGGAGCGGTAAGAGGGCGATTCCACACTGACTGAATGTTGTGTCGCAAGGGAACAGAATATTTTGTGACTAGTAGAGAGGAGTATTCAGAAATGAATGGTGCAAGAAGAGTGTACGGTATTTGATTGCAACACGTTCAGTCACGGTAGGTGACAATAACAGGAAACACCAACTTGAAAGGCTTCTGGCCATGCAGGAATAGAAGAGACTGCAGTGTCAATCTGTCTAGAAGCACACTTTATAATCATCTCCTGTGCTTGTCTAAATGCTCTAAACAATGAAACTTTCAATTAGGTGCCCAAATTACAGCAGCTCCAGTGCCTTTCAATGTGATCACCTGCACAACACCAAATGTTACTGGCTGTGGGTTGCGTAACTTGCCAAGGCCTTCCAGCTGGGGACTGCTTTAGCATAGGCTAGCATCACAGATGCACCCTTACCATGAGAATTTAAACCATCTCTATATTAGATTGGTGGTCGAGCAACAACAACCAAAGTCAGAGGTTACAGTTATTGAGTCCCACTTGCGTCGAAAAATGTAATACTCTGCCTTACATCTAAATGGCTTGTACTATTTGTACAATACATGACCTAATAGCTGGATGACTCCATTTGTGTTAAGGGGTAGCACACACATTAGAAATGATTGTGTTAGATGAGGAATAGGATGTCAAAAAATAACACATATAGGTGAATGTGGAAGACCTAAGAAAGAATATAAAATTAATAATGCCACAGCAATCAAAAATGTAACCGATTTTACGAGCAATACAGAAATCGCAGTGAAAGGTGCATTAAATGGCCCAAATGAAAACTCGTGGAGAGAAGCAATCAAAGAAGAATGCATCTCACTGACTCAGAATGGAACATGGGAAATGGAAAAGACCTCTACAGAGAGAGACTTAATTTACTACTGTATTATATCACTATGAAGAAATATTTAAATCTGGTGGTATGTTAGATCGTCGAAAGACTAGACTAGTTGCAAGAGGGTTTTTTCAATGCTATGCTGTAGACTATGAGGAAACTTTTGCTGCTGTTGCTCGTTTAAGTACAATGAGAATGCTAATGGCATTCGCCGTTTAAAAGAATATATTTGTGGAACAACTTGATGTCCAGGTTGCTTATTTAAATGGAATTTAGAGGAGAAAATATCTATGAAGACTCCAGGATGTTTAGAAGAGATTCTTGAAAACTTGGTCAGCACAGTGAAATCAAAGAGCTTGCTAAGAGCATCTGGTCATGGTGTATGTGCACTCAAGAAAGCATTATATGAGTTGAAGCAATCTGTATGTTAATGGTACAAAACCTTACATGACAAGTTAGCCAAGTTAGGAATTGAACCTGCAACTGGACACCCCATTTGTATATCATAAGAACAGTAGTTGATGTTCCTTAATTTACGTCGATTTGATAATAGCATCACAAGATAAGAAGAAACAAGATGACGCCAAAGGAGCACTAACAAAAAAAAAATTAAATAAGAAACATGGGGGAAAAATGCACTATTGCTAAGGAATAGATTTCAATTATGACATGAATAATTACATGATGACTATATCGCAAAGGAAGTACACATCAGAAGTAATCGAAAGATTTCGCATGAGTGAGCGTAAAAGTGTCTCAATGCCACTTGACCCAGACAATAAACTTGGAAAACCGGAAGAGCCATCACCAGCTGAAATGAGTAAATACCCTTATCGAAAATGAATAGGGTCACTTGTGTACCTGGGTGTGGCTGTGCGCCCGGACTAAGCTTTTGCTGTGAATATGTTAAGTCAGTTTATTAAAAACTACATCAAAGATCACTAGAAAGCAGCAAAACGAATTCTAAGCTACTTGAAGGGAACACCCTATTATAGAATCACCTACAGAATGCAGAATCGAAGGGCTATGCTGACGTAGATAAGGCAAATCGTAGTTCTGATAGATCATACACAGGATTTGTGTTTACTCTTGGTGGAGGTTGTTATACTCGTACTTGGAAGGCAAAAAAGAGAAAACTCTGCATTATGAAGTACAAAGGTGGAATATACAGTGTACTCCCGATAATTCGTTTTGCGGTTAATTTGTGGGTCTCCAAGAGGATTTTTACAGTAGTAATCATTCCAGCAACTCATTATCCCGCTAAATAAAATAATATCTCCTTCGTTTAAAAGAATTTTAACGCGATACGATGCGTGGAGACAAAATCATTGAGATTTGAGAAGACTGAACTGCGTATCTCAGCAATGTAAAATTAGGCCTACTTGCGCACTGCTACCAGAATGTTGCGGTCTTGAAAACATACGAGCATGTCTCCGAAAGGGATTTCTCTTATTTGCAATGCTGAGACAATGCAAAGTGGAATGCCCTTTCACTCGGAACCTACCCTCCCTTTCCCAACAGCCACACCCCAAGGTCAGCCTACGAGTTGTGAAGGGTAGGCCTAGATGCGCGGACAGCGTATTGTAAATGCCTATTATTGCTCGATGGCGCAAACTTACGCAACGCCAAGTGCGTGTATGTTACTTGTTCTTCATGCAGTCAACGTGCTCGAGTTAGTTTACTGTAACTTTGCACTTTTTTTGACAATCAGGGTTGCCAACTTTCATAAGGAAAGACTCAATTTATAACATGTAGTCTATAACAAATATATAGATGTAAGTTTCTTCAGGTTATTTTTTTGCTTGTCCCAGTAATTGGGAATATATTGGAAACATATTCTGTCGGCCAGACTGAAAAGTTGCCTTATCATACTGAAGAACCATGTGCTCGTGGGTGTGTGCGGTTGGTAATGGCCGCATTACCGTGTTCATCCGTCTGTGCAAGTAACGTGATTATTATATTAAATTATAATAATTATAAGTATTATTTCAATTTGAACGCGTGTTCACTTTTCAGATAAATATAGGCTATAGTGGTTATCGGGCCTCTCACCGCTGGGACCGTGGTTCAGATCCCGGTCACTCCATGTGAGATTTGTGCAGGACAAAGCGGAGGCAGACAGGTTTTTCTCTGGGTACTCCGGTTTTCCCTGTTACAAATTTCATTCCAGCAACACTCTCACTATCATTTCATTTGTCATCCATTTAATCATTGCCCCAGGGGAGTGCGACAGGCTTCGGCAGCCGGCACAGTTCATATCCTCGCCGCTAGATGGGGGCTTCATTCATTCCATTGCCTGACCTGGTCGGTCGACTGGAAGCAGGCTGTGGATTTTCATTTTTCATATAGTGGTTATCTTACATGTTGAGTAAATATGTAGCCTGAGCAGGCAGGGGTATCCGTCTCCAGGTCGGACATTTTTGTTTTGACTATAGAGTCGGAAGCAGATACGGAATATCATGTTCAGGTTACCGGTATTTATTTTATTTCTCTCTCTTTGAAAGTAAAAGAAACGGCAGCAGATCTCTTGATTTCCCCAAGGACATTGGCCAGGTGAATTATTTTTACATTTCATGAGTTGTGCAAAAAATTAGGCCTAAAATATAAGTTGTTGTGTAGCCATAAAAGTTAACTTACATGGTGTAATTTTTCGTAGGTTTTATTTTAATATCAAGCCAACAGTTCAAGTAATGATCTTATCATCTTAAGGACATCTTACACCATACATTAGTAAACATTTTCCTGGAGCTGTGAAATGATGAGCCTATAAAAGTAATTCCACTCTTGTAACATTTAAGTTATCAGCTACTGTATCATAGCGTGCCGTCAGTGGGTTTCAGGTGTGCTATTAGAACGAAGAACAAAGAAATGCAACTTTCCTTTTAAAAGGGCAATGAATTTATATTGCGAGATGAATATAGGTTTAGGCAACTCATAACAGCTGTTCACCCCTTGACGGAATACACGCAGCCATTGCTGGCTGCCATATGGGAGATAGCTCATTGGCTGTAATGCACGTGGTATCGGTACAGGCGGATTGATCTGTCTAGTAAGACTATTTGTTCCCGCGAAAACTGTCGAAAAAGTGCAAAGTTACAGTAAACGAACTCTACTACACTCGCACAAAAGCAAGCGTTTGCCGTCGTCTGTGATATTTCGAACGGGCTAGGTGGTCTCACTACGATGACATTAAGGCAAAACCTGGATGAATGTCAATATGCAGATGAAAGTGGCATACTGTAATTGAGTAGATGAAGACGATTATGGCTTCAGGCATCAAAGCGAGGAGAATATTGTACGGAATTTGACTGCCGGTGAAGAAAACTGAGATCTAGTGCGGTAGTGATCCAACGTATATCCAGAAAGTTTCCCCACAGTCAAGCTAGTGTGTCTAAAGTCACTTATCTCTTACCGGTATATAAAAAATCGAGATGAAGATTCGTTCTCATATACCGGTAATGTTTTCTTCAGAAATCTAAAATTAGAAAAAATAACGATCTAAGAAACAAAAAGTGATGACTGTCTTTTTTCTTAGATATTAATGTTGGCATAATCCACACACCTCTAGTCTAGTGTGTCTTACAATGCAATGTAGCAAAGTGTTATATATTTTTTTTTTTTTTGTATATTCATAAAAACATTTCAATATTTTAATCAATAGTTTTGTTTTTACTGGGCTTAGAAAAACAGAACTGCGGATTATTCGCGGTTTTCAATAGGTAATTCGCGGAAGTTTGTTTAGTAATTACCGCGAATTATCAGGAGTGCACTGGCACTGACTGATGCAATATATCTACAGAACATTCAAAATGGAGAAACAGACAAGGAGAGAGCGCCTGTTCGTATATTCAGTGACAACCAAGGAGCTCAAAGTTTTCCTACAAATCCAGTGCCAGTGTGAATGTGAATCATCACTTCATACGTGAAGCGCAAAGTAAAGGAAAAGGGTTGATATCCACGGAAGAAATGTTAGCTGATATTTTCACAAAGTGATTAGGACAGAAGCATGAATATTGCTGCAAGGATCTTCAGACAGGCTCATTGAATTGAAGTGAGCGCTGTTGGGTAATGGCAATCCAATGTGCCCTGATCTGTTTTGAATATTCTTATTCCATGCCACAAGGCAAACACTCTATTGACAAAACAAGCAACATGATGTATTATGGATATACTACTCTGATGATATTGAAATAATAATTCCTATCTGGTATAAGGCTTCTTATAATATAATTGCTTATGTGTGTGCTACCACTTAACACAGCTTAACTCTGATAATTTGTCATCAAATAAATTCTGATTAGCTACAATGATCAAGTGTTACGTATTCTTTTAATTATTGTTATTGTTATTGCTCTTATGCCAGCTAAGAGCAAAGGTATGCTACAGTTTGTTGGGAATTTGTAAAACAGGTACCGGTAGGCTAACTTACTTGCTTTTTGTAATGCTTAATATTTTCTTTTATAGTGGTATCATTTTGTTTTGTATATTGACTGTCTGCCAGAAGCTGACCAGCTCTGTGCTATGTTGCAGTATGGAGTGGTTTTATCATTGTATCCCTGTCACTAAGTGGAGTATGGAGGGAGGAATTTATACTAGACAGGGGATGTTTAGGCAACTAAAACTATGTAAACTAGGTAAAATGGTGCAATAAGAAAACTAAAAACAGAGTAGCATGTTCTACTTTTCATCTGAAGGAACGGCTAAACATACTGATCTCAGAATGGTCTCATTTTAAAGCCCTTGTACTGTAGATGTGCAGGATGTCTTTAAAAAAGGAATATGCAACTGTATATTTTTTAATAATTAAAGAAAAATGTAGCAATCTTGTTGACCACAATGGGTGGACACTAGGCCCCCACTGCTCTCTTCCTTAATTAGCAGCTCCCCCCTTTCGCCTCTGCTTCGTGAGCCAAAATTGAGAACAGAAGTTTAATTTCCACCTTAGTGGTCCTTTCATGGTTTTTTACTTCTACTGTAAGCAAATGCTAGGTTTTGTTACTAAATTAGGGCCAAGGCTGCCTCCTTCCAAACCCTAGCCTCAATTACAAATACACTCACTACTACAGCGATCACGATGACACAGGTTATCAGATTCCACACATACTCAAATGCATGGGGCTACATGAGTACAATGTTGCAAAGCCTCTAAATTAATCAACAACAACTACCACCTGTCAACCATGCTCATTGACATAGCATCAAAAGTCATGTGAAACCAGTGAGCTGAGGATATTCCTAAGCTGGAGTTGACATGCTGATTGCTGTTTTGCATCCAGATGGTTTGGCTTTATTTGCGGCTCTTCAATGGACCATTTCATTTCCAGAATGGGGTGCAAGAGCTATTGTGATGAGGTGTGGATTCTAATTTTGCTCTTTGGATGAATGTTGCCCACAATTATTACCTCAAAATTGTCAGCTTCGGTGGCGTAGTCGGTAGCATGCTGAACTGTTGTGCACAAGATAGCGGGTTCAAACCCGGCCGAAGTCGTCGGATTTTTTAAGAGCATTAAAAATCCTTCAGTATGCCTTCCTTCGGAGGGGAAGTAAAGCCGGTGGTCCCATGTCATAGATTTATGGCATGTAAAAGGTCCTTTCACAGACTAAACTTGTGTAAAGCAAAATTGTTAGGTTAGATTTCGTCAGAACGCTCTATCAAAGTTCCAACGTTCACCATTAGGTATCATTGATATCTAGTGGCGAAAGTTGGAACTACTTGAAACTGAACAGAACTTGTAGGTCACCCTTCAGGGTGTCCGCTGGAAGCAGCTACAAACTCAGGCGAGCCGAACATGTCCTCGGACACTCCCGGCACTAAAAGCCATATGATAAATAAAAAACCTTAAAATTCTAACTTTGGCATTTAATGTTGCTAAATGACTACTCGCAATTCTGTACTTCTAAATTGGGTCTTCTCAATAAGCCGCCAAGGTAGTTTGAAAGCCCACTATAAAGAAAAGATCATCAATAAGCAGAATTAACATAAAAAGAAATACAGTAAAACTTATGTTGAAGTTACAATCTGAAAACAGCACATTTTCCTATTGGTGGTGATAGCTGTATTAAGGGGCAGAGTTCACTGCCTCTTCCCAATCTTTTCCATTTGCATTCTGTCTGTCAAAATAAACCTTGTTTAAATAGAATAGAAAACTACCTCTCATCGTTAATATCTGTAACTTGAAACTGGAGAATATAGTGATGATTGTTGTTTCAAGGAACGTAAAGAGCACAGCGAGTCATATTGTAATATTTGTACCGTATGTTTGATATGCAAAGATAATCAGCCAGTTTTGAAATAATAATGAACTTCCTATGTCTAATTGTATCTTAGAGTCATTGCTCTCTCTATTAAGGGAACATTTCATTAAACTGTGAACTCACTATCTTCCGAATAAGATTGAATAATCTGATAATTGCATGGGTCTGTAATAATCTGATAATAGCATGCTCTGTAAAAGTCTTAAAATGATCTACAATTTTATTTTACTTTTTCCATGAATTAATTCTTCACACAAAAGATTCTCCCCTAATATCTAATTTTATTTACTGGTATTACAATTTCACCCACCTAGATAATAATATCGTATGGCCTCGGGTGCCTGGTGCAAACTTGATTATTTGATGCCCAAAGGGTAGCTCGCATGTCGAATGTTCTCTTCCTTGGAGCGCTGTGAAAGTCAAGGAGGTTAGATATCTAAGCTCCTTGACACTGTAGCGCTTTCTAGTAGAGAAAGTAGGAAATTTTGTGCTGTCGGAAAATCCCGAGATTAATTTTGTCATTATAAACACGGCCTACTGAATTCAAATGGGTTCTTTAACATGTTGCCTTTCAAAAAAAAATCACTTACCACGGCCAGGAGCGAACCTGCAAGCTTGGGGTTGGTAGTCCGACACGATAACCAGTCACCCACCGTGATAAGATTAACTTACATGGGTAATAAGTTTGACAAAGATTTTTATTTTCTAGGGATTGTCAATGATCTCAATATTTTAGATGCTGTATAGTCACCTTGAGACACCCCCATACTGCACCATAATGCTACTGATGGTCATATTACAATATGCATTCCTTTCTAAGTGCCAAAATGATTTTTTTAAATTTCCTCATAAGTCTGAGTAATTTCAGTATTACATGCTGTATAATGTTTTCCTCTTCAACTTGCTCATTGTATACACTTTAATTTAGTCTTAGATTTTTTCAAAATAAACAGTTGTGTGTTACAGTAAACACACATATTTATATTTTCTGCATCCATAGTTTTGTGTATGAATGAGAAAATGTGATTGTGTGAGTCATGAATATAGTAAAGTTAAGTTGGCTGCATTTGAAAAAGCATTTTTCTTTTTTAAAATTTATAAAAGATGTGTTTTGAGTATATATATAGAGAGAGATTAAGGCATTGCCCAATTAAAATCTCACTTTGAAAATAATAAAGTCTTGAAAATGAAAGTCTGGTATATTATTTATATTTCACCTGTATTCTTTATTGAAGCTACCTACTTCCCCTTCTGTACAGTAGGATTATGCCCACAGTACACACACTTTGGAAAGGTAACTTAAAATATTAACCGATCACTGTCAGCTTGTTCGTGCACACCCACTGGCTAAACTGCCTGCACATTCATTGGATATAGCATTGGTTTATGCATATATGCTGATTTCCAAGTAATGGCACTAGGAACCAATACCAACTGTCTGTGGTAGATATTTTCATAATGGTAAACATGTGTTCGAGTGTATTTGTGAAATTTTTCATAATGGTGTATTGTAGCCTGCCCTATCGTTAATTGAAAAAGGGAAGTCTCATTCACTAACTTAGATACTTGCGGATAATTCTCTGGTTGGTTCTTCAGTTTAGGGGCTGTGGCAACGCGGTCATGTAACCCCGTGTTCTTAGGGTGTGTGTAGAATCTGTGTGATAACCGGTGTTAATTGTGATGGCTGTATTAGTGTGTGTGTCTGTTTTAATTCAAGTAAGGTCTGCAGACATTGAATTTTTTCAAGTACTGTAGTTACTACTTTTGCCCCAAACACCACTGTCAACGACCAACTAGTTAAGAACTTAGTTACCAGATGCCACCGCAGTCGGCTCCTGACGACGAGCGTAGGAACCTAAGAACGTTAGTCAAATGTTTAATCTATACAGGGTGAACAAAAATGCCGCACTTGGAGGTCGGCATGCGATTCCTCATCCAATTGCAAGACACAAGTTTCTATAGCAATATCGGATCGGGTGCTGTTTGAAAACACAAGTATGAAAACGAGAAGCTGGCAACACTGTCACTTCCTGCAGTGCATCGGAACGTAGAGAGAAAGCTCCGGCAGAGCACAGAGTTCCTACGACCTGTTTTTGATCACGCTGCATGCAGTTACAGCGTTGCCAGAGTTTCGTTTCTTAACGCGCATTTCTGTTAAACCTATTGGCGGGACTAGATTTTGCAACATAAACTTTTGTCGTAAATTTCGACGAGGAACCGCATGCCGACCTCCAAGTGCGGCATTTTTTGTTCACCGTGTATATAATTAAGCTTCACACAGGTGTAATTAGTGGAAGGTTCTTCAACATGCCATAAATGTATGACATGGGACCGCCGGCTTTACTTCCCCCCGAAGGAAGGCATACTGAGGGATTTTTAAAGTTCTTAAAAATCCGACTACTTTGGTCGGGTTTAAACCCGCGATCTTGGGCATAGAAGCTCTGCAGGATAAATTGTTTAAACGTATTTCCAGGGAAAGCGATACGGTAGCAGACAAAGCAAATGGGCACCTTCTGTTGTTCGCCGATGTCGTCTACTACATCATAACTAAATGCGCTAGGTTTCGATCCTTCCATCTTGGACACTACAGGTGAGACCCTTACAGTCTCTGTGTATGTATTGAAGCTCCAGTCCCAGAGGTCCTGGCTGGGGTATGATGTCACAGTGGTTAAGCTTTTTGTCTCACTCAAGTAGACAGGGAGGTCTAATAATGGTCACGTAAAAGCACGAGCTTCCGTATTACGGTCTTGAGTTTGAGTCTAAGCTCTGCCAAAAAATATAATTCTGGTGTGAGGGCTAGAACGGGGTACACTCAGCTTTGTGAAGCAGAACTGGATTCCCAGCTTATAAGTGGATTCTCAGGCAAATGCCAAGATAGTGCCTAATTTAACGCCATTCCTTTCGCCCAAACGTACTTATAGTACGGAGAGAGTAACTGCTGGAATGTCGAGGATTGTAGCTTCAGGATGTTTTTCAGAATAGGCATGATACCTATAGTGAAACTTGCAAGTGCCAGTGGACAGTAAAAAAAAAACTCTTCACAACAAATTCAAAGAAATTGTCAACATTTGTTTGGGTTATGTACCCGTTTCCGCGATATAAAGATAAGCGATGACCTGGCTAAAAACATTCACACACCATCTGGAACAAAATACACTTCCTACTCTTAAAATTAATTTAGCTTGGAAATCGTTCATATTTGAAATCTCAGGGCGTATTGGTATTGTTGGCAGGACGGCACCTTGGTGTTATGTTTTATATCGCTGCCATATTAACGAAAAATAAATAGTGGTCACCCGCGAGTTTAATTTGTAAATCAAATGCCAACGAAACCAACCATCGGATCGGTACGAAATTTGTTCGGTTTGGTTTAGATCGGTTGGGTTCGGTTTGGGCTTGGTTAAGTATAAAAGTAAGGATATTGATCATTTACATTTGTATTTTTTGACCTACTTGAACAAATTTTACGCCTTGGTTTTCTCAATGCCCATACACTTTTACAAGTTCCAACCTGTTTGCTAATGCGATTGTAAAATGTTAAAACACTTACATAGTATTACATTTTAGGTGATGCAACATTCCCATACAATTGCGCAATTAAACTTCTTGTTGCGTCATCTAACAAGATATTTGTATTAAACGATAAAGCAAACCGCTGTGTGTATAGCCTTTCTAGGGTATATAGGGGGACCCTTAGCAAGAATATTGTCAATTGACTACTACCTCTCACGGTGATCACATCGTGAAAGACCGTCTAACCAACCATTGTACAGCCTTGTAATACGCAGTAAGCAGCTGTTAGCCTTGACTAGGGTATATTAGAGGACCCTTATCAAGAATATTCTTAGTTGACCTACTACCTCTAACCGTGATCACATCGTGAAAGACCGTCTAACCAACCAGTCTACAGCCTTGTAATACGCAGTAAGCAGCTGTTAGCCTTGACTAGGGTATATTAGAGGACCCTTAGAAAGAATATTTTCAGTTGAATACTACCACTCACGGTGATTACATCGTGAATGACCGTCTAACCGACCAGTATACAGGCTTGTAATACGCAGTAAGCAGCTGTTGGCAGAAAACAGCATCCATAATGGAGGAAACTATTCCAAGCTATCTACGCAAAGAGTGTGGAAAGACTTATCTTCGAGCCTATGATAGAAAGCGTCACGAAGTATCGTGTGGTGTAAAAACCGTGGCAGCAAATTCAACAATGCCTGCAACGGATATCGCCATGAAAAATGTTGTGATGTTATGTCATCAGCTAAAAGACAAAAAACTGAAATAGGAATCTCTGTTTCGCGGGCTTATAGGTCGTGTTCCAAGGACATTTTGTCGTCCTGACGTTTCGCTGAATACTGCGTTCAGCATGTTCACAGGTTACATAAAGCGAGGTAAAACAAGTAAACAGAAGATATATAAATAGTCAACAACCCACACATAGAGGCTACCATAGCAACGGCGTACCACATAAAAGTAATGCATCAAGGACAGGGCTGCTCGTCTGTTGCATCTTCTCGTCTACGACGGTCAATAAGGGCAGGCTTGAGGGGATTAAGGACTGGAAGCCAAGCTCTGTTCACACGTTCTGCTTCCTCCTTAAGATTGAAGCTGTTAGTATGCTTCAGGATTTCAATGGCCTCCCTTTGTAGCCTGGCATGATAAGACACCGTGGTGGACAGATCTTCGGTGTCTCCATATCTTATATCGTGACCTGCAAGTAGCGAGTGTGCTGCTACAATGGATTTATCTGTTTGTCCCAGCCGGCTGTGTCGTTCGTGCTCCTTGAGGCGAGTGGCAATACTTCTTTTCGTTGTTCTAATATATACTTGGCCACAATCACACGGGATTTTATAAACCCCTGCCGCGGTATGAGAATGTCGCTTATCTTTAGCGGACCTAAACATGTCCTTAATTTTTCGCCACGGGCGAGATGTAGCAGCAAGCGTTTTGGAGAGAAACCGAGAAATGGAGGTCACTTCGACAGTGAAGCCGGGAGCTCAGATTGCAGAAGTCACGAACGGGATGATAGGAGAGTGTGCGTCCCTTACTGCAAAGGACTACGCAGTGATCATCGCTGGAGCAAACGACGTCTATAGAAATGAGAGTAAAAAGGTAATCAAAGATTTAAAGGGTACATTGCCATCCATGCAAAAAACAAATGTCATTATTGTAAACATTCCGCAGAGACACGATTTAATTCCCAAGTCATGTGTAAATGTAGAAATAGAGGCTACAAATGGAAAAATTCATAAAATTTGTAAGAGTTTTCCAAATGTCCAAATTGTAGATGTAAGTAAATTAGACAGGAAGTTCCACACTCGGCATGGCCTACACTTAAATAGATTAGGAAAAGAGTATCTTAGTGATGAAATCTGCAAAATTGTAAATTCAAATGGTAAGAATAATTCAACAGTAATATCATTAGAGTGGAAGCAGGGAAACTGGTAGAAGAAGCCAAACGTGAGGTTTGGCATTCACATCTTTTAAAGTCAAATTTAACGGAGTGCAACAATGGTATTTCGGATTTGTCTAGCAACAATAATAATAACAATTATGATAATAATAATGTAAATAAATCACCAACACAAGCTTGCAAAAGTAACAAATTTAAAATTTACCACCAGAATGTCCAGTCTCTTTATAATAAAATTGATTACATAAATCTAATGCTTAAAAATGAACTTAAAGACATCTCAGCACTATGTATTTCAGAACATTGGCTGAAAGAGGAACAACTCGAATTAATTCAATTCCCAGGGTTTATACAAGCTAGTAAATACTCTAGATCTAATATTAGCCATGGTGGTACTTGCATCTTCTTAAGAAATAATTTAGATCATGAACAGATAACAGCTTATGATTATCTAATTATGGAACAGGATTTTGAATTCTCTGCCGTAAAAATTCAGCAGTTTAAGTTAATAATTGTATGCGTATACCGTTCTCCGTCAGGAAAGTTTCCTCTATTTATAGATAAACTAGAATTGTTACTCAATAACATGAGCAAAGTAAATTTCGATATAATAATTTGTGGGGATGTAAATGTGGATTTCTTAAAACTTGATAGAAATTGTGAATTATTAAACCAGTTACTAATTTCCTATGGACTGAAACCTACAGTAAATACACCAACAAGAATAACAAAATTTAGTAAAACCACTCCTGATCAAATTTTTATAAATACAGATAAATATCACCATTCAATAGAAGTCTATTGTCCGGGTTTTAGTGACCACCATGGACAAATACTGAGTTTTGAAGTATCCGAAGTAATCAATAATAATGATAATGGAGTAAAATCAAAGTGCAGGTCATTCACTGAATCAAATGTTACATATTTCAATGACTTATTAAATAAGGAAACATGGTCAGAAATTTATGAACTAGAAAATGTAAATGATAAATTTAATGCATTTAACAGTACCCTAAAACACTATTTTGAAATAGCATTCCCCTTTAAACGAAGAACTGTTCAAAATAACAAAACTAGCAATTGGATAACAACAGGGATTATAAATTCATGTCAAAGAAAGAAATTTCTACACAAATTATATAAACAATACCACACAACACCTGAATTCAATTTATACTACAAAAAATACACTAGCATATTAAATAAGGTAATAAGACTAGCAAAGAAAATGCATAATGATAATTTTATTTCCCAATCATCTAATAAAAACAGGGCGATGTGGTCCGTAATAAAGAAAGAAACTGGAAAATCTGCTAAAATACAAAGGAACATTACACTGACCAGAAATAATAAAGTGATTAATAATCCAGAGGAAATAGCAAACACTTTTAATGACTATTTTCTGGAAATTCCGCAAAAATTATTAAATAAATCACAGGTAAATACACTAAATTCTAATAATAAAATAAATATATGCAGTGATTCTTTATTTATAAATCATGTCACAAGTGAAGAGGTAAGAATAGTTATAAAAGAGCTAAAAAATAAATTCTGTGCTGGCATTGATGGAATCCCTGATGCAATTTTAAAGAAATGTGCAGAAAATATAATAAATCCACTTACGCACTTAATAAACAGTTCAATTCTCTCAGGAACTTACCCGGATATTTTGAAGTTATCAAAAGTAATTCCAGTGCACAAAAACGGTTCAAAAGATGAATTAGATAACTATCGTCCTATTACCTTACCAACTGGTATTGCAAAAATTGTGGAAAAAATTATGTATAAGAGACTGATAAGTTTCATAGAAAAAAATAAAATATTATCAAACTCACAACATGGATTTAGAACGGAAAAATCTACACAGACAGCAATTTACGAATGTAGTAATAGTATACTGAAATTAATTGACAATAAGGAACATGTAACTGGCCTATTCTTGGATTTATCGAAAGCATTTGATGTAGTTGACCATAAAATCCTCCTTACCAAACTAAATCAATACGGTGTTAGAGGTCTAGCTAATAAATGGATAGAGTCTTACTTAACAAGGCGTAAACAAATAGTAAGCTTGAGACACAAGGATGATGGAACCAAATTACTTAATGAAACATTGTCCAATGAGGGAATTATTGAATTTGGAGTACCCCAGGGATCGGTTTTGGGCCCACTACTCTTTCTTCTATATATAAATGATATAACACAGAACGTTCATTCACATAAGGAAATTTTGTTTGCGGACGATACAACACTCGTAATAAAAGGTGAAACTAAACAGGTCATACAGCAGTCTGCTGACTCCGTTACAGGAGAGTTAACCAAATGGTCACAAGATAATCGCCTCATAATAAACTATAAAAAGACAGTATGTCTAAATTTCCACACTATACAGAATAGGAATCCTGCGATGCCCAATATAACATTAAATGGTCATCAAATAGAAAATAAATCAGAAATAAAGTTTTTAGGACTATGGATACAACAAGACTTGAAATGGAATAAACATATACAATATCTGAATACTAAACTGAACTCGATGTGCTTTGCGTTACGTATTTTGAAAACCTGCACTAGCATGCACACATTAAGAAATACTTATTTTGCTTATTTCCATTCATACTTAAGATATGGGATCATATTTTGGGGTATGTCGCCAGATGTACTAAGCACGTTTCGGATACAAAAGAGAGCGATTAGAATTATGGCAAATGTAAACTCTAGAGAATCATGTAGACCTCTGTTTAAAGATTTAAACATTCTCCCACTGCCCTGCATATATATCTTTGAAAGTATTATGTTTTTTAAAAAGAATTTAATGAATAAAGATGTTTTTCTTAAAACAAACAATGATGTTCATAGGCATAACACAAGACAAAATCAAAACATTCATATTTCACACACACACACAAGCATATATCAAAAAGGAACTTTTCACACTGGAGTTAAATTATACAATAAACTACCCCAGTATATAAAACTGGCCCCAAAAATAAAAACCTTTGATAGAATGTTGAAAGCTTATCTGCAGTGCCATTGTTTTTACTCAGTAGTTGAATATTTTAGCGTATAGGAGTGATGGAATCTATAACTATATTTTACTTTTTTAATTTAATTTTAATACCTAGCTGTATGTTGTTGTATTTATAGAATTAAGTTTTCATATTATGATAATAGAGTGAGGTGTAAATAGTTGTGCAATAAGATTGTATCTATTAAGATTTGCTATTATAATAAGTTATAAATAGTTATAATCTTAGTAATATATACCTGTTAGTTCTTTTATTTTATGCATGTAAATTCTGACGTGTCCTATATCAAAAATGTATTGAATGCATGTATTTGATCAAATGGAATTAATAAAAATCTATCTATCTATCTATCTATCTATATGGTCTTTATATCATGGGACTCGAGTAGCCTCCCTATTCTGTCCATGACCTTTTTTATATATGGAAGAAAAGCTCTAGCCAGGGGCTGCTTGTCTCCAATTACCCTTGTAGTTGGACGTCTCGCATGGAGTGCTCGCTGGATATCTTTCTGGCTGTACCCATTCGCGCGTAAGGCCTCGTTGAGGTGTTCAATTTCTTGTTTTAGGCACTGCTTTTCACAAATTCTTTTAGCGCGGTCAGCCAGTGTTCTTATAACTCCGTATTTCTGTCGTGGGTGGTGGTTGGACGTCTTATGTAGATATCGGTCAGTATGGGTCGGCTTACGGTAAACTGTATGTCCCAAAGTTAGATCAGCGGTCTTCGTTACCATAACGTCGAGAAACGCGATTTTCTGTTCATTTTCTAACTCCATGGTAAACTGAATGTTCGAGTTCTGGCTGTTAAGATGTTGTAAAAACAGATTTAATTGATCTTTACCATGGCCCCATAATACAAAGTTATCGTAGCCACACTTTAGGTTTCAAAGGTGCGGTCTCTAGTGCTATTTGTTCAAATTGTTCCATGAAGAAATTCGCGATCACCGGACTAAGGGGACTGCCCATGGCGACCCCATCAATTTGTTCATAGAAATCACCCTTCCACAGGAAATAGCTTGCGGTGAGGCAGTGCCGGAATAAGGCGGTGATATCATCAGGAAAAATCTGTGCGATGTACTCCAGGGCTACCTTTATAGGTACTTTCGTGAAAAGGGAGACCACGTCAAAACTTACTAGTAAGTCACCAGCTTCTAGTTGAATAGTTTTCAATTTTTCAATGAAATGGCCGGAATCTTTGACGAACGACTGTGTACCGCCGATATGTGGTTGAAGTAAGGTAGCTAAATGTTTGGCAATGCTATAAGTTGGTGATCCAATAGCACTCACGATAGGACGAAGCATACTAACAGCTTCAATCTTAAGGAGGAAGCAGAACGTGTGAACAGAGCTTGGCTTCCAGTCCTTAATCCCCTCAAGCCTGCCCTTATTGACCGTCGTAGACGAGAAGATGCAACAGACGAGCAGTCCTGTCCTTGATGCATTACTTTTATGTGGTACGCCGTTGCTATGGTAGCCTCTATGTGTGGGTTGTTGACTATTTATACACAGTATAGTAACCATACAGCATAACGAATAATATTCTATTCGTTATGCATACAGTAAGGACACATCAGGCCTTAACCATGTAAATTTTTCGTCATGGTTTTGAATCGGCCGGTTCCGGAAGCACCGCACGCACGCACGCATGGCGGCGACGGTTCACCATGTATCCGCGAGAGAGCAGTCTACCCGTATTCATTGAGTGCGGCCTGTCGATTTTGTCTGAAGAAAACATTGTTTGTAATTATTAAAATCAACTCTGAAATATAATTTTGCATTTTAACCAATGGCAGAAATGTGGGAAACCAACATCTGTGCGGTAATTTATTGCGCAGTTCTTGTCACACTGGACATAACAGCATTCCGGTTTCTCGTGCATTGGAGCGGTAAATACAAATATCACACGTTTCATCGAATAATTCTGGTTTTAATATCCATGAGATGTCAGTCCCTCAAACACCTATCCATTAATTCACAAATTCCTCATTCCTAATCCAGATATAATGACTGGATAAAGGCCTGTAATCAGGAGGATTTACTGGCAAACGTGGCAAATCTACACGCCAATATATAGGGTATGTAGCCTTTATTTCTCAAAGGAAGTGTTTTAAACCACAAGGAGGGCAGTGCTAGGCTGAGATTAGGTAATATTGCCCAACAAACATTAAATCTCCACCCTAGAGAAGCTATTGTCTCCTTTAATGTGTCCGTTTTCTAACCCCACTTAGCCTAGGAGGTAAATGGTTTCCTGACTGAAGTTAGTTGATGTGTTTTATTAACTGTAATTTGTTAAGCTGCAGCCCTTTACAGTGAATTAAGAGCTTTAATTACAAGCTACAATGCAAATCGGATTTAACATTTGCTCCCTCACCTATGGGACTTTGTGCTATTCCTGAAGAGTTCTGGAGAAGTTTGGATTGTCGTGTACCCAAAGCTACAATCCCATGAAATGACAAGGTACTCCAGTCCATCAAAATTGTAAATAGTGTTGCTTTCAGAGACAAACTATTGAGGTTAGCAACCCCTCACTACGCTCTGCATGGCATTAAGGCTGTGTGACTTAAAAACCAGGGCTGTTAACCTTGATGTTCCTAACTCATAGACATATCACAATGCCCTTAATTTTATTTAATTCTGTGAGACCACTAAAAGTTTGCCCACCCATGTAAATGATAAGCCCACCCAATTTCTTCTCAAGTGATACCTCCCTCTCATTCCACACACGCCCAAATACACGGGGATATATGACCACGATGTCTCAGCCCTTAAAATAAGCAACAACGACTGTATCTTCGATACACACTGATCAAATTCCTGGATACTTCTATACTTTCAGCAACGATCGTAGGGATGATTTTTCTTCACTATGTCACATGCAGAACATGGTACCACTAAAGCAATACTGTATAGGTCCATGTTATTTGAAAATGAATACCGGTACATAATAATCATACAAGAGTGGAGCCTTGCATAAGTGAGGAGATGTAACACCAAACTCTGGGTGTCAACAAGCCTTGCACTTATATCACTCGGGAATTGAGAAATTGGGTGGGCTTATTGTGTGATAATCTTTGTTACTGTGGTGGCTGTACTAGTGTGTGTATTTGTAAATAGGGGATAGGATTGGGAAGGAGGTGGCTGTGCCCTTAAGTTAACAACCATCCCTGCATTTGCCTTGAGTAGGGAAACCACTTCCAGGATGGCCGAGGTGGGAATCGAACCCTCCTCTTCTCAGTTTTGCCTCACGAGGCTGACTGTAACCCATTCCAGCCCTAAGGCCAGAATCAAAATTTCTTGGCAAAGCCGGGAGTCAAACCCAGACCTACGGGGGTGACAGCCAAGAAAGCTATCTGCTGCACCACGAGGTGGTCTCGCGAAAATGTAATGTCTTGGTCATAAATATATTCTATATAAATCTACATGAAAATAGCCTACTGCCTATCCAAACATTTTCATAAATTTAAGTTTCATATACCATTTTAAAGCTCAATGGTTTTAAAATTTACAGTTATCTTAAGTCATAGCAACAGATTTCAATGTTTACATTAAGCCACATTGTTCAAACCTGTTCAGGGATGTCGGAAATTCCTCAGATAATGGCAAGCTGCAACTCACATCCTATTCTATTGTTGGGCAAGGACTTGATTCTCATCATTGCAGAAATAATCTGTTTAATACTAGCTGTAAACATGGCCAAGGTTTCATGTGATACAAGCTAAAGGTGTAGAATTTGGTATAAATGTTTATCTCAAGTATCCAGTACCAGTACCTCTATGTCAATGTTGCATAGGCATTGTGCTTGCTACACTTGTCATAGTATGTGGTACGGTATAAATTTCAGAATGTGCATCAATTTTAATTTCTACCGTTTGATTATTCATATTTTTGTGGGGGTCAGGAATCGTATGGTTTGTGAAGTGATGCTTAGGAAAAGTTGTCTCCTTTCTTTTTAAGGATGTGTGAAGGACAGAGTGGTGTGTCTTTATAATGACATACTAAAATTGTAATGGCTGATGAAGGATGTAATTAATATCCAGAACATGTCCTACTATTTGCACATTATTTATTCATTTAAGGGTTGATTAGGCAGAAAGATTTACAGAAGATTACAATTCAAGAAATATTATACTCATCAGAGTTAATTAGAGATGAATGAAACTGGGCAAGGTACTGGAAAAGCCTGTGACCTATTAAAAGGAAAGGTCCCGGTAGATTTCCCCTATATTGTTCAACCAGCCACATCTGGTTACGACCACTATATTCTTCCTGAAGTAACTCCACAGAGAGAATGAAAAGTGTCAAGAACAAACTTCTGCTTGCAATCGCACATTTTTCTGCATTACAGTATTACTTACTTGTTTACATGGTTTATGTAGAATCAACTCGTACAAATATTACAGTGAATTCTATGTCTGTGCCCCATCATATCCATAGTACCGTACCTAGAAGAATTTGCAGTAATTTATTTTCTGGCCATGAAAGCCTAAACATTCCAACTCAAACAGGCATATTTTTCTGCAAATGTTTGGGTATTCTGATATATTTTCATGGAAACATTTGACTTTTTTTTTTAAGAAACATTATTTTTTCCTGTTTTCAATTTTCAGAGGTGAAGCTCACCAATTTTGTGACTACATCCTGAAGTTGGTTGGCCTAGAAGCCTAGAGTATATAAAATATGGTAGCGAGTGTTTAATCGTAAAGAGGTTTTCTCAATAGTGATTTTTAATGCCCTGGCATTGTCATTGAGGAGCAAATTTAACTTCCTAAATACTGTAACATTTAAGTTGGTCTAACACGAAAGAAATTTAATAATACTATACCTGCAAGGTTTTAGCTACCTACTAAGAAAATTAATGTGCAATTTTTGAATGGAGCTACCTAGGCAAATCTTTACACCAAAAACCAACATATTGTTTATCGCTACCTTTTAGTGGAGAAACTAGAATTCATGTCAGATAACCTGCAGCTTCTGTGACTGATAACTATAGTTTTGTCTTGTTGTCAACAAATGTGATAGACAGGTCTGAAGCAGTTCATTATTTCAAAAACTGACTCTCTCTATCAGAAATCAAATCAGTGATTTGAGATCATGGCGATATCAGGAATGTTTGTTTATTGCATTACAACAAAGGATTTGGAAGTAATCTCATAAAGCAATAACTTCTAAATCAAAATAACTTACAATTTTATTGTTGGACAGCCAAAGGACTTAACATAATCCTCCATGGTTTTAGACAGGTGCAACGATCCATTAGTTCTGGGTTATCCCATCCCGTTAGAAAATGGAAGGATTGGGGTTTGAGGCCTAAGGATGTTGTACAACATTAACTGCAAATCACATCACCACACTGAAGACCTGGTTTGTGAAATAAGTTGGTTCATGTCCCTTCACCTGTCATTTCAAGTTAGCTTCCTTGTTTCTCATCTCAAAATGCTGAGATGGTGGCTTTCCCATAGACCACAGTCACTTCCCCATTCCTTTCTTAGCCTCTTCTACTTTCCATCTACGTTGAGGCTGCATGGATGATCCTTTTCTCTAGAATGAAAGGGCTCCATGACACTGTCAATTATGACGATAAAGACTTTGGGAGTGAAGTAAGGGGATAAAAGAAATATTCATATCCAAGAAATAAAAATAGCCAAACATATAAGCCCATTGTTTCCACAGCTACTGCCATGGTCTAGAAGTAAGCATAGCTGCCTTCTAACTGGTTGGCCCAGTTTTGAATCCTGGTTTTGCCAAGGAGAATTTAAATTTTGGCCTGTAGTCATGTGTACTTGGATGTGTGTATCATTTGTCTCATAAACTGCCTTATTGTGATGGCTGTATTAGTGTGTGCATTTATAATTTTAGGTGAGGATAGGGAAGGAGACGACTATGGCCTTACGTTAGGGGTAGCTTACCGTCTCGGCATTTACCTGCAGTAGAAGTGGAAAACCAAGGAAAACCACTTACAAGATGGCCGAGATGGGAATCAAATCACCTCTTCTCAGTTTTGCCTCACAAAGCTGAGTGTATCCCGTTCCAGCCCTCAGACCAGAATGCTAGTTGCTACACCACGAGGTGATCTAAGTGAAAAGGGATGGATTCTAATCCACCTCTTGGTCCTAATAGAAGTGAATTTCTATGGTTTCTAATTCCCCTTCCCCCCTCCCAGAATGCTCCATGCACCAAACATTCCATCTTCAAATTATTTTGCATGCCCAATTAAATGGAGTAATATAGCTCGGGTGGTGTTGGGGTAGCGCGCCTGCCTCGCATCAGGAGACCTCGGGTTCGATTCCAGGCTCCGTCAGGGATTTCAGAAACCGGCGTGAGGGCTGGAACTGGGTGTACACAGCCTCGCAAGGACAATTGAATAGCTGTCTGACAATGAGGCAGCGCCACGCTCATGGAGACCAAGATTAACGGCCGAGGGGACCCGAGGCGCTCACCACGCGTCACCACATAATCTGCAGGCCAAATGGCTGGGTGGCGATCGCTTAGTAGGCCTAGGCCCTTCATGGACTGTAGTGCCACGGGGTTGGTTTGTTTGTTTCGTTTTAATGGTAGTTCGGAGACTACGGTTTCAATAGTCTTCTTAGAATGTACAGTATATGGGTGTTAACTTTAAAAATACCCGCACGAGTCTCTCTGGAGGACTCACACATTATTACTATTACGTAAACATATCTTGCATAAGAATCATGGCCCTACTAATAATATAGTTCATCGTATCTTGGTGAGAAAAATACCTTACCTGTATGTGCATTTGCTCAAAGAACTTTTTCTTTTCTGAATTTTTATTCCATACATATTATTATTGTTTTTAAAATTAATATTAGGCATCCACCTATAAATTTTAACTCAACTAAAATTTGTATTATTTTGTGTTAAGAGGGACAGATGACCTTGCTGTTCCGCCCCATAAATAACAATAAATATCCATACTATGTGTGATGTTAATGAGCAATTCTGAGAATATTTACAGCAGATCTAGATTGCAGTCATGGACCACCTTGTGGCGTAATGACTACCATTCTTGGCTGTTGCCCCAGAGGTCTGGGTTTGATTCCCGGCTCTGCCAAGGAATGTAATTCTGGTCTAAGGGCTGCAACAGGGCACACTCAGTCTCGTGAGGCACAACTGAGAAGAGGAGGGTTTGATTCCCACCTCAGCCATCTTGGAAGTGGTCTTCCGAGATTTCCCACTTCTTCTGCAGGCAAATGCTGTGATGGTTCCTAAGTTAAAGCCAATGCCGCCTCCTTACCAATCCTCACCGGAATTGCAAATACACATACTCAGACAGGCATCACAATAACACAGGTTATCAATCAAAATTCCACACTCGTCCAAGTACACGGGGCTAAATGACCACGATGTCCAGGCCCCTGAAATGAAACAACAGATTGCAGTCGATGTACAGAAGTTGTCTAACATGGTGGCCAGATCGCTCCTTAGTGCCTCTTGGTCTATTGGAATGGCTGTAACATCCGGCGCATTATACCATAGTCGAACTGTTCCTCTATTGGAGCACGAAGATTGGGATTCTCTGCCGTCACTGTCTCATGAAGCCATAGCCAGGTGGCTATGCTAATGCTTGTTGTTTCATGTAGGAGGTTGTACATCATGGTCGTCAGCCCTGTGTACTTGGGCGTGAGAAGAAACCCATACAACAGGAGCAATCGAGTGTGGCAACGGGTGGGTGAGAGATTTCACAAGCTCTTCATCCAGGAACGCCTCCAACAGCAAGGAAATTGTCATGTTTTGTGGTGGGATCATGTTTGGTCGACGTACGCCTCTAATTCCTATCCACAGTAACATGACCGGTCTGGTACACAGAGACAACATCCTCAAACCTGTCGTTACAGGATTCGCTGCCACAATGGGTGAGGGCTTTACACTAGTGGACGATAATGCTCATCGAGCTAGGGTGGTCATCAGTTCCTTCAGATGCAAGGCATACTGAGAATGGAGTGGCCTGCATATTCTGCGGACATGAACAGTATCGAACATCCATGGGAAAAGATTAAGAGTGCAGTTTCGCACTGTCCCAATCCTCTAACAAACAAACAAACAAACATTCAGCAACTGATTGAAGCTGCTTTCAAAGAGTGGGATAATCTGCCCCAAACCCGGTTGGTTCGTAGTTCGGTATGCCTCTTAGTCGGCAAGCATGCCTTAGGGCTCGTGGTGGCCATACATGGTATTGATATGCCCCAACTAGAAAAAGATTGCCACTTTTGTTAAGCTTTTAGTGTTTGTCTCTTTTGCACAACATATTGTGTGTTGTTTTTCTTTGTATGCCATTACATACTACCTTACCAGGGAATTGTTACTGCTAGACGTGGAGCACGGCTGTTGTGTATACATTACGTCAGCTCGCCTCGCTATGGCTGCCGCGAGCGGTTGCTGGCCAAGAGGGGGAACGCATGCACAGTCGTACAATGAGAACACACCGCACAGCGCACGACCCAGCACGAATCATGCACACAAATGACATGCGATGGGGTTTCTCTGGCGACAACTGCACGTCTATCGCAGGAGTGTGGCTGGGCGGAGTGCATTAGTTCCGATTTCCGCCACCGGTAACAATTCGCTGGTAGGATAGTACACATAGCAAAACACTAAATCCCAATATGCAAAACCTTTTTTGGAGTACTGTTCAAGTTACAAACACTGCTAGTCACCATAACACTCTAGGGGCAGATGACCTCGAAGTTCCGCCCCTTAAAACAACAATTACATTACATTCACCACAACACTGATTATCAAATACCATGCACACACAAGTACACGGGTCATAGACCAAAGAGGTCCTAATTGGAACTATAATAATATATACAGTACCGGTATGTCAAAAAATATGGTTATATAAATGACTCCAGATTATAGCTTACCAAGAGGCATACATAGGCCTACTTTGAACCGGCCTTGGTGGCCGAGAGCGCTAATGTGCTATCTCGTGCCTCGCTGGCATCGGGAGAGCGTGAGTTCGAATCCCACCTCTACCGTCCTGAAAATGGTTTTCGTGGTTTACCATTTTCACTACCAGGCAAATGCCGGGACGGTTCCTTTCAATAAATCCACGGCCAATTTCCCTTCCCTGACCCGTCCTGAAAAGAAAAGTACATGGCCATTGGCTGCATTAATAAAATTATACATACTTTGAAACTTTAGTGTTTAAAATAAGACTGCTGTTAAGACTTGAAACTGAATCCCAGCACTCTGCGCAGAGTGTGAACTGATAACACCACGATAGCCCTTTGTTAACTCTTGGGCCTAGTAACTGAAACTATGGCATGTAGTTAGGCCTCCTAATGACCAGTATTAATTCTGCTATGATGTACATGTTGCTTACAGGTACCAACTGGAAAGACCTGCCCCAGGCCTCTCCAAAAGCAACACAGCATTATGAGCCTAACATTTCTCTCATCCAGGTGTAAAAACCATCCATCGCATGGAAAACTCATCCTACATTATCTCCATTTCTGCAGAATGGGGAGAATAAGGAGTTGACATACCACTGACAAGTAAAAAGTGCGGTGCGGATAGATGGCAACTTATTAGTCGTGACGAGGTTAAAGTTAGGTCTGATTGGTGTTAAGCTATGGTTAGAGCAAGTTTAGGACTGAGCGTTTTACTTGATTGATTGGCGACACCATTGCACATAGTGTTATTTACCAGTTATATTACTTTATTACATTCACTAGCGACAGAAAGCAAAGCAAACTTGTAGCTTCATGTGGCTATCGTGATCATAAGCCACAGAACCTTTCTTTTTTATATTTGGAATTTGAACCACGGGATGCAACTCTGGAATTCTAACATGCATTAACCAAGAATCAAAACCCAGTCCAAAACTATAATATGACGACTTTAGGATCTCCGAATGGAGATCTGGGTGTGACCTTGGCTTCTAGGATTAAAGAAGCAGGCCTCTGTACGAAGGGTGGTTGGCCGGTTTACTTACTGTAAGCCCTGAGCTTGTATTTCAGCTTTACTTTACTTATTTTTAGGCCATCTGTAGGCTAAACAAAACAATCTACCAGTAAATGTAAGTTATAGTCTATTTGTTGAATCTGAAAGCTACTTGTTGCTCCTATAATAGGCATACAAAGACGTGGAACTAATAAAGGTAATGAAAAGAGATTCCTTAGCACATGACTTACAGTACCGGTATTGAATTCTTCTTGGAACACAAGATAATGAACGGAAGTGTGAGTAGGCTAAGAAATAAGGAGTAAGAAGTAGCCTAGGCATATCATGAAATGTGAAAATAACACTGCATAATAAGGCTGTCCCCACCCATCAACATGACTTTTTATTGACTAAATAAATTCCCGGGTATTTACGTTAGGAAGCTAAGAACATTAAAAATTAACACTTATTTACAGTTTCTGTAGAAAACTTGAATTGCATTATCTCAGACTACAAAAGTTTAAGAAACAAAATCCACATTTCCCCCACACTTTTCAATATATCGTGTGTTAATTTAATCATTAAAAACATATCATAACCTTTCATCGTCACGATGCAATCACAATGCGACACCACAGGACTGGAGGAGGAATGTGGTGTTAAACATTAAATTCCACACTTCTTAGAATTAAAACACAGTAGTATTAACACTTTCTATTTTCTTGTTATTTATTTTCCTAAAATATCTGATTATAATGAGAGCTAGTGTGTTGAAATAGAGTTAAATAAATGACATAAAATATACATTCATCAATCAGCTGTTTATCATGTGGTTGTCCATAAGTGGTGCTACCTAGCGGCTTACAGGTGTATTGGTGCTCCCCCTTATCAATTGTTTTTTTGAAAATCCGTTCTTCCGGTTTTGCCGAAGTGTCCATACTGTATTGGTATCTATACTGTGATTTATATATCTTCTGTTTACTTGTTTTACCTCGCTTTATGTAACCTGTGAACATGCTGAACGCAGTATTCAGCGAAACGTCAGGACGACAAAATGTCCTTGGAACACGACCTATAAGCCCGCGAAACAGAGATTCCTATTTCAACGCCGGTCGTGAAAGTCTACATTTTTACTTAATTCGCCTCTACGGGGAGGAAATATCACACTTAGTTCGTCGCTTTGAGAGGTTAAGGAAGAAAAAGTCGCAACTTCTGTCATCACTCGCGTTTCTTCTTCGATGCCGAGACACAGGTATGATTCCCAAGTTTATTAAAATGAAGAGACCACTAACCTCAGCTAGAGCCCATAGAATATATGATCGAACTGAACGTTCGCTATTACGTGAACGCATAAGCTTTGCACGTAAGGGGCTCGCTACTACAGATCAGGCACTCTTACAGCTGCACTACCGCATCAGCAGCACACTCTCATATCAGGACTGGGAAAATGTAGATCGTATCACCTTCTACTCTATGCGTTCAACATTTGAACAGTCTAGCATCCGGCAGAAGAAAAAGTTTGAGCGGTTACAGAGAGACCAACCCGCGCCAGTACCTGCGCCTACGCTGGACATCTCACGGACAATTGTTAACCTGACCAATCGCCACCTGTCAGAGTGGGAAATCTCTATACTAGCGAAAGGAGGGAATTACGCAGTGACCCCTTATTCGATTCCCGTGGAAGACATTGTCGCCAATATTGAAGCGGCAATCCGTGAGCTACCATCTGAACAAGCAGATGAAATCCGTCATGAAGCCTCACGTATAATCAAGAAGGCACCGGCACCGCAGAGTAACCTCACACCTCAGGAGAGAAAGGCTATAAAGACTCTCAACATGGACGAGAGCATAATCATTCTTCCTGCAGACAAAGGGAACGCAACGGTTATCTTGGACATGGACGACTACACTGCCAAGGTTTTGGAAGTTTTAGACCCGGGTACCTACCGCAAACTACTGAGAGATCCTACCAACCGGATTCTTCGTGAAACAAACGGCCTGATCAAGGTATCTTCGCTACCTGAAAACGTAAAGAAGGGAACCACCAGAAGTGAAGCTTTACCACCAAGACTTTATGGTTTACCTAAAATACACAAAGATAATGTTCCTCTTCGTCCTATCGTGAGTGCTATTGGATCACCAACTTATAGCATTGCCAAACATTTAGCTACCTTACTTCAACCACATATCGGCGGTACACAGTCGTTCGTCAAAGATTCCGGCCATTTCATTGAAAAATTGAAAACTATTCAACTAGACGCTGGTGACTTACTAGTAAGTTTTGACGTGGTCTCTCTTTTCACGAAAGTACCTATAAAGGTAGCCCTGGAGTACATCGCACGGATTTTTCCTGATGATATCACCGCCTTATTCCGCCACTGCCTCACCGCTAGCTATTTCCTGTGGAAGGGTGATTTCTATGAACGAATTGATGGGGTCGCCATGGGCAGTCCCCTTAGTCCGGTGATCGTGAATTTCTTCATGGAACAATTTGAACAAATAGCACTAGAGACCGCACCTTTGAAACCTAAAGTGTGGCTACGATACCTTTGTATTATGGGGCCATGGTAAAGATCAATTAAATCTGTTTTTACAACATCTTAACAGCCAGAACTCGAACATTCAGTTTACCATGGAGTTAGAAAATGAACAGAAAATCGCGTTTCTCGACGTTATGGTAACGAAGACCGCTGATCTAACTTTGGGACATACAGTTTACCGTAAGCCGACCCATACTGACCGATATCTACATAAGACGTCCAACCACCACCCACGACAGAAATACGGAGTTATAAAAACACTGGCTGACCGCGCTAAAAGAATTTGTGAAAAGCAGTGCCTAAAACAAGAAATTGAACACCTCAACGAGGCCTCACGCGCGAATGGGTTCAGCCAGAAAGATATCCAGCGAGCACTCCATCCGAGACGTCCAACTACAAGGGTAATTGGAGACAAGCAGCCCCTGGCTAGAGCTTTTCTTCCATATATAAAAAAGGTCACGGACAGAATAGGGAGGCTACTCGAGTCCCATGATATAAAGACCATATACAGGCCTACACGAAAAATTAAGGACATGTTTAGGTCCGCTAAAGATAAGCGACATCCTCATACCGCGGCAGGGGTTTATAAAATCCCGTGTGATTGTGGCCAAGTATATATTGGAACAACGAAAAGAAGTATTGCCACTCGCCTCAAGGAGCACGAACGACACAGCCGGCTGGGACAAACAGATAAATCCACTGTAGCAGCACACTCGCTACTTGCAGGTCACGATATAAGATATGGAGACACCGAAGTTCTGTCCACCACGGTGTCTTATCATGCCAGGCTACAAAGGGAGGCCATTGAAATCCTGAAGCATACTAACAGCTTCAATCTTAAGGAGGAAGCAGAACGTGTGAACAGAGCTTGGCTTCCAGTCCTTAATCCCCTCAAGCCTGCCCTTATTGACCGTCGTAGACGAGAAGATGCAACAGACGAGCAGCCCTGTCCTTGATGCATTATTTTTATGTGGTACGCCGTTGCTATGGTAGCCTCTATGTGTGGGTTGTTGACTATTTATATATCTTCTGTTTACTTGTTTTACCTCGCTTTATGTAACCTGTGAACATGCTGAACGCAGTATTCAGCGAAACGTCAGGACGACAAAATGTCCTTGGAACACGACCTATAAGCCCGCGAAACAGAGATTCCTATTTCAACGCCGGTCGTGAAAGTCTACATTTTTACAAAAAACTGAGCCTACAAAACATTATCTAGTCTGGTTCCTGATAATAATGGACTTACTGAATATGAAACGTATTTTGAAGGTCGTCTTAAATCCTATTTTATACGTTGTGATACGTGTAAGGATTTAAATTCATACCTTAAATAATCCAAGCTATACAGAAAGAACAAGCAAACCACAAGAAGATAAAAGTTGATATTGTGGCTGAATGTAGATTTTTTCATAGTCTACCAATGAAATTACAGATCGTGTTTTTAAAACACGTAATCCGGCCATATTTTTGAAAACAGACTTAAGTAGTTTCTTGGAAACTCAATTTAAAAAGTTAACTACGGAAATGGAGGAATCTGAGCTAAAAGGCAGTAATTGGGCGTTACTAGCTGTTGAAGGAGTGCGATTGAAAATAAATAAGTATTATCCCTTGCCTGGAAGCACATATATTCCATTACCAGCAGCTGTAAAAGCAAGAAATGCCTGCATTTATCCTCAAAACTTTATGGACGAGATGTGTTTTATGTATGCCATTTTAGCAAAACTGGTTAAAATGGATGCTCAAGGCATTAGTAAATACAAGGACCTGGAAAACAAGTATGATTTTTCAGTGATATCGTTTCCTACATCGCTAGCTGACATTACCAAATTTTAAAAAGCCAACGACATATTCATGAATGTATTTGGACTGGAAGAAGACGACTAACTGTTTCCTTTAAATGTTGTGGTTCAAGAGCTACAAGACCATCGCGACCTTCTTCTGTTCAGTTCTTCATGCGGCCAGAACCACGACGTCTTTATCAAAGATTTTGATAAACTAGTAGGACATCAGATTACCAACCGTGAACATAAGATACATACGTGTAAACGGTGTTTTACTCACTTCAATAATCAATATGGGCAACGAGGGATAGATAAATAAAAAGAACATAGAGCTTTGTGTGTCCTGCATGACATTGCTAGGGTTGAAATGCCTATCAAAACCCCAATTCTTAAATGTGGAAAAAATGCTGAGAATACCTTACGTTATCTATGCAGATTTCGAAAGTATACTCTTGCCATATCAAACATGTGTACCTAATCCTAAGGAAGTTTTACAGTTCCATACCAGAGTCATGTTCCTATGAGCTTTGGTAGATATGTTATTCCTTCACCAGCTGTGGAACACATAAAGACACACCTTCCGAGCCAACCTGTTATTTATCGTGGTCCTGACACTGCAGAAAAGTTTATGGACTGTTTGATAACAATAGCTAATGAAATTGATAGGCTTTACAGCTTAAGTGTTCCAAACGCTTTAACCCATTATCAAGAAGCAGAGTACCAATCTTCTGAAACCTGTTATTTGTGTCATAAAACATTTACCAATGAGGACTGGAAAGTTAGAGATCATTGTCATATTACAGGCGAATACCGTGGAAGTGCTCATAATAACTGTAATTTGCGGTGTAAAACACGTTATCCTGTTCCTGTATTTCTAAACAATATGAGTGGATATGATGCAAATATTATTGTAAAGCAGTTGGGATGTACTACTGAGAAAGTGGACGTTATCCCTAACTCCAATGAAAAGTACATTCCTTCACCAAATATGTGGGAAATATTAAGCTTTGATTTGTGCATACATTTCGGTTAATGCCGAGTAGTTTAGAAAACTTTGTTACAAACCTAACAGACAAGTACTTTGGAAAAGAAAATGCAACGCTTATGACTCATAAGGGTGTATTTCCTTATGATTACATTGATTCATGGGAAAAATAAGTGAAAAGTTTTTACCTCCAAAATAGGCATTCTTTAACAAATTAAGTCAAGAAGATGTTAGTAAAGAAGACTATAAACATGCCGAAAACGTATGGAATCAGTTCAAAATTTAAACTCTAGGGGAATATAGTGACTTCTACCTAACTTCAGATGCACTCCTTCTTGCAGACAGCTTTGAAACGTTTAGAAACAAAACACTAGAAACACACCGAGTGGATGCTGCACACTTCTTTACTTCGCCTGGTTCAAGTTTCGAGGCAATGCTCCTTTAGAGTGGAATTGAACTGGAATTGTTTCAGGATTACGATCAGATTCTTTTAATAGAATCTGGAATACGTGGAGGAATATGCCAGTTGTCTCATTGGTATGCTGAAGCTAACAATAAATACATGGAAACATTTAATTCTGAGAAACCGTCACAGTTTATTACCAATGATGATGCCAACAACCAATACGGGTGGGCTATGTGCCACTCCCTTCCTTACGGTGGATTTCAGTGGGTTTCTCCAAATACCGTTGATCTAGAAATGCTAAAGGAAGACGACCCTGTCGGATACATTCTAGACGTTGATGTCGATTATTCGTCTGACCTTCATGATCTACACAACGATTTACCTTTTCATACCAGAGTGTATACAACCTAAGGATTCACCTCTAAAGAAACTAATTCCTCATTTTGGAAATCAAAGGTGATACGTTGTTCATTACATGGCACTTAAACAGGACTAAAATTAATAAAAACTCGTCGCGTGTTAATGTTTCAACAGAGACCAAAGCTAAAGGCATACGTTGATTTTAATAACCACCTTCGAAAACAGGCCAAAAATGATTTTGAGAAAAATCTGTACAAATTATTCAACAATGCAATTTTTGGAAAAACAATGGAAAATATCCGTAAAGGAATAGATATACGTCTTGTAACTGACAGCAAAAAGGCTGAACAGCTAATAGCTAAACCAACATTTATCGATAGAACAATTTATGGTACTAACCTAGCTGCTTTCCACATGACTAAACGTAGCTTTGTATTCAATAAGCCTATATATATTGGAATGTGTATACTGGATATTTCAAAAAACTCTTACGTATTCCCACCACTATGATGTCCTGCTACCCTATTATGGGATCGAAAATCTTAAACTAATGTATATGGATACGGACTCGTTCATTTATTTGGTTAACTCCCACGATGTTTATCAAGACAAGTTGAATTTTCTAGAACATCTGGACACATCTGATTATCCTACTAATCACATATGTTACTCTACATCAAACAAGAAAACATTGGGAAATTTTAAAGACGAGGCTTGTGGACGCATTATTAAAGCATTTGTTGGACTTATAGAGCTAAAATGTATGCTTTAGACATAAATGGCATAGAAATAAAATAAAAAGATTAAAGGTATTAGCGAGGCGTTGTCAAAAATTGTGTAAGTTTTTAAGATTACAAGGAATGTATCATGAAAAACGAGGTAAAAAGAATACCAATGAACATTATCGCTGCTAAACAACATAACGTATCATCTATAAAACTAAACAAAATTGCTATGTGTCCTGGTGATGATAAAAGAGTACGGTAATTGATTCTAATGGTATAGCTACACATGCATATGGTCATTACTCTACCGTTAACCATACTTAAATGGTTAAGTTATGGATATCAAAATCCTAAAATTAAACAGGAAATATATTACTCTACCTGCATCTAGCAAATACATAAACCAAAACAATTTAAAAATAAAACGGTAGCACTACAAAAATAAAAACCACCTATCAAGCAACAAGAAAAGAAAAAAATGGTCTTAATACTCAAGAATAAAAAAAATCAAAACAAAAAAATAAATAAACCAACTGTACAATTTACAACAAAAAATAAAGAAAAAATGTATTATGTGTAACTATTGTAAATGTACTTATATATAAATTAATAAAAAATATTGTATTGTACACTACTCTACACAAAAAATGATACTATCTTGGCGATGACCTAAAAATCTGAAAAAAATAACACGTTTCAGAAACGGTATTATTTATATTATTATTATTATTATTTTCTTTTACATCGAATTTTATGTATTTGAATTATTTATCTATTTATTTATTTATTTATTTAATTTATATATTTAATTAATTTATTTCATTTATTTATTTAATTTATTTATGATTATTATTATTATTTTCTTTTTCATCGAAATTTATGAACTCGTCTCAATCAGTGCCCCTTACTGTCTGGTCATTTTCCGAATAGTTTTTTTTTTAAACTTGTCCCCTGAGTATTACTATTATTATTATTATTGATATTTGTTATTATCATTATTTATTTATTTATTTAGTATGTTTCGACCCATACAGGATCACATAAAGCAAGTTATGATCTGTTGCTGTTATTTATCTTGTTCTTCCAGAATTCTTTCATCATGTCGCTATGTTTAGATCGACGTTCGTCAGTCCATTTTCCCCTAGGTCTGCTGGGCTTATCTTCTGATGCAGCTTCCCAAGTGTAGATCTTATGTCTGAAAGTTTTGCGGTCTTCGATATCTGTGGGTGTGATGTTGGCGTTATTGAGATCTGTTTGGACTTGTTTAATCCTAACCGTTGTCTTTAATTTTTGTGAGTACATCAATATTTTCTTTGTTAATCGGTTGTCATCTAGCCTCATAATGTGTCCATAAAATTTCAAGCGTCGTTTACGGAAATCGGTTTCAATATTTGAATATTTTTCTGTGATCTTGTGCGATTGTTAACGATATCCTTCATCTGTAAGTCTTGGGTCAAGAATTTTTTGGATGATTTTCCTTTCAGCTTTCTTGATTTTTTCAAGATACCCTTTATAATTGAGGTTTAAGGTCTCACTGGCGTAGAGTGTTTCGGGTTTGATGACCGTCGCGTAATGTCGAATTTTAGTGTTAATGCTCATGCATTTTTTGCTGTAGATGTTTGCGGTTTTCCCATATGCTTTCCGCATTTTGAGTTCACGAGTTCTTTGTGCTATTCTTTCAGTGCCTGTAGGTTCAATAATTTCACCTAAGTATTTGAAATGATTAACCTTGTTGATTGAACCGTATTTTGATACCAAAGTTTGGGTTTCAATGTGTTTTGTAGCCATGAATTCAGTTTTTGTGAAGGAGATTTGCAACCATACTTTCCCAGCACATTCTTTGAGGACTTCAATCTGGTGAATTGCCGTTCGTTCATCTCCGGAGAGGATTGCCAAATCATCAGCAAAAGCTAAGCATGTAACATTGATATTATCCTTCTGTCTTCCTAACACGACAGGTTTCCATATGTTGCGACTTTTTAATTCTTTTTCCCATTCTTTGATGACCTTATCGATAACGATGTTGAACAGCAATGGAGAAAGTCCATCACCCTGACGAACACCAGTTTTAATGGGAAAAGGTTGGGAGATCTCTCCAATGAATTTGACCTTGGAAATTGTGTCGGTTAAGGTTTGTTGGATGAGTCGTCTCGTCTTCGGATCGAGATGGTTTTCTTCGAGTACATTAAAAAGAGATTTTCGATCAATGGAGTCATAAGCCTTCTGAAAGTCGACAAATGTACAGATGGTTGGGAGATTTCGTGTGGTTCGAAGTTTCAAGGTGGATTTCAGATTGAAGATTTGTTCGACGGCTGATCTGTTTGGTCTGAAGCCAGCCTGATATTCACCGATGAGTGGCTCGAGTTGTTCTTGCGTGCGTTGTAAAAGACAGGCGGAGAGGATTTTATAAGCGATGGGTAAGAGGGAAATTCCTCTGTAGTTATTTACATCAGATTTATCTCCTTTCTTGTGGATTGGGTGGATGAGTGCGCATTTCCATTCGTCCGGTAGTTTTTCATTTCGCCAAATGTCCTGAATGATCTGTGTGATTTCCTGTAGCGATCGTGATCCTAGATTTTTCAATAGTTCTGCGATGATTCCGTCTTCTCCTGATGTCTTTCCGTTCTTGAGTTTTTTGATGTGGTGATGGATTTCTTCTTGCGTTGGTGGTTTGGCTTCGGGTCGTATGTGTTCTGGGACTGTGTGTATAAATCGCTCAGGTGGTTCAGGACAATTGAGGAGGTCAGAAAATTAACGTGCTAGTTCTTCACAGTTTTCTTGGTTAGTGAGTGCGAGACTTCCGTCTTGTTTCTTGAAAGTCAAATTTTGCGGTGTGTAACCTTTAATTCTGTTCCCGAAGGTTTTATAAAAATCTCGACTGTTGTGATTCCTGAAGTCATCCTCGATTGACTGAAGTTGCTTAGTTATAAAATTACGTTTAGTTGTCCTGATAATTTTGGTTGCCTGTTTTGCGGACGCCGAGAAAGTGTTGTAAAGTTTCTGGAGATTTGTGGCTATTGTATTTTTGGAATGCGATTCGGCGATCAATAATGACTTGATCACAGTTGGAATCCCACCAGGGGTGTTCTGCTTTCTTTTTTAGTGGAATCAGTTCTTTGGCTTTTCTGATAATTTTGCTGCAGAAGTCCGTCCAATTGTTCACTGGTTCTTTATCCCATTCTTCTGCGATTTTTGTTTCTTGAATTTTGGATGTGTCAAATTTTGGGATGTAATATATTTTTTTTATGAATCCTCTTAGGTGAAAATTTCATTTTGATTTTTGAGAGATAATGATCTGAATCAATGTTTGCCCCTCGTCGGACTTGAACGTCATGGATGGTTCTATAGTGTGCATGGGAGATGGCAACATGATCAATTTGGTATTCACCGAGATGTTGAATGGGAGATCGCCAAGTTTTCTGTTTGTGTGCAGGTTTCCTGAAATGCGTAGACATAACTTTGAGATTGAATTGATGACAAAATGTTACCAATCGTGTGCCATTGCTGTTTGTATTTTGGTGTGCAGAATTTTTGCTAATGATTTTTCGATAGATTTTTTCTTTGCCAAGTTGGGCATTGAAATCTCCCATCAGGATTTTCACGTCATCATGATGAATGTTACTCATAATTTTTTCCAGTTTTTTCCAAAATTTTTCAACATTTTCAGGATTTTTCTGTTGTCGATGTTAGTAGGTGCATGAGCATTGACAAGAGTGTATTTCTTGTTGGCGCTCTGGATGCGCATGGTCATAATTCGATCATTAACGGGTGTGACTTCTTTGACGGAGTTAATGATGGATTTGTGGACAAGAAAAGCCATTCCGAAGTTTGGTGCACCTTTCGCGACTCTCTGTAATGTTTTGCTCTTGAAAATGCGGTAATTTCCATAGTCCTTAGTTTCGTTGTCAGTCATTCTAGTTTCTTGAAGAGCAAGAATGAGAATTTTTTGTCTGTCGATTTCTTGCGTGAGATTGTATAATTTTCCAATTTGAATTAGGGTATTAATGTTTAGTGTTCCAATGAATGGTTTCTGTTTGTAGGGAAGGTGACCAGAGATCTCCGACTCTCTCTGCTGCGCTTGCCTGGACTCCCCAGAATCCGAAAGTCCGGTTGCCGATTGTGGACGGGAGGATTGGGTACCACCTGAGGTAGAGTTGTGATTGCTTGCACAGTTCATGTTTGCTTGTACTTGATTTGTTTGGCCTGGTGAGTGCCAGGACCATATAGGACCAGAGGTTGTTGAGGCCTTTGGAACATCGTGTTTCCAGCCGAGCTCACTGAGCTAACAGACGCTGACCATTAGCCGCTGGATACCAGTACAGACACTAATGGATTTAAATTGCATCAAAGATAGTTCTTCCACCTTCTTCGCCGTTGGGAATTATTTTCCTCTTCCGCCGTTGCAGCTGTTGACCATCCTTGCATTTCCCCCAACACTGATCGGCTCGCCGACCTAGTTTCCCGCTGGGATTGGTTACCCAACCTTCCACTAGGTTGCTCGGCTTAACAGTGGCACCTCGGGTAGGTTACATGTTGGAGTTGGAGTGACAGAGGCTAGTTGGATTAACTTGGTGAATCCAATGTATTGCGCATATCACTCTCATTATGCCACCTATTATCATTATTATTATTATTATTATTTTCTTTTACATCAAAATTTATTTATTTTAATTAATTATCTATTTATTTTATTTATTTATTTAATTATTTAATTAATTTATTTTATTTATTTTATCTAATTTAATTAAGATTATTATTATTATTATTATTATTCTTTCCGATGAGGCCTGCTAGGGACCACGTGCCAAATTCAACTCTTCACACTTTGTTGTTTTCTCTTCCGTTCCCTCCAGTACTCCTTCATCCGTTCACTATGCTGCTTCTTTCTGTCCTCGGACCACTTCGCACCAGGTTTCTTTGGCAATCTTCCTTGGAATCCTTTCATACTTAATACCCTTTTTCTAAAGATCTCTCTGTTCACCGTTTCTTCTTCACTTATATTATTTCTTTCTAAATCTTTCTTTACTTCTTGAATCCAGCTAGTTGTTGCCCTTTTCTCCCAAAAGTACTTGAATATCCTTTTTGTTAATCTGGAATCATCCATTCTGTAAATATGTCCAAAAAATTGCAATCTCCTTTTTCTTATCGTTTCTGTTATATTTTCTATGTTCCTGTATATTTCATCATTAGATCATAATTTCCATACTTCTGCTGTTTTCACTGGGCCTAAAATTTTCCTCATGATTCTCCTTTCTAGTACTTCAAGTTTATCTAATCTATAGTTTAGTACCAGACATTCACTTGCGTATAGGCATTCCGGTTTCACCACTGTAGTGTAGTGCCTTATTTTAAGATTTTTAGATAAGCACTTTTTGTTATAAAAATTCTCACTGATACCATATGCTCTTTCCATCTTGTGCTCCCTTTCTTCTACCGAAGATTTTTCTAAACCATTTTCTTGAATTATTTCTCCTACATATTTGAATTTCTTTACTTTTTCCACTGGGCCAATATCTGTTGCCAAATATTTTGAAGCGTTCTTGATGTTTGTAATAAATTTAGTTTTTTCTACGGAGATTCTCAAACCTGTTTTGTTGGCTATTTCTTCCAAGAGATTGATTTGTGTTGTTGCACTTGTTAGGTTTTCTGACAATATTGCAAAATCGTCTACAAATGCTAGGCAACTCATTTCAATGCCTTTGTTCCTTCTCCTCAAACTTACTGGCGAAATGGTATGTTCTTTTAGCTTTAAATTCCAAATTCTTACTATTTTCTCTAAAACACAGTTGAACAAAAGGGGTGATAAACCATCACCCTGCCGTACACCTGTATTTATCTTAATAGATTTTGATATCTCACCCATAAATTTTACTTTTGAAATCGTGTCAGTAAGGGTTTCACGTATTAGGTTTGTCAATTTAGTTTTCACTCCAAATTCACGAATTGTTTTATCTATGGTTTCTCTATCAACCGAGTCAAAGGCCTTTTTAAAATCTACAAAAGTCACAACTATGTCCTTTAAATTCAGTATCCTATGGCGAATTATGGATTTTAAGTTAAATATTTGTTCTGAACAAGATCTGCTGTACCTTTTCGAAATCCAGCTTCATACTCGCCCAGTTGCTTGTCAAGTGATGTTTCTACTCTATTCAGCAATATTTTTGAAAATACCTTGTTTGCAATTTGAAGAAGAGAGATGCCTCTATAGTTTTCAACGTTTTGTTTGTCCCCTTTTTTATGCAATGAGTGTATTAGAGCCACTTTCCATTCCTCTGGAATCCTCTCTGTTCTCCAAATATCTTCAAAGATTAACTGCAGCTCTTCAATGATTTTTGATTGAGACCATTTCAAAAGTTCAGCTGTTATGGAGTCCTCTCCGCTAGCTTTATTATTTTTTAGATTGTTAATTGCTTCTTTAATTTCTTCAGCATTGGGTGGTATATCTTCTTCCAGATTTTCTGTTGCTTGTGAGAATTCCAACTTATGATCTGGTTCAGGGCAGTTTAAAAGTTGATCAAAGTGCTTCGCAAGTATTTCACAGTTCTCAACATTACTTAGGCCAAGTCTACCATTTTCATCTTTAAAGCATATGCTAGGCGCTTGATACCCCTTTAATTGACTCTTAAAAGTCTGATAGAAGTTTCGAGAGTTATTATTAACAAAGCTGTCTTGCAGGTCAGTAAGTTGTGATTTTTCGAATGATCTTTTAACTCCCCTTATTATTCTAGCAGTGTCTTTCCTTTGCTGTTTGAATTGGTCATAATGTTCCATCTTTCCAGAGCATTTCCACTTTTTCCATTGTTTTGTTCTCTCTTGTAACGTATCCTCACATATTTGATTCCACCAAGGTTTCTTCTTAGGTTTGGCTAGACCAAACGTCTTCTGAGCTGCGTTGGTTATTTTGTTAGATAAATCTTGCCACTTCCCATGATGAGTTACTTTTATTTCTTCCTGAAAATTTTCCAATGTTTCTTGTGTAATTTGAAGTCTATTTGTGTTATATTTATTTACTCTTTCCCCTCTTCTGTGGTTTCTGTTGGGTAAGAATTTGAGTTTAATTTTAGACAAATAGTGATCAGAGTCAAATTCTCTGCTTCTTATAACCTTGACATTCATAATTTCTTTCATGTTTCTTTTGGATATACCTACATGATCCAGTTGAAATTCACCTAGTATTGGATTTGGAGAAATCCATGTTTTAGCTTTTCTTGGCAATTTCTTGAAGAAAGTTGACATTAACTTAAGTTGAAAGTTTTTACAAATAGTAATTAATCTCATCCCATTTCTGTTTGTTCTTTGGTGTGCAGCATATTATCCCACTATTGGTCTATGAATCCTCTCTCTTCCTATTTGGGCATTGAAATCTCCAAGTAATATCACCACATTTGATTTTGGGATTTTAGATATTTCATCGTCTAGGAGGTCCCAGAATTCCTCTACTTTATTTGGGTTCTTCTTGTTGTCTTCGTTTTTGGCGCATGACAATTAACAAAAGTATATATTTTATTTTTTCATGTTATTGTCAAAAGACACATCCTTTCTGAGCGTGATTTGAATTCAGTTACATTGGCTAATAGACGTTTATGGACATAAAAGGCTGTTCCCAAGAGTGGCATTCCGTTCATAATTTTAATCGCAGGTTTACCTTTAAAGATTCTATAATCTTTCGTTTCTGTCACATTCTCATCCAAATATCATGTCTCTTGTACTGCTAAAATTTGAATTTCGTTTCTATCTAAAAGCAGTTCTAATTCCTTCTGTTTACCCACCTTCAGATAAGAATTTACATTCAAAGTACCTGCAAAAAATTTATGTTTAAACTTAAGTCTGGAAGGATTCCAAGGATGCTCCGACTCATCCCTATTGCAGATGTTGGGACTCCCCAGAACCCCAGGTCCCGATGCATTGCATAACGCAATGGTGGATTTCTCTTCCGAGCTGCCACCTGGGGTAGTGCTATTATTATTAATATTATTATTATTATTATTTTCTTTTTCATCAGTGCCCATTACTGTCTGGTCATTTTCCGAATAGTTTTTTAAAACTTGTCCCTTTAGTATTATTATTAATATATTTTATTATTATTATTATTTATATTATTATAATTTTCTTTTTCATCGAATTTTATATATTTATTTTATTTATTTTATTTATTTTATTTATTTATTTATTTTATTTTCGATTAGTATAGGGTTTATGAAGACTAACAAGTCCGAGAACGAAGATGGAAAAGGTTTCGAACATTTTCGAAAGGAAAAAGTTTCGAAAATTTTCGAAAAAGCCTCTGGGAGAGAGACGAGATGGCCGTTCCCGATGGTTACCCATTTTCGTCGAGTTTCGAAGTCTAGTCCTGCCGCTTACCCACAGTTTCGACGAGAAGGCTGCTCCCAGTGCCTGACCAAATTTTCGATTATATAATTGCTCCCGCCGTTTACCCACCATTTCGATCCCGCTGTTTTTGAAGAGTAACAACTCCGAGAACGAAGACCGAAAAGGTTTCGAACATTTTCGAAAGGAAAAAGTTTCGAACATTTTCGAAAAGGCCTCTGGGAGAGAGACGAGATGGCCGTTCCCGTTGGTTAACCATCTTTTCGATCAGATGTCTATTCCCGCCGTTTAACCCATCATTTTCGACGAGTTTCGATGGCTAGTCCCGCCACTTACCCACTATTTCGACGAGAAGGCTTCTCCCAGTGCCTGACCAAATTTTCGATTATATAGCTGCTCCCGCCGTTTACCCACCATTTCGATCCCGCTGTTTTTGAAGAGTAACAACTCCGAGAACGAAGACCGAAAAGGTTTCGAACATTTTCGAAAGGAAAAAGTTTCGAACATTTTCGAAAAGGCCTCTGGGAGAGAGACGAGATGGCCGTTCCCGCTGGTTAATCATCTTTTCGATCATATGTCTATTCCTGCCGTTTAACCCATCATTTTCGACGAGTTTCGATGGCTAGTCCCGCCACTTACCCGCTATTCCGACGAGAAGGCTGCTCCCAGTGCTCTTCAAATTTTTCGATTAAATAGTTGCTCCCGCCGTTTACCCACTTATTATTCGACTAGACGGCTACTCCCGCCGTTTACCCTCCTTGCATTAAGATGGCCAAAGTTACTCCCGCCGTTTACCCACACTTTCGATTTAATAGTTGCTCCCGCCGATTACCCACTTATTTTTCGACTAGACGGCTACTCCCGCCGTTTACCCACTTTGCATTAAGATGGCCAAAGTTACTCCCGCCGTTTACCCACCCATTCGATCCCGCTGTTTTTGGAAAGGCAGTCCGAGAACAAAGAAGGAAAAAGTTTCGAACATTTTTGATAAGGCCTCTGGGAGAGAGACCTTTTCGATCTTAGGTATTCCATGGGATTTTATTTTCGACGGGTCGGCCACGGCTGTGAGTGCGGGCATCGAAACCACCATCCTCGTACTCTTCGGGTGCGTTATTATTCGCAGCAGAAGCCAATTTCGATGAAATGGCCTTGCGTCGACCCCGAATCGTAAAGGCCGAAGCCACAAGTCCCGACAAGAAAGCACGAGCCTCACAAGCCGAACCCGGGAAGGCACGGAGTCACGGGACTTGCGGCCAGAGAGGATTGCAGGTCGCATCACCACGGGTGCCCGTTGGAAATCCATCGTACGTCGCCCGCAAGCCTGACGTCTCGAACCCCTGGCATCGACCGTCAACTTGCCAGCCATCTCCGTACATCAGCTTAGGCCGGGGCCTCCCGTGTGAGCTGGCGGAATATGCAGCCGCAACAGAGAGTCGCCGAAAGCCGGTGAATGGACTTAGAAAATGTTTGCTGATCTGTCGCTCACTAGCGAAATTAAAAATTAAAAAATCGGTCACGGCCTGATGATCAAACCCGGATAGCACTAATTTTGGTATAAACGAGTAGAAAGTTATGAATTTTTAAAGTGTGTCATTTTATGTGTCGACGAGTGTACAACACTAAACCTTTCATCAGGTTCTGGAAATGAAATTAATTTAGACTGTGTGTGTCTTGTTACTTTGTTTTTCTGGCAGTGGATTCAAGCTTGGGCCCATTTTCGAACATCAGATTTTATATTTGGTCAAATGAACCTAGTTGTCATCTGCTTCACTGACGATTTTACACCTGAGTGTGATAAATTATGGATCTGTTGAAACATTTGTTTGCGGAATGACTCTGGGATAAATGGTCTTGCATTATTCGTTGAGATGTCGCACCACAATGCCTTACCCGCTGTTCATGCGCACTTCTTGAATGTCAGTGATTTACTCTCTTCCATCAGCCATTTTAATTCTTCATCTTGCAGTTGCTCTCTTGCAATTTCATCGTAATCAATCACAGAGATAGAGTGTCAGCTACAATGTTGTGTTTACCACTAATATGTTGAATATTGGTAGTGTATTGAGAAATATAATAGAGGTGTCGCAATTGTCTTAGTGATGCTTTCTCTTTCTTTTGTATAAATGCATAGGTTAGCGGCTTGTGATCCGTGAAGATGGTGAAATCTCTTCCCTCCAAAAAATGTTTGAACTGTTTCACTGATAGGTAAATGCCTAAAAGCTCTCTGTCATATGTGCTGTAAGATTTCTGTGTTTCGCTCAGTTTCTTTGAGTAGAAGGCAATGGGTCTCCAACCATCATTTTCATATTGTTGTAACACAGATCCAATAGCAATGTCAGATGCGTCTGTAAACAGGCCTAATAGATTGTCTGGGTTAGGAATAGTTAAGAATGTTGTATTTGATAACACTTGTTCACATTTTACAAACATCTGCTTCGCTTCTTCAGTCCATTGAATTTTTCTGCGGTCTCTCTTTCTTGCTCCTTTTAGGTATTCATGGAGCACTACTTGTGTTTTGGCAGCATCTTTGAGGTAGGGGCGGTAAAATTTAACCATGCCGAGAATCGTGCGGAGTTCATGCACTGTTTCTGGCAGTTTATAATTCAAGATTGTTTGAACCTTTTCAGGAAGAGGTCTAGTACCCTCAGCTGTAATGAGGTACCCTAGAAACTCTATTCTGTCTACGCCCATCACTGACTTGGAGGTATTTATTCGAAGGCCATACTTGTTTAACCTATCCATAACCAACTTAAGATGGTTCTTATGCTCTTCGAATGGTGCGGAGGCTACCAGAATGTCGTCCAAGTAAGGAAATGTGAAATCCAAACCTCTGAAAACTTCATTTATGAATCTCTGGAAGGTGGATGGAGCATTTCTTAACCCAAAACTCATGACATTGAACTCATACAATCCGAAAGGAGTTATTATTGCAGTTTTGCACTTATCCTCTTCGGCGATTCGATTTGGTAATATGCTTTAAATAAGTCGATTTTGGAGAAAACAGTTTTTCCTTTCAAGATGTGTTGAAAATCTTCTATTCTTGGTACTGGGTAGCGGTCTGGAATTGTCCTCTCGTTCAATCTTCTATAGTCACCACAAGGTCGTAACGACCCATCCTTCTTACTAGCCATGTGCAGTGGACTCGCCCATTGAGATTTTGATGGTCGAACTATTCCGTTATCCAACAGGAACTGAAATTCTTGTTTGGCAATCTGGAGCCTCTTCGGATCTAACTGTCTGGCTTTTGAGAATACCGGTTGACCGTTGGTAACTATTTGATGTTTAATATCATGTGTTATCAGGGTAGGGATTAAGTTTGGTCTTGTTAATCTTGGATATTGTGCAAGAATGTCACTGAATTTGAAATTTGTATTCATAGAGCTAATAACATCGCATTCTGGAATGACTGTAACTTCGCCCTTAACATCAAGCTGAGTTACACCGGTTATCAGACAGATTCTACACACACCCAAAGTACACGGGGCTACATGACCGCGTTGTCGCAGCCTCTAAACTGAGGACCAACCAACCAAGCTGAGTTACACTGTCAATTCATTGTTTATTATGCAGGTTCACAAGTAAATGGAACTGTTTAAGAAAATCTGCTCCAATTATACCTTTGTTTATTTTAGCTACCACAAATGGCCACTGGAATTTTCGCCTTAGACCCAAGTTCACAGTCAATATTTTGATACCACAGGTTGGTATTTCTGTATTGTTGGCTGCATATAGTTTATAGGAACTATCTACATTGTCATGCTTTGTTGCTGGCCAAATTGAAACATCCGCTCCACTGTCTACAAGGAACTGCACTCCCGTTTCTTTATCTCTCACAAATAACCGGGAACTGCGGACAACTCGTGAACTTCTGCAGCATAACTTGCCGCTAATTCTATTGCTGTTTCTCGTTTTCCGGATTCTTCCATCCACACGGTTGTTTACATTTATCTGGCTAGCATCTTGAGCCAAATTTAAAATGATAGTAACACAATTTTCCATCTGGATTGCATTTTCTGGTTGAGGGGCTGCGACTTCTACTTCGCCTGGGGCTACGATGTGTTGCTCGTGAGTGATGTCTTCCGATTAGGAAAGCTGCTATTTTTTGTTCCAATGCGCTAATTTTCGCTACGATTTCATCCAGTGTTGCACTGCTACTTGAAGAGCACTGACTTGGGGTTTTTGTGGCACTATGCAGTTCAGTACGTGGATTTATTTCCAGTATTTTATCTGCCATTATTGCCATTTCCTCCAATTCCTCATCACTAACTAGCAATATGTTTTTTACTGAGTTTGGAAGTTTGTCTAGCCATAGTGTCCTTAAGACTTAGTTTGAAATATCTGCGCCTGCCAGGGATTGCATTTTGCGCAGCAGCTGACTTGGTTTGAGGTCCCCTAAGTCAATTCCTGTCATCATTCGCTTTATTTTCTTATCTTCACTTTCTTTGAAGATGTTGAGAAATCTTTCTTTTGCCGCGGCATATTTACAGGAGTTATCACAACTAATGATATCCCATATGTTTTCCACAAATTTCGGTTGTAATTGCGAAACCAAGTAATTAAATTTAGTCTCTTCAGATGTTGTCCTGTTAATCGCAAATTGTGCTTCGATCTGGTGTACCCATGTGGCATTATATATGGAACATGTATTCGTAACCCAACTGCCAGCGGTCTTTCGAGGCATGTGACATTCACCAACACTACCAATACATATTCAGGATCTGATAACTACAAGGTAACTACACTACTGGAAAAACAAACATATTCCTAAAGTAACTATATTTAATTCTGAATCATGGCATACTGACAACAAAAATAGAAAATCCTTACATGACATCTACTCCCACAATGCAAAAATAAAGTTTGGAGCACACAGATGACATTTCCAAGGGGACACAAATCCTACATTTACTCATCTGTGCTCCGCAGCTCAGATCAAACTTTGATCTCCTCAGGCATGCTGCAACACTGTCTCTTGTGAGTTCCTGAGTCTAAGTGCGGTGTCTCAACACCCTAATTCACTTTCACTAAATATCCTTCACATTTAAAATAAGCATTCACTGTCACTTGACGAATGTTCATATTTTCTGCACATCACAAAACAACAACGATAATAATAATAATAATCAAAACACATTACAAGACTGTACACAATAATTTCACATCTTATACTATAATGAACTCTACAATGCTAGTTAATTACTCAATCGCTGCACCATATGTCATCGTATTTTGGTCAATTATATAAGTCGTTCCACTGTTAATATTGCGTCAACCTCTCCTATGGGCTACCCGTATGAAGATATTACCATTTTGAACTGGGTTTCCATGCCTCAAGTGTGTCAATTACGCTCATCCAAGTTACATGTTACAAATATTAACTCGGCTTATTCACGTATGATTTTAACAATCAAACGATGGATTTATACTCTCTGAAAGCCTACAATTCATTTCTGCCATCAAAACAATCAGTTTCTCAATATTTTTATAATACCAGTATTTGCAGTTAATGTCCAGTACCTTTTGTATTCAAGGGTCGGGCGCCCCAGGCTCCCTGCTGTGCGACAATGGGTTTGGGATAGCTCCGCCCTTCAAGAAAGATGGCCGACTGGTAGAGTCAATACTCCCCCCCCCCCAGCTCCAACCTTCAGCAGTCTTAACAACTCTCAATTGTTTATATATTTTCACTTTCATGGACAAGGGACAACTGGGTCATCATTCGGTCTGAATACCTAAATAGTTACTCCTATCATGTAGGGTAGTATTACTTAGCTCAATAAGGCTTCAAATATTTAATAACAAAGGAATGAACATCTGGTAGTAACAATGTCTTGAGGAACAAATAAGGCTTAATAATGCGTGCTAGGGTGGCCTTACCGCTTGCCACCTGCACGTGCGAAGTAGTATTAAGGCGTCCAGGGACCCTTTCAATATCCATCAAGTCACGCCTCCATGGTGGATCATTCAATATAGCAGCTAATTAAGGTAGCATAGTTATTCCTTAATTGCGCTCATGACGCGGGTATGGTCGATCAGATACCATATCTGTCTCCATCCGGTGTCAACAATACACATGTTCGCCCACGGCAGTACGTCGATTATATCTTCGAAGAATAGCGCATATTGCCCTGACATTGTACTAGCGACTTTTCCTTGAATTTATCAAAGTAAAAATCTTGGCTTTACTCTAGACGCTCGCATATAGCGGCACAACACTAGGTCTGTTAGAATATTCTGTTCAATGACACTCCAGTTTCCTTCCTATTAGCGGTTCACGATTTTACTGGCATTCATAACTGTTCTGTTTAACTAACTTTAGCTTTACTACGCATACTGCGTGACTCATGATATTCATTGCATTTATACATGGATAACAACATCCTGACATATATCTTTTACACACTTTCATATTATAAACTTACAATTTCTTAGGATTAACGCAATTTAACTTCTCATGCAATGATGATATTACTTTCCCTGCCGACCTTGACCAATATTTTAAGTTATTCATTAACTTTATTATTACATTTATCGTGCTTTTACGCATTTATGTCGTAAGCAAACTCATTCTTACAAGCAAACTCATTCTTATAAGCAAACTCTTTATTACAAATACGAGGAATGATAAACTCGTATGAAACATTAAATCAAGTTCCCTATTACACATTATTACGACTGACATATGGTGAGCTTCAATTGATACAATATGACATTTGAATGGTACTTACTTCCTTATCATCTGGTGGTCGTATCCAACAATACAGCGCATGACCCACCACTGTTGCATTCTAACAACGCCCCATGGTGATCATAACTTACATTCCTTGTTGCTTCATTTCACTTATTCTCACTTCGGTGTTACACATGGTAAATTGCACTCTTTCATTCATTTTACACAACACTTCATTATAAACACTTAGGTTAACAACACTAAACCCTATAAATTTTCGTACACACGATTTATACAATGGTGCCTTGCTGGGCTTCAATTCTGCGTAATTCCGGAGGTACAGGCTGTGCGTTTTCCGACATCTCTTTCCTCCCAGTGAACGTCTCTGACATTAGTGCCTATCTCCTGATTATCCCTCTCGTACAGTTCCCAGTATCTTCTACTCCAAAAATTAGTGTATCTGTTCTGGTGCACGTGATCCTTGTCCCAGATCGCCTACCATCAACATAATGTCTGTAGCTTGGATTTTATCACAATGCCTGTGATATTCTTTCCTCTCCATGATCTACTGTGACTTGACTATAGTGTATAATCACGACAATAACAAGATCAATTCTGCACGACATCTGTACTGTGTTACACGTTAGACTAGTGTAATTACATTGTTCCTTTAACATTGGCGTCACTTACTGTGCGGCTTTTGTATAATTATAAGCTTTACTTAGCTTCACTTGAAGTTTCTTTGTACAATCACTCGTGGCTTTGTTCACAGTTTCTGTGCGGAGGAGTAACATCCTTCCCGCATGCAGGCCCGACGAGAGGGGGGGACAGGCAGGGCTGGTGCCCCGGGGCCCGACCCTCCCAGGGGGGCCCGGCGTCCTAGGAGGATGTGCAAAACACTTATTCTTCAGGACGCGCAGATATATTTTCCCTTGCGAATCAAGCCCTTTCGTGATACGCTTTAACGTCTCAGTACCATTAAACATAAAATTAATTGCCCTCTTTATCTACGACTTAGAAATGACCCCGGTTCCTGACAAAGCCGTGGCAGGAATGCAGGACTTGGCTTCCCGACTGCGGTGTTATTCGTAGTCTTACTCAACAGTTAATAAAAAGGCTTGTTTGTCGTTACAGACGTTAATTCATTAAGGGGCTTGCAACATTCAACCCGTGTACTTGGTAGCTAGTAGGTCTAGTATCACTGGCGGGCAATGAACAATTGGCGCTCGGTTGGGGATGGTTTGCATCAAATAGTACTGTAGATATAATTCAGTATTTGCTGACGCGTTAGTTTTACGGTTTGTTTCTGAAGGCCTCCACGTTATTGAATGAAGTTGACTGTAAAGCAGTAGTTTTCACAGATATTAATGCAGTGAACAAAATAGAAAACCAAAAAATGTGCGAATTGTGTAGACTGAAGGGGAGGCTAGTGGTTGTTGTATAATAAGTAAGGTATATTGGCAACATTGTTGTAACTATTTGTCTTGGAGAGTAAAAACTTAGACCCTCTTAAAACCATCAACTGCTGAGCGAAAAGCGGGGTGTACACTGTGTGTGCTGTGCTAAGGCCTCTGTGACATGAAAAATCGCATGTCGTATTCTTAGTTGCCGACTGGGAATGCGTTGGCCGTCGCGACTATTACTGTAATTATTAGGGTTAAGAGTAGGGTAGGTATCCCTGGACTTGAAATAAGGTACTGCCCCGGCATTGGTCTGGAGGGAGTGTGAAAAACCACACTCAGGATAGCCGCTGTCAGCGCCCGGATTCGAACCTCCGATCTGTAGACTTGCTGTAGGCCCCAATCACGGTCATGGTGAGCTACACCGCGGGGTCTTACTTGAAGATGTGAGAGCTTTTACTTCAATATCAGAGAGTCTTTTCTATAGCCACTATATGTCAATGGTCACCAAATTTTTACTCCAAAATTTCCCAAAAATAACCACTCAAATGGTCTATCGTATAACTCAATAATTTGGACCTAATGTTTGCAAACTTTTCCGGAGGAGGGCCCCCGGACCCCACTCTGAGCTTGGTGATATTACATACACCAAGATCCCCGGTGTGTCCACTCCCCCATAATCTTGGCTTAAATCCGCCCATGATGGTCACCAGTCATAGATAGGAATCAGGATTTTTAGGAGAACCTGGCTCTAGTTTTGCTTACTGCAAAGCAATATTAAATTATAAGAAATCCATTGACTGCCAATTACAAAATATAGTTAAAATTCACCGTTTCTTCTTTTGTGAAAACAATCACTGATCAGCTGCTATCAACTGATAGCACATAATAACTTGAGTTAAGTATGAGTACTGTATACCTGTGGTTAATTATGAAAATATATTTTGCTTTGTTTAATGTACAAAGATGTCTGATCGCCGTTCAACCAAAACACTTACCTATCAGTGTTTAGGCTTAGACCCAAGGGCGTGACTCTTCAAGGGCAGCAAATTTTAAGAATGTCAACATAAACACACTATATGTAAAACGTATTTTAAAATACGTCTTGACTTTTTGTAAAAATCATGTTTTCATTATGAAAAGAGATTACATCATATGCCACCGAGACCGTAGTACTGCACAGTGTACTGTACCCGTTCGTCCTGGGGATGCGATGACCCACCTGCTATAACATCACATCCCTGGAGTTCCAGGACAGAGCGGAGTTAAATGAACCTCTAGTCAAATAAGGAATGTGTCAGAAATTCAGCTGAGTTATCGAAAAAGCAGTGGGTATCACGAGACAAAGTATCTCTAGGGTCGTTACGGGCTTAAGTTAATAAAAATAATTCAAATATAAATGGGCGCCATCAACTGAATTCCTAGCAGACCACTTCCTTTCCGGATAAGCCTTACTCAAGACAAGGAAAGAAAAAGGAACATCACACCATCATCAGATCACTACTAAGATAAAAACAAATTTATTTTACTTTGATAGTCAGACAGACATTTTAAATATAATTCCTACCTAAGAGTATGGTCGAATGCAAAGTTAAATTGTCATTGTCCAAAAATCGAACCATCTCTTTTCTAATCCAAAATTATTTTTATCCACATAACAAGAAAAATGTATAAAGTTCTCTTGGATTCTCAGGATCACTGTAGCACTATGTCTTTCGTCACTGACATTTGTGAAACCTGAGACCTAATTCTCTTTAATTTAACATCAATGTGGATTTAATTAAATAATTAATCTGCCTAAACATACACATATAATAATCACTCATATTAAATATCACATAAATTATGGTTTGCATGGTATAATTTGAACATAGAACATGTTAATCAAATGTTCCTAAACATTGAATAATTAATTTACACTATTTACATCGTCATTCAATCACTTATCTGTGAATTACTGAAAATTCAAATTCTCGTTGGTCATCATTATTGTCATCATCAAAATTAAACATTTCTCACATTAATTCTCACTTCAAAATTCTAAATATTCCTGTCAGAATCGTTAATTCATCACCATTACATCATTTAAATTCACATTTCAAGTTGCAATTCCTTCACATTATCTCTCAATTAAATTTATTTAATTGTATATAAATTCATTGATCATAAGCTTCTTTAATTAATTATCACCTTCTGATTTAGTTATTCATCATCATTACAATCGTCTATTAATTCATTTCAAACAGTTTAATTATTCAGTCTTTAATTCATCCATCTATTTAATTCATCGATTTATTCAAAAATTTAATTTATCAAATTATTTAAATTTCAATCATCTGGTTATTTAGTTTTCATTATTTCATCTAGTCATTCTGATTTTTATTTCATTAGGTCAGATCGTTAATATGCGTAAATCTCAGATTATTATTTCATTAATTATTAATTTCAGAAAATCTTGTATTATCAACTTCATTTACTTGTTTAATTTCCTAACAAATTGTTTAATAAGGTTTATAGAACGTTGTCTTACAGTTTTATTACTTCCAAGTTATACCTCGTATTTAATTTATCATGCCAAAAATATTATTGTCTCCACGACATCACGTTGGATCTAACTATCCACAACGACATTATATTTCTTCAATATTTCAAATATCACATTTGAATATAAGAATTACTCCAAAAACTCCATAAATATTCAGCACATACAGCATGAATCTTAACAATTACGCTAGACTGGGTACGACGACCTCATGTCTGCTTCAAAATACATTAGCAACATTGCTACTATCACTTGGCAACTTCCACAAAATGCCTACCACAAACTCCACTTAACCATGTTGCATGATCTACAAAAAATATATAACTGGCTTCAAATTATCAACGCACACAATCTCCAATAACTGTAATTACTCTGATCACATCTAGACAACTTCTTAAACAATTGGAAAAATATTACTTCAGTAATTTAAGATCTGCTTTCAAATAGCATAAATTCTCTTACAATTTTTATAACTCACATAGCAGAAAAACACCAATGTGCTATAATCTTTCATATCAAAATCTGCAATACTGATCTGCCTTAAAATAATTATGACCATTAATGATTAATCTTACAAGATTAAATTACTTTAAATCCTTCTCAAAGGTATCAAACACAATTATAAAAATCATCAAAGCATCAGCTGTAACAGCTGTTAAACTGAAATTACTCTCAAAAGAGTATAGCAACAAAATATTGGATTGGCAAACAAGAATTACTAAATGCAATCCTGTTGACATTTATCGTTACTTTATTTAACAAAATTTCGACTGATATGTGACTAGTAGTTCCTTGTTTGATTCACTTACATCTCGTGTACACTCGGATGATAAAAATGAGTCCCTCAATGGCAAGTAAGATGTGTAACCACCGTACAGTCGTATAAATACGAAAGACCTCGCCCCGTCGGCTTGGATGATAGTTCCCTAAACGATGGGTAAGGTGAGTAGCCACCATACAATCGTATAAATACGAAAGACCCCATCTCGTAGACTGTATGAGTGAATGTACCAGATAGGAATCAACAAGTTTCTAGTTGTCATATAAAAGCGATGTTCATTCACTAAAGTGAATAACTTCTTAATATCTCCAAACAATCCAATGGAAAAAAATCCCTACTGATGAATAATACACACTCGCTAGTATGCAATGAACTGACGAAGTAATTCTAGATAATCAATTGCAGATCACGAGTTCGAAATACCCGTTACACAAAAAAAACTATTTATGAAAAATATCCTAGCTGGAAAAATGTCTAAAAGACCAAACATCTGCTTAATAAAGCCAACCAATGGTGAGAATATCGTATAATGATGCCTGCCATATCATATGGTCACTCCATATTCTAGCAAATTCGAAGTATATAAATGCAAACCATGTCTTAATAATCAAATCACTCCTATTAGAAATATATACATGTGTGCCCAGTATTCATGAAAATAATCGTATCAGGTAGTTAGAACTCTTACAATACCTTTCATTATCAGTTGTAATATAATTTCCAAGATCGTCGATTTTCCCTACATAAGAATTTCTCGTAAGATCGGCGTGAATATCATTTCATCCATGAAATGACGATTTCCTTCGAAATCCCAAGCGAATCAGCTGTTGGACTCCTCTCGTCAGGAATCGAATCCATCGCTCTGTGGTGCCATCTTGTCTCTATTCACGTTTACTCGGTCATGTTGAACCTCGGATTACCCATAGCGGATATTGTCCAACTCCTTCTCGAAAAGTTCATGGAAACAGCGGACCCCCTTACTCCTCTTCTAATATACGCCACTGTTCCTTTAAACGTTGAGTTTGAGAATTGCAAGTCCAATCTCAACTTACTGCAAAGTCCCACTTGAGTAAAATAAAATTTTACTTGATAGAGTTCAAGATTACGATACACCCTGTATCTGTTCGTAATAGGTAACTCATGAAAATTGTATAAGATATAAATCTTATAAATGCACGATATAATGTTCATCAGAGCCTATGCTAAACATTCAGTTTACTTGGAATAGTAAAAGTCGCTTTGAATGTGTTATATGACAGCATGGTTATAAGGTTATTCGTAAAAGCCTGTGCTCGAACAGCGTCGAAATGAAGCTTGAAATAAAGTCTTCAAATACGAGCAGTGTGATTTTGAAATACCCCGGCTGTCTACAATTGTCTCCTCGGCCAGCCCGCCTGGATCAACGACCCCCTCGGCCTTCGCTGCTCGGCGATGCAGGCACTGTCACCTACACTTTTGCCGTGACAGTTTCTGTATGCTGCGTGACCTTCAATGTCCGTCTCGCTGTGCTCTAGAGCTGCTCTGAACTGCCCGTCTTCCTGAGCTCAACTGACTTGCTAGCGCTGTGTTTCGGCTTATGTGCTCCGCGCGGCACGTGGCTTGTTCCCCCACCACTGCGCTCTTACGTCATGAACATAGTCTCGAACCCGAATCCTCTCGGCTGTTCTGTTATAAAATAACTTACTTCCATAAAATTATTTCCACATATAATGCATGTTATATATCCTCTTCTAAGATGTTTTAATTGTTATAATTCCATATATGTTTCAATAAAGCTTCACATCTCTATTCATAATTCTATCTTCTCACAGATATCAATGCCTCCTCGATTCTAGACCTCCTACGTCATCTTGGCATTCTTCTTGACGCGATCGGTGCGCTATCTTTTCTTATTGCTTTCCAAAACCTCAACTACAGCTTAATGTCTGCTGGCGTAGCCGATAGCCTAAAATAGGTATCGGGTACATCTCTCCCGTACATCTCCTTTTTTTAATCAGGATTGAGAAAAAAAATACACTCACAGGCATTCAATATATAATACATGTACACGATAGCTCTACAATTCCTTTACTCAGCATGATGGTTCTTTCTGACTCTCAATAATGATGACTTCCAAATGATTAGCATCTTGATTCCGTGTTATTCTGACGTTTATTTCTTCTTTCTTCACTCGTGCTCGCTCGATTGACATCTCTCACTGTCTCTTCGAGTGGTGCACTAGGCTGTCTATCCTCTTGTCTCGACCTCTCATGTCCACGATTGTCCCGTCTGTCGTTAGGATCGTTTCTTCGGCCATCCTGTCGGTCGTTTCCATTATATTGTTGACCTTGGTTCCAGTTATTCCTTCCCCGATATCTGTTATTATACCGATTCCTGTCCTGATACCTGGAATTTTGGTTATAATTCCTATACCGGCTATCTCTCGCTTCTTGATCGTATGGCCTTTCATATGGTCCTCTATATCGATCATTTCCTCTTGCGTTACGGATGTTTCCTCGATTCCCTTCGTTCCGTCGGTTTTCCCAGGAATCCCTTCTGTCCGTTTGAGCTGCATTGTCCACGACTACCGCATTTACTTCTTGCGTGTTTCTGTTGTCGTTTCTATTACTTCTAGGCGTGACCTGTGCGCTTGTATAATCCAATCGCCGCAAAATATCGTCATAATGTTCCAGCGTATTGGCTCCCGATGCTATCAGTGATCGCTGTACCTCTATCGGTAACTGTCGCGCTATAGCTTGCAAAAGCTCTTCTTCTGGCAATGGAGGAATAAGGAACTGTAATTTAGCCAGCTGTGACGTGAAATAGTTGGCGTAATGCGTCGGATGTGACGTAGAATAGCGTTTGGAGTACATCTCCGCTCTTACGTTAAGTTGATCCTCGGCACTCCAGAATCTCCTCAAGAAAGCCATGGCAAATTGCTCCATGTTCGCAAAATTGCTTCTGAACGCTCTAAACCACGTAAGTGCAGATCCATCTAAGGCGCGTTCTACTATCCTTAGCTCTCTTTCTTTGGCTACCCTGTGTTCCGCCATGTAGTCTCGAATATCTCGCAGAAATTCGACTGGTGTGACTCCTGTATTTCCCGAAAACTTTCTCGGTTTGTCATCCAGATTCCTTATAATAGTGACTGGACCTGAGTATCGTTCGCTTGGACCCAACGTACTCCTATTCGAACTTGGATTATCCTGAGGGGTTGAACTAGCCCTTTCGAATGTCACATTCGGTTGCATTTGACGGTCTTCTACCATGCTCGGTTCTTGATTCGTCATACTGCGGTCTATCGCTGTTTGATTTATCAATGTTTCCCCTGATGTTACATTCTGACTGGTGAAACTGTTAACTATGGATTCTAGTTTAGTCATCCTGTCTTCCGCTAATCTCTTGACCTGAGTCTTCAACTCATCTAACGATGTAACATCCTGCGTCTTGTCACTCTCGTCTAGATCGTTCCTTAACTTGTCGATTTTTTCCTCGCACGTGTTCTTTACTAACGCGACTTGTTCTTTCAACAGATCAACATCTGTTCTAAATAAAGTTGAATCTATTTTCATCGCTTCCTTGCTTTCCGTAAACCTAGCTTCTAAGTTTGCCATACCTGCGATTAATTTTTCATCTAACCCTTCACGTTTCTCTTTTGCTTCGGCATCGACCTCACTATACCGTTCTTCCACAATTGCTCCGACTCTATTTTTAAATAAAGCTAAGTTTTCGTTAACCTTTTGCTCTATATCGTCGTCTATCTTCCTAATATCCTTCTGCAATTGATTTTCTAACGACTTTAAATTAGAATTGACCTCTCCCAAGACTTCCTCTTTAATGGTCCCAATTACTGTCTTTAAATCTTTTATTTCGTTACCTAGATTCGTTTCTAGACCCTTAATCTTAGTCTCGAAAGATACTTCGGTAGACCAATCTTGAATTTTTCCTACATCTGCCACTAAACCATCGATGTCGAATCTCAACTTCGATACATCTGACTTAATGTCTTTCTGTATGGTCATAACGTCTGTTCTTAAAGTAAAAATATTTTCTTCTCCTCTACTTTCTAAGTCAATAATATTTTTCCTTAATATTTGAACATTTTCCTCTCCTTTCATGTTTACTGCAATTATGTCTAATTGTAAAGTTTTCAGCATCTCATTATTCTTTAAAGTTAAACTATTCTCTAATCTGGTTAACTTATTTTCTAATTCAGTGTTAGTTTCTTCACTACGAGACTGTAATTTCTCTTCCAATGATTTAAAGTTATCTTTCAAGTTAGCTTCACTAGCTTTTAAATGACTTTCAGTACTAGTCTGTAATCTAGTTTCTAATGACTTCAAATTATCTTCGTTAGTTGACTGCAATAATTTTAAATTTTCTTCAGTACTAGACTGTAGTCTAGTCTCTAATGATTTTAAACTGTCGTTCAGATTGCCTTCGCTATTAGCCTGTAATGCTTGTACATTCTCTTTACATTTAGCTTCTAATCTAGCTTCTGAATTATTAATTTGTTCTTTAACTTCCGTTTCCATCTTAGAAATAGTTTCTGCAATTCCAGACATACCCGTCTGTAACTCTCCTAACACCTTCGCTAAATCCTCCGGCAACATAATTATATTTTCAATATAGAATTATATAGAGACGTTAGACAACAACACATCACAATGTCTCAATTCCTGCATTCACTTGGGTATAGGGAAAAAATGTCTTATAACTAACATGATATTACTAATACGATTAACATGAACACTGGATTGGGCACACAAGTACATTGTCTGACTAAGTTCAATAAATTTTGTAACACACTTAAATGAACTTGAGATCAATCTCTCAGTAATCTAAATCTGATGTGATTCCATAGAATTAACAAAATCGAAAAGCCCCACTAGTTGGATAACGCCAATTCTCCCTCTCTCTCTGTACCCGTTCGTCCTGGGGATGCGATGACCCATCTGCTATAACATCACATCCCTGGAGTTCCAGGACAGAGCGGAGTTAAATGAACCTCTAGTCAAATAAGGAATGTGTCGGAAATTCAGCTGAGTTATCGAAAAAGCAGTGGGTATCACGAGACAAAGTATCTCTAGGGTCGTTACGGGCTTAAGTTAATAAAAATAATTCAAATATAAATGGGCGCCATCAACTGAATTCCTAGCAGACCACTTCCTTTCCGGATAAGCCTTACTCAAGACAAGGAAAGAAAAAGGAACATCACACCATCATCAGATCACTACTAAGATAAAAACAAATTTATTTTACTTTGATAGTCAGACAGACATTTTAAATATAATTCCTACCTAAGAGTATGGTCGAATGCAAAGTTAAATTGTCATTGTCCAAAAATCGAACCATCTCTTTTCTAATCCAAAATTATTTTTATCCACATAACAAGAAAAATGTATAAAGTTCTCTTGGATTCTCAGGATCACTGTAGCACTATGTCTTTCGTCACTGACATTTGTGAAACCTGAGACCTAATTCTCTTTAATTTAACATCAATGTGGATTTAATTAAATAATTAATCTGCCTAAACATACACATATAATAATCACTCATATTAAATATCACATAAATTATGGTTTGCATGGTATAATTTGAACATAGAACATGTTAATCAAATGTTCCTAAACATTGAATAATTAATTTACACTATTTACATCGTCATTCAATCACTTATCTGTGAATTACTGAAAATTCAAATTCTCGTTGGTCATCATTATTGTCATCATCAAAATTAAACATTTCTCACATTAATTCTCACTTCAAAATTCTAAATATTCCTGTCAGAATCGTTAATTCATCACCATTACATCATTTAAATTCACATTTCAAGTTGCAATTCCTTCACATTATCTCTCAATTAAATTTATTTAATTGTATATAAATTCATTGATCATAAGCTTCTTTAATTAATTATCACCTTCTGATTTAGTTATTCATCATCATTACAATCGTCTATTAATTCATTTCAAACAGTTTAATTATTCAGTCTTTAATTCATCCATCTATTTAATTCATCGATTTATTCAAAAATTTAATTTATCAAATTATTTAAATTTCAATCATCTGGTTATTTAGTTTTCATTATTTCATCTAGTCATTCTGATTTTTATTTCATTAGGTCAGATCGTTAATATGCGTAAATCTCAGATTATTATTTCATTAATTATTAATTTCAGAAAATCTTGTATTATCAACTTCATTTACTTGTTTAATTTCCTAACAAATTGTTTAATAAGGTTTATAGAACGTTGTCTTACAGTTTTATTACTTCCAAGTTATATCTCATATTTAATTTATCATGCCAAAAATATTATTGTCTCCACGACATCACGTTGGATCTAACTATCCACAACGACATTATATTTCTTCAATATTTCAAATATCACATTTGAATATAAGAATTACTCCAAAAACTCCATAAATATTCAGCACATACAGCATGAATCTTAACAATTACGCTAGACTGGGTACGACGACCTCATGTCTGCTTCAAAATACATTAGCAACATTGCTACTATCACTTGGCAACTTCCACAAAATGCCTACCACAAACTCCACTTAACCATGTTGCATGATCTACAAAAAATATATAACTGGCTTCAAATTATCAACGCACACAATCTCCAATAACTGTAATTACTCTGATCACATCTAGACAACTTCTTAAACAATTGGAAAAATATTACTTCAGTAATTTAAGATCTGCTTTCAAATAGCATAAATTCTCTTACAATTTTTATAACTCACATAGCAGAAAAACACCAATGTGCTATAATCTCTCATATCAAAATCTGCAATACTGATCTGCCTTAAAATAATTATGACCATTAATGATTAATCTTACAAGATTAAATTACTTTAAATCCTTCTCAAAGGTATCAAACACAATTATAAAAATCATCAAAGCATCAGCTGTAACAGCTGTTAAACTGAAATTACTCTCAAAAGAGTATAGCAACAAAATATTGGATTGGCAAACAAGAATTACTAAATGCAATCCTGTTGACATTTATCGTTACTTTATTTAACAAAATTTCGACTGATATGTGACTAGTAGTTCCTTGTTTGATTCACTTACATCTCGTGTACACTCGGATGATAAAAATGAGTCCCTCAATGGCAAGTAAGATGTGTAACCACCGTACAGTCGTATAAATACGAAAGACCTCGCCCCGTCGGCTTGGATGATAGTTCCCTAAACGATGGGTAAGGTGAGTAGCCACCATACAATCGTATAAATACGAAAGACCCCATCTCGTAGACTGTATGAGTGAATGTACCAGATAGGAATCAACAAGTTTCTAGTTGTCATATAAAAGCGATGTTCATTCACTAAAGTGAATAACTTCTTAATATCTCCAAACAATCCAATGGAAAAAAATCCCTACTGATGAATAATACACACTCGCTAGTATGCAATGAACTGACGAAGTAATTCTAGATAATCAATTGCAGATCACGAGTTCGAAATACCCGTTACACAAAAAAAACTATTTATGAAAAATATCCTAGCTGGAAAAATGTCTAAAAGACCAAACATCTGCTTAATAAAGCCAACCAATGGTGAGAATATCGTATAATGATGCCTGCCATATCATATGGTCACTCCATATTCTAGCAAATTCGAAGTATATAAATGCAAACCATGTCTTAATAATCAAATCACTCCTATTAGAAATATATACATGTGTGCCCAGTATTCATGAAAATAATCGTATCAGGTAGTTAGAACTCTTACAATACCTTTCATTATCAGTTGTAATATAATTTCCAAGATCGTCGATTTTCCCTACATAAGAATTTCTCGTAAGATCGGCGTGAATATCATTTCATCCATGAAATGACGATTTCCTTCGAAATCCCAAGCGAATCAGCTGTTGGACTCCTCTCGTCAGGAGTCGAATCCATCGCTCTGTGGTGCCATCTTGTCTCTATTCACGTTTACTCGGTCATGTTGAACCTCGGATTACCCATAGCGGATATTGTCCAACTCCTTCTCGAAAAGTTCATGGAAACAGCGGACCCCCTTACTCCTCTTCTAATATACGCCACTGTTCCTTTAAACGTTGAGTTTGAGTATTGCAAGTCCAATCTCAACTTACTGCAAAGTCCCACTTGAGTAAAATAAAATTTTACTTGATAGAGTTCAAGATTACGATACACCCTGTATCTGTTCGTAATAGGTAACTCATGAAAATTGTATAAGATATAAATCTTATAAATGCACGATATAATGTTCATCAGAGCCTATGCTAAACATTCAGTTTACTTGGAATAGTAAAAGTCGCTTTGAATGTGTTATATGACAGCATGGTTATAAGGTTATTCGTAAAAGCCTGTGCTCGAACAGCGTCGAAATGAAGCTTGAAATAAAGTCTTCAAATACGAGCAGTGTGATTTTGAAATACCCCGGCTGTCTACAATTGTCTCCTCGGCCAGCCCGCCTGGATCAACGACCCCCTCGGCCTTCGCTGCTCGGCGATGCAGGCACTGTCACCTACACTTTTGCCGTGACAGTTTCTGTATGCTGCGTGACCTTCAATGTCCGTCTCGCTGTGCTATAGAGCTGCTCTGAACTGCCCGTCTTCCTGAGCTCAACTGACTTGCTAGCGCTGTGTTTCGGCTTATGTGCTCCGCGCGGCACGTGGCTTGTTCCCCCACCACTGCGCTCTTACGTCATGAACATAGTCTCGAACCCGAATCCTCTCGGCTGTTCTGTTATAAAATAACTTACTTCCATAAAATTATTTCCACATATAATGCATGTTATATATCCTCTTCTAAGATGTTTTAATTGTTATAATTCCATATATGTTTCAATAAAGCTTCACATCTCTATTCATAATTCTATCTTCTCACAGATATCAATGCCTCCTCGATTCTAGACCTCCTACGTCATCTTGGCATTCTTCTTGACGCGATCGGTGCGCTATCTTTTCTTATTGCTTTCCAAAACCTCAACTACAGCTTAATGTCTGCTGGCGTAGCCGATAGCCTAAAATAGGTATCGGGTACAGTACAGTGTACCCTTTCCACCTCTTTTAACATGCAGTTCAGTGAGATGAACTTCCTGTTGATTAATGGGTCTTATGACATAGGGATAGAATTGAGGAGGAAAGGAATGTACGGGTTAAAACAATGAATCATGGAAAATAAACATAGAATCACCGACGGTGGAATTCTAACCCACCTGTTTCCGAGTTAATGGACAAAAGCTTTTTTCGATGTGAGTATTTTCCCGAAGTTAAATACTGTAAAAGCCATGCAATTACTGGTCCGGTAAATGCATCTTTTTTCAAATTTGTGTACGACAAACGAGCATATTGCTTTTACGAGCATCACTGAAGTTCTAAAGTTATTGATATCAAAGAGGATCTGCAGAACTTTAAATCTGAACATTGTATATGCTTACTGTGTTACCTCAACGAGACAAATTTTGATTTTTCAAACGCCAAAACAGTATAGTGAATTTAATGAAAATTATTACGATGGCTTTAATCTGATATTATTTTTTGTTAATTGAAAAAAATGCATTAGTACGCGCTTGTCAGGTATAAACATTGACTTTGCAAATAATTTTGGATGCATTCATCCACATTCAATGTTGTAAATTTTACATACCAGCATTAACTTATTTATATTGATAGTAATTCACGCTCTGCTTGTGATAATAAATGTAGCCTGGATTTAGTGGAATATATAATTGAAATATTATTATTATATATGAATTGCAGCCAATAGTCATTTCAATCGAACGCCCGAAGGCTCCCCAACAAGTGCAATTTCAAGTAGTTCCAACTTTGGTTACCAGACGCCACTGTCACTGACACCCAGCGGGAAACGTTGGAACTTGATAGAGCGTTTCTAACCAAATAACCTACAAATTTTGGCTACACACTACCAATATTGTAGTGGTAGATTCTTTTACATGCCATAAATCTATGACATGGACCCGCAGGCTTTACTTCCCCTCCGAATAAAGGCATACTGGAGGATTTTAACGCTCTTAAAAATCCGACGACTTCGGCCGGGTTTAAACCCGCGATCTTGGGCATTGCAGTTCAGCATGCTACAATAATAATAATAATAATAATAATAATAATAATAATAATAATAATTTAATTTAATTTATTTCATAAATACTATTTATGTTACATTATTGTGATATGTCTCACGAGTCTGATGACAGTACAGATTATCTGTGAGACATATTAATTATTATTTACAACATATATATATAGATTATATTTCAATACAAGAGTGCATGCAATTTTTTTGTTTGTTATGATAATGATAAAGTATTAATGTCAATAATTAAAGACACAAAAAGTTACACTATGGTAGTTATATTCATAAATTTATGTTATGAGTTAATGTTTGGTTAAGTAATATTTTTTAATGCGACTTATATCTAGTTGTTTGCTATTAATAATAATAATAATAATAATAATAATAATAATAATTATTATTATTATTATTACTATTGCTTGCTTGCTTGCTGGCTCTTGTAATTGATTTCGTGATGAACATTTAGTGCAAATAAAAAATTTGCAAAATCAGTTTGTGCAAATTTGCGAGGATTTTACAGAATTTGGTTTTAGAGGGGGGCCCGGGAGATTCCAGCCCCAGGGCCCGTCGCCGCTCTCCACGGCCCTGCCCGCATGATTTCTCCAAGTTGACTCTATATAATACTTTACACTTCACTAGCGCGGCGTTGTTTACTATTTCCGGTGCGAAGGAGTAACATCCTTCCCGCATGGCTTCTCCAAGTTGACTGCCTCTTCCTAGCTCCACTGCCCAATTTAGGAATTTGCTCCAAAACGTAGTCCCTTCAGATTTTCATAGCGTCTTCTTCTCGGATACTGCATTCTCCGGCTTGGAAATGCATTCATCTGTATCGTGCTTGCATAGAGGTCGCGGTTATTGCCTCGTGCAAGCGATTCGATCGCCCAATTAATTAATATTAATTGTTTTCTCCTATGGCTTGGGCACGCTTAGCTTCGGGGACTACCCTGTAGAATTCCGCTAATGGCCATTCTTCCGTATTTCTGGGTTCACTTCACCTCCAATGCTTTATATGCTCAGATTTGCATATTTCTTGGGTCTATAATTATCCTCTCTGGATTTCATTCACCTGGGTGTTCATCTCGAGTGTCTCGGATGCATAGTTTCCAAGTAATCAATTTATTTATCTTGGTGAGGTTCCCTTTCCACCTTCCTTTCCTTGTGTTTCGGGGATTTTTTGGTCAGTAGTCTCTGTCTCGCTCCTCCTATGACGCTTGAAAGTAGTCCACTAGAGACAGTCTGGCCCGCCCAGTTGCTTAGGCCAATCTGTCAAGTGTCACTTGGCCTCAAAATCTTGGTTCTTGGCTCAAGTCCTGCATGTTACCGTAGAAATCATACATTCGTTATGTAAAAATATGCTTATAATTCCTTATAGACAATAGGAATCCAGCTGAGATTACTTCAGTAATCTTTATTCATGTGGGTCTTGGGTTCCATGAGGTTGTTTCTCCTCGGAGACCATAGGTTCGATACCTTATAAAATCATAGGCTTGATTTCTCCTTCCTCGAGTATCCGATTCGATGCCAGTCAGCAACAGTCCCGTAGGGTACACTGGTAAAACCAAATTTCTGGTTTATCGGATCAGAACGGTGGAATTATAACAGACACTTGACTAACCTCAACTTCACTGGTAGTGCCATTAGACGTTCGCGCAGCATTATCACTATTTTCAGTCATTTCTCGAATCACGTCGGGGTCACCAATTTATAGATACTCTACTTATTTTTATTTTCAATCACTTATTTCAACAGAACAATCAGTACATCTCCATAGATTATGCTAACTATATGTTCGTTCTTTTCTTTTTCAACTGTTCTTTTTTTCTTTCTTTATTATTCACAGCTACCTATATCATGTCCACAGCTACCTATATCATGTTTCCTGCACCTACACACCCACTTAAGTTAATGAAGTCGTGAGTTTTATCAAATTGAGATTCCGAAGAGAAGTACAAAAATATATTGAGCCCTTATGGAAAGGTCAGGTGAGATGTGAACTTTGGACCTCGAATAAGCAAATCTAGAAATTCGAAGATATGAACCCCGAACTCCAGCAGAACATTAAATAGTTCATTCTAAAGGCCGATAAATAAGAAAAAAATGTGATGTTGGACCCATTCCATGCATAAATAAGGGCTACATGATACAATATTGCAGCATATTTTAAGTAATGTAGCGAAGAATACGAGAAAACTCTATGCAAGCTAGCACTGAACGTAGTTGACAGTTTTACAAATGACTCAAGCTAGTGTGCGGAGATTCACGTCGCCAGCCTTACACAGTGTCGAGCACAGAGAACCACGGTAAGTCGGTAATGGCTGTAGGATTCCCCTGAGTGACGTCGGACCTTGATAAAACAATAGAGGCGAGGAGTCAAACGCACCAGTCACACATAAAATGACATATCTGAGGAATTACTCATCAGATAATTAAGGGAGTTACCTCATGAGAAAGAGAAAAATTGAAGGTTGTAAAACTTATTAACAATAGCCAAATTCGAGCCAGACGCGAATGACCACCAGGTTATGAAGTCAAGCGTGGGTCGCGGAGAAGCGAAAAATGTGAATTGGGATCCACTCTGAAAAAAGCGTCAGGAAGTGATCGGTGGCGCGAGGCTCATAATTAACTAACGGCCGATCCGATTCAACTCCGCAGCGCACGGCTGGGTTCGTCATGAAATTCCCGAGAGATTGATTCCTGGACTAAAGTTCTAGATGGTCAGAATAGGGAAATCAGCTCCGGAAAAGGAAGCGTGGGGGAACTATTTCGCCTGGATGGTTTAAATAGAGTCCCAGCCCAGATTTAAGAGATACGTTTCTTGACATTCAGACGGGAGGGCCACGCCGCTCCGCGTTCTGAAAAGGCGACGCCACGCAAAAGTAAAGTGGAAAAGAGCAAGTAATCATGTAACGAATTAAAACGTCACAATTGTATAAAGTGTAATGTGGTCAAGTGAAGTAATTAATAAGTATAGAACATACAAGTTCAAAGTGATTAACAAGTGAAAAATTGTATTATACAGCCTAAAACTGAATAAATGGGTGTTATAGTGCAATCATTAATTACTTAATGGACAAGTACGAAGAAAATAGTACGCATAAACTGTGTTAAATACCATAACTATCACCAGGTTATGAGTATTCAAGTGAAATTGATAAACGCAAAATTATTAGCTTCGATGAGCATGGGTCACGCTACTCTAAGTGGCACCATGAGAGAAAGCCGCAGCGAATTAAAGTATGAACGGTAACTCGAAGTATAATATCGCGAAATACAGCATTTTGAGTGCAGTGAATTTATATATTCATGAAATTCACTTACGGGTAAGGTATGTCCGTAACCAACCGTGTCAGCACCAATACAGTGAACAAAGGGAGCCGCAGAGCTCAAGTGTGTTCTTAAAGTATAAAGGTATACTTTGTTAAGGATTTAACCGTCGACATTGAACTAGTACCACTATTTTTATTTATAAACTTTCACACTTTTATACATATAAACTTTTACAAAGTAATACACATACGGTATAAGCACTGTACATCAACTATTTTGTTTCACACCATGTTTAACCGTCGACAATGAACTAGTACCACTATTTTTAGCCTACTTTTCACATTTTGCAAAAATGAGGAAAAAGTAGACTTATGAGATCGGGCAAATGTGTGTCTGTCTGTCTGTCCTTCTGTCTGTCTGTCTGGCTGTGTGTGTGTCCCCCCCTATCAACTCCTAAACGGCTGCAGCAATCGAAACAAAATTTGGTAGGAGTAAAGATCTATACCTGAATATCTCACGGCCATATTTGAAAATGATGTCAGTGCTACCAACTGCTAAAAAATCGCAATTGAAATTTGAGCTCCATGTTGGATATCTTGGAAAGTATGAATGGGAGCTATTTCAAAATTGGCACACGTATAGATCATAATATTTCAGTTTAATTTCCAGGACGCTAAACATGGAAGTGTTGCCAAAATGATTATAAGCCACCTGATAGGTCCAAATTTTAAATGCATATAACTTCTATACTATCAATTGGAATTCAACCAAATTTCGTATGTTGTATGTGTACATAACCAGATATGACTGAGCGTATTCTTCAGACCTACCAGGGCTGCCAACTGTTAATAAATGCTCCTAATTTATTTTATCCAAATACCAATATATCAGAAAGTATGCAAGCCGACAGCTTTAAACTATGCACACGTATAGTCCCTGACATTCTATATTAATTTGGAGTAACTTATATACGTCAGTGCTACCAACATGATTCTAAGCCTGCTGACAGGTCCAACTTTAAATACATGTAACTTCCATACTATCATTTGGATTTCAACCAAATTTCGTATGTGCTATGTGTACCATAACAGATATGACTATGCGTATTCTAAGGAGCAACCAGTGCTGCCAACTGTTAATATGTGCTGTCCCTATTTTTGTTACCCTAATATCAATATATCAGAAAGTATGCAAGCCAATAGCTCTAAACTTTGCACACGTATAGTACCTGGCATTCTAGACGAATTTGGAGTAACTAATATACGTCAGTGCTGCCAACATGATTCTAAGCCTGCTGATAGGTCCAATTTTAAAATGCATGTAACTTCTATACTAACTAATGGATTTCATTCAAAATTGGCACAACAATAGATCATATTATTTCAGATTATTTCTGACCAATACATGCATGACATTGTTGCCAACATGATTTTACGCACGCTGTTAGATCCAATGTTTAACTGCATGTAACGTCCATGCTATTCATTGGACTTCAACCAAATTTTGTATTTTGTACTTTAAGAGACGGAACTAAGAATATATTCAGTCATCAGGGCTGCCAACTGTAGTGCTCTATTAGGATATATTATGCCAGGTATACAGTATTTCGAACTAATTGGAAATTTCGATATTAGCAACTTAATTTCGTCATTATTCTAGATAGGTTCATATTCTGTAGAATAATCATTGGCATGAAAAGTAGGCTGTATAGTTCTTCACGGAACTTCTTGTTATACACACATCAAAAAAAGTTTTGCATCACCTCGGTTCCCAGATCTCCGGCATATAGACGTTGACTGTGTATATTGTATCCAAGATACAGTCCCTTTGACTGTTCATAGATGTCACTAAAACTGCTCAAAGATGTAAACAACCATGCATGAGCAGGGCCTATTAGACGGAGGGGGTACGACAGCCGATCAGTTCCAGTCATTCCACCAGGACGAAGGTACGCTGCTCATGTTGTCTGTAGTTCTACCATGCCTAGAAGGTCAATACCGCAGTTCGATCGCGTCCGCATTGTTACTTTGTGTCAAGAAGGGCTCTCAACAAGGGAAGTTTCCAGGCGTCTCAGAGTGAACCAAAGCGATGTTGTTCGGACATGGAGGAGGTACAGAGATACAGGAACTGTCGATGACAGGCCTCGCTCAGGCCGCCCAAGGGCTACTACTGTAGTGGATGACCGCTACTTACGGATTGCCGCTCGGAGGAACCCTGACAGCAATGCCACCATGTTGAATAATGCGTTTCGTTCAGCCACAGGACGTCGTGTTTCAACTCAAACTGTGCGCAATAGGCTGCATGATGCGCAACTTCACTCCCGACGTCCATGGCGAGGTCCAGCTTTGCAACCCCGACACCATGCAGCGCGGTACAGATGGGCCCAACAACATGCTGAATGGACCCCACGGAATTGGCATCACGTTCTCTTCACCGATGAGTGTCGCATATGCCTTCAACCAGACAATCGTCGGAGACGTGTTTGGAGGCACCCTGGTCAGGCTGAACGTCTTAGACACACTGTCCAGCGAGTGCAGCAAGGTGGTGATTCCCTGATGTTTTGGGGTGGCATTATGTGGGGCCGACGTACGCCACTGGTGGTCATGGAAGGCTCCGAAACGGCTTTACGATACCTGAATGACATCCTCCGACCCATAGTGCAACCATATCGGCAGAATATTGGAGAGGCATTTGTCTTCATGGACGACAATTCTCGACCTCATCGTGCACATCTTGTGAATGCGTTCCTTCAAGATAACGACATCGCTCGACTACAGTGGCCAGCATGTTCGCCAGACATGAACCCTATCGAACATGCCTGGGATATGTTGAAAAGGGCTGTTTATGGACGTCTTGACCCACCAACCACTCTGAGAGATTTACGCCGAATTGTCGTTGAGGAGTGGGACAATTTGGACCAACAGTGTCTTGATGAACTTGTGGATAGTATGCCACGGCGAATACAGGCATGCATCAATGCAAGAGGACGTGCTACTGGGTATTAGAGGTAGTGGTGTGTACTGCAATCTGGACCACAAATGCTGAAAGTCTAACTGTATGATGGTACAACATGCAATGTGTGGGTCTCATGAGCAATAAAACGAGCTGAAATGTTGTTTGTGTTGATCTCTATTCCCTTTGTATTTAACGGTTCCGGAACTCTTGGAACCGAGGTGATGCAAAACTTTTTTTGATGTGTGTATATAAACTTTCACACTATTATACATATAAACTTTTACAAATTAATACACACACGGTATAAGCACTGTACATCAACTATTTTGTTTCCCACCATGTTTTTCTGCACTCAAGTTTTTTTTTCTTTCTCAAAGTACGTAAATATCTCTTGCCAACTCTTAAAAATAAAAAGTTAATTGTGGTCCTTACAATTGTGGTCCTTACATTACTCCCCCACCAGTAACACAGTTACGAACTTGGCACATCACTTCAAAAATTCTTCACAGAGATGACGTTCTCTAAAAATCGAACTGGACACCTTATAGTTCTTCCAGATTTTGACAGTCTGATATTTGGCGAAGGTTCATTAGTGGATTGTTGGAGTTGAGTGTCTTTTGCTGACTCTGGAAGCTCCTTTACTGCTTCATCTTCTTCCTGCAATATATATGTTGGCTTAAATCTGTCCACTGACACATTTCTGTGTTTACACTTGCAGTCGATGGTGAAGTATTTTTCATGTCTTGTTTTGACAGAGAAGGGACCATCATTTGTAGGTTAATGGTTTTCTGACCCTATCACATCTCACAAACACATGGGAACATGTCTGAAGGTCTTTTGGGACAAATACTTATCTCCATGTGCTATATTTAGATCTGGCAGGTTTCAGGTTCAGCATCTGCTTTTGTAAGTTGGATGCAAACGAATCAGAGTCAATCCTCGTAATTGGCTCCTCAAAAAATTCACCAGGCAGTCTAATGGTTTTACCATAAACCATCTGTGCAATAGAGTGGCTTGACGTTTCTCGTAGTGCAGTGCGTAGACCCAATAGGACGGTAGGAAAGGTTTCTGTCCATTTAGAAGAGTTGTGAGCCTTGATCGCACACTTCAGGGTTCTATGCAGTCGCTCAACTTTGCCATTACACTGTGGATGATATGGTGTTGTATGCTGAAGTTTTATTCCACATACTATGGCCAAATTGTTAAACAATTGTGATCTAAATTGAGTGCCTTCATCAGTGATTACGCGAGATGGGACGCCAAATCTTTCAATCCAGTGATGGTAGAAAGCTTTTGACACTGTTTCAGCTGTGATGTCTTCCGGAGGTATGACTTCCATCCAGGGTGTGAAGCGGTCAATGCAGGTTAAGCAATAAGTCATACCGTTGGAGGGTGGAAACGGTCCAATGAGGTCAATGTGCACTACACTGATGCGTTCATCGGGTTTTTCAAAGTTTTCAAGCGGCAATCTTGTGTGGCGAGTGACCTTGGTTTTCTGACAGCTAACACAGGATTTAGTCCATTGTCGCACATCACTTGTGACATTTGGCCAAATGACTCTACTAGTCAACAGCTTCACTGTAGTCCTTATGCCAGGATGGGCTAACCCATGAAAATGTAGAAATATTGGGTGACGAAATCCTTTAGGAATGTAAGGTCTGATATTGGCAGTGGAAGTGTCGCACCAAAGAGAGTTTCCTGATGGTAGTTGGTATTGCTTGAAGTTTAGGGAGTTGTTTCCTGTCTGGAGTTGCTGCAATTCCTGATCTTTTAGCTGGCTCTTGGCAATCTCATCATAATCCATTATTGCTATTTCATCAACTCTGGAAAGGGCGTCCGCAACAACATTGTCGAGGCCACTGACATGACAGAGATCAGTTGAAAATGGTGAGATGTACTGCAACTGTCTCATCTGCCTAGAAGATGCTTTTTCATTGCTTTGCTTGAAAGCAAATGTGAGTGGTTTATGATCGGTGAAGATTATGAATTCTCTCCCTTCAAGTAAATGCTTGAACTTCTTTACAGAAAGGTAAATTCCCAACAATTCTCGGTCGTAGGTACTATAAACCTTCTGTGCCTGACTCAGCTTTTGTGAGAAGAAAGCAATTGGCCTCCTGCTGTCATTTTCCAGTTGCTGGAGCACAGCACCGACAGCAAAATCAGACGCGTCAGTGCAAAGTGCTAGAGGTAAGTCTGGGTTGGGAAACGCTTATAATGCAGCGTTTGCGATATCATTTTTACATTTCTCAAATATTTGCTTTGCTTCCTCAGTCCATTGAAAGAGTCTGTTGTCCTTCTTCTTCGCTCCCTTAAGATATTCATGTAATACAGCCTGAGTTTGTGCTGCATCTTTAAGGTAACGGCGATAGTATTGACAACACCAAGGAATGTGCGGAGCTCATGAAGTTTATTAGGTAACTTGTACTCCAAAATTGCTTGTACTTTCTCAGGTAGGGGACGAGATTCCTCTGGTGTAACCCAGTAGCCTAGGAATGCTAATTCATTCGCACCAAATATTGATTTTGAGATGTTGATTCGAAGGTCATACTCTGACAGTCGCTCTAGAACTAGTTACAGGTGTGCTCGGTGTCCTTCATTACTGGATGAGGCGATCAATATGTCATCCAGGTAAGAGAATACAAAATGCAGTCCATGCATAACCTCATTAATGAATCGTTGGAAGGTGGAAGGAGCATTCCGCAGACCAAAACTCATTACATTAAATTCATACAGTCCGAATGGTGTGATGATTACAGTCTTATGTTTATCTTCTTCCGCAATGGGTATCCGATGATAAGCATTTAATAGATCGATTTTAGAAAAGGTGTTCTTTCCTCGCAAAATACAGTGAAAATCTTCTGTCCTAGGAACAGGATAACGATCGGGAACTGTTCTTTCATTTAATCGTCTATAATCTCCACACGGACGAATCGAACCATCCTTCTTCGGCACCAGGTGAAGAGGACTAGCCCATGGTGATTTGGATGGCCTTATTATGCCATTGTACAACATGTATTTGAATTCTTATTCTGCCATTTCCATGCGCTTGGGATCTAATTGTCTTGCCCTACAAAACACGGGTGGACCTTCAGTGGTAATGAAGTGTTGGACATCATGTTTAATTTTGCCAGGTACCAAATTAGGTTTAGCTATGTCCGGATACTGCACCAATAGATCTGTTAATTTTGTGTTTTGGCTCATTGTACTGACTACATTTTCATCTAAGATAGACATAACTTCGCCCTTGGTCCACAGCTTGGTTATATCATCTATTAATCTCTTATTGTGGACATCTACTAACAAGTGGAATTTATGCAAGAAGTCTGCTCCCAATATAGCCTTATTAATCTTAGCAACCACAAATGGCCACTGGAATTGTCGTCGTAATCCCAGATCAATGGTACGGAGTTCAATTCCAGATGTAGGAATTTCGGTTCCGTTGGCAGCATACAATTTATATTGCGAATCTGTATTAACTTTGGAGTTGCTCGGTATTATCGAAACATCAGCCCCACTGTCAACTAAAAATTGCAATCCCGTTTTTCTGTCGGTTACAAATAGGCGGGTTTTGCGACAATTGACTTGGGCAGCAGAACTTGCCGCTAATTCTGCTGCTGGGCGGCGTTTCCCTGTTCGGACCAGCTACATGGAGGTGTACATTTCTCCGGTTTACACTGTTGTCCACTGTTGTGGTAATAACAGTACTTGCCCCTGGGATTGTATCTATTACGTGATTTACTACGACTATTATCACATCGTCGGCGTTCACTACTTCTATGGCGAGGCCTAACCTGATGACCAGTGGATAAGGCAGCTATTTGTTGCTCTAGTCCAGAAATTCTGTCCATTAGATCGCGCATTGTAACAGGAACATCCAGTTGTTTACAAGAGTCACTTTTCATGGCAAATAATTCGTTGCGGGGATTCATTTCAATTATTTTATCTGCTATTATAGCTACATTTTCAAGCCTTTCGTCGCTGACGATCAGAATATTCTTTATTGAATCCGGGAGCTTTTCTAACCAGATAGTCTTAAGAACTTTTTCTGATACATCGATACCTGCTAAGGCTTACATCTTACGCAATGATTGACTAGGTTTCTGGTCTCCTAAATCAATTCCAGTAACGAGTCTCTTAATACGTTTATCTTCGCTTTCCTTGAAAATGTTCAGTAAACGTTCCTTAGCCAATGAGTATTTATCTACTTCCGCTCTTCTAATAATGTCCCAAATATTTTCAATGTATTTAGGTTCTAATTGAGACACTAGGTGATTAAATTTAGTCTCTTCTGAAATAATTTTTCAAATACTAAACTGTGCCTCCACCTGATAGAACCAGATTTCAGTTTCTCTATCCAAAAAGGTGGGATTTTGATGCTAACCTTATTGGCTTCTAATCGCGTGTCTGGCATGGTCTCGTTTGTCGACATCTTTCTTCTCTTTATCACGTCGGGGTCACCAATATTTAACCGTCGACATTGAACTAGTACCACTATTTTTATTTATAAACTTTCACACTATTATACATATAAACTTTTACAAAGTAATACACATACGGTATAACCACTGTACATCAACTATTTTGTGTTCCACCATGTTTAACCGTCGACATTGAACTAGTACCACTATTTTTATTTATAAACTTTCACACTATTATACATATAAACTTTTACAAAGTAATACACATACGGTATAACCACTGTACATCAACTATTTTGTGTTCCACCATGTTTAACCGTCGACATTGAACTAGTACCACTATTTTTATTTATAAACTTTCACACTATTATACGTATAAACTTTCACACTATTATACATATAAACGTTTACAAATTAATACACATACGGTATAAGCACTGTACATCAACTATTTTGTTTCCCACCATGTTTTTCTGCACTCACGTTTTTTTTTCTTTCTCAAAGTACGTAAATATCTCTTGGCAACTCTTAGAAATAAAAAGCTAATTGTGGTCCTTACAATTGTGGTCTTTACCAGGACATAGATCAGTTCACCAGCAACAAAGTGAACTCCAGTGATGTTGATATTGGTCTCAAGTATCACTAAATGCATAGCATTAGGTCACCGTCCAGGTAAGGACGTGTAGTGATGATCTTCACTACGTATTAATCCAGTATCAGTTAGGATTCGCGTAATCCAAGAGAACTGTGAATTCATCTAGTAACGGGTAGGATGGAAACAATTTTCCATATTCGACAGATTTACCTGTACGGAAGGAAATAGGCAAAGGGAGTAATACAGTGAGTCCGTAAATTCTCTCCGCAGCGGTGAACTACGTGGGTCTCGCCATGCGGGACGCGTTAGGTTGGCAGTACATTTTCATGTTATGTTGTTACAAGGAAAACAATTACATTAAGTACCGTAATGCTGTACTCACCACAATCTCATTAGGTCTTGGAACTGCTTTCCTCTTTCTTGACGGCATAGTTCAACGCGTTTACATTTATTCCCATTTGTTTGTGAACACCATTACCAATGTTTCACGTGAAATCGAATGGACAAGTAATTCCTAATTAAATCGCACGCAGTGTCACGATGTTGACACCTCGAAGCGGGAAAATGTAAACTAAATTGCCGCCCCACATGCTCCGTAAAGTTTCCACCAGCACGGAAAACTTATTCCACTAAATACACACGCTCTTTAGTAGTCAGCATTCTCACTAGACTCAGCTTACACAAGAACTTGACAAGAACAAAACTTTCAGCGTCAACACTGCTATGCACAGGCACTCACTGTCAGCCTACCACTCCAGTTGAAGATCAACAACGAACAAGCGCTGCGGTGAGACTGCGTATACAGCGAAATGAATGTACTGCCAACTTAACACGTCCCGCATGGTGAGACCCGCGTAGCTCGCCGCTGCGGAGAGAATTTGCGGACACACTGTAGATGCAGGGCCCAAGGAACATAAGCGAAATGTATAGTGTAAAGAAGATATAGAGTGTGTTTAAGGTGTGTAAAATTTTAATCTAATGCTTAGATTTAAGTGAAAGTGTATTTTATAAAATCATGTGTTTATATGAGCTGATGGTTGAAGTGTTTAAAATGGCTCTTATCAAATTGTGTGTGATGGTGAAATAAGAAAATCAAGAGGGGCGGGTGAATTAAGCCTAGCCAGGATGCAACTCGGAGGAGTATGTGAGTACCTATTTTTCGTTATGTGGTAAATCTTAGACCATGCACCAGGATATTAATTCACAGACGAACGATGTTGTTAAAATATGGTTGAATAAAAGACCTTAGTTTAAGTCATTATGTGAGATTCAGAATAGGAAACATGACCAGATAAATAATTGTTTAAGACCACGTGAAGGGAAAGAGTTCAATGTCATGTAAGGGTAAATTAAATGGTAATCGAGGCCAGTCGAGCCCGAATGAAAGTTAGACACAAATAGCATTTGCAATAAATGTGATTTTTTACGGGTCGATCAAATAAGTTAGGCTACCATTTTATAGCGTGCCGAGAGCACCTAAGTGGTTGAATCATAAGTTATGTGAAATATAAGCAATGGTAAAGACTTAATAGTAGTTAGAGCACAGTGTAAAGTGCCAATGTATGTTGTGCCGCGTCAAGGAAGCGTCCGGTAAGGTATGTTAATGTCAAGGACACTCATCCAATTGTTGTTCGCTGCCCGGACCGAGGTTCAATTCCCGTCCTGAGAAAGCCAGATGTCGTTAGTGCGAGGATGCACTTAAAGCACAGTGGGGCGCCCATGTATGACGTAAGAGCGCCGTGCAGCGCCAGATACGTTCGTAAAACCACTTTGGAAGTTAGCGAGAAAGCAGTACTCTTCGCTTGTATTGAAGTTATTAGCAGCCTGATCCATCCGTAAAATATCTAGCAAAGTTGTAGAATATCAATCTATTGATATGAATGAATTAAGTATGTGTTACCCTCATGTAAGTGAACAAGGTCATTATTAGAACTGTGGCATTAAGTCCAGACAGCATAGCGGTCACTGGACCAGACGGATCATGTGAGAAACAATCGGTCTGGAGGAATCTTTTGTAATGTGGAAACGCCCACAAACGGCGGCCATCTTGGGTTTGACGGTCAAGAGGGTCTCGACCATAAATCACAGCGAAGTAAAGCCGTTGGTAAACGCGGCCGAGTCCAAAGGATGGAGAGTTTTAGTATACAATTAACGATGTTTCAATCTGACTAAACAATGCCTTGAAGGGCAGAATAATAAAGCGATTGTTGCGTTAGTTTAAACGGTAGGTCGGATCCCATGTAAAATCCTAATTAAATGAATCCTCACAATGGAGAGTGTTGAATTTGAATAATAAATATAATAACAAATTGGCATTTTTGAATAATAATAATAATAATAATAATAATAATAATAATAATAATAATAATAATAATAATAATAGTAATAGTAATTGAATATTACTGAGAATAATTGATATCGTACGGGTACTCTCAGATTGAGTATATTTTAAAAATAATAATAATAATTAACAGTGCAGGTCATGGTGCATAAAAATGGTCGGAAGATGGTACTACAAGGGTGCATGTAATTATATGTGTGAACAGGAACTGAAACTGAAATTTGAATATTATGATCAACGTTAGAATAGAACTAGATTTGTAACTGTTCAGATTAGTTTGGGATTTAAACCAATGGTGTAGATTAGAACAGAGATTCTAAATCAGAGCCATTAAATAGTTCCATCTGTATTCGATTTGGTTCATGTCAGATTGTGATCTGACTAATAATAATAATTCAGCATTTCATGCAAGATCATGACTAATAATCAAGATTAGAACCGAGCTGGAACGAGAGTACCTTAGAGAAGGCACTCATTGAATAGTAGGAAAAGAGGATATTGTTTTATCCCTGTGTTGGGAGTGGGATAAACAGGGTAGTGTAGATGTATTAATTTAGGGGACGCTTCCGAAAAGGGGTAGTTTCCCGTAATTGGGGGAGACTACTAGTGTAATGTGTTGGTGTGAGGATGTGATCTGTTGGGGTGCGTTCCTACAGGGTGCGTCTACCTGTTAGGGGATGAACGTCTAAGACTGAGCTATTAACTTAGCCTGCCAATTAAGTATGAGCGAGCGTTTAGCGAGCTCATGTGCAGAGTCGACAACTCGGCACGCTGCAGTCTGTCTGCTTACTCGAATACAATGAGATTCCTGACGGTGCAGTTCCTAGCCTTCACGGTCAGGGTCAATTAGGACTAAGGTCAGGTTGGGTGTAGGGATGTAAAACTGGGTGAAATGAGTAGTAGATGTATGTGTTTACTGACCAAGAATTTATTGGTCAGTGGCGATGATGTACTGTCCCTTTAGGTGGTGGACAAGTATAAAACAAAGTACAAAGTGTGTGAAATACAAAGTGTCCTGGGTTAGGTGTTACAATAATTAGGAATCTGAGCACACGGCTAGTTCTCACCTGGTGACGATGGGCTGATCTGGAACGGACCTTGAGGAGCCGAACCGCTGGCCGCGAATAGATAATTGGGCTCTTCTGGGTCTAGCTTTTAAGGGTTTCCCCCACTGCTTAGTCGGCGTTTCCTCACTGTTGCTGTTCTAGTTAGTTTGTTTGTGTGTGTGTTGTGCAAGCATGGCTGGCAGCAATACTGCTGGGCCTGCTCGTGTCAAAGAAGTGTGTAAGGCTTATGGCATGCCTATGAGGGTGGTTTATGGTGAAAGATGAAGGGGTGGGTCCTAGGGGTACTGCCCCTGGGCTGTACAAGACCTCATCGGCCTTTGTTCGCGGCCTCGCGAACAGAAAATAGAGTAGGCGTGTCGGTGTAGTGGTTCTCCTTCATCTTCTTCTTGTCCCTCTTCTTCTTCTCCTTTGGTGTCGTGTGGATGTGTAGATGTCGTGTTGTCCTTCTGGTGATGTGAGTTTTGCGTGTGCTCAGAGAGGGTGGGTTTTGGGTGTGTACATATACATAGTTGATTTTTATTATTATTATTATCTTGATGTTGTTGCTGTTAATGAGAAAAACTAAGAAAAAACATAGATATATGCATATTGGTGCCATGCAGGAAGGAAAAAAATCATGGTTGGACGGGTGGTTGTGTCGTCCGCCGCTGTGTGGGGAAAAAATTGCTCCCTGCACGTATCTTGTGTTTATAAACTATAGTCAAAGTATTGTATAAAAGGTGGAAGAAAATAGGAAAACAGGTGCCCCATGGTGTAAGTTAAAGGTATATATCAGAATGGTTTATTGTTGTAGGGATGAAACAGGGCACTTTCACAGATTTTAACGTTAGTAGAAAGAAAATGAAAGAAACAAAAGCATAATCAGTGTGCGAGTATATACAGTATATATTGAACCCTTGCAAAGAAGCATATGAGACTCAGATTCGGGGGTGTATCGGTTCATATCGTAAGTTGTTGTCAAAGCGCTTCGTTAACTTGCAGGGTAACATATAACAAAATAACATGCAGGAAAGAGTGAAGCCAGGGTTAAAACAAATGAATTTAATAAACAAATCACCATATTTACACTCAACAATTAACAAAATAAAACTCCCATCTGACTCCCATTTAATAAAAATGCCAAAAACTAGGCCAAAATCTCTGGAGAGATTAATTACATGGACCAAGTGTCCCTAAAGAAAATAACAAAAGTGACTATGTATGCGCGTATGTCGTTCTACATGCTTCACGATGTGTACAAACGAATGCGTGATTCGTCATCATCCAGAATAATCATTCAGACAACGAATCCACATTTCTTAGAGCTAGACCGACACGGGGGAACACAACTACAATACTTAAAAACTAAACCGACACTTCCTAGATCTAATATAAACAACACAAAATTTCCGTGTGAAATTGGAATCAAATTGCCGTAGCAACATTTACTGCCTAAAAACTTAGGACTTCTCACACAAATCAACACAAGTACATTAACACGTGACCAATAAAAAAATACACATATGACCGCCGTCAAATTTACAAGTACTCTACCACTACACCACACAGGTGTCACACACAAAAATTACATGAATCGAGTCATAAACAAAACAATAGGCTCACAGCCAACATTTACATTATTAATACAATATTTTACCCATACAACGTACAAGAAGCCGTTACACACATGGCGAACTCCCAATTAATTATGGCTTAAAAATAACCATCACAATGAACAGGTTTGCTACATGAAAGCTTACAGGGGTCAGTCGGACAATCAGGACTTCCTATCAAAAATAAGTCACAGGCAAAACGGGCGATTTGTGGAACTCTGCATATCTGTCAACCCACGTGTCAATAACCTCGACCTCCCAGGACATGGGGTCGAATCTCGAAGAAGTGTGCCCCAAAGCACAATAATACGTGTGTGTGTGTCAGAATAATATGGACAAGAAACAGCGGTCTCCCTAGAGCACCCTGTCTTTCCATCAAAAATACAACAACAAATAAAATATGAGGGCGGTAGGACCTCTACCCCCTCCTCACGTAGAATCAACACACACCTGACCCAGTAACACACACAATCACACGTATGGGTTTTGACAGACCCTGAAATAAAAGACATAAATATATTCCACATGCTGGCGCCACCGTTCTATGCCGTGACTAGTTAACCTGAAAAGGACTAAAAAAAATCTATCAAAATTAGAACGAAGGTGTTCTACATATTACATCTTAAGTTGGTGCGCTTGGCAACCCTAATATGAATAATAACCTGTTCAGCAAATATCTTACAGTAATTACCTCCCTTCCCTATCTCAAATATTAACATTAATAAAGCACCATTTATCGAATGTAACGGGTTTCGGATTTGCGTGGATAAAAATCACGTACGCCCGCCGCGCACATTAAATATGACTCCCAAAGAAAAACAAATATACAACAAACACTTTGGCCACGCGCCAACGGTCATTTAAAACATTTAGTGTCGGTGCAAGAAAAACTCTACAACAACAAGAAAAGAAACTGAACTATTTACAAAAGTTCCCCAGCCAAATCTAACTACATAACTGAAATAATTCAATTGTTGTACATCACCGATCAGCTTGTAGAACTTAAGACATCCTTCTCAGCCCATTTCCCTATGGACAGATTAACACTCCATCGTGGTCGTCTGCGTTGAATCGTTGAAGATCATCCCAACTCCAAACCACGTGTTGAGCATCTTGGTATCGACTCCTTGGCAGAAAAGTTCAATGTTAATTATTTGACCTAGCTATAATCGCTTGCAGGTTACTCAATTCGCCCACAAATTGTCCTAATGCGATTAATTGCGAAGACTTGCCCTAGATATGTCGCACACACGCATAATAAACACATAAAAATACACTGAAATTTGTACATAAAATATACACCTCGAGACCACGTCACTGGCTCGATAATAAGTTTAAGATCTTGACTGCACAGGCAGTCGCTATCTTGCTCGGTATTTCCCTTCTACTCTGTTGACCTTCGCTCAGGTGAGCGCTAATTAGTACGTTACAAGACTTGCCCCTCAGAGCTGAAATAGTCGTCTTTAAGAAAATGTTACAAGTCACCACGCTCACTGGCGTGAAATATTAGCTCACAAAATAAAATTGATTTCAGATAAAATGTACTAGAGCTTTAAAATTCATTATTACAACTGATATGAATTTAGCTCCTCAGAGCTCACAAATAAAATAACTTCAATTAATTCAGAGCGTTAAAATAGCTATACAAACGGGCGTGAAGTTAGCCTCTCAAGGCTCCAAAACGAATGACTTAGAGTAGCGTCATGTCAAACTATTTATTAGAAACTGACAGGGGACGGAGGAGTGGGGTGGAATTGGATAAAAAATTCCAGAGTTTTTATCTCACAAATATGGGACTAGTGTCAATCTTCTTCAAATAAATCAAACGTCTCAATGCACTCGTGCGGAGATCGGTCCGATCGGCGGTTCTTTAAATAATCAATTCCGCGGGCTTTTTACTACTGACGCTGTCCATCGCGTGATCATGGCTTGGTCTCTCGTGATTGGCTGATTCAATCGTAGGTTCGTTGCAAGTGACTCGTGATCATTCCTTTATGCTTCCAATTCTGGAGCAAGTAGTTGCTCAATTTGGCCTTGAACCCGGCTAAATCTGGCTGTCCCCCAAGAATAGCTACCAGCTCTACTCCTGTTGCAATCATTACGAACGCTAGCCTCCCATTTATCCATGTCCACTTCCTCAAATACTGCCTGAGCTGCAGTAATAATAATAATAAATATGAATACTTATTTATCGAAGATCAATAAGGGTTCATTTATCCTCAGCAAGGTTTTGAAATTCGAAGCAATTGATTGATTTGGATTTCAAAAACAAAACCCACCGTAGTAACAACACATCTCTTTAATATCTCGCTCAGCTGCTCGAGTGTACGGCCCTCTGACTCAATTAGTGTGCGCTCTTTCTCTCCGGAATGTCATTCATACTTCCTCACTAGGTCTCCCCCTTCTCCTCACGTGATTGCCACTCCTGTCGTCTCAGCTGCTTGTTGTTTACAAACAAAGTGCGTACTCGGGCGCTCCAGGTATATTTGAGTGTTGGCTCTCAAAATAAAATTTTTGCAAAACAGATTTTGCACACATCACCTTTCCTAGTCATCAAATGGTTCCCTTCTGTAGTAAGGTTTTAAATTGGCGCTATTAAAAACAGATTTTGCACCAGTGCTCACTTCTTCAAGCCTGTAGGCATTGTTACCCAGATTCTTAATTACCCGGAACGGGCCAATAAATTTTGGACAGAATTTTGCGAAGACTTTGTTCTTAGGGTCGGATATCGGTGGTCTACGAACCAGCACTAACTCTTGTTCTTGTAATTCCTGGTGAAACTTCTTTCCTCGGTACCGTCTCAGCCTTCGGTCCGCTTGGTTCCTCATGTGCTCTCTCGTTCGCTGGATTAGCAACTCATGCGCTAATAGTGGATCCCTTGGGCATGGAATAATCTTGTCCCAAGTTCTTTCTGGCAACCTGTTGTGGTGTACAATCAGTGGGACTTGACCCGTCGACTCGTGCTTCCTGGTGTTCATGCACATCTCAATTTCCCCTACTTTGTCAACCCATTTATTATGATCGTTAGGAATCATTACTCTGTAGTACTTGGCAACAAAGCGAATTGTTCTCTCGCTCGGATTTCCACAAGGATGACGAATGCTTGAAAATACGTGTTTTATTCCTAGGCTCTCCAAACCTTGCCTAAAAGCATTGCTCGTGAAATAGGTACCATGATCTGATAAAATGGATTCCGGCTTCCCAAGCATCGGAATTACTTTGTTCTGAATTCGACTGAGGACTTGTTTTGATGTCGTCTTCTGGATTGGACATAGCACGACCATCTTTGAAAATACATCGACACACACCAGAAGGTGTCGGCATCCACGCTTTCCTTTTACTAAAGGACCAAAGCAATCGATAGCGAGCATCTCGCATGGTTTTTGAGGTAATAGTGGTCTTGAAGGTTGTTTCAGGATGAAGTTGTTCGGTTTCGTGCGCTGGCATGCGTCACAAGTTCTAATTACTTCAACAATGGTGAATCGCATCTTAGGCCAAGTGAAAGTCTCCCCTATCGTAGCTTCAGTCTTATCCGTGCCGATGTGTGCTAGGCTCTCGTGAACATGCCAAGTCAACCCCCTCTGTAGTGATGCTGGAACTAGGATTCGCAGTTTAGTATGATGCTCATCCACGTACTTATGTAACAAGTTATTTAAGTAGTGAAATCTCGCTTCTTTAGCACGGGCTTCTCGGTACTCAGGTGAATTTGGTGGTAATTCCTTCCTGTAGAACTTTATCATCATCGTCATCATCATCATCCATGGGTCTGCTTCTTGCTCCTTCCGAATATCCTTCAATCTCGCCAAAAACTCACGAGCCTTAGGTGTTAATGTAATATTGTGAACTTCCGCTGTTACTTCGTTTCCGTCCTCAGGATTTCTACTCAAGGCATCTGGTATGACGTTCATCCTTCCAGGACAATGCTCTATCGTGATGTCAAACTGCTGGATGTAGATGGACCAGCGCGTAACTCTCTCACTTGCCATTGTTGTCTTGAATAAAAATGTCAGTGCATGGTGGTCGGTTCTAACAATGATGGAATAACCAAAGATCATCTTACGCCACTGTTGAAGAGAATATAGAATTGCTAGCAGCTCAAGTTCCGTCACGGTGTAGTTCCTCTCATGTTTCCTTAATTTACGACTCGTAAATGCCAAATACGATTTCTTCTTGGGTTCTTCAGCGTCCTCTTGGTACAGCATAGCACCGATTCCAATCAATGAAGCATCTGCTTGAATAATAAATCGCTTCTCAAAATCCGGACATCCAAGTTTCACACAGTTTTCCAATAAATCCTTCGTTGCTTTAAAAGACCTGTCGCACTCCTCGTTCCACGACCATCGATTTGCCTTCTTCAACATCTCCTGCATAGGTGCTACTGTTTCTGTGTAACCAGGGCAATTTTCTTTGAAGAAGCCTGTCACTCCCAAAAACGCTCTCACATGTTTGACTTTAGTAGGTGTGGGGAATTTCTTAATAGCATCAATCTTGGCTGGATTAGGCCTCACGCCCTCGACATCAATTATATGCCCCAAATATAAAATCTCGCTCTGGTAAAAATGTGATTTCTTTAGGTTAATTTTGAAGTTCATGGTTCTCAGGTTGTCCAGAAGTTTATTTAAATTTATCAGGTGTTCCTCCATTGTTTCAGATGCAATTAATATGTCGTCAACATATCTCGTGGTGAAGCTCTAACCTCCTCAGTCAGATTCCTATCTAGTGCTCTGATGAGTGCACATCCCGCAGTTTTCACGCCAAAGGGCATTCGACGCCAGATATAACTTTGATTATCGAATAAAAATCCCGTCAACAGTTGGGATTTTTCTTCAAGTTCAAGATGGTGGAAACTATTCGTCAAATCGACACTTGAGTATATCTTCTTCCCACGGAAGCCTTTCAAAACATCTTTGATCCTAGGTGCTTGGTCATGCTCAACTAGCAGTTTACTGTTCAAAACTCGCGCGTCTAGGCAGAGCCTAATTGATCCATTTGGCTTGGCCACAGCCAATATTGCGTTGAGGTAAGGGGTTGCCGCTTTCCTTATCATGCCAGAATCTAATAAGTTAGTAATAATGTCCTTCACCTGAGAAAAATGTTTCTCTGGGATCGGCTACAATTTACATTTAAACGGGGTCCAGTCTGTCACTTGCATGGCATATTGAAAATTTAAAACTTTTCCAGGTATGGTATCAAAAGCTCCTTTATGTAATCTTAAAATTTCTTCCAGTTTTCTTCTTTCAGGTTCCCCTACGATGGCCTCCTTATGTCGCTCCTGAAGTAGAATTTCAAATTTAGTTCCGCTAATTTCTTCTTCCGCCAAATGTACCCAAAGTTCCTGCGAAATATCTCGGCTGTCAATCTCTACCACTGCTGTCTGGCTGACTCGCTCCCCCGTCAAGATCTTATCTCCGGCCTCATTAGTGCATTCTTCAACGACCCAAGTATTCGCCTCTCTCTCCACATGATTCAACCCCTCTACTTGTTTGAAACTTACAGTGTTGTTATGTAAGTCAATTACAGCATGAAAATCACAGATGAAGTTGGCTCCTAAAATTATGTTGTAGTTCATCTTCGGAATGACAATGAATGTTTGCGAGAAAGTGTGGTTCAGTATTTCCAGATCTAAAAATGCTTGCTGTTTACAATTTATAGTTTTGTCAGGAATAACCCCTCTGACTTTCATTAGCGGTACCGGCATAATTGGAACAGTTTGTTTTCTTCCTATTTCCTTTATCAAAACTTCAGTGACTAAGCTCATCTGGCTACCTGTATCAATCAAACATCTCACCCTCATGCCTCCAATATGCGCGTAAATAATAGGTAGTTGTCTAATAACATTTTTACGGTTCTTCACCACTTCCTCCAGGCAGTCGTCCGGGAATGCTACCCACTCTTCTATATTGGCCACTATCATCTCTTCTCGCTCCCTGGCAACCTCCATTTTCAGACTATCATCTTTCAGTTCATTTGGAGTTTTTTTTTAAATCCTGGGACCCATTTGTTGTGTTTCGCCGGTTGTCATCCTGTCGCTCCTGTTGCCTCAATAAACTCTCCGCCCCCTCTCCTTGATGATTGTCTGGGCTCTGTCTGTTTGCCATGGCACGCCCCCACTTCTCCTTCTCCGCTTCTTCGGTACTTAATTGATCCAAGTATTTTCGTGACTCAATATATCGCTCGTCCCAGTTGTTCCGATAATCCCCCCTATTTTCTTGGCGATAGTTCCTGCCGTTATTCCATCTACCATCTCCATTTCTTTGGTAAGGTCTACCTTGTCTCTGGTTTCCCCTCCAATTTGTGTACTCCCGCTGGTACGTCCATTGATTGTTCTGATTTTGGTTGTTCTGATTATACCTCCCGCGATTATTCCGATAGTTTTGATTATTATTGTTGAACTGGTTTCGGCCGTCAAAATCTTGCCTTCTCGGTGTGAATTGTGTCCCTGTGGACTGAGTCTTGGTTTGGTTCCCCTGGCTGTGATTATGTTGGAGTCCCTGAACTTCCTCTGCCGTGTTGACACATTCCATATTCCTCCTTCCTGTCTGTGGGCTCACCATACTCGTCTCGTCTAAGTGTCTGAGTAATTCTTCGGCTTGGACTGCGGTTTGAATGTTTCCTGCGACTAATAGTTGTTGGATGTGCATTGGGAGTTGTTTCCCGATGGTTAGAACCATATTTTGCTCGCTAGGCGGGTCGTCAAAATCTCTGAATTTTACCAACTGCTGGCTGAAAAATTCTGAAAACCGGGTTGGATGCGTACTATGATATTTTCGCGTGTACAGGTCCATTCTCAACTCTTGCTGTAAAGAAGGGCTCCAAAACTTCTTTAAAAATGCTTCGCGGAATTGAGCCATGTCAGTGAAAGTATACTTAAAGCTTAAAAACCAGGTTAGGCTGGGTCCTTCTAAAAATTTCTCCACTAGTCTTAATTGTTTCTCAGGGCCGATGTGCTGGTCATTAAAGTAATCAGTTAATTGTCGTAGAAAGGCTTTGGGAGTGGTTCCTGAATGTTCCTTAAATTTATCGGGCTTGAAATCATTACCCCGAATGACTTGGATGACTTGGGCGGGTGCCAAGTTCGGTTGTGGTGTAGAAGTCTCTCCCCTGTATTGCTGGAATGCGTTACTCGTTAGTTTGGAACTTTGACCCCGGCTGGTATCCTCAGCCAACTTCAAGCCTGCAGGACTTCCAATACTTCCCTGCTTCTCCGGTATATTTTCAGCCGAAAATAATGTCGCATTTTCTAAAGATCTAATTTCGTTTTTGATGATTAAATCTGAGTGTTCCTATAATTTTGACTTTACATTTTCCTCCAATGCCTGCATTCGCTTTAAAACTGTCAGCCTGTCTTCCTTATTTGCGTGAGCCTGCTGGTCCCAATCTCGCCGGATCCTACTTTTCAAGCTGTTAATTTTCTCCTCGTTCCTTTCCTGATTTTTCTCTAGCTCTTCACGTATCTGTTCTTGTGCTTTGACTAATTGTTCCCCAACCTCTTCTCTCATAACCTCTTGTTTTTTTTATTAATTGTTCCCCGACTTCTTCTCTTATGACCTCTTGTGTTTTTATTAATTGTTCCCCGACTTCTTCTCTTATGACCTCTTGTGTTTTTATTAGTTGGCCCTCTAAGTCCTCACGCAAGTGCATCCGTTCGGTTTCGGCCTTAACCTCGAGTTTATTCATTTCTTTGATTAATTCCAGCACGTTGCTGTCTACCGAATTAATTTGTTGCTGCAATTTATCTTGGGTTTTCTTCATTCTCGCGGTGTTATTGACACATGCTACATCTATCTGCTTGAGTTTATCTGCCACCATCTCGTCAAATTGTACTAGCTTATTATCGAACTTCGCCTCCAACTTCTTAATTTCGCCTAACTGTTTGACGTTGTTCTCCGCAACCTCGCCTGCCAGTTTCTCTACCTTTTTAACGCTCTGATTAATGTCATTAGTGATCTTTCCTAATTGTTCGGTTTGTGTTACCGCCTGTTGTGATAATTTATGATTTAGTTCATTTAATTGTTTGTCCGTGTCTAATTTCTGGACTTCTAATTGGACCGAAATACTACCGCTCATGTCATGTAATTGTTTTTCACAGTCTATCTTCTGCGCTTGTAACTGGACCGTAATGTCACTTAATTGTTCTTTTAATTGTTTATCATTATGCTCACGCTGAGCTTCTAATTGTTCTTTCAATTGTTTATTTAATTGTTTATTATTGTCTTCGCTTATTTCCTCCTTCATGTTCTTTAACTGCTCTTCCGTCTTTACGGACATCTGCACTAATTGTTCTTCCGTTTTTACGGACATCTGTTCCAACAATGCCTTAATTTCATCAACAATCGCCCTTTCACACACACAAATATATTCAGAGAAAACAGGGTCATGCGCCAAGATTTCAGTCATATACACGCATACATGTCATACCATTTAAATATTACTGGCTCTAATTTAATGAAAATTTCAGTAACAAAATTTACTGAATAAAATTACACTTATTCCCAAACAACAAAATAACCCCTAGTGATCTGCTTTTAAATTCCTAACCAACAGAATTTACGAAAAACACCAATTAACCGAAGTCAATTAAATGTCAAATATAAGGCAACACCTTCCTGCTTTGACTGAGTTCAATAATAATGCAAATATTCTAATTTTAATGCCGGACCCCAGAACAGGTTTATAACAAATACAATATCAAATTCTAACCTTGTTCAATATCTCTAACTTTAGGAACTCAGTGATTTTACTAATGCACATGGCGGTACAACATCGCCTCAATTTACTGAATTTACATGTCCGCTTGACCTGGCATCATTTCTCAACGAAATAAATATGAGATCAGCGAAGCAACAACAACAACAATCCCCACTTGGGCAGCCATTTTTGTTTTATGAACCCTTGCAAAGAAGCATATGAGACTCAGTTTCGGGGGTGTATCGGTTCATATCGTAAGTTGTTGTCAAAGCGCTTCATTAACTTGCAGGGTAACATATAACAAAATAACATGCAGGAAAGAGTGAAGCCAGGGTTAAAACAAATGAATTTAATAAACAAATCACCATATTTACACTCAACAATTAACAAAATAAAACTCCCATCTGACTCCCACTTAATAAAAATGCCAAAAACTAGGCCAAAATCTCTGGAGAGATTAATTACATGGACCAAGTGTCCCTAAAGAAAATAACAAAAGTGACTATGTATGCGCGTATGTCGTTCTACATGCTTCACGATGTGTACAAACGAATGCGTGATTCGTCATCATCCAGAATAATCATTCAGACAACGAATCCACATTTCTTAGAGCTAGACCGACACGGGGGAACACAACTACAATACTTAAAAACTAAACCGACACTTCCTAGATCTAATATAAACAACACAAAATTTCCGTGTGAAATTGGAATCAAATTGCCGTAGCAACATTTACTGCCTAAAAACTTAGGACTTCGCACACAAATCAACACAAGTACATTAACACGTGACCAATAAAAAAAATACACATATGACCGCCGTCAAATTTACAAGTACTCTACCACTACACCACACAGGTGTCACACACAAAAATTACATGAATCGAGTCATAAACAAAACAATAGGCTCACAGCCAACATTTACATTATTAATACAATATTTTACCCATACAACGTACAAGAAGCCGTTACACACATGGCAAACTCCCAATTAATTATGGCTTAAAAATAACCATCACAATGAACAGGTTTGCTACATGAAAGCTTACAGGGGTCAGTCGGACAATCAGGACTTCCTATCAAAAATAAGTCACAGGCAAAACGGGCGATTTGTGGAACTCTGCATATCTGTCAACCCACGTGTCAATAACCTCGACCTCCCAGGACATGGGGTCGAATCTCGAAGAAGTGTGCCCCAAAGCACAATAATACGTGTGTGTGTGTCAGAATAATATGGACAAGAAACAGCGGTCTCCCTAGAGCACCCTGTCTTTCCATCAAAAATACAACAACAAATAAAATATGAGGGCGGTAGGACCTCTACCCCCTCCTCACGTAGAATCAACACACACCTGACCCAGTAACACACACAATCACACGTATGGGTTTTGACAGACCCTGAAATAAAAGACATAAATATATTCCACATGCTGGCGCCACCGTTCTATGCCGTGACTAGTTAACCTGAAAAGGACTCAAAAAAATCTATCAAAATTAGAACGAAGGTGTTCTACATATTACATCTTAAGTTGGTGCGCTTGGCAACCCTAAATTGAATAATAACCTGTTCAGCAAATATCTTACAGTAATTACCTCCCTTCCCTATCTCAAATATTAACATTAATAAAGCACCATTTATCGAATGTAACGGGTTTCGCATTTGCATGGATAAAAATCACGTACGCCCGCCGCGCACATTAAATATGACTCCCAAAGAAAAACAAATATACAACAAACACTTTGGCCACGCGCCAACGGACATTTAAAACATTTAGTGTCGGTGCAAGAAAAACTCTACAACAACAAGAAAAGAAACTGAACTATTTACAAAAGTTCCCCAGCCAAATCTAACTACATAACTGAAATAATTCAATTGTTGTACATCACCGATCAGCTTGTAGAACTTAAGACATCCTTCTCAGCCCATTTCCCTATGGACAGATTAACACTCCATCGTGGTCGTCTGCGTTGAATCGTTGAAGATCATCCCAACTCCAAACCACGTGTTGAGCATCTTGGTATCGACTCCTTGGCAGAAAAGTTCAATGTTAATTATTTGACCTAGCTATAATCGCTTGCAGGTTACTCAATTCGCCCACAAATTGTCCTAATGCGATTAATTGCGAATACTTGCCCTAGATATGTCGCACACACGCATAATAAACACATAAAAAATACACTGAAATTTGTACATAAAATATACACCTCGAGACCACGTCACTGGCTCGATAATAAGTTTAAGATCTTGACTGCACAGGCAGTCGCTATCTTGCTCGGTATTTCCCTTCTACTCTGTTGACCTTCGCTCAGGTGAGCGCTAATTAGTACGTTACAAGACTTGCCCCTCAGAGCTGAAATAGTCGTCTTTAAGAAAATGTTACAAGTCACCACGCTCACTGGCGTGAAATATTAGCTCACAAAATAAAATTGATTTCAGATAAAATGTACTAGAGCTTTAAAATTCATTATTACAACTGATATGAATTTAGCTCCTCAGAGCTCACAAATAAAAATAACTTCAACTAATTCAGAGCGTTAAAATCGCTATACAAACGGGCGTGAAGTTAGCCTCTCAAGGCTCCAAAACGAATGACTTAGAGTAGCGTCATGCCAAACTATTTATTAGAAACTGACAGGGGACGGAGGAGTGGGGTGGAATTGGATAAAAATTTCCAGAGTTTTTATCTCACAAATGTGGGACTAGTGTCAATCTTCTTCAAATAAATCAAACGTCTCAATGCACTCGTGCGGAGATCGGTCCGATCGGCGGTTCTTTAAATAATCAATTCCGCGGGCTTTTTACTACTGACGCTGTCCATCGCGTGATCATGGCTTGGTCTCTCGTGATTGGCTGATTCAATCGTAGGTTCGTTGCAAGTGACTCGTGATCATTCCTTTATGCTTCCAATTCTGGAGCAAGTAGTTGCTCAATTTGGCCTTGAACCCGGCTAAATCTGGCCGTCCCCCAAGAATAGCTACCAGTTCTACTCCTGTTGCAATCATTACGAACGCTAGCCTCCCTTTTATCCATGTCCACTTCCTCAAATACTGCCTGAGCTGCAGTAATAATAATAATAAATATGAATACTTATTTATCGAAGATCAATAAGGGTTCAATATGCATTGGTGAATGCGGTGTTACAATGTGAGCTGTAGTGACATTTTTCAAAATTATTACAGTGATATTAATAATGTTAATGATAGCAATGGTGGTGGTGTTCATTAAAAATGGCCCTAGTGATGGTTGTTTCACTTATGATGTGATAATAATACTGCTGATAATGATAACCATAGACATAATAAAATATAACCATGTTTCGGGATTCAAAATATGTTTGTCCCTTGGCGTTCTTCATCTGCCATACCTTTCTCTGTTTATCTATACTCTATTTACATATATTGTCTTATGCGGCCACTATGATCTATAATCTACTTATGTACTATTTCGGCCGTTGTTCCACTGCGGTTTAGTGGTTATTCTGTTGGTCTATACTCTAATGGTCTTCCTTCCGTGAGTAGGAATTCCGTCCTGATGATGAGGCACGGCACTTACAAAATCTGTGCCGCCCCTGGTCATCGTATTATTGCTCCTTTGCTCGAGCGTTTTTGTGTTAGCGTCAACGGCTTTCAGCATCTCACGGCTGCTGACTGCCATTGGGCGCTGGCGTCATCACTTTACTAGTGTGACTAAGCTGATGAGAATCGTGTATTTCTGTGCTAGAAGGAGAGAGTGTGTTACATTTGTGTTGGAAAATATATATACAAAAAGACATGTGTACAATATGTTTGCATCTGTGGAGCAAAATTCGTTAGTGGGAATGCTGATGTCCCCGTTGATTTTTCGTAATCTGAAATATTACTACTATTACATCGATGGTACATTGTTGCCATCGTACATTCATATGCCTTTTGATTGCCATTGGTGCATGTAAATACTAATCTCCCTTTGTGCGCCTTATCCTATTCTTAGCCTATGCCGGCTATAACCTTACCTTAGCTTACTTATGTCTATTGTGTTCTTTTGTGTATTTGTGTGTCTCCTCAGTGTATGCAGGTGTATGAGTGTGTGTGTATGTGTGACGTCACCTTCACCTGGTAAATCATGATTATTTGGATTCCATTCCTTGGTGCAGCGTTGGAGCTCTTTGCTGAAAAACAAAGACATGTGGTAAATATGCCCTTGGCAAAATATTACCAATACGCACCTGTGTCGCGCAGCGCTGTTTTAAGGGTCGGCTTGGATGATGCCACCGCCCTTGAGACTTCTTCGGACGTCTCGTGTATTACTGCGGTTGGTCAGCCTCGGTTGCTGTACCGTTTATTGTTGACATGCTATCGGACTTACCCTAGACGGTGCCGAACGCCCTGTGTCGCGTTCACATGTCAGTTTCAATTAAACCTATATGGTGTCGGTCTTACCCTATACGGTGCCGAACGCCCTATGTTGTGTTCGTATAGTAATATCACTTAAATGTACGTGGTGTCGGTATTACCCTAGACGGTGCCGAACTATTATGATATGAGAAGTGTGCTTAACCTTGATTATATAAATTAATGCTATAAAAGAATATTTGTATATACATGCCGAAATAGTCCTTAACCTAATGCCGAAATATGTTGTAGCTACTGTTTTACAACAGTGCTTGTTAAATTTGCTTAATCTAAGTTGCCTTCCAAATGCAAATGCCTTACATACTAGAATTTTGATCGAAGCGATCGCCTGAGGCATGTCGCCACCCTCAGGGCACCACACGTGCGTGTTTTGGAAACACCGGTTGCTTCCAAAATCGCCAGGCTAAAAGCCCTTTTGCATTCCGCGTCCTTGAGGCTAATTGTCGACTTCCCCCCTTAATAACTAATGTGTAGTGTATAGGCCTGTGTGACTGCGTTGCTCGGGAGCAAATGCTTCGCGCGGATATCCTTTTCATTTGTATTTATATACGCTTATATTCGCATTATACCATTCATTTATATTTATTACTGGATTGCCCACAAAACCCCTTTGGGAAGCCCGTTGCATACCCATTTACATCTTTGGCCGCCCGTTGCGTTACCATTTAAGCTCTGGAGACTCGGTGTCATCCATTTATATGGGCACGGGAAGGAATGATCGCATTCATTCCATACGCATTATTTATCATTCATTATTTATTATATATCATTCATTAAATCATCTTCACCTCACTTTCCGGAATGAGGACTTGGCGTGCTCCAGGATTGGTCCCGTTGAATCCTGAGGCACTTCTTCACTTCACACGATTGGAAGACTATCCTCTACGCCTCCGAGGATGGACCTAACTTACATCTAGCTATGGGTCTAGTCCTAAATGTGGTCGTCTCTAGGTTTGTCTCCTGAGTCTAATACTGAGCTGGCTAATTCTCCTACTAGACGTCAAGAGTCTCCCCTGCAGGTCTGGCTTCGACGACCGCAGTGCATAATGGGTGTAAGTTTCTTCGTCCCGGGGACAGGCTAGGTACTCCCAGGATTCCGAAGTTTGCCCGCACCGAGTCATCGGCGCTTCGACCTTACGTCCATTTGTCATTAAACTGGGTCAGGATCCATCGCCGCCTTCTCCAGCTCTGCCCTCGTGTGGCGATCCTGCTCCCATCAATATACCTTTTCGTCACCATCTAGTGTGACTTCAGATTCCTTTGAAAATAAGTGTGATACTGTACATTGTAGTGTTAAGTGTGATTTTTAAATATATTTTCGTGTACTGTGTAATTAGGTAAAATTTTTGGTATTTTGGGGCTGTAGAATCTTCGAAATGCAGGCCTGTTATTGCCGTATCGGATCTCCAGTGCTGATGCCTTGGTACGTTTCTGGAGATATTAGTAGGTTTATGGGGTGTTTGGTCCCTTATTATTAGGATCCGAGGGTGTTATTTGCTGAGTAGGGTTAAAGCGTGGTGGGAGAGGGTTGTGCATCGTTGGACTCCATGTTTGTGGTGGCCGGGAGCCGATGATGCTATTAGGATGTATTTACTGTGAGTGGATGGGGTGGGTTTTTCCCAGGTGTCCAAAATTGAAAATATCATGCGGGTGTGATAGTAATACAACCCCTGGTGTGTGGGCGGGATATCTTATGCAGTGAGATGGATATGAGGCGTGTCTGCTCTCATTTAACGATAAGGCATGTGCTAGGATATAATACGTTTATGTCCCTTGCATGCGGGATTATTTAATAAAATATTTGTTAGTATCAGTATGGCCTCATCTCTATTTATAGAGATGTGCATCGCCGCTTAATATTTGTTTCCGAATCACCTCTAATATTCAGGTGTAGGCGTTCGGGTCCAAGGTGTAGCAAACCTTAATTTGTGAAAAGCATGCAGTCTCTCAACCCCTATGTATAATTTGCAATGTAGTGTAGGTGTTTTTATGTGTCTGTGTGTCTGTGCTGGATAGTGTTTTAGGTAATGGGGTATGTAGGAGTGAGGGTATGGGGATGTTAGCCCGTAGCTTGTACTATGGCCATCCTGATGGCATTATCCACCTCTACTCCTATTGTGGTGTGTCAGCCTCTCTTGGCCGTTATGTGTTTTCCTCCCGCTCTTTGGGATTTACGCTCGCTGAGTTTAGATGCCATATAGCACCTAGTGTCTCCCAAAATATTAATCTGTGTAGTGCCCGTGGGCCTGTCATTCCTACGTCGTGTAAAATGTCTATGTCTCTGGGCACCGCCCTCTGGCTGCCCCTATGATGTCTGAGTGTGGTGACGCTGTGTCGTTCACGCCCTTATCTGGTCCCCTGTTTATAATGTGGGATGGGGTAGCATGTGGCTTGCGAATATAACCTGCATAGCATAATTGCCGGTAGTAGTTTTAGGAGAAAAAACTACAAAAAAAGAAATTATTAGGGGGGGGGTTGCTCCTCCATGGAATCTGTCTGTATCCGCCCTTAGTTTGTTTGTATGTTCGCGTGTAATTGCCTGTTTGCCCCTAAGTGCTGGGCGCGTGAGGGAGGGAAGCGGCCGTGGCATTAAGTGGTGCGCGCTTGTATGTACGGAGCCGCTTGCCGCTAACTCTGTCGCCGGCTCGTGTTCTGTTATCGGAGAGAGCTTATCTTGTACCGCGTGGCTACTTGGCTCGCACTGTGTAATGTCTGTTATCACCTTTGTATACATGTTCCAGTCCTGTTACTGGTAGGCGTAAAATAGTCTGTCTTCCCAGATCAATCTGGTCTGCAATATTTGTGTAATATTTTAGGTGACGCCTAATGTAGGCTAATGCCGCTCTCACTTCCTGTATCAACATCCGTGTTGTCACTGTATGACTTTACTGTTATTGTTTTATGTTAGTTTCATCATGTCTGTATGTCATTGTCACGTTCCGCTGCTACAAAAATTTCTTCCGCAAACAGTGTATGGCGACACGTTGGAATTCGCTTATTTGCAGCGCAGTGCTTCCTATATATTTGTTTAGTGTCATTGTGTACTGAATGTCCTCAACGATATGCAGGAAGGATAACAAGACGTGACTTCTGCCACTATCCGTGTGTCGACATGTGTTTGCATTCTAGAAAGGCCAATGTGTTAACTTGTCATATTTTCGCTCTCAAGCTTGTTTGGGAATTTGTTTCCGTGATTACTTCCCTTTGTGCCTTGCTCTATTATTTTATGTCCGGGGTAATCTACATGCCCCTTGTATTGAATACCCACGATTTTCGGCCGTAGAGATGTGGTGTTACTTATTTTGTGTGAGCGATTGTCTGTGTCCGTGATATTCCCCGTGTTCATGGAATATGTCTGCCCTGGTGTATTTTCGTGTGTCAGAGCGCGATTTTGCCCTAGAACGGGCTGTTCTGCCTGTCCTTCCTAATTTGTTTACTCTCTATCACTGTGCTTATTGTCTCCCTTTTTGGAGCGTATCTTGGCCTATTTCTGGGGCATTTCCAAGTGTCCCGCACTAATTAATTTTATACCGTCCAGTGTTGAAATGTGGTCTTCCCGTCTTTGTGTATTGATGTCTGTTGGGTTCGTTTATAGCGTCCCAATGTTTCCAAAGTGTATGCTGTGTGTGTCTACCTTCGTGTAATTGGTTGTCTGCGTGTGTGCTATCACTGTTCTGTGATCCGTGCACTTGAATGAGTTGTTCTTCAGTCAGTCAACTCCCTCTTCTCTCACTATTCGTTGGGCCGCCCGTCTTTATATAAAATGCGTACCCTAGATTGCGTATCGCTATCGTGTGTGCCTGTATGGCCTCTGGTATCGTAATACGAAACTAAGTGTCATTGGGTAACTGGTATTAGCCCCGTACACTCTACCAGAGTTTGTAGACTGTCTGTTGTATCTGTGTTTACTTAGTGTGGACGTTCCGTGTACTTTTGGCGTCCCCCGTATTCAGATTTCGGGCGCTATGGTCCAGATGAGTATTTTGTGGTCTCCGTAGAGGCCTGGTGTTCCCGGTACGTCCCCTATTGGTAGTCCCGGGGTCGCTAATGCCCTAATTAGTTCGTTATAGCGAATACCATGGAACGGGCCTACGCCCCTGTATGTATGACCCGTGTATGTCGTCTGTGGAAGTTTTGGTTAGCCCTGGTCTTAATTTGTGGGCGTAGTGTGGTTTTGAATCCCTAGTGAATGATACTTTGTCGGCCGTAATGCTGTTATGTCTGTAGAGTGCCTCCAGCCGACCAGTGCGTCACGTATTCGCACTGAGCGTGCAAAGTATTGGGTTACCTCATGTGATAACGCCGCTGCCGCTACCGTGTTTCCTGTCCGGCTGTTAACATTTGAAGTGCACAGCATTTATGTTGTAACCTTGCAACAGATGGTGTGAGCGTTTTTAAAATATGTTTTCTACGATGCCCTACGTTTCTTCATAATTACCGTGCCTTATCTTTTGGCCCTCCTATCGTGATGACGCTATCTGTGTCAGATTTGTGTAGTGAGGCCTTTATGTCATCCGTGCCCGCTGTCTGTCCGTGTGTCATCTGGTGTTATGTCTCGCCGCTACGTGTCAGTGTCTCTGCCAGTGTAATTTATGCGTTTGTACATGTATTCCCTGTATGTAAAAGAACCTCCCTGAGTTCATGCTTGTGTGTCTCAAGCGTTCTTGTGCTTGTATCTCCTGATCTCTGGTTTCATGTCGCACCTATTGAGGCTAGCTTTGGGCAGTAAGCTATTGCTATATACTCCCGTGTCGGTGTACCTACCTGGTAAAAGAACCTCCCCGTGTTTATGTCTGTGTTGTGAATGGCATTAGTGTAACTCATATGCCATCCCTAGTGTATATTTAAGACGTGTACACAATGATAATATGCAAGTCATATACATATAATATAAACCCTCTTATGCATACATTAATTCTTAGCTATAACTCTATGGGACACAGTGTCTATATGGGATCCTATGGGTTTTCTATGGGATTATGTATTCATGCTGTCTGTGCGATGTCGTCCGTGTGATTGTCTGTCCCCGTGTCCATATTCCTGGCTTTAATTTTAATGTGCCTACAAATTGCCTCATTTCTGGCCAGTTTTTGTCTATGTTGGGAGTGGATTTTCCCCTGTAAATGTGTTTATCCTCGCCCGAGCGCTGTTGCCCGACGGGGTGAATACCTTCGCCCTGTCATGAGGGTATAGGCCTCTGGCTCCCATTGGGGTGCTTCTTTACCATTTTTCTAGGGTGTTTTAAGTAAAGTAAGCCTAAGCCTACGTTCACTGTAGTGCCTGTTTATAGGCGTAGTTGTGCTGGCGCCTGAAGGGCTGCGTTGGCTCCGCGCTACCCTATCAGTGTCTGTGGGGGTGTATGCCCTTCTGTCTGCCTGGCCTCGTGGGGTGGGCGGTAAAACTTCCCTTATACTCCGAGTACTTTGTTTTAGAGGCAGGATAGTGCGTGTAGGCGTGTGTGTTACACCCTGGTGAATTGTAAGCAACCCCCCTGTATTTCTTTGCACTGGTGGTGCACATGTTCCTGTCCGCCACCATTCTGGCGAAATCACCCTTTGAACTGGCGGTAGGGGTCGTGTAGTTGTCTGTGAGCGCCCCTCTAATGTATTGGAGGATAGTCCAGCCGTTGTCTGGGCTATGGCCACGGCAGACTCCTTCCTTTGTGTCTGTCTATGTGTGTGGGTCTGTATGGGCTTACTGTGCAGTGGCACGTTCTCTACATCCTCAGCCCATGATATAGTTTCCTCCAGGTTCCTCTTTGTGTTATCGTGTGTGTTTGAGAGCCCTAGCGTCAACTCCCTCTCGTTCATTTGTTCTGAGGGGGTTGGCGTAGGTTTCACCCCTCGGTCTGGCAAAATTGTCTCCCGGACCGGAGCTGCGGGACGTGTGTCTATGTGAGTTTGGCCCTGTAGTGTATTGGAGGCTAGCCTGACCGTTTTCTCACCTATGGCCACGGCAGACTCCTTCCCTTGTGTGGCGGTATGTGCTGAGATGGACATCTTCGCGAATTGCTGTATTAGCGTATCTACGACTATGTCCTCTCTTGGTTTCGTTGGTGGCCCTGCCGTGAACTCAAAGATGGCATTGTTGGCCTGGAGTTCCAGATATCCTTCCCAAATTCGGGCGTACTGCCGATTAAGGCATATGGCCTGTTCAGCAACTTTGGTACCGCCAGTTCCTATTTGTTTATGTTGTTTAATGAGTGTCTTCCATTGCTGGAACATGACCTCGTGTCGGCAGTGTAGTTTCCAGTGTGCTTTGTTGAGTTGTGTACATAGGGTGGGGATTTTCGCCCTAGTCTTTCGATTCTTGGTGCTGCGGAGTGGCCGGACAAGTACCCTTATAATTCTCATATACTGAGCGTGCCGGAGCTGCTGATACCTCCTGAGGTAGTCCTGCCTTGTCTCAAAGACCTTATGCCAGGCAATTAATTCCTGGTATTCCCCAATTTACTTTAGCACGGCTAAACGGTATAGGGGGGCTATCCTGAACTACGTGTGTGTATTTTAAAAAATGTATGTGGCTTCTAATGTAATAAATCTGCTGGTTCTACCCATGGGGGAGCGGTGGGTTGGCTAAAATTTCCCTTATGTTCCCAGAGAGGAAAAAAAAGTAATACTTTCTCTAAGAAAAAAAATTTAAATTTCGCTTGGCTGCTTTTGTACCTTGCGCTCTACCACGAGGGCTCTTTGTTTGAGTCCCTTACCCTTAATTTGCGTGGTAGCGGCGCCTCCACCAACCTGGTTTATCCCTGTGTTGGGGGTGGGATAAACAGGGTAGTGTAGATGTATTAATTTAGGGGACGCTTCCGAAAAGGGGTAGTTTCCCGTAATTGGGGGAGACTACTAGTGTAATGTTTTGGTGTGAGGATGTGATCTGTTGGGGGTGCGTTCCTTCAGGGTGAGTCTACCTGTTAGAGGATGAACGTCTAAGACTGAGCTATTAACTTAGCCTGCCAATTAAGTATGAGCGAGCGTTTAGCGAGCTCACGTGCAGAGTCGACAACTCGGCACGCTGCAGTCTGGCTGCTTACTCAATACAATGAGATTCCTGACGGTGCAGTTCCTGGCCTTCACGGTCAGGGGCAATTAGGAATAAGGTCAGGTTGGGTGTAGGGATGTAAAACTGGGTGAAATGAGAAGTAGATATATGTGTTTACTGACCAAGTATTTATTGGTCAGTGGCGATGATGTACTGTCCCTTTAGGTGGTGGACAAGTATAAAACAAAGTACAATGTGTGTGAAATACAAAGTGTCCTGGGTTAGGTGTTACAATAATTAGGAATCTGAGCACACGGCTAGTTCTCACCTGGTGACGATGGGCTGATCTGGAACGGACCTTGAGGAGCAGAGCCGCTGGCCGCGAATAGATAATTGGGCTCTTCTGGGTCTAGCTTTTAAGGGTTTCTCCCACGGCTTAGTCGGCGTTTCCTCACTGTTGCTGTTCTAGATAGTTTGTTTGTGTGAGTGTTGTACAAGCATGGCTAGCAGCAATACTGCTGGGCCTGCTCGTGTCAAAGAAGTGTGTAAGGCTTATGGCATGCCTATGAGGGTGGTTTATGGTGAAAGATGAAGGGGTAGGTCCTAGGGGTACTGCCCCTGGGCTGTACAATATTGTACAGTGATTGTATTGTATAGTCAATGTTAGCCTATAGATCATCCATTATATTTCTCGTTTGATATGTTAGTAAATAGTAGTCTATGATTGGGATATTGTCTTTCTTATTTGCTAAAATGTAGCCCTTGCTTGGAAACCTCATGTGTATGTCACCATCGGTGGAGAACGTCTGCACTCTGAGCTGAGCTACTGGACAGGTGATTATACATATTCATGAATGTTTAAATGGGTACAATATTATTCTTTATTTAAACGCTAACACATACACTAGTGAAAGTTCAAAAATGAAATTAGAAAACAGTCTTCACAGTCAGTGAAGTGCACTTAAAAGTTAAATAAGCCAAATCTGGAGAAGCACAAATATGTAGTAAGCTATATACACATATTTTATTTGATACAAACAAATGAAATAGTAATAAATACAGTTATTGAGGGAAGGTCGTTAATCACCCCTGATGAAATTGTCGAGAATTGAATTTCAAATCACAGGAAAAGAATAAACAAGAACACTGTAGCTTGTACATGCACATATTATTACACCGGTACTTGAAATGTATTCAAACTAAATAGAGGGGTAGAGGAAAACAGGAATCTTATAGTTCAACGTGACCATTAATCTCGCGATCATGAGCCACGGTACCTCCTTTTTACGTGGAATCCGAGCCACAGACAGACAGCTATAGTTACAGTAGGAGTCGACGTGAACATTCCCGTAGCAACTAGCAAAGTGAACGTTTTTTCCCCTCTCAATCACGCGGCAGCATTCGCCCGGAATACGAAACTCATTGCAGGTAATAATCATGGTCTACACCATCTTATCGCCCAGTGGACAAGTGGATCGGTCATGCATTTTGGCGGGTATAGTAGACGGCCATCGGTCACCACTGATTGACGTCGAGGGCAATTTGATGGCTGTACAGTACCGGAACCTGATCCTCCAGCCTAATTTTCGACCGTACCACCATCGAGTCCCGCAGCCAATGGGTTCATATTCCAAGATGCCAATTCACGAGTGCATCGTGGCCGTTTACAGAATAGCGTGGCCTCTACATTGTCTTCAGACTTGACCATATTTGGTCATGCCTGATATTTTTGGTACGTGCTGTGCGAAGTAGCAGAAACCCACCCTTCACCCTACCCGACCGCATGAGAGACGCTGTTGAAGAGTAGAACAAGCTAGGTCAGCATCACCTCGGCCACCTTGGCGACAGCATGCCGCTAAAGGCCCAAGCATGCTAAGGGAGAGAGTAACATGCTACTAAATAACTCCCAAAAGGGGTTTCTGATTTGAACGATATACGGGGGCTATACATTTTCCAATTGACTGGCTTGTTTTGGGTTTATACTGTACAGTAAATTGTGTGTGTTCATTCGCTGGACCCAACCAAAATGTAGGTCATGGTTACACACTTCCACCGATATTCATATCATAAAAAACATGAATTTTGAATTTAAAAGTCTAACTTCTGATATTTTAACATTATTCAGTTAATTTTTGCCTGATTTGCCAAATAGCTTCGACAGCAACACTTCTTTTCCAAGAAAAATTAATCCGAGTAACTTACATACCCTGCAAGGAGTAAATAGAAAGCACCTTGTAAATGAGACATGGTTAGAACATTGGGCGTAGAGTCGTGAGCATATTTCTCGGTTTTCTGTGATATACCTTTGTACTTTGCGGATAAATAAATTTCATCCCACCAGTGTGCTATTATACCAGATTCAATAATTCCTCTGATCACAACATTAAAACTATTCACTAGTATACTCCCCTTCGGGAGATACATTATAACGTCATAAGAAAAAATTGGAGCGGTTATATGGCTGATTAAATGATTACCGTCCAACATATATTTTTCTTCTATTAGGTAGGTTATATAAGTCTTCGAATTTTGAACAGCCATGTCTCTGTCAAAAGCTACCCTGTCCAAACAAATTTCAACATCTGAACAGTTCTTGTATACAGTCAATATTTTGTCCATGTAGAAGTCATCCATTTCTTTAGCAATCGGCACAAAGTTGGGTACTAAGCCAATTTGGAGATCACTCTCCACTAACTGCTCTACGGTGGAAATGGGTGGCGTGTAACCTGGGTTAGCAAGAAAACTTACTAGAGATGACTGATAAGCGCAATTGATATTCATGCAGGAAACTATCCACATAATGAAAAATACCCTAAGAAACATATATTTTGGTTTGTACGTGCCACTACAAGACAAGACGGATAACAAAGAAACCATTAATGTAGAGATTACATCGCGATGTGATTCAATTTCTTTCATGGAGTTATTCGTTGATTTTGAATTTCTCTTTGCTATTAGGTACAATACACAGGAGACTATGACAAAGCTAAACATCATAGCTAACCACAATTCACCTTTAAATACGTGGCTGAGGCTTTGCCAACGAGGAATGGGTTGTTTACTGGGAACAAACCACATCATATAATATCTAAAATAAGGAACAGTCGCATCCATCTTTCCCCAGTAATAAATGAAGGTTCCAAAGGATCCAAATGCAACATCCGACTTGCCTGTTGTTATATCAGTGGTAAGACCGTCCCACCGGTCTTCGGTAGGTGGTCGAAATCTTAAAGAAAAGTTCAATGCTTTTGCTATGACATGTATTAAATTAATATCCATTCCTTTCTTATAATTGGTGAACGCCCTCGGATCATTATCCTTGGCTGAGCTGTCAGCGAATACATACGGTATCCATGGGTTTACGGAAGCTATGACTGAGCAACCATGAAGGTTTCTTGGAATCTTTGGTTGAAAAAGAAACGTCCTATTAAGAAGGCCTGTTGTCAGACATCGGTCCACAAGAACCACCTCCTGTACTGGTCCTCCGCAATGATGAGGCGATTGGTAGGGGGACCAGGAAAACAGTGCCACTTCGGTGTTATTGAATATTATAGCCACAACGGCATTGACAACTCTTCTGATCCATAAGTCCTGCAGAAGTTCCTTTGACAAATCTCTCTCCACGAGATCATTTTTTGAGTTTGTAATGACCACCAAATGTCGGGACTTAGGACTCCAAAAAGGCAGCTCATTGAGGTAATTTAAAAGACTCCGGAATTCTTCCACAACATCTTGAATTCCTAGCACAGAAACTACTATGTCTGGTTTTCCCATAGACTCTTCGTAGAGAAACATATCTCTTTTGATGTCCAGAAATGTTAGGGATATGTTCTCAAGACCATATAACTTATTTAATAAAACATCGACAGCATCCAGTGTGGTCTTTGTGTTGATAAATGTTTTTGACACGAACTTCACCTCTTCCAATCGATGATGTGTTATAACTAACACAACGTGGTTCTTCCCATTGTCTTGAAATCGCAGTATTTCTGAGACACAACTTTCCATGATAAAATTATTCGTTGCACTTTCTTGAGCGGCTATGCATGAATTTAGAGCTCCGATGAATATGAATGTTACCGCGTATGAAATTCTCATGGCTGCATGTGGATCTGCAACAAACACACAGAGGGGTGTTAACATTGATGTACTCATCATTCATTGTAGTTGGTTGTTATATGTAATTATAAGTATTGCTCTTGTAAGACAGAGATACAGCTTAATGGACGAAAGGAGTAGCAATATTAATTGCATGACTATACTTGTCATAAGTCTTAGGGGAAGATGACCTCGCTGTTCCTCCCCTTAAAACAACAATAACTGTCATAAATCTTGTACAGAAACACTCGGTGTTGCAAAATTCTCGCCATCACGACTAGCATACGAGTTGTGTAGGGAGACAACGCTTATAGAAGACTTACGTCTATCAATGGATCTGTACGATCAACGCCTGCTTACGAAGAAGTAAGACTCGAACACCAGAGGAAGAAGATAAGACATTGAGATCGAATTCTATAGCACAGATGCCATGACGACAGACGACTGGAAGGATGCCAACTATGAACTTCGGCACTTTGTTACCAGATTTGCAGTGCATGGCTTCCATTATAAAATATGCCGCAACGAACTCTACCATGAACCCTGTGGGGATTGCGTGTGTTCTATGTGTGGAAATACATGTGTTAAATATCACATCATGATTGCATACATCGAAAATATCCTTTAATACAATTCTCCACTGAAGAGACGAGAAACAAACTAGCAGAGAGAACATAGTGTGTTTGGAATTAATACTCTATTATTGTTATTATTATTGTAACATATGTCTGTTTGCTGCAATAAATTTGTTATTATTATTATTATAAATCTTGTGCAACAATTATAGCCTACACATTTTGAAAGAAAAATAGACATTCTTGCAATCAGAAACAAAGTTCTTAATTTTTAAAATCCTATTAACCGTAACTTATTTTTATTTTCAATTTTTAAAATGTGCCCTTGCTTTGAGCTGCCCTTCGGTGTTCCCCTCAAATCGCCCACGTTTATAAGAAACTAGAGGGCTGTGCAAGAAATCTCGCATGTGTTAAACTGTTATACGGGCTCGACGCCATACAGTTCTGGCAGAGGCTATCGCCTTGTTCATTTGTGTAAATAGATAGCAGTGGTGTGCGATTTTTTTGTCGTGTGGCCTCCTGAGAGGCCGATTTCAGGTCTTTCTAGTCGACGCCCGTGGGAGACCTGCGCGTCAGGATGAGAGATGGAATGGATCAAGATGAATGAAACTGGGCAAGGATGTGGAAGGAAGCGGCCGTGGCCTGTCAGAAGGTACCGTCCAAGCATTTGCCTGGTGTTGAAAATGGGAAACCACGGAAAACCATTTAAAGGACGGCCGACGGTGGGGCTCGGACCCACGTGTCTACCGAGTCAGCAGAGAGCTTGGCCCCATGGCCTAACGCCGCGCTTTAGCCAGCGTAGCCACTACTGTCGGTATAAATAGGAGCAATTGAATTAGAATCATAAATAACAAAATAGCGTAGACAACATCTTACCTGAAGTTCGTCACAGTAATAAGTCAATGGATCACAGGTTAACAGTTGCGGATCCAGGCCTTGCGGAGCCCTGGGCGATATGATAAGGTGGGGCCCACAACGATAGGATATAAAAAATATCTAATCAAATAGAAAGTAGTTTTGTAATAATAATAAAATAAAGAATAGTTACAATATTTTGAATACAATACAGTTCATTTTTAAATAATGTGAAAGAAACCTTTAAGTCCCCTTGAAGAAGATCATGTAAACCAAGAAATCCCTCCCTATATTATTCTGCTAAGGTCTCATTCTAGTTTTGTACAGAAAATAAGGTCCTATTAACACCAACCTACACATATGGGGTACCTACAGGTTCCACATAACCCAATGTGTGCGCGGAACACTCTCACTTACTCCTTAAATGCCTACATTAATTACAACGCAACGACTATAAAGTGCTTTAAACCGACTAAGCAATAATATTTGTGAATAATATTGGCACGTTACAAAAGTTTTTAAAGACTTTTGTTATCTAAATATTGTATATCTATCTGTGCATTAGTGTAATACATAGACATCGTACCTTATCTATGTCTAAGTGAGCAGGATCTGATGATGATCGCTTGACGATTGAAACATGTCATGCAATAAAGTACCCCCCTCTTTTTGTACATAAAAGCGTGATATTTTGTTATACATATCTCTTTCTATTTCTATTTCTTTCTGGTTAGGGTGTTTAAATACTTGTTTTCCCGCCTAATGTAATTGGTAAAATTTGTGTTGACCGACTGGAGAGCTTTCTTTAATGGAACTAGGCAACACTAAAAAATGGATTTTAGTTCTTCAATAATACTGTAAATATGAACTAGCAGTAACACTCGGCTTCACCCGGTCGAAGACTCAGAGCTCCCTGGTCTGATTACACTCTGAGTGATTAATGGTATTGTGCCCAATTTGAGGGAGTCCATAGCTTGTATATGAGAGTCGTTTTTCTGGAGTATATTTTGAAGATGGTTTTGAAGAAAGCGCCAATGAAAGTTTGTGGAGAGCCTGTAGCGCGAGGCGTTACGTCAGATGCGCCAGGTGGATGCGCACGGGATAGCGAGTCAGGTCACTGAACCATGAACACCTCTTAGTAAGACAGACAGCAGTGAGTGTGCAAGAGCGCATCGCACGAGATTCGTTTTCATGCAAGTTGGGCATGTATTTCGAAGCGTTCGTTCAGAACTATATTACGAGTACCAGACATATTGCCAGATAATTAGTCTACGAGGAAACACTGTTTCAGTGTTGTCCGCAGATAGCATTTATATAGTTGGACCAGTTTGGTGTGTTCAAAACTGCTGTGGACTAATATTTCAGTCTCACATACAGTTAGCCTATGTGCTGGATCATATTCCTAAAGCATATCCTCATTTAAAGAATTTATTTTATAGTTAATGTTGGAAAATATGGCAAGCAATGTCGTCAGTGTACTGCGCTAATACCAGTTGAATGATAGCAAAGTCGTCGTGTACATTCATACTTGTAACACTGACGTATTTCGGAACGGTAAATGACCGGGTGACAATAGTCAACTACAGCAGTCTAGATTACGTGGATTTTTATGGCAGAAGCCATGGTGTTAATGGATACCGTACAGGAATTCATGGTAGCGAACGTACGTGATAAACTTTTGAATACTACTACCATGAATTGAAACGTCATTATGGATTGTTAAACCATATTTGATGGTGTGATGGAGGTCGATGTAATGGAACTTGGAGGCGTGGTGAACAGCCAGCGTGAACATGTGTGTTCGTGCACATGTGGATTCGAGCCAGCCGCCTGTCATGGAGGAGGCATGCTACAACTGGTGGATCCATCGCCGCAGACTATTATCAAGGGAAGTGAATAACATCTTTACCTTCTAGTAATTAGTACAAGTGATTTGCAGACTGTAGACTATTTCATTCAACCATTTTAGAGATCAACGTTTGATGCCAGCATTTATTTTGAATTATGCCAGAGCATAGTGACTGGAGCCATTTTATGGATTTCTAGGCGATGCCTCAGCACGTCATGTAGACTAGCATATCCACGATACAGTATGGTCGTGGGGTGATGACATTCTTTCAATGCATCCATGCTTCTATAGATAGCTACTTACTTTTCATATATTTGTACATATTGTTTTCTTTTCTTGTTGCATTTTTGATCGAAGGCTATCTTTCTTGGATAGTTGCTTGCGATGATTTTACGTTGCTAATGATTCTTGGGAGTTGATTTCAGTAATATTCGATGAGATTAGATACTTAATCGTTACCTAATGAGTTTGATTTTTCATACGATTAGGATTTTCTAACAATGATAATAATAATAATAATTGATGATTGTAATACTTAAGATAATACTTGATTGAATCATGTTGAATGATCATCGGGATTTTGAAGATCTGTTGGGATCATGAACTTGGAATTTAATTATTTTGACTTGTTGAAATATTTAATATTTAATAATAATAATAATAAATTTATTGGGTGATAGTGAACCATTCTGTGGTGTTCACATAATCGAATTTTGGATCAGATTATGGACAAGAGGTAATGAGGTCGTAATTAATAATGTAATTTGGATTTCTCTAATGAGATGATGATGACATTTTTCGAAATGGAAGTTGCGGTGTAGAGCAGTTGTGTCAATTAGGGAGTGTTTTGTAAGATGACTATTGGAAGGCAAAATAATTGTTAATTACAACTAATGATTTATCTGGCTTGGTAGTTGAGTTAAATGGGGGAAGACATGCGTGTATTAGCCCACAGTTTTTATTCTAATCCATTAATTGAAGCAATGAGGCTCAATGGAATTTAGAAAAATGGAAGTAGTAATAATGATTAAATGATGTTGTGTGTGTTTGATATTAATGATTTTGGAGGATGAATTTTCGTGTTACGTGTCTCAAAAAGAAGGGTCTTGCCGGAGTAGCAACCCCACGCCTTAAACCAGATAACTTCATCAGTAGAATTTCGGATTCTACTTATTTTTGCTCAAACCATACAAATATTCTACGGAATGACTTTGATATTGCAGTATGATCAATATATTTTGAAACTTTCAATATTATGTGGAGATATAAAATGTGAAGCCTATTAATGCTTAGTGATATGGGGCATTCAGAGAAGGCTGACCTCGATTTCAGATGAATTTGTTAGCCGTTATAACTGATCCATAATTCATATAAAATTTAATAATGTCATGATAATAGCGAGTGGCACCCAAAAATTTTCATAAGTGAATAAATTTATTTCCTTTAAGAGATTATATTAAATCAACATGGTTGTTGGAGTGATTAATAAATATCCAGATGTGGAAACTTACGATTATGAAATAACTGACTTAGCATAAGATTACATGGAATAATAGATTGTTCATAGCCAATAGTTTTGATGGCTTGTTAAATAATTGAGATAACTATTTAAGAATTTATATTCATGACATTTCACATGATTGATTTTGAAACTAAGAATAATTTCGAGGATATTTTGGAAATATAATGCTGTTGTGAATTGTATATAATTTTTGAATTGATGTCAGACTGGACTAGTAATTGTCTGCACATCATTAATGTGTTTATGGGGTTTCGAATAACATACATTCCAGTGATAAACTATAAATTTCACTAAATGTTGGAGAAACATTTGACTAATTTCGTTATTTAAATTTTGGTTTTTGGATTTAATTATTGCCGTTAATCGAATAGGGCATCTTTAGAACAGGGTCCCAGGGGTAGCGATAAGGTGTTTTTTATTTCAGGGGTGTAAATGGCGATCTCCCTGCGGAAAGAAGGACTGTATTAGAGTAGGATGGTTGAATGAATAAATTGACCTGATGCATTTTATCTTATAGAAAACTGGGGTCATTTATGATTTCTTGAAACTTAACTCCTTTCTTTCCTTGCTGTAGTGTACATCGGAATAACAGCTAAGCATTTATATTAAATTACAACGTTGGTTGTTTGCTCAATTTTACCCCGAGATGTTTTTGAGTCTTGTGCTCTGCTGTTATTTAGACGTGCGCTTATGTGGACGTGGGACATAGTATTTGTTTATTTTTTCATTATCAACCCATTGACAATGTTCATACTAAAATAACTCATTGCATAATGAAGGTGATAATAAAAAATTAACAACACAGAGAATCAATAAGGAAGTTAACCAACACAATTGCTACAATGTGATAAGAGATCAAGGGGAAGTCTGTTCAAAGTAAAATGACTCACTGTAAGAATACGCCATGAAAGAGCATTTGCCCTCTCCAAGGGCTCTTATACCACCACCAAATAACTTTACAACAGATGGCACTTACACCCTTTCCACGTTTATCAGAGTCATATCTCACATGCACAGGGCTTACATCTACCCTGTCCGAAATTGTAGCATGCTTATATATCTACAGCTACCCTGATGGAGAAGTAGCAGAGACCGAACTCACTTCATCCTGGTACTGGGTGTAACTGTCACATCCCTTGAACCTCGCTATAGTCTCATGTATAGAATCAAAGGAAGCTGGTAGTGTATCCCAATGGCATGGAGTCAGTTACGTTCGCAAGGCTCTAAGGAGTTACAGTTCAAAAATTTGGTATAGGTGGATGTGTTAAAAATTGTGTAAGAAACAAACACACAAACATTCGGCTTTATATAATGTTGATAGAACTTGTTAAAGGAAAGTAACGTACATGTTGATCATTCGCACTTTACATCAATTCTATTGCTAGCTCGAGCCTCGCTACTGTCCCATGTGTAGAAAGGGACGGATGGGATGGATGTTTAACCAAGGTAATAATACGTATTTTGTTCGATTTCAAAGATGTTTCGCAATTACCTTAGTTACCAGGGTTCCAAAGTCCTCTTCTAATCAGGCTTCAGTTTCGAGCACTTCAAGTCGACGTTAATTGAGGCGCAGCTGGTTTAATATTCTGCTGATCTGCGAATTGAAACACATGCAATAAATGAACTGATGACATCTGAGATATATGGAAATAATGAAACTTACAACTCAGATCTTCAATAATTTTAGTAACGCAACACAGAAAGAAATTAAGACTTTGCCGCATTCCATACAAATGACTTCAACAAAGTGACTGTAATACCCCTTGGTCCCCTGAATCGAAGTGATGACCTAGTTATACAGGATGTCCATGATATGCTTTTTATATAAGTAATCAACCTTAATGAAGTTATGGAGACGTTTTGTAATCTGTCGCCTAGAGCGTAACATCTAGGTCATTTGCCGTAATGATAAGGATGATAATGAAAACTACTACTGAATTGACACATCAAATGTACAAACCAATACATTTAAAAACAAGAAGATCCGTGACGAACTAAATAGCCTACTTTTCTTATAATTTAAGATTCATGCCAATGATTAATGTATATGGATCGATCTAGAATAATGACGAAATTAATTTGGTAATATCGACATTTCTAATTAGTTCGAAATACTGTAGGCTATACCTGGCATAATGTAGCCTAATAGAGAACTACAGTTGGCAGCCCTGGTGACTGAATATATTCTTAGTTCCATCTCTTAAGGTACATAACACAAACATAACACATAACACAAAATTTGGTTGAAGTCCAATGGATAGCATAGACGTTACATGCAGTTAAAATTGGACTTAACAGTGCGCGTAAAATCATGTTGGCAACAATGACATACATGTATTGGTCAGAAATAATCTGAAATAATATGATCTATTTTTGTGTCAATTTTGAATGAAATACATTAGTTAGTTTAGAAGTTACATGCATTTTAAAATTGGACCTATCAGCAGGCTTAGAATCATGTTGGCAGCACTGGCGTAGGCCTATATTAGTTACTCTAAATTAATCTAGAATGTGCAAAGTTTAGAGCTATTGGCTTGCATACTTTCTGATATATTGATATTGATATTAGGGATATTAGGGTAACAAAAATAGAGAGAGTATTTATTAACAGTTGGCAGCCCTGGTTACTCTTAAGAATCAGCATAGTCATATCTGTTATGGTACACATAGCACACACGAAATTTGGTTGAAATCCAAATGATAGTATAGAAGTTAAATGTATTTAAAGTTGGACCTCTCAGCAGGCATATAATCATGTTGGTAGCACTGACGTATATAAGTTACTCCTAATTAATATAGAACGTCAGGTACTATACGTGTGCATAGTTTAAAGCTGTCGGCTTGCATACTTTCTGATATATGGGTATTTGGATTTTTAAAAAATGAGAGCATTTATTACAGTTGGCAACCCTGGTGGCTCTTAAGAATACGTTCAGTCATACCTGTTTATGTACACATAGCACATACGAAATTTGGTTGAAATCCAATTGATAGTGTAGAAGTTATATGCATTTAAAATTTGGACCTATCAGCGGGCTTATAATCATTTTGTCAACTTTGCCATGTATGGCCTCCTGGAAATTAAACTGCAATATTATTACCTATACGTGTGCCAATTTTGAAATAGCTCCCATTCATACCTTCCAAGATATCCAACATGGAGCTCAAATTTCAATTCCGATTTTTCAGCAGTTGGTAGCACTGACATCATTTTCAAATATGGCCGTGAGATATTCAGATATAGATCTTTACTCCTACCAAATTTTGTTTCGATTGCTGCAGCCGTTTAGGAGTTGATAGAGGGGGGACACACACACAGACAGACAGACAGACAGAAGGACAGGCAGACAGGACAGACAGACAGACACATATTTGCCCAATCTCATAAGTCTACTTTTTCCTCATTTTTGCACAATGTGAAAAGTAGGCTAAAAATCATAGTCGAGAAGACTGTATGAGGTGGTAATTAGTGGTATAATGCACGTAAAATCTATATCAATATTAACCCTGATGATAATGATCATAACGAAACTGGAAACGACTACGGTATTAACTAGTGGCACATTTAATACCAACGAATGGAAACAATTGATACGAAAAAGGAATTAGTGGGGGGTAAAAGAGAACTGCTTCCGGTCGAGTACCGTACGCTTAACGACGAAAGACCTAATATATAATTAAAATACTTATAATTAAATAATTCCACCCGACCTAACAATGCACGTTAGGGGCGGCCTGATGCAGCCTACATTGCCAACCATCAATGCACTCATTTAAATATACTTACAGTTACACTCTAAATTCCCAGCATCTCTGGTCCACCACTACAACACCTAAATACTGTACTTCCACACATTGCTCCACTCACCCATCAACACATTAATAATCCCTTGGAAGTAAAGTTGAATGTGCTCATGTTAGCTGGCATTGCCATTGCAACGCCTGACCATTTCATAATGTTTCCCCGAACAGGAGTGTTCCTTTGCAAATATCTGGAAAACGGTTGGTTTTAGGCCAATAACGGGGTTTTTGGGTCTCAAGGGAACTTATTTCTTGCATTTCGAGGCTCTAAATGAGCTTAATTTGGTCCGTCTACTACATATTCGGTATCTCGCCTATGTGCAAAGTATCTAAATCTAGGGAATGGAGAAGGCAGTGTTTCAAAAGTTAAGCATGCTACCTAAAATTTGGTTCAGTTCGGCGAAACAGTGTAAATGTGTATGAGGAACAGACAGACATTCAGATTTATACTGTATACCCTATAGAGAGATGCAGATGAAAGTTGTGCCAATGAACCACAAATGATGTATGTTTTTCACTACACCTAGCATACTTCTTGAATGATCCACGATAAATAAATAAATACATTATTATTAATAATTTAATATTGTAGTTTTCAGACGGTCAACACCAAAAAACAATTACTGGAATATGTGAAAGATAACCTGAAATAAATTACATGTGATTATGATTGATATATATTGTTAAGGACTATTGAAGAAGAAAAAACTAAGGGATGCCAGGTTAGACTCGTCAAGTGAGCATAATCAGATTCAAATATTCAAGACAAATAGCTCTACAAAACACTACTAAACCTATAGTGACACCCACAGAGTCTCTGTTCTCCAAAAACAAAACACACGAAAACCCCTCAGGAAAATTTGTTAAGTGTGGTGATTTTTACTAATAAATATTAAAGCAATTAGCACCCGAAAAATGAACTACTTATTTTAATGTTGCAAAACTTAGAAATGACAATCCCATCAACAAGAACAATCTTCCTCCCCGAAACTAATGCTCCTTCATATTTATCAGTAATAATGACCACACTTACTAAGTTTCCTGACGGGCTTCCTTGTATTTTACTTTTGTAGGGCAGAGACTGTCTGTGGGTGTCACTAGGTTTGGCATGTTAAAGAACCCATTCGCATTCAGTAGGTCGTGTTCATAATGGCAAAATTAATCTCGGGATTTTCCGCCAACGCAAAGTTCCTCTATTCTCTACTAGAAAGCGCTAAAGTGTCAAGGAGCTTACTGTCGACCAATATATCATGTGTACTCGAATTTGAAGGTTGTTTGTGATGTAACCAATAGACCTACATAAAATCCAATAACATCATAATTTTCGTCGTTCTATTTTACGTTAGTTCATGTAGGTTTGGAATTTTTAACTTATATTTTAATATATTTTATCGTAGTTGGAACACAAAAAGTGCCCGTTTTTAATCGTGTTTCAACCATGCGTCACATTTAAGAATTATTATCTCACAAACCCGTCATCAGATCGAATCCAAATTTTAACACAATATGCATTGGAATGTTATATAACTGGTTTATTAATTTTAAAATTTTGTGTGTCCAAGAAACAATGTCGTTATCATTTTTGTAAGGTAACTTTTTCTCGGCTCGGGGTGGTTTGAAAATGTAGTTCTTGGTCGCGTTGTAATCCTTATACATCAAAAAGGTATGCTATATGATTGTGAAATACGTAAATTAATTCACTTATTTTACATCGGGTTGTATTTGTACGGGGAATTAAGACTTGGTTCACCAGTTAGCCGCTCCGGTGAAAGTTGTACAGCTTTGCCAAGATGGGCTCCATCACGCGTCATGGCGCGCCTCGCTCGGAAGTGATGGGCTCCATATTGTGTTAAAATGTGGATTCGATCTGATGACGGGTTTGTGAAATAATAATTCATATATGTGACGCATGGTTGAAACACGCTTAAAAACGGGCACTATTTGTGTTTCAATTGTGATAAAAAAATATTAAAATATAAATTAAAAATTCCAAACCTACATGAACTAACATAAAATAGAACGACGAAAATGATGATGTTATTGGATTTTATGTAGGTCTATTGGTTACTTCACGAACAACCTTCAAACTCGAGTGCTCATAATATTTTGGTCGACAGTAGATATCTAACCTTTGGAGCAGATGACCTCGTAGTTCCGCCCCTTAAAACAAAACAAGCAAACAAAAAAAGATATCTAACCTCCTTGACTTTCATAGCGTTGCAAGGGACGACAAAGTTCGGCATGCAAGCTGCCCTCTGGGTGTCAAATATGAATGCTTGCACCCGGCACCCGAGGCAATACGATATTATTATTTTTACTAGGTTTGGTAGTGTTTTGTAGCGCTATTTGTCTTGCATATTTGGATCTGATGATGCTCGCTTGACGAGTGAAACCTGTCATCCCTTATTTTTTTTCTTCTTCAATAGTCCGTAACAATATATACCGTATATACATCTTAATCACATGTAATTTATTTCAGGTTATTTTTCACATATACCAGTGATTGAATGATTTTTGTGTTGACCGACTGAAAGCTGTAATATTAATTATTGTTAATAAGGCAACACTGGAAAATGGCTACAATGCTATCTTTGTAAATAAATAAGCTCATATTACCATAGCAACAAGCCACTCTCGACTGGGAATAATCGACTGTTTATCGACACTGGCGCATTCTCACAGAGATGTTGTCTTGTTGGAAATAGTGTCCTTTTTGGCCAACCCCTTACACTCACCATATGGTCAAAATATTTTCTTATGAAGAGCAAACCCTCCAAATTTGAACACTTTTCTAGTAAACCACTTGGCGACCTCCCCTTGTTAGTGATATACACGTAGAACTGATGTACACGTGATGGTACAAATTTGCTGGGTGACATGAACTTTCAGACAGTTAGTGCACAATATAAACATTTTACTAGAATTTCACCTACAGACTTTGAATACCTCATCAATTTGATAGGGCCTAAAGTTGGAAAGAATTATACTGGACCACATTCAGAAAGGCTATCTCGGTGCAAGAGATTCATGCACTAGTCAGCAGTATCTTTTCAAAAAAAATCAAAAAAGTCGATAAGTATTATCGTGCTCACGCTTTCTCCCTTCGGAGTGAAAAGCAAGGACGACATTGTTTTACGGAATTCCTCGCCGTAGTGTTCAGCTTCTCCCAAGGACCATTACTTAAAATGTTGTTGAAATGCCTAGGATGTCTGGCTAGTCACAAAATGTGTTTTCCTCTGTACATTTCAATAAAACCCTATGTGTTTTAATCGGTCCGCTCTATGTTTACTGATCAGGTCGACAGACGTAAATCCATGTAATACGGCGAGCTTCTGTGTACGTCCAAGCTTGCTGTAAGTAACCCGCGCGCGCAGCCTTTTGATATGACGCGTGATCACTTTTCGTGATACTCTCAATGTTTAGCTTGGCCCATTTGTCGGTCAAATTTGTTTCTTGTTACCGAGATCCCCGAATGGTAATTATTTCTTTGTAAATGTATTAATTGCTTAAACTATATGCATAACCTTGTTATTAATCACCTAATTCATAGATATTATAGTTACTCACCTAGTGTTTAAGGCTTCCGCAACACATCACTACAACGACTACACTGAGCCTGTCTGCTGCTTACCTGTCGTCGCCACGAGCTCGTGACGTCATTTCCTTGGCCAACCAATAGCAGCGGTGTTTTTGGTCAGCTGCCTTCTCGGCGGGTTTTCGCCGCTATAAAACCTCGAGTCATCTTCTGGGTGACGTGCCACTCTTCATCCATTCTTCGGCCACGACTTTACGGGCCACTCTGGGCCGCTATTCTTCGGACTTACTCTACGGCCAACATTCTACTGTCAACATGTGACAATCTGCTTTTTGGTCACCACTCTGAGACCAATAATCTTCAAATATTCTCGCCAAGACTTTTCAAGTACCGCAGTGAGAGTCATCATCTACGACTAATAATAATAATCTTCATGGTGCACTATCTCGCAGTGAGGAAAGGCACAAGGAAGGAATGTCAATAGTACTTGCTACGCGCCGTGGTCAGCCAGGACCAACCTAGTTTGTAAACAAACTCCAATCTCTCCAGTGCAGTGATAGCTCTCAAATGTGTGGAGTAGGTTGCCTACTGGGACTGACAAATGTTCATACGTGACTGTGTTTGTATACATTTTTTCGCTTGATGGATGATTAACTCCGGACATACCCTCCACTAAAGTGTCGCCAAAGATAAGTTTTTTAGCACTCATTTATAGAACATTTTTATTGCCTCTTCTATTTTAAGAAGACAAAGTTGATCTTTGCCATGAGCTTTTTAATAAGAAGCTCAAGTATTTTCTTCAGTGATTCTTCTTGCATCGTTATGCCCGACTCAGGAGCACGGTTGAACCTGTTTAGCTGATGTGTTGGCCTTCTTTTCCTTCCAAAATCTCTTCATCCTCTCGCTGAGCGCCTTTCTTCGGTCTTCTGTCCAAGTTATGGTGGCCCTGGTGTTGGGTTTGTCTTCAAATTGGTGATTGTCGATTAGGGTTCTGAATTTGCATCTGTCCTGTATAATATTGTCTGAAATGTTGATTTCCTGGAGATCTGTTTCAATTTCACGTAGCCAGCTGTTCTTGGTTTTTAGTGAGAGGGCCAAGTTGAGAATTCTTTTAGTCAATCTGCCATTGTTCATTCTGATAATGTGCCCGTAAAATTTCAATCGTCTTTTCCGAAAAGTATGAGACATTTTTTCACATTGGCGATATATTTCCTGGGATGACTTTTTCCTCCAGATTCCCTCTATAAAAACTGGGCCAAAAATTTTTCGTAAAATTTTCATTTCTTGTTTTTCAATCTCTTTGGTTAAAGATTTGCCACCAATGATTAAGGTTTCTGATGCATATAACGCCTCCGGTTTGATTACTGTATTATAATGTCTAAGTTTTGCTTTCCGAGATATTGATTTTTTGTTATACCTATTCCAAGTGATTCTGTAAGCTTTCTGTAATTTGGAAATTCTCTCTTTATTTGCTTCACGGTTTAAACCAGAGGGCTGAATAATTTCTCCCAGATATTTGAATTCGTTCACTTGAAAGATTTTGCCGAATTTAGTTCTCATAGGTTGTCCGTCTAAGTATCGTGAGGCTCCTTCCATGTACTGAGTTTTCTCATAAGAAATTTGAAGTCCCGTTTTGATGGCAATTTCATGTAATTTTTCAATGGAATGAATTGCTTCTTGTCTGTTATTAGAAAGGATTGCTATGTCATCAGCAAAGGCCAAACAATGTACATGAATTCTATCTTTGAGTAGTCTGCCAAGGGTTATTCCCTTAGTTTCCTTTTCCCAGGTCCTGATTATCTTCTCAAGTACGAGGCTGAACAGTAACGGAGATAATCCGTCTCCTTGGCGGACCCCAGTGTTAATTGCAAAAGGCTCAGATATTTCGCCGAGGAATTTAACTTTTGACGTAGTGCCAGTTAGTGTTTGTCTGATTAATTCTCTTGTTTTTCTATCAACTTGAAATTCTTCTAGAGTATTGAAAAGTGTTTGACGATCTATAGAGTCATATGCTTTTCTGAAATCTACAAAGGTAATGACTGTCTGTCTGGTTTTGCGCATTTGTAGGATAGTTTTGAGATTGAGAATTTGTTCCGTACATGATCTTCCTTTTCGGAAACCTGCCTGGTATTCTCCAATCAGACGGTCTGTTTGTTTCTCAAGTCTAGTGAGCAGGGCTTTGGAGAAAATTTTATAAATAACTGGTATCAAGGAAATTCCTCTATAATTATTGATGTTGGTTTTATCCCCTTTCTTGTGCAGTGGATGGATTAGCGCACATTTCCAATCCTCAGGTATTTCTTCGGTGATCCAGATGTTCTCAAGAATTGAGTGGATTTTCCGGGCTACGTTCTCACCACCTATCTTCAGCATTTCGGCAATTATACCATCTTCCCCTGGGGCTTTATTATTTTTGAGTCCATGGATTATTTCTTTAATTTCTTCCAATGTTGGGGGTTCTGAATCTTGGTTGGATGTTTGTTTTTCAAAGATGAGTTGTTCTTTAGGGGATTCACAGTTTAAAAGATCCTTGAAATAATCTGCTAGAAGTTTGCAATTTTCTTGATTATTTGTTTCCAATGTCCCATCCGGGCGTTTGAAGCAAAGGCTGGGTGCCTGATAATTTGATAATTCTTCTCTGAAGGTTTTGTAGAAGTTTCGTGTATTGTTTTTAGTAAAATCGTGTTCAATTTCAGCCAATCTGTAGTGATCGTACTTGCGTTTTTCAGATCTGATGATTTTAGAGGTTTGTTTCTGTACTTTGGTGAATTCGTGCCAATTTTCTTCCGTTTTGTGAGAATTCCAATTCTGCCAGGCTTTAATTCTGAAGTTTATAGCCTTGTCACAGGTTTCGTTCCACCACCTATGCTTGCGTTTCCTGGGCGGTGTGCCAATGTTTTGAGAAGCTTTCGAAAGTATATCTTTGAGTTCTAACCAGCCAGAAGAATCGTGAGTAGGGATACTTTCTTGGAAAGTACTGGCGTTCTGTTTAAGAAATTCTGGATCGACGCGCAGATTTTTTGTTATTTTTGGTTTGGATCTGTTCGGTTGAAATTTTACCTTGATTAAGGATAGATGGTGGTCAGAGTCAATGACTCCTTTCTTGACTTTGACATTCATAATTTCTTTTTGATTCTTTTTGGAAATAGCCACATGATCTATTTGAAATTCTCCTAAGTGAAAATTAGGGGATCTCCAGGTCTTTTTCTTGTGTGGAAGTGCCAGGAAATGTGTTGACATTAGTTTGAGATCAAAAGTTTTGCAAAAATCAAGTAATCTTTCTCCATTTTTATTAGTTCTATTGTGTGCTGGATATAGTCCTACAATGGTCCTGAATTTCCTTTCTCTACCAATTTGGGCATTAAAATCTCCCAATAGGATTTTTATGTGATGATTTGGAATGATGGCTGTAGTTTCTTCCAGCAGTTCCCAGAAGTCTTCCACCTTTTGTGGATCTTTACGATTGTAGTTGTTGGTGGGTCCATGCGCATTAATAAGCGTATAAGCTTTGTTTCCTGATTTAACGGATAGTGTTGAAATTCTTTCAGAAGGCGAGGAAAAGTTAAGCACTGAGTTTATAATGTTTTTTCTGACAGCAAATCCAGTGCCAAATTGTAGTGGCTTCATATGGAGGGAGATTGCTGGCTTGCCTTTATAAATTCTATAATTTCCTGATTCAAAATGATTTTCATCCGTGTATCTGGTTTCCTGTAGTGCTAAAATTTGGATGTTGAAGTTATCCAACATGTCTGTTAATTGTTTTAACTTTCCAGTTTTCCGAAGTGTGTTGATGTTTAAGCTACCAATGAAAGTTTTGCATTTTGGGCGAAGAGATTTGGGAAGCTCCGATACATTCCCGCATGATGTTCTCGGTCCCCCAGAATCCGATGACCGAGAAAAATAACTAGTATGTCTACTAGGGCCTGGGGTAGTTATATTGTAGGTTGTTTCCATCATGCTAACAAGTTGAAAGTAGTGATTATTAATTGATGTTTTGTTTACTTAAACAGTATAATAATAAATTGAATATTTGTTACCTATTATGTTTAATTGTGAAATCCTTCAGCCCCTTACATTAACGCATAATTCAGTCTTAGTGCTTCACCCTAATGATATTGATTCCAAGCTAATGGTTGTTGCTGTTCTCCCTCTATGAGTTGGAGTTTTCTGGGGCAAACGCCACCTTATTTATGGCGCCGAAACCCGGGAAACATATCTGTTTCACCCTGGGAATGTTACAAGTTTCATATCTTGGATTTCACATTAAACATTAACAATTTTTGTTTATTGTGTTTCAAAACTAATTCAAATTGTTAGTTTCAGCCTGAGGCGCATGTTCAGCAGAGGTGGAGAGAAACGTAAGCAAATCCGGTTTCTTCCGCTTCAGACTAAACCTTACTACCTAGCAAGCTGTCAACCTCTAGCGTCCAGTACTCGAAGTCACAATATTGACATGAGTAACAAACAACTTTTAACTTGCCTAACCTTGATGAAAAACTCAGCAACGCCAGAGCCTCTTGTAAGGGTAAGCTCACACGGTTTCGTAATTTTTTAACGGAGCTTGAACCCCAAGAGCGTAATCTTGACATAATTTCGCAGAGGCTTAAGAATTATGAACAAGCCTTTGAGAAATATGATGAGATACAATGCAGTATAGAAACTCAGCACCCGGACCAGCAAAGTGATAGGTTGGAAGTTGAAAAATTATACTATCAGGGATTTGCTGAAGCTAAACAGCTTATTAGGGCTTTAACTTTAAAAGAAAAACAAGAAGATCAAACTTCTGCAGCATCTTCTACATCTTCTTCACGCATTATAGTACCCAAATTAGAAATACCCAAATTCACTGGTAAGGACATAGAATGGGAGCCGTTTTTTGAATTATTTAATTCTTTAGTACATGAGAATACTTCTATCCCAGTAATTCAAAAATTTCACTACTTGCGTCTGGCAGTTCAAGGCAACGCACTTAACCTGATTCAAGCACTTTCTTTGACCAGTGATAATTATGAAGTTGCTCTGAATCTTCTTAAGGATAGATATGGGAACATTCGTTTATCTATTCAACGCCATATACAAAGCTTATTCGAGTTACCTAACGTGCAAGCAGACAACAGCTTATCACTTCGTAAGTTGATTGACACTGCAGAACTACACGTCAGAGCATTGTCCAATTTAAACCAACATGTAAATCACTGGGATTTATTTCTAGTTCACCTCATTTCTGCAAGATTGGATGCAAGTACATTAAAAGCCTGGGAAACAGAACTTTCCCAGCATTTGCAATGCACTTATGAGGCAATTATTAACTTTTTGAAGGCTAGAAGCCAAGTCTTTTCCGCCATAGCTAATCAAAAAACTAGTATTTCAGATTCAAAAGCCTTCTCAAAAGACAAGGTTAACAGTTCTAATCAAAGAATTTTAAGATCACATGCTCTTCCTGTTGATGCTCGGTCACCTAACCAAATGCAAACGTGTGGTCTGTGTCAGCAATCGCATAATTTATACAATTGTGATGAATTTAAATCTTTATCAGTAGATGAAAGACGAAAGTTAATTACGAATAAAAAACATTGTTTTAACTGTTTGTCAGGAACGCATATGTTAAACAATTGCCGTTCACAACGTTTATGCTTTCATTGTAAGGCTAGACACCATTCCCTTTTGCACAGACATGAAAGATCAAGGTTATCAGGACCAAGCCGTCCCAATACCAAGTTAAATCTGAGACTTCTCAAAATAGTGCGCAGTCGTATGCTCAAAGTTCTACCTCGCTTGGCAAAGTTCAGGTTTTATTATCTACCGTGCAGGTTCTATTGAAAAATGCTTACGGGAAATGGGTATCTGTCAGGGGATTATTAGACAATGCCGCTACTAATAATTTCATTAGTGAATCTTTGGTACAAAAGTTTGGCCTCCCAAAACATCCTACCTCAATAGAGGTTACAGGAATAAACTGCTCTAAATCGCAATCCTTAAGCTTTGCTAAAGTGGATCTGAAGGACTCTAATAATCTTGGTACGCAGTTGCAATTAGATTGTTTGATTATCAAGTCTATAGGCAACAATATTCCCGGCACTTCTTATCCTATTCAAAGTTGGAATATCCCGAATTTTGTCCAGCTATCTGACCCTCATTTCAACAGAGCTTCGCCCGTAGAGCTTCTTTTCAGCTCAAGCGTATTTTGGCAATGTCTTCATTCCAATAAAGTAAAAATTGCTCCTAATGTTTTCTTCCGCGAAACTGATTTTTGTTGGATCGCTACTGGTCAAATATACGATACCGTGATCCTATTCAAACTGTATCGAATTGTTATTTTGTTGGTGCCGATTTGAGTCAAGATCTGACCAAGTTCTGGGATCTTGAGAATGTTCAGGCTACTTCTTCTTCTTCTTCTTCTTCTTCTTCTAACGAAATTTTTGAAAAGTTATACAAGGAAACCACTGTTCGTACTGCTGAAGGCAGATTTATAGTAACTCTTCCACGTATTCCTAATCCTCCCGCCATTACGGGCACGCTTTCCAGAGCACTCAGGGCGCTATTTGCTATTGAAAATCGGTTCAAACGAGATGCTTCTGTTAAAACTCAGTATGCTTCCTTTATGGAGGAATACGAATCGTCCAATCACATGGAGGTAATTTCTAAATCAGAAGAAATTGGCCATCCTTTTAAGGAAATAGTTTATCTAAATCATCACCCGGTATGGACAAATTCTTTAACACAAGACAATATAAGAGTAGTTTTTAATGGCTCATCACCAGATTCCAATGGAGTCTCTTTAAATGATACCTTGCAATGTGGTCCCACTATTCAAACAGATCTCACCTCTGTCTTGCTTAATTTTCGACGGTTTCCTATTGCTGTAATCTCCGATATTAAGCAGATGTACCGGCAGATTCTCGTAAATTCTGAGCAGCAAGATCTGCAAAGAATATTGTGGCGCGATGAGAGTTCCAAACCTATAAAGATATTTAGATTGAAGACTGTGATATATGGCCTGAAGCCTTCAGCCTTTCTTGCGATTCGGTCTCTCCACTTGTTAGCCGAGCAAGATGGTCATCTGTATCATCCTTTGGCCTATGAGGCATTATAAACGGCATTTTATGTTGACGATTTCTTGTATTCTTTCCCTAATATTTCATAAGCACTCCTTGTGTGCGAAGATTTGACATCCCTGCTCCTAGGAGGTGGTTTTCCGCTCCATAAATGGACTTCAAATTCTACTGAATGTATATCAAAATTTTCATCAGAGGTCCCAGTTGATGAATTTGTTGCTATTCCTACTGATGAAGCAGCCGTAAAAGCATTGGGAGTTTTTTTTGTGTCCTTCTTCTGATACTTTCTCTTTTCAGGTACATTTGTCAGAATCTCCCCCTGTAACTAATAGAAAAGTTCTGTCAGAAATCGCAAAGATCTTTGACCCTTTGCAATATATTGCTCCTATAATTATTGTTGCAAGAAATTTCCTGCAAAAGCTTTGGTCATTAAAATCTGACTGGGATGAAAAGCTCCCCTTTCCTCTTTCAGAAGAATGGTTAGAGTATCGCAGTAGTTTTCTGGATCTCTCCAAGGTTTCTATACCCCACCTTTTAATTTCTAATCCCTTATGCCAGCAGTATGACCTGCATGTATTTTCTGATTGTTCAGAATGGGCTTATGGCTGTTGTGCATACATAGTAGGACGTTCCTCAGCCACTTACCCTGGATTTTCTAATTTAGTGTGCGCTAAATCGAAAGTTGCTCCACTTAAAACGGTATTATTGCCGAGATGAGAATTATGCTCTGCTTTAATGGCAACAGAATTAGCTACTAAACTAAATGTCATTTTAAAGTTAAAATTTTCCCGCACATTTTTTGGAGCGATTCTTCTATTGTACTAGCTTGGATTTCCAAGCCTTCTTCTCACTGGAATACCTTTGTGGCAAATCGCGTTTCTAAGATTCATGAAGTTTCTCATTCTGAACAATGGAGACATGTTCCTAGCCTTGAAAACCCCGCGGATATAATATCACGTGGTTGCACGCCTAAAAAATTGATTTCTTCAGACCTGTACTGGAATGGTCCTCCTTGGCTTAGTCAGGAATCATCTTGCTGGCCTCGCTTAGCTAATCAATTTGCAGAAGAAGTACCTGATGCCCGCACTGACCCTGTCACGTCGCATCTTACTTCTACTTCTACTAGCCTTTTTCAGAGATACTCTTCATTTGATAAATTGATTCGTGTAGTGTCTTATATATTCCGGTGGAAATATTTAGTAATTGATCAACCATTGAAGCCTCAACCCTTTCTCACCAGAGTAGAGTTAGAATTTGCTACTCGCAAGATTTTGTTGCTTGTTCAGCAGGAAGTATTTGCTCCTGAAAAGCAAGCTCTTATAAGTGGTAAAGATTTACCCAAGTCTAGCAGGCTTTCGCCACTCACTCCTTTTCTAGACCAGGACGGCATAATACGTGTGGGTGGAAGATTAGCTATGTCTAGTTGTGAGGATGGGAAAAAACATCCCATCATCCTTCCTTCAAAGCGTCCTATCACTACACTTATAATAAAAAAGTTTCATTATAAACACCTTCATGCTGGCACTCGCACCTTGGTCTGTCTAATTCGTGAATTCTGCTGGGCCATTAATGGCGTTAATGAGGTTTCTTCTGTTGTCAAAAAGTGTATACCTTGCTTTAAGGTTAAACCACGCCCCGCCACGCAGATTATGGGTAATTTACCTCCATTTCGTTCAGAACCTAGTAAGCCATTCGCTCTTACTGGGATTGATTACGCCGGTCCTTACGTATATCAGACCAATCCCTCTTCATCTAAGCGCAAAATCTTAGGTAAACTTTACATCTCGTTATTTGTATGTATGGTGACGGGAGCCATCCACCTCGAGTTGGTTACGAACGCTTCTGTGTCTTATTTTTGGCCGCCCTTTCTAGATTTGCTGCTAGAAGGGGTGTTCCATCTGAAGTCTTTTCAGATAATGCAAAAATGTTTGTAAGTGCTTCTGATCTCTGGAAAAAAGTGTTAAGCTCCCCTTCTGCTAAAGAAATATTTCCAACTTTTCCTATTCTAAAGGGTTCAAATGGCATTTCACCCCGCCTTATGCTCCCCATCATGGGGGCCGATGGGAGTCCTGCATCAAACTTACTAAAAGACAGCTTAAGAAAACTCTTGCTCCTACCATACTTTCTTGTGAGGAATTCAACTCTTTAATTATTCAAGTCGAAGGTATCGTAAATTCCAGACCTCTGACTCCTCTTTCTAACGATCCTACGGATCTTTTACCTTTGACACCCAGTCACTTCCTGATTGGCTGTTCGCTTGCTGCTACTCCACATTTGCTGGTTCGACGCTGTGATCCTAGCCTCCCTATCTTTTTGAGAAAAGTAGAATCTTTGCGCTGTTCTTTTTGGCGCCGATGGAAGTTGAGTATCTCAGCTTGCTAAATAGGCGTGAGAAGTGGCGGCTTCCTCAACCAGATGTACGAGTGGGGGACATGGTTCTTCTTCGAGACCCATCTCCGCCTCTCGTGTGGAACCTAGGCAGAGTTATTCACTGCCACTTTGGCCGTGATAAACGCGTCCGAGTTGTTGATGTTTTAACTAATAAAGGTCTTTACACTAGACCTATCCCTGCTATCTCTGTTTTGCCTTTCGAGTCTTAGTTTACTCCTCGTCTGTTATCCATGTTTGTTTTGACTGATTATTTTGTTGTTGGTTTTTTTTTCATTCGGAGTTCTCGGAGCATGATCACTTTTCGTGATACTCTCAATGTTTAGCTTGGCCCATTTGTCGGTCAAATTTGTTTCTTGTTACCGAGATCCCCGAATGGTAATTATTTCTTTGTAAATGTATTAATTGCTTAAACTATATGCATAACCTTGTTATTAATCACCTAATTCATAGATATTATAGTTACTCACCTAGTGTTTAAGGCTTCCGCAACACATCACTACAACGACTACACTGAACCTGTCTGCTGCTTACCTGTTGTCGCCACGAGCTCGTGACGTAATTTCCTTGGCCAACCAATAGCAGCGGTGCTTTGGTCAGCTGCCTTCCTCGGCGGGTTTTCGCCTCTATAAAACCTCGAGTCATCTTCTGGGTGACGTGCCACTCTTCATCCATTCTTCGGCCACGACTTTACGGGCCACTCTGGGCCGCTATTCTTCGGACTTACTCTACGGCCAACATTCTACTGTCAACATGTGACAATCTGCTTTTTGGTCACCACTCTGAGACCAATAATCTTCAAATATTCTCGCCAAGACTTTTCAAGTACCGCAGTGAGAGTCATCATCTACGACTAATAATAATAATCTTCATGGTGCACTATCTCGCAGTGAGGAAAGGCACAAGGAAGGAATGTCAATAGTACTTGCTACGCGTCGTGGTCAGCCAGGACCAACCAAGTTTGTAAACAAACTCCAATCTCTCCAGTGCACAACAACAGCAATGATACCTCTCAAATGTGTGGAGTGGGTTGCCTACTGGGACTGACAAATGTTCATACCTGACTGTGTTTGTATACATTTCTTCGCTTCAGGGATGATTAACTCCGGACATACCCTCCACTAAATTGTCGCCAAAGATAAGTTTTTTAGCACTCATTTATAGAACATTTTTATTGCCTCTTCTATTTTAAGAAGACAAAGTTGATCTTTGCCATGAGCTTTTTAATAAGAAGCTCAAGTATTTTCTTCAGTGGTTATTAATTGATGTTTCGTTTACTTAAACAGTATAATAATAAATTGCATATTTGTTACCTATTATGTTTAATTGTGAAATCCTTCAGCCCCTTACATTAACGCATAATTCAGTCTTAGTGCTTCACCCTAATGATATTGAATCCAAGCTAATGCTTGTTGCTGTTCTCCCTCTATGAGTTGGAGTTTTCTGGGGCAAACTCCACTAACGCGGAAAAACCGACAAGCAGTGGAACGCAGCGAACTTCATTCCGTATCGTTCATGTTGCTGGCTAAGTTTACACGACTAATACTGTAGTTATGCAGTACCGTCCAGACAGGAACACGACGCAGTTACGAGGTTCTGTTGCAACTCTGGACGCACCTTTAGACATCCCGAATTCACTGGGACAGTCTAGGATTTTATGTGGATATCATTCGGAAGCTACCTAATGCAATGGATACCATGTTTTCGACTTACGGAAAATGTCGACATATCTTCACGTTTCACATCACCCAGACCCATAAACCACCGTCAGTTCAAACGATTATACTCGTATATAAAATATAACCATTCAGTATCTCGGTAGTGTTCATTAATGGGAACAATCGGACCAAGGGGTTGGAAATGGAGTGAAATATCGCTATAACTTTCTTAGTATGTGAAAAATAAAAAAAATATAAGTTCGTACCATTCTTCGGATAAGGGCCAAAACCTTATCTCAGTAAACATTTTGATAGCACTAACCATTGACTAAAAAGTTTAAAAAATGGTGTTTGGAGAGAAATAAAAATCATAGCTCCCTTAATAGGCACAAAATCAAAGCTGTTTTGATTGATCAGTAGTCCTATAAAAATTACCTAAAACTTTTGTCTGAAAGAATTTTTCATATGACTCGCCCCGTTTTTTAACTGGTTTGATCCAGTCTCCATGTCTCCCTATTCTGGGCTAATCGTTTCATCTCTACATAGCTACCTCACATTAAATCCGAGGCAATCTGTTTAACATACTCTAACCTTGGTCTACCCCTACAGTTCTTGTCCTCAACCTTTCCTTTCATAACTATGTTTGCTGTACCTGGGTGTCTTGGTGAATGTCCTACCAACCTATCTCTTCTCTTCATTAACAGTTGCCAGAAATATCTCTCCTCTCCCACTCGTCGACTTCCTTCCAAAATCCCTTCCCTGACACTTATTTATCTACTTATCGTATGGCTTTTAGTGCCGGGAAAGAAATCCATTGACATCAAATATAGATTTGCTAGAAGTAGCAACAGCCTCTGGCTTCGTCCATCAATAGTTATTTTGCTGCCTGAGTAGCAGAATCGTCTCCTACTTCCTTTAGCTGCTCATCTGCCAATTTGACGTCAATAGGGGTTTCCGATTTATTTCGGCTGCATTCCATTATTTTTGTTTTATATTTAACTAGCAACCCGTCCCGGCTCGCCCGAGAACAGTTATGAATGCATTACGGGATAAGCGCCTTTATTTTCGATGTCAATGAACTACGACCTATATCCGTTTTACGTCTCAGCATGATGGGTTGAAATCACTGACTGGACTATTAATTATATTATCATGGAGATGCATGTGCAACGAATTCTTGTCAGACGTAATTTAAGAATGGCGAGGTGTATGAGACTCAAATCCCCCTTCCGTCCAATATAAAAAACATTTATAGTAGGCGATGTATTGAAAATCGAGATATGCCCTCGCGGCATTTTTGTAGAACTTTTCATGCTGAACCATTCTTACACCCATAGTATATTGATATTTTTAACGGTTTGCCCAGCGTAAGCTTAAACAGCGCACAGACGCCAGGTTTTTCTTTCGACTTTTTCACTGAAATGTCACTGATTGGCTTCCTTTGATCATTAATACATTATTTTCTACAAAAACCTTCCTGGAGATATCCTTTACCGAATGGTGAAAACCACATCAAAATCCACCCAGTGGTTCTCGAGATTACCCGTGACATCCAAGAATCGGGGACTTTGTTTTATACTAAGTAGAGATTATACGCCAATCAGTATAATTTAATATAATATAATCCCCCTTCCGTCCAATCTTAAATTGACTGTGAATTTTGCGGAACGAAAAGTTCACAGGCGAAATGAGAGTTGCACTTCCAGGGAATGGCGAGGTGAATGGAACTCAAATCCCCCTTCCGTCCAATCTTAACTTGACTGTGTTTCACAGGCGAAATGAAAAATCCCGAGTTGCACACCTAGGGAAACTCCAAACACAACCACCCTTCTAAGAAGTCTCAACTCAACACGACTAGACGGTTTGCTGCTGGCTGTATCTGGGGCAATAGGTTCGCCCGCTAGCTAGGCTGTAACAAGGATGATAGACTCGCCCTTAGCTAGCTCGTAAACTGTCGCCTCAGTAGTTGAATGGACATGGCTGGAAGAAATTAAAACGTAAAAACACTTATAGTGGGCGATGTATTGAAGATAGACATATGCTCTCGCGGACGTTTTGTAGAACGTTTCGTGCTGAACATTTCTTACAATCATAGTATTCAGATATGTTTAACGGTTTGCCCAGCGTAAGCTTACAAAGCGCTCGGATGCCAGGTTTTTTTTCGACTTTTCCACTGAAATCGTTACTGCTCGGCTTCCTTTGAACATAAATACATTATTTCTACAGAAATCATCCTCGAGATATCCTTTACAGAATGGGGAAAACCACATCAAAATCCATCCAGTGGTTCTCGAGTTTACCCGTAACATCCAAGAATCGTGGACTTTGTTTAATAATAAGTAGAGATGTTCCTCTATTTTCTTTGAAAACGAAAATGCTCGTTACTTTTTCAAGATGGCGCATTCAATGTCACTGGATTTTCTGATTTTATTATGAATATTATTCACCCTTATTTTGTAGTGAAATTGTATTATTATCGGAATGTTGTTACCATTAATACCAAAGATTTATGGCATGTAAAGGATCCTTACTCAGACTTAACTTGTGTGAAGCGAAATTTCTGGGTTAGATTTCGTTGGAACGCTCTATCAAAGTTCCAACGTTCACCACTAGGTATCATTGACATCTGGTAGCGAAAGTTGGAACTACTTGAAATTGAACGGAACTTGTAGCTCACCCTATGGGTGTCCGCTAGAAGTAGCAACAGCTTCTGGCGAGCCGAACATGTCCTCGGAAACTCCCGGCACTAAAAGCCATTCGATAAGTAGATAAATGTGAGGGAAGGGATTTTGGATTGAAGTCGGCCGTGGACTTGTCGAAATGAACCGTACCGCCATTTACCTGGTGGTGAAAATGGTAAATCACGGAAAACCATTTTCTCACTAGGATAAGATCACCGGGAAAGTCTGGATATAAATATTTGTATTTTGTCCCTAAGGAATTCATTTCTGAGTCATGAATCTTCAGAGATGAGACTGATACAGTAATCAATTATTAATTATGATTTTTTTTATCGCTTATCCTCCCAGTTTGGCCGGCCCCGTGGTGTTAGGTTAGCGCGCCTGCCTCTCACCCGGAGGCCCCGGGTTCGGTTCCCGGCTCTGTCAGGGATTTTGGAAAGTGACGTGAGGGCTGGAACGGGATGCAATCAGCCTCGTGAGGACAATCGAGTAGCTGTCTGAGAGTGAGGCAGTGCCCCAGTCACGAAAACCAAGGCCGAGGGGACCTAATGCGCTGACCACACGTCACACCAATATTTGCAGGCCAAATGGCTGGGCAGCTGTCGCTTGGTAGGCCTAGGCCCTTCATGGGCTGTAGTGCCAAGGATTATTATCATTATCCTCCCAGCTCAGCTTCACCCACCGACTCTGATAGGGATCATTCCTCTACCCCCACAAGAACGGTGTCAAGGAGCTGGACACACTTTGTCAGCAGATACAACTGGGGATGATGACAGGCCGATCGCCCAGGCGACCGGTAACTTGAGTCTAACGAAGGACAGGTCATGGAAGGGAATGGGAAGGAGTTGGCCGTGGACATGGTTGGTTGGTTCCTTAGTTTAGGGGCTGCGACAACGCGATCATGTAGCCTCGTGTACTGTGGGTATGTGTAGAGTCTGTCTGATAACTGGTGTTAATTGCGATGTTTGTATTAGTGTGTGTTATCTGTTTTTAATTCAATAAGGACTGCAGACATTGAATTTCAAGTAGCTCCTACTTTTGCCGCCAAACGCCACCGTTAACAACTACTAGTTCAGAACTTGGCTACTAGACGCCACCGTAGTCGACACCTTGCGACGAACGCAGGAACCTTAAAGGCCCAGTAAACTCATGAAAAACGATTTTCTGTTTCTAATGAATTCAGTTAGATTTCGAGCTGAAGATTGGAATGTCGAAATTGGAAATTAAAAATCTCGATTAGCTTGCGCCATACAAAGATTCGAAGTTTTAGGTAGGGGACAGCGTGACGTCACTGGATCCTTACGACACGGTATTGCGCGCCACTTCCGTCTAACTACTAGTGATTGTCAGAGTGCAGAGTGAGCATGTTGTTTGGAATAAGTAGTCATGTCCAGAAAAGTGAAGCCTTATCAGTTTGAACCAAAGTACACAACATCTGGAGTAGAAAATGAATCGTCAGCATAGGTTATTATTATTATTATTATTATGCAGTTGCTTCATTCCGCCGCATGGCTATTGCCTCTGCGGCGGCGGGCCCCCTTAGACGGTTTCGCCGTCTCTTCGGGCCAGGGGATTAAGGTTTTGGGAGGGGTGAAATTTTGGAAGTGGGTGGGTTTAGTGTTAGGATTTGGATGAATGTGTGTTGGAATTTTGATTTGGGGCAATGCGGTGGAGTTTGAAGATGTGCTTGGGCGAAGTGTCGCTGTTGAGAAGGGAGAGTTAGATGCTGGGTTGGGGAAGAAGGTGGAGAAGGAGGATTGTGTGGTTTGACATGGGTAGTGTTTAAAAAGTCGGATATTTATGACCAACAAAAAAAAACATGGAATTACTGCTGCAACTGCCAAAAGTAGACGGTGTAACTTATATTGCTCAGAGGTTTACGTGCGTTTGGTTTTGAAGAGACTAAGTGTGGTGAATAAGAGTAGTGTATTTGCAGGGGTTCTAGCACCACCGCCACCGCTCCACCGCTGGAATACTAAAATGGCAATATCTCGCGAACCAATCAGGCTAGAGACTTGTACGAGGTGTCATTGAACTCGGGCTAACACCCCCTTTCCAATCGACAGCATATCTCCACCCCAAAATAAAATCTACCCCTACTAGGGGGTAAAATTGTATTTTTTTGAAAATCTCTCTTTCCAATTGCAACATGTGAGAGTTTGAATGCCAATATGGAATGAAACGTTGTTCTACACATGTATACGAGGGATAGCCTCTATGAATTAACATGCTTGTTTTTGTTTTTTACGCATGCCCACTCATAGCTTTTGTAAGAGGATGGGGGAGTGGATCCCTGTGGATGGGTTATTGTTGACAGGTCATTGTTGACAGGTCCTTGTGGACGGGTCCTTGTTGACGAGTCCTTGTGGACAGGTCCTTGTGGACGAGTCCTTGTGGATGAGTCCCTTTGGACTGATCCCTTTGGACCGGTCCCTTAGGCCTGGTCCCTATGGACTGGCTCATGAATTTATTTAAATTATGTCAAAGGGCCTAACTACATTTGCGTGTGTTGAACTGACGTTGTTCACCAACCCCCACTACTATAATGTGATAACGATATGAAAGGAAAGTGACGAAATACATGTGAACACGTGCGAGATGACCTTATTACCGTCCTCCTTGTGAAACAAGTCACATCCTGTTTTGGTTCATACGTGAGAAAATGCAAGTTCATGTGTAATATGACCTAACACACAAGTGTACACATGTGCACGTGCACGATAAGAGCTAACAAGTCACAACCGGTTTTGACAGTGGTGGGAATAAGGCTAGAGACATGTACAAGTAGTCAAATGACTCCGGCAGACAACCCCTTTCCTATGGATAACTTATTTCCACTCAAAAATAAAATCTACCCCTACTAGGGGGTGAAATAATAATTTTTAGGTAAAAGTCGCTTTCTATGTGCAACATGTGGGAGTTTGTATGCCAATATGAAATTAAACTCGTTCCACATAAAGTGCATGCATACAACTGAATGCCGCTATGATTTATCATTTGTTTTTGTTTTACGAATGCGCAATTGGGGTTTTTGTAAGAGGGCGGGTTTTATGAATAATGATTTATAGATACGTTTTTTTTTACAAATTAACCAAAGATCCAAAAACTAATAGGTCATCGGCTTTTTAATATCTTATGAACTAAGAAAGCTAGGGACTTGTATGAGGGGTCGTTGGACTTGGGGTGACGCCCTGTTTTTGAAGGTATTATTCATTTTTGTCAAAAGGGCCTAACTGCAATTTCGTTAATATCTCGCTAACTAATAATCACAGAGGGTCAAGTGAGGTGTCATAGGACTTAAAATGGCCAACCCCTCTCCATGACCAATGAATTTACCCAAAAATAACAGCAAGGTCATTAACCTAAGATTTTATCAACTAATAATCAGAGAGGGACAAGTGAGGTGTCACAAGACTCAGGATGGCCAACCCTTTTCCATGACCAACGAATTTACCCAAAATACCCAAAACAGCAAGGTCATTGACCTAAGATTTTATAAACTTATCAGTAGAGAGGGTCAAGTGAGGTGTCATAGGACTACGAATGGTTAACCCTTTCCCATGACCAATGAATTTACCTCAAAAATTCAAAACAGCAAGGTCATTGGCCTGAGATTTTATAAACTAATAATCGGATATCAACATGTGAGGTGTCATAGGACTTAGAATGGTCAAGCCTTTCCCATGGCTAATGAATTTACCCAAAAATACCCAATACATCAAGGTCATCGACCTGAGATTTTATAAACTTATAATCGGATATGGACATGTGAAATGTTTACAGTGAGTGATGAAACATAACTAGGTAGTGAAAGAATTATTGTAGGCTACATGTATGGTGACTGACAAATCATTCACCATTGGAACTTGTTTTCAGATCAAACTGCAGTACAGAGAGAGTATAGTTTGTAGGTATGGGATAATAAATGACAAATGGTGTATACAAAATCTGATTTATCGATTCAAGAAATAAGAGTAGACAATCTTTAATTGATTGGTTAAAGAGGATAACTAAAATCCAAAATGGTGACTACATTGAACTAAACTGAACCAAGCTGAATCAAACCCAACCAAACCGAACCAAACTTAATCAAAAACAAGCCAATGGTTTAAGTGTAAAACTTGTGGGTGAATGTGGTCATTGGTAATGTCAGAAAGGAAAGGGATAACGCTCTACCTATAGAGGGTAAGGTAAAGCTAGTGCACACACACAAGTACATGAACCACACACAACTATCCTATGCAGTTTTTATGGGTTGACTGTTAAAACTTGCTCAGTGGTTACTGGGACAAGATGGTCGCTACACACAACAAGCTTTAAATACCTGAGGCTAATAATCTATACACACACTCACACACACTTTTTCTAAACTAAACTGTCTTGCTGGCAGAGCTCACACAGTAGGTAAATGACAGAAATGCTTGGCTAACAGAAATACAATCATTTTCGGTTGTCTAATGTTACCAGCTAAACATTACGTGCTATAGTGGTGAGCACATGTGCCTCTTTCACTGGAGATCTTAACTCGATTTCTAGCTCTAAGGCCTAGAACGAATCAAACTAAGAAAGAAGGGTATGGTGACGCAGTGGTTAAACTGTTAGCCTTTCACTAAGGTAGACTAGGGTTTGATTTTAGGTTAATATGCATGTCATAAACAAACAAATAAAAGCAGAGATAATGTTTAAAACTGATTACACTTGTCTCTTTTCAAATTATTACTTAGATTACAAATACAAACGTGGACTGGGTTTGACATACAGTTAATGCTTCCTATCACATACTAGACTGTAAGAAAGCCAAACAAGCAAAAGGCGTAGGTAGAGCAGTGGTAAAATCGCTATGTGTAGAGAAATACCTAACGGTTTTATGAACTGGCAAAGGTATGTCGCATAAACAGTGCAGGATACAATCCAGCAACCATAATTTTTATCTCGTGGACAAGAGAAAACATATATATAGGGAGAGATATATAGAAAGCTTGTGTGTGTGTGGGTAGCATTGGTTGTTTGACCAGAGAAAATACGGTGAGGTAGGGTGGGAAGAGGGAGAATTAGCACTTATATATGAATGGAAAATAGATTTTTTTCAATCGTTTTGTTTTTCAAATGCAGTGGTAGATAGTCGTTTTTTTGTAAAACATTCCTACTTGCAGTAGTAATAAGCCTCTATGGTTCCTCTAACACATAGATAGACTGTATTATTGCCATGGTCAAGCACTCACATTAAGATCATTTACAAAATCATAAAATGAAAAAATAAAAAATCTTGTTTTGGAAATATCGTTTTTCAACATACACACAAAATAAATATATAAAAAATTTGTATACAGCAAAATGGAAAATCCATGTTTCCATATAGACAAAATTTAAAAACCTTAAACGGACATTTAAGAAAATATATGCAAATGGGAAATTGACAAATGTGTAACTATGAAAATGGAAAAATCCATGTTTCCATATCATGAAATTGAAAAACATCAAACTGTCATTAAAAAAAAAATGCAAATGGAAAATTGACAAATTGCAATGTGTGAAATGTGAAATTGAACAAATGGCTATCATTATTAAAAAAAAAAAAAGAACATGGTGCTCTATGGTTGAGGTGTGAATCAAACCCTCTCTACTTATTTGGACCACTCGAGACTGAGTAGACTAGTTTTAGTTGTCATACCACTTTTAAAAGTTTGTGTTAAATCTAGGAATTGAACCCAAGAGATTGTAGGGGGGATCCAAGGTTATAATATGTTAAACAGATAGCCTTGAATGTAGGGTGTGGTAGTTATATAGAGATGAGACGTTTCGCTCAGGGCAGGGAGGCATGGAGATCTGCATCAAACCAGTCAAAAGACTGACGACTCAAACAACAACATGTAGAGCTCACCAAAATAATGTTGTGTAACGGTAAATGTTAGTCAACGAACAGTAATGCATTACTAAAACCCATGACACGATACCTAAGAGCTTTTCTAAAATTATTTTAAAATGCCTTTAACCCTATAGTAAACACCCAGTTCACAAGACTCATAACTGCAATGTTATGTTCAAACAAAACAAAAATCTATATTTCAAAACAAACAAGTGGTTTAGTCAATGTATACTGGAAAAAGTTTTATAAACACTCAAGTCCACAAAAATAATTAAATTAGTAACTGTGAGGTTGACCGAGTGGTTATGGTGTTTGACTTAAGTTCAAATTTTCTGCACAAGAAAGCAAAGGTTCGAATCCCTTACCTGATATAACTATTACCTCAACATGGCTTGACCACACTGTATTATTGTGTACTCGGTACACAAACCATAGATAGAGTGTATTGTTTAAGGTCACTCTCTTTGCGAACATAGTCAGAGACTGTTGATGGTTAACAATTGCATTAATAGTGGGACATAGGGATAGCAATTAAGAAAAACAGACAATACCCATACAACTATTTTTATTTATTTAATGTAAGTACTTGTACAATAGTTATTTACAAACTACAACTCTCTTTTGTCTATTACTATCTAGTCCTTTTCGATCCACTTGCATAACAAGGCAGATGACTTTGTAGTTCAGCCCCTTAAAAACAACAACAACACTACCTCTTGCATAGTCTGTGATGTTGATGACTCTTGAGGCGTGGAAGATGGATACAACATAACTTTTACAACAGGGGTTAAACGTTGCTCAACAATCAATGCACTATTTTGAGTAGCAACATCTTTCTCTTGTACTAACTTATTAGCATTCTGATAATTTTTTGCCAACACCATCAGTGTTTTGTCTGGAGCACTACATTGATGATCACTCACACTTAAAACCACACAATTTCTAATTTTCATATTGCCTCGACATCTTGTTGACCTCTGTTTTGAGCATCGCCAGAATATTATTCCTTTTACATTTTGTCATCTATAGTTATAAGAGTAGCCTTTATAGAGTACACGTTGTTTACCTCGGTTAGTTGTAGTAAGTTCCATAGTAGTAACTAACCTGTTAGTATGATTTGCACACTACAAAGGTTATCTCTGTTCTGGTAATAGAATTATTTAGCGTTGGCTTTTATATTAATATGTACAGTTAAAAGTAATAGAAAAGTGATAGAAACGTGGTAGCAAAGTGGTAGACAAGTGGTAGACAATTGGTAACATAGTGGTAGAAAAGTGGTAGCAAAGTGGTAGAAAAGTGGTAGCAAACTAGAAAAGTGGTAGAAAAGTGGCAGAAAAGTAGTAGAAAAGTGGTAGCAAAGTGGTAGAAAAGTGGTAGCAAACTACAAAGGTGGTAGCAAAGTGGCAGAAAAGTGGTAGAAAAGTGGTAGCATACTAGAAGAGTGGTAGCAAAGTGGTAGCAAAGTGGTAGAAAATATTACATGTATTGTTAAGAAATAGTTTAAGCGGTTACATGGATTCATTACACTATAATTTTAGCATCACGAAGCTCATTTTCTATATCCAAAAGTTCTTCCTCATATTTAGTATGACCAGCCTGTTTACAGGTATGCAAGTACTGAAGCCGCTGGATTAGCTTATTGGGATTGTTCCAGTAAACAAATTTAACAAATGATTTTTTTGGGTGTAAACCATTATCATCATCATCATCATAATCATCATCATCATGGTTATCATCATCAATATAATTATCATCAATATAATCATCATCAATATTACTATCTAATCCTTTTTGTTCATCTTGCAATGCAACAACCTTTGGCATAGTTTGTGTTGTCTTTGATAGTGTTAGAGGTTTCTTAGACTTAAACGACTGTCCTAACATGTCTTTTTCAGGAGATAATAAATGCTATTTAACAAACAAAGCACTATCTTGAGCCACACTATTTTTTTCTTGGTCTTGCTTTTTTACCTTGGTTAGAGTATTTTGTCCATTTAAATGAGTATTATTTTGAGATTTACAATGATGATCGATTGAAATAAGTATGTTGGAGCCTTTTGTTTTAATCATTCCTCGACACTTTTTAGATCGTTGTTTCGAACTGCACCAAATAACAGTTCCATTTTTATTAGTTCTTTTTACAATATATGCATATCCTTTATAGTAAGCACATGGCTTACCATAGCTAGTCGTTGATACTTCCATGTCAACTGTTAAGCATAAACTAATCTCTAGTAAAGTTAACTCGATAATAAAAATGATAGTTTGTAGTATGTGCAGTTTAAAGTAAGAGCAAAAGTGAGAGTCAAATGGTAGAAAAGTGTTGACATAATTTGGATAATTGCATGGGCCAGTCCATAGGTACCAGTCCAAAGGGACCGGTCCAAAGGGATCAGCCAAAAGGACCTGTCCACAGGGACCCGTCCAAAATGACTCCATTAAAAAAGGGCCCTTCCAAAGGGGCTAGTCAACAGGGACCAGTCCAAAGGGACAAATCAACAGGGATCAATGAAAAGGGGGAAGCGCGTCTTGTAAGTCGTTGCGCGCCGCCGCCGTGGGAACATAGGTGTTTATCAGCAGTCTCCGGCAATGTTCGGGAGAGTAACCTTGAAAAGTAGCTGAAATTCGGTAGTCGAAAGCATAGCTTGACCCGTTTCTGACCTATATGACAAGGTTAGGTTAGGTAAATTTAGGTTATGTTAGGTGAGCTGAGGTTAAGTCTTAAAATATTCCCTCTCTTATGTGTTCAAAGCCGATTCACCTTGAACAGTCAGCCAAAACATTAAATATGTATTTATCATTACATAAAGAATTAAAGCAAACTTAATTAATTATGAATGGCGTTTTTTGTTACTGCTCAATATAGACAGAATATATGCATTAAATGATAGACTCAGCACAAAATGTTTTGATTGTTGACTTGCGTTATTGATAAATTGGTTTAATGTTAGGGGCAGTGCACACTTTCCTTGTCGATAATTTATATAGGCTAGAAGGATGGTGTTGCAAACTTCTGCTGTGTATTTCCAAATTTCCTGCATAGTCTATTTCATAGAATTTTCCTGTAACTTAAAAGTTCATGCTGATTTTGTCTTTGTGTTTGACATTGCAACTACAATGGTTGATTGGATATTCTTTGTCAACTTTCAAATCATGTAATTCATGTCAGATATGTTGGAATTTTTGTTCATGTGTGTGAAGCTATCAAGTACCGATACCTAATTGGTTACACAACTGTTTCATAATGAAAATCTTGATCTCTGATTCATTGGAGAACTGTTTACGCTTGTCTGAACCAAGACTAACTGACTACTCAATGCTAAGGTTTAGAATTTACATTTACTCAAATCACATTCTGGTAAAAAAGATCATGACTACTATAAACTGCTACCACACTTCTACCACTTTGCTAACACTTTTCTACCATTTGACTCTCACTTTTGCTCTTACTTTAAACTGCACATACTACAAACTATCATTTTTATTATCGAGTTAACTTTACTGGAGATTAGTTTATGCTTAACAGTTGACATGGAAGTATCAACGACTAGCTATGGTAAGCCATGTGCTTACTATAAAGGATATGCTTATATTGTAAAAAGAACTAATAAAAATGGAACTGTTATTTGGTGCTGTTCGAAACAACGATCTAAAAAGTGTCGAGGAATGATTAAAACAAAAGGCTCCAACATACTTATTTCAATCGATCATCATTGTAAATCTCAAAATAATACTCATTTAAATGGACAAAATACTCTAACCAAGGTAAAAAAGCAAGACCAAGAAAAAATAGTGTGGCTCAAGATAGTGCTTTGTTTTGTTAAAGAGCATTTATTATCTCCTGAAAAAGACATGTTAGGACAGTCGTTAACGTCTAAGAAACCTCTAACACTATCAAAGACAACACAAACTATGCCAAAGGTTGTTGCATTGCAAGATGAACAAAGAGGATTAGATAGTAATAGTGATGATGATTATATTGATGATAATTATATTGATTATAACCATGATGATGATGATGATGATGATGATGATAATGGTTTACACCCAAAAAAATCATTTGTTAAATTTGTTTACTGGAACAATCCTAATAAGCTAATCCAGCGGCTTCAGTACTTGCATACCTGTGAACAGGCTGGTCATACTAAATATGAGGAAGAACTTTTGGATATAGAAAATGAGCTTCGTGATGCTAAAATTATAGTGTAATGAATCCATGTAACCGCTTAAACTATTTCTTAACAATACATGTAATATTTTCTACCACTTTGCTACCACTTTGCTACCACTCTTCTAGTTTGCTACCACTTTTCTACCACTTTGCTACCACTTTTCTACTACTTTTCGGCCACTTTGCTACCACTTTTCTAGTTTGCTACCACTTTTCTACCACTTTGCTACCACTTTTCTACTACTTTTCTGCCACTTTTCTACCACTTTTCTAGTTTGCTACCACTTTTCTACCACTATTCTACTACTTTTCTGCCACTTTTCTACCACTTTTCTAGTTTGCTACCACTTTTCTACCACTTTGCTACCACTTTGCTACCACTTTTCTACCACTATGTTACCAATTGTCTACCACTTGTCTACCACTTTGCTACCACGTTTCTATCACTTTTCTATTACTTTTAACTGTACATATTAATATAAAAGCCAACGCTAAATAATTCTATTACAGAACAGAGATAACCTTTGTAGTGTGCAAATCATACTAACAGGTTAGTTACTACTATGGAACTTACTACAACTAACCGAGGTAAACAACGTGTACTCTATAAAGGCTACTCTTATAACTATAGATGACAAAATGTAAAAGGAATAATATTCTGGCGATGCTCAAAACAGAGGTCAACAAGATGTCGAGGCAATATGAAAAGTAGAAATTGTGTGGTTTTAAGTGTGAGTGATCATCAATGTAGTGCTCCAGACAAAACACTGATGGTGTTGGCAAAAAATCATCAGAATGCTAATAAGTTAGTACAAGAGAAAGATGTTGCTACTCAAAATAGTGCATTGTTTGTTGAGCAACGTTTAACCCCTGTTGTAAAAGTTATGTTGTATCCATCTTCCACGCCTCAAGAGTCATCAACATCACAGACTATGCAAGAGGTAGTGTTGTTGTTGTTGTTGTTAAGGGGCTGAACTACAAAGTCATCTGCCTTGTTATGCAAGTGGATCGAAAAGGACTAGATAGTAATAGACAAAAGAGAGTTGTAGTTTGTATATAACTATTGTACAAGTACTTACATTAAATAAATAAAAATAGTTGTATGGGTATTGTCTGTTTTTCTTAATTGCTATCCCTATGTCCCACAATTAATGCAATTGTTAACCATCAACAGTCTCTGACTATGTTCGCAAAGAGAGTGACCTTAAACAATACACTCTATCTATGGTTTGTGTACCGAGTACACAATAATACAGTGTGGTCAAGCCATGTTGAGGTAATAGTTATATCAGGTAAGGGATTCGAACCCTTGCTTTCTTGTACAGAAAATTTGAACTTAAGTCAAACACCATAACCACTCGGTCAACCTCACAGTTACTAATTTAATTAATTTTGTGGACTTGAGTGTTTATAAAACTTTTTCCAGTATACATTGACTAAACCACTTGTTTGTTTTGAAATATAGATTTTGTTTTGTTTGACCATAACATGGCAGTTATGAGTCTTGTGAACTGGGTGTTTAATATAGGGTTAAAGGCATTTTAAAATAATTTTAGAAAAGCTCTTAGGTATCGTGTCATGGGTTTTAGTAATGCATTACTGTTCGTTGACAAGCCTCCATGGCTTAGGCGGCAGCACGCCGGCCTCTCACCGCTGGGTCCGTGGTTCAAATCCCGGTCACACCATGTGAGATCTGTGCTGGACAAAACGGAGGCAGACAGGTTTTTCTCCGGGTACTCCGGTTTTCCCTGTCAAAATTTCATTCCAGCAACACTCTCCACTATCATTTCATTTCATCTGTCATTCATTTAATCATTGCCCCAGAGGAGTGCGTCAGGCCTCGGCAGCCGGCACAGTTCATATCCTCGCCGCTAGATAGGGGCTTCATTCATTCCATTCCTGACCCGGTCGGAGACTGGAAGCAGGCTGTGGATTTTCATTTCATTACTGTTCGTTGACTAACATTTACCGTTACACAACATTATTTTGGTGAGCTCTACATGTTGTTGTTTGAGTCGTCAGTCTTTTGACTGGTTTGATGCAGATCTCCATGCCTCCCTGCCCTGAGCGAAACGTCTCATCTCTATATAACTACCACACCCTACATTCAAGGCTATCTGTTTAACATATTATAACCTTGGATCCCCCCTACAAGCTCTTGGGTTCAATTCCTAGATTTAACACAAACTTTTAAAAGTGGTATGACAACTAAAACTAGTCTACTCAGTCTCGAGTGGTCCAAATAAGTAGAGAGGGTTTGATTCACACCTCAACCATAGAGCACCATGTTCTTTTTTTTTTTAAATAATGATAGCCATTTGTTCAATTTCACATTTCACACATTGCAATTTGTCAATTTTCCATTTGCATTTATTAAAATGACAGTTTGATGTTTTTCAATTTCATGATATGGAAACATGGATTTTTCCATTTTCATATTTACACATTTGTCAATTTCCCATTTGCATATATTTTCTTAAATGTCCGTTTAAGTTTTTTAAATTTTGTCTATATGGAAACATGGATTTTCCATTTTGCTGTTTACAATTTTTTTATATATTTATTTTGTGTGTATGTTGAAAAACGATATTTCCAAAACAAGATTTTTTATTTTTTTATTTTATGATTTTGTAAATGATCTAAATGTGAGTGCTTGACCATGGCAATAATACAGTCTATCTATGTGTTAGCGGAACCATAGAAGCTTATTACTACTGAAAGTAAGAATGTTTTACAAAAAACGACTATCTACCACTGCATTTGAAATACAAAACGATTGAAAAAATCTATTTTCCATTCATATATAAGTGCTAATTTTCCCTCTCCCCACCCTACCTCACCGTATTTTCTCAGGTCAAACAACCAATGCTACCCACACACACACACACAAGCTTTCTATATCTCTCTCTCTCTATATATATGTTTTCTCTTGTCCACGAGATAAAAATTATGGTTGCTGGATTGTATCCTGCACTGTTTATGCGACATACCTTTGCCAGTTCATAAAACCGTTAGGTATTTCTCTACACATAGCGATTTTACCACTGCTCTACCTACGCCTTTTGCTTGTTTGGCTTTCTTACAGTCTAGTATGTGATAGGAAGCATTAACTGTATGTCAAACCCAATCCACGTTTGTATTTGTAATCTAAGTAATAATTTGAAAAGTGACAAGTGTAATAAGTTTTAAACATTATCTCTGCTTTTATTTGTTTGTTTATGACATGCATATTAACCTAAAATCAAACCATAGTCTACCTTAGTGAAAGGCTAACAGTTTAACCACTGCGTCACCATACCCTTTTTTCTTAGTTTGATTCGTTCTAGGCCTTGGAGCTAGAAATCGAGTTAAGATCTCCAGTGAAAGAGGCACATGTGCTCACCACTATGGCACGTAATGTTTAGCTGGTAACATTAGACAACCGAAAATGATTGTCTTTCTGTTAACCAAGCCTTTCTGTCATTTACCTACTGTGTGAGCTCTGCCAGCAAGACAGTTTAGTTTAGAACAAGTGTGTGTGAGTGTGTGTATAGATTATTAGCCTCAGGTATTTAAAGCTTGTTGTGTGTAGCGCCCATCTTGTCCCAGTAACCACTGAGCAAGTTTTAACAGTCAACCCATAAAAACTGCATAGGATAGTTGTGTGTGGTTCATGTACTTGTGTGTGTGCACTAGCTTTACCTTACCCTCTATAGGTAGAGCGTTATCCCTTTCCTTTCTGACATTACCAATGACCACATTCACCCACAAGTTTTACACTTAAACCATTGGCTTGTTTTTGATTAAGTTTGGTTCGGTTTGGTTGGGTTTGATTCAGCTTGGTTCAGTTTAGTTCAATGTAGTCACCATTTTGGATTTTAGCTATCCTATTTAACCAATCAATTAAAGATTGTCTACTCTTATTTCTTGAATCGATAAATCAGATTTTGTATACACCATTTGTCATTTATTATCCCATACCTACAACCTATACTCTCTCTCTACTGCAGTTTGATCTGAAAACAAGTTCCAATGGTGAAAGATTTGTCAGTCACCATACATGTAGCCTACAATAATTCTTTCACTACCTAGCTATGTTTCATCACTCACTGTAAACATTTCACATGTCCATATCCGATTATAAGTTTATAAAATCTCAGGTCGATGACCTTGATGTATTGGGTATTTTTGGGTAAATTCATTAGCCATGGGAAAGGCTTGACCATTCTAAGTCCTATGACACCTCACATGTTGATATCCGATTATTAGTTTATAAAATATCAGGTCAATGACCTTGCTGTTTTGAATTTTTGAGGTAAATTAATTGGTCATGGGAAAGGGTTAACCATTCGTAGTCCTATGACACCTCACTTGACCCTCTCTACTGATAAGTTTATAAAATCTTAGGTCAATGACCTTGCTGTTTTGGGTATTTTGGGTAAATTCGTTGGTCATGGAAAAGGGTTGGCCATCCTGAGTCTTGTGACACCTCACTTGTCCCTCTCTGATTATTAGTTGATAAAATCTTAGGTTAATGACCTTGCTGTTTTTTTTGGGTAAATGCATTGGTCATGGAGAGGGGTTGGCCATTTTAAGTCCTATGACACCTCACTTGACCCTCTGTGATTATTAGTTAGCGAGATATTAACGAAAGTGCAGTTAGGACCTTTTGACAAAAATGAATAATACATTAAAAACAGGGCGTCACCCCAAGTCCAACGACCCCTCATACAAGTCCCTAGCTTTCTTAGTTCATAAGATATTAAAAAGCCGATGACCTATTAGTTTTTGGATCTTTGGTTAATTTGTAAAAAAAAAAACACGTATCTATAAATCATTATTCAAAAAGCCCGCCCTCTTTCAAAAACCCCAATTGCGCATTCGTAAAACAAAAACAAATGATAAATCATAGCGGCATTCAGTTGTATGCATGCACTTTATGTGGAACGAGTTTAATTTCATATTGGCATACAAACTCCCACATGTTGCACATGGAAAGCGACTTTTACCTAAAATTATTATTTCACCCCCTAGTAGGGGTAGATTTTATTTTTGAGTGGAAATAAGTTATCCCTAGGAAAGGGGTTGTCTGCCGGAGTCATTTGACTACTTGTACATGTCTCTAGCCTTATTCCCACCACTGTCAAAACAGGTTGTGACTTGTTAGCTCTTATCGTGCACGTGCACATGTGTACACTTGTGTGTTAGGTCATATTACACATGAACTTGCATTTTCTCACGTATGAACCAAAACAGGATGTGACTTGTTTCACAAGGAGGACGGTAATAAGGTCATCTCACACGTGTTCACATGTATTTCGTCACTTTCCTTTCATATCGTTATCACATTATAGTAGTGGGGGTTGGTGAACAACGTCAGTTCAACACACGCAAATGTAGTTAGGCCCTTTGACATAATTTAAATAAATTCATGAGCCAGTCCATAGGGACCAGCCCAAAGGGACCGGTCCAAAGGGATCAGTCCAAAGGGACTCATCCACAAGGACCTGTCCACAAGGACTCGTCAACAAGGACCCGTCCACAAGGACCTGTCAACAATAACCCATCCACAGGGATCCACTCCCCCACCCTCTTACAAAAGCTATGAGTGGGCATGCGTAAAAAACAAAAACAAGCATGTTAATTCATAGTGGCTATCCACCGTATACATGTCTCTTGTGTAGAACAACGTTTCATTCCATATTGGCATTCAAGCTCTCACATGTTGCAATTGGAAAGAGAGATTTCCTAAAAAAATACAATTTCACCCCCTAGTAGGGGTAGGTTTTATTTTAGGGAGGAGATATGCTGTCCATTGGAAAGGGGGTGTTAGCCCGAGTTCAATGACACCTCGTACAAGTCTCTAGCCTGATTGGTTCGCGAGATATTGCCATTTTAGTATTCCAGCGGTGGAGCGGTGGCGGTGGTGCTAGAACCCCTGCAAATACACTACTAATAAGGGGCTGTAATGACGTCCAGATCATAAGGTCGTGGAGGAGATAAAGTGATGGTGATGGTGAAGAGTGGGTTTGGAGCTGAAGATATATATATATATATATATATATATATATATATATATTTTTTTATCGTTTCGGTCGTCTATGGACCACGTTATTTCAACTGCCTTTTCCCTCGTTCTTTCACATTGGCCCAGTATTCGCGCATTCTTCTTCCGTGAGCTTCCCTTCGTTCTTCGGTCCACTTCTTGCCGGTTTTCAATATAGGTTTTGGCTGAAAACTCTGTATCTCCCCAAGTTTCTTCTTCAAAGAGTCACGTTCCAAGATGTCCTCATGTGATATCCCCAGTTCTTGTAGGTCTTTTTCCACCTCTGTAAACCAATTCCCTTTGGTTTTCTTTCCCATAAAGTAGGCACAGATTCGATTGGACAATCTTCCGGAGTTCATTCGTGTTAAATGGCCATAAAAGGAGAGTCTCCTTTTGCGAATGGTGTCCGTTATTTTCTCCACATGTAGATAGAGTTCATCGTTGTGTCGTCTTCTATACTCTCCTCGTTCCTTGACCGGGCCCAAGATCTTTCTCAGAATCTTCCTCTCTTTGGCTTCGAGTTGTTCTGCCAGGCCTTTCTTATTCATCGCCAGGCATTCTGATGCATATAACGCCTCCGGGCGAATAACGGGAACGAAGTGCCTCAGTTTGGCCTTGAAGGACATTGATCATGATTTGTAAATGGCTTTGGTTAAATGGTAAGCCATTTCCATTTTGTTAATCCGTGCCACGAAGGCTTCCTTTTCACGAATGTTGGGCTCAACCCATTCACCCAGGTATTTGAATTTCTCTACCTGTGTTATTTGTCCTCCATTCAGCGTAAGTTCTCTGGGTTCCGACTTGATGTTCGTTATAAACTGCGTTTTCTCAAACGAAATCTGAAGACCTGCCTTTGCTGCTTGCACCTGTAATTGATTGATTTGTAGTGTGGCTGTTTCAAGAGAATTAGAGAAAATTGCAACATCATCTGCGAAAGCTAAACAGTCGATTGTCAGGTTTTTGTTCTTACAACCTAGTCTGACCCCATTCTCTATACCATCCTTACACAATTCTTTACGCCATTCTCGAATAACTTTCTCAAGAACACAGTTGAATAAAAGAGGCGAGAGCCCATCTCCCTGTCTCACCCCTGTCCGTATTGCGAAGGATTCAGAAATCTCTCCCCTGAACTTCACTTTGGAAGCCGTATCCAATAGGGATTGGTGAATGATTGCTCTTGTCTTATTATCTAAACCAAATTCTCTTAAAACCTGGATCAGGGTACTTCGATCCAGCTAGTCGCAAGCCTTCTTGTAATCAACAAAAGTCACAACAAATTTCTTACTTCTCAGATTCATGTACGATAGAATTGATTTTAGATTCATGATTTGCTCAACACAAGAGCGTCCCTTTCGAAATCCACCTTGGTATTCGCCCAGGTGTTGATCGAGCTGTGCTTCCGCTCTCGTTTGAAGCGCTTTCGCGAGAATCTTGTATGTTATCGAGAGGAGTGATATGCCACGATAGTTGTTTACGTCCTGGGGCCGATAGCCTAGATGTTAGGCCCCTTAAAACAACAATTATCATCATCATCATCAGTTGTTTACGTCCGCTTTATTACCTTTCTTGTGCAGGGGATGAATTAGGGCCGATGTCCAATCACTGGGCAGTTTCTCTGTTTCCCAAATCTCCCGGATGATATCCGTTAGCTTGTCGACTGGTTTTTCACCTGCGTATTTCCAGAGTTCGGCAACTATTGAATCCTCACCTGGTGCTTTATTGTTCTTAAGTGAGTGAATAATCATATTATTATTATTATTATTATTTTTATTTTTTTCATTTTTTTTAAAGAAATGGATGATGTCGATGACGATGGAGTAGATAAGTATGTTCGCTGAGATGAAGAGGAGAATGGTGTTACGTTAAGAGAGAGAAAGAACAAATGAAAAAGAAGAAAGAGAAAAAGAAAAGGGGTAGTATAGCTGGTGATATGGGGACTGCGGCGAATTAATGAGATGAGATGTGGAGTAGTAAGCGTATGAAGTGAATCGGAGTTGAAAGGTGGAAGGTTGAACCATTGGTTTATGACGTGTTTTTTTTTAATATATATATATTTAATTTGGAGTGATGAATGTAAGTGGTGAGATGGAAGTAGTGGGTGATGCTTGCGAGGTTCAGAAGAAGAGTGGTGCCGTAGAAAAAGAAAGAAAGAGAGAGAAAATGAAAGAAAGAAGGATAGAAGGAAAAAGAAAGAAACAAACGGACCCATAGCATATCTGCTGGGACGGTTGTAAGAACGAATTAAGGGGGTAGTAGGCGGTGAGGTGGATGAGTTATTATAAGATTCATCGGTTAAAGACTGGGGAACACTGACTGGTGTAAATCTGTACAGTGTGAGGTGATGCTGCTGAATGTTTCTGCTGTACAAACAGTGAAACAATGAATGAAATGCGTGGAAGTGTGAGGTGTATTGTTTGGCACGAGGACTTTTCTAATGTTGTATTAAATTACAATGTGTTAAATACTGCACGTTGTCTTCATATGGACAAAACTAATATTCCCTACGTGAGGGACAGCCTGGCTATGAAAACCAACGCTACCTGGCGGTCTGTGGCATATCGCCAGTTTGTGTACTGGGTCAACTCATGGACTCCTTACGAAATGCGTAAACATGGCAATGGTAATGATTAATAACCGTGTTGACTGATAGTATTCTCTTATTAAAACCGCCTAGTCAAACACTAAAGAAACGTTTAATGACATTATTAATCGTACATGTTTCGGTATTTCGTTGATACCTTCCTCAGCGTGATGGATGTTAAATCTTAAAACTAGTTAAAGAAGCCAAAAAGAAATGGATATCCTTACAAAAAATATTTTAAATCAAAAATGGAAGAGCAAGCGAATAATTAAATGCCATGTATTAAAAAGTGATAATAAGAGATGTACCTTATAAACTTCCTACGTCAATACTCCAATAATTTTGATCGAAAACTGTAGTGACAGAAGATGTCGCTGTCAGAAGAATGGAGGATGTAGGTCAAATTGTCGTCTCAAACGGAACAAAAATGTTGTAATACAGTACTCCAACATAAAGCTTCCCAACTTAATGGCCCACTCGGATTGCAGGGTCGCTCCTGGCCGTGGTAAGTGATTTTTGAAAGGCGGCAAAAATACGACACGCATGTCATACAATTTTGGCATGTCAAATAATCCATTTGAATTCAGTAGGCCGTGTTCATAATGGCAAAATTGATCTCGGGAGTTTCCACCAATACAAAGTTCCTCATTTCTCTACTAGAAAGCGCTAGTGTTCAAGGAGCTTAGATATATAACCTCCTTGACTTTCAAAGTGATTCAAGGAACAACGAAATTCGACATGCAAGCTACCCTATGGGCGTCAAATTACAAAGCTTGCACCCGATACCCGAGACCATACGATATTATTATTATTATTATTATTATTATTATTATTATTATTATTATTATTATTATTATTATTATTATCCTTATTTACCCGTTTGATCACGTTTTACATTGTTATTGTGATCCATAATTGCCAACATAGATCGATTTACCATTCCGTGTATTTCAGTCGGACGTTATGGTAAGATTCAAGGGACCCAGTGTGACAGAAATGTTTTATGCTTTGCAAGTCTTTTATAAAGCGCTTGTCTTTGAGAACGCTGGCTATGATACCATAGTGTAGAGAATTTCTATCGAGCCATTTTGTTTTTTGCATTGGATTTTCGATTATTTTCTTCGTGCTCACATTGGTGAAAGTGAGTGTTTCCTAACCATGAATGTGTGTCACAAATATGATTCAGAACGGACAAATATTTCTCAACAAGTAGCTCCTCATTGTTCTCACATGTCATAGCTGACCACCAAATATGATTAATAATGCTGTGTTTCCATTCTAATATTGCGGGTGCCTTGGTCGCTACTGCTTTCAGCTTTTTTTCCTAAGCTTTTGGCAAGGTGCCACACATCAAACTCATGAATGATTCCAGGGTACTTGGTTCGTAAAAGCTTTCGAACGCTGTGATGCCGGTCGGATAAGAATAGTTCTATATTTAGTCCTTCTGAAAATAGTTTTGATAGCACTTTATCACACGCGGGCTTTTCCAACTCGCCGAAAACTTGGCCTCGTTGCAGAACAACAAAGTCAATAATTTCCTCTGAGCTTATGTCCATCACAGAATATGTTACATATTTTGCACAAAAACCTGGACTGTCAAATTGACCATCACCTGCAATCCACACCCTCCTACCGGAAGACATGAGATTCTTGACGGTGTTACCACGATGCAGAGCCAATGTGTGGCTAATAGCTGGGGTAACGATTCGTTTCACAATTTTGTAAAATGTTGTGTGGCTCATGAAACATAAATCAATAGTCTGTCAACGATTTCAGTGACGCAAAACCCACTCCCGTTATGTACATACCAGTAGCCAAGGTGACTGATAACATGGAGAATTTGTTAACATTCTTATGAGATCTCCATACGACAGTATGGCCTACTAGACGGGTCATTTGGACAATCACAGCAGGTCCTTTAGTAGAAGGAATAGTTTGAATTACTTTCTTGCCGCAGGTAAGGCACCTAGCAAAGAGAAGTAGCAGGTTCTGCCACATTACGAACAGCAATGTAGTCTCACTGAAATGCCATGCACTCACCACCTCCGGATGTACTGATTCATCTCCTTCCCTGTCATCGTCATCATCATCATCATCATCATCCGAGGTAGTATCACTCTCTTCATCTGCTTCATATATTGCATCAGGTTCACTGTCACTATCGTAACCCTTTGCGTTTCTAAATGTTTCTCCTCCTAATTCGCACTGTACTCCAACTGTATTGGGATTTACAGACATGCTGGATTCATCATGGATAACACTCTCATTTTCATTGCAAACACTCTCCTTTTCACTGCAAACACTCGGGGCAACACTTGAAACACCCGCAGAGGTACATTCAATCGCTTCAGTTAAAATTTTCTTCCTAATATATGTAGATGCACGCCTGTCACCGGAACAAGTTTCATTCCTTTCAAATTTAGCGCGGGCACAGTACCTTTTCTTAACACAAGTTTCTTTTTTTTTACGTCAGGAGTTCTGCTTTGTATCTGCTCGATAGTTCATAGTCATGCTCTCTGAAATGTGTAGAGCACACGCGACTATTTCGGGTTGGTGAGAAATCAGCGCGACTGATTCTAGATAGCCAAGATCGGTATCTGTCTGGAGATTTCTTTCGACTGGGGAATCTGTGAGAACCTACATCTTTTTCCTTCGATGTTTTCGAAGTGGTTGCGTCCTTGCAACCATGCACAACGCAGTAAACCATGTTTTCACTTAGGTATCATTTACAGTACTTAAATACGCCGAAACAGCAGCTGCACTGTCTGATTCTGCTATGCCTACTAATGGCGCGCGGAAGGCGGCTTGGCTCCAGTGACGTCACACGCTCAGGCATTATCGCCGTTCTCCGCTTATACCACCTGAACAAAATAAAATAACGCGGTAGGGTTTTCAGTACGTTGATTAAAATGTAATAATGGAATGAGTGAGTTACGAAACTAAAACTCGAAAATAAGTTTCCTGGGCCTTTAAGAGCGTTGTTTAACCTATGAGTTAAGTTAGCTTCACACAGGTGTAATTAGTGGAAGATTCTTTAATATGCCATAAATCTATGACATGGGACCGCCGGCTTTACTTCCCCTCCGAAGGAAGGCATAGTGAGGGATTTTAACCCTCTTAAAATAACCGACGAATTCAGCCGGGTTTGAACCCGCGACAATGGGCATAGATGCTTTGCATGCTACCAACTACGCCACCGAAGCCGCCCCCCCCCCCCCCTTCCCCCAGCTTAATTCTAGACCACCTTTTTAATAAAAGCATTTGCGTGGGGTGAAAATGGGAAACCATACGGATAACTATTTTCCAACCCACGCTGTCCCAATACCAGCGAGGCACGAGGTAGCGCGTTAGCCACCGTGGCCGGTCTAAATACCTTAAGGTGGCGCTAACTTAGGTTGTGCTGAATGTTTCTCCCTTTCTTTATTCTTTTATTTTGGGTTCTCAAAATATTGAATTATCGTAAGAAGTTTGTTTGGAATAAAAATATTAAGTTAATTTTGAGATATGGGCCATTGACATTTGTCAACTTTGGCAACCATTTACCAATTATTGTTGTACGCATTTATTTCTTAGAAATTTCCCACAACTTCCAATATTATCCAAATCTTATAGAGTACTGCACCGATCTATCTGAAATACTCATAGTATTTTTATATAAAAAAGCCAACTCCGTACAGGCCATGGAGGCCCTGGGAGAAGTGGAAGGTAGAGGCTTCCACTTCTTGTGACATCGGCGCGTATGTATTACCCTTTCACGAATTGATTGCCGGCGGTCGAGATGGGAACTATTCCTTGTTTACTTGTGTCACACGTCAGCCTGCTTCGTTAACAGGTACAGTTGCGCGAGTAGGATATGACTCACCTCCAGGAGCCTCAATTATCGTTTGACTGTCCGTGGTGACACGAGCTCCTGTGACGCGCAATGCTGCTTGTCTTATGTGCAGAATGAACTCTTGTCATCGCTGTGTTCCCCGCTTCGTCCCGCGGGGCAGCTGCTACAATAAACAACAAACACTGGCGCAGCCAGGCTCAGCGGCAATCAAATGTTAAACGGGTAATACATTAAACTGACCTAGAATAACATCTACAGTTATTATGTAACTTGAGAGAAAATGCTTTCCTTAGTTTCTTTTAAAACTTTTCAAAGATAATTTTCATACAGTAAGTTTGAAGAACTAGAAACATGATTCTGGGTTAGATTGCAAGTCATGAACTCTCTTTTAGGTGTATTTAGTTTCAAATCTTCAACTTGAATAGTTAATTAATAAGTGTACCTTTTGCTTAATGTTTTCTTTTATTCATGAATTTTAATGTTGGTAACAGTGAAGGTTACTGCTTTCTCGGTAACAACTATTTCACCATTTTGAAAAACTTTCACAACAATTGAATCATAATTTTGGTCGGTATGATTCTATTAAGGAATTGAAGTGTTTTGTTAATATATTCAGTTCGTGCTACCTTAAATACAAAGGTCTAGTTTCCATAGAGACTGTGCGAGATACCATGGCAAGTCATCTGCATACATGCACTGCGTTCAGAGAATAATGACTTACCAAAAGCCCCCATTAAATGTGAGCAGTACACGCAGTCGACTCTTCGCTAATTGCTAATGGCATGTTTCGTGAATATTATTTTATCCTCGTTACCATCAAATGTGCATGACTAGACTTTCAGCTAATGCACTCCGGCGTGTTCTAGAAAACGGTATAAGCAGGGGGCGGAGGGATACTGACTAATGCAGGTATAATTGTGGTGGCCAACGCGTTCCCAGGAGCCGTCCTTTGTCTACAGAATATTTGAAACTGTCCACTCTTAAGAAAGTATGTTAGTGTATGCTCTCCACCTTTTAAACTGCGCACCAAATTATGGACACGACTCGAGAGTGAAACATACTTCGCAACAAAATCTCTTCGCACGTCGGGTGATTACCTAGCCACAGGGACCCACCATAATTGACCCCAGATATTAATACAGGGGATGTATCATACGTTCCGTAGAGTAGCGGTCAGCGTGGTTAGCTGCCACCCCAGAGGTCCTGGGCTCGATTGCCAGCTCTGCCACGAAATTTGAAAAGTGGCATGAGGACTGCAACGGGGTCTACTCAGCCTCGGGTAGTCCAAATGAGTAGAGGGGGTTTGATTCCCACCTCAGCCATCTTCGAAGTGGTTTTCCCACTTCGTCTTCGGGCAAATGCCGGGATGGTACCTACTGTAAGGCCACGGCTACCTCTTTCTCTCTTCCTTGCCTATCCATCCTAACCTTCCCCTCCCTTCCCTCATGAGGCTCCTGTTCGCTTTGTAGTTGTATCCATTCAGACCAGATGTTCCCAGCTCTAGGACACTGCCTGAAAAAGCAGTAGGGGTGAGTTCCCTCGCTGAGTCCGTGGGAGCCACCACCCTGGAGGGTAAACTCGATTTTTTTAAATGTCTCATACGCAATGTCCAATTTTAGAGAAAATTTTATTTGGAAACATTTCTGACAAGAAATGAAGTAGAGACCACCAGATTCTATGGACTTGATCCATCTTTAGGCGAGGTTTCTTATCCCATGACGGTACTAGTCTCTGGGTTTTGATGCGAAGAATTCGGCGAGATCCACTTCCACAGCAGCTTCAATGTTTTCGAAATTCCTTCCACGCAAGAAATGGGGCCATGGATCAAAAAGAAAATTAATCTGAAAGCGCAAAATCAGGGCTATATTCTGGATGTTGTAGCAGTTTGACTCCTCCCAATTCCTGAATTTGTGCCATGGATGTTCGTGCATTATGAGGTCTCACATTGTCCTGCTGCTAGAGAACTCTATTTCGGTTAACTATTGCTGGGTATCTCCATCTTAAAATTTCATGAACTCGTTCCAGTTGTTGAGAACTAAGATCCAAATTGACTGCACGCCCATTTGGAACAATCTCCTAGTGAATCACTCTTTCAAAATTCCACCAGACACACATCACTTTGCGGCCGAACCGACCCTTTTTAACGATGACTTTGGCAGAATGACGGGGACTGAGCAACTGTTTCGAGGCGTCAAGGTTGCAGTAATAGACCGATTTTTCATCACATGTGACAATTCTTGTGATAAATCTATCGTCCATGGGGTTACCGATAACCTGACGACAGATATTTACTCTACGTTGAGCCTTTTCAGTGGTCAATTCATGAGGTGCAGATCTACAGCTACTGTTTGATCTACCAAGTTTCCTAATCTGGCGATGTATGGTATCTTTTGATGCGCCAAGTTCTTCTGACAGCCATTGCGGATTTTCATCCCAAACTCTGCGAGTATTCTCAATATCCCATAGTTTAGGTCTTCCAGAACGCGGTTAATATGTAGTGTTTTCTTCTCCAGTGTTAAAACGTTGGAACCATGAATGTGCCACATGCTCACTAACGACACCTTCTCCTTCCATTTCAAATATCCTTCAAGCCACGGCACCAGCTTTGTAATCTTGTTTCCAACTTTGTAATTTCCATTTGTAATTGCGTATCAACAACTGACGACTGATACATTCTCGCAATATACGCAATTTTAGTCATGGCCTCCTGTAAATAGCATTAGCGAACCAAAGAAAACCAATTCTCTCTTGTAATACACCAAACTTAAAAAAAACGACATTACTTATGCGACATCCTAATATAATAAACCACTATCTCTTCTCTATGTCTACTTACAAGGAAAGATCGCCATGTGGTTTACTAGACAATCGTTCAAATTTGGTTGCTCTTCATAAAAAAATATTTTTCCCCTGTTTGAGCGTTTTGGCCAATGGGCTTTCGTGTGATCAAAATCGAACATTCAAAACCAATCCTCAAACTTTAGTAGTCTTATTCCCGCAGATATTCACGGCTCGTCTCCGTGGCGTAGTCGCTAGCGTGTTGGCGTTGTGAATGGAAGCTACCGTGATCGAGACCTACCTTTAATCATTTTAAATTATTTTCTTTTTCTTTTATTGACATTTTTTCTTTTATTTTACGCATGTGGTACAATATGTAAGTTTGCAGATTACATAAAGTACTTTACTACTTTTTGTTGCTTTTTCTACTTAAAATATTAATAAATTAATATTTACGTTATTCACAATAGGAGATGAACAGTTTGGATTTATGCCGGGAAAGGGAACAACAGATGCTATTTTTGCACTTAGGCAGGTCATGGAAAAGCACAGGGAGAAGAGAAAAGAACTACATATGGTGTTCATAGACCTAGAGAAAGCGTATGATCGAGTGCCCCGTCAGGAGGTATGGAGATGCATGAGATGCAAGGGAGTACCGGAGAAGTATGTGCGCATTGTTCAGGATATGTACCGTGGAGCAAGGACACGAATTAGAAGCAGTGTAGGATTGTCAGGTACTATACCGGTTCAAGTAGGTCTTCACCAAGGATCTGCACTAGGCCCCTATATTTTTGATCCAATAATGGATGTCTTCTCTGAAAACTTAAGAGAACCAGCTCCTTGGTGTATGCTATTTGCAGATGATATTGTGTTATGTAGCACACATAGGGAAGAGCTTGAGTATAAACTGGAATGCTGGAGAAGAGCCATAGAGGACAGAGGCCTTAAAATCAGTAGGAATAAGACCGATTACCTGTGTCTTGGAGGAACTGGAAATGAAACTATTCAGATGGATGGTAGCCAGCTACAGGCAAGGGACAGTTTCAAGTATCTGGGATCCACTGTATCTAACGATGGCAATCTAGATCTGGAAATTACCCACCGAATTCAGGCTGCCTGGTTAAACTGGAAAAGGTTATCTGGTGTTCTCTGTGACAGGAGACTGAATATCCAAGTAAAGGGTAAAGCCTATAAATGTGCAGTGAGACCTGCAATGCTATACGGAGCAGAAACTTGGCCAACAGTGCAGTCACAGTGCAAGCGACTGGAAGTTGCTGAAATGAAGATGCTAAGATGGATGTGTGGTGTTACAAGGAAAGATCACATCAAAAACACCTTCATACGAGGCAGCGTAAAAGTAACTGAAATATCAAAAAAGGTGCAAGAAAGACGCTTGCTCTGGTATGGCTACATTAAGCGCAGGGATGAGAGTTATGTAGGAAGGCGAGTGCTTGGTCTGGAGGTGGAAGGCAAGAGGGAAAGAGGCAGGCCTAGAAGAAGATGGATGGACTGCGTGCATGATGATCTCCGGGAGAAGCAGTTAACGGAAAACACTATTTGGGACCGAGGAAAATGGAAACGACTTGTCAGGAACGTCGACCCCGCATGAACGGGAAAATACGAAGAAGAAGAAGAAGAATTTACGTTATTGTTTACATTTTTTTATTCTTGTCCATTCCCTCTGCATGCTCCACTGCATAAGTAGTACTACATGCACTTACATTACATTTTATAAGTGAACAAAATAAATTACATTATAATAATTCAATTTCTAGATGACTTAATCTTAACAATATCAAACAATATTATTCATCGTTTTTCCTTAGAGCTTGAAAATCCAGAGCATTAACAAATTTAGAAAATTCCTTCAAATACTTTTTTAATAGCACAGATTTCTGAATCGGCCAGTTATCGTCTCTATTAACACTATTGAACAAGAATTGCCTAATATTTTTCACTTCACTGCACACGAAAATTATATGATCTATAGTCTGAGGGCTGCTTTTACAGGAACACTCGGGATTACGTATAATTTTAAGTCTGTGTAAGTACGAAGCAATATTTCCATGTCCAGTCAGTATTGTAGTCATATTAGGTGTTAAGGTGATTTTGGATTTTTATCTACCTGCAACTGTTGGAAAGAATTCTTTTGTAAGTGTCCCTTTTGAAGTTTGTTCCCATTTTTGCTGCCATTCATTAATTGATTCTTCTTTGAGATTTTTAAAAAAAGTTGAGATGGGTATTCTATCGAAACAAACCTCACTTAATTTTGTAGCCTCCTTTGCAATTTTATCAGCCAGTTCATTCATTGCCTGCAACACCTGTATGTGCCTTAACCCATTCAAATTTTACTATCCAATTTTTTCTTTTTAGAATAGCTGTAGTCCTTCTTATATTCTCAATTAGTTCGTTATGATTTCTGAAGTCCGCAATGGAGTCAATTGCTATTTTACTATCTGTGTAAATAATTACTTTCTTATCTTCATCATCCTCTGTCCTAGTAGTATCTAAGAACTCCAGACATTTAAGTATGGCTAATTGCTCCGTCTGATTATTCGAACAGTTGTCTTGCAGTCTATATTTCAATTGGTCTACTAATTCATGCAATCTGAATATAGCTATGCCAGCTCCCACTCCTTCTTCACTTTTGCTTCCATCTGTGTAAATTTTCCATGGGATATATTCATTTAATGCTATTCCTGGATCTTCGGTACCAGGAAAATAGGCTGGATGGGGCCATCTCATAAGTTTTTCGGGGTGGTCAATGACATAGTTCATAGTTGTTTTTCCTGACTTGATTTTGTATAGAGTAACAATCTCTTTAGCCATTATATCTATAGGAGTAATTCCTGTAATAATGCACAGTGCCTCATGAGATACAGTGCGGTACGATTTTGCTATTCTCAAGAGAATAAGTCTTTGCACTCTCACGTATTTAATCATATTACATTTCTTTTCTAGAGATTCAATCCAGATCGGAGCAGCATATAACAGCATTGGCAATATTACTCCTTTATAAATTGTTTCCAAAGCCTGGTGTTTTAAACCCCATCCTATTCTAGCCGATTTTGATAATGCGTTTATTAATTTAATACATTTTTCACTAACTTTATTGATGTGGTCATTGAACTTAAAGCGAGAGTCTATAGTTATTCCTAGATATGCCATCGTATCTACTTGTACAAGACGCTTCCAATTCATAAAGATATCAATTGTCTTCTTTGCTTGTCTTCTTCTTGATATTAGAATAACTCTTGACTTACTTTCATTAAAACGGGTTTTGTTTTCTGTTGACCACTTAGTAACTTTCCGTGATTCCATATTCACTATATTTTCTGCTTCAATTTCAGTTTCAGCCCTGACTGCAATTATAAGGTCATCAGCAAATGCTATAGCTTTGGTGTTGTTACCGTATTCCAAACTGAGCAGTGAATTATACTGTACATTCCAGTACCCCGGTCCACAACATGAACCTTGAGGACATCCTTTATTAACTACTGTTTCTACTTGGATACTATTGGAATTCATGAACGTCATTCTATCCTTGAAGTAGCTCTTAGTCAGGTAGTACAAATTTCTCGGGCATTTGAAGTCTTTTAGGGCCTTTAGGACACATGGCCACCACGCAGAGTCAAAAGCTCCTTTGGCATCAAGACTAACTATAACGGTAATTTGACCATTTTTGAACGCCTCAGTTATAAATTCCTTAAGTGCCATAGCTGCATCAGTAGTAGACTTTTGAACTGTGAAGCCATATTGATTTTCGTTCAGTAGTTTATTGGTATAGAGGTAGTGATTTATTCTATTTATTAGAAGTTTCTCTAATACTTTATCCGCCACATTTATCAGGCTTATTGGTAGGAATTTAGAGGGATCCTGAATCTTATCTTTCCCTGGTTTTGTGATTGGTATAAGTCTCGCATTTTTCCATCGCTTCGGGAAACAAGCATTCTTCAAGCAACCATTATATAATGATGTCATAGTTCTAGGGATACTTTCATACGTCCACCATAGTATTTTACTAGTGATTCCATCTTCACCTGGTGTCCTTTCATGACCTAGATATTTGATTGCAGATTTAATTTCTTCTTCTGTAAATTCCCAGTCGTCCAGAGTGTCTATTGGTTCCTCTACTTCCTTCCTTATTTGCTTTTGCTGAGCAGTATCTTCCATTTCATCATCCTTCTGAATGAGATGGTTTAATATACACTGCATTGTTTCCTTTAAGTCTCTTGTGTAGTGACCTTCATTGTTAATAAGAGTTGATACAATTTGAGTATTCTTAATTTTTCCTGGCGCTGATTTATAGACTATATCCCAGGGATTTGAAGAAATTTTACTACAGTATTCTTTACAAGACAGTATCTTTGCATTTCTGATTTTAGCTTGGTATTTCGTTTTTTCAGTAAAGTATTCAGTTTTTCGCTGATCTCGGAGGTCATTACTATTTAACGTTCTCTGGAATTTTCTTCTGAATGCATTTACTTTCTTCCGCATTATCGTAAGTTATTCATTCCACCAAGGCACTGTTCTGTGTTTTAGGCTGATAGTTTTGCCAGAAGGTCTACTAACTTTGAAAGCCTGCATGCAAACTTCCGTCTGGGCAGAGCTAACTTTATTTACTACTAGCAGAAGTACCCGCTCTTCGAACGGTCTTCGGTGTTAATAACCAGACGTTATCAATATTGAGCTACTGTTGCAATGGTTAGGGGCTTGCCAGAGCGAAGTTATTTCTCTGGGAATATCACAGACACTGTCAATTTAAGGGTCTTAAAATGTGGTTTTCGGAGACACTTTATAGACTCCCGAATTTTGTGTCTCACATTGAAGCGGAAGCTTGTAGTTAAACGTGACCGTTAATCTTGAGATCATGAGCCACGGGACCTCCTTTTTACGTGGAATCCGAACCACAGGACATGGCATTTCACTTCGAAAATCTCACATGCATTGACCGGGAATCGAACCAGGACCGCCTTGGTGAGAGGCATACAGCTAGACCGCTGAGCCACCACGCCCCTAAGTCTCACATTGAGAAGCGCAACATATGCATTGGTCGTCCTTCTAGGATAATTTGTATATTTCGCCTATTTTAGCATGTATTTTGAAAAGTTTTTTTCTTATATCAACCCTTCTATGAGAAGTACGGTGAAGAGTTTTATAAATGATTGGTGTATTGACTTTCATGGATACCTAATTTTGCGATGCTCCAAACATTCGAACACGAGTTATAAACGTACATAAAGAAACACAGAAAGTATGCCTTACTTCGGAGGGGAAGTAAAGCCGGCGGTCCCATGTCATAGATTTATGTCATGTAATAGAACCTTCCACTAACTACAATTGTGTGAAGCTAAATTTGTTAGTTAGATTTGATTAACGCTCTATTAGTTCCAAAGTTTGCCACCAGGTGACGGTTGATGTGGCATCTAGTAGCCAAGTCACTGCTAGGTGTCGTTGACGGTAGCATTTGGTGGCAAAAGTAGGAACTACTGGAAATTGATCGTCTGCAATCCTTACCTGAAATACAGATAACACACACTAATACATCCATCACAATTAACACCGGTTATCAGACAGATACTACACACACTCAAAATACACGAGGCTACGTGAATGCGTTATCGCAGCTTCTAAACTGAGGAACCAACCAACGTACAACATATCACCCAGATGTCCGAATTTAGATATATCAACCACACAGTATCAAACAAAATCATCCTTACGATGAACCCGTTTGTCGAAAAAAAAAAAAGGGGGGGGGGGGGGAATGTGCTCAATCTAAATTCACTTAACGTGTAATTCCCGACGTGAAAACAAAATTAAAAACCTCGTAAACGAAACGCAATACACCTCAGATAAAGACTGACCCTCACCGTTGTGAAGTCCCCATCCACAGGAAGACACCTTTAACAAATTATAAAGGCTTGTGGTGCATGAATAATCAGTTTTTTTAGCCTCCAATGGCCCTAATTCCTAATAGCCGCAAAAATACTATTTCAATTCAGGAATTTGTGAAAATAATGTTGCTGTTTGAAGATATAATTCTGTACGACATATCACACGTGTAAATCACCCCCTTATGCGCATTGATGAATTTTACAGTCTAAGTTTGTTCCGTGATAATCTTATAGCCATGTGAAAACTTTCACAGAAATGTGATAAGTGGAGTGGCATTGCTTTTTACAGAATTAGATGGAAAGTTGGATATCTTCTCTTGAGAACCTGTTGTCCTTGTTGCCGGCTTGCATTCCTTCATTAGTTTATTAAATTCAATTAGTTTTCTGGGAATATCTCAGAATCTGTTGGTTTTAGAGCCTTAAAATGTAGTTTTCGGGAACCCTAGAATTTTGTTTCTACCACCGAGGGGCTAAAAATGAGCTTTGTCTCGTCGTTGTTTGCCATAATATAACAATAATATTAATAATGATAATAATACAATAAATAAATAAAGTGATAGGGATATAAAAGACCTTCCGTACCACAAGCGCACGTGCAAATCGCGTGAATAAATTCTAGTGTATCCCTTGTCCCCCTTAAGCGCATTATACGTATTGATGAATTTTACAGCTTAGTTTGGTTCCGTGATAACCTTATAGCCGTTTGCAAACTTCATAGAAATGTAATAAATGGAATTGCATTGTGTCTTACAGAAATAGATGGTCCTATGAGATTCCGTTGCCATGGTAACCGGCTTGAATTCTTTCATAGATTATTAAATGAAATTAGTTTTCTGGGAATATCTCAAAAACTGTTGGTTTTAGGGCCTTAGGGATCCCGAGTTTTGTTTCTCACATTGAGGGGTTGAAAATAGGTTTTGTCTCGTCCTTCTACGCCTATTTCAGCATGTATTTTAAGGAGCTAGGCCCCCTTTTATGATAGGTACGTAGAAGAGTTACATCAATGATTAGTGTGGTGCCTCTGATGGATATCTGTATCAAATTTTACGTTGATCCACCCAGCCGTTCTCAAGTTATAAGGACTCAAAGTTGTCCACAGACACACAGACAAACAGACAGACAGACAGACAGACAGACAGACAGACACAAAATTTATTTTTGCGCGCATCCGTCATAAAACAGTCTTAAACGCGCAAATAACGCAAATTTCCGTGAAAATTCAGAAAAAACAGACACTTTCATTTTTATATATAGAGAGATAGAGATGTCCTCCATATCTGCAGAATTATTTATGTACACTGATAGTTTGTTGTCAATATCTTCAGTATGTTCTTCCTGTATTATTCCCCAGAACTGTCGTGCTATTTCTTTCTTTAACATTTCTTGATAAAATTCACGATCTTCTTCTCTCGTTATATATTTGATACCGGTGAATCTGGTTTCTGTTGTATCATAACAGAAGTTTTGTGCTACTAAGAATTGCAAAATTCTGTGATCTGAACAACTCTCTTCTTTGCTTATCCTTCAGTTATATATTTCCTTGAGGAGTGTATTATTGCTGATGGTCAAGTCCACGTTACTTTTTCCTCTACTACTTTGGAAAGTGGTTAATTCACTGTATTCGTTATGTACAAACAGCTGATTTATTATTAGGAATTCCTCTAAATTCTTTCCCCTTTCATTGGTTAATATATCATGCCATGTTGTAGATCTGGAATTACTGTCCATAGTAATGAGTAGCCCTTGTCAACATGTATATTTCAAAATATTGTTGATTTTGTTAGTCACTTTCTATTATTTCTTGACTATCAAGATACATATTAGCAGAATAAAATTTTAAACTCCTGTATGTTAATTCCACAACTACTGAGTCTTTGTCAGTCAATTCATTTATAAGTAGAGCGTCTATCTGAGGGTTTGTCACCAACGTGACTGTACGACATCGACCTTCACTTGCAGCAAACTTCCTATATCTATTTGTAATACCAGTGGGCCTATTGTTGATAATTCGTGGCTCTTTTATAAATATCACATCTATTCCTTCTTGTAGTATCAGATTCATCAAGCTATCAGTTGCAGCTATCGAGTGTTGTAAATTAATCTGTAGGCAGTTGATTTTGTCATAATTATTTGAGTTTTAATACCTGTTAATTTCTTGGTGTTGGTTGCTGAATATATATTAATAGTATGTATTCTGAATTTGCTTCATAATTGCAGCTTGCAAGCTTGGGCAATTCCTGTCAAGTGAAGTGTGATTTATGCACGTTGTGTGATTAGGGTTATAATTTTTGTAGGTTAAGCAATTAATGAATTCGTATCTTCATTTGAAGCTTTACATTTCTTTAAACTTTGTGGGCCTGTACATATGGGGCAAGCTACTTCTCATTTACAGTCTGTATGTCGATGAATTTACTACACTTAAAGCAACGATTAACTCGAAAATAATCTTCAACTTTGCAAATCAACCAACCTAATCTCATCTTTATTGTTTGGATCAACCGACGGGTTTGGGAGCTAACTTCGATCGCTAGATTCCTTTTATTACGCTTAGTGTTAAATACGAATTTAGGCGTGATCTTAACTTCTACTGATTGTAATTCTGGGTTTTGATTTATTATTACATTAGATGCATTCTCCGCTGTAATTTCTTCAGGAATATCGTATATAACTAATCGTGGCTGACGTAGTTCCTGTACCGTAGCTTCCAGTTCTCTCTCACATTTATCTTCTACAGATTTGCTTACTTTCTCTATATCTTCCTTACTACATGTTTCTATTAATATTCTTCCATCTTTAAGAGTCTTGAATGCGCTGATGCCGACTTTCATCTCTACTGGATTAAGGTTTGTTTTCAGAATATTCTTTATCGTTTACGCAGAATGATTTCCTTTAGTCTTTACTGTAAGCTTGAACTTACTCTCTTTCCGTTTAGTGGCAACAACGTCTGCAAATGATTTCTTATTTATGTCACCAGATGGACACTTACCCTCCCTGCTTGCATCGTCCTTGCTGTTAAAATACAGTTTACGTCCGAGGCCTGTAGACTGCACCACTTGTCTCGCCATGCATGCGTCTAGTCTGTCAATCTTCTCTTTGACATTAATAACATCTATATGCAGTTCACTATTTTCACGTGTCAAATCGTCTACTCTCTTATTTAGATCATAAAATAGTTTTCTGATAGTATTTACTGATTCTAATATTGTCGTCTTCGATTGCTTCTTCAGATTTTTATTGTTATCCACGACAACGAGGATACTTTCTAGAGCACTATCAACGTCACAAATTTCTTCTTCCGCCATCTTATTGTTTACATTATCTACAATATTTGTCACATTTTCACCGTTAGTCTTACAATGAATCGCTTGAACTTGACCCATTTTTACACTTATTTGGGAGGTATTTTTCATTAAAAAAATGGAAGCAAAGCATTTCGCGACAACGAGCATTTTTAATAAATGCAGGTGAAGAACAAGAATAGCACCTTGACCCCACTACTTCACGCGGAAAGCAGACGATGTTCACATTTCCGAACACTGTTCTTTCATCTGTTAACTTTGCTGCAAAGAAAACATATTTTATCATGTCTATGAAAGCATTAGATGAAAGTTGATGATGAATCAGTGAATGGATTTTGATAGCATCTTCTCTCATAGACAGATCTTTGTCCCCGTGCACAGCATGGACCGTGTTTTGTAATTTCGTAATGAGACCTTTGACATGCCAACACAAAACAGAGTATGCTTACAACATTATTTCATATGATAAGCAAATTATTCAATAGACGCACTTATTTTATATTACTTACTTCTCGTAAAAAGTAGATATCGCATGGTTGGCAGAACGGTGTGCAATGTGGTGGGATGATTTCTACATCCCAAAACCGAAGAGACCACAGCAAATACATTATAGAAAACCCAAAAGTCAATAAGGGATGTATCAGTATAAGAAAAAAAATTGCTGACCAAGTTCTGACTTGAACTCGAAACCTTCATTTCCCGACGTCAACGCGCTAGCGACTACGCAACGGAGACGATTCGGGAACATGTGCAGGAATAGGACTACAAAAGTTTAAGGATTGATTTTAAACGTTCAAATTTGAACACACTAAGGCCCACTGTCAAAAACGCTCGAACAAGGGCAAAATATTTTTTATGAAGAGCAAACCCTCCAAATTTGAACATTTTTCCAGTAAACCACTTGGCGACCTCTCCTTGTTAGCCAACCTGGCATTCTTAGGACTCTAACACTCTTTCCTTAACTCTCCGTGCTCCTGAGCCAGTTACGTTTAACAGATAATCATCCAACCCCCTGAACAAAAGCTGTCAGAAACCAATCGTTAGAGCTCTAGACGTGAAAGGCCTAGCAATAAAGGAAAGGAAAGGATTCAATGCTCCTGTGGCGGTCCTGGAACGGTCAGCGGGAGCCCACTGATGAGCCTAACTTGGTGTACCTAGGTGAAACCTCGCAAAAGATATGGCAAAACCTAAAACATTTGCAGAGTTTTAGAATTCAGTTGTTACCTATATCTATTCAGCAGTTGTTAATAACCGCCTTCTATGGTCTCGGAGTACGTATTGGAACTCTGGTCCCCAAGTTCCTGGGTTCAATTCCTGGCTCTGCCACGAAATTTAATTCTGGTCTCAGAGTTGGAACATTACACCCAGCCACGATGCCAAAACTGAGAAGAGGTGGGTTAGATTCCCATCTCGGTCATTTTAGAAATGCTTTATCGTGGTTTCTCTCTTCTACTCCAAGCAAATTCCGGGATTAATCTAAATTAAAGTAAGACCATCTCGTTCCCAATCCTAGCCTCAATTACAAACACACTACTACAGACAACACAATAACACTGCTCATCACACAAGTTCTATGTATACACACAAAATACAGGGAGTTGAAATGACCACAATCTCCAAGCTTCTAAAAGAAAACAGCAGTAGTTATTGTTACAATGAAATCAAATATTCTGACTGCTATAATTTGAAAGTAAGGTAAATTTCCTGAAGAAAAATATTCCAAGTTATTTAATTGAGAAATCTACAAGGTAATTATTTGAATTCTTGAACGAGTGTAACAATATTAACAATAAGTTAAAAGACTACATAACTCACCAGTGAAATAACTTTTGGACCTTAACTTCCAAAGGATCTGCTTACTCAATTTTTTTTATCTCGACATGGGAAATTCACGTCATACTTTGAGCGATTCTATATCACTATTCTAAATGACTATACATGTTTTTGTGGAAACCCTCAATCTGTACATCACGTGCTTTTCGAATGCCCTACTTTTGAAAGAGAAAGACTTATTATAAAATGTTACATGGGTTACTGCAATAATGAACTGACAAACCCTCTGCATCCTATATTTCAAATATCATGTTGTTATTCTCATGTTCTTACATTCATCGATCATATCTTCCATAAGCTGTTATAATGAAATACAAGGAGTGAATGTTCTGTAATTGTCGAACTATAACCCTGGGCAAAATGGGGTTCCTTCTATCGTTTTGGAAACTCAATAAATAAATAATAATCTTCGTATTTCCTCTCATACCTGGTGTAGATCCTTAGGAATAATCTTTTGTTTCCACTGCTACCCAGAAGTGAAATTCAACATAATTGACTTACGGTTGAGAATTACTTATAGCTTATAGTCATCAGATTTGACTCGAGATATACGAGGCACGTCCAGAAAGTAAGTTCCGTTTGGTAATAAAAGTGAATTGTGTACAGATACAGAAACATTATTTATTGCACAACATTCTACACTTCTTAAACTACCTTTCCACATAACTGCCGAACTTTTGCAGGCATTTGTCATAGCGTGGCACAAGTTTTCTGATAACTTCTTTCTGGAAGTTTGCCGCCGACCGTAAACGAGAGTGAAGAATCCCCTGTAAGATATCCTACCCTTTGGCCACCACTGTTAGGCAAATTGTGTATGTGGTCAGGAGAACTCCTAAACATACGCAGTTCTCCTGGTAAGCACGCAATTTGCCTAACAGTGGTGGCCAAAGGTTAGGATATCTTACAGGGGAGTCTTCACTCTCGTTTAGGGTCGGCGGCAAACTTCTGTGAAGAAGGTATCCAAAAACTTGTGCCACACTATGACAAATGCCTGCAAAAGTTCGGCAGTTACGTGGAAAAGTAGTTTAAGAGGTGTAGAATGTTGTGCAATAAATAATTTTTCTGTATCTGTACACAATTCAATTTTATTACCAAACGGAACTTACTTTCTGGACGTGCCTCGTATTTATCGCGCCGGCGATTTATTCCACTTTTCAAACAACCTAATTCCTCCATCGGCTATTTTGGGATCATGACATGAACACTTCACCACCGAGTAAGCGATCACAAATTATGATACAAATGTTAATTTCAGACATTATTTTGTTTACGACACATGTCAATTCTGGTGACAGCGGAAGGAAATAGAGACGAGTTGACACCAGTCCAAACATGGGTGGTTATTTGAGAATTAAAATAATTACATTTCAGCCTGACGATCAATTCAGCCCAACGATTGTATTTTCGTGAACGAAATAATGCCTTAAATGAACCTGTTTTAACTACTTACTTTATTTGAAGTACGTGAAAGGAGGAAATATATATTCCGCTTGATAATAGTACCGTAGTTAATATTGCATTTCATGTGGATGTGCTGCATAAGGCCAACACGTAATTACTGACATGATGTCGTGTTGTGATGCCCTCATAAGGTCACCAATCTACGTTTAAATCACCAGATCAATAGTTTGAAGAGTTGATAAGAGTAACAAAGTAACAAATAGAAGTAGAAAACATAGCTCATTACATTAAATTAGGATCATACTGTATTATATCGGGTGATTAAGCTGCCCCTTCCAATATCGATTGCTGCAGCCAAACTAACGCGTGTTGGCAGGAAAGTCGATTTTTCTCTTGCATACCGTATAGTACTAATGCACTGCAAGCTAATCCTGAAAACTATACTGAACACAATTATTTTCCCTTCGTATTAGTTTGTAGTCACATCGAGGGAAAAATAGTAGTGTTCAGTATAGTTTGCAGGATATGCTTGCAGTGCATTAGTGCCATACAGTATGCAAGACGAGAATTATCTTCCTTCCTGCCAACACGCGTTAGGTTGCAGCAAACCATATTGTCAGGGGCTGCCGATTCACTCAGTATAGCGTACCTTGTAATAATAATAATAATAATAATAATAATAATAATAATAATAATAATAATAATAATAATAATAATAATAACCCCTGGCACTAGAGTTCATGAAGAGCCTAGGCCTACCAAGCGACCGCTGCCCAGCCATTTGGCCTGCAGATATTGGGGTGACGCGTGTTCAGCGCATCGGGTCCCCTCGACCGTTAATCTTGGTTTTTGTGACCGGGCAACTTAATATTCAAAACAATATCGTGTTGGATCCCATTGTCAATGTTGTGAGATATCATAACAGTTTTTATGTTCGACGATGCCGATATGTAAATATTATATGTCAGAAAACTGTTTCATAATGGGGGTTATTAAAGTATTACTTTTCATTATAACACAGTTTTTCCAACCAATCAGAGCTCAATATTTTCATTCATGACCAATTAGGTAAGGATAGCTTATGACATGCACTCAAAATCCAACATGTCGGACATGAGTTACATGATTTGAAAGTTGACAATGTAGCCTATATTGGATGTACCATTGTAGTTACAATGCATAACAAACTGGGCAATATTGCAAAAGAAAGATTCCTGTTCCTTAATATCCGCAACTCCAATTTCTACACATTCGTAAGATTTCGCCAACAATTTTAGTGAATGCTGTTGTTGACATAAACACACCACAACGCCATGGAGGAAGAATGCGTATGACATTAGTTCCACGGAAATTATAATCCAGCCCTCTGTTCAGTAAATCAATCTTTTGCGAAACTGTTCCGCGAGATGTCATAACTGTTCTATTTGGTCTCAATTTCAATTGATTTGCATTCCTTTGACATTCTATACGCATCAAATTTGAAGAATAACTAGTTGATAATACATACATTATAAGTTAAAACGTTTGTAACAGCCTATTTTGTGTTATTTGAGCAAAATAACAAAATGATCCAAAATAGTACCTGTGCGCTATCTGTTAGAGCTACTTCAGGATAAACAATGTTTCAGCTTGCCACGGTGGGTGAGTGGATAGCGTGTCGGTCTACTAACCCCAAGATTGCAGGTTCGCCCCTGACCGTGGTAAGTGATTTTTGAAAGGCGGCAAAAATACGATACGCATGTCATACGATGTTGGCATGTCAAAGAACCCATTTGAATTCAGTAGGCCGAGTTCATAATGGCAAAATTAATCTCGGGAGTTTTCGCCAGCACAAAGTTCCTCATTTCTCTACTAGAAAGCGCTATTGTGTTCAAGGAGATTAGATATCTAACATCTAACCTCCTTGACTTTCATAGTCAAGGAACTACGAAATTCGACATGCAAGCTACCCTCTGGGTGTCAAATAGCAAAGCTTGCACCAGGCACCCAAGGCCATACGATATTAAAAACAATGTTTCAAAACTTTGGGATTCGTTATTGGGTAGAGATCAAATCCTGAGCCCACACAATTCCCAAAAAGAAGCTTCAACCGACGGAATCTCGACAGATATTTATGAATATTTATGTTAGAACATATAATAAAAGTTATAATTTATTATCGTCGAACATAAACAGTCGTATGCAACTCGCCTATAATGGTAATTAAGACACTAGTATGGAAATTATAAAACTCGCTTCGCTCGTTTTATAAACATACTCGTGTCTTAATTATTGCCATTATACGCTCGTTGCATGATGTACTATAATGCAGTACTAGTGTTTACCTGTCTTGAAATGAAGCTTTGACCGTTGCACAAGTAAACTCTCATCGATACACCTCCAGCACTGGAAAATATGTGTCTAAAGTCATAGGATCCACAACTCTTGAATACAACACTAAATAACTGTGTACCGGAATATGTATTTAGTTCATGGTACTGGTTCATCAAATTTCCTAAAGAAAAGTTGAATGGAACATTAATAAGAGATTTTTCTTCTCAGAAAACCACATGGTTAGAGTAATAAAGTAATTCAATGCTTTAAAACCAAAACAACAACAAACACATTTCTTGTCATTTGTAGCTTTTCAGTCGGTCAACACGATTGTGCCCAATGAATGAGCGGGGTGCAAAATATAAATATGTAAATTAACTCCTGGAAAAAATTACATGTATTAGTTAATTATCACAATTAATGGGGAAATTTAGGATTACACGTTTCGACCCTCGAGTGGGCATCATCAGATCCTGATCACTGTGATAAAGTTTAAAATTTCACTAATGTAAGTTCACTACTGTATTACTGTAATTAAACTTTCTTCGGCTTTTCCCAATTAATTGGGGTCGCCGGAGCCAACCAGGCTCATTTTGGTTTTGACCGGGGATTTAAGGCCGGATGCCCTTCTTTACACCACGTGATTTTTCAGTTGAAAATTCCATCCCGCTGTCACCAGGATTCGAACCCCAGCCGTCCGGGTGAAAGACGAGCAGCTAAGCCACTGCGCCATCAAGCTCCCCTACTGTGTTACTGTAATTACAGTGCATTATTCTAAATTGTTTACAACTGCATAATTATACACCTTTACTCACGTGCCGGCAATTGCCAGGTGGTAAAAATGGGAAACCACGAAAACTATTTTCAGGATGGCTGAGGTTAGATTAGAAACCCACGCTCTCCCGAATTTTTTTTAGCGTATGGCTTATAGTACCGGGAGTGTCCGAGGAAATGTTTGGCTCGCCAGAGTTTGTAGCTGCTTCTATGTGGACACCCATGGGGTGAGCTACAAGTACCGTAGTTGCGTGGTGTGTTGCCTGGGGAGGAAAGTGTGAATGTAAGGACGAGGAATTGGAAGAAAGCTGCTGTGGCCTATAGTTAGGGACCGACCCCAGCATTTGCCTGGAAGGAAGATGGGAAACCACAGAAGACCAACTTCGAGGTTGCCGGCGGGGGGATTCGAACCTCCTCGCCTCCCGGATGTGAGCGACTGCCTGCAGCCACGCCGAAACGACCACGGCTAATTCACACTGTGCTCAACCGATGCCAGCGAGGCATGAGCTAGCGCGTTAGCACCCTCGGCCACCGTGGCCGGTTAAGAATTACAGTATGTACTTACTAATATTGTAATCTACAACAAGGTACATAGACGACAAACAAAATCAGTGCAATTTGGTCTAAATCTCTGATCTCAATCAAATGTTGGTTACTAATACTGTATATAATATTTGAAAGGTGTCCGGTTTCTTGTCGAGATATGTTTAACTGGAAATGATTCATCTGTAAAGTTGGCAGATCAGCTCAGGGTGTAACGACTGCCATTCTTGGCAGTCGCCCCTGAGGTCTGGGCTTGATTCCCGGCTCTGTCAAGGTATTTAATTCTGATCTTAGGGCTGGAACGAAGTACAATCAGCCTCGTGAGGCAGAACTAAGATCAGGTGGGTTCGATTCCCACCTCAGCCATCCTGAAAGTGGTATTCGGTGGTTTCGCACTTCTACTCCAGGCAAATGCCGGGATGGTTCCTAACTTAAGGACCCAGAGGGGATGAAATAGATTCATAACTCCTTTGCACACGCCGGAAAGTGAGCTAACTGGACTCCCTCATATCCTCCAAGAAGTCACCAAGCAGTACTCTGACATGTTCACACAGGATGTTCCCCAGCCTAAAGATCACTTCACACCTTCCTCCATTCCATGCAGCACCACCTCGAACCCGAGGACTCTGCCACCCTAGCTGACGACCTCAGGGAGGATGAGCTCGAGCAAGCACTCTTGTTGTGTAACAAGAATAAAAGCCGTGAACCAGACGGGATATCTTTTGAATTCTACCGACAATTTTGGCATCTATTAAACATGACTTGTTGCTTCTATTCCGGGAATTGTTTGTCCACAATGACGAAGCCCTTGATATTGCACAAGGCGTCCTGGTGCTTGTACCCAAAAAGACGTGCCCAAAACAACTATCTGATTATCGTCCATTAAATCTCATTAATACTGAATACAAGCTTCTGGCGAAGATGTTAGCCACCCGTATAAAACTATCCTGGTGAATCCACCATTATCACATGCCTTTCTCATCTCCGCAGTTTAGTACTCCACATGATGAAAGACCCTACCACTGCGGAAGCACTCATCAGCATTGATTTCAAAAGCCTTCGATAAGGTCTGCCATTCATAATTATGATCCGTTTTACACAAATTCGCCTTCCCTGCTCGCCTCCCCACCACCCTTCAACATTTATACCATGAAGCCACATCTCAAATCCAGGTCAATGGATTCCTTACACCGACCATAAAGATTCGGATAGCGGCTTCGGTGGCGTAGTCGGTAGCATGCTGAGCTTCTATGCCCAAGATAGCGGGTTCAAACCCGGCCGAAGCCGTCGGATTTTTTAAGAGCGTTAAAAATCCCTCAGTATGCCTTCTTTCGGAGGGGAAGTAAAGCCGGCGGTCCCATGTCATAGATTTATGGCATGTTAAAGAACCTTCCACTAATTGCACCTGTGTGAAGCTAAATTGGATAGGTTATTGTAAACAACGCTCTTAGGGTTCTAAGTTCGTTGCCAAGAGCCGACTGCGGTGGCGTCTAGCAGCTGAGTTGTGAACTTAGCCTAGTAGTCGTTGACGATGGCGCTTGGCGGCAAAAGTAGGAACTAATTGAAAAATTCTAAGTTACAGTACTTAAATTAAAATAACAGATAACACACACTAATACAGTCATCACAATTAACACCGGTTATCAGACAGATTCTACACACACCCAAAGTACACGGGGCTACATGACCGCGTTGTCGCAGCCCCTAAACTTAAGAACCAACCAACCAACCAACCAACCAAAGATTAGGAAATCAATAAGATAAGGATGTCCTCTCTCCACTATATTGTTCGTCTTGAGCATCGAGCCTTTCATCTGACAGCTCACTGTGCACCTGCCCGGGATCCGGCTTGGCCCCACCATGATTAACGCCCAAGTTTACGCTGATGATGCCACAGTCATTTTGAGCAATCCCAATCAACTTCCAAAATTGAGAGCTATCATTCGAGACAATGAGTTACATTCGGGTGCCGAGCTCAGTGTTCAGAAATAATCCATTTTGTCTTTCGGATCCTGGCCCATCACATCACCATGGCTACCTACTGTCCAACGTTCCAAAATTCTTGGAATCACCTTTACTTCCAAGATTGGTGATATGGTACACCAAAACCGGACGAGCTTATTACAAGTAGTTCGCACAGCCATATACGCGCAACATATTCAAAATCTGAACATCATGCAAGAGGCACAAATTCTACCTTCTCCACCAATTATACTTAAGAAAATTGATCTTGCAATCGATTACTACCTATGGAGAGGCCAGCCGTATCGAGTGGCTAGAACGCAACTCTACTTACAGCCCAACCAAGGAGGGCTCGGTCTGGTCAGCGTCGCTCCTAAGGTTCAGCACTCTTCGCCAGTAACATCAATAGAGTTCACCGCTCTCAAGATACAAATTATTCAAAATTTGTCTACCGTTTGTACCGCATCACAGTGCCCACCAGACAGTCCAGTACTTTCCCGTTGCCCTTTCGACGACCCATGAACTAAATTGCCAACCTACCCCAAACAACTGACCACGGATCAAGGTCTTGAAGTAAGAATTAACAGTTGTACACCCATTTTATGGTTAGTATCATCAAGGCCCCAGCAATTCAAGCAGAATATCCTTCCCAGGATTGGGAGTCCGTATAGAATAACCTAGACAATAGATGGCTTCCATTACATAACGAAATTATTCCTACAAAGGACAAACTCTACAACCATGTCCGATCCATTCTTTGCCCATACTGTCATCAAATTGATACTTTACGATATCGCATCACAACTTGTGTGGGAGAAACTGATGTCCTTAACAAAAATGTGCCGCATTTTACACATCACCCCCACCTACTCGTTACAAGACAAAATCCTTACCTTGGATTGTAACTTCACTCCGGCTACGGTCAACAATTCGGTGCATTGGTTAATGGCTGCCACCATCTACTATATTCTTCACAAGAGAGAACAATCAACTCAACTGACTGTCCTTCAATTCGCAAGCTACATCAGAAGAAAACACTGGGCATACATCTGCAGTAAGCGCGTGGCTGTGGCCGTTGACAAACATCTCAACATGATCTACTGTAGTGCTGATATATAGTAGATCGTGTGTGTCTCCAATGTGTGCCCTCTTTTGTGACTGACTGTCGTCCGTTCAGTGTTTTGTTGAGGGAACCTTGCACCCCTTTTTCTGCTTCGTTGTTTATGTTATGTATATGTGAATAACCACGGCCACGGCCACCTCTCCAATCCTCACCTGTATTACAAATACACACATTCATACAGTTATCAGCAACGGCAACCTTCTCGGCTGCTGTTCCCAAGGTTGCTGGATCGAATCCTGGCACAGTCGGCATTCGGAGAAGCGTAAATGCCCCCCCCTTCGAGGACACCCTGGCGTCTCTAAAAGCCACAGCAGGTAAAAGGGGCGTTAAACCAATAACACTATTATTATTATTTATTCGTTAATTCCCCATAAGGAGAGCGCTACAACACAATCAATTTTCATGTTTTATTCTGGCCGTTTTTTTTTTTTTTTTTTTTTTTTTCAAAAACCTGTCATATACACACTGTGCTTCCTCTTTCTCTCCGCGGTCCACTTCTTTCCCGGTTGTCTCTCTTTGGGAATTTGCTCAAACTTCTGTTGTCTAAGTGTTTCTCTGTATGTGCTCCTGTCTGCCATGTCTTCTGTAGAGATGTTTAGTTACTTGAGGTCTTCCACGGTTTCCTTTACCCAATTGGTTTTTAGTGTGCTATTCGTAACTATATTAAAAATTTCTTGGTCAGTCTGCCTTCGGTCATCCTATGTATATGTCCATAAAATTTTGCCCTCCTTTTCCTTATGATGTTTTTAATCGTCTCTCAGTTCTATTGTTGTCTCTTAATCCATATTTCCTCTTCTGAACTGGTTCCGTAGATCTTTCTCAGAATTTGTCTCTCTTGTTTTTTCTAATTCCTTGATTTTTGTTCGCCCTTGATTGCTGTCGTTTCTGAAGCGTATAAGGACTCTGGTAAGACTACTGTACGGTGGTGCCGTAATTTGGCATTGATGGAAATATTTTTTTTTATTGTAGTGGTTCCATGTAAGTCGGTATGCTTTCTGCAATTTAGCGATCCTGTCTTCATTGGATGCCAAGTTCAGTCCTGATTTCTGTATAATCTCTCCTAGGTATTTGAAACTTTCCACTTGTGTTATTTTTCCATACTTGGTTTCCAGTGGCTGCCTGTCTGTAGATTTTGTGTCCATGAACTGTGTTTTTTCGTATGAGATTTGTAACCCTGTTTTGGCAGAGATTTCATGTAGCGTCTCTAGAGCTTCTTTGGCTTCTTTTCTGTTATTTGTTATAATCGCTACATCATCGGCATAGGCCAGACATTTAATGTTGTCTTTTCTTTCCTGGTGTTTTGCCATTTGTACGCCTTTGCCTCCTTTTTCCCATATCTTGATTATTTTATCAAAAACTGAGTTAAATAGAATGGGTGATAAACCATCCCCTTGTCGCACTCCTATCATAATTTTGAACGGTTCTGAGATCTCACCCAGGAATTTAAACTTGCATATTGTATTCGTTAATGTTTCTTGGATTAGTTTTCTAGACTTGTGTTAAAAGTGTTTCTCTATCTATGGAGTCGTACGCTTTTTTGCTGTCGACAAATGTGATTGTTGTGTTCCTGGACTTTCTCGTTGCTAATATTGTTCTCAGGCACCAGATCTGCTCACTGCACGATCTTCCCTTCCTGAACCCTCCTTGGTATTCTCCTATCTGTGGATCTATCTGAGGCTCTATCCGTTTTAACAGGGCTTTGGAGAAAATTTTGTACGCGACGGGTAATAGTGAAATCTCTCTATAATTATTAGGGTTCGTTTTGTCTCCGTTCTTGTGGAGGGGGTGTATTAGGGCTGACTTCCATTCTTCCGGTACCTTCCCTGTTTCCCAGATGTTTTCGATGATTTTATGTATTATGGGTGTAACATTTTCCTGATCTAATTTCCAGATTTCCAAAATCAATCCGTCTTCTCCAGGTGCTCTATTGTCCTTCAGTGATTTTTTATTTCCACGATAATAATAATAATAATAATAATAATAATAATAATAATAATTATTATTATTATTATTATTATTAGTAGTAGTAGTAGTAGTAGTAGTAGTATACAGTTATCAAGCAAAATTACACACACACACCCAAGTTTGCGGGGCTAAATGACCACGATGCCCAAGCTCCTCAAATGAAACAACAACAACAACAACTACAACAACGTAATGGTGGCAAGAGTAACATTATTTTGCGCAATCTCTATATATTAAAAATATGAAAGTTTGTCTGTTTTTTTCTGAATTTCTACGGAAATGTGCGTTATTTACGCGTTTCAGACTATTTTATGATGGATGCGCGCGAAAATGATATTTTGTCCGTCTGTATGTATGTCTGTCTCTCTGTTTGTCTGTGGACTTTTTTGTTCCCTTATAACTCGAGAACGGCTGGATGTATCAACGTACAATTTGGTACAGATATCCATCAGAGGCACGCCACTAATAATTGATGTAACTCTTCTCCGTACCTCTCATAAAAGGGGGCATACTGTGCCCGTTCAGACCGGAGTCCGCACGACCACATATGCATTTTACCAATAATCAGTCAGCACGAGAGTCAAAATATCCCGGAGCGCCAGATGGGTTAAAGCAAATCGCAAAAACGACATCAAATTTAAAAAATGCTTTGCTGATTTTTGGCTCAATGCAACAATAAGGATAGAAGGAGATTTAATTGGGAGAAACACATCTGGTAAAATTATCTCAGTTTATTTTAAAGTTAAAATCTGACTGCAAAGAATGCTTAAAGCAGCATCATCCACGTGTGGCGATCCACACTCTTATTTACACACAATATACAGAAATCTTCCAAACACATTTGACAATCTTTTTGGAAACACAAGTCCGATTAATAGTCCTGTGGACTGTGTTCCAAAATTATTAATACTTAATTCCAGTTCAAAATTAATTGTCCATACTGGAAATAACGTAGATCACTGTTTGACTATTTACATGATATTAACACTCGTAGAATAAATGTTTATAGAATTCTTAACTTTCACTTGTTTTCCCAGTTTCAAAAATATATCGTCGAAAATATTATCATCATAGAAGCAACACAAATTATTAACACATATTAATAACATCTGAAAAGTATTTGACCTTTGAGCATAGCATCGAAGAACTTGTGCGAAGCACAACAACAATTAATCGTTCTTCTGACATTAAACATTCGAGAAGTGACTCGATTATGAACTTCAAGTTCCAAACAAAATACATGATTTCTGAATCATCAACTTGATCAATAAATGGTTGAACCATTCAACTATTCAATTTTCCACTTGGAATCATTATGAAAAAAATATTTATATTTATGGCCATTTCTAGTAACTTTTACAACTTGCAATTCTTCGACAGAATGCGGAAATTAGAATTGTAGTTTTATAATAAATTCATTTAGTTCATGGCACTAGGATTTGAAAATATCCTTCAAATTATTCGTGGTTAAAGAATTATTTTTAATTGACAGTGGCCCATTATATTATTTGTGTAAGAACACAATATTACAACAACAACGGCAAAGGTCTTCCTCTGAAGAAGAATAAACTACTATCATGACAAATCCGGGTTCTAGCAAAATCAAAGTCTAAATGGAATTCGTAAACAAGGTTGAAATAAGAACTGATGGTTTCAAAGAAATAACCTTCGGGTCATTCATCCGACGAAATGTGTGGCTCCAATACTCCTACTATAAACCTGAGCCATCGAACCTGCTATTTGATTGATGCTCGAAAAAACCTTCATTCCTGCGACTTAACATGCGCACCTGGGAATGGCATTTCAACTACTCCACACACATAAATTTTCTTCCCAAAATTTATACAATAAATCAAGCCTCTGCTTGTTATCAACACTGGAAGATTAATAAACTGACAAGTTTATTTTATTTTACCATTCAGTTCAACCCGTGAATTTACCATACTTATGAAAATCTTCATTTCACTTTCGAGTGTATTTACGTCATGATTTTATATAAATACAAAAATATCCTATTTGATACAAATATCAATTGCTTCCCGTTTCATGCCTCTCCGTGTTATCTGAAACATATACTTTGCTCATAGCAAATATCAACTGTTCAACCAGAACTGACATGTTGGTTGAATGCGGGCTTGCGCTAACCACTCTCCTTCGGAAAATCTCCTGTTCCAAACTAGAAATGATTAAACTACTTCACAGGCTCTTTCTCAATACATATGATTATTAGAAAATATAATATCCAAGAATTATTTAGAAAAATTATGAAAATTATTATTATTATTATTATTATTAGTGGATTATTATTATTATTATTATTATTATTATTATTTGTATTATTTTAAATATGTTTAATTATCATCTCATTATGTGAGAATCCACATGTTCGAACCTTCGAATATGGAAAAAAATATCCATTCCTCAACAAAAATAAATTTAACTTTTACAGTTACATCGGCTGATTACCGTGATTTCCCAAAAAATATGAAATATTCAAATAAATGCTCAAAATGCTCGGTCATCGATCCTAAACTGTTCTGAGTGCTGAAAATGCTCAGAATAACTCTAATAAGTCTTGCGTAAATCATTGCAAGCTTTAAATACGACGAAAAAATTGTGTTGGTCATCTGCAGAAAAATAGTTTGTTCCAATTAGCTAGGCATAATATAATTCAAATGTGGCTTACATTTCTTGATGGTCTTGAAGTGTAGTAAACCTGGTCTGTACCAGATTTATCCGTAGACATGCCCTATCGGACAAGCACGTATAATCCTTGTATCGGCCGCCATTGTAGACCCACAATTCGTCTAGTCAGACATAGTGGTAGTATCTTTCGACGTTTGAATTGACTGTTGTTCCATTTTAATATGGGCTTCTATCAAAGCCATAACAGTTTGTTGAAATAGGGTCAGATCTAAGTGATCTCTTCTTACATATGTCAGTTGTAACATAACTCACTGTAATCTCATCAGTACAAGAAAAACATTGACAGTCTAAGCAATTAACGGCTGTTCTGAAGATCGTTCCCTGGGCATGGTTTATTAATATCACCATCTGCCATGCGCTAGACAACTTGCAGTTTCCCTTGCGTAGACTAATGAACGCCACCGTTATAGACTAGTCTTCAGTGTACTGACAGATCGAAGTGGTTAACTAGTTACAAAATATGAAAACTGACTTGAAATGGATTTAAACATCCAAGTATTAAGTTACTACTGGACTGTGACAAAATACTATTTTCTAGACAAAGTCTAGCATATGTCCTTGCAGAAATATAAATATTTCCACCAATGTCTGTAGAAAAACAATCACCGCAGTGATTCTCCTCACCAGAAACTTACTAAGTTCCAACTCGTTTGCGCAGCACTTTTCGTGACTATCACGACTTGAAAAGAACTTCTGCTTAGATACGGCAACCATGTGCCTTGGCTCAGCGTAGACGCAACTTGCTTGCCAAGTGCTTGTGTTGAAGTGAGCTGACCATGCCTCCTCCAGCTGGCTTTTATTCAAAACGGTCAGGGTCACGCGTCATCACCTGATATCTAGAAATCCTCATATCTCTTGAATCCCTGGTCCGATTTACTTGATACTAATTGCATTCTCTTTCATTTGGCCGTGCCAGTAATCTGATCCCAGTCTCAAGTCTCTACTCCATAGTTAACTATTTAATCAATAAATAGCCTCGACCTCTGCTGTTACTCGCCACGTCACTTGACATCCAACTATCGGTAATTTTCTTCGAAATGCTTCTCGAAGCAATGTAGCGCGATATTCAAATATCTGAACTTTCAAAAGCGGCTACAGCCTTTCCCTTGATATCTAGGTGTCTGAAACTTGGAATACCCATTCCTAGAGTTGGGCACATCACCCCACACCTAGCAAAAAATAAAAATTGAAAAATTTTTATTTTTCCTATCTACACATTAAATCATCTGGTTCATGAATAATAGATCTTCAGATTCGATGCATTATAAGTTCCCACGATGTTACCAGTTCGTGTATTGGCTACTTCATAGCTTCCATTATTGTTTACTTCCACAATATTCAAAATCTTCAATTTCACCAGGCTTAATATCAAAAATATCGTGATACTCTTCCAAAATCTTCCCTAGCTCTGGGGACTCCTTCTCAGTGTAGACTTCTCTTCCTTCAGCTTCATGAAAAATCAGAGACCATTGAGCATCTCCCTCGATGTCTTCCTCTTCTTTTCCCTCGAAGTTAATCTCTTCGGTATTCTTGAATCTGATCGTCTCTGTCTTCATATCTATCACTGCTTGATATTTCTGAATGAAATCCGCTCCCAATATCATGTCAAAAGCCATGTCCTTCATTACAACAAATACATGTCGGAAATCATGTCCTCCAATCGTAATACATAAGTATAATTTTGTTTTACACAGAGATATTTTATTGGGTATTATTCCTTGGATCTTAATTCCTGATACTGGAATTTCCTCTAAATTCTCTTTGAGCTTCCACAGAATATAAAGCTTCTCACTCACCAGACAAAGCATAGCCCCAGTATCGATCAAAGTATCGACAGGCATACCAAATACTTCGCATGATATGATTGGCATTCTAATTCTCGTACCCATTTCTTTTCGTTCGTCATTCTGTTGAATTAAATCATCATCCTCTGCTTGCCATTTAATAATTCTGGAAGTGAAAGTATTCAAAATTCTATCTTCTACTGTGAATTCGAAGTTTTTTTTTCATTACCATTCCCCCGGGATTGTTGTGTTCCCGATGGACCTGGATCATTGGGCCTCTGCTCCAAAAATTGCAAGTTATCTTGGTGTCTTGCTTCCAAATTTTTCCTCGTCTCCTTGTTAAACTCTTCATTGGACTGACGAGTATCTACATTCCCTCTGTTATTATAGTTGTTTCTACCATAGGATCTTCTTTCCTGGTACCTTCCTTGACTATCTCGTGGTCTTCTCCATCGAGTATTGTATCGATTACCACCATCCGGTCTTGCATATGGCTTGTAACTGTATCTGTTACTGTACTGGTTCCATCCTCTCTTATTGGAATCTTCCCTCGGCGTTTTCTCTTCTCGCTCCTCTCGAATCTCTCGAGGTGTCTGAGAATAACTATCAGCCATAACAGCATACACAGCGTTGTTACTCTTTCCTCCCTTCTGATGAAAGAATTGAGCGTTTGTATGATCCAGCTTTTGTAATACTTCATCAAATTGTTCCATATTATAGATATCAGCAGCGATCAAAGTCCTCTGGACGTCTGCTGGAAACTGACGTATCAATGCAGTAATCAACTCGTTATCTGGCATCGGCGGATCTAAATGTTGGAGTTTAGACAGCTGTCCAGAAAAGTACGTAGAGTATCGAGTAGGTTGTGACGTCGAGAATCTCTTCGAATATAACTCTGCTCTGACTTGCTGTTGGGTTTCCGGGGACCAAAACTTCTTCAATAGCCCACGAGAAAACTCCTCAAAAGTGGTTAGAGTGGATCTAAATGCTCTAAACCACAGAAGTGCAGGACCTTCCAAGAACTTCCCTATCACTCGGATCTGTCTTTCTTTAGGGATCTTAGAATCTTTCAGGTAATCACCTGCTTCTCTCAAAAATTCCACGGGTGTCACAGAATCTCGCCCTGAAAATTTAGAAGGCTTATCTTCTATATTCTTAAATACAGTTATGGGGTTGGATTGAAATACTGTCCTGACCTCATCCTGTCTATCAGTCTCTCTAGCTGCTCCTAGATTTATCCGTATCTGTTCCTTTCCCCTTACATTTGGCATTTTCAACAGATGATCAGACTGTTTCTCATCCTTTATTTGAGTTTTCATAGCCTCAAGTTCCTTCTGGTTTTCTTCTGCCATCTTCTTAATTGCTTCAGTTTCTTTACAATTTTCTTTAACATCATTGGATATCTGGTTCATAACAGCCTCATGACTTTTCAATGACCCTGTCATATCTGATATGTCCTTCTGAGTTGCTTGGATATCTTGGGCAATTACTTCAATATGGGATGACAAAGATTCCCTAATCTCCTTGATTCCTTCTTGGTTCTCCAGCTTGAGTGTGTCTTTAATTTCATTGACAACTGTGGTTTTGATTTCAGTTTGCAATTCACTAATCACACCTTCTCTTATTTCTCCCATGACAAGTTCTTTGAATTGTTCCGTTAAACGTTGAACAACTAGAATTCCCATCTCGTTACTCTCCTTCTTCACTCTGACTTCCAGGTTGACCATGTCTTCACCAACTTTCCTAAGACCATGTTCTATCCTATCAGCTAAGCTTTGGGATCGAAGATCGGCATCGCGAAATTTTTCGTCCATTAAACTTGCGTTAGTAGCTAATGAAGTTTCGAGCTCATGTGTTTTATCGCATAATTTATTCATTTTACTTTCAAGTGTCATTTTCAAAATTTCAGAATTCTCTTTAAATTTACTTTCCATTGAATTAAATTTACTGTTTAAATTTTCTTTCAAATTACTTTTTTAACCTGCTTTCTAAAGAATCAGAATTTTCTTTAAGTTTTTCATCTAAACTTTCTTTCAAATTATCAGAATTTTCTTTAAGTTTATTTTCTAAAGAATCAGAATTTTCTTTAAGTTTCTTTTCTAAAGCCTCTGTATTTTCTTTCATAATGGCGGCTACACGCCGTCCAGCCTCTTTCGAACTCTCCTCCAAACTCCTCATCATTCTCATCATTTCTTCCATAATTTCAATTATTATTCAAAACTTAGGGGTATACAACAGTGGCAAACACAAGCTTATAACTAGAACAGGAAATATGAATAGCTAATTGGAACACTATAATAAAATGAGATTTGTCCTAATATCGACGTGATGGAAAAACAAAATTCTCTACTTTTACGAATTACATTTACCACAATATCACAAGAAAAATATGCAAGTTCTCAAATATCCTCCACCTGGATTCTAATAATGTGTATATCCAGTCATCGAACGTTTACTACTGAATTTACTTGACGCCCTAATGGTTAAGCCATTATCAAAATAATCAAACCCATTCTAATTATTAACCAAGTTAAATTTTTAATTTTCCCCACTAATTGGGTTTCCTACTAATTTATTCATCCAAACCAGACATCTCTCAACTCCCAAAATATTTCTATAAAAATTATCACAATTTCAAATCGGCATGCGATTGACCATGTCTAAATCGGGACCCACGTTCGAAGCCATTTCTCTCTCTATCTTATTTTATGTGCCCGTTCAGACCGGAGTCCGCACGACCACATATGCATTTTACCAATAATCAGTCAGCACGAGAGTCAAAATATCCCGGAGCGCCAGATGGGTTAAAGCAAATCGCAAAAACGACATCAAATTAAAAAAATGCTTTGCTGATTTTTGGCTCAATGCAACAATAAGGATAGAAGGAGATTTAATTGGGAGAAACACATCTGGTAAAATTATCTCAGTTTATTTTAAAGTTAAAATCTGACTGCAAAGAATGCTTAAAGCAGCATCATCCACGTGTGGCGATCCACACTCTTATTTACACACAATATACAGAAATCTTCCAAACACATTTGACAATCTTTTTGGAAACACAAGTCCGATTAATAGTCCTGTGGACTGTGTTCCAAAATTATTAATACTTAATTCCAGTTCAAAATTAATTGTCCATACTGGAAATAACGTAGATCACTGTTTGACTATTTACATGATATTAACACTCGTAGAATAAATGTTTATAGAATTCTTAACTTTGACTTGTTTTCCCAGTTTCAAAAATATATCGTCGAAAATATTATCATCATAGAAGCAACACAAATTATTAACACATATTAATAACATCTGAAAAGTATTTGACCTTTGAGCATAGCATCGAAGAACTTGTGCGAAGCACAACAACAATTAATCGTTCTTCTGACATTAAACATTCGAGAAGTGACTCGATTATGAACTTCAAGTTCCAAACAAAATACATGATTTCTGAATCATCAACTTGATCAATAAATGGTTGAACCATTCAACTATTCAATTTTCCACTTGGAATCATTATGAAAAAAATATTTATATTTATGGCCATTTCTAGTAACTTTTACAACTTGCAATTCTTTGACAGAATGCGGAAATTAGAATTGTAGTTTTATAATAAATTCATTTAGTTCATGGCACTAGGATTTGAAAATATCCTTCAAATTATTCGTGGTTAAAGAATTATTTTTAATTGACAGTGGCCCATTATATTATTTGTGTAAGAACACAATATTACAACAACAACGGCAAAGGTCTTCCTCTGAAGAAGAATAAACTACTATCATGACAAATCCGGGTTCTAGCAAAATCAAAGTCTAAATGGAATTCGTAAACAAGGTTGAAATAAGAACTGATGGTTTCAAAGAAATAACCTTCGGGTCATTCATCCGACGAAATGTGTGGCTCCAATACTCCTACTATAAACCTGAGCCATCGAACCTGCTATTTGATTGATGCTCGAAAAAACCTTCATTCCTGCGACTTAACATGCGCACCTGGGAATGGCATTTCAACTACTCCACACACATAAATTTTCTTCCCAAAATTTATACAATAAATCAAGCCTCTGCTTGTTATCAACACTGGAAGATTAATAAACTGACAAGTTTATTTTATTTTACCATTCAGTTCAACCCGTGAATTTACCATACTTATGAAAATCTTCATTTCACTTTCGAGTGTATTTACGTCATGATTTTATATAAATACAAAAATATCCTATTTGATACAAATATCAATTGCTTCCCGTTTCATGCCTCTCCGTGTTATCTGAAACATATACTTTGCTCATAGCAAATATCAACTGTTCAACCAGAACTGACATGTTGGTTGAATGCGGGCTTGCGCTAACCACTCTCCTTCGGAAAATCTCCTGTTCCAAACTAGAAATGATTAAACTACTTCACAGGCTCTTTCTCAATACATATGATTATTAGAAAATATAATATCCAAGAATTATTTAGAAAAATTATGAAAATTATTATTATTATTATTATTATTAGTGGATTATTATTATTATTATTATTATTATTATTTGTATTATTTTAAATATGTTTAATTATCATCTCATTATGTGAGAATCCACATGTTCGAACCTTCGAATATGGAAAAAATATCCATTCCTCAACAAAAATAAATTTAACTTTTACAGTTACATCGGCTGATTACCGTGATTTCCCAAAAAATATGAAATATTCAAATAAATGCTCAAAATGCTCGGTCATCGATCCTAAACTGTTCTGAGTGCTGAAAATGCTCAGAATAACTCTAATAAGTCTTGCGTAAATCATTGCAAGCTTTAAATACGACGAAAAAAATGTGTTGGTCATCTGCAGAAAAATAGTTTGTTCCAATTAGCTAGGCATAATATAATTCAAATGTGGCTTACATTTCTTGATGGTCTTGAAGTGTAGTAAACCTGGTCTGTACCAGATTTATCCGTAGACATGCCCTATCGGACAAGCACGTATAATCCTTGTATCGGCCGCCATTGTAGACCCACAATTCGTCTAGTCAGACATAGTGGTAGTATCTTTCGACGTTTGAATTGACTGTTGTTCCATTTTAATATGGGCTTCTATCAAAGCCATAACAGTTTGTTGAAATAGGGTCAGATCTAAGTGATCTCTTCTTACATATGTCAGTTGTAACATAACTCACTGTAATCTCATCAGTACAAGAAAAACATTGACAGTCTAAGCAATTAACGGCTGTTCTGAAGATCGTTCCCTGGGCATGGTTTATTAATATCACCATCTGCCATGCGCTAGACAACTTGCAGTTTCCCTTGCGTAGACCAATGAACGCCACCGTTATAGACTAGTCTTCAATGTACTGACAGATCGAAGTGGTTAACTAGTTACAAAATATGAAAACTGACTTGAAATGGATTTAAACATCCAAGTATTAAGTTACTACTGGACTGTGACAAAATACTATTTTCTAGACAAAGTCTAGCATATGTCCTTGCAGAAATATAAATATTTCCACCAATGTCTGTAGAAAAACAATCACCGCAGTGACTCTCCTCACCAGAAACTTACTAAGTTCCAACTCGTTTGCGCAGCACTTTTCGTGACTATCACGACTTGAAAAGAACTTCTGCTTAGATACGGCAACCATGTGCCTTGGCTCAGTGTAGACGCAACTTGCTTGCCAAGTGCTTGTGTTGAAGTGAGCTGACCATGCCTCCTCCAGCTGGCTTTTATTCAAAACGGTCAGGGTCACGCGTCATCACCTGATATCTAGAAATCCTCATATCTCTTGAATCCCTGGTCCGATTTACTTGATACTAATTGCATTCTCTTTCATTTGGCCGTGCCAGTAATCTGATCCCAGTCTCAAGTCTCTACTCCATAGTTAACTATTTAATCAATAAATAGCCTCGACCTCTGCTGTTACTCGCTACGTCACTTGACATCCAACTATCGGTAATTTTCTTCGAAATGCTTCTCGAAGCAATGTAGCGCGATATTCAAATATCTGAACTTTCAAAAGCGGCTACAGCCTTTCCCTTGATATCTAGGTGTCTGCAACTTGGAATACCCATTCCTAGAGTTGGGCACATCACCCCACACCTAGCAAAAAATAAAAATTGAAAAATTTTTATTTTTCCTATCTACACATTAAATCATCTGGTTCTTGAATAATAGATCTTCAGATTCGATGCATTATAAGTTCCCACGATGTTACCAGTTCGTGTATTGGCTACTTCATAGCTTCCATTATTGTTTACTTCCACAATATTCAAAATCTTCAATTTCACCAGGCTTAATATCAAAAATATCGTGATACTCTTCCAAAATCTTCCCTAGCTCTGGGGACTCCTTCTCAGTGTAGACTTCTCTTCCTTCAGCTTCATGAAAAATCAGAGACCATTGAGCATCTCCCTCGATGTCTTCCTCTTCTTTTCCCTCGAAGTTAATCTCTTCGGTATTCTTGAATCTGATCGTCTCTGTCTTCATATCTATCACTGCTTGATATTTCTGAATGAAATCCGCTCCCAATATCATGTCAAAAGCCATGTCCTTCATTACAACAAATACATGTCGGAAATCATGTCCTCCAATCGTAATACATAAGTATAATTTTGTTTTACACAGAGATATTTTATTGGGTATTATTCCTTGGATCTTAATTCCTGATACTGGAATTTCCTCTAAATTCTCTTTGAGCTTCCACAGAATATAAAGCTTCTCACTCACCAGACAAAGCATAGCCCCAGTATCGATCAAAGTATCGACAGGCATACCAAATACTTCGCATGATATGATTGGCATTCTAATTCTCGTACCCATTTCTTTTCGTTCGTCATTCTGTTGAATTAAATCATCATCCTCTGCTTGCCATTTCATAATTCTGGAAGTGAAAGTATTCAAAATTCTATCTTCTACTGTGAATTCGAAGTTTTTTTTTTCATTACCATTCCCCCGGGATTGTTGTGTTCCCGATGGACCTGGATCATTGGGCCTCTGCTCCAAAAATTGCAAGTTATCTTGGTGTCTTGCTTCCAAATTTTTCCTCGTCTCCTTGTTAAACTCTTCATTGGACTGACGAGTATCTACATTCCCTCTGTTATTATAGTTGTTTCTACCATAGGATCTTCTTTCCTGGTACCTTCCTTGACTATCTCGTGGTCTTCTCCATCGAGTATTGTATCGATTACCACCATCCGGTCTTGCATATGGCTTGTAACTGTATCTGTTACTGTACTGGTTCCATCCTCTCTTATTGGAATCTTCCCTCGGCGTTTTCTCTTCTCGCTCCTCTCGAATCTCTCGAGGTGTCTGAGAATAACTATCAGCCATAACAGCATACACAGCGTTGTTACTCTTTCCTCCCTTCTGATGAAAGAATTGAGCGTTTGTATGATCCAGCTTTTGTAATACTTCATCAAATTGTTCCATATTATAGATATCAGCAGCGATCAAAGTCCTCTGGACGTCTGCTGGAAACTGACGTATCAATGCAGTAATCAACTCGTTATCTGGCATCGGCGGATCTAAATGTTGGAGTTTAGACAGCTGTCCAGAAAAGTACGTAGAGTATCGAGTAGGTTGTGACGTCGAGAATCTCTTCGAATATAACTCTGCTCTGACTTGCTGTTGGGTTTCCGGGGACCAAAACTTCTTCAATAGCCCACGAGAAAACTCCTCAAAAGTGGTTAGAGTGGATCTAAATGCTCTAAACCACAGAAGTGCAGGACCTTCCAAGAACTTCCCTATCACTCGGATCTGTCTTTCTTTAGGGATCTTAGAATCTTTCAGGTAATCACCTGCTTCTCTCAAAAATTCCACGGGTGTCACAGAATCTCGCCCTGAAAATTTAGAAGGCTTATCTTCTATATTCTTAAATACAGTTATGGGGTTGGATTGAAATACTGTCCTGACCTCATCCTGTCTATCAGTCTCTCTAGCTGCTCCTAGATTTATCCGTATCTGTTCCTTTCCCCTTACATTTGGCATTTTCAACAGATGATCAGACTGTTTCTCATCCTTTATTTGAGTTTTCATAGCCTCAAGTTCCTTCTGGTTTTCTTCTGCCATCTTCTTAATTGCTTCAGTTTCTTTACAATTTTCTTTAACATCATTGGATATCTGGTTCATAACAGCCTCATGACTTTTCAATGACCCTGTCATATCTGATATGTCCTTCTGAGTTGCTTGGATATCTTTGGCAATTACTTCAATATGGGATGACAAAGATTCCCTAATCTCCTTGATTCCTTCTTGGTTCTCCAGCTTGAGTGTGTCTTTAATTTCATTGACAACTGTGGTTTTGATTTCAGTTTGCAATTCACTAATCACACCTTCTCTTATTTCTCCCATGACAAGTTCTTTGAATTGTTCCGTTAAACGTTGAACAACTAGAATTCCCATCTCGTTACTCTCCTTCTTCACTCTGACTTCCAGGTTGACCATGTATTCACCAACTTTCCTAAGACCATGTTCTATCCTATCAGCTAAGCTTTGGGATCGAAGATCGGCATCGCGAAATTTTTCGTCCATTAAACTTGCGTTAGTAGCTAATGAAGTTTCGAGCTCATGTGTTTTATCGCATAATTTATTCATTTTACTTTCAAGTGTCATTTTCAAAATTTCAGAATTCTCTTTAAATTTACTTTCCATTGAATTAAATTTACTGTTTAAATTTTCTTTCAAATTACTTTTTTAACCTGCTTTCTAAAGAATCAGAATTTTCTTTAAGTTTTTCATCTAAACTTTCTTTCAAATTATCAGAATTTTCTTTAAGTTTATTTTCTAAAGAATCAGAATTTTCTTTAAGTTTCTTTTCTAAAGCCTCTGTATTTTCTTTCATAATGGCGGCTACACGCCGTCCAGCCTCTTTCGAACTCTCCTCCAAACTCCTCATCATTCTCATCATTTCTTCCATAATTTCAATTATTATTCAAAACTTAGGGGTATACAACAGTGGCAAACACAAGCTTATAACTAGAACAGGAAATATGAATAGCTAATTGGAACACTATAATAAAATGAGATTTGTCCTAATATCGACGTGATGGAAAAACAAAATTCTCTACTTTTACGAATTACATTTACCACAATATCACAAGAAAAATATGCAAGTTCTCAAATATCCTCCACCTGGATTCTAATAATGTGTATATCCAGTCATCGAACGTTTACTACTGAATTTACTTGACGCCCTAATGGTTAAGCCATTATCAAAATAATCAAACCCATTCTAATTATTAACCAAGTTAAATTTTTAATTTTCCCCACTAATTGGGTTTCCTACTAATTTATTCATCCAAACCAGACATCTCTCAACTCCCAAAATATTTCTATAAAAATTATCACAATTTCAAATCGGCATGCGATTGACCATGTCTAAATCGGGACCCACGTTCGAAGCCATTTCTCTCTCTATCTTATTTTATGTGCCCGTTCAGACCGGAGTCCGCACGACCACATATGCATTTTACCAATAATCAGTCAGCACGAGAGTCAAAATATCCCGGAGCGCCAGATGGGTTAAAGCAAATCGCAAAAACGACATCAAATTAAAAAAATGCTTTGCTGATTTTTGGCTCAATGCAACAATAAGGATAGAAGGAGATTTAATTGGGAGAAACACATCTGGTAAAATTATCTCAGTTTATTTTAAAGTTAAAATCTGACTGCAAAGAATGCTTAAAGCAGCATCATCCACGTGTGGCGATCCACACTCTTATTTACACACAATATACAGAAATCTTCCAAACACATTTGACAATCTTTTTGGAAACACAAGTCCGATTAATAGTCCTGTGGACTGTGTTCCAAAATTATTAATACTTAATTCCAGTTCAAAATTAATTGTCCATACTGGAAATAACGTAGATCACTGTTTGACTATTTACATGATATTAACACTCGTAGAATAAATGTTTATAGAATTCTTAACTTTGACTTGTTTTCCCAGTTTCAAAAATATATCGTCGAAAATATTATCATCATAGAAGCAACACAAATTATTAACACATATTAATAACATCTGAAAAGTATTTGACCTTTGAGCATAGCATCGAAGAACTTGTGCGAAGCACAACAACAATTAATCGTTCTTCTGACATTAAACATTCGAGAAGTGACTCGATTATGAACTTCAAGTTCCAAACAAAATACATGATTTCTGAATCATCAACTTGATCAATAAATGGTTGAACCATTCAACTATTCAATTTTCCACTTGGAATCATTATGAAAAAAATATTTATATTTATGGCCATTTCTAGTAACTTTTACAACTTGCAATTCTTCGACAGAATGCGGAAATTAGAATTGTAGTTTTATAATAAATTCATTTAGTTCATGGCACTAGGATTTGAAAATATCCTTCAAATTATTCGTGGTTAAAGAATTATTTTTAATTGACAGTGGCCCATTATATTATTTGTGTAAGAACACAATATTACAACAACAACGGCAAAGGTCTTCCTCTGAAGAAGAATAAACTACTATCATGACAAATCCGGGTTCTAGCAAAATCAAAGTCTAAATGGAATTCGTAAACAAGGTTGAAATAAGAACTGATGGTTTCAAAGAAATAACCTTCGGGTCATTCATCCGACGAAATGTGTGGCTCCAATACTCCTACTATAAACCTGAGCCATCGAACCTGCTATTTGATTGATGCTCGAAAAAACCTTCATTCCTGCGACTTAACATGCGCACCTGGGAATGGCATTTCAACTACTCCACACACATAAATTTTCTTCCCAAAATTTATACAATAAATCAAGCCTCTGCTTGTTATCAACACTGGAAGATTAATAAACTGACAAGTTTATTTTATTTTACCATTCAGTTCAACCCGTGAATTTACCATACTTATGAAAATCTTCATTTCACTTTCGAGTGTATTTACGTCATGATTTTATATAAATACAAAAATATCCTATTTGATACAAATATCAATTGCTTCCCGTTTCATGCCTCTCCGTGTTATCTGAAACATATACTTTGCTCATAGCAAATATCAACTGTTCAACCAGAACTGACATGTTGGTTGAATGCGGGCTTGCGCTAACCACTCTCCTTCGGAAAATCTCCTGTTCCAAACTAGAAATGATTAAACTACTTCACAGGCTCTTTCTCAATACATATGATTATTAGAAAATATAATATCCAAGAATTATTTAGAAAAATTATGAAAATTATTATTATTATTATTATTATTAGTGGATTATTATTATTATTATTATTATTATTATTATTATTTGTATTATTTTAAATATGTTTAATTATCATCTCATTATGTGAGAATCCACATGTTCGAACCTTCGAATATGGAAAAAATATCCATTCCTCAACAAAAATAAATTTAACTTTTACAGTTACATCGGCTGATTACCGTGATTTCCCAAAAAATATGAAATATTCAAATAAATGCTCAAAATGCTCGGTCATCGATCCTAAACTGTTCTGAGTGCTGAAAATGCTCAGAATAACTCTAATAAGTCTTGCGTAAATCATTGCAAGCTTTAAATACGACGAAAAAAATGTGTTGGTCATCTGCAGAAAAATAGTTTGTTCCAATTAGCTAGGCATAATATAATTCAAATGTGGCTTACATTTCTTGATGGTCTTGAAGTGTAGTAAACCTGGTCTGTACCAGATTTATCCGTAGACATGCCCTATCGGACAAGCACGTATAATCCTTGTATCGGCCGCCATTGTAGACCCACAATTCGTCTAGTCAGACATAGTGGTAGTATCTTTCGACGTTTGAATTGACTGTTGTTCCATTTTAATATGGGCTTCTATCAAAGCCATAACAGTTTGTTGAAATAGGGTCAGATCTAAGTGATCTCTTCTTACATATGTCAGTTGTAACATAACTCACTGTAATCTCATCAGTACAAGAAAAACATTGACAGTCTAAGCAATTAACGGCTGTTCTGAAGATCGTTCCCTGGGCATGGTTTATTAATATCACCATCTGCCATGCGCTAGACAACTTGCAGTTTCCCTTGCGTAGACTAATGAACGCCACCGTTATAGACTAGTCTTCAATGTACTGACAGATCGAAGTGGTTAACTAGTTACAAAATATGAAAACTGACTTGAAATGGATTTAAACATCCAAGTATTAAGTTACTACTGGACTGTGACAAAATACTATTTTCTAGACAAAGTCTAGCATATGTCCTTGCAGAAATATAAATATTTCCACCAATGTCTGTAGAAAAACAATCACCGCAGTGACTCTCCTCACCAGAAACTTACTAAGTTCCAACTCGTTTGCGCAGCACTTTTCGTGACTATCACGACTTGAAAAGAACTTCTGCTTAGATACGGCAACCATGTGCCTTGGCTCAGTGTAGACGCAACTTGCTTGCCAAGTGCTTGTGTTGAAGTGAGCTGACCATGCCTCCTCCAGCTGGCTTTTATTCAAAACGGTCAGGGTCACGCGTCATCACCTGATATCTAGAAATCCTCATATCTCTTGAATCCCTGGTCCGATTTACTTGATACTAATTGCATTCTCTTTCATTTGGCCGTGCCAGTAATCTGATCCCAGTCTCAAGTCTCTACTCCATAGTTAACTATTTAATCAATAAATAGCCTCGACCTCTGCTGTTACTCGCTACGTCACTTGACATCCAACTATCGGTAATTTTCTTCGAAATGCTTCTCGAAGCAATGTAGCGCGATATTCAAATATCTGAACTTTCAAAAGCGGCTACAGCCTTTCCCTTGATATCTAGGTGTCTGCAACTTGGAATACCCATTCCTAGAGTTGGGCACATCACCCCACACCTAGCAAAAAATAAAAATTGAAAAATTTTTATTTTTCCTATCTACACATTAAATCATCTGGTTCTTGAATAATAGATCTTCAGATTCGATGCATTATAAGTTCCCACGATGTTACCAGTTCGTGTATTGGCTACTTCATAGCTTCCATTATTGTTTACTTCCACAATATTCAAAATCTTCAATTTCACCAGGCTTAATATCAAAAATATCGTGATACTCTTCCAAAATCTTCCCTAGCTCTGGGGACTCCTTCTCAGTGTAGACTTCTCTTCCTTCAGCTTCATGAAAAATCAGAGACCATTGAGCATCTCCCTCGATGTCTTCCTCTTCTTTTCCCTCGAAGTTAATCTCTTCGGTATTCTTGAATCTGATCGTCTCTGTCTTCATATCTATCACTGCTTGATATTTCTGAATGAAATCCGCTCCCAATATCATGTCAAAAGCCATGTCCTTCATTACAACAAATACATGTCGGAAATCATGTCCTCCAATCGTAATACATAAGTATAATTTTGTTTTACACAGAGATATTTTATTGGGTATTATTCCTTGGATCTTAATTCCTGATACTGGAATTTCCTCTAAATTCTCTTTGAGCTTCCACAGAATATAAAGCTTCTCACTCACCAGACAAAGCATAGCCCCAGTATCGATCAAAGTATCGACAGGCATACCAAATACTTCGCATGATATGATTGGCATTCTAATTCTCGTACCCATTTCTTTTCGTTCGTCATTCTGTTGAATTAAATCATCATCCTCTGCTTGCCATTTCATAATTCTGGAAGTGAAAGTATTCAAAATTCTATCTTCTACTGTGAATTCGAAGTTTTTTTTTCATTACCATTCCCCCGGGATTGTTGTGTTCCCGATGGACCTGGATCATTGGGCCTCTGCTCCAAAAATTGCAAGTTATCTTGGTGTCTTGCTTCCAAATTTTTCCTCGTCTCCTTGTTAAACTCTTCATTGGACTGACGAGTATCTACATTCCCTCTGTTATTATAGTTGTTTCTACCATAGGATCTTCTTTCCTGGTACCTTCCTTGACTATCTCGTGGTCTTCTCCATCGAGTATTGTATCGATTACCACCATCCGGTCTTGCATATGGCTTGTAACTGTATCTGTTACTGTACTGGTTCCATCCTCTCTTATTGGAATCTTCCCTCGGCGTTTTCTCTTCTCGCTCCTCTCGAATCTCTCGAGGTGTCTGAGAATAACTATCAGCCATAACAGCATACACAGCGTTGTTACTCTTTCCTCCCTTCTGATGAAAGAATTGAGCGTTTGTATGATCCAGCTTTTGTAATACTTCATCAAATTGTTCCATATTATAGATATCAGCAGCGATCAAAGTCCTCTGGACGTCTGCTGGAAACTGACGTATCAATGCAGTAATCAACTCGTTATCTGGCATCGGCGGATCTAAATGTTGGAGTTTAGACAGCTGTCCAGAAAAGTACGTAGAGTATCGAGTAGGTTGTGACGTCGAGAATCTCTTCGAATATAACTCTGCTCTGACTTGCTGTTGGGTTTCCGGGGACCAAAACTTCTTCAATAATCCACGAGAAAACTCCTCAAAAGTGGTTAGAGTGGATCTAAATGCTCTAAACCACAGAAGTGCAGGACCTTCCAAGAACTTCCCTATCACTCGGATCTGTCTTTCTTTAGGGATCTTAGAATCTTTCAGGTAATCACCTGCTTCTCTCAAAAATTCCACGGGTGTCACAGAATCTCGCCCTGAAAATTTAGAAGGCTTATCTTCTATATTCTTAAATACAGTTATGGGGTTGGATTGAAATACTGTCCTGACCTCATCCTGTCTATCAGTCTCTCTAGCTGCTCCTAGATTTATCCGTATCTGTTCCTTTCCCCTTACATTTGGCATTTTCAGCAGATGATCAGACTGTTTCTCATCCTTTATTTGAGTTTTCATAGCCTCAAGTTCCTTCTGGTTTTCTTCTGCCATCTTCTTAATTGCTTCAGTTTCTTTACAATTTTCTTTAACATCATTGGATATCTGGTTCATAACAGCCTCATGACTTTTCAATGACCCTGTCATATCTGATATGTCCTTCTGAGTTGCTTGGATATCTTTGGCAATTACTTCAATATGGGATGACAAAGATTCCCTAATCTCCTTGATTCCTTCTTGGTTCTCCAGCTTGAGTGTGTCTTTAATTTCATTGACAACTGTGGTTTTGATTTCAGTTTGCAATTCACTAATCACACCTTCTCTTATTTCTCCCATGACAAGTTCTTTGAATTGTTCCGTTAAACGTTGAACAACTAGAATTCCCATCTCGTTACTCTCCTTCTTCACTCTGACTTCCAGGTTGACCATGTCTTCACCAACTTTCCTAAGACCATGTTCTATCCTATCAGCTAAGCTTTGGGATCGAAGATCGGCATCGCGAAATTTTTCGTCCATTAAACTTGCGTTAGTAGCTAATGAAGTTTCGAGCTCATGTGTTTTATCGCATAATTTATTCATTTTACTTTCAAGTGTCATTTTCAAAATTTCAGAATTCTCTTTAAATTTACTTTCCATTGAATTAAATTTACTGTTTAAATTTTCTTTCAAATTACTTTTTTAACCTGCTTTCTAAAGAATCAGAATTTTCTTTAAGTTTTTCATCTAAACTTTCTTTCAAATTATCAGAATTTTCTTTAAGTTTATTTTCTAAAGAATCAGAATTTTCTTTAAGTTTCTTTTCTAAAGCCTCTGTATTTTCTTTCATAATGGCGGCTACACGCCGTCCAGCCTCTTTCGAACTCTCCTCCAAACTCCTCATCATTCTCATCATTTCTTCCATAATTTCAATTATTATTCAAAACTTAGGGGTATACAACAGTGGCAAACACAAGCTTATAACTAGAACAGGAAATATGAATAGCTAATTGGAACACTATAATAAAATGAGATTTGTCCTAATATCGACGTGATGGAAAAACAAAATTCTCTACTTTTACGAATTACATTTACCACAATATCACAAGAAAAATATGCAAGTTCTCAAATATCCTCCACCTGGATTCTAATAATGTGTATATCCAGTCATCGAACGTTTACTACTGAATTTACTTGACGCCCTAATGGTTAAGCCATTATCAAAATAATCAAACCCATTCTAATTATTAACCAAGTTAAATTTTTAATTTTCCCCACTAATTGGGTTTCCTACTAATTTATTCATCCAAACCAGACATCTCTCAACTCCCAAAATATTTCTATAAAAATTATCACAATTTCAAATCGGCATGCGATTGACCATGTCTAAATCGGGACCCACGTTCGAAGCCATTTCTCTCTCTATCTTATTTTATGTGCCCGTTCAGACCGGAGTCCGCACGACCACATATGCATTTTACCAATAATCAGTCAGCACGAGAGTCAAAATATCCCGGAGCGCCAGATGGGTTAAAGCAAATCGCAAAAACGACATCAAATTAAAAAAATGCTTTGCTGATTTTTGGCTCAATGCAACAATAAGGATAGAAGGAGATTTAATTGGGAGAAACACATCTGGTAAAATTATCTCAGTTTATTTTAAAGTTAAAATCTGACTGCAAAGAATGCTTAAAGCAGCATCATCCACGTGTGGCGATCCACACTCTTATTTACACACAATATACAGAAATCTTCCAAACACATTTGACAATCTTTTTGGAAACACAAGTCCGATTAATAGTCCTGTGGACTGTGTTCCAAAATTATTAATACTTAATTCCAGTTCAAAATTAATTGTCCATACTGGAAATAACGTAGATCACTGTTTGACTATTTACATGATATTAACACTCGTAGAATAAATGTTTATAGAATTCTTAACTTTGACTTGTTTTCCCAGTTTCAAAAATATATCGTCGAAAATATTATCATCATAGAAGCAACACAAATTATTAACACATATTAATAACATCTGAAAAGTATTTGACCTTTGAGCATAGCATCGAAGAACTTGTGCGAAGCACAACAACAATTAATCGTTCTTCTGACATTAAACATTCGAGAAGTGACTCGATTATGAACTTCAAGTTCCAAACAAAATACATGATTTCTGAATCATCAACTTGATCAATAAATGGTTGAACCATTCAACTATTCAATTTTCCACTTGGAATCATTATGAAAAAAATATTTATATTTATGGCCATTTCTAGTAACTTTTACAACTTGCAATTCTTCGACAGAATGCAGAAATTAGAATTGTAGTTTTATAATAAATTGATTTAGTTCATGGCACTAGGATTTGAAAATATCCTTCAAATTATTCGTGGTTAAAGAATTATTTTTAATTGACAGTGGCCCATTATATTATTTGTGTAAGAACACAATATTACAACAACAACGGCAAAGGTCTTCCTCTGAAGAAGAATAAACTACTATCATGACAAATCCGGGTTCTAGCAAAATCAAAGTCTAAATGGAATTCGTAAACAAGGTTGAAATAAGAACTGATGATTTCAAAGAAATAACCTTCGGGTCATTCATCCGACGAAATGTGTGGCTCCAATACTCCTACTATAAACCTGAGCCATCGAACCTGCTATTTGATTGATGCTCGAAAAAACCTTCATTCCTGCGACTTAACATGCGCACCTGGGAATGGCATTTCAACTACTCAACACACATAAATTTTCTTCCCAAAATTTATACAATAAATCAAGCCTCTGCTTGTTATCAACACTGGAAGATTAATAAACTGACAAGTTTATTTTATTTTACCATTCAGTTCAACCCGTGAATTTACCATACTTATGAAAATCTTCATTTCACTTTCGAGTGTATTTACGTCATGATTTTATATAAATACAAAAATATCCTATTTGATACAAATATCAATTGCTTCCCGTTTCATGCCTCTCCGTGTTATCTGAAACATATACTTTGCTCATAGCAAATATCAACTGTTCAACCAGAACTGACATGTTGGTTGAATGCGGGCTTGCGCTAACCACTCTCCTTCGGAAAATCTCCTGTTCCAAACTAGAAATGATTAAACTACTTCACAGGCTCTTTCTCAATACATATGATTATTAGAAAATATAATATCCAAGAATTATTTAGAAAAATTATGAAAATTATTATTATTATTATTATTATTAGTGGATTATTATTATTATTATTATTATTATTTGTATTATTTTAAATATGTTTAATTATCATCTCATTATGTGAGAATCCACATGTTCGAACCTTCGAATATGGAAAAAATATCCATTCCTCAACAAAAATAAATTTAACTTTTACAGTTACATCGGCTGATTACCGTGATTTCCCAAAAAATATGAAATATTCAAATAAATGCTCAAAATGCTCGGTCATCGATCCTAAACTGTTCTGAGTGCTGAAAATGCTCAGAATAACTCTAATAAGTCTTGCGTAAATCATTGCAAGCTTTAAATACGACGAAAAAAATGTGTTGGTCATCTGCAGAAAAATAGTTTGTTCCAATTAGCTAGGCATAATATAATTCAAATGTGGCTTACATTTCTTGATGGTCTTGAAGTGTAGTAAACCTGGTCTGTACCAGATTTATCCGTAGACATGCCCTATCGGACAAGCACGTATAATCCTTGTATCGGCCGCCATTGTAGACCCACAATTCGTCTAGTCAGACATAGTGGTAGTATCTTTCGACGTTTGAATTGACTGTTGTTCCATTTTAATATGGGCTTCTATCAAAGCCATAACAGTTTGTTGAAATAGGGTCAGATCTAAGTGATCTCTTCTTACATATGTCAGTTGTAACATAACTCACTGTAATCTCATCAGTACAAGAAAAACATTGACAGTCTAAGCAATTAACGGCTGTTCTGAAGATCGTTCCCTGGGCATGGTTTATTAATATCACCATCTGCCATGCGCTAGACAACTTGCAGTTTCCCTTGCGTAGACTAATGAACGCCACCGTTATAGACTAGTCTTCAATGTACTGACAGATCGAAGTGGTTAACTAGTTACAAAATATGAAAACTGACTTGAAATGGATTTAAACATCCAAGTATTAAGTTACTACTGGACTGTGACAAAATACTATTTTCTAGACAAAGTCTAGCATATGTCCTTGCAGAAATATAAATATTTCCACCAATGTCTGTAGAAAAACAATCACCTCAGTGATTCTCCTCACCAGAAACTTACTAAGTTCCAACTCGTTTGCGCAGCACTTTTCGTGACTATCACGACTTGAAAAGAACTTCTGCTTAGATACGGCAACCATGTGCCTTGGCTCAGCGTAGACGCAACTTGCTTGCCAAGTGCTTGTGTTGAAGTGAGCTGACCATGCCTCCTCCAGCTGGCTTTTATTCAAAACGGTCAGGGTCACGCGTCATCACCTGATATCTAGAAATCCTCATATCTCTTGAATCCCTGGTCCGATTTACTTGATACTAATTGCATTCTCTTTCATTTGGCCGTGCCAGTAATCTGATCCCAGTCTCAAGTCTCTACTCCATAGTTAACTATTTAATCAATAAATAGCCTCGACCTCTGCTGTTACTCGCTACGTCACTTGACATCCAACTATCGGTAATTTTCTTCGAAATGCTTCTCGAAGCAATGTAGCGCGATATTCAAATATCTGAACTTTCAAAAGCGGCTACAGCCTTTCCCTTGATATCTAGGTGTCTGAAACTTGGAATACCCATTCCTAGAGTTGGGCACATCACCCCACACCTAGCAAAAGCTAAAAATTGAAAAATTTTTATTTTTCCTATCTACACATTAAATCATCTGGTTCTTGAATAATAGATCTTCAGATTCGATGCATTATAAGTTCCCACGATGTTACCAGTTCGTGTATTGGCTACTTCATAGCTTCCATTATTGTTTACTTCCACAATATTCAAAATCTTCAATTTCACCAGGCTTAATATCAAAAATATCGTGATACTCTTCCAAAATCTTCCCTAGCTCTGGGGACTCCTTCTCAGTGTAGACTTCTCTTCCTTCAGCTTCATGAAAAATCAGAGACCATTGAGCATCTCCCTCGATGTCTTCCTCTTCTTTTCCCTCGAAGTTAATCTCTTCGGTATTCTTGAATCTGATCGTCTCTGTCTTCATATCTATCACTGCTTGATATTTCTGAATGAAATCCGCTCCCAATATCATGTCAAAAGCCATGTCCTTCATTACAACAAATACATGTCGGAAATCATGTCCTCCAATCGTAATACATAAGTATAATTTTGTTTTACACAGAGATATTTTATTGGGTATTATTCCTTGGATCTTAATTCCTGATACTGGAATTTCCTCTAAATTCTCTTTGAGCTTCCACAGAATATAAAGCTTCTCACTCACCAGACAAAGCATAGCCCCAGTATCGATCAAAGTATCGACAGGCATACCAAATACTTCGCATGATATGATTGGCATTCTAATTCTCGTACCCATTTCTTTTCGTTCGTCATTCTGTTGAATTAAATCATCATCCTCTGCTTGCCATTTAATAATTCTGGAAGTGAAAGTATTCAAAATTCTATCTTCTACTGTGAATTCGAAGTTTTTTTTTCATTACCATTCCCCCGGGATTGTTGTGTTCCCGATGGACCTGGATCATTGGGCCTCTGCTCCAAAAATTGCAAGTTATCTTGGTGTCTTGCTTCCAAATTTTTCCTCGTCTCCTTGTTAAACTCTTCATTGGACTGACGAGTATCTACATTCCCTCTGTTATTATAGTTGTTTCTACCATAGGATCTTCATTCCTGGTACCTTCCTTGACTATCTCGTGGTCTTCTCCATCGAGTATTGTATCGATTACCACCATCCGGTCTTGCATATGGCTTGTAACTGTATCTGTTACTGTACTGGTTCCATCCTCTCTTATTGGAATCTTCCCTCGGCGTTTTCTCTTCTCGCTCCTCTCGAATCTCTCGAGGTGTCTGAGAATAACTATCAGCCATAACAGCATACACAGCGTTGTTACTCTTTCCTCCCTTCTGATGAAAGAATTGAGCGTTTGTATGATCCAGCTTTTGTAATACTTCATCAAATTGTTCCATATTATAGATATCAGCAGCGATCAAAGTCCTCTGGACGTCTGCTGGAAACTGACGTATCAATGCAGTAATCAACTCGTTATCTGGCATCGGCGGATCTAAATGTTGGAGTTTAGACAGCTGTCCAGAAAAGTACGTAGAGTATCGAGTAGGTTGTGACGTCGAGAATCTCTTCGAATATAACTCTGCTCTGACTTGCTGTTGGGTTTCCGGGGACCAAAACTTCTTCAATAGCCCACGAGAAAACTCCTCAAAAGTGGTTAGAGTGGATCTAAATGCTCTAAACCACAGAAGTGCAGGACCTTCCAAGAACTTCCCTATCACTCGGATCTGTCTTTCTTTAGGGATCTTAGAATCTTTCAGGTAATCACCTGCTTCTCTCAAAAATTCCACGGGTGTCACAGAATCTCGCCCTGAAAATTTAGAAGGCTTATCTTCTATATTCTTAAATACAGTTATGGGGTTGGATTGAAATAATGTCCTGACCTCATCCTGTCTATCAGTCTCTCTAGCTGCTCCTAGATTTATCCGTATCTGTTCCTTTCCCCTTACATTTGGCATTTTCAACAGATGATCAGACTGTTTCTCATCCTTTATTTGAGTTTTCATAGCCTCAAGTTCCTTCTGGTTTTCTTCTGCCATCTTCTTAATTGCTTCAGTTTCTTTACAATTTTCTTTAACATCATTGGATATCTGGTTCATAACAGCCTCATGACTTTGCAATGACCCTGTCATATCTGATATGTCCTTCTGAGTTGCTTGGATATCTTTGGCAATTACTTCAATATGGGATGACAAAGATTCCCTAATCTCCTTGATTCCTTCTTGGTTCTCCAGCTTGAGTGTGTCTTTAATTTCATTGACAACTGTGGTTTTGATTTCAGTTTGCAATTCACTAATCACACCTTCTCTTATTTCTCCCATGACAAGTTCTTTGAATTGTTCCGTTAAACGTTGAACAACTAGAATTCCCATCTCGTTACTCTCCTTCTTCACTCTGACTTCCAGGTTGACCATGTCTTCACCAACTTTCCTAAGACCATGTTCTATCCTATCAGCTAAGCTTTGGGATCGAAGATCGGCATCGCGAAATTTTTCGTCCATTAAACTTGCGTTAGTAGCTAATGAAGTTTCGAGCTCATGTGTTTTATCGCATAATTTATTCATTTTACTTTCAAGTGTCATTTTCAAAATTTCAGAATTCTCTTTAAATTTACTTTCCATTGAATTAAATTTACTGTTTAAATTTTCTTTCAAATTACTTTTTTAACCTGCTTTCTAAAGAATCAGAATTTTCTTTAAGTTTTTCATCTAAACTTTCTTTCAAATTATCAGAATTTTCTTTAAGTTTATTTTCTAAAGAATCAGAATTTTCTTTAAGTTTCTATTCTAAAGCCTCTGTATTTTCTTTCATAATGGCGGCTACACGCCGTCCAGCCTCTTTCGAACTCTCCTCCAAACTCCTCATCATTCTCATCATTTCTTCCATAATTTCAATTATTATTCAAAACTTAGGGGTATACAACAGTGGCAAACACAAGCTTATAACTAGAACAGGAAATATGAATAGCTAATTGGAACACTATAATAAAATGAGATTTGTCCTAATATCGACGTGATGGAAAAACAAAATTCTCTACTTTTACGAATTACATTTACCACAATATCACAAGAAAAATATGCAAGTTCTCAAATATCCTCCACCTGGATTCTAATAATGTGTATATCCAGTCATCGAACGTTTACTACTGAATTTACTTGACGCCCTAATGGTTAAGCCATTATCAAAATAATCAAACCCATTCTAATTATTAACCAAGTTAAATTTTTAATTTTCCCCACTAATTGGGTTTCCTACTAATTTATTCATCCAAACCAGACATCTCTCAACTCCCAAAATATTTCTATAAAAATTATCACAATTTCAAATCGGCATGCGATTGACCATGTCTAAATCGGGACCCACGTTCGAAGCCATTTCTCTCTCTATCTTATTTTATGTGCCCGTTCAGACCGGAGTCCGCACGACCACATATGCATTTTACCAATAATCAGTCAGCACGAGAGTCAAAATATCCCGGAGCGCCAGATGGGTTAAAGCAAATCGCAAAAACGACATCAAATTAAAAAAATGCTTTGCTGATTTTTGGCTCAATGCAACAATAAGGATAGAAGGAGATTTAATTGGGAGAAACACATCTGGTAAAATTATCTCAGTTTATTTTAAAGTTAAAATCTGACTGCAAAGAATGCTTAAAGCAGCATCATCCACGTGTGGCGATCCACACTCTTATTTACACACAATATACAGAAATCTTCCAAACACATTTGACAATCTTTTTGGAAACACAAGTCCGATTAATAGTCCTGTGGACTGTGTTCCAAAATTATTAATACTTAATTCCAGTTCAAAATTAATTGTCCATACTGGAAATAACGTAGATCACTGTTTGACTATTTACATGATATTAACACTCGTAGAATAAATGTTTATAGAATTCTTAACTTTCACTTGTTTTCCCAGTTTCAAAAATATATCGTCGAAAATATTATCATCATAGAAGCAACACAAATTATTAACACATATTAATAACATCTGAAAAGTATTTGACCTTTGAGCATAGCATCGAAGAACTTGTGCGAAGCACAACAACAATTAATCGTTCTTCTGACATTAAACATTCGAGAAGTGACTCGATTATGAACTTCAAGTTCCAAACAAAATACATGATTTCTGAATCATCAACTTGATCAATAAATGGTTGAACCATTCAACTATTCAATTTTCCACTTGGAATCATTATGAAAAAAATATTTATATTTATGGCCATTTCTAGTAACTTTTACAACTTGCAATTCTTCGACAGAATGCGGAAATTAGAATTGTAGTTTTATAATAAATTCATTTAGTTCATGGCACTAGGATTTGAAAATATCCTTCAAATTATTCGTGGTTAAAGAATTATTTTTAATTGACAGTGGCCCATTATATTATTTGTGTAAGAACACAATATTACAACAACAACGGCAAAGGTCTTCCTCTGAAGAAGAATAAACTACTATCATGACAAATCCGGGTTCTAGCAAAATCAAAGTCTAAATGGAATTCGTAAACAAGGTTGAAATAAGAACTGATGGTTTCAAAGAAATAACCTTCGGGTCATTCATCCGACGAAATGTGTGGCTCCAATACTCCTACTATAAACCTGAGCCATCGAACCTGCTATTTGATTGATGCTCGAAAAAACCTTCATTCCTGCGACTTAACATGCGCACCTGGGAATGGCATTTCAACTACTCCACACACATAAATTTTCTTCCCAAAATTTATACAATAAATCAAGCCTCTGCTTGTTATCAACACTGGAAGATTAATAAACTGACAAGTTTATTTTATTTTACCATTCAGTTCAACCCGTGAATTTACCGTACTTATGAAAATCTTCATTTCACTTTCGAGTGTATTTACGTCATGATTTTATATAAATACAAAAATATCCTATTTGATACAAATATCAATTGCTTCCCGTTTCATGCCTCTCCGTGTTATCTGAAACATATACTTTGCTCATAGCAAATATCAACTGTTCAACCAGAACTGACATGTTGGTTGAATGCGGGCTTGCGCTAACCACTCTCCTTCGGAAAATCTCCTGTTCCAAACTAGAAATGATTAAACTACTTCACAGGCTCTTTCTCAATACATATGATTATTAGAAAATATAATATCCAAGAATTATTTAGAAAAATTATGAAAATTATTATTATTATTATTATTATTAGTGGATTATTATTATTATTATTATTATTATTATTATTATTTGTATTATTTTAAATATGTTTAATTATCATCTCATTATGTGAGAATCCACATGTTCGAACCTTCGAATATGGAAAAAATATCCATTCCTCAACAAAAATAAATTTAACTTTTACAGTTACATCGGCTGATTACCGTGATTTCCCAAAAAATATGAAATATTCAAATAAATGCTCAAAATGCTCGGTCATCGATCCTAAACTGTTCTGAGTGCTGAAAATGCTCAGAATAACTCTAATAAGTCTTGCGTAAATCATTGCAAGCTTTAAATACGACGAAAAAAATGTGTTGGTCATCTGCAGAAAAATAGTTTGTTCCAATTAGCTAGGCATAATATAATTCAAATGTGGCTTACATTTCTTGATGGTCTTGAAGTGTAGTAAACCTGGTCTGTACCAGATTTATCCGTAGACATGCCCTATCGGACAAGCACGTATAATCCTTGTATCGGCCGCCATTGTAGACCCACAATTCGTCTAGTCAGACATAGTGGTAGTATCTTTCGACGTTTGAATTGACTGTTATTCCATTTTAATATGGGCTTCTATCAAAGCCATAACAGTTTGTTGAAATAGGGTCAGATCTAAGTGATCTCTTCTTACATATGTCAGTTGTAACATAACTCACTGTAATCTCATCAGTACAAGAAAAACATTGACAGTCTAAGCAATTAACGGCTGTTCTGAAGATCGTTCCCTGGGCATGGTTTATTAATATCACCATCTGCCATGCGCTAGACAACTTGCAGTTTCCCTTGCGTAGACTAATGAACGCCACCGTTATAGACTAGTCTTCAATGTACTGACAGATCGAAGTGGTTAACTAGTTACAAAATATGAAAACTGACTTGAAATGGATTTAAACATCCAAGTATTAAGTTACTACTGGACTGTGACAAAATACTATTTTCTAGACAAAGTCTAGCATATGTCCTTGCAGAAATATAAATATTTCCACCAATGTCTGTAGAAAAACAATCACCTCAGTGATTCTCCTCACCAGAAACTTACTAAGTTCCAACTCGTTTGCGCAGCACTTTTCGTGACTATCACGACTTGAAAAGAACTTCTGCTTAGATACGGCAACCATGTGCCTTGGCTCAGCGTAGACGCAACTTGCTTGCCAAGTGCTTGTGTTGAAGTGAGCTGACCATGCCTCCTCCAGCTGGCTTTTATTCAAAACGGTCAGGGTCACGCGTCATCACCTGATATCTAGAAATCCTCATATCTCTTGAATCCCTGGTCCGATTTACTTGATACTAATTGCATTCTCTTTCATTTGGCCGTGCCAGTAATCTGATCCCAGTCTCAAGTCTCTACTCCATAGTTAACTATTTAATCAATAAATAGCCTCGACCTCTGCTGTTACTCGCTACGTCACTTGACATCCAACTATCGGTAATTTTCTTCGAAATGCTTCTCGAAGCAATGTAGCGCGATATTCAAATATCTGAACTTTCAAAAGCGGCTACAGCCTTTCCCTTGATATCTAGGTGTCTGAAACTTGGAATACCCATTCCTAGAGTTGGGCACATCACCCCACACCTAGCAAAAAATAAAAATTGAAAAATTTTTATTTTTCCTATCTACACATTAAATCATCTGGTTCATGAATAATAGATCTTCAGATTCGATGCATTATAAGTTCCCACGATGTTACCAGTTCGTGTATTGGCTACTTCATAGCTTCCATTATTGTTTACTTCCACAATATTCAAAATCTTCAATTTCACCAGGCTTAATATCAAAAATATCGTGATACTCTTCCAAAATCTTCCCTAGCTCTGGGGACTCCTTCTCAGTGTAGACTTCTCTTCCTTCAGCTTCATGAAAAATCAGAGACCATTGAGCATCTCCCTCGATGTCTTCCTCTTCTTTTCCCTCGAAGTTAATCTCTTCGGTATTCTTGAATCTGATCGTCTCTGTCTTCATATCTATCACTGCTTGATATTTCTGAATGAAATCCGCTCCCAATATCATGTCAAAAGCCATGTCCTTCATTACAACAAATACATGTCGGAAATCATGTCCTCCAATCGTAATACATAAGTATAATTTTGTTTTACACAGAGATATTTTATTGGGTATTATTCCTTGGATCTTAATTCCTGATACTGGAATTTCCTCTAAATTCTCTTTGAGCTTCCACAGAATATAAAGCTTCTCACTCACCAGACAAAGCATAGCCCCAGTATCGATCAAAGTATCGACAGGCATACCAAATACTTCGCATGATATGATTGGCATTCTAATTCTCGTACCCATTTCTTTTCGTTCGTCATTCTGTTGAATTAAATCATCATCCTCTGCTTGCCATTTAATAATTCTGGAAGTGAAAGTATTCAAAATTCTATCTTCTACTGTGAATTCGAAGTTTTTTTTTCATTACCATTCCCCCGGGATTGTTGTGTTCCCGATGGACCTGGATCATTGGGCCTCTGCTCCAAAAATTGCAAGTTATCTTGGTGTCTTGCTTCCAAATTTTTCCTCGTCTCCTTGTTAAACTCTTCATTGGACTGACGAGTATCTACATTCCCTCTGTTATTATAGTTGTTTCTACCATAGGATCTTCATTCCTGGTACCTTCCTTGACTATCTCGTGGTCTTCTCCATCGAGTATTGTATCGATTACCACCATCCGGTCTTGCATATGGCTTGTAACTGTATCTGTTACTGTACTGGTTCCATCCTCTCTTATTGGAATCTTCCCTCGGCGTTTTCTCTTCTCGCTCCTCTCGAATCTCTCGAGGTGTCTGAGAATAACTATCAGCCATAACAGCATACACAGCGTTGTTACTCTTTCCTCCCTTCTGATGAAAGAATTGAGCGTTTGTATGATCCAGCTTTTGTAATACTTCATCAAATTGTTCCATATTATAGATATCAGCAGCGATCAAAGTCCTCTGGACGTCTGCTGGAAACTGACGTATCAATGCAGTAATCAACTCGTTATCTGGCATCGGCGGATCTAAATGTTGGAGTTTAGACAGCTGTCCAGAAAAGTACGTAGAGTATCGAGTAGGTTGTGACGTCGAGAATCTCTTCGAATATAACTCTGCTCTGACTTGCTGTTGGGTTTCCGGGGACCAAAACTTCTTCAATAGCCCACGAGAAAACTCCTCAAAAGTGGTTAGAGTGGATCTAAATGCTCTAAACCACAGAAGTGCAGGACCTTCCAAGAACTTCCCTATCACTCGGATCTGTCTTTCTTTAGGGATCTTAGAATCTTTCAGGTAATCACCTGCTTCTCTCAAAAATTCCACGGGTGTCACAGAATCTCGCCCTGAAAATTTAGAAGGCTTATCTTCTATATTCTTAAATACAGTTATGGGGTTGGATTGAAATAATGTCCTGACCTCATCCTGTCTATCAGTCTCTCTAGCTGCTCCTAGATTTATCCGTATCTGTTCCTTTCCCCTTACATTTGGCATTTTCAACAGATGATCAGACTGTTTCTCATCCTTTATTTGAGTTTTCATAGCCTCAAGTTCCTTCTGGTTTTCTTCTGCCATCTTCTTAATTGCTTCAGTTTCTTTACAATTTTCTTTAACATCATTGGATATCTGGTTCATAACAGCCTCATGACTTTGCAATGACCCTGTCATATCTGATATGTCCTTCTGAGTTGCTTGGATATCTTTGGCAATTACTTCAATATGGGATGACAAAGATTCCCTAATCTCCTTGATTCCTTCTTGGTTCTCCAGCTTGAGTGTGTCTTTAATTTCATTGACAACTGTGGTTTTGATTTCAGTTTGCAATTCACTAATCACACCTTCTCTTATTTCTCCCATGACAAGTTCTTTGAATTGTTCCGTTAAACGTTGAACAACTAGAATTCCCATCTCGTTACTCTCCTTCTTCACTCTGACTTCCAGGTTGACCATGTCTTCACCAACTTTCCTAAGACCATGTTCTATCCTATCAGCTAAGCTTTGGGATCGAAGATCGGCATCGCGAAATTTTTCGTCCATTAAACTTGCGTTAGTAGCTAATGAAGTTTCGAGCTCATGTGTTTTATCGCATAATTTATTCATTTTACTTTCAAGTGTCATTTTCAAAATTTCAGAATTCTCTTTAAATTTACTTTCCATTGAATTAAATTTACTGTTTAAATTTTCTTTCAAATTACTTTTTTAACCTGCTTTCTAAAGAATCAGAATTTTCTTTAAGTTTTTCATCTAAACTTTCTTTCAAATTATCAGAATTTTCTTTAAGTTTATTTTCTAAAGAATCAGAATTTTCTTTAAGTTTCTATTCTAAAGCCTCTGTATTTTCTTTCATAATGGCGGCTACACGCCGTCCAGCCTCTTTCGAACTCTCCTCCAAACTCCTCATCATTCTCATCATTTCTTCCATAATTTCAATTATTATTCAAAACTTAGGGGTATACAACAGTGGCAAACACAAGCTTATAACTAGAACAGGAAATATGAATAGCTAATTGGAACACTATAATAAAATGAGATTTGTCCTAATATCGACGTGATGGAAAAACAAAATTCTCTACTTTTACGAATTACATTTACCACAATATCACAAGAAAAATATGCAAGTTCTCAAATATCCTCCACCTGGATTCTAATAATGTGTATATCCAGTCATCGAACGTTTACTACTGAATTTACTTGACGCCCTAATGGTTAAGCCATTATCAAAATAATCAAACCCATTCTAATTATTAACCAAGTTAAATTTTTAATTTTCCCCACTAATTGGGTTTCCTACTAATTTATTCATCCAAACCAGACATCTCTCAACTCCCAAAATATTTCTATAAAAATTATCACAATTTCAAATCGGCATGCGATTGACCATGTCTAAATCGGGACCCACGTTCGAAGCCATTTCTCTCTCTATCTTATTTTATGTGCCCGTTCAGACCGGAGTCCGCACGACCACATATGCATTTTACCAATAATCAGTCAGCACGAGAGTCAAAATATCCCGGAGCGCCAGATGGGTTAAAGCAAATCGCAAAAACGACATCAAATTAAAAAAATGCTTTGCTGATTTTTGGCTCAATGCAACAATAAGGATAGAAGGAGATTTAATTGGGAGAAACACATCTGGTAAAATTATCTCAGTTTATTTTAAAGTTAAAATCTGACTGCAAAGAATGCTTAAAGCAGCATCATCCACGTGTGGCGATCCACACTCTTATTTACACACAATATACAGAAATCTTCCAAACACATTTGACAATCTTTTTGGAAACACAAGTCCGATTAATAGTCCTGTGGACTGTGTTCCAAAATTATTAATACTTAATTCCAGTTCAAAATTAATTGTCCATACTGGAAATAACGTAGATCACTGTTTGACTATTTACATGATATTAACACTCGTAGAATAAATGTTTATAGAATTCTTAACTTTCACTTGTTTTCCCAGTTTCAAAAATATATCGTCGAAAATATTATCATCATAGAAGCAACACAAATTATTAACACATATTAATAACATCTGAAAAGTATTTGACCTTTGAGCATAGCATCGAAGAACTTGTGCGAAGCACAACAACAATTAATCGTTCTTCTGACATTAAACATTCGAGAAGTGACTCGATTATGAACTTCAAGTTCCAAACAAAATACATGATTTCTGAATCATCAACTTGATCAATAAATGGTTGAACCATTCAACTATTCAATTTTCCACTTGGAATCATTATGAAAAAAATATTTATATTTATGGCCATTTCTAGTAACTTTTACAACTTGCAATTCTTCGACAGAATGCGGAAATTAGAATTGTAGTTTTATAATAAATTCATTTAGTTCATGGCACTAGGATTTGAAAATATCCTTCAAATTATTCGTGGTTAAAGAATTATTTTTAATTGACAGTGGCCCATTATATTATTTGTGTAAGAACACAATATTACAACAACAACGGCAAAGGTCTTCCTCTGAAGAAGAATAAACTACTATCATGACAAATCCGGGTTCTAGCAAAATCAAAGTCTAAATGGAATTCGTAAACAAGGTTGAAATAAGAACTGATGGTTTCAAAGAAATAACCTTCGGGTCATTCATCCGACGAAATGTGTGGCTCCAATACTCCTACTATAAACCTGAGCCATCGAACCTGCTATTTGATTGATGCTCGAAAAAACCTTCATTCCTGCGACTTAACATGCGCACCTGGGAATGGCATTTCAACTACTCCACACACATAAATTTTCTTCCCAAAATTTATACAATAAATCAAGCCTCTGCTTGTTATCAACACTGGAAGATTAATAAACTGACAAGTTTATTTTATTTTACCATTCAGTTCAACCCGTGAATTTACCATACTTATGAAAATCTTCATTTCACTTTCGAGTGTATTTACGTCATGATTTTATATAAATACAAAAATATCCTATTTGATACAAATATCAATTGCTTCCCGTTTCATGCCTCTCCGTGTTATCTGAAACATATACTTTGCTCATAGCAAATATCAACTGTTCAACCAGAACTGACATGTTGGTTGAATGCGGGCTTGCGCTAACCACTCTCCTTCGGAAAATCTCCTGTTCCAAACTAGAAATGATTAAACTACTTCACAGGCTCTTTCTCAATACATATGATTATTAGAAAATATAATATCCAAGAATTATTTAGAAAAATTATGAAAATTATTATTATTATTATTATTATTAGTGGATTATTATTATTATTATTATTATTATTATTATTATTATTATTATTTGTATTATTTTAAATATGTTTAATTATCATCTCATTATGTGAGAATCCACATGTTCGAACCTTCGAATATGGAAAAAATATCCATTCCTCAACAAAAATAAATTTAACTTTTACAGTTACATCGGCTGATTACCGTGATTTCCCAAAAAATATGAAATATTCAAATAAATGCTCAAAATGCTCGGTCATCGATCCTAAACTGTTCTGAGTGCTGAAAATGCTCAGAATAACTCTAATAAGTCTTGCGTAAATCATTGCAAGCTTTAAATACGACGAAAAAAATGTGTTGGTCATCTGCAGAAAAATAGTTTGTTCCAATTAGCTAGGCATAATATAATTCAAATGTGGCTTACATTTCTTGATGGTCTTGAAGTGTAGTAAACCTGGTCTGTACCAGATTTATCCGTAGACATGCCCTATCGGACAAGCACGTATAATCCTTGTATCGGCCGCCATTGTAGACCCACAATTCGTCTAGTCAGACATAGTGGTAGTATCTTTCGACGTTTGAATTGACTGTTGTTCCATTTTAATATGGGCTTCTATCAAAGCCATAACAGTTTGTTGAAATAGGGTCAGATCTAAGTGATCTCTTCTTACATATGTCAGTTGTAACATAACTCACTGTAATCTCATCAGTACAAGAAAAACATTGACAGTCTAAGCAATTAACGGCTGTTCTGAAGATCGTTCCCTGGGCATGGTTTATTAATATCACCATCTGCCATGCGCTAGACAACTTGCAGTTTCCCTTGCGTAGACTAATGAACGCCACCGTTATAGACTAGTCTTCAATGTACTGACAGATCGAAGTGGTTAACTAGTTACAAAATATGAAAACTGACTTGAAATGGATTTAAACATCCAAGTATTAAGTTACTACTGGACTGTGACAAAATACTATTTTCTAGACAAAGTCTAGCATATGTCCTTGCAGAAATATAAATATTTCCACCAATGTCTGTAGAAAAACAATCACCTCAGTGATTCTCCTCACCAGAAACTTACTAAGTTCCAACTCGTTTGCGCAGCACTTTTCGTGACTATCACGACTTGAAAAGAACTTCTGCTTAGATACGGCAACCATGTGCCTTGGCTCAGCGTAGACGCAACTTGCTTGCCAAGTGCTTGTGTTGAAGTGAGCTGACCATGCCTCCTCCAGCTGGCTTTTATTCAAAACGGTCAGGGTCACGCGTCATCACCTGATATCTAGAAATCCTCATATCTCTTGAATCCCTGGTCCGATTTACTTGATACTAATTGCATTCTCTTTCATTTGGCCGTGCCAGTAATCTGATCCCAGTCTCAAGTCTCTACTCCATAGTTAACTATTTAATCAATAAATAGCCTCGACCTCTGCTGTTACTCGCTACGTCACTTGACATCCAACTATCGGTAATTTTCTTCGAAATGCTTCTCGAAGCAATGTAGCGCGATATTCAAATATCTGAACTTTCAAAAGCGGCTACAGCCTTTCCCTTGATATCTAGGTGTCTGAAACTTGGAATACCCATTCCTAGAGTTGGGCACAATACCCCCTTAAAATACATGCTGAAATAGGCGTAGAAGGATGAGACAAAGCTCATTTTCAGCCCCTCAATGTGAGAAACAAAACTCGGGAGCCCACAAGGGTCCCCGAAAACCACATTTTAAGGCCCTAAAACAAACCATTTTTGAGATATTCCCAGAAAACTAATTTCATTCAATAAACTAATGAACGAATGCAAGCCGGTAACCATGGTAACAGAATCTCAGAGGTCCATCTATTGCTGTAAAACGCAATGAAATTCCATTTATTACATTACTGTACAAGTTTGCATGGCTAGAAGGTTATCCCGGAACCAAATTAAACTGAAAAATTTATCAAAATATCTAATGGGCTTAAAAGGGGGTTAAGGGGTACTCTAGAATTTTTCACGCGATTTACACCTGCTGGTGTGGCACGGCAGGTCTATTATATTCCTATTCCTATATTATTATTATTATTATTATTATTATTATTATTATTATTATTATTATTTTATTATTATTATTATTATTATTATTTTATTATGGCGTACAATGACGAGACAAAGCCCTTCGGTGCCAGAAACAAAACTAGGGGGCCTAAAGGGTCCCCGAAAACTACATTATAAGGCTCTAAAACCAACAGTTTCTGAGATATTCCCAGAAAAATAATTTAATTTAACAAACTAAAATGAAGGAATGCAAGTCGGTAACCCTGACAACCGTATCTCAAGGGGTGACATCCAACTTTCCATCTATTTCTGCAAGAAGCAATGTCACTCCATTTATTACATATCCGTGAAAGTTTGCAAATAGCTATACTACAAGGTTATCACGGAACCAACTTAGACTGCATAATTCATCAATGCAATTAAGGGGGTCAAAGGGTACCCTAGAACTTTTTCACGCGATTTTCACGTGCGATATATCGTACATAAGGTCTATTATATCTCCAAACAGCAACATTATTTTCAAAAACTTCCTGAATTGAATCAGCATTTTTTACGGCTTTTAGGAATTTGGGCCATTTGAGGCTAAAGAACCTGAATTTGTATGTACCACAAGCCTTTATAATTTATGAACGGGGTCTTCCTGTGTATGGGGACCTAACACAACGGTGAGGGTCGGTTTTTATGTGACGTGTATTGAGTTTCGTCTACGAGGCTTTCAATTTTATTTCACGTCAGCAAGTACACGTTAGGTGAATTTAGTTTAAGAGCACATTTTAACCAATCATTTTTTTTTGTCGACATACGGGTTCATCGTAAGGATGATTTTGTTTGAAACTGTGTGGTACATATACCCATATTTGGATATCTGGGTCATATGTTGTAGGCAATGGAATTGTCTGTCTGTCTGTCTTTCTGTGTATCTTTATGTTCGCCTATAACTCGTGTTCGGATGTTTGGTGCATCGTAAAATTAGGTGTGGTATCCATGAGAGTCAATACACCAATCATTTATAAAACTCTTCACCGTACTTTTCATAGAAGGGTGGGTATAGGGAAAAGTTTTTCAAAATACATGCTAAAATAGGCGAAATATAAAAATTATCCTACAAGGACGACCAAAGCATATGTAGCGCTTCTCAATGTGAGACACAAAATTCGGGAGTCTATAAAGGGTCTCCGAAAACCACATTTTAATGCCCTTAAATTAACAGTGTGTGTGATATTCACAGAAATCTAACTTCGCTCTGATAAACGTATGAAGGAATGGCAAACTGCTAACCTATGCAACAGTAGCTCAATTGATAATATCTGGTGTTAACACCGAAGACCGTTCGAAGAACGGGTACTTCTGCTAGTACAGGGTCCGGCAGCATAACTTCCTTTTTTTTTTAAACGTAATGAAACCCATTGTATGAATCAGAAAACTACTTTTTTTAAACAATGTAGGCGCATACATAAAGTTTAGTTTTACTTAGTTTTGAAGTTCAAATCAGGTCTAGGTGACGTCCCCCATTCTCCATACACTGAGTAAACCGCTTTCTGGTGTTTGGCATGACTCTTGCCAGCTTATCAGGTGTTATGTTGGCAATTTTTTCCTGGATGTTGGTCTTCAAATCTTGTAGCATCTTTGGACAGTTCACATAAACACGGGTCATCAAAAAAACATAGAAAAAACACAAGGGGACAAATCAGGAGAATGGGCCGGCCACTCCAAATCGCCCCTAAGTGAGATGAGGCCGAGAGACTCCAGTTCTTCGTCCTGTCACACTTCCAGTTCGTCTGAACGTAGTGACCCACGTAACAATTGATTTCCGGTAAACGACAGGGGCCAACGGGGCTAAATTAAAGTTGCGATCACAGAACATCTGCTCGAAAAGTAGGCCTCCTCCTTGTTCCAACGCATAATGGCGACTGAACTGTGTCGGGACAAAACTTTATCGTACCACCTCATGAACGAGACCACTAGCGCTCCGCTACGACATCAACCGACTGAATGGAGCGCATTTTAAACAAGTAGTTCCGTGAAGAACTATACAGCCTATTTTCATATATCCTACTTATGTTAATTGCCTCTATCTCCATACAAAATTTCAGTTTGATTGCTGTAATAGATTCCTAGATATTGCGAACCGACTAAATATTTCGCATGGTCGCCATGTTGGTTTTTATATATGTAGGTTCTAGAGTTATGTATTGTTACATGAAGATTATTGTGAACGTGTAGCATTCAAATTTCAATCGCATGATTAGGACACAAGAAGTAACAAGGAGATTTTAAAATTTTGCACAGCTGCCATCATGTGGTTATGGAAACAATTGAAATAAATTAGATGCCAGTGGATTAACATTCGTATAAGGATTTAATGTACCAAGTTTCACTGCACTCGGATGGTTAAATTGCGTGAAACATCCATGTGAATATTTATAATTCGCGTCGCCGCCATGTTGGATTTGTGCTCACCAGGTTATTGAAAGTCCTATAGGTGAACTTATGTTCACAGCCCCTATGAACATAAAAATATTCAGTTTGATTGCTATAATAGATTCGTAGATATTCAGAGCCGTCTAAATATTTTGGATGGTCGCCATGTTGGATTGTTAAATGTATAGGCCATAGAGTCGTGTACCATTAAAGGAAAATTATTGCGTAGGTTCATTATTCAAACTTTCACTTCGATCGCATGAATACGACACAAGAAATAGAAACTTAATTTTAAAATTCGCACAGCCGCCATCTTGAGGTTATGTAAACAATTGAAATAAATTAGATACCAGTGCATTACAATGTGTATAAACATTTCCTGTACCAAGTTTCATTGCGTTTGGAAAATTAAATCGCGAGAAAGGTCTAATTAAATTTTCAAATTCGCTTGGCCGCCATGTTCGTTTTGTAGTTCACCGGTTTTTGAAAATATTATAGATGAACTTCCAGTATTGCCCTTTATCTCCGTAAAAATTTCAGGGTGATAACGCTAATAGTTTCAGAGATATCGAATGCCGGTGAAATATTTCGCACATCTGCCATCTTGTGGTTATGTAAACAATTGAACGAACTTAGATGTAGGTGCATTACATTGTGTATAAACATATACTGTACCAAGTTTTATTGCGTTTGGTTGGTTAAATCGCTAGAAACGTCCATTTAAACGTCGCAACTTCGCTTGGCCGCCATGTTGGTTTTGTAGTTATCAGTTTTTCAAGTGTCACATAGGTGAACTTCTAGTAGTTCCCTTTTTCACCGTAAAAAATTCCAGGGTGATATCGGTAATAGTTTCGGAGATATTGAATGCTGGTGTAATATTTCGCACAGCCGCCATGTTGGATTGGTGAGACGTAACAAAATTTGAAGGACACGGTCGAGGTCGCCCGGAATAGTGTTATGAGCCTACCGAGTTTCATTGAAAACGCTCCAGCCGTTTAGAATTTATTAGGGGGACACACACACACACACCTCACACACACACACACACACACACACACACGGACAAAAGGTGATCTCATAAGCCTATTTTTTTTAAATTGAAAATAGGCTAAAAAGAAGTTATGCTGCCGGACCCTGTATATATATTAAAAATGAATCGCTAAATGTGTTGCTAAGCACAAAAATTGAGAAGGTGGACCAATTCGGCTAATTCTTTTTAGGCTATTTTCAATTTTGAAAAAAATAGGCTTATGAGATCATATTTTGTCCGTGTGTGTGTGTGCGCGCGCGCGCGCGCGCGTGTGTGTGTGTGTGTGTGTGTGTGTGTGTGAGTGAGTGCCCCCCTAATAACTTCTAAAGAGCTGGAGCGATTTCAATTAAACTTGGTAAGTTCATAGCACTATTCCGGACGACCCCGACCGTGCCCTTCAAATTTTGTTACGTCTCACCAATCCAACATCGCGGCTGTGCGAAATATTTCACCAGCGTTCAGTATCTCCGAAACTATTCCCGATATAACCCTGGAATTTTTTACGGTAATAAAGGGTACTACTAGAAGTTCACCTGTGTAAAAGATGGTATATTGGCTTTCACGGCCGGTGAATTAAAACTCAGCAATTCTTGTAGGTTTGTGCCGTGTCTTGTGTGGGGTTTCGCCTAGGACACCAAGCTAGGCTCATCGGCGGGCTCTTGGTGTCCCCGCCCGGACCCCCACAGGAGTGACGAACTGCGCGCCACCTCCCTTTATATAAGGTGCAACTGCACCACTTGACTACGAGAACTAAAAGTTCAAGCAGCTTAAACTCCCTTTGAAGGCTTCCAAAAAGATGGTATATTGGCTTTCACGGCCGGTGAATTAAAACTCAGCAATTCTTCTAGGTTTGTGCCGTGTCTTGTGTGGGGTTTCGCCTAGGACACCAAGCTAGGCTCATCGGCGGGCTCTTGGTGTCCCCGCCCGGACCCCCACAGGAGTGACGAACTGCGCGCCACCTCCCTTTATATAAGGTGCAACTGCACCACTTGACTACGAGAACTAAAAGTTCAAGCAGCCTTAACCTCCCTATGAAGGCTTCCAAAAAGATGGTATATTGGCTTTCACGGCCGGTGAATTAAAACTCAGCAATTCTTCTAGGTTTGTGCCGTGTCTTGTGTGGGGTTTCGCCTAGGACACCAAGCTAGGCTCATCGGCGGGCTCTTAGTGTCCCCACCCGGACCCCCACAGGAGTGACGAACTGCGCGCCACCTCCCTTTATATAAGGTGCAACTGCACCACTTGACTACGAGAACTAAAAGTTCAAGCAGCCTTAACCTCCCTATGAAGGCTTCCAAAAAGTTGGTATATTGGCTTTCACGGCCGGTGAATTAAAACTCAGCAATTCTTCTAGGTTTGTGCCGTGTCTTGTGTGGGGTTTCGCCTAGGACACCAAGCTAGGCTCATCGGCGGGCTCTTGGTGTCCCCGCCCGGACCCCCACAGGAGTGACGAACTGCGCGCCACCTCCCTTTATATAAGGTGCAACTGCACCACTTGACTACGAGAACTAAAAGTTCAAGCAGCCTTAACCTCCCTATGAAGGCTTCCAAAAAGATGGTATATTGGCTTTCACGGCCGGTGAATTAAAACTCAGCAATTCTTCTAGGTTTGTGCCGTGTCTTGTGTGGGGTTTCGCCTAGGACACCAAGCTAGGCTAATCGGCGGGCTCTTGAACTTTTAGTTCTCGTAGTCAAGTGGTGCAGTTGCACCTTATATAAAGGGAGGTGGCGCGCAGTTCGTCACTCCTGTGGGGGTCCGGGCGGGGACACCAAGAGCCCGCCGATGAGCCTAGCTTGGTGTCCTAGGCGAAACCCCACACAAGACAAGACACGGCACAAACCTAGAAGAATTGCTGAGTTTTAATTCACAGGCCGTGAAAGCCAATATACCATCTTTTTGGAAGCCTTCATAGGGAGGTTAAGGCTGCTTGAACTTTTAGTTCTCGTAGTCAAGTGGTGCAGTTGCACCTTATATAAAGGGAGGTGGCGCGCAGTTCGTCACTCCTGTGGGGGTCCGGGCGGGGACACCAAGAGCCCGCCGATGAGCCTAGCTTGGTGTCCTAGGCGAAACCCCACACAAGACACGGCACAAACCTAGAAGAATTGCTGAGTTTTAATTCACCGGCCGTGAAAGCCAATATACCATCTTTTTGGAAGCCTTCATAGGGAGGTTAAGGCTGCTTGAACTTTTAGTTCTCGTAGTCAAGTGGTGCAGTTGCACCTTATATAAAGGGAGGTGGCGCGCAGTTCGTCACTCCTGTGGGGGTCCGGGCGGGGACACTAAGAGCCCGCCGATGAGCCTAGCTTGGTGTCCTAGGCGAAACCCCACACAAGACACGGCACAAACCTAGAAGAATTGCTGAGTTTTAATTCACCGGCCGTGAAAGCCAATATACCATCTTTTTGGAAGCCTTCATAGGGATGTTAAGGCTGCTTGAACTTTTAGTTCTCGTAGTCAAGTGGTGCAGTTGCACCTTATATAAAGGGAGGTGGCGCGCAGTCCGTCACTCCTGTGAGGGTCCGGGCGGGGACACCAAGAGCCCGCCGATGAGCCTAGCTTGGTGTCCTAGGCGAAACCCCACACAAGACACGGCACAAACCTAGAAGAATTGCTGAGTTTTAATTCACCTATGTAACTTTTGAAGACCTGGTAAGTACAAAACCAACATGTCGGCCACGCGAATTTGCGACTTTTAAATAGACGTTTCTCGCGATTTAACCAACCAAACGCAATAAAACTTGGTACAGTATATGTTTATACACATTGTAATGCACCGACATATCACTTCGTTCAATTGGTTACATAACCACAAGATGGCGGATGTGCGAAATATTTCACCGGCATTCGATATCTCTGAAACGATTAGCGGTATCACCCTGAAATTTTGTGTGGAGAAAAAGGGCACTACTGGAAGTTCATCTATAAGACTTTCAAAAATCGGTTAACTACAAATCGAACATGGTGGCCAAGCGAATTTGAAAATTTTAAATAGATCTTTCTCGCGATTTAATGTTCCAACCGCAATGAAATCTGGTACAGGAAATGTTTATACACATTGTAATACACTGGTATCTAATTTAGTTCAATTGTTTACATAACCTCAAGATGGCGGATTTGCGAATTTTAAAATTAAGTTTTTATTCTTGTGTCGTATTCATGCGATCGATGTGAAAGTTTGAATAATGAACCTACGCAATAATTTTCCTTTAATGGTACATGACTCTATGGCCTATACAGTTAACAATCCAACATGGCAACCATCCGAAATATTTAGATGGCTCTGAATATCTACGAATCTATTATAGCAATCAAACTGATTTTATTTATGTTCATAGGGGATATGAACTTAAGTTAACCTATAGGACTTTAAATAACCTGGTGATAAGAAATCCAATATTCACATGGACGTTTCTCGCAATTTAACCATCCGAGTGCAGTGAAACTTGGTACTATACATTCATATACGAATGTTAATCCACTGGCATCTAATTTATTTCAATTGTTTCCATAACCACAAGATGGCAGCTTTGCGAAATTTCAAAATCTCCTTGTTACTTCTTTTGTCCTAATCATGCGATTGAAGTTCGAATGCTACACGTACACAATAATCTTCATGTAACAGTACATAACTCTAGGACCTACATATATAAAATCCAACATGGTGACCATCCGAAATATTTAGTTGGTTCTCCATATTGAGCCCGTCAAACGAGTTGTTTGGGGTTGCCACTAACCGCAATGACTTCCCAGACAACTCACCGTCTGGACACATACGCCGAAAAGGCCTGGATGTACTTCCTATAGGTCAGTGCGCACGAAGACGCAGCATCCCGCGGCGATCGGGCAGACACGGAGAAAAACGTGAGAGGATCCAAGAAGTACACCCCAGAAACACTTAGATTAAAGTGATAACATCCAGGCTTATGTAAACTCGAATAAAATTTATTTGAAAAATATGCAAACACCTGGCCTAGTTCGGAGGGTTAGTCTTGGGCTAATCCCGCAAGCTAAATAAAAAAAGTGTTAAAGTTGTAGATCCTAAACTGATTGCAAAGTGAAATAATCCTCGCGAAAGATCTAGTTACAAGTAATGCAAAAGCGGCAAGCTAGGGCAGTGGCACGTAAAGTACACCCTACACAAGTGAAATGGGTTACTTATAAGAAGTTAAATTAACAACAACAAAGATCAAAAGAATTTACGATGGTACCACTCCCTTATTTATTTTCAAATAAGTTAAATCTAGCTAAATCCTGACAATTACAACAAAGTAAACGGTGACTTACTACCGTAACAAACAAACATTTAATAACAAAGCTATGTGACAATCCAGTATAAAAAAAACCTATAAGTTCAACTTACTGACTATCAGGTACAAGGGTAAACATACAAAATTACACAAATAAATAAATAAATAAATAAATAAATAAGACACAACTTTCAGAAATCTTCATATTATTACCCTGCGTAAACGCAACAATACTCTTTGCATCCTTGGGTCATCTAGTGTTTAGTTATGTTGGTAAAAGCGTGATCCCAAAACACGTCTTACATTACTGAGTTGTCGTGTGCCACAAGTTGAAAACTAATGGTCCGCGACAACTCTGTCGTCAAAAATAGTGTTACAAAGTTAACAAGTCATTTCCCGCACGGAAATGTGAATGATCCAATGAGTTGGCCAGTTCGCATCCAATCGCAAGTCAAAGTACATTACAGTCATTATGGTTATTTTATTTATAACAATTAGTGTCGCCTCCGTAGCGTAGCGGTCATCATGGTTAGCTGCCGACCCGGAGGTCCTGGGATCGATTCCCGGCTCTGCCACGAAATTTGAAAAGTGGTACGAGGACTGGAACTGGGTCTACTCAGCCTCGGGTGGCCCAAATGAGTAGAGGGGGTTCGATTCCCCATCAGCCATCCTCGAAGTGGTTTTCCGTGGTTTCTCACTTCGTCTTCGGGCAAATGCCGGGATGGTACCTTCTTCAAGGCCACGTCCGCCTCCTTCCCTCTTCCTTGCCTATCCATCCTCACCATCCCTTACCTTCCCTCATGAGGCCCCTGTTCGCTTTGCAGGTGAGGCCGCCTGGATGAGGTGCCAATCCCACCTCACCAGTTGTATCCCTTCCGATTCGATGTTCCCAGCTCTAGGACACTGCCTGTAGAGGCGGTAGTGGTGAGTTCCCTCGCTGAGTCCGTGGGTTCCCCCAACCTGGAGGGTAAACGACTAAAAAGAAACAACAATTAGTTCTTCTTATTATTAGAAGCGTGATTATTATTTTGTCGTCGGTTTACGTAGAGTACTGGCTCATTCCTCAATGGACGCCTAGGCTTAAACTTGTGAAGTCTAACTAAGAACATCACTAATATTACATCGGCTCACACATGGCCGGAAATCACAATAACACGAGTTAACACTCGGTTCACAACAACACTGACGGGGCACAAAGCTCACCGTTGCAATCTTTACGTAATGACCTGGACAAAATTGGTCGAAGATATAAAAATCTGTACGACGACGCAACACAAGGCGTCACAACAATAACACAAGTCTATAAAAACGGTGTCAAAATATCTCATATAACAGACAAAAGCTTCTACTCATCATAATAGGCCCTCATGGTGTTCAAACATCTCGCTTCCTGAAGCGTTAACAATGGCAAATGGCGTCTAACGACGTAAGCAACATGTGACTGCAATAAACACTAACCTTGACTCAGAAATAATCAATACATTCCGTTACGTAGAAATATGGATGTGCGCATGCGCGTCGAGAAAAAAAAGTAGTCGTCTCACCTGAGCGCTGCGGATCCAATACAGTTCATAACATTCAACTATGCTTGTCAAAGCACTTACACTCCTCATCGCGTCTGGCGATGTAATACACTACACAGGCGTATAATCTCACAAATAGAAGTCTTTTCAGAAATAACGCTGGCTTAACATCTAATACAAGTAGTAATAAATAATCCGTGGTTTCAATTCCACGTAGAAATTCCAATGTCACTCATAGATAATGCCAAAATATTACAAAGATAATATTGTGGAGATGTTCCACTCAAAATATAGCTCTGGTGATGGGTAAAGATATTCCACTCCTAAAATTCAGTAAAACTTTCTAGTGTCTAACAGCTTGACACTGAACCAAACATAATAACAGTCGACAATCCTACTGACTGCTAGGTCGTCTTAAATGATACTGCAGCATCTGGAGTTCGATGCTGGGTTGGCATCTTTAATTATGCTCCCAAATGTTGTTCTCTCTAGAACTCATGTAGCTTCAGAGCTCACATTACGGCTTAAATAAATACATTCAAAAGGGTCATGATTACTGTTGATCATGAAACGACACGAGCCTGATAAACTCAAAATAAACTAAGCAGTGGTGTAAAAGGAGGTTCGCAAAAGGGTGTCATGAAAGTATGACTGAATAATGGTTGTCCATCACTCAAAAATCCTAATCTAGCCCATCTGAAGGGCTGACCAAACCAAATCTAAATGATTTGAGGTCTTGCCTAACCAAAATTAGAACAAATATCCTGCGAACACTCTCAGTTGCACCAATACACTGGTGACTAACTCACCTGGAAACAAACCATGATTAAACTATCTACAAAATTCCTGCCTGACTGGAGTCACAAGTTCGGTTAATTATGACTACAATCTACTATCTACTACCACAGATCAACCCGTACATGAGAAAAGATTAGACTCACTCAGAAGCCACCATATACTCTAACCGTGTGAAAGAGCGTCAGTTGCTGGTTATGGAGATGTTGTTTTTTGTCGCGGCTATATTTTGAATTTGAAGCGAGCGCCTGACTGAGTTGAGTTTCACTGCCGTTGGTTGCAGGCTGGATGAGATGCGCGGACGGCGATGCGCGTATGTATGCTAACACCTGACGATTTGCAGGGTCAAGCAGGCAGCTGTAAGGACAGACACAGTCGTGTTTGTGCAGTTAATCCGTGCAAAAGCGGGTGGCTTAATCAATCTTAAGTTACGAGTACCTGACCTGGAAGCCAAAATTAGCCCACAAACGAGGCATTGTTCAAATGTGCTCAGGATAGTTTTACTAGATGGGAATAGCTTTTGTAAATGCAAAGTTGTATTGGGTATGGCCCGAGCTCACAGCATATTCAGGGCTATGAGCTGGAAGTAACTCCTTACTTGAGTTATGTGAATGTAATACCGCATACCAGGCTAGCAATTGACATGGAATTAAGGCTAAACAGGTGTGTAAGCGTACTGCGATGACTACAGAAGGATTACAATCAAGTAACCGGGAACATTTCTGTGACTATTCGGAAGTATTTTTTGGGACGGTAAAACACCGGGTGATTGTCGTAAAATCAGTGACAGTATTAGACACGTGCTTTTTCATAGCAGAAGCTATGGTGTTAAGACAATCCGATCAGGACGTCATGGTAGTGATACGCCGGTATGAACTTTTGAAATCTACCATGAGTCGAGCCAGTATTATGGTGCGTTAAATATGAATTGGGTGACGATGGATGCTGACGTCTGGATACTTGGGACTTAGACCAGTGGAGCAATGAGGTTGACCTGTACGCATTTCCGTGTGCGGAGGATCGCGTGGGATTTTATGCTCAGACTAAGGGCATTCCGCAGGAACTTGGACCTTCTTCAAGAACATCTGAAATGGACGTGAGCCCCTTATTTTATTCTTAATATCTAGTACCAGTGAATATCAGACCTTAGACTATACCATTCAACCATGTAGGAATCGTTTTACACGCCATAGATCTTTATTTTCTGCATTATATTGAGACATAGGCATGGATCTTTTTGATGTAGTCCACTCTTCGAATTTTATTTTATTTATTTTGAGATAGCATATCCACGGTGGGCATATCATAGAATGAGTCTATTTCCGGAAGGCATACGGCTGTTCTATTTAGGCAGGAGTTTCAACCTGATTTTTCTTGTACAGTTCCGTGCATATTATTATGGCACATTGTTATTTATAGCGATCGTTTTGAGATAGTTTATTGGTAATTTGTTTATTTAAATGTAGTTCTTGATCATTTTGATGCAATTCGTCTTGGATGAGTTCTCATTGTCATTTATCGTAAAATGATTCGATTTTTCTGGTGGTTAAGGATTTTCTTTAAAATGATAATGCGGAATTATCATGTATGAGAATTTACATGGGGAATTAAGGAGGAATATTCATAACAATTTAATGGATCTTATGAACAATAGAACATGGTAATTATCCATGAGAATTTCATATTAATAATAATAATAAATGGATGAGTTTGGATAATTTAGGTGATGTTTCTTTAAAACAAATATGAGAAATTAACGTGAATTAATGCACATTGGATTGATAAAGCAATCGTAACGTAGTTTTGTTATTAGAGCAAGGTGTATCAATTAGGAGGATTTTTGTTATGGTGACAAGCGGATAATTGAACAGGTTAATTGAAGACAGTTACTTATAACATTCATATGATAAATCTGATAGGGTGATGAGTTGAATTGGGAATGCGCGTAGGCATTTGTCCCATTAATAATTAAGATAATCCATTAAATACAGTAAATATGACTGGATGGAAGTTAAATATGTGAAAATAATATGTAAAAGAATTATAGTTGTTGAATATAATGAAATGTTGGAATTTGGAGGATGTTGCCTCTTATTACTCAAAAGAAGGGCGGTGCCGCTGTTGCAGCCCCACGCCGCTATCTAGATCTTGTCATCAATGGAATTCTAGATTCTACTTTAATTTGCTCTAACCATAATTACATATTTTCTGGTTGAATGATGTAAACCTGCGGATAGATTAACATGCCTAATAATTTTGCCATCTTGCGATATCAAGGAATAAACTAAATTGATAAAGTGCATAAGAAATGGGGCATTTAAAATGCGGCCTCATGTTCCGATGAAAATTTTGAAATAGCTACGAATCATCCATAAGTGTTTGAAATTGGTTGGAATAATAAGGTTGAGTAGCAATTAATATCACTGAATAATTAATCCCATAATTTATTTTATTATCGAGGATAAATCACAGATCCATAATTTATTATTTCTAATATGAATATTCCTTGTGTGGGAATAATGAAATATAAATGGTATTATGCTTCTAATGGATCCATCTTTGTTCGACTTGGTCTGACTTGCATTAAGTTGTATAATTAACAATTCTAGTATGTTTTGGAATTTCTTCTCGTTTCATGGAAGAAAATATCCCATAGGATTATCCATGATTTTCGGAAATATGGAAAAGTGTAGAACTTCAGGAATAAAATTTTATTCAAGTGTGATAGGATGATCAGTGAACTACACAACTTGAATACTGTAAATATCGTTTATAATATAATAGAATACCATGATGGACTATTGATTTCATGGGTATTCTAACACAATGAAATGTTTAAAAGTTGACGTTTTCGTTGCATAATATTTTCTATTGAACGTGATTCAACACCTGCGATTAAATAGTAGAGGATCCCAGGGGGGGGGGGGCGCAGGATGTTATTTTTTCCAGGTGGTGTTTTAGTTTTCTCCCTGAGGATGCCCTTGTAAAGATTAGGATGGTTGAATGGATCAATTAAATTGATGCAAATTTTATCTTAATTGATACTGTGGTCATTCATGATTCTTGAAATATGCCTTCTGTCCTTGCTGTAGTGTGCATCTGGGGAACAGCAGAGCTTTTATTTTCTTTATTCTACACCTTTGTAGAATGCTCACTGTTAACCCCGAGATGTTTTTGAGTATTTGTGCTCGACTGTTGTTCGGATGCGCACTTGTGTGGTCGTAGGACGTTCGTCAAACGGTCACATAAAGTAAGATAGAAGAGTTTTGGCTGCCAACGTGTGTGGGCCCGAATTCGATTCAGTTTCTGATACGATTCGATTCCGAATTTCGATTCGAGGTCGATTTGTGTTTGTTCTTGCTGTTGTAGGATTCAGGATCATGAATGCGCAGTTTTCATAGTTTGGAGTGATTTGTTTGGTTTGTAGTGGTTGTTTCTGGTCATTTATTGTAGATTTTAAATTTAATAAGTCATCGGTATCGAAGTATCAATTTAAGGTCGTGTCTGAATATTCACTGTACTAGTAGTTTAGATTAAGTTTCCCCATCATCAGTTGACATCGTACCCCAGTGCTATAATTATTATTGTGAGTGGTCATGGAAGCACTTACCAAAATGATGGAGGAGTTGGGACAGAAAATCACAGAGAATTCCGCTTCTCTGGAAAAACAAATAAAAGAGAATTCCGTCTCTTTAGAAAATAAACTTGAAAATCAAATGAAAGAGAATTCTGTCTCTTTAGAAAATAAAATTGAAAATCAAATGAAAGAGAATTCTGTTTCTCTAGAAAATAAAATTTCAGGTTTAGAATGTAAAATCACAGAAAATTCGAACTCATTAAAAGCGGAAATGTTAGAAAGGATAGAAGCGATAGAAAGCCGGATGTCTATAAACATAGAATCATTCGATGATAAAATGTCTGAATCGGTAGATGCTAAGATTGAGGATAAAGTTGTGTCATTGGAAACCAAGATAAGAGACAACGCTAGGAGAGCTCAGGAGAGTTTCCTAAGTTTAGAAGCTAGGATCGTGGATTCGGGAACGAACTTAAAGGATAATTTATTCGCAAACTATGGCATTATGAAAGATAGTTTACAAGATAGTCGAAAAGCGATGAAGGAAGAGTTAGCTCAACATAAGGACGAGATTCGAAAGATGGTTAGATCATTAGAAATTAAAATGGAGGATAATGTTAGGAAAATAACAGATGATCTAGCGTCCTTAGAGATTAACACAACGAAGGAAAGTACGTTAAATACCACACAGGTAGTGCAGAGAGTTACTTCTGAATTTAGAGAAATAATTGTAGAACAATTAAAGGAAGGAGTTGTAGCAGACTTGAAAAATGAAGTAAAAGAAACTGTAATTAATGAAATTCAAGCTCAGGTTGTAAAAGAAACTCAGGTCGAAGTCAAAGAAATCAGGAATGCTTTTTCATCAGAGATTAAAGTTTTATCTGGAGATATTCAAGCCATTAGAGAAAGTATAGAGAAATTGAAAGATCAAGAAACTGTTGTCGAAGAGAATCTGAAAAAATGACAGAAGAGTTGAAAGATAGTCAAGTAGGGGAAGAAACTGAAAGGCAGAATAGGGATGAAATGTATGAATTCAGGAAGACCATTTGTGAGTTAGAAAAGAAAATTGATGATTATAGATCGAAAGCGGATACAAAACAAGACAGCATAAATGAAAACGCTCTTTCGAATAGAGAAAGGTTGCCAGAGTTTGGGAAGTCTGAAGAAATTTCTACTATTCGCACTTCTACTCCGATCACGCTCGTTAAAAGTTACGAAGAGGGACCTATAAAATTTTCAGGGACTGGAAATGTCTCTACTGTTGAATTTCTGCGCGAATTAAGAGATTATCTGAAGGATGCTTAGGTGAATAAGGAAAGAGAGATGAGAGTGATTAGTAGATTCTTAGATGGACCAGCACTCGTATGGTTTAGGGCTTTACGATGTAATTTGAGAACCTATGACGAATTTGAGCAGGCACTCTTACGTAAATTTTGGTCGCCGGAGACGCAACAGAACATCAAGGCCGAATTATATGTCAAGCGGTATTCCACGTCACAGCCGACCAAATATTCAAGTTACTTTGCAAATCAACTTGCCAAATTGCAATGCTTAGATCCACCAATGCCAACGTACGAGTTAATCCCAGCTTTGATTAGACAGTTTCCTTTGGAAGTTCAACGGTGTCTCATTTCTGCGAATGTGGAGAACATGGAAGAATTTGATGAAGTGTTGCAACGTCTAGATCATTCTAATGCTCAAATAATAAGCAAGAGTCCCAGGCCGCATATGCTGTTTTCGCCGATCGACAATGCCAACCCATGGCAGAACGGAATAGAGAAGAGCAAACGTCGAGGGATTATCAAGATAGAAGAGAAAGAGATAGTGGACGTCCTTACATAAGGCGAGGAAGATGCGGAAACAATTGGAATTCGTGGAGAAGACAAGGATACACGAGACCATATGACAGATCAGGATACAATAAATCTTACGATAGAACGGATAATGAAAGGTTCAAAAATCAACAGAGGCAGAACCTTGAGCAAAGAGGAGAAGAAAGTAAACAGTATTTGAAGGAAATGGAAGAGGCAAGAAATAAACCTGGTACTTCTGGGACAAATAATTCGACACGTAAAAACGAAAAAAACTTCGATTTCGGAACAAGGAAATCAACAGAACTAATTACTACACATTATGTTTCCAAAATCGTGAAATGGGAAGTTGAGGATGAAGACTTGATTCTAGAAGAACAGGAAGGAAAAGAGAATGGACCAAGAACTAGGCTACCCATCATTGTGTGTGAGGTGTATGGAAAACCAGTGTATACTTTGATTGACACAGGAGCGATGCTTTGTTTGGTGAGCGAGAGGTTGTACGCCATATGGAAGTTGACCGAGGAAATAGAGGAAATACCAGTATCCGGAATCAAGATTCAGGGAATCATCCCAGACAAGATCACAACCTGTAAGATTCAGCTGTACTTGAAGGTCAAGATTGGGGGATGTGTCTTTGAACATATCTTTGTCGTTATGAAGGACATTGCACATGATTTGATCCTGGGGACGGATTTTATCAAGAGATATAGAGCTGTTATCGATATGGAATCTGATACGATTAAATTCCATCATGCGGGAGAGGTCCATTTCGAAGAGGAAGATAAATTCACCGTGGGAGAAGTTCGAGGGGCCAAGGTTTTTGAAGGTTTAGAGATATGTGAAGACGCCAATGAAGTAGTTGAGCATGTTCCAGTTATAGCCAACCTTTAGGAAGAATTCGTTGATGTCTTTGATACGACACCAGGAGAGATTCAGAACTTTGAGTACAAGATTCAAGTATGTGATGATAGCCCATATCATGCAAAGGTGTACCAAATTCCAGAAAAACACAGGACTAAGGTGAAGGAGATCATTCAGGATCTTGAGAAAGATCAGATAATTAAAAAGTGTGTGACATCCTATGTAAATCCGTTAGTGGTGGTGCAGAAACCGGATGGAAATTTGAGAATATGCCTAGACGCGAGGTCATTGAATTCAAGACTGTTGCCAGAGTATGATAGACCTCCAGTGATAAAAGATCTGTTAAGGAAATTTAAAAACAAGAAATGGTTTTCTACAGTGGATTTGACTTCGTCATACCATCGTGTAAGGATAAGTGAGGATTCTCAGAAGTTTACGGGATTTTTATTCGAACAACAGACTTATGTTTTTAGAAAACTTCCATTTGGGATGAAAACCTCAGGAGCAGTTTTGATACGTGCCATGGATCAGAACCTAAGTAATGCGGTCAAGGATACTGTCATAAGTTACGTGGATGATATTCTGATAGCATCGGAGACTGAAGACCAGCCCTTAGTTCATCTACGGAATTTGTTTATGGACTTGAGGAAAGCAAATTTCAAAGTTAACCTGAAAAAGTGCCAATTCTTTAAGAATGAGATTAGATTTCTTGGACATGTCTTGGATGGGAACGGATATAGACCAAATGAACAAAAACTTCAGGCCATTGCAGAATTTCCCAGACCTACTCGGGTAAAGCATGTACGTCAATTCTTGGGAACTTGCCAGTTTTTTGCGGGACATTGCCATAAATAAACGGAGATAGTTGCACCCCTACAGGACTTGTTAAAAAAGATAATAAGTGGAAATGGAACGATCCATGTGAGGAATCATTCAAGAAGGCAAAGGAATTAATGCTTAATAGCGTCAAGTTGGAGTACCCTGATTTTGAGAAGAACTTCATTATCGAATCGGATGCATCGAATATAGGGATAGGTGCCATACTACTCCAAGAGGATGAAGATCACACTCGACACTATTTATCCTTTATCAGTCGAAAATTGAAACCATCAGAACGCAATTAGTATACTACTGAACTAGAAGCTTTAGCGATCATCTATGCATTGGAAACATGTAAGAAGTTGCTTCTCGCACATTCGATTATAATCAGAACTGACCATCACGCACTAGAATTTATACTGAAGACCAATTTCGCCAGTGACAGGGTCACTAGATGGGCATTATTCGTGCAACAGTTTAACCTCACTATTGAACATCGACCAGGAAGGAATAACTTTGGGGCTGATTTGCTAAGCAGAGTTGCGGAACCTACTCTTCGAGTATTGCCTATAACCCTCCTGCAAGAAGATGATGATACTTTGCGTAGACTTGAGAGAATACCCCAAGCCCAGAAGCGATATGGACCTTTGAGGAATATTTACAGATTTCTACACAGGGACATGGATCCTACAGATGATGAATACCTAGGGATGGAAAGGATGGCTAGAGATTATGTATTGTTAAATGGCATCATATACAAGTTCATTGATTCCGAACCTACTAAATTACGAATAGTAATTCTGCCTGGATTACTGGAAGATATAATATGGTTAGCTCACAGAAGCTCAGGTCACACTGGAGTGGACAAAGTGGTATGTTTGATAATGGAGAAGTTCACTTGGGATCATTTGAGAAATACTGTCCGAGAGGTCATCAGGACCTGTGATTTGTGTCAACGCAGCAAACACGATACGCAATTGTTGAGGGAGGAACCTAGATAGATTTAACAACAAATTGTATATCCGCCTTAGTCAATACATAAACGAAAATAGATTATAATTACACTTGCTCCTGGTACATGTTTCGGGGATTAATTGCTTGTATCCCCTTCATCAGCCAAGACAAATATTCGAAGAAAGATATAAGATAGCGTAGCACTCAAAAAATAAATGGCTATTTAACTTAATATGGTGCACCATATAAGTAGGTCACAGGAAAATGTTGAGCAAAACTAAAAACATATATGTAACAGCGAAGATATTCAGCCATCAAAACACAGAGAATCAGTGGACAGTTAATTCGTAAATCCGCTCCAAAACACTGGTCGAAGCTTGAATTGGCAAAAATCACAATACTTCACCATATGGACACAACCAATGAAGAAACCTTATACTTAACAGGTCCAAAATCAAATGCCTGCATACGAACTAGACGAGCGTGGAAGGAACAACTTCAAATAGCAATGAGGTTAGCTCAATGCATAACCTGAAAGAAGCATTTGATTTTGGACCTGTTGAGAATAAGGTCTCTTCATTGGTTGTGTCCATATGGTGAAGTATTGTGATTTTTTGCCAATTCAAGCTTCGACCAGTGTTTTGGAGCGGATTTACGAATTAACTGTCCACTGATTCTCTGTGTTTTGATGGCTGAATATCTTCGCTGTTACATATATGTTTTTAGTTTTGCTCAATATTTTCCTGTGACCTACTTATATGGTGCACCATATTAAGTTAAATAGCCATTTATTTTTTGAGTGCTACGCTATCTTATATCTTTCTTCAAATATTTGTCTTGGCTGATGAAGCGGATACAAGCAATTAATCCCCGAAACATGTACCAGGAGCAAGTGTAATTATAATCTATTTTCATTTATGTATTGACTAAGGCGGATATACAATTTGTTGTTAAAACTATTTAGTACGTCAATACGGAACCATCATGGAAACTAGTTTAAATAATAGGAGGAACCTAGGCCTATTATTCCATCGAAGCCATGTGAGTTGTATGCTACCGATATCTACGGACCTCTACCTAAGTCCAAGCGAGGTAACCGATACATTTTGGTCACGGTTGATGTTTTCAGTAAGTTTACCATGATCCATCCGATTCAGAAGGCGAACTCCAGATATATAATCAAGAGGAATAAAGAATGTGTTATTCCCGTTGCGGGTAAACCAGAATTTTTGTTATCAGACCATGGGTCCCAATTCACATCCTGGGAGTTTAGGAATGCTATGAGGGAGTTGGATATCACACAGGTATTGTGTTCAATACGGCATCCAGAGAGTAACCCGGCCGAACGACTCATGTCAGAAATAGCGAAGTTTTGTCGTCTTTATTGTGCAAACGAACATTTGCGATGGATGGATGTTGTTCCTATTATGATGAATTCGATTAATTCCACCATACATGAAAGCACGGGGCATATTCCTTCATTACTACATCTTGGAGAAAAACCTATACGACCGTGGGACGGAATCGTATCTATTCCTCCTTAGATAGAGCCTAACAGGAGAGGACGTGAAATGGAAGCCTTAGGAAGATTACGGAGACAGGCAGAGAAACGGAACAGAAGGGTTAGAGGAAGAAGATTTAGAGATCCTTTGAGAGAGGGAACTTTGGTATTGATCAGGAAGCCTACTCCATCTGATGTTAGCAACAAAGTCTATTCCAAGTTTGCCAGTTTGTATAATGGACCATTTCGGATAGCCCAGAGCTTAGGTAATGGTAGTTACCGTTTTGTGGAGATTGTATCTGGTATCACCGTGGGGACATTCAGCGTAGCGAATCTCAAGATGTATTTTAGAAGAACCAGATAAGAAGAAGGACGAAAAAACAACAGGAACAATAAAAATAAAAATGGGGATTTTTATTTTGGGCCATGTGTAGGGCGGATGTAACCGTGTGAAAGAGCGTCAGTTGCTGGTTATGGAGATGTTGTTTTTTGTCGCGGCTATATTTTGAATTTGAAGCGAGCGCCTGACTGAGTTGAGTTTCACTGCCGTTGGTTGCAGGCTGGATGAGATGCGCGGACGGCGATGCGCGTATGTATGCTAACACCTGACGATTTGCAGGGTCAAGCAGGCAGCTGTAAGGACAGACACAGTCGTGTTTGTTCAGTTAATCCGTGCATAAGCGGGCGGCTTAATCAATCTTAAGTTACGAGTACCTGACCTGGAAGCCAAAATTAGCCTACAAACGAGGCATTGTTCAAATGTGCTCAGGATAGTTTTACTAGATGGGACTAGCTTTTGTAAATGCAAAGTTGTGTTGGGTATGGCCCGAGCTCACAGCATATTCAGGGCTATGAGCTGGAAGTGACTCCTTACTTGAGTTATGTGAATATAATACCTCATACCATGGTAGATTTCTGGCTAGCAATTGACATGGAATTAAGGCTAAACAGGTGTGTAAGCGTACTGCGATAACTACAGAAGGATTACAATCAAGTAACCGGGAACATTTCTGTGACTATTCGGAAGTATTTCGGGACGGTAAAACACCGGGTGATTGTCGTAAAATCAGTGACAGTATTAGACACGTGCTTTTTCATAGCAGAAGCTATGGTGTTAAGATAATCCGATCAGGACGTCATGGTAGTGATACGCCGGTATAAACTTTTGAAATCTACCATGAGTCGAGCCAGTATTATGGTGCGTTAAATATGAATTGGGTGACGATGGATGCTGACGTCTGGATACTTGGGACTTAGACCAGTGGAACCATGAGGTTGACCTGTACACATTTCCGTGTGCGGAGGATCGCGTGGGATTTTATGCTCAGACTAAGGGCATTCCGCAGGAACTTGGACCTTCTTCAAGAACATCTGAAATGGACGTGAGCCCCTTATTCTATTCTTAATATCTAGTACCGGTGAATATCAGACCTTAGACTATACCATTCAACCATGTAGGAATCGTTTTACACGCCATAGATCTTTATTTTCTGCATTATATTGGGACATAAGCATGGATCTTTTTGATGTTGTCCACTCTTCGAATTTTATTTTATTTATTTTGAGATAGCATATCCACAGTGGGCATATCGTATACTGAGTCTATTTTCGGAAGGCATCCGGCTGTTCTATTTACACAGGAGTTTCATCCTGATTTTTGTTGAACAGTCCGTGCATATTTTTATGGCACATTGTTATTTTTAGCGATCGTTTTGAGATAGTTTATTGGTAATTTGTTTATTTAAATGTAGTTCTTGATCATTTTGATGCAATTCGTCTTGGATGAGTTCTCATTGTCATTTATCGTAAAATGATTCGATTTTTCTGGTGGTTAAGGATTTTCTTTAAAATGATAATGCGGAATTATCATGTATGAGAATTTACATGGGGAATTAAGGAGGAATATTCATAACAATTTAATGGATCTTATGAACAATAGAACATGGTAATTATCCATGAGAATTTCATATTAATAATAATAATAAATGGTTGAGTTTGGATAATTTAGGTGATGTTTCTTTAAAACAAATATGAGAAATTAACATGAATTAATGCACATTGGATTGATAAAGCAATCGTAACGTAGTTTTGTTATTAGAGCAAGGTGTATCAATTAGGAGGATTTTTGTTATGGTGACAAGGGGATAATTGGACAGGTCAATTGAAGACAGTTACTTATAACATTCATATGATAAATCTGATAGGTGATGAGTTGAATTGGGAATGCGCGTAGGCATTTGTCCCATTAATAATTATGATAATCCATTAAATACAGTAAATATGACTGGATGGAAGTTAAATATGTGAAAATAATATGTAAAAGAATTATAGTTGTTGAATAAAATGAAATGTTGGAATTTGGAGGATGTTGCCTCATATTACTCAAAAGAAGGGCGGTGCCGCTGTTGCAGCCCCACGCCGCTATCTAGATCTTGTCATTAATGGAATTCTAGATTTTACTTTAATTTGCTCTAACCATAATTACATATTTTCTGGTTGAATGATGTAAACCTACAGATAGATTAACATGCCTAATAATTTTGCAATCTGGCGATATCAAGGAATAAACTAAATTGATAAAGTGCATAAAGAAATGGGGCATTTAAAATGCGGCCTCATGTTCCGATGAAAATTTTGAAATAGCTACGAATCATCCATAAGTGTTTGAAATTGGTTGGAATAATAAGGTTGAGTAGCAATTAATATCACTGAATAATTAATCCCATCATTTATTTTATTATCGAGGATAAATCACAGATCCATAATTTATTATTTCTAATATGAATATTCCTTGTGTGGGAATAATGAAATATAAATGGTATTATGCTTCTAATGGATCCATCTTTGTTCGACTTGGTCTGACTTGCATTAAGTTGTATAATTAACAATTCTAGTATGTTTTGGAATTTCTTCTCGTTTCATGGAAGAGAATATCCCATAGGATTATCCATGATTTTTGGAAATATGGAAAAGTGTAGAACTTCAGAAATAAAATTTTATTCAAGTGTGATAGGACGATCAGTGATCTACACGACGTGAATACTGTAAATATCGTTTATAATATAATAGAATACCATGATGGACTATTAATTTCATGGGTATTCTAACACAATGAAATGTTTTAGTTGACGTTTTCGTTGCATAATATTTTCTTTTGAACGTGATTCAACACCTGCGATTAAATAGTATAGGATCCCAGGGGGAGCGCAGGATGTTATTTTTTCCAGGTGGTGTTTCAGTTTTCTCCCTGAGGATGCCCTTGTAAAGATTAGGATGGTTGAATGGATCAATTAAATTGATGCAAATTTTATCTTAACTGATACTGTGGTCATTCATGATTCTTGAAATATGCCTTCTGTCCTTGCTGTAGTGTGCATCTGGGGAACAGCAGAGCTTTTATTTTCTTTATTCTACACCTTTGTAGAATGCTCACTGTTAACCCCGAGATGTTTTTGAGTCTTTGTGCTCGACTGTTGTTCGGATGCGCACTTGTGTGGTCGTAGGACGTTCGTCAAACGGTCACAATACGCAGGTTCCAATATTATGGTGTAACAGAGATTCAGGATGGTTGGCAATATTCCATAAACCAGCTCGGACATCGAGCTTATACCACTCCATTCTTCTCGTTCGGCTTCTCGTCTCTCGAGCTATGATCTCCTCCTGCTGGTCAACGGTAGGGTTGATGTCTCCTCGGATTTCAATTTCCAAGTAGGTGTTGGTTAACTCTCCTGCCATGGTGTAGATTTATCTTCTCCGTCGAATACTCCTCACATGGTGGTGTCTACTCCATTACAATGGTCATCATTACTGTGGTAAGGGTAGCGTACACGTGGTTGACGTTTAGATACATATTTAAATGATCACACGTGTTTTCCACTGATTCTATCGTAAGCACAGTATAATATTAAAGTGAATCACTGGCTTTATATTGCAGACTTTCAACAAATGGCCTTATCAATGTCTGCTTCAATGCATTTACCTGACACGTGGTGTCAGCAATCAGAGATCCGAATATTCTAACACATCCAGAAATATCGCACAGATCTGGTGAAAAATTTAGCAATAAAGTGCGGCGTAACATATGGTAATATTATGCACTTTCACGTAGATGGATGGTTTGTAAATCATGTTCAAGATACTGTATTTAATCACTCTTGTGAACATGCAGCATGGCGTTCACACTATGAAATATGGTGTTACTAACACCGGAAATATTCTTCATAAATATCACAAAAATATGGCACTAGACATGTGCATTTCAGTAATTTATCACTGGTAACAATTCTGATGAGAAATTCTAATACACTCATCGTCTGTCGTAGATGATTATGGATTTATCTTATCACCTCGTGGACGTAATATTGCGGTGATCGTCTCATGGACGTGAATTATACACTTTTTCACTCACAATAAAAATTATACTTTCTCGCAGCGATGCACTGCACACATACGTGCGAAAGTTATACAAATCAACGACGTAGCCGGATACACAATTATAGTTCATCACCAACTTGGTGGACTTACGAAATCATCGTCACTTAGGACGGACTAGTGTACCACGTCTGTAGTCGACGGCTGTCAAACAGTAAGAAGCAATGAGTGTAGGGGTCTCTGCCTCGTGCAGAGCCAAAGTTGAGTCGTTGACGGGTCCATTTCCTGCCTTCAATCTACGGTGTTAATACCTTTTTCCTTAAATTATAAAGTCGGTAAACATAGAAATGTTTCCTTGAAGCAGCATTACATAATGGTATGATCTGAGACTTTTAAATGCAAAATAGATAATACTTGTGCTCAGAATAAAACATTCTGGTGAGTGTCCCGAGTCAAGACAACTCCCATTTCTTCCTGAACTTCCCGCGCTGTAATAGGGCGCGTTCTGTTCCACTGACACAACTTGTTCCTCATAAATTCAAACTAATATCACCGAGCCATGAGCTTCTCCGGGCTCAATATCTACGAATCTATTACAGCAATCAAACTGAAATTTTGTGTGTAGCTAGAGGCAATTAACATAAGTAGGATATATGAAAATAGGCTGTATAGTTCTTCAGGAACTACTTGTTTTTTTTCTTCAAATATACGTTGAAGTCAGAAAAAGGTTCTTATGAAGAGAAAAATTGGAAAAAGTACCCGTAAAACGTAAAAATCCCATTTTCAGGGCCTAACAATACGTTGTTATTGTTACTGGTGTGGCCAACAGGTATCGCCACGGGCAGAGACAATTCAAAGACTTTATGTATGTTTCCATATACACTCATTTCAAGACTCATGCCGCCTTTAAGACGCGAGCGGAGAAATTTTTGGTCGAAGAACTCGAAATAATATTAATGAATGTTCGAGGACCAACATCATTTACGAATTGTGTGGTTCTTACAGAGAATCCTGTCTACGTTTCCAACTCATTGGGATCAAACTCTCAATGATGCTGTAATTTCTTCACAACCTCATCAAATACGGTCATTTTTTATAATAAATCAACATGCTTCCCATCAAAACCAATTGATTTATGGTTAAAATTCAAAGACGATGTGTGTGACGATATCTTGCCTCAAATGCGCATTTCAACACGAAGTCCACATTTACAAATCAGTGAAGAAATGTGCAACAGGGCGTTGATATCAATTACGAACATGTTCTTGTTGATGTTAAACAAACTATTATCTCAATTAGGCATGGCCGCAACCAATCACCCGATGCACAACGCTTTTAATCAAGAGTTGCAACGATGCTTTAAGTGAGTCTGTACGAAAAAGTCATCCGCTGTCGAACCAACAACAAGAGTATGTATTTGATACTCTTATGAAATTTGTAAATGATGGAACTGAAGGGAATTACTTCTTGAACACTCCCGGGGATACAGGAAAAACGTTTTAATTTAATTTATGTTAGCGAACATTCGCTCACACAATGAAATTGGACTCGCACTTGCTTCATCAGGCATTGCAGCGGTCGAACAGCCCATTCAACGCTAAAATTGCCGTTGATTATAAAAAGCAGCGAAACTCCGACCTGCAACATTTCGAAGAACTCTGCAATGGCAAAGGTTTTGCAGTAATGTAAATTGATAGTGTGGGATGAATGCACGATGGCACATAAAGAGTCTTTGGAGGAATTGCAGCGGTCGAACCATGCAAGATCTGTGGAGCAATCAAAACCGATTTAGTGGTGCGATGAATTTGTTAGCAGGAGATTTTCGTCAAACATTGCCAGTGATTCCTGGATCAACGCCAGCTGATGAACTCAATTCATGTTTAAAGTCCTCCATTTTGTGGAAACAAATCAAGATAGTAAATTTAAGTAAGAAATGGAAATGGCAAATTCTCTTCAGACGATTTCACTGGCTGCATAACATTTCTCGACGTTTTTTCTTTAGTTTACTGAGTCAAAAAACGAACTCTTTCAAAAGGTGTTCCCAAACGTTGCTCAAAATTACAAAGATCACATTTGGTTGAGCTAAAGATCTATTTTGGCTGCCATAAGAAAATGAAAATCCACAGCCTGCTTCCAGTCTCCGACCGGGTCAGGAATGGAATGAATGAAGCCCCCAACTAGCGGCGAGGATATGAACTGTGCCGGCTGCCGAGGCCTGACGCACTCCTCTGGGGCAATGATTAAATGAATGACTGATGAAATGAAATGATAGTGGAGAGTGTTGCTGGAATGACATTTTGACAGGGAAAACCGGAGTATCCGGAGAAAAACCTGTCTGCCTCCGTTTTGTCCAGCACAGATCTCACATGGAGTGCCCGGGATTTGAACCACGGACCCAGCGGTGAGAGGCCGGCGTGCTGCCGCCTAAGCCACGGAGGCCTGGCTGCCATAAGCACGGATGTAAATGAATTAAATTTCAAAATTCAAAATGAAATTGCCGGTGATTTGAGGACATACAAATCTGTTGATTCCGCTACCAACCAAGAGGATGTCAACTATCCACCCGAATTTTTGAACTCGCTGGATTTGACTGGATTTCCGCCTCACAATCTTCAATTAAAGGTCGTATCGGTGGTCATAATGTTGCAAAATATCAACCAACCGCTTCTTTGTAACGACACATGGCAATCGGTGAAAAAATTCATGTGATCGACAACCATTCTAAAGGGAAAGTACAAAGGAGAAGACGTTTTGATACCACGCATCCCAATGATTTCCACTGACATACCATTTGAATTGGAACGAGTGCAGTTTCCCGTGCGGCTTGCTTTCACTATGACCATAAATAAATCACAGGAGCAGTCTGATTGCGGAATTAATCTTGAAAACCCATGTTCTCGCTTGGCCAATTGTATGTTGCCTGTTGCCGTGTAGAAAACCATCAACTTTGTTCGCTTACATGCCAGATAATCAAACAAAGATTATCATTTACCATAAAGCATTACAATGGAAATATCATTTAATAGAATCATTTTCCTTGGAACTGGTCAGTATTATTAAATGTGCAAGAAGTATTTCATTATGTGGCAGTACGTTATTAGCCACATCCAAGAATTGTGATCATGTGAGGAACACACTTACGTCAGTGAAAACAGCAGTTTCTTATTTTATTTTTATGGAATTTTATATTCATAGTGTTCATTGGAATCAGTGTTTTCTATGATAAATATTTGCCCCGCAGAAAGAAGATTACGTTTTGGCACATTATCTTCACAGAATAAACTTATCAAATTACTCGATTTGCAACGGGGGATAATTATGGCTCAGTGAGAGATTTGAAGACCTACCAAACAGTTTCCATCAACGCAACAGTCAGTCAGGGTTATTTCTGGGTAGTGATATGCTGATATCGTTTCGAACATTTCCTTAGTTACTATGAAGATACTAGTATTGCAGCTACCGAAAACACGTAGCTTCTTAGTAACTTTTGGTAGCAGTAAAAATTTAACTCATTTCATGTTGATGATGTAGTGAACTGCATTATTCTGATTTTTGCGTGCAGTACAGACTGAATTGGAGTTCAATATATTGTCATTTATTTTGGCAGAACGACGTCTGTCGGGTAATCTAGTTGAATATAACACGCGACCATCTGAGAGGAGTATTGGTTTGGAAAACGTAGACTAAGTGGACACATGCAAATCCCATTAGTCCCTGTGGATCAGTGACACGCCACAAGCTTTAACGATAGTTCACTGAGAGTTATTCCCTTAATTGTAGTCTATATATATTAACAAATAACTCTCCCACATCAGTCAGTATGTACAAAACAACTCAGTGATCAACGTGGTATGCGCAAGTGATCTTGGAGTTGCTTAGAATGTGTGTGTGGAGAATAACCATTCTGTGTGAATAGACGTACCGGTACTTATCTTGTACAGAATATATTTAAAAAATTCACTGACCTGAAAGTGCTAAACCCTCCTTGGACTCGAACTCGAGTGTTTCTAATAACCAGCAATATCAGTTCACTCACTAACTGCCTGCAATATAAAATACTCACAGGTCAGCTCAGCGGTGGTGCACTTGGCTAATTTCGTCAAGAGACAAACAAGGTTTGTATATTTCACCTCCCATCTCGTTTTCTACTATTTCGTCCTCACAAGAAAATTCCTTTGATTTCTACTGTTAGTTGCCGGGATATTCAACCATATTGAGGAGGTAAGGGAGGTCTACCATCATGCGTTAGCATGAATACGTCTAGTTCGTCAGACATTGTGTTGGGCATGTGACTATGTGTACGTTGTACAATATGTGCTGCTTGGATAGCACCACGTAACAAGGGTTGGTTGGTTGGTTCCTTAGTTTAGGGGCTGCGGTCATGTAGCCCCGTGTACTTTGTGTGTGTGTAGAATCTGTCTGATAACCAGTGTTAATTGTGATGGCTGTATTACTGTGTGTTATCTGTCTTTAATTCAAGTAAGAACTGAAGACTTTAATTTCAAGTAGTCGCTACTTTTGCTACCAAATGCTACCGTCCACGACAGCTAGTGGTGAACTTGGCTACTACTAGATGCCATCGCAACCAGCGCCTGGTGATGAACGTTGGAACTTAAGATCATTAATCAAACCTAACCTACAAATTTTGCTTCACACAAGTTCAGTTAATAGAAGGTTCTTTTACATGCCATAAATCTATGACATTGGCCCGCCGGCTTTACAGTCCCTCCGAAGGAAGGCATACTGAGGGATGTTTAACCTTCTTAAAAATTCCGACGACTTCGGCCGGGTTTGAACCCGCGACCTTGGGCATAGAAGCTCAGCATGCAACAACTACGCGTGATCGTTACCAGTTCCATGCGGCTACAGATTCCAGCCACCTGGTGTCTTTCTCTTCTGATATTATTTTCGCTTCAATGAAAACCAGCCAAGGAAGGAGTAATTAATTGCAATTTTAATGTTAGAAACATTTTTAAATGACACTGGTTAGTTGGTTCCTCAGTTTAGGGGCTGCGACAACGCGGTCATGTAGCCCCGTGTAGAATCTGTCTGATAACCAGTGTTAATTGTGATGGCTGTATTAGCCAGTGTTGTCTGTTTTTAATTCAAGTAAGGACTGCAGACGATCAATTCTTCAAATGTTTCCTACTTTTGTTACCAAATGCTACCATCCACGAAACCTAGCTGCGTACTTGGCTACTAGATGCCATCGCAGCCAGCATCTGGGGACAAGCGTTGGGACTAATATAGCGTTATCAAACTAACCTACAAAAGTTTGTGAAGAATAAGAATTTTCAATCTTTCCGCCTATTCAATACTTTAATTTATGTGGTGGAGTTTGCCCCAAAAAACTCCAACTCATAGAGGGAGAACAGCAACAAGCATTAGCTTGGATTCAATATCATTAGGGTGAAGCAATAAGACTGAATTATGCGTTAATGTAAGGGGCTGAAGGATTTCACAATTAAACATAATAGGTAACAAATATGCAATTTATTAATATACTGTTTAAGTAAACACAACTTCAATTAATAAGCACCGAAGAAAATACTTGAGTTTCTTATTAAAAGTTCATGGCAAAGATCAACTTTGTCTTCTTAAAATAGAAGAGGCAATAAAAATGTTCTATAAATGAGTGCTAAAAAATTTATCTTATCTTTGGCGACATTTTAGTGGAGGGTATGACCGGAGTGAATCATCCCTCAAGCGAAGAAATGTATACAAACACAGTCACGTATGAACATTTGTCAGTCCCAGTAGGCAACCCACTCCACACATTTGAGAGGTATCACTGATGTTGTTGTGCACTGGAGAGATTGGAGTATGTTTAGAAACTTGGTTGGTCCTGGCTGACCACGGCGCGTAGCAACTACTGTTGACATTCCTTCCTTGTGCCTTTCCTATCTGCGAGATAGTGCACCATGAAGATTATTATTATTGGTCGTAGATGATGACTCTCACTGCGGTACTTGAAAGGTCTTGGCGAGAATATTTGAAGATTATTGGTCTCAGAGTGGTGACCAAAAAGCAGATTGTCACATGTTGAGAGTAGAAAGTTGGCCGTAGAGTAAGCCCGAAGAATAGCGGCCCAGAGTGGCCCGTAAAGTCATGGCCGAAGAAAGGATGAAGAGTGGCACGTCACCCAGAAGATTACTCGAGGTTATATAGCGGCGAAAACCCGCCGAGGAAGGCAGCTGACCAGAAACACCGCTGCTATTGGTTGGCCAAGGAAATGACGTCACAAGCTCGTGGCGACAGCAGGCAAGCAGCAGACAGGCTCAGTGTAGTCGTTGTAGTGATGTGTTGCGGAAGCCTTAAACACTAGGTGAGTAACTACACTGACCGGCAAAAAAAAGTGGAACAGTAATTTTAAAAGTATAAAATTAGTCATGAAAAAGATGTAATCACATTTTAAAAGCTTTTCACGCATTAGGACACACATCTGAAACATCCGTGAATAGAAATTGACATTTCTTAGGGTGGTTTATTACCACCAATTACCCCCAATCTTCGATGAGCCTAACAAGCTGTCATGGACGCTAAGGGTGGAAACACTCGTTTTTAGTGACCAGTGTTCCCGTGCAGTGCAGTGCAAAAATTAACACTGTTTTGTTTGGCAAAAAAAAAAAAACAGCCCAAAAGAACATTAGTAAAATATAGAAAATTGTTAGATTTGTGAAATGTAACGAAATTTGTGAGTTAAAGCGTGTTGTAAAACATGTTTCAGTATTTTTTGTAGCCAACCATCTAACATTTACATGAATAATGCAAATATTGGAAAACCTATACATTTTAGTGGAATAAATTAAGAAATTACATAAAAAATTGAAGTGTTCCACTTTTTTTGCCGGTCAGTATATAATATCTATGAATTAGGTGATTAACAACAAGTTTATGCATATAGTTTAATCAATTAATACATTTCCAAAGAAATAATTATCATTCGAGGATCTCGGTAACAAGAAACAAATTTGACCCACAAATGGGCCAAGCTAAACATTGAGAGTATCACGAAAAGTGACCATGCTCCGAGAACTCCGAATGAAAAAACAACAACAAAAGAATCAGTCAAAACAAACATGGATAACAGACGAGGAGTAAACTAAGACTCGCAAGGCAAAACAGAGATAGCAGAGATAGGTCTAGTGTAAAGACCTTTATTAGTTAAAACAGGGTTGTCCAACCTTTAGTTACCCGAGGGCCAATCAAACTTTAGTATACGAATGTGAGGGCCAGAGACATTCCGGAAAGAAAACGTATTACATATTTTACTCAAAAACATTTATTAAAATGTACATTAAAAGAAGTTTAATATTACTAGTTTAATATACCACTTCATTTTACAGTCGAGAAATCAATGGGGTGATAGGTACTGCTTTCCTGATGCAAGTGTATCAATTTCCACTGTAAGTTCAGTATAGCAAAGTCTCAGGCTCGATACCAGTGACGCACTTTCAATTTGATTTCTCGTTTTTGATTTAATTTGTTTGAGAGGAGAAAAATCACTTTCGCACGCATACGTACGGCCAAGCAGCGATAACACTTTTTAGTCTGGTAGAATGGGTCTGCCTGAAGATCACAAATTTCCATTTGAAGGTCGCAGGGCATCTCACTCACTTCAATATCCATGGGGTTGTTGAACATTGCAAGTTTTGGTTCTAGGCAGTCAAAATCCTGGAATCTGTTCTGGAACTCTTTCTTGATATCTACCTAGGTATTATTATTTCATGAAACATACTAAAATTTTAGTCACTTGTTTCTTCTTTCAACTTCTGACAAGATGGGAAGTGTGCCACATTATTTGCCTTCAATGCAATTTGCATTACATCAAGTTTGTTGCGGAAGCCCTCAATATGTCCATAATGCTGGGATATATTTCGTTTTCTGCCTTGTAGTTTCAGGTTTAAATCATTTAGATGGGAAGTTAAATCTGTCAGAATAGCAAGATTATTTAAAAACTGCATTTCTTCCAGTTTTTCTTGATACTCATGCCCAATGTTTTCATTTTTGAGAAAAGCAAGAATTTCATTCCTCAACCCAAAAAACTGTTGCAAGCAATTTCCAGTACTTAGCCAACGCACATCACACTTCAATGAAATGTCACCATACTCAGCTTCCAAATTGTCCAGGAATACAATAAATGCTCTGTGTCTACAGGCTTTATTGCCTCCTCTTATTAAATTTACAGTATTTACAGCAGTTTTCATTGGCTGACTGAGCCTTATAATTTTCCACAGAGAGCCTCCTGGTGGATAATGCAGTAAAAAAAAAACATTCACTTTTCTTTACACAGTCCTACTAAACCAACATTAGGACCAACCATTGCTTTAGCTCCATCTGTTGCAATGCCAGAGCACATCACCAAACCTCCATATTTAGAAACGAATCATCCAGTGCGTTAAATATGTCAATGCATTTTTTGCTGGCTTCTAATGATCTTAATTCCAACAGTTCTTCGGGAATTTCAAATTCTTTGTTTATTTTTCTGTCAAAGATAAGGAGCTGGCTGATGTCAGCTATATATGTGCTCTCATCTAGAGCTAGCGAATAAAATTCACATTTTTTCCAAAATGCTCTTGGGAGAACCTGAAACTTCACCAGCCATATCATTAATTCTTCTACTAACTGTCTGATGAGACAAGGAAACTGTTTCAAAATTTGTAGCCATCCTATTATCTCCAAAAGAAGATGCCATTTTTACATATCTCTTAATGAGCTCACCATTCCTACAAGACTTTTTACTTTTAGCTACGGTAGCTCTAAACATACCTCATAAGATGCCTTTAAACCGGCAGTGCTTGATGTTTGCTGATATATTCTTCTGTCTTGGTAGTTTCAGCTTCAAATCATCAAACACACAACTTCTGGCACTTCCCTGGTATTGATCGTATTTTGATTTATGCAAGCTGGTATAATGTCTAGTCACGTTATACTTCTTCGAAACACTTAAGACTTGAGAACAGATAACACACTGTGGTTTTCCATTATGATCAACAGAAAAGTAACTTTCCTGCCACTTTGACTGAAATTGTCGTTTCTCATCTTCAACACGCCGTTTATGAAGTCCCGCCATATTAGGAACCGCTCTCGCAACAACGATGACAGCATACTCTCGTCGTACTATATCTCTCGAACAACCTCTCTCGTCAAAAACAACCTCTTCGAACAGCCCTGCGCTCCCTTTTATATGGATATCCGCCGCTGCACACGAACTAACGCGAACTTATCGGCTGCCAACCAGTTGTCGCTTGGAGGCGGGGCAGCTTCTCGTGCCGTACGCATTCGTGGAAAGACAACTGTGATTACTGGCGTATTTTTCGGGATCTTTCCTTTCCCATCTGGCTCCTTCGTAACATTACTGAATGAAATGAAAATTGAAGTAGATTCGCCACGGATTATAACGGTCGAAGAAAGGCTAGGGCCAACAAAAATGAACAGGCGGGGCCGCATGCGGCCCGAGGGCCACGGGTTGGACCACACTGAGTTAAAACATCAACAACTCTGACGCGTTTATCACGGCCAAAGTGGCAGTGAATAACTCTGCCTAGGTTCCACACGAGAGGCGGAGATGGGTCTCGAAGAAGAACCATGTCCCGCACTCGTACATCTGGTTGAGGAAGCCGCCACTTCTCACGCCTATTTAGCAAGCTGAGATACCCTAACTTCCATCGGCACCAAAAGGAACAGCGCAAAGATTCTACTTTTCTCCAAAAGATAGGTAGGCCAGGATCACAGCGTCGAACCAGCAAAGGCGGAGTAGCAGCAAGCGAACAGCCAATCAGGAACTGACTGGGTGTTAAAGGTAAAATATCCTTAGGATCGTTAGAAAGAGGAGTCAGAGGTCTGGAATTTACGATACCTTCAACTTGAGTACTTAAAGAGTTGAATTCCTCATAAGAATGTACGGCAGGACCAAGAGTTTTCTTAAGCTGTCTCTTAGTATGTTTGATGCAGGACTCCCATCGGCCCCCATGATGGGAAGCATAAGGCGGGGTGAAATGCCATTTGAACCCTTTAGAATAGGAAAAGTTGGAAATTTTTTCTTTAGCAGAAGGGGAGTTTAACACTTTTTTCCAGAGATCAGAAACACAAACATTTTTGCATTATCTGAAAAGACTTCAGATGGAACACCCTTTCTAGCAGCACATCTAGAAAAGGCGGCCCAAAAATAAGATACAGAAGCGTTCGTTACCAACTCGAGGTGGATAGCCCCCGTCACCATACATACGAATAACGAGATGTAAAGTTTACCTAAGATTTTGCGCTTAGATGAAGAGGGAATGGTCTGATATACGTAAGGACCGGCGTAATCAATCCCAGTAAGAGCGAAGGGCTTACTAGGTTCTGAACGAAATGGAGGTAAATCACCCATAATCTGCGTGGCGGGGCGTAGTTTAACCTTAAAGCAAGGTACACACTTTTTGACAACAGAAGAAACCTCATGAACGCCATTAATGACCCAGTAGAATTCACGAATTAGACAGAGCAAGGTGCCAGTGCCAGCATGAAGGTGTTTATAATGAAACTTTTTTATTATAAGTGTAGTGATAGGATGCTTTGAAGGAAGGATGATGGGATGTTTTTTTCCCACCCTCACAACTAGACATAGCTAATCTTCCACCCACACGTATTATGCCGTCTTGGTCTAGAAAAGGAGTGAGTGGTGAAAGCCTGCTAGACTTGGGTAAGTCTTTACCACTTATAAGAGCTTGCTTTTCAGGAGCAAATACTTCCTGCTGAACAAGCAACAAAATCTTGCGAGTTGCAAATTCTAACTCTACTCTGGTGAGAAAAGGTTGAGGCTTCAATGGTTGATCAATTACTAAATATTTCCACCGGAATATGTAAGACACTACACGAATCAATTTATCAAATGAAGAGTATCTCTGAAAAAGGCTAGTAGAAGTAGAAGTAAGATGCGACGTGACAGGGTCAGCGCGGGCATCAGGTACTTCTTCTACAAATTGATTAGCTAAGCGAGGCCAGCAAGATGATTCCTGACTTTGCCAAGGAGGACCATTCCAGTACAGGTCTGAAGAAATCAATTTTTTAGGCGTGCAACCACGTGATATTATATCCGCGGGGTTTTCACGGCTGGGAACATGTCTCCATTGTTCAGAATGGGAAACTTCAAGAATCTTAGAAACGCGATTTGCCACAAAGTTATTCCAATGAGAAGAAGGCTTGGAAATCCAAGCTAGTACAATAGAAGAATCACTCAAATAAAAAAAAATGTGCGGGAAAATTTTAACTTTAACATTTAGTTTAGTAGCTTATTCTGTTGCCATTAAAGCAGAACATAATTCTAATCTCGGCAATGATACCGTTTTAAGTGGAGCAACTTTGGATTTAGCGCACACTAAATTAGAAAATCCAGGGGCAGTGGCTGAGGAACGTCCTACTATGTATGCACAACAGCCATAAGCCCGTTCTGAACTATCAGAAAATACATGCAGGTCATACTGCTGGCATAAGGGATTATAAATTAAAAGGTGGGGTATAGAAACCTTGGAGAGATCCAGCAAACTACTGCGATACTCTAACCATTCTCCTAAAAGAGGAAAAGGGAGCTTTTTATCCCAGTCAGATTTTAATGACCAAAGCTTTTGCAGGAAAATTTTTGCAACAATGACTATAGGAGCAATATATTGCAAAGGGTCAAAGATCTTTGCGATTTCTGACAGAACTTGTCTCTTAGTTACAGGGGGAGATTCTGACAAATGTACCTGATAAGAGAAAGTATCAGAAGAAGGACACCAAAAAACACCCAATGCTTTTACGGCTGCTTCATCAGTAGGAATAGCAACAAATTCATCAACTGGAACCTCTGATGAAAATTTTGATATAAATTCAGTAGAATTTGAAGTCCATTTATGGAGGGGAAAACCACCTCCTAGGAGCAGGGATTTCAAATCTTCGCACACAAGGAGTGCTTCAGAAATATTAGGGAAAGAATACAAGAAATCGTCAACATAAGATACCGTTTATAATGCCTCAGAGGCCAAAGGATGATACAGATGACCATCTTGCTCGGCTAACATGTGGAGAGACCGAATCGCAAGAGAGGCTGAAGGCTTCAGGCCATATGTCACAGTCTTCAATCTAAATATCTTTATAGGTTTGGAACTCTCATCGCGCCACAATATTCTTTGCAGATCTTGCTGCTCAGAATTTACGAGAATCTGCCGGTACATCTGCTTAATATCGGAGATTACAGCAATAGGAAACCGTCGAAAATTAAGCAAGACAGAGGTGAGATCTGTTTGAATAGCGGGACCACATTGTAGGTATCATTTAAAGAGACTCCATAGGAAACTGGTGATGAGCCATTAAAATCTACTCTTATATTGTCTTGTGTTAACAAATTTTTCCATACCGGGTGATGATTTAGATAAACTATTTCCTTAAAAGGATGGCCAATTTCTTCTGATTTAGAAATTACCTCCATGTGATTGGACGATTCGTATTCCTCCATAAAGGAAGCATACTGAGTTTTAACAGAAGCATCTCGTTTGAACCGATTTTCAATAGCAAATAGCGCCCTGAGTGCTCTGGAATGTGAGCCCGTAATGGCGGGAGGATCAGGAATACGTGGAAGAGTTACTATAAATCTGCCCTCAGCAGTACGAACAGTGGTTTCCTTGTATAACTTTTCACAAATTTCGTTAGAAGAAGAAGAAGAAGTAGCCTGAACATTCTCAAGATCCCAGAACTTGGTCAGCTCTTGACTCAAATCGACACCAACAAAATAACAATCTGTTACAGTTTGAATAGGATTACGATATATTTGACCAGTAGTGATCTAACCAAAATCAGTTCCGCGGAAGAAAACATTAGGAGCAATTTTTACTTTATTGGAATGAAGACATTGGCAAAATACGCTTGAGCTGAAAGAAAGCTCTACGGGCGAAGCTCTGTTGAAATGAGGGTCAGCTAGCTGGACAAAATTCGAGATATTCCAAGTTTGAATAGGATAAGAAGTGCCGGGAATATTGTTGCCTATAGACTTGATCATCAAACAATCTAATTGCAACTGCGTACCAAGATTATTAGAGTCCTTCAGATCCACTTTAGCAAAGCTTAAGGATTGCAATTTAGAGCAGTTTATTCCTGTAACCTCTATTGAGGTAGGATGTTTTGGGAGACCTAACTTTTGTACCGAAGATTCACTAATAAAATTGTTAGTAGCGGCATTGTCTAATAATCCCCGGACAGATACCCATTTCCCGTAAGCATTTTTCAATAGAACCTGCACGGTAGATAATAAAACCTGAACTTTGCCAAGCGAGGTAGAACGTTGAGCATACGACTGCGCACTATTTGAGAAGTCTCAGAATTAGACTTGGTATTGGGACTGCTTGGTCCTGATAACCGTGATCTTTCATGTCTGTGCAAATGGGAATGGTGTCTAGCCTTACAATGAAAGCATAAACGTTGTGAACGGCAATTGTTTAACATATGCGTTCCTGACAAACAGTTAAAACCATGTTTTTTATTCGTAATTAACTTTCGCCTTTCATCTACCGATAAAGATTTAAATTCATCACAATTTTATAAATTATGCGATTGCTGTCACAGACCGCACGTTTGTATTTGGTTAGGTGACCGAGCATCAACAGGAAGAGCATGTGATCTTAAAATTCTTTGATTAGAACTGTTAACCTTCTGTTTACCAGGCATTTAATGTACTTGCATCCAATCTTGCAGAAATGAGGTGAACTAGAAATAAATCCTAGTGATTTACAGGTTGGTTTAAATTGGACAATGCTCTGACGTGTAGTTCTGCAGTGTCAATCATCTTGCGAAGTGATAAGCTGTTGTCTGCTTGCACGTTAGGTAACTCGAATAAGCTTTGTATATGGCGTTGAATTGATAAACGAAAGTTCCCATATCTATCCTTAAGAAGATTCAGAGCAACTTCATAATTATCACTGGTCAAAGAAAGTGCTTGAATCAGGTTAAGTGCGTTGCCTTGAAATGCCAGACGCAAGTAGTGAAATTTTTGAATTACCGGGATAGAAGTATTCTCATGTACTAAATAATTAAATAATTCAAAAAATGGCTCCCATTCTATGTCCTTACCAGTGAATTTGGGTATTTTTAATTTGGGTAATACAATGCGTGAATAAGATGTAGAAGATGCTGCAGAAGTTTGATCTTCTTGCTTTTCTTTTAAAGTTAAAGCCATAATAAGCTGTTTAGCTTCAGGAAATCCCTGATAGTATAATTTTTCAACTTCCAACCAATCACTTTGCTGGTCCGGGTGATGAATTTCTATACTGCATTGTATCTCATCATATTTCTCAAAGGCTTGTTCATAATTATTAAGCCTCTGCGAAATTATGTCAAGATTACGCTCTTGGGGTTCAAGCTCCGTTAAAAAATTACGAAACCGTGTGAGCTTACCCTTACAAGAGGCTTTGGCGTTGCTGAGTTTTTCATCAAGGTTAGGCATGTTGAAAGTTGTTTGTTACTCACGTCAATATTGTGACTTCGAGTACTGGACGCTAGAGGTTGACAGCTTGCTAGGTAGTAAGGTTTAGTCTGAAGCGGAAGAAACCGGATTTGCTTACGTTTCTCTCCTCTTCTGCTGAACATGCGCCTCAGGCTGAAACTTACAATTTGAATTTGTGTTGAAACACAATAAACAAAAATTGTTAATGTTTAATGTGAAATCCAAGATATGAAACTTGTAACATTCCCAGGGTGCAATAGATATGTTTCCCGGGGGTGAGGCACCATAAATATGGTGGAGTTTGCCCCAAAAAACTCCAACTCATAGAGGGAGAACAGCAACAAGCATTAGCTTGGATTCAATATCATTAGGGTGAAGCAATAAGACTGAATTATGCGTTAATGTAAGGGGCTGAAGGATTTCACAATTAAACATAATAGGTAACAAATATGCAATTTATTAATATACTGTTTAACTAAAAACAACTTCAATTAATAAGCACCGAAGAGAATACTTGAGATTCTTATTAAAAAGTTCATGGCAAAGATTAACGTTGTCTTCTTAAAATAGAAGAGGCAATAAAAATGTTCTATAAATGAGTGCTAAAAATTTATCTTATCTTTGGCGACACTTTAGTGGAGGGTATGACCGGAGTGAATCATCCCTCAAGCGAAGAAATGTATACAAACACAGTCACGTATGAACATTTGTCAGTCCCAGTAGGCAACCCACTCCACACATTTGAGAGGTATCACTGATGTTGTTGTGCACTGGAGAGATTGGAGTATGTTTAGAAACTTGGTTGGTCCTGGCTGACCACGGCGCGTAGCAACTACTGTTGACATTCCTTCCTTGTGCCTTTTCTATCTGCGAGATAGTGCACCATGAAGATTATTATTATTGGTCGTAGATGATGACTCTCACAGCGGTACTTGAAAGGTCTTGGCGAGAATATTTGAAGATTATTGGTTTCAGAGTGGTGACCAAAAAGCAGATTGTCACATGTTGACAGTAGAAAGTTGTCCGTAGAGTAAGCCCGAAGAATAGCGGCCCAGAGTGGCCCGTAAAGTCGTGGCCGAAGAAAGGATGAAGAGTGGCACGTCACCCAGAAGATTACTCGAGGTTATATAGCGGTGAAAACCCGCCGAGGAAGGCAGCTGACCAGAAACACCGCTGCTATTGGTTGCCCAAGGAAATGACGTCACGAGCGAGCTCGTGGCGACAGCATGCAAGCAGCAGACAGGCTCAGTGTAGTCGTTGTAGTGATGTGTTGCGGAAGCCTTAAACACTAGGTGAGTAACTATAATATCTATGAATTAGGTGATTAACAACAAGGTTATGCATATAGTTTAAGCAATTAATGCATTTCCAAATAAGTAATTATCATTCGGGGATCTCGGTAACCAGAAACAAATTTGACCGACAAATGGGCCAAGCTAAACATTGAGAGTATCACGAAAAGCTTCCACAGGTGTAGTTAGTGGATGGTTTTTGATGTGTAACATCTTTCCGCTCGGTTGCTGGATAGCTTAGTGGGAGTTATTTTGAAAATTGGGGACGGAAGTGGATCGGAACGATCGAGCTGGCAGTGGTGGATCGAACGGTAATATGCACTGCCTGCTCGATCGATCGAATGGAAGTGTACTAGCTGGCAGTGGTGGAAAACGGAAGTATGCACTGCCCGCTCGATCAATCGAACGGAAGTGTACTAGACGGCAGTGGTGGAAAACGGAAGTATGTACTGCCCGCTCGATCGATCGAACGGAAGTGTACTAGCTGGCAGTGGTGGAAAACGGAAGTATGCACTGCCCGCTCGATCGATCGATCCAGCGAGCAGTGGTAAGACCCAGCTGGCAGTGGTACGAGAAACAATGTGGAATGTATATGACACACTGAATGGAAAACGCTCATGCGAACTCTGGTGTCAAGTGACTGAAACAAATGACATGCAACATGTTCGAAGTCTTCGTATCAGTATTTAAATGGTAAAATGCCTTAATATCAAACATTGTAAGTAGTCGGCATTGTGTTTCTGCACAATGGCTATTCAAATATTAACCCACATAACGGTAATGCAGTCATCAATATAATGTAATCGTTTTAGTTATACGAGAATTGAGCAAGCCTTCATGAACTATTACTGAATACATTCTCTTTACTCACAAGAGGGCCAATTCATAAGGCATTTTAAACTCAATTTCACGCAGGAACATTATCGAGAAACATTACGAGCCTTACAGTAGTCGCATTTGATGTGTAACATCTGACATAGAAGAAACCTCGCGTGAAATTGATGATACACCGGTATTTTATAGTATTATTGGCACAAATATTAATCTATTGTAAAAGGGAGTGTTTTACAGATATTGTAGTTTATAATACGGAACTCATTTTATTAGATGATTTGTAGCTTCCACCAGCACTAGCCTAAATAAAGAATACGATATGGATCAACTAGATTAATAGACGCGACACCGCTTATAACCTTAAATTCCGTATAAACAGGTCCTCTTGATTCACAGACCAACACGTAATTGCATATGGATTCTGTTAAAATGAGTCATATTGATATGATAAATATCGTTTAAAATGATAATCTGGTAGCAAAAATACCTACACCGCCCAGAAATCGAACCCAAGATCTCTAGATTCACAGTCATACGCACTAACCCCTCGGCTACTTCGACTACGCCAAAGTCGTGCACAAGATGGTGACTAATTTCCACGTTCCAATAATACTGCATTCAGGCTGGCGGTCCATGGCTTCCATCACAAGACATGCCGCATAACTTCATACCACAGCATCTCTGAGAAATGCGTGTGCATACAGTGCAACGAAAAGTGCGACAAATACCACATCCTCTTATGCAAGAACAATACAAGATCATTAATGGAACTTAGTTCTGAAGAGTAAAGACATAGATACATCTCAAACAATCAAATGTATTAAAAAATTAATGTATGGACACTTGGCTGCAATAACTCTTGATTAATAATACTGCATTACGGAATTAAGTTTCATTTATATTTTGCTTGTTTCGATAATGTTCCTGCGTGAAATTGAGTTTAAAATGCCTTATGAATAGGCCCTCTTGTGAGTAAAGAGAATGTATTGAGTAATAGTTCATGAAGGCTTGCTCAATTTCCGTATAACCACAACGATTATATTATATTGATGACTGCATTTCCGTTATGTGAATTAATATTTGAATAGCCATTGTGCAGAAACATAATACCGGCAATGCCGACTACTTACAGTGTTTGATATTAAGGCTTGTTTTATTTATTTATTTATTTTTATTTTTAGTCGTTTACCCTCCATGTTGGTGGAACCCACGGACTCAGCGAGGGAACTCACCACTACCGCCTCTACGGGCAGTGTCCTAGAGCTGGGAACATCGAATCGGAAGGCATACAACTGGTGAGGTGTGATTGGCACCTCGCCCAGGCGGCCTCACCTGCAAAGCGAACAGGGGCCTCATGAGGGAAGGTAAGGGATGGTTCGGATGGATGGGCAAGGAAGAGGGAAGGAGGCGGCCGTGGCTTTGAAGAAGGTACCATCCCGGCATTTGCCCGAAGACGAAGTGGGAAACCACGGAAAACCACTTCGAGGATGGCTGAGGGGGAATCGAAGCCCCTCTACTCATTTGGGCCACCCGAAGCTGAGTAGACCCCGTTCCAGTCCTCGTACCACTTTTCAAATTTCGTGACAGAGAATCGAACCCAGGACCTCCGGGGCGGCAGTTAACCATGCTGACCGCTACGCTACGGAGGCGACTTCATTACCGTTATGTGGGTTAATATTTGAATAGCCATTGTGCAGAAACACAATACCGGCAATGCCGACTTCTTACAATGTTTGATATTAAGGCATTTTACCATTTAAATACTGATACGAAGACTTCGAACATGTACCATGTCATTTGTTTCAATGACTTGACACCAGAGTTTGCACGAGCGTTTTCAGTATGTCATATACATTCCACTTGGCCGAGAGTGCGTCATGGTATCAATTTCAGACACCGCGCGCTGATTGTTTCTCTTACCAGTGCCAGCTGGATCGATCGATCGAGTTGGCAGTGCGTCTTATACTTCCGTTCGATCCACCACTGCCAGCTAGGGCACACTTCCGTTCGACGATTCGAGCGGGCCGTGCATACTTCCGTTTTCCACCACTGCCAGCAAGTACACTTCCGTTCGATCGATCGAGCGGGCAGTGCATACTTCCGTTTTCCACCATAGCCAGCTAGTACACTTCCGTTCTATCGATCGAGCGGGCAGAGCATACTTCCGTTCGATCCACCACTGCCAGCTCGATCGTTCTGATCTACTTCCGTCCCCAATTTTTAAAATCACACCCAGAAAACTATCCAGCAACCGAGCGGAAAGATGTTACACATCAACAAGCAAAATATAAATGAAACTTAATTCCGTAATGCAGTATTATTGGAACGTGGAAATAAGTCGCCATCTTGTGCACAAAAATTGCGTAGTCCAAATAGACGTGGGGTTAGTATATACAATCTCAGGCTTTCACGGCCGGCGTTAGAATCTAAGAAGTGATTATCCGGGCTGTTAGGCCGTGGTCCAGTAGGGCTGTTGTTTCCCGACGTTTCAGCGAAGATCGCCATTCTCAAGGGTCTTCTCTTTCCGCTGGTCTACCTCTGACCATCGGAAAGAGAAGACCCTTGAGAATGGAGAACGCAGTCTTCGCTGAAACGTCGGGAAACAACAGCCCTACTGGACCACGGCCTAACAGCCCGGATAATCACTTCTTAGATTCGTGGGGTTAGTGCTTATGACTGTGAATCTAGAGATCTTGGGTTCGAATCCCGGACGGGGTAGATATTGTTGATACCAGATTATCACTTTAAACGATATTTATCATATTTATATGACTCATTTTAACAGAATCCATATGAAATTTTACGTGTTGATCTGTGAATGAAGATGACCTGTTTATAAGAAATTGAAGGTTATGAGCGGTGTCGCGTCTATTAATCTAGTTGATCCATATCGTATTCTTTATTTAGGCTAGTGCTGATGGAAGCTACAAATCATCTAATAAAATGATTTCCGTATTATAAACTACAATATCTGTAAAACACTCCCTTTTACAATAGATTAATATTTGTGCCAATAATAGTATAAAATACCGGTGTATCAACAAGGTTTCTGCTATGTAAGATGTTACACATCATATGCGACTACTGTAAGGCTCGTAATTTTTATTTTGATGTGTAACATCTCTCCGCTCGGTTGCTGGATAGTTTTGTGGGAGTGATTTTGAAAATTGGGGACGGAAGTGGATCGGAACGATCGAGGTGGCAGTGGTGGATCGAACGGAAGTATGCACTGCCCACTCGATCGATCGAACGGAAATGTACTAGCTGGCAGTGGTGGAAAACGGAAGTATGCACTGCCCGCTCGATCGATCGAACGGAAATGTACTAGCTGGCAGTGGTGGAAAACGGAAGTATGCACTGCCCGCTCGATCGATCGATCCAGCGAGCAGTGGTAACACCGAGCTGGCAATGGTACGAGAAACAACAATAAGCTCGCGGTGTCGAAAATTGATACCATAACGTACTCTCGGCCATGTGGAATGTATATGACATACTGAACGGAAAACGCTCATGCGAACTCTGGTGTCAAGTGATTGTAACAAATGACATGGTACATGTTCGAAGTCTTCGTATCAGTATTTAAATGGTAAAATGCCTTAATATCAAACATTGTAAGCAGTCGGCATTGCCGGTATTATGTTTCTGCACAATGGCTATTCAAATATTAACCCACATAACGGTAATGCAGTCATCAATATAATATAATCGTTGTAGTTATACGAGAATTGAGTAAGCCTTCATGAACTATTACTGAATACATTCTCTTTACTCACAAGAGGGCCTATTGATAAGGCATTTTTAACTCAATTTCACGCAGGAACATTGTCGAAACAAGCAAAATATAAATGAAACTTAATTCCGTAATGCAGTATTATTGGAACGTGGAAATTAGTCACCATCTTGTGCATAGTATTTGCGTAGTCGAAATAGCCGTCGGGTTAGTGCTTATGACTCTGAAGCTAGAGATCTTGGGTTCGAATCCTGGACGGGGTAGATATTTTTGCTACCAGATTATCATTTTAAAGGATATTTATCATATCAATAGGACTCATTTTAACAGAATCCATATGAAATTATTTGTTGGTCTGCGAATGAAGAGGACCTGTTTATAAGGAATTTAAGGTTATGAGCGGGGTCGCGTCTACTAATCTAGTTGATCCATATCGTATTAGGTAAATTTCATTAGAAAGCTAACTATTGCAATGGGTGCTGCGCCCGAATTCTCCAATCAGCACCTATATCCGCTGCACTGTAAAAGATTGCAGACACGTAGCTACCCAACTCACAAACTTACCATTGTCTGCTAAGTAAAAATTGGGAATTCTAGGATCATACAGGGTATATTTATTAAAAAATAGTACTACCAGCCTAGGTATAAATTTCTACTAGCATTTACATTTAAGCAATTCGAGAAACTCCGATCTCGAGGGGTGATTAGGTCTGTCTATAGTGAGCGCCTGTATCCTACCTAGCAGAACAATTTTCGGCGTTGACAAAATGAAAACGATGTCAGCTAAGATAAAATTGGCTAATTCGCTAAAAAGCGCCAGCCGTCTATTGTGCTATGGAAATACACACATGTCCCTGATGTATATCGATAATTAGTGTCTACCTGACACTACAAGAAAAATGAAAATTTAAGATAACCTAAAAACGTGGAATTTATACATAATGTCCTGAAAATAAAGGTTGGAGAATTCGGTACTCCACTGATTCCTTCTTCTCTCATTGAAGAATATAGCATTCCTTTGATATTACAAAAATTAAACACAAAATTTATTACAAACGATAAACTCGAGTGAAGTTCCTCAGAACCTCCACTGAAATATGAAAAATTATGAAACGGCGTGATTTCAAACATTACCCTATATTATACATTGCGTTTCATATTTGAACCGTAGTTCCACATCTAAATATGCAAGATCAAAATGTACTCAGTATTAAATATATATTCCTATGTACAATGATTTGTGATTCGCACAAATATTAACTTAACTGTGTTGAAATGATTTACTTTCCTTTAATATACATGAGTCTTTACTACTCACACTTCCTGAACAAACACCGTAACTTTATCGGTTGAAAGTATAAATACTTGTCTAAATCAAGAGAACATAGGTGTCAAACGTTTAAGTTCAGCACTGCTCTAACTTTGTCTTCTCCCATTTGATTATTTAATTTCGAAAAATTCCTGAAATTCTTTGCTCGACTTACATTTTCTTTGATAAACGTGAATATTCGAAGTGCATGGCATTTTACCTTCATTCCTCTCTTCCGTTCCAAAATTATACAACAATCACATTATTTCTTAAACACCCTGTACAGAACTTGCCTCAAATGCAATTAAACGATGTCACATTCGCTGTGATCAATACTAGGAAACATGACTCCTGAGTCTCCTTTTGTGAAAATACGTAACTCATTTACGTCTACGATTCCTTTCTTGCACGGTATTCCAAATCTAAACCCCTTTCAGTGCATTTTCTCAATAAATGCAAAGAAAATCAGTAACTCTATTAAATATCCACTACCATTGTGAACATTGTTCAAGAAACAAACTTTAACAAACTCCTCTATTCTTATACAAAATTTCCTCGTGGCTATAAATTCAAATCTTTAATTACTTTCTGTACAATTACTTTTATATCACCCTGTGATTTAACTTTCTTAACTCCTTTACACGTATTTAAATTCAGTTATTACATTATTGTAACTTTCAAAGAATTGTCAGCAAGAATTCATATTAAAAATGATATAAGTGTGTCCTCTCTTCCTGTGAATACAAATTTCTGAATTTAATTCAGTTAAGTCCAGCTGATTTATTTTCAGACAATGGGTAGACTTATCTAAATTGCCCTGTCTCTTCCTGTGAATACAATAAAGTCTTAGCTATCTTCGTGAAATATTTTGTTTAATAAATTTTATCTAGGCTTTTTAATGCTCTAAATGTTTTATTTGACACATATAAATGTTCTTGGAACATCTTTGTTACTAGGAAATGTGGTTTATTACGTTTACAGCATAGTTCTACATAACTATCTGTTTCATTACAATTAATTTGGTATTTATTGATTTAATTGTCTATATCAATTATCTAGACTACCTTTTACCAGATTTTGTGTCGTGTAACAATCCATTATTTCACACAGTTGGTTTATAATAAATTTCTGACACTCGAATCAACATCTTGAGTTATCGAATTTTATTTGACATTTCGTGACATAGCTTTTTAAATATACGGTACTTAAGATGTTCAATATACGTTCCAACGCTGCGCATAAAACAGATTTATTTAATTTAACGCAAGTATCAATAATTCTAAACGACTTTATAATGAACTGATTTAACGTTGACAACAGCAATTCGCTAATAAAATTTCGTCCAAATGACTGAAATTTTCAATGAAAATGACTCCTAAGAAAATACTGATATACTGGATTAAAATCTACACAATTTTAAATAAAATGACAGAATTATACGGTTGGTCAATTTGGATAAACACAGAACATGACTACAATTCTACTAAATATATTTCAATCTCTTCACTACCTTGAGCTGGCGACGATCTCTGCTGTAATATGCCTTGTCTGGCAAGACAAATGTGTTTGAGCACAACGCCCACAGCTGCGAGAACCGGTTGTGGTGAGGCCTGCTGGATAACCTCACAGTGGGACAAGGTCGATGACATAACTGGGTTAGCGACCTCTCCGTGTACAGCAAGTCTCTCCCCCACTCATTCACTCGACTCCCGCATGTCGTTCGGATCTTCTGACGTTACCACTTCACTACGCCGGCATCGCTTCTTAAGGTTGAAATTCGATTGTTCTATAAGTGTCTTTGAGAGTATACTGGATGTATATGAACTCGTGTTATGAAGTATAGATTTGTTCTGCATTTCTGCGCATCGTGTAGATGTTCGACTGCGCCATCCATGTTGTGGAATTCTGGATTCAACTTTACATTTCTGTAGTCTCTACTTCCCTATAATGTGCATCTTAGCACGAAGTCATAATCAGATTAATGATTCTTCTTCTTCTTCTTCATCTTTTCCCGCTCATGCGGGGTCGACGTTTTTGGCAAGTTTTTTCCATTTCCCTCGGTCCCAAATGGTGTTTTCGGTTAACTGCTTTTCTGCGAAGTCTTCCCGCACGCAGTCCATCCATCTTCTTCTAGGTCTGCCTCTCTCCCTCCTGCCCTCCAGCTCAAGATCCAGCACTCTTCTTCCCACATAGGTTTCATCCCTGCGCTTAATGTGACCATACCAGAGCAACCGCCTTTCTTGAACTTTCCTTGATGCTTGGGTTACCTTGACACTTCCTCGTATGAAGCTGTTCTTGATGTGGTCTTTCCTAGTAACACCACACATCCATCTCAGCATTTTCATTTCGGTTACATCCAGCCGTTTATTTTGCGACTGTACTATTGGCCAAGTTTCTGCTCCATATAGCATCGCAGGTCTCACCACACTTTTATAGGCTCTCCCCTTTACTTGGACATTTAGTCTCCTGTCACAGAGGACACCAGACAACCTTTTCCAGTTTAACCAGGCAGCCTGAATTCGGTGGGTAATTTCCAGGTCTAGATTGCCATCGTCAGATACCGTTGATCCAAGGTACTTGAAACTATTACTTGCTTGGAGCTGATTTCCGTCCATCTTCACACTGTCATTTCCCTTTCCACCGAGGCACATGTATTCAGTCTTATTCCGGCTGATTTTAAGACCCCTGTCCTCTAATGCTTTTCTCCAGTGTTCTAGTTTAAGTTCGAGTTGTTCTTGATTAGTGCTACATAGTACAATGTCATCTGCAAATAGCATGCACCAAGGAGCAGGTTCTCTAAGGCTTTCAGAGATAACATCCATTATCAGATCAAAGATATAGGGACTCAGTGCAGATCCTTGATGGAGACCAACTTCAACTGGTATGGTTCCCGTTAGCCCTACACTGCTTCTAACTTGCGTCTTTGCCCCATGGTACATGTCCTGGATAATGCGCACATACTTCTCTGGTACTCCCTTGAATCTCATGCATCTCCATACTTCTTGACGGGGGACACGATCATAAGCCTTCTCTAGATCTATGAACACCATATGCAATTCTTTCTTCTTTTCCCTGTGTTTTTCCATGAGCTGTCTCAGAGAAAAAATGGCATCTGTGGTTCCTTTCCCTGGCATAAATCCAAACTGTTCTTCTGCTATTGTTGTCTCTTGCCTAAGCCTACCTTCAATGACTTTTTCCCAGATCTTCATAGTGTGCGACATGAGTTTTATTCCTCTGTAATTTGCACAATCCTGAATGTCCCCCTTTTCTTTATAGATGGGAATTATGGTACTCTGCCGCCATTCGTTGGGCATTATTTCCTCTTGAAATATTTGTTGGAATAGGCTCAGCAACATATCTATTCCCTCTTCTCCCAGGCATTTCCAGGCCTCTACGGGGATTTCATCGGGGCCCGTTGCTTTTCCACTTTTCATTTTCTTCATAGCAGTTACAATCTCTACCCTGCAAATGTTAGTTGTTAAATTATAATTTTGAATACCATCTTCAAACACAAGCCTTTTATTCTCCTCATTAAGCAGCTTTTCAAAGTACTCCTCCCATCTCTTCTTAATTTGGTTCTCATCTCGAATTACCATTCCTTGTTCATTCTTTATTTGCTTGATGTGGGTAAGATCTTTTGATGCTCTATCCCGTGCCTTAGCAATTCTGAAGAGCTTTGCCTCGCCTTCTTTGGTCTCTAGATTTTCGTAGACTTCATTCCATGCCATTGCCTTTGCTCTTCCAACTGCTCTTTTCGCAGCTTTGTTTGCTTGTCTGTAGTGTTCTCTGTCTTTGGTCATTCCAGATTCTTCCCAGGCCTTCTTGGCTTGTTTTTTCGCCTTGATCGTATCCTGGACCTCATCATTCCACCACCATGTTTCTTTATCAAGTGGAGCGCCTTTCCCAGACGTCTTACCCAGAACTTCCACACCAACTTTCCTGATAGCCTCAGCATTTACTGTCCACCATTTCTGAACTCCCTCCACTAAATGTGTTTCTTGGAGCACCTTGTCCTTGAATTCACTTCCCAAAATTGAATCTTTTAATCTCCACCATTTGATTCTTGGAGTCATTTTCCGTACTGCTCTTTTCTTCATGCCTGTGCATTCATAGTCCAGCACCAGCACTCTGTGCTGTGGAGTCACGTCTTCCCCTAGTATGACTTTGCAGTTCTTTACCTCCTTCAGATGTATTCTTCTGCACAAGAGGAAATCTATTCGGCTTTCCCGTCCTCCACTTTTGTATGTCAATAGATGCCTCTCGCTTTTCTGGAAGAAGGTGTTACAAATTGCCAGATCTGAAGCCAAGGCAAAATTTATCACTCTCTCGCCTTCTTCATTTCTCGCATCAAATCCCCAACCTCGATGTACTCTTCTCATTCCTTCTTCTTCGATACTGGTTCCAACGTGTCCATTCAGATCTCCACCCAAAAATACTTTTTCATTTGCTGGTATGCTGGAAAGTTCTTCTTCCAGGTCTCTCCAGAAGTCATCCTTTTCTTGCTCTTCACAACCAACTTGTGGAGCATAAGCAGCTACAATTGTGAACTCCTCCCCAAGGCACAGCTTCACACTCATTATTCTGTCATTTCTTCTGTTTACACTGACCAGGCAGGTGGCAAAGTCATTTGAAAGGATAATTCCAACACCATTTCTACCTGCACTGTTTGCTCCACTGTATAGCAACTTAAAGCCACAGCCAAGCTCTCTTGCTTTATTACCCTTCCACCTAGTTTCTTGAACACACAGGATTCCAATCCTTCTCCTTATCAAGAGTTTAGTGCTTTTCAGTCGGTCAACACGAATGTACCCAAAAGAGATGGGTTATGCCCTAATCCTGAAATAAATTACATGAGATTAATAAAACACTAGGATGACCAGTTTCGATCGTCAAGCGATCATCATCAGATCCAATACACTTAGGCTATAAAATCTATGTTTGAAATACAGGTGAAAATATTTACAATATGTACAATTATTTAGTTGCAGTATTGGTACTGCAACTGTCAGTGTATGCTAAATGCAGTATATATGTTAGGTGAAATGCAAAATGGTGATGGCTATCCGGAGATTGTACTTTAGAGAGATTATATGGTTGTAAACTATGGTTAAACTATAAAATTTTTGGCTAACTACTTATCTGATTGTCTTCCGTACTACAGCTATTCGCAGTTTCCGTGTTCACTTGAACTCGCTGTGCGGTCGACTGCGGTGGTTATCTTAACGACTGGTTTTTCCCTGCCTTCCCCCCCTGTCCCTACGTGCTGTGGGGAGTGATCGCGATGTGTTTATGTGAGGTGTTGCCAACCTAGATAAGATGTATGTTATTGAATGAGGTGGATCTACAACTATTAAAGACCGTGGATTAGTCCTCGCCACGCGTGGAGCATAACCCATTCGAACTAAGCGTTGACGGTCTTATGAGGACGTCCCGGCACCTTTAATACTGCCTCTAATATGGGCCTTGGTTTATTGCAGAAGAAAAGTACATCGTACACCTGATCCAGATAACATTTACCTATTAAAAACCCCCTAAATTCCCCCCTTTTTTTATCTAGCTTGGCTGTCGCTAAATTGTGTTTTGTTTCCGACAGGGTGTGTTTTTTAGTAGCGTGAAGAGGGGTGAGCTCTCCATGAACGTGTGTTCATTTAGATTGTTGGGATTGTTTCGTTTGGCTAGGTGTATCTCGATTGCTTCCTTTATGTCAAGAGCTCTGCCTTTCGATTCGTGATGGATTATTTTAAGGTCCGACTCTATGTTGGTAAAGCTATGCCCTGCGTATAGTATAGTATAGATTTGTTCTGCATTTCTGCGCATCGTGTAGATGTTCGACTGTGCCATCCATGTTGTGGAATTCTGGATTCAACTTTACATTTCTGTAGTCTCTACTTCCCTATAATGTGTATCTTAGCACGAAGTCATAATCAGATTAATGATTAAACCTACATAACTTCCCCGTCGCCAATTTATATACTGCATTATGTATAGCTTCCAAGGATGAGCCGAATTGTATGAGTAATATAGCTCTTTTCCTGAAGTGAATTGTTTGCATTTATCTGCGTGAGATGTGTAGTAGCTTCGTATCGAAATACTGAAGTAACATGCTGTGTTTCAAATACTCCACAGACTTGCTGTATGAAGCTTCTCTAAATGTGAGTGCAAATGAACTCAGTCTCGTTCATAAGTGTGTTACAAAATCACCGGCCTACATGCTGTGCTGGTCTCTGTCTGAATGTCGGTTGCTTCACAAGTCACAGCCTTCTGACTCCGCGCTCCTTTTCTCCACTTTCGTTATGCGTGGCACTGTCCAAGAAACAACTCGTTTCTACACTGGCGGTCTTGTTCAGACCCGATCTGAATTAGGAATGACTGCTCGTTCTTCCTCTCCGTGTACGGCAAGTTTATCGCGTATCCTCCCCTCTCGTGGTGTGACGTAGCTCCACAGACTACACCTCACTCGCTGTGTCATCAACCTTGGTCACTTCTCCTCCTTCATGACGTTACACTCACTTCTCGTGGTGTGACGCATTCTTACAATGTAGGCCTCCCTACATTCAAATAATAAATACACAACCATATTTAAATAGTTCCTTCTTTCCTTCCGGCCTTCCGTAATTGTTTATATTAATAATGATGCATGGTATTACACTGTATTTCAGCTTAGGTTTTCCATATCTCACAAATTTTTATGGAATAAGAGATTTTAATTCGTTCTTTTATTTTTCCTGCGTCCCAGTTCGTATCCCGTCTGGATCTTAGTATTGGCCTTAAATAAATCCGGGCGCTGTACCATGTTTTGACTTCCGGAAAATTTCGACATATCTTCGCGTTTCACATCCCCCAGAGCCCAAAACCACCGTCAGTTCAAAAGTTTATATATAATTTATGTATGTATATATATATGTATTGTGCCCGTCAGAGGAGCTGCCAGGACAGCCAACAACCGAAATGACTTCCCTAACATCTCATCCGGCGGACCTATATGCCGAGAGGATCAGGTGAACTTCCAAACAGGCCAAAGCAGCACGAGAATCCATCATCCACGGGGATCGTGGTACATGATGACAAAGGTCATAGACCGCCTAAGGAAAGGTTCACCTTAAAAGCTAGACTGAGAAAGGAAACATCCAGACTTATGTAAAACATCGTGAAAATTTATTTTAAATTCAACAAACCCCTATCCTAGTTCGGAGGGTTTCTATCGGCTAATCCGCAAGCTAATAAATAATCAAAAATAAAGAGCAGGTCCCTACCTGAGAAGTTACAGTAAACCCTCGCGAAAGATCTATCTCACAATAATTAAAGCAACAACAGCAACACTAGGAAAATGGTACGGCGAAAAACCCTAGGTCAAGTTACAAGATCAAGCTAATATCGGTATTTACATTTAACAGGGTAGCAAAACAAATCTAAGTTAGGATGATACCATTTCCACATTTACATTTAATATTAATTCATCTAGCTAAGTCCTACCAATTAATTACAAAATTTACGGCGGTGACGTCCGTAATATCAAACAATTACAATCAAAGCTATGTGACAAGCCATAAAAAACATCTAAGACATTCTTACAAACTAGGTGCTAATTAGCACACATAAGGTGACATAGAGGATTCGTACACTTTTACATCAATAAATCAATAAATACAAGACCACAGTTTTATTCAAAGCCTACCTACACCTTGGTTTACTGTTTGTAAGCCATAGTCATTTAACGTGTGTAATTACGGTGACGACTGCGTAGTGAAGACTACGTCTAACATCGTATGGCCTGCGCTCCACCAGCTACGAACTAAAGGTTCGAGCAAGCTTCAGTCGCTACAAAAAGTGTCAGCTGTCCTAAAGTCATATCCTCCAGGAAATACTTTCATTAGCACGGCTATGTCAGCAGGTTCCAAATGCAAATGAACATGGTTAAATAGAAAGGATTCGTTAGTTATATTTTGTTTATCAAAATTATGCGTTTTATTATTAAGATGTCGGTTTAGGTTATCGTTGGTTTATGGCGAATAACAGCTGACAAGCCTGGCAATGAGCGTCTCCGCGAGATCATCTCTGCCAAAAAGCCTCGACTCAAAAGTCGGAATACAATCAACGAGCAATAACAACTCGGACACACAATAACACAAGTTACCAGCGGCGCACAGCTCGCGTTCAATAACTCTGGGACGGGCCTGGACACATCAGTTACCCTCCCTAAATATCTGGTCCACGGGAACAGTCCCGGACATGGTACACAAGATACCTTCATACATGAAAAAACCCTCATCACGGGACTAGCCTCCAACATAAAATAAGAATTCTGACATAACTGTACTCGTCGAAACAACGGTACACGCAAAAGGCGTTTAACTAACAAATGACAATCTAAAGAACATGTGAGCAGATACAGAAATGGACTCTGGGTTCCATGAGCTATCAATGCAATGAAAAAGAAAGAATGCTTCAAGCATTCTGTCCTTCGTTAATATAAGTCGGTCTCACTTAGAAGCAAGCGCTCTCACTCGTGCGCTGGGAAATATTCACAAACCTGTTCGTGTCACAGCAAGTTGCAGGCTCCCTGCACTATTAGAAACAACACGTTGACTGGGCCGGCAATTTAAGCAAGAAAATAACTATGAAACTGGCCTCATAATAATACCTTTACCATAGGTTATAAACATCAAAGAATGTGTGCATTAAAAGCACGCTATAAGCTGAATACAAACATATAACTCTGTCTTTCATAGCAAAGACGTTTAAAAGGTAGCAATGTCACTCATTGCTGGAGTTCTCTGCTCTCAAAGATAAAACACTTCATTTGTTACTTGTATCAAATATTCAAATAAATCACGTGTCATTACACTTGACACTAACAAAACAATATTATGGTGCAAACTCCACTCTGCTGGATTTGCTTAATGATACGATGGGAACTGGGTTCGATGCTAGGCTACAACGAAACATCCCTTTTACTTGGAAGGTCTACACTTGACCTGGATGGCTTCTGAGCACATCTCGAATGAAATATAAATGCAGTTACAAAACTGGTAATTACAGTCGATTACCCAAATGATACGACTACTCTAATGAAGTCAGGGGCGTAGCATTGACTGGCTGCAATAAGTGCAGTTAAAGAATCATGATAATGGCATCAGTTTGCCATAACAGGAGTCTGCTAAGACTTGAAAATCACCCCAGATAGGGTTAAACAAAGTAGCCTTAAAATGACTACAGTCACGTTTAGCAATAGACAGAAATTGGCGTCCTATGACGTCCATCAGGTTGCACCAGGGTTGAACAAAATATCAAACCCAAGGGTGACTCACAATCACTGTAAATAAATGACATCTAATTATACTAATTACATTCCCTACCTATGAAATGGCTGTCACTAAGTTCGGCTGATTCACAATCTACACTAATCTAACTATTGGCAACTCCAGCTATCTGATATGACATCTAGCGGTAAAAATAAGAAACTTACCAAGTAGGGTACATTTGTCACGTGGTGACTGTTTGTATATGGTTTCTTGTATTGGTAAACAGATCGTGGTAAATTGTTCGTGTCTTTATACATAAGTAATAAGTTTTACTCGTGGATAGAGTGAAAAATGAGTAAAAGCAAAGTGTATTGCTCAGTTTACGGCTGTAAGTCGATGTATAAGAGGGCTGCGGACATACGTTTTCATCACTTTCCAAAAGATGCAAATAGCAATAGCCGAAATGTGATGATACCTAATAATACCTAATAATAATACCTTTCCACCCCGGGAAGGATCTAACACTTGTCGAGGTAGACAGACAGAAGACCTGCGACGTAAAGCCAGCGAAGGTTATTCAGTTTAAAAACAGCTGTTACGATGGGCGCGCTGGTAAGATTGAAGTTACTTGAATAATTAATTAAATAATTAATTATTGGCTACTTGGTAGGGAGAAGGGATGAGTTTAACTTGTATTAAAACTCGGGGGGCGACAGGAATTGCTTGATTTGGATGGTTAAAAGGTGGGTTTGGTGTTAAATATTTAAATGGTAGCGGAATCAATCATTCTACAGTGCCCACGGGGAGGCAAATTAGGCCTATATGACTCGTAGTAATAATATATGACTCGTAGTGGAATAGCTCGAATATCGAAGAACTTAGCGATTACGAGGTGTAGGCTTGGCGGAAAGGCTGGCTGATCATCAGTTTGACATCAATTCACGATATAAGTCGGAGCTTGGAACAGTGGCGTCTGGTTTGCGTGGATGCTAGTCTCGGAATGATAAAAGTAGCACAGCTTCGGTGTGTTATTTATTTGTTTATGTACCGTATTTCTCTATTTGAATGTCCTCGGCGTTGACTCAGGATCGACATTTACATTATATTGCGCATAATAGTACCGAAATAATGTCCAAAGTGTAGCCCTGTGTAAATTTGAATCAGCTGATCTACATCACCCATAAAAACTGATGCTTGATAATATGCAAATGACACCAAAAAATCCAGGGGAACACACAAATTAGATCACGTGTGTCGCACTGTTATACATATATACAATTAAAAATAACACTGTCATTACTTTAGAGACCATATTTCCTGATTATAACCGAAAAATAAAAAGTGTTCCATATCAAACGCGTGCTATTGAGTATTTTAAACCCTACTTATTCAGACCGACCGCAGCGCCCCAAGTGTTAGTTTGAGTTGCCAATACCACCAATGACTAGAACAAAGAAGGGTTGTACAAACTCACGATATGAAGGAGCCCACACTTAGCTCTCTGTCCAACGACAAGGGTTGAACAAAAGCACCTCTGGCTTTCAGGATTGGCATCGTCCGTATCAGAACTTCCATCTTGGCTCTCCCAAAGACCAGGGTTCGGTCTGTCCCTGTAGTTGACATCGTGAATGGGTTGGACATGCCTAGGAAAGGCATCCTCGATTCCTTCCTTCTCGTTCGACGTTCTTGAAGTTCCAAATCATGCTCGTTCCATCCGAGACATCTCCCTCATACCATAATGGTACTTAGCCCATTATCTCCGACTCGAACATGGTGTTGTAAATGTCGAACACGTGGTCGGTAGTATTAGACATCATGTAGTTCATCATTATTTGAAAATTACGGTGTGCTTCGTAGATATCACAGGCGTTACACTTATATCTGGTAACACAGCTTCTACACTTTGCAGATATCATTGATAAATGGCCATGCACTGATCTGCTGTTTCACACGTGCACAGATTCTACTTTTGCAATCACGTGGCATCCGTGAAATGGGCGTCGATTTCTTGTGGATAAATCCACCGTAGTAATTTATATACAATGCGTATTTAGTATAACACTTGTCTAAAGTAACAATATCACAATTACCTGTATATTTCACACCAAGCTCTTAGCCCTCCACAAATCACGTGGGTATAAAAATGTGGTGCTACAGAATCGTCGAAAATTCACAATACTTTCCGAATAAGTTCATTTTACTATTCGTGCTGATCACTACACTTTACAAATCGTGATGCACAGTACAATGGTGCTCGATGACACTTGATAAAAATTCCTCGCTATAAAGCGGACTATTTCCACGTCTTACACGACGGGTATTTCAACACGCCTCCACCGGGCGGATTCTCGAGACGTAGTGCCTGGAACTGCGTTCCTCGTGGAATCAAGTCGTCAAACTAAGTCGTGGAGCGACTACTTACATTCCTATTTGCGTATCTGCAATGATATTACCATACCTTAAAGTGAAAAAACATTCTCCAAAATGTTTCAATAATACTGAATGACGAAATGGAATATTCTGAGTCTCGTAGAAAGGTAAAGTTGATTAATAAGACCTCAGATACATAATTAGCAGACTTCACCAAAGTCAAAAGTGCGATCCTTCGCTACTCCAAAGAGAATTGTACAAGCTCTCAGCTTCTCGTAGCTTTCTGGGTGTGTTCAAAGGTAGTACATCCCATCATAAATGTGTTGTCATGAAAAATATCAGATGAACCTTAGCTCAGCGGGTTCAGTATATATATATCAGTTTCTTGTGGACACGATAACTGCCGTAATTTTGCACCAATCACTTTGAATTTTTGCCGAATATGTATACCTATAAAATCTCGGTCGAGTTCGTTACTGGGCTAAATCGGTCGAAGGGGGTGAAAATGGGGGGCTTTTTTTTTTCGAAAAAGTGAAATATTGCTATAACTCTCTTAATATTTGAAAATATCGAATCCGTTCAAAGTTTATACTATGTGTCGGATAAAGCCCAAAAATTTATGTTTGAAGAGTTTTTTTATAGCACCAAACATTGACCAAAGGGGTGGGAAAAAGTGGGTTTTTCGGGAAACATTAATCATATCTCTCTTAATAGGCACAATATCAAAACCGTACAAAATGGACAATATTCCCCTAGTAATTACCTAAAACATTTGTCTGAAATAATTTTTGATATGACCCACCATTACGCCAAGGGATGATAAAAATGATTTCGGAATTATAAGAAAATGCCAAGAGCTATCAGTGGTTGCCATGGCAACACTACTAAATTGATGAGGGATGAGCCATCAGACGTTGCCATGACAACGCACTTGCACGAGATCAGATTCAGATTTCCATCTGACTATACTAGGCCCAAAACAACTGTGAACATGAGGGAGGAGCAAGATTACCTCGCTCACTCGCACCAGCCTATAGCATAGCGCGGCGTTGCCCAGTTAACTCAACAGGCAGGGCTCGCTGCGCCGTACAAAATCATTATTTCTCTCCGCGCACGAAAATAATTAATTCTTCAATTATTTCGATGACCCTATGTTACAGAGCTAAAAATTTTGAATCTGACTGTCCAAACCCCGAGACGCTACGACCAGCCATCCGGGAGATAACATCTGCCTTTGAACTGAAGGGATAATTAGAGAGAGAATGATTAGGTGTCGAAATATTTAGGTTCGCTAGGGAAGATAACGAAAAGTGACGGCATTGCTGTTTCAATTCAGTAGTGGTGCTTTAAAAAGTGGTGTCGCCTCAAGTTTTGAATTCATAACAATGTCACTTAGCAAGCCATATGGCGGCCGAATAGTTTTACACAGCCAAGCAAGAAATATAATTTTCAGGGTATATGGCCTTTAAAAGAAGTTTTCGAATACAGAAGTACGTGAAAACACAAAATCTGATAACCTATGTTATTGTGGTGTCAGCAATTATGTTTTTATTTTGGGTAATTGTGTCGAATAAAACTCACCTCTTCACAGTTTTACCTCACGAGGCATAGCGTACCCAGTTCTAACCCTGAGACCAGAACTAAATGTCTAGATTGAGCCTTGAATCGAATCCGGACCTCACGGGTTGTTGTTGTTGTTGTTGATGACGATGATGATGATGATGATGATTGTTTTAGGGGCTTTGTGACATCGTGGTCATGTAGCCCCGTTTGGGTGTGTGGGGAATTTGCCTTATAACCTGTGTCACTTTGATGTCTGTACTAGTGTGTGTATTTTTAATTCAGGTAGGATTTGGGTAGGAAGCGGCCGTGGCACGTTAGATACCATCCCGGCATTTGCCTGGAGTAGAAGTGAGAATCCACAGAAAAACCACTTCCAAGTTGGCTGAGGTAGGAATCCAACCCACATCTTCACAGTTTTGCATCACGAGGCTGAGTGTACCCTGTTCCAGCCCTCAGACTAGATTTAAATTGCTTGGCAGAGCCGAGAATCGAACTCGGACCTCCTGGGTCACAGCCAAGAATGCTGGTCGCAACACCAGGAGTGCACGAATAACGTTTGTGTGGCATCTTAAATATGCCTTACATCACATTGTGTGCAATCAGTTGTGAGCATAGATATTCGTAGGATTAGGCCAGCTCTCACATGCACATACAGTACATTCGGAGCGCCTTGTGTTCACGGAGAAAGTCGTGCGTATACTGCGAGCGTAGAGCTGTATCTCCGCCAGTCTCACTGTGGCAACTGTGTTCAGCTGGACGCACGCCACTGGGCAAGCCCATGCTCACAGTAATTTGGGTCTGGTATAAGTGTGAAGCGGCTTCGGTGACGTAACTGGTAGCATGCTGAACTACTATGCCCAAGGTCGCGGGTTCAAAGCCGGCCAAAGTCGTCGGATTTTCTAAGAGCGCAAAAAATCCCCCAGTATGCTTTCCTTTTGGAGGGGAAGTTCCAAGGTTCGTTGCGAGTTGCTGGTTGCGGTTGCATCTAGTAGCCAAGTTCACAGCTAGGTGTCGTTGACGGTAGTATCTGGTTGCAACATTAGGAACTACTGCTTGAAATTGACCGTCTGCAGTCCTTACCTGAATTACAGACTAATACAGCCATCACAATTCACACCGTTTATCAGGCAGATTTTACACTCACCCAAAGTACACGGGGTTACATGACCGCGTTGTCGCAGCCCCTAAACTGAGGAACCAACCAAAATCTCTGCGGGAGATATAAATTTGCGTGAAGAAGTAACAGACCGTTACATATTTACACATCAGTGTCTAAACCTTGCATAAGGACAGTGTGACCACAAGTATAAAAATGGACTCCAAATGACAAGAAGGTTACCGTCATCATAAGACAATAAAATGTTTAAAATATGCATAAAATGACGAAAAACAAAGTTAATTAATCTCCAATTATAAAATACTTTCTCGCAATAAATGAGGTCTGATCCTTCTACGAAAACCTGCATATTCTGCCTATTTTCGCCTATCCCCAAGTTTGTCCGGTGAAATCTACCTCCGCCTTCCGGCGTGCCGAGAGGACTTTTCTTTATTTAGGCTAGTGCTGGTGGAAGCTACAAATCATCTAATAAAATGATTTCCGTATTATAAACTACAATATCTGTAAAACACTCCCTTTTACAATAGATTAATATTTGTGCCAATAATAGTATAAAATACAGGTGTATCAACAATTTCACGTGAGGTTTCTTCTATGTCAGATGTTACACATCATATGCGACTACTGTAAGGCTCGTAATTTATTTCATGCCATAAATCCATGACATGGGTCCGCCGGCTTTACTTCTCCTCCAAAGGAAGGCATACTGAGTGATTTTTAACGCTCTTAAAAAAATCCACTGACTTCAGCCGGGTTTACACCCGCGATCTAGGGTATAGAAACTCAGCATGCTACCAACTAGGCCACCGAAGTCGCCTTAAATGACACTAAGAGCTCTCAGACTGTTGGAGTCCAGTTTAGCAAAAACATTAAATTATTTCGACAATTGTGCCAAAAGCTAGAAGACCTGGAAAAGTGAACACCAACAGTTAGCCCACATCCTTTGTCGTATGTAGTTCACTAAATTGATGTAAAATTTATTACTTCTTTTGTTTTTAATTATCCTAGAATCTTAATTCCTAAGTCATGTTTTCAACATTAAGTTCCTAGCCTGAAGGACCAGAACTGTGATTTGTTTTCATTTGGGAGATCCCCACATCTCCCAGATTTGTATTTGAAAACCATCCGTTGTACACATTATCCTAATACAGTATTTAGCTTATATCCGTTGCCTCTCTTCATTTAAGGTACCATTTGGCTACACACGACAGAGACAAGCGACCGAGACAGACGACGGAGTTGCGAGACCGAGACAGGTCGCTTTCGATCCGCTCCCCATTCAACCATATGAAGTAGGCTACATTTGAGAGCGCGAGACAGAGGCAGGCGACCCAGATCGGCGACCGAGACAAACCGTAGGAGAACGCTCTCAGAGCAGTAGTGTCTCACGACAAGCGGACGCAGCAGGGGTTTTATGAAGTGATAACATGTCAGAAATAAAATTTTATGGTGAGGAAGACGAGATATTAGTAGAATTAGTCAGAGATAACCCACCGCTGTTCGATCCTGAAGTTCAGTCAAACAAAGATGGAAATATCTTCATTCTTTATTAACAAACAGAAAGATCCTTCTTCGCGTCTTGTTTTGAATATAGAACTCATAGGTTTTCTTGGTTTCTTTCGCTACAAATAACACAGCAACACATCATCGTCTTATTCCTCTTCGAGCAACCTTTTCATTAGAATATTTTTCGTAACCAGTTTTCAAAGAATATCTGCACGCACATCCCAATAAACACCTACTGTATGTCTAGGCGTGTCGTCAGTCTCGGTCGTCATCAAATTACGTGAGCGGCGACACCTTGACCTTTATCCGTCTCTCGTAGCTGTCGTCTGTCTCGGTCGCTTGTCTCTGTGGTGTGCAGTCAAGTGGTACCTATACATTTCTCTGCTTTATTATACAATTCACTTCAGCAATCCTTTGCCCAATTTCATTACCCGCGTTTGGGAGATCATTTTTGTTTTCTGTCACTGCATACATTTTAATGTTGGTGATCAACTATGACCTAAACATGATAGGAATTTGCCCTGTTTTGTAACGTAAATAAAATTCTGAACGATTTTCAGCGACCAGTGGTTCAACATTATGTTGTCCGTGTTTTATAGAAGCAGAACGACGTGCACAAGTTGCCAACAAAGTATGAGGGAGGCCAAAAACTAATGGGTATTTCCCACAACAAAGGTATGATAATTCTCAGTGCGCATGAGTTGCTCTTTTTTTCTGTTTACTGAGACTTGGAAATGTGACCTCTGTCAGGATTCGAATCGGAATCTTCTGCTGTCCGTTATTGTTGTTTCATTTGCGGGGCTTGGACATCATGGTCATTACGCCCCGTGTACTTGGGTGTGTGTGTAGCATTTTCCTGGTGACCTCTGTTATTGTGGTGCTATAGTAGGGTGTGTATTTGTGATTCAGGTGACGATTGGGAAGGAGGTGGCCGTGGCCTTAAGTTAGGAAACATCCCAGCATTTTCCTGGAGTAAAAATCCCTCAGTATGCCTTCCTTCGAAGGGGAAGTAAAGCCGACAGACCCTTGTCATAGATTTATGGCATGTAAAAGAACCTTTCACTAACTAAACTTGTGTGAAGCAAAATTTGTAGGTTACCAGGTGCTGGTTGCGATGGCATCTAGTGGTAGCCAAATTCACAGCTAGGTGTTGTGAAAGGTAGCATTTGGTAACGAAGGTAGGATCTACTTGAAATTATCGTCTGCAGTCTTTACTTCAATTAAAAACCGACAACAGTGGTTACGCTGGCTAAAGCACAGCGTTAGGCTATGGGGCCAAGCTCTCTGCTGACTCGGTAGATGCGTGGGTTCGAGTCCCACCATCGGCCGTCCATGAATTGGTTTTCCGTGGTTTCCCAATTTCAACGCCAGGCAAATGTTAGGACGGTATCTTCTGACAGGCCATGGCCGCTTCCTTCCACATCCTTGCCCAGTTTCATTCATCTTCATCCATTCCATCTCTCCTCCCGACGCGCAGGTCGCCCACGGGCGTTGACTAAAAAGACCTGCATTCGGCCTCTCAGGAGGCCACACGAAAAAAAAACTTGAATTAAAAACAGATAACACACACTAATACAGTCATCACAATTAACACCGATTATCAGATAGATTCTACACACACCCAAAGTACACGGGGCTACATGACCGCGTTGTCGCAGCCCCTAAACTGAGGAACCAAACAACCTGTGTCATCTGATCGTATTGCTGCAGAGAATTGAACTGGCTTCTCCAGGGAAAAGTTAAAACCAAACCATCACAATCGTGTGCGTTGGGGTGAAATGGGAACAATCACAGCCTGGTGTCAGTCGAAGTTAGCCTGTGATATGTACAATCAATTTCTGGTTAATTATTCCTTACTGTATGATAAGGTGTTTATCAGTGTGGTTCTGTTGACTGCAGATTCCTATCTGCACTGTGGATACATTGTAGATACGTTGTGGAAGAAAAATTAATGAATGAACTAAATTAATAAACTACGTAAGTGCTCTTAAAAACAATCCATACATTTGTTCATCTGATTTAATAAAAATTTGTAAAAAAAATCAGATTATACTAGATAAAATATAACACGGGAGCGGTGGCGGGACTCAAGTTAAAGGTAGATCTCTTTACATAGACATGACATTTACTGAAGTTACGTGTAATATACGTGTAGAAATTACGATTCAAATATTTAAATATGGGATAGAATTATTTATTATACTGTATTGTGCACACTTCATTTAATTCACTAACACATTAAGATGCAAAAGCACGTTTATATTGGCAAGAATGTAACATACTTGTCATTTTCTGTGTATGATCTTTACAGTGGCACCAAGTGTTTGCAGCGTCAGCTTGTGGCACTTCAGTATTTGCAGTGGTAAATAGGATTCAATGTACGCCATTGATATTTTCTTTCAGGAACGATAATGCTGAACCATGGTTCCGCCGAACGTATTCTTCTTGCCGTAGAGACTACGGTCGTTTATGTTGGTTCTGCAGTTTTGATTTGACCTAATATGCTTCCTTTATATTTTCTTTCAGGGAGAATAATGCAGAACTATACTTCAGTCGTAAGTATTATTCTTGCTGCAATAGAACTACAGTGGTCCTTCTTCGGCAACAAGGAGATCCCGGTCATGATGGGAAGTTGCATCAGCCATGTAGTTGAGACTCTTCAAAGTGGACGCAGGGATATTCTAGTGATTACTTCAAACAGATCCTTGCACACAGATGAGATCGATGTTGTATTGCAAGCAATCACTCAGAGTGGACATGAGACCGTGACCATTATAAGAGGATCACTTGGTAGACGTTATGAATCACTATTGAAGATACCAGCGCTCGTGGTGCTCCTACTGAGTTCTGAAGTTCCTAGGGAAGCCATTAGAACTCAATTGGACTTGTTGGTCCTCTTGGCAGCATGGAGTTCAAGGACTCGCCATGTCGCTGCCGTGATAGGATCCAAGCCTTCTCAGGAGCCTTTTTTGGCCCGAGATTTGCTGCAGGAGCTGTGGAGCAGAAACGTGTCGAACTCTGTGGTAGCCATGCCAGCGAATAACTCAGAAGTGGACTTATTCTCTTGGTACCCGTATAATTCAGAACTACAATGAGGAGGGCCAGTAAAAGAAGCTGTTCTTGTCGAACGTTGTAATGGATACCTGCTGAGCGGCAGAGATCCTTTCCCACCAAATATATACAGGAATCTTCGAGGCTGCACTATCGTTGTTGCGGCTGTTCCCTGGCCACCTTTTTCCTTTGATCCAAATACAGACAACAACATCATACAATTTGATAAAGGAATTGATATAAAAATGATTCAGACTATTGCAGAGAGAACTAACTTCACGCTAAGTTACTTGCCTCCGTCACCGGGTAAGTGGTTCGCTATGATTCCTGACGTCGTGTCTGGCAAGGCGAGCGTCATAATTGGTGGCTTGTCCACAATAGGGGGAATATATGATAAGATGGACGCTACTCGAACTTACATGGTGGACGCTGTTACATGGGTAGTGCCAAAGGAAGCACCTTATCCTCGATGGTTGAGTCTTGCTAAAGTGTTTAAATTTGATCTGTGGATTGGTGTGTTTGTGAGCTACACACTTGTATCGTTTATTCTTCACATCATTGCCAGCAGTCGAAAATTCTTTGGAATACAACATGACTCTTCGCATGAACCGTCAATTTATAAAGAAATAATACTCAACTTCATGACTTCCCTGTCAATAATTTTAGGAGAAAGTGTGGTGTACAAACCAAACTATCCATTTCTCAGGGCTTTCTTCATCACTTGGGTATTCTGTTGCCTGATCATAAACACTGCTTACCAGTCAACTCTAATAAGTATTTTAGCAGATCCAGGCTTATTACCAGCGATCTCTACTCTGGATGAGTTATTAGACAGTGAACTCAAATTCGGAATGATACCCGACCTAGTGGCTTACTTAAAAATCATAAATGATCCAAAATATGATCGAGTATTAACTAGAGAAGTAAATTGTAGCAATATTGATGATTGTCTAAGTAGTGTGGCATTCGACAGGAATATGGCAGTAGCGACATCACGGACTTATGCTAAATATCAACTTCCCCTAAAATTCCACATACATGGCGTGGATTACTATAAGATTTTAGACACACCCATTTTGACCCTCAATATAGCTATGTTCCTCACTAACCATCACATTCTATTGTCAAGATTCAATGAACTAATTACTCAAATGATTGAGTCTGGAGCAGTCATTCAGTGGTGGAATGAGCTAACTAGTGAATCGCTCCACGATGTGCATGATGAAGAGGATACTGAACACAGAAACCAAGTTTTATCGATATCACATCTGGAAGGGGCTTTCTTTTGGCTGATGTTAGGGCAAGCTTTGGGGCTTGTGATATTTGTGGCTGAGATATTTTGGCAGAAGAGGCAGCTACCAAGAACCAAAGGGGCTTTATCATCCACTGTGAAATCCCGACACAAAGTGTTGTACAAGAATCATGTGATCAGAAAAACTCGACTCATAAAACCTTCCCTCACGCAAAAGCATCAGTAAAACGGTTTACGTATTTATATTGAAAAATGTTGGGACAGCAAATACCTCAGTAAGTATTTTCCAGTAAAGGGGTTTTCTCTCAGCAAATCTATGTATTGCATTCCCCAGTGGTCGGGAACAAGACACCAAAAATAAAGCTCTGTCGTAATAACGTTAATGATTTTCCTCTAAAAATGGGCTACAGACTCATGAGGATATCTGAGAAGAAGTGGATTTCTATTCCTGCGTCAGCCACCCTAGAAGTGTTTTTCCGTGATTTCCCACTTCTACTCCAGGAAAATAGTGGAATGGAAAGGCCACAGTCACCTCCTTCCTATTCTATCTTCCAATTACAAGGACGGTATTTTTTCCTCTGAAGGAGCCAAAATACAATGAATAATATGATCATCCGGTTAGAAAGACTAAGGATGATCGGAAATGGTCACTACTCGTTTGTAGGTGCAGGTGTCCGATCTAGAGGGCATAATTATTTTATTCTTAGAAAAAAAAAACATTTTGCGTAGGTCGCACGCACATTTCAGTAGACTAATGATGCACGATAACGCTAGGTTCCAGAACTTTTAAGAACTCACATCTTTGTACAGAAATGGAGAGATTTGAAGCCATTATTTTTTCAGAGTTGCCTATACAAATTGACTTTTTGTAGCTTTTCAGTCGGTCAACACGATTGTGCCCACTCACGTAATTCACAACAACCTAACGTATGACGTGGTTCAAAGAGAATCAATGTATAGTTAACCTAACGATACGGTATTGTACTACAACAGTGAATTTACATTAGTGGAAAACAATTAAATTTGAACGCCGTGATCAGGATCTGATGATGGCCACTTGAGGGACGAAACACGTAATCCTAAATTGCCCAGCTTAATTGTGAATATTAACTAATACAGGTATTTTTTCCAGGGGTGTTTTTATATATTTATATATTGTACCCCGCCCGTTCATTGGGCACAATCGTGTTGACCAACTGAAAAGCTACAAGAAAGTCTTTGTACAGATATCACAATAACACAATTTATCAGACAGGTTAGACTCCCATCCAAGTACAAGGCACAGATGATAACTATGCCACAGACCCATAAAATGAAAAAACAATCATTGCCTAACTTGTAACACAGTACAATATTCTTTTGAAACCTTGAGGTGTTTTCCCTCTATTTTTTGAGGCTGATGGGTTCGAAGCAGGGCCGTAGAGCGCGATCACGGGCTCAAGGACAAGGTTCCCCCCCACCATTTTTATTCAACCTGTGTCAATTTTTTTCGGTATATTATAGGTTGGAAATTTAACACCACACTCACTCTCTCTAAAATACACTACGTGGATTTGAGCTTGCTCAACTGAATTTCCTTTTTCTCTTTTTTTTTTCTTTCTTTTTTTTTCGTTTTTTTGTATTAGAAAAAATACTTTGATGTGTAACATCTTTCCACTCGGTTGCTGGATATTTTTTGTGGGAGTGATTTTGGAAAAGGGACGGAAATGTGTAACAGGAAACAATGAGCGCGCTTGGTGGCGGAGATTGGTACCACGACGTACCTAGCGCATGCGCACCAGTCGGGATTTGGCACAGGAGTTTTCAACACTTTTACATTTCTTCTTTGCTAGGGGTGTCCTAGGACTCGGGGTGACACCCCCCGTTTTCCTATAGCCCCCTTAATTTAACCAAAGGACCCAAAACTAATAGGTCATCGGCTTTTTAATATCTCGCTAACCAATAATGCTAGGGACTTGTATGAGGTTCCTAGGATTTGGGGCGACGCCCCCCGTTTTTCTATCCCCCTCTTAATTTAACAAAGGACCCAAAACTAAAGGGTCAACAACTTTTTATTATTTCGCGAACCAATAATGCTAGGGACTTGTATGAGGTGTTGTAGGACTTGGGGTGACGCCCCTTTTTTTCATGATTTTGTGATTTGCAGAGATGGGTAAATCCAGAGCAGAATATATGCTAAATTATCGATAAAAGAAACGTGAGAAAAAATTAAAAACTGGAGGAGTACAGCAGAAGAAAATTGACTTCATATATATTTCATCACAATTTCATAGTAGGATAACATGTCAGATTATTTCATATATATTTCATCTCAATTTCATAGTAGGATAATATGTCAGATGTTATACATCATATGCGACTACTGTAAGGTTCGTATCGTTTTCTTAGTTTTTCAGCCCACTCTCCTTTTTTTTTTGCCACTCATTGGTTGTTGTTTTGGACTATTACTCCACGGACCTCATTTAGCGGTTCGTGCTTGGTGACCTTAACCGGAATTTCGCCGAATTGCGTGCATTCCAGCAACGCTTCGGTTTTCTGCCGGCTAATGGTATGCAGCAGGAGCTGCCCGTTCCGGAGCATGGAAATTCCATTAGGGTCTCCATATTTCTCCTCGTTTTCTTCTGAGAAAATGATCGATTTTACGAGCTTAATATCTCTTCCATCTGTTCTGGTAGCTACCAGATAGCGAAGAAAACTGTCTACGGGGAATCGCGTGATACATTCTTAATCTCAATTATGTATGACACACCAGAGACGACTTTTGAAGGGGGGCCACCCTGTGTTGTGTTTTCGGGGCGCTTACACGTCATCCCGGAAACATCCTCCCATAATATACTACCTACTCCGAACGAGGACTATCACTGAGGGCGCCACGTAGCCAAGGCAATACCTATCTGGCGATAGCAAGTATTGCCCGGGGTCCTAGTGCCGTGTACAGGCACATACTCCTCGGCATGAACAGTGATATATTCCGCGCAAGTATTCGGCCGTGCAGGGACCTCCGTTCTGAGGCGGATACTACTGCAAGTGTACATGGCGCACCCACCTGACGGGATGGGGAATACCGTCTGGGCTTTCTGGCCGGATGGCCAAGTTGGTGGCCCTACCCCAAGCAGCATGGACGTTTATTTTTAAGGGTCACAAAAATTGGGACCAGAAAATCGAAATAGACCTTTGTAAAGACCCCCCTATTAGTCGCCTTTTACGACAGGCAGAGGATAACGAGCATGAATTCTGCCCTCCCCATCCACAGAGGTCTTTCAAATCAAAGTCAGTCATGTCAGTCGGTCTTGTCGGTCCTATTAGTCGCCTCCTACGACAAACAGAGCATACCGTGGGTGTATTATAAACCGCACCCATACGCAGGATATAACGGTTTATCCACTTCGTGATGTAGCAGCTAGCGTTCTTGGCTGACGCTCTGGAGGTCCGGTTCGATTACTGGCTCTGCCAAGAAATTGTAATTCTGGTGTGAGGGCTGGAACGGGGTACATTCAGCCCCGAGGGGCAAATCTGAGAAGAGGAGGGTTCGATTCCCACCTCTACCATCATGGAAGTGGTGTTCCGAGGTTTCCCCACTTCTACGCCAAGCAAATGCTGGGATGGTTCCTAACTAAAGACTACGGCTGCTTATTTCCCAATCATATCCCCAACGTATAAATAAACAGCCATCACAATAACACACGTTATCACACGAATACCACACACACAGCCAAAAATACACGGTGCTATATGACCGCAATGTCGTAGCCCCTAAAATGTGCGACAACAACAAGGATATCGGTTCCAGTCGTCATAAAATGGCCCAAGAACAAAACAAATGGCATGATCTCATCAAATCAATTTTTATTACAAAAGTGAAAGTTTTTCAATCAGTTTATCGATGCCAACACAACATATCGATACTTACCCTTATTTATAATATTTTATCATCCCCCGCGTCATCTGGTGAAATTGGTATTGAAATGTCACTGTGGAACGAAGACATCTACGAAGCAATAGCATACGCCTCGGGGAAAACTGCATTACACGATTGTGTAACGCAGGGTGTTTCCTATAATATGGGAAGTATGGCTATTGATAGTACACCCCAAAATAACACAAAACGTTTCTATGAACATTAACTCACCGGACAAAAAAATCATTTTAGGGACTTGGGGCATCAGCCCCGTGTAGTTGGATGTGTATTGAACTTGTCTGATATGTATTGCTGTGATGACTGTAGTAGTCTAACTGTATTAGGAACAGGGATGAATTAGGCATCCCGACACTTGAAGTAAGGAACTATCACGGCATTTTCCTGGAGGGAGTGTGAAAAAACAGGGGAAAACACACTCAGAATAACCGCTGTTAGCGCCCGGATTCGAACCTTCAATCTCCAGACCTGCTGCTGCTGCTGCGCTTTCGGCCGTGGTGCACGATTTAACGAGGAAATCACCAATTTGTGATTAGAATATAATTGCAAATCGATTTTATCAGGCCAAATGGCTGGTCAGCGGTCAGGCCTAGGCCCTTCATGGGCTGTAGTGCCACGGGGTTAGTTAATTATTTTATCATTAGAATGGCTAAACAAAAGCAAATGAATAAGATTACCTAGGTAACCTAGATACCTTTTCTTCACAAAGTGGTGATTTGCTAGTGGCTCCAGATAAAGGTTTTACATTTCCAGAGAGCAGTTGTTGTCAGAGCAGCTTAAAGACGGTACACAATTCAGATAAGTCCCCATATCAGATCTTTCAACACAGCATTAGTAAACACACACTGCTTTTTATTTATTTATTTATTATTTATTTATTTATTTACTTATTTATTTATGTTACAGTTCTAGTTTATTACCATTCATCATCTCAGCAGAACTTAACACCACCATGCGTTTCATCTCCGGTACTCTGAGGCCTACTGCAACACACTGGTTGCCAGTCCCGTCTCACATTGCTCCTCCAAACCTGCGACGATCAAGAGCCCTTGTTCAATAATCTGATAATATCATGTCCAATCCAACTCTACCCATTCACAGGGATGTTGCAGGTCTCTGGAGACAAAGGCTGAAATCCCGTAAGCCAACAATGAAAACAGCTAAGAATCTAATTGATGCTGGTTTCAATTTAAAAGAGGAATGGAAAGAGCAATGGTTTCGTACAGCTCCGGAGTGGCCAAGCCTCTTTGATCCAAACCATGCCCCAGCTGGTTTCAGTTTGCCAAGAAGAACGTGGTCATCACCAAACAGGTTTCGCACTAATTGTGGAAGATCTGCATTCTCCCTTCACCAGTGGGCCTCAGGGACTCTCCATCATGTGATTGTGGTGCATTGGTTCTGACCACGGATCACATAATGGTCGAATGCCCTCTGCGTGCTTATGGTGGAGACCAGAAAGACCTTGCTGATATCTCAGTATCCCTAGTGCAATGGATAAATAATTTAGATATCCATGTGTAATTGTTCACTACTTAGTACCATGTATTCTTTGCAGGTTTTTGTATAATAATGTATATACTTGTCTATTATGTAAAAATCCATACGCTTAATAATAATCTCAGCAGAGAACTAGTAGCCCATTTCTGCATATTTGTTTACAATCTAGTTTGGGGCTTAATGCTTAAGTGTATCACAGGAATAGTAGCTACACCTCCATAGATTAGCTGTTGGAGAGAGACTGTTTGTGGGTGGGGTTAACATTTCTCAGTAGTGTAACCTAGTTAGTTAGTAATGTTATTTTAAGGGGCGGAACTACGAGGTCATCTGTCCCTACTCGTGTAACCTTGTTGATATTAAAATAAATAAGTTAGTTTTTTCAGGCGCTAAATGCTTTAATATTTTTCAGCAATAGTAGCCGCACTTTTTAAGATTTAGCCGTGCGTTTAGCGGGTTTTTGTTGCATAGCAGCGACCTATTGTGGTTGTTATTGTGGGTTTGGTATTGTTATGTATATTTTGATCTGATGATACTCGCTTGATGAGCGAAACACGGCATCCAATTGAACCCCCACAATTTGTTAGATACGTGTGTTAATGTATAAATAATCCATGTAACTTTTCTTTCAGATAATAGAGTGGTAAAATAATCGTCATTTTCCGTACAATCTATTTGGGCACCTTGTATCGACCAACTGAAGAGCATTTATGTTGATTGATTATACAGGCAACATTGAAAAATGGCTTCTAATACTTCAATGTAGGGGATCGTGTATGATCTTATCAATGAGAAAAGTAGAGTGTTATTTTGGCCATGGAGGAAGAACAGACATAATCGAATTCATATGATGAAGACGATAAATTCGATATTTCGTCTAAGTGACAAACGGCCTAAATCTAGGGAATGGAGAGGGCTGTCCAAATTTCAAGTAGACAGTGTTACTTGCAGGGTTCCGAAATGTAAGTAAGTAAAAATTTGGTTCAGTACGGTGAAACGGTGTAGATTTGTGCCTAAGGGCCTGAATATGGGGAATAGAGAGGGTTGTCCGAATTTCAAGTAGACCGGGTTCCTAAGGGTAAGTATGTAAAATTTGGTTCAGTTCGGTGAAACGGCGTAGATTTGGGCCAAAGAGCCTGAATATAGGGAATGGAGAGGGTTGTCCGAATTTCAAGTAGACAGGGTTCCTAAGGGTAAGTATGTAAAATTTGGTTCAGTTCGGTGAAACGGTTTAGATGTGTATAAATAAAAGACAAACCAACATTCAGCTTTACATAATAGAAGAAGACGATATCCGCTCCATTCCGGCTGATAACATAGACAGACATAAGTCGCTAACAATCGACCATACGACGTATGTTCACAGTGATTTGAGTAGTAGGCGCATTATCCATGTCCCAAATCTTCTCAAATTTTAGGAACAACCTATATGGATATGGTGTTGTGTTCTGAGTACAGTAATGAACATTCCAACTGCAGCACTATGACGAAATATGTGGTAGTCGCTACTGCCATACTGAACAGCTGATGAAGTCATGAACATTCGAACTGCAGGACTATGACGATATAGGTGGTAGTCGCCGCTACCATACAGAAGAGTAAGGTACAATTAATGGGAAATAATTCACCAGCCGTGAAGGTCACCTTTGAATGCAGCAGCTAGTCTGAAAACTCCAAGAGCTGCGATTGTTCTATAGAAGCTACAGGTTCCAGCAATAGCTCACTCACTAGCACACCTGTACGCTGCACCTCAGCACTCGTCAAGTGACACGATACACACAGCTGTAACGCACGCCAAGCGTCCGTCACTAACCAAAAGACATACCGGCGTAACCCTAACCGGTAGCTCGCGTGAACACCAGACACCAGAGCCACGAACAGGCAACAGATCTCCAACAGCAACTGGGCACGATACGCACTGTTCACCAGGTTACAAACCTCGAATAGATCATGGTGAGCTCTCCTTGAAGATCGGATACTCTCAATTCTTTTATGGAGCACAGAAGGATGATGTTCAACTGGAAAACTTCTCTTGCTGAATTTTCTCCCAAAACCCTTTAAACACATTTTAAAATTGAGTCTTTTCTCCCAACTCATATCTGTCGAGTTCACTGACGAAATAATTCCATTCAAAACTATAAATCTATGCCTCAACATGAGAACAATATCCGTGAACTGAATACTCATGATAATATTAAACAAATGAGGCAGAACATGCGGAATATTGAACATCACCCAGTCTAGCCCAGCAATATCAAGGAGTGCATACAATTGAAATAGAAAATAGCTCCCATACACCGCGGATACCATAACTATTTGCACTATAAGGAATAAGTACATGTTATGATACACCACACAAGGTTTCTTAAGTAACACTTTATCGATGGATGTGATTTTGGAGAGTATTTGTATTACTTTGACTCTATGGACTAATGTACTGAGCGCTATTGAAGAGAAGACAGTGAAATAAATAAGAGTCTTTAAAGTAATATTGATAATCATTGACATGTAACTGTCTTGCTCATTCAAGAAGGACCATGAGACATAAACCAAAAACCACACAATGAGGAAGAGACAGAGGAAATAGGAGTACAAGACGGCAGTTGCTGAAGTACGTATAGGCTGCTCGTCCTGTTTGGAATTTGTGTAACAAAACGACACCAGTCCGAGGGATCTCGACACATAATAGAGAGGTTTTGTCGCAGAATAAATATCTCTCGGATACACTGAATCACTTACTGCCATGGATTTTGTGCAGGAATCACTTCACACTGTACGCAGGGTTTCATTCCCAAAGGGTTATTCTTATGTTGTTGTTTTTTCCCTCCCATTTATGCTAGTGTGGTGAGTTTAAAGAAAATTGACACCAAATTCACGGATATACTCTTGCATCTTCATTTCTTCTGATGTATGCTTGTCCGAAAGAAAAGTAGCACCACATACACGCATATAGAATACATCACATCACCACAAAACACTAGTAGAGTGCATGATGGTGTAATGGCCTTGGCATTTGCCTGTTACCAAGGCAGACCGGGCTCGATTCTTGGTTAATGCATGTGAGATATTTAATGTGAAGAGTCACGTCCTGTGCTTCGATTCCACGTTAAAAAAAACAGAAAGCTCAGCACGTTATGATCACAAGGTTCAAAGCCACTTAAAACAATACACTTGCCTTATCTTAGAACACCAGTATCACGTAACTTCAATATAGGTACTCTTCTCTGTAAGGTACTGTAGCTTGATACCACAGCAAACTAAGCAGCAGACTGATGAACTTGGAGAAACACAAGGTACAATAGTTTTAGTGTGAGAATGTACACAAAAAGTGCGATAAATAAAAACTGTGAAGGACACCTCTCTAACAAATGATAACATCAGCGGCCGAGCATGCCTTCACTCACTAATTAACATTGTTATATAAGAGAAGCGATACATGTGAAGCAACTCATTCACAGGCAGTTAAAATTATTGCAATGTGAGGTTCAAACAGGGACACTCGCTTACTGAGGGTACATCCCTTTTTATTCGCTTCTTTACAAAAGATTACGTTAGTAAACAATATGATGATGATGATAATTGTGGTTTTACGGGGCCTAACATCTAGGTTATCGGCCCCTTATGGTTTGGGTGATCGTGAGGATGATAATGAATTGTAAACTATAACTAAAACTAACTACTAACTTATATACTAGAAGAAGAAATGGAAAACAAAAGGAGAATAAGGCAAATAAGGACAGGAGGAAATGAAATGCCCTCAACGCTCGAAGAATGCGGATTGAGGGACTTGGAAGGAAGGAGAGCCATGAAAGGCAGATAGGAAAGTGAAAGACGAGGGGGTCCGCCCCACAAGTAATCGATAAAAGGGAAAAAACTGAACCCAGCTCAGGAATCCCTCGGGGTCGCCAACTCTCGAACTCACCAGCCGTGAGCCCCTGAGGGTGTAGCAATATCTAGGATGCACCAGAAGTGGTGGGGCTAAATACACCTTGCCTCCTTGAGGACCCTGAGCAGAAGGCAGGAGATAACATGAAAAGAAAATGAAGGCTGACCGCTCGCAGAAGGATGGGTATCAGAAAAGATAAGACAAGGGCCAATTAAGGCGGGAAAGGAAGAGACTCCCTAGGCCTCGGACACCCTAATACCGTCGGGGTCGGAAGAGAACAAGAGTTGACCAAGTGAGGTCGACAAGAAAGTAGATGCAAAGAAGCCCTGCACAAGTAAGTGGAAGAAATGCCGGACTCAGCTGGGGCCCCGTGGTCGCCAACCCACGTCCCACTAGATGTGAGCCCCTGGGGGGAAGTAAACAATATACAAACTTACTTATGATGATGATGATGAAATGAATATCCACAGCCTGCTTCTAGTCTCCGACCGGGTCAGGAATGGAATGAATGATGCCCCCATCTAGCGGCGAGGATATGAACTGTGCCGGCTGCCGAGGCCTGACGCACTCCTCTGGGGCAATGATTAAATGAATGACAGATGAAATGAAATGATAGTGGAGAGTGTTGCTGGAATGAAATTTTGACAGGGAAAACCGGAGTACCCGGAGAAAAACCTGTCTGCCTCCGTTTTGTCCAGCACAGATCTCACATGGAGTGACCGGGATTTGAACCACGGACCCAGTGGTGAGAGGCTGGCGTGCTGCCGCCTAAGCCACGGAGGCTTATGCTGATGATGATGATGATTATTATTATTATTATTATCGTGTCAGAAACATACGTGTATACAGTACACAGTTACCAACATTCTAGTACATTGGACCAAAGCTTGGCCACTGTCAGTGCTTTCTCCGAAGCCTGACGTAGATCATCTTCTGTACTGGATGTACAGAAGAAGCACTGGATACAGTCGGCAGTGGAACACGGGCGTAAAACATGGTGAGAGGGCAGGGGATGCCCCCCCAAGTTTTAGGTGCCAGCCAAAAATGTTAAGTAGCCTACCCTTAAAATAATAAAAGTAAAATAGCCAGAATGTATTCTCAGGGTGCCTATCGGTAACCAAAAATTATAAAGTAACTAATTTTACAAACAGGTAACGGAAGTCTGGATAGTTGGAGGTAACGAAAATTCGCCGCGGATTGCGTAATAAAGCTATATTTTTCTGTGCCCGACTTGATGAAATGCGTACTGAGATACATTGAGTGGTATACATTGGTTCAACGTATATTTGCGGCATCAAGAAGAGTTTTTAGTTTAGTGTGAAATATTTTTCTGTATTATTATGGACCCTGACTTTTTGCGAGACCTTTATTCGCGAAATCTTCCGAAACTCAAAAATAAAAACCATTTCTGTTATTGACCTCTAAATTTGGAGACTATCTCAAATTGAAGTCCAGAAATGACGAATATTATTGTCGCAATCTTTCGAAATTGTACCGTTTCGAAACAGAAAGAAAGATAGCGAAATAACATGGAAATACATATGTTTTAAAAATCTCTCCGTCTCGTAAGTTTGCGACATCAAGTATGGTTAATTCAAAATTCCGTTATATGGCGATATTTCCTTCGAAGTTTCGTTCCATGGGATATATTATAAACTGGTTATCTCTAAAACGTGTAGGCCTATAACTTATATAATTCTCGATTCGAACTCTAAAGAAAATGTGCCCTCGTGTGGTATTGTTCGTGCATTCCTCTCAGAATAATTCCTAATATTCGATACCTACTTCGAACGTACATTAAGACGACCAGCTGACCGCAGGACTTGCCTGCGGGAATCTCGTCAAACGGACCGAGATCGACACTGGTCGCGTAAAATCACAAAACCCGTGCCCGATCATTAACTTGTGACCACGAGGACTGCCGGAATCCTGTTAATGGTGATTGGGCGCCCATCACGAAATATCCCAAAACCTACTCAACACTTTTCCCATGACCGTGTTCTTAAAACTAACGGGGAGAGAAAAGTGCATCACTCACGTAAAAACGTCATTGACTACGTAGCATTGCGATACTCATTTCTTCTCTTGATCCACCGCGAACTCCCAACCACAGCATAGGGACAGTAGTCGTAATATCTTTATTCTACTGAACACAGTCTGTTTTTTCCCCCTCTCCCGTTTTCCGCCATGGCGTTAACTGAGCCGAGATCTTACCTCAGTTTTAAATAAGGGCTTAGAAATAATGGTTCAAAAATGCACCTTTTCGGATCGACGTGGTAAGACTGGGACACACAAAATCATTACTCCTGACCGGAAACAACATGCCCACGTCCGTTTTTGAAATAAACAAGGTAAAATAACATGACTCTTCCCTCGCGCATCTCGCGTTTTTAGGCACACCGTACGCATGCGCCATGCGTTGTGCTGACAAGGTTCGAAAAGCAAGTATTTCCTCCTGGTGAGAATCGCATTGATGCGCTGCTTTTTCCACTTCCATGCCAATCTTTGAGAGTTTACACTCTTGTCAATTATTTGGAAACATCTTAGGCACAGACACCTGGCAATGCTGGAGAGGATCAAGGTAATGTATCTGAAAAGAGCCTCATGCCTATCCAAATTCACGCACTCGCGGCTTGTGTATGTCATGACAGGGGAACTATAATAAGGTACGATTTGGATCCTCGCCTGGGCAGTTGTGGTGTTTTCGTTCCTCGCTGCCTGGGCAGCGCGGCAGAGGTTCAGTAGGCTGTTTACATTGTGTAGAGCCGCTACCTTCTTTAAGACACATCTTGACGCGCTTTGCGGTTTCCACCACCAGATCTGCATGAGAGACGTCTATCAGATGAACTACGCGTGTGCAAACTTTGTAATGGTCCATGCGACTGACACCACGTGAGGACGTGCAAGTGCAGAGAGGTGCCTCATTTCCACGTCTCATTTCTGTGGAAATGAGACTTGAATTCTGTGATTTGCTTATGCACAGTGTGTGCAAGTCAAATTTCATAAATAGAAATCCACCCCATTTCTACCTACGGCCGTGAACTTGTATGGGAACATTTGCCTAGGTAGACGTCACAGCATAAGGAGACTGAAAAAAGTGGCAGGACTTCCAAAATACACGTTGTCATGTACGGCCTATGAGCTAACTAGAGAACCGTTTCTCATAGAGGAGCTCTAACTGACGATGTTGCTACCTTCTACACCAAGCTACGCACTAGACCTGCAATAACTGCAGCAGGAGAACACAGAAATCCGGATAGACTTCACGGATGCCATCACGTCGGGTGTTTCGAAGCAGGCTATGAATTGAGCCATCGGGTCACCCGGCTGGAAGTGCACAGACAATGCGGGATGAAGACGTGCTATAGCCCCAGTCCAGGCTGTGCGTGCGATCTCTGTGGTGACATATCTTCTGAAAGATACCCTGTGTCAAATGTTAAAAGAAAATGTATATAAGTTTATATTAACTGGCATACCTACTGTACATTTTGATCATTGGCTGTACTCATTAAATTATCAAAAGCATTGATGCATATGGCGTTAGAAGTTTGACATTTGGTGCTACGCTAGGCAACCGCAGTTATAAATTTGATCCCCCCCAAGGTTACAAGGAGAGCTTAAATTTACAACACACACGAAAATACTCGTAAGCAGCATAGTCTTAGTCGACATAAAAGGTGGTCCCAGCAAGTCTTGCCGTCCGGCTCCGTGGCTAAATGGTTACCGAGCTAGACCTTGGCCCAAAGTGCCCCGGGTTCGATTCCCAGCCGAGCCATCAGCGATTTTAATCTCCCAGTCGGGGAGTGGGTGTATGTGACGTCTTCAACAGCACTTCGCCCTCATTTGACGTGCAGGTTACCCACGGGCGTCAACTACATAGAAAGACCTGCACTCGGCCTCTCCAGAAGCAACACGATCATTATTATTATTATAACAAAGTAGGATGATGAGAGAGCTGCTCACTAGCCTTCTTTCCTACGAACTTTGCCGATATCTCCCGAACGCATGATTGGATTTTAACGAACGAGGTGTTGTTGGCGTTGGGATGACGTTCTCTTGGATAGGAATGTGTGTTGGTAGTATTTTTTATTGTTGATTTTTAAATTGGCGCTATTTTGGAAACTGTGAAGATGAGAAAAATGTTTGTTTGACGTTAATGAAAGGTGGCTATGCCCTCTAGGAGGACAGCAAGTTTGAAGTGTGAAGGAGGAAAATAAATGATAGCCTACTTTCTGGCGAACATTGGCGATAATTGGCGAACGGATGGTCGGATTTTAACGAATGAGGTATTGTTGGCGTTGGGATGACGTCCTCTTTGCTAAGAATGTGAGCTGTTTTTTTTTTTTGAAAATTGTTGGTTTTGAATTTTTCAATATTTTGGAAACGGTGAATATAAGAAAAAAGGTTGTTTGGCGTTAATGAAAGGTGGCTATTCCCTCAAGGGGGACAGCAAGTTTGAAGAGTGTAGGAGGAAAAAAAGATGGTAGCCTACTTTCTCGCGAACATTGGCGATAATTGGCGAAGGGATGGTCGGATTTTAACTAATGAGGTATTGTTGGCGTTGGGGTGACGTCCTCTTTGCTAAGAATGTGTTCTGGTAATTTTTTTAAAATGAAAATTCTTGTTTTTGAAATTTTGATTATTTTGGAAACGGTGAATTTTGTGAAAAAGTTTGTTTGACGTTAATGAAAGGTGCCTATGCCCTCTAGGTGGACAGCAAGTTTCAAGTGTGTAGGCCAAAAGAAAATGAATTTTGAAAAAATGCTGACTATTTTGGAAACGGTGAAGATGAGAAAAAAAAGTTTGTTTGTGATGAATGGTTGCTATTTACTCCCTCTACCCGCACCATAAATTTATAGTCGCTAGGTGAAAAACGTTTTGGGGGATTTTTAACCTATGTTTTTAATCGTCTCAGTAGCGTAGCGGTCAGCATGGTTAGCTGCCGCCCCCAGAGGTCCTGGGTTCGATTCCCGGCTCTGCCACGAAATTTGAAAAGTGGTGTGAGGACTGGAATGGGAAATGACATTTGAAGTGACGTTGGGCTGCCATGTCAAGCGCTATTATTATTATTGTTGCTAAAACATACATATATGATTTCACTATACTAAGCTTGACTGGACATAGAAACAGTTTGCTAAAAGAGATTTGTTATTTGCAAACAGAAGTGGAGTGTTGGACCAGCATCAGAGCGAGAGACCAGCTCGTTATCAGAATAAGAATGTCGTAGGCTGATGCGTGTGTAGGAAGGCGGCCTTTGCAAATTTGTCGTTGGGAAACAAAGTGAGATAACGACAGTAACTGTTGCTAGGTATGATAACTTGATACTTTGCTCCAAGGTTAGTATGCTGTCAGAGCTTTGTTTTGAAAATGCTGATGTCGAAGTTCTCATAGGGGAGCGCAGTGGGAAAAGTCATGTAGGCGTACACTATGTGTGAACTGCTAATGTCAAGACTTCTCTAACTCACTCAGTCATTACTTGCAAGGTGTTTTAATACATGGTGAGAAATAACGCGTTGGCAAATTTATAGACACGTTTATATATGTACCGAGACAGAGCATCATGAGCATTACTTTGCAAGATATTGTTCGATACAGACGGGTCTGCTGAGCCAATAGCCTGCGCACGTTAAATAATTAATTAATTAATTACATTAACTTAATAATAAAAAACCATCTATATTGATCATCAAGTAAAAAAGACAAGGTATGTTATTTGTACATAATAATGTTATGGGATAAATTATTGTTATTTGATGGATTATTTGAAAGTTGATTTAATAACTTAATGCTATGAATGCATTTTTGTTGCAGATAAAACAATAACAACTCATTTGCTGTATATAAAGGTCAAATTAAAGCAGTCGTGGAATATTAGTTTCGAAAAGAAAACATATTATTAATTTGCAAAAGTTATGTACATATTGTTTATAACTTAGGCTAAAATGAATGAATGCTATTTTATTTAAGGCTAATGCATGTTGCAGAATTAAACTGTGTGTGCCTGCCAACAAACGATTGGGAGTAGCAGCGTAGCCCACTAAGCTACAATTTTGATATTAAAAAGGTACGTTATAAAGATATTTTTTTGTTTGTTTGTGCAAAAATTAGCTTACTATTTTCCGAGTGAGTGTCTTATTGTGCGTGCATATGAATAATCCTATTACCGACAGCAGTGGCTATTCTGGCTAAAGAACAGCCTTAGGTCATGGGGCCAAGCTCTCTGCTAACTCGGTAGACGACTGGGTTCGAGCCCCACTGTCGGCCGTCCTTGACATGGTTTTCCACGGTTTCCCATTTTGAACACCAGGCAAATGCTGGGACGGTACCTTCTGACAGGCCACGGCCGCTTCCTTCAACATCCTAGCCCAGTTTTATTGATCTTCATCCATTCCATCTCTCATCCCGGCACGCAGGTCGCCCACGGGCGTCGACTAAAAAGACCAGCACTCGGCCTCTTAGGAGGTCACACGACAAAAAAAAAATCCTATTGCATACCCTAAATCTTTTTTGAGTGTTTTTTATTATGTGCTATAACTGAATTAAGCATATGTTTACTGAATATATATAGTCTATAACTAATAAAGGGTTTTATTGCTTTTGCTTTTCAGATATGGAGGCCTATATTTAAAAAAAGAAGCAATATCCCACACTTGCGACTAATTGGCTGTTTGCTGGAGCCCCGCCACCTACAGTTGGAGAAACATCAACGACAACAAGAGTTGCTACGACTTGTGTTCGTGTGTGAGTGAGTCAGAGTGTGTGCCAGTGTCTTAGAAGACATCTGTATTTGCTGGTTTTTGGATTATCCTATTAATAAGGTGAGTTAACATTCCATTTACTGTTGATTTTTAATTATGTCTACGTCCATGTGTCAAGACTTAGAATGGCAACCATTAGCCAAATGTTTTAAAAGTAGAATACGTTCAGGGCGAACTCATAATGTGAAAAACTGTCTATCCCCTAAAGAATTTGTCGAATCGTGTCTGTCTATTTTTCTGAATGAAGCAAACAAGGCTTAACAACGCATCACGCCCTAAAAATAAATTTCGAATTACTATGTGAGTTTATTCTGACTAAAAATAACGTTGAAGAAAAACATAGGTTTAATCTTTGTACAAAAATGGAGAAATTACTGATATCCGATAATTTAGAAATGTGGTATCACAAAAATTCTATTGATGGGCTTATCAGTAAATTTGATAAGTTACAAGACCCCAGTGGCCTGGCTCTGAATAGCATTGCATATTTACAAATTAATATTTGTAAAAACAATCCATTAAATGCAGGAAGTAGCCATATTCCCACACCGAGCTGGATCGCTTCGAAAAAGCAATAATTAATGTATGGAATAAAGATGATTATTGCTTTTTGTGGGGTGTAGCTAGTTGTCTGCAACCCTGTCAAGACAGACATGGCCATTTGCCAGGGAAGTACAAAGCTATGTTTAACCACTTAAAACAAACTCTGAATCTACAGCGTGTTTCATTTCCCATGTCTGTAGATAAAATTTATTTATTTGAGAAAGATAATCCAAATTTCTCCTTCAAGGTATATGGCGTTGAGGGAAGCAACATTGTCGGCCCATTGTATGCCACCAAACAGGTAAATCAACATCACATTCACTTGCTTTTCCTGTCTCATGGGGATACAAACCATTATTGTATGGTAAAGAATTTGAGTAAATTGGTAAGCAGCCAAGTGTCTAACCATAATGGTAAAATGCACATTTGCGAACGCTGTCTTCAGTATTTTACAACTGATTAACTTTTGGAACGACAAACGGGAGACTGCGAAGGGAAGCCGGCAGTAAAGCTAGTGCTGCCCGAAGGGAATGACGCAGTCTTAAATTTTAAGGCCACTAATAAACAAGACATGGTACCATTTACTGTCCATGCCGATTTTGAGGCCCTCACTGTTCCCCTTCAGGGATGTGAACCAAGCCTCCATACAAGCTCGACCTATCCAGTGCAGAAACAAGAGCCTTTTGCTGTAGGCTATTATGTTGTCTATCACTACGATAAATCCCAATGTGAGTATGCAAGTCTCGAAGGTTCGGATTGTGCGCGGTGGTTTTTGATCAAATGGCGGCTTTAGCGGGCAAAGTAGAAAAACAATTGGATAACCCTGTACCAATTCAGATGAATGACGTACAGCAAATAGAATATGATCAAGCCACCACCTGCCACATGTGCGAAAAGCCTATTTTATGCGGGGGACAAAAGTATGAGATCACTGCCACAGGACAGGTCATTTTAGAGGTGCTGCTCATAGAGAATGCAATTTAAAGTATTCTTCACCTCGCTTCCTTCCTGTCTTCTTACACAATTTCTCTCGCTACGATCTGCACTTCATTGTTAAAGAATTCGCTCATGTAGATAAGAGCAAATTTAGCATTTTGGCTAAGAACCATGAAAGCTTCATTTCTCTTTCATGGAAAAAAGGAACAATGAGCATTCGTTTTCTCGACTCATTCAAGTTTATGTCTAGTTCGCTGGATAGCCTTGTGAAAGGTTTAAGCGAGGATGAGTTGAAACATACTCAATCCCACTTTACGGATACAAAACAATTTAAATTGTGTGTTCGTAAAGGTCATTTTCCTTGTGATCATGTGGCAAGTTACGAGGTGCTTAAAGAAACGACTTTGCACCCTAGAGAAAAAAATTCTCAGTAAACTCAAAGCACCATCAGTAAAGAAGAGTATGCCCACGCACAGCATGTTTGGCGAGCGTTTGCCATAGAAAACATGGGTAAATATGCTATGCACTACTTAAAATTATAAGTGTTGTTATTGACTGACGTATTTGAGACTTTCCGCCAGCTATGTCACTCGATATATGGGCTCGACCCTGCCCGCTACTATACCAGTCCGGGGTTAAGTTGGGACGCTGCGCTCAAATACACCCAAATAGAGTTTTATTTACTGACGGATCCCGATATGGTACTGATGATGGAAAAAGGGATTCGTGGAGGGTTCCTATCGCTCAATCAGCGACATGCCAAGGCAAATAATCATTACATGCCTGATTATTGTCCTGAAGAACCAGATTCCTACCTGATGTATTTCGATGTAAATAATTTATATGGTTTCGCTATGAGCAGACCGCTGACGTACAAAAACTTTGTCTGCTGTCAGAGGATGAAATTAAAGATTTTAATGTGCATAGCGCCAGCGAGCAACAGGACGTAGGATATGTCCTTGACGTTGACTTAGCTTATTCCCCCGATCTCAGACAGTGACATGGTAATTTCCCCTTTTGTATAGAGAAAATGGTGCCGCCCGAGAGTAAGGGTAATCATAAAAAATTGATGGGCACCTTGTATGACAAAAATCACTATGCATTGCACATTGATATGCTGGTAGAATGTTTAGCCCAGGGCTTAACCCTGAAAAAAAATCCATAGAGGTATCTCTTTCTGTCAGAAACCGTGGTTGAAACCGTATATGGATTTAAATACAAGTCACAGACAAAGTGCCACTCAGCCATTTCAAATAACTTTTTTAAACTGATGAATAATCGTATTTATGGCAAGAGTCTTGAAAATGTGCGGCAGTATAGGGACATAAAATTGGTCAGCACATGGCATGGACAATGGCGGGTTCAAAAATACGTTGCAAAACCAAATTTCAAATCTTTGAACGTTATTGATCATGATTTAGTCACTTTTGAACTTTCAAAAACTAAAGTGGTCATGAATAAACCCATCTATTTAGGTCAAGTTATTTTAGATTTTTCTAAATTGCGTATGTATCAATTTCATTATGGTTTTGCAATGCGGCAATTTGGTACCATTTCCTTGTTATATACAGACACGGATAGTTTTATTTACCATATCCGTGACTGTGATCCATAATGGTTTGACACGTCCTCATTTAGTGAAAAGAACGTGTTTGATATCCCCCGTCTGAACAAAAATAAAATTGGTTTAATGAAAGATGAGTGTTCAGACACCATGATGTTAGAGTTTGTAGGTCTCGCGCCGAAAATGTATAGTTTTCGACAGATGAATGAATCAATGTGAATCCGCGCGGGCTAAAGGAATTAGTCAGCGTGTGTTTAAACGCCTCTGTGTGAATGATTATTTACATGTCCTTCAGACCCACACAGCTATGTCACATAGTCAGTTTAGGATTCTATCAAAAAACATAATTTATTTTTAATGAAACAGCGGAAACAAACACTTGCTTTGTTGGATGATTAATGACAGTGGGGTCAGGATATGATGACAAGCGTTCCCTTTGGTTACAACCAGTAAAATGGTTCTTACTATTGTTATTGTACAACATGGCAAGTGTTTGGTTTGGTTGCTATTATGTGTGTGATGCCATGTTGAGCCTTGGAATAAAAAATAAAAAATTGTAGTGTATCATATAATTTTTTGGTTTTTTAACCTATGTGCATGGATGTATGCAAGGATGTGTGAATGCGTGTGAATAGTTGTATATAAACTGTATGTCTTGCGCTATTTGCCTGTCAACGCATAAAGAGTGGCATGCATCAACGTTTGCATAGCTCACTGTGCGAGGCTAGATTACAACATGTTGTCTTTAAAAAAAATATTTTAGCTAGTGGCTTAATAGGTCTCACTAGATGCTGGCTTAATAAGCCTCATGTTTGAGCAAACTGACCTCCCATCCTCAGTAGACATGCAGCTTAATAGGCCTCACTAGGTCGTGGCTTAGTAGGCCTTATGTTTGAGCAAACTGACCACCGATCCTGAGTAGACATGCAGCTTAATAGGTCTCACATGGTTAATAGACCCGATGCAAAGAATAAAAAATAATTTCTTGCTTTTATTGTGGGCAAACACACTTTATGTCTAGTGTTATAAGTGGCGATGTATTATAAAACATCACCAGATGAATATCTGAACAGAAATTGTTTTTTTAAACCTAATGCATAAAAAAGTCAACAGACAGATGGTTATTTATTTATTTATTTATTTATTTATTTTGTGTTTTGCTTATTTTTTATTTTATTTTTGCTATTCCCTTAGGGGACAGACAGTGTATAAATTGACATTTTTTTAAATATATATATATACTTAGTAAAACGCCTATAACTACTTTTCAGATTCAATGATGAGCCATGATGAAGATTCTTTTATTGTTACCAAACGCACTACGTTTAATGAATATGCAACGATGGTAAATTATAATCCACAACGTGTGGCCTATCCTTTAGAGCATAAAAACACTAAAGTGCGCATTGATACCACTTTTTATAAGATCATCATTGATCATGATGAAACAAGTGATTGTTAAATTAGCGGATGAGGATGATTTTCCAGTTTTTTGGTGTACGCTACGTACAAAACCCTTGTTTAATGTCTGTTTTCCAGTAACGTCAAATATGTTTTGTTTCCACTTTTATAAATTCCCTGCAGAGGAAGGAACCACTTCATATCGTCAACAAGCATTTCGACAACTTTATTTTACGTTACTTATGAATCAATATTCACCACATAGAATACGGTCGATTAGAAACTAACAACAACAACAATATGTGATGCATATGTTTTTTTGTTGGATTTGGATTTTGGGAACATACTTTACTTTCAAAAAGACATTTGGCTAATTTTTTAGTTTATGGTGTATTCATGTTTATGGAAAACACATAACCCGGTTTAAATTTGTATTGTTTTTTGTTTTGTTTGTTGGATAGAGACATGGTTAATAAAGTGCATGGTATGTTATGGACATCCATTAGTGTGCAGTTGTTTGTTTATAGTATTTGTGCATACTATTTTTTTTTTAACAATATGCAGTGTGAATTTGCACGTTGACAGGGGAATCGTATACGACTCATTCAACAAGGAGATTATATACCAATACCTATTGACAACAGAGGCATACATTTACCTCCAAGCGATCTTGAAAATGATTCACAATTAATTTTCATAAAACATTTTCTATTAAATAATTTTCAAATTCATGTTTTGCCTGAAAACGATGAAAATGAATGTCAACTTTTAGAAGTAGGTTACACAGTGTGGGACAATGATTTGTTTGTTTAAACATGTGTTTTACCGAAAGGTAATACAGTGGTCATGTGAACATTGTCCACACGCCTACGTTTTTGTTAATCTGTCAAAGAAACTGTTGCCACAAAGTCTTGAACCACCCATATAACTGATAATATAAATGATAACATGTTAATAATAATAATAATAATAATAATAATAATAATAATAATAAATTTGTAATTTTGTTATTTATCTTTTTAGAAAAAAATGTATGAAGCCCTTTGCTCAGAAGTTGAACATCAGTTACTGATGATACAACATAAACAAGTCTTAGTTGTACCCATACAAAAAACAGGCTTAGTTGATAATAAACCTTTAAACCAAACCCTTATTTTAGATTTTATAGATGTCAGAGCTCCACTATTTTTAATTTTAAAAAATAGTGGTGATTTAATACCGTTTACATATTTACCAAATTTTGAAAATACGTTTCGACAGTGGCAATGGTTAGTGTTTTGCGCCACTTCATTAGCAGATGCGCAAGTCATTGAACCCTATCCCTATAAATACATTTTAATTGATTTGTCTAATGATGCTTTAGCACATTATTGATGTAATTTAACAGCTCCCTTTACCCTATGGTAGAAATCAACTATTGTTTTTTTATATTTATTTATTTAAAGGAAAATTTAAAACAAGGTTTTGGTTCGTTTATTGCTTTAAAAAAAAGTTTAAAATGATAGTAAGTAAAAATGTAGACTTTCACGACCGGCGTTGAAATAGGAATCTCTGTTTCGCGGGCTTATAGGTCGTGTTCCAAGGACGACAAAATGTCCTTGGAACACGACCTATAAGCCCGCGAAACAGAGATTCCTATTTTAAAATGATAGCTTGGTTTCTTTCTTTCTTTCTTTCTTTCTTTCTTTCTTTCTTTTAGAAAACATGAGCATGTATGATAATATGAATCATCATATCGCAGACAGTCTAGTATATATTCAGCAAACACAGTTGTTGCTTCTTCCAGTGTTGAAAACCACATGTATTGACGGACGTGGTCCGTGGCAAGAAATTCATCAATGGACGTCATACGCAGCAAAGCACAAATTTTTCTTATTGATGATAATTGTCATTTACAACAGTATACCTATTTACGTCATGTGGACCATGAAACACAAAAGAATTGGCAGTTGATGTTGGTTCAACAGTTATCGCGTAACTGTTACAAAATTATTATATTTTTGTCAATTTATCCAATACTATCTACATATTTAGGCATTAAACAATCAGGCTTAAAAACAACACGCTTTAATGTATTGTCAATGTTGTTGTTGTTGTTGTTATATACGAATAAGAGTGTTTAAAATAACACTCTTTTCTTTGCTTACAGCCAAGCATGGACGCCTTGAACGCCATTGGCCAAGATTGCACCTTTACACGCAAGAAAATGAGTGAATTGCCTACACAAACACCCTTTCGCATTCATAAAATTCAAAAATTAACAACCAAATTTGGTGAACGGGCTCTTTGCATTTGTCAAAACTTTGAGACATTTCTACCCACACGATTTAATAACCTACCTGATAATGTCATGGAAGATGTCAATTCCAGTATTCACCCTGTGTATTTAATCTATGAGGGTGAAAAAAATAATCGTTGCATGATTCGTTTTGTAAAACTAGAAAACGAATAATTATTGTACACTAGCCATGACTTTGTTTATGGATGTCTTACTAAAACAAAAATATTTTCTTCGGTGCTCAGCCGTTTTGACGTTTATTAATTGTTGCTCATGGTTTATAATGCTAAATAATAATAATAATAATAATATTAATAATAATAATAATAATTTTTGAACTTTTAATGTTTTTTTTGCCTTTAGGGCTACATTAATACAATGATGTCTGTAATGACTATAGGTAAATGGTAATTATTTGTAAGTTCACTCTTTAATGAGAGAATTTTTTTTTAGCCTTCAGGGCTACGTCAATACAAACATTGCCTATGATGCATGTTATTTACTTTCTTTTCATGTACATGTATAGTTTTTAAAATAAGTTGAAACGTCATGCGCTTAAGGATAGCTCGTTCATTTAGCACACGCACTCATGCAATGCAAGCATAAGTAAAAAACAAAACAAAAACAAAAAACAAATCAACACTATTTACTATTTAAATAAATAAATAAATAAATAAATAAATATATAAATAATTTAAAGTTAACGCTACATTGTGCTAAATGGTCACATGATTTTGTACAAACAAAATAATAATGTCATATTTCATTACAAAATAATAATAATAATAATAATAATAATAACATTATTTTTAACGGTCACATGGTTTTGTACCAACAAAATCATAACGACATGTTTTATTACAAAATAATAATAATAATAATAATAATAATAATAAAAACAACATAGTCCGAAACTTGATAATTATTTTATATGTTACTATGACTACATTTAAAACAGGTTTTTTAGTTTTATTTATTTTTACTTGTGCTTGCAGTGCATGAGGAGGGTGTTTAATAAACAAGCAACCCTTAAGTCCGTAACGTTTCAACTTATTTTATTATTTAGTACAAATATCATTTATAGCAATATTTATAATGTTTATAATGAAACTATTAGTTAATAATAATGCATTGTAATTTTCTTTTTATTGTTTATAATTTTATTTGAAACACCATTTATATTATTGTTTATAATCATAATATTGAAACTATTAGTTAATAATAATACACTGTCGTCCTTTTTTATTGTTTATAATTTTAAATTGACACACTATTTATATTATTGTTTATAAATATGATACTTGAAACTATTAGTTAATAATATTGCATTGTAATTTCTTTTTATTGTTTATAATTTTAAATTGAAACAGCATTTATGTTATTGTTTATAATTATAATATTTGAAACTATTAGTCAATAATAATGGGGGAAAAATACAACATGGTCTCATGTTGATTTATTTTTTCAAAATGATAACAGTGATACTATACGTTTTTTAAAATAAATTCATAATGTTAAAGTCCATATCTAGACAAAAGTAATTTGCTCGTCATAGCACCAATCACCATAAATGCTGCCATTCGTTCTGATAGACTGGCATCAGGAGCTGTTAATCGTTCCTTGGCAATGCTTAACAAGACTTTGTCGGCAATGCGTCTTAGTGTGGGATCACTGTTTTCATAGGCTATATCATGATGAGGGCATGCATGATCCAAAGCATTAATTCCCATATCCCCTCTCCTCAAAAGATCTTGAAGACGAGTACCAGGGCCGCAAAAGCTGTAAGCAGGTAAGTGAGCTTCGAATGGTAAGTTTTTAATGATGTTATCAACAATTCCATGGCCAGCACACCTGGGACATAGAGGTTTCAATCGGTGAAAAACGCTTTTTTTGTTGTTCTTCTTGTTCCTATTTTTGTTCTTGCTGTTGTTGTTGTTGTTTGTCAGCGGCTGGTGACGAGCATGGTAGGTGGTTGTTTTCCGCATGACAGCCATGGAATGATGAAACAATGTCTTTACAGTGAGTTTTATGACCATGATATAATTCATCAATTGGCATGTGGCACACTGTCGAATGGAAGGTATATTTTTCCATGGTTAATTGCTTGTGATGGGAAAAATGACTGCAGGGTTGTAGTTCACTCAATACATGGTCAGTAGTCCACTCGGCAGGCACCTTTTCCCAAATTTATTTCACAGCTTTGGCAGCAACAAAAAGAAATGATTTAGGTAGTGCTAATAATTCATGATGTGTAAAGCTAATAAGTTTTTTCTTGCACACAAAGAACTTTCCAATAGCCTTGTTGATTGTAGTGGCGTCCATGTTTATAACATTGATGTTATCACCTCACGTGTACAAGTCTAACTGCTAAAATTGGACAATAAACTTTCAGTTTTAATTTTATTCAACAACTCCCAACATGCACTGGTGGTGAGCCAATGAAACAATTGCCACGCATACGCTAAGGCGTTATTCTGAATATTGTCGCAAGGACAAGTGTCCAACAGCGTTTGCAGGGATGGTCAACCCAGGTCTAAAAGGTCAATACATTGACAGTGAGAGGGTAAAAATGGTTGGAGCCACTGGCGTTTTTCACTCCCTTTAACAAATAACACATTGGCTGAAGACAAATAGACTTTCATGACTATGTCAAGATACTTGTAAGAAATATCACCCTTTTTCCATACTAATTGCAAATTATTTCACAGGTCTACAGTGATTTTGCTGTTTTGAAATTTTGAGTCATTTTGAAGTAATATGTATGTCCTGATGCCAAATATGATACCCATTTACTTGAATCACACACCATTTTTTAGTCTTAATTTTTTTGTCTTAGTAACGTTATTCCATACTACACACTATATTTTAGCTTTAAAATAATCTTTTGTTACATGAATGCTATTTGTTGGACCTAAAACATGTGGTTGTAGCACTACAGAATGTTGTTGAACTCCTTGCCAGATGGCAGCACTTAAATCCTCTGTGATGTGAATTCAGTTGAAAGCTCTAAGTGACCAGCTAGATTTCCAAACGAAGAAGTTTACCTTGAATACGTGGGCATTTATTGTCAGTTTCTGTTTTGTGAGTATGGAAAGGCGACAGTGTTTGAACAATCCAAATGTGATTTGTTACATTTGTGGTAGTTTTGTAGTGAAAAAGCAGAGACAAAACAAAACCTCATTTGTCTCTAAAGCTTATTTTGGAATACAGTTAGGAGATCAAACCAAGTCATGCGTGCCTCATAAAGTGTGCAGCATTTGTGTTCAAGAGTTGAGAAATTGGACAAAAGGGAAGAAAAAGAGCTTCGTTTTGGTATACCGATGGTTTGGCGAGAACCCAGAAACCACAGCAGTGACTGCTACTTTTGAACTTGTAAGCTCAAAGGTTTCAATGCTAAAAATAAAAAAGCCATAACATACCCCAGCATTGAATCTGCTAGGAGACCAGTGCCTCGTGCCCCTGATATTCCAGTTCCCACACCTCCTAAAGACAATAATGCAATTTCTAATGTTTCAAGTTGTGAAACATTGGGAACATCTGACAGTGACTTTACCCCTGCAAACTCTAATGTACGAGTACTCTTCACACAATCCATGACTTAATAAGAGACTTGAACCTCCGCAAAGACGCAGATGAATTTTTCAGTTGCAGGTTTAAAAAAAATTCTTGCTGATGGTACTTCAGTGACTTTCTACGGAAATAGAGAAAAAGATCTTGCCCAGTACTTAAGTCATAAAGGGAGACTGGTTTATTGCAACAACATTCCAAACCTATTAAACAAGGTAGGTGCTGCCACGTATGACCCAAACGGATGGAGGTTATTTATTAACTCTAGTAAGAGAAGTATGAAAGCTCCGTTACTGAACAATGGCAACCAGTTGGCTTCAATTCCAATAGTTTACTCAGTCCACTCAAAAGAGAATTATGATTGGATAAAATACATTACAACAGGCAGCAGTGGATGGTCTGTGGAGATCTTAAAGTAATCGGTATTTTGTTAGGTCAGCAACAGGGATATACGAAATTTCCATGTCACTTGTGTGAATGGGGTAGCCGGGCAATAGATGAGCATTGGTCTGGGAAAAAATGGCCTCATCGAACCACCTTACCTCCAGGATGTAAAAATGTTGTTCAAAAAGCTTAGAGAAAATACTATTACCACCTCTTCACATCAAGTTGGGTCTGATGAAGCAGTTTGTGAAAGCCCTGGACAAAGCGGGCAGTTGTTTTCAATATCTTTGCAACAAGTTCCCTTTTCACTCACAAGCAAAAATAAAAGAAGGTATGTTTGTAGGGCCACAAATCAGACGTCTAATGAAAGACAAAGAGTTTGAAAATCCAATGACTCCTGAACAAAAAGAAGCCTGGCAAGCCTTTAGAGATGTAAACAAGAAGTTTTTAGAAAACACCAAAAATCCTAACTATGCAGAAGTACTAGCCACAATGCTTGAGAAATTCAGAATTGACGGTTGCAACATGAGTCTTAAGCTGCGCCTTCTTTTTTCACATTTGGATATATTTGGGGGCGGTGAGTGAGGAGCAAGGCGAACGCTTCCATCAGGACATTCGGGAGATGGAACGACGGTACCAAGGACGATGGAGTATATTAATGATAGCGGATTACTGCTGGATGCTTCAAAGAGAAGCCTCTGCAAGAGCTCATAAGAGAATTTCCAAGATAAGATCACTGGAAGGCAAACGAAAACGTTATTATTGATTAAATACCATTCTAGTGAATCAACATTGTGCATTTCCAAGTAATACTACGAGTATTTCAATCAAAACTGTATTAACATTTGTAAAAAATGTGTATATTTTGTCATTAACATTGAATTTGTCATTCTCGATTTGTAAAAGAACCTGATGTGATAGGAGAAAAAGGCGGGTATTTTTGAAAATGGCTGTTCTCAGTTGTATATAATCACTTTCCAGAAGTAAAACAGCTTTTAAAAAGTTCCATTTTGTAGACCTGTGTTTTCAATCCATTAGCTCTGCTTTTTATCTTTTTCACCAAGCAACTCAAAAGCATAGGGAGGTTTAAACACCAAATGAATAGGGTTAGACACCCGAAACGTACTACAATCAATAAAAGCTACTTCCTTAAATATAAATTTGTTGCCTGCAATTTTAAACCCCTGAAATCCACGATGAGTGTACGCATGATGGTTTTTTTTACTTGTTACCTCGTTGACGACTAATCAACAAATAACCCATTTCATGGTTTAACATTGCAAAAGTCAAAGGACTTTAGGGAATAAAGGAACAAATGAATTGAACAACAGCTAAATATTTTTACAGGTTTTATTCACAACATAAAAACAACACTTACACTTTTATTTATAAAGTTTGTTTGTTTAATCTGGAACAACAATCAAATGAACAGTTTGCACTTACGGTCCACAGGTATCTCCTAGTTTTGCCGGGTCTGGTACAATGACAGGGTAATTCAAAATCCATGGAATATTGCCCACATCATAGCGATTCAGGTAAGGACAGGATGGACTCCATGGCTGATGATCACTAAATGGTCGATCTCCTATTTCCCAGTTTCCAATTTCAACGTTGCAAAAAATACACTTGAGCACATCCCCACGATTTAAGAAATAAAATCCGCTCGCTACCAATTCTCCATAATCCATAAAGGGGACTGTCCATGTTTCAAAAGTTTTGAGACGATTAAATTCACATTTTAAATTGCATGGTTTGTCTATCACGTCGTTGTTGTTGTTGTTGTTGCTAATTGAGGGACACGTTGTTGTATGTGTGCACAGTGCCAGAGCGCAACAGATAGTGCGCATGCAGACGCTTATCATCAATCCTATGAATGATGATTTTTTCACCTGACCACAGGTGGCTTACATGCTGGTCACATAATTGGACAAAGGATATTTCACATGTCTGGCATGAATAATCAAACAGTAGGCACTGGTATGGTCTGGTACATATTCTTGTGTTTCAAAATCTACCCTTAAATCAATGGTGGTGATTTTCATAGATTCTTCTAGATACGAACAGTCGAAAGCAATCAGTGGTACTTTTGCTTTAAACCCTTGTGGCGACAACATAGGTGGGTAGGTTTTGGCCAGGTTTAAACACTACCCCCAAGGGAAGATGAAGAGAAAAGGAAAGGGAAGTGGGTTTCGAACTGAAGAACAAGTGTGGGTAAATAGGACGAGAGTCCAACACCAAGCAAAATGAATTTGAGCAAGTATTCAGTGACGAGTGTCACCGCAAAGCCCGTGAAGCACCTAACGTGGGTATGGACCTGGACGCAGCTAACAGTAGATGCGGCTGGAGCTTGGGCTATTTGCAAGCAAGCAACGATAGTACTTTCCCTTCCAAGCCTATATTTAACTACTATGGGCAAGGGTGGTAGTCTGGCAAGACAAAGAATGACAAATTTACTGTATATCCTTTCAAAGGAGTCAGGTTTAATCGAAGGTTTTGAAAGGCGCAAATAATTTGAATTCGCCTGAAGTTTTTAGTTCTTGGAATTGTAGAATCTCCAAGGAGCGATCGAATGTTTCCAGGAAGGGGAGCGATGAAGCAGTTATAGTGCTTTTGGGAACAATTTGATTGTTTTGAAAATTTTTGGTTTTAAATTTTGGTAGGAACACCGATGGTTGCATTCAAGAAAGGCTAAGCTTTTACCCAGCAAAGTGCCGACTAAAACTTTAGACAAGAAGAAAAACTTTAATTTGGAAAACCAACCATAAGTTATAGAGAAAATCTCAACAAGCAGGAAGCTGGCGGAGCTAGCTATACTTTCCTTACTGGCTCGTTAGAATTAGCTAAAAAAAAGCTAAGAGCGACTTTGAAAAAGTTTTTGCGGAGAGTTTTTGTTCAAATGCAACAAATAGTGGAACCTTTTTTAATTTGATGCTTGATTTTCTTAACGCGAGCATGAGCTTTTGGGTAGAGTTAGGGGAAGTCGGATCCTGCCTAATCGTTATTTTATAGAAAATGATGAAGCAAATGGATATAGTTTGATTTATTTAACAATGCGTAGAAATATGATAAATTTAACAAACATAAAAGGTACAATTTGATTTTTAAACCTTTCAGGTCTCAGACCTCTAAAATTGTTGAAGTTTGCAGTAGGCAATTAAGAAAATTTGGTTTGGAACCTCTTGTAAGCACCAAATCTGCATGAGGTTTTAAAATAGTGCTGAAATTAACAAATTTAAAGTTTAACAACAATTAGCGCAATTAAAACTTTAACAATAAATCGGGTACGATATATGTACTTTGAGAATTCCTGTATGGAAGTTCTAAAAGTATGAACAAATAACAATTCGAAATTATAACAAACAGAGAGAAAATAAGAAGAAGTTTATATAACTTCTTGTATTTAAACAGGGATTACGAGGAAAACGGGGCCAGTACCCTTTCGTGAAACCTGGAAAAGGAGAGTTAGAAAACTCACTTATGAGTAGAAAATAGAATTCCCCAATTGACGAGGGAAAGAATTATAATGTGGACTTTCCACAGATAAGCAGAAGTTAATTTGTTGAATTTGAAACAAAGTTGGGAGGGCACTTGATAGCAAGCGAGGCCTCTTAGAAATTGACATAAGTTGTAGTTTAAACAGCTAGGTACATCTGTTGACTTAAATTTAAAGCTTAATTAGATAAAATTAGTAAGGTGTTTAGGAAAAGGAAATTGGAAATTTAGAAGAAAATTCATGGCCGTATTTATTGCTTTCATTCGAACGCCACGCGGATGGTTGTTGAACGGGCACTGTTATGCACTGTAGTTCGTTGAAAAGTTCGCCATTGCAACACGGAAAGTTTATAAGGCGAAAAGGTATTGCAATTGTGGAGATCACTAGTTGAATTCTAGTTTGAGAAAGTTTATTGCGTTGTGACGTTTATAGATTGTAGTTGAATGCAGCGGACAATTTCCAATGAAGGAAGACAAATTATGCTGATTAGAGGTATTTTCAGCATAAATTCCTCAGTGAGGAACAAGTGTTTCCATATTTAGGTGAAAAGTACTTGACGGCATTACTTGCAAAAAGATAACTTGATGTAGAAAATTCTAGAGTTGTGAGAACAGTAGAAATGGGCAGAATATCCCGCGGAGGTGAAAGATAAATTTTTTATGGACAGTGGGTTTAATAGACTCCCACGGTGTGAGAACTCATTCCCAGATAATCAGTACAAGAAGTACTTTTTCATTTTAGAAAGCTAGCTGAAGTAGCCACAAATAAATCAAGAGGATCTTTTGAAGGCAGATATTGCATCACATATAGCAATTTCACACTGTCTATAAAATCAGATTAAAACATTTAGCTGTTATAACCAATTAAAACATGGTGAAAACCATTAAAGATTTACTTAGCTCATTTCTGAAGAGTAGGCGATGTTTCTGGTGACGGTTGGTTTCAAAATCCAGACATGGCGTCTGATTTAAAAGATGTCTCTCGAGGAGAGGAGACAAGCTCGGGAAGAGCTTCGACTCTACGTGTAAACGTTTGACACACAAGTGAGAGTGAGGGCAGTTGCTCTCGGCTCAGAGACAAGAAGTCAATTGGGCGAGCGGAATGACGCCCCGATGGAGGAGAGCGACAACGCACACGTCAGATGTAGGCGGGCGAGGAGGAGGGGAAGCGAGCGGGTAAGGGGAGGAAGCAGCAGAGTTTACATAAACATAGCAAACATCATTGTAAAAGAAAAATTCTTCTTGGAGCGGTTTCTTCACGTAGTTGTTGGTTGGAGAAGAACACGACGCCTGGCGGATTAATGACGAAGTCTTCATGACTTGAGGCAATTGATGTTTAGAGGCCAGCTGCAAAACGCTGCCAAGCTGGTTCCGAAGAATATGCGTTTCTGGAACAGTCTTACACCGCAAATGAACAAATATACGGGGCAAACAGGATGAAAGAGTTCGATGTTGGTGTTTGCGGGAAGGAAATTTAAATAAATGAAATAATATGAAATAATAAAGAGCAGCCAAAGCAAACTCTACCTTACCGTGTATTTCCAAAAATACACCAAGTTTGGGGGCAGTGGCAAAAACCAACAAGGAACAGGAACATGATATTAAAGATTGAAAGAAAGAATAACACTGAGAGAAAAAGGTCTTATAATATACCAATTTGTTATCAAGATTTTCTCAACCCTGACTCTCCCATTCCTTCCCGGGTAACAATCGATCATTCATCAGGAGATCCACGCTAGAGGGAGAAAGGAAAAAAGGGGAGGTGCCTATGAGGAACTGACCAAGGGTTAAGAAAGTAAGTTATAAGAATTGTTGGAATTCGGGCTCAACGGGCGAGAATTATCAACGCCGTCAATCAAAATGTAGCTAGTAGCTGTGAGAAACAAAGTTTCAATAAAGGTCGCAAAAAGATGCGAAAGGAGAATTAACAATTGTAAACAAAGCGTGTAGAAACAAGTACATCGATTAAGGCTAATAATATACCAAATAAGCAAAGAAACTATGCGAGTAGAAGGCAAGAACTCTATAGGTAACAACAATCTAGTAGCCATAAACAATGACCTTAAGTTATAATGCGCACCAAATGGGTTAACTAGAAAAGTACTTTTGTCAGCAAGATACGTGAAGTAACAAGAATATACACACATCAAAAAAAGTTTTGCATCACCTCGGTTCCAAGAGTTCCGGAACCTTTAAATACAAAGGGAATAGAGATCAACACAAACAACATTTCAGCTCGTTTTATTGCTCATGAGACCCACACATTGCATGTTGTACCATCATACAGCTAGACTTTCAGCATTTGTGGTCCAGATTGCAGTACACACCACTACCTCTAATACCCAGTAGCACGTCCTCTTGCATTGATGCATGCCTGTATTCGTCGTGGCATACTATCCACAAGTTCATCAAGACACTGTTGGTCCAAATTGTCCCACTCCACAACGACAATTCGGCGTAAATCTCTCAGAGTGGTTGGTGGGTCAAGACGTCCATAAACAGCCCTTTTCAACATATCCCAGGCATGTTCGATAGGGTTCATGTCTGGCGAACATGCTGGCCACTGTAGTCGAGCGATGTCGTTATCTTGAAGGAACGCATTCACAAGATGTGCACGATGAGGTCGAGAATTGTCGTCCATGAAGACAAATGCCTCTCCAATATTCTGCCGATATGGTTGCACTATGGGTCGGAGGATGTCATTCAGGTATCGTAAAGCCGTTTCGGAGCCTTCCATGACCACCAGTGGCGTACGTCGGCCCCACATAATGCCACCCCAAAACATCAGGGAACCACCACCTTGCTGCACTCGCTGGACAGTGTGTCTAAGACGTTCAGCCTGACCAGGGTGCCTCCAAACACGTCTCCGACGATTGTCTGGTTGAAGGCATATGCGACACTCATCGGTGAAGAGAACGTGATGCCAATTCCGTGGGGTCCATTCAGCATGTTGTTGGGCCCATCTGTACCGCGCTGCATGGTGTCGGGGTTGCAAAGCTGGACCTCGCCATGGACGTCGGGAGTGAAGTTGCGCATCATGCAGCCTATTGCGCACAGTTTGAGTTGAAACACGACGTCCTGTGGCTGAACGAAACGCATTATTCAACATGGTGGCATTGCTGTCAGGGTTCCTCCGAGCGGCAATCCGTAAGTAGCGGTCATCCACTACAGTAGTAGCCCTTGGGCGGCCTGAGCGAGGCCTGTCATCGACAGTTCCTGTATCTCTGTACCTCCTCCATGTCCGAACAACATCGCTTTGGTTCACTCTGAGACGCCTGGAAACTTCCCTTGTTGAGAGCCCTTCTTGACACAAAGTAACAATGCGGACGCGATCGAACTGCGGTATTGACCTTCTAGGCATGGTAGAACTACAGACAACATGAGCAGCGTACCTTCGTCCTGGTGGAATGACTGGAACTGATCGGCTGTCGTACCCCCTCCGTCTAATAGGCCCTGCTCATGCATGGTTGTTTACATCTTTGAGCAGTTTTAGTGACATCTATGAACAGTCAAAGGGACTGTATCTTGGATACAATATACACAGTCAACGTCTATATGCCGGAGATCTGGGAACCGAGGTGATGCAAAACTTTTTTTGATGTGTGTATATGAAGAACATCGAATATAACGACAAGAAAAAACAAGTTTGTTTAACAACAAACCACAACAGTGCGAAATAGTAGCGCAGGTTACCATACATGCCCGCAATAAAGATATGTAACGATGTTATGAAACGAGGATCAAAACAACCATAGCGTGCCAATGTGAGGAAAGTAAATAAACAAATCCTTGACCCACATAGTACAGCAAGATAACGTGTATGAATGGCTGGAAAAAACAGTGACCTGAACCAGTTTATCTGAGGGGGGAAGTGAACGACTTCCTGAATTACGGGAGCAATCCGCATAACAATAGTTGGCAGACAGCCCGAGTTGAGATAAGAAGAACCCGTCATGACCTTTGTCACATATAGAAGTAGTAATCAACGGCTTGTCCTTGCCCGAGTTGGTGTACAAACAAGATTGCCAAACAAGTAATTGAAAATAACCACAAGGGGTAGACGCAACCAGCTCAACATTAAAGAGGAACTTCCAGTAACACGTCATGCAGTCATACGTAGCTAGGACATGAACACCTAATTTAAAGACATATGAAACAAAGCAATTAAATAATTTTGCATAATTTTGAGGATCACGGAATCCAACAATTGCCAATAGAAAAATGTATAATTCTTCTGAATAACGAAGAAAAGCTGGGGAGTTTAAGGAGATATTATGTGTAAGAATTGTTATTCTTGATGCTAGAGAACTCAGATTGACAAGCGGTTTCAAATGAAGCTTCCGCGTGTGAGGAAGTAGGAAGGAGGCGGCCGTGGCCATCCTACTAAACAGCGAGTGAAGTGAAACACAGCTTGCAGCAAAGTGTTGGTGACTGATAGCCGTGGTATTACACAGAGAGAAGATAGTTTTCGATAAAAAGTTTAACCAATTACCAACTACAAGGAATGACAAAAGACAATAAACCAAGCGACTCAAGGCGAGGCGAACTTGAACAGCCATTTTGTGCGAAAATAGAGCAAAACATATGGAGTAGCTTACGGCAGTGGCGTAAATGCTGACAATAAGACATTGTTTCGACAAGCTGCTTTGAAACGTGCTAATTCGGAAACATAAGTGTTCTCTTTTTTAGAAAAGGAATTTGAATCAGCGTTAACAAAATGACATTCCGAGTTGGTTTGAAGACTGGGATGTTGGATTTGACCAGTAACAACTCAACCAGAATTGGTGTCTCTAGCGACCACGTTTGAAGATAGTTTGCGAACTTGTTTACGAAGGCAATTCCAAAAAATATTGGCACTGAAGTGTATGTACATGGGGTTTGAACATTAAACGAGGATCAGCTAACCTTAAATGCGAAGGAATCTTTAAACCGAAAGTGTCGACAGAGTGACTTGGGGTGTCTTTACCAATACTGTTAAGAATGAGACAGTTTAAGTTAAGATAGGTGTTTCTTTGGCAGATGTCTCTAATTTTTAATTTTGAAGACTGCAAAGCTTGAGTTTTCAAATTGCCAATGCCGGATACATTGATGGAAGTAGGGTTTACAGGTAGGCCTAGTTTCTTGATTAATGATTGCGAAACAAAGTTGTGAGTGAAGCGGAGTCAAGAAGACCGCGGGTTCAAATCCAATTTCCAAATTTATCCTGAATTTCGAATTGTACAGTGGACAACTGGACTTGCGCACTGTGAGAAGTTCTGGCATTAGAAATGCAGGAGGAAGCACTAGTTTATTCGGAGCTGCTCTGCATGGAGTTTGAAGAAGCAGGTACTAATGACCTCGATTGATCATGGCGGTGCAGTAAACTGTGATGCGGTTTTTCACAGTGAAAACAAAGTCTGGCGGACGTACAATTTGAAGCTGAATGTTTTGATGACAGGCAGTTAAAGCAATATTTATTATTGGAGACAAACTTTCTTCTGTCTTTAACAGACAATCCTTCAAAGGATTTACATGAATATAAAGCGTGAGAAACCTTACACAATGTGCACTTTACGAACTTGATGAGCGGCCTAGTATTCACTCCTGGACGGTTGAAAGCGGTGGAACGAGTTTGCTTGTTCTCGACAGATGGGGGCTTATGACCATCTGAAGAAACAGATTTGGTATCAAAGATGTTGTGACACAGGGGACTAATTTTAGCGCTTTCGCACTGAAATGAGAGTGCTGTAAGGAATTGGCACCGGCTGTTAAGAAACGCGATGAGATGCTCAAAGGAATGCTCATCCTTGTGAGATAATTCTATCTCCCAGGCTTTAAGAGTGGAATAATCAAATCTGGATGTAGCTAGATGAATTAAGACAGTGTCTCAAGTTTGAACCGGTTGTTCAAGCTGATATAAGGCTCTGACATGTAGTTGCACTGTGTCAACTTAGTTCCTTAAAGAAGAAACGTCATTAGGCTTTACGGCTGGCAAGTCGAACAAGGCGTGAATGTGACGTGCCACACACAGACGCAGATTGCCATATCTCTCTTTAAGGAGATTAAATTCGATGTTGTAGTTGTCTGCGCACAAAGGAAGTGTTTCCACGAGCGTAAGAGCTTGTTCTTTAAGACAAGATCTCAAGTAATACAACTTGTGGATAGCGGGAATAACATTGTTATTATGTATGAGAGAGCTGAATAACTCGTAAAAATAATTCCATTCACTTTCCTGGCCTGAAAAAACGGACAGGCTTATCTTCGGAAGCGAAGGTTTTGGTTGATGCGTGTCTCCACGGACTGAAGCGGGTGGGAACTGGGCCGGATTGATGACTCTAGTGTCCGGTTCTGCGATACTGCGAATCAGTTGGTGAGCCTTAGCAATCCCTTCAAAATAAAAGGGTTCGACTTCATCGCGATCGGATTGAAGTTCGGGGCAAGCGGATTCAATGTCGGTTTGAATTTGATCATAGTAGTCGTAAGAACGTTCGTACAACTTTAAGCGTTGAGTCAAGACATCTAGATCACAATCGGCTGGAGTTATTTTATTAATGAAATTTCTAAATCTGGTGAGCTGTCCTTTATAAGAAGAACGCCTAGCAATGAGAGTTTTATCCTTTTCAGTTGGCATGATGAAATGGGTAAATTGAAGTATAACTTATGGAACTGTGGAGAGATTTTGAAAATGCTGACAGGTTGGCAGCAGAAGACTGTTTGCAAGTCAGACAGGCTGAAGAAGACAGGAACGACCACTATCACCTTCACCAGCTTTGCACAGTGAAGTTATAGCTGAAAAATTCAAAGTAGATACTAATGATTCGCAACATTAGGACAAATGAACTCTCCCGGATTTCTGGGACCAAAGTCTGGGTAGGTTTTGGCCAGGTTTAAACACTACCCCCAAGGGAAGATGAAGAGAAAAGGAAGGGGAAATGGGTTTCGGACTGAAGAACAAGTGTGGGTAAATAGGACGAGAGTCCAACACCAAGCAAAATTAATTTGAGCAAGTATTCAGTGACGAGTGTCACCGCAAAGCCCGTGAGGCACCTAAAGTGGGTATGGACCTGGATGCAGCTAACAGTAGATGCGGCTGGAGCTTGGGCTATTTGCAAGCAAGCAACGATAGTACTTTCCCTTCCAAGCCTATATTTGACTACTATGGGGAAGGGTGGTATTCTGGCCAGACAAAGAATGACAAATTTACTGTATATCCTTTCAAAGGAGTCAGGTTTAATCGAAGGTTTTGAAAGGAGCAAATAATTTGAATTCGCCGTGATGTTTTTAGTTCTTGGAATTGTAGAATCTCCAAGGAGCGATCGAATGTTTCCAGGAAGGGGAGCCATGAAGCAGTTATAGTGCTTTTGGGGACAATTTGATTGTTTTTGAAAATTTTTGGTTTTTAATTTTGGTAAGAACACCAATGGTTGCTTTGAGGAAAGGCTAAGCTTTTACCCAGCAAAGCGCCAACTAAAAGTTTAGACAAGAAGAAAAACTTAAATTTGGAAAACCAACCATAAGTTATAGAGAAAATCTCAACAAGCAGGAAGCTGGCGGAGCTAGCTATACCTGCCTTACTGGCTCGTTAGAATTAGCTAAAAAAAGCTAAGAGCGACTTTGAAAAAGTTTTTGCGGAGAGTTTTTGTTCAAATGCAACAAATAGTGGAACCTTTTTTAATTTGATGCTTGATTTTCTTAACGCGAGCATGAGCTTTTGGGTAGAGTTAGGGGAAGTCGGATCCTGCCTAATCGTTATTTTATAGAAAATGGTGAAGCAAAAGGTTATAGTTTGATTTATTTAACAATGCGTAGAAATATGATAAATTTAACAAACATAAAAGGTACAATTTGATTTTTAAACCTTTGAGGTCTCAGACCTCTAAAATTGTTGAAGTTTGCAGTAGGCAATTAACAAAATTTGGTTTGGAACTTCTAGTATGCACCAAATCTGAATAAGATTTTAAAATAGTGCTGAAATTAACAAATTTAAAGTTTAACAACAATTAGCGCAATTAAAACTTTAACAATAAATCAGGTACGATATATGTACTTTGAGAATTCCTATATGGAAGTTCTAAAAGTATGAACAAATAACAATTCGAAATTATAACAAAGAGAGAGAAAATAAGAAGTAGTTCATACACCTTCTTGTATTTAAACAGGGATCACGAGGAAAATGGGGCCAGTACCCTTTCGTGAAACCTGGAAAAGGACAGTTAGAAAACTCACTTATGAGTAGAAAATAGAATTCCCCAATTGACGAGGGAAAGAATTATAATGTGGAATTGCCACAGATAAGCAGAAGTTAATTCGTTGAATGTGAAACAAAGTTGGGAGGACACTTGATAGCAAGCGAGGCCTCCTAGAAATTGACATAAGTTGTAGTTTAAACACATAGGTACATCAGTTGACTTAAATTTAAAGCTTAGTTATATAAAGTTATTAAGGTGTTTAGGAAAAGGAAAAAGGAACTTTAGGAGAAAATTTATGGCCTTATTTATTGCTTTCGTTCGAACGCGACACGGATGGTTGTTGAACAGGCACAGTTATGCACTGCAGTCCGTTGAAAAGTTCACCACTGCAACACGGATAGTTTATAAGACGAAAAGTTATTGCAATTGTGGAGATCACTAGTTGAATTTTAGTTTCAGAAAGTTCATTGCGTTGTGACGTTTATAGATTGTAGTTGAATGCAGCGGACAATTTCCAACGAAGGAAGACAAATTATTCTGATTAGAGGTATTTTCGGCATAAATTCCTCAGTAAGGAACAAGCGTTTCTATATTTAAGTGAAAAGTACTTGACGGCATTACTTGCAAAAATATAACTTGTTGTAGAAAATTCTAGAGTTGTGAGAACAGTAGAATTGGGCAGAATATCCCGCGGAGGTGAAAGCTAAGTTTTTATAGACAGTGGGTTTAATAAGACTGCCACGGTATGAGAACTCATTCCCAGATAATCAGTACAAGAAGTACTTTCTCATTTTAGAAAGCTAGCTGAACTAGCCACAAATAAATCAAGAAGATCTTTTGAAGGCAGATATTGCATCACATATAGCAATTTCACACTGTCTATAAAATCAGATTAAAAACATTTAGCTGTTATAACCAATTAAAACATGGTGAATACCATTAACGATTTACTTAGCTCATTTCTGAAGAGTAGGCGATGTTCCTGGTGACGGTTGGATTCAAAATCCAGAAATCGTGTCTGATTTAAAAGATGACTCTCGAGGAGAGGGGACAAGCTCGGGAAGAGCTTCGACCCTACGTGTAAACGTTTGACACACAAGTGAGAGTGAGAGCAGTTGCTCTCGGCACAGAGACAAGAAGTCAAGTGGGCGAGCGGAGTGACGCCCCGATGGAGGAGAGCGACAACGCACACGTCAGATGTAGGCGGGCGAGGAGAAGGGGAAGCGAGCGGGTAAGGGGAGGAAACAGCATAGTTTACATAAACATAGCAAACATCATTGTAAAAGAAAAATTCTTCTTGGAGCGGTTTCTTCACGTAGTTGTTGGTTGGAGAAGAACACGACGCCTGGCGGATTAATGACGAAGTCTTCATGACTTGAGGCGATTGATGTTTAGAGGGCAGCTGCAAAACGCTGCCAAGCTGGTTCCGAAGAATATGCGTTTCTGGAACAGACTTACACCGCAAATGAACAAATATACGGGGCAAACAGGATGTAAGAGTTCGATGTTGGTGTTTGCGGGAAGGAAATTTAAATAAATGAAATAATAGAGAGCTGACAAAAGCAAACTCTGCCTTACCGTGTATTTCCAAAAATACACCAAGTTGGGGGGCAGCGGCAAAAACCAACAAGGAACAGGAACATGATATTAAAGATTGAAATAAAGAATAACACTGAGAGAAAGGGGTCTTATAATATACCAATTTGTTATCAAGATTTTCTCCACCCTGGCTCTCCCATTCCTTCCCGGGTAACAATCGATCATTCCTCAGGAGATCCACGCTAGAGGGAGAAAGGAAAAAGGGGAAGTGCCTAGAAGGAACTGATCAAGGGTTAAGGAAAGTAAGTTATAAGAATTGTTGGAATTCGGGCTCAACGGGCGAGAATTAACAACGCCGTCAATCAAAATGTAGCTAGTAGCAGTGAGAAACAAAGTTTCAATAAAGGTCGCAAAAAGATGCGAAAGGAGAATTAACAAATGTAAAAAAAACGTGTAGAAACAAGTACATCGATTAAGGCTAATAATATACCAAATATGCAAAGAAACTATGCGAGTAGAAGGCAAGAATTCTATAGGTAACAACAATCTAGTAGCCATAAACAATGACCTTAAGTTATAATGCGCACCAAATGGGTTAACTAGAAAAGTTCTTTAGTCGGCAAGAAACGTGACGTAACAAGAATATATATGAAGGTACATCGAATATAACGACGAGAAAAGACAAGTTTGTTTAACAACAAACCACAACAGTGCGAAATAGTTGCGCAGGCTACCATACATGCCCGCAATAAAGATATGTAACGATGTTATGAAACGAGGATCAAATAAACCATAGCGTGCCAATGTGAGCAAGTGAGGAAAGTAAATAAACAAATCCTTGACCGACATAGTACAGCCAGATAACGTGTATGAATGGCTGGAATGAACAGTGACCTGAACCAGTTTATCTGAGGGGGGAAGTGAACGACTTCCTGAATTACGGTAGCAATCCGCATAACAATAGTTGGCAGACAGCCCGAGTTGAGATAAGAAAAACCCGTCATGACCTTTGTCACATATAGAGGTAGTAATCAACGGCTTGTCCTTGCCCGAGTTGGTGTACAAACAAGATTGCCAAACAAGTAATTGAAAATAACCACAAGGGGTAGACGCAACCAGCTCAACATTAAAGAGGAACTTCCAGTAACACGTCATGCAGTCATACGTAGCTAGGACATGAACACCTAATTTAAAGACATATGAAACAAAGCAATTAAATAATTTTGCATAATTTTGAGGATCACGGAATCCAACAATTGCCAATAGAAAAATGTATAATTCTTCTGAATAACGAAGAAAAGCTAGGGAGTTTAAGGAGATATTATGTTTAAGGAGATATTATGCGTAAGAACTGTTATTCTTGATGCTAGAGAACTCAGATTGACAAGCGGTTTCAAATGGTGCTTCCGCGTGTGAGGAAGTAGGAAGGAGGCGGCCGTGGCCATCCTACTAAACAGCGAGTGTGGGTAGATTATGGGATGAGGAATAACCCACCCACCAAGGGAAGATGATTGAGAGAAGGAAGTAGATTTGGGATTGAAAATGAAGGATAGAAAAATAGGAGGAGAGTCCCACAAAATTAGTAAGTTTAGCTTTAAACACACTTAAAGGTAGTTGCCACCGAAAATCCGTGCTCGGATACCTAAAGTGGGTACGAGCTTGGTCGAAGCTGACGGGAACCGCAGCTAGGACTTGGGCAGTTTGCCAGAGAAAGGCTTTCGTGTATTTCCTCCCAAGCACGAATAAAAGTACTATAGGGAAGGGTGATGGTCTGGCCAGACAGATAGTAAAAGCTTTATTGAGTATGAACGAGGGCATAAACCTAGGAAGAGCTAGGAAAGCCAGGATCCTGCCTAACTGTAGTATCAGAGAAATGATGAATCCAAAAACAAATATTTAATTTATTTGACAATTCCAAGAAGTTTGAGGAAATTAACAAGCATGTAATATAAATTTGGCAAACATAGTTCATTTGAACTTTTTAATAAATGGGGTCGCAGACCTCTCAACATTAAACGGTTGCTCCAGGCAATTGACAATTTACAAGGTTTCAAACCTTACATGTTTCTAAAATCTTTATAAGATTTAAACAAATAAACACTGAAACAATTAAAGTTTGAACGTGAATTGGAGTACAAAGAGTGTACCTTAAGAAATTCTTGAGAGAATGTTCTAGAGAAGGTGACAACTTTGAAAATGACAGTAATAACAACATGAAAAATAAGATAGAAGTTCTTTGAGCAGGAATCACTCGCCAAATGGGACAGTTTCCATTTCGTGAAACCTGAACATGACTCGCTCAAGAGTTTAAAGAAATGTTTTCCCTGATTATAGGAAAGGAACAATGTGATTTAAAACTTGTATCACACAAGCAATTATGCAGAATTTAATTAATGTTAAACTAGCAAAGTTGAAAAGGCACTTCGTGAGTAACGCCTTATAGAAAGTTACAATTTTATTAATAATGGTGGTTAGTAGAAGGTTGAGGAAAGATCATTGGGATATAGGATCAATGTTCATGGCCGTATTTAATATAACCGGACGATCGCGACGCGGTAGAAACGTGGAGCAAGCACTGATTATCACTATAGTCTGTAAAGATTGATGCAAAGTTCACTGTAGAAACTCGAAAGTTCATGAGAAAGAAAGTTATTGCAATTATGGAAATAACTGATTGCACTATATAGGTGAGAGTCTATTTCTTGAAAAAGTTGTGATTTACAATTAAATGCGCCATAGAATGATCCAACGGGGGAAGAAAGTTCGCTATTGCAGTAATTTAAGAAAGATTCCTCATTTTAACCAGCATTTTCACAAGTGCGTGAAAAATACTTGACGGCAAGACTCGCAGATAGAGTACAAGATCTCGAAGGTTCCAGAACGACCTTAGCAGAAAAATGGGGTTGAGAATATCCAACGGAGGAACTAGCTTTATAATTATAGACAGCGGGTATTAGATAATATCCCACGTAGCGAGAGGATTTCTCATTTAAATAGCTTAAGAAAAGCTCTTTTTTAGTAAGGTTGGCTTATACAAGCAAAAGCTCAACATGGCAAATCCCACGAAGAATGATTTTTGCCCCAAAGTATATAATTTCACACTGTCTATAAAATATCATTAAAAGCACTTGGAAGTTAAAACCATGAAGATGAGGTTAAAACTTTTAAAATGGTACTTATCTTGATTTCATGTTAAAGTCGAAGTTTCCGTTGGTGACTACCTAGCCAACATGGCGTAGAAGAGTGTGTGCCTCTTGGTTTGAGGAGGCTAGCTCGAGCGGAGCTTTGACTGACCGAGTCAACTGCAGACTGAGAAGTGAGACCTTCTCAACGGAGCACGGAGGGACCAGGGAAGGGGAAAAGAGTGGGGGGGGGGGGAGGAGACAAATGGAGAACATATAAGCATTGCCAACTTAAATACAAAAAATTGATCTCTTGCTGAGCCGGTCTTCAAAGAGTTGACAACAGTATCTGGTAGCCAAATGGATATGGAATTCCTCTTGCGCGAGGAAGAGTTGAAGAGCTTCAGAGATTCGTTGTTATATGACGCTAGGTGGGTCACAGAATATATATCTGGAACAGACTCATACAAAATATAAGCGACCTGAACCCCTAAGAGAGAACAGAAGATCACTGTTGGTGTCTGACAAAGAGGAAGGAAAGAACATGCAAAAACATTAAAAATTATAATCTCAGGTACCGTGTATTCCAAGAATGCACCAGAGTGAAGTGAAACACAGCTTGCAGCAAAGTGTTGGTGACTGATAGCCGTGGGATTACACAGAGAGAAGATAGTTTTCGATAAAAAGTTTAACCAATTACCAACTACAAGGAATGACAAAAGACAATAAACCAAGCGACTCAAGGCGAGGCAAACTTGAACTGCCATTTTGTGTGAAAAGAGAGCAAAACATATGGAGTAGCTTACGGCAGTGGCGTAAATGCTGACAACAAGACATTGTTTCGACAAGCTGCTTAGAAACGTGCTAAGATCGGAAACATAAGTGTTCTCTTATTTAGAAAAGGAATTTGAAACAGCGTTAACAAAATGACATTCCGAGTTGGTTTGAAGACTGGGATGTTGGATTTGACCAGTAACAACCCAACCAGAATCGGTGTCTCTAGTGACCACGTTTGAAGATAGTTTGCGAACTTGTTTACGAAGGCAATTCCAAAAAATATTGGCACTGAAGAGTATGTCAATGGAATTTTGAACATTAAACTGAGGATCAGCTAACCTTAAATGCGAAGGAATCTTTAAACCGAAAGTGTCGACAGAGTGACTTGGGGTGTCTTTACCAATACTGATAAGAATGAGACAGTTTAAGTTAAGATTGGTGTTTCTTTGACAGATGTCTCTAATTTTTATTTTGAAGACTGCAAAGCTTGAATTTTCAAATTGTCAATGCCGGATGCATTGATGGAAGTAGGGTTTACAGGTAGGCCTAGTTTTTAGGTAGATTTCATTAGAAAGCTAACTATTGCAATGGGTCCCATGTTTCGACTTCCGGAAATTTTCGACATATCTTCGCGTTTCACATCCCCCAGACCCCAAAACTACTGTCAGTTCAAAAGTTATATATAATTTATGTATGTATATCAGTTTCTTGTGGACACGATAACTCCCGTAATTTTGCACCAATCACTTTGAAATTTTTACCGAATATGTATACCTATAAAATCTCGGACGTGTTCGTTACTGGGATAAATCGGTCGAAGGGGGTGAAAATGGGGGGCTTTTTTTCGAATAAGGGAAATATTGCTATAACTCTCTTAATATGTGAAATATCGAATCCGCTCAAAGTTCATACTATGTGTCGGATAAAGCCCTAAAATTTATATTTGAAGAGGTTTTTTTTATAGCACCAACCATTGACCAAAGGGGTGGGAAAAAGTAGGTTTTTCGGGAAACATTAATCATATCTCTATTAATAGGCACAATATCCAAAGCGTACAAAATGGATAATATTCCCCTAATAATTACCTAAAACGTTTGTCTGAAAGAATTTTTGATATGACCCACCATTACGCCAAGGGATGAGAAAAATGATTTCGGAATTATAAGAAAATGCCAAGAGCTATCAGAGGTTGCCATGGCAACACTACTAAATTGATGAGGGATGAGCCATCAGACGGTGCCATGACAACGCACTTGCACGAGATCAGATTAAGATTTCCATCTGACTAAGTGTGAAGCGGCTTCGGTGACGTAACTGGTAGCATGCTGAACTTCTATGCCCAAGGTCGCGGGTTCAAAGTCGGCCGAAGTCATCGGCCTTTCTAAGAGCACTAAAATCCCTCAGTATGCTTTCCTTTGGAGGGGAAGTTCCAACGTGGTTGCGAGTTGCTGGTTGTGGTGGCATCTAGTAACCAAGTTCACAGCTAGGTGTCGTTGACGGTAGTATCTGTTAGCAACATTAGGAACTACTGCTTGAAATTGACCGCCTGCAGTCCTTACCTGAATTACAGACTAATACAGCCATCACAATTCACACCGTTTATCAGACAGATTCTACACTCACCCAAAGTACACGGGGTTACATGACCGCGTTGTCGCAGCCCCTAAACTGAGGAACCAACCAAAATCTCTGCGGGAGATATAATTTTGCGTGAAGAAGTAACAGACCGTTACATAGTTACACATCAGTGTCGAAACCTTGCATAAGGACAGTGTGACCACAAGTATAACAAGATGTTCATTAAAGAACATATAGCCTACTTTCTCCTAAATGCATGGGTATTGTTATAACTCTTTGTCCTTTTCAAGGAGTATAGTTGAATGTTGGTTGTAGTAGCTTGTTGAAATACAACGTGCTATAGGGATATTAAACATGAATATGAGGTGCCCTTTGCTAGTGCTACCCAGGGGGTGTCAACCAGATAGGGATTATTTGGTACCATCGGTGTAGTTGCGCGGCCAGCCATATGGAGCGCTGTATATCGTCTTGCCAACAAATGCATGATACACGTTGTAATTTAATTGCAAATATATCCCTATATTTAGTCAATAAATATACACATAATTCCTAATTGACATTTCCTTGCAATTAACTTGCTCATCGACGATAATTACGGCACTTATCATTAAATAAACATTATTTCTACTGGGTTGGCGGCATTGACCAACATGGACGCTCTGTTTATGTCGTGCTTGGTGTAAACAATATTGGCCGTATATTAATATTTTATAATAAGCTAATGTTGTGTTCTTTCTCATCTTTCTTTCATCAAATCGTCTTCTTGGTAATGAGAAGTGAACAGTTCTTCTTCTGCTACGCCAAGTAAGTACGCTTATTTTAAGAGTTGAAGTGAAAACTTGTTTCTGTAGTGCCTGTGAAAAATATACCGTACCGGTAGCCTAGTTTTGAATTGATATTAGACGCAGTGTACAGGTGATATTCTACTTGACATATTAATTACACTTTCACTATTATTTATTCCACAGGTAGGCCTACCAAATTCTGTGAACAAACAAATCGTAAATTGCTGTTCTCGAAATAGCAGATGAATGTGGCAATTTGGCCTACTCTCCTGAGAAATGACCAGGTAAGAGTCTATGTTACCGTAATGTTTTCAACTTGATTACATCTTGCAGAGATACATACAGTACCATGAGCATATTGCATATGTGTGCTCAAGTTCTTGAGGAGTATTAATAATTCATTTTACATTGCGGTAGATTAAAATGTCATGGCTCATGGCAACGTGTCTAAGCTTTAATATCTTCCCCTTCCTTGAATTTCAAATTATTGGTACCGTATTCAAAAAAGATCAGTTCTTGCACATGTTAGTTACTGGTGCAGTGGCAAGTATTCAGTTGGTCGAATATGTAGTAATGCCATTACTGATGTAGAACTGTAATTACAGGTTCTAAAATCTTAACACACACTGGTCCTATGGGTAGCTGTGTGCTCTTGTTCTGTGGAGCAAAGTCCAACATTAAAATTTATTTCAGAGGTCTACATTTTGGTCCAAATATACAAATGAACGAAGCACCAAATGGTGAACGCATTTGTACTCTCAATTTGAAGCATATTAAGTTCATCAGAATGGTTTCATTTTATGCATATGTTGTTATTTTAGAATAGGCTATATTTATTTTTCTTTCTATTATTCCATAATTATTTTTAGAAAATTCAGCAGCTACAGCACTGTATTCATGCGTTGCAAAACTATTTCTCCTCTGGCAGAGGATTAAGAATAGAATTAGAAACGATGAGACATCTTTCAGAAGGGTGATACCTGCAGAAGCAGTAACAAAACCACTCACCAGACACATCAAAAATCTAGAAGATATTCTGGAGTTACCCTTAATTGTTGTGTAATAGAAACACACGTGGATTAGTTACATTAATCGCAGAATTAAAATTTTAGTTATTTTCTGAAAGGTGAGAGAGGCAATCTTATGGGTTTCATCAATCATAGATGTCTATTACATTAATAAATAAGCTTCTGTGTCCAACTAAAATAAATCCTCATCAGTTTTGATGTGGTGTTAACTCATAAAACAGTGTAAAGAAGATTGGTTAATATGTTTATGTTCGACACTGGCGAAATGTAAATATTATGTCAGAAAACTGTACTGTTTTCTTTCTTCCTTTCATGATCGTCACACGCGATCTGGATCTATAATTGCAATTCCTCTACATCATTCTTCTGCCTTCAGCAACTCTTTCCTCGTGTCGGGAACTAGAATTTGGAATAATTGTCCTCGTGACGTCAGAAATTGTACATCCCTTACAACTTTCAAACGTGCATGTAAAGATTTCCTCTTGAATTCGTAGGCCAACTAGAACAATTTGTGTATGAATGTGTGAGTGAATGACCATGGTATAATTTTGTTAAAAATGTATGTCATTTAAATTGTATAGCTTAGTTAATATCACGCAGTCGCCAATTTAATTTAATTTTTATTTTATTTTATTTTATTTTATTTTATTTTATTCTAGTATTTAAGGTTTTCCTAGTATTTAAGTTTGGTAGGTTAAGAATAACATATGTGAGTATTCACGTAAGTTGCACTGTGAGTGGTTAAGTGTAAGAGAGGGCCTAGAGCCCTAACTTCGCCACAATAAAGGCACCAATAAATAAATAAATAAATAAATAAATATAATGAGGCTCATTATAGTACAAGTTTTCATTATGATACAGTTTCTCCCACCAATCAGAGCTCAAGAAACAGTTGTGTGACCAATTAGGTGAGGATAGCATCGCACCTGCGCTCACTTCCATGGCCCCCTATTTTAAATTTCACTGCGTGGCGAGTGTCATAGTGAGGTATTCCAGGAGGCCATGGTCAAATACAAGGTATTCTCTGCATCCCATGCGCTCTGTTCAGTATATAAAACTGGTGAAATCTCGACAGATATTTATGAATATTTATGTTCGAACATAAAATAGTTATAATTATCGTCGAACATAAACAGTCGTATGCAACTCGTCTATAATTGTAATTAAGACACTCGTATGGAAATTATAAAACTCGTGTCTTAATTATTGTCATTATAGGCTCGTTGCATAATGTACTATTAAGTTACAAGGTGCACATATAATAAGCCACTACAACAGAGATCTGAGTGAAATCACATGAAATTTTATTAACAAATAGGTGCAGGCTAGAACTATTACCAATGTGTTGTATTGTTTCTTCTAGTATCACAGTAAACAATTTGTTTTAAAGGACTCTTCACCTTGTATTATGTTATATCGTGGGATAGATAGATACAAGATAAATATAATTCATTTATTATATGCCAATGTAATGGTTGACATACCTATAGGTAGTATTTTATTCCTACACGTTACTTACAATATTTTTCAACACGTAGGATGCTAATGTCTAAGCCAGTCACAGCTCGTGCTCAGTAGCGGCTGGTGTAGAAAATTAGTTGTGTGTAGAGATGGGCAGCAGTCAACTGAAAACAGTCGAATTAGTCGATAGTTTAAACAATCGACTTATTCAACTGCTTTTAAAAAACAGTCGAATGAATTCAACGACTACTCACCGTATCATAAACAAGTCGTTTGCAAACGACTGATCTCAAAACAATCGTTGGAAATCATTGGAATGAAACAAGTCGTTGGCAAACGACTATTCCAAGCGAATGGAATCATTCGAATTGAAGTAGTCGTTGTAAACGACTGATCCCAAAGCAATCGTTGGAAATCATTGGAATGAAACAAGTCGTTGGCAAACGACTAATTCCAAGCGAATGGAATCATTCGAATTTAAGAAGTCGTTCTAGAAAGGAAGATTGTAGTTTTACGTGACCGTGAAGTAGTCGTTCTAATCAAACGACTTCTTCAGGATAACTTCATGCTACAATTCATTGTGCTGTATGTTTATTGTAGAGCTGTAATTAATAAGTTAAGTATACCTGTAGGTGCCTATAGTTTTATACAGTTCGTTGATTCTTTCAATGAAATAGCCTAAATCCAGTTGTCCAAGTTATTGGAAATGTTAAGCATTCAATATTTAGGTTATGCTTGAACTCCTGGTTTTCTGGCCCATCATCCCAGGCAAGCCTCCCAGTCAGATGGATCATTTGGCTGTAATTTTGAATTAGAGTAAGGTTGTAGTATGCGTGGTCAGATTTAGACAATAGCCTACTCCATGAAGGGGTCATGGTTACGCCTTCTATGTTTGTTTATTGAATAGAGTAACTGAAATGAGGGAAGTATACTGATTTTAAGATTTGTGGAATGAGTTTATGAATTTTTAATAGAATTTAATGAAGTCTTCAGTAAAGTTGAACATGATCGTGTTTAGACAATAGCCTACTCCATGAAGGGGTCATGACTACGCTTTCTATGTCTGTTTAAGGTGTAGTGTGGCTGAAATGAGGGAGGTTTACTGATTTTGGTGTTTGTGGAGTAGTCTTTTCGGTTATAATTTAGGTTTTGTGAAGTCAGATGGATCATTTGGCTGTAATTTTGAATCAGAGTAAGGTTGTAGTATGCGTGGTCAGATTTAGACAATAGCCTACTCCATGAAGGGGTCATGGTTACGCCTTCTATGTTTGTTTATTGAATAGAGTAACTGAAATGAGGGACGTATACTGATTTTAAGATTTGTGGAATGAGTTTATGAATTTTTAATAGAATTTAATGAAGTATTCAGTAAAGTTGAAGGAGACATGATCGTGTTTAGACAATAGCCTACTCCATGAAGGGGTCATGACTATGCTTTCTATGTCTGTTTAAGGTGTAGTGTGGCTGAAATGAGGGAGGTTTACTGATTTTGGTGTTTGTGGAGTAGTCTTTTCGTTTATAATTTAGGTTTTGTGAAGCTCGTTGCGGAGTTGTTTTATGGATTTTATTGCTCTGCAAATGAAGTGTATTAGGGGGTTCTGGGTTTGGTTCAGCTGTAGTTTACAGGGATATGGCTGAGAGTTGTTGTAGCAGGCCTAGCAACTGTGTCAGAGCAGTGGCGTGCTGTAAGGGAGGGGGTGGGGGGTTAGTGGCAAAGACATGAGGGCAGGGATGGAAGAGTTTATGTGTTCCCTCACAGTTGGCGCACTTAGGCTTATCTCGAGGTACCGTACAGATAGAGTTGTGATGTAAATCTCCAGCGGGTACTGTGAGGACAGCTTGACGGCTGTAGGTGCCTATAGTTTTATACAGTTTCTTGTTCGTAGATTCTTTCAATTGAATAGCCTACGTCCAGTTGTCCGAATATATATGTATGTCATTTCATTGGAAATGTTAAGCATTCAATATTTAGGTTATGTTTGAACTCCTTAACATAGTCTATACACTTTTAATGAGAATTGGGTGCATTCTTGAATTATTACACAACTTGAACACGGGCTTACCAATTATCGCTTAGAGTTCTATTTATTTTATGATTGAATTTCATTCATTTATTCTACCGCGTGATAAATGAATTACAAGAAAATTATTATGAAATTCTCCCCATAGCGTGATGGTAATGATCGATGCAAACATAGAATAGATTTTCCAGGAAAATTAAATCAGAAAATATTTTATATTGGGATCCAATATTAATAGCATTTTAGCAAGTCGGAGGGTGTGTACGCTCAAATTGATTCTGGCTGTCAATTGGTTTGTAGAGATGGGCATCAGCAGTCGACTGACAAAAGTTAAAACCATCGACTTGTTTGACTGCTTTTAGAAAACAGTCGAATGAATTCAACGACTACTCACCGTAACAAAAACAAGTCGTTTGCAAACGACTGAACTGATCCCAATTGTTTTAACATGCTCTGAGCGCTGGCATAGTTTTACGTTCTGGTCATAAATTGTTTGTATTCACATGGTTGCCAACATCTCCACTGAAAGTTCGCTCTCTTTACTGTTCTAAAGTGCTCTATTGTCGTGTCTCGTGTGTATTTATTCTAGGCTGTCGTGTTCTTGTTCAAGTTGTATTTCAACTCTACACTCTTAGTACGGTATTTTCTGCAAAACAACTAAGAAATAATAGACACGTCACAATTTTGGCTATGGAATTGTTACCGGTACTTTCAGTTCTAGTAATTTAATTAAGTATTGCTCTATTGCTTCACTTATTCAGAGTACATACAGGTAATGTGTCCTATACCAATATCGGGGAACATTTACTCATTGCAACATGGGATATAATGGCTGCACTATACACAACGCCGCAACCTCCATTCGAAGCACAGTAAAAATAAATAACTTGGATCAATTTCAATTTCTTTTTAGTACATATTATTCTTAAAAATAAATGAGACCAACCAGGTGGTATAGTTCTTGGTTGACACTTCTGGGGTCCATGTTTGATTGCTGAATGTCAAGAAATCTAATTCTAGTCTGAGGGTAAGAACAGGGTACACACAGCCTAGTGAGGTAAACCGGGAAATGTTGGGTTTGATTCTCCGCTTAGCCACCCAGCAAGTGGTTTATCATGGGTTCCCACACATACAGAATATAAATTTCTAGGTAATTCCTATCTTGACTGCCTCCTGTAAATCCGTAAACGAGTAGGGTAGTCGTATTCATTCATTCCTATTCATGAGCTTAAATGGCACTCTGTCAAACGCATACATGCGTCAGAATCCAACACAACACAAAATAACATAATGACTGGATTTTGTCTGCTGTTAATTCATTTTATGGGCTTGGGACATCTTGGTCATCAGCCCCATGCAGTTGGGTGTGGGTAGAATTGCTCCGATTATGTGATGACTGTAGTAGTGTGTGTAGCTTTATAAGGGACAGACTTGGGGAGGTGCCCCAGGAGTTGAAATAAGGTACTACCGGATTTCCATCAGGAAAGGAATAAAATAAAATAATGTTGAGGCCCACAGAAGAGATCTGCAGAATATCTTGGCTGAGTGGACAGGGAATTTGTAACTGTTCCTGTTGGTATTTCAATTTCATTTTAGTACATATTATTAAAAATTCTTAAAAATAAATGTCCCTAACTATGGCTGCCACCTTTCCAGTCCTCATCTGAATTACAGAAAGTATAGCCTACACACTACTACAGATACCACAATAACAGAGATTATCATATAAATCCTATACACTTCCAAATATATGGGGCTAAATGAATATGTTATCAAAAGCCCTAAAATTAATACAAAAACACAATGATTCTACAATAAGAGATTCTTTTAAAATATAGTTATAGTAGGTGCAAACATACACATAACAGCAAATTCAAGTTCTCCATTTCAAGCATTACACATTTATTAAGTTAACTGTTTCAACATACAAACTTGCATGTGTTGTAGGAATTTGCGGTTCATCGGTGTCAGCCATGGCGTCAAGGAGGTAATAGGTCCATTATCATGTGCTGTAGCCTACCGTTATACCTTGGCAAGAAAGAAGAACATGCCTCAACACATACTTTTAAAAGGACCAGATTTGATTACTGTATTTTTGCTAAGTTTGATTTTGGCTCTCCCTGTTATTTTTTCTTAGTTGACAAACTTTTTAAATAAAACATGATGATTTCTTGCAGTATTGAGTGTGTTTCTTGTTTTTTATTGAAAGTCCTATTTCTCCTTTCCCCTTCACAGCATGTCATAGAATTTACTGTATTAGTGTGCCATGAAATTTGTTTATGTACATGTACTTACTGTATTTCACCCTTCAAAATTGGTGGACTGGATATATTTTAAAGGGAATATCAAATGAACTACTGTATATAAATTTTGTGATATCCAATTATTTTTCTGAAACTAATGAATTTGGCATTAATTACACTAACAATTTTAGTGTGATGAGGATCAGGTTACTCCACCTATTTCCTTAGTATTCTCTCTTAAAATTTTCCTGTTATTGCGAACAGCATCAAGCATTTTAAGATATGAATATTCTCCCTTCCCAGTACTTTTCCTTTCTAGATTAATCTCGGCAGTAATCGGTTATAATTGGGCCTACAGTGGTTAATTGGAAGGGACCATTTTTTTTTTAATTGAGTAATAATATGCTGCAGACCTTATAGTAGCCTAATTCTTGTCAATGCAATATGCTCCAATTGCAACTGAAAGAAATGTAAACATGTAAATTATTGATGAGGTCATGTCCTAAATGCTGTGATTGCTCATTTCAGAGTTCCGGAATTCACAATTTCCCACTTTGGTATTATTAAAAAGAACTGTTATTGCTATTTTGAATGTGATTTATTTCGTGTAGATCATATTATTATCTCCACACTTATAAACGTGTGCTATAAGTATTGGGAAGATTGTGATTTTCGGAACATTGAAGTGGGCAGAGCAGTTAGGACGAGAATATTTAGCGGAACGAGGGTAGGGGTGGGGTATGCTACCCGCACGGCCGTGCTCAACTAGTACCGCGGTCAAACACCAGACAGCGCTGAAGTCTTAGGTGCCAAGAATTAGCATGGTTGTCGGCTATCTGTAGTAGTAGGTAATCTGTGGTGCTACCTCTGTAAAAAAATTCATTCAATTCGGTTTCACCGTGTTTGAATTCATCTGGGGAATGGATTTGCACACATACATGGCCGCTATTTGCAAACTATTGGGCTGATGACCTTGTAGTCAGTCATAAGATGCTTTCCACAAAAACGCATGTTGTTGCAAAATCCGGTAGAGATCAAATTATTAGGATGGTCGAAATTTGATTTAAGCTTTTAACATTTGGGTGGCCGTCATTCCGTTTCCGTCAAGATGGCGGCGATATAAAACATGACACGGAGGTGCCTTTAGCTAGTGCTACCTCTGTACCAAATTTCGTTCAAATCGGTTTCACCGTGTTTGAATTGATAGGGGGAATCGATTTGCACACATACTTGGCCACTATCTGCAAACTATTGGGCTGATGATCTAGCAGTTTGGTCAGAATATGCTTCCCGCATAAAGATTTGTTGTTGCAAAATTTGGTAGAGATCGGATGATTAGGTTAGTCGTAATTTGATTTAAGCTTTGAACATTTGTGTGGCCGCCATTACGTTTCCGTCAAGATGGCGGCGATATAAAACATGACACTGAGGTGCCCTTTGCTAGTGCTACCTCTGTACCAAATTTCATTCCATTCGGTTTCACCGTGTTCGAATTAATAGGGGTAATCGATTTTGACACAAAGATGGCCGCCATCCGCAAACTATTAGGCTAATGACCTATTAGATTTGTCAAAGGATGCTCCCTTCATAAAGGTATGTTGTTGCAAAATTTGGTAGAGATCGGATGATTAGGTTAGTCGTAATTTGATTTAAGCTTTGAACATTTGTGTGGCCGCCATTACGTTTCCGTCAAGATGGCGGCAATATAAAACATGACACTGAGGTGCCCTTTGCTAGTGCTACCTCTGTACCAAATTTCATTCCATTCGGTTTCACCGTGTTCGAATTAATAGGGGTAATCGATTTTGACACAAAGATGGCCGCCATCCGCAAACTATTAGGCTAATGACCTATTAGATTTGTCAAAGGATGCTCCCTTCATAAAGGTATGTTGTTGCAAAATTTGGTAGAGATCGGATGATTAGGTTAGTCGTAATTTGATTTAAGCTTTGAACATTTGGGTGGCCGCCATAACGTTTCCGTCAAGATGGCGGCGATATAGAACATGACACTGGGGTGCCCTTTGCTAGTGCTACCTCTGTACCAAATTTCATTCCATTCGGTTTCACCGTGTTCGAATTAATAGGGGTAATCGATTTTGACACAAAGATGGCCGCCATCCACAAACTATTAGGCTAATGACCTATTATATTTGTCAAAGGATGCTCCCTCCATAAAGGTATGTTGTTGCAAAATTTGGTAGAGATTGGATGATTAGGTTAGTCGTAATTTGATTTAAGCTTTGAACATTTGTGTGGCCGTCATTACGTTTCCGTCAAGATGGCGGCGATATAAAACATGACACTGAGGTGTCCTTTGCTAGTGCTACCTTTGTACCAAATTTCGTTCAATTTGCGCTCACCGTGTTCGAATTGATAGGGGGGACAGACATTCAGAGTACACACAAACACACACACACACACAGACTCACACACACACACATACACACACACAGACAGACACACTTTTTTCGCCCTGTAGTGATCTCATAAGTCTACTTTCATTTTTTCAAAAATCGAAAGTAGGCTAAAAATGGACCCCAAATGACAAGAAGGTTACCGTCCCCATAAGACAATAAAATGTTTAAAATATGCATAAAATGACGAAAAACAAAGTTAATTAAGCTCCAATTATAAAATACTTTCTTGCAATAAATGAGGTCTGATCCTTCTGATTTTCTAAGAGCGCTAAAAATCCCTCAGTATGCTTTCCTTTGGAGGGGAAGTTCCAACGTTCGTCGGGAGTTGCTGGTTCCGGTGGCATCTAGTAGCCAAGTTCACAGTTAGGTGTTGTTGACGGTAGTATCTGGTAGCAACATTAGGAACTACTGCTTGAAATTGACCGTCTGCAGTCCTTACCTGAATTACAGACTAATACAGCCATCACAATTCACACCGTTTATCAGACAGATTCTACACTCACCCAAAGTACACGGGGTTACATGACCGCGTTGTTGCAGCCCCTAAACTGAGGAACCAACCAAAATCTCTGCAGGAGATATAATTTTGCGTGAAGAAGTAACAGACCGTTATATAGTTACACATCAGTGTCGGAACCTTCCATAAGGATAGTGTGACCACAAGTATAAAAATGGGCCCCAAGTGACAAGAAGGTTACCGTCCCCATAAGACAATAAAATGTTTAAAATATGCATAAAATGACGAAAAACAAAGTTAATTAAGCTCCAATTATAAAATACTTTCTAGCAATTAATGAGGTCTGATCCTTCTACGAAAACCTGCATATTCTGCTTATTTTCGCCTATCCCCAAGTTTGTCCGGTGAAATCTACCTCCACCTTCCGGCGTGCCGAGAGGACTTTTTTGATTAATGATTGCGAAACAAAGTTGTGAATTGAAGCGGAGTCAAGAAGACCGCGGGTTCGAATCCAATTTCCAAATTTATCCTGAATTTCGAATTGTACAGTGGACAACAGGACTTGCGCACAGTGAGAAGTTCTGGCATTAGAAATGCAGGAAGAAGCACTAGTTTATTCGGAGCTGCTCTGCATGGAGTTTGAAGAAGCAGGTACTAATGACCTCGATTGATCATGGCCGTGCAGTAAACTGTGATGCGGCCTTTCACAGTGAAAACAAGGTCTGGCGGACGTACAATTTGAAGCTGAATGTTTTGATGACAGGCAGTTAAAGCAATATTTATTATTGGACACAAACTTTCTTCTGTCTTTAACAGACAATCCTTCAAAGGATTTACATGAATATAAAGCGTGAGAAACCTTACACAATGTGCACTTTACGAACTTGATGAGCGGCCTAGTATTCACTCCTGGACGGTTGAAAGCGGTGGAACGAGTTTGCTTGTTCTCGACAGATGGGGGCTTATGACCATCTGAAGAAACAGATTTGGTATCAAAGATGTTGTGACACAGGGGACTAATTTTAGCGCTTTCGCACTGAAATGAGAGTGCTGTAAGGAATTGGCACCGGCTGTTAAGAAACGCGATGAGATGCTCAAAGGAATGCTCATCCTTGTGAGATAATTCTATCTCCCAGGCTTTAAGAGTGGAATAATCAAATCTGGATGTAGCTAGATGAATTAAGACAGTGTCCCAAGTTTGAACCGGTTGTTCAAGCTGATATAAGGCTCTGACATGTAGTTGCACTGTGCCAACTTAGTTCCTTAAAGAAGAAACGTCATTAGGCTTTACGGCTGGCAAGTCGAACAAGGCGTGAATGTGACGTGCCACACACAGACGCAGATTGCCATATCTCTCTTTAAGGAGATTAAATTCGATGTTGTAGTTGTCTGCGCACAAAGGAAGTGTTTCCACGAGCGTAAGAGCTTGTTCTTTAAGACAAGATCTCAAGTAATACAACTTGTGGATAGCGGGAATAACATTGTTATTATGTATGAGAGAGCTGAATAACTCGTAAAAATAATTCCATTCACTTTCCTGGCCTGAAAAAAACGGACAGGCTTATCTTCGGAAGCGAAGGTTTTGGTTGATGCGTGTCTCCACGGACTGAAGCGGGTGCGAACTGGGCCGGATTGATGACTCTAGTGTCCGGTTCTGCGATACTGCGAATCAGTTGGTGAGCCTTAGCAATCCCTTCAAAATAAAAGGGTTCGACTTCATCGCGATCGGATTGAAGTTCGGGGCAAGCGGATTCAATGTCGGTTTGAATTTGATCATAGTAGTCGTAGGAACGTTCGTACAACTTTAAGCGTTGAGTCAAGACATCTAGATCACAATCGGCTGGAGTTATTTTATTAATGAAATTTCTAAATCTGGTGAGCTGTCCTTTATAAGAAGAACGCCTAGCAATGAGAGTTTTATCCTTTTCAGTTGGCATGATGAAATGGGTAAATTGAAGTATAACTTATGGAACTGTGGAGAGATTTTGAAAATGCTGACAGGTTGGCAGCAGAAGACTGTTTGCAAGTCAGACAGGCTGAAGAAGACAGGAACGACCACTATCACCTTCACCAGCTTTGCACAGTGAAGTTATAGCTGAAAAATTCAAAGTAGATATTAATGATTCGCAACATTAGGACAAATGGACTCTCCCGGATTTCTGGGACCAAAGTTTGGGTAGGTTTTTGGCCAGGGTTAAACACTACCCCCAAGGGAAGATGAAGAGAAAAGGAAAGGGAAGTGGGTTTCGGACTGAATAACAAGTGTGGGTAATTAGGACGAGAGTCCAACACCAAGCAAAATGAATTTGAGCAAGTATTCAGTGACTAGTGTCACCGCAAAGCCCGTGAAGCACCTAAAGTGGGTATGGACCTGGACGCAGCTAACAGTAGATGCGGCTGGAGCTTGGGCTATTTGCAAGCAAGCAATGATAGTACTTTCCCTTCCAAGCCTATATTTGACTACTATGGGAAGGGTGGTAGTCTGGCAAGACAAAGAATGACAAATTTACTGTATATCCTTTCAAAGGGGTCAGGTTTAATCGAAGGTTTTGAAAGGCGCAAATAATTTGAATTCGCCGTGATTTTTTTAGTTCTTGGAATTGTAGAATCTCCAATGAGCGATCGAATGTTTCCAGGAAGGGGAGCGATGAAGTAGTAATAGTGCTTTTGGGAACAATTTGATTGATATTGAAAATATTTGGTTTTAAATTTTGGTAAGAACACCAATGGTTGCATTCAGGAAAGGCTAAGCTTTTACCCAGCAAAGCGCCGACTAAAAGTTTAGACAAGAAGAAAAACTTAAATTTGGAAAACCAACCATAAGTTATAGAGAAAATCTCAAAAGCAGGAACCTGGCGGAGCTAGCTATACTTGCCTTACTGGCTCGTTAGAATTAGCTAAAATAGGTAAGAGCGACTTTGAAAGAGTGTTTGCGGAGAGTTATTGTTCAAATGCAACAAATAGTGGAACCTTTTTTAATTTGATGCTTGATTTTCTTAACGCGAGCATGAGCTTTTGGGTAGAGTTAGGGGAAGTCGGATCCTGCCTAATCGTTATTTATAGAAAATGATGAAGCAAAAGGATATAGTTTGATTTATTTAACAATGCGTAGAAATATGATAAAGTTAACAAACATAAAAGGTACAATTTGATCCTTAAACCTTTGAGGTCTCAGACCTCTAAAATTGTTGAAGTTTGCAGTAGGCAATTAACAAAATTTGGTTTGGAACTTCTAGTATGCACCAAATCTGAATAAGATTTTAAAATAGTGCTGAAATTAACAAATTTAAAGTTTAACAACAATTAGCGCAATTACAACTTTAACAATAAATCAGGTACGATATATGTACTTTGAGAATTCCTATATGGAAGTTCTAAATGTATGAACAAATAACAATTCGAAATTATAACAAAGAGAGAGAAAATAAGAACAAGTTTATATAACTTCTTGTATTTAAACAGGGATCACGAGGAAAATGGGGCCAGTACCCTTTCGTGAAACCTGGAAAAGGACAGTTAGAAAACTCACTTATGAGTAGAAAATAGAATTTCCCAATTGAAGAGGGAAAGAATTATAATGTGGAATTGCCACAGATAAGCAGAAGTTAATTCTTTGAATGTGAAACAAAGTTGGGAGGACACTTGATAGCAAGCGAGGCCTCTTAGAAATTGACATAAGTTGTAGTTTAAACAGCTAGGTACATCAGTTGACTTAAATTTAAAGCTTAATTAGATAAAGTTAGTAAGGAGTTTAAGAAAAGGAAATAGGAACTTTAGGAGAAAATTTATGGCCGTATTTATTGCTTTCGTTCGAATGCGACACGGATGGTTGTTGAACGGGCACTGTTATGCACTGCAGTCCGTTGAAAAGTTCACCATTGCAACACGGATAGTTTATAAGACGAAACGTTATTGCAATTGTGGAGATCACTAGTTGAATTTTAGTTTGAGAAAGTTTATTGCGTTGTGACGTTTATAGATTGTAGTTGAATGCAGCGGACAATTTCCAACGAAGGAAGACAAATTATGCTGATTAGAGGTATTTTCAGCATAAATTCCTCAGTAAGGAACAAGCGTTTCCATATTTAAGAGAAAAGTACTTGACGACATTACTTGCAAAAAGATAACTTGATGTAGAAAATTCTAGAGTTGTGAGAACAGTAGAATTGGTCAGAATATCCCGCGGAGATGAAAGCTAAATTTTTATAGATATTGGTTTTAATAAGACTCCCACGGTATGAGAACTCATTCCCAGATAATCAGTACAAGAAGTACTATTTTCATTTTAGAAAGCTAGCTGAATTAGCCACAAATAAATCAAGAAGATCTTTTGAAGGCAGATATTGCATCACATATAGCAATTTCACACTGTCTATAAAATCAGAGTAAAAACATTTAGCTGTTACAACCAATGAAGACATGGTGAAAACCATTAAAGATTTACTTAGCTCATTTCTGAAGAGTAGGCGATGTTCCTGGCGACGGTTGGTTTCAAAATCCAGAAATGGCGTCTGATTTAAAAGATGCCTCTCGAGGAGAGGAGACAAGCTCGGGAAGAGCTTCGACCCTACGTGTAAACGTTTGACACACAAGTGAGAGTGATAGCAGTTGCTCTCGGCACAGAGACAAGAAGTCAAGTGGGCGAGCGGAGTGACGCGCCGATTGAGGAGAGCGACAACGCACACGTCAGAGGTAGGCGGGCGAGGAGAAGGGGAAGCGAGCGGGTAAGGGGAGGAAACAGCAGAGTTTACATAAACATAGCAAACATTGTAAAAGAAAAATTCTTCTAGGAGCGGTGTCTTCACGTAGAACACGACGCCTGGCGGTTGAATGACGACGTCTTCATGACTTGAGGCGATTGATGTTTAGAGGGCAGCTGCAAAACGCTGCCAACCTGGTTCGGAAGAATATGCGTTTCTGGAACAGACTTACACCGCAAATGAACAAATATACGGGGCAAACAAGATGTAAGATTTCGATGTTGGTGTTTGCGGGAAGGAAATATAAATAAATGAAATAATAAGAAATAATAAATAACAGCCAAAGCAAACTTTGCCTTACCGTGTATTTCCAAAAATATACCAATAGTGCAATCCTGTTTTTCATACTAACACGATTGAAATTTAGCAAACATATCATAAAGGGGACCAAACTTATTTTTGAAAAATTGAGTTCCAACCCATCATAGGGAAAGCAAACATTATTTAAAAATAGTCGTATATTTCTTAAGTGAATGTGATCAAACAGGGTGACATCTTTGCTTTGTTGGTATTTTCTATCGGTTTGAAAACCAATAATAAAATAGAGGGGTCTCTCAGTAGAGCGAGCAGATTTTACACTCCAACTATGAGGTGTCTGTGGAAGGAAGCAAGGGGTACTCATGTAGACTCCAACTTCGAAAGGCGATAGGCAAGGCTTTATCTTTTTGCACCAAATTTAACATGCTTAGCTTTTTACGATCCGATAGCGTCACATGGGGCACTTTCCAGAGTAATCGAAGCAGTTGAATTTTTGAGTGTATCACTTGGTCGGAGGCTCATTTTAGTGCATTATAATCACCGCGGTCTCTCACCAGATACAAACTTTGTCTTGCGTTTAAAATAATACGCTTGTGATCTTCGGCAAAGCCAAGGAGTAATTTTAAGGGTAGGAAGCCTGTAAAAGTGCCATCGGTATGAACTAGCCAGTCATTGCTACTGTTGGGGCACCATCCTGCCATAGAAAGCGTTTTACTTTCCTCCTCGCTATAGGAAGGATATAATTTCATAAGACTAGTCATGCCCACATTTCGAGTCATGTCTATGACACTCTCATTTATCACATAACGTACTTCAGAAAACAGAAAAGCCAAACCATGATTCTCCAACGCAGTAGTTGTGGGTGTGCTGCCATCTATTTTCATCAATTTACCCTCAATTTGAAGGACACTTTCATGAGGTAGATTAAAAATATCTTGATTGATAATGATGAATTGAATCTCGTCATTGTTATTCAGTCCTGTTGCTTGAGGTTGATAGGAATGCATATCAATGTGCACGACGCCATCTTCCACTTGTATGGGATTTAACACTTGCAACAGCTCCTTGTTCATGATTGGGGTATAACGTATAACCAATGCATTGAAAACATTGTCGGTTTACTCGTGTCAACCGTTTCATACACGGCGGGCAAATAACCGACCTCGTAGACGTTGTTGTTGCTTTATAGATAAATTCCATAGCGTCTTTAAAACCAACTTGTAGGTCACAGGTGTGTTGGTGTCCAAAGCAATCAGTTGTTGCTTTCTCTTCACTAATCGTAAGGTAATATTACTAATATCGCTGACACACACAGGATGACATAGAACCACTGAAGGGTTTTCATGAATAATATAACCACAAGGGGAGGTGACAATAAAATCATACAGGGAATGGCTTTGTTCTTGATTCGTAAATACGTCTCTAATAATAATGCAAGTCACAGAAATGTGATGGTCCTCGATAATTTTCACTGGATAATCTGAATCATGGGGTTGGTGAGCTGCCAACACCCTTGGTTTAAATCCTAGTAAAGGACCAATAGAATGAACTCGTGTTTCAAAGTCAATGTTAAAAACGTAGAGAAAATACGACAGCGATGAGGAATCGTATTGGCTGTAAGTTCAAATTTGTGTGTCCCATCCGCAAATGGTTTAATACCAAATTGTTTTTATCATCGACACGCTAATGTCTTCGTGCACGTCGTCTATGGTATAACCTCCAGGGGGTAGTTGCAACATATAAACATCATAATTAAATTTGTCATTAATATCCATTTGTATATTGTAAATTCTGTTGTAACTTTCCAAAGAAATTAATCCTAGCACATAGGATTGTTCGGGATGCAATTCAATGGGGGGGAAATCCAGGGACACTTCAGGCCCGCGGCTGTGCACGGTAAAGGTCTTGGCGTTGATATTCATAATGATGAGTCTGCTGGCTTAACGCAACCTCTAATATAAAAAATGTAAACACAAACGTCCACACTCTTGACTGTCAAAGTTTTGTTGACGATTCGCATTACAGAATATCTTTACCCGGTTTCCCAAATAAAGTAGCAACTTGATCGGGAGTGATAAATTTCCATAACTGTCAAAGTACCATACTGTGGAAGCTTGATTCACATAGGCTACAAAATGGGTTCCTGGGCCTGCACCATCATCATCTAAATTCATCATGGTTCGTTCTTCTTTCCACGGTGCTTTGGGTAATTCATTTCGCATAAATACACCTCGAAAATGAGAAATATTTGGTAGTTTGGCATGGCTTTCCATTTGTTCATGGGTCATGGCATGACGAGGCAGTTGCCTTAAGCGCTTATCTAAGATGGACATTTTTTTTAGACGATAGGCCACTACCTTGCTGATAATAGGCTGGCTTTAAAGGATTGCCGTTTCTAGCTCCCATAGCAATGGCTTCTAACGTTTTATTGTGTCGCTCGCTTTCTTTGAGTTGTTGCTTACCTTGTTCGACGGCTTTTATGGTTTTTGCCACCCAAAAGCGAGCCCAAAGCTGCCAACGCTGCAAATAAAGCCGACAAAAAACCCCCACGCTTAGCAACAGGAATGACACACCCACGTTTTTCTTTCTTTCTTTCTTTTCTTTTTATCGATGCATTATGGTGAGATCTTGGAGCTGTAGACAATCGCACCGCCTGTAAAACATTTTCGATAGCCAGTCTTATTAGATTTTTTTAGTTTTTTTTAGTTTTAACACTGGGTGTGAGGCAGATCGACTTGGTTTCCGGCCGGGCTTTTTTCTCTTTTTGAGATTTGTTTTTTTCATGATCATTGCATATCTTTTTTCACCATGGTGCTACTTGGTGAACCTTTCGCAGCAAGCATTCGATAACAACTAACGTAGAGAACTTTATTTCATAGCAGTATATTCCAATTCTACACACATCAAAAAAAGTTTTGCATCACCTCGGTTCCCAGATCTCCGGCATATAGACGTTGACTGTGTATATTGTATCCAAGATACAGTCCCTTTGACTGTTCATAGATGTCACTAAAACTGCTCAAAGATGTAAACAACCATGCATGAGCAGGGCCTATTAGACGGAGGGGGTACGACAGCCGATCAGTTCCAGTCATTCCACCAGGACGAAGGTACGCTGCTCATGTTGTCTGTAGTTCTACCATGCCTAGAAGGTCAATACCGCAGTTCGATCGCGTCCGCATTGTTACTTTGTGTCAAGAAGGGCTCTCAACAAGGGAAGTTTCCAGGCGTCTCAGAGTGAACCAAAGCGATGTTTTTCGGACATGGAGGAGGTACAGAGATACAGGAACTGTCGATGACATGCCTCGCTCAGGCCGCCCAAGGGCTACTACTGTAGTGGATGACCGCTACTTACGGATTGCCGCTCGGAGGAACCCTGACAGCAATGCCACCATGTTGAATAATGCGTTTCGTTCAGCCACAGGACGTCGTGTTTCAACTCAAACTGTGCGCAATAGGCTGCATGATGCGCAACTTCACTCCCGACGTCCATGGCGAGGTCCAGCTTTGCAACCCCGACACCATGCAGCGCGGTACAGATGGGCCCAACAACATGCTGAATGGACCCCACGGAATTGGCATCACGTTCTCTTCACCGATGAGTGTCGCATATGCCTTCAACCAGACAATCGTCGGAGACGTGTTTGGAGGCACCCTGGTCAGGCTGAACGTCTTAGACACACTGTCCAGCGAGTGCAGCAAGGTGGTGGTACCCTGATGTTTTGGGGTGGCATTATGTGGGGCCGACGTACGCCACTGGTGGTCATGGAAGGCTCCGAAACGGCTTTACGATACCTGAATGACATCCTCCGACCCATAGTGCAACCATATCGGCAGAATATTGGAGAGGCGTTTGTCTTCATGGACGACAATTCTCGACCTCATCGTGCACATCTTGTGAATGCGTTCCTTCAAGATAACGACATCGCTCGACTACAGTGGCCAGCATGTTCGCCAGACATGAACCCTATCGAACATGCCTGGGATATGTTGAAAAGGGCTGTTTATGGACGTCTTGACCCACCAACCACTCTGAGAGATTTACGCCGAATTGTCGTTGAGGAGTGGGACAATTTGGACCAACAGTGTCTTGATGAACTTGTGGATAGTATGCCACGACGAATACAGGCATGCATCAATGCAAGAGGACGTGCTACTGGGTATTAGAGGTAGTGGTGTGTACTGCAATCTGGACCACAAATGCTGAAAGTCTAGCTGTATGATGGTACAACATGCAATGTGTGGGTCTCATGAGCAATAAAACGAGCTGAAATGTTGTTTGTGTTGATCTCTATTCCCTTTGTATTTAAAGGTTCCGGAACTCTTGGAACCGAGGTGATGCAAAACTTTTTTTGATGTGTGTATATAAAGCGGAAAATCGTTCACCGTTTTCCCAGCTTCCTTTACCTCAAACGTAAGCATAAGATGAAAGGATAATTCATCTCCAACATTTACTCTTTGATGGTTGTGGACCAACAGTCTATCACCGTTTATTTGTATTTTAAAGGTTTCTCATCAGGCATAGCATATTTAATATGAATCACGCCATCATAATGCAATCGATAATGACTTAAACCAGAAGCAAGCATATAGGTAAGGTCATCATTCACCAGTGGTGTTGGGGAATGGTTTCTGTCATTGTCCAGTTTTTGATTCGACAGATACACTAAAAATACAGATCGGACTAATTTATAAAGCCTTTTCATTTGATAGGTCACATAATGTTTCGTGCAGACATCATTTTCGTCTCGAGGCTCTTGCACATCAGTTCCAGTCAATAAACGAATTTCACCCTACATCAGATGCGGGATCGTTTCTTATTTTTTGATGTTGTTTAGGACCCTTAGGTAGTTATTAATCCAAGTTTCCGTCATCCTCCCCCCCCCCCTTGCTTCGTCCGCCATCTTGAAAAAACTGTCAGAAATCGGCACTTTTTTCAGTTTTTGGCCTCTAGCTCATTCCCAGTCCATTTGTTTGAACATATATCAAAATAAGAAAATGTAGATTACTAAATTTCCATCAACTTTGATTTGGAATGTTTGTTTGTAGGACCAAGGGTATTCGAGCTACGAGAAGGCGAAAAAGGGCGAAAATTGGCGATTCGGAAATTTTTCACTTTTGCTCCACTTTCCATCGCAAAAACAGGGAGAAGAATTTATCTCAGAAAAAAGTTTATTGAATGAAAGTTGTGGATAATTTAATTTCCTTTGAAACTCGCGTATCAAAAAATCAATTAGGAGCAACGGGAAGGAGTGGGAGTAAATGTAAGAAACCTAGAGGAAATGCGTTTTTTGTGATTCAACTCTGGAGCGCCGTGTTGGTAAACGTTTTTCGATTTCATTATATTACAACTATTTTCTGAACACAGCAGTGCATCTAAATAATATTTGAACCATTTTTGTATAAATATGAATAGATGGGAGAGAACAAATTCGTCACCCATTCATTTAAGAAAGTTAGTGTGTATTTACAAAATATAGATTACAATACGATGCATTTTATATATTAATTATTTACATATTAATTATTTACATATTAATTATTAGGGAATAATGAACACACTAAAATTAAAACTTTAAAATAGATGGGGGGTGGGGGCTCGCTACAGTAACCGGAGACGTTTCGCAAGGGGGGGGGGGGGGTTCGGGAGGGTTGACTCTTCGGCGGGGTCTTCGTCGAATGGTATGGACGGGTCGTCGATGTTTCCCTCTTCCTCGACAGCGACTATCAAAGGACAGTTGTCGCAGGACTTTCCGCCGCAGCAGAATTTGCAGAAAGTGGAGCAATGCCTACCGGCTTTTCTGCATCCACATGCTGCGGAACAGCCGGTGACACACCTGCATGATACCGTCTTCAGCAGGGTACGAGGAACAGCATCTCTGGTGGTTGTTGACGAATTCAAGCCCCTGCTTCCTCTTGTCTAGCCAAAGATGATCGTGTCTTTCTTCTTGCTCATTCAGGACGTCACTTGGTGGTATACCCTCAAGGAGTGGTATCGCGCTGCATCGGAGATTGGGAGCAGCTTTTCCAGGTTCAAGTTTGTCGTGCTGGCAACAAATTTTGTGTGTCGGAGGTCAGAAAGTGATTTCCCCACATGGAGGACGACCAATATTTGCTCTCCTACTTTGGAGATGTCATCTAATGTGGCTGCTGGATCCATGAAGACATCACTTATCTCCAACAATAATGGATTCCTCCGGAACAGGGAACAAAATTTGTTTTTTCTGAATCCATAAATGTTTGACGTTGTGTCACACCCGCTGATGGCGGGGATGAGCAGCAGGTTCTCGGCGAAGTCGTATGTACATACATTATGAGGGGGAGTACATGACGTCAGGTGAATTGCCTCTATCTGTTTTTAAGGTATACGTTGTTCATCGTATTTGCTGTCCCAGCGAGAATGGCTAATAAATCGATGTCTTCTCCCACAATAATTATAGCGTCGTACGAAGAAGCCATCGATGTTGCAGTGGCCACAATGAGCACGTCAGCATCCTCTTCAGCTTGCTTGTTCATGACGTTGGACGCTTCAAGTGTTGTTCTGAGGAGGGCAACAAATCGTTTTTATTGCTCTCATTGGACAGAAATTTGTCTTGAGGAGTTTTGTTGACTGTGGCTTCATCAAATATCACATCTGCTGAGGCGTTCAGCTTGCGCCTAATTGCTCTTTCAGCATTCTTGGTACTCTTCAGAAGATTGTCTGGGTACCCGTCGAAGATGACCATCACCACTCTTCCATAACGCTGGTGAATGTACTTGATTATAATCGGCACAAATTTTTCCAAAAGTCGAATTTCGATTCCACACAACTTTGTGGAGCAGATGCCCACCATCGATGACAGTGAGGTGATTTGAGAAAAGCTCGAAATCTATGGATGTGAACGCTGCATATCAAGCAGACTTTGTGCTTTTGCGCATGACATCCTCGTTGAACAACATAGGGTACGGTGCAAGCTCATAAGAGAGGTATTCCTCAAGGTCGTCCTGGGTTGTTTTTGCTATGCACATCCTGTGATAGAGTGTGAGTGGGTCCACAGCAATCTTCTTCTCCTCAACTTTCAAGATGTTCTTGTCAGCTGCTAAAGATATCACATTGTCCTTCTTTTTGAAGGACACTTCACCGAAGGTTGTTCCCACTATTCTTGAGAGTCCAGCCATACCGACTTGCTGAGCCTTGTAGCAGTTCACCTGCTTACTTCCAACTATACCAGAGCGGATGCTCTTCTCCCTTCTTACGGGATCCAAACGACCGAGGACTTGCATCAGCAATGATTGCATGGGAAATGGCAATACTGATCCTCTTCCATTTATCTTAACTTCATTGTTAGTTTTTAGCACAATTGTTTGAACCATTGTCAATAACGTTGGTGGAATGTCTGACTCGATACTGTTCAAAAATTTATCAGGGGGTGGATAGTCAGTGGTATTGTACACACGGGAGCGAATATCCTCTGTAATTACTGTGTATCTGCAGCTGCTTTCACCACTCTCATTCTTTCTTCCTAAGGATTCGATTTTATATTGACATACCAAGTGACATTCAAGATTTTATAACCAGTATTTTTGAAACAGACCGTCGATTTATTGCCTGTTTCAACGAATACGATGTCATCCTCGTACTTTTTCAGCAAACAGGATTTTACAAGTTCACATCCTTCCTTAAGGGCTCCCATCAATTGATCAAATGAGAATTGGCATTCTTCTTTGTTTCTTTCCAGAAAAACATAAACACATTCCATTGCTTCATCAACTCTGGGGTGTGTTCTGTATCCTCTTGCCCCTCCCCCAGCTCTCGGTGGTCGGTACAACCTTTTCATACAAGCATCGTGGTACTCACCGTCAGCAGCAATAAGATGTAAGTCTGGGGGAACACGATTAATTATTTGTTGAGCCCCCTCATCTCCACGTGCCCAAGCTGCTAGCAGCAAGTTGTTCCTTATCTCTATCTTCTCCACCAAGCGAAATGGATTTCGAGAAATCCAGAGGAGCTTTTTCTGTTTTTTTCAATTTTTTTCCCGCACATAGAAAGCAATGACCCTTGAAAATAAACGCCTCACTTACTGACCTTAGCTTTGAAGATGGCCCAGGTGTAGGGGATTCTGAGCGTAGAGCTACGTCTATCCGTCTTGGATCGGTGTAATTCTTTGAGCAGGCATTGTGAACTTTAATTTCATCTCTTTTCCTCAAAATCTGGCAGTGGTCGTTTTGCCCCCTTCGAACACTTGCGCTTAATGGAGTCTGAACTCCTTTTTCTTCACAGTAATAACAACTCCTTCGTCCAAACTCTTCACGCATATGAAGCACTCACTGTCCGGAGTTTGGGATGAAGAAGCCATCCTTCACCACTACAACTCACTCCACAGGAAAACTCTTTCCAAGCACGCTGACTAAACACGATGTGAACACTGGAGGTACAAACATCAACTGAATAAAACAAAAACAATATGCGTGTGTGTGAGAGTGTGAGTGTATGTGTGTGGTTACATTTATACAAAAATGGTTCAAATAATATTTATATGCACTGATGTGTTCAAAAATGGTTGTAATATAATGAAAACGAAAAAATTTCACCAACACAGCGCTCCAGGGCTGAATCACAAAAAAACCATTTCTTATAGTTTTCTTAAATTTACCCCCTCTCCTACCCATTGCTCTTAATTGTTTTTTTTTGATACAGGAGTTTCAAAGGAAATTAACTTGCCTACAACTTTCATTCAATAAACTTTTCGCTGAAATCAAGTTTTCGCCCTGTTGTTGGGATGAAAAGTGGAGCGAAATTGAAAAATATGCCAAATCGCCAATTTTCGCCCTTTTTCGCCTTCTCGTAGCTCGAAAACGCTTGGTCCTACAAAATAAACTTCCAAGTCAAAGTTGTTGCAAATTTAGTACTCTACATTTTCGTATTAAAAATATCTTCAAACAAATGAACTGGGAATGAGCTAGAGGCCAAAAACTGAAAAAAGTGCCGATGTCTGACAGTTTTTTCAAGAGGGTGGACGAAGCAAGGAGGAGAGGATGACGGAAACTTGGATTAATAACTACCTAATGGTCCTAAACAACATTAAAAAAAAATAAAAAGCGATCCCGCATCTGATGTAAGGTGAACCCCCATTTTGAGCCTCTATTGACTGGACTAATCAATAATACGATGATAATTGGCTGAATAGCCCTCAGTGGTTAGTCTCGGGGCCATGTGATGGACACTTTGCAATTTGCGATCGACATAGCTTTTTGTAGCCACCTCTCGAGACTGTCTTGACAAAGAGGCGACCGTGGCCATGGTTACACGAGCTCGCCCAAACACGTCCATGGTGATAGACGTTAACTAGCCTATCCTACTCACCGCTTGCCTATATATAAACCTTATACACACATGAAAAAACTCAGTCGTCAACACTATGGAATTAAAGAAACAACCCCATGCTTTGCCCGTCTCTGATTTGGTTTCAGAGCTATCACTGTCCGTGTGCGAACCTAAACGTCATGGCACCCTATTCCCACTACCGTTCGATGTATTATGGTAGGGCCTTCGGGTTGTGGAAAGACCAATGTTTTGCCGAACATTATCACCGCGCCTCATGGCCTACGATTTCAAAATATTTATATTTTGCCAAATCCTTGTACCAACCTCTGTACGTGGATCTGGAACAAATTATGTCTTCGTTAAATAAAGAAGCCATGGGCTATTTTACATTCACCTCACCTCAAGATGTCATTCAACCAGACCGCATTCAACCAGATTCCATTATAATTTTTGATGATATTGCCACTCAACGACAGGCCATTATTCAAGAGTATTTTAGTAGGGGACGCCATAAACAAGTGGATTGTTTTTATCTGGCTCAGACCTATTCTAAAATTCCCAAACAATTGATTCGTGACAATGCCAATCTCATCGTTCTCTTCCGCCAAGAATCTAGAAATCTCTATCAAATTTTTCAAGATCATGTGAATCCGGATATGTCCTTTACAGCTTTCACGCAATTGTGTGCCTCGTGTTGGAACCATCATCCCCATGCCTGTTTGGTCATAAATAAACAGAGTGAACGATGTGAGGGACGTTATCGCTGTGTTTTGATAATTTTATTTCTGTTTAAAAAGACCCAGGGTTTGGCATTTCCTGTTAGTGTGTCTTTACCTTCACTATGGCGAACGCCATAGGGTACAAGAAACATGTTCAAATCATGCAGCGTATTATTGAGGCACGAAATACGATTTGACATAAATTTCGTGAATTACAACGTTTAAAAAACGTCAATCCTTTACCCATGATAAAACATGCTCCATCATCGGTTGATCCCATGAGGTTCAAACCAAATGCTTCTGCTGCTGCTGCTGCTACCTCTCAAACCAAACCCTTAACAAGTTCAAAATTTACTCAAACAGATTCCACACGACAGGTAAAATTCTCCTCCTCCTCTAATGCTAGTGAACAAGAACATGAAGAAGAACAAGAAGAAGAAGAAGAAGAAGAAGAACAACAACAACAACAACAACAACATGAACAAAGTGAAAGTGAAAGTGAAACCGTATTTAGTCATGAAAGAAAAAAATCCTCACCCCTTCAACAGTTTCTAAAAACAAAAACAAAAACATCCGTCATAGCCGCAACACCGTCTTCCTCCACATCGTCTCCGTTTTCACAAGTCTTGGCAACCCCTCAAAATAAAGCTCAACTCAAAAACATTTTAATCAAACATTATGGGGCAACACTGGAACCGTATCAGACCCTTCTATTTATTGGAAAGACAGATACCACGTATGGTGTTCGCTATGAGAATGATAATTTTAAAATTGGGGATTCATCCATTAAATTTGCTCGTATGAAAGCTTTCATTAAAAGGATCAACTATAAAGTAACACCTGGTCTGTTGAAGCTGCTATTCTCTCGCACCCCCTCTCTACAAGATTTTACGTCCGAGGACCTTGCTAAATATAAATCCATTTTATTAGACACCAACGCTCACAAAAGAAACCATAAATCCTCTCAGCAGCTCAATGCCAATATATCCCAAAATATACAACCATCATTGCAAACATGTTTGGTAAGCAAAAACATCACTCTGCCTCTGGTGTAAGGTTTAAGAAATTAAAACCCTACATATATATAACCTTTAGGAATAATCCCAATCAGTTAGTAGAGCGCTTATACTTGCTTCATGCATCAAAACAAGCTGGTCACACTGGACATGAGGCAGAAATCGCCCACATTGAACAACAACTCCGAGATGCTAAAATTATTTTATAAGCCATCCCCCATCAAAGTGGGCATCGCTCATGAATTACATAAACCAGCCCGACGCATTTATGAACGCCGTCGTGCTATTTCCAAAGGAATCGATGAACTTTGGCAGGCAGACTTGGTTGAGATGATACCTTATTCTAACGTTAACGATGGTGTACGCTATATGTTGACCGTCATTGATGTCTATTCCAAAATGGCTTTTGTTGAACCAATAAAAAATATAACTGGTGTCTTAGTCACAAAGGCCTTTCAACACATTATTCAACAATCAAAACGCCAACCTCACTTGTTACAAACCGACCAGGGGAAAGAATTTTTCAACAAGGATTTCTCCAGTTTTCTCAAATCTAAGGATATTCACCATTACACTACCTATAGCAAACTCAAAGCTAGCGTAGTTGAACGCTTCAATCGAACATTAAAATGTTATATGTGGAAAGAGTTTACAATACATGGTTCCTATCGATGGATAGACTGGTTACCTCAACTTGTGTCACGATACAACAACACCATTCATTCCACCATCGGCATGAAACCTCGTCTCGTCACCCAAGAACCTACCCAGACTCAATAGAATGTTTAACCCTATAAAAAGAGCTGACCCTAGGCGATATCACCTTAAAATTGGAGATTTTGTTCGCATCAGTAAACATAGAAGTGTGTTTTCAAAATCGTACACTCCACAGTGGGCGACAGAAATTTTTAAAATTCGCCAAGTCAAGCTAGGTCAACCAGTGACGTATCTCTTAGAAGATCAAAGCGGTCAACCCATCAAAGGACGATTCTATTATGAAGAAGTGCAAAAAATATTATATCCCAACTATTATCTCATTGGACGAGTAATTAAAGTCAGAGGTGCAAAATATTTTGTAAAGTGGTTAGGGTTTCCTTCCAAGTTTAATTCATGGGTCAATAAACATGATTTTTGTAATAAAATCCTATTTATTTATTTAATTAGACTAATCCCCCCTTTTTCCAAAGAAGGTGTATAACCCCCCCCCTCTCCCATCCAATCTAATCCATCATGGCGAAAAACATATCATCGTCTCCATCATACCCATAAGTCATTCCCGTTTTCCAAAAATATCTCAAATATGACAAAAACATAGGTTAAAAATCCCCCAAAACGTGCATAGGTTTTTCACCTAGCGACTTTAAATTTATGGTACGGGTAGAGGGAGTAAATAGCAACCATTCATGACAAACATTTTTTTCTCATCTTCACCGTTTCCAAAATAGTCACCATTTTTTCAAAATTCATTTTATTTTGGCCTACACACTTGAAACTTGCCGTCCACCTAGATGGCATAGGTACCTTTCATTAACGTCAAACAAACTTTTTCACAAAATTCACCGTTTCCAAAATAATCAAAAATTCAAAAACAAGAATTTTCAATTTTTTTAAATACTAACACACATTCTTAGCAAAGAGGACGTCACCCCAACGCCAACAATACCTCATTCGTTAAAATTCGACCATCCGTTCGCCAATTATCGCCAATATTCGCGAGAAAGTAGGCTACCATTTTATTTCCTCCTACACACTTCAAACTTGCTGTTCACCTTGAGGGCATAGCCATCTTTCATTAACGTCAAACAAACTCTTTTCTTATCTTCACCGTTTCCAAATAATGACAAATTCAAAACCAACAATTTTCAAAAAAAATAAATTTAAATAATTCACATTCTTAGCAAAGAGGACGTCATCCTAACGCCAACAATACCTCATTCGTTAAACTCCGACCATCCGTTCACCAATTATCGCCAATGTTCGCCAGAAAGTAGGCTATCATCCCCCCCCCCCCCTCCTACACACTTCAAAGTCGCTGTCCACCTAGAGGGCATAGCCATCTTTCATTAACGTCAAACAAAGATTTTTCTCATCTTCACAGTTTCCAAAATAGCGCCAATTTCAAAATCAACAATTTTTAAAAATACCAACACACATTCTTATCAAAGAGGACGTCATCCCAACGCCAACAACACCTCGTTTGTTAAAATCTGATCATGCGTTCGGGAGATATCGGCAAAGTTCGTAGGAAAGTAGGTTAGTGAGCAGCTCTCCCATCATCTCATCATGCCGACCTTCCTGCATGCCACGTGGTCTCACCTAGTCTGCGATAACTTTCATTTTAGGGGTACCTTCAGAAACATTGATAAATGTATTTCTTTTGAAAGGCGTATAATAATAAAATAGCCATAGCCGGTCCCAAGCCCGGTTGAGAAAGGAGGAGGGTGAAACATGGTCAACGGTCTCAAAGGCGGATGAAGAATTTCAGTTCCCAACGGCAGAGAGAGAGGAAGAACCTAGTGGAGTAAACCACGAAAAAACAATCATTTCGGACTAACAATCCGATCTTATTTCGGAATTTTATTTCCTACACCTACACAACACAATTTCATATGCAGAATGGAAATGTCGCTAAATGAGAGCACTACCCCAGGTGGTAACTTGAAAGAGAAATCCACCATTGCAGTAGGCAATGCATCGGGACCTAGGATTCTGGGGAGTCCCACCACCTGCATACAAGATGAGTCGGAGCGTCTTGAAACACCTTCCAAATTGAAATTCAAGAGGAAATACTTCATCGGGACCATTAACGTCAACTCACTCCTGCGAGTCGGAAAACAGATAGAATTGGAAAAGCTCCAGGACGACCAACAAATCCAGATTTTGGCTGTACAAGAGACCAGATTTCTAGATGACCACATTATGGATACAAAGCACTACAGAGTATTCAAAGGAAAGCCAGCAATAAAGATAATGGCTAACACACCTCTCCTTGGGACTGCCTTCTACATAAACAAAACCATAGTGGATAGTGTCACAGACTTCTCATCTAAATCTGAGAGATTATCCCTATTAACAATCAAGTGCAAAAACAGGAATTATACTCTCAAAAATTGCCATGCTCCTATCAACGAAGACAACAAGAAGAACCCACAGAAAGTCGATGACTTCTGGGACCTCTTAGAAACAGAAATCGCTCGGATACCTGTGAACCATGTAAAAATCCTTCTGGGAGACTTCAACGCACAAATAGGGACAGAAAGAAAATACAGAGATATAGTAGGAGACTATCCAGCACACAGGAGGACAAAAAAGAATGGCGAACGGCTCCTTGGACTCTGCAAAATCTTCCAGTTGAATCTCATGTCGACTCATTTTCGGAAACTCCCAAGAAAAGCAAAGACATGGGTATCTCCAAATCCCAACCTAGGAGAATTCCAATTAGACCATGTAGCAATATCAAGGACAAATACTAGGGAGGTGATGAATGTTAAAGTGATTAGAAATGGTAAATTTGACTCTGATCACTATCTCTCCAAAGTTAAAATACGTTTTCTTCCACCAAAACAAAAGAAGGATCCACCTAAGTTGAAAAAATACAACACCAATCGAATGAACATCAATGGAGATATTATAAATAACTTCAGAGGAGGATGATTTTACCTGTCGTGTGGAATCTGTTTGAGTAAATTTTGAACTTGTTAAGGGTTTGGTTTGAGAGGTAGCAGCAGCAGCAGCAGCAGAAGCATTTGGTTTGAACCTCATGGGATCAACCGATGATGGAGCATGTTTTATCATGGGTAAAGGATTGACGTTTTTTAAACGTTGTAATTCACGAAATTTATGTCGAATCGTATTTCGTGCCTCAATAATACGCTGCATGATTTGAACATGTTTCTTGTACCCTATGGCGTTCGCCATAGTGAAGGTAAAGACACACTAACAGGAAATGTCAAACCCTGGGTCTTTTTAAACAGAAATAAAATTATCAAAACACAGCGATAACGTCCCTCACATCGTTCACTCTGTTTATTTATGACCAAACAGGCATGGGGATGATGGTTCCAACACGAGGCACACAATTGCGTGAAAGCTGTAAAGGACATATCCGGATTCACATGATCTTGAAAAATTTGATAGAGATTTCTAGATTCTTGGCGGAAGAGAACGATGAGATTGGCATTGTCACGAATCAATTGTTTGGGAATTTTAGAATAGGTCTGAGCCAGATAAAAACAATCCACTTGTTTATGGCGTCCCCTACTAAAATACTCTTGAATAATGGCCTGTCGTTGAGTGGCAATATCATCAAAAATTATAATGGAATCTGGTTGAATGCGGTCTGGTTGAATGACATCTTGAGGTGAGGTGAATGTAAAATAGCCCATGGCTTCTTTATTTAACGAAGACATAAATTGTTCCAGATCCACGTACAGAGGTTGGTACAAGGATTTGGCAAAAATATAAATATTTTGAAATCGTAGGCCATGAGGCGCGGTGATAATGTTCGGCAAAACATTGGTCTTTCCACAACCCGAAGGCCCTACCATAATACATCGAATGGTAGTGGGAATAGGGTGCCATGACGTTTAGGTTCGCACACGGACAGTGATAGCTCTGAAACCAAATCAGAGACGGGCAAAGCATGGGGTTGTTTCTTTAATTCCATAGTGTTGACGACTGAGTTTTTTCATGTGTGTATAAGGTTTATATATAGGCAAGCGGTGAGTAGGATAGGCTAGTTAACATCTATCACCATGGACGTGTTTGGGCGAGCTCGTGTAACCATGGCCACGGTCGCCTCTTTGTCAAGACAGTCTCGAGAGGTGGCTACAAAAAGCTATGTCGATCGCAAAGTGCAAAGTGTCTATCACATGGCCCCGAGACTAACCGCTGAGGACTATTCAGCCAATTATCATCGTATTATTGATTAGTCCAGTCAATAGAGGCTCAAAATGGGGGTTCACCTTACATCAGATGCGGGATCGCTTTTTATTTTTTAATGTTGTTTAGGACCATTAGGTAGTTATTAATCCAAGTTTCCGTCATCCTCTCCTCCTTGCTTCGTCCACCATCTTGAAAAAACTGTCAGAAATCGGCACTTTTTTCAGTTTTTGGCCTCTAGCTCATTCCCAGTTCATTTGTTTGAAGATATTTTTAATACGAAAATGAAGAGTACTAAATTTGCAACAACTTTGACTTGGAAGTTTATTTTGTAGGACCAAGCGTTTTCGAGCTACGAGAAGGCGAAAAGGGCGAAAATTGGCGATTTGGCATATTTTTCACTTTCGCTCCACTTTTCATCCCAACAACAGGGCGAAAACTTGATTTCAGCGAAAAGTTTATTGAATGAAAGTTGTAGGCAAGTTAATTTCCTTTGAAACTCCTGTATCAAAGAGAGAAGAAATCCGCTCTTCTAGAACAAAGACCTGGCAACATCTTTGTACAAAGATCAATGAAGCCGCTAAGAAAACTTTCGGACTGGCAAAGAGGAAACGTACAATCTGGTGGAATGAAGAATGTGAGAAAGCACTTGAAAAGAGATCCGACACATGGAGAAAATGGAAATGTTCAAGAGATACGGAACATTTGGAACAATTCAGAACCCAAAGGAAAGAAACATCAGGGGTATTCCGCAGGACCAAACGATCGTTTAAGAATGCAAAGTTACAAAACCTCCAGGACGACTTCACTAAGAATAACACCAGAGATTTTTTTCAAACCTTCAAGGACAAACTTAGAGGATACCAAATTCCAAGTATAAGTTTCAAAAACGAAGAAGGAAAAATTGGACTGAACAATCAAGAAAACTGCAATATATTAGCCAGATACTTTGAGAAACTCCTCAACTGCCCGCCTCCAACCAACAAACTAGAATTTCAGACTCATCCTATAAACTCAGAAGATGATATGCCACCAACAAAAGAAGAAATAAAGGAAGCCCTGAAAAGTCTCAAGAACAACAAGGCAATCGGGGAAGACTCCATATCAGCAGAAATGTTGAAGTGGGCAAAACCGGAAATCCTAGACGACTTGCAACATATCTTCCAACAAATATGGGAGACGGAAAAGCTACCAGACGAATGGAAAACAGCGCTGATCCACCCACTCCATAAGAAACGGAACAAACAAGATGTTAACAACTACAGAGGCGTTTCGCTACTCCCAGTCACTTACAAAATCCTCTCAAGGATACTTCTGAATAGAATAGAAGGAATCCTAGATAAGCAACTTGGAGAATACCAAGGTGGGTTCCGGAAAGGCCGCTCCTGTGCCGAACAAATCAAAAAACAAAAAACAATTAAGAGCGTTTTTCGCAAACTTCAATTTACGGTTTTCAAAAATGGGCTGGTTTTGGGGGCGCTATCCCGAAACTACACAAGTTGGGGAGTTGTGCTGAAGCATGTGTTTGGTAGGCGTCGGGCGAAGGTGTGAGGCTGTAATTGATGCAAATAGCAGCTTCAACAGACCAGGTGTTACTTTATAGTTGATCCTTTTAATGAAAGCTTTCATACGAGCAAATTTAATGGATGAATCCCCAATTTTAAAATTATCATTCTCATAGCGAACACCATACGTGGTATCTGTCTTTCCAATAAATAGAAGGGTCAGATACGGTTCCAGTGTTGCCCCATAATGTTTGATTAAAATGCAAATGGAGGCGTTTCGCGCTATTAAAGGGTAAAAATCATTACAAAGAGTCATTTTTTCCCCATTTCCATCTTTTCATCATAGGCAACCCGCACGCAAGGACGTGATGTGGGTTGCCTAGGCATGGGCGTACTTACTAGAGGGTGTTAACATTTTTTGAAAACATTTTGGTCTCGTTTCCCATCTTACTGATACATTTCCATCCAACCTCTAATGCTAGTGAACAAGAACATGAAGAAGAACAAGAAGAAGAAGAAGAAGAAGAACAACAACAACAACAACAACAACAACAACAACAACAACAACAACATGAACAAAGTGAAAGTGAAAGTGAAACCGTATTTAGTCCTGAAAGAAAAAAATCCTCACCCCTTCAACAGTTTCTAAAAACAAAAACAAAAACATCCGTCATAGCGGCAACACCGTCTTCCTCCACATCGTCTCCGTTTTCACAAGTCTTGGCAACCCCTCAAAATAAAGCTCAACTCAAAACGTCATACTGAGATTTAGAGCTTATGCGGTCAACTTTTCAAAATTTGGTGGCCTTTGAAAAAAGTGGTGCTTTAATTTTTTTGAGAAGTATATAAGCAGAAGGCTATTTAAGTAGAGATTAAGGCAGTTTATACTGTATCATGACACTGAGATAATTACCACTACGATATGGATCTTCAAAGAAGAGAGGAGGTGGCATTAATCTCTTCGATACTAAGGCAACCTAGGCAGTTACCGAGTGATGAACATGCGTTCCGGACAGCTGTTTCGAGCCGAGGGGAGATGGGTTCGAATACGTGCAGTCCTGACCAATATTTCAACCACTCAACGCTATGGATGACGGTTCGATCCCTACAAGGGATGTATGTTCTGACATACATTTTACGTACATCAAGACGACTAAGATAGCTGGAAATCTTTTATCTGTAGACGGTATGAATCATGTTTTATTTAAGAATGCCCTTTTTCGTCAATTTTTATTCAGTAGTTTGAAAATGGACTTGAGAATTAGACCTGACGTTTCTGTCATTTCTGTTCGATGGTCTATTTTAGGTTTTGATCCTACTAAGGATGCACCTATATAGTAATTTTTCAGTAGTTAATCTTTAACGTAGTGTTATTTTTGCAACATTACTTTTTTCATTTTGGTAATAATTACGAGCATTATAATTAGTTGAGGAGAAACATATTTCAAGAAGAATTTAGGACCAAGACTACGATATCATTATATAAGTATAGGAGATACCGTAGGAAGATGATGTCCTACCACGATTATATGAACTTTGTCTGCATCATTTCTGTTTAATACTGAGCATCGAAACAGAATGTATTCGACAGTTCATACAGCATTACATATTAGACGACTATATTTTTCGTAAAGCTAGTTATAGACATTGAAATCTAGCAACGTAATTAAAGTGAATAATTGCAGTTTTTGAATTAGGCAATTATAGCCAATTTTGAATCACGTTTTGAGTATTGATATTTTTGTTGAGACACAGTTCGTTCTGTTTTCGACTTTTATAATTCATTTTTGGAATACTCCTGTTCTGATTCCGTATGATCCTAATGGTCTATTTTATTCTACTCATACTAGGCATTTTTCCAAGGTGTAGACTCATACGACTTTTTTAAGGGGAGGACCCATTTTTGAATTTGTTTTTGCGAATCTGAATTAATTCTCAAACAATAGTAAGTTATAATATCTTGTGAGATATGTTTGTGAATATGGAGATTTTGAGGAAATGATGTATAAGTGAGATATAAAGTTCAATTTTATGTCCGTCGTAAAACAGAATGACATTTTAGGGAATTTACAAATGTAATGATTTGATCGTGTAATTTTGCAATTATTACTACAGTTTTTATGAAAATGTATTAACACTTTGACACTTGTGTTAATTATGAACCATGATATAATTAGGTGATTGTTTGAAACATACATGAATTTTATAAAGGTGTGGAAAATTATTTACAGCCATTAAGAGTTACTTTTCGTATTCGATAAAATAACAGTTGTGTTAATGAAATATTTTTAAAGTACATTTCGACACCAATGGATGGTCAGAAATAATTTAAGGTGGATATTAGGAATCTCATATGTGGAGAGATTGCCGTATTTGTTATGAATTTTGTGGATTGTTCGAGCTATTGAGCTGTCACTGAATTATATTATAATGAAGTATATTTAAACGTCAGATGGTTACGAACATCGAAACTAGAAGACTGGTAGTGAAATAAACCCACTATTTAAATATTGTTTGAGCAGAAAACAATTCATTTAGATTTGATTGCAAATAATAACATACGTCTAGTGTGAAGCTATGATCTGAAAACATAAAATAATTTGTAAAATATTGGAGAAATAATTGAAACATTAATTGGAGAAACTATACGTTCGATAAGCTTAATTGATCGTCGAATAAGACAAACTATGACTATAAGAAATGTATAAATACTGGTAAATGGAAAATGATAGAAAATCATGGCGAAATTCAGCAAACGAATTAAATTGTATATTCTTTTAAATAATATATTACTAACAAATTTTTAGGGTGATATAGTTAATCATACATCAAGTGTTCACGATTTGAACGATACTTGAAAACACAATTTCATGCTGTATATTCTCGCCAAGATTAAGGTGATTTTCATATATATTTGTGATATGCTACGATAGATAATAATCTACATTTTGCTTAGTAGATTTATATCTACGATCATTTTTCTTCAGTAAATAAACTGATTATTTAATTTTAAATTCAAAATGATTCCCCCGTGTGGTGGCCGGGGTTTAGAATTGTCCCACCGTAGCCCATGCGTGTCGTAAGAGGCGACGAAAATGGGTACCCGGTGCCTGGAGGTATAACTTGGCCACCCTGTCTCCTGGGGACATAAATAAGGAGGCTGGGAAGGCAACCCAACAAACCACTTCACATTGGGCTAATCACCCATGTGGGGGTAGAAATGATTCAAAGCAACAACAGTAGCCTCGGATTGGACGGATCTACATGACGATGACGACCGCAATGGAAATAGATCGGAGTGGCAGAGATGGACAGAACGAGGCTACCCCGACGATTGAAGGCACAAGGGATACGAATAATAATAATAAGAAGAAGAATAAATTCAAAATTATTTAGTGATTTATATTAGAAACAGGATGTGCTAGGAGAACCAGTGGGCAATCTTTTTCCAACGTTTAGCCATATGCCCGAGATTAATTTTAAGAGTTTTCGAGTTCTTTTTGAGCTAGTTTTTCATTTTTGTTCTTTTACCACTGGCATTTTCTTCTCACATTCTTTTATATTGAGATGTCCTTATTCCAGGTTGATCCTTTTGGTAGAATTTTGGTGGTTATTTCAGATTCTACGATCCAGTTTTGCCATCGGATATCAACAGGTAAGAAGACCATGTGGATACGGGTACAGCACTAATACTAATAAGGTAAGCGAGGAGATACATCGCAGAATAATGGCTGGAAACACAAATCTGAAATTACTGAAATCACATTATTGTCTAGATTTACAAAACTTAAAAAAATATAAAAAAATAAAATATATAGTAACATATGGCTCAGAAACTTGGAATTTATTTGTTGATGATGCAAATAAATTAAGAATATCAGGAGAATATACAGTATGGCCCTGTCCAAGAATGGGGTGGATGGAAGGACAAATGCTGATACAAAACATACTAGATCAAGAGGATATAGTTAGTTTTATTAAAGCGCAAAGATTGAGATGGTATGAACATGTGGAGAGGATTGAGGAAACCCGAATGCCAAGGAAAGTAGCCAAGACAAGAATGGAAAGAAGACGGCGACAGGGAAGGCCCCATAACAGATGGAATGATGAAATGGAAGCTGACCTGAGGACAATGAATATTCGTCCATGGAGACCAGCAGTTCAGGACCGAAGCAGATGGCGGAAGATTGAAGAAGAGTACAACGCCCACCCAGGGCTGTAGCGCCGGATAAGTAAGTAAGTAAGTAAGTAAGTAAGTAAGTGTTTTTCCCCTGGATCATGTAATAGCCTCCAGATCCAAACCCTCCCCTTTGCTACACTGAGAAACATCAAACTGTGGATATGTTATCATTATCTATGCAAATTTTGAAGTGGTGTATTCGATACTTGGTCAACCATAACTCTTCCATGTCAGTAGGGGACTATTTAATTATTCCAAATGAATATATTACTAGGCCTATTATTATTATCATTGAGAATCTAACTTCTCCAAATAACCGACAAACTCACCTTGTTTATCCAAACTTTATTAGCAGCGACGTTTCGATCGGCAGATCATTATCAAGCTACAACACATTATCACAGAGATGTTGTTTAAACCGTGGTCAATTGCACCTGTATTCTGCGCGTTAACACAATTTGAATTGCTTTTTATGTACGACATTTCAGCTATCAATCGTTTATTCAAACCCATCTCCTTATCTATAATTTTCACACCATCCCAATTAAAGTCGTGTTTGTTGGCAATTTTATGCTGTCTCAACACATTGTTTTCTTCCGTATCCTTTTCGCTTCTCTTTTTATGCTCTTTTATTCTCGTAGACAATTTCCTTTTTGCTTGACCTATATAAATGCTGTTATAGTTATCATTTTTGCATTCAATTTTATAAATGTCATTAGTCTGATATTCTCTCTTTGTTTTATCTTTCTCCTTAACAATAACACCTTCTAATTTATTATCAACGGAGTTGATGACGTTGAGCTTTAGTTTTTTAAATGTATTGGAAATAATATCAGTAGTGCTATTGGTATGGGGAACGACAATCCAAACTCTCCTCTCTCTTGTTTGATCGTTCTCTGAGACGGCGTTATTCCCATGTGTTACTTTTTTATCAAATCAATGCGTTTCTTCATGTATTTGCAAACAAACTTCCCAGGATAAAAATTCTTATCACAGATATCTCTAACTTTTTTTCAAATTCTCATCATGGAACGGTTCATCTGAGAGCTTCATGGCCTTGTCTACCAAGTTATAAACCATTTCTATTTTCTGATGGATAGGGTGGAATGAATTGAAGTGTAGAATTCTGCCAGAAAAAGTAGCTTTTTGTTACCAGTTTGTTTTCAATCTGTTAACTTCTTTGATCACTTCTACATCAAGAATCACAATTCTGTTGTTCAATTGTAGTTCATGTGTGAATTTTAAATGTTCATCTTGGTTGTTAAAAAGGTCAACCAACTCTCCGATTTTGGATTTAGGTAAGACCATGAAGCTATCGTCTACGTATCAAACATAAAAAGGTTCCGGAAAATTAGCTTTATCAAAACAACTCTCTTCCAAATCTTGCATAACGATATCAGCAAAAATAGGGGAAACAGGTGATCCCATTGGTGTACCAAAGTTTTGTTTATAAACTTCATTTTCGAAAGTGAAGAAGGTTGAATCTAAAATCAATTTGACCGCCTTTTCAAATTCGCACCATGGTAACTTGTTTTTCTTTTTTTTTTTTATCAAGGTCCATCTCTTTTCCAATCTATTTAAAACTGCGTTGTGTGCGACGTTTGTAAATAAAGACATGCCATCTAAAGAAATCATCCCTTGATTTTCGTCCATTATCAATCCGTTTTTTAAACTCTAAACTGTTATTTACTTTAGTTTTCGGAGGTGGTAAACTGATAGTAATAACTTGGTTACAAACTTTCATAAATTGTACAACGGTGAATCTACACAAGAAATAATAGGACGTAATGGGTAATCTTTCTTATGTACTTTGGGAAGTACATAAAACTTAGGTAAATTACTATCCGTTGTATTAACAAAATTATACTCTTGCTTACCAATGTAGTTCTCATCTTTCCAGTTTTTGCACAAAGAATGTAGCTGTCTAGTGAGTTGACCAAGGGTTTTTTCATGGATTCTCACTAATAATAATTATATATACATACCGACGAAATTAAATTCATTTAACTAATACTACAGCGAGTCTCTCACACGACTCGTCCGGCCGAGGTGCCCAGCTTATCTGTCTGCCGTTGACTCATCACTCTCCGCTGGGCATAACATAGCACTTCACTCACTTTATCCGTACATGACATAAGATAACAATTAAAATTAAGAAAATAACAATTAATTAAATAAGCTCGTACCTTATGATAGAAGATGTTGGAATTTTTCTCCACACATTTCCGGCATCGTCTTAGGAAACTCCGATTCACACGCATAAACGTCTTCCGTAATTGGGGCTTTATATCTCTCCGGATATGTTCTTTCAGTTTGCCCAACGTGTGAGGGTTTCTTGCATACACTTTATTCTTTAAGCACCCATATAAATAAAAGTCACAAACGGTTAAATATGGGGACCGTGACAGCCATAAGTCCGTACTAAAAACACGGTATTCAAAAATTTCCTCAATTAAGTTTAATGTGGCATGAGCTGTATGCGCGGTGGTAGAGTCTTGCTGAATAAATCCATTTCGAGAGGTAGTGTCAGTCAGTTCGTCAAAAAATGGTTTGAGTATATTGTCCCTGTACCTTTGTGCCTTGAAAAAGGATAGGCCCTATAATAATGTATCCATTCAATGCTCACCATACTCCGACCCATTCGTTATGTAGAGGAATTTTGTATATGCGATGGGGGGTTTCTCTACTCCAATAACTGTTATTCTGCGTCGTCGAACCATACCCGTGTAAATGGAACCAAGCTTCGGCTGAGAAAAATATTAACATATCCGGAGAGAAATAGCCTCAATTGCGAAAGACGAACATATGCGTGCGAATCGGAGTTTTGTAAGATGATCCCGGAAATGTGTGGATGTAGGAGGGGAACATTTAGAACATCTCCTGTCATAAGGTAGTAGCAGCTTATTTTATTAATTTTAATTGTTATCTCATGTCATGCACGGATAACGTTAGTGAAGTGTTATGTTCTGCCAAGCGGGGAGTGATGAGTCAACGGGAGACAGATAAGCTGGGCGTGCCGGCCGGACGAGTCGTGAGAGAGACTCACTGTATTATTATTATTATTATTGTGAGGAAAACAGAAAAATTTCGAGAAGAACTAATTAACACCAGAAGACAAACAGCTAAAGAAATTAGGAGAATTAAAAAAAATTATCGAAAGGAAATGCTTAGAACTATAGAGGAAACGTTCAATCAGCATAAAACAAGAGACTATTACAAAACATTCCAGCAATATCAATCTAAGTTTACCCCTCCCACACTTACGTTAAGAAATAAAAATGGAAAAATGGCACACAATAATCAAGATAATGCTAAAATCCTCGCAGAATACTTTAAAGATTTACTCAATTGTGAGGATCCTGAGGAACATCTAGAATTTACCCATAACCCAAAAAATAAAACTCCATTACAAAAGATTATACCACCAGTTTACAATGAAATGAAAACAGCAATTAATGCACTTAAAAACTACAAAGCAGCAGGAGAGAATCAAATAGTAGCAGAAATATGGAAGAATGCTAATGATCAGACTATTCAAAACCTACATAAATACATCATTGATATTTGGAACACGGAGAAGCTTCCCGAGGAATGGAATACAGCGATAATTCACCCGCTGCATAAGAAAGGTGATCGCTCCGATCCAAATAATTATCGGGGGATATCCCTGCTTGATATTACATACAAGATTTTATCTAAGATTATATACACAAGAATCCAAGAACAACTCGACCAAGAACTTGGAGAATATCAGGGAGGATTTCGACCAGGTAGAGGCTGTCTGGATCAAATCATTAGTTTAAAATGGATAATGAAGCACCAAAGAGTTCGAAATAAGGGTCTAGTCATCATGTTTGTAGATTTTAAGAAAGCATACGACAGTATACATCGTGAATCATTACTGAAAAGCCTTAAATAATTTGGCTTACACCAAAAACTCGTTAACCTCATTAGTATGACTTTCAAAAATACGAAGGCAAAAGTTAAATTTAGAGGTGAATTATCAGAATCATTCACTATAAGAACTGGACTCCGACAAGGATACGGACTTTCACCATTGTTGTTTAATTGTGCATTGGAGAAGGTTATGCGTGATTGGAACAAGAAACTATCAAGATCGGTACAAATATTAAACTAAACTGTCTTGCTTTTGCGGGCGATTTAGCATTACTTGCAAATACAATAGAAGAGGCTAAATTTCAAATTGAACAACTATAAATTATAGCAAAAAAAATGAGATTACAAATTTCATTTGAAAAAACAGAAATGATGCCAACTGTTATAGTTGATCTACCAGTCATTCATCTGAACAATAATAAAGAGATTAAAATTGTTCAGAAATTCAAATATCTTGGGGAAATAATAACATGGAACACAAATGAAAAAGAAGCAATAGAATACAGAACAACTAAATTTAAACAAGCACAAAGACTTACCTGGCCAACCTATAAAAAGAAATCTCATTCCATAGTTAAACCAAAGGCAACTTATGCTAGTGAAACTTTATTCAAATTGAATGTAAAATCTACAACAATAATCAAGATAAGAGAAAACTGACAGAAGAATTATTAGAACAATTATTAACAAAAAACACCAAGTTGATGGACTGTGGAGATTGTTGCCTAACAACATCGTCTATCTTGAATGTGAAGCAATAATAACTACAATACGTAAAAGAAGAATTTCCTTTTTCTGTCACATATCAAGACTGCCAGAAACCTGGATATTGAAACAACTATTTGATTACTTTTTGAAAAATAAAATCAATAATAATTGGTTCAAAGAAGTTCAGGATGATTTGGAAGAATTGGGTATAACTCGGCAACAAATCAAAGACAGAAAAGAGAAGAGGATTTTGAAGAACAAAAGCATAAGTCTCAAACTAATAACAGTTGAACGGAAACAATATACTATATCGGACACACAAAGGGCTTCCAGGTCGGAGAGGATGAGAAAGTTCTGGGAGGAGAATAAGAAGAAATTTACTCGAATGTATTGATTTAAGGGCTCCAATGTGGGCGTAAAATATATAAATAAATAAATTATTATTGTGAGGCAACATTTGATGTATTTCATCGTAATGGCCAATTTTGAGTACCTTGTTACCTTGGTAACCACATAGGTCTAGATGAATTGCGCACTTAACACTTTCAAGAAATTTGAATTTATTAACTTTTTAGGGACTCTTTGTTGATACTAAAATTTTATGCTGATATCACTGATTTTAACATTTTAAGTGACACTCGGATATGCTAGAAGAATGAAATCTAAATTTTGAACTACTTTTTGTAACTTTAGGGACTTTTAGTCCAACTAGACGAGTTTGTACCATCTCTCCACCGATAGGCGAACTAACTTAAATATTAGTAAGTCCTGGAAGACAAACACTTGTTGCCATGCTAACCACCGGATATCCGTGTCAGTTCTTTATCCTCTCTAATCACAGATAAGCATGCCACGGTGGGTGAGTGGTTATCATGTCGGACTGCCAACCCCAAGCTTGCAGGTTCGCTCCTGGCTGTGGCGTCAAAAATCACAATACGCATGTCATGCGATGTTGGCGTGTTAAAGAACCCATTTGAATTCAGTAGGCCGTGTTCATAGTGGCAAAATTAATCTCGGGATTATCCGCCAACACAAAGTTCTTCATTTCTCTGCTAGAAAGCGCTATAGTGTCAAGGAGATAAGATGTATCACCTCCTTGACTTTCATAGCCCTTCAAGGAGCGATAAAATTCGACATGCAAGTTGCCCTCTGGGCGTCAATTAACAAAGCTTGCACCCAGCACCCGAGGCCATAAGATATTATTATATTATCACAGATAGACCCCTAACCTTGAAGCATATCAATGTTTTAAAAAAGGTACCGTATAAGTGAGTCCAGAAAGTTCAAGAAAAGTAGGAGATCATTTATCACACAGTACGATATCTTGTTTAACCCGCCAGTGCACGAGTCAGAAAACGTTACATGAGTGAACAGGTTGGGTCTCGTAGGCTCATCTTGAAACACTGTATTGAACCCTTGCAAAGAAGCATATGAGACTCAGTTTCGGGGGGTGTATCGGTTCATATCGTAAGTTGTTGTCAGGGCGCTTCATTAACTTGCAGGGTAACATATAACAAAATAACATGCAGGAAAGAGTGAAGCCAGGGTTAAAACAAATGAATTTAATAAACAAATCACCATATTTACACTCAACAATTAACATAATAAAACTCCCTTTGACTCCCACTTAATAAAAATGCCAAAACTAGGCCAAAATCTCTGGAGAGATTAATTACATGGACCAAGTGTCCCTAAGATAAAATAACAAAAGTGACTATGTATGTGCGTATGTCGTTCTACATGCATCACGATGTGTACAAACGAATGCGTGATTCGTCATCATCCAGAATAATCCTTCAGACAACGAATCCACATTTCTTAGAGCTAGACCGACACGGGGGAACACAACTACAATACTTAAAAACTAAACCGACACTTCCTAGACCTAATATAAACAACACAAAATTTCCGTGTGAAATTGGAATCAAATTGCCGTAGCAACAATTACTGCCTAAAAACTTAGGACTTCTCACACAAATCAACACAAGTACATTAACACGTGACCAATAAAAAAAATACACAAATGACCGCTGTCAAAATTTACAAGTACTCTACCACTACACCACACAGGTGTCACACTAAAATTACATGAATCGAGTCATAAACAAAACCATAGGCTCACAGCCAACATTTACGTTATTAATACAATATTTTACCCATACAACGTACAATAAGCCGTTACACACATGGCGAACTCCCCAATTAATTATGGCTTAAAAATTAACCATCACAATGCACAGGTTTGCTACATGAAAGCTTACAGGGGCCAGTCGGACAATCAGGACTGCCTATCAAAATAAGTCACCAGGCAAACGGGCGATTTGTGGAACTCTGCATATCTGTCAACCCACGTGTCAATAATCTCGACCTCCCAGGACATGGGGTCGAATCTCGAAGAAGTGTGCCCCAAAGCACAATAATACGTGTGTGTGTGTGTCAGAACAATATGGACAAGAAACAGCGGTCCCCCTAGAGCACCCTGTCTTTCCATCAAAAATACAACAGCAGCAAAAATATGAGGGCGGTAGGACCTCTACCCCCTCCTCACGTAGAATCAACACACACTTTGACACAGTAACACACATAGAATCACACGTATGGGTTTTGACAGACCCTGAAATAAAAAGACATAAATAATTTCCACATGCTGGCGCCACCGTTCTATGCCGTGACTAGTTAACCTGAAAAGGACTCAAAAAAGATCTATCAAAATTAGAACGAAGGTGTTCTACAAATTACATTTTAAGTTGGTGCGCTTGGCAACCCTAATATGAATAATAACCTGTTCAGCAAATATCTTACAGTAATTACCTCCCATTCCTATTTCAAATATTAACGTTAATAAAGCACCATTTATCGAATGTAACGGGTTCCGCATTTGCATGGATAAAAATCACGTACGCACGCCGCGCACATTAAAATATGACTCAAAGAAAAACAAATACACAACAAACACTTTGGCCACGCGCCAACGGACATTTAAAACATTTAGTGTCGGTGCAAGAAAACTCTAAACAACAAGAAAAGAAACATGACTGTTTACAAAAGTTCCCCGGCCAAATCTAACTACATAATTGAAATAATCCAATTGTTGTACATCACCGATCAGCTTGTAGAACTTAAGACATCCTTCTCAGCCCATTTCCCTATGGACAGATTAACACTCCATCCTGGTCGTCTGCGTTGAATCGTTGAAGATCATCCCAACTCCAAACCACGTGTTGAGCATCTTGGTATCGACTCCTTGGCAGAAAAGTTCAATGTTAATTATTTGACCTAGCTATAATCGCTTGCAGGTTACTCAATTCGCCCACAAATTGTCCTAATGTGATTAATTGCGAAGACTGGCCCTATATATCTCGCACACACGCACAATAAACACATGAAGAGTACACTGAAATTTGTACATAAAATATACACCTCCGGACCACGTCACTGGCTCGATAATAAGTTTAAAATCTTGACTGCACTGGCAGTCGCTATCTTGCTCGGTATTTCCGTACTGTACTGTTGACCTTCGTTCTGGTGAGCGCTAATTAGGGTGTTACAAGACTTGCCCCTCATAGCTGAAATGGTCGTCTTTAAGAAAAATGTTACAAGTCACCACGCACACTGCGTGAAATATTAGCTCACAAAAATAAAGTTGACTTCAGATAAAATGTACTAGAGCTTTAAAATTCGTTATTACGGCTGATGTGAATTTAGCTCCTCAGAGCTCACAAATAAGATAACTTCAACTAATTTAGAGCGTTAAAATTCGTTGTACAAACGGGCGTGAAGTTAGCCTCTCAAGGCTCCAAAACGAAAAGACTTCTAATTATATCAGAGCGTCAAAATCACGATGCAAACGGGCGTGAAGTTAGCCTCTCAAGGCTCCAAAACGAAAAGACTTCTAATTATATCAGAGCGTCAAAATCACGATGCAAACGGGCGTGAAGTTAGCCTCTCAAGGCTCCAAAACGAATGGCTTAGAGTAGCATCATGCCAAACTATTTATTAGAAACTGACAGGGGACGGAGGAGTGGGGTGGAATTGGATACAAATTTCCAGAGTTTTTATCTCACAAATATGGGACTAGTGTCATTCTTCTTCAAATAAATCAAACGTCTCAATGCACACGTGCGGAGATCAGTCCGTTCGGCGGTTCTTTAGATAATCGTATCCGCGGGCTTTTTACTACTGACGCTGTCCATCGCGTGATCATGGCTTGGTCTCTCGTGATTGGCTGATTCAATCGTATGTTCGTTGCAAGTGACTCGTGATCATTCCTTTATGCTTCCAATTTTGGTGCAAGTAGTTGCTCAATTTGGCCTTGAACCCGGCTAAATCTGGCCGTCCCCCAAGAATAGCTACCAGCTCTGCTCCTGTTGCAATCATTACGAAACGCTAGCCTCCCTTTTATCCTTGTCCACTTCCTCACGTACTGCCTGGGCTGCAGTAATAATAATAATAAATATGAATACTTATTTATCGAAGATCAATAAGGGTTCAGTATATATTTAACTAACATTTCAGTCCGACATGTACTAAAGTTTTGCTGTGCGAGTTCTTGTTACCATACCTTAGTTTTTGAAACTCTTTTGTATTCATCAAAAACTCAAAAAAAAGTTTCCACCTGAGTTGGGTATTTTGTAATCGATTACTGATTTCACGGTTACAGATAATCAGGCGCAAAACACAGAAAGTCATTTTGGGAAAGAGAAAGATCAATGGAGATTTTTTTTAAATTAGACCTTACTTTGTGTCTCATAAAAATAAAAATTATGTTGTTGCCTCATTTAGGGGCTAGGGATATCTTGGTCATCAGTTCCTCATACTTGGGTGGGTGATATTGGTCTGATTTTATTGTGATGACTGTATTAGTATGTGTAACTATAATCAAAATAAGGTACAGTGTCATCCTGGCACCTGACAAATACAGCTTCAGAGAAAAGAAGTGCAGCAATGAAGGCGGTTCACAATTGGCCCAGGGATAGGAATGAGAATGAAGTTTGATGTTCATAAGTAGAAATAACTTTTCAGAATGATTCATGTATGTACAGTACTCTATATACTATTTTATTGATCACTCTTCATTATTGTACAGGCCTTCCATTAGTAATCAACACAACAATTTATTAAATTGCAGTAAAATCAGATCATCTGCCTTCTATCAAGGATGACCACAAAGATCCATAGCATAACAGTAACTGGCTGAATACATTATGTAAAATGATTGTAGAAAATAAACTCGATAAGGCTATATACAGAAGTTGTGAAAAATAAATCAAAGCCAAAATATATTAAAATCATCAATAAATAAACTCTGTTTAGCAAATATGTATCTTCCACTCTCCTTTATACAACACTATAACTTACATTTAAAATATTAAAACACTATGGCTGAATGAATCGTATATGGACTGTTGGTCATCAACCCCGTGTAGTCTACTTGAGTATGTGCATGCATATAAATCTATTATTTTAGAAAGTTAAGATTGTAATGGTCAACTCAGGAATCGATTGAGGGTACCAGCAGTGGAAATGGTGAACTACATGCAAGCCATTAGCTAATACTTTTCTCATTCCAGACTCATGAATATGCATCCAGTCACAGTTCACTGCATCATTTATGTGACTGAACATACAGGATAGAGAGAACCATATGGGTATTGCTTGGTACCACAGTAGATAAAATTCCTCTGTAATTAATTTTCAAATGATTAGCCGAGTGAAGTTAGTCTCTCTCCCTTGGATGAAGGAAAACTGAACATATTAAGTAGATTCAGAGTTCAGACTTTAAATAATGTAGGACATGGTACTTTTGAACAAATTCCTGGTGAGATGCAGTTCCCCTGTCTCCCTAGCCAGAGACTCCCATGAGTAGGAGATAGAAACAAGATACAGTGGCTCTTGTCAGCCATCTAGTGGTAGACAAGGAAACTTTCACACACAGCTAGGCACAGAGCTGATCCACAATTTGGCTGGCTGGAGGCTGCCGGTTTCATATTGATTGTTGGCAGAATATATCTATATTTGTTAGATTTATTTAAAGCTGCTTGCTAGCTTGCTTTCTTTAAATTCGTTGATTGTTCCAAATTACATGTTCTAGAATCTAGATCAAACGATGGAGCATGTGTGGCTAAAATTTAAAACGTTATGTGGGGGCAGTAATTTTCTCTGCATAGTCCAAGATCCGATTTAAATGCATTGTCTCTTCAAAAAGCGATCTTGAATTTCAGTTTTGTGTGTATGTTGTGCGGTGTACTAATGTATAGATGTGTAAATTAGGATTTGTTTTATGTAATAATCTCAAGTCTGCAGTCAGATACTTATCTCATGTGCACAGTTGCAGACTGAAACTTTCAAATATGTCATTTTAATGAGAGTAAATGCATCGCTCACGGATTCTCCATCTGTCAACAACCTGCCGGACTTTGCTATTTCCGGTGCTACAAGGTAGCTACAATACAGGACGCTTTTGAAAGTATTTTCCGTATTCTGAATTATTGAAGAAAAAAACATGACAGTGCTTTTGTTATACGGCCAAATAATAATTATTTCATAGTCGTTAAAAGTCTTCTATCCATGAGTACTTATTTAAAAAGTAAGAAATATAATTACAAATTTCTGTGACCAGTAAAATACTAATTTTAAGTACGGTAATACATATTAAAACTCCACAGATGAGTTGGTTATTAAGAAACTCAGAGTTTTAATATTCGCAAAAACAAATATATAAAATATTCACCTCCGTGTTGTTCTGGAGATCCAATGTTAGTCGAGCAATTAGCTCTTTCCTCTCGTCGACTATGCCATTATTTTGATGGGAGCATGCTTTGAATTGTAATGTTTGATGATAATGTATTTTTAATTCTTTAAGAAAGTGTGACATATCAAACACATCCACTTGCCGTCTACTGGATTGGAGCGGCTACTACTAAATAATTAAATTCCCAGGAAGGGTTGCTTCCGTCACCCACCTCTGATATTGAACATCTTTTTGCCATTCGTAACTTTTCTACAACTTATGTACCGTTCTATTTAAAAAGAGGAAATAAGAATCTCCTTCTTGGCTTACTTGACACTTGACTTATGACCCATTCCACTACAGCGAAGCGTGTTTAGGACACGAGTGCAGAGGTGGAGTGGGGGCAAGTCCGTCTTCTCCTCTCTAGCAAGAGAAGGTAATGAGAGGAAAAGCTGTCGGGAGTGGTGGTAGATCGGGACTTAGTCTGACACGGAGCGAGTCTCGTGGCAAGCCGTGGCGCCACAGCCACCAGTGGCATGGCTGGACAGTCCTGGTCTAGAATAATTTCATGAATTTTGCGGCAAAGAACAAAAGATAATTCATGACTGATATTCCAGGCCATGAAGGCCTTAATCAACAAGTTTATAATTACAAATATTGACTAATATTCTGTGCATGTTCTGTGGATGGATACATGTTTTTGTTTGCGATAATTGTTTTAGGTGTCTTCTGTTGTCCAGCTGCGTTTCTCATGTTTTCATCCCTTCGTTTTGACATCAACACTGAGCATGGACGGATGCAGAAGTAGATGAAGAGCTCGGCTAGACTCAGGAGACTGGCTCCAAGGAAGAGTCCTGCAGTTCCCCCAATAGACACTAGAGAAAGAATCAAAAGAATTAGGAATACCAGAGCAGTAGAATGGACATCATCTTTTTTATTTTTCTTTTCTTTTCTTAGAAAAACTCGACCATAGACAATGTTGTCACTGCACTGTACACTCACAGTTTATCTTTAAACTGTCTTTTGGCATTATTATAACTACTGTATAACTTACTTCGTATCTTATTTAGTGTTTGCATGTTTATGACGGGACTTTCCTGATTTTATTTCAGCTGTAGTGCTGAATGAAACAAAAATTGAATGTTTCTGATTGCTTTTAGATACTGTGTATTTAATTTTCGTCGTGTTGGTCCTAGTGAGCATAGTTCTGCGTTCGTTGTTATATTTGTGGACATGATTTTGTATGTATATAGAGACGGTACATTATATGCATATATTCTGAGAATTACAAGCATTATTGATTTTGTGTTTTTATTGTCCAATGGAATGTGATCTTGAGAAAATAGGCAGGCCTGTATATATTTTTACAAGAGAAGCAAAGGAAAGTGTTTATTTAGTGCAATACTTCGATTTACACAGCTTTCCAATCTTAGAAGTCATTATGATTAAGTACAATTACAGGATGGTATAGCGAACTCTAGACTTAGATGGTATGGACATGTAAAACGAATGGAGGAGAAAAGGATACCAGGAGGATACACGAGACGAAGTGGAAAGGAAAGAGACCGAGAGGAAGACCGAGAGACAGGAGGCTGAAGGGGGTGGAAGAAAGCGTGAAGAAGAGAGGAGAAGACTGGACAAGGGTGGTGGCTGAGAGATGGTGGGAAGACAGAAGAAGTTGGAGAGGCTTGTGTTCCAAACAGACCCGGTCAGTGGCTGGAAACTGTGCAAGATGATGATGATGATGAATTATCCACAGGTGGCTTGATATGTTTAATTGAATAACATGTTTTGATTGTCAAGTGGTCATCATCAGGATTGTTCACTGGGGCTTAGATTAGGTTCGGCAGATGAGTATAACACTTATATACAACAATATTTACAATTATTAAATTCCAGATGTTTTTATTAAATATGAATTGCTGCCAATTGCCACAGCAGCGTATTTTAATTGAACGTCAGAAGGCTCCCAGCAAGCTCAATTTCAAATAGTTCCAACTTTAGCTACCAGTGATTCTAACAAAATAACCTACACATTTGGCTACACAACACCAATTGTAGTGGTAGGTTCTTTTACATGCCATAAATCAATGACATGGGCCCACTGGCCTTACTTCCCCTCAGATGGAAGGCATTCTGAAGGATTTTAACGCTCTTAGTTTTTCGCGCCCTACTTCACAGCGCATGCGTCTGGTGAACCTGCTCTCACAGTATAACACTTATGCCAGTGTCTTACTGAACAGTTGAGAAGTTATCATTGTTGATAACAGTAGTGTTGGGATACTGAACTTTGGCGCCTACCGGATGCCTTGCGACCTAAACCTTCCGCATTTTTAGTATGGCCGGTAACTGTCAGTTTTTCGATTTAAACAATCCTAGTGACTTGAAATTAGTGCACAGTTTACTAACTGATGATAATTTTGAAAAGAGCAACAGGATTAAGAGGACAATGATACTGATGCTGAAGTTCTTCTGGTTGAGAGCAGAGAAGACAACTCTGATACTGTTACGAACAGAAACGTCACTTCGTACTTATTCGGGAAAATGAAAAGATATTTATTCACAAGAAAAAATGCACACACATTACAAATAACACTCAAAAGACTCCATCTTGGATGCACTGTTCCTTGTCCTTCTTTTCTCACAAAAGACAAAAATAACTGTTGCCAACTGTCTGTCACATCCTCCCACCGTTGAGGAAAGACATCCTCAACAAGACATCCTCAACTACTCCACATATCTTGCAGGAACGTTGACAGTTCTACCCGAACGTGTAGTCTTTGGGGGTTGAACACCAGTTCCAGTCGGCTCTCCTAAAGCAGTAGCCGTTTTCTTATTCAAGCCAGTCCTTAAAGGTGTGCTGTCTTCATCAGGTACTTCTAGTGGGTAGAGTCGCTGTATCGGTCTCAAGAGTTCTCCTTTTGATGTAACAACCCTTGCAAGTCTTGTATTACCATCAGTTCCAGGGAACAAGTCCACAATTTTTCCAAGGGGCCAATCTATCCTCTTAGTGCCATCTGATCCAACTAGGACAATGTCACCTCTCTTGAACAAAAGAGTTGGTTTACAACTCGGTTTACCGAGTGCCAAAAGTCCCAGATATTCCTGCTGGAATCTTTTTTTCAATGCCATTCTTAGGTTCAGAAGATGACGATTTCTTTGATTCAGGGTTATAGCATCCAATGCATCACATTCTGGAACTCCAGTTGTCTTAATTTCTTGTAGAAAGCAGGCAGGGGTGAGTGGACTTATATCTTCACATCCATCGGTCAGATATGTTAGCGGTCTTGCATTTATGGTGGCTTCTATACTGCAGAGAAGGGTAAGCATTTCTTGGTAAGTTAGACAGGCTTTACCCAAAACTCGTTTCAGAAGCTGTTTAATTAGACGTATTAACCTTTCCCAGAAGCCTCCCCACCAAGGAGCACTAGGGGGATTAAATCTCCAAGTAATACGTTCAACCGAATGGTGTTTGGAAATATTCTCCCAGTCAACACTTTGAAACGCGTTATCTGTACCCGTGAAATTTGTACCATTGTCTGAGTAAATCACAGAGGGGCGTCCTCTTCTTGCTACAAACCGCCGGAACGCTTGCACAAACGCCTCTGTGGAGAGAGAAGTAACCATTTCGAGATGAACAGCGCGATACACCGCACATGTGAAAACTACAATCCAAGCTTTACTTTCATCCCTCAGGAACACCGGACCTGCCAAGTCCACTCCTATCACTTCAAATACACAGGCTTCCCGTATGCGGTCCAGGGGCAGAGGGGCCTGAGCGATTTCGGTATGTTGTCCATCATGCCTCCGGCACTTGACACATTTTCTTATAATTTTTCTAACTGTCCTCCTTCCACCGATGATCCAGAAGCGTTGTCTCAGATGATTAAGAAGAAGTTGTACTCCAATGTGATTTTCTTTCACGTGCTCATCCATAATCAAGCGAGAGGTGATGACATGGTTCACCGGGAGAATCATTGGGAACCTGAATTGCTTCAAATCTTCTCGCAGTAGTAGTCTCGTTTTAACCCTGAGAACACCATCTTCCAGGAATGGATGTAGTGAAGATAGACGTTTATCAACTAATCCGTGGAAGCTTTCTCGTTGAATTATAGAAATGAGTCTAATTTCAGCCCTTTCTAACTCTTCAACTTGCAGATTTTCTTGCGAGATCCTCTCACGTCTAAGACAATTCTTACAGAAACGAAGAATCCATGCGATTAGATGAACTATTCTGTGATAGCTGGAAAAATACCTGGCATACCAGAGGGGACCTTCATTGGTTGCAGTCATAGAATTCACAGGGTTTTTCTTCATTTCCTTTGCGATACTCTCTTCGTCATACACCACTTTTGTTTGAGGCCAACAATCTGGAGATTCGTACAACCAGGCAGGTCCCTCCCACCATCGAGAGGCTACTAATTGCGAAGCAGAACAGCCACGTGACGGTAAATCAGCTGGATTCAATGAACCTGGAACATGTCGCCAGCAGTTTAAATTGGTCAAATTCCTGATCTCATTCACACGATTGCGGACAAACACCGACCAGTTCTCAGTCCTGCAGATCCATGCTAGAACTGTGGACGAGTCAGACCAGAGAAAAAACTCATGAACTTCCAGTGAAATAGATTCCAACACACATTTAAGCAACCGTGCACCAATTGTAGCTGCCAGCAATTCCAATCTGGGGATTGTCACTTCCTTGAGGGGGGCCACACGAGATCTTGCATCACATAACTGTACACTCACTTGATTGTTGGAATCGCATCTTATGAAGACTACTGCTGCGTATGCAAGTTGGCTGGCATCACAGAAGACATGAATTTGCACATGGTCACTTCTTCCAAACCATCGAGGAATCTTGATTTCTACCAGGTGAGGTAGATCCTTTACCCAGGCCAGAAACTCGTCTCTGGACTTCTCATCAACTGCACTATCCCATCTTATATGAGTCTTCCAGGTTCTTTGAATCAACAGTTTAACACAAAGGGTGACAGGACATGTCACACCAACTGGATCAAAAATTCGATGTGCGAGTGACAGAATTGTCCTTTTCGTCACTTCTCCCACCTGAAGGCTATTCAACCAATGCAAATTTAAAGTAAGTGTATCCTCCTGTCGATCCCATAACAGTCCCAAAACAGATGAAAGGGTAGCAGACTGGTCATCATCCTGAGAGAACTGCCATCCCCTCAAATTAAAACTGCCTTCTGATAATACCCTACTAGCTTGATTGATAAACTCGCCCACCTCCGATTCCCTGTCAAGGCTAGTGACAACGTTGTCCACGTAGAAGCTCTGTAGAAGTCTCTCGATGAATAGGGGATTGAATTGCGGGTTTTCCAAGTACTTCTTCAGGTGATACTCCAAGACCGCCACCAGGAGAAACGGACTACAAGTTAAGCCGAAAACCAGCCTGGCATGCTTGAAGATCTTGTAATTATTCCCAACGTCCTGCCACATCAGGAAGCAGATATAGTTTCGATCTTCTTTCCGTATGCTTATCTGAAGGAAGGCCTTCTCAATGTCTGCAATAATTCCTACTTTCCTCTCTCGGAATCTAAGAAGAATAGCAGGGATTAGCTCAATCAGGTTGGGGCCATCATACAAACAATCGTTCAAAGCAGGGGTTCCCGCTTCCTTCGCTGAGGCGTCAAATACAGGACGAACAGGTGTCGTTGAACTACTTTCCTTCACAACAGCTCGATGCGGTAGATAGTGTCTGAAGTTTTCATCCTCCTGAACCGGTTCAATAACACCACTCCTTTCCCACTCGTTGAAAATATTTTCATACGTCTCGCCTAGTCCAAAATTTTCCACTTTCTTCCTTGTGTTGACTAACCTCTTCTCAGCCATGACCCTGTTAGATACAAGAAATGATTTGTTTTCTTTCCAGGGTAAATGGACTTCATACCTAAATTCTCCATTAATAGACACGGTTTTCTGAAAGTGCTCCATTGTTGCAAAGTTTTCTTCAGTTTTAGTTTTCTTTACGGCAGGATCGCTGATACCTAGCACGTCCAGTTCCCACAGATTTTCAACTGAAGCATCTCTGATAAAGAGAGAAGTGACGAGGTTGGTCATGCTTGATTGATCTCCGGAAACTACTTTACCCATCACAGTCCACCCCAGCAGAGTCTCAATACATACAAGACCATTGCTTAGTGTACACGTTTGTCCAGTCATTAACTTTCCAGCGACATCAGCGCCTATTAATAGTTCAATGGGACCTTCAGTATCATAATTCTGTATCCCTTTTGCTCTTAGTTCTTGCAACCATGGGCCCTTTAACATAGTATTGTACCCTGTAATTACTTGTTGCCCTAAGACTTCAAAATTGCAGGCATAAGGCTTTCCTAAACTCTCTATGTAGATCCTATAGCACATATGCTGTCTCTCTTCGGTGACTACCCCACCAAATAGTGAATGGCGTAGCATTTCTGTGCGATGACTACTGTAACCTAACTTCTGTGCCACTGATTCAAGCATATACGATCTCTGACTGCCAGTATCCAGTAGAGCCCTTACCTCCATTGCAGAGGATTCTCCAATGACCTTCACCTTTAATGTTTGCAAAATAACACCTTGCACACCACTACGTTCTTCATTTGAAATCAAAGAGTGAGACTGAAGTTTCTCATTGGTAGCTTCAGAGGAATGTGTTGGGCCTAGACATATTAGGCTGTTATGTTTTTTGCTACAGGAATCACATTTTAACTGACTTCTGCACATCTTTGAAACATGTCCTTTCTTCAGACAGAGAAAACATGCTCTCTTATTCTTCACAATTGAGACTCTCTCCTTTAAAGCCATCTGCTTTGCCACGGAGCAGTTTGAACTAGCATGGGACCTATCACAAAATATACAGTTTAGTTTAAGATTACAATCCACAAGTGCAGCTGCGGTAGGTGGCGATTCACTGTAAATGTCAATTTTCTTCGTACCTTTTGACTTGTCAGGATTCACATTGATGTTACCTTTACTTGGGATGGCCAGTTTGATCCTTTCCTCACTCTCTACTTCATTCTCCAGGAATTTCATCAAACCTTTAAGACGTTCACTAGGTTCACATTCCTTCCCACCGCCACTCCTCTGCCAGGCACGTAACACATCTATAGACAAGCATGATTCAATCATAGGAAATAACATTGCTGCATATTTCTCGGAAGTTACACCTAGGCTCTCCAAAGCACCAAGTTGAGTTTCGAGTCAGTCATATAATGATGAGATGTCAAGACTACTACAAGAATTCATCATTGTCAATAGTTCTCTAGTGTAGACTTCCACCAACAAAGAATCTTTGCCAAAACGTGATTTAAGTTTCTGTATTGCTTTAGGGTAATTTCCACTTGTGGCTGGAAAACTATCAACGATGTCGCGAGCTTTGGAGTTTGGCAATGTTGCTTGGATAAGATATTCGTATTTATCGGCATTATCTAACCCTTCATCTTCATCAATCTTTTGAAATTGATTCCAGAAACCTAACCAATCTCGTAGATTTCCACCAAATTTTCGGAATTCGATCTTTGGAAGGCGATATTTACTTTTTAGGTTATGAGTGTTACTGGTGCTTACTGTTGACTGGACTTCGTCTTCACGTTTTCTCTCCATTGCAAGAGCATCGGAAACAGCCGCTGCTAACATATGAAACTTGCGTTTATAGTCATCTACTCCGTCTACTTCTGTGATCAGGTCTTCTTCTGACACCGCATCTTCCATGAGGTGTTGGAAGATCTCCTGGTCCAGATTACTTATGAGGTTAGCCTTCTCTTCCACTAAGGCGTAATCTCCTCGGATAGCGACTATGTCCTTTATTTCTTTCTCCAACAAAACTTGAAGTGAAGCTACAATTCTCGTGAACGATGCACGGTATACACCACGTTTTCTGATCAAACTTCGAGTATCGCTCATTTTCCTTTCTATATCCTGTCACGGTCGCCAGATGTTACGAACAGAAACGTCACTTCGTACTTATTCGGGAAAATGAAAAGATATTTATTCACAAGAAAAAATGCACACACATTACAAATAACACTCAAAAGACTCCATCTTGGATGCACTGTTCCTTGTCCTTCTTTTCTCACAAAAGACAAAAATAACTGTTGCCAACTGTCTGTCACAGATACTGAAGCAAATGGAGCATCCTGTTGTATGCAGGGAAGGATGGAAATACAAAAAAGGGTAGCACCCTGAATCTAATCATACGAAGAAAACACCCCCACATAACTTGGAATCTGGCAACATACCCAATGCGTGGCAAAAGGCAGTCATAAAGCTACTATATAAAAAACAGGGGGACTCGTGCAAACCAGAGTCTTACTGGAGTATAGCCCTGGAATCGGTGGCATTTAAACTACTTACCAAGCTATTAGCACAGAGAATAAGTGATCTAATGGAACCATTATTACCTGACGAACAATTCGGATTTCTGAAAGCGAGATCCACATTAGTAGCGTTGAGCTGTCTGTTAAAGGACATACAAGAGAGATTACAATTCTAATGTAATCTTCATTGATTACGCCAAAGCGTTCGACACTGCCATCAGAAGGTAATTGATGGAGAAACTGGAGAATATCATTGGACGCTTGGATATGACAAAACTGATAGCTAACATACTAGCAGCAAATATCCCAATCAGACTGGATAGATCAAATCATTGGCATGCTGCAGAGAGACCCATTGAGTCCCTTACTATTCAATGTGCTGACTCAGGATCTCCCCACAAAAATCAAAGAGGAAGTACAGAATGTGAACATATACATATATGCGGACGACATGGCGCTAGCCTCTGATGACATGAAGGATTTACAAAAAGGTATCGACCTTCTCACAAAATGGGCAGATGATAATGAACTAAGAATGAACCTACAGAAGACAGAACTTATGGTTTTCAGGAGAGGAGGACGATTACCGAGGGAAGACTATATTGTCTGCGGAGAACATACACTAGCGCCTAAACACAAGTTCAAATATCTTGGGATCACACTTCAAGTAACTGGGACGACTTTCTGGGTGCATATAAAGGAAAGATTAGCTGCTGCACTTAGAAGTATAAGTGACATCAGACACCTACAAAAAATGTCACTGAAGACAGCCATGGGACTCTTCCAAGTCAAAGTGCTACCAACACTCACGTAGGGCTTGGAATTAATTTGGCAATTCCTGTCACGTAGACAGCTGAAGGAACTGGAAAGCATGAAACCGAGATACCTCAAAAGGGTTCTAGGGATATAAAAATTTGATCGATCCCGCTACGTATATGTCTAAGCCCGGGAAACCTTTTTGGTAGAAGACCTAAGACTTCAAATGCATCTGTAGCACACTCCAGCATACAAAGAACTATTACAAGAGCTACAAGGAAAAAGGGACTCGATCGTAGAAATCTTCTACACAACAAATGCAATTGGATGGAAGAAGAATACGAGCTGAGAAACCTGATAACCCACTTTGTGATGCACGGTTTCCAACATCGTATTTGTACCAGGAAATCCTTTCACCAGGCTAGCTATGAGTGTACATGTGTTTTGTGTGGAGAACAGTGTGATACATATCACACAATAGAGTGCAAGAAGAGAGCGGTCTCTCTGACCGAATTTTGCTCGGATTCTTGAGCCTGATGTAATTTATATATTTTGCACATTGTGCGTAGTAAATTTGTTACTATAATTTGCTGCCTGGAGTTATTGGTGAAGCACGTCACGTAAGAGATGAAGGTGAGTGTTGGAAATTGTTTAAAACTGACGAAATGTTACAGAATGTCGTTCGATATACAAATCAGTATATAGAGCATGCAAAATGACATTTTCAAAGGGAAAGAGATGCAAAAGTGACTGATGTTATTGAAATAAAGGCATTCTTAGGACTTTTATATTTGGCTGGTACTTAACATGCCAACAAAATAATGCTGGAGAACTTGTGGGGCACAGACGGCAATTGAGTGGAAAAATTCCATCTTTTTGTGAATTTGAGGCGTTTTAAATTTTTGTTTCGTTGCTTTCATTTTGACGACAGGGTTACAAGAGAGGAGCGTAAGAAGTTATACAATTTGGCAGCTCTACGGGAAGTATTTCAATCATTTGTTGACATCTGTAAGAAGAAGTATTCCCTTGGGCCGTTCATAACAATAGCTGAAAAGCTTCAAGCTTTTCGTGGAAGATTTCAGTTTAAGCAGTACATCCCATCAAAACCAGCTAAATATGGGATAAAAATATACGCCCTAGTAAATGCAAAAACTTTCTATTGTCATAATTTGTAAATTTACCCAGGGAAACAGCCAGAGGGGCTGTTTTTCATCAGTAATAAACCATCAGATGTTGTTAAGCGGTTGGCGCAGCCTATCTATAACACAGGCCGTAATATTCTGGCGGATAATTGGTTCACGGACATGGACTTGATAGTTGAACTAAAGAAGATGAGATTATGTTATGTCGGCACCATTAGAAAGCATAAAAGATGTCTGCCAACTGAGCTTATGATTGTCAAACAAAGGACAGTAAAGTCATCAATGTTTGGTTTGAATGAACATGCCACTTTAGTCTCCTATGTTCTTCAGAAAAACAGAATTGTCCTACTCATTTCCAGTCATAATTTAGATGACGACTTGATTGATTATGAAACTGGAGAATATGCAAACCTACAATTAATTATGACATGCCACAATGGAAATCCTGGTCACTCCATGTGAGATCTGTGCTGACCAAATCGAGGCAGCCAGGTTTTTCTCCGGGTACTCCGGTTTTCCCTGTCACAAATTTCATTCCAGCAACACTCTCCACTATCATTTCATTTCATCTGTCATTCATTTAATCATTGCCCCAGAGGAGTACGTCAGGCCTCGGCAGCCGGCACAGTTCATATCCTCGCCGCTAGATGGGGGCTTCATTCATTCCATTCCTGACCCGGTCGGAGACTGGAAGCAGGCTGTGGATTTTCATTTTCACAATGGGACAAAGAGTGGAGTAGATGTCATGGATAAAATGTGTGGGAGTTACAACGTAGCCCAAAATACCACACATTGGCCACTAGTTATTTTCTTTGCTATGATGAATGTAGCCTAGCTGGCATAAATGCTCAAGTATTAGCTATTGGGAACGGAATGACTGTAGGAGGAGACTGTTTCTGAGAACACTATCTGAGCAGTTGGTGTCCGAAGAGATTAGGCGAAGGAGCATGAATCCAACAGGTCTCCATTCGACACTGAGTTTCCAACTTAAAAAGTACTGACCTGCAGAGCAAGGCAAAGAAGCAATAGCCACTGGAACTACCCTTAGTTCACTTGCTGTATAGAAATGATGTGACACTTGTAAGCTTGCTAAACCAAAGAGGATCTCTAGAATGACAAGGCACAGCTGTAAGAAGTATAAGAAACATTACTGCCTGGAACATGGATGAATGATTTGTCATGAATGCTTCGAAAATCTGGACTTGGGAAAATTAAAAAACAGTTCATTCAGTATTTTTTCTTTGTTTTTTTAATAAAATGCATACTTTTCTGTATTTACATTATTACTTCAAATTCTGTGAAGAAGGTTATGGTATATCATGCTATAGTTCTTACTGTTGGGTACAGGCCCCGGGCTATAAACGGGCATACTGGGCATTTGCCCAGGGCACCAAATTCAGGGGGCGCCGATATTTAGGTGACGATGAACGCAGAAAAAGGTTGACCGAACAATCTCAACATTAAAAATAACTACTACATGGAAATCTTTAGAAAGTAGGATAAAATAACTATAATTTTCGTGAATATAAAATAAAAGTAAATATCACATACATTCGTAGTATTTACGGTATGTTTACTCATGATTATATTATAATACAGTATTATAATATAATCAACCGACAGTAGTGGCTACGCGGGCTAAAGCGCTCCGTTAGGTCAAGGGATATGACACTGAGTATTCTTGTAATATTTGAAACGAGATTAAACAATCTCTGCTGACTCGGTAGATGCGTGGGTTCGAGCCCCACCGTCGGCTGTCCTTCAAATGGTTTTCCGTGGTTTCCCATTTTCAACACCAGGCAAATGCTGGGACAGTACCTTCTGACAGGCCACGGCCGCTTCCTTCCACATCCTTGCCCAGTTTCATTCATCTTCATCCATTCCATCTCTCATCCCGACGCGCAGGTCGCCCACGGGCGTCGACTAAAAAGACCTGCACTCGGCCTCTCAGGAGGCTACACGACAAAAAAAAATATATATATATATAATCAGAATTATCTGTAAAGAATAATAGTGATGGCTACAATGTAGGCAGTGATGCACGGTTGACGCTGTTGGCAATACTCATCAATTTACAACTGGCGCATGCGCCACGTGATCTTGTCAATTTCCTAACCTCAAAGGTTTGATTTGAAACGTTTTTGTATATCCTACTTTTAAAATTTAACTTTTGAATTTGTTATCTTGTTTTTAGTGTGATTAATGTATCAATAAATGGCTACAAAATTGTATGAACGACTTACTTTTCATATTATTTCCTGTGATACAATATTAGTAATGTAGTTGTTTATAAAAAATAAACCTATTATGCTATTTTTATAACACATAAATGAGAAAAAGGGTGCCAGTAGACCATTTGCCCAGGGCGTCTATCACCTTAGCCGCGGGCCTGGTTGGGTATATTTATTATTGTTAGTGAAATAAAGACTGTCTAAGAGATATGACACTGAGTATTCTTGTAATATTTGAAACGAGATTAAACAATCTGTGGAAGTTTATTATTGCTGTTAAAAATGGAAATAGGAGTAAAAGGTTTGTCAAGATTATTTAACTCAATTATATCCAAACATGTCTACAGGAAATGTATTTTTAAAACTAGGAACACCTCCTAGATGCCGCACAACCTATCGTGTCGAAATTAGAGCGCGACCGACGGAGGGTTAACTGATGATATTTTATTATCACATTGGAAGCCATTTTTCAGTGTTGCCTTAGTAAATGGAATTATATGCTTTTCAGTCGGTCAACAAGATTGTACCCAACAATTGTTCAAATATATCGGAATAGTTGGAAGGTATAATTCTTGTTTAAGCTTACCTACTAAGTCCAGACTACTCCTTATGACACTTCTCTTGTATCTCTCCGTTGGTAGGGAGTGCATCGCAATCGTAACAAGTCCATCTACATGGCCGCGTCTGTAAAAATGTAACACTTCAAACAATGCCATTTTAAGGGTATACAATTAAAAAATGTTTCCGCCTAGTCAATATATTCATTTATATTATTCATCAATATACCAGGTACATGTTTCGGGAGCCCAAAACAAATATTCCCTTCATCAGCCTCTTACTTAGTCTCCTAGCAATAAAAAAGATATGACATTCACTCCTCAAAAATCATACTAAAACCTTCTAAAATCATTAGAATTTCCTTAATGAAAGGAATGCAAAACAAATATGCATTTCCAAAAAAATTGCACTTTTGTACATTTTTCTTTTTTCTGAAATGCATATTTGTTTTTCATTGGTTTTATTTTGGTGTTATTTTTTATGTTCACTTGGAGGAGGGGGACTAAATATTATGGCATTTTTGCAAACCTATTTTATGGATGATCTCTAATTTATTGTTGTTGTTTGCTGTTACAGATATTATATCCTATTTTTTCTTCGGAGTCTAATTTGGATTGTAATATAAATTCTCATAATTCTTCTGTATATTTGTCATTTATGAATAACTACAATAATCCACAATAAGATAAGAGACAATAGCATGGGGCACCAGACCTAGCAAAACTCAAGATATTAATTAAAAATACTACATGCTTAGCAGATGGTTAAAAAAATTGATATATCTCTACATTTCATGTTCTTTATCTTAAAAAAATGTGAGGTTAATATTGTATAATTTAAGGGAGTCATGGGGGGGGGGGGGGTGAAATTCTAGAAAAAAATACTACAACTCTTCTTCTTCTTTTGCTTTAGCGTTTGTCCCACTACAACTAAGGAAGGATATTTGGACATTCAGGTTCTAAAGGGGTGTTAAGGGGGTAAACCAGCATTTTATTGAATAAGAATATCTCACAAGTGGTTTCATTTGGGAATATGACACTCCGCATATAAACTAATTGTTAGAAATAAGCAGACATGTGTCTAAGAGTTTTTCTATGTGGTGTATATTATGAGGTGAAAGGGGGAGAATGTGGGCGTAGAAGATTTTGATTATTTTGTGTAATTTTATCATGTGTACTTTCTTTTCATAGGAATTTAGGTAAATGGATTTTGTGTCTAATCAGTGTGTTTAATATATCTCAATTTTATATTTATGTTTGTGGTCGGAAACCGGTGTTGTGATTTTGAGTCGAATTTTATACATGCGATGCGACGTGACGTTCATGAGATTTTGATATTTGAATGTCATTGTTGAGTTATATTGTCTTTATTGTCTGATAAAGTGATTAGATGGATTGATCCAATAAGTGAAAATTATGACAGATTCGTTGGAGCAGTTCTTGCGACTGCAAAAAATGCATCCCCAGAGGATTCCGGAAGGAATACATTCCAGGCTGGAGTAATGATTGTGAAGAACTATAACAGTCCTATTTAAACACCAGTGACTGTGGAACTGCTAAGGATTTGTTAAAACGTCTTGATGAAACTCGCAAAGAATGCTGGAAACGAAAAGCGGAGGGTTTAGATTTTAAGAGGTCAAGCAGAGAGGCATGGAGTCTCTTAAGAAAATTAGGAGGGAGTCGACCACTTATCCACAAAGGTCCTGAAGTAACACCAGATCAAATTGCAAACAGAATAACTTCCCTCTCCAGAGCACCCTCATTTAAATCACATACTAGGATGGTCAAGGAAAAAAAGAAGACACCTAAGAGATCAAAGTACCGTACTCCAGAGAATACACCCTAGATGAGGTTAATGCAGCCAACAAAAACATTAAGACAGGCAAAGTCCCAGGATTTTATGGGATACATCCAGAATTCTTGATCAACTGCGGAATTAAGACTCATAAGTGGCTTACAAACTTCTTTACAAATATCATGCTATCGGGCAATCTACCAAAAGCCTTCAAAAGAACAAAATCATAGCTATACTGAAACCAGGTAAACCAGCGAACAGAGCTACTAGTTACCGTCCAATTGCACACCTGAGCTGCTGTTACAAGCTTTTAGAAAGATATATCCTTAACAGAATTGGTCCAAAGATCCATGAAGTCACTCCCATTGAACAAGCAGGATTTAGTCCTAATAGAAGCTGCACAGATCAAGTTCTTAGTCTAACCACACATATAGAAGCTGGGTTCCAACAACGTCTTAAAACTTCTGCGGTCTTTGTTGATCTTACAGTTACCTATGATATGGTGTGGAAAGAGGGAGTCCTATACAAATTAGTAAATATTATACCCCTCCGAACCATGAATAGACTTATAAATAGCATGCTGTCTGAGAGATACTTTCGAGTGGTCCTCGGTAAACATTTAATAATAATAATGTTATTGGTTTTACGTCCCTTTTAAACGTAATCATTTAAGCAGACAGAAGAAACTTAATAATGGCCTTCCTCAAGGTTCTGTTTTGGCTCCAGCGTTGTTTAACTTATATACTTCTGACCTCCCTGTAACAGTATCAAGGAAGTTAATTTATGCAGATGATCTGGCTTTGGTCACTCAACATAAAAGTCTTGAAACTGGAGAAGCGGTACTTTCTGCTGATTTAACAACAATGCATGAATACTTTAAAAAGAGGAGATTAACACCAAACTCAAAGAAGACCGAAGTTAGCTGCTTTCATCATAATAATAGAATGGCTGATGTAAAGTTAAATGTCAACTATAATGGCCACACTTATCATCAAGTTTTTCCGAATTATTTGGGCGTGACTCTGGACAGAACTCCATCATACAGAAGTCATATAGAAAACACCGCAGCAAAGCTGAGATGGCAAAATAATATCATACAGAAGTAGTGCAGGACTTCATGGGGTGCAACAGCTTCAACACTACGATGTTCTTCCTTAGGACTCGCCTACTCTGCTGAATGCTGTGCTCCAGTATGGCTAAACAGCCCACATGTGGATAAAATCGATGCCCAGCTAAATGTGGCAATGAGAACAATAATAAAAATATCGTATGGCCTCGGGTGCCTGGTGCAAGCTTTGCTATTTGACACCCAGAGGGTAGCTTGCATGTCGAATAATATGGTGCTAAGTCTACTCCTCTTCACTGACTACCGCCACTAAGTCACATAGCGCCACCAAATCTGCGGAGACAGAACACCCTCTTAAATGAATATAAAAAATGAATTGTCAATCCTCAGCTTCCAATCCACTCTGTTGTACCTGTACTTAGAAAAAGCCAATTACCGTAAAATCCAGACGGCCACCCATCATACTGCAAGCAATGAATTTCAACATGAACAGGAAATGGTCAGGAATGTGGACTAGTGCTGCACCTGAGTACTAGGCTCTCGTTAGACCAGGTACACAGCCAGTTGGCATGGAACTACCGTGACGTGTTTGGAAGACACATAACAGGCTCCGTATAGACCATGGCATTTGTGCAGAGAACCTCCACTGATGGGGATTGGCGGCATCTTCCCAATGTGACTGGCAGTGAACATCAGACCATCAAACACATTGTAACATGCTGCAGCAGACGAGCTTATTCTGGAAGTCCAGAAGATTTCTTTGAAGTGACAGCTTCAATACTACAATGTTCTTCCTTAGGACTCGCCTACTCTGCTGAATGCTGTGCTCCAGTATGGCTAAACAGCCCACATGATCGGGACGATCAGCCTTTTTAGGAAGGGGGTGGTGTTACGGCTGTGAGTTTGTGTCATCGCTCGCCGCATGAGTCACAACTGCCCCAGGGCTGGGCTGTGCCCTGCCTCCTGTTTGCGTGCGCCTTATGCAACAGGGTTATGACGGTGCCAGGGGTTATTATTTTATTATAATAATAATTACGATTGCATTTAAATAAGTGATTAGTATTGACTATGTGGATTCAAAATAAAAAGGGTAATTACTTATTTGTTATACATTATACTTCGTCAATAGGGAACCATATCGAATGTTAATAATTCTGAAGTTAAGAATTCTGAAAATACTTGAATGTCTGGTAAATCTAACTGATAACCTGTGTCAGTTTAGTGACCATTCTTATGCATGTGCTTGTATCTAGGAGGCTACGATTGGGAAGGAGACAGTCGTGATCTGAAATTACCTATGGGAAACCACAAAAAGAAATCACTTCTACGATAGCTGACAGTAAGATACGACCACTCTTCTCAACTGTTCTCTTCAAACTAGGTTCAAAATTAAGGACAGAGTTGGGAATCGAACCCTGGCCATCTTCGTGGAAATCTCTTATACATTGCCAATTCTGTTTCTCCATATCGCTGAAATCCACTATTCCGTTCAAATTAAGCAATCTTCTGTCTGTTGGTTGGTCAGCCCGGAGGCTGGACGGATCCTCAAAAAGTCCTCCATAGGTTACATGGGCTGATACCCACAAAACCCAAAGGGAGCATGATAATGAGGCATACAATGCAAGGTTAGGAGTGAGGTAGTTTGTCATTGCTTTCCTCACTGAGTTAGCACAAAATCACTGACCCTATGAGTAGAACCTTTCACAATATCCACAGATACTGACTGTGTCCTGAAGGCCATTACTCAGTACCACCCATACCTCAGTAGCTTCCATATAATCACAGCTATGAATGAGACTAAGATATTCTTTTTGGAACAGGAAAATCCACAGCCTGCTTACAGTCTACCGACCGGGTCAGGGATTGAATGAATGAAGCCCCCATCAAGCGGCGAGTATATGAACTGTGCCGGTTGCCGAAGCCTATCCTACTCCTCTGAGGCAATGATTAAATGAATGACAGATGAAATGTAATGATAGTGAAGAGTGTTGCTGGAATTAAATTTTTGACAGGGAAAACCAGAGTACCCGGAGAAATACCTGTCTGCCTCCATTTTGTCCAGCACAGATCTCACATGGAGTGACCGGGATTCGAACCTCGGATCCAGAGGTGAGAAGCCGGCGTGCTGCCGCCTAAGCCACGGAGGCTTTTTTAGAAACTTACTACGATATTTAAATTAACTTGCAGGCTATTCCTAGTCCTCTGGCAAACACAAATTGTAACAAGATTGTAAAATTTAAGAAATATAAAATAAATAAATAATTATTATATTTGTATACAAAAGTAACGAAAAACTAACAATATGTTACTTCGAGCATGCTGTTATTTTACACAAATGTAACTGTAAATGCAACTTCATTACTATTTTTGCTACGTAACGGCAACTGTAATATACCGAGCCCTGATTGAGAGCCACTGTTTATACAGTGTTGCAATACTTACTCAACTTCGGTGTTTTTCACAATGTTGTACTCTGGCTCAACACAAGAGGCTACACAGTCACAGACAAGCCCTTTCTGTGTGGACCAACCAAAACGCATTCCTCGTAGTTCAGCTACAAAAACATAACATTGACTTTTGTAGAGTACCGAGTAGGAGCCATTTTACAGTGTTGTCTGAGTAATCTATTAATAGAACCACTTTTCAATCGGTCAACACCAGTGTACCCAATTAGATTGGGCAGGATGAGAAGTGTATCATGTAATTCATGAACTAGGTGATTAAATCAATTGTTACTCCCTGTCCAATCTAATTGGGTACACTGGTGTTGACCGAGCGATTCTACAGGGTGATTCATGAACAACTCATCAATAGACATTACCCTATATGGTTTTAAGTCGGATTTCATTGTAGCTAACTGACACATTGCGTATGAGTACCCGGTCTCCTGCAACAGATACCGCAACTTAAAGACTTACGGGGTGACTGCCAGGGGCGTTGCTACAATGGGGCAAGCGGGGCACAGCCCTGGGGCCCCCGAGGTTAGGGGCCCCCAAACCCTAAAAGAAAAATTATAAATAAGTAATAATAAATAAAAGTAGTACTAGAAAACATATTTGAGAATTCAATTTAGTTCAGAGGCCCCAATTGTACGGAACTACGCGTCTAAACTTGTGTTTAGAAACTAGTCACGTTCAGTGCAATCTGTATGTAAGATATATCCATCCATTTGTGTGGTATTCTATGAGTATTCTTTGATAGCCGGGCGCCCGATCCAGATGCCGGACAGACAATGCGTTGTTCCTGATTCAGCGCATGACCATGACTCATCGTTCCACCCCTTCCCCCTCCACTGCGACATCACACCACAGCAATGCACAGTAGCAGAGTAGTAGCAGTAGTGTAGTTTGTACGTCGCCACAGCGGTTCCCGATTAAGTGGCTGAACTTAAGTTGTGGCTTGCATTGTGCTATTTTTTTGACGACGCTATGAAACTTACTTATGAAAGTGGAGCTAAAAAAAGGAAGAAAAAAGAGGAGACGGATCGTGCTTGTACTAAATCGTTAACTGCATGGTTGCACCCTCAAACTCAATCAGGTTTAGAGTACGTTTCGGTGCAGAAACAAGATCAAAGCGAAGAAAACGAAAATAATGAAGGTAAGAAGAAACCAAAATTAACTATATTGTAAAAGTGTTAAAAGTTGTTAAGCAAAGTAAAATTATTGTTATTAAGAGTTCCATTAACAATTTGGTCAGGACGTAATATTTTATAACAAACTAATATAATATTACGTTAATATTAGAAAAAGCATAGAATGTGTGATAAAAACAAACAATGAAGCGGTTTGCGAATTGCGACTGTTGATTCACTTCATTTGGACTGAGCAATTTTTGTTTTGTTTTTCACTTCACATTAAAAATCACACTGTATCGGGTATGCATCGTTTCAACGGCCGACTATCATTGGTGACAGTCTTTTTTGTCCCTTTAACCAACTATTAATCAGTTAGTTGGCTTAGTTTAACAGTTAGTTGAATCTGTTTCAACAAATAAAACACTGCAATCAACTATAAACCACTACACTAAATTTTATTGCTCAATGTATTTTTTTCATATTTTGACGCTCATCAACAGTTTGAAGTACATTAAAACGATGTTCCGATCATTCATATTGGCCTTTCATGTCCTTATCAGCCAGTCGATAATAACAATGACGCAGTAGGCTTGGCTGAAACTGGACACGCTGAAAATTATGTTTTGCAAGACAAAAATGAATTTCCTAGTCTCGTCAATAATCCAGAAATGAAAAGGTTAATCATAGCATCAGGACTTTGTCAACCGCGTGGTCCCTTTCCAAAACAGCCCGATGGACGAGGAAGAAAAATATCATTTTCAACTAATTACTACAGTTTTATAACAGGTTCTGGGATGAAATGTAAAAGACTCTGGCTTTGCTATTCGCAAAAGTTAGACCGTGTCTACTGTCAACCATGTTGCCTGTTCCCACAACATTCGGAGAACACTTTCGGTAGTATGGGACTAAACGACTGGAAACATCTTTCTGATAGAATTAAAATTCATGAACAATCGGATGACCACATATTTTCTTGTGTTATATTTGAGAAATGGAGGAATGATGAAACAATGAGTGATGCTTTAGAATAACAGTTGAAAGGAGAGAAAAATTACTAGAGGAACACTCCAGAAATAATAGTTAATATTTCATTAATTTTGGCCACTTGTAACCTTGCTTTCCACGGAAGAAGCAGTGAAATGGAAGATCCAAATAAAGGAAATTTCTTGTCTATAATAGAACTTCTGTCTGACTATAACCCTGTACTAAAAACCCTTTTGCAAAAGCCAGCAGGAAGTGTAAACTATTTAAGCTCCAGCATCCAAAATGAAGTTATTTCCTTGATGGCAAATGAAGTACTGAAAGAAATCAAATATGAAATAAAGAGATCGCCTTTCTTCTCTGTTATTATGGTTACAACTCAGGATATAAGTAAAGTTTTCAGATAGGCTACGTCAAAGTGGTAAATGATGAAGAAAAAAAAAACAAGAAATAAAGATTTACGAAACGTTTACCATTTGCATTTGGTTTGACAAGTAAAATAATGGAATCTATTAAAGATAAAGGCCTTGAATTGAAAAAATGTCGGATACCCTCGGCGGCGGCGATCACCGCAGTCCTTGCTCAGGTGGCCTTTCTTACCGCAGGCCCAGCTGTGTCGTTGCTGGTAGTGCCGCGACTATCGAAGAAACGGCTTAGCGCCTCCATCAATTCGTCGGCCAGGGGCTTGGTCTCGTTGGTTTTTAATGGTTCGTCGACGTCCACTTGACGTACCCGCACGTGCATTCTAGATGCCTGTTTTGCCGTCTCGAACTCAAGTGCGTGGCTCAGCGCATCTGCCAGGGTCTTATTGCGCGCGAGTTGCAGTGCCTGTTGAGTGTCCGAGTCCCGTAGCCCGTCGGTGAAGGTCTGCGTCGCAATCTGTTCCAGAAAGTCGGCCGGCGCTGTTGGATAGGCGAGCCTTACGAGGCGTGCGATGTCCATCTCGAACTCCGGCAGGGTTTCCGCGTTCTTCTGTACCCGGGTCCGGAGCTGCATCTGGTAGGCCTGCTGAAGATGACTTTCTCCATATCGGGACTCCATATGGGCGATCAGTGAAGCGTAGCCCTGGGATCCAGTCGGGATGGCCTGAAGGACGTTAAGGGCGTCACCTCTCAGCGCTACAATGAGAGCTGTAGCCTTTTCTGTGTTGTTCCAGTTATTTATGGAACAGGCCGCCTCGAACTGACGTAAGTAGGTGCTCCACGGGACCTTTCCGTCGAAGGTTGGGGGCGTCACTCTGCTATGTCCCGTTCCTGATATTCCCGGTGTAACGGTGGGCGGGCGTTGGCGCAGCTCGGCTACTTCCTCTCGTAGAGCGTTGAATTTCTCTTCCAGCCCCGTCAGTGGGCGTTGGCGCAGCTCGGCAACTTCCTTTTGTAAGGCGTTGAATTTCTCCTCCACCCCCATCAGCGGGCGTTGGCACAGCTCGGCAACTTCCACTTGTAAGGCGTTGAATTTCTCCTCCACCCCCATCAGCGGGAGTTGGCGCAGCTCGGCAACTTCCACTTGTAAGGCGTCTAACTTCTTTTCCACTGCTGCGACTTCCTCACGTAGGCCCTGTTCTAATTTCCTTTGGCTCTCCTCCAATTTCGTCAGCAGACACTCTTCCAGATTTTTCTGGCCATCCAGAAATTTGGCGGTTAGGTCCTCTGCTAACTTATTCTGGCCGTCCTTCAGGTCCTCTGCTAACTTCTTCTGGCCATCCTCCATCTTCTTCTGGCCGTCCTCCATCTTCTTCTGGCCGTCTTCCATCTTCGTTTCCATGCCACTTAACTTTTCTAGCAATGCTGCCAATTGCACCTCCATTTTAGTTGTTTGTCTTGTAAAGGGCATGCACTCACAGGAAAATTAGAGAAAATGACCTGCTCGGGTTTTGAAACCAGGACCGCCAGGTGTTGTGCTTGTGCTTGAGTTCATAATCCGGCTTCTGACACCTGTTGCTACGTGCCACCCCCCTATTGGCACTTTTGTTAACTGGATTACGGTGGGTTGAAGCACAACACAGATTGTTCCTTTAATGAAAAGTTAGCTGTATTGCTTGCCAGAAAAAATACACTACTCATCAGCAAATAGAAGCAATTAGGACCCTACTCCAGTTTCCTAAAGTCTCTTCCTTATGGAGCGCTCTTGCCTCCTTTCACTTGTCAACAGACCCCAGTTAATCCTCTCGCTAATGAGTCCGGTCCCGTACCCTGGCTGGAAATAGCTGCACTAAGTCTGTCACTCACTGTTTTGCAACTCACCACAATGACCTCTGTCGCACTAGGTAAGCACACTCCTCAAAACACAGGCAGTCCCCTGTATGCTTCTCACTCCCTCGCTGTCAAGAGAATCGGCTTCACTAAGGGTTTCGCAAGTCACCACACTTCTGTCGCTCAGGATAAACGCTCGCACTAACTCGTAAAGCACACAACACCCACTGCTTGACAGGTCGCTCTTATATAGCAGGGCGGTGACTCAATAAATGCTTCTAGACCCATCCAGGGTTCACGGCTTCTCGAGGCTTCCTCCACTGGCTGAGTCACGAATATTCTGGACCATCCCTTTGTCCTAGTAGTCCTGTTGCATAAGGCGCACGCAATACACTGAGGCAGGGCACAGCCCAGCCCTGGGGCAGTTGTGACTCATGCGGCGAGCGATGACACAAACTCACAGCCGTAACACCACCCCCTTCCTGAAAGGCTGATCGTCCTGATCAATCATTGGTCCGTCTGTGTCCCTCCGTAGGCTGCCAGGCGATCTCGATGCACGATCTTCATCTTCGCCCTCGGGCTCCGCTGGATCCTGTAGACATGTAATTAACATGTTTGCAGATGCAAAGAGTAGGAAAAGTTTTGTGTAGATTAGGTTAGTTTATAAGTTTATTTGTTTTGAATAGTTTGTTTAATAACAATAACTCAACATCTTATTTTGTAAACAATGAGTGAATATTTATAGATTTATTATATTTCAAGTTATTTCTATAGTACATTTGTAATTTTGAGCTTTCGACCTGGCGAGTATTTTATTTTTAAAGCCTAGTACTTCATAGACGATCCTATCTGTTCCCTTTTGTTTTCTACTCTTGCTTCATTATTGTCAGTAATAAAAGAACAAACATGTGTACTTATAATATATATCTACATGCAGTTTTCTTCTCTTTCTAATCGATACGGTATTTGTGTAGACGTAGTTTTCTTATTACGATATCACAATTTCTCAAATTGAAAAGCTATAGCTATTATTTATCATAATTATTTAGGACATTTTATGGAGCCAACAGCCAAAGTATAAATAAAATATTTCTAGAAAAAGGGAAGTGACAAGGAGGGAGGAATTCGAAAAGTGCATAAAGTCACTTGGTAAGTTCTTATCTTCAAACATTATTAATATTAAAGGCCTGCAGTTAGGTCAGGTTTTCAGAAGATAGTGAGGGGGCCCCATTTCAACTTCTTGCCCCAGGGCCCCTTCAGGTCTAGCTACGCCACTGGTGACTGCTGTAGTCGCTCCAGAACGTCCAAAGGTCTTGACTGAAACTGATAAAGCAGTAATGGCCCCTGGCATGATCAGATAACAATGACAACTGCAAATTGCAAAGCCAACTGTACCATCTGGAGATAAATGACTAAAGCTCCCATATGACATACAGTCCAAACTCCAAGACCTCCCATGTCATTTGATAGGTAAATGAAACATTTTGGCATATTCCTGTCCTATGCAAATAATGGACGAATGAAAATCATCAGTTTTATATGAATCACCCTGTATTAGTGAAGACAGAGAATACAAATCAGAAAATGATAATACTTATATTCCATTTCTCTAAAGAAGTGCCTGCACCTAACCCGTCAGTGGTCGCTACAAAGAAAATTACGCAGGTAGTCTCATATTGAGCAAAATGCTCACACTATGATATGACTTGTTTATGTATTTGCAGAGTAAATTAACATTTCTGAAAGACGGCTTCAGTGGCGTAGTTGGTAGTATGCTGAGCTTCTATGCCCAAGGTCGTGGGTTCAAACCCGTCCGAAGTCGTCGGATTTTTTAAGAGCGTAAAAATCCCTCAGTATGCCTTCTTTTGGAGGGGAGTAAAGAGTAGTGGTTTTGTGAGAGTTCAAAACCCACCTCCTCCACACCCTCCACACGAGATGGCGGCGGCGCGATATCTCTCGAACGCATGGTCGGATTTTGACAAATGAGGTGTCATTGAACTCGGGCTGATACCCCCTTTCCAATGGACAACATATTTCAACCCCAAAATAAACCCTACCCCTACTAGGGGGTGAAATTGTATTTTTTTTAGAAAATCTCGCTTTCCAAGTGCAACATGTGAGAGTTTGAATGCCAATATGGAATTAAACGTTGTTCCGCAAACCAATAATCAAAGAGGGGCATGCTGGGCCTTGAGGTGAGGGCCCCTGTCATTGTTGACGAGTCCCTGTGGATGGGTCCTTGTTGACAGGTAATTGTTGGTGGGTTATTGTTGACAGGTCATTGTTGACAGGTCCTTGTGGACGAGTCCTTGTGAACAGGTCCTTGTGGACAAGTCCTTGTGGACAAGTCCTTGTGGATAGGTCCTTGTGGACAAGTCCTTGTGGATGAGTCCCTTTGGACTGGTCCCTACGGACTAGCCCATGCATTTATTTAAATTATGTCAAAGGGCCTAACTACATTTGCGTGTAAAGCAGTGTGTTGAACTGACGTTGTTCACCAGTCCTCCACTACTATAATGTGATAACGATATGAAAGGAAAGTGACGAAATACATGTGAACATACAACGGATCTAACTTGGGGGATGGATGTGTTCTAACGAGTCATTTGTAGTTGAAAGAGAATAATACATGTTCTTAAGATGTTAAAACTGTGGAGATGGCACGTGCAGTAAGACGTCTTGTTATGAAAGCCGGATCTAAAGATCCTATAGGCTTTCATATAGCCATGGTATGTTGGAAAAAGTCTGTATGTATGTATGTATGTATGTGACGTTTTTGCGTTTAGCAAAGTACAGGTCGCAATTTTCAAGATATCGAGCTGAAATTTTGTACGGTGAAAGCGATAGGGCCTGTGAGGAACCCTATTGCTGGGCGTTAAAATCGATGAAGGGCCGGACCCCTTTTTGGGGCTCTGAATTTCATCCCATTTTTTGAATCGATATATCTCGGAAACGGTTGGTCGTATCGAAAAAGCGTTAAATGTACAGGTGTAAGATCTCCGCGCTATGCAACTTTTTTTTACTCACAACGATTTTTTGATATCTCTCACCGTTTTCTTTTTTTTTGGGCTCTGAAATGTCCATTGTGCGTGACATATTTGGGTTTAGGGAATTACAGGTCGCAATTTTCAAGATATCGAACTGAAATTTGGTGCGGTGAAAGAGTTAGACCCTGCGAGGAAACCTATTGTCGGGAATTAAAAACGGTGCAGGGCCTGATCTTTTTTGGGGGCCCTGAATTTCAAACATATTTTTGAATCGATATATCTCGGAAACGGTTGGTCGTATCGAAAAATGTTAAATGTGCAGGTGTAAGATCTCCGCGGTATGCAACTTTTTTACTCATAACGATGTTTTGATATCTCTCACCGTTTTCTTTTTTTGGGGCCCTGAAATGTCCACTGTGCGTGACATATTTGGGTTTAGGGAAGTACAGGTCGCAATTTTCAAGATATCGAACTGAAATTTGGTGCGGTGAAGGAGTTAGACCCTGCGAGGAAACCTGTTGTCGGGCATTAAAAACGGTGCAGGGCCGGATCTTTTTTTGGGGCCCTGAATTTCAAACTTTTTTTTTGAATCGATATATCTCGGAAACGGTTGGTCGTATCGAAAAACATTAAAGGTACAGGTGTGAGATCTCCGCGGTATGCAACTTTTTTACTCAAAACGATTTTTTTATATCTCTCACCGTTTTCTTTTTGTGGGGCCCTGAAGGTGTACGTATGCGTGACGTTTTTGCGTTTAGCAAAGTACAGGTCGCAATTTTCAAGGTATCGAGCTGAAAATTGGTACGGTGAAAGGGTTGGGGCTTGTGAGGAACCCTATTGTTGGGCGTTAAAATCCTTGCAGGGCCCGACCACTTTAGGGGCCCTGAATCTCATTCTTTTTTGGAATCAATATGTCTCGGAAACGGTTGGTCGTATCGAAAAAGTTAAATACACAGCTGTAAGATCTCCGCGGTATGCAACTTTTTTTTTACCAGTAACGATTTTTTGATATCTCTCACCGTCTTTTTTTTGGGGCCACTGAAGATGTACGTATGTGCGTGACGTTTTTGCGTTTATCAAAGTACAGGTCGCAATTTTCAAGATATCGAGCTGCAATTTGGTACGGGGAAAGAGTTAGGGCCTGCGAGGAACCCTGTTATCGGGCGTTAAAATCGGTGTAAGGCCGGACCTTTTTTGGGGCCCTGATCATCATCTTTTTTTTTTTTTTGGAATCGATATATCCTGGAAACGGTTGGTCGTATCGAAACAACTTAAATGTACAGGAGTAAGCTCTCAGTGATTAGCAACTTTTTACCCCTTATCATATTTTGATATCTCTCGCCGTTTTATTGTTATTAAATGCCTTTGGTTTTTTAAAAATGGGGCCCAAATGTATATAATAATTTGTAAAAAATAAACTGAACGTCTCATTGAATTCTACGGAAAATTATCTATAATAAATCTTTATTGCGGCCAAATAGCCAAGATGAAATTGAAATTTTACATGTTTGCATATTCAATTAATGACTTTGTCCTTTTTGTGCATATTTCGATGTGATAACGATCACATGCCGTTTCACACAGCCTACATTCACAATCTATATTTGGTTCGTGGAAGTTTGTGTTCTTGCATATCAGGTGGTGGAATCCATGGACTGCCAACCTAGTGATGACGTGTCTGATTTCGACGTTTTCCTTTGTCCACGCACGGTCTACCATGGCTCCTGTGCTGTAGAATGTCGGATGAATTTCCTCTCTTTTCCTATTCAGTGTTGCTAGCAGGTTCTGTGAGGCGCACGTGTTAGGTAGGAGTATGCTTGTCCTGAGATCTTCGATGAGGAAAGTTTCCTTCGCCAGCAGATATGTGTATCTTGAGTGCGTCATTTTTGACACTCCTAACGCTTTCTTTATGTATCTTGCCTTCACTCCTTCCAACGTAGATAGATTCTTCAATGTTAGGTGTGACCAGATGATTTCTATGCCATACGTCAGTATTGGTAAAATCTTTACCCGGAATAGCAGCATCGCTGTCTCTAGGCTGAGGGATCGAATGTTTCTTATTTCGTGCATTGTCATTATCGCTTTAGTTGCCTTTTCTGTTATGTGTTTTGTGAAGCATTTTGCGGTCATTTGTAGAGTAATTCCTAAATACTTGATTTCTGATACTATTTTCAGTTTGCTTTCCCTTATGTGTATCTCAACTGATGCGGGGGCTCTTCCTCCATTTCTAAAGATCATTATGTTCGTCTTAGACATGTTAATGACCAAGTTATTCTTGGAGCACCATTTATCCACCTCGTTTATTGTTGCCTGGAGTTCTGTTATGTCTTTGGAGCCAATTACGATGTCATCTGCGTATGCGCACGAGAAGATTCCGTCTTTGCGGGTAATTCCAAGGATTTCTTCGGTTGCTAGTATGAACAGCAGAGGGCTAAGTGGGTCGCCCTGTAGTACTCCATTTGTTTGTATGATCGGTTCTGACATGGCAAGGTTATCTGAGACGCATATTTCGTTCCAGCTCAGCAGTGTGGTAATGAGGTTCGACCATATGTTGTTTTCCCCTAGTGTTTCCTTGAGTTTTTCTATCACTAGTTGCCTGCTTAGTAGCTCGAAGGCTTTCGTGAAGTCTATGAAGACAGTATAAAATTTTTGTTTTTTCTCTAGGGCTTCCCAAATGTGTTTCAGTAAGAGTTCGATTGCCTGCAGGGTTGATCTTCCCTTTCTGAACCCGAATTGATTTTCTGGCAGGTGATCGTCTAATTCCTCACTTAATCTTCCTGTTATTATTTTCGTGAATATTTTATAGGGGCAGTTTTCCAATGCGATGCCTCTATATTGGTTTGGGTCATTGGGGTCTCCTTTTCCTTTATATAATATCTTGGCAATTGATTTTCTCCACTGATCGGGGATGGTGGCTGTCTCTATGCACCTGTTGTATAGTTTGGTCCAAATCTGATTTAAAAAGTGTGCAGTGTCTTTTGTGAATTCATTGTATATTTCGTCCGGTCCCGCTGCTTTCTTGTTTTTGGTGTTTTGGATGGTATGTCCGACTTCCTCTATAATAACCCGTTTTAACCTTTTCAATAAGTTAAATAATGTATTTACAGCTGTAATATATTTTCCATTTCCGAGGACGTCCGGCTTTCATAACCACGTGATGGTGTCAGCATTGCCTAGAATAACATTTTATAATTTTCCTACATACCACACAATCGGGCCAAAGGCCCGAAATGCAAAGCATGAGACCTTGCTGCTAACGAAGTTGTTGTTTGAGATTATTACCCCTCTTGCTCGCCGCTATCTTGCCGCACCTTCTCATCCAAAGCAGGCCGTGCTGCGTGGACTCCTACTTGTTATATTTCCTGTGTCATATTACAGACATGGCAGAGAGCGCGCAGATCTGTTGCTATGACTAACGCTGCAGTAATTTGAAACCGCAAGTGTTCATGAAGACAATGGGTGATGATCATGCAAAGTTAGCAGTTATTGGATATTACACAGGTGTTCCTTCCAGTGTCATGTTGCTGACATGCCAGAGAGCGCACACTGCGGTTGCTATGACTGACGCTGCAGTAATTTGAAACCTCAGGTGTTGATCAACACAATGGGTGATGATCATGCAAAGTCAGCAGTCATTGGATACCGCACAGGTGTTCCTATTGTACTTTGGACTCTCAGCTGTATTGGGAAAGGAATTGCAATGATCTGCAAAAAACTGCTGACACGAGCAATGAGAGTTTATATAAGAGAGGTGTCATATATTTCCCTACTGTCAGTCTTTATTACTCGCTTTGAGTGAACAGTGCTCTATTACTGCTCAAGAGTTGTAAAAAAGCCTTTTTGGTAGAAAATCATTAAATTATTTTGCATGGTAAGTACTTATTATTAATGATTGTAGTCTTTTATTACTAATTGATGTTGAAGTTATTGATTGGAATGTATTTATTGATTGATTGATTGATTGATTTGTTTACAGATAATTGGGTACCTGTAGGTTACCAGATTCCTACAATCTGTTCATTCAGTGGCAGCAGTTGATAAATTATAAAAAGGTAAGTGCCCCTCTAATAACTTTTAAAACAGTTAGAGTGATATTTTCCAATGTTCACCACTACATGTCAGTGAAAACGGTATATTTGGCAGTCAAAAGTTGGAACTACTTGACCATGATGTGTAAAGCTAATTTTGTAGGTTAGATTTTGATTACCGCTCTATTAAGTCTGAATGTTCATTGCTAGGTGTCAGTGACAGAGGGAATATTTAAAGACTTAACCTCAGTTCACCTAACATAACCTAACTTTACCTAACTTAACATTGTCACGTGACATATTTTACAAGTTTAAACTTGTTTTAAGACTGGCTATGACGTCACACTTAGCTCACTTAACTGGCGATCGCTGGTTTCTATCACGTGACATGTTCTACAAGTTTAGACTTGTTTTAAGACTGGCTATGACGTCACACTTAGCTCACTTAACTGGCGATCGCTGGTTTCTATCACGTGACATGTTATACAAGTTTAGACTTGCTTTAAGACTGGCTATGACGTCTCACTTAGCTCACTTAACTGGCGACCGCTGGTTCCAATGTTCACCTCTAGGTGTCAGTGACAGTGGTATATAGTAACCCCCAGTTAGAACTACATGAAGTTAGACTTGCTAGGAGTTCACAGATCGATTTAAATACCCTGCTATAACCATTGACTGGAATATAATTAAACTATTATATTGTACTTTGTTTTATCATTTATTAACATTTATGATTTCTTTCTTTTATAGGTAATTTCGAAAGTGATCATAATGTTCAAGTGTGGTGACTGTAAGAAACAGTTCTCAAGACCTGACAACCTTCAACGACACGCAAATGCTAAACATGACATTAAAATGTTTGTGTGCAGTCATTGTGCTACCACATTTAACAGACAAGATAGTCTTGGACGGCATGTAAATTTAATGCATGTCAGTTCAGCACCTTTTTCATGTTCAGTTTTTGATCTTGGTTTTTCTGCTGTAAAGCAATATCAATCCCACATGGTTGAAGTGCATGGGGAACAACAGGAATTAAAAACTGTAAAACCATCAACTAGCATGGAACCTTTAAATGAATGTGATGCTCAAAATCGTAAACGTTCTCAAGATTGTGAAAATAGTTGTGCAACAAAATGAAAGAAGAATTGAACCTTCAATAACACATTGTTATGTATGTAATATTGGTATACCTTCTTCAATCATTCATAGACATTTACGCAGTATTCAACATAAAAATAACGCTTGCCATGAAAGAAATTCTGGAAATATTCAACAAATTGGTAGTGCATTTAAAAGTCGAATTGCTAGTTATAGACTTTATAGCAAAGAAAAATTCATAGTATTGAATCATTTTAAAAAATGTTCAATCTACTGTGTTTGGCTTGGTAGGTAATGTTTTATTAGAGCATAAAACAATTAAAATGAATTTTGAACTTTTTGGACTCTATGTAAAAAAGGGAGCGAATGTGAAATTCAAGATATCAAATCTTTTAATACAAAAACATAATTGTTAGCGAATCAACTAATATTAGTGATATATACCAACATATTTCAAGTGCTATCATTGTAAAGAGTGAAGAGTTACAGGAAAGGGAGTCAGGCTGGGCGTTGGTTGAAGTACTTTATTTAGAAACCAACCTGAATAAATATAACCCCCTTCGAGCGTCATCATACATTGATTTGCCAGGATGGATCAAACGAAAGAAAGCTGTTGTGAACGTTTTGAACAATGATGACGCATGTTTTGCGTGGGCTGTAACATCAGCTCTCCATCCAGCAGTGAGGGACACGATGAGAACATCATCTTATCCTCACTATTCTTCAGTGTTAGATTTAAAAGAAATAGAATTTCCTATGGCGATAGAAGACATTCAACGTTTTGAAGAGCTGAACAATGTAAGTATTAATGTTTATGGAATTGAAAATAAGAGTATAGTAGGTCCTCTATATTATACTCAGGAAAAAAAGGATGCTCATGTAAATTTATTGTACATAACTGAAGGTGAAAACGCCCACTATTGTTGGATAAAACATTTAAGTAGACTTGTCAGTAGTCAGGTTTCAAAACACAATGGTAAAAGTGGTTGTGTGATGGTTGTTTGCTACATTTCCAGAAAGAGGACCAACTAATTCAACACCAAAAATGGGGATGTAATCGGTATTACCGACTCCTAAAAATAACATTCTAAAATTTAAGGATTATCAGAAACAGCTTCGAGTACCATTTGTTATATATGCTGACTTCGAGGCTTTGCTAAAACCATTTAATACATGTTCATCGAATCCAGCCCAACCTTTCACCAACACTACTCACATTCATGAACCTTTTAGCTTTGCATATTATATTAAATGTAGTTACGATGACTCGTCAAATAAGTTTGAGCTCTATAGAGGACCTGATGCACCTAAAGTTTTTATGGAAAGGCTTGAGAAAGATGCCATTCGTATATCCTCTATTTTAAATACGATCATTCCAATGGAGCCACTAACTTCATCAGAGCAAATGAATTCTGAAACTGAAACTAATTGTTTTATATGTGGTAAATGTTTATATACAGACGGGGTTCGCGATCATGACCATTTAACAGGAAAATATCGTGGTGCTGCTCACCAAGAATGTAATTTAAATTATAGAGTAAGTAAATTCATTCCGGTCATTCTACATAACGGTAGCAAATACGATAACCACTTTATCGTTAAAGAATTTGGAGCTTCAGATGTGAAAATTGATGTGATTGCAAATAATAAGGAACAATACATATCGTTCACAAAATACATCAAAACTATCAATAAAAAACGATAAAACTGCGATTTTTAGATTCATTCCGCTTTATGCCGAGTAGTCTCGATAAGCTGGCTAGTAATTTAAAATCAGATCAGTTTCATGAAATTCAACGTGTCTTGTCTAAAGAAGATGATTTTAATTTGATTCGTCAAAAGGGTATATTCCCTTATGAATATATTAACTGTGTGGAACGTCTTGAGGAGTGTTCTTTACCACCGAAAGATGCATTTTACAGTTCCTTAAACACAAGTCATATCAGTGATCAGGAATATTTACATGCACATTGTGTATGGACACAGTTCGACATTCAAACTTTAGGAGAATTTTCAGACATATATTTGAAGACAGATGTGTTATTATTAGCAGATGTTTTTGAAAATTTTCGGAATGTATGTATGAAAACTTATGACCTTGATCCTTGTCAGTATTTCACTGCTCCTGGGTTAAGTTTCAGTTCAATGTTGAAAAAAAACGAAAGTAAATTAAGAATTAATGACTGATATAGACATGATCAATTTTATAAAATCATCAATTCGAGGTGGATTAAGCCAATGTAGTGGACGGTACTCTAAAGCGAATAATAAATACATGCCTAGCTACAACCCTTGTGAAGAGTCAAAGTATATTGTCTACCTCGATGCAAATAACCAATATGGTTGGGCTATGAGTCAATATCTACCACTGAAAGATTTTCGCTGGCTGACACAACCTGAAATTGATATCTTACATGCTGACACTCTTAATGATAACGATGATAAAGGATATATTTTAGAGGTAAATCTTGAGTGACCTAAAGAGTTACATGGTGATCATAATGATTTACCAGTTTGTCCTGAGAATATGAAATCTCCATACATCACATCACGAACAAAAATGTTAATTGCTAATGTAAATGATAAATGTAAATATGTAATACATTATCAAAACTTGAAACAGTGTCTACAGCATGGATTGAAATTAACTAAAATTCATCGCGTATTGCAATTTCATCAGTCAGCATATTGATCTAAACAATAATTTAAGAACACAGTCAACCAACGCGTTTGAAAAAGATTTTTATAAACTCATGAATAATAGTGTTTTTGGAAAGACTATAGAGAATGTTGATAAACGAGTTGATGTAAAGCTGATAACAAAGTGGGAGAATGATGGTAAAAGGTATGGTGCGAGCAACTTAATAAGCAAGCCTAAATTTCACAGCTATTCAATTATTCATGAGGATTTAGTTGTAATACAAATGAATCGTTTTAAAGTAACTTACAACAAACCCATATATGTGGGTTACACCATTCTGGAATTGTCAAAAACACTTATGTATGAATTTCACTATGATTATGTAAAGAAAAACTATCTTGATAATGCTAAATTACTCTACACAGACACAGATTCTTTTATTTATGAGTTTAAAACTGATGATTTTTATGAGGATATCAAAACTGAGCTAAATAGGCTTGATACAAGTGACTACCCCGAGGATAATATTTACCATTTGCCTCTAGTAAACAAAAAGATTCTTGGGAAATTTAAGGATGAATGTGCTGGTGTTATTATAGACACTAAATCTAAATCATACAGCTATATGACAATTGATGATGTAGTAGTAAAAAAATTAAAAGGAGTGAAAAAGAATGTTGTTAGTAAAGAGTTAGATATAAGTGATTATAAAAACTGTATAGTTAGTAACCCACCTGTATTATATAAGAAAATGTGTGTATTTAGAAGTAAAAATCATCAGCTACATACCAATTTGCTGAACAAAGTTGCTTTAAGTAAAGAAGAAAACAAACGATTCATTATACCCAACCCATTTGATACTCTTGCTTGGGGAAACAGTCGCATTGACGACTATTACTTTACTTAAGTCTAATGATCACTATATTGTAATATTTGTAGTGTGTTTTATATTGTAATATTTTTGTAAAAACTGTAAGTAGAATATATAATGTTAGGCTACTGTAGTTTAGTAAAAATAAGATAAGTAATACATTTTAGTGTAAAATGTTTGCTTTTTTATATTACGAATAAGATTTAAAAAAATGTACAGAATGTGTGAACTAAACAAGGGGAATGTAAAAAATGTAAAGTGGAAATTGTAAATATCCATGTGTGAAAAAAATGAAATGGCTATAACCATTTTTAGCCTACTTTCGATTTTTGCAAAAAATGAAAGTAGACTTATGAGATCAACACAGGGCGAAAAAAGTGTGTCTGTCTGTGTGTGTGTATGTGTGTGTGTGAGTCTGTGTGTGTGTGTGTGTCTGTGTGTGTGTGAGTGTGTGTACTCTGAATGTCTGTCCCCCCCTATCAATTCGAACACGGTGAATGCAAATTGAACGAAATTTGGTACAAAGGTAGCACTAGCAAAGGACACCTCAGTGTCATGTTTTATATCGCCGCCATCTTTACTAAAACTGAATGGCGGCCACTCAAACGTTCAAAACGTAAAATCAAATAACGACTAACCAAATCATCCGATCTCTACCAAATTTGGTAACAACATACCTTCGTATAGGATGCGTCTTGTGACCAAATTACAAGGTCGTCCGCCATACCATTTCAGGATGGCGGCCGTGCGAATTATGCAAACTTTATAATCCATATCATGGGACCCACCAGTTCCGATTATCGAGCCGAGAATCGTTTTAACTGTTCTAAAGGAAGAGGCACGTTCGAAATTAAAAGTTTATTTTGTAATACTATAGTGCAGACGTGATTTTAAAAAGCTGAACTGATTCAGTAATAAGACAAGATGGCAGCGGATATCTTGTGCCGGACTTATATTTCACTAATTTGAGTATTGCATGCAATATAGCGTACTGATAAAAAATAAATAAACTTTGTATGAAATGCTTTATATATAAATGATATACTCCAGTGATGAAATCGTTTAGTATAAATCATTATTTGCTAACAAGTTCTATGTAAGTCATTTTAAATAGAAAGTTCGTTGAAACAATTAGCTCAGTGGTAGAGCGTTAGACTATCGCTCAAATGCCTATGGTTCAAACCCGATCAGAGCTAGGTTTTTTGCTTGAAATGTTATATGTTTATTGTTTTGTAATGACTCAGATGTTTTAAAATTAAGCGTTATATTGTGCACATTATGGTGTAAAATATATATTTAATTAAAACATAATTCGCCAGGAGATTTACTCGGGACATCTAGCTGCCAAAAAGGTAACTTCCAGATTTTATTGAAAAGTTTCTTCTTCTGGCCGCTAGAATGCACTCGCTCTGTTAGGATTATATTGTTCGATATTTCACCAATAGATGTCACGACTAGTCTACGTGGGGATCCATTGATTACTATACCATTATCATTCTATGCGCATCGAATTTGAAGAATGACAAGATGATACTACGATACATTTTAACTTTTTATTTTAAAGGGTTTGTAACAGCCTATTTTGCGTTACTTGAAAATGTTATTAAGCGTTATATTGTGCACATTACGGTGTAAAATATATATTTAATTAAAACATAATTCGCCAGCAGATTTACTCGAGACATCTAGCTGCCAAAAAGGTAACTTCCAGATTTTATTGAAAAGTTTCTTCTTCTGGCCGCTAGAATGCACTCGCTCTGTTAGGATTATATTATCGAAAATATCCACATAGTTTGTATACACACGTCTCTGTAGGGTCATGGAAAGATTTGTTAATTCAATTAGGGTTGTGAAAGCCATGCACAACCAGACGTGTAAAGACATGCCTCAACTCAAAGTTGGATGTTGCCCACGGCAGGTCGTAATAATAATAATAATGTTATTGGTTTTACATCCCTTTTAACTACTGCTGATTTTAGAGACACCGGGGTGCCGGAATTTTGGCCCGAAGGGGATCTTTAACGTGCCAGTAAATGTACTGACACGGCTCCCTCGCATTTGTGCACCCTCAAATGCCAGCTGACTGCGCCAGGATACGAACCTGCAACCTAGGGCCCAGCAAGCGAGAACGTTACCGCCAAGCCACGCAGCCAGTCCGGTCGATTATGTCTCCAGATCCATAACATTCTTGAGATACTTCTTATCTTTCTTTCTTCAATGATGGTAGCAGTTTTTATCTAGATTGTGGCGTTTGGTAGAGGAAAATCGTTTCTATGGCCTTCAACAAAGAATAGTTCTATTATACTCTTTGATAATAACAACGAGTTATAACTATACTCATACACACATCAAAAAAAGTTTTGCATCACCTCGGTTCCCAGATCTCCGGCATATAGACGTTGACTGTGTATATTGTATCCAAGATACAGTCCCTTTGACTGTTCATAGATGTCACTAAAACTGCTCAAAGATGTAAACAACCATGCATGAGCAGGGCCTATTAGACGGAGGGGGTACGACAGCCGATCAGTTCCAGTCATTCCACCAGGACGAAGGTACGCTGCTCATGTTGTCTGTAGTTCTACATGTCTAGAAGGTCAATACCGCAGTTCGATCGCGTCCGCATTGTTACTTTGTGTCAAGAAGGGCTCTCAACAAGGGAAGTTTCCAGGCGTCTCAGAGTGAACCAAAGCGATGTTGTTCGGACATGGAGGAGGTACAGAGATACAGGAACTGTCGATGACAGGCCTCGCTCAGGCCGCCCAAGGGCTACTACTGTAGTGGATGACCGCTACTTACGGATTGCCGCTCGGAGGAACCCTGACAGCAATGCCACCATGTTGAATAATGCGTTTCGTTCAGCCACAGGACGTCGTGTTTCAACTCAAACTGTGCGCAATAGGCTGCATGATGCGCAACTTCACTCCCGACGTCCATGGCGAGGTCCAGCTTTGCAACCCCGACACCATGCAGCGCGGTACAGATGGGCCCAACAACATGCTGAATGGACCCCACGGAATTGGCATCACGTTCTCTTCACCGATGAGTGTCGCATATGCCTTCAACCAGACAATCGTCGGAGACGTGTTTGGAGGCACCCTGGTCAGGCTGAACGTCTTAGACACACTGTCCAGCGAGTGCAGCAAGGTGGTGGTTCCCTGATGTTTTGGGGTGGCATTATGTGGGGCCGACGTACGCCACTGGTGGTCATGGAAGGCTCCGAAACGGCTTTACGATACCTGAATGACATCCTCCGACCCATAGTGCAACCATATCGGCAGAATATTGGAGAGGCATTTGTCTTCATGGACGACAATTCTCGACCTCATCGTGCACATCTTGAGAATGCGTTCCTTCAAGATAACGACATCGCTCGACTACAGTGGCCAGCATGTTCGCCAGACATGAACCCTATCGAACATGCCTGGGATATGTTGAAAAGGGCTGTTTATGGACGTCTTGACCCACCAACCACTCTTGAGAGATTTACGCCGAATTGTCGTTGAGGAGTGGGACAATTTGGACCAACAGTGTCTTGATGAACTTGTGGATAGTATGCCACGACGAATACAGGCATGCATCAATGCAAGAGGACGTGCTACTGGGTATTAGAGGTAGTGGTGTGTACTGCAATCTGGACCACAAATGCTGAAAGTCTAGCTGTATGATGGTACAACATGCAATGTGTAGGTCTCATGAGCAATAAAACGAGCTGAAATGTTGTTTGTGTTGATCTCTATTCCCTTTGTATTTAAAGGTTCCGGAACTCTTGGAAACGAGGTGATGCAAAACTTGTTTTGATGTGTGTACATTTAGGAGAAAGTAGGCTATATGTTCTTTACTGAACATCTTGTTTAAATTAAAAGATATAGTGATCTGGTGAACCTTATTTTATTTCACAACAACAACAAAATGTACAGCATGTGTGAACTAAACAAGGCGAATGCAAAAAATGTAAAGTGGAAATTGTAAATATTCATGTGTGAAAAAATGAAAATGAAGAAATGGCTATCACCATTTTTACAATTAAAAGACATTGTGATCTGGTAAACCTTGTTTTTATTTCACTACAAATAGGGCTTTACAAAATAGAATACGAAGAAATACCAATTCCTCAATCCTTTTCATTGTTCATGTCCACTCATCATTAACTTTCCTTTTATAGCACTCATTACAATGAGGGCTGAGCCTGTATACAGGCATGCAAGTGCTGAAACCGCTGGATTAGCTTACTGGGATTGTTCCAGTAAATAAATTTAACAAATGATTTTTAGGGGTAAACAAAGCATTAGCATTATCATCATTATTATCATCTTCATCATTATCATCATAGGCATTATCATTAGCATTATAATCATCATTATTATTACTATATAGTCCTTTTTGATCCTTTTGCAATACCACATTTTGCACAGTCTGTGTTGACTTTGATAGTGTTGGGAGATTTTCAGACATTGACAACTGTCCTAACACGACTTTCTGAGGAGATGATAAATGCTTTTTAACAGACAATCCACTACCTTGAGCGGCAATATCTTTTTTTTTTCGGAATAGTGTTATAGCATTTTGGAGATTTTTTTTAAACAGCAACGATGTTTTATCTGTTACACTACATTGATGATCACTCACACTTAAGACCTCACTATTTAGCCTACTTTCGATTTTTGCAAAAAATGAAAGTAGACTTATGAGATCAACACAGGGCGAAAAAAGTGTGTCTGTCTGTGTGTGTGTGAGTCTGTGTGTGTGTGTGTATGTGTGTGTGTGAGTCTGTGTGTGTGTCTGTGTGTGTGTGAGTGTGTGTACTCTGAATGTCTGTTCCCCCTATCAATTCGAACACGGTGAATGCGAATTGAACGAAATTTGGTACAAAGGTAGCACTAGCAAAGGACACCTCAATGTCATGTTTTATATCGCCGCCATCTTTACTAAAACTGAATGGCGGCCACTCAAACGTTCAAAACGTAAAATCAAATAACGACTAACCAAATCATCCGATCTCTACCAAATTTGGTAACAACATACCTTCGTATAGGATGCGTCTTGTGACCAAACTACAAGGTCGTCCTCCATACCATTTCAGGATGGCGGCCGTGCGAATTATGCAAACTTTATAATCCATATCATGGGACCCACCAGTTCCGATTATCGAGCCGAGAATCGTTTTAACTGTTCTAAAGGAAGAGGCACGTTCGAAATTAAAAGTTTATTTTGTAATACTATAGTGCAGACGTGATTTTAAAAAGCTGAACTGATTCAGTAATAAGACAAGATGGCAGCGGATATCTTGTGCCGGACTTATATTTCACTAATTTGAGTATTGCATGCAATATAGCGTACTGATAAAAAATAAATAAACTTTGTATGAAATGCTTTATATATAAATGATATACTCCAGTGATGAAATCGTTTAGTATAAATCATTATTTGCTAACAAGTTCTATGTAAGTCATTTTAAATAGAAAGTTCGTTGAAACAATTAGCTCAGTGGTAGAGCGTTAGACTATCGCTCAAATGCCTATGGTTCAAACCCGATCAGAGCTAGGTTTTTTGCTTGAAATGTTATATGTTTATTGTTTTGTAATGACTCAGATGTTTTAAAATTAAGCGTTATATTGTGCACATTATGGTGTAAAATATATATTTAATTAAAACATAATTCGCCAGGAGATTTACTCGGGACATCTAGCTGCCAAAAAGGTAACTTCCAGATTTTATTGAAAAGTTTCTTCTTCTGGCCGCTAGAATGCACTCGCTCTGTTAGGATTATATTGTTCGATATTTCACCAATAGATGTCACGACTAGTCTACGTGGGGATCCATTGATTACTATACCATTATCATTCTATGCGCATCGAATTTGAAGAATGACAAGATGATACTACGATACATTTTAACTTTTTATTTTAAAGGGTTTGTAACAGCCTATTTTGCGTTACTTGAAAATGTTATTAAGCGTTATATTGTGCACATTACGGTGTAAAATATATATTTAATTAAAACATAATTCGCCAGCAGATTTACTCGAGACATCTAGCTGCCAAAAAGGTAACTTCCAGATTTTATTGAAAAGTTTCTTCTTCTGGCCGCTAGAATGCACTCGCTCTGTTAGGATTATATTATCGAAAATATCCACATAGTTTGTATACACACGTCTCTGTAGGGTCATGGAAAGATTTGTTAATTCAATTAGGGTTGTGAAAGCCATGCACAACCAGACGTGTAAAGACATGCCTCAACTCAAAGTTGGATGTTGCCCACGGCAGGTCGTAATAATAATAATAATGTTATTGGTTTTACATCCCTTTTAACTACTGCTGATTTTAGAGACACCGGGGTGCCGGAATTTTGGCCCGAAGGGGATCTTTAACGTGCCAGTAAATGTACTGACACGGCTCCCTCGCATTTGTGCACCCTCAAATGCCAGCTGACTGCGCCAGGATACGAACCTGCAACCTAGGGCCCAGCAAGCGAGAACGTTACCGCCAAGCCACGCAGCCAGTCCGGTCGATTATGTCTCCAGATCCATAACATTCTTGAGATACTTCTTATCTTTCTTTCTTCAATGATGGTAGCAGTTTTTATCTAGATTGTGGCGTTTGGTAGAGGAAAATCGTTTCTATGGCCTTCAACAAAGAATAGTTCTATTATACTCTTTGATAATAACAACGAGTTATAACTATACTCATACACACATCAAAAAAAGTTTTGCATCACCTCGGTTCCCAGATCTCCGGCATATAGACGTTGACTGTGTATATTGTATCCAAGATACAGTCCCTTTGACTGTTCATAGATGTCACTAAAACTGCTCAAAGATGTAAACAACCATGCATGAGCAGGGCCTATTAGACGGAGGGGGTACGACAGCCGATCAGTTCCAGTCATTCCACCAGGACGAAGGTACGCTGCTCATGTTGTCTGTAGTTCTACATGTCTAGAAGGTCAATACCGCAGTTCGATCGCGTCCGCATTGTTACTTTGTGTCAAGAAGGGCTCTCAACAAGGGAAGTTTCCAGGCGTCTCAGAGTGAACCAAAGCGATGTTGTTCGGACATGGAGGAGGTACAGAGATACAGGAACTGTCGATGACAGGCCTCGCTCAGGCCGCCCAAGGGCTACTACTGTAGTGGATGACCGCTACTTACGGATTGCCGCTCGGAGGAACCCTGACAGCAATGCCACCATGTTGAATAATGCGTTTCGTTCAGCCACAGGACGTCGTGTTTCAACTCAAACTGTGCGCAATAGGCTGCATGATGCGCAACTTCACTCCCGACGTCCATGGCGAGGTCCAGCTTTGCAACCCCGACACCATGCAGCGCGGTACAGATGGGCCCAACAACATGCTGAATGGACCCCACGGAATTGGCATCACGTTCTCTTCACCGATGAGTGTCGCATATGCCTTCAACCAGACAATCGTCGGAGACGTGTTTGGAGGCACCCTGGTCAGGCTGAACGTCTTAGACACACTGTCCAGCGAGTGCAGCAAGGTGGTGGTTCCCTGATGTTTTGGGGTGGCATTATGTGGGGCCGACGTACGCCACTGGTGGTCATGGAAGGCTCCGAAACGGCTTTACGATACCTGAATGACATCCTCCGACCCATAGTGCAACCATATCGGCAGAATATTGGAGAGGCATTTGTCTTCATGGACGACAATTCTCGACCTCATCGTGCACATCTTGTGAATGCGTTCCTTCAAGATAACGACATCGCTCGACTACAGTGGCCAGCATGTTCGCCAGACATGAACCCTATCGAACATGCCTGGGATATGTTGAAAAGGGCTGTTTATGGACGTCTTGACCCACCAACCACTCTTGAGAGATTTACGCCGAATTGTCGTTGAGGAGTGGGACAATTTGGACCAACAGTGTCTTGATGAACTTGTGGATAGTATGCCACGACGAATACAGGCATGCATCAATGCAAGAGGACGTGCTACTGGGTATTAGAGGTAGTGGTGTGTACTGCAATCTGGACCACAAATGCTGAAAGTCTAGCTGTATGATGGTACAACATGCAATGTGTAGGTCTCATGAGCAATAAAACGAGCTGAAATGTTGTTTGTGTTGATCTCTATTCCCTTTGTATTTAAAGGTTCCGGAACTCTTGGAAACGAGGTGATGCAAAACTTGTTTTGATGTGTGTACATTTAGGAGAAAGTAGGCTATATGTTCTTTACTGAACATCTTGTTTAAATTAAAAGATATAGTGATCTGGTGAACCTTATTTTATTTCACAACAACAACAAAATGTACAGCATGTGTGAACTAAACAAGGCGAATGCAAAAAATGTAAAGTGGAAATTGTAAATATTCATGTGTGAAAAAATGAAAATGAAGAAATGGCTATCACCATTTTTACAATTAAAAGACATTGTGATCTGGTAAACCTTGTTTTTATTTCACTACAAATAGGGCTTTACAAAATAGAATACGAAGAAATACCAATTCCTCAATCCTTTTCATTGTTCATGTCCACTCATCATTAACTTTCCTTTTATAGCACTCATTACAATGAGGGCTGAGCCTGTATACAGGCATGCAAGTGCTGAAACCGCTGGATTAGCTTACTGGGATTGTTCCAGTAAATAAATTTAACAAATGATTTTTAGGGGTAAACAAAGCATTAGCATTATCATCATTATTATCATCTTCATCATTATCATCATAGGCATTATCATTAGCATTATAATCATCATTATTATTACTATATAGTCCTTTTTGATCCTTTTGCAATACCACATTTTGCACAGTCTGTGTTGACTTTGATAGTGTTGGGAGATTTTCAGACATTGACAACTGTCCTAACACGACTTTCTGAGGAGATGATAAATGCTTTTTAACAGACAATCCACTACCTTGAGCGGCAATATCTTTTTTTTTCGGAATAGTGTTATAGCATTTTGGAGATTTTTTTTAAACAGCAACGATGTTTTATCTGTTACACTACATTGATGATCACTCACACTTAAGACCTCACTATTTAGCCTACTTTCGATTTTTGCAAAAAATGAAAGTAGACTTATGAGATCAACACAGGGCGAAAAAAGTGTGTCTGTCTGTGTGTGTGTGAGTCTGTGTGTGTGTGTGTATGTGTGTGTGTGAGTCTGTGTGTGTGTCTGTGTGTGTGTGAGTGTGTGTACTCTGAATGTCTGTTCCCCCTATCAATTCGAACACGGTGAATGCGAATTGAACGAAATTTGGTACAAAGGTAGCACTAGCAAAGGACACCTCAATGTCATGTTTTATATCGCCGCCATCTTTACTAAAACTGAATGGCGGCCACTCAAACGTTCAAAACGTAAAATCAAATAACGACTAACCAAATCATCCGATCTCTACCAAATTTGGTAACAACATACCTTCGTATAGGATGCGTCTTGTGACCAAACTACAAGGTCGTCCTCCATACCATTTCAGGATGGCGGCCGTGCGAATTATGCAAACTTTATAATCCATATCATGGGACCCACCAGTTCCGATTATCGAGCCGAGAATCGTTTTAACTGTTCTAAAGGAAGAGGCACGTTCGAAATTAAAAGTTTATTTTGTAATACTATAGTGCAGACGTGATTTTAAAAAGCTGATCTGATTCAGTAATAAGACAAGATGGCAGCGGATATCTTGTGCCTGACTTATATTTCACTAATTTGAGTATTGCATGCAATATAGCGTACTGATACGAAATAAATTAACTTTGTATGAAATGCTGTATATATAAATAATATACTCCAGTGATGAAATCGTTTAGTATAAATCATTATTTGCTAACAAGTTCTATGTAAGTCATTTTATATAGAACGATTTTCGTTGACACAATTAGCTCAGTGGTAGAGCGTTAGCCTATCGCTCAAATGCCTATGGTTCAAACCCGATCAGAGCTAGGTTTTTTGCTTGAAATGTTATATGTTTATTGTTTTGTAATGACTCAGATGTTTTAAAATTAAGCGTTATATTGTGCATATTATGGTGTAAAATATATATTTAATTAAAACATAATTCGCCAGCAGATTTACTCGAGACATCTAGCTGCCAAAAAGGTAACTGCAGGCAGTAACTTATTAACTTCCAGATTTTATTGAAAAGTTTCTTCTTCTGGCCGCTAGAATGCACTCGCTCTGTTAGGATTATATTGTTCGATATTTCACCACTAGATGTCACGACTAGTCTACGTGGGGTTCCATTGATTACTATACCATTGTCATTCTATGCGCATCGAATTTGAAGAATGACAAGATGATACTACGATACATTTTTACTTTTTATTTTAAAGGGTTTGTAACAGCCTATTTTGCGTTACTTGAAAATGTTATTTGAAGTAAAGAACAAAACGATTTCACTTAGTAACTGAATTGAAGCCGATGGTGTTAGTTCAGGTTATTAATTACTACTTTTATTTCAGCCAAATAGCAATCGAAAATATCCACATAGTTTGTATACACACGTCTCTGTAGGGTCATGGAAAGATTTGTTAATTCAATTAGGGTTGTGAAAGCGATGCACAGCCAGACGTGTAAAGACATGCCTCAACTCAAAGTTGGATGTTGCCCACGGCAGGTCGTATATGTAATAATATTAATAATAATAATAATAATGTTATTGGTTTTACATCCCTTTTAACTACTGCTGCTTTTAGAGACACCGGGGTGCCGGAATTTTGGCCCGAAGGGGATCTTTAACGTGCCAGTAAATGTACTGACACGGCTCCCTCGCATATGTGCACCCTCAAATGCCAGCTGACTGCGCCAGGATACGAACCTGCAACCTAGGGCCCAACAAGCGAGAACGTTACCGCTGAGCCACGCAGCCAGTCCGGTCGATTATGTCTCCAGATCCATGACATTCTTGATATACTTCTTATCTTTCTTTCTTCATTGATGGTAGCAGTTTTTATCTAGGTTGTGGCGTTTGGTAGAGGTAAATCGTTTCTAAGGTCTTCAACAAAGAATAGTTCTATTATACTCTTTGATAATAACAACGAGTTATAACTATACTCATACATTTAGGAGAAAGTAGGCTATATGTTCTTTACTGAACATCTTGTTTTACTTTTTAACTCACCTCGTCACTGTTTTGAACGATGTTTTGAACAACGCCAAATAACAGTTCTATTTTTATTGGTTCCTTTTACAATATGTGTATATACTTTATAGTATGCAAAATGGCTTACCATAGCTATTCGTTGATAATTTCATATCATTTGTCAAGCATGAAATAATCCCTAGTAAAGTTCACTCGATAATATAAATCATAGTTTAAAGTGGGAGCAAAAGTGGGTGCAAAGGTAGGTGCAAAAGTGTGTGCAACGTGGGTGCAAAAATGGGCGCAAAGTTAGGTGTAAAAGTGGGTGCAAATGTGGGTGCAAAGGTAGGTGCAAAAGTGGGTGCAAAGGTGGGTGCAAATGTGGGTGCAAAAGTGGGTGCAAAGGTAGGTGCAAAAGTGGGTGCGAAGGTAGGTGTAAAAGTAGGTGAAAAAGTGGGTGCAAAATTGGTGGCTTATGGCGGTGGTTTATGGTGGCTTTTGTTGTGGCTTACGGTGGTGGCTTATGGTGGCTTTTGTTGGTGGCTTACGGTGGTGGCTTATGGCGGTGGTTTATGGTGGCTTTTGTTGGTGGCTTATGTGGATGGCTTAGGTTGGTGGCTTATGGCGGTGGTTTATGGTGGCTTTTGTTGGTGGCTTACGGTGGTGGCTTATGGTGGCTTTTGTTAGTGGCTTACGGTGGTGGCTTATGGCGGTGGTTTATGATGGCTTTTGTTGGTGGCTTACAGTGGTGGCTTATGTTGGTGGCTTACGGTGGTGGCTTATGTTGGTGGCTTACGGTGGTGGCTTATGGAGGACGGGTCCTTGTTGACGGGTCCCTGTGGGCGGGTCCTTTGGACTGATCCCTATGGACTGGCCCTTGCATTTTATCCAAATTATGTCGGGGAATTAAGACATGGTTCACCAGCGAGCCGCTCCGGGAAACGCCGTACAGCGTTGCTGATATGGAGCCCATCACTTCCGAGCAAGGCGCACCAAACGCGTGATGGAGCCCATCTTGGCAACGTTGTACAGCTTTCACCGGAGCGGCTAACTGGTGAACCATGTATTAATTCCCCGTACAAATACAAACCGATATAAAATAAGTGAATTAATTTACGTATTTCACAATCATACAGCATACCATTTTGATGTAAAAGGATTTCAACGCAACCAAGAACTACATTTTGCAACCACCCCGAGCCAAGAAAAAGTTACCTTACAAAAATGATAACAACTTTGTTTCTTGGAGACACGAAATTTTGAAATTAATTAACCAGTTATACAACATTCCAATGCATATTGTGTTAAAATTTGGATTTGATCTCATGTCGGGTTTGTGAGATAATAATTCTTAAATGTGACGCATGGTTGATACACGCTAAAAAAAAGGGCACTTTTTGTGTTCCAACTGCGATAAAAAATATTAAAATATAAATTAAAAATTCCAAACCTACATGAACTAACGTAAAATAGGACGACAAAGATCATGATGTTACTGGATTTTATGTAGGTATATTGGTTACTTCGCAAACAACCTTCAAACTCGAGTACACATAATATTTTGGTCGACAGTGGTAACCAAGTTCACAACTAGTTGACGGTAGCATTTGGTAGCAAAAGTAGAAACTACTTGAAAATTGAATGTATGAAGTACTTATTAACACCGGTTATTAGACAGATTCTACACACACCCAAAGTACACGGGGCTACATGACTGCGTTGTTGCAGCCCCTAAACTGAGGAAGCAGTAAGAGAGCACCTCACAAAATTCAAACACTTAGAAATAAGGTTTATCAAGCTTATGTAAGCAGCAAGATGTTCTCGTATCTTTAAAATCACTTACAGTTAAAACCATCTTATTGTTATTGTTACCTGGGAATAATATGGAACTCTTCCAACATAGCACTATAACTCTTGGATATTTATGTTCATTGAGCTCACTTTCACAGTCAGTGCCACTATTTTCACCCTTGATCTAACCACATGGAGTTTCACAAAAATAAAAACACCATAGCTTGAATTCATTGTCGCACAATAATTGCACCAAACTTTGATATAATAAGTTTCGAAGAACACTGTTACAATCAAGAAACAATATATGATAATAATACTGAGCTGCGGTAGCCGAGAGCGCTAATATGCTACCACGTGCCATGCTGGCATTGGGAAATTGTAGGTTCAAATCCCACTTCGGCCGTCCTGAAAATGGTTTTCGTGGTTTCCCATTTTCACCACCAGGCAAATGCAGGGGCGGTTCCTTTCAATAGGTCCACGACCGATTTCCTTCCAAAATCCCTTCCTTGGCCCGTCCTGAAAATAAAATAAGTGGCCATTGGCTGCATTAATAAAATTAATTATTAATTAACAGTTAAGCCTCCGTGGCTTAGGCGGCAGCACGCCGGCCTCTCACCGCTGGGTCCGTGGTTCAAATCCCGGTCACTCCATGTGAGATCTGTGCTGGACAAAACGGAGGCAGGCAGGTTTTTCTCCGGGTACTCCGGTTTTCCCTGTCAAAATTTCATTCCAGCAACACTCTCCACTATCATTTCATTTCATCTGTCAATCATTTAATCATTGCCCCAGAGGAGTGCGTCAGGTCACGGCAGCCGGCACAGTTCATATCCTCGCCGCTAGATGGTGGCTTCATTCATTCCATTCCTGACCCGGTCGGAGACTGGAAGCAGGCTGTGGATTTTCATTTTCATTAATTAACAGTAATATTATGTGCAGTCAAACCTCATGGAACCATGAAAATGATATTGTTATAGCAGGATTATTGTTATAATGAGGTTTTGTTAACAGTGACTACTACAGTACTGTACCTTACGGGTCAGTATATCCAGTAGTACTTTTCTGATGAGAAATAATAGAATAACGAAAAAAATACAAAATTAATCTGGTAGAGTACTGGACTATATGTACTCCTCATTCATACTGTAAGGAGGGCTTACTTTGTGATACAATGATAATTTTCTGTAGTTTGAAGCTCGCGCTTCGATCTTGAGGCCAGGAAAGCTAAAATTTGCCCCAGCATTTTGTCTGATATTTTAGCTTCCCTGACCTCCAGGTCGAAGCGCGAGAAAATTATCACTATGTCACAATGTAACCTCTACAGTCACACAGTAACCCCTTCTTACAGTAGTTAAAACATTACAGCTGAAGGTATTGAATCTAATTATAAATTAAAGAAAGGTAAAATAAAAAATGTATGTACTCAAACTTCTTACATTTTTTAAGCATCGGGGATTTGTTAATCGTCCGATCACTTCTGTGTCCCTGACGCGTTGCTGCAGAGAAGAACTGTTCGGCGTACTTAAAATTATCCACAGATTGCAAAAATCACAGAAATTAACTGCGTATGATCCCAACACAACACTCCTGACTGCAACTCAAGTTCAACAATGTACAGACTAAAACATTTTAACACTGGTTCAAACACAGGAGTTCTATGACCCTTTCTACTTTGCCGTCTAGCAGAGCTCGCCCGCGGCTGTACCCTATTCGCTACATGCTTATTACCGTCAGCACAGTATGTAGCGAAGCTTCTGAAAATACAGCGCTGAAGTTTCAAGAGGTTTAACAAACAATACGTACTGCCCCCGTAAAATGAATTATAAGGAATGAAAATGGGAATAATACATATTATTTCGAAGCCCATGATAAAATTTAACCAAGGAATATGATGGCTGGAACTTGACAGAAACCAGTCGTGAGGCGACGTCGAGCTAGGAGGGAAATTCCGTCACGTAATTGTATTACGCAATGGAAGTTTCTAGAAGCTTGAAATCGACCCAGCAACAGCGAATATTCCCAGGATTTGTTTAAATATTGTTATAAATTATCCCATTGGATATGAGCTTTCAGCCAATAGGAAGAAGTTTTAGAGAAGACGGGAGTTGCAGCAACTACATTTTTATGGATATTTAATTCATTTAAGCCCTTTGAGATGGAATTTATATATTGAAAAAGAGAAATATTGGAAATATTTTATAAGTCAATAGCAGGTCGCTATTGGAAGAAATAAGCGATTTGCTAGAGCCCGCGCGAATTCGAGAGGGAACTCGAAAAGGCAGCTAAAATCAGTAGACTTGGAGGGGAGACGCCAAGCACCGGGGCTCTTGTGTATCTGAACGTCGAAGAGGTCAGACGTGTGCGATTGTAAGAGAAAGGAGTTCCGAGTGTTTCACCGAGCTAGTAGAAGGTGACTTGTGGAGACAAGGCATAAGCACGGGCGGAACTAGGAGACGACCGCGCCTTGAATCTAGGTGAAGTTGCGAGGATCACATATACCGCAATCACTTCGGTCTGATCGGCTTCAGAGAATTTATTTCAACTACATATTGTAGCTGTCTAGTAGATATTGTATATTACAAATTTTCAGAAGTTTAAGAGAAGTATTTCAACATTTATAAGCAGTTTTGTGAAGCGCGAGAAAAGTGTTTCTTTCAAGCGCGATACGACACTTTGTCCGAGCGACTGCAGCTCAGGCAACAGCCACGAGTGAGTACGAGTGTGTAGTACTACAAGGTGCTTCAAAAAATGTATACACACTTTGAACTTCCATAGAAAATTTATTTACCATTCTACAAAGTTAAATTTCAGGAAATTAGAAAGCTGAAAGTCCAATGTAAATGAAACATAAATAACAAATGTTAATACTGTTCAAATTGGCGACCTGCAGCATCAATACAGTTCTGAGTACGAGTCACCACTGATTCTGTACATCGTATCAAAACGTCCAATGAGATTTCTCTACACACGGCTTGAATCTCATTCCAAAGAATGTCTAGGTTACGTGGTTTACGTTTGTACACCTCAGCTTATACTGTGCCCCATAGGAAGAAATCCAGTGGTGTAAGGTCTGGAGAGCGTGCTGGAAACTCGATTGGCCCCCTGCATCCTATCCACTGGCCCGGCAAATTTTGATCCAGGTAAGCTCGTACGTCCCTGTGATAGTGCGGCGGGGCACCATCTTGTTGAAAATAAAAATTATCATTACCGTATAATGCACGAATGGCAGGAAATATGGAATCAGCAAGCATTGTTAGGTGACTCGTACTAAGAATTGTATTGATGCTGCAGGTCGCCAATTTGAACAGTATTAACATTTGTTATTTATGTTTCATTTACATTGGACTTTCAGCTTTATAATTTCCTGAAATTTAACTTTGTAGAACGGTAAATAAATTTTCTATGGAAGTTCAAAGTGTGTATACATTTTTGAAGCACCCTGTATTGCTTGTGTGGAACTGTATTACAACACTTAGGATGGAGATGTATTCCATAGTGAAGAACAATATTCAGTCTAGTATTATGAAGATTATTATGGACTAAATTATTATGTGCGCCAGGAGTATAAGCAGATAGAAGCGATATAGTCAACGATGGAGCTTAGTTAGAGGAGACTGTTCGTGAGTGTCTACTTAGTGAGCGATCATGAGACTTGATGCACAACACTATTCTAGTGCATTCTTGTCAAACATGAGCTCAACATTAACATCAGAGACTACAGAACGATATTCAGATTGCATCTACATGAATGTTCGTTATATAAGTGAGGTCCAAGACTTTCTCTTCAAATGCCTTTTGAAGTGGAAAGCAGAACTTTCGACGCTACTCACTGTTATGATGAGACTGTGCTGTGACGGAGATAGAAGAAACATGAAGATTATCAAGAGGTCCAGGGTTATCCCCGTCAATGAAGATGATGATTGGAGGCCCGCAGTTCGATTCCGGTCGGAGCTTGCTGTTTCCAGTGGGGGAATTCGTTCCTTTCCTGAGGTCACGAGTTCGTGGGAGACGAGCTAGGATCCAGCCCAGATCTTTGGGAGATGTAACATTAGAGTATTTTGTTATACTCTATCTTGATCTTCTAGACTTCGAGACCAGGTAGCAGTGTTCACTAACATTGTAGTTAGAGCTTGTAGTGACATTTTCTGAGCAAATCCTGTATCCATATTTAGACACTGTATTTATGTACTCCATGTATAGCATTTTTATTCTTCGAAATTTATTATAGTGATCGTCTAGCGACGCTATTAACTTCGTTTGTTAGGAATCCAGTTTCTGAACTGAGATTATTTACTTGTTCGAGGAACAAGCTTTTGTCATTTCCTTTAAGGAACAGTATTTTATTTTCGACGTTTTTGTATTCATTCTGAATGCAGGTGATAGACATTTTCGTCTATGTTACCCATTAAATTAATTTTTATTAGTTTAATTTGGGCATTTTATCCGTCGAGAAGAAACGTCAAGAAAGAAGATCTTGGTAGTGATATATTGTGAAATATCATGTCACATAGTGGAAAGGAAACATTTAACGTGGACACGATTATTATCGTCAGAACTAATTGACATTCGTTCTGAATGAAGAGTATACGAATTTGACTAACTGTATGTTTTTATTGAAGAAAGCTATGAACTTTCAGTCATTTAATTTATTGGAAGCTAGAATCTTCTTGGAAGATTAATTATCATCCGACGTTAGGGTAGTTATCGTTTGATATCCTCGTCGTGATAGATTCTTGTTGGACACAAACACATAGTTATGATGTTGTGATTAAAGATTTACGAGGAGTAATATCATGTCACGTTGTAGACATAATATTCCTTCCTCGATTAAAGTCGAACCCAGATGTGTGAAGATGAGATGTAGTATTTTTTTATTAAATGTATGCACGACAGTTTATACTTATCAGAGTATCGTTTCAAGAGTATTAAGTGAGGAGGTTATTATCGTAAATTCCAGAGGTCGTTAAGATGTATAAATTAATAATTTAACAATTGTTGTTATTGTTCATGAGACCAGCGATTGTGGTGACAACGCTGAGAAATTATGCCCTTTTGTAGGAATGCCAGGTTGAAAGAAGTGGAGTTGATAACCCTTTGATAGTGGTTTTTTATGTATTTCCGTATGTAATTGGCATACGAGGTTATTGCGAAGGTGTGTTCCGCATTTTAAGGTACAGTCATTGCGTGGGCATGACTAGGATTGGCATGGCATTTAAAGTGTGAGTAGAGAGTACTCCTTATTTTGTTATACTCGACCTGGGATTTAGAGAGGACAGGAAGGGTCACGGTTGAAATTGGAACGGGAAATTGATGATGACAGCTGTTATGCTATACTTTTATCGAGATTATTAAACCTAATTATGGAGCGGCATATGTTTCACCTTCAGTGGTCGAATGTATTAAAACTATTTTGACACCAGATCAGATAGGAGAGACTGGTGGTGGTTATTTCAGGTGATGTAGAAGAGATTAAAGATCACAGTTCACTGTATTTGACATAACTGATAGATCAGAGCGCAGGCTCGAGTGTATTTAGACGCTATTACTTTGGAAGGACTATAGCTGGTGCTATAAGCGTCATTATAAATTCATTTAGTGTTAACCTTTATTATTTGCCAATCGAGTGTATAACATGTTAGGAATAGGAAGTTTATAGTTTGTTTAACGTAGAGGTTAGAGTATGAATGAGTATGTGACTGTATGTGGTTTGTTTCTTGTTCAGTGCGAATGAAATGAACTCCATTGGGACGTCACAATGCGAGAGTATGAATGAGAGTGTGTGTAGAAGTTTTATGTCAGTAGCCTGTAGGATTTGCGTACAGTTCATGTATTTGTCTGACGTGAATCTACTTCATTTTAACACAGTTTTTATTGTTATGGAGAGCACATTTGTAGACCAGGCGGGAATAGCGAGGACTTCTTTAAAACTCGTTTCTAGCCAAGGCCATAGCTTGGCCAGGTCGCACAAATGGGAAGAGATGTTGCGTACCGCACGGCTCACGCTTTTTCTTTTTTTAAACCAGCTAGACTGGGAATGTAGCGGTGAATGTTATGTCATCGAACACGTGGCAAGGGTCGAGTGCGCCGAGAGCCCATGTGTTCTTGAGAGCGTGCCAGAAGAATGCAAATACACAGAGGTGTGTAATTGTTGTACAGCTTGATGTATGGACGCAAGCTACACCAAATTTTGTCATTATGTTCATAGAACGCAGTTCTTTCAGTGGCGTGAGTGTAGAGATGAGCGAATGGGAGTGTGTAATTTAATTTTGTTGTGTGAATGTTTAGCCCTAGTTTACATTTTGTTATTAAATTGTTTAGTTTTATTAGAAGCCGTGTCGTCATGATTCATTTTAGATATAAGGAGATGCAACTGTGAAACCCCATTTTAGGTCCAGAGAGGCTGACCACGAGATCCCCGAGAATAAGGTAGGTGTTTTACCGCGAGCTAAGTGTATTTTTCATGTAATTCACAGTTGTATTGTAATTTCCGCCACGTATATTCGCGAGGGTCTAGTTGGACGTAGATCCTTGACTAGTATTTTACGCCAGAGCAGTCAGGGTCTACGAATCCAACCGTTGCTTCGGATATCCAACAGACCGCCTCTAGAGTAAACGGGGACAGTACCATTATGGTCACATTCTTAGAAGCAAAAAATATTAAGATCTCCGAAACTTTGCTTCGTTATAACATTTGTGTTGCTAAAATTACTTCATCGTTGTAATGAGGGGTAATTAAGATAGTAAATATAGGAAATCTGCTGGGACCATGAAACATTATCTCTCAACCCGGCTTTATCGTTTTATCGGTAGTCGTTGTGCGGAGGTTTTATTGTATAACAAAACTATAAAGCACAGAAATTATTGCCAACGGGACTGGTCGCACGTGAAGCAAAAGGGGAAGGTCTTAATTTCTCACTCCTTGTATCTTCACAAGGTCATGGAAGCATGTGACAATGCAACCATCCTTCCCTCATAACTGCTGTGGGAAGGTATACAGATGCTCAAGGTCAAATCGCAAGCTAATTTTCAACAACAGTGAGCATTTTGCTCATACAGCATCCAATGACGGGTTAGCACACAGCTGCAGACCCTACTTGAACTTGTACTAAGGTGAGGTAGTACAGCATTATAGATTCCTAATTAAGTTACTTACTAGGATTTTTGTGAAGACATATCAAGCCATCGTTGTCACAGTAGGGATCAGGAGCTGTAAAGATAATCAAGCACCAATCATTAGCAAATAAACAAGAATGCTTACAAAGACTCTTTTACACTCCATTATTAGTTTCCTGCATAATCTACAGTGATGTTTTTTTTTGTTTGTTAATTGGACTTATAATTATGAATGGCAAAATGTAGTTCAACCTAAAGCTAACTGTTCACAACAAAATCATGCTTTAATTGCCAAAATAGTTAGTTATTGTCGTTTTAAAGGGCAGAACCCCGAGGTAATCGGCCCTTTAATTGCACAAATACCTTTTAACACATCAGTAGGAACTTTTCTTTTTTAACAATAGGTAATGGCAAACATAATACAAGGCCTCTCTCTCCATCTTATTGTAACTTCCTCCACTTGATGCCAGTTAACTCCTCTTCTCTCTATACAGACTCACTCCTGTACTCCAGCGCATTCTTGGACGCCCTCGAGGTCTTCTTCCATCGATCTTAAGTTCTTCCATTATTTTTGGTAACCTTTGCCCGCTCATCCTCTTAACATGTCCATACCAGCGTAGTCTCTTTTCCTCTTATACTTTGCTGATTTAGTTCTTTTCTAATTTCTACTTTTCTTATTCTGTCCAATCTTGTTTTGCCTTTAACTGCTCTGAGATACCTCATTTCACCTGCTTGCAATCTGCTCCATACGTGACAATGGGTGAGTCCTAAGTCTTATAGAGGAGTTTCGCTTTTTCTGCAACTTCTCTATTCAAAATCAGATGAATTTTCAATATGCACAAACAAACGTAAATACAGATGAATGCTTCCATAATGGTATTTGTGGCTAGCCGACAGATGTACCTAGTGACTAATAAGTATGTAAGCGCCGAACGATGACCATATTTAAAAACGGTACTTACTTAAGAAACACTCTCCGTACTGCTTTCATTATGACTGAAGAAAGTTTGTAGTTTTAACTAATTGTTAATCTCAGGTAAATGAACCACAGGACCTTCTTTTTATGTGGAATGCAAATCAAAGGATGTGACATTTCATTCTAAAGTCTCGCTCGCATTAACCGGGAATTGAATCCAGTCTGCCTTAGTGACAACTGTGCCATCGCAACCCTCTTTCATTTGAACTCTTCTTAGTTTCTTGCTGTTAATTGGTGCTTGGGGCATCTTGGAAAACTCAAGCAGGAACAAAGCACCAGCAATAGATGATATACTGATTGAGTTGCTACGCTGCATAGGTGATGAAGGTCTGATCAGGTTATTTCACCTGGTGTGTAGGATTTATGAGCGAGTTGAGGTATTCTCTGAATTCAATTAGAATGATATAATTCCTATACCAAAGAAAACAGGAGCTTTTATTTCTTTTTGACTCTGAGAGTCGCACATTTTCTCCGTATTGACTGAATTATATTAAGAACAAGGTTCCAATTGGTTCCGCCTCGTCAATACTATTTATTAAAATTTCGTGATACAATCACTTGTCTTTTAACTCATGGTACATGTTTCGACATCTAAAACATAGTGATGTCTTCATCAGCCTATTTAATTGGGCAGCACTTAAAACATTCACTTTGTATACTGGATGTAATTAAAAATCGTACATAAAAATACACACAGATAACTAAAAATATACATTGTAAACATTAAAAAGTTATTAAAACATTTTCTTATGTTAAAAGTTCATTAAAACCCTCAACCGGGCATGACAGTCTTTCTTGGTTTATTTCGTGACTTGTTTCTAATGTTAGCTTCAAAACACAAGCAAGGGGTGACCACTCCCTACTGGAAAGAAATAAAACTATGTACGAGAAAATTATAGAGGTAGATAAAATAAAACTTTAGAAAATACCCGTAAATGTTATGTATAAACTTACGATGTAATGCGGCAATCAGTTAACAGAGCCGTGCTGAGTCAGACAGAGACTGTTCTATACTGAAACGGTGTGTCAACGTGGAAGCGGTAAGCAAGACGGAAGCTTTTTATGTACGATTTTTAACTACATCCAGTATATAAAGTAAATGTTTTAAGTGCTGCCCAATTAAAATAGGCTGATGAAGGCGTCAATAAGTTTTAGACGTCGAAACATATACCATGAGTTAAAAGACAAGTGATTGTATCACGAAATTTTAATAGATAGTATTGTCGAGGCGGAACCAATTGGAACTTTGTTCTTAATAAAACAGGAGCTGACAATCAGCTTGATCACTCATGCTTCAAAAATCCTGACTAGAATAATTTACAAGACGGAAAGATAGATAAAAACAGAGTTGGGTCAAGACCAGTTTGGATTCAGGACAAACGTAGGAACAAGGGAAGCTGTACTAGGCCTAAGTCTTAAGGCCTTGGCACACAGAATGCGGGCTGCGATCATGTTCTGCGGGCTCTGTCCGCAGCGAGCTGAACGCAAATCAGTGTTTCTTAATATTGCATCATCTCTGTCAAACACACACCGGTCTGCGATTACGATCTCAACCAGGACGTAATGGGCAGCGATTAGTTGTGTTTCGAGTCTGTTGCAGCGTTCTTTCTTGAAATGGACACTGAAGCTGACCCTCCTGCAACAGATATGATCGGAAATCCTTACACCACAAGAGACGTACCGGTATACGAAGATGGAGCTAACAGTTTTTTGTATTGTCATTGTTATCATTTGCAATTGCAATTCGTACATAAAATAAATTATGTTTTCCGTAACTTACATTAAACAAATTGCTTGTCTTCCTCTTGCAAGAATAGGCCTTCTCCAGTTTGTTGTGAATTTCTTTATAGTCGGTTCCAGTAGGTTATATAGTTCTTCAAAACACTCGTGGGACTTCTTATTGCGCCTATCCGTTCCGGATGTTGGTGACCATCATAGTTATGTCAGTTTTGGATGTTCTGAATAGTTCTTCACTCGTGTGTTAAGTCCATGTCCTTAAGTTTCCAAGCCAAGATGTTCTTCTTCCCCGCCCCCTTTTACCAGGAATCTTTCCTTGAAGAATGTTCGGCAGCAGTTTATATCTGTATCCATTCCTCATTACATGACCTAAATATTGTAGCTTTCTGCATTTTACTGTCTTCAGGACTTCTTTTTCTTTCTTCATTTTGTGTAGAATGTCATTGTTTGTAATTTTATCTGTCCATTGCACTCTAAGTATTCTCCTGTAGAGCCACATATCAAATGCTTCAAGTCGCTTGCCCATTGTCTCGGTCAAGGTCCAAGTCCCAGCTCCATAGAAAAGATAGGAAAATATATAGCAAGGTAGAAATTTTAATTTTGTTTTCACCGAGAAGTAATGGCTCTTAAACACATTAGCCATTTTACAAAATGCAGCTCTGGATTTCTCGATACGGACTTTAATTTCACGTGAATTATCCCATTGGTTATTAATGTTGGTTCCCAAATATATGTGTTTGCTTACTTGTTCAATAGGGGTACCATTAATATTAAGATGGTAGTTTGGTACGTCTATGTCTTTCTTGCTGATTGCTCATGATTCATGGGACATTCGAAAGTAGATGAAAAGTCTATCTTCAAAACTCTCTAATTCTCGACACAATTTGTGATATTCGACTAATTGTTCTTGTAGTAAATTTATTTCAGGGACCCAATTCCATTTTTTGGCCTTTTTCATGAGATCAAATAATGCTAACATTTTCTCCTTATCAGGAGAACACCACTTATTTCTATATGTTTCTCTTCTGCCGATACAAAGAGAGAGACCATAGATCATAGACTTGCTCGTGCGCCCTACCATTCCGTAAAGTGTGTGACATTACCGGATCACAGCCCGCCTTTAATTTCATGACGTCCTGTCTGTAACCGCAGTCTGCATTCTGTGTGCCAAGGTCTTAAGGCTGACTTTGGAAGGCAGAATAAGGAAGGCTAAGAGAACGTTCATGGCATTTGTAGACTTAGAAAAGACTTTTGATAACGTTGATTGGAGTAAGTTGTTTGACATTTTGAAAACGATTGGAGTAAAGTACAGGGATAGGAGGGTGCTCTACAATATATACAGAAACCAGACAGCAGTTATTCGAGCTGAAGGACATGGTATTCAGAAAGGTGTAAGGCAAGGCTACCTAGCATAACTTATCACCCATACTTTTTGATCTCTACGTTGAACAAGCAAAGAAGGACATTGGAGAAAAGTTCAAACTTGGAGTAAAGATTCAAGGAGAAATAATTTCAACTCTGAGATTGGCTGATGACATCGTCATCTTAGACGACACACCAGAGGATTTAAATGAGTTTTTAAATGGTATGGATTCTGTCTGGAGGAAAGGATTCACCATGACAATTAATAAATATAAAACAAAAATTTTGGAATGCAGCCGAAAGAAATCAGAAACTCCTATGGAAGTCAAATTGACAGGTGCAAAACTAAAGGAAGTAGGAGACTTCAGTTACTTAGGAAGCAAAATAACCAGTGATGGACGAAGCAAAAAGGATATAAAAAGTAGGTTAGCACAGGCAAGGAAAGCATTTCTACAGAAAAGGAATCTGTTGACATCAAATATAGATTTAGGTATTAGAAAGTTGTCATTGAAAGCCTTTGTCTGGAGCGTAGCACACTATGGAAGTGAAACTTGGACTCTTGGAGCAGCAGAAAAGAGGAGAATTGAAAGAGTTTGAAATGTGGTGTTACAGGAGAATAATGAAGATCAGATTGGTTGATAGGGTTACATATGAAGAGGTTTTAAGACGATTGGAAGAGGAGAGACGTTTCTGGTGACTGATAATGAAGTGAAGAGATAGGTAGGTAGGACATATGACATACTAAGACACCCAGGAATAGCAAACTTAGTTATGGAAGGAAGGGTCAAGGATAAGAACTGTAGGGGTAGACCAATATTAGAATATGTTAAACAGATTGCCTCGGATGTAGGGTGTGGTAGCTATTTAGAGATGAAATGATTTGCTCAGGACAGGGAAGCATGGAGGGCTGTATCAAACCAGTCAAAAGTCTGAAGACTCAAACAACAAATGGGGCATCTTGGTCATTAGCCTCATGTACTTGGGTCATTTTGTTGAGTGTGTAATAGTGTACGAGTATGTAACTCTAATGATTAGGGTTGGTTAGTTATTGACGATTTAAGGGGTGGAACTACGAGGTCATCTGACCCTGATGATTAGGGTTATGGATTCTGGTAAGTGCCCTGGGACATGTTATTAGGTACCATCCTGGCATTTGCCTGTGAGAATGTGGAAAAACTAAGGGAAATTCTGCACTCAGGATGGTTGCTGTCTGCACCAGGGATGAACCACCAATTTCCAAACTTATTGTGGCTTCCCATCAAAATTATATTTTCTAGCTGATGATATTGATAAATAAAATAATTTAATGTTCTGTTAGTTTATGAAATAAGTTTCTACTTTTATATCTCATCACAATCCCCTGAACTATGTTGTTTATCGCATCAGGCCATTGTTGTACACAACAGTGCTATTCCTGCAAAGAGAATTGTTGGTACAGTGGAGTTGGGAGGTCTTGGAGCATCAGCCACCCTGTTCACCAGATATAAGTCCTTGTGAATTTGATATTTTCCCCAAACTAAATGAAAGAAAGTTTAACTTCCTCCGCTACACTGAGAAGCATCAAATCATGGATATGTTGTTGTTATTTTATTATTAACATGTTTGATGTAGAGGAAGTATGCAGCCCCCCCCTCCCTGCCAAAAAAATGAATATAATCCCCCCTATAGTGGTAAAAGTTAACTATATATAATATACTAGCAGGTACCCGCAGCTTCACTCGCGATCAACACAATGGGGACGATGCATTATTGCTGATAATTGGTTTATTCTATTACAGCAATCGCGGCTACAGGTGGGTCCATTCTAATTCTGAAAATTCTGATACATACAGTATATTGATATGAGCAGCAAAGTGGGAATTTTATAGAGTTGTGAAAGTCTGCAGGGTACGATGTTACATTATGTGAACACATTTGAAAATTACGTTTTGGTTTTGCCATCTTCTGCTGAGACATAACGATTTTGTTGTCCGGATAATCGCGAGCACGCCACATACAGTTGCGCGTGGGAAAAAAATGGTTTTGTCTAAATGTACACCAGCTGCTGTTAAGTGTGTGTCATTGCGCTTTGTTAATAGAAATTGTGAATATTGTTTGAAGAGGGAACTGCAGTCTTACACACTGGAATGGCAAATCTATCGGAATATGGGGAATTAAAAGTATTTTTCCTTAAGCTATTCTGGGTGTAATTTTGCCACATTTATTGATGATTTGAACGTCAACATGTCGCTATTAATAGACCAATAGTAAAATATCTCTTCACCTTGGCCGCTGATATACATTATGCAGTCTCTTCCAGTGTTACATAACAGGGATTGAAATCTCCAACAACCCTCTTGCCTCACATGCCTCTCTAAGTAATTAAAATTCCTGATTGTTGATGTTTGAGTCTTCAGTTTTTTTGACTGGTTTGATGCAGCCCTCCATGCCTCCCTCTCCTGAGCTAATCGTTTCATCTCTACATAGCCAGCACACCCTACATCCGAGGTAATCTGTTTAACCCTGGTCTACCCTTACAGTTCTTGTCCTCGACCCTCCCATCCATAACGAAGCTTGCTATCCCTGGGTGTCTTAATGTGTCCTACCAACCTATCACTTTTCTTCATTAGCAGTCGCCAAAAACGTCTCTCCTCTCCCACTCGTCTTAATACCTCTTCATTTGTTACCCTATCTACCCATCTGATCTTCATAATTCTCCTGTAACTCCACATTTCAAACGCTTTCAATTCTCCTCTTTTCTGCTGCTCCAAGAGTCTAGTTTCACTTCCATAGAGCGCCATGCTCCAGACAGACAGGATCGGCTGATCTTGTTAATCTAGATACCGGTACTGCTCGAGTCCAAGCTCTGTGAACCTGAGAGGAATGTGGATCGCGGACGAGAGATGTGGGGGTTCCTAGTCCATGCGTAGTAACACAACCAAATACATTGGTCGGTCACTCACTCACTCATTCGCAACACCACACTGGTTTAGGCAAGGGCCCTATGTTAGCAGTATTGGAATAGACAGAAATTCCAGATAACACTGCGGGCTGTTGACACACCCTTTTCTTCCTGCCAACCGCGTCACCTCACCTCACAAGTTCATAGAGCTTGGAATCGAGCATTAATGACATTTTATTATGGTGTTTGAAGCCACTTTCAGTGTTGCCTTAGTAAATGGCGGCTTTGGTGGCGTAGTTGGTAGCTTCTATGCCCAAGATCGCGGGATCAAACCCGGCCGAAGTCGTCGAATTTTTTAAGAGCGCTAAAAATCCCTCAGTATGCCTTCCTTCGGAGGGGAAGTAAAGCCGGCGGTCCCATGTCATAGATTTATGGCATGTTAAAGAACCTTCCACTAATTACACCTGTCTGAAACTAAATTATATGTTAAACATTTGACAAACGCTCTTAGGTTCCGACGTTTGTCGCAAGGAGCCGACTGCGATGGCGTCTGGTAATCAATTTCTGAACTAGTAGTTGTTGACGTTGGTGTTTGGCGGCAAAAGTAGGAACTAGTTGAAAAAATTCAATGCCTGCAGTCCTTACTTGAATTAAAAACGGAAACACACACTAATACAGTCATCACAATTAACACCGGTTATCAGACATATTCTACACACACCCAAAGTACACGGGGCTACATGACCGTGTTTTCGCAGCCCCTAAACTGAGGAACCAACCAACCAACTTAGTATATGAATGCTTTTCAGTCGGTCAACGCGATTGTAGCCAAATGAGATGGGTATTCCCTAATCCTGAAAAGAATTTACGTGAGATTAATAAAAATACTTGGATGACTAGTTTCGATTATCATTGTTTTCAGGATTAAGGAATAACCCATCTCATTTGGGTGCAATCGTGTTGACCGACTGAAGAGCATCAAACTTTCGTCTGTAATAAAATCTCGTTGCGTTTAGACGTACGGTGCCAACCTAATCTGGATCACGACCGTGCCGTCTAAACAGGGTATAACTATGTAAGCCTAGACCACTTTCACTATCACTTTCAAAGAAATTTGAATTTAATAACTTTTTAGGGATTATTTGTTGACACTAAACTTTTATGTTGGTAACACTGTTTTTTAAGTTTAAATGACACACAGAGATGCCAGTAGGAAAATAAAATGAAATTTTGAACGACTTTTAGTAACTTTAGGGGCCTTTAATCCAACACTACAAGTTGGTACTACCTTATCCCCGATAGATGTACTACACCTGAAAAGAAAGGTAAATGGCTACTTAACTCACCAGTAGAATAACATTTGGACTTCAACTTCGGAAGGACCTGTTACGATAAAAAAAAAATCCTGAGATTCGGCATCGACTTCAAAGTAAAATACTAGTTCCGAACTTTGTGCTTACTCAATTTTTATCTGGACATGGGAAATTCACGCCATAATTTGAGCAATTTTATATCACTACCGGTATTCTAAATGACTATACATGCTTTAGTGGATCCTCTCAAACCTGCTTTTCGACTGCCCTGCTTTTGAAAGAGAAAGACTTACGGTATTATAAAATGTCACCTGAGTTTCTGCAATAATGAACTGACAAATCCTCTGCATCCTATATTTAAAATATAATGTAGTTATTCTCATTTTCTTACATTCATCCATCATATCTTCCTATTCTGTAATTGTCAAACTATAACCCTGGGCAAAATAAGGTTCCTTCTATGTTTTGGAAACTCAATTAATTGATAAAAAAATAGATTTACTACCTTTCAAGTAAGTTCCAATAGCAACACATAGCTGTCTCTACAGCAGTGGTTCTGCGGACCACTCGGCCTGAAATTGAATCATGTACGGACCTCCCCAATACACCTAATCAGTTGTAACCCTTCCTCAATAACACCTATTTAAACATATTTCAATTCAAAATCTGATAGACATCGCCGCGAATACATTCGCACACCGTTTTCGAAATCCCCACTTATTGGCCACTTTTTTATAAGTGCTGGTGCACCCTTTTCTCCCGCCGACCACTCCCGAGGCACTCGCGGAAAACCTGTGGTCCGCAGACCACCGGTTAAGAACCACTGCTCTACAGTAATGAACTAGAATGCATAGGACTAGATAAATGACGAACACTTGTTGCCATGGTAACCACCAGATATCTGTGTCTGTTTTTGTCCACTCTAATCACAGATAGACCCTAGTCTTAAAACATATCCATGTTAATACTCCTAGAGAAGGGTTTCCATACAAAACACGTGGTAGGGTGCCCCATCACGGAGCTATCACTCGTGGTTAGCCTCTTCAATATCTTTAAACCTTGTATGGACTTACCGTTGGGTACTAAATGATCTGTGCAGTTGCAGAGCTTGACCTTTTTCTTGGATCGGCATTCCACGATACAGCCAGAGTAGCTGTAATACGGGTATACCCAGAGAAAGTTCTCGTTCGGAAAACGACAGTCACGCCGATCAAGGCTGACATCTGATACTCCCCTGTCATTAAAGATCTCCTTTACCTGCAATTGACAAAACACCACAATAAATCAGGGGTTGGCTACAAATCATTTATGGTCAATCACAAAGCACTTGACGTAACCCAGTGTTGAGCTCTATGAGTCGTCGGATTTTTAAGAGCGTTAAAATCCCTCAGTATGCCTTCCATTGGAGGGGAAGTAAAGCCAGCGGGTCCATGTCATAGATTTATGGCATGATAAAGAACCTACCACTACAATTGTTAATGTGTAGCCAAATTTGTAGGTTATATTTTGTTAGAAACGCTCTATCAAGTTCCAACATTCGCAGCTAGGTGTCAGTGACAGTGGAATCTGGTAGCCAAAGTTGGAACTACTTGAAGATGAACATGCTCATTCAACTTCATTCATTTCATCTTAACCACACGCGACGGTACTTGTAGCTCACCCTATGGGTGGCCGCATAGAAGCAGCTACAAACCCTGGTGAGCCGAACATGCCCTCGGACACTCCCGGCACTCAAAGTCATACAATAAATAAATAAATGTGACTATGTTATCCTTTTTGTAATTTTAACTATAGGGAAACTTAATTTCCAGATGAGCTTTGTATTTACGGTATTAAGGATAAAATGTTAACGCATTTTGCCATGAAGTAACTAAACTCAACTGTTTGGACATGTTTGACTCAAATTCTATTTTATTTTTCTAAATATTATTTAGGGATCAAACATTCACATAGCTTTTACCTTCCAATAGGCCCGCCCTCTAAAAGTTCACGAACGGTCGCGCATATATGAGAGATACTCACCTAGGTTTATCTCGCTGCCGGCCATAAAAATGGGAGGTCTAAGATTTCAGACTTGGCACTGAAGCATTGGTGCCAAAACTAAAAAACCAACCCATGTATTTATACACAACATGGGATTTAATGTTATTAAAGTGTTAAATGATAATATTGAGCCCGCTGAGCACATGTTCGGTGATATTTTTCATTGCAACGCATTTTGTTAATGGGATGCATCATCCTAGAACGCACCCAAAGACCAGGCATATCAGCAGTGACACTTGGAGATAATAATGGTTGCACTTTTGACTTGGAAGAAATCCACTATATTTTTATCTGAGTCCTTATTAACATGTCTCAACTTCCTACAAGGCTCAGATCATCGCATTTCGTCATTCTGCATATTCAAAACATTCTGGTGAATGTATTTTTATTTTACGGCAAGGTATTATCATCGCACACACGCGAACCAGAAGGAATTAGTCGCTGAACGACTCAAGTATTTGCTATATCCCGCAACGAGGAACAACGCTCTACGCACTCGAGTATGGTTTACCGTCCATATAAGACTTGTGGTATAGTCCGTCTTGCTAAGACGAGGAAACAGTCCGCCAGTAGGCGAAGAATATAATCAACGTGCATCAAGTGTTATTGAGCACTTATTTGTGTGCCAATCGAGTGGAAATTAAAGCCTGTATGTGCTTCAGTGATAATTTCAGTAAATTTGTTGAAAACAGCGAATATTTTTGCGCCGTGGAACACAACATTTTTACCACGTGCTTGTCAAAATTCTATGTCCATGAGGGACCCGAAATATGTTAAAATATGTGAACAAGTAATCGTTCAAGTGCATTATTTAAATGCCACAAGTTGTGAAAATTATTATGGCCGCTAATGCGAGCAAATTCAACCGTGGATTACTTAGATGCCACGAGATTCAGTGATTGTAAAATCTGTGAAGTGAAAAGCAGATAGTGCATGGGCAATTTTGATAACATCTGCGCTGTGTAGAATCTGTGAATCTATTTCTACAGAAATATTAGCTTCAGTGAAAAGCTGTGTCACAATTACATATTTTTCAAGTGAATATTTATCATCCACTATGCATCATTCTACTGACACGTGTTCGAAGTGATTAACTACTTATCTTCGATGGGGATGATGATGTAAAGGAACCCCATGATGTGAAGGAGCCGTTCTAAGGAACTACAACATGACGGAAGATCCAGAATTACCGCTCGAGAAGAAGATGAACGTGCCGGACCAAGAAGAATGACCACTGCCACGATGGGAGAGAAGCAGACGACTACATTACGTCAACGATGAGGACGCATCAAGACCCTGGTCATGGATAAGGCCTATGATGGAGGCTTAGTTTGGACAACCCTTGTCCGGAAGCCAGAAGATAAATTGTACCCCTCAGTTTGTTGGAAAGAACGAGGTGTAGATGCCTCAATTCAGTGAGTCAGTCCATACTCTTCTTGTACGATTCTTTTTGTGGTAGAGTAGTTTAGTAGAAACAACCGAACTTATCGTGACAGCCATTAGGTAGGATTTAGTATTTTTAGCACTCGTTTTTGTCTTTCACTTACAGTGATTGTGATCACACACTGTGATTGAACTCAGTTCAATCAGGTGCATTTTTTTGGACGTCAAAATATGTCAAGTCTTTTCGCATACTAAAAGTGACTGTAGTTTTTGAACTACCTTGTTTAACCCTGGTATGGGGGATTTTTGTGTATAGTTTTCTTTGACATGACGATTGGACGTCATTGTCAGTGTTATTAGTCGTGACACCCATTATTTTAACTGTATGCCATGCCACCGATTTCTTTAGATTAGACCGTATCAGTAGATGGTCGACTGTAACTATCAATTTTCTAACTAAGCTATAATATTTAATTCAGATGATCTTTGAGGCCATCCAGTTCTCAGTGAAGAACACAGTCAGGGAATTAACTTCTATGCAGTGGAGCATCGAAGCCTGTACTCAACGTATCATTAGCAAACTCAGCAGATGTGAGAATTTGCGTATTTTTCTGTATTTATTTGTGTCAAGTGATCAGACACTGAGCATTTATGAAGTGACATATCTGTCAATATCAAAGACATTCAGATTCAGTAACATTGCTATCTTTTACTATTCTTTGTTTGGAAGGACATGTTACGTCTTATTGTGTATATTTTTATGGCGTGCTTTTACGCAGTACAATTATGTGATTTAAATGTTATACTGGGATAATTTACAAGGCCAGTTTCTCATAGGACATTCTTTGAAGAGAGCTGCTACCTTCAGTTAAATCTAGTGTTTTGTTATAGCCGTCCCATGTGACAGCAAGTTACGAGCCTAGCTCAGTGTCACGGACAGGTACTGACATTTCCCAGCATACACCGAGTGCACTCAAATGTGAGACAGACTTACTCAGACCTTTGACAAATGCTTATAGCATTCCTTACTGTCATTTTTTTAAATTTCATTTATAGGTCAAGGTCTAGGCAGCCATTTTGTGTTGATAAGATGTTTTTTCTTATGATGAATTATTGGCAAACACCACACGATTGATCGCTACTGCAGCGACTACTCTCTGACACTATTAGAGAGTGTACATTTATATTCTCTTAAGGTTTATTCTTTATTGTGAGTCTGGTGATAGACACCCTAGTTTGAGGCTATTCATGTATTCAGTGCTGGTAATGCACGTATGTCCAGACTTTGTTCTGTAGACTTGTTATTTACGGCAGGTGACTGATGTGTGTCCCAGGCCTACCCGAGGTTAATCATGTGAGCCGCGCGCCACTGATAACTTGTGTTATTGTTTGTCCGAGCGATGGGAGCTCGATGAAGGTATTTCCGACTTTTATGTCGATGTGACAGCAGATAATTGATCTTGCACGAGACGCTACTGCTGATGCCAGGTGTCTAGGAACGTCAGCAATATCGCCATAAACCGACAATGAATTAAACATACGAAAATAATAATAAAGCGCATAATTATTCTAAACGAGCCGATAACTAATAGTTTATTTATGTTAAACTTGAAATGCATGCATTTTGGACCTGCTGACTGACATATTGTTGATGATTTACATTTCCTGATGGAAGTAACCTAGGACAGATGACACAATTTTTGATCGACGGAGTGTTGCTTAAACGTGAGTTCTTAGCTGGTGGAGCTCGACAGTCATGCGATGTAAGTCGTAGTTTTAACTACGCCATTGCCAACCTAAATAACACTCAGTTAGATGGCATTGGTTACAAAGAGTATCCCAAGGTGCAGGCAGGAATATAATATGAATTTGGTCTTGTGTTTTATTTATTATTACAATGTGTGTAAATCCAATGTTTACCTTGTTGTGCTGATGAGCACATTGTGATAAGATTGTATTTAACATTTTTTATGGCTTGTCATGTAGCTTTTGATGTAATAGTTTTTGCTTTACGGACGTCATCGCCGTAAATTTTGTATTAATTGTCAGGACTTTGCTAAAATGATTAACGTTAAATGTAAATAAGGAAATGGTATCATCGTAACTTAGATTTGTTTTTGCCACCCTTTTAAATGTAGATTCTGTTAATAACTTGAACTTTGTAACTTGAATTAGGGTTTCTTTTCGTACCATTTTCCTAGCTTTGCTGTTATTGCTTATCTTTGTAATTAGGTCTTTCGCGAGAGTTTACCTTAGTTTACAGGTAGGGCCCTGTTCTTTATTTTTCTTTGTTTATTAGTTTGCGGATTAGCCGATATAAACCCTCCTAACTAGGATAGGTGCTTGCAAATTTTAAAATAAATGTTTTCGCAAGTTCTACGTAAGTCTGGATGTTTCCTTTCTCAGCCTAGTTCTTTAAGGTGTACTTTCTTTGGCTGTCTATGACCTTAGCAACCATGTTACCACAGATCCCATGGATCATAGTTTCTCGTGCCGCTCTAGCCTATAAGAAATTCATCTGATCCTCTCGGCACATGGGTCCGGCAGTTGAGGTGTCTCTGAAGTCATTTCGGTTGTTGGCAAACCTGACAGCTCCTCTGACGGGCATATATACTTCTTTTCTCTTTATTGGCACCCAACTGGTTGTACCGATGTTGACATGGTGGCCTTCAGCTCAATGTTATTTTAAGAGGATCTTGTATTGATTAAAGGTAAATTGACTGGACTGGGACGAACTTAGAAAGTCGTACTGCAGATCAATTGACCGCATGGCATTCGTGCGTGATTTAAGTCCATGGGGCGAGGCTTTGTAGTGTTGATAATTGCAGGATAGATTATTCTTTGATGATGCCTCATCCTAATTAGAGTAATACTTTGCTTTGGTTGTTGTTGTTGTTGTTGTTGTTGTTGTTGTAAATGTAGAAGCACTTAGTTTGCATACTCCAGCAGTAGTTGTGATGTTTATTTAAATGAAGGCAAGCTTTCTGCCACAAAAGTATCTTAGTCATAGTTGTAAGTTTCCTTATGAATTGCTCCTTCTGTTTCTCACTGAAATTGTATTAACTTGCCATGGATGAGGAGACCATTCGTCGTGTGATGGAGGAGATGATGGCTGGTGTTTACGCCAATCTCCAGCAAATTAATACTGACTTAGGTGAAGTTAGGCAGGAAGTTGGAACTGTCTGAGGTGACGTAGGTGAAGTCCGAGGTGACTTGGGCCAATTCCTGGGTGACATGGGTGTGAACACTCAAAATGTAAATCAAGTTAGCGTTGATCTAAACAATGGTAGGGTCGATTTAGAGGCCAACACGCAAACTGTAAATCAAGTCAGAGGTGACTTATACAATGTTAGGGCTGATCTAAAGCAGGTCAGGGCTGACATAGATGCACACGGAGAGGAGGCTAGGAATAACCTTACAGCAGGTTTTGCCGCGGTTAGGTTGATGTCTTGCGACACCAACAGAATGCCAACCGACGAATTGATAATTTAACTGACCAAATGAATCGTGCTGAGGAGGCTGTTCAGACCAAATTAGGCGATCATACCGCTCAACTTCAGGCAACCATGGAAAGAGTCAAAATTGATAGGAGGGCTGACTTGGACCATACGAGGGAAGAGTTTGGTAACCGGTTAACACACGTCGAGGGATTTATGGGCACTGTTAAGAGGGACATTGCTACAGTTAACGTAGGTTTGACGCTGATGAGAGGGGCAGCCTACGGAGTTAACCGTAACGTTAAAGCCATCACTGATGACATGGTAGTATTCATGGAAGAGCTTGCGACCAACACGAAGAAGGTTACTCAGTTAACGAACACCGTGGGAAAACTGCGCGAAACCATGAATACACATAGAGAGGAGAACAAAGTTGACATATGCTTTTGAGGGGTGACCTCACAGAGCACAAGCACATTGTGGAGGCTTAGGTAGCCAGCGTTCGCGACGAAGTTAAATAGCTTAGGGGAGACGTCGCAGAAGTAAAGGATGAAGTGTTCGAGGTCAAGGACAACGTGTCAAAATTCGAAGAAGAGGTCGAATCAATGACGAAAAGGTTAGAAGAAGTTGTCGTGACTGAACGTTTGCAACTCAGTTACAACTTAAGAACAGCTAACAGAGAAGTTGACACTAATCTTAAGGGGAAAATAGAGAGAATTGAACTGCAACTCTATGAACTGGGTAGAAAAACTGACGTAAAGACTATTCCAGGCTTAGAGCTAATAGAAAGACGTCTTGATAAGATAGAATCCCAACCGAAAGAAACACACGCTTCTATGTTTTCGGCTGATGCTCAGACTACACCAGGACCACTGTTCACTAATTCGACACCGTCTTGTACCTAACCTAGCGCACCACCTGAACCGCTACCATTTCAGTTTGCAAATACAAAAAAAAATCAACCCCTGGCACTATACAGCCCATGACGGGCTAAGGCCGACCAAGCGACCGCTGCTCAGCCATTTGGCCTGCAGATATTGGGGTGACGCGTGATCAGCGTGCCGGGTCCCCTCGGCCGTTAATCCTGGTTTTCGTGATCGGGGCGCTGTCTCACTGTCAGACAGCTAATTGTCCTCAAGAGGCTGAGTGCACCCCGTTCCAACCCTCACGTCAGTTTTAAAATCCCTGACGGAGCCGGGGTTCATACCCGGGCCTCCGGGTGAGAGGCAGGCGCGCTACCCCAACACCACGGGGCCGGCTCAGTTTGCAAATACAACACCGAATCCCATGTCAACATCATCATTTTCGAAACCACACTTTGGTGTTACTACGACTAATAGAGCAGACGTGCCAACCTTGAATTACGCTGCAAATCCATTCAGACCCGCACATGCACAACAGAGCCAAGGAACAGACGTGCCAACTTTGAATTACGCTGCAAATCCATTCAGACCTGCACAGGTACAACAGAACCAAGGCAACGTTATGATTGTACGTTCCAGATAAGAGCAACCGGTTCGTTTCTCAGGCACTGGAAGTGGTATAACCCCAGTGGAATTCTTGGCAAATGTAGACAGTTATTTACGAGACACGATGGTAACAACGGAGAGAGAGCTCAGAATCATAGAGCGTCTTCTCGAAGGGCAAGGCAGTACGTGGTTTAGGGCCTTTCGATACTCCTTTACAGGCTACCACGACTTCAGAGAAGCCTTGCTCTGAACGTATTGGTCAAGTGACATTCAGCAAAGTATTCGTGCTGAAATGTACACTCGACGATACAGCTCTAATACACCTACACACTATGCAAATTACTTTGCAACGCAATTGGCGAAACTTCTCTGTCTCCAACCCCCATTGTCAGAACTGGATCTTGTCAACACCAAAGTTTGGCAATACCCAGCTGATGTTCGGCACGTGTTGATTGCTGCAGGAGCAACAACGTTCCAACAATGTGACCAAATACTTAGACGTTTGGATGCGAACACCGAACAATTCACAACTCACAGACCAACGAAAGGAGAGACACGCCACGTGAACTTGAGAACCGTGGATAAGGTTAGTCAGACTCCACAACAGACTCAGACGCAAAACAACCAATATCAACGTGAGAAATACGGTCGAAATCAGTGGAATTGGAATGGGATTCCATACGCTAGACTGACAACAGAATAATAGAGCTTATTGGAACTAGATATTCGATCTAGGGACGAACGAGAACCGTCGTCAAGATAACGACCGCGTGGGAACAGAAACAAACCACGAGGAGGAAACATTCGTCGAGATTAATGCTACAGTGGGGGATATCAACGTGATCGTGACCCCAGATATAGGGCAGATCGTGATTGGAGAGGGCGTGCACGGGAGAGTCGTGAATACATTCGACAGCACCATGAACAGCGAGAAGAGGTTGAACAAATACAAACGCCTAGGGAAGACTCGCACCCGAAGAAGAACCGCCAGACTGTGGTGGAAGACGTCCACCAGATTGATGTAGTTCGGAAGATTAGATACCAGAGACCAGAGCAGAGGCAAAAGGAATGGAACGCCACTGCCGAGAAGTATTATATCTCACCAGAGATGAGTTCGAGAGAATACGAAGAGAAAGCGCGACGATAATTCGAGAAGATCGCAGGAGAGAGAACCGCCGACGAGAGGACGATGAAGAAGGAATTGGAGATCTTCTCGAGGAGGAGTCAGAATTAAGAATTGAACCACCGAGGGAATTTGTTTCCTGTTGACGAACGACGCTGACGAACGACGATACTCAAGAAATGAACCACCGAGGGAATTAGGAAAAATATCACCATGCTTGATTTGGACTTTGAGTCAAATAAAAATGCTTTCCTTCAGTTTTATTTGAAACGACGGAGGGGCAGATGAGCCCGCTGAACTCATGCTCAGTGATATTTTTCATTGCAACGCATTTTGTTAATGGGATGCATCATCCTAGAACGCACCCAAAGACCAGGCATATCAGCAGTGACACTTGGAGACAATAATGGTTGCACTTTTGACTTGGAAGAAATCTACTATATTTTTATCTGAGTCCTTATTAACATGTCTCAACTTCCTACAAGGCTCAGATCATCGCATTTCGTCATTCTGCATATTCAAAACATTCTGGTGAATGTATTTTTATTTTACGGCAAGGTATTATCATCGCACACACGCGAACCAGAAGGAATTAGTCGCTGAACGACTCAAGTATTTGCTATATCCCGCAACGAGGAACAACGCTCTACGCACTCGAGTATGGTTTACCGTCCATATAGGACTTGTGGTATAGTCCGTCTTGCTAAGACGAGGAAACAGTCCGCCAGTAGGCGAAGAATATAATCAACGTGCATCAAGTGTTATTGAGCACTTATTTGTGTGCCAATCGAGTGGAAATTAAAGCCTGTATGTGCTTCAGTGATAATTTCAGTAAATTTGTTGAAAACAGCGAATATTTTTGCGCCGTGGAACACAACATTTTTACCATGTGCTTGTCAAAATTCTATGTCCATGAGGGACCCGAAATATGTTAAAATATGTGAACAAGTAATCGTTCAAGTGCATTATTTAAATGCCACAAGTTGTGAAAATTATTATGGCCGCTAATGCGAGCAAATTCAACCGTGGATTACTTAGATGCCACGAGATTCAGTGATTGTAAAATCTGTGAAGTGAAAAGCAGGTAGTGCATGGGCAATTTTGATAACATCTGCGCTGTGTAGAATCTGTGAATCTATTTCTACAGAAATATTAGCTTCAGTGAAAAGCTGTGTCACAATTACATATTTTTCAAGTGAATATTTATCATCCACTATGCATCATTCTACTGACACGTGTTCGAAGTGATTAACTACTTATCTTCGATGGGGATGATGATGTAAAGGAACCCCATGATGTGAAGGAGCCGTTCTAAGGAACTACAACATGACGGAAGATCCAGAATTACCGCTCGAGAAGAAGATGAACGTGCCGGACCAAGAAGAATGACCACTGCCACGATGGGAGAGAAGCAGACGACTACATTACGTCAACGATGAGGACGCATCAAGACCCTGGTCATGGATAAGGCCTATGATGGAGGCTTAGTTTGGACAACCCTTGTCCGGAAGCCAGAAGATAAATTGTACCCCTCAGTTTGTTGGAAAGAACGAGGTGTAGATGCCTTAATTCATTGAGTCAATCCATACTCTTCTTGTACGATTCTTTTTGTGGTAGAGTAATTTAGTAGAATCAACCGAACTTATCGTGACAGCCATTAGGTAGGATTTAGTATTTTTAGTACTCATTTTTGTATTTCACTTACAGTGATTGTGAGACACCCTGTGATTGAACTCAGATCAATCAGGTGCATTTTATTGGACGTCAAAAGATGTCAAGTCTTTACGCTTACTAAACGTGACTGTCGTATTTGAACTGCCTTGTTTAGTGTATAGTTTTCTTTGACATGACGATTGGACGTCATTGTCAGTGTTATTATTCGTGACACCCATTATTTTAACTGTATGCCACGCCACCGATTTCTTTAGATTAGACCGTATCAGTAGATGGTCGACTGTAACTATCAATTTTCTAACTAAGCTATAATATTTAATTCAGATGATCTTTGAGGCCATCCAGTTCTCAGTGAAGAACACAGTCAGGGAATTAACTTCTATGCAGTGGAGCATCGAAGCCTGTACTCAACGTATCATTAGCAAACTCAGCAGATGTGAGAATTTGCGTATTTTTCTGTATTTATTTGTGTCAAGTGATCAGACACTGAGCATTTATGAAGTGACATATCTGTCAATATCAAAGACATTCAGATTCAGTAACATTGCTATCTTTTACTATTCTTTGTTTGGAAGGACATGTTACGTCTTATTGTGTATATTTTTATGGCGTGCTTTTACGCAGTACAATTATGTGATTTAAATGTTATACTGGGATAATTTACAAGGCCAGTTTCTCATAGGACATTCTTTGAAGAGAGCTGCTGCCTTCAGTTAAATCTAGTGTTTTGTTATAGCCGTCCCATGTGACAGCAAGTTACGAGCCTAGCTCAGTGTCACGGACAGGTGCTGATATTTCCCAGCATCCACCGAGCGCACTCAAATGTGAGACAGGCTTACTCAGACCTTTGACAAATGCTTATAGCATTCCTTACTGCTGGTTTTTGTATTTCATTTATAGGTCAAGGTCTAGGCAGCCATTTTGTGTTGATCAGATGCTTTATCTTATGATGAATTATTGGCAAACGCCACACGCTTGATCGCTACTGCAGTGACTACTTTTTGACACTTTTAGAGTGTGTACATTTATATTTTCTTAAGGTTTATTCTTTATGGTGAGGCTAGTGATATACACCCTTGTTTGAGGCTATTCATGTATTCAGTGCTGGTAATGCACGTATGTCCAGACTTTGTTCTGTAGACTAATTATTTACGGGAGGTGACTGATGTGTGTATCTAGGCCTACCCGAGGTCAATCATGTGTGCCGCGCGCCACTGATAACTTGTGTTATTTTTTGTCCGAGCGATGGGAGCTCGATGAAGGTATTTCCGACTTTTATGTCGATGTGACAGCAGATAATTGATCTCGCACGTGACGCTACTGCTGATGCCAGATGTCTAGGAACGTCAGCAATATCGCCATAAACCGACAATGAATTAAACATACGAAAATAATAATAATAAAGCGCATAATTATACAAAACGAGCTGATAACTAATTGTCTATTTCTGTTAAACTTGAAATACATGCATTTTGGACCTGCTGACCGACATCTTGTTGATGATTTACATTTCCTGATGGAAATAACCTAGGACAGATGACACTATTTTTGATCGACGGAGTGTTGCTTAACCGTTAGTTCGTAGCTGGTGGAGATCGACACTCATGCGATATAAGTCGTAGTTTTAACTACGCCATTGCCAACCTAAATAACACCCACTTAGATGACATGGGTTTCAAAGAGTATTCCAAGGTGCAGGCAGGAATATTATATGAATTTGGTCTTGTGTTTTATTTATTATTACAATGTGTGTAAATCCAATGGTTACCTTGTTGTGCTGATGAGCACATAGTTGATAAGAGAGTATTTAACATTTTTATGGCTTGTCATGTAGCTTTTGTTGTAATTTTTTTGCTTTACGGACGACTTCGCCGTAAATTTTGTATTAATTGTCAGGACTTAGCTAAATTGATTAACGTTAAATGTAAATTAGGAAATGGTATCAGTAGGGGGGTAGTGAGAGTTCCAAATAGTGTCATGGCCGCTGTGTGATTCCAAGCCAATATCTCGCGAACCCATGGTCGGATGTTGACAAATGAGGTGTCGTTGGACTCGGGTTGACGTCCTCTTTCCAATGGACTACTCATTTCAACCCCTAAATAAAACCTACCCCTACTAGGGGGTGAAATTGCAATTTTTTTGTGAAAGTCTCTTTTCAAATGCGACATGTATAAGGTGCGCTGCTAAAATGAACTGAAATGTTGTTGCTCATATAGCGCATGCGTTTTTCTGGCTGCTGCTATGGATTAACATTTTTGTTTTTGTTTTATACGCACGCGCACTTGGGATTTTGGTAAGACAGCGAGCTCTTTGAAAAAAATGATTGATAAGAAGGGGTTTTGGTGGTGAGGAGAGAGCCAGATAGTCGCCTACTTTCCTACGAAGTTTGCCGATATCTCTCGAACGCAAAGTCGGATTTGGACGTGTGGCGTGTCAAATCGCTTGTCTCAAAGCCCTATATATGCTATTAATAGGTTAAAGATTTGAGGATGAGGGAAACAGGCTTTTTTCTTGGGGTAAAACCATGATTTTAGACTTTTTCCGATATGTCACGAATGCATGGTCAGATTTGGTCCTATGGCGTGTCAAATGGCTTGTCTCGAAACCCTCTTTATTTTGGTAATAGGTTAAAGTTTTTGAGAATGAGGGAAACAGAATGTTTTGGGGTTAAACCGTGATTTTAAACTTTTTGCTATATCTCGCGAACCAATTATGCTAGAGGCGTGTACGACGGGTCCAAGGACTCGGAGTGACGTCCTCTTTGCTATGGACCACTCGATATAGTTTTAAAAAATTTGGAAACGCGATTTTTGGGTAAACAAGTGTTTTTTGTGAGTAGTGGTTTTGTGAGAGTTCTAAATCCTCCTCCTCCTCGCCCTCCTCACAAGATGGCGGCGGCCCGATATCTCTCGAACGCATGGTCGGATTTTGACAAATGAGGTGTCATTGAACTCGGGCTGATCACCCCTTTTCAATCGACAACATATCTCCACCCCAAAATAAAACCTACCCCTACTAGAGGGTGAAAATGTATTTTTTTTAGAGAATCTCTCTTTCCAACTGCAACTTGTGAGAGTTTAAATGCCGATATGGAATGAAATGTTGTTCTACACATGAGACATGTGTGCGGAGGAAAGCCACTGTGAATTAGCATGCCCACTCATAGCTTTTGTAAGAGGGTGGGGGGGAGCGGATCCCTGTGGATGGGTTATTGTTGACGGGTCATTATTGGCGGGGTCATTGTTGACGGGTCATTGTTGACGAGTCCCTGTGGACGGGTCCTTGTTGACGGGTCCCTGTTGACAGGTCATTTTTGACAGGTCATTGTTGACGGGTCATTGTTGACGGGTCCTTGTTGATAGGTCCCTGTTGACAGGTCCTTTTGACTAATCCCTTTAGACCGGTCCCTTTGGACTGATCCCTAATGCTATGATGAATTTAAACGTTGTTCCACATGAAACGCAAGCGAAGGGCCGATCGCTACTATGAATTGACATGTTTTTTGTTTTTGTTTTTACGCATTTGCACTTTGGGTTTTTGTAAGAGGGCGGGCTTCTTGAATATAGATTCATAGATGAGTTATTTTTTTTAAATTAACCAAAAGATCCAAAACTAATAGGTCATTAGCCTTGAACCGTTTTTATCAGGTTCATTATTTTTTGTCATATTATTATTATTATTATTATTATTATCATCATTTCCTTCATGTCGCATTATTGTGACATACGTTTCTCTGTCTTACCTACTGCGTTCAAACTTTGTAATTCTGCGTAAATGTTTCGCCAGATGGTGAAACTTTTCACCCCTACTGACACAGTTTTACCATTGGTTGAAGCATAACTTGTTGCTAAGCTTTGCTTCTCCCATTGGCCCCCTTTATGTTCTGGAGAGGGGATGTTCTACGACTTATTTTTCTCGAGCGCGTTACTGCGTTCCTTAAAGGAAAGTTGTTTCCTTCTATTTTTGGGCCGTCATGTAAGACGGACGTGTGTGCACGTGTCGGGCTTTTGCCCGCACCCAGAAAGCAACTAAATGTAAGTACGATTCAGTCATTGAATTTATCTAACTTGAGGTCTTTCTAAATTTCTATTTCTCCATATTTTTTTCATTTTGTGTCCCCTTTGATTCACATACAATTTCCCTTCCTTATGATGATGTGAATTCGATCCATGAACCCAAGTCCCTTCGCCTTTGTTTACGTTAGTTTAGCGAAGTCTCTGTGTTTATTTGTCATCCCTCCCTTTCATGTATTCGGTTTTATTTTTACGTAAATCTCTCAGGTCTGAAATATCTGCTATTTTTCTACGAGGCTTAATTATGCTCTGAATTGCGTCACCACCTGGTTCGGCGTTCTTTTATGACGACCTACGGTGGATTGTCGCATCAGAGCCTTGTTTTTATGGATGGAATCGGCGAAGTTACGGAGCTGAGTCTCACGTCTTCAGTCAGATCCTCCCTCTGTTTTATTGAAATGTATGCGAGCGATGGTCAAGGTGCTAATCACTGTCCATGCGCCGCATTACTTTCTTTATTTCATCGTATGTCGTTGTGATTCGGCATTTCTACCTCTGTGTAAGCCTACATCTTCCTACGAAGCATATTTCTTAGCTGATTGATTTTTTTTCTTTTATTTCCTGTCCCGGTAATGTCACGTAATTTAATGTAATTTTCATTTCGTTTATTTTTATGTGTTAATTTTGTGTTAATTCCTCTGACTTCGTTATATTACGTAACTCAGTGTCATACCCCCACCCCCCGTTACCCCACATACGCACTCCTCCAATCCCCACCACTTTCACCCCCTTCCCCATGAGCGTCTGAGCTCTGATTTTGGCGCTGGACAGTCTAGTCCAGATCATGTCGTCTCTGTAAGTAGTCGCTCTTGTAATCTATCCCACGAATTTCTTTAATTTCTTTAATTTTGCTTCATCTTTATTAAGTTTTATTATTGAATCGCGTTTTCAATTAGTTGCTTTTATGATTTGAATTTATTTCTAGATTCCTTTTATTTTATATTTAAGTTGTTCGTGTTTTATTTTCATTACTAATTTGTAATCAGTACACATGTGTTTATTTTATTATTAATATATTTTTATTCAGTAAGTACAATATTTGCTTCTGTCTTATGATTTCTCGTATTTGAGTTCCTCGTTTGTCTTTCGATTCGACTTAGTCTTGGTTTCGCACTGTAGCGAAGTTACGACTAACACGGTCTCTGGGACACTTGCTCTATTACTTAAGTTTAATTTTTCCTTTTGATTTTACCTTAAACCTTTGTTCTGGTTTACTTTCTGTGGAAGTCATTTTTCTTTCGATTCGGAATCTTGGGCCCAGCACGCATCGAAAGAGACATCCTTTCCCCGCTCCTTAGCGATCCTGTTTAAGTTGTTGTTTTCGTTTCCACTGTATTCCTCATGCCTCTGCTATTTTGTTTAACGTAAAAGCACAAGCGGTGCAGCTTTTAATATCTCATGAATCAATAAGGCTAGGGACTTGTATGAGAGGTCGTTGGACTTGGGGTGACATTCTGTTTCTTAATGTATTATTCATTTTTGTCAAAAGGGCCTAACTGCACTTTTGTTAATATCTCGCTAACTAATAATCAGAGAGGGTCAAGTGAGGTGTCATGGGACTCAAGATGGTCAACCCTTTTCCATGACCAACGAATTTACCGAAAAGACCTAAAACAGCAAGGTCATTGACCTATGATTTTATAAACTAATAATCGGAGAGGGTCAAGTGAGGTGTCATAGGACTTAGAATGGTTATCCCTTTCCCATGACCAATGAATTTACTCCAAAAATCCAAAACAGTAAGGCCAATAACCTGAGATTTTATAAACTAATATGGGGTCGATAACCTAGATGTTAGACCCCTTAAAACATCAATTATTATTATTATTATTATTATTATTATTATTATAAACTAATAATCGGATATCAACGTGTGAGGTTTCATAGGACTTAGAATGGTCAACCCTTTCCCATAGCCAATGAATTTACCCAAAATACTCAATATATATCAAGGTCATTGACCCGAGATTTTATAAACTAACAATCGGATACGAACATGTGAGTTGTTTACCATATGTGATGAAACATAGCTTGGTAGAGAAAGAATTAGTGTAGGCTACATGTATGGTGACTGACAAGACTTTCAATATTGGAACTTGTTTTCAGATCAGACTGTAGTAAGAGAGAGTATAGGTTGCAGGCATGGGTTAATAAATGACAAACGGTGTACACAAAATCTGATTTATTGATTCAAGAATTAAGAGTAGACTATCTTTAATTGATCGGTTAAAGAGGATAGCTAAAGAAACAAAATGGTGACTACATTGAACTAAACTGAACCAAGCTGAATCAAACCCAACCAAACCGAACCAAACCTAATCGAAAACAAGCCAAGGGTTTAATTGTAAAACTTGTGGGAGAATGTGGTCATTGGTAATGTCAAAAAGGAAAGGGATAACGCTCTACCTATAGAGGGTAAGGTAAAGCTAGTGCATGGTGCTAATCCACACATCCAAGTACATGAACCACACACAACTATCCTATGCAGTTTTTATGGGTTGACTGTTAAAACTTGCTCAGTGGTTACTGGGACAAGATGGTCGCTACACACAACAAGCTTTAAATACCTGAGGCTAATAATCTATACACACACTCACACACACTTATTCTAAACTAAACTGTCTTGCCGACAGAGCTCACACAGTAGGCAAATGACAGAAATGCTTGGCTAACAGAAATACAATCATTTTCGGTTGTCTAATGTTACCAGCTAAACATTACGTGCTATAGTGGTGAGCACATGTGCCTCTTTCACTGGAGATCTTAACTCGATTTCTAGCTCTAAGGCCTAGAACTAATCAAACTAAGAAAAAAGGGTATGGTGACGCAGTGGATAAACTGTTAGCCTTTCACTAAGGTAGACTAGGGTTTGATTTTAGGTTAATATACATGTCATAAGCAAATAAAAGCAGAGATAATGTTTAAAACTGATTACACTTGTCTCTTTTCAAATTATTACTTAGATTACAAATACAAACGTGGACTGGGTTTGACATACAGTTAATGCTTCCTATCACATACTAGACTGTAAGAAAGCCAAACAAGCAAAAGGCGTAGGTAGAGCAGTGGTAAAATCGCTATGTGTAGAGAAATACCTAACGGTTTTATGAACTGGCAACGGTATGTCGCATAAACAGTGCAGGATACAATCCAGCAACCATAATTTTTATCTTGTGGACAAGAGAAAACATATATAGAGAGAAAGATATATAGAAAGCTTGTGTATGTGTGGGTAGCATTGGTTGTTTGACCAGAGAAAATACGGTGAGGTAGGGTGGGGAGAGGGAGAATTAGCACTTATATATGAATGGAAAATAGATTTTTTTCAATCGTTTTGTTTTTCAAATGCAGTGGTAGATAGTCGTTATGTTGTAAAACATTCTTACTTGCAGTAGTAATAAGCCTCTATGGTTCTGCTAACACATAGATAGACTGTATTATTGCCATGGTCAAGCACTCACATTAAGATAATTTACAAAATCATAAAATGAAAAATAAAAAATCTTGTTTTGGAAATATCGTTTTTTAACATACACAAAATAAATATATAAAAAATGTGTAAACAGCAAAAATGGAAAATCCATGTTTCCACATAGACAAACTTTAAAAACCTTAAACGGACATTTAAGAAAATATATGCAAATGGAAAATTGACAAATGTGTAAATATGAAAATGGAAAAATCCATGTTTCCATATTGTACAGGCCCGGGGGGCTGTACCCCCTGAAAGCCACCCCCCATCTTTCACTAAAAACACCCTAACTGGCAACATCATAAGACCAGAACATTACCTTTACACAGCAAGAGGCGGCCACCCAGCTTGGGAGGTTAGCCAACTACTTGCGACAAATACATAAACATCTACACAACAACTAACTGGGGCAGCTACGTCGGCGGAATGCTGACCACGCAACGCCGAGAACTATAAGAAGTGGAGTCCTAATTGGAGCCATTATCTGTTATACAGTGTGCGCCGCCGAAGGCCCTAGCCGACATCTGCTCCAGTTGCATCATCAGGTGAGACTCAGCAAGTGCTCAGAATCCTTTACTTTGTGAAACACCCACTCATAATTTTGTACACTCTACTTGTATAATTACCTACATTCCCCCAAGAGGGACTTACAAATTCACGCTCACTGACCAATAAACACATGGTCAGTAAACTACACTTGTATTGTCAATTACACGCCTCTTTACATCCTCATACCCTTCCTGACCTTCGTCACGATTGACCGTGACCATAGTAGCCAGTAACTGCTTTGTCAGACTGCATTGTGTTTCCCGCACGCGACCCGACTACGTAACGTCGAGCCGCTGACATCAGCACGCCTATTGTATTACCCACACCGTCCAGCTGGCAGGCCGGTATAGTAGCCTGCATTTAGAGGTCCATCCCCTAATCAACACTTGCATCTTTGCAGGAACACCCCCTAGCGTTTAAGCACCAAACAACACACTACACTGGTAAGCTCCCAGCTACGGGAAGCTACTAACTCCCAGGAACTATCTTCCAAATCATCACAGTAACACAAGTGTTTTATCCCTAACTACCCCCCAACTAAGGGATCTAAAACATATTGGTGGAGGCGCTGCTACCACGCACAATAAGGGTAGGACTCATACAACGAGCCCTCGTGGTAGAAACGACCCGTACCGCACACAGCCAAGCGAGACTAAAATATTTTTTTCTCTCACATTACGTCCCACACTTTTTCTTTATCACACGGGGATTTGTATTACTACACCCACCCCCACCCTTCCCATACTGCAAGATCGGTGGAAATTAAATGACCACGTTTAGAACCACACTAAGAGACTTTGCGCACCATTTGTCGGCTAGTACAACTCCACTCCTGCCGAAGTTAAAAATTAAGAACAGTGACTTGATAACTGACCAGACTGCAGTACAACTTCTTAGGGAACTCGAATTCAAGGCATCAGTGATCCGCGCTCAACACTCTGCAGCGGCAGCACAAGTCACACATTTTACACGATCCCAGGCCACTGAACACAGACAAGAATCACCAATATCCAGCGCTAGTGAAGTAGATTGCCTGCCAACCCTCCACCCCCTATTGTTGCAGCAACTGCAAATCACAGAGCAGAAAACTGATAATCTGCTCGAGCCATCACACAGTTACTAGATACAGACACTGTTAAATCAGACAATCACACGACAGAGGCAGTCCTAGACTTACACACTATTTTGGAAACGGTGAAACAGGATTTAGACAGGATTGTAGACGTAGTCATATCCACACAGTTCGACAACACACCATCAATCAGTGACGACATATCAGGTGACGAGCCACCTGGTAACGTAACACAAGTGTCGTTCACGGGGAGTGAGGCTAATTACCCTCAAAACAACACAAATACCTTGTCACGCGATAGCGTAAACAGTTTAGAACCTTTACACGGCTAACGAGTGACAGACGAACAAGAAATGAACAGACACGCAGAATATCCCATGATCCACCCCACAAAGTTCACGGGGGAAGGCCAGGATCCCGAGGAATACCTCAAAGCCTTCAATAGAACGGCTCGGATCAATGGCTGGAGCGATGAAGTCAGAAAACGGCTCCTTCCTGCATACCTCACGAAGGCGGCCATGACGTGGTATGAGCTACATGATGACACCCTATAAGATGCCACATGGGAGGAAATCACTTTATTGTTGATAAGTGAATTCCAGCTCATACCAGATGATGAGGACCTGTATGACCAAATTCGACAGAGGTCACAGGGACCTAAAGAAAGCGCCCAGTCGTACGTCAACGCAAAGTTGCTAATGTGCGATAAATATAACGCAGCTATGACAAATAAGCAGAAAGTTAAGCTGCTAATGCAGGGCTTCAGACCATCCATCGTGGACAAGTTGTGCATTATGAACAACCCCACGGTCCAACACATGCTGAATAACATAAAGATAATAGAGGCAGGGAAAAAGATCACGGAAAAAGCTACGGAGAAAGCCGTGAATCAGCACTTTCATCCTCAAAAGGACGACACTAGTCAAAAAATGGATGAATTAGTGGACAGGATGGAAAAATTAACGATAGCTGCCATCCAAGCAGGCGGCAGACCGCCTAGGGATGAACAAACAGACACAGAAGAGTGCTATTATCCTGAAAGGGACAGGGGGTACACGGAGAGGAGACACTACTGGAGGGAGGAAATTTACTACCCTCCACAGCGGCCAACAACACCACACACACAGGACAGGCCACACTACCTTCCGCGGTACTCACCGGTATCATACGCGGACGTAGAACCGACATACCCCTCACGGCGACCACCATCCCCGTACACACCGGAATACTACCCCGAAGAGTACGAACACACCATCCCCCGGCGAAGCAGCCCGCCACCAAGCAGGCAAGGCTATGCAGCCCCGCATAATAGGGGAAACGGGGAATATCGGGAGAACCCGACCCCGCGCAGGCAAGGCTATGCAGCCCCGCAATATAGGGGAAATGGGGACTATCGGGAGAACCCGCCCCCACGCAGGCAAGAGTATGCATCCCCACAACACAGGGGAAACGGGGAATACTGGGAGAACCCACCCCCAGGCAGAGAGGGGTATGCACCCTCCCAGTACAGGGTAAAGGGGAATCGCCGGGAAAAGCCGCCCCCGCAGCAGCAAACATACACCCCACCCTGGCGGAGACAGGAAAACGAACCACCGGGCAATAACCGCCAGACAAAAAAAACATAAAAGGACGGGAAACTAGAAACACATATCCAAAGGGCCCGGAACACTATCCCCTCCCCGACGAACACCCGAGGGAGTTTAGGGATGAGGCACCCCGCCGGGCAGACAGGGGGGCAATACTCCCCACACCTAGCTACACACCGCAAGCGGAGAGTTGGCGCAGCCACCCCGAGGGGGGCGTACATAGAGTACAGGGAGACGAACGTCCACGTTACCAAAAAACGCTTAGACGGGGAGGTTCGGCCAGCTGATAAAGCGGCTGAGGTTCCTCCCCTAACACAACACCAGAGAGGCCCTTCCCCTAAACAAACTCGCAAGAGCAAGGGGAAGAAACAGACAGCTAAAGCCAAGGCTGACGATCCGCCCCCAGGTCGTTTCCGGACACACCCCGTACAAGGAGACGGCAACTGCCTGTTTAGAGCCATTAGCTTCCTAGTCCGGCATACCGAGGACCATCATAGGGAATACAGGCAGAAAACGGTCCAACATATCCTGGCCAACTGGAAAGAGTACCGGGATTTTGTATCGGACGAGCGGGAAAACCCATTTCAGACCGGGGCGGACTACCAAAAATACATGGGTAGGGACGGTACCTATGCCAGCGCCGTAGAGGTGACCTCTCTCGGCAAGGTGCTTAAAGTAAACATACATGTATACACTGATGTGCACTCGCCCCAGCTATTTACAACTGCGGGATTTGACAGGGACCTACACATACTTTTTACAGGGAACCCTAGGGCGGGACACTATACGCCCCTCAAAATCACGCACAAACAGGACGGAGGAAAACCCACACCCTCCAAACAGGAAACCATACCCCCTACACCACCACACGGGGAGGGAAGTGACCCAACACAGGCGCAGGGCGCGAGCTCACTCGGCATAGGGAAGCCAGCAACAGGAGTCGAACTCCCGACCGCCTGGAACAAAAAACGGGGTAACAAATGCAAACGTAGAGTCACATTTGCAGACACACCTTCCCAGGAGGGAGAAAACAGCAACACACCTACACAAAAGCTGGGAACGGTCAATACATTAAACGTTCGCCAGAAGCCCTCTATTTTCACAGCGCGGGCAGTTAAGAGAGCAGGCAATGTACTCAGTGGACGCACTTCGCTGACCGAGGCAAAGTACTCGAGACAGGAGGTAAGCCTAGAGGCCAAGCGTGCCAGGTACGATAAGCGGCCAGCTCCATGCCTTCCCAGCCCAGATGTTACGCCAATAGCAACAACAACAACACATACCCTATATAACACATCTTTGCAGGGCAAGGGACTCCAAGTATCGGCACTAACGATACACGCCAGCATAAATGGCCACAGGGTGCAGGCCCTAATTGACACTGGGGCAGCGGTAAGTTGTGTAAACAGAAAACACGTTACCGAAGGGCAAATACACGGTGGCACGGATGACATCCGGCTGGTAGCGGCCAATGCTCAGACGCTAGAAAACACGGGGGTGGCAAACATACATCTCAGGCTAGACCATTTTGCCACAACACACCCCATGTTCGTTATAGAACATCTTTCTGCGTCAGCCATAATTGGCATGGATTTCCTCGCTAAGTATGAAGCTAGCATAAATTTTTCTAGCGGTAAGATGCTTTTAAAGCATGACCAGAGGCTCACCACACATCCCATGATATACACCAGAAACACAGATGGGATTCGAGCGGAGCGAGAAATTCACGAGCACCAGGCCTCTACACTGCACACAATCAGCCAACACACACACAGATAAGGCGGCCAATCAGAATCACAGACAGGACCTGACACCGGAGCAAAATAAAAGGTTCACAGAGCTCCTGGAGGCCAACAGGGATATCTTTGCCCATTCGATGAAGGATCTCGCAGTGACAGACCTTATCGAACACCACGTCACACTCACCAGTGACCGGCCAGTACACCAGCCTCCCTTCAGGGTGAGTCAGAAGGAGAGACACGCCATCGACACTCAGATCACAGAGATGCTCGAGGCGGGGGTCATCGTCCCGGTAATTTCAAATTACAGTGCTCCGGTCTTGCTGACCAAGAAACGGGACGGTTCCCACAGGTTCTGTACTGATTACCGCAGGCTCAATAAGTTAGTCGAAAATGACAGTTATCCACTACCAAGGGCCGACACCTACTTGGATACCCTCGACGGGGCTAGCTGGTTCAGTTCGATGGATTGTTATAGTGGATTCTATTCAATCCCCGTCTATGAACCGGATAGGCACAAGCTGGCGTTCGTTACAGAGAACGGTCTATATACCTATACAAGGTTACCCATGGGCCTCCGTAACGCCAGCCAAACCTTCCAAAAGCTAGTGGATAAAACATTTTCAGGGCTAAAATGGTGTTCCGTATTGGTCTACGTGGACGACATAACGGTCTTCTCCAACACCTTTGACGAGCATCTCGTACATTTGGAGGAGGCTTTCGCAAGGATTAGAGAGGCCAAATTAAGGCTTAAACCTGCGAAATGTCAATTTGCCAGACAGCAGATTAACATATTGGGCCATATTGTAAACAGAGAGGGCATTATTCCCGACCCAGCGAAGACTGACGCAATAACGGGCATCCCAATGCCCACAAATTTGAAGCAATTGCGCAGTTTCATTGGACTGGCCTCGTATTACAGAAAATATATCCACAGGTTTGCGCACATCGCCCACCCCCTAACCGAACTCACACGTGAAAAAACGTCCTTCAGCATTAAACAGGAACACATAGATGCCTTCAACACACTGAAGCAACTATTGACCTCACCACCATTACTGCAACACTTCCATAGTGATAGGCCCACCTTTTTACACGTGGATGCCAGCCAGTACGGGCTGGGGGCGGCCCTATTGCAGGAAGATGCAGAAGGGCGCATACGGCCCATAGCTTATCCTAGCAGGAAACTAACGGCCGTCGAGACTAGATACTCTGCCACAGAGCGGGAAATGCTGGCATTTTCATGGGGAGTGAACTATTTTCGGGTATACCTCTATGGTATCCAGTTCACGGTAGTGACTGACCACGCGAGCCTGTTTTTTTGGGACAAATTCAAAAACCCAAATTCGTGGCTCAATAGGTTTATATTCCACCTGTATGAATATAACTTCGTGGTCAAGCACAAGAAAGGCGCTACACACCTAGACGCAGATGGGTTGTCTAGGCTGCCAGTAGCCGACCCCCCAGATGACAGCAAGGACCACGAATGGGACGACATGTCCACTTTTGCCCTGACGGTGGTTAACATCAAACAGGAGCAAGAAAGTGATCCATACTTGAAACAGATTCTAATGGCACTAAAAAACTTGGATAAGGTGGATTCCAAGACGGCACGGCTGTCTAGGCGATTTTCCTAGACAAAGACGGGGTACTGAAATTTAAGCCCACAGCCATGCACGATAATGCACCTATAGCGGTTCCGGAGTCATTGAAAGAGAATATCATGATCGGACACCACAATAGCCCAATTTCAGGGGCACATTTGGGTACGCATAAAACATACCATAGAATCCGGGACAAGTATTACTGGGTAAACATGAAGGCCGACATAGACACCTTCGTAAAGACATGTCACACTTGCCAGCGATTTAAAACAAGGCCTGGCAAGCATCATGGATTACTCAACCCTATTCCCGTAGGAGATCTATTTCATAGAGTCGGGATAGACGTTAAAGGCCCCATTACGACATCTGAAAAAGGCAATAAATACATACTGGTAGCCACAGAGTATCTCACCCGGTATATGATCACAAAGGCTGTTCCCAAAGCAGACACGAACAGCATAGTTGAATTCCTATTCGACATAGTCACACGATATGGCCTATTCCAAACCCTACTATCCGATAGAGGTACTATTTTCACCTCGAGAGTGCTGCAACAGTTTTTGGAGATACTCAGGATAAGGGCGTACACGACCACGGGTTTTTCCCCACAAACAAATGGGCTCACAGAGAGTATGAACAAAATAATTGGAATAGCCCTAGCTAAATTCACGGGGGACACAGGGACAGATGGGGATGATTATCTGCAGCCCATTACATTTAGCTACAACACCTCCACATCCAAGGCCACAAAACACTCTCCACACTTCCTGTTGCACGGATATACACCCAGAAGTCCCATAGACAACATATGCATCCCACAGGACACTCTCCCGGACAATGCATCCCGGCTAGAGCACTTGCAGATCGCTCGCATGGGCGCCAGAAAAAACATAGCCGAGGCACAGAGAAAACAAAAAGAACGCTACGATCAGCAAAGAAAGACCGTGGAATACACACCCGGGCAATTGGTTATGGTTTCCAATTCCGCCCGTAAGGAAAATGTGTCCGAGTTCCTCCTGCCACGTTGGTCAGGTCCCTTCAAAGTTTGCAGGAAGGTATCTGACCTAAATTACATAGTGAGCGTGCGCCATGGACGAAAACTCATTAAGGACACTATACACGCCCGCCGTATGAAGGCATATCACACCCGCAAAATGACACCTACACGTAAAGGCGGGAACACTGTCAAAAGGAAGGGAAATGATTCCACTGGCAGACGTGGAATGAAGGCCAAGAAATAGCCTTCGGACCCCGATGACCTCACCGGGATACGAACCTAACACTTGGCAGAACTGTCCCGGAGACACAGGCCTAAAAAGCACCAGGAATAATTACCCTGGACAAAGACGGTCTCGGACCCGCGACCTCCTGAATACCAGGAATGCAAGGCCGGGTAACTGTCCAGTTGAAGGATAGGACAATAAGGGACAGTCACACTGACAGACATTCACATGCACAAAATAATAAAATCACCTCCGACACCTAGTCAACGAACACGCAACTAGCGGCCCGGTGACACACATACATAACGACATCTAGTTACCACTAACAGGAATATATTCCCCCCACGCATACAACAAATTTGGGGGACACAATATACATAAATAGCAGAAGGTTCTTTTCCATGAGGGAAAGCCATGCTCACAATAAGAGAGCGAGCAACCAAGCCCACACACACGTGATGGACACATGCACATCGCTAGACAAGTAACAGGTAATGCCCACGTCAATGAAATTAGACACTATCGCAGTCAGCGATAACACACTCGTGAGCAGGCGACTTTTACCAGCCGCAGACAACCCAACAGTGTTTCAGTCCTGGCTGTAACATACACAGTCATTTACGCCAGTTTTAAAACCCTATAACTCCCAAAATTAGAGTACGAGGGTCGTCCAGAATAGCAGCAAACACTCACACTAACGCATGTTTTCATACGCGTGTCGCAAAAATACAATACACGTGCCATGGTACATACAGTACAAAAAATTGTAACACCGGGACCTTAAACCAAGGCGGGTGCGAGCGATGCAGTCGTGCCAAAAACAAACTAACCAATGGTATTTTTGGTGCGAAAACACAACGAAAGATCACTTACATACAAAACACGGGTTTTTTCATCATGACAGGCCAGAAAACTCAGCCAGCACGACTAGACACCGAATAGACCCATTTACAAGGGAAAATTCACTCTCACTCTGACGGAAATGGGACCGTATACACGTACATAAGCGGTTGAGCCACACGATTTTAATGACAGGGAGGTTCTTTACCATACACACAGGAACATAGATTCGTTCCAAGATACTCGCCACCACAGCCTACTTAGGGCAATAGCGACCACAAAATACTTTCCTCTGAACCATAGCGCCCAACACCTAGATACAGGTAACACCACATGTCTTCCGAAAAAAGCCATGCAAAATTTCGATTACCCCAAACATAGGAAATAGACTTCCTAAACACAAGTTATAAAAATTACACAAGACAAAGGTCTTGCAGGATAGATGTCTACACAACATCGGTAAGCAAAAACGGGACAGATTAGCACACTGGCCCTCCCGGAATGCACAACAATATCAACACACAAACATTGGCAAAAGTCACGTTCCGGCAGCCGCCATACGTACCATCAAAGACTTCCCGTATACAAGGACATGAAAACAAAACACAACAAAACACTGAGTTGCGAATTCTAGAGCATTGCAACACTGCTGTCGGCAGACACTCTTGTTATAACGGAAGTGATAATGAAATGCAGACATAATCACAAAAAAAACAATAATAATAGCATACAGTGACACAGGATTCAGCGCTATCATAATAGGCCTGGCATTTGGCAATGTACAGATACTACAGGTCGGATTTATCTTAGGGCCACAGGGGCATGTTTACAAAGATGTTGAAAAGCCACACGCGTCACCTGACACTCAGCCACGCGACACACGATAGGACTTAGCCGATATCAGCCCGCCCGCCAGCACGCTGCAGCGGAGCGCAACCACAGTCACGCAAGCCTCAGTAACCACAGCCACGGGCACCTCCTGCCCACATCCAACCACTAATCAGGGGCGAATACAGACAGATTCCCTCAAGGAACAACCCCCCCCCCAATAACTATTTCTCTTCTTGTTTTTTTTTTAATCTTAAAACCATCATAGACGATCAGGACATGACCAGTTACACTACGATCACTTGCTACCTTAACACTATAAATGAGAGACCAGATTAGGCCATGACGTCACAGCGTCACAGCACTTCGCCATCCCAAGGAGCGGATAGAAAGCGGATAGTGACCAAGTGAGGATGACAGGAGCAGAGATGGATAATGCCAGCAGAATGGCCAGGACACCACCTACGGGCTACCATTATACCACCCTTCTCCTTCCATAACCTTATCACTCACAACACTAGCCAACACAAACACATGGACACACAAAAACAGCTAAACTACATGCAAAAATATACATCGGGGTTGATAGACTTCATGCGTCTAAAGAGAGGGTCCATTACGCCCTGGTTCTCAATGCTTACACCCGAGTATTAGGGGTGAGTCGGAAAACGACATTAAGCGTAATGCACATGTCTATGTAAAGAGATGAGGCCGCACTTAAAATAACAATTTTTTTTAAAATAATCCCGCATGCAAGGGACATAGAATTATCTCACCTCGGCCCACACCTATCCACAAATGAGAGCGGACACGCCTCATATCCAGCCACATGCATGGAATATCCTACCCACATACCAGGGATATTATTATTACCATACCTGCATGGAATTTTTAAAATTTTTGCAAACCTGGGAAGTACCTACCCCGTCCACTCACTGTAAAAACATCCTAGTAGCATCACCGGCTCCCGGCCACCATTAACATGGAGCCCAACGATGCGCAACCCTATCCTACCATGCTTTAAGCCCATCCAGCAGATAACACCCCCGGATCCTAATAACAAGGGACCCAACGCCATAAAAACCCACTAACGCCTCCAAGAAAATTACCTAGGCATTACCGCTGGAAGTCCGACGTGGCAACAGAAGGCCTGAAGTAGTCCATGCATCTAGAAGATTCTACAACCCCAGGACACTTAAAATTTTTACATAGCTACATAATACCCATACACTTATTTTACATATCACACCCACTTTTTTGAAGGAATCTGAGTCACGCTGAATGGTGATGACAGCGTAAACAGAAGGGCAGAGGCGCCACACAGGAACAGAGCTGGGGAAGGCGATGATGAGCCCTACCCCAGTTAACTCAATGACCCAGACTAAATAACAGACGGAATTACGTAAGGTCAAAGCGCCGATGACCTAGCACGGGCAGACTTCGGAAGCCCGGGAGTACCTAGCCTGTCCCCGGGACAAAGAAACGTCACACACACTATGTGCTACGGGCATCGAAGCCAGACCTGCAGGGGAGACTTTCTACGGCTGGTGGGAGAATTAGCCAGGACCCTAGGGACGACCAAATTAGGACTAGACTCCTAGTTTAGTATGTAAGTAAGTAGAGCTTCTATGACGGGAAGTTAGTCTTCTACTCGCAGAAGTGAAGCAGAATCTCAGGATTCAGCGGGACCAATCCTAGATTCGCCAAGGCCTTGCCCCGCGTGGCCAAGGTGAAGACAACCAAACAAATGAATAATGAATAAACAAATAATGAATAATATGAAATATGAATAATATGGAATGAACGCGATCATTCGGACCCGTGCCCACATAAATGGCTGACAGCTGGTCACCAGAGCTTAAATGGTGACGCAGCGAGCGGCTAGAGATATTAAATAGGCAGGCAGCGAGCTGCCAAGAGGGGTTCGAGTGGGCAAACCCAGCAATGCCAATATAGGCGAAGAGGATGCCCGGACGCTAAAATTCCCGGATGATATTATTCTATCGGACGATGTCCAGTGCCCACATAAATGGTAACGCAGCGGTCGGCCAGAGATATTAAATAGGCATGCAGCGGGCTGCCAAGAGGGGTTCCGTGGGCAAGCCCAGCAATGATGAATACGTCAATGAATGACACAGGGAGAAGGATGACAACACAGGCAAGTACAACGGCGATGCGTTTGCCCTCCAGCAGCGCAGGCGTCCGGAAATTTAGTAATTATTAGTATTAATCACTAATATAAATGTCGACAACTAGTATTAAGGGAGCGGAATCCGGTGGTTTTAGAGACAACCGGTGTTTCTAGAATACACGCGGTTGGTGATCTGGGGAGGTAAAACTGCCCCGGGCGATCGCTCCGGTCGAAATTTTAGCATGTAAGACAGTTGCATTTGGAACGCAACTTAGAATTAAGCAAATTTAATAACCGCTGTTGCTAAATAATAGCACAGCACATTTCGGCACTAGATTAAGATAAAACCATTCGACTTGTAAATACCAAATATTTTTTTTATCTATCATAGTTTAGACTAAGCATCTTAAGACTAAGGCAAAACATTTCGGCACCTGGTTACCAAAAACCGGTACCAGGGTAAGCCCGATAACACAATACATTAAGATAACAATACATTAGGATAAATAAGATTAAGATAACAACATTAGGCTAAGATAGAAATCTAGCCGGCATAGAATAAGAATAGAGTAAGGCGCCAAGGGCGACTAGAAGGTATATACATGTATGAATGACAACAATGCATTGTCCAGTATAACCTTACCCATGCGTTCTCTTTCAGGATTTCAGAAAGAAAACATGGACAGCAGCACACCCACTAACAAAATATTTATGTCTCACAGGTCAAGATCATTGCACTGTACATACACCCTGTAAATACATATCCCGAATCACACACAAATGTAAAACACTGATGTCACACAAACACATACACTTTGCTACATTTTCAAGTCGCGCCGATAAGGTGACGGCGACGCGATCAGCAACGTGAAGTGATCGTGGAACACTGAACACCACTGACGCAACTCTTAGAAAGCGCTTAAATAATGAGCGACCTACGGCAGCCAGGGACAGCGCAAGGGTTGTAAGCGCTCACCTTTGCTTCCAAGGTGCAATTTTCTCACCCACAGGGGAAAATGCACGACAGGTGTGAATTATCGGCACAGCCACTAAAACACAGTAAAATGGCTGGGTAGAAAATGACCATGGACGAAAAGGTAGGACCAAGGCCAGATGAGAGCGCTATGAAGTGATCACATAATGAGAAAGAGGTACCAAGCTCACGGGCAAAGCGTATTATTATTATTATTATTATTAGTATTAGTATAGCTGTTACCATGTCATCATTGTAAAAAGAAAATGTAAATGCAAGAAGTAATATGAAAATAATGAATTGCAGTATAACCTACACATCAGAAACACAATTCTGTTACATCTATGCATATAACCTTATGGTCACACCATATAACCCTGCCACACTATGTATACACTTTTGTTTCTTTCATTTTTCTTTCTACTAACGCCCAAATTTGTGAAGGTGTCCCGTTTCATCCCAAGAACAATAAACCATTACGATATATCCCTCTAACTTATACCCGGGGACACCTGTTTTTCTATTCTCTTCCATCTTTTAAACTATATATCACAGGGAGCAATTTTTTCCTCCACACAGCGCCGGACGGTACAACCACCCGTCCAGCCATAGGTTTTTTCCTCCCTGGACAATACCAACATGTATACTTAATGTCATGACCACGTTTTTTTTGTTTTTGTACCACTATTATTAATGCTTCAAATGTCAACTTCCAAAAATTAACTATTTCAAATTTACTATGTATAACATGTACAACCCAAAACCTACCCCTCTGAGCACAATCTGGGCTCACATCACCACGACATCGACACGCCTACACCAACACGGAAGAAAAGAAGAAGAAGTACAAGAGGAAATCAAAAACGACCCATCACATCGACACCCCCACTCTACGTTCCGTTCCCGTTCGCGAGGACGCGAACTAATCGAAGAAGAGGACTTGTACAGGCCCGGGGGGCTGAACCCCCTGAAAGCCACCCCCCATCTTTCACTAAAAACACCCTAACTGGTAACATCATAAGACCAGAACATTACCTTTACACAGCAAGAGGCGGCCACCCAGTTTGGGAGGTTAGCCAACTACTTGCGACAAATACATAAACATCTACACAACAACTAACTGGGGCAGCTACGTCGGCGGAATGCTGACCACGCAACGCCGAGAACTATAAGAAGTGGAGTCCTAATTGGAGCCATTATCTGTTATACAGTTTGCGCCGCCGAAGGCCCTAGCCGACATCTGCTCCAGTTGCATCATCAGGTGAGACTCAGCAAGTGCTCAGAATCCTTTACTTTGTGAAACACCCACTCATAATTTTGTACACTCTACTTGTATAATTACCTACATTCCCCCAAGAGGGACTTACAAATTCACGCTCACTGACCAATAAACACATGGTCAGTAAACTACACTTGTATTGTCAATTACACGCCTCTTTACATCCTCATACCCTTCCTGACCTTCGTCACGATTGACCGTGACCATAGTAGCCAGTAACTGCTTTGTCAGACTGCATTGTGTTTCCCGCACGCGACCCGACTACGTAACGTCGAGCCGCTGACATCAGCACGCCTATTGTATTACCCACACCGTCCAGCTGGCAGGCCGGTATAGTAGCCCGCATTTAGAGGTCCATCCCCTAATCAACACTTTCATCTTTGCAGGAACACCCCCTAGCGTTTAAGCACCAAACAACACACTACACTGGTAAGCTCCCTGCTACGGGAAGCTACTAACTCCCAGGAACTATCTTCCAAATCATCACAGTAACACAAGTGTTTTATCCCTAACTACCCCCCAACTAAGGGATCTAAAACAATATCATGAAATTGAAAAACATCAAACTGTCATTTTAAAAAAACGCAAATGGAAAATTGACAAATTGCAATGTGTGAAATGTGAAATTGAACAAATAGCTATCATTATTTAAAAAAATATAACATGGTGCTCTATGGTTGAGGTGTGAATCAAACCCTCTCTACTTATTTGGACCACCCGAGACTGAGTAGACTAGTTTTAGTTGTCATACCACTTTTAAAAATTTGTATTAAATCTAGGAATTGAACCCAAGAGCTTGTAGGGGAGATCCAAGGTTATAATATGTTAAACAGATAGCCTTGAATGTAGGGTGTGGTAGTTATATAGAGATAAAACGTTTCGCTCGGGGCAGAGAGGCATGGAGATCTGCATCAAACCAGTCAAAAGACTGACGACTCAAACAACAACATGTAGAGCTCACTAAAATAATGTTGTGTAACGGTAAATGTTAGTCAACGAACAGTAATGCATTACTAAAACCCATGACACGATACCTAAGAGCTTGTAAGGACCACAATTGTAAGGACCATAATTAACTTTTTATTTTTAAGTGTTGGCAAGATATATTTACGTACTTAAAAAAAAGAAAAAACGGAGTCCAAAAAAACATGGTGGGAAACAAAATAGTTGATGTACAGTATGTACCGTATGTGTATTAATTTGTAAAAGTTTATATGTATTAGTGTGTGAAAGTTTATGAATAAAAATAGTGGTACTAGTTCAAAGTCGACGGTTAAATATTGGTGACCCCGACGTGATAAAGAGAAGAAAGATGTCGACAACCGAGACCACGCCGGACACGCGATTAGAAGCCGATAAGGTTAGCATCAAAATCCCACCTTTTTGGATAGAGAAACCCGAAATCTGGTTCTATCAGGTGGAGGCACAGTTTAGTATTTGCAAAATTATTTCAGAAGAGACTAAATTTAATCACCTAGTGTCTCAATTAGAACCTAAATACATTGAAAACATTTGGGACATTATTAGAAGTGCGGAAGTAAATAAATACTCATTGGCCAAGGAACGTTTACTGAACATTTTCAAGGAAAGCGAAGATAAACGTATTAAGAGACTCGTTACTGGAATTGATTTAGGAGACCAGAAACCTAGTCAATTATTGCGTAAGATGCAAGCCCTAGCAGGGATCGATGTATCAGAAAAAGTTCTTAAGACTCTCTGGTTAGAAAAACTCCCGGATTCAATAAAGAATATTCTGATCGTCAGCGACGAAGGGCTTGAAAAAGTAGCTATAATAGCAGATAAAATAATTGAAATGAATCTCCGCAACGAATTATTTGCCATGAAAAGTGACTCTTGTAAACAAATGGATGTTCCTGTTAAAATGCGCGATCTAATGGACAGAATATCTGGACTAGAGCAACAAATAGCTGCCTTATCCACTGGTCATCAGGTTAGGCCTCGCCATAGAAGTAGTGAACGCCGACGATGTGATAATAGTCGTAGTAAATCACGTAATAGATACAATCCCAGGGGCAAGTACTGTTATTACCATTTCCGATTTGGACAACAGTGTAAACCGGAGAAATGTACACCTCCATGTAGCTGGTCCGAAAAGGGAAACGCCGCCCAGCAGCAGAATTAGCGGCAAGTTCTGCTGCCCAAGTCAATTGTCGCAAAACCCGCCTATTTGTAACCGACAGAAAAACGGGATTGCAATTTTTAGTTGACAGTGGGGCTGATGTTTCGATAATACCGAGCAACTCCAAAGTTAATACAGATTCGCAATATAAATTGTATGCTGTCAACGGAACCGAAATTCCCACATCTGGAATTGAACTCCGTACCATTGATCTAGGATTACGACGGCAATTCCAGTGGCCATTTGTGGTTGCGAAGATTAATAAGGCTATATTGGGAGCAGACTTCTTGCATAAATTCCACTTGTTAGTAGATGTCCACAATAAGAGATTAATAGATGATATAACCAAGCTCTGGACCAAGGGCGAAGTTATGTCTATCTCAGATGAAAATGTAGTCAGTACAATGAGCCAAAACACAAAATTTACAGATCTATTGCTGCAGTATCCGGACATAGCTAAACCTAATTTGGTACCTGGCAAAATTAAACATGATGTCCAACACTTCATTACCACTGAAGGTCCACCCGTGTTTTGTAGGGCAAGACAATTAGATCCCAAGCGCATGGAAATGGCAAAACAAGAATTCAAATACATGTTGGACAATGGCATAATAAGGCCATCCAAATCATCATGGGCTAGTCCTCTTCACCTGGTGCCGAAGAAGGATGGTTCGATTCGTCCGTGTGGAGATTATAGACGATTAAATGAAAGAACAGTTCCCGATCGTTATCCTGTTCCTAGGATAGAAGATTTTCACTGTATTTTGCGAGGAAAGAACACCTTTTCTAAAATCGATCTATTAAAGGCTTATCATCAGATACCCATTGCGGAAGAAGATAAACATAAGACTGCAATCATCACACCATTCGGACTGTATGAATTTAATGTAATGAGTTTTGGTCTGCGGAATGCACCTTCCACCTTCCAACGATTCATTAATGAGGTTATGCATGGACTGGATTTTGTATTCTCTTACCTGGATGACATATTGATCGCCTCATCCAGTAATGAAGAACACCGAGCACACCTGAAACTAGTTCTAGAGCGACTGTCAGAGTATGACCTTCGAATCAACATCTCAAAATCAGTATTTGGTGCGAATGAATTAGCATTCCTAGGTTACTGGGTTACACCAGAGCGATCTCGTCCCCTACCTGAGAAAGTACAAGCAATTTTGGAGTGCAAGTTACCTAGTAAACTTCATGAGCTCCGCACATTCCTTGGTGTTGTCAACTACTATCGCCGTTACCTTAAGGATGCAGCACAAACTCAGGCTGTATTACATGAATATCTTAAGGGAGTGAAGAAGAAGGACAACAGACTCATTCAATGGACTGAGGAAGCAAAGCAAATGTTTGAGAAATGCAAAAATGGTATCGCAAACGCTGCATTATTAGCGTTTCCCAACCCAGACTTACCTCTGACACTTTGCACTGACGCGTCTGATTTTGCTGTCGGTGCTGTGCTCCAGCAACTGGAAAATGACAGCTGGAGGCCAATTGCTTTCTTCTCACAAAAGCTGAGTCAGGCACAGAAGGTTTATAGTACCTACGACCGAGAATTGTTGGGAATTTACCTTTCTGTAAAGAAGTTCAAGCATTTACTCGAAGGAAGAGAATTCATAATCCTCACCGATCATAAACCACTCACATTTGCTTTCAAGCAAAGCAATGAAAAAGCATCTCCTAGGCAGATGAGACAGTTGCAGTATATCTCACAATTTTCAACTGATCTCCGTCATGTCAGTGGCCTCGACAATGTTGTTGCGGACGCCCTTTCCAGAGTTGATGAAATAGCAATAATGGATTATGATGAGATTGCCAAGAGCCAGCTAAATGATCAGGAATTGCAGCAACTCCAGACAGGAAACAACTCCCTAAACTTCAAGCAATACCAACTACCAACAGGAAACTCTCTTTGGTGCGACACTTCCACTGCAAATATCAGACCTTATATTCCTAAAGCCTTTCGTCACCCAATATTTCTACATTTTCATGGGTTAGCCCATCCTGGCATAAGGACTACAGTGAATCTGTTGACTAGTAGAGTCATTTGGCCGAATATCACAAGTGATGTGCGACAATGGACTAAATCCTGTGTTAGCTGCCAGAAAACCAAGGTCACTCGCCACACAAGATCGCCGCTTGAAAACTTTGAAGAACCCGATGAACGCTTCAGTGTAGTGCACATTGACCTCATTGGACCTCTTCCACCCTCTAACGGTATGACTTATTGCTTAACCTGCATCGACCGCTTCATATCCTGGATGGAAGTCATACCCCTGGAAGACATCACAGCTGAAACAGTGTCAAAAGCTTTCTACCATCACTGGATTGCAAGATTTGGCGTCCCATCTCGCGTAATCACTGATCAAGGCACTCAATTTAGATCACAATTGTTTAGCAATTTGGCCATCGTATGTGGAATAAAACTTCAACACACAACACCATATCATCCACAGTGTAATGGCAAAGTTGAACGACTGCACAGAACCCTGAAGTGTGCGATCAAGGCTCACAACTCTTCTAAATGGACAGAAACCTTACCTACCGTCCTATTGGGTCTACGCACTGCACTACGAGAAAAGTCAAGCCACTCTATTGCACAGATGGTTTATGGTAAAACCATTAGACTGCCTGGTGAATTTTTTGAGGAGCCAATTATGAGGATTGACTCTGATTCGTTTGCATCCAACTTGCAAACCAGATGCTGAACCTGAAACCTGCCAGATCTAAATATAGCACATCGAGATCAGTGTTAGTCCCAAAAGACCTTCAGACATGTTCCCATGTGTTTGTGAGATGTGATAGGGTCAGAAAACCATTAGAACCTACATATGATGGTCCCTTCCCTGTCATAAAAAGACATGAAAAATACTTCACCATCGAGTGCAAGTGTAAACACATAAATGTGTCAGTGGACAGACTTAAGCCAACATATGTATTGCAGGAAGAAGATGAAGCAGTGAAGGAGCTTCCAGAGTCTGCAAAGGACACTCAACTCCAACAACCCACAAATGAATCTTCGCCAAATACCATGTTGTCAAAATCTGGAAGAACTATAAGGTGTCCAGTTCGATTTTTAGAGAACGTCACCTCTGTGAAGAATTTTTGAAGTGATGTGTCAAGTTCGTAACTGTGTTACTGGTGGGGGAGTAGTGTAAGGACCACAATTGTAAGGACCATAATTAACTTTTTATTTTTAAGTGTTGGCAAGATATATTTACGTACTTAAAAAAAAAGAAAAAACGGAGTGCAAAAAAACATGGTGGGAAACAAAATAGTTGATGTACAGTATGTACCGTATGTGTATTAATTTGTAAAAGTTTATATGTATTAGTGTGTGAAAGTTTATGAATAAAAATAGTGGTATTAGTGTGTGAAAGTTTATGAATAAAAATAGTGGTACTAGTTCAAAGTCGACGGTTAAAAGCTTTTCTAAAATTATTTTAAAATGCCTTTAACCCTATATTAAACACCCAGTTCACAAGACTCATAACTGCAATGTTATGATCAAACAAAACAAAATCTATATTTCAAAACAAACAATTGGTTTAGTCAATGTATACTGGAAAAAGTTTTATAAACACTCAAGTCCACAAAAATAATTAAATTAGTAACTGTCAGGTTGATCGAGTGGTTATGGTGTTTGACTTAAGTTCAAATTTTCTGTACAAGAAAGCAAGGGTTCGAATCCCTTACCTGATATAACTATTGCCTCAACATGGCTTGACCACACTGTATTATTGTGTACTCGGTACACAAACCATAGATAGAGTGTATTGTTTAAGGTCACTCTCTTTGCGAACATAGTCAGAGACTGTAGGTGGTTAACAATTGTATTAATAGTGGGACATAGGGATAGCAATTATGAAAAACAGACAATACCCATACACTATTTTTATTTATTTAATGTAAGTACTTGTACAATAGTTATAAACAAACTACAACACTCTTTTGTCTATTACTATCTAGTCCTTTTCGATCCACTTGCATATCAAGGCAGATGACTTTGTAGTTCAGCCCCTTAAAACAACAACAACACTACCTCTTGCATAGTCTGTGATGTTGATGACTCTTGAGGCGTGGAAGTTGGATACAACATAACTTTTACAACAGGGGTTAAACGTTGCTCAACAAACAATGCACTATTTTGAGTAGCAACATCTTTCTCTTGTACTAACTTTTTAGCATTCTGATGATTTTTTGCCAACATCATCAGTGTTTTGTCTGGAGCACTACATTGATGGTCACTCACACTTAAAACCACACCATTTCTGCTTTTCATATTGCCTCGACATCTTGTTGACCTCTGTTTTGAGCATCGCCAGAATATTATTCCTTTTACATTTTGTCGTCTATAGTTATAAGAGTAGCCTTTATAGAGTACACGTTGTTTACCTCGGTTAGTTGTAGTAAGTTCCATAGTAGTAACTAACCTGTTAGTATGATTTGCACACTACAAAGGTTATCTCTGTTCTGGTAATAGAATTATTTAGCGTTGGCTTTTATATTTAATATGTACAGTTTAAAGTGATAGAAAAATGGTAGAAACGTGGTAGCAAAGTGGTATACAGGTGGTAGACAATTGGTAACATAGTGGTAGAAAAGTGGTAGCAAAGTGGTAGTTAAGTGGTAGAAAAGTGGTAGAAAAGTGGCAGAAAAGTGGTAGCAAAGTGGTAGAAAAGTGGTAGCAAACTAGAAAGTGGTAGAAAAGTGGTAGCAAAGTGGTAGAAAATATTACATGTAATGTTAAGAAATAGTTTAAGCGGTTACATGGATTCATTACACTATAATTTTAGCATCACGAAGCTCATTTTCTATATCCAAAAGTTCTTGCTCATATTTAGTATGACCAGCCTGTTTACAGGTATGCAAGTACTGAAGCCGCTGGACTAGCTTACTGGAATTGTTCCAGTAAACAAATTTAACAAATGAATTTTTTGGGTGTAAATCATTATCATCATCATCATCATCATCATCATCATCATCATAATCATCATCATCATCATGGTTATTCTCATCAATATAATTATCATCAATATAATCATCATCACTATTACTATCTAATCCTTTTTGTTCATCTTGCAATGCAACAACCTTTGGCATAGTTTGTGTTGTCTTTGATAGTGTTAGAGGTTTCTTAGACGTTAACGACTGTCCTAACATGTCTTTTTCAGGAGATAATAAATGCTCTTTAACAAACAAAGCACTATCTTGAGCCACACTATTTTTTCTTGGTCTTGCTTTTTTTTACCTTGGTTAGAGTATTTTGTCCATTTAAATGAGTATTGTTTTGAGATTTACAATGATGATCGATTGAAATAAGTTTGTTGGCGCCTTTTGTTTTAAACATTCCTCGACACTTTTTGGATCGTTGTTTCGAACAGCACCAAATAACAGTTCCATTTTTATTAGTTCGTTTTACAATATATGCATATCCTTTATAGTAAGCACATGGCTTACCATAGCTAGTCGTTGATACTTCCATGTCAACTGTTAAGCATAAACTAATCTCTAGTAAAGTTAACTCGATAATAAAAATGATAGTTTGTAGTATGTGCAGTTTAAAGTAAGAGCAAAAAGTGAGAGTCAAATGGTAGAAAAGTGTTAGCAAAGTGGTGGAAGAGTGGTAGCAGTTTATAGTAGTCATGATCTTTTTTTACCAGAATGTGATTCGAGTAAATGTAATTTCTAAACCTTAGCAGTGAGTAGTCAGTTAGTCTTGATTCAGACAAACGTAAACAGTTCTCCAATGAATCAGAGATCAAGATTTTCATTATGAAACAGTTGTGTAACCAATTAGGTATCGGTACTTGATAGCTTCACACATGAACAAAAATTCTAACATATCTGACATGAATTACATGATTTGAAAGTTGACAAAGAATATCCAATCAACCATTGTAGTTACAATGTCAAACACAAAGACAAAATCAGCATGAACTTTTAAGTTACAGGAAAATTCTATGAAATAGACTATGCAGGAAATTTGGAAATACACATCAGAAGTTTGCAACACCTTCCTTCTAGCCTATATAAATTATCGACATGGAAAGTGTGCACTGCCCCTAACATTAAACCAATTTATCAACAACACAAGTCAACAATCAAAACATTTTGTGTTGAGTCTATCATTTAATGCATATATTCTGTCTACATTGAACAGTAACAAAAACGCCATTCATAATTAATTAAGTTTGCTTTAATTCTTTATGTAATGATAAATACATATTTAAAGTTTTGGCTGACTGTTCAGGGTGAATCGGCTTTGAACACATAAGAGAGGGAATATTTTAAGACTTAACCTCAGCTTACCTAACATAACCTAAATTTACCTAACCTAACCTTGTCATATAGGTAAGAAATGGATCAAGCTATGCTTTCGACTACCGAGTTTCAGCTACTTTTCAAGGTTACTCTCCCGAACATTGCCGGAGACTGCTGATAAACACCTATGTTCCCACGGCGGCGGCGCGCAACGACTTACATGACGTGCTTCCCCCTTTTCATTGATCCCTGTTGATTTGTTCCTTTGGACTGGTTCCTGTTGACTAGCCCTTTTGGAAGGGCCCTTTTTGAATGGAGTCATTTTTGACGGGTCCCTGTGGACAGGTCCTTTTGGCTGATCCCTTTGTTTATTAAAGAGCATTTATTATCTCCTGAAAAAGACATGTTAGGACAGTCGTTAACGTCTAAGAAACCTCTAACACTATCAAAGACAACACAAACTATGCCAAAGGTTGTTGCATTGCAAGATGAAGAAAAAGGATTAGATAGTAATAGTGATGATGATTATATTAATGATAATTATATTGATGATGATAACCATGATGATGATGATTATGATGATGATGGAGATGATGGTGATGATGATAATGGTTTACACCCAAAATTAATAATTTGTTAAATTTGTTTACTGGAACAATCCCAGTAAGCTAATCCAGCGGCTTCAGTACTTGCATACCTGTAAACAGGCTGGTCATACTAAAAATGAGGAAGAACTTTTGGATATAGAAAATGAGCTTCGTGATGCTAAAATTATAGTGTAATGAATCCATGTAACCGCTTAAACTATTTCTTAACAATACATGTAATATTTTCTACCACTTTGCTACCACTTTTTTACTACTTTTCTACCACTTTTCTACCACTTTGCTACCACTTTTCTACTACTTTTCTGCCACTTTTCTACCACTTTTCTACCACTTTACTACCACTTTGATACCACTTTTCTACCACTATGTTACCAATTGTCTGCCACTTGTCTACCACTTTGCTACCACGTTTCTACCATTTTTCTATCACTTTAAACTGTACATATTAAATATAAAAGCCAACGCTAAATAATTCTATTACCAGAACAGAGATAACCTTTGTAGTGTGCAAATCATACTAACAGGTTAGTTACTACTATGGAACTTACTACAACTAACCGAGGTAAACAACGTGTACTCTATAAAGGCTACTCTTATAACTATAGACGACAAAATGTAAAAGGAATAATATTCTGGCGATGCTCAAAACAAAGGTCAACAAGATGTCGAGGCAATATGAAAAGCAGAAATGGTGTGGTTTTAAGTGTGAGTGATCATCAATGTAGTGCTCCAGACAAAACACTGATGGTGTTGGCAAAAAATCATCAGAATGCTAAAAAGTTAGTACAAAAGAAATATGTTCTACTCAAAATAGTGCATTGTTTGTTGAGCAACGTTTAACCCCTGTTGTAAAAGGTATGTTGTATCCATCTTCCACGCCTCAAGAGTCATCAACATCACAGACTATGCAAGAGGTAGTGTTGTTGTTGTTTTAAGGGGCTGAACTACAAAGTCATCTGCCTTGATATGCAAGTGGATCGAAAAGGACTAGATAGTATTAGAAAAAAGAGAGTTGTAGTTTTTATATAACTATTGTACAAGTACTTACATTAAATAAATAAAAATAGTGTATGGGTATTGTCTGTTTTTCTTAATTGCTATCCCTATGTCCCACTATTAATACAATTGTTAACCATCAACAGTCTCTGACTATGTTCGCAAAGAGAGTGACCTTAAACAATACACTCTATCTATGGTTTGTGTACCGAGTACACAATAATACAGTGTGGTCAAGCCATGTTGAGGCAATAGTTATATCAGGTAAGGGATTCGAACCCTTGCTTTCTTGTACAGAAAATTTGAACTTAAGTCAAACACCATAACCACTCGATCAACCTGATAGTTACTAATTTAATTATTTTTGTGGACTGGAGTGTTTATAAAACTTTTTCCAGTACACATTGACTAAACCACTTGTTTGTTTTGAAATATAGATTTTGTTTTGTTTGACCATGACATTGCAGTTATGAGTCTTGTGAACTGGGTGTTTAATATAGGGTTAAAGGCATTTTAAAATAATTTTAGAAAAGCTCTTAGGTATCGTGTCATGGGTTTTAGTAATGCATTACTGTTCGTTGACTAACATTTACCGTTACACAACATTATTGTAGTGAGCTCTACATGTTGTTGTTTGAGTCGTCAGTCTTTTGACTGGTTTGATGCAGATCTCCATGCCTCTCTGCCCCGAGCGAAATGTCTCATCTCTATATAACTACCACACCCTACATTCAAGGCTATCTGTTTAACATATTATAACCTTGGATCTCCCCTACAAGCTCTTGGGTTAAATTCCTAGATTTAACACAAACTTTTAAAAGTGGTATGACAACTAAAACTAGTCTACTCAGTCTCGGGTGGTCCAAATAAGTAGAGAGGGTTTGATTCACACCTCAACCATAGAGCACCATGTTCTATTTTTTTTTAAATAATGATAGCCATTTGTTCAATTTCACATTTCACACATTGCAATTTGTCAATTTTCCATTTGCATTTTTTAAAAATGACAGTTTGATGTTTTTCAATTTCATGATATGGAAACATGGATTTTTCCATTTTCATATTTACACATTTGTCAATTTCCCATTTGCATATATTTTCTTAAATGTCCGTTTAAGGTTTTTAAATTTTGTCTTTATGGAAACATGGATTTTCCATTTTTGCTGTTTACACATTTTTTATATATTTATTTTGTGTATGTTAAAAAACGATATTTCCAAAACAAGATTTTTTATTTTTCATTTTATGATTTTGTAAATTATCTTAATGTGAGTGCTTGACCATGGCAATAATACAGTCTATCTATGTGTTAGCAGAACCATAGAGGCTTATTACTACTGCAAGTAAGAATGTTTTACAAAATAACGACTATCTACCACTGTATTTGAAAAACAAAACGATTGAAAAAAATCTATTTTCCATTCATATATAAGTGCTAATTCTCCCTCTCCCCACCCTACCTCACCGTATTTTCTCTGGTCCAACAACCAATGCTACCCACACATACACAAGCTTTCTATATATCTTTCTCTCTATATATGTTTTCTCTTGTCCATAAGATAAAAATTATGGTTGCTGGATTGTATCCTGTACTGTTTATGCGACATACCTTTGCCAGTTCATAAAACCGTTAGGTATTTCTCTACACATAGCGATTTTACCATTGCTCTACCTACGCCTTTTGCTTGTTTGGCTTTCTTACAGCCTAGGATGTGATAGGAAGCATTAACTGTATGTCAAACCCAGTCCACGTTTGTATTTGTAATCTAAGTAATAATTTGAAAAGAGACAAGTGTAATCGGTTTTAAACATTATCTCTGCTTTTATTTGTTTATGACATGTATATTAACCTAAAATCAAACCCTAGTCTACCTTAGTGAAAGGCTAACAGTTTAACCACTGCGTCACCATACCCTTTATTCTTAGTTTGATTCGTTCTAGGCCTTAGAGCTAGAAATCGAGTTAAGATCTCCAGTGAAAGAGGCACATGTGCTCACCACTATAGCACGTAATGTTTAGCTGGTAACATTAGACAACCGAAAATGATTGTATTTCTGTTAGCCAAGCATTTCTGTCATTTGCCTACTGTGTGAGCTCTGCCAGCAAGACAGTTTAGTTTAGAACAAGTGTGTGTGAGTGTGTGTATAGATTATTAGCCTCAGGTATTTAAAGCTTGTTGTGTGTAGCGACCACCTTGTCCCAGTAACCACTGAGCAAGTTTTAACAGTCAACCCATAAAAACTGCATAGGATAGTTGTGTGTGGTTCATGTACTTGGGTGTGTGGATTAGCACCAAGCTCTAGCTTTACCATACCCTCTATAGGTAGAGCGTTATCCCTTTCCTTTTTGACATTACCAATGACCACATTCACCCACAAGTTTTACAATTAAACCCTTGGCTTGTTTTCGATTAGGTTTGGTTCGGTTTGGTTGGGTTTGATTCAGCTTGGTTCAGTTTAGTTCAATGTAGTCACCATTTTGTTTCTATAGCTATCCTCTTTAACCAATCAATTAAAGATAGTCTACTCTTAATTCTTGAATTAATAATTCAGATTTTGTGTACACCGTTTGTTATTTATTAACCCATGCCTGCAACCTATACTCTCTCTTACTACAGTCTGATCTGAAAACAAGTTCCAATAGTGAAAGACTTGTCAGTCACCATACATGTAGCCTACACTAATTCTTTCTCTACCTAGCAATGTTTCATCACTCACGGTAAACATCTCACATGTCCGTATCCAATAATTAATTTATAAAATCTCAGGTCAATGACCTAAATATTTTGGATATTTTAGGTAGATGCATTGGCCATGGGAAAGGGTTGACCATTATAAGTCTAATGACACCTTACATGTCGATATCCGATGATTAGTTTATATAATCTCAGGTCAATGACCCTGTTGTTTTGGATATTTGAGGTAAATTCGTTAGTCATGGGAGAGGGTTGGCCATCCTACGTATTATAACACCTAACTTGACTCTCTCCCATTATTAGTTATCGAGATATTAACAACAGTGCAGTTAGGCCATTTTGACAAACATTTAATATATATTCAAAACCAGAGCGTCACCCCGAGTGCTAGGACCCCACATACAAGTCCCTAGCCTTATTGGTTCGCGAGATATTAACAAAAGTATATTTAGGCCCTTTGTTAAAATGTCAACAATACATTCAAAAAGAGAGTGTCCGCCCAAATCCAACGACACCTCACAGGTCAAAATCCCATCTTGGGTTCAGGAAATATCAACAAAAGTATAGTTAGGTCCCTTGTCAAAATTTCAAAAAAAAATACATTTAAAAACCTTGCCCTCTATAGGTAGAGCGTTATCCCTTTCCTTTTTGACATTACCAATGACCACATTTACCCACAAGTTTTACACTTAAACCCTTGACTTGTTTTCAGTTAGGTTTGGTTCGGTTTAGTACAATGTAATCACTATTTTGTGTTTTAGCTATTCTCTTTAACCAATCAATTAAAGGTAGTCTACTCTTAATTCTTGAATCGATAAATCAGAGTTTGTGTAAACCGTTTGTCATTTATTAACCCATACCTGCAACCTATACTCTCTCTGTACTACAGTTTGATCTGAAAACAAGTTCCAATGGTAAAAGACTTGTCAGTCACCATACATGTAGCCTACACTAATTCTTTCTCTACCAAGCTATGTTTCATCACATATGGTAAGCATCTCACATGTTCGTATCCGATTATTAGTTTATAAAATCTCGGGTCAATGGCCTTGATATACCGGGTGATTCACCTAAAACTTGCACTGTAAATATTTCTGAAATGGAAGGTGATATTGATATGCGGTTTTAACCTAATGAAATTGTAACCAAGGGCTCGTATTTGTAGCTGATACACTGATTTTTATAATTTTTAGAAAGTGGTTTTATTTACAACAATTACAATTTTTTAAATGGAACAATACTCATTGACATTTAAAAAAATAAAAGTAGAACACATTAGAATTCCAATGGTGTCTTTTGCACGATTCTAGTGCAAGTAGTTTACGAGATATTGTTATTTGTACACAATGGGACAATGCCTAGGACAAACTAAAGAAAAACAAAAGTGAATGAAGTAATTCTGTGGTTTCTGACAAGTACAGTGTACCCTCAAAGCTTGTGTTCAAAATGACGACCACCAGCCTCAATACAAGCTTCCAGTCTGCTATGTAAAGATTGCTGCACACGTTCTAGCATTTCAGAGGAAATTTCAGCGCAGGCAGCAGTAATACGCCGTTTCATATCATCTGGTGTTGTTGGTATGTCCTTGTAGACAGTGTCTTTTAGCTTCCCCCACAGAAAAAAGTCTAAAGGAGTCAAATCTGGTGAACGGGCCGGCCAAAGTACAGGTCCCCTTCGTCCAATCCAACGATTTGTAAACAATCCGTGAAGATAATCTGTAGTAATTCGTGCACTATGTGCCGGACAGCCATCATGTTGATACCACAGGTTCCTCCTAGTCTGAAGGGGAACGTCTTCTAACATCTGTGGAAGATGGTCTGTTAGGAGGTTGAGGTACTTGCACGAATTCAGTGTTCCTTCTACGAAAAAGGGACCTATGATGTGATGGTTCACTATTCTACACCAGACGTTTACACTCCATGGACGCTGTCGTTCTACTTGACGCAGCCAACGGGGATTTTCAACAGACCAATAGTGCATGTTTCTAAGATTGACTTAGCCATGATTAGAAAATGTTGCTTCATCAGTAAACAAGATACATGACGAATCTGGAGTATCACGTCTTAATGCCCATGTACAAAAGTTAACACGATTCTCAAAATCATTACCATGCAGCACTTGATGGAGAGAGATGTGATACGGATGGAACTTATGACGATGGAGAATGCGTAGTACACTTGCCTGACTCATGCCGCTTCCATGTGAAATTGCACGGGAACTAATTTGTGGATCTACTGCAACAGCAGCCAGAACCTTAATTTCTTCCTCTTCTCCAGTCACTTGTTTGTCTCTGTTACGTTTTCTAGGCGTTATACTACCACTTTCACGTAATTGATTGAAAAGGTTCACAAATAATTGCCGAGATGGTTGACGTCTAATGGGATATGTTTCCGCGTACACGGTACAAGTACGAACGGCATTCTTCCTACATTCGCCATAAACCATGAGCATGTCGGCTTTTTCTGCAATGGTAAATCTCATCCTGCAAGCACGTCCTACTACTTGAAGTATCACACAATAACTGACTGGAAAGTCGCAGTGCAATCAGAGTACAAAAACCAAAACCTCAACAAACATAACAACATCGTAACCTCGCCACTAAGCACTTGGTTGTTAGTGCGTACAATTTTCGAATAACAATCAATATCTCGTAAACTACTTGCACTAGAATCGTGCACAAAACACCATTGGTATTCTAATTTGTTCTACTTTTATTTTTTTAATGTCAATGGGTATTGTTCCATTTAAAAAATTGTAATTGTTGTAAATAAAACCACTTTCTAAAAATTATAAATATCAGTGTATCAGCTACAAATACGAGCCCTTGGTTACAATTTCATTAGGTTAAAACCGCATATCAATATCACCTTCCATTTCAGAAATATTTACAGTGCAAGTTTTAGGTGAATCACCCTGTATATTGAGTATTTGGGGTAAATTCATTGGCTATGGGAAAGGGTTGACCATTCTAAGTCCTATGAAACCTCACATGTTGATATCCGATTATTAGTTTATAATAATAATAATAATGATGATAATAATAATAATAATAATAATGATAATTGATGTTTTAAGGGGTCTAACATCTAGGTTATCGACCCCATATTAGTTTATAAAATCTCAGGTTAATGGCCTTACTGTTTTGGATTTTTGGAGTAAATTCATTGGTCATGGGAAAGGGATAACCATTCTAAGTCCTATGACACCTCACTTGACCCTCTCCGATTATTAGTTTATAAAATCATAGGTCAATGACCTTGCTGTTTTAGGTCTTTTGGGTAAATTCGTTGGTCATGGAAAAGGGTTGACCATCTTGAGTCCCATGACACCTCACTTGACACTCTCTGATTATTAGTTAGCGAGATATTAACAAAAGTGCAGTTAGGCCCTTTTGACAAAAATGAATAATACATTAAGAAACAAATGTCACCCCAAGTCCAACGACCTCTCATGCAAGTCCCTAGCCTTATTGATTCATGAGATATTAAAAGCTAATGACCTATTAGTTTTGGATCTTTTGGTTAATTAAAAAAAATAACTCATCTATGAATCTATAATCAAAAAGCCCGCCCTCTTACAAAAACCCAAAGTGCAAAGAAAGAAAAACAAACATGTTAATTCATAGTAGCGATCGGCTCTTCACTTGCGTTTCATGTGGAACAACGTTTAATTTCATCATAGCATTAGGGATCAGTTCAAAGGGACCGGTCTAAAGGGATTAGTCAAAAGGACCTGTCAACAGGGACCTATCAACAAGGACCCGTCAGCAAGGACCCGTCAACAATGACCTGTCATAAATGATCTGTCAACAAGGACCCGTCCACAGGGACCAGTCCACAGGGACCCGTCCACAGGGACTCGTCAACTATGACCCGTCAACAATGACCCGTCAACAATAACCCATCCGCAGGGATCCGCTCCCCCCACCCTCTTACAAAAGCTATGAGTTGGCATGCTAATTCACAGTGGCTTTCCACCGCACACATGTCTCATGTGTAGAACAACGTTGCATTCTATATCGGCATTTAAACTCTCACATGTTGCAGTTGGAAAGAGAGATTCTCTAAAAAAATATATTTTCACCCTCTAGTAGGGGTAGGTTTTATTTTGGGGTGGAGATATGTTGTCCATTGGAAAGGGGGTATCAGCCCGAGTTCAATGACACCTCATTTGTCAAAATCCGACCATGCGTTCGAGAGATATCGGGCCGCCGCCTTCTTGTGAGGAGGATGAGGAGGAGGAGAATTTAGAACTCTCACAAAACCACTACTTTTGTGATTTTTGCTGATAACTCACGAACCAATAAGCCTAGAGACAAGTGCGAGGTGTCATTTTTTTCACCGCGTTACCCTCTTGCCGAGGATGTTCGTGATGAGCAGGAATGAAAAACCATGTTTAGGTAAAACCATGATTTTAGACTTTTTGCTTTATCTCGCAAACCCATAACGCTAGAGACGTGTACGAGGTGTCCTAGGACTCGGGATCACGCCCCCTTTAAGAAACTATGTCTCACAAAGGGCTTAACGCCATACTTGTTGAAAAAATTATTTACCGATACCTGTTTATAATGTTCATGAAGCGTGGTGGTTGAGAGAGACGATACTGCTGGATGTGTGTGTTTCAACGAACCTGTCGCTGACCACGTTGGCTGTGCTCAATAGATCAATCGCTATTTCGACAGGTCGGTTTATGACAGAGCGAGGGTGCGTTTTTTCTGATACTTTACCCCGAAGATGATCTTTAACGTGTAAACGGTGATGAGAACTTGGTTCTATGTTGGTCGAAGCGAGTACAGGAAACAAACTTGCAGAGGAGCAGGATGTGAATGTCATTTGAGCTTATTGGAATGCGCTGATCTGACTTGACAACAGGTGCAATGGAAAATGACAAAGACGCAGAGGACACTTGAAGGTGAAATAATCTGACCATTGTGGTGGCAGGGAAGAGCGAATACACGTGTGAGATGACATATATGCTAAACAAGTTACATCCTGTTTGCTTTGTACGTGACAAAATGCAAGTTCATGTGAAATTTGATCCGGCACAGGTGTTCACTTTGGGCGTTAGCTGTCCACGTGACCGATAACAGGATGTTCAAAGCGTGGAAAAAAATGATTATACATGCAATGTAACATATATAAAGACATGTCCTTATCATTTCCACTCTCACTTAGGTGACTACCTTTGAACACATTGCGTTGCGTGAAACCCCTGGTCTTGTTTAACAGTTTTGGTGTTGGTGGAAAATACTTAACCTTGTTTTGGGGTAGGTATTTATTTATATATTTATTCATTTATACATTTATTGATTTATATATATATATATATATATATATATATATACATATATATACAAGCAATTATTTATTGATTAGGTAATTAATGATTTTATTTATTTATTTGTTTGCAGATAACCGGTATACCTTACATGTCTGAGAGAGAAGAAACCATTGCACTTTTGAGCTCACTAGAAGGAAACAGTAACAAGCCACTGCAAGTAAAGGTGAGATGATTTTTTTTAAACTAAGTTGTTTCATTTTTTTGTTTTATGTTTTATTTTATGAAATGCATGTATTAAACTGAATTTAGGTATTTATAGCGGTTTATTTTATTTATTTTTAGAAACTTGGAAAGAAAAGCCTTACCGCCGTAGCAGTTGCTGAAAAAAAACCGAAACGCACTAAAGCGAAACCACTGCCAAAGAGTGAACTGTTTAAAACTCAGGTAAGTCTAACATAAAAATGCTATTCCATTTTACCACTACTGAAACTCGTAGACAAAAAAAATTCATTACCTGTACATGACTGGGATAATGATTGCTTTCTTGATTAATGGCTATGTTGTTGTTGTTGACTGGGAAAAGTACAAGGCCATGTTGGATTTTCTAAAAATAAAAATAATAAATTTAATTTATGGGTGGTTCCCTATGGACTCAACGAATATCAACAGGTTTGAACATGATAATGTGAACAAAGTGACATGACATTCATTTTTGTTTATATATTGGTTAAAGGTGGGGGAGGGGCGGTGTAAATGACTGTAGCTTTATAAAAAGATATGATGATGATGATAATTGTTGTTTTAAGGGGCCTAACATCTAGGTTATCGGCCCCTGATTTATAAAAAGAAAATAAGTACATGGGTTGCTGTTAGTGCCAACATACAGTTTATTTTTAATGATGTTTTGATATATTAATGCCAATTAACGTTAACGTTTTATTTACAAGTATTGATTGATTGATTGCTTGATTGATTGATTGATTGATTGAGTGAGTGATGGGTTATTTTGTTTGCTTTTAGGTGTCGTCATGTGCCATTAACGTAATGAACAGACAGTGAACAAGCATGCATTATGCTTTAAAGTACTCTGTGCTCTTGTGCAACGTTAATAACTTACAATAAAAAAAGTTTTATTATAACACATGGCGTTAGTATCCAATACAACAAGTGAGCAAGTTGGTTTACCACGTGGGTTATATTTAAAATCAGAACATGACCGTTGGTTAACATTTGAATCCTGGCTTGTAGGCTTTTTGTCGACACATGAACTTGCAAAAGCAGTTTTTTTTACTTGAACCGAGAAGATGTGATGCGCTGTGTGTTTTGTCGTATTGAACTTTCACACTGGGAAGAAGGGGATGATCCCTTTAGAGACCATTTGCGATGGTCTCCTCATTGTCCTTACATGCTTGGAAAGCAAGTGGGTAACATACCTGTGTATTCATTTTACCGAACCACAACACCATTGGCCGCTACTTACGTTGCTGAATCACAAATAAATAATAATAATGATGTATTACCAGCCAACGGTAGTGTCGATATACGTGGTCCATATGCCATAGACAGTGTTGAATTGGCGTGTGCTTTTGAAAAATTGGGAGTTTGCAAGACTAAAGCACTAGCACACCTAGAGTACAGCTCTGTTGAAAAACGTTTAGAATCTTATAAAAATGTTTGGCCATTGACATTAAAACACCTTACCAAACAGCTAAGTGAAGTTCGATTTTTTATACTGGTGAAGGGGATAAAACAATATGTTTTTATTGTGGATTTGCTTTAAAGGATTGGCAAATGACTGATGACCCTTTAGTGGAACACGCTCGTTGGTTACCAAACTGTAAATACATGGTGTTGCTTAAAGGTCAGGAATTTGTGAACACTATTCGTAAAGAAAACGTGATTGCAGCACAAGACATAAAAGTGCCTTTAGAGTTAGAACACGCAGAGCAAATACATAAGGCTGAAAGAAAAGACTTGTCTCACGAACAGATACAAAAGTGTGACCAACAATTATGTAAAATTTGTTATCAAGATGAACTAGGTGTTGTATTTTTGCCTTGTGGACACATGATAGCCTGTGTCAAGTGTGCATTAGAACTCAACACTTGTGCTATATGCAGAAAAGCAGTATCTGCTACAGTTAGGGCATTTCTTGCATAAATAGTAAAATTTATCAGCCATGTATAGAGCAAAATCCCTAATTGCACAATATTATTAAAGCTGTTTTAGAGTGTAATAGATATGATTTTCTTTTGTTTATAGACTACTACAATGAATGTTTTGAATGCTGTGGGTCAAGCATGTGGCTTAGAGAAAAAGAAGCTCAGCGAATTGCCAACGCATATTCCATTCCGCATGATCAAGATTCGGAAATTGAAAACAGCATATGGTGATCGTGTACTTTGTGTATGTGAAAACTTTGAGACATTTCTGCCTACACGGTTTGATGATATGTCGGAGAGTGTTTTTGATGAAGTCAATAATGCTGTGCAACCTGTACACTTAATATATGAAGGTTTTAAAAACAATAGGTGCATGGTTCGTTTTAATTAAATAAAAAAACAAATGTCAAATAATAATGGAAGATATAAGTCATACAATGGACTGAAAGAAAAATATGTGTATAGATAATAATGTTTTAGTGTTTAGTATTGTATTAAAAATATTATCATGAAACAAAACAAAATGTATATAAAGTTTGTAAATAAATGAAAAAAATGGTACAATGTTGTTTTATTTTCTATAGAAGTCAGAATATTTAACATCGCAGAGTATACAAGATTATGACAATAACAAGCACACTTAATACAAGTCTTTGCCTTTACGATAGTGTGTTATAGTTTAAAAACAAAGCTTGTTGTAGATCTTTTTTCTTCCACGATGAACAATAGGCATGAAAACGTTATTGCCTTGTTTTGGATCATTATCACTATCATAATCATAAGCAGCATGATCTATATCACTATTATTATAATCACTATAATTATCCTCAACATTATCCTCAACATTACTAAAACCAGTTAAATATTCCTGTTCCTCTTCCTCTTCCTCTTCCTCTACAGTGTCCTCATGTAGAGTCTGCGTGGCTTATGATAATGTTAAGGGTTTTTTGAACATTGAATTATTTTCAATAGTAGTATTGTTTTGTAGCACTTGCTTTTTAACATTTTCATGATTTTCTGTTGACAGTAATAGGGTTTCATGCAGTACACTACATTGATGATCACTGACACTTAAAACCACACTATTTTTGCTTTTAGCTCACTGCGACATTATTTTGAACGTTGTTTTGTACAACGTCAAATAACAGTTCCATTTTTATTGGTTCGTTTCACAATATATGAATATCCTTTATAGAATGCATGAGGCTTACCATACCTAGTCACAGATACTTCCATATCAACTGTCAAGCTTAGACTAAGCTCTAGTAAAGACAACTTGGTAATAAGAACAATAGTTTAATGTGCGAGCATATATGGGTGCAAATGTGGGAGCAAAAATAGGGAGCAAAAAGAGGGAGCAAAAAGTGGGAGCAAAAATTGGGAGCAAAAAGAGGGAGCAAAAAGTGGGAGCAAAAAGTGGGAGCAAAAAGAGAGACAAAAAGTGGGAGCAAAAATTGGGAGCAAAAAGTGGAAGCAAAAAGTGGGAGCAATAATTGGGAGCAAAAAGTGGGAGCAGAAAGTGGGAGCAACAAGTGGGAGCAAAAATTGGGAGCAAAAAGTGGGAGCAAAAAGTGGGAGCAAAAATTGAGAGCAAAAAGTGGGAGCAAAAAGTGGGAGCAAAAATTGAGAGCAAAACGTGGGAGTAAAAAAGTAGGAGCAAGTATGGGAGCAATGAGAAAGCAAAAGTGGGAGCAAGTATGGGAGCATATGTGAAAGCAAAAGTGGGAGCAAAAAAGTGAGGGAAAAAAGTGGGAGCAAAATGTGTAAGCAAAAGTGGGAGCAAATATGAGAGCAAAAAAGTAGGAGCAAGTATGGGAGCAAATGTGAAAGCAAAAGTGGGAGCAAAACGTGAGAGAAAAAAGTGGGAGCAAAAAGTGTAAGCAAAAGTGGGAGCAAATATGAGAGCAAAAAAGTGTGAACAAATAAGGAAAACAAAAAGTGGGAGCAAAAATTGGGAACAAAAAGTGGGAGCTAAAGTGGGAGCAAAAATTGAGAGCAAAAAGTGGGAGCAAAAAAAAAGTAGGAGCAAGTTTGGGAACAAATGTGAAAGCAAAAGTGGGAGCAAGTATGGAAGCATATGTGAAAGCAAAAGTGGGTGCAAAAAGTGAGAGAAAAAAAAGTGGGAGCAAAAAGTGTAAGCAAAAGTGGGAGCAAATATGAGAGCAAAAAAAATGTGTGAGCAAATGTGTGAGCAAAAAGTGAGAGCTAAAAGTGTAAGCAAAAGTGGGAGCAAAAAATTGGGAGCAAAATGTGGGAGTAAAAATTGGGAGCAAAAATTGGGATCAAAATAAAGTAGGAGCAAGTATGAGAGTGAATGTGAAAGCAAAAGTGGGAGCAAGTATGGGAGCAAATGTGAAAGCAATTGTGGGAGCAAAAAGTGAGAGAAAAAAGTGAGAGCAAAAAGAGTAAGCAAAATTGGGAGCAAATATGAGAGGAAAAAAAAGTAGGAGCAAGTATGGGAGCAAATGTGAAAGCAAAAGTGGGAGCAAAAAGTGAGAGAAAAAAGTGGGACCAAAAAGTGTAAGCAAAAGTGGGAGCAAATATGAGAGCAAAGAAAAGTGGGAGCAAAAATGTGGGAGCAAAAAGTGGGAGCAAAACGCGTAAGCAGAAGTGGGAGGAAACAAGTGTGAGCAAATATAGGAGCAGAATGTGAGAGCAAATGTGAAAGCAAAAGTGGGAGCAAAAAGTGCGAGCAAAATTGAGTGCACAAAGTGGGAGCAAAATGTGTGAGTAAAAAGTGGGGGCAAATGTGGTGTTTTACTAAAACAATCTCCCCTAACCTAACCTAACCTAACTTCACCCAACCTAATTTCACCTAACCTAACTTCACCTAACCTAACCTTCCAACTCTCAGATCAAAAATTAAATTCTGGCCGTAGTCGAATTGGAACCCAAAACCTCTGGGATAACACCCAAGTATACTAGCCACTACACCGCGAAATGGGCAAATTATCCTGCAACACAACACAAAAATAAAAAGTTTTCTGTAGTGTAACTCATTGGCTGACAACCATAGTTGAGAATTCAAACCGAAGACCTCAGGACTTTAGTTTTGAACATTATCAGAAATATTATTCCATTTACATTTTGCTGTTGCTTATAGTTATAAGAGTTGGCATTCATATGGGAGCAAAAGTGAAAGCAAAAAGTGGGTGCAAGCATGGCTGGTTGTAGAGACTTTCATATCAACTAATACACATAAATTAAATTTTAGTAAAGTGACTTGGCTAATAATAATAATAATATTAACAGTTTAAAAAAAATTCAAGTGATTGATATTTTTCAGGGTGTAATTTCCAAAGTACTGTCAAGAATAATAATTACATGACCAGATTCCAAGAATTCTAGAGTGCTTTTAAGGTTAATGATTGGCTAGGAGTGAGATAGAGCTAGCTAACCTAAGTTAACCTCAGCTCAGTAAACCTAACCTTGTCACATGACATGTTCTACAAGTATAGACTTGCTTTGAGACTGGCTATGACGTCACAGATGAATGGCGGTGGGAGGCTGGCAAAAAGGAAAATGTTTTTGTGTAATAAAAAGTCGTGTCCAGCCTCCCACCGCCATTCATCTGTGACGTCATAGCCAGTCTCAAAGCAAGTCTATACTTGTAGAACATGTCATGTGACAAGGTTAGGTTTACTGAGCTGAGGTTAACTTAGGTTAGCTAGCTCTATCTCACTCCTAGACAATCATTAACCTTAAAAGCACTCTAGAGTTCTTGGAATCTGTTCATGTAATTATTATTCTTGACAGTACTTTGGAAATTACACCCTGAAAAATATCAATCCCTTGAATTTTTTTAAAACTGTTAATATTATTATTATTATTAGCCAAGTCACTTTACTAAAATTTAATTTATGTGTATTATTGATATGAAAGTCTCTACAACCAGCCATGCTTGCACCCACTTTTTGCTTTCACTTTTGCTCCCATATTAATGCCAACTCTTATAACTATAAGCAACAGCAAAATGTAAATGGAATAATATTTCTGATAATGTTCAAAACAAAAGTCCTGAGGTCTTCGGTTTGAATTCTCAACTATGGTTGTCAGCCAATGAGTTACACTACAGAAAACTTTTTATTTTTGTGTTGTGTTGCAGGATAATTTGCCCATTTCGCGGTGTAGTGGCTAGTATACTTGGGTGTTATCCCAGAGGTTTTGGGTTCCAATTCGACCAAGGCCAGAATTTAATTTTTGATCTGAGAGTTGGAAGGTTAGGTTAGGTGAAGTTAAGTTAGGTGAAATTAGGTCGGGTGAAGTTAGGTTAGGTTAGGTTAGGGGAGATTGTTTTAGTAAAACACCACATTTGCCCCCACTTTTTACTCACACATTTTGCTCCCACTTCGTGCACTCACTTTTGCTCACTCTTTTTGCTCCCACTTTTGCTTTCACATTTGCTCTCACTTTCTGCTCCCATATTTGCTCACACTTGTTTGCTCCCACTTCTGCTTACACGTTTCGCTCCCACTTTTTGCTCCCACATTTTTGCTCCCACTTTTCTTTGCTCTCATATTTGCTCCCACTTTTGCTTACACTTTTTGGTCCCACTTTTTTTCTCTTACTTTTTGCTCCCACTTTTGCTTTCACATTTGCTCCCATACTTGCTCCTACTTTTTTTTTGCTCTCATATTTGCTCCCACTTTTGCTTACACTTTTTGCTCTTACTTTTTCTCTCACTTTTTGCTCCCTCTTTTACTTTCACATTTGCTCCCATACTTGCTCCCACTTTTGCTTTCACATTTACTCTCATACTTGCTCCTACTTTCTTTTGATCCCACTTTTTGCTCCCAATTTTTGCTCCCACATTTTACTCCCATTTTTTGGCTCCCACTTTTGCTTACACTTTTAGCTCTCACTTTATTCTCCCACTTTTTGCTCACACATTTGCTCACACTTTTTTTTGCTCTCATATTTGCTCACACGTTTGCTTACACTTTTTGCCCCCACTTTTTTTTCTCTCACTTTTTCTCCCACTTTTGCTTTCACATATGCTCCCATACTTGCTCCCACTTTTGCTTTCACATTTGCTCCCATACTTGCTCCTACTTTTTTTTGCTCCCACTTTTTGCTCTCAATATTGCTCCCACTTTTGCTCCCACTTTTTGCTCCCAATTTTTGCTCCCACTTTTTGTTTTCCATATTTGTTCACAATTTTTTTTTGCTCTCATATTTGCTCCCACTGTTGCTTACACTTTTGCTCCCACTTTTTTTCTCTCACTTTTTGCTCCCTCTTTTGCATTCACATTTGCTCCCATACTTGCTCCTACTTTTTTGCTCTCATATTTGCTCCCACTTTTGCATACACATTTTGCTCCCACTTTTTTCTCTCAATTTTTTGCTCCCACTTTTGATTTCACATATGCTCCCATACTTGCTCCCACTTATGCTTTCACATTGCTCCCATACTTGCTCCTACTTTTTTTTGCTCCCAATTTTTGCTCCCACTTTTTGCTCCCTATTTTTGCTCCCACTTTTTGCTCCCACTTTTTGCTCCCAATTTTTGCTCCCACTTTTTGCTCCCACTTTTTTCTCCCAATTTTTGCTCCCTCTTTTTGCTCCCACTTTTTGCTCCCAATTTTTGCTCCCACTTTTTGCTCCCACTTTTTGCTCCCACATTTGCACCCATATATGCTCGCACATTAAGCTATTGTTCTTATTACCAAGTTGTCTTTACTAGAGCTTAGTCTAAGCTTGACAGTTGATATGGAAGTATCTGTGACTAGGTATGGTAAGCCTCATGCATTCTATAAAGGATATTCATATATTGTGAAACGAACCAATAAAAATGGAACTGTTATTTGGCGTTGTACAAAACAACGTTCAAAACAATGTCGCAGTGAGCTAAAAAGCAAAAATAGTGTGGTTTTAAGTGTCAGTGATCATCAATGTAGTGTACTGCATGAAACACTATTACTGTCAACAGAAAATCATGAAAATGTTAAAAAGCAAGTGCTACAAAACAATACTACTATTGAAAATAATTCAATGTTCAAAAAACCCTTAACATTATCATAAGCCACGCAGACTCTACATGAGGACACTGTAGAGGAAGAGGAAGAGGAAGAGGAACAGGAATATTTAACTGGTTTTAGTAATGTTGAGGATAATGTTGAGGATAATTATAGTGATTATAATAATAGTGATATAGATCATGCTGCTTATGATTATGATAGTGATAATGATCCAAAACAAGACAATAACGTTTTCATGCCTATTGTTCATCGTGGAAGAAAAGGATCTACAACAAGCTTTGTTTTTAAACTATAACACACTATCGTAAAGGCAAAGACTTGAATTAAGTGTGCTTTTTATTGTCATAATCTTGTATACTCTGCAATGTTAAATATTCTGACTTCTATAGAAAATAAAACAACATTGTACCATTATTTTCATTTATTTACAAACTTTATATACATTTTGTTTTGTTTCATGATAATATTTTTAATACAATACTTAACACTAAAACATTATTATCTATACACATATTTTTCTTTCAGTCCATTGTATGACTTATATCTTCCATTATTATTTAACATTTGTTTTTTTTATTTAATTAAAACGAACCATGCACCTATTGTTTTTAAAACCTTCATATATTAAGTGTACAGGTTGCACAGCATTATTGACTTCATCAAAAACACTCTCCGACGTATCATTAAGCCGTGTAGGCAGAAATGTCTCAAAGTTTTCACATACACAAAGTACACGATCACCATATGCTGTTTTCAATTTCCGAATCTTGATCATGCGGAATGGAATATGCGTTGGCAATTCGCTGAGCTTCTTTGTCTCTAAGCCACATGCTTGACCCACAGCATTCAAAACATTCATTGAAGTTGTCTATAAACAAAAGAAAATCATATCTATTACACTCTAAAACAGCTTTAATAATATTGTGCAATTAGGGATTTTGCACTATGAATGGCTGATCAATTTTACTATTTATGCAAGAAATGCCCTAACTGTAGCAGATACTGCTTTTCTGCATATAGCACAAGTGTTGAGTTCTAATGCACACTTGACACAGGCTATCATGTGTCCACAAGGCAAAAATACAACACCTAGTTCATCTTGATAACAAATTTTACATAATTGTTGGTCACACTTTTGTATCTGTTCGTGAGACAAGTCTTTTCTTTCAGCCTTATGTATTTGCTCTGCGTGTTCTAACTCTAAAGGCACTTTTATGTCTTGTGCTGCAATCACGTTTTCTTTACGAATAGTGTTCACAAATTCCTGACCTTTAAGCAACACCATGTATTTACAGTTTGGTAACCAACGAGCGTGTTGCACTAAAGGGTCATTAGTCATTTGCCAATCCTTTAAAGCAAATCCACAATAAAAACATATTGTTTTATCCCCTTCACCAGTATAAAAAATCGAGCTTCACTTAGCTGTTTGGTAAGGTGTTTTAATGTTAATGGCCAAAAATTTTTATAAGATTCTAAACGTTTTTCAACAGAGCTGTACTCTAGGTGTGCTAGTGCTTTAGTCTTGCAAACTCCCAATTTTTCAAAAGCACACGCCAATTCAACACTGTCTATGGCATATGGACCACGTATATCGACACTACCGTTGGCTGGTAATACATCATTATTATTATTTATTTGTGATTCAGCAACGTAAGTAGCGGCCAATGGTGTTGTGGTTCGGTAAAATGAATACACAGGTATGATACCCACTTGCTTTCCAAGCATGTAAGGACAATGAGGAGACCATCGCAAATGGTCTCTAAAGGGATCATCCCCTTCTTCCCAGTGTGAAAGTTCAATACGACAAAACACACAGCGCATCACATCTTCTCGGTTCAAGTAAAAAAAATCTGATTTTGCAAGTTCATGTGTCGACAAAAAGCCTACAAGCCAGGATTCAAATGTTAACCAACGTTCATGTTCTGATTTTAAATATAACCCACGTGGTAAACCAACTTGCTCACTTGTTGTATTGGATACTAACGCCATGTGTTATAATAAAACTTTTTTTATTGTGAGTTATTAACGTTGCACAAGAGCACAGAGTACTTTAAAGCATAATGCATGCTTGTTCACTGTCTGTTCATTACGTTAATGGCACATGACGACACCTAAAATCAAACAAAATAACCCATCACTCACTCAATCAATCAATCAATCAATCAATCAATACTTGTAAATAAAACGTTAACGTTAATTGGCATTAATATAACAAAACATCATTAATAATAAACTGTATGTTGGCACTAACAGTAACCCATGTACTTATTTTCTTTTTATAAAGCTACAGTCATTTACACCGCCCCTCCCCCACCTTTAACCAATATATAAACAAAAATGAATGTCATGTCACTTTGTTCACATTATCATGTTCAAACCTGTTGATATTCTTTGAGTCCATAGGGAACCACCCATAAATTAAATTTATTATTTTAATTTTTAGAAAATCCAACATGGCCTTGTACTTTTCCCAGTCAACAACAACAACATAGCCATTAATCAAGAAAGCAATCATTATCCCAGTCATGTACAGGTAATGAATTTTTTTTGTCTACGAGTTTCAGTAGTGGTAAAATGGAATAGCATTTTTAAGTTAGACTTACCTGAGTTTTAAACAGTTCACTCTTTGGCAGTGGTTTCGCTTTAGTGCGTTTCGGTTTTTTTTCAGCAACTGCTACGGCGGTAAGGCTTTTCTTTCCAAGTTTCTAAAAATAAATAAAATAAACCGCTATAAATACCTAAATTCAGGTTAATACATGCATTTAATAAAATAAAACATAAAACAAAAAAATGAAACAACTTAGTTTTAAAAAAATCATCTCACCTTTACTTGCTGTGGCTTGTTCCTGTTTCCTTCTAGTGAGCTCAAAAGTGCAATGGTTTCTTCTCTCTCAGACATGTAAGGTATACCGGTTATCTGCAAACAAATAAATAAATAAAATCATTAATTACCTAATCAATAAATAATTGCTTGTAAATATATATATATATAAATCAATAAATGTATAAATGAATAAATATATAAATAAATACCTATCCCAAACAAGGTTAAGTATTTTCCACCAACACCAAAACTGTTAAACAAGACCAGGGGTTTCACGCAACGCAATGTGTTCAAAGGTAGTCACCTAAGTGAGAGTGGAAATGATAAGGACATGTCTTTATATATGTTACATTACATGTATAATCATTTTTTTCCACGCTTTGAACATCCTGTTATCGGTCACGTGGACAGCTAACGCCCAAAGTGAACACCTGTGCCGGATCAAATTTCACATGAACTTGCATTTTGTCACGTACAAAGCAAACAGGATGTAACTTGTTTAGCGTACATGTCATCTCACACGTGTATTCGCTCTTCCCTGCCACCACAATGGTCAGATTATTTCACCTTCAAGTGTCCTCTGCGTCTTTGTCATTTTCCATTGCACCTGTTGTCAAGTCAGATCAGCGCATTCCAATAAGCTCAAATGACATTCACATCCTGCTCTTCTGCAAGTTTGTTTTCTGTACTCGCTTCGACCAACATAGAACCAAGTTCTCATCACCGTTTACACGTTAAAGATCATCTTCGGGGTAAAGTATCAGAAAAAACGCACCCTCGCTCTGTCATAAACCGACCTGTCGAAATAGCGATTGATCTATTGAGCACTGCCACCGTGGTCAGCGACAGGTTCGTTGAAACACACACATCCAGCAGTATCGTCTCTCTCAACCACCACGCTTCATGAACATTATAAACAGGTATCGGTAAAGAATATTTTTTCAACATGTATGGTGTTAGGCCCTTTGTCAAACATAGTTTCTAAAAGGGGTCGTGATCCCGAGTCCTAGGACACCTCGTACACGTCTCTAGCGTTATGGGTTTGCGAGATAAATGAAAAAGTCTAAAATCATGGTTTTACCTAAACATGGTTTTTCATTCCTGCTCATCACGAACATCCTCGGCAAGAGGGCAACGCGGTGAAAAAATGACACCTCGCACTTGTCTCTAGGCTTATTGGTTCGTGAGTTATCAGCAAAAATCACAAAAAACACTTGTTTACCCCAAAATCGCGTATCCAATTTTTTTTAAAACTATAACGAGTGGTCCATAGCAAGGAGGACGTCACTCCGAGTCCTTGGACCCGTCGTACACGCCTCTAGCATAATTGGTTCGCGAGATATAGCAAAAAGTTTATTACCAAAATAAAGAGGGTTTCGAGACAAGCCATTTGACACGTCATGGGACCAGATCCGACCTTGCATTCGTGACATATCGGAAAAAGTCTAAAATCATGGTTTTACCCCAAAAAAAGCCTGTTTCCCTCATTCTCAAAACTTTAACCTATCAATAGCATATATAGGGCTTTGAGACAAGCGATTTGACACGCCACACGTCCAAATCCGACCTTGCGTTCGAGAGATATCGGCAAACTTCGTAGGAAAGTAGGCGACTATCTGGCTCTCTCCTCACCACCAAAACCCCTTCTTATCAATCATTTTTTTCTCAAAGAGCTCGCCCTCTTACCAAAATCCCAAGTGCGCATGCGTCAAAAACAAAAACAAAAATGTTAATCCATAGCGGCAGCCAGAAAAACGCATGCGCTATATGAGCAACAACGTTTAAGTTCATTTTAGCAGCGCACCTTATACATGTCACATTTGAAAAGAGACTTCCACTAAAAGAATTACAATTTCACCCCTAGTAGGGGTAGGTTTTATTTAGGGGTTGAAATGAGTGGTCCATTGGAAAGAGGACGTTAACCCGAGTCCAACGACACCTCATTTGTCAACATCCGACCATGGGTTCGCGAGATATTGGCTTGGACTCTCGCGGCGGCCATGACAATATTTGGAACTCTCACTACCCCCCTACTGGTATCATCGTAGCTAAGATTTATTTTTGCCACCCTGTTAAATGTAGATTCTGTTAATAACTTGAACTTTGTAACTTGAATTAGGGTTTCTTTTCGTAACATTTTCCTATCGTTGCTGTTGTTGCTTATCTTTGTAATTATATATTTCGCGAGGGTTTACCTTAGTTTACAGGTAGGGCCCTGTTCTTTATTTTTCTTTGTTCATTAGTTTGCGGATTAGCCGATATAAACCCTCCGAACTAGGATAGGTGCTTGCAATTTTAAAATAAATGTTTTCACAAGTTTTACATAAGACTGGATGTTTCCTTTCTCAGTCTAGTTATTTAAGGTGTACTTTCTTGGGCCGTCTAAGACCTTAGCCACCATGTTACCACAGATCCCTTGGATCATAGTTTCTCGTGCCACTCTGGCCTATAAAAAATTCACCTGATCCTCTCGGCACATGGATCCGGCAGGTGTGGTGTCTGGGAAGTCATTTCGGTTGTTGGCAACCCTGACAGATCCTCTGACGGGCACAATATGTTCAAGGGGGAAATCATTATTACAAGAAGCAGATAACAGAGCAAATACTGACAAATATCTAAAAATCGTAAAGAGTTATCACTGCAGTCATCTTAAATACGGGAATTACTACTAACGAGCACCAACACAAATTATCACTGTTACAAATATTGCAATGGCTACAATGTGCAAAAGAATTAAAGTCGCACGTATCTGCCTCATACGGTAGAGGTTCTTGCGCCAACAATGTGTTCACTACAGATTTGAAATTTTGAAACTGGGCTCGTCCGGGAGAATAGCTGAGCGTGGAAGCTTCCACTGCCGTAGGTTTCGGGGGGGGGGGGGGGGCTGGTTATGAAAAATGTTCACCGTATCTGCTATATACGCGCGCCTATCGGAAGGTTAAAGAGAGTTAGGTTTCTACGCATGATGTTCGTATCCGATTTCAGATGATTAAATGATATAAAATAAACCATGTTGGTTGCTGGCATTGTCATGGTTACAGCAGCAATTTCTTAATCTATTTCTCATACCTGGGATGGTATGATACAAAAATCTCAGAAATACATGGTTCTAGGGCCTTAAGACATGAATTTAGGGGCCCTCTGGGACCATCCGAGTGCAGTTGTTCACATCAAGGGGCTCAAATCGAGCCTTGTCTTGCCCATGACAACTTAGATAATTCACCCACATTTTTAAGGTGTTTTCCCCATAGCCTCCCTCTTAATAAAGGTAATACAGTAAAAAATTATAGAAATGATTGGTACCATGCCTGTGATGTATGAAGATATCAAATTTTATGTTGAACCACCCAACCGTTCTCGAGTTATGAGAGTGTGAACAGACAAATAAGAATGTAATTTGACTGACTGTGTGGTTTAGCGGTAACATTCTCGCCTGCTATTCCCGAGTTTGCAGGATCAAATCCTGGTGCAGTCAGTTGGCATTTGAAGAGTGCTTAAATTCGAGGGAGCTGTGTCAGTAGATTTACTGGCATATTAAATATCACTTTTGGGGCACAATTCCAGCACCCTGGCAGATCTACAGGCCACAGGAATTAAAAGGGATGTAATACCAATATTATTATTATTATTATTATTAAAATTTTAATTCTTGTGTGAGGGCTGGAACAAAGTACACTCAGCATCGTGAGGCAAAACTGAGAAGAGGAGGGTTCGTATCCCACCTCAGCCATCCAGGAAGTAGTTTTCCGTGGTTTCTCCCCCACTTATATTCACTTCAAAAAGTCCTATATGCATTCATATACCATACATCTGATTGCGATGAAACTTTGGAGAGTTGTTGTGTACACTCCTGCGAAGGTTTAAGAATTAGTAAATCCATTTTGCAGTAGGTGGCCCATGAATAGATTCAAGAAATGAATGATGGTGCGCGAATCGTTTCAACACCATAGTCCCGTATGCGTTCATTACCATTCATCCTATCGCGATGAAACTTTGGTACATTGTTGTGTACACTCCTGCACGGGTTTCTGACTTAATAAATCCATTTTAGGTTTATGTCGTTTCTTGTGTGGGGTTTAGCTTAGCTTAAGCTTAATTCCTGCCGCTCCTTCCGGAGCATAGGGCCTCGGCGAAATTTCTCCCCGCAGTACGGTTCCTGGCCATTCTCTTCACTTGACTCCAGTTCTTGTCCACCTCTGCAATTTCATTTTCGATCGTCCTCTTCCAGGTCTTCTTAGGTCGACCTCGCTTCCTGGCGCCTTGAGGATTCCAGTCTAGCGCCGCCCTCTCAATAGCTCCGTCCGGCTTCCTTAGTGTATGACCAATCCAGCGCCATTTCCTCTCCTTGATCTGGATGCTAATCGGTTGTTGATTGGTGATGGTCCAAAGATCCTCATTTGAGATTATGTCCGGCCACCTCACATTCATGATGCGACGCAGACACCTGTAGCTGGTTGTTGATCGGTTTTGTGACTTTCTATGTTTCACAGCCGTAGAGAAGAATCGACTTTACGTTGCTATTGGAAAGGCGGAGCTTGGTCTTCCTGGAAATGTTTCTATTTCTCCAGATGGGGTAGAGCTGGACAAAGGCACCATTTGCCTTCCTGATACGGCTTCGAACATCTTCCTCTGCTCCCCCATCATTTGTGACTATACTTCCAAGGTAGAGGAAGGACTCAACTCCCTCAATTTCCTTTCCGTTGACTGTCAAACTAGTCGTGATGTCAGAATTTATCCTCATCTCTTTGGTCTTGTTGGTGTTGATCATCAGTCCTGCACGTTCTGCTTCTCTCTGCAACCTCCCCAGCTTATCTTCTATGTCTCGGTACCGTTGTGCCATAAGACAAATGTCATCTGCGAAATCCAGATCTTCAAGCCTGTCATTTATACCCCATTGAATACCCCTCTTCCGTCCTCCCATTACCTTCTACATCACACTATCCAGGACCAACAGGAACAGAGTGGGGGAAAGGACACACCCCTGTCTCACTCCGGAACTGACCTTTATCTTTTCTGTTAATTTGCCTTCATGAAGAACCTGGCACTCATACCCTTCGTACATCTCTTCCATGATTCTGATGATCTTTGTTGGAATTTTATATTCCTCAAGGGTCTTCCACATGATTCTTTGATTTACGGAGTCGAAGGCTTTCTCGAAGTCAACAAATATGAGGTAAAGGGTATTCCGCCACTCCACACTCTGCTCCAGGATGATTCGGAGGGTGTTGATGAGATCCACACAGCTGCGATGTTGTCGAAATCCAGCCTGTTCCTCCGAAGCCTTTTTTCTACGCAGTCTTTTATACGATTCAGGATGACTCTCGCCAGCACTTTGCTTGGAATGGACAGCAAGGTGATACCCCTCCAGTTGTTACAGTTTGTGGTGTCCCCTTTCTTCGGCAACTTGACTATCAACCCCTTCTTCCAGTCGGTTGGTATTTTCTCCTCCTTCCAGAACTTCTCCAACAACGGGTGCAGCAGATCGATCGTAATATCCAGGTCTGCTTTCAGTACTTCCGCTGGGATATTATCCAGACCTGGTGCCTTCCCGCATTTCATCTGCTTCTACGCTGTCCGTATTTCGCCCCGAGTTGGGGAGTCGAGGCTGATGCTTGGGTCACTTTCTGCTTCCTCTTCATCTTCTCCTCGCTGCTTACTTTCTGTCCTCTATCTCTATTAAGAACCTCCGCAAAGTGTTCTCTCCATCTTGTCAGCTGCTGTTCACACGTCGTGAGGATCTCGCCCGTCTTGCTCTTCACAGGTCTAGTTTTATTAAAACCTTTCTTCGAAAGCATCTTTGTGATGCCATAGAGCTCCTTAACGTCCCCCCTTCTTGCCGCTTCTTCTGCTTTCTCCGCCTGCTCATCAATCCACCTCCTATGATCCTTCCGTACACTCCTCTTTACCTCCCTGTTTGCTGTTGAATACTTTGCTTGTGTGAGAGCCTTCTGCTGCCTAGTCTTGCAGGTGTTGAGCTTGGCCTTAATCTCCTTCCTATCTTGTCCCAGGTCTGATCGGATATCCATTCTTTCCGCAGGTAGTTCTTGTACCCGAGCTGCATCTCACTGGTTTCCACGAAGATATTCTTTACCTCGCTCCACACAGTCTCCACGTCCTTCTCTGTCTCGGAGTCCAACACCTGGAATTTATTTCTGAGCTCGAGTTTAAATTGGTCCAATCTCTGCTGGTTCTAAAGCTTGCCCACATCAAACTTGTTGTGCCGAGTGTTAAACTTTCGGCGGACTGCGACGATCTTCATGCGGAAGTTGGCAACCACAAGATGAGTGTCACTACCAACGTCCGCTCCTCTCTTGTTCCTAACATCTTCCAAGCTTCTTCTGAACCTCCTGCTCACCGCGATGTGATCAATTTGATTTTCTGTGACTTGATCAGGAGACACACAGGTAACCTTGTGGCACCGCCTACGAGGAAATATCGTGCCACCCATCACCAAATCCTGACTGGCGCAATATTCCGTATATTTCTCCCCATTGTCATTCATCTCACCAAGGCCATGTTTACCCATGATCTGCTCCAACCCCTCATTGTTTGAGCCCACCTTCGCGTTGAAGTCTCCCATAACAATGAGAATGTCCTTCTTACTTGTTTGTCTTGTGACATCTCGCAGCATTTGGTAGAATTCTTCCTTCTTCCCTGGCTCCGATTGTTCTGTAGGCGCATAGCATTGGATGATGATCACATTCCTGATCTTTGTCTTGAACCTAGCAAACATGAGCCTACTAGAAATTGGCTTCCACTCCATAAGGCTTCTCTTTGCATTTCTGTTGAGCAGCAACCCCACTCCATCCCTGTGTTCTTCATCATCGCCCCCAGAATAGAGAAATGTAATTCCATCTGTTGTCTGTATTTCACCAAATCCTGGCCACCTCACTTCACTCAATCCTAGGATATCCAGCCCATAGTTCTTCATCTCCCGTGTCACTTGTTTCAGTCTGGTTTTCTCCATCAAGGTCCTCATATTCCAGAAACCGATTTTCGTAATCCTCTTCATGCCAAAAGTCGTCATCAGGTTATCCGTCCGGTTTTGTAATTTCGCTTCAGTTTCCGTAATCAGTTTATTTAAGAGGAGCGAGTGATTAACCCACTGCCTCCGAGTGCCTTGGAGGGGCTGCCACCTTAAGCCTGAGGCACCAGGCTGATTTTCTGTCAGGGTTTCTTCCCTTAGCCTTTGAATAACCAACTCCAAACTACAAGGCAGCAGTTGTTTCACCAGAGCCCCGTTAGCCGTAATTTCTTCAGGGTTCCTGTAGGGCCTTTACAGCTACCGTAGCGGTCTTGAGGCACACAAAGTCTCCACTGTACTTAACCCATACAGGTAATCCCCTACTTAATTACGTTGCCCATCTCCCACGACGAGGACGAGGGGTTGGATTTGTGGGAGACTATGTGGGGTTTCGCTTAGAAAAATTGCAGAGTTTCAATTCACTGGCCGTGAAAGCCAATATATGATCTTTTTTTTTTGGAAGCTTTTATAGGAAGGTGAAAGGCTGCTTAAGATTTTAGCTCTCGCAGTAAATTAGTGCAGGTGCGAGTCATAAATAGGCAGATAGTGTACAGTTCGTTGCTCCTGTGGGGGTCCGGGCACGGACACCAAAAGTCCACTGATGAGCCAGCTTGGAGTTCCTAGGCGAAACTCCACAAAAGACATGGCATAAACCTAGAAATATTGCTTCGAGCCGACAAAACAACAGTTGCAAGCACTGGATTGACTTTGCTAGTAGATCCGAAGCGACCAGTTGGACGTCCTAGACAGCGATGACTTGACACACTACATGAAGACCTTAAAATTGCTGGACTCCATTCCGATATGGCCTACGATCATATAAAATGGCGACAGAGAGCCAGAATAGCAGACCCTGCCTGTGTGGGGGACAAATGTTAGGAAGAACAAGAAGGAGTGTGTGTTCATCATAAAACAGTCTGAAACACATAAATAACACAACATTCAGTAGAAATCAACAAAACAAAAGAGATAAACTTTGATTCTTATGGAGATTGCCCCCCTCGTGGTGTAGCGGCTAGCGTTCTTGGCTGTTGCCCCAGAGGTCCAGGTTGGATTCCCAGCTCTGCCAAAAAAACAAAACAAAAACTGGTGTGAGGGGTGGAACAAGGTACGTTCAACCGCGTGAGGGATCGTATCCCACCTCAGCCATCCAGGAAGTGGCTTTCGGTGGTTTCCCCCGCACTTCTATTACAGGCATATGCTGAGATGGTTCCTAGATTAAGACCACGACAGCCTCCTTCCCTATCCTTATCCCCAATTCACAAATACACACAATAGAACAGCCATCACAATAACACAGGTTATCATACAAATTACACACAAATACGTAGGGCTATATAACCACAATGTCATGGCCCCTAAATTAAGCAACAACAACAAAATAGATAGAGACATCTTGCCATAGAAGTTTTTCAATATTTAATATGAATGTAACGAAATTGCTTGTTAACACACAAATAATGTTTATAACGAGCTATGCTGGTCCTGGAACAGTAAAATTTGCCATAATATGTTGATTCTGCATATTTCTAATTGACCCATTTGCAAAAAAGAAAAGAAAAAGAATATGGTTGGAACTTACAGTAAATATTAACTCAGTATTTTGTTGATCATGTATTGCGAAAACTTCATCCCTCCAAGCATTGATGTAAGGAATATCCTCAGGACTGTGAACGAAGGCCTAAAATAAAAAAAGGTATTTTAAATTAAACAATTTGTAGCAATGTAGCACTGAACCACTCCTGTGAAGGATTCTGACTTAGTAAATCCATTTCACAGTTGGTAGCACACGAGTAGATTAAACAAATGAGTGAAGGCGCGCGAATCGTTTCTGCAAAGTCCCGTATGCATTCATATACCATACATCCGATTGCTATGAAACTTCGGTGAGTTGTTGTGTGGCCTACACTCCTACGAAGGTTTAAGAATTAGTAAATCCATTTTGTAATAGGTGGCCCACGAATAAATTCAACAAATGAATGACGGTGCACAAATCGTTTCAACACCGAGGTTCATATACCATTCATCCCATTGTGATGAAACTTTGGTGCGTTGTTGTGTACACTCCTGTAAAGGTTTCTGACTTAATAAATCCATCTTAGGTTTATGCCGTGTCTTGTGTGGGGTTTCGCTTAGAAAAATTGCTGAGTTTCAATTCACTGGCCGTGAAAGCCAATTTATCATCTTTTTTTTTTTGGAAGCCTTCATAGGGTGGTGAAATGCTGCTTAAGATTTTAGCTGGTCCTGGAAGTAAAGTAAAGAAGAGCAGGCACGCTTCATAAGAAGGGAGATAGCGCACAGTACGTTGCTCCTGTGGGGGTCCGGGCATGGACACCAAGAGTCCACTGATGAGCCAGCTTGACGTTCCTAGGCGAAACCATACAAAAGACACGGCATAAACATAGAAAAATTGCTGAGTTTTAATTCACTGGCCGTAAAAGCCAAAATACCATCTTTAAGAATAGATGTTTCTCTCAAACCATTATCTTATAAGTAAAATGCAAGCAGAGAAACAGAGAGCATTGCTGCCAACCAAAGGACAGTATGGTGCTACCATCTGTGGGTAGTATGTGCAGAACCCCCCTTTTCTTTAATGCACTTTACAAACATGTGGATGTAACTGTACAGGAAGCTGTAAAAATTAGGTCTCATTTGCTGATTAGCATTCATAATTCGTGGGAACTAGGGACTATGATATTGATTCCTCAGTTCAACTTAGAAGTTGTAATATTCAAGAAAAAACATTATTTTTTAAGGTTATTTTCCTTATTAAAATCAGAAATGTGATAAGAAGATAGTTGCTCTGTTGCCTGTAGCTATGAAAGAGAGCTATAGTTTCCATACTGAACTGAGGTTTAGGTATATGAACTTGAAGTTAACATCACTCACCTGGGCCGTAGTCAAAACCCGAAACGTCAGCATCCCTGGTCCAGTGTGTCTATTAGAGATCATGACTGGGTGATCTTCTCTGGTGTTATTCCTGTAAAATAAAATAAGTAAACTATTTCTTACTTTATCACAAAAAATACATTTAAAAAGGACATTGATTGGACAAGAAGAGTGTAGAAGAAAGGACTAACAAAAGACAGGCAGGTGGAGTATATGGAGAATAAGGATAATCCCCACAGCCATACACACTGCCGTCTTCAATTTAATAATATATACAGTATATCTCTTTATATATATAATTCTTCGACACGTGTGTATGTCACTGAACTCTTCCTAAACGACTGGACCGATTTTGATCAAATTTGGTATGTATATTAGGGTGGGTCCCTGTATGGTTTAGATTCACAATCTGACCCCGTAGGTGGAATGAGCACAATTTTACAACCACAATTTACACACAATTTTACAGTTGTATTATCCAGAGTTGGAATCTGACAGTTCGGCGCCAGTGGGCAAAAACAGTTGACGACTAGATCCCACGAAAGGCTTGTTGCCATGGAAACCATACAGCGCTGCCAATTTGAATGACGCTATTTGGCCACGTGCTTGTCACTTGACCAGTCCCTTGTTTGGTTGCCTTCCGAGTGCACACTGACCATGCTGCGTTATAATTGTATTGAATTAATTAGTTAATTACTTTCTCGTGTAGGATTTATACTTATTTATACTGTTCACCATCTCTTGATGAATACAGTACTTTTGCATTTGTCAGTTGGCACAGGCTAGAGTAAAAGGTGGCTTTTCACCGATGTCTCAGTCTCACTCATGGCTGTGATTATATGGAAGCTACTGAGGTATGGGTGGGGCTTAGTAATGGCATTCGAGGCACAGTCAGTGCCTGTGAGTGCTGTGAAAGGTTCAACTCATAGGGTTAGGACTACTGTTCTGACTCAGTGAGGAAAGCAATGGCAAACTACCTCACTCCTCTTCTTGCCTAGAACGCCTCAAAATAGTGCTGCCTTGGGTTTTTGTGGGTATCTACTCACATAATGTAACGGCGGTACTTTTTGAGGATCCAACCAGCCTTCGGGCTGACTACCTAACAGACATATACTTATATATAATTCATTAGTGTCCGTTATTTATTTATATAGTGTTAGTGTAAGTTTAAGCTTAGGTTCGTGTGAATTAGATAAAGGTTACCCGTAGCTTTCATTTTGTTTGCGAGTGGTGACGCGATGGGTTGGACAACTTTTTCCATGGTACAGGTCTTGGCAGCATAGGTTGCGATTAGGATGAGGGTGTTGACAGCTGAAAACTGGGCGAAGGTGGTGTCGCATGTGGAAAGAGTATTAAGCGAAGCGCGGGAACGTGAAGGTGTTATTGACACAGCTGTGGACGACCTCATAATTTCCCTCGGCGATTCCTCACCCGCCAGTGCGGGATCCAGTGATGGAGAGGACCGAGATGATGATGATGAAATGGATGGGATAGGGCCTTTTCCCAGTGATTAGCTTCTGTCTTGTAAAGGGCGAGTTAATAGCCTATACAATGAACGTATATTTTGTAATACATTTATATGTATCTTGTGCCTTGAAACTTATTCTACAGGAGATATAAATTGCTAAATAACACGGAAACAATCACGTTCTGTCGTTTCGCTTTGAACATTTTTGCTTTATGATTGTAGGCTACCAGTATTCGTACCGGTAATATTGCTATTCATTACAATATTTTAGGCCTCTCCTCAATTTGACGGGCTATTATTTTATTTTACAGTGTGCACCGAACAGTTTTAAGCATTGCTTTGTTTAAGATTTTTGAAAACCATCTGAGTAAAAATATAATAAATGTAATAACTATGCTAATGATATTATGAGCATGAGGAAAAGGACGGGAGGGTGGAAGTACGCACGTGCAGGCTAGTAGCATACGTGGCAACGCTGCCTTTAGTTCAACGGTTCTCCGCCGAACTGTCAGATTCCAACTCTGGAAAATACACCTATAGAACCACAATATACAGTCAAAAACAGTCGTCATGGAAACCACTAGCCTTGGCCTTGGTGCAAGCTGATGTCTTTGGACGGGTTGTCTCTGCACGTTAGAGCCACCTGGTCGCAACCTGTGCAACTACCGCCATAACATACACTCTGCCCGTGGCGGAAAGTTGTGTTTCATACCAAAGGTGGCAGTGATGTCGAATTCTACTGTTTGTCTCTGCACGTTAGAGCGTTTCAAAGTCCTGTGTGCGTTCTTACACCATTCATCCCATTGCGATGAAACTTGGGTGAGATGTTGAGTGTACTACAGGGAAGATGTTTGGCTTAGTAAATCCCCATTCATCCCATTGCGATGAAACTTGGGTGAGATGTTGAGTGTACTCCAGGGAAGGTGTTTGGCTTAGTAAATCCATTTTATAATAGATAGCGCACGACTAGATTCAACAAATGAGCGACGACGCGCGAAGCGTTCCAAGAAGGTCCCGTATGCGTTCAAATACCATTCGTCCGATAGCAATGAAACTTGGGTGAGATGTTGTGCACACTCCAGGGAAGGCTTCTGGCTTAGTAAATTCATTTTACAATAGGTAGCGCACGAGTAGATTCAACAAATGAGCGACGACGCACGAAGCGTTTCAACAAAATCCCGTATAAGATTATATACCATTCATCGACTGAGATGAAACTCTGATGAGTTGTTGTGTACACCTACCTGAAGGTTTCTAACTCAGTAAATCCATTTCACAGGAGGTTGCGCACGAGTAGATTCAAGAAATGAGCGACGACTTGCGAAGCGTTTCAACAAAGTCCCATATGCGTTCAAATACCATTCGTCCGATCGCGATCAAACTTGGGTGAGATGTTGTGTACACTCCAGGGGGAGGCTTCAGGATTAGTAAATCCATTTTACAATAGGTAGTGCACAAGTAGATTCAACAAATGAGCGACAACGCGCGAAGCGTTTCAATAAGGTCCCGTATGCGTTCAAATACCATTCGTCCGAATACGATGAAACTTGGGTGAGATGTTGTGTACACCCTACGGAAGGTTTCTGGCTTAATAAATCCATTTTACAATAGGTAGCGCACGAGTAGATTCAACAAATGAGTGACGGCACGCGAATCATTTCAACAAAGTACCGTATGCGTCCAAATACGATTTATCCGATTGCGATGAAACTTTGGTGAATTGTTGTGTACATTTCAGTAAAGGTTTCTGGCTTAATAAAATTCATTTTACAATAGGTAGCACACGAGTAGATTCAACAAATGTGCGATGGTGCGAGAATCGTTTCAACAAAGTCCTGTATGTGTTCATATACCATTTATCCGATTGCGATGAAACTTTGCTGAATTGTTGTGTACACTCCAGGAAAGGTTTCTGGCTTAGTAAATCCAGTTTTTAATAAGTTGCGCACAAGTCGATTCAACAAATGAGCGACGGCGTGCGAATCGTTTTCACAATGTCCCGTATGCGGTCATATATCATTCATCCAATTGCGATGAAACTTTGGTGAATCATTGAGTAAACTCCAGAGAAGGTTTCATGCTTAGTAAATCTATTTTACAATAGGTAGCGCATGAGTGGATTCAACAAATGAGTGACGGCATGAGATTCGTTTAAAGAAAATCCCGTATGCGTTCATATGTCATTCATCCGATTCCGATGAAACATTGATGAGTTGTTGTGTACACGCCAGGGAAGGTGTTCAACTTGGTAAATCCATTTTACAATATTGGTAGTGAACGAGTAGATGTAACAAATGAGTGACGACGCGCTAAGCGTTCCGACAAAATCCCGTAAGCGTTCATATACTATTCATCGATTGCGATGAAACTCTGATGAGTTGTTGTGTACACTTACGTGAAGCTTTCTAACTTAGTAAATCCATTTTACAGTTGGTAGAGCACGAGTAGATTCAACAAATGAGTGACAGCGCACGAATCATTTAAACAAAATCCCGTATGCGTTATATGCCATTTATCCGATTGCGATGACACTTTGGAGAGTTGTTGTGCACGTTCTAACGAATGTTTCTAGATTAGTTAATTCATTTCACGATAGTTTAGAGGCAGTTAACAGAAATTGAAAAAAATATTGTGTATCCAAAAGCACTTCAAGAAACAAAGTTACAAAACTTTCTTTGATTGGCAGGACAACGTCTGCCGGGTCAGCTAGTATATATATATTGTTACGGCTGTGAGTTTGTGTCATCACTCGCCGCATGAGTCACAACTGCCCCAGGGCTGGGCTGTGCCCTGCCTCCCGTATTGCGTGCGCCTTATGCAACAGGGCTACTAGGACAAAGGGGTAGTCCAGAATATTCGTGACTGGACCAGCGATGGAAACCTCGAGAAGCCGTGAACCCTGGATGGATCTGGAAGCATTTATTGAGTCACCGGCCTGCTATATAAGTGCGACCCTTTCAAGCAGTTGTGGTTGTTGTGTTTTACGAGCTAGTGTGAGCGATTATTCTGTGCGACAGAAGTGTGTTGACGAAGTGCTGTGCGAGTTACGAAATCCAGTGACATTGTTTCTCCAGCTTGTGGACAGCGAAATAGCCTGCAGCAAGTGACCGTAAGTAATTGTGGTCGGTGAACGTAAGGGAGAGGAGCAGGTAGTTTCTGTCAAGGCCACTGTACTCATTAGGACGGATTAACTTCTGTGGTCTGTTGACAAGTGGAAGGGCCAAGAGCGCTCAAGGAAGAGACTTGAGGAAACTGGAGTAAGGCTCCTAATTGCTTGTATTTGCTGATTAGTGTAATTTTCTGGCCACAATAAAGTTAATTATTCCTTTAAAGCAGTAATTGGTGTTGTGCTTCCTACCCACCGTAATCCAATTAACAAAAAGTGTCACTAAGGGGGTGGCACGCAACAACTGGTGTCAGAAGTGGGATTACGAACTCAAGCACAACACCTGACGGTCCTGGTTTCAAAACCCGAGCAGGTCATTTTCTCTAATTTTCCTGTGAGTGCATGCCCTTTACAAGACAAACAACTAAAATGGAGGAGAAATTGGCAGCATTGCTAGAAAAGTTAAATGGCATGGAAACCAAGATGGAGGACGGCCAGAAGAATTTAACCAAGGAGCTAACTGCCAAATTAGAAGACGGCCAGAAGAAGATGGAAGACGGTCAAAATAAGTTAGCGGAGGACCTAACTGCCAAACTAGAAGACGGCCAGAAGAAGATGGAAGACGGTCAAAATAAGCTAGCGGAGGACCTGAAGAGGATAGAGGACGGCCAGAAGAAGATGGAAGACGGTCAGAATAAGTTGACACAGGACCTGAAGAAATTAGAACTGGGTCTGCGTGAGGAAGTCACGGCAGTGGAAAAGAAGTTCGACGCCTTACAAGTGGAAGTTGCCGAGCTGCGCCAACGCCCGCTGATAGGGGTGGAGGAGAAATTCAACGCCTTACAAGTGGAGTTGCCGAGCTGTGCCAACGCCCGCTGATGGGGGTGGAGGATAAATTCAACGCCTTACAAAAGGAAGTTGCCGAGCTGCGCCAGCGCCCACTGACGGGGGTGGAGGAGAAATTCAACGCTCTACGAGAGGAAGTTGCCGAGCTGCGCCAACGCCCGCCCACCGTTACACCGGGAATATCAGGAACGGGACATAGCAGAGTGACGCCCCCAACCTTCGACGGGAAGGTCCCGTGGAGCACCTACTTACGTCAGTTCGAGGCGGCCTGTTCCATAAATAACTGGAACAACACAGAAAAGGCTACAGCTCTCATTGTAGCGCTGAGAGGTGACGCCCTTATCGTCCTTCAGGCCATCCCGACTGGATCCCAGGACTACGCTTCCCTGATCGCCCATATGGAGTCCCGATATGGAGATAGCCATCTTCAGCAGGCCTATCAGATGCAGCTCCGGACCCGGGTACAGAAGAACGCGGAAACCCTGCAGGAGTTCGAGATGGACATCGCACGCCTCGTAAGGCTCGCCTACCCAACAGCGCCGGCCGACTTTCTGGAGCAGATAGCGACGCAGACTTTCACCGACGGGCTACGGGACTCGGACACTCAACAGGCGCTGCGTCTCGCGCGCAATAAGACCCTGGCAGATGCGCTGAGCCACGCACTTGAGTTCGATACGGCAAAACAGGCAACCAGAATGCACGCGCGGGTGCGTCAAGTGGACGTCGACGAACCAGTAAAAACCAACGAGACCAAGCCCCTGGCCGACGAATTAATGGAGGCGCTAAGCCGTTTCTTCGATAGTCGCGGTACCACCACCAACAGAAACGTAGCCGAAGGACAGCCGGAGAGGCGGCCCGGAAGAGGACTACCGACCTGCTGGACCTGCCGTAAGAGAGGCCACCTGAGCAAAGACTGCGGTGATCGCCACCACCAAGGGTTTCCGTCGGGACAGTCAGTCGTAGGGAAACCGCGCGGCCCAGGAAAGCAAGTATCAGCCAGCCTAGGGGGACAAAGGTTGGCTTGTGACAGTCGTCAAGCCCCGGCAGTCCAAGTTCGTGTGACGCAGTTACGGAGGGATAATAGCAGCCTGATGGTCGACGGAGTAGTCAACGGAGAGAGCTGGCCCATGCTAATCGACACGGGAGCATCGAGGACCATCGTCAGTCCCACCGTGATCCCGAAGTGGAGAGTGCAACCCACACAAAGGAACCTCCAGCTAATAACCGCGACCGGAGAGACCGCACCGGTACATGGCGAAGCATCACTGGAGCTCGTCATTGGTCGACGGGTGGTGAAGCATCCAGTGCTTGTGGCTGACGTATCAAACGAAGTGATCATCGGACTGGACTTCCTGGACCAGAACAACATCATCTTGGACTTGAGTACCAACACTCTGCACTTCGGAGGTGAGGAACTTGCTTTGCAACCAGCACACGAGGCAGTCACCGCACGACGAGTAAGGCTGAGAGAGGACGTCATCGTTCCTGCCAGGACGGAGGTCAGCGCCGCCGTAATTGTCGACGGAACTGCTGAGGGAGTGGCGGCTGTCATCGAGCCAAAATATGAGGACATCCAGACAAAAGGATTGCTAGTTGCCAAGACCCTCATCAACACGACGCCTCGGCCGTACGTCCGCCTGTCCAACCTGAAGGACTACGATATTACGGTTCACCGGGACACCAACCTAGGAGTCTGCGAGCCCGTTACCTGGATTGCCCGCATCACAGAAACGACGGACGGAAACCCGCAGACGGTCAACCGAAGAAGACGCGCCCTGCCAGAAGAACTACAGAAGCTGTACCAAGGATCCCAGGACCATTTAGACGAAGAGCAATCACGCCAACTTCAGGACCTGCTACGCGAATTCCAGGATGTCTTCTCCGTGGGGAGTAAAGACTTCGGCAGGACAAGCTTGGTCCAGCACAAAATCGACGTTGGGGACAGCGCACCGATTAGGGCCCCATTCCGACGTGTCCCGCTCGCCAAGCAAGCCGAAGTCGACCGGATGGTAGAAGAGATGAAGGAGCAAGGGGTGATCGAGCCATCACATAGTCCTTGGAGTTCTCCGGTCGTGCTTGTGAAGAAGAAGGACGGTTCCACCAGGTTCTGCGTGGACTACAGGCGGGTGAATGACGTCACGAAGAAGGACAGCTACCCTCTACCCCGGATCGACGACACGCTCGACACCATATCAGGGTCAAGAAGGTTCTCCACCTTGGATTTGGAGAGTGGCTACTGGCAGGTGGAGGTCCACCCTAAGGACCGCGAGAAAACGGCGTTTTCAGAGGGCAGCGGGCTCTGGCAGTTCACCGTCATGCCATTCGGTCTGTGCAACGCCCCTGCGACCTTCGAAAGGCTAATGGAGTCCATTCTGAGGGGACTACACTGGAAGACCTGCCTGGTATACCTAGACGACGTCATCGTTCTGGGGAGGAGCTTCGAGGAGCACTACAGCAACCTGAAGGAGATCTTGTTGAAGCTACGGGCGGCCCAGCTGAAGTTGAGCCCCAAGAAGTGTCAGTTCTTCCAGAAGCGGGTCCAGTACCTTGGGCATATCGTCTCCGAGGAAGGGGTGCGCACCGACCCAGAGAAGACCGCAGCTGTGAGGGAGTGGCCAGTTCCGAAGGACAAGTCCCAACTACGAAGCTTCCTGGGACTCTGCACTTATTACCGTCGCTTCGTGAGAGGATTCGCCGACATCGCCAAACCTTTACATCGACTGACTGAGAAGGACCAACTCTTCACGTGGACAGCAGAATGCCACAGTGCCTTCGAACAACTCAAGCAGGCTCTGTGCACCGCACCTATTCTGGCCTACCCCAGACCTGGAACAAGGTTCATCGTCGATACCGATGCCAGCGACTTTGGCATAGGGGGAATCCTGTCGCAAGTAGTGGACGGCGAGGAGAGAGTAGTGGCCTACTTCAGCAAGGCCTTGTCAAAGCCAGAAAGGAACTACTGCGTCACCAGGAAGGAGCTGCTCTCCATCGTGAAGACCATTGAACACTTCCACAAGTACCTGTACGGGCAAGAATTTCTCATCAGGACCGACCATGCATCCCTGCGGTGGCTCCTGAACTTCAAGCAGCCAGAGGGTCAATTCGCGCGGTGGTTAGAGAGGCTTCAACAGTACAACTTTGAGATTCAGCACAGGAAAGGCCAACTGCATTCTAACGCCGACGCCCTGTCACGAAGACCGTGCCCCGAAGACTGCACCTTCTGTGCCCGAAGGGAGGAGAACACCGGGATACAGTGCCGAAGGACTACCGTGGAACTTCAAGGGAGCTGGAGCCGCGAATCTTTCACGCGGGCACAAGCAGAAGATGATGACCTGGGACTGATAGCCGAATGGAAGGGGGCCTGTGTTCCCAGACCCGGGTGGAACATTGTGAGTGACTGCAGCCCAAAGTTTAAGTCCTACTGGGCGCAGTGGGACTCGCTGATTGTAAGGGATGGCCTCATCTGCCGCGCCTGGGAGAGCACCGACGGGAAGACATATCGGGAACAAGTCGTCGTTCCAAAGGCTATGACAGAGGAAGTCCTGAAGGAAGTTCATGGAGGATCATCTGGTGGACACCTAGGGATAAAGAAGACCCTGGAGAAGCTGAGAGAGCGGTTCTACTGGATCGGATGCCGAACAGACGTGGAGAACCACTGCGCGAGGTGCCACGATTGCGCAGCCAGCAAGGGTCCAGGACGAAGACGACGGGGTCCACTGAAGACCTACAACGTGGGCGGCCCCATGGAGAGAGTGGCCATGGATGTTGCTGGGCCATTCCCGTTAAGCGAGGCAGGGAACCGCTACATATTAGTCGTCAGCGACTACTTTACCGAATGGCCGGAGGCGTATGCGCTCCCTAACCAAGAAGCCGCGACGATCGCAGAGACCCTGGTGAAGGAATTCGTCAGTCGGTACGGAGTACCCCTGGAGCTGCACTCCGACCAAGGGAGGAACTTCGAGTCGCAGGTGTTCCAGAACCTATGCCAGCTGCTGGGAATCCGGAAGACAAGGACAACGCCGCTACACCCTCAGTCCGACGGGATGGTAGAGCGATTCAATCGCACCATCGAGAACCATCTCCGAATAGTTGTCAGCGAGCACCAGAGGGATTGGGACAAGCATCTTCCACTATTTCTCCTGGCCTACCGCGCCGCCGTGCATGAAGCCACCGGGTGCACACCAGCCCGGGCCATGTTTGGGAGGGAACTCCGTCTACCTGTCGATCTTGCCTTCGGCCGACCTGGGAATGATCCGATCCCGGTAAGCCAGTATTGTCAAGAACTGGTCGACCAACTGGAGGACGTGCACGCGTTCGCGAGGAGGAAACTGCGGATCGAGACCGACCGAATGAAGACCCGATACGACCAGCAGACGGATGCCGGAGGATTCCACGAGGACGACCTGGTCTGGCTCTTCAACCCATTACGGAAGAAAGGCCTGTCACCCAAACTGCAGAAGTCCTGGGAGGGCCCGTACCGAGTCGTGAAACGGATCAACGATGTCGTCTACAGGATCCAGCGGAGCCCGAGGGCGAAGATGAAGATCGTGCATCGAGATCGCCTGGCAGCCTACGGAGGGACACAGACGGACCAATGATTGATCGGGACGATCAGCCTTTTTAGGAAGGGGGTGGTGTTACGGCTGTGAGTTTGTGTCATCACTCGCCGCATGAGTCACAACTGCCCCAGGGCTGGGCTGTGCCCTGCCTCCCGTATTGCGTGCGCCTTATGCAACAGGGCTACTAGGACAAAGGGGTAGTCCAGAATATTCGTGACTGGACCAGCGATGGAAACCTCGAGAAGCCGTGAACCCTGGATGGATCTGGAAGCATTTATTGAGTCACCGGCCTGCTATATAAGTGCGACCCTTTCAAGCAGTTGTGGTTGTTTTGTTTTACGAGCTAGTGTGAGCGATTATCCTGTGCGACAGAAGTGTGGTGACGAAGTGCTGTGCGAGTTACGAAATCCAGTGACATTGTTTCTCCAGCTTGTGGACAGCGAAATAGCTTGCAGCAAGTGACCGTAAGTAATTGTGGTCGGTGAACGTAAGGGAGAGGAGCAGGTAGTTTCTGTCCAGGCCACTGTACTCATTAGGACGGATTAACTTCTGTGGTCTGTTGACAAGTGGAAGAGCCAAGAGCGCTCAAGGAAGAGACTTGAGGAAACTGGAGTAAGGCTCCTAATTGCTTGTATTTGCTGATTAGTGTAATTTTCTGGCCACAATAAAGTTAATTATTTCTTTAAGCAGTAATTGGTGATGTGCTTTATACCCACCGTAATCCAGTTAACAAAGGTGCCACTAGGGGGTGGCACGTAACAATATATATATTTAATCGAGTTTACCCTCCATGGTGGTGGCTCCCACAGACTCAGCGAGGGAACTCACCCCTACCGACTTTTCCAGGCAGTGTCCTAGACTGAGAACATCTGGTCGGAGTGGATACAACTGGTGAGGTGGGATCAACACCTCGCCCAGGCGGCCTCACCTGCCAAACGAACAGGGACCTCATGAGGGAAGGGATTGGAAGGTTAGGATGGATAGGCAAGGAAGAGGGAAGCAGGCGGCCGTGGCCTTACAGTAGGTGTCATCCCGGCATTTGCCCGAAGACGAAGTGGGAAACCACGGAAAACCAATTTGAGGATGGCTGAGGTGGGAATCGAACCCCCTCTACTCATTTGGACCACCCGAGGCTGAGTAGACCCCGTTCCAGTCCTCTTACCACTTTTCAAATTTCGTGGCTGAGCCGGGAATTGAACCCAGGACCTCCAGGGCGGCAGCTAACCATGCTGACCGCTACTCTACGGAGGCGACTAATAATATAATAATTTTATTAATGAAGCCAGTGGCCATTTATTTTATTTTTGGGACAGGATTTTGGAGGGGAATTGGCTGTGGACCTATTGAAAGGAACAGTCCCAGCATTCTCCTGGTGGTGAAAATGGGAAACCACGAAAACCATTTTCAGACGGCCAAAGTGGGATTCGAACCCACGCACTCGTGATGCCTGCGAGGCTACCATGGCCGGTTCTTGAATTCAATCAATAGCTCTTCATTGACAATGCCCCCCAACAAGTTAATTTTGATCTCTTGCTCTCATTAGGAGGAGAGGCAGTAACCAGCCTTCAGTTGCCAGGCTAGGTGATGCAAAAAATGATCCACCAGCTGTCATCGCTTCAATGCATGGTGGTACAGGGAATGTACCGGTACCATCAAATGGTGATGGTCTACCCCCTCCAGCATGCTGGCACACTCTCTGTACCACGTTGTGTTATGATGCTTATACTTCTAGCCTTCTCCAGAAGGTGGTACATTTCATGGATATTTTTATATCATTTTAAACTCGTTCATAATGTTCAGCACAATAGTGCAATAAATTAATATCATGTGCCTCAAGGGTTAGAATTCCTGTCAATTCATGTGCTTGAAAGAGTTTTGCCACTAAATTTAGAGACTTCAAATCTCTTTCAGTGATGGGATATGATTTTTCTGCTGTTCATATGAGGATTTATAGACATTTTAAATTTTCTTTAGCCACAGAAATAAATATTCATCTATTAACAAAAGAATCCCATGGCTTTTGCAGCAAACATGGAAATTTTACTTCAATTTCAATTAATAATTAATGTGTTCATTTCTGGAGTTTGTACAAAGGCATGGCTTCTATAATGATGGAATGTTTACGCATCTGGAAAAGACAAACTGTCCATAATTGTAAAAACAATTGATCTATAAATCCCCACTAATTATTATCTGTTACCCCAACCCACACGCCAGCCTAAATGAGACATTCTGGCGACACTACTGATGAACATAGAACGGCTATTGATTAACTTGGTGGCAAGAATGCCCACCTCTGAAGAAAGCAAGCACTGTGTCTGGCTGTGGAGATGTCCCTTGTCCAGTTTCCCTCCAACTACATCTACCTGTCGTGTTTACCCTCCTTTTCCAATCCAATGACTATTTGTATGATTACTCATGGTTTTCTTCCACAAAGATTTTTATGACAAATAACGTAATGGAGAGCAGTGTCTTTACTTTGCAACGAATTTGCTTTGTTTTCTCCATTTGTACAAAGTGAACCTTAAATTACATAATATTGGAAGCTTATTAATGAATCATGAATGAAGAGTGTTTATTTCCTTGACATTCATAGTGCTTCAAGGTACAACAAAATTCGACATGCAAGCTACCCTTTGGTTGTCAAATAACAAAGCTTGCACCCGGCACTCGAGGCCATACCATATTATTATCAGATATTTTGCTTGAGTCTTCAGTCTTTTGACTGAATTGACGCAGCTCTACATGCCTCCCTGTCCTGAGCTTATCATTTTATCTCTACATAGCTACTACACCTCACATCGAGGCAATCTATTTAACATAGTCTAACTTTGGTCTACCCCTACAGTTCTTGTCCTCAATCCTTCCCTCCATAACTAAGTTTGCTATTCCTGGGTGTCTTAGTATGTGTCCTAACACCCTATCTCTCCTCTTCATTAGCAATCATCAGAAACATCTTTCCTCCCCACTCATCTTAATACCCCTTCATTAGTTACTCTATCTAACCATCTGACCTTCTTCATTCTCCTGTAACACCACTTTTAAAATGCCTCTATTCTCCTCTTTCTGCTGTGCCAACAGTCCAAGTTCCACTTCCATAGAGCGCCACATTCCAGACGAAAGCTTTCAGAAATGACTGCCTTATAACTAAATCTATATTTAGATTTCTTTTCTGTAAAGATGCTTTCCTTGCCTGAGCCAACTTCCTCAGATATACTAAGAGTCAATACGGATCCAAAATGAATTGCCATGTTCCTAAATTGTTGGCTGAAGAAGGATTCAAGATAGTCTGGAACATGTACTTTAAAAAAAATTACTAAGGCAGAACAGTTGCGATTCTTGCGATTCCTTGTCAAACATGCATGAGAGGTGCCATTTGGACCATTTCTTTGGACCATTAAGCATCTCCATGACTTAGTTTGTGTGCTTAGCAGTATACAGAAATTCTAAGAGGAATTTTGAAGGATTCTATTCATATCTGGTCAGTTCCTCAGTATAGGGGCTGCGACAACGCAGTCATGTAGTCATGTAGTCCCGTGTACTATTTCTTCACAGACATTTGCGCACAGGAAGCTTTTATCTAACATTGTCGCCCCAATTTCTTCGTTCTCATACATCAAGGTATGTTACAATTAAGTGTAAATGTAGATCTTTACCACAATCATATATCTATTAATTTATTATTTTAATTACATAAAACTTTTCTCTGACATATTTATTTTCTTAGCAGGGCACTTTATGTCAACACGATTAGGCTACTAATTGGCACGTATTCAAAATTTTAACTCCATCTTGAGTGAAGATCTCCTTATTCGTCTCAAGCACTGATCCATTTACTTAATATTTCAAGCTCAAAACTACGTTCATGTCGGCACACTTAGTATTTGGCACCTATTCAGAATTTTAACTTCATGTTGAAGATAGAAGATTTACTTATTCATTTAAACATTTAACTATGTGCTTATTCAATTTCACTGATCACGTAAGTCACGAACGTTTATCTCTTGAAAATTGTTCCCAATCGTGTGATGTAAGTGTTCAATGTGATAACAATTCTTTATCACTTGAAGAGATGTGTCTTAGTTGTGAAGACAAAGCATGTAGTGGCGAAAAAATTGTGAGATGTGAAGGAAATCAACTGGGAAAGTACGAGTTGCCGCGAGCGGCGAATGAAACTGAACTCCTCAAATTAGAATTGGCCTCCAAAGAGGAAATAATCAAAATGCTTGTGGTTGATTTAAAAAACACACAGTCTAAATAAGTCTCCTTAAAGAAAGACTACAAGTAGAAGAAGATAGGCCCACTCATGCAGACTATTTAGAGGTTAGGTCTAAAACCAATGCACGCTTTCCAAGACGTAGGCCTACCTTGGTGAAATCTGGGAATATTCCTAACGACTTTATCTCCCAGAATCCGTTTGAAATCCTCAGCCGTTCCGATTCCCAAGTAGAAGAAAGTCAAGATACCGGTACTGAAAACGAGACATCCAGACGCGACAAACCTATCCATAACCCTACTAAGGAAAGGAGACGTCCCCGTGTACTTGTCATGGGTGACTCAATTCTGCGAATTGTAGGCCCAGTAGTTGATGATGCCGCAGTCTATTGCTATCCAGGAATAAGAGCTGAGCAATTAACTAGAAATGTATGGGCAAACGAGGTTCGAGAAGACCCTGAGGTGGTAATGATTCATGTAGGGACCAATTGCTTGAACAGTTCTCCATTGCATGACATGGACAAGCTCGTGGACGAAGTGAAAAGTGCCTTTCCAAGTTCATAAGTGTGTATTAGTGGTGTATTGCAAAGACGTGACATAGACCCACGATACATCAATGCCGTGAATTCAACACTGGATTGGTTGTGTGGTGAAAAAAACATTATTTTTTTAGAAGGGAACTCTTGGTTACAAGGCAGGGACCTTGCTTATGATGGTCTCCACCTCAATAGTAGAGGAACAATGAAATTTGGAAAACTTTTAAACAGAGTTGCCAAGTTTTTACTCTCGGAAAACTAATTGCTAGAACGAGTGATGATATTTCATTGTTTAGAGAGAAGAAAGCGCTGACTACAAGTGGACACCTAGGTGAAGTACAGTGCAGTGAACATAAGTACAACTGTTTGGATGATTTCATGCAATAGGACTCTAATATAAGTGCATGCATAAACTCATTAGAATTAGGTGGAGAGGTTAGGTGTATGTACATTAATAGCAGAAGTATTCGGAATAAGCTTGATGGCATTGAAATTCCCTTGCAAATGATAGGTCAGATAGATGTAGCCTATTGGTAGTTACAGAAACCTGGGTGAAAAGTAATGAGGCAGATTTTTATAACTTCAACAATTTCACAAGCGTGTTTGCTCATAGAGATGACAAAGTTGGTGGGGGTCTGGGTATTTATGTATCACACAAATGGAAAGTGAATGTTAAAAGAAAGAGTGAATTGAATCATAGTTTGATGTGGATTGAGGTATTCAGAGATGATGTTAAAAGTAATAGGCCAAAATATAAATGCATTGATATTATTGCAGCATATAACCCCAATAAAGCAATGCCATACCCTTCTTAAATTCATTTGAAAGTTTTCTTAGCCAGATACACAATAAATTATGCATCTTCCTCGGAGATACCAACATTGATATCCTATCTGATGATCAATTAAGAAGGAAATATCTAAATCTAATAGCATGCTATGGTTTTAAACAGTGCAACACTAAATATGCTACACGACTTTGTGACACTGCAGCTACCTTAATAGATCACGTGTCACTAAACAATTCAGAATTAAGTTATAAAATATCAAATGTCAGCAATGATATTAGTGATCACAGTATATTAATTCTTGATATTTCCAAGACCAATAGCACGTACACTCAGTCACATAACTCAACAAAATCAACAACGCACGAGGACTCTTGGGATAGGCAACACACTCCTGAAACTAATATATCTATAAACGCAGATTCCCATAATGATGCAGACAGTACTGTTAACTCTCTATATAACTCTTTCATCAAACAATTGAATCTAAGGAACAGGCATAGCCAAAGAAAAATAACAAACAATACTAACAATAAAAGACAGACTACTAACTTACCTTGGGTCACAGCTGAATTCCTTACACTTATAAAACAACGAGACACTCTGCATGCAAAGCTCAAAAATCCCCTTCACAAAAATAATAATGATATGAACCAAGAATACTGTAGATGCAGGAATAGTGTAACAAACTTAAAAAGAAGACTAAAGTCAAATTACTACTTAGAAAAATTCAGGACATATGGAAACAATTCCAATAAAACTTGGGAGACTATCAAAGAAATCATACACAACAAAAAACCAACAGTTGACACATGCACTTCACTTGAAATAGACAACAAAATTATCACAGACAATCAAGAGCTATGTGAATCATTTAACTTGTTCTTCACAAACATTGCTGGAAGTCTAGCAAAAGCTATTCCTGAACAGAAGGAAATCCTCAGTAAGGACCACAATCAGTCAAATTCCCTCTACTTATATCCAACAGATGAAGCAGAGGTCAAGTCCATCATCACAAATTTAAAGAATAAAAAGAGCTGTGGTTTAGATAGGATCAAGACAAATTTCATTAAAAACAATATGCGATCATTTATTAAAATCTTGGTTGAAATGATTAATGAGTCCTTAGTTACTGGCATGATACCAGATGACTTAAAAGTGGCCAAAGTAGTTCCTATATTTAAGGGTGGTGACAAAAGAAATTCAAATAATTATAGACCTGTTTCTATTTTATCGGTAGTTTCAAAAATTCTGGAAGAAGCGGTAAAAAAAAGATTGCTTTCATTTCTGAATAAGAATACATTCTTTCAAATGCAATATCGATTCAGGGAAAATTCTAGTACTGAGGCAGCAACTATTGACCTAATAACAATGCTACAAGAAACTATTGACAAAAATAATATGGCAGTTGGGTTATTTATTGATCTCACAAAAGCCTTTGATACAGTAGATCATAAAATACTGTTGTCAAAATTAGAAAATGCTGGTGTCCGAGGTATAGCTCTAAAATGTTTCCAACGCTACCTTATTGGAAGAAAGCAGCATGTAGCTTTGAATAAATGCATTAGTTCAGGAAAATATATAACTCATGGAGTTCCACAAGGATCTATACTTGAGGCGGCTTCGGTGGCGTAGTCGGTAGCATGCTGAGCTTCTATGCCCAAGATAGCGGGTTCAAACCCAGCCGAAGCCGTCGGATTTTTAAGAGCGTTAAAAATCCCTCAGTATGCCTTCCTTCGGAGGGGAAGTAAAGCCGGCGGTCCCATGTCATAGATTTATGGCATGTTAAAGAACCTTCCACTAATTACACCTGTGTGAAGCTAAATTTGATAGGTTGTTGTAAACAACGCTCTTAGGTTTCTAAGTTCGTTGCCAAGAGCCGACTGCGGTGGCGTCTAGCAGCTGGGTTGTGAACTTAGCCTAGTAGTCGTTGACGGTGGCGCTTGGCGGCAAAAGTAGGAACTATTTGAAAAATTCTAAGTTGCAGTACTTAAATTAAAATGACAGATAACACACACTAATACAGTCATCACAATTAACACCGGTTATCAGACAGATTCTACACACACCCAAAGTACACGGGGCTACATGACCGCGTTGTCGCAGCCCCTAAACTTAAGAACCAACCAACCAACGATCTATATTTGGACCTACATTATTCTTAATTTACATAAATGATATTGTGGAATGTAATTTGAGAGGGCATATCGAATTGTATGCAGATGATAAAAATATCTTCTACACTGGGAAAGACATAATTGAAATCATACAAAATGTGCAACAAGATATAAATACTCTCTCACAATGGTTCCAGGCCAATAAATTAACAATGAACCTACAGAAGACCAATTACATGATAATTTCAAAACAAAGCATGAAAGAAATCACACATGACAAAATATATATAAATAATATTTAAATAAAAGAGGTTAATCAGGCAAAGTATTTAGGTTTAATCATCGACAAACACCTGACCTGGATTGAACACGTTGAACGAATTGCTAAGAAACTCTCACCTATAGTAGGGATCCTAAGGAAACTTCGGTATCTTATTCCCCTAAACCTTGTAAAGCAAATCTATTATTCACTTGTACATAGCAAGCTCTAATATTTAAATGTTATTTGGGCTCGCTGCAGGAAATCCACACTGAATGATTTAATTACTATTCAGAATAGGGCTATTAGAAACATATTTAACCTTCCTTACTGCACTCCAGTAAAAGATCAGTACATCAGAAATAAAATTCTACCCCTCAGAATAAGTGCAGATCTCCGAGCAGCTAAGCTAATATACAAGATTAAACACAACACAATACACTATAGCTCTCCCTACATCTTGAACTCAGACAATCATTCTTATGGAACTAGGCATGCGAAGGACGTAGCCTTATATATCATTCACTTTTCTAAATATGGTAGAAATAGTTTCAAGTTCTCTGCATCACAGTCATATAACTTCCTGATGAAGTAAAAAGTGCACCAACTTTGTCAGTATTTAAGAGGAAAATTATAAAAGTATTGTGGGAAAAATTCGATGCATCTTAATACATCAAATAAGTTATGTATAAACACACATATTACTGTAGTCTACAATTCCTCTGTACGAGCCTATGGCTCTTTGGAATTAATTGAATAAAATATCTATCTATATTAATTATTGGTTACAGAACTTTATTTTTAAATTATTTGTAAGTGTATTATTTTGATAAGCATTATTATATAGTTTAATATTTGTTTACATTCGCCATTAATATCTTCTTGTTTTTAACTACATTTTGAAGAAAAATGACAAGTATTTTATTTTCATTTTATTCAATTTGATTTGTAAGGATATCCATTTTAATAGTGATTCATTTTATTCAATTTTAACAGTAATATTTCTTTTCTTATTAGATTTAAGTACTTTTATAGTAGTTTAGCTTAATTCTTAATTGATTCTTGTTTAGTTGAAGATGGCCTCATTGAAGGCCGCAACATGTCCTATTTATATAGAATTATATGTAAATTGAGTATTGATTTGGCGTATTATTTGAATAGTTGATTATTTTCCAACTGGGGTCAGTACCCTGCTAACACAGTTGTTGTACATTGCTTGCACCATTTCCAACATTTCTCTTCCCAGTCACACCTTAACCATGGTTTCCCACACCTTCTCTCTGGGGACACTATCATATGCCTTTTCTAGAGCTATGAAGTCATGACCAAATCCTTTCCACATTCCCAGTTCTTCTCCATCACCTGCCTCAAGCTAAAGATTGGGTCCACTTTGGATCTTCCACTCCTGAAGCCATACTGTTCCTCTTGCAACTCTCCTTCCACCTTTCTTCTCATTCTTCTTTCTAATATCCTTTCCAATATTTTTACTACCTGTGATATGAGTGTGATCCCTCTATAGTTATCATACACTTTCTTGTCCCCTTTCTTAAACACTGGTATTATTAACCCTTTCTCCCAGTCTTCTGGTACACATTTCTATTTCCACACACACTTTAGCAGTCGATATAACCTTTGCATACCAACAGGTCCAGCAGCCTTTATCATTTCCACACTGATTTCATCCACCCCTGTTGCTTTTCCCATCTTCATTTTCTGTACTGCTAATTCCTCCTCCAGCATTGTTATATCATCCTCTGTTGTAGAGTCGTCAGCTGTATCACTTCCATCTCACCTGTACAATTTTTCACATTCAATAGCTTATCGAAATACTCCTTCCATCGTCCCTTTATCTCTCCTGGGTGGGTTAACAACTCTCCATCTTCCTTTTTCACCAGCTTTGTATTAACTCTTTCTTACCTCTTACTTCTTAGAAGTCCATACAGCATCCTTTTACTGCCACTTACATCTGTTTCCATTCTTCGTGTAAATTCTTACCAACTTTTCTTCTTTTCTTCTCCTACCACTTTCTTACACCTCCATTTGCTGTCGAGATACTTCCTTTTGCTTTCTGCTGTTTGATCTCGATTCCATTCTTGCCATGAAGACTCCTTTTCTTCCACTGCTTTCCTCACTCCCTCGTTCCACCATGGTGTCTCCTTCTCTTTCACTCTTGTTGACGTCCTACCACAAGCACTCTCTGATGCACCAGCAAATAACTTTTTAAAGTGGGACCATTCCTCTTCTACGTTTTCCACTTCAGAAACTGGGATTTGTTGCTTCAATCTCTCCTGAAAATCTTCCTGTACATTTTTGTCTTTCAATTTCCATACTTTTATTTCACTTTCTCTGATCTCCTTTAGGTTTTCCAATTTTCCACATTTAAATTTTGCCTCCACAGCTCTATGGTCTCCATCAAATGCTTCTCCGGGTAACGCTGTCTCATCTATCAGCTTTCTGCGATTAGTCCTTTCCACCAGAAAGTAGTCAGTTACTGATTTTGTTCTTTTATCACCCCACCCATATCTCGTAATTTTCCTGCTGTTTTTCTTCCGAAACCATGAATTACCCACTATCAGTCCATTCCTTTCACTAAAGTTTATAAGTTCCTCTCCTTCCCGATTCTTTCTCACATATCCATATGGTCCAATGACTTCTTCCTTTCCTTGTCTCTCGTTTCCGACTTGTGCATTCATATCTCCCATGATCACCATTTCCACATCTGAAATTACTCTTTCTATATCCTCCAGGAATACTTCAATATCTTCTTCTGTGTTTTCAGTCTGTGGTGCATACACTTGTATGAAGTCCAACACGTCATTGTTCATCTTCATTCTATTTTTTAGCCTACTTTCGATTTTTGCAAAAAATGAAAGTAGACTTATGAGATCACTACAGGGCGAAAAAAAGTGTGTCTGTCTGTGTGTGTGTATGTGTGTGAGTCTGTGTGTGTGTGTGTGTGTGTGTGTGTACTCTGAATGTCTGTCCCCCCCCCCCCCTATCAATTCGAACACGGTGAGCGCAAATTGAACGAAATTTGGTACAAAGGTAGCACTAGCAAAGGACACCTCAGTGTCATGTTTTATATCGCCGCCATCTTGACGGAAACGTAATGGCGGCCACACAAATGTTCAAAGCTTAAATCAAATTACGACTAACCTAATCATCCGATCTCTACCAAATTTTGCAACAACATACCTTTATGGGGGCAGCATCCTTTGACCAAACTAATGGGTCATCAGCCTAATAGTTTGCAGATGGCGGCCATCTTTGTGTGGAAATCGATTGCCCCTATTAATTAGAACACGAAGAAACCGAATGGAACGAAATTTGGTACAGAGGTAGTACTAGCAAAGCGCACCCCAGTGTCATGTTTTATATCGCCGCCATCTTGACGGAAACATAATGGCGGCCACACAAATGTTCAAAGCTTAAATCAAATTACGACTAACCTAATCATCCGATCTCTACCAAATTTTGCAACAACATACCTTTATGGAGGAAGCATCCTTTGACAAATCTAATAGGTCATTAGCCTAATAGTTTGCGGATGGTGGCCATCTTTGTGTCAAAATTGATTACCCCTATTAATTCGAACACGGTGAAACCGAATGGAATGAAATTTGGTACAGAGGTAGCACTAGGAAAGGGCACCTCAGTGTCATGTTTTATATCGCCGCCATCTTGACGGAAACGTAATGGCGGCCACACAAATATTCAAAGCTTAAATCAAATTACGATTAACCTAATCATACGATCTCTACCAAATTTTGCATCAACATACCATTATGGAGAGAGCATCCTTTGACCAAACTAATAGGTCATTAGCCTAATATTTTGCGGATGGCGGCCATCTTTGTGTGAAAATCGATTCCCCCTATTAATTCGAACACAGTGAAATCGAATGGAAAGAAATTTGGTACAGAGGTAGCACTAGAAAAGGCCACCTCAGTGTCATATTTTATATCACCGCCATCTTGACGGAAACGTAATCGCGGCCACCCAAATGTTAAAGGCTAAAATGTAATTACGACCAACCTAATAATCTAGTCTCTACCAAATTTTGCAACAACAAATCTTTATGTGGGAAGCATATTCTGACCAAACTGCTAGATCATCAGCCCAATAGTTTGCAGATGGTGGCCAAGTATGTGTGCAAATCGATTCCCCCTATCAATTCAAACACGGTGGAACCGAATTGAACGAAATTTGGTACAGAGGTAGCACTAGCAAAAGGCACCTCAGTGTCATGTTTTATATCGCCGCCATCTTGACGGAAACGGAATGACGGCCAACCAAATGTTAAAAGCTTAAATCAAATTTCGACCATCCTAATAATTTGATCTCTACCGGATTTTGCAACAACATGCGTTTTTGTGGAAAGCATCTTATGACTGACTACAAGGTCATCAGCCCAATAGTTTGCAAATAGCGGCCATGTATGTGTGCAAATCCATTCCCCAGATCAATTCAAACACGGTGAAACCGAATTGAATGATTTTTTTTTACAGAGGTAGCACTAGCAAAGGGCACCTCATATTCATGTTTAATATCCCTATAGCACGTTGTATTTCAACAAGCTACAACAACCAACATTCAATTATACTCCTTGAAAAGGACAAAGAGTTATAACAATACCCATGCATTTAGGAGAAAGTAGGCTATATGTTCTTTACTGAACATTTTGTTTAATTCTGTCATTCTCACGCTCTACCACTTCAACATACTCCTCCAGTTGTTTTGAGGTTATCAATCCCACACCATTTTTGTTTACCTCTTGGCCACCACTCCAGTATATGTATATCCTTTCCTCAATTTCTTCCTTCCTTTACCTTTCCATTTCACTTCACTCAGCCCCATCGTTCCAACATTCTCCCTCTCCATGAAGTCTACCACCTCCTCCACCTTGCCTGTCAGGGTCATGGCATTCATGATTCCCACTTTCATTTCGGTTACTGGTCGCCCATTTCTCACAGTTCACCCAGTACCCAAGGAACTGCGCGTCGCCTGCAGGATACGCCCTAACCTTCTCCAAATCATTGGAAGGGCCATTTCCATTTTAGGCTATTATTACGATGGGGTCGCCACTCCCAAAGGCATTTTATGAAGCTACTGCCAGCTATTATTCAGGCCACCCCTAACCTGGAGAACAGACGCCCTGGCAGCCGCCCCTAACATGAGAAACAGACGCTGCTGATTGATACTGTGCTCATACTATTCCCTAAGTTCTGAGCTGCCTCTTCCACAGTCTCCACCGTTCCGAAGTCCATCTTCTCCGCTGCAGATTCCGTTGAGGTCTTCGCACGTAACCCTGTGAAAGGGGCCTATGTTATACCCCATAGGACTGGGTCCTCACCAGAACGTCGCCGGTACTGTAGTTCCATGGTATATTACAGTACCGTTGCCCATTCCCGCGACGTAGACACGCCTGGCAATATTATCCAAGTAAGTAGTATGTTTTGGCCGGTTCAAGGCCCACCGCCACCGCTCCACCGCTGGAATACTAAAATGGCAATATCTCGCGAACCAATTAGGCTAGAGACTTGTACGAGGTGTCATTGAACTCGGGCTAACACCCCCTTTCCAATGGACAGCATATTTCCACCCAAAAATAAAACCTACCCCTACTAGAGGGTGAAATTGTATTTTTTTAGAGAATCTCTCTTTCCAACTGCAACATGTGAGAGTTTGAATGTCAATATGGAATGAAACGTTGTTCTACATAAAGTGCATGTGTTCGGTGGATAGCCACTATGAATTAACATGCTTGTTTTTTGTTTTTTACGCATGCCCACTCATAGGTTTGGTAAGAGGGCGGGCTTTTTAAAAGATGGCGGCTGTAGTGTAACCTAACCTAACCCAACCTAATGGGTTATTGTTGACGGGTCATTGTTGGCGGGGTCATTGTTGACGGGTCATTGTTGACGAGTCCCTGTGGACGGGTCCCTGTGGACTGGTCCCTGTGGACGGGTCCTTGTTGACGGGTCCCTGTTGACTGGTCATTTTTGACAGGTCATTGTTGACGGGTCCTTGTTGACGGGTCCTTGTTGATAGGTCCCTGTTCACAGGTCCTTTTGACTAATCCCTTTAGACCGGTCCCTTTGGACTGATCCCTAATGCTATGATGAAATTAAACGTTGTTCCTCATGAAACGCAAGTGAAGAGCCGATCGCTACTATGAATTAACATGTTTTTGTTTTTTTGTTTTTACGCATTTGCACTTTGGGTTTTTGTAAGAGGGCGGGCTTTTTGAATACAGATTTATAGATGAGTTATTTTTTTTAATTAACCAAAAGATCCAAAACTAATAGGTCATTAGCTTTTAATATCTCATGAATCAATAAGGCTAGGGACTTGTATGAGAGTTCGTTGGACTTGGGGTGACATTCTGTTTCTTAATGTATTATTCATTTTTGTCAAAAGGGCCTAACTGCACTTTTGTTAATATCTCGCTTACTAATAATCAGAGAGGGTCAAGTGAGGTGTCATGGGACTCAAGATGGTCAACCCTTTTCCATGACCAACGAATTTACCCAAAAGACCTAAAACAGCAAGGCCATTGACCCATGATTTTATAAACTAATAATCGGAGATGGTCAAGTGAGGTGTCATAGGACTTAGAATGGTTATCCCTTTCCCATGACCAATGAATTTACTCCAAAAATCCAAAACAGTAACGCCATTAACCTGAGATTTTATAAACTAATATGGAGTCGATAATCTAGATGTTAGACCCCTTAAAACATCAATTATCATTATTATTATTATTATTATTATTATTATTATTATTATTATTATTATTATAAACTAATAATCGGATATCAACATGTGAGGTTTCATAGGACTTAGAATGGTCAACCCTTCCCCATAGCCAATGAATTTACCCAAAGTACTCAATATATCAAGGTCAACGACCCGAGATTTTATAAACTAATAATCGGATACGAACATGTGAGATGTTTACCATATGTGATGAAACATAGCTTGGTAGAGAAAGAATTAGTGTAGGCTACATGTATGGTGACTGACAAGTCTTTTACCATTGGAACTTGTTTTCAGATCAAACTGTAGTACAGAGAGAGTATAGGTTGCAGGTATGGGTTAATAAATGACAAACGGTGTACACAAACTCTGCTTTATCGATTCAAGAATTAAGAGTAGACTACCTTTAATTGATTGGTTAAAGAGGATAGCTAAAACACAAAATAGTGATTACATTGTACTAAACCGAACCAAACCTAACTGAAAACAAGCCAAGGGTTTAAGTGTAAAACTTGTGGGTAAATGTGGTCATTGGTAATGTCAAAAAGGAAAGGGATAACGCTCTACCTATAGATGGTAAGGTTTTTAAATGTATTTTTTTTTGAAATTTTGACAAGGGGCCTAACAATACTTTTGTTGATATTTCCTGAACCCATGATGGGATTTTGACCTGTGAGGTGTCGTTGGACTTGGACAGACACTCTCTTTTTGAATGTATTTTTGACATTTTAACAAAGGGCCTAACTATATTTTTGTTAATATCTCGCGAACCAATACGGCTAGGGACTTGTATGTGGGGTCCTAGCACTCGGGGTGACGCTCTGGTTTTGAATATATATTTAATGTTTGTCAAAAGGGCCTAACTGCACTGTTGTTAATATCTCGATAACTAATAATGGGAGAGAGTCAAGTTAGGTGTTATAATACTTAGGATGACCAACCCTTTCCCATGACCAACGAATTTACCTCAAATATTCAAAACAACAGGGTCATTGACCTGAGATTATATAAACTAATCATCGGATATCGACATGTGAAGTGTCATTAGACTTATAATCGTCAACCCTTTCCCATGGCCAATGAATCTACCTAAAGTATCCAAAATATTAAGGTCATTGACCTGAGATTTTATAAATTAATAATTGGATACGGACATGTGAGATGTTTACCGTGAGTGATGAAACTTTGCTAGGTAGAGAAAGAATTAGTGTAGGCTACATGTATGGTGACTGACAAGTCTTTCACTATTGGAACTTGTTTTCAGATCAGACTGTAGTAAGAGAGAGTATAGGTTGCAGGCATGGGTTAATAAATGACAAACGGTGTACACAAAATCTGATTTATTGATTCAAGAATTAAGAGTAGACTATCTTTAATTGATTGGTTAAAGAGGATAGCTAAAGAAACAAAATGCTGACTACGTTGAACTAAACTGAACCAAGCTGAATCAAACCCAACCAAACCGAACCAAACCTAATCGAAAACAAGCCAAGGGTTTAAGTGTAAAACTTGTGGGTGAATGTGGTCACTTGTAATGTCAAAAAGGAAAGGGATAACGCTCTACCTATAAAGGGTAAGGTAAAGCTAGTGCATGGTGCTAATCCACACACCCAAGTACATGAACCACACACAACTATCCTATGCAGTTTTTATGGGTTGACTGTTAAAACTTGCTCAGTGGTTACTGGGGCAAGATGGTCGCTACACACAACAAGCTTTAAATACCTGAGGCTAATAATCTATACACACACTCACACACACTTGTTCTAAACTAAACTGTCTTGCTGGCAGAGCTCACACAGTAGCCAAATGACAGAAATGCTTGGCTAACAGAAATACAATCATTTTCGGTTGTCTAATGTTACCAGCTAAACATTACGTGCTATAGTGGTGAGCACATGTGCCTCTTTCACTGGAGATCTTAACTCGATTTCTAGCTCTAAGGCCTAGAACGAATCAAACTAAGAGAAAAGGGTATGGTGACGCAGTGGTTAAACTGTTAGCCTTTTCACCAGGGGTTTGATTTTAGGTTAATATACATGTCATAAACAAATAAAAGCAAATATAATGTTTAAAACTGATTACACTTGTCACTTTTCAAATTATTACTTAGATTACAAATACAAACGTGGACTGGGTTTGACATACAGTTAATGCTTCCTATCACATACTAGACTGTAAGAAAGCCAAACAAGCAAAAGGCGTAGGTAGAGCAGTGGTAAAGTCGCTATGTGTAGAGAAATACCTAACGGTTTTATGAACTGGCAAAGGTATGTCGTATAAACAGTGCAGGATACAATCCAGCAACCATATTTTTTATCTTGTGGACAAGAGAAAACATATATATAGAGAAAGATATATAGAAAGCTTGTGTATATGTGGGTAGCATTGGTTGTTTGACCAGAGAAAATACGGTGAGGTAGGATGGGGAGAGGGAGAATTAGCACTTATATATGAATGGAAAATAGATTTTTTTCAATCGTTTTGTTTTTCAAATGCAGTGGTAGATAGTCGTTATTTTGTACAACATTCTTACTTGCAGTAGTAATAAGCCTCTATGGTTCCGCTAACACATAGATAGACTGTATTATTGCCATGGTCAAGCACTCACATTAAGATATTTACAAAATCATAAAATGAAAAATAAAAAATCTTGTTTTGGAAATATCGTTTTTAAATCCCTGTTTCCATATAGACAAAATTTAAAAACCTTAAACGGACATTTAAGAAAATATATGCAAATGGGAAATTGACAAATGTGTAAATATGAAAATGGAAAAATCCATGTTTCCATATCATGAAATTGAAAAACATCAAACTGTCATTTTAAAAAAATGCAAATGGAAAATTGACAAATTGCAATGTGTGAAATGTGAAATTAAACAAATGGCTATCATTATTTTTAAAAAATAGAACATGGTGCTCTATGGTTGAGGTGTGAATCAAACCCTCTCTACTTATTTGGACCACCCGAGATTGAGTAGACTAGTTTTAGTTGTCATACCACTTTTAAAAGTTTGTGTTAAATCTAGGAATTGAACCCAAGAGCTTGTAGGGGAGATCCAAGGTTATAATATGTTAAACAGATAGCCTTGAATGTTGGGTTTGGTAGTTATATAGAGATGAGACGTTTCGCTCGGGGCAGAGAGGCACGTTTCTACCATTTTTCTATCACTTTAAACTGTACATATTAAATATAAAAGCCAACGCTAAATAATTCTATTACCAGAACAGAGATAACCTTTGTAGTGTGCAAATCATACTAACAGGTTAGTTACTACTATGGAACTTACTACAACTAACCGAGGTAAACAACGTGTACTCTATAAAGGCTACTCTTATAACTATAGACGACAAAATGTAAAAGGAATAATATTCTGGCGATGCTCAAAACAGAGGCAACAAGATGTCGAGGCAATATGAAAAGCAGGAATGGTGTGGTTTTAAGTGTGAGTGATCATCAATGTAGTGCTCCAGACAAAACACTGATGGTGTTGGCAAAAAATCATCAGAATGCTAAAAAGTTAGTACAAGAGAAAGATGTTGCTACTCAAAATAGTGCATTGTTTGTTGAACAACATTTAACCCCTGTTGTAAAAGTTATGTTGGATCCATCTTCCACGCCTCAAGAGTCATCAACATCACAGACTATGCAAGAGGTAGTGTTGTTGTTGTTTTAAGGGGCTGAACTACAAAGTCATCTGCCTTGATATGCAAGTGGATCGAAAAGGACTAGATAGTAATAGACAAAAGAGAGTTGTAGTTTGTATATAACTATTGTACAAGTACTTACATTAAATAAATAAAAATAGTGTATGGGTATTGTCTGTTTTTCTTAATCGCTATCCCTATGTCCCACTATTAATACAATTGTTAACCATCAACAGTCTCTGACTATGTTCGCAAAGAGAGTGACCTTAAACAATACACTCTATCTATGGTTTGTGTACCGAGTACACAATAATACAGTGTGGTCAAGCCATGTTGAGGCAATAGTTATATCAAGTAAGGGATTCGAACCCTTGCTTTCTTGTACAGAAAATTTGAACTTAAGTCAAACACCATAACCACTCGATCAACCTGACAGTTACTAATTTAATTATTTTTGTGGACTTGAGTGTTTATAAAACTTTTTCCAGTATACATTGACTAAACCACTTGTTTGTTTTGAAATATAGATTTTGTTTTGTTTGACCATAACATTGCAGTTATGAGTCTTGTGAACTGGGTGTTTAATATAGGGTTAAAGGCATTTTAAAATAATTTTAGAAAAGCTCTTAGGTATCGTGTCATGGGTTTTAGTAATGCATTACTGTTCGTTGACTAACATTTACCGTTACACAACATTATTTTAGTGAGCTCTACATGTTGTTGTTTGAGTCGTCAGTCTTTTGACTGGTTTGATGCAGATCTCCATGCCTCTCTGCCCCGAGCGAAACGTCTCATCTCTATATAACTACCACACCCTACATTCAAGGCTATCTGTTTAACATTTTATAACCTTGGATCTCCCCTACAAGCTCTTGGGTTCAATTCCTAGATTTAAAAGAAAATTTTAAAAGTGGTATGACAACTAAAACTAGTCTACTCAGTCTCGGGTGGTCCAAATAAGTAGAGAGGGTTTGATTCACACCTCAACCATAGAGCACCATGTTCTATTTTTTTTAAATTATGATAGCCATTTGTTCAATTTCACATTTCACACATTGCAATTTGTCAATTTTCCATTTGCATTTTTTTTTTAATGACAGTTTGATGCTTTTCAATTTCATGATATGGAAACATGGATTTTTCCATTTTCAAATTTACACATTTGTCAATTTCCCATTTGCATATATTTTCTTAAATGCCCGTTTAAGGTTTTTAAATTTTGTCTATATGGAAACATGGATTTTCCATTTTTGCTGTTTACACATTTTTTATATATTTATTTTGTGTATGTTGAAAAACGATATTTCCAAAACAAGATTTTTTATTTTTCATTTTATGATTTTGTAAATGATCTTAATGTGAGTGCTTGACCATGGCAATAATACAGTCTATCTATGTGTTAGCGGAACCATAGAGGCTTATTACTACTGCAAGTAAGAATGTTTTACAAAATAACGACTATCTACCACTGCATTTGAAAAACAAAACAATTGAAAAAAATCTATTTTCCATTCATATATAAGTGCTAATTCTCCCTCTCCCCACCCTACCACACCGTATTTTCTCTGGTCAAAAAACCAATGCTACCCACACATACACAAGCTTTCTATATATCTTTCTCTATATATATGTTTTCTCTTGTCCACAAGAAAAAAATTATGGTTGCTGGATTGTATCCTGCACTGTTTATGCGACATACCTTTGCCAGTTCATAAAACCGTTAGGTATTTCTCTACACTTAGCGACTTTACCATTGCTCTACCTACGCCTTTTGCTTGTTTGGCTTTCTTACAGTCTAGTATGTGATAGGAAGCATTAACTGTATGTCAAACCCAGTCCACGTTTGTATTTGTAATCTAAGTAATAATTTGAAAAGAGACAAGTGTAATCAGTTTTAAACATTATCTTTGCTTTTATTTGTTTATGACATGTATATTAACCTAAAATCTAACCCGTGGTGAAAAGGCTAACAGTTTAACCTCTGCGTCACCATACCCTTTTTTCTTAGTTTGATTCGTTCTAGGTCTTAGAGCTAGAAATCGAGTTAAGATCTCCAGTGAAAGAGGCACATGTGCTCACCACTATAGCACGTAATGTTTAGCTGGTAACATTAGACAACCGAAAATGATTGTATTTCTGTTAGCCAAGCATTTCTGTCATTTGGCTACTGTGTGAGCTCTGCCAGCAAGACAGTTTAGTTTAGAACAAGTGTGTGTGAGTGTGTGTATAGATTATTAGCCTCAGGTATTTAAAGCTTGTTGTGTGTAGCGACCATCTTGTCCCAGTAACCACTGAGCAAGTTTTAACAGTCAACCCATAAAAACTGCATAGGATAGTTACGTGTGGTTCATGTACTTGGGTGTGTGGATTAGCACCATGCTCTAGCTTTACCTTACCCTCTATAGGTAGAGCGTTATCCCTTTCCTTTTTGACATTACCAATGACCACATTCACCCACAAGTTTTACACTTAAACCCTTGGCTTGTTTTCGATTAGGTTTGGTTCGGTTTGGTTGGGTTTGATTCAGCTTGGTACAGTTTAGTTCAATGTAGTCACCATTTTGTTTCTTTAGCTATCCTCTTTAACCAATCAATTAAAGTAGTCTACTCGTAATTCTTGAATCAATTAATCAGATTTTGTGTACACCGGTTGTTATTTATTAACCCATGCCTGCAACCTATACTCTCTCTTACTACAGTCTGATCTGAAAACAAGTTCCAATAGTGAAAGACTTGTCAGTCACCATACATGTAGCCTACACTAATTCTTTCTCTACCAAGCTATGTTTCATCACATATGGTAAACATCTCACATGTTCGTATCCGATTATTAGTTTATAAAATCTCGGGTCGATGACCTTGATATATTGAGTATTTTGGGTAAATTCATTGGCTATGGGAAAGGGTTGACCATTCTAAGTCCTATGAAACCTCACATGTTGATATCCGATTATTAGTTTATAATAATAATAATAATAATAATAATAATAATAATGATAATTTTTGTTTTAAGGGGTCTAGCATCTAGGTTATCGACCCCATATTAGTTCATAAAATCTCAGGTTAGTGGCCTTACTGTTTTGGATTTTTGGAGTAAATTCATTGGTCATGGGAAAGGGATAACCATTCTAAGTCCTATGACACCCCACTTGACCCTCTCCGATTATTAGTTTATAAAATCATAGGTCAATGACCTTGCTGTTTTAGGTCTTTTGGGTAAATTCGTTGGTCATGGAAAAGGGTTGACCATCTTGAGTCCCATGACACCTCACTTGACCCTCTCTGATTATTAGTTAGCGAGATATTAACATAAGTGCAGTTAGGCCCTTTTGACAAAAATGAATAATACATTAAGAAACAGAATGTCACCCCAAGTCCAACGACCTCTCATACATGTCCCTAGCCTTATTGATTCATGATATATTAAAAGCTAATGACCTATTAGTTTTAGATCTTTTGGTTAATTAATAAAAAATAACTCATCTATAAATCTGTATTCAAAAAGCCCGCCCTCTTACAAAAACCCAAAGTGCAAATGCGTAAAAACAAAAAAAACAAAAAATGTTAATTCATAGTAGCGATCGGCTCTTCACTTGCGTTTCATGAGGAACAACGTTTAATTTCATCATAGCATTAGGGATCAGTCCAAAGGGACCGGTCTAAAGGGATTAGTCAAAAGGACCTGTCAACAGGGACCTATCAACAAGGACCCGTCAACAAGGACCCGTCAACAATGACCTGTCAAAAATGACCTGTCAACAGGGACCCGTCAACAAGGACCCGTCCACAGGGACCAGTCCACAGGGACCCGTCCACAGGGACTCGTCAACAATGACCCGTCAACAATGACCCCGCCAACAATGACCCGTCAACAATAACCCATTAGGTTGGGTTAGGTTAGGTTACACTACAGCCGCCATCTTTTAAAAAGCCCGCCCTCTTACCAAACCTATGAGTGGGCATGCGTAAAAAACAAAAAACAAGCATGTTAATTCATAGTGGCTATCCACCGAAAACATGCACTTTATGTAGAACAACGTTTCATTCCATATTGACATTCAAACTCTCACATGTTGCAGTTGGAAAGAGAGATTCTCTAAAAAAAATACAATTTCACCCCCTAGTAGGGGTAGGTTTTATTTTTGGGTGGAAATATGCTGTCCATTGGAAAGGGGGTGTTAGCCCGAGTTCAATGACACCTCGTACAAGTCTCTAGCCTAATTGGTTCGCGAGATATTGCCATTTTAGTATTCCAGCGGTGGAGCGGTGGCGGTGGGCCTTGAACCGGCCAAAACACACTACTCAAGTAGCCAATTTTGATTGACTCATGGACCGGGTTAAGGAGATGTCTAAATTCAGCTTCTAAGGCCTCCAGCCTCCAAGACTGACAAACAGTTGTGCTGAATGAATTTTAATTCACCTATAGTTTCAAATTACTTTTAGAAATATGGTTAGTAAGAACTAAGAATTTTATCACTTCGGTGGCGTAGTCGGCAGCATGATAAACTGCTGTGCCCAAGATAGCGGGTTCAAACCCGGCCGAAGTCGTCGGATTTTTAAGAGCGTTAAAAATCCTTCAGTATGCCTTCCATTGGAGGGGAAGTGAAACCGGCGTTCCCATGTCATAGATTTATGGCATGTAAAAGATCCTTTCACAGACTAAATTTGTGTAAAGCAAAATTGTTAGGTTAGATATCGTCAGAACGCTCTATCAAAGTTCCAACGTTCACCACTAGATATCATTGATATCTGGTGGCGAAAGTTGAACTACTTGTAATTGAACGGAACTTGTAGCTCACCCTTTAGGGTGTCCGCTGGAAGCAGCTACAGACTCAGGTGAGCCTAACATGTCCTCGGACACTCCCGGCACTAAAAGCCATACGATAAATAAATTCTATTTCTTTTCCTAACACAAATAAGTGAGAACTACTAGTCTAAGACTTGATTTTTCATGTGTGTACATTCTTACGACTGACTTAACTTACATTCCATTTATGGTAAAACAAGGCCCCATCTCTGTATCTAGATGCTGGAAGGCTGAGCAGCAGTTGAAGGGAACACCATTCCATTGACAGTCCGTTAGCACCTTTTCACATGGGCTATGAACCTGTAATTAACTCAATAATAATACCTGGACTTTTGAAAAATAGTTACAAATAGAGGTACCAGTATGGTTGTTCTACTATAAATGGTTTAGTATGCATGCATATGTTGTTAGTTTGGAATTTCCATACATATTAAAACTGATTTCAACACGATCCAGTTCATGTCCACTACTGCCTTATTTTCATTCATTTCTTTATTTCTCCATGGTAATATGATAATATACATATGGGAGTCGTCAAATCATAAAATAGATAATTATACATAATACACTTAAAATACATAACTATACATAAAATACATAATTTCAGGGGTATAGGTAAATACAATAATCAATATACAAAATCAAACACTCATATCTCTGTGCACATTGCCTCGAATTATTCTACGGAATATATTGCCTTGTCTGTGAGCCATTCTTTAAATTTTAATTCAAATGTAGGGGCAACAAGTTAAACTATTTGGAGGCAGTATACAAGGTTTTTTTTTTGAAAGCTCCTCTTCTAGCTTTTAGGGGCAGATGAACTCGTAGTTCCGCCCCTTAAAACAAAAATAACTAACTAACAAACTTCTAGCTTTAAATGAATGTAGATCAGAATGTTTTACTATATTAGCATTTCCAGTTAGAGTTTGTCTCTTAATATGCTGTACCCATGGTACTAGTGCTGACTGGCATCAAATTTGATACTCGAGAGAGGAAAAATCACTCATATGATTTTTGAGAGTATCGAACCGGAGGTTTCTGGAAGGGAAAAACTTCATAGTAACCAAGACCCTCGTAATGAAAGATTATTTATGTAATACCAGATTAATTCCAGTTAATTTGAAGGAATTATAAGCGATTTTGTACATAAAGAATGCAAGATTCTAAGCCAAGAGAAACGTTTCGAGAGAAACTGACGTTTGACTAATTACACTGGACGACTGGTTGGACCAGACTGTCTCTAAAGGACTTTTTACTGGCGCCGTAGGGGAGCGAGACAGAGAGTAATGGCTCTGGAAACCCCCGAGACACAAGAGAAAGACAGTGGAATTGGAATCTCATCTATAGAAATAATTGGATTACTTGGAAAATATGCATCCCAGAGAGTCGAAACAACCACCCAGATGAATGAAATCCTGAGAGGATAATTTTAGACCCAAGTAATACCAAAATCGAAGCATATCAAGCATTGTTGGGACGATGAACGCCGAAATGCGGATGACAGCCCATTAGCGTAAGAAAAAGGGGATTCCCCGGGGCATAGCGTCCCCAAGCCATCACCAAAATCAATTAATATTAATTAATTGGGCGATCAAATCGCTTGCACGAGACTGCAACTGGAACTTCCGTGCAAAATTGGTCCAGATGAAGGCATTTCCAGCCTTGGAAACTGCAGTTATGAAGGAAAGGTCGCTCCGTCGATCTGAAAGGATTATATTTTTGGAGCAAACCCTTAAATAGAGAAGGGTGACGTGGTGAAGTCAGTTAACTTGGAGAACTCAGACCGGGCGGTTGCTGCCCACGCGTACAGAATTTGTGAACAAAGCCGCGCCAGTACAATGTAATGTATGTTTACTGTCGTGTGAAGCAGTTATAAAATGTTATGTAAGGTTGACTTGTAGAACTCACACGGGGAGGTGCTGCCCGCGCGCTCTGGAAATTGTAGAGTGACGCCGCACCAGTACAATGTAATGTATGTTTACTGTCGTGTGAAGCAGTTGCAAAATGTTATGCAAAGTTAACTTGGAACACTCACACGGGGAGGTGCTGCCCGCGCGCTCGGAAATTATAAACGACGCCACGCCAACAAAGAACAAAGTATTCTTATAAATGTGTGAATTAATGTTAAAGTGAATTATAAAGTACATTGAACTATTCAGGCGGGAAGATACTATTCTTCAGCACCGAAAGTATGAGACAAAGCTACGAGTACGCAGACGTCGTAACAGTAATTAAAGCTAAGTAAAGCTTAGAAATAACAAAGCCGCGCAATAAGTCAAGCGAGTATTCAACGAACAGTTAATTACAACAATTACATGGGTAATGTTATAACGCGCTCAAGTCTTGATCTAATTATCAACAATGGTTACACTATATCCAGTTACAATAGATCATGGGATGGAAGAATTTTATTCAAGCCATAGACAATACATTGAGGATAGATGATGTGGAGGAACACTTACACAATCGAGGATAGACTCATTGTTGATGTAGGAGACATTAGCAGCCGATGGACGAGTATTAGCCAGGATGAACGCGTTGGATAGAGACTTTCAGTAAATGAGATGTCGGAAATCGCGCCACCTGCAACTTTGATACCGCGCGGATGAGAAGCCCAAAAAGAAGGCAACCGTGTGAAAAGTGCATTGTAAATATTAATTTAGTGTATTTCAGTGTTAAGCTAATGTGTTCTATGATAAAATATTGTGTAAAAATGAGTGATAATGGTAAAGTGAAAATGTATCTTACCAAAGTGAAATATGTGGTGTATCAGCAAGGAATATATGACGTAATCACCATGGTGCATCAGTAAATGCAATGATGGTGGGTTACATGTTGTGTTATCGGAATCGACCACCGGATCTCAAGAAAGTGAGTACCTTTTCAATAATGTAATATAACAATTAAGCGCATCATACGTCGTGTTAAAATCAAGTAAAATAGGCATTTAAAGTAATGTTTGTACGAGTTTCATTCCTCGTCAGTACAGTAGAGTATTTGCAAAATTGTGAATGATTTGGCTTACGACTGATTTGCGTAAGACCAAAATAAATCTAATGTTAAAGTTAATAATTAACTGTAGGAATGGTCAAAGTCGAAGGAAATAAATGTTCAACATGTTCACGTGTAATGGTAAAATTGCGTCAAATCCCAATTAATTGTAAGGTAAAATGATAAGTGTAAGATTGATATAATAATGTGTCAGCAAGTAATGTTATACATATTGAAATGTAAGAAATGTATTGAATCACGCAGTAAGCGTTGTAACGTAAAAAGCCAGTAATTATACCAGTAAAACACACACCAAAATAACGAGGAACGATGTGAAATCGTTAAGCGCTCTAGATGAAAGGGAAACTGAATAGTCATATGATCTGAGATAAAACCAACAGACCTAGTTTGTTTGTGCCGCTTATATGCGAACCATTTAAAGTACGGTAACGCCAAGATGATTACTTTAATTAATGCAAGGAACGTTCGCTAGGACACTGTCGGGACCATACGGGCTATTTTTTAGGAAGGTTTGTATTGAAGTATTGCCAAGGGCATACTGTTGTATTGACGATAGCGGATCGAGACAGACATGGCGTCTGGGCTGCCATACCAGCATCGTGAGAGCCATTGAGGAATAACTGTGCTACCTCAATTAGCTACTCCATGAAGTGATCCGCTCAGAGGGGCGAGATACCATTTGTACGGAAGGGTCAGTCGACACCTTACCCGAACTTCATGCATGAAGGGTGGCAAGCAGTAAGACCACTGTACCACGCTAATTTTAAAGCCGTATATCCGTTCCCCAGGACTGTGTGCCTACCATAAACCCATTCCTTTGCTATTATATTTTATTGAGCCATATGGAGCCAAATAATGTTACCCTATTGATAGGAGTTTAAATATTTGGTTATCCAGATTATAGAGATGACACAGTTTACGCCTTGTAGAGAGAATGTAACAGGAAGGATTTCGTTGAGGTTTGTGTGAATAAGTAATGAGCCAGCTGGAGGAGGGGGCGCTGGCTGGCAGAGGGTCGTCCCAGGCAACCATCCTGTTTCCAGTAAGTCAGGTATAGAGCCATTGTATACACAAGGAGGGAGAGGTTTATGCCCAACCCTATTATAAGGTTACTGGATACTGTAGTATAAAACACTGGTATTTTTTAATATGAGAAATTGATTGTTCTGACCACAGAAATCAATTATTAGCATTCTGAGGATCTTGGATCCGTCTTTTAATTGCTGAAATCGAATGATATTTAGCAAAGTTAAGTGTTCCTAACACTGTAACTGAGCTAAAATCTACTGACACATTAGTTGAGGCATAAAGACCCAGTTCTATAGGCATATTTGCATACGGATACGCCAGATATGGATTTGATGCAAGTTTAATTGTAAATCGACGTAGATTTGACCAACAATGACGTATGGTGTCGCTATAACTAACTAAGCATAGTTTTTATAGTGTATAAAGGTACGATGTTCGCGTTTGTGGAGATGGCGGAGGAAGTTGATTGTTACACAGAAGTTGAACCACAAAGTAGAAATAAATGTTCCATGAGCACTATGGATAGTTAGGTTAAATCAAGTACTATATCATTCAATAATATTGAAGTGCTATTTGTGTACAGTTGATTTCATGTTTATTTGATTTATTTTGCTTATTTGGTTATTATTGTTATTAAGTGATGTGCATGAACTATGAACATTCGTCGAACGACAATAATGCTTTTCCATAAATGGAAATTATATAGTGAAGTGTCGGATAAGGTGTATTGAGACAGGGGCGTGGAGGCTCAGCGGTCTAGCTGTATGCCTCTCACCAAGGTGGTCCAGGTTCGATTCCCGGTCAATGCATGTGAGATTTTCGAAGTGAAATGCCACGTCCTGTGGTTCGGATTCCACGTAAAAAGGAGGTCCCGTGGCTCATGATCTCTAGATTAACGGTCACGTTAAACAACAAGCTTCCTTCCTTCCTTTGTATTGAGACACCACAGATAGACTCATGAACTCACAAGAAGAGATGTGTAGCAGCATGCATGAGGAGATCAGATTGCGATCTCAGCTGCGGAGCGCAGATGATGCAAATTAGGAGTCAGTGTCCCTAATTGTCATCTGTGGACTCCAAATTTTATTTGCTTGTATTTGGGAGTAATATTAAATTTAATTGATGTTTTTCTTGTTGTTATATAGCCATTATCTCAATTAAATACAGTTATTTTTAGCCTATTTTCAATTTTGAAAAAATAGCCTTATGAGATCACCTTTTGTCCGTGTGTGTGTGCGCGTGTGTGTGTGTGAGGAGTGTGTGTGTGTCCACCCTAATAAATTCTAAACGGCTGGAGCGATTTCAATGAAACTCGGTAAGTTCATAGCACTATTCTGGACGACCCTGACTGTGCCCTTCAAATTTTGTTACGTCTCACCAATCCAACATGGCGGCTGTGCGAAATATTTCCCCAGCATTCAATATCTCCGAAACTCTTCCCGATATCACCCTGAATTTTTTACGGTGATGAAGGAAACTACTAAAGGTTCACCTATGTGACTTTTGAAAAACTGGTAACTACAAAACCAACATGGCGGCCACGCGAATTTTCGACTTTTAAATTGCCGTTTCTCGCGATTAACCAACCAAACGCAATAAAACTTGGTACAGTATATGTTTGTACACATTGCAATGCACCGACATCTAACTTAGTTCAATTGTTTACATAGCCACAAGATGGCGGATGTGCGAAATATTTCACCGGCATTCTATATCTCTGAAACTATTAGCGGTATCACCCTGAAATTTTGTACGGAGATAAAGGGCACTACTGGACGTTCATCTATAAGACCTTCAAAAACCGATTAACTACAAAACGAACATGGCGGCCAAGCGAATTTGAAAATTTTAAATAGACCTTTCTCGCGATTTAATGTTCCAACCGCCATGAAATCTGGTACAGGAAATGTTTATACACATTGTAATACACTGGTATCTAATTTAGTTCAATTGTTTACATAACCTCAAGATGGCGGCTTTTCGAATTTTAAAATTATGTTTTTATTTCTTGAGTCATAATCACGCGATCGATGTGAAAGTTTGAATAATGAACCTACGCAATAATTTTCCTTTAATGGTACATGACTCTATGGCTTATACATTTAACAATCCAACATGGCGACCATCCGAAATATTTAGACGGCTCTGAATATCTACGAATCTATTATAGCAATCAAACTGATTTTTTTTATGTTCATAGGGGCTATGGACTTAAGTTCACCTATAGGACTTTAAATAACCTGATGATCACAAATCCAACATGGCAGCGACGCGAAGTATACACATTTACATGGACGTTTCTCGCAATTTAACCATCCGAGTGCAGTGAAACTTGGTACAGTAAATCCTTATACGAATGTCAATCCACTGGCATCTAATTTATTTCAATTGTTTCCATAACCACAAGATGGCAGCTGTGCGAAATTATAAAATCCCCTTGTTACTTCTTGTGTCCTAATCATGCGATTGAAGTTTGAATGCTACACGTACACAATAATCTTCATGTAACAGAACATAACTTCAGGATCTACTGTACATATATAAAATCCAACATGGCAACCATCCGAAATAGTTAGTTAGTTCTCAATATCTACGAATCTATCACAGCAATCAAACAGAAATTTTGTATGTAGATAGAGGCAATTAACATAAGTAGGATATATGAAAATAGGTTGTATATTTCTTCACGGAACTACTTGTTAGGAATCTGTTTAATTTTCTTGTAGAGTAGTACCTGGTAGTATTCAGATCCTGAGCATGTATTCGCACTGTGGGGAGACGCACCACACCTCGAAAGGGCAGAGCAAGTCGGGATGTGAATACATGTTCTCCGCATGATGTCAGATGGGTACATGGGTCGAGATCATGTACTAGGATTTGAACAACTAGGACTACTAAGACGGCCGATATAATCATGGATAGGAGCAATAAATAATAAAAGTTTATGGGGTAGATATAGGGACAGGCCACTTCCCATTGCCGATATAAGCCTCATGTTCAAAATAAATGTTGATAATGACCCATACTAATGTATCATGTCGCCGGCATGTGGGCCAGTTGGAAATACAGGTCACCATAGTCGTATGACGTGGACTACGTACTCATTTATCATGTCGCCCGTGAGTGGGGCAAAGCATGGTACTCATTTATCATGGCAAGGCCCAAAGTGGGGCATTCAGCAGTAAAACCCAACCCTTGGATGGTTTTTTCGATATTTATGAAATGAGCTGATGCCTTGCGATGGATAACCTAGATCCATGACCCCTTACTCATTTATCATGGCGCCCCAGAACGTGTTGGCTTATGGGATTCAGTAAACCCCATAGAATAGTATGGTTTTCATGGGGAAGACCATATTTTTTAAATATTTTAGTTCAGCGAACTTGTGAGTTGTGTTAAAAAGCATTCAAGCATTAGACAGCATTGTCAGACGATAAGAAGGGATAGACGGGTACTAGGCCCTGGTACCCAATTCTTATAATTACGTTCATAGTGCACTTTGTAAATACTACGCTACGTGTAACAATCAGAATCCGTCTTCTAAAAGAACGCAACCATATGATGCAGCATGAACCCACCTGTATTCTCATATACAAATTGATTATAATGTCAAGTACGGAGGAGATACTTAAATGTATAGCTGGACTGAGGGAGCACTTTGACGCTTCCAATGCAGAAAGTAAAGAGAGTGCTAGAGTATTTCAGGCCGAAATAAGCCAAAAGTTGACTAATGTAAACTTGCAGCTAGAAGCTAATCAAGTTGAAGTAAAAGATATAGGTTTAAAGTTGAATGATGTAAACTTACAGCTAGACGCTAATCAAGCTGAAGTTAACCAAAAGCTACAAAATAATCAGACTGAAATTAATCAGCAATTAGCAGATATGAAGGTTTCTATTAAAGGAGAAGTCACGGAGAATGTTGTAAGCGTGATTTCAAAGATGCAGGTAGCGAACGATAAGCGTTTCGAATCTATCGAATTAAAGCTCGAAAGTAATTTGCAAGCCTGCAAACAGTCTCAGCGCGAAATTAATGAAAGATTAGGCACAATGTCATCTGAGCTTAAAGACATAAAGAACCAAAAGACTGCAAACTCTGAGCGTCAACAGGAACAATTTAATACGTTCACAAACACTGTAGACCAAAGAATTGAAGATAGCGAAGGTAAATGGAACGAAATATAGGCAGGCTACGCAAGACCGTGGATGGGGAATTGCGGAAGCAGGATAAGAATATCCTAGACCAATGCAAGGAAATTTCAGAAATAAAGAATACCGTGGAGGAAAACAAAGAAGTAGTAGGCAACATTAAGATGCAAGTCAGTAGGGTCAACAAAGAAGTAGATCAAGTTAGGAATGACTTGGCAGTAATTAACAAAAGACAGGAAGAGAATCGGGGTGACATTAAGAAAATACAAACCGAAATCTCAAATGTGCAAGGTCATATCCAAAAGGAAATAAAGGGCCTAAGAGAAGAATTAGAATTCAGAGAAGGGTTAAAGAACGAAGCTAATGAAAATACGCTTACAGCAGTGAAAGAGGATTTAAGTGGGGAAATTTCCCATATTAAGGAAAGCCTCAGAGATGATAAGGAAAATATATTCAAAATAGCGAAAGAAAACAAAGGTCGCTTAATGAAAATCGAACAGGAAGTATTAGCGCGTCTGGAACGGTCGGAGGCCAGACATAGCCAAATGGAAACAAGAATGATCGCACAGGAGGATTCTGTACTGCGAAATCCTAGATCCAGTGAGGGTAGCATTGGCGAGATAGAAAGAAATAGATGGGCGGAGTTTGTGACCCAGCCCATACCAAGAAACATAGGACCACAAAATGGAAGTCAATACATTGCGCCAGGTGTACCTATAGCTACGTCAACACCTCACGAAAATATAACTCAAAACCAAATAATTACGGTGATAAGGGCAAATGAGGAAAAACCACGTAAATTTTGGTTAAAAGAGGTAAATTAATAACTTAATGATACGAAAGTTCCACCAGAACGAAGGCTGAGAGCGATAGAAAAATTCACAGAAGGAGAGTGTGCGCTCTGGTTTAGAAGTTTTTGATATACGTTCGATACGGTCGAGGAGTTCCGCCAGGCATTTCTCAAGCGTTACTGGGATCCGAGCACGCAACAAAATTTGAGATTGGATTTATATTCGAGACGCTACAGCACGAATAATCCAACCAAATATGGTGAATTTTTCGAAGCACATCTGTGTCGTTTTAAAGAGCTAGATGAAGCACCGTCAGACCAAGATCTATGCATAGCAATAGCAAAGCAGTTGCCATGTAAAGTGCAAAGACTACTAATTTCGGCGAACGCAAAAACAGCCATCGAAATGGAGGCAATTCTGAGACAATTGGACCACACAACTTCAAATAATATGCGACAGGGTCGAACCACAGAGCAGGTTCATGTATCAGACACTCAAACTGAACAAATTAAGGCCCCTAGCAAAAATCATAAGTCCACGAGTACTGAAACCACAAACTCAAACTGACAGTATGCAGACAATGAAGCAGGAAGACAACAGCCAGTATTCAGAGGGAATTCGAACCGGGGTAAGCAGGTAAGTAGAGCTTGGGATCAGCCCAACTCGAGAGGGCGACAGCAGAACAATGGCAGGATTTATGGTCGTCACAGAAACGACAGGCAGTGGAAGAACCAAGAACAAGACCGAAAATTTGATGAGGAGGTAGAGGAACGATACTACGCTTCATTATGATACATGGAGGAACGGGATGACGAAAATAGACCATCTCGAGTGAAATGGGACGAAGCGATAAAGAACAGGAGATCACCGGATATCTATAAAGATAACGAGGGCGCGAAAAGCCTAGAGCTGCAGCGACATGAACGTGAAAGGAGGCGCGCTGAAAGGAGCGACGCCAATAAAAAAAACGACAAAATTGAATGACCAACGAGGAAGCCGAACCACAGGATGGGGTGCAGTGGACATTGTCAACTGGATTGCCAGGCCTGAGGAGCTGATTGAAGAAACAGGCGAAGAACAGGTCGTTACTAAAAGAGAATTACCCATTATTATTGTGGAAACAGAAGGCATTAAAATACGAAGTCTGGTGGATACGGGTTCGACAGTTTGCTTAATCACTCAAGCACTGTTAAATGAAATTGAGAGCAAGGGTCATGTATTGAAAATACCCACATCAAGTGTAAAGATAAGAAGTATAATACCCGATAATATGATGATATGTAAATACCAGGTTTTCTTGGATTTACGAATACTACCTTATAGCATTATCATTGGTGCGGATTTCATACGAGAGTATAAAGTTATCATTGATCTATCTCGGGACATAATCATGTTCCGTGTGGAAGACGAATCCCAGGGCTTACAAGTATCATTGAAACAGGATGAAATGAGGCCGGAAGAGCAAGTATGTCACAAGTATGAAGGAACGACCGAAGAAGTAGTGCTGAATACAGAAGTCATTGAAGAACAGTTGATGACATTAGCAGCTGACATGGAAAGGGAACTGGAACCCGTATTTGGAACGTGCCTGGAGGAGAAATTAATTGAAGTGAATATAGGTCCAGAACATAAAGAAACTTTAAGAAATTTGTTATCTGAGCAGAGAGAAGTCTTCGATTCGAGACCCGGAAAAATCAAGAACTTCCAGTATGCAATTCAAGTCAATGACTGGACGCCATTTAAACAGAAGCCTTATCCGGTTGCTCAAAAACATTACCCACAAGTTAAACAAGCCATTCAAGAAATGTTGGAGGCGGGTGTTATTGCTAAGACAGCCACGCCATACGTTAGTCCCCTGGTTATCGTACCGAAACCAGATGGCAGAGTCAGGGTATGTCTTGACCTAAGAAATTTAAATATCAGAGTTATACCGGAATTCGACCAGGTGCCACCAATTAAGGAAATTCTCAGACAATTCAAGGGAAAACCCATATTTTCAAACCTTGACATTACGGCAAGCTTTCACCATATTGAGTTGGAAAGTAAAACAAATCTATTGACTGGATTTCTTTTTGACCAACACACGTATTCATTTCTGCGTTTACCGTTCGGTCTAAAAACAGCAGGTTCAGCCTTGATAAGGGCGTTGGATCGAAACCTGTCTGAGGAGGTCAAAGCAAAAACTATTAGGTATGTGGATGACATTCTGCTCACGTCTGAAACCATAGAAGAACATTTGAGAGATTTAAATAAATTATTAGATAACCTTAGGCAAGCCAATTTCATGGTTAATCTAAAGAAATCCAACTTTTTCCCAAGGGAAGTCACATTTTTAGGCCACATTGTGGATGCACAGGATGTGAGACCTAACCTTGGTAAATTGGAGGTCATTAGGAATTTTCCTAGACCAACGAAGGTGAAGAACGTAAGGCAGTACCTCTGTGTAATTGGACTCTTTTCGAACCATTGCCCGAACTACACAGCAACAGTAGCACCACTGCAGGATCTCTTGAAGAAAGGCGGTAGGTGGCACTGGACTGATGACTGCGAGAGAGCCTTCGTGCAGTCGAAGAAGATGCTATTGGACTATGTCAAATTAGGATACCCTGATTATACACAGAAGTTTTTATACAGATAGATGCGTCATTGATAGGTATTGGTGCGATGCTTTATCAAGAAAACTTTGACACACCAAATGAGAAAATTGTATTGCTTTTATAAGCAGGAGACTGAAATCCCATGAGAAAAACTACACGATTACTGAAATAGAACTTCTCGCGATACTATATGCCCTTCAGTTTTGGAGAAAGGTCGTGTATGGATTTCAAATTGTATTGAGGACAGACCATAAAGCATTAACGTTTTTGTTAAAGACAGACCTGTCTAGTCAGAGATTAACAAGATGGTCCCTCTATATACAACAATTCAATGTCGAGATTGAATATTGTCCTGGTAAGGAAAATGTGATCCCAGACTTACTAAGCAGATATCCAGCAGTCATGGAAGAAGAGGAAACCCTTGCAGTTGAAATCGAAGATCGGGAAAAGAAGACTTTGAACGAGCTAAGGAACATCACCGAGATTCAACGTCGAGACCCCTGGATACGGATGTTAATTCAATACTTCGAGGGAAAGCTAGTAAGGGACACACCGATCTATTTGGAAGCCAAGTATTTGTCAATGGATTATCTGTGGTATAATCAGATATTACACAAATGCAGTGATGCAGAACACACATGTTCGGGGATTGTCATTCCACCTGAATTACAGAGGAAGCTTGTGTGGTTAGCACACAGAGCGTTTGGACACCCTGGTGTAGATAAAACTCTTGTTATACTTAAAGAAGTATTTATTTGGCCTAAATTGAGGGAGACTGTCAGAAACACCATTAGAACTTGTGGTACGTGCCAACGAGTAAAACCAAACTCGTATTTATTGAGGCAAAAACCTAAACCGCTCTTGCCAGAAAAACCAGGTCAGCTCATGTCAGTACACAGCTTTGGACCTCTCCCTAGAGCTAAAAGGGGTAACAAACATATATTTGTTGCTATGGACGCCTTCTCGAAGATGGTGGTACTGTGTACTATCCAGAAAACCAGTACAAAGCAGGTACTCAAGAGATTGAAGGAACGAGTTATTCCAATCTTGGGAAAACCGGAAAATCTACTGTCCGACCATGGGAGCTGTTTTACCAGTGTAGATTTTCGCAGGGAGTTGCAAAATTTGGGAATCAGGCATATCTATCTACCATACGCCATTCAAGGTCGAATTTAGTGGAGAGAGTCATGAGAGAATTACAGAAGTACTTGAAGATCTTCTGCTCTGAAGAAAACTGGACATGGATCGATGTGCTAGAAACAATTGAGTATTGTATCAACAATACAGTCCACGAAGGCACAGGATAGGTACCCGTGAGACTACATCTCGATCAACCACCAGACAGACCATGGAACGGAGTCATAATGACACCAGTAGACGCGCAACCTTCACAAGAATTGAGGATCCAGCGAACCTTCGCATACCTCAAGGCGCAAGCGGAGAGGCGGCAGCAAAGAAATAGAGGGAAACGGTACAATAGACCATTACTCGTCGGGGAATCGGTACTTATTAAGAAGCCCGCCAGCTCTGATCCAGAAAACAGGAAAAGCAAGAAGTTCCATGCTAATTACCTGGGACTCTATCTGATTATAAGGGATCTACAAAATATTGCATATTGAGTGAAGCACAATGACAATGGAAGCGAAATAGTTATGAATGCAGTTAATCTTAAGGTGTATCATCCACCTGAAGAATATGAAGAAGTAGAAGCAGAGGTTGCACACACCTAAGTAGACGGGGGACTAATGGACACGCAAGCACGGAGTCTTGAGAGACCACCACAGACCTGGGACAGCTCTTTAAACAGCAAGCCCAGTGAGGGAGAAGAGAAAGCGACTGTAAGCTGTTGGAGTTTTACAACAAACTCGTCGAAGCCGCGAAGGAACTCAACAGTATGAATAGAAGTCTCAGACAGGAGAATGCATTCATGCGAGACAGCCTTGAGACACAACACAGGGGGAGAACGGCAGACTTGCCAGACTGGGTCGCCAACCGTCTAGTGTAAACATTGACAGAGAGGTCGAGTGCAGTCAGCAAATGATTAAAAGAAATTCATTTGTCTATTGATTTTTTTTGCTGGGGAAATTCTGTACCCATGGTACTAGTGCTGACTGGCATCAAATTTGATACTCGAGAGAAGAAAAATCACTCATATGATTTTTGAGAGTATCGAACTGGAGGTCTCTGGAAGGGAAAAACTTCATAGTAACCAAGACCCACATAATGAAAGATTATTTATGTAATACCAGATTAATTCCAGTTAATTTGAAGGAATTATAAGCGATTTTGTACATAAAGAATGCAAGATTCTAAGCCAAGAGAAACGTTTCGAGAGAAACTGACGTTTGACTAATTACACTGGACGACTGGTTGGACCAGACTGTCTCTAACGGACTTTTTACTGGCGCCGTAGGGGACCGAGACAGAGAGTAATGGCTCCGGAAACCCCCGAGACACAAGAGAAAGACAGTGGAATGGGAACCTCATCTATAGAAATAATTGGATTACTTGGAAAATATGCATCCCAGAGAGTCGAAACAACCACGCAGATGAATGAAATCCTGAGAGGATAATTTTAGACCCAAGTAATACCAAAATCGAAGCATATCAAGCATTGTTGGGACGATGAACGCCGAAATGCGGATGAGCCCATTACCGTAAGAAGAAAGGGGATTCCCCGGGGCATAGCGTCCCCAAGCCATCCCCAAAATCAATTAATATTAATTAATTGAGCGATCAAATCGCTTGCACGAGACTGCAACTGTAACTTCCGTGCAAAATTGGTCCAGATGAAGGCATTTCCAGCCTTGGGAACTGCAGTTATGAAGGAAAGGTCGCTCCGTCGATCTGAAGGGACTATATTTTTGGAGCAAACCCTTAATTAGAGAAGGGAGACGTGGTGAAGTCAGTTAACTTGGAGAACTCAGACCAGGAGGTTGCTGTCCACTCGTACAGAATTTGTGAACAAAGCCGCGCCAGTACAGTGTAGTGTATGTTTACTGTCGTGTGAAGCAGTTATAAAATGTTATGTAAGGTTGACTTGTAGAACTCACACGGGGAGGTGCTGCCCGCGCACTCTGGAAATTGTAGAGTGACGCCGCACCAGTACAATGTCATGTATGTTTACTGTCGTGTGAAGCAGTTGCAAAATGTTATGCAAAGTTAACTTGGAACACTCACACGGGGAGGTGATGCCCTCGCGCTCGGAGATTATAAACGACGCCACGCCAACAAAGAACAAAGTATTCTTATAAATGTGTGAATTAATGTTAAAGTGAATTATAATGTATATTGAACTATTCAGGCGGGAAGATGCTATTCTTCAGCACCGAAAGTATGAGACAAAGCTACGAGTACGCAGACGTCGTAACAGTAATTAAAGCTAAGTAAAGCTTAGAAATAACAAAGCCGCGCAATAAGTCAAGCGAGTATTCAACGAACAGTTAATTACAACAATTACATGGGTAATGTTATAATGCGCTCAAGTCTTGATCTAATTATTAACAATGGTTACACTATATCCATTTACAATAGATCATGGGATGAAAGAATGTCCCAGGCATTGTGATTTTATTCAAGCCATAGACAATACATTGAGGATAGATGATGTGGAGGAACACTTACACGATTGAGGATACTCTCATTGTTGATGTAGGAGACATTGGCAGCCGATGGACGAGTATTAGCCAGGATGAACGCGTTGAATAGAGACTTTCAGTAAATGAGATGTCGGAAATCGCGCCACCTGCAACTTTGATACCGCGCAGATGAGAAGCCCAAAAAGAAGGCAACCGTGTGAAAAGTGCATTGTAAATATTAATTTAGTGTATTTCAGTGTTAAGCTAATGTGTTCTATGATAAAATATTGTGTAAAAATGAGTGATAATGGTAAAGTGAAAATGTATCTTACCAAAGTGAAATATGTGGTGTATCAGCAAGGAATATATGACGTAATCACCATGTGAGTACCTTTTCAATAATGTAATAAAACAATTAAGCGCATCATACGTCGTGTTAAAATCAAGTAAAATAGGCATTTAAAGTAATGTTTGTACGAGTTTCATTCCTCGTCAGTACAGTGGAGTATTTGCAAATTGTGAATCTAATGTTAAAGTTAATAATTAACTGTAGGAATGGTCAAAGTCGAAGGAAATAAATGTTCAGCATGCTCACGTGTAATGGTAAAATTGAGTCAAATCCCAAGTAATTGCAAGGTAAAAATGATAAGTGTAAGGTTAATGTAATAATGTGTCAGCAAGTAATTTTTTACATATTTAAATGTAAGAAATGTATTGAAATACGCACTAAGCGTTATAACGTAAAAAGCCAGTAAATATACCAGTAAAGCACAAACCATAATAACGAGGAACGATGTGAAATCGTTAAGCGCACTAGATGAAAGGGAAACTGAATAGTCATATGATCTGAGATAAAACCAACAGACCTAGTTTGTTTGTGCCGCTTATATGCGAGCCATTTAAAGTACGGTAACGCCAAGATGATTACTTTAATTAATGCAAGGAACGTTCGCTAGGACACTGTCGGGACCATACGGGCTAATTGGGGTACACTGAAGGAGCCTCTCCGAAGATTGTTAATATTTGCTAGATAAGCACAAATTATGAATACTACAATCGGGCGTACCCTGGGCAACGGTGGCCATAGGCCAGCGGCTGATCTTTCAACCACCGGGAGATATTACATTTTCGACCAGCCTTTTTCAAGACTTTCAATAATTTCAATAAACATCGAAGGCTTATCCAGAGATAAAGCACTCTTACTCGCTGACATGTGCAACCGACTAAAGATCGACATCCTAGTAATGCAAGAAACTCACAGAGGGATCGACAACAACAGACCCAAAATAGAAGGAATGCGACTGGTTGTCGAACGACCCCATGAACAATACGGCAGTGCTGTTTTTGTCAGACCAGAGATTAATGTCAAGTCATCTCAAATGACGTTCAGGAACAATATAGAAATCTTGACTGTAGAATTGGAATCCTGCTCTGTAACATCCATTCACAAACCACCCAATGAACTCTTCTTCTTTGGAAGGCCAAGTAACTTTGACAAGCAGAATATCAAAATTGTCCTGGGGGATTTTAATTGTAAGAGCATCAGTTGGGGATATAATATCACAGACAAGAATGGGGAGGAACTCGAGCAATGGGCAGAGAGGGAAGGATTGAGATTGATTCACAACCCCAAACTGAGACCATCTTTCAACAGCGGTAGATGGCATAGAGGTTACAACTCTGACAACATTTTCATAAGTGAGCAAGTGATAAAACATGTAGTTAAAGCGGTGGAGGAACCCATCCCTAGGACACAACATAGCCCAATCACATGTTCAGTTCGAGGAGTGGTCAGCGCTGAGGAAGTCCCTTTTAAACGACGTTTCAATTTTAAAAAGGCAAACTGGGAGAGGTTTTCCATTGAGCTGGATGAGGAACTGTCCAATTTACAACCAGAGCCAAGTCATTATGAAGACTTTGTTGACCTTGTGAAGAAGATCTCTCGTAGACATATTCCCCGAGGCTGCCGTACCCAGTTTATTTCTGGCCTCAATGCTGATTCTAAGGATCTGTTAAAAGATTACCGGGAGAAGTACGAGACAGACCCTTTTGCAGATGACACCATTCAGACGGGTGAAGAACTCATGAGGAGCATCGCTGACGGAAGAAAGGAAAGATGGATGAACTTACTAGCAAACCTTGACATGGCCCAGAACAGTAGAAGAGCATGGAAGCTGGTCAAAAACTTGAGCAACGACCCGAAGAGTCCACCAGTGGATCTCACCAAGGTCACACCAAATCAAATAGCTCATCAGCTGCTCCGTAACGGGAAAACCATCACGAAGACTCAGCCTGTGAAGCTGAAGCCTAGTGAAGATGAGAATAATTTTCTCGGTCGTCCTTTCACATCAGCAGAATTAGAACATGCCATCAAGCTGATGAACGTCAACAAAGCTGCGGGCCCGGATGACATCAGGACAGAACAAATCAAGAACTTTGGACCAGGAACAATCCAGTGGCTGGTGAATATGATGAATAGATGTATCGAGACCCTGCACTTACCAAAGCTGTGGAGGAAAGCTCATGTAGTCGCACTGCTAAAACCAGGCAAGGAACCAACGGATGCAAAAAACTTCCGTCCTGTCTCTCTTCTTTGCCACCTATACAAGGCATTTGAAAGGTTGATCCTTGAAAGAATTGCAACATTCATTGATAACCGGCTAATTCAAGATCAAGCTGGATTTAGACCAGGGAAATCATGTTCCAGCCAAATTCTGAACCTGACACAGCATATCGAGGATGGCTATGAGAATAAACTTATCACTGGTGTCGCCTTTATAGATCACAGTGCTGCATATGATACAGTGAACCATAAGAAGCTCATAGCCAAGCTGTACAACATCACTAAGGACATGAATCTAACAAATGTCATACGTGGGATGCTCCAGAACAGAAGGTTCTATGTTACACTTCAAGGGAATAAAAGTCGATGGAGGAACCAGAAAAACGGGTTACCTCAAGGCAGTGTGTTATCCCCATTACTATTCAACATTTATACAAATGACCAGCCAGAATATTTAGAGGCCAGGCGATTTATTTATGCGGATGACACCGCTATTGCTGTACAGGGTAGGAGCTTTGAGGAGGTGGAGGGAAAACTGTCCAATGCTCTTGAGAGATTAGACAATTATTACACCCAGAATCACCTGAAACCTAACCCTGGAAAGACACAAGTATGCGCATTTCATCTTCGCAACAAAGAGGCCCGGAGAAAGTTGAATGTTGTCTGGAAAGGAGTGACACTCGAAAGCTGTGAAACGCCTCGATATTTGGGAATCAAGCTTGATCGTACCCTCAGCTTCAGGAAACATTGTAGAGAATTGAAGTGCAAGATCAGCTCAAGAAATAGCATAATGTGGAAGTTAATAGGTTCAACATGGGGAGCGAACCCTCAGGTTCTACGTTCAACAGCATTGGGACTTTGCTTTGCAGTAGGGATCATCAGTGTGGGGAGCATCTGCCCATACCAAGCAAGTGGACATAGCTCTTAACGAGTCCACACGTATTGTCACTGGATGTCTGAGACCTACTCCAGTGCAGAAGATCTACCCTCTCGCTGGCATTGCCCCTCCAGTTATTCGACGCAGGGTAGCAGCAGAGAAAGAGAGACAAAAGCTTGAAACAGATCCCAGACATTCTATGTTCAACCACAAGGTGACCACTCCTCGCCTAAGATCCAGGAAGAGTTTTATTAAGAGAACAGTACCCCTCCATACCAAGCCAGACGTCCGGCGTGTGTCACTCTGGAAACAAATAGTTTACCCCTAAAGAAGAACTGAGCAGTGGTAGTCATTTGCCTTATACCACCTGGAGGTCCTTAAACCGGATGAGAACAGGAGTGCCTAAGTGTCGTAGCAACCTTGTGAAGTGGGGTTACGCAGAAGATCCACGATGTGCCTGTGGAGAAATCCAGACTCCACAACACCTGCTCACGTGCAAAGATCTTAATGAAACCTGCAGCCAGGAAGACCTTATGTTTGCCACAGACCGAGGGATAAGAGCTGCAGAGTTCTGGAAAGGAAGAATTTAGTGTGTCTCCCGGACACGGAAAGTAAAGTAAGTACGGGCTAATTTTAGGAAGGTTTGTATTGAAGTATTGCCAAGGGCATACTGTTGTATTGACGATAGCGGATCGAGACAGACATGGCGTCTGGGCTGCCATACCAGCATCGTGAGGGCCATTGAGGGATAACTGTGCTACCTCAATTTGCTACTCCATGAAGTGATCCGCTCAGAGGGGCGAGACACCATTTGTACGGAAGGGTCAGTCGACACCTTACCGGAACTTTTATCCAGATTATAGAGATGACACAGTTTACGCCTTGTAGAGAGAATGTAACAGGAAGGATTTCGTTGAGGTTTGTGTGAATAAGTAATGAGACAGCTGGAGGAGGGGTTGCTGGCCGGCAGAGGGTCGTCCCTGGCAACCATCCTGTTTCCAGTAAGTCAGGCATAGAGCCATTGTATACACAAGGAGGGAGAGGTTTATGACCAACCCTATTATAAGTTTACTGGATACTGTAGTATAAAACACTGGTATTATTTAATAATGAGAAAATGATTGTTCTGACCACAGAAATCAATTATTAGCATTCTGAGGATCTTGGATCCGTCTTTTAATTGCTGAAATCGAATGATATTTAGCAAAGTTAAGTGTTCCTAACACTGTAACTGAGCTAAAATCTACTGACACATTAGATGAGGCATAAAGACCCAGTTGTATGGGCATATTTGCATACGGGTACGCCAGATATGGATTTGATGCAAGTGTAATTGTAAATCGACTTAGATTTGACCAACAATGACGTATGTTGTCGCTATAACTAACTAAGCATGGTTTTTGTAGTGTGTAAAGGTACGATGTTCGCGTTTGTGGAAATGGCGGAGGAAGTTGATTGTTACACAGAAGTAAAGTAAATTGTGGTATAAATAACCAAGCACAACAATGGCTAACGCATTGTTGAACCATAAAGTAGAAATAAATGTTCCATGAGCACTATGGATAGTTAGGTTAAATCATGACCATCTTCAATCCTCAGACCATAATGTAGAAAAAACATGGCAGCGATGGTTGCCCTACCAATGGCTAAGATCATGTCATCGGGGTTGTGACAGTTCGTGTAAATTATTATTTTCACTCACCTAAGAGCATAAAAGATATCACAAGACGAGACTAGGTTCCGAAGAATTATGCATCAATAATTTAGACTTACCTGAATTAATGTACAGTATCTATATAGTGCTGGCCTCGAATTATAGGTTTCTTCGTCTTCACCTAAGGGGCAGCTACAATGGTCTCACTGATTCTGTGGTTGAATAAGAAGCTTATTGGCGAGTTATCACGATTTGTATTTAAGTTCAGTAATTATAGATTAATATTATTAGCATACAATCGAACAGATTCTGAAGTAGGAGAGAAGAAAGTTCCCGGTTACTGAAGTGCTGTCCCAGCACATGCAGAGTATTTGTGTACACAATCGGAATGAGAATAGTTGCCTGAAATAATCGAACCAACGCTATAGAGATACAATTCAATTAAGACCTCTCGTAGAATTGTCTAAAATCTTGGCTAAAATATCACACCGAATTAGTTGATTGAAATATGCAAAGAAGTCGTCTTGTGGATATCTGAACATAATTATGGAGATTACCACACACAAAGGACACGGTAATATGTTACGATCTAACCTATTAAATATTCGCTGTTACCGTTTGGAATAGTTGTACGCTGGAAATAGCAGATTTAGTAAAGTAATGTTGGTAGGAAAGCACCATCTCCCTCTTACGGAATTATCGCGGCACACCATCTCGCAATATAAGTACATAATTGACAAGTTGCTCACAACACTTTATTACACACATCATAATAAAAAATAACTTGCAAGCTGTATGAATCACAAAAGTATGAATAATGACGGAACACAATGAGTTCAATGTTTGGCACAGGGGAAACATCTTCCTTAACCAATAAATTAGAAGTTCACTGTAATATTTGGCGTGTATACAGGGCAGTGTAGAACATCTGCTAAACTGGTAGGGTTTTACGGAGGCACATGAAGCTGAGCGTTTAAGATTACGTCAACGGGTTGATCTTGCCGTAGATGCTCATTGCGTTTTCTCTTTACGTACTTAAGTTCGGCACTACCGGTACTGAAGTGTACTAAGCTATTAATATATTGTCACTAACTAGCAAATCATTGCGGTGCATATTCTTGAGACACTTCTATTAATGCTTTAGTCTTAGGTTCTTCAACGTCTGCAGTAAATGACACAATGCCATCGGTCGATTGAACAATCATCACACAATCGAACCAGTCCATAATAAGCATATTATCACATATTTACACACGATTGCAGTACATTAACGCGAACTGGGCTTAGCAGACATACTGAAGACACTAAAAATTACAGATGAGCAATAGTTTATCCCAACTTTCATCAAACGATGCTAATCAAAGCTAACATTGTATCCCAGCAACGAATGTAAACAAAAAATATCTCGGGCTTCCGCATACGCCATTTTCACACTTTCGATACCTGCATTAAGGTCTGAGTATTGTAGTTGGTCTTGGTTAAATCAAGTACTATATCATTCAATAATATTGAAGTGCTATTTGTGTACAGTTGATTTCATGTTTATTTGATTTATTTTGCTTATTTGGTTATTATTGTTATTAAGTGATGTGCATGAACTATGAACATTTGTTGAACGACAATAATGCTTTTCCATAAATGGAAATTATGTAGTGAAGTGTAGGATAAGGTGTATTGAGACACCAAAGATAGACTCATGAACTCACAAGAAGAGATGTGTAGCAGCATGCATGGGGAGATCAGATTGCGATCTCAGCTGCGGAGCGCATATGATGCAAATTAGGAGTCAGTGTCCCTTTATAATTGTCATCTGTGGACTCCAAATGTTATTTGCTTGTATTTGGGAGTAATATTAAATGTAATTGATGTTTTTCTTGTTGTTATATAGCCATGATCTCAATTAAATACAGTTATTTTTAGGAATCTGTTTAATTTTCTTGTAGAGTCCTACCTGGTAGTATTTATATCCTGTGCATGTATTCGCACTGTGGGCAGACGCACCACACCTCGAAAGGGCAGAGCAAGTCGGGATGTGAATACATGTTCTCCATATGATGTCAGATGGGTACAATACATAGAACAATTGAGTAAGTACAATGATGGTAATGTCATTATTCGGAATTTTTTTAAATGCCTATCGCATGACAACTGGAGTCACTCCGTTACTGTAACTTGCTCATGAAACATGCCATTCATTGATTTACTATACACATTGTGAAATGCCTTATTAGTGTTAACGTAGCACACTACACTGGAGATAACTACATGCTGAATACATTTCACACTACATGTAGCAAAACAAAGAATACACTTTTAGAAAGGCGTGATTTTCCATTGAGGAAGATGGGATTCTTAGCCAATCTCAGTGAACTTTGGTTGTCACATTATAGTGTGCTATGTTAACTCAAACATACTGTACGTTGTTTTTACTTTCTTTCTAAGACTCAGAAATTACTCTTATGGTTTGTTTTATATTTTCAATCGGAAAAGTTTGTTTAATATAATTATATCTCTCTAAATATGATTCTGAATAAAGGTATGAAATTAAATATTTTAACTTTCTTCTTCTTCTTCTTCACGAATGGGTCGCTTAGGACCACGCGAAATCAACACTGTCTAGCCTTCCTGTTGGCCCAGTATTCCTTCATTCGCGACGAATGGGTCTGTTTCCGCTGCTTTGACCATCGATGTTGTGTAGTCTTCTTCTCTTCTTCCTCGAAACCCCGCGTCTGATTTCCTTCCGGTCATGTAAGTTTGGTGATCCTAATTCCTTTAAGTCTCTCTCTGTAAATTTATACCAATTCGGTCTAGTAGTCTTGTTCTTTAAGAAAGTATGTATTTTGTGTGTAAGTCTCTTCGGGTCCATTCTTTCTATGTGTCCCATAAATTGAATTCTTCGCATTCGCATTGTGTATGTGATGTGAACTTTTTTGTATATTTCTGTATTAGGCTTTGGATAATGTACACCACCCTTTGTTCTCGGTCCAAGGATTTTCTAATTATTTTACGTTCTTTCACTTCTATTTGGTGTTTTAGAGTTTTGTGTTGGAGATTGAGTGTCTCTGAAGCATAGAGAGCTTCAAGTTTGATTACAGTTGTATAGTGGCGAATTTTGCAGTTCCAGGAGAGACACTTTTTGTAATAAATATTTTTTGTAGATTGAAAAGCAGTTTCCATTTTCTGAAGCCTCGATTCAATTGCTTTCCTTTAGTTACAGTTTGCTGCAATCCATTCACCTAAATATTTAAATTCGTTTACTCGAAAGATTTTGTTCTTGCCAATTTGAAGTTCATTTGATGCTGTTTTGACGTCAGTCATAAATTTTGTTTTTTCAAACGAGATTTGTAATCCAATTTTCGCCGCTTGTTCTTGTAGTAGTTCAATTTGCTTTTGCGCGTCAGAGATATCTTGGGCAATTAGTGCCATGTCATCAGCAAATGCTAAGCAGTCTAATTCTATGCCTTTCAGTTTTGGCCCCAGTCTGTGTGTTGGTGCACCAGCTTTTCTCCATTCCCGTACAACTATCTCAAGAGCACAATTGAAGTGCAACAGGGACAGTCCATCGCCTTGTCGTACTCCTGTTTCTATTTGAAAGTCTGTGCTCAGTTCTCCCATAAATTTCACCTTGGATTTGGTCTCCGTGAGTGTTTCTTTTATAATGTTTGTCGTCTTCTGATCACGTCCAAATTCTGCTAATACTTTGAAGAGAGATCCTCTGTCTATACTATCGTACGCTTTCTTGAAGTCGACGAATGTGATGACATAATTCTTGTTTGATGAGCTGTGGAAATATTTCATGCAGTTATTTAGATTTATAATTTGCTCTACGCATGACCGTCATTTTCTGAATCCTCCTTGGTATTCCGTGATTTCTGGTTCCAATTGAGATTCTGCACGGTTCAAGAGAGCTTTGGACAGAATTTTATAAGCTATTTAAAGTAGTGAAATTCCACGATAATTATTGGGGTCTGTCTTGCTTCCTTTTTTGTGCAGTGGATATATGATCGCCATTTTCCATTCTGCAGGGATTTTTTCAGTTCGCCAGATTTCATCCATAAATTCCTTCAGTTTTGAGATGTGATATTCCCCTGCATTTTTCCATAGTTCTGCAGTGATTTGATAGTCTCCTGATGCTTTGTCATTTTTCAAAGAGTGAATTATGTCTTTAATTTCCTGTATACTCGGTGGTTCTGAGTCTGGGTTTCATTGTGCATGGTAAATTTGAATTTTTCTTGTGATTTTTTCACAATTTAACAATTCTGAAAGATATTTCCCCAGGATTTCACTGTTTTTGGCGTTGCTGTGAGCAATTTCCCCGAGTTCATTTTTGAAGTGGAGTGATGGGGGAGAATACTTGGTTAATTTTTGTATGAACGTTCTGTAGTAGTTTCGTGAATTGTGTTTCCTGAAGTCAGATTCTATTTCTTGTAATTTTGTGTCCTCGTGCTGTTTACGAATCGTTCTTATAGATTTAGTGACCGTTTTTCTGACGTCCTTGAGGTCCTGCCTAGTTTTTGGATTTTTGTTGCATGACCAATTTAGCCATGCCTTTTGTCTGAGTTTCATGAGTTGATCACACTCATCTGTCCACCATGCGTGTTTCGGTGTCTTGGATAGTGGCGCTATGTGTTCTGCTATTTTTACAAGTCCTGCTTGAGTTGTTGCTAGTTTTGTGGATTTAACTTTTGTGTTTCTTTTCTAAACTGGTAATTGCCTTTTATCTTTTGTACATCGTATTTATGGTGCGGGGCTTACTGAATGAACGTCCCCTTTTCAGGAATGATGTCCAAGGATTATTTTTTGGGTTAATGGTCTGAATCTAGATCTAGTCCTTTAAGAACTTTAAGGTTCATTATTTCTACTGTGTTTTGGCGGGAGATCATTACATGGTCCAGTTGGTATTCACTTAATAGTGGATTAGGCGAGATCCACGTTTTGGTTTTAGAAGATTTTTTCTTGAAAAATGTGGATTTGAAAAACAGGTCATGGTTTTTGCAGATCTCAATGAGTCACATACCATTTTTGTTAGTTTGCTGATGTCCTGACCATTTACCGACCCAGTATCTATATTTCCTTTCTTTGGCGATTTGCGCATTGAAGTCACCAACGAGGATTTTGACATGATTTTTTGGGACACTTTGGAGAATATTGTCTAATTGATTCCAGAATTCTTCCACTTTTTCCGGGTTGTTTTTGTCGGCGATATTAATTGGCGCATGCCCATTGATTAGCGTGTAGATCTTGTTTGCTGATTTTATTGTCAATGTGGAAAGGCGACCTGAGTAGGACTTGAAAGAGGCAACTGAATCAAGTATTGATTTATCTACTATAAATCCAATCCCAAATTGTGGACAGTTTGTCATAACCCGTTCTACTGGTTTTCCTTTGTATATTCTGTATCCTTCTGAATCGAAAGGATACTCATCTTTGTATCGTGATTCTTGAAATGCAATAATTTTAATTTTGCGTTCTCTAGATTTGTCTAGGATGTTTTTGAGTTTAAAAATTTTCAAAAGGGAATTTGTGTTGAATATCATAAGCCAAATTCTTGATTTTGGTTTTATTTTGCTCTTACGGGGTTTTGAGGCACTCCGACTTACCTCCATACATACCTCCATACACACTTCTGTGGTCTCCCCAGAATCCGAATAGACCACTTGCGGTAAACTCTTTTAACTATTGTTTCCATATTATAAGTTAATTTCAGTAAATTAGATTTTTATTCTTATTTTTTCAATAATTTCAGTTAGGTCAGATGTTTTGAAGTTAAGCATTTATCCATCAATTTATATAATTTTATTGGACATTTTACCTGATTTTTATGTCATTATCATCCATCCCCATTGATGATAAATAAATGAACCTTGATTATATTGCTCAGAGATGTTGTGTTCGAATCAGATTCAATTCATCTTCTTTTATGACCGCATAGGATCACTGTAGTCAGTCCATCGTTCAAATCTTCTTTGAAGGGATTGTTTGGACTTTGCGTTCCTCCAAGTACTTAATACGTTTTGATCGTCGTGCCCTTTCCTCGGTTGGAAAAGTGCGTGTTGTGGGCTTGTTTCTTGTAAGGGTAAAGCACGTTTTTGTCTTCTTGAGTTTTGTATTCAACTTTATCTTTTCTGTGGTGTCGTCTGTTGTAAGGCCTATCTCCTTCAGATCCTCTCTCACTTCTCTTATCCATGCACATCCTGTTGTGGTATTTATTGAGATAAGATTGTGCTGCACTAGTTGTTTTAGGAGTCTCAAAGCCTGCATTCGCATAATATATCCAACGAATCCCAGTCCCCTCTTAGGCATAGTATCTGTAATGGGTTCTAGCTCTTTGTAGATGACTTTGTTAGGTAGAATCCGCCACTGGCCATCTTTTTTTTTGTTAATGCAAGTTCTTCCAATCCTCCTTTCAATTTTCTGAAGTCTGTCAGTCTTTGATTGTTTGTTTAGGTGAAAAAGGGTTTCTGCTGCATAACTATGTAGCTTCCGGTTTTATAACGGTGTTGTAGTGTTTTCATTTTGCATTAATGGATAAACATTTCTTTTTGTAGATATCCCATGTCAACTTTTGTGCTTTACCTAATTTATTTGTTCTTATTAAAATTATTCATACTTTTGGGATACGGTATTCTTCTTCAAGTGCCTCGTCCTCCAAAACATTGGCGATCAGTGGCATGATCTGCTGTTTGTCCATAGCTCTTCTAAACAGTGACACTGTATTAAGTCCAAACCTCTGGCTTAAGTTTGTAATTACAGGGTTGTTACAAGACCAAGCATTGCATTTTCCCTGACTTTTCCCTGACTTAAGATCCCATTTTCCATGACTTTTCCCTGACCACCAATACTTTATTCTGATCACCGTATGAACATATTTTAAAAATAAAACCCGTCGAATTGACCAAACGATAGTTACTGATTTACATCTTCGAATTGCATGACATATGGTGATTAAATTTTTATTTTTCTGTAAATACACGTCCATGCTAACTTTTTCCCAGCTACTGTATTACACGAGATATGTAAGCTATCTCATACAGAAAAAAACTTTCTTTTCAGAGATTGTAAAGAAAAGGCTTAAAGAAAGAATTTTAACAAAAAGCTAATTTTAAGAATTAGCCCAGTTTTAGATGCCGTGAGCACTTCAGAAGGCATGGAAAAAACTGGCGTCATCTGACTTTTTTAATAAATTAATCGGTCATGCTAAAAAAACACAACAAATAAATTTTTAAAAATGCGTTCAAGGAACATCATTTTTACCTTCTCTTTGTCAGTACACTCAGTTCACAATGAAACTTCTTACATTCAAAAAGTTATTGCAATTGTTATAATTAGTGACTTAATAACTATGGCCTAATAGTCAAATAATACGAAGGGTAAGTTACGTACACAGGGGCGGTTCGAGTGGGGGGGGGGGGGGGGGCGGGTGTCTCACCCCCCTCAGGTATTTTCTCAGTCGGCAAATACGACATCAGTCGGCAGTCGGCAAATCCTGAAGAATCCGTAACATTTCCCAAAACAGCATTTAAAAAGCAAAACGGGGCATGGCCATATACGATTTGGTCCGATTAAAAATTAATAAAAAATATTATACTGACAGTCGGCATTTTACCGACAGTCGGCACAAACGAATGCTGCAATAATTCCATACAGCCAGGCAATAGCCCAGTGTGGCAAGGGAAAGAGTCGGCAAAATAACCATTTTAAAAGTTTCACTTCCAGTCCTCGGTGCACCGGCTGCCAGTTGCCATTTCGTTTCTTTGTATGGAAACTGAAGAAAGAATGACAGATGAGCAATATGGGATCAAAGACAAGGGATGAACTCATCAGCATGTTCCTGGGTGGGTGTAACGTCCCGCGTTCATTATGCAGAGTGACTCAGCTACACAGCGAAGCGAGCCCAGCATCTGTGTCATGTGGCTAGACAAAAGGTGTTGGTGAGCGCATTGATAACTTCAGGTCAAGCCAACTCATTGAGATGTTGTCGGAGGAATGTTATGACCTGCTACCGCTTGTCTCGGCGCGTCCTCAGATATCCGCGCTATTGTGACAAAATTGACAGGTTTATGGTTCCAAGGTTCCTCAAGGGGTGGGGTGCTCACTAAGGTCAGTGCACTGGTCACCAAGAATGAGAGAAAGCAGTCGTTCCTGAACCAGCAACTTTTACAGTGATTACTAGGTGCAAATACAGTGGCAGTGGGACGTGAGTTTTCGCCGACATGGAACATTTTCACTGAGCATCGCGTACCCATCAAACGTAAGGAATAATAATACAATAGATACATGCGTATTTTCAGCCATGTTTATGTTTAATGGTGTTAACAAGAAAAAAGTGAAGAATGATCGCACGCTGGAGTACGTCAGTGGCACAAACTGAAAAGTCGCGGAAAGAAGAAAAAGGGCAAATTACATGAACACTTCACTTCAGAAGCTCATCAAGCAGCGATGGCAGATTTGTGCCACTTTGTTAATGGAAAAGGCCACGAAGACGTTCGTTCTCCTTGATAAACTTTTACGGACGATCAGAATTGAGGAAGAACTAGAAAAGGAGCTTCACAAAACGTTATCCATATACTTATTAACACAGCAAGAACCCTCTGTCGGCAAGGTTTGACTTTTCGATGTCACGAGGATGGAATCCCTCAATATAATGGTAACTTCACGCAAATTGTGAAGTTACTTAAGGCATAGTCCGGTCATGAATAGGTGGTTGGAAGAAGTGAATACGTGGAAGCACAACGTTACGTATGTGAGCAAGGACTCTCAAAATGAATTCATCCATCGACTTGGAGAGAAAACTCGTGAAATAATTGCAGAAGAGATCAAGAACGCTGGTATGTTCCCCGTTATAGCAGATACTACTCCCGATATGTCACATAAAGGCCGCCTCTCGTTGAATATCCGATACGTCGTCGAAAAAGATGAAGAGCTCGTTCCTGTGGAGCGTCTTTTTAAAATAGACGCTGTTTTAACAACAAAAAAGAGATTGGAGAGGAGTTGGCTGAAAAAATATTTTTAATTCAGAAGAACTTACTTCCACTCGATAAACTAGCGTTTCAATCGTACGACTTTGCTAGTAACATGTCTGGTATATACAACGGCACTCAAAAAAGCTATCAGAGGAGTGCAAACTAGATATTCCGAACGTTCCATGTCAAGTTCACAGGTTAAACATTTTCGTAGAGACAGCTTGTAATGCTAGCGCGCTTATCCAAGAGTTTCTTGACACTCTTGAAGCATTGTACGTTTTTTTCGGGTAGCATGAAACGACATTTAAGCTTGTAGAAAGAGCTGGATAAAATTGAAAATTCACTTCAACTTAAGAATTTATCAAAAACAAGGTGGACTGCACGTGCCGAATCGGTGAGAGCTGTTTCTTCGTCTTATGAAGAGATAGTCACATGATTGGAAACAATGAAAACCCCATTCGATTCTGAATTTGACAGTAAAACCCGAACTTTTGCGTCAGGCTTGCACAAAAAGATTCTAGACTTTGATTTTATCTGCGGCATATACTTTACCAAAAACATAATGTTTAAAGTTAAGAACGTAACTGAGCTTTTAGAAGCGGAGGAGCTGAATGTTGTAGACGCGATGCTGCTGATTCAGAGCGCTTTGAAGTCTTTTGAAGATATCAACGACGATGGCAAGATGAACGCTTTGATAAAGAGTGCATCGTCATTTGCGAAAAGTATGCAAGTAAATGCGGCGGAAGACATCTTAAAGCACCGCAGGACCCAGCGACTTGCAAGGAAGCATGACGTGCACGCTGAAACGACAGCAGAAATTTATATCCGTTCATTCTACAGAAATGAGTTCGGAATACTTGTGGATGTATTTACTACAAGCGTGCAAGACAATCTCGCAAAACTAATTTCTTTGCCAGAGTCATTCCACATAATTTTCAAGATACCCGCTGACAGAAAGAACTGCACCATCGAGCGCGTCCGATCTATAAAGCAATCACACCCGAACATCATCCTTCAAGATGAAGAACTTGTGCTGGCTGAGCTTGAAATCCTGCTTGAAGCCAGTAAACAGTGGTCATCTCCTAAATAGATCGCAAAAGTTGCTGTTAAATTAAAGAGGATTATCCCGTGTGGTTATCAAGTAGTTCGACTGATTTTAACATCCCCAATGTCTTCTGCTTCTTCCGAACGGTCCTTCAGCAAGTTGAAGCACATTTTCAATCATTTGCGGACATCGATGGGTGACGACCGCTTAGACTCCCTCATGATGTTGTGTTCAACGAAAGATAAGGTCGACGACATTGAAATTACGGAGATAGTGGAGAAGTGGTCCTTGTTAAAACATCGTAGAGTAGGGATTTAGAAAGAAAAACTAGATTTTTTTATTCTTGTAATATTTAAACACTTATTTTGTTCATTTATCAAATTTTCCTGCGATTCAAAATTCTGTATATTTGCTTTGTGTATTGTTTGCCGCCACTGCCGCCCCCCGACAGCAGTGGCTACGCTGGCTTTAGCGCAGCGTTAGGTCAAGGGGCCAAGCTCTCTGCTGACTCGGTAGACGCGTGGGTTCGAGCCCCACCGTTGGCTGTCCTTGAAATGGTTTTCCGTGGTTTCCCATTTTCAACACCAGGCAAATGCTGGGACGGTACCTTCTGATAGGCCACGGGCGCTTCCTTCCACATCCTTGCCAGTTTCATTCATCCATTCCATGTCTCATCCCGACGCGCAGGTCGCCCACGGGCGTCGAATAGAAAGAAGACCTGCACTCGGTCTCCGAGGAGGCCACACGACAAAAAGGAAATCCCCCCCCCGCCCTCTCTCTCCCGTTGCTCAGTTTTCAAGCGAATATTCGACAAAGTTAAACAGCCAGGCGGCATTTTTTAAATGCTCACCCCCCCCCCCCTAGATGTACAAGGTCGAACCGCCCCTGAACGTACATGGCACGGATTCTTTCAAAATTATTGCTAAGGTAAGAAATAAATTTAAAATAGGTAATCAAAAAATGGCACAACAAAACCATTTAATTGGACTCAAAAACTATCGGACTTATTTCCATCGATTGATTGCAAAAGCCATTTTCATTGTCTAGGAAGCAAACAAGTATTGCTCGGACCCACAGACAACACAGAAAGACAGACATTTAACGGTATGTAGACGATACATTTGTGGTCTGGAATCATGGAGAGGAAGAGCTACAACGGTTCCTGGACCACCTAAACAGTCAGTTTACCATGGAGAAGGAGAAAAACCACACTCTCGCCTTCCTTGATGTCATGGTTACGAGAACTCCGGACCTTCGCTTGGGGCACACTGTTTACAGGAAGCCTACCCACACTGACCGGTACCTACAGAAGGCATCGAACCACCACCCTAAACAAAAACACGTCATCAGGACTCTGGTCAACCGTGCTAAGCGTATCTGTGAGTCCCACCACCTGAAAGAGGAGCTAAGTCACCTCAACACAGCTCTCCGCGCCAATGGTTACACCAGTAAGGAGATCCAACGGGCATGTCATCCCAGACGACCGGCGTCCACGGAGAGGGAACAGGATCGGCCGACAGCAGTGACGTACCTCCCGTACGTTCACAAGGTGACTGACCGGATAGGCAAAATACTCCGCCATCATAACATCAGGACCGTATACAGGCCTACGAGACAGATACGCGATTTAATCAGATCTGCCAAGGACAAGCGCCATCCTTATTCCAGTGCGGGCGTCTACAGGGTACCTTGCAGCTGCGGCCAGGTTTATATTGGTACCACGAAGCGCAGTATTGCCACCAGGCTGAAGGAACACGAGCGACACAGCCGGCTGGTCCAGATGGAGAAGTCCTCGGTGGCAGAGCATTCCCTTCTCAAAGGCCATGATGTTCACTACGGGTGCACAGAGGTACTGTCCAGCACCGTCCACTAACACGCGAGGCTGCAGCGAGAGGCTATTGAAATTTTCAAACACCCTAACAATTTCAACCGGAAAGAAGAGAGCGAACGGGTGAACAAAATCTGGCATTCCGTCCTCAAATCTACTAACATCAAACCATTGGCTGAGCATTGCACACCTCTCGGTACTGGTAGCCAATCAGCGCGCTCCACTCCTGGCACGGAAAGTTCCGGACAGCGCAGTGAACCGACCCGGTCGCACACTATATATAGCGGTGGCGGACAAGCGCAACTTCAGTCTACCTCTGGCCATCGGAAAGAGAAGACCCTTGAGAATGGCGAACGCAGTCTTCGCTGAAACGTCGGGAAACAACAGCCCTACTGGACCACGGCCTAACAGCCCGGATAATCACTTCTTAGAGACATTTAACACTTTGTAATCTTTTACGTCTTACGACTGCGCCATGACTGACATCAACGGATTACAAAATTCATACTCGATCTAGGCGACACTAAGTCTGGTATGGCACGGATTCGATGATACCTTATCCTATACTGAACAAAATTGAAGAACAAAAAGAATGGTTTGAAACTTAAAAGCTTTAACGGACGCCTGACGTACACTAGAAAGACCATACATCGTGACACATGTTTTGTGCCTGTAAGATCTTATTGCTATGATTAGATGGCGTCACAGTGAAAGTATAGTGAAATAGCAGCTAGTGTAAATATTTGATAAAAGTGGTAAAATATTATAACTGAGGTTTAAAATCTATAAAGTTACTTTCCTTAGGTCAAGTGAAATATGGAATATTGATAGTATTTAGAAATTCTTATTGATAATTTAATAAACTTAAACTAAGTTGTGGGAACGTGTATCCAAAGATTCGGTGACTTCTTCAATCACTGTTTGAACCAAGTAGAGCAGTGGTGCGTTTACGAGTTTTCACCCGATTGGAAGATATACGTATCTCACATTCTTTATTGGTAGGTAATTAGATTAATTCGTTTAGGTAGTAATAATTAAAATAAATTTAGTGTAATTTGGTGTAAACATCAAGGCTAACTTAGATCTCTAGTATGTCGACAGTAAACAGTGTTAGTCTCCCGTCAGGTAGTGTAACTGTTACGGATTTATGCTCGTCGTGCAAAATAAAAGTAAAAATGCAAGTAAAATCATCACAAGATCTCAGGTAAAATTGAGTGAGGAGAAATGTGAAACCGATTGTCGTAATATAGGCCTACCGGTACCGTCATGCGAATGTCATAACCTGAGAAACGAACTGTCCTCAAAAGATGAAATTATAAAGCTGCTAAAGGAAGATATTACTAAGTTAATGGAAGAGTTGAATAAATTAAAAGGAAACAGAGAAGAAAGCAAGGAAACTTGGTCGACAGTGGTTGCTGGTAAGGTAAGATTGAATATGCCTAGGCCTATAAATGGAGTACCGGTAGGCCTACATGTAACTGAAATTCCCGTCTCAAATTAATTTGAAGCGCTCGTCGAAGAAAATGATGACTTTCTTCAAGAAGAAAAGAAGAAAGTGATAAAGAGAAAATCCAGGAAGATGCGGATATTTGCGGATAGTCATGGGCGAGATGTAGCAGCAAGCGTATTGGAGAGAAGCGGAGAAATGGAGGTCACTTCGACAGTAAAGCCAGGAGCACCAATTGCAGCGGTCAAGAACGGGATGGTAGGAGAGTGTGCGTCCCTTACTTCAAAGGACTATGCAGTAATCATCGCTGGAGCAAACGACGTCTATAGAAACGAGAGTAAAAAGGTAATCAAAGATTTAAAGGGTACATTGCCATCCATGCATAACACAAATGCCATCATTGTAAACATTCCGCAGAGATACGACTTAGTTCCCAAATCATGTGTAAATGTAGAAATAGAGGCTTCAAATGGCAAAATTCATAAAATTTGTAAGAGTTTTTGAAATGTCCAAATTATAGATGTAAGTAAATTAGACAGGAAGTTCCACACTCGGCATGGCCTACACTTAAATAGGTTAGGAAAAGAGTATTTTAGTGTTGAAATCTGAAAAATTGTAAATTCAAATGGTAAGAATAGTTCAACAGTAATATCTTTAGAGTGGAAGCAGGGAAACTGGTAAAAGAAGCCTAACGTGAGGTTTGGTATTCAGATCTTTTGATGTCAAATTTAACTGAGTCCAACAATGGTATTTCGGATTTGTCTAGCAACAATAATAATAACAATTATGATAGTAATAATGTAAATAAATCACCAACACAAGCTTGCAAAAGTAACAAATTTAAAATTTACCACCAGAATGTTCAGTCTCTCTATAATAAAATTGATTACATATATCTAATGCTTAAAAATGAACTTAAAGACATCTCAGCACTATGTATTTCAGAACATTGGCTGAAAGAGGTAAAACTCGAATTAATTCAATTCGCAGGGTTTATACAAGCTAGTAAATACTCTAGATCTAATATTAGCCATGGTGGTACTTGTATCTTCTTAAGAAATAATTTAGATCATGAGCAGTTAACAGCTTATGATTATCTAATTATGGAACAGGATTTTGAATTCTCTGCCGTAAAAATACAGCAGTTTAAGTTAATTATTGTATGCGTATACCGTTCTCCGTCAGGAAAGTTTCCTTTATTTACAGATAAATTAGAATTGTTACTCAATAACATGAGCAAAGTAAATTTCGATATAATAATTTGTGGGGATGTAAATGTGGATTTCTTAAAATTTGATAGAAATTGTGAATTATTAACACAGTTACTAATTTCCTATGGACTGAAACCTACAGTAAATACCCCAACAAGAATAACAATGTTTAGTAAAACCACTCCTGATCATTTTTTTTAAATACTGATAAATATCACCATTCAATAGAGGTCTATTGTCCGGGTTTTAGTGACCACCATGGACAAATACTGAGTTATGAATTACCCGAAACAATCAATAATAATGATAATGGAGTAAAATCAAAGTGCAGGTCATTCACTGAAACAAATGTTACATATTTCAATGACTTATTAAATAAGGAGACATGGTCAGAAATGTATAAACTAGAAAATGAAAATGATAAATTTAATGCATTTAACAGTACCCTAAAACACTATTTTGAAACAGCATTCCCCTTTAGACAAAGAACTGTTCAAAATTAAGAAAACTGGCAACTGGATAACAACAGGGATTATAAATTCATGTCAAAGAAAGAAAGAAAGAAAGAAAGAAAGAAAGAAATTTCTACACAAATTATATAAACAATACCACACAACACCTGAATTCAATTTATACTACAAAAATATACTAGCATATTAAATAAGGTAATAAGACTAGCAAAGAAAATGCATAATGATAATTTTATTTCCCAATCAACTAATAAAAACAGGGCTATGTGGTCCGTGATAAGGAAAGAAACTGGAAAATCTGCTAAAATACAATGGAACATTACAAAAAAAAAAAAAAGTCAACCCCTGGCACTATCCAGCCCATGACGGGCTAAGGCCGACCAAGCGACCGCTGCCCAGCCATTCGGCCTGCAGATATTGGGGTGACGCGTGATCAGCGCGTCGGGTCCCCTCGGCCGTTAATCTTGGTATTCGTGATCGGGGCGCTGTCTCACTGTCAGACAACTACTCAATTGTCCTCACGAGGCTGAGTGCACCCCGTTCCAACCCTCACGTCAGTTTTCAAAATCCCTGACGGAGCCGGGGATCGAACCCGGGGCCTCCGGGCGAGAGGCAGGCACACTACCCCAACACCACGGGGCCGGCCAATGGAACATTACACTGACCAGAAATAATAAAGTGATTAAGAATCCAGAGGAAATAGCAAACACTTTTAATGACTATTTTCTGAAAATTCCACAAGAATTATTAAATAAATCACAGCTAAATACACTAAATTCTAATAATAAAATAAATATATGTAGTGATTCTTTATTTATAAATCATGCCACAAGTGAAGAGGTAAGAATAATTATAAAAGAGCTAAAAAATAAATTCTGTGCTGGCATTGATGGCATCCTTGATGCAATTTTAAAGAAATGTGCAGAAAATATAATAAATCCACTTGCACACTTAATAAACAGTTCAATTCTCTGAGGAACTTACCCGGATATTTTGAAGTTATCAAAAGTAATTCCCGTGCACAAAAATGGTTCAAAAGATGAATTAGATAACTATCGTCCTATTACCTTACCAACTGGTAATGCAAAAATTGTGGGGAAAAATCATGTATAAGAAACTGATAAGTTTCATAGAAAAAAATGAAATATTATCAAACTCACAACATGGATTCAGAACGGAAAAATCTACACAGACAACAATTTATGAATGTATTAATAGTATACTGAAATTAATTGACAATAAGGAACATGCAACTGGCCTATTCTTGGATTTATCGAAAGCATTTGATGTTGTTGACCATAAAATCCTCCTTACAAATTTAATCAATATGGTATTAGAGGTCTAGCTAATAAATGGACAGAGTCTTACTTAACAAGGCATAAACAAATAGTAAGCTTGAGACACAAGGAGGATGGAAACAAATTACTTAATTAAACATTGTCCAACGAGGAATTATTAAATTTGGAGTACCCCATGGATCGGTTTTGGGCCCACTACTCTTTCTTCTGTATATCAATGATATAACACAGAACGTTCATTCACATAAGGAAATTTTCTTTGCGGACGATACAACACTCGTAATAAAAGGTGAAACTAAACAGGTCATACAGCAGTCTGCTGACTCCGTTACAGGAGAGTTAACCAAATGGTCACAAGATAATCGCCTCATAATAAACTATAAAAAATAGTATGTCTAAATTACCACACTATACAGAATAGGAATCCTGCGAAGCCCAATATGACATTAAATGGTCATCAAATAGAAAATAAATCAGAAACAAAGTTCTTAGGACTGTGGATACAACATGACTTGACATGGAATAAATATATATAATATCTGAATACTAAACTGAACTCGATGTGCTTTGCGTTACATATTCTGAAAACCTGCACATGCACACATTAATAAATACTTATTTTGTTTATTTCCATTCATACTTAAGATATGGGGTCATACTGTATTTTGGGGTATGTCGCCAGATGTACTAAGCACGTTTAGGATACAAAAGACGGTGATTAGAATTATGGCGAATGTAAACACTAGAGAAACATGTAGACCTCTGTTTAATGATTTAAACATTCTTCCACTGCTCTGCATATATGTCTTTGAAAGTATTATGTTCTTTAAAAATAATTTAATGAATAAGGTTATTTTTCTTAAAACAAACAATGATGTTTATAGGCATAACACAAGACAAAATCAAAACATTCATATTTCACACACACACACAAGCATATATAAAAAAGGAACTTTTCACACAGTAGTTAAATTATACAATAAACTACCCCAGTGTATAAAACTTGCCCCAAAAATAAAAACCTTTGATAGAATGTTGAAAGATCTGCAGTGCCATTGTTTTTACTCTGTAGATGAATATCTTAGTGTATAGGAGCGATGAAATCTATAATTATATTTTACTTTTCTATTTGAATTATAATACCTAGCTGTAAGTCGTTGTATTAATAGAATTAAGTTTTCATATTATGATAATACGAGTAAGGTGTAAATAGTTGTCCAATAAGATTTTATCTCTTGAACCCTGAATATTATTATCATGATATTAGTGTTCATATTTTTTCTCAATGTGAAATTATATGTTGGAAATTATTTGAAGGCACTGCTGGAAAATATATGTTGAAATGAGATTCTACCTGGGGAAAGCAAGGCGCCTAACTTCCTGCTAGAACAATGAAGGAAGGGTCGTAGTGGTATGCAGCCTGAGACATAGAAATAGCCTGACCACCGTTAGAACCGAGGTCAAGAACCGAGTTGGCGCGAAGAACGTTTGGATCACCTTGAAAATATCTTTGTGAGCAAGGGAGCAGTTGAAAAAGGCCAGTGAACCATAGAAAAAATATGCTGTCGTCCACACCCACTGGGGCGGAGCCCTGAAATAAATCGCAAAGTGGTAACTTGAACCCACGAATGAGAGGAGGGGATGCGAAATTGTTCGCGCTATTTTGAAAGCACGCTATCGCCTGGATTTATGGATGGAACTCGATTGTGATTAATCCACCGATCGAAATCAGATCCGCACGCAAGAGGAGTACGGTTCGCACCAAGGCGAGTTCTTTGATACAAGTTACATGTCGGTACGACGTCTGCTTTAAAAGATAGATATTTATCTAGTACCACCCAGGGGCGGCTCCAGTTCCGCACAAGAGGTAGTGCCAAGTAAAAAATATGAAAATATTGGTATTTTCATAACATTTTATCAGAGCGGGGTTCGATTTCCGGTGTATATATAGGGCCTACACTAATCTTAATAGTCAACATTTCACATCGGGACTTAACATGTAGGCCTACGGTAGTCATGATCTTACTTATTTTTTTCTCTTTTATTTATTTGCTTAGTTATTCACTTTTACCAAATAAGGAATTAATAAATACATACATATTAGTTTCACTGTTTATTACGGCAAGTTTAAATTTCACTGTTGGACGCAGAGTCCCCTTTTACAGAAAACTAAAATTAATGCTCTTTGTGTGAGAGCGATTGGTTGTCAATTTGTGTCAACCAACGCCCCAGCCCACCAATAACCAATGAGTTAAGTTACTTCCGGCCTATCAGGCCATTGGCCCACACCCTCTTCCCTTCCTCCCTTTGTGACAGCTTGTGACAGGCATGTCGCTGGCCCAGTACTTCATAATGACCAACAGATAGCATTGCACTTCACTTTCAGTACCGCTTTGAGCCAAACTCGATTCGGCACGGAGACCAGCATATTTCCTCATAGCGAGTGATGAGAGAGGCTACGGATAAGATCGTAAATTGGACTGCGCATGCGTCAATCGTGCCGTATAGACCGCGGCTCGAGATATCACTGGGGCGAAGATGGAATCAATGATCATACTTTACGGACGGAATATTTTAACTACAAAGTAATTTGAAACGAATTAGCTATCGGTATTAAACGCAGGCGTTCGAAATTATTCTTTCAGGACTATGAATAATTTATTTTCTCTTAGAGGGCAGTGCCATGGCACGGTGGCACTACGCCAAGAACCGCCCCTGGTACCACCCCCACTTTTGGGCTGATAGAGTATAAATACGATGTGAGGAGTTCACTCGAGGCACTATTCGAAGCACTATCTGAAGGTACACTTTGAAGGCGCAAGCTACGCACTTTTGTTCTACGTTATTTGAAAATGTTCCATGTCTACGGACTTAGCGAGTTTTGATGTCAACTACGAGGAAAGACTTAGACTTTGAACTTAATCATGGCTGATAGGAGATGTATTCAAATTCATCTCGTGTGTATATTGTTTTAAGTGTTTTGCGTGTGAAGTGTTATTGAGATAGCACACTGCTATAAGATTTAGGACCAGTCGACGATTTATATTGCTCAATAGGACTTGTAGACGGATATAGCAGTCTACTCGAGCAATTTAAGTAGGAAAAATAGTGTGAGGAATATTATGGTAATCTGATAAACATTTCATTCGAGCAGCGTCAGCGATGGAAGATATGGTGACGACATCTGGAGGAAGGAAGACCATGCTGGAATCAACTACGATAACGATGGTTGCTTGCTAAAAACCATGAAGGGGTCATGACGAGATGCATCAGTTCTGAAGGAAGCCATCTAGGATGAGTACCAAATGATGTATTTCATTATGTAGCCTAGCTTTGGTATCGGGAAATCCTTGTATATAATCTTGTGATCTTTGTGTATTTTTTTCTTGTTGTGTGTGTTTTGTTGTAACCAGCTACTATTTTAAATGTGGAACTCATCGTGGTTATTTGTTTTATTTTATGTAAGATTTGTGCGGGACAGTAGGTTAACTTGTACTCGCGTGTACAGTGTGCGTATTTTATTAGTGACGGTTTCGGATCACACAGGCTGTAATGTTATGCGATATTGCATATTTTATAGCAAGGAGCCGTATGCTTCTGTGGTAATTATTTTGAATTTTGTGACCACACTTAAATATTGTGTTGTTGGAAAACATTTCTGTGAGGTATTGTCTGCGATCTGATGCATTTTCATGAAGGAGAAGTGATGAACCATGGCAAGGTATTATTGAATGTGCAGGATGTGGCTAGGTCACATACCTGTCGTACTGCGAGTCTTCGATATCAGAGCGCTCAAGGGAGTGGCTACTGATAATTGTTATACAGTCCTAAGTTGCGGGATGCAATTTTTGGGGACGGATCTGCGATTGTGTGTTTTATTACAGTTGGTGTATGCTGAATTTCTACGGTTCTCAAAGCTGTGGCTTGAGACATGACTTGCATGGTTCGACACATTGACAGGGCGACTGGAGTCCGTACTACAAGCTCAGATCCCAGATAGAGATAGCTGAGGCAATTAGTGCCGTGTTCGGTGTGCATATAAGATAACGATCAGTTTTGAATCCTGTATGATCAGAAGCTACTTGGATGATTAATTTGGCAGTTCTTCATATCAAAAATTCAGTTCAGGAATTTGTTGATATTTATTTTGTTTTCTTGTTTAGCTACTGTCTCATTAATTTTGTTGTCATGTTTGAAGCACATTTTATGTGATATTTGTAATTTTATTGTGTCAGGGAGACAGGTGGTTGTTCCCAAGAGTTAGATGCCGATAACCACGACTGAGGGTTCACGATATGTGTATATAAGACCTATATTTTAGGCAGTTTGTTTGTGTGTGCGTTTAGCACTTATATTAGACTTCACTCGGAAGTATTTTGTATTATAGTTAAGGGTAGCGTAGCTGGTTAATTATTATTTACGTGTTAGCCATTTAGTGTGGAACCCGATATCAAGGTGTGGTGAAAGCGCTCATGGATATGCAACCTGCGACTTCGTTCTATGGAGGCATAACATATGACCAAGCGTACTCGTCCTAGGCTAAGCTTTATCTAAACTCGTCGCACGCAAAGACACAAGAATGAGAGAAGTAAGGACTTGGTCCACGTATTTCTTAGTTTGGACAGCATTGGAAGCTGTAATTTTATTCAATGTAACTGTTTGTTTGATTGATTTTATTTTTGGTGATTAAATAAGGGTGTCATTTGTGATATTTGGTTGTAATGGTGTTTATTTATCGGTGTATTAAAGTTGTTTATCTGTTAAAATTTGGGTCATCTTTTCTTGGTAGTTATATTCTCCCTATGTTACCTTGTGTTTATAGAAGCAAAAGTACAAATTATCCAACCTTGCGACATGGACTGAACACCCCCGAATATTAGTCTCATGTACGCTTCTACAACGGGACATAGGAGAAGAATGGCGCAAGCCAACTGTGGGGCTATTTCGTGTTAGGTTGGTTGGCATGTGTGAGAAACATTGTGTTAGAAATGTGGTATACAAGTTCAACCAATGTTTCAGGGTTTTTAAGTTGTTGCGGGCGAAGTTTTTCCGCCTAATAATGAGTAAATGAAGTAGAATCTTGGGGTTTGTCAGTAAAATATGAAATACGGGACACATTATTTTATTTTATACTGCTGATTTTGAGATAGTGTGAGAATCCGGGCGTCCAACTTTTAAGTAAATTAGAATTGAGTAGTGGTGACAGACTCTGATAGGTGGCAGGAGGGTAATAACCCTGGAAAGATTAATTATACTTGATAATTAAGTCTATGGGATAATGTAAAGCCAATTAAATTAGGGAAATTTTAATAACCGATCTAAAGGGATGACACCCGTAAATTAAAGTAAAGAGATACTCAAGGATGAATGCATTGCGGGAGGTTAAAAATAAAGTAAGTGAATTGAGTATGAGTAAAATATTAAATGTATTATTGTGTGTTTGCGTGGCGTAAACTGGTGTATCTATGTGCATGACCCCTAGTTCTCAAGTGAATTTATATTTGTTATCATGGCATCTGTGGAAGAGATGAGGCAAATTGTGGAACTCGCTACAGCGAGAAACTAGGAAAATTTAGGAAAGATGAGAGCTGAACAGAAAGAGCAGGTCGCGGAAATAAACAATCGTATTTTGCAACAATCTCAGGAAATAAACTAGCGTATTTCGCATTAATCTCAGGAAATAAACAATCGTATTTGGCAACAATCTCAGGAAATAAACATTCGTATGGGACAACAGAAAGAACAGGTCACGGAAATAAACAATCGTATTTCGCAACAATCTCAGGAAATAAACAATCGTATTTCGCAACAATCTCAGGAAATAAACAATCGTATTTCGCAACAGTCCGAGGACATTAATAAGCGTATTGCTGAACAATCTAATATTCAAAGTGTGGAAAACGAGGAACAATTTAATCAATTATCTGATAAAATTAAACAAAACACTAAAGAGCAGTTGGCCCAATTATCCGTAGAGGTCAGCAGAAATAATGACAAACAAGTAGGGCGTATGAAAGAGATGGAAGAACGCTTTAGCAAAAACATCGGAGAACTCGACGAAAGCGTAAACGCAAAGCTACGACAAATAGAACAGGCGTGTAATTACAATTCAGAGGAAGTTAAGGAGGCGCACGAAAGATTGAAGGAACGTTTTAACCAAGTAGAGGCTAACACGCAGAGTATGCAACAACAAATCGAAGCTGTAGACAGTAAATTGTTAGGCACAACTAAAGAGATGGAGCGTGCCGAAATGAAAACAACGGAACGTTTAAAAGGAATAGAGAAGGAACAAGGAGAATTAAAGGCGTGCTTTGATATAAATAATAGCCAACTACAGGAACGGTTAGGAAGAATGGAAATAAACCAAGAAGAAAGCGCGGAGAAAATTGAAGCTAAATTCGAAGGGTTAAAGCTGAAGATAATCAAGGACTGGAAACAAATGAGGGAAGATAGTAAAGGGGAACGCTTATCCATCATCAAGAAGTTGGGAGATAACCTCGGCAGGTTACAAGCACTAGAAAAGAATGTCCAAAGTAAACTGCAGGAGCAAGATGACAAGTTAGTGAAAGCAGAACTGAAGTCACAGGAGCTAGACACTTTGTTTACATCCGTGACGGACAGAGTAGGGTTGGAGACCATAAATAGCTCAGGGTCAAGAAACGGGACAGAGGGAGCGATGAGTAATGAACAGAGCCAAGAAGCAGCTTGCAACACAAGAACATTTGAAAAGTTTGGAGGCCAAACATCGACACCCGAACAAACCACTATACCTACACAAATCATACAGGTCATAAGGGGGAACGAATATAAACCAAATCGTTATACGGAGGGTACTGGCCCTACACCTAAGCAATTTTTCGCGAAATGGAAGATTTCTTTAATGATCAGGGGTCCAAGAAAATAAAAGGCTGAGAATGGTGGAGAGATTTTTGAATGGGAGCTGTCTTATCTGGTATCAATCATTCAAATATACCTTTGAGAATATGCAAGACTTTAAGGATGCGTTCCTTAAGAACTACTGGAGCCCAGCGCTACAACAATCTTTGAGAATTGACTTAAACGCGCGAAAATATCACTCGACACATCCCACGAGGTTTGCTGATTTTTTTACCCAACAAATGTTGAAGCTAAAAGACCTAGATGAGACCCCATCAGAAAAAGATCTCGTGATGACTATAGGAAAGCAGCTTCCTGTGAGCATACAGCAGTTCCTTGTAACGGCTAACGTAACCACGGCCGTGGGGACAGAGGAGATTCAAAGATATATTGATGAGACCAGTTAGCAATTGCCGTCTCGGGCCCACAGGCAAAGCGAGCAAGTTAACACGGCGGAAGTCATTAACGAGGGTACCAGTAATAATAATAATAACAATAACACAAGAACGCAGGCAACAAATACAGGAACAACTTCGCGACGGCAGGATAATAACCACTCGCAGCACGGAAGATTTGATAGCAGAGGCAACTACAGTAATTACCGAGATAATTACAGGCCGTACCAGAGAAATTATCAGACACTGGGAACAATAGGAGACAGGAATTTACGTATCGAAGGAATGGTGACTCGAGAAATGACCGTCAGTGGCGTAACGAGAGAAATCATATGAGGGGGAACACAAGAGACCAAAGGAGCGAATGGGACGATAGACATCGTGAATCCCAGAGGTATTTACAAGAACTTCATGTTACTGAGAACAACGAACAGGATAGATGGGAAGGCGCCATGAATCGTCACAGAAATCCGGACAATTATGGGGACCAAGGAGCGGAAAGCTTGGAAAGGCAGCAGGAAAAACGTGAGCAAGGGGCGATACCGAGGAACTCTCGGGATAAAAAAGCAATAATTTCATGTAAAGGAGATAGTCTGAGAAAACAGCATGGGGCTGATGACCATGAAGGAAGAATCGTTGCACACATAGCTGAGTGGGTGGCACGGCCGGAAGACTGTCTGGAGGAGGAAATTAAGCCACAAATAGTATTACGAAACTACCTGTAATATATACACGGATTGGTGGAATTAGAGTCAAATGCCTGTTAGACTCTGGGGCGCAAGTTAGTCTGATATCTGAAGATTTAATGAAAGAATTGGCACGTAAGCAACATGTTCCATTAATTCCTGTACCGCAGATGAATGTAAGGGGCGTAATTCCCGAGTGATCTATCGTATGCAAGCACCAGGCATACATAGAGCTGGATATTCTAGATCACACCTTTGCACAGACTTGCATTGCTATGGCAAGAATGAACTACAACATTATATTAGGGGCCAACTTTATTTGTGATTACCAAGCAATTATTGACCTACACAATAACACTGTAAGCTTCAGGCAGATTGAAGGATTGAAGGATGTTGACTTACACATGGATGAGGGATCTCATGGGCAGGAAGTAGACACCTGGATGCTGGAAACAATCAACGAAGAGACAAGTGAGGAATTATGTAAGGAGAAAGAAGATGCCTGTGACATCACAGTCGTGGAACTTGGAGATAAGGAATACGCACAGGAGATATGGACCTTATTAGCGGACGAAGAAAAGGGCGGATCAGAATTCGATAGTCTAGTGCAGGAGCGACTTCAAGAGATTAATTTAGGGGAGGCAGACAAGAGAAAATTTGAAAATATATTACGCAAGCACATAGAAGTTTTCGATACTGTCCCTGGGAAGATTTTGAACTTCGCTTATGCAATTCAGGTAGATAATTGGGCCCCATTTAAGAGTAAATTATATCCAATACCAGAGAAGCACTACTCTCAGGTCAAGAATATCATAGAAGGAATGCCAGCGTCTGGCGTAATAAATAAATCACCGACACCGTATCTCGACGCAATTTTGGCCTGTGGCCAAGCCTAATGGATCGATAAGGCTGTGTCACGACGCACGAAATTTGAACTCCAAGGTCATACCTGAATATGACAAAGCTCCGTTAATTCGTGAGGTGCTGAAGGGATTCAGAGGAAAGCATATATACAGTTCAGTAGACCTCACTAGTTCATTCCACCATATTGAATTAGAGGAAAAGTCTAAGCTATTGACAGGCTTTCTCTTCGATAACCAGACTTTTATTTGGAATCGCTTACCATTTGGCCTGAAAACAGCGGGATCGGCACTTATTAGAGCCCTGGAGAGGAACTTAACGGAAGAGGTAAAGAGCATGACAGTGATATATATCGACGATATTCTACTTGCATCTGGAGGTATTGACGAGCACATGGGTAATCTGGACAAACTTTTGGAAAATTTAAGGACCACAAGTTTTAAAATAAATCTGAAGAAATCTCACTTTTTCAAGAATGAAATTTTATACCTGGGGCACGTTATTGATAGAGAGGGCGTGAGGCCAAATCCAGCGAAGATAGAGGCGATAAGGAAGTTTCCGACTCCCACCCGAGTGAAACATGTGAGAGCCTTTCTTGGAGTGACTGGGTTCTTTAAGGAAAACTGTCCTGGATATACGGAGACCGTGGCTCCAATGCAGAAGGTTTTGAAGAAAGCTAACAGATGGAAATGGGACGAAACCTGCGAAAAAGCATTTCAAGCAACCAAGGAACTTTTGGCCAACTGCATAAAATTGGGTTACCCAGATTTTGAGAAGAAATTTATCATACAAGCAGATGCTTCCTTTATTGGCATGCTTTATCGAGAAAATTCAATTAATACTCAGTAACGCTCATATTTAGCCTTCGTAAGCCGCAAATTGCGCAGACATGAAAAGAATTATACCGTGACTGAATTGGAACTGCTAGCGATCCTTCACACTTTGCAACAATGGCGCGAGATGGTATTCGGTTATCCAATTGTGGTGAGGACAGACCACAAAGCTTTGGCGTTTATGTTCAAAACGGCAATGATGAGTGAGAGAGTCACGCGTTGGTCTCTATACATACATCAACTCAATGTTGAAATAGAGCACTGCCCTGGTAAAATGAATGTGATACCTGACGCATTAAGTAGAAACCCGGATCCTGAGGTCGAGATAACAGTAGATGTCCGACATATTGAATTGACCACCAAGGACAGGGAATTTCTAGATGAACTGAAGAATATTGCTCTGCAGCAGGAGAAGGAACCATTGATGATGATGATGAAATACTTCAGGAGAGAACTGCAGCCTGGAACACCGACACATCAAGAAGCGAGAGCTAAGGAAAGCAAATACAACCTGATAAATGGAATGCTGCACAAATTCATAGACGAGGACCACACCCAGTACCGAATTCTAGTACCTGCTACACTGCAAAGAGGTCTGACTTGGCATGTACACAACAGCTTGGGGCATGTCGGTTTAGACAAGGTAGAAGCGACGATCGGAGAAACTTTCACTTGGCCGAAGATGAGGACGACGATCTGTGACGTCATTAAAACCTGCGACGCATGTCAGCGAACGAAGCCAAACAATTACCTGATGAGGCAAATTCCAAAGTCTTTATTACCTCAAAAACCTTGTGAATTAGTGGCAGTGGATACGTTCGGGCCAATTCCTAAGGGAAAACGTGGGTGTAAATACCTATTTGTATGTATCGATGTGTTTTCGAAGTTTGTTGTTCTATGCCCAATACAGAAAACAACGTCAAAACAAATACTAAGCAGGATAAGGAATAAGGTGATACAAGTACTAGGTAAACATGAATTCTTACTATCAGATCACGGCGGCTACTTCACTAGCGCCAAATGTAAGAAGGGAATCGCTGATCTGGATATCAAACACATACTATCTTCTATAAGACACCCAAGAGCAAATCCAGCGGAAAGAGCGATCAGGGATATTCTCAAATTCTATCGTATTTTCAGTCCTAACGCACATTATAAATGGGTAGACAGAGTGGGTGATGTTGAAACCTGTATGAACTCCACCAAGCATGAATCAACTGGTCAGATACCATTGGTACTACACCACAACCGAATTCCAGCGAGATCATGGGACACTATCCTCAATTGTCCGAGAGATCCAATGTTAGCATCTGGTATAAGAGTCAGACAGACTGTGGAGTACATGAAAAACCAAGCGGATAGACGCCTGAGACGAATGAGAGGAAAGAAGTTCCACAGGGAATTAATAATTGGGGAATTAGTCCTGGTAAAGAAAACCAATATCAGACCCAGCAAACAAGGTATTGGCCAAGTTCTGTGAGAGATACATTGGACCGTTCCGCATTGTTAGGAATCTTGGCAACAATGCATACCGGATACAAGAAGTCAGCACGGGGACAATGTCTGTCATTAATATTGGAAGCCTGAAGGTGTATCGCTGTTCGGAACCATATGAAATCAGAGAAGACGTCGCAGACGCAAATGTAACCCTCTACCAGTAAACTACGCCAGAAGACATGGGGAGAGAGAGGCAAGCAGCTGGAAGAAGGTAGTAATGGTTTATTAACAAACAGAAGCAGGCTCGAGGTCAAACTTGTTTGGAATGAGAGCGGAGATTAAGGCAGGTAGCGAGCGGACGGCAGGCGGTGTCGACATTAGTCAGCTCTGGGAAACTCATTAGTGGAGAGACGGGGACACCTCACTGGCAGAAATAAATGTTGGAAAACGAGTACTGGGCAGTATGAGTGCATGTAAAAAACGAATCAATGCATCGCTTCGATTTTTCCCAAGAAAAGGGCGAATGACCCCTGAATATTATTATCATGTTATTAGTGTTCATATTTTTGCTCAATGTGAAATTATATGTTGGAAATTATTTGAAGGCTCTGCTGGAAAATATATGCCGAAATGAGATTCTACCTGGGGAAAGCAAGGCGCCTAACTTCCTGCTAGAACAATGAAGGAAGGGTCGTAGTGCTATGCAGCCTGAGACATAGAAATAGCCTGACCACCGTAAGAACCGAGGTCAAGAACCTAGTTGGCACGAAGAACGTTTGGATCACCTTGAAAATGTCTTTGTGAGCAAGGGAGCAGTTGAAAAAGGCCAGTGAACCATAGAAAAAATATGCTGTCGTCTACACCCACTGGGGCGGAGCCCTGAAATAAAGCGCTAAGTGGTAACTTGAACCCACGAATGAGAGGAGGGGACGCGGAATTGTTCGCGCTATTTTGAAAGCACGCTATCGCCTGGATTTATGGAGGGAACTCGATTGTGATTAATCCACCGATCGAAATCAGATCCGCACGCAAGAGGAGTACGGTTCGCACCAAGGCGAGTTCTTTGATACAAGTTACATGTCGGTACGACGTCTGCTTTAAAAGATAGATATTTATCTAGTACCACCCCCACTTTTGGGCTGATAGAGTATAAATACGATGTGAGGAGTTCACTCGAGGCACTATTCGAAGCACTATCTGAAGGTACACTTTGAAGGCGCAAGCTACGCACTTTTGTTCTACATTATTTGAAAATGTTCCATGTCTACGGACTTAGCGAGTTGTGATGTCAACTACGAGGAAAGACTTAGACTTTGAACTTAATCATGGCTGATAGGAGATGTATTCAAATTCATCTCGTGCGTATATTGTGTTAAGTGTTTTGCATGTGAAGTGTTATTGAGATAGCACACTGCTATAAGATTTAGGGCCAGTCGACGATTTATATTGCTCAATCGGACTTGTAGACGGATATAGCAGTCTACTCGAGCAATTTAAGTAGGAAAAATAGAGTGAGGAATATTATGGTAATCTGATAAACATTTCATTCGAGCAGCGTCAGCGATGGGAGATATGGTGACGACATCTGGGGGAAGGATGACCATGCTGGAATCAACTACGATGACGATGGTTGCTTGCTAAAAACCATGAAGGGGTCATGACGAGATGCATCAGTTCTGAAGGAAGCCATTTAGGATGAGTACCAAATGATGTATGTCATTATGTAGCCTAGCTTTGGTATCGGGAAATCCTTGTATATAATCTTGTGATCTTTGTGTACTTTTTTTCTTGTTGTGTGTGTTTTGTTGTAACCAGCTACTATTTTAAATGTGCAACTCATCGTGGTTATTTGTTTTATTTTATGTAAGATTTGTGCGGGACAGTAGGTTAAATTGTACTCGCGTGTACAGTGTGCGTATTATTGGCAAATACAACACGTGAATGAACTGAATAGTTGAAACAAATGAAGCTTTGGTTAGCTAGTGTAAGTATAGCAATGGGGGGGGGGAATAAGAACTTTATTAGTGACGGTTTCGGATCACACAGGCTGTAATGTTATGCGATATTGCATATTTTTATAGCAAGGAGCCGGATGCTTCTGTGGTAATTATTTTGAATTTTGTGACCACACTTAAATATTGTGTTGTTGGAACACATTTCTGTGAGGTATTGTCTGCGATCTGATGCATTTTCATGAAGGAGAAGTGTTGAACCATAGCAAGGTATTATTGAATGTGCAGGATGTGGCTAGGTCACATACCTGTCGTACTGCGAGTCTTCGATATCAGAGCGCTCAAGGGAGTGGCTACTGATAATTGTTATACAGTCCTAAGTTGCGGGATGCAATTTTTGGGGACGGATCTGCGATTGTGTGTTTTATTACAGTTGGTGTATGCTGAATTTCTACGGTTCTCAAAGCTGTGGCTTGAGACATGACTTGCATGGTATTTCGACACATTGACAGGGCGACTGGAGTCCGTACTACAAGCTCAGATCCCAGATAGAGATAGCTGAGGCAATTAGTGCCGTGTTCGGTGTGCATATAAGATAACGATCAGTTTTGAATCCTGTATGATCAGAAGCTACTTGGATGATTAATTTGGCAGTTCTTCATATCAAAAATTCAGTTCAGGAATTTGTTGATATTTATTTTGTTTTCTTGTTTAGCTACTGTCTCATTAATTTTGTTGTCATGTTTGAAGCACATTTTATGTGATATTTGTAATTTTATTGTGTCAGGGAGACAGGTGGTTGTTCCCAAGAGTTAGATGCCGATAACCACGACTGAGGGTTCACGATATGTGTATATAAGACCTATATTTTAGGCAGTTTGTTTGTGTGTGCGTTTAGCACTTATATTAGACTTCACTCGGAAGTATTTTGTATTATAGTTAAGGGTAGCGTAGCTGGTTAATTATTATTTACGTGTTAGCCATTTAGTGTGGAACCCGATATCAAGGTGTGGTGAAAGCGCTCATGGATATGCAACCTGCGACTTCGTTCTATGGAGGCATAACATATGACCAAGCGTACTCGTCCTAGGCTAAGCTTTATCTAAACTCGTCGCACGCAAAGACACAAGAATGAGAGAAGTAAGGACTTGGTCCACGTATTTCTTAGTTTGGACCGCATTGGAAGCTGTAATTTTATTCAATGTAACTGTTTGTTTGATTGATTTTATTTTTGGTGATTAAATAAGGGTGTCATTTGGGTTATTTGGTTGTAATGGTGTTTATTTATCGGTGTATTAAAGTTGTTTATCTGTTAAAATTTGGGTCATCTTTTCTTGGTAGTTATATTCTCCCTATGTTACCTTGTGTTTATAGAAGCAAAAGTACAAATTATCCAACCTTGCGACATGGACTGAACACCCCCGAATATTAGTCTCGTGTACGCTTCTACACGGGGACACTCTTAAGATCTGTTATTATTATTATTATTATTATGTGCGTATGGACCCTATTGGATCACGCATTACATTTATGATTCGCCTTTCTAACAGACCATATTGCTTTCATTCTTTCACTGTGCGCTTGTTTCTTCTGACCACTTAGTCCCCGATCTTCTGGGGACTTCATTCTCTGGCTGTACCACCCATTTATTTATCTTCTGACGGTAGACATTTCTGTCTAGTATTTCTGACGTTTCTATCCGGGCCTTTTCCAGGTCATTTTTAACATCTTGTATCCAAGATACGTTCTTCAGTTTTCCAGAGTATGTCAAAATCTTGTGAGTTAACCTTGAAGATGAGAGTCTGTGAACGTGTCCATAGAATTTCAGTCTTCGTTTCCTGATGTCTGCGGCGAGGTTGGATAGTTTTTCCGTGGCTTTGCGTGATTTGAGTCTATACCCTTCTTCACTTTTCTCTGGGCCCAGAATTTTCCTCAAGATCTTTCTTTCCTCCTTCAAGATATTTTCCATATCACCTTTCTTATTAAATACCAAGGTTTCACTTGCATACAGCACTTCAGGTTTAATCACCGTATTATAGTGTTTGATTTTTGTATGTATGGACATGCATTTCTTGTTATAGATGTCACGGGTTCTCCAATACGCTCTTTTGAGTTTTTGTAATCGAACTTTCTGAGCTTCCTTTTCCAATCCTGTTGGTTCTAGGATCTCACCGAGATATTTAAAGTGTGGAACCCGTTTGATGTGCCCGTATTTTGTTTGTAGTTCCTGGATGTCGAACCTAGTGCAAATAAACTTGGTCTTCTCGAATGAGATTTTCAACCCAGTTTTCTCAGCGTATTCCTTGAGGACTTCAATCTGTTTGATCGCTAAAATATCGCTGTCTGCTAGTATCGCCAGGTCGTCTGCGAAAGCTAAACAACTGACCTTGATGTCATCATTCTTTCGTCCAAGTTGAATGGGTTTCCAGAGCGTCTGGGCATTCAAGTCCTTCTCCCATTCTCGAATGACTTTATCTAGAACAAGGTTGAAGAGCAGTGGTGACAATCCGTCACCCTGTCGCACGCCGGTCTTAATCGCAAAGGGCTCTGATAATTCACCCAGAAATTTTACTTTTGACTTCGTGTCCGTGAGTGTTTCCTTGATGAGTCTTAATGTCTTTGGATCAAGTCCTAGTTCTTCTAATATGTTAAAGAGAGACTGTCGATCGACCGAATCGTACGCCTTCTTAAAGTCGACGAAACTACAAATGATCGGAGAGCTTCGGGTCGCTCTATATTTCAATATCATCTTCAAGTTAAAAATGTGTTCAACACAAGAACGCTCAGGTCGGAAACCAGCTTGATATTCACCAATTTTGTGTTCAAGCTGTTCTTGTACTCTTTGAAGAAGACACGCGGAGAGAATCTTGTAGGTGACTTGAAGGAGAGACATCCCTCTGTAGTTATTCACATCCGTTCTGTCACCTTTCTTGTATAACGGATGGATGAGTGCACATTTCCATTCTTAAGGTAGCTTTTCTGTTTTCCAGATATCCATGATGATTAGTGTGAGCTCCTCAAGTGTATTTGGACCTATGTTCTTTATTAGTTCTGCAACTATGCCATCTTCTCCAGACGCCCTGTTACTTTTGAGTCTGATAATGTGTATCTGGATTTCTTCTTTAGTAGGTGGTGGAGATTCAGGGTTTACATGTACGGGAGTCTCTTTGGGCCATCATGATGTTGGCTCCTCGCAATTGAGTAACTCAGAGAAATACAGAGCCAGTTCACTACAAATATCCCGGTTGGACAACACGAGGTTTCCGTCTTGTTTTCGGAAACACAAGTTCTGTGGGGTGGTATCCTCGGATTCTTCCTGCGAACGTCCTGTAGAAATCTCGCGTTTTGTGATCTCGGAAGTCTTGATCTATAGATTCCAATTGGTCCTTCATGTGTTTCCTCTTAGATTGTCTGATTACTTTTGACACTTCCTTCCTGGTCTGAAGATAGTGTTGTTGAGTCTCGAGTGACTTCTTACTGTTGTATTTCTGAAGAGCTCTCTTTCTCATTTCCAGTGCTTCTTCACATGCAGAATCCCACCAGGGGTGTTTCGTATTCTTCTTCAATGGAATAGTCTCCTTAGCTCTCGTAATGATCTTGTCATGGTACAGCTTCCAGGTGCTTGCCTTTTCCTTTTCCCATTCCTCTGTTATGTTACTTTCCTTTATCTTTTTCGTGTCAAATTTCTGAAGATGAGATTTCTTGGGGTGGATTCTTTTCGGGGTAAATTTCATTTTGATTCGCACTAGATAATGGTCGGAGTCAATATTAGCTCCTCTTCGAACTTGCACATCATGAATTTCTTTCTGTAAAGGATGTGTGATGGCCACATGGTCGATCTGATATTCTCCAAAGGTGATCGCCAAGTCTTCTGTTTTCGAGGGTGCTTCCTCAGAGAGGTGGACATTATCTTCAAGTTGTTCTGTTGGCACAGTTCAATGAGTCTCATGCCATTCTTGTTGGTGAATTTATGAGCTGGGTATTTGCCTACAGTCTTTTGGTATTATTTTTCTTTGCCAATCTGTGCATTGAAATCACCTAGTAATATCCTTGTGTCTTCTCTAGGAACCGTTGCCACGATCTTTTCGAGTTTAGACCAGAACTGTTCTACCTTCTGCAAGTCCCTTTTATTTTCAATGTTCGTGGGGGCATGTGCGTTAATTAATGTGTATTTTTTGTTCGCACATTGTATGCGCATAGTAATAATAATAATAATATCGTATGGCCTCGGGTGCCTGGTGCAAGCTTTGCTATTTGACACCCAGAGGGTAGCTTGCATGTCGATATGCGCATAGTCATTACTCTATTACTTATGGGAGTGACTTCTTTTATCGAATCAACTATGCTCTTGTGAACTACAAATGCCATACCCAAGAGGGGAGTGCCACCTGTTCCTATTCGTTTGTCCGTTTTACTTTTGAAAATACGGTAGTTACCATAGTCTAGTGTGCTCTCATCTGCAAAGCGTGTTTCCTGAAGAGCTAGTATCTGTATCCTTTGTCGATCTAGTTCTGTTGTTAAGGTGTGTAGTTTGCCTGGTTTTAGTAATGTGTTGATGTTGAAGGTCCCGATGTATGTGGGTGTCTTTGATGGTAGTTTGCCAGAGAACTCCGACTTTCTCTGTGATCGTGGTTGCCCAGGTCCCCCAGAGTCCGAAAACCTGGTTGCCGTCCATGGACGGGTGGATTGGTTACCACCTGGGGTAATTCTGTAGTTACTCGCACGAATCATAACTGCTTGTAATCAAGGATTAATCCAGTGTTTCCACTGGTAGTTTAGGACCAGGGATTGCTAGTTCCTGGAACATAAGCTATGCAGCCGTACCTACTAGGTAAGCAGACGCTAACCACTTTGCCGCTCGATCCAAGTCAGACGCGAAGTGGATTTCAATTTTGGTTCTTCCGCCCTCGCTGCCATTGAGACATAGGCTTAAGATCTGTTATTATAATAAGTTATAAATAGTTATAGTATTATATACCTATTAGTACTTTTATCTTATAGATGTAAATTCTGACGTGTCCTACATCAAAAATGTATTGTATACATGTATTTGATCAAATGGAATTAATAAAAATATATCTATCTATCTATCTATCTAACACTTAAAATACATAAACAATACTGAGAAAAAATATAGACATCGAAAACACAAAATTTAATGACTGATACTGGTAAAGAAATCAATGGACTAAAACATGAAATCCACGATTTTGGCTCGGAGTATACACCTTTTTGCTACATTCTTAGCGAAAGTAAGTACGATCACATTTTGAAAAGCTAACACACTAGCTTTAAAACTTTCGTTGCATACATCTATTTGAATAACTCTCTACAAATACCCGCTGTTTAGCACTCTTAAACGTTCTTCAATATCATTTATTTCGGCTTCTTTTTCTAACATCAATTTGACACTTTTGGTTTTCAACTCTTTTACCTCGTCTACAATTGCTCTCTTCCGTTTTTCTTTGGCCTCGTTTTCTTTTCTTTTCGGCGGCCCTCTCCTTAGGCGCATTTTCATATTCTGAACGAGCATGCCTCACCTTAACGAGCATTTCTTTGGTGACTGTCTCTTTACCTAACTCTCCCTCGGATTGAACACCATTGCACACTTGTCGTAGGCCTATGAGAGAACGTTCGAGCTGATTTTCGACTATCATCTCTGTATTAGTACATCAAGCATAGGTGCTATGCCGAAGGTACACGAAGCGAAACTTCGGTGAACCGAACACAGACGAGATGAAAGGGGTCGCGAGGGGGATGGTGCATGTGGAGTAGAGGCTTTGGCCCCGAACAAGCGCGATTCCCGACAAAACGCGACCGACTTGGGCAAGGGAATGTGGAGGAAAGAGCGTAGTGGGGACAAACGACGAGACGAAGTATCGAGAGCAGCAGGACTACCGCAATGTGTTCCTTTCTTGCTCTCTCTCCTCTATTTTACAAATTTAGCATTTTGCAGCCCTAACCTAACAAAGCGAAGGAGCTTCGGGCCACAGGCAAACAGACAGATTCACGCTTTTATTTTTAAAATTTTAAAAGTTCCCTGACCTTGCAGAAAATTTCCCTGACATTTCCCTGACTTCCATGACCGGAATTTTTTCCCTGACTTTTCCCTGACTTCCCTGATCTGTAACAGTCTTGAATTATAATAACACTGACCCTCATTGGGCTACCATTGTACCTATAATAAAAGCCTTCACGGTGGTCTAAGTCCAACAACAACAACAACAACAACATGCCCCACAGTTGGGCGATATTAAAATATAAATATACTGCAAGCTATTGATATTTATAGTTGGTTATCTTATTTTTCATACTAATATTCGCTCCACTGTTGGGCAACCATTCTAATATATAATACTGAGCTAGCCACCTCAGGATAGTGGAGCAATATACTGGGTGTATCTTAATTATACCGACATAATAATCAGGGACACTCTGCGTGTTATGTAGAAGACAATGCCACAAACGGATTGGTTGTGAAAATTTTTCCCTTTGATAAAATGAGGTTACTTTGTTACTTCCGGGCGCGCGATTCACATTTACAAGCTCGCCGTATACGCTGAGCGAGAGTGCAAGCCGCTGGCCACTGGGGTGCTTCAGGCAAGGGAAGGGATGAGACAGGCATATGCTAGTGCGCGGACACACTCGCTACTCGGCCACAGAGGACAGTGTTCAGTTTGTTCTGCACACATTGGCTACTACTTTTGCGGCATAAATTGGTGAAAATGGCTCCATTTCGGTACACTAACGAAGAAATGGCTGATATGCACCTAGCTTATGGCGCAGCAAATGGCAACTGGAGAGAAGCCGTGCGGATTTATAGCCTCCATCGCCCTAATCCCCGCCAACCTCATCATCCAACCTTCATGTCAATTGACAGGCGACTGCGTGAAGGAGGGAGCTTCATGCCTCAGATGCACGACGCTAGCAGGACGTCGACGGTACTGCCCCCGTAAATTGAATTATATTGAGACCACGATGGCTGTATTGGCAAATATGAATAAAATTATGGATGTCATAGTTGTGACGTGGATATTCATGACGTAGGCACGGATGACGTAGAATTCATGCAAGTAGGCTGGTGGAGCTGAGATTCTTGGTGACGTCATGATTTTGTTCGAGAAAGATCTTAGATTTACGACGCAGTCGCAGGAAACAAGGTATTGTGCTAAGGAAGAAGTTACGCTATTGGAGGAAAGGCTCGAACCAATGAACGATAGTTTGGAAGGAAGACGGAGATTGCTGAAACTACGATATTTAATTACTTTTGGCATGCAGATTTGTGGAAATCTATTTTCAGTTATGGCATTGATTTGGAATTTTGAAGAAATTAATTTTGAGTTTTTGAAATTTGAAAATCCGTCAAGTATAGCCAAAGTTAAAACTTCTAGCAATGACGGAGCAACAGGCTATGGAAGGGATGGATACGCCCCTTAAGAAGTTGATAAAAGGTCGTGCACAGAAGAGAGGAGCTCTCATACCTCATACCGCAGACACCGCATATATATTTCAGAGGTCATATAGTCATTTTCGAGTGAATAAGTGAAGCAAGTCGTCTTCAGCGTGTGGTTAAAGCCCGGCGCATCGAACGAACACGGAGCAGTTCCATTTTACGCTGCTCGAAACTAGGTGAAGTTGAAACGCTCACATTAACGTTTCTACCTGATAAGATATAAAGAGTTAACTTCAGCCTTTATTATAATTCAATTGGGCAGTACAACATTGAGGTGTGTAGAAGATTTGAACAATTTCACAGTTATACTTTGAAAGATATTGGCACTTTAAGGCTGCCAACAAAAGTGATTTTCTCGCCACATGAGAAACACTTTTAAAATTCCACATTATACACTACGGCTGACACGTGGATTGCAACAGTGATATTGGAGAATACGTTCGGTGATACAACGATACATTCTACTATGGAACATTATAATCTGGTAGTGCTTTCAATGATTATAACAGAAGTTGAGATGGAAGGCTAAGGCTTTAATGCAATTGGGACATATATCGATGGAGTGAAATAACAGCATGGAACTTCGTTAATCGTCTTTCTACAAAAGCGAGCATGTAGTGAACTTCCAACTACACTCATGCATCGTGAATCCATCGCTGAATTATATCAAATGGCAGTGGAAATATTTTCATACTCCACGATTATGAATATTTCTGCGGAAATAACTGCAATAAACTTCATGGCGAATTGCGACTAGAACTTCAGGGAACTTTCAAGAGAGGCCAGGGTGGACCCGGATCACAAAGAAGAGTTTTGACAGAAGGATGTCTTTCGTATACATGTAGCAGTGCAATTTCCGGAGGAGGAAGCAGTTCGATTCTCCGAGGGCGCTGATTCCAGGTTCGAGGACGGAGCACATCTTTACGCTGGTGAAATGGAACCAACAGCAGTTTTCTTTGAAAACTTTCCTCTAGAACTTCAATCAACAAATAAGGTAGTCATGAACGTTTCTTGTATTATTTGAGTCTTGTAGCGATATCTGAGCAACCATTTTTCCCATATTTTCTGTCCTATATTTTGCCCCATTTTCTTGATTGATATTTTTGTACTCAGTACACTTCGATGATTTATGCCTTTTTCTACGATTTGTTGAGACATTGTTATGTCATTGGCATACTTAAATAATTTTGGATCAGTTGAGACTGATGATTTAGATTCTTTCAGTAATTTGCATATTTTTGTAGTCACGATTTGACTGTAAAGTTAATGATTTGCTATGGCAGATTTGAATTCAGACAGCGTGTCATTTTATTAAAGTAATTCTATTCAGTAAATTACTTTGATCAATTTTCTGTCATCCTCAAGAAAGAAGAATAATTAAATGATTTTAGAGCGTTAAAATCTATTACGTTATCGACGATCTTTGAAATACTAGTCGTCTTATGAACATGATTGCAACATAGACATTTATCATTGCATTATAGACAATTTTATGAAATATGAACTTTGATTACGATTTATTGAATACACTATAGTAATGAACTTTTGATAGGAGTTTTTCTCAATTATAGATTGGAACAATAATGTTTGCATTCCACAGTCTAATTGTATTCTATTCGACTATTTATGCAGTTTAGATGAACTTTGGTTGAAGATAGTATTTTTATACTGCGTTACTTTGAAGATATTAATCTCAATTTTGATAGACCAGAAAGGAGTGTCTAATTGTATTTGCTATTAAATTTATTTGTGATTGGCAAATTTTTACTTCATATCGATTCATGAATGAAACCCACGAAGGTTAAATAATAACAGTCATTAATACAATTGATGAATATAAGAAGTTTTAAAGAGGAACAATGGATGTATAATCGTTAGTTCAGTGGACGTGTAAAAGTCGCTGATGAATAATGCCCTTGAATAGTGAAGGAGGTTCCCACAGTAAGATGGATGAAGTTGTTGAATTTATAAGTGGAGGATTTTTGTATGTAGTGTGGAAGATTTTGATGCCATATATATGAAGATATATGATGAATTCTGGGCCAATTGTTGTGCAATTTTGTGCGTTTTGAGCGAAGTATTTTTCCGCTGAATGTATTGTCCTGGTTCTTTGAAAGTTATTCATGTGAAGATACTGTTAAAATTAACAAGAGTGTTAAATAATTTGAGATGAAGATTTTGAATGGAGGTTACCGTCGCAAATAATAATAAAAATTATTAAACCTTATTAAACCTGAATTTGACATTTAAATATAACTAACCTTCATTGGTCGATTATATCACCACGATTTGAGTAATTATCAACCGGATAAACGTGTGGTTTAATGTATTTCTTGTATAAATAATATAAACAATATTAATATTGTAAATATCTTTGTAAATATCTTTGATAATAATTTGAAATGAAAGGGATTAGTAGAGGCGTGTATGTAATTTTCAATTGTCGTTTGACATTGTTATAAACAATTTATTATTGTTATAAATAATTAATGAACTTTTGTTATTAACATTAAGAGTTTTGTTATTACACTCTAAACAACGCTAATTAAACAAGTGGTTTGAACAATTAAACATGATGTGGGATTGTTATAGTATTCCACTGGTGTTTGAATGGAGCATTTAAAATATTTGCGTGATAATATTTCAGTTGAGATGTGGACATTTAACGTGTTTTGAAAGGAGAGCTAAGCTCTGATGTAACTCGCATATGCTGGGGTTGAACGGACGGGTGAGTCCACTTGACGGTGCAGGTGTCTTGCAGCTGGCCGGACAACTGTATGATAGAGGCCAAGGACGTCTCAATAATAGCCTTGTGGCTATAAATAAAATGTGATGTGTATAAACACGCAAAACAATTGCTATATGTGTCTCGTCCCAAATCCCGTTTCCATTCCAAGTGCATTATTAATTTTACGTTACTTTGAGCTTGAGAAAGCTGAAACATTGTATGTAGAGTATACAAGTCCTACAGAAGGACATGGATATGTGGACGATGGCTTCTGATTGCCACGTGGGGTTTGTTGTTTTATTTTTTTTCATTCTTTATGTGAAATAAATTATTGTGCAGTTTAAAGTTTCTCGTCTTCGTTATGGTTCATTTTAAATATCATGGTGGAGGTTATTGTGAGGGCATACTTTTAAGTGATCCAGTTGACAACCCAGTCCCCGAGATAAATTTAAAACGTAAGTAAAGGTAAGTACGAACCCCCGTATATTTTGGTGTGTTCCACAATAATTTCTTGTTAACTATTGTGCTCTAATCTCGATAGTATCTGTCAGTGCCATTTTCATTGATGTAGCTGTGCCGGTGCGTTTGATTATTGGCAATCCGATTGAGGTGGCGGATATCTGACAGCCTACTATCCTGATAACGGGGACAGTAGGATTGGCGCCGCAATTCCGTGGGGCACGATTGGCACGATTGGCACGATTGGCACGATCAGCAAAACATTGGATTACCAAGTTATTGCAGTAGAATTGACACCGCATTTTTTGGGGAATGTTCGAATAACATTGGATTACCAAGTTATCGATGTCAAAGGGATTGTGAAGACTCAAATAAAGAGGTTGATTCTTTGTTAGATGTCTTAGCCAATTGTAGAATTCGAGAGTGTGATTATATAGGAATAAAATGTTGTATTGTATTAGGAAAATTACACTCAGAAAAGATCAGATCTTATACAACTTGAGAGAGGTTAAATAGGTTGGAAACTTAGAAAAATAGCCTATGATCTGGAATCTTATTTTATTTGACCGGCTTATGACATGTTTAGTCATATTAAAGATAAAATTAAACTATTTGGATTGTAAATGTAAATTATTTGTGTTAGGATATTTTAAAATGAACCAAAGAAACTTGAACATGTGCTTGAGTTTGTTTCAACATGAAGTGTCTACGAAGGTTAATTATAAGGTAATTATAAGTTAGATTTAAGACAGAAAATTGCTCAAACTTATATATGGTGAAAAATGTTGCTCAGATGTTGTTATTTTGCTCTGTTTGATGTATGTCCCTAAAGCAGTTTATTATTGAAATATTATTGAAATGGCAGATGAGAGTCTGAGAAAGATGTTGGAAGAGATGGAAGTTAGGAATGCTAGTAGAATGAAGCAGATGATGGAGGAGAATTCTAGTAGTTTGTCAGCTAATTTGTCTATTAGGCTGGATGAAAGTGTGAGGGAAATGGAAGCTAGGAATACTAGTCGAATGGAGGAGAATATGAAAGTTCTTCAGACCAGTTCTGCAAACTTAGAAAATGATATGTCGCGTTTACAGATCAGTACCCAGGGAATCGAGAATGCTGTAACTGACATGCGCACAGACGTGTCCAATGTCCATAAAGATGTCTCGGAGGTTAAATTAGACTTATCAAATGTGCATAAAGATGTGTCTGATGTTAAAATAGATGTTTCTAAGGTACAAAAAGATCTTACTATGTTGAATCTTGATGTTGCTAATGTCCGGGGTGATATTTCATGTGCTAGAGCTGAAGTAATTGTTGTTAGGAATGATGTTGCTACTGTACAAGACAAAGTAGAGGAAGTTCAAAAAGAGGTTAGAAATGCTCGAACTGATGTGTCAAATGTTCAAGTAGACATCAATAATATTCATTCAGATGTTAACGATATGCAAAGCGATATCAATAAAATTCAAGTAGAAGTCAATACTGTTTTTGTAGACATTGCTAAAGTTCAGACTGATGTTAACAAAGTTAGGGAGGAAATTGAAACTTCAAAAACGCTTTGTACTCGTAACATTAGTGCATTAACAACTCGGTTAGTTGACGAGTCTGTTAGGACAACAGCTTCTTTAGCTGGCTTAAAATACGATGTAGAGGTCATGAGAACCCAAGTATTAGATCACAATCGTTTACTTAAGGAAGACATTGAAGTAGATATCGCGGAAATTTTAACTGCAAATGTAACGGTTTGGAAAGAGGAATGGAACAGGTCAAGTGGGGAACATGTCGATCAGATTCAGGAGCGAATTGAAAGAAAACTTGCCAGTACACAAGTAGACATTAATAATGAAGTAGTTCAGATTAGGAAAGACTTGAATGTAAGGATGGATTCGCTATCCGAAAAGCAGGTAGAGGATAGAACTCAAATAGGTCAGGACGTGCAAGCATTAAAAACTGCGTTAGAGGAACAGATTCATAAGGTTGTCTCTGATGTTAATGAAACTACGAGCAAACTGCAGAATTTGAAACTAGGAGAAGCTAGCATGATGGAAACCTATAAGGAAGAGTTGATTCGGAAAGTCATCACGGAAATCACAGACAAGGATACTGAAGGATTGACTGGAGAAGAGGATAGAAATTACGTGAGAAGATGTAACCTCGCTACAGCAGAGAGAGATATTAGTCCTGAGGAACGTATATCCAGATTCCGGGAAGAAGAAGAGGATCGGAATATTGAACCCGAATGGAAGTATCGCGATAGTGGGAAACATTATATGGATTCATATCCGAGAAATGTGACAGTCATCCGTAATTTTGAAGACAAACCTCAAAAATTTAGCAACACTGATAGTCTCACACCGATCGAATATATCAGGAACCTTAAAGACTATTTCATAGAAGCCCATATTCCTAGAGAGAGAGAGATGAGAATCGTAGAAAGATTTCTAGCTGGAGGACCCCTTGAATGGTTTAGAGCATTTCGATACACTTTCAGCAATTTTGACGAATTTGCAGAGGTATTGATAAAACGATTCTGGTCAATAGAAGCTCAGAATTCATTAAGAGCTGAGGTGTACTCGAGGAAGTATTCAGGTACTCTTCCAACACGGTACGCTGATTTCTTCACGAGTCAGTTATCACGCTTGAGATTTTTGCAACCCCCATTGTCAACAGAGCAGTTGATAGATGCGATTTCACGTATGCTGCCTGTGGAGGTAAGAAGACTGATCATATCGTCAAATATCAGAGATTTGACCAGTATGGACGAATTGTTGAAAAGGCTTGACTACACGAGTCCAATGCCAAATTTGGTACAAAAAGGTCAGAGGCACGAATTCAAAGACGTCAATACAGTCTACATGGATCAAGTGCAGCAAACTGATAAGCCTGAGGAAGAAAAAACTGAAAATGTAGGTCCTCACAGGAATAATTATTTCCGCAACAACAGATCCCAAGGTTACCGTCCATATCAGCAAAGACGAGGCTGGAATAATAATAGAGGGAATTACAACAACGGAAGAGGTAGATACTATAACAATGGTTATAATAGAAACTACAATAGAAATAACCAGTACCAGAATCAGAATCAGAATTCTCAAGGTCAGGTCATGACACCCGACAAGTATCAAGAAAGAGAGAAAGAAAGTCAGCAGTATCTGAAGGAATTACGAGAAAAGGAAGCTGAAAATCAAAAGAAAGGACAGGATGTAGTGATCGATCCTGGTCCTTCTACAAGTCAGCAGAATTCGGAAAACAGGTATTCAGGACAGAAGAGAAAGTAGAAAGGAGAGAATGCATTAGCCACACACAACCCAGAGAAGAAGAGACTTATGATTAAGGAACATAGTAGAAATATCATACAAGAGTAAGCCAATAATAATTCAATTTCGTGTTCAAGTGAATTGAGATATTTATAACACAGAGTTTAAAAACAATTTGCAACTGTTTTTAAAACGTGGTGAAGGGAGAATGCCCCCGTAAATTGAATTATATTGAGACCACGATGGCTGTATTGGCAAATATGAATAAAATTATGGATGTCATAGTTGTGACGTGGATATTCATGACGTAGGCACGGATGACGTAGAATTCATGCAAGTAGGCTGGTGGAGCTGAGATTCTTGGTGACGTCATGATTTTGTTCGAGAAAGATCTTAGATTTACGACGCAGTCGCAGGAAACAAGGTATTGTGCTAAGGAAGAAGTTACGCTATTGGAGGAAAGGCTCGAACCAATGAACGATAGTTTGGAAGGAAGACGGAGATTGCTGAAACTACGATATTTAATTACTTTTGGCATGCAGATTTGTGGAAATCTATTTTCAGTTATGGCATTGATTTGGAATTTTGAAGAAATTAATTTTGAGTTTTTGAAATTTGAAAATCCGTCAAGTATAGCCAAAGTTAAAACTTCTAGCAATGACGGAGCAACAGGCTATGGAAGGGATGGATACGCCCCTTAAGAAGTTGATAAAAGGTCGTGCACAGAAGAGAGGAGCTCTCATACCTCATACCGCAGACACCGCATATATATTTCAGAGGTCATATAGTCATTTTCGAGTGAATAAGTGAAGCAAGTCGTCTTCAGCGTGTGGTTAAAGCCCGGCGCATCGAACGAACACGGAGCAGTTCCATTTTACGCTGCTCGAAACTAGGTGAAGTTGAAACGCTCACATTAACGTTTCTACCTGATAAGATATAAAGAGTTAACTTCAGCCTTTATTATAATTCAATTGGGCAGTACAACATTGAGGTGTGTAGAAGATTTGAACAATTTCACAGTTATACTTTGAATGATATTGGCACTTTAAGGCTGCCAACATAAGTGATTTTCTCGCCACATGAGAAACACTTTTAAAATTCCACATTATACACTACGGCTGACACGTGGATTGCAACAGTGATATTGGAGAATACGTTCGGTGATACAACGATACATTCTACTATGGAACATTATAATCTGGTAGTGCTTTCAATGATTATAACAGAAGTTGAGATGGAAGGCTAAGGCTTTAATGCAATTGGGACATATATCGATGGAGTGAAATAACAGCATGGAACTTCGTTAATCGTCTTTCTACAAAAGCGAGCATGTAGTGAACTTCCAACTACACTCATGCATCGTGAATCCATCGCTGAATTATATCAAATGGCAGTGGAAATATTTTCATACTCCACGATTATGAATATTTCTGCGGAAATAACTGCAATAAACTTCATGGCGAATTGCGACTAGAACTTCAGGGAACTTTCAAGAGAGGCCAGGGTGGACCCGGCTCACAAAGAAGAGTTTTGACAGAAGGATGTCTTTCGTATACATGTAGCAGTGCAATTTCCGGAGGAGGAAGCAGTTCGATTCTCCGAGGGCGCTGATTCCAGGTTCGAGGACGGAGCACATCTTTACGCTGGTGAAATGGAACCAACAGCAGTTTTCTTTGAAAACTTTCCTCTAGAACTTCAATCAACAAATAAGGTAGTCGTGAACGTTTCTTGTATTATTTGAGTCTTGTAGCGATATCTGAGCAACCATTTTTCCCATATTTTCTGTCCTATATTTTGCCCCATTTTCTTGATTGATATTTTTGTACTCAGTACACTTCGATGATTTATGCCTTTTTCTACGATTTGTTGAGACATTGTTATGTCATTGGCATACTTAAATAATTTTGGATCAGTTGAGACTGATAATTTAGATTCTTTCAGTAATTTGCATATTTTTGTAGTCACGATTTGACTGTAAAGTTAATGATTTGCTATGGCAGATTTGAATTCAGACAGCGTGTCATTTTATTAAAGTAATTCTATTCAGTAAATTACTTTGATCAATTTTCTGTCATCCTCAAGAAAGAAGAATAATTAAATGATTTTAGAGCGTTAAAATCTGTTACGTTATCGACGATCTTTGAAATACTAGTCGTCTTATGAACATGATTGCAACATAGACATTTATCATTGCAGTATAGACAATTTTATGAAATATGAACTTTGATTACGATTTATTGAATACACTATAGTAATGAACTTTTGATAGGAGTTTTTCTCAATTATAGATTGGAACAATAATGTTTGCATTCCACAGTCTAATTGTATTCTATTCGACTATTTATGCAGTTTAGATGAACTTTGGTTGAAGATAGTATTTTTATACTGCGTTACTTTGAAGATATTAATCTCAATTTTGATAGACCAGAAAGGAGTGTCTAATTGTATTTGCTATTAAATTTATTTGTGATTGGCAAATTTTTACTTCATATCGATTCATGAATGAAACCCACGAAGGTTAAATAATAACAGTCATTAATACAATTGATGAATATAAGAAGTTTTAAAGAGGAACAATGGATGTATAATCGTTAGTTCAGTGGACGTGTAAAAGTCGCTGATGAATAATGCCCTTGAATAGTGAAGGAGGTTCCCACAGTAAGATGGATGAAGTTGTTGAATTTATAAGTGGAGGATTTTTGTATGTAGTGTGGAAGATTTTGATGCCATATATATGAAGATATATGATGAATTCTGGGCCAATTGTTGTGCAATTTTGTGCGTTTTGAGCGAAGTATTTTTCCGCTGAATGTATTGTCCTGGTTCTTTGAAAGTTATTCATGTGAAGATACTGTTAAAATTAACAAGAGTGTTAAATAATTTGAGATGAAGATTTTGAATGGAGGTTACCGTCGCAAATAATAATAAAAATTATTAAACCTTATTAAACCTGAATTTGACATTTAAATATAACTAACCTTCATTGGTCGATTATATCACCACGATTTGAGTAATTATCAACCGGATAAACGTGTGGTTTAATGTATTTCTTGTATAAATAATATAAACAATATTAATATTGTAAATAATTTTGTAAATATCTTTGATAATAATTTGAAATGAAAGGGATTAGTAGAGGCGTGTATGTAATTTTCAATTGTCGTTTGACATTGTTATAAACAATTTATTATTGTTATAAATAATTAATGAACTTTTGTTATTAACATTAAGAGTTTTGTTATTACACTCTAAACAACGCTAATTAAACAAGTGGTTTGAACAATTAAACATGATGTGGGATTGTTAGAGTATTCCACTGGTGTTTGAATGGAGCATTTAAAAGATTTGCGTGATAATATTTCAGTTGAGATGTGGACATTTAACGTGTTTTGAAAGGAGAGCTAAGCTCTGATGTAACTCGCATATGCTGGGGTTGAACGGACGGGTGAGTCCACTTGACGGTGCAGGTGTCTTGCAGCTGGCCGGACAACTGTATGATAGAGGCCAAGGACGTCTCCATAATAGCCTTGTGGCTATAAATAAAATGTGATGTGTATAAACACGCAAAACAATTGCTATATGTGTCTCGTCCCAAATCCCGTTTCCATTCCAAGTGCATTATTAATTTTACGTTACTTTGAGCTTGAGAAAGCTGAAACATTGTATGTAGAGTATACAAGTCCTACAGAAGGACATGGTTATGTGGACGATGGCTTCTGATTGCCACGTGGAGTTTGTTGTTTTATTTCTTTTCATTCTTTATGTGAAATAAATTATTGTGCAGTTTAAAGTTTCTCGTCTTCGTTATGGTTCATTTTAAATATCATGGTGGAGGTTATTGTGAGGGCATACTTTTAAGTGATCCAGTTGACAACCCAGTCCCCGAGATAAATTTAAAAGGTAAGTAAAGGTAAGTATGAACCCCCGTATATTTTGGTGTGTTCCACAATAATTTCTTGTTAACTATTGTGCTCTAATCTCGATAGTATCTGTCAGTGCCATTTTCATTGATGTAGCTGTGCCGGTGCGTTTGATTATTGGCAATCCGATTGAGGTGGCGGATATCTGACAGCCTACTATCCTGATAACGGGGACAGTACGGACCCCAGAGTTTGAAGAGGGTGCATTAGAAGAAATAAATGATAATCCTTCAAACAGTACGAGTTCTGTCGCGAGGAATGTTGGCGCTTCCCATATGATGGTTTGGAAGGTTTGGATGGACCAGCAATTGTACCCTTATCGCTATCAATCGGTGCAAGAACTAACAACTCTGGATTACCCACAACGCCTAACATTTGCAAGGTGGGTCTTAAACAGCCATGGAAATATTCCACACTTCTTGTCATCGCTCCTCTTCACGGATGAAGCTACATTTACGAGAGAAGGCACGGCAATTTCCAGAAATCGGCATTTTTGGGCGGATGAAAACCCCCATGGGACAGTGGTTCGCTCATTTCAGCATAGGTTTAGTGTTAACATTTGGGCCGGCATTGTTGGTGACTATTTGATTGGGCCGTATGTCCTTCCTCCTCGTCTGAATGGTGAGGAATACTACCGTTTCTTGGCAGAAACACTGCCTGATATATTGGAAGATGTGTCCCTGGGTATTCGGCAGCGAATGTGGTTGTGTCATGATGGTGCTCCACCGCATTTTACTCGCCATGTAACACCACACTTAAATGCTCATTATCCAGGAAGATGGGTAAGCCGTGGTGGGCCAGTTAAATGCCCCCCGCGCTCGGCCGATTTAACTCCAATGGACTTTTTATTGTGAAGTTACGTGAAGACTTTTGTGTATGTGAACCCCGTAGAATGACAAGATGAACTTATAACAAGAATCCAGGCAGCTCGCCAAGTCTTTCGTAACACACCACATATCCTGAATAGAGTCCAAATGTCACTAATACACCGCTGCGAAACGTGCATCGAAGTTGGAGGGGGGGCATATTGAACATTTACTGTAATCGAACCATTGGGTGTATTGTTTGTTTCGTTCAGTATTCAATTCCATTTACAGTATGTATGTAAATGAATGCACGATCATGCAGCGGCATCTGTGTCAAGTAATAAAGAAAGTTATTGATACGAACAGACGAGAAGAGAAACTATCGGGTACATTTCATGACTGACAAGTGTGTCTTTATTACTGTGTGTCCTTGTACTGTGTGTGCGATTACGGCTGCTTAGTAAACAGATAATTGATATTTTAAGGGGCCTACCATCGAGGTTATCAGCCCCTAACGGTCTGGGTGATAGCGAAAAGGACAATGAAATGGAAACCATAACGAAAACCAAGGTAGATTGAAAACACGTAGGAAATGTAAATTTGACTGAAAGCACTCACAAAAAGCAAGTTAAAGGAAAAAGACAAAGTGGAATTGAGATGGAAAAGACGCACAAAATGTAGTTTGGATTCAAAATACTTACAAAATACAAGTTAACTTAGATTCGAAATACCCACAAAATGCAATGTAGATTCAAAAGACTTACAAAATGCAATGTAGATTGACCATACTTACAAAATGCAATTGAGGTTGATAATACGTACATGTTGCAATTGAAATTCAAAATAATCACAAAATGCAAGTGAAAATCAAAATGCTTACGAAGTACAATTTACTGTAGATTGAAAGTACGTGCAAAATACAATTTAGATTGAAAAACGAAAACAAACGAAATTTAGATTGAAAAGACGTACAAAACGTAATTGGTAAAGAAAAGACGTACAAAATGTAGAAGAAAAGGAAGGTGGAACCCTCAAAAATGAGGGATCCGGAAAGATGAGGGAAGGGCCAATTAAGGCGGGGAAGAAAGAGACTCCCTAGGCCTCGGTCAGCCTAATACCGTCGGGGTTGGAAGAGAACAAGAGTTGACCAAGGGAGGCCGACAGGGAAGATAACGGAGAGGAGCCCAGCACAAGTAAGTGGAAGTAATGCCGGACTCAGCTGGGGTCCCGTCAACGCCAACCCACGTCTCAGATGTGAGCCTCTGGTGGGGCTTAGTAAACAAATTTGTATTGCCTCAGAGGGACAAGGACAATTCTGCGCGAGGTGAACGAGGACACTTGCGCATTCCAGGCAGCACATCTCTGTCTCCTATCACACTACCTTCCCTTGCCTGAAGCACACCAGTGGCCAGCGGCTTGCACTCTCGCTCAGCGTATACGGCGAGCTTGTCAATTTGAATCGAGCGCCCGGAAGTAACAAAGTAACCTCATTTCCCAAAATGAAAACTTTTCTCAAAAGGAAAATTTTTCTCAAACAATCCGATTGCAGCATTGTCTTCTACATAACACGCAGAGTGTCCCTGATTTTTTTTGTCGGTATAATTAAGATACACCCTGTATTTGCTAAAAATGAATCTCACACAAAGACACAATACACTGTCTTCACAAAAATAGACAGTTCATTCATAATAGCAAGCTTCCATTTACCTGGATCTCTTGTACAATCAGCAACAAGTTTCATAAGGGAAAAAATAAATGCCCCTCAATAAGCTTAATGTTCATTTGCACCACTGTTTTATTCTTTCGTTTTATTAAAAATTTCTTTCTGTCTTCTTACTAGATGTTCTCATACAATGTAAACTATAAATACTTCTTTTTCAACATCCAAACAAGCTTCCATCCAGCATGGCAGCAACTCAATCGACAACCCATTTTTATCTCAAACCCACTAGCTGCCTGGTAATCATCAATAAAGCTCCATGGAAACCTAGCCATGTCCTAAGAATACCTTTGCCATAAGTCAAAGCCACCTGGTCCACCCACTGGCCGACCACCACCAAAGAATCTCAATGCACTGGACACATAAGACTCTCTGTGGTGGCCTACCAATAAGTGGCCATGGCTGGCAACCAGATAAAAATAAAAATAAAAACAAACAGAAACTAGAAGAAGTCTCTGTAACCTACAAATCATAGGTTACAGAAACGCCCCCTCGATAAATGATAAGTAACTCAAAGTTACAAATTCTTTCTCGATCAACACACAAAATAGACAAATAAAATACATGAAACAAACACTAACAAAAACAAAAAAACACGAAGTTACAAATATACATCATCTTCTCTTTCAATGACGATATCAGAAAAATCATTGGCACTATCATCAGCAGAAACAATTATTCTAAGTTCACCAGAATCACCAGCATAAATATTTTCTTCTGATAGAGTAGCCAAAACTATTACACTGAGTCTATCAGACACTCCTGCTGCATCGGAAAAATCCGACAACAATATCATAGTCAGAAGAAACGGCAGAATCGTCATCAGACCTGTCTGTGCTGTCATCATAATCATCTTCGTCTTCATCATCATCATCATCATCATCATCACCACCACCTTCATCAAAGCCTTCCTCTTTGCTCTTCCTTTTCTTCTTTTCTCTCTTCTTCTGCGCCACAGATTTCATAGTACTTCCTTCCATTTCCTCATCGTCACTATCGCCCGTCTCCTGCAGTTCCTCTACCATTTCTACAGTATCCCCTGTGTCCTTCACATCCTCCTCTTCCTCATCCTTCTTGTGTTCCATGCTGCCCTCTGACGGCAGGGGGACATGGTCTACAATCTCCACCTCCACCATCTGTTCTTCTTGGTCGGCGTGGCTTGCTGCTGCTTGGTCTCGTTGGTCCGTATCCTGGTGCCGGGTCGAGGAGGCTTGCGGTCGCCCACCGCAGGCAGCTCCATGCCTTGGGACATGCGAGCCTGCAGCAGGGCCTGAGCACGCGCACGGTCTGCTTTCTGCTTGGGCGTCAGCCACTTGCCTTCAGCCTACATTCTCTCCTTCCTCTCCTTTCCATTCTTTTTCTTCATCTGCCTTATCTTGCTCAGCAATTCTCTTCTTCTCATCTTTTCTCATTCCCTTCATCCCTTTTATCTTCTCTTTTTTCTTCTTCTGATCCTTCACTCTCTTATCTCAATCTGCCTGACATCTCTTCCTCTTCTTATTCCTTCTCATTGTATTACATTTCATCCTTTTCTCTGACTACCTTGTACTCCTGCCTATCCTCCTCGTCCTTCTCCTCCAACGCTTCTTCATGTTATCTTCTATCTCATCTTCCTCCGTTTCTTCAGTTTTATTCTCCTCCTCCATTTGACGTCCTCTTCTGTTACGTCAGCTGCGACCTCTGCGTCTACCTCCGCAACTGCTCCCGCTTCTTCGCCTGCTACGGTCCCTCCGATATATACCTCTACAACCTCGCCTTATCTTTTCCACTTCTTGATTATTTTTCTTACGCCCCCTAGCATCACGTATATCATAGATCTCCTCCTCTTCCTTTTCCTTTGCAGACACACTCTCAGATTCTACTATCTCAACTTTCTCTTCTACAATCCATATGATTTCTACTCTCTGCTCTTCCAACTTAACTTGTTGAGCATCCAACTTGTCTACTTTAGGGTAGAACAACAATCTGGCCACCCAGGTTATTTTCCAGATTAGTGGCTTCTACACTGACTTCACTAACCTGGCTAGTAACATGCCTGTCTGGGAAAATCTCTGTCAAATGCTCCGAAACCTCATCAAACTTCTCCGACAAATGCTCACTGACCTTACCAAAGGCCTAATCAAACTTCCTTGACAATCTTTGTTCCATCCCTTCATACTTTTCATAACGGAGCAGAAGCATCTCCAACATGGCCATCATTGACACTTCTTTATTTAACTTGTTTTCCCCCATCCCTACTCCTGTCTTTGTGTGATTCATTTAAATTCTTCGTGCTTTCACGTTGGGCGCCATTGTAATTATAATAAAACTGCCCTTCGTTGGGCTACCATTGTACCTATAATAAAAGCTTTCGCGGTGGTCTAAGTCCAACAACAACAACATGCCCCACAGTTGGGCGATATTGAAATATAAATATACTGCAAGCTATTGATATTTATAGTTGGTTATCTTCATTCTCATTCTAATATTCGCTCCACTGTTGGGCGACCATTGTAATATATAATACTGAGCTAGCCACCTCAGTATAGTGGGGCAATATACTTGCTAAAAATGAATCTCACACAAAGACAAAATACACTGTCTTCACAAAAATAGACAGTTTATTCACAATAGCAAGCTTCCATTTACCTGGACCTCTTGTACAATCAGCAACACGTTTCATAAGGGAAAAAATAAATACCCCTCAATACGCTTAATGTTCAACAGCACCACTGTTTTATTCTTTCGTTTAATTAAAAATTTCTTTCTGTCTTCTTACTAGATGTTCTCAAGCAATCTAAACTATAAATACTGCTTTTTCAACATCCAAACAAGCTTCCATCCAGCATGGCAGCAACTCAATCGACAACCCATTTTTATCTCAAACCCACTAGCTCCCATTCTGCCTGGCAATCATCAATAGATCTCCATGGAAACCTAGCCATGTCCTAAGAATACCTTTGCCCTAAGTCAAAGCCACCTGGTCCACCCACTGGGCGACCACTACCAATGAATCTTAAGGCACTGGACACATAAGACTCTCTATGGTGGCCTACCAATAAGTGGCCATGGCTGGCAACCAGATAAATATAAAAATAAAAACAAACAGAAAGAAACTAGAAGGAGTCTCTGTAACCTACAAATGTTAGGTTACAAGTTCTTTGGCCAGGATATTCGTCTGCGTCCTGGACCCCTAATGCGATCAATCTTCCCTTGGATAATTAATTGCAAGAGGTGGTATTTGTTGTTGCGCATTTCAAATACTATCAGTTTCTTTGGGATATTGCCCTGTGAAAATAAAAATTATTTATTTACGGCAACATCCCAAACGTATTAACAGTATTCTGGGCCGTAAAAGCCTCAATATAGACATTATTTGTTCTTGTTTGGATCAAGATTTTTTCATTTAGATTGTTTGTTAGCACTTCTCCAAGGTATGTATATAGATTGAAGCTATGTTGGCTTTCACGGCTAATGAATTAAAACTCAGCAATTTTTCTAGTTTTGTGCCATGTCTTGTGTGGTGTTTCGCCTTGGACACCAAGCTGGCTCATCAGCGGGCTCTTGCTGTCCCCGCCAGGACCCCTACAGGAGTAGCGAACTGCGCGCTACCTCCCTTTTTATGAAGCATACCTGCGCCTCTCGACTGTGGGGACACCAAGAGCCCGCTGATGAGCCAGCTTGGTGTCCTAGGCGAAACCCCACACAAGACACGGCACAAACCTAGAAAAATTGCTGAGTTTTAATTCAATGGCCTTGAAAGCCAATATACCATCTTTTTGGAAGCCTTCATAGGGAGGTTATGGCTACTTGAGCTTTTAGCTCGCAGTGAAAAGGCGTAATATAGACCCATTCACCGAACTTTTCGGACAGAGGTTGTAAAAGGGTGAGATGTTATATCTTATAAAATAGCTCTTGGTTCTTATCAGCAATGCTCAGAGCTCAGTCCTCCTGTCTTAAGTCTACTAAATCATCGAGAGTACAGTGTGAAAGTTGTCTTAAATGCTGACTGTTATGCCCAGGGTCAGCCCTAGCAGTTGTGGGGCCCTGGGCAATTCTTGGGTGCAGGGTTCTTAAGCAAATGAGGTACACAATCTGCCGACCCCCTTTGGGACGTAGCTCAGGCGATCCACTGTCAGTAAAATTACAAAAAAAATATTGGAAGAGAATCATTCTTTTAAAAGTTGTAATATATTTGTTTAGCTAAAGCATTTTAATAACATTTTTTTAAGATATATGTATTATGATATCACGATTTGAGTCAAGAAAAACCGACCTATTGTACCCATGGTACTTGTGCTGACTGGCGTCGAACCTGATGCTCCAGAGAGGAAAAATCACGCATATGATTTTTCGGAGTGTCGAACCAGAGGACTTTAAGGGGGGAAACCTCATGGTAACCAAGAACCTTATAATATAAGACTATTCATGAAATATCAGCTTAATTCCAGATGTCTTGTAGGAATTATAAGCAATATTGTACAAAATAGAAGGTATCCATAATACTGTGAGATGCAGTATCTGAGCTAAAAGCACAGTTTCGAGGCAAGACTGACAAGTGAGAAATTAGCTTGTTCATAGGGGCGTGTCAGCTCGGCGCCTACGAACTTTTTACGTCTACAAGGGGAGCTAAGACGGAGAGTAATGACTGTGGGAACCACCGAAACATAAGGAAGAATGGTTGGAATGGGAAGGAGGCCACACGAAAATAATTGATTACATGAAAACAAGGAATCCAAGAGAGTTGAAATCAACTCCAAGAAGAATAAAATTTGCAGGGGATAATTATGATCCCAAGAAGTATGCATATTGGAGCATATTAAGCATTACATGGCCGGCGAACACACAAACGCGGAGGTCAGATCGTTAGCGGAAGCTGAAAGGGGAATCCCGGAGTGTTACGTGCCCAAGCCATCACCAAGATCAATTAATATTAATTAATTGAACGATCAAATCACTGGCACGAGACTGGAATCGTAACCTCCGTGAAGAATTGAACCAGATGAAGGCAGTTTCAGCCCTGGAAACTGCAGTTTTAAAGTAAAGGTCGCTCCGTGGATTTGAGAGAACTATGTTTTGAGAGGAAAACCTTAAATAGAGCATGAAGCCATGGAGAAGTCAGTCGATTTGGAGAGCTCAGACCGGGAGGGTGCTGTCCGTCCGCTCGAGAATTTATAGACAAAGGCCGCGCAAGTACAAGTGAAAATGTATTATCAAGTCAACCGTGAGAATTCACGTGGAGAGAAGGTTACTCCAGCACGTTCGAATATTGTGAACAAAGGCCGCGCAAATGAACAAACTATCTGTACAAGTGTGTAAAGGAACATTTGGATGTTTAATCTAAAGTCTATAGAAGTGTTTCAGTCGGGAAGATGTTCTTCAGTACTGAACTGATTGGACGAAATTACGAGTGCGCAGATGCCGTAATAAATAATAGAAGCCAAGTAAAGCTTATAATTATGAAGCCGCGCAGTAAGTAAAATAATGTGGTATGAACAGTAAATTACACCGTCATATTGGGTAATTTTGTAAACTGCGCAAGTCATGATCTATTTGTCAACAATGGTCACACTATATCCATTATTATAGATCATGGGATGGGAAGGATATCACAGGCATTGTGATCGTATTAAAGTACAGACAAAGACACTGAGGATAGATAACGTGGAGGAACATTCACACTAGCAGCCGTTTGAACGAGTGTCAGCCAGGATCGCGTTTGATAGAGACTTCCATTGGAGTTAGATGTCGGAAATCGTGTCACCTGCAACTCTGTTATCACGCAAATATGAAATTAATGAAGCAAATCGTGTGAAAAAGTGTATGTGTAGTATAAATTTTAATGTATGTCAGTGTTAAAAATATTATGTTGTATGATAAAATATAGTGTAAATGGGTATTTCTAAAGTGAAAATGTGTATTACGAATGTGAAAAGTGTATTGTGTCCACAAAGGAAATATAACGTATCCATCATGATTCATCAGTAAATGCCAAGATGGTGGGTTATATGTGGTGTCATAGGATTCGACCACCAGAACATAATGTGAGTACAAATTCCAATGATATAATGTACAAAGCTAGCGATACGATACGTATTTAAGTCAAAATCATGTCAAAATAGGTATTTGGAAGTAATATTTATACGAGCTTGCATTCCTCGTATATGCTATAGAAGCATTTGCTAATTGAGAATGATTTGGCTTACAGCTGATTTGCGTAAGACCAAAATAAGTCTAATGTTAAAGTTAAACAGTAACTTTATGAGTGAGAAAAGTCGAAATAATGAAATATTCAGCATGGTTGCATGAAGTGATAAAATTGTATCAAATCCCAGGTTTTTACAAGGTAAAGGTTATATGTAAGAATGATGCCCTAATGTGTCAGAAATTAATGTTATACATGATCAAATGTAATGAGTGTAGGGAATCACGCAGTAACTGTTGTAATGTAAAAGCCAGTACAAATTCCAGTAAAACTTATACCAGTATGATAAGGGATGATAAAAATCACTAAGCACGCCAGATGGAAGGGAAACTAGAAGTGTCATATGATCTGTGATATACCAACAGACTTAGTATTTATGCCGCTGATATGCGAGCAATTTAAGAGTAAAATCAAGATGATTACATAATTAATGCAAGGAACGTTTCTAGGACATTGCCAGGACCATACGGGCTATTCTATCATTTATGTACTTGAGTACCCTTAAGGGGCGTGTAGGGGATGGGTATAGAATCAATTTGAGACAGGGGACCTGGGGTCGTAATGGCCTTCTAACCCCAGAAAACAGGTTTGTTTCAGGCCCTCCGCCCCGTAAACTAGGGAAGCGCGCCATGTGTTACTCTGAGGTCAGGCACTCTTTCGCTGTCAACGGTCTTGGCGCGACCACCGCTCAACGCTGCGTTAATCGACAGGATATCGTCGAGGCGTGGTGCCACGGTGATCCCAGGTTCGTTTCTCCTGGGGTGCCATGCCTTCATTTTTTTCGTTTTCTTTGTTTTTAAAGGGGAAGAAGGGGGCGTACTCACAGTGCGTGTTTATTCTGTGCTGATTTTTTAAAACTATCGTTGATTTTGTAAATTAATTGCCTTTTGATTATTAGTATCAACGAGTTACGTGTGTTTCTGTAGTAGTTAAAGACGACGAAACTATCAATTGGCAAGAGGAATGCAGCTCTCGGCTAATGCAACGTTGAGCGTTGGTCGCGCCAAGACCGTTGACAGCGAAAGAGTGCCTGACCTCAGAATAACATATGGCACGCTTCCCTGCTTTACAGGGGCGGAGGGCCTGAAACAAACCTGTTTTCTGGGATTAGGAGGCCATTCCGACCCCAGGTTCCCTATCTCAAATTGATCTTATACCCATCCCCTACACGCCCCTTAAGGGTACTCAAGTACATAAATGACACTCTGTATAGCCATGGGGCAAACCGTTGTATTGACGATAGCGGATGGAGACAGACAGGCGTCTGAGCTACCATACCAGCATCATGAGGGCCATTGAGGAATAACGTTTGCCAACTAAATGAGCTACTCCTTGTAATGATCCGCATTGTGATGCGAGAATCTATTTGTACGGAAGGGTCAAGGACGCCTTACCGAGACTTTGTGCGTAAAAGTGGCAAGCAGTAAGACCACTAGACCACGCCATTAAAAGCCGTATGCCGTTCCCCAAGACTTTCGTGCCTAGTAAAACCCATTCCGTTGCTATATTATCTTGTTGAGCCACGTTGAGCCAATTAATGTTAACCTGTTAATAGGATGTTAAATATTTGGATATCCAGTTCGTAATGATGGCATAGTTTCGCCTGATACTAGAAGCAGAGTGAGAGTGCGATTTTAAAAATCTTGTTGGTGTTGTGTGAATGAGTAATGAGACAGCAGGGGGCGAGAAAGCTGATCGACTGAGGGTCAGACGAGGCGGCCATCAGGGTTTCAGGCGACCCAGGTATGAAAATGAAAATCCACAGCCTGCTTCCAGTCTCCGACCGGGTCAGGAATGGAATGAATGAAGCCCCTATCTAGCGGCGAGGATATGAACTGTGCCGGCTGCCGAGGCCTGACGCACTCCTCTGGGGCAATGATTAAATGAATGATAGATGAAATGAAATGAGAGTGGAGAGTGTTGCTGGAATGAAATTTTGACAGGGAAAACCGGAGTACCCGGAGAAAAACCTGTCTGCCTCCGTTCTGTCCAGCACAGATCTCACATGGAGTGACCGGGATTTGAACCACGGACTCAGCGGTGAGAGGCCGGCATGCTGCCGCCTAAGCCACGGAGGCTCCCGACCCAGGTATAAGCTATTGTATTCAATGCGGGTGGTAGTTTTACGACCAAACCCTATTGTAAAGTGTACTGGAGACTGCGATATCAAGGTCTGGCATTTTAATTAATAAGAAATTGCTTATTTTGACGGCAGAAATCTATTCTTAGCATTATAAGGATGTTATATCCATCTTTTAATTGTTGAAATCGAGTGATATTTAACAAAGTTAGCTGTTCTTAACACTAACTACGCTAAGAGGCAACTGACACATTATTTGAAGTTTAAAACCCAGTCTGAGATGCATATTTGCATACGGGTACGGCGAATGTGGATTTGATGCAAACATAACTATAAATCGACTTATATTTTGAACGACTTACAAGGGAAGTCTCTGAACCGGGGAATCTCGGATCTTGCTGGAACTTTGCAGATACGTTGCGTGAGCCCAACTAGGCAGAACCGTGAAGAAAAATGTTTCGGAAATTAACTTCCCCTTCTACTAGATGAAAAATTAAGATTTACACGTTTAAATTGGCGTGCCAGTGGCGTGAGCTTCATTGGCTGCGTCAGAGGTTGCTTCCCGGCCTACGGTGTACAGTCACCGAATGAGAGGCGACAGACCCGGCATACGCTTATATCCGTATACGGAGAGTGTCCCATGCGTTGCATAATGAATGTTAACATTGGAAAAGTTATCTGTTGTCTGGAGGAAAAATATGGAAAATGTATGGAAAGGGTTCTCAGCATTCAAGAACAGGACCTGTTGGACAGTTTGGATGGTTTTGTGCCTATCTGGCTTTCTGGCGTTCGTCTCTTGTAACAAGTGTGTTAGGAATGAGATACAAACAAAATGCTGTTGAGTATTGGAAAAGCGGTAAGAGTCGTCCGCTTTCCTTTTCGTCGGTAAAATGTAAGTTTTACCGTTTTTTTTTTTTTTTTTTTTTTTTTTTTTTTTTTTTTTTTTTTTTTAAGAAGTAAGATAGATTTATATTTGTGGGCAGAGCAAGTGAAAAGGGGCGGCGCCCACCGCGACAAATTGAGCAGAATAACATGTGCCTTAAAAGCCCAATTTGACATTGCCCATCAGAATAATGACGTCATATATGACGTGACAATTCAGCAATGGGCTATGCTAGCTGCGCAGGACGTAAAATGTACGGGGTTTAAAGCCGGCCATTCCTGGGTGCAGCACTTTAAGGATCGCTATAATATAATTTCGCGAAAAATAGCAACTGTAATGATATCAAAGAATGACCATCGAAAAATGGATATTATGTCAGCAGCAGAAATATTCGTAGAAGAGGTTACATCGGTTCTAGATTCTCTCGGCCCTGGAAACGTACAGTATGAACTGTAATAGTGATCAAAGTGGGTTCAATTTGGAGATGTGTTCGGGTAGGACACTGGCTATAAAAGGGTCGAAAACGTTTTTCTCCAAAGTGCAAACAGTGGGGGCCACAACGCACAGTTACACAATAATGCCAACAGTAACAGCAGCGGGCAAGCTGCTTGGACCTCTCTTCATAACTTTGAAAGTACCAAAAGGTGTGTTTGGTGAAAGGGTGAAAGAAACTATGATTGCACATGACAATATTTACGTTGTTCCCACAAAATCTGGCAAAATGGGATCCGCACAATTGAAGTATTGGTTTCATAATGTTTTCAAACAGCATGTACCGTCTGGCAATGTGGCACTCCTTCTGGATTCCTTTTCTGGACATAATCGTTAGAAAGTGAAGAGCGCATACGACTGACGATTGTCCCTCCTGGGGCCACAGCTTATTGTCAACCATCGGATGTATACGGCTTTAGGATCTGGAAAAGCTTTGTCCGTAGATTTTCGAACACCGTTCGGTTATTGAATTTTGACATCAATTTGGCCCAGAGAAATACAATCTTGAAAATGCAGTCTCTGACCACCAAGTGTCGTCCTCTTGTTTTACTTCAATGTGACAATACGCATGGTACCGAAATCAGTATCCGTCCGACAATCCCGAACGGTTTTAACACCCTGTGCCATATTGTTTCGATATCAGTGCAATACAATGTAGTACTTGCACTCGCCCGTGTCTTATACGGTGAGGATGGTGTAAAAGCAGTATGTGTTTCCAACATTATTACCACGAACATCACTGTTGTCAGAACTATGTGAAATAGCGTGGTCTCTTACTCACGCGTGTGACCATTGGTTCAGTTTACTCTGTGTTGTGTTGTAATTATATGTATTTGTGATACTTTATATTGCATGATTAATAATAAAGCACGACGTGCAATATTTGGTAAAGATGCAACATTAATGTCCCTTGCTGCAGCGAAGCTTATGAGCGCGAGTACGGGAGGGCAATCGTTTGGAACGTGATCTTTTGAGCCACCAATCAGGAGTGAGGCACACTCCCGCTTGACCAGCGCGCACAGTTCAAAATTGTTGTTCTTACTGCCGTCTATGGTGGGTACGAGTTAATTTCCGAAAGATTTTTCGTCACGGTTCTGCCTAGTTGGGCTCAAGCAACGCATCTGCTAAGTTCCAGCAGGATCCGCGATTCCCCGGTTCAGAGACTTCCCTTGTTAGAGACGTATAGTATCTTTATAGCATACTAGCATTGTTTATGTAGACTAGGAAGGTACTGTTGTTAGCGTTTGTGGAGAAAGCGGAGGAAGGAAACAATACACAGAATTAAAGTACATTGTTGTACAAGTAACCTATCGCAACAATGGATAACGCATTGTTGAACCATGAAGTAAAGTAAATATTCCATTAGCACTATGGATAGTCAAGCAATAAATACTGTAACGTCAATAATATTGAAGTGCTATTTGTGTACAGTTGATGCCATGTTTATTGGATTTGTTTTGATTATTATTATTATTATTATTATTATTATTATTATTTAAGTGATGTGCATAAGAAATGGACATTTGTCAAATGACAAGAGTGCATTACCATAAATGGAACTGTTTAGTGAAGTGTAGAATGAGGTGTATTGAGACACCAGAGGTAGATTCATAGACTCGCAGGAAGAGATGTGGCAGCATGCCTGGTGAGGTCGAATTGCGATCTCAGCTGCGGACCGCAGATGATGTAGATTAGCATTCAGTGTCCATTTGCCATTATCATCTGTGGGATCCAAAGTTTATTTTGGTTATTTTGGGATTAATTTAAATGTAATTATTGGTGTGTAATATCCATGATTTAAGATTAAATACTGTATTTTAGGAAGTTGTTTACCCTTCTCTTGTAGAGTAGTACCTGGTAGTATTCGGATCCTGAATATGTGTTCGCACTGTGGGGAGACGCACCATGCCCCGAAAGGACAGAGCCAGTCGGGATGTGAATACATGTTCTCCACATGATGTCGGATGGGTACACTATATTCATTGTTGAACATGAGATCAAGATAAAACAAACTGATTTTAATAAATAAATAAATAAATGTTATAAAAATGTAATGTTTGATATATTGCCAGATAGTTAAACAAAAAAAAAGATGAAAGATATGTAACATGATGATGAATCCGACCTTCAGCGATTCTATGAATCATTACTCTCCAAATTGTCCTGTGCCACACTGCATCCTTTAAGAATCCCGCTGTAACGTACACCAGCATAACGAAAGTTCTAGTTTGGCCCCTTCCTTTTTCCGCATTTACTGTGTGTTCAAACATTTCATTTTAACGAATTTCGTACTTTCAGCATAACGAATAAAATTTTGCATATTTGCCTATATGTAAATTATTATTTTAAAATTTATAACTGAAATTCATACTCCGATATGACAAAATGTCAGTATTGATCTCAGTGAGTGTTTAGGCCTAATAGCGAATAATGTATAGAAAGGTTTGAAGCCATTTGATGTGTTGTCTAATTATCAATTAAGTGATTAAATGACCAATGCTGTGGACTGTTTCCATGTAAATACAAACACTACATGAAAATTAATTTCACTCATTTTTTTTTTTCTTTTCCATCTATGATTTCTATTTCTTTTGGTAGGACTTCTGACATGACTAGTGAGATTTTCATAAGACCAAAAGAGTAACATGTTCTTCTTTTTTAGGTTTTCACTATCTCTTAGTTATGGTAGTTAAAATTAACACTAGATAAGTAGGCAACCAACATTTTTTTTGTAAATGGTGACATTAATTTTACATCAAATCTTATATTTTATTTCTGGTTAGGGAATAATTGGGATTGGATTTTCAGAACCCCACCTTATCCTAATTCACCCTGAGATTACATCCTGTGCTTGACCAAGCTTGATCACGCACATCACCTCATATGTGCCATTAATTCCGGGTTAGGAGATGAGAATGAACTGATGGATATGACTAAAAACTTACCAATTCAGTAATTTCCCTGAAATTTGTAGGGCAGTTGGCATTTTTCTTTTTACACACAGTGGTACATTCTCTACAACTCCCATCAAAGAAGGCAATTATACTGAAGTAGGTTTCCATTTCATAATTACCTAAATATTTGTGATAATCAGTATCTTCCCTGCAGAGAAAGAAACAGAACAAACATTTAGTACACTGACACTTTTTATAGTGATGCTCAACATTAAATTTTATACTCCAATATGCATGATGATGGTGATGGTGATAATTGTTTTAAGGGGCCTCTATCTGAGCTATCGCCCCCTAATACTGAGGATGATAATGAAAATGATCACTTCTACTATCATACCATACTTGCATACTGGTACAAGAAGAATACCATAAAAAATAAAGACAAAAAACCCAGAGATAAAAGAAATGCCCTCACTCCTCAAAGAATAAATGGTGATGAGGACATTGGAAGAAAGTATGTTTATGAAAGAGTCAGAAAGATCTTGGGTACATGAGAATGCAAAGTACTGCAGAAGATATAATATAAAGAATGCCAAGTGAAGAATCTGGACTAACGCAGAACTGTATGAACTTTACAAAAACTCATCAACCACCACAGATTATTAAGGCAAGGAGGTTATGGTGGTTGGGACATGTACAGTACAGAGAATGGATGACGAGAGACTACCGAAGAAGGTGCTAGCTACAGAACCAGGGGCCAGTCAGTGGGATTACGGTGGCAGGATGATGTAGAGGCAGACTTGAGAAGGTTAGGAGTGCGGAATTAGAGAAGGCTGGCAAAAATGAGAGATGACTGGAGATGATGAGGCCCATACCCTACATGGGCTGCAGTGCCGGATAAGCAAGTAAGTAAGTAAGCAAGTTCATAAAGTCAGAAAGAACAGGAAAGGAAGTGAAGTAGGGTCTGCCTCGAAGACACTGGGAAAGGATTAGGACCCGGCTCAGGAATCCCTTAGGGTCACAAATTCTGCTTACTAGCTGTGAACTCTTGAAGATATAGCATCAGTTGATATTGCTCAGGGTAAAACCATGCATGGTGCCTACACACACCTTGTACGACAGGCAAGGGGAAACCATAAGTGTATTCAAACCCTCCCATACGGAAAAGAAGGAAAATAGCAAGAGTTCTGACCCCTACATAAATGAGGCTACCAAGAAAGAAGTACAAGGGCCAGTAAAGATGTTGTTACTAATAATTCATTTGAAGGGCTCGGTCATCAGGCCTGGGGCCAGGTAAGACAGTAAAATGAAAGAAACAGTAGGCCTCAGGCACTCTTAATACCATCGGGGTAAGAGAACAGGAGTTGAGACCAAGGTTAGTTGAAAGGATAGATGATAGGTGTCACATTCACCAAACCATAGTTTCTCACCCTTGAAATATAGTTGTTGTTGTTGTTGTTTCCTATGACTAGCCCGGATTCCAATCCATCAGCTTTCTTGCGTTCCAATAGAATTGTGTGAGGTTTCCTGAAGTTCTAGCAGTCACATCAAGTTTGTTGCAATGTAGCAGGTGCCCCTTATCCATTTTACTTCCAGGTTCGTGACAAAGTATGCATTCTTCAGATCTCAGGATGTTGATTCGTTTCAGATGAGCTGCAAGGGAGTCATGGCCAGTGTTAAGTCTGAAGAAGGCTACAGCTTCTCTTCTTTGTGTTAATTTATATTGATCCCATTTAGCATCAATGTCCTTCCATAATTTGGTTTCTGCTGTTTTCTTTGCCATTTCTTCATACCAGTTTTTGATAGTATTTTTCAAGATCCTTTTTGCTGACATAAAATCAGTCTGACTGACAGGTTGTTGTAATTTGGTACCTTTTTTGCTAATCTGTCTGCCTCTTCATTACCTGCTATTCCAACATGAGAAGGGATCCACTGAAATAAAATCTGTTTGTGGAGTCTTTGAAGGGTTTTTATCATACAAAAAATTTCTTTCAGATCTTTATTTTGAGGCTTATAATTAGACGAGACGGCTTGGATGGCTGCTTTTGAAACTGTAATGATAACACATTTTTGATAATCAATGTTTCTGCCTAATAACTGATGGAGTGCATGTGAAATTGCTCTTATCTCGGCATCAAAGTTTGTTTTGTTTTGGCCAACTGGGAAGTAGAGTGAGAAGAGCGATGAATGTATTCCTGCTCCAGTTCTATTTTCTTTGTCTTGTGAGCCATCTGTAAATATTTTTAGCCATTGATTAGACAGATATCTTTCTTCTATTGTACAGAGGGACAGTTGTTTTAGATCATGTGGTGAAGAGTCTTTCTTGCAGACCTCTTCTAGCAAAGTAAGATCTGTAGTCACTTGTATATATTCAATGGGGTTGACTGGCATACAGAGTGGTTCAAGTTTTATTTGCAGATTGCTCTTATTGATATATTCTTTGGCGAGACTTAAGGGATATTTTTGTATTTTAAGATTGGGGCTAGAGACTGGTTTTTTGATCCATGTCATTTGAAGTAGTCTTTGTATACTGAGATATGCATTGGCTGTTTGATGTTTCATCTCTTCTTCGATTGGTAAGTTGTGGGTATATAATTGCAAGGTGGTTACAGGTGTGGTTTTTATTGCGCCTGTTATGATTCGTAGGGCATTATTCTGACACCTCTCGAGGCGATCAATGTTTGACTGGGGTGCTGTAGAGAGTACTTCACTACCATATTTTATGATAGGTTTGATGTAAGTATTGTAGGTTTTGTTGAGTGTGTCTTGAGTGCTCCCCCAAGTAGCTCCTGCTAGTCTCTTCAGTAATTTCATCCATTTGCTTACCTTATCCTCCACATGTTGTATGTGTTTGGTCCAGTTCAGCTTCTTGTCCATGATGATACCTAGGTACTTTGTACTTTCACTTTTTGGAAGGTCTTGATTACTGAATTTGAGATTGAAAGTTAGATTGTGGTGTCTCAGGGAGAAAAACTGGTATACTGTTTTGGTAGTATTGATTTCCATATTATTGTTTTCAGTCCAGCTTTTGAGTTTTATAAGTGCCTGGTTCATTCTGTGTTCAAGAAGCATTTGCTGATTTGGGCTGTTACGTACTGTAGTCCAAATGATAACATCATCTGCAAACATGCTGATATTCACACTACCTACTTCCTTTATTGTTTTTGGAAGATCATTGATGTACACATTGAATAAAGTTGTGCTTGATACAGCTCCTTGTGGGAGGCCTAGTTTTGATTGCTTACAACCTGAAGTTTTGTTGTTGTAACGAACATTGATCATTCTTTGGAAAAGGAATCTTGAAAACCAGTTTAACATACATCCATTTACTTTGAAGTTGATAAGCTTCTTTAGCAGCATGCTTCGCCATACAGTATCATAGGCTCCTTTAAAATCGATGAAATCTGCAAGAACACTTTCACTTTTGTTAAATGCTTCTTTAACAGCTTGTGTAAATCTCCTTATTTGGTGGGAGGAGGACCTATTTTGTCTAAACCTTGAAATACAGTTCACTGTTTAAAAACCAGCTCAGGAATCCTTCATGGTCACCAACTCCTGAATATACCAGTCATGAGCCCTTAAGGGTGTAGCACTATCTAGGATGCACCATAGGTGATGGAACTGCATACACCTTGTCTCCTTGAGGGCCTTGAGCAGAAGTTAGGAGATACCATTGAATAGAAAAAGGGGAGGTCTTATCGCTCAAAGAATGAGTGATCAGGAATGATGACCATAATACTGTTGGGTTTGGGAGGGAACAAGAATTGACCCAGGAAGGTCGATAGGAAAGAAGTTAGAGAGGAGCCCGGCACGAGAAAGTGGAATCAATGCCGGACTCAGCTGGTATCGTGTGGCCGCCAACCCTCATCCCACAAGCTGTGGGAGTTGAGTAGATGGCAAATAAATTATGACTTCATGCAAGAAATTGATGCAACTTGTTGAATTTTGAAATAACACTTACCTCTTTAGAAAATTAACAATTTGGGTGTCATCAATATCAACCCGTTCACATACAGAAACAGCTGGAAAAGATGTATTCCAATCCAAGTAATCAGTTTCCATGGAGAAACTGATAGAGTGGTACTTGTAAGAATTGTACGAGGCCATGGTCAGACTGTATGTACCATAGCAGGAGAGAACCACTGCTACAAGCCAGAACAGTCTGTGAAGAAAGAGTAAAACTCTAAAGCATTATATAGAACCACAGTGTCATTGGATGATGGTGGCCTAACATCTAGGTTATCAGCCCCTAATGGTTGGGGTATAAATGAAAGATGGTATAATGAAAACTAAAACTAACTACAGACTTAGAACCAACTTATGCACAAGAAGAAAAGGACAAAGAAAAAAGAGAAGCAATAACGGAAATAAAGGACAGGGAAAGAAATGCCCTCAACAGTCGAAGAATGAGAATTGGAGGATTTGGAAAGAAGTAGGGCCATGAAAGAAAGATAGGAAAGGGAAAGAGTCGAGGGCCCACCCTAGAGTCACTGGAGAAAGGGGAAAAGTCGGATCCAGCTCAGGATTTCCTCGAGGTCGATAAGTTCACCTATTAATCGTTATGTAGTCACGCCTCTTTTTATGACGTAAGTAGTCGCGCGGGGTGTTGATAACACCCCAATCAATATTTCATTATATGGCATAAATCTTGTTAATTTTCTCTCAAAATTAATTTTACTAACGCAAGGATTTTGATTTTCAGAACTACAAACGATTGCCAATACCAATCACACATCTTATTTCAAGTGCATCAGTAGGTTTTACATCGTGGTCTCTCGTATAATTCCCTGAAATGCTGTCTACATAAATCTTTGTACCGCTAGTAATTCCGCTAACCATAAAACCATCAATGAATAAATCGAGCAGTGTTTTGAAATATTTTGCTCAAGCCATGTCTCCAGGGCTATGTAAAACAATACTCTGATAACAAGTTCCAATGTTCCTACGCGATGGATTTTTTCCTCTTTGGAACTTTATCCTTACTTACACGATGATTCCTACCCTTAACTGAATTATTTCCAGAAAATGAACCATTACTGCTATTGCCATTATCTTGTCCATAATCTTCGCCATAGTCACTTTCTGTCTTAGTAGCGCAGGCATGACAAAGCTCTACACAAGAGATGTCCAAACAGCACGCCGGCGGGCTTCTGGTGCGGACGGCTTTGCAGCATTGGTGGAGGAAGACTATATGTTTGTCTCTCTCACTCACTTTCCCGTCTCACTCCTGCCCCTACTGCCTTCGAGTCGTCCAGTTGCAAAACTCATTTAATCCACTTGTGAATAAGGATCATGTCATAAAATTATGAATTTAATTATTTTATTATATTTTATTTTACTTTATGTTATTTTGTTTTGCTTAATTTATTTTTTTGGTTTTATTTTGATTTTATTTTGTTTTATTTTATTTCGTTTTATTTTGTTTTGAATTGTTTTATTTAATTTTTTGTTCTGTTTTGTTTTATTCTATTTTGTTTTTATTTTGTTTTGTTTTGTTTATTTTGTTTTATTTGGTATCGTTTTATTTTGATTTTGTTTTGTTTATTTTGTTTTATTTTGATTTTCCAGAAAACAAACATAGAAACAAAAACATAAAACACGAAGCAAAAAGAAAAATCAAAAACAAAAGCAAAAGCAGAAATCAAAAAACAAGAAACACAAAGCAAAAAGCAAAATTCAAAAAAGCAAATACAGAAAACAAATACAAAACCAAAATCAAGAAAGAAAAGCAAAAACTAAAATTCAAAAGCAAAAGCACAAAGCAAACACAAAACCAAAAACACATAGCAAAAAGAAAAAAGTAGAAAACAACAAACACAAAAGATACGCGAGGCAAAGTTCAGAGAAACGTTTGTCATGAAAATGATTCTTATTCACAAGTGGATTAAACGAGTTTTGCAACTGGACGACTCATATGTTTGTCTCACTCACTCGCTTTCCCGTCTCACTCCTGACCCTACTGCCTTCACTGTGTGGAACGTCAAATGGTCGCAGAGCAGTATTCCTTACCTTGCTATGTTCTGTGCGCTAGCAATCCACACTTCACTCGGTCAGATGCTGAACATTACACTAGAGCTATTATTCTTTTATTTACCTTGCACTAGTAATTGCATGGTAATGTGATGACACTTCAGGTATAAAGAAAGCTCATACTACTATCTCAAGGTTCCTATGAAAAGTACTCAAGGCTATAAGTAGCTAGCTAACCTGGATCATTATATGCAGCCAAATAAAAGCACATGGGGCATTACTAACACCCCCCACAACTACTTAGGAGTTAGACAACAGAGGAAAATCACTGACGCCGACTCCGACAAAGGTAGCCCTCATGGCCGTAAACACATCTGCGCTGAAGAGTCTTTAAGTGAAATATGATGTGTCGTGAAGTTAGTTAAAAATAGATCCTTATCCAATTTGGTATTGGAAAACTAGTGTTTTAAGTGTTGTGGAACAAGATACCAAAGATTCATGTTTGTTAAAGCTATTATGGAAGAGATTATGATTGTTGTTCTCAGTGTGTTTTAATTGCAATATGTGATTAATGTTATTCATCATGATGATGACCATCATTTTACATTTTCCAGCTGACACTGGGTGGGAGTTAATATCGTTCCTCTAAATTTTCTTCTGTCCCTCCATCATTTCTCATCCAACACAGTGTTCTAGTTCAGATTTCATTTTCTATAGCCCTGTTCCTGGTTATGGTCGCCCCTGATATCTTGGTTAAACCCTGACCCTCTTGTGTAGAAGCTATAAGTTATGGGGTTGAAAAAAATACAAAATAGATTGCAAAAAGCTGGTGAAAAAATAAATGTAATGATTGATAAAGACCTACCTTTCAATTAAGTGCCGGCCATTCTCCGTTAAATATCGCAATCCATGTATTGTACTATTGTCTAAATACTCCTTGAAGATATGCCAACCTCCCATGGTGAGGCAAGAATTATACTAGTTTGCATTTTAGTTCATCACAAGGACAGCTTAATCAATATACCAATGTGTTATCAGATTCAGACAAATTGTGGTGGTATGTTTATGCTGAAGTAGGCTGATTACGTTGGTGTACCGTACTGTATGACCAGTTATCTATCTGTAATCTACATCAACATGCAACTGTGTCATTTATAACATATTCTTCCAATACTCAATACCGGTATATCATAAACATTGGAACGAAAGGATGATGTTTAATGGATTAAATGTTGTAATGCGCTCTTGTTGGGATAGGAGGGTAATGTTATAATGCGCCCTTGTTAGAATAGGAGGGTATAAGTCAAAAGAATACCAATTCAATGTAATGAAAATTCCCTACCAAAGAATTACAGTACACATCTCATTTTTGGTATTCTTTTGACTTATACCCTTCTGCCCTCACAGGAACGAATGATTGCAGGTATCACGAATAATAATGATCAATGTGTTATCAGGTTCAGACAATTTGTGGTGGTAATTGCTTTATGCCGAAGTAGGCTAATTACGTTTTGGTGTACCGAACTGTATGACCAGTTATCTATCTGTAATATACATCAACATTCAACTGTGTAATTTATAACATATTATTCCAATACTCAGTATCGGTAAATCATAAACATTGGAACAAAAGGATGATGTTTAATGGATTCAAGTTATAATGCACTCTTGTTGTGACAGAAGGGTATAAGTCAAAAGAATACCAAATCATTGTTATGACAATTCCCTACCAAAGAATTGCATATCACATTTTTGATATTCTTTTGACTTATACCCTTCTGTCTTCACAAGAACGAATGATTACAGGTATCACGAATAACAATGACGATGATGATGATGACGATGATAAGAACTATAAATAGCCTAATTGAATAATTACACAATTACATTCTCATTTAATGGTCATATTGACTGATTAAACATTGTGGTTGTTTCATTTGTTAGATATGATGGTCATATAGCGCAGCGTACTTGGGTGTGAGTAGAATTTGTCTGGTAACCTATGTAATTGTGGTGTCTGTAGCAGTGAGTGAATTTGTAATTAAGGCAAGGATTGGGAAGGGGGAAACCAGAGCCTTAAGTTAGGAAACATTCCGACATTTGCCTGGAGTGGAAGTGGGAAACCACTGAAGACCACTTCTGGGATGGCTGAGATGGAAATTGAATTGAACCCTCCTCTTCTTAGTTTTGCCTCATGAAACTGAGGCAGCACTCAGACCACAATTAAATTTCTTGGCAGAGCCGGGGATGAAACCCGGACCTCCAGGGTGACAGCCAAGAACACTAGGTGCTACACCAGGGGTGGATGACTGATTAAACACATTATTTCTAACATCTATAATGTAGGCTATTACATACCGTACCATAATACTCTACATTAGCCTAACAACTAGCCGTGCAAGGAAGACCTTGAAATACAGACATTGAAGGTTTGAATCCTGGCACTGATGAAGGCCTTCCAGAGTGTGGTATTTCCATTCCTTCCAGGCACAGGTATCCTATTTCAAGTTCCCGGGCACCTGCACCAATCCTAGCCATTAGTTACCCATGCAATACAGGTAATCAGATAAATTCAATACACATACAACTACATAGGGCTGATGCCCAAGATGTCCTAAGCCTGTATAATGAATAAACAACAACAGTATTCTACATTATAAACAATCAATTACTTCAACAATAAGGATAAATTATACATTTCACAGATGAAGTTTTTAATCAATAATCAATAATCAGAATGCTACTCATAATTTAATTATAGTCGAAATCATGAATCAGCCAAGATAGTACTTTGTTTTAAATTATGTAATGATGATGATGATGATGTAGATGATGATAAATGAATAATTAATGTGGATGAACTACCTCGTGTATGATCCTTTAGTGATGTATCTCTTACACCTAATAAATGATTATGTTAATTCCTATTAGGAGCTTGGGACATCGTGATCATCAACCCCATATATTTGGTTGTTTGTGAGTTCAATTTGTCTGATAACCCGTGTGTCGGTGTTGACTGTAGTAATGTGTGTAACTGCAATTATTTAGGTCGGGAAATGGGATAAATGTCCCCGAACTTGAAATAAGGTATTGAACTCGAATTCAGCCTAGCTTAAGGCACTGACAGAGCCGAGGATCAAACCGACTGGCGAACCTAATGATGCAAGAAATGGAATTTAGGAATGGAACAATATTTTATTCACACAACTATTTTAGGAGGTGAATGGAATATACTGATGAGTTTCTGGAAAATTTTGGAGCATTTTGAAAGAATTAAATTTGGGAATATTTCAGTGAATATTATTTTAACCAAGAGAGAGTCCAATCTTCAGACACTGGAATATGACCAAGGCTTCAAGTTACCAAGCCTAGGACCGGTTTTTTTTTGGCCGAGTCGACAATAACAAAATTGTGCACACGACACTTTGATGAGAGGCTAGAACAATGAGTTTTTTCTTGATAACTCAGGAGCCAATCAGAATGAACCACAAAATTATTGAGGGAATCGCTATTATATTAAATTGTAACATATAAAGTGATATTAGCACTTCTACAGTTGCAGAAGACGAAGTGATATTGTATTATCATAAGAGAATTAAATATCAAAGGATAGAAGGGAAGATATGAGCGAATTACAGTAATTAGGACCGTGTTTGAGGCTAGACCGCCATTTCAGTCAGGCACGAGCGCGGCAGTCAAGAGTGCAGAAGTCATTCCTTCTTAGCGACGTTTACGGAGAGGACCTGTGTAACTGAGCGCCCCAGTGGAGCTCACATGATAATTGAGGCACGGCAAGGAGATTCAGACTTGACCGAGAGGAGACACCGCAATTGCCGAGGAAGAACAGGAGATGCTGGCACTAAACGAAAAGTATTCATTTGCAACTAGAAGCAACACTTCATAATTCAGCACATAACAGAAGAAGTCTTCAATATTTAAGCATTATACTTCTACAACATTTAGTAGCACAGTAAACACCGACTGCTACATAGAAGCTTTTATTCTACAGCATATTAATCACGCATTTACGATGATAAAGTCTACAAGTCAGGGGGGATGTTCCCAGCTTACAATTGTTAAGAAGATTGCAATGAAGCACTAAGCAATGGAGGGAGGTTAGTCTACATTCACGGAGTGGAAATTCAGAGTGGACCGGACAACCATGAGTCGATGATTCTACGACTGCAGTTTCATCATGCAGTAACCTGAATTTACCTACAATAATACTACACAGACGTCCACTACCAATTTGGGAGATGTCAACCAGAGACTTCAACCTACAATGATGACGAGATACTACACGAGGCCAGACGACAGAGGAGTTCGTTTGTTCCGGAACGAGTTACCAGATTTTATATCGAGAAGTTAGAAGACCCGTTAGAGAGATGTGAGCCCACATGCCCAGGTGTTCACACAGCCGTGGAGGAAGCCGCACAGCTCATTCGCAGGCAGCAAGCAGGGACCCGTTTCCAGGCGTACGACGTACGCGTGCCAACGCAGGAGAGGAACATCTTGAATATCAGGCCAGGTATCATGACAGCAGCTCATCACGAAGGTAGAAGAATGATTGTTCTAATATCTCAGTAGTTTGTTGTATTTTTGGGGGTATTTCAGATGTGACCAACTTATATGTAGATTTTCTTTACTTATAACCCATGTTATTATATTGTCGATTTTAGAAATTTAATTGTAAATTTTATGCTACGTCAGCGTGTGTAGTTTTTGACGTATTTTCATTTGTATTCGGATTTTTAATATTCCGTATCTGAACTTTTAAGGAAACGTTTTAATTATACTCACTTTGAAACGAAACTGTTTTATAATTGGAATGCTTCGATAAAAATGCGTAACAACCTACAGATTGCGTCAATATTGCTAGATCGCATCGTTATATAGAGAAAGTATTAGTGTAATATGCTAAAACATTTGTAATAAACATTTTAATGTGTCATAATGTAAATGCAATATTAAAAAAAAAATGGAGTATAACAATTCCAATATCGGAATGTTATTGTGTGGGCGTGGTGGCTCAGCGGTCTAGCTGTATGCCTCTCACCAAGGCGGTCCGGGTTCGATTCCCGGTCAATGCATGTGAGATTTTCGAAGTGAAATGCCATGTCCTGTGGTTCGGATTCCACGTAAAAAGGAGGTCCCGTGGCTCATGATCTCCAGATTAACGGTCACGTTAAACTACAAGCTTGCTTTTTTTTGGAATGTTATTGTAATATGACCTTATTATAGTCATTGGTAAACAATTATAACGGACTTATAAATGAAATAGGATCATAATGTTGACAGACAGAGTCAAAATGATGCCTAGAATTAGCAAAAATTGTATTGAAATAATTGGTAATTACGAAATCACAGTCCAGGTGATTTGCAGATCAACCTGAGGTCTTATTTGAAATGAAACACGTTTGTAAATTAATAATTGATTCATTAAGGAATACCAGAAAGAGAGGAAATTTATTATTATTATTATTATTATTATTATTATTATTATTATTATTATTATTATTAAAAGCGAAGACGAGCGGACTGTAGTCTACTAATACTAACATTTTTATTGTAACGTGGAAAACATTATGTTGTGAAGGTTTATTAACGAAATGCGTTAATTAAAGTCAAGTGGAATATTGTACAAGTATATATTGAAGTGAACAAAAATGTTATTGATGTTTAAGGAGCACGAAGGTAATTAGTTTGGAGAGGAGTTTGTTGAGAGTGCAGCATGAACAGTATTTCACAGTTTCGTGTTTACTTCGTAGGGTCACAAATTCTTATACTTGTTTGAAATGTATTAAGATGGGTTTTAAAGAATACCGTGCATTATTATTATTATTGTTGTTGAAAGGAAAGGAATGTGTTGAGAAATGTAAGCGTGTAGCTAACGCTCTTGTAAGAAATTGTTCACCGTATAGGGAGGTTGATAAGTGTATTGCCGAGTGGAGCAAAAATGTTTGATACATACAGTATGTATTATTATTATTGTTGTTGAAAGGAAAGGAATGTGTTGAGAAATGTAAGCGTGTAGCTAACGCTCTTGTAAGAAATTGTTCAGCGTATAGGGAGGTTGATAAGTGTATTGCCGAGTGGAGCAAAAATGTTTGATACATACAGTATGTCAAAGAAGTTAACTAACATTAGAGTTTTCATTTGTGTTGTACATGTCAGAAAAGTGTAATTCCGAAATCCACGACGTTTATTTAAGGTAACAGAGTAGTCCCGCATCGTTCTTCAGGTATATCGTAATTTATTAATTGATATGACATTACAGAGCCGTAATTAACTTAATTGTTCGTTACAAAGTTTCCATTTATTGTGACAGAAACCAGTAAATACAAGTAAAGATATTGTTTGTGAACAAGTATTAAGAAAATATTTAAGAAACTAAAACGCAGTAAGATTGTCAGATCACGAAGGATCTTGTATATATGTTAATAGAATACCGTGCTGGACATGGAATTTCAACTTGTATAAATATTTAAATAATTTAATAATTCTTATTCTTATAATGTTAATATTTTTAAGACGATAAGTGTATCATATAGGGTAGTGTTTGTTATAAATTACATTCTTTTTGAGAACAGCTGATTCTATTAGACTGTTCACTGTAACCGAGTCACAGGGTGACTATTAAGCGAAACTTTAATAATTTTATTCACGAATTATATTTTTGGCAACGAGAACTTTGATGGAAAGTTGATAAATAGATAAATGGACTATCTACTGATGTTAATATTTTATTTTTGATCTTAAATTATTTTATTTGGTGATAGGGAATTTTATGTTATGTAATCATTTTATTTAATAAATTCACAGACACTATTTGGTTTGCCTGCCCATTTTTATTGAAACTGATCATCTTTTCATTTCGCAATCGACGTGCGATAATACTGCTAGTTAGTTACTAGAACTCACTCAGTCTCAACTTCACCGGTCACGCTCGAGATCCAAGATTCTCGTCCTACCATCTTGTTATGGATGATTATTTGCTAGTAAATGTGTAACTGATTAGTAGGGTTATTGCATCGCCTGTATGCGCCGAGGGTTTCCTAGTCATACACCTAGTAGGGAGGTGTTGGTTTATTTAGCTGGGTATCGACGTCCTTACAACCCTTTCCATCTCAGCGGATATAGGTGGTGGCTATGCGAGATTCGGGCACAGTATGATCCCAGCAGCATTTTCCTGGAGGGTGTGTGGAAAAATCTAGGGAAAATTCACACTTAGGACCAGGCCCGATGAGAGGGGGCTGTCAGGTAGGGCTGGTGCCCCAGGGCCCGACCCTCCCGGGGGCGCCCGGCGTCCTAGGAGGATGGGTTCGTTTGCAAATCATTTCTGATTAAGGGATTTATTGAAAACCTGTATTACTATTGGTACTAGAGTTGAGAAATGTGCTATCAATGGCAAATGTATTTGCATTCCATATTGCGTGTAGGCAACCGCGCAGATTTTTCTAAGATCAAATATTTGAACTCTGCTTAATTTAGAGGACAATTAAGATGAAGTATTGTCGACTATTAATATATATACAATTTTGTTTTGAGCTGGTGCAGTGACTGTTATTATTATTGGAAATGTCTACGCCATTTATTCCAAAGAGCAGCATCGATGGGCAAACAGGCCCGACGAGAGGGGGGGACAGGCAGGGCTGGTGCCCCGGGGCCCGACCCTCCCAGGGGGGCCCGGCGTCCTAGGAGCACTTATTTTTCAGGACGCGAGATATTTTCCCTTGCGAATCAAGCCCTTTCGCTTTAACGTCTCAGTACCTTTAAACATAAAATTAATTGCCCTCTTTATCTACGACCTAGAAATGACCCCGCCGCGGCAGGACTGCAGGATTTGGCTTCCCGACTGCGGTGTTATTCGTAGTCTTACTCAACAGTCAATAAAAAGGCCCGTTTGTCGTTACAGATGTTCATTCATTTAGGGGCTTGCAACATTCAACCCGTGTACTTGGTTTATAGTAGGTCTAGTATCACTGGCGGGCAATGAACTATTGGCTCGGTTGGGGATGGTTTGCATCAAATAGTACTGTAGATATAAATCAGTATTTGCTGACGCGTTAGTTTTACGGTTTGTTTCTGAAGGCCTCCACGTTATTGAATGAAGTTGACTGTAAAGCAGTAGTTTTCACAAATATTAATGAAGCGAACAAAATAGAAAAAAACAAAAAATATAGACTGAAGGGGAGGCTAATGGTTGTTGTATAATAAGTGAGGTGTATTGGCAACATTGTTGTAACTATTTGTCTTGGAGAGTAAAAACTTAGACCCTCTTAAAACCATCAACTGCTGGGTGAAAAGCGGAGTATACACTGTGCTGTGCTATGGCCTCTCTGACATGATAAATCGCATGTAGTATTCTTAGTTGCCGACTGGGAATGCGTTGGCTGTCGCGACTATTACTGTAATTATTAGGGTTAAGAGTAGGGTAGGTGTCCCTGGACTTGAAATAAGGTACTGCACCGCCATTGGTCTGGAGGGAGTATGAAAAAACATACTCAGGATAGCCGCTGTCAGCGCCCCGATTCGAACCTCCGATCTGTAGACTTGCTGTAGGCCCCAATCACGGTGAGCTACACCTCGGGGTCTTACTTGAAGATGTGAGAGCTTTTACTTCAATATCAGAGAGTCTTTACTATAGCCACTTGTCAATGGTCACCAAATTTTTACTCCAAAATATCCCAAAAATAATCACCCAAATGGCCTATCCTATAACTCAATAACTTGGACCTAATTTTTGCAAACTCCTCCGGAGGAGGGCCCCCGGACCCCACTCTCAGCTTTCATACCCCAAGATCCTCGGTGTGTCCACTCCCCCATAATCTTGGCTTAAATCCACCCATGATGGTCACCAGTCATAGATAGGATTCAGAATTTTTAGGAGAACCTGGCTCTAGTTTTGCTTACTGCAAAGCAATATTAAATTATAAGAAATTCACTGACTGCCAATTTCAAAATATAGTTAAAATTCACAGTTTCTTCTTTTGTGAAAACAATCTACTGATAGCACATAATAACTTGAGTTAAGTATGAGTACTGTACACCTGTGGTTAATTATGAAAATATATTTTGTTTAATGTACAATGATGTCTGATCGCCGTTCAAGATTTACCACTGTTTAGGCTTAGACCCAAGGGCGTGACTCTTCAAGGGCAGCACATTTTAAGAATATCAACATAAAGACACTATAAGTAAAACATATTTTAAAATACGTCATGAAGTTTTGTAAAAATCATGTTTTCAATATGAAAAGAGATCACGTCATATGTCACAGAGGCCGTAGTATTGCACTGTGTACAGTATTCCCTTTCCACGACTTTTAACATGCAGTTCAGTGACCTGAACTTCCTGTGGATTAATGGGTCTTATGACGTAGCGGTGGTGATAGAATTGAGGAGAAAATGAATGTACGGGTTAAAACGATGAATCATGGAAAATATGCATAGAATCACCGACGGTGGAATTCCATCCCACCTGTTTCCGAGTTAATGGACAACAGCTTTTTTCGATGTGAGTATTTTCCCAAAGTTAAATACTGTAAAAGCCATGCAATTATTGGTCCGGTAAATGCAACATTTTTCAAATTTGTGTACGTCAAACGAGCATATTGCTTGTGCAAGTATCACTGAAGTTCTTAAGTTATTGATTTCAAAGAGGATCTGCAGAACTTTAAATCTGAACATTGTGTATGCTTACAGTGCTAGATTTGTCAAACGCCAAAACAGTATATAGCCCAGGAATTTTAGGGTTTAACCTTGAAAAAATGTTAGTAAAGCTGAAAATTGGTACAGTTGTCCTATTTGATGTTCGTAACAATATATTAAAAGTCCCCGGTCTTCCCGTGTCGGCTTCCTGGATTTCCAGCCGTTTGAACTCCTGGAATGCTGGAGAAGTAGGTGCTGTCGCTGGAATGCGCATTGTAAGAGAACGATTTGGCTTACAGTGCTCTAACATGGCTTAAATTAAAGGAGAAAAAATAATCTATAAGTTAATTTATGGGTTGGCATGTTACCGATACTTCCGGTCTAACAGGAAACGAAATAATGCCGCGAAGTTCAAAAACAAATTGCCACGTTTTTCTCTTTTTGACGTTTGTTGGCAAACTATCACGAATATCAAACAAGTCTTCTATAAACGTTCTTGTCGATAAAATAAGCTTTCATTTGATGTATTTATAATCGATGTCTGAATAATAGTTGCCGAGCTATAGTGGTGTAAACAAATGATTGTTACGTCATTTTCTTCTCCGTCTGCGCTACACACACACACTGCGACCGGGACTCGCTCTGATTTTGCATTTGCATTTGACAGGAGCTTCCTTTCTTTATGATAAACTAGCAGTAGTACCCGGCTTCGCCCGGTGGAATGATGATAATATTTCAGTCTCCTTAACACTCAACGTCATAAATTATATTTATTTATGTACCGTATTCATTTCTTACATTATCAAACCTAGTGACAATGTGTATAGTTAAGTCACTATGGGAAGGCTCTGTAAAATAATGATCATTCTCGTGATATTTGTCTTCAGTCCGAGTCGAGATATGTCGTTAGCGGCCCCAGAATTCGTGACATCTCAGTCGTAGAAGACTATATGTGGTGGTGATGAGAAATATAATGGACTTAAAATCTATGTCATTTGCCCGCAATGACGTTGAGGGCGTAACATCTAGGTAATTTGCCCTACTGATCAGGATGATATTGAAAATTACTACATAACTGACATATGAAACTTAGAAAATAATAGAAAAAGTTATTTTTAGGACTCACATTTCGGGAAAGACTTGATTATTTTTTGCCAAAGAGCTCCCACTTAGATCGCTATCTGGTTAAAAGTTTCGTCTTGTTAAGGTTTAAACTGTACGATAAATGTCTGAAGCAATTCCTCCAAGAGAATCTTCCAGATTTCTCAGTCGATATATCGTTAACGTTCCTGAGCATCCAGTTGTCTTTTCTTCTGACGCAAAACATCTTCTACATAGTGATGATGAACATAGAAGCGACTACTGGCACATATAACTTATCAACGAATGGGAAAAATTGATACTTTAAAGGAATGAAAGGAATAAAATAGAAAAGAGATGTACGATATACCATAACACTCGCTGTGAATTTTCTACGTGACCGGCTTACATGTTTCGGTACAGGTTCTCAAGAAGAGGAACCAGATCATTGGCATAAATGAATATAGTAACAGTAGATTAAATAGTATCCTAGACAGATGACACGCAAAGTAACACGGCCTAATATACGATGTAATGGTTGAACGTAAGAGAAATGTTTCATCTCACTTCGCAGTTGTTATTTAATAAATACTAACATGTTTGTAGCTAACATTGAAATTAATGGAGTGCGTTAGGATAAACGATATTTCTTGTTTTTCCCTCTGGTGTATAAATAAATAAATGTTTAGGTGTGCCCACTCTTGAGCAAGCTACGTATAACTGATCATGAGAGAAGCATGGACTTTCCAGATTAAGGCCTGCTAGCTTGAGCGACTGTCCTTGGGCCTTGTTTATGGTCATTGCAAATGCAAGACGTGCAGGGAATTGCAGTCGCTTGAAATCAAAAGGCATATCAATAGGGATCATAGGAATTCGGGGAATGAAGATATCTTCTCCTTTGGCATGGCCTGTCAATACGACTACTACTGAACGGGTATATCAAACTTACAAACTAATGGAAATACACATTTTAAAAATCGCAGGCGATGAAGACTGTGGTGTTACTTAGTAGTAAAATGGACGTAACATCTAGGTCATTTGCCCTTTTTATGAGGATGGTAATGAAAACTCCTGTTGAATTGACACGACAAACTTGCAAACTACCGTGGTAGAAAGAAATATTTCAAAATTCACAGGCGATGAAGAGTTATTGTGTGTGGAGATTAGTGGTATAATGGGCGTAACATCTAGGTCATTTGCCCTTATGATGATAATAATAAGGTAATGAAAAATGACTACTAAACGAACATGGTGTAATTTTAAATCTGATATAGGTAATTCAGATTTCTACCTTCGATGTCTTCCAATGTCTGAACGTTATTTTCTGGCTTAGGCCTATACTCGATGCGTGTAGTGAAAGAGCTTATTGAGTACTGCTCGGGTCCAAGCTGCAAGAACCTGAGAATATCGCAGATGATGACGATATATTATGATGACAGACGTTCGGGTGGGGGTTCCCGGTCCTATTCACATTGACCGGTGAATCACTCATTCTTTCGTAACACTACATTGGTTTGAGCAAAGACGCAATATGAACATCAGCATAGTCAGCAATACCAGGTAACACGGCGGAGTCAAGACATTTCTCTCATGTCACCTCGCGATGAATCAGCAAGCTATTCTCACACCTGCCCCCCCCCCTCCCCTCCCCCTCCGGCCCACCAATGTCTCACAACTTGTGGGACGTGGGTTTGCAACCACGGGACCCCAGCTGAGTCCGGCATTGCTTCTACTTACTGGTGCCGGGCTCCTTTCAGTTCTCTTTCCTGTCAGCCTCCCTTGGTCAAACTCTTGTTCTCTTCCGACCCCGATGGTATCAGGGTATCCGAGGCCTAGCGACTCTTTCACTTTCCCGCCTTAATTGGCCCTTGTCTAATCATTCCTCATAGCCTCATTCTTCGTGGTGTCAGCCTTCTTTTTATTTTCTTAGTATCTCATGTCTTCTGCTCAAGACCCTCAAGGAGGCAGGGTGTGTGTAGCCCCACCACTTCTGGTGCACCCTGAATAGTGCTCATCCTCAAGGGCTCATGGCTGGTGAGTTCGGGAGCTGGCAACCCTGAGGGTTTCCTGAGCGGGTCCGGTTTTACCCCTTTTTTCCATTGCCTTTGGGACGGACCCTGTCCTCTTTCCGGGAATGGAGTGGTCTGTCCGCAATTTCAAGCAGACAGTGTTACTCGCAGGGTACCAAAGGGTAAGTATACACATTTTGGTTCAGATCGGTGAAACGGTGTAGATTTGAGCCAAGGGGTCTAAATGCAGGGAATGGAGTGGTCTGTCCGCAATTTCAAGCAAACAGTGTTACTCGCAGGGTACCAAAGGGTAAGTATACAAATTTTGATTCTGATCGGTGAAACGGTGTAGATTTGTGCCAAAGGGCCTAAATGCAGGGAATGGAGTGGTCTGTCCGAAATTTCAAGCAGACAGTGTTACTCGCAGGGTTCCAGACGGTAAATAACAACTTTTGGTTGAGATCTGTGAAACGGTGTAGATTTGGGCCAATGGGCCTAAATGCAGGGAATGGAGTGGTCTGTCCGCAATTTCAAGCAGACAGTGTTACTTGCAGGGTACGAAAGGGTAAGTATACAAATTTTGGTTCTGAGCGGTGAAACGGTGTAGATTTGGGCCAAAGGGCCTAAATCCAGAGAATGGGGTGGTCTGTCCAAAATTTCAAGTGGACAGGGTTACCCGCAGGGTTGCAAAGGGTAGGTATACAAATTTTGGGTCGGATCGGTGAAACGGTGTAGAAGTATGCCAAAGGGCCTAAATTCAGGAAATGGGGTGGTCTGTCCGAAATTTTAAGTTGACAGTGTTATTCACAGGGTTACATAGGGTAAGTATACAAATTTTGGTTGAGATCGGTGAAACGGTTCAGATTTTGGACAAAGGGCCTAAATGCAGGGAATGGGGTGGTCTGTCGGAAATTTCAAGTGGACAGGGTTACCCGCAGGGTTCCGAAGGGTATGTATACAAATTTTGGTTCAGATCGGTGAAACGGTGAGGATTTGTATACATAACAGACAGACAGACAGACAGACAGACAGACAAACATTGAGCTTTATATATATAGATGAACTGCTTCCCCTCTTTTCAAAGTATTTAACACTTAAACCCACCCCTCTCAAAAAATCCCCCTACCCCAAAAATATTATTATTATTATTATTTAATCGATTGTTCCCCTTGAATACATGATTTCATCTTCTGGCGTTTTCCCGCTTCTGTTCCCAAAATCTCTTCATCCTCTCAGAATGCTCCTTCTTCCGCTCAGCTGTCCACTTTCTTCCAGGCTGTCGTGATGGTCTATGATCAAACTTAACATTTTTGATTTTATTCCTGCACTCGGTGCGGTCCTAAAAAAATTTTCAATGTTGACCTGTTGTAGGTCCCTCTGAACCTCTGTCAGCCACTCCGTGCCACACTTACTCCGTGTTATAACGTTGAGCAATTTCTTCGGCGTTCTGAAATTTTCCATCCTGTAAATGTGTGTATAAAACTGTACTCGGCGTTTTCTGATTACTATTATTACTATTATTATTATTAGTATTAATCTTGATTGGTCACATTGGACCACTTGAGTCGTTCCACAATCACTTCTTCTTTGAAGGTAGTACTGCTTGGTTCTTGCGCTCTTTCCAGTACTTTTTCATTCTTTCAGATCGGGATTTTCTCAACTCATCTGAAATCTCCATAGGCTTTCTATGTGTCATTTCTGCAGAAAGTTTGTGAGTTTTAAGAATGGTGTTAATTTTATTTTCCTCCTTGGCATCTGTTATCTTGAGTCCAACTGCTATGAGATCTTGTTGGATTTCTTGGATCCATTTTCCTCCAGTTCTCTTTCCTAGATTTGTCATCACCAGTTGGCGTACAATTCTGTTTTCTGGAAGCCGTAAGATGTATAATGTATTATTTATCAAATAATTCAAATAATTTATGTTAGAAACCAATTTGTAAACAAAAGAGACTGTTAATTTTATCACAGCAAAGTAAAATGGTGTAACAACATACTGAAAATAATATATACCTGCAAATATGTACGCAGTGAATGCTGCCGGCATGCGTCTGACGTTGGCGGCAAAGCGGCCAAATCGAACGAAGCAGTAACTGTCAGTCTTGCGATAGTCCTTCCATACAGATGCACACGAAGCTCGTTTAGAGAATCGAAGCCCTTTCCGTTGAACAACTCCAGAACAATTTTTTTTCCAGCTATCTTTATATCTTCCTTGGATGCACCAGGCTGATTGAAAACTTCGACAGTTTTCCGAAGATCTTCGTTGTTTTTGAGAATGCCCCATGGACGCTTCTTCCATTTGCTAAAAGTAGCCGAACTTGTGTCACATCCGCTCACGACATGCGCAAATAGCACACAACTTTTCATCTCGCCGATATCTTCCTGAATGTTTGTGATAGGGAAAATCTTTCCAAGAGATTTTGAGTTTCCAGGACTGTAAAAATGGATGTTGTTGTTCTCTCTTGCTTTTGCCAACAACATGCATAGGACATCAATGTCTGACACTTTAACAGTAACAGCATGCTCTTCGGCATCTAGAGACAACGCTACGTCGACAAATAGTGTATCTGCGTCCCCTGTCGCCTGACGAACAGCAACTCCAGCATTTCTAAGCTCCTTTGTCATCGTAGAGATGAACCGTCCCTTGTTTTTGAGTTACTTAGAAAGTCTGCAGGTACAAGTAGGCTGACTTAGCGTAGTGCAGCGTGTAGGTATGGCAACATCTTCGATACGCAGTACAAATTGAGGTTCCAATTTGATTTTCTCTCTGCCCGAATAAACAGCCGAACGATTTCCACTTGCCTGTAGTACTCCGCCCACAGCTTCGCTGTCCGGCTAGCTTCTGACAGAGTCTTCATATTGTCTTCCATGTACTCCATGACCAGAGTTACAACTTGATCTTCGCATACTTCTTGCGGTGTTAGTTTTCCTTCTAAAACCTTTTAAAACACAAACAACGCCCATCGGATCGTCGAGTGGCTTCATACACAAAATGCAGTCTTCAAAACTCATTTTTATTACAACACAATAAATGACACTTATACGGCATAACACATATCGGTCAACGACCAACTGTTTAAAATTTAGAAACAAAGGAAAACAAGAAGCTCCGCCAATTCGATGCATCAATGCTGCGGGCGAACGCGTCAGTTGGCCGCTGAGAAAACAACGCAAACACGGGCTGATTCAGGTCGCGCGCCATTGTTTAAATCTCTGTAGCTCGGCAACTATTACTTTCACATCAATTATGAATACATCAAATGAAAGCTTATTTTGTCGCCAACAACTTTTATAGAAGACTGATCTGCGATATTCGTGATAGTTTGCCAACAAACGGCAAAAAAAAAAAAGAAAAACGTGTCAATTTGTTTTTGAATTTCGCGGCATTTTTTCGTTTCCTGTTAGACCGGAAAGTATCTCTAACATGCCAACCCATAAATTAACTTATCGCTTATTTTTTCTCCCTTAATTTAAGCCATGTTAGAGCACTGTAAGCCAAATCGTTCGCTTTCAATGCGCATTCCAGCGACACCACCTACTTCTCCAGCATTCCGGGAGTTCAAACGGCTATAAATCTAGGAAGCCGACACGGGAAGACCGGGGACTTTTAATATGTTGTTCAGAACATCAAATAGGACAACTGTACCAATTTTCAGCTTTACTATTTTTTTTTCAAGGTTTTGACCGATTTTAGACTAATATTCCTGGGCTAATAGTGAATTTTGAAAATTATTACGGTACCTAGTTTTCGATGGCTTTAATCAGATATTATTTTTTGTTAATTGAAAATAATGCAATAGTACGCACTTGTCAGGTATAAACATTGAATTTGCAAATAATTTTGGATGCATTCATCCACTTTCAATGTTGTAAATTTTACATACCAGCATTAACTTATTTATATTGATAGTAATTCACGCTCTGCTTATGATAATAAATATAGCCTGGATTTAGTGGAATATATCATTGAAATATTATTATTATGCTTGCCACGGTGGGTGAGTGGTTATAGTGTCGGACTACCAACCCCAAGATTGCAGGTTCGCCCCTGGCCATGGTAAGTGATTTTTGAAGGCGACAAATATCACGATACTCATGTCATACGTTGTTGGCATGGTAAAGAACCCATTTGAATTCAGTAGGCCGTGTTCAATGGCAAAATTAATCTCGGGATTTTCCGCCAACACAAAGTTCCTCCATTCTCTACTTGAAAGCGCTGCAGTGTCAAGGAGTTGAGATATCTAACATCCTTGACTTTCATAGCGTTCAAAGGAACGATGAAATTCGACATGCAAGCTACCCTCTGGGTGTCAATTACCGGTAACATAGCTTGCACCAGGCACCGAGGCCATACGATATAATATAATAATAAATTATTATTATTATATATTAATTGTAGCCAATTATCATATCAGGACATTTCAATTGAACACCCGTAGGCTCCCCAACAAGTTCAATTTTAAGTAGTTCCAACTTTGGCTACCAGACGCCACTGTCACTGACACCCAGCGGGGAACGTTGGAACTTGATAGAGCTTTTCTAACCAAATAACCTACAAATTTTGGCTACACACTACCAATATTGTAGTGGTAGGTTCTTTTACATACCATAAATCTAAGACATGGACCCGCTGGCTTTACTTCCCCTCCGAATAAAGGCACACTAGAGGATTTTAACGCTCTTAAAATCCGACGACTTGTATCTTGTAGTTCAGCATGCTTCCATTATTATTATTATTATTATTATTATTATTATTATTATTATTATTATTATTACTATTGCTTGCTTGTTGGCTCTTTATGCTCTTGTAATTGATTTCGTGATGAACATTTAGTGCAAATAAAAAATTTGCAAAATCAGTTTCTGCAAATTTGCGAGGATTTTACAGAATTTGGTTTTAGAGGGGGGCCCGGGAGATTCCAGCCCCAGGGCCCGTCGTCGCTCTCCACGGCCCTGTGTGCAAGGCACTTATTTTTCAGGTCGCGAAGATATAGGCCTATATTCCATTGTGAATCAAGCCCTTTTATGATACGCTTTAACATCTCAGTACATAAAATGAGTTGCTCCCTTTATTTATGACTTGGAAATGACTCCGGGTCCTGAAGAAGCCGCGGCAGGAATGCAGGATTCGGCTTCCCGACTGCGGTGTCATTCGTAGTCTTACTCAACTGTTAATAATAGGCCTATTTGTCGCTAGAGTTGTTAATTCATTTAGGGGCTTGCGACATTTAACCCGTGTACTTGGTAACTAGTAGGTCTAGAATCACTGGCGGGCAATGAACCATTGGCGCTCGGTTGGGAATAGTTTACATCAACTAGTACTGTAGATAGTCTATAATTCAGTACTTGCTGACGCGTTAATTTTCCGGTTTGTTTCTGAAGGTCTCCACATTATTGAATGAAGTTGAATGTAAAGCAGTAGTTTTCACAATATATTAATGAAGTAAATTATAAGATTTTCAAACAGCGAACAAAATAGAAAACCAAGAATCGTGCGAATTGTGTAGACTGAAGGGAAAGCTAGTGGTAGTTGTATAATTAGAGAGGTTTATTGGCAACATTGTTGTAACTATTTGTCTTGGAGAATAGAAACTTAAAACCACCCACTGCTGGACGAAAAGCAGGGTATACACTGTGCAGTGCTATGGCCTCTGTGAAATGATCAATCGCATGCCGTATTCTTAGTTGCCATCTGGGAAAAGTGGGAATCCGTTGCCCGTCGCGACTATTACTGTAATTGTTAGGATTAAGAGTAGGGTAGGTGTCCCTGGACTTGAAGTAAGGTACTATTCCGGCATTTGTCTGGAGAGAGTGTGAAAAACCACACTCAGGATAGCCGCTGTCAGCACCGGGATTCGAACCTCTGATCTGCAGACTTGCTGTAGACCCCCATCATGGTCATTGGTGAGCTACACTGTGGGGTCTTACTTGATGATGCGAGAGCTTTTACTTCAATAACAGAGTCTTTTCTATAGCCACTAAATGTCAATGGTCACCACATTTTTGCTCCAAAATATAACAAAAATAATCACTCAAATGGCCTATAACTCAATAATTTGGACCTAATTTTCGCATTTTTTTTTCTGGTGGAGGATCCCGGATCCCACTCTGAGTTTGGTGTAATTCCATACCCCCAGATCCCCGGTGTGTCCACTCTCCCATAATCTTGGTTTAAATCTGACCACGATGGTCACCAGTCATAGATAGGATTGGGGATTTTTAGGAGAACCTGGCTCTAGGCTTGCTTACTGCAAAGCAATATTAAATTATAAGAAGTCCAATATAGTTCAAATTCACATTTTCTTCTTTTGAGAAAACAATCACTGATCAGCTGCAATCTGCTGATAGCACATAATAAATAACTTGACTTACGTATGAGTATACCTGTGGTTGATTATGAAAATACAGCATATTTTGCTTTGTTTAATGTACAAAGTTGTGTGATCACTGTTCAACCAAAACACTTATCAGTGTTTAGGGTTGGACCCAAGGGCGTGATTCTTCAAGGGCAGCAAATTTTAAGAATGTCAACTTAAAAACCCTATATTGTACAGCACCCCAGGGGTATGCACCCCTTGGAGACCATCCCCCCATCATCTGTCTAAATCTCCTGATTGGCAACCCCTGTAAAGCCAAACCAACATCCATCAACACCGCAAGGACAGCTTGCCATTCTAGAAAGCAGCTCAATCCTTGCACAATTATTACACACAGCAACACATTATTAATTAGGGCAGCTATGCCGTCACAATGCTGACAGCATAGCGCCCAAGAATATAAAAGAAGCCTAAGGAGGTCAGAGGATCTCTCTCCACTATCAGTCTTTCAATGTGACGGCCGAAGGCTACGCTGGTGTCATCAGAGGTGAGTCAGACGTGTTTCAGGTATCCTATATTTGTAACCTTTACCCACAGTTTGTACTTTACATTGTGACCACTATTACATTCCCTATAAGGGACTCATAATTTAGCATCACAGACCAATAAACACTTGGTCAACACATCACACCAGTCTTACTGTTTATACGCCTCTTTACATCCCAACGCCCTTCCTTATTCCCGTCACGGTTAGACGTGACATACGGTAGCGCAACAGTGCCAGCTCAGTTATCATTGTATTTCTCGAGGCGGCCCGGCTACTGAGAGCAGCACGCGCCGTTTAGCTGACACTATCACGTTCAGTTATATAACAAGCCAGTCAGCTGGATGACTAGCGCATTGACCTGTACAACAAACTCCATCCCCTAGGATACATCTACATCCTTTATAGGAGCGCCCCCTAGCTCCTAACACTAAACAACACTCTACACTGGTCAGCTTACCCTGCTACGGGAAGCTACCCCTGTTTAGGCACTGCTCTATAAATTAGTACAACAACTCTTCCTTTTAGATCCTACCACCCCCAAATAAGGGATCTAAAACACTGGTGGAGGCGCGGGACTACGCACAGTAGAACGGGACTCAACCAACGAGCCCTCGTAGTCAAAACGGTCCTAACCGCACGCAGCCAAGCAAATAGTGAAAAAAAAAAATTGACCTTATATTACGTCACACATTTTTGTATACATATAGAAGTTTGTATTATTACGCCAAACCCCATTCGCCCCATAGTATAAAGTCAGGGGAAATTAGATGTCCACATTTAGAAACACACTAAGAGACTTTGCGCACCATTTGTCGGCTAGTACGACTCCACTCCTGCCGAAGCTAAAAATTAGGAACGGTGACTTAATAACTGACCAGACTGCAGTACAACTTCTCAGGGACCTTGAATTCAAAACAGCACAGATCCGTGCTCAACACCCTACCGCCGCAGCACAAGTTATACATTTTACACGGTCCCAGGCCAGTGAACACACACAAGAGTCACCAGTATCCAGCGCTAGTGAAGTAGATTGCCTGCCAACACTCCATCCCCTATTGTTGCAGCAACTGCAAATCACAGAGCAGAAAGCCAGTAACCTGCTCGAGCGCATTACAGAGCTACTAGAGACAGACACTATCAAAGCCAATAATCACACGACAGAAGCGGTTCTTGATATCCACACTATTTTGGAAACAGTAAAACAGGATTTAGACAGAACCGTACAAATAGTCAAATCCACACAGTACGACAACACACCATCCATCAGCACAGACATATCAGGTGACGAGCCACCTGGTAACGTAACACAGGTGTCGTACACGGGAAGCGAGGCTAATTCCCCTCTAAACAGCCCAAACACCTCGACACACAGCCAACGAGACACAGCCGAGAACGAAATGAACAGACACACTGAGTACCCCATGATCCACCCCACAAAGTTCACGGGGGAAGGCCAGGATCCCGAGGAATACCTCAAGGCCTTCAATAGAACGGCCCGGATCAATGGTTGGAGCGAGGAAGTTAGGAAACGGCTCCTTCCTGCTTACCTCACAAAGGCGGCCATGACATGGTATGAGCTCCATGAGGACACGCTAGAAGCTGCCACATGGGAGGAAACCGCTTTACTCTTGAAGGATGAGTTCCAGCTTATACCAGACGATGACGATCTCTATGACCAGATTAGACAGAGGTCACAGGGACCCAAAGAGAGCGCCCAGGCATACATCAATGTAAAATTGATAATGTGCGAAAAGTACAATGCAGCCATGACAAATAAACAGAAAGTCAAGCTGTTAATGCAGGGCCTCAGACCAGCCATAGTGGAAAAGCTATGCATAATGAACAACCCCACGGTCCAACATATGTTAAATAACATAAAGACCATAGAGGAGGGGAGAAAGATCACGGAAAAGGCTACGGAAAAAGCCGTGGATCTGCACTTCCAAACTCAGAAAGACGACACTAACGACAAAATGGACGAATTAGTGGACAGGATGGAGAAACTGACCATAGCTGCCATCCAAGCAGGCGGGAGACCGCTAAGGGATGAGCACAAAGGCACACAAGGACACTATTATACTGAGAGGGACAGGGGGTACACAGAGAGGAGACGCTATGGGAGGGAGGAAAACTACTACCCTCCACAGCGGCCAACAACACCTCCCCCACAGGATAGGCCACACTACCCTCCTCGGTATTCACCGATATCATACACGGACACAGAGCCGACATACCCCTCACGGCGTTCACCATCCCCGTACACACGGGAGTACTACCCTGAGGAATACGACCACGACATCCCCCGTCGAGACAGCCCGCCAGCAAATAGACAGTCCTACGCTGCCCCACAATACAGGGCAGACAGGGAGTACAGGGAAAAATCGCCCCCACGCAGGCAGGGCTATGCAGCCCCGCAATACAGGGGAAATGGGGAATATCGGGAAAACCCGCCCCCACGCAGGCAAAGCTATACGCCCCCACAATACAGGGGAAATAGGGACAGGCGAGGAAACCCACCCCCGACCAGACAGGAGTATGCAGCTACCCAATATAGGGAAAAGGGGAACCGACGGGAAAACCCGCTCCCCCAGCATCAGACATACACCCCACCCTGGCGGAAACAGGAAAACAGACCCCCGGGCAACAACAGACAGGGAAGAAAACCCACAAGGGGACGGGACAATGGCGATAAACACACGAAGGGCCCGGAACACTACCCCCTCCCCGACGAATACCCGAGGGAGTTCAGGGATGAGACACCCCACAGGACAAACAGGGGGGCAATACTCCCTACGCCTAGCCACACACCGCAGGCGGGGAGCTGGCGCAGCCACCCCGAGGGGGGGCGCACATACATTACAGGCAGGCGAACACCCACATTTCCAAAAAACGCCTAGACGGGGAGGTTCGGCCAGCTGATGAAGCGGCTGAGGTTCCTCCCCCAACACAACACGAGAAGGGCCCTTCCCCCAAGCAAACTCGCAAGAGTAAGGGGAAGAAGCAGCCAGCTAAAGCTAAGGCTGACGATCCGCCCCCGGACCGTTTCCAAACACACCCCGTGCAGGGAGACGGCAACTGTCTGTTTAGGGCCATGAGCTTCCTAATCCGGAATACCGAGGATTATCATGGGGACTATAGACAGAAAACGGTCAAACATATCCTGGCCAACTGGAAAGAGTACCGGGACTTTGTGTCGGACGAGCGGGAAAACCCATTCCAGACAGGGGCGGATTATAGTAAATACATGGGTAAGGACGGCACCTATGCCGGTGCCGTAGAGGTGACCGCTCTCGGCAAAGTGCTGCAAGCCAACATACATGTATACACTGATGTGCGCTCGCCTCCGCTACTTTCCACTGCGGGATTCGATAGGGACCTACATGTACTTTTTACAGGAAACCCTAAGGCGGGACATTACACACCCCTCACAATCATAAGCAAACAGCCTGAGAACGCGCCCACACCCTCCAAACAGAAAACCCTACCCCCTTCACCACAACACAGGGTGGGAATTGACCACACACAGGCGCATGACGCGAGCTCGCTCGGCATGGGGAAGCCAGCCACAGGAGTCGAACTCGCGACCGCCTGGAACAAAAGACGGGGTAACAAGGGCAAGCTCAGGGTCACGTTCGCAGACACACCTCCCCGAGAGGAAGAAACCAACAACAACACAACTACACAAAGGCTGGGAACGATTAATACATTAAACGTTCGCCAGCAGACTCCTAGTCTCACAGCAAGACCGGTTAAAAGAGCTGGCAATGTACTTGGCGAACGCACTTTGCTGACCAGGGCAAAGTATTCAGGACAGGAAGTCAGCCGAGAGGCGAAGCGTGCCAGGTACGATAAGCGGACAGCTCCGTGCCTTCCCAGCACAAATGTCACTCCGGCAACAACAGCAACAACAACAACATACATCTTACACAACACATCGGTGCAGGGCAGTGGATTTCAGGTATCGGCCCTCACGATACACGCCACCATAAATGGCCACAAAGTGCAGGCCCTAATTGACACCGGGGCAGCAGTAAGTTGTGTTAATAGGAGACACGTTACCGAAGCCCAAATACACGGTGTCACAAGGGACATCCGGCTGGTAACGACCAATGCTCAGACGTTAGAAAACGCGGGGGTGGCAAACATACATCTTAGGATAGACCATTTTGCCACAACGCACCCCATGTTCGTTATCGAACACCTTTCTGCGTCAGCCATAATTGGCATGGATTTTCTCGCTCGATATGAGGCTAGCATAAATTTCGCTAGTGGTCAGATGCTTTTAAAGCACGACCAGAGGCTCACCACACATCCCATGATATACACTAAGAACAAAGATGGGATTCGAGCGGAGCGAGAAAATCACGAGCACCAGGCCTCTGCACTACATACTATCAGCCAACACACACACACACACACACAGATAAGGCGGCCAACCAGAACCACAGGCAGGACCTGACTCCGGAGCAGAATAAAAGGCTCACGGAGCTCCTGGAGACCAACAGAGATATTTTTGCCCATTCAATGAAGGATCTCGCCGTGACAGACCTCATTGAACACCATGTCACACTCACTAGTGACCGGCCGGTACACCAGCCTCCCTTCAGAGTCAGCCAGAAGGAGAGACAAGCCATCGACGCTCAGATTTCAGAGATGCTCGAGGCAGGGGTCATTGTTCCCGTTATTTCTAACTACAGCTCACCAGTTCTGCTGACCAAAAAAAGGACGGATCGCACAGGTTTTGTACTGACTACAGGAGGCTCAATAAGTTAGTCGAAAATGATAGTTATCCACTACCAAGGGCAGACACCTATTTGGACGCCCTTGGTGGAGCTAGCTGGTTCAGTTCGATGGATTGCTATAGTGGATTCTATTCAATCCCCGTCTATGAACCAGATAGGCACAAGCTGGCGTTCGTTACAGAGAACGGGCTATATACCTACACAAGGTTACCCATGGGCCTCCGTAACGCCAGCCAAACCTTCCAAAAGCTGGTGGATAAGACATTTTCGGGGCTCAAATGGCGGTCAGTACTAGTGTACGTGGACGATATAACAGTTTTCTCCAACACCTTTGACGAACATATCGTACATTTGGAGGAGGCTTTCGCAAGGATCAGAGAAGCTAAACTAAGGCTTAAACCTGCGAAATGTCAATTTGCCAGACAGCAAATTAACATATTGGGCCATATTGTCAACAGGGAGGGCATTATTCCCGACCCAGCTAAGACTGACGCAATAACGGGCATCCCAATGCCCACAAATTTGAAACAATTGCGCAGTTTTATGGGTTTGGCATCGTATTACCGGAAGTACATCTACAGGTTTGCGCACATCGCCCACCCCTTAACTGAACTCACACGGGAAAAGACGCCCTTCAGCATCAAGCAGGAGCACATAGATGCCTTCAACACATTGAAGCAGCTATTGACCTCACCACCATTACTGCAATACTTCCACAGTGATAGGCCCACATTTTTACACGTGGATGCCAGCCTGTATGGGCTGGGTGCGGCCCTATTGCAGGAAGACGCAGAAGGGCGCATACGGCCCGTCGCTTTCGCTAGCAGGAAGCTAACGGCCGTTGAGACTAGATACTCTGCCACAGAGCGGGAAATGCTGGCATTTTCGTGGGGAGTGAACTATTACAGGGTATACCTCTATGGTATCAAGTTCACGGTAGTGACTGACCACGCGAGCTTGCTTTTTTGGGACAAATTTAAAAACCCAAATTCGCGGCTCAACAGGTTTATATTCCGCCTATATGAATATGACTTCGTGGTCAAACACAAGAAAGGCGCTACACACCTAGACGCAGATGGGTTGTCTAGGCTGCCAGTAGCCGATCCCCCGGATGACAGTAAGGACCACGACTGGGACGATATGCCCACCTTTGCCCTGACGGTGATTAACATCAAACAGGAGCAAGAAAGTGATCCGTACTTGAAACAGATTCTATTGGCACTAGAAGACTTGGATAAAGTGGACTCCAAGACAGCACGGCTGTCTAGGCGATTTTTCCTAGACAAAGACGGGGTACTGAAATTAAAGCCCACGGCCATGCACGATAGCGCACCTATAGCGATTCCGGAATCATTGAGAGAAAATATCATGATCGGACACCACAATAGCCCACTGGCAGGGGCACACTTAGGTACGCATAAAACATACCTTAGAATCCGTGACAAGTACTATTGGGTAAACATGAAGGCCAACATAGATACCTTTGTAAAGACATGTCACACTTGCCAACGATTCAAAACAAGACCTGGCAAGCCTCATGGACTACTCAACCCAATTCCCGTGGGAGAGTTATTTCACAGAGTTGGGATAGATGTGAAAGGCCCCATTACGACAAGTCAGAAAGGCAATAAATATATCCTGGTGGCCACCGAATATCTCACACGATATATGATTACCAAGGCCGTTCCCAAAGCAGACACGAACAGCATTGCCGAATTTCTATTTGATATAATTACACGATATGGCCTATTCCAAACCTTATTATCCGACAGAGGTACTATTTTCACCTCGAGAGTGCTCCAACAGTTTCTGGAGATACTCAGGATTAAGGCATACACTACCACGAGTTTTTCCCCGCAAACCAACGGACTCACGGAGAGTATGAACAAAATACTTGGAATAGCGCTGGCCAAATTTACAGAGGACGCAGGAACAGACTGGGATGAATACCTGCAAAGCATTACTTTCAGTTATAATACCTCTATATCCACGGCTACGAAACACTCTCCACACTTCCTACTGCACGGATACACGCCCAGAAGTCCCATAGACAATATATGTATCCCACAGGACACTTACACGGACAACGCTGCCCGGCTAGAACACTTACAGATAGCGCGAATGAACGCTAGAAAGAACATAGCCGCGGCTCAGAAGAAACAAAAAGAGCGGTACGATCGGAATAGGAAGACCGTGGAATACACACCCGGGCAATTGGTCATGGTCTCCAATTCTGCCCGTAAGAAAAACGTGTCCGAATTCCTCCTGCCACGCTGGTCAGGTCCCTTCAAAGTCTGCAGGAAGGTATCTGACCTAAATTACATAGTCAGCGTGCGCCATGGGAGGAAACTCATTTAAGACATTATTCACGCTCGCCGTATGAAGGCATATCATACACGCCAAGCTCACACACCTACACGTACAGGCGGGCACACTACTAAAAGAAGAGGAAATGATCCCGCTGGCAGACGTGGAAAGAAGGCCAAGAAATAGCCTTCAAACCTCAATGACCGCACCGGGATACGATCCTAACACTCACCAGAACTGTCCCGGAGGCACAGCCTAGAATGGCGCCAGAAACAATTACTCTGAGAAAAGACGGTCTCCAAACCCGCAACCTTCTGAATACCAGGAACATGAGGTCGGATAGCTACCCAGTTCTAGGATAGAAGGGTAGGAAGCTAAAATAGATTGGGACAGTTCCACTAACAATGGCATAAATGAAAAACAACAAAATCACCTCCGGCACATAGTCACCAAATACGCGACTAGCGGCCCGGAGACACTCGTGTATAACGACATTTTGAACAATGGATAGGAATATACTTGACCCACGATACAGTAACACAAAAATTGGGGACACGAATGTAGTTAGTGGGAGGTTCTTTTACAGTGCGGCCAAGGCATGTGAGACTTTCGAAGCGAAATGCCATGGCCTGTGGTTTGGATTCCACGTAAAACGGAAGTCCCGTGGCTCATGATCTACAGAATAACGGTCACGCTAAACTACAAGTTTTCTTTTTTTTTACAGTGCGAGAAGCACTACTCGCAATTACTACAGACAGTAATCAAGTTCACACACACGCGTGGCGAGAACATGAGAGTAAGCAAGTAACAAATAAAAGCCCACGACATCGTAATTCAACACTATCGAGTCACCGATAACACGCGCCTCAATGGACAAGACTGGTCGGTACGGACGAGCTCAGCCAACTCCTAGTGAACAGAAACAAACGCATCATTCACGTCCGATCTAAGGACCCTATATCTTCCAAATTTACACTACGAGGAGGGTTCAAAAATATACAAACTCCTCACAGAAATGCATACTTTCATTTGCGCACAACAAATACACGGGGAACATATGCCATAATATATGCGGCACAGAGAGGGTCACACCAAGGCTTTACAGCACCCCGGGTCCGAACCCATGACCACACATCACACTCGTACCAAAAACTAACTATCCAACGGTATTTTTGGTACGCGAAACACAAGCAAAAACCACACTGGGGACGCCCCAAGCCCTGAAACACAACGCAAACATAGAACACGGGGAATGACATAAAGTCACGGGTTCAAATCCCAGCGAAAATCAGTCACCAAGAAAACAGCTATCCAGGCTTCCAATCACACTGAAATTAGCCCACACAACCACACAAGCAGGGAATACCACATTTCCTCCCGCCAAAAGCCAGGCATAAAATTTCAAATTACACCAGACATGGAAAATACATTTTCCACACAAAGGCATAGAAATCTCGCAAGACAAAAGTCTTATGAAACAATGGCCACACTACAGCATTAGCAAATAGTATGAATTGCTACATTAGTTCACTAGGAATCTAGGACAATGACAACACTTGCATACGTGCAGGAAAGCACTTGCCAGCGGATGACATACATAACATCCCAGCCTGACATTACACATACAAACTGCTGACTGGCAGAATTCATCACATCGCAATACCGCTGGTGACAGGACACTATTGTTTACCGGCATTGACAATGAAATTAGAAACGCAAAGCAATCATAATAACATACATTTTTTTAACACTGCAAAAGCACTTAGCAATGGACCAGACGTTGACAGGCCACGGGCGCCTCCCGCCCATACACGCGATACATATTACGACTTAGCCTGTAACAGACCAACCGTCCGCGTGGTGTAGCGGAACATAGGCCCACACACACGCGCTCACTAATCAGGACCGAACACAGACAGGGGCTCTGAGAAAACAAGACCTCCCCTCTAATAACTTCTTTTCTCGATTGTAAGTCATAGGAATCATTATAGGCGATTAGGACATGACCAGGCGCACCGCGACCACTGGCCACATTTACACTACAAACGGTAGACCAGATTAGGTCGTGAAGCTTTACTATCCCAAGGCGCGGATAGAAAGCCAACATGGACCAAGGGAGGATGACAAAGCGTAGGTGGATAATCCCAGAGGGATTACCGACATAGTACAGCAGGCTACCATGATTAATACCCAATTCCCTACCATGACCTTCCCATACCCAACATAAACCAACACAGACACATGAACACGACCAAAACAGCTACACTACATTACAGAGTACACACAAGGGGTTGATAGACTTCATGCGTCTAAAGAGAAGGCATGCTACGCCTTGGATCACGATGCTACCACCTGAGTATTAGGGGTGGGTCGGCAAACATTAATTAAGCATAATGCGCATCTCCAAATGAGAGATGAGGCCACAACTATATATATTAACCATTTTTTGTTAATTAAATACTCCCGCATGACAGGAATATATTAGTATTATGGGTCGGCAAACATTAATTAAGCATAATGCGCATCTCCAAATGAGAGATGAGGCCACAACTATATATATTAACCATTTTTTGTTAATTAAATACTCCCGCATGACAGGAATATATTAGTATTATGCCTCAACATACACCTATCCGTACATGAGTGCAGACGCCTTGGGTAGATTATAGGCTAGGGAATAACCCACCCACCAAGGGAAGATGATTAAGAGAAGGAAGTAGATTTGGGATTGGAAAAGAAGGATAGAAGAATAGGAGGAGAGTCCCACAAAAGTTATTAATTTGACTTTTAATCCATTTAGAAGCGGTTGCCACCGCAAGTTAACACCTTGATACCTAAAATAGGAACGAGCTTGGTCGAGGCTGACGGGAGCCGCAGCTAAGGCTTGGGCAGTTTGCCAGAGAGAACCTGTAGTGTATTTCCTCCCAAGCACGAATGAAAGTACTATAGGGAAGGGTGATGATCTGGCCAGACAGATAGTAAAAGCTTTATTGTATATGAACGAGGGCATAAACCTAGCAAGAGCTAGGAAAGCCAGGATCCTGCCTAACTGTATTATCAAAGAAATGATGAATCCAAAAACAAATATTTAATTTATTTAACAATGCAGGAAGTTTGAGGAAATTAACAATTATGCAATATAATTTTAATAAACATAGTTCATTTGAACTTTTTAACAAATAGGGTCGCAGACCTCTAAACATTAAACGGTTGCTCCAGGCAATTAACAATTTACAAGGTTTCAAACCTTACATGTTTCTGAAATCTTTATGAGATTTAAACAAATGAACAATAAAATAATTAAAGCTTGAACGTGAATTGGAGTACAAAAGTGTACCTTAAGAAATTCTTGAGAGAATGTTCTAGAGAAAATGACAATTTTGAAAATGACAATAATAACAACGTGAAAATAAGATAGAAGTTCCTACAACTTCTTATATTTATACAGAGTTATTATATGAGAATTATACAAAGAGGGCAGGTCACTTACTGTGAAACCTGGCGAAAGTTAAAAGGAAGTTTCTAGACTTCCTATGTTTAATTAGGAATCACGAGAAAATGGGGCAGTTTCCATTTCGTGAAACCTGAACATGACTCGCTCAAGAGTTTAGAGAGTTGTTTTCCCTGATTTTGAAGGGAGGAACAATGTAAATTTGAAACGTGTGCTAGACACGTATCACAAAGATTATACAGAGATACTTAATGATAAACCAACAAAATGGAAGGGCACTTCTTGGAATGACACCTTATTGAAATAGACCTAGATTGCAGATTGTTAGTGAAAGGTTTAGGAAAGAGAAATGGGAATTAAGGAAAATGTTCATGGCCGTATTTAATATAACCGGACGATCGCGACGCGGTAGAAACGTGGAGAAAGCACTGTTTATCACTGTAGTCTATGAAGATGGATTCAAAGTTCACTATAGAAACACTAAAGTTCATGAAAAAGAAAGTTATTGCAATTATGGAAAGAACTGATTGCACTATATAGGTGAGAGTCTATTTCTTGAAAAAGTTGTAATTTACAATTAAATGCGCCATAGAATTTTCCAGAGGTTCCAGCGGTGGAAGAAAGTTAGCTATTGCAAAAATTTATAAGGAAGATTCCTCATTTTAACTAGCATTTTCACAGTGCGTGAACAATACTTGACGACAAGACTCGCAGATAGAGAACAAGGTCTAGAAGGTTCCAGAACGACCTTAGCAGAAAATGGGGTTGAGAAAATCCAACGGAGGAAATAATTTTATAATTATAGGCAGCGGGTATTAGATAATATCCCACGTAGCGAGAGGATTTCTCGTTTGAATCGCTTAAGAAAAGCTCTTTTATAGTAAGGTTGGCTTATACACGCAAAAGCTCAACATGGCAAAACCCACGAAGAATGATTATTGCCCCAAAGTAAATAATTTCACACTGCCTATAATTAAAAGCACTTTGAAGTTAAAACCATGAAGATGAGGTTAAAACTTGAATCAGGTACTTATCTTTGTTGCATGGCGAAGGTGAAGTTCCTCACTGATGCTTAAAGTTCCAACATGGCGTGGAAGAGTGTGTGCCTCTTGGTTTGAGGCAAGCTCGAGAGGAGCTTTGACTGAACGACGCAACTGCAGACGGAGAAGTGAGTGCAGCTCAGCGGAGCACGGAGAGACCACGGAAGGGGAAAAGAGTGGGGGTGGGAAACAAAAGGAGAACATATAAACATTGCCAACTTTACAGAAAGAAAATAATCTTCTTTTGCTGAGCTGGTCTTCAAAGAGTTGACAACAGTATCTGGTAGCCAAATGGATGTGGAATTCCTCTTGCGCGAGGAAGAGTTGAAGAGCTTCAGAGATTTGTTGTTATATGACGCTAGGTGGGTCACAGAATATATATCTGGAACAGACTCACACAAAATATAAGAAACCTGAACTCCTAAGAGAGAACAGAAGATCACTGTTGGTGTCTGACAAAAAGGAAGGAAAGAACGTGCAAAAGCATTCAAAATTATAATCTCAGGTACCGTGCATTCCAAGAATGCACCATACTGGGAGGGCCAGACACCAACAGCGAGCAAGAAAAACAAGTACAGTAATGAACAATTGTCGAAAAGTAGTCTTGTGATCTGACCATTAGTAGTCAAGACTCTGAATACCCTGACTCTCCTATCTCTTCCAGGGTAACACTTAGTCACTTCTCCAAAGGGCCAGACTAGGGGGGGTGAGACATCCCTAACCAAGACCAAGTCCCCCACTTTAATGTAGGGACTGGAAAGAAACCACTTCTGCCTCCGTTGCAAGGAAGTTAAATATTCCAAGTTCCACCTCTTCCAAAAGGAATTACGGAGGGCTTCAAGTTTACACCAAACAATAAGTAAATCAAAATCCCTGAAAGAATTGGGAAGGGGAGGAGGGGCAGAGAGAGAAGGGCGTGTAAAGAAGCGACCAGGTGAAAGTGGAAGGAGGTTATCAGGGTCATTGGAAAGCGGAATTGAAAGGCGAGAATTATCAACACTTTCAATCACAAGATAGCTGGAAGCTGAGGGAAATAAAGCACTAGTAAAGATTGCGATACGATGAGAAAGAAGAATTGGCAAGTTTAAACAAAGCGTATAGGAACAAGTACATCTATTCAGGACAAGAATATACCAAATAAACAAAGGAACTATGCGAGTAGAAAGCAAGAACGCCATAGGTAACAAACGAGTAGCCATAAACAATGACCTCAAGTTATAATGAGTATCAAAGGGTTTACTCAGAAAATTACTTAAGTCATCGAAAAACGTGACAGGACAAGTATGAGTACAAAAACACATCGAATGTGACGAGAAAAAACAAGTTTGTTCATCAATGAACATTAAGATCGCAAAATATGTAAGCAAATTGCAATACGTAAGCGCGTGAGAAATACGCAACGAAGTTTTGAAACAGGGATCGAAACAGTTATAAAATACGAGCATGAGTAAGTAACGGACGTAAACAAGCACGGCCTTGACACACTTACTACAACGAGATAAGACATATAAATAGCTGACCGAGTCCTTAAGCGGAACAAGTTTATTTTGGGAAGTAGATAAACGGCTTCCGTACTTGCAGTAGCAACTCGCCAAACAATGCTTGGCAATCAGCCAAAGTTGAGATAAGAGAAACTTGCTTTGAACTGTGTCAAGCGTACAGGAAATAAACAACTTGGCATTCCTCAGGCGTGTATACATACAAGTCTGACAAACAAGCAGTTCGAAGTACACACACAACATTTGGTGAATCAGCTGTAACTTAAAGCAGATATTCAGTTTGAACGGAATGCAGTCAATCGTAACTTGGACGTGAAAAAGCAATTTAAAGCTATATGAAATAAAGTAGGACATCAATTTCGCATAATTGAGAGGATCACGAAATCGGACAATTTTCAACAAAAAGAAGCTTAATTCTTCCGAGCAAAGAAGACAAGCTGGGACATTGAGAAGAAGGTTATGCATAAGAATAGTTATTCTAGATGCTATAGAATTCAGAGTTTCAATCGGTTTCATGAGAGACTTCCAATTGCGAGGAAGGGGGGAGGAGCCGGCCGTGGCCATCCCTCTACATAACGAAAGAAGTGAAACATAGCGTACAGCAAAGTGATGGTGACTGATAGCCATGGTTTTACACAAGGGGAAGATAGTTTTCGAGGAATAGTTTAAGCAATTAACTGCTATAAAAAATTACATAAGAAGATAGACGAAATAACACAAGGCAAGGCGAACTTGAATGGCCATCTTGTGCGGGAAGAAGGAAAAACCATTTAAACAACTTACAGGGTTAGCGCAGTTGTTCACGATAAGACATCGTTTCGACAAGTGGTTTTCAAAAATATTAAGATTTGAAACATGAGCGTTCTTTTTTTCAGAAATGGGATTTATGTCAGCTGTGACGAAATGACATTGAGCTTTGGTTTGAACACTGGTATGTTTGATTTCACCAGTAATAACCCAACCAAAATCGGTGTCTCTAGCGACCACGGTTGAAGATAACTTGCGTGTTTGTTTGCGAATGCAATTCCAAAAAACATTGGCACTGAAAAGCACATCAATGGGACCTTGAGCATTAAACTGAGGATCGGCTAACCTTAAGTGCGAGGGAATCTTTAAACCGGAAGTATTAATGGAGTGACTTGGAGTGTCCTTGCCAATACTGGTAAGAATGAGACAGTTTAAATTAAGATTGGTGTTTCTTTGACAAACGTCTCTGATTTTCAATTTTGAAGACTGCAAAACTTGAGTTTTCAAATTGTCAATGCCGGTCACATTGATAGAAGTAGGCAATGACGAAAGACCTAGTTTTTTAATCAACGATTGCGAAACAAAGTTGTGCGTTGAAGCGGAATCGAGAAGACCACGGGTTTTGAACCAATTTCCAAATCTATCTTGGATTTCAAATTGTACAGTGGTCAACAGGGTTTGCGCACTGTGAGAAGTGTCGGCGTTGGAAATGCAGGAAGAAGCATTAGTTTGTTCGGAGCTGCTCTGCATGGAGCTTAAAGAGGCGGGTGCTGATGACCTCGATTTATCGTGAACGTGCAATAAAGAATGATGCGGTTTTTTGCAATGAAAACAGAGATTTAATGACGTACAGTTCGAAGAAGAATGCTTAGGTGATAAGCAATTGAAACAATGCTTGCTGTTTAAGACAAACTTTCTTCGATCTTCGACAGACAATTCTTTAAAGGATTTGCACAAATACAAGGTGTGAAGCTTTTTACAGAGCGTGCATTTTAACGATTTGTTAAGCGGCCTGATATCTTCTCTTGAATGATTAAAAGAAGAACGGGTTTGTTTGTTTTCGACAAATGGGGGCTGATGTCCCTTTGAAGAAGCAAGTTTTTTTTTCAAAAATTTGACACTGAGGATTCGTTTCGACTTTTTCGCACTGAAATGCGAGTGCTGTAAGGAATTGACATCGACTGTTGAGAAACGAGACAAGGTGTTCGAACGAATGTTCCTTGTTGCAGGCGAGTTCGATCTCCCAGGCCTTCAGTGTCGAAAAATCGAATCTTGATGTAGCTAAGTGAATAAGTATGGTGTCCCATGTTTGGACAGGCTGTTTTAGCTGGTATAACGCTCTGACATTTAACTGCATAGAATCTAAGAGGTCTCTTAAAGATGTGACGTCATTAGGTTTGACGGGTGGTAAGTTGAACAAACAACGGATGTGTCGAGCGACACTCAAACGTAAATTGCCATATCTCTCTTTAAGGAGATTAAAGGCGATGTGGTAGTTGTCTGCGCTTAAAGGCAGTGACTCCACCAAGGTCAAGGCCTCAGATTCCAAAGAAGTGCGGAGGTAGTAAAATTTATGTATGTCTGGGATCTCGATATTTTCATGAATTAGGGAGCAGTAAAGTTCGTAAAAAGAATACCATTCACCTTCCTTGCCTGAGAAGTGCGGTAGGCTTATCTTGGGAAGTAACGGTTTCGGTTTGTTCTTGTGAACTGAAGCGGGTACGAACTGGGCCGGATTGATGACCCTAGTGTCCGGTTCTGAGATATTGCGAATCAGTTGGTGGGCCTTTGCAATTCCTTCAAAGTACAAGGGTTCGACCTCGTCCCGATCCGATTGGAGTTCTGGACAAGCGGATTCAATCTCGGTTTGAATTTGGTCATAATAATCATAAGACCGTTCGTACAACTTAAGGCGATGAGTCAAGATATCTAAATCACACTCGGCGGGATTTAACTTGCTGATGAAATTTCGGAATCTAGTGAGTTGCCCTTTATAGGAAGAACGTCTGGCAATGAGAGTTTCATCTTTTTCAGTAGGAGCCATGACAAAAAGAATAAATTGAAATACAACTCACGAAACTGTAGAACCTTGGAGATGCTGTCAGGTTGGCAACAGCGAGAGAGTAGAAAGAACAGGACACCCCAAAGGAGACAGGAGCGGCCTCTTTCCCGTTCACAGGCTTTGCATGACGTAGATATAGCTGAAAGATCCAAAGGAGATATTAAAAATTTGCAAAGTATTGTCAAATGACACTTGACAAACAATGGACATAAAAAATGGACTCTCCCGGGTTTCTGGTACCAAATTTTGGGTAGATTATAGGCTAGGGAATAACCCACCCACCAAGGGAAGATGATTAAGAGAAGGAAGTAGATTTGGGATTGGAAAAGAAGGATAGAAGAATAGGAGGAGAGTCCCACAAAAGTTATTAATTTGACTTTTAATCCATTTAGAAGCGGTTGCCACCGCAAGTTAACACCTTGATACCTAAAATAGGAACGAGCTTGGTCGAGGCTGACGGGAGCCGCAGCTAAGGCTTGGGCAGTTTGCCAGAGAGAACCTGTAGTGTATTTCCTCCCAAGCACGAATGAAAGTACTATAGGGAAGGGTGATGATCTGGCCAGACAGATAGTAAAAGCTTTATTGTATATGAACGAGGGCATAAACCTAGGAAGAGCTAGGAAAGCCAGGATCCTGCCTAACTGTATTATCAAAGAAATGATGAATCCAAAAACAAATATTTAATTTATTTAACAATGCAGGAAGTTTGAGGAAATTAACAATTATGCAATATAATTTTAATAAACATAGTTCATTTGAACTTTTTAACAAATAGGGTCGCAGACCTCTAAACATTAAACGGTTGCTCCAGGCAATTAACAATTTACAAGGTTTCAAACCTTACATGTTTCTGAAATCTTTATGAGATTTAAACAAATGAACAATAAAATAATTAAAGCTTGAACGTGAATTGGAGTACAAAAGTGTACCTTAAGAAATTCTTGAGAGAATGTTCTAGAGAAAATGACAATTTTGAAAATGACAATAATAACAACGTGAAAATAAGATAGAAGTTCCTACAACTTCTTATATTTATACAGAGTTAATATATGAGAATTATACAAAGAGGGCAGGTCACTTACTGTGAAACCTGGCGAAAGTTAAAAGGAAGTTTCTAGACTTCCTATGTTTAATTAGGAATCACGAGAAAATGGGGCAGTTTCCATTTCGTGAAACCTGAACATGACTCGCTCAAGAGTTTAGAGAGTTGTTTTCCCTGATTTTGAAGGGAGGAACAATGTAAATTTGAAACGTGTGCTAGACACGTATCACAAAGATTATACAGAGATACTTAATGATAAACCAACAAAATGGAAGGGCACTTCTTGGAATGACACCTTATTGAAATAGACCTAGATTGCAGATTGTTAGTGAAAGGTTTAGGAAAGAGAAATGGGAATTAAGGAAAATGTTCATGGCCGTATTTAATATAACCGGACGATCGCGACGCGGTAGAAACGTGGAGAAAGCACTGTTTATCACTGTAGTCTATGAAGATGGATTCAAAGTTCACTATAGAAACACTAAAGTTCATGAAAAAGAAAGTTATTGCAATTATGGAAAGAACTGATTGCACTATATAGGTGAGAGTCTATTTCTTGAAAAAGTTGTAATTTACAATTAAATGCGCCATAGAATTTTCCAGAGGTTCCAGCGGTGGAAGAAAGTTAGCTATTGCAAAAATTTATAAGGAAGATTCCTCATTTTAACTAGCATTTTCACAGTGCGTGAACAATACTTGACGACAAGACTCGCAGATAGAGAACAAGGTCTAGAAGGTTCCAGAACGACCTTAGCAGAAAATGGGGTTGAGAAAATCCAACGGAGGAAATAATTTTATAATTATAGGCAGCGGGTATTAGATAATATCCCACGTAGCGAGAGGATTTCTCGTTTGAATCGCTTAAAAAAAGCTCTTTTATAGTAAGGTTGGCTTATACACGCAAAAGCTCAACATGGCAAAACCCACGAAGAATGATTATTGCCCCAAAGTAAATAATTTCACACTGCCTATAATTAAAAGCACTTTGAAGTTAAAACCATGAAGATGAGGTTAAAACTTGAATCAGGTACTTATCTTTGTTGCATGGCGAAGGTGAAGTTCCTCACTGATGCTTAAAGTTCCAACATGGCGTGGAAGAGTGTGTGCCTCTTGGTTTGAGGCAAGCTCGAGAGGAGCTTTGACTGAACGACGCAACTGCAGACGGAGAAGTGAGTGCAGCTCAGCGGAGCACGGAGAGACCACGGAAGGGGAAAAGAGTGGGGGTGGGAAACAAAAGGAGAACATATAAACATTGCCAACTTTACAGAAAGAAAATAATCTTCTTTTGCTGAGCTGGTCTTCAAAGAGTTGACAACAGTATCTGGTAGCCAAATGGATGTGGAATTCCTCTTGCGCGAGGAAGAGTTGAAGAGCTTCAGAGATTTGTTGTTATATGACGCTAGGTGGGTCACAGAATATATATCTGGAACAGACTCACACAAAATATAAGAAACCTGAACTCCTAAGAGAGAACAGAAGATCACTGTTGGTGTCTGACAAAAAGGAAGGAAAGAACGTGCAAAAGCATTCAAAATTATAATCTCAGGTACCGTGCATTCCAAGAATGCACCACGCCTCATATCCAGATACATGCATGACTATCCCATCCCTTTACCTGGGATATTAATATCAAACCTGCATGAAATTTTCATATCTTTGCAATCCCGGGAATTACCTGCCCCAATCCACTCACTATAGGAGCATCCCAGCGCCATCACCGGTTCCAGGCCACTACTAACGTGGAACCCAAAGGTGCGTAACCCCTTCCTGCCTTGTTTCAGCCCACTCAACAAATAACTACCCCCAGATCATAATAACAGGGTACCTGACGCCACAGACCCTACTAACACCTCCATTAAGGTAAAAAGAGCATTATTGCTGGAAAGCTGACATAGCAATGGTAGACCAGAAGTAGTCTATGTACTTAGAAGATCTACAACCCCACAACACTGGAAATTATTTTACATTTTACACGGAGATTAAACTATTTACACAGGTTACGCCCACATTTTTTTAACAAAGGAATCTGATACGCTCTGATTGATGATAACGGCGTAAGCCGAAGGTCAGAGGGACCACACTGGAGCAGAGCTGGGGAAGGCGATGTTGAGCCTACCCTAGTTCACTTAACGACCCGACCAAACAGACGAACCACGTAAGGTCAAAGCATTCGCGGCCTGGCCGGGCAAGCTCTGGAATCCTTGGTGCACCTCGACTGCCCCTGGGAGGAAGGGATGCTACACCCACTCTGTGCCACGGTCGTCGAAGCCAAGACCTGCAGGGAGACTTTCTGAGAATGGCGGGAGAAATAGCTCACTCAGCGCCGGACTCGGGAGCTATCCCTAGAGACGACCCCATTATGACTAGACTTCTAGTAAATTTAAGTTAGGTACGGCTTCCATAGCGGGAAGCAAAACTCCTGTGCGTTGGAGGGAAATGTTACTGCGAGATACATAATACTGCGGCCGATACAGGCGAATATTACTGCGAAAAGCAGACCACGATTGCCGACAAAGGCGAAGAGATTCTTATACTGCGTAAAGCACACTACTGCGGCCGATAAAGGCGAAGAGATTCTATTACTGCGAAAAGCAGACTACGATTGCCGATAAAGGCGAAGATAATATTATGCCGTTGGACCACAATGTCCAATGGCCACATAAATGGCGACGCAGCGGGCAACCAGGGGGCATTAAGAGAGGTGCATTGCGAGCGCCTCATAAGGGTTACGTGGGCGGCCCAACTACGACTACATAAGCAATGGCAACGGTCAAGGACTGATAAGTACAGCGGGCGAAACGGTTTGCTCAGGGGCACCGTAAGCCGCCTGCGACTAGACTAGTACTAGTAATAGACGTCGACACCTAGAATTAAGGGAACGGAATCCAGCGATCCTAGAGACAACCGGTGTTTCTAGGACTCGTGCGGGTGGTGTCCTGAGGAAGTAAATTGCCTCAGGCGATCGTTCTAGGCCAAATTTAGCTGTAAGACGGTTGCATTTGACACGCAACCTAGGATTAAGCAAATTTATTTACCGCTGTCGCCAGGTAATGGCACAGCACATTTCGGCAGTAGATTAAGGCCACCCTTTCGGTTTAGAAATAGCATTTTTTTTTAGACCATAATTAGAATAGATAGCGTTAAGTATCGCCGTTCGGCGCCTGATGACCCACAAGCCCGGCATCAGGGTAAGGCCGACAACTCATGACAACTCATGGCAACTCATGGCAAATCATGGCAACTCATGACAACTCATGACAACTCATGACAACTCATGGCAACTCATGGCAAATCATGGCAACTCATGTCAACTCATGGCAACTCATGACAACTCATGGCAACTCATGACAACTCATGATAACTATTAATAATTCATTATAACACAGCATAAGTCTACATTTAAGGCAATTTTTTTTATATATTAAGGTAAAATTTCGGCACTCGGTGACTAAAAATCCGTTACCAAGGTAAGCCCGACAATACTTAGGCTAAACTAGACTAACATAGGCTAACCTAGATTAAGTTAGGCTTAAGTGGCGCCATAATTGATTTTGTATACTATGCGCAGCGATGGAACTGCTATATGTATTAATATACTCTATTTGCAGGAAAGCAAGGAGGCGATGGAATGTACATGTTTCCAGATAAATGGCCATTAACGCATTTTTGTTTTGCAGATGACGAGGATTGTACACAAACCTGTTGTAAATATATATCCCAACACAGGAATACCACACTCTCTCCCTCTTGTACAGACACATACACTCTTTGTCAATTTCAGTTGCACCTCCTAAAGGTGACAGCGTAGCGACCACCGAGGCACGGTATCCGTGGGATACTGGGCATCGATGAACGCCGAAAAACAAGATGACACGCAAATAAGGCGTGACTTCGGCATCTAAGGGCGGCACAAGTATTGTAAGGGCCGAACCTTCGACGCCAGGGTGGAATTTCCCAACCCACGGCGGGAAAACCACTAGTACATAAGCTCAATGGAAAAAGAATTAGCGGCCTAGCCACTAAACTACGGTAAAACGGCCGAGTAGAAAATGGCCAGGAAAGAATCAGCGGATGGTATACAAAGGCCAGGTAAAGAGTTCTACGAAATGAAAGGTACCAGGCTCATGAGCAAACCGGTCTAGTGATAAGATTCTTATGTTTTTTTTATATATATTATATCATGCCTGTAAATTAAATGTAAATTAATGATCAAGTGTACGCCTATGCACGTAAAATCACAACATGTCACGCCATTCAACACTGCCATAATGGCAACACTGAATACACGGTTTTGTTTTTTCCTTTCTACTCTACTAACGCCCAAATTTGTCAGGGTGTTCCGTTTTATCCCAAACCAATAAATGCTTTTTGAATATTTCCCTTAAATTATACCCTGGAACACCCATTTTTTCTATTCTCTTCTATCTTTCTCTTAGCAGGGAGCACTTTTTCCCCAAAATAAAGCCAGACGGCACAATTCCTCGTCTAGCTGGGTTTTTCCTCCCTGCACAACTATGTAACGGATAAATATCAAAACCATGTTTTTTTTTGTGAAACTCGCAATATGCCAACAATGGCAATGTCAATTTTTTCTCAATATCAATTTTTTCTCAATGTCAATTTCCATTTTTACAATGTCAATGTCAGTGTTATACATATATCTGTACATCCCATAACCCTCCCCTCTGAACACGATCTGATCTCACACCTACATTTCAACACGACACCACCCATTCTATACGACGACGCCGCCGACGACGAGGAAGACACCACCAGAAGACACGAGGGGGCTTCAAGAACAACTACATCAACTTCCCAACCTCAAGTTCCGTTCCCGTTCGCGGGGACGCGAACTAAATAGGGAAGGAGGCTTGTACAGCACCCCAGGGGTATGCACCCCTTGGAGACCATCCCCCCATCATCTGTCTAAATCTCCTGATTGGCAACCCCTGTAAAGCCAAACCAACATCCATCAACACCGCAAGGACAGCTTGCCATTCTAGAAAGCAGCTCAATCCTTGCACAATTATTACACACAGCAACACATTATTAATTAGGACAGCTATGCCGTCACAATGCTGACAGCATAGCGCCCAAGAATATAAAAGAAGCCTAAGGCGGTCAGAGGATCTCTCTCCACTATCAGTCTTTCAACGTGACGGCCGAAGGCTACGCTGGTGTCATCAGAGGTGAGTCAGACGTGTTTCAGGTATCCTATATTTGTAACCTTTACCCACAGTTTGTACTTTACATTGTGACCACTATTACATTCCCTATAAGGGACTCATAATTTAGCATCACAGACCAATAAACACTTGGTCAACACATCACACCAGTCTTACTGTTTATACGCCTCTTTACATCCCAACGCCCTTCCTTATTCCCGTCACGGTTAGACGTGACATACGGTAGCGCAACAGTGCCAGCTCAGTTATCATTGTATTTCTCGAGGCGGCCCGGCTACTGAGAGCAGCACGCGCCGTTTAGCTGACACTATCACGTTCAGTTATATAACAAGCCAGTCAGCTGGATGACTAGCGCATTGACCTGTACAACAAACTCCATCCCCTAGGATACATCTACATCCTTTATAGGAGCGCCCCCTAGCTCCTAACACTAAACAACACTCTACACTGGTCAGCTTACCCTGCTACGGGAAGCTACCCCTGTTTAGGCACTGCTCTATAAATTAGTACAACAACTCTTCCTTTTAGATCCTACCACCCCCAAATAAGGGATCTAAAACAATATGTAAAACGTATTTTATAATACGTCTTGACTTTGTGTAAAAATCATGTTTTCATTATGAAAAGAGATTACGTGATATGTCACAGAGGCCGTAGTACTTCACAGTGTAGAGTATACCCTTTCCACCCCTTCTAACACGCAGTTCAGTGAACTGAAATTTCTGTTGATTAATTTTTGGGTCTTAGGACGTCGTGGTCATCAGTCCTTTCTACATACTCTGCGTGTAGAACTCTGTCCGACAATCTAGGTCTGAAGTTAATCATATATTATAATTAATTTGGGATAGAATTCAGGAGGAAAAGAATGTACGATGGTGCAACTACAGCCTTGGGCTATAGGGTTAAAACGATGAATCATGGAAAATAAGCTTAGAATCACCGATGGCGAAATTCGAACATACCGGTACCTGTTTCCGAGTTCATAGAAAACAGCGTTTTTCAATGTGAGTTCGTTCCCCAAGTTAAATACTGTAAAAGCGATAAAATTACGGTCTGGTAAATGCATTTTTATCTTTCAAATTTGTGTACTACAAACGAGCATATTGCTTTTACGAGTATCACTGAAGTTTTAAAATTATTGATATCAAAGAGGATCTGCAGAACTTTAAAACTGAACACTGTGCATGCTTACAGTGTTACCTCAACGGGGCAAATTTAGATCTGCCAAACGCCGAAACTAAACAGTATAGTGAATTTAATGAAAAATATTACCTAGTTTTCGATGGCTTTACTCTGATATTTATTTTTGTTAATTGAAAATAATGCATTGGTACGCGCTTGTCAGGTATAAACATTGAATTTGCAAATAATTTTGCATGCATTCCTCCAGTTTCACTGTTGTAAATTTTACATATCAGCATTAACTTATTTATATTGATAGTAATTCACGCTCTGTTTATGATAATAAATATAGCCTGGATTTAGCAGAATATATACTGTAATTGAAATATTATTAATACAGTAGGCCTATATTATACAGTATTTATTGCAGCCAATGGTTTTATCAGGACATTTCAATTGAACGCTCTTTGGCTCCACAACAAGTTCAATTTTAAGTACAGTAGTTCCAACTTTGTGTACCAGACGCCACTGTCACTGACACCAAGCTGCCAACGTTGGAACTTATTAGAGTTTTTCTAATGACATAATCTACAAATTTAGGCTACACACTACCAATTGTAGTGGAAATGAATGTACAATGGTGCAACTACAGCCTTTGGATGAAACAAAAATGTGTCCAGACTGTTGCGACAGCTGACGTGTTTTTTTTGTTGTTTTTTTTTGTCGCGGGACTGTCGGTCTCCTGTGTCATTTGCATTGAAGTGCGCACACTGGGGACAAAAGTGTCGCTCACCACTCAAATCCACGGCCTTCTAAACCACAGGCCCGCCGGCTTTACATCCACTCCGAATAAAGGCATACTGAAGGATTTTAACGCTCTTAAAAATCCGACGATTTCGGCCGGACATAAACCCACGAACTTGGGCATAGCAGTTCAGCATGCTAGAATTATTATTATTATAGCTTCCTCTTTTTTATGTTCTTGTAATTGATTTCGTAATGAACATTTTATGCAAAAAAGTTGCGGAAATTAGTTTGTGCAAATTTACGAGGATTATAAATTAATTTTACAGAGTTTGGTTATAGAGGGGCGCCCGGGAGATTCCAGCCCTAGGGCCCGTCACCGCTCTCCACGGCCCTGCTTAGAACATCCTTTATCAGCACTCGGATTTGAATATATGGTCTTCAGGCTTGCGCAGCTCCCCAGGTGAGTGATTTAATTTGCATGACATTGCCGTGGGTCTTAATAAATGAATTCATTTATCTTAAATTAAATTAAATAATTGCCCTTCCATAGTTAAGATGAGAAAACATAGGCTACTTTCTATTTTTGGTTGGTATACATGACATTTCTCGTGGCTGATGGGGATATTAGGCAGGTTTTCTCCAGGAGCTCTGGTTTCCCCCCATCTCTTTTACAATACATTGTTAAATATGCCTGCTGCCTTCTGTGGTTTCTGGGTATGTATTGGGACTCTGGATCCAAAGTCCCGTGCCAAGAAATTTAATTCAGGTCTGAGGGTGCAACGGAGTACACTGAGTAGTAACGCTGAATGAGAGCTCATCGTACGATAAAATTTTCTAAATTACTGAAATTAGCTACAATACCTTTTCTAATGATGAAAACCAAGATGTTCAGTAAAGAACTTATAGCCTACTTTCTCCTAAATGCATGGTTATTGTTAGCCTATAACTCTTTGTCCTTTTCAAGGCGTATAATTGAATGTTGGTTGTAGTAGCTTGTTGAAATACAACGTGCTATACGGATATTAAACATGAATATGACGTGCCCTTTGCTAATGCTACCCCTGTAAAAAAAACATTCAATTCTGTTTCACCATGTTTGAATTGATATGGGGAATCGATTTGCACACATACATGGCCGCTACCTGCGAATTATTGGGCTGATGACCTTGTAGTTCAGTCAAAAGATGCTTCCCAAAAAAAGGTAAGTTGTTGGAAAATTTGGTAGAGATCAAATGATTAGGTTGGTAGTAATTTGATTTAAGCTTTTAACATTTGGGTGGCCGCCATTCCGTTTCCGTCAAGATGGTGGCGATATAAAATATGACACTGAGGTGCTCTTTGCTAGTGCTACCTCTGTACCATATTTCGTTTAATTCGGTTTAACCGTGTTTGAATTGATATGGGGAATTGAATTGCACACATACATGGCCGCTATCTGCAAATTATTGGGCTGATGACCTTGTAGTTCAGTCAAAAGATGCTTCCCACAAAAAGATATGTTGTTGGAAAATTTGATAGAGATAAAATGATTAGGTTGGTCGTAATTTGATTAACGCTTTTAACATTTGGGTGGCCGCCATTCCGTTTCCGTCAAGATGGTGGCGATATAAAATATGACACTGAGGTACTCTTTGCTAGTGCTACCTCTGTACCATATTTCGTTGAATTCGGTTTTACCGTGTTTTAATTGATAGGCGGAATCGAATTGCACACATACATGGCCGCCATATGCAAACTATTGGACTGATGACCTCGTAGCTTGATCAAAGAACGCTTCTCAGGTAAAGGTATGTTGTTTCAAAATTTGGTAGAGATCAGATGATTAGGTTGGTCGTAATTTGATTTAAGCTTTTCACATTTGGGTGGCCACCATTACGCTTTTGTCAACAAGGCGGCGATATAAAACATGACACTGAGGTGCACTTTGCTAGTGCTACCTCTGTACCAAATTTCGTTCAATTCGGTTTTACCGTGTTTGAAAAGATAGGGGGAATCGATTTGCACACATACACGGCCGCCATCTGCAAATTATTGTGCTGCTGACCTTGTAGTTTGGTTAAAAGATTCTATATACATAAGGGTATAATGTTGCAAAATTTAGTAGAGATCAGATGAATAGTTTGGTCGTAATTTGATTCAAGCTTTTAACATTTGGGTGGCCGCCATTACGTTTTCGTCAAGATGGCGGAGATATGAAACATGACACTGGGGTGTCCTTTCCTAGTGCAACCTCTGTATTGGTTTTACCGTGTTTGAATTGATAGGGGTAATCGATTTGCACACATACATGGCCGCCATCTGCAAACTGTTGGACTGATGACCTTGTAGTTTAGTCAAAAGACGCTCGTCATATGAGTAAATGGTGTTGGAGAATTTGGTAGAGATGGGATGATTAGGTTAGTCGTAATTTGATTTAAGCTTTGAACATTTGGGTGGCCGCCATTACGTTTCTGTCAAGATGGTGGCGATATAAAACATGACACAAAGGTGCTCGTTGCTAGTGCTACCTCTGTACCAAATTTCGTTCAATGCGGTTTCACCGTGTTTGAATTGATAGGGGGAATCGATTTGCACACATACATGGCCGTCATCTGCAATCAGTTGGGCTGATGATCTTGTAGTTTAGTCAAAATATGCTTCCCACATAAATGTATGTTGTTGCAAAATTTGGTAGAGATCCGATTATTAGGATGGTCGTAATTTGGTTTAAGCTTTTAACATTGGGTGGCCACCATTACGTTTACGTCAAGATGGCAGCAATATATAACACTAGCAGTAGTGCCCGGCTTCGCCCGGTGGATTTATTTGTTTTATGGATGATAATGAATACTACTACAGAACTGGCACATGATACTTAACTAACAGAAACCAATATTTTAACAAGATGTTCAGTAAAGAACATATAGCCTACTTTCTCCTAAATGTATGAGTATAGTTATAACTCGTTGTTATTATCAAAGAGTATAATAGAACTATTCTTTGTTGAAGACCTTATAAACGATTTACCTCTACCAAACGCCACAACCTAGATAAAAACTGCTACCATCATTGAAGAAAGAAAGATAAGAAGTATCTAAAGAATGTTATGGATCTGGAGACATAATCGACCGGACTGGCGGCGTGGCTCAGCGGTAACGTTCTCGCTTGCTGGACCGTATGTTTCAGGTTCGTATCCTGGCGCAGTCAGCTGGCATTTGAGGGTGCACAAATGCGAGGGAGCCGTGTTAGTAGATTTACTGGCACGTTAAAGATCCCCTTCGGGACAAAATTCTGGCACCCCGGCGTCTCTAAAAGCAACAGTAGTTAAAAGGGACGTAAAACCAATAACATTATTATTATTATTATTATTATTATTATTATTATTATTACATAATCGGCCTGACGCGGGCAACATCCAACTTTGAGTTGAGGCATGTCTTTACACGTCTGGCTGCGTATGACTTTCACAACCCTAATTGAATTAACAAATCTTTCCATGACCCTACAGAGACGTGTGTATACCAACTATGTGGATATTTTCGATTGCTATTTGGCTGAAATAAAAGTATTAATTAATATCCTGAACTAGCACCAACGGTAGAGTTCAGATACTATGTGAAATCGTTTTGTTCTTTACTTCAATTAACATTTTCAAATAACGCACAATAGGCTGTTACAAACCCTTTAAAATAAAAAGTAAAAATGTATCGTAGTATCATCTTGTCATTCTTCAAATTCGATGCGCATAGAACGCCAATGGTATAGTAATCAATGGAGCCCCACGTAGACTAGTCGTGACATCTAGTGGTGAAATATCGAACAATATAATCCTAACGGAGCGAGTGCATTCTAGCGGCCAGGAGAAGAAACTTTTCAATAAAATCTGGAAGTTAATAAGTAGGTCGGCGTGCAGTTACCTTTTTGGCAGCTAGATGTCTCGAGTAAATCTGCTGGCGAATTATGTTTTAATTAAATATATATTTTACACCATAATATGCACAATATAACGCTTAATTTTAAAATATCTGAGTCATTACAAAACAATAAACATATAATATTTCAAGCAAAAAAACTAGCTCTGATCGGGTTTGAACCATAGGCATTTGAGCGATAGGCTAACGCTCTACCACTGAGCTAATTGTGTCAACGAATATCGTTCTATATAAAATGACTTACATAGAACTTGTTAGCAAATAATGATTTATACTAAACGATTTCATCACTGGAGTATATTATTTATATATAAAGCATTTCATACAAAGTTTATTTATTTTGTATCAGTACGCTATATTGCATGCCATACTCAAATTAGTGAAATATAAGTCAGGCACAAGATATCCGCTGCCATCTTGTCTTATTGCTGAATCGGCTCAGATTTTTAAAATCACGTCTGCACTATAGTATTACAAAATAAACTTTTAATTTCGAACGTGCCTCTTCCTTTAGAACAGTTAAAACGATTCTCGGCTCGATAATCGGAACTGGTGGGTCCCATGATATGGATTATAAAGTTTGCATAATTCGCACGGCCGCCATCCTGAAATGGTATGGCGGACGACCTTGTAGTTTGGTCACAAGACGCATCCTATACGAAGGTATGTTGTTACCAAATTTGGTAGAGATCGGATGATTTAGTTAGTCGTTATTTGATTTTACGTTTTGAACGTTTGAGTGGCCGCCATTCAGTTTTAGTAAAGATGGCGGCGATATAAAACATGACACTGAGGTCTCCTTTGCTAGTGCTACCTTTGTACCAAATTTCGTTCAATTCGCATTCACCGTGTTCGAATTGATAGGGGGGGGAAAGACATTCAGAGTACACACACTCACACACACACACACACAGACTCACACACACACATACACACACACATACACACACACACACACAGACTCACATACACACACACAGACAGACACACTTTTTCGCCCTGTGTTGACCTCATAAGTCTACTTTCATTTTTTTGCAAAAATCGAAAGTAGGCTAAAAATATATATTTTTGTGGTGGTGGTTGTGGTAGTGTTGGTGGTGGTGGTGGTGGTGGTTGTTGTAGTGGGGGTGATAAGTAGTACAGTATAATGGACATAACATTCAGGTCAATTTCCAGGAATGATAATTATGAATAGAGAAACAGCTATTTACTAACTACAGCACTAATACATGTAATTTACAAACAAATTTACAAAAAGAAAGAAAGAAAGAAAGAAAGAACAGTAAGTGAAACAAAAGACACTGCCTAGGGCCTATATCTCATTGGCTGTTAGAAATGTAGAGACCAATAGTGTCGTCTTTTGTCGCATAGCGCCGTAGGAAAATAATCGGTACTCTTTGGCAAACTTCGGCTGTCCCGAGCTACTGAGGTAGCAATAGTATCATTTATCGCCACAAAGCGCTTAACGATAAGTTTCAGAATAAATGAAGGGAAATTTGAAAGCACCAACGCTTATTGCAGCTGATAACCTCAATGTACTGCACCAACACCATTGCACTTATACAGAGGCATAATATTTTCATGATGATAATTGTTTAAAGGGGCCTAAGAAATCTTTTTGCACTAATTACTCCCCGTGACTGCAATTTATAAACAGCGCAAGATGCAACTATTTTCGCAATTCAGCACCAGAACACTGGTAGGGGTGACGTGATGCAGCTCGAACTGCCCGTCAGCATCAGACTTATTAAAATACTGTTACAGTTACACTACTACGGACATGAATGGTTCTAGGGCCTTAATACTTGGGTTTCAAGTTCATTTTGTCTGTTATTCTAAATGTAGGGAAAGGGGAGCGTTGTCCAAAATATCAAGTGAACAGTGTTACCAGCAGGGTTTCAAAGTGTATGTAAAATATGGTGCAATTAAGATAAACGGTGTAGATTTGTGATGAAGGGCCTAAATGCAGGGAATGGAGGGGTCTGTCCAAAATGGCATGCAGGCAGTGTTACTCGCAGGGTTCCAAAGGGTAAGTATACAAATTGCCGTTCAGATCGGTAAAACGGTATAGATATGTGCCAAATGGCCTAAATGCAGGGAATGGAGTGGTATGTCTGAAATGTCATGTAAACAGTGTTACTCGTAGGGTTCCAAAGGGTAAGTATGCAACTTTTGGTTCAGATTGGTGAAAGGGTGTAGATTTGTGCCAAAGGGCCTAAATGCAGGGAATGGACTGGTCTGTCATAAATTTCATGTGGACATTGTTACTCGCAGGGTTCCAAAGGGTAAGTATACAAATTTTGGTTCAGATCGGTGAAACGGTGTAGATTTGTGTCAAAGGGTCTAAATGCAGGGAATGGAGTGTTCTGTCCGAAATTTCATGCAGACTGTGTTACTCGCAGGGTTCCAAAGGGTAAGTATACAAATTTTGGTTCTGATCGGTGAAACGGTGTAGATTTGTGCCAAAGGGCCTAAATGAAAGGAATGGAGTGGTCTGTCCGAAATTTCATGTAAACAGTGTTACTCGCAGGGTTCCAAAGGGTAAGTATACAAATTTTGGTTCAGATAGGTGAAACGTTGTACGTATCACTAACCATAACTCCAGCGCATGCTGATAGAGCTGTTCGGGTGCGCTTTTTCTACCGACTTACTGAACAAAAATCAATCTTGAAGGTCTCCTGAGAGGTGTAACCTAATGCTACATAGCCTAAACAATTCCTCTTGAATTTTTCGAATTGGACTGGTAGTTCCAGAGATTAGCGCGTTTAAACACATAAACACACAAACACACAAACACACAAACTCTTCAGCTTTATTATATTAGTATAGATGACACTGAGGTGCCCTTTGCTAGTGCTACCTCTGTACCAAATTTTGTTCAATTCGGTTTCACCGTGTTAAATAGATAGGGGGAATCTATCTGCACATATACGTGGCCGCCATCCGCGAAGTATTGGGCTGATGACCTTGTAGTTTAGTCAAGAGACGCTCGCCATACAAATATATGTTGTTGCAGAATTTGGTAGAGATCGGATGATTAGGTTAGTTGTAATTTGATTTAAGCTTTAAACATTTGGGTGGCCACCATTACGTTTCCGTCAAGATGGCGGCGATATAAAACATGACACTGAGGTGCCCTTTGCTAGTTCTACCTCTGTACTGAACCCGTAATAACCTACCATTACCTGCTGCATCCCACGAAGACTGCCGGATTGTAGAACCTGAAAATCCCTGGCTACAAAAATATTGTCCGCCCCATGTGAATTATTTTAGAAAATCAATAAATTAATAATATTGGCTTTTATTTAACTTCATCAAAGAATCTATAATGATTCTGGTGCAGTATTATATTCAGAGTGATTGTAGCAGTGAGGTATAAAAACCTCTGTGATCAAACAGCTGATCTCAAATCCTACCACAAGGATTAATTAAATAATTATGCGACGACGTAGATTTTCATAAAAATCTGTAATACTTGGCTCTCAATGGCTCAATTTCAACAATCTACTTTCTATTTAACAGTACCATCACTGTTTACCATAATAATAATAATCATAGCATTACCCACTGGTATGCTTAACGATAATGTATACTTATATTTTGAAGCTTCCTATTATATACCTCAATCAAAGGTCTGATTCATTCATTAGTGATCATAAAAAGTACAGAATAAATTGTTTAACCTCTTATTATACTGCACAAAAGTAGTGTTCACTCTCCATAGTTAAATCTGCATTAAATAACTGCGTGGAATCTTATTCAAAATAGTATAAAAATATCCTGATTATATCAAGGTCTTGCCTTACAATATTTCATTACAAATCATGTTCTAATATTATTATTGTAAGGTGCGTTCAAAAAGTAACGAGATGGAGGCTGTAATGCGCCAACCGGTGACGACATGGGCTAATCGTGGCGTGTGTAACGAGGTGTGGTTCCGACCAGAGCGTGGAAGGTCACAGCCCGTCGCTAGAGGGCACGCGTGCACGTCACGTGGCGATAAAAAGCGAGCAGCAGCATGCATCAATCGGCCAACCAAGACCAAGACAGTAGGCTATTCGACATACTTCCTGGTGTGGTTGAAGACTGTGGGGCACCCAATGGGCACACACTTTTCGCAAGTGCATTCGTTCCTTGATGATGGTGTGCACACTTCCGACGCTCAATCCGACCACGGCGACTATGGCGTTCACTGTCACTCGGCGGTCCTGGGTAATGAGTACATCAACCAGCTGGACGTTGTCATCGGTAATACAGGGGGCTGCCTCAGACCGGGCATCATCGGCTAACGACACCCATCCTTCCCTGAAGCGCTTGTGCCACGCCTTGACACTTGCAAGGGACATGCAGTGTTCGCCGTACACTTGTGACATTCGGCGATGAATGTCCGTTCCCGCTACTCCTTTCGCTGTCAGAAACCGAACAACACCTCTTTACTCTTCGTTTGACGCCTCCATGACACTGTTTGCAATGTGACTGGCAACGTTGGACGATTGATGCATGCTGCTGCTTGCTTTGTATCGTCACGTGACGTGCACGCGTGCCCTCTAGCGACGGGCTGTGACCTTCCACGCTCTGGTCGGAACCACACCTCGTTACACACGCCACGATTAGCCCATGTCGTCACCAGTTTGCGCATTACAGCCTCTGGCTCGTTACTTTTTGAACGCACCTTATAGTTTAGTAGGAATCAAATAAAGAGTTTTCTGGTTTATTACGACATGAACTGTACCAGAAACTTAAGATAAATGTTTTATGTGACCAGTGAGTAATTGGGCAACTTACCTGTAGGCCAAATCGACTACCGGTAGCCTACTGGGAGCAGTTAAACACATGAACGGCAATACCGTTAAGAATAGGTGTATACATTTAGAATAATGCCCAAACACCTCCAAGTATGAGGTATCAACTATTTGGGTAGTAACACAATAGACGTTAATGGATGGGGGATGGTCCAATCTAGTTTGCCAGTTTTTCATCACGGTACTGTAGTGTTATTGCTCCCATAAGTCCAACCCCTCATCCACGTCGTGGGAGACGGGCAACGGCACAAAGTAGGGGATTGCCTGTAGGGGCGAAGTATAGTGGGGATTTCGTGTGCCCCGGGACCGTTACGGTAGCTGTGAAGGTCCTACAGGAACCCTGAAAAGTGACGGCTAACGGGGCTCTGGTGAAGCTACGATAGGCCCAGCAAGCCAGTAGTAGATAAGACGTTTGCTTTCAAGAAGGGAACAGGTCTCGGACAGGACGGATAAAATGGACGACGACCTAGCTGTGTTCATGGACTAAGATTTGGAACTTTAAACATAAGAACGCTGACGGGGAAGGTGGAGGAGATAGTGGATATGATGGAAAGAAGGACGTTGGATTTATTGGGATTGGCAGAAACAAAGTGGAAAGGGGAAGGAAGGAGAGAACTGAGAAAAGGCTATAGACTGTACTGGAGGGGGAATGAAGAGGGAAAGAGGAATGGAGTGGGAGTAGTAGTACGAGATGGTTTAAAAGAAGAAGTGAAGAGAATAAGTTATAGGATGATGAAAGTGAAAGTAGCACTGAGGGGAGAGACTGTAGAAATAGTGCAAGTTTATGCTCCACAAGTAGGCTGTACCTCTGGAGAGAAGGAGGAGTTTGAAGAAGAATTGCAGAAGCAGCTGGTAGGAAGGAATATGATTATTATGGGGGATCTGAATACCCATGTAGGAAGAGAAAGACAAGGGTGTGAGAGTGTGCTTAGACCAGATGGTTGGGGCAGAAGAAATGAGGAAGGGAAGAGACTGTTGGACTTCTGCCAAAGGAACAGCCTGCTAGTTGGGAACTCCTGGTTCAAGAAAAGAGAGAGCCACACAATCACATGGTACAGTGATGACTTGACCAGGAAGTCGGTGGTCGACTATATACTGTATGAGAAAGAATTAAATAAGAACATCACGGACATCAAGGTTATACCATCGGAAAACCTGGATAGCGACCATCGACTGCTGGTAATGAACCTGAGAGGGACTAAGGAGAAGAAAGGGACTGAGAACCAGGAAAGACGTACAAGGATATTGAAACTGAAAGAAGGAGATAGAAGGATCGAGTACCTCAAAATGGTAAAGGAAGGAATTCCAACAGATGAAGAAAGAGGGGTGGAAGAGGAATGGGCTAGATTTAAGAAGACACTAGTAGGTGCAGCAGAAGCAGTATGTGGGAGGACAAGTAGTAAGAAGAGGTGGAAGGAAACACCATGGTGGAATGAGAAGACAAAAGATATAGTAAGGGAAAAGAATAGAGCCTTTAGGAGGTGGTATCAAAATAGGACGGTAGAGACAAGGGAAGAGTACCAGGAAAGAAAGAAGGAGGCAAAGAGATTAGTGGCTGAGGATAGAAGAAAGTGGATGAAAAAGTGGACAATGATGATGAACGAGAATAGTAAAGGTACAAGAAAAGGTCCTGTATGGGATGGTAAAAAATAAGAGGCGGAAGGATCCTACGGATAATGTTAGAATGGTGAACAAAAGGGGACAAGAGATAGAGAATAGGGAAGAACTGAAGAAAATGTGGGAAGAACATTTTGAATAACTTCTGAACCCAAATGGAAACCACGGCGAGGAGGAAGAAATCGGGGAAGAGGAAGATGGACTGCAAACAGAAAAGGACTTAACATGGAAAGAAGTGGAAGATGCAGTGGGGAAGATGAAAGGAGGGAAGGCACCGGGTGTGGATGAGTTGAGTGTGGAGATGGTGAGAGCAGCAGGAGAGGTGGGGATACAATGGTTGTACCGAGTGATGAAGACAGCATGGAAGGAATGGAAGACCCCAGAGAACTGGAAAAAGGGAATAATTGTCCCGATCTTCAAGAAAGGTAGTACAACAGAATGCAGAAACTATCGGGGAATAACACTGATGAGTCATTGTGCAAAGATGTTTGAGAACGTTTTGGAAAGGAGAATTAGGACAAGGATAGAAGGAGGGATGAGGGAAGAACAACATGGCTTCAGAGCAGGAAGGTCCACAGTTGATTTGATTTTTGCTGTAAGGCAGTTACAAGAAGAGCACTATGAGCATGGAACAGATCTACTGATGGCCTTCCTGGACATTGAGAAAGCATATGACAGTGTATGCAGAAACAAAGTATGGAAGTCCCTGGAGGATAGAGGAGTAGAAAAATGGACTATAAGGAGGATAAAGGAGATGTACAAGGGAAGCGTGAGCTGTGTAAAAGTGGGAGGAGAGAGATCGGACTGGTTGGAACAGAGAAACGGCCTGAAACAAGGAAGTGCACTGTCACCGTCACATTTCTTTGTGGTGATGGATGACATAATGACCCGAGTGGCACAAGTAATTGGGGAAGGAAAGATGAAAGCAATGGTGTTTGCAGATGATTTTATGATTTGGGGAAACATGGAGGAGGAGGTACAGGAACAGTTGTATGTGTGGGAAGGAATAATACAAGGAAATGTGATGAAATTTAGCATGAATAAGAGTAAAATGGTGATCAAAACAAGGAAGAAGGAAAGAACCACAACGGGAATAACAATTGGTGGGGAACAACTGAAGAAAGTGGAGAGTTTCAAGTATCTGGGAAGCCTGATACAAGATAATGGAAGAAACGATAGAGAAATAAATGAGCGGGGAAGAAGCAAAAGCATTCCGGAGGAGTGTGAGAAGCATGTTATGGAACAAGGATGTCACTCAGAACAGCAAAAAGATCATATATCGGACGTACTATGTTCCTATCCTGGCGTATGCCTCAGAGACCTGGGTTATGAAAGGAAGGGAGAAGTGCAAAATACAGGCCAGTGAGATGAGGTTCTTGAGAAGCAGTATTGGAGCTACAAAGATGTCACCGACACCTAGTGGCGAACTTTGGAACTTGGATGGAGCGTTTCAACGAAATATAACCTAGAAAGTTAGCTTCACACAAGTTTAGTAAGTGGAAGGATCTTTTACATGACATAATTCTATGACATGGGACCGCCGGCTTTACTTCCCCTCCGAAGGAAGGCATACTGAAGGATTTTAACGCCCTTAAAAAATCCGACGACTTTGGCCGGGTTTTAACCCGCAATCTTGGACACAGCAGTTCAGCATGCTACCAACTACGCCACCGAAGCCACTATAAATTAATGTATTTGTTTCACTGAAAGTCGTGGGCATCTCGACATACTGTAGTATAGAACAGAGTCCCCGATTCTTGGATGTAGCGGGTAATCTCGAGAACCACTGGATGGATTTTCATGCGGTTTTCACCATTCTCTAAAGGATTTCTCGAGGAAGGTTTTTGTAGAAAAACATTCATTTGTGACCTCAGGAAGCCGAGCAGTAACGATTTCAGTGAATCGAGTCATAGAAAAACCTGTCGTCCATGCGCCATTCTAGCTTACGCTGGATAAACCGTTAACGATACCGGGCGAAGCCGGGGTGGGTTACTAGTAGGGGTATAATTGTAAATAGCTATGCTATATCAAATTCTTGACCATATCAAAAGCTAGTTCTTCCGTAAAATTGAGTAACATTATAATTAATTAGAAAAATACCGGTGTGATTAGTGCAACGAAATGTATAGAACGATCTTACGGTCTTAAATGGCTCAATTGCAAGTAGCCAACTTCGTATTTTTCTGTGATTTTGAACCCTTTCATTCCTGAATTTGACAATATAAATCATTTTCAATTTCACAAATAATTTCAGCAATAACTTATTGTGTACCATACCTCCACAGCAGTCATGTGGGAGACCCGGTATTCCATAAGAGGATTAAAAAATCAGTGTATCACGTAAAACTCAGCAATTCTTCTAGGTTTGTGCCGTGTCTTGTGTGGGGTTTCACCTAGGACACCAAGCTGGCCTATCAGTGGGCTCTTGGTGCCCCACCCAGACCACTCACAGGAGTAGCGAAGTGCGCGCTACCTCCCTTTTTATGAAGCACACCTGCGCCTCTTATCTGCGAGAACTACACCTCAAGCAGCCATAACCTCCCTATGAAGACCCACTTTTGCACGCACTTTTGCACCCACTCGTGCACCCACTCTTGCACCCACATTTGCACCCACTTTTCCTCTCACGTTAAACTATTATTTATATTATCGAGTGAACTTTGCTAGAGATTAGTTCAAGCTTGACAATTGACACGGAAGTATCAACAAATAGCTATGGTAAGCCATATGCATACTATAAAGGATATACATATATTGTAAAACGAACCAATAAAAATGGAACTGTTATTTGGCGATGTTCAAAACATCGTTCATAACAGTGTCGAGGTGAGCCGAAAAGTAAAAATAGTGATGTCTTAAGTGTGAGTGATCATCAATGTAGTGTACCAGATAAAACATCGTTGCTGTTAAAAAAACTCTTCAAAATGCTAAAACACTAGTACCAGAAAAATATATTGCATCTCAAGATAGTGCATTGTTTGTTAAAAAGCATTTATCATCTCCTCAGAAAGTTGTGTTAGGACAGTTGTCAATGTCTGAAAAACTCCCAACACTATCAAAGGCAACACAGACTGTGCAAAATGTGGTATTGCAAAAGGATTAAAAAGGACTATATAGTAATAGTGATGAGGATAATAATGATGATGATAATAATGATCATGGTTATGATGATGATGATGATGATGATGATGATGATGATGATGAAAATAATAATGATAATGGCAATGCTTTGTTTACACAAAAAATCATTTGTTAAATTTGTCTACTGGAACAATCCAAGTAAGCTAATCCGGCGTCTTCAGCAACTGCATGTCTATAAACAGACTGGTTATACTGAATATGAGGAAGAACTATTGGATATAGAAAATGAGCTTCGTCGTGCCAAAATTATTATGTAATGGAACCACATAACCACTTAAACTATTTCTTAATAATACATGTAATATTTTCTACCATTTGGCTCTCACATTTGCTGTAACTTCAAACTGTAAATATTAAATATAAAAGCCAACGCTAAATGATTTTATTATCAGAACAGTTATAACCTTTGCAGTGAGCAAACCATACTAACAGGTTAGTTGCTACTATGGAACTTACTACAATTAACAAAGGTAGACAACGTGTACTCTATAAAGGCTACTCTTTTAACTATAATCGTCAAAATGTAAAAGGAATAATATTTTGGCGAATCTAAAAAGTAGAAATGGTAAGGTTTTAAGTGTGAGTGATCATCAATGTGGTGTACCAGATGAAACACTGTTAGTGTCAACAAAATATTATGACAATGCTAAAAAGCTAGTAGAAGAAAAAAATTAATACTCAAAATAGTGCAATGTTTATTGAGCAACATTTAACCCCTACTGTAAAAGTTATGTTTAATCTATCTTCCACATCTCAAGAGTCATCAACATCACAGACTATGCAAACGGTTGTGTTGTTGTTGTTGTTGTTGTTGTTTGAAGGGGCTGAACTACAAGGTTATCTACCCTTCATATGCAAGAGGATCGAAAAGGACTAAATAGTAATAGAGAAAAAAGAAATGTATTTTGTATGTAACTATTGTAAATTGTGCTCTGAAAGAAGTTCATTTTCCGTATTGACAGATTCACTATATAACAAAGGAGAAACTGTTCCGCCTAGTCAATACATTTATTTACAACAAGTTATAAACTTGCTATTGCATGGTACATGTTTCGGGGCTTAATTTATGGCTGAAGAAGGGACCAGTACTAGAGGCCCCGATACATGTACCATACAATAGCAAGTTTATAACTTGTTGTAAATAAATGTATTGACTAGGCGGAACAGTTTGTCCTTTGTTATATAATGTATCTATTGTACAATTACTTACATTAAATAAATAAAAATATTGTATGGGTATTGTCTGTTTTTCTTAATTGCTATCCCCACGTCCTACTATATTAATGCCATTGTTAACCATCAACAGTCTCCACCTATGTTCAGAAAGAGAGTGATCTTAAACAATACACTCTATCTATGATTTGTGTACCGAGTATCATAATAACACAGTGTCGTCAAGCCATGTTCAGGCAATAGTAATGTTAGGTAAGGCGTTCGAACTCTTGCTTCCTTGCACAGGATTAGTTTTTACTCAACAGAAACCCATAATACTGTACTTTGAAAAATGTCACATCTCATTATAAAATGTCAACTGTATCGTTTTCTAAGACCCCAGCTGCTGGCTAGAGGCTAGCAGACTGTGCAACAGAAACAGTGTCACCATGTTCATCCTTAAAAAATCAACATTTATAATTCTTATTATTATTGTTCATTAAGAGTAGTGTAAAGTTGTCTTTGTGACGTAACGGTTAGCTCTAAAGCTCTTGGGTTCAATTCCAACTTTAACATAAAATTTTAAAAAGCATATTAGGACTAAAACAGGTCTACTCAGTCTCGGGTGATCCAAATAAGTAGATGTGGTTTGATTCACACTTTAACGCTAGAACACGATGGTTTTTTATTTTTTTAATTTTTTTTAAGTAATGATAGCCATTTGTTCATTTTTATTTTATTTTTTCATTTTCACATTTCACACATTGCCATTTGTCAATTTTCCATGTACACGATTTGATAATGTCAGTTTAAAGTTTTTGAATTTCATGATATGGAAACAAGAATTTTCCATTGTGTTGTTTACACATTTGTCAATTTCCCATTTACATTTTTTAAAATGTCAGTTTTAAGTTTTTAAATTGTGTTGATATAGAAACATGGATTTACTATTTTTTTCATATCACTGTCGAAACGTTTATGATTTAGTCAATGTTGAAAGTTTAGTTTTGTAAAACACACATTTGCTGATTTAAATTTTCTTGAAATCGTCTTAATGGAAGTGCTTGGCCATGGCAATAGTGCAGTCTCTTTCTGTTTGTTTCCAAAAACGTATAGGCCTACTACTACTACTACTGTAGGTAAGACTGTTTTACAAAATAACAGCTATCTACAGCTGCATTTCCAAAAATCACAACTATTAAAAAACTACAGTATACTATTTACCATTTGCTATATACATTAATTACCCCACCACTCTACCTTGCCGTGTTTGCTTTGGTTGAACAAGCAATGCTACCCAGACATACACACACACAAGATTTCATTCTCTCACTTTCATTCTATCTATAGTCAAAACAAAAGTTTGGTGCTTTTCAGTCGGTCAACACGAATGTACCCAAATAGAGCTGGGTTATGCCCTAATCCTGAAATAACTTACATAAGATTAATCAATACACTAGGATGACCAGTTTCGATCGTCAAGCGATCATCATCAGATCCATTACACTTAGGCTATAACATCTATGTTTGAGACTACAGGTGAAATATATACAATATGTACAATTATTTAGTTGCAGTGTTGGTAATGCAACAGTCGGTGTATGCTAAATGTGGTATATCTAATGTTAGGCGAACTTCTAAAATAGTGATACAAATCCGGAATTTGTCTGTTAGGGGTGATTATATGGTTATACAAAATCAACTATGGTTATACTGTAATAATGTAGACTTATACGTATCGGGTTGTCTCCTTAACTGGAACTTGAAGCAGTTGCATGTTTCCTCAGGCACCAGTTATGGTCGACTACCCCGCGTGTTAACTGGGCGGAACTGGTTTTTCCCTTTTCTCCCCCTTTAGTTATGTTCTTTCTGAGGTCAGTGCCATGTTTATTTGTGTGACGTTGCCAAATCTAGATAAGAATGTATGCTATTGAATACAGGAGTCTGCAACTATTAAAGACCGTGGAACTATCTTCGCCATGCGTGGACTAAAAAGCCATTTAAACTAAGCGGTACACGGTCTATTGAAGATGTCCCGGCACCTTTAATACTGCCGCGCATATCGGCCTAGGTTTATTGCAGATGAAAGTACATAGTACCCTGATCCAAAAAACATATACCTATAACCACCGCTATTTTCCCCCCTTTTTTATCTAGCTTAGCTGTATCGCTAAGTTGTGTCTTGTTTTCGACAGGGTTTGTTTTTTAGTAGAGCGAAAATGGGTGAACTCTCCATAAAAGTGTGTTCATTTAGATTGTTGGGATTGTTTTGTTTGGCTAGGTGAATCTAGATTGCTTCCTTTATGTCGAGAGCTCTGCCTTTCGATTCGTGATGAATTATTTTTAGGTCAGTCTCGATTTTAGTAAAGCTGTGCCCCGTGTCACACATATCTTCACATACGGCTGAATGTGTTCCGTATCTTATCGCATTCCTATGTTCATTATAACGTGTATTTACTCGCCTTCCGCTCTGTCCAATGTAATTAGCTTGACAACCATTGTCTTGGCATGTAATAGAATATACCCCTGACTTTGAATACGGGTCTTGTTTATTTAGATTACTATTTTTCAGGTGCCTCCCGGTCGTATTATTCGTTGTGAATGCTATTTTTAAGCCTTGCTTTTTGAATAGATTAGTGATTTTATATGTGTTCTCGTTCACATAGTTGAAGCGCGTGAATTTTTTCTCATTAATGTCCGGTTTTGGAATCATTTTATCTTTACTTTTATGTTTGGCTACAATTTGGTCTATTTTGCTTGGCGGGATTTTTTTTTACTTTGCTATTTGCTTAATGGTTCTTATTTCCTTATTATAATTGTCTATTGACATGGGTATGTTTAAAGCCCTGAGCACCATGCATTGAAACCCGCTTATTTATGCGTACTGGGGTGATTAGACTGATTGTCGATTGCATCCGAGGTTTGTGTGGCTTTTCGGAATATGGAGAATGAAAGCTCGTTGTCTTTACGTTCAATAGATAATTTATTTTTCGATCTGTTTAGGATTCCTTAGTGAATTTGATTGGGTGGTGTAGGCTATTAATGGATTGGAGAATTGTTTCTTCACTTGTTAATTCAGTATCTAGATGCAAATTACATCATCTTCTTATCTTTTCCATATTACTATTCCCTTTGTTGAAGTCTTTTCTAAAAACTCATTTTCTAGTGCATTAACGAAGATGTCGGCGATTAATCCGCTTAGTGGTGATCCCTTCGCTAATCCTTCTGTTTGTGTGTACATTTTATTGTCGAATTGAAACACGCTTTGGCCGAGGACGACCCTCAGTAATCGCCCAATCTCTTCAGTTTCTTTTGCCGAATTGTTGGATTTTAAGTTATTTTCGATAGTGTTGATTGCATCATTAATAGGAATATTGGTGTACATGTTACTTACATCGAAAGATACAAGCCTCATGCTAGGTTTCAATTTTAGGGTGTTCAATGCTGTTACTAATTCCGTTGTGTTCCTTATAGAGTTGTTTTTGTCGTTGAAAAGGCGGCGTTTTAAGATTTGTGCCGTCTGATGAAACAACCAGCGATGCTACCATTTTGTACCGTCCAGCCTTTCGCAGATGTTGTCGCAGTGGAAGTGTGTACCAATTAGCCTGGCGCTTGGCTCATTAAACCGGACTAAGGTTATGAAGGTATTAGAGGCGATGGATTGAACGTACATTCACTGCGATGGGAATGCAAGTTCCATTCGAATGCGCTATTCATTGAGAACCATGGGCCTAACTTAGCCTAGCTTAAAGAAATACCGACTAAATAACGGACTAAATAAGGTACACATACTCATCACTAAAGTAAAGGAACGGTAATGTATTCTCCAAGGAAATATTCCTAAGGTATGACGAGGAAGCTTAACACGCCAATGTAAGGTTATGTGGTTGACAAGATAATCTGACAGTTCAAGGGACCGTGACATTAAGGTTATGGGCGATACGAGGTACAGGTATAGGGGAACGTATATGGGGGAAGAATGCTCATAAAGAGTAAAATTACATAGTGAAGAGAAACAGATTATAAGGACTCGACAGGAAGTCAGGAAACGTGAGTCTGCCGTCAAAGAACGAACGGCAACTCAAATAGCCCTGAAGGAGGTGAGGGAGTACGAGAGGGACGGAGTATTAATAAAAGCGCGCGTAGATATGACGTAAATGAATAAACACAAATGAGAGGCAACTAACAGAAATGAAATAAACACGAGAGACGTTACGTTACACAAAATAAAAGATATACATCAAAATAAGTTACGTCAGAAAGGGATTAAGCCATACTCATGGACTTGCATATGAAAACGCAATCCTAAGATAAGAGGCAAACAAAAAGATAAGAAGTATGGCATAGGTCTTACTGGTGAACTCACTATACAGTAAACCGTACCAAATACCTACACAAAAAGATACGACGATAGGGGGAAAAAGATAACAGGAACGATACACACACACAATGAACATACTAGAATAGGCGATACGCCCTAGTATTCCATACGATAACCAAATACACACGCGCACATACAGGGATAGTAAGTCGTAACATACCTTGATGGATCTGCTTAATCCACCATCGCGGAATTACACATCATCATCATCATCTTGTACAGTTCCCAGCCCCAGGCTGGGTCTGTTTGGAACATAAGCCTCGCCACTTAGTCCTTTCTTCCCACCACCTCTCCGCTGTCACTCTGGTCCAGTCTTCGCCTCTCTTCTTGACACATTCCTCCACTCCTTTCAGCCATCTTACACAAAATAAACTAAATTAACGCACCTACGCACACCTTTATAATAAATACAAACGAACGGATAGAAAAGCAAGGCATCTCGAAAACGAGAGCGGGCACAAAATATTAAAACCTACATCGGAGAGAAAAAAACAGAAGACTGCTCAGAGAGTAACAAAGGGTTGTCACAGGTGACGGAAAAAAGAAGATAAAAAGGTAAGAGGTGTCACTAATCACGATTTGGCATAGCAAGAAATCACTTTAACGAACCTTGATCCGCAATTATAGAAATGTCCACTGATCTGCTCGGTTTTTCTGGCCAGTAATAATCAAGAAGAAAAGAGAACAATTCCGATAATTGATACGCCGAAGGAAAGAAAAAAGGAAAGACTACAGGTGGAAGAAAAATAGTTCAGATTCCCGCACACTCCCCCAAAATTTTTGTTACGTCCACCAAAATAGACGAACAAAAATTTTAACGAAACAAACACAAGGAAGGGAGAAGGGAGGAAAAACGGGTACATCACGAAAATGTGACGGGAAGGAGCTTAGAAGTAGGAGGAAGACGGGGAGGAATCAAAAGGAGTGTACTTCAACGAAGATAAATATAAGAATCTAAAGACGATAATTTTACAATAAGAACGTAAGTTAAACCAGTTAAAATAAAATAGTAAAATTAAAACCCTAGCTTCCTCGCCAAAATATTATACAAAAGTTACAAAGTTACAGAGTTACAATACTAATAAATATAAGTATATCAAAAGCTGTCTTCCATAATCTCCCAAGGTAGGATGCCAGAGAGCAGATATCGATAATTAACTAAAACAAGAAAGAACGATTAATTGAGAGCGATATTAATTGATTCTAATAATGGGGTAAGGTTGAGTGGTGACCATCACGGTACTCCAACAAAGATTAAATTTTGGGACGAAGAAAAATAACTAGAAGTCATATATTTAAATATTGTTCGAAGGAATAACCTGATAAAGAAGTAAATAATTATAATTGATAGCAACGCCATCTTGCACCATCGCACGTTAACTCGAAGCAAATAGAGCTGGAAAACATGTCACAAAAACAAATAAACATTTAAGAGAAAGAGAAGAAATGTGACAAAGATAGATGGACTTACTTACAAAACGTTTCAGTTGGATAATATGAGCGGTAGATATTTATTGCAGGTTGTCGTCACTTACAAGTTTCATGGTACGCCCCTGCATTGCTCACAGAGTGGAGCTCTCCAATACCTAGTCGTTTACCTGAAAAGGAATGATATACCTTCCTACGTTGAACCTATTTGTGATGGGAAGAACATCACTCATCACCGAAGCGTAGTCCCTGCTTAAATAAATCTTATTAGCCTCATTAGTTTTCCTGGCGGGGATTACATCATAGACACGCAGTTCTAATTACATCGCGTAATCCACAACCGAAACAGAAAACCTTAAGACGGTCTGTGCACATACAGAAATTATGTTCTTTACCTCAATTCCAGCATGTATGTGAACTGTCATGTTCACCAGTACGAAGAGAATACGACGAGGACGTATATTAATAGGTGTGGTATCTGTTGCAACATTGGATCAGACATGATTAACAGATGAGGGTCGAGTTCTGTTGACTGCGGATAGATGGCGCGATTAAACTTCGCAGGCCTACTAGCAGTGGAATGAGTAATTAACGTATGTGGTAGGCGACAATGTCTAGCATTATTGACAGTAGGCGAAACAACACTTGGAGTAAAAGAATCGTATCCTTCAGTGCTATTAAAAGCTAGTACAGGAAACATTGTATCAGAGGGAGGAGGTGGTGGAACATACTCTTTACACAGTTGATAATTACCTTCGAATTCCCTTCCCAAGTTAAGGATGTCATCAATAACGAATACAGACTACGTACATAGAACTTATATTCTAGATGTAGGATTCGATATATAATATCGATAGTTCCCTGACCAGTTAATGGAATGGGAAGGCGAGACATTAAAATTTGAATAGCCGTGACATAATCATCCACACAAATAAATGGAAAATTACAATACCTTGAAAGGCAGTAAAATGTAGAGAAATGTTACTACCTTATTCTTAAATATTCGTTCTTGAGCAGTAATGGGATGGGGTATCCAATTGCTTTTATTGGCGATCATATATAATGGCCTAGTTGTCAACAAACCGCAGCCATCTTTCCTTCTCGACATGAAAAACAACAAACAAACGATAAGTACCATATTGCCAACTTACACATACAGGTGGACGTATTTGTGGGCTAAGCGGTCCTCTTATGTCATTTTGGGGAATGAAACTAGGTATAGTTACATGTAGAGCGATACATTCGAATAGGAACCACAAGCTCTGGCTACCATTTTGTGCCGTCTGATGAAACGACCAGCGATGCTACCATTTTGTGCCGTCCAGCCTTTCACAGATGTTGTCGCAGTGGAAGTGTGTACCAATTAGCCTGGCGCTGGGCCCATTAAACCGGACTAAGGTTATGAAGGTATCAGAGGCGATGGATTGAACGTACATTCACTGCGATGTGAATGCAAGTTCTATTCGAATGCGCTATTCATTGAGACCCATGGGCCTAGCTTAGCCTAGCTTAGCCTAGCTTAAAGAAATACAGACTAAATAACGGACTAAATAAGGTACACATACTCAACACTAAAGTAAAGGAACGGTAATGTATTCTCCAAGGAAAAATTCCTAAGGTATGACGAGGAAGTTTAACACGCTAATGTAAGGTTATATGGTTGACAAGATAATCCGACAGTTCAAGTGACCGTGACATTAAGGTTATGGGCGATACGAGGTATAGGTATAGTGGAACGTATATGGGGGAAGAATGCTCATAAAGAGTAAAATTACATAGTGAAGAGAAACAGATTATAAGGGCTAGACAAGAAGTCAGGAAACGTGAGTCTACCGTCAAAGAACGAACGGCAACTCAAATAGCCCTGAAGGAGGTGAGGGAGTACGAGAGGGACGGAGTATTAATAAAAGCGCGCGTAGATATGACGTAAATGAATAAACACATATGAGAGGCAACTAACAGAAATGAAATAAACACGAGAGACGTTACGTTACACAAAATAAAAGATATACATCAAAATAAGTTACGTCAGAAAGGGATTAAGCCATACTCATGGACTTGCATATGAAAACGCAATCCTAAGATAAGAGGCAAACAAAAAGATAAGAAGTATGGCATAGGTCTTACTGGTGAACTCACTATACAGTAAACCGTACCATATACCTACACAAAAAGACACGACGATAGGGGGAAAAAGATAACAGGAACGATACACACACACAATGAACATACTAGAATAGGCGATACGCCCTAGTATTCCATACGATAACCAAATACACACGCGCACATACAGGGATAGTAAGTCGTAACATACCTTGATGGATCTGCTTAATCCGCCATTGCGGAATTACACAAAATAAACTAAATTCACGCACATACGCACACCTTTATAATAAACACAAACGAACGGATAAAAAACGGATAGAAAAGCAAGGCGTCTTGAAAACGAGAGCGGGCACAAAATATAAAAACCTACATCGGAGAGAAAAAACAGAAGACTGCTCAGAGAGTAACAAAGGGTTGTCACAGGTGACGGAAAAAAGAAGATAAAAAGGTAAGAGGTGTCACTAATCACGATTCGGCATAGCAATAAATCACTATAACGAACCTTGATCAGCAATTATAGAAATGTCCACTGATCTGCTCGGGTATTCTGGCCAGTAATAATCAAGAAGAAAAGAGAACAATTCCGATAATTTACACGCCGAAGGAAAGAAAAAAAAGGGCAGACTACAGGAGGAAGAAAAATAGTTCAGATTTTTAGTAACTCTCTGCTGATTTTGTAATTAGGCGCATTCCTACAATTGACTATTGGTCTCATTGGGCACTCCTTTTTGTGTATTATGGTTGCCCCTCAATGACGGTATATTCGGGTTCATGTTTATTAGTTTTGATTTTTCAGCTTTGGTCAATATGTATTCTCTTTCTTTTAATACACTTTTTATTTGTGTTTGGATTTTGTTGGTGGGGTCTTTTGCTAATTCCTTGATTTCGTTGTTGTTTAGGAATTCGACTGGTTTTTTTTCCAATATAATCTGTTTTGTTCAAAATTACTGTGGTATTTCCCTCATCTGCTTTTGTGATGATTAAGTCATGTTCTTTTATTTTTTGTTTCAATGACTTTTTTCTTTTAGTTGTTTGTTGTTTTGAGTATAATTGTTTTCGCCCTCTCGTTTGAGGATTTTTTTTGGCTTCGTTGGTGGCATGATTTTTGGTTAATTCCCTGTCTTCTGCTGGGAGCTTGTGACTGGCTATCTCGATATCTGTGATTAACTGTTTTATATTGTGGTTCGTGTGTGCATCTGTGCAGTTGTATTTCAAACCTTTGTCTAACACATTCATTTCATTTTGAGAGAAGGTTACATTCGTTCTGTTGTTTACCCTGCTGTGGAAATTGAATTCGTTGCTATTCGTGTGTTGATCACTAGATTGAGTATTCTGTGTTTCTCCAAGTTTTCTTAGTTTATATTCTAGCGATTCGTGGTTCCTCGTTGCTCTGATTTTGATGGTGTCATGTAGGTGCTCGGTAAAACTGTCCCATTGGGATGCGTGCCAGAAGTTACTTAGTTGTAATTGAATATCGTATAGTTGTTGGTTAAATTTTTGCTTTCTTATGTATGCAAATCTTAGTTCGTTTTTTTTATCCAAAGCGCTTTGGCTTGTTTAGTTGAAATGATTGAGGCTGGTGTAATCGGTACGGATTTTTATCACTATTTTAGAAGTTCGCCTAACATTAGATATACCACATTTAGCATACACCGACTGTTGCATTACCAACACTGCAACTAAATAATTGTACATATTGTATATATTTCACCTGTAGTCTCAAACATAGATGTTATAGTCTAAGTGTAATGGATCTGATGATGATCGCTTGACGATCGAAACTGGTCATCCTAGTGTATTGATTAATCTTATGTAAGTTATTTCAGGATTAGGGCATAACCCAGCTCTATTTGGGTACATTCGTGTTGACCGACTGAAAAGCACCAAACTTTTGTTTACTTAGGCAACACTGAAAAATGGCTTCAAACCTAACAATCTATAGTCATACATTCACACAACCATACCTGTCCTTGAAAAACAAATACAACCACGCTATTTATCCTTGACATGCACACTTATCCCAAATAACTTTTAGTTATACATTTAACATTTGCTATTACAAGAAAAATGTTTCCACTATTTACAATTAGAAAAATGAATATTTACAAAATACTAAATCTACTAAATCTACTGGTTACAAAAAAGCCATGTCTCTAAACAATAAAATATAGAAATCACACCTCCTCCTCGTGGTTATAACCCTATGGTAGTCTAATGCATAGGTCATTCATCTGCACTCATTTGCTATCCATCAAGGTAAAAGTGCATTTTATCTGTTCCACAAGATACAAATTTGATTGCTGGATTGTATCCTGCACTGTTTATGCGATATAGCTTTGCCAGTTCATAAAACCACAAGGTAGTTCTCTACATATAGCGATTTTACCACTGCTCTACCTACGCCTTATGTTCTTTTGGCTTTCTTACAGTCTAGTGTGTGATAGACAGCATTAACTGTATATCAAACCCAGTTTACCTTTGTTTTTGTAATCCAAGTAATAATTTGAAAAGACACAAATATAATCAGTTTTAAACGTTATCTCTGTTTTGTTTTGTTTAATATGTTTATGACATGCATATTTACCTGAAATCGAACCCTAGTGAAAAGGCTAACAGCTTAGCCAATGCACCACCATGCCCTTGTTTCTTAGTTTGACTCATTCTAGGCCTCAGACCTGGAAATCGAGTTAAGACCACCAGTACAAGAGCCAAAAGTGCTTACCACTGCAACACAAAATGGATAGCTGGTAACATTAGACAACCGGAAATGATTATATTTCTGTTAGCAATGCATTTTGTCATCAGCCTACTGTCTGAGCACTGACAGCAACACAGTTTAGTTTATAACAAGCGAGTGTGTGTGTATAGATTATTAGCCTCAAGTATTTAAAGCTTGTTGTGTGTAGTGACCATCTTGTCCCGGTAACCACTGAGCATTTTTGTGTTTTAGCTATCCTCTTTAACCAATCAATTAAAGATAGTCTACTCTTAATTCTTGAATCGATAAATCAGAGTTTGTGTACACCGTTTGTCATTTATTAACCCATACCTGCAACCTATACTCTCTCTGTACTGCAGTTTGATCTGAAAACAAGTTTCAATGGTAAAAGACTTGTCAGTCACCATACATGTAGCCTACACTAATTCTTTCTCTACCTAGCTATGTTTCATCACGCATGGTAAACATCTCACATGTTCGTATCCGATTATTAGTTTATAAAATCTCAGGTTGATGACCTTGATGTATTGGGTATTTTGGGTAAATTCATTGGCCATGGGAAAGGGTTGACCATTCTATGTCCTATGACACCTCGCATTTTGATATCCGATTATTAGTTTATAAAATCTCAGGTCAATGACCTTGCTGTTTTGGATTTTTAGGGTAAATTCATTGGTCATGGGAAAGGGTTAACCAATCAAAGTCCTATGACACCTCACTTGACCCTCTCCGATTATTAGTTTATAAAATCGTAGGTCAATGACCTTGCTGTTTTGGGTCTTTTTGGTAAAGTCGTTAGTCATGGAAAAGGGTTGACCATCCTGAGTCCCATGACACCTCACTTGACCATCTCTGATTATTAGTTAGCGAGATATTAACAAAAGTGCAGTTAGACCCTTTTGACAAAAATGAATAATACATTCAAAAACAGGATGTCACCCCAAGTCCAACGACCTCTCATACAAGTCCCTAACCTTATTGGTTCATGAGATATTAAAAAGCTGATGACCTATTAGTTTTGGATCTTTTGGTTATTTTTTTTTAAATAACTCATCTATAAATCATTATTCAAAAAGCCCGCCCTCTTGCAAAAAAAAAGTGCGCATGCGTAAAAACAAAAAACAAACATGTTAATTCATAGTAGCAATCGGCTCTTCACACGCGTTTCATGTGGAACAACGTTTAATTTCATCATAGCATTAGGGACCAGTACAAAGGGATCAGTCAAAAGGGACCCGTCATCAAGGACTCGTCAACAAGGACTCGTCTACAAGGACCTGTCAACAAGGACTCGTCAACAATGACCTGTCAACAATGACCCGTCAACAGGGACCCGTCAACAAGGACCCATTCACAGGGACCTGTCAACAGGGACCCGTCCACAGGGACTCGTCAACAATGACCCGTCAACAATGACCCGTCAACAGGGACCAGTCCAAAGGGACAAATCAACAGGGATCAATCTAAGGGGCTCTCGCCTCAAGGCCTGACATGCCTTCTTTGATTATTGGTTTGCCTATCGACGAGCGCAGCTTGAAATACTTTTTGATCACCCCTCGTGGGTTGGGTTAGGTTAGGTTACACTACAGCCGCCATCTTTAAAAAGCCCGCCCTCTTACAAAAGCTATGAGTGGGCATGCGTAAAAACAAAAAACAAGCATGTTAATTCATATTGGCTTTCCACCGTACACTTGTCTCTTTTGTGGAACAACGTTTAATTTCATATTAGCATTCAAACTACCACAAGTCGCACTTGGAAAGCGAGATTTTCTAAAAAAAATACAATTTCAGTCAAAAGGGGTCAGTTCAAAGGTCTCAGACCAAAGGGATTAGTCGAAAGGGACCAGTCAAAAGGGACCAACGTTTTTGGTTGACCTACTAAAGATACTTGCACTCAGCTACTCCCTCGCTATCTTAACTGCTCTGCACCGTCTCTGACCACCATCCGAGGCGGCCATCTTGCCTACTCGCCCCTGGCCCAGCTATGACACGCCCTCCATATGAATAACATAGGGTAGTTGCACGTGGCGGCCATCTTGTCCATTAGTCCCTGGCTCAGCTTCGGTTTATATTAAAGTACAAGTAGATAACCCCCAGAAAACTACTTCCAGAATGGCTGAGGTAGGAATCAAAACACACCTCCTCTCAGTTTGTTTTGCCTCACAAGGCTGAGTGTACCTCAGCCCAGAATTAAATTTCTTGACAGAGCCAGGACTCGAACCCAGGCCTCCACAGTAACAGCGAAGAATGCTATCCACTACACCAACAAGTTGACAGGGAATTTATAATAAATTAAAAAAATAAAGTTAATAACAGATAAAACATAATTTAAATAGCCGCCATTTAAGGGTGCAGTTTCGCGTGGTGGCCACCTTGCGCATTAGCCCCTGGCCCAGCTATGACTGTCCCTCCATAAGAATAACATGGGGTAGTTGCGCGCGGCGGCCATCCTACGCATTAGCCCCTGCACCAGCTTCGGCTTATATTACCTATTCTTTTGTTATCTAAATATTATATATCTATTTGTGCATTAATGTAATACATACATGCCTAAGTGAGCAGGATCTGATGATGATCGCTTGACGATCGAAACATGTCACGCAATAAAGTACCCCTCCCTCCCCATTTTTTTGTACATAAAAGCGTGATATTTTGTTATAAATATATCTTTCTATTTCTTTCTGGTTAGGGTGTTTAAATAACCTACTTGTTTTCCCGCCTAATGTAATTGGTCAAAATTTGTGTTGACCGACTGGAAAGCTTTCTATAATGGAACTAAGCAACACTAAAATATGGCTTTTAGTACTTCAAAAATACTGTAAATATGAACTAGCAGTAATACTCGGCTTCACCCAGTTGAATGATCATGAAGACTCAGAACTCCCTGGTCTGATAACACTCTGAGTGATGAATGATATTTATGAATTTATTCATTATCAAACCCATTAACAATGTTCAGACAAAAATAACTCATAGCGTAATGAAGGTGCTAATAAGAAATTAACAACGCAGAGAATCATTAAGGAAATTAACCAACACAATTGCTACAATGTGATAAGAGATCAAAGGGAAGTCTGTTCAAAGTAAAATGTCTCACTGTAAGCATGTGCCATGAAAGAGCATTTACCCTCTCCAATGGCTCTTATACCACCACCAAATAACTTTACAACAAATGGCCCTTGCACCCTTCCCACGTTTATCAGAGTCATATCTCACATGCACAGGGCTTACATCTACCCTGTCCGAAATTGTAGCATGCTTACATATCTACAGCTATCCTGATGGAGACGTAGCAGAGACCGGACTCACTTCATCCTGGTACTGGGTGTAACTGTCACATCCCTTGAGCCTCGCTATAGTCTCATGTATGGAATCAAAGGAAGCGGGTAGTGTATCCCAATGGCATGGAGTCAGTTACGTTCGCAAGGCTCAAAGGAGTTACAGTTCAAAAATTTGGTATAGGTGGATGTGTTAAAAATTGTGTATGAAACAATCACACAAACATTCTGCTTTATATAATGTTGATAGAACTTGTTGAAGGAAAGTAACATACATGTTGATCATTCGCACTTTACATCAATTGGCAACTCAAACTAACACTTGGGGCGCTGCGGTCGGTCTGGATAAGTAGGGTAAAAATACTCAATAACACGCGTTTGATATGGAACACTTTTTATTTTTCGGTTATAATCAGTAAATGTGGTTCCTAAAATAATGACAGTGTTATTTTTAATTGTATATATGTATAACTCTGCGATACACGTGATCTAATTTGTGTGTTCCACTGGATGTTATGTGTCAATTGCATATTATCAAGCATCGGTTGTCTGCTGGTATTTGTTTTTGAGCAGTTCGAGTCATGGCACTGTTACGTTTAAAAGCTATATTTGAGTTTGCTCACTGTACCGTGTACCTTAGACTCTAGAAATTATTTACTGCTTGGTAGGGCGAAGGGATGAGTTTAACTTGTATTAAAACTCGGGGGAGAGAGGAATTGCTTGATTTGGATGGTTAGCAGGTGGGTTTGGTGTTAATATCGGACTGGTAGCAGGTTTTCTCAGAGTAAATATTTACCTTGCGAAGTCAAATTAGGCGTATATGACTCGTAGTGGAATCGCTCGGATATCGCAGAGCGAGGTGATGGCGGTTGGTAGTGTTATTGGAAATGAATTAGGGAGCGGGGAAGGATACCTGACTGATGAAGCATGGCTGTCCTCGGCTGGTGTAGGCTTGACTGTCCTGGTACGGCTTGGCTCGGTGAGACTGTGCTTGGCTGTCTAGGTGCGGCTTGACTCGGCGTAACAGTGAACAACCCGTCCTGTCGTCAGTGAGTGTAGTGGTGAGTGGTCCAACCCGCTCCTGTTGCCCGTATTTATTTGGTATTTTCACCTTTCGGCTATTGCTATTTGCATCTTTTGGAAAGTGATGAAAACTTACATCCGCAGCCCTCTTATACATCGACTTACCGCCGTAAACTGAGCAATATACTTTGCTTTTACTCATTTTGCACTCTATCAACGAGTAAAACTTATTACTTATGTATAAAGACACGAAGAATTTACCACGATCTGCTTACCAATACAAGAAACCATATACAGTACAAACAGTCACCACGTGACAAATGTACCCTACTTGGTACGTTTCTCATGTTTACCGCTAGATGTCATATCAGATAGCTGGTGTTGCCAATTCTATTGCTAACTCGAGCCTCGCTACTGTCCCATGTGTAGAAAGGGACGGATGGGGTGGATGTCCCAGTTTAACCAAGGTAATGATATGTATTTTGTTCGATTTCAAAGATGTTTTGCAGTTACCTTAGTTAGCCAGAGTTCCAAAGTCCTCTTCTAATCAGGTTTCAGTTTCGAGCACTTCATGTTGCCGTTAATTGAGGCGCAGCTGGTTTAATATTCTGTTGATCTGCGAATTGAAACACACGCAATAAATGAAGTGATGACATCTGAGATATATGGAAATAATGAAACTGACAACTCAGAACTTCAATAATTTTAGTAATGCAATGAAGAAGGAAATTAAGACTTCGCCACATTCCATACAAATTACTTCAGAAAAGTGACTGTAATACCCCTTGGTCCCCTGAATCGAAGTGATGACGTAGATAACAGGATGTCCATGATATGCATTTAATATAAGTAATCAACCTTATTGAAGTCATGGAGAAGTTTTGTAATCTGTCGCCTTGGGCGTAACATCTAATGATATGGATGATAATGAAAACTACTGCTGAATTCACACATCAAATGTACAAACTAATAGATTATTTTTAAATCACAGTCGAGAAGACTATATGTGGTGGTGATTAGTGGTATAATGCACGTAAAATCTATATCATTATTTATACCTGATGATAATGATCATAACGAAACTGGAAACGACTACGGTATTAACTACTGGCACATGTAACTTACCAACGAATATAAAAAAGGAATTAGTGAAGTAAAAGAGAAGTGCTTCCAGTCGAGTACCGTACGCTTAACAACGAAAGACCTACCTAATACACAATTAAAATATAATTTTCCTAATAATTAAATAATGCCACCCAATTCAACAATGCACGTTAGGGGCGGCCTGATGAAGCCTACATTGCCAACTATGAATACACTGCAGTGGTCACGCACAAATATCTCGCATAGAAGGTCGCGTGGCGTCTAAGAGAAGCCATTACCATTTTGAAATATTTATATAAAGTTTCAAGTGGGAATTTAAATGAATTCCTGGATATTTCTGAAGTATAAGTGTCTATTATGTAATGTAGAGAATTGATATAAAGACAATTTATAATGTAACTAGCAGGTACCCGCGGCTTCGCTCGCGATCAAGACAATGGGGACGATGCATTATTGCTGATAATTGGTCTATTCTATTACAGCAATCGCGGCTACAGGTGGGTCCATTCTAATTCTGAAAATTCTGATACATACAGTATATTGATATGAGCAGCAAAGTGGGAATTTTATAGAGTTGTGAAAGTCTGCAGGGTACGATGTTACATTATGTGAACACATTTTAGAATTACATTTTGGTTTTGCCATCTTCTGCTGAGACATAACAATTTTGTTGTCCGGATACTCATGAGCACGCCACATACAGTTGCCCATGGGAAAAATGGTTTTGTCTAAATGTACACCTGCTGCTGTTAAGTGTGTGTCATTGCGCTTTGTTAATAGAAATTGCGAAAATGTTTTGAAGACGGAACTGCACTCTTGCACACTGGAATGGCAAATCTATCGGAATATGGGGAATTAAAAGTATTTTTCCTTAAGATATTCTGGGTGTAATTTCGCCACACTTATTGATGATTTGAACGTCAACATGTCGCTATTAATAGACCTATAGTAAAATAACTCTCACCATGGCCGCTGAAGTACATTATGCAGTCTCTTCCAGTGTTAAATCCCAGGGATTGAAATTCTCCAACAAACCTTTGGCCTCACATGCCTCTCCAAGTAATTAAAATTCCCGATTGTTGTTGTTGTAATTAAAATTCCCGATTGTTGTTGTTAGAGACTTCAGTTTTTTACTGGTTTGATGCAGGAATCCATGTCTCCCTCTCCTGAGCTAATCGTTTCATCTCTACATAGCTACCACACCCTACATCCGAGGCAATCTGTTTAACCCTGGTCTACCCCTACAGTTCTTGTCCTCGACCCACCCGTCCATAACTAAGTTTGCTATTCCTGAGTGTCTTAATATGTGTCGTACCAACCTATCTCTTCTCTTTATTAGCAGTCACCAGAAACATCTCTCCTCTCCCACTCGTCTTAATAGCTGTTCATTTGTTGCCCTATCTACCCATCTGATCTTCATCATTCTCCTGTAACACCACATTTCAAACGCTTCAATTCTCCTCTTTTCTGCTGCACCATTAGTCCAAGTTTCACTTCCTTATAGTGTAAAGCTCCAGACAAAAGCTTTCAAAAATGACTTCCTAATACCTAAATGTATATTCGATGTCAACAGATTCCTTTTCTGTAGAAATGCTTTCCTTGCCTGAGCCAACCTGCTTTTTATATCCTCTTTGCTTCGTCCATCACTGGATATTTTGCTTCCTCAGTAACAGAAGTCTCCTACTTCCCGTAGCGTTTCACCTGCCAATTTGATGTCCATAGAGATTTCTGATTTATTTCGGCTGCATTCCGATAATTTTGTTTTACATTTATTGATTTTCATCATGAATTCTTTCCTCAAGACAGAGTCCATAGTCCACACCATTCAAAAACTCGTTCAAATCCTCTGGCTTATCGGCCAAGATGACGATGTCATCAGCAAATCTCACAGATGAAATTATTTCTCCTTGAATCTTCGCTCCCACTTTAAATTTTTCTCCAATTTCCTAATTTTTGTGTTTTTAGAGATCTTTGAAATGCGTTGCCCTCGCACATGGTGTAGATGCCTTGTCGAAGGAAAACATTCCATGTTACGAACATGGGCCTCATAACCTGTACCGAAAGCCTATTCTGAACAGCAGTTCCTTGAACTTAGATTTGCCAACATTTTATTGTATCTTTCCATGTGGTATATCCCTGCATCTCAACATACAGAAGAGTGCTTTAAAAATCATATATTGTGTAAATTTTGGAAAAGGTAGTGAATGTGGTTTTTGCCGGAGTGGATACTCGCTCGTAGAAATTCTTTTCAGTAAAATAGACTGGTTCACAATTTTGTAGGTGCACATTGAGGTATGTGACGGCGAAATGCCTTAAGTGTTACGGAAACGGCAATAGCCGCCACAGAGCTTCGTTGCTACTGAAATAACGACCAGACTGATATTTGTACTTAACTATACGGGATTTTTGAGCCCATTGTTTATGAAATTGAACGTAGCTATATCGCTACCTTTATTTAGTAGCCGCTACTGACGTGTTTAAAAATTAAAAGTGGTATTAGAAGGCACTTTCCCTATTTTTTACCCCTGGCACTACAGACCATGAAGGGCCTAGGCCTATAATGCGACCACTTCCCAGCCATTTGCCCTGCAACCATTTGTTCCCTCGGCCGTTGATCTTGTTCTTCGTGACCGGGCCGCTGCCTCGCTATCAAACAGCTACTCAATTGTCCTCACGAAGCTGATCACACTCCGTTGCGGCCCTCACGTGTGTAAAATCTCTGACGGAGCCGGGAATCGAACCCGGGGCCTACGGATGAGAGGCAGGCGCGCTACCCTGTTCTTATTGTGTTAATATATATCTTGAAAAAGATAATACATGGATTGGTATTGCCTCCTACACGGATATATAGAAAATCAAATGTCATACCTTGAGGTTCAGTTGCCATGGAAACGGACTTACCATTAGTTCATCAGTTTATCAGAGTGAAGATAGTTTTCTGCGAATATCTTTGAAACTGTTGGTTTTAGGGCCTTTAAATGTGGTTTTCGGTGTCCCGTAGGTTATAAGCTGTCTCCATTTCAAATTTCATCCAAATCGGTCCAGCCGTTTTAGTGTCAAGAGGTAACAAACTAACATACACACAGACAGACAGACTTTCACAATTATAATATATATATATATATATATATATATATATATATATATATATGAATATAGGGATTACTTCTTATACATAATATACAACAATTGATTTACAAGTCCGCAAATCACTAGAAATCTCATTACTGAAACAGATCACTGTATATAAACAAATGTAAAGAGCAGTGGCAGATTACACCACGTCCACGAGGGTGGCTGCAGCAAGTCCGGAGATCAGAGGTTCAAATCCCGGCGCTTACAGTGGCTATCCCGAGTTTAGTTTTTCACCGGGTTTTCCCACACTCTTTCCAAATAAAATGCGGGATAGTATCTTACTTCAAGTACTGGAGCACCTACCCCATCCCTGTCCCTATTACAGCTATACAGTACCATAGTCATCACAGAAATACAGGTTATCAGACAAGCTCCACACACACCCAACTACACGGGGTTGATATGCTTGATGTCCCACTCCCGTCATTTCTTCTTATTGAAGAGAAAACTTGGAAGTATTACTACACTAACATGGCGAAATTCCAGGATGACCAACAAAATAGTATATTTTAGAAGAGTGAAGCATTTCAGTAACCAACCCTACAAATTAAAATAACTAAACGTACAATCTACGGTATCTACTTCGTTATGTTGCTGATACTGACTTTAATTCAACGCTCAATTCTATCAAAAATACAAATTAATCACCACGTTAACTTTCCATTTACCATTACTTGACCAAAATTGTCATTTGCCGGTACAATACAAATCTGCCTCACAACTATAAGTACTCCTCATATTTGACAATGTGAATTCACTTCCACATCTATCAAATTTGGATCGGCCTTTACAAATTTCAAACAAAAACTCGACTGTGTCTTACACCAAACTTGCCGGAAACTGCCGTGGTTACGGAATATCACCTAGCGTAATAATATCGACACAATCGATGGTCACACACATTTGGGAACGCAAATAAACATATTTGACAGACCCATGCAATCGACACAGTCGACGCTCCACCAGTTGGGCGACCATAAATTAAATATGCTATATATGTGCCCGAATTCCTCAAAGTTAGCGTCCAGAATCCGCACAGATGGAAAAGGATCGTAGGGATGTCAATACCCGGCTAAAAAAATAAACAATTCCCTACTGGACTAATAACTAGGGAACCCCTGACTTACATAACACATATCTAACAATACTACTAACTAGTTGCACGCACAACAGTCTAAAAACAAACAAAGTAAATCAAGCAATTCGACTCTCGGGGGTGATAAGGTATAGTTAGGTCGAAAAGCTGCCTGCATCTAACTAGTAGCATCATCATATCGCAATTAAGCATCAAATAAAGAGCATATCTTATTAAAAAAAAGTCCTCTCGGCACGCCGGAAGGCGGAGGTAGATTTCACCGGACAAACTTGGGGATAGGCGAAAATAGGCAGAATATGCAGGTTTTCGTAGAAGGATCAGACCTCATTTATTGCGAGAAGGTATTTTATAATTGGAGCTTAATTAACTTTGTTTTTCGTCATTTAATGCTTATTTTAAACATTTTATTGTCTTATGGGAACGGTAACCTTCTTGTCATTTGGGGTCCATTTTTATACTTGTGGTCACACTGTCCTTATGCAAGGTTTCGACACTGATGTGTAACTATGTAACGGTCAGTTACTTCTTCACGCAAAATTATATCTCCCGCAGAGATTTTGGTTGGTTCCTCAGTTTAGGGGCTGCGACAACGCGGTCATGTAACCCCGTGTACTTAGGGATGGCTGTATTAGTCTGTAATTCAGGTAAGGACTGCAGACGGTCAATTTCAAGCAGTAGTTCCTAATGTTCCTACCAGGTACTACCGTCAACGACACCTACCTGTGAACTTGGCTACTAGATGCCACCGCAACCAGCAACTCGCAACGAACGTTGGAACTTCCCCTCCAAAGGAAAGCATACTGATGGATTTTTAGCGCTCTTAGAAAATCCGACGACTTCGGCCGGCTTTGAACTCGCGACCTTAGGCATAGACATTCAGCATGCTTGCTACCAGTTACGTCACCGATGCCGCTTCACACTTAGTCAGATGGAATTCTGAATCTGATCTCGTGCAAGTGCGTTATCTTGGCAACGTCTGATGGCTCATCCCTCATCAATTTAGTAGTGATGCCATGGCAACCTCTGATAGCTCTTGGCATTTTCTTATAATTCCGAAATCATTTTTCTCATCCCTTGGCATAATGGTGGGTCATATCAAAAATTATTTCAGACAAAAGTTTTAGGTAATTATTAGGGGAATATTGTCCATTTCGTACGGTTTTGATATTGTGCCTATTAAGAGAGATATGATTAATGTTTCCCGAAAAACCCACTTTTTCCCACCCCTTTAGTCAATGGTTGGTGATATAAAAAAAACTCTTCAAATATAAATTTTTGGGCTTTATCTGACACATAGTATGAACGTTGAACGGATTCGATATTTCACATATTAAGAGAGTTATAGCAATATTTCACTATTTCGAAAAAAAGCCCCCCATTTTCACCCCCTTCTACCGATTTAGCCCAGTAACGAACTCGACCGAGATTTTATAGGTATACATATTCGCTAAAAAATTCAAAGTGATTGGTGCAAAATTACGGAAGTTATCGTGTCCACAAGAAACTGATATATATATATACATGTAGCCTACATACATAAATTATATATCAACTTTTGAACTGACGGTGGTTTTGGTGTCTGGGGGATGTGAAACGCGAAGATATGTCGAAATTTTCCGGATGTCGAAACATGGTACCCATTGCAATGTTTAGCTTTCTAATGAAATCTACCTCTGGTTGGTTCCTCAGTTTAGGGGCTGCGACAACGCGGTCATCTAACCCCGTGTACTTTGGGTGAGTGTAGAATCTGTCTGATAAACGGTGTGAATTGTAATGGCTGTATTAGTCTGTAATTCAGGTAAGGACTGCAGACGGTCAATTTCAAGCAGTAGTTCCTAATGTTGCTACCAGGTACTACCGTCAATGACACCTAGCTGTGGACTTGGCTACTAGATGCCACCCCAACCAGCAACTCGTAACGAACGTTGGAACTTCCCCTCCAAAGGAAAGCATACTGAGGGATTTTAGCGCTCTTAGAAAATCCGACGACTTCGGCCGGCTTTGAAACCGCGACCTTGGGCATAGAAATTCTGCATGCTACCAGTTACGTCACCGAAACCGCTTCCCACTTAGTCAGATGTCAAAGTCAACCCCTGGCACCATCCAGCCCATGACGGGCTAAGGCTGACCAAGCGACCGCTGCCCAGCCATTTGGCCTGCAGATATTGGGGTGACGCGTGATCAGCGCGTCGGGTCCCCTCGGCCGTTAATCTTGGTATTCGTGATCGGGGTGCTGTCTCACTGTCAGACAGCTACTCAATTGTCCTCACGAGGCTGAGTGCACCCCGTTCCAACCCTCACGTCAGTTTTAAAATCCCTGACGGAGCCGGGGATCGTACCCGGGGCCTCCGGGTGAGAGGCAGGCACGCTACCCCAACACCACGGGGCCGGCTTAGTCAGATGGAAATACTGAATCTGATCTCGTGCAAGTGCGTTGTCATGGCAACGGCTCAACCCTCATCGATTTAAAAGCGTTGTTATGGTAACTTCTGATGGCACTTGGCATTTTTTAAAATTCCGAAATCATTTTTCTCATCCCTTGGCGTAATGGTGGGTCATATCAAAAATTCTTTCAGACAAAAGTTTTAGGTAATTATTAGGGGAATATTGTCCATTTTGTACGGTTTTGATATTGTGCCTATTAAGAGAGATATGATTAATGTTTCCCGAAAAACCCACATTTTTCCACCCCTTTGGTCAATGGTTGGTGCTATCAAAAAACTTATTTGACATAAATTTTTGGCACTTATCTGACACATATTATGAACTTTGAATGGATTCGATATTTCACGTATTAAGAGAGTTATAGCGAAATTTCACTTTTCCGAAAAAAGCCCCCCATTTTCACCCCCTTCGACTGATTTTGCCCATTAACGAACTCGACCGAGATTTTATAGGGATACATGTTATGTAAAAAATTCAAAGTGATTGGTGCAAAATTACGGCAGTTATCGTGTCCACAAGAAACTGATATATATATATATATATAGATAGATAGATAGATAGATACATACATATATACATAAATTATATATAAACATTTGAACTGACGGTGGTTTTGGGGTCTGGGGGATGTGAAACGCGAAGATATGTCGAAATTTTCCGGAAGTCGAAACATGGGACCCATTGCAATAGTTAGCTTTCTAATGAAATCTACCTAAAAACTGAGCAAGCAAACTAAAAAGTGCCTGCAAATTTATTAGGCTCTGACAATACACTTATGTCCCTACTCATATGGGCGGCTTCGGTGGCGTAGTCGGTAGCATGCTGAGCTTCTATGCCCAAGATAGCGGGTTCAAACCCGGCCGAATCCGTCGGATTTTTAAGAGCGTTAAAAATCCCTCAGTATGCCTTCCTTCGGAGGGGAAGTAAAGCCGTCGGTCCCATGTCATATATTTATGGCATGTAAAAGAACCTTCCACTAATTGCACCTGTGTAAAGCTAAATTGGATAGGTTAAGAATGTAAACAACGCTCTTAGGTTTCTACGTTCGTTGCCAAGAGCCGACTGCAGTGGCGTCTAGTAGCTAAGTTCTGAACTTGGCCTAGTAGTCGTTGACGGTGGCGCTTGGCGGCAAACGTAGGAACTATTTGAAAAATTCTAAGTTGCAGTACTTAAATTAAAAACAGATAGCACACACTAATACAGTCATCACAATTAACACCGGTTATCAGACAGATTCTACACACACCCAAAGTACACGGGGCTACATGACCGCGTTGTCGCAGCCCCCAAACTTAAGAACCAACCAACCAAATCATATGAAAATAAAAAGGTTTGCCTTCAAAAATACACACAAAACTCAAAATTTGTCCCTGCTGGACATAAATCCCACTTCACTAAGTCTTCCTACGCCAAATAATCGTAATATCCATAAACAATAGTTACTTGAAAGATTGTAACATGTAAAATACACTTTCTGAACACCGTGTATTTTTCTTCCAAATAAATCCACTTCAAATTCATATTATTTTAACACAAAAATCTTCCCTACATAATACATCGGTATTATCATTCGGAATGTCGTTTCAAAACTAATATTATTAATAGTTATAATTATTAAATTATTATTATTATTATTTACACAAATATCAGATATTTGCATAATCGCAACCTGCACGATTTTTTTACTCCTTCTGCTCTAATTACATAAAGTCCAATTAACACCATTTATTTTTAGTTCACACAAAACTTCTGTTTCATGTCTATGAAATTATATAGTTACATCCATGTGAATATATGCATCAAACTATTAAGTTCAGCACTATTCAAATTTACACTTTCAGTTTAATAATACTGCGATAATATTTGAATTACGATGCAAGACTCTCAGACTACATTACATAAATATGTCTAGGTGCGTGGCATTAATCCTCACTATTCACACCTCCTTCTTATGTAAATTCAAAACTTCAAAATAGCTCGCTGACATACTGAAACTTCCATTATTTCCTCGCTGTAATTCCTGATTACCTTCACACACTCTGTGAATAACTTTTACTTTCCTTTACACTTCTTTAAACAACAAACCTTCGTATAAGTTTTTAGCACTTCACAAAAATTCTACACTATCTCAAATACACTCAACAATGTAAGAGATTCAGTAACCCTACTGATTATTACTACTGTAATAACTTCAAGAAACAACTCCTCCACGTACATCAATTCTGTCGATTATACAACATCGTGCTATTCTTTACTTGTTCGTTCAACAAATCGTTACTTTCTTGGTACAGCTTTATATTCTTTCTCACACAAATATGATATACTTCTTCATAATACTTTAACATTCAACTCTGTTACACAATCGTAGTTTCTTTCTGAATTAAGTCTGCTCGTGTTCGCTATTTAATTAAAAAACACACTTTACCTCACGTTCATAATCATATCCGATATAATATATATTTACTGTAGTCTTTCAAGACTTCTTTATAACCATAGGTTGATTTATAACATGACACCTCTCTTTCATTTCCAAAATTATGCTTCAATATACGCATTATCTGTTTACATTTCTATCAGTGTTAAATTATTTGTTATAATCCTTTAAAATAACATTATTTCTCTTTATACAATGTTTTCATCCATATGCCTTCTGATTTACAAATCTGTGCATTATAATGATAAAATTCTGGGTTTTACAATATTCTATTTGTCTATATTTGAGTGTCGAACACCCCTGACAATAGTTAACGTTTCCTGCTTACACATGTTTCGTTCATCTAACGAAATTATTATACTGCACCCGTTCATCCGAGGTATGCGATGACCCATCTGCCATTACATCGCATACCTGGCATCCCAGGCCAGAGTGGAGTTAAATGAACATGAAATAAAATAAGAAATGTGTCGGAAATTCATTTGAAATATCACAAAAGCAGAGGGTAACACGAGATAAAGTATCTCTAGGGTAGTTTCGGGCTTAAATTTAATCATAATAGCAAATAGAAATGGGCGCCATCAACTGAACCCCTAGCAAACCACATCCTTTCTGGTTAAGCCTTAATTGAGACAGAGGAAAGGATTGGGAAACAACATCATCATCCGATCACAACTAAGATAAAAACAAAATGTATTTAAATTTGATCAGTCAGACAGAAAAAAGAAACATAAACCCTGCCTAAGAGTATGGTCGAATGTAAAAGTAATGATGTTATAGTCCTCACAAATCGAACCATCTCTGCACTATCTTAAATAATTTTCATCCACATGAAAAATAAAAATAACTTAAGTTCGCTTGAGTTCTCAGGGCCACCGTAGCACTATGTCTTTTCGTCACTGACATTTCGTGATCCCTGAGACCTAACTTTCGTTAAAGTAACATCAGCAATGCGGATGTCAAGAAATGTTAATCTGTCTAACACAAAACTAACTTATATTTAATTATTCAATCATTTATGGCTTAAATGGCATTAATCAAAGTTGGAAATCTCAACAATCACTCCTTAAAAATTAACAATTAATTTATACACCATATTTACATCATCGCTAACCACTACTCGGTTGTGAATCAAAGAAAACTTCACTACTCATCTGTCATCACCATCATTATCATGTCAAAATAATTAAATGTTTCTCACATCAGCTCTCATTCCGTTATTCGTTATACTCAAATCAGAATTATTAATTCATTACCATCAGATCAGTTAAATAAATATTATATTCATCAATTCATTAAATCATTTGTAACTCACCCACACACTTTATCTCATTTAAATTAAATTATCTCAATCCATCCATTTAAATTGTTTAATTCATTAATTTAAGTTGCAATTCCTGAGTTTATTTAAATCATGTCGTTTTTAAATTAATTTAAATTTATTTAAATTTTATTGTTATCAGCTCCTTTAATTAATTATCACCATTTAATTTATTTATTTATCAGCTGTTTAATCAACTATTAATTTATTTAATTTATCGGCTGTTTAATCAACTATTAATTTATTTAATTCATCTGGTGCTTAATCAACTATTAATTTATTTAATTCATAGGGTCATATCATTAATATGCTTAAACTTCAGATTATAATTCCATAAATTATTATTATTATTAGAAAACCTTGGATTATAAAAAAAAACTAAAAATTGTTTAATATTGTTTATAGAAAGTTGTCTTTAAATTTTACCAGTTCCAAGCTATACCTCACACTTAATTATCATGCCGAAATAATACGTTGCCTTCACAAAATCACGTTGGATCTCACTATCCAAAACTTCACCATATAATTCCACGTTGTCAAATATCACATTTGAACACCATAATTATTTCACATAACACCACAATTATTCAGCACACAGCATGAATTTCAAAATTACGCAAGACTGGGTTCAACGACCAAACAATCCAATAAAATAAAAAATCCCTGCTGATGAACTCTACATACTCGCTAGTATGCAATGAACTGACGAAAAATTCTAACTATCATTGGCAATATTGCAAACTTTCTACTGGCAACCTCAAAAACTCCTATCAAAAATACTTCACATCATCACGTAGCATGATCCACAAAAAATATAACTGGCTTCAGATGGTTAACGCACATAATCTACGAGAACTGTAATTAATATTGTCATGCCTAGACAACTTCTTAAACAATATGAAAATTACCTTAGTAATCGTAATCCAATTCAAGATTTGGTTTAATTCAGAGCATAAACTCTCTTAAGATCCTCAAGATTTACTTAAAAAAAAACACCAATGCGTTATATTAACTCACATCAAAAATATCTGATAATGATCTGCCTCAAAATACATTCTGACAATAAATAACTCTTCTTACAAGACTCAATTACTTGAAATCCTTCTCAAAGGTATGAAATCGCTCACAAAGAGTATCAAAAATAGTAACTGTTAAATGAATATACTCTCAAAAGAGTATTGCAACAAACTATTGGATTGGCAAAACAAGAATTACAAAGTGTAACCCTGCTGACATTTATTTTTAACTTATTTAACAAAAAAACAACTAATATGTGACTGGTAGTTTAATGTTTAATCCTCTTAAGATCATAATTACACTCAGATGATAATATGAGACCCTCAATTGGCAGGTTAGGTGAGTACCACCACACATCTACGCAAGGTAACAGGCCCCGCCTCGTAGACTAAGATGGAAAATCCCTAAAATGACAGGTTAGGTGAGTGCCACCACACAGTTACTCAAGGTAACTGGCCTCGTCTCGTAGACTAGTGAATGAGTGTACATGATTGGAATCAACAAGATTCTACTTGTCACATAAAAGCAATATGCATTCACTTGAGTGAATAAAATTTAATATCACCAAACAATCCAATAAAAGAAAAAATCCCTGCTGATGAACTCTACATACTCGCTAGTATGCAATGAACTGACGAAAAATTCTAACTATCAAGTTGCAGATCACGAGTTCGAAATACTCGCTAAAAATATCCATAATCAAGAAATACTATCCTCACAGAAAATATAAAGATCAAATCCTGCTTAATAAAGTCAATCAATAGTGAGAACGTTGGATAAATGCGCCTGCCATATCATATGGTAACACCATATTTTAGCAAACGGAGTGGTAAAACATTCAAGCCATGTCGAAAAAGTAATAATAACACTCCTATAAAAATACGAGTGTGCCCAGTGTTCATGTAAAAATCATATCAGTAATGCCATAACTCTTACAATACCTTCATATTCCAGATGATAATAAAATTCAAAGATCGTCGGTAATCCAAGTGTTTGCCACAGATTTCTCACAAGATCGACGAAAAACGCTGTATTAATCACTGAACTAACACCTGACTCCATCCAAGTGAACTTGATGTCGTAGTAATCCTCTTCGTTAGGAACCGAATCCAACGCTCTGAGCTGCCATCACGTCTCCGTAACAGCCTCACGACATGCTGAAATGAAGAGTATCCATCATGGATATTGTCCAAAATTCTCCACAAAAGTTCGAAAACACTGAGTACCCCATTCTCTCTTCGCATGTGTTACGCCACTGTTCAGTAAAAAGTTTGATCGACATTCATTAATAATGTTCGTCTTCACTATGATCGAATTGCACTGGTAGAAAATTGTGACTTCAAAAAGTGTACATATTTGTCAGACACCCTGTATCTGTGTTCTTTGTGAATAAATTTTATAAGTGTTCATGACGTGTAACTTTTATACTGCGCGTGCCACTATTCACAAAGTGCATAAGATCACACATCTTAACTCGCCAAAAGCAGTAATGTTTGAACGGCCCCATGGTCGCCTTAAATATGTCCAGTTCAAATGCATTATAAAATATGCTGTAACACCGCTGAAATAAGTTAAGTCCGTCTGACTATCCGTAGAAAAATGTGTAACTGTAACTGGACTGAACGACTGGACTGCTGAAATCCAAGTCCCAACATCTCAAACATGAAAAATGTCAGAGTATAATGTTCAACTCGTTGACTATCACATCGTAACAAAATGTCGCCCACAGCACGACACGTTCCGCTTCACTGTCCATGTGTAATATGAGGTTAAACACTGGCCTCATTATACTGCTTCGCTACGCGGTTATTCAATGTGAATATAGCCGAAATAATGTTTCTCATTCCTAGCGGAATACTGCGTGTTACTTCGGTAAGTTATAAGCTTGTAAAAGCGTTGCTGTTCCACCTGTATGTGAATGCAATATTGAAAATAACGTGTGACTGATCACCGGCTTCCTGGCTAAAGTTAACGGCCGCTTGACTCGCCCTTCGGACAGCCTGTGCTCCAATACCGAACTCCTAAGATTACATTGCCGGCTTCGCTTAGCGACTCTCTCCTGCATGTAATTTGCAGTACTGCACTGCCTTATAAACTGTATCGCTCCACGACTTCTTGCGTGCACCTACTGTTACCGCACAACTTAATCAACTCAACTGTGTTGCATGAATGACACTCCTCGCTCTTGTCACTGCGTGCGGCCACCTCACCTTGACCTAGCACGTGACTTCCTCCTTCCTTCCGCTGTCTGACGTCACAGATCTAACCTCGACCCCTATCTTCTGCTATAAAGTCATAACATAACTTAAGGAGTTATCCACCTTTCTTCAAGTTGTTGTCAATAATATTTCTCGTTATTTCCTTCTCTTCTGAGGTTAGATAAGACTTTATTTCTAATTAATCTTTATAAACATCCATTATTTCTCCCGTGATTCCTTACGTTTGAGGGGTAGTGGTTCCTTCTCCCGCGGCCTCCTACGTCATTTCTTGCAACTCTTCTGACTCGATCTGAGCGCTATCTTTTCTCCTTGACCACAAATCTCAACTACGGTTCTACCACAACTGGCGTAGCCGATATCCTCAACTAGGTATCGGGTAAAATACTTCGTATAACGATATCCATCCTGTTTCTCAAAATACTTTCATGCCCAAGTTTCTCTTTTTTTCCAACACACTAATGAAATTACTTCACTCTCCGACGTAAACTAGACAGATAAACAAGTAGTTCCGTGAAGAACTATACAGCCTATTTTCATATATCCTACTTATGTTAACTGCCACAATCAACATACAAAATTTCAGTTTAATTGCTGTAACAGATTCGTAGATATTGAGAACCGTCGAAATACTTCAGATGTTCGCCAGGTTGGATTTTTATTTTTGTACTATTACATTAAGATTATTGTGTACGTGTGGTATTCAAACTTCAATCCCATGATTAGACAACAAGAAGTAAAAACGAGATTTTAAAATTACGCACAGCAGCCATCTTGTGATAATGCAAACCATTGAAATAAATTAGATGCCAGTGGATCAACATTTGTATAAGCATTTAACGTGCAACGTTTCACGGCATTCGGATAGTTAATTCGCGAGAAACGTCCATTTAAATATTTATACTTCGCGTCGCTGCCATGTTGGATTTGTGCTCACCAGGTTCCTGAAAGTCCTATAGGTGAACATATGTTCACAGTCTCTATGAACATTAAAAAAATCAGTTTGGTTGCTGTAAAAGATTCATAGATATTGAGAACCGTCTAAATATTTCGGGAGCTCACCATTTAGGAGTGTTATGTGTATAGGCCATAGAGTTAAGTACCATTCAAGGACAATTATTGCCTAGGTTCATTATTCAAACTTTCACTTCGATCGCATGATTACGACACAAGAAATTAGAACTTAATTTTAAAATTTCGCACAGCCGCCATCTTGAGGTTATGTAAGCAATTGAATTAAATTAGATGGCAGTGCATTACAATCTGCAAAATCAATTACTGTACCACATTTCACTGCGCTCAGAGAGTTAAATCACGAGAAAAGTCTATTAAAATATTTTAAATTCGCTTGGTCGCCATGTTCGTTTCGTACTTTACAGGTTTATGAAATATACGTAGGTATACCTGTATCAGTACCCTTTATCACCGTACAAAATTGCAGGCTGATATCTGTAATAGTTTCGGAGATATAGAATGTCAGTGAAATATTTCGCACAGCCGCCATTTTGAGGTTATGTAAACAATTGAACTAAATTAGACTCCAGTGCATTACAATGTGTATAAACATTTGCTGTACCAAGTTTCTTTACATTTAGATAGTTAAATCGCGAGAAAAGTCTATTTAAATGTCTCAACTTCGCTTGGCCGCCATGTTGGTTTTATACTCACCAGGTATTTGAAAGTCTCATAGGTGAACTTCTAGTAGTGCCCTTTATCACCGTACACAATTTCAGGGCAATATCGGTAATAGTTTAGGAGATATTGAATGCTAGTGAAATATTTCGCACAGCCGCCATGTTGGATTGGAGAGACGTAACGAAATTTGAAGGGCACGGTCGAGGTCGCCGGGAATAGTGCTATGAACATTCCGAGTTTCATTGAAATCGCTCCAGCCGTTTCGATTTTATTAGGGGGGGACACACACACGAATCACACACACACACACACGCACACACACACGGACAAAAGGTGATCTCATAAGCCTATTTTTTCAAAATTGAAAATAGGCTAAAAATCGAAAGACTAGTTAACACGAGTGAAAAATAGTTAATATGAAAATACTAACGATAAACTTCGAAAAGGAAAAAAATATATGTCACAAACGAAATTCGTTGACTCAAACTAAAATTGCAGTTCAATTTCGGAAATTTTACATTTACAATAACATGAACTATGAATAAAATAGACAGATGTTGGTCAAACACTGGAATAACCCATAAACAAATACTAGCTACATAGATAGCTACATAGTTGATAAGAATCACTGGCTACCTTAGGTTTGGAACGTTTCATACAGACTCTGTGGCCATTTACAGCTGTGGGATCCGGCCACGTGCTTTGGGAGCACGCCGACATTCCTGGATGCGCGTGTCTGCATTCCTGGAGGGTCTGCTTCTTGCCTCGCAGGTGAGACCTGCCATCCGTCCTTGACTGGTTTACAGCTGGGATGAAGCATAGCACTCTCCCGGGCTGCATGTCAATGAACTGGACGCACGGATCCATCTTCTTGCTTCGCGATCTACGATTTAGATACTGCTTTCGCTTCTTTTATAGTTTTTCTTCAATCGGCCCCTCTCTGGAAGTTCCTGATGGTAATTGTAGGTAGTGATATGCTTACGCTGAGAATTCCATATAAATATTAGAATCTCTCGTCTATGTAGTATCTTGTTTTGGCCTCCAAGCTTACTGCTGTTTGTTATGCAGTGAAGTTCCATAGTTGTGCAGTTTTGATCATCGCTGGATTTCGCTTAGTGTAGCTTAACCTCCCTCCATCGTAAAGTTAGAACATCATTCTCAGTTCACAAAAATAGTTGACTGTAATTTTTCTCCTCCGACTTAAGTTTGAACACATTTTGTAAATGTCCTTATAGATTTTTAGCCTACTTTTCACATTTTGCAAAAATGAGGAAAAAGTAGTCTTATGAGATCGGGCAAATGTGTGTCTGTCTGTCTGTCTGTCTGTCCTTCTGTCTGTCTGGCTGTGTGTGTGTCCCCCCCTATCAACTCCTAAACGGCTGCAGCAATCAAAACCAAATTTAGTATGAGTAAAGATGTGCACCGGAATAGCTCACGTCCATATTTGAAAATGATGTCAGTGCTACCAACTGCTGAAAAAACGCACTAGAAATTTGAGCTCCATGTTGGATATCCTGTAAGGTATGCATAGGAGCTATTCCAAAATTGGCACACATGTAGATAATACTATTTCAGTTTAATTTCCAGGAGGCCAACCATGACAGTGTTGCCAAAATAATTTTAAGCCTTCTGATAGGTCCAATGTTTAAATGCATATAACTTCTACACTATCAACTGGATTTCAACCAAATTTTGTATGTAATATCTGTACATAAACAGATATGACTGAGCGTATTCTTAAGAGCCACCAGGGCTGCCAACTGTTAATAATTGCTCTCTCTATTTTTTTATCCAAATACCAATATATCAGAATGTGTGCAAGCCGACAGCTTTAAACTATGCACACGTATAGTACCTGACATGTTTGATTAATTTTGGAATAACTTATATACGTCAGTTCTACCAACATGATTCTAAGCCTGCTGATAGGGCCAATTTTTAAATACATGTAACTTCTATACTATCAGAAGGATTTCATCCAAATTTCGCATGTGCTATGTGTAACATATCAGATATGACTATAAATATTCTTCAGTGCAATCAGGGCTGCCAACTGTTAATAAATGCTGTCTATATTTTTTACCCTAATATCAATATATCAGAAAGTATGCAAGCCAACAGGTCTATACTTTGCACACGTATAGCACCTGACATTCTAGATTAATTTGGAGTAATTAATACAAGGCAGTGCTGACAACATGATTCTATGCCTGCTGATATGTCCAATTTTAAAATACATGTAACTTCTATACTAACAAATGGATTTCATCCAAAATTGGCACAACAAGATATCATAATATTTCAGATTATTTCTGACCAGCACACGCATGGTATTGTTGGCAACATGCTTTTACACGTGCTGATAGATCCAGTGTCTAACTGCAAGTAACGTCCATTGGACTTCAACCAAATTTTGTATTCTGTACCTTAAGAGATGGAACTAAGAATATATTCAGTCACCAGGGCTGCCAACTGTAGTGCTCTAATAGGCTACATTATACCAGGTATATTTTGAACTAATTAGATATTTCGATATTACCAACTTAATTTCGTCATTATTCTAGATAGGTTCATATTCTGTAGAATAATCATTGGCATGAAAAGTAGGCTGTATAGTTCTTAACGGAACTTCTTGTTAAATACTATAATGTCGGTATAATACTTTCTCTGCGTTCTCGTAGTATGTTGCTGAAGTTTCACTTTTATGACAGTGAATTCTTGTACAGTATCTTTTCAAGTATACTTTCCCAAATTCGACGTTTTAATATTCTGCCTGTAGTTATATAAATTATTATCAATCTTCTTTCATATTTCCAATATTCTTTCACGAAATCTCTGGTAATTTACTCCTAACGAGGTATCTCCTCCCGTTGACATTTCATTCTTCTGTTGGTTGCAATTGTATACTATTCTGTGGAGCGACTTTCCGATACGTCTTGCTTCTTCTGAAATTCGTAGAATAAGAACCCTGTTCCTCCTGCGCTGCTAGCCTCCTAAGTTCTCCTTCGCTCTCAAATTTTCCGCGCTAGCCTAACACTCGTTCATAAACTCACTTATTCACTCAGATTTTCCAATTAAATTTATTTTCTCTTGCTTGTATTTTAATATACTCCAGTCTCTTATAATGTTTAAAATATAACCATAATAATTATCAAAAGTCAACCCCTGGCACTATACAGCCCATGACGGGCTAAGGCCGACCAAGCGACCGCTGCCCAGCCATTTGGCCTGCAGATATTGGGGTGACGCGTGATCAGCGCGCGTCGGGTCCCCTCGGCCCTTAATCTTGGTTTTCGTGATCGGGGCGCTGTCTCATTGTCAGACAGCTACTCAATTGTCCTCACGAGGCTGAGTGCACCCCTTTCCAACCCTCAGTTTTAAAATCCCTGACGGAGCCTCTTATAATTTCCCATTAATCTGATTGGTTACTTCGCTGTTATCAAATCTATTATTCCTCGTGGAACACTGTAGTGTCGTGTACTATCTCCCCTTTTCGATTCTCTGGCGCGTGCCTCACCTTCAAGTCTCCTTGTCACGTCGCCCCGCTAACAAAAACAGGTTTCGCTATCGTAACTCCGTGAAACTGTGCATATTCCTGGCTACATTTCCAATCATTCTCTCTTGGCTAAAATAATGCAAAATACAAAATTCTCATTTCTCTTCCAAGTAAAGATATTTTTTCATGACAAAATTTCATTAAACACTTCCTTGCACATTACCAACCTTCCTGTGCGTAAAAATAACTCAGATCACGATTTATTTTATACACAGTTTTTTCTCTGTCTCTCCGTTCGAATCTCGGTCGGTTCCTTTCTCATGGACTCTTATAATTTCGAGTACAGTACCCATTGCAATAGTTAGCTTTCTAATGAAATCTACCTAATTCTCAGCATCTCTGGACCACCACTACAACACCTAATTAATACTTCCAAACATTGCTCCACTCACCCATCAACACATTAATAATCCCTTGGAAGTAAAGTTGAAAGTACTCATGCCATTGCCATTGCAACGGCTGACCATTTCATAATGTTTCCCCGAACGAGAGTGTTCCTTTGTAAATATCTGGAAAACGGTTTGTTTTAGGACAATAACGGGGATTTTGGGTCCCAAGGGAACTTATTTTTAGCCTATTTTCAATTTTGAAAAAATAGGCTTATGAGATCACCTTTTGTCCGTGTGTGTGTGCGTGTGTGTGTGTGAGGTGTGTGTGTGTGTCCCGCTAATAAAATCTAAACGGCTCGAGCGATTTCAATGAAACTCGGTAAGTTCATAGCACCATTCCCGGCGACCTCGACCGTGCCCTTCAAATTTTGTTTTGTTTCGCCAATCCAACATGGCGGCTGTGCGAAATATTTCACTAGCATTCAATATCTCCGAAACTCTTACCGATATCGCCCTGAAATTGTGTACGGTGATAAAGGGCACTACTAGAAGTTCACCTATGAGACTTTCAGAAACCTGGTGACTACAAAACCAACATGGCGTTCAAGCGAAATTGAGTCTTTTAAATAGACTTTTCTCGCGATTTAACCAACCAAACGTAATGAAACTTGGTACAGCAAATGTTTATACACATTGTAATGCACTGGAGTCTAATTTAGATCAATTGTTTACATAACCTCAAAATGGCGGCTGTGCGAAATATTTCACTGACATATATCTCCGAAACTATTACATATATCACCCTGCAATTTCGTACGGTGATAAAGGGTACTGATACAAGTTAGCCTGTGTATATTTCATAAACCTGTTAAGTACAAAACGAACATGGCGACCAAGCGAATTTTAAATATTTTAATAGACTTTTCTCGTGATTTAACTCTCTGAGCGCAGTGAAATGTGGTACAGTAAATCATTTTGCAGATTGTAATGCACTGCCATCTAATTTAAATCAATTGTTTACATAACCTCAAGATGGCGGCTGTGCAAAATTTTAAAATTAAGTTTTTATTTCTTGTGTCGTAATCATGCGATCGAAGTAAAAGTTTGAATAATGAACCCAGGCAATAATTGTCCTTGAATGGTACATAACTCTATGACCTATACATATAACAATCCTAAATGGCGAGCTTCCGAAATATTTAGACGGTTCTCAATATCTATGAATCTTTTACAGCAACCAAACTGAATTTTTTTATGTTCATACAGACTATGAACATATGTTCACCTATAGGACTTCAGTAACCTGGTGAGCACAAATCCAACATGGCGGCGACGCGAAGTATAAATATTTAAATGGACGTTTCTCGCGAATTAACCATCCGAGTGCCGTGAAACGTTGCACGTTAAATGCTTATACAAATGTTGATCCACTGGCATCTAATTTATTTCAATTGTTTGCATAATCACAAGATGGCTGCTGTGCGTAATTTTAAAATCTCGTTTTTACTTCTTGTGTTCTAATCATGCGATTGAAGTTTGAATACCACACGTACACAATAATCTTAATGTAATAGTACAAAAATAAAAATCCAACCTGGCGACAATCTGAAATATTTAGACGGTTCTCAATATCTACGAATCTGTTATAGCAATTAAGCTGAAATTTTGTAGTTTGATAGAGGCAATTAACATGAGTAGGATATATGAAAATAGGCTGTATAGTTCTTCACGGAACTACTTGTTTGTATTGCGAGACTTTAAATGAGCTTAGATTGGCCCTTCTACGACATATTCGGTATTTCGCCTATGTGCAAAGGGCCTAAATCTAGGGAATGGAGAAGGCTGTCCAAATTTCAAGTAGGTAATGTTACCCGCAGTGTTCCAAAGGTAAAGCATGCTACCTAAATTTTGGTTCAGTTTGGCAAAACAGTGTAAATGATGTGTATAAGGAACAGACAGACATTCATATTTATACTGTAGGCTATATAACTATTTATTTAGGGTGTGCCTTTTAGTGCCAGGAGTGTCGGAGAACATGTTCGGCTCCCCAGAGGTTGTAGCTGCTTCAAGCGGACACCATGGAGTGAGCTACACGTTCCGTTCAATTTCAAGTAGCCTAGTTCCAACTTTCGCTACCAGATGTCACTCACACCTAGTGGTGAACGTTGGAACTTTGATTGAGCGTTACAACGAAATATAACCTAGAAATTTAGTTTCACACAAGTTTAGTCTGTGGAAGGATCTTTTACATGCCATAAATCTATGACATGGGCTTTACTTTCCCTCCAAAGGAAGGCACATTGAAGGATTTTAACGCTCTTAAAAATCCGACTACTTCGGCCGCGTTTGACCCCGCGATCTTGGGAACAGCTGTTCAGCATGCTACCAACTCCGCCACCGAAGCCGCTACACTGTATTGAACCCTTGCAAAGAAGCATATGAGACACAGTTTCGGGGGGTGTAACAGTCCATTTCGTTAAGTTGTTGTTAAGCGCTTCTTATAACATGCAGGGTACCATATAACAAAATAACATGCAGGAAGAAGTGAATACCAGGGTTAAAACAAATGAATTTAATAACAGATCAACTATTTACAATAAAAACAAAACAAACAAGGTCTCCCAAATGACTCCCACTTGAATTAATAAACTGCCTAATTTAGGCCTAATCTCAGGAGAGATCGTAAAATAGCTGGACGAAATGTCCCAAATTACTACAATGACCATGTGCGTTGCGGCTGTTCTACATGCGTTACGATGTGTACAAATTAATGCGAGATTCGTCACCATCCTGTAAACCTTCAGAGGACGAATCTGCATTGTCTAGAGCTAGACAGACACGGGGAACCAACTAAACACAAATTAAATTAATCCGACACTTCCTACACTAAATAAAACAACAAATAATTTCCGCATGAAATTGGAATCAAGAAACTGCCGTAGCAAACAACATTAACGCCTAAAATTAGGACTTTTCAAATCAACACAAGTAAATTAACACGTGACCAAACAAGAAAAATACACATATGGCCGCTTGCCATTTTTACAAGAAATACAAGTACACCCAATGGTGTCACAACAGACAAATCTAACATGAAATGAGTCATAGAAATCACTAGGCTCAGGGCCAACATTTATATCATAAAACAATATTTCATTCGTACGATATGCGGTAATCCGTAACGGACATGGCGAACTCCCCAATTAATTATGGTCCAATGACCATCAAAAGAACAAGTTTGCTACTGATAGCTTACAAGGGTCAGTCGGTCAGCTGGACTGCCTAAAAGATGAATCACCCGAGATAGACGGGTGCTAAGTGGAATCTGCACATCTGTCAACCCACGTGTCAATAACCTCGACCTGCCGTGGCACTGGTTCGAGTCTCGAAGAAGCGTGCTCCCAAAAGCACATAATATACGTGTGTGTGTCAGAATAAAATATCTCAGCATTTCCCAAGGAAATCCAAGAATCAGCACTGGACAAGGTACAGTAGCCTCTGAGAGTGCTCTGCCTTTCCATAAAATACAACCACAAAATTTGAGGGCGGTAGGACATCCTACCCCTCATCACGAAGAATCAATACACACACCTGACACAAGAACACACACAGAATCACACGTATGGGTTTGACAGACACCTGAAATAAATGACATAAAATATTTTCCACCAACTTGCGCTCCCAATCTAGTCCGTGACTAAAGAACCTGAAAAGGACTAAAAAAAAATCAAAAAAATAGAACTAAAGTGTACTACAGTGACACCTTAATTTGTTGCGATCGGCAACCCTAGTATGAATAAAAACCTGCTCGCAAAACATCTTACAATATTTACCACCTTTTCCTACAAAAAAATGAACTTGAATAAAGCACCACTTGTCGACTGTGACGAGCTTCGCATTCGCATGGATAAAATCAAATACACACGCCGTGTACACAAAATATGACTCATAAAAAAATATACAATCAAATAACTTTGGCCACGTGCCAACGTACATTTAAAGATAATAGTGTCGGCACACAAAAAAATCTAAATACAAGAAAAACAATGAATAAAATATTTACAACGTTCCCGCGTCTAATCTAACTACATATTGAGTAAATCAATGGTTTGTACATCACCGTTGCAGCTTGTAGAACTTAACCTCCATCCCATAACATTTCCCTACGGGAAATCTAGTCGTCCATCGTCGACGTATTGGTAGAGGCGATGCACTTCATTCCATCACACGACCTTTCAGCAGACATCTTGGCGTAGCTTCTTGGAAAGAAATGTTCAAAGTTATTAGTTTGCCCAGCTAGAATCGCTATGAGCTACTGACTTTCACTCACAATAAATGTCCTAGGCGATTACTTAACGTAGAACTGGCCCTATCTCAGCATTTGCTTATCACACGCACATATACATTTCTCAAAATATAACACAAAAATTTACATAAATTGCACTCATCAATCACCACGCAACTGGCTTCAAACAAGTCTCAAATATGTCTATCACGCAGCGCTTATCTCGACTAGAGATCTCCACCGCTAAACGTGAACTCTGCTCCCTTGAGCACAAAATGAAATGTTTGTCAAACAGACGTGAAGTATGCTCACTAGAGCTTGATGAATCGTGACGCAAACTAGCGTGAACGTTGCTCACCAGAGCTCAATAAATTTGTGTCTCAAACAGCTCATCACCGATCAATTTATTTGAAACTGACAGAATGGGGTAGGGTGGGGGCAATTTGTGAAAATAATCTGTAGTTTTCACCTCACAGACTTGGGACTGGTATCAATCTTCTTCTTTTCATCCAAACGTCTCAATGGACTTATGCGGAATTATATCGTATCGGCGGTTCTTTAGATACGCGTTTTCGCGCCTTTTCCTAAGGTACGCGATCCACCGCGTGGCTTTGGCTTCCTCTCTCCTGATTTGCAGATTCAATCGTGGATCGGTTGAAACTTCACTTCTGACACTCCCATAATGACGCCGATTTAGGTGCGCGTTGGTACAGAATTTGTCCTTGAACTCGGCTTAACCGGCCATCTTCAGGAATAACTACCAAGCTGCTTCTGTTGTAATCGTTGCGACACACTACCTGACTCCCCTTTGTCAACTTCCAACATGTACTGCCTGGGCATCAGTAATAATAATAATAAAAATCATGAAGACTTATTGATCGACAAATCAATAAGGGTTCAGTATAGATAGAGATATGTAAATGGAAGTTGTTCGAATGCCGGGATGGTACCTTCTTCAAGGCCACGGCCGCCTCCTTCCCTCTTCCTTGCCTATCCATCCTCACCATCCCTTACCTTCCCTCATGAGGCCCCTGTTCGCTTTGCAGGTGAGGCCGCCTGGGCGAGGTGCCAATCCCACCTCACCTTATTATTAATAATTTAATATTGTAGTTTTCTGTCGGTCGCCTCCGTAGCGTAGCGGTCAGCACGGTTAGCTACCGCCCCGGAGGTCCTGGGTTCGATTCCCGGCTCTGCCACGAAATTTGAAAAGTGGTATGAGGACTGGAACGGGGTCTGCTCAGCCTCGGGTGGTCTAAATGAGTAGAGGGGGTTCGATTCCCCCTCAGCCATCCTCGAAGTGGTTTTCCGTGGTTTCCCACTTCGTCTTCGGGCAAATGCCGGGATGGTACCTTCTTCAAGGCCACGGCCGCCTCCTTCCCTCTTCCTTGCCTATCCATCCTCACCATCCCTTACCTTCCCTCATGAGGCCCCTGTTCGCTTTGCAGGTGAGGCCGCCTGGGCGAGGTGCCAATCCCACCTCACCAGTTGTATCCCTTCCGATTCGATGTTCCCAGCTCTAGGACACTGCCCGTAGAGGCGGTAGTGGTGAGTTCCCTCGCTCAGTCCGTGGGTTCCACCCACCTGGAGGGTAAACGACTAAAAAAAAAGTTTTCTGTCGGCCAACACAAAAAAAACAATTACTGGAATATGTGAAAAATAACCTGAAATAAATTACATGTGATTATGATTTATATATATTGTTAAGGACTATTGAAGAAGAAAAAACTAAGGGATGACAGGTTTCACTCGTCAAACGAGCATCATCAGATCCAAATATTCAAGACAAATAGCTCTACAAAACACTACCAATCCTACCGTGACACCCACAGAGTCTCTGCTCTCCAAAAGCAAAACACAAGAAAACCCCTCACGAAACTTAGTAAGAGTGGGGATTATAACTGATAAATATTAACGCATTAAGCACCCGAAAGAGAACTATTTATTTTAATATTGCAAAACTTAGAAATGTCTATCCCATCAACGAAACAGTCTTCCTCTCCCAAACTAATGCTTAATGCCTTCATATTTATCAGTAACTAGGAGAAGTACCCGTTCTTCGAACGGTGTTCGGTGTTATCACCAGACATTATCAATTGAGCTACTGTTGCAATGGATAGCGGTTTGTCATTCCTTCATAACTTTAAAAGAACGAAGTTGGTTTTCTGGGAATATCACACACACTGCTAATTTAAGGGCCTTAAAATGTGGTTTTCGGAGAACCTTTAAAGACTCCCGAATTTTGTGTCTCACATTGAGAAGCGCTACATATGCTTTGGTCGTCCTTCTAGGATAATTTTTATATTTCGCGTATTTTAGCATGTATTTTGAGAAGTTTTTTTCCCTATATCCACCCTTCTACTGTATGAAAAGTACAGTGAAGATTTTTATAAATGATTGGTGTATTTACTCTCATGGTTACCATACCTAATTTTACGATGCACTATGCATCCGAACACGAGTTATAGGCGTACATAAAGATACACAGAATGCCAGACAGACAATTCTATTGTCTACAACATATCACCCAGATATCCAAATATGGGTATATCTACCACACAGTATCAAACAAAATCATCCTTACGATGAACCTGTATGTCGAAAAAAAAAAGATTAGTTGAAATGTGCTCTCAAACTAAATTCACCTAACGTGTACTTCCTGACGTGAAATAGAATTGAAAGCCTTGTAGACGAAGCGCAATACACGTCACATAAAAACTGACCCTCTACGTTGTGTTAGGTCCCCATACAGAGGAAGACCCCTTTCATAAATTATAAAGGCTTGTGGTGCATGAAAATTCAGGTTCTTTAGCCCCAAATGGCCCAAATTCCTAAAAGTCACAAAAATGCTCATTCAATTCAGGAATGTTTGAAAATAATGTTGCTGTTTGGAGATATAGTAGACCTTCTGTACTATATGTCGCACGTGAAAATTGCATGAAAAAATTCTAGGTTACCCATTGACCCCCTTAATTGCATTGATGAATTATACAGTCTACGTTAATTCCGTGATAAACTTATAGCCATTTGCAAACTTTCACAGAATAGTATACTATGCAACGAGCCTATAATGGCAATAATTAAGACACAAGTATGTTTATAAAACGAGCGTATGCGAGTTTTATAATTTCCATACGAGTGTCTTAGTTGCCATTATAGGTGAGTTGCATACGACTGTTTATGTTCGACGATAAATTATTATAACTATTTTATGTTCGAACATAAATATTCATAAATATCTGTCGAGATTTCGCCAGTTTTATGTACTGAACAGAGCGCAAAGACTGCCTTGTATTAGTCCATGGCCTCCTCGATTACCCCACTATGACACTAGGCAACGCAGTGAAATTTAAATTAGAAGGCCTTGGAACTCAACGCAGGTGCGATGCTATCATTATCTAATTGGTCAAATAACTGTTTCTTGAGCTGTGATTGGTGGGAGAAACTGTTTCATAATGAAAAATAGTGTTATAATGACCATCATTATGATACAGTTTTTTGACATATAGTAGTCAGGGTCGAACATAAATGTAATAAATGGAGTGACATTGCTTCTTACAGAAATAAGTGGAAAGTTGGATGCCATCCCTTGAGATACTGTTATGGTGACCGATTTGAATTCCTTCATTAGTTTGTGAAATTAAATTAAATTAGCTTTCTGGGAATATTTCAGATACTTTTGGTTTTAGAGCCTTATAATTTAGTTTTCGAGGACCCTTTAGGGCCCCCGAGTTTTGTTTCTGGCACCGAGGGGCTTTATCTCGGAGTTGTGCGCCATAATATAATAGGCTACTACTAATAATAATAATATAATATAGGAATAGGAATATAATAGACCTGCCGTACCACACCTGCAGGTGTAAATCGCGTGAAAAAAAATTAAGAGTACCCCTTGACCCCCTTAAGCGCATTTTACGTATTGATGAATTTTACAGCTTAATTTGGTTCCGTGATAACCTTCTAGCCGTTTGCAAACTTTCACACTAATGTAATTAATGGAATTGCATTGCGTCTTACAGCAATAGATGGACCTCTGAGAATCTGTTGCCATGGTTACCGGCTTGCATTCGTTCATTAATTTATTAAATGAAATTGGTTCTCTGGAAATATCTCAAAAACGGTTGGTTTTAGGGCCTTAAAATGTGATTTTCGGGGGCCCTTGAGGGCCCTGAGTTTTGTCTCTCACATTGAGGGGCTGAAAATGAGCTTTGTCTCGTCCTTCTTCGCCTATTTCAGCATGTATTTTAAGGGAGCAGGCCCCCTTTTATGAGAGGTACGGAGAAGAGTTACATCAATGATTAGTGTCGTGCCTCTGATGGATATCTGTACCAAATTTTACGTTGATACACCCAGCCGTTCTCGAGTTATAAGGGAACAGAGTTGTCCACAGACAGACAAACAAACAGACAGACAGACAAAAAACATTTTTGCACGCATCCATCATCAAACAGTCTGAAACGCGTAAATAACTCAAATTTCCGTAGAAATTCAGAGAAAAAAAAGACAAACTTTCATTTTTATATGGAGAGATATACTGCACCGCTCGGTGTAGACCGTGTTTTATTGCACAAATTTAGGTTTTACTCGCTAACCGTTGGAGATAACACGAAAAGTGATAAGGACCTTTCGGATAGAAAATTAAATGTTAAAACTCATATATGCCATCAAAAGTTTGCTATTTCTTAGCGTTCTCTTTTTCATCATGTAGCCTGTTTTGGTTATTGCGAAACCGTGTATATATTTTGTTGTATTTTTTGTCTTCGTATATTTAGTGTTTTTTTGTTGTTGTTGTTGTTACCCGGCTACTATTGTATTTTATGGAACGCAGCGGGGTTTATCTTTTGCATTTTAGGTTAGAATAGTGCGGGGCAGTGGAGTAAATTGTAGTAAATTGTACTCGCGTGTACAGAGTGTGTTTGATAACGGATACAGCACATGAACGAACTAGATCGCTGATAACAAATGAAGCTTGACAGCTACGTAATGACAGCATTGGGGGGGATATGATTTTGTTGAGGAAACTTTGGATTACACAGGCTGAAAAGTTTATGAGATATTGCATATTTCCTAGCAGGAAGCAATCTGCTTCTGTAATAATTTTCTTTGTATTTGAGCACTAAATTAAAGGTATTGTGTGTTGGGACACATTTTTAGGAGGATATCTGGGATCTGAAAACATTTTGATGTAGGTGATGTGTTGAACCATGGCAAGGTCTATTTTATTATTCTGCGCGGGATCTGATCGAGGTCAGTATCTGTCTGCTGCTGGCGACGAGTCAGAACTCACAAGGTTGATGTCACTGACAATGATTCTACAGGTCTCAAACTGCAAGGTACAGTTTTGGAGACAAAGTTATGATGTGTGTTTTATTTCAGTTGTGTTGGCTGAAATCGCTACGGTTCTCAAGTAGCTGCTTGAGACAATGTAAGACAATATGATGAGGGCTAGTTATAGAGTCCAAACGCGGGTTCAGATCTCAGATAAAGATAAGGAGTGTGAGGCCATTAGCAGCTGCGAAGTGTGCTTATAGCCTTCAGTTGAAGCCTGTTTAATGTGAAGCAAATTAGATGATTAAATTTGGGAGCTCTTCATAATCAGAAATGTGGTTCACGATTATGCTGATCTATGTTTAGTGTTCATGTTAGCCACTGTCTCATAATTTTGTAAATATTTGCCGCATATTTGGTGCGATGCCTGTAACTTTGTTGTGTTCGGGAAACTATCGTTTGCCCTTGTATTAGCTGCTGATGACCACGATTGCGCATTTTATGTCTGTGTCTATAAGACCTATATTCTTAGGCAGTTTGTGTTTTTCTGCTTTTGGTACTTGTGTAAAAGCTTCACGCGGAAGTACTTGTAGCGTAGCGTAGCGTAGCCAATTGTCATTTATATTTAAGTCTGGATCCCGATGCCAAGGCATGGTGAACGTTCATGGGTATGCATCCCGTGACCTGGTTCTAAGTAAGCATATCTCGTGACAAAAGTACTTGTTCTAATCTTAGTCTTTTTCCATGCAGCCACACACGCAAACACACAACGGTGTGAATTAAGGACGATGTCCATGTTTTATTGTTTTATTATGACAGCAGTTGCCGCTGTATTTTATTCAATGTAAATTTCCCTTTTGATTGTTTGATTTTATGTTGGTTAAGTGAGTCTTGGGATATTTTGTTTTGTGAAATGTGTCATCTTATCGGTTTTATTAAAGTTGTGTTGTTATTTATATGTTTGGGTCATCCTTTCTGTTAGATATATTCTCCTTATGTCACCTTGAATTTATGAAGCAAAGTATAAATTATCCAACCTCGCGACGATGAACTGTACACCCCCGAAAATAGTCTCGTGTACGCTTCTCAAGGGGACAGTATGTAACCCGGGCAGTTGTCGTTTCGTGTGTTGGTAAACCGGTGGCTATGGGCGTATTTGACGATTGTCAACAGTCGTGTGTTGTTGTTCACGCTGTGAAGTTGTGCTTTAGTTTCCATTGAATGTGTTCACCTGTCAGTGTGCTTTGTTGATCAAGTGGTCTGTACTGTATCGTTTAAACATGCCCCATGTTTTTACACATGCTGAGTATGCCGATATGGTATTTGTGTATGGGTTTTGTAATGGAAACACTGCTGCTGCTGCTTGTAGAGAATACGGAATACGATTTCCTAACCGCAGACGACCAGATCCAAGAGTGTTTACAACACACTGCGTGACTCTGGGGCAGTGCCCAGCTGTCGATATGGTGATACAACATCCAAACCTAACATTCTCCGGAAGATGGATCGGGAGATATGGACACGTTTCTTGGCCAGCAAGGTCCCCGGACCTTACCCTTTCGGATTTTTGCCTGTGGGGATGGTTGAAAGGCGAGTCTTCATGGAAAAAGTTAACACAAGAGCCGAGTTGGTCGTTCGGATTATGCATAGTGCAGCCCTCATCAATGAACGCCAATACGCCCTCCGAAAAGCTACACGGGGTGTTATCACGAGAAGTGCAAAATGCATTGGTGGTGGAAGTTTTGAAAATCAACCTTGAACGTCCTCATTTGGCTTGGCTTTACATTTGTTTGGGTTAAATACTACCAGCTGTATCTCGGTACGCAATACAAATGGGACATATGTTATAATGTAAGGTTCCTGTTAGGGTGGCCTGTACAAATAATTAACCTAAGGGATGAAATTAGTCTAAACAGGGGGCGAGCTTGGCAACTGCTGTAAGAGGTAGGGAGTATTTAGAGAACTGAGATCGACAGTGCGACCAGCAAGGAGAACTCCCCAAGGTACTGCTTGACGGGGTAGTTCTAAGTGAGGGGGTATTTGGGAAGGTAATTAAATTATTACTCTGTGCGCGACAGCTGCGTCATGTGGTCTGCTGCGAGTCGTAGGCAGGTGAGCTAACGGGGAATTCGCTAGTGTCAGCGTTGAGCAATAGCGCTCGGCTAACGTCAAGAAGCAATTAAACAATAAACAGTAAGGCTAATTCTAGGTCCTACCTAAAGGGGAAGCTAATAGGGTAGGATCTTATTAGCTAAATAAATAAAAGAATAAGACCAGTGGCTTCTAGTACTTTTAAATTTAATGTGTACCTCGATTTTGAGGTACACTGGCAAATAGCAGTTCAAATGATAGCAAATAATAATAATTACAGTCCAAGCACAGGGTGATGTGAGTGTAGTGTGATGGTGAGTGTAGTGATCGCTTGAGACACTTACCCTTTCAGCCAACAGCAGAGGTTCGTCACGTCGGTAGCACTAAGACAGACTGAGTGATTCTGGGTGTATGACCTCCGGGTTTCTTATAGGCTTCTTGTGTTAGGTCGGCGGAATCCTCACATTCCTACCAAGTCGTAAACCTTTCTAGGGTCGTTGCCTGGGACATGAGGCTGCCTGGGCTCATGTAGGTGCTAATTATTAGTCTTGTAATTTTGTAGTTGTAATTTGTAGGTTTTTAAATTAAATGTTTGGAATTTTGATTTGTTGGAGATTTTATTTAGGGGATGGGGGTAGCGTACCCTAGGGGTACAACAACCCCCTTTGTAGGGTTAGTTATCGTCCTCGATAACTGGACGAAGACGTGGGGGTAGTTTTTGTAAAATAGGGCATCTTCTTCTCTCTTGTAATTCTTCTATCTTCTGTTCTTCTCTTCTTTTCTTATTTTAATTTAGCTCGTAAATGTATGGGTGGCGTCGTCGGGGGTGTGTGGGTAGCCTCGTGGAAGATAGGGGTGAGTAAGGGGGTAGATATGAAATTAGTAAGATAGTATTAATCGTCGAAAGTTGAAGGCTGTATATAGGTGCCTTCTAATGATTGTGCGTCCGGGTGTGCTCAGCGATCATGTGTAAGTGTTTATGGTGAGGGGAACAATATTTCTCTACATATATTTTCAAAAATGCAACAATGGTTCGTGAAGCTTACTTGTTTTTCATGTAACATCTTTTACCTGGCGGGATACAACATTTATCCCAATTGGTATTTATAACAAAATGATAAAATAAAATGCGATATAAAACAGTACATATAACATAAACGTATCAATATCCATTCAACTAAAGGGGTGCAGGAACACAACGAGAGGAAAAAACATCCGAGGGGTGGGGGGAGGATATATATAAGTAACGTACCTCCGGTGAGGATGAAAACCTGCCCTCGCGTGCCCTGCACGTGTGTAAAAGAGATAGAGTGGAGAGAAAGAATGAAAGAAATGTCGCAGGGTGTAATTTAAGGGTTAAAATTAGAAGTGTTTTATTGTGGGGAAGAAATACGACATTTTTACAACGGAGAGTTTAAAAGAATAGAAAGGAAAAACAATGTGTAAAATAAAACAATCCATATATCTTCATACATTCGCAATCTTATCTGAACAATATCATCACTCTTAAATACTTTCCCCAAAAATTTCAATGCAATTATACCATGTGTAATTAATTAAAACAAAACAAAACTCTATTAATGATACCAATATTCTATAAAAACAAAACTCTATTAATTATACCAATAATCGATATGTTAAAACCAAATTCTATTAATTATATTAATATTCTATCAATACTGAAGTTGCGCAACTATGTCATTGTTATCCCTTTTCATTTACCATAATATTGTACTCAATGCATGTTAACACTACGGCAAGTGCACTCTAACTTAATATCTATGCGTAAACTATTAGCTATGACCTGCAGGTTATGTACTACCTGTCAATATTATTGCTATAGTATGACTCGCTCCCTGTGGGCGAGCGAAGTCATCTTGGCTGCACAACTCGTCCTTTACAGAAATAGGCGCGAGTTGTGTGGCCGTAGTGCACCTCTCATTATAGGTGTCAAATTGTTTGTTGATCCGACCTCCAGTGGGGGGATATCCCACAGGTATATCTCCACCGTGGTTCGGATGTGCGCCTGGAAATATGTATTATGTGGGGGGGATTGTGTATTGGCCGTGTGAGTGTGAAATGTGGGGGCGGGAAATTTGTGTATTAAAAAAACATATTATTAATGCATATAATTCGTCGCAATCTGTGGGGATCAATAAGACACATATAAAATCATAATAGAGGGTATTCACCCTCGTCATTTGTGGGGTGAACCTGTGGAGCTATATAGAGAAACATTTCATTTGGCAAATATATCACATTTGTCACTGTCATTATTAATTTTGGCGAGTGCCCAAAATGGAGCTACTCCCGATGCATGTGTGCAAAGTATGCACCATTATGTGTGCTGTGTCCGGATTCGGCGTCTCAGGTTTTCAACCTGCGCTGAAAAATAAATACATAATTATGATCATAAAACATAGATTTATAATAATTATTGGCCATTTGTTATTTACTTTTTTATACCTTCATATACCCTTCTATTTGGTTTATACATTAGTCCTTATTTTCTATACCGCCGCATTTCCTTATTCTTATTCATCTGTCTCCTAAATCCTTGTACTACTTCAACCTTTATTCCTTACCGGCTATATCTTTGTATTTCTTTATTCCTTCTTACTCATTATTTCTTATACACCTTACTTTATTCCGATTCTTTCATTCCTATATCATTGTGCTACTTCATCCTTTATTTCTTTATGGCTATATCTTTGAATCTCATTATTTCTTCTTACTCACTTTTTCCTATAACTTCACTTTATTCATGTCTGTCCTATATCATTGTGCTACTTCATTCTTCATTCATTATTGTATACACCTTTGTATTTCTTTATTCTTTCTTACTCATTATTTCCTATAACTTCACTTTACTTTATTCCTATTCATTTCTGTCCTATATCATTGCTCTACGATTTCCTTTATTCAATATTGTCTATCCCTTAGTAGTTTATTGTGCTATTGGCCCTTCCATTGAAGGATAATCACGCTAACGGTATGGACCGTTCCAATATACTATCGTCCCTTCCTTTGAAGGACAATCACGTGAACGGTATGGACCGTTCCAATATTCTATCGTCCCTTCCTTTGAAGGACAATCACGTGAACGGTATGGACCGTTCCAATATTCTATCGTACCTTCCTTTGAAGGACAATCACGTGAACGGTATGGACCGTTCCTATCGGGCTTACGCATTTGCGTAAGACCGCATTCGGCGCTCATATATTGCCACTTAGGCAATATCAATATATTCCTCTCCCTGGGGCCCAATAATATCTGTAACCTGGGCCAGGGAGAGAATCGTAGTTTCATCGTATATTTTCTTCTTTCTTGATGCTTTGGTCAAGGTCATCGGTGCTACATACCTCGGCCCGGGAAATTATATCCTCTTCTTTCTTGATGAATAGGTCTACGGGGTTATGAGCAGAGAGGTCATCGGTGCTACATACCTCGGCCCGGGAAAGTATATCCTCTTCTTTCTTCACCTGTGTGTAATAACCAGGTCTCTAGCTCCGCGCATAGAGCCGAAATTACTTAACCTTATATACTAACTATCGTCAAGTCATGTGGGTCGTCTTGGGAACGAGGAAGTATCCTGTCCCATGTGGGGGTATTTACTTCCCTTATCGAACCATCAAGCCTTCAACCGCAGGTATAGTTTAGACGACGTTAGGGCATAAAAAATGGGTATAACGGACCCTATGCTAGGGGAGACAGGCTAGGTACTTCCCCTTACACAGGCACTTGCCCGCCCTAACACGTCACCACTATGACCTCTCGTCGGTCGTCAACGTTGAAGTCCTATTATGTCAGGTCCTGGGCTATCCTTGCCGTCAGTCCTGGGTACAACTTATCAACTTAGCAATATCTATTTTCCCTTGGAAAATAGGTTCACATCTATTAAAGTGCACCTCCGAGCACAAACCATGAAAAGCAAGTGTCAAGCGGTATTATGTTGTGTATGGTGTCATAGTTATACGGCGGGGATAACTGTGGTGGCACAGTGCACTTCAATTGCGCCTGGCTCGTCGGATATCCAGCTAATGTCAGCTGCGTATTATTCCTTCTCACATGTTAGTGGGTAAGTGAAGGATGTGAATGGTATTCCCGTGTTAATGGGGAGTTGTAAGTATCTTAAAATTTGTAAGTAGCGGTAAATGGATGGTAAGATAGGTCCAAGGAATCGGTATGACCTCTCGTCGGTCGTCAACGTTGAAGTCCTATTATGTCAGGTCCTGGGCTATCCTTGCCGTCAGTCCTGGGTACAACTTATCAACTTAGCAATATCTATTTTCCCTTGGAAAATAGGTTCACATCTATTAAAGTGCACCTCCGAGCACAAACCATGAAAAGCAAGTGTCAAGCGGTATTATGTTGTGTATGGTGTCATAGTTATACGGCGGGGATAACTGTGGTGGCACAGTGCACTTCAATTGCGCCTGGCTCGTCGGATATCCAGCTAATGTCAGCTGCGTATTATTCCTTCTCACATGTTAGTGGGTAAGTGAAGGATGTGAATGGTATTCCCGTGTTAATGGGGAGTTGTAAGTATCTTAAAATTTGTAAGTAGCGGTAAATGGATGGTAAGATAGGTCCAAGGAATCGTGGTCCTATGGGGATGCATGGAAACGTTAAGTGGTAGGAATTCTCGACCGGTGTGGGTGAGGATTTTATTGTTTAGGATCTGGGTGTTCAGCGTGGTTGTTAGGTACCTGCTGAAGGAGTTAGGGTAGCATTTATGCTCTGAATTGGCATGCAGGGTATAAATATTGGTTATTAAAATAAAACCATTGCATGCATTGGTGTTAGGGGGTTAAGCCTGGAACGCTAAGCTGTTAGCTCAAAGGTTCCGAATGTTGATTAACATGTAGCCACGAGCGATAAATCATGGTGTACACCCTGGTAATTGCATGACTACCAAGTGCCGTGCATTAATAGGGGAGAATTGTACAAGTGTTTATCTGAAGAGTGTTAATATGTATCTTGGGAGGGAGATGTGCTTTGAGGCTTGGACGCACTAGTCGCAATACATGGCATCTGGAGCCATAATAATAATATGAGACTGCTGTCCATGCTCGTAATATATATTCTAGACTTATATACTATAAAGTCTAGATTGAAAAACTGGTCATTTAGGAGTAGTATATAATATAATCCCTTAACGAGAGGTACTGTCTAGAGATACTATGTATAGATATTCTAAAACCAGGTTATATTGCAGCGCACTATATACGGGGCGTAAGTCCTTCCTATAAGGGGGCTGATCGCTGCAAAAAAATATTATTTCCACCCTACGGAAATGTGGGGGATTCATAAGTGTGTATTGCCATTCTATTAGTTGGGAGGATGGTATATGTGAATGCCATCTATATGTTAAACAAGACCATAAATTCCACTGTGTGGCGTTTTAATTATGGAGTTCAAGAGGGGTAAAATGCACGGGGGGGGTATATTAACGTGCTATCGCTTGAAATAGGTTTGCTCGTCCAAATCTGGAAGAGAATATTTTGTATAATATCGCTGTACCGTGAATAAAATAAATTAAAACCTCCTACTGTAAGAGGGAAGTGGATTTATATATTTATATGGTCACGGAAACATGCTCGTGTTTTCCTATGTTGGATGGCGTGTCTATATAAGGGTGTATTCGAGGGCAAAAGTGTATTAAAGCCCGCTGAGAGATAAAATACGGTGTATTTTGTGTGACGCGGCGCTGTGTGAATATCGCCCAGAATGCTGGCTTCTGGCCGTGAAATATGCTGTCCCGGTGTTAAGTATTGATGGATGAAGGGGGTGAACTAAAAGAAAAATATTCGGTTACCCTGCTGTGTATAGTGTTTTCCGACAATTATATGTCTCGCTCCTAGTGTCGTTTGAATCCAGTGCGCGAGATTAGGCCTGTATTCATTATGGCTGCTTGCTAGTCACCCGTCACGTGGGAGGCGTGGCTGGTGATAACGTGTGTATATGGGAGATATCAGCTGTCGCTACTAAGAGGCGTTACCTGAAGCATTGATTGGCTGGCGGGCTGTAGTAGTTCCTGTTTATCGTGGCGCTATTCTGATTGGACCTGCGCTCTAAGAGTGGGTGGCAAGCACGGGGCTTTGTTATTGTTCCGTAGATGAACTGTCATAAGCACGTGTTATGTGTCTAATGTAATGATTATCATCGTTTTAAGCTATACAGCCTGTGTATTATGTAATCTGGGTGGAGGGTATTAATTGTCCGTCTGTATATTGGGAAGCTACGCATGTCCTTCTATTGAGGAATCCTAATGGGAATACGCTGTCATCATATCGTACCTAAATGTGGCAAATGATATGTATATAACTATTGTGTTTTTTTGTATAGTATTTATGTAATATGCTGGAGTGTGTTATACATGTCCGGAAGCATATGGCGAATTCCTGTGGCTGTAAAAATTCTGGGTACTACTATGTAGAAAAGTGTTTCAGTGGTTTGCACTTGTCAACTCCGGGAAAATGAAAAATAATGCAGGGCGCATTAATATGCTGGGTATCCATCTATAGACAAATGTTTCTGTGTTTTATTTCCCCTTCCTGCGGGAAAATGGAAAATGGTGTCTATAAAATATATTTATTTACTCTGTATTTAATTCACAAATTGTATTAACTTGTACTGGGAATGTATGGACGCTTGTAGCGATTCCATGTGAGCGTAGCAATGTTGGGTGTTACCCTGTAGGAAAAGTGTTTCCGTGGTTTACCCCTGTCTACTCCGGGAAAATGAAAAAATAAGGCGGGGTGTAGTAATATGTATATTCACGTTGAATATTGCATTCCGCATGTTGGATTGTCCGTGGAGTAGCATAATGGGCCACCTTTATCGGGCATTCTGCGTATGGCAGTGAGAATTATACAGTGTATTCTCCGAACCGGATGTGTTCTTGTGAAGATGATGTATTCCTATTTCGTATATGCTGTTTGTGAAATCAAGTGGATATTTAGTCGTTATATATTAAAGAAAGTCATCGGGCCTTTATTAATCATTATCTATAAAAATCGGCATGATTATGTCTATGGTCGATACTCATTCCTTATCGTGATCCCAGGAGGGTAGGCGAACACCTGCTCTTGACTCGATTTACGCCTTAGGAAAACGTGGAATAGCTATGGACCATTAACGTATTAGTTGCCGAATATATTTATATCTATACGCTAACGGCTGAGATTCATCCTATAGTGTTTTGACCCAGGAAAGTAGGACTGAACCAGCCTTTGACTTGCTGACGCCTTAGGTCTACTGTAGGACATTTATGGGCCATGGCGTTATTGTGTAACTAATGGACATATATATATATATATATATATATATATATATGTATGTATGTATGTATGTACCATGTCGCATCCCGTTGCCTCAAAACGAAAATATGTAAGTTTACTGTGGCCAACTGATGATCATAACGCTAAGTGTTTATCTACTGTGTAGATGTAAATTAGAGAGGATTTATGTAAGGATTTGTGGTCCTGTTGGAGCCTTGTGGCACTTATGAAATTATGAAAGTATTTATAAAACTACGAATATAATTTCGTCATATAGTATACAATTATGAACAGCTTGTACTTAGCGTACGGATGAAAAATGGATCCTTAAGTCGACTGTTAGTGGGATACCCTAATCATCTAGAGTTGTCTAGATGTCCAATTGGTCGTCGGCTAGAATGAGATGATTAAAATTATAACTGTAATTTAAATGAGGGCCCTGCTCCGTTGTCTAAGATGGAGGGTCGCTTCAAATGGAAACTGTTCATTTTGTCTGTCTTTATGACGGTACTTGGTGGTTAATTCCACTTTGATCTAGAAAATAATTTTTTTAAAGATCCCCTGTGAGGATAAAATATGTGGAACGGATTATGTGTTAACGTCATAAGTGCTGTGTATAACATGTGAGTCGTGGAGTACTGGCGTCTCGGGTGTCGGTAATCTGTGTGCGCAAGCATCTGGCATTGCTTGCAGAGCACGACTCATTGTCTGTGTGGAGTCTGCCTTACTTAGTAGCCTATGGGAATTGAATTTTTATGTATTAAAAAACATCTTATGGATTACAGTGTATGGGATATGTAATATGTGTGAGTATACGTCAACCTTATTCCCAGTGTTACCTAGCTGTGTGTTCAGCTGACCTATATATGCTGCTGCTGTGACGGTATGATAACCTGTGGTATTGTGTCACCTCCTATTGGCTGTGGTGGTAATAATCCACCTGTGTGCAAGTGCAATTTTGTGTGGAATTATACTAAGTGTCGCTATATTCTGTTATGAGTATTAATCTGCATTGGCGTATAGTGAAATTCGCTAACCTGTGTAGTTGTGTGTCTACTGCTATGCCTTTGCGAAAGGTCGTTAATTTGCATTAGTGTATAAGTATTGCGTTCCATTGTAGAAATGCCGCTAGCCTGTGCTCCTGTATGTGTTAGGCCATTGTGTGTATGCACTGCGGCTAACCTGTGTTATTGTTTTGTCTGTAATTCGGTATGTGCTTTCTCTACTACTGGAATAATGGCGTTCGTTAGAGATCGTATTATATGTTCCGTAATGTATTATATTTGGCTCAATGTAATAACTTATTGGCCTATTCTGTGACAATGTAGTGTATCGGCCTGTCATCCCGCCTTAATATGGGGTGACTGTTGGAATCCGTGCACTTTCTAAAGTTGTCCAGGTAAAAATATTGTGTATTAATCTCTTAGAAGTGGTCATTATTCATGGGAATGTTAGTCCCTCTAGTGTTATGGGAAATGTATGTAAGCGCCTAGTATTTATCACATCTGGCGGAATTGGTCATCGGTCGCTGCCGAAGGTATATATATAAACAATTAAGTTATATATTGGTGTACCTCAACTGTGTTCTGTGATTATATATGTGGGGGAAGGGCACGTCACTGTATAGTCCCTTATGACAGGTGAGGTGATCTTCAATCGGCCGCCTAATGCTCGTGACGTGTGTGGAAATCTAAATGCGGTTACGTATGTAAAAATGTGCGCTATGTATAAGTTTGTATGAATGTGAAGTGTGTAGACATCTTCTTATGGTAAAGGAATCCTTCTGTGGTTTGCCATGTGGCCTCCATGTGTGTAAATGACCCTTGTATCGCACGGCCATGTATGAGCGTGGTAGTCTACGTGACAGGGCGGAAAAGACTGTTGCTAGGCAGGTATCGTGTATGGCTGACTGAGCATTCCGTCTCTCGTTACTTCCGTGTGTTAGGATAGAGGATTGACCTCGTTTGCCGTGCACTGTGTATGATGTGTGCAGGAGCCTGTCTACAATATATTATTTGCAAAAACATTTATGCACTTTACATATTATAAATATGGAACTATTATTAAGAATGTTACGTCGGTATCTCCTATGTGGACTTTTTACAATTGAAGACTAATTATGTTGTGGGGCCAAATCTCGATTGGTGTTGACCACTATTTCAGACTGTGGTTACTAGATGCCATAGTGCAATTGGCGTTTTTTGTCAATGCTTATTTGGCGTATCTTGTCTATGGGGACCTATGGGAAATGTGAGGCATATGTACTACTAAATATATATCTAGCCGTGTTCTATCTGAAGCTAGTGTGTGTGAACAAAATTCATTATTCTATAAAGACATAGTACACAAGAAATATAACCTGGTACACATTATTATATCATTTATAACTAAACATGCAACTTATAATTAAGCTTCGTATCATGCAGTGTTGGGAACTGTCGGTGACTGTTAGTTGTGAGCATGGCTACTAATTGCCATAGCGCGTAGGGCGCTGGTTTTAATTTATATGTTCCTGGGTTCGAACTATGTCTGAGAAAAATATATTTCTTACTCCCTAATAATGGTGATTAAATGCTTTCGTTTCCTATGGCTCTGGGGACTGGGGAAACGAGGATATAGCCTACGTGGGACTGCTGCGAGCGGAGCGTACCTCGACATTTCTTATCCTCTACTTACACCTAAATATTGTGTGTGAAAGAAAAATTGGCTACGAAGGCGAGTTATATTATGCGTAAGGCTATTACGTGGTCTGGTTTACTGGTATTATAATTGAGTGTACTTTTAACTATGTAGAAATAATGTGTTCTGAATTGGGAATTTCAATTTTTATCTATCTCAAATAATGGCATCGTCTCCCTCGGATTGCCAAAGCGGCTTTCGCACCTGGTATCCACTCAAGGGATGCATTCTCCGTGCGAGATGTTTGGAGAAGGGTGATCTTGGGTTTGTGTATTCTACCTTCTATTTTGGGGATTGTGATCGGAATGGTGCGGTGAATTAATATGGCTTTTCGGCGTACCTTAGGACTGTTGCTAGCCGAAATAGGCGCTAAGGTCCTAGGGCCTAATGGAAGCGTGGGGATGGAAATGTTACTACGCGGCGTAGGGACTGTGTCTGCGTGTGTCTCGTTCCCCATAGCGAGTTTTGGATGTGGCATAGCCACGGCAGTCTCCTTCCTAATAGGAGTGAGCATTAGGGAAATGGATGTGTTAGCTACTTTTGGTGCATTGTCTGTATTGATCGCTTCCATTGGGGTAGGTGGATGTGTTAACAGCTCAAATGTAATAAAGTATGCCTGAAACTGACGGAAACGTTGCCATATCTCGGCGTATTGCCGGATGAGTGCCCTGGCCTGTTCCGTTACTGTCGCGGTGGCAGTATTCACCTTGAGGTGTGATAAAGGGCAGTATAGCTGCGTGAATTTAATTATTTGTCCACAGCGGTGGAAATGTATGCAGCTATTGGTTTATACTGAGCATGTTATTGTGTGTAGCAAAAATTTTACTGATTACGCTCGCTGTATTTCCTACTGGGAAGTAATTTGGTATATCTGTAGCAACTGGGCGCTCAGCCGCCGATATTCGGCAATGAGCCGTGCGAAATGGTTATCCAGCCTCGCATATTGCGCCTTAATATGCTGAAGGTTTGCTGTATAATTGAGGTGACCTTAGACCCTATCCATTTTGGTATGTATCCTCAGTGTTTTCGTGTGTTTTTCCTGTAGCGCCCTGTGGATCGTGTATAGACTCCGATGTGCCCGGGCGGGGAGTGTTTTACGCCTATCGTTGGGGATGCGGATGTACTTAATCTGTGCCGCACTTACCCTTGCCTGCATTGCTTGGATGCGGAATTGCACCTTTAGCAATCGGCGCTGCCGGCTTCGTAAAAGAAAAAAGAATAACTCCGAACTTCTATTTGTATTACTATGGTACACCCTCTCTTGTGAAATAGGTGTTTCGGCATGAGGTGCCATGGTGTAAAAAGGGGGTAGTAAATGAAATATTACTATTAAATTACCATATAAGGTACTGGGGATCGAAGTGGGTGGGCAACTAACTAATGTGACCCTTTATGAACTATATAGTGTGGGCGTAGCAAATTTGGGGTTTCAAGTGGCTGATTATTTTATAAGGGTGGCGTCAATGAACGTATCTCTGTTTGGGCGGGTCTGGGTGGGTATAAAAATCTTACTGGACCCTTATGTCAAAAAATTCCCAATTTTGGGTGGCGTTTGCTTGGCTAGTATGAGGTTTTAGGGATCTTTTCCGCAGAGGTGCGTTGTTTGCACCCCCTTAGGCGTTGTTTTAATACAACGTCGCGGTACCCCTTGCCTCCACCATTTGTAAGGTTCCTGCTAGGGTGGCCTGTACAAATAATTAACCTAAGGGATTAAATTAGTCTAAATAGGGGGCGAGCTTGGCAACTGCTGTAAGAGGTAGGGAGTATTTAGAGAACTGAGATCGACAGTGCAACCAGCAAGGAGAACTCCCCAAGGTACTGCTTGACTGGGTAGTTCTAAGTGAGGGGGTATTTGGGAAGGTAATTAAATTATTACTCTGTGCGCGACAGCTGCATCATGCGGTCTGCTGCGAGTCGTAAGCAGGCGAGCTAACGGGGAATTCGCTAGTGTCAGCGTTGAGCAATAGCGCTCGGCTAACGTCAAGAAGCAATTAAACAATAAACAGTAAGGCTAATTCTAGGTCCTACCTAAAGGGGAAGCTAATAGGGTAGGATCTTATTAGCTAAATAAATAAAAGAATAAGACCAGTGGCTTCTAGTACTTTTAAATTTAATGTGTACCTCGATTTTGAGGTACACTGGCAAATAGTAGTTCAAATGATAGCAAATAATAATAATTACAGTCCAAGCACAGGGTGATGTGAGTGTAGTGTGATGGTGAGTGTAGTGATCGCTTGAGACACTTACCCTTTCAGCCAACAGCAGAGGTTCGTCACGTCGGTAGCACTAAGACAGACTGAGTGATCCTGGGTGTATGACCTCCGGGGTTCTTATAGGTTTCTTGTGCTAGGTCGGCGGAATCCTCACATTCCTACCAAGTCGTAAACCTTTCTAGGGTCGTTGCCTGGGACACGAGGCTGCCTGGGCTCATATAGGTGCTAATTATTAGTCTTGTAATTTTGTAGTTGTAATTTGTAGGTTTTTAAATTAAATGTTTGGAATTTTGATTTGTTGGAGATTTTATTTAGGGGATGGGGGTAGCGTACCCTAGCGGTACAACAATATGGAATGTTTTATTGCAATTCATCTATACAACCACCTCCTAAAATATTTACTATTCCTCCTGAAACACCCTGTATAATCAACAAACGCTGGCGCATCCAAGTTCAACGGCAGTCGTATTTTGAAAGGCCAACACAGACATGCATGCTGAACTCTGTAACGAAACTATGTCGCGCGCCAAGGTCAAACGCGGTTGTGAGCTAAACATTTTCACCGCGCAACGCAACCCGTAACGCATATTAGCCTTTCAAAATGTGATTCCCGCTGCGCCAGCCACGGTGGGTGAGTGGATATCGTGTCGGTCTACTAACCTCAAGATTGCAGGTTCGCTCCTGGCCGTGGTAAGTGATTTTTTTGAAGGGCGGCAAAAATACGATACGCATGTCATACGATGTTGGCATGTCAAATAACCCATTTGATTCAGTAGGCCGAGTTCATAATGGCAAAATTAATCTCGGGAATTTCCGCCAACACAAAGTTCCTCATTTCTCTACTAGAAAGCGCTATAGTGTTCAAGGGGCTTAGATATCTAACATCTAACCTCCTTGACTTTCATAGTCAAGGAACAACGAAATTCGACATGCAAGCTACCCTCTGGGTGTCAAATAGCAAAGCTTGCACCAGGCACCCGAGGCCACACGCTATTATTATTATTATTATTATTGCGGCAGGAACCTTGCGGGAGACACGGCGATGACGGAGTGCAGTCTCCACATTAGTCAAGCAGCACTGCGCGCGCTGCTTGTGTTAGACAGAAATATTGTGACCAGGAGTTCATGTCACCACGGACAGTTGAACGATGGCTGAGGCTACTGGAGCTGAGTCATATCCTACTCGTGCGACTGTACTTGTCAACCACGCAGGCTGACAGTGTGACACAAGTAAACAAACAATAGTTCCCATCTCGACCGCCGGCAATCAAATCTTGAAAATATATTAACCTACTAGCGTTCCGCCAGTTGAGATAGTACAGCTTTCAAACATGGAGATATGTGCAGCAGCCTATATTTATTTGCATTATGTAAGCAAACTGAGACAGAAACACAGGAGATGGTAGAAACTCAGTCATATACACGTAGAACTAATGTACACGTGATGGTTCAAATTTGCTGGCTAACGTGAAGTTTCTGACAGTGGACATTATAAAAAATGTATTGCTGTAGAATGTCACCTACAGACTTTGAATACCTCATCAATTTGATAGGGCCTAAAGTTGGAAAGAATTATACTGTACCACATTCAAAGAGGTTATCTCGGTGCAAGTCAGCTCTTTTCAAAAAGTCCAAACAGTCGATAAGTGTTATCGTACTCATGCTTTCTCCCTACGGAGTGAAAAAGCAAGGACGACATTTCCTTCCGGAATTCCTCGCCGTTGTGTTCAGCTTCTCCCAAGCAACATTACTTAAAATTTTGTTGAAATGCCTGAGATGTCTGGCTTGTCACAAAATGTATTTGTCACTGAACATTTCAATAAATCGCAATGTGTTTTACTCGGTCCACTCCATGTTTAATGATCAAGCCGACAAAGGCGAATGCATGTAATGCGCCGAGGTTCTGTGTACGTCCAAACTTGCTGTAAGTAACCCGCGCGCGCAGCCTTTTGATATGACGCGGAAAAACCGACAAGCGGTGGAACGCAGCGAACTTCGTTCCGTATCGTTCATGTTGCTGGCTAAGGTTACGCGACTAATACAGTAGTTACGCAGTACCGTCCAGACAGGAACGCGACGCAGTTACGTTATGAGGATCTGTTGCAAGTCTGCATGCACCTTTAGACGTCCCGAATTCACTAGGAGAGTCCTGGATTTTATGTGGATTGCATTAGAAAGCAATCTATTGCAATGGGTACCATGTTTTCGACTTACGGAAAATGTCGACATATTTTCACGTTTCACTTCACCCAGACCCAGAAACCACCGTCAGTTCAAAAGGGTAGAAAAAATGGCGTTCGGAGATAAATAAAAATAATAGCTCCCTTAAATTGCACACAATCAAAGCTGTTTTAATTGGTCAGTAGTCCTCTAAAAATTACCTAAAACTTTTGTCTGAAAGAATTTTTGATATGTCCCACCCTTTCATTAACTGGTTTGATGCAGCCCTCCATGTCTCCCTATTCTGAGCTAATCGTTTCATCTCTACATAGCTACCACACATTACATCCGAGGCAACCTGTTTAACATATTCTAACCTTGGTCTACCCCTACAGTTCTTGTCCTCAACCCTTCCTTCCATAACTAACTTTACTATTCCTGGGAATCTTAGTTTGTATCCTACCAACCTATCTCTTCTCTTCATTAGCAGTCACCAAAAATATCTCCCCTCCAGCTCGCCTTAATACCTCTTCGTTTGTTACTCTATCTACCCATCTGATCTTCATCATTCTCTTGTAACACCACATTTCAAATGCTTCTATTCTCCTCTTTTCTGCTGCACCAACAGACCAAGTTTCACTTCCATAGAGTGCCACGCTCCAGACAAAGGCTTTCAATAACAACTTTCTAATACCTAAATCTATATTTGATGTCAATGGATTTCTTTTCTGTATAAATGCTTTCCTTGCCTGAGCCAACCTACTTATTCTATCAGCTTTGCTTCGCCCATCACTAGTTATTTTGGTGCCTAAGTAGCAGAATAGTCTTCTACATCTTTAAGCTTTTCACCTGCCAATTTGACGTCAATAGGGTTTCCTGAAATATTTCGGCTGCATTCCATATTATTTTTGTTTTACATTTATTGATCTTCATCATGAAATCGTTCCTCAAGACGGAGTTCGTACCATATTTTAAAAACTCTTTCAAATCCTCTGGTGAATCGGCCAAGATGACGATGCCATCAGCAAATCTCAGTGTTGAAATTATTTATCCTTGAATCTTCACTCCTACTTTAAATGTTTCTCTATTTTCTTTGAAAACGAAAATGCTCGTTACTTTTTCAAGTTCGTGCAATCAATGTCACTCGAGTTTCTGATTTTATTATGAATATTATTCACCCCGATTTTGTAGTAAAATTGTATGATTATCGGAATGTTGTTACCATTATTTCCAAAGACAACATTATTAAGTACATAGGTTGCTTTTTTACTTTTGGCAACTATGTTATAAATTGATGAATAACACACCTACATGGTTCCAAGTTTCATAGGCCCTCGATGTAGTCTCCAGCACTGCGTACAACGTGTTCCCAGCGAAGCGAAATTCGTTGGATTCCGTTGGCACTGCCCAATCTATCGATGGTGCGAAGAGAGCGCTCGGCAACCTGCACATCATCTCCAATTGTAGGGTAGCGGTTCCCGCGCAGTGGCTCCTTCATCTTCGGGATGAGATCAAAGTCGCAGGGACTTAAGTCGGGAGAGCACCTCCCAGTTCCAGCGATTCAACAATGCAGACAAAACTCCTGCTGTGTGTGCCCTAGCATTGGCATGCAGAACGATGGGCGGAGTATCGATGTGGTGTCGCCGTTTCCTTCTCAGAGCTGCTAGGGATGGTCTTGCAGGAACTAACAATAGTACGTCGCATTAACGGTTTGCCCTGGGGGAAGGTATGTTTTATGATCACACCATTCCAATCATAGGCTAGAATCAACATTACCGTACCTTCACATTGATGGGGGTTTGTCGAACTGCTTCTTTTAGTGGTGATCCGTGGTGCCGCCACTCATTCGATTGGCGTTTCAACTGTGGCTCATAAGATTTGGCCCACGTCTCGTCAATGGTTATGATACGCCGTAAGAAGTCCTCACCTTCGCGCTCATATCGCTGCAAGTGCGTACGAGAAGCGTCATATCGCAGCCATTTCTGCATGTCGGTTAAATCATGCAGAACCCATTTTGACGCAATTTTCCTCATTTTCAGGCAGTCCTTCAGGATGTGGAGGACTGTCGAAACCGCCAGTCCTGTGTCTTGCGCTAATTCACGAAGCGTTACGTTCCAATCCGCCTCCACTAACACGGACACAATATGTACATTTTCATCACTTACTGGTGGGTGACCACATTGAGGCATGTCCTCCACACGTTCGCGCCCATCTCGAAAGGCTGCAACCCATCCTGGCACCGTTCTGTAAGGTAACGCAGATGCACCACACACCTCTTGCGGTCCTTGGTGGCACTTTCGAGCCGTGCGACCCATAGCACACTGAACTTTTATCCACGTTCTCTGCTCCTGCTTCGAAAACATTGCGACCGTCTTGCGCGAGCGCTTGCCCACAACTACTCATCTAATAGGCACCACTGCAAACGAATGGGGGAGGGGACGGACGACGTCATGTGCACCAAGGGAGGGGATACAGGTTAGCTACTTTTGGTGACAATGGCAGAGTCCAACACCGTTGAAATATAAGGCAGCAGCATCGTTGCCAAAACTCAAAAACCAACCCTTGTATTTAAGTTTTCTGGTATCGCTTATCCTCTAAGCTCGGCTTCACCCACGAACTCTGGGAGGGATCTTTCCTCTACCGCCATAAGGACAGTCTCTTGGAGCTGGACACACTTTATCAGCAGATACAACTGGGGATGGTGACAGGTGACCACTAACTTGGGTCTAATGAAGGAAGTTTCAGGGAAGGGATTTTGGAAGGAAGTTGACTGTGGACCTGTCGAAATGAACCGTATTGGCATTTCCCTGGTCTTGAAAATGGTTAAATCACGGAAAACCATTTTCTCATTATGATAAGGTCACCAGGAAAGTCTGGTTACAAATATTTTGTATTTAGTCCCTAAGGAATTCATTTATGAGTCGTGAATCTTCAGAGATAAGACTGATGCAGTAATCAATTATTAATTATGATTTTTTATCGCTTATCCTCCCACTTTTGGCCGGCCCCCTGGTGTTAGGTTAGCGCGCCTGCCTCTCACCCGGAGTCCCGGGTTCAATTCCCGGCTCCATCAGGGATTTTAGAAACTGACGTGAGGGCTGGAACGGGGTGTATTCAGCCTCGTGAGGACAATCGAGTAGCTGTCTGACTGTGAGGCAGTGCCCCGGTCAGGAAAACCAAGGCCGAGGGGACCTAATGCGCTGACCACACGTCACCCCAATATCGGCAGGCCAACTGGCTGGGCAGCGGTCGCTTGGTAGGCCTAGGCCCTTCATGGGCTGTAGTGCCAAGGGTTATTATCATTATCCTCCCAGCTCAGCTTCACCCACCGACTCTGACAGGGATCATTCCTCTACCCCCACAAGAACGGTGTCAAGGAGATGGACCCACTTTGTCAGCAGATACAACTGGGGATGATGACAGGTCAATCACGCAGGCGACCGCTAACTTGAGTCTAATGAAGGACAGGTCACGGAAGGGAATGGGAAGGAGTCGACCGTGGACCTGATGAAAAGCATTTGCTGTGGGGTGAAAATGGGAAACCACACGGATAATCATTTTCAGGACCACCGAGGTGGGATTCAAACCCAAGCTCTCCCAATACCAGCCAGGCACGAGGTCTCCGCCACCGTAGCCTGTCAAAATACCTTAAGATGGCGCTAACTTATTTTGTGGTGAATGTTTCCCCCTTTTTTCACTCTTTTATTTTGGGTTCTCAAAATACTCAATCATCATAGGAAGTTTGCTTGGAACAAAAATATTAATTAAATTTAATATGGGCTCTTGACGTTTGTCAACTTTGGCAAACATCTACCAATTACTGTTGCAGGCATTTATTTCTTAGCCATTTCCCACAACTTCCAATATTATCCAAATAAGGTACATTATCTCATAGTGTACTGCACCGATCTATCTGAAATATTCATAGTATTTTTATATGCTTATGTACATTAAACTGACTTAGAATTACATCTTCAGTTATGTACAGTAGGGTGACCAGACGTCCCGTTTTTAACGGGATTGTCCCTTCTTTCAGTAGTTGGTCCCGTTGTCCCGACAAATCTTTGACGGGACGCAAAATGTCCCGTTTTCTTAACATTTGTCCCGTTAAATCCCGTTTACTTGAGATATTTTAATGTGTGCGCAGTTTTGCGTACATGCTTTACTTAATTGATTTGTTTTTCTGTATCCCAAGATTCAAATATTATCCGAGAGATACTTCGTAGAAAGTATCGCCAATCAACCAACACTATAATTCTCATTCCTAGGGTAATTTCGCAAATAATTCTCTTTCATAGGGTTAATTTTGTAGGCTGTGGTTGGCATACATGCCGATGCATGCGGAATAACAAATTTGTAACATAACACCATCGTTGCATGCGAGGGAAACTTTGTTTTATTGTAAGTAATGGTGCTTGATGAGAGCCTCCGTGGCTTAGGCGGCAGCACGCCAGCCTCTCACCGCTGAGTCCGTGGTTCAAATCCCGGTCACTCCATGTGAGATCTGTGCTGGACAGAACGGAGGCAGACAGGTTTTTCTCCGGGTACTCCGGTTTTCCCTGTCAAAATTTCATTCCAGCAACACTCTCCACTATCATTTCATTTCATCTGTCATTCATTTAATCATTGCCCCAGAGGAGTGCGTCAGGCCTCGGCAGCCGGCACAGTTCATATCCTCGCCGCTAGATAGGGGCTTCATTCATTCCATTCCTGACCCGGTCGGAGACTGGAAGCAGGCTGTGGATTTTCATTTTCAATGGTGCTTGATACATAAAACTTCACGTTTAACGTCTTATAATGTTTACAAGCACGCGTCTTTCAGTACTCTATAGTTACTAATCGTGACGAGTTGTACCGCAATATTTTATCAATAGTTGAGAATGCCGAAACGAAAGTGTAATTTCACGGATGTGTTAAAGGAAGAATTTCCTTTTCTCAAGGAAGATCAAGACAAAATAGTGTGTACGTTATGTAAAGATGCGTTTTCTATCGAACAAGGCGATCGATCGGACATTTTCCAACATATACAAAAGAAGAAGCATAAAGTGGCGGAGGCTGCTAAGAGTTCAAGCCATAAATTAACCTCTTTCATGACAACACAAGGGAAAGAGGATGAAGAAGGGAAACGTCTTGCTGCTTTAGAAGGTGTGTTTACTCTTCGTACGGTTAAACATATCCACTCCTTCAGATCAATGGATTGTACATCAACTCTTGTGCGTACTTTATTTGAAAGGAAGTTTACATGTGGGAGAACCAAGTGTGAGGCCATCGTAGTTAATTTCTTAGCTCCTTTGGGTTAAGCGAAATCACCAGTGACTTGCAAAATGCCAGATATGTATCAGTTATGGTTGATACTTCAAACCACAACAACTTGAAATTAGTTCCAGTACTTGTAAGGTATTTCGTACCAAATAAAGGCGTTCAAATCAAATTTCTTGAGTTTCAAGCACTTTCCGGGGAAACAGCAGAGATGCTAACAAACCACATTCTTCACATCTTGGAACAATACAAGTTAACTGACAAAGTTATTGCTTTCTGTGGTGATAACTGCAAAACCAACTTCGGTGGGGTTGGAAGAAAATGCACCAACAATGTTTTTTAAGTTAAGACAGGGGATAAATGAAAACATTTTTGGAATAGGTTGTGCTGCCCACATTGTACACAACGCTATGCAGACAAGTGCAGACATTTTACCTATTGATGTTGACACAATTGTTAATTAAGTGTTCCAGTATTTTCACATGTATGCTGTTCGAGTGGCTGAATTGAAGAGCTTCTGTGAGTTTGTGGATATTGAGTACAAGCAGATATTGGGAAGTGTAAAAACAAGATGGCTTTCTTTACAACCAGCTGTTAACAGACTTATTGATATGTTTGATAGTTTCAAGTCTTATTTTCTTTCAAAAGAAAAGTGTCCTAGAGTGCTAAAAGACTTTTTCAGTAATCCACAATCCTTACTTTGGCTTCATTTTATTAATTCACAACTCAAGGTGTGTGCAAACACAATAAAGAAAATTGAGAAAGACAATATATGTGGCAATGAAGTTGCTAATGAATTACATGCCTTGAAAAATAAGCTTGGGTGCAGGAAGGACCAGAATTTTCTAACATCCATAATGATCTCTTTACTAAAGCAATTAGAAGATGGTGGTTTGATCCATGATCATAAATTTACGGAGTCTGCGAGCAGTTTTTATGTCACTTTCCTTCAATATATGGAGAACTGGACACTACCCTTCGATAAACTGAAAGAACTTCAGTGGGTTCAGCTGAATAGTCCTCCATTGTGGAATGAGGTTCAGCAGCGTGTGCAGTGGATTGCACAAATTCACAGTCATTCATAAAAAGTAATTGATGAAGATGAACTATTTGATGAAGTAAGACATGTCCAAAACATTTTTGAAGCAAAAAAATGAAACCTGGAAGATAAATGGTACAGCAACTGAAGATAAGTGGGTTGAGATATTTAGTGTTATGGACAGGGAAAACATTGAATACAAATGTATTGCGTGTCTTGTGACCTTTGCTTTGACGATTCCAGGAACTAATGCAGCCTTAGAGAGAGTGTTTTCAATTACCAATTGTATGTGGTCAGATGAAAAGAACAGGCTCAATGTTGAAACTGTTAGGCAATGATCTTGACCAAGACACATTTTCGTGATGTATCTTGCTCAAGTTTCTATAAATTTTTGTTAGAACACCCAAACCTTTTGAAGGAAATTCATAACTCTTTAAATTATATAAAAAGAAAAGACTGACCCAGATATTGGATGTGAATCGGTTTTCTTGGTCAATGATTCAATATAGCCTATAAGTGATATTTTTTAAAATTTATCTGTTAGGTTGTATAATTTTTAGAATATGTTTGAGAGTGACTATATAGGCGTGATTTAAGAAATCAATATACTATATCATGTTTTAGTGAATAAAATATTTGTTTTGAAATTAAATATCATAAATATTGCACAAATGCCCAATTATAGGATCCGCTTTCTCGACAGACAATAATTGACGCGACATGCCTGAGTGTCCCTTTTTTTCATTATCAGAATCTGGTCACCCTAATGTACAGTAACTTGAGAGAAAACGCTTAGCTTAGTTTTTTTACTTTTTTTTTTTTTTTACTTTTCAAATGAAATTTTTAAACAGTAAGTTTGAAGAACTAGAAACATGGTTCTAGGTTGCATTGCAAGTCATGAACTCTATTTTAAGTGTATTTAGTTACAAATCTTCAACTATAATAGTTAATTAATAAGGGTACCTTTCGCTTAATGTTTTCTTTTATTCATGAATTTTAATGTTGGTAACAGTGAAGGTTACTGCTTTCTCGGTAACAACTATTTCACCATGTTGAAAAACTTTCACAACAATAGAATCACAATTTTGGTCGGTATGATTCTATTAAGGAATTGAAGTGTTTTGTTAATATATTCAGTTCGTGCTACCTTAAATACAAAGGTTTAGTTTCTATAGAGACTGTGCGAGATATCATGACACGTCATCTGCATACATGCACTGCGTTCAGAGAATAATGACTTACCAAAAGCCCTATTAAATGTGAGCAGTACACGCAGTCGACTCTTCACTATTTGCTTATGGCATGTTTCGTGAATATTATTTTATCCTCGTTACCATCAAATGTGCATGACTAGACTTTCAGCTAATTCACTCCGGCGTGTTCTAGAAAACGGTATAAGCAGGGGGCGGAGGGATACTGACTAATGCTGGTATAGTTGTGACGGCCAACGCGTTCCCAGGAGCGGTCCTTTGTCTACATAATATTTGAAACTGTCCACTCTTAAGAAAGTATGTTAGTGTATGCTCTCCACCTTTTAAACTGCGCACCAAATTAATGGACACGACTCGAGAGTGAAACATACTTCGCAACAATATCTCTTCGCACGTCGGGTGATTACCTAGCCACCGGGGCCCGCCATAAGCGATCCCAGATATTAATACAGGGATGTCTCATAAGTAATGTTGTTTTTTAGAGAAACTTTTATTTGGAAAAATTTCTGACAAGAAATGAAGTAGAGACCATCAGATTCTATGGACTTGATCCATCTTTCAGTGAGGTTTCTTATCTCACGACGGTACCAGACTCGGGGTTTTGATGCGAATAATTCGGCAAGATCCAGTTCCACAGCTTCAAAGTTTTCGAAATTCCTTCCACGCAAGAAATGGGGCCATGGATCAAAATGAAAATTAATCTGAAAGCGCAAAATCAGGGCTATATGCTGGATGTGGTAGCAGTTCGACTCCTCTCAATTCCTGAATTTTTGCAATGGATATTCGTGCATTATGAGGTCTCACATTGTCCTGCTGCAAGAGAACTCTATTTCGGTTAACTATTGCTGGGTATCTCCATCTTAAAACTTCATGAACTCGTTCCAGTTGTTGAGAATTAAGATCCACATTGACTGCACGTCCATTTGGAACAAATTTCCAGTGAAACTTTCCACCAGACACACATCATTTTGCGGCCGAACCGATCCTTTTTAACGATGACTTTGGCAGGCTGACGGGGACTGAGCAACTGTTTCGAGGCGTCAAGGTTGCGGTAATAGACCGATTTTTCATCACATGGGACAATTTTTGTGATAAATCTATCGTCCATGGGGTTAGCGATAACCTGACGACAGATATCCACTATACGTTGAGTCATTCCAGGGGTCAATTCATGAGGTGCAGATCTTCTGTTTCTGTTTGATCTACCAAGTTTCCAAACCTGCCGATGTATGGTATCTTTTGATGCACCAAGTTCTTCTGACAGCCATTGCGGATTTTCATCCCAAACTCTGCGAGTATTCTCAATATCCCATAGTTTAGGTCTTCCAGAACGTGGTTAATCTGTAGTGTTTTCTTCTCCAGTGTTAAAACGTTGGAACCATCGTTGTGCCACACGCTCACTAACGACACCTCCTCCTTCCATTTCAAATATTCTTCGAGCCACGGCACCAGCTTTGTAATCTTGTTTCCAACTTTGTAAGTTCCATTTCTAATTGCGTATCAACAAATGATATCTTATTCAGTATCTGTGGAAAGAGCTCGTGCACATCATTTGTAAAAGAATTCAAGAAGAAAAAAAAAGGTAACTGCAGCAGTACTCGATCCCCAGTCGACTGCGTGACAGACTAACACTCTAGCCCAGAGCTAATCCTATCCTTAACATCATGGTGTTCTTAAATGACATTAGATACAACCTGTTGGAAAATAATGACTTTAAATTAACGATTTCTTCACAGCAGTACATCTTCATTAAAGATAATTTCATACAAAGTTTATATTATTGTATCAGTAGGGTATATCACATACAACATACTAAAACTATTGAAATATAAGACAGGCACATGAGGACAGCTGCCATCTTGTCGTGTGACACAGACAGCTCAGCTCTTTTAAGCCACTCAAACAGTATAATATTATAATATTAAATTATAATAAATAACGGATCACGACCTTCAGGATAGCTTAAACCACCCTAGGCTCGATAATCGGAATTGGTGGGTCTTAAGCCATTGATTAAAATGGTTGAATAATTCACACGGCCGCCATCCTGAAATGGTACGGCCGATGACCTTGAATGTTGGATAAAAGACGCGTCCTATATAAAGGTATGTTGTCACCAAATTTGGTAGAGATCGGATGATTAGTTTATCCGTAATTTGATTTTACGTTTTGAACGTTTGAGTGGCCGCCATTCTGTTTTGGTAAAGATGGCGGCGATATAAAGTATGACACTGAGGTGCCCTTTGCTAATGCTACCTCTGTACCAAATTTCGTTCAATTAGGTTTCACCGTGTTCGAATTGATAGGGGGGGACAGACATTCAGAGTACACACATTCACACACACACACACACAGACTCACACACATACACACACACACAGACAGACACACTATTTTTCGCCCTGTAGTGATCTCATAAGTCTACTTTCATTTTTTGCAAAAATCGAAAGTAGGCTAAAAAACGACATTACTTATGAGACATCCTAATATAATAAACCACTATCTCTTCTCTATTTCTACTTAGCCAACCTGGCAAATTTAGGACTCTACACTCTTTCCTTAAATTACCATGCCCCTGAACACCAGGCCATACGATGGCCAGCTTGGTATAACAGGTAATTACCCAAACCCCTGAACAAATGCTGTCAGAAACCACTCGTTAGATAGAGCTCTAGAAGTGAAATGCATAGCAATAAAGGGTTCACTGCCCCTGTGGCGATCATGGAACGGTCAGCGAGAGCCCACTGATGAGCCAGACTTGGTGTACCAAGGTGAAACCCCGCAAAAGATACGCCAAAACCTAGAACATTTGCTGAGTTTTAGAATACAGTTGTTACCAATATCTATTCACCAGTTGTTAATAACAGCCTTCTGTGGTCTCAGAGTACGTATTGAAACTCTGGTCCCCAAGTTCCTGGGTTCAATTCCTGGTTCTGCCACAACATTTAATTCTGGTCTCAGATTTGGAACGTTACACTCAGCCTCGATGTTAAAATTGAGAAGAGGTGGGTTAGATTCCCATCTCGGTCATTTTAGAGATGAATGCTCGTGGTTTCTCTCTTCTACTCTAAGCAAATTACGGGATTGTTCTTAAATTAAAGTCAAGACCATCTAGTTTCCAATCCTAGCCTCATTTACAAACACACTACTGCAGACAACACAATAACACAGGCCATCACACAAGTTCTATGTATACACAAAAAATACACGGGGTTGAAATATCCACAATATCCAAGCTCCTAAAAGAAAACAGCAGTAGTTATTGTTACAATGAAATCAAATATTCTGACTGCTATAATTTGTAAGTAGGGTAAATCTCCTGAAGAAAAATATTCCAAGCTACGCCCCTAATCATGATTAAAAAATTACACAAATGCATACGTTATTTATTTGAAAAATCTACATGTTAATTATTTGAGTTCATGAATGAGTATAATAATATTAATAATAAGATAAAGGACTACATAGCTCACCAGTAAAATTACATTTGGACCTCAACTTCGAAAGGATCTGTTACGAGAAAAATATTTTTTCCTGTGATTCGGCATCGACTTCAAAGTAAAATACTAGTTCCGAACTTTGTGTTTACTTAACTTTTATGTGGACATGGGAAATTCACGTCATACTTTGAGCAATTTTATATCACTATTCTAAATGCTTTTTTGGATCCTCTCAAACTATACATCACCTGCTTTTCGACTAGCCTATCCTGCTTTTGAAAGAGAAAGACTTACGGTATTATAAAATGTCACCTGAGTTACCGAAAAAATGAACTGACAAATCCTCTGCATCCTATATTTAAAATATAATGAAGTTATTCTCATTTTCTTACATTCATCCATCATATCTTCCATAAGTTATTATAATGAAATACAAGAGAGTAAATGTTCTGTAATTGTCGAACTATAATCTAATATCTAGTCAAAATAGGGCTCCTTCTATAGTTTTTGAAATTCAATACACAAATAATAATAATAATAATAATAATAATAATAATCATACGTCCACACATACCTGGTGTAGGATCCTTTGGAATAATTTCTCGTTTCCACTGCTATGTAGAAGTGAAATTCAACCTAATTGACTTACAGTTGAGAATTATTCTATCTTATAGTCATCAGATTTGACTCGAGATATATATAGCGCGCCGGCGATTTATTCCACTTTTCAAACAACCTAATTCCTCAATCGGCTTTTTTTGGGATTATGACACGAACACTCCACCACCGAGTAAAATGATCACAAATTCTGACACAAATGTTAATTTCGGACATTATTTTGTTTACGACAAAAGCCAATTCTGGTGACAGCGGAAGGAAATAGAGACGTGTTGCCACCAGAACTCCAAACATGGGTGGTTATTTGAGAATTAAAATAATTACATTTCATCCTGACGATCAATTCAGCCCAACGATTGTATTATTTAAACGAAATAATGCCTTAAATGAACCTGTTTTAACTACTTACTTTATTTGAAGTACGTGAAAGGAGGAACTATATAGTCCGCTTGATAATAGTACCGTAGTTAATATTGTCTTTCATGTGAATGTGCTACACACGGACAACACGTAATTACTGACATGATGTCGTGTTGTGATGCCCTCGTAAGGTCACCAATCTACGTTTAAATCACCAGATCAATAGTTTGAAGAGTAACATAGCAACAAATAGAAGTAGAAAACATAGGACATTACATTAAATTAAGATCATATTAGGCCTATATTATTTTAGGCAATGAACATTAAATAATACTGATTGATTTTATTTTCAAGGCTATAATTAGAGCGTAAGAGTCCTTTACAGCAGCGCCCTACACGCAATAGGATTAGGGCTTATAAACATAGTAACAAATAGAAGTAGAAAACATAGCACATTACATTAAATTAAGCTCATATTATATCCGGTGATTCAGCCGCCCCTTCCAATATCGATTGCTGCAACAAAACTAACGCGTGTTGGCAGGAAGGACGATAATGTTATTCTCCGCCTGCATCCCATATGGTACTAATGCACTGCAAGCATATCCTGAAAACGATGCTGAACACAATTATTTTTCCCTCGTATTAGTCTGTAGTCACATCGAGGGGAAAATGATAGGGTTCAGTATCGTTTTCAGGATATGCTTGCAGTGCATTAGTGCCATACGGGATGCAAGACGAGACTTATCTACCTTCCTGCCAACAAGCGTTAGTTGGGTTGCAGCAAACCATATTGGAAGGAGCTGCCGAATCACTCAGTATAGTGTACCTTGTAATATTAATAATAATAATACTAATACTAATAATAATAATAATAATAACCCCTGGTACTACACCCCATGAAGGGCCTAGACCTACCAAGCGACCGCTGCCCAGCCATTTGGCCTGCAATTATTGGGGTGACGTGTGGTCAGCGCATTGGGTCCCCTCGGCCGTTATTCTTGGTTTTCGTGACCGGGCATCTTATAATAAGCAACATAATATACAAAACAATATCGTGTTGGATCCCATTTTCAGTCTTGTGAGATAACAATAGTTTTAATGCAATACTAGTGTTTACCTATCTTAAACGGAAGCTTTGACCGTTGCACAAGTAAACTCTCATCGATAGACCTCCAGCACTGGAAAATATGTGTCTAAAGTCATAGGATCTACAACTCTTGAATACAACACTAAATAACTGTGTACCGGAATATGTATTTAGTTCATGGTACTAGTTCATCAAACAGCCTAAAGAAAAGTTGAATAGAAAGTTTGTAAGAGATTATTCTTCTCAGAAAACAACATGCTTAGAGTTCTAAATTAATTCAATGCTTTAAAACCAAAACAACATTTCTTGTCATCTGTAGCTTTTCAGTCGGTCAACACGATTGTGCCCAATGAATGAGCAGGGTACAAAATATAGATATGTAAATTCACTCCTGGAAAGAATTCATGTATTAGTTAATTATCACAATTAATGGGGCAATTTAGGATTACACGTTTCGGCCCTCAAGTGGCCATCATCAGATCCTGATCGCTGTGTTAAAGTTGCTATTCCTGGGTGTCGTAGTATGTGTCCTACCAACCTATCTCTTCTCTTCGTTAGCAGTCGCCAGAAACATCTCTCCTCTCCCACTCGTCTTAATACCTCTTCGTTTGTAACCCTATCTACCCATATGATCTTCATCATTCTCCTGTAACACCACATTTCAAACGCTTTAATTCTCCTCTTTTCTACTGCACCAATAGTCCAAGTTTCACTTCCATAGAGTGCCACTAAACCGTTATCTAAATTCTAGTACCGGTATGTCTGCTACAGTTCACAACACCGATCTGTGCAATGCGGCCAGAATGCGCATTGGGATACCATACAGTCTGCGAGCCTCAAATTCTGGAGCATGTGCGTTGATAAGTAACTTGTCAGTCGCGCAGAGAGCTTGACTGGGTCACAATCATGGTTAAACCACGAATTGTGGTGTGGGCTTTTACGAGTCTACTACACTCAATTCAATGCGTGAGCTCTCAAAAACACCGGCAGAAATCGATGGCGTAAACTGTACTTCACCACCGATTCAACCTATTTCGTGCTGCGCAACAGTCGTTTACCTTTCAACCCTCAGGTTAGCCGTATACGTTAAATCACGCACCACAACTGGCGTAGAGATATGCAGCAATGGTTTAATCTGGTTAAATGAAAGAGAGGACCCAATGGCCCTAATCTAATCTGACAGGTGCAAAACCGAGTAGTAGCCAAACATATCTCATAGCCAGACTACATTTGAGCATGAACACTGTCTTACCAACTCTCATCAATATTCAAGTGTCGTGTTAGTTGACAAAACTTCGAACCAGACCCGATGAGAGGGAGGTGCAAGCGGGGCTGTAGCCCCAGGGCCCGGATTTGCTGAGGGGCCCAATGCGGTAAATAGACTTTGAGTGGACAACTTCATTTAATTTTTAAATTTTCTGATAAGGCTCTGTTCTCATGTAAACACAGTTACTGAATAATATCCAAAACATTACAGAGAGAGGTTGGTTCTTAAGTTTAGGGGCTGCGACAACACGGTTATGTAGCCCCTTGAGTAGGGGGATGAGAGCGCTTCTAAGCCACCCGGCGCTCGGGCGGCGTTCATGTCAAATAAGTGGATATCTCGCGCACCCATGGTCGGATTTTTACGAATGAGGTGTTGTGGGACTTGGGGTGACGTCCCCTTTCCTGTGGACCACTCGTTATATTTTTCAATTTTATTTGAAAATTTTTGTTTTTGAAAGTAGGCGATATTTTGATAGAACGTTGTGCAATGGCTTAAACAAATGGCCTCTACATCCTTTATCGTTAGAACAAAAGTTTATATTTTTAGCCTACTTTTCTCATTTTGCAAAAATGAGGAAAAAGTAGTCTTATGAGATCGATGCGGGAAAATGTGTGTCTGTCTGTCTGTCTGTCTGTCCTTCGGTCTGTCTGGCTGTGTGTGTGTGTGTGTGTGTGTGTCCTATCAACTCATAAACGGCTGCAGCAATCGAAACCAAATTTAGTATGAGTAAAGATGTATACCGGAATATCTCAAGCCCATATTTGAAAATGATGTCAGTGCTACCAACTGCTGAAAAAACGATGTATAAATTTGAGCTCCATGTTGGATATCCTGGAAGGTATCCATGGGATCTATTCCAAAATTGGCACACATGTAGATAATACTATTTCAGTTTAATTTCCAGGAGGTCATGCATGACAGTGTTGCCAAAATAATGTTAAGCCTTCTGATAGGTCCAATTTTAAATGCATATAACTTTTACACTATCAATTGGATTTCAACCAAATTTCGTATGTAATATGTGTACATAAACAGATATGACAGAACGTATTCCTAAGAGCCACCAGGGCTGCCAACTGTTAATAATTGCTCTCTCTCTCTATTTTTTTTATCCAAATACCAATATATCCGAAAGTATTCAAGCCGACAGCTTTAAACTCTTCACACGTATAGTACCTGACATTTTAGATTAATTTGGAGTAACTTATAAATGTCAGTTCTACTAACAAGATTCTAAGCCTGCTGTTAGGACCAATTTCTATACTATCAGTTGGATTTCATCCAAATTTCGTATGTGCTATGTGTAACATGACAGATATGACTATAAGTATTCTTATGAGCAATCAGGGCTGTCAACTGTTAATAAATGCTGTCTATATTTTTAACCCTAATATCAATATATCAGAAAGTATGCAAGCCAACAGCACTATACTTTGCACACGTATAGCATCTGGCATTCTAGATCAATTTGGAGTGATTAATATATGTCAGTGCTGCCAACAATATTCTCTGCCTGCTGATAAGTCCAATTTTAAAATACATGTAACTTCTATACTAACAAATGGATTTCATCCAAAATTGGCACAACAAGATATCATAATATTTCAGATTATTTATGACCAGCACACGCATGACATTGTTGCCAAAATGCTTTTACGCGTGCTGATAGATCCAATGCCCAACTGCATGTAACGTCCATTGGACTTCAACCAAATTTTGTATTCTGTACCTTAAGAGATGGAACTAAGGATACAGTCACCAGGGCTGTCAACTGTAGTGCTCTATTAGGCTACATTATACCAGGTATATTTCGAACTAATTAGACATTTCGATATTACCAACTTAATTTCGTCATTATTCTAGATAGGTCCATATACCGTAGAATAATCATAGGCATGAAAAGTAGTCTCTTTAGTTCGTCACGGAACTTCTTGTTTTGATTTTTTTTGAAAAAAGTTCAATTTTGAAATTTTTATATTTCCAAAACTATGAATTTTACAAAAAAGTATGTTGACATAAATGAAAGGTACCTATCCCCTCTACCCTCAAAATAAATTTCAAGTCTCTAGGACAAAAACTGTGCAGTAGGGGGTAATACAGTTCCTAACGCACAGCCTACTTTCCAAGGAAGTTTGTCGATATCTCTCGAACGCCTGGTCGGATTTGGACATGTGACGTGTCAAATGGCTTGTCTAGAAGCCCTCTTTATTTTGGTAATAGTTTCAAGTTTTTTAGAATGAGGGAAACAGATTTTTTGGGTAAAACTATGATTTTAGACTTGTTGCTATATCTCGCAAACCAATAACGCTAGAGACGTGTACGAGGGGTCATAGGACTTGGGCTACCGCCCCCTTTTTGAATATATTTTTGAAATTTCGACAAAGGGGCCTAACGACACTTTTGATGAAGAAATAATAATTTTTAAAATTTTATTTTTTTACCTGTCTAAAATGTTCATGAAGAATGGTTGTTGAGAGAGACGATTCCGCTGGGCATGTGTTTCAACGAGGCTATCACTGGCAATGGTGGAGGTAACCCAATACAGCAGTCAATATTTCGGCGGGTCGGTTGATGACAGAGCGAGGGTTCGTTTTCCCGATATTTTACCCCCGAAGGGGATCTTTAACATGTAAACGATTATGGGTTACATGACAAATGATAATTCTATGATTAGATGAAGGACAAACAGAACATGGTTATACGTTGGTTGAAGCAAGTAGAGAAAGCAAACTTGCTGGAGAGCAGACTAGCAGGATGTGAATGTCATTTGAGCTTATTGGAATGCGCTGATCTGACTTGACAACAGGTGCAATGGAAAATTCCAAAGACGCAGAGGACGCTTCAAGGTCAAATAATCAGACAATCGTTGTGGGAGGGGAGAGCGAAATGCATGTGAACACGTGTCAGCTAACAAGTCACATTCGGTTTGCTTCGTACGTGAGAAAATGCTTGTCGATGTGTTATATGACCTGACACACAGGTGTTCACCTTGGACGTTAGCTGTCCACGTGCACGATAACAGCTAACAAATCACATCCTGTTTGCTTCATACGTGAGAAAATGCAAGTTAATGATGTGTAATATGACCTAGCACACGTGTTCACCTTGGATGTTAGCTTTACACGTGCACGATAACAGGACGTTAAAGCGTGTAAATCGCTGAGTCAGTAAAAAGTATCATGCAACGTGACATTATATAAAGACACATTGTTAACATTTTCACACACACTTATGTGACAACCTTTGAACACGCTACAGCGTTGTGTGAAACACTTGGTCTTGTTTAACAGTTTTGGTGTTGGTGGAAAATACTTGAAATAGTTGTGAGCTGTACGCAGATAACCTATATACTTATCATGTCTGACAGAGAGACTATTACACCGTTGAGCCCACAAGAAGGAAACAGCAAGACGTTACAAGTCAAGGTGAGGTTTTGTTTTTTAATATTATGTTTGATTTTTATTTGATATATTTTTTACGAATGCAAGTATTAACTTAAATTTAGGTATTTATGACGGTTTATTTTATTTATTTTTAGAAAGTTGGAAAGAAAAGCTTTACCTCTATAGTCGCTGAAAACCTGAGACGTTCTAGAGTGGAACCATTGCCAGACAGTGAACTATTGAAAATTCAGGTAAGACTAACCTAAAATACTATCCCATTTTTACTACTATTCAAACCCCTATACAAAATGCATTACCTGTACATGACAGTCCGATGACTGCTTTCTTGGTTAATGATAATAGCTGTGTATTGGAAACCGGCTCAAGACCATAATGGTTGTCGACCGGAAAAGTACAAGGCCATGTTGGATTTTTTTAAACAAAAAATGAAATTCAACTGAAGTGTCGTTCCCTATGGACTCAAATAATATCCACAGGTTTGAACAAGATAATCTGGACAAAACGACATGACATTTATTTTTTGTTTATATATTGGTTAAAGGGGGATGTGAACGACTGTAGCTTTATTAAAAAATTAAGTATATTGGTTACTGTTAGTGACGACACAGAGTTATTATTAAAAATTTGTTTTTGATGGCGTTTTGATTTTTAATGCCAATTAACGTTAAAGTTTTATTTGCAAATATTGATTGATTGATTGATTGAATGATTGAATGATTGATTGGTTATTGTGTTTGTTTTAAGTGTGCTAATGCGCCACTAACGTAGTTAACAGGCAGTGAACAAGCATACATTATGCTTTAAAGTATTCTGTGGTCTTGCGCAACGTTAATAACTTTCAATAAAAAAGTTTTATTATTATAACACATGGCTTTAATAACAAATACAACAAGTGAGCAAGTCGGTTTACCAGCTGGGTTAAATTTAAAATCAGAAAACAACCGTTGGTTAACATTTGAATCTTGGGCTGTACGCTTTATGTCAGCACGTAAACTTGCTGGAGTGGGTTTCTATTACTTGAACCGAGAAGATGTTGTACGGTGTGTGTTTTGTAGTGTTTAACTTTCGCACTGAGAAGAAGGGGATGGTCTCCTCGTTGTCCTTACATGCTTAGAAAAGAAGTGGGTAACATACCAGTTATCCATTTTTTTTTAACCGAACCACAAGGTCATTGGCTACTACTTACTTCGATGAATCACAAATAAATAATACTGATGTATTACCAGCCAGCAGAATTGCTGATATATATGGTCCATATGCCATAGACAGTGTTGAATTTATTTCAACCGAATTTTTGTAAAATTCCTAATTTTGGAAATATAAAAATTTCAAAATTGAACTTTTTCAAAAAATTCAACAAAATATATCCTTTTGTTCTAACGATAAAGGATATAGAGGACCTTTGTTTAAGCCATTGCACAACGTTCTATCATGTTTGGTTTTCAAAATGTCACCTACTTTCAAAAACAAAAATTTTCAAATAAAATTGAAAAATATAACGAGTGGTCCATAGGAAAGGGGACGTCACCCCAAGTCCCACAACACTCATTCGTAAAAATCCGACCATGGGTGCGCGAGATATTCACTTATTTAATATGAACGCCGCCCGAGCGCCGGGTGGCTTAGAAGCGCTCTAATCCCCCTACTCACGGGGCTACATGACCGTGTTGTCGCAGCCCCTAAACTTAAGAACCAACCTCTCTTTGTAATGTTTTGGATATTATTCAGTAACTGTGTTTACATGAGAACAGAGTCTTATCAGAAAATTTAAAAATTAAATGAAGTTGTCCACTCAAAGTCTATTTACCGCATTGGGCCCCTCAGCAAATCCGGGCCCTGGGGCTACAGCCCCGCTTGCACCTCCCTCTCGTCGGGTCTGGTTCGAAGTTCGAAGTTTTGTCAACTAACACGACACTTGGATATTGATGAGAGTTGGTAACACAGTGTTCATGCTCAAATGTAGTCTGGCTATGAGATATGTTTGGCTACTATTCGGTTTTGCACCTGTCAGATTAGATTAGGGCCATTGGGTCCTCTCTTTCATTTAACCAGATTAAACCATTGCTGCATATCTCTACGCCAGTTGTGGTGCGTGATTTAACGTATACGGCTAACCTGCGGGTTGAAAGGTAAACGACTGTTGCGCAGCACGAAATAGGTTGAATCGGTGGTGAAGTACAGTTTACGCCATCGATTTCTGCCGGTGTTTTTGAGAGCTCACGCATTTAAGTGAGTGTAGTAGACTCGTAAAAGCCCACACCACAATTCGTGGTTTAACCACGATTGTGACCCATTCAAGCTCTCTGCTCGACTGACAAGTTACTTATCAACGCACATGCTCCAGAATTTGAGGCTCGCGGACTGTATGGTATCCCAATGCGCATCCAGGCCGCATTGCACAGAACGGTGGTGTGAACTGAAGCAGACATACCGGTACTAGAAATTAGATAACGGTTTAGTGGAACTCAATGGAAGTGAACCTCGGACTATTGGTGCAGTAGAAAAGAGGAGAATTGATGCGTTTGAAATGTGGTGTAACAGGAGATGATCATATGGGTAGATAGGGTTACAAACGAAGAGGTATTAAGAGGAATGGGAGAGGAGAGATGTTTATGGCGACTGCTAATGAAGAGAAGAGATAGGTTGGTAGGACACATACTACGACACCCAGGAATAGCAAGCTTAGTTATGGAAGGAAGGGAACTGTAGGGGTAGACCAAGGTTAGAATATGTTTAAGAGATTGCCTCGGATGTAGGGTGTGGTAGCTATGTAGAGATGAAACGATTAGCTCAGGACAGGAAGGCATGGAGTGCTGCATCAAACCAGTGAAAAGACTGAAGACTCAAACACACAGTTAGTTATTGTTGTTTTAAGGGCGGAACTACGAGGTCATCTGCCACTCTTAACACAGATTAAAGTATACAAATTTGGAATGGGATTTAAAATTTAGAAGTGGACACCTAAATTTGAAAAGACAGAAAATTAATAAAACAAAAAATTAAATAAAACTATACTACACTTAAAAATTACAGAAAAACAAAAATTCAGCATTCAAAAAAGAACTAGTCTATGAGTCAATGTACACTGAAATTTAGATTGCTGGCCCTAACCCACTCTCATTTATACAGCGGATGACGAGATCATCAGCCACCATGTCATCGACTAATATAAGATTGAGTGTCTTCTGCAAACCAAGGTTTATTCGTAAGAAAGCAAGATCCACACACTCGGTTAAAATATGGGCCACGGTGAAAACGGCTCCACAGGTACAAAGTGGGGTCTTCCCTTCTCATTAGGCACGAGTGGGTGGATCTTGAATGACCTATCCTTAGCCTACACAAAATGACGGACTTGGTCCGTGACCGGAAAGAGTTCCGCCACACGCGAGTACTTCCCTTGATCGCTCTCAGTTTACTAGGCATTGGGTCAGCTAGCCACTGACTCTCCCAAAATGCCAGTATTTGTCGGCGTAACTCAGCGCGAATATCTCTAGCAGGTACCTCCATTGGTCGAGGTGGTAGTGTGCCCTTATCCACAGGTCGATATTTTGGGTATAAAGGATATTTATAAGGTATGGCTAATTTTGAATCCCGCGCGACTTTTGTTCTAGAAGGGGATGGAAGCTATCACCGAGTGTATGTGGCGCGCACAGCAAGAACACTGAGGCCTGGTATTTATTAATTCTTGCCCGATGTTTTAGAGACACGGCAAGTACTACACTTTGCAGGCACTGGAAAAGGATTACATTATTTAAATGTTTACTCATGGTAGTTCCGTATTGATTAGCTAGAATAGTTCTTAATAAGAATTGTACACCCACCTGAATCAATACTACACCGGTCAAAACTATTAGGGGATCAGGTGAGATATCATACACCAGATACACATGGTAACGTCCTTCATTCAGAGTTCGGTTACAATTGTAATGTGTGTGTGCTACAGCACGATATTGTTCTGTCTCATCTTTTTAATGGAGGTTTACATGGCGTTTACTTAGAGCTAGGCACCATGGGGCTACCATAATAGTGAAAACGTCATTCTCGTTGCCCTCTAACGTGGTGTGTGATCACCTCGGATGGCCAGGACAGTTGCACACCTGCGTGGCATGGACAATATGAGGTTATCAATCAGCTCTTGAGGGATATTTGGCCATTCTTCCATGAGTGCAATTTCCAGCTTGGCAACCGTTGTGGGAGGTGCCGGTCTGGCTGCAACGTGTCTGCCAAGTGCATCCCAGACATGCTCAATCGGGTTTAATTCCGGTGAACAAGCTGGCCACTCGATTCGTTCTATGCCCTCGTCATCAAGCATGTTGTCCACCAGTGCAGCTCTGTGGGGACGTGCGTTATCGTCCACCAGAATGAATCCATCGCCTATGGCACCAGCGTAGGGCACAACAAACGGTCGAAGGATCTCGTCTCGATACCTCTCAGCAGTCAAAGCGCCATTCTGAACGACATAGAGGTCCGTACGTCCACCGATACTGAATCCTGCCCACACCATTCGTCCACTACCATGATAAGGTGCTGTTTCCTGCACATTAGCGGGATTGTTCCGAGTTCCACGTTCTCTCCAGATGAGGGAACGACGATTGTCCGGCTGAACACAAAATGTTGACTCATCTGTGAACAGTACCCGGCGCCATTCGTTACGACGCCAATCCTGATGTTCCTCCGCCCAGTTTCTGCGGGCTAAACGGTGGCGTGGTTTTAATGGCACACACACCAGAGGCCTCCGTGCGTAGAGGCCACTTTCCCGAAGGCGATTTCGAACTGTTTGTGTTGATATTGCGCGTCCTGTTGCCGCCTGAATGTTGTAATGCAGCTGAGTTGCGTTCAGCCTCCTGTCTCGACGGGCTGTTAACCGGAGATAACGGTCATCTCTTGCTGATGTTACCCGTGGACGACCTTGGCCTGGCCTTCTTTTACCGGTTCCTGCTGTCTGAAATCGCATCCAGGTCCTGGAAATAACACTTTGGGACAATCCAATAGCTGCAGCCACCTCCCTTGTGTCGGTCCTGCTTCCAACCTTCCTATGGCTCTCCATGCCATACCTTCGGGTAAGTCACGTTATTGTTGCATTGCATTACCTGCTCACTACACCACCTGAACCCAACTGCTTGTGTCATTCGTTTGGTAGAGTAAACACACGTCCACACCAACCCCCTCTGCAACAACATTCTGTTATTACCACTATCTCGGTTGCCGCAATGTTGTTGTCTCCACTCCGTAGAACCGACAGAAAGACGTCGAACCATTTTAGGTCATTCTGCCGATGACAATACGTCAGAAACTAGATATCTCAACTGATCCCCTAATTGTTTTGACCAGTGTATAAAGAAAATTAATTATTTAATTTGTTTTAGTACATGTTTCGAGGATTAATTACATTTTATCCCCTTCATCAGCTAAAAAACATATTGAAAGAACAAAATAAAAGGTAGCACAGTAATAAGATACGTTATTAAACCTAATATGGTGCACCATATAATTTAGATGATCAGAATAAAATAAAATGAATTTGATGGTGACGGTGATCAGCTTTCAGGTGCTTATGACAATTAGTAGTTCCGTATTGAAGCTCGAAATGGTAGATTTGAAATACCAATTCTTAACCAATCCGTGTAGGTCTATAATTAATGAAGAGCCTGTATGCTTAAAGATCCATTTTTAAGCCTTTTCAAATCAAAGCGGCTTCATGTAACACGACGTGATGGAAGTGATCTCTTGGTAAAGAGAGGTTAGTTCAAAGCATATGGTGTATGAGGTATATCTATATATGCATATATGTAAAATATACCAATGTTAATATATACCTATGATGTCTGCTAAATCGCGATCGCGATCGGACAGGCAATCCTTTTCCAAACCCCTATGCTTTCTCTTCTACTATGTAGACTAACTGCATGTCGGAGGCACCAGTAGTATGGTCGGGTGTCACGCGGAGGGTGCGGGAACCACCCCTCCCCCCCCCCCCCCCACCCTCCCCCGATATAAAAAGCCGAGAGGTCACTCACATTCTGTGCATGGTCACGGACACTCATATTCAGAGCACGGTTACGCGTCACTCTTCGTTAAGCACTTTGTGCGCTAGTGGGCATATTAATCTACGTGGAAGTTCTGAACTTAGTCAGTGAATATCGCCGGACAAAGTTATGGTTTATCTTCGAGTGACAGAATTTTTCACGATGTGTGGAACTTATAATATTTCGAGGCGACATGATAGTTAGGCTTCGAACTCAGTGAAATGTTTGGAAGTTAAGGCTATTAGTGACCAGTTGACACTTAGTCATTTTTCGTCGCATGGACATATGGTAGATTTAGTCTACAGTACCTTTCAATATTATGGAACATATTTGTTTCTAGGTTGTCAGGGACGAGCTGTTGTCTCGGTAGTTGGTAACATCAGGCACGACTTTATACTATATTCTACGGATACCAGTCTTGCATGATCAGATCATTAGACGGCGTTTGGGACCAGTTGTGCTTGGCATGATTTGGGAGATGCATAATCTCACCCATTAGGAGATTAGAGGGGCCCATCTGTATTCTTACGGATGTGTGCTAGGCACTACATATTATCCGAACACAGGGACTAGCCAGCGTTGGGGCCAGCCATGCTTGGTGCGTGTCTGGGAGATGCATAAACTCACCCGTTAGGTTATTTATAATAGTAACTTCAGATCTGAACCATTTGCATAAGATTGTAAGTGTATCAAAAATTTGTATGGCTCACAGCTGCATCTAAACTACAACTGATTTGAGTATTATGGATCCGTTGGATCGAACCCCTATTCTTCGAATAGCGCCAGCTATTATGACATTCCACATGAACAGTATGGGAAGAACGAATTTCGAATCAGCTTCAGGGCTAACAGTCTAGTGCTGTTAAATAAATTGCGGGTAGAGATGGAAGCGGATACGAGGATTTACGTACGCGTCCGATGGGACGGACGAATGGAGACATTTCTGGAAATGGAACTGCAATGGAACCAACAAGAACTTCTGCAATGTAAGCTACAATTTGGATTTCATAGCTTATGGTATTTGGAAATTTTATTTTTGAAGAAATATCAACACACAACAATTTTTCAGTTTTCTGAGGCAAGCTAGATTATCGTTTTGAGTGTTCAGAACACGTTGTTATTCGATTTCCAGTCTATGGACAGCATCATGTGCCGTTTAGTAAAATTTTTGTATTTTTCATCATGGTCATCAGCCGTAGGATCTTCAGATATTAGTTACTTATTTTTGAGAAATTGATTTTTTTCTCCATTCAGGAATTTGAGCTTGAATATTTCAAGTAGTTTTTGTCCACAATTTCCATTTTTTTGGAAATCTGATAATGATATTATAAATAACTAGCAGTAGTACCCGGCTTCGCCCGGTGGAAAGATGATAATATTTCAGTCTCCTTAACACTCAACGTCATAAATTATATTTATTTATGTATTCATTTCTTACATTATCAAACCCAGTGACAATGTTTATACTTAAGTCACTATGGGAAGGCTCTGTAAAATAATGATCATTCTCGTGATATTTGTCTTCAGTCCGAGTCGAGATATGTCGTTAGCGGTCCCATAATTCGTGACATCTCAGTCGTAGAAGACTTTATGTGGTGGTGATTAGAAATATAATGGACTTAAAATCTAGGTCATTTACCCCAAATGACGTTGAGGGCGTAACATCTAGGTAATTTGCCCTACTGATCAGGATGATATTGAAAATTACTACATAACGGACATATGAAACTTAGAAAATAATAGAAAAAGTTATTTTTAGGACTCACATTTCGGGAAAGACTTGATTCTTTTTTTGCCAAAGAGCTCCCACTTAGATCGCTATCTGGTTAAAAGTTTCGTCTTGTTAAGGTTTAAACTGTACGATAAATGTCTGAAGCAATTCCTCAAAGAGAAGCTTCCAGATTTCGCAGTCGATATATCGTTAACGTTCCTGAGCATCCAGTTGTCTTTTCTTCTGACGCAAAACATCTTCTACATAGTGATGATGAACATAGAAGCGACTACTGGCACATGTAACTTATCAACGAATGGGAATAATTGATACTTTAAAGGAATGAGAGGTCATTTGCCCTTTTGATGAGGATCACAATGAAGACTACTACTACTACTACTGAACGGGTATATCAAACTTACAAACTAATGGAAATACGTATTTTTAAAATCACAGGCTAGGTAGACTCTGGTGTTGCTTAGTAGTATAATGGACGTAACATCTAGGTCATTTGCCACTTTGATGAGGATGATAATGAAGACGACTACTACTGAACGGGTATATCAAACTTACAAACTAATGGAAATACATATTTTTAAAATCACAGGCTAGGTAGACTCTGGTGTTGCTTAGTAGTATAATGGACGTAACATGTAGGTCATTTGGCCCTTTGATGAGGATGATAATGAAGACGATTACTACTGAACGGGTATATCAAACTTACAAACTAAAGGAAATACACATTTTTAAAATCACAGGCTAGGTAGACTCTGGTGTTGCTTAGTAGTATAATGGACGTAACATCTAGGTCATTTGCCCCTTTGATGAGGATGATAATGAAGACGACTACTACTGAATGGATATATCAAACTTACAAACTAATGGAAATACACATTTTAAAAATCACAGGCGATGAAGACTGTGGTGTTACTTAGTAGTATAATGGACGTAACGTCTAGGTCATTTGCCCTTTTGATGAGGATGGTAATGAAAACTACTGTTGAATTGACACGACAAACTTACAAACTACCGTGATAGAAAGAAATATTTCAAAATTCACAGGCGATGAAGACTTATTGTGTGTGGTGATTAGTGGTATAAAGGGTGTAACATCTAGGTCATTTGCCCTTATGATAATAATAAGGTAATGAAAAATGACTACTAAAGGAACATGGTGTAATTTTAAATCTGATATAGGTAATTCAGATTACTACCTTCGATGTCTTCCAAAGTCTGAACGTTATATTCTGGCTTAGGCCTATACTCGATGCGTGTAGTGAAAGAGCTTATCGAGTACTGCTCGGGTCCAAGCTGCACATAGCTGAGAATATCGCAGATGATGACGATATATGATGACAGACGTTTGGGGGGGTTCCCGGTCCTATTCACATTGACCGGTGAATCACTCATTCTTTCGTAACACTACAGCGGTTTGAGCAAAGACCCTGTATGAACATCAGCATAGTCAGCAATAACAGGTAACACGGCGGGGTCTGGACATTTTTCTCATGTCACCTCGCGATGAATAAGCAAGCTATTCTCACCCCTGCCCCCTCTTCCCCCTCAACCCACCAGGGTCACAGCTTGTGGGACGTGGGTTTGCGACCACGGGACCCCAGCTGAGTCCGGCATTGCTTCTACTTACTGGTGCCGGGCACCTTTCAGTTCTCTTTCCTGTCAGCCTCCCTTGGTCAAACTCTTGTTCTCTTCCGACCCCGATGGTATCAGGTTATCCGAGGCCTAGCGACTCTTTCACTTTCCCGCCTTAATAGGCCCTTGTCTAATCATTCCTGATAGCCTCATTCTTTTCTTAATATCTCATATCTTCTGCTCAAGACCCTCAAGGAGGCAGGGTGTGTGTAGCCCTGGTGCACCCTGGATAGTGCTACATCCTCAAGGGCTCATGGCTGGTGAGTTCAGGAGCTGGCAACCCTGAAGGTTTCCTGAGCGGGTCCGGTTTTACCCCTTTTTTCCATTGCCTTTGGGACGGACCCTGTCCCCTTTCCGGGAATGGAGTGGTCTGTCCGCAATTTCAAGCAGACAGTGTTACTCGCAGGGTACCAAAGGGTAAGTATACAAATTTTGGTTCTGATCGGTGAAACGGTGTAGATTTGGACCAAAGGGCCTAAATGCAGAGATTGGGTTGGACTGTCCGAAATTTCAAGTGGACAGGGTTACCCGCAGGGTTGCAAAGGGTAAGTATACACATTTTGGTTCTGATCGGTAAAACGGTGTAGATTTGGACCAAAGGGCCTAAATGCAGAGATTGGGTTGGTCTGTCCGAAATTTCAAGTGGACAGGGTTACCCGCAGGGTTGCAAAGGGTGAGTATACAAATTTTGGTTCGGATCGGTGAAACGGTGTAGAAGTTTGCCAAAGGGCCTAAATGCAGGAAATGGGGTGGTCTGTCCGAAATTTTAAGTGGACAGTGTTATTCACAGGGTTACATAGGGTAAGTATACAATTTTGGTTGAGATCGGTGAAACGGTATAGATTTGGGACAAAGGGCCTAAATGCAGGGAATGGGGTGGTCTGTCGGAAATTTCAAATGGACAGGGTTACCCGCAGGGATCCGAAGGGTAAGTATACAAATTTTGGTTCAGATCGGTGAAACGGTGTGGATTTGTATACATAACAGACAGACAGACAGACAGACAGACAGACAGACAAACATTGAGCTTTATTATAAATAATAATGTTCATAATAATAATAATAATAATGTTCTCTGATTTATAATGATAATAATAATATCTTGTGATGTTTTGTGACAGTTTAAATATTGATTTATAACAGTTTGGAACAGATTAGTCCCTTTTTGCGATTTTATCATCCGATTATAAATGGTCTAATACACACCCATATCTAACAGAGATATCATGAATTTTACTAAGCATTACGCAGTTGCGTTAAATAATTAATTAGTGTCTTTTATGACACGGAAGGCTATCGGAAGGCCAAGGAAAGCCTGTATCAAATAGGGTTTTCTCGAGTTTATATAAATAATAATAATAATAATAATAATAATATGGTTTTTTTGTCGTGTGGCCTCCTGAGAGGCCGAGTGCAGGTCTTTCTAGTTGACGCCCGTGGATGACCTGCGCGTCAGGATGAGAGATGAAATGGATGAAGATGAATGAAACTGGGCAAGGATGTGGAAGGAAGCGGCCGTGGCCTTTCAGATGGTACCTTCCCAGCATTTGCCTGGTGTTGAAAATGGGAAACCACGGAAAACCATTTCAAGGACGGCCGACGGTGGGGCTCGAACTCACTCGTCTACCGAGTCAGCAGAGAGCTTGGCCCCATGGCCTAACGCCGCGCTTTAGCCAGCGTAGCCACTACTGTCGGTATAATAATATGGTAATGTCACTACATGATGATTTCGAGATAGACACGATTTACTGATAATGTAAATTTCTGTGATGATTAAATTGGTATACATTTATTGGAGGAGCAAGTAAGCTTCGTAATGAACAAGCATGTGTCTTGATAAAACAAAAATTATGATTAAAAATATATGTTGAAGGTAGAAGTGAATCATGTCATTCAGTACTGAGATGAAATCACACGAATGAATATGGTATAATGGTTAGCGTCAGCAGAAATATATATATATATATATATATATATATATATATATATATATATATATATATAATTATGGATTTACAATCTGTTGAAGTGAAAAACCCAATGGTTATTATCTGCAATCATCACATGTAAATTTTAATAACATTTAACGTGTCATATACCAACTGCCCACTTATTTGTCAATACGATTTTGTCTAAGACGATGCCTTACCGTTTGTCCGAAAAATGAATGTAATGTTAGAAAATATAACGCACCAGTAGAAAGGGTATGTGCCAAAAATTAATATTGAAAATTGTTGACTAATGAAAAGCCATTCATTAATATCACGGATAATTATGTGTTATATAACATGCTGAACGAGTTCCATAACTGAATAATTAATTAGATTTTTCTGAAATTAAATAAAAATTTTGAATTTGAATAAATTACTGATTTTATTAATTTATGATAATTTTGTTGCTACTGTTATATGAGAAAATAAATAGATTGATCTTGTCTAAAAACGGAAAATCATGATAAAATAAGAATGATTTAATTATTTAATTATATTTTTGAAATATGAGAATAATTTGACGTCATAGTCAAGTGAAACAATTATTAAATGAATGTAAATTATGGGTCTAGAACAAATGCTCAAATAAATCTTCAGATGATCAAATTCTGAGAAATCCTTGCTTAATGATTATACAGATAAACAATAATATTTGCTCTTATGTCTGACAAATATTCATGGTGTATTTTTTTTCAATTACTCAACCCAACGATTATTCAAGATACAGATTTTTGACAGTGAATTATTTTCTTGGAAAGTGAATAATTATAAATAGTGTAAATAGTAGATTATAGGCATCAGGATGGACAATTCATTTTGACCTGAGGAGCTTAACAGTGTAAATATTTTCATAATTAGTGACGATGCCAATTGACTAAGAATTTTGGTCATCGATCATTTATAAAGTGTTTTTTTTTCTCTAAAGTGTTGATATTTTTATATTGTATTTTGTGTGTGCGTGAAAATTCTTTTTCGCTCATGTGACGGCTATTTTTGCATTTTAAACTTCATATTTTAATTGTAATAAATGAGATTTTTTTAGAAATTGTCATATTTTCATTTCTCCCCTCTGTCATTATTGTTGCATCAAACTGAGAATCAGTGAAGCAAGTTAGATTTTGTTTTATGTTTTAAATTTCATCCTGTTTGGCGCCCTGAGATATTTATGAGTCTCGTGCTAGCTGATTTTCGGTAACGTGCATATGTGGTCGTTGGACTTTGGTCTAAACGGGCACATAAATTAAGATAGAAGGAGAAGATGGCTTACCGAACGTGGGGATCGATTAGAATTTGATTTTGAGTAATTTATGGGAAAATGGTGTATGTCTGGTATGGCCAAATAGTTTGTTAGGAGACCCAGTTAGTGGGGAATTTTAAAATAGCTTGAGTTAGAGTTTATTTTGGTCTGCATTTGATGTAAGACGGATTATCCGTTGGGGAGTCATGCTGTTTTTGTTGTTTTTGGAAGTCTGAAAATACACAATTTCGTAGCATCAAGATGGAGGATATTTTGAATTTTGCATTTTATTGTTGTTATTTAATTAGTAAAATTGTAGATAATGTTTTTCCATCACGTCGACATTAGGGCAAATCTTATTTTATTTTGAAAATTCCAAATACCATACTCTATTACATGCTATAGTCTAAAGTCTTCGTATTAGCTGACGTTCTACACCTAATACTATAATTACTGTTGATCATGGCTGAGGATTCTCACACGACTGGAGGTGCAATCCAAAGGTGTTGAATTTCAGGTAGCAGGAATAGTGGAGAATTCCATTAGGTTGGAAAATAGACTTACTGAAACTTCAGATGCTCTGAGGGAATCTTTAAAAACTAAAATATCTGAAAATTCAGAGTCACTAAAATAAACACTAGAAAGTAAGATAACTGAAAATTCAAGTTCTTTAGAATCTAAAATGACTGAAATCTCAAGTTCTTTAGAATGTAAAATCATGATAATTCTATAACTTAAGAAAAGCAATTATCAGAAAATTCAGATTCTTTAAAAGAAAGCTCAGAAACTAAAATGGCTAAACTGTTTGAAAAATCTCAAGAGCTCGAAACGACATTAGCAGTAAACGCAAGTTCGATGGAGAGTAGATTTTTAGATGCTGATCATAAAGTTCAATCTCTAGCTGATAGGTTAGAAAAAGGTATTTGAAAGGTAGGTGACGACATGGCAAGTTTGGAAATTCGAGTAAATAAAGAATGCTGTGATATGACAACGCAAGTAGTCCAACGCCTATCTATTCTATTAGTTGATCGTAGGAGAGCTAAAGGAAGGAGTAATTCAGGAGTTGAAGATTGATATTATCACCACTGTAATCGAAGAAGTAAAAGAGGCTCTGAAACAGGAAACCCAGGAAAGAATCAAGGAGATTCGGGATACCTTGTCATCACACGTTCAAGTAATGTCTCAACACATACAGGCGGCACAAAAGATATTAAAGATATATGAGGTTCCATGAAAATCATGAAAATATTATGAACAAGATATCTTATGAAATGAAGGAATATCATGAACTAAAGGAAGAAATTGGGAAGCAAGCAGAGGAGAATCGTAAGGAGGTAGAAGAGGTCAGGAAACAGGCATAAAATTCCCAAAGTCGGAACACTACTGGTGAACTCAAGAAATTGGTGGGAGAAGAAAATGCCCAACTGAAGGAAACGATGAGAAAATTGTCTAACAAATTTTCAGAGTGTCAAACAAAGGCGAAAGACATGAAGAGTGTTCAGAATAGATCTTCAGTTTCAAGTAAGGATATTTCTTCTGAGAAACCGGAGGATGTTCTCAAAACAATTATTCCGAAAAACAGGTAGAGGTTACAAAATTTGCTCAGTCAACACAAATAGCCTTGTACAAAAATGTTGGAGACAAACCGTCTAAATTTTCTGGATCAGGGACAGTCACACCAGTTGAATTTTTGAGGCAGGTTAAGGATTACCTCAAAGACTCGAAGATTTCTAAAGAACGGGGAATCCTAGTAATAGGCAAATTTTTGGATGGGCCAGCTTTGATTTGGTTTGGGGCGTTTAGATGTAACCTGAATAGTTATGAAGAATTTGCTCAAGCTCTACTTAGGAAGTTCTGGTCTCCTGAGACGCAACAACTAGTGAGAGCGGAACTAGACTCGAAACGCTACTCCACTTCATAACCAACAAAGTATTCGACATATTTTGCAGGACAGTTGTCGAAATTACAACATTTAGAGCCACCTATGCCTGACAATGAATTGATAACAGCACTTATCTGGCAATTTCCATCTGATGTGCAAAGGACATTGATTGCTGCCGACATCTACAACATGGAGCAATTCGATGAGATGTTACAGAAGTTGGATCACTCAAATGCTCCATTTTTTCACCAGAGATGTGGAAAGAAAGAAAATCATACCGTCTATGCTGTTATGGCAGACCATCATTTTCAAACTAACTGGAAACAGGAAGAGAAAGCGGCGAGGGATGAGCATGATAAAAGTGAATGGGGCCAACATAATAACAGATCATATCAGAACAGACCTTATGCAAGACCTGAAGGATCCGATAATCGTTGGAATTCATGGAAGAGGCCTGGATACAACCAAAGGCGATACCGGGAATGAAGATATTTTGGAAGGAACAACCAAAACTTCAGGAGGGATGAGAATTCAAGACAGACTAACGAAGAATTCAAACAGACGGCAAGACAAAACTTAGAGGAACGACACAAGGAGAGCAAACAGTACTTGGATCAGCTAAAGCAAAATGAAGCAAGTACATCTGGTTTGCAAAATTCAACAGATCATAACAAAGGAAAAAAACTTCGATTGTTCAGCAAAACGAACAGGCCAAACAATAAAAACTTTCACTTCCAAGATCATAAAATGGTAGGCAGAAGATGAGGACCTGATACAACAATATGATGAAAGAAGAGAGATGGGACCTAGGGTTAGGTTGCCCATAATTTGTTGGGAGGTATATGGTATACCTGTAGATACTCTTATAGATACCGGAGCAATGCTGTGTCTGGTCAGCGAGAAGTTATACGCTCTGTGGAAACTAACAGAAAAATTAGAGGAAATTCCTGTATCTGGTATTAAAATACAAGGAATTATCCCAAACAAAGTCACTGTTTGCAAAACTCAGTTGTATTTGAGCATCAGGATTGGTGGATGTGATTTCCAACATGTATTCGCAGTTATGAGGGACATTGTACATGACCTGATTTTGGGTGCTGATTTTATACAGAAGTACAAAGCCGTAATTGATATGAGTTCAGAGACTATTAGGTTCCAACAAACTGAAGAGATAAACTTCGAGAGAGATGAAGAAGAAGAAGAAGACATCGGGGGAGAAATTCGATGGTCTCTAGACTTCAAGATTTCTCAATCTATCAAGGAAGAGGTCAATAAACCTGAAACATCACCAGATTTCGAAAGTATACTCAAAGAGTATGACGACATCTTTCACACTCAACCTGGTGAGATAAAAGACTTTGAATACAATGTACAAGTCACTAATGATGCACCATATCATGCTAAGCTATGCCCTGTAGCTGAAAAGCATCGAAGTCAGGTGAAATTTATAATTCAGGACATGGAAAAGAGTAACATTATACAGAAGTTCACAACCTTTTATGTGAATCCTCTGGCTGTGGTGTCTAAACCACATGGGAGTTCGAGTTTATGTTTAGACGCCCGAAATTTGAACTCGAGGCTCCTACCTGAATGCGACAGACCACCCGTCATTAAAGAGTTGCGTAGAAAATTCCAAGGGAAATTATGGCTTTCTACGATAGATATCACCTCGTCCTACTATCATATAAGGCTAAGTGAAGATTCAAAAAAAATCACTGGTTTCATGTTTGAACAGCAAACCTACGTTTTCCGACTCTTGCCATTTGGGATGAAGATGTCCTAACAAGAGCTCTGGATCAGAACCTTAGTCCTGGGATCAGGGACATAGCAAACTGCTATATTGATGACATTTTAATAGCTTCTGGGACCAAGGAACAACATATCCTACATCTCCGAATGCTGTTTGTAGACCTAAGGAAATCAAACTTCAAAGTAAATCTTAGAAAATGCCAATTTTTCCAAAAGGAAATAAAGTTTTTGGGGCACATTCTAGACGGCGAAGGCTAAAAATCCATGCAATCAGGGTGAAACATGTCCGCAGTTTTCTCGGCACATGTCAGTTTTTTGCGGGACATTGTCCAAGGTACGCTGAAATTGTTGCACCGTTGCAAGATCTGCTAAAAACGTAACCAAATGGAAATGGGATGAGACCAGCGAGCAGTCTTTCCAGGATGCGAAGAAATTGTTAGTTAACAGTGTAAAACTTGAATATCCAGCCTTGATTTCAAGAAGAATTTCATCATAGAGTCCGATGCATCCACCGTGGGAATTGGAGCCATCTTGCTTCAAGAAGATGACGACCACCACAGGCATTATCTAGCTTTCATAAGCCGGAAATTAAGACCATCCCAGAGGAATTATTACACAACCGAACTTGAGGCCCTTGCTATAATTTTCGCCTTAGAACCATGGAAAACGCTACTGATTGGTCATGCAGTTATTGTGAGAACTGATCACCATGCCCTGGAATTCATCTGAAGGACTAACTTTGCTAGTGAGAGGATCACTAGTTATTTTTGAGAAATGGATATATTTTTTCTCCATTCAGGAATTCGAGCTTGAATATTTCAAGTAGTTTTTGTCCACAATTTCCATTTTTTGGATATCTGATAATGATATTATAAATAATTTCCATAATAATAATAATAATGCTCTCTGATTTATAATGATAACTAGCAGAAGTACCCACTATTCTAACGGTCTTCGGTATTAATAACCAGACGTTATCATTTGAGCTACTGTTGCAATGGTTAGGGGCTTGTCATTCCTTCATAAGTTTATCAGAACGAAGTTAGTTTTCAGGGTATATCACAGACACTGTTAATTTAAGGGCCATAAAATGTGGTTTTCGGAGACCATTTATAGACTCCCTAGTTTTGTGTCACACATTGAGAAGCGCAACATATGCTTTGGTCGTCCTTCTAAATTAGCATGTATTTTAAAAAATTGTTCCTTATACCCACCCTTCTATGAGAAGTACGTTGAAGAGTTTTCTAAATGATTGGTGTATTGACTCATGGTTACAATACCGGTACCTAATTTTACGATGCTCCAAGTACCCGAACATGAATTATAGGCGTACATAAACATAAAGATATATCAACCACACAGTATCAAACAAAATCATCTTTACGATGAACCCGTTTGTCGACAAAAATATGAATACTTAAAATGTGCTCTCAAACTAAATTCACCTAACGTGTACTTCCTGACGTGAAAATAATATTGAAAGCCTCGTAGACGAAACGCAATATATGTCAAATTAAAACTGACCCTCACCGTTGTGGAAAGTCCCCATTCCCAGGAAGACCACTTTAATAAATTATAAAAGCTCGTGGTGCATGAAAATTCTGTTTTTTTAGCCTCCAATGGCCCAAATTCCCAAAATCTGCAAAAAAAAACACTATTCCAATTCAGGAATGTTTGAAAATAATGTTGCTGTTTGGAGATATAATAGACCTTCTGTACAACATATCGCATATCGCACGTGTAAGTCACGTGTAAACATTCTAGGGTACCCCTTGACCCCCTTAATCTCATTGTTGACTTTTACAGCCTATGTTTATTTCCACAATAACCTTATAGACATTTGCAAACTTTAAAAGAAATTTAATAAATTGAGTGGAATTGCTTCTTACAGAAATAGATGGAAAGTTGGATGTCACCTCTTGTGACACTGTTGCCATGGTTACCGGCTTGCATTACTTCATTAGTTTCTTCTTGTTGTTGTTGTTCTTCTTCTTCTTTCGGATGGGCCAGCTAAGGACCACGACGTCCAACTTTTCAGTTTGGCGAGGGACTTGATGTTTGCCCAATATTCGCGCATTCTCTGGCTATGTTTCTCCTTCCTCTCTTTTGTCCAGAAGATGCCCGTTTTCTTACAGGGTGGTCTGCCCTGAAAACTCTTTTGTTTAAGTATCTTTCTGAGATGTGATCGGTTTCTAATATCACTTTTCATTATCTTCAGTTCTTGGATATCCTTGTTAACTACTGTTAGCGACGGTGTCACGCTCTTTCTCTTCCCCCAGTAGTTGAGAAGCCGGTTTGTTAGTCTTGTTGGGTTCATCCATGAGACATGTCCATAGAAAGCCAGACGTCTCTTCCTGGCCACACCTGTGATTTTCTCAGTATATCTATATAGCTCCTGATTTGGTCTTCTTCTGTACTCGTCATCTATTTATTAGTTTATAAAATAAAAGAGTGCCATATCCCCTCCAGGGACGTAGGCGACCTGAATAAGAGCCCTTGACTAAGTCAAAGGATCACTAACCAGGCATCCCGGGCCGGAGTTTCGTGTGGTAGGGTGGCCAGTTCCTTTCCACTCCTCCTCCTACCATAGCTTCCGGCAGGTTCCCATTTTGCATCATGAGGCTGGGAGACCCCGTATCAGACCATACCAAGACTTTCAGAATCTTGGCAGAGCCAGGGATCGAACCCGGTACCTCGGGGGTGACAGCCAAAAAAGCTAGCCACTGCGCCACGAGGAGGTCTTTATTAGTTTATTAAATGAAATTAGGTTTCTGGGAATATCTCAGAAACGTGGTTTTAGAGCCTTAAAACGTAGTAGCCTCCGAGCCACTGAGGGGCTGCAAATGAGTTTTGCTCGTCCTTGTAAGCCATAATATAATAATTATCATAATAATAATTTAATAATATAAGGATAGGGATATAATAGACCTTTAGTACCCCTTGAACCCCTTAAGCGCATTATATACGTATTGATGAATTTTACATCTTAAGTTGGTACCGTGATAACCTTATAGCCGTTTGCGAACGTTCACAGTAATGTAATAAAAAGAATGGCATTGCGTCTTACAGAAATATATGGACTTCTGAGATTGTGTTGCCATGGTTACCGGCTTGCATTCTTTCAATACCTTAATAAATGAAATTAGTTTTCTGGGTATATCTCAAAAACTGTTGGTTTTAGGACCTTAAAATGTGGTTTTTGGGGCCCGTAGGGCTCCCAAGTTTTGTTTCTCACACTGAGACGCTGAAAATGAGCTTTGTCTAGTTTTTCTACGCCCATTTCAGCATGCATTTTAAGGGGGTATGCCCTCTTTTATGAGAAGAGTTACATCAATGATTACTTTCGTGCCTCTGATGGACTTCTGTACCAAATTTTACGTTGATCCACTCAGCCGTTCTCGAGTGATGCACGTGCAAAGTTGTACACAAACAAACAGACATACAGACAGACAGACTGACAAACATTTTGTTTTTACGCGCAACCGTCATAAACCAGTCTGAAACGCGTTAATAACTCAAACTTCCGTGGAAATTCAGAAAAAACAGATAAACTTTCATTTTCTTTTATATATAGAGATAATAATACAGTATCTTGTGATGTTTTGTGACAGTTTAAATATTGATTTATAAGAGTTTGGAACAGGTTAGTCCATTTTTGCGATTTTATCATCCAATTGTAAATGGTCTAATGCTCACCCATATCTAACAGATATATCATGAATATTACTAGGCATTACCCAGTTGCGTTAAATAATTAGTGTCTTTTATGACACGGAAGGCCATCGGAATGCCAAGGAAACCCTGTATCAAATAGCGTTTTCTCGAGTTTATATAAATAACAAACTGACCCGGCAGACGTTGTCCTGCCAATCAAAGAAAGTGTTGTAACTTTGTTTCTTGAAGTGCTTTTGGATACACAATATTTTTTTCAATTTCTGTTAACTGCCTCTAAACTATCGTGAATTGAATTAACTAATTTAGAAACATTCGTTGGAGCGTGCACAACAACTCTCCAAAGTTTCATCGCAAACGGATAAATGGCATTTAACGCATACTCGATTTGGTTTAAATGATTTGTGTGCTGTCACTCATTTGTTGAATCTACTCGCGCTCTTCCAACTGCGAAATGGATTTACTAAGTTAGAAAGCTTCACGTAAGTGTACACAACATCTCTTCAATGTTTCATCGCAATCGATGAATAGTATATGAACGCATACAGGATTTTGTTGGAACGCTTCGCGCGTCGTCACTCATTTGTTACATCTACTCGTGCGCTACCAATATAGTAAAATGGATTTACCAAGTTGAACACCTTCCCTGGCGTGCACACAACAACTCATCAAAGTTTCATCGGAATCGGATGAATGACATATGAACGCATAAGTGGTTTTCTTTAAATGATTCGCGTGCCGTCACTCATTTGTTGAATCTATTCATGCGCTACCTATTGTAAAATAGATTTACTAAGCCTGAATCCTTCTCAGGCGTGTACTCAATGATTCACCAAGGTTTGATCGCAATCGGATGAATGATATATGACCGCATACGGGACATTGTGGAAACGATTCGCGCGCCGTCGCTCATTTGTTGAATCTACTCGTGCGCTACTTATTAAAAACTGGATTTACTAAGAGAGAAACATTTCCTGGAGTGTACACAATAATTCACCAAAGTTTCATCGCAATCGGATAAATGGTATATGGACGCATACGGTACTTTGTTGAAATGATTCGCGTGCCGTCACACATTTGTTGAATCTACTCGTGGGCTACCTATTGTAAAATGGATTTATTAAGCCAGAAACCTTCCGTAGGGTGTACACAACATCTCACCCAAGTTTCATCGCAATCGGACGAATGGTATTTGAACGCATACGGGACCTTATTGAAACGCTTCGTGCGTCGTCGCTTATTTGTTAGGTAGATTTCATTAGAAAGGAAGGAAGGAAGATTGTAGTTTTACGTGACCGTGAATCTGGTGATTATGAGCCACGGGACCTCCTTTTTACGTGGAATCCGAACCACAGGACATGGCATTTCACTTCGAAAATCTCACATGCATTGACCGGGAATCGAACCCGGACCGCCTTGGTGAGAGGCATACAGCTAGACCGCTGAGCCACCACGCCCCTAGATTTCATTAGAAAGCTAACTATTGCAATGGGTACCATGTTTCGACTTCCGGAAAATTTCGACATATCTTCGCGTTTCACATCCCCCAGACCCCAAAACCACCGTCAGTTCAAAAGTTTATATATAATTTATGTATATATGTATCTATCTATATATATATATATATATATATATATATATATATCAGTTTCTTGTGGACACGGTAACTGCCGTAATTTTGCACCAATCACTTTGAATTTTTTACATAATATGTATCCCTATAAAATATCGGTCGAGTTCGTTAATGGGCTAAATCGGTAGAAGGGAGTGAAAATGGGGGACTTTTTTCGAAAAAGTGAAATTTCGCTATAACTCTCTTAATACGTGAAATATCGAATCCATTCAAAGTTCATAATATGTGTCGGATAAGTGCCAAAAATGTATGTCAAATAAGTTTTTTGATAGCATCAACCATTGACCAAAGGGGTGGAAAAAAGTGGGTTTTTCGGGAAACATTAATCATATCTCTCTTAATAGGCACAATATCAAAACCGTACAAAATGGAAAATATTCCCCTAATAATTACCTAAAACTTTTGTCTAAAAGAATTTTTGATATGACCCACCATTACGCCAAGGGATGAGAAAAATGATTTCGGAATTTTAAAAAATGTCAAGTGCCATCAGAGGTTACCATAACAACGCTTTTAAATTGATGAGGGATGATCTATCCGAGGTTGCCAAGACAACGCCATTGACGAGATCACATTCATTTTTAGCCTACTTTTCACACTTTTCAAAAATGAGGAAAAAGTAGACTTATGAGATATATCCGGGAAAATGTGTCTGTCCTTCTGTCTGTCTGTCTGTCTGTCTGTCTGTCTGTCTGCATGTCCGTCTGTCTGGCTGGCTGTGTGTGTGTGTGTGTCCTATCAACTCCTAAACGGCTGCAGCAATCGAAACCAAATTTAGTATGAGTAAAGATGTATACCGGAATATCTCAGGCCCATATTTGAAAAAGATGTCAGTGCTACCAACTGCTAAAAAAAACGCACTAGAAATTTGAGCTCCATGTTGGATATCTTGGAAGGTATACATGGGAGCTATTCTAAAATTGGCAAACATGTAGATAATACTATTTCAGTTTAATTTCCAGGTGGCCATACATGACAGTGTTGCCAAAATAATTTTAAGCCTTCTGATAAGTCCAATTTTTAAATGCATATAACTTCTACACTATCAATTGGATATCAACCAAATTTCGTATGTAATATGTGTATATAAACAGATATGACAGAGTGTATTCTTAAGAGCCACCAGGGCTGCCAACTGTTAATAATTGCTCTCTATCTTGTATCAAAATACCAATATATCAGAAAGTATGCAAGCCGACAGCTTTAAACTATGCACACGTATATTACCTGACATTTTACATTAATTTGGAGTAACTTATATACGTCAGTTCTACCAACATGATTCTAAGCCTGCTGATAGGACCAATTTTTAAATATATGTAACTTCTATACCAACAAATGGATTTCATCCAAAATTGGCACAAAAAGATATAATATTTCAGATTATTTCTGACCAGCACTCGCATGACATTGTTGCCAACATGCTTTTACGTGTACTAACAGATCCAATGTCTAACTCCATGTAACGTCCTTTGGACTTCAACCACATTTTGTATTCTGTACCTTAGGAGATGGAAGTAAGAATATATTCAGTCACCAGAGCTGCCAACTGTATCGCTCTATTAGGCTACATTATGCCTAGTATACCTTATTTCGAACTAAATAAGACATTTCGATATTACCCACTTAATTTCGTCATTATTCTAGATAGGTTCATATACTGTAGATTAATCTTTGGCATGAATCTTAATTTTAAGAAAAGTAGGCTCTTTAGTTCGTTACGGAACTTCTTGTTCCATCTGACTATGAGGGAAGCGGCTAACTGGTAGCATGCTGAACTTCTATGCTCAAGGTCGCTGGTTCAAAGCCGGCCAAAGTCGCCGGATTTTCTAAGAGCGCTAAAAATCCGTCAGCATGCTTTCCTTCGGAGGGGAAGTTACAACGTTCGTTGCAAGTTGCTGGTTGCGGTGGCATCTAGCAGCCAAGTTCACAGCTAGGTGTCGTTGACGTTAGTATTTGGTACAAAGTTAGGTACTACTACTTAAAATTGACCGTCTGCACACCTTACCTGAATTACAGACTAATACAGTAATCACAAATAACACCGTTTATCAGACAGATTCTACACACACCCAATGTACACGGGGTTACATGACCACCTTGTCGCAGCCCCTAAACTGAGGAACCAACCAACATCTCTGCGGGAGATAAAATTTTGCGTGAAGAAGTAACAGACTGTTAGTTACACATTAGTTCCAAACCTTGCATAAGGACAGTATGATCACAAGTATAACAAGATGTTCAGTAAAGAACATATAGCCTACTTTCTCCTAAATGTATGAGTATAGTTATAACTCGTTGTTATTATCAAAGAGTATAATAGAACTATTCTTTGTTGAAGACCTTAGAAACGATTTACCTCTACCAAACGCCACAACCTAGATAAAAACTGCTACCATCATTGAAGAAAGAAAGATAAGAAGTATATCAAGAATGTTATGGATCTGGAGACATAATCGACCGGACTGGCTGCGTGGCTCAGCGGTAACGTTCTCGCTTGCTGGGCCCTAGGTTGCAGGTTCGTATCCTGGCGCAGTCAGCTGGCATTTGAGGGTGCACAAATGCGAGGGAGCCGTGTCAGTACATTTACTGGCACGTTAAAGATCCCCTTCGGGCCAAAATTCCGGCACCCCGGTGTCTCTAAAAGCAGCAGTAGTTAAAAGGGATGTAAAACCAATAACATTATTATTATTATTATTATTATTATTATTATTATTATTATTATTATTATTATTACATATACGACCTGCCGTGGGCAACATCCAACTTTGAGTTGAGGCATGTCTTTACACGACTGGTTGTGCATGGCTTTCACAACCCTAATTGAATTAACAAATCTTTCCATGACCCTACAGAGACGTGTGTATACAAACTATGTGGATATTTTCGATTGCTATTTGCCTGAAATAAAAGTAGTAATTAATAACCTGAACTAACACCAACGGCTTGAATTCAGTTACTATGTGAAATCGTTTTGTTCTTTACCTCAAATAACATTTTCAAGTAACGCAAAATAGGCTGTTTCAAACCCTTTAAAATAAAAAGTAAAAATGTATCGTAGTATCATCTTGTCATTCTTCAAATTCGATGCGCATAGAATGCCAATGGTGTAGTTATCAAAGGAGCCCCACGTAGACTAGTCGAGACATCTAGTGGTGAAATATCGAACAATATAATCCTAACAGAGCGAATGCATTCTAGCGGCCAGAAGAAGAAACTTTTCAATAAAATCTGGAAGTTAATCTAGTTACCTTTTTGGCAGCTAGATGTCTCGAGTAAATCTGCTGGCGAATTATGTTTTAATTAAATATATATTTTACACCATAATATGCACAATATAACGCTTAATTTTAAAACATCTGAGTCATTACAAAACAATAAACATATAACATTTCAAGCAAAAAACCTAGCTCTGATCGGGTTTGAACCATAGGCATTTGAGCGATAGGCTAACGCTCTACCACTGAGCTAATTGTGTCAACGAATATCGTTCTATATAAAATGACTTACATAGAACTTGTTAGCAAATAATGATTTATACTAAACGATTTCATCACTGGAGTATATTATTTATATATAAAGCATTTCATACAAAGTTTATTTATTTTGTATCAGTACGCTATAGTGCATGCAATACTCAAATTAGTGAAATATAAGTCAAGCACAAGATATCCGCTGCCATCTTGTCTTATTACTGAATCAGCTCAGCTTTTTAAAATCACGTCTGCACTATAGTATTACAAAATAAACTTTTAATTTCGAACGTGCCTCTTCCTTTAGAACAGTTAAAACGATTCTCGGCTCGATAATCGGAACTGGTGGATCCCATGATATGGATTATAAAGTTTGCATAATTCGCACGGCCGCCATCCTGAAATGGTATGGCGGACGACCTTGTAGTTTGGTCACAAGACGCATCCTATACGAAGGTATGCTGTTACCAAATTTGGTAGAGATCGGATGATTTGGTTAGTCGTTATTTGATTTTACGTTTTGAACGTTTGAGTGGCCGCCATTCAGTTTTAGTAAAGATGGCGGCGATATAAAACATGACACTGAGGTGTCCTTTGCTAGTGCTACCTTTGTACCAAATTTCGTTCAATTCGCATTCACCGTGTTCGAATTGATAGGGGGGACAGACATTCAGAGTACACACACTCACACACACACAGACACACACACACACACAGACTCACACACACACATACACACACACAGACTCACACACACACATACACACACACAGACAGACACACTTTTTTCGTCCTGTGTTGATCTCATAAGTCTACTTTCATTTTTTGCAAAAATCGAAAGTAGGCTAATCATTTTTTGCAAAAATCGAAAGTAGGCTAAAAATGAACCCCAAATGACAAGAAGGTTACCATCCCCATAAGACAGTAAAATGTTAAAAAATATGCATAGAACGACGAAAAAATGTTAACTAACCTCCAATCGTAAAATACTTTCTCGCAATAAAAGAGGTCTGATCCTCCTACGAAAACCTGCATATTTTGCCTATTATAGCCTATCCCCTAGTTTGCCTGGTGAAATCTACCTCCGCCTTCCGGCGTGCCGAGAGGAATTTTTGAATCTACTCGTGCGAAACCTCCTGTGAAATGGATTTACTAAGTTAGAAACCCTCACGTAAGTGTACACAACATCTCACCCAAGTTTCATTGCAATCGGATGAACGGTATATGAACGCATACGGGACTTTTGATTAAAAGTTCGCGGGTCGTTGCTCATTTGTTGAATCTACTCGTGAGCTACCTATTGTAAAATGGATTTACTAAGTTAGAAACCCTCACGTAAGTGTACACAACATCTCACCCGAGTTTCATCGCTATCGGACGAATGGTATTTGAACGCATACGGGACTTTGTTGAAACGCTTCGCACGTCGCCGCTCATTTGTTGAATCTACTCGTGCGCAACCTCCTGTGAAATGGATTACTAAGTTAGAAGCCTTCACTTAAGTGTACACAACAACTCATCAAAGTTTCATCTCAATCTATGAATGGAATACAAACTTATACGGGATTTTGTTGAATCGCTTCGCGCGTCGTCACTCATTTGTTGAATCTAGTCGTGCGCTACCTAATGTGAAATTGATTTACTAAGCCAGAAGCCTTCCATGGAGTGTACACAACATCACACCCAAGTTTCATCGCTATCGGACGAATGGTATTTGAACGCATACGGGACCTTTTTGAAACGCTTCGCGCGTCGTCGCTCATTTGTTGAATCTATTCGTGCGCTATCTATTGTAAAATGGATTTATTAAGCCAAACACTTCCCTGGTGCTCACTCAACATATCACCCAAGTTTCATGGCAGTCGGATGAATGGTATATGAACGCATACGGGACTTTGAAACGCTCTAACGTGCAGAGACAAACAGTAGAATTCGACATCACTGCCACCTTTGGTATAAAACACAACTTTTCGCCACGGACGGAGTGTAAGTAATGGCGGTAGTTGCACAGATTGCGACCAGGTGGCTCTAACGTGCAGAGACAAACCGTCCAAAGACATCAGCTTTCACGAAGGCCAAGGCTAGTGGTTTCCATGACGACTGTTTTTGACTGTATATTGTGGTTCTAAAATTGTGTTCATTCCACCTACCGGGTCGGATTGTGAATCTAAACCATACATGGACCCACACTAATATACATACCAAATTCCATCAAAATCGGTTCAGTCGTTTAGGAGGAGTTCAATCACATACACACGTGTCGAAGAATTATATATAAAAAGAAAGATAATAATATGATAATGTCACTATAAATGACGATTTGGAAAAGAGGTAGACACGATTTAAGGATAATGTAAATTTATGTGATGATTAAATTGGTACAAATTTATTGGAGGGGCAAGTAAGCTTCGTAATGAACAAGCATGTGGCTTCATAAAAAAAATCAAGAAGTTCCGTGACGAACTAAAGAGCCTACTCTTCTCGAAATGTAAGATTCATGCCAATGATTAATCTATATGGACCTAATTAGAATAATGACGAAATTGAGTTGATAATATCGAAATTTCTAATTAGTTCGAAATGTAACTGGTATAATGTAGCCTAATAGAGCACCACAGTTGGCAGCCCTGGTGACTGAATATATTCTTAGTTCCATCTCTTAAGGTACAGAATACAAAATTTGGTTAAAGTCCAATGGAAAGCATGGACGTTGTATGCAGTTAGACATTGGACCTATCAGCGCGCGTAAAATCATGCTGGCAACAATGTCATGCAAGTGTTGGTCAGACATAATCTGAACTATTATGATCTATTGTTGTGCCAATTTTGCATGAAATCCATTTATTTGTATAGAAGTTACATGTATTTTATAATTGGACCAATCAGCAGGCTTAAAATCATGTTGGAAGCACTGACGTATATTAGTTACTCCAAATTAATCTAGAATGTAAGGTACTATACGTGTGCAGAGTTTAGAGCTGTTGCCTTGAATACTTTCAGATATATTGATATTAGGGCAAAAAAATATAGACAGCATTTATTAACAGTTGGCAGCCCTGGCTGCTCTTAAGATTACGCATAGTCATATCTGTTATAGTACACATAGCACATACGAAATTTGGTTGAAATCCAATTGATAGTATAGAAGTTACATGTATTTACAATTGGTTCTATCAGCAGGCTTAGAATCATGTTGGCAGTACTGACGTCCATTAGTTACTCCAAATTAATCAAGAATGTCGGGTACTATACGTGTGTATAGTTTTAAGCTGTCCGTTTGCATACTTCCTGATATATTGGTATTTGGATGAAAACAATAGAGAGAGTATTTCTTAACAGTTGGCAGCCCTGGTGGCTCTCAAGATAACGCTCAGTCATATCAGTCTATGTACGCATAGACATACGAAATTTGGTAGAAATCCAATCGATAGTGTAAAAGTTATATGCATTTAAATATAGAATTTATCAGCAGGCATAGAATCATTTTGGCAACAATGTCATGTATGGCCTCCTGGGAATTAAACTGAAATATTATTATCTATATGTGTACCAATTTTGGTATAGCTGCCATTCATACCTTCCAAGATATACAACATGGCCCTGAAATTTCAATTGCGATTTTTCACCAATTGGTAGTACTGACATCATTTTCAAATACGGCATTGAGATATTCAGATAGAGATCTTTACTCACACCGAATTTGGTTTTGATTGCTACAGCCGTTTAGGAGTTGATAGGGGGACACACACAGTCAGACAGACAGACATTTTCCCGGGTCGATCTAATAAGTCTACTTTTTCCTCATTTAATTAGCCTACTTTTCACATTTTGCAAAAATGAGGAAAAGTAGACTTATGAGATCGGGCAAATGTGTGTATTGTGCCCGATAATCTGGCTTTGGAATGGGTGGCCCGACACACACGTCAATCCTCACCCAAAATCCGGTACAACTCGATAAGAAAAAAAATCTTGAATGTCCGAATCAATTTTGGCATTAAAAAAACTATGTCGGGAACGAGATTCAAGCAATCCCGGGGTCTTTATAATGATGGGTACAACTGGGGTAAAATCTCAAAATTGATCCAGTGGACACACAAGTATGACAACGAACAAGAATGACAAAAAACTCCGCTGTTAAAATAAAACTCATCCACCATTTAGTACAGAACCACACCACGAAATACATAAAATCAAACACAGAAGCCTACCTTCGCTCGGAGACTTCTCAAAATTACTCTTGACGTGAAAATAAATAAATAAATGACGCAGAAGCAAAATTCAAATTAATGAGGACAAAAATCTCCGGGCGTCCTAATCTTTGGATACAAATTAACTTACGGAGATCAGAGCTATATCACCCTAGAATTACAACCATTGCTTCAAAATGCTATGTCACCTCTCCGTTGAATAGTCCATAAATGAGCAGGTGCATAAACACGAGAAAATATTCAAAGGAAAAAATTTGTTGCCTCATTCGATCTCCTTCTAACTAAATGTAATCACCAAAAGAAAAATATATTAGCCTACTTTTCACATTTTGCAAAAATGAGGAAAAAGTAGACTTGTGCGATCGGGAACATGTGTGTCTGTCTGTCTGTCCTTCTGTCTGTCTGTCTCTCTGTCTGTCTGTCTGTCCTTCTGTCTGTCTGTCTGTCTGTCTGTCTGTCTGGATATGTGTGTGTCCCCCCCCCCCCCACTTACAACTCCTAAACGGCTGGAGCAATCGAAACAAAATTTGGTGGGAGTAAAGATCTATACCTGAACATCTCACGGCCATATTTGAAAATTATGTCAGTGCTACCAACTGCTGAAAAATCGCAATTGAAATTTGAGATCCATGTTGGATATCTTGGAAGGTATGAATGGCAGCTATTTCAAAATTGGCACACGTATAGATAATAATATTGCAGTTTAATTTCCAGGAGGCCATACATGGCAGTGTTGCCAAAATGATTATAAGCCTGCTGATAGGTCCAATTTTAATTGCATATAACTTCTACACTATCAATTGGAATTCAACCAAATTTCGTATGTGCTCTGTGTACATGAACAGATATGACTGAGCGTATTCTTAAGAGCCTCCAGGGCTGCCAACTGTTAATAAATGCTCTCATTTTTTTATTCAAATACCCATATATCAGAAAGTATGCAAGCTGACAGCTTTAAATTATGCACACGTATAGTACCTGACATTCTATATTAATCTGGAGTAACTTATATACGTCAATGCTACCAACATGATTCTATGCCTGCTGAGAGGTCCAATTTTAAATACATGTAACTTCTATACTATCATTTGGATTTCAACCAAATTTCGTGTTTGTACGATGTGTACCATAACAGATATGACTATGCCGATCTTAAGAGTAACCAGGGCTGCCGACTGTTAATAAATGCTGTCTCTATTTTTGTTACCCTAATATCAATATATCAGAAAGTATGCAAGCCCATAGCTCTTAACTTTGCACAGGTATAGTTCCTGGCATTCTAGATTAATTTGGAGTACTTAATATAGGCCTACGCCAGTGCTGCCAACATAATTTTAAGCCTGCTGATAGGTCCAATTTTAAAACGCATGTAACTTCTGTACTAACTAATGGATTTCATTCAAAATTGACACAACAATAGATCATATTACTTCAGATTATTTATGACCAATACATGCATGTCATTGTTGCCAACATGATTTTACGCGCGCTGTAAGATCCAATGTTTAACTGCATGTAACGTCCATTCTATCCATTGGACTTCAACCAAATTTTGTATTCTGTACCTTAAGAGATGGAAGTAAGAATATATTCTGTCACCAGGGCTGCCAACTGTAGTTCTCTATTAGGCTACATTATGCCAGGTATACAGTATTTCGAACTATTTAGAAAAGTCGATATTACCAACATAATTTCGTCATTATTCTAGATAGATCCATATAGATTAATAATTGGCATGAATCTTAAATTTTAAGAAAAGTAGGTTCTTTAGTTCGTCACGGAACTTCTTCTTTTATATATGGATGTCACTGGCGTTAAATAATTCATTTTCAGGCATTTTATTCATGGATTAAATACTTTCATTATTATTTTCACTGGTTTCCGTTCAGCTGTGCCTCACTCAGAAAAATGACTGGTTGTTGGCTTTTACATTTATTACTTTACATTGTAAAATCTTTATGATTCCATATATTTATTTATTTATTTGTTAACCACTGCATGCTCTTTACACATTTATAAATACACCATAAACATTTAAGTAGATGGCCTCTGCCTATCTGTTATATTTTTCAACTGACAATTGCCTCAAATTTTCATATACTCATCAGCGCCCTCTACGCTTCTGGAACCTTCGTCTAGTCATGCTGTCGACTATGTCCATGACGTAAAAACATCAACCTCAGGTTACTTCCGCTTGCTTTTTTCCTCCTGCTATGCGACGTTACCAGAGCTCTCAAAACGATGCGATATCGGTTACAGTATGTCTGTCTGTCTGTCCTTCTGTCTGTCTGTCTGTCTGTCTGGCTGGCTGGCTGGCTGGCTGGCTGTGTGTGTAACCCCCCACTATCAACTCCCAAACGGCTGCAGCAATCGAAACAAAATTTGGTAGGAGTGAAGATCTATATCTGAATATCTCACGGCCATATTTGAAAATGATGTCAGTGCTACCAACTGCTGAAAAATCGAAATTGAAATTTGAGCTCCATGTTGTATATCTTGGAAGGTATGAATGGGAGCTATTTCATAATTGGCACACGTATAGATAATAATATTGCAGTTTAATTTCCAGGAGGCCATACATGGCATTGTTGCCAAAATGATTATAAGCCTGCTGATAAGTCCAAATTTTAAATGCATATAACTTCTACACTATAAATTGGATTTCAACCAAATTTCGTATGTGCTATGTGTACATAAACAGACATGACTGAACGTATTATTAAGATCCACCAGGGCTGCCAACTATTAATAAATGCTCTCAATTTATTTTATCCAAATACCAATATATCAGAAAGTATGCCAGCCGACAGCTTTAAACTATGCACACGTATAGTACCTGGCATTCTATATTAATTTGCAGTAACTTATATACGTCAGTGCTACCAACATGAGTCTAAGCCTGCTGAGAGGTCCAACTTTAAATACATGTAATTTCTATACTATCATTTGGATTTCATCCAAATTTCGTGTGTGCTATGTGTACCATAACAGATATGACTATGCCGATTCTTAAGAGTAACCAGGGCTGCCAACTGTTAATAAATACTGTCTCTATTTTTGTTACCCTAATATCAATATATCAGAAAGTATGCAAGCCCATAGCTCTAAACTTTGCACACGTATAGTACCTTGCATTCTAGATTAATTTGGAGTAACTAATATACGTCAGTGATGCCAACCTGATTCTAAGCCAGCTGATAGGTCCAATTTTAAAATACATGTAACTTCTATACTAACTAATGGATTTCATTAAAAATTGGCACAACAATAGATCATATTATTTCAGGTATTTCTGACCAATACATGCATGTCATTGTTGCCAAAATGATTAAACGCGCGCTGTTAGATCCAATGTTCAACTGCATGTAACGTCCATTCTATCCATTGGACATCAACCAAATTTCGTATTCTGTACTTTAAGAGATGGAACTAAGAATATATTCAGCCACCAGGGCTGCAAACTGTAGTTCTCTATTAGGCTACCTTATGCCAGGTATACAGCATTTCGAACTAATTAGATAATTCGATATTACCAACTTAATTTGGTCATTATTCTAGATAGATCCATATAGATTAATCATTGGCATGAATCTTAAATTTTAAGTAAAGTAGGCTCTTAAGTTCGTCACGGAACTTCTTGTTACAAAATGCGAAAAGTAGGCTAATAATGATTAAAAATATATGTTAGTAGGGGGGTATAGCCGATTCTACTTCACTCTAGAACATATATGCCCTTACTACTAAGCCTCAGCCATGTTAAATAATTAATATCTCTTGAACGCATGGTCGGATGTTGACAAATGGGGTGTTGTTGGAATCCGGCTGCCGTCCTCTTTCCTATGGACCACTCGTTATATTTTTGAATTTTTTTTGAAAATTTTTGTTTTCGAAAGATGGTGATAGTTTGAAAACCAAACATGATAGAACGTTGTGCCATGGCTCAAACGAATGGTCTTTATGACTTTTATTTTTTGTAATAAAACTTTTTTATTTTTTATGTTTTTTTGAAAACCCTCGAATTTTGAAAATCCTATATTTTGGAAACTAGCAATTCTACAAAAAAATTGTTTGACGTAAATCAATGGTCCCTACCCCCTATACCCCCAAAATAAATTTCAAGTCTCTAGGATAAAAACCTGACAGTAGTGGATGATGTGAGAGCTGCGCCACTTAGGAAGTTGTGAGTCCCTGGCGACCTTGGAATGGAAGGAGTCATGCTAGGAGGGCGTTCATGGATTCGTTTTTTTCGTCTCGTTGTGCTCTTTACGGGAAAGTCGATGTCGAAAAGGTGAAATGCTGCAAACATGTTTTTTTTGGGGGGGGGGAAACGTGATTTTAGACTTTTTGTTATATCTCGCGAACCAATTATGCTAGAGGCGTGTACGACGGGTCCAAGGACTCGGGCTAACGCCCCCCTTTCGAATGTGGTAGATATTTTTCCAAAAAAAAATTCACAAAGGGCCTAACGCCATACATGTTGAAAAATAATATCTTTACCGTTACATGTTCATAATGTTCATGAAGCGTGGTGGTTGAGAGAGACGATACTGCTGGGTGTGTGTTTCAACGAACCTGTCGCTAACCACAAGGACCATGCTTAATAGAACAATCGCTATTTCGGCGGGTCGGTGTACGACAGACCGAGGGTTCGTTTTCTGATATTTTACCTTTAACGTGTAAACGGTGATGAGAACTTGGTTCTATGTTGGTCGAAGCGAGTAGAGAAAACAAACTTGCCAAGGAGCAGGAGGTGAATGTCATTTGAGCTTATTGGAATGCGCTGATCTGACTTAACAACAGGTGCAATGGAAAAATGACAATGACGCTTGAAGGTGAAATAATCCGACAACCATGGTGGTGGGGAAGAGCGAAATGCATGTGAACACGTGTGAAATGACATGTACGCTAAACAAGTTACATCCTGTTTGCTTCGTACATGACAAAATGCAAGTTCATGTGCAATTTGATCTGCCACAGGTGTTCACCTTGGGCGTTGGCTGTCCACGTGCCCGATAAATGTTAACAAGACACATCCTGTTTTTCTTCGTACGTGACAAAATGCAAGTTGACGTGTAATATGATCCAACACAGGTGTTCACCTTGGACGTTATCTGTCCACGTGTCCGATAACAGAATGTTCAAAGCGTGGGAATCGCTGAATCAGTAAAAAGTATGATGCAACATGTGGGAATGATGTCACAACCAATAGATAGGCAAGAGCTGCAAACAGCAGTGGTGGGAGGTGGAGGGGGGGGGAGAGAGGGGGGGGGTAATGTAAGAGAGAACACAGATGGAAAGGGAAAGACAAACATGTATGAACATGCACGAAGCGCGGAGCGCTGTACACATAGAGCTATAGGTGGTGTACAACATCTGTGTATAAATAAATTAAAAATTGCACAGGTTCACACAACATGTAATTTATTGATCCAAGAATTAAACGTAGAGTTAAACCCTAACCATTTGACATATAGTTTATTTCCTTTTTGTTTCAACACTTTTTCCACAAGATAATGCTTAGGAAATGCTGTTTTCTGATGTTCATGGAGATAAAATCTACCTTTTATGGGTTGACGGTTGAGGTCCTCGAGTAAATAGGTGACTGGACTGTCCAAGTTGACTTGACGAATTCGAAATAGTTCAGTCCCCCACTGTGGCGTGTAGCCCTTATGGAAGGCAGACTTAAATTTACTCACACGAACAAAATCTCCAATTTTCAGTCGGTGACGTTTAGGATCGGCTGTTTTTATGGGGTTTAATAGTTTATCCAATCGCTGAATATTTTTAGTCACGAGGCGTGGCTTGGTCCCAATCGTTCTATGTTTGCTGTCATTGTAACGTGACACTAGCTCAGGTAACATGTCCAACCAGCGATAACTTCCCTGAGCGGTAAACACTTTCCACATATGGATTTTCAATGTTCGGTTGAACCGCTCGACCACACTGGCTTTGATATTGCTGTACGTGGTGTAATGGTGAATATCCTTAGATTTGAGAAAATTGGAGAAATCCTTGTTGAAAAATTCTTTCCCCTGGTCGGTTTGTAGCAACTGAGGTAGACGTTTGGAGTGTTGAATAATATGTTGAAAGGCCTTGGTAACTAGTGGACCAGACTTGCGACGCACAGGTTCAACAAAGGCCATTTTGGAATAGACATCAATGACGGTCAACATATAGCGTACACCGTTGTTAACTCCAGCATAGGGTATCATTTCAATCAGGTCAGCCTGCCAAAGTTCATCCACACCTCGTGAAATCACCTTGAGTCGCGGATAGTGAAGCCTAGCTGGGCGATGCAACTCGTGAGCAATACCCATTTTAATGGGTGATGGCTTAAACAATAATTTTGACATTTCGAAGTTCTTGTTCAATTTCTTGAATTACCCAACCGTGACCGGTATGGCCGGCCTGACGTGAAGCATGCAACAACTGTAGCCGCTGGACGAGCTTAATGGGATTGTGCCAGTAGGTAACATCCACAAGGGGTTTTAATGGTTTAAATGTCACTCCCGAAGCGGATGCTTTACGACGAGTACTTTGACTGGTGGGAAACATTTTTGCAATGATGGTTTTATATTTTTGAGATATATTGGCATTCACTTGTTGAGCGGGATCATACTGTCTTTTGTGGGCATGGGTATCCAATAAAATGGATTTATATTTGTCAAGATCCTCTGACGTATAATCATGGGAAGAGGGCGTCCGAGAAAAGAGCAGCTTTAACAGTCCTGGGGTTAATTTATAGTTGATGTTTTTAATGACAGCTTTAGTACGAGCAAATTAAATGTATGAATCACCAATTTTAAAACTATCATTCTCATAGCGAACACCATACGTGGTATCAGTGTTTCCAATAAATAGATCGGTGAAATAGGGTTCCAATGTTGATCCGTAATATTTTATTAAAATGGTTTTCAGTTGAGCTTTATGTTGAGGGGTGGCCAAGAGTTGTGAAAACGGAGACGCTCTAGAAGGGCAAGGTGTTTCGACCATGGCCAAGGATTTCTTTTTCTCAAAAACTCTGCAAGGGGTGAGGACTTGTTTTGAGGCGTAAACACTTGTTCCTCCTCATCCTCAACTTCGCTAACACTATTCAAATCTTCCTGTTCCTCTTCATCAGGGTCCTCGTGCAGCGATTGAGTGGCTTGTGAAACGGTGGGTAGCGTTTCAGATGGCTTGAAAGAGGGTTTCAACATGGCTTTTAGTGGAGGTGCTAAATGTTGTTGAATAAACAAAGCATGATTTGCACGTGATTGTTTCAATTGACGAAACTTTTGGCGAATAGTATTTTTTGCTCTAATAATATGCTTTTTCAATTGACTCTCTGCTAACGCCATGGTGTCTTGACGGGGAATGAGACAGGGCCTTAAATAGCAATAAAATGATCAAACCCTAAGCGATACCGTCCTTGGTTTAGTTCACTTTGTTTGTCAATCACGAAACAGGCATGACGTTGAGTGTTCCAGCACTTGGCACACAATTCTGTAAACATTTGAATGGTCATATCCGGAGTCACATGTTCATTTTAAATGTGACGACTGTTCCTCTCGTCCTGGCGAAATAAAACAATGACATTGGCATTGTCACGAATCAACTGCTTGGACATTTTTGAATACGTTTGTCCAAGATAGAAGCAATCGATATGTTTGTGACGAACCATGCTGAAATAGCTTTACCTCATCCGGTGAAATCACATTTTCTTGCTTGGAAAATGTGAAATAACCCATATTCTCTTTTTGTAATCCAGACATGACTTGATCCAGAAACACGTAGAGGGGTTGGTAGAGAGATTTTGCAAAAATATAAATATTTTGAAAACGCAGACCATTGGGCGCTGTAATGAGCGTCAACAAAAGATTAGTCTTTCCACAGCCAGAAGGCCCCACAATGATGCAGCGAATGGAAGATGGAAACAGTGAACCATGGCGTTGTTCACGTGATGTGGGACAGAGATGGGAAACCATGTCCCCACGGGGAATGACTCTTGCTGCTTATTAATCTTCATTTCACTAAGGCTTAGCCAGGCTAGCAGGCTGTCTATATACAGGACACCGAGCCTTGTCATAGAAACAGTAGACTCATACTACAGGTTGACGATGGATGTCTTTGGACGTGCGTTGATGGCCAAAGCTAGGTCTGTCCCCATACATGATCCTAAACAAGAAACAGATCCTGCTAATAAACACTATGTGGATAGGTCAGTAGTGCCACGCACAAAACAGGGATATTATGACTTTAAGGGAAAGCGGATAACCCATGTAAAACAACCTCAAGTGTCTACAGACGTTACTACGAAAAAGTATGTGGATAACAAAGTGTATGAGTTTTATGACAAAGTGCCCCAGCTTACGGTGAATGGCTATAGCGCTAATCACCATCGGATTATTCACGTGGAAGACCCGCAAGACGAAGACGAGGTCTGTACCAAGCGTTACGTGACCTATGAAATGAAAAGGCTTTATAAATTTATCCCATCTGTATTTTTAGTGTATCTGACAAATGAAAAAGTTTTGAATGACAGAAACCATTTACCGCTAGCTCTTGACCAGCACTTGACCTATGTGCTTGCTTCGGGTTTAAGCCACTATCGATTACACTATGATGGAACCATTCACATCAAATATGCAATACCTGATGAGAAACATTTACAAATACAGATAAATGGTCATAGGATGTTGGTCCATAACCATGAAATGGTCAATGCAGGTGACGAATTATCCTTTCATCTCATGTTGACATGGGATGAAAAGCAAGCGGGAAAAACCATAAACGATTTCCCACTTTATGTGGAATTGGAATATACAGCCATGAAATAACAATCTGACGTTAGTTGTGATTTAAACTTTCTTGTGAAAGGTTGTTGGTCATTATCATCATGGTGAAACAAAGGTATGTGGTGAGAAAGACTAAAAAAGACCCTGTCCTTGGCAAAGCCTGGGCTTAAGACATTCGTGGACAAGCCGTTGCAAAAGAAAAAAAGAAAAAAATAATGTATTGACCATAAGGAAAGCCCTTCGAGCAGCACAGAGACATGTTATTCCAAATCGTCGGTGACAGGGTTCAAAACAAGGGCGAGTGATTCCCGTCCCCAAACGAGCGGGATTTTTACCTGCATTATTTGCCGGTTTCGCTGCTCTGGGTTCACTTTTGGGCGGTGCCAGTGCAGTGGCGAAAACCATTAAAGCCGTGCAGCAGGGCAAGCAACAACTCAAAGAAAGCGAGCGACACAATGAAACGATGGAAGCGATTGCTATGGGGGCTAGAAATGCCAATTTAAAGCCAGCCTTTTATCAACAAGGATTTGGGATTTCACCATTTCGAAATATAAAAAATAACCTCAGCCATAGCAAGACATGCCCTGACGCATCAACAAGTGGAAAGCTATGCTAAACAACTAAAGCTTTCTCATTTTCGAGTTGTGTTTATGCGAAACCAATTACCCCCATGACTCTGGAAACAGGAATGTGCTGTTGTCAATTTGGATGATCACCGAGGACCAGGAAAGCATTATATAGCTTATGTCAAAGAGGGATCCATCGTATGGTACTTTGACAGTTTTGGGAATTTGCCTCCGCCCATGAAACTAGTGACCTATTTTGGAAACAGGATCAAGATATATTATAATGTGAAACGTGAGCAAACGTTTAACAGCCAACAGTGTGGACGTTTGTGTTTAATTTTTTTATATAAGACGCAGCATAAGCAAAGACGCCACCAGTATGTCGGCAGAAAGTAAAACGTTTACACTGCATGGACGTGGACCTGAAGTCAGCCTAGACTTTTACCCGCCTATCGAATTGAGTGAAAAACCCTATGGTTTAGGACTTGTTTCTCTTGAAACGTACAATCGAATATACAACATACGAGAAAATGTGAACAACAAGTTTCACTATGATGATTCTGTGCTCACCCTGAACTCTGGTGGATACACGATCGATGATATTTATGAACACATTTATGTGGTGTTGATCAATGAATATGGTTTAAAGTCATTTCTCGATGGAACGCGCAAGTTTGAACTTGTAGGCAATACCAACACTCATCGCTGCAGTATTTTCTCCACATTCAACATCGACTTTAAAACACACCCCGATTCCATTGGTCCATTACTAGGATTTAAACCACGTGTGTTGGAGCCCAACGAAAAACATGATTCGGACCATGAAGTGAAATTCATTGAGGACCATCATGTGTCGGTGATGTGTAATATTATTAGCCAAGTGTACACCAATCAAGAACCATCGCATTCGCTTTATGACTTTATTGTGACATCGCCCAATGGGTATATTATTCGTGAAAACCCTCCAGTGGTGCTTTTTCATTCTGTGGCTGTCGATAGTATTAGTAATATAACATTAAGACTGATCAATAGAGATCAACAACTCATTGATCTAGATTCTACCACACCAGTGACTTACAAGTTGGTGCTAAAGCCACTATGAAGTTTGTGTATAAAGCAACAACACCGTCTAGGAATGGTGTTAGTTGTTTGCCACGTGAATACACGTTAACATCTCAAGGCAAGCAGATTTTACAGCATTTGGGTTACCACATCAACCCTCATGATGAATTCTATCCTAGAGATAGCGAACCGCATCGAGGAGCAACCAGGAGTAGTAAGAATTGATTTCCATTCCTATCAAGCTCAAACACCTGGTCTCAATAACAATGATGAAATTCAATTTGTTATCAACAACCATGATATTTACACCCTACCGCATGAAAGTGTCATTCAGATTGAAGGTCGCCTCACCAAAGCCGATGGCTCTACACCCACCACATCCAAGTTGGCCAACCATGGTTTGGCCTTTCTGTTTTCTGAAGTACGTTACGTGATTAACGATATCGTGGTGGATAGCACTCGAAATGTGGGCATTTCCAGTGTCATGAAACTATACCCCTCTTATAGTGAGGAAGAAGGTAAAACACTTTGCATAGCAGGTTGGTGTCCTGACTCGACCAATGACTGGATGGTACACACCGATGGGACCTTTACTGGATATTTACCTCTTAAACTGATTTTAGGCTTTGCCGAAAATCACCAACGCATTGTGGTCAACGCAAGGCAAGTGCTTTATCTAGTGAGGGACAGGAGTGACAATAATGCACTTAAGGGAGCCGACAATGCCCCCATCGATTCAAAATTTCAACTACAACGCTTGCTATGGAAAGTGCCTCATGTGACCCTTGACGATAGCAAAAACCTGGACATACTCAAAATGGTAAAGAGAGATATGCCTCTACTCATGGAATTTAGAAGCTGGGCACTCCATGAGTATCCGCTATTGCCCACCACCAACACACACAGTTGGTCTGTAAAAACAGCTCGCTATACAGAGAGACCTCTCTACCTGATCGTGGGTTTTCAAACGAATCGCAAGTATCAACAAACCAAAGATGCCACGCAATTTGATCACCTGCAATTGAGAAATGCACGTCTTTTCCTCAACGGTGCTGTATTTCCCTATGAAGGACTGGATTTGGATTTTTCAAAAAATAAGTTTGGCCCCCTGTACGACTTGTTTTCTAAATTTCGATGGTCGTATTATCAAAAAGAGAATGGCCCCATGCTACTACCCCAAACATTTAAGGCAAGAGCACCACTGATTGTCTTTGACTGTTCTTACCTGGAAGAGTCTGTCAAGCCATCCAATATTGACATTCGACTAGATTTTGAAACGCATGACAATGTACCAGCCAATACGACAGCCTACTGTTTGATTATTCATCACAAACAAGTCAACTATTATCCACTGTCCAACCAAGTGACGAGTGTATAAATAAAAGGTCAACCCACGTCAAGCCGCTCAGTCATGTCTTGCTTTAAAGCATCAAGAGACGTCACTTCCATGAATTTAAACTCTGAGGAACAACGTTTCAAGGCATTTGCAACATGGCCAGTGCCTTTCATAAACCCTCAAGCCTTGGCGGCCGCTGGATTCTACTATTTAAAAACAAGAGATGAAGTGAAATGTGCCTTTTGTCCCATCATCATAGACCAATGGCAGGAGGGCGATGAACCCATGCAGGAACATCAGCGCTTGTCACCCACCTGCCCCTATCTGTGTAGAATGGAAGTGGGAAATATACCCTGTCATTCAAGATATCCCTAACTTGTGTCTCTAGGTAATGAAAAAACAAGTTACGAAACGTGTGGACCGTATGGTATCCATGGTGCTTCGGTGAGCAGCTCACCATCAAAAACGCCTAGTTTAGAGACATTGGGACATCATCGGTGTTATGGACGTTACAAACACAAGAGACTATATTGTTGTATCAGTTGGTATCGTCCTTATCACAAAATGACAAAAGCCTGTAAGACGTGTTATGATAATAAAATGATTTAATTCTTAAATTCTTATCTCTGAATGTCCCCCTGTCCTACCCTAACCTCAATTTGAAACTAGCATTGTATGTAAGTCCATGTCATGATCACACTTTAGTGGTCGATCGTCAATCAGTCGTCAGTTGAACTTGGTCCAGGCAAGCGTCAACATGTTGCGCACACTCATTGTGGATTGCCAAGGGTTTAAAATTGGTGACAACAAATTTATATTTAAACAAGTGGCCATTATCGATTGTACCACGTTTTGGATATCGCAAGCTACGCATTTGTTATTTAAACCACCCCATGCTTTTGATTTGTTGTGTGAAAAAAAAACCGTAAACAAACCCAGTGGATTGAAAATCATAGGCAACTAGACTGAAATCAGGGAACCATTTCCTATAAATATTTGGACGTGGTCATGAAAGCACACTTGTCCTCGGCCAATGTGGTATTTGTAAAAGGTAAGGAAAAACGTCAATGGTTGCAACCATTTTTGGCGTCTTACTGTCAATGTATCGACCTCATGGAGTTGGGCTGCCCCTCCCTGCAAACGCTCATGGATACTTGTTCCTGTGGCAAAATTACCCATACAGCCCTATCACAAGCGTGGCATCTCTTTCATTGGTTAACCACCCATGCCTGCTGGGAGTTGTTGAACAAAATTATAACTCAAGATTTACCTGTGAATGACGACAGTGAGATTTCTACAAGCGACGTGTAAACATCTACAGCACGTGATACCATGGAGAAAGGCAATGCTACGGACAAAGCCATCGGCAAGTTCTTTGTGTGCAAAAAGAAACTAGACAGTTTTACCAAAGAGGAACTCTTGGCCCTCCCCAAGTCGTTCATTTATTATGTGGCCGCCAACGCGGTCAAAGAAATCTGGCAACATGTACCAAAATCATGGACTCAAGACCCTGTGTTGAGTGAATTGCAACCTTGTACGGATTACGATCACCATAAGCAAGTGGCCATGGCAAAAATACCGTCTATGCGTCAGTGTGCGACTTGCCAGCTAGTGAAACTGTATCACGGTCATAAAAGTCCGTGTAAAGACTTTGTTGAATCATTCCACGGATGTCATGGCGAGAAAAAGCAACAACAACAAACACAAACATCGTCCACAGAGGAGGAGGAAGACCAAACCTTTTTACCATCGATGGAAAAGGATATGCCAGACCTGTACTGGCAATGGCGTCATTGACAAAGTGATTCCATACTTACCTTTCGAAATCCATCTTCCAGGTTATCGTATTTGTGGCCCTGGAACTCGTCTCGAAAAACGTTTGCTGCGTGGTGATGTACCCATTAATCTTTTGGATCAAGCATGCAAAGAACATGACCTTTCTTTTCGCCATAGTCATCCTGGTTTAAGACATGTGGACGAAAATTTTTTATTGAAAAAAGCTAAACAACGTTTTACATCCTGTGATCCCTCAGTGGGTGAAAGGATGGCAGCCCTGATTGTCATGTGTGCTATGAAAGGAAAGTTGATGATGCAAGGACATAAAAGATGAGGAATGGAGGAGTGAGGAATTGGGATGTGTTTGTATTCTATTTTTCATTTGTCAATCCCCTTATGGTTATGAAATAAAAACAAAGGTTTGCCAGAGCACGATGTTTTGTGTTTTTATTATTTTTAAAAATCATGATGTTGATGGCTGATTTCTCATTTTCACATTTCACACATTGCCATTTTGCCAATTTGCAATTTACAGTTTTTAAAAACGTTCGTTTTAAGTTTTGCGTTTTTGATGATATGGATTTTTCCATTTTGTCGATGACACTTTTTGAAGTTTTTTGAATTTTCAAATTTCACATATGGCCATTTCCAGTTTTTAAAATGTCCGCTTTAAGTTTTGCTGTTTTTGGTGATATGAAAACATAGATTTTCCATTTTGCTGTTTTGACATTTTTCCATTTGGTGTATGTTGAAAGTTGAGATTTGACAATGATGTTGATGCAAGTGCATGACCATGGCGATGCTGCAGTGAGTTTATGGGATTGCGGAAACGACAAGGTCTACGACTACTGCAGGTAAGACTGTTTTTACAAAAATAATGTCTATTGTCTGCCACATTTCAAAGAAAACAAAACTATTGAAAACAAAATGAGTATATAAGTGACCATTTACCCCCTCCCACCCACACTACCTCACCGTGTTTGCTCTGGTCAACCATACAAAGCAGCTTCCTCTCTCTACTCATACATTCACACCTGTCTTTGGGAACAAACACAACCTCTTTATTTATTCCCAAACGCACATTCTCGACATGCACACTCATCCCAAAAGAACTTTTTTAGTTTATCATTTACATTACAAAAATTATTAAATACTAGTCATTAAAGTTACTAAAAATACTATTACTCATTAAATATTTACAAAAAAACTCGACTTTGTGCAGCTTTAAAAGAATTCAAACTATTTAACAGTCATTTTTTTAAATAAGGTTGCATAGAACTTTTTTAAAGAGCAAAAGGTCCAAGTGGGTTGCCACTATTTACAAAATCTACTATTTACAATGGCAAAAACCAATATTTACAAAATACTAAATCTACAAGTTACATAAAGCTATGTCCCATAAACGATTAAACAGTGAAATCACACCTCCTCCTCCTTGAGATCATAACCCCAGGGCAGGCTGGTGAGCAGATCATCAGCCCACACACGTTTGTTATCCATGGAGGCGAGGGTGCGTTTTCTCTGTTCCACAAGATACAAATAATGGTTGCTGGATTGTATCCTGCACTGTGTATGAGACATAGCTTTGCCAGTGCGTAAAACCGCTAGATAGTCATCAACACGTAGCGATTTTACCACTGCCCTACCTACACCTTTCGCTCTTTTGGCTTCCTTACAGTCTAGTGTGCGGTAAGCATACATTTTTGAGGTCAAACCTACGAATTCAGTCATAATGGAATCACCGCTTTCATCTTTTAAATCGCCCATTACCTTCTTATTTTTTATGGGCAGCTGAAACACGTTGTCAGCGCTATAGCAAGAGGTGTCGAACCAGTCACTATGCTGTCTCATGACGTCATAGGGGTTGCAGTGGCGAATGTGCTAAATGAATGAGTCTGTGTCCATATACAAAAGAGAGACGTCCTCAAAATGGCGTTTGGCAAACTCATAGTGGAATCGATACATGACCGATCTAGAAAAGTCTAAAATGACTTGGCCCAAGTAAATGGGTTTATCCATGGTCACGCTGGTCTTACTCATTTCAATAGTGGCTAAATCCTCATCGATAATGTTGATCGATTTAAAATTTGGCTTGGCAATGTACCGCCGGGCACCCCAACGCCCCTCCCAGACATTGACCAATTTAATGTCACGGTATTTGCGGACATTCTCCATGGACTTGCCATATATGCAGTTGTTCATTAATTTTAAAAAAATAATTTCAAACTGCTGTGTTGCCATTTGTCGGCGCTCTGTGTTGAGTCGCATGTATGGCTCAAGCCATGCTTTTTGAGCAAAAGAAATACCCCTGTGGATTTTCTTCAACACCAAGCCTTGGGCGAGACATTGCACCAACATTTGGATATGTAGCACATACCGATTTTTGTTGTAAAATGTGCCCATGAGTTTTTCAATTTTCACTTTACTGTCAGGGGGAACCATTTGCTCAAGGCAGAATGGGAAATCGGCATGTTCATCATACAAGGATGAGGGATATTCAATATCCACTTCTAGCACATATCCACGGCCTGTTTCTTGGGTAGCCATGTTCACATCAAATTCTGACAATTGTTTGTCTGTCAGCCAAGCAAACTTCCCATAGGGCTCAGGCTGACTCATGGCGTAACCGCACAAATTATTCACGTCGTAGTACATTACGTACGATTCTGGTTTGTCTGGTGAATAATCAGGCATGTAGACATTGTTCGCTTCGGCATGGCGTTGGATAAGCGACACAAAGCCACCACGAATACCCTTTTCAAAAAATAGAACCATGTCTACATCAGTGAGTAAATTCAATTCCACTTGAGTGTATTTCAAAGCGGCATCGAACGAGAGCCCAGGACTCGTATAATAGTGAGCCGGGTCAAGACCATAAATGTGTTGACACAACTCACGGAATTTTTCAAACATATCGGTGAGCAGCAATACATCCAGTTTTAGGTAATGCAAAGCATATTCACTGAGCGTCTTAATGCCAAACACTCGCCAAAATTGACATGCATGTGCCTAGTCTTCATCGGAAACGGTACTGCGTGTTAGTTTCGAGTAAAATTTATCTTGTGGTGGGAGTTTTCTTTGCTTTAACACGTCCCAGCTGTTGCAAAAATCATATGGGAATATACCTTTCCGAATTCAAAATTGAAATTGCTCAGGATCATTAAAATGCATTCTGGTATTTTGTAATTCCTCCTCATTCAAGCCATTCACAAGGCTGTCTAGCGAGGATGCCATAAACTTAAAGGAATCCAAAAATCGAATGCTAAAGTCGCTCAACCTCCATGTCAGAGCTGTAAAACGCTCATGGTTTTGGGGGATAATGGTAAACGAGCCCTTGTTGACATGACCGAATTCACGAATCAAAAACTGATTGTCATAATTCGCCAGATTGTGGAAAAAGACACTGATGAAACGAGGAGCTGGAAAGTTCAAAATGCATTTACTATGCGCAGCTCCACGAAACTCCCCCGTAAAGTGCGAGTGCTCTCTGACTTTTTCCTGTCCGCCTAAAATAGGCCTTTCACAAATATGGCATGTCGTGGCATGCTCATACTACTGCTGCTGTTCTGGAGATAGGCTCATGGGTACTGGGTGGTCCAGTAATTCCTGTACATGGTCGGCCAACTGGACAAGTTCATCCAAAAACCATCTGGCACAATGTGGCCCCTCACGGTATTTGTAAACGGATTGTATGGGGTCATAGGCACACACCACATTAAATCCTATGGCAAAGGGGTCATGTTTTTGAATGGGTGTGGTTGAGCTGATGGTGGGATCTGGTTCACATCCCGCCATGGGTGTGGTGAGAGCATCAAAATCTGCGTATACCACATAGGGAACAGTGTCACGCTTATGAATGTCCTTAAACTACAACACAGCCTTGTCCCCTTGTGGCAATATCAGTCTCACCACTTCCTGAGAAACACAATCTACCCTATGACGTTTCAAAAGCGTAGGGGTTTTAAAATATTGCAAGCAACGGTCACAATATGTTTCTTATGTTGATCTTTGGATGCTTGACTGCTTAGCAATCTACTCAAGCTTTTAATCAGGCAATAGTGATTCACCTCTCCTACAGATAAATATAAAAGATGAATGTGGTGTCGTTTCGGTTCTTTTGTGGCATAAAGAGGACCCACAATCTCATCACCATCAATGCCATACACCATGAACGAAAAGTCATGGTTGTCTTGTTCAAACCTATGTATCTTGGTTAAGTCCATAGGGAACGATACTCGAGTTAAATTTAATGTTTGTTTTAATTCTTCAAACTTGGCCTTGTACTTTCTTGGCCGAGAACCATTATAGTCTTGTGCTGGCTGCAAATACGCGGCCACAGACCACAGGAAGCAATCATTGTCACGATTCTTTATATTGACCACAGCCTTTTTCAAAGCTATTGCTGGTGGTGTTTTAATATAGCTAGAACCAGCATTCAGCGGGTTGAACTGACAAATGTTGATTTGCAAATGATGAATTTTGTCTAAGGCTAGACCACTCGGTCCTTGTTGCAGTTTATCAAATTTTGATAGCAAGGCATTCACCACGTGGGTTTCATACCACTGTTCCAAATTATGGGCTATGAATAGCTCTTGCATTTTACTGCAAATATAAAATGTCTCTTTATGCTCTACGTCCTTCTTTTTATACAAGAAATCCCACACCAGTTCTGTATTCACCTTTAAAGCCATATGCAACCTTTGTGCTATACAAATTTCAATTTTAAATATTTCAAAACAAGATTCTAAAAATTCTTTGGGAATCAAACTTTTTCTAACATTGACCACACGACCAGAGCGCACACGCGATTTGAAACAACTGTTTAGGGGTTCCCAAGTTAACGTATCCGCAGCAGTAAAAGACATTATTTTGAAAGAACACTCTCACCTGAGTTTTGAGCTGTAGACTGCTTGACAATGATCCCAAACACACACGTTCCAGGTTATCAACAGTTGTCAAGCGTTTTCCAACACTCTAAAAAGAAATAAAATAAACCACCATAAGCATATCAATTCCATATAGTTTATGCATTTCATAAACAAAACAATATCAAACAGATTATATATCAAAAAGCAAATCTCACCTTGACTTGTAATGCTTTGCTTTATTATCGTCTCGTAAGCTAGTGTGGTAATGGTTTCCTTTTCTACCTGTCTGTCTTTTTCTCTTTTTCAATCTCTTTCCCACAGCCACACAACAGTTATACTATACACGTTATCTGCAAACAAATAAATAAACATTAATTGATAACTTTAACAATCAGTAAATAATTGCTTGTAAATATATATAAATCAATAAATATATAAGTGAATAAATATGTACCTACCTCACAACAAGGTAAAGTATTTTCCACCAACACCAAAACTGTTAAACAAGACCAAGTGTTTCACGCAAAGCAGTGTGTTCAAAGGTAGTCACTTAAGTGAGTGTGGAAATGATAACAACATGTCTTTATATATGTTACCTTGCATGTATAATCTTTTTTTTACGCTTTGAACAGTCTGTTATCGGACACGTGGACAGATAACATCCAAGGTGAACACCTGTGCCGGATCAAATTTCACCTGAACTTGCATTTTGTCACGTACGAAGCAAACAGGATGTAACTGGTTTAGCCTACATGTGGTTTCACATGTGTTCACATGCATTTCGCTCTTCCCTGCCACCACGATGGTCAGATTATTTCACCTTCAAGCGTCTTTGTCATTTTCCATTGCACCTGTTGTCAAGTCAGATCAGCGCATTCCAATAAACTCAAATGGCATTCACATCCTGCTCCTCTGCAAGTTTGTTTTCTGTACTCGCTTCGACCAACATAGAATCAAGTTCTCATCACCGTTTACACGTTAAAGATCATCTTCGGGGGGGGGGGGTAAAATATCAGAAAAAACGCACCCTCGCTCTGTCATAAACCGACCCGTCGAAATAGCGATTGATCTATTGAGCACAGCCACCGTGGTCAGCGACAGGCTCGTTGAAACACACACCCAGCAGTATCGTCTCTCTCAAACACCACGCTTCATGAACATTATAAACTGGTAACGGTAAAGAATTTTTTTTCAACATGTATGGCGTTAGGACCATTGTGAATTATTTTTTGGAAAAATATCTACCACATTCGAAAGGGTGGGGGTTAGCCAGAGTCCTAGGACACCTCGTACACGACTCTAGCGTTATTGGTTCGTGAGATATCGGCAAAAATCACAAAAAACACTTGTTTACCCCAAAATAGAGTTTCGATTTTTTTTAACTATAACGAGTGGTCCATAGCAAAGAGGACGTCACTGCGAGTCCTTGTACCCGTCGTACACGCCTCTAGCATAATTAGTTCGCGAGATATAGCAAAAAGTTTAAAATCACGGTTTTACCCCAAAAAAAACCATGTTTGCAGCATTTCACCTTTCCGACACCGACATTACCGTAAAGAGAGCAACAAGACGAAAAAAACGAATCCAAGCACGCCCTCCTAGCATGACTCCTTCCATTCCAAGGTCGCCAGGGGCTCACAACTTCCTAAGTGGCGCAGCTCTCTCATCATCCCACTACTGTCAGATTTTTATCCTAGAGACTTGAAATTTATTTTGGGGGTAGAGGGGGTAGGGACCATTGATTTACGTCAAACAATTTTTTTGTAGAATTGCTAGTTTCCAAAATATAGGATTTTCAAAATTCGAGGGTTTTCAAAAAACATAAAAAAAAAAATATATATTACAAAAAATAAAAGTCATAAAGACCATTCGTTTGAGCCATTGCACAACGTTCTATCATGTTTGGTTTTCAAACTATCACCTACTTTCGAAAACAAAAATTTTCAAAAAAAAATAACGAGTGGCCCATAGGAAAGAGGACGTCAGCCGGAGTCCAAAGACACCTCATTTGTCAACATCCGGCCATGCGTTCAAGAGATATTAATTATTTAACTTGGCTGAGGCTTAGTAGTAAGGGCATGTATGTTCTAGAGTGAAGTAGAATCGACCTACTTATGTTGAAGGTAGAAGTGAATCATGTCATTCCGTACTGAGATGAAATCACATGAATGAATATGGTATAATGGTTAGCGTCAGCAGAAATATATATATATATATATATATATATATATATATATATATAAATAATTATGGATTTACAATCTGTTGAAGTGAAAAACCCAATGGTTATTAACTGCAATCATCACATGTAAATTTTAACAACATTTAACGTGTCATATACCAACTACCCACTTATTTGTCAATACGATTTTGTCTAAGACGATGCCTTACCGTTTGTCAGAAAAATGAATATAATGTTAGAAAATATAACGCACCAGTAGAATGGGTATGTGCCAAAAATTAATATTGAAAATTGTTGACTAATGAGAAGCCATTCATTAATATCACGGATAATTATGTGTTATATAACAAGGAGAACTTCTTCATTGAGGACCTACGGACGAAGAGAGGACTACCATCTACGGACGCCTGGAAAAGACTAATGCAAGAGAGAGTGAAGAAGAGAGATGAAATCTGGCCTGAATTTTACATAACGGAAGCCATGACGAATAGGGTATGGACTGACACCAATCAAGACCTACGACACTTCGTTAACTCGATGACGGTACATGGGTACCACCATAAACTGTGCGTCACCGAGTACTTTCATGACATAGACGTATCCTGTACTTGTAAATTATGTGGTAAACAATGTAGTCGGTACCACGTAATCACATGTAAGAACCGGGGTCCTTCCATTGTGAAATTTTGTGAAGGTGGAAAGTGAAAACATTAATGTATATTCACATTTATTAACCCTATGCACAATTTGTGCTCTGTATTTTCAATAATATAACAAGCTGAACGAGTTCCATAACTGAATAATTAATTAGATTTTTGTGAAATTAAATTAAAAAAATGAATTTGAATAAATTACTGATTTTATTAATTTATGATAATTTTGTTGCTACTGTTATATGAGAAAATAAATAGATTGATCTTGTCTAAAAACGGAAAATCATGATAAAATAAGAATGATTTAATTATTTAATTATATTTTTGAAATATGAGAATAATTTGACGTCATAGTCAAGTGAAACAATTATTAAATGAATGTAAATTATGGGTCTAGAACAAATGCTCAAATAAATCTTCAGATGATCAAATTCTGAGAAATCCTTGCTTAATGATTATACAGATAAACAATAATATTTGCTCTTATGTCTGACAAATATTCATGTTTTTTTTCTTTCAATTACTCAACCCAACGATTATTCAAGATACAGATTTTTGACAGTGAATTATTTTCTTGGAAAGTGAATAATTATAAATAGTGTAAATAGTAGACTGTGGGCATCAGGATGGACAATTCATTTTGACCTGAGCAGCCTAACAGTGTAAATAATTTCTTAATTAGTGACGATGCCAATGGACTATGAATTTTGTTCATCGATCATTATCAGTTTTTTTTTCTAAAGTGTTGATATTTCTATATTGTAATTTGTATGTGCGTGAAAATTCTTTTTCACTCATGGGATGGCTATTTTTGCATTTTAAACTTCATATTTTAACAGCACAGGCTTTCACGGCCGGCGTTCATAATTAAGTTCAAGTTTTTCGGGCTTGTAGGCCGTGGTCCAGTCAGGATATGTCCCGACGTTTCACTGGAAACTGCGTCCGGCATTTTCAAGGGTTCCGCTCCTTTCCTTGGTCAGCAGTGGAATGAGGAAGAGGATTGAAATAATGGGTAACGGTTAGTAGTGGGATATTGTTTCTTGTTGGGTGGATCTTGGCGATTTATTTATTTATCGTATGGCTTTTAGTGCCGGGAGTGTCCGAGGACATGTTCGGCTCGCCTGAGTTTGTAGCTGCATCCAGCGCCTATAGGGTGAGCTACAAGTTCCATTCAATTTTAAGTAATTCCAACGTTCGCTACCAGATATCATTGACACCTAGTGGTGAACGTTGGAACTTTGATAGAGCGTTCCGACGGAATCTAACCTAACAATTTAGTTTCACATAAGTTTAGTCTGTGGAAGGATCTTTAACTTGCTATAATCTATGACATGAGACCACCGGTTTTACTTTCCCTCCGAAGGAAGGCATACTGAAGGATTTCAACGCTCTTAAAAAATCCGACGACTTCGGCCGTGTTTGAACCCGCTATCTTGGGCACAGCAGTTCAGCATGCTACCAACTACGCCACCGAAGCCGCTATCTTGGCAATGAATTAACGGATCAATTTAGCATTGTGAGCCGAGCGTTCTCTGCGCAATCCGGCTAGATAGTCTGGTCTCGCGTACATGTTGCGGGGTGCGGTGCGTGTTCCGGGTTCGGCGACCGAACTTGTGAGGGTCATGTGTTCCCTGGGCGACTGCCGGGCTGTAGCGGGAACGTTCTTCAGATTGACGTGTGCGTGATATCTTGGCCTTGGTGTTCCTAAGGGCCGGGATCCATGTATTACGCACACGTTCAATTTCTTCCTTTCGATTGAAGTTGTCGGGCTGTTTGAATATTTCTATGGTTTCCCGTTGCAGCCTGGCGTGGTAGTGTGTGGTCGTGGAGAGTATCTCCGTGTCTCCGTACTGTACATCGTGACCGGGCAAGAGAGAATGCTCAGCGACTGACGATTTCTCAGTTTGACCCAGGCGGCTGTGACTGTTATGTTCCTTGAGTCTGGTGGTCACGCTTCTCTACACGCAGGAACTTGGGTACGACTGACCGGGACCTCATGTCAGTACATCTCCGACTCACGTCTACGCTCTCAAGCTAGGATTGGGACAACATCGACTACATCACGCACTGTTCTATGCGCTCCACCTTCGACCAGTCGACGAATCTCCAGAAAAAGACATTTGAGCTATGTCAGGACCTCAAGACTATAACTGCATCCACATCTGCGTCGGACTCCTCTCGCACTGTAGTAAACCTGACTAACCGTCGTCTATCACCAGGGGGAACTTCACTTTTGGCGAAGGGTCAGAACTTCTCTGTCACCCCATCTTCTGTGCCTGTAGAAGACATTATAAGCAACATCGAGGCTGCCATACACCGTTTACCCAGAGAGCAGGCCGAGGAAGTCCGCTCAGAAGCCTCACGCATCCTTCGTAAAGCTCCAGTGCCCAGCAGTAACCTCACACCTCAAGAGAAGAATGCCTTTAAAACCCTTAACAGGGATAGAAGCATCATCATTCTACCTGCAGATAAGGGCAACGCCACCGTAGTCATGTCATCGGAAGACTACGACACTAAGATCCTGTCGCTGCTAGAACCTCAGACATACCGAACACTCACGAGAGACCCCCCCCCCCCCAAAACACGGATACGTAGAGAGACCAACCGGTTAATCAAGGCCTCTTCACTACCAGACCACGTGAAGAAGGATACATGCAGGAGTGAAGCTCTACCTCCCAGGCTGTAGGGTCTACCCAAAATACACAAGACTGATATACCACTGAGACCTATCATGAGTGCTATCGGCTCTGCAAACTACAGCATCGTCAAGCATCTCTCCACCATTCTACAACCACTAATCGGTAACACTGAGACTTACGTCAGGGATTTAGGCCATTTGGTAGGTGATTACTGAGTACTAACCCTACCTAAGGGAAGATGATGAGAGAGGAAAGGAGGTGGGTTGAGGAGTGGAAACAATTTTAGGCAGAGAGGAAGAGAATCCAATAAAAGTTAATAAGAAAATAATAATTCAAAGATGGATTACACTAGGCGAAGCTCGTGAGGCTGCTAAAGTAAGAGGGAGCTCGGACAGCGAGCAAGTATTTAGGTACTAAGGGGAAGGGTGATACTCTAGCAAGGCAAGGTGTGCCAAAAAGAAAGGACCTAAGCACTTTCCCTTCAAAAGGGTGAGATTTTAGAAAGCATTCTGAAATGCTAAAGGAATTCGAATTTGTAATGATAATTGTGTATCTAGACACTGTTGGACCCCTGACAGGACGGCCGAATGCCCCCAGAGTGGGAAGCCATAAAGCAACTTTATTGATTTTGACAATACTTTTTACTGTTATTAGTGAAAATCTTTTGAAAATACCAATTGTTGCACTTAAAGCAGGCTAAGATTTTACCCAGCAGGGTGCCGACTAAAAGCTTAGAACGGAGGAAACTCTCAGACCTAACTTAAACAAAACTGTAATTTTGAAAGCACAACATAAGTCAGAGAGAAAATCTCTACAAGTAGGAAGCTGGCGGAGCAAGCTATACTTGCCTTAATGATTTGCTAGGATTAGCTGCAACAGCTAAGAGAAACTTTGCAAATGTTGTTACTTGAAGTTTCGTTTAAAACGCAACAAATGGTAAAGCTTTTATTAATGCAAGGATTTTTTTTAAATTCATAAATAGAACTTAAGCTTAGGAGAAGAATCAGGGAAGAGAAGGTACTGCCTATCCGTGATTCTAGCGAGAGAGATAAAGCGAAAAATAATAGATAATTTCTTTAACAATTAATAATAATAATAATAATATCGTATGGCCTTGGGTGCCTGGTGCAAGCTTTGTAATTTGACACCCATAGGGTAGCTTGCATGTCGAATTTCGTTGTTCCTTGAATCACTACGAAAGTCAAGGAGGTTAGAAATCTAAGCTCCTTGAACACTATAGCGCTTTCTAGTAGAGAAATGAGGAACTTTGTGTTGGTGGAAGTTCCCAAGATTAATTTTGCCATCATGAACACGACCTACTGAATTCAAATGGGTTCTTTGACATGCCGGCATGCGTGTCATATTTTTGCCGCCTTTCAAAAATCACTTCCCACGGCCAGGAGCGAACCTGCAATCTTGGGGTTAGTAGACCGACACGCTATCCACTCACCCACCGTGGCAAGCTATTTAACAATTGATAAAGATGTAAATTATTAACAATACTTAGATTCATGATCTTATTTTTAGTTTAAAGCAACAACTTAGCTATTTTAAGCTAAAGTACGAGATTAACAACTTGGAAGTCTGCGACCCCTATTTGTACAAACTACTTACAAGGGTTGTTTAACAAGCTTATAAATAAAAGGTTTTGAACTTTTTGGGTTAATTATAAGATTGCAATTCAATGCAACATTTTGTTAAATGAGTTAGATAGAACACCAAAGAGTAGAATGCCTTTATGGCAAGCGAATAGGCTATAAACAAATAGATTAAATGCCTGATCGTAACAGGAGGAAAAAGAAAATTACAAGCGGAGATTACCGCTATTTTAAGCAGAAGTTAACAATGTGATATGTTCAAAAATGGTCAGGTCGAATTAACGAAGCCTGGAGCAAAATGATTAGGAACAAAAGTTTAATACTTAGAAAGTTAACAATTCCTGAGCTAGCAGGATAAGAAAAGAAAGATTAAAGAGAAGTTTCTACAACTTCTTCTATTTACACAGAATTGAAGAGATTTTGAACTCTAATAGGGCGGGTCACCTTTTGTGAAGCCTGGATTACACAATTAGCTAACTATTTTACAATTAGAAAAAGTAGAACTCCATGGTTTTAGAAGGGAAAAACAATACATATTAAAATGTGGGCTAGCCACATATGCTGACGCAGAATGACTATATGGGACATGGAACAAAGTTGGGAGGGCGCTTAATTGTAAGCGAGGTTTATTAGAAATTTGACTTAAATTTAAATTTTAAATTAATTTTGTTAGTAAAAGGTATTTGGGAAAAAGGAGATAGGAATTCAAAGTTCTGGCCTGTTTTATTGCTCTCAGTCAAACGCGGCGCGGTAAATAGTTGAACGGACACTGTTTTGCACTAAAGTCTGTTGATAGATTGGAAAATGTCACAATTGCAGCACTGAAAGTTCATGGAACGATTGAAACGTTATTGCTGTTTATGGAGAACACTTAGTTTAATTTGAACTTGAATAAGTTTATTGCGTTAGAAAGTTTGTGGGTTGCAGTTATTAGTTTTATTTAACTTGAAGTTCCAGCAATTTGACGGTATTGAGCATAGTTCTTTGCGGTTTCAAGCATAGGTTGAATGGAAAATTCCAGAACCGTAGTGACAGTTAAATGGTGCGGTAATTATCCCTCGAAGGCAAGTTACGTTTTAGAAAGTTATTAATGAGTTTTGGCGAGAATTCCACGGTGAGAGAAAGAATCTCTTTTATATAGTACAAGAAGTACTGATTTTCATGACTGGTAAAGAGCTTTGATAGCTAAGATAAACGATTCCCACGAGGGGCAGATGTTTCACAAGTTTGTGAAATGATAGCACTGCCTATAGCTTTTAGTAAAAGCATTCCAAAAATTATTTAAAACCAATTTAAAACATGTTAAAAGTTTAGTGTAGGTAGTTACTTAACTTGCATGTTGAGCAGGCGATGGTTCCTGGTAGCCGTTAGCTTACATCCAATACCACAACATGGCGGCGATTTAAAATTGTACCTCAGTTGAGAGGAGGTAGCCTCTGAGAAAGGCCGAACTCACACGTTGACGACTCGATAAGAAGTGAGAGCGGACGGGCGAGCGCACGAGATAGCTGGGTGGGCAAAAAGGAAGGGGAAGGGAACAAAAGAGATTATATCAGAATGGGCAACGTTGAAAAAAATAAAACCATTATACAAAAAAAAATCTTCATGGAGGAGTGTCTTCAAGGAGATGTTAGCTGACGACGAAAATGACGCCTGATGGATCGATGTGTAAGTCCTCTTGACTCGAGGAATTTGAAGAACTTCAGTGGGTAGCCACAAGATGCTGCTAGGTAGATTCCATAGAAGATACACATCTAGAACAGACTTTTGAAAAACTTAAGCGCGTGTACAGAGCAAATAGAATACAGAAAGTCGCTGTTGGTGTCTGCAAGGAGGGAAATTAAGTAAATAAAGCTAAGGAAAAAGGCAAAGAGCGGCAAGAGCTAACTCTGACTAAACGTGTATTCTAAGGAATACACCACCATTGTATTCAGAAAATACAAAACATACGTCTGGAACCTGAAGACCGCCTAGTCAGCTTTGACGTAGTATCCCTCTTCACGAAGGTGCCTGTGAAAGAATCCATAAACCAGATTGCCGAGCTCTTCACGGAAGACATCGCTGACTTGTTTCGCCACTACCTCACCGCGAGCTACTTTCTATGGCGCGAGAACTTCTACGAGCAAATAGAGGGGGTTGCCATGGGTAGCCCACTAAACCCTGTGATTGCGAACTTCTACATGGAAAAGTTCGAGCAGTGGGCGATCGAGACTGCACCCCTCAAACCGAAAGTATGGCTACGTTATGTTGACGATACCTTCGTAGTCTGGAACCACGGAGAGGATGAGCTGGAAAGTTTCCTGGACCACCTCAACAGCCTCGACACCAGCATAAAATTTACAATGGAGAAGGAGAAAGACAACTGCCTGGCCTTTCTTGACGTGCTAATCACCAGGAGGGGCACGCCGTATACCGGAAACCCACACACACCGAACAGTATCTACACAAGACATCTAATCACCACCCCCGACAGAAACACGGAGTTATAAAAACATTGGTAGACCGTGCTAGGAGAATCTGTGAGCCATCCAACCTCAACCAAGAGCTGCAACATATAAAGAGGGCCCTATGCGCCAACGGATACAGCAATAAGGAGATTGAGCGAGCCTCTCATCCCAGGCGCCGGAGCACGAGGAAAGAATCTGAGGAAACTCCGGTGGCCACCACATGCCTGCCGTACGTGAAGAAGGTGACGGACAGGATAGGCAAATTACTCAAGACCTATGGGGTGAAGACCGTCAAAATCCGGGACTTGCTGCGATTTGCTAAAGACAAGCGCCACCCACACTCCACTGCAGGTGTCTACAGAATCCCGTGTTCCTGTGGGCAGGTGTACATAGGAACGACGAAGAGGAGCGTGACCACCAGACTCAAGGAACATAACAGATACAGCCGCATGGATCAAACTGAGAAATCGTCAGTCGCTGAGCATTCTCTCTTGCCCGGTCACGATGTACAGTATGGGGACACGAAGCTACTCTCCACGATCACACACTACCACGCCAGGCTGCAACGAAAAGTCATAGAAATATTCAAACACCCCGACAACTTCAATCGAAAGGAAGAAATTGAACGTGTGCGTAATACATGGATCCCGGCCCTTAGGAACACCAAGGCCAAGATATCACGCACACGTCACCCTGAAGAACGTTCCCGCTACAGCCTGGCAGTCGCCCAGGGAACACCTGACCCTCACAAGTTCGGTCGCCGAAGCTGGAGCACGCACCGCACCCCGCAACATGTACGCGAGACCAGACTATCTAGCCGGATTGCGCAGAGAACGCTCGGCTCACTATGTTAAATAGATCCGTTAATTCATCACCAAGATCAACCCAACCAACAGTCATATTCAAGCAACAATACCCCACTATAAACCGTTACCCATTATTTCAAGCCCCTTCCTCATTCCACTGCTGACCAAGAAAGGAGCGGAACCCTTGAAAATGCTGGACGCAGTTTCCGGTGAAACGTCGGGAGATATCATGTCTGGACCACACCCTACAAGTCCGAAAAACTTGTACTTAATTCATATTTTAATTGTAATAAAATGAGTTATTTTAGAAATTGTGATATTTTCATTTCTACCTTCTAACATTATTGTTGTATCGAACCGATAATCAGTGAAGCAAGTTAGATTTTGTTTAATGTTTTAAATTTCACCCAATTTGGCGCCCTGAGAATTTTTGAGTCTCGTGCTAGCTGATTTTCGGTAACGTGCATATGTGGTCGTTGGACTTCGGTCTGAACGGGCACAGTAGTGATACCGCCTCTTTTGTAGTTTGATCCCTAACTCATTTCCCACAATTCCCATTTGACTTTGAAGCCACAGAAAGATGATTCGAGTGTCAGCGCGGCACAACCCTGCTAGTAGGTCGTGGATTCGCTGCACTAGGGTGTGTTGCGGGAAACATGTAGCAATTGACTGCAACGAACTCAAAGAGTCGGTACACACGAGCAAGTGGGTTCGTGCATCCTGTAGAGCAAACTGCAGAGCTCCACAGTAATCACACTACAGGCCTCAGGCAAAGAGATCTTGGTATTTGCACCATCAATAACGTAAGCACAACCCACTTTCTCGTCCACCTTCGAACCATCCGTGTATAGAATACCAGCATCCGGAAATTGGTGTACTATGCTGTGGAAGTGCCTCCGGTAAACGGAGGCATCCGTGTTCACCTTAGGACCTCGGTGTAGATCTAACCCAATTTTCGGATGCGGGACTTGTCACAGAGGCACCTCGTTAGGTGTCCGGATCATACAGGGACCTACTGCCATTTCTATTTCATTACACGAGCCATTGAGTCCAATACCAACCGGCCGAGTGGCACGAGGATGGTTGGCGTACCTCTGGTGGATTATTATTATTATTATTTATTTAGCGTATGATGCATACAAGGCAGTAATTAATATATATAAATTAACCAAATAGACAATTTTCAGCATTAGGACCCTTCATATATGGGCTGCCAGGTCACTAATCCATTCAAGTGCTTGTGGAGTGACTTCATGGAATTCTTCTAAGGTTCCAGAGTACATATATAGAGGGCATTCCTGCACAATGTGCTTGATGGTTTGCACTTCTTATCCACATTCACAACGAGGCGAGTCTATCCAACCCCACTGTTCCAGTTTGAGCAGTGCCACATCGAATTCTGTTGAGACGGGACCAGACAGCTCGACGGAAAGGAATCCATGTAGTTTGATGGTAAGATCAAGTACTTCAATTACCGGTAGGCTACGAAGTGGAGAGGTAGACCATTCAACTTTCCATGTATTTTGGCGGTCGAACGGAGCTGAAGTAAGTTCCATAGACGTCTTGTAGCCTGGTTTCCGTGATTTCAATCTGGATGTAGAAGGTTGATTGACCTCTTGGTGGATTGGGAGAAATGCATTACCCATAATTCTGCGCCAATGGCGGGAAAGAGCTTGCTGTTTCCTGTTCTAAGGAGGAACTATATTACACAGTACAGGTAGCCACTGTGAGGGGGTGCAATGTAGAAGGTGATAAGTTTGGTCATGGTGTTTTGCTTCCGAAAGCATTTGAAAGCACGTCGACGATCTTTAATGGCTGCCGCAATCTCGGCTGTCCACCAAGGGACAAGCTTCTGGCGGGAGTTGAGGAAGGTGTTTCCTCTGCCGCAGCTAAAATACCATTCGTTATGTGAATGGTATGATCATCGACACTCTCAGAGGTGTCTTCGGCAAAGACCGCACGTGCTGTGAATTTTGGCCAATCAGCCCGACGGAGAAGCCATCGATTTGGTAACTATATGGCTCTCTGGTTCGGAAGAGTAACGATAATCGGGAAATGGTCACTATTACAAACGTCGTTGTGTACAACCCACTGTAGCAGGGGAACCTGAACACTACTGCACAAGGTGATGTCGACACTTGTATAAGTGCCGTGTTCAATAGAGAAGTACGTAGGTTCTTCTGTGTTCAACAGACACAGGTCCAGCCGCCTGATCAGTTCCTCAAAATCTATCCCACTACCGTTAGTGGTAGTGGAGCTCCAGATGGCGTTGTGGGCATTAACGTCTCCCAGAAGGAAAAAAGGAGGGGGAAGCTTAGAGAATAGATCCACCAGCTGGTTGTAATCCAGTTGATAATCAGGTGGGATGTACACGTTGCATACTGTTGCCATTACTGGCAACGACGTACGAACTGCAACTGTTTCTAGCTGAGTACGCTGGGGCACCTCTTCACTAACGAGGCTAGAGTGGACAAGAGTGTAGACGCCACCGGCGGTCACAGCTCCATCCACTCGGTCTTTAGAGAAGAGTTTGAAGTGACGCATTCTTGTCTCATGTCCAGGATGAAACCTGGATTCCTGAAGACAGACAATGGTGCCGAAAATGAAGGTATTAGTTGACGTAACTCAGCGAGACGACCAGAATAGTTATTACAGTTCCATTGTAAAAGTGCCATGGTGTGGACTTAAGTAGAAGTTGGTCTTCTACTTACACTTGACCGTTTGTCACCCTTCCCCATCTCTAGGTGGAGATGATGAGGGCGGAGAGCACACCTCAATCTCCACATCTCCGTCCAAAGACAAAAAAAATGGAGGGGCCGCTCTCTTAGGTGGCACGACGTCGTCGTCGGACTTCACCAGTCTCGCTCTTGGGAAAGAGCGAGAGCGGTGTCGAGGGACCTTCATGGTCCGAAGACTGATGTCCGTCTCCGATAAGTCCCGAACATTTTTATTTCTTGATCAGTGCTGACGTCTATTAGGGGAAGTAGGTAGTCCCTTCCCCACAGACGCCAGTTCCTTGCTAAACATGGCCGCTCCTGCTGAAACCACTCCACTGGTGGTGGTGGGAGCTGGATGTCTAGCAGATACCTGAGCAGACCTGTCTGCGGGAGAGGAAGAGAAACGGTGCTGAACCGTTTTTCTTTCCTCCGCCGTTCTTTTTCTTTTTTGTATGGGAGTTCCCCCATACGGACGGGTTTGACTTCAGCCGGCTTCGCTCCCTTGATGGTCGTGGGAGTGGAAATGCCAGCAGAGACAGTAGTCACCCCGTCGGCAGGAGGCCGAGAGAGACGGCGATGCACCATCTCTCTCTTCTCCACTACAATTTTAGTCATATCAGGTGGGGAGGATGAAGGTCGGCAAAGTCTTCTTTTCCCCCTTAGCAGGGGAAGACTTCTTTGCCGACTGTTTCGGAGAAGAAGCGGACTTCTTCTCCGGAGGCACTGGATTGGATGGTTTAGCCAGTGCCTTTTCGACGATTGCCGAAGAAGGTTCTGGAAACTTTGGGCTAACAGCGCTCGCTGGTACAGCGAGGGGAGATCTTAAAATCACACTAAAACTAGACATCGAGGGTGCTGCACTGGGAACTTTTACGGCAGGGGTGATTGAGGGCATCGCTGCAGCTGCAAACGAAACCCGAAATTCGGATGCGTTCATATCACGGTACCTCTTGCGAGCGTCATGATATGCAAACCTATCAAGAGTCCTGATCTCCTGGATCATGGCTTCCTTGGTGAATTCAGGGCACTGTTTTGACCGTGGAGTGACTTCCTTGGCAGTTGGGACATATCGGGGGAGGCGTACACCTCTCACCCTCATATGTCCCATTGGCACACTCTCTACAAACGGTATTCGCAGTACACCTGGCGGAAAGATGCCCGAATTGATGGTATTGGTAGCAGCGCATAGGTGGAGGGATGTAAGGTCGAACGTCACAATGGTAGGACGTGACCTTCACCTGCTTAGGCACCACATCAGTAGGGGGATGGTAGGGGTTCTGCCCCCCCCCCCCCCCCCCCACCACTACTCCCAATGCGAGCCGATAACTCCCGAACCCGTGGTCGGAGATTCACGAATGAAGTGTCGTTGGACTCGGGATGACGGGGGCTTTGCTATGGACCACTCGTTATATTTTAGAAAAAAGTTTGAATTTTTTCGTTTTCGAAAATAGGCTATAGCTTGAAAACCAAACAGGATAGAACGTTGTGCCATGGCTCAAACGAATGGTCTTTATGACCTTTATTTTTTGTAATAAAACTTTTTTATTTTTTATATTTTTTTGAAAACACTCGAATTTTGAAAATCCTATATTTTGGAAACTAGAAATTATACAAAAACGTTTGTTTGACGTAAATGAAAGGTCCCTACCCCCTCTACCCCCAAAATAAATTTCAAGTCTCTAGAGAAAAAAATTGTGTGTAGTAGTGGGGTAAGGAGAGCGCTGCTCCACTTAGCAAGTGGTGAGCCCCTGCGACCTTGGAATGGAAGGAGCCATGCTAGGAGGGCGTGCTTGGATTCGTTTTTTTCGTCTCGTCGTGCTCTTTACGGGAATGTAGGTGTCGAAAAGGTGAAAATCTGGAAACACGGTCTTTTTGGGGTAAAAACGTGATTTTAGACTTTTTGCTATATCTCGCGAACCAAGTATGCTAGAGGCGTGTACGACGGGTCCAAGGACTCGGAGTGACGTCCTCTTTGCTATGGACCACTCGTTATATTTTTTTAAAAAATTGGGATACTCGATTTTGGGGTAAACACGTGTTTTTTGTGATTTTTGCCGATATTTCACGAACCAATAACGCTAGAGACGTGTACGAGGTGTCCTAGGACTCGGGGTAACGCCCCCTTTCAAATGTGGTAGATATTTTTTCCACAAAATAATTCACAAAGGGCCTAACGCCATACATGTTGAAAAAACGTTTTCTTTTTCTTTACGTGTTTCAAATGTCCATGAAGCGTGGTGGTTGAGAGAGACAATACGGCTGTGTGTGTGTGTGTGTGTGTGTGTTTCAACGAACCTGTCGCTGACCAAGGTGGCTGTGTTCAATAGATCAATCGCTATTTCGGCGGGCCGGTTTATGACAGAGCGAGGATACGTTTTTTCACACTTTTTACCTTTAACGTGTAAACGGTGATGAGAACTTGGTTCTATGTTGGTCGAAGCGAGTACAGAAAAACAAACTTGCAGACGAGCAGGAGGTGAAGGTCATTTGAGATTATTGGAAGGCGTTGATCTGATTTGACAACAGGTGCAATGGAAAAATGATCATCGTGGTGGCAGGGAAGATCGAAATGCATGTGAACATGTGTGAGATGACATGTACGCTAAACCAGTGACATCCTGTCTTGCTTCGTACGTGACAAAATGCAAGTCCATGTGAAATTTGATCTACCGCAGGTGTTCGCTTGGGACGTTATCTGTCTACATGCGCGATAACTGTTAACAAGTTACATCCTGTCTTGCTTCGTACGTGACAAAATGCAAGTTGACGTGAAATTTGATCTACCGCAGGTGTTCACCTTGGACGTTAGCTGTCCACGTGCCTGATAACAGAATGTTCAAAGCGTGGGAAAAAAATAATTATACATGCAATGTGATATATAAAGACACGTCGCTGACATTTCCACTCGCACTTATGTGACTACTTTTGAACACGCTACAGCGTTGTGTGAAACACTTGGCCTTGTTTAACAGTTTTGGTGTTGGTGGAAAATACTTATTCTTGTTGTGAGGTAGGTATATATTTATTCATTTATACATTTATTGATTTATATATAAATACATGCAATTATTTATTGATTAGGTAATTAATGATTTTATTTATTTATTTGTTTGCAGATAACCGGTATAGCCTACTTGTCGTGTGTGTGTGTGAACGATATTAAAGAAAGAGAGAAAGACAGACAGCTAGAGAAGGAAACCATTTCCACACTAGTCCGTGAGACGGGAATATAGCAAAGCATTATACGTCAAGGTGAGATTTGTTTATATATATATATATATATATATATATATATATATATAACCTGTTTGATTTTGTTTTGTTTATGAAAGGCATAAATTATGGAATGGATATACTTATGGTGGTTTATTTTATTTCTTTTTAGAGTGTTGGAAAACGCTTGACCTCTGTGAATAACCAGGAACGTGTGTGTTTGAGATCGTTGTCAGACAGTCTACATTTCTAAACTCAGGTGAGTGTGTTCTTTCAAAATAATGTATTTTGCCACTGCTACCGATACGTTAATTTGGGAACCCCTAAATAGTTGTTTTAAATCGCGTGTGTGCTCTGGTCGTGTGGTCAATGTTAGAAAAAGTTTGATTCCCAAAGAATTTTTAGAATCTTGTTTTGAAATTTTTAAAATTGAAATTTGTACAGCGCAAAGGTTGCATACGGCTTTAAAGGTGAATACAGAACTGGTGTGCGATTTCGTATATAAAAAGAAGGACGTAGAGCATAAAGAGACATTTTATATTTGCAGTAAAATGCAAGAGCTATTCATAGCCCATAATTTGGAACAGTGGTATGAAACCCACGTGGTGAATGCCTTGCTATCAAAATTTGATAAACTGCAACAAGGACCGAGTGGTCTAGCCTTAGACAAAATTCATCATTTGCAAATCAACATTTGTCAATTCAACCCGTTGAATGCTGGGTCTAGCTATATTAAAACACCGCCAGCAATAGCTTAGAAAAAGGCTGTGGTGAATATTGAAAATTTTGATGATGAATGTTTTCTGTGGTCTGTGGCTGCGTATTTGCAGCCAGTTCAAGATCGTCATGTTAACAGACCAGCAAAGTACAAGGCCAAGTTTGATGAATTGAAACAAACGTTAAATTTAACAAGAGTGTCGTTCCCTATGGACTTAACCGAGATCCATAGGTTTGAACAAGATAACCAGGACTTTTCGTTCATGGTGTATGGCCTTGATGGTGATGAGATTGTGGGTCCTCTTTATGCTACAAAAGAACCGAAACGACATCACATTCATCTTTTATATCAGTCTTACGGAGAGGTGAATCACTATTGCCTAATTAAAAGCCTGAGTAGATTGCTAAGCAGTCAAATGTCTAAATATAAATGTAAAAAGCATATTTGTGATCGTTGCTTGCAATATTTTACAACCCCCATGCTCTTAGAACGTCATAGGGTAGATTGTGTTTCTCAGGAAGCAGTGAGATTGATATTGCCACAAGGGGACAAGGCTGTGTTAAAGTTTAAGGACATTCACAAGCGTGACACTGTCCCCTATGTGGTATATGCAGATTTCGAAGCTCTCACCACACCCATGGCGGGATGTGAACCAGATCCCACCATCAGCTCAACCACACCCATTCAAAAACATGAACCTTTTGCCATTGGATTTAATGTGGTGTGTGCCCATGACCCCACGCAATCCGTTTACAAATACCGTGAGGGGCCAGATTGTGCCAAATGGTTCTTGGATGAACTTGTGAAGTTGGCTCATGATGTACAGGAATTACTGGACCACCCAGTACCCATGAGCCTATCTCCAGAACAACAGCAGCAGTATGAGCATGCCATGACATGTCATATTTGCGAAAAGCCACTGATCAATGCTGAAGACACCGTTCGTGATCACTCGCACTTTACGGGGGAGTTTCGTGGAGCTGCGCATAGTAAATGCAATTTAAACTTTCCAGCTCCTCGTTTCATCAGTGTCTTTTTCCACAATCTGGCGAATTATGACATTCAGTTTTTGATTCGTGAATTGGGTCATGTCAACAAGGGCTCGTTTACCATTATTCCCCAAAACCATGAGCGTTTTACAGCCCTGACATGGAGGTTGGGCGACTTTAGCATTCGATTTTTGGATTCCTTTAAGTTTATGGCATCCTCGCTAGACAGCCTTGTGAATGGCTTGAATGAGGAGGAATTAAAAAATACTAGAATGCATTTTAATGATCCTGAGCAATTTCAATTGTGCATTCGGAAAGGTATATTCCCGTATGATTTCTGCAACAGCTGGGACGTGTTAAAGCAAAGAAAACTCCCACCACAAGAGAAATTTTACTCAAAACTAACACGCAGTACCGTTTCCGATGAAGACTATGCATATGCATGTCAAGTTTGGCGAGTGTTTGGCATGAAGACGCTAAGTGAATATGCTTTGCATTACCTAAAACTGGATGTATTGCTGCTCACTGATGTGTTTGAAAAATTCCGTAACTTGTGTCAACACATTTACGGTCTTGACCCGGCTCACTATTATACGAGTCCTGGGCTCTCGTTCGATGCCGCTTTAAAATACACTCAAGTGGAATTGGATTTACTCACTGACGTAGACATGGTTCTATTTTTTGAAAAGGGCATTCGTGGCGGCTTTGTATCGCTTAACCAACGCCATGCTGAAGCAAACAATGTCTACATGTCTGATTATTCACTAGACAAACCAGAATCGTACTTAATGTACTATGACGTGAATAATTTGTACGGTTACGCCATGAGTCAGCCTTTGCCCTATGGGAAGTTTGCTTGGCTGACAGACAAACAAGTGTCAGAATTTGATGTGAACATGGCTAGCCAAGAAACAGGCCGTGGATATGTGCTAGAAGTTGATATTGAATATCCCTCATCCTTGTATGATGAACATGCCGATTTCCCATTCTGCCTTGAGCAAATGGTTCCCCCTGACAGTAAAGTGAAAACTGAAAAACTCATGGGCACACTTTACAACAAAAATCGGTATGTGCTACATATCCAAATGTTGGTGCAATGCCTCGCCCAAGGCTTGGTGTTGAAGAAAGTCCACAGGGGTATTTCTTTTGCTCAAAAAGCATGGCTTGAGCCATACATGCGACTCAACACAGAGCACCGACAAATGGCAACACAGCAGATTGAAATTAATTTTTTTAAATTAATGAACAACTGCATCTATGGCAAGTCTATGGAGAATGTCCGCAAATACCGTGACATTAAATTGGTGAATGTCTGGGAGGGGCAGTGGGGTGCCCGGCGGTACATTGCCGAGCCAAATTTCAAATCGATCAAAATTATCGATGAGGATTTGGCTACTATTGAAATGAGTAAGACCAGCGTGACCATGGATAAACCCATTTACTTGGGTCAAGTCATTTCAGACTTTTCTAAATCGGTCATGTATCGATTCCACTATGAGTTTGCCAAACGCCATTTTGAGGACGTCTCTCTTTTGTATATGGACACGGACTCATTCATTTACCACATTCGCCACTGCAACCCCTATGACGTCATGAGGCAACATAGTGACTGGTTCGACACCTCTTGCTATAGCGCTGACAACGTGTTTAAGCTGCCCATAAAAAACAAAAAGAAAATGGGCGTTTTAAAAGATGAATGCGGTGATTCCATTATGACGGAATTCGTAGGTTTGGCTTCGAAAATGTATGCTTATCGCACACTCGACTGTAAGGAATCCAAAAGAGCAAAAGGTGTAGGTAGAGCAGTGGTAAAATCGCTACGTGTAAACGATTACTTAGCGGTTTTACGTACTGGCAAAGCTATGTCTCATACACAGTGCAGGATACAATCAAGCAACCATCATTTGTATCTTGTGGAACAGAGAAAACGCACCCTCGCCTCCATGGATAACAAACGTGTGTGGGCTGATGACCTGCTCACCAGCCTACCCTGGGGTTATGATCTCAAGGAGGAGGAGGTGTGATTTCACTGTTTAATCGTTTATGGGATATAGCTTTATGTAACTTGTAGATTTAGTATTTTGTAAATATTGGTTTCTGTCATTGTAAATAGTAGATTTTGTAAATAGTGACAACCCACTTGGACCTTTTGCTCTTTAAAAAGTTCTATGCAACCTTATTTTTTTTAAATTTTTTGATTGGTAAATAGTTTGATTCTTTTAACGCTGTACAAAGTTGAGTTTTTTGTAAATATGAAATAAGTAAGATTTTAGTAACTTTAATAACTAGTATTTAATTATTTTTCATAATTTGATGATGATGATGATAATTGTTGTTTTAAGGGGCCTAACATCTAGGCTATCGGCCCCTTATTTTTCATAATTTAAATGATAAACTAAAAAGTTCTTTTGGGATGAGTAGGCATGTCGAGAATGTGCTTTTGGAAATAAATAAAGTGGTTGTGTTTGTTCCCAAAGACAGGTGTGAATGTATGAGTGGAGAGAGAAAGCTGATGTATATGGTTGACCAGAGCAAACACGGTGAGGTAGGGTGGGTGGGTGGGGAGGGGGTAAATGGTCACTTATATACTCATTTTGTTTTAAATAGTTTCGTTTTTTATTGAAATGTGGCAGTCAAAAGACATTATTTTTGTAAAAACAGTCTTACCTGCAGTAGTTGTAGACCTCGACGTTTCTCCAAACACACATCAACACATTGCAGTATTATCAAGGTCAAGCACTCGCATCAACATCATTGTCAAATCTCAACTTTCGACATACACCAAATGGAAAAAATATGAAAACAGCAAAATGGAAATTCCATGTTTCCATATCACCAAAACAGCAAAACTTAAAACGGACATTTTTAAAAACTGGAAATGGCCATGTGTGAAATTTGAAAATTCAAAAACTTCAAACGGACATTGTTTAAAATGTGTCATCAGCAAAATGGAAAAATCCATATCATCAAAAACGTTAAACTTGAAACGAATGTTTTCAAAAACTGTAAATTGCAAAATGATAAATGACAGTGTGTGGAATTCATCATGTGTGAAATGTGTAAAATGAAAAAATCAGCCATCAACATCACGATTTCTTAAAATTAAAAATAACAAAACATCGTGCTCTGGAAAACTTTTGTTTTTATTTCATAGTCATAGTGAATTGACAAAAGAAAAATAGAATACAAACAAATCCCAATTCCTCACTCCTCAATGTTTATGTCCATGCATCATCAACTTTCCTTTCATAGCACTCATGACAATCAGGGCTGCCATTCTTTCACCCACTGAGGCATCATTGGATGTGAAACGTTGTTTAGCTTTCTTCAATAACAATTTATCTGCCGCATGTCTTAAACCAGGATGACTATGGCGATAAGAAAGGTCATGTTCCTTGCATGCTTGATCCAAAAGATTAATGGGTACATCACCACGTTGTAAACGTTTTTCGAGACGAGTTCCAGGGCCACAAAAACGATAACCTGGAAGATGGATTTCGAAAGGTAAGTATTGAATCACTTTGTCAATGACGCCATTGCCAGTACAGGTCTGGCATATCCTTTTCCATCGATGGTAAAAAGGTTTGGTCTTCCTCCTCCTCTGTGGACGATGTTTGTGTTTGTTGTTGTTGTTGTTGCTTTTTCTCGCCATGACACCCGTGGAATGATTCAACAAAGTCCTTACATGGACTTTTATGACCGTGATACAGTTTCACTATCTGGCAAGTCGCACACTGACGCATAGACGGTATTTTTGCCATGGCCACTTGCTTATGGTGATCGTAATCCGTACAGGGTTGCAATTCACTCAACACAGGATCTTGAGTCCATGATTTTGGTACATGTTGCCAGATTTCTTTGACCGCGTTGGCGGCCACATAATAAATGAACGACTTGGGCAGCGCCAAGAGTTCCTCTTTGGTAAAACTGTCTAGTTTCTTTTTGCACACAAAGAACTTGCCGATGGCTTTGTCCGTAGCATTGTCTTTCTCCATGGTATCACGTGCTGTAGATGTTTACACGTCGCTTGTAGAAATCTCACTGGCGTCATTCACAGGTAAATCATGAGTTATAATTTTGTTCAACAACTCCCAGCAGGCATGGGTGGTTAACCAATGAAAGAGATGCCTCGCATGTGATAGGGCTGTATGGGTAATGTTGCCACAGGAACAAGTATCCATGAGCGTTTGCAGGGAGGGACAGCCCAACTCCATGAGGTCGATACATTGGCAGTAAGACGCCAAAAATGGTTGCAACCATTGACGTTTTTCATTACCTTTCACAAATACCACATTGGCCGAGGACAAGTGTGCTTTCATGACCACGTCCAAATATTTATAGGAAATGGTTCCCTGATTCCAGTCTAGTTGCCTACGATTTTCAATCCACTGGGTTTGTTTACGGTCTTTTTCACACAACAAATCAAAAGCATGGGGTGGTTTAAATAGCAAATGCGTAGCTTGTGATATCCAAAACGTGGTACAATCGATCATGGCCACTTGTTGAAATATAAATTTGTTGTCACCAATTTTAAACCCTTGGCAATCCACAATGAGTGTGCGCAACATGTTGACGCTTGCCTGGACCAAGTTCAACTGACGACTGACGGACGATCAAGTGTGATCATGGCATGGACTTACCTGCCATGCTAGTTTCAAAAAAAAGGTTAGGGTAGGACAGGGGGACATGCAAAAATTAGAATTTAAGAATTACATCATTTTATTATCATAACACGTCTTACAGGCTTTTCTCATTTTAGGATAAGGACGATAGCAACTGATACAACAATATAGTCTCTTGTGTTTGTAACGTCCATAACACCGATGATGTCCCAATGTCTCTAAACTAGGCGTTTTTGATGGTGAGCTGCTCACCGAAGCACCATGGATACCATACGGCCCACATGTATCGTAACTTGTTTTATTTTCATCACCCAGAGACACAAGTGAGGAATAGCTTGAATGACAGGGTATATTTCCCACTTTCATTCTGCACAGGTAGGGGCAGGTGGGTGACCAGCGCTGATGTTCCTGCATGGGTTCATCGCCCTCCTGCCATTGGTCTATGATGATGGGACAAAAGGCACATTTCACTTCATCTCTTGTTTTTAAATAGTAGAATCCAGCAGCCGCCAAGGCTTGAGGGTTTATGAAAGGCACTGGCCATGTGGCAAACATCTTGAAACGTTGTTCCTCAGAGTTTAAATTCATGGATGTAACGTCTCTTGAGGCTTTAAAGCAAGACATGACTGAGCGGCTTGACGTGGGATGACCTGTTATTTATACACTCGTCACTTGGTTGGACAGTGGATAATAGTTGACTTGTTTGTGATGAATAATCAAACAGTAGGCCGTCGTATTGGCTGGTACATTGTCATGCGTTTCAAAATCTAGTCGAATGTCGATATTGGATGGCTTGACAGACTCTTCCAGGTAAGAACAGTCAAAAACAATCAGTGGTGCTCTTGCCTTAAACGCTTGGGGTAGTAGCATGGGGCCGTTCTCTTTTTGATAATACGACCATCGAAATTTAGAAAACAAGTCGTACAGGGGGCCAAACTTATTTTTTGAAAAATCAAAATCCAGTCCTTCATAGGGAAACACAGCTCCGTTGAGGAAAAGACGTGCATTTCTCAATTGCAGATGATCAAATTGCGTGGCATCTTTGGTTTGTTGATACTTGCGATTCGTTTGAAAACCCACGATCAGGTAGAGAGGTCTCTCTGTATAGCGAGCTGTTTTTACAGACCAACTGTGTGTGTTGGTGGTGGGCAATAGCGGATACTCATGGAGTGCCCAGCTTCTAAATTCCATGGGTAGAGACATATCTCTCTTTACCATTTTGAGTATGTCCAGTTTTTTGCTATCTTCGAGGGTCACATGGTGGACTTTCCATAGCAAGCGTTGTAGTTGAATTTTTGAATCGATGGGGGCATTGTCGGCTCCCTTGAGTGCATTATTATCACTCCTGTCTCTCACTAGGTAAAGCACTTGCCTTGCGTTAACCACAATGCTTTGGTGATCTTCGGCAAAGCCTAGAACCAGTTTAAGAGGTAAATATCCAGTAAAGGTCCCATCGGTGTGTACCATCCAGTCATTGGTCGAGTCAGGACACCAACCTGCCATGCAAAGTGTTTTACCTTCTTCCTCACTATAAGAGGGGTATAGTTTCATGACACTGGAAATGCCCACATTTCGAGTGCTATCCACCACGATATCGTTAATGACATACCGCACTTCAGAAAACAGAAAGGCCAAACCATGGTTGGCCAACTTGGATGTGGTGGGTGTAGAGCCATCGGCTTTGGTGAGCCGACCTTCAATCTGAATAACACTTTCATGCGGTAGGGTGTAAATATCTTGGTTGTTGATAACAAATTGAATTTCATCATTGTTATTGAGTCCAGGTGTTTGAGCTTGATAGGAATGGAGATCAATTCTTACCACTCCTGGTTGCTCCTCGATGTGGTTCGCTATCTCTAGGATAGAATTCATTATGAGGGTTGACGTGGTAACCCAAATGCTGTAAAATCTGCTTGCCTTGAGATGTTAACGTGTATTCACGTGGCAAACAACTAACACTATTCCTAGACGGTGTTGTTGCTTTATACACAAATTTCATAGTGGCTTTAGCACCAACTTGTAAGTCACTGGTGTGGTAGAATCTAGATCAATGAGTTGTTGATCTCTATTGATCAGTCTTAATGTTATATTACTAATACTATCGACAGCCACAGCATGAAAAAGCACCACTGGAGGGTTTTCACGAATAATATACCCATTGGGCGATGTCACAATAAAGTCATAAAGCGAATGCGATGGTTCTTGATTGGTGTACACTTGGCTAATAGTATTACACGTCACCGACACATGATGGTCCTCAATGAATTTCACTTCATGGTCCGATTCATGTTTTTGTTGGGCTCCAACACACGTGGTTTAAATCCTAGTAATGGGCCAATGGAATCGGGGTGTGTTTTAAAGTCAATGTTGAAGGTAGAGAAAATACTGCAGCGATGAGTGTTAGTATTGCCTACAAGTTCAAACTTGTGCGTTCCATCGAGAAATGACTTTAAACCATACTGATTGATCAACACCACATAAATGTGTTCATAAATGTCATCGATCGTGTATCCACCAGAGTTCAGGGTGAGCACGGAATCATCATAGTAAAACTTGTTGTTCACATTTTCACGTATGTTGTATATTCGATTGTACGTTTCAAGAGAAACAAGTCCTAAACCATAGGGTTTTTCACTCAATTCGATAGGCGGGTAAAAGTCTAGGCTGACTTCAGGTCCACGTCCATGCACTGTAAACGTTTTACTTTCTGCCGACATACTGGTGGCGTTTTTGCTTATGCAGCGTCTTATATAAAAAAATTAAACACAAACGTCCACACTGTTGGCTGTTAAACGTTTGCTCACGTTTCACATTATAATATATCTTGATCCTGTTTCCAAAATAGGTCACTAGTTCCATGGGCGGAGGCAAATTCCCAAAACTGTCAAAGTACCATACCATGGATCCCTCTTTGACATAAGCTACATAATGCGTTCCTGGTCCTCGGTGATCATCCAAATTGACAACAGCACATTCCTGTTTCCAGGGTCGTGGGGGTAATTGGTTTCGCATAAACACACCTCGAAAATGAGAAAGCTTTAGTTGTTTAGCATAGCTTTCCACTTGTTGATGCGTCAGGGCATGTCTCGCTATGGCTGAGGTTAATTTTTTTTTTTTTTTTAATATTTCGAAATGGTGAAATCCCAAATCCTTGTTGATAAAAGGCTGGCTTTAAATTGGCATTTCTAGCCCCCATGGCAATCGCTTCCATCGTTTCATTGTGTCGCTGACTTTCTTTGAGTTGTTGCTTGCCCTGCTGCGCGGCTTTAATGGTTTTCGCCACTGCACTGGCACCGCCCAAAAGTGAACCCAGAGCAGCCAAACCAGCAAATAATGCAGGTAAAAATCCAGCTCGTTTTGGGACGGGAATCACTCGCCCTTGGTTTGAAACCTGTCGCCGACGTTTTGGAATAACATGTCTCTGTGCTGCTCGAAGGGCTTTCCTTATGGTCAATACATTATTTTTTCTTTTTTTCTTTCGCAAGGGCTTGTCCTCGAATGTTGTAAGCCCAGGCTTTGCCAAGGACAAAGTCCTTTTTTTAGTCTTTCTCGCTGCATACCTTTGTTTCACCATGATGATAATGACCCACAACCTTTCACAAGAAAGTTTAAATCACAACTAACGTCAGATGGTTATTTCATGGCTGTATATTCCAATTCCACATAAAGTGGGAAATCGTTTATGGTTTTTCCCGCTTGCTTTTCATCCCATGTCAACATGAGATAAAAGGATAATTCGTCACCTGCATTGACCATTTCATGGTCATGGACCAACATCCTATGACCATTTATCTTTATTTGTAAATGGTTCTCATCAGGTATGGCATATTTGATGTGAATGGTTCCATCATAGTGTAATCGATAGTGGCTTAAACCCGAAGCAAGCACATAGGTCAAGTGCTGATCATGGACTAGCGGTAAATGGTTTCTGTCATTCACAGGTTTTTCATTTGTCAGATACACTAAAAACACAGATGGGATAAATTTATAAAGCCTTTTCATTTCATGGGTCACGTAACGCTTGGTACAAACATCGTCTTCGTCTTGTGGGTCTTCCGCGTGAATAATCCGATGATGATTAGCGCTATAGCCATTCACCGTAAGCTGAGGCACTTTGTCATAAAACTCATACACTTTGTTATCCACATACTTTTTCGTAGTAACGTCTGTAGACACTTGAGGATGTTTTACATGGGTTAACCGCTTTCCCTTAAAGTCATAATCTCCCTGTTTTGTGCGTGGCACTACTGACGTATCCACATAGTGCTTATTAGCAGGATCTGTTTCTTGTTTAGGATCATGTATGGGGACAGGCCTAGCTTTGGCCATCAACGCACGTCCAAAGACATCCATCGTCAACCTGTAGTACCAGTCTACTGTTTCTATGACAAGGCTCGGTGTCCTGTATATAGACAGCCTGCTAGCCTGTCTAAGCCTTAGTTGAAATGAAGATTATTAAGCAGCAAGAGTCATTCCCCGTGGGGGACATGGTTTCTCATCTCTGTCCCACATCACGTGAACAACGCCATGGTTCACTGTTTCCATCTTCCATTCGCTGCATCATTGTGGGGCCTTCCGGCTGTGGAAAGACAAATCTTTTGCTAACGCTCATCACAGCGCCCAATGGTCTGCGTTTTCAAAATATTTATATTTTTGCAAAATCTCTCTACCAACCCCTCTACGTGTTTCTGGATCAAGCCATGTCTGGATTACAAAAAGAGAATATGGGTTATTTTACATTTTCCATGCAAGAAAATGTGATTTCACCGGATGAGGTAAAGCCTGATTCACTCATGATTTTCGATGATGTATCCACTGAACGTCAAGGCATCATTCAAAGCTATTTCAGCATGGGTCGTCACAAACATATCGATTGCTTCTATCTTGGACAAACGTATTCTAAAATGTCCAAACAGTTGATTCGTGACAATGCCAATGTCATTGTTTTATTTCGTCAGGACGAGAGGAACAGTCGTCACATTTATAATGAACATGTGAATCCGGATATGACCTTTCAAATGTTTACAGAATTGTGTGCCAAGTGCTGGAACACTCAACGTCATGCCTGTTTAGTGATTGACAAACAAAGTGAACTCAACCAAGGACGGTATCGCTTAGGGTTTGATCATTTTATTGCTATTTAAGGCCCTGTCTCATTCCCCGGCAAGTCATTTGTCAAGACACCATGGCGTTAGCAGAGAGTCAATTGAAAAAGCATATTATTAGAGCAAAAAATACTATTCGCCAAAAGTTTCGTCAATTGAAACAATCACGTGCCAATCATGCTTTGTTTATTCAACAACATTTAGCACCTCCACTAAAAGCCATGTTGAAACCCTCTTTCAAGCCATCTGAAACGCTACCCACCGTTTCACAAGCCACGCAGACGCTGCACGAGGACCCTGAGGAAGAGGAAGAGGAACAGGAAGATTTGACTAGTGTTAGCGAAGTTGAGGATGAGGAGGAACATGTGTTTACGCCTCAAAAAAAGGCCGCACCCCTTGCGGAGTTTTTGAGAAAAAAGAAATCCTTGGCCATGGTCGAAACACCTTGCCCTTCTAGAGCGTCTCCGTTTTCACAACTCTTGGCCACCCCTCAACATAAAGCTCAACTGAAAACCATTTTAATAAAATATTATGGATCAACATTGGAACCCTATTTCACCGATCTATTTATTGGAAACACAGATACCACGTATGGTGTTCGCTATGAGGATGATAGTTTTAACATTGGCGATTCATCCATTAAATTTGCTCGTACTAAAGCTGTCATTAAAAACATCAACTATAAATTAACGCCAGGACTGTTAAAGCTGCTCTTTTCTCGGACCCCCTCTTCCCATGATTATACGTCAGAGGATCTTGACAAATATAAATCCATTTTATTGAATACCCATGCCCACAAAAGACAGTATGATCCCGCTCAACAAGTGAATGCCAATATATCTCAAAAATATAAAAACATCATTGCAAAAATGTTTCCCACCAGTCAAAGTACTCGTCGTAAAGTGTCCGCTTCAGGAGTGACATTTAAACCATTAAAACCCCTTGTGGATGTTACCTACTGGCACAATCCCAATAAGCTCGTCCAGCGGCTACAGTTGTTGCATGCTTCACGTCAAGCTGGCCATACCGGTCACGATTGGGAAATTCAAGAAATTGAACAAGAACTTCGAAATGCCAAAATTATTGTTTAAGCCCTCACCCATTAAAATGGGTATTGCTCACGAGTTGCATCGCCCAGCTAGGCGTCGCTATCCGCGACTCAAGGTGATTTCACGAGGTGTGGATGAACTTTGGCAGGCTGACTTGGTTGAAATGATACCCTATGCAAGCGTTAACGACGGTGTACGCTATATGTTGACCGTCATTGATGTCTATTCCAAAATGGCCTTTGTTGAACCTGTGCGTCGCAAGTCTGGCCCACTAGTTACCAAGGCCTTTTCAACATATTATTCAACACTCCAAACGTCAACCTCAGCTGCTACAAACCGACCAGGGGAAAGAATTTTTCAACAAGGATTTCTCCAGTTTTCTCAAATCTAAGGATATTCACCATTACACCACGTACAGCAATCTGAAAGCCAGTGTGGTCGAGCGGTTCAACCGAACATTGAAAACCCATATGTGGAAAGCGTTTACCGCTCAGGGCACGTATCGCTGGTTGGACATGTTACCTGAGCTAGTATCACGTTACAATGACACCAAACATAGAACGATTGGGACCAAGCCACGTCTCGTAACTAAAAATATTCAGCGATTGGATAAACTGTTTAACCCCATAAAAACAGCCGATCCTAAACGTCACCGACTGAACATTGGGGATTTTGTTCGTGTGAGCAAATTTAAGTCTGCCTTCAATAAGGGTTACACGCCTCAGTGGGGGACTGAACTATTTCGAATTCGTCGAGTCAACTTGGACACTCCAGTCACCTATTTACTCGAGGACCTCAACCATCAACCCATAAAAGGTAGATTTTATCTCCATGAACTTCAGAAAACAGCATTTTCTCAGCATTATCTTGTGGAAAAAGTGTTGAAACAAAAAGGAAATATACTCTACGTCAAATGGTTAGGGTTTAACTCTACGTTTAATTCTTGGATCAATAAATTACATGTTGTGTGAACCTGTGTACTTTTTATTTATTCACACATGTTGTACACCACCTATAGCTCTATGTATACAGCGCTCCGCGCTTCATGCATGTTCATACATGTTTGTCTTTCCCTTTCCTCCTGTGTTCTCTCATACATCATCCCCTCCCCTCTCCCTCCCTTCACCTCCCACCACTGCTGTTTGCAGCTCTTGCCTATCTATTGGTTGTGACATCATTCCCACAAGTTGCATCATACTTTTTACTGATTCAGCGATTCCCACGCTTTGAACATTCTGTTATCAGGCACGTGGACAGATAACGTCCAAGGTGAACACCTGCGGTAGATCAAATTTCACGTCAACTTGCATTTTGTCACGTACGAAGCAAGACAGGATGTAACTTGTTAACAGTTATCGCGCATGTAGACAGATAACGTCCCAAGCGAACACCTGCGGTAGATCAAATTTCACATGGACTTGCATTTTGTCACGTACGAAGCAAGACAGGATGTCACTGGTTTAGCGTACATGTCATCTCACACATGTTCACATGCATTTCGATCTTCCCTGCCACCACGATGATCATTTTTCCATTGCACCTGTTGTCAAATCAGATCAACGCCTTCCAATAATCTCAAATGACCTTCACCTCCTGCTCGTCTGCAAGTTTGTTTTTCTGTACTCGCTTCGACCAACATAGAACCAAGTTCTCATCACCGTTTACACGTTAAAGGTAAAAAGTGTGAAAAAACGTACCCTCGCTCTGTCATAAACCGGCCCGCCGAAATAGCGATTGATCCATTGAACACAGCCACCTTGGTCAGCGACAGGTTCGTTGAAACACACACACACACACACACACAGCCGTATTGTCTCTCTCAACCACCACGCTTCATGGACATTATAAACACGTAAAGAAAAGGAAAAAGTTTTTTCAACATGTATGGCGTTAGGCCCTTTGTGAATTATTTTGTGGAAAAAATATCTACCACATTTGAAAGGGGGCGTTACCCCGAGTCCTAGGACACCTCGTACACGTCTCTAGCGTTATTGGTTCGTGAAATATCGGCAAAAATCACAAAAAACACGTGTTTACCCCAAAATCGAGTATCCCAATTTTTTTTTAAAATATAACGAGTGGTCCATAGCAAAGAGGACGTCACTCCGAGTCCTTGGACCCGTCGTACACGCCTCTAGCATACTTGGTTCGCGGGATATAGCAAAAAGTCTAAAATCACGTTTTTACCCCAAGAAGACCGTGTTTCCAGATTTTCACCTTTTCGACACCTACATTCCCGTAAAGAGCACGACGAGACGAAAAGAACGAATCCAAGCACGCCCTCCTAGCATGGCTCCTTCCATTCCAAGGTCGCAGGGGCTCACCACTTGCTAAGTGGAGCAGCGCTCTCCTTACCCCACTACTACACACAATTTTTTTCTCTAGAGACTTGAAATTTATTTTGGTGGTAGAGGGGGTAGGGACCTTTCATTTACGTCAAACAAACTTTTTTGTATAATTTCTAGTTTCCAAAATATAGGATTTTCAAAATTCGAGTGTTTTCAAAAAAATATAAAAAATAAAAAAGTTTTATTACAAAAAATAAAGGTCATAAAGACCATTCGTTTGAGCCATGGCACAACGTTCTATCCTGTTTGGTTTTCAAGCTATAGCCTATTTTCGAAAACGAAAAAATTCAAACTTTTTTTCTAAAATATAACGAGTGGTCCATAGCAAAGCCCCCGTCATCCCGAGTCCAACGACACTTCATTCGTGAATCTCCGACCACGGGTTCGGGAGTTATCGGCTCGCATTGGGAGTAGTGGTGGGGGGGGGGGGGCAGAACCCCTACCATCCCCCTACTCACATCACCCTCAAAATAGAGGATGAAAGAGCCGGTATCGACACTATCCTCTCCAATTTTCCTGGTGATGCGCCTAATTTTCGTGACGCCTCTCTTCCCCAGATCCCGAATTAGTTCCTTATCCGTTCTCAAAATGAGGTTGCAGTGGAATATTATTCCACGGACCTCATTTAGCGTTTCGTGCTTGGTGACCTAACCGGAATTTCGCCGAATTGCGTGCATTCCAGCAACGCTTCGGTTTGCTGCCAGCTAACAGTATGCAGCAGGAGCTGCCCGTTCTGGAGCTTGGAAATTCCATTAAGGTCTCCGTATTTCCCCTCGATTTCGTCTAAGAAAATGATCGATTTCACGAGCTTAAAATCTCCCTCATCCGTCCTGGTAACTTCCAGGTAGCGAGGAGACCTGTCTACGGGGAATCGCTTGTTAAATTCTTCATACCAAGGTGTATATGACACTGCAGAGAAGGCTTTTTGAGGGGGGGCACCCTGTGTTGTGATTTTGGGGCGCTTAGGCGTCATCCCGGAAGCAACCTCCCCGAATTATTCCTACTCCGAACGAGGGCCATCGCTGTGGGCGCCACCTAGCCAAGGCAATACCTACCTGGCGATAGTAAGTATTGCCCGGGGTCCTAGTGCCTTGCACAGGCACATACTCCTCGGCATGAACAGTGATATATTCGGCGCAAGTATTCGGCCGTGCAGGGACCTCCGTTGTGAGGCGGATACGACTGCAAGTGTACATGGCGCACCCACCTGACGGGATGGGGAATACCGTCTGGGCTTTCTGGCCAGATGGCCACGTTGGTAGCCCTTACCCAAGCATGCACGTTTATTTCTAAGGGTCACCAAAATTGGGACCGCAAAATCGAAATAGACCTTTGAAAAGGCCCCCTATTAGTTCGCCTTTTACGACAGGCAAGGGATAGCGTAGATGAATTCTGCCCTCCCCATCCATAGGGGGTCTTTCAAATCAAAGTCAGTCACGTCAGTCGGTCTTGTCGGCCCTATTAGTCGCCTCCTGCGACAAACAGAGCATACCGTAGGTGTATTCTAACCCGCAACCCACACGGGGGAGATAACGGTTTACCACTTCGTGATTTAGCAGCTAGCGTTCTTGGCTGACGTTCCAGAGGGCCGGTTTCGATTACTGGCTCTGCCAAGAATTTGTAATTCTGGTGTAAGGGCTGGAACGGGGTAAACTTAGCCTCGTGAGGCAAATCTGAGAAGAGGAGGGTTCGATTCCCACCTGAACCATCCTGGAAGTGGTTTTCCGTGGTTTCCCCACTTCTACCCAGGCAAATGCTGGGTTGGTTCCTAACTTAAGGCTACTACTGCCTCTTTCCCAATCATATCCCCAATTTATAAATGAACACACTAGTACAGCCATCACAATAACACACGTTATCACACGAATACCACACACACAGCCAAAAATACACGGTGCTATATGACCGCAATGTCACAGCCCCTAAAATTTGCAGCAACAACAACGACTGGAAAGTCGTCATAAAATGGCCCAAGATCAAAACAAATGATATATCATCAACCATTTTTATTACAAAAATGAAAGTTTTTCAATCAGTTCATCGATGCCAACACAAAATATCGATACTTACCCTTATTAGTAACTAGCTGAAGTACCTGTGCTTCGCTACGCGTCATAAATAAACTAAAATGTGAAGGTGACAGTTAAAACAGGGGATAGGCGAGGTGCTGCGCAGAGGGATATTAAGGAAGGAACATTTTGTCCAACCACACCGTTCGGCGTTCACCGTGTTTTATAGCACGAATTTAGGTTTTACTCGCTAAGCGTTGGAGATGCCTTTCGGATAGAAAATGTAATTTTAAATCTCGTACATGCCATCAAATGTTTGCTATTACTTAGCGTTCACTTTCTATTAGAAATGGAAATATGAAAGTTTGAAACCAAAGGGTGTAGTGACGTCACTAAAATGGTCGCCATCTTTAAATAGTGCAAAGTATTGAAAGCAAAAGTAGCCTATATGTTAAGCAGGTAAATCAGCTACTTCCATGTAAAATTCATGTAAATCGGACCAGTGGTTCTTGCGTGATTGAATAATACACAGACACACACCATCTCATTTTTAGCCTCGCTTCGCTCGTGTCATAGTCGTGTCATATTATTATTCAATGAAATGCAGATTTAACCCCGTTAACACCCCCTTTAGAACCTGAATATCCAAAAATCCCTCCTTAGTAGACTTTTTCGACACACAAAAAACATATCCCCTTCTTCTAGCTTTAATAGTTTTGGTTGGTCGATGAGAGGGAACATCCAAAAATCCTTCCTTAGTGGACGTTTTTCTTCCAGAATTTCCCCCCTCCACATAGGCCCCTTAAATTGGATTTATGAAAAAACGGCCAAACACCTACTTATTTTAATTATTTATTCATTTATTTATTTTTAAGCTGATTGAAACTCGGAGAAAATCAAACTCCTCGCCTAAGACGTTTAAGAGATACACGCTCCGTTAGGAATCTTTCAACCCCCACTTTTCATCCCTTTCACCTCATAATATACACCACATCGAAAAACCATAGACATGTGTCAGCTTATTTTAATGCCAAGCATCACATCCCCAAATGAAACCACTCGAGAGATATTGTTATTCAATGAAATGCACGTTTACCCCTTTAACTCCTCTTTAGAACCTGAATATCCAAAACTCTTTCCTTAGTGGACGTTTTCGACATACAACGAACATATCCCAAATATTTCATGTTTCTAACTTCAATAATTTTGGCTGGGCGATGATGAGTGAGTCAGTCAGGACATTTTCTTTCATTTATTTTTGAGAATTTCACCCCTCCCCATGAACCCCTTAAATTAGATTTATGAAGAAAAAACGGTCGAACACCTATTTACTTATTTAAAGCTGTTTTCCCCCCTGAGTTTAATGAGTGAGTGAGTCAATCAGTTAGGACACTTTCTTTCCTGTTTTTCCCCCGAATTTCACCCCTCCCCATGGGCCCCTTAAATTGGATTTATGAAGAAATGGTCGAACACCTATTTACTTATTTTTAAGCTGCTTTTTCCGCTGAATTTCAAACTTATCGCCTATGTTGAATAAGAGATACAGTACATGCTCCGTTAAGAATCCTTCGACCCCCAATTTTCTCCCCTTTCACCTCATAATATACACCATATCTATACACCCTTAGACATATGTCTGCTTATTTTGAATGATTAGTTTATATGCCGAATATCACATCCCCAAATGAAACAACTCGTGAGATATTGTTATTCAATTAAATGAAAGTTTAACCCCCTTAACGCCCCTTCAGAACATGAATATCCAAAAATCCATCCTTAGTGGACTTTTTCGACATACAACGAACATATCCCCAAAATTTCAAGTTTCTAACTGCAATAGGTTTGCTGGGGGATGATGAGTGAATATCCAAAAATCCTTCCTTAGTGGACTTCTTTCCCCAGAATTTCACCCCTCCCCATGAGCCCCTTAAATTGGATTTATGAAAAAACGATCGAACACCTATTTACTACTTTTTCAAGCTGATTTTTCTCCCTGAGATTCATACTTTTTGCCTCTGTCTTTTAAGAGATACATGCTCCGTTAAGAATCCTTCAACTCTCACTTTTCACACATACACCTCATAATATACACCACATCGAAAAACCCTCAGACATGTGTCTTCTTATTCTTAATGATGAGTTTATATGCCGAGTATCCCATCCCAAAGGAAACCAATCGGGAGATATTGTTATTCAATTAAATGCAAGTCTGCCCCCTTAACACCCCTTTAGGACCTGAATATCCAAAATTCCTTCCTTAGTGGACGTTTTCGACATACAACGAACATAGCCCCAAAATGTCATGTTTCTAACTTCAATAATTTTGGCTGGGCGATGATGAGTGAGTGAGTAAGTCAGGACATTTTCTTTCAATTATTTTTCAGAATTTCACCCCTCTCGTGAACCCCTTAAATTGGATTTATGAAAAAAAAACGGTCGAACACCTATTTAATTATTTTTGAGCTGTTCTTCCCCCCTGAGTTTGATGAGTGAGTGAGTTAGGACACTTTCTTTCCTGTTTCTTCCCCAGAATTTCACCCCTCTCCAAGGGCCCCTTAAATTGGATTTATGAAAAAACGGTCGAACACCTATTTACTTATATTTTAAGCTGGTTTTTTTTTCGCCGAATTTCAAACTTCTCGCCTATGTCGTTTAAGAGATACACGCTCCGTTAAGAATCCCTCAACCCCCAATTTTCACCCCCTTTCACCTCACAATATACACCACATCGATAAACCCTTTGACATATGTCTGATTATTTTAATGATTAGTTTATATACCGAATATCACATCCCCGAAGAAACAACTCATGAGATATCGTTGTTCAATGAAATGCACGTTTATCCCCTTAACACCTCTTAAAAACCCGAATAAACAAAAATAATTCCTTAGTTGACGTTTTCGACATACAGCGAACATATTCCCAAAATGTCATGTTTCTAACTTTAATCGTTTTCGCTGGGCGTGATGAGTGAGTGAGTCAGACAGGACATTTTCTTTCAATTATTTTTACAAGAATTTCACCCCTCCCCATGGGTAGAGCCCTGCGCGGATAAATAAAACGTTATCCGTATCCGCCCCGCATCCGCACGACTGTTATCCGCATCCGCCCCGCATCCGCATGACTTTTATTCGCATCCGCCCCACATCCACATGACTTTTATCCAAATCCGCTGATATTTCAATATTATGATAAATTTATTAGATCAAGCATAACGTGTTAAACCAACACATTTAGACATTTGAGGAGAAAGTCGTTCCTGCTTCATTGCAAGGAACTTCAAGTTGGCATTCCAAGGGACTTCAAGTTGGATGACACTTCTGTTTTCTTGACCTCCGCTTTAGACAAAAAATTGGCTATACTTTTTTGGCTACTTTCGCACTTGTGCCTCAGTAAGTTTGATGCGCCCGATTTGTGTCCTGAGTATGAATACACCTTTTTACAGGTAAAACATCACTATATCGATCACCTTTTCGTTTCCATTGAAAACGTAACCAAATGTCTGTCATATCGTTGACTTGAGCTTTGTTTCACGCGCTATTGAATATTCACCTTGTTTTATTTTAATAGATAGTTTATCCATGTTGGTGAAATGATGTTCATACTCACGGTCGCGGTAATATTCACTACGTGAACTTCTCTTTACGCTTGGAGAAAGGGATTGACATTTGGCCGGAAATTCCAAGTCGGTCATCATCCTTCTGCTTCTGAACCCATCCATGTTCGCATAGTTGTCATAGTTCATGTTGCAATATCACAGTCAACGTGCTTCAGTGACAAGAAGGAAATAAATCTACAGATAAACCTGGATCACGATCTTCCAGGATAGCTCAGATGGCGAAATAGCTGACACGAGGAATGTTAATGATGTCACCACGATGAACTAACAAGCTTATTGACAGCATTATATCTCGTACGTACAGTGTTAATGGCAGTGAGAATTGATCTTGATGAGATGCCAAGACCATCTACTACAAACATACGGTACTTAATAAAATGTAGTTGAAAGCATATGAGTAAAATGATCTTCTCGTGTATAAGTGCAATACGTGCCTGAATATTTCGTACGCAATAGGCTATCGGAGTATTCCCCTTTTAAGCATGAAGCTGTAGATTGGCATATCAAATATGTAATATTAACATAAGTTTGTATTCTAAAGACTATCCGTAAATTTACTCGAAACATTATCCGCAGCGAATCCGCTATCCGCACAGCAATGCAAACTATATCCGCGTGGCGAAAATATTTGCGGATATCCGCGGGTTTATCCGTGGATATCCGCATCCGCACAGGGCTTTACACATGGGCCCCTTAAATTGGATTGATGGAAATAAACGCTTGAACACCTATATACTTATTTTTAAGCTGTCTTTTTCCTCTGAGTTTTGATGAGTGAGTGAGTCAGTCAGTTAGGACACTTTATCTCCTTTTTTTTTCAGAATTTCACCCCACCCCATTGGCCCCTTAAATTAATTTATGAAAAACGGTGGAACACCGATTTACTTATTTTTTAAGCTGATCCTTTTCGCTGAGTTTCAAATTTCTCGCCATGTCGTTTAAGAGATAGGCCTACGCTTCGTTAGGAATCCTTCAACCCCCAATTTTCACCCATTTCATCTCATAATAATACACCACATCGAAAAACCCTTAGACACATGTCTGCTTATTTTTAATGATTAGTTTATATGCCGAGTATCACATCCACAAATGAAACCACTCGTGAGATATTGTTATTCAATGAAATGCTGGTTTAACCCCCTTAAAACCCCTTTAGAACCTGAATATTCAAAAATCCTCCCTTAGTGTATGGTTTTGACATACAACGAACACATCCCGAAAATGCCATGTTTCCAACTTCAATATTTTTGGCTGGGCGATGATGAGTGAGTGAGTCAGGACATTTTCTTTCAATTTTTTTTTCTTCAGAATTTCACCCCTCCCGATGAACCCCTTAAATTTTATTTATCAAAAAAACTGTCGAACACATATTTACTTATTTTTAAGCAGTTTTTCCCCCTGAGTTTGAAGAGCGAGTGAGTCAATCGGTTAGGACTCTTTCTTTCCTGTTTGTTTTTTTTCCTTCAGAATTTCACCCCTCCCCATGGGCCCCTTAAATTGGATTTATGAAAAAACGGTCAAACACCTATTTACTTATTTTTATGCTGATTTTTTCCCGCTGAGTTTCAAACTCCTCGCCTATGTCGTTTAAAAGATACAGGCTCCGTTAGGAATCTTTCAACCCCCAATTTTCACCCCCTTTCACCTCATAATATACACCACATCGAAAAGCCCTCAGACATATGTCTTCTTATTTTTAATGATGAGTTTATATGCCGAGTATCACATCCCCCAATGAAACCAATCGGGAGATATTGCTATTCAATGAAATGCAGATCTACCCCCTTAACACCCGTTTAGAACCTGAATATCCAAAAATCCTTTCTTAGTGAGCGTTTGCGGCCCTTGAGGAAGCTGCATACCAAATTTCATTCCAATCCGTTGGGTGGTTTCTGAGATTTAGTGATGAATGTGTGAGTGAGTGAGTGAGTGAGTGAGTGGTATTTGACAAATATCTAGTAGATAGTGTCAAGTATTTGTTATGCTATACTCGGTTGACAGTGCTGTGTGAGCAATTGAGTAACTAACGGGATTTCAAGTAAAGCTCCTCATTTTCTATACCGGTAGTGCAGAGCGCAACTGGTATCCAGTCGGCCGTGTCTCGACTTGAGCTATGTTGCCATGGAAACTATCTGCCTTGCCATTCCTTCATGAGTATATTTTATTAATTAATTAGCCTTTGCTCGAGTGCAAAAGGGCCGAAATCAGAAGAATGAGAAAGACTATCGAAAATTCATGTAGGCAGCCGTTCCTAAACTATGTGTATGCAAAATTTGGTTGAGATTGGTGGAACGGTGTGGATTTGTATACGGAACCAACCCACCCACATACATACAGACTTTCACTTTTATACAGTGTGGTCCACCCGCCCCTTATTATTTAGTTTTATGAAACCCAACTAACATCACATTTCCCCCGATGGTCGATATTGCTCTGCGCTCTGACTGTGTGACAGCAATGTAATTGGGTCATGGGTCTAGCAAAGAAAAACCGACCTTAAACTTTTCCCCGCCAAATACTATGGCCCATTCTACTAACATAGGACTTACTGCTCTTTGAAATAACACACATACACGTAATACGATCGAATTAATAGCTTACGCCACGTGATCTGTAATAGTAGAGAGTTAAATCAACACCATAAACCGTGATTGAAGACTTTGAGATGGACTTAAACGTTTGAGGTGGGACGGCAACAGTAACTACAGCACGTTTAGTGTGCAGTATCTACCATGTGTTGGTGGCTGAGAGGGTCAGTTGGTCACTAGTCGTGGCCGAGTGAGGTACGTGTGTGCGCGCTGTGTGACCGCATTGGAAGAGTGTACGTTTCCTAATACCGGTGCTTCCGATAGTTCCAAGGGTGTACTGACCTTCCGTGTGTCATTCGGACAATACTTTTTCAAGTAGTGTTCCAGATAGGACAACAAAACCAGAAACCCAGAAAACCCCGCTGAAAATCATGTCCGGATACCAGAGGAAAAACACCGTACGCTGCCAATGGGACAGGCAGAGTTCTCGCCCCACACCAGGAGAAATCCACCGCTGGATTAGCGATACCCTCCGGTTGACTGTCGACCAAGTAGAAGCCATCCAGTTAAATGCGCAAGAAAAAACCATGTACATCAAGGTAATCAGCATATCTACTTATCAGAAATTGCTAAATACTTTTGCAGATCCTATTAAATTTCAGTATGACTCAGGCGAAATGACTAATGTTAAGCTCTCCACAGCGGATTCCAATTTTACCACAGTGCGTATATTTAATGTCCCACTCGAAGTTCCCCCTGAAATTTTCAAATCCGTCCTGTCGAAATATGGCACTGTGAGTGACGTCAGGAAAGAACAATGGTCTTCTGCTTATCAGTTCCCGGTGTATAATGGAATACGTGCAGTCACTATGGAAATCAAACAAGATATCCTCTCCACTGAGACTTTTGGTGGCCATAATGGACAGAAACAGACCTGTTTAATTTGCAATGCTAACACACATCTACGTAACAACTGCCCAAAGAAAATGATTCCCCTCGGTATAACTCCTACACAACAACGACGTGTCCAATACTCGGAAGTTGTGACACAGCAAACGTCACATGAAAACATGCTTATTGATCAGTCAGCTGGGACAACACCAGAAGTGGCCTTGGACACACATGACGCAGAACTGGTACCTTGCACTGAGCAGATCAGCGAGCCACAGAGTGCCCCTGTGCTATCGGCAACCTGTATCGCAGCCTTAGAACCAACTCTGCCGTCCCTACAGGCTGCCACAGAAATTTTGTCTTCACTGCCCCCACCTTCTCTGGTACCTACCGACTCACTTAAGCAGGTTGATCGGGGATCCGAGAACGTATCTAAGAAGATTAAAACAAATGCCTCGATTGCCGTACCAGCCCCGAAGAATCAAACTGGCTCTACAAACGTTCCCGCAGCTGTGAAAAAGAAACAAAATCTTCATTCTACGTCATCTAGGGACCCACGAACGCTCTCAAACGCTGACAGCCGGCCTATGAATGGCAGTCATAAGGAACTATCTCAACCTAATTTGACATAGTGCACCAGTATATTTCTCACCTGTGTCTTTTTTTGTTTTTTGTTTTTTTTTCTCGAGTCCACCTTCCAGTATGTCTAGCACAGCTTTTATACTTCTCTTAATGGCGCAATTTCTCACTGTGGCCACTGTGAATATCAATGTAATAGAATGCCCTCTGAAATTTCAACTGTTGGAGAGATTCCTTCGAGATGCAGACATTGACATTGCCTTCATTCAAGAAGTTGCTATACCCTGTTTGCCCATATCTGCCTTCTACAAACAATACATCAATACCGGTACTACGAATAGAGGGACCGGATTCCTCATAAGACATGATATCCCACTCGAAGGTGTGCTATGTCATCCATCAGGACGCATAATATCTGGACACATAAACAATACCACCCTGATAAATGTATATGCCCCATCCGGGTCCAATAAACGTGTGGAACGGAAAATGTTCTTTCAACAGAGTATACGGCCTCATCTGCACGACGTTAAGGAAAAACTTATTCTTGCAGGGGATTTCAATTGTATTCAACGCCCAGAGGATTCCACTAGTCCATACCAAGGTATCAACCCGGCTCTCAGGACCCTTCTTACCTCCCTACACCTCATTGATGCTGTGGATAGTTTAAGGGTGCCCCTGCCCCATTACACCTGTATAAGTCACAACTCTTCATCACGAATTGACCGCATCTACTTTTCACAGGAACTTATCCAGCCTAGACGATATGAAGTGATACCTGCCAGTTTCACTAACCATCATGCAGTCGTATGTACAATCTCTTACCCCCATCCCATATTTCACATAGGAAGAGGTTATTGGAAACTGAATTGCTCACTGTTACTGGAGGAGGAATGCCAAGATATTTTCAGACAACACTGGACTCGATGGGTCCAACAAAAATGCAAATTTCGCGACTGCGCAGACTGGTGGGATATTTTAGTTAAACCAGGGATCCGCCGTGTCTTTAAGAACATATCCTACCAACGAGGTCGGGAAAGACGGGATACAGTTGAATTTTACTATCGAGTTCTTCGCCAGCTCCAGCAAAGATCTGATGCTGGGGAGCGTATATATGATCAGATTCGGGAAGTTAAAACCAAGCTCCTGTCTCTACAGCAACGAACGCTCGCTCATATAAACGTGGCTTTAAAAGATCGTACAGTGCTCCCGGACGAAAGTGCAAGTGTATACCATATCGCCAAAGGACAACGTGAGCGGCAACGTAAATACATCCACCGCCTCCGCACCAGTACTGGAAGTGTCGTCACCTCCCCTGACGCTATACGTAGTGAAATATCATTATTTTATCAACGGTTCTACGCTAAGGCTCCAATTGATCCACAGCAGATGACCCTATTGCTTTCATCTTGCAGTACCCAACTATCCCCGGACAACAAAACTCTGCTCAGCGCGGATATTACGGATGAAGAGATTCACTCTGTGGTTAAGCACCTCCCAAAAAACCGCTCACCTGGCATTGATGGACTGCCATATGAAATGTATAAACAATTCTGGCCTCTCATTGGCAAATAATTTTGTCATGTCTTGCGTACCATTCTCCAACGTCGTGCTCTTTGTCAATCACATCACGAGGGTACCATAGTCCTCATACCAAAAACATCCTCTCCCATGGCAGTTGGTGACTTCCGACCAGTTACTCTGCTCTGCAGTGATTATAAAGTCCTTACCAAAGTACTTGCATGCCGATTGAAGACTGTTCTACATGATATCATTGGTGATGAACAATGTTGCAGTATTCCTGGAAGAACTCTGTTAACAAACTTAGCGATGCTACGGGACCTACACCTAAAAGCCGAAATGATCCCCACTGAGCCAATGAGTTTTCTCACTTTAGATCTTGATAAAGCTTTCGACCGCATCAGTCATGAATACTTGTACATGGTCTTGCAACACTTTGATTTTCCTGAAATCCTTATTGACTACATTCGTGTGATAAATTGTAATGCTACGTCTCGAGTGCTCGTCAACGGTTTTCTTTCCCCTCTGATTCCAATACAACGATCAGTTAGGCAAGGATGTCCCCTTTCCATGCTACTTTTTGTCATTGGCCTTGAACCGTTCATTCGGACTACCCAGGTGAAGCTACAGGGTTACAAACTGTCCACACATGTTTTTGGCATGTGCGCCTATGCTGATGACGTATCAATATTGATCCGCAATAATGAAGACATCTCCCACATCGATAGCGTCCTTCAGCTCTACCATATCGCCTCTGGAGCACAATCGAACCCCCAGAAAACTGCTTTGCTTCCGCTCAATACTAACTCAGTGATTACCCAACAGCCTGGTTCCGGATAGTAAATGAGGTGAAAATTCTTGGCATTACCTGGAAGCAATCGCTTCTGGACACAGTGCAAGCAAACTGGACTAAGGTCATTGCCAAAGTTAGGGGAGTGCTGATCCAATTTGGTCAAAGAAACCTCAATATAGTGCAACGGGTCATGGTCCTCAACGTGTTTGCGCTCTCTAAAATATGGTATGTCACACAACTTTTCCCACTTCCCAAAATGTTTGAGAGCCAATTGGCAAAATATACAGGTTGGTTTATATGGCAAGGATTTTTGTTCCGAGTACAACGGGAACAGCTGTATCTCCCATCCCGGCAAGGCGGGCTAGGGCTAACAGCTCATGGCATGAAATGCCGTGCACTCCTCTGCAAGAACGATATCACCATTCTTTCCCAACATGACACTTTTACGAAAGCGCTATACAAAGATATTCGAAACACAGCCCGTGGTTGTGATAGAGCTTTGCCGAAGATATTTAGGGACCATCAACAGCACCTTCTGGAAACTGTTCGCCAAATGCCTTCAGGGACTGTTCCAACGACGAAAAGTATTTATAACATGTTGCGGCAAGTGGTACACTCCAAACCGCGAATCGAGGCCACCACCCTCTACGTCCATTGGCCCACTGTTTGGAAAAATTTTGGGGCTATGACCATTTCTTCTGCTGTACACTCCCATGTTTTTATCTTCCTCAACGATCTCATCCCAACCGCTCTACGGCGATATACCATCCGTCTTGAAGCTTACCCATGGTGTACTATATGTGGTCAAACTGATACGGCGATACACCGCTTCACATCATGCACGCGAGTTGCCTCCACGTGGCTGTGGTGTAAGAGAAAAGTATGTCAACTATTAAATGTGCCCACGGATGACCTTGATGACAGGAAGTTGATTCGTTTGTCGGTGACCGCCTTCCCCCAAATTAAACAGACTGCCATTGTGTGGATAATGGGCCAATATGTACACTTCGTGATGGACAATGATCAACATTTCTCGTTCCTGGATCTCAGGTATCACCTGCAGAAAGAGCTTTGGAAGCTTAGTGAAAGTGGACAATTGTACGATAAATATGGACATTTTCTTGTGATGTAATAGTATGGTATTTATCATATCTGAAAATTCTGTAATTCTGTAAAGAGTTAATAAAAAAAAAAGAGGGTTAAAGCCTGACCGTACGTGGTGGGCGCGAGCGGGTAGAATGCTGCTTCGAATCCAGTAGTAGGCATACTTTTTTGAACAAAAGCCTGCATTCCATTTTAGTCGGCATGTAACTACATTGACATATTTATTGCCTTACGACGTATTTTTGTGAAGGATACGTTGAATTCTGCTGATTTATAAAGAGAATACGATCGAATTGGTACGTTATGCCACGTGACCTGTAATGGCAGAAAATTAAAAAACTGGCATGAATAATAATATAACATATCGAAGTGTCGCTCCGGAGGTCCGGGTTCGATTCCCAGGTCTTCCAAGATGTGTAATACTTGTCTGAGGGCTGAAATTGGTTACACCTAGCCTTGTGGAGCAAATATGAGAAGAAGTGGGTTCGATTCCCACCTCAGCCACCCTGGAAGTGGTTTTCCGTGGTTTCCCACTTCAACTCCGGCCAAATTCCAACGGATTCTATCTGAAGGCCACGGCCGCCTCCTTCCCAATCCTTAATTGCAAATACACACATCATTACAAGCCCGCAATAACTCAGGTTATCAGACAAATGCTACACAAACATCCAAGTAAACGGGGCTAAATGACCGCGATGTTCTAGCCCTTCAAATGAAACAAAACAACTACATATCGAAGGATATTCTGATCGCCAGTGCTTGCATCGAAGTATACGTATTCCTTAGAAATTCTCATGGTATTATTAGCATACTTTCGATTTTTGCAAAAAAATGAAACAAGACTTATGAGATCTACACAGGGCCAAAAATTGTGTGTCTGTGTGTGTGTGTGTGTGTGTGTGTGTGTGAGACTGTGTGCCTGTAGGTGTGTGAGTGTGTGTACTCTGAATGCCTTCCCCCCCCCCTATCAATTCGAACATGGTGAAACCGAATTGAACGAAATTTGGTACACAGGTAGAACTAGCAAAGGGCACATCAGTGTCATGTTTTATATCACCGCCATCTTGACGGAAACGTAATGGTGGCCACCCAAATGATCAAAGCTTAAATCAAATTACGAATAACCTAATCATCCGATCTCTACTGAATTTTGCAACAACATATATTTATATGGCGAGCGTCTTTTGACTAAACTACAAGGTAATCAGCCCAATAGTTTACAGATGGCGGCCATGTATGTGTGCAAATCGATTCCCCCTATCAATTCAAACACGGTGAAACCGAATTGAACGATATTTGGTACAGCGGTAGCACTAGCAAAGGACACCTCAGTGTCATGTTTTATATTGCCGCCATCTTGACTAAAACGTAATGGCGGCCTCCCAAATGTTAAAAGCTTAAATAAATTACGAACAACCTAATAATCTGATCTCTACCAAATTATGCGACAGCATACATTTATGTGGGAAGCATATTTTGACCTAACTACAAGATCATCAGCCCAACAGTTTGCATATGACGGCCATGTATGTGTGCAAATCAATTTCCCCTATCAATTCAAACACGGTTAAACTGAATTGAACGAAATTTGATACAGAGGTAGCACTAGTAAAGAGCACTCCAGTGTCATGTTTTATATCGCCGCCATCTTGACGAAAACGTAATGGCGGCCATCCTAATGTTAAAAGCTTGAATCAAATTACGACCAACCTGATAATCTGATCCCTACCAAATTTTTCAACAACATACCATTATGTATAGAGAATCTTTTGACCACACTACAAGGTCATCAGGCCAATCATGTGCGGATGGCGGCCATGTATGAGTGCAAATCGATTCCGCCTATCTTTTCAAACACGGTGAAACCGAATGGAACGAAGTTTAGTACAGAGGTAGCACTGGCAAAGGCCACCTCAGTGTCATGTTTATATCGCCGCCAACCTGACGGAAACGGAATGGCGGCCACCCAAATGTTACAAGCTTAAATCAAATTACGACCAACCTAATCATTTGATCTCTACCAAATTTCTCAACAACATACTATTTTGTGGGAAGCATCTTTTGACTGAACTACAAGGTGATCAGCCCAATAGTTTGCAGATAGCGGCCATGTATGTGTGCAAATCGATTCCCCATATCAATTCAAACACGGTGAGACCGAATTGAATGAAACTTTTTACAGAGGTAGCACTAGCAAAGGGCACATCATATTCATGTATAATATCCGTATAGCACGTTGTATTTCAAGAAGCTACTACAACCAACATTCAATTATACTCCTTGAAAAGGACAAAACGTTATAACAATACCCATGCATTTGGGAGAATGTAGGCTATACGTTCTTTACCGAACATCTTGTTTTGTTATTAAATTTTAACAATAAGTATTTGCATATCCTTAGGCCCGTATTACACGACACTCGCTGCCAAGGAAGCTGCTGTGATTACTGGTACAAAATCCTGTATGATTCTGTTCACTTCGTCAGTACACCTGCTTGTAGGACCGAAGTGTATCACACGCTAGCATTTTGTACGCTAAGTTGTATGAAATAAAACCGAAGGGCAGTCGTTTGAGGGCATTATTTGCAGTTCATTCGCCTTATTTACGCAAAGAGGTCGCAAAACTTGCTTTAAGTAAATTAGAAAACATGCCAGGTACTGAATGAATGCAATACAATCAATATTTAAGATCTATCTGTAATAATTTAATATTTCACCATACGCGTTAATAAGAAGCGCAACAAAAATTTCCAGAGTGTGTTGGAAATGTGTGCAAGTTTTATTGCGTCCGCTCGCTCTTTCGAAGATCCCGGGTTCAAGACTATCCAACGACAGATATTTTAAATTCCTTTTAACCATTTTATTATACCCTCCCTACCTCGTACAGAAAGATTTCAACTTGGTTTTGTTCACATTATCTACGAAGACGATAGGGAAAGTTATTTTATTCTCTCATTTAAATGGTTATTTCCCCTAAATACTGTTCAAAACCATGGATGGATACTATTCTTTATAATTATTATTTTTTAATTCCATTTTACCCTCCAGGTTAGGTTTTCCCACGGACTCAGCGAGGGATCCAATCATTACCACCTCTACGGGCAGTGTCCTGGAGCTTGAAACATCTCGTCTTGGGGTTACAACTGGGGAGATGGGATCAGAACCTCGCCCATGCGGCCTCACCTGCAAAGTGAACAGGGTCCTCTTGAGGGATGGGAAGGGAGGGGAAGATCGGGAGGTAAAGGCAAGGAGGAGGGAAGGAGGTGGCCGTGGCCGTACGGTAGGTAACATCGCGGCAATTGCCCGAAGGCGAAGTGGGAAACCACGGAAAACCTCTTTGAGGATGGCTGAGGTGGGAATCGAACCTCCTCTACTCATTTGGACCACCCGAGGCTGAGTAGACGCCGTCCCAGTCCTCATACCACTTTTCAAATTTCGTGACAGAGCCGGGAATCGAACCCAGGACGTCCGGGGTGGCAGCTAATCACGCTGACCACTACTCAACGGAGGCGACTCTATTCGTGATAATTAGAATTTTAGTAGTTCAATATTTATCCCAGAATAATAAAATGACACGTTCTGTAATTACTGCCTTGCTGCGAGGCTCAGCGGTAACGTTTTCGCTCTCTGTGCCCAGAGTTGCAGGTTCGTATCCTGGCGCAGACTGCTGGCATTTGAGGGTGCGCAAATGCGGGGGAGCCGTGTCAGTAGATTTACTGGCACGTTGAAGATCCCCTTCGGAGCAAAATTCTGGCACCCCGGCGTATCTAAAAGCCAGAGCAGTTAAAAGGGACGTAAAACCAATAATGTTATAATTATCTGTATTTACTGTATTTTTGGGGCAGATGACCTCGTAGTTCCGCCCCTTAAAACATCACTAACTATTACTGTAAGTGTATAGCAAGTGCTTTTCGCACATACGCCGTTGAAAGAAATTATAGTTTCGGTCTCATGTATTTATTCGTGAGCCTACCCACATAACAAATCTATTTGTTATGTGGGTCGTCTGAGTGAGTCCGAGTTTTCCTTTAAACCAAGGTGGTCAAAATTTCGAACACTTGCTACCTTGAATATACAGGATAGCTTGCTTTCGTTCTACAGATCATAATGTCGTCGTCCAATCTGGCTGCGTACCATCGGATAAATACGGTCCTTTTGAGGACCAAATAAAAAATCACTCGTTGGAACAGATAGATATGCGTCCATAATACATCCACAATAAACGACATTAAGCAAAAAAAAAAAGTACTAGTTCAAGGTTCGAACCTACAACAACGCGACTTCGTTGACGTTATTCTAGCAATTCTTGATTTAGCCACCATAGCTACCGTGAACCATGGTGTAGAGCTGTAATTGAATCTATTCGTAGACACTTCCTGTCCAAACGTAAGAAAGTGTTATTCGGAGCTCTGATCGTTTCAATCATGCATTACATTTGAGGTCATTGAAAGAACACTGCCACTATTGATTTCTACTCTATTCGCGAGGATGTACTCAACGGTAAAGTTGTACAATGGACGTAAAGGAGCAGGTACTAATGTTTTTAGGATGACTGTGATATACGCGTTAGTTGGGATGCCTTCCTCCAAAAAAATAAGGGGCTGGTGGGCCACACTGTATATAAGATATCTTATCATCCCCAGCGTCATCTGGTGAAATTGGCATTGAAATGTAACTGGAACGAAGACCGCTACGAAACAATAGCATACGCCTCGGGGAAAACTGCATTACACGATTGTGAAACGCAGGGTGTTTCCTATAATATGGGAAGTATGGATATCGATAGTACACCCCAAAATAACACAAAACGTTTCTATGAACATTAACTCACCAGACAAAAATATCATTTTAGGGACTTGGGACGTCTTGACCATCAGTCCCGTGTAGTTGGATGAGTATTGAACTTGTCTGATATGTAGTCTATTGCTGTGATGACTGTAGTAGTGTAACTGTATTAGGGACCAGGATGAGTTAGGCGTCCCGACACCTGAAGTGAGGTACTATCATGGCATTTTCCCGGAGGGAGTGTGGAAAAACAGGGAAAAACACACTAAGGATAGCTGCTGTTAGCGTCCGGATTCGAACCTTCGATCTGCAGACTTGCTGCAGCTGCGCTTGCGGCCGTGGTGCACGATTTAATAAGGAAATCACCAATTTGTGATTAAAATATAATTGCAAACCTATTTTATCATTAGAATGGCTAAACAAAAGCAAATTAATAAGATTACCTAGGTAACCTAGATACCTTTCCTTCACAAAGTGGTGATTTGCTAGTGGCTCCAGATAAAGGTTGTTACATTTCCAGAGAGCACTTGTTGTCAGAGCAGCTTAAATACGGTACACAATTCAGGCAAGTCCCCATATCAGATCTTTCAAAACAGCATTAATAGACAAACACTGTTTTGTTTTTTTATTTTTTATTTATTTATTTATTTATTTATTCTACTGGCAAATAATATACAGGAGATGGTATATTGGCTTTCACGGCCGGTGAATTAAAACTCAGCAATTCTTCTAGGTTTGTGCCGTGTCTTGTGTGGTGTTTCGCCTAGGACACCAAGCTGGCTCATCGGCGGGCTCTTGGTGTCCCCGCCCGGACCCCCACAGGAGTGACGAATTGCGCGCCACCTCCCTTTATATTAGGTGCAACTGCACCACTTGACTGCGAGAATTAAAAGCTCAAGCAGCCTTAACCTCCCTATGAAGGCTTCCAAAAAGATGGTATATTGGCTTTCACGGCCAAGACACACAAGACACGGCACAAACCTAGAAGAATTGCTGAGTTTTAATTCACTGGCCGTGAAAGCCAATATACCATCTTTTTGGAAGCCTTCATAGGGAGGTTAAGGCTGCTTGAGCTTTTAGTTCTCGCAGTCAACTGGTACAGTTGCACCTAATATAAAGGGAGGTGGTGCGCAGTTCGTCACTCCTGTGGTTGTCCGGGCGGGGACACCAAGAGCCCGCCGATGAGCCAGCTTGGTGTCCTAGGCGAAACCCCACATAAAACACGGCACAAACCAAGAAGAATTGCTGAGTTGTAATTCACCGGCCGTGAAAGCCAATATACCATCTTTTTGGAAGCCTTCATAGGGAGGTTAAGGCTGCTTGAGGGTTTAGTTCTCGCAGTCAAGTGGTGCAGTTGCACCTAATATAAAGGGAGGTGGCGCGCAGTTCGTCACTCCTGTGAGGGTCCGGGCGGGGACACCAAGAGCCCGCCGATGAGCCAGCTTGGTGTCCTAGGCGAAACCCCACACAAGACACGGCACAAACCTAGAAGAATTGCTGAGTTTTAATTCACCGGCCGTGAAAGCCAATATACCATCTTTTTGGAAGCCTTCATAGGGAGGTTAAGGCTGCTTGAGCTTTTAGTTCCCGCAGTCAAGTGGTACAGTTGCACCTAATATAAAGGGAGGTGGCGCGCAGTTCGTCACTACTGTGGTTGTCCGGGCGGGGACACCAAGAGCCCGCCGATGAGCCAGCTTGGTGTCCTAGGCGAAACCCCACATAAGACACGGCACAAACCAAGAAGAATTGCTGAGTTGTAATTCACCGGCTGTGAAAGCCAATATACCATCTTTTTGGAAGCCTTCATAGTGAGGTTAAGGCTGCTTGAGGTTTTAGTTCTCGCAGTCAAGTGGTGCAGTTGCACCTAATATAAAGGGAGGTGGCGCGCAGTTCGTCACTCCTGTGGGGGTCCGGGCGGGGACACCAAGAGCCCGCCGATGAGCCAGCTTGGTGTCCTAGGCGAAACCCCACACAAGACACGGCACAAACCTAGAAGAATTGCTGAGTTTTAATTCACCGGCCGTGAAAGCCAATATACCATCTTTTTGGAAGCCTTCATAGGGAGGTTAAGGCTGCTTGAGCTTTTAGTTCTCGCAGTCAAGTGGTGCAGTTGCACCTAATATAAAGGGAGGTGGCGCGCAGTTCGTCACTCCTGTGGGGGTCCGGGCGGGGACACCAAGAGCCCGCCGATGAGCCAGCTTGGTGTCCTAGGCGAAACCCCACACAAGACACGGCACAAACCTAGAAGAATTGCTGAGTTGTAATTCACCGGCTGTGAAAGCCAATATACCATCTTTTTGGAAGCCTTCATAGTGAGGTTAAGGCTGCTTGAGGTTTTAGTTCTCGCAGTCAAGTGGTGCAGTTGCACCTAATATAAAGGGAGGTGGCGCGCAGTTCGTCACTCCTGTGGGGGTCCGGGCGGGGACACCAAGAGCCCGCCGATGAGCCAGCTTGGTGTCCTAGGCGAAACCCCACACAAGACACGGCACAAACCTAGAAGAATTGCTGAGTTTTAATTCACCGGCCGTGAAAGCCAATATACCATCTTTTTGGAAGCCTTCATAGGGAGGTTAAGGCTGCTTGAGCTTTTAGTTCTCGCAGTCAAGTGGTGCAGTTGCACCTAATATAAAGGGAGGTGGCGCGCAGTTCGTCACTCCTGTGGGGGTCCGGGCGGGGACACCAAGAGCCCGCCGATGAGCCAGCTTGGTTTCCTAGGCGAAACCCCACACAAGACACGGCACAAACCTAGAAGAATTGCTGAGTTTTAATTCACAGGCCGTGAAAGCCAACATACCATCTTTTTGGAAGCCTTCATAGGGAGGTTAAGGCTGCTTGAGCTTTTAGTTCCCGCAGTCAAGTGGTACAGTTGCACCTAATATAAAGGGAGGTGGCGCGCAGTTCGTCACTCCTCTGGGGGTCCGGGCGAGGACACCAAGAGCCCGCCGATGAGCCAGCTTGGTGTCCTAGGCGAAACCCCATTCAAGACACGGCACAAACCTAGAAGAATTGCTGAGTTTTAATTCACCGGCCGTGAAAGCCAATATACCATCTTTTTGGAAGCCTTCATAGGGAGGTTAAGGCTGCTTGAGCTTTTAGTTCTCGCAGTCAGGTGGTGCAGTTGCACCTAATATAAAGGGAGGTGGCGCGCAGTTCGTCACTCCTGTGGGGGTCCGGGCGGGGACACCAAGAGCCCGCCGATGAGCCAGCTTGGTTTCCTAGGCGAAACCCCACACAAGACACGGCACAAACCTAGAAGAATTGCTGAGTTTTAATTCACCGGCCGTGAAAGCCAACATACCATCTTTTTGGAAGCCTTCATAGGGAGGTTAAGGCTGCTTGAGCTTTTAGTTCCCGCAGTCAAGTGGTACAGTTGCACCTAATATAAAGGGAGGTGGCGCGCAGTTCGTCACTCCTCTGGGGGTCCGGGCGAGGACACCAAGAGCCCGCCGATGAGCCAGCTTGGTGTCCTAGGCGAAACCCCATTCAAGACACGGCACAAACCTAGAAGAATTGCTGAGTTTTAATTCACCGGCCGTGAAAGCCAATATACCATCTTTTTGGAAGCCTTCATAGGGAGGTTAAGGCTGCTTGAACTTTTAGTTCTCGCAGTCAAGTGGCGCAGTTGCACCTAATATAAATGGAGGTGGCGCGCAGTTCGTCACTCCTGTGGGGGCCCGGGCGGGGACACCAAGAGCCCGCCGATGAGCCAGCTTGGTGTCCTAGGCGAAACCCCACACAAGACACGGCACAAACCTAGAAGAATTGTTGAGTTTTAATTCACCGGCCGTGAAAGCCAATATACCATCTTTTTGGAAGCCTTCATAGGGAGGTTAAGGCTGCTTGAGCTTTTAGTTCTCGCAGTCAGGTGGTGCAGTTGCACCTAATATAAAGGGAGGTGGCGCGCAGTTCGTCACTCCTGTGGGGGTCCGGGCGGGGACACCAAGAGCCCGCCGATGAGCCAGCTTGGTTTCCTAGGCGAAACCCCACACAAGACACGGCACAAACCTAGAAGAATTGCTGAGTTTTAATTCACCGGCCGTGAAAGCCAACATACCATCTTTTTGGAAGCCTTCATAGGGAGGTTAAGGCTGCTTGAGCTTTTAGTTCCCGCAGTCAAGTGGTACAGTTGCACCTAATATAAAGGGAGGTGGCGCGCAGTTCGTCACTCCTCTGGGGGTCCGGGCGAGGACACCAAGAGCCCGCCGATGAGCCAGCTTGGTGTCCTAGGCGAAACCCCATTCAAGACACGGCACAAACCTAGAAGAATTGCTGAGTTTTAATTCACCGGCCGTGAAAGCCAATATACCATCTTTTTGGAAGCCTTCATAGGGAGGTTAAGGCTGCTTGAACTTTTAGTTCTCGCAGTCAAGTGGCGCAGTTGCACCTAATATAAATGGAGGTGGCGCGCAGTTCGTCACTCCTGTGGGGGCCCGGGCGGGGACACCAAGAGCCCGCCGATGAGCCAGCTTGGTGTCCTAGGCGAAACCCCACACAAGACACGGCACAAACCTAGAAGAATTGTTGAGTTTTAATTCACCGGCCGTGAAAGCCAATATACCATCTTTTTGGAAGCCTTCATAGGGAGGTTAAGGCTGCTTGAGCTTTTAGTTCTCGCAGTCAAGTTGTGCAGTTGCACCTAATCTAAAGGGAGGTGGCGCGCAGTTCGTCACTCCTGTGGTTGTCCGGGCGGGGACACCAAGAGCCCGCCGATGAGCCAGCTTGGTGTCCTAGGCGAAACCCCACACAAGACACGGCACAAACCTAGAAGAATTGCTGAGTTTTAATATAGAGGAGGTTACTTACAACTTACAGAGTCTTTATAGTGTAGTGGTTAAGACTGGTTTGAAGATCAACATCCAGAGGACTGAATTTATGATCAATATCAAAGAGACCTCCTCTCACAGACACTATCATACGAAAGGTACCTGCAGTTAAGTACTTGGGGGAATGGATTTCTGAGAATCAGAACGAGAACCTAGCCTTAGATGCCAGATGTACCAGGTTTGAAAGGGTTTATCATTCCTGTCGTAGTATCTATTCATCTAAGTGCCTCTCCAAGAACCTCAAACTCAGACACTACAGTATAACTCGGTCGTCGAGCCATCTGTTCGGTATGCTTCTGAGTGCCTTCACTGCCTTGTAATGACCAGAAAGGGTCCACTCAGAAAACTGGAGTTAAAAGAGAGGAAGATCCTGAGGATGATATTAGGTACAATTAGAGAGGAAGGAGGCATTTACAGAATCCGTCATAATGATGAATTGTATGAACACCAGGAGAACATTATCACGTCTATAAGGAAAAGGCGCCTGACCTTTTATGAACACTTGGCACGTCTGGATTCTGAATGACTCACCATCGGGATATTCACAGTAACATGAAGAGGCAAGGCTTCTAAGAACAAATGGATTGCGAGTTAAGTCAGATATGGAAAAACTAGATATCCCAATGAAACAAACTCGCAACCGTCAAGGCATCCGACAGCCTTACAAGTAAGACTACAGGAGCTACGTGGACAGAAGAAAGAAGACTGACTCATAGTCAGAAAGTGAGGGACTATTGGAAGAAGAAAGCAACAACTTTACCGAAGAGTAGATACGAGCCCCGTGGTCCTAAGTAGGCCTAAACAATAAAGAAAGAAAGAAAGAAAGAAAGAAAATTGTCATCATCTCAGCAGAGAACTCGTAGCCATTTCTGCATATTTGTTTACAATCTAGTTTGGGGCTTAATGCTTACTGCCGACCAAAATATTATGTGCACTCGAGTTTGAAGGATATTTGTGAAGTAACCAATAGACCTACTTAAAATCCATTAACATCATCATTTTCGTCGTTCTATTTTACGTTAGTTCATGTAGGTTTGGAATTTTTAATTTATATTTTATTTTTTTATCGCAGTTGGAACACAAAAAGTGCACGTTTTTAAGCGTGTTTCAACCATGTATCACATTTAAGAATTATAATCTCACAAACCCGTCATCAGATCGAATCCAAATTTTAACACAATATACATTGGAATGTTGTATAACTGGTTTATTAATTTCAAAATTTTGTGTGTCTGACAAAGAAATTGTTATCATTTTTGTAAGATAACTTTTTCCTCGGCTCGGGGTGGTTGGAAAATGTAGTTCTTGGTCGCGTTGTAATCCTTATACATCAAAAAGGTATGCTGTATGACTGTGAATACGTAAATTAATTCACTTATTTTATATCGGTTTGTATTTTTACGGGGAAATAAGACATGGTTCACCAGCTAGCCGCTCCGGGTAATGCTGTACAGCGTTGCTGAGAAGGAGCCCATCACTTCCGAGCAAGGCGCGCCATGCCGCGTGATGGGCTCCATCTTGTCAACGCTGTACAGCTTTCCCCTGAGCGGCTAGCTGGTGAACCATGTCTTATTTCCCCGTACAAATACAAACAGATATAAAACAAGTGAATTAATTCACGTATTCACAGTCATACAGCATACTTTTTGATGTATAGGATTACAACGCGACCAAGAACTACATTTCCCAACCACCCCGAGCCGAGAAAAAGTTACCTTACAAAAACCATAACAACTTTCTTTCTCGGAGACACAAAATTTTGAAATTAATAAACCATTCCAAAGTATATTGTGTTAAAATTTGGATTCGATCTGATGGTGGGTTTGTGAGATAATAATTCTTAAATGTGACGCATGGTTGAAACACGCTTAAATACGGGCACGTTTTGTGCTCCAACTGCGACAAAAAATATTAAAATATAAACTAAAAATTCCAAACCTACATGAACTAACGTAAAATAGAACGACGAAAATGTTGATGTTATTGGATTTTATGGTAGGTCTATTGGTTACTTCACAAACAACCTTCAAACTCGAGTGCACATAATATTTTGGTCGGCAGTAAGTGTATCACAGCAATAGTAGCTACACCTTCTTCGATTAGTTAATGGAGAGAGACTGTTTGTGGGTGGGGTTACCATTTCTCAGTCGTGTAACCTAGTTAGTTAGTTATTGTTGTTTAATGGGGCGGAACTACGAGGTCATCTGTCCCTACTCGTGTCACCTTATAGAGATTAAAATAAATACGGTAGTTTTATTTTCAGGCACTAAATGCTTTAATATTTTTCAGCAATAGTAGCCGCACTTTTTAAGATTTAGCCGTGGGTTTGCGGGGTTTTTGTTGCAGAGCTGCGACCTTTTGTGGATGTCATTGTGGGTTTGGTATTGTTATGTATATTTTGATCTGATGATACTCGCTTGATGAGCGAAACATGTCATCCAATTGAACCCCCACAATTTGTTAGAGAAGTGTGTTAATGTATGAATAATCTATGTAACTTTTCTTTCAGATAATAGAGTGGTAAAATAATCGTCATTTTCCGCTCAATCTATTTGGGCACCTTGTATTGACCAACTGAAGAGCAATTATGTTCATTGGTTATACAGGCAACATTGAAAAATGGCTTCTAATACTTCAATGTAGGGGATCGTGCATGATCTTATCAATGAGAAAAGTAGAGTGTTATTTTGGCCATGGAGGAAGAACAGACATCTTCGAATTCATATAATGAAGACGGTAAATTCGATATTCCGTCTATGTGACAAACGGCCTAAATTTAGGGAATGGAGAGGGCTGTCCTAATTTCAAGTAGACAGTGTTACTTGCAGGGTTCCGAAATGTAAGTACGTAAAAATTTGGTTCAGTTTGGTGAAACGGTGTAGATTTGTGCCAAAGGGCCTGAATATAGGGAATGTAGAGGGTTGTCCGAATTTCAAGTAGACAGGGTTCCTAAGGATAAGTATGTAACATTTGGTTCAGTTTGGTGAAACAGCGTTGATTTGTGCCAAAGGGCCTGAATATAGGGAATGAAGAGGGTTGTCCGAATTTCAAGTAGATAATGGTAAGTATGTAAAATTTGGTTCAGTTCGGTGAAACGGTGTAGATTTGTGCCAAAGGGCGGAGTAGGGAATGGAGAGGGTTGTACGAATTTCAAGTAGACGGGTTCCTAAGGGTAAGTATTTAAAATTTGGTTCAGTTCGGTGAAACGGTGTAGATTTGTATAAATAAGAGACAAACCAAAATTCAGCTTTACATAATAGAAGAGGAAGACGATATCCGCTCCATTCCAGCTGATAACATACAGTAAACAGACAAAACTCGCTAACCATCGACCATACGACGTATATTCATAGGGACGTTTTCAGTTGTTAGGCGCATTATCCATGTCCCAAATCTTCTCACATTTTGGAAACAACCTATATGGATAGGGTGTTGTATTCCGGGTACAGTTATGAACATTCCAACTGCAGCACGTATGACTATATAATTGGTAGTCACTGCTACCATACTGAACAGCTGATGCAGTTATGAACATTGGAACTGCAGCACTATGACGATATAGGTGGTAGTCGCCGCTACCATACAGAAGAGTAAAGTACAATTAATGGGAAATAATTCATCAGCCGTGAAGGTCACCTTTGAATGCAGCAGCTGGTCTGAAACTCCAAGAGCTGCGACTGTTCCATAGAAGCTACAGGTTCCAGCAATAGCTCACTCACTAGCACACCTGTGCGCTGCGCTTCAGCACACGTCAAGTGACACGATACATACAGCTGAAACGCACGCCAAGCGTCCGTCACCAACCAAAAGACATACCGGCGTAACCCTAACTGGTAGCTCGCGTGAACACCAGACACCAGAGCCACGAACAGGTAACAGATCTCCAACAGCAACTGGGCACGATACGCACTGTTCACCAGGTTACAAACCTCGAATAGATCATGATGAGCTCTCCTTGAAGATCGGATACTCTCAATTCTTTTATGGAGCACAGAAGGATGATGTTCAACTGGAAAACTTCTCTTAATGAATTTTCTCCCAAAACCTTTTAAACACATTTTAAAATTGAGTCTTCTCTCCCAACTCATATCTGTCGAGTTCACTTACGAAATAATTCCATTCAAAACTGTAAATCTATGCCTCAACATGAGAACAATAACCGTGAACTGAATACTCATGATAATATTAAACAAATGAGGCAGAGCATGCGGAATATTGAACATCACCCAGTCTAGGCCAGCAATATCACGGAGTGCATACAATTGAAATAGAAAATAGCTCCCATACACCGCGGATACCATAACTATTTGCACTATAAGGAATAAGTACATGTTATGATACACCACACAAGGTTTCTTAAATAACACTTTATCGATGGATGTGATTTTGGAGAGTATTTGTATTACTTTGTCTCTGTGGACTGATGTACTGAGCGCTATTGAAGAGAAGCCAGCGAAATAAATAAGAGTCTTTAAAGTAATATTGATAATCATTGACATGTAACTGTCTTGCTCATTCAAGAAGGACCATGAGACATAAACCAAGAACCACACAATGAGGAAGAGGCAGAGGAAATAGGAGTACAAGACGGCAGTTGCTGAAGTACGTAAGTTAAGTTTGTCGCTTAACAGTCTTCTTTAGTGATGTACTGTCCCCGTTATCAGGATAGTAGGCTGTCAGATATCCGCCCCCTCAATCGGATTGCCAATAATCAATCGCACCGGCACAGCTACATCAATGAAAATGGCACTGACAGATACTATCGAGATTAGAGCACAATAGTTAACAAGAAATTATTGTGGAACACACCAAAATATACGGGGGTTCATACTTACCTTTTACTTACCTTTTAAATTTATCTCGGGGACTGGGTTGTCAACTGGATCACTTAAAGTATGCCCTCACAATAACCTCCACCATGATATTTAAAATGAACCGTAACGAAGACGAGAAACTTTAAACTGCACAATAATTTATTTCACAAAAAGAATGAATTTAACAAAAATAAAACAACAAAATCCATGTGGCAATCAGAAGTCATTGTCCACATAACTATGTCCTCCTGTAGAACTTGTATACTCTACATACAATGTTTCAGCTTTCTCAAGCTCAAAATAACGTAATTATAATAATGCACTTGGAATGGAAACGGGATTTGGGACGAGACACATATAGCAATTGTTTTGCGTGTTTATATACTTCACATTTTATTTATAGCCACAAGGCTATTATGGAGACGTCCTTGGCCTCTATCATACAGTTGTCCGAGCCAGCTGCAATGCACCTGCATCGTCAAAGTGGACTCACCCGTCCGTTCAACCCTAGCATATGCGAGTTACATCAGAGCTTAGCTCTCCCTTTCAAAACACGTTAAATGTCCACTTCTCAACTGAAATATTATCTCGCAAATGTTTTAAATGCTCCATTCAAACACCAATGGAATACTCTAATAATCCCAAATCATGATTAATTGTTCAATCCACATGTTTAATTAGCGTTGTTTAGAGTATAATAACAAAACTCTTAATGTTAATAACAAAAGTTCATTAATTATTTATAACAATAATAAATTGTTTATAACAATGTCAAACGACAATTGAAAAACTTATACACGCCTCTATTAATCACTTTCATTTCAAATTATTATCAAAGATATTTACATAATTATTTACAATATTAATATTGTTTATATTATTTATACAAGAAATACATTAAACCACACGTTTATCCGGTTGATAATTACTCAAATCGTGGTGATATAATCGACCAATGAAGGTTAGTTATATTTAACTGTCAAATTCAGGTTTAATAAGGTTTAATAATAATTATAATATTTGTGACGGTAACCTCCATTCAAAATCTTCATCTCAAATTATTTAACACTCTTGTTAACTTTAACAGTATCTTCATATGAATAACTTTCAAAGAACCAGGACAATACATTCAGCGGAAAAATACTTCGCTCAAAACGCACAAAATTGCTCAACAATTGGCCCAGAATTCATCATATATCTTAATATATATGGCATCAAAATCTCCCAAATTACATACAAAAACCTCCACTTATAAATTCATCAACTTCATTAATTACTGTGGGAACCTCCTTCATTATTCAAGGGCATTATTCATCAGCGACTTTTACACATCCACTGAACTAACGATTATACATCCATTGTTCCTCTTTAAAAATTCTTATATTCATCAATTGTATTAATGACTGTTATTATTTAACCTTCGTGGGTTTCATTCATGAATCGATATGAAGTAAAAATTTGCCAATCACAAATAAATTTAATAGCAAATACGATTAGACACTCCTCCCTGGTCTATCAAAATTGAGATTAATATCTTCAAAGTAACGCAGTATAAAAATACTATCTTCAATCAAAGTTCATCTAAACTGCATGAATAGTCGAATAGAATACAATTAGATTGTGGAATGCAAACATTATTGTTCCAATCTATAATTGAGAAAAACTCCTATCAAATGTTCATTACTATAATGTATTCAATAAATCGTAATCAAAGTTCATATTTCATAAAATTGTCTATAATGCCATGATAAATGTCTATGTTGCAATCATGTTCATAAGACGACTAGTATTTCAAAGATCGTCGATAACGTAATAGATTTTAACGCTCTAAAATCTTTTTATCATTCTTCTTTCTTGAGGATGACAGAAAATTGGTCAAAGTAATTTACTGAATAGAATTACTTTAATAAAATGACACGCTGTCTGAATTCAAATCTGCCTTAGCAAATCGTTAACTTTGCAGTCAAATCGTGACTACAAAAATATGCAAATTACTGAAAGAATCTAAATTATCAGTCTCAACTGATCCAAAATTATTTAAGTATGCCAATGACATAATAATGTCTCAACAAATCGTAGAAAAAGGCATAAATCATCGAAGTGCACTGAGTACAGAAATATCAAGCAAGAAAATGGGGCAAAATATAGGACAGACAATATGGGAAAAATTGTTGCTCAGATATCGCTACATGACTCAAATAATACAAGAAACGTTCACGACTACCTTATCTGTTGATTGAAGTTCTAGAGGAAAGTTTTCAAAGAAAACTGCTGTTGGTTCCATTTCACCAGCGTAAAGATGTGCTCCGTCCTCGAACCTGGAATCAGCGCCCTCGGAGAATCGAACTGCTTCCTCCTCCGGAAATTTCACTGCTCCGCGTATACGAAAGACATCCTTCTGGCAAAACTCTTCTTTGTGAGCCGGGTCCACCCTGGCCTCTCTTGAAAATTCCCTGAAGTTCTGGTCGCAATTCGCCATGAAGTTTATTGCAGTTATTTCCGCAGAAATATTCATAATCGTGGAGTATGAAAATATTTCCACTGTCATTTGATATTATTCAGCGATGGATTCACGATGCATGAGTGTAGTTGGATGTTCACTACATGCTCGCTTTTGTAGAATGACGATTAACGAAGTTCCATGCTGTTACTTCACTCCATCGATATATGTCCCAATTGCATTAAAGCCTTAGCCTTCCATCTCTACTTCTGTTATAATCATTGAAAGCACTGCAAGATTATAATGTTCCATAGTAGAATATATCGTTGTATTACCAAACGTATGCTCCAAGATCACGGTTGCGATATACGTATCAGCCGTAGTGTATAATGTGGAATTTTAAAAGTGCTTCTCAGGTGGCGAGAAAATCACTTTTGTCTGCAGTCTTGAAATGCCAATATCTTTCAAATTATAACTGTGAAATTGTTCAAATCTTCTACACACCTCAATGTTGTACTGCCCAATTGAATTATAATGAAGGCAGAAGTTAACTCTTTATATCTTATCTGGTAGAAACGTTAATGTGAGCGTTTCAACTTCGCCTAGTTTCAAACAGCGTAAAATGGAACTGCTCCGTGTTCGTTCGATGCGCCGGGCTTTAACCACACGCTAAAGATGACTTGCTTCACTTATTCACTCGAAAATGACTATCTGACATCTGAAATATATATGCGGTATCAGCGGTATGAGAGCTATGAGAGCTCCTCTCATCTGTGCACGACCTTTTATCAACTTCTTAAGGGGCGTATCCATCCCTTCCATAGCCTGTTGCTCCGTCATTGCTAGAAGTTTTAACTTTGGCTATACTTGACGGATTTTCAAATTTCAAAAACTCAAAATTAATTTCTTCAAAATTCCAAATCAATGCCATAACTGAAAATAGATTTCCACAAATCTGCATGCCAAAAGCAATCAAATATCGTAGTTTCAGCAATCTCCGTCTTCCTTCCAAACTATCGTTCATTGGTTCGAGTCTCTCCTCCAATAGCGTAACTTCTTCCTTAGCAGAATAACTTGTTTCCTGCGACTGCGTCGTAAATTTCACATCTTTCTCGAACAAAATCATGACGTCACCAAGAATCTCAGCTCCACCAGCCTACTTGCATGAAGTCTACGTCATCCGTGCTTACGTCATGAATATCCACGTCACAACTATGACATTCATAACTTTATTCATTTATGCCAATACAGCCATCGTGGTCTCAATATAATTCAATTTACGGGGGCATTCTCCCTTCACCACGTTTTAAAAACAGTTGCAAATTGTTTTTAAACTCTGTGTTATAAATATCTCAATTCACTTGAACACGAAATTGAATTATTATTCTACTCTTATATGATATTTCTTCTATGTTCCTTAATCATAAGTCTCTTCTTCTCTGGTTTGTGTGTGGCTAATGCATTCTCTCCTTTCTACTGTCTCTTCTGTCCTGAATTCCTGTTTTCTAAGTTCTGCTGACTTGTAGAAGGACCAGGATCGATCACTACATCCTGTCTTTTCTTTTGATTTTCAGCTTCCTTTTCTCGTAATTCCTTCAGATACTGCTGACTTTCTTTCTCTCTTTCTTGATACTTGTCGGGTGTCATAACCTGACCTTGAGAATTCTGATTCTGATTCTGGTACTGGTTATTTCTATTGTAGTTTCTATTATAACCATTGTTGTAGTATCTACCTCTTCCGTTGTTATAATTCCCTCTATTATTATTCCAGCCTCGTCTTTGCTGATATGGACGGTAACCTTGTGATCTGTTGTTGCGGAAATAATTATTCCTGTGAGGACCTACATTTTCAGTTTTTTCTTCATCAGGCTTATCAGTTTGCTGCACTTGATCCATGTAGACTGTATTAACGTCTTTGAATTCGTGCCTCTGACCTTTTTGTACCAAATTTGGCATTGGACTCGTGTAGTCAAGCCTTCTCAATAATTCGTCCATACTGGTCAAATCTCTGATATTTGACGATATGATCAGTCTTCTTACTTCCACAGGCAGCATACGTGAAATCGCATCTATCAACTGCTCTGTTGACAATGGGGGTTGCAAAAATCTCAAGCGTGATAGCTGGCTCGTGAAGAAATCAGCGTACCGTGTTGGAAGAGTACCTGAATACTTCCTCGAGTATACCTCAGCTCTTAGTGAATTCTGAGCTTCTATTGACCAGAATCGTTTTATCAGTGCCTCTGCAAATTCGTCAAAATTGCTAAAAGTGTACCGAAATGCTCTAAACCATTCGAGGGGTCCTCCAGCTAGAAATCTTTCTACGATTCTCATCTCTCTCTCTCTCTAGGAATGTGGGCTTCTATGAAATAGTCTTTAAGGTTCCTGATATATTCTATCGGTGTGAGACTATCAGTGTTGCTAAATTTTTGAGGTTTGTCTTCAAAGTTTCGGATGACTGTCACATTTCTCGGATATGAATCCATATAATGTTTCCACTATCACGATACTTCCATTCAGGTTCAATATTCCGATCCTCTTCTTCTTCCCTGAATCTGGATATACGTTCCTCAGGATTAATATCTCTCTCTTCTGTAGCGAGGTTACATCTTCTTACGTAATTTCTATCCTCTTCACCAGTCAATCCTTCAATATCCTTGTCCGTGATTTCCGTGATGACTTTCCTAATCAACTCTTCCTTATAGGTTTCCATCATGCTAGCTTCTCCTAGTTTCAAATTCTGCAGTTTGCTCGTAGTTTCATTAACATCAGAGACAACCTTATGAATTTGTTCCTCTAACGCAGTTTTTAATGCTTGCACGTCCTGACCTATTTGAGTTCTATCCTCTACCTGCTTTTCGGATAGCGAATCCATCCTTACATTCAAGTCTTTCCTAATCTGAACTACTTCATTATTAATGTCTACCTGTGTACTGGCAAGTTTTCTTTCAATTCGCTCCTGAATCTGATCGACATGTTCCCCACTTGACCTGTTCCATTCATCTTTCCAAACCGTTACATTTGCAGTTAACATTTCCGCGGTATCTACTTCAATGTCTTCCTTAAGTAAACGATTGTGATCTATTACTTGGGTTCTCATGACCTCTACATCGTATTTTAAACCAGCTAAAGAAGCTGTTGTCCTAACAGACTCGTCAACTAATCGAGTTGTTAATGCACTAATGTTACGAGTACAAAGTGTTTTTGAAGTTTCAATTTCCTCTCTAACTTTGTTAACATCAGTTTGAACTTTAGCAATGTCTACAAAAACAGTATTGACTTCTACTTGTATCTTATTGATATCGCTATGCATATCATTAACATCTGAATGAATATTATTGATGTCAACTTGAACATTTGACACATCAGTTCGAGCATTTCTAACCTCTCTTTGAACTTCCTCTACTTTGTCTTGTACAGTAGCAACATCATTCCTAACAACAATTACTTCAGCTCTAGCACATGAAATATCACCCCGGACATTAGCAACATCAAGATTCAACATAGTAAGATCTTTCTGTACCTTAGAAACATCAATTTTAACATCAGACACATCTTTATGCACATTGGATAAATCTTTATGGACATTGGACACGTCTGTGCGCATGTCAGTTACAGCATTCTCGATTCCCTGGGTATTGGTCTGTAAACGCGACACATTATTTTCTAAGTTTGCAGAACTGGTCTGAATAACTTTCAAATTTTCATCCATCCTAGTAGACAAATTACTAGCATTCTCCTTCATCATCTCCTGCATTCTAATAGACAAATTAGCAGACAAGTTACTAGCATTCTCCTCCATTCGACTAGTATTCCTAGCTTCCATCTCCCTCACACTTTCATCCAGCCTAATAGACAAATTAGCTGACAAACTACTAGAATTCTCCTCCATTCTAGCAGACATATTACTAGCATTCTCCTCCATCATCTGCTTCATACTGCTATTCATGCTAGCTTTCATCTCCTCCAACATCATTCTCAGACTCTCATCTGCCATTTCAATAATATTTCAATAATAAACTGCTTTAGGGACATACATCAAACAGAGCAAAATAACAACATCTGAGCAACATTTTTCACCATATATAAATTTGAGCAATTTTCTGTCTTAAATCTAACTTATAATTACCTTATAATTAACCTTCGTAGACACTTCATGTTGAAATAAACTCAAGCACATGTTCAAGTTTCTTTGGTTCATTTTAAAATATCCTAACACAAATAATTTACATTTACAATCCAAATAGTTTAATTTTATCTTTAATATGACTAAACATGTCATAAGCCGGTCAAATAAAATAAGATTCCAGATCATAGGCGATTTTTCTAAGTTTCCAGCCTATTTAACCTCTCTCAAGTTGTATAAGATCTGATCTTTTCTGAGTGTAATTTTCCTAATACAACACAACATTTTATTCCTATATAATCACACTCTCAAATTCTACAATTGGCTAAGACATCTAACAAAGAATCAACCTCTTTATTTGAGTCTTCACAATCCCTTTGACATCGATAACTTGGTAATCCAATGTTATTCGAACACTCCACACAAAAATTTGCGGTGTCAATTCTACTGCAATAACTTGGTAATCCAATGTTATTCAGTCGATCGAGCCCCACGTTTTAGGGTCGCCAATCCTACTGTCCCCGTTATCAGGATAGTAGGCTGTCAGATATCCGCCCCCTCAATCGGATTGCCAATAATCAATCGCACCGGCACAGCTACATCAATGAAAATGGCACTGACAGATACTATCGAGATTAGAGCACAATAGTTAACAAGAAATTATTGTGGAACACACCAAAATATACGGGGGTTCATACTTACCTTTTACTTACCTTTTAAATTTATCTCGGGGACTGGGTTGTCAACTGGATCACTTAAAGTATGCCCTCACAATAACCTCCACCATGATATTTAAAATGAACCGTAACGAAGACGAGAAACTTTAAACTGCACAATAATTTATTTCACAAAAAGAATGAATTTAACAAACATAAAACAACAAAATCCACGTGGCAATCAGAAGTCATTGTCCACATAACTATGTCCTCCTGTAGAACTTGTATACTCTACATACAATGTTTCAGCTTTCTCAAGCTCAAAATAACGTAATTATAATAATGCACTTGGAATGGAAACGGGATTTGGGACGAGACACATATAGCAATTGTTTTGCGTGTTTATATACTTCACATTTTATTTATAGCCACAAGGCTATTATGGAGACGTCCTTGGCCTCTATCATACAGTTGTCCGGGCCAGCTGCAATGCACCTGCATCGTCAAAGTGGACTCACCCGTCCGTTCAACCCTAGCATATGCGAGTTACATCAGAGCTTAGCTCTCCCTTTCAAAACACGTTAAATGTCCACTTCTCAACTGAAATATTATCTCGCAAATGTTTTAAATGCTCCATTCAAACACCAATGGAATACTCTAATAATCCCAAATCATGATTAATTGTTCAATCCACATGTTTAATTAGCGTTGTTTAGAGTATAATAACAAAACTCTTAATGTTAATAACAAAAGTTCATTAATTATTTATAACAATAATAAATTGTTTATAACAATGTCAAACGACAATTGAAAAACTTATACACGCCTCTATTAATCACTTTCATTTCAAATTATTATCAAAGATATTTACATAATTATTTACAATATTAATATTGTTTATATTATTTATACAAGAAATACATTAAACCACACGTTTATCCGGTTGATAATTACTCAAATCGTGGTGATATAATCGACCAATGAAGGTTAGTTATATTTAACTGTCAAATTCAGGTTTAATAAGGTTTAATAATAATTATAATATTTGTGACGGTAACCTCCATTCAAAATCTTCATCTCAAATTATTTAACACTCTTGTTAACTTTAACAGTATCTTCATATGAATAACTTTCAAAGAACCAGGACAATACATTCAGCGGAAAAATACTTCGCTCAAAACGCACAAAATTGCTCAACAATTGGCCCAGAATTCATCATATATCTTAATATATATGGCATCAAAATCTCCCAAATTACATACAAAAACCTCCACTTATAAATTCATCAACTTCATTAATTACTGTGGGAACCTCCTTCATTATTCAAGGGCATTATTCATCAGCGACTTTTACACATCCACTGAACTAACGATTATACATCCATTGTTCCTCTTTAAAAATTCTTATATTCATCAATTGTATTAATGACTGTTATTATTTAACCTTCGTGGGTTTCATTCATGAATCGATATGAAGTAAAAATTTGCCAATCACAAATAAATTTAATAGCAAATACGATTAGACACTCCTCCCTGGTCTATCAAAATTGAGATTAATATCTTCAAAGTAACGCAGTATAAAAATACTATCTTCAATCAAAGTTCATCTAAACTGCATGAATAGTCGAATAGAATACAATTAGATTGTGGAATGCAAACATTATTGTTCCAATCTATAATTGAGGAAAACTCCTATCAAATGTTCATTACTATAATGTATTCAATAAATCGTAATCAAAGTTCATATTTCATAAAATTGTCTATAATGCCATGATAAATGTCTATGTTGCAATCATGTTCATAAGACGACTAGTATTTCAAAGATCGTCGATAACGTAATAGATTTTAACGCTCTAAAATCTTTTCATCATTCTTCTTTCTTGAGGATGACAGAAAATTGGTCAAAGTAATTTACTGAATAGAATTACTTTAATAAAATGACACGCTGTCTGAATTCAAATCTGCCATAGCAAATCGTTAACTTTGCAGTCAAATCGTGACTACAAAAATATGCAAATTACTGAAAGAATCTAAATTATCAGTCTCAACTGATCCAAAATTATTTAAGTATGCCAATGACATAATAATGTCTCAACAAATCGTAGAGAAAGGCATAAATCATCGAAGTGTACTGAGTACAGAAATATCAAGCAAGAAAATGGGGCAAAATATAGGACAGACAATATGGGAAAAATTGTTGCTCAGATATCGCTACATGACTCAAATAATACAAGAAACGTTCACGACTACCTTATCTGTTGATTGAAGTTCTAGAGGAAAGTTTTCAAAGAAAAGAAAACTGCTGTTGGTTCCATTTCACCAGCGTACAGATGTGCTCCGTCCTCAAACCTGGAATCAGCGCCCTCGGAGAATCGAACTGCTTCCTCCTCCGGAAATTGCACTGCTCCGCGTATACGAAAGACATCCTTCTGGCAAAACTCTTCTTTGTGAGCCGGGTCCACCCTGGTCTCTCTTGAAAATTCCCTGAAGTTCTGGTCGCAATTCGCCATGAAGTTTATTGCAGTTATTTCCGCAGAAATATTCATAATCGTGGAGTATGAAAATATTTCCACTGTCATTTGATATTATTCAGCGATGGATTCACGATGCATGAGTGTAGTTGGATGTTCACTACATGCTCGCTTTTGTAGAATGACGATTAACGAAGTTCCATGCTGTTACTTCACTCCATCGATATATGTCCCAATTGCATTAAAGCCTTAGCCTTCCATCTCTACTTCTGTTATAATCATTGAAAGCACTGCAAGATTATAATATTCCATAGTAGAATATATCGTTGTATTACCAAACGTATGCTCCAAGATCACGGTTGCGATATACGTATCAGCCGTAGTGTATAATGTGGAATTTTAAAAGTGCTTCTCAGGTGGCGAGAAAATCACTTTTGTCTGCAGTCTTGAAATGCCAATATCTTTCAAATTATAACTGTGAAATTGTTCAAATCTTCTACACACCTCAATGTTGTACTGCCCAATTGAATTATAATGAAGGCAGAAGTTAACTCTTTATATCTTATCTGGTAGAAACGTTAATGTGAGCGTTTCAACTTCGCCTAGTTTCAAACAGCGTAAAATGGAACTGCTCCGTGTTCGTTCGATGCGCCGGGCTTTAACCACACGCTAAAGATGACTTGCTTCACTTATTCACTCGAAAATGACTATCTGACATCTGAAATATATATATGCGGTATCAGCGGTATGAGAGATATGAGAGCTCCTCTCATCTGTGCACGACCTTTTATCAACTTCTTAAGGGGCGTATCCATCCCTTCCATAGCCTGTTGCTCCGTCATTGCTAGAAGTTTTAACTTTGGCAATACTTGACGGATTTTCAAATTTCAAAAACTCAAAATTAATTTCTTCAAAATTCCAAATCAATGCCATAACTGAAAATAGATTTCCACAAATCTGCATGCCAAAAGCAATCAAATATCGTAGTTTCAGCAATCTCCGTCTTCCTTCCAAACTATCGTTCATTGGTTCGAGTCTCTCCTCCAATAGCGTAACTTCTTCCTTAGCACAATACCTTGTTTCCTGCGACTGCGTCGTAAATTACACATCTTTCTCGAACAAAATCATGACGTCACCAAGAATCTCAGCTCCACCAGCCTACTTGCATGAAGTCTACGTCATCCGTGCTTACGTCATGAATATCCACGTCACAACTATGACATTCATAACTTTATTCATTTATGCCAATACAGCCATCGTGGTCTCAATATAATTCAATTTACGGGGGCAGTACTAAGAAGTTGTTGCTACTGCTGTTAAGTCAGTAGGTTTCGTGGTTCTTACTTCTGATGAGTAGTATCTGATTTCTATGAATGAGAACTCGTTGGTTAGTTTGTAGATGTATTTATTAATCTTTGACAATCCAATATATACAAGTTAACACCAGACAGTCAACCTGTTTAGTTGCTGCTGTAACTGGAAGAGACATATGCTTCTGAGCCCAGGTCTTTTATACAAAATCCCTTCATAACAATGTGCGTCACAGTAGAGGGGCGCACTCAGTGGAAATATACATCTTACAAGATATGGACTCTTGTTTTCGATAACAGTTCTGTGAATTTGATCACTCACAGCTGTTGGAGTCAATACATCTGAAATAACATATTGAATAATCATATGAAGAAATGTACAGGGTCATTTCCTTAGTCCTTCTTGAAAGTATTTGATAAATAATAATTTACAGATAGTGAAGTAAATGTGTTGAAGATAACATGTTTGTGAAGGAAGCATGCAACGTCATTTCCTTGGTTCCAAGAATGAGCATTGTTCAAGTAAACACATTGATAATAGCATATTGAGGAATACATTGGACAATGGTGTTCCTTCTATGGGAAGAATGATCATAACCTTTAGTTTAGAATGGAGTCTGGGGTTCGAGCCTGGACGGGATACATAACTCCTCCACCCTTTGTTGCTCGTTATCGTACTCGATAACAATTTTCGTAATCTATTCTTTGCAGATTTAATACCTTGATATATTCTTGTTCTAAATATTAACATAATAACACAGAAAATAAGTATTATAATACTTGTGTTCACAGACACAAACGTTTTCATTTTAGTATTCTGGAATGGGTTTTAAATCTAACTTCATTCCTTTCACATCGAGGTGGGATGAATGGAAATTTATTTCGGTTTTATCATATGGATCATTTGGAGTTGACAGGAGTGGAAACAGGTGCACATAATTTGTAGGTTGCTGTTGCAAAGTTATGCCCATACTTGTAATAGGGCAAGACTCATTTGAGTAGATAACATATGATCCTGCTAATTTTATAGTTCTCTGAGATTCTGGGCAGGTTTGCAAGATTATTTGAGGGTTTTTACTAGAGAAAAGGCTATGCTTCTTATTTAGTGGTTGAAATAGATGTACCTCGTTTTTGACAGTGGCAAATTGACATCTGGTAGTGTCCGTTAAATTACATGAAGTTATTCTAGTATTAAAGAGTATACATGCGTAATATTGAGTAATTTTTATACAAGGTGCGTTAGACCATCTTAAGGTATGTCCTTGCAAGTAATATGTTTCCGGATTGATTAATATTAGATTATTGCTAGGTACAGGAGAAATTTTATACAATGTATAAGTTCTAGCATCAGAGATTGGCATGTATAATATTACAACCATTTCTTCGTTCATCATGAGAACTTGCGTTTTTGACAGTTTAAGGTTCTCAAATTGATGATACTGGTCAGTATGAATTGTAGTTTTTGTTGGGTAGATTAGTTGTAAATGTTTTACAACATTTGTTAAATCCTTTTGGGAGAACATCTTGATATTTGTCATTTCATTTAATGACAAGCTAATAGTATCTTGCATCACTTGTATGATTTTATCTAATTTGTTCGTACACAAGAGCACATATTGTTGATGTTCCAGAAGGTTAATCTTGAAGTCTTCTTAGTTGGTCCATGTAATCTTCATGGGCGCGATCGTTATCATAAGACCTGCATAACCTGAGGGAATGATTCAGGTCTGTAATCTAAGCATATCTTAAGTATACGGTAGGGTTCCAAAACTCCTGCTTTAAATGTATTTAGGCTTAACTCTTCAAGTTCTCTTAATTTCAATTCCAAAATTTGGTTTTGGTAATTGAGTTTGCATAAGCTTTTGCATTGCAAAGTCAATCCTTCTAATTAATCATGATAGTCATTGTATGATTCGTTTCTTTCCTGGAAGCAATTAGGGATCTCCTGGATGTGAAGTATCTCGTCTTTGACGTTACCGTATTTTCTTATGAGTTTATCTTTAAATTTTTCATAGGTACTGTTGGCTTCTAAGTCAAGAATGCTACATGCTTCACCTTTCAGTTTTGACTTTATGACGTTAAATAGGAAGTCATTTATTAATACTGAGTTTGTAGCTGACGCTATTCTCTTATGAGTGTTTAGAAACGATTCTGTTCTTGCTAAGAAATAGTCAAGACTGCAAGAATTAGGGTCGTTAAATTCAGCCAAAAGCTGTATCTGAGCATATTCGAATTTTGAAAGTAACTCGGTTTCAAGCATTTTGTTTGAATTTATAAAGACGGTTTTCAATTTTTTTTATGAAATAAAATTAATTAAAAGTTAATGAAAATTAAATAAAATTAAAATGAATTTCTTTTAAAAGTTAATTGCTTACTTATAAGTGTTAATATTAATCAAAATATATGTGAAAGAGCCCCGGTCAGGTTTTCACAATAAAGGAAATAACTTATTATTATTATTATTATTATTATTATTATTATTACTTTAAAAATTAATGATATGTGGATATCTCGTTTAGATTCTCCACAATATAAGCTAGTTAAATGATATTTCTTCTGAAATAAAGATGATGATTGATGATGATAATAAATATTTAATTATTTTAATAATTCCTCTAATAGTGATAAGCGAAAGACCAGTATGGGCTGCACTAACTCACTTTTGTTAGGAAATGATATTACTTTATTATTATCTTTGTTTTAATTGTTTAGTTACAATATTAAATTCAAAAGGTTGATAAAGAGGGTAAGGTCTGCTAATTAGAGCCCACTAAATTATTTCCTCTTGAAAGTCACGAATAGTTATTATTAAGTATTTATTTCTGTTTTAATTTATTAGTTTTAATTCAAAACGAAATGACAAGGCAAACTCTACTAGTTAAAGTTTACTGTAATTTGTTTCCGTTTGAAAGGGAAAGAATGTATTATTTAAGTTTGTATTATTATTATTGTTGTTGCTCTCCCAAGATTGCTACTTGAAATATTGAAACATGCTTTACTAATAATACTCTAGTTCACAAATAAGGTATTATTTGGAGTTTGACTTACAGACAAGAAAAGATGATCAGTGCTGGCTGCATCCTCTTGGAACTGCGGAGTCGTTTGGTTCTCTTGTGTCGTTGTGTGGTCGGAAAGCGCTTCTGGAGCATTGTCGACACGTACGGCGATGGCGGTTGGTTGTTGCGAAAGGCGTTACTTGGAGCGTGGGCTTCTTGGAACGTTTGTCGGCGAACTTCCTTCCTTCAAGCTGGCGAAGTTAGTCGTGGATGAAATGCCTCCGTGTGAGGTTGTCAGTTCCACTCCTGGCTGGCTGGCTGGTTCATAGAATCGATGACTGCATCTGGTGCTGAAGATAGGTATCTTGGTGTCGCTAGTATAGTGACGAAAGGCCTCCTTGTGAGGTTTGTCAGAACACTGTACCAACTTACTCGTAGATTATCTGGCAAGGATAATGGTTAACTATCCCGGACGGGCCCCCAGTTAAGTTTGTCGCTTAACAGTCTTCTTTAGTGATGTACTAAGAAGTTGTTGCTACTGCGGTTAAGTCAGTAGGTCTCGTGGTTCTTACTTCTGATGAGTAGTATCTGATTTCTATGAATGAGAACTCGTTGGTTAGTTTGTAGATGTATTTATTAATCTTTGACAATCCAATATATACAAGTTAACACCAGACAGTCAACTTGTTTAGTTGCTGCTGTAACTGGAAGAGACCTTTGCTTCTGAGCCCAGGTTTTTTATACAAAATCCCTTCATAACAATGTGCGTCACAGTAGAGGGGCGCACTCAGTGGAAATATACATCTTACAAGATATGGACTCATGTTTTCGATAACAGTTCTGTGAATTTGATCACTCACAGCTGCTGGAGTCAATACATCTGAAATAACATATTGAATAATCATATGAGGAAATGTACAGGGTCATTTCCTTAGTCCTTCTAGGAAGTATTTGATAAATAATAATTTACAGATAGTGAAGTAAATGTGTTGAAGATAACATGTTTGTGAAGGAAGCATGCAACGTCATTTCCTTGGTTCCAAGAATGAGCATTGTTCAAGTAAACACATTGATAATAGCATATTGAGGAATACATTGGGCAATGGTGTTCCTTCTATAGGAAGAATGACCATAACCTTTAGTTTAGAATGGAGTCTGGGGTTCGAGCCTGGACGGGATACATAACTCGTATAGGCTGCTCGTCCTTTTTGGAATTCGTGTAACAAAACGACACTGGTCCAAGGGATCTCGACACATAATAGAGAGGTTTTGTCGCAGAAAACATATCTCTGGGATACACTGAATCACTTACTGCCATGGCTTTTGTGCAGGAATCACTTCGCACTGTACGCAGCGTTTTAACTTCCAAAGGGTTAAGCTTATGTTTTTTCTCCCTCCCATTTATGCAAGTGTGGCGAGTTCAAAGAAAATTGACTCCATATTCACGGATATACTCTTGCATCTTCATTTCTTCTGATGTATGCTTGTCCCAAAGAAAAGTAGCACCACATACACGCATATAGAATACATCACATCACCACAAAACACCAGTAGAGTGCATGATGGTGTAATGGTCTTAGCACTTGCCTCTCACTAAGGTGGACCGGGCTCGATTCTTGGTTAATGCATGTGAGATATTTGAAGGGAAGATTCACGTCCTGTACTTCGAGTCCACGTTTAAAAAAAGCCATAAAGCTCAGCACGTTATGATCACAAGGTTCAAAGCCACTTAAAACAATACGCTTGCTTTATCTTAGAACACCAGTATCACGTAACTTCAATACAGGTACTCTTCTCTGTAATGTACCGTAGCTTGATACCACAGCAAACTAAGCAGCAGACTGATGAACTTCCAGAAACACAAGTTGCAATAGCTTTAGTGTGAGAATGTACACAAAAAGCGCGTTAAATAAAAACTGTGAAGGACACCTCTCTAACAAATGATAACATCAGCAGACGATGCCTTCACTCACTAATTAACATTATTATATAAGAGAAGCCATACATGTAAAGCAACTCATTTACAGGCAGTTAAAATTATTGCAATGTGAGGTCCAAACAGGGACACTCGCTTTTATTCGTTTCTTTACAAAAGATTACGTCAGTAAACAATATACAAACTTACTTATGATGATGATGATGATTATTATTAGTATTATCGTGTCAGAAACATACGTGTATACACAGTTACCAACATTCTATTACACTGGACCAAAGCTTGGCCACTGTCAGTGCTTTCTCCGAAGCCTGACGTAGATCATCTTCTGTACTGGATGTACAGAAGAAGCACTGGATAAAGACGGCAGTGGAACAGGGGCTTAAAACACGGGGAGAGGGCAGGGGATGTCCCCCTTCGCCCAAGTTTTAGGTGCAAGCCAAAATTTTTAAGTAGCCCACCCTTAAAAAAATAAAAGTAAAATAACCAGAAAGTATTCTCAGGGTGTCCACCGGTAACGGAAAACGCAAAAGTAACTAATTTCACAAACAGGTAACGGAAGTCTGGATAGTTGGAGGTAACACAAAATTCACCGCGGATTGCGTAATAAAGCTATATTTTCCCCTGCCCGACTAGATAAAATGCGTACTGATGATACATTGAGTGGTATACATTGGTTCAACGTATATTTTCGGCATCAAGATGAGTTTTTAGTTTAGTGTGAAATATTTTTCTGTATTATTATGGACCCTGACTTTTCGCGAGACCTTTATTCGCGAAATCTTCCGAAACTCAAAAGAAATCTTCCATTTCTGTTATTGACCTCTTAATGTGGAGACTATCTGAAATTGAAGTCCAGAAATGACGAATAATATTGTCGCAATCTTTCGATATTGCACCGTTTCGAAACAGAAAAAAAGATCGCGAAATAACATGGAAATACATATGTTTTAAAAATCTCTCCGTCTCTTAAGTTTGAGACACCGAGCATGGTTAATTCAAAATTCCGTTATATGGCGATATTTCCTTCGAACTTTCGTTCCTTGGGATATAATTATAAATTGGTTATCTCTATAGGCCTATAACATATAATTCTCGTATCGAACTCGAATGAAAATGTGCCCTCTTGTGCATTCCTCTCAGAACAATTCCTAATATTCGATACCTACTTCGAACGTACATCAAGACGACAAGTTGACCTCACGACTTGCCTGCGGGAATCTCGTCAAACGGACCGAGATCGGCGCTGGTCGTGTAAAATCACAAAACCCGTGCCCGATCATTAACTTGTGACCACGAGGACTGCGGGAATCCTGTTAAAGGTGATTGGGCGCCCATCACGAAATATCCCAAAACCTACTCAACACTTTTCCCACGACCGTGTTCTTAAAAGCGTACGAGGAGAGAAATGTGCATCACCCACTTAAAAACGGCACTGACTACGTAGCATTGCGATACTCATTTCTTTTCTTGATCCACTGCGAACTCCCAACCACAGCATAGGGACAGTGGTCGTAATATCTTTATTCTACTGAACAACAGTCCGTTTTTGCCCCTCTCCCGTTTTCCGACAAGGCGTTAACTGAGCCGAGATCTTACCTTAGTTTTAAACCAGGGCTCAGAAATAATAGTTAAAAAATGCACCTTTTCGGATCGTCGTGATAAGTCTGGGACACCCAAAATCATTACTCCTGCCCGGAAAAAACATGCGCGCGTCGTTTTTTTTAAATAAACAAGTTAAAATAACATGACTCTTCCCACGCGCATCTTGCGTTTTTAAGCACACTCTACACGCATGCGCCCTGCGTTGTGCCGACAAGGTTCGAACAGCAATTATTAGGAAACATATTAGGCACAGACACCTGGCAACGCTGGAGAGGATCAAGGTAATGTATCTGAAAAAAGCCTTATGTCTATCCAAGTTCACGCACTCGCGGCTTGTGTATGTCATGACAGGGGAACTAAGACATATATTGACGCGCTTTGTGGTCTATGGTTTCCACCACCGGATCGGCATGAGAGACGTCTATCACCACCAAATGAACTATGCGTGTGCAAACTGTATAATGGTCCGTGCGACAGATACCACGTGAGGACGTGCAAGTGCAGAGAGGTGTCTCTGACGCAATTCTGTGTAAATGAGACTTGAATTCTGTGATTTGCTTATGCACAGTGTGTGCAAGTCAAATTTCATAAATAGAAATCCACCCCAATTCAACCAACGGCCGTGAACTTGTATGGGAACATTTGCCTAGGCAGACGTCACAGCATAAGGTGACTGAAAAAAGTGGCAGGACTTCCAAAATACACGTTGTCATGTACGGCCTATGAGCTAACTAGAGAACCGTTTCTCATCGAGGAGCTCCGACTGGCGATGTTTCTACCTTCTACACCAAGCTACGCACTAGACCTGCAATAACTGCAGCAGAAGAAAACAGAAATCCGGATAGACTTCACGGATGCCATCACGTCGGGTGTTTCGAAGCAGGCTATGAATTGAGCCATCGGGTCACCCGGCTGGAAGTGCACAGACAATGCGGGATGAAGACATGCTATAGCCCCAGTCCAGTGCGTGCGATGTGTTTGACATATTGTACAGTATCCCAGGGGTATGCACCCCTTGGAGACCATCCCCCCAATCATCTATCTAAATCTATCTAAATCTCCTAAATGGCAACCCTTATAAAGCCAGACCAACATCCATCAACGTCGCAAGGACAGCTTGCCATTCTAGAAAGCAGCTCAATCCCTGCACAATTATTACACATTATTAACTGGGGCAGCTATGCTATCAGAATGCTGACAGCATAGCGCCCAAGAGTATAAAAGGCGTCCTAAGGAGGTCACAGAGATCTCTCCATTATCAGTCTTTCAGTGGTTCGGCCGGAGGCTACGTTGGTGTCATCAGAGGTGAGTCAGTCGTATTCAGATATCCTACATTTGTAACCTTTACCCACAGCTTGTACTTTACATTGTGACCACTATTACATTCCCTACAAGGGACTCATACTTTAACATCACAGACCAATAAACACTTGGTCAACACTCTACACTCGCCTTACTGTTTATACGCCTCTTTACATCCCAACGCCCTTCCTTATTCCCGTCACGGTTGGACGTGACACACGGTAGTCTGACAGTGCTAGCCCAGATATCATTGTATTTCTCGCGGCGGCCCGGCTGCTAGGAAGCAGCGCGTGCCACTTAGCTGATACAAGCACGTTCAGTTATATAATAAGCCAGTCAGCTGAGCGACCAGCACAGTGACCCTTGCATTGAGTCCCATCCCCTAAAACACTACTACATTATTTATAGGAGCGCCCCCTAGTTCCTAGCACACGACAACACTCTACACTGGTCAGCTTACCCTGTCAAGGGAAGCTACCCTTTTTTAGGCACTGCTTTATAAATTAATACAATAACTCTTCCTTTTAGATCCTACCACCCCCAAACAAGGGATCTAAAACAATATCTTCTGAAAGATATCATGTGTCAAATGTTAAAAGAAAATGTATATAAGTTTATATTAACTGGCATACCTACTGTACATTTTGACCATTGGCTGCACTCATTAAATTATCAAAATCATTGATGCACATGGCGTTAGAAATTTGACATTTGGTGCTACGCTAGGCAACCGCAGTTATAAATTTGATCCCCCCCCCCCCCAAGTTTGCAAGGAGAGCTTAAATTTACAACACACACGAAAATACTCGTAAGCAGCATAGTCTCAGTTGACATAAAAGGTGGTCCCAGCAAGTGTTGCCGTCCGGCTCCGTGCCTAAATGGTTACCGAGCTAGACCTTGGCCCAAAGTGCCCCGGGTTCGATTCCCAGCCGAGCCATCAGGAATTTTAATCTCACAGTCGGGGAGTGGGTGTATGTGACGTCTTCAACAGCACTTCATCCTCATTATGACGTGCAGATTACCCACGGGCGTCAACTACATAGAAAGACCTGCACTCGGCCTCTCCGGAAGCAACACGATCATTATTATTATTATTATTATAGCAAGTATTGCCGACCTTCCTGCATGCCGCGTGGTCTCACCTAGTCTGCGATAAGTTTTATTTTAGGGGTACCTCCAGTAACATTGATAAATGTATTTCTTTTGAAAGACGTATAATAATAAAATAATAATAATAATAATAATAATAATACCATATCGATGATTAGATATTCTAACGTTTCTCACTCATATACTTAATTACCAGGCTGGGCGCCAGTCTTAAGGACAATTTAGAAAATAATAACGATAATATATATGTATATAGCACATCCGAGAAACTCTCTCTCTCATGTTGTGGGTTGGACAGTACACTATCACTTAATATCTCTAATAAGGCAAGTAAACACTATTAAATTCAAACAAATAATTTATTGAAATCAACCCCAATTTTGTTTAAAAAAATAATAATAAATTTAAAAGGAATGGAAGTTACCATATCTAAAAGTAATATAAAGCTTAGTTAAAGAAACGGCAAATAGAATACTGTGAGCTCACCTCCTAAGACCGCACTGATGCGCTGGTATTTCAAGTGAGTGGTTATATTCATTGTAATGTATTTAGCTTTCGCTGTTATGACGTGATGTCACCGAAGCGACAGTTTCGTTTGAGAACAAGCCTCATACTGATCCCATGGCACCGGACTCCCAAAATGAGCCGCTCTATACAGTGTTTACCTTAATCAATTCCAATTATTTGTAGGTACTATGATTGACCACTCTAAAGCAGCCAGGTGGGATGCGATCCAGCTGGCAGTGTGATTGACATTTTCAGCAAAGGTTATTATAGCAATAATTCCAAAGAATATCCTGAAGTGCTACTCCACTAGCAGAAGCTTGGCTTAGTACACCAATTTGACGCTACTCTGAGTTCTATGACCCTCCACGTCAGCGCTTCTTTCCGCGCCCAATAAGCCCTCCACCTGTACTCGTAGCCAATAATTTTGATGTGTTACTTGTTCATAGTTGATTACTTCTAATCTATTGAAACTCTTTTGTATGTTTTGAATTTCCATTTGGAGTTTCGGTATTTCTGATATTAGTTTCATAATCCAGCTCTTCTGAATCTCGAGCACATCCTTTAGACGAATGATCTCAGGGATGCTTTGTTTCACAAGTCGAAGTTTCACTTTCACACGTTTTGGACGTTTATAAGTAGAAGGTTCACAAGTTATTCCCACTGTTGAAATCTTTCAACAAGAGTACCAATGTCCGTTCCCTGGAGTTTTCCTAATTGGTCTTGACAAGAGTTTCAATTTGCTTTTCTTTTGAAAAGCCATAACTCCACTAGCAAATAATAACGAAAAGTATTATGATTAGGTGAGGTTATCCGTTGAATCCTAGGAACATAAGAATACCCCATTGGATCACTAAGGCAATAGCCCTAAGGCCCTCAACAGCAATCTGCTACTCGTGATAATCTCCATAGTTTTAAAACTGGCACTGCTCCAGCATAAATATAAAAACAAATATCCCTAGTTGAAACATTACAAAAATAAAAAAAATAAAAAGAACTTCCATTACTCTTAAATTCCTAATTATGGGCTCATTTCGTTATTTCTCAGGGTAGTTGAGGAACTTTTTGACCATGGTAGACTACAGCCTGAGTCATGTAAGATCAAACTTAAAGCAAATTATTCATTCCTTGTAGCAAATGCAGGTAAAGCTCAGTTGAGCTTCCGGTAATTCCCTGTAACCTGCATTTCCTCTGTGATGGTAGATGGAAGAATTGGAAATGAATTCGCCCTCAGTAGAGGAGTTAGGCAAGGTGATGTACTTTCAGCTAGCCTGTTTAATTTGGCAATTAATCGGGTTATACAACAAGTAGTTACGTGAAGAACTAACCTACTTATGTTAATTGCTACTATCAACATACAAAATTTCAGTTTGATTGCTGTAATAGATTCGTAGATATTGAGAAGCGACTAAATATTGCGGATGGACGCCATGTTGGATTTTTAGATGTATGTACTGTTACATGAAGATTATTGTGTACGTGTAGTATTCAAAATTCAATCGCATGATTAGGATACAAGAAGTAAAAACGAGATTTTAAAATTTCTCACAGCTGCCATCTTGAGGTCATGAAAACAACTGAAATAAATTAGATGCTAGTGGATTGACATTTGTATAAGGATTTACTGTACCAAGTGTCACTGCACTTGGATGGTTAAATTGCGAGAAACGTCCATGTGAATATTTATACTTCGCATCGCCGCCATGTTGGATATGTGATCACCAGGTTATTGAAAGTCCTATAGGTGAATTTATGTTCATAGCCCCTATGAGCATAAAAGAATTCAGTTTGGTTGCTGTAATACATTCGTAGATATTGAGATTCGTCTAAATATTTCGGATGGTCGCCATGTTGGATTGTTATAGTTATAGGCCATAGAGTCATGTACCATTAAAGGAAAATTATTGCGTAGGTTCATTATTCAAACTTTCACTTCGATCGCATGATTACGACACAAGAAATAAAAACTTAATTTTAAAATTCGCACAGCCGCTATCTTGAGGTTATGTAAACAATTGAACTAAATTAAATACCAGTGCCTTATAATGTGTATAAACATTTGTTGTACCAAGTTTTATTGCGTTTGGATTATTAAATCGCGAGAAAAGTCTATTTAAAACTTTCAACTTCGCTTGGCCGCCATGTTCGTTTTGTTCGGTTTTTTAAGTCTCATAGATGAACTTCCAGCAGTACCCTTTATCTCCGTACAAAATTGCAGGGTGATACCGGTTATAGTTTCTGAGATATAGAATGCCGGTGAAATATTTCGCACAGCCGCCATCTTGAGGTTATGTAAACAATTGAACGAAGTTAGATGATGGTGCATTACAATGTGTATAAACATATACCGGTACTGTACCAAGTTTCATTGCGTTTCGTTGTTTAAATCGCGAGAAACATCTATTTTTAAAAGTCACAACTTCGCTTGGCCGCCATGTTGGTTTTGTAGTTACCAGTTTTTCAAAAGTCACATAGGTGAACTTCTAGTAGTTCCCTTTATCGCCGTACAAAATTCCAGGGTGATATCGGTAATAGTTTCGGAGATATTGAATGGAGGTGAAATATTTCGCACAGCCGCCATGTTGGATTGGTAGGACATAGCAAAATTTGAAGGGCACGGCCCGGGTTGTCCGGAATAGTGCTATGAACCTACCGAGTTTCATTGAAATCGCTTCTGCCGTTTAGAAGTTATTAGGGGGAAACACACACAGACAGACACACGGACAAAAGGTGATCTCATAGTTTACTAGTTTACCTCCGGATTGAAATTTTTACAAGGGAGGAGGCCATCATCACATGTAATTATGCATAGAGAGGTGCATATCCTCGGGAATAGCATACGGCTGTAGTTTCCCGTTGCTTTCAGCCGTGCAGCAGGACGCAGTGTAGCCATTATTTGGCTTATATTATCAATATCTTAGCCGTCTTTAAGACTAGTAAAGAATTTATTTATTCTGAAAGGTTGCTACTCCCTTTCAGAATAAGTAAAGAGCAATTCTACAAACAAAAATACTAACCTTCTACCGTACTAACAATTAAATACCAAAATTCTACTGACGAAAAAAATACTAAAGTTCCATCAACAACAAATACTACCACTAAAACAGTCTGTCACCAGGCACACTCACATGCACCCTCACACATCACAGTCTACTGAAACAATGAACTATAACTAATAAACAATGCAACTGCTACCAGACACACTCACACACCACAGTCTAATAGAACAATGACATATATCTAATAGACAAACTAACTACCTACTTACAACTAAAATGTTAAGTATAAGAGATAGGAAGATGATGTCCTACCACGATTATATGAACTTTGTCTGCATCAATTCTGTTTAATACTGAGCATCGAAACAGAATTTATTCGACAGTTCATACAGCATTACATATTTGATGACTGTATTTTTCGTCGAGTTAGTTATAGACATTGAAATCTTACAACGTAATTAAAGTGAATAATTGCAGTTTTTCAATTAGGCAATTATAGCCAATTTTGAATTACGTTTTGAGTAGGCTATTGATATTTTTCTTGAGACACAGTTCGTTCAGTTTTCAACTTTTATAATTCATTTTTGGAATACTCCTGTTCTGATTCCGTATGATCCTAATGGTCTATTTGTATTCTACTCATACTAGGCACTTTTCCATGTAGACTCATACGACTTTCTTAAGGGAAGGACCCATTTTTGAATTTGTTTTTGCGAATCTGAATTAATTCTCAAACAATAGTAAGTTATAATATATTGTGAGATATTTTTTGAATATGGAGATTTTGAGGAAATGAAGCATAAGTGAGATATAAAGCTCAATTTTGTGTAAAATACATTCGGTCATAAAACAGAATGACATTTTTGGGAATTTACAAATGTAATGATTTGATCGTGTAATTATGCAATTATTATTACAGTTTTTATGAAAATGGATTAACACTTTGATACTTGAGTTAATTATGAACCATGATATATTTAGGTGATTGTTTGAAACATACATGAATTTTATAAAGATGTGGAAGGTTATTTACAGCCATTAAGAGCTACTTTTCGTATTGGATAAAATAACAGTTGTGTTAATGGAATATTTTTGAAGTACATTTCGACATCAATGGATGGTCAGAAATAATTAAAGGTGGATATTAGGAATCTCATAAGTGGAGAGATTGTCGTATTTGTTATGAATTTTGTGGATTGTGCGAGCTATTGAGCAATCACTGAATTATATTATAATGAAGTATATTTAAACACGAGATGGTCACGAACATCGAAACTAGAAGGCTAGTAGTGAAATAAACAATTCATTTAGATTTGATTGCAAATAATAACATATGTCTAGTGTGAAGCTATGATCTGAAAACATAAAATAATTTGTAAAATGTTGGAGAAATAATTGAAACATTAATTGGAGAAACTATACGTTCGATAAGCTTAACTGATCGTCGAATAAGACAATTGTATTTCAATCAAATTTTGTATGTAATATCTGTACATAAACAGATATGTTTGAGCGTATTCTTAAGAGCCACCAGGGCTGCCAACTGTTAATTATTGCTCTATCTATTTTTTTTTATCCAAATACCAATATATCAGAAAGTATGCAAGCCAACAGCTTTAAACTATGCACACGTATACTCTGACATTTTAGATTAATTTTGAGTAACTTATATACGTCAGTTCTACCAACATGATTAAAAGCCTGCTGATAGTACCAATTTTTAAATACATGTAACTTCTATACTATCAGTTGGATTTCAACCAAATATCGCATGTGATATGTGTACCATAACAGATATGACTATAAGTATTGTTAAGAGCAATCAGGGCTGCCAACTGTTAATAAATGCTGTCTATATTCTTTTTACCCTAATATCAAGATATCAGAAAGTATGCAAGCCAACAGCTCTATACTTTGCACACGTATAGCACCTGACATTCTAGATTAATTTGGAGTAATTATTACAAGGCAGTGCTGCCAACATGATTCTATGCCTGCTGATATGTCCAATTTTAAAATACATGTAACTCCTATACTAACAAATGGATTTCATCCAAAATTGGCACAACAAGATATCATAATATTTCAGATTATTTCTGACCAGCACACGCATGGTATTGTTGGCAACATGCTTTTACGCGTGCTGATAGATCCAGTGTCTAACTGCATGTAACGTCCATTGGACTTCAACCTAATTTTGTATTCTGTACCTTAAGAGATGGAACTAGGAATATATTCAGTCACCAGGTCTGCCAACTGTAGTGCTCTATTAGGCTAAATTATACCAGGTATATTTTGAACTAATTTGATATTTCGATATTACCAACTTAATTTTGTCATTATTCTAGATAGGTTCATATACTGTAGAATAATCATTGGCATGAAAAGTAGGCTGTATAGTTCTTCACGGAACTTCTTGATATAGTTGTGGTCACACTGTCCTTATGCAAGGTTTCGTCACTGATGTGTAACTATGTAACGGTCTGTTACTTCTTCACGCAAAATTCTATCTCCCGCAGAGATTTTGGTTGGTTCCTCAGTTTAGGGGCTGCGACAACGCGGTCATGTAACCCCGTGTACTTTGGGTGAGTGTAGAATCTGTCTGATAAACGGTGTGAATTGTGATGGCTGTATTAGTCTGTAATTCAGGTAAGGACTGCAGACTGTCAATTTCAAGCAGTAGTTCCTAATGTTGCAACCAGATACTACCGTCAACGACACCTAGCTGTGAACTTGGCTACTAGATGCCGCAACCAGCAACTCGCAACGAATATTGGAACTTCCCCTTCAAAAGGAAAGCATACTGAGGGATTGTTAGCGCTCTTAGAAAATCCGACGACTTTGGCCGGCTTTGAACCCGCGACCTTGGGCATAGAAGTTCAGCATGCAACCAGTTACGTCACCGAAGCCGCTTCACACTTAGTCAGATGGAAATCTGAATCTGATCTCGTGCAAGTGCGTTGTCATGGCAACGTCTGATGGCTCATCCCTCATCAATTTAGTAGTGTTGCCATGGCAACCACTGATAGCTCTTGGCATTTTCTTATAATTCCGAAATCATTTTTCTCATCCCTTGGCGTAATGGTGGGTCATATCAAAAATTCTTTCAGACAAAAGTTTTAGGTAATTATTAGGGGAATATTGTCCATTTTGTACGGTTTTGATATTGTGCCTATTAAGAGAGATATGATTAATGTTTCCCGAAAAAACACTTTTTCCCACCCTTTTGGTCAATGGTTGGTGCTATAAAAGAACTCTTCAGACATAAATTTTTGGACTTTATCCGACACACAGTATGAACTTTGAATGGATTCGATATTTCACATATTAAGAGAGTTATACAAAATTTCACTTTTTCGAAGAAAGCCCCCCCATTTTCACCCCCTTCGACCGATTTATCCCAGTAACGAACTCGACCGAGATTTTATAGGTATACATATTCGGTAAAAAATTCAAAGTATTGGTGCAAAATTACGGCAGTTATCGTGTCCACAAGAAACTGATATATACATATATATATATATATATATATATATATATATATATAAACTTTTGAGCTGACGGTGGTTTTGGGGTCTGGGGGATGTGAAACGCGAAGATATGTCGAAATTTTCTGGAAGTCGAAACATGGTACCCATTGCAATAGTTAGCTTTCTAATGAAATCTATCTAAAACATATACAGTCTCTTTGGCACGTTAGTCAATCTGCAGCTTAACACACAAGTACTGGATTCGTGGATTGTAAGTTCCGTGCAACCTTTCGGTGTCTGTCGGCGCGTTAACACAATTTGAATTGCTCTTTATGTACGACATTTCAGCTATCAATCGTTTATTCAAACCCATCTTCTTATCTATAATTTTCACACCATCCCAATTAAAGTCGTGTTTGTTGGCAGTTTTATGCTGTCTCAACATATTGCTTTCTTCCTTGTACTTTTCGCTTCTCTTTTATTCTCGTAGACAATTTCCTTTCTGTTTGACCTATATAAATGCTGTTACAGTTATCATTTTTGCATTCAATTTGATAAATGACATTAGTCTGATCTTCTCTCATTGTTTTATCTTTCCCCTTAACAATAACACCTTCTAATTTATTATCAACGGAGTTTATGATGTTGAGCTTTAGTTGTTTTTTTTTTTTTTTTTACTTATTGCAAATAATATCAGTGGTGCTATTGACATGGGGAATGACAATCCAAACTCTCCTCTCTCTTGTTTGATCATTCTCTGAGACGGCGTTATTCCCATGTGTTACGTTTTTGTTAACAAATCAATGCGTTTTTTCATGTATTTGCAAACAAACTTCCCCAGATAAAAATTCTTATCTGCGCGTTAACACAATTTGAATTGCTCTTTATGTACGACATTTCAGCTATCAATTTGGATTTAGATAAGCTATCGTCTACGTATCGAACATAAAAAGGTACCGGAAAATTAGCTTTATCAAAACAACTCTCTTCCAAATCTTGCATAACTTTTTTCAAATTCTCATCATGGAACTGTTCATCTGAGAGCTTCATGGCCTTGTCTACCAAGTTATAAACCATTGCTATTTTCTGATGGATAGGGTGGAATGAATTTGAAGTGTAAAATTCTACTAGAAAAAGTAGCTTTTTGGTACCTGTTTGTTTTCAATCTGTTACCTTCTTTGATCACTTCTACAGCTTGCCACGGTGGGTGAGTGGTTCTAGTGTTGGACTACCAACCCCAAGATTGCAGGTTCGCCCCTGGCCATGGTAAGTGATTTTTGAAAGGCGACAAAAATCACGACACTCATGTCATACGCTGTTGGCATGTTAAAGAACCCATTTGAATTCAGTAGGCCATGTTCAATGGCAAAATTAATCTCGGGATTTTCCGCCAACACAAAGTTCCTCCATTCTCTACTTGAAAGCGCTGTAGTGTCAAGGAGGTAAGATATCTAACCTCCTTGACTTTCATAGCGTTCAAAGGAACGACGAAATTCGACATGCAAGCTACCCTCTAGGTGTCAATTAACAAAGCTTGCACCAGGCACCCGAGGCCATACGATATAAGATATAAGAATAAGAATCACTTCTACATCAAGAAACGCAATTCTGTTGTTCAATTCAAGTTCATGTGTGAATTTTAAATGTTCATTTTGGTTGTTAAAAAGGTCAACCAACTCTCCGATTTTGGATTTAGATAAGCTATCGTCTACGTATCGAACATAAAAAGTTACCGGAAAATTAGCTTTATCAAAACAACTCTCTTCCAAATCCTGCATAACGATATCAGCAAAAATAGAGGAAACAGGTGATCCCATTGGTGAACCAAAGTTTTGTTTATAAACTTAATTTTCGAAAGTGAAAAAAGTTGAATCTAAAATCAATTTGACCGCCTTTTCAAATTCGCACCACGGTAACTTGGTTTTCTTTTTTATCAAGGTCCATCTCTTTTCCGAACTATTTAAAACTGATTCGTGTGCGACGTTTGTAAATAAAGACGTGACATCTAAAGAAATCATCTCTTGATCTTCCTCAATAGTAACATTATCAATCCGTTTTTTTGTTTTTTTTTTTACTCTAAACTGTTCTTTACTTTAGTTTTCGGAGGTGGTAAACTGATAGTTAACAGCTTGGTTACAAACTTTGATAAATTGTACAACGGTGAATCTGGTTGGTTGGTTCCTTAGTTTAGGGGCTGCGACAATGCGGTCATGTAGCCCCGTGTACTTTGGGTGTGTGTAGAATCTGTCTGATAACCGGTGTTAATTGTGATGACAGTATTAGTGTGTATATCTGTTTTTTTTATTCAAGTAAGGACTGCAACTTAGAATTTTTCAAATAGTTCCTACTTTTGCCGCCAAATGCCACCGTCAACGACTAATAGGCCTAGTTCAGAACTTAGCTACTAGATGCCACCACAGTCAACGGTGAATCTACACAAGAACTAATTGGACGTAAAGGGTAATCTTTCTTATGTACTGAACCCTTTATCCACAGGCTGTATAAAGGATTCTAATAAATTATTCATCATCAATTGATACATTTCTGGAGACATCAGGTATGAGAGCCAGACGGAGTTGGGAAATGTTGAGAAATCTGTGGCAGAGAGAACACAAAGGTTTAAGCTCCTGTGGTATTTTAGAAAGTAGCATAGAAATCATGACGCATATGACAGGTGCAACTTTTAGCGCGAAGAGAGGCTTGGATACGCACAAAACGGCTTGTTACTATGAGAGTTGGCGCCATGAAGAAAATTGAATGCTACGATGTGAATGGTCAATCTTCATGTTAACCACTCCTTGTGGGAAGAATACAAGTAAGAGCTCGCGAAGATCTACAAGAGTGAACCAATAATATCAAGACGCCCTGTTTAAGCGGCAACTCGGCGTTATAACGCATCCTAGTGAATTAACGCGGGAGTTATCTACGGATTAATTCCACGATCGATTCGAGCTAGCTACAGCATAATCTTAACCTCCACATTGCTACGAACTCAATGATACCGATCGCATGCTAGTCTGATAATTATTATGGAATATTTTTCCATAAATCCCCTTCCATGCCTACTCTAGCCAGTTTCATTTATAGATGGTCCAGGAAGCTTCAAGTGATGACTTTTACTTCAGCGTCTGAGGGCGTAGGACTTTTACTTCAGCGTCTGAGGACGTAAGACTGTTATTCAAGCGTCTGAGGACGTGAGACTTAACTTCTAATTTAAGTGTCGTGGACACTCGGCATATTTTTCATGTGTGTGAACATGGAACATTTTCGTCAAGTTATAAGTGTAACTTCAGTGATTTATTTGTAGTCCCAGTACTACCAGATAGGGCGAGTTCATCGAAATAATTCACCAATAGACAGTCAAGGAATTTAGTACTTGATCGGCGAATTTAATAGGAAATATATCGTGTGTGTATCTCACAAACATTATTTTAATTCAGCACGAGATGACGTCTCGGAACGAGGGCGGATCTTGGAACCAGCAGGACATTTGCCAGAAGATGTCGATGGTGAGCTAAGCATTTTAAAGGAGTGATGGCTGGAGATGTTTTCCTGACGCTGTTCTAAAGGAATGAGTACAAATGAATTTATTTATTTATTAAATCAGCTATGGTTTTATGGGACGTATTTTTGTAGATATTTGTCTGCTTGTTTGGTAATGCAGATTCTTAGTTCTTGTTTACTGACACATTAAGTATGGGACAAGCTGAGCGCTTTGTATTTTGTAGATATTGTGATTTTGTTTGGTTCAAGTATACGGGGCTATATGCGCAGCTCGTGCTCGCATGCGCTTGCGTAAATCGCGGTCAAGCATTGTAATTCGGAAGTATGCCTTATAACAAAAATGGAACTGAATTAATTTGAGATTAAAAATAGAATTTGGAGGGTAAAGATTATTTGTGAGCAGAATTTATGATGTATCAGGATTATTTTGATAGTTGCTTTTCTAGCAAGTCTGTACGGGATGGCACTCTTGCACCCGAGTTTGTTGTTTATTTTGTTTGATGTGTATATGGACGCAATGTAGGCTGATCTGTTTTGAGCCGACCCAGATGGTATTTATGAGTGAGTCAGTCCAAGCTTCATGGTGTATGATGTGATTTCATGATGTGTTCGCGGGAAATATATCATTGAGATTATTCCGGCTTGCTGCACATCAGCCCAGTTCATAACCTCGCGAGGCTGAGCTTGTGGTAAATATTTGTGTTTCTTGTCATCCACGTGGATGAGTGAGATATGTCTTTTCGTGTTTCCAGATGGATAACGGGATCAGTGTGGTCCCATGTATAATTAGCACCAGGCTTGAGAAACTGACAGAGTGAAAGGCAGCGATGAATCATCCAAATAGGGGAGCGCTCAATTCAGATAACGACTGTTGGTCATTAGCAGCAGGCTAGGTTCCTGTAATTCAATATAAGATGTTATTTAAATTCACAAAACCCTGATCGGTTATAAAGAGTATTTGATTGATTTAAATTGGTGTTGTCCATGTTTTAAGGTATCTTCCGAAATATCTGTTTGTCTGGCTTTTATTCATGTAAAAATATAATTTTTAGCCGTTTAGGCTTGTATTTTTTGTTGTTGCTTGACTTCTAGTGTGTTTATTTTACGCGTTCAATGACCCCGTGTGGCATTAGAGTGTGCGAGGCTGTGTTCCCAATTTGTGATGCGAGCTTTTATGACCTATTTCGTCATGCTCTTTATGTTTTGTGTGCTTTGGCACGGGCTAGAATCTCGGGGAGGTTCATCATGTCTTAGTATTTTAGATCTTGCATGTGTCAGTAGTAATTATAGTGTGTTAATTAAGGCTGGGTCCCATAGCCGTAGTGTGATTTAAAAGATGCAACTCCGTGAGCAACATGACTGTTTCAGTTGTAAACGGACTCGCATCAGTACTCATTTTCTTATTAAGGATCAGTACACCACGCATTATATAACTTCTTGACCAGGATAAATGGACTTGTATCCATATGTTGTGAGGAGCGAGTTCTTACCGCTCAATTTTATGTTATGATTAATCATTTTGAGTGAAGCTGTATTCACATTGTTTTGTTGTGTGGAGCGAGTTCTTACCGCTCAGTATTGTCTTTATTTCATATGGGAGTGAAAGTCAGGGAGGACTTCTTTTTTTATTATTATTATGCACATCATTTTCAGTCATTAAATACTTTTTATTCTACTTGTTATTCATTTTATTTCTAGTATAGCCTCTGTTATGGACCTTTCTATTCATTAGAGCATGTTGTTTTTGCGAACTTTGCTTTGAAAAGCATTCAGGACTGAGCACGACCCCGTAGAAAGAATCTTGATAAAACACTGCTTTATTGAAGGGTGCAGTACTTTGGGAAGTGCATAAAACTTAGGTAAATTACTATCTGTTGTATTAACAAAATTATACTCTTGCATACCAATGTAGTTCTCATCTTTCCAGTTTTTGCACAAAGAATGTAGCTGTCTAGTGAGTTTACCAAGGGGGTTTTCATCGATTCTCAATAATAATTATTATACATACATACCGACGAAATTAAATTCATTTAACTAATACTACAGCGAGTCTCTCTCACCACTTGTCCGGCCGAAGTGCCCAGCTTATCTGTCTCCCGTTGACTCATCACTCTCCGCTGGGCATAATTGTATATACGCGCCTGGAGTGAACAGGTTGGGCCTCATAGGCTCATCTTGAAACACTGTATATATTTAACTAGCATTTCAGTCTGACATGTGCTAAAGTTTTGCTGTGCGAGTTCTTGTTACCTTAGTTTTTGAAACTCTTTTGTATTCATCAAAAACTCAAAAAAAAGTTTCCACCAGAGTTGGGTATTTTGTAATCAATTACTGATTTCACGGATACAGATAATCAGGTGCAAAACACAGAAAGTCATTTTGGGAAAGAGAAAGATCAATGGAGATTTTTTTTAATTAGACCTTACTTTGTGTCTTATAAAAATAAAATAAAAATTATGTTGTTGCCTCATTTTGGGGCTAGTTATATCTTGGTCATCAGTTCCTCATACTTGGATGGGTGATTTTGGTCTGATTTTATTGTGATGATTGTACTAGTATGTGTAACTATAATCAAAATAAGCTACAGTGTCATCCTGGAACCTGACAAATACAGCTTCAGAGAAAAAAGTGCAGCAATGAAGGCGGTTCACAATTGGCCCAGGGATAGGAATGAGAATGAAGTTTGATGTTCATGAATAGAAATAACTTTTCAGAATGATTCATGTATATACTCTATATACTATTTTATTGATCACTCTTTATTACTGTACAGGCCTACCATTAGTAATCAACACAACAATCTATTAAATTACAGTAAAATCAGATCATCTGCCTTCTATCAAGGATGACCACAAAGATCAATAGCATAACAGTAACTGGCTGAATACATTATGTAAAATAATTGTAGAAAATAAACTCGAAAAGGCTATATACAGAAGTTGTGCAAAATAAATCAAAGCCAAAATATATTAATATCATCAATAAATAAACTCTGTTTAGCAAATATTTATCTTCCACTCTCCTTTATACAACACTATAACTAACATTTAAAATATTAAAACACTATGGCTGAATGAATCGTATATGGACTGTTGGCCATCAACCCCGTGTAGTCTACTTGAGTGTGTGCAAGCATATAAATCTATTATTTTAGAAAGTTAAGATTGTAATGGTCAACTCAGGAATCGATTGAGGGTACCAGCAGTGGAAATGGTGAACTACATGCAAGCCATTAGCTAATACTTTTCTCATTCCAGACTCGTGAATATGCATCCAGTCACAGTTCACTGCATCATTTATGTGACTGAACATACAGGATAGAGAGAACCATATGGGTATTGTTTGGTACCACAGTAGATAAAATTCCTCTGTAATTAATTTTCAAATGATTAGCCGAGTGAAGTTAGTCTCTCTCCCTTGGATGAAGGAAAACTGAACATATTAAGTGGATTCAGACTTTAAATATTGTAGGACATGGTACTTTTGAACAAATTCCTGGTGAGATGCAGATCCCCTGTCTCCCTAGCCAGAGACTCCCATGAGTAGGAGATAGAAACAAGATACAGTGGCTCTTGTCAGCCATCTAGTGGTAGACAAGGAAACTTTCACACACAGCTAGGCACAGAGCTGATCCACAATTTGGTTGTCTGGAGGCTGCCGGTTTCATATTGATTGTTGGCAGAATATATCTATATTTGTTAGATTTATTTAAAGCTGCTTGCTTGCTTTCTTTAAATTCGTTGATGGTTCCAAATTAAATGTTCTAGAATCTACATCAAACGATGGAGCATGCGTGGCTAAAATTTAAAACGTTATGTGGGGTCTGTAGTGTTTCTCTGCATAGTCCAAGACCCCATTTAAATGCATTGTCGCTTCAAAAAGCGATCTTGAATTTCAGTTTTGTGTGTATGTTGTGCGGTGTACTAATGTATAGATGTGTAAATTAGGATTTGTTTTATGTACTAATCTCAAGTCTGCTGTCAGATACTTATCTCATGTGCACAGTTGCAGACTGAAACTTTCAAATATGTAATTTTAATGAGAGTAAATGCATCACTCACGGATTCCCCATCTGTGAACAACCTGCTGGACTTTGCTATTTCCTGTGCTACAAGGTAGCTACAATACAGGACGCATTTGTAAGTATTTTCCGTATTCTGAATTATTGAAAGAAAAAAAACATGACAGTGCTTTTGTTATACGGCCAAATAATAATTATTTCATAGTCGTTAATAGTATTCTATCCATGAGTACTTATTTAAAAAGTAAGAAATATAATTACAGCTTTCTGTGACCAGTAAAATATTAATTTTAATTACGGTAATACAAATTAAAACTCTACGGTTGAGTTGGTTATTATAATAATAATAATATCGTATGGCCTCGGGTGCCTGGTGCAAGCTTTGCTAATTGACACGCAGAGGGTAGCTTGCATGTCGAATTTCGTAGTTCCTTGACTATGAAAGTCAAGGAGGTTAGATGTTAGATATCTAATCTCCTTGAACACAATAGCGCTTTCTAGTAGAGAAATGAGGAACTTTGTGCTGGCGGAAACTCCCGAGATTAATTTTGCCATTATGAACTCGGCCTACTGAATTCAAATGGGTTCTTTGACATGCCAACATCGTATGACATGCGTATCGTATTTTTGCCGCCTTTCAAAAATCACTTACCACGGTCAGGGGCGAACCTGCAATCTTGGGGTTAGTAGACCGACACGCTATCCACTCACCCACCGTGGCAAGCTGGTTGGTTATTAAGAAACACAGAGTTTTAAAATTCGCAAAAACAAATATATAAAAAAAATATTCACCTTCATGTTGTTCTGGAGATCCAATTTTAGTCGAGCAATTAGCTCTCTCCTCACGTCGACTATGCCGTTATTTTGATGGGAGCATGCTTTGAATTGTAATGTTTGATGATATTGTATTTTTTATTCTTTAAGAAAGTGTGACATATCAAACACATCCACTTGCCGTCCACTGGCTTGGAGCGGCTACTACTAATTAATTAAATTCCCAGGAAGGGTTGCTTCCGCCACCCACCTCTGATATTGAACGTCTTTTTGCCATTCGTAACTTTTCTACAACTGATGTGCCGTTCTATTTAAAAAGAGGAAATCAGAATCTCCTTCTTGGCTTGCTTGACACTTGACTTATGACCCATTCCACTACAGCGAAGCGTGTTTAGAACACGAGTGCAAAGGTGGAGTGGGGGCAAGTCCGTCTTCTCCTCTCTAGCAAGAGAAGGTAATGAGAGGAGAAGCTGTCGGGAGTGGTGGTAGAGCGGGACTTAGTCTGACACGGAGCGAGTCTCATGGCAAGCCGTGGCGCCACAGCCACCAGTGGCATGGCTGAACATTCCTGGTCTAGAATAATTTCATGAATTTTGCGGCAAAGAACAAAAGATAATTCATGACTGATATTCCAGGCCGTGAAGGCCTTAATCAACAAGTTTATCATTACAAATATTGACTAATATTCTGTGCATGTTCTGTGGATGGATACATGTTTGCGATAATTGTTTTAGGTGTCTTCTGTTGTCCAGCTGCGTTTCTCATGTTTTCATCCCGTCGTTTTGACATCAACACTGAGCATGGACGGATGCAGAAGTAGATGAAGAGCTCGGCTAGACTCAGGAGACTGGCTCCAAGGAAGAGTCCAGCAGTTCCCCCAATAGACACTAGAGAAAGAATAAAAAGAATTAGGAATACCAGAGCAGTAGAATGGACATCATCTTTTTTTTTATTATTATTTTCTTAGAAAAACTCGACCACAGACAATGTTGTCCTGCACTTTACACTTACATTTTACCTTTAAACTGTATTTTGGCATTATTATAACTACTGTACAAATTACTGCGTATCTTATAATTAGTAATTCATGTTTATGACGGGACTTTACTGATTTTATTTCAGCTTTAGTGCTGAATGAAACAAAAATTGAATGTTTCTGATTTTTTTAGATACTGTGTATTTAATTTTCGTCGTGTTGGTCCTAGTGAGCATAGTTCTGCGTTCTTTGTTATATTTGTGGACATGATTTTGTATGTATATAGAGGCGGTACATTATATGCATAAATTCTGAGAATTACAAGCATTATTGATATTGTGTTTTTATTGTCCAATGGAATGTGATCTTGAGAAAATAGGCAGGCCTGTATATATTTTTACAAGAGAAATGAAGGAAAGTGTTTATTTAGTGCAATACTTCGATTTACACAGCTTTCCAATTTTAGAAGTAATTATGATTAAGTACAATTAATTATCCACAGGTAGCTTGATATGTTTAATTGAATAACATGTTTTGATTGTCAAGTGGTGTTGAAATTTAATTATGTTTACAACTGACTATAACCTCTACTGTAAATCTAAGTTGGCAACAATGTGATCAAAAATGTATTTTACTTTTATAAGTTAGCAATTGTTTTAAACCAGAAGAAAATGTACAGCTAATGGCGGAATGTATGTGTAAGATATTGTCTGTGAAATCTGAAGCCATCAGCCATCAAAATTGTATCTATATTGAATGTAGAGAAGTTTTTGATAACTCATAAACATGTGTTATGCTGTAGAGTCAAAAGGCGCCTTTTGATGATACTTGCTGTTTAATTTTTGATAAATAAAAGGACGTCATACATATTGACAATGACTTGATCATTCATCCCTGCTCGGAGGGGCGGCTTTCGTGGCGTAGTTGGTAGCATGCTGAGCTTCTATGCCCAAGATAGCGGGTTCAAAATCCGGCCGAAGCCGTCGGATTTTTTAAGAGCGTTAAAAATCCCTCAGTATGCCTTCCTTCGGAGGGGAAGTAAAGCCGGCGGTCCCATGTCATAGATGTATGGCATGTTAAAGATATTTCCACTAATTACATCTGTGTGAAACTAAATTGGATAGGTTAAGAATGTAAACAACGCTCTTAGGTTGCTACGTTCGTTGCCAAGAGCCGACTGCGGTGGCGTCTAGTAGCTAGTTCTGAAATAGGCCTAGTAGTCGTTGACGGTGGCGTTTGGCGGCAAAAGTAGGAACTATTTGAAAATTCAAAGTTGCAGTCCCTACTTGAATTTAAAAAAACAGATACACACACTAATACAGTCATCACAATTAACACCGGTTATCAGACAGATTCTACACACACCCAAAGTACACGGGGCTACATGACCGCGTTGTCGCAGCCCCTAAACTAAGGAACCAACCAACCAACCTGCTCGGAGCATAAGAATTACAACAGATTATCGGCCCAGATACCGCTCATACGTCAGACACGCCGAGCATTACGGGATACAATTTGGACGTCGAGAAAAAGTCAGCCGAGTCAGTCGTCGTCGTCCAAGTCAGAAGTCGTCAGTCCAGTCCAGTCAGCCGAGAAAGTCCACGTCAGTCATCGCAGACGAAGTCAGCCCCGTCGAAGAGGACGTCAGCTAAGTCAATTTAACCTCAAATTGTCAATCAAGTAGCCTATCCTACATGAGTCAGAGTAAATTGATAAAACTATTTGAAAATAGATAGTAAAATCTTGTGAAATCAAACCTTTGTAAATTTGTCATATTTTTGAAACTTAATTTTGCTTTTTAAGTCAAGTCATGGATACAGTAAAGGTTCATTTAGAAACTTCGACAGAAGATTTACATGGAAATGTCAATTATGATTCTTGGCATTTCAAAATTAATTTAGCTATGAGAACAAAAGAATGTTTTGATATTGCAACTGGTTTGACTGTCAAACCATCAGGTACAAACTCCGATCCCGTACGTAATTTAATAAAGAAAGATGTAGAAGCTCAAGCGCTTATAGGTTTAAATGTCAGTAGTATTATAGCGAAAAAGCTAGTCAAATGCCAAACTGCAAAACAAATGTTAGATAAGCTAGAAAATGTTTATGGTAAAAAGTCTGATATTATTGTTGAGGGTTTGCAAAGGAAATTTTTTGGTTATGTTTTTGGCAGCCAAAAATCAGCTGTTGAGAATTGCTTGGAGATTCAACAGATAGCCGAAGACCTGTCATCAGATAACGACAGGGTGAAAGACAGTTGGATCATAACACGAATGCTGAGTATGCTACCACCTAAGCTGCACCATTTCAGAACAGCCTGGGACAATGTGACAGGAGCCGACAAAACTATTGAAACACTCATCGAAAGATTGAGGCTGGAAGAGGATCGACTCAATGAAGGTAAAAAGGAAAGTGGAGCAACTGCAGTCAACGCACTCATCGCAAAAGAGAAGAAAACTGGAAATCAGTCAACTCACAACAATAGCAACAGACAAGGTGGAAGCGCGCCAGTCAGCTGCTTTAAGTGTGGACAGAAAGGACATGTGAAGAAACACTGACACTGCAGAAACAAACCCTGTGCCAAATATCTTGCCTATTGTAAAGAAAACTACCCTTGCCTGCCATGTGTGTGGACAGAAAGGTCACTTCGCAAGAGACTGTACTAAGAAGGATGACAACAAAAATGGAAATGAAAGGTCACAACGGAGTGAACAGAAGAGCACGAATCGCCCATACCGCGCACTAGCGTCAGTGGGACTGTCAACTGCAGAGCTGAACAGTCTAAATTCGAAATGTAACACACGAAATCACTGGTACCAGGACTGTGGAGCTACACAACATATAACACCACACAGGAACTGGTTCGTCAAATTGATTGAATTGGAAACTCCATCTCCTATTGTCATCGGAGATGCGACTGTACTAGAGGGTGTTGGCATCGGCAACGTTCAACTTGAGGCGTTCATCGGAACAGAATGGTACAAGGTCATCCTGAAGGATGTGCTTTATGTGCCTAAGCTCAACTACAATTTGATATCTGTCAGTCAGATACTCGACAGAGGTTATGTCCAAACTGCAAACAAAGATAAGTCAATATTTGAAACGTCTGATCATCGTGAAATTGTGGCTATGGCAGTCAGAGAAGGTGACCTGTACAGAATGATGCTACGCCAGGAGAAGTCGGAAGCCTGTATGGTAGCCACATCGATCGTAACCTGGCACGAGAGGCTCGCACACCAAAACCTGAAGTATGTGAAGGATGCTTTGGACAGGAATGGCATTCCATATGTTGATGATTGGAACGAGAGAGTCTGCGAAGGATGCACCTACGGTAAACAACATCGGGTATCTCACCCACTGAACGAGAAGGTTGCTACCCAACCATTGGATCTGGTTCATGTAGATATTGGAGAGATGGCGACACCATCGCTAGGAGGAGCAAAATATTTCTTGCTTTTCAAGGATGATTTTTCACATTTCCGAACAGTATACTTCTTGAAGACGAAGGACGAAGCCGCAGCCAAACTGGATGTTTTCATGAAGCTGGTGTAAAACCAATTCGGAAGAAAGGTGAAAATTCTAAGATCAGATAATGGAACCGAGATCAAGAATGCCAACACACGTAAGCTGCTGGAGGAGCTAGGTGTATTTCACACTTTTTCAACAGCTTACACCCCAGAACAGAACGGAAGAGTGTAACGTGAAATGAGAACAATTGTAGAGTCAGCAAGGACAGCAATTCATGCACGAAACCTGAAGGACAATTTGTGGGCAGAAGCAGTGAACTATTCTGTGTTCACGATCAACCAGACTGGCACGAGTTCAGTGAAAGGAAAGAGTCCAGCCAACCTATGGTTTGGACGACAGGTCAACATGAAAATACTGAAAACCTTCGGATGCGACTGCTACGTTTTGACTCCCAACCACAAGAGAAGCAAGCTTGACAAGAAGTCTAGGAAAGGTATATTTGTTGGATACGACATTGACTCTCCATCCTACAGAGTCTATCTGCCTGAAGAACGTGATGTTGTAAGTTCAGACATCATCGTGTTTAATGAAGGAGAAAAAGATGAGCGAAACCTGACAGATGTTGAAATGGCCATGAACGAGAACGAGTTGATTGAAGAAGATGAGTATGAAGACAGCATAGACCTGAGACAAGACAGAAACGAAGAAAGAGATGAAGCCAGAGAAGGAGAACAACAACCAAGAAGACCAGGACTACGCAATCGTCAAAATATTCAGCTACCTGCCAAACTATCAGACTATGTCATGGGCTACCTCCGGGGAGGAAAGAGTGGCAACTTAGCCATGATAGGAGAAATCCAGGATATCTCTATTTCCAAAGCGTTGAAAGATGCCAAGTGGCTGAAAGCCATGACAGAAGAATTTGAATCCTTACAGAAGATGGAAACTTGGAAATTAGTGAAATGTCCGGAAGCAGTTCGACCCCTGACCTGCCGCTGGGTGTTACGAGAGAAGCCTGATGGGAGAATGAAAGCACGACTGGTAGCACGTGGCTTTGAGCAGGAAGAAGGAGTTGACTATTCTGAAACATTTAGTCCAGAACCAAACCATGCTTCAATTAGACTGATTCTCAGTCATGCCGCTACTGAGAAGATGAAACTTGTTCCCTTTGATGTGAAGACAGCCTTCTTGCACGGAGACTTGGAGGAGAACTTGTACATGTATCAAACTGAAGAATTTGAAGATGGTACTGGCAGAGTCTGCAAACATGAAAAGCATATATGGACTAAAGTACGCACCAAGAAAGTAGAATGAAAAAATGTCAGATTTTCTTGAGATGAAACTTGGACTAGTGAACACCGACGATGACCCCTGCATTTACTATAACGAGAAGAGAACTTTAATGATGGCTCTTTTCGTCGACGACGGGCTCATCGCTGGATATAATGAAAAAGAAATCTTTGAAGTCTTGGATGTCATAAATCGAGAATTTGAAATCACTTACCAACGATCATTTCAGAAGCAATTCACGTACCTAGGCATGGAAGTCAGAATAGAGAATAAAGGAATTTTTGTGAACCAGCCTGGATACACCAGAAAGATCATCAATCGTTTTCGGTTCGACACTTGCAACCCAAGTTCAACACCCATGGAGAAAGGAATGGTGGCAATCGAAGACGATCGAATCAACGACAGACCAGCGCCACGTACAACTCCATATCGAGAAGCAGTGGTAAGTCTACTCTACCTGGCTACAATATCCCGAACGGTTATCTGCTTCGCAGTGAACTACTTGAGCCGCTTCAACGGCAAAGCCATGCAGAGCAACTGGAAAATGGTGAAGAAGGGATTTCAGTATTTGAAGGAAACTCCAGACTATGGAATTTTCTTCAATGGAGACGACAAACTTGTGGCATATACAGATTCAGACTACGGTGGGGACACCGTAACAGGACGCTCAACAAGTGGTGTTCTACTGTTGAGAGGCGGACCAATCATTTGGTACACACAGAAGCAGCGACTCGTTGCTACGTCAACAGCAGAAGCAGAATACCGAGCAGCTGTCTCATCGATAGATGACATCAGCTGGATCAAGAGAATTGGACTGGAACTCGAAATTTTGAAGTCAGACAAACCAATCACGCTGTTTGTTGACAACCAGCCAGCAATCCACATGCTGCACAATGCACACGAGGGGAAGACTACAAAAGGAAAGAAACATATAGAGATTCCACGCAAATTCATCCAGGAACACGTGGGCAAAACTGTTGCTCTCAAACATGTCGAGAGCTCCAAGCAACTTGCTGATATCCTGACCAAACCCCTCAATAGAAAATTGTTTGAATCGCTTCGTTGTAAAATAATTAAGAAGGAGTGTTGAAATTTAATTATGTTTACAACTGACTATAACCTCTACTGTAAATCTAAGTTGGCAACAATGTGAACAAAAATTTATTTTACTTTTATAAGTTGGCAATTGTTTTAAACCAGAAGAAGATGTACAGCTAATGGCGGAATGTATGTGTAAGATATTGTCTGTGAAATCTGAAGCCATCAGCCATCAAAATTGTATCTATATTGAATGTAGGGAAGTTTTTGATAACTCATAAACATGTGTTATGCTGTAGAGTCAAAAGGCGCCTTTTGATGATACTTGCTGTTTAATTTTTGATAAATAAAAGGATGTCATACATATTGACAATGACTTGATCATTCATCCCTGCTCGGAGCATAAGAACTACAACAAGTGGTCTCATCAGGTTTGTTCACTGGGGCTTAGATTAGGTTCGGCAGATGAATGTACAACAATATTTACAATTATTAAATTACTGATGTTTTTATTAAATATGAATTGCAGCCAATTACCATAGCAGCATATTTTAATTGAACGTCCGAAGGCTCCCAGCAAGCTCAATTTCAAATAGTTCCAACTTTGGCTACCAGTGATTCTAACAAAATAACCTACAAATTTGGCAACACAACACCAATTGAAGTGGTAGGTTATATTACATGCCAATAAACCAATGACATGGGCCCACCGGCCTTACTTCCCCTCTGAAGGAAGGCATACTGAAGGATTTTAACGCTCTTAAAAATGCGACGGCCTTGGCCGGGTTTGAACCCACGATCTTGGGCATAGCAGTTCAGCATGCTACCGACTACACCACCGAAGTCGATTTTATGAACATATGTAACGTGTCAAACTTTACAAGAGATTATTATTCAGTTGGTCTATAGCACTTCTTTAAATACTGCATTATTTGTTATTATTACTGTTTATGTTGTAAGTCAGAAGCCTCCGTGGCTTAGGCGGCAGGACGCCGGCCTCTCACAGCTGGGTCCGTGGTTCAAATCCCGGCCATCCATGTGAGATTTGTGCTGGACAAAGCGGAAGCAGATAGGTTTTTCTCCGGGTACTCCGGTTTTCCCTGTCACAATTTCATTCCAGCAACACTCTCCACTATCATTTCATTTGTCATTCATTTAATCATTACCCCAGAGGAGTGCGACAGGCTTCGGCAGCCGGCACAGTTCATATCCTCACCGCTAGATGGGGGCTTCATTCATTCCATTCCTTGACCTGGTCAGTCGACTGAAAGCAGGCTGTGGATTTTCATTTTTTCACTGTTTATGTTGTAAGTATATCAACACTTGGATTCGTTAACTTCTACTGTAGCAAGCTTCTCATATGAATGCTGTCAACACTATTTTATTAATGTTCGTTTCTATTTAAGGTTCCTATCTAACCCTCCTTCGGTAGCGCAGTATCCTGAAGGTGCCAGCGCTAGTTTTACGCGTCCTACTTCACAGCGCATGCGTCTGGTGAACCTGCACTCACAGTATCTTAATAGCTGCCAGTGTTTTACTGAACAGTTGAGAAGTTATCATTGTTGATAACAGTAGTGTTGGAATAGTGAACGTTGGCGCCTACCGGATGCCTCGCGACCTAAACCTTCCGCATTTTTAGTATGGCAGGTAACGGTCAGTTTTTCGATTTAAACAATCCTAGTAACTTGAAATTAGTGCACAATTTACTAACTGATGATAATTTTGAAAAGAGCAACAGGATTAAGAGGACAATGATACTGATGCTGAAGTTCTTCCGGTTGAGAGCAGAGAAGACAACTCTGATACTGAAGCAAATGGAGCGGAAGATGGACCTCATCTCGGGGACATCCTGTTTTATGCAGGGAAGGATGGAAACACAAAAAAGGGTAGCACCCTGAATCTAATCGTACGAAGAAAACCCCCCCACATAATTTGGAATCTGGCAACATACCCAATGCGTGGCAAAAGCCAGTCATAAAGCTACTATATAAAATACAGGGGGACACGAGCAAACCAGAGTCTTACAGGGGTATAGCCCTGGAATCGGTGGCGTTTAAACTACTTACCAAGCTATTAGCACAAAGAATAAGTGATCTAATGGAACCATTATTACCTGACGAACAATTCGGATTTCTGAAAGCGAGATCCTCATTAGTAGCGGTGAGCTGTCAGTTGAAGGACATACAAGAGAGATTACAATTCCACGGGAAAAAGTATGTAATCTTCATTGATTACGCCAAAGTGTTCGACACTGTCATCAGAAGGTAATTGATGGAGAAACTGGAGAATATCATTGGACGCTTAGATGTGACAAATCTGATAGCTAACATACTAGCAGCAAATCAACGATGGTATATCCCAATCAGGCTGGATAGATCAAACCATTGGCATGCTGCAGGGAGACCCATTGAGTCCCTTACTATTCAATGTGCTGACTCAGGATCTCCCCACAAAAATCAAAGAGGAAGTTCAGAATGTGAACATATACATTTATGCGGACGACATGGCACTAGCCTTGTAACGTGTTTTTCGAGGGTATTTTACGCCACTGACATAAGCCAGTAGGAAGCCATTCAATGTTTAATTACGCGGCAACTTGTTAAGCCAAGATATGTTTCATGTAACTTATTATTATTATTAAGGTATTTTTGGAGCTTTTTTTTAATAAGATTATAAGTATACAGATAGGTTTTCGATGTTATAGAAAACACTATCAAGCGAATTATTACGAACAACATTATCGCGGAAAATTATATGATTATGGAATTTAACGGATTTTAGTCAGTTAGAGTTAATTGTGAGATAGATAAGTCATTGGGAATTCAGCTACAGGTATATTCTTGTCGGGAAGCGTGACGAAAGCCGTGGGGCACTTCCAGCTGGCTGCATCAAGAAAAGGCGAAATGGCCTGGACCGGAAATCGACATCGTCGCGCTGAGTATATTGACCCTTATGTCGGGAGTATCGCGTGGTGGCTCAGCCAATCATAGGAGACCGGGCGACTAGGAGACGGGTTCAGAGAGGGGAGTCGGCGAGTGCATATATTGTTTGCGCGCCGAGAAGGGAGGACGATTATCATTATAAAACTTGACCGATGGGGTTGCTTGTTTGGTTGGTTCCGGTGTGATCGGACCATAACTTTACATTTCTACAACAATCTCCACAACTGACGAAGAAGATGGCGACGTCCAGAAGGCTGTTGGAAGCTCTTTTAAAGAACATCAAGTACGAGGGAAATGCTATGGCAATTTCCAATGGTAAGCGCGAATGACTCAGAACTACATAATCTCTCGCTTCATTGTTTCATATTCAGTATTTCAGTAACTTCTTAGCTTGGGAATAATAGTAAAATCAGTAATTCATCCGACTCCGTTTTCACGTAATTCTCTAGTGGTAAATTCAAATCGTTACGCTCGAATTTAAATTTATGATTATTATTTTTAAAATTGCCACTACTTGTTTTATATAATAAATTCATTTCTTATACTATGCAATCTTTGCTTTCAGTAGGTAGCATTAGATATAGACCAAATTCCTTCTCCTGATACAATTGTTAGTTGGGTTAATTATCAAATCATACCACGATCTGAGTGTGAAGATTCTTAAAGGTGTTCTGCCAGAGCTAGGTGTTGTTAAATATAAATTTAGATTTCAACATAGTGTTGAGGTATTGGCGCCCATTAATACAACGTATCTTAGTCAGAGTAAACATTACATTTATCACCTCAAACGTGGGACTTGTTGTGGTTTTTCCACACTCTCCCCAGGAAACCAGTACACTTCTCACCCAACAGTGGGGACACAGTAAAACCGTTACACTTGCCGCCAAACTGTGGAGCTTCTTATATAAGTATTTTAAAGTGCAAGGCAGGGCTAAAGAAACAGTTACACATGTGCGCTCAACGTGGAGCCAAAGAAAACGTTACACTTGTCGCTACCAACGTGAGGCCGAAAACCTAATAACATTTGTGGAAGGAGAAGGGTATATATTTATGTGCCTGTATTTTGGGGGTTTTTCATTTATCGGTGTGTATCAGCATGGGTAGTGTTGAGGAAGAGATGAAGTTGCGTAGTGGTCACCAGTTGGATAGTGAAGATACGAGCATTATGGCTAGTCTTGAAAATGAAAGCAGTACAGGGATGTCGGAGGTAAATCCCGATACTGAGGGGGGTAATCAAAACAGTCAAGCAGGGTTAGAGAGTTTGCTTCTTCAGTTTAAGCAACAAAATAAAATTAGCACAGATGCTTTAAACGCTAGACTTGAACAAAATAGTAGGGAAAATAAAGTGAGTACTGAAACTTTAAATGCTAAACTTGAACAAAATAGTAGGGAAAATAAAGAGAGTACAGAGGCTTTAAACGCTAAATTGGAACAGAGCAGTAATGAAGTGAGCAATAAATTAAATTAGAAATTTGAAGAGAACAATCTAAAATTAGATAAGAAATTTGAGCAGATTAGAGGAGAAATCAGAGGGGTGATGGAAGAAAAAGCTAAAGAGATTATTGCAGATGTAGACAGAAAATTAGAAAAAGTACAGGAGGAGTTACATATTAGAATCAGTACACAGGCTGAAAATTTAAAAGAACTAGTGCAACTTGAAACACAGCAGGTCAAAAAGCAATTGGGGGGAGAAATTGACAAAATTCAGGTAGCAACTAAAGAGGTTAAAGAACAGCTGGGGGGAAGAATTGATAAAGTTCATGCAGAAATAATCACTGAAGTTAATGATTTAAGGGAGAGGAATAAGGAAAGCATTAATGAGATTAATGAGAAACAAGCTAAGTTAAGTGGTAAAGTTGAAGCATCGGAAGGGAGCATTAGGTTAACTGTAACTAATATTGAAAGAAAAGCTGAGGAGAAAATTGCTGAATTTGAACAGAAGTTGAAAGCTAGAATTAGGCAGGAAAATAGTCAGAGTAGGCCAGTTTATGTGAATAGCACACACAGGGAAATAGAAATAGGCAAATTCAGTAATCGGCAGGGTTGTCCAATGGAGTTCATGAATGCAATAGAAAATAAATTCAGGGAGAGTTGGAAGATGGTAGTATTGAGTGGTGCCAGGTAGTTGAGATTTTAGAGCAAGCGTTTGTAGGGGAGACAAGAAACTGGTTTGCTGTCTACAGAGACAACTTCGAGAACATTTCAGATTTTAAAGTTAAATTTTGTGAGAAATTTTGGAATGAGGTAATTCAGTCTCAGCATCGTGAGGGAATTGTGTGTGGGAAATATAACCCGAGAGGAAACTACACTATGACCGAGTACTTTTTAGGACAGGTATTGACGTGTAAATATCTGGATGGTTTGAAGGAGGAAAGTGATGTAGTCAGGCTATTACTAAGACATTTTCCATATGGAATCAAAGAAGCTGCCTGTATCCAAAATGTTAAATCTATTTCACAAGTGGAAAATGTATTAAGTACATTCGATGCTCTGGGAAGAGGTGGTTACGAGGAGAATTTCGGTAGGAACCAGGGTAACCATAATAACAGGCCTAGGAATCAGGAAGTTCAAGGGAACAGTGGCGAAGGGGCCAACGTCCAAAATAGGGGGAACCAGAATAATAATAATAATAATAATCAGCAAAATCAGTACAGAGGAAATGGGTATGGTACGCAGTACCAAGGTAGAAATATTGATTTCAGGGGAAATCAAGGCCGAAATAATGATTTTAGGGGTAACCAAGGGAGGTAAAATAACAATAATAATTATAACCAGAACAAGGGTCAAGGAGGGGATCAGCCTAATGGTAATAACGGACAGAGAAATACCGTTAACACAACCCAGAACAACCAGACCAGTGCAGTAGTGAGCAGTATTACACCAAGCGGTAGCGGTACTTTAAACACGAACCAGGCTGCGATGTAAGGTCAGAATCTCAGTCTGTAACATGTCCTGTCCATACACTTACACAGGAACCCTATGACCTAAATGTAAGAAGTGAATGATTACGTGAACTAAATGATGAAGGTATTATTCAGGAGGTGGCTAGTAAGAGCCCCATAGTTAAATTTAACGTGTCCGAGGCGTACACAGATGTTTTAATTGATAGTGGTTGTATGAAGAGTTCCATAAGTAGTGCATTTTATGATAAAATAAAAGGAACTGGAGTAAATTTTGAGGAGATGCCAATTAAAAGCACTTTTGTTATCACAGCTGTTGGGAAGAGGTCTAAAGTAATTTCTAAGCAAGTTTTAGTAGACATTAAAATTAATATTCATGTAGAAAAGCAGATTTGTCTTGTAATTCCAAATTTAGTATTCAATGTTATTTTGGGTTCAGAGTGGCTAAGTAGAGTGTCTGATAACTTATGTTATGATGTAGGAAGTTTGAAATTTAAATGGGGTGATTCTGAAGTAGAAGTAGCGTTCAATGACCATATTCCGAGAAGTAGTGTTGTAGGTGTGATTTGTACTTTAAATGAGATATCGCCAGCCGTAGAGCGGGATTCTCCATGTTTTGTGGGCAGTGTGATTACGAACGGTAGTCTAAAGCACTCGTTACGTGATGCTGCATTTCAGGGAAATATAGAGGAGGAACAGTGTGTTCGGCTCTATGGTGTGTTATTGTGTCATAGGAGAGTTTTTGAGGATCGCATTGGTATGGCCAATTGCTATACACATTCATTGAACGTTATTGATAAGTCAGTATTCACAGGACATAGATATCCTGCACCTTTCGCTTATCAGAGTGCAGTTGAGGCACACATTAACCAGATGCTTGAAGATGGGATTATTGACCACTCTAACAGTCCATATGTTAATTCTTTGATCACGGTACCCAAGGCCGACGGCACAGTTCGTATTTGTTTAGACGCTCGTTTGGTTAACAGTAGAATTAGTTCAGACCAGCTGAAATCCATGTCAATAGAGGAATTAATGCAAACATTGGAGGGGAAGAAGTATTTCACTTGTGTAGATTTGAGTTCCAGTTTTTGGCAAGTGCCACTTATGTACGAAGATAGACCATTTACAGCTTTTAGTCATAAATATAACCTTTAACAATTTTGTAGAACACCTTATGGGTTAAAGAGTATTTCAGCAGCTTTAATTAGGGCTTTAACATCACATTAGGGGATGATACAGGAGAGTTTGTAACCATTTACATTGATGATATGGTAATTAGTTCACGCAGTTTTGAGGAGCATCAACGTCATTTAGATATAGTTTTTCAGAAGTTAGATCAGGCAGGGTTCACTTTGAAGCTGTCTAAGTCGTCATTCTGTCAGTCAGAAGTGACATTTTTAGGTCATAGAATGTCGAGTCGAGGTGTAACACCAGGAGAAAGTAGGTTTAATAAGATACTATCTGACAGTGGACCACAGTTTACTGCAAAAAAATGGAGAACCAGTATGCAGGAAGCTGGTATTTCACACGTTCATTCCTCTGTAAGGTACCCTCAGGGTAATTCTGCAGAGCGTCCATTAAGGGAAGTGGCCCGTCTTTTTCGGACTCTGGTGCATGACAAGCATTCGGCCTGGGTTGGACATCTTCCCAAAGTCGAGACTTGGCTGAATTCTGTCCAGCATGAGAGCACGAAATTGACGCCATACGAAGTTCACTTCGGAAAGAGACCACAAAATCAACTAGCGAGGGTGTTGGGTTTAAATGACGGAAAACAACCGGGGATGGATTACATTGTCCAGTTAGCGAAACAGAATTTATCTAAGTCAGCACAAAAGAGAATTCGCCAACAAAAAGAAACTAAATTTGACCTATTCGAGCCGGGAGACAGAGTCTTACTTAGAGTGCCGAAACAGTCAAATAAGCTAGAGAAAGTCATGTCCAAGTTCTTTTATCTCTACGAGGGCCCATTTATAGTTTCCAAACGTATTGGCAAAACAGCTTATGTGCTGGAGGATGGTAAGGGAAACAGATTATACGGGACGTATAATATACATAGTCTACGAAAGTATGTGTCATAAAGTGAGTGTGTTTAGCTGGCGAGCCAGCCTATCAAATGAGTAAGTATGGTATTTGGTGCGGGGGAGATCTGGTCTTCCAGGCAGGCGTATCAGAAGTCACAAAGGGGGGTAGTATGTAAGTAATTGAGAGTTTTTAAGGTACAGGGAAATATGACGGGATTGTCGGATGCTCTTGAGCACTAAAATGTCTCGATACACCAAGGCCAGAATTTGGTCGCGCTGGTGAATTCCCATTTGTCTCCTAGAGATGGGGGAGCGCTTGTACAGGGTATTTTTGCTTAAGGCGTCCACGAGACAAAAGATGGGCCACCAAAAGGCGAGACAGTCCTTCATGAAACTCATACATAACAGCACACGTGATTTCTGTTTACGGCCCCGCCATGTAAGAGCTGTAGGTGTGTAATTTAAGGTAATTAGTACAAAGGTATTATTTGAGTGAGGAGAACTGGTCTGGGTTGTAAACTAGTATTAAGTAGAATATGGTCTACGGGAACTTAATAAGACAGGGCGATTACGGCACAGAAATATTTGGTGTTATATGTAATGCGCACTTACTTTTTTTTCAGAAATCAATATTAATTTTATCTAATACACAGAGAGATTAAGTATTATGGTCACGATGCGCTGCCACAATAGTGTGATCGTGTGCTCGTGTGATCAGTGAGATTAAGTTTCAGCAGAAGAAAGCAATCTCCAGTGATATTAGGAAGTTCTGTGGTGATATATATATATCAGAACACCTTTGATGCGTGTGATGTGACATCATGTATACACAGTGCTCACACATTATTTATGTATATCTTTCCCAACATAGAGATATTTGAGAGGAGGAAATATCCGTGGAACATTAATCAAAATGAAAAACATTGGACTAATTGCATAGGGCAATCCAATATAACAACAGACTTTGACGCAAAGTGCGTAAAGAAAATTATGAGTGTATATATATGTAATTTAGGGTGACTTAATTTGTGTAATATGTATTTTGGAAGGGGATTTTATTAACGTGTCTGGGATAATCGCATGATGTACCGTCGTCACGGCAAATCATCCGATGATCCGAGGCGAATATGTAACGTGTTTTTCGAGGGTATTTTACGCCACTGACATAAGCCAGTAGGAAGCCATTCAATGTTTATTTACGTGGCAACTTGTTAAACCAAGATATGTTTCATGTAACTTATTATTATTATTATTAAGGTATTTTGGAGCGTTTTTTTATAAGATTATAAGTATACAGATAGGTTTTCGATGTTATAGGAAACACTATCAAGCGAATTATTACGAACAAAATTAACGCGGAAAATTATATGATTACGGAATTTAACGGATTTTAGTCAGTTAGAGTTTATTGTGAGAGAGATGAGTCATTGGGAATTCAGCTACAGGTATATTCTTGTCGGGAAGCGTGACGAAAGCCGTGGGGCACTTCCAGCTGGCTGCATCAAGAAAAGGCGAAATGGCCTGGACCGGAAATCGACATCGTCGCGCTGAGTATATTTACCCTTATGTCGGGAGTATCGCGTGGTGGCTCAGCCAATCATAGGAGACCGGGCGACTAGGAGACGGGTCCGGAGAGGGGAGTCGGCAAGTGCATATATTGTTTGTGCGCCGAGAAGGGAGGACGATTATCGTTATAAAACTTGACCGATGTGGTTGCTTGTTTGGTTGGTTCCGGTGTGATCGGACCATAACTTTACATTTCTACAACAATCTCCACAACTGACGAAGAAGATGGCGACGTCCAGAAGGCTGTTGGAAGCTCTCTTAAAGAACATCAAGTACGAAGGAAATGCTATGGCAATTTCCAATGGTAAGCGCGAATGACTCAGAACTGCATAATCTCTCGCTTCATTGTTTCATATTCAGTATTTCAGTAACTTCTTAGCTTGGGAATAATAGTAAAATCAGTACGGTAATTCATCCGACTCCGTTTTCACGTAATTCTCTAGTGGTAAATTCAAATCGTTACGCTCGAATTTAAATTTATGGTTATTATTATTTTTTAAATTGCCACTACTTGTTTTTATATAATAAATTCATTTCTTATACTATGCAATCTTTGCTTTCAGTAGGTAGCATTAGATATAGACCAAATTCCTTCTCCTGATACAATTGTTAGTTGGGTTAATGATCAAATCATACCACGATCTGAGTGTGAAGATTCTTAAAGGTGTTCTGCCAGAGCTAGGTGTTGTTAAATATAAATTTAGATTTCAACATAGTGTTGAGGTCTTGGCGCCCATTAATACAACGTATCTCAGTCAGAGTAAACATTACATTTATCACCTCAAACGTGGGACTTGTTGTGGTATTTCCACACTCTCCCCAGGAAAACAGTTACACTTCTCACCCAACAGTGGGGACACTAGTAAAACCGTTACACTTGCCGCCAAACTGTGGAGCTTCTTATATAAGCAGGGCTAAAGAAACAGTTAAACATGAGCGCTCAACGTGGAGCAAAAGAAAACGTTACAGCCTCTGATAACATAAAGGATTTACAAAAATGTATGGACCTTCTCACAAAATCGACAGATGATAATGAACTAAGAATGAACCTACAGAAGACAGAACTTATGGTTTTCAGGACAGGAGGACGATTACCGATGGAAGACTACATTATCTGTGGAGAACATACACTAGCGCCTAAAAACAAGTTCAAATATCTTGGGATAACACTTCAAGTAACTGGGATGACTTTCTGGGTGCATATAAAGGAAAGATTAGCTGCTGCACTTAGAAGTATAAGTGACATCAGACACCTACAAAAAATGTCACTGAAGACAGCCATGGGACTCTTCCAAGTCAAAGTGCTACCAACACTCACGTAGGGCTTGGAATTAATTTGGCAATTCCTGTCACGTAGACAGCTGAAAGAACTGGAAAGCATGAAACCGAGATACCTCAAAAGGGTTCTAGGGATATAAAAATTTGTTCGATCCCGCTACGTATATGTCTAAGCCCGGGAAACCCTTTGGTAGAAGACCTAAGACTTCAAATGCATCTGCAGCACACTCCAGCATACGAAGAACTATTACAAGAGCAACAAGGAAAAAGGGACTCGATCGTAGAAATCTTCTACACTACAGATGCAATGATAAACAAAGATTGGATGGAAGAAGAATACGAGCTGAGACACCTGATAACGCGCTTTGCGATGCACGGTTTCCATCATCGTATTTGTACCAGGAAATCCTTTCACCAGGCTAGCTATGAGTGTACATGTGTTTTGTGTGGAGAACAGTGTGATACATATCACACAATGGAGTGCAAGAAGAGAGCGGTCTCTCTGACCGAATTTTGCTCGGATTCTTGAGCCTGATGTAATGTATATATTTTGCACATCGTGCGTAGTATATTTGTAACTATAATGTGCTGTCTGGAGTTATTGGTGAAGCACGTCACGTAAGAGATGAAGGTGAGTGTTGGAAATTGTTTAAAACTGACGAAATGTTACATAATGTCGTTCGATATACAAATCAGTATATAGAAGATGCAAAATGACATTTTCAAAGGGAAAGAGATGCAAAAGTGACTGATATTATTGAAATAAAGGCATTCTTAGGACTTTTATATTTGGCTGGTACTTAACATGCCAACAAAATAATGCTGGAGAACTTGTGGGGCACAGACGGCAATTGAGTGGAAAAATTCCGTCTTGTTATGAATTTGAGGCGTTTTAAATTTTTGTTTCGTTGCTTTCATTTTGACGACAGGGTTACAAGAGACGAGCGTAAGAAGTTGGACAATTTGGCAGCTATACGGGAAGTATTTCAATCATTTGTTGACATCTGTAAGAAGAATTATTCCCTTGGGGCGTTCATAACAATAGATGAAAAGCTTCAAGCCTTTCGTGGAAGATTTCAGTTTAAGCAGTACATCCCATCAAAACCAGCCAAATATGGGATAAAAAATGCCCTAGTGAATGCAAAAACTATCTATTGTCATAATTTGTAAATTTACCCAGGGAAACAGCCAGAGGGGCTGTTTTTCATCAGTAATAAACCATCAGATGTTGTTATGCGGTTGGCGCAGCCTAACACACCGTAATATTCTGGCGGATAATTGGTTCACGGACATGGACTTGATAGTTGAACTAAAGAAGATGAGATTATGTTACGTCGGCACCATTAGAAAGCATAAAAGATGTCTGCCAACTGAGCTTATGATTGTCAAACAAAGGACAGTAAAGTCATCAATGTTTGTTTTGAATGAACATGCCACTTTAGTCTCCTATGTTCTTCAGAAAAACAGAATTGTCCTACTCATTTCCAGTCATCATTTAGATGACGACTTGATTGATTATGAAACAATGGGACAAAAAGTGGAGTAGATGTCATGGATAAAATGTGTGGGAGTTACAACGTAGCCCAAAATACCACACATTGGCCACTAGTTATTTTCTTTGCTATGTTGAATGTAGCCTAGCTGGCATAAATGCTCAAGTATTGGCTATTGGGAACGGAATGACTGTAGGAGGAGACTGTTTCTGAGAACACTATCTGAGCAGTTGGTGTCCGAAGAGATTAGGCGAAGGAGCATGAATCCAGCAGGTCTCCTTTCGACACTGAGTTTCCAACTTAAAAAGTACCGACCTGCAGAGCAAGGCAAAGAAGCAATAGCCACTGGAACTACCCTTCCTTCCCTTGCTGTATAGAAACGATGTGACACTTGTAAACCGAAGATGATCTCTAGAATGACAAGGCACAGCTGTAAGAAGTATAAGAAACATTACTGCCTGGAACATGGATGAATGATTTGTCATGAATGCTTCGAAAATCTGGACTTGGGAAAATTAAAAAACAGTTCATTCAGTATTTTTTCTTTGTTTTTTTAATAAAATGCATACTTTTCTGTATTTACATTATTACTTCAAATTCTGTGAAGAAGGTTATGGTATATCATGCTATAGTTCTTACTGTTGGGTACAGGCCCCGGGCTATAAACGGGCATACTGGGCATTTGCCCAGGGCACCAAATTCAGGGGGCGCCAAAATTTAGGTGACGATGAACGCAGAAAAAGGTTGACCGAACAATCTCAACATTAAAAATAACTACGACATGGAAATCTTTAGAAAGTAGGATAAAATAACTATAATTTTCGTGAATATAAAATAAAAGTAAATATCACATACATTCGTAGTATTTACGGTATGTTTACTCATGATTATATTATAATACAGTATTATATTATAATCAGAATTATCTGTAAAGAATAATAGTGATGGCAACAATGTAGGCAGTGATGCACGGTTGACGCTGTTGGCAATACTCATCAATTTACAACTGGCGCATGCGCCACGTGATCTTGTCAACTTCCTAATCTCAAAGGTTTGATTTGAAACGTTTTTGTATATCCTACTTTTAAAATTTAACTTTTGAATTTGTTATCTTGTTTTTAGTGTGATTAATGTATCAATAAATGGCTACAAAATTGTATGAACGACTTGCTATTCATATTATTTCCTGTGATACAATATTAGTAATGTAGTTGTTTATAAAAAAGAAACCTATTATGCTATTTTTATAACACATAAATGAGAAAAAGGGCGCCTGTAGACCATTTGCCCAGGGCGTCTATCACCTTAGCCGCGGGCCTGGTTGGGTATATTTATTATTGTTAGTGAAATAAAGACTATCTAAGAGATATGACACTGAGTATTCTTGTAATATTTGAAACAAGATTAAACAATCTGTGGAAGTTTATTATTGCTGTTAAAAATGGAAATAGGAGTAAAAGGTTTGTCAAGATTATTTAACTCAATTATATCCAAACATGTCTACAGGAAATGTATTTTTAAAACTAGGAACACCTCCTAGATGCCGCACAACCTATCGTGTCGAAATTAGAGCGCGACCGACGGAGGGTTAACTGATGATATTTTATTATCATATTGGAAGCCATTTTTCAGTGTTGCCTTAGTAAATGGAATTATATGCTTTTCAGTCGGTCAACAAGATTGTACCCTAATTGTAATGGATGTTATTCCTTTCACCTGAAAAAAATTACATGAGGTTAATTAATTAATTAATTAATTAATTAATAAACATCAACACAGGTTTATTAATTAATTAACCTTATGCAATATAACACTCATTACAATTTGGGTACAATCATGTTGACCAACTGAAAAGCATTTAATATAGTTAGATTACTAATACATACAATGAAAATATGGTTAGCTGGTATTTGGTTAATCCTGTACAGCATCCATTACCACTCACTGCTCTCAGAGGACATTAAGGATGCTATTACCTGTATACTTTTGGGCTGTTTTGGCATATCTGAGTATCTTGACAGTTAAGGCTCGGTCACACAGAAGCGCGGACTGTCTGCGCACGCGGAGCGGTCTACCACCGCAAACTCTGTATTGTTAAATATTGCATCACCTTGGCCAAACCGAACGCGGCCTGCGGACACGGCTCAACCTTGTCCGTGGCGGTCGGCGAACCAGTTGTGTTTTCTTACAAAGTTCGCGGCGGCCAAAGTTCGCGGCGGCCTGTAGAGGACAAAACAGAAAATATGGCAGAAGAAACCGAAAAATAATAAGTATAATTTTTGTCTTGAAAAATAATTATTATGCTATATATTTTTTTTTTCAAACAGATGGCTAGCCTTTCCTTCGCACAAATGGGTTTCCTCCAGTTGGTGGTTTGCTTGGAAATGGTTGGTTCTAGGAGCATACGTAATGTCTCAAATTGTTCTCGAGACATTCGAAAATACATGGAGAACCTGTCTTCAAACGAGAACAGTTCCCGGCACAATCTGTGAAACTCCCCATATTCCTCTCTTTTCTCTTAAATTTCGTGAACCCATAGGCCTACTCTCTTTCGTCTCAATGCCAACAGAAGCAGCAATTCTTTGTCAGAGGAACTGCTGGACAAGTTGAATTAAAATGTTAATTAAAATACCACGAGCAGAAAACAATGTAATGCACACTTTATCGAGAGTGCTTTCACACCGGTTCGCCTTGACTTGTCCGCATTCTATTTGACCACCCTAGTCCGCGGCGGACTGCGGTCGTTCCGTTCGCGCGGACAGTCCGCGCTCCTGTTTGACCGAGCCTTAAATGTGTCTCCGTTATTTCAGTAGGCTTGTTCATAGCAGAATGGCTGGCAGGCATCTTGTTCCTTTTCCTTATGCTGTAATGTTGGACTGCACTAGGAACCTCCAGCTACTCATAGCCTGGTTATCTGCGTGATCCATCAATAGAGAATAAAGATACACCAGCCAGCCATTCTGCCATGAATTAGCCTACTGGAATAATGGCAAAATTTGGCAGTCAAGATTCTCAAACAGTAGCAGAACAGTCCGAGGAGACACTACAGCTAATAGCATCAACTCCAGTCGCGGTAGTCTACAAAGCAGTCTACAAAGTGACAGTTTGTGTCAGCAGATTTAGTGATACGTTTAAGATACCCTACTGGGCCTAATTCCGGCACTCTGATATCTCTAAAGCATTGCAGCTAAACCCATAATTATGTTCTAGTTGTTTAAGAAGATTATCTCTTCTCGGTAGGCAACACATCCTTTGCCCACCTTAGGTCAGTCCGCTGGATCTGCACCTGGTGTGGCAATTCAGTTTTTATAGCAAAAAAAATACATTACAATAAATAAATACCCCCTTGTAATACCTCCTGGTCAAAAAAGTCAAAATTCACAAGAATAACAGTTATTCATAAAACCAGAATACAGTATGTAATATATGGGAATTGTTCAAATATATCAGAATAGTTGGCAGGTATAATTCTTGTTTAAGCTTACCTACTAAGTCCAGACTGCTCCTTATGACACTTCTCTTGTATCTCTCCGTTGGTAGGGAGTGCATCGCAATCGTAGCAAGTCCATCTACATGACCGCCTCTGTAAAAATGTAACACTTCAAACAATGCCATTTTAAGGGCATACAATTAAAAAATGTTTCCGCCTAGTCAATATATTCATTTATATTATTCATCAATATACCAGGTACATGTTTCAGGAGCCCAAAACAAATATTCCCTTCATCAGCCTCTTACTTAGACTTCTAGCAATAAAAAAGATATGAAATTCACTCCTCAAAAAATATACTAAAACCTTCTAAAATCATTAGAATTTCCTTAATGAAAGGAATGCAAAACAAATATGCATTTCCAAAAAAATTGCACTTTTGTACATTTTTCGTTTTTCTGAAATGCATATTTGTTTTTCATTGGTTTTATTTTGGTGTTATTTTTGATGTTCACTTGGAGGAGGGGGGCTAAATATTATGGCATTTTTGCAAACATATTTTATGGATGATCTCTAATTGTTGTTGTTTGCTGTTACAGATATTATATCCTATTTTTTCTTTGGAGTCTAGTTTGGATTGTAATATAAATTCTCATAATTCCTCTGTATATTTGTCATTTATGAATAACTACAATAATCCACAATAAGATAAGAGACAATAGCATGGGGCCACCAGACTCAGCAAAACTCAAGATATTAATTAAAAATACTACATGCTTGACAGAGGGTTAAAAATTGATATATCTCTACATTTCACGTTCTTTATCTTTAAAAAATGTGAGGTTAATATTGTATAATTTAAGGGAATCATAGGGAGGGGTGAAATTCTAGAAAAAAAATACTACAACTAAGGAAGGATATTTGGACATTCAGGTTCTAAAGGGGTGCTAAGGGGGTTAAACCAGCATTTTATTGAATAAGAATATCTCACGAGTGGTTTCATTTGGGAACTGCATATAAACTAATCGTTAGAAATAAGCTTTTAATGACATCCCGTCGATGTTGAAAGGAAGGAGTCGATTGCGCGTCGACTGGTTTTTGTTGCGACCCGTACTCGCGGGAGCGTGTAGTCAGTTGTTTGAAATTGTTAAAAACTTACGACAGAAAGTAAGGACACAAAATAAAGATCTAAGCAATCGGTAAAACGCAACAGCGTTTTATTCACGTCAAAAATACATACAATAACATTGGCGCCCAACGGCACGGCCTTCGAAAACCGGAGATATTCAGAAATAGCATCGGCAACGAGCCGATATTACGGCAAGACGGCAATACGCTTCACGGAGACGAACGTCACAAGACGGCAAATAGGTTAGAGAGTAGCCCAGACATAAAAATAAAATAATAAAAACGTTCCTAGAAATCCTTTGATAACCTAAACATTGCATAATCCTTCAGAAGCTACTCATAACCTCAATTTCGATATGTCGCAACTTGCGAAATTAAAGCATCGCGTGGCCGAGTAAAAGGCATGTTAACAAGAATAAACAATTCTATTACACCTGACACATCAAAATCGGAAGCAAAGGTTAAAATTAAACAAGAAGTTCCGTTAAGAACTATACAGCCTACTTTTCATGCCAATGATTATTCTACAGAATATGAACCTATCTAGAATAATGACGAAATGAAGTTGGTAATATCGAAATATCTAATTAGTTCAAAATATACCTGGTATAATGTAGCCTAATAGAGCACTACAGTTGGCAGCCCTGGTGACTGAATATATTCTTAGTTCCATCTCTTAAGGTACAGAATACAAAATTAGGTTGAAGTCCAATGGACGTTACTTGCAGTTAGACTCTGGATCTATCAGCACGCGTAAAAGCATGTTGCCAACAATACCATGCGTATGCTGGTCAGAAATAATCTGAAATATTATGTTATCTTGTTGTGCCAATTTTGGATGAAATCCATTTGTTAGTATAGAAGTTACATGTATTTTAAAATTGGACATATCAGCAGGCATAGAATCATGTTGTCAGCACTGCCTTGTATTAATTACTCCAAATTAATCTAGAATGTCAGGTGCTATACGTGTGCAAAGTATAGACCTGTTGGCTTGCATACTTTCTGATATATTGATATTAGGGTAAAAAATATAGACAGCATTTATTAACAGTTGGCAGCCCTGATTGCACTGAAGAATATTTATAGTCATATCTGATATGTTACACATAGCACATGCGAAATTTGGATGAAATCCTACTGATAGTATAGAAGTTACATGTATTTAAAAATTGGCCCTATCAGCAGGCTTAGAATCATGTTGGTAGAACTGACGTATATAAGTTATTCCAAAATTAATCAAACATGTCAGGTACTATACGTGTGCATAGTTTAAAGCTGTCGGCTTGCACACATTCTGATATATTGGTAGTTGGATAAAAAAAATAGAGAGAGCAATTATTAACAGTTGGCAGCCCTGGTGGCTCTTAGGAATACGCTCAGTCATATCTGTTTATGTACAGATATTACATACAAAATTTGGTTGAAATCCAGTTGATAGTGTAGAAGTTATATGCATTTAAACATTGGACCTATCAGAAGGCTTAAAATTATTTTGGCAACACTGTCATAGTTGGCCTCCTGGAAATTAAACTGAAATAGTATTATCTACATATGTGCCAATTTTGGAATAGCTCCTATGCATACCTTGCAGGATATCCAACATGGAGCTCAAATTTCTAGTGCGTTTTTTCAGCAGTTGGTAGCACTGACATCATTTTCAAATATGGACGTGAGCTATTCCGGTGCACATCTTTACTCATACTAAATTTGGTTTTGATTGCTGCAGCCGTTTAGGAGTTGATAGGGGGGGACACACACACAGCCAGACAGACAGACAGAAGGACAGACAGACAGACAGACAGACACACATTTGCCCGATCTCATAAGACTACTTTTTCCTCATTTTTGCAAAATGTGAAAAGTAGGCTAAAAATGTGATGAAGTATGGAGTGCCTTTGAAGAACTACAGATCAAAATAGAGGAAACAGAGATCAATGATGAATTGGCAGCACAAGAGTTTCAAGTGGAATGTGAAGGAGAGCGGCAGCTGTTCGAATCCATTTATTTCAATGCAGTTACACGTTTGCAAACAATTATAGATGAAGCGGAAGAGGTTCAAAGTACCTTACTATCTCAATTGAATCCAGCTATAAACAACACCATTCATCAACAAGAAGTAGGCCTACCAGCAATTCACTCTAAAAAGTACAGAAATTACCAGAAATCAAATTACCGGAATTCAATGGAGAATTCACAAAATGGTTGTTCTTTATGAATAGTTACGAGTCAACAATTCAACATGATACTCAGCTGACAAACATCCAACAATACCAATATCTGATTGGAGTCCTGCAGGGTGAAGCACGCAAGGTCATACAAGGATTTACTATCCCAGAGGAAAACTGCACAAGTGCCTGGAACTTGCTTGTAAATATGTATGATAATCAAATTCTGATCATTGAGAGACATCTAGATGAACTTTTCAAGTTTCCCACAATTTCAAAAGAGAATAAATCTGAATCCCTCAGGCGGTTACATCTTCATATCCAAACTCACATAGCTTCATTAAAGGCAATGAAGCAACAGGTGCAACACTGGGATACGCTGATTATTCACCTAGCAAAGAAGCAGTTGGATTTCGTGGAGCAAAGAGATTGGCAAGAAAGAGTAAAAGGATGCACTCCAGAAGAGATGCCAACATTAGAAGAATTTCTACAGTTTTTAACTGAACGTTCTCAATCATATATGCTGTTGAATTATAATAAAAGCAAAGACTTCAATACTAAGACATATTCAAAGGACAAAAGGCCTAGCAAGAGAGTTGTTATGACAGCCACTCAGGAGGGCTGCAATTTGTGTGGAGGAAGTCACCCCATTTACATTTGTGAGGAGTTACATCAACGATCAGTAGAAGACAGGAAGAAGCTTCTCCGAGAGAAAAAACGGTGTCTTAACTGTTTGAAGCCAGGACACATTGTGAAAGACTGTCGAGGATCAAAGTGCAAGAAATGTGGACATTTACATAACACGTTATTACATGCAGAGGACGATAACAAACTAATACAAAATATTGGAAAAAACGAAGCGAGTGTGAATCATTGCGTCAAGATTCGCCTCCCCTCAATATAAGCTTGGCAAAAGAAAAAACATCGCAAATACTTCTATCAACGGCATTAATCGATGTGAGGGATGCTCAAGGTAAGGAGAACAACATGTCGAGCCTTATTGGATCCTGGATCTCGAATCAATCTGATGAAAGAGAATCTGTATAAGAAGCTCGGCTTGCCAAATGTTGAGAGAAGCATGCAAATCATGGGAGTTGATTGTTCCAAAGTAGAAACAAACAAAACTGAAAGAGTACAACTCGCTTCAAGAAATGACGACTTTGCCATAGAAGAAGAATTTGTGGTGTTGCCATCAATTACAGAACGACTGCCACATCTAGAGATCAAGAAAGACAAGTTAATTATTCCAAAGGATATTTGCTTGGCAGACCCGACTTTCAACAAGCCTGGGGACATAGACATGTTGATTGGTGTGGGACTCTATTGGAAGCTTGTTATTGGTCGACCCAGAAACGAAGTACAAGGGCAACCAGCTCTACAGAACACCCGATTAGGTTGGATTATTGGCGGTGAAGTTTGTAAGAATCAACAAGGATTAATTAGCAGATCATTTAGAAAGATTTTGGAAGCAAGAAGCAGTTCCGGAAATTCAGCATTACACAAAAGAAGAAAAAATGTGTGAAAGGCAGTTCACAGAGACTGTTTCGAGAGATGAAACAGGTAGATTCATTGTAAGGCTGCCATTAAGACCAGATGTCGTACTTGGAGAGTCTAAAGGTCATGCACAAAAGAGACTAGAATCATTAATCAAGAGATTAAGCAGGCAACCAGAACTCAAGACTGCGTACACAGATTTTCTAAATGAATATCAAAGGCTAGGGCATATGACTTTGATCGAAGAGCAGAAAAATCAGGAAATGACAAACTGATATTTCATACCCCATCATGCAGTGGTGAGACCAGACAGCGACACTACTAAAGTTAGAGTGGTATTTGACACCTCAGCAAAAACATCACACGGTACATCACTCAACGACAAGCTCATGATTGGGCCTAATTTACAGAGAGACCTTTCTCATATTGTACTTAGATTTCGCAGTCATAAGTATGTCATAACAGCGGATGTGGAAAAGATGTTCAGGCAGATCCCCGTCCACCCTGATGATCGAGCATTACAGCAAATTATGTGGAAGGAGGATCCTTCAGCCCCTGTGAGGATTTATCAACTAAACACAGTGACATACGGAACAGGGTCTGCACCGTACCATGCCATGAGATGTTTAAATGAATTGGCTAATCTCCATGAGAGTGAACTTCCAATAGCAGCCAAGGCTATTCGTGATGATTTTTACATGGATGACTGTTTGAGTGGAGGAAATATTCTTGAAGATGTGATTCAGCTACGGCAACAAATACAAAGTATCCTTTTGAGTGATGGAATGCATTTGAGGAAGTGGAGGTCCAATGACAGACGTATTTTGCAGGAGTTGGAGAGCAAAGGTAACGAGGGGACTTTGTTGATTTTAGATAAAGGTGAAGCCAGTAAGACTCTTGGACTTCTCTGGGACTCAGCACGGGATTGTCTTCAGTTTCGAGCTATACTAGCAAGGCAAACACCAAATTCCAAAAGAGAAGTGGCTTCCAAAATCGCACAGATTTTTGATCCTCTTGGGCTTGCGAGTCCAGTACTGATCAAAGGAAAATTGTTGATGCAACACTTATGGGCAGATGGATTAGATTGGGATCAGCCATTGTGTCCGAAGCACCTTCAAAGTTGGAACGACTATTATTCATCATTGGAGAGACTGAACGACATCAGAATAATCAGAAATGTAAATCCTGGAAATTGTTCTGACACTTTTGATTTGTTTGGATTTAGTGATGCTTCCGAGAAGGCCTTTGGAGCCTGCATCTATGTAGTTAGTCAAACACAAAAGGATCACTTCGTGTCTAATTTACTTTGTGCCAAGACGAAGGTGGCTCCGTTAAAGACCATTTCATTGCCCAGGCTCGAATTAGAGGCAGCACTTCTTCTTGCACAACTTGTCAAAACGACGGCAAGTGCTTTGAAAGAAGGAGTTGGTCGTATCAGATTGTGGAGCGATAGTACAATTGTAGAAGAAGAGAAGGAAGTGGATGCAAGAGTGGACAAAGATGATGGAGGAGGATAGTGAAGGTACAAAAAAGGTCCTGTATGGGATGGTGAAAGATAAGAGGCGGAAGGATCCTACGGATTATGTTAGAATGGTGAACAAAAGGGGACAAGAGATAGAAAATAGGGAAGAACTGAAGAAAATGTGGAAAGAATATTTTGAAGAACTTCTGAACCCAAATGGAAAAGATGGTGAGGAGGAAGAAATCGGGGAAGAGGAAGATGAACTGCAAACAGAAAAGGACTTAACATGGAAAGAAGTGGAAGATGCAGTGAACAAGATGAAAGGAGGGAAGGCACCGGGTGTGGATGAGTTGAGTGTGGAGATGGTGAGAGCAGCAGGAGAGGTGGGGATACAGTGGCTGTACCGAGTGATGAGGACAGCATGGAAGGAAAGGAAGACCCCAGAGGACTGGAAAAAAGGAATCATTGTCCCGATCTTCAAGAAAGGTAGTAGAACAGATTGCAGAAACTATCGGGGAATAACACTGATGAGTCATTGTGCAAAGATCTTCGAGAAAGTTTTGGAAAAGAGAATTAGGACAAGGATAGAAGGAGGGATGAGGGAAGAACAACATGGCTTCAGAGCAGGAAGGTTCACAGTGGATTTGATTTTTGCTGTAAGGCAGTTACAAGAACAGCACTATGAATATGGAACAGATCTACTGATGGCCTTCCTGGACATTGAGAAAGCATATGACAGTGTATGCAGAAACAAAGTATGGAAGTCCCTGGAGGATAGAGGAGTAGAGAAATGGACTATAAAGAGGATAAAGGAGATGTACAAGGGAAGCGTGAGCTGTGTGAAAGTGGGAGGAGAGAGATCTGACTGGTTGGAACAGGGAAACGGCCTGAAACAAGGAAGTGCACTGTCACCGTTACTTTTCATTGTGGTGATGGATGACATAATGACCCGAGTGGCACAAGTAATTGGGGACGGAAAGATGAAAGCAATGGTGTTTGCAGATGATTTGATGATTTGGGGAAACAAGGAGGAGGAGGTACAGGAACAGTTGGACGTGTGGGAAGGAGTAATACAAGGATATGGGATGAAATTTAGCATAAATAAGAGTGAGATGGTGATCACAACAAGGAAGAAGGAAAGAACCACAACGGGAATAACAATTGGTGGGGAACAGCTGAAGAAAGTGGAGAGTTTTAAGTATCTGGGAAGCCTGATACAAGATAATGGAAGAAACGATAGAGAAATAAATGAGCGGGGGAGGCAGGCAGAAGCATTTCGGAGGAGTGTGAGAAGCATGTTATGGAGCAAGGATGTCCCTCAGAACAGCAAAAAGATCATATATCGGACGTACTATGTCCCTATCCTGACGTATGCCTCGGAGACCTGGGTTATGAAAGGAAGGGAGAGGAGCAAAATACAGGCCAGTGAGATGAGGTTCTTGAGAAGCAGTATTGGAGCTACAAAGATGGACAGAATAAGAAATGAGAGGACCAGAGAATTAATGAAGGAGGAACCATTACAGGATGGTATAGAGAAATCTAGACTTAGATGGTATGGACATGTAAAACGAATGGAGGAGAAGAGGATACCCAGGAGAATACATGAGACGAAGTGGGAAGGAAAGAGACCGAGGGGAAGACCGAGAGACAGGTGGCTGAAGGGGGTGGAAGAAAGCGTGAAGAAGAGAGGAGAAGACTGGACAAGGGTGGAGGCTGAGAGATGGTGGGAAGACAGAAGACGTTGGAGAGGCTTGTGTTCCAAACAGACCCGGCCAGTGGCTGGAAACTGTGCAAGATGATGATGATGATGATGATGAGTACAATTGTTTTAGGATGGATCAACATCGAGCCACGGTTGTTGAAGACGTTTGTTGCAAATAGGATCGCAAAGATTCAAGAAGCCACCGATCCCGCCATGTGGAATCATGTTCCATCAACAGAAAATCCAGCTGATCTTCTTTCAAGGGGAATTACTTCTATAGAACTTGAAGGCAAAACACTTTGGTGGAAAGGGCCTCCGTGGCTCTGCACACAAATTCAACAACCAAGGCAATCCAAGGAATTTGAAACAAAACTGCCAGAACTGAAGATTACAACAGTGACATTAAAGGCAACTGCAACCAGCAGTTTGCTTATCAAATTTTCATCGTTCTTGAAATTATGCTGTATAGTAGCATACTGTCAGAGATTCATCTACAACTGCAAACAGGATACACCAGAATGGAAAACAAGCTCACTAGAGACAGAGGAAATTTGTCAAGCAGAGAGACATGTGGTCAGGTGGACACAGTTGGAAGCTTTCTCTGAAATACAAAATTGTTTAACAAATAATCAAGACCTCCCAAGAAAGAGTCCATTAAATTCACTCAGTCCTTTCCTAGACAACGATGGGTTGATTAAGGTTGGAGGAAGGCTTCGGTTTTCAGAGTTAGCATCGGAACAGAGACATCCCATACTTCTCCCAGCAAATCACCACATCACCAGGATAATCATGGAAGGGGAACATCGCCGTCATAAGCACTGTCCGCCAGAGCAGTTATTACATGCAACACGACAGCGATATTGGCCCATCAGTGGCAGAAGAGAGGCAAAGAAGGTCATTAGAAGATGTGTGAAGTGTTATTGCTTTAATCCTACAGTTCCTGAGGTACGCATGGCAGTTTTTCCAAAGGAAAGAGTCACGCTGGTTCTTCGGCCCTTTGTCACCATATCTGTGAGAGAGAGCCGCAGAAGAGGCCGGTTCATGTTTACAAGAGTTACATAGCTGTATTTACGTGCTTCAGCACCAAGGCAGTGCATCTGGAACTAGTGTCAGAGCTAACAACTGAAGCTTTCTTAGCCGCACTGCAACGTTTTACAGCTAGACGAGGTTTATGTAACCAGCTCTTTTCCGATATTGGAAAGAATTTTATTGGAGCATCCAATGCACTTCAAGATATCCAGTCCTTTTTAGAGAAAGAATCATCAGGCATTGCCTCCTCACTTGCTCAGCAACGAATCAATTGGAAGTTCATCCCTCCCCGATCGCCACATTTTGGGGGATTGTGGGAGGCAGCTGTAAAAATTATGAAGAGACTTTTACTAATTGAAACGCAGGGACGTATACTAAGCTTTGAAGAGACCTACACTATTCTTTGCGACATTGAAGCAGTATTAAACTCACGCCTTCTCACTCCGTTAGCAAATGATCCCAATGATTTGCAAGTTCTAACACCTGCACATGTCATCTTGAGTGACTCGCTTATGCAACCTGTACAGATGGATGTGTCGAGGGAACCTGATAACCGCTTGTCCCATTGGAAAAACTTGCAGAAAGACCGACAACGGCTCTGGCAAAGATGGCAGCAAGAATACTTGCAGGAGTTGCAAAAACGTGTCAAGTGGCACAGTACTGATCGGCGAATTAAAATTGACTCTTTAGTACTGTTGATCGAAGACAATATCCCGCCTCTACAGTGGCCACGAGGTAGGATAATTCAAGTTCATCCCGGACGAGATGGCGAGGTGAGAGTTGTCACCATTCAGACTCCTGGTGGAACCTTCACTCAACGTATCAAAAAAATATGCCCTCTTCCCATAGAGGATGAAGAAAAGGATCATTATTAATTATTATGATATAGATTCAATCTGTATAATTGTATTAATTAATTAATTAATTAATTGAAAGAATTCCTTTCAAGGTGGGGTGCATGTAAATGAGTAGACTTCATCCCGTCGATGTTGAAAGGAAGGAGTCGATTGCGCGTCGACTGGTTTTTGTTGCGACCCGTACTCGCGGGAGCATGTAGTCAATTGTTTGAGATTGTTAAAAACTTACGACAGAAAGTAAGGACACAAAATAAAGATCTAAGCAATCGGTAAAACGCAACAGCGTTTTATTCACGTCAAAAAACATACAATAACATAAGCAGACATGTGTCTAAGAGTTTTTCTATGTGGTGTATATTATGAGGTGAAAGGGGGAGAATGTGGACGTAGAAGATTTTGATTATTTTGAGTAATTTTATCATGTGTACTTTCTTTTCATAGGAATTTAGGTAAATGGATTTTGTGTCTAGTCAGTGTGTTTAATATATCTCAATTTTATATGTTTGTGGTCGGAAACCGTGTTGTGATTTTGAGTCGAATTTTATACTTGCGATGCGACGTGACGTTCGTGAGATTTTGATATTTGAATGTCATTGTTGAGTTATATTGTCTTTATTGTCTGATAAAGTGATTAGATGGATTGATCCAATAAGTGAAAATTATGACAGATTCGTTGGAGCAGTTCTTGCGACTGCAAAAAATGTATCCCCAGAGGATTCCGGAAGGAATACATTCCAGGCTGGAGTAATGATTGTGAAGAACTATATTAGTCCTATTTAAACACCAGTGACTGTGGAACTGCTAAGGAATTGTTAAAACGTCTTGATGAAGCTCGCAAAGAATGCTGGGAACGAAAAACGGAGGGTTTGGATTTTAAGAGGTCAAGCAGAGAGGCATGGAGTCTCTTAAGAAAATTAGGAGGGAGTCGACCACCTATCCACAAAAGTCCTGAAGTAACACCAGATCAAATTGCAAACAGAATAACTTCCCTCTCCAGAGCACCCTCATTTAAATCACATACTAGGATGGTCAAGGAAAAAAAGAAGACACCAAAGAGATCAAAGTACCTTACTCCAGAGAATACACCCTAGATGAGGTTAATGCAGCCAACAAAAACATTAAGACAGGCAAAGTCCCAGGATTTTATGGGATACATCCAGAATTCTTGAACAACTGCGGAATTAAGACTCATAAGTGGCTTACAAACTTCTTTACAAATATCATGCTATCGGGCAATCTACCAAAAGCCTTCCAAAGATCAAAAATCATAGCTATACTGAAACCAGGTAAACCAGCGAACAGAGCTACTAGTCACCGTCCAATTGCACACCTGAGCTGCTGTTACAAGCTTTTAGAAAGATATATCCTTAACAGAATTGGTCCAAAGATCCATGAAGTCACTCCCATTGAACAAGCAGGATTTTGGCCTAATAGAAGCTGCACAGATCAAGTTCTTAGTCTAACCACACATATAGAAGCTGGGTTCCAACAACGTCTTAAAACTTCTGCGGTCTTTGTTGATCTTACAGTTACCTATGATATGGTGTGGAAAGAGGGAGTCCTATACAAATTAGTAAATATTATACCCCACCGAACCACGATTAGACTTATAAATACCATGCTGTCTGAGAGATACTTTCGAGTGGTCCTCGGTAATCATTTAAGCAGACAGAAGAAACTTAATAATGGCCTTCCTCAAGGTTCTCTTTTGGCTCCAGCGTTGTTTAACTTATATACTTCTGACCTCCCTGTAACAGTATCAAGGAAGTTAATTTATGCAGATGATCTGGCTTTGGTCACTCAACATAAAAGTCTTGAAACAGGAGAAGCGGTACTTTCTGCTGATTTAACAACAATGCATGAATACTTTAAAAAGTGGAGATTAACACCAAACTCAAAGAAGACCGAAGTTAGCTGCTTTCATCATAATAATAGAATGGCTGATGCAAAGCTAAATGTCAAGTATAATGGCCACACTCATCATCAAGTTTTTCCGAAATATTTGGGCGTGACTCTGGATAGAACTCAATCATACAGAAGTCATATAGAAACACCGCAGCAAAGCTGAGATGGCAAAATAATATCATACAGAAGTAGTGCAGGACTTCATGGGGTGCAACAGCTTCAACACTACGATGTTCTTCCTTAGGACTCGCCTACTCTGCTGAATGCTGTGCTCCAGTATGGCTAAACAGCCCACATGTGGATAAAATTGATGCCCAGCGAAATGTGGCAATGAGAACAATAATAATAATATCGTATGGCCTCGGGTGTCTGGTGCAAGCTTTGCTATTTGACACCCAGACGGTAGCTTGCATGTCGAATAATATGGTGCTAAGTCTACTCCTCTTCACTGACTACCGCCACTAAGTCACATAGCGCCACCAAATCTGCGGAGACAGAACACCCTCTTAAATGAATATAAAAAATGAATTGTCAATCCTCAGCTTCCAATCCACTCTGTTGTACCTGTACTTAGAAAAAGCCAATTAAGGTAAAATCCAGACGGCCACCCATCATACTGCAAGCAATGAATTTCAACATGAACAGGAAATGGTCAGGAATGTGGACTAGTGCTGCACATGAGAACTACTAGGCTCTCGTTAGACCAGGTACACAGCCAGTTGGCATGGAACTACCGTGACGTGTTTGGAAGACACATAACAGGCTTCGTATAGGCCATGGCATTTGTGCAGAGAACCTCCACTGATGGGGATTGGCGGCATCTTCCCAATGCGACTGGCAGTGAACATCAGACCATCAAACACATTGTAACATGCTGCAGCAGACGAGCTTATTCTGGAAGTCCAGAAGATTTCTTTGAAGTGACAGCTTCAATACTACAATGTTCTTCCTTAGGACTCGCCTACTCTGCTGAATGCTGTGCTCCAGTATAGCTAAACAGCCCACATCCCTTCAATGGATTCAAAACTTAGATATTAACTTGTAGATTTTTAGTATTTCTAATTTTATACAATTTGTAAACTATGTACACTGACCGGCAAAAAAAGTGGAACAGTTAAAAAAAGTAATATAAATAGTATAAATCTAGCCTTGAAAAAGATTTAATCACATTTTAAAAGCTTTTCATGCATTAGAACAAACATCTGAAACATTCGTGAATAGAAATTGACAATATGACATTTCTTAGGGTGGTTTATTACCACCAATTACCCCCAATCCTCGATGAGCCTATCATAATGGTTTTATGGCGGGAAGCGGACTAGAAGCGTTTAAGGTTTATGAGTGTTGCCGCTCGCTTATTGTTGTTCTAGGGATAACAACTGGCACTTGTTGAACGCGTGCGAACCATTGTCACACATTTTAGCAAGTTATCCATTTGCAGTTCACACTAAAACATGCCTCTTAGCCGTGAAGAAGCTGCACAGGCAGTTGCATTGGTGGAGGATAGCCGCAGCTTCCGTTATGTTGCTGAGGTCATTGGATCATCTCTCGGTAGCATACATCGTGCAGTGCAACGTTATAGAGAGCTCCGAACATACGACAGGAGACGAGGGTCAGGCCGTAGAAGAAGCACAAGTGCCAAGGATGACAGATTTCTCACCCTCCAAGTTCTGCGTGATCGGCATACCACAGCAGTTCAGGCATGAAATCAACTGGAAAACGTCAGAAATGTGAGAGTGAGTGAGCAAACAGTAAGAAGAAGGTTTGAAGAAGCTCATCTTTCGTCCAGGAGACCTGCACGTGGACCCGCACTTGAACGGCATCACAGAGAGGCGCGTCTTTGCTTCGCAAGGCAGCATCTGGGATGGACCCACGAGCAGTGGGCCTCTGTTCTCTTCACTGACGAGAGTCGCTTTAACCTTAGATCTCCTGATGGAAGAGAAAGAGTGTGGAGAAGGCGCGGGGAGAGGTACAGCCCTGTTGCTTTCTCCTCCAGGACTCCATTTGGAGGTGGCTCGGTTACGGTGTGGGGTGGCATCAACGTTATGGCCCGCACTGAGTTGGTGTGCATCGATCACGGGACGCTCAATTCCCAAAGGTACATCAAAGAGATCCTGATGAACCATGTGATGCCCTTTGCGCCTTTCATTGGTCAGAATTTCATGCTGATGCAGGATAATGCCTGCCCTCATACTGCTCGCTGTGTTGTACAATATCTGCAGGAAGTGGAGATTCAAACCCTGGACTGGCCAGCTCGTATTCCTGACTTGAACCCCATCGAACATGTATGGGATACGCTTGGAAGGAACGTCAGACAGCATGACCACACCACCTTGGCACAACTGAGAACATCGCTGCTGGAGGAATGGGATCGCATCCCGGCAGATGCCATTCGACGAGTTGTGAACAGTATGCCTGAGCGTTTACAAGCTGTCATAGACGCTAAAGGTGGAAACACCCGTTTTTAGTGACCAGTGTTCTCTTGCAGTGCAGTGCAAACATTAATACTGTTTTGTTTGGCAATACGTTTGATAAACACCAGCCCAAAAGAGCATTACTAAAAAATAGAAAATTGTAAGATTTGCAAAATGTAACGAAATTTGTGAGTTAAAGCGTGTTGTAAAACATGATTCGGTATTTTATGTTGCCAACCATCTAAATTTACATGAATAATGCAAATATTGGAAAACCAATACATTTTAGTGGAATAAATTAAGAAATTACATAAAAAATTAAAGTGTTCTAATTTTTTTGCCGGTCAGTGTATATTAGTTGCTCTTCAGCCATATGCTAAATAAATAAATAAAGTCTGATTGTTTATGGTCTATACCAAATTATTATCATTATTATTCAAAATTAAATGATAAAGAAGTCATAGCATTCATGATTGAGACGTTTCTAAGGGTAGCCTACTCTTTACAACTACAATATTCGCGGACGAAGCCGCGACGGGTAATGCTAGTATTGCATATTTTGCAAATTGCGATGATTTTGGTCAATAATGCAAGTGTATTTTTATTTTTCATTCATATATGCAGGCAGCTGAAATGAATTTCCTGAGGAGTATGGTACAAAAGACTAGGAGAGATTGAGTAAGAAATGAAGACATTCAAAAGGAAGTGAATATACAGAAGCTGAATGATAAGCTTGTGCAGAACAGATTGAAATGGTATGGACATGTGAAAAGGAAGAATGATGAAAGAATGCCGAAACAAGTGATGGAGAGACGGATGACTGGAAAGACAGGACGAGGAAGACCTAGAGTACGGTGGATGGATTTGGTGAAGAACAGTGTGAAAGAATGGAACCTGGAGTGGAGTTCAGTGGTTGAGGAAGGCTGGTGGACAGACGGAATAAAGTGGAGGGGTGTCATAATTGCTCTGATCCGGCCCATGCTGGAAAACGGAATTGATGATGATAATATAAGTGCATGTTTGCATGTTTTTTAGATGCAGAAAATAAGCAGACATTGAACACAAATTGACTTGACAAAACAGTGGTGAATAACCTTTAAACCTTTCATAGATGTTTCATTTAGGGCTTGCTCGAGTACTTAAATGTCATAACAGATAAATAATTACGAGCCGGCCCCATGGTGTTGGGGTAGCGCGCCTGCCTCTCGCCCGGAGGCCCCTGGTTTGATTCCCGGCTCCATCAGGGATTTTAGAAACTGACGTGAAGGCTGGAATGGGGTGCACTCTGCCTCGTGAGGACAATTGAGTAGATGTCTGACAGTAAGGCAGCGCCCAGATCACGAAAACCAAGATAAACGGCCGAGGGGAACAGATGCGCTGATCACGTGTCACCCCAATATCTGCAGGCCAAATGGCTGGGCAGCGGTCGCTTGGTAGGCCTAGGCCCTCAAGGGCTGTAGTGCCAGGGGTTATTATTATATTATAATAATAATTACGATTGCATTTAAATAAGTGATTATTATTGACTAGGTGGATTCAAAATAAAAGGGTAATTATTTATTTGTTATACAGTATACTTCGTCAATAGGGAACCATATCGAATGTTAATAATTCAGAAGTTAACAATTCTGAAAATACTTGAATGTCTGGTAAATCTAACTGATAACCTGTGTTAGTTTAGTGACCATTCTTATGCATGTGCCTGTAACTAGGGGGCTACGATTGGGAAGGAGACAGTTGTGATCGGAAATTACCCATGGGAAACCACAAAAAGAAATCACTTCTACGATAGCTGACAGTAAGATACGACCACTCTTCTCAACTGTTCTCTTCAAACTAGGATCAAAATTAAGGAAAGAGTTGGGAATCGAATCCAGGCCATCTTCGTGGAAATCTGTTATACATTGCCAATTCTGTTTCTCCATATCACTGAAATCCACTATTCCGTTCAAATTAAGCAATCTTCTGTCTGTTGGGTGGTCTGCCCGGAGGCTGGTCGGATCATCAAAGAGTGCCTCCATGGGTTACGTGGGCTGATACCCACAAAACCCAAAGGGAGCACTATAATGAGGCATACAATGAAAGGTTAGGAGTGAGGTAGTTTGTCATTACTTTCCTCACTGAGTTAGCACAAAAGCACTTACCCTATGAGTAGAACCTTCCACAATATCCACAGGTAATGACTGTGTCCTGAAGGCCATTACTCAGCACCACCCATACTTCAGTAGCTTCCATATAATCACAGCTATGAATGACACTAAAATATTCTTTTTAGAAACTTACTGAACATGAATATCCACAGCCTGCTTACAGTCAACCGACCGGGTCAGGGATTGAATGAATGAAGCCCCCATATGAGTATATGAACTGTGCCGGTTGCCGAAGCCTGTCCTACTCCTCTAAGGCAATGATTAAATGAATGACAGATGAAATGTAATGATAGTGGAGAGTCTTGCTGGAATTAAATTTTTGACAGGGAAAACCGGAGTACCCAGAGAAAAACCTGTCTGCCTCCATTTTGTCCAGCACAGATCTCACATGGAGTGACCGGGATTCGAACCACGGATCCAGAGGTGAGAAGCCGGCGTGCTGCCGCCTAAGCCATGGAGGCTTTTTTAGAAACTTACTACAGTATTTAAATTAACTTGCAGGCTATTCCTAGTCCTCTGGCAAACAGAAATTGTAACAAGATGGTAAAATTTAAGAAATATAAAATAAATACCGTAACTAATTATTATATTTTTATACAAAAGTAACGAAAAAGTAACAATATGTTACTTCGACCATGCTGTTATTTTACACAAATGTAACTGTAAATGCAACTTCATTACTATTTTTGCTACGTAACGGCAACTGTAACATACCCAGCCCTGATTGAGAGCCACTGTTTATACAGTGTTGCAATACTTACTCAACTATGGTGTTTTTCACAATGTTGTACTCTGGCTCAACACAAGAGGCTACACAGTCACAGACAAGCCCTCTCTGTGCAGACCAACCAAAACGCATTCCTCGTAGTTCAGCTACAAAAACATAACATTGGCATTTGTAGAGTACCGAGTAGGAGCCATTTTACAGTGTTGTCTGAGTAATCTATTAATAGAACAACTTTTCAATCGGTCAACACCAGTGTACCCAATTAGATTGGGCAGGATGAGAAGTGTATCAATAATACATGTAATTTAGGTACTAGGTGATTAAATCAATTGTTACTCCCTGTCCAATCTAATTGGGTACACTGGTGTTGACCAAGCGATTCTACAGGGTGATTCATGAACAACTCATCAATAGACATTACCCTATATGGTTTTAAGTCGGATTTCATTGCAGCTAACTGACACATTGCGTATGAGTACCCGGTCTCCTGCAACAGATACCGCAACTTAAAGACTTACGGGGTGACTGCTGTAGTCGCTCCAGAACGTCCAAAGGTCTTGACTGAACTGATAAAGCAGTAATGGCCCCTGGCATGATCAGATAACAATGACAACTGCAAATTGCAAAGCCAACTGTGCCATCTGGTGATAAATGTCTAAAGCTCCCTTACGACATACAGTCCAAACTCCAAGACCTCCCATGTCATTTGATAGGTAAATGAAACATTTTGGCATATTCCTGTCCTATGCAAATAATGGACGAATGAAATCATCAGTTTTATATGAATCACCCTGTATTAGTGAAGACAGAGAATACAAATCAGAAAATGATAATACTTATATTCCATTTTTCTAAAGATGTGCCTGCACTTAACCCGTCAGTGGTCGCTACAAAGAAAGTTACGGAGGTAGTCGCATATTGAGCAAAATGCTCACACAATGATATGACTTGTTTATGTAATACATAGCATCTGATTTCGTGTATAAATGTATTTGCAGAGTAAATTAACATTTCTGAAAGGCGGCTTCAGCGGCGTAGTTGGTAGTATGCTGAGCTTCTATGCCCAAGGTCGTGGGTTCAAACCCGTCCGAAGTCGTCGGATTTTTTTAGAGCGTACAAATCCCTCAGTATGCCTTCTTTTGGAGGGGAGTAAAGCCATAGATTTATGTAATGTAAAAGAACCTTCCACTAATTACCGTACACTTGTGTGAACCTAAATTATAGGTTAAATTTGACTAATGCTCTTAAGATCCAAAGTTCATCACCAGGAGCCGACTGCAGTGGCATCTAGTAACCAAGTTCACAACTAGTTGACGGTAGCATTTGGTAGCAAAAGTCGGAACTACTTGAAAATTGAATGTCTGCAGTACTTATTAACACCGGTTATCAGACAGATTCTACACACACCCAAAGTACACCGGGCTAAATTACTGCGTTGTCGCAGCCCCTAAACTGAGGAAGCAGTAAGAGAGCACCTCACAAAATTCAAACACTTAGAAATAAGGTTTATCCTTATGTAAGCAGCAAAATGTTCTCGTTTCTTTAAAATAAGATACAGTTAAAACCATCTTATTGTTATTGGGAATAATATGGAACTCTTCCATCATAGCACTATAACTCTTGGATATTTATGTTCATTGAGCTCACTTTCAGAGTCAGTGCCACTATTTTCACCCTTGATCTAACGACATGGACTTTCACAAAAATAAAAACATCATAACTTGAATTCATTGTCACACAATAATTGCACCAAACTTTGATATAATAAGTTTCGAAGAACACTGTTACAATCGAGAAACAATATAGGATAATAATACTGAGCTGCGGTAGCCGAGAGTGCTAATATGCTACCACATGCCACGCTGGCATTGGGAAATTGTAGGTTCGAATCCCACTTCAGCCGTCCTGAAAATGGTTTTCGTGGTTTCCCATTTTCACCACCAGGCAAATGCAGGGGCGGTTTCTTTCAATAGGTCCACGGCCGATTTCCTTCCAAAATCCCTTCCTTGGCCCGTCCTGAAAATAAAATAAGTGGCCATTGGCTGCATTAATAAAATTAATTATTAATTAACAGTAATATTATGTACAGTCAAACCTCATGGAACCATGAAAATGATATTGTTATAGCAGGATTATTGTTATAATGAGGTTTTGTTAACAGTGACTACTACAGTACTGTACCTTACAGGTCAGTATATCCAGTAGTACTTTTCTGATGAGAAATAATAGAATAACGAAAATAATACAAAATTAATCTGGTAGAGTACTGCACTGTATGTACTCCTCATGCATACTGTAAGGAGGGCTTACTTTGTGATAAAGTGATAATTTTCTGTAGTTTGAAGCTCGCGCTTCGATCTTGAGGCCAGGAAAGCTAAAATTTGCCCAACATTTTGTCTGATATTTTAGCTTCCCTGGCCTCCAGGTCGAAGCGCAAGAAAATTATCACTGTGTCACAAAGTAACCTCTACAGTCACACAGTAACCCCTTCTTACGGTAGTTAAAACATTACAGCTGAAGGTATTGAATCTAATTATAAATTAAAGAAAGGTAAAATAAAATGTATGTATGGTACTCAAGCGTCTTACATTTGTTAAGCATCGGGGATTTGTTGATCGTCCGATCACTTCTGTGTCCCTGACGCGTTGCTGCAGAAAAGATCTGTTCGGCATACTTAAAATTATCACAGATTGCAAAAATCACAGAAATTAACTGCGAATGATCCCAACACAACACTTCTGACTGCAACTCAAGCTCAACAATGTACAGACTAAAACATTTTAACACTGGTTCAAACACAGGAGGGTCATAGAGACCCTTTCTACTTTGCCGCCTAGCAGAGCTCACCCGCGGCTGTACCCTATTCGCTACATGCTTATTACCGTCAGCACAGTATGTAGCGAAGCTTCTGAAAATACAGCGCTGAAGGTCAAGAGGTTTTAACAAACAATACGTACCATAATGGTCACATTCTTAGAAGCAAAAAATATTAAGATTCCCAAAACTTTGTCTTCTTTATAACATGGTGTTGCTAAAATTACTTCATCGTTGTAATGAGGGGTAATTAACATAGTAAATATAGGGACCATGAAACATTATCGCTCTACCCGGCTTTATCGTTGTATCGGTAATCGTTGTACGGTAGTTTGACTGTATACCAAAACTATAAAGCACAGAAATTATTGCCAACGGGACTGGTCGCACGTGAAGCAAAAGGGGTAGTTTGACTGTATACCAAAACTATAAAGCACAGAAATTATTGCCAACGGGACTGGTCGCACGTGAAGCAAAAGGGATAGTTTGACTGTATACCAAAACTATAAAGCACAGAAATTATTGCCAACGGGACTGGTCGCACGTGAAGCAAAAGGGGCAGTTTGACTGTATACCAAAACTATAAAGCACAGAAATTATTGCCAACGGGACTGGTCGCACGTGAAGCAAAAGGGGAAGGTATACCGATGCTCAAGGTCAAAATGCCAGCTAATTTTCAACAACTGTGATCATTTTGCTCATACAGCATCCACTGACGGGTTAGCACACAGCTGCAGACCCTACTTGTTCTTGTACTAAGGTGAGGTAGTACAGCATTATAGATTCCTAATAAAGTTACTTACTAGGATTTTGGTGAAGACATATCAAGCCATCGTTGTCACAGTAGGGATCAGGAGCTGTAAAGATAATCACGCACCAATCATTAGCAAATAAACAAGAATGCTTACAAAGACTCTTTTACACTCCATTATTAGTTTCCTGCATAATCTACAGTGATGTTTTTTTTTATTAATTGGACTTAATTGTAAAATGTAGTTCAACCTAAAACTAACTGTCCACAACAAAGTCATGCTTTAATTGCCAAAATAGTTAGTTATTGTCGTTTTAAAGGGCAGAACCCCGAGGTCATCTGCCCCTTAATTGCACAAATACCATTTATCACATCAGTAGGAACTTTTCTTTTTTAATAATAGGTAATGGCAAACATAATACGAGGCCTCTCCATCTTATTCTATCGTCCCACCACTTTTATTCCTCCACTTGAAGCCAGTTAACTCCTCTTCTCTCTATACAGACTCACTCCTGTACTCCAGCGCATTCTTGGAAGCCCTCGAGGTCTTCTTCCGTCAATCTTAAGTTCTTCCATTATTTTTGGTAACCTTTGCCCGCTCATCCTCTTAACATGTCCATACCAGCGTAGTCTCTTTTCCTCTTATACTTTCCTGATTTAGTTCTTTTCTAATTTCTACATTTCTTATTCTGTCCAATCTTGTTTTGCCTTTAACTGCTCTGAGATACCTCATTTCACCTGCTTGCAATCTGCTCCATATGTGACAATGGGTGAGTCATAAGTCTTATACATGAGGAGTTTTGCTTTTTCTGGAACTTCTCTATTCAAAACCAGATGAATTTTCAATATGCACAAACAAACGTAAATACAGATGAATGCTTCCATAATGGTATTTGTGGATAGCCGACATATGTATGTAATGACTAATAAGTATGTATGCGCCGAACGATGAACGCAGCGCTGTAATGACCATATTTAAAAACGGTACTTACTTAAGAAACACTCTCCGTACGGCTTTCGTTATGACTGAAGAAAGTTTGCAGTTTTAAGTACTGTAATTGTTAATCTCAGGTAAATGAACTACAGGACCTTCTTTTTATGTGGAATGCAAATCAAAGGATGTGACATTTCATTCTAAAGTCTCGCTCGCATTAACCGGGAACTGAATCCAGTCTGCCTTAGTGACAACTGTGCCATCGCAACCCTCTTTCATTTAAACTCTTCGTAGTTTCTTGCTGTTAATTGGTGCTTGGGGCAACTTGGAAGACTCAAGCAGGAACAGAGCACCAGCAATAGATGATATACTGATTGAGTTGCTACGCAGCTTAGGTGATGAAGGTCTGATCAGGTTATTTCACTTGGTGTGTAGGATTTATGAGACAGTTGAGGTATTCTCTGAATTCAATTAGAATGATATAATCCCTTTACCAAAGAAAACAGGAGCTTTTTTTTTTCTTTTTGACTCTGAGATTTGCACATTTTTCCATATTTACTGAATTATATTAAGAACAAGGTTCCAATTGGTTCCGCCTCGTCAATACTATTTATTAAAATTTTGTGATACAATCACTTGTCTTTTAACTCATGGTACATGTTTCGACATCTAAAACATAGTGACGTCTTCATCAGCCTATTTAATTGGGCAGCACTTAAAACATTCACTTTGTATACTGGATGTAGTTAAAAATCGTACATAAAAATATACACAGATCACTAAAAATATACACTGTAAACATTAAAAAGTTATTAAAACATTTTCTTATGTTAAAAGTTCATTAAAACCCTCAACCGGGCTTGACAGTCTTTCTTGGTTTATTTCATGTCTTGTTTCTAATGTTAGCTTCAAAAGCACAAGCAAGGGGTGACCACTCCCTACTGGAAAGAAATAAAACTATGTATGAGAAAATTATAGTGGTAGACAAAATAAAACTTTAGAAAATACCCGTAAATGTTATGTGTAAACTTACGATGTAATGCGGCAATCAGTTAACAGAGCCGTGCTGAGTCAGACAGAGACTATTCTATACTGAAACGGTGTGTCAACGTGGAAGCGGCAAGCAAGACGGAAGCTTTTTATGTACGATTTTTTAACTACATCCAGTATATAAAGTAAATGTTTTAAGTGCTGCCCAATTAAAATAGGCTGATGAAGGCGTCAATAAGTTTTAGACGTCGAAACATATACCATGAGTTAAAAGACAAGTGATTGTATCACGAAATTTTAATAAATAGTATTGTCGAGGCGGAACCAATTGGAACTTTGTTCTTAATAAAACAGGAGCTGACAATCAGCTTGATCACTCATGCTTCAAAGAACCTGACTAGAATAATTTACAAGATGGAAAGACAGATAAAAACAGAGTTGGGTCAAGACAAGTTTGGATTCAGGACAAACGTAGGAACAAGGGAAGCTGTACTAAGTTTTAAGGACTTGGCACACAGAATGCGGGCTGTGATCATGTTCTGCGGGCTCTGTCCGCAGCGAGCTGAACGCAAATCAACGTTTCTTAATATTGCATCATCTCTGTCAAACACACACAGGTCTGCGATTACGATCTCAACCAGGACGTAATGGGCAGCGATCAGTTGTGTTTTGAGTCTGTTGCAACGTTCTTTCTTGAAATGGACAAGCTGACCCTCCTGCAACAGATATGATCGGAAATCCTTACACCACAAGAGACGTACCGGTATAAGAAGATGGAGCTAACAGTTTTTTGTATTGTCATTGTTATCATTTGCAATTGCAATTCGTACATAAAATAAATTATGTTTTCTGTAACTTACATTAAACAAATTGCCAGTCTTTCTCTTGCAAGAATAGGCCTTCTCCAGTTTGTTGTGAATTTCCTTATAGTCGGTTCCAGTAGATTATATAGTTCTTCGAAACACTCATGGGACTTCTTCTACTTCTTGTGCCTATCCGTTCCGGATGTTGGTGACCATCATAGTTTTGTCAGTTTTGGATGTTCTGAATAGTTCTTCACTCGTGTGTGAAGTCCATGTTCTTAAGTTTCCAAGCCAAGATGTTCTTCTTCACCGCCCTCTTTTACCAGTAATCTTTCCTTGAAGAATGTTCGGCAGCAGTTTATATCTATATCCATTCCTCATTACATGACCTAAATATTGTAGCTTTCTGCATTTTACTGTCTTCAGGACTTCTTCTTCTTTCTTCATTTTGTGTAGAATGTCATTGTTTGTAATTTTATCTGTCCATTGCACTCTAAGTATTCTCCTGTAGAGCCACATATCAAATGCCTCCAGTCGCTTGCCCATTGTCTCGGTCAAAGTCCAAGTCTCAGCTCCATAGAAAAGATAGGAAAATATATAGCAACGTAGAAATCTTAATTTTGTTTTCATCGAGAAGTAATGGCTCTTAAACACATTAGCCATTTTACAAAATGCAGCTCTGGATTTCTCGATACGGACTTTAATTTCACGTGAATTATCCCATTGGTTATTAATGTTGGTTCCCAAATATATGTGTTTGCTTACTTGTTCAATAGGGGTACCATTAATATTAAGATGGTAGTTTGGTACGCCTATGTCATTCTTGCTGATTAAGTTACTCATGGTTCATGGAACATTCGAAAGTAGATGAAAAGTCTATCTTCAAAACTCTCTAATTCTCGTCACAATTTGTGATATTCAACTAATTGTTCTTGTAGTAAATTCATTTCAGGGACCCAATTCCACCTTTTGGCCTTTTTCATGAGATCAAATAATGCTAACATTTTCTCCTTATTAGGAGAACACCACATACTTCTATATGTTTCTCTTCTGCCGACACAAAGAGAGAGACCATAGACCATAGACTTGCTCGTGCGCCCTACCATTCCGTAAAGTGTGTGACATTACCGGATCACAGCCCGCCTTTAATTTCATGACGTCCTGTCTGTAACCGTAGTCTGCATTCTGTGTGCCAAGGTCTTAAGGCTGACTTTGGAAGGAAGGATAAGAGAACGTTCATGGCATTTGTAGACTTAGAAAAGACTTTTGATAACGTTGATTGGAGTAAGTTGTTTGACATTTTGAAAACGATTGGAGTAAAGTACAGGGATAGGAGGGTGCTCTACAATCTATACAGAAACCAGACAGCAGTTATTCGAGCTGAAGGACATGGTATTCAGAAAGGTGTAAGGCAAGGCTACCTAGCATAACTTATCGCCCATACTTTTTGATCTCTACATTGAACAAGCAAAGAAGGACATTGGAGAAAAATTCAAACTAGGAGTAAAGATTCAAGGAGAAATAATTCCAACTCTGAGATTGGCTGATGACATCGTTATCTTAGACGACACACCAGAGGATTTAAATGAGTTTTTAAATGGTATGGATTCTGTCTGGAGGAAAGGATTCACCATGACAATTAATAAATGTAAAACAAAAATTTTGGAATGCAGCCGAAAGAAATCAGAAACTCCTATGGAAGTCAAATTGACAGGTGCAAAACTAAAGAAAGTAGGAGACTTCAGTTACTTAGGAAGCAAAATAACCAGTGATGGACAAAGCAAAAAGGATATAAAAAGTAGGTTAGCACAGGCAAGGAAAGCATTTCTACAGAAAAGGAATCTGTTGACATCAAATATAGATTTAGGTATTAGAAAGTTGTCATTGAAAGCCTTTGTCTGGAGCGTAGCACTCTATGGAAGTGAAACTTGGACTCTTGGAGCAGCAGAAAAGAGGAGAATTGAAAGAGTTTGAAATGTGGTGTTACAGGAGAATAATGAAGATCAGATTGGTTGATAGGGTTACAAATGAAGAGGTTTTAAGACGATTGGGAGAGGAGAGACGTTTCTGGTGACTGCTAATGAAGAGAAGAGATAGGTTGGTAGGACATATGACATACTAAGACACCCAGGAATAGCAATCTTAGTTATGGAAGGAAGGGTCAAGAACTGTAGGGGTAGACCAATATTAGAATATGTTAAACAGATTGCCTCGGATGTAGGGTGTGGTAGCTATGTAGAGATTAAATGATTTGCTCAGGACAGGGAAGCATGGAGGGCTGTATCAAACCAGTCAAAAGTCTGAAGACTCAAACATCAAACGGGGCATCTTGGTCATTAGCCTCATGTACTTGGGTGATTTTGTGGAGTGTGCAATAGTGTACGAGTATGTAAATCTAATGATTAGGGTTCGTTAGATATTGACGATTTAAGGGGTGGAACTACGAGGTCATCTGACCCTGATGATTAGGGTTAAGAATTCTGGTAAGTGCCCTGGGACATGTTATTAGGTACCATCCTGGCATTTGCCTGTGAGAATGTGGAAAAACTAAGGGAAATTCTGCACTCAGGATGGTTGATGTCTGCACCAGGGATGAACCACCAATTTCCAAACTTATTGTCGCTTCCCATCAAAATTGTGGTGCGTGATTTATCATGCTTTATATTATATTTTCTAGCTGATGATATTGATAAATAAAATAATTTAATGTTCTGTTAGTTTATGAAATAAGTTTCTACTTTTATATCTCATCACAATCCCCTTAACTATGTTGTTTATCGCATCAGGCCATTGTTGTACACAACAGTGCTATTCCTGCAAAGAGAATTGTTGGTACAGTGGAGTTGGGAGGTCTTGGAGCATCAGCCACCCTGTTCACCAGATATAAGTCCTTGTGAATTTGATATTTTCCCCAAACTAAAAGAAAGTAAGTTTAAGTTCCTCCGCTACACTGAGAAGCATCAAATCATGGATATGTTGTTATTTTATTAATAACATGTTTGATGTAGAGGAAGTATGCAGCCCCCCCTCCCTGCCAAAAAAAAGAATATAATCCCCCCTGTCTGTTAGGTAGTCAGCCCGAAGGCTGGTTGGATCCTCAAAAAGTACCGCCGTTACGTTATGTGAGTAGATACCCACAAAAACCCAAGGCAGCGCTATTTTGAGGCGTTCTAGGCAAGAAGAGGAGTGAGGTAGTTTGCCATTGCTTTCCTCACTGAGTCAGAACAGTAGTCCTAACCCTATGAGTTGAACCTTTTACAGCATTCACAGGCACTGACTGTGCCCCGAATGCCATTACTAAGCACCACCCATACCTCAGTAGCTTCCATATAATCACAGCCATGAGTGAGACTGAGACATCGGTGAAAAGCCACCTTTTACTCTAGCCTGTGCCAACTGACAAATGCAAAAGTACTGTATTCATCAAGAGATGGCGAACAGGCCAATAATCCCCCCTATAGTGGTAAAATTCAACTGTATATAATATACTAGCAGGTACCCACAGCTTCGCTCGCGATCAATACAATGGGGATGATGCATTATTGCTGATAATTGGTCTATTCTATTACAGCAATCGCGGCTACAGGTGGGTCCATTCTAATTCTGAAAATTCTGATACATACAGTATATTGATATGAGCAGCAAAGTGGGAATTTTATAGAGTTGTGAAAGTCTGCAGGGTACGATGTTACATTTGGTGAACACATTTGAAAATTACGTTTTGGTTTTGCCATCTTCTGCTGAGACATAACGATTTCGTTGTCCGGATAATCGCGAGCACGCCACATACGGTTGCGCGTGGGAAAAAATGGTTTTGTCTAAATGTACACCAGCTGCTGTTAAGTGTGTGTCATTGCGCTTAGTTAATAGAAATTGCGAATATTGTTTGAAGAGGGAACTGCATTCTTACACACTGGAATGGAAAATCTATTGGAATATGGGGAATTAAAAGTATTTTTCCTTAAGCTATTCTGGGTGTAATTTTGCCACACTTATTGATGATTTGAACGTCAACATGTCGTTATTAATAGACCTACAGTAAAATATCTCTGACCTTGGCCGCTGATGTACATTATGCAGTCTCTTCCAGTGTTACATAACAGGGATTGAAATCTCAAACAACCCTTTTGCCTCACATGCCTCTCTAATTAAAATTCCTGATTGTTGATGTTTGAGTCTTCAGTTTTTTGACTGGTTTGATGCAGCCCTCCATGCCTCCCTCTCCTGAGCTAATCGTTTCATCTCTACATAGCTACCACACCCTACATCCGAGGCAATCTGTTTAACCCTGATCCACCCCTACAGTTCTTGTCCTCGACCCTCCCATCCATAACCAAGCTTGCTATCCTTGGGTGTCTTAATATGTGTCCTACCAACCTATCACTTCTCTTCATTAGCAGTCGCCAGAAACGTCTCTCCTCTCCCACTCGTCTTAATACCTCTTAATTTGTAACCCTATCTACCCATCTGATCTTCATCTGATCTTCATCATTCTCCTGTAACTCCACATTTCAAACACTTTCAATTCTCCTTTTTTCTGCTGCACCAATAGTCCAAGTTTCACTTCCATAGAGCGCCATGCTCCAGACAGACAGGATCGGCTGATCTTGTTAATCTAGATACCGGTACTGCTCGAGTCCAAGCTCTGTGAAGCTGAGAGGAATGTGGATCGCGGACGATGAGGAGAGATGTGGGGGTTCCTAGTCCATGCGTAGTAACACAACCAAATACATTGGTCGGTCACTCACTCACTCGCAACACCACACTGGTTTTGGCAAGGGCCCTATGTTAGCAGTATTGGAATAGACAGAATTCCAGATAACACTGCGGGCTGTTGACACACCCTTTTCTTCCTGCCTGCCGCGTCACGAAATCCCGCAAGTTCGTAGAGCTTGGAATCGAGCAGTAATTAAATTTTGTTATGGTGTTTGAAGCCATTTTCAGTGTTGCCTTAGTAAATGGCGGCGTTGGTGGTGTAGTTGGTAGCATGCTGAGCTTCTATGCCCAAGATCGCGGGATCAAACCCGGCCTAAGTCGTCGGATTTTTTAAGAGCGCTAAAAATCCCTCAGTATGCCTTCCTTCGGAGGGGAAGTAAAGCCGGCGGTCCCATGTCATAGATTTATGGCATGTTAAAGAACCTTCCACTAAATACACCTGTGTGAAACTAAATTATATTGTTGCGTGCCACCCCCTAGTGGCACTTTTGTTAACTGGATTACGGTGGGGGTACAAAGCACAACACCAATTACTGCTTAAAGAAATAATTAACTTTATTGCGGCCAGAAAATTACACTACTCATCAGCAATTACAGACAATAGGAACCTTACTCCAGTTTCCTTTAGTCTCTTGCTTGTGGAGAGCTCTTGCCCCTTTCACTTGTCAACAAACCACAGAAGTTAATCCTGCCGCTATTGAGCCTAGTGGCCTTGACAGAACTACATGCAACTTCTTCCTAATGTGCGCCTACTACAGTACTTACGAGCACTTGCTGCGCGCTGTTCACCAGCTGGGAGAAACAATGTCACTGGATTTCGACACCACAATATCTGACTCTCAGTGAAAGCACACTCACTCAGAACACGGCAGTCCCCTGTATGTTCCTCACTTCGCCGCTACACTAGGGGTTTCGCAAGTCACCACACTTCTGTCGCTCAGAATAAACGCTCACACTAGCTCGTAAAACACAACAACAACCCCTGCTTGTCAGGTCGCACTTATATAGTAGGCCGGTGACTCAATACATGCTTCCAGATCCATCCAGGGTTCACGGCTTCTCGAGGTTTCCATCGCTGGTCCAGTCACGAATATTCTGGACTATCCCTTTGTCTTAGTAGCCCTGTTGCATAAGGCACACGCAATACACTGACGCCGAGCAGCCCAGCCCTGGGGCAGTTGTGACTCAAGCGGCGAGAGATGACACAAACTCACAGCCGTAACACCACCCCCTTCCTAAAAAGGCTGATCGTCCCGATCAATCATTGGTCCGTCTGTGTCCCTCCGTAGGCTGCCAGGCGATCTCGATGCACGATCTTCATCTTCGCCCTCGGGCTCCGCTGGATCCTGTAGACGACATCGTTGATCCGTTTCACGACTCGGTACGGGCCCTCCCAGGACTTCTGAAGTTTGGGTGACAGGCCTTTCTTCCGTAATGGGTTGAAGAGCCAGACCAGGTCGTCCTCGTGGAATCCGCCGGCATCCGTCTGCTGGTCGTATCGGGTCTTCATTCGGTCGGTCTCGATCCGCAGTTTCCTCCTCGCGAACGCGTGCACGTCCTCCAGTTGGTCGACCAGTTCTTGACAATACTGGCTTACCGGGATCGGATCATTCCCAGGTCGGCCGAAGGCAAGATCGACGGGTAGACGAAGCTCCCTCCCAAACATGACCCGGGCTGGTGTGCACCCAGTGGCTTCATGCACGGCGGCGCGGTAGGCCAGGAGAAATAGTGGAAGATGTTTGTCCCAATCCCTCTGGTGCTCGCTGAAGACTATTCGGAGATGGTTCTCGATGGTGCGATTGAATCACTCTACCATCCCGTCGGACTGAGGGTGTAGCGGCGTCGTCCTTGTCTTCCGGATTCCCAGCAGCTGGCATAGGTTCTGGAACACCTGCGACTCGAAGTTCCTCCCTTGGTCGGAGTGCAGCTCCAGGGGTACTCCGTACCGGCTGACGAATTCCTTCACCAGGGTCTCTGCAATCGTCACGGCTTCTTGGTTAGGGAGCGCATACGCCTCCGGCCATTTGGTAAAGTAGTCGCTGATGACTAATATGTAGCGGTTCCCTGCCTCGCTTAACGGGAATGGCCCAGCAACATCGATGGCCACTCTCTCCATGGGGCCGCCCACGTTGTAGGTCTTCAGTGGACCCCGTCGTCTTCGTCCTGGGCCCTTGCTGGCTGCGCAATCGTGGCACCTCGCGCAGTGATTCTCCATGTCTGTTCGGCATCCGATCCAGTAGAACCGCTCTCTCAGCTTCTCCAGGGTCTTCTTTATCCCTAGGTGTCCACCAGATGATCCTCCATGAACTTCCTTCAGGACTTCCCCCGTCATAGCCTTTGGAACGACGACTTGTTCCCGAGATGTCTTCCCGTTGGTGCTCTCCCAGGTACGGCAGATGAGGCCATCCCTTACAATCAGCGAGTCCCACTGGGCCCAGTAGGACTTAAACTTTGGGCTGCAGTCACTCACAATGTTCCACCCGGGTCTGGGGACACAGGCCCTCTTCCATTCGGCTATCAGTCCCAGGTCATCATCTTCTGCTTGTGCCCGCGTGAAAGATTCGCGGCTCCAGCTCCCTTGAAGTTCCACGGTAGTCCTTCGGCACTGTATCCCGGTGTTCTCCTCCCTCCTAGTACAGAAGGTGCAGTCTTCGGGGCACGGTCTTCGTGACAGTGCGTCGGCGTTAGAATGCAGTTGGCCTTTCCTGTGCTGAATCTCAAAGTTGTACTGTTGAAGCCTCTCTAACCACCGCGCGAGTTGACCCTCGGGCTGCTTGAAGTTCAGGAGCCACCGCAGGGATGCATGGTCGGTCCTGATGAGAAATTCTTGCCCGTACAGGTACTTGTGGAAGTGTTCAATGGTCTTCACGATGGCGAGCAGCTCCTTCCTGGTGACGCAGTAGTTCCTTTCTGGCTTTGACAAGGCCTTGCTGAAGTAGGCCACTACTCTTTCCTCGCCGTCCACTACTTCCGACAGGATCCCCCCTATGCCAAAGTCGCTGGCATCGGTATCGACGATGAACCTTGTTCCAGGTCTGGGGTAGGCCAGAATAGGCGCGGTGCACAGAGCCTGCTTGAGTTGTTCGAAGGCACTGTGGCATTCTGCTGTCCACGCGAAGAGTTGGTCCTTCTCAGTCAGTCGATGTAAAGGTTTGGCGATGTCGGCGAATCCTCTCACGAAGCGACGGTAATAAGTGCAGAGTCCCAGGAAGCTTCGTAGTTGGGACTTGTCCTTCGGAACTGGCCACTCCCTCACAGCTGCGGTCTTCTCTGGGTCGGTGCGCACCCCTTCCTCGGAGACGATATGCCCAAGGTACTGGACCCGCTTCTGGAAGAGCTGACACTTCTTGGGGCTCAACTTCAGCTGGGCAGCCCGTAGCTTCAGCAAGATCTCCTTCAGGTTGCTGTAGTGCTCCTCGAAGCTTCTCCCCAGAACGATGACGTCGTCTAGGTAGACCAGGCAGGTCTTCCAGTGTAGTCCCCTCAGAATGGACTCCATTAGCCTTTCGAAGTTCGCAGGGGCATTGCACAGACCGAATGGCATGACGGTGAACTGCCAGAGCCCGCTGCCCACGTAGAACGCAGTTTTCTCGCGGTCCTTAGGGTGGACCTCCACCTGCCAGTAGCCACTCTTCAAATCCAAGGTGGAGAACCATCTCGACCCTGATATGGTGTCCAGGGTGTCGTCGATCCGGGGTAGAGGGTAGCTGTCCTTCTTCGTGACGTCATTCACCCGCCTGTAATCCACGCAGAACCTGGAGGAACCGTCCTTCTTCTTCACTAGCACGACCGGAGAACTCCAAGGACTATGTGATGGCTCGATCACCCCTTGCTCCTTCATCTCTTCTACCATCCGGTCGACTTCGGCTTGCTTGGCGAGCGGGACACGTCGGAATGGGGCCCTAATCGGTGCGCTGTCCCCAACGTCGATTCTGTGCTGAACCAAGCTTGTCCTGCCGAAGTCTTTGCTCCCCACGGAGAAGACATCCTGGAATTCGCGTAGCAGGTCCTGAAGTTGGCGTGATTGTTCCTCGTCTAAATGGTCCTGGGATCCTTGGTACAGCTTCTGTAGTTCTTCTGGCAGTGTGCGTCTTCTTCGGTTGTCCGTCTGCAGGTGTCCGTCTGTCGTATCTGTGATGCGGGCAATCCAGGTAACGGGCTCGCAGACTCCTAGGTTGGTGTCCCGGTGAACCGTAATATCGTAGCCGTTCAGGTTGGACAGGCGGACGTATGGCCGAGGCGTCGTGTTGATGAGGGTCTTGGCAACTAGCAATCCTTTTGTCTGGATGTCCTCATATTTTGGCTCGATGACAGCCGCCACTCCCTCAGCAGTTCCGTCGACAATTACGGCGGCACTGACCTCCGTCCTGGCAGGAACGATGACGTCCTCTCTCAGCCTTACTCGTCGTGCGGTGACGGCCTCTTGTGCTGGTTGCAAAGCAAGTTCCTCACCTCCGAAGTGCAGAGTGTTGGTACTCAAGTCCAAGATGATGTTGTTCTGGTCCAGGAAGTCCAGTCCGATGATCACTTCGTTTGATACGTCAGCCACAAGCACTGGATGTTTCACCACCCGTCGACCAATGACGAGCTCCAGTGAAGCTTCGCCATGTACCGGTGCGGTCTCTCCGGTCGCGGTTATTAGCTGGAGGTTCCTTTGTGTGGGTTGCACTCTCCACTTCGGGATCACGGTGGGATTGACGATGGTCCTCGACGCTCCCGTGTCGATCAGCATGGGCCAGCTCACTCCGTTGACAACTCCGTCGACCATCAGGCTGCTATTGTCCCTCCGTTTTAGTTGTTTGTCTTGTAAAGGGCATGCACTCACAAGAAAATTAGAGAAAATGACCTGCTCGGGTTTTGAAACCAGGACCGTCAGGTGTTGTGCTTGAGTTCGTAATCCCGCTTCTGACACCAGTTGTTGCGTGCCACCCCCTAGTGGCACTTTTGTTAACTGGATTACGGTGGGGGTACAAAGCACAACACCAATTACTGCTTAAAGAAATAATTAACTTTATTGCGGCCAGAAAATTACACTACTCATCAGCAATTACAGACAATAGGAACCTTACTCCAGTTTCCTTTAGTCTCTTGCTTGTGGAGAGCTCTTGCCCCTTTCACTTGTCAGCAAACCACAGAAGTTAATCCTGCCGCTATTGAGCCTAGTGGCCTTGACAGAACTACATGCAACTTTTTCCTAATGTGCGCCTACTACAGTACTTACGAGCACTTGCTGCGCGCTGTTCACCAGCTGGGAGAAACAATGTCACTGGATTTCGACACCACAATATCTGACTCTCAGTGAAAGCACACTCACTCAGAACATGGCAGTCCCCTGTATGTTCCTCACTTCGCCGCCACACTAGGGGTTTCGCAAGTCACCACACTTCTGTCGCTCAGAATAAACGCTCACACTAGCTCGTAAAACACAACAACAACCCCTGCTTGTCAGGTCGCACTTATATAGCAGGCCGGTGACTCAATACATGCTTCCAGATCCATCCAGGGTTCACGGCTTCTCGAGGTTTCCATCGCTGGTCCAGTCACGAATATTCTGGACTATCCCTTTGTCTTAGTAGCCCTGTTGCATAAGGCACACGCAATACACTGAGGCCGAGCAGCCCAGCCCTGGGGCAGTTGTGACTCAAGCGGCGAGCGATGACACAAACTCACAGCCGTAACAATATGTTAAACATTTGACAAATGCTCTTAGGTTCCGACGTTTGTCGCAAGGAGCCGACTGCGATGGCGTCTGGTTATCAAGTTCTGAACTGGTAGTTGTTGACGGTGGTGTTTGGCGGCAAAAGTAGGAACTAGTTGAAAAAATTCAATGCCTGCAGTCCTTACTTGAATTGAAAACGGATAACACACACTAATACAGTCATCACGATTAACACCGGTTATCAGACATATTCTACACACACCCAAAGTACACGGGGTACGTGACCGTGTTTTCGCAGCCCCTAAACTGAGGAACCAACCAACCAACTTAGTAAATGAATGTTTGATGCTTTTCAGTCGGCCAACACGATTGTAGCCAAATGAGATGGGTATTCCCTAATCCTGAAAAGAATTTACATGAGATTAATAAAAATACTTGGATGACCAGTTTCGACTATCATTTTTTTCAGGATTAAGGAATAACCCATCTCATTTGGGTACAATCGTGTTGACTGACTGAAGAGCATCAAACTTTCGTCTGTAATAAAATCTCGTTGCGTTTAGACGTACGGTACCAACCTAATCTGGATCACGACCGTGCCGTCTAAACAGGGTATAACTATGTAAGCCTAGACCACTTTCACTATCACTTTCAAAGAAATTTGAATTTAATAACTGTTTAGGGATTATTTGTTGACACTAAACTTTTATGTTGGTAACACTGTTTTTTTTTAATTTTAAATGACACTCAGAGATGCCAGTAGAAAAATAAAATGAAATTTTGAACGACTTTTAGTAACTTTGGGGGCCTTTAATCCAACACTACAAGTTGGTACTACCTCACGCCCGGTAGATGTACTACACCTGAAAAGAAAGGTAAAAGGCTACATAACTCACCAGTAGAATAACATTTGGACTTCAACTTCGGAAGGATCTGTTACGAAAAACAATTTTTTCCTGAGATTCGGCATCGACTTCAAAGTAAAATACTAGTTTCGATCTTAGTGCTTACTCAATTTTTACCTGGACTTGGGAAATTCATGTCATACTTTGAGCAATTTTATATCACTATTCTACATGACTATACATGCTTTAGTGGATCCTCTCAAACCTGCTTTTCGACTGCCCTGCTTTTGAAAGAGAAAGACTTACGGTATTATAAAATGTCACCTGAGTTACTGCAAAAATGAACTGACAAACCCTCTGCATCCTATATTTAAAATATAATGTAGTTATTCTCATTTTCTTACATTCATCCATCATATCTTCCATAAGTTATTATAATGTATTACAAGTAGTAAATATTATGTAATTGTCGAACTATAACCCTGGGCAAAATAAGGTTCCTTCTATGTTTTGGAAACTCAGATAATTGATAAAAAAATAGATTTACTACCTTTCAAGTAAGTTCCAATAGCAACACATAGCTGTCTCTACAGCAGTGGTTCTGAACCCGTAGAAGTCTGCGGACCACTCGGCCTGAAATTGAATCATGTACGGACCCCCCCAATACACCTAATCAGTTGTAACCCTTCCTCAATAACACTTATTTAAAACATATTTCAATTCAAAACCTGATAGACATCGCCGCGAATACATTCGCACACCGTTTTCGAAATCCCCACTTATTGTCCACTCTTTTATACGTGCTGGTGGACCCTTTTCTCCCGCCGATCACTCCCGAGGCACTCGCGGACCACCTGTTAAGAACCACTGCTCTACAGTAATGAACAAGAATGCATAGGACTAAAGGTGGCTACACAAGTTACGATATAACTGTGCAATTTAACTGCACCAACCGAACTGCGGAGATAAATCGTTGCAGTTATTTCGGTTTGCACAGTTCATCGTAACAAGTTGAATTCTCTAACCGATGAATCTGTATCAATTGCGTTTGCACAGTTTTATCGTAACGTGTGGAAGGTGGCAACTGCCGATTGCTGAGTTCAAGTGAGTCACTCGTTGAGATGGTGCGTGCTACAAGTTATTGCAACATGTCTCAGGAAGACCAAAGGGGATATCGTGAGCACTTGGAGGCTTTCATTGAATGCTATAAACGGGGTAAACAATGATAGAAGGTCTCCTCATCCAGAGTTTCAGTCTGAAGCATAACTCATTTAATACATTTACGTGTGAATATTGCTTTCTCTGTATAAGCCAATCTTTAGACCACACACATAGGCCCAACACCGTCGTCCGTCGATAACATGTTGCCATGAATGTCTGATGAGAACCGTTGATCGACGCAGTTATCTGTACCATGTGGATGCTAAAGGGCTTTCAGTTTTACTGCGCAGTTCATCGTTGCAGTTAAATCGCACAGTTATATCGTAACGTATGTAGCCGCCTTAAATGACGAACACTTGTTGCCATGGTAACCACCAGATATCTGTGTCTGTTTTTGTCCACTCTAATCACAGATAGACCCTAGTCTTAAAACATATCCATGTTAATACTTCTAGGGAAGGGTTTCCATACATAACACATGGTAGGGTGCTCCATCATGGAGCTATACTCATGGTTAGCCTCTCAATATCTTTAAACCTTGTATGGACTTACAGTTGGGTACTAAATGATCTGTGCAGTTGCAGAGCTTGACCTTTTTCTTGGATCGGCATTCCACGATACAGCCAGAGTAGCTGTAATACGGGTATACCCAGAGAAAGTTCTCGTTCGGAAAACGACAGTCACGCCGATCAAGGCTGACATCTGATACTCCCCTGTCATTAAAGATCTCCTTTACCTGCAATTGACAAAACACCACAATAAATCAGGGGTTGGCTACAAATCAATTATGGTCAATCACAAAGCACTTGACGGAACCCAGTGTTGTGCTCTATGAGTCGTCGGATTTTTAAGAGCGTTAAAATCCCTGTATGCCTTCCATTGGAGGGGAAGTAAAGCCAGCGGGTCCATGTCATAGATTTATGGCATGATAAAGAACCTACCACTACAATTGTAAGTGTGTAGCCAAATTTGTAGGTTATATTTTGTTAGAAACGCTCTATCAAGTTCCAATATTCGCTGCTAGGTGTCAGTGACAGAGGCATCTGGTAGCCAAAGTTGGAACTACTTGAAAATGAACTTGTTCATTCATCTTCATTCATTTCATCTTATCCACACGCGACGGTACTTGTAGCTCACCCCATAGGTGGCTGCATAGAAGCAGCTGCAAACCCTGGTGAGCCGAACATGCCCACGGACACTCCCGGCCCTCAAAGTCATACACTAAATAAATAAATAAATGTGACTATGTTTTCCTTTTTTTTTAATTTTAAGTATAGGGAAACTTAATTTCCAGATGGGCTTTGTATTTACAGTTTTAAGGATAAAATGTTAATGCATTTTGCCATGAAGTAACTAAACTCAACTGTTTGGACATGTTGGACTCAAATTCTATTTTATTTTTCTAAATATTATTTAGGGATCAAACATTCACATAGCTTTAACCTTCCAATAGGCCCGCCCTCTAAAAGTTCACGAACGGTCGCGCATATATGAGAGATACTCACCTAGGTTTATCTCGCTGCCGGCCATAAAAATGGGAGGTCTAAGATGTCAGACTACATGTTTATACACAACAATGGATTTAATGTTATTAAAGTGTTACATGTTAATATTTTCAAGTGGGAAAATCATTATTACAAGAAGCAGATAACAGAGCAAATACTGACAAATGTCTGAAAATAGTAAGAGTTATCACTGCAGTTATCTTAAATACAAGAATCACTACTATTGAGCACCAACACAAATGATCACTGTTACAAATACTGCAATGACAACAATGTGTAATTCCTTCTAGTAACACAGAGCACAAAAAGAAGTAAAGTCGCACGTATCTGCCACATACCGTAGAGGTTCTAGCGCCAAGAGTGTGTTCACTACAGACTTGAAAGTTTGAAACTGGACTCGTCCTGGAGAATAGCTGAGCGTGGAAGCTTCCACTGCCGTAGGTTTCCGGGGGGCAGGTTATGAAAAATGTTCACCGTATCTGCTATATACGCGCGCCTATCGGAAGGTTAAAGAGAGTTAGATTTCTACGCATGATGTTCGTATCGTTTTTCAGATGATTAAATGATATAAAATAAACCATGTTGGTTGCTGGCATTGTCATGGTTACAGCAGCAATTTCTTAATCTATTTCTCATACCTGGGATGGTATGATACAAAAATCTCAGAAATACATGGTTCTAGGGCCTTAGGACATGAATTTTGGGGCCCTCTGGGACCATCCGAGTGCAGTTGTTCACATCAAGGGGCTCAAATCGAGCCTTGACTTGCCCTTCTATGACAACTTAGATAATTCACCCACATTTTTAAGGTGTTTTCCCCATAGCCTCCCTCTCAATAAAGGTGATACAGTAAAAAATTATAGAAATGAAAGGTACCATGCCTGTGATGTATGAAGATATCAAATTTTATGTTGAACCACCCAACCGTTCGAGTTATGAGAGTGTGAACAGACAAATAAGAATGTAATTTGACTGACTGTGTGGTTTAGCGGTAACATTCTCGCCTGCTGTTCCCGAGGTTGCAGGATCAAATCCTGGTGCAGGCAGTTGGCATTTGAAGAGTGCTTAAATTCGAGGGAGCTGTGTCAGTAGATTTACTGGTATATTAAAGATCACTTTTGGGGCACAATTCCAGCACCCTGGCATATCTACAAGCCACAGGAATTAAAAGGGATGTAATAATTATCAATATTATTATTATTATTAAAATTTTAATTCTTGTGTGTGTTCAACAACAAGTCCAAGCATGGAGTGACCGCCTAGGAAAATTAGGACTGCGGCTCATTGTTAATAAGACAGAATACCTAACAAAAGATCAAATTGAACAAGGCACAATTAAAATCAATGGTGTCGATCTACCGAAGGCAATGGCTCAACTATTGCTGCTGATGGAACCTTAAGGCTTGAAATTGCTCACCGTGTGAGCAGCACATGACTTAATTGGCGGACAATGATTGGTGTTCTCTGCGATAAGAAGATTCCAGACCGCCTCAAGTCGAAAATATATCGGTCCGTAGTGTGACCAGTCACCCTATATGGTGCAGAATGCTTGCCCACTACAAAGGAAGAAGAACGAAGACTTGCTATCATGGAAACGAAGATGCTTCGGTGGATATCTGGTCTGACGCTTCACGATCATGTCACCAATGATGGCCTCCGTAGGCGATATGGAGTAGCACCAGTCATTGAGAAGATGAGGGAAGCTGTCTACCCTGGTATGGTCATGTGCTAGGTATCCCACCTCAGCCATCCAGGAAGTGGCGTTCCGTGGTTTTCTCCGCACTTCTATTCCAGGCAAATGCTGAGATCCTAGATTAAGGCCACGACAGCCTCCTTCCCAATTCTTATCCCCAATTCACAAATACACACAATAGTACAGCCATCAAAATAACACAGGTTATCATACAAATTACACACGAATACGTAGGGCTATATAACCACAATGTCACGGCCCCTAAATCAAGCAACAACAACAACAAAATAGATAGAGATATCTTGCCATAGCAGTTTTTCAATATTTAATATGAATGTAACGAAATTGCTTTTCAACACACAAATAATGTTTATAACAAACAATACTGGTCCTGGAACAGTAAAATTTGCCAAAATATGTTGATTCTGCATATTTCTAAGTGACCCATTTGCAAAAAAAGAAAAGAAAAAGAATATGGTTGGAACTTACGGTAAATATTAACTCAGTATTTTGTTGATCATCTATTGCGAAAACTTCATCCCTCCAAGCATTGATGTAAGGAATATCCTCAGGACTGTGAACGAAGGCCTAAAATAAAAAAAGGTATTTTAAATTAAACAATTTGTAGCAATGTAGCACTGAACCACTTCTGTGAAGGATTCTGACTTAGTAAATCCATTTCACAGTTGGTAGCACACGAGTAGATTCAACAAATGAGTGAAAGAGCGTGAATCGTTTCAGAAAAGTCCCATATGCGTTCATATACCATACATCGGATTTTAGCTCTCACAGTAAAAGAAGCGCTTCATAAGAAGGGAGATAGCGCACAGTTCGTTGCTCCTGTGGGGGTCCGGTCGCGGACACCAAGAGTCCACTGATGAGCCGGCTTGGTGTTCCTAGGCGAAACCCCACAAAAGACATGGCATAAACCTATAAAAATTGCCGAGTTTTAATTCACTGGCCGTAAAAGCCAAAATACCATCTTTAAGGATAGATGTTTCTCTCAAACCATTATCTTATAAGTAAAATGCAAGCAGAGAAACAGAGAGCATTGCTGCCAACCAAAGGACAGTATGGTGCTACCATCTGTGGGTATTATGTGGAGAACCCCACTTTTTCTTTAATGCACTTTACAAACATGTGGATGTAACTGTAAAGGAAGCTGTAAAAATTAGGTCTCACTTGCTGATTAGCATTCATAATTCGTGGGAACAAGGAACTATGACATTGATTCCTCAGTTCAACTTAGAAGTTGTAATATTCAAGAAAAAACATTATATTTTAAGGTTATTTTCCTTATTAAAATCAGAAATGTGATAAGAAGATGTTGCTCTGTTGCCTGTAGCTATGAAAGAGAGCTATAGTTCCCATACTGAACTGAGGTTTAGGTATATGAACAAGAAGTTAACATCACTCACCTGGACCGTAGTCAAAACCCGAAACGTCAGCTTCCCTGGTCCAGTGTGTCTATTAGAGATCATGACTGGGTGATTTTCTCTGGTGTTATTCCTGTAAAATAAATAAGTTAACTATTTCTTACTTTATCACAAAAAAAAAGATTTAAAAAGGACATTGATTGGACAAGAGGAGTGTAGAAGAAAGAACTAACAAATGACAGGCAGGTGGAGTAGATGGAGAATAAGGATAATCCCCACAGCCACACACACTGCTGTCTTCAATTTAATAATGGAAACCACGAAAATCTTTTCAGACGGCCACTACTGCTAAGTTTGATCTATGTTGGGCGCCAAGCCGAAGTGGGAATCGAACCCACGCTCTCGCGATGCCTGCGAGGCTACCATGGCCGGTTCTTCAATTCAATCAATAGCTCTTCACTGGCAATGCCTGCCCCCCCCCCCCCCCCCCCCCCAACAAGTTAATTTTGATCTCTTGGTCTCATTAGGAGGAGAGGCAGTAACCAGTCTTCAGTTGCCAGGCTAGGTGGTGCAAAAAATGAACCACCAGCTGTCATCGCTTCAATGCATGGTGGTACAGGGTATGTAACAGTACCATCAAATGGTGATGGTCTACCCCCTCCAGCATGCTGACACACTCTCTGTACCACGTTGTGTTATGATGCTTATACTTCTAGCTTTCTCCAGAAGGTGGTACATTTCATGGATATTCTTATATCATTTTAAACTCGTTCAATAATGTTCAGCACAATAGTGCAATAAATTAATATCATGTGCCTCAAGGGTTAGAATTCCTGTCAATTCATGTGCTTGAAAGAGTTTTGCCACTAAATTTAGAGACTTCAAATCTCTTTCAGTGATGGGATATGATTTTTCTGCTGTTCACATGAGGATTTATAGACATTATAAATTTTCTTTAGCCACAGAAATAAATATTCATCTATTAACAAAAGAATCCCATGGCTTTTGCAGCAAACATTGAAATTTTACTTCAATTTCAATTAATAATTAATGTGTTCATGTCTGGAGTTTGTACAAAGGCATGGCTTCTATAATGATGGAATGTTTACGCATCTGGTAAAGACACACTGTCCATAATTGTAAAAACAATTGATCTATAAATCCCCACTAATTATTATCTGATACTCCAACCCATACGCCAGCCTAAATGAGACATTCTGGCGACACTACTGATGGACATAGAAGAGCTATTGACTAACTTGGTGGCAAGAATGACCACCTCTGAAGACAGCAAGCATTGTGTCTGGCTGTGCAGATGTCCCTTGTCCAGTTTCCCTCCAACTACATTTACCTGTCGTGTTTACCCTCCTTTTCCTGTCCAATGACTATATGTATGATTACTCATGGTTTTCTTCCACATAGATTTTTATGACAAATAACGTAATGGAGAGCAGTGTGTTTACTTTGCAACGAATTTGCTTTGTTTTCTCCATTTGTACAAAGTGAACCTTAAATTACATAATATTGGAAGCTTATTAATGAATCATGAATGAAAAGTGTTGACCAGGAGGACTGTGTTTAGTTATGTATCCTCAGATATTTTGTTTGAGTCTTCAGTCTATTGACTGAATTGATGCAGCTTTTCATACCTCCCTGTCCTGAGCTAATCATTTTATCTCTACATAGCTACTACACCCTACATACAAGGCAATCTATTTAACATAGTGTAACCTTGGTCTACCCCTACAGTTCTTGTCCTCAACCCTTCCCTCCATAACTAAGTTTGCTATTCCTGGGTGTCTTAGCATGTGTCCTAACACCCTATCTCTCCTCTTCATTAGCAATCATCAGAAACATCTCTCGCCCCCACTCATCTTAATACCTCTTCATTAGTTACTCTATCTAACCATCTGACCTTCTTCATTCTCCTGTAACACCACTTTTCAAATGCCTCTATTCTCCTCTTTCTGCTGTGCCAACAGTCCAAGTTCCACTTCCATAGAGCGCCGCATTCCAGACGAAGGCTTTCAGAAATGACTGCCTAATAACTAAATCTATATTTAGATTTCTTTTCTGTAAAAATGCTTTCCTTGCCTGAGCCAACTTCTTCAGATATACTAAGAGTCAATACGGATCCAAAATGAATTGCCATGCTCCTAAATTGTTGGCTGAAGAAGGATTCAAGATAGGCTGGAACATCTACTTAAAAAAGAAAAATGACGAAGGCAGAACAGTTGCGATTCCTTGTCAAATATGCATGGGTGGTAAGAGTATGTGTGAGATATCGTTTCTTTGGACCAATAATCATCTCCATGACTTAGTTTGTGTGCTTATCAGTATACAGAAAGTCTAAGAGGAATTTTGAAGGATTCTATTCATATCTGGTTAGTTCCTCAGTTTAGCGGCTGCGACAACGCAGTCATGTAGCCCTGTGTACTTTGGGTGTGTGTAGAATCTGTTTGATAGCCGGTGTTAATTGAGATGGCTGTATTAGTGTGCATTATCTGTAATTCAGGTAGGGACTTTTGCCACCAAATGCTACCATCAATGACACCTAGCTGTGAACTTAGTTACTAGATGGCACCGCAACCAGCACCTGGCGACATACGTTGGAACTTAATAGAGCGTTAATCAAATCTAACCTACAAATTTAGCTTCACACAGTTGTAGTTAGTGGAAGGTTCTCTTACATGCCATAAATCTATGAAATGGGCCCGCTGGCTTTACTTCCCTCTGAGGGATTTTCAACACTCTTAAAAAATCCAATGACTTTGGCCAGGTTTGAACCCGCAGTCTTGGGCATTGAAGCTCAGCATGCTACCAACTACGCCACCATAGCCGCTTCTCTATTCATATCTACTGAGTAAGTCTTGAAAATGTGATCGCAGTCGGGATTCAAACTCGAATTTCCTATTGTCAAGGCAGCCACTTACACCAATGCGGCCATGCTCCTTCCACAGCAAATTTTCAAATCATAGATGGAGGGGTGCTGTTGTGGTGGCTTCCCAAATGACAAGGAAATATATTTGGTATGACTGCTCCAAGGAGAGCTATGTTCTAAGGCCATTTCTATGTTTCTATTCATGTTTTGAATAGCCATTTATATAATAATGTATGAATATCTTAAAACCCTTTGGCACCAAAGCCCATGAAGGGCCTAGGTCTACCAAGTGATCACTGCCTAGCCATTTGGCCTACAGATCGTGGGGTCAGCGTGTTGGGTACCCTCGACCATTAATCTTGGCTTTCGTGTCCGGGGTGTTGTCTCACTGTCAGACAGCAGTCCTCATGGGGCTGAGTGCACCCCGTTTCAGCCCCCATATCAGTTCCTAAAATCCCAGATGGAGCCGGGAATCAAACCCAAGGTTTAGGGGTGAAAGGCAGGCACGCTACCTCAACACCACAGGGTTGAGGATCTTGAATATCTTAGCTGTGCTATATATTTGGATGTTGTGTCTCCATAGTCACCTTATATCTATGACAGGTGTAGATTTCTGAATTTAAAAAATATATAAGACATAGTTTAATGTGAAAAATGCTGCTACGAGGTCCCACTCGCAGAGCCAGCATTGCAAATCTTTCCAGCTGTACGTGTGTCAAAATCCTTCTACAGTAGACTCGGCTATCCCGCCTAATGTGGTGGAAGGTCAAGCCGGATAACAAAATGTTGGATAGGCCGCAGTTATATATTCTCTTTTCCGATCACCTTTTTTTATTTCAAAACCTAATTTTATTAATTATTTTCTGATTTCTTAGTACATGCTAATTCTAAGTAGTGTTTGTTATGTATGTACATATTGTATTGCACATTTCAAAATTTATTACAGGAAAGATAAAACAATCTGCATTGTAAAGTACATATGAATAACACTTTTAAAATAAATAAATAAATAAATAAATAAATAAAACATTAATGGAAAACATAGGCCTATTTGTTCCAAAAATTATTGATACATATTTGTTACACACAGGTGTAAAATACTGAACTGTACAACGGAGCGCACAATACAGTAATTTATGAACGTACGCACTTTGAACTTCCGATAAACAACTGACGGAAAAAACAACATTGAGTTGCCAACAGATCTGCTCTATACGTATGTTCATTGTTGTTTGTGAGCGCTGAAAGAGGGCTTCTGTGTCCCGTTTGTTAAAGAGTTTTTTCCTATAACGTATTAACAATACTGTACTCATCAACATCATCATCTTCATTTCCCCTTTTCCAGCTGTCACTGGGTGGGGGCAAATATGGTTCCTCTCCACTTTGTTCTGTCGTTCCACCATTCCTCTTCCAACACGGTGTTCCAGTCAAGGTTCCGTTTTCTAATGTTATACTTCACCGAGTCCATCCAATGCATTCTTGGCTTCCTCGTCCTCTCTTCCCTGTCATCCGTCGTTCCAGTTCTCGTCTTGGTAGCCTTATTGTAACATGTTTTTCTAGGGGGTTTTATGCCACTAACACAAGTTAGTTGGACTATATCATATTTGTTAAATGCGGCAATAATCCGGCCAAGTTAAACAGTTTATTCAATTTTATATTTCACATTATTATTATTATTATTAATATTTATTACGTCATTTTTGGAGCTTTTAAATTTGGAAGATTACAGATAGGATTTCTACTAGTAAAAATCCGTATCTATATTGGATAATTCCAATATATAAATTGCACGACAAATCATTTCATATGTAAAGACGGGATTTTATTCATTAGGGCTAAGAGAGAGTGGTGTGTGACTCACTGGGTATTTCAATACAAGAATAGATTGGAGTACAATAGAATTACGAAATCCGAGGGAACACTTCAAACCAAGAAAACGAGGTATGATTTACGTCTTGCCCGGTAAAACGGAAATGTACAGGGACGCTTCAATGTCCAGGGGAAGGAACCTCATGGCGCGAAGAGCCACGTGAGGAAACCAGCCAATCATGGAAGAAGAAGCAACGTAGGTCGGGCATGGCGAGAAACGTGACGCACGCGGATTGGTCGAAGCAGCGAGACCGCGGTGTGAAGCTAGACTCTGGTGGGAGAAGCTGGAAGTCGATATAGTGAACGCGCTGGTTGAAGAGAGGACCTTTCATTAAGACTCTACGCTTGGTGCAGTACTTTGGTCGCAAGTCCCAAGTGGGACAATTTATTCACGATAACTCCGCTGATCACATCAGATCATGGGTTCCACGCGTCTTGCAGTGCTAAGGCAGACGGCGTGTTGTGGTTTATGGACTATACTCCACCACAAGCAGTAACGATAACTTCTAACCTACGAGGAAGAACTTGACGCCGTCAACTCCATTGAAGACCATCAGACGCAACGAGACTTCAAGCAAGTGGGAGACAATGTTTTCCGTTGGTAAGCTCATGTAATCTACGACACACACTCTCTGTTTTTCGATAGGGCCAATATAAATTCTTTAAGCATAAATTTGGAAATAAGTTAAATTCACGTTATTCTCCCGACCGGCGTATTAAGTAATTTTGTTCGTGGCAATGGTTAAAGTAGTATGCTCCGTTAATAGTGTTAATTTTATTCAAGATGCTATCATGTTTTCTAAGTATATTAAATTCAATCTTTACAAAGTAGATTCTTTGATTCCAGTAGGTAGCAATAGTTGTAATACCACATCCTTCTCCAAAATCAAATGTTGTCTGGGTTGATGATCCAATCATCCCACGGCCTAGTCATTAAGGGTTTCTCATATGTTCTACTCAGGCTAGGGGTCTATATTCAGTATATAAATTTAGCTTGGAACACAGTGTATCCGGCTTGGCGCCCAACATAGATCAAACTTAGCAGTAGTATTTTCTGGTGAACTGACCACCCAAGTAAAAACATTACATTTGTCGCTACCAACTTGGGGATAATAGAATCACATTACATTATTTCATTCATCCGTTTGACATGTCGAAACCATATTGGAAATATCTGTTCCCGTAGGAAACAGGATGTAAAATTGTCCGATTGAGCTATGTACATTAACAAATTCACAAAGAAATTTGATACAATGGTCCGGCTAGCTCAAAACAGTTGCCAGCGTTGTACATAGCTCAATCGGACAATTTTACATCCTGTTTCCTACGGGAACAGATATTTCCAATATGGATTAGCTAGGTAAGCTAACATTATTTTTGAAAGGAAGTTTTGACTTCCATAGTACATTGGCGCTGCTCGTGGCAACATTTGTGCCTTGCAGCGGCCTTCACAGTATGTACTAGCCACGCGTCTTGGTGAGGTGTACCATAACCAACTGAAGAGCCCATTGGTACACTGGGGCGAAACGCTGGCAACTGTTTTGAGCTAGCCGGACCATTGTATCAAATTTCTTTGTGAATTTGTTAATGTACATAGCTCAATCGGACAATTTTACATCCTGTTTCCTACGGGAACAGATATTTCCAATATGGATTAGCTAGGTAAGCTAACATTATTTTTGAAAGGAAGTTTTGACTTCCATAGTACATTGGCGCTGCTCGTGGCAACATTTGTGCCTTGCAGCGGCCTTCACAGTATGTACTAGCCACGCGTCTTGGTGAGGTGTACCATAACCAACTGAAGAGCCCATTGGTACACTGGGGCGAAACGCTGGCAACTGTTTTGAGCTAGCCGGACCATTGTATCAAATTTCTTTGTGAATTTGTTAATGTCGAAACCATCTCAATCTGCTTTGCTCCAGTTTGTCATTTAGTTTCCATACTCCCAGTTCTTTCCGTATATCTTCATTTCTCACTCTGTCTCTCCTCATTTTCTGAACCATACTTCTCAGGAATCTCATCTCAGCTGCTTGTATTCTGCTCTCATCCCTCTTAGTCACTGTCCAAGTTTCTGATGCATATGTCATTATAGGAACATAATATGCTTTGTACATAACTTCTTTAGCCTTAATTGGTGTATCCTTGTTCCATACTAGTCCCCGTACCTGTTGATAGAAAGCACTCCCGAGTTGTATTCTTCTGCTAATTTCCAAATCTAGTCTTCCATCTTCAGTCAGTTCACTTCCCAAGTACTGTATTTGAAGTGTTTCACGACTTCCAATTCCTTTGATAACTCCTTTTCCTTCTTTCTTATCTCCACTCATCACCACTGTTTTACTCTTCTCCACATTTATCTTCAATGCCCATTGCTCAATCTTTTCATTTATTATGTCTAACTGTTCTTGTATCTCCATCTCATCCTCGCCCCAGATCACAACATCGTCTGCAAACAACATTACCTTCATCTTTGCCCTACTACAGTCTTTCATTGCTGCCTTCATGATGTCATCCATCACCGTTAAGAACAATAAGGGTGACAACACACTTCCTTGCTTTAGTCCAGTGTCAATTTTAAACCATTCCGATGTCCCGACTCTAGTCTTCACACTACTGTAGAAATCCATGCACATTCCATTTATCATGTCTCTCAGTCCTTGCCTATCCCCCAATTTGTTAAGCTTTCCCAAACTTTTGTTCTAGGGATGCTATCATAGGCCTTTTCTAGATCAATAAAAGTTATTACCATATCCTTCCCATATTCCCAACTCTTTTCAATGTTCTGTCTCAGAATGAAAATGGGATCCACTGTTGACCTGCCTCCTCTAAATCCAAACTGCTCCTCCTCTATTTGGCTTTCTACCTTTACTCTAATTCTTTTTTCTAGAATTCGTTCCATTACTTTGGCAACATGTGAGATGATGGTGATTCCTCGGTAGTTACCACACACCTTCCTGTCTCCCTTCTTGAATATTGGCAATATTATTCCCTTTTTCCAGGCTTCAGAAACTTTCTTCTCTCTCCACACACACCCGAGAAGCCTGTATGTCCACTGCAGTCCCACTGCTCCTGCCGCCTTGATCATTTCTATTGCCACTTCGTCGATTCCCACAGCTTTCCCCATCTTCATCTTCCTAATTGCCCATTCCACTTCTGCCATAGTATGGTCTTCTTCTATTTTTCCCTCCACCATTTTGGCTTTTTGCATAACTTCTCCGCATGCCTGCCGTCTCACCTTTAACAGCTCGCTAAAATATTCTTTCCATCTGTCCTTTATCTCTTCTGGTTTTGTAATATTTCACCTTCTTTGTTTTTCACGAACCCAGTGTTCACCTTTTCATTCCTTCTACTTTTTATAATTTCAAATAGCAATTTTTTTCCACAATTTAAATCCTCGCTTATTTCCTGGGTGAATTCTTTCCAGCTTTTCTTCTTTTCTTCTGTAATTACTTTCTTGCAATCTCTGTTTGCTTCTATGTATTTTGCTTACTTTTTTCAGTCTTTTTTGTTTTCCATTCTTTCCAATTTTTCTTCTTCTCTCTTACCTTTTCTTTCACTCTATCATTCCACCATTTTGTCGCCTTTTCCCGTACCTTTCCTGATGTTCTACCACATGTTTTCTCTGCGCTGTTTACAAATGAACTCTTAAACTTTTCCCATTCTTGTTCCACATGGGTAATATCCGTCCTTGGTATCTGTTCTTGCAATTCTTTCTTCAACTTTTCTGCAACCTCCTTTTCCTTTAGTCTCCAGATCTTAATCTTTCATTCCCTTTTTTTTTCTGGTAATTTCATGACCTTTCCTACTTTTAGTTTTGCTACCACTGCCCTATGGTCTCCTCCAAAGGCTTCCTCTGGCATGGCTGTGACATCCATTAGCTGTTTCTGATGTCCTTTTTTCGACTTATACATAGTCTATCAAAAGCCTCCGTGGCGTAGGAGGCAGCATGCCGGCCTCTCACCGCTGGGTCCGTGGTTCAAATCCCAGTCACTCCATGTGAGATCTGTGCTGGACAAAACGGAGGCAGACAGGTTTTTCTCCGGGTACTCCGGTTTTCCCTGTCAAAATTTCATTCCAGCAACACTCTCCACTATCATTTCATTTCATCTGTCATTCATTTAATCATTGCCCCGGAGGAGTGCATCAGGCCTCGGCAGTCGGCACAGTTCATATACTCATATGGGGGCTTCATTCATTCAATCCCTGACCCGGTCGGAGACTGGAAGCAGGCTGTGAATTTTCAGATAGTCTATCAGGGTTTTCGTTCTTCTATCTCCCCATCCATACCTGGTTATCTTCTGACTATTTTTCTTTCTGAACCACGTATTCCCTACTGTACTGTACCTTATAATTGTGGCTCCACATGTGCCAGAAGTACAAGATAAGCATAAAATATTTCGAAATACCACATAGGCTTGTTAAAGCTTTGGAAAAGTATTGGGACAGTATTTAAGTAGGAGGGATAATCACAAGCCGGATAGCCGAGAATCTACTGTACTTTGTTTTCAACAAGCCACCAATAATGATACAGTAAAACTTCTTTTATACATTTTGCATTTATGCAGCTTTTACATTTACTCATGTCTCTTCCAAAGACGTTACAAGATCCCCATACTTTGTTCTGTTGTAGTTATTCATGTTCCACACTTACACATTTTTTCCGGCCCCTGAAAATCGTATAAATGAAGCTTTTCTGTATTTTATTATTTATTTAATCGAATAGCACTATTTCAGAGCACGTAAAATCAATACTTCAAATCTTGCCACATGTCTTTTTTCTCTCTGCCCACATTCGCTTCATCCTCTCTGATCTCTGCTTTTGGAGCTGTTCAATGTTACGTGGCTGCTTTCGTTGTCTTACATGTTCCTCCTTGAAGATCACTTTTTGAATTTTGTCCCGAAATAAATTCCTATTATATGTATCTGTAATGTCAATGTGGGCTTCCTTAAGATCCTTTAATGTCTGTGTAAACCATGCTGGTTGAACTTAAGTTTCAATTTTTTTTATTATTTTTTATTATTGATCATCATCATCATCATCATTCCCCCTTATCCAGCTCCTGTCGGGTCGGGGTATTTATGGCACTTCTCCACTTTCCTCTTTCCTTCCACGATCTTGTGCCAGTCCAGATTTCTTTTTCTCATGCTGTTCTTCACTGAATCAATCCACCTTGTTCTAGGTCTTCCCCTTGCTTTCTTTCCCTTGCACTTTGCCTACAGCATCTGTCTTGGTATTCTATTTTCCTTCATCCTCTTTACATGTCCAAACCACCTTAGTTTATTCCTCTCAATTCTCTCATTTAGTTTTCCCATCCCAACTTCCTTCCTAACATCTTCATTTCTCACTCTGTCTTTCGTTGTCTTTCCTATCATACTTCTTAGGAATTTCATTTCACTGGCTTGAATTCTACTCTCTTGCCTGCTTGTCAAGGTCCAAGTCTCAGCTGCATAAGTTAATATGGGTACATAGTACACTTTATACATTACCTCCTTGCTTTTCCTTGGTACTTCCTTATCCCAAACAAGTTTTCTTACACTTTGATAGAATGCATTGCTCTGCTGTACCCTCCTGCCAATCTCCATGTCCAACCTACCAGTCTGTCTGTTAGGTAGTCAGCCCGAAGGCTGGTTGGATCCTCAAAAAAGCACCGCCGTTAGGTTATGTGGGTATATACCCACAAAAACCCAAGGCAGCGCTATATTGAGGCGTACTAGGCAAGATGAAGAGTGAGGTAGTTTGCCATTCCTTTCCTCACTGAGTCAGAACAGCAGTACTAACCCTATGAGTAGAACCTTTCACAGCATCCACAGGCACTGACTGTGCCCTGGATGTCATTACTAAGCACCACCCATACCTCAGTAGCTTCCATATAATCACAGCCATGAGTGAGACTGAGACCAGTTACCGACAGTAGTGGCTACGCTGGCTAAAGCGCAGCATTAGGCCACGGGGCCAAGCCCTCTGCTGACTCGGTAGACGCGTGGGTTCGAGCCCCACCGTCGGCCGTCCTTGAAATGGTTTTCCGTGATTTTCCATTTTCAATACCAGGCAAATGCTGGGACGGTACCTACTGACAGGCCACGGCCGCTTCCTTCCACATCCTTGTCCAGTTTCATTCATTCATCTTCATCCATTCCATCTCTCATCCCGACGCGCAGGTCGCCCACGGGCATCGACTAGAAAGACCTGCACTCGGCCTATCAGGAGGTCACACGTCAAAAAAAAAAAAAAACTACCAGTTTGCATTAATTCACTTCCTAGGTATTTGAACGTGTCCACAATTTCAAAACTCTGACTTCCAATTTTCACAGTGCCCTTTCCTTGTCTTTCCCCTCTTGTCATCACCATGGTCTTGCTTTTCTCTATACTGATTTTCATGCCGTACTTCTGAATATTTTCGTTCAGTGCATCTAGTTGTTCTTGCACTTCTTCGGTGTTCCTTCCCCAGACCATAATATCATCTGCAAATAACAGGAACTTCATTTCTTTATTTCCATAGGCTTCCTTTGTTTCCTTTACAATTTCATCCATTACCATTACAAACAAAAGAGGTGACAGCACACTCCCTTGTCTTAGTCCAGTCTTGTTCCTAAACCAATCTGTCTTTCCAACTGGGGTCAGTACCCTGCTAACACAGTTGTTTTACATTGCTTGCACCATTTCCAACATTTCTCTTCCCAGTCTCTTCTTAACCATGGTTTCCCATACCTTCTCTCTGGGGACACTATCATATGCCTTTTCTAGATCTATGAAAGTCATGATCAAATCCTCTCCATATTCCCAGTTCTTCTTCATCACCTGCCTCAAGCTAAAGATTGGGCCCACTGTGGATCTTTCACTCCTGAAGCCATACTGTTCCTCTTGCAACTCTCCTTCCACCTTTCTTCTCATTCTTCTTTCTAATATCCTTTCCAATATTTTTACTACCTGTGATATGAGTGTGAACCCTCTATAGATATCACACAATTTCTTGTCCCCTTCATTAAACACTGGTATTATTAACCCTTTCTCCCAGTCTTCTGGTACACATTTCTATTTCCACACACACTTTAGCAGTCGATATAACCATTGCATACCAACCGGTCCAGCAGCCTTTATCATTTCCACACTGATTTCATCCACCCCTGTTGCTTTTCTGATCTTCATTTTCTGTACTGCTAATTCCACCTCCAGCATTGTTATATCATCCTCTGTTGTAGAGTCATCAGGATGTATCACTTCCATCTCACCTGTACAATTGTTTACATTCAATAGCTTATCGAAATACTGTTTCCATCGTCCCTTTATCTCTTCTGGGTGTGTTAACAACTCTCCATCTTCCTTTTTCACCAGCTTTGTAGTAACTCTTTCTTTCCTCTTACTTCTTAGAAGTCCATACAGCATCCTTTTACAGCCACTGACATCTGTTTCCGTTTTTCGTGTAAATTCTTCCCAACTTTTCTTCTTTTCTTCTCCTACCACTTTCATACACCTCCGTTTGCTGGCGATATACTTCCTTTTGCTTTCTTATGTTTGATCTCGATTCCATTCTTGCCACGCAGACTTCTTTTCTTTCACTGCTTTCCTCACTTCCTCGTTCCACCACGGTGTCTCCTTCTCTTTCACTCTTGTTGACGTCCTACCACAAGCACTCTCTGCTGCACCAGCAAATACCTTTTTAAAGTGGGACCATTCCTCTTCTACGTTTTCCACTTCAGTAACTGGGATTTGTTGCTTCAATCTCTCCTGAAAATCTTCCTGTACAGTTTTGTCTTTCAATTTCCATACTTTTATTTCACTTTCTCTGATCTCCTTTAGGTTTTCCAATTTTCGCCATCTAAATTTTGCCTCTACAGCTCTATGGTCCCCATCTAATGCTTCTCCTGGTAACGCTGTCACATCTATCAGCTTTCTGCGATTAGTCCTTTCCACCAGAAAGTAGTCAATTACTGATTTTGTTCTCTTATCACCCCACCCATATCTCGTAATTTTCCTGCTGTTTTTCTTCCGAAACCATGAATTACCCACTATCAGTCCATTTCTTTCACAAAAGTTTATAAGTTCCTCTCCTTCCCGATTCTTTTTCCCATATCCATATGGTCCAATGACTTCTTCCTTTCCTTGTCTCTCGTTTCCGACTTGTGCATTCATATCTCCCATGATCACCACTTCCACTTCTGTAATTACTCTTTCTATATCCTCCAGGAATACTTCAATATCTTCTTCTCTGTTTCCAGTCTGTGGTGCGTACACTTGTACGAAGTCCATCACATCATTCTTCATCTTCATTCTAATTTTTTTTATTCTGTCACTCTCACACTCTACCACTCCAACATACTCCTCCAGTTGTTTCGAGGTTATCAATCCCACACCATTTTTTGTCTCTTGGCCACCACTCCAGTAAAATGTATATCCTTTCCTCAATTTCTTCCTTCCTTTACCTTTCCATTTCACTTCACTCAGCCCCATCATTCCAACATTCTCCCTCTCCATGAAGTCTACCACCTCCTCCACCTTGCCTGTCAGGGTCATGACATTCATGATTCCCACTTTCATTTCGGTTACTGGTCGCCCATTTCTCACAGTTCCCCCAGTACCCAAGGAACTGCGCATCGCCTGCAGGGTACGCCCTAACCTTCTCCGAATCATTGGAAGTGCCATTTCCATTTTAGGCTATTATTACGATAGGGTCGGCACTCCCAAAGGCATTTTATGAAGCTACTGCCAGCTATTATTCAGGCCGCCCCTAACCTGGAGAACAGACGCCCTTGCAGCCGCCCCTAACATGGGAAACAGATGCTAATGATTGATGTTGTACTCATACTATACCCTGAGTACTGGGCTGCCTCTTCCGCAATCCCCACCGTTCCGAAGTCCATCTTCTCCGCTGCAGATTCCGTTGAGGTCTTCGCACGTAACCCTGTGCACGGGGCCTATGTTATACCCCATAGGACTGGGTCCTCACAAGAACTCAGCTGGTACTGTAGTTCTATGGTATATTACAGTACCGTTGCCCACCCCTGCGACGTGGACGCGCCTGGCAAGAATTATCCATGTAGCCAATTTTGATTGACCCATGGACCGGGTTAAGGAGCTGTCTAAATTCAGCCTCCAAGGCTCACAAACAGATGTGCTGAATGAAATTTAATTCACCTAGGTCTGTCTGTTAGGTAGTCTGCCCGAAGGCTGGTTGGATCCTGAAAAAGTACCACCATTGGGTTATGTGGGTAGATACCCACAAAAACCCAAGGCAGCGCTATATTGAGGCATACTAGGCAAGAAGAGGAATGAGGTAGTTTGCCATTGCTTTCCTCACTGAGTCAGAACAGCAGTACTAACCCTATGAGTAGAACCTTTCACAGCATTCAGAGGCACTGACTGCGCCCTGAATATCATTACTCAGCACCAACCATACCTCAGTAGCTTCCATATAATCACAGCCATGAGTGAGACTGACACATCGGTGAAAAGCCACATTTTACTCTAGCCTGTGCCAACAGACAAATGCAAATGTATAGCATTCATCAAGAGATGGCAACGGTATAGTTTCAAATTACTTTTAGAAATTTGGTTAGTAAGAATTAAGAATTTTATCACTTGGAGAAAATGACTGAGTCTTCTATTTCTTTTCCTAACAAAAATAAGTGAGAACTACTAGTCTAAAACTTGATATTTCATGTGTGTCCATACTTACGACTGACTTAACTTACATTCCATTTATGGTAAAACAAGGCCCCATCTCTGTCTCTAGATGCTGGAAGGCTGAGCAGCAGTTGAAGGGAACACCATTCCATTGACAGTCTGTTAGCAGCTTTTCACATGGGCTATGAACCTGTAATTAACTCAATAATAATTTCTGGACTTTTGAAAAATACTGTAGTTACAAATAGAGGTATCAGTATGGTTGTTCTACAATAAATGGTTTAGTATGCATGCATATGTTGTTAGTTCGGAATTTCTATACATAGTCAAACTGATTTCAACAAGTTCCAGTTCATGTCCACTACTGCCTTCTTTTCATTCATTTCTTTATTTCTCCATGGTAATATGTTAATATACATATGGGAGTCGTCAAATCATAAAATAGATAATTATACATACTACACTTAAAATACATAACTACACATAAAATACATAATTACAGGGGTATAGGTAAATACAATAATCAATATACAACATCAAACACTCATATCTCTGTGCACATTGCCTCGAATTCTTCTACAGAATATATTGCCTTGTCTGTGAGTCATTCTTTAAATTTTAATTTTAATGTAGAGGCAACAAGTTAAAATATTTGGAGGCAGTATACAAGGGATCTTTTTTTGTAAGAGGATATAGGGAAACCAGAGATATACAAGCAAAGCGAACTAATGTGAGTTTAATAATAATAACGAACTGATGTAGATGGATGGCAATAGCGGAACCGCGCAAACTAAACATGTGCGAACATGGCGCGAGTTTTTGGACAAACTGAAAGTATAAAGGGCAGGTGGCAGCACCTTACATATGTAGAACCGCATACTTGATAAATAAGAATAAAACTACCAAAGTTACAACACTTCCCCTCAAGTACAGGTTCATACAATCTTTACACTCTCCAAACCAGCAAACTTCAAGCAACGTTCATGTTTCATTCGACTTAAACTCTTCGTGAGAAAGTCAGGAACTTGATCGTTCGTAGAGATATACTTCAAAACAAAAAAATTACACTCAAAGACTTCACGAACAAAGTGATGTGTGATATCAATATGTTTGCTCCTACTGTGTAACATCGCGTTCTTTGCCAAATTAATTGCACTTTGATTATCACAAAAGATGAACATAGTGGCTAAGTCTTTGAAGCCTAACTCAAGCAGAAATCGACGTAAATACACAGCTTCCTTGGCGCACTCTGACAACGCCATGTACTCGGCCTCCGTGGTGCTAAGGGCCACGGTTCTTTGTTTTCTTCAGTCCCACGATATAGGGCATCCGCCGGGCAGGAACATGTACCCCATGTAGGACCTCCTATCTTCTTGGCAGCTTCCCCAGTCAGCGTCGATGAATCCTTGGATCGGTTCGGTGTCTGCTTCGTAGATCAGCCCGATGTTCGAAGTCCCCTTCAAGTACCGCAGCACTCTCTTGGCAGCTTTCCAATGTTCGACTCCGAAGCAATTGTTGAACTGTCCCAGGTAGCTGACAGCGTTCTAAATGTCCGGGAGTGTAGTTGTCGACAGATATGTCAGCGCGCCTACCAATTCGCGGTAAGGCAACTTCAACTCGTCAGTACTGGGATTCTCATTTTTGCTCAATTTTGTTCCAGGGTCGAGTGGTGTGACTACAGGGTTGCAGTCGGCCATCTCGTAGCATTGGAGAAGCTCTTCAATGTAACCTTGCTGTAGCATGGCTATACATCCGGTCTCCTGGATTAGTTCGATGCCTAGGAAGTGTTTGGCCAATCCTAAGTCCTTGACCTTGAAATTTTTACTCAGGACTCTGGAAATCTCGGCGATCGTCTTTTTGCATTTTGATAGCACCATCATGTCGTCAACGTAAACGGCAATCAAAGTTATGTTATTTCCGAAACCAATTTGGAATAGACACGGATCCGATGCGGTTGGTTTGGCACCGCACTTCCTCAAGACCTCACGCAGCTTGGCATACCAGTTTCTCCCGGCCTGTTTCAATCCGTGCAGTGATTTTTGTAGTTAGCAGACCTTGTCGCCTCCCTGCAACTGGCGAAGCATGTTCTTGGCCTTCTCCTTGGTTTCGTCGTCAGTTCCAGACATCGCAATGCTCTCTAACATCTCCCTGAAGTTCTTCGGTTGTTTCATGAATATTTCCACGTTTAGGTCACCATACAGATAAGCCGTTGTGATATCGTACTGTCTGATTTTTACACTGAGCTTGGCAGCGAGACAAACCATCAATCGAATTGATTCCATTCGCGCCACAGGTGCGAACGTGTCAAATTAGTTGATTCCATACTCCTGGTTGAAACCTTGAGCCACCAGCCTGGCCTTTCTCTTCTCAAGTGTTCCATCAGGATTTAGTTTGTCGCGCAGCACCATCCGGCATCCGATGACTTTGGCATCATGGGGAGGATCCACCAGCACCCATGTATTGTTTCTCAGGATAGATTCCGTTTCCATGACCATGGCACCATGCCACTCGTTAGAGTTTGATCCTGTTATTGCCTCCTTGAATGGAATCTCTGCTAGAAAAATCTCCTCGTCTTCTTCTTGCTCCTCCACATCTTGGAGATTTGTTTGAAAAAGTTTCTTCGGTCTTCCCCTTTTTCCAGTTCGCAGAATCTTGGGTCGACCAGGTCCTTGCATCAATTGAGGCGTAGTATCGGATGTTTCGACAGTCGTTCTATCATGATCATCCACTGGCGTCACATCGAAACCGAGGAAAGGTTCATCATCTTCTCCGATTTTGGGTTGAGAGACTGGTTCCTCCATGACAGCTGGTTGATCTTTTTCTCTTGGTGATTGCGGCGGTGGTTCTGCAAAGAACAGCTCCCAACAAATATCTTGCTTCGAGGATTCCGGGCGCTCCATCCTAGTCTCTTCCAGTGGCTTTTCATTCTCAAAGAATTTTACATCTCGGCTGATCAAGACTTTGTCTTTGTCAGGGGAGTATATGCGAAAGCCCTTGGTTTCTTCGGAGTAACCCATGAACACACCTTCTCTGCCTCGTTGATCCAGTTTCCCTCTTCCGGGATCCCTGTCCAGGAAGTAAACCTTGCTTCCAAACGTTCTGAATTGCGAGACGTCAGGAATCTCTCCTGTCCACAATTCGTATGGTGTTTTGCCTCCGATACTTTTTGATGGCAGGCGATTACCGATGTAATTTGCAGTATTCACTGCTTCCGCCCAGAAGCGGTGAGGAAATCCGGCGTCGAAGACCTGGCAGTCTCCATCAAAGTCCTATTCATCCTCTCCGACTTCCCGTTTTGTTCGGGGTTGTGAGGGACTGTGAGGCGTCTTGTGATTCCGCGCTTCTTCAGGTAGTTGTCGAACTCTCGATTCAGGTATTCCCTGCCGTTGTCAGACTGGATCACCTTTACTAGTTTTCCTTTCTGATTCTCCATCCTGGTAACGTACTCGACGGTAGCTTCGTAGACCTCTGATTTTGCCTTCAGAAATCTCACTTCACACCAATGAGAGTGATCGTCGATGAATTCCAAGAGGTACCTTGAACCTCCCATAGATGGAGTCGGCATCGGTCCACATACGTCTGTGTGGATCAAATCGAGTAGCTCCGTCCGTCGATCGGATTTCTTTGGAAACTGCGTCCTGGACATTTTCCCCTCGAGGCAGACTCTACAGTCTAGAGTCGTCGATGGATTCCTCAGCTCAACGCCAGAACCCCTCCCTTTTCTCACAGCTACCAAGATGTCGCCCACGTTGACATATCCGAGCCGACGGTGTAGCAATTCTAGATCAATTATTTTGGGTGATGCAGCCATATTTGCACGTTCTTGACTCTCACTGACGTAATATAGGTTATTCTTCCTCTCAGTTCGCATCAAGACTTCTCCTTTTTCGTTCATGACGACTGCACCTTCCTTGTCAAAAATCACCTCGTGGCCGCGGTCGGTGATCTTTCCCACCGACAGTAAGTTTGTCCTGAGGTCTGGAACGTGAGAAACATCTGAGAGAGAGACATCTATCTCTTCGTTCGCAATGCGGGTAGATAAGCGAACACTGCCTTTTCCCACGATCTCTGCCGTTGAATCATCAGCCAATTTCACCACACCCCTTCGTGACTCATCGATCTTTGAAAAAATCTCAGGGTCGCCACAGATATGGGAAGTGGCGCCACTGTCGAGACACCATATTCTGCGTACGTCACTGCTCTGAGTTGTCATCGCCTGTAAGCATAGTTCTCTAGTGAAATTTGCCGATTGAGTATTAGAACTGTCTTTACCTTTGTTCTTCAATGGATCTCTTTGTTTACATCTGCACAGGCTGGCTCGATGTCCTTGCTTTTTGCACACGTAGCACCGGAACTCAGATCCGCCTCCTTCTGTTTCACTGTTGTTGTTTAGTTTGGGTGTTTGTTTCTTGTAGTTCTTGTTACCTGGACCAGTCTTCTTCTTGACGAACATAGCTCCCGCTATTTCACCTTGTGTGCTCGATTTTCGTGCGTCATCCTCTTCGATGATTTTGGTCCGAAGAGCCTCGGGAGTCGGTAGGTTGTCACGTGACTCTATTGCACACTTAAGTTCTCGAACCGTGCCGGCAGACTGTATAAACACATAACTGTCAACAATTCCGGATTGATCGTGATGTTCATATCTCCCAATTTGTCCACGGTGTCGAAGAAATCGTTCAGATGGTCACGCATGGTTCGGCCACTGTCTTGGCAAACCAGTTTTGTGTTTCCCTATTTGTTTCCACTCTGTGTGGTTGTACATATCTGTATTATTTGTCTTCATTGTATTTATTCATTGTCAAGTTAGTTTTGTTTATGTTGGTTAGTTGTCATGATTCATTTGTTTTGATTACATGTTGTATTCCCACTGTCGTGTTTCCAGTAGGATATTTTTGCTTAGAAGGTATTTTGGCATTCTAAGTTGGCCACATTGATTCTTCTTTATTCTCGTTGACTTGTTTTTGAACTCTCTACTGTGATTGGCGGCTTTCAGCCTATCAGAGGCCTCCGACTTGTCTTTGAACTCTCTACTGTGATTGGCTGCTTCCAGCCTATCAGGGGCCTCCTTGCTGTTTGTAGCGACCAATCACGTGTTTCTTTTTCGTTCTCTAAGTCTGCAGCCATTTCAGAGTGTTGTACCTTGACACTGGTTGTGATATATCAACGAATATCCAGCTAATCATTTCTATAATTGGTGCTATCTTCATAGTAACCGTGCTTAGTAATCATGTCCTATGCACATGATTCATATTTTGTTAGGGCAGTGACATTATGGTGATTTTCGATCTCATCAAACCATGCTTGATGTTGCTACGCGCCATGTCGACGAATTCTTCAATCCGCGGCGTCGGATAGTTTGTTGTAACATGTTTACTTCTATCTTCATCTACTGCCTAACAATTTGTCATCACGCGTATGAATAATGATGTTGCTTCGTGTGATAAGTAATTCATCGTTTGTCTGGAAGCATGTGTTACAAGGCCAGGCTCCATCTTCCTGCAACATCACTGGAATGGAGGTTGACGCTGGGCTTAACTGCTTTACTATTGTGACAATACCGTGCGATTGGCATATCCCGGTATTTGTATGATAGCAACTACTTTGACTTCCTGCGTTTCACACATAATTTGTTTTATTAACAATTCATTTTTTGGGCTTACGTATCGGCGCATCACTGTAAGTCAGTCCTGGTTCGACGACACATTCTCGTTCCATGCGACCTGTTTTTTCATTATTTGTTGCAACTCCACTTGTGTTGCATATTTAAACTATATCATTCTTTGGAACTGCCGTGTATTGCATGCCGCTCCTTGATGTACTGATCTGCAGCTACGTTCAAGACAATATATGTGTTTTAGGCTCAAGCCTTACGTGTGTTAACTCCATGCGAGTGTTTCTTCAATTGTGTAAATTTGTGCCAGTGTTTCTCATATGTTTATGTGACACCTTTGAATATTTGTTTTATGTGCCATCTATTTGATAATATATCTTATTATTAGTTATTGTTTGTGCTGTGTCCTTTATGCCTTCCTGGACCTCCTTATTTGGTGACAATAATATTGTCTGGTCCTCCACATGTTTGCTAAATTGTTATGCGACCTTTTATAAAGTCAACCCTTTTAGCATTACATCATTATCTAATGCTTTGGCCAACAAACCCTTATGTCCACTATTACCAGAATACTCTTGGTGGGTTGTTGACTTCCCGCGTTGGCCATTACATTATTTGGTCCTCTCCGGGCCGGATATTGAGCTGTTTACTATTTTGAATTATTAAGCATTGTTTTGGCCATGTTGGGCCCTTGTTTCTTGCTATTTCACCAGGAAGGCCATAAATTTAACATTGTATATGTTCCCATTAACTTCCCAAGGACACAATACAGTATTCTATGTTCAGATGTTTGTTTACAACTTAATCGAGACCATTGTCTCAGTGTTTATTTTTTGTGTTAGTTAGGTGTGCAACTCTGGTAATTACATCTAGGCGGGCAATCCTAAAGTCATTATGGAGGATGCCCAAAAACGACTTTTAAAGTTCTCGAACCGTGCCGGCAGACTGTATAAACACATAACTGTCAACAATTCCGGATTGATCGTGATGTTCATATCTCCCAATTTGTCCACGGTGTCGAAGAAATCGTTCAGATGGTCACGCACGTCGCCATCGTCCGCCAATTTTTGTAAGGTTAGCCTTTTCAGTAAGGTCGCCTTCCAAGCCGGTCCCTGGGATTGGTAGATCTGTTTCAGTCGTTGCCATGTATCACGTGCCGTGACACAATTCTTGACTTGCTTTATTTCACTTGGAGACATCGACAAAATGATCAGTGACCGAGACTTTTGATCCTTCTTGTCCCACTCTTGAATTGCCGCCGCGTTTGCATTTCCAGCCGCTGGTTCTGGTTTCGTAGAATTCCCGCTGACGAATTCCCACAAATCGCCCATAATGAGGATAGCCTGCATCTGCACGGCCCACGTGTCGAAATTATCCTTACCGAGGGGTTCAATTCTCCCAATACTTCCGGCATTCATTTTTGAGGTTAACTTCTGGCACGTTTATACGAATAATTACGATTTGTTATTTACGCACTTAGTCATGCACAACTGGGCCCATAACCTGTAAGAGGATATAAGGAAACCAGAGATATATAAGCAAAGCGAACTGATGGGAGTTTAATAATAATAACGAACTGATGTACATGGATGGCAATAGCGGAACCGCGCAAACTAAACATGTGCGAACATGGTGCGAGTTTTTGGACAAACTGAAATCATAAAGGGCAGGTCGCAGCACCTTACATATATAGAACCGCATACTTGATAAATAAGAATAAAACTACCAAAGTTACAACATTTTTTCTGAAAGCTCCTCTATAATATTGACAGTGAACATCCATTTTGCTTCTAGCTTTTAGGGGCAGATGACTTCGTAGTTCCACCCCTTAAAACAAAAATAACTAACTAACTTCTAGCTTTGTACGAATGTAGATCAGAATTTTTTCCTATATTAGCATTTCCAGTTAGAATTTGTCTCCTAATATACATAGAACAATTGAGTAAGTACAATGATGGTAATGTCATTATTCAGAAATTTTTAAATGCCAAGCGCATGAAGACTAGAGTCACTCTGTTACTGTAACTTGCTCATGAAACATGCCATTCATTGATTTACTATACACATTGTGAAATGCCTTATCAGAGTTAACGTAGCACACTACATTGGAGATAACTACACGCTGAATATGTTTCACATTGCAATAGCAAATCGATGAATACACTTTTAGAATGGCATGATTTTTGTTGAGGAAGATGGGATTCTCAGCCAATCTCAGTGAACTTTGGTTGTCACATTATAGTGCGCTATGTTAACTCAAACATATGTTGGTTTTACTTTCTTTCTAAGCCTCAAAAATTACTCTTATGGTTTGTTTTATATTTTCAATCAGAAAAGTTTGTTTAATATAATTATATCTCTCCAAATATGGTTCTGAATAAAGGTTTGAGATTTAATATTTTAACTATTGTTTCCATATTATAAGTTCATTTCAGTAAATTGGATTTTTATTGCTTCTTCTTTCAATAGTTTCAGTTAGGTCAGATGTTTTGAAGTTAAGCAATTTTCCATCAATTTATATAATTTTATTGGACATTTTTGGTGATTTTTATGTCATCATCATCCATCCCCATTGACGATAAATAAATGAACCTTGATTATACCGGTATTGCTCAGAGATGTTGTGCTCGAATCAGATTCAATTCATCTTCTTTTATGACCGCATAGGATTACTGTAGTCAGTCCATCGTTCAGATCTACTTTGAAGGGATTGTTTGGACTTTGCGTTCCTCCAAGTACTTAAGACATTTTGATCGTAGTGCCCTTTCCTCGGTTGAAAAAGTGCATGTTGTAGGCTTGTTTCTTGTAAGGGTAAAGCACGTTTTTGTCTTCTTGCGTTTTGTATTCAACTTTATCTTTTCTGTGGTGTCGTCTGTTGTAAGGCCTATCTCCTTCACATCCTCTCTCACTTCTCTTATCCATGCACATCCTGTTGTGGTATTTATTGAGATAAGATTGTGCTGCATTAGTTGTTTTAGGAGTCTCGAATCCTGCATCCGCATAATATATCCAACGAATCCCAGTCTCCTCTTAGGCATAGTATCTGTAATGGGTTCTAGCTCTTTGTACGCGACTTTGTTAGGTAGAAACCACCACTGGCCATCTTTTTTTGTTAATGCAAGTTCTTCCAATCCTCCTTTCAATTTTCTGAAGTCTGCCAGTCTTTGATTGTTCGTTTAGGTGAAACAGTGTTTCTGCTGCATATGTAGCTTCCGGTATTAAAACGGTGTTGTAGTGTTTTCATTTTGCATTAATGGATAAACATTTCTTTTTGTAGATATCCCATGTCAACTTTTGTGCTTTACTAATTTATTTGTTCTTATTAAAATTATTCGCACTTTTGGGATAGTCTTCTTCAAGTGCCTCGCCCTTCAAGAACATTGGTGATCAGTAGCATGATCTGCTGTTTGTCCATAGCTGTTCTAAACAGTGACACTGTATTAAGTCCAAACCAATGGCTTAAGTTTGTAATTATAATAAAACTGCCCCTCGTTGGGCTACCATTGTAACTATAATAAAAGCTTTCGCGGTGGTCTAAGTCCAACAACAACATAATGTCCCACAGTTGGGCGATATTGAATTATAAATATACTGCAAGCTATTGATATTTATAGTTGGTTATCTTCTTTCTCATACTAATATTCGCTCCACTGTTGGGCGACCATTCTAATAGATAATACTGAGCTAGCCACCTCAGGATAGTGGGGCAATATACTTACAGTAGAACCCCTCTCTTCCGCCGCTCTGGTTGATCCGGCCGTGCTCGAGTCGAACTTGCCCTGACTCGTAGCGGTGACTCACTACCCGTCACGCCATTGTTGCTTATCCGCTTTGATGCTCCGTCATGTACTGTACTGTGGAGTTTTTAGTGGTTACTATTCGTTGGTTTTACAACCTTGATCTTCTGTGTTTGTTACAGTACTGTGCAGTAATTTGTTTACTGTACATTGGTGTACTGGACGGGTGTGTGTGTTTTTTTAACATGTCAGGAGTAAAACGTAAACATGTTACTCTTTCATTAAATGAAAAATTACCAGTGCTACGAAGACTGGATAAAGGGTTATCACTCAAAAAAATTGCCAAGGAAATCAATGTAGGCGTTACGACAGTAAAAGATTGGAGAAGAAATCGGAAAGACATTGAATCATGTACAATGACGATAGATGATGAAAATGCTCTTGAAAATCCCAAAACATTGAAAAAGCCTAAACTTGAACTGCTTGACAACGCATTGTGGATGTAGCTTTCCCAAGAAAGAAGGAAAGGAACCCCGATATCTTGAGTTCAGAGATTGTTTATTTTAATGTCAATCCATATTTTTCTGTACTTTCTGATAATCCGACCCTTTTTGTGTTCCGACCATACCCTCAGTCCCATAGGTGACGGATTACAGGGGTTGTACTGTACTAAAAATGAATCTCACACAAAGACAAAATACACTGTCTTCACAAAAATAGACAGTTCATTCATAATAGCAAACTTCCAGTTACCTGGATTTCTTGTACAATCAACAAGTTTCATAAGGGAAGAAATAAATGCCCCTCAATAATCTTAATTTTCAACAGCACCACTGTTTTATTCTTTCGTTTTATTAAAAATTTCTTTCTGTCTTCTTACTAGATGCTCTCATGCAATCTAAACTATAAATACTTCTTTTTCAACATCCAAACAAGCTTCCATCCAGCATGTTAGCAACTCAATCAACAACCCATTTTAATCTCAAACCCACTAGCTCCCATTCTGCCTGGCAATTATCAATACATCTCCATGGAAACCTAGCCATGTCCTAAGAATACCTTTGCCATAAGTCAAAGCCACCTGGTCCACCCACTGGCCGACCACCACCAAAGAATCTCAAGGCACTGGACACATAAGACTCTCTGTGGTGGCCTATCAATAAGTGGCCATGGCTGCCAACCAGATAAAAATAAAACAAACAGAAAGAAACTAGAAGGAGTCTCTGTAACCTACAAATGTTACCGTAGGTTACAGAAACGCCCCCTCGATAAATAATAACTCAAAGTTACAGATTCTTTCTCGATCAACACACAAAATAGACAAATAAAATACATGAAACAAACACTAACAAAAACAAAAAAAACACAAAGTTACAAATATACATCATCTTCTCTTTCAATGGCGATATCATCTTCAGAAAAACCATTGGCACTATCATCGCCAGAAACAATTATTCTAAGTTCACCAGAATCACCAGCATAAATATTTTCTTCTGATAGAGTAGCCGAAACCATTACACCGAGTCTATCAGACACTCCTTCTGCATCGGAAGAATCCGACAACAATATCATAGTCAGAAGAAACGGCTGAATCGTCATCAGACCTGTCTGTGCCGTCATCATAATCATCTTCGTCTTCATCATCATCATCATCATCATCAAGTCTTTTCTTCTTCTTCTCCTTATTCTTCTTTTGTGTCCTCTGATTCAGTATCATCATATTTTTCTTTATTTTCTTCTTCTTCTTTTCCTCCCCCTTCTTCTTCTTCTTTTGGTCTGTCTCCTCTGATTCAGTATCCTCATATTTTCCTTTATTTTCCTTCTTCTTCTTTTCTTCTCGTTCTCATAATTCAGCCTTCTTCTCAGCTTTAGCTTCCAACTTAGCTCTTTTCTTGGCACCAACTTTATCAGAAATGTCAATACCTTTTGGCTCAATGTCATCATCGTCATCATCAGCATCTGCATCATCAGATTCATTATAGTGTTGGGCTGTATGTCTCACACGTGCTCTAATGTAGCAAGCTCCAACTGCTCTTCTGGGCCTAGCTCCATCATTCCCAAGGCCCTGAATGGAAACTCGGGCAGCAGGCTTTTCTGAATATATGATACAAATTCCTGCAGCAGGTTCTCTTCTGATCCAGAATCACCACCTTCATCAAAGCCTTCCTCTTTGCTCTTCCTTTTCTTCTTCTGCACCACAGATTTCATAGTACTTCCTTCCACTTCCTCATCGTCACTATCGTCCGCCTCCAGCAGTTCCTCTACCATTTCTACGGTATCCCAGGTGTCCTTCACATCCTCCTCTTCCTCATCCTTCTTGTGTTCCATGCTGCCCTCTGACGGGAGGGGAACCTGGTCCACCATGTCCTCCTCCACCTTCTGTTCTTCTTGGTCGGCAGTGGCTTGCTGCTGCTTGGTCTTGTTGGGCCGTATCCTGGTGCTGGGTCGAGGAGGCTTGCGGTCGCCCACCGCAGGCAGCTCCATGCCTTGGGCCATGCGAGCCTGCAGCAGGGCCTGAGCACGCGCACGGTCTGCTTTCTGCTTGGGCGTCAGCCTCTTGCCTTCAGCCTTCATTCTCTCCTTCCTCTGCTTTCCCTTCTTTTTCTTCATCTGCCTTATCTTGCTCAGCAATTCTTCTCTTCTCATCTTTTCTTTTCTCTTTCCCTTTATCCCTTTTATCTTCTACTCTTTTTCTTCTTCTAATCCTTCACTCTCTTATCTCGATCTGCCTGACATCTCTTCCTCTTCTTATTCCTTCTCATTGTCTTACATCTCATCCTTTTCTCTGTCCACATTGTAATCCTGCCTATCCTCCTCGTCCTTCTCCTCCAACGCTTCTTCACGTTATCTTCTATCTCATCTTCCTCCTTTTCTTCAGTTTTATTCTCCTCCTCCATTTGACTTCCCCTTCTGTTACGTCAGCTGCGACCACTGTGTCTACCTCCGCAACTGCTCCCTCTTCTTCGCCTGCTACGGTCCCTCCGATATATACCTCTACAGCCTCGCCTTATCTTTTCCACTTCTTGATTGTTTTTCTTATGCCCCCTAGCATCATGTACATCATAGATCTCCTCCTCTTCACTTTCTTTTGCAGAAACACTCTCAGATTCTACTATCTCAACTTTCTCTTCTACAATGCATATGATCTCTACTCTCTGCTCTTCCAACTTAACTTGTTGAGCATCCTACTTGTCTACTTCAGGGTAGCTCTGTTCCTGATCAACAATCTGGCCACCCAGGTTATTTTCCAGATTAGTGGCTTCTACACTGACTTCACTAACCTGCCTGGGATAATCTCTGACAAATGCTCCGAGACCTCATCAAGCTTCTACGACAAATGCTCACTGACCTTACCAAAGGCCTCATCAAACTTCCTTGACAATCTTTGTTCCTTCCCTTCATACTTTTCATAACGGAGCAGAAGCGTCTCCAACATGGCCATCATTGAAACTTCCTTATTTAACTTGATTTCCCCATCCCTACTCCTGTCTTTGTGTGATTCATTTAAATTCTTCGTGCTTTCACGTTGGGTGCCATTGTAATTATAATAAAACTGCCCCTCGTTGGGCTACCATTGTAACTATAATAAAAGCTTTCGCGGTGGTCTAAGTCCAACAACAACAACATGCCCCATAGTTGGGCGATATTGAAATATAAATGTACTGCAAACTATTGATATTTATAGTTGGTTATCTTCTTTCTCATACTAATATTCACTCCACTGTTGTGCGACCATCCTAATATATAATACTGAGCTAGCCACCTCAGGATAGTGGGGCAATATACTTGCTAAAGATGAATCTCACACAAAGACAAAATACACTGTCTTCACAAAAATAGACAGTTCATTCATAATAGCAAGCTTCCATTTACCTGGATCTCTTGTACAATCAGCAACAAGTTTCATAAGGGAAGAAATAAATACCCCTCGATAAGCTTAATGTTCATCAGCACCACTGTTTTATTCTTTCGTTTTATTAAAAATTTATTTCTGTCTTCTTACTAGATGTTCTCATTCAGTCTAAACTATAAATACTTCTTTTTCAACATCCAAACCAGCTTTCATCCAGCATGGCAGCAACTCAATCGACAACCCTTTTTTTTTTTTAATCTCAAACCCACTAGCTCCCATTCTGCCTGGCAATTATAGCCCAGGCATTATATGCAAAAAACACGGCCACCCACAAAAAAAATATGTAAAGCTGAAATTTGGCATAGATGTTCCCTAGTACCCTAGAAACAAATCCTGAAAAGTCCCCATCTCTGCGATGTCCGCGTCATAGATTTTGGAGGGTTCAAAAGGGCTCAAATGGGGCCTAAGTGCCAAAAACAGCATTTTTGCTTTCTGCGTTCAAAATATTGATCCAAAGTTAGTTCTCGCGAGCTTTAGCAATTAATAAAAATGAACCAGTAGGATAACGAACTTATCAGGCCTAATTATTGCTATTGATGAAGGAAAAAAAACTACTAATTTAACATTTTTAGCACAATTTTTACACGAAAATTTGGTTAATTTGTTATTAGCAGGTCATTATTTTTTAAACAACTGCTGATATTGACTAAAGACCCAGAATGAAAGTTATAAAGCATACTTTTAGCTTTACATTGGTATATTATCCATGTCTATGCGAGAAACGGTTACCGAGTTACGGTCCCAAAGCATAACGCTGTTGAAAAGGCATCCGATCGCGTTTCTAGGTGACAGCGCTCGGCCTGTCGGAGCAGGCCAACAATACTCGAAACAATTAATTCAGCTTCTAAACGGTCTTGGATTTTCAGTAAACGTGGCGGAAGTCGACAGGTACGAAGTTTCAGCGCTTCGTGAAGAACGTCCAATCTCGAATGCTGGAGCGTTCACGCAGTTTTGCTTTGACAACGCTGACTATAACATAAAGACATTGGACGGGCGAAACACATTTCACTGCATGGGAGGGATCAAGTGCACAGGTCCAGCGCCTGACAGTGAAATATCTCCACTCCCACGTACAAGAGAAGTTTCTAATGGTGGTGTGATTGCGGAGATGGAAAAGTTCAACATTTCGTGGTATCAGAAACCCTCTTCTCCTGGTTCAAAGGTCGTCAAGATTAAGGAGTTAAGAGCCGGCCGGAGTTGGGACGGCCGGCCGCCAGCTCAGCTCTTGTTGTAACATGGGTCAAAAGTTTGTGAAACGATTTATAAAGAAACGGGACAAGGTAAAATTATTTTGTTTCTATAGCGTACTGTAGTATTTTATACACTTTTCATCAGTGCAAAAGCATATCGAACAGGAATACAAAGATAGTTATAAAAAGTGTAGTTAAAACCACAATTCTCCATATAAAATAGAGTTCTGAACTACGTTTTTCCTAAACTCTACTATGTCTTCAGATGATGTTGAAAACAGAAACAAACTCCACTGCAAGACAGCTTTCTCTAGAACGCTACTGAAACATATTTTAAAATTAAGAACTCTGTATATGTTTAATCGTGAATTTTAAAAAGATAAGCATTTATAGACTCGTTAATGCTAGCCAATGTTGAGTCACGGCCGACTGAATGCGCTCATACCGGCCTAGACAATGAGACCTTTTTCATGAAATCTTGTTAGTTACTCAACTGCTCACACAGCGCTGTTCACCAAGCATTGCACGACTAAGACTTATCTCTACTTAGTGTAAAACAAAGTCCCCGATTCTTGGATATCACGGGTAATCTCGAGAACCACTGGATGGATTTTGATGCGGCTTTCACCATTCTGTACAGGTAATATCGAGGACGATTTCTGTAGAAAATAATTTATTTATGATCAAAGGGAGCCAAGCAGTAACGATTTTAGATTTCAGTGAATAGGTCGAAGAAAGAACTTGACGTCCGTGCGCTGTTTAAGCTTACGCTGGACGAACCGTTAAAAATATCAATATACTATGAGTGTAAGAATTGTTCAGCATGAAAAATTGTACAAAAAAGTCCGGGTGAGCATATCTCTATCTTCGATACATCGCCCACTATAAGTGTTTTTAGTTTGGACGGGAGGGGGATTTGGCTTGCACCTCGCCATTCTTAAATTACGTCTGACAGGAATTCCTACACTCATAATATAATGATATTTTTAACGGTTCGCCCAGCGTAAGCTTAAAAAGCGCACGGACGCCAGGCTATTTTTTCGACCTTTTCACTGAAATCGTTACTGCTTGGCTCCCTTTGGTCATAAATAAATTATTTTCTACACAAATCTTTCTCGAGATCACCTTTACAGAATGGTGAAAGCAGCATCAAAATCCATCCAGTGGTTCTTGAGATTACACATGTAATATACATACTGTACAGCTGATTCCTTATCGCGCCTATAATGGGAGGGGAGTGCGCTCTACCGGCAACGAATAGAAACTTTCCAATTACATGTTATACATGGGTTCTGACTGGGAATGAGCGCAGCTCGTATTCAGTCAGCCGTGGTTGAGTGCTGGTAGTTCATCCGGATTCCGTCAGATGTCGCATCGCCAAGTCCTGTCCTTGAAACAGGATTAAGACAGGGACAGAGACAGTACGGCTCTCATTAAAACGAGCAGCGGACAAGCTCATTCCACGACGGCAGGGGGATGACAGTTCATAGGGAGCGCGTGGGTAGCGGTAAAGCTCTGCTCTGGAAGTTCTGCCAACCAATGAAGAATTAATTTTAGCGCTACGGTTCCGTAGTTGGCACTCATGAACGTTGACATCAAACCGACTGGCGGAAGCGGGAATAGTCTGTTTTGATTGATTTTCCTCGTGGTGTTGTTGGTTGTTTTGATTTGTTCGGTATTTTGATTATTTGAATTGAATTGAGAGTCAATCATGCCCCTGCAAGGGAGGAAAAATTGCCAAGCACTGGTATGTAAGAATTATAATGATAGTAAGAACAATACGGCAATTTTCATCTCCTGGTGTTGACCATGTGTAAAACTAGTGGGCAACCGGGTGAGTTAGCCGTGGTGGTTACGGCATGACTGATGGCAGTCGCTCACATCTGGGAGGCGAGGAGGTTCGAATCCCCCCGCCGGCAACCTTGAAGATGGTCTTCTGTGGTTTCCCATCTTCCTTCCAGGCAAATTCTGGGGTTGGTCCTTAACTATAGGCCACAGCCGCTACCTTCCAACTCCTCGTCCTTACATTCCAACTTCCCTCCTTCCCTCCCCAACGGTACTTGTAGCTCACCCATTGGGTGTCCGTCTCGAAGCAGCTACAACACTGGCGAGCCGAACATGTCCTCGGACACTCCCGGCACTAAGAGCCATACGCTAAAAAAAAACTAGTGGGCAATATGGACTACTCTCGAATAAAAATATATAGAGAATAAATGTGTGCATTTCATCTCTTGTCTGTTTTCTTACCCATTCTCCTTTGCATTGCAATACAATTTGTGGTTTAGGGCTACGGGGAGGGGTGGGTGGCAGCCAGCATGCTAGGCAAAAAGTGAGGTCATGGCAATCTAGTTTGCATTTGGACAGTTTTCTTTATATTAATCGAATATCCCAACAATTCTGTAAAGTAGAGAGCAATATTTAATTAGCCTAAAGGTGAATTAAGCTCTAGAAAGGCATAACTGTGTCCTCCGTGACAAATCTATTGCCAACATGGATATATATCAAAATGTATTCTGGACGTATATTTCAGCGCCTAGAAAAAAGCGCAGTTATGTTTGTGTTATTTTCATGAAAATCAATAACTCATCGCAGAACATAGTGTTCAATTACGTGTAATAAAGGCTACTTTCATAGGGTATTTTACTTTTTATGTTGACAGACTTGCCGGAGCAGTACATAGCCTCAGGCGTTGCTCTCTCTCGGAAATTCTATAACCAAAAGTGACGAATCTCTTATAGTTTACATGCTCCTTGCACGACGGTATTGCTATTGTCTTAGAAGGTGCAATATAGTACAGGACTGCTGCACAGAAAAAAACCTTTTGTTCCAAAAACTGTGCTATGGTTGGCTTTTTGTAAATCGTTAGAAAAGCTCCAAAAAAGGTTAACTCTGAATTGTAGAATAATTTGCACGATCATTTTTTTCGGAAAACTCAAAAACACATTGAAAAGCGTTTTTCTCTGAATCGACGTATTTTAAAGAAAAGGTTTTTAAACAAAAAATGTAGAGGACATTGTCACCTACAATTCGTCTCATTGAGGTCATGTCATCCGTTTTGAAATGCAGAAGCTAGGTGGCGCCAAAGTTTCCAAAAAGGTGTTTTTTCACTTTTTGTCCTAGAAAAAATGTTTTGTTCACAAAAGAGAGAATCAGAAATTTGTTCCTCTCAAAATTGTCTACAACATTTATTGAAACATTTTGTTCTTCCGCCTTACCGTTCCAAAGTTATAGTCTGCCGAAGTGTGAAAATTGTACTATTCAGATGGCGCAAAGGTTAATATGTGTACAGATATGATTGCTTGAGCTAATTAATAAACACAGCCCGTGCCCTGTTTGACCGAGCCTTAGGCAGCTGTCCGACACCGGTCCCTGTCTAAATTATGCCCACCGCTCTCTCCGCAGTAACAATAGTAGCCTTCACTACGCAGCGTTGCATTTGCTGCGCTATAACTTTGGAACGGTAAGTCGGAGGAAACAAACGTTTAAATAAATGTTGCAGACAATTTTGAGAGGAACAAATTTCTGATTCACTCTTTTGTGAAAAAGAAAAAAAAACTATTTTTTCTAGGACAAAAAGTGAAAAAACACTTTTTTGGAAACTTTGGCGCCACCTAGCTTCTGAATTTAAAAACGTATGACATGACCTCAATGAGACGAATTGTAGGTGACAATGTTCTCTTCATTTTTGTTTAAAAATCTTTTCTTTAAAATACGTCGATTCAGAGAAAAACGCTTTTCAATGTTTTTTTTAGTTTTCTGACAAAATGATCGTGCAAATTATTCTAAAATTTAGAGTTAAGCTTTTTTTGTGCTTTTCTAACGATTTACAAAAAGCCAACCTTAGCACAGTTTTTGGAACAAAACCATTCCAGCTGTACTGTACTAATAGAATTTTAATGTACACGTTATACCTTTTACCGTTCAACATGTTTTAATAGTACAGTGACTTTAAAAAAATAGAAACACTGTGTAATGTGCCCGGTTGGACTTATTGGTGAATACGGTGTTAGGTAGATTTCATTAGAAAGCTAACTATTGCAATGGATGTTTCGACTTCCGGAAAATTTCGACATATCTTCGCGTTTCACATCCCCCAGACCCCAAAACCATCGTCAGTTCAAAAGTTTATATATAATTTATATATGTAGTCTATGTATGTATATATATATCAGCTTTTTGTGGACACGATAACTGCCGTAATTTTGCACCCATCACTTTGAATATTTTATGTAATATGTACCCCTTTAGAATCTCTGTCGAGTTCGTTAACGGGCAAAATCGGTCGAAGGGGGGAAAATGGGGGGCTTTTTTTTTTTCGAAAAAGTGAAATATCATCATAACTCTCTTAATACGTGAAATATCGAATCCATTAAAAGTTCATACTATGTGTCGGATAAGGGCCAAAAATGTATGTTTAAAAGTTTTTTGATAGCACCAACCAATTACCAAACGGGTGGGAAAAAGTGGGTTTTTCGGGAAACATTAATCATATCTCTCTTAATAGGCACACTATCAAAACCGTACAAAATGGACAATATTCCCCTAATAATTACCTAAAACTTTTGTTTGAAATAATTTTTGATATGACCCACCATTACGCCAAGGGATGAGAAAAATGATTTCGGAATTATAAGAACATGCCAAAAGCCATCAGAGGTTACCATGACAACGCTTCTAGATTGATAAGGGATGAGCTATCAGAGGTTGCCATGACAACGCAATTGCACGAGATCACATTCAGTTTTCCATCTGACTCTGTGGAAGCGGCTTAGGTGACGTAACTGGTAGCATGCTGAACTTCTATGCCCAAGGTCGCGGGTTCAAAGCTGGCCGAAATCATCGGATTTTCTAAGAGTGATAAAAATCCCTCAGTATGCTTTCCTTCGGAGGGTAAGTTCCAACGCTGCTGGTTGCGGTGGCATCTAGTAGCCAAGTTCACAGCTAGGTGTCATTGATGGTAGTGGTAGCAAAATAATTGCGAACTACTACTTGAAATTGACTGTCTGAAGTCCTTACCTGAATTACAGACTAATACAGCCATCACAATTAACACCGTTTATCAGACAGATTCTACACACACCTAAAGTACACGGGGTTACAAGACCGCGTTGTCGCAGCCCCTAAACTGAGGAACTAACCAACATCTCTGCAGGAGATAAAATTTTGCGTGATGAAGTAACAGACTGTTAGATAGTTACACATCAGTGTCGAAACCGTGCATAAGGACAGTGTGACCACAAGTATAACAAGTAGTTCCGTAAAGAACTATACAGCCTATTTTCATATATCCTGCTCATGTTAATTTCTTCTAACAACATACAAAATTTCAGTTTAATTGCTGTAACAGATTCGTAGATATTGAGAACCGTCTAAATATTTCAGGTTGTCGCCAGGTTGGATTTTTAATTTTGTACTATTACATTAAGATTATTGTGTACGTGTGGTATTCAAACTTCAATCGCATGATTAGAACACAAGAAGTAAAAACGAGATTTTAAAATTACGCACAGCAGCCATCTTGTGATTATGCAAACAATTGAAATAAATTAGATGCCAGTGGATCAACATGTGTATAAGCATTTAACGTGCAACGTTTCACAGCACTCGGATAGTTAATTCGCGAGAATCGTCCATTTAAATATTTATACTTCGCGTCGCCGCCATGTTGGATTTGTGCTCACCAGGTTAATGAAAGTCCTATAGGTGAACATATGTTCATAGTCTCTATGAACATTTAAAAAAATCAGTTTGGTTGCTGTAAAAGATTCATAGATATTGAGAACCGTCTAAATATTTCGGAAGCTCGCCATTTAGGATTGTTATATGTATAGGCCATAGAATTATGTACCATTCAAGGACAATTATTGCCTAGGTTCATTATTCAAACTTTGACTTCGATCGCATGATTACGACACAAGAAATAAAATCTTAATTTTAAAATTTCGCACAGCCGCCATATTGAGGTTATGTAAACAATTGATTTAAATTAGATGGCAGTGCATTACAATCTGCAAAATCATTTACTGTACCACATTTCACTGCGCTCAGAGAGTTAAATCACGAGAAAAGTCTATTAAAATATTTCAAATTCGCTTGGTCGCCATGTTCGTTTTTTACTTTACAAGTTTATGAAATATACATAGATAAACTTGTACCAGTACCCTTTATCACCGCACAAAATTGCAGGGTAATATCTGTAATAGTTTCGGAGATATAGAATGTCAGTGAAATATTTCGCACAGCCGCCATTTTGAGGTTATGTAAACAATTGAACTAAATTAGACTCCAGTGCATTACTATGTGTATAAACACTTGCTGTACCTAGTTTCATTACGTTTGGATCAGTGGCGTAGGAACGGGGGGTGCCAGGGTGCGGCCGCCCCCTCAATATTTATTTTGGGGGTGCGGTGCACCCCCAATAACTTTTGAAAATGCAAAACTTTGATGTTGAAAATTGAGAAAGAATGACCTTTTTGAGATACATGGCGCGAATTTGAAATGGGAACTCGCGAGGAGCTAAGTGTGAATGCCGATTGTGAATGCATGTCAATCGTCTCTGCTGAGGTTGGCAACATTGGCTTAACCCTTAATTGACCTTGTGTGGTCCCTGGGACCTGAGACGCTTTTCTTATCTTCGTAAATGGAGTATTTTACCACCGATCGACTCCCCCCTCCCAGTACCTTCCTGAAGTCGCGCCAGGCAGGCTGTGGCGAAATGTCGTGAACGTACGGTCTTTCGGTATGTAGGTATTTAATTGGTCGTGGTCCGTAGGACCACACGAGGTCAGCTACGTAACTTTTAAAAAATTTCTGACCGAGTCTAATCTGCCTTTATTCTGATGAATCTTGGCATAATGGACCATTATAAAACTGCCCATTTGGCATAATGTGCAATCCACAAATTTTGAGAATGTTACTGATTGGCTGCAAGCGGATGAAGAGATAAAACAAAATGTGGCAGACTCCGAAGAGCGTATGGTTACCCATCTACAGCATGCTTCAGAAGAAGAATATTCAGACCAAGATGATGCCGAATATATGCCTAGTGATCAGGACACAGCTCCAGAAGTAAGCGCATCTGAAAATGAAGGCGCAGAGGCTGAAGGTGAGGACGCGGCAACTGAAAAAGCAATACACGGGGACAGTTTTTCTACTATGGCGCTCGGGATTGCCCGCAATCTAAAACATAATCTAGATCCCAACAATAGGCCTAAGTCGGAGGAAAAACATTGACATTGACCCACCTGCATTACGAATGAAAGCTACCGATCTGCTTAGTGCACAGCAAGAAAGTTTGCAATGGCTGCATCAGTGAAAAGAATTAGAGCATCTGGAACCCATTGCAGGATTCTTTTCTTTGTGTTTGGAACCAGTTTGAATTTTACTGTTATTTAGGTTATATATTTGTGTGTTAAAGGACATTACATTTAATTGCCAAACTTGAAAGTTGGTATTTTTTCTTACGCAAAGACTGAAGCCTTACAATAATGGTAATAATTTTATATTTGTGCGTTTAAAAATCTCAATATACTATATTTACGTCTGTATCTTGTCTCATTTGCATTAATATGAATGTAAATACCATGTTATTTAAATCAGTAAAACATAACAAAATCGTTTCCAAAATATATTGTCTTAAATTCCGTGGTCCGTGGGACCACACGAGGTTATTAGTGTGAGTTTTTTCCACGAGCTCAATTAAGGGTTAAAGTTAGTTTGGTAACGCTGTCGGTGAGTGCGAAGAGCAGGTTCAAGCCGATTTATTCTTGTTTATCATACTTTCACGACATTACACTTTAATTGAAAATAGAACGTTTCTTGAATGTACCTTCTTAAAAAACACGATATACTGACACACGCGTTGAAGGGGAATCCCCGTAACGAAAGAAGGGTGTGGATTGGGGCAGGCAGCCTGGAAATGGCAGGGCTGGGGGGCACTCCGGGCTCCGCGCATCGACTTGCCATTCCGTAGGCTGCTCCGTGACGTCACCGGGTGTTCACTATCGCGGCCGACCATGTATAACATACAGCTCACAGCTGTTTATGGCAACAAAAAGGGAGGCAACTGCTGCCGATACGTCACGGCCGGGAGGGCATGTGGTGTGCGGTAGTCGAGTAAACAAGACGTAAATTGCTAGCTGCTAATAACACCATTATATAACGCTCAATTAAAAATAACTTGAACTAACCTAACAATTAAAAATTTTAAATATCACAAATTCAAACAGTACGCAAGCTTAAAGCATATCAACTTGATAGCACGTCAGGGCCCTACGGCAGGCACCTCTTTTTTCACCTAAAATCTATAACACGTAAATTAAATTTATAAACTCATTTTTCAACCCCCTTTACAAGTTATACACCAGGCTAAGGAGCGCGTAGACGCACCGCGTACCTGGCCCACACGCCGCTGGCTGCGCGAGCCAAGCGATTCGACGGCAACAAAAAGGGACGTTTTTAAAGAGAAATACGAATGTGCTGATCCTCGCATGTCCTGCTGTCAAATAATACCCTATAAATGGTATATCACTACAGTACCATTACACTTTATTGTGTTTTTTGAGGCTTCTCTTTAGCTCAGCCGATACTAAGGTGCGGTAGCGTAGTTAGGCTAATATAAAATATTTTTGTGTGTGTTTATGAAGTACATTTCGCATTACAAACCACTGCAATATATTGTTTATACCTTCCTCTTTATATCGTGCATATTGTCATTATTGTGATTGTATACTACGAGAGGAAAAGAGTAGCGAAATATGACTGTGTTTCCCGTAATAATGCATTGTAAATATCAGCTGGCATGCGCCTGGCTTAGCCCGGCTGCGTCACAGCGAAGCAGCCAATGGGAGCGAGAGGCACCGGAGTGTCCTACCTTATAGCAGGGGTTATCAAAGTGGGGGGCGCAGAGAGTGATAAAGGGGGGGGGGGCGCCGGTTTTGATTGAAATATTTATATTTCATATTCTGTAACAAATATTACTATCCTCATATTCATGAACCTATCATAGGCAGGTAGCTCCCAAGTCCATTCAAGAATAATAAACTCGTACCTTTGCTGACTTATTTCACAAGTACTGACCAGTAGAACCTGCCAGCAGGAATCCTGAGAAAAGGTGGCGAGTAACATTTCCCCCACATCTCCCTTTCACTCGCCACCCGCAGTGATATCTCCTTACCAAACACTTAATGACAATAAGCCGCTTGACAATGTGACCACCACTTCCTTTCAAGAATGGATTCTTCTATTTCTGCCGTTGCCGATTCGAATTCAGCTAGGCCTTTCCAGTCAGTTCAAAGACAGTGAGTGAACAGTTGAATTCTAGTACGTGGTTAGCCAACTTTACAATAAACTGATACGAGTGTCGCCATTACCCATGGATAAGTGGCTTATTAGAAGTGGTAAAACGAGACCCCATGAAAGTGATAGTGCTTGCCCTCCTTCGGAAAAAGAACAAGGTTCGAATTTAAACAAAGTCCATTGTTCTTCCGCGTCTACTTCTGCTCCCATCAGGATTATTAATTCTACACACAAACTGATGTGCGTAAATATCAAGACGATTATCTGACATTAGGCTTTACCAGCATTCTTTCGAATAATAATCAGGAACAACCTCAATGCGTTCTTTGTTTGGAGATTTTAGCAAACGACAATTTGAAGCCTGTGAAACTTAAAAGAGACACTTGCAGACTAAACATCCAGACTTTGTAAGTAAACCTTTAGCATTTTTAAGCGCCACGAGCAACAACTAAAAGGAAATGTTAGATTCCTAAAAAAGCACGCAACAGTTCCTAAGAAAGCGCTAAGAGCATCCTTGGAGGTATCCTATTTAATTGCCAAATCCAAATCACCACGTATTATTGGTGAGAAATTACTTATTAATAAACGATAAAAATGGTCCGGTTAGCTCAAACAATGCCAGCGTTTCGCCCCAGTGTGCCGTTGGGCTCGTCAGTTGGTACAGACACACCTACCAATACGCGTGGCTAGCACATACTGGGAAGGCCATGCAAGACACAAAATACAAGCAGTATTGATGTCACGAGCATGCCAATGTGCTACAGGAGTCAAACTCCCTTTCATAAAAACAAAAGCCTTACCTTGGCATTCCAAATAAGGTTTTGAATATTCCCGAAGGGAATATGATGTAGTTTCCATTTGAGCGGATGAACTATCAATAAACGCTAAAAATGGTCCGGTTAGCTCAAACAATGCGAAACGCTGGCATTGTTTGAGCTAACCGGACCATTTTTATCGTTTATTGATAGTTCATCCGCTCAAATGGAAACTACATCATATTCCCTTCGGGAATATTCAAAACCTTATTTGGAATGCCAAGGTAAGGCTTTTGTTTTTATGAAAGGGAGTTTGACTCCTGTAGCACATTGGCATACTCGTGACATCAATACTGCTTGTATTTTGTGTCTTGCATGGCCTTCCCAGTATGTGCTAGCCACGCGTATTGGTAGGTGTGTCTGTACCAACTGACGAGCCCAACGGCACACTGGGGTGAAACGCTGGCATTGTTTGAGCTAACCGGACCATTTTTATCGTTTATTGATAGTTCATCCGCTCAAATGGAAACTACATCATATTCCCTTCGGGAATATTCAAAACCTTATGAGAAATTACTTCTTCCTGCAGCCGTGAAAATGTGCGCGATCATGCATGGAGAAATGTTCGGCGAGTGTTTGAAGTCGATACCGCTCTCAAATGATACAGTAACTCGTCGTATTGATGTAATAGCCTCTGACATAAAACATTAATTGCTACCACTCTTCATGATAGCCCAAAATTTGTCCTGCAACTTGATGACAGTACTGATATCCTAAACAGCGCCCAGCTTCGTGTTTCTGTACGCTACTGCCATGAAAATGAAATGCACGAGGATTTTCTATTTTGTAAAGCTCTGGAAGGGCGGACTACAGGCGTCGATATTTTTAGCCTACTTTCGATTTTTGCAAAAAATGAAAGTAGACTTATGAGATCAACACAGGGCGAAAAAAAAGTGTGTCTGTCTGTGTGTGTGTATGTGTGTGTGTGAGTCTGTGTGTGTGTGTGTATGTGTGTGTGTGAGTCTGTGTGTGTGTGTGTGTGTCTGTGTGTGTGTGAGTGTGTGTACTCTGAATGTCTGTCCCCCCCTATCAATTCGAACACGGTGAAACCGAATTGAACGAAATTTGGTACAGAGGTAGCACTAGTAAAGGACACCTCAGTGTCATACTTAATATCGCCGCCATCTTTACCAAAACAGAATGGCGGCCACTCAAATGTTCAAAACGTAAAATCAAATTACGGCTAAACTAATCATCCGATCTCTACCAAATTTGGTGACAACATACCATTATATAGGACGCGTCTTTCACCCAAAATTCAAGGTCATCGGCCATGCCATTTCAGGATGGCGGTCGTGTGAATTATGCAACCATTTTAATAAATAGCTTAAGACCCACCAATTCCGATTATCGAGCCTAGGGGGGTTTAAGCTATCCTGAAGGTCGTGATCCGTTATTTATTATAATTTAATATTATAATATTATACAGTATGAGTGGCTTAAAAGAGCTGAGCCGTTTGTGTCTCACGACAAGATGGCAGCTGTCCTCATGTGCCTGTCTTATATTTCAGTAGTTTTAGTATGTTGTATGTGATATACCGTACTGATACAATAATATAAACTTTGTATGAAATGATCTTTAATGAAGATGTACTGCAGTGAAGAAATCGTTTATTTAAAGTCATTATTTGCCAACAGTTTGTATCTAATATGTCAGTTAAGAACACCTGACGTCATGGATACGGTTAGCTCTGGGCTAGCATGTTAGTCCGACACGCAGTTGACTCGGGATCGAGTACTGCTACAGTTAGGTTTTTTTTTCTTGAATTCTTTTACAAATGATGTGCACGAGCTTTTTCCACAGATACTGAATAAAATGTCATTTAGCTCAAAGGAGAGGATAAAGTATACACTCGTATATTAATAAAATCACAGTCCCAGCATCGCACATAAACAGAAGACATTAGAAAAAGGAGAATAGAAGAACTAGATACACGTTGTCATTAACCACAGCCTTCTTAATGCCTCTGTACGGTGCTGTCCTCTTGTGGGTTATGTGGGTAATATTGTTCCAAACATAACGCTGTGTAAATGCCTGAGCTGGCCTCCTGAAGTATGGCAATTTTGTAATACTGGTAGTTCAACTATTAGCCACGATCGCGCTCCGAATACCTTTAAACACTGCCAGCTGGATCGCCTCCCTCTTGGCTACTTTAAACTGCCTTCTCATTCAACACCCATAGAACACTGCCATCGTAGTACATTACGATGGCAGTGCATAGGCGTACAAGATAAAGATTAATTCACTGATAGGTCGCAGCACCACCTACTGTGATTGGGGCGGAAGATTCTTAATTTTGCAGGCTGGCTTAATATAGAGATTAACGGACGTGAATGCATTACAATAAGTTAGTAGTTTTGTTATTCAATCATCATAAAGTATATAATATTGATCTTGACACTTACTGGCTTATTATCAATATAAAAGAAAACAAACAATACATTGTGGTTGGGGTGATTGTTTTAGGGATGAGGACAAAGAGTCATAAAGATACCCATACATTTAGGAGAAAGTAGGCTATATGTTCTTTGCTGAACATCTTGTTTCTCTTGTGAATTACTTTTTTATTGACAAAAATCTCTCATGGACAAATTGTGTTGGTATATGCACCGATGGGGCGTCAGCATTTACAGAAACTAAAAAGGGTTTCAAAGCAAGAGTGAGTGCTGTTACTAATTCTGTAAAATTCACACATTGCATGATACACTGGGAGGCATTGGCTTCAAAAGTACTACAACCGGAAGTCAATAAAGTGCTGAACGATGTAAATAGTGTTGTAAATTTTGTGAAAGCAAGCGCTTTTAACAGTCGGCTATTTTCCATTCTTTGCGAGAAGATGGGATCTACACATGATTCGCTTCTATTGCACACGGAGGTATGTTGGTTGTCTCGTGGTCGAGTCCTTCGTCGCGTTGTGGAGTTGAAGAATGAACTTCGTATTTTCCTATTGGACAGCAGTCCTACACTCGCAACCCTGTTTCTGAATGAGAAATGGCTTCTAATACTGTGCTACTTGGCAGACGTATTTGAAAAACTGAATGAACTTAACGTGTCACTTCAAGGACGAAATAGTAATATTTTCATTCTAAGCGACAAAGTGCTTGCTTTTAAGAGAAAACTTGAACTTTGGAAAGCCCAGATGGGCAAAGGTAACTGTGAGATGTTTCATTGTCTGAATTAATTCCTGGAAGAAAATGAGTTAGATATTTGTCGAATTAGTGGAATTGTCGTAGAACACCTCCAAAACCTTCGTGAAAAATTCGAGGGTAGATTTCCACAACCTTCAACTGAGAATGACTCGATTCGCAGTCCGTTTGAAACGAACGTAACAGCCCACCAGTCAACGGCAGAACAGGAGGAACTAATAGAACTCTCAAGTGACAAAATACTTCGAAATGAATTTAAGTCGAAGTCTCTTGAAAATTGTTGGGTGCAGATTCGGAATGAATATCCCATTTTATCAAGAAAAGCAGTGGACCTGTTATTACTTACTTGTGTGAGTGAACATTTTCCGCAATGGCATCTGTCAAGACGAAGCATCGGTCTCGGATGCAGCTGGAAGGGGATCTGCGGGTTGCTGTTTCCAACATCCAACCAAGACTGGATTTACTTTCATCTCAAATTCAAGCTCACACATCACACTAACTCCGTAAGTGCCTGAGAATTACCGAATTCTGATCCATGTACACTTTTATTCTCCTGTTTTACTTTTTCATGGGTGAAGAGTTTTAACATAACATTTTTCAAATTCACTGTGAAATGTTGATAATTGTATGTATTATTTTATTGTCATTTATAAGTCACGAGCTTTCAAATATGAAAAACATTAGGCTACTCAACACAGGTGTCACAGCTAAAGAGCTAATTAGTGAAACAAACAAAATTTAATCAATTCCAATAACTGAACGTGCAGCAGTTGTTTTTATTTGTACAAGCAAAAGTAATACATATGCATGACATTTTTTTAAACAAAACGTAACTGGTAACTGGTAGTTGAAATCTTAATTAAGTAGTTGCATACACAGTAGATCTCGCGTGATCTTATTTTGTGTGGTAAGTAGCCTATGAGAAGTGCTAAGAGAGGAAATAAGAATAGGGAGTGTCGAAATTTTTGGTCCATGCGAAGAACTTGCAAAGGCCCTTCAGAGCCTGTTATACTGCCACAGGAGCAAAGCAAGTTGCTCTGATTTTAATGTCGGCAATGAAGGCTCTTCGAACGACAGAGGAGTTTGATCGGATCTACAAGGAAAGCTACGTTTGTGCTACGGAGATAGGGGAACGTGACTGATCTTCTTTACCAAACCCTAACCAACAAGTTTCCGAAAACTACGCCACATCCAAACCCGACGATGAGGAGGAAGAAGCCCAGGAAATGCAAAATAAGAAGCAGAAGCAGAGCAAGAAGCCCAAACCTGAACAAAAACTTCCCAAAAAACGGTAGAAGAAAATTCCGAAGCCTTTAGAACAAACGAGCAAACCAGCTCCTCCAGCAAAGCTCACAGATCAAGAAGTGCTTAGAAAAGATTACTTCTCTATTCTGGACCTCCTTTTGAATGAAGTAGAAGAAAGATTTAACCAGAAAGGTTTTGACACTTTGGCGAGTATTGAAAATATTCTGATTCAGGCATACCAGGGCATCGTTCCATATGAGCAGGTTCTGAAGGAAACGCTGGGTCCACATCAGGACGATTTTGATCTCCATCTGGTAAAATTGTTGAAAAGTTGCCAGGGAAGCCACCGAAGTGCATTGCAGATATAGTTAAGCAGATGAATGAGTTGGCTACATGCACTAAAGATCTTTTCAACGAAGTAGTTTTGCTTGTTCTGGTACTCATGACCGTTCCAGCATCTGCTGCTTCTTCAGAAAGATCTTTCAGTGCACTTCGGAGGTCAAAAAATTATTTGCGCAGTACCATGACCCAACAGCGCCTGACTCACGCTTTGCTTCTTCATGTCCATAAGGACTACCCTATACAAGAGCCATAGATCTGCAGGGTATCTTGCGTGAGTTTATTTCGCGTAAGATTGAACGAGGGCAAGTGTTTGGGAAGGTTTAGCGTTAGCTAGCCACAAATCAAACGTATGTACATATCCTTTTTTTTGTGCTATGTGTTTTAAGTTTAATTTTTATGACGTTCTTGTTGCTGGTCGATACGTTACAAAGTCGTTTGTTCAGGCCACTGTTCATTTTTGTTTTTATTCAAGGGAGGACAATTAGTCTTGAGTCAACCTGACTGAGTTGTAGGCTATAATGTGTGGTTTAAAAGTGTTTGTAATATTTTTACTATTGGCCGAATAGCCAATACGTCATACGTCTTGAGTTCTATTTAACAAATAAATAGAATTTTTCTTTTTTCATTGCATCTTTTAGTGAATTAGTTCATACCCAAAGAAATTTAAGAAATCAAAATAGTTCTTTCGTTGTAATTTTTCAAACCATTCGTCGTCACCGACTTCGCTAAAAAAACAACAACAAACAAACAAAAACAGGCTGGGCCGAGTAAATCTTGCACCCCCAATAAAAAATCCGCTCCGACGCCACTGGTTTGGATGGTTAAATCGTGAGAAAATTCTATTTAAAAGTCTCAACTTCGCTTGGTCGCCATGTTCGTTTTCTACTTTACAAGTTTATGAAATATACATAGGTAAACTTGTATCAGTACCCTTTATCACCGTACTAAATTGCAGGGTGATATCTGTAATAGTTTCGGAGATATAGAATGTCAGTGAAATATTTCGCACAGCCGCCATTTTGAAGTTATGTAAACAATTGAACTAAATTAGACTCCAGTGCATTACAATGTGTATAAACATTTGCTGTACCAAGTTTCATTACGTGTGGATAGTTAAATCGCGAGAAAAGTCTATTTAAAAGTCTCAACTTCGCTTGACCGCCATGTTGGTTTTGTAGTCACCAGGTTTTTGAAAGTCTCATAGGTGAACTTCTAGTAGTACCCTTTATCACCGTACACAATTTCAGGGCGATATCGGTAATAGTTTCGGAGATATTGAATGCTAGTGAAATATTTCGCACAGCCGCCATTTTGCATTGGTGAGACGTAACAAAATTTGAAGGGCACGGTCGAGGTCGCCGGGAATAGTGCTATGAACATACCGAGTTTCATTGAAATCGCTCCAGCCGTTTAGATTTTATTAGGGGGGGACACACGCACGAATCACACACACACACACGGACAAAAGGTGATCTCATAAGTCTATTTTTTCAAAATTGAAAATAGGCTAAAAATGGACCCCAAATGACAAGAAGGTTACCGTGCCCATAAGACAATAAAATGTTAAAAATATGCATGGAAAGACGGAAAAAAAAGTTAACTAAGCTCCAATTGTAAAATACTTTCTAGAAATAAATGAGGTCTGGTTGGTTGGTTCCTCAGTTTAGGGGCTGCGACAACTCGGCCATGTAGCCCCGTGTACTTTGGGTGTGTGTGTAGAATCTGTCTGATAACCGGTGTTAATTGTGATGACTGTATTAGTGCGTGTTTCTGTTTCATAATTCAAGTAAGGACTGCAGACTTTGAATTTTCAAGTAGTTACTTCTTTTGCCGCCACCGTCAACAACTACTAGTTCAGAACTTCGCTACTAGACGCCACCGCAGTCGGCTCCTGGCGACGAACGTAGGAACCTGAGCGTTGTTTACATTTTTAACCTAATTTAGCCTCACACAGGTGTAATTAGTGGAAGGTTCTTTAACATGCCATAAATCTATGACATGGGACCACCGGCTTTACGTCCCCTCCGAAGGAAGGCTAAATGAGGTCTGATCGTCTACGAAAACCTGCACATTTTGCCTATTATAGCCTATCCCCTAGTTTGCCCGGTGAAATCTACCTCCGCCTTCTGGCGTGCCGAGAGGACTTTTTTTTTAAATCAAATGCCCATCATACACGAACAATTTTATCCCGGAAGAGGCTATACAATTAAAGTGGGGGAAAAGGAGAAATAGGAAACTTCGACATCAAACACAATTTTTACTACCAGACTCAAGGGCAGCTTCATACTACAAGAAGACAATGTTGTCTGTTTGCAGTATGGAACCCAAAAAGAATAACAACGGAACTCATACAGAGAGATGATGAATTTTGGGAAAGTATTCTTCCCCGTTACTTGACCGGTCTTACAAACATGTCATCCTTCCCGAGATTATGGACCCAAGACAGAGTAGATGTATGTCAATATGAAACTCGGTTAACATTACAGTCGAACCTCGATATCTCGAATCACCTCGGGAGAAAATTTTTATTTCGAGTTATCGAAATTTCGAGAAATAGAGAAATACCGATTTTAGGCATCTTTAGCGCGTTATTTAATCACATTTGTCTATGAACCATTACAGAATACAGTGCAACAATATCTGACAGCATTTAACAACAAAAAACTCATACAGTACTTTATGGCATAACTTCAATTACAGTATAACAATTGTACCTAGGTATACCGTATAGCTTACAGTAGCAGACAGAATACGTACGTACAGTGATTAAAAAAGGAACATACAGTACCTCCGTTAGCACCTTGGGAAGAAATCCGTTAGTATCTTTTGTTTTTTACTGTTACGCTTCTTTTCCTCAACATAGTTTTCAACAACATTTATTGCTGTGAAAACACTGTCATTTACATACAGCTGACTCTGTATGTACGATCGAAGAACAGCCTCTGCACTTAACGCATGATCTGCTGACGGTGCGGGAGAGGGCAGCTCCAACTCTTCTTGTTGGGAATCACCATCGTCGTCTTCTTTCAGTTCTTCTTGCTCGGCAGCAGTGTTGACGATACCCGTAGGTTGTTCCGCCACTATAACATCACAGTCCACATTTATGTAACTCTCAAAATCAGCTTCGCAATTAACAAGCTGCTGATATTCCGCCCATTCCTCAGGAACAGAAATGACTTCGTCCACTTCGTCTTCTGCAGCTTGCGAGTAATCTTTCAAAAATCTTGCTTTGCGAAAGCACTTAGCAATTGTTTCCTGTTTCACATCAGCCCACGATTTACTTAGCATTGTTATCGACTCTAGTAGATTGATGTCTGTTAATGACTCCTCGGAGTCAATTGCTCTCAGAATTCTCTGAACAGCCCTCTTCCTATAGTAATGTTTCAAGTTTTTAATCACCCCTTGGTCCATTGGCTGTAGTTTGGAGGTTAAGTTCGGTGGCAAGAAGACCATGCGCACTGCTCTCAGCTCCTGAGTGAGCACCTTGGGGTGAGCTGGGCAGTTGTCTACAAAAAGTAGAACTTTCCTCCGTTCATGTTGAAACTTCTTGTCAATACCATGCAGCCAAGATTCGTAAATGGAGCTTGTCATCCATGACTTCCGGTTGCTTTGGTACAGGACTGGTAAAGACTTAACACCCGAAAAACAGCGAGGCTTCGCCGATTTTCCGATCACTATAAGTTTTAGTTTTTCTGTTCCCGTCATATTAGCTCCCAGCATTACCGTAACCCTTTCTTTACTTCTTTTACCACCAAAACACTTTTCACCCTTAAAGGCCAGTGTCTTTCCAGGCAGGCATTTGTAGAATAAAGCAGTCTCGTCAGCATTCACTGCTGGCCTGAAAAGATTCATAACCGAAGTCTTTAGCAAATTTTTCTGCTTGTTCACGAACTAAGCTACCGGTTATTGGAATGTTTTTGTCTCACACGGGTCACCCATTGAATCATTGCTTGTTCCAGCTCCGGGAATGTTGAAGTTTTAAGTCTCTTCCGCTGTGGTGCAAATCGTGTTTCATCCACAGCCAGACGAATCTTGTCTTTATCTTTCAGTATTGTAGATAATGTGCTGGGAGGAATTCCATACTCAGCTGCAATATCCTTCTTGTTTTTCTGACCTTTCTCCACTTCACTTATCACTCGAACTTTTTCACTCAGGCTCAGGCATTTCACTTTACGTTTCTCCATGATTGCATCTACAGGGCTGTAAGCGTACACTGAACAGCCAGATACAAGCTGCAAGTTTTCCTGGTGCTGACGCAATGCGCGGGGATGGCCCGTGGAATCTTATCAGCACTGGGAATTCTCACACCAGCTAAGGTTAATGAACAGAGCAGGGGAGGGCAGTCAGAGCAGGGGTGGACAGATAAGCCGCAATATAAACGCTTAGGAACAAAATTCGAGTTAGAGAACAATTTTTGCTTCTAGGGAGGAAAAGTTTGCTTCGAAAAATCGAGAAATTCGTATAATCGAATTTCGAGTAATAGAGAAATAAATACACGTCAAGAATAGGACAAATGGCCGGGAAGTAGAAATTACTTCGAGATATGGAGGTTCGACTGTATTAAACACCCTCTATTTTACTGAGTAATGGTAATGTTCCAGGCGCTGCCGGAGTGGTGTGTTTATATGCTATAGAAAGATGCACGACAATTATTACGCAGTGTGTATTCAGTCCCAAAATCAATTCCTCACTTCTGTGTGGTATAGCTTTCTGAAGATTGTTAGGACTTGAGTTCAGATTGGTATATATTTCAAAATATATTATGGCCCAAATACAGTACGTATATTAAGAAACCAAAGATCTATCCCGGCATTATTTTTAAACATAAATGGTTAATTCTAATTCATTATCTGTTCATAACGTCTACGTATCTAGTCGGGGACTATACGATTCCGACATTACTTCATTTCTTTGGGGAACGTAATGGTGCAGTGGTCAAGCTGCTTGGCTTTCACCAAGGTTCGATTCCCGGCGAATGAGATTTTCGAAGTGGAATATCACGTCCTATGGTTCAGATTCCACGTAAAGATGAAGGTTCCGTAGCTCTGATCGCGAAATTAACGGTCACGTAAAACTACAAGCTTCATTCATTCTCCATGTCTATGAAATTGGTGGGGCGGGGGTGGAGTCTAGACGCGTATAGCATAATTTTTACAGCTATACTGTTTCTTGATATCCCCTTTTAATACATACTGTGCTATGGATAAACCAGCTCGTGGCGCAGTGGCCAGCAATGTTGGCTGCTACCTCAGAGGTCCCGGGTTTGATTCCCGGCTTTGCCAAGAATTTAAAAGTATTACCAGGAGAAGCATTTGATGGGGACCATAGAGCTGTGGTGGCAAAATTTAGATGGGAAAAAATGGAAAACCTAAAGGAGATCAGAGAAAGTAAAATAAAAGTATGGAAATTGAAAGACAAAACTGTACAGGAAGATTTTCAGGAGAGATTGAAACAACAAATCCCAGTTACTGAAGTGGAAAACATAGAAGAGGATTGGTCTCACTTTAAAAAGGCATTTGTTGGTGCAGCAGAGAGTGCTTGTGGTAGGACGTCAACAAGAGTGAAAGAGAAGGAGACACCATGGTGGAATGAGGAAGTGAGGAAAGCAGTGAAAGAAAAGAAGTCTGCATGGAAAGAATGGAACCGAGATCAAACAGAAGAAAGCAAAAAGAAGTATCACGACAGCAAACGGAGGTGTAAGAAAGTGGTAGGAGAAGAAAAGAAGAAAAGTTGGGAAGAATTTACACGAAGAATGGAAACAGATGTAAGTGGCAGTAAAAGGATGCTGTATGGGCTTCTAAGAAGTAAGAGGAAAGAAAGAGTTACTACAAAGCTAGTGAAAAAGGAAGATGGAGAATTGTTAACACACCCAGAAGAGATAAAGGGACGATGGAAGGAGTATTTCGATAAGCTATTGAATGTGAGCAATGGTACTGGTGAGATGGAAGTGACACAACCTGACGACTCTATAACACAAGATGATATAACAATGCTGGAGGTGGAATTAGCAGTACAGAAAATGAAGATGGGAAAAGCAACAGGGGTGGATGAGATCAGTGTAGAAATGATAAAGGCTGCTGGACCTGTTGGTATGCAATGGCTGTATCGACTGCTAAAGTGTGTGTGGAAATGGAAATGTGTACCAGAAGACTGGAAGAAAGGGCTAATAATACCAGTGTTTAAGAAGGGGGACAAGAAGGTGTGTGATAACTATAGAGGGATCACCCTAATATCACAGATAGTAAAAATACTGGAAAGGATATTAGAAAGAAGAATGAGAAGAAAGGTGGAGGGAGAGTTGCAAGAGGAACAGTATGGCTTCAGGAGTGGAAGATCCACAGTGGACCCAATCTTTAGCTTGAGGCAGGTGATGGAAAAGAACTGGGAATATGGAGAGGATTTGATCATGACTTTCATAGATCTAGAAAAGGCATATGATAGTGTCCCCAGAGAGAAGGTATGGGAAACCATGGTTAAGAAGAGACTGGGAAGAGAAATGTTGGAAATGGTGCAAGCAATGTACAACAACTGTGTTAGCAGGGTACTGACCCCAGTTGGAAAGACAGATTGGTTTAGGAACAAGACTGGACTAAGACAGGGGAGTGTGCTGTCACCTCTCTTGTTCATAATGGTGATGGATGAAATTGTAAAGGAAACAAAGGAAGCATATGAACATAAAGAAATGAAGTTACTGTTATTTGCAGATGATATTGTGGTCTGGGGAAGGAACACCGAAGAAGTGCAAAAACAACTAGATGCACTGAACGAAAATATTCAGAAGTATGGCCTGAAAATCAGTATAGAGAAAAGTAAGACCATGGTGATGACAAGAGGGGAAAGACAAGGAAAGGGCACTGTGAAAATTGGAAGTCAGAGTTTGGAAATTGTGGACACGTTCAAATACCTAGGAAGTGAATTGATGCAAACTGGTAGGTTGGACATGGAGATTGGCAGGAGGGTACAGCAGAGCAATGCATTCTATCAAAGTGTAAGAAAACTTGTTTGGGATAAGGAAGTACCAAGGAAAAGCAAGGAGGTAATGTATAAAGTGTACTATGTACCCATATTAACTTATGCAGCTGAGACTTGGACCCTGACAAGCAGGCAAGAGAGTAGAATCCAAGCCAGTGAAATGAAATTCCTAAGAAGTATGATAGGAAAGACAAGGAAAGACAGAGTGAGGAATGAAGATGTTAGGAAGGAAGTTGGGATGGGAAAACTAAATGAGAGAATTGAGAAGAATAAACTAAGGTGGTTTGGACATGTAAAGAGGATGGAGGAAAATAGAATACCAAGACAGATGCTGGAGGCGAAGTGCAAGGGTAAGAGACCAAGAGGAAGACCTAGAACAAGGTGGATGGATTCAGTGAAGAACGGCGTAAGAAAAAGAAATCTGGACTGGGACAAGATCGTGGAAGAAGAATGGTGGAAGGAAAGAGGAAAGTGGAGAAGTGCCATAAATACCCCGACCCAGCAGGAGCTGGATAAGGGGAAATGATGATGATGATGATGGTCTGGTGCAGGGTCTCCCAGTCACGTGATGCTCAGTAGGAGCCTGCCGGATGCTGTGGTTCATATTTATAATATTGGTTTTACGTCCCTTTTAACAACTGTGGCTTTTAGAGACGCCGGGGTGCCGGAATTTTGCTCCGAAGAGGATCTTTAACATGCCAGTCAATCTACTGACACGTCTCCTTCGCATTTGCGCACCTTCAAATGCCAACTGACTGAGCCGGGGTTCGATCCTGCTACCTTGCACACAGCAGGCGAGAACGTTACCGCTGAGCCACACAGCCAATCGCTGTGGCTCAGGACGCCTGTTAGTTGTCCCTTGATACAGCCAAGAACTCTAATTGGGTATCTACTGTGTATCCCTTGTGGATATGCCACTCATTGATCTTGAGTTATATAAATAATTCTTCATTATTCAGACTATTTATTGGGGGATAAAATGTGTATGACCCAAATGCACACTTCATCTCACAAATGTCATGGTCTTGAGGTTCTTTACTTTAGGAGGCAACGCGGTCAGGTTGAAGTATATTCAGGCATAATCATTGGCCGAGAGTAAGATGGATGAAAACCAGTGTGGCTTTAGATTACAACAAGGATGTCAGGATCATTTTTTTTAGTATTCACCAAGTGATTGAGGAATACTACGAGAGGAATAGACTTTTGTGTAGATCTAGAGAAGGCGTAAGAAAGAGTACCAAGGGAAAAGAAACTGAGGATTCTGAGGGATTATGGTATCCAGGGATGGCTGCTACAGGCAATCAAAAGTACCGTATTTGTGTTTATAATGAAACTGTGGTGAGAGTTGATGGTATGATGAGTTCTTGGTCTAAGTTGTTGCAGGAATAGGCTGAAATCTTTCACCACTATTGTTTTTGTTAAATATAGGCTATACTTGTCTTTTGTAGCTTTTCAGTCGGTCAACATGATTGTTGGGCGGGGTACAAGATATAAATATGTAAAAACACTACTGGAAAAAAATACATGTATTAGTTAGCCTAATTATCACAATTGCACCATACTTGTTAATTAATAGTGATGTGATAATCGTGGGAAACAGATTTTAGTTTTCTTTCCCTAGAGCAACTGAATTTGTAGTTTACACACATTTCTTGATTGTTGGTGAGGAAGAGGCAATGCGAATGGAAGAGCTGAAGCAACTCAGTCCTGATAATAATATGCTATAGCTTATCGTTGAAGTTAATCCTTTATGTTGAGAAATGTAATTTCAAAAAATAAATTCTACATTTTGTTTAAATATCTTCTTTGTTAAGAATAAAAGAAAAAATAACTTTTCATGGTGACAACAACATGTAAATTTAATTCTAGGAAATCAACAGCAGTTTTTCTCCATAATACTAAGTTACAGGTATACTAGGGAGTAGGATTCCTTACGTATCTCTTCGATGTTATTGTAAACACGATGAGTTATATTTTGAAATATTTAAGAAAAAGTTGTCGAAAATTTATTTTTCAACTTTTTTCAGGAATTAGTTTAGTCTGGACGATTCTTAATCACAATTAAGGTTAGCATGAAGATGTTTATGAAAGTAAATGATTGAATATACACAATCTAATGAAGCATAAGCAACAACTATGACGGCGTGAAACCTTATTGTGTTACCGTTTCGAACTTCGCAACATAGGCAGTTTTATGTAAGGGAGGTCTGTAGGGAAATGGTAGAGCTTAGAGAATATCATTTTAATTTCTTTCTGCATGATCACATTAAGCATAACATACTGTTTTAAAGACTATATCGTAGTGTAGCGTTCTTGTGTGTCACCCCGGAGGCAAGGCCTTGGAGAGCGGTGATGGGCCCTGGGGCTGGAGTTTCCTGGCCGCACCCCCCTCCCACCACCACCTCTATTGCCAAATTATGTAATATTCATTTATAATCCTCCTAAATTTGCAGAAACTGATAGTAATTTTAGAAATATTATTAATAATAATATAGGGCTGAACAGACGGGTCCACACCGGGCAAGATCCCGATGATAATAATAAAGAGTTACCAAGATAATATAAAATATAGACTACATAATAGGAATGGAGTTCAACATTGAAACAAAAGCCCACGGGTTCGAACCCACTTGTTTACCGAGTTCGGAGATAGCTTAGCAAGTGTAGCTACTGCGGTCGGTCACTGCGCATCCTTATAACCACCTGTAAAACACGTTTCTCCGTGCGAGGACTAGTTCCCGTGTTTTTTGAAACTCATTAGCGCATTTCAAAGTAGTTGTTGCTGCATCGTGGTCATCTAGTCCCGTGTACTTGGCGTGTGTTTGGAATTTGTCTAATTACCCGTCTTATTCTGATGGCTGTATTAGTGTGTGTATTTGTGATTCAGATGAGGATTGTGAAGGAGTCAGCTGAATTTGCCTGGAGTAGAAGTGATAATAATAATAATAATTTTATTGTTTTACGTCCCTTTTACCATCTGTAGTTTTAGGAGACACTGGGGTGCCGGAAGTTTGCCACAAAGGGGATCTTTAACCTGCCAGTAAATTCACTGACACGGCTCCCTCGCATTTGGGCACCCTCAAATGCCAGCTGGCTGTGTCAGGAATCGATCCTGTAACCTTGGGCACAGCAAGCGAGAACGTTACCCCTGATCCACGCAGTCAGCCGAGTAGAATTGAGAAACCATGGAAAACCACTTCCAAAATGGCTGAGATGGCAATCGGAACCACACCTTTTCAGTTTTGCCTCAAGGGGCATTCCAGCCCTCAGACAAGAATGAATCGAATTTTTTGTCAGCGCCGGGAATCGAACCTGAACCTCCGGGGCGACAGTCAAGAATACTAGCCGGTACATCACGAGGAAGACTAAGCATATTTCAGTCACTTGTGAATTCCGTAGTTTAAGTACAGTATTAGCTTATCTATAGCAAAATATTTCGGCCATTCAATTGAAAGTATACAATCACTTCGAACTTTCTAGTCGCGTTATTCCTGAGGCACAATGCCACGAGACTGCAATAATTCCCCAGTGTTCGGACTCAAGCAGTTTGGACTTTCTTGAACGCGTGACCTTGAAACACCCTCACTGTTAGGGGGTGGGGGTAGTCCATGCTGATACCTATATACAGGCCATGTAACTACTAGGCGAGAGCGACTACGACGAAACTAGTGGCAATGTTTTGAAATGAAATGTGAAATAGGATCTGAGTACGACCGCCTCTTAAGTGTGGAAGCCCCAAACTCTGTGGCTATAGCGTTGATGATGGACTCATTGTGGTTATCTGGACGGTGGTCAGGTATTAATTTACCCACTTTGTGGAACGGCTTTATGAAGACGTCACTGTCTGCTCATGCTCAACCAGCTTCCCAGACAACGTCAGTTGATGCCCTGCCGTTCATTAACTTGGAACCGAGCTATCCATCAACTATATATTCCGCGTCGAAGTTTGCCGCAAGAGAGTGCGCGGAACTGAAAGAAAGCACTCGTTTCGTAACCATTGACCAGCCCCTATATGCGAAAGATGCAGAGATAGTCGCATCGGACACTTCAGAGGAACTCAAAAACGTGGTTGTTCGTCTAGGCGGATTTCACCTTCTGATGTCGTTTCTTGGGGCAATTGGCTACGTGATGAATGGAAGCAGTTTGGAGGAGCTCTGGGCGGAAATATACGCTAAATCGTCAGTGACTCGCATGATGTCTGGACACTTATATTCTAGGTAGGCTTGCAATTGGCTCGCTGTTAATGATTACGTTATGCCTTCAATTTCAAATGTATCAATAACGCGAAACTGTGCATGTTCTAGGGCCCACAGAGCGCATTTTCTGACTAAACAGACTGTCGGGACAATGTTACTCAACATGAACGAGGGGCTGAAGGATGACAAGGACGAAATACAGGCGCTTTTTACTGCATTCCAAGAAGGCACCGCCAAAGACTTGCTATCATATCCTTGCCTTCAATGTCTCAAAGAGTCGCTTCATGACACATTTTCTTCAATGAGCCAGAAATCTCGCATAGGAAAGCTGTGGGTAGAGTACATCAAACAGTAAGCCTGGAAAATATTGAAGGATTCAGATGAAAAGGCCATAATATCATCTGGAGAGAAGTTCGCCATTCGTCTCTACGATAGTGCCAAATTGGAGTGCTAAATCCTCGACGAACTTCGGGTAGTGAAATACAGCCGAAAGATTGCCAAACGACCTGTCACAGCATCATTTCAGCTGGCTTCACTTTCGCCGACTTTGGCGGCATGCAAACAACATTCACTGCGGGTATATTTGCAAGTTCAGGAATGGTTAGGATTTTCTTTGGACCCGACCCAATGGGGATGGAAAATCCAACACTCAGCTTTAGTACCAGTGACAACTCATCTTCCAGCTCCTCCAGATCATCTCCTCAATTTGGTGTCCTGCAACAACAAGATCTCTTGTGACAGCCGGTGTGAGTGTGTACGTTCCGGTTAGAATGCTCCTTAATGAGTGGACACTGCAGTGGAAAAGCGTGTGGCAACGTCACATTTGATGGCTCAGACGATGAGGAGGACGCTTGAGTCCTATGTAAGCTTTGTTTTGCAAGTGTTCTTTGTCTAAAGAAAGATTTTTAAGCTTTGTTTTGTTATTATTTGCATTATGCATATTATGAATGTACGTTTAACTGCTAACTGCATTAAATTCGTTTTGTTCTATGCAAACTGTTTCTGCTAGTTTACCTGGATTCAAAGGAATACCATCCTAAAAGCTCTTGATCAAAGATACAAAATGGTGTCAGCAAAGGTGAATAGATGGAGCCCACCAGCGTAAATGGGCGTTCGTTCGGAAAGCGACTGCCAGACTTGCACTTTTATATTTGTAACTGTATCTCTGCTGCTGTTTGTCAGATTAGCATGGGCAATGTATCGTTTTAAAGCTACAAGTGTGCTTTACAACTTTTACTTCGGGTCTTTAGTCCCTATCAGCAGCTGTTTACACGATAAGTCCCGGCTAATGACAAATTAGCTAAATTTTCGTGAGAAAAGTTGAGCTAAAAATGTTTGAATACTCATCTGTTTAAATGTATGGCAATAATTACGACCAATAAGAGCGTTAAATTTAACGCAGTCCTTCTCTTATTACTATCAAAGCTCATTAGAACTGATTTTGGATCAATATTTTGAACGCAGGAAGCAAAATTGCTGTTTTTGGCACTTAGGCCCCATTTAAGCCCTTTAGAACTCTCCAAAAACTAAGACGCGGACAACGCAGAGATGGGGACTTTTCAGGATTTGTTGCTAGGGTACTAGGAAACATCTATGCCAAATTTCAGCTTTACTTTTTTTTTTTTTTTTTTTTTTTTTTTTTTAACTTAATATGCCTGGGCTATTATTATTACATCTCCATGGAAACCTAGCCATGTCCTAAGAATACCTTTGCCAAAAGTCAAAGCCACCTGGTCCACCCACTGGCCGACCACCACCAAAGAATCTCAAGGCACTGGACACATAGGACTCTCTGTGGTGGCCTACCAATAAGTGGCCATGGGTGGCAACCAGATAAAAATAAAAATAAAAACAAACAGAAAGAAACTAGAAGGAGTCTCTGTAACCTACAAATGTTAGGTTACAGGTTCTTTAGCCAGGATATTCGTCTGCGTCCTGGACCCCTAATGCCAACAATCTTCCCTTGAATAATTGATTGCAAGAGGTGGTATTTGTTGTTGCACATGAAGTGACCAAAGTATTCTAATTTTCTCCTTTTGATGATACTGAGAATTTCCAAGTCTTATGCCGCAGTACTTCCACATTTGTGACTTTAGCTGTCCATGATATCCTTAAAATCCTGCGATACGTCCACATTTCAAATACTATCAGTTTCTTTGGGATATTGTCGTGTGAAAATAAAAATGATTTATTTACGGCAACATCCCAAACGTATTAACAGTATTCCGGGCCGTGAAAGCCTTAATCTAGATATTATTTGTTCTTGTTTGGAACAAGATTTTTTCATTTAGATGTTTGTTAGCACTTCTCCAAGGTACATACAGTATATAGATTGATGCTATAGTGGCTTTCACGGCCAGTGAATTAAAACTCATCAATTTTTCTAGTTTTGTGCCATGTCTTGTGTGGTGTTTCGCCTTGGACACCAAGCTGGCTCATCAGCGGGCTCTTGCTGTCCCCACCCGGACCCCTACAGGAGTAGCGAACTGCGTGCTACCTCCCTTTTCATTTCATTTCACCTGCGCCTCTCGACTGCGGGGTCACCAAGGGCCCGCTGATGAGCCAGTTTGGTGTCCTAGGCGAAACCCCACACAAGACATGGCACAAACCTAGAAAAATTGCAGAGTTTTAATTCACTGGCCTTGAAAGTTAATATACCATCTTTATGGAAGCCTTCATAGGGAGGTTATGGCTGCTTGAGCTCAGCTCGCAGTGAAAAGGCGTAATATAGACTTTTAGGACAGAGGTTGTAAAAGGGTGAGATGTTATCTCTTATAAACTAGCTCTTGGTTCTTATCAGCAATGCTCAGAGCTCAGTCCTCCTGGCTTAAGTCTACTAAATCATCGAGAGTAGGCTACAGTGTGAAAGTTGTCTTAAATGCTGACTAACTGTTGTGCCCAGGGTCGGCCCTAGCAGTTGTGGGGCCCTGGGCAAATCTTGGGTACAGGGTTCTTAAGCATGTGGGGTACACAATCTGCCGACGCCCATTGGGAGGTAGCTCAGTAAAATTACAAACAAATATTGGAAAAGAATAATTCTTTTAAAGTTGTAATATATTTGTTTAGCTAAAGCTAAGCAAAAGTGTTTGTTTGCTTATATTTTTAATAACATTTTTTAAGATATTTTTATTGTGATATCACGATTTGAGTCAAGAAAAATCAACCTATATTCATTGTTTAACATGAGATCAAGAAAAATCAAACAGATTTTAATGTTATAAAAATGTAATGTTTTATATATTGCCAGATAGTTAAAATATAAGTATCTGGGAAGCTTCATAACGTATGATGGAACCAGCAAACGAGAAATTTGGAGTAGAATTAGTCAGGCAAAGAACGCCTTTTATAGAAAGAAGAATCTCTTCACATCCAGAAGTATAGACCTAAAAATAAGGAAAAGACTGTTGAAGACATACGTGTGGAGTGTGGCTTTGTATGGTAGTGAGACCTGGACAATAGGGAAGTCAGAAGAAAGGAAGTTGATGGCTTTTGAGGCTTGGTGCTGGAGAAGAAGGCTTAAGATCAGTTGGATACAACATATGACAAATGAAGAGGTATTCAGAAGAGCAGGAGAAAGTAGAAGCTTTATGAAGAGCCTAAAAACAAGAAGAGCAAATATGTTGGGCCATATTCTCAGACATAATAGCCTGCTAGCAAGAGTCATCGAAGGGATGTTAGAAGGGAAAAACACAAGAGGAAGCCCACCAATTGCATTCATCACACAGTTAATGACAGACACAAACACAAGTTCATATCGTGAATTGAAGAGAATGGCGGAGAATAGAGAAGATTGGCGAGTTGCTGCAAATCAGCCCCAGGGCTGTTGACTTAAGATAGAGAGTTAAACAAAAAAAGATGAAAGATATGTAACATGATGATGAATCCGACCATCAGCGATTCTATGAATCATCACTCTCCAAATTGTCCTGTGCCACACTGCATCCTTTAAGAATCCCGCTGTAACGTACACCAGCATAACGAAAGTTTCAGAATAGCAAAATTCTAGTTTGGCCCCTTCCTTTTTCCCCATTTATTGTGTGTTAAAACATTTCATTTTAACAAATTTTGCCTATATGTAAATTATTCTTTTAAAAATTATAACTGAAATTCATACTCTTTTATGACAAAAAGTCAGTATTGATCTCAGTGAGTGTTTAGGCCTAATAGAGATTAATGTATAGAAAGGTTTGAAGCCATTTGAAGTGTTGTCTAATTATCTATTAAGTGATTAAATGACCAGTGCTGAGGACTGTTTTCATGTAAATAAGAAGACTACTTGAAAATTAATTTCACTCATTTATTTATTTTTTCTTTTCCATCTCTGATTTCTATTTCTTTTGGTAGGACTTCTGATATGACTAGTGAGATTTTCATAGGACCAAAAGAGTATGGTAACATGTTCTTCTTTTTTAGGTTTTCACTATCTCTTAGTTATAGTAGTTAAAATTATCACTAGATAAGTAGGCAACCAACATTTTTTTAAAATGGTGACATTAATTTTACATCAATTCTTATATTTTATTTCTGGTTAGGGAATAATTGGGATTGGATTTTCAGAACCCCACCTTAACCTAATTCACCCTGAGATTACATCCTGTGCTTGATCAAGCTTGATCACGCACATCACCTCATATGTGCCATTAATTCAGGGTTAGGAGATGAGAATGAACTGATGGATATGACTAAAAACTTACCAATTCAGTAATTTCCCTGAAATTTGTAGGGCAGTTGGCATTTTTCTTTTTACACACAGTGGTACATTCTCTACAACTCCCATCAAAGAAGGCAATTATACTGAAGTAGGATTCCATTTTAAAATTACCTAAATATTTGTGATAATCAGTATCTTCCCTGCAAAGAAAGAAACAGAAAAAACATTCAGTACACTGACACTTTTTATAGTGATGCTCAACATTAAATTTTATACTCCAATATGCATGATGATGGTGATGGTGATAATAATTGTTTTAAGGGGCCTCTATCAGAGCTATCGCTCCCTGATACTGAGGATGATAATGAAAATGATCACTTCTACTATCATACCATACTTGCATACTGGTACAAGAAGAATACCATAAAAATATAGACAAAAACCCAGAGATAAAAGAAATGCCCTCACTCCTCAAAGAATAAATGGTGATGAGGACATTGGAAGAAAGTATGTTTATGAAAGAGTCAGAAATATCTTGGGTACATGAGAATGCAAAGTACTGCAGAAGATATAATATAAAGAATGCCAAGTGAAAAATCTGGACTAACGCAGAACTGTATGAACTTTACAAGAACTCATCAACCACCACAGATTATTAAGGCAAGGAGTTTATGGTGGTTGGGACATGAACAGTTCAGAGAATGGATGACGAGAGACTACCAAAGAAGGTGCTAGCTACAGAACCAGGGGGCAGTCAGTGGGATGACGAAGATTACGGTGGCAGGATGATGTAGAGGCAGACTTGAGAAGGTTAGGAGTGCGGAATTGGAGAAGGCTGGCAAAAATGAGAGATGACTGGAGATGACGAGGCCCATACCCTACATGGGCTGCAGTGCCGGATAAGCAAGTAAGTAAGTTCATAAAGTCAGAAAGAACAGGAAAGGAAGTGAAGTAGGGTCTGCCTCGAAGACACTGGGAAAGGATTAGGACCTGGCTCAGGAATCCCTTAGGGTCACAAATTCTGCTTACTAGCTGTGAACTCTTGAAGATATAGCATCAGTTGATATTGCTCAGGGTATAACCATGCATGGTGGGCTACACACACCTTGTATGACAGGCAAGGGCAGGGCCGGATTTACCGTAAGGCAAAATAGGCACGTGCCTAGGGGCGCCGCAGTCTAAGGGGCGCCGCAAAGCACCCCTTCGGTTTGGCAACCGGCAATGATCTTTACTGGAGGCGCCCTCTTTGCTATGGCTTTAAAGGTGCTAAGTTAGGATTATAGCAGTAGTCTGTGCTAAAATAAATAGTGAAAAATGAACAGAGACATTTATAAATAATATCGTGTCTTTGTCGCATGCCCTTCCACTTCGCTCTTCGTTATGCCGCTCGACGCCCTTTAGTTCCGACAAGTGTGAGAGGGACGGGGAGGCGGGCGAGCGGAGCTGTGCTACGCGCGCTGTTGTTGCGGTAGCTGGGTTTGCTTGCATTATAGTAGCATCGAAGTGCCCCGCGCCCCACCCCCTTGCCAGTGCTGTGTGCGAGTTCGAGCTTGCGTTGTGTTGTTTTGTTGTGATGTGATCTGCAAGTAAATGTTTTAAACTATGGGCAGCAGAAAATTGTCTGGTTACCAAAACCGTATCCGCAAAGCTGAAGAGGATAAGAAATCCAAGATGACACTATCAAAATGTCGGAAAATAAATGAGATGTTTAGTGGGCGTGTGAATCCTACACCTCCAACGACAAATTCGGATAACAATAACAATTCTTGCTCTGCAGTTCACGACATTGACTGCGATGGAGTTCAGCAACTTGAGGTAAGCTACCGTAGACGAATTACTTTACGCAAAGTAGGCCTTTCCCAATAGGCGATTCCTTGATACACTGTTGCACAAAGTGACATACGAAAAAACTCAGACTGGGCCTCGAAACCGTACCGTGCCTGCAGAGTATATTAAAAGTTGTTCTTTTTAAATTTACTATGTTTGAAGTGCTCTCATTAATACGGGATTATCCTTTTCAGCTCCAACAAGCCAAAATTGATGAAAAAGAGAATTACAATTCTAGGCCTACATTTAATTCAAATGACACCTTAGGGGGAGAAAGCAACAAAAATTTAGATTTGGCTCAGCGGACAAACAAAATGTTACGGCCAATGGTGAACCAAAAGAAAGGTTTCTAGGTTTTATGGAGAGCATCGGGCACAAGTCAGAGCAGCTTTTTGATGCAGTAAAAGCTAAGTTGGAAAATCTGGATTTGAAAGTGGAGGATATTCGAGGCCAATCTTACGATAACGCAAGTAATATGTCCGGCGAATATTCCGGGTTGCAAGCTCGAATAGCGGCCTTGAATTCCTTAGCTCTCTATGCACCATGCTCACCCCATTCACTAAATTTGGTTGGAACTCATGCCGCTGAATCTTGTTCAGAATCTATAAGGTATTTTTTAACAGCTCAAGAACTGTACAACTTTTTTACTGCTTCGACCTACCGATGGAAAATTTTAAAGAACTTTATTACGCGCGTACTAAAAAGCCCGTCAGTGACTCGGTGGTCGGCACGATATGACGCTTGTCAAGCTCTGAGGGAAGGCTGGTGTGGCGTTGTGGCAGCTCTTGAGAGTATTCATGAAGACAGAAATCAAAAGGCAAACACTCGAAGTGAAGCCAAAGGCATCTTAAGCATTATCCTACAATTATAAACTGCTTTCCTAGTTGTTTTTTGGAGTACCATTCTAAAAAGATTTAATACTGTCAGCCAGAAGCTCCAAAAAGTTAGCAGTAATTTGAGAACTGTGGTAGAATGTTACGCTTCGTTAGCGGAATTTGTGCAAAGTTTAAGAGATAATTTCTATGTCTATGAGAAAGAAGCCAAAGAATTAAGCGGTAATGCTCTATATTCCTACGATCTAAAGAGAAGACCGGAACGAAAGACTAGGAATGATGAGACAAAGCCAAGAGAATATTTACCGTCAGAGAGCTCAGAAAATTTTCACGTCAATGTATTTTATGTAATTCTGGGTGTACTAACTGCTGAGCTTAAGAGGTGAAGTGAGGCTTACAAAGTCCTCCATAAGAGATTTTATTTTCTAGAAAACCTGTTAGACCAATGATAAAATAATTCACTGACGATCTCTCAGAAAAGTATGTGGATGACTTAGAAAGTGCACTGGCTGACGAGTGCTTGCATTTAAAGGAACATTTAAAAATTGCAGTTTTTAAAGGCAAGTCAGCCTGTGAGCTCAGCACTTTCCTTCATGGAAAAGATTTACACGAAATGTACCCGAACGTAAACATTGCTTTACGGATACTTCTCACCATTCCAGTGACCAATTGTTCTGGAGAAAGATTAATTTCGGTACTGAATCGCGTCAAGAACTATTTGCGGTCAGTCACTAAAGAAGAAAGGTTAAACTCTATTGCACTCCTAGCGATTGAAAAAGATATAACGGTAAACTTGAACTGCGGTGCCATAATTAATGAATTTGCCGAAAAGAAGACAAGAAGGAAACTTTTGAAATAGTTCTCGTTGTGCTTGAGGCAGGCCCCGTTATGTCTTCATTCATGTTTTTAATCTGCACTTTAATTTCTCTAAAAGATATTGCAGGGCAATAAGCAGTTGGCCTTATTTGTATTTTAGAGGCGCTTTGTTCAATTTAAAATGTTATTCGTACCACTGCTCTTAATGCGTTTTAAAATTAGTGTGTGTTCTACTATTTTTAAAATTATATTTCGTGCTACCGCAGTTCATTCAGTTACAGCAGTAAATTATGTTTTTATTTTTGAAGCTACTCTTCATTTTTGTTGTATGAATTAAGGCTAGACATTATTTTTGGAAAGGGTATTCATAAAGTGTTTTGGTTGCATAAAAGTTAAACTGTTTCATGTAGTTTTACTCCAAGCTGTTATTTTTTTATTGAATTGAGTATGTATCCCTGCGTAAAAATTCAAGCATAAACTTATGCTGTCAGCCATATATCTGTTTATTCCTTTTTTCCGAACCTTACCTCATGCGAGTGGCTATGCCTTATCATAAAAATGGGGGGTGGGGGTGCTCAAGTGAGGAGGGGCGCTCAATGGAGAGGTGCCTATAGCGTAACTTTGGGTAAATCCGGCCCTGGGCAAGGGGAAACCATAAGTGTATTCAAACCCTCCCATAGGGAAAAGAAAGAAAATAGCAAAAGTTCTGACCCCTCCAGAAATGAGGCTACCAAGAAAGAAGTACATGGGCCAGTAAAGTTGTTGTTACTAATAATTCATTTGAAGGGCTTGGTCATCAGACTTGGGGCCAGGAAAGGCAGTAAAATGAAAGAAACAGTAGGCCTCAGGCACTCTTAATACCATCGGGGTAAGAGAACAGGAGTTGAGACCAAGGTTAGTTGAAAGGATAGATGATAGGTGTCACATTCACCAAACCATAGTCTCTCACCCTTGAAATACAGTTGTTGTTGTTGTTGTTGTTGTTGTTTCCTATGACTAGCCCGGATTCCAATCCATCAGCTTTCTTGCGTTCCAATAGAGTTGTGTGAGGTTTCCTGAAGTTCTAGCAGTCATATCAAGTTTGTTGCAATGTAGCAGGTGCCCCTTATCCATTTTACTTCCAGGTTCATGACAAAGTGTGCATTCTTCAGATCTCAGGATGTTGATTCGTTTCAGATGAGCTGCAAGGCAGTCATGGTCAGTGTTAAGTCTGAAGAAGGCTACAGCTTCTCTTCTTGGTGTTAATTTATATTGATCCCATTTAGCATCAATGTCCTTCCATAATTTGGTTTCTGCTGTTTTCTTTGCCATTTCTTCATACCAGTTTTTGATAGTATTTTTCAAGATCCTTTTTGCTGACATAAAATCAGTCTGACTGACAGGTTGTTGTAGTTTGGTACCTTTTTTTTGCTAATCTGTCTGCCTCTTCATTACCTGCTATTCCAACATGAGAAGGGATCTACTGAGGTGAAATCTGTTTGTGGAGTCTTTGAAGGGTTTTTACAAAAAAATCTTTCAATTCTTTATTTTGAAGCTTATAATTTGACGAGACGGCTTGGATGGCTGCTTTTGAATCTGTAATGATAACACATTTTTGATAATCAATGTTTCTGCCTAATAACTGATGGAGTGCATGTGAAATTGCTCTTATCTCAGCATCAAAGTTTGTTTTGTTTGGCCAACTGGGAAGTAGAGTGAGAAGAGAGATGAATGTATTCCTGCTCCAGTACTATTTTCTTTGTCTTGTGAGCCATCTGTAAATATTTTTAGCCATTGATTAGACGATATATTTCATCTATTGTACAGAGGGACAGTTGTTTTAGATCATGTGGTGAAGAGTCTTTCTTGCAGACCTCTTCTAGCAAAGTAAGATCTGTAGTCACTTGTATATATTCAATGGGGTTGACTGGCATACAGAGTGGTTCAAGTTTTATTTGCAGATTGCTCTTATTGATATATTCTTTGGCGAGACTTAAGGGATCTTTTTGTGTTTTAAGATTGGGGCTAGAAACTGGTTTTTTGATCCATGTCATTTGAAGTAGTCTTTGTATACTGAGATATGCATTGGCTATTTGATGTTTCATCTCTTCTTCGATTGGTAAGTTGTGGGTATATAATTGCAAGGCGGTTACAGTTGTGGTTTTTATTGCGCTTGTTATGATTCGTAGGGCATTATTCTGACACCTCTCGAGGCGATCAATGTTCGACTGGGGTGCTGTAGAGATTACTTCACTGCCATATTTGATGATAGGTTTGCTGTAAGTATTGTAGGTTTTGTTGAGTGTGTCTTGAGTGCTCACCCAAGTAGCTCCAGGTAGTCTCTTCAGTAATTTCATCCGTTTGCTTACCTTATCCTCCACATGTTGTATGTGTTTGGTCCAGTTCAGCATCTTGTCCATGATGATACCTAGGTACTTTGTACTTTCACTTTTTGGAAGGTCTTGATTACTGAATTTGAGACTGAAAGTTGGATTGTGGTGTCTCAGGGAGAAAAACTGGTATACTGTTTTGGTAGTATTGATTTCCATATTATTGTTTTCAGTCTAGCTTTTGAGTTTTATAAGTGCCTGGTTCATTCTGTGTTCAAGAAGCATTTGCTGATTTGGGCTGTTACGTGCTGTGGTCCAAATGATAATGTACCGGTTTGACTTGCTCCACGTTGAGCGTACAAGTGTAACGGGTTGACTGCCCCTAACTGTTGGGTGACAAATGTAACTGTTTACCTTTGCCTAAGCTATGTTGTTTTAATGGGCGCCAAGACCTCAACGCAACGTTGAAATCTAAATTTGTATTTAACAACGTCTAGCTCTGGCAGAACACCTTCAAGAATCTATTCACTCAGATCGTGGTATGATTTGATCATTAACCCAACAACAATTGTATCAGGAGAAGGAATTGATCTATATCTAATGCTACCTACTGAAAGTAAAGATTGCATGGTTAAAAGAAATGAATTTATTATATAAAACAAGTATTGCAAAATTAATAATAATAATAAGTTTAAAATTTAAATTGGAGCGTTGCGAATTTAATATTACCGATAGAGAATTACGTGAGAACGGAGTCTGATAAATTATTGATTTTACTCTTATTCCCAAGCTATGAAGTTACTGAAATACTGAATTTAAAACAAAGAGAAACGAGAGATTGCGTATTTCTGCGTCATTCGCGCTTACCACTGGAAATTGCCGAAGCATTTCCCTCGTACTGGATGATGAAGTGAGCTTCCCACTGATTCCTGGACGCCATCATCTTCTTCGATATTTGATGATATACTGGTAGATTTGATAACTCTATGGTCCGAACATCGGAGCCAAACACTCGTACAACCACACTGGTTAAGTATTACAAAGATAGTCCTCCACTCCACGGAACATCGGAGCGACTCATGCGTGCAACCATACTGGTCAAGTCTTACACAGATTGTCCCCGCTCCACGGCGCGCCAAACGATATATGCACTCCTCGGCTTCCCACTCCTGTGCCGACTTCCAGCTTACGTGGTCTCCACTGATTGGCTGCTCCCCACGCGCTACTTCCCCACCTCTGGCTCATTACACTCGGCGGGAGGGTGAAGTCGATTGCCGTTCCATACGATCCGCCTTTTCTTGACGCTGCGCCCCAGGCTTGCGTAATGCTTCTTGACAAGAATCAGCCTGTATCTGAATTCCCAGTGAGTCATGTCTCTCATAATACCCTAACTAACGAAACTCCGTAAAATTCCGCAATCACATAATTTTCTATGATAATGTCGTTCGTAATAATTTGCTTGATAGTGTTTTCTAAGACATAGAAAACCTATCTGTATGCTTATAATTTTTATAAAATGCTCCGAAAAATACCTTAATAATAATAATAAATGAACATGAAAAATTCTCTTGGCTGAACAATTTGCCACGTAAATATATATAGAATGGCTTCCTACTGACTTATGCCAGTGGCATAAAAAACCCTCGAAAAACACGTTACAATAACATCATCTGCAAACATGCTGATATTCACATTACCTACTTCCTTTATATTTTTTAGAAGATCATTGATGAACACATTGAATAAAGTTGTGCTTGATACAGCTCCTTGTGGAAGGCCTAGTTTTGATTGCTTGCAACCTGAAGTTTTGTTGTTGTAACGAACATTGATCATTCTTTAGGAAAGGAATCTTGAAAACCAGTTTAACATACATCCATTTACTTTGAAGTTGATAAGCTTCTTTGGCAGCATGTTTCGCCATACAGTATCATAGGCTCTTTTAAAATCGATGAAAACTGCAAGAACACTTTCCCTTTTGTTAAATGCTTCTTTAACAGCTTGTGAGAATCTCATTATTTGGTGGGAGGAGGACCTGTTTTGTCTAATCCTTGAAATACAGTTCACTGTTTAAAAACCAGCTCAGGAATCCTTCAGGGTCACCAACTCCTGAATTTACCAGTCGTGAGCCCTTAAGGGTGTAGCACTATCTAGGATGCACCATAGGTGATGGAACTGCATACATCTTGTCTCCTTGAGGGCCTTGAGCAGAAGTTAGGAAATACCATTGAAAAGAAAAAGGGGAGGTATGATCGCTCAAAGAATGAGGGATCAGGAATGATGAGACAAGGGTCAATTAAAGTGGAAAATATAAGACTCCCTATGCCTCGGATACCCTAATACTGTTGGGTTTGGGAGGGAACAAGAATTGACCCAGGAAGGTCGATAGGAAAGAAGATAGAGAGGAGCCCGGCACAAGTAAGTGGAATCAATGCCGGACTCAGCTGTTATCTTGTGGCCACCAACCCACATCCCACAAGCTGTGGGTCCCTGGGTTGTTCTTTTTTTTTTTTTTAAGGTAGGATGCTTATAGTGAGTGAAAAGTATTAATTAGACAGTTGAGTAGATGGCAAATAAATTATGACTTCATAAAGAAATTGATGCAACTTGAGAATTTTGAAATAACACTTACCTCTCTAGAAAATTAACAATTTGGCTGCTATCACTATCAACCCGTTCACACACAGAAACAGCTGGAAAAGATGTATTCCAATGCAAGTAATCAGTTTCCATGGAGAAACTGATAGAGTGGTACTTGTAAGAATTGTACGAGGCCATGGTCAGACTGTATGTACCATAGCAGGAGAGAGCCACTGCTACAAGCCAGAACAGTCTGTGAAGAAAGAGTAAAACTCTAAAGCATTATATAGAACCACAGTGTCATTGGATGATGGTGGCCTAACATCTAGGTTATCAGCCCCTAATGGTTGGGATATAAATGAAAGATGGTATAATGAAAACTAAAACTAACTACAGACTTAGAACCAACTTATGCACAAGAAGAAAAGGACAAAGAAAAAAGAGAAGCAATAACGGAAATAAAGGACAGGGAAAGAAATGCCCTCAACAGTCGAAGAATGAGAATTGGAGGATTTGGAAAGAAGTAGGGCCATGAAAGAAAGATAGGAAAGGGAAAGAGTCGAGGGCCCACCCTAGAGTCACTGGAGAAAGGGGAAAAGTCGGATCCAGCTCAGGAATTCCTCGAGGTCGATAAGTTCACCTATTAATCCTTATGTAGTCACGCCTCTTTTTATGACGTAAGTAGTCGCGCGGGGTGTTGATAACACCCCGATCAATATTTCATTATATGGCATAAATCTTGTTAATTTTCTCTCAAAATTAATTTTACTAACGCAAGGATTTTGATTTTCAGAACTACAAACGATTGCCAATACCAATCACACATCTTATTTCAAGTGCATCAGTAGGTTTTACATCGTGGTCTCTCGTATAATTCCCTGAAATGCTGTCTATATAAATCTTTGTACCGCTAGTAATTCCGCTAACCATAAAACCATCAATGAATAAATCGAGCAGTGTTTTGAAATATTTTGCTCAAGCCATGTCTCCAGGGCTATGTAAAACAATACTCTGATAACAAGTTCCAATGTTCCTACGCGATGGATTTTTTCCTCTTTGGAACTTTATCCTTACTTACACGATGATTCCTACCCTTAACTGAATTATTTCCAGAAAATGAACCATTACTGCTATTGCCATTGTCTTGTCCATAATCTTCGCCATAGTCACTTTCTGTCTTAGTAGCGCAGGCATGACTAACCTCTACACAAGAGATGTCCAAACAGCACGCCGGCGGGCTTCTGGTGCGGACGGCCTTGCAGCGTTGGTGGAGGAAGACTATATGTTTGTCTCTCTCACTCACTTTCCCGTCTCACTCCTGCCCCTACTGCCTTCGAGTCGTCCAGTTGCAAAACTCGTTTAATCCACTTGTGACTAATGATCCTGTCATAAAATTATGTATTTAATTATTTTATTTTATTTTGTTTTGTTTAATTTAATTTTTTTAATTTTGTTTTGTTTTATTTTATTTCGTTTTATTTGGTTTTGAATTGTTTTATTTAATTTTTTGTTCTGTTTTGTTTTATTTTATTTCATTTTATTTGGTTTTGAATTGTTTTATTTAATTTTTTGTTCTGTTTTGTTTTATTTTATTTTGTTTTGTTTATTTTGTTTTATTTTATTTTGTTTTATTTTGATTTTCCAGAAAACAAACATAAAAACAAAAACGTAAAACACGAAGCAAAAAGAAAAATTCAAAAACAAAAGCAAAAGCAGAAAACAAGAAACACAAAGCAAAAAGCAAAATTCAAAAAAAGCCAAAACAGAAAACAAATACAAAACCAAAATTAAGAAAGAAAAACAAAAAGTAAAATTCAAAAGCAAAAGCACAAAGCAAACATTAAACCGGAAACCAAAAACACAAAGCAAAAAGAAAAAAGTAGAAAACAACAAACACAAAAGATACGCGAGGCAAAGTTCAGAGAAACGTTTCTCATGAAAATGTTTCTTATTCACAAGTGGATTAAACGAGTTTTGCAACTGGACGACTCATATGTTTGTCTCTCTCACTCGCTTTCCCGTCTCACTCCTGACCCTACTGCCTTCACTGTGTGGAACGTCAAATGGTCGCAGAGCAGTGTTCCTTACCTTGCTATGTTCTGTGCGCTAGCAATCCACACATGACTCGGTCAGATACTGAACATTACACTAGTGCTATTATTCTTTTATTTACCTTGCATTAGTAATTGCATGGCAATGTGATGACACTTCAGGTATAAAAGAAAGGTTCCTATGAAAGGTACTCAAGGTTATAAGCAGCTAGCTAACCTGGATCATTATATGCAGCCAAATAAAAGCACATGGGGCATTACTAACACCCCGCACAACTACTTAAGAGTTAGACAACGGAGGAATATCACTGACGCCGACTCCGACAAAGGTAGCCCTCATGGCCGTAAACACATCTGCGCTGAAGAGTCTTTAAGTGAAATATGATGCGTCGTGAAGTTAGTTACAAATAGATCCTTATCAAATTTGGTTTTGGAAAATTGGTGTTTAAAGTGTTGTGGAACAAGATACCAAAGATTCAAGTTTGTTAAAGCTATTATGGAAGTGATTATGATTGTTGTTCTCAGTGTGTTTTAATTGCAATATGTGATTAATGTTATTCATCATGATGATGACCATCATTTTACATTTTCCAGATGACACTGGGTGGGAGTTAATATCGTTCTTCTCAATTTTCTTCTGTCCCTCCATCATTTCTCATCCAACACAGTGTTCTAGTTCAGATTTCATTGTCTATAGCCCTGTTCCTGGTCATGGTCACCCCTGACATCCTGGTCAAACCCTGACCCTCTTGTGTAGAAACTATAAGATATGGGGTTGAAAAAAATACAGAATAGATAGCAAAAAGCTGGTGAAATAATACATTTAATCATTGATAAAGACCTACCTTTCAATTAAGTGCCGGCCATTCTCTGTTAAATATCGCAATCCATGTATTGTACTATTGTCCAGATACTCCTTGAAGATATGCCAACCTCCCATGGTGAGGCAAGAATCATACTAGTTTGTATTTTAGTTCATCACAAGGACAGCTCAATCAATATACCAATGTGTTGCCAGATTCAGGCAATTTGTGGTGGTAATTGCTTTATGCTGTAGTAGGCTAATTACATTTTGGTGTACCGTACTGAATGACCAGTTATCTATCTGTAATCTACATCAACATGCAACTGTGTCATTTATAATGTGTTCTTCCAATACTCAGTACCGGTATATCATAAACATTGGAACAAAAGAATGATGTTTAATGGATTAAATGTTATAATGCGCTCTTGTTAGGATAGGAGGGTATAAGTCAAAACAATACCAATACCAAAGAATTACAGTACACATCTCATTTTTGGTATTCTTTAGACTTATACCCTTCTGCCCTCACAAGAACAAATGATTACAGGTATCACAAATAATAATGACCAATGTGTTATCAGGTTCAGACAATTTGTGGTGGTAATTGCTTTATGCTGTAGTAGGTTAATTACATTTTGGTGTACTGTACTGTATGACCAGTTTTCTATCTGTAATCTTCATCAACATGCAACTGTGTCATTTATAACATATTCTTCCAATTCTCAGTACCGGTACATCATAAACATTGGAACAAAAGGATGATGTTTAATGGATTTTAATGCACTCTTGTTAGGACAGAAGGGTATAAGTCAAAAGAATACCAAATCAATGTTATGAAAATTCCCTACCAAAGAATTGCATATCTCATTTTTGGTATTCTTTTGACTTATACCCATCTGTCCTCACAAGAACGAATGATTACAGGTATCACGAATAACAATGACGATGATGATGATGACGATGATAAGGACTATAAATAGCCTAATTGAATAATTACACAATATTATTATATTCTCATTTAATGGTCATATTGACTGATTAAACATTGTTTGTTTCATTTGTTGGATATGATGGTCATTTAACCCTGTGTACTTGGGTGTGAGTAGCATTTGTCTGGTAACCTATGTAATTGTGGTGTCTGTAGCAGTGAGTGTATTTGTAATTCAAGTAAGGATTGGGAAGGGGGCAGCCATGGCCTTAAGTTAGGAAACCATCCCGACATTTGCCTGGAGTGGAAGTGGGAAACCACTGAAAACCACTTCTGGGATGGCTGAGATGGAAATTGAATTGAACCCACCTCTTCTTAGTTTTGCCTCATGAAGTTGAGGCAGCCCTCAGACCACAATTAAATTTCATGGCAGAGCCGGGGATGAAAACCGGACCTCTAGGGTGACAGCCATGACAGCCATGAACACTAGGTGCTACACCAGGGGTGGATGACTGATTAAACACATTATTTCTAACATCTATAATGTAGGCTATTACATACCATACCATAATACTCTACATTAGCCTAACAACTAGCCGTGCAAGGAAGACCTGGAAGTATAGACATTGAAGGTTTGAATCCTGGCACTGATGAAGGCCTTCCTGACTGTGGTATTTTCATTCCTTCCAGGCACAGGTATCCTATTTCAAGTTACCGGGCACCTGCCCCAATCCTAGCCATTAGTTACCCATGAAATACAGGCAATCATATAAATTCAATACACATCCAACTACATAGGGCTGACGACCAGGCGCGGATTCAAGGGGGGGGGGGGTCATGACCCCCCTCCCCAACAAACGGAGACCAAATGTTTTTGCAAACTCAAAAAACGAAAACACAATAACCAGACAAATAAAACTTAACGAATTTTAATTGAAAAACTTTTTTTTTCATTTTATTCAATACAGAAAATATCTTTATTGCAATTATTATGTTCTGTTTCAACTTACTGTACATATTTACAACTTCATACCTGTTATATAAAAACGAAAGGCCTGTTTGCCATCTCTTGATGAATACAGTACATTTGCATTTGTCAGTTGGCACAGGCTAGAGTAAAAGGTGGCTTTTCACCGATGTCTCAGTCTCACTCATGGCTGTGATTATATGGAAGCTACTGAGGTATGGGTGGTGCTTAGTAATGACATTCAGGGCACAGTCAGTGCCTGTGGATGTTGTGAAAGGTTCTACTCATAGGGTTAGGACTACTGTTCTGACTCAGTGAGGAAAGCAATGACAAACTACCTCACTCCTCTTCTTGCCTAGAACGCCTCAATATAGCACTGCCTTGGGTTTTTGTGGGTATCTACTCGCATAACATAACGGCGGTGCTTTTTGAGGATCCAACCAGCCTTTGGGCTGACTATCTAACAGACAGACATATAAAAACGATTTACATAACAAAATCAACTCGTCAATTTTGTTTAGCAAACCTTGTGATTACCGAATCGATGTTTATAGTGATGTCACGATGAATGTGCAGCAATGCACGGATAGGAATTTGGGGCTTTTTTCGCACCAAAAAATTTTGCTGACGTCCAAACTGCAAGCTTGGTTGGCAATTTAAGCTGTGACTTTCTCCCTTTGTCGGTACCAACTCGACTTGCCGAAACTGTAACGTACCTTGATACTTTTCTCGAAGCTCGATGTAAAAGTCGCAAAACATGCTGTTGCAATTTGTACGAATATTTTTGGTGCGCTAAACGCATGAAATTTCTATCCATGTAGCTTGCAAAAAAATTGGTCTGGTTTTGTACGTTTGGTTATTTTGTAATTTGTAATTTTGTTAGTGATGCGATTTTTCTTAACAATTTCGATTCTGTGACCCCCCCAAGCCAAACTCAAGATCCTCACCTGCTGATGACCAAGATGTCCTAAGCCTGTATAATGAATAAACAACAACAGTATTCTACATTAAGGGGCGTGGTGGCTCAGCGGTCTAGCTGTATGCCTCTCACCAAGGCGGTCCGGGTTCGATTCCCGGTCAATGCATGTGAGATTTTCGAAGTGAAATGCCATGTCCTGTGGTTCGGATTCCACGTAAAAAGGAGGTCCCGTGGCTCATGATCTCGAGATTAACGGTCACGTTAAACTACAAGCTTCCTTTCCTTATTCTACATTATAAACACTCAATTACTTCAACAATGAGGATAAATTACAGGGCTCCCAGCGATCCGTGCTGACAAAAGTATGTGAATTATGGACCTGGGACTACAAAAATATGGACCTTTTATGGACTACTAAGGGCATGAATTATGAGACCGATAAATAGTTATATCATGGGTTAGGCCAGTATTTACGGGTTCTTTGGTACGAAAATTTCATTTTAGCTCCAGAAGAACTGATTTTAGAATCAAGCAATTTATTTTTAGCTTTAGACTAATAAGATGTAGCCTAGGATCAAGTAACTCGACTTTTATAATTCAGAAAAAAAAATGTGAGATTTATGATACAAAATTTTCATGTAAATTAATTTTTAAGCTAAAAATTAAATACTGGAGAAAAGGCAGAATAAAAAAATATTTTTAAGAGACACATGTCAGAGAAAAATGAACAATTTATTTATAAAATATGAAACTATCTTGAATAAATATTTGAACATTTCACATACATAAATCTTAGCTTGTAAGTCTTGTATAGTTCTTAATTTTAAGAGAAGTCAATTACATTTAATTACATTTTGGATACACTCTTGAAAAAATATTTGAACATTTCACACACAAAACTCTTGGTTACAAGTTATGACTAGTTTTTAAGTCTGGTTACTTAATTTTAAGAATTTTACTTAATTTACATTCAATAACATTATTCCAAGTAGAAAATTAACTTTTGTTAACATGACTTTAACAAAGTTATTTGGCTTGGTTGGGTTTCAATTCCGCACCCATATTATTGATCAATTTGGATTTTCTGTTGTGGATAGATTTCTGCATTTTGTCGCACTAAACTCTTTTCCGATCCGCTTCTTTACGGAACGTATCAGAGTCCATCAGCATCCCAAGCCTTTCTTGAGCTTCTGAAACCAGTTTTTCCGCTGTCTTTCTCTTGCTCCGCTCTTCTGTCTTCAGTTTTGCAAGCAAATCTCCCTCCTCATCAAGTTTTCTTTTTTCTGCCATTCTTTCTTTGCGTTTCCGCTCTCATTCTTTCCTCTCAAGCTCTTCTTCTGCCTTCTTCTTTGTAGCAGCTCTATGGCCATTCTTTCTTCCTCTAAATGATTCGCGTAACTTCTGTACGCACCATGCGCCATCGAAATAAACGATCGGGTGATTGGGACTTTCGATACGTCTGGTTGGTACAGTTTCAACCCCGCTGAGACAGTCATGAGAGCGTTGAGAGTCCGCTCCTTCATCGACGCTCTATTTTCTGTCAAGGCATTACTAATAAAACTATCAATATTCTCCGTCTTTTCAATACAATACTAATAGTCTATTTATACAATTGGGTACATGTTTCGCACAAACGTTAGTGCTTCCTCAGCCCAAATATACATTAAGACATAAACAAATATTATGCACTTATTCCCAATTGTATAAATAGACTATTAATATTTTATTGAAAAGACGGAGAATATTGATAGTTTTATTAGTAAACATATTCAATACGGACCTGAAATGGATAATATTATTCTGTCAAGGCATTGGCGAACTCGGAAAAGCCCCTTTTGTCGTGAGCGTTTCTATGTGGGAGAGACAATGTGGCTTTGACGACCTTGCTCAACGAAGGGTACTTTGGATCTCCAGAAGGATGTTTTAAGCAGAACACATTCTCCCAAAACTTGTCTACCGGTGATGTCACAACGCTCTCTATATTTTCCGTTTGGAACAGCAGCCACTCATCCGACAAAACATCCGACTACACTTCGAAAAGCATTTTCTTCCAATACCCAAGATGCTTAGGCTTTGGGGGGATGCCTTCCTCCTTGGATCCAGAAATCGACATTGCTCCATGAACTGAGCGCTGCTAGATGAAAGGGCAGTCTTGTCCACAATATGTTGTCCAGCAGCAGCATAGTGGTCTCGCATGTTCAACTTGAACAGAAGCTTGTTCTTCTCCGACATCTGAAAGGCAAGAATACACGTAATATTTAACTACAAAAAAGTAAAATCAATCAATATTAGATTTTTTATTTCAGATATACCTTCTGTAAAAATGTCATTACCCTTTCACGAATTGATTGCCGACGGTCGAGATGGAAACTATTCCTTGTTTACTTGTGTCACACGTCAGCCTGCTTCGTTGACAAGTACAGTTGCGCGAGTAGGTTATGACTCAGCTCCAATAGTCTCAGTTATCGTTTGACTGTCCGTGGTGACACGAGCTCCTGTGACGCGCAATGCTGCTTGTCTTATGTGTAGAACGAACTCTTGTCATCGCTGTGTTCCCCGCTTCGCCCCGAGGACTCATGCTACAATCAACAACAAACACTGGCGCAGCCAGGCTCAGCGGCAATCAAACATTCAACGGGTAATACCAAGCATTGCCACGTTCCTAGTAAATTATGGAAAGGTGGTTGACAGATAATTTATATACTAATATTCTGACCTCTGACAATCTCAATTCCTGGTTGACGTCATCCGAGCAGATGATACTGGTTGCTGCAAGCAGGTTATCTTTCTTGAATGCTGATTTAAGGCCGCATGTTTTGATTGCGTCTGGCTTGCATGATCTTCCAGCGCGGGACGTTATTAACGATCGTAGTTCTCAGTGCAGGAGATGAATTAACGGCTCATCCTTTTGGAAGCGAACAGTTATTCTGGTAGAGATGAGCGCTCGGGCAAACGAAATGAAGTTCCGCTTTGAGTTTGTGGGGATTCTTCAGGTATGCCTTCATAACTTGGTAGGCCTTAGTCTTCGCCAGTTCAGAATCGTGTTTAGGAATATAGTTGTCAATATATGAAAATTCATTAGGCACACCGAAAACGTCATTCCCGCACGATCGGCAACACTGGTCCGGAAACATACTCTTCAAAATATCTGTCATGTCCTCACACGACGCGAAAGAAAAATTTGATTTTACACATTTCAAGACCCAGAGGAGTTCCATTACTGTAGCACTGTCTTTAACACAGTATAGTCCCACGACACTATTGCCACTTAAACTTGCAGTTTCTGCAGATGCTGGATTCGTAGAGGCTGGACGTTCCGCGCGTAATCTCAACTGGTTTGGGTCCAGCTGTAGCTTGCACTCGTCCACATGTTTCTCCCCACCAGAATGTTGCTCTACAAAAGAATATCAACTGGTGATCGAAAAAGATTTTTTGCTACCGATACCAAACATCTTGTAAATAGAGTCACTGTCCTTCCTCCCCCATTCTTTCACATAGGCTAATATCCATTCCGGTCTTCTTTGACTCCCATGCCGATTGCTACTGACATTTACCCATAATGAATGCCGCACTATACGGAGAAAATAAAATCAAAATTAATGAAAACAAACGTGCACATTCGATGACAATAAAATAAGTCAATGAAATAATTAACTAACCTACTGACGACGACAAACTTGTAAACCTTCCAGCCACCTCGCGACCAAACCACCCCTCCACACCCTGCTCTGTCCATCTGCCGATCACTCTTCTTCTAGTGGCCATGTCAGCGTCTCTTAACTTGTCGCTGCACCCAACCTCCCACCTCCCCGCCCCCAGCACTGGCTCGCACTGCGCGGAAGTGAATGTTTCCGGACTATACCGAAAGATGCGCTAAGCGAATCTTTCCGAACAGATCCCCGACTTAACCGAAGACCTCCCGCGCGTCTCAACCACCCCTATCTATACTAGAGCCATCCTTACTTCCGACTTGAAGTTTCAGTGCTACGTTACAGCTACACTCTAACCAGCCAATCACAGGCAGCCATTCAAATTGATATATCGAGATAAATCGAGTTTGGCTGACGATGTTGCCAGCTAACATCTTGCGTTCACATGTTCTTGTCAGTTGTTTGCATTGTGCTCGGTTAGTTTCATTGGCGGTCTTTGTGTATTCTCGTATATTTTTCTTTTTGATATTATGCTAGTCTGTTGTTATTTAGTAGCTTAGTATCTGTTTGTCAATTGACATAGTGCAGTATAATTACGTGTAGTTGTATGTTAGCTTTAGGTCAGTGAGTGTTTGTGTTATTTCTGCCGTGTGTGTGATAGTGTCATGCCGGGGTCTAGCACGAGGAAGACAAGCGCCAAGAGAGGAAATGGTTTGAAGAAATATTGCTGAACAACTTTCCTGAGAAAAGCACAATTGTTATGGACAATGCCCCGTATCATAGTGTCATAGATAGATAGATATTTTATTCAATTAATTCCAAAGAGCCATAGGCTCGTACAGAGGAATTGTACAGTAATATGTGTGTTTACACACCAAGGAAGCAATGGCAGCAAGAAAGAATGTGCTCATTGAGTGGCTGAGCCACAACATTCCTTTACGTGACGACATGACTCCGAAATGAGTGGTGTGTTCCCTTTATAGGTTTTATAATACATTTTCTCAAACTCTGATTATCTTCGACTCCGGACGCGAGCGGTAATGGTGAGTTACAATTTGTTAAAAAAAAATTCATTATCAGAAATATTCTATTAACCGCAGTGTATGTGTAGTTTCTGCTACTATGTACTTATTCACGAGTATGATGTGTGTAAACATGTCTGTTCACATTACGAGTGTTTTGTTATCTTTACGGCTATAATCATGTACGTCAGCTAATTTGCGTTAGTGGACTGGCAACACCGTATCGCCAGCCGGTGAACTGTCAAGTCGGAAGTAACGATGGCGGCACTATACACTTGTTCTTTTTCTCCTGGTGCATCTCTCTCGTTCTCGTTCGCTCGCTCTTCTAATCCCTTCTTGGTAGAAAGCAAAAACAAAGCGGAATTTAAAAAAATACGAGTATAGTTTTGTCAAATAAAGGGCCATTGCGACAAAAATATGGACATATGGACCAAATGGAGAAAAGTATGGACTTTTTATGGACTTAGCTTAAAATATGGACCAAATACATAATTACGGACCTGCTGGGAGCCCTGAAATTATACATTTCACAGATGAAGTTTATAATAAAGACGTTCAATAATCAGAATGGCACTCATAGTTTAATTCTAGTCGAAATCATGAAACAGCCAAGATATTACTTTGTTTGTTTTTAAATGATGTAATGATGATGATGGAGATGACGATAAATGAATAATTGTTGTTGTTGTTTCCTATGGCTATCCCGGATTCCAATCCATCAGCTTTCTTGCGTTCCAATAGAGTAGTGTGAGGTTTCCTGAAGTTCTAGCAGTCACATCAAGTTTGTTGCAATGTAGCAGGTGGATGAACTACCTCGTGTGTGAACCTTTTGTGATGTACCTCTTACACCTAATAAATGATTATGTTAATTCTTATTAGGGGCTTGGGACATCGTGATCATCAACCCCATATATTTGGTTGTTTGTGAGTTCATATTGTCTGATAACCTGTGTTTCGGCGTTGACAGTAGTAGTGTGTGTAACTGCAATTATTAAGGTCGGGAATGGGCTAAATGTCCCAGGACTTGAAATAAGGTATGATCCCAGGAGCATTTGCCTGGAGGGTGTGTGGAAAAATCTAGGAAAAATTCACACTCAGGACAACCTTTATCAGCACTGAGATTTGAATATCTGATCTTCAGACTTGGCACAGCTCCCCAGGTGAGTGATTTAATTTGCATAACATTGCCGTGGGTCCTAATAAATTCATTTATCTTAAATTAAATTAAATCATTGCCCTTTCATAGTTAATATGAGAAAACATTGGCTACTTTCTATTTTAAGTTGGTATACATGACATTTCTCCTGGCTGATGGGGATATTGGGCAGGTTTTCTCCAGGAGCTCTGGTTTCCCCCATCTCTTTAATTTCACTATGGCTGATATTCCTGGGGGTCCCAAATTCAAATCCTGGCTCTGGTAAGTAATTTAATTTTGGTCTGAGGTCTGGAAAGAAGTTTACTCAATTTTGAGAAGACAACTGAAATGTGTGGGGTCGATTCTGAACCTGAGCTGTACAAGAAATGGTTATCTGTGGTTTCCTATGCCAACCTTCAGAAATCACAATCATACAACCAAAGTACTTCAGCATGACAAAACTAATTGCACTCAAGCAGAGGTACATCACTTTGCAATGCAGTATAAATTCGACAATCCTGCTGCCATCTGTAGATAAGGTAGTTAAGAAAAGAACAATAGGACGGGAATAATTGCAAATATAATTTTGTTCCGGTCAACTTTGCGAGATGGGTTGACAAAGTAAAACTCCGCCTGAACTCCAGACAGAGAGATAAAAAGGAGAACATGCATACGTCTGGTCACCCTATTCCTTCCTTCCTTTGAAAATGGGGACGTAGTCCCTGGTGGGAAAATTACAATTTAACTGCCATTTAAAATATGTGCCAAATAGATAATGAGAAACATGAATTTTCTGCAGAAGGAAACAAATCATAACAAAAATCCTAAAATGAGAAATAGTTACCGGTATTCCACCCTTTCCTTCCTACACACACAAACTCAGTAATGCCGACTAATGTAATCACAACTTCTTGTTTAGTTGACACTGCCTGACTAGCTTCTTAAAACTCTAAACATTTGGAGTTGAGTGCTGAAAATGTCCTCTGGCAAATGGTTATATTCTATCTCCCCTCTCCCCACAAAGGAATATTTGCCCCAGTTATTATTCCACTGACTTAGATTAATGCTATGAAAATCCTTATGAAATATACTTTTTGTCAACTGCTATAACTGCACCAACAAACTGTTCGTAGTTATCGCATATAGGATAAGGAAGTCTGTTGATCTTCTTTGCCAGCTTCCTTAAAATTCCAGCTAAGGTGAGGATAGGAAGTCACCAGGGGGATTCAAACACCAAATTTCAAGGAGCATAGGGTAATACTAGCCGGCCCCGTGGTGTTGGGATAGCGCGCCTGCCTCTCACCCAGGGGCCCCGGGTTCGATTCCCGGCTCCGTCAGGGATATTAGAAACTGACGTGAGGGCTGGAACGGGGTGCACTCAGTCTCGTGAGGACAATTGAGTAGCTGTTTGACAGTGAGGCAGCGCCCCGGTCACGAAAACCAAGATTAACGGCCGAGGGGACCCGATGCGCTAACACACCTCACCCCAATATCCGCAGGCCAAATGGCTGGGCAGTGGTCGCTTGGTAAGCTTAGGCCCTTCAAGGGCTGCAGTGCCAGGGGTTATTATTATAGGGTAATACTGCCTGTATGGGGGGAATCTTCGAGCATCACCCATTTTAGCAGAAGTGGCTGGTCATTATTAGCCTATACTTAAACACAATAGATTGTAGTCCCATTTCCAAGGGCTTCGTGTGTTACTGACCTTAGCTGCCCGTGACTCACAGTTGCGGAAATGTACGCTAAAATTAACTACAGTACTACAACAGGCCTACCGTATTAGTCTTTGCATTCCAGTCAGTTACCTTGCATTTGTTGTGTTGTGCGTTCGTCTATTCTTGTTACTGTCTTCATCCGCTGATTGCGTACGGTACCATACAATACTGGAATAGTACATTAGGCAACGAGCCTATAATGGCAACAATTAAGACACAAGTATATTTATAAAACTAGTGAAGCGAGTTTTATAATTTCCATACGAGTGTCTTAATTACCATTATAAGCGAGTTGCAAACGACTGTTTGTGTTCGACGATAATTATAACTATCTTATGTTCGAACATAAATATTCATAAATATCTGTCGAGATTTCACCAGTTTTATGTACAGAACAGAGCGCATGGGACGCAGAGAATATCATGGCCTTCTCAAATACCCTACTATGACACTACACGTAGTCACGCAGTGTAATTTAGGAGACCGTGGAGTCAGTGCTGGTGCAATGCTATCCTTACCTAGTTGGTCACACAACTGTTTCTTGAGCTCTGATTGGTGGGAGAAACTGTTTCTTAATGAAAACTTGTACTATAATGAGCCTCATTATAGTACAGTTTTCTGACATAATTATAATAGTTACATTTTGCCATGGTCGAAGATAAAGTTTTATCAAGGTTCAGTTGAAAGTTCTTTTCTTTTTTTTTTTGCATTTAAAGTGAGCAGTGTAAGACGGATTTCCAGTTTTCTAAAATGATGGCAAGCAAAACGTAAACACAGTTCATGTAGGCTACGGTACTTTAAAAGATAAATTTCTTTATTTTTGTAGAGGTCGTCATTTTTTCTGTATCTGAACTCTCCACTTTCTGTTTTTAATGCTCCCAATGTTTTTCTAAGTATCCTCCTTTCCTTTTTCTCTAGCTCTTCTATTTTGCCCTTTTTAATGGAAAACATACATTCTGAAGCATAGAGACTTTCCAGCTTAATTACCCTATTGTAATGTCGGATTTTAGTTGCAATAGAAATTTTTTAGCCTATTTTCAATTTTGAAAAAATAGGCTTATGAGATCACCTTTTGTCCGTGTGTGTGTGTGCGTGTGTGTGTGTGTGAGGTGTGTGTGGGTGTCCCACTAATAACATCTAAACGGCTGGAGCGATTTCAATGAAACTCGGTAAGTTCATAGCACTATTCCGGACGACCCCGACCGTGCCCTTCAAATTTTGTTACATCTCACCAATCCAACATGGCGGCTGTACGAAATATTTCACCAGCATTCAATATCTACGAAACTATTCCCGATATCACCCTGGAATTTTTACGGTGATAAAGGGCACTACTAAAAGTTCACCAATGTGACTTTTGAAAAACTGGTAACTACAAAACCAACATGGCGGCCAAGCGAATTTGAAAATTTTAAATAGACCTTTCTCGCGATTTAATGTTCCAAACGCAATGAAATCTGGTACAGGAAATGTTTATACACATTATAATACACTGGGATCTAATTTAGTTCAATTGTTTACATAACCTAAAGATGGCGGCTTTGCGAATTTTAAAATTAAGTTTTTATTTCTTGTGTCGTAATCATGCGATTGAAGTTTGAATGCTACACGTACACAATAATCTTCATGTAGCAGTACATAACTCTAGGACCTACATATATAAAATCCAACATGGCGACCATCCGAAATATTTAGTCGTTTCTCAATATCTACGAATCTATTACAGCAATCAAACTGAAATTTTGTGTGTTGATAGAGGCAATTAACATAAGTAGGATATATGAAACTAGGCTGTATAGTTCTTCACGGAACTACTTGTTCTTATTGTAGGTATCCTTCGTCAGTTGAAAAGCTTGTTGCAATTTTCGTATTCTTGCTCTATATGCTTCTTTGTCTAGTCTATTGATTTGAATCATTTCTCCCAAATACTTAAACTTTTCTACCTTGTCAATTTTTCCGGAGTCTGTTATTAAAACTGTAGGAGAATTTCTAATATTAGGCATACATTTGGACTTCTCAAAAGATATCTGAAGTCCAACTTTCTCTGCTATCTTTCTCAAAAGATTATTATTTCATTATTATTATAATTATTGTTTATTGATAAATAATGGCAATGAATAATTAATAATAATAATTAAGACATGATTATTTTTTTTCAGGAGTGTTTATGTTAAGCAAATTTGTGTTGACCAACTGAAAAGTTTGTACAGGTAACACTGGAAAAAAATGGTTTCAAAACTTCACTTTACACAGATAGAAATTAAACTGAGAGCATATTTGGTCATCATACATCCCATCTGGAATAAAATACTGTACAAAGTTTCAGCCAAAAAATTTTAAATTTACAGATAGAAACCTTACTCTGTATAACAGCTCATGAAGATGAAATAAATACCATAGGTTACATGCCAGTTTGTATTGGCACAATCAATAACAATGTTGCATGTGATTTTATCCCCCTTACTACAGTATTTTTATACAGCTGAAGCCCATTATTCTAATATCATTTTGATGTAGGTAAGTTATCTCATCTGGGATTGTACACACCAACCTTCTATAATCAATAATTTCATGCTCTTCTGCCCATATATGCACGACTTAACTATATTTCATGAGCCTTAGTATCACTAATGCATGATTCAAATTAATAAAGATCTTGTATAGGATGTGACTGCATTTAAATATCTACTTTGAAGCACAGTTTAGTCTAATACCGGTATTAATTTTTCTAAATGGAAATACTGTAGAGGTTCTTTTAAGATTATTGTTGCTTATGTTATTCTCCAGGGACATTCCTAATGTATGTAGATCTCCCCTTATTATTCCCATTTTTTCAATGGGGTCGGAGATGAGATGCGATGAAAGTCTATGTGGCAGTTCGTTTTTGTGGCCAGATGCTCACCTCATGCACCTCTCTTCTAAATTTCCATTTAGGAGGTAAACTAGTCCCCCATTCATATCTCTGGGTTGGGACTACTTGAGAGGGGGTTGACATCACAGAAGTGACAAAGAGGAAAGCTGACATTCTACGGATGAAAGCGTAGAATGTAAGAAGTCTGATTGGCTATAGAAAGTTAGAAAACTTAGAAAGGGAAATGGATAGGTTGAGGTTGGATTTGGTTGGAATTTGTGAAGTGTGTTGTTAAGAAGATTTGGTCTTTTGGTCAGGAGACTATACATAGGATCATTAGCACTAAATCAAACAATGGCCATGCGGGGGTAGGTCTATAATTGACCATGAAACTTGGACAGGGGGTAGAACAATATAGTGAACGGATTATTGTAGCTAAAATCAATACAAAACCTATGTGCACCACAGTAGTAGGCTACAAGTCTATATGCCTACCAGTCAAACTGATGATGAAGATGTTGAAAAGGTCTACGAAGAAATAGATGAAATTCTCAGGTACGTCAAGGGTGACAAAAATGTTATAGTAATGGGAGAAAGGAATGCTGTAGTGAAGAGAAGGTAAGAGGTGAAAGGAATGATGAAGCAGGCCGATGGAAACCTGCACCGAGCACAAGTTGGTCATAGCTAACACCTTAATCATAACCACAATAGAAGAATATACATATGGATGAGACCAGGAGATACAGGGCATTACCAAATTGACCTCATTATGGTCAAGCAGAGATATTGAAACCAGATTTTGGATTGCAAAACATATTCTGGAGATGACATAAACTCTGACCACAGTCGGGTTGTTATGAAATGCAGATTTAAGTTGAAGAAACTGAAGAAAAGTAAAACGCTAAAAAGGTGGGCAATAGACAGGCTGAAAGAGAGGGACGTGAACAAAAGAATCAAGAGGAGTATAAAGGAAGGACGAATGAAGAACCCTGAACTAACTACAATTGCAGAGGAATGAACACTTTTGAAGAATGGAATAAACAAATCCGCAGAAGAAAACATTGGTAGAAAAGAAAGAATAGGTAGAAAACTGTAGATAACTCAGGATATACTAGAATTAATGGACGAAAGATGGAAGAACAAGAATGCAAGAGATGAAAGTGGGAAAGCAGAATACAGACGTCTGAGAAATTAGGTAAACAAGAATGGATGAAAGAGAAATGTGTGGCTATAGAGAATTGTCTGAAAGTAAGAAAAGTAGATACAGGTTATCGAAGGATTAAGAACACATTTGGGGAAAGGAAGACTAAGAGCACTAGTTTAAGGGTGAGGAGATTGAAAATCATGTAATGGAAAGGAAAGAGGAAATTGATGACGATGAGAAAGGAGATTTAATATTTAGATCAGAAAGTGATAGAGCACCGGAAGACTTAAGCTGGAACAAAGCACCAGGCATAGATAATTTACCGACTGAGTTGCTTTGCTGCATAGGTGATGAAGGCCTGATCAGCTATTTCACTTAGTATGTAGGATTTATGAGACTGGTGAGGTACCCTTGATTTCAAGAAGAATGTTATCATAATGTTACTAATTTCCTATGGACTGAAACCTACAGTAAATTCCCCAACAAGAATAACAAAATTTAGCAAAACCACTCCTGATAAAGAGAGTTTTGGAAGGCAGACTGAGGAGGAAGATAGAAGGAGAGATGGAAGAAGAACAGTATGGTTTTAGGAAAGACAGATCAACATTTGACCTAATCTTTGCATTAAGGCAAATGATGGAGAAAAGATGGGAATTTGGAAAAGACATGGTGATGACATTTATTGATATTGAGAAAGCGTACGACAGTGTGCCTCGACAGGTGGTTTGGAATGTATTAAGGAAAAGGAGAGTTAACGGAGCTGATGTCCAAATGTTAAAAGCTATGTACAAATATTGTGTGAGTAGCGTGAAGACCAGTATAGGAGAAACAGAATGGTTTAAAGTGGAAACAGGTCTCCGACAGGGAAGTGTATTGTCCCCCTTACTATTCATCATAGTCATGGATGAAATTCACAAGAATGTTAAACAGAGATTGGGACAAGAGGCAACAAAGGCCATGCTGTTTGCAGATGATATAGTGATATGGGGAGAGGATGAAAAGGAAGTACAAAAACAACTAGATATATGGAATCAAGAAATAGAGAAATTTGGGATGAAAGTAAGCACAGAGAAGAGCAAGACAATGGTAATGTCAAGAGGAAGGAAGGAAGAGGAAAGATAGAATTGAATGGAAAAATTCTAGAAGTGGTTAAAAGTTTCAAGTACTTGGGAAGTGTGATCACAGAAGATGGAAGGATAACTGATGAAATTGGAAAGAGAATACAACAAGCGAACAGTTTTTACCAGAGCATACGGGGTATTCTGTGGAACCGATATGTCCCAAAGAAATGTAAAAATGTATTATATTCAACCTACTACAGACCCATACTAACATATGCAGCTGGAGCGTGGACTACTACAAAAAGAGAGGAGAGTAGAATACAAGCCGCGGAGATGAAATTCCTAAGAGGTATAGAGGGCAAGACCAGAAGAGATAGAGTTAGAAATGAAGAGATTAGAAAAAGGACAGGAATCTTGAAGCTGCAGGACAGGATAGAAACAACAAAGTTAAAGTGGTATGGACATATGATGAGAATGGGAGAGGAGAGAGTACCAAAGAAAACTTTCTGTGAAAAGATGACAGGGAAGAGACCACGAGGAAGGCCCCGAAAGAGATGGGCAGATACAGTGTGGGAGTGTGTAGAGAAGAGAGGAGGAAAACCTGAAGAAGTACTAAAAACAGGAGAGGAGTGGTGGAGAGACAGGAAACGTTGGAGGTCCTTAATTCACAACCCGACCCAGGAAGCTGGAAACGGGAATTGAAGATGATGATGACTCCTGATCAGATTTTTATAAATACAGATAAATATCACCATTCAATAGAAGTCTATTGTCCGGGCTTTAGTGACCACCATGGACAAATACTGAGTTTTGAAGTACCCGAAACAATCAATAATAATGATAATGGAGTAAAATCAAAGTGCAGGTCATTCACTGAATCAAATGTTACATATTTCAATGACTTATTAAACAAGGAAACATGGTCAGAAATTTATAAACTAGAAAATGTAAATGATAAATTTAATGCATTTAACAGCACCCTAAAACACTATTTTGAAATAGCATTCCCCTTTAAACGAAGAACTGTTCAAAATAACAAAACTAGCAATTGGATAACAACAGGGATTATAAATTCATGTCAAAGAAAGAAATTTCTACAAAAATTATATAAACAATACCACACAACACCTGAATTCAATTTATACTACAGAAAATACACTAGCCTATTAAATAAGGTAATAAGACTAGCAAAGAAAATGCATAATGATAATTTTATTTCCCAATCATCTAATAAAAACAGGGCTATGTGGTCCATGATAAAGAAAGAAACTGGAAAATCTGCTAAAATACAAAGGAACATTACATTGACCAGAAATAATAAAGTGATTAATAATCCAGAGGAAATAGCAAACACTTTTAATGACTATTTTCTGGAAATTCCACAAAAATTATTAAATAAATCACAGGTAAATACACTAAATTCTAATAATAAAATAAATATATGCAGTGATTCTTTATTCATAAATCATGTCACAAGTGAAGAGGTAAGAATAGTTATAAAAGAGCTAAAAAATAAATTATGTGCTGGCATTGATGGCATCCCTGATGCAATTTTAAAGAAATGTGCAGAAAATATAATAAATCCACTAACGCACTTAATCATCATCATCATCTTGTACAGTAAACAGTTCAATTCTCTCAGGAACTTACCCGGATATTTTGAAGTTATCAAAAGTAATTCCAGTGCACAAAAACGGTTCAAAATATGAATTAGATAACTATCGTCCTATTACCTTACCAACTGGTATTGCAAAAATTGTGGAAAAAATCATGTATAAGAGACTGATAGTTTCATAGAAAAAAGTAAAATATTATCAAACTCACAACATGGATTCAGAACGGAAAAATCTACACAGACAGCAATTTACGAATGTAGTAATAGTATACTGCAATTAATTGACAATAAGGAACATGCAACTGGCCTATTCTTGGATTTATCGAAAGCATTTGATGTTGTTGACCATGAAATCCTCCTTACAAAACTAAATCAATATGGTATTAGAGGTCTAGCTAATAAATGGATAGAGTCTTACTTAACAAGGCGTAAACAAATAGTAAGCTTGAGACACAAGGATGATGGAACCACATTACTTAATGAAACATTGTCCAATGAGGGAATTATTAAATTTGGAGTACCCCAGGGATCGGTTTTGGGCCCACTACTCTTTCTTCTATATATCAATGATATAACACAGAACGTTCATTCACATAAGGAAATTTTGTTTGTGGACGATACAACAATCGTAATAAAAGGTGAAACTAAACAGGTCATACAGCAGTCTGCTGACTCCGTTACAGGAGAGTTAACCAAATGGTCACAAGATAATCGCCTCATAATAAACTATAAAAAACAGTATGTCTATATTTCCACACTATACAGAATAGGAATCCTGCGAAGCCCAATATAACATTAAATGGTCATCAAATAGAAAATAAATCAGAAACAAAGTTTTTAGGACTATGGATACAACAAGACTTGAAATGGAATAAACATATACAATATCTGAATACTAAACTGAACTTGATGTGCTTTGCGTTGTTGTTGTTTGAGTCTTCAGCCTTTTGACTGGTTTGATGCAGCTCTCCATGCCTACCTGTCCTGAGCTAAACGTTTCATCTCTACATAGCTACCACACCCTACATCCAAGGCAATCTGTTTAACATATTCTAACCTTGGTCTACCCCTACAGTTCTTGTCCTCGACCCTTCCTTCCATAACTAAGCTTGCTATTCCTGGGTGTCTTAGTATGTGTCCTACCAACCTATCTCTTCTCTTCATTAGCAGTCGCCAGAAACATCTCTCCTCTCCCACTCGTCTTAATACCTCTTCGTTTGTAACCCTATCTACCCATCTGATCTTCATCATTCTCCTGTAACACCACATTTCAAATGCTTCAATTCTCCTCTTTTCTGCTGCACCAATAGTCCAAGTTTCACTTCCATAGAGCGCCACACTCCAGACAAAGGCTTTCAAAAATGACTTCCTAATACCAAAATCTATATTCGATGTCAGCAGATTCCTTTTTTGTAGAAATGCTTTCTTTGCCTGAGCCAACCTACTTTTTATATCCTCTTTGCTTCGTCCATCACTGGTTATTCTGCTTCCTAAGTAACAGAAGTCTCCTACTTCCTTCAGCTTTTCACCTGCCAATTTGATCTCCATAGAGGTTTCTGATTTATTTCGGCTGCATTCCAGTATTTTTGTTTTACATTTATTAATTTTCATCATGAATTCTTTCCGTAAGACTGAGTCCATACCATTCAAAAACTCATTCAAATCCTCAGGCTTGTCGGCCAAGATGACGATGTCATCAGCAAATCTCAGAGTTGAAATTATTTCTCCTTGAATCTTCACTCCCACTTTACATTTTTCTCTAATTTCCTTCATTGCTTGTTCAATGTAAAGATTGAAAAGTATGGGTGATAAGTTGCAGCCTTGCCTTACACCTTTCTGAATACCAGCTTCTCTCTCATGTCCTTCAACTCGAATGACTGCTGTCTGGTTTCTGTATAGATTGTATATCACCCTCCTATCCCTGTACTTTATTCCAATGGATTTCAAAATGTCAAACAATTTAGTCCAATCAACGTTATCAAAAGCCTTTTCTAAGTCTACAAAAGCCATGAACGTTCTCTTATCTTTCCTTATTCTACCTTCCAAAATCAGCCTAAGACTTAGTACAGCTTCCCTTGTTCCTACATTTCTCCTGAAACCAAATTGGTCTTCGCCCAACTCCGTTTCTATCTGGCTTTCAATCCTCTTGTAAATTATTCTAGACAGGATCTTTGAAGCATGAGTAATCAAGCTGATTGTACGGTAATCTTCACATCTGTCAGCTCCCACTTTCTTTGGTATAGGGATGATTACATTCTTCTTGAAATCAGGGGGTACCTCACCTGTCTCATAAATCCTACACACCAAGTGAAATAACCTGATCAGACCTTCATCTCCTATGCAGCGTAGCAACTCAATCGGTATATCATCTATGCCTGGTGCTTTGTTCCTGCTTAAGTCTTCCAAAGCTCTATCAAATTCTGATCTCAATATTAAATCTCCTTTCGCATCCTCATCAATTTCCTCCTCCCTTTCCATTACATGATTCTCAATCTCCTTTCCCTTATACAAACTCTCTATGTAAGCTTTCCATCTCTCAACCTTTTCTTCCCTATCTGTTAGAGGCTTTCCATTTTTGTCCTTAATATTACAGCACTTAGTCTTCTTTTCCCCAAAAGTATTCTTAATCCTTCGATAAGCTGTGTCTACTTTTCCTAATTTCAGACAATTTTCTATACCTGCACATTTCTCTTTCAACCATTCTTCTTTTGCTTCCTTGCACTTCTTGTTAACCTCATTTCTCAGACGTCTGTATTCTGCTTTCCCCTTTTCATCTCTTACATTCTTGTGTTTCCGCCTTTCATCCATCAATTCTAGTATATCCTGAGTGATCCACGGTTTTCTACCTATTCTTTCTTTCCTACCAATGTTTTCTTCTGCGGATTTTGTTATTTCATTCTTCAAAAGTGCCCATTCGTCTGCAATTGAAGTTTGTTTAGGGTTTTTCATTAGTCCTTCCTTTATACTCTTCTTGAATCTTTCGTTTACATCCTTCTCTTTCAGTCTGTCTATTGCCCACCTTTTTGGCTTTTGACTTTTCTTCAGTTTCTTCAACTTTAATCTGCATTTCATTACAACCAGATTGTGGTCAGAGTTTATGTCAGCACCAGGATATGTTTTACAATCCAAAATCTGGTTTCGAAACCTCTGCTTGACCATAATGAAGTCGATTTGGTAACGCCCTGTATCTCCTGGTCTCATCCATGTGTATATTCTTCTATTGTGGTTATTGAATAAGGTGTTAGCTATGACCAACTCATGCTCGGTGCAGAATTCTACCAGCCTGCTTCCTCGATCATTCCTTTCACCTAATCCGAAACCTCCTACTATCTTCCCTTCTCTCCCTTTTCCTACCACAGCATTCCAATCTCCCATTACTATAACATTCTCATCACCCTTGATATACCTCAGAATTTCGTCTATTTCTTCGTAGACCTTTTCAACATCCTCATCATCAGCTTGACTGGTAGGCATGTAGACTTGTACATCTGTGGTGCAGGTAGGTTTAGTATTGATTTTTGCTACAATAATCCGTTCACTATATTGCTCATAATATTCCACCCGCTGTCCAAGTATACATTAGTTTCTCCTTTGAGCTAAATAGCATTTTATTCATTATCTGTGGAAAGAGCTCATCCACGTCATTTGTAAAAGAATTCAAATTTTAAAAAAAGTTAACTTTAGTAGGTATCAAACCCCAGTCGCCGGCGTGAGAGACTAATGCGCTAGCACAGAGCCAAATATGTCCATAACATCTCATTGTTATTAACCGACTTAGATATGGTACATGTTAGCAAATTATGTCTTGCTTGAAATAAATGATTTCTTCACTGCAGTACATCTTCATTATACATCATTTCATACAAAGTTTATATTATTTCTATCAGAGGGCTATATCGCATGCAACATACTCAAAATACTGAAATATAGGACAGGCACAAGAGGTCAGCTGCCATCTTGTCATGTGACAGGGATGGCTCATCTCTTCTAAGCCACTCATACTGTATAATAATGAAAATGAAAATCCACAGCCTGCTTCCAGTCTCCGACCAGGTCAGGAATGGAATGAAGCCCCCATCTAGCGGCGAGGATATGAACTGTGCCGGCTGCCGAGGCCTGACGCACTCCTCTGGGGCAGTGATTAAATGAATGACAGATGAAATGAAATGATAGTGGAGAGTGTTGCTGGAATGAAATTTTGACAGGGAAAACCGGAGTACCCGGAGAAAAACCTGTCTGCCTCCGTTTTGTCCAGCACAGATCTCACATGGAGTGACCGGGATTTGAACCACGGACCCAGCGGTGAGAGGCCGGCGTGCTGCCGCCTAAGCCACGGAGGCTCTACTGTATAATAATATAATATTAAATTGTTATATTCAACGGGTCACATCATTTAGGATAGCTTAAACTACCCTCGGTTCGATAAATCGGAATTGGTGGGTCCTAAGCTATTGATTATAATGTTTGCATAATTCACACGACTGCCATCTTTAAATGGTATGGCTGATGACCTAGTAGTTTGAGCACAAGACGTGTCTCATATGAAGGTATCTTGTTACCAAATTTTGTAAAGACCCAATGATTAGTTTGGTAGTAATTTAATGTTAAGTTTTGACTATTTGAGTGCCCGCCATTAAGTTTTGGTAAAGATGGAGACAATATAAAACATAACACTAGGTGCCCTTTACTAGTGCTACCTCTGTACCAAATTTCGTTCAATTCAGTGTCATCGTGTTTCAATTGATAGGGGGGACAGACATACACACAGACCGACAGACACATAATTTTTTGGCCCTGTCTAGATCTCATAAGTCTACTTCCATTTTTTGCACAAATTAAAAGTAGGCTAATAACAGATGATTCATGGCATTTGTAGACTTAGAAAAGGCTTTTGATAACATTGATTGGAGTAAGTTGTTTAGACATTTTGAAAAGAATTGGAGTTAAGTATAGGAATAGGATGGTGATCTACAATCAATACAGAAACCAGATGGCAGTTATTTGAGTCGGACATGAGAGAGAAGCTGGTATTCAGAAAGTCGTAAGGCAAGGCTGCAACTTATCATCCATACTTTTCAATCTGTTTATTTATTTATTTATTTAGCATATGGCTTTTAGTGCCGGGAGTGTCTGAGGACTTGCCAGAGGCTGTAGCTGCTTCAAGCGGATACCCATAGTGTGAGCTACAAGTTCAGTCCAATTTCAAGTAGTTCCAACATTTGCTACCAGATATCACTGACACCTAGTGGTGAATGTTGGAACTTTGATAGAGCGTTTCAACGAAATCTAACCTAGAAATTTAGCATGATACAAGTTTAGTTAGTGGAATGAACTTCTACATGCCATAAATCTATAACATGGGACCGCCGGCTTTACTTCCCCTCCGAAGGAAGGCATACTGAAGGATTTTAACGCTCTTAAAAAAAACGACGACTTCGACCAGGTTTGAACCCACGATCGTGGGCACAGCAGTTCAGCATGCTACCAACTGCGCCACCGAACATTGACAAGCGGTGAAGGAAAGTAGGAATAAAGATTCAGGGAGAAATAATTTCAACTCTGAGATTTGCTGATGACATTGTCATCTTAGCCGATTCACCAGAGGATTTGAATGCATTTTTTAATTTTATGGAGTCTATCTTGAGGGAAAAATTCTTGATGAAAATCAATAAATGTAAAACAAAAAAATTATGGAATGCAACTGAAATAAATCAGAAACCTCTAAGGACATCAAATTGGCAGGTGAAAAGCTAAAGGAAGTAGGAGACTTCAATTACCGGTACTTAGGAAGCAAAATAACCAGTGTTGGACGAAGCAAAGAGAATATAAAAAGTAGGTTGGCTCAGGCAAGGAAAGCATTCCTACGGAAAGGGAATCTGTTAACATCGAAAATAGAATTATGTATTAGGAAGTCATTTTTGAAAGCCTATGTCTGAAGCATGGTACTCTATGGAAATGAAACTTGCGACTGTTGGTGCAGCAGAAGAGAGGAGAATAGTAGCATTTGGATTGTGTTGTTACAGGAGAATGATGAAGATTAGATAGAATAACAAATGAAGAGGGGAGAGATGTTTCTGATGACTGCTAATGAAGTGACGAGATAGGTTGGTACAACACGAACTAAGACACCCCGGAATAGCAAACTTAGTTATGGAAGGAAGGGTCGAGGACAATAACTACAGGGGTAGACCAAGGTTAGAATATGCTGATCAGATTGTCTTGGATGTAAGGTGTGGTGGCTATGTAGATATGAAACGATTAGCTCAGGACAGGGAGTCATGGAGGCGCTGCATCAAACCAGTCAAAAGACTGAAGACTCAGTACAACACACCCACCTCATGAGAGGAATGAAACTGGGCAAGGAGGTGGAAAGAAGTGGCCATTTCTAATGTGCCACTAGTCAGACAATACAATACAATAACTACTGTCGACCAAAATATTATGTGCACTCGAGTTTGAAGGTTGTTTGTGAAGTAACCTATAGGCGTACAAAAAACCAATGACATCATCATTTTCGTCGTTCCATTTTACGTTAGTGCATGTAGGATTGAAATTTTTAGTTTATATTTTAATATGTTTTATCGCAGTTGGAACACAAAAAGTGCCTGTTTTTAAGCGTGTTTCAATCATGCGTCACATTTAAGAATTCGTTTCTCAAAAACCCGTCATCAGATCGAATCCGAATTTTAACACAATATACATTGGAATATTTTATAACTGGTTTATTAATTTCAAAATTTTGTGTCCAAGAAACAAAGTTGTTATTATTTTTGCAAGATAACTTTTTCTCGGCTCGGGGTAGTTGGAAAATTGCGGTCTTGGTTGCGTTGTAATCCTTATACATCAAGAGATTATGCTGTATGACTGTGAAATAGGTAAATTAATTCATTTATTTTATATCGGTTTGTATTTGTACAGGAAAAAAAAGTCATGGTTCCGCAGATAGCCGATACGCGTAAAGTTGTACAGCGTTGCCGAGATGCGTCGTAGCGCGCCTTGCTCGTAATTGTATGGGCAGCTTCCTTCAAGCAAATGGTATTAAGAGGTCGTGAAAAGCATTCCTCATCAGCTTTTCTCATGAGGGCTTTGAACTTCCATAGCAGTATATCTTTATTTTTAGATTATTGTTAAGTTTTTTAATGTTCTTTTTATTTGCGTTTATCTATTTACAATATAGGCTATACATTGGTTTAAGTCACCAACAGCGGTAGCTTAACTCGCTAACGCGCAGCGCTAGGCCATGGGGACAAGCTATATGTGGACTCGGTAGACTTTGGTTTGAGCCCCACCGTCGGCCGTCCTTGAAATGATTTTCCGTGGTTTCCCCCCATTTTCAACTCCAAGCAAATGCTGGGATAGTACCTTCTGATAGGCCACGGCCACTTCCTTCCACATCCTTGCCCAGACTGTGCCCAGTAGGACTTAAACTTTGGGCTGCAGTCACTCACAATGTTCTACCTGGATCTGGGGACACAGGCCATCTTCCATTCGGCTATCAGTCCCAGGTCATCATCTTCTGCTTGTGCCCACGTGAAAGATTCGCGGCTCCAGCTCCCTTGAAGTTCCACGGTAGTCCTTCGGCACTGTATCCCGGTGTTCTCCTCCTTTCTAGTACAGAAGGTGCAGTCTTCGGGGCACGGTCTTCATGACAGGGCGTCGGCATTAGAATGCAGTTGGCCTTTCCTGTGCTGGATCTCAAAGTTGTACTGTTGAAGCCTCTCTAACCACAGCGCGAGTTGAGCCTCGGGCTGCTTGAAGTTCAGGAGCCACCGCAGGGATGCATGGTCGGTCCTGATGAGAAATTCTTGCCCGTACAGGTACTTGTGGAAGTGTTCAATGGTCTTCACGTTGGCGAGCAGTTCCTTCCGGGTGATGCAGTAGTTCCTCTCTGGCTTTGACAAGGCTTTGCTGAAGTAGGCCACTACTCTCCCCTCGCAGTCCACTATTTGCGACAGGATTCCCCCTATACCAAAGTCGCTGGCATCGGTATCGATTTTTTGTTGTTGTCGTGTGGCCTCCTCGGAGGCCGAGTGCAGGTCTTTCTATTCGACGCCCGTGGGCGACCTGCGCGTCGAGATGAGAGATGGAATGAATGAAGATGAATGAAACTGGGCAAGACTGTGGAAGGAATCGGCCGTGGCCTATCAGAAGGTACCGTCCCAGCATTTGCCTGGTGTTGAAAATGGGAAACCACGGAAAACCATTTCAAGGACAGCCGACGGTGGGGCTCGAACCCACGCGTCTTCCAAGTCAGCAGAGAGCTTGGTCCCATGACCTAAAGCTGCGCTTTAGCCAGCTGAGCCACTCCTGTCAGTTTCGGTATCGATGATGAACCTTGTTCCGGGTCTGGGGTAGGCCAGAATAGGTGTGGTGCACAGAGCCTGCTTGAGTTGTTCGAAGGCACCGTGGCATTCTGCTGTCCACGTAAAGAGTTGGTCCTTCTCAGTCAGTCGATGCAGTGGTTTGGCGATGTCGGCAAATCCTCTCACGAAGCGACGGTAATAGGTGCAGATTCCCAGGAAGCTTCGTAGTTGGGACTTGTCCTTCGGAACTGGCCACTCCCTCACAGCTGCGGTCTTCTCGGGGTCGGTGGGCACCCCTTCCTCGGAGACGATATGCCCAAGGTACTGGACCTGCTTCTGGAAGAGCTGACACTTCGTGGGGCTCAACTTCAGTTGGGCAGCCTGTAGCTTCATCAAGATCTCCTTCAGGTTGCTGTAGTGCTCCTCGAAGCTTCTTCCCAGAACGATGACGTTGTCTAGGTAGACCAGGCAGGTCTTCCAGTGTAGTCCCCTCAGAATGGACTCCATTAGCCTTTCGAAGGTCGCAGGGGCGTTGCACAGACCGAATGGCATGACGGCGAACTGCCAGAGCCCGCTGCCCACAGAGAACACAGTTTTCTCGCGGTCCTTAGGTTGGACCTCCACCTGCCAGTAGCCACTCTTCAAATCCAAGGTGGAGAACCATCTTGACCCTGATATGGTGTCCAGGGTGTTGTCAATCCGGGGTAGAGGGTAGCTGTCCTTCTTCGTGACGTCATTCACCCGCATGTAATCCACGCAGAACCTGGTGGAACCGTCCTTCTTCTTCACTAGCACGACTGGAGATCTCCAAGGACTATGTGATGGCTCGATCACTCCTTGCTCCTTCATTTCTTCTACCATCCGGTCGACTTCGGCTTGCTTGGCGAGCGGGACACGTCGGAATGGGGCCCTAATCGGTGCGTTGTCCCCAACGTCGATTCTGCGCTGGACCAAGCTTGTCCTGCCGAAGTCTTTGCTCCCCACGGAGAAGACATCCTGGAATTTGTGTAGCAGGTCCAGAAGTTGGCGTGATTGTTCCTCATCTAAATGGTCCTGGGATCCTTGGTACAGCTTCTCTAGTTCTTCTGGCAGGGCGCATCTTCTTCGGTTGTCCGTCTGCAGGTGTCCGTCCGTCGTGTCTGTGATGCGGGCAATCCAGGTAACGGGCTTGCAGACTCCTAGGTTGGTGTCCCGGTGAACCGTAATATCGTAGTCGTTCAGGTTGGACAGGCGGACGTATGGCCGAGACGTCGTGCTGATGAGAGTCTTGGCAACTAGCAATCCTTTTGTCTAGATGTCCTCATATTTTGGCTCGATGATAGCCGCCACTCCATCAGCTGTTCCGTCGACGATTACGGCAGCGCTGACCTCCGTCCGAGCGGGATCGATGACGTCCTCTCTCAGCCTTACACGTCGTGCGGTGATGGCCTCGTGTGCTGGTTGCAAAGCAAGTTCCTCACCTCCGAAGTGCAGAGTGTTAGTACTCAGGTCCAAGATGATGTCGTTCTGGTCCAGAAAGTCCAGTCCAATGATCACTTCATTTGATACGTCGGCCACAAACACTGGGTGCTTCACCACCCATCGACCAATGACGAACTCCAGTGATGCTTCGCCATGTACCGGTGCAGTCTCTCCAGTCGCGGTTATTAGCTGGAGGTTCCTTTGTGTGGGTTGCACTCTCCACCTCGGGATCACGGTGGGATTGACGATGGTCCTCGACGCTCCCGTGTCGATCAGCATGGGCCAGTTCACTCCGCTTACGACTCCGTCGACCATCAGGCTGCTATTGTCCCTCCGTAACTTCGTAACACGAACTTGGACTGCCGGGGCTTGACGACTGTCACAAGCCAACCTTTGCCCTCCAAGGCTGGCTAATACTCGTTTCCCTGCGCCGCGCGGTTTTCAGACGACTGATTTCCCGTCGGATACCCTCGGAGGTGGCGATCACCGCAGTCCTTGCTCAAGTGGCCTTTCTTATCGCAGGTCCAGCAGGTCGGTATCCTCTTCCGGGCCGCCTCTCCGGTTGTCTTCTGGCTGTGTCGTTGCTGGTGGCGCCACGACTATCAAGGAAACGGCTTAGCGCCTCCATCAATTCGTCGGCCAGGGGCTTGGTCTCGTTGGTTTTTGCTGGTTCGTCGGCGTGCACTTGACGCACCCGAGCATGCATTCTAGCTGCCTGTTTTGCCGACTCGAATTCAAGTGCGTGGCTCAGCGCATCTGCCAGGGTCTTATTGCGCGTGAGTCGCAGCTCCTGTTGAGTGTCCGAGTCCCGTAGCCCGTCAGTGAAGTCTGCGTCGCAATCTGTTCCAGAAAGTCGGCCGGCGCTGTTGGATAGGCGAGCCTTACGAGGCGTGCGGTGTCCATCTCGAACTCCTGCAGGGTTTCCGCGTTCTTTTGTACCCGGGTCCGGAGCTGCATCTGGTAGGCCTGCTGAAGATGGCTATCTCCATATCGGGACTCCATATGGGCGATTAGTGAAGTGTAGTCTTGGGATCCAGTCGGGATGGCCTGAAGGACGTTAAGGGCGTCCCCTCTCAGCGCTACAATGGGAGCTGTAGCCTTTTCCGTGCAGTTCCAGTTGTTTATGGAACAGGCTGCCTCGAACTGACGTAATTAGGTGCTCCACGGGACCTTTCCGTCGAAGGTTGGGGGAGTCACTCTGCTCTGTCCCGTTCCTGATATCCCCGGTGTACCTGTGGGCGGGCGTCGGCGCAGCTCGGCAACTTCCTCTTGAAGAGCGTTGATTTTCTCTTCCACCCCCGTCAGTGGGCGTTGGCGCAGTTCGGCAACTTCCTCTTGTAAGGCGTTGAATTTCCTCCATCCCCATCAGCGGGCGTCAGCGCAGCTCGGCAACTTCCACTTGTAAGGCGTCGTCGAACTTCTTTTCCACTGCCGTGACTTCCTCACGTAGGCCCTGTTCTAATTTCTTCAGGTCTTGTGCTAACTTAGTATGGCCGTCTTCCATCTTCTTCTGGCCATCCTTCAGGTCCTTGGCTGTCTTCCATCTTCTTCAGGTCATCCTTCAGGTCCTTGGCTAACTTCTTCTGGCCGTCTTCCATCTTCTTCATGTCCTCCCCTAGCTTATTTTGACCGTCTTCCATCTTCTTCTGGCCGGCCTCCATCTTGGTTTCCATGCCACTTAACTTTTCTATCAATGCTGCCAATTGCGCTTCCATTTTAGATGTTTGTCTTGTAAAGGGCATGCACTCACAGGAAAATTAGAGAACCGTGGTAAAATGACCAGCTCGGGTTTTGAAACCAGGACCTTCAGGTGTTGTGCTTGTGCTTGAGTTCGTAATCCGGCTTCTGACACAAGTTGTTACGTGCTACCCCCTAGTGGCACTTCAGTTAACTGGATTACGGTGGGTGAAAGCACAAACACGATTGTTCCACTACACTCTGCCTCGCTGTCCGCCGGCTAGGGAAACAGCCCCCGGCGCTTTCGCAATTCACCACACTAACCTCGGCTCCACTGGAAAACACACTTGCGCAAGACACAGTTCCTCTGTAGGCTTCACACTCCCTCGCTGTCAAGAGAATCAGCTACACTAGGGTTTCGCAAGTCACGTCACTAACAACTGTCGCTCACGTAAAAGCTCGCACTAGCTCGGAAAACACTCTGCACCCCGCTTGCCAGGTCGCTCTTATATAGCAGGCTGATGACTCAATAAATTCTTCTAGACCCGTCCAGTGTAACAGAATTTATTCAGTGTACAGCCACCAACCCTCGTTAAGGGTTGTGCCTATAATTATGCCTAGCAAAGGGAAGTTATAATGGAAGATATAATTTGGGCTGTAGGACATACCGAACTGGCAGGCCAACAGCGACCTACATTCGTAAGTACTGCAAGCCGGCAGACTTATGTAATAATAACACAACACATCGACATATCGCTGACATGGCCGACCTACTTAAAAATCTACAAATACAGAGGACGCACACGCGGCGGGCCTCTCGGGCTCTCCTTTCTTCTTGGATCATCACTAGTCGAGGTATCAGTGCTACGCGAGACTGGTAGGGCGCTGCCATTGCCGCGGTCCCAACACGACATCATGGAGGACGGGTATCATCGGTAGAGTGAGTAATGTGTGTCTGCTAAATTCCTTTTCCCTCTAGTAATCATCCCCCCTTTCATCTAGACCGAAGTGCCACCCATCAGTAGCTTACAATAAATCCCTCTCTCACAGTCAAAGGCTCTATCTTTTCATTGCACGTAGTAGTCGTAAAACCCCACCCCCTTAGTTTGTAGTTAGGTTAAGATCCAGTATTTCCCGCTGCGCCATGCTGTCAGGCAGTACCCGAAGACGACTCGCAGGTGTTTGGCCTGCTAAGGCGCTCCCGTTAAGTCTGGTAAGTATGGGTCCGCAGTTCTCCATAAGACATCCTAGTAAATCCCCGTAGATGCAAGGATGCCCAGTAATCAACACCCCTTTTAAATGGTGGTTAAGGCACCAATCAAACATCCTTAACAAAAATGGGGGAGGCGCGGGTTAGACAATCAAACATCCTTAACAAAAATGGGGGAGGCGCGGGTTAGACAATCAAACATCCTTAACAAAAATGGTGGACGCGCTGGTAGTCACGTATTAAGGGAACTCATACAACGAGATTCCGTGACTAGATCGCCATAAACCTCTAGCTAAGCCAAGTGAGAAAAATTTTTCCCCCCAGAAGAATCACGTAGAGGATAATTTTTGCTATCCATGATAATTATATCACCCCCCCCCCCCCCCCCCCCCCCAACCCAGCTTTAACGTCGATTGACAAGAGAGAATGCAGTAGAATCCTCTTGCAGATAAGCGTTTTAAGATTTTAGCAACCCCTAACTAGAGAAGTAGATATAAATATTTAATACCCACCCACCCCGGCCCTTAAAGTTAAATAAGCCTTTACCACCCTAGTAGGTAGTAGGAATTAACCCATAGCAGTTTATAAAAATGGTAACGAAGTACAGATAATTACCCCACTCTAATAGAAGACAGCTTATTCCCTCAGATTAATTCCCCTAGAATAAGACAGTGTTACCTATTAACCCAGGCATTTTTTTTTCAGCAGTGACATTACAGTGTACATATTGTTGTAGATCATAAGTTAGTTAGGAAATATTCGAGTGACCGAGTGAACAGCAACCTTGGTAATATGAGTAGACAGGAGGAGCGAGCTACCTTTACACTACACTTTCACAGACACGACAATGACGATACAGCAAGGTGGCACAGCTCAGTCTTTGTTTACAAGTAGCATCAAGGGACACCGTACTGACTCAGCTCAGCGAACAGTCCTTACAATTATGATTATCAGCAAACTAGGCACGCGACATACAGCTGGCAGCCAGACAGGATATGTAAGACGGCAAATGTCCAGATAAGCAAAACACATGTCTGATAGCGGAAGTAAGAGATTACGGGTTCAGAGCCTAGCGTAGGCATATAACAGTGAGACTAGCATAAACAGATTTAGCATTTCAGAGCACATCCCTCAATGTAATGAAAGCGTAATGTAGCAAGGAAATTTCTAGTAAGCATTCAGTCATGCTCCCATAACATGCGTTATTTTTTTTAGGAAATATAATTCACGTTGCAGTAAAAGTAGTATCTTCAGAAAGCGTACCCTCACGAAGTCCTACAGGACATGAGTATGAGCAATTATCAAGAGCATCAGATGCTGACAAACGAACGGCAAAAGTTTAAATACGGCGTAATTTCAGCTTGGTGGGCACACGACAGTGATAGTTATATTATATGATTATTATTATGAATACCATAATGTCATGCATTCGGAAGAGGAAGATAGGAACGGAAGAGGTTGTTCTTATGAGGTAAGTTATTATGAGAATAATATATGAGTAGAAGAAGTCGATTTTTGAAGTGAGTTTTTACAAGGGAGGAACGAAGGGCGTTACCCAACCCTTAAAGAAGAAGTTAGTTTTTAAGTGTCTTGCGGCAGGAAGGAGATGATATTCCCTGACCATGAGATAAGTATAGAAGAAGTTGATTTTTGAAGTGAATTATTATAAGGGAGGAACGAAGGTTGTTACCTAACCCTCAGAGCAGAAGTACTGAGTAAGTAGTGAAGTTAGTTATTAAGTGTCTTGTGGCAGGAATGAAATGATATTACCTGGCCATGAGATGAGAAGGTAGAGATACGATGCATGAAGAATTTTAAGATTATTACGTTTATAACTACTGTCATAATTTATCACAATCGTTGCCACCACTGTGCCAAACGCCTATAAGCAAATATATGCATATTAGAATTTCAGTAACGTTATTCATGAGAGCGCGCATGAAGATATTTTATTCCCATTCTTTAAAAGAAGAGTCCACCAAGAAGCGATAAATTAGTATATGCTCAAACTCAATACATGTTAGATCTAACGTCCGTCAAAACTCATTTGTATCGGTGTACAATCAGACTATTGACAGGCGATATTTCTATGGTATTATGATAAACTATTGATAGGATTATATATAATGTACATGTTAGATCTAATAACGTCTCTTGGGATGCGATTTGTATCGGAGTACAGTCAGCCTGCCAACAGACGGTATTTCTATGATATTATACTATAGGACGGTTAGGAGTGAAAGATAAATAAATACATTTTTGGAACTAAAGCGATAGCTTGAAGGTATTATATTGGTAAGATGATAAGAATATAGGGAGATAAGCAACGCGAATCAGATACTTAAGAGCAGCTGAGAAAATCACGCCGAAAGATATACTACAACGCATAATTGAACAAAGCACAATTACGCTACATTTCAACAATTAATTCAAAACTTTCAAGGGATAATAACATCGAAAAACCAAGTAAAGAGGAATAATATCCAAACATAATACAAGCTGGTCAGAAAGAGGAAACCTTCTATTTATGTCATAAGAGTAAAGGGTAATATTTTATTAACGGCACTGCAGACCAGTGCAGTTTCAAATGCCATCAACCAGTCTGCAAACATGGGTTATCGAATCTTTTAGATATAGGATATAGGACATAGATATATGGGTAGGCGCTAGGGAAAGACTAAACTTTATATAATTAACGTTCAAAGGTAAATACCCCCATTTTTTCAAGGGATTTTTCCATTAAATATCCACCCTTCAGACACACAGACCACCCCCACCCCCTGTAAATACCATACATACTAAAGTAAATTTATTCATATTAGATTTAGGAGTAGGGACTAGAGTTAAGAACTGATGGAACTCCAAGCACAAATAAAACCCCATTTCTTCCCCCTATATATAGTGGCATATTTTAAAAGGGTATAAAACGCATATGTTAATAACAATGTTATTTTTCAGGAAGTGTTAACAGCTCAGTCAATAAATTAAATAAAAATGTAAACGGTTCATAAGAGATATCAGAATGGCGGTTAAACAACCGTCTAAGCTACCTAATCATTGTCCAGTCAGTCCATGGAGACAATGATATTTTCATAAGTTGCATATAATACTGTCACCACTTTAAAGTAACTCAAAGCGTCACAATTAAACATAAACGCGTAGTAAGAAGTTTACTAACACAATGTCTGCATTTAAATACGTTGAGAAGTAAACACGGTGGAAGGATGTAATTGCAGGAAGGTTCATTCCCTGTTGAGTGTAGTAGTCCAGGATGGTCAATGCCCTGAGGTTATAATGTGAAATAGTTATGTATGCAGGAAGGTTCATTCCCTGTTGAGTGTAGTAGCCCAGGATGGCCAATGCCCTGAGGTTACAAAGTGGTATAAATATATATTGAGGTTCTATAGATATATGACGGAGCATATATCACAAAGTAGTATGTAAGAGATATTAGTACACAGATTCAAAAATGCAGACATTATTAGTAAACTCCTTCGCAAAACGTAAGAAAAAATAATAATTTGGGGAAAGCGCCTCAATAAGAACAGACGTTAACAATACTTTCTGATTTCAGAATAATGATAAGATGACAATTCCTGTACTCCCCATTGTAGAACGGGAGGACAAGGTGTAAACAAGGTGACCATGGACCAAGAAAGAAGAACCAACAGACTCGGAAACAGAAAATCGAAGAGAACAAAATAGTAGCATGTACAGCCATTTTAGAGGCAGGTTAACCTTAAAATCTAGCTCTTTTTCTAAACTCATGTTTTATCAGAGATGAACCGTAACAGCATAACTCTCTTAGGTAAAATTATAAATCATCCCCCATGGCATAGGGAGGTTAACAGGGCACATGCACCCCCACGACCGCACACAGAATGACGTAGCTTTACGCAGTCCGTGGACGGGTTCCGCAAGGGTAGCAAAGCCTAGACTCTCTATATTTTCATTCCCACGTGGTAAGGAGATTAAGGATATCAGTGCACCCTCGCGGTACACTTGGCCTAGTGAAGCATTACACTCACACAGCACACTATTTTTTTTTCTTTTCACTACACTACGCTTCAGAGGCACAGGCTAAGCTGAGAGGGCTAACTATACTTTAAACTCCATACATCATCATCCATACATAATAGGAAAATTACAGTCGTACACGCACCCTCAAGGCAGTACATGATGGGCGTTGTAAACGCAGCTCATGAACTAGTCCGGGAGGAGTGACTACAACCTAAATTTCCTATACACTATTTCTTTTATCTTTCTTCACCAAACGTCTTAATGTGAATTTCTTTCATAATTAACCTCAGAGAGTCACTAATTTCTAATTTGATCTTTAATTAACTATTTAATTATCTCATTAATTGATCGATACTCTTAACAATAATATCAGATCAAATGAACAAGGTTATCACAGACAATTTAAAGTGATCATGTCAACATTGCAAAGCAAAATGTAACGAAGTATCAAATGACTGTATAACACCATATTCCACCCCTGCCACGCCTACCAACCCCTGGCACGACACACTTACCCACCCTACAACGATCACACAGAAGCAGAAGGAAAAGAAGAACAGAGGAAAGCAGATTCGAAAGAAGATGAACAAAAAAAACTGCAATAAGAAGAAATATTCTACTTTAACATCGCGGGACCACTGCAATTGTCGAGGACGACAATTAAAACCGAGCGAGGTCTTGTACAGCCACCAACCCTCGTTAAGGGTTGTGCCTATAATTATGCCTAGCAAAGGGAAGTTATAATGGAAGATATAATTTGGGCTGTAGGACATACCGAACTGGCAGGCCAACAGCGACCTACATTCGTAAGTACTGCAAGCCGGCAGACTTATGTAATAATAACACAACACATCGACATATCGCTGACATGGCCGACCTACTTAAAAACCTACAAATACAGAGGACGCACACGCGGCGGGCCTCTCGGGCTCTGGGGCTCTCCTTTCTTCTTGGATCATCACTAGTCGAGGTATCAGTGCTACGCGAGACTGGTAGGGCGCTGCCATTGCCGCGGTCCCAACACGACATCATGGAGGACGGGTATCATCGGTAGAGTGAGTAATGTGTGTCTGCTAAATTCCTTTTCCCTCTAGTAATCATCCCCCCTTTCATCTAGACCGAAGTGCCACCCATCAGTAGCTTACAATAAATCCCTCTTTCACAGTCAAAGGCTCTATCTTTTCATTGCACGTAGTAGTCGTAAAACCCCACCCCCTTAGTTTGTAGTTAGGTTAAGATCGAGTATTTCCCGCTGCGCCATGCTGTCAGGCAGTACCCGAAGACGACTCGCAGGTGTTTGGCCTGCTAAGGCGCTCCCGTTAAGTCTGGTAAGTATGGGTCCGCAGTTCTCCATAAGACATCCTAGTAAATCCCCGTAGATGCAAGGATGCCCAGTAATCAACACCCCTTTTAAATGGTGGTTAAGGCACCAATCAAACATCCTTAACATCAGTTACAGTAGCTCACCCTCGGGTTTTTTGCTTCGTGCAGTTAGTTTGGGGTATTTTATTCGTATCTTATTATATTGGGTTAACGTGGGGTTGCAGAGGTGATTTTTATTGTGCCTGTGTGTTTTTGTGGACGGATTCATCTTTGGATGGTCCGGACCAACTAGGATCACTGTTTATTAATTATCGGATTTTGGATATTTGATATAAAATACGGGGTTTTGCGATTTATTACGTTTTGGGAATATGGATATATGAGACTGTATGAAGTAGAAGCATTATTTCATTTTGGTTTGGGGTTAATGGCTTTATTATTACCTAGTTATGTTAAAGGTTAGATTCGTGGCTGTACTATAAAGGTACAATGAATTGGTATTTTCGAGTGCTGGATGTGTGACATACCCGGAAAAGACAGGCAGTAATTCGGCTTATGAGGGAATACCTAGGCTATAAATAGTATGAACTGAGATGAACTGGCGCATGGAAAACTACTGTGTGACGTCAGTGTGGATTTCGACTGTCTGATGTTCATGTGTTGACACGGATGTTCCGCTAGGAGCGGGCCACGCAAGAATTAGTTCCGGCAGAAACATTGGGGTTATGGATCCCTACGCCAGTGCATATAATGGCGTGTCTGGCGTTCAGAAATCGTCTTATTGCTTTATCGGCAGAACACTGATCTACTAGCGCCCAGGGTCGTTTTACGTGACATGGTTTCCGTAACGAACAGTTAGAGATCGTCTTCTTGCTTTTACAGCGAAAGTCCGTTGTCTACTTGCAATTTAGTGTCGTTATTACTTGATCATGGTATCGTAACACGAACGAGCAGTGACTAATCTTTAGCTATCCACTGAGCTCTTACGGGCTATTAGAGGCTACGTGCATTTCATGGGTCCATCCATACCATGGGCTGTCGGTAATAACTTACCACGCCTAAAAGGAAAATCAGTCGTAAACATTTCATCGAAAAGTCATGCAAGAATGGAGACGTGAACGAGCAGTTCGAGAAGACAGAAAGTGGAGTGAACCAGTCTAACGTGTGTAGATATTTTGTGTACGTACGGTACAGTGTGTATATACGTAGGTGGCTGTTATGCCTGGGTCTGATATGGCCGTAAGTGTTTTCCTGCTCTCAGAGCCTAAATTCAGTGGCACGGTACTGTATAAATCACGAGTGTATGAAGGGTATTTTGTGTTGTATATTATGTATATATGTGTATAGTACAGCCAATAGATTATCTCTTTAAAATTCATGTGTGTTGATATTCCTGTCTTGCATGAACCTGGTTGCATCAGCGAGCGCATGCCAAATGCCCTACGCCTGGGATAAGGCGTTTCATAGTCGGGGCAACAGTTATGTACCGTATTTTATCCTATTTTATTCAGGAAGACCCATATGGTCAACCTTGGCGCCCATTCAAAGTCGGGAGTAATGTTAAAATCACTTGTGGCCTGTATTTAAAGGCAGTAAATTCTGTAGGTTTGTGGTAATGAGGGTAGTTAAAGTTAAATCAACTCTAGCGAGGAGGGGAGAGTGTTTCACCAGGATTCACGGCTTCTCGAGGTTTCCATCACTAGCTGGGTGACGAATATTCTGGACCATCCCTTTGTCCTAGTAACCCTTTTGTGTAAGACACACGTAATACACTGAGGCAGAGCACAGCCCGGGCAGCTGTGACTCAACCGGCGAGGTGACGAAACAACTCACAGCCGTATCACTACAAATGACAAACAAATTATACCTGCAATGGAAGTCCAAAGCCCTCATGAGAAAAGCTTTTCACGACCTCTTAATACCATTTGCTTGAAGGAAGCTGCCCATCACCCGTCATCAGATCGAATCCAATTTTTTACGGCCGGATGCCCTTCCTGAAGCCAATCTCATGAGAGGAGTTATTCAGAGATAAAATGAAATAAGATGAATGACACTGGGCAAGGATGTGGAAGGATGTGGACGTGGCCTATCAAAGTCTACCGAGTCCGCAGATTGCTTGTCCCCATGGCCTAGCGCTGCGCGTTAGCTAGTTTAGCTACCGCTGTTGATGACTTAAACCAATGTATAGCCTATTAGCCGAGGCTCGTGATAGTGCAGTACATCAAGGTAACAATGGTATTTTAGAAATTACTTGTAAGTTACATTGTTGAATCAATTAAGAATTTAATCAGTTCTTTCCTGAAAGTTCTCAGTGAGGAGATATTTTTCAGGCCATCAGGCAGTCTATTATATATAAATGATGAGTAATGCCATAGTGAATTATTTCCAAACCTGCTGGTATTTATTACATTATAGTGGAAATTGCTTGCATTTCTGGTGATGTGTGAGTGAGTATCTGAATTGGTTGTATGATATTTGAATTGGTTATTTTATGTTTAATTTTATATATCATTATTACTGAGGCTCTTTGACGGAGACAATTTAGTGATAGGACAGTACATTGTTGGTATAATTGAATTGTAGGTGTTAACATGGGAAGATTGAAAAGTATTTTCAAAGCCCTTTTATGTAATATATTAATTTTATTGAATAATCCTTTGCTGCAACAGGCCCAAATGTGAATCATGTATGCAATGTGACTTTCAATAAGTGCGTGATATATAGACTTCAGTAGTGCTCGAGAAACTTTGTATTTTACTCGGCTTAGAACTCCTATAGCTGGAATTATTTTTCCACCAATAGCTTTGACATGATCATCCCATGAGAGTAGCTCATCAATGACTAATCCCAAAAATTTGGTAGATTTAACTCGGGGTAGACATTGGTCGTGGAAGAATAATTGCATGTCTAAAGGTAGGTTGTAGGAAGGCTTGTGAAAGACGATATAGTTAGTTTTACTTAAGTTAACTGTTAGACGGTTTTCAAGCATCCATGATAGAATCAGATGTGCATCTTCCTGCATTTTCTGTTCGAGTTCATGGACAGACTTTCCAACATAGAATACATTGGTATCATCAGCAAATAGGGATATCTTACCGTTTAAATTTAGTCTACCAATGTCGTTGATAAATATTAAAAATAATATTGGGCCTAAAACAGATCCCTGTGGCACCCCAATAGTAACTGCTTGGCAACTACTCTCAGCATTCATGCAACTAACAAATTGTTCCCTGTCTTTAAGGTAATCTACAAACCAGTGAAGTGCAGTTCCTCTCACACCAGCTGATTCTAATTTATGAATCAGTAGAGAGTGATCCACAGTGTCGAAAGCCTTTTTTAAATCTATAAATAAACCTGAAGCAAGCAATCCTGAATCTAGAGCCTCTTGAAGTCTAACAATAATATCTTCCACTGCATTGTTTGTGCTAGAGTTGGGAATGAATCCATACTGATGCTTATAGAAATAATGGTTACGAAGAAGAAATTTTAGTAGCCGGTCCTTCACTACCTTTTCTAATATTTTAGAAATAACAGGAAGTATTGAGATAGGTCTATAATTATTAACATCATGTTTATCTGATCCCTTATAGATTGGTACTACTCGGGCCACTTTTAGCTTCTTAGGAATTTTCCCTTCGCTCAAGGATTTATTTATTAATTTTGTGATATACGGTACTAACTGATGAAACAGGGTCTTAATTATGTTATTATTTAAGCCAGAAACATCCAAACTACTACTTTTTTTTAAGATCATTAATTATTCGTGAGACTTCAATTTCCTGTGGGCTCAAGAAAAATAGAGTTGACAGGTCCTGTTACTGATTTGGTGCAATCGTTGATAGGAATTTTATCGGCAAGTGACTTACCAATACTTGTGAAATGTTCATTAAAAATTGTACAGACTTCAGTTGGATTTGTAACCAAATTACCATTTACTTCCAGGTTAATATTACTATTATTATTGGCTTTGGTATCTGTAGATAATATTTCATTGATAATTTTCCAGTGATTATTTGTGTTGTTTAATCTATTCAAAAAATATGCATTTTCTAGTTCTCTTCTCATTTTTGTTACTTTCTTACAGTGTGCATTATAGTCTGCAATTAGCTCCTTTGACTGATACTCACATCCAGATCTTACTCTGATTTGCTGCCTTTTTAGTTTACTATATAACCTGTTCTTTTGATCAATTAGCTTTAAAAAATCTGGAGTTACCCATGGACAAGATGGCCTTAATCTTCCACTTGTATTATGACTCGATCTTAGGTCCCTAGTCTCACTGTTGACGTTTTCCAAATAATAGATCAATTTGTCCACTATTATTTCACAGCTATCATCATCCTTGATCTCTAATGGATTAACAGACATAAAATAATCCATGGCTTGTAAATTCCATCTTTGCATTTGCTTATGCCTTTTATGAACTTGAGCAGTACCAGTAATAGAAATTTCAAAGTCGCATACTAAAAGGTTGTGGTCACTAAAATCACTGAATACATTATACAGGTTGCAACAATACTGTTTGTTAATATAGATATGATCTATCAAGGTAGCACTATCAGTTGTAACTCTGGTCGGATATATTGTATTACATGCATTCTGGTTGAAACAAACACATCATTTATCAAGTTCTTCAGCTAGACGACTTTGTCCTAACTTATCTATATTTATATCTCCAACTGTAAAGCATGCTTTATTACTATACTTCACAGGTGCCCCTTATGAGATAATAAATAAATAAATAAATAAAATATTGTAAATAGATAAACGCAAATAAAAAGAACATTAAAAACTTAACGATAATCTAAAAATTAAAACAAGTTATAGCTGCTATGAAGGTCCAAAGCCCTCATGAGAAAAGCTGATGAGAATGCTTTTCACGACCTCTTAATACCATTTGCTTGAAGGAAGCTGCCCTTACAATTACGAGCAAGGCGCACTATAACGCATCTCGGCAACGCTGTACAGCTTTACGCGTATCAGCTAGCTGCGGAACCATGTCTTATTTTCCCTTACAAATACAAACCGATATAAAATAAATGAATTAATTTACGTATTTCACAGTCATACAGATAACCTCTTGATGTATAGGGATTACAACGCAACCAAGAACGCAATTTTCCAACCACCCCGAGCCCAGAAAAAGTTACCTTACAAAAATGATAACAACTTTGTTTCTTGGACACACAAAATTTTGAAATTAATAAACCAGTTATAAAACATTCCAATGTATATTGTGTTAAAATTTGGATTCGATCTGATGACGAATTTTTGAGATATCAATTCTTAAATGTGACGCATGGTTGAAACACGCTTAAAAACAGGCACGTTTTGTGTTCCAACTGCGATAAGAAATATTGAAATATAAACTAAAAATTCCAAACCTACATGAACTAACGTAAAATAGAACGATGAAAATGATGATGTCATTGGATTTTATGTAGGCCTTTCGGTTACTTCACAATCAACCATCAAACTCGAGTGCACATAATATTTTGGTCGACAGTAAGGACCTATATTTTCATAGCCTACTTTTAGGTTTTCCCTTTTCAGTTTACTTCTCTTTTCAAAATTAGCACTCATTTCTTGATAATGCTTTCAGATCACGCAACTTGAAAAATTGTAATTGTTTCTCTCGATTTATTCATTTGCTCTTAAAGTCCATATCTATGTACGAGGGAAGTTCAGAAAATAAGTTTCATCACTTTTTTCCCAGGGACTGTTTATTGCCAAACTGACATACATGATGGCATCATGAACTATACACCTTGTACTATTTTTCGACATAGTCGCCACCAACATTGAGACACTTGGCATTATGTGCAATCAGTTTGTAGAAAATACTCTGGCAAAACTCGATGCCCTACGATGCAAGGAATTGTAGCACAGACTGCTCCGGTGTCAGGTTTCTCGGTACCCATCCTGCGGATACTTTTCGATAACCCAACACATCATGAAGCATGTGATGGGCCCGGGCATGACCAATACGCAGTCTGCCACTGTTATGCGCCTGTCGGCTAACACCATGTCCTGTACACAATCAATGTTGTTTTCATTTGTGGATGTGGAGGGACGGCCTCTTTGAAATTCATCCTCCACACCCTGCCGTCTTTCACTGAACTTGCACCACCACTGACCGACTGAATGATATTGGGTACCACGGTCTGCTGCTCCTCTCTCTTTGTCAGCGCTCTGGGCATGTGTCTTTCCCCCTCTGCTGATGCTCTTTCGTCGTTGAACCAGCCACGGGTGTGGATTCGTATGGAGATTGTGTGTGTTACCTAGTGTACCATCTGCTCATGTAATAAAATGACTTTCGTAACTTCCCTCGTAGTTAGTTATTGTTGTTGGAATATGTGACCATGGTTTGTGTTGGTCACACTGTTAATCAGTAAACCTGCTCCATAGAGATATGTTTCTCTTTTGTTTTTTTGTTATGGTGTGTATAAAAGAATGTTGTATCACCTTGTTCGTTCAATTCTGTTCTAGTAAATGTCAAGTAGGCTACATTAAGCGTGTGTTCCATTTCAATTGCCTGTGTGCCTCGTAATCCTACAGGTTATGGGCCCAGCCACGAATCTACCGTGCAAATATAAAGTGCGTATGATAGACTGCTCGTTATATGAACTGTGAATTTCGCTACGTATCGAAATCAACATATCTGCAACCAGCACCTCGTTACCGGCTATAGATAAGCTGCGAGGTGGTCTAAATTATGTGGATTGGCGATTCGAGATGGAAAACGTCCTAAGACTCGAAGATCTGTGGAGCTGTATAGTTGGCTACCCGGATGGAGATACAACATCTGCAAAGAAAGACGAAAGTTGGGCTAGGGCCAGACTTAACCTCATGGTGGATAAATCAATTTTCCCAATCGTCATGCCTTGTAAGACCGCGAAGGAAGTCTGGGAAGCTCTTGAAAAGGCCTACTCAGATAAAGGAGTGAATCGGCAGATCGTCATCTTGAAGAAATTGTGCGAAGTTAAATTAAAGCACTACAAGACGATGAAAGAGTATGTTAGTGAGGTTATGGGACTTGCTCAGCAACTTGCGTCTATGAATAAGGCACTGGACGAAGAGTTTGTGACAGCTCTTATGCTGAAAGGTCTACCAGATGAGTTTCAGCCTATGATTATGGCTCTGGAAAGTTCCGGAACAGACCTTACTGCAGACACAGTCCGAACCAAGTTGCTACGAGATACTACTTGGAGTGGAAAAAGTACTTCCAAGCAGTCAAAGGATTCTGTTCTGTTTTCACGAGAAGACAAGACGAAGAAGAAGCCGGCATCTAGTAGCTAAGTTCTGAACTTGGCCTAGTAGTCGTTGACGGCGGTGCTTGGCGGCAAAAGTAGGAACTATTTGAAAAATTCTAAGTTGCAGTACTTACATTAAAAAACAGATAACACACACTCATCACAATTAACACCGGTTATCAAACAGATTCTACACACACCCAAAGTACATGGGGCTACATGACCGCGTTGTCGCAGCCCCTAAACTTAAGAACCAACCAACTTCTGCTGGAAATGCAAGAAGCCAGGACACTGGAAGCGGGATTGCAGGAAAGAGGAGATGAGAGAGCTCACTCTGTTCTTGTCAAATTGGGTTACAAAAATTGTGCTGATGAACCCTGTGCGAAACAAGCCCAAGGTATGGTAATTATTGCATTATATGTGGATGATTTCATTGTGGCTTATAATGACGAGTATGAGATCAAGTCATTGAAAACCTGTATTGATAAAGAATTTAAGGTACGATATCTTGGACCAATTTCTTATATTTTAGGTATTAAAGTAAGGCAAGATGAGAAGAATGGTACAATGTATCTTAGCCAAGAGTAGTACATCAGTGAGATTGCAAAGAAATATGGTATGTACGATGCACGTCCCATTGGTACTCCTTTGGAAACCAAACCAAATCTTGGTGTTTCTGATACAGAAACTATAGTGCGGGACAAACCATTGGAAGCCTGAAGGTCAACCGGCTCTCCGCTCCGCTCTCCACCCCGCGCCCGGCGGTGTTGCCATGCTATTGCATCGTACCTTCAGTCGCGTGCTAGATGCGAGAACGTACAGGACAACAGCGCACCGACTACGCGTGACCTTCAGGCTTCCAATGGTTTGTCCCGCACTATAGTGATCTTCCTTATAGAGAACTTATAGATTCACTCATGTATTTAAGTGTTTGCACACGTCCAGATATAAGCTATGCGATATCATATCTCAGTCAATTTAATCATTGTTACAATGAATCTCACTGGTCTGCTGCAAAGCGAGTGCTGCATTATTTATACTGAACAAAAGACTTGTCACTTAAGTATGTCAGGAATGGAGGTCAATTCATGGAATTTGTTGATGCTGACTGGGCTAATAATAGCACTGACCGAAAATCATACAGTGGTTTTGTGTTCAAAATGGCAAGTGGTGCTGTAGGCTATCATGGGGGGCTCAAAAGCAAAAATGCATTTCCTTATTATCTACTGAAGCAGAATATGTTGCACTGAGTGAAGGTGTAAGAGAAGCTGTTTGGTTGAAACGTGTTTTGTCTAACTTTATAGATCTCAAGTCACCTATCACATTATTGAGTGATAGTCAATCAGCTCAAAAACTGGCAAAAAAATCCAGTCCACCATAATAGGACCAAACATATTGACACTAAATATCACTATGTTAGAGATGCTTTGGATTCTAAAGTCATATACATCAAATATGAGGAGACTTCAAAAATGACTGCAGACATCCTAACAAAGCCTCTTCCTAAGCCTATGCATATTTATTTTTGTAAAGACTTGGGTCTTGAATCATGTCCTCTACTCCCACAGGTTTAAGGAGGTGTGTTGGAATATGTGACCATGGTTTGTGTTGGTCACACTGTTAATCAGTAAACCTCTTCCATAGTGATATGTTTCTCTTTTGTTTTTTGTTATGGTGTGTATAAAAGAATGTTGTATCACCTTGTTTGTTCAGTTCTGTTCTAGTAAATGTCAAGTACATTAAACGTGTGTTCCATTTCAATTGCCTGTGTGCCTCGTAATCCTACAATTGTTGTGCTAAGGGATGGGACGGTGTCTATCTACCTGCAGTGGAATTGAAAACTTAAATTCACATTCACAAATCTACTCAAGATTATTTCTTTTTTCCAGTCCTATATTGTCATAATAAAAAAAAACATATAGTCTTTGGTGCTGTTCTATCTTCTGTTGTTACTAAGTATATAATCAAATACCTCCTCTTCCATTTAGTATTTTTGGTCTACGGAATTACTATTGTTAATAACATACCCACTACAGTGTGTGGCGACATGTCATGTATTTCCATACTCTCCTATCCTGTGCTAGATGAGTCGCTTGGTGTAGAAACCTCCCAACCAACTCCTTAATCTGGTCATTCCATATTTCATGTAATACTGGTACAGTATTTCTTTTAGGTTACGGTATGGTGTTTTAAATACTTGTTCTCCTACCTAATGTAATTGGGTACAATTTGTGTTGACCGACTGAAAAGCTTTCTATAATAGAACTAGGGAACACTGAAATATAGCATCTAATGCTTCAATAACTTGTAATCACAAGTAATTTGTTTAGATTGTATCACATTTTCCCAAAAATTGTGATTGTACTTGTGTTGACTGACTGAAATGTTGCAATACAAATGCATCAGGTGGGTTTAATAACTTAAATTTCTCTGGTGTGTGAAAAGAAGGTCGAACATAATATATGTTCATTTTGGGTTTTTATAGGATGGAAAATAGTTGGTATTATCTGTCCTTTCTTGCCTTTTTTTTTGGAGTTTTCTGGCTTATTGAACCTTTTAAGCCTGATTTTTTTGTTAGGTCTTAAAGGCATGTTTTTTAACTTTACTTATTTTCGACTGCATTTTTACAGCCCATTCTCAGTTCATCACCTCTTAACATCTTTTCGGTAATAAATACATGTGTTTGAACCATATCTGAAAAGAGAGAAAAATATTCTTGGATAAGTCAGATAAGGAATAGGGTGTCATGGCAATGACCTTGAGCAGAATTTCAATTTCTGTAACTCTAGTGTTGTTAAGCCAAATATTCTTGTGATAATAATTTCAATTTATTTTTCCAGGATGTCCATCGCGGGTACGCTGAATTCATTGTAGCCTAGGTGAAAAAAATATTTCATGTTAAAAAAAAGAAGTGTTCCATTCATATATTTTTGCAATGTATGTTGAATATAACCAAACCTTTTTAAACATTATATAAATGGTAAGGTATGTAATTAAAACAAAATAATTAATTATTGGATTACTTTTTTACATCCTTTTTTCCTGTTTTTATGTCCTTTATTTTGATATTTTACATCCTTTTAGAGGTCTTTTTAAGGAAATTTATATGTCTTCAACTTCTGAGGCCTAGTGATGACACTATAATTATTGTATTCACTTGTTACTGTAAATACAGGTATTACTTGAGGAAATTTATATCTGGTATACACTACACTTACCTAGTAACACCAGATTACGATGATTCTGCTGAAGGACGGAACACAGCTGCAATGTTTTGAGGAATCTCATACAGGTACAACTCATCGAAGGTAAACTGTGGCTGTTGGCAACTTCCAAATTGTGTGCCTGAAGATTTCCTCTCCATGTATAACTCTTTGGAGAGCCAATATTTTCCTCTAACCATGTTTATTTGGTTTGGAAAACTGCCTTTTTCTTTTAAAATTACTGTTATGGCTTGAAATTGCAGCCATTGTTCTCATCAGTTCCATTGTAAGTAAAAATGGATTCCTTTTGGTGGTAGGCTATATTTCAGGCTTTTGTAATAACAAAAATGATTTGTCAGTTTTATGTCATATAGAAATTTGTTTATCAGTCAAAATATTTCTTAAAACGTGATAATTATGCAAACCATGGATGATCCTGTTCTTATCTTCCCCCATAGTAAAGATTTTACAGGGGCTACATTATCGTGTTGTCGCAGCCCCTAAACTGAAGAACCAACCAACCAAAGTTTTTACAAAATGCGTAGACAATAACCATTATGAAGATGGTATAGCTATTAACCGTGTGGACTGAATATTAATCTACCTAGATATAATATATTATAAGATCTGCCTTGTCAAACACTAGAAGGTAATTTACTAATTAAAATATATGTACATGTTTCGTTATTACATTGATAACTTCTTCAGCGTGAGATAATCTTAGAAAATGATATCAACAAAGAACCAAACTGAAAAGTGGTATTCTTACAGAAATTCATTAATTTAAAATAATTGAATGGATTTACTGCCATTATACCACACTATTAATTTTTGTTAATTGATTTCCGCAAAGCATATGATTCAATTCATAGAGAGAGCCTATAGAATGTCATGACAGAGTTTGGCTTCCCTCTTAAACTTATTAACCTGTGTAGATTGTGTATGGATGACAATATAAGTAGAATTAATTCTCCTGAATGGGAAAAGATCTGACCCTTTCAAAAATAGAACCGGGATCTGTCTTCTCTACTCTTCAACATTGCTCTTGAAAAAGTTATCAGATTACTAAAATGAGTTCCAGCTGGCATGCATCTTGGACAGTATCATCAAGTGCTTGCATACGCATATGATATTGTACTCGTAGGAAGAAATGAGATTGAGATAAGGAAATTGTTTGTTGAACTTGAGGAGATAGCTTTAAAATTTGGCCTTAGAATTAATGACCAAAAAACTCAGTACATGGTAATGAAGAGGAATATTGACGTGTTTGGGAATTGGTTACCTCTTCTTATTGGCAAGGATAGTTTTGAGCGGGTTGAACATCTCAAATTCTTAGATGTCATGATTGATGAACAGAATCATAGAGAAGTGGAAATTAAAGTTAGAATACAGAATGCTAACAAAGTGTACCACTCTCTGCAGTTTTTATTGGGATCCAAATTTTTGACGAGAAATACAAAATTGAAAATACGCACTACCATCATTAGGCCAGTTCTAACTTACGGTGCAGAAACTGGAGTTTAACAAAACAGTAAGAACACCAGTTGCAGGTTTTCAAAAATAAAGTGTATAGGAAAATGTTTGGACCATTTTTTGACTCCACATCTCATACCGTAGTTGGAAATAAAAGGTCAAATAAAGACATAAAGTACACTATCACAGCAAGATGGAGAAGTGCCATAAATACCCTCATCCGGCAGGAGCTGGATAAGGGGAAATGATGATGATGATCACAGACCGAACCTTGCAAGCGGCGAAAAGCAGGGGAACTTCATTTCTGGATGGTCCTCATATTTCTGAAAGCCAAATATTGGTTCTACATCCCCTCGACCTACCTACTGTAATTCCAATATTATGTCAAAGGTTGATAAGGAATGGAGGGGGCCGGAAGACCTTGTCCTAGGGCCCGTGGTTACTCCCTATGGCTCTGGGGTAGGATGGTGTTAAACAAACTCTCACCAGCGTTGCCTGTCTATGTAGGTCTCTCTCTCTCCATGATAATGTGCCAGTCCCCTTCTCTACCCCTTATATCTATTTTAAGTTCGTCCAGTCATCATTTCCTTGGTTGTCCAATAGGTCTCCTTGCACTGACTGACTGTTCCATGTATGCATGTGGTGTTTGAGCACCTAGCATTCTCTTTACATGCCCGAACCATTTAAGTCTTGCAGACCTTAGTACTGTATTTCTTCCAGAGAGTGCTATACACTCGAGATGATCTGACATACTCATTTCTCACATGAACTTGCTATGCTTTTTGCAGGTCATTCCAAAGAAATTTCATTTCACAGGGCTGCAGTTTACTAAGGTCTCTAGTCTGCAATGTGCAGGTTTCTAGACCATATGAGAGTATGGGAATAAGATACAGTTTGTAGAGGTACCTTCTTGTCTCAGATCAACCATGTGCAACAGCCGGCCCCGTCTCCAGCCCGCTGACCCTTTCATCTGGCCCGCCTGATAGTTTTTGAAAATGTATTTCTTACGTAATCTGTCAAACTGAAGTAAATTTTTTTCCAACCCTCAACAATGCAGTGTGAACATTTTCTTTCTGGGCTTGGCAATTCTGTTAAGACAAGCCCTAGCGCCAAGGAGTCCCCCACCCCATCTCCCACTCAACCTATTGCTGTAAATCACGCCAGAAACTTGGTAAGTGTGTCGTTAAGTTTTCCATAAATCATCATCATCATGAACTGGCTCCAGTTTCCCGGGTGCGGTGAATGAGTGCTCTCCATTTAGTTCTCTCCAAGAATGTCTCCCCCTCCACGACCTGCTGCAAATCCAGACCTCACCCTGCAAGATCATTTCTAACCTGGTCGATCCATCTCTTCCTTGGTCGACCTCTTGGTCTCTTGCCTTTCAGTTCTTTCTCAAACCACACTCTAGCTGTTCTTTGTGTGTCCATTCTTTTGGGATGACCGAACCATTTCAGCCTGGCTTCAATATAGATTTCATTAAGAGATTGTTCTACTTGAACAAGATGACGTATCTCATAATTTTTTCTTTTGTCCCTCCTCGTCTTTTGAATGATAGTTCTTAAAAACTTCTTGGTCTAAACGGGATGAAAGTTCCGCCTGATCAATACTTTATTAATATAAATCACTGGGTGGTCTATTAATAAAGTATTGATCAGGCGGAACTTTCATCCTGTTTAGACTAATTAGTTTATCAATACGGAACCAGAATGAACCTGTTAAGTTCTAAAAACTTAAAAACTACATCTCCACCGCCTGTAGTTTGCTGGTATTTCTCTTGGATTGGGTACAAGTTTCTAAGTTATATGTAGTAACAGGTACAAAGAAACTCTTGTAGAGTATTAGTTTTGACCTTAAAGAAACTTGCTTATCCCAAAGAAGCCTTCTCACGAGATGATAAAATTGTGCTCCTTGTTTCCCATTAATATGGGAAGACCTCAACGGAATCTGCAGCGGAGAGGATCGACTTCAGAACGGTGGAGATTGCGGAAGGGGCAGCCCAGTACTCAGGGAATAGTGTGAGTACAGCATCAATCAGCAGTGTCTGTTTCCCAGGTTAGGGGCGGCTGCAAGGGCGTCTGTTCTCCATGTTAGGGACGGCCTGAATAATAGCTGGCACCGGCGGCGGAGAAGATGGGCTTTGGTACGGTGCCGATGGCGGAAGAGGCAAACCCGTAGAGTCTCTACTCCAGAGGAGCGGCTACAAAAGGTGTCTTGACTCCATGTTAGGGGCAGCCTATTTTAAACCTGGCAGTAGGTATAAAATGCCTCTGGGTGTGGTGAGCCCATCGTACTAATAGCCTATAAAATGAGTGAAAGTGAATCGAGGCCTCGGAAAAAAAGAAGTATTGAAAGAAGGAAATGAATGGTGGAGGGATAGACAACTGTGGAGGTCCTTGATTCGCAACCCGACCCAGGGAACTGGAAACGGGAAATGAAAAAGAAGAAGAAGAAGAAGATGGGAAGTAAAAACGTATGTACAGTATTTTCTTATTTTCTTTAATAAAAACAATTTTGGTTCTAGCTATACTATTCTTGTTTGGGCTTTGGTGATGTTAGTGATGCACGAGTTTCTTCATTGAATGTGACTACTACGTTCTTGTGAAAAACTGTATTATGCATTGTTAAGTGGGGCTCGCGACACCTGTGTAAGTCCTCTGTGGTTGACCCACCTTCTTTTCTAAGTTACACATGCCTGATTTAGACCCATTGGCCACTCTATTAAGTACATCTTGCCCTGCTCATAACTACAGGAAAAAAAGATGATGATGATGATAATTGTTGTTTAAAGGGGCCTAACATCTAGGTTATCGGCCCCTGCAGAAAAAAAGAATTTTACAATCACCAGTAACAATAAAAATAAATATTTAAAAATATTGTGGTAAAAATACTTTATCAAGGTTGCAAACATAAAATCAATTGGGAAAATGAATGTTTATTCCAATAATTTGGCCACAGCTGTACAGTAATTACCTTCTGCGGTTCGTTTCTTCATAAGACTTTTCCATCATTTGAGCTAAATTAAGTCAACTATTATGTAACTACAATTGGAAGGTTATTTGAATATTGCATAGCTTAGGGTAATTATATCCACCCTACAAAACCAGAATGTTATAAGTGACAACTTTGGAGAGAGAGTTCACATTACAATTCAGCTTACATCAAAATGAACCACTTATACTTGGAGGTAAAATATCGTAGAATATAATGCAACCACCAAAGTAAATTTTTGACAGAAAGTAGTATTTCATCAAATTATTTCTTACAACACTCTAGCTTTCCAGGGATTATATGATAAACAGTATAATGCTACAAACCTACTGTAAATTATGTCAAATAGAACACATAACAAAATAATAAATAACCTAATTTTACTGAAAACAACTTGTAATGGAAATGTTACATTTTGAAACTAAATCCATCAAGTCATTATGAATGAAAATAAAATGTTGTAATTTCCCAATTATGAATAGTTTATTTGAGCAATACACTACTATAGAATGATCCCATGCATGTTCCACAACAAGTATAAGTGGAACTCAACTGCAAAGAGAATTTAAAATTTGACTGAACTATAAAATTAATCTTCATCTATTATGTACATAAATAGTTGAAGGTATGATCTAGATTATATAACCTATAGCAGGAACTTAATTTCAGGACTGTTTCTGCTGCATTCATTATATACTAATAAAATTATTTCTGAATTCATTATTAAAGCTTTTGATTGAAAATAACTTACCTCTGAGAAATTTCAACTACATAAGCAGTGTTGATTGCATTAAGGAGTAGATCAAAACTATTTCTCTGCCTCTGAGGCTTGTACTGTACCAGGGGGATCAAGTCGTGGGCACAAGAAGTGGCGAATATTGCGTGGCATCACCATACCTTCCTGTTTAGTTGCCCAATATTTTACATAAGAAATAACTGACTCAATCTGATCTTCATCCACAACAGGACCAATTCCTGGTACTTCAGCATCATATCCTTGTAACCTTCGCTCTCGTCTGGCTTGTCTTTCCAAAACCTCTAGATCCTCTGGAATTGGAATTCTGTCAATAATTTCGTCAAGGACATCAGCTACTGGATCCTTTTGTTTCATTGTTGAAAGATGAACAATTTCCTCAACCACACCAACTGCAGCTTTATGACTTGTAACTCTATCACCATTCCCCCCCATATCTGTTGAGCGATGAAATAAATCCTCGACAATAGAGGCTGCAGGTTCATCAGCTTGAACTACAGTACTATCATATACTTCCTCAACGATGGCTGCTGCAGGGTGACTAGGTGTTTCAGTGGATGCTCGAACCAATTCATCAACGATAGCTTCTGCAGAGTGACTAGGTGTTTCAGTGGATGCTCGAACCAATTCATCAACGATGGCTTCTGCAGGGTGACTATCTGTTGAGCGATGAAATAACTCCTCGACAATAGAGGCTGCAGGTTCGACAGCTGGAACTGTTGTGCTTTCAATAATTTGTTCAAGTGCAGATACTGCAGGTTCATCATCTTGAACTAGAGTACGATCATATACTTCCTCAAGGATGGCTGCTGCAGTGTGACTAGGTGTTTCAGCAGATGCTCGAACCAATTCATCAACGATGGACGCTGCAGGTTCATTTGTTGAACGATCTACTATACTCCCATCGATATCAGCTGCAACAGTTTGTGGACTACCTTCTTCTTCTTCTTCTTCTTCTTCCCCAGGTGCCTCCTCTGCACCTTGTCCTGGGGGACCACAGTTCAGTCTGGCCAGGAACGAGTACAGTTCACAGAAGATGTCACCAGGTATCATTGCAGAGCCTCCTTCAGGCTCCTCCGTCAGCACCTCACAGAGTAACATCATGGTTTGAGACAGTGACTGCCAACATAAAACATAAAATATTGCTCCCACAAGTTTAGTTTCCATTTAAGAAGAAACTACATTCACTAAGCAAACAGAAAAACGGATAACAGGCAGGTGGGAGCGGCAGGAGAATTAACGTGTAATCAAACTTTAATCCCTCTAAATTACCACGTCATGGTGTAGCGGCTAGCGTTCTTGGCTGTCGCCCCATAGGTCCGGGTTCAATTCCTGGCTCACCCAAGAAATTTTAATTCTGGTTTGAGGACTGGAACGGGGTGCACTCAGCCTCGTGAGGACAATTGAGTAGCTGTCTGACAGGCAGCGCCCCGGTCAGAGAGACCAAGATTAACGGCCGAGGGGACTCGATGTGCTAACCACGCGTCACTCCACAGTCTGTACGCCGAATGACTGGACAGTGGTCGCCTGGTAGGCCAAAGCTGTTCATGGGCTGTAGTGCCACGGGTTTTGGTTTATCTTCTTTTAAAATTTTATTAGGGTAAAATTACACGGTATGTTGGGTGGGGGAGTATTTCTTATTGTCCAGCGGAATCACCTTTATTGGGATTTATGCAACTAGACTCAATGTTTATTAACTATCGACATTTTGAACTGCCTGCCCATTCAACGATTACAGCATTGGTTTATGCATACAAACTCGTTTCCAAATATAGACGATGAGAGCAGTACCAACCCACTGTGACTGCCGCTTTTTCAAGTCACTGTTGCAGACATTTGCTTTGTATTGATGTTAATGGAGTTGTGTTTTGGATTTTATAATGGTGTACTGCTGCGTGCACTTTTGTAAATCAGAAATCTACAACTAGGTTAAAACGAATTACTGTTCCGTCCCCTAAAACAACAATAACTAACTAAACTAATTACTGACTTATAACTAACTTATGTACTAGAAGAAGAAAATTACAAAAATAAAAGAAAGAAACAAATACGGGAAATAAATGATGGAAAAAAAATGCCCTCTATCTTTGAAGGACAGATGACCTTGCAGTTCTACCCTTAAAACACGAATCAATCTTCGAAGAATGAGTATTGAGGTACTTGGAAACTACTAGAGCCATGAAAGGCAGATAAAATAGGGAAAGAGGAGAAGGTCCACCCCAAAGTCGATGCAAAAAAGGGGAAAATGGATCTAGCCCTGGAATCCTTCATAGTCGCCAACTCTCGAGCTCAAAACCTGAGCATTTGAAGGTGTAGCCCTATCGAGAGTGCACCATGTGTGGTGGAGCTACACACACCCTGCCCCCTTTAGTGAGAACAAGAGTTGACTAAGGGACTAAGGGAGGTCAACAGGTAGATGACAGAGAGGAGAGGGATACAAGTAAGTGGAAATAATAACAGACTCAGCTGGGGTCCAGTGGTCTCCAAGTCCCTTGTGGTGGTGATACATCTTCAAGGGCTCTCATGGCTAGTGAGCTTGGGAATTGGAGCCCCTGATGGATTCCTGAGCTCGGTCTGGTTTTCTTCTTTTTTCCGTGACTGGGGGCAAACCCCTCTCCTCCCCCCCCCCCCTCCTCCCCCCTCCCTTCCTATCTGCCTTTAATAGCTCTACTTCCTTTCAAGTTCCTCAATTCTTTCCTCGTTGTGTAGCGGCTAGGATGCTTGGCTGTTGCCCTGGAGGTATGAGTTTGATTCCTGACCCTGCCAAGGGGGCTAGAACGGGGTACACTCAACATCGTGAGGTAAAAACGAGAGGATGTGGTTTCGATTCCCACCTCAGCCATCTTCGAAGTGGTTTTCTGTGGTCTCCCCACTTCTACTCTAAGCGAATGCAGATGGTTCCTAACTTAAAGCCACAGTCATCTCCTTCCCAATCCTCACTTGACTTATAAATACACAAACTAACACAGCCATCACAATAAGACAGGTTAACAAATTCAACTCACAGCCAAGTACATGGAGGTATATGACCATGCTGTCGCAAAGCCCCTAAATTAATCAATAGCCCATTCTTCGCGGGCCGGAGGCATTTATTTCCCCTGTCTTTTATTGCCTTTATTCTTTTCTTTTCATCTCGTCTAGTACAGTATGTAAGTTAGATTTAAGTCAGTTGGAAGTACTGTAGTTGCATTTTTATTATCATCCGTATAACTACGGGCAAATGAGCTAGACATTTCGCCCCTTAAAAACAATCACCTCCACCACCATGTATTTTTCGCTTTCTTTAATATTGAAAATTTGCCCGTAAGTATGTGTCTGAATTAATATTATATATTTTATGATGATTGAATAACAAAAGAACTAACTTAGTGTCATGTTTTCACGTCCGTCAATCTCGATATTAAGCCTCCAAACTTAACAATCCTTCGTTTCAGGTATTTTTAAAAAGCCGCGGTGAGCACAGTAGATTGGTGCTGCAACCTAGCGGTGAGTTAATTAATATACTGTACAGTATATCTTTTACTCGGAGTGTTGAATGGGCAGGCAATTTAAGGCAGCCAGGAGGGACGCAATGAAGCTGGCAGTGATCACAGTGGGTTGGTGCTACAACCTATATTGTACGCCTCTGAGTGTTGAATGGGCAGGCAGTCAAAAGCAGCCAGGAGGGATGTGATCCAGCTGACAGTGGTTTGTTGTTTGACCCTTCAGATTTTAAACTGGTTTGATGCAACTCACCATGCCTCGCTGTCATGAGCTAATTATTTCATCTCTATATAATTATCACATCCTACATCCAAGGCAATCTGTAACATATTCTAACCTTGGTCTACCCCTACAGCTTTTGTCCTCAACACATCCTTCCAAAACTATCCTATTCCAGGGTGCCTTAGTATGTGCCCCACCAGCCTATCTCTACTCTTCATTAGTACTAACAAGTAATAACTCTACACCACCACTCGTCTTAATACCTCTTCGTTTGTTACTCTAACTACCCATCTATCTTCATCATTCTCTTGTATCACCACATTTCAAATGCCTCCATTCTCCTTTTATTCTGCTGCTCCAACAGTTCAAGTTTCAATTGCATACAGTATCATGCTTCAGGCTTTAAAAAATGTATTTTTAATAACTAAATCTATATTTGATGACAACAAATTCTTTTCTGTAAAATGCATTCCTTGCCTGTGCCAATCTACTTTATATATCCACTTTGCTACGTCCCTCACAGCTATTTTTGCTTCCTAAGTTGCAGAAGTCTCTTAGTTCCTTTAGCAATCACATGTCAATTTGATGTCAATAGGGATTTCTGATATCTTCCAGCTGCATTCCATTATTTTTGTTTACAGTTGTTGATTTTCATCATGAATTCTTTCTACAAGACTGAGTGTATACCGTTTAAATACTCAAATCCTCTGATGACAATGTTATCAACAAATATCAGAGATGTAATAATTTTACCTTAAATCTTTACTCCTACTTAAAATTTTTCTCTCATTTCCTTCATTGCTTGTTCAGTGTATAGATTGAAAAGTATGATGATTGTATATCTGTAACTTTAGAAACTTCTTCTTCTTAGCGTCATCCCATAGGAACGGGGTCCGCTTTTTGGATCAAAGCACGCCATTTCTTGCGATCTAATGCTTCGCGTCAGTTCAAGTTTCTTGATCGTAAATCTGCAATAATAGTGTCCAGCCACGACAATTTTGGTCTCCCACGCTGTCTCTGACCATCGACCGTTATTGTATTGAAAAGACGGACATTGTTAATAGTTTTATTAGTTAGATGGTAGGCCGAGCCGAAGACTGAACTTTGAGGTGCACGGCCAATGTGTCCATACCAACAGAGTCTCCATTCCTGCATTTTCTCATTGATTGGAGTCATGCCAGCTATACGTCGAATCGTTGTGTTGGGAATATGGTTGAGCAGAGAAATGTCTAAATATCTTCGCAGCATCCACATTTCCATGAAATGAAGTGAGTGCTCAGCACTTCTAGGTGCTGGACAACACTCGGTACCATATAATGCAACTGATCTCACCATTATGCGGTATATCCATGATTTTAGGCGGATAGACATCTTCTTATCACAAAGAACACCGGTGACATCTCTGAATCGCATCCAAGTCGCATTGATTCGTGCTCGTACATCTTCATTCACAGAGCCGTCGCTATGCAATCTTGAACCTAAGTATCGGAATGTATTTACCTGGGTAAGAGGAGCTCCATTAATACGTATAGTTCCAGGGGATGGAATCGTTTTGAGGTATTCAGTATGATGGATGTTCAAACAAAGACCAAAACTTTGCAGACGATCATGCCATGTCTGCACTTGGGTTTCAAGATCCTTCCTGGAGTCTGCCACAAGCATCACATCATCACCGTATCGGAATGTCCATGGGAGACACTTCTGTAGGTCACGCGTTATGGAATTAATGACTATAACAAAGAGCAGGGGAGATGGAGGTGGGCCTTGATGAACACCAACTGTCACAGGAAAGCAGGCAGTCAGTCAGTCCTGCAGGGCATCGCACGTGGCTTTTGGTGTTGTTATACAGCATTGTTACCCAGTTTATATAAATTTCTGGATCTGGTGTGGTACTTGATCAAATGCCTTCTCAAGGTCAAAGAAGGCAAGATGTAGTGGCCTCCTCTTCTCGTGGAATTTCTCCATCAGCTGGCGCATAGCAAAGATTGCCACATCCCTTCACAAACCCACATTGATTTGCTAAGAGCTGTACGATGTTCCTCAGCCTATTGTCTAGGATACGTTCGAATATTTTCATAGTGTGGGAGAGAAGTCTGATTGGACGGTAATTGGTACATTCAGCAGGGTCACCCTTACCCTTAAAAATAGGTACTGTGATACTAGTTGACCAATCTGTGGGTATTTGACAACAGAGAATAATTGAATTGAAGAACTCTGTCAGCCAGTTGGTCGCTTTGTCAGTAAGTTACTCAATTTTCCAGATGTCTGCAGGAAGGTCATCTAGCCTTTCCATTTTTCATGCTACGAATGGCAACTTTGACTTCATCTTCAGTATAAGGGACTGGTCCACCGTAACGTTGTCTGGTATTTGTGGGTGAGGGAATTCAGTGTTGAATACTTCACTAAAATACTCTCACCAATGGAGCAGAATCATCTTGCTATCGTGAAGTCGTCGACCATTCTTATCCCTCACACACATTTATGGTGTTCTATATCCTGACATGCTCTACACCGTGCTCGAGCTAGTCGGTAGATAATTTTGTCCCCGTCTTTAGTTGTCAGTTGATCATACAAATGTTGGTAGTGATCTACTTTAGCCTCAGCAACTGCTCTTTTTGCCTTCTTCTTGTTGGCTTTGTATTTCAGAAGACTCTCCTCAGTCGGGGATGTTTGCAACTGTTTAAAAGCTGCTTTTTTTTCATGCACCATTTTCTGTACTTTGTCTGTCCACAAACACGTCTGTTTATGAATTCTGCGTGTACCTGGCTGTGTTACACCAATCTCAGATTGGGCTATACAAGTTATGCAGACATAATTACCATTTTTATCTGTATTGAGTTCAAGATCTACAAGATAAAGTCCACTTTTCAATACAACAACATTCTTTTATCTACTACCCTATTTTACACTTAAGATACATGTATCGGCTGTTTGGCCCACATCCGTCTTGTGCATAAACATACATTCCAATACAAAAAAATCTTAAAAAGCATGATATATTGCTTTAAAACTGTATGATACAATAGTGTCAATCCATTGAAATTAGAGATAAAATTCTTAAAGAAGATTGCAATCTGGATAAAAATCCTTTGTTGAATTCTATTTACAAATAAAACTGAGAATAGGCCTATCAGTTAAAACTTCTCTTCTAATCTTCAGTAGTGTTCATTTTTGTCAAATCTGTAAATGTGAAATAAAAACCCCATTAGAAACATGTATTGAATTTGTGTTATTTGGATTCAACTTACAAGCAACTTACCCCATTAGAAATTGACGCTTAGTTTGTATTTCTGAGACAATTGCGTAGAATGTGTAGATCTTATTAGTAGAACTTGTCCCTCTCTTTTATAAAACTGCCTCTGTTAATATAAATGAAGAATTGTAACGAATACTAACCATACTAAGTTCCGTGCAATAAAAGAATAAAAGTTTTCAAATATCAGTGTGGAGTTCTCTCGCTAAATTATTGGGACACTTTTAAGGAGTCACTGTGTTGTGTTCCTCACTATGCGGCTGAGTCTGAGGCAAAAACATTAACCACATTAGATAATGCTTGGTTCTACGTTATTAAATTGTTTGACATTTGTTAATACTCAATAATGTTTTCTTCTTTATTGAAACATGTTTTCGGCCCTTGGTTGCTTAGCTTAACACTTCATGTGTATTTTTTGAAAGATTGCAAGAATGACAATATAAATAAATATTATTTCAAAATTATTAATTATGAAAAATATTACTCATATTCAAATCAGAAAGCAAAAGTCTAAAGTTACGGTATAATTCAATACATTATTATTAATCTTGATTGGTCACATTGGACCACTTGAGTTCCACAATCACTTCTTCTTTGAAGTTAGTACTGCTTGGTTCTTGCGCTTCTTTCCTGTACGTTTTCATTCTTTCAGATCGGGATTTTCTCAACTCATCTGAAATCTCCATAGGCTTTCTATGAGTCATTTCTGCAGAAAATTTGTGAGTTTAAAGAATGGTGTTAATTTTATTTTTCTCCTTGGCATCTGTTATCTTGAGTCCAACTGCTTTGAGATCTTGTTGGATTTCTTGGACCCATTTTCCTCCAGTTTTCTTTCCTAGATTTCTCATCTCTAGTTGGCATACAATTCTGTTTTCTGGAAGCTGAAAGATGTGAAAAAAAAAAAAAAAAAATTCGTTTCTTCTTCATTGTGTTGGTGATTGGATCAATCTCACGATAGACAGTTTCATTTGGGAGAATCCTCCAGACACCCTCAACTTGATACTTTTTATTTATGCACGTTCTAATGATTCTTTTTTCCGTTTTGAGGAGCTGATCAGTTCTTTTTTAATTTTTAATTTGGAACAGTGTTTCACAAGCAAAAGTGGCTTCAGGGAGAGTTACAGTTTTATAATGTTTGATCTTAGTAGCTATTGATAGGCATTTTTTATTATATGTTGACCAGGTTAAAGATTGTGCCTTTTTCATTTTATTAATTCAATATATACAGTAAATAAATAAAATAAATACCTAAATCCATATCTACTATCTCCACCGAAATTATTTTCCAGGTGCACTCCTGAAGGAAACTTATTTGAGTACACATGTGTAAAATGTAACCCAATGTACAATAATATGTAATCATCATCAATTTCCGTTTTCCAGCTTGGGCCGGGTCGGAGCAAATATGACACCCCTTCACTTTACTCTGTCTGTCCACCATCCTTCCTCGACCACTGAACTCCACTCCAGGTTTCGTTCTCTTACACTGTCCTTCACCAAATCCATCCACCGTACTCTAGGTCTTCCTCGTCCTGTCTTTCCAGTCATCCGTCTCTCCATCACTTGTTTCGGCATTCTTTCTTCATTCATCCTTTTCACTTGTCTAGCTTATCATTCAGCTTCTGTACATTCACTTCATTTCGAATGTCTTCATTTCTCACTCTATCTCTCCTAGTCTTCTGTACATACTCCTCAGAAATTTCATTTCGGCTGCCTGTATTCTACTTTCATCTCTCGTCGTCATCGGCAAAGTTTCTGCTCCATACAATATTATTGGTAAGTAATAGGTCTTGTACATCACTTTTTTAGCCTTCAGTGGCATGTCTTTATCCCAAATTAAGCTCCGAACCTGATGATAGAAAACACTCCCACATTGTATTCTCTTGTTGATCTCCATATCCAATCTTGCATTTTCCATCAATTCACTTCCTAAATATTTGAAGGGCTCTACTACTTCCAGATCTATATCTCCAATTTAAAAAATCCCTTTTCCTTTATTCTTTCCTCTTGTCATTACCATTGTCTTATTTTTCTCTAAACCAGGGCCATCCACACAGCACTCCCCAAGCGCTAGTGCTCCGGCTACGCTCTAAGCCAGTGCTCCGAGCGCTTAGGTGGAAGGTAGTTTCGGTAGGGGTGGGAGGAGTTTGGCTGGCTGAGCGTGCGGTCTGCCCAGCCTGCCGAAGTGAGCAGTCAATCCATCAGTCGCTAGTCTAGTCCAATGCGCTTTGTTGACAGCGTGTAAGTAAATCAGTTTCGCAGTAGTCATGACTGAACATCATTTTAAAAAAATATAAGGACTGGTGAAGCAGCAGCCTTTAAAGCAGAATGGGAAATTTTATTTTTCTGTACAGCTTATAGAAAGGCAAGCCAAATGTTTAGTGTGCCACCGAGATTTAATGTGCTGAAAAAAAAAAAATATATATATATTTGGAATGGCACTACAGTGCCAACCACAGGGATGATTACGGTGATTTGACAGACGCCAGTTGCCAATCGAAGTTGGAAGAATTGAAAGAAAATTTCAAGCAGCACTTTTCTGTAAGTATTGTTTTAATTTTAAAATGCTTGTTTACAAACGTGAATGAACAAATGATTTAATTATCTGATGAACACTAAAATTGTGACTTGCCGTATCTTTGTCTGACAGGAGACAGAGGAGAGCGAGGTTGATGGACCTATTTTACGAGCAAGCAACAAAGGTTCAATGCAAATTGCCAAAGCTGGGAAACCCTTCGCGGGAGGGAATTTAATCAAGGAGTGCCTAATGGACGTGGCAGCATATATTTGTCCTATGGTGCTAGTTGAGAAATTTGAAAAAATCTCTCTTTCTCCTCAAACTGTGGCTCGCAGAATAGACAATGTGGCCGTTGATATCGAACAGCAATTAATTGAGAAGGCAGCAAACTTTGTATAATTTTCCATCACCCTCGACAAATTAACCGACATTGCGGACCCAGCACAGCTCGTTATTTGCATTCGAGAGATGGATGACTATCTTCAGGTCACCGAAGATTTCCTAGACTTGGTAGCTCTCAAAGACACCACTACCGGTTTCGACCGGTTTCCAAGCTGTGGAGGGTGTTTTTGAATCAATGGGATTAAGATGGGAGTGGTTGGCGAGTGTAACGACGGTTGGAGCTCCTGCTTTACGGGGTCTACGTACGGTGTTCCTCAGCTATGTAAAGTTAAAATGGCCAAGAGCGGTAGTACCCTAATGGCGGCGATCCATTTCTTCATACACCAGGAGGCAATCTGTGCAAAAGTCGCTAAGTCAACGGGATAAGCAGATAAGCTGGGTGCGCCGGCTGGCCAACAGATGAGAGAAACTCACTGTACTTTGAACACTTCGTTTCAGGGCGAAAATCACAATATCTGCGATTTGGTGAAAAACTTCAAGCGTTCACAAGAAAATTGATTTTGTGGGAAAACCAGTTGCGTGCATGGAACACTGGACTTTTCCCATCGCTTGCAACAGTGAAAGAAGGTGTCGACTTTGATGAGTACTTGCAGGTATTCGCCAATTACAAGAAGAGTTTGACAAGCGATTTTCAGAATTATCAGAATTCCAAGCGGTGTTAGATGCATTTGTTCGACCATTTTTCCTTAGTGAAGACGGTGTTCCGCAGCTATTTCTATTAGAGTTGATTAAACTGCAGTGCAATGTTCATAAGACCGCTTTCTAATGTCACAAAGTTTAGAAGAATTTTACAGCGGCTTTCCGCAAGAAGAATATCCCCTTTTGTATAAACATGCATGTAAAGTTCTGTCAATGTTCGGCTCAACGTATATTTGTGAGCGTTTCTTTTTGGTTCTTAAGCTTACCAAAAGTAAACATCGTGCAACGATGAGTGAAAGAAACTTGCGCAATTGTTTATGAATAGCTGTGTCCAGAAATATTGTACCCAATTTGGAGAAGATTGTTTCCTCCAAAACTAAAATCTCGTAAAAACGACGGAGCAAACGTCACTCAAGGTCTGTACTATCTGTTCATATAGGTAAAATGTTGTTGAATTATCCTTTCTAATAGCCTATGTTCACATTTTAATTTGGATTTGTTATGGCAAAACAGCCCTATCAATATGTCAATAATCCCACAAAAGCCGACGACTGCACAACTGTACGTACTTATCTAGTCTGCCTGGTCCGAACATCACCCGTCTGTCTCAGGTCTCCTCTCCACAGTGTAGTGGTGGTAGGGGAAGGAGCGCTGGTCTGACTGCCCAGTGCTCCCCGAGCGCAATGATTGGATGGCCCTGCTCTAAACTGATTTTCATTTCCCATTTCTTAATATTTTCCTTCTGTGCATCCAGCTGTTCTTAGATCTCATTCTCATTTTCTCCCCAAATCAGGACTTCATCAGCAAATAGGATTATGTTAATTCTTGTACCTGTGTATGCTTACTTTGTTGCCTTTACTAATCATCCATCACCAGTATAAATAGCAATGGTGAGAGTACACTCCCTTGTTTTAATCCATGTTCAATCTCAAACCATCCTGTTTTAGCTACTTGAGTCTTGACATAGCTGCAACAATTACTGTACATTGCTTTTATCATTTGTATTATTTCTTCTCCAATACCTTTTTGATTTCGGCTTTCCCAAACTCTGTCTCTAGGGACACTATCATAATGTAATGTAAGGAACCAATAGAATGGAGAATATGGTAAATTGTGTTGTTATTTCTTTTAAGGGGCAGAACAGCAAGGTCATCTGTCCCTAATATGGTAAATTGATTTAGGGCCTTGCTGTAGAATGGGGCTAAGGTGTAAGGAAGGAGGTTTGTAGTTTTACGTGACCGTTAATCTTGTGATCATGAGCCACGGGACCTCCTATTTACATGGAATCCGAACCACAGGACATGGCATTATACTTTGAAAATCTCACATGCATTGACTGGGAATCGAACCCGGTTCACCTTGGTGAGAGGCGAATAGCTTTGTAACGTGTTTTTCGAGGGGTTTTTATGCAACTGGCATAAGTCAGTAGGAAGCCATTCTATATTTATTTACGCGGCAAATTGTTCAGCCAAGATAATTTTTCATGTTAATTTATTATTATTATTAATTTATTATAATTATTATTAAGGTATTTTCGGAGCATTTTATAAAAATTATTAGCATTCAGATAGGTTTTCTATGTCTTAGAAAACGCTATCAAGCAAATTATTACGAACGACAATATCATAGAAAATTATGTGATTACGGAATTTTACGGAGTTTTCGTCAGTTAGGGTATATCGAGAGACGTGACTCACTGGGAATTCAAGTACACGCTGAATCTTGTCGGGAAGTATTACGCAAGGCTGGGTCGCAAGGTCTAGAAAAGGCGAATTGTTGAAACGGAACTCTCGCGCGCCGAGTGTAATGAGGCAGAGGAGGGGAACTAGCGGCGTGCTCAACCAATCAGTGAGGACCACGCAAGCTGAAGCCGACTGAAGAGTGGGGAGGCGGCGTGTGGATATATCGTTCGACGCGCCGTGAGACGAGGACAATCTGTGAAACACTTGCAGAGTACGGTTGCAAGTGCGTGTCGCTCCGATGTTCAGTGGAGTTGAAGACTAACTTTTGCAAAACTTAACCAGTGCGGTTGTACGAGTGTTTGGGTCCGAGGTACGGACCATAGAATTATCTAATCTACCAGAATATCATCAAATTTCGACGGAGATGACGACGTCCAGGAGACTGTGGGAAGCACACAGCATCAGCAAGTACGAGGGAAATGCCTTGGCAATTTCCAATGGTAAGCGCAAATGACGCAGAAATACGCAATCTCTCATTTTTCTTTGTTTTACATTTCATATTTCAGTAACTTCATAGCTTGGAAATAAGAGTAAAATCAATTTATCAGACTCCGTTTTCACGTAATTTTCTATCGGTAATATTAAAATCGCAACGCTCCAATTTAAATTTTATACTTATTATTATTAATTTTGCTATACTTGTTTTATATAATAAATTCATTTCTTTTACAATGCAATCTTTGCTTTCAGTAGGTAGCAATAGATATAGACCAATTCCTTCTCCTGATACAATTGTTTGTTGGGTTAATGATCAAATCATACCACGATCTGAGTGAATAGATTCTTGACGGTGTTCTACCAGAGCTAGACGTTGTTAAATACAAATTTAGATTTCAGCATTGCATTGAGGTCTTGGCGCCCATTAAAACAACATAGCTTAGGCAAAGGTAAACAATTACATTATCTCCCAACGTTAGGGGCAGCTAAAACGTTTCATTTGTCGCCGACAACTTGGGGCTGAAAACCTAATAACATTTGTGGAAGGAGAAGGGTATATATTTCTGTGCCTGTTGAAACGTTTTGGCTGCCCCTAACGTTGGGAGATAATGTAATTGTTTACCTTTGCCTAAGCTATGTTGTTTTAATGGGCGCCAAGACCTCAATGCAATGCTGAAATCTAAATTTGTATTTAACAACGTCTAGCTCTGGTAGAACACCGTCAAGAATCTATTCACTCAGATCGTGGTATGATTTGATCATTAACCCAACAAACAATTGTATCAGGAGAAGGAATTGGTCTATATCTATTGCTACCTACTGAAAGCAAAGATTGCATTGTAAAAGAAATGAATTTATTATATAAAACAAGTATAGCAAAATTAATAATAATAATAAGTACAAAATTTAAATTGGAGCGTTGTGATTTGAATATTACCGATAGAAAATTACGTGAAAACGGAGTCTGATAAATTGATTTTACTCTTATTTCCAAGCTATGAAGTTACTGAATTATGAAATATAAAACAAAGAAAAATGAGAGATTGCGTATTTCTGCGTCATTTGCGCTTACCATTGGAAATTGCCAACGCATTTCCCTCGTACTTGCTGATGCTGTGTGCTTCCCACAGTCTCCTGGACGTCGTCATCTCCGTCGAAATGTATGATGTTCTGGTAGATTAGATAATTCTATGGTCCGTACATCGGACCCAAACGCTCGTACAACCAAGTTTTACAAAAGTTCGTCGCTAACTCCACTGAACATCGGAGCGACACGCACTTGCAACCGTACTCTGCAAGTGTTTCACAGATTGTCCACGTTTCACGGCGCGTCGAACGATATATCCACACGCCGGCTCCCCACTCTTCAGTCCCAACTAGCTTACGTCGTCACCCCTGATTGGCTGAGCACGCCGCTAGTTCCCCTCCTCTGCATCATTACACTCGGCGCGCGAGAGTTCCGTTTCAACAATTCGCCTTTTCTAGACCTTGCGACCCAGCCTTGCGTAATACTTCTCGACAGGAATCAGCTTGTATTCGAATTCCCAGTGAGTCATCTCTCTCAAATACCCTAACTGACAAAACTCCGTAAAATTCCGTAATCAGATAATTTTCTATGATATCGTCGTTCGTAATAATTTGCTTGATAGCGTTTTCTAAGACATAGAAAACCTATCTGAATGCTAATAATTTTTATAAAATGCTCCGAAAATACCTTAATAATAATTATAATAAATTAATAATAATAATAAATTAACATGAAAAATTATCTTGGCTGAACAATTTGCCGCGTAAATAAATATAGAATGGCTTCCTACTGACTTATGCCAGTTGCATAAAAACCCCTCGAAAAACACGTTACATATTCGCCTCGGATCATTGGATGATTTACCGTGACGACGGTCCATTATCCGATTATCCCAGACACGTTAATAAACCCCATCCAAAATACATATTACATAAATGAAATCACCCTAAATTACAGATATATACACTCATATTTTTTCTTCACGCACTTTGCGTCAAAGTTTGTTGTCACTATGGATTGCACTTTGCAACCAGTCCAATGTTTTACATATGGAATAGTGTTCCACGGATATTTCCGCCTCTCAAATTTCTCTATGTTGGAGAAATAGACATAATTAATGTGTGAGCACTATGTATTTATGATGTCATATCACACGCATTGAAGGTGTTCTGATATATTTATATCACCATAGAACTTCCTAATTTCACTGGAGGTCCCTTCCTTATGGTGACATTTAATTCCACTTATCACTGAGCACACGATCACACTATTGTGGCAGCGCCTCGTGACCATAATACTTAATCTCTCTTTAAAGTAGATTAAATTAATATTGACTTCTGAAAAAAAAACAGTAAATGCGCATTACATATAACACCAAATATTTCTGTGCCGTAATCGCCCTGTCTTGTTAAGTTCCCGTTAACCATATTCTACTTAATACTAGTTCTCAACACAGACCATTTCTCCTCACACAAATAATACCATTGTACAAATTATCTTAAATTACACACTTACAAATCTTACATGGCGAGGCCGTAAACAGAAATCACGTGTGCTGATATGTATGAGTTTCATGAAGGACTGTCTCGCATTCTGATGGCCCATCTTTTATCTCGTGGACGCCTTAAGCTAACAAGCCCTATACAAGCGCTCCCCCATCTCTTGGAGATAAATGGGAACCCATCAGCGCTGCCAAAATGGCCTTGGTGCATCGAGACAATTTAGTGCTCAACAGCATCCGACAATCCCGTCATATTTCCCTGTCATATTTCAAAGTTATATTTCCCTGTACCTTAAAAACTCTCATTTACTTACATACTACCCCCCTGTGTGACTTCTGATACGCCTGCCTGGAAGACCATCTCCTCCCACGCACCAAATACCACACTTACTCATTTGATAGGCTGGCTCGCCAGCTAAACATCCTTACTTTATGACACATACTTCCGGAGACTATGTATATTATACGTCCCGTATAATCTGTTTCCCTCACTATTCTCCAGCACATATGCTGTTTTTCCAATACGTTTGGAAACTATAAATGTTTCTGCGTCACCTGCTTCCAACCTTGCAAGTGGCTCCCTTAAAGGAACGTCCTCACGTTGCTCTACCTACCATATTTCTCAGTGTCTGTAACGATGCCCTGTTGCTACTGTCCACACATGCACATATTAAAATACCGTCCTCTGCTTTAACCACAGGATAATCCCTACATAAATTAGTGTCCCTCGATAGCATGTCTGCAAGAATGTTATCTTTACCTTTAATATATTTTACTGTGAATTCGTATTCCTGCAGAGCAAGAATCCACCTACTAACTCTGTTAGAACTGAGTTTACAAGTTCTCATATACAGTAATGCATGGTGATCTGTGTGGATCTCAAATTTCCCCCCTACTAAATACATTCTAAATTTCCCTAAACTGAAAACAATACCTAAAAGCTCTAACTCAGTAATCGTGTATCTTTTCTCCGCTGCTGTCAGTCCTCGCGAGGCTAAAGATACAATGCACAGATTACCCTCATCATCTCTCTGACATAATACTCCAGCAATGCCTATATGTGAAGCATCTGTCATAACCACATATTCCTTATCTTTTAAAGGATATTTCAGCACTACAGCTTTCTCAAAACCTTCCTTCAGCGCTCTAAAAGCCTGATCATGCTTGGGCTCCCATCTCCACCGAGTCCCACTTTTAAGCAAATCCCTGAATGGTTCTACCAACCCTGAGTATTTAAGAACGAACCTCCTGAAAAAGTTGCAAATTCCCAGGTAAGTTTTTAACTGTTTAACATTCTGTGGCACCTCTGCGTTAAGTATCTTATTAACCCTACTTTCTTCTGGTGTTACACCTCTACTCGACACTCTATGACCTAAAAATGTCACTTCTGACTGACAGAATGACGACTTAGACAGCTTCAAAGTGAACCCTGCCTGATCTAACTTCTGAAAAACTATATCTAAATGACGTAGATGCTCCTCAAAACTGCGTGAACTAATTACCATATCATCTATGTAAATGGTTACAAACTCTCCTGTGTCATCCCCTAATGCGATGTTTAAAGCCCTAATTAAAGCTGCTGAACTACTCTTTAACCCATAAGGTGTTCTACAAAATTGATAAAGGTTATATTTATGACTAAAAGCTGTAAATGGTCTATCTTCGTACATAAGTGGCACTTGCCAAAAACTGGAACTCAAATCTACACAAGTGAAATACTTCTTCCCCTCAAATGTTTGCATTAATTCCTCTATTGACATAGATTTCAGCTGATCTGAACTAATTCTACTGTTAACCAAACGAGCGTCTAAACAAATACGAACTGTGCCGTCGGTCTCGGGTACCGTGATCAAAGAATTAACATATGGACTGTTAGAGTGCTCAATAATCCCATCTTCAAGCATCTGATTAATTTGTGCCTCAACTGCACTCTGATAAGCGAAAGGTACAGGATATCTATGTCCTGTGAATACTGACCTATCAATAACGTTCAATGAATGTGTATAGCAATTGGCCATACCAATGCGATTCTCAAACACTCTCCTATTACACCATAACACATCATAGAGCCGAACACACTGTTCATCCTCTATATTTCCCTGAAATGCAGCCTCACGTAACGAGTCCTCTAGACTTCCGTTCGTAATCACACTGCCCACAAAACATGGAGAACCCCGCTCTACGGCTGGCGATATCTCATTTAAAGTACACATCACACCTACAATACTACTCCTCTGAATATGGTCATTGAACGCTACTTCTACTTCAGAATCTCCCCATTTAAATTTCAAACTCCCTACATCATAACATAAGTTACCAGACACTCTACTTAGCCACTCTGAACCCAAGATAACACTGAATACTAAATTTGGAATTACAAGGCAAATCTGCTTCTCTACATGATTATTAATTTTAATGTCTACTAAAACTTGCTTAGAAATTACTTTAGACCTCTTCCCAACAGCTGTGATAACAAAAGTGCTTTTAATTGGCATCTCCTCAAAATTTACTCCAGTTCCTTTCATTTTATCATAAAATGCACTACTTATGCAACTCTTCATACAACCACTATCAATTAAAACATCTGTGTACGCCTCGGACACGTTAAATTTAACTATGGGGCTCTTACTAACCACTTCCTGAATAATACCTTCATCATTTAGTTCATGTAATAATTCATTTCTTACATTTAGGTCATAGGGTTCCTGTATAATTGTATGGACAGGGCATGCTACAGACTGAGATTCTGACCTTACTTCGCAGCCTGGTTCGCGTTTAAAGAACCGCTACAGCTGGCCGTAGTACTACTAACTACTAAACTGGTCTGGTTGTTCTGGGCTATGTTGTCATTGTTTGGCTGTATATTACTACCACTAGGCTGTCCTCTTCCTTGACCCCTATTCTGGTTGTAATTATTGTCATAATTTCTCCCTTGATTTCCCCTGAAATCATTGTTTCTCCCTTGATTTCCCCTGTAATCATTGTTCCTCCCTTGATTTCCCCTGAAATCATTATTCCTCCCTTGATACTGATTACCATAGCCATTTCCTCTGTTCTGATTTAGCTGATTACTATTATTTCTATTTTGAGCATTGGCCCCTTCGCCACCGTTCCCTTGAACTTCTTGATGCCTGGCTTCATTAGGTCTATTATTATTATTACCCTGGTTCCGATTGAAATTGTCCTCATAACCCCCTCTCCCTAGTGCATCAAATGTGCTTAACAAATTTTCTACTTGTGATATAGTCTTTACATTCTGGATACAAGCAGCCTCCTTGATCCTATAGGGAAAGTGCCTAAGTAGCAACCTCACCACATCACTTTCCTCCTTCAAGCCATCCAGATATTTACACACTAATACCTGCCCTAAAAAGTATTCGGTCATGGTGGAGCTTCCTTTAGGGTTATATTTACCACACACTACTCCCTCACGATGCTGCGACTGAATAACCTCATTCCAGAACTTTTCACAGAATTTCATTTTAAAATCATTGATATCAGTAAACTTGTCTCTGTAGACAGCAAACCAATTCCTCGTTTCCCCCACAAACACTTGTTCTAAAATTTCAACTACCTGGCACCACTCAATACTACCATTTTCCAACCTCTCCCCAAATTTATTTTCTATAGTGTTCATGAACTCCATTGGGCACCCCTGTCGATTGCTGAACTTACCCAGTTCTACCTCCCTGTGTGTGCTATTCACAAAAACTGGCCTATTCTGACTATTTTCTTGCCTGATCCTAGCTTTTAATTTTAATTCTATTTCTGCGATTTTCTCCTCAGCCTTCCTCTCAATACTGTTTACTGTCAATTTAATGTTTCCTTCTGATTCTTCTACTTTATCATATAGCTTTGCTTGTTTCTCCTCAATCTTGCTAATGCTCTCTCTATTACTCTCTCTTAAATCATTTACTTCTGCAACTATTTGCGAGTGGACTTTCTCAATTCTACCCCCCAGCTGTTCCTTAACCTCTTTAGTTGCTACCTGAATTTTGTCAATTTCTCCCCCCAATTGCTTTTTGACCTGCTGTGTTTCCAGTTGCACTAGTTCTTTTAAATTTTCAGCCTGTGTACTGATTCTAATTTCCAACTCCTCCTGTACTTTTCCTAATTTTCTGTCTACATCTGCAATAATCTCTTTAGCCTTTTCTTCCATCACCCCCCTGATCTCACCTCTAATCAGTTCGAATTTGTCACTCATTTCCCTGCTGTTTTGTTCTAATTTAGCATTTAAAGTTTCAGTACTCTCTCTATATTCCTTACTGTTTTGTTCTAATCTGGCATTGTTTTGTTCCAGTTTAGCATTTAAAGTTTCAGTACTCTCTCTATTTTCCTTACTGTTTTGTTCTAATCTGGCGTTGTTTTGTTCCAGTTTAGCATTTAAAGTTTCAGTACTCTCTCTATTTTCCTTACTGTTTTGTTCTAATCTGGCGTTTAAAGTTTCATTACTCTCTCTATTTTCCCTACTGTTTTGTTCTAATTTAGCATTTAAGGCATCTGTACTTTCTTTATTTTCCCTACTGTTTTGTTCTAATTTAGCGTTGTTTTGTTCCAGTTTAGCATTTAAAGCATCACTACTAACTTTGTTCTGATACATGAACTCGAGAAGTAAAGTTTTTAATTCTGGTTGGCCGCCTACACTCCCTGTTTCAGTATCGGGATTTACCTCCGCTACCCCGGTACTACCATCACTCGACATACTGCTCGTATTATCACTCTCCAGTTGATGACCACTACGTAACCTCATCTGTCTTTCTTTCTCATCCCCCATAATGATATACACTGATAAAGACAAATAACCCCCAAAATACAGGCACAGAAATATATACCCTTCTCCTTCCACAAATGTTATTAGGTTTTCAGCCCCAAGTTGTCGGCGACAAATGAAACGTTTTGGCTGCCCCTAACGTTGGGAGATAATGTAATTGCTTACCTTTGCCTAAGCTATGTTGTTTTAATGGGCGCCAAGACCTCAATGCAATGCTGAAATCTAAATTTGTATTTAACAACGTCTAGCTCTGGTAGAACACCGTCAAGAATCTATTCACTCAGATCGTGGTATGATTTGATCATTAACCCAACAAACAATTGTATCAGGAGAAGGAATTGGTCTATATCTATTGCTACCTACTGAAAGCAAAGATTGCATTGTAAAAGAAATGAATTTATTATATAAAACAAGTATAGCAAAATTAATAATAATAATAAGTACAAAATTTAAATTGGAGCGTTGTGATTTGAATATTACCGATAGAAAATTACGTGAAAACGGAGTCTGATAAATTGATTTTACTCTTATTTCCAAGCTATGAAGTTACTGAATTATGAAATATAAAACAAAGAAAAATGAGAGATTGCGTATTTATGCGTCATTTGCGCTTACCATTGGAAATTGCCAAGGCATTTCCCTCGTACTTGCTGATGCTGGGTGCTTCCCACAGTCTCCTGGACGTCGTCATCTCCGTCGAAATGTATGATGTTCTGGTAGATTAGATAATTCTATGGTCCGTACATCGGACCCAAACGCTCGTACAACCAAGTTTTACAAAAGTTCGTCGCTAACTCCACTGAACATCGGAGCGACACGCACTTGCGACCGTACTCTGCAAGTGTTTCACAGATTGTCCATGTTTCACGGCGCGTCGAACGATATATCCACACGCCGGCTCCACACTCTTCAGTCCCAACTAGCTTACGTCGTCTCCCCTGATTGGCTGAGCACGCCGCTAGTTCCCCTCCTCTGCCTCATTACACTCGGCGCGCGAGAGTTCCGTTTCAACAATTCGCCTTTTCTAGACCTTGCGACCCAGCCTTGCGTAATACTTCTCGACAGGAATCAGCTTGTATTCGAATTCCCAGTGAGTCATCTCTCTCAAATACCCTAACTGACAAAACTCCGTAAAATTCCGTAATCAGATAATTTTCTATGATATCGTCGTTCGTAATAATTTGCTTGATAGCGTTTTCTAAGACATAGAAAACCTATCTGAATGCTAATAATTTTTATAAAATGCTCCGAAAATACCTTAATAATAATTATAATAAATTAATAATAATAATAAATTAACATGAAAAATTCTCTTGGCTGAACAATTTGCCGCGTAAATAAATACAGAATGGCTTCCTACTGACTTATGCCAGTTGCATAAAAACCCCTCGAAAAACACGTTACACTGTATTTTGGGGGTTATTTGTCTTAATCAGTGTATATCATTATGGGGGATGAGAAAGAAAGACAGATGAGGTTACGTAGTGGTCATCAACTGGAGAGTGATGATACGAGCAGTATGTCGAGTGATGGTAGTACCGGGGTAGCGGAGGTAAATCCCGATACTGAAACAGGGAGTGTAGGCGGCCAACCAGAATTAAAAACTTTACTTCTCGAGTTCATGTATCAGAACAAAGTTAGTAGTGATGCTTTAAATGCTAAACTGGAACAAAACAACGCTAAATTAGAACAAAACAGTAGGGAAAATAAAGAAAGTACAGATGCCTTAAATGCTAAATTAGAACAAAACAGTAGGGAAAATAGAGAGAGTAATGAAACTTTAAACGCCAGATTAGAACAAAACAGTAAGGAAAATAGAGAGAGTACTGAAACTTTAAATGCTAAACTGGAACAAAACAACGCCAGATTAGAACAAAACAGTAAGGAAAATAGAGAGAGTACTGAAACTTTAACTGCTAAACTGGAACAAAACAATGCCAGATTAGAACAAAACAGTAAGGAATATAGAGAGAGTACTGAAACTTTAAATGCTAAATTAGAACAAAACAGCAGGGAAATGAGTGACAAATTCGAACTGATTAGAGGTGAGATCAGGGGGGTGATGGAAGAAAAGGCTAAAGAGATTATTGCAGATGTAGACAGAAAATTAGGAAAAGTACAGGAGGAGTTGGAAATTAGAATCAGTACACAGGCTGAAAATTTAAAAGAACTAGTGCAACTGGAAACACAGCAGGTCAAAAAGCAATTGGGGGGAGAAATTGACAAAATTCAGGTAGCAACTAAAGAGGTTAAGGAACAGCTGGGGGGTAGAATTGAGAAAGTCCACTCGCAAATAGTTGCAGAAGTAAATGATTTAAGAGAGAGTAATAGAGAGAGCATTAGCAAGATTGAGGAGAAACAAGCAAAGCTATATGATAAAGTAGAAGAATCAGAAGGAAACATTAAATTGACAGTACAGGGTCTTTCATATAAAGTAAGAACGGCGAGCGGCGGTTTTGTCATTCGCTGCTGAAGCCGGCTTCGCCGAGCTTGTGACGCACCATGGCCCACTGCTGTAGTATTGAAAGCGCGCGCATGGTACAAACTTGACCTTGCAATAAGCGTGCAGGTGTTGTCAGTCGCCAGTCTGAACCACAGCTGCTAACATGTTGAGACAGTTATCATTGCAACATCGTATTTTTGTATGTAAAATTTATTTTAATTACGATTCGGCTCGGCGGGTATGTGATGCATTTGTTCAGCAATTTCCTGATGAAGTGCCACCTTCACTAGCACAGATTCACGTAATTGTAAATAACTTTGACACTACTGGTTCAGTGCTCAATAAAAAACACAAAATAAAAAATCAGAAAAAATACAGTGGCATGACTCACTCGCGTCAGCCAAAATGTGGTTACCAGATACAATGCCTCTATAACCCAGGAAGGACGACACTTGCAGCAACTTTTATAAGGTAATATTTCATAGAGGATTGTACTCACGCTTAGAGCAGGGGGCCACGGCTCACCACAAGCTCGGTCAAGGCCACCACACTAGCGGATAACAAACCCGCCGCTTGGCGTTCTTACTTTATATGAAAGACCCTGTAAACAGTATTGAGAGGAAGGCTGAGGAGAAAATCGCAGAATTAGAATTAAAATTAAAAGCTAGGATCAGGCAAGAAAATAGTCAGAATAGGCCAGTTTTTGTGAATAGCACACACAGGGAGGTAGAACTGGGTAAGTTCAGCAATCGACAGGGGTGCCCAATGGAGTTCATGAACACTATAGAAAATAAATTTGGGGAGAGGTTGGAAAATGGTAGTATTGAGTGGTGCCAGGTAGTTGAAATTTTAGAACAAGTGTTTGTGGGGGAAACGAGGAATTGGTTTGCTGTCTACAGAGACAAGTTTACTGATATCAATGATTTTAAAATGAAATTCTGTGAAAAGTTCTGGAATGAGGTTATTCAGTCGCAGCATCGTGAGGGAGTAGTGTGTGGTAAATATAACCCTAAAGGAAGCTCCACCATGACCGAATACTTTTTAGGGCAGGTATTAGTGTGTAAATATCTGGATGGCTTGAAGGAGGAAAGTGATGTGGTGAGGTTGCTACTTAGGCACTTTCCCTATAGGATCAAGGAGGCTGCTTGTATCCAGAATGTAAAGACTATATCACAAGTAGAAAATTTGTTAAGCACATTTGATGCACTAGGGAGAGGGGGTTATGAGGACAATTTCAATCGGAACCAGGGTAATAATAATAATAGACCTAATGAAGCCAGGCATCAAGAAGTTCAAGGGAACGGTGGCGAAGGGGCCAACGCTCAAAATAGAAATAATAGTAATCAGCTAAATCAGAACAGAGGAAATGGCTATGGTAATCAGTATCAAGGGAGGAATAATGATTTCAGGGGAAATCAAGGGAGGAACAATGATTACAGGGGAAATCAAGGGAGAAACAATGATTTCAGGGGAAATCAAGGGAGAAATTATAATGACAATAATTACAACCAGAATAGGGGTCAAGGAAGAGGACAGCCTAGTGGTAGTAATATACAGCCAAACAATGACAACATAGCCCAGAACAACCAGACCAGTTTAGTAGTTAGTAGTACTACGGCCAGCTGTAGCGGTTCTTTAAACGCGAACCAGGCTGCGAAGTAAGGTCAGAATCTCAGTCTGTAGCATGCCCTGTCCATACAATTATACAGGAACCCTATGACCTAAATGTAAGAAATGAATTATTACATGAACTAAATGATGAAGGTATTATTCAGGAAGTGGTTAGTAAGAGCTCCATAGTTAAATTTAACGTGTCCGAGGCGTACACAGATGTTTTAATTGATAGTGGTTGTATGAAGAGTTGCATAAGTAGTGCATTTTATGATAAAATGAAAGGAACTGGAGTAAATTTTGAGGAGATGCCAATTAAAAGCACTTTTGTTATCACAGCTGTTGGGAAGAGGTCTAAAGTAATTTCTAAGCAAGCTTTAGTAGACATTAAAATTAATAATCATGTAGAGAAGCAGATTTGCCTTGTAATTCCAAATTTAGTATTCAGTGTTATCTTGGGTTCAGAGTGGCTAAGTAGAGTGTCTGGTAACTTATGTTATGATGTAGGGAGTTTGAAATTTAAATGGGGAGATTCTGAAGTAGAAGTAGCGTTCAATGACCATATTCAGAGGAGTAGTATTGTAGGTGTGATGTGTACTTTAAATGAGATATCGCCAGCCGTAGAGCGGGGTTCTCCATGTTTTGTGGGCAGTGTGATTACGAACGGAAGTCTAGAGGACTCGTTACGTGAGGCTGCATTTCAGGGAAATATAGAGGATGAACAGTGTGTTCGGCTCTATGATGTGTTATGGTGTAATAGGAGAGTGTTTGAGGATCGCATTGGTATGGCCAATTGCTATACACATTCATTGAACGTTATTGATAGGTCAGTATTCACAGGACATAGATATCCTGTACCTTTCGCTTATCAGAGTGCAGTTGAGGCACAAATTAATCAGATGCTTGAAGATGGGATTATTGAGCACTCTAACAGTCCGTATGTTAATTCTTTGATCACGGTACCCAAAACCGACGGCACAGTTCGTATTTGTTTAGACGCTCGTTTGGTTAACAGTAGAATTAGTTCAGATCAGCTGAAATCTATGTCAATAGAGGAATTAATGCAAACATTTGAGGGGAAGAAGTATTTCACTTGTGTAGATTTGAGTTCCAGTTTTTGGCAAGTGCCACTTATGTACGAAGATAGACCATTTACAGCTTTTAGTCATAAATATAACCTTTATCAATTTTGTAGAACACCTTATGGGTTAAAGAGTAGTTCAGCAGCTTTAATTAGGGCTTTAAACATCGCATTAGGGGATGACACAGGAGAGTTTGTAACCATTTACATAGATGATATGGTAATTAGTTCACGCAGTTTTGAGGAGCATCTACGTCATTTAGATATAGTTTTTCAGAAGTTAGATCAGGCAGGGTTCACTTTGAAGCTGTCTAAGTCGTCATTCTGTCAGTCAGAAGTGACATTTTTAGGTCATAGAGTGTCGAGTAGAGGTGTAACACCAGAAGAAAGTAGGGTTAATAAGATACTTAACGCAGAGGTGCCACAGAATGTTAAACAGTTAAAAACTTACCTGGGAATTTGCAACTTTTTCAGGAGGTTCGTTCTTAAATACTCAGGGTTGGTAGAACCATTCAGGGAATTGCTTAAAAGTGGGACTCGGTGGAGATGGGCGTCCAAGCATGATCAGGCTTTTAGAGCGCTGAAGGAAGGTTTTGAGAAAGCTGTAGTGCTGAAATATCCTTTAAAAGATAAGGAATATGTGGTTATGACAGATGCTTCACATATAGGCATTGCTGGAGTATTATGTCAGAGAGATGATGAGGGTAATCTGTGCATTGTATCTTTAGCCTCGCGAGGACTGACAGCAGCAGAGAAAAGATACACGATTACTGAGTTAGAGCTTTTAGGTATTGTTTTCAGTTTAGGGAAATTTAGAATGTATTTAGTAGGGGGGAAATTTGAGATCCACACAGATCACCATGCATTACTGTATATGAGGACTTGTAAACTCAGTTCTAACAGAGTTAGTAGGTGGATTCTTGCTCTGCAGGAATACGAATTCACAGTAAAATATATTAAAGGTAAAGATAACATTCTTGCAGACATGCTATCGAGGGACACTAATTTATGTAGGGATTATCCTGTGGTTAAAGCAGAGGACGGTATTTTAATATGTGCATGTGTGGACAGTAGCAACAGGGCATCGTTACAGACACTGAGAAATATGCTAGTGGAGCAACGTGATGACGTTCATTTAAAGGGAGCCACTTGCAAGGTTGGAAGCAGGTGACGCAGAAACATTTATAGTTTCCAAACGTATTGGCAAAACAGCATATGTGCTGGAGAATAGTGAGGGAAACAGATTATACGGGACGTATAATATACATAGTCTCCGAAAGTATGTGTCATAAAGTAAGGATGTTTAGCTGGCGAGCCAGCCTATCAAATGAGTAAGTGTGGTATTTGGTGCGTGGGAGGAGATGGTCTTCCAGGCAGGCGTATCAGAAGTCACACAGGGGGGTAGTATGTAAGTAAATGAGAGTTTTTAAGGTACAGGGAAATATGACGGGATTGTCGGATGCTGTTGAGCACTAAATTGTCTCGATGCACCAAGGCCATTTTGGCAGCGCTGATGGGTTCCCATTTATCTCCAAGAGATGGGGGAGCGCTTGTATAGGGCTTGTTAGCTTAAGGCGTCCACGAGATAAAAGATGGGCCATCAGAATGCGAGACAGTCCTTCATGAAACTCATACATATCAGCACACGTGATTTCTGTTTACGGCCTCGCCATGTAAGATTTGTAAGTGTGTAATTTAAGATAATTTGTACAATGGTATTATTTGTGTGAGGAGAAATGGTCTGTGTTGAGAACTAGTATTAAGTAGAATAGGGTTAACGGGAACTTAACAAGACAGGGCGATTACGGCACAGAAATATTTGGTGTTATATGTAATGCGCATTTACTGTTTTTTTTTTCAGAAGTCAATATTAATTTAATCTACTTTAAAGAGAGATTAAGTATTATGGTCACGAGGCGCTGCCACAATAGTGTGATCGTGTGCTCAGTGATAAGTGGAATTAAATGTCACCATAAGGAAGGGACCTCCAGTGAAATTAGGAAGTTCTATGGTGATATAAATATATCAGAACACCTTCAATGCATGTGATATGACATCATAAATACATAGTGCTCACACATTAATTATGTCTATTTCTCCAACATAGAGAAATTTGAGAGGCGGAAATATCCGTGGAACACTATTCCATATGTAAAACATTGGACTGGTTGCAAAGTGCAATCCATAGTGACAACAAACTTTGACGCAAAGTGCGTGAAGAAAAAATATGAGTGTATATATCTGTAATTTAGGGTGATTTCATTTATGTAATATGTATTTTGGATGGGGTTTATTAACGTGTCTGGGATAATCGGATAATGGACCGTCGTCACGGTAAATCATCCGATGATCCGAGGCGAATATGTAACGTGTTTTTCGAGGGGTTTTTATGCAACTGGCATAAGTCAGTAGGAAGCCATTCTATATTTATTTACGCGGCAAATTGTTCAGCCAAGATAATTTTTCATGTTAATTTATTATTATTATTAATTTATTATAATTATTATTAAGGTATTTTCGGAGCATTTTATAAAAATTATTAGCATTCAGATAGGTTTTCTATGTCTTAGAAAACGCTATCAAGCAAATTATTACGAACGACAATATCATAGAAAATTATGTGATTACGGAATTTTACGGAGTTTTCGTCAGTTAGGGTATATCGAGAGACGTGACTCACTGGGAATTCAAGTACACGCTGAATCTTGTCGGGAAGTATTACGCAAGGCTGGGTCGCAAGGTCTAGAAAAGGCGAATTGTTGAAACGGAACTCTCGCGCGCCGAGTGTAATGAGGCAGAGGAGGGGAACTAGCGGCGTGCTCAACCAATCAGTGAGGACCACGCAAGCTGAAGCCGACTGAAGAGTGGGGAGGCGGCGTGTGGATATATCGTTCGACGCGCCGTGAGACGAGGACAATCTGTGAAACACTTGCAGAGTACGGTTGCAAGTGCGTGTCGCTCCGATGTTCAGTGGAGTTGAAGACTAACTTTTGCAAAACTTAACCAGTGCGGTTGTACGAGTGTTTGGGTCCGAGGTACGGACCATAGAATTATCTAATCTACCAGAATATCATCAAATTTCGACGGAGATGACGACGTCCAGGAGACTGTGGGAAGCACACAGCATCAGCAAGTACGAGGGAAATGCCTTGGCAATTTCCAATGGTAAGCGCAAATGACGCAGAAATACGCAATCTCTCATTTTTCTTTGTTTTACATTTCATATTTCAGTAACTTCATAGCTTGGAAATAAGAGTAAAATCAATTTATCAGACTCCGTTTTCACGTAATTTTCTATCGGTAATATTAAAATCGCAACGCTCCAATTTAAATTTTATACTTATTATTATTAATTTTGCTATACTTGTTTTATATAATAAATTCATTTCTTTTACAATGCAATCTTTGCTTTCAGTAGGTAGCAATAGATATAGACCAATTCCTTCTCCTGATACAATTGTTTGTTGGGTTAATGATCAAATCATACCACGATCTGAGTGAATAGATTCTTGACGGTGTTCTACCAGAGCTAGACGTTGTTAAATACAAATTTAGATTTCAGCATTGCATTGAGGTCTTGGCGCCCATTAAAACAACATAGCTTAGGCAAAGGTAAACAATTACATTATCTCCCAACGTTAGGGGCAGCCAAAACGTTTCAGCTTGACAGCTGCGCCATCACGTCCCCGGGCTAAGATGTGCGAAAATAACACAGCACATGGGTGTTTATTCATCTTGAAATACATAGCAGTTGAAAGGTTAAGCAACTATTTTATACAAAAGTAATAGAAACGTAATAATGCATCACTTGTAGCTGCAACAGAGTTGCTTGTCACACAAAGTAAATGTAACGGTAACTTTGTTATTATTTTTGGTAAGTAACGATAACTGTAACGCAGCCTAGTTAATTGAAGTAACTTAGCCAACCCTGCCATATACGATCTTACTTTGGCACTTAACAGCAGCACAATGTTATAAACAGTATAGCATCTTGCATCTTGCAGCTAACTGGAGTTTGATGTGGAAGTTAGAGAAACTCTTGTGCTGGGTAGCAGTACTAATTAAGACACTGTCATGCCAACCATTGCCCACAAAATATGTTGTTCGCCATCACCTCAGTGTTTGGCAATACATTGGTCTCCCCTACAAAGGAGAGATGTTTTAGATGTGAGGAAAGAAAGGGCTGAACTGAGGGATAGGGAATACGACCTGTGGTGTCAGCTGAAACAGAAAATAATAAATATTAATGTTATTTGGTTTACGTCCAATTTAACTACTGAGGCTTTTCGATGTGCCGGGATGCCATAATTTGGCCCTGAAGGGGATCGTTAACGTTCCTGTAAATCTTCTGACACAGCACCCTCACATGCCGACTGACTGTGCCAGGATTTAATCCTACAACCTTGGGCAAGCAGGCGAGAATGTTACTGCTGCACCATGCAGCCAGTTGAAATAGAAAAGTAAGGGTAATCTTGTTTAAGGAGTGGATATACCATCACAAGGGACTAACTTGCTCGGAGTGGAGAGATGGAATTAAGATGGCTGTAATGTAGCAGCAGTTCGGGCTGTCCTGGGTAGAAGCCAGGAAAATAACTGTTAAGATGAGATAGAAACTTTAGGTCATGGCCTTGGATTATGTCATAGAGACACATTATGCAATACAAAACACTATTTTATCGGACCTACCATCGCCAATGCTCTCGACGAAACCGTTTTCATCAGAGAGGTTCAGCGATTAGCATACTGACACCGTCTTCCACTGCTTACATCCTTGTGAAGATGGAATCTCACTTACCTCAGCCTCAAGAGAAGAGAAGTAAGCCATATATCAACCATCAGTACCCTACTACATGGCTCAATATAAGCTTCAGGAAACTGAAGTAGGATCAGTTTCATGATAGAGGTCCGAGGCAGCATTTCAACTTTGTTCGTTGACGTGTGGCAAAAACTGGGATCCCGTAACTCCACCCATTCTCATCAATTGCCATCTTATACCACCATTTATCTGGTAGTTTAACATCAACTTATTTTATAAATCACACTGATTTCTTTTATTTTATAAAAGAATCTTATATAACTTATTAAATCATAGAAGTGTGTTAATGTTTGTCTCTAATGGAAGCTTGTACCTAAGGAAATAATAAATTGGGTTATGACAAAGTAAAAGTGCTTACGTTTGTTAAATGTCCAGCTGCAACTGCAATGAACTTGGGTAGTTCAAGCTCTTCATCAAATCTGCCAAGGTTGAGCATCTCAGTGAGGGCATTCTCATTGAGGCACAGTCCTTTCCACTTGTCATACAGGAGGTCTTCATTTATGAAAGTTTGGTCTTTAAACTGTGGAGGAAAAAAAAAAATTAATTACAATCATTAATAGTTTTAGTTTCTTATCCTCACATTATGTGATGTGAGGTATTTCCACATGTAGCATTCCTTGCATGAACCTATGGCAACATGAAAATTTCCAAATGCAAAATAACTTTGTAGGTTGGTTGGTACCTCAGTTTAGGGGTTGCGACAAGGCGGTCATGTAGCCCCGTTTACTTTGGGTGTGTGTAAAATCTGTCTGATAACCAGTGTTAATTGTGATGGCTGTATTAGTGTGTGTTATCTGTAATTCAGGTAAGGACTGCAGACGATCAATTTCAAGTAGTAGTTCTTACTTTTGCTACCAAACGCTACCATCAAAGACACCTAGCTGTGAACTTGGCTACTAAATGCCACTGTAACCAGCATCTGGCGACGAACATTGGCACTTATTATTATTGTTTTAAGAGGCGGAACTACGAGGTCATCTGCCCCTCGTTGGAGCTTAGAGCATTAATCAAATCTAACCCACAAATTTTGCTTCACACAAGTGTAGTTAGTGGAAGGTTATTTAACATGCCATAAATCTATGACATGGACCTGCCGGCTTTACTTCCCCTCTGAAGGAAGGCAAATTGAGGGATTTTTAACGCTCTTAAAAATCTGACGATTTCGGCCGGGTTTGAACCCCCGATCTTAGGCATAGAAGCTCAGCAAGCCACCGAAGCCACCGAAGCCACCATAACTTTGTAGAAAGTAGTACTGTATATTTATTCTTTCCTAAGAAGATTGTGAGTTGTTCCAACAGTTGCATTTAGGTTTTATGCTGATCATTTTGGAGTATCACAAACCAACTCTTTAGTTAATTAGATAGTTATTGTGGTTTTAAGGTGCATAACAGAAAGGTGTGGCTAGAAGTATAATAGGTTTCCAAAGTTTTCGACCAGTTCTGCAATAGGTTATGAATATTCTCAAATGGGACTATGATGTAATTTCCGTTTGATCAGATAAATTATCAATTAATATGATAAAATTGGTCCGGCCAGATCAAACATAAAATGCCAGCGTTTTGCCCCAGTGTGCCTTTGGGCTCGTCAGTTGGTACAGACACACTTCACCAATACGCATGGCTAGCACATACTGGGAAGGCCATCACAAGACACAAAATACAAGTAGTATTGACTTCACGAGTGATGCCAATGTGCTACGGAAGTCAAGCTCCATTTCATAAAACAAAAACCTTACCTTGGCAATCCAAATAGGTTATATGGAGCTTGACTTCCGTAGAACATTGGCATCACTCGTGACGTCAATACTACTTGTATTTTGTGTCTTGTGATGGCCTTCCCAGTATGTGCTAGCCATGCATATTGGTGAGGTGTGTCTGTACCAACTGACGAGCCCAACGGCACACTGGGGCGAAACGCTGGCATTTTATGTTTGATCTGGCCGGACCAATTTTATCATATTACTGTAATTGATAAACAGTTCTGCAATGCCAAGAATTATTAAAAGATTGAAACCCTTCTTACATTTTTTGATCATTTGTTATGGTAGTAGGTTTTCTTTGTCATTTCAGACAGTAATACTTCTCCTGAACAAGTGTTCATTTTTACCTTCCATTAATAGAAAGATTGATGATGATTATGATTGTTGCTTTAAGAAGTCTAACATATGGGTTATCGGCCCCTAATGGTTTGGGTGATTGTGAAAATGTAAATGAAATGAAACTATAACTAAAACTAACTACATAGATAGTAGAAGAGGAAATGGAAAACAAAAATAAGAATAAGGGAAACAAAAGACAGATGGAAAGGAAATGCCCTAAATCCTCGAAGAATGAGAATTAAGGGACTTGGAAGAAAGGCGAGCCAGGAAAGGCAGATAGGAGAGGTAAAGAGGAGAAGGACTGCCCCAAAGTCAATGGAAGAAGGAGAAAAACCGGACCCAGCTCAGGAAGCCCTCGGGGTCGCCAATGCCCGAACTCACCAGACGTGAGCCCTTGAGGGTGTAGCACTATCCAAGGTGCACCATAAGTGATGGGGCTACACACACCCTGCCTCCTTGAGGGACTTGTGCAGAAGGCAGGAGATACAATGAAAAGAAAATAAGAGGTCTGACCCCTCGAAGCATGAGGGATAAGAAAAGATGAGACAATGGTCAATTAAGGCAGGAAAGTGAATGACTACCTAGGCCTTGGATACCCTAATACCGACGGGGTTGGAAAAGAACAAGAGTTGACCAAGGGAGGTCGAGAGGAAAGATAACAGAGAGGAGCCCGGCACAAGTAAGTGGAAGCAATGCCGGATTCAGCTGGAGTCCCGTGGTCGCCAACCCGCGTCCCACAAGATGTGAGCCCCTGGGGGGGGGGGGGTTAATAGAAAGACTGGAACCATTAGAGAGTCAATGAAATGAATGCAGCTGGTGAAAATTGGAAAGGGCATATAAACCAAAAACATAAACAAAAGACAAAAACAAAACAAAAAACAGACACAAATCCAAAAACAAACATAAAACTTAATTTTAAAAAAGAACAGAGAAATAAAGAAGGAAAATAAATTCTGTCTGACAAAGGGTTAAGTTAAGTGGACCTACAGTAAATTCGCATCATTATAGATCCTTTGCACTAAATCTGATCAGATAAAAATGTGAATAAACTGAAGTGATTTTTTATTTTATTTTTGGAAGTAGAGATCATGTTAATTTGAAATATTAAGCATGAAGTGTTAAAACATAGTACAAGTAACGATGCATTGTATGTTATTAGCATGTACTTGAACTGTAATTTTATAGAATTAATATGTGCATTTAATGTTATTTTCCTTGGACTCCCCACCACTTTAATCTATGAGCGCCACTGGAGGGAGGTAATTAGGGCATGGATAACACACCAAAAAAAAAGTACTTATGAATGCATGTCCTTATTGATATTCAACTTCTACTAATGAGGCTCAAAAATATGCAAAATAATATGAATAAACTTCACCTGTTTAAGCAAAATCTTGAGGTAACCAGGAGTAAGGCCTGAAGGTAGCTCCACTGTAGGATATTCAAGTCTCACTTTAACTGGAGGTTCTTCACCACTGGCCATTGCACGAAAGTAGGCCACTGACCAACGCAGGAGATCATACGGCTGTGTACGAATGGCTGCTTTAGCATACTGCTTCAAAATATAAGGAAATGTAGGTGGGATATGTATCTGCTCCGAACAGTACATCTGCTCTACCAGGTCTGGCATTGTTGCGGATGGTGGTTTCTATTTTTCACATGCGAACCACAGAGGATCTGCAAAAAGATACACGGCATGTACCAGTATTATGCAGGGTAATCTGAAACTTACTACAGGAACAAAAATATGGAGGTGACAGAAAAAGGAGCATAAATGCTATCAACATATGTCTGGAAATGGATATTTATCATGGTAGTTAGCAATGCTGCAATGCATATAATGTTGGGTCATAGGAATATTCATGTTGGGAATTTCTTATTATAGTGAAGTAGAAGTGCAGCAGTCCAGTATTCATACACTGAAGAAAATGGAAATTGCAACACCATGAAGGCATTGGTCATTTGTATTGATTTTCAAGATATGGAACGATGCCATGTAGGTATGTAAACGATCAAAGTTTCAGACCCATTGGATTGTTGCTACAGGTCTCCTCACGTGATTGGTCGCGGAGGAATCAACTCCAGTATACGGACTCTGGTGTAGCGTAGTTGACTTGCAGTCTGTGCAGTGAAGTGTTTCCCGTCAAACATGCCTCGACGACAGAGAAGAGCACGCTATCAACAACTGTCACCATTTGAGAGGGCTCAGATAATTGGGCTGTGTGAGGCTGGATTATCGCTAAGGACTGTCGCTGCACGTGTTGTCCGACAGGTATCTAAGGTACAACGTGTATGGCAGCAGTGGTCAAATGAAGGTACCCACACTCGTAGACCTGGCACAGGCCCAGCGCGACAGATGACTGTGAGAGAGGATCGCCGCATCATTCGGATGGCCCGGATGGAACCCCATGTAACAGCAGCACACATTCGAGCAGCTGTGGCACCCCACGTTACACAACAAACAGTTGGTAATCGCCTGCGTGCAGCTGGCTTACGATCCCGTGTCCCTGCAGAAGGTGTTCCATTGACCCCACAACAGCGACGTGTGAGGCTGGCCTGGTGTCGAGAACGATCGACGTGGGTCGACGAATGGCATAGGGTCGTCTTTAGTGATGAATCGCGCTTCTGTCTTGCCCGCAGTGATCGCCGGAATCCTGTGCGCCGACGTACCGGGGTGAGGGGCCGCCCAGACCTTATTGTCGAGAGGCACACAGGGCCAACACCAAGTATTATGGTCTGGGGAGCTATTGGCTTTAATGAGAAATCACAATTAGTGCTTGTTGAGGGCACTATGACTGTTCGACAGTACTTTGATAGGGTACTCAATCCAGTGGTTGTCCCTATGATGGCGAACATTGCTAATGGGATGTTTCAGCAGGACAATGCCCGGGTTCACACTGCACGCATCTCCAGAGAAGCTCTCCACGACATCACAACCTTAGAATGGCCCGCCAGATCCCCGGACTGCAGTCCTATTGAGCATGTGTGGGACATGATGGGTCGACAACTGGCCAACTGTCCTCAGCCACCCACAACTCTGGAACAACTGACTCGTGCAGTGCAGCAAGCATGGGCCACAATTCCTCAGGAAGCGATCCAGGGCCTTATTGACTCCATGCCTCGCCGAATTCATCAATGTATTGCAGCTCGTGGTGGGCACATCCTGTATTGATTATTGTCCAAACTTGTGGTCAGAGGGACCTGAAAGTGTAATCATCGAATCACAACCGAACACTCGTCCTGCATGTTCAATTGCAGCAATGTAGCACCACTCCTTCTGGGTGTTGCAATTTCCATTTTCTTCAGTGTATTAGGAATAAGCCAAGATGGTATTCATACACAGACAAACACATAAGAATGGTCAAGAGGCTGCATAGATTTACTGATTGTGAGAGCAAATCCTAAAACTTTTGCAACCATTCTTAGGTGTTTATATGAGGAAGTGTCATACATGGAGGATGGCCATTCAATTGCAGATTTACTATTCACTTTTGGACATGTGATCTGTTCCTTTTCCATTCAGAAATCACCTCCTGAAGTTTGTTCCTTTAGTTAAAGTTCATCCTATAGAATACTAACACTGGACACTTCCTACTAAAACAGGCAATATCCATGTAGTGGCCATTATCTACGAGATTTAGTTAAGTTGAAAAATACCTTTAGTCATATTACTAATCTAGATACAATAAAATGGGTTAATTATACACCAATAATTGTTATTCCCCACCCAATTTAATTGGGAACATTTATGTGTTGACCAACTGAGGAGCGATTCCTTTATAGCTCATTGGATTTGGCTTGTGAGAACTTGGCTACAAGCTGTAGGAGCACATATTAGCACTGACTTATAGTTGGACTAGCAACATTTACAGATATCATTTCTGTTTTCCCCAAACATATTCTTTTAATGAAAATGACTGCTATGAAACAGCAATGCATCTATGTAAGGCTCATTATTTGTAGTATAAGAGAGTTAAAATGTGCAGTAAGATCGACATGTATACCACAAGCTGAAAGTATTCCTTGACCATTGATTACAGTGAGAGCCTTCCCTATATAACGAAGTCTCGGATGCGCCGCGTGACGGCCGGGGCACTGCTGCTAGCCGCCTGTTGAGCAGGGCACTGACGCTAGCACCAGCGTAGCACCCAATTAGTTTGGAAGCTTTTAGTTTTACGTGACCGTTAATTATGCGATCATGAGCCACGGGACCTTTTTTTACGTGGAATCCGAACCACAGGACATGGCATTTCACTTCGAAAATTTCACATGCATTGACCGGGAATCGAACCCCCAATTAGTTTAACCCTTTGTTAGTCGCTCATGGGTCTGGCATACCCATGGATCCTTTTAGTTTTAATATCAAGCCAACAGTTCAAGTTGTGATCTTATCGTCTTGGGACATCTTACACCATACCTTAGTAAGCATTTTCCTGGAGCTGTGAAATGACGAACCTAAATATAACTCCACACGTGTAACTTTTTTCGGCTGCTTTATCATGTAGGACTGCTAGCCCCAGCGCGCCCAACGATGTAACATTCTGTCAGTGAGCCATGAGTGAGTTGCAGTTGTGCTGTTAGAGCGATTATTTGGTTTGATACATTGCTTTAGTAAATGTAAGTAAAGAGATATACGACTCATGAAAACCTAAGGATGTACGAGGGGCATATTGTTTTACACTTTATTTGTACGTCTGGGTATGGTTCACATTTCACTTTTGAAGGTGGTGACGTGTAACTAGTGTCTTGTTCCACTGTTTGGTAGCAGCACGCGCTCAGGGGCCATCAAATGCACTCGTCATAGCCATTTCATAATAACACTGTCAGCATAGGAGCAGAGAATATAGATACCAACTGTCAGGGACAGTGCTATATGACTTGGTTCCTATGGAAGGCATGACCACTGCAGAAATTCATCGGCGCTTGGTGGCAGTCTGTGGAGAACATGCGCCATCACGGAAAACAGTTGACAACTGAGTGGAAGGTTGGAAAACAGGGCGCACATCGGTGGACATGGGAACCAGTTCTGGAAGGAATGTGACAGTGTCAACACCAGCCAACATTGCCTGGGTCGAACAGGCCATCCAAGGAAACAAATGCATCACATTTACGAAAATGGAGTCAGCCACGGGAATTAGCCGTAACACCCTGCAACGGATCGTGCACACCCACTTACAGTTGGGGAAGGTGTCAGCCAGGCGGGTGCATAGACTGTCTGCAGACCAAAAACAAAGGCGTGTGGACATGTGCAGAGAACTTTCGCAACACCATGATCAAGATCCAGCCGACTTCATGGCTAGGCTTGTGACTGGTGATGAGACATGGCTCCATTACCGTGAGCCACAAATGAAACAACAATCGATGCAATGGAAGCATAGGGGCAGTCCACCGCCAAAGAAATGTCAAACAGTGCCATCAGTTGGCAAGCGAATGGCGCCAGGGCATCATCCTCATTGACTGGCTGGAATTGGGGACCACGATTAACAGTGCAGCATATGTGGCAACCCTTAGGTGCTTACGTCGTGCCATTCAAACTAAGTGGCGAGGAAAATGGGCAAAGGGTGTGTTTCTGCAACATGACAATGCCCGCCCCCGCACTAGCTGAGAGACCACCGCTGCCATTGATCAAATGGGATTCACGGTGCTGCCATATCCACCATACTCTCCCGACTTGGCACCAAGTGATTATCACCTGTTCGGGAACATGAAGAAACCTCTGCGTGAATTTTGCAGAACTGGACACAGTTGCAAAGGCATGGGTAAGCAGCACTCCAAAAGAATGGTTTCAGAAAGGTCTGGAAAGACTGACACATCGATGGCAAAAGTGCATAAAGTTACAAGGAGATTAAGTTGAGAAAGTGAAGAACTGATTGGTAATGTACTTCATTTGGGTAGAAGAAAAAGTGTAAAACAATATAGTACGCCCTTCGTAGATGTCGCCTTCTGCTGGAAGAAAATGAATCGCTAGTTGATGATAATTTCAAAGAAATTGGTGACTCTGATACTGAAGACAAAGTTGAAACAAGATCTGAAGACTCGGATACTGATCGTGAAATTGATTAGGAGGGCGGTATTAGAAGCAAAGAATTGGATAGCCGTTTATATTTTATTGGTAAGTAGGCCATAATTATTATTATTATTGTGATTATATATCCGCCTCGTTGCGTAGTGGCTAGCATTCTTGGCTGTCACCATGGAGGCCCGGGTTCGATTCTCAGCTCGGCAAAGAAATTTAATTCTGGTTTGAGGGCTGGAATGGGGTACCCTCAGCCTCGTGAGGCAAAATTTAGAAGAGGCGGGTTCGATTCCTACCTCAGCCATCGTAGAAGTGGCTTTGCGTGGTTTCATACTTCTACTCCAGGCTAATGCCGGGATGGACCTAACTGAAGTCCACAGTCGCTTCCTACTCAATTACAAATACAATTACAAATACACACACTACTACAGACATCACAGTAACTCAGGTCACCAGACAAATTCTACACACACCCAGGTACTCGAGGCCACATGACCACGATGTCATAAAGCCCCTGAAGAATCAACAACAACTATCATTATTAGGATGGATTACATTATTGTTTCATTTTAGGTAAGGATGGCACGAAGTGGAACAGGGAACCATGGATGGTTACTCGGACAGAACCGACAGCGGTGGCTACTCTCGCGTTAGGTCATGCTGACTCGGTAGACGTGTGGGTTGGAGCCCCACCGTCAGCTGTCGTTGAAATGGTTTTCGGCGGTTTCCCATTTTCAAAATCAGACAAATGCTGGGACGGTACCTTCTGACAGGCCACGGCCTCTTCTTTCCACATCCTTGTCCAGTTTCATTCATCTTCATCCATTCCATCTCTCATCCAGGTGCACAGGTCGTCTACGGGCGTCAACTAGAAAGACTTGCACTCAGCCTTTCACTCGCTGTAATTCATCCTCACTGATATTTTGTATCAGTGCAGTTATTTGGTTCTCGAGAGCCCTCAGAGTACAAAGATTGTTTCTGTATACCTGTTCCCCAACAAGTAAAAATTGCACTGCGCTGAAACTTACGAACACATTTACGGAAAGACATCTTCAAGGTAAGATAAGTTTTCACTAGGAAAATTGAATGTTTTGTTCCATACCTAACCATGTTTACGGGATACAGTACTTCACAAGTCTTAACTGTTTCAACTAAAGTATCTTGCCAGCTGGGAATGTAATCAAGCTATGACCGGATGCAGAGCTTCCCGACACGCTGTTGTGTAATGGTAGATGCTAGTCAACTGACGGTGACTCAACACGGTTCGCCCGTCACGTGGTGCAAGAGCAAAGCTCAGTTTCTATAGGGCTCTCACTGTAGATAACATAATAACATTGTCATCAAGTTGTACCATTCTTCTTCTTTCTCTTTACATCATTCCCACTCCTATGTGGGGTCGATGTTTCTGACAGCTCTCCTCCATTTAACCCGGTCATGCACATCCTCTTCTGACAACTGTTTTTCTCTGAGGTCCTCCCGTACACAATCCATCCATCTTTGTTTAGGTCTGCCTCGCATTCTCACTCCCTGTATTTGCATGTCTAGCATCTTCCTCCCCACATAGGATTCCTCCCTTCTTCTCACATGCCCGTACCATTGAAGTCGCTTTTCTTGTATCTTCTTCGATATTTCCACAACCTTCAATGTTCCTCTTATTTTGACATTTTCCACTCTATCACGCTTAGTCACTCCACTCACCCACCTGAGCATTTTCATTTCCATGACATCAAGCCTGTTTGTGTGCGTTTTGCATGCAGGCCATGTTTCAGAGCCATACAGCAATGCTTGATCCTGTGGTCACAGAGCACTCCTGACATTTTCTTCCAGTTCATCCATCCTACCTGAATCCTGTGTGACACTTCCACATTCAGATTTCCATCTCCAGTCACCATCGAACCCAGGTATTTGAACTCTTCCACTCTATTTAACGTTTCCCCTTGCATTCTGATCTCACAGTCTTGATCTGTATTGAACCTCATATACTCCGTCTTCTTCCTGCTAATCTTGAGTCCTCTGTCTTCCAAGGCTGCCCTCCACTGTTCCAGTTTTTCCTCTATGATATCTTTGGTGGTACTACACAACACAATGTCGTCCGCAAACATCATGCACCAGGGGGCTTGGTCTCTTAATCCACAAGACATTTCGTCCAGAATTAGTCAAACAGATATGGACTTAAAGCCGAACCTTGGTGTAAACCTACTCGAACCGGAATCCAATCTGCAAGTCCAATGCTGCTTCTAACCTGTGTTCTTGCTTCTTTGTACATTTCATGAACCAACTGCACGTACTTCTCTGGGACTCCCTTCGCTCGTAAACATCTCCAGACTTCTCCCCGGGGCACCCGGTCATATGCTTTCTCTAGGTCCATGAATGCGATGTGTAATCCCTTCTGTCTTTCACGATACTTTTCCATTACTTGTCTCAGGGCAAACACTGTGTCTGTGGTCCCTTTTCCTGGCATGAAGCCAAATTGTTCCTCGCCAATGCTAGTCTCATCCCGGATCCTCTTGTCTATCACTCTTTCCCAGATTTTCATGGTATGGGACATTAGCTTAATGCCCCTGTAGTTAGCACAGTCCTGAATATCCCCCTTCTCTTTATATATAGGCACTAAAATACTTTCTCTCCAGTCATCAGGTATTATTTCCTGCGAGTACATTTTTTGCATTAAATCCAGCAACATGTCGATCCCATCTTTCTCCAGATACTTCCACACTTCAACTGGAATTTCATCGGGTTCTGTTGCCTTTCCGTTTTTCAGTTTCCTAAGTGCTAATGTTACTTCTTCTTTCCTTATATCTATTGTCAGACCCTGGTGGTGTTATAATTAAGTACAAGTTTTTCGGGCTTGTAGGCCGTGGACCACGGCTTACAAGCCCGAGAAACTTGTACTTAATTATGAACGCCGGCCGTGAAAGCCTAAGCTGTTATACCTGGTGGTGTTCTCCTTCTCCTAAATATACCCTTGGGTACTCTTCATTGAGAAGTTTTCCATAGTAGTTTCTCCATCTGCACTTGATGTCAGAATGGTCCGTTAATACTAGACCATTTTCATCTTTGATCTGCTTTATTTGGGTGTAGTCTTTTTTTGACTTTATCTCTTGCCTGCACTATTCTGAAAAATTTTCTTTCACCTTCTGTAGTTTCTAACTCTTTGTACAGCCGATCCATCATTTGTGCCTTTGACTGTGCTACTACCTTCTTTGCTTCCTTATTACATCTCGTGTAGTTCCCTTTATCCTCTTGTCTACCTGACTTATCCCATAACCTCTTTGCATCACTTTTGGCTTTCACGATCTTCTGTACCTCCTCATTCCACCACCATGTTTCTTTGTCAGCTAGTGGTTTCTTGCCAGAAGTTCTCCTTGGCACCAGTTCCTACCCTCCTTATCAAACTACTGTTGTGCACCCACCACTCCCGCACATCATTGCAAAGAACCACTCCATTGAGTACTTTCTCTTTAAAATGGTCCTTCAACGCCTCTTCATTTAATCTCCACCACTTAATTTTTGTTAAGACTCGCACAGGTCTGCCTTTCTTCCTAATCCTCATTTTCCAGTCCATGACTACCATTAGATTAGATTAGTTAGTTATTATTGTTTTAAAGGGTGGAACAGTGAGGTCATCTGCCCCTAAACCATTAGATTAAGTCACTAGCAATGCCACTACGTGGATGTCACCTACTTTAGTGGGGTGTATCTAGTATTGGTTCCTTTAGTATTTGATCATACCCACCAACATTGCAAAATGATAACAGGGGCAGATAATAAATTATATGCACTATTAAAATAGAACAGTTGAATATTTCAATGCAACAAATTGCAAATAGAGAAGAAACAAGAAGTTCCATGACGAACTAAAGAGCCTACCTAATTTTCTTAAAATTAAGATTCATGCCAATGATTAATTTATATGGACCTATCTAGAATAATGTCGAAATTAAGTTGGTAATATCGAAATATACCTGGTATAATGTACCCAAATAGAGCACTACAGTTGGCAGCCCCGGTGACTGAATTTATATTCTTAGTTCCATCTCTTAAGGTACAGAAAAAGGATTCTGAAGAACAAACATAATTATAAGACTTCACTAAAATCTATGCAACAAAAACAATACCGTATGTCATATCTGATGAAGAAAGGACAGCCAGGTCAGCCAGAATGAAGAGGATTTGGGAGAGGAGGAAGATGATGACAGCTAAATTCCCTGTTAATTCTTAGATGACTTAAATGTATTTGGTTTGATTTATGTGTTCCAATGTGGGCTAAACTATGTCTTCTTCTTCTTCCTTTTATTCAGCGTTTGTCCCGCATGGTGGCAGGGTCCGCTACATGGATTCGATGTCTCCATTTAGTTCTGTCCTGGGCCATGTCAGGGTGGAGATTGATGCTCTTCAGATCTTTGTGAAGGGTATCGGTCCATCGGAGTTTTGGTCGTCCTTTTGGTCTATTACCGGCGACTTCCAACATGTAACCCGTCTTTGCTATAGTGTCAGCCCCTGTCCTCAGCACATGTCCAAACCATCTTAAGCGACTCGCATGCATTTCTTCAGGAATGGGTACAATGCCAAATCTCTCCCTGATGCATTCAATGGGGATGCGATCCAGTTTAGTTAACACCAGCTGTCCACTGCAGCATCCTAGTCTCCATTACTCCCAGTCGACGCTCCGTCTCAGTCTTAGTAGGCCAACATTTGCAACCATACAGTGCGTCAGGTCGGATGACAGTACGATAGATTTTAGATTTGAGGTGATCTTTCATCCTCCTGTAAATACCGTAAATAAACGAAACAGGAAATACGGAACAAAATACTGGTGTTTCACTTGTTCTTGCCCTGCATGCTTGATTACACACACAAAGAGAGTTTTCTTGCTGCCTGATCTGTTGTTTTCAATTTGTTTCAAAATTCATCTTAAAATTTCCTTTTGGTCATTAGGTTTGGTTTATATCTTACTGCTATAGCAAATGGTTTTACTATCAGAGCAATAAACTGTTTTATTACTTTTCATTTGATTATTTGTCAGTAGGTGTGCATTGTACTTTCTTTTCAACATGTCCATATTATGAAAATTATATTCAATTTTTTTGTATTACTTGAACTTATTACACCAAAAGAATATAATCAATCAATTTTATTTATGTATAGGCCTATTGATATCATTAATAAAGATTAGAAATAACAAAGGAGAAAGATGGGCACCTTGCGGAATGCCAGAAGAGACAGCTATTGGTTGAGATAAGAAATGGAGTATTTTGACAATCTGAGTTCTGCCCTCTAAATATGAGGACAGCCATGACAATAGAGGTAGTTTAATAATTTTCTTACCTTTGGTCTTGACAAAATTTTATATCTGTCAGTTAGCTGGTCGGCCCAGAGGCTAGTTGATCCTGAAAAAGTGCCGCCACAGGTTAGGTCGGTAGATACCCACAAAAACCTAAGGCAGCACTATAATGAGGCATACTAGGCAAGATGAGGAGTGAGGTAGTTTGCTATTGCTTTCCTCACTGAGTCAATACAAAGCACTGACCCTATGAGTAGAACCTTTCACAGTACACACAGATACTAGCAGTGCCCTGAAGGCAATTACTCACCACCACTCATACCTCAAAGCTTCCATATAATCGCAGCCATGATTCGGACTGAGACATGGGTGGAAAGCCACAATTTACTCTAGCTTGTGCCAACAGACAAATGCAAATGTACTGCATTCATCAAGACATGACAAATAGGCCATACATTTTATATAACATACAAAAGTTTGGTGCTTTTCAGTCGGTCAACACGAATGTACCCAAAAAGAGCTGGGTTATGCCCTAATCCTGAAATAAATTACACGAGATTAATAAATACTAGGTAAGATGAGGAGTGAGGTAGTTTGCTATTGCTTTCCTCACTGAGTCAGTACAAAGCACCACCCTATGAGATTAATAGGTACTAGGTAAGATGAGGAGTGAGGTAGTGAAATATTTATTTCAGGATTAGGGCATAACCCAGCTCTTTTTGGGTACATTCGTGTTGACCGACTGAAAAGCAGCAAACTTTTGTTTACTTAGGCAACACTGAAAAATGGCTTCAAACCTCACAATGTTATATAACATAATAAAATAATATAACATGAACATCACAATTGGTAGAAGAAGCCAGGTTATCACTCTGCACACTGTTCACACACAATTTGCTCTTGTGTGTATTATTGCATGCCGTATCTTTACATTTGTCACATTTCATTGAAGTTCTTCAAAACTATTACAGTACTGTTATGCTTCACCTTTCCTGCTTCAAATCACCAGCATAAATGAAGGAAATCTGTTAGCTACAAACCAACCATAATCTGTCAAGGAAAGGGTACCGGTAATAAAGGAATATACAGAGGTCATTAAATTGCTCTTGAAATATTAAATGGAATTTAATATGTCTGTTCTACTTTTTATAACAGCATGCCTGCCTGAGGGTTAACTGACCGGGGTAACTACGCACACTAAAGCCAGCCATTCACATTCCAGCTTGCTGGCCGCCGGGCTGCCCGTTAACGAGTTGCTGGATTGTGTATTGCATTGCTGACAGCACAATCATGTTGGGTGAAAAATATGTCCAGCTAGCTTTCCCCACCTCCTGCAGTCCGCACTGATGGAATGTTTGTGTCGAGGCGGTCAGTGGAGCATGGGGCCGCATACTCAAGTGTATGACAAAGTAATCGGTTGATAAGCGGGTAGTGGACTAGTGTACAAAGAAAAGCAGTGCCTTTGGAATCCCAGTTCCAAAAATTTTTCAAATAAAAAAATTAGAAAAGCTGCTTTAGAGGATTTATTGAAAATTCACCCACACTTTCTTTTCTGTTCGTCACAAATTGCAATGCCAGTGACATTTTCACACAGACGACCTATCGCAATGACAGTCAAACATGAAATGAAGCTGGATGCCCTGCTGGAGCATGAATGAGCTTGACTCTACCAGCAGGGTGGCCAGCAAGCTGGAGCGTGAATGGCTGGCTTAAGGGATATAGTGCCAGGCTATCTCCAGACTCATAAGGCAAGTGGGTAAAACCTCACCATCAGCTATCCTTAAAATAACTTTCCAAGGTTTCCCAATTTCAACTCCAAGCCAAATTCCAGGATGGTACCTTCTAGGCCACTTTCTTCCAACTCCTAGCTTAGTTTTATTCATTTTCATTCATTTGAAATTGCATTGATTCCTCTCATGAGGTTGGCATCAGGAAGGGCCATAAACATGATTTGCCACATAGAAAACACATCACATCTCTTCACTGAATGCCATAGAAATGGGAATAATAAATAAATAAATAAATAAATAAATATAGCCTAGATAATCCCATAAGGGCAAAGGCCTCCTGCGAACAGGGACGTGCTCTGGTTTAAACTCGTTAGGCGAGCAAGTCCTAAGGAGTTGTCGATGGGGTAGAAATCAGTGGCGGCCGGTAATAAGGTTGCAGTGTTGCACAACGACCAGATTAATTCATGAAAAACAATAATTCCGTAATAATATTTGTAGTACTAGAAGTTGTATGTTTCCTTCTATATGTATAGGAATTCATAATTCTGTTCTTTAATAATTCAGGAAATCTTATAGTAAGTTACTGTGATCTGACTGAGAAAGCGAGGCACGCCAGCCGTCCAGGAGCGCTCGTCCGTTTGCTCGTTGCCAAGCCCATGCACCGACCACATCTCAATAGTGAAGGGTATGGCAGAGATGCTCGACTGGGTAAGCCCTATCCCAACAGTTAACACGGCTGGGCGTTGCCTGCTGAATACAACAAGGAGCCGAGGAGCAGGCGCGGACGGAGACATCTGAGATGCTTTGTCAACTGCCGAAACCATGTCTTGCTATGTTGCGCGTGAGCTTGACACACTCGCAGTTCTCGCCCCCATATATAACTTATGTTGTTTTGTTCTCGTGAAGGTTTTCATGTAGACTAACTTATATTCGAATTTTAATCCGATGAAATTGTGATGCCTCTGAACTGCGGCATTTGTTATGAATCAGGTACATCCGTTTTACCGCGCAATTGAATACTGTTTTCTCCGATATCAAGCAGTCTTTTACCCTACCATCTTATGGGCACCTGCAAGGGGGGGGGGGGGCGTATCCCCACCCCCTGAAATCCTGAGAATATTTCGATTGTTCATTGTCACACCAGTTTATTTCAAAAAGTGAATTTACTGATGGTTAACTGATTAGGATGTAGGGATAATTCCACAGTTGTATTTAACTTAGTAATTTGGGATTATTTGAGAATATCTTCAGTTATTTAAAAAAATCGGCGAACTGGATTAACATTACTATTTTAATGAACTGCTTGATTTTTATTCTTGTCGATACATTGTGATACAACTACTTTTTGACTGTTTTTAAAGAATGAACATTATGACGATGATTCACAAAGAAAAGCGAACTCCTATGAACAAATCCTCCTATTTATGCCATAAAGACTATGTACCCAACGGTTTAAGAGCAGCCAAATAATGGATGTCACGAAGCAAGTAAGAAATAAAACGAAAATTGCGGGAGGGGGAAGTCTCAATATCACCTATACAGCATCTCTACCGTAAAAGACAGTATGGAATTAAATGTAGTATTTGCCTCTCACTCGAGAGCCTCCGTGGCTTGGGCAACAGCACGCTGGCCTCTCACCGCTGGGTCCGTGGTTCAAATCCCGTCACTCCATGTGAGATCAGTACTGGACAAAACGGAGGCAGACAGGTTTTTCTCCGTGTACTCCGGTTTTCCCTGTCAAAATTTCATTCCAGCAACACTCTCCACTATCATTTCATTTCGTCTGTCATTCATTTAATAATTGCCCTCGAGGAGTGCGACAGGCTTCGGCAGCCAGCACAGTTCATATCCTCGCCGCTAGATTGGGGCTTCATTCATTCCATTCCTGACCCGGTTGGAGACTGGAAGCAGGATGTGGATTTTCATTTTCCTCTCACTCACACTCCTATGTCCTGCAATTAGCTTCGTCCTTTTCCACCCCGGCGATGTTGCCATTTCCCAATAATTGAAAGTGGCAAGTCAAAGAAAATCTTTGCGTGGTCTTATAGAGAATGTTCCGCTCTTTAAGATGTAAAAATAAAATCCATAAATAATTAATACATGTCCCAATTTTCACAATTATGATATTTTAGCGCGAATATAAAACTTATCAGGCCATAGATCGCAACAGATCAAGAATTTATTTTTCGATTGCCTGATGTTGGTAGAATATACCCTATTTCTCAGGGGAATAATAATTTTCATAACAAGAAAGTTATGATATTTTTTTCTTAAATGTTCTTGACAAATCTGGGATGGTATCACATAACAGGTAGCGAGAAACTTTTTTGCTGTTGTCTGTACGTTGGTGATTAAGTGAAAAGAAATGTTCATTAATGTCTGAAATAGTTTTTAGAACAAACCAGAGCTCGATATCAGATAGCATTCATAAATTATTGCATACTCCTCCCGCCCAGCGCTGACGTACCGATAGTTTGTTTACTCTGGTGGCTATCTCCTCGACTGCGTTTGATAGGTGACGGTGTGAAGTTAAACTGTGAAATGAAGTGGTCCTTGTATTCTTTATAAATTGTCCGCCTCGTTGCGTAGTGGCTAGCATTCTTGGCGGTAACCCCGGAGGCCCGGGTTTGAATCCCGGGTCCTGTCAAGAAATTTAATTCTGGTCTGAGGGCTAGAACGGAGTGTACTCAACTTCATGAGACAAAACTGAGAAGAGGCGGGTTCGATTCCTACCTCAGCCATTCTCGAAATGGTTTCCTTGGTTTGCCTTTGTTCATCCCAGGAATGAACAAGGGTTCGTTAATGGTGCAGAGTTAACGTTTCAGTGACAAAAGAACACGTCAGACACCCACGACGAAATGGCAGGTGAAGTGTATGAAAAGTGGTTCGCCGAGCAATTGTTGTCCAATGTTCCCGAAGGATCTATCCTAGTAATAGACAATGTAGGCTATCACAGTCGGAAAAGCGAACTTTTACCTACAACTTCACGGAGAAAAGACCAGATTATAGACCGGATCACTCAAAAGGGGTCCCTTTTTGAAAATTATATGATAAAATGGGAGCTTATTTTTATTGTGACTCAAAACAGAGACAGATATGATAAATACATCATTGATGATATGGCTAAATCAGCAGAAAAATATGTTCTTTGCTTGCCACACAGTGAACTTGATCACATCGAAATGGTATGGGCAGAAGTGAAGAACTATATAACATTGAACGAAGTCTCATTCAAGAATCAAGAAACAAGAAACGAAGAATTTAATTTTGGCTGCATACCACCACTTGACTACACAAAATTGGGTACATTACGTGGACCACAAACATATATAGATATTCGTGAAAACTGTCATATTATAATTTATTATAACCTATGATATTCGAGAAAATGTAATATTATAACATATTATATCATATTCATGAATAATTGAAAATGATTATGTATGCATTAAAATCGCGCTCTGAGCTTCAGTGTATCATATCTAGTGTACCGTCGTTCGCTGCAAGGCATAAGGTACAGTTATATACAACAAACAAATATTTTGGAAATTTCCCGAGTTTTGCGTAAAAGCACACCTGTATACGAGTTGTGTTACATAATGGGCCCGGCCTTGCGGAACATTGTATATGCAGTAGATCTGGCATCAGCGCTGCCCATTTTATGCGTACTGTCTTTTAAGGTAGAGATGCTCTATAGTGACATGTAGGTAACAAAATAAAAATAATACATGCCCCCTCCCCCCAAAAAAATTCTGCGGGTGCCCATGAACCACTTTAATGAAAATAGTGCAACACCCAGAAAAATTATCCGCCAGCCGCCACTGGTAGAAATACATTTATCAGTAATTAGGGCACAAAGTCAAGGTGGTAAGATCTACAACTATGCATTCAAATTATAATATAGAAGAAAAATAATTACTTCGAACAAATTACAAACTTCATTCTGTGTGATAACCTGTGTTATTGTGATGGCTGTACTAGTGTGTATATTTGAAAATTGGGGATAGGATTGGGAAGGAGGTGGTCATGGCTTTAAGTTAGGAACCATCCCAGCATTTGCCTGGAGAAGAAGTGGGGAAACCATGGAAAACCACTTTCAGGATGGCTGAGGTGGGAATCAAACCCTCCACTTCTCAGTTTTTCCTCATGTGGCTAAGCATACCCCATTTCAGCCCCCATAACAGAATTAAAATTTCTTGGCAGAGTCTGGAATCGAACCTGGACCTTCGGGGTGACAGCCAAGAACGCTAGCCGCTACACCACGAGGTGGTCTGATTAGGATGTCATGAACTAAAATGATGCCATCGCATTTAAGACATTCAGTGCGAATCACGCACCCAGCGCGTGACGCTATTTTACAAGCAGGTGTGGAGAACGTGTCTAGCGCGTCATGGGACGAGTGTTTTAGAAAATGTGAATCACAGTCTTCCCACATGGTAAGAAAGGCTCTCCTCATCATCTCACACATCGTGTAAGTCCAGTCTACTAGCAGGTTCATCCGTAGCCTGATTTGTGCATGCGTATTCTGTTTCCCGCATATTTACTCGCCTCGATTTTCGTTATCTGTTATTTCTTGGGATCTCTGAGCAGCAAGACAACTTCTATGCGAGGTAAGACACAGCATTTTCTGTTTATTATTATTTCAGGAGAATTAAGAGTGATTCCGCTTTTATAATAAGGAAATTCCAGTTAATAATTTCATAAAAGGATTTTTTTTTTTTTTTTTTTTTTTAGCGTATGGCTTGTAAAGCCGGGAGTGTCCGAGGACATGTTCGGCTCGCCAGTTTTGTAGCTGCTTCGAGACGGACACCCAATGGGTGAGCTACAAGTACCGTAGGGGAGGAATGTTGGATGGGAGGGTCGAGGAGTTGGAAGGTAGCGGCTGTGGCCTATAGTTAGGGACCAACCCCGGCATTTGCCTGGAAGGAAGATGGGAAACCAGAGAAGACCATCTTCAAGGTTGCCGGCGGGGGGATTCGAACCTCCTCGCCTCCCGGATGTGAGCGACTGCCAACAGTCATGTCGCAACGACCTCGGCTAACTCACCCGGTATAAAAGGAATAAACTTGTAATTGACATCATAATCATGAGTAACATGAAATTACTTGTAGTAATCATTTGTGGCTGCATTATGACGCTTAGTTATCACCAGTGCTTCTTTTCAGGGAGAATGCGGGGGGTACGCATACCCCTTAAACATTTGAAAACTGTAAAAAAAAAAAAAAAAAATTGCTACATTTGTATCTAGTCCGGCAAATATAACTTCTGACTTAAAAGTTCAACAATCAGCTGACGTCAGCGCGCTGTTCACTACAGCTGGAGGAGATTTAAAGTAATCCTCGATTTAAATCGCTCTATCGTATCAGTTTCTTTTGGTCGGCAACTCGGCGCTCCATTCTTATAAGCATGCAAGCTAGTGTTTGGAGGCAGGGTAAGATGATATTTTGTGCATGTGGTTAGTTTTGAAGGATGAAGAATATTACGAACTATTTAACATCCACCCAGGCATCGGAAAAGCTGAAAGTTAATGATTCGAACACGAACAATGACCGGACTATGCAAATTGCCGAAAATTGCAAGATCTTGATGTTTTATCGACTACAACTGAGAGTACCCCTTAAATTGTTTTTAGAAAAAAAAAGCACTGGTTATCACATTATTTATATTTTGTGTTCAGAGGGCCGATAATGCAGTTCCGTCAACATCACGAGGCCCTGTATTACCTCTCAATTTCAACCACCGTGCGGGTCATGCACCAGGAGCGTGAGTGGGATAAGTAGGATAAGCTCGGTAGAACTCATCTTATCGACATTGAAAACTCCAATTATTGCGACTTTTAAAACGTTCCACACAAACATCTCGCTCAATTTGGTGGATATGTCATGCTCTACTAATTCTCAGTGAATGTGTTAAAATACAATGAAATAATATTCATAGTATTTATTATTTGAGTTTTGCTATGGCATAATGAACATGTCTACTCTAAGGTCTACCACCTGTCTGGACCACAACTAAGCCTCTCACCACACTTGGGAGGTTTACTGACCTGAGACACAGTATCAGTGTAGAAGAAGGGGCTTGATACACCCAGTAAGCGGCCTGTCTCCCTCTTCTTACGACATTTTCTGCTAGGTTGAGTTAGACTCCATGCAGGTCTAGAGTACTGTATTCAGAACTTGAACCAATTTAGTTCTATAAAACTGAAAACAAAATTTTAGTTGTAGCAGCTACACTTGTACATCATCAGCATAATATCCATACTTAGTGATCTGATGAAAATTGCCTGTTTATCATCTGAATGGAAAAATAACTCGGGCTTAATAATTCATGTTGGCGAGTTTGATCATAAGATTCCCCAAATTCAGACTGCTTTCTAGCACTGCTAATTCCATTATTACGTATAAAAACACTGGTCAAAAATGGCATTAGAATAATAATAATTATTATTATCAACAGTTACAGAATGGGTTAATGTCACCAATGTCTCCTCCAAGCATATTCCTCACTTGCTAACATTCTCCCCAGATGATTGGAGCTAAGAACTGGTATACTTATACCAGTAACTTGAGTTCTAAAACTTCTGTATAACTTTTGATTTTAGTTTCAACAAATCTTGATATCATTCAAATACTGCACTGCGTGTGTGTGATTACTTCTAAATTTGCCTGAATGAAAATATTGAATTATTACTTTCCATCAACCTTGAGACAAAACTATCAATCAGTTGAAAGGGGGTACCAACTTTTGTTTTACTCGAGAAGGCATGCATGGTTGTAAGTAAAATAAATTATATCATATGAAGATCCTCAACCTAACTTTATTTCCTGATTCATATGAATAAAATTGTTATTTTACATGACTAAAACATTCATCATATTCATACAGACATACATACACACACACACAGATGGGAAAAATTTAAGAACACAGTTACATAACATTTATTACTTTCTTATGTTTCGTGATAGTTTGAATTACTGATGAAATAGTATTTTCTTCAGAAAAAAGCACACATTCCCAATAATTGTCAGTCTATTCTTCAGTTAACGTTGATGATGATTGAGTCTTCAGTCTTTTGACTGGTTTGATGCAGCTCTCCACGCCTCCCTGTCCTGAGCTAATCACTTCATCTCTACATAGCTACCACACCCTACATCCGAGGCAATCTGTTTAACATATTCTAACCTTGGTCTACCCCTACAGTTCTTGCCCTCGGCCCTTCCTTCCATAACCAAGCTTGCTATTCCTGGGTGTCTTAGCATGTGTCCTACTAACCTATCTATTCTCTTCATTAGCAGACGCCAGAAACATCTCTCCTCTCCCACTCGTCTTAATACCTCTTCGTTTGTAACCCTATCTACCCATCTGATCTTCATCATTCTCCTGTAACACCACATTTCAAAAGCTTCAATTCTCCTCTTTTCTGCTGCACCAATAGTCCAAGTTTCACTTCCATATAGCGCCACGCTCCAGACAAAGGCTTTCAAAAATGACTTCCTAATACCTAAATCTATATTCGATGTCAACAGATTCCTTTTTTGTAGAAATGCTTTCCTTGCCTGAGCCAACCTACTTTTTATTGCTTCGTCCATCACTGCTAAGCCTAAGTAACAGAAGTCTCCTACTTCCTTCAGCTTTTCACCTGCCAATTTGATCTCCATAGAGGTTTCTGATTTATTTTGGCTACATTCCAGTATTTTTGTTTTACATTCATTAATTTTCATCATGAATTCTTTCCGTAAGATGGAGTCTATACCAGTCAAAAACGCATTCAAATCCTCAGGCTTGTCTGCCAAGATGACGATGTCATCAGCAAATCTCAGAGTTGAAATTATTTCTCCTTGAATCTTCACTCCCACATTAAATTTTTCTCCAATTTCCTTCATTGCTTGTTCAATGTAAAGATTGAAAAGTATGGGTGATAAGTTGCAGCCTTGCCTTACACCTTTCTGAATACCAGCTTCTCTCTCATGTCCTTCAGCTCGAATGACTGCCGTCTGGTTTCTGTATAGATTGTATACCACCCTCCTATCCCTGTACTTTATTCCAATAGATTTCAAAATGTCAAACAATTTAGTCCAATCAACGTTATCAAAAGTCTACAAATGCCATGAACGTTCTCTTATCTTTCATTATTCTACCTTCCAAAATCAGCCTAAGACTTAGTACAGCTTCCCTTGTTCCTACATTTCTCCTGAAACCAAACTGGTCTTCACCCAACTCCGATTCTATCTGGCTTTCAATCCTCTTGTAAATTATTCTAGACAGGATCTTTGAAGCATGAGTAACCAAGCTGATTGTACGGTAATCTTCACATCTGTCAGCTCCCACTTTCTTTGGTATAGGGATGATAACATTCTTCTTGAAATCAGGGGGTACCTCACCTGTCTCATAAATCCTACACACCAAGTGGAATAACCTGATCAGACCTTCATCTCCTATGCAGCGTAGCAACTCAATCGGTATATCATCTATGCCCGGTGCTTTGTTCCTGCTTAAGTCTTCCAAAGCTCTATCAAATTCTGATCTCAATATTAAATCTCCTTTCGCATCCTCATCAATTTCCTCCTCCCTTTCCATTACACGATTCTCAATCTCCTTTCCCTTATACAAACACTCTATGTAAGATTTCCATTTCTCAACCTTTTCTTCCCTACCTGTTACAGGCTTTCCATTTGTGTCCTTAATATTACAGCAGTTAGTCTTCTTTTTCCCAAAAGTATTCTTAATCCTTCGATAAGCTGTATCTACTTTTCCTAATTTCAGACAATTTTCTATACCTGCACATTTCTCTTTCAACCATTCTTCTTTTGCTTCCTTGCACTTCTTGTTGACCTCATTTCTCAGACGTCTGTATTCTGCTTTCCCCTTTTCATCTCTTAGATTCTTGTATTTCCGCTTTTCATCCATCAATTCTAGTTATATCCTGAGTGATCCACGGTTTCTACCTATTCTTTCTTTCCTACCAATGTTTTCTTCTGCGGATTTTGTTATTTCATTCTTCAAAAGTGCCCATTCGTCTGCAATTGAAGTTTGTTTAGGGTTTTTCATTAGTCCTTGCTTTATACTCTTCTTGAATCTTTCGTTTACATCTTTTACTTTCAGTTTGTCTATTGCCCACCTTTTTGGCTTTGGACTTTTCTTCAGTTTCTTCAACTTTAATCTGCATTTCATTACAACCAGATTGTGGTCAGAGTTTATGTCAGTACCAGGATATGTTTTACAATCCAAAATCTGGTTTCGAAACCTCTGCTTGACCATAATGAAATCGATTTGGTAACGCCCTGTATCTCCTGGTCTCATCCATGTGTATATTCTTCTATTGTGATTATTGAATAAGGTGTTAGCTATGACCAACTCATGCTCGGTGCAGAATTCCATCAGCCTGCTTCCTCGATCATTCCTTTCACCTAATCCGAAATCTCCTACTATCTTCCCTTCTCTCCCTTTTCCTACCACAGCGTTCCAATTTCCCATTACTATAACATTTTCATCACCCTTGATATACCTCAGAATTTCATCTATTTCTTCGTAGACCTTTTCAACATCCTCATCATCAGCTTGACTGGTAGGCATATAGACTTGTACCACTGTGGTGCACGTAGGTTTAGTATTTATTTTTGCTACAATAATCCGTTCACTATATTGCTCGTAATATTCCACCCGCTGTCCAAGTTTCCTACTCAATATGAGACCAACTCCTCCTTGACCATTGTTTGATTTAGTGCTAATTACCCTATAGTCTCCTGACCAAAAGTCCTGTTCTTCCTGCCAGCACATTTCACTAATCCCAACCAAATCCAACCTCAACCTATCCATTTCCTTTTCTAAGTTTTCTAACCTTCCACTTCCTAGCAGACTTCTAACATTCCACGCTCCGATCCGTAGAATATCAGATTTCCTCTTTGTCACTTCTGTGATGTTAACCCCCTCTCGAGAAGTCCCCAGCCGGAGATCCGAACGGGGGACTAGTTTACCACCGGATTGAAATTTTACAAGGGAGGAGGCCATCATCACATGTAATTAACGTTATGAATTCGTAAAAATAAAATAAAAACAATGGTGCAAAATATTTTCTTCTTAGTTATGTTAATTTGTAATCTATGCCACTATTAAACTGTGAGTGAAATGACTTTTCGCTTATCCCATTTAGTTTTTATGCTACACAGCTTTGAATTTGAAAAGTGATGCAAGTAATAACACGGTTTGAAGGACAACCATGTAAAAATAGATCTTCAGCACCAAGTGCAGGCGACAGAGGACAAGTTTATTCGAAGGTACTCAGAGGGAGGCAATGCAAGCTTGCGTGACCTTGAAGATATAAGCATCATCAATCACGCACGATCTAAAAGACCGTAAGAGCCCTCTAATTGGTTAACTCAAGAAAGATTTCACAAGTTCTTTCTGGGAATGAGTTTAATTTGATATAATTTATATATACAGATATACAGGGTTACCGTACCACCCGTTCTAAACTGTTATGGACAGTAGCCTACGAGAATGAAGAAATTTGTGCAGAATCCATACTAGGGTGTGCCATGTCTGGGAATTCACCCCCTTTTATAGTACAGTAAATATACATCCTGAATCGTATAAAAGACTGCGTAGAAAAAAGGCTTCGGAAGGAACAGGCTGGATTTCGACAACATCACAGCTGTGTGGATCTCATCAACACCCTCCGAATCATCCTGGAGCAGAGTGTGGAGTGGCGGAATACCCTTTACCTCACATTTGTTGACTTCGAGAAAGCCTTCGACTCCGTAAATCAAAGAATCATGTGGAAGACCTTCGAGGAATATAAAATTCCAACAAAGATCATCAGAATCATGGAAGAGATGTACGAAGGGTATGAGTGCCAGGTTCTTCGCGAAGGCAAATTAACAGAAAAGATAAAGGTCAGTTCCGGAGTGAGACAGGGGTGTGTCCTTTCCCCCACTCTGTTCCTGTTGGTCCTGGATAGTGTGATGAAGAAGGTAATGGGAGGACGGAAGAGGGATATTCAATGGGGTATAAATGACAGGCTTGAAGATCTGGATTTCGCAGATGACATTTGTCTTATGGCACAATGGTACCGAGACATAGAAGATAAGCTGGGGAGGTTGCAGAGAGAAACAGAACGTGCAGGACTGATGATCAACACCAACAAGACCAAAGAGATGAGGATAAATTCTGACATCACGACTAGCTTGACAGTCAACGGAAAGGAAATTGAGCGAGTCGAGTCCTTCCTCTACCTTGGAAGTATAGTCACAAATGATGGGGGAGCAGAGGAAAATGTTCGAAGCCGTACCAGGAAGGCAAATGGTGCCTTTGTCCAGCTCTACCCCATCTGGAGAAATAGAAACATTTCCAGGAAGACCTAGCTCCGCCTTTTCAATAGCAACGTAAAGTCGATTCTTCTCTACGGCTGTGAAACATGGAAAGTCACAAAACCGATCAACAATCAGCTACAGGTGTTCATTAACAGATGTCTGCGTCGCATCATGAATGTAAGGTGGCCGGACATAATCTCAAATGAAGATCTTTGGACTATCACCAAGCAACAACCGATTAGCATCCAGATCAAGGAGAGGAAATGGCGCTGGATTGGTCACACACTAAGGAAGCCGGACGGAGCTATTGAGAGGGCGGCGCTAGACTAGAATCCTCAAGGCGCCAGGAAGCGAGGTCGACCTAAGAAGACCTGGAAGAGGACGATCGAAAATGAAATTGCAGAGGTGGACAAGAACTGGAGTCAAGTGAAGAGAATGGCCAGGAACCGTACTGCGTGGAGAAATTTCGCCAAGGCCCTATGCTCCGGAAGGAGCGGCAGGAATTAACGTAACGTAACGTAACGTAAATATACATTCTTCAATCCGAGGACACTCCTCTGATAGAGCTTTTCCTCTTTTGTTGAAATAACTGAGCCCAAGACCACTGCACTGTGGACAGCAGCAGTAGGCAACTAACACTTCATTTATTTCAAAATAGAATACATACTTTTTGTGAATTGTGCTCTGACTTGCTTCGTTGTAAATTGTGCTTTGTTATATACTTTTTGTGCTCGTTGCACAAGTAAAATTTGGCCAATTCAGCAAACTAAATTTGGTGTGTGACCAGGAATTTGGAAGAAGAAAAGTGGTAATCCTGCATTGTAACCATAATTCATATGGCTTTCCATACATACTGCAATATACCATTTATTATCTCATGATTTGTTAAAGAAACTCTTTATTATCTGAAATTGCTTGTTCCCTGCATTGTTGCATGGTATAAGATAAGGGAAGGCTAAAACTATTCATACTTAGCTTCCCACAGGTTTTCTAACTAGCCTAGAAAAGAATTAATAACTAAGGCAAAAGTGGATATCATACTTTCTGTAGAAGTGTTGAATCTTCTGCCACTGGCCAATAGCCTAGATGTTGGGTCCCTTGAAACACCTACATACATCATCTTTTGCCACTGACATCATGAAAGATGCTCATGAGCTCTGTTATTGGGACAAGCTTTATAAATAGTTTACTTTGAAAGGAATAAAAACAGTTGTAGGCTATTCATAGGCAGCTGGTTGCCATTAGACTGAGAAGCTTACATGCTCATGCAATGGTAAATAAGCTACTTTCATTGAAGTTTCACAGTGAAACAAGTGGGCAGTATAGGCCTACAACTCACTAGAGAAGCACTAATGTAAATAGTTCTTTCTGCATCTAGTTATATTTGATGTATTTTTATTTCATCCACTAGGCTATATTTTTTTTAAAAGTAGGCCTACACAAGGAAGTCACTAATGGAATGGCTTTTCAGGATATGAGAGAGGTAAATGGTGATATTTTATCCTCCGTTTTCAGTAAGTTATAGAAATTTAAATTATAAATTAGCATCGTGTAATTTGAAAATAGGATCCATTCACTGATTTTAGATGTTTAAAACTAGCCTACTACCTTTCCCTTCAATGTTTAATGGCACTCATAATATTCAACTCCCTATTCTGTATTACATTTATAGCAAACTAAAATTCACGGAGACGGTTTTCATATAAATGAATATATACTTAACAGCATGAGCAACTATCAGATACAAATGTACCTACACTTTGACAGTTCTTGAAGTTGCTTTGTTTGCCGTACCTGGAATGTGTGTTGCCATGACTACGTATGTCATGTGATACACTTGCACTTGTAAGCGACGGTCATGACGCCTAAATAAATGTGTGTCAAGTCATGTCTTCTGTTGTAATAAAATAAATAAAATTGTAAAATTGAACGTAAATACTATTATTACTGCAGTAAGTGACATCATAAGGCACATACAGTACGGCGTCATGACGAATTGTAATACAATGAACTATGGCTCTGGAAGCGCATGGCACTGACATCTGTACGTGTAACTATGAACTCAACTGACGACTGGAATATCACGTGACATTGAAGAGTTTGGAGGAAAGTTCATTGCTGTAACGGGAACATTTTCTTGTGATTCGCGTAAAAATATGGGGAATACAATCATTAGAAGATGAATTTTACTGAAGACAATGACTTGAACAGGTGAAAGGGGCCGGCCATGGACGTTCTTGGGGAGGATCAAGCTCTACAGGCCGTCCTAGGTGAGTTTGAATGGTAACACCTACCTTCGGTAGGCGGTGTTGACAGAGTAGCAGATCCGTCAGCATCGCAAAACCGAAAGTGATGTTGGTGAATGTTTATGTTTACGTGATTGGTTCTTCGGTTGTGTGCGTAAGCACTTGATACATCGTCATCTGCTGCGCTCTCCACTACTATTCAAATAAGCATATGGAATTAAGCGATATTTAAGTACCTTTCAATTGAACGCATGCAGAACACAGACACAGATTTTTCATGAGTAACAAACTGCAGGATGACCTTGACAATCTGTACTGTAATATCCGCAAATGGAACTACAGCGATCTATCAATTTATATGCGAGTTTGTGCGGTCGTAGTATGTTCCTTCGTATTTCTTTCTGAAACGATACCCGTGCCGTGTGGTTTGACATTTGACGTTTCGGCGAGTAGCGCGCGCCAGTTTATGTGCAATCTGGTGATACCGTGTCATTGATTTCAAGGGAAATAGCATTATAAATTACTGTTAATGGTGTCATTTAGATCTTATATATGACATGTCACGAAGACAATGGTGTGTTCCGTATGATTTTCCCCTGCTTCATTAACGAGGCGAATGCCGGTTTACTTGTTTATTTGTTATATAATTTACCCTACTGCAATTGTGGACATTCTTCTTATTGGGGATGATTCATAAAAATATTTATCAAAACCTGAATATCTTGCATAATCCCTACAAGTGGTACTTTTGTGAACTTTCACTTCTGATTGACCTAGCATACTGTTAAATGTCACTGCATACGGGGTAAGGGGCGTGGTTATTTTTGCCTAGATCCGGTTCCTTACTTGCTTCATTGTACCATCTTTACTAGATGTCATTGACTGTTCATAATATCCTCTTATTTAATTTAAATTCTATAACCTGGATTTTCAAAATTTCAACTTTCTGGATCATTAAAATGCCGGCTGCAACAATTCTCAATAACGCTCCGACAGCAGACTTGAGAGCAAATTTACAGTGTATATTTCCTCATTTTATAAATTTACCCTGAAGAAAATAAAACATTTACAGGTAGAGAATTTTACATCATACGTTGATTTTGAGATGCTTCTCACAGACTTGAACCTAATGCGAAATCTCCACGCCTCTTGAAGGATTTTTTTTACGTAGATATGTTTTCGAGCTGGGGGTGTATCTGGAATTAGCGTGGACAAATTTACGACACCTAGTTACCATGACAACAAGTGCAAGCGTACTTAGTTTCCATTCTTTAAAGCGTGTTGCGCCGACAAATAAATTTACGATAGTTACCATGGCAACAAGTGCAAGCGCACTTAGTCCCCACTCGTTGAAGCGTGTACGATACTTATTATAATACGAATAGACGAATAAAATCTTCTCCAAGATTCTATGTATTTGTTCTGCAACAACATAACATTGTCTTATTGTGTTCCTCAGCGAAGAAAGCGGGATCGAATCCCGACGCAGTCAGTTTTCATTTGAGGGTGCGCAAATGCGAGGGAGCCGTGTCAGTAGATTTACTGGCACGTTAAAGATTCCCTTCGGGGCAAAATTCGGGCACCCTGGAGTTTCTAGAAGCCGCAGTAGTTAAAAGGGACGTAACACCAATAACATTATTATTGTACCTTCTCTGGAGAGAAGAAAGCAAGTTAGTGGGGACACAGAAGGGGTTGTACTCGTCGTGGTTTAAGGTCCATTTTAACTGCGCCTAAATGTTACCTTTAAAAAGGGATTTATAACGTGTCGTTAAATTTATTGGCACGGATCGTTTGGATTTAGACGCCACCTATACCGGAGTCCACCCAGCAACCTTGGGATATGGTAGTCGGGGTTTCCAACAAACTAAGACTCTAATAACCTAAAAAAAACTTAGTAGATTCAATTGATTGGAAAGATCGACTTGCAGTAGACGAATTTTCTGGTGCTGGGTGGAAATAAGAACGTAAAATATCTCTGAAGGCGAGGTTGCTAGGGGTTTCTGCAATGAACAGCATATTAGGTAGACCTAAAACTAAACTACATAGTTTTTCATCTTGTGATGATAGAAATTTCAGGCGTTACGTTTACGAAACTAATATTTTTCATTTTCAACAAATCATTTGGGATGGGTTTAGCAACTTTTTGCGACAGTAGAAATGTTCAATAATGATAAACCCGAATACATCCCTGGTGCGGGTGAAAGTGGCTTTATCAAAATCTCTATTTAATCCTAAAGATTATTTTAACCTCACCCGCCCAATAAACTTGCAATTAAAGCCAAAGTTTTTATTCAAAATGATCAACAAATTCTAGATGGAGAAATTCCACAAATACGAGAGTTTAATTAGTACAAAATTGGTAAAACAGGAAACTATACTAATAATATTGTAAATCATTCCGATATAACACGACTGGCTTTAACGTTCTCGCATGCTGAGCCCAAAATAGCGGGATCAAATCCCGGCGCAGTCAGCTAGCATTTAAGGGTGTGCAAATGTGAGGGAGCCGTGTCCGTAGATTTACTGGCACGTTAAAGATCCCCTTCGGGGAAAAATTCCGGCACCCCGGCGTCTCTAAAAGCCACAGTTGTTAATAGGGATGTAACACCAATAACATTAATTATATTATCCAATATAACAGAAACATTGTGGCGTAGCGGATGGCTGCCAAGAAATTTAATTCTGTCTGAGGGTTGGAACAGGGTACACTTAGCCTCGTTAGCAAAACTGAGAAGAGGTGAGTTAGATTCTCACCTCAGCCTCCTGGATGTGGTTTTCGTGGTTTCCCATTTCTACTCCAAGCAAATGCCGGGATACTTTCTAACTTAAGGTCACGTCCGCCTCCTTCCCAATCCTCACCTGAATTACAATTACACACGCTACTATAGACACCACAATCAATGGCACAGGTTATTAGACAAATTCTAGACGCACACCAAAGGAAATGGGGCTAAATGACCTCGATTTCCGAGCCCTAATATGACACAACAACAATATAACAGATTTGTAATATATATATTTAAAAAAAAGGAAAGTTGGATCGCAATGCATATGAGATTTTCGATGTGAAATGCCATGTCCTGTGGTTCGGATTCCACGTCAAAAGGAGGTCCCGTGGCTCATGATCGCGAGATTAACGGTCACGTTAAAATACTAGCTTCCTTGCTTTATCGCAAATAATTGCAAGAAGTTTCTTAGCATGATAATCGCTAGGGTAGATATTATCCACATCCTACTTCTGCAGTAGTTACAGAAACAGACATTTTAATGCTGACTGCGACTTCCATAACTGCATGTTAACTCCCCTACCATGAGCGGACCCGGAAACCAAAATGTCACAGTTCGAAAGCAGGCGCCGGTGATTTTCGTCGATCGCGGTTTCCGTCGAATGTTATTCCTTTTACTCTCACCTCAGCCTAATAATGAGAAAGAATATTTTTACTAGTCTCAGAACACTGTTCCAGTCTCAGTATTGCACGTTAGAAACACTGAAATAGACGTAACGGAGCAGGATTATTTAGTATCAAGCATATTCACACTGAAAAAAGAGGTCCGTGTTGTCTCATGCTGATATGAAGCTACAACAGTAGGCTATAATAATAATAACAACATTCTAATAATGATAATAATTTCATATTATCCTTTGTTTCTATTGAAGTTTATGCCATTTTAATTGGATTATTTTAAACCGACGATATTTTTTAATACGAACTTTGTATACGTTAGTGATTGTAATTTTGGTTGTAGTGTACGGTAGCCTACTTTGCCCTAGTGGTAGCTATTTAATTGGGAAAGTTGAATAAATAATAATACCGTAATAAAACAATAATACATTTATAGTAATTTTATGAATGTTTGTTCCTTTACAGTTTAATATTCAGCTCAAACTCATCAACATTGGTGATATTATCGTTTCCTATTTCTCACGCACGAAAATAAAATGCAGGTGGTCTAAATGTTAAATTGTAGAATGAATACATTACACGATAGCATAGCTTATTAACTAAAAATTCAATTACTGCACCCACAGAAGGATCAACACCGGCAGCTATGCACAGATTGACACAATATCGGCTAACTAATATTTACGTAAACTCGCATAGGTTGATACGGTATTTACCTGACGAATCTTTGCCGGCGGGAGATGTATGAACTATGAGTTGTCAACAGTGTGACGTAATCTGTTTTCCCAGAAATATTGGTACAGTCTGCATTGCATGTCAATGAATATTACCCTTTCAGGAATTGATTGCCGGCGGCCGAGATGGGAACTATTCTCTGTTTACTTGTGTCACACGTCAGCCTGCTTCGTTGACAGGTACAGTTGCGCTAGTAGGATATGACTCAGCTCCAACAGCCTCAGTCATCGTGGAACTGTCCGTGGTGACATGAGCTCCTGTGACGCGCAATGCTGCTTGACTTATGTGCAGAATGAATTCTGTCATCGCTGTATTCCCCGCCTCGCCCCGGGGGCAGCTGCTACAATAAACAACAAGATGTTCAGTAAAGAACATATAGCCTACTTTCTCCTAAATGCATGGGTATTGTTATAACTCTTTGTCCTTTTCAAGGAGTATAATTTAATGTTTGTTGTAGTAGCTTGTTGAAATACAACGTGCTATAGGGATATTAAACATGAATATGAGGTGCCCTTTGCTAGTGCTACCTCTGTAAAAAAATTCATTCAATTCGGTTTCACCGTGTTTGAATTGATCTGGGGAATGGATTTGCACACATACATGGCCGCTATTTGCAAACTATTGGGCTGATGACCTTGTAGTCAGTCATAAGATGCTTTCCACAAAAAGGCATGTTGTTGCAAAATCCGGTAGAGATCAAATTATTAGGATGGTCGAAATTTGATTTAAACTTTTAACATTTGGGTGGCCGTCATTCCGTTTCCGTCAAGATGGCGGCGATATAAAACATGACACTGAGGTGCCTTTTGCTAGTGCTACCTCTGTACCAAATTTCGTTCAATTCGGTTTCACCGTGTTTGAATTGATAGGGGGAATCGATTTGCACACATACTTGGCCACCATCTGCAAACTATTGGGCTGATGATCTAGCAGTTTGGTCAGAATATGCTTCCCACATAAAGATTTGTTGTTGCAAAATTTGGTAGAGACTAGATTATTAGGTTGGTCGTAATTACATTTTAGCCTTTAACATTTGGGTGGCCGCGATTACGTTTCCGTCAAGATGGCGGTGATATAAAACATGACACTGAGGTGGCCTTTTCTAGTGCTACCTCTGTACCAAATTTCGTTCCATTCGGTTTCACCGTGTACGAATTAATAGGGGGAATCGATTTTCACACAAAGATGGCCGCCATCCGCAAAATATTAGGCTAATGACCTATTAGTTTGGTCAAAGGATGCTCCCTCCATATTGGTATGTTGATGCAAAATTTGGTAGAGATCGGATGATTAGGTTAATCGTAATTTGATTTAAGCTTTGAATATTTGTGTGGCCGCCATTACGTTTCCGTCAAGATGGCGGTGATATAAAACATGACACTGAGGTGCCCTTTGCTAGTGCTACCTCTGTACCAAATTTCATTCCATTCGGTTTCACCGTGTTCGAATTAATAGGGGTAATCAATTTTGACACAAATATGGCCGCCATCCGCAAACTATTAGGCTAATGACCTATTAGATTTGTCAAAGGATGCTCCCTTCATAAAGGTATGTTGTTGCAAAATTTGGTAGAGATCGGATGATGAGGTTAGTCGTAATTTGATTTAAGCTTTGAACATTTGGGTGGCCGCCATTACGTTTCCGTCAAGATGGCGGCGATATAAAACATGACACTGGGGTGCCCTTTGCTAGTGCTACCTCTGTACCAAATTTTATTCCATTCGGTTTCACCGTGTTCGAATTAATTGGGGTAATCGATTTTGACACAAAGATGGCCGCCATCCGCAAACTATTAGGCTAATGACCTATTAGATTTGTCAAAGAATGCTCCCTCCATAAAGGTATGTTGTTGCAAAATTTGGTAGAGATCGGATGATTAGGTTAGTCGTAATTTGATTTAAGCTTTGAACATTTGTATGGCCGCCATTAAGTTTCCGTCAAGATGGCGGCGATATAAAACATGACACTGGGGTGCCCTTTGCTAGTACTACCTCTGTAGCAAATTTCGTTCCATTTGGTTTCACCGTGTTCGAATTAATAGGGGCAATCGATTTTCACAGAAAGATGGCCGCCATCCGCAAACTATTAAGCTGATGACCTATTAGTTTGGTCAAAGGATGCTTCCCCCATAAAGGTATGTTGTTGCAAAATTTGGTAGAGATCGGATGATTAGGTTAGTCGTAATTTGATTTAAGCTTTGATCATTTGTGTGGCCGCCATTACGTTTCCGTCAAGATGGCGGCGATATAAAACATGACACTGAGGTGTCCTTTGCTAGTGCTACCTTTGTACCAAATTTCGTTCAATTTGCGCTCACCGTGTTCGAATTGATAGGGGGGGGGGGACATACATTCAGAGTACACACACACACACACACACATACTCACACACACATACACACACACAGACAGACACACTTTTTTTCGCCCTGTAGTGATATCATAAGTCTACTTTCATTTTTTGCAAAAATCGAAAGTAGGCTAACAAACACTGGCGCATCCACGCTCAGCGGCATTCAAATCTTAAATGGAAATAATCATGGCATGAGCTTTTTTGGGAGTGTGAGTAGTTTTAAGGCATTCATACGCTTAACGGAAGAGTATCGGTAGTATATATTTTTACAGTAGAATTACTATTATCAGTATTACTTATATATGGTACTGTATTTTGTATTAGCACCAGCAGCAGAACAACGCGCAATCTCCCATGCCAATAATTCATTCCCTTTTGCTACACACTAGCTCTAATTGCCGATAAGACAGAATGATGTAAACAGTTGTCAGCGCACTCACTTCAGAACGGCAAAGACTCATCAGACGTGTAATATTTATACCATCAGCGATATACCAGAACCGTTAAATCCTTATATTACAGGCACGTAAAACTGGCACTAAAATTGTAGCTCGTGTTATCACCCAACTGATCGTATTAAATAAAACCCCGTGTGTGTGCAGGGGCGACTCGAGTACAAATTCGTACCCGCCCAAATCATATTTGTGCTCCCACCCCAGCCCCCTTTTCCCCCACCAGTTTATCTCCCACCCCCAAGCCAACACTGACCCAACCCAACTCCCCATCTGGTGCGAATAACTTACTACCTAAGCTACTGCAGTTTATAATAATTTCAGATCGTATTGTTAGTAGCAGATTCCGCTTTGACGTATTTATGGAATATTAGGACCTAGTCTAGTCTCTGATTTAAAGAAAAGAAAAAATCTTGCAATTATTGTTTCTTGGCAGCGAGTGGGAGAAAGGAGATAATATTTTTATAGAAGTGAAAAATACAACTATAAAAACAAGATGTTCAGTAAGGAACATATAGCCTACTTTCTCCTAAATGCATGGGTATTGTTATAACTCTTTGTCCTTTTCAAGGAGTATAATTGAATGTTGGTTGTAGTTGCTTGTTGAAATACAACGTGCTATAGGGATATTAAACATGATTATGAGGTGCCCTCTGCTGTTGCTACCTCTGTAAAAAAAATCTTTCAATTCGGTTTCACCGTGTTTGAATCGATATGGGGAATGGATTTGCACACATACATGGCCGCTATTTGCAAACTATTGGGCTGATGACCTTGTAGTCAGTCATAAGATGCTTTCCACAAAAAGGCATGTTGTTGCAAAATCTGGTAGAGATCAAATTATTAGGATGGTCGTAATTTAATTTAAGCTTTTAACATTTGGGTGGCCGTCATTCCGTTTCCGTCAAGATGGCGGCGATATAAAACATGACACTGAGGTGCCCATTGCTACTGCTACCTCTGTACCAAATTTCGTTCAATTCGGTTTCACCGTGTTTGAATTGATAGGGGGAATCGATTTGCACACATACATGGCCGCTATTTGCAAACTATTGGGCTGATGACCTTGTAGTCAGTCATAAGTTGCTTTCCACAAAAAGGCATGTTGTTGCAAAATCTGGCAGAGATCAAATTATTAGGTTGGTCGTAATTACATTTTAACTTTTAACATTTGGGTGACCGCGATTACATTTCCGTCAAGATGGCGGTGATACGAAACATGACACTGAAGTGGCCTTTTCTAGTACTGCCTCTGTACCAAATTTCGTTCCATTCGGTTTCACCGTGTTCGAATTAATATGGGGAATCGATTTTGACATAAAGATGGCCGCCATCCGCAAAATATTAGGCTAATGACCTATTAGTTTGTTCAAAGGATGCTTCCTCCATAAAGGTATGTTGATGCAAAAATTAGTAGAGATCGGATGATTATGTTAATCGTAATTTCATTTAAACTTTGAACATTTGTGTGGCCGCCATTACGTTTCCGTCAAGATGGCGGCGATATAAAACATAACACTGAGGTGCCCTTTGCTAGTGCTACCTCTGTACCAAATTTCATTCCATTCGGTTTGACCGTGTTCGAATTAATAGGGGGAATCGATTTTGACACAAAGATGGCCGCCATCCACAAACTATTAGGTTAATGACCTACTAATTTGGTCAAAGGATGCTCCCTCCATAAAGGTATGTTGTTGCAAAATTTGGTAGGGATCGGATGATTAGGTTAGTCGAAATTTGATTTAAGCTTTGAACATTTGTGTGGCCGCCATTACGTTTCCGTCAAGATGGCGGCGATATAAAACATGACACTGAGGTGCCCTTTGCTGGTACTACCTCTGTACCAAATTTCATTCCATTCGGTTTCACCGTGTTTGAATTAATAGGGGGAATCAATTTTCACACAAAAATGGCCGCCATCCGCAAACTATTAGGCGGATGATCTATTAGTTTAGTCAAAGGATGCTCCCCCCTTAGAGGTATGTTGTTGCAAAATTTGGTAGAGATCGGATGATTAGGTTAGTCGTAATTTGATTTAAGCTTTGAACATTTGTGTGGCCGCCATTACGTTTCCGTCAAGATGGCGGCGATATAAAACTTGACACTGAGGTGTCCTTTGCTAGTGCTACCTTTGTACGAAATTTTGTTCAATTCGCGTTCACCGTGTTCGAATTAATAGGGGTAATCGATTTTCACACAAAGATGGCCGCCATCCGCAAACTATTAAGCTGATGACCTATTAGTTTGGTCAAAGGATGCTCCCCCATAAAGGTATGTTGTTCCAAAATTTGGTAGAGATCGAATGATTAGGTTAGTCGTAATTTGATTTAAGCTTTGAACATTTGTGTGGCCGCCATTACGTTTCCGTCAAGATGGCGGCAATATAAAACATAACACTGAGGTGTCCTTTACTAGTCCTACCTTTGTACCAAATTTCGTTCAATTCGCGTTCACCGTGTGCGAATTGATAGGGGGGGGACAGACATCCAGAGTACACACACTCTCTCTCTCTCTCTCTCTCTCTCTCTCTCTCTCTCACACACACACACACACACACACACACACACACACACACAGCCAGACACACTTTTTTCACCCTGTGTTGATCTCATAAGTCTACTTTCATTTTTTGCAAAAATCGAAAGTAGGCTAATGAAGGTACAGCCAAAGCTGTAGCGCTGTTATAGTGTTGTTGCATTTGAGGAGCTTGAACTTTGTGGTCATTTAGCCCCGTTACTTGGGTGTGTGTTTATGACCTGTGTTATAGTGGTGTCTGTTGTAGTGCGGGTATTTGCAACTAAGGTGATGATTGAAAGGAGACGTCTGTGGCCTTAAGTTAGGAACCATCCCGGTATATGCCTGGAATTAATGTAGGAAAATACGGAAAACCAATTGTAGGATGGTTGAGGTAGGAATCGAACCCACCTCTTCCCAGGGGCAGATGATCTCGCTGTTCTGCCCCTTAAAACAACAATAACTGTAGCATCTCTTCTCATTTCTGCCTCACGAGGCTGAGTGTGTACCACGCTCTAACCTTCAGACGACCAGAGTTATATGTCTTGGCAGAGCCGGGAATCGAACTCGGGCCTCGGGGGTGACAACCAAGAACGCTGTTATATTAGGCTAACCGATACGATGATATACTAATGGTATGCACTAGCCAAGTTCAATAAGTTGCATTTTCTTGTTTTATTCAAAATATGTATTATCTGGGGGGTAAAATCAAAGCAAACAAAAAAATAACTTTATTTCGCCCTTAGATTCGGGGCAGGTAAGCAGTCTGGCCTATGCCGAAGACTTGGTTGTAATGGCAGACTCCGTCGATAGCTTGCAAGCCAACATGATAGAACTTGAACATACGTGTAGGGAGTATGGTAAGAAGTTCAACATTTCAAAGACGAATGTTATGTCGGTATGGAAGAAACTCTAGAAAATTGAATGTCCGGTAGAAGGAACTAAATTGCAGCAGGTGATACATTTTAAGTACTTGGGCTGTGTATTCTCTCGGGATGGTAGTATGGGGGAAGGTAATAGAGTCGAGGTGTAGAAAACCCAATTCAGTGTGTTCTCAGTTGCGATCAACAGTATTCTGAATAAAAGAAGTTAGTGTAGCGACGAACCTCTCCCTACATAGCTCAGTATTTAGACCTACCTTGCTGTATGGAAGTGAGAACTGGGTAGATTCAGGATATCTGGCACATAAGTTAGAGCTAACTGATATGAGGGTGACACGAATGATAGCTGGGAACAAATAAATGGGAGCAATGGCAGGAAGGTACTCGTAATGAAGAGAATAAGCTAAGTTAGACATGAACATGCTAGATGAAGCTGTTCGTATGAGCCGACTCAGATGCCGTGGACATGTGAAGAAAATGGGGGAGGAGAAATTATCCAAGAGGTTAATGATTTCGGCAGTAGAGGATAAAAGAAGCAAAGGTAGACTTTGGAGGCGATGGTTAGATTAAGTGTTGAACGATTTCAAAGTGAGAGGTGTAGACGGAGAGGAGGCCGCAGTGCTAACTGCTAATAGGGGATCATGGAGGTGGCTTGTTCACAAACAGAGGCTTGCAGACTAGACTGGACGCAGAAGGCAAAACAGTCTCAAATGAAAATGTATGTAGCCTATGTACAGGGTGACGCACAAAAAGAGTCACCATTTTCTTGTTGAATAGAACCTTTATTGTCAATACAAACTCTAAGAAACATATACTACAATATGAAAACACTATGGCGAATTATTCTAACTAAGCGCAAGCTTAATATCTCTACCATTTCGATTTCTAACTTCCTCCAAACGAACACTGATGTTATCGATTACCATACGACGTATGTCTTCCGTGATTTCACTGGAACAATAAAGAATACGTCTTCTGAGCTCTGAATGTTTTGTAAAAAGATATCCTCAATGAAAAATGTCACATAGGTTGAGGTTTGGACTATTGGGAGGCCAAAATTGTCCGTCATTGAAACGACCTGGAAACTTGAGTGAAATGATTCGCATATCGAAATGTCTGCGTAAGAAAACCAACACATTGTTTTCAATGTGTGCTCTTGCTCCATATTGCATTAAACACTGAGTGTTGAAAGGCAACGCAGAGGGTCTGTCGTGTATTTGTTGTCGAAAACGCCTCTGACCTAAGTCGAAACAAGGCTTTTCGTTCAAGAAAGAGTAATACAACTCTGATCGCTGCTGCGTCGTCAGGCTTCTCTTGTCGGCCATTGTTGTAAACACTAGTCTTCTAGCGGCGGTATCTCGAATTACTCGTCAATTCATTAGTCATTTGTTTATCCATGCTCTAACTACTGATATTGCTGTTGAGATGCTCAACGGGATATCTAGTGCGACTGATGAATTATGTAAGAAACAAATGGTAACGTATTTCGTTAGTCACCCTGTAGATTCGGCATCCGTGCGGGGGCACGGATTGGATGCACAGGTCCAGATCCGCCCTTGTGTGTGACACAGCCTCGTAAACTCAGACCAAGTTCTTTAATGCATATTAACATTCGAACATTAAAAGCCATTACCCACGAGCTATTGCACCTTGCCACTCCAGTCCACAGCTGTTTTACTTTGGCACCAGTTTTCTTGGCATAATGATTACTCTATAAGTTTTAATGCTGATCATCTCGTGGCGCAGTGGCTAGCATTCTTAGTTGTCACCCCTGAGGACTCGGTTCTGCCAAGAAATTTAATTCTGGCCTGGGGGCTGTAACGAGCTGCATTGAGCCTCGTGACGTAAACCTGAGAAGAGGTGGGTTCGATTTCCAAATCGGCCATCCTACTGTAGAAGTGGTTTTCCGTGGTTTCCCACTTCTACTCCAGGCAAATACCGGGATGGTTCCCCGATCCTAATCTCTTTTACAAATACACATGCTAATACAACCATCACAATAACACAGGTTGTCAGGCAGTTTCCACCTACATTACAACACACACACGGGGTTAAATGACCATGATGTCGCAAAGCCCTTAAATGCATCAACAATAATAGTTTTAATGTTTGAAGTTAACATCCTTACTTCAACAATAGAAAATCTAATATATTTGTTAATCTGGCGACACTGGATATGGTGACTACCATGATTAGTGAGCTGGCTGTGGCAAGCCTGCTGGTAGGGGAAGAACCATCGCAGTTCACCTAACACCTTTCCTTCTGTTAATGTTCTTGCATACAAAACTAACCTAAACAACTTTCCTGGAGCCGTAAAACTGCCGATCTTGTTGAAACTTTGCATAAATATTGGTCAGATCACAAAGAAAACATCTGTGAAGATATTCCATCCGCAAACTCATTTGGGCCAACCGTAGAGACGATGAGATTGTACACGTTTGTAAATGGCGGACTTGGAGCAGCAGAGGTGGGTCTGCACACTAAGTTAACATGCCATCTCCGACCAATCGCACTGCTCAATCTACTTCCCTCAGCATCTACAATGGGAATGCAAAGACATTTCCCATTATAGCAAAGTATTTTGTGATATCCGTATTGATAGATGAAGTTTAAAACCTGTTAAATATATGCCAATCAATACATAATTAAAACATATCTCTACTTAGTATAAAACAAAGTCCCCGATTCTTGGATGTTACGGGTAATCGCGAGAACCACCGAATGGATTTTGATGCGGTTTTCACCATTCTGTAAAGGATATCTCGAGGAAGGTTTTTGTAGAAAATAATTTATTTATGACCAAAGGAAGCCAAGCAGTAACGATTTCAGTGAAAAAAGTCGAAGAAACCCTGGCGTTCCGCACTTTTTAAGCTTACCCTGGGAAAACCATTAATAATATCTATATACCATGAGTGTAAGAATTTTTCAGCTTGAAAAGTTCTACAAAAAAGTCCGCGACAGAATATCTCTATCGTCAATACATCGCCCACTATAAGTGTTTTTACGTTTTCATTCCTTCCAACAATCGCCATTCAATTACTAGCTTCAAGACAGTTTACGAGCTAGCTGGCTGGCAAGCGAGCCTATCACCCCAGACACTGTAGAGTCGTGTCGAGTTAAGACTTCAGAGGAGAGTGGATGTGTTTGGAGTTTTCCTGGAAGTGCAACTCGGCTTTTCTTTACTTCGCCTGTGAACATTTCATTCCGCAGAATGCACAGTCAAGTTTAGATTGGACGGAAGGGGGATTTGTGATTCATGCACCTCGCCATTACGTCTGACAATAATTCGTTTCACATGCTATCTCCATGATAATATAATTAATAGTCCAGTCAGTGATTTTAACCCATCATGCCGAGACGGAAAAAGGATATAGCTCGCAGTTCATTGAAATCGAAAAAATAAAAATAAAATCGCTTATCACATAACAATGAAACTGAGCAACAAATAATTTCTCGTAGTCACAAGAGAGAGAAAGAAAGAATTCACAAAGACAAAGGGAGTCATCCCCAAAGTTCCTATGACACAGGGAAGAAAAGTTCATGGTTTGTGGTCCGATAAAGAGAATTCTGTTATGAATTATGATTCCTCCATAAATTATATAAATGATGCTTCAGTTTCCGAGCGAAGCCGGGGCAGGTTGCTAGTCTATTTATATATTAATGGTTCATGTTTCGACCTAGCAGTGAGATCTTCTACAACTAAAACTCTTAATTACTTAACAAAAATCCAATTAAAGAAATATATCAGTAATATTGAGTATAAAAGAAAACTTGCAAAAACTTATTGAAATCTGTAAAAAGGAAATTGGTAAGAACAAAAGACCTAAGAGTATCTTGATAATAATGTTAGAAAATTGAATTTTAAGGAAATAAAACTTATACAATAAAAGGAAATACGATAACATTAAAATGCTGAGGATTTCGAAAAAATAATTTAAAAAAACCTTTCTTATATACAGTCAAGTACAATATAATCAATGTTTCAAACAATGAAAATGAAGTTGTAAGTAAGAAAAGAAATAATGTGAAATCTATTTCCAACTCTTCATTACTTTCAGTCGTCAATACGGAAGTCGAAAGTTTGGATCGCTAATGGTGACTTACCAGGATATTCTACAAATAGGAAAATAAATAATAAAATATAGGGTAACTAGCAACCAGCCCCGGCTTCGCCCGGGAACAGGTATGAATGTATTAGGTGATAAGCGTCCCCCCCCCCCTAGCTAGCTCGTAAACTGTTGCCTCAGTAATTGAATGGAGATTGTTGGAAGAAATGAACACGCAAATACACTTATAGTGGGCAATGTATTGAAGATAGAGATATGCTCTCGCGGACTTTTTTTGTAGAACTTTTCATGCTGAATAATTATTACACTCATAGTATATTGATATTTTTAACGTTTTTCGCAGCGTAAGCTTAAAAAGCGCACGGACGCCAGTATTTTTTCCGACTTTTTCACTGAAATCGTTACTGCTTGGCTTCCTTTGATCATAAATAAATTATTTTCTACAGAAACCTTCCTCGAGATATACTTTACAGAATGGTGAAAACCGCATCAAAATCCAGTGATTCTCGAGATTACCCGTGGCATCCAAGAATCGGGGACTTAGTTTCATACTAAGTAGAGATGTGAAACGGTAAAGGGAAGGATATTAGAGAAATAATTGAAAACGTACCCCCCTTAATTGACTTTCATATGAAATAGATTTGACAAAACAACAGAATAAGATGCTTTATAAAACCATACTATTGTCTATAGTGTAGTAAATTCCGCTTTCTGTATAGATTAATCTTATTCCTTATTTGTGGTGTGAAATAAAGGAAAAATATATAGCCTACATAAAATACGAATACAAGAATGTAAGTATAATAAAATAAAAATACAATGAAATAAACTTTATACATTTCTATTACTTGATAAACTTCCACAAATGTCGGTAATTTAATAAAGAATGAGAACTTAAAATAATATACTCTTCTTTCTCTGTATGAAGCTTCTATGTTTCACCATTATGTGTCGCCAGCCGGTCGCTAGTTAATGTTGCGGGCTAGCTTCTAGGTCATTATAAAAGCCATGATATTCTGATGGTAATGTCTTGACGTCAGCTCACTTCTTTTCGTTTAATGCCACATAACCCTGTAGATATGCAGGAACACTGGGCTATACCGGAAGCTTACCTGTGATTGAGGCTTCAGTATTTTGACTGGTTTGATGCAGCCTTCCATGCCTCCCTGTCCTGAGCTAATCGTTTCATCTCTACATAGCTACCACACCCTACATCCGAGGCAATCTGTTTACATATCTCAACCTTGGTCTACCACTCAGTTCTTGTCCTCGACCCTTCCTTCCATAACAAAGTTTGCTATTCCTGGATGTCTTAGCATGTTACCTACCAACCTATCTCTTCTTTTATTAACAGTCACCAGAAACATCTCTCCTCTTCCACTCCATCTCAATACCTCTTCAATTGTTACTCTATCTACCCATCTAATCTTTATCATTCTCCTTTAGCAAGACATTTTAAATGCTACTATTTTCTTCTTTTCTGCTGCACCAACAGTCCAAGTTTCACTACCATAGAGTGCCACGCTCCAGATAAAGGCTTTTAAAAATGGATTTCTAATACCTAAATCTATATTTGATGTCAACAGATTCCTTTTCTGTGGAAATGCTTTCCTTGCCTGAGACAACCTACTGTTTATATCCTCTTTGCTTCGTCCATCACTGGCTAATAGCAGAAGTCTCCTACTTCCTTTAGCTTTTCACCTGTCAACTTGACTTCCATAAGGGGTTCTGATTTATTTCGGCTGCATTCCATTATTTTTGTTTTACATTTATTGATTTTCATCATGAATTCTTCCTCAAGACGGAGTCCATACCATTTAGAAACTCATTCAAATCCTCTGGTGAATCGGCTAAGATAACAATGTCATCGGAAAATCTCAGAGTTGAAATTATTTCTCCTTGAATCCTACTTTAAATATTTCTCTCATTTCCTTCATTGCCTGTTCAGTGTATAGATTGAAAAGTATGGGTGATAAGTTGCAGTCTTGCCTTACACCTTTGGGAATTCCGGCTTCTCTCTCATGTCCTTCGACTTGAATTGGAGTTTGAATTACAGAGAGGCTTGCAACGAATTTGGGGCATTGGATATTTTGTCATGAAGGTGAAATCGGAAGACCTGATTTCGTAAAATTACCTACTAGTTTTTGCATATCAGGTAGAGATAACGTGGAATTCCGCATTTAAAACAAAATCGCATTTATACAGTGAGAGCCTTCCCCATAGAATGGATCTTTGCTGGGTCATGTGGCGGGCGGTGAGTGATTAGTCACCGCCAGTTGACTAGCATCTACCGTTACACAACAGCAGATTGGGAATCACCGCATGAAGTAATAGCATTGATTAACTTACATTTTCAGCTGGCAAGATACCTCAGTTAGAGAGTTGAGGCTTGTGGTGAAGTACTGTAGCCTGTTTCGTATCCCGTGAACATGGTTAGGTATTGAACAAAACATGGAATTTTTCTAGTGAAACCTTATCTTCTCAAGAAGAAGCCTTCCAGTAAATGTGTTCGTACGTTTCAGCGCCGTGCGATTTTTACGTGTGGGGGGAACCTTGAACAAAAGGTATACAGAAACAATCCGCGTACTCTGGAGGAAGAAATAACTACACTGATACGAAATATCAGTAACGATGAATTACAACGAGTGTACCTAAACGTCCTACGTTGGTGCTATGTATGGTATGTTTAGAAAATTAAGGACAGCATTTCCAGAAACTACTCTGAAATTCATGTGAGTAACTATGATTATTGAAATGAAAATCCACAGCCTGCTTCCAGTCTCCGACCGGGTCAGGAATGGAATGAATGAAGCCCCCATCTAGCGGCGAGGATATGAATTGTGCCGGCTGCCGAGGCCTGACGCACTCCTCAACTATGATTATTAAATACGTTAACAAGTGTAAATGTGTTAAAGTAGTTGGGCGCTACGCTGCTGTTAGCCCAGTGGCTTGCTCGACAGGCGGTTAAACACAGTGCCCCGACCGTCACGCGGTGACTGCGAGGCCTCGTTCTATAGGGAAGGCTCTTACTATAGCATTGATGCATTGCCCCCTTAGTGCATGATTTATTCACATGTGTAATACTGTGACATAATTTAACATCTTGTGTCTAACACTATCTCTGTTATTCTTTATTATTATTATTATTTAGCGTATGGATTTTTGTGCCGGGAGTGTCCGAGGACATGTTCGGCTCGCCAGAGGCTGTACAAGCGGACACCCATAGGGTGAGCTACAATTTCCGTTCAATTTCAAGTAGTTCCAACTTTCGCCACCAGATATCACTGACACCTAGTGGTGAATGTTGGATCTTTCATAGAGCGTTACAACGAAATCTAAACTAGAAATTTAGCTTCACACAAGTTAAGTTAGTGGAAGGATCTTTTACATGCCATAAATCTATGATATGGGAACGCCGGCTTTACTTCCCCTCCGAAGGAAGGCATACTGAAGGATTTTAACGTTCTAAAAAAATCCGACGACCTCGGCTGGGTTTGAATCCGCAATCTTGGTCACAGGAGTTCAGCATGCTACCAAGTTATCTGATTACTGCATTAGAAATAGGTTCCCCCCCCCCCCAAATGTATTTCTTATCCGTTCCCGGTTGACCGAGTCCCTTATCTCATCTTAAAGCTACAGTATAAATATACTGAATGAATCTATCGCTCACTTCCTCAGTGTAGCTTAAATCTCTTGTCAGTCAGTGTTTCTGTTTTTTTTTTTTTCGTGTAGCCTCCTGAGAGGCCGAGTGCAGGTCTTTCTATTCGACGCCCGTGGGCGACCTGCGCGTCTTTATGAGAGATGGAATGGATGAAGATGAATGAAACTGGGCAAGGATGTGGAAGGAAGCGGCCGTGGCCTGTCAGAAGGTACTGTCCCAGCATTTGCCTGGTGTTGAAAATGGGAAACCACGGAAAACCATTTCAAGGACAGCCGACGGTGGGGGCTCGAACCCATGCGTCTACCGAGTCAGCAGAGAGCTTGGCCCCATGACCTAACGCTGCGCTTTAGCCCGCGTAGCCACTACTGTCGGTAGTGTTTCTGTTATTAAATACGTATTGTGTAGTGCATTTTGTGTGCAGAGAAAATGGCAAGTTCGAGTGTTGCGAGTAGAAGACGCTGTGTTCACAATTCGAACACATTAAATGTCTTAGAATTGTGGGTGTTACGTGATAAACCATCAGAAGAGAGACATTTCCCAATTCATCAAGTTATTTTATCTGTCCTATTTTCAATAAAATTAAGTGATTAAGATAAACATTTCATTACACATATCGAGTTCCAATAGTTTGGCGTGAATTACAAATTCATGATAATGACCGTTATCTTTTGTCTCTCAAAAATATCTGGATTCAATAAGGGAAAGAATACCGAAACCTACGTTCCTGTGTCACTAGGTGTTCCTATTCCAACACCACCTAAGGCATTTTCAGATAGCAATATCAGCACTTCATGCACTTCGTATTCAGGAGATCTATATTTGTATCCAGACTTATTTGATGATAAGTCGCGTCCTTTGAATCAGCCTGAATTAAATGATTTGGTAAGCGACTTGGGTCTAACCAAAGAAAAGAGTGAGCTTTTGAGTTTAAAATAAGATAAGACAATATTTTAAGACCTGGAATAACCTTGATTTGGTACATACATCGTGGAGAAGAAGGTTTCAAAAAATCTGTTTTAAAGGAAGGGTACCTAATGCACTGTTCTGATAAGCTTGGCTTGATTGGTCGCCTAGGAAAGATTATGAAGCAAAAGAGTGCGTATATATTATCTCTAGTCGAAAAGGTGTTCTTCTGCACAATTGAAATAGTCTTGCTTCAGTCTAATAGTCCATTCAATATACCTTAAGGAAACGTATACAAATTTGTCTATTCAACATAAAGTAAAATATAGTGAACGCAAGTTGTGTGTGTGACGTGATATTAAGGTGTGCGGCATTTTATTGGGATAACAAGGAGGGTACACCAAATTTCCGTGCTTCATATGTGAATGGAACCCTAGAGCCAGATAGAGACATGTAGCTTGGTCGAAAAAAAAATAGTGCCAAGGACAGAAAACATTATAAAGCTTCCACTAGTTGACTGACAAAAAGTTTTCTGCCCCCTTTACATATCAAATAATAATAATAATAATAATATCGTATTGCCTCGGGTGCCGAGTGCAAGCTTTGTTATTTAACGCTCAGAGGGCAGCTTGCATGCCGAATTTTGTCGTTTCTTGGAGCGCTATGAAAGTCAAGGAGGTTAGATATCTAAGCTCCTTGATACTATAGCGCTTTCTAGTAAAGAATGGAGGAACTTGTGTTGGTGGAAAGTTCCGAGATTAATTTTGCCATTATGAACACGGCCTTCTGAATTCAAATGGGTTCTTTAACATGCCAACAACGTATGGCATGCGTGTCGTGATTTTTGTCGCCTTTCAAAAATCACTTACTGCGGCCAGCAGCGAAACTGCTAGCTTGGGGTTGGTGGTCCGACACGATAACCACTCACCCACCGTGGCAAGCTACATATCAAATTAGGGATAATGAAACAACTTGTCAAAGCTTTTGGCAAAAGTGGTCCGTCCTACCGATACCTTATTGAGAAATTACCAATGCTGTCGGAATCAAAAGTGAGAGAAGGTGTTTTTGATGGGCCGTGAATTTTCAGTCTCATGAGGATTTCAATTTTAGAAATATCTTGACTGACTTGGATCTCCAGGCATGAGACTCATTCAGAAATGTTATCAACTATGTTAAATATTATTAATATGAGCATATCGTGCAAATCAAGCCAGATAAATTCTAGACACTTGTTTGTAATATGAGCTTGAAGTTACATTTTCTTAATTCTTATATCCCGGAAAGCTTACGAGCATAAAGTGAATAGAGGGGTGTGCGATTCCATAAATACATAACAGGAATAGAAATGGGGGTACCAGCGTCGATGGAACGCCTCCATGATGGTTGTCTGCTGCTCGTGTTTGATAAGAGATAACCCTCGTCAGGACCATAAACGCAAGCCAACTGAGCATTCGTTTTCACCAGAGGAGGAGAAAATAGGTTTCCTAAGGTATGTTAAAAATGCGTATATGTTAACCATTTTAAAATTGGTAACAGTTTTATCCGTATTGACTAATGGTAATATGTAATTGTGGAATCTTCCTTGTCAAAACTGTGAAATGATGTTTACTAAATATTTAAACGTACATGTTTCGATATGTCAATGATCTCTTCATCAGCGTTGAATAGTTTAAATTAACATGCTAAATTGAAATGTATAAAAAAAGAAAATTGTTGAGAATTTTCACCAGTATTATTCGTAACAAAATTCTTTTAGTAACAACTTCTTTTTATCTTGTGACATTTAATTTATATGTGAACTTTTCATTTTATTTTAAATTCAAAATTTTGTAAGGATATCCATTTTATTATGGTGTTTGAAGTCATTTTTCAGTGTTGCCTTTGTAAACGAAGTTTAATGTTTTTCAGTCAGTCAACACGATTGTACCCAATTGTGATGGGTTATTTCCTAATCCTGAAAAAAAAAAAAAAAGAATTGCATTAGTACATGAGTGTATTTATTAATCTCAGGTAATATTTTTTCAGGATTTGGTACAATCGTGTTGACCGACTGAAAGACATCAAACTTCGTTCAAATTCATTTCAATTGAGCATGCTAATTTAAACTATTAAACGCTGATGAAGATATCATTGACATATCGAAACATGTATGTTTAAATATTTATTAAACATCATTTCACAGTATTGTCAAGGCGGATTTCAACATTACATATTAAGGTATGTTTGAAGTTTCGCGATTACCGTTTAGCCGTGGTATCTGTACTGTTGAGATTTAATCATGAGTTACATAATACAGTATGTCGCAGTTTTCAGTTTACTTAAACTTGAGAAATTAGACAAAATATTTAATATTTGACCTTGCTTGTCTTTTGCATGGCAAGAAACCCTTGCGTGACAGAAAATAAATGATATTCAGATTTAAATTAAGCACATAAAAATTTGGCTTAGGCACCCTTTAAAACCTGTACCGCAAGAAAAAAAAATGTATTACTGTATTGTCAAGTCCGTGTTAATGCATTACAGGGTGATTTATCGCATGGTTGACAACACTGATATCGTCCTGATGACGCGTCCTTCACCAAGAAGGAGTTTAAGGGGGTTGGAGAAGGGAGAATACACTTGACTCCCACTTGATATATTCATTACTTGCTTTGCTCGACTACTTCGAGATTTTCATACTGGAAAAGTTGATGTTCTTTAAGTTTAGCCATGAAATCGGAAATAACACCGGAATTTCAATCAGTCTATTTCCAGGGCTTGAAATGGACCGGAACGGCTCTCAAATTTTGGAAAGCCTTTCTTTACGTCTCTTAAGAAATTGCTCTAAACGGTTCCGGTTCGAGAATTTATGAAATGTTTTCGTTCCATCTCGTAAAAGAAAAAGGCTATGGTCCGTTCCGGTTTGTAAGTTTTTGGAACCTTTTTATTCTGTCTCAAAAGAATAGCCCGTTTCGTGAATTTTTGGGATTTTTTTCGTTCCGTCTATTAAAAGATGATTGTGGTCCGTTCCGGTTTGTGAAATTTTGGAACCTTATTCTAATATTCTTTGGAATATTTTTTCAAGGTTTGGGGATAGAAAGACGGAATTATTAAGGACATTTTTAATACCCATGCATTCGTAGTGATCCACATACCCATGTGCTTCTGGCATCCCTAACTCCAGGCAAATGCCGAGATGGTTCCTAACTAAAGGCCACGTCCGCTTCCTCCCCAATTCTCACCTGAATTACAAATACACACAATACTATAGACACCAAAATAATACACATTATCAGGCAAAATCCACACACACCCAAATACACGGAGGTAGATGACAACGATGTCCAAGCCCCTCAAATGAAACAACATAAATAAATAAATAAATAAATACTGTAAATACATAAATAAATAAATAAATAAATTAATTAAAAAAGTACCATGTATGTCTACCCCGTTTCCAACGGGGTCGGGGATGAGATGCGATGAAAGTCTATGTGGCGGATGGTTTTTATGGCCGGATGCCCTTCCTGACGCCAACCTCATGAGAGATGAAATGAATGAAGATGAAGGAACCTGGGCAAGGATGTGGAAGGAACAGGCCGTGACCTATCAGATGGCACCGTCCCAGCATTTGCCTGGAGTCGAAAATGGGAAACCATGGAAAACCATTACAAGGACGGCCGACGGTGGGGCTCGAACCCACGTCTACCGAGTCGGCAGAGAGCTTGTCCCCATGGCCTAGAGCTGAGCGCTAGCGAGCTTAGCTACCGCTGTCGGTAAATAAATAAATAAATAAATAAATAAATAAATAAATAAATAAATTATGACACCTGCATGAACATAATAATAATAATAATGGTAATGTGGGTTTCAAAAATAAATTTGAACTTTACAAAATATGATGTGGCTGGTCCGTCAATCATTCTCGAGTTCAAATGCAGCTCTCGAGTAGGTAAAGGTTGAAGAACGCTGCTCTGCGTCATCATCGGAAAGCTTACATTCCCCTTCTCTCTCGCTCGTCACAGATCCAGTAATTTTCCTCCCGATACAATGTCCTAACACAAATTTACTAGTCAGCCTCGTCCCACCTCCGCCATCTTGGAAGTGGTTTTCCGTGGTTCCACCCCCACTTCTACTTCAGGCAAATGCTGGGATGGTCCCTAAGTTAAGGCCATGGTCACTTCTTTCCCAATCCTCACCTGAATTACAAATACACACACAATAACACAGGTTATCAGACAAAAATTCCAAACATTCCCAAGTACATGGGCTAAATGACCTTGATGTCCAAGCCCCTCAAATGAAAACCACAATAGCCTTTTTCGTTAAAATCATATCGTCTGATACGAAGAAATTGCAACCTTAAACTCGGTTTAGCTGGGAATTGTACAGGGTAATTTTGAATGTAATGCTATCACATTAATTCGGCTAATTTATCGAATCCTGGCGAAGTCAGTTGGCATTTGAGGGTGCGCAAATGCGAGGGAGCCGTGCTTGAAAGATCCCCTTCGGGACAAAATTCCGACACCCCGGCGTGGCGTCTCTAAAAGTCATTGTAGTTAAAAGGGACGTAAACCAATATAATAATTACACCCTTAAAAGTTTTCTATAAAAATAACAAGTGACATGTTTTCCTCACAACTATATTTACGAAAGGGAGTGTGCATAGAGCAGCATGTTAAGAGTATGCATTCTCATTCCTTCCTCATTTTAGTAGTTTGGCCGAGCGATAGGAGTTGTTTAATTACTAGTTGTCGGCGCAGTGTTCAGTTCTGGCCTCTAGGAGCACTTTCTAGGGTTCATGGTCTCTTATGACGACTCTTAATATCACTTCTGTGATGGACTGTCTGTTTAGTTGACTGTCAAAGCGTAGTGTCTCTGGAATCACTCAAACTATCGACTTAATATGCTTCACTGATATATGTAGTTACCATAGAGCCATCAAGAGTGGAATTATGATTTAGAAGAACACTGACCAGCGGCGTTCATATTACAAAGACGAATGACCGCTCAAGGGAACAATCCTCAGCGAGTTATGGGTGAAATATAATTATGTTTGTGAACATTGTGGAAGAGTTTGCGACTTCAGAATTGGTCTACACAGTCATCAGAGGCCCCACAGACATCGAAGTCTTGTAGTCTTAAATAAGACGACATACTCGCTAGCGAGTGATAGCCTATCATCAGCATCATCATCACACACACTAAAAAGAAAACTGTCGACCTTATGCCCTTGGTATGTTTAATGTAAAACGTGTTTATACACACATCAAAAAAAGTTTTGCATCACCTCGGTTCCAAGAGTTCCGGAACCTTTAAATACAAAGGGAATAGAGATCAACACAAACAACATTTCAGCTCGTTTTATTGCTCATGAGACCCACACATTGCATGTTGTACCATCATACGGCTAGACTTTCAGCATTTGTGGTCCAGATTGCAGTACACACCACTACCTCTAATACCCAGTAGCACGTCCTCTTGCATTGATGCATGCCTGTATTCGTCGTGGCATACTATCCACAAGTTCATCAAGACACTGTTGGTCCAAATTGTCCCACTCCTCAACGACAATTCGGCGTAAATCTCTCAGAGTGGTTGGTGGGTCAAGACGTCCATAAACAGCCCTTTTCAACATATCCCAGGCATGTTCGATAGGGTTCATGTCTGGCGAACATGCTGGCCACTGTAGTCGAGCGATGTCGTTATCTTGAAGGAACGCATTCACAAGATGTGCACGATGAGGTCGAGAATTGTCGTCCATGAAGACAAATGCCTCTCCAATATTCTGCCGATATGGTTGCACTATGGGTCGGAGGATGTCATTCAGGTATCGTAAAGCCGTTTCGGAGCCTTCCATGACCACCAGTGGCGTACGTCGACCCCACATAATGCCACCCCAAAACATCAGGGAACCACCACCTTGCTGCACTCGCTGGACAGTGTGTCTAAGACGTTCAGCCTGACCAGGGTGCCTCCAAACACGTCTCCGACGATTGTCTGGTTGAAGGCATATGCGACACTCATCGGTGAAGAGAACGTGATGCCAATTCCGTGGGGTCCATTCAGCATGTTGTTGGGCCCATCTGTACCGCGCTGCATGGTGTCGGGGTTGCAAAGCTGGACCTCGCCATGGACGTCGGGAGTGAAGTTGCGCATCATGCAGCCTATTGCGCACAGTTTGAGTTGAAACACGACGTCCTGTGGCTGAACGAAACGCATTATTCAACATGGTGGCATTGCTGTCAGGGTTCCTCCGAGCGGCAATCCGTAAGTAGCGGTCATCCACTACAGTAGTAGCCCTTGGGCGGCCTGAGCGAGGCCTGTCATCGACAGTTCCTGTATCTCTGTACCTCCTCCATGTCCGAACAACATCGCTTTGGTTCACTCTGAGACGCCTGGAAACTTCCCTTGTTGAGAGCCCTTCTTGACACAAAGTAACAATGCGGACGCGATCGAACTGCGGTATTGACCTTCTAGGCATGGTAGAACTACAGACAACATGAGCAGCGTACCTTCGTCCTGGTGGAATGACTGGAACTGATCGGCTGTCGTACCCCCTCCGTCTAATAGGCCCTGCTCATGCATGGTTGTTTACATCTTTGAGCAGTTTTAGTGACATCTATGAACAGTCAAAGGGACTGTATCTTGGATACAATATACACTGTCAACGTCTATATGCCGGAGATCTGGGAACCGAGGTGATGCAAAACTTTTTTTGATGTGTGTATGTACAACTTTTAAACACAATACGGCGAGGTGATAGAACAAAAGGTAGTTTTACAGTCAATAAGTTAAAAGTTCAACCATCACAATATTGTAATGGAGAAATAAGAAGATTGGAATAAATGGATTGCCTTACTTTTGATAATAATGAAATACACTTCTTTTTGCTGTTTTCCCATTGTGTAAATAGCTACGGCATTCCTATATTAAGAAAATGTGAAATGGATACTGATCAGTCCTTATTGGGTTGTTGTCGTGGTGATGATTGCTTCAGGAGTTTCAAGATCATATGCCCGGAATCAGCAAATTGATTTAACGAACTTTTCAGGTCAGAAGTTTCTTTAAAAGGAGGTCCCTTTTCCGTAGTTGATTCTCCTTTTCTTTTTGAAGAGAAAGAATGATCGTATTCGTCACAGCAATATTAAAGGGAGCTTGTTGTTTTACGTGGCCGTTAATATTGTGATCATGAGCCACGGGACCTCCTTTTTTACGTGGAATCTGAACAACAGGACATGCAATTTCACTTCGAAAATCTCTCATGCATTGATCGGGAATCGAACCCGGTCCACCTCAGTGAGAGGTGAATAGCTTGACCGCTGCGCCACCACGCCCCACCACAGCAATATTGTCGCGTGACATAGAATTCTAATGACATAAAAAACAAATTTTATATAAGTTCTAATCTCCTGAATATTGAAAATGAAAATCCACAGCCTGCTTCCAGTCTCCGACCGGGTCAGGAATGGAATGAATGGAGCCCCCAACTAGCGGGAGGATATGAATTGTGCCGGCTGCCGAAGCCTGACGCACTCCTCTGGGGCAATGATTAAATGAATGACTGATGAAATGAAATGCTAGTGGAGAGTGTTGCAGGAATGAAATTTTAACAGGGAAAACCGGAGTACCCGGAGAAAAACCTGTCTGCCTCCGTTTTGTCCAGCACAGATCTCACATGGAGTGACCGGTATTTGAACCACGGACCCAGCGGTGAGAGGCCGGCGTGCTGCCGCCTAAGCCATGGAGGCTTCCTCCTAAATATTAATTGTTAAAATATTTAATGCACAGTTATCCTGAAAAAAAAAGTTCCATTATGTTATTTCAAAATGGTTTATTTGACGGGTATTTTGGTTTTTTTTTGTGTTGTTATCGTTGTTGTTTTCATGAAGTGGGCATATACTTCTTGATTAAAAGTAATGAAATTCGTTGTTATTGTAGGCTATTTAGTTTGGAAGATTGTTCGAAACATAACCTGATTCTCTCTCCTCTGTTTCAATGTCACAAAACTGTATCAAATCACTACCAATGTGCTTTTTAACAACGTTTAGATTGGTATTGGTAGTTAAGTTGATAAACGGGTAATAAATAATATAACTGCATTAAAAATACATGTTAATGGCAGAGGTTTTTTTTTGGCCAATAGGCTCAAAAAGTCGTTCGAAGAGGGTACTTCTGCTAGTAGTAAATAAGCTTTTACCTAATGGATCATCAAATGTATCATTAAATCACAGCATATTAAAGAAGACTATAATTCTACTGTAATATGAATCATAATGTATTCTAGCATTCATATAAAAAGAGAGCAAGATAATATTTTTGTACGGTTTCACCAGTCTAAGGTATGTCGAATAAAAAAGGACTATTTTATATCCCAGTATATATTCTGCTAGTTGGGCGGCTTCGGTGACGTAGTTGGTAGCATGCTGAGCTTCTATGCCCAAGGTCGCGGGTTCAAACCCGGCCGAAGTCGTTGGATTTTTTAAGAGCGATACAAATCTCTCAGTATGCCTTCCTACGGTGGGGAATTAAAGTCGGCGGTTCCATGTCATAGATTTGTGGCATGAAAAAGAACCTTCGACTAACTACACTTCTGTGAAGCAAAATTTGTAGATTAGAATTGATAACGCTATATTAGTTCCAACGTTCGCCGCCAGGTGCTGACTGCGATGGTATCTAGTAGCCAAGTCCGCTAGCTAGGTGTCGTGGACTGGAGCATTTGGTAACACAAGTAGGAACTACTTGAAATTATCGTCTGCAGTCCTTACTTGAATTAAAACAGATAATACACACTAATACAGTTATCACAATTAACACCGGTTATCAGACAGATTCTACACACACCCAAAGTACACGGGGCTACATGACCGCGTTGTCGCAGCCCCTAAACTAAGGAACCAACTAACCATTCTGCTACTTGTCCTGTGTCTCATAGTGATGAACTACCTATTCCCACATGCCCTGACTCATATTCCATAGAATCAGAAGACGAACCTTATGTTCCACAACCATCCACATCTACAGATCCTGGCTTTGCTTCCGATATCAAATAAAATCTTCTGAACAGCACAATATTAGCCAGAGTGAATTAAGTGATTTAGTGAGAGATCTGGGACTTTCAAAAGTCAAGGCAGAGCTGTTAACTTCCAACAATGAAAGTGTCATTTTTTTCGTGACCGTTAGGAAAGCTTTGAACCTATTTTTCTACAGAAGGCGAATCAATGTTTTGCAGTGATGTTAGTGGCTTATTGGGGACTGTGAACATTAATCACATTTCTGAGGAGTGGCGGTTGTTAATAGATGCATCAAAACTGTATTGCTCCATAACGGCAATCAGTTGCCATCGTTTCCTATTGATTATTTCGTGTATATGAAGGAATTATATGACAGCTTGAAACTCCTCCTTGAATCAATTCACTATAATACCTATAACCGGAGAATATGTGCAGACTTGGAAATATATTAACTGCAATATTAACTGGATTCCAACTAGGTTACACTGAACAATGGGACAACAGACAGCTTCTCATTTCGTAAACAAGTAGTTCCGTGAAGAACTATGCAGCCTATTTTCATATATCCTATTTATATTAATCGCCTCTATCAACATACAAAATTTCAGTTTGATTGCTGTAATAGATTCGTAGATATTGAGAGCCGTCAAAATATTTCGCATGGTCGCCATGTTGGTTTTTTATATAGCGGTATGTGGGTCTTAGAGTTATGAACTATTACATGAAAATTGTTGTGTAGGTGTAGTATTGAAACTTCAATCGCATGATTACGACACAAGAAACAAAAACTTAATTTTCAAATTTTGCACAGCCACCATCTTGAGGTTATGTAAGCAATTGAACTAAATTAAATGCCAGTGCATTACAATGTGCATAAACATTTGCTGTACCAAGTTTCATTGCGTTTGTATAGTTAAATGGTGAGAAAAGTCTATTCAAACTTTCAAATTCGCTTGACTGCCATGTTGGTTTTGTAGTTTCTGAGGAGTTTTTGAAAGTCTCATAGGTGAACTTCTATTCGTGCCCTGTATCACCGTACAAAACTTCAGGGTGATATCAGTAATAGTTTCGGAGATATAGAATGCCGGTGAAATATTTCGCACAGCCACCATGTTGGATTGGTGAGATGTAATAAAATTTGAAGAGCACGGTCGGGGTTGGTCAAATAGTATTATGACCTTAGCGAGTTTCATTGAAATCGCCCCCAGCCGTTTAGAAGTTATTAAGCGGGGTGGGGGCACACAGACACACACACACACACATAAGCACACACACGGACGAAAGGTGATTTCGTAAGCCTATTTTTTCCTAAACTGAAAATAGACTAAAAACGAATGGCTTTTAAGTCAAAGTATGGAAACTGGAAAAAAGAATATTCATCGTGAACCTCTTGTGGAATATGCTAAGATTTTCATTACTCCACTTCATATCAAATTTGGTCTCATCAAGAACTTTGTTAATATATTGGACTGAAATGGACTGGCTTTCAAATATTTAGTTATAACATTTCCGAAGATTAATGAGACAAAGTCAAACGAAGGAGTTTTTGTTGGCCCACAGATTCTACTTCACCAAGATGATATTATATTTGAACACCTTTTAAGTGACAGTGAGAAAGAGGCATGGCTTTCTTTCAGAGAACTCGCAAAAAATTCACTACAGGGAAGTGTTGTTTGAGTTAGAGACTTGGGTATTGGCATTTCAGCCCCGTAGGAGTTCCACTTTCATCCGCCTACTGGGCTGCGGTTATCAAATGGCTTTATTAATAATTTCCAAAGCAGTGGATATACCCACCTTCATTTGAACCAAATAACGAGTAAATATTTAAGCTCAATTTGCTACCGTACTATTATTTTCCCCTCGTATTAGTCTCTAGTCACAACGAGGCTCCCCCAGGGGCTCACATCTAGTGGGACGTGGGTTGGCGACCACGAAACCCCAGCTGAGTCCGGTTTTGCTTCCACTTGTGCCGGGCTCCTCTCCGTCTTCTTTCCTGTCGGCCTCTCTTGGTCAACTCTTGTTCTCTTCCGACCCCGACGGTATTAAGGTATCCGAGGCCTAGGGAGTCTCTTCCTTTCCCGCCTTAATTGGCTCTTGTCTCATCTTTCCTGATACCCTCCTTCTGTAAGGGGTCAGCCTTCTTTTTCTTTTCATGATATCTCCTGCCTTTTGCACAAGGCCCTCAAGGAGGCAGGGTGTATGTAGCCCCACCACTTCTGGTGCACCCTGGATAGTGCTACACCCTCAAGGGCTCACGGCTGGTGAGTTTGGGAGTTGGCGACCCGGAGGGATTCCTGAGCTGGGTCCGTTTTGCCCCCCTTTTCCTCTGACCTTGGGGCGGGACCCTCTTCCTCATTTCCTTTCCTGGCTCTCCTTCCTTCCATTCCTCATTCTTTGAGGGTTGAGGGCATTTCTTTTCTTTTCTTACTTTATTTGCCTTATCCTTTATTAGTTTATCTTTTCTCCTTCTAATATGTAAGTTTGTAGTTAGTATTAGTTATAGTTTTCATTCTCATTTCATCTTTCACTATCACCCAAACCATTTGGGACCGATAACCTAGATGTTAGGTCCCTTAAAACAACAATTATCATCATCATCATCACATCGAGGGAAAAATAAGTGTTCAGTGTCGTTTGCAGTGCATACGGGATGCAAGCAAAGAAATATCGACCTTCCTGATAACAACACCAGTTGAGCTGTATAAAACAATGTTATTAAGGGCAGCTGGTTCACCTGGTATATGTTTTTCTTTTAGATGAACTTTGTTAATTTTTATGTTTTTATTTCTATTTTCTTTTAAAAACTACAAAAACTACCTGATGTGATACAGAAAATCTGAACACAGATATGGATGGTTGGTTCCTTAGTTTATGGGCTCCGACAACGCGGTCATGTAACCCCGTGTACTTTGGGTGTGTGTAGAATCTGTCTGATAACCGGTGTTAATTGTGATGGCTGTATTAGTGTGTGTATATTATTTCTCTATTATACCTGGTAGATCTTTCCTGCGGCGCTCACAAACGACCGATTGTGACAAATGAGCATTCAAATGAAAGAGAATAGACATTAGCAGTGACTTATTGCACTATAATTTCATATATATCTGTAATTTCTTCAAAAAATGCCTTTTAAAACATGTACGAAGTGTGCGATTTGCAAACACCGTTGCTGTAGGAAAATACGCTCCATAATTGCTGTCCACAGGCCGCTGTGACGTCTGTTTTCCTGTCATATTAACATTCTGAGGTCTTCCCTTTATCCTGAAATGTGAATAGTGTTCTATAATCATTTGGTTGAAATAAAAACATAACCTTTCTCCTTAAGTCTCTCATAATAAACCTATTGGGGAAAGTGTGTTTTATGAACATGCGAAATTTCTCGCATGGGTCCGCTAGTCTGTTTTAATTTAAGTAAGGACTGAAGACAATAATTTCAAGTAGTTCCTACTTTTGCTACCAAATGCTACCGTCCACGACACCTAGCTTGCGGACTTGGCTACTAGATGGCATCGCAGTCAGTACCTGGCGGCGAACGTTGGAACTAATATAGCATTATCAATTATTCTAACCTACAAATTTTGGCTTCACACAAGTGAATTAGTGGAAGGTTCTTTCTCATGCCATAAATCTATGACATGGGACCGCCGACTTTACTTCCCCTCCGAAGGAAGGCATACTGAGGGTTTTTTAACGCTCTTAAAAAATCCGACGACTTCGGCCGAGTTTGAACCCACGACCTTGGGCATGGAAGCTCAACATGCTACCAACTACGCCACCGAAGCCGCCCACAGATATGGAATCAGGGCACTTAACAAGAATCAGTAAAATTTTCCCTTATAGGCCTCGTGCGAATGAAGCCGTTTGGTACTTGTGGCGCCCCTAGCGGCGAGGAAAGGCGAGGCTAGTCGAGAGACACGGCCGACTGAATACGAGCTGCGCTCTATACCGGCCTTGACATTCCCAGTCACAACCCATGTATAACATGTAATTGGAAAGTTTCTACTCGTTGCCGGTAGAGCGCACTCCCCTCCCATTATAGGCGCGATAAGGAATCAGCTGTACAGTACGTATATTAAATGTGTAATCTCAAGAACCACTGGATGGATTTTGATGCTGCTTTCACCATTCTGTAAAGGTGATCTCGAGGAAGATTTGTGTAGAAAATAATTTATTTATGACCAAAGGGAGCCAAGCAGTAACGATTTCAGTGAGAAGGTCGAAAAAATAGCCTGGCGTCCGTGCGCTTTTTAAGCTTACGCTGGGCGAACCGTTAAAAATATCATTATATTATGAGTGTAAGAATTGTTCAGCGTGAGAAATTCTACAAAAAAGTGCGGGAGAGCATATCTCTATCTTCGATACATCGCCCACTATAAGTGTTTTTAGTTTGGACGGGAGGGGCATTTGGCTTGCACCTCGCTATTCTTAAATTACGTCTGACAGGAATTCCTTGCACATTCATAACTGTTCCCGGGCGAAGCCGGGGCGGGTTGCTAGTGACACTATATAATTATTATCATTATAATTTCCGCATTATCAAAATTAAAATTATATCACAAAATAAAATAGCGTGCTAATAAATCTAAGAGAAATTAGACATACCTTGCACCTTCTTCGGGTACAAGGACACTACTCCAGCACCGTCTCATTAAAAGGAAAGAGAGGATCAAAATTACAGCCGGGAACAAGTAGCAGCTAATCGTGTGTTGTGTTTTGTGCTAAGAGATCTTTCGACAAATTATCAGATACCGTGTGCCTTCTTTTTCACGAAGCAGCTGTCAGGACGGGACTTACATAAACTCCTGCTGGACGTTATTCTCGAGGTTGAACAATGCGGTTTCATAATTATAATAACTGTCTCTGATAATCACAAAACTAACATACAATGATGAAGCATTTAGGGGGAGGGAATTTGCAACCAATGGTCAATCACCCATACGATGAGTCTAGGATTGTATTCCCTAGTTTTGATCAATGTCACATTCTAAAAAAAAACATTAGAACGCAGTTTCTGTAACGAGAGATGACTGATGGTACTGGAATAATTTCAGGGAAATACTTGTCATTACTATACACAATGCAAAAGGGTGAGATCGTCAAACCGGTCAGGGACACCTCACTAAAAACACATCGAACCCACTAAATTTGAAAAAATGAATGTTCGGCGTGCCAAGGAAGTGTTCTCGTCAGAAGTTATTCGTGCCATTAGTACACTGAAAGAAAATATAGGCATGCACCCGGAAGCGTACACATTCATGGACGCAGAAGCAACCATTTTTTTTGAAAAACGTTAATAAATGGTTCGCTATGCATGACGTAAGCATCACATATCATCATATTCAGTCTAGAAATCCAGATAAAGGGCATTTTTTCTCATTAAATGTCAGTCGCCTAAACTGGCTAGAGGAATATTTTCTTTCTTACCTTGAAACTTTGAAAGCTGCTAGTAACGCTGCTAGAAAGGACTTCCTGAGTTCTGAGACTTACGAAGCTACCTATACAATTAATCACGGATTCAGCTGTCCAGTGCATAAGGTATCTTCTAAAAATGGGTAGAGGAAAGTCGCCAAATATGGGAAGTTTTTTTTTATAGGGTTCACATTAGACATAAGAAGGAACGGAATAATTTTGGTTTTCTCACCAATGTAAACCTCAGGCGATATACTATGTATATTACAAATATGGGCACGTTTGATGTTGTAATACCCTCTGATATTATTGTTAACTTTAAAAGTGCACTTTCCCCGTATTAGGCAACCGGGTTTCGTAATATGGGGAGGTGAGAAACCTCACGGTTTTTATTTATAATAGGTACACTGAATAGTATACCCTACTAATTAAAGCATTAATTCTGACATTTTTTTTTCGTGTGGCCTCCTGAGAGGCCGAGTGCAGGTCTTTCTAGTCGACGCCCGTGGGTGACCTGCGCGTCAGGATGAGAGATGGAATGGATGAAGATGAATGAAATTGGGCAAGGATGTGGAAGGAAGCGGCCGTGGCCTGTTAGAAGGTACCGTCCCAGCATTTGCCTGGTGTTGAAAAATGGGAATCCACGGAAAATCATTTCAAGGACGGCCGACGGTGGGGCTCGAACACACGCGTCTACAGAGTCAGCAGAGAGCTTGGCCCCATGGCCTAACGCTGCGCTTTAGCCAGCGAGGCCACTACTGTCGGTAATTCTGACAATGTAATGAAATCATGAACACAAATAGTACAAAAATACAAAAATGAATATTTTAAGTAAATAACAGTCCTAGTTTCCTGTTGCCGAACTTCCAAACCGTTCAGCAGAAAAATGCATAAACTTTAATGAAAACCGAGTGATTCTGACAGAATTCAACTGTAACGAGGTGCAAGGTATGTCTAATTTCTCTTAGATTTATTAGCACGCTATTTTATTTTGTGATATAATTTGCATTTTGATATTGTGGGAATTATAATGATAATATAATATTGTCACTAGCAACCCACCCCGGCTTCGCCCGGGAACAGTTATGAATGTGCAAGGAATTCCTGTCAGACGTAATTTAAGAATGGCGAGGTGCAAGCCAAATCCCCCTCCCGTCCAAACTAAAAACACTTATAGTGGGCGATGTATCGAAGATAGAGATATGCTCACGCGGACTTTTTTGTACAATATTTCATGCTGAACAATTCTTACACTCATAGTATATTGATATTTTTAACGGTTTGTCTAGCGTAAGCTTAAAAAGCGCACGGACGTCAAGTTCTTTCTTCGACCTATTCACTGAAATCTAAAATCGTTACTGCTTGGCCCCCTTTGATCATAAATAAATTATTTTCTACAGAAATCTTCCTCAATATTACCTGTACAGAATGGTGAAAGCCGCATCAAAATCCATCCAGTGGTTCTCGAGATTACCCGTGATATCCAAGAATCGGGGACTTTGTTTTACACTAAGTAGAGATAAATCTTAGTCGTGCAATGCTTGGTGAACAGCGCTGTGTGAGCAGTTGAGTAACTATTTCATGAAAAAGGTCTCATTGTCTAGGCCGGTATGAGCGCATTCAGTCGGCCGTGGAATGTGTAACGAATTTGTTCTCTCCCATCTATTCATATCTATCCAAAAAATTGTTTAAATATTATTCAGATGCACTGCTGTGTTCAGAAAATGGTTGTAATATAATGAAAACGAAAAATTTCACCAACACGGCGCTCCAGGGCTGAATCACAAAAAACGCATTTCCTCTAGTTTTCTTAAATTTACCCCCACTCCTGCCCATTGCTCATAATTATTTTTTTGATACATGAGTTTCAAAGGAATATTAAATTCTCTACAACTTTCATTCAATAAACGTTTTTCTGAGATCAAGTCTTTCCCCTGTAATTTTCATCCTCTCTTTCCTTTTGATGAGACGGTGCTGGAATTGTGTCCTTGTACCCGAAGAAGGTGCAAGGTATGTCTAATTTCTCTTAGATTTATTAGCACGCTATTGTATTTTGTGATATAATTTTAATTTTGATAATGCGGAAATTATAATGATAATAATTATATAGTGTCACTAGCAACCCGCCCGGCTTCGCCCGGGAACAGTTATGAATGTGCAAGGAATTCCTGTCAGACGTAATTTAAGAATGGCGAGGTGCAAGCCAAATGCCCCTCCCGTCCAAACTAAAAACACTTATAGTGGGCGATGTATCGAAGATAGAGATATGCTCACACGGACTTTTTTGTACAATTTTTCATGCTGAACAATTCTTACACTCATAGTATATTGATATTTTTAACGGTTTGTCCAGCGTAAGCTTAAAAAGCGCACGGACGTCAAGTTCTTTCTTCGACCTATTCACTGAAATCTAAAATCGTTACTGCTTGGCTCCCTTTGATTATAAATAAATTATTTTCTACAGAAATCTTCCTCGATATTACCTGTACAGAATGGTGAAAGCCGCATCAAAATCCATCCAGTGGTTCTCGAGATTACCCGTGATATCCAAGAATCGGGGACTTTGTTTTACACCAAGTAGAGATAAGTCTTAGTCGTGCAATGCTTGGTGAACAGCGCTGTATGAGCAGTTGAGTAACTAACAAGATTTCATGAAAAAGGTCTCATTGTCTAGGCCGGTATGAGCGCATTCAGTCGGCCGTGCGAGAGAGTAGCGAACGCACGTAGTAGGCAATCGTTAGTCTGAGCAGCATTTCCATTAATACGAGTAAGCGGATATGTGTTCAACAGGCAAAATAACTACAGTTATCTGCGTGGGGTTTGAGGTTGTGAAATGGGACCCGGCTTATTTCAGGGATTCTACCGCAAGGAAAGGACAACAGTTGAAAGACAGTCACCATATTTTTCACGTAGAAGAAAGATCGGGAGAAATATCTGGCCTGTGTTTACCGGAGACAAACATTAATAAATCACCGTATGTGGTGAAGATAAAGGTAAGTTTTGTTGCATACTTCCATTTATTAATACATTGTAACTGCGTTGTAAGTTTATAAGTAATAATATGAAATATGATCACCATGTAATTCTCATGAAATTAGACCTTAATCTCCTTTCAAAACACAATAGCCTACTCTTGAAACGTTATTTACTTAGGCTGGGATGACAAGTGAAACGGTATTTACTTTGCTCCACGTTGAGCGTACAAATGAAACGGTAATTAGTGCCCCATGTTGGTAGCGAAATGAAACGTTTTTGCTAGCCCACACTGTTGGGTGAGAAATGTAACTGTTTACCTTTGCCTAAGCTATGTTGTTTTAATGGGCGCCAAGACCTCAATGCAATGTTGAAATCTAAATTTGTATTTAACAACGTCTAGCTCTGGCAGAACACATTCAAGACTCTATTCACTCAGATCGTGGTATGATTTGATCATTAACCCAACAAACAATTGTATCAGGAGAAGGAATTGGTCTATATCTAATGCTACCTACTGAAAGCAAAGATTGCATTGTAAAAGAAATGAGTTTATTATATAAAACAAGTATAGCAAAATTAATAATAATAATAAGTATAAAATTTAAATTGGAGCGTTGTGATTTTAATATTACCGATAGAAAATTACGTGAAAACGGAGTCTGAGAAATTGATTTTACTCTTATTTCCAAGCTATGAAGTTACTGAATTATGAAATATAAAACAAAGAAAAATGAGAGATTGCGTATTTCTGCGTCATTAGCGCTTACCCCTGGAAATTGCCAAAGCATTTCCCTCGTTCTTGATGATGCTGTGTGCTTCCCACAGTCTCCTGGACGTCGTCATCTCCGTCGAAATTTGATGATATTCTGGTAGATTAGATAATTCTATGGTCCGTACATCGGACCCAAACTCTCGTAAAACCGCACTGGTTACGTTTTACAAAAGTTCGTCGCTAACTCCACTGAGCATCGGAGCGACACGCACTTGCGACCGTACACTGCAAGTTCTACCCAGATTGTCCGCGTTTCACGGCGCGTCGAACGTTATATGCACACGTTGGCTCCCCACCATGGTACCGTCTTCCAGCTTACGTTGTCTCCGCTGATTGGCTGAGCACGCCGCCACTTCCCCTCCTCCGGTTCATTACACTCCGCGGGCGAGAGGGAGAAGTCGTTTTCCGTTTCAACAATTCGCCTCTTCTTGACGATGCGACCCAAGATTGCGTAATTCTTCTCGACAGGAATCAGCTTGCATTTGAATTCCCAGTGAGTCATCTCTCTCAAATACCCTAACTGACAAAACTCCGTAAAATTCCGTAATCAGATAATTTTCTATGATATCGTCGTTCGTAATAATTTGCTTGATAGCGTTTTCTAAGACATAGAAAACCTATCTGTATGCTTATAATTTTTATAAAATGCTCCGAAAATATCTAAATAATAATTATAATAAATTAATAATAATAATAAATTAACATGAAAAATTATCTTGGCTGAACAATTTGCCGCGTAAATAAATATAGAATGGCTTCCTACTGACTTATGCCAGTTGCATAAAACCCCTCGAAAAACACGTTACATATTCGCCTCGGATCATCGGATGATTTACCGTGACGACGGTCCATTATCCGATTATCCCAGACACGTTAATAAACCCCATCCAAAATACATATTACATAAATGAAATCACCCTAAATTAAAGATATATACACTCATATTTTTTCTTCACGCACTTTGCGTCAAAGTTTGTTGTCACTATGGATTGCACTTTGCAACCAGTCCAATGTTTTACATATGGAATAGTGTTCCACGGATATTTCCGCCTCTCAAATTTCTCTATGTTGGAGAAATAGACATAATTAATGTGTGAGCACTATGTATTTATGATGTCATATCACACGCATTGAAGGTGTTCTGATATATTTATATCACCATAGAACTTCCTAATTTCACTGGAGGTCCCCTCCTTATGGTGACATTTAATTCCACTTATCACTGAGCACACGATCACACTATTGTGGCAGCGCCTCGTGACCATAATACTTAATCTCTCTTTAAAGTAGATTAAATTAATATTGACTTCTGAAAAAAAAACAGTAAATGCGCATTACATATAACACCAAATATTTCTGTGCCGTAATCGCCCTGTCTTGTTAAGTTCCCGTTAACCATATTCTACTTAATACTAGTTCTCAACACAGACCATTTCTCCTCACACAAATAATACCATTGTACAAATTATCTTAAATTACACACTTACAAATCTTACATGGCGAGGCCGTAAACAGAAATCACGTGTGCTGATATGTATGAGTTTCATGAAGGACTGTCTCGCATTCTGATGGCCCATCTTTTATCTCGTGGACGCCTTAAGCTAACAAGCCCTATTCAAGCGCTCCCCCATCTCTTGGAGATAAATGGGAACCCATCAGCGCTGCCAAAATGGCCTTGGTGCATCGAGACAATTTAGTGCTCAACAGCATCCGACAATCCCGTCATATTTCCCTGTACCTTAAAAACTCTCATTTACTTACATACTACCCCCCTGTGTGACTTCTGATACGCCTGCCTGGAAGACCATCTCCTCCCACGCACCAAATACCACACTTACTCATTTAATAGGCTGGCTCGCCAGCTAAACACACTCACTTTATGACACATATTTTCGTAGGCTATGTATATTATACGTCCCGTATAATCTGTTTCCCTCACTATTCTCCAGCACATATGCTGTTTTCCCAATATGTTTGGAAACTATAAATGGGCCCTCGTAGAGATAAAAGAACTTGGACATGACTTTCTCTAGCTTATTTGACTGTTTCGGCACTCTAAGTAAGACTCTGTCTCCCGGCTCGAATAGGTCAAATTTAGTTTCTTTTTGTTGGCGAATTCTCTTTTGTGCTGACTTAGATAAATTATGTTTCGCCAACTGGACAATGTAATCCATCCCCGGTTGCTTACCCTCATTTAATCCCAACACCCTCGCTAGTTCATTTTGTGGTCTTTTTCCGAAGTGAACTTCGTATGGCGTCAATTTCGTGCTCTCATGCTGGACAGAATTCAGCCAAGTCTCGACCTTGGGAAGATGTCCAACCCAGGCCGCATGCTTGTCATGCACTAGAGTCCGAAAAAGACGAGCCACTTCCCTTAATGGACGCTCTGCAGAATTACCCTGAGGGTACCTTACAGAGGAATGAACGTGTGTTATACCAGCTTCCTGCATACTGGTTCTCCATTTCTTTGCAGTAAACTGTGGTCCACTGTCAGATAGTATCCTGAGAGGAATGCCAAACTCAGGTACATACTTATTAATGATCAGACGGCTACACGCTAGTCCCGTGGCTTTCCTTAGCGGATATAGCTTGACATACTTACTAAAAGCGTCAATAACTATAAAAATATACTCGTAGCCGTACTGTCCTTTAACGATCGGGCCAAATAAATCCACACACAGTAGTTCGCCGGGACTACTGGTGAGAACTGCAGATCTCTCCCCCACTAAATATTTAACTGGATATTTACTCCTTTGACAGGTGTCACACTTAGCTAAAATCCTCCTAACGTCCCTTCCCATTTTACTCCAAATGAAGTCACGACCAATTTCATAGAAGACCTTGGCAGCACCAAAGTGTCCTAATTCCCTATGAATGAACCAAATTAGCTCCTCCCGCAAAGTGGCAGGAACACATATTGCCCACCGATTATTCCTACATTTCCTTGCAAGAAGCCCATCCTGCATCTTGTACGTGAACCGTCCTACTTTCACATACTCTTCTTCACCTATTTCCAACCTAGCCAGTGGCTCCTTTAGCTTAACGTCATCACGTTGCTCCACTAGCATATTTCTCAGTGTCTGTAACGATGCCCTGTTGCTACTGTCCACACATGCACATATTAAAATACCGTCCTCTGCTTTAACCACAGGATAATCCCTACATAAATTAGTGTCCCTCGATAGCATGTCTGCAAGAATGTTATCTTTACCTTTAATATATTTTACTGTGAATTCGTATTCCTGCAGAGCAAGAATCCACCTACTAACTCTGTTAGAACTGAGTTTACAAGTTCTCATATACAGTAATGCATGGTGATCTGTGAGGATCTCAAATTTCCCCCCTACTAAATACATTCTAAATTTCCCTAAACTGAAAACAATACCTAAAAGCTCTAACTCAGTAATCGTGTATCTTTTCTCTGCTGCTGTCAGTCCTCGCGAGGCTAAAGATACAATGCACAGATTACCCTCATCATCTCTCTGACATACTACTCCAGCAATGCCTATAAGTGAAGCATCTGTCATAACCACATATTCCTTATCTTTTAAAGGATATTTCAGCACTACAGCTTTCTCAAAACATTCCTTTAGCGCTCTAAAAGCCTGATCATGCTTGGACTCCCATCTCCACCGAGTCCCACTTTTAAGCAATTCCCTGAATGGTTCTACCAACCCTGAGTATTTAAGAACGAACCTCCTGAAAAAGTTGCAAATTCCCAGGTAAGTTTTTAACTGTTTAACATTCTGTGGCACCTCTGCGTTAAGTATCTTATTAACCCTACTTTCTTCTGGTGTTACACCTCTACTCGACACTCTATGACCTAAAAATGTCACTTCTGACTGACAGAATGACGACTTAGACAGCTTCAAAGTGAACCCTGCCTGATCTAACTTCTGAAAAACTATATCTAAATGACATAGATGCTCCTCAAAACTGCGTGAACTAATTACCATATCATCCATGTAAATGGTTACAAACTCTCCTGTGTCATCCCCTAATGCGATGTTTAAAGCCCTAATTAAAGCTGCTGAACTACTCTTTAACCCATAAGGTGTTCTACAAAATTGATAAAGGTTATATTTATGACTAAAAGCTGTAAATGGTCTATCTTCGTACATAAGTGGCACTTGCCAAAAACTGGAACTCAAATCTACACAAGTGAAATACTTCTTCCCCTCAAATGTTTGCATTAATTCTTCTATTGACATAGATTTCAGCTGATCTGAACTAATTCTACTGTTAACCAAACGAGCGTCTAAACAAATACGAACAGTGCCGTCGGTCTTGGGTACCGTTATCAAAGAATTAACATATGGACTGTTCGAGTGCTCAATAATCCCATCTTCAAGCATCTGGTTAATTTGTGCCTCAACTGCACTCTGATAAGCGAAAGGTACAGGATATCTATGTCCTGTGAATACTGACCTATCAATAACGTTCAATGAATGTGTATAGCAATTGGCCATACCAATGCGATCCTCAAAAACTCTCCTATTACACCATAACACATCATAGAGCCGAACACACTGTTCATCCTCTATATTTCCCTGAAATGCAGCCTCACGTAACGAGTCCTCTAGACTTCCGTTCGTAATCACACTGCCCACAAAACATGGAGAACCCCGCTCTACGGCTGGCGATATCTCATTTAAAGTACAAATCACACCTACAATACTACTCCTCTGAATATGGTCATTGAACGCTACTTCTACTTCAGAATCTCCCCATTTAAATTTCAAACTCCCTACATCATAACATAAGTTACCAGACACTCTACTTAGCCACTCTGAACCCAAGATAACACTGAATACTAAATTTGGAATTACAAGGCAAATCTGCTTCTCTACATGATTATTAATTTTAATGTCTACTAAAACTTGCTTAGAAATTACTTTAGACCTCTTCCCAACAGCTGTGATAACAAAAGTGCTTTTAATTGGCATCTCCTCAAAATTTACTCCAGTTCCTTTCATTTTATCATAAAATGCACTACTTATGCAACTCTTCATACAACCACTATCAATTAAAACATCTGTGTACGCCTCGGACACGTTAAATTTAACTATGGGGCTCTTACTAACCACTTCCTGAATAATACCTTCATCATTTAGTTCATGTAATAATTCATTTCTCACATTTAGGTCATAGGGTTCCTGTATAATTGTATGGACAGGGCATGCTACAGACTGAGATTCTGACCTTACTTCGCAGCCTGGTTCGCGTTTAAAGAACCGCTACAGCTGGCCGTAGTACTACTAACTACTGAACTGGTCTAGATGTTCTGGGCTGTGTTGTTATTGTTCGGCTGTATATTACTACCACTAGGCTGTCCTCTTCCTTGACCCCTATTCTGGTTGTAATTATTGTCATTATAATTTCTCCCTTGATTTCCCCTGAAATCATTGTTTCTCCCTTGATTTCCCCTGTAATCATTGTTCCTCCCTTGATTTCCCCTGAAATCATTGTTCCTCCCTTGATACTGACTACCATAGCCATTTCCTCTGTTCTGATTTAGCTGATTATTATTATTTCTATTTTGAGCGTTGGCCCCTTCGCCACCGTTCCCTTGAACTTCCTGATGCCAGGCTTCATTAGGTCTATTATTATTATTACCCTGGTTCCGATTGAAATTGTCCTCATAACCCCCTCTCCCTAGTGCATCAAATGTGCTTAACAAATTTTCTACTTGTGATATAGTCTTTACATTCTGGATACAAGCAGCCTCCTTGATCCTATAGGGAAAGTGCCTAAGTAGCAACCTCACCACATCACTTTCCTCCTTCAAGCCATCCAGATATTTACACACTAATACCTGCCCTAAAAAGTATTCGGTCATGGTGGAGCTTCCTTTAGGGTGATATTTACCACACACTACTCCCTCACGATGCTGCGACTGAATAACCTCATTCCAGAACTTTTCACAGAATTTCATTTTAAAATAATTAATATCAGTAAACTTGTCTCTGTAGACAGCAAACCAATTCCTCGTTTCCCCCACAAACACTTGTTCTAAAATTTCAACTACCTGGCACCACTCAATACTACCATTTTCCAACCTTTCCCCGAATTTATTTTCTATAGTGTTCATGAACTCCATTGGGCACCCCTGTCGATTGCTGAACTTACCCAGTTCTACCTCCCTGTGTGTGCTATTCACAAAAACTGGCCTATTCTGACTATTTTCTTGCCTGATCCTAGCTTTTAATTTTAATTCTAATTCTGCGATTTTCTCCTCAGCCTTCCTCTCAATACTGTTTACTGTTAATTTAATGTTTCCTTCTGATTCTTCTACTTTATCATATAGCTTTGCTTGTTTCTCCTCAATCTTGCTAATGCTCTCCCTATTACTCTCTCTTAGATCATTTACTTCTGCAACTATTTGTGAGTGAACTTTCTCAATTCTACCCCCCAGCTGTTCCTTAACCTCTTTAGTAGCTACCTGAATTTTGTCAATTTCTCCCCCCAATTGCTTTTTGACCTGCTGTGTTTCCAGTTGCACTAGTTCTTTTAAATTTTCAGCCTGTGTACTGATTCTAATTTCCAACTCCTCCTGTACTTTTCCTAATTTTCTGTCTACATCTGCAATAATCTCTTTAGCCTTTTCTTCCATCACCCCCCTGATCTCACCTCTAATCAGTTCGAATTTGTCACTCATTTCCCTACTGTTTTGTTCTAATTTAGCATTTAAAGTTTCATTACTCTCTCTATTTTCCCTACTGTTTTGTTCTAATTTAGCATTTAAAGTTTCAGTACTCTCTCTATTTTCCTTACTGTTTTGTTCTAATCTGGCGTTTAAACTATCGCTCAATTCCCTATTACTCTCTTTATTTTCCCTACTGTTTTGTTCTAGTTTAGCGTTATTCTGTTCTAACTTTGCATTTAAAGCTTCTGTACTTTCTTTATTTTCCCTACTATTTTGTTCTAATTTAGCATTTAAGGCATCACTACTAACTTTGTTCTGATACATAAACTCGAGAAGTAAAGTTTTTAATTCTGGTTGGCCGCCTACACTCCCTGTTTCAGTATCGGGATTTACCTCCGCTACCCCGGTACTACCATCACTCGACATACTGCTCGTATCATCACTCTCCCGTTGATGACCACTACGTAACCTCATCTGTCTTTCTTTCTCATCCCCCATAATGATATACACTGATACAGACAAATAACCCCCAAAATACAGGCACAGAAATATATACCCTTCTCCTTCCACAAATGTTATTAGGTTTTCATCCCCACGTTGGGCGCCAAATGAAACGTTATTTACTTAGGCTGGGATGACAAGTGAAACGGTATTTACTTTGCTCCACGTTGAGCGTACAAATGAAACGGTAATTAGTGCCCCATGTTGGTAGCGAAATGAAACGTTTTTGCTAGCCCACACTGTTGGGTGAGAAATGTAACTGTTTACCTTTGCCTAAGCTATGTTGTTTTAATGGGCGCCAAGACCTCAATGCAATGTTGAAATCTAAATTTGTATTTAACAACGTCTAGCTCTGGCAGAACACATTCAAGACTCTATTCACTCAGATCGTGGTATGATTTGATCATTAACCCAACAAACAATTGTATCAGGAGAAGGAATTGGTCTATATCTAATGCTACCTACTGAAAGCAAAGATTGCATTGTAAAAGAAATGAGTTTATTATATAAAACAAGTATAGCAAAATTAATAATAATAATAAGTATAAAATTTAAATTGGAGCGTTGTGATTTTAATATTACCGATAGAAAATTACGTGAAAACGGAGTCTGATAAATTGATTTTACTCTTATTTCCAAGCTATGAAGTTACTGAATTATGAAATATAAAACAAAGAAAAATGAGAGATTGCGTATTTCTGCGTCATTAGCGCTTACCCCTGGAAATTGCCAAAGCATTTCCCTCGTTCTTGATGATGCTGTGTGCTTCCCACAGTCTCCTGGACGTCGTCATCTCCGTCGAAATTTGATGATATTCTGGTAGATTAGATAATTCTATGGTCCGTACATCGGACCCAAACTCTCGTAAAACCGCACTGGTTACGTTTTACAAAAGTTCGTCGCTAACTCCACTGAGCATCGGAGCGACACGCACTTGCGACCGTACACTGCAAGTTCTACCCAGATTGTCCGCGTTTCACGGCGCGTCGAACGATATACACACATCAAAAAAAGTTTTGCATCACCTCGGTTCCAAGAGTTCCGGAACCTTTAAATACAAAGGGAATAGAGATCAACACAAACAACATTTCAGCTCGTTTTATTGCTCATGAGACCCACACATTGCATGTTGTACCATCATACAGCTAGACTTTCAGCATTTGTGGTCCAGATTGCAGTACACACCACTACCTCTAATACCCAGTAGCACGTCCTCTTGCATTGATGCATGCCTGTATTCGTCGTGGCATACTATCCACAAGTTCATCAAGACACTGTTGGTCCAAATTGTCCCACTCCTCAACGACAATTCGGCGTAAATCTCTCAGAGTGGTTGGTGGGTCAAGACGTCCATAAACAGCCCTTTTCAACATATCCCAGGCATGTTCGATAGGGTTCATGTCTGGCGAACATGCTGGCCACTGTAGTCGAGCGATGTCGTTATCTTGAAGGAACGCATTCACAAGATGTGCACGATGAGGTCGAGAATTGTCGTCCATGAAGACAAATGCCTCTCCAATATTCTGCCGATATGGTTGCACTATGGGTCGGAGGATGTCATTCAGGTATCGTAAAGCCGTTTCGGAGCCTTCCATGACCACCAGTGGCGTACGTCGGCCCCACATAATGCCACCCCAAAACATCAGGGAACCACCACCTTGCTGCACTCGCTGGACAGTGTGTCTAAGACGTTCAGCCTGACCAGGGTGCCTCCAAACACGTCTCCGACGATTGTCTGGTTGAAGGCATATGCGACACTCATCGGTGAAGAGAACGTGATGCCAATTCCGTGGGGTCCATTCAGCATGTTGTTGGGCCCATCTGTACCGCGCTGCATGGTGTCGGGGTTGCAAAGCTGGACCTCGCCATGGACGTCGGGAGTGAAGTTGCGCATCATTCAGCCTATTGCGCACAGTTTGAGTTGAAACACGACGTCCTGTGGCTGAACGAAACGCATTATTCAACATGGTGGCATTGCTGTCAGGGTTCCTCCGAGCGGCAATCCGTAAGTAGCGGTCATCCACTACAGTAGTAGCCCTTGGGCGGCCTGAGCGAGGCCTGTCATCGACAGTTCCTGTATCTCTGTACCTCCTCCATGTCCGAACAACATCGCTTTGGTTCACTCTGAGACGCCTGGAAACTTCCCTTGTTGAGAGCCCTTCTTGACACAAAGTAACAATGCGGACGCGATCGAACTGCGGTATTGACCTTCTTGGCATGGTAGAACTACAGACAACATGAGCAGCGTACCTTCGTCCTGGTGGAATGACTGGAACTGATCGGCTGTCGTACCCCTCCGTCTAATAGGCCCTGCTCATGCATGGTTGTTTACATCTTTGAGCAGTTTTAGTGACATCTATGAACAGTCAAAGGGACTGTATCTTGGATACAATATACACAGTCAACGTCTATATGCCGGAGATCTGGGAACCGAGGTGATGCAAAACTTTTTTTGATGTGTGTATGCACACGTTGGCTCCCCACCATGGTACCGTCTTCCAGCTTACGTTGTCTCCGCTGATTGGCTGAGCACGCCGCCACTTCCCCTCCTCCGGTTCATTACACTCCGCGGGCGAGAGGGAGAAGTCGTTTTCCGTTTCAACAATTCGCCTCTTTTGACGATGCGACCCAAGATTGCGTAATTCTTCTCGACAGGAATCAGCTTGCATTTGAATTCCCAGTGAGTCATCTCTCTCAAATACCCTAACTGACAAAACTCCGTAAAATTCCGTAATCAGATAATTTTCTATGATATCGTCGTTCGTAATAATTTGCTTGATAGCGTTTTCTAAGACATAGAAAACCTATCTGTATGCTTATAATTTTTATAAAATGCTCCGAAAATATCTAAATAATAATTATAATAAATTAATAATAATAATAAATTAACATGAAAAATTATCTTGGCTGAACAATTTGCCGCGTAAATAAATATAGAATGGCTTCCTACTGACTTATGCCAGTTGCATAAAACCCCTCGAAAAACACGTTACACTCTATAAAGGATATTAACTATTAACACATTTTCTGTTTACAATTTATGTTCAGGTAGACTCGGACAGATGTCTGGTATCAGGGAACTGTCGATGTAAGGCAGGCTTGTCAGAAAGGTGCAAACACATTGCTGCCTTGTGTTTATTTGTAAATATTGAGAGAGACACTTCCAAAACTACGCGCGTGCAAGAATGGGAAAAACCAATGCGTGCTCGAGAACAGTTATATGCGAAAGGTGAAAAGATAGGGAACTTATTCGAGAATGAAGCACGCCGTAGCACCACTGAACTAGCTGCAAGGGAGATTCAAAGCAGAAGCGACATGTATGACTTAGTAAGACATGTAGATTGTGCCTTCTCCAAGATTTTAAAAGTTGAATGTGAAAGCGAAAACTACGTAATCTGCAAATCCATTACATACAGTTTAGTAGATAAGGCAGCTGATCTTAGTGAAAATGAAGCTTCATTTCAATTTCTTTCTGAGCTAGAGAGCCAAAACATTCGTGATGTATACAGGTGTTACGTAGTTTATTAAATAACAAGTTAACTCTAATTCCGGTAAACTACCTCAACATGTTGCCTGAAAATGTACGAATATTCTACAACAATCATGTGAAAGTAACAACAATACAGAGACACGAGATCGCTGTTGAGACAAGACTTCAGTCAAAATGCCCCACATGGTTCCAGGGAAGAAAGTTGCGCATTTCTGCAAGTCAGCAGGCACACAGGATTATGACATGGAAATCAGCTGATTATGACCAACTTGCAAGATCTCTTCTCGTTGATAGAATACTGAACACCTCAGCTGTGAGGTATGGAAGAGAGAATGAACATGTGGCTATTCGGCAATATTCCATGTTTAATAATAATTCGTCTGTGCGTCACCTAGGACTGTGTATTAAAAAGGAACAACCGTGGTTATGCTGCAGTCCAGACGGGATTGTACCTTCTTCATGTGGATACACATTATTGGAAGTCAAATGTCCTTTCTCGTGCAGAGACAGAGCAATTATACAAGACGGCGAATGTGATGTGCCTTATCTGTACGTAGCTGATCAAGGAGGAGTCGGGATTAAGGAAACGCATGTATATTACACGCAGGTACAGGTCTCCATGTACATATTAAATATAAATTCCTGTGATTTATTTATTTACTCACCAAAGGGAAGTGTCAACGTAAACATTCGTAGAAATGAAAAGTTCCTTTCTGCTATAATTCCGGCTTAGAAAAGTTTTATTTCCTATATTATCTGCCATTGGTGTGTGGGACTGCACATTAGCATGGGTATCTTACAGAATTCAGCCTTAAATTTGCAACAGGGATACTGAATATTGAAGGATTCTTAATTTTTACCAGTCATGTAACATGCCTGGCCCTTACTAAAACACCAAAATTGTAATTAAAATTAGTTAAAAATATAGTAAAAAACTGGTAAGAAACTAGTTCTTAACAATGTAATATATTATTAATTCTAATAATAATTTCAGTACAATGTGAATGTCATTAAAATTAATCATTCATCTTAATTAGTGGAGGACTAAAATTTGCTAGAACTCCGGCAATGTGTACAATTTTATCAATATGTGGTAATAAATCAACTGTAACTTTGCTACTCAATATTTTGTATAGTTTCATTCTTTGTATAGCCCTTTCTACATGAATGCGAACAGATGCTATGTTGTAAGTAGTATCCACTTCTTCCACTGTTAATGGCGGGTCAAATGCAAAAGGAGGCATCACCATTATAGCATCTTTGTTTTCAATACACTTCCTTATTTGTGGAAATCCTTTGTCACACATTACAGTATCGCCTGCCTGAATATAATCAAGTACACCAGAATTAACTGTAATGTAACTATCTGTTGCTCTCCCACCATAACACTTTGATAGGAAACAGATAAATCCTGACGGCGTTATTGCAACAAGAAATTTCACTGTGAACGAATTTTTATAATGTGAAAACATCATAATTCTTTTCCTAACACTTCCTGGTCTTTCACACGGTATTTCACTACAGTCTAGTATGCAGGTGCATTTTTCAAAATGCTTTTTAAACGCAGGAGGCATTGTACTTTCAATACTAGACATATGGGGCCAGAATACCCAGTCCTTTGTTTTTACGTACAAATGGTGAAGTATAAACTTGAACGTTGCGGAAACTGTTGTTCTATGACACCTGAACAGGACGCCAATGGCAGAAAAACTTATTGCAAGCTTCATCTTCATTAAAAACAGAAGTAACATATTTTCTTTGCGTAATTTGCAGTTGTGATGCAAAGTCGGTAGCAGGGATAAAAGGATATGAAACACTGCAAATTTTACGCCAGCTATTTCAAGGAGATGTTGTTCATTTTCCTTCACTGTTTCATATCCAGAAAATGATTGTCCCCATTCACTGAAATCTGTTCCGGTATTTGCGTCTATTTTCAATAAATTGTCTGTCATTGTCTGATTGTTAACTGGTATTGGGAGGTTAGTTTGGATACCTACATCATTATTTTCTAATGAGCAAAACATAATATTCAAACTGTTTATCTTATTGGTCTGGGATGCAAAATTTGCCTGTGTACTTGCGTCAGTAACTGAACAGACATTCATGCCTGTGTAAGTTTCCGCTGTGTTGCCAATGCCATGCCTTAATTTTCTTCTTTTGTAACGCTCAGTAATTATGTTCTCTTGTAATTCACCTTTACTGTTTGAATTTGGTGTCAGAAATAATCTAGGTACATACCCAGGGCTGTCAGGATCTCTTGAGGGCATTCCGTTTACAAAATGACGGCTGCAAATACGAGAATTGTTTGTAGGTGTCCATGGTTTTCCATTCTTCGTGTCTCGTTTCAAAGATGCTATCCATGCTTTCCTTCTGATCACATGTTGATTGTCATTGGGAAACTTAAAAAACTTAGTTCCAGAAGGAGAGTTCCTGTACGTAAAATTACACCCTACTACGGAACAATTGTTGTTACTTTTAGAACTAGTGGAACCACAATCAGTTTCGTACATTATATTACAGAAGACAGAAGCTAACGACAACGCAAACTGCATGCAACAACACAGCAAGCAAGCGCAGATCTCCCGATGAGGAATGCCATGCTTGCCGACAGAGCGCAGCACAGTTCATTCGCACGAGGCCTATAGCAGAAAAATATTGAAATGCATATCAGTGTATCAGACAACTTCAACACACACCCAACTACACGGGGCTATATAACCACGATAGTACAAAGCCCCTAACTGAATTAACAACAATAATATGGGGAAGTCGGCGCCTATTAAGTTGTTGAGAACGTTTTTATCTTCTTGACTGCAAGAATGTTCTGTTAACAGTTATTATTTGATATGAACAATGGGCAATATACAACCCATGAACACTAATTAAGGAGAATTCATGGACGTGCAACTCCAGCAGTTAAAGGTCATGCATTGTCTCATTTATGTTGTTGTTGCTGTTAATTCATTTTAGGGGCTTGGGACATCTTGGTCATCAGCCCCGTGTAGTTGGGTGTATATTGAACTTGTCTGATAACTTGTATTGATGTGATGACTGTAGTAGTGTGTGTACCTGCATTAGGAGCAGGTATGAGGTGGGCGCTTCGGGACTTACCTGGAGGAAGTGTGGAAAGACCCAGAGAAAAAAACACACTCAGAATAACCGTTGTCTGCACCGGGATTCGACCCAACGATCTTCGATTTTTCTGCAGCTGCCATCGCGGCCGTAGTGCACAATTTTACGAGCATGGCTTCGTCGCGGTGCTGTCTCCTTGATCAATAGGCTTGAAAAGCTGTCTGAAAAGTTCGGTGAATGGGCTATATTACGAACGTATTGTTGGCTTACCTGAAACAGCCGTTACTGTCCTTTGAAGTAATCCCCGTGGATGGTTATGCACTTCTGAGAACGGCTGCACAAGTCCCGGAAACTCCTGTCATAGTCTTCTTTAGAAATAGCCTTCGGTTTGGGTCGACAAAACTCTAAATTGAAAGCAGGAGAGAAGCGTGAATTTATGCAACCTACCTTGCACACCTGATAGACGGGCGGCAGTGAGAAGGGTGTAGTTATGCAACCTAACGTGCACACCTGTTCGACGGCTGGCAGTGGGAAGGGTGAATGAATGCATGAATTTTTCCTTGGAATGGAATGGTTTTGAAAACCATCGTCACGGGTGACGAGACCTGGTGCCTGAGGTACAACCTCGAAGGCAAGCGTCAACGTATGGAGTATCGGGGTCCAGGGTCACCGAAAAGTCCTGAAGGGCCAGAGGATTTCGGACATCCAATGTAATGTGACGACCCAACTGATGGCTATCCCACAGGAAGACTATGCCAGGACTTATACAGCCATTCTAAGAAGTGCATAACTATCCACGGGGATTACTTCGAAGAATAGTAACAGCTGTTTCAGGTAAGCCAACAATCCGTTCGTAATAGACCCATTCACCGAACTTTTCAGACAGAGGGTGTAATACATTTTTTGTTTTGTTTCAAGGGGGTGAAACATCAAGGTTATCTATCTACCGTATATATTTTAGTAGTAGCAGTAGCATACCTGCCAACCTTCGGAAGTCAAAAATAGGAAGATTTTTAAATTATAGATTTCATCATGCGCAGTATACCGTGGCGAGGGCGAATGAGGGTACACGAAAGACCTGCGTGTCTTCATTGGCAAAGTATGAATTCAGCATAAAATTCACAAAAATTTAAACAATCATCAATCATCGAGTAGTATGTTTGGCCAATATTTAAACGTAAGAGAACATAATTGTGTGTTTAAAGAAAATGCATACAATCATTCGTATGGATTACACGTCGAATTCGCTACCACATATTCATTCTACTTTAGATTCCGCCATGGTCCGTATTGACAAGAGATTATAAACCAATATAAGACAATATTTTTCCGTTAATCAATACCAAACGGAAATATATTGTACTATATTGGTTTATTACCACATATTCACGTAGGCTTGACGACTGTTTGTCCGTAATATACCACCAATCACTATGCGGTACGGCGATCAGCTGACTCACCATTCCGAAATCGCAGCTATGGAGCTCACAGCCAAGCGAGGAACTTACACAAACTTGCACAAAAAACCAAGGTTACGCAAATCACAAAAGAAATTACGACTTACGAGAGAATCTCCTTGAGCAGGGTGTCTACTGTAAGGATGAAGTAAAAATTAGTTACTTTTTAGCTACCTTTTAGTTAATTTTAGTTACCTTTGAATTCAAGATACGTCTGCGGTCTGCATGTGAAGGGGCTTATCACGAGGTGAAGAAAAACAACAATGAACTGTGTTTAAAGCGGTAAATACAATTCACTTAGAGAGTTATACAAAAATTAAAAATAATAAATAAATACTAGATATTTATTATCAAATGAGTTGTTTCAGATAACATGTCGTCTTGTGCACAAGGCGTTTTTATAATAGCCAAGAGGTTGCTCTGCTCTTGACCGTTTGGCGAGATTTCCTTTGTCACCGCGGTAGATCACGAAGAAATTTATGGGACGTTACGTGATTGTAACCGAATTCTGTCTTCGCAGTCAGGTACGGAGAAATTTCGAGATTTTACACGATCGGCGCTGGTCTCACCGTTTGTTGAGATTCCCGTAGTTTTCGCGATAGAACACGGAGAAATACCGTGATTTAGATAATCGGTGTCACTTTTAGTCGTTCGACGAGATTTCCATTGTCCTTGAGGTCGGGCACGAGAAAATATAGCATTATTACGCAATCGGCGCCACTTGCTGTCTGTTTGACAATAATCCAGTTGTCCTCGTCATTGAATGCGGATAAATATCGCGATGTACCGCAAACGCTGCCGCTCTCGGCCGTTTTACGAGATTCACGTTGTCCTCGCGATATTGTGCATACCGCGCCGCACCCGGCCGTTGAACAATTGTCTAATCGTCCTGACAGAATGGTGGAGGCAAGCTCAAGGTTGGACATGGTTAAAATTCACGAGTAGTTATGGACAAGTTGTATGGCCGGCGCCGTGATTCCCGCCGTCCCTATGCTGTGGTTGGGAGTTCATCAGTTCAGGGTGGATCACGAGGAGAAATTAGTATTGCGACGCTACGTAGGCTGTCATATCTAAGTGGGTTAATGCACTTCTCGCTCCCCGTACGCTTTTGAGTATACGGTCATGGGAAAAGTAGCGAGTAGGTTTCGGAATGTTCTGTGATTGGTGCCCGATCACCTTTGACGGGATTCCCGCAGTCCTCGTGGTCACAAGTTCACGCTAGGGTACGGGTTTTATGATTTTACGTAACTGACGTCGATTTCGGTCCATTTGACGAGATTCCCGCAGACAAGTCGTGCGGTCAGCCAGCCGTCTTGAGTATGAGTGTTCGAAGTAGATATCAAATATTAAGAATTATTCTGAGAGGATTGCACGAATAATACGACTAGAGGACACTTTTCCTTTCGAATGCGATTCGAAATAACCGGATAGATTATAATATATCCGATGGAACCAAAGTTCGAAGGAAAAATTGACATATAACGGAATTTCGAATTAACCATACTGGATGTCGCAAATTTACGAGACAGATTTTTAAAATAAGGTATAGCCCAGGTATTTCGAAGCTTTTTCATAATTCTTTTTCGAAACTGTAACATTTCGCAAGATTGCGACATTACATTATTTTTCGTTATTTCTGGACTTCAATTTGACATAGACTCCAAATAAACGCGAGGTTTCTGATTAGTTTCAGAAGTTTTCGCAAATAAACGTCTCGCGAAAAGTCAGGTTTCCTAATAACACAGATAAACATTTCACACAAAACTAAAACGTCTTCTTGATGCCGAAAATATACGCTGAACGATGTATACCACTCAAGGTATCCTCAGTATGCATTTCTTTGAGCTCAGGCACGGGGAAATATAGCTTATGCAAACGGTGCCGCTTGCGTGAAACTCGCTCCATCGCAATCTCTGAGCCTAGAGGCGCGAGTTTAAACGATTCAATCCGCCTTCAAAAAATTTTCGTTACCCGAATGTAAAATTCGTTACTTTTTCGGTACTTTCGTTACCCATTTGTAAAATTCATTACTTTTTCGTTACTTTCGTTACCGGTAGACACCCTGTTCAGAATGGAAATTATTTGCAGTTCCTTTTTCTTTTACAATATATCACTGGGGCCCGAAATTCGGAAGAAATAATTGTAATTAAGAAGATTGGAAGACGAGGTGAAAATTCGGAAAGTTTCCGAATAAATCGGAAGGGTTGGCAGGTATGCAGTAGTAGTAGCAGCTTCAGAACCCCACGACATAGCCGAGCGCTTTGAATCGCTCACCAAGACTGGAGTGGGGAATTGCAGCAAGTCCGGAGATTCGAGGTCGGCTATCTTGCGTGTGTTTTTTCTCCGGGTATTCCCACACTCCCTCCAGGTAAATGCCAGGATAGTACTTAACTTACGCAGCTATAACGTTTTAGGTAATTGGATTAGGTATATAATATAATAATAAATTATATTTGATGCTGGCGACTAGGAAAACTTTTATTTTCTCTTGCAATCTTTTAATGCCAACAGAAAGCAAAGCACACAGAAAATAGCACCGAGTAAAGAAAAAATCAAAGAACTCTCAGTTCTCCAAAGAGCTCTTCGCTCATGGCCTCCACACACTCCCTCCCCAGTGGTAACGCTAAGGAAGCGACGAGGGAATGTCACTCGTCTGCCAACTCTTGTGGTGACACTGGGACGAGGCTCAGGATGGTTCAGAGGAGTAGCTGGACCCGGAGGTTGAGATGTTGTGGCAGTGTCCGTTGATGTGGATTGGGGTTCCATGAGAAGGAATGCTGGCTTAAGTCGATCTATGGAAATTGTTTGTGAGCCTGATGGAGTCTCGATATTGAAATGTTTGTTATTCCTTGACTGAACACGATATGGTCCGTTGTACACTGGTTGCAGAGGACGTCGGTATCCATCTTGACGAATAAACACGTATTCACACTTCATTAGTTCTGGGTGAACACATATCTTGTTGCCAGAGTGGTGCTCTGATTGCACAGGTTGAAGTATCCTGGTTTGTTCTTTCAGCTTGTATAAGAAAGTTGGAATATGTTCTGTATTCGAAGGCCCATTGAAGAAGTCTGAAGGTAGTTTAATTGGTGTTCCATAGGTCATCTCTGCTGGAGTTGTGTTGTGATTGGGGATGATGTAGGATCTCAGTCCTAGCAGAACTAATGGAAGTTTGGGGACCCAGTCGCATGTTAGGTGAGCTTTCAGAGTGGATTTCAATTGCCGATACCAGAGTTCAATCATCCCGTTTGCTGCCGGATGGTATGCTGTAGTTTTGATATGTTGGACGCCAAGTGATTGCGTGAGACATCTGAAGAGTTCACAGTCAAATTGTCGTCCACGATCAGTAGTGATTGTATTGGGAACTCCGTAGCGGGCAATCCAGTTTAAGAGTACGGTGGATGCAATTGTTTCTGCGGTAATGTCTTTTATTGGAACTGCTTCAGGCCACCGTGAGTACCGGTCGATCATGGTGAGTACTTATGAGTAACCATGGGATGATGGATGAGGTCCAACAATGTCAATGTTGACATGGCTGAATCGTTCTGTGAATTGCTCATATAGGCCGATAGCGCTGTGTGTATGACGCCAGACTTTTGCTCGCTGGCAAGGGACGCATGATGATGCCATAACGTAATATCCTTTTTCATCGACGGCCATACGAATCGTTGTTGGATGAGTTTGATCGATCCTTTTACCCCAGGATGTGACAGGTTGTGGATGGACTCAAATATGCGATGACGAAATGCAGTATGGATGATTGGTCTGAGCTTGCCGATGGAATTGTCACATATAAGTTCATGGTTATTGTGTAAAGGAAACACCTGGAATTTCAGAGAGCATGTGCTTGATTGCTGCAGATGTTTCAATTCCTCATCTGTAGCTTGAGCTTTGGCAATCTCCTCCGTAGTAAAGCGTAAAGGAATACTGATGGAAGAAATTCGAGAACAAGCGTCAGCAGCCGAGTTATTTGTTCCTTCCACATACCTAATGTCAGTGGTGAACTGCCCTATAAAGCTCATGTGGCGTAGTTGCCGAGGGGTAGCTTTGTCGGGTCGTTGATTAAATATAAACGTCAAAGGTTTATGATCCGTGAAGATTGGGAATTCTCTACCTTCTAGCATATGTTTGAAATGTTTGACAGCTGAATACACAGCAAGAAGTGCTCTGTCATAAGTCGAGTAGTTCTTCTGTGTGTCGCGGAGTTTCTTCCAAAAGAACGATAAGGGTTGGAGAATATCTCCTCTAACTTGGTGAAGTGAAGTACCCATAGCAAAGTCAGAAGCGTCAACCATCAAAACCAACGGTAGTTCATAGGAAGGATGTGCGAGAAGAGCTGCATTAACAAGACTGGTCTTCAAATCTAAGTATATCGTTCGAAGTTCATTTGTCCGAGTAATTTTTCTTTTGTCGTTCTTCTTTGCTCCGTGAGTGATGTCAAAGAGTTTAGCCTGCATATTGGCTGCATGAGGAAGTGCTCGACGATAGAAGTTGATTAGTCCTAAGAAACGACGCAAGTCTTGGATTGTTTCCGGTAGTGGATAGTCTTTGATTGTTTGTACGCGATCTGGCAATGGAAGGATACCATTGGCAGAGATCAGGTAACCAAGAAATGGCACTTCTGTCACTCCAAAGACGCATTTGCTAATGAAAATCCACAGCCTGCTTCCAGTCTCCGACCGGGTCAGGAATGGAATGAATGAAGCCCCCATCTAGCGACGAGGATATGAACTGTGCCGGCTGCCGAAGCCTGTCGCACTCCTCTGGGGCAATGATTAAATGAATGACAGATGAAATGAAATGATAGTGGAGAGTGTTGCTGGAATGAAATTTTTGACAGGAAAAACCGGAGTACCCGGAGAAAAACCTGTCTGCCTCCGTTTTGTCCAGCACAGATCTCACATGGAGTGACCGGGATTTGAACCACGGACCCAGCGGTGAGAGGCCGGCGTGCTGCCGCCTAAGCCACGGAGGCTCGCATTTGCTAATATTGATGTTAATATTGAACTGACTGAGGCGCTCAAATAATAAATACAGGTGCCGTTTATGTTCATCTTCACTGGAGGAAGCTATGAGTATATCATCGATGTAGCAGTAGGTGAAATCAAAATCTCGTAGAATGTTATCCATGTATCTCTGAAAGGTCTGTGCTGCATTGCGTAATCCAAACGGTAGGGAAACAAATTCAAACAGTCCGAAGGGGGTTATTACTGCAGTCTTCGGAATATCGTCAGGATGAACTGGTATATGATGGTATGCGCGTAGGAGATCGATCTTGGAAAATACTTTTCTTCCATCCAGCTGACTGTTGAAGTCTTGTATATTGGGTATTGGGTAGCGATCAGGTTGAGTGATGTTGTTCAATGCCCGATAATCACCACAAGGACGCCAAGATCCATCTCTTTTGGGTACAAGTTGGAGAGGACTTGCCCAACAGCTGTTCGAAGGTCGACAGATTCCCATATCGATCATCTGCTGAAATTCTGCCTTGGCGGCTGCAAGTTTCTTTGGTGGTAATCGCCGTGCCTTAGCTGAGACTGGATGTCCAGTTGTTATGATGTGGTGCATCACACTGGAATGAGGACTTGAAAATTGATTCGTTCTTTCAGGAGATCAGGGAACTCTTCGATAATTTCGGCGTACTTTTGATCTGGAGGGATGGTATGGAGTGATTCGATCACTTCTGTTTTGATCAAGGTAGCTGGTGAGGAGAGGTTAGTCGTACTGTCTCTGACACATCTGTTTTTCAGGTCGATTAACAGGTTGAAATTGTGGATAAAATTAGCACCAATTATAGGTGTTTGTACGTCTGCTATCAGAAAATTCCAACAGAAATGTCTGCGTAAACCTAAATCTAGTTTGAGGAGTCGCTCACCATACGTTTTGATTGGACTGCCATTGGCTGCATACAGTTGCCTTTTTGACACTTGCCCTTGTTCCTTGAAAGAAGTAGGGAGTGCGGAGATATCAGCTCCTGAATCTATGAGGAATTTGTAGCCAGTTAATTTATCAATAATAAACAAGCGGCGCGATACCAAGCTCCGATCACATGCCGCGTCCAGTGGGGAGCGAGCTAGTTTTCCGGCACACTGACGTTGTAACGATAGGAGCAAGGGCTAGTGCATTTCTTAGCTCTATTTCCAAACTGAAAATGATACCAGCAAAATGACTTGTTTGGGTTATATCTACTTGTTGGTGTTTTGGAACGTGACTTTGAGTCTCGCAATCTAGATTGAGATCTGGTTCTCAGTTCGTTGACACTTCAAGTTAACTGAGAAATCTGCGCTTCAAGGCGTGAAAGTCTGTCTATTTCTAAGTTGAGGTTAGGTTGGTCTCTAAAACTTTGTTGCGTGGCTTGGGTACTGTATATGTTGTGTGTGGGAGCTGAAAATTCCATTATTTTGTCGGCCATTATTGCCAAATTGTCCAACATATCACTACTTGACGCTAATATAGAACGCACATTGACGGGTAGCCGCTGGATAAATATCGTGCGTAAGAAATCGTCCTTAACTTGTGTTCCAGTCAAATTTCTCATTTCCCTAAGCACTTGGGACGGTTTCTTGTCTCCTTTGTCTAATTCCGTCAGAAGCTTGTTAACTTTACGTCCCTCCGATTCTTCGAACTCTTGAACAAGCCGTTTTTCAAGTCGGAGAAAGGCGTATTGGACAGGGGCTTGCACAGAAAATCAGATTTTAATTCAGCTACATCGGCATCTAACGCACCCAGCACATGATTAAACTTGGTAAGTTCGGCCGTTATACCTGCTATATCAAACTGCGCTTCTATTTGCATGGCCCAAACCTTGACGTTTTTGCGCCAGATAGGAGGAATTTTTACTGCGACACGGGCTATCTCCGCGTCGTTTTGAGACACTGGTCGTATATGTAATGACTGACCTGGTATTTCTTCTCCGTTGCACAACATTACGTCGGGGTCACCAATTTAGGTACTTGGATTAGGTATATAATATAATAATAAATTATATTTGATGCTGGCGACTAGGAAAACTTTTATTTTCTCTTGCAATCTTTTAATGCCAACAGAAAGCAAAGCACACAAAAACTAGCACTGAGTAAAGAAAAAATCAAAGAACTCTTAAGTTCTCCAAAGAGCTCTTCGCTCATGGCCTCCACAACGTTATCGCCTGCTGTGGCCAAGGCTACAGGATCGATTCCTGGCACCGTCAGTTGGGATTTGAGAGTGCGAAAATGCGAGAGAACCATATCAGTAGATTTACTGGCACGATCTTCTTGGGGAAAAATCTGTCACCACTACTAAAAGCCGCAGTAGTTCAAAGGGACAAAAAAACGAATAACATTATTATTATTATTATTATTATTATTATTAGTCTATTATTATTATTATTATTATTATTATTATAGTACTTAATTTTAAGACCCGGGGTACCTACCCCATTCCCAACCCAAAGAATTACAGTTACACAGATTAATACAGTCACCACAGTAACACAGGTTATCAGACAAATTGATCACACGCCGAAGTACACGGGGCTTATGACAAGATGTCCCAAGGTCCAAAAATGAGTTAACACAACAACAACAATCACCATAAAAATAGCTCTACCACTTCTTAATGGTTTTAGTATAGCTAATTTCACTGTCATAGTTCGAATGGCTTGGATGTTACTGCTAAAATTAAAACACATAATAATTAAATAAATAAAATTACGAGCCTTACAGTAGTCGCATATAATGTATAACATCTGACCAGGCGCGGATTCAAGGGGGGGGGGGGTCACGGGGGGTCATGACCCCCCCCCCCCCAAACGGAGACCAAATTTTTTTGCAAACTCAAAAAAACGAAAACACAATTACCAGACAAATAAAACTTAACGAATTTTAACTGAAAAACAGTTTTGTTTCATTTTATTCAATACTGAATTATCTTTATTGGAATTATTATGTTCCGTTACAACTGTACATATTTACAACTTCAAACCTCTTGTATAAAAACTATTAGTTATACAACAAAATCAACTCGTCTATTTTGTTTAGCAAACCTTGTGATTACCGAATCGATGTTTATAGTGATGTCACGATGAATGTGCAGCAATGCACGGATAGGAAACTGGGGCTTTTTTCGCACCAAAAATTTTTGCCGACGTCCAAACTGTAAGAGTCGCAAAACACGGCGTTGCAATTTGTACGAATATTTTTGGTGCGCTAAACGCATCAAATTTCTATCCATGAAGCTTGCAAAAAAATTGGTCTGGTTTTGTACGTTTGGTTATTTTGTGATTGCGTTTTTCTTAACAATTTCGATTCTCTGACCCCTCCCCCCCTCCAAAGCCAAACTCTAGATCGAATCTCTGACCCCCCCAAAACCAAACTCTAGATCCGCGCCTGCATCTGACTGAAATGAAATACAGAAGCACTATCATACATTTCCATAAGATGAATAATGAAATTCACAACTTGTTTCATAGAATGAACGCTCAAGTTATCTATTTTCTTAAGGATAGAGGATAATTTAACGCCTCGATATTTTGTTTAGGAGTCCCAAACTCCCTAGCAGAAGAATTATCATATTTAGAATGTTCAGAAGCCGGAGGACCAACATTCATACTAGAACTGCCAGTGGCGCTCTCTCGATTCACGGAGAACTTCTTCTTCTTCTCTTGAGGGGTATTGGGCGCAGTACACTCTTTACGCAGTAAGATCAGGTACCCTTTGCTGGCATCACTGCCAGCTGCCTGCCCATTCAACGATTACAGCATTGGTTTATGCGTACAACCTCGTTACCAAATATAGACGCTAAGAGCAGCACCAACCCGCTGTGACGCCACTTTTTGAAGTCACTGTTGCAGACATTTGTTTTGTATTGATGATAATGGCGTCAATAATAGCCTGTTCTTTATTCGGTGTTAACTGTATTGCAGAAGCATACCTTTTCTGGGATTTCTTGGGCTCATTGTGGGTAGAACTGTCGGTAAGGTTAGGTACGGTCTGACAACCTTGGTAAGAAGCCATTGCTTTGAGTGTGAAAGGCTTTGGAGCCTCGCTGAATTACGATGTTCAACCGTTTGTTGTTTGTTTTCCGCGAAGTTGTGTTTTGGATTTTAGAATGCCGTACTGCTGCGTGCTCTTTTGTAAATCAGAAATGAAATCTGCAATTAATATATATTTTGTACGCCTCCAAGTGTTGAATGGGCAGGCAGTTTAAAGCAGCCAGGAGGGACGCGAAGAAGCTGGCAGTGAAAAAGCCGCGGTAATCACAGTGGGTTGGTGCTGCAACCTATCTTGTACGCCTCTGAGCGTTGAATGGGCAGGCAGTCTAAAGCAGCCAGGAGGGATGCGATCCAGCTGCCAGTGGCTGTCATACACACAATGTAATATTTATCAGACTTACCTGACACAGTCGCGTTGACAACATTTGGAGAATATGACGTTAGAGCTTCCTTATCCAACTCCTTAGAGTCACGAATATCTGACAGAGATCGACTCCTATAAATTCGATGTCTATTCTCAATTAACCTCTTTGACCGCTCAGGTCGATCATAACCTCTACTGTCAGAACTAGCATATCGGTACAAATATCACTGCAAGTAGACGGTCTAAACCTTGTCTAAACATATCACTGTCAGAACTTAACTTCAATTCCCGAATCAGAAACAATCTTGCAAGGGAATCCAACACACCATCCAGCAACTCGTAAAACACAATGGATAAGTCAGAATTCCGATCGCTTATACAAGATAAATAATCCGGTATGCGGTGAGACCAATGTAGGAAACGATAATGAAGGCGCAACAACTGCGCGGACGAACAAACATCGTCACTCAAAACAAATGCATCAGAACACACTTCACAAATTAAAGATATAATTTCCGACTTACCCAAGGATAAGGACACTTCAGAAACGACCAAACTCTCCGGCAGATCAATTAATCTGTAGACTTCAGATCAACAACAATTCCAAAACCCTCACAATTACAGTACATCAGAAAATACAAAAGTCAAAGCATAAATACACAAACGGTATGTGATGCGAGCTGCGCTCTATACCGGCCAGTTAGTGAACCCATGCCAGCGGTGTTATGGCAAATGGCCTCTTTTTGTCGATAGAGCGCACTGCCAAGTATCGGCGCGATTAAAAATTAGGTGTGCAGTAGGTACAGTATATTAAATGCGTTTTCTCTCAGTAATACGTTTAGACCAACGAAGTTTGAATTATTGTTAGTAGTCAGTGTTAATATATGAATTCCTACGTTGTTTGGAGTGTTTGTTGATGCGATATAGATTCCACAGAGCCAGATGGGCGGCAGTACCTCGAGTGCTTACATTAAATAAGAATACAACAAAAGTATGAAGATTTAATAAATCGTAATTGTTTTCAGCAAATATGATATAATGAATATTTTTACACCAAAGAACGACAACTTGAAGATGATTTATTGTAGGAATATCTTAAATGGGGTCTCCAAACCTTGAGCTAAACCGTACGTGATATACATTCCCCATAGCCACATGGCCTATAGTACGTCGTTGTACCGATCTCCGCCACCGCGCGCGCTCATTGTTTCCGTCCCATCCACTTCCGTCCCTTTTCCAAAATCACTCCCACAAAAATGTCCAGCTACCGAGTGCCACAAAAATATCCAGATACCGAGAGGAAAGATGTTACACATCAAAAATAAAAAAAGTGTCTTGCATTGCAAATTTAATAATTTTAGTGTCATACTTTGTCAAGATGTTCTTCATACACACAATATTTGAAATTCCCTGGGTTTTAAGGAAAGGAAAAGAGATAGAGAGAAAGGAAAGGAAAGGAAAGGAAAGGGGAATGGAAACAGAAGAGGAAAGGAAAGGGGAACAGAAAATGGAAAGGGGAAAGGAAAGGAGAGGAAAAAGGAAAGGGGAAAAGAAAGGAAAGGCAAGGGGAAAGGAAACAGAAAAGAGAAAGGCAAGGGGAAAGGAAAAAGGAAAGGAATAGGTGAAAGGAAAGGAGAGGGGAAAAGAAAGGAAAGGAATGGGAAAGGGAACAGAAAACGAAAGGAATAAAGAAAGAAATAGGGAATGGTGAAAGGAGAGGAGAGGAGAAAGGAAAGTAAAGGAAAGGGGAAAGGGAAAGGGAAATAGATAAAGGAAAGTAAATGGGACAGGTGAAAGGAAAGGGGAAAAGAAAAGAAAGGGGAAAGGAAAAAGGAAAGGGAAATGAAAGGAAAAAGAAAGAGATAAAGGAAAGGAGGAGGGAAAGGTGAAAGGAAAGAAAACAGAAAAAGGAAAGGGCAGAGGAAAAAGGAAAGGGGAAAGGTGATAGGAGGGATAGAAGAGGGGAAAGGAAAGGAGAAAACAAAAGAAAGGAATGGAAAGGGGAAAGGAAAAGGGAAAGCTGGAAGGAAAGGAAGAATGAAAGGAAAGAAAAGGGGAAAGGAAACAGAAAAAATGAAGGGAAGGGGAAAGGAATAAGGCAATGAGAAGGGAAAAGAAAGAGAGAAAGGAAAGGAAAAGGTGAAAGGAAAGGAGAGGAAAGAGAAAGGAAAGGGGAAAGGAAAAAGGAAAGGGAAAGGTGAAAGGAAAGGGGAATTGAAACGGAGGGGGAAATGAAACAGAAAAAGGAAGGAAAAGGAAAGAGAAAGGTGAAAGGTAAGGAGAGTAGAAAGGAAAGGTGAAAAGAAAGGAGAGGAAAAAGGAAAGGGGAAATAGAAAAAGGCAAGGAAAGAAAAAGGGAAAGGGAAAGGTGAAAGGCATTCTATATCACCGAAACTATTACCGATATCACCCTGAAATTTTGTACGGTGGTAAAGGGCACTACTAGAAGGTCACCTATGAGACTTTCAAAAACCTGTTAACTACAAAACGAACATGGCGACCAAGCGAAGTTGAAAATTTAAATAGATTTTTCTCTTGGTACAGAAAATGTTTATACACATTGCAATGCACTGGCATCTAATTTAGTTCAATTATTGTTTACATAACCTCAAGATGGCGGCTGTGTGAAGTATTTCACCGGCATTCTATATCTCCAAAAATATTACTGTTATCACCCCGAAACTTTGTACGGTGATAAAGGGTACTAATGCAAGTTCATCTATGTAACTTTCAAAGACATGTAAAGTACAAAACGAACATGGCGGCCAAGCGAAGTTGAAACATTTTAATAGACGTTTCTCGCGATTTAAACATCTTAGCGCAGTGAAATATGGTACAGTGAATGTTTATACACATTGTAAAGCAATGGCATCTAATTTAGTTCTATTGTTTACATTACCTCATGATGGTGGCTGTGCGACATTTTAAAATTAAGTTTTTATTTTTTGTGTATTAATCATGCGATCGAAGTGAAAGTTTGAATAATGAACCTACGCAATAATTTTCATTTAAATGGTACATAACTCTATGACCTATACATATAACAATCCAACGTGGCGACCATCCGAAATATTTAGACGGTTATCAAGATCTGCGATTCTATTACAGCAATCAATCTGAAATGTTTTATGTTCATAGAGGCTATGGACATAAGTTCACCTATGGCACTATCAATAACCTGGTGAGCACAAATCCAACATGGCGGCGACGCGAAATATAAATATTTGAATGGTCGCTTCTCGCGATTTAAGCATCCGAGTGCAGTGAACCTTGGTACGGTAAATGCTTATACAAGTTTTACTCCAGTGGCATCTATTTTATTTCAATTGTTTACATTACCTCATGATGGGAGCTGTGCGAAGTTTTAAAATCTCGGTTTTTATTTCTTGTGTCCTAATCATGCGATTGAAGTTTGAATACTACACCTACACAACAATCTTCATGTAATAGTTCATAGCTGTAAGACCCACATATATAAAAATCCAACATGGCGACCATCCGAAATATTTAGACGGTTCTCAATATCTACGAATCTATTACAGCAATCAAACTGAAATTGCGTATGTTGATAGAGGCAATTAACATAAGTAGGATATATGAAAATAGGTTGTATAGTTCCCCTCGGAACTACTTGTTATGCTTGGTTTTCATTACATCCTATTTAATTATTATGTACAAATATCTGTATGCGTTTATATATTATGAATACTTTTAGTACAAGTCTTTGGTTGTTTGAGTTAGGGACTTGGACGCTAGCATTTCAGCCCTGTATACGTTTCACATTCATCCGCCTACTACTCTGGCTATGAGATGGCCTTATTCATAACTTCCAAAGCAGTGGATGTGCCCACCTTGGTTTGCATGCAGATTCCATTATAGCGCCGAACATTGTAAACACACAGAAATTCTGTAAAATATGTCCGATGCTCAATCTATGTACTGTATATACGGCCAAAAGTCATGGGAAGGCATGGAATATGATGTTAATAAGGAGTTGTTCCTCTGTGAGCCCTCATAACGGAGAGGCATCGACTCGACAAGAAATTGATTCCTGACTCCCAACATTCAACTGGGTGGTGATCTGACTCACAGTAGCCTTTCGATCGCTCCGTCTGGTTCTGCTGAGGCTACGTGATGTCCGTTCGTTTAACACCTGTGGTCGTCCCGTGCGGCGGTTTACGCGGATGGTAACATTATCTCTGCGATATTGAAGATCCACCCTCGACACTGTTGACCTCGGAAACCCTAATTCGCGTGTAATCTCCTAAATGCTATGACACATGCGCCGTGCACCGATGATCATCCCACGTTCAAAGTCGGTTAACTCGTGACGTGTTGCCAACTTCACTACACTCGTGTCTGTGACAGACTGCTCTGCTCCACCGTAGCTAGCCGCAACGCTCAGGAGTCTACACGGCACATTTTCTCATGAGCTACCCTTCCCGTGACTTTTGGTCACTCAGTTTAAGATCTATACGATAATGTCCACTTTTCTTATCTACCACCCTATTTTACTCTTAAATCAGGCGCACTCCACGGGAGAAAGCACTCACTTGTCAGCCGCATGGTGATAAACATAAAACAGTGATGATTAAGAGCATCCCAGTTATCCAGCGATGGATTGACAACAGAAATTCAACAGTGGTATGTGAAATCTTTCATTCTTTTATCACACGAAGTTTAATAATAATAATAATAATAATAATATCGTATGGCCTCGGGTGCCTGGTGCAAGCTTTGCTATTTGACACCCAGAGGATAGCTTGCATGTCGAATTTCGTAGTTCCTTGACTATGAAAGTCAAGGAGGTTAGATGTTAGATATCTAATCTCCTTGAACACAATAGCGCTTTCTAGTGGAGAAATGAGGAACTTTGTGCTGGCGGAAACTCCCGAGATTAATTTTGCCATTATGAACTCGGCCTACTGAATTCAAATGGGTTCTTTGACATGCCAACATCGTATGACATGCGTATCGTATTTTTGCCGCCTTTCAAAAATCACTTACCACGATCAGGGGCGAACCTGCAATCTTGGGGTTAGTAGACCGATACGCTATCCACTCACCCACCGTGGCAATCTAGTTTAATAATGTAAATAGGGTACGGTATTACATCGGTTTACAGTAGTTACATTTTTTTCTTTAATTTAACAGGATGACAGTTTTTAAAATAGAGAACAAGTCTTACTAAGGAAGTCTACATTTTCTAGGCAAGCGGCTCTGTATGATGAATTAGGCGCCATTTTCTAATGGGGTAAGTTTAACTAATAATTTGATTCCAATTAACACGTATTTCAATACATGTTTTCAATGGGTTTTTATTTCGATTTTACAGATGTGACACAGAAGATTAGAAGAAAATGTTAGCAGTTTTAGTTGTAAATAGAATACGACAAAGGGTTTTACCCGGATCACAACCTATCTTTAAGAGTGTTGTTTCTAATTTTATTGGTTTGACACCATTGTCTTGTACATTTTTTCAAAACCAACATGTGCTTGTTAAGATTTTAAGATTGTGTACGGTGGAATTTAAGAGTGTTACGAAAGACTGATGAAGGCCAAAAGAGCCGAAACACGTACAGTATCTGATTTAAGAGTAAAATAGGGTGGTGGATACAAGAAGTTGTATTGAAAAGTGGACATTATCTTATAGATCTTGAACTCAATACGGAAAATAATGATGATCATGACTAAGGGCATAGATATACACTCAGTTTAATATATCATGTTTAGCTTTGGGCTAAATTTCAATTAAACGCATTTCCAATGACAACTTGCTAATTTTTAAAATGATATTTCTGCTCACGTTTCATTGCCTTTACGGTAAAGTGTGAAAGCTTTGCACGAGCAATCTAGTATTTATATAAACCAAAACCCGTCCTATATTTTCACGCTGCGAAGACTTTACAACAGCTGTTTATACTGGCGTCCGCCTGCCTCGACGCAGGCATGACTACGTTGTTGGAGGTTCTGTCAGATCCGATCGAACATTCCCATTTGAAGTTTACTGTAGCCACTACTGAACCTTCACAATTGAAAATAAAATGTCCAATCAAACTTACGTCACTTTTCTCGGCGTCTTTCTTAGTTAGAGAGCGTGGATTAACGGCGCACATTCATCACCAGCCACGTCTCCATATCAAGCTTCGTGTGAATTTTATATTAAGCAACCGTTCGTACTCTTAAGGGTCAGGTGTAGCGGCTAGCGTTCTTGGCTATCACCCGGAGGTCCAGGTTTGATTCCCGGTTCTGTCAAGAAATTCAATTTTGATGATGATGATAATTGTAGTTTTAAGGGGCTTAACATCGAGGTTATCGGCCCCTAATGAAATGAAATGGCGTGAAATGAAAGGATGTAGAGAAAAACAATTCACTGCCATGGATGAAACGAAAATGGTGTTTATAAAACAGACAGTGAGCCCCAAAAATTATGCCTTATTTGAATAAAAAGAATAAAAGGCGGATGGTAAAAAAGGATAAAACAAATAAGGCATAGTGAACAATAAAATAGATGAACACAATAAAAAACATAAAACAGATTTAACCTGAATTAAAAGTCGTAACTACACATTAAAACTTAAAAAAGTAACCACACTCCCTCATGAACCGGATGACGAGGTCAGCTGACGGCCCGTCATCACGGAGAATAAGGGAGAGGGTATTAGGCAGTTTAAGAGTCCTGCCCAGATCGGCCAGATCCACACACTCCAAGAGAAGGTGTGCCACGGTTAGGTGGGAAATTTAATTTTGGTCTGAGGGCTGAAATGGAGTTCACATTGGACCTCGTGTGGCAAAACTGAGAAGAGATGGGTTCGATTCCAACCTCAGCTATCCAAAATGTGGTTTTCTTGTGTTTTCCCACTTCTTCTGGTTTTTCCCACTGGTTCCTGACTTAAGGCCACGGCCTCCTCTTTCCCAATCTTCATCTGAATTACAAATGCACACACGAATACAGCCATCAAAGTAACACAGGTTATCAGACAAAATACCACATTCAACCAAGCTCCTCACATGAAACAAAAATAGGCCTTCTCTTAAAGCATTCTTATTGGGGGGGTGTTCGGTATATTATTTCGATATTTATTTTATTGTTTTGTTTCATTCTTACTCGTAATATGTTTTTAGAGCTTATCATAGCGCTTACTTTTTTTATACTATTATTTTTAATTTCATTTTAGTTTAGCCATTCATATTACTTTGCTACTGTAATATTATTGCATTTTTAGCTAGGATTTGAATCAATAGTTGTTTTGTTAGACCATTGTTAATCTCTTATAGTCATCTTATAGTCCATCTGTAGCTTCAGAAAATATGCGAGTCCCTAGATTTCCCCTTGCTCCTTTGGTTTCCACGTGGCAGGGTGCAATGCTGGTTGCTGTTGTTAAGGATGTGACTAGCGCAGCTACCTCAACACAAACCAAAAAAGAGCGAATTCGTTCAGCGTTATCAAATGATGCATTATTCTGCCGCACGGTAAACTTCTCTAGGTAAGCATTGTAGCCTGACCACTGCCCGTTCTGTTCTGACAATCGGAAGTTTGACAACAGTGAATTACAACAATGCCCCCACTCTCTACGAGCTCTCCATCTCGCACACCAGCAGTTCAGGGATATACTTTGACACGATATTCTGTAAATTATGGCTTTGTATACTTTGTATTAACCCCCCACCCCTCAGGGGCTCACATCTAGTGGGACGTGGGTTGGCGACCACGGGACCCCAGTTGAGTCCGGATTGCTTCCACTTACTTGTGCCGCACTCCTCTCCGTCTTCTTTCCTATCGACCTCCCTTGGTCAACTCTTTTTCTTTTCCGACCCCGACGGTATCAGGGTATCCGAGACCTATGGAGTCTTTCCACTTTCCCGCCTTAATTGGCTCTTGTCTCATATTTCCTGATCCCTCATTCTTCGAGGTGTCAGACCTCTTGTTTTCTATTCATTCTATTTCCTTTTCTCTTTAAGATTCCCGCACTTTTTTTTTGTGAATTGGCTCCCCGTTATCTAAATTACCTTTAGCGAATGGTTTGAATCTACACTACATTTTTTTAGGTATTTTCAATCTAAGTTGCATTTTGTAAGTACTTTCGATCTAAATCTCATTTTGCGAGTATTTTCAACCTCAATTGCATTTTGAAAGGATTGACAATCTAAATTTCTTTTTAGTAAGTCTTTCAATTTAAGAGGAGGCACTTTTGTGAGGATTTTGAATTGCAATTGCATCTTGTAAGTATTTTCAACCTAAACTGCATTTTGCAAGTATTTTCAGTCTAAATTGCAATTTTGTGTGGTGGGCATTTTGTAAGTATTTTGATTCTCAATTGCATTTTGTGGGTATTTTGAATCTAAATTACCTTTTGTAAGTATTTTCAATCTAAATTGCATTTTTTAAGTATTGTCAATCCAAATGAGTATTTTGAATCTACCATACATTTTGTAAGCATTTTCAATTATAATTGCATCTTGTAAGTATTTTGAATTTCAATTGCACTTTGTGAGTATTTTGAATTTGAAGTGGCCTTTTTAAATCTAAATTATATTGTGTACGAGGGCTGTTTTTTAAGTAAGGGCAGTTTTTTTTAAATTAACCGAACATTTTATTTTGAAACTACATTTATTTTTAGGTTTTACATACCTTCCTCTATTTTTCTACATAGTTGCCTTGTTCATTTAGGCACTTGTCATACCTTAAAACTAAGTCTTGAAATCCCTCTGCACAAAAGTTTGCCGACTGCCCTGACAACCAAGAATTCACACTTGAGGAAAATCCATTGATAGAGTGGTTATCATGAATCTTCGGTCCTCGTGAATTTTTGTGTCAATTGCAGTCACCAAGTCATCTGTGATCACAGACCTGAGCGTTCATCGTCATGAACATTTTTACGGCCACTTTAGAACTCGCGTACCCATTTTCACACTTTTCCTTCCATCATTGCATTATCACCTTACACCTCACAAAGCTGACGATGAATGTCTGCAGCCGACATGTATCTTGCACTCAAGAAACGTATCACAGATCGTACCTCACATGCGGCGGGCGAATCAATAATCTTGAACATTGTAAAGATGCACAGTTCAGCGTACAGTTTAGCTACACAGCTGCAACTGACGCCTGCTTGTTCGCAAAGGATGCCGGGAGGTAGCGCGCACGCTTGTTGCGGCGAGCGCACTAACTACGGGCTTAAAAAAAGTCCCTTACTTAAAAAACAGCCCTCGTATTTTCAATTTCAATTGCATTTTTTAAGTATTTTGAACCTCAATTGCATGTTGTACGTATTTTCAATCTAATTTTTTGCATTTAGTAAGTATTTTGAAATTCGATTAAATCTTGTAAGTATTTCGAATCTACATTGCATTTTGTACGTATTTTGAACCTCAAATAAATTTTGTGCGTTTTCAATCTATTCCTTTTGTAAGTATTTCCACTCTCCATTCTGTGAGTCGTTTCAATCTGAGCTCAATTTTGTAAGTATTTTCAGTCCCACTTAATTTTCGTTATAGTTTCCATTTCAGTGTCCTTTTCGCTATCAGCCAGACTGTTAGGGGCCGATAACCTAGATGTTAGGCCCCTTAAACAACAATTATCATCATCATCATCATCATCATCATCATCATCATCATCATCATCATCACTTCGTATTAAGCAGCCTTGTCCGTCAAGGAACATTACACTGCAAATAAAATAATAAAAACAAGAAGTTCCGTGACGAACTAAAGAGCCTACTTTTCATGCCAAAGATAAGCTTGCCACGGTGGGTGAGTGGATAGCGTGTCGGTCTACCAACCCCAAGATTGCAGGTTCGCCCCTGACCGTGGTAAGTGATTTTTGAAAGGCGGCAAAAATACGATACGCATGTCATACGATGTTGGCATGTCAAAGAACCCATTTGAATTCAGTAGGCCGAGTTCATAATGGCAAAATTAATCTCGGGAGTTTCCGCCAGCACAAAGTTCCTCATTTCTCTACTAGAAAGCGCTATTGTGTTCAAGGAGATTAGATATCTAACATCTAACCTCCTTGACTTTCATAGTCAAGGAACTACGAAATTCGACATGCAAGCTATCCTCTGGGTGTCAAATAGCAAAGCTTGCACCAGGCACCCGAGGCCATACGATATTATTATTATTATTATTATTATTATGCCAAAGATTATTCTACAGTATATGAACCTATCTAGAATAATGATGAAATTAAGTTGGTAATATCGAAATGCCTAATTAGTTCGAAATATTCCTGGTATAATGTAGCCTAATAGAGCACTACAGTTGGCAGCCCTGGTGACTGAATATATTCTTAGTTCCATCCATTAAGGTACAGAATACAAAATTTGGTTGAAGTCCAATGGACGTTACATGCAGTTAGACATTGGATCTATCAGCTCGCGTAAAAGCATGTTGGCAATAATGTCATGCGTGTGCTGGTTAGAAATAATCTGAAATATTATATCTTGTTGTGCCAATTTTGGATGAAATACATTTGTTAGTATAGAAGTTACATGTATTTTAAAATTGGACCTACCAGCAAGCATAGAATCATGTTGGCAGCACTGAGTCATATTAATTACTCCAGATTAATCTAGAGTGTCAGGTGCTATACGTGTGTGAAGTATGGAGCTGTTGGCTTGCATACTTTCTGATATATTGATATTAGGGTAAAAAAATATGGACAGCATTTATTAACAGTTGGCAGCCCTGATTGTCCTTAAGAATACTTATAGTCATATCTGTTATGTTACACATAGCACATACGAAATTTGGTTGAAATCCAACTGATAGTATAGAAGTTACATGTATTTAAAAATTGGTCCTATTAGCAGGCTTAGAATAATGTTGGTAGAACTGAAGTATATAACTTACTCCAAATTAATCTAAAATGTCAGGTACTATACGTGTGCACAGTTTAATGCTGTCGGCTTGCATACTTTCATATAAATTGGTATTTGGATGAAGAAAATAGAGAGAGAGAGCAATCATTAACAGTTGGCAGCCCTGGTGGCTCTTAAGAATACACTCAGTCATATCTGTTTATGTACACTTATTACATACAAAATTTGATTGAAATCCAATTAATAGTGTAGAAGTTATATGCATTTAAAAATGGACCTATCAGAAGGCTTAACATTATTTTGGCAACACTGTCATGTATGGCCTCCTGGAAATTAAACTGATATAGTATTTCTACATGTGTGCCAATTTTGGAATAGCTCCCATGCATACCTTCCATGATATCCGACATGGAGCTCAAATTTCTAGTGCGTTTTTTTCAGCAGCTGGTAGCACTGACATCATTTTCAAATATGGGCTTGAGATATTCCGGTATACATCTTTACTCATACTAAATTTGGTTTCGATTGCTGCAGCCAGACTGACAGACACACATTTTCCCGGATCGATCTCATAAGTCTACTTTTTCCTCATTTTTGCAAAATGTGAAAAGTAGGCTAATAACGGTCAGTACCAGTGGCGTATCTACGGGGGGTGATCTAGGGGATCAATACCCCCCTCCCTAGTCAAGTATTGAAAATATGAAATTGATGAAGTTTTGAATTTAAAAAAACTTATTTTTGGATTCGGATGACAAATGATCGGATAATGTAAGTTATTCTAGAGACGGGAATTTGCCTATTTGCCTATTTTATTCCTGTGTTTAGAAACGTAGGCTTTCGAGATATAAATCCGTTTTAGGTTCTTTTAGGCTAGATTTCGTTGGTTTTATTGTGCCTATAAATGCCTATTTCAAGGGTTTGTGCCTATTTGGAGTATAATTGCCTATTTGATGCCTTTAAACTGTATTTTAATGTATTGCAGCTGGTGTGCTAGACAGAATTATATTCACATTTCTCAATACGTGTTTACCCCACGAACAAGAATGGGAATTCTCGGAATTCACCAGAAATAGCGCCTGGGATCTCGATATTAAGCCTCCATACTTAACAACCCTTCGTTTTGTATTTCGCTTTTCTTTTTATTGAAAATTTACCCGTTAGTATGTGTGTGAATTAATATCATAAACTTTATGCTGATTGAATTACAGAAGAACTAACTTAGTGCCATGTTTTCGCGTTTTTTCAATCTCGATATTAAGCCTCTAAAGTTAAAAACTCTTCGTTTCAGGTATCGTCCCCTTCAAAAGCCGCGTTAGGTTGACGCTGCAACCTAACTGTGAATTAATATACAGTATATCCTGTTCGCGCCAGTGTTGAATGGGCAGACAGGAGGGATGCGATCCAGCTGGCAGTGAAAATGCCGCGGCGATCACAGTGGGTTGGTGCTGTAACCTATCTTGTGTTGAATGGACAGGCAGTTTAAAGCAGCTTGGAGGGATGCGATCTAACTGGCAGCGGGTGTAGCATGGCCTCTTACCGAGATAGATGGAAACTTGGTGGTCCCGTCTTGAACTACTGTTGCCATGCAGCCAGGAGGGATGCGATCCAGCTGGGAGTGAAAATGCCGCGGTGATCACAGTGCGTTGGTGCTGTAACCCATCTTGTGTTGAATGGACAGGCAGTTTAAAGCAGCCAGGAGGGATGCGATCCAGCTGGGAGTGAAAATGCCGCGACGATCACAGTGCGTTGGTGCTGTAACCTATCTTGTGTTGAATGGACAGGCAGTTTAAAGCAGCCAGGAGGGATGTGATCCAGCTGGGAGTGAAAATGCAGCCGCGATCAGTGCGTTGGTGCTGTAACTTATCTTGTGTTGAATGGACAGGCAGTTTAAAGCAGCTTGGAGGGATGCGATCTAGCTGGCAGTGGGTGTAGCATGGCCTCTTACCAAGATAGATGTAAACTTGGTGGTCCCGTCTCGACCTACTGTTGCTATGGAGATGGCCGGCCTTGCTATTACTTCATCAGTTTATTTTCTGCTTTTATTAGCCTTTGCTTGAGTGCAAAAAGGCCGAAATCAGAAGAATGAGAAAGACTATAGAAAATTATTGTAGCCAGCTGTTCCTTCTGGGTCCTAAACTATGTGTATGCAAAAATTGGTTGGGATTGGTGGAACGGTGTAGATTTGTATACGGAACAAATCCACCCACCCACATACATACATACATACATACATACATACATACATACATACATAGGCCTACATACAGACTTTCACTTTTATATATAAGATATGTTATTAAATTATTAGTTGCTTTTTGTTAATTCTTTTTATAGTAATTAAATATGTTATTAAATTAAAAGAAATTTTTTCATGCCTATTTTATTGCCTATTTTACACGTTAGTGCCTATTTACATGCCTATTTTGGCTATTTTAAGAGCCTATATGCCTGCCTATTTTAACTGTTTTTAGTGCCTATAAGTCTCGTCTCTGGATTACTTACTAATTTGAAAACATTTATTTTCGCTCATGTATAATTTACTTACTGAATGAACAAAATGGCCACGGTGGGTGAGTGGTCATCGTGTCGGATTACTAATTCCAAGCTTGCAGGTTCACTCCTGGCCGTGGTAAGTGATTTTTGAAAGGCGGCAAAAATTACGTCACGCATGTCATACGATGTTGCATATCAATGAACCCATTTGAATTCAGTAGGCCGTGTTCATAATGGCAAAATTAATCTCGGTATTTTCTGCCAACACAAAATTTCCCATTTCTCTACTAGAAAGCGCTATAGTGTCAAGGAGATTAGATAGGCTATCTAACTTCCTTCACTTCCATAGCGCTTCAAGGAACAGCAAAATTCGACATGGAAGCTACCCTATGGGTGTCAAATAACAAAGCTTGCACCCGGCATCCGAGGCCATACGATATTTTTATTATTATTATTATTATTATTATTATTATTAACTGTTCAGTTAGCCAGAGGAGTGGCGGTGAGATGGGTGTGGTGGTACTACTGTATGTCATATCATCCGTTTCATAAATGCACCACTTGTCAGTTACTATTCTGTTAGTATCCGAGTGTGAGTGTCATTTTGTGTTAAGTTGTATGTTTTAAGTTAAAATTTAGTTGGAATCTCTAGTTTATTAATATATTTTATGCAATGTTGGGGAATAGAAAGTGCCAGACGATTTCTCGAAAAAAAAAAACTGGACTTTGTGTAATTTAATAGACTATCAACAAAATTGATAATTTTCGAGCAATATAATTTTGACTCAGCTCATCCCCCTCCAAAATCAAACCCTAGTTACGCCACTGGTCAGTACTAATATTTTAGGTGGTTAAATATGGGGCCGCAAACCAAACACTGAGCTCCATTTTCAAAAGATGACGCAAGGAATCCCTCTTCCCATTCTATATTAAACTGCCCCGATGTTCTTTTGACATTTTATCACTTTACTTCCCCTTGGTTGTATGGGTGTGTCACACTTTACGAGCGTTCCGAATTGACATGTTCTGTTGTTGTTTTTTTTTTTTTTTTTAGCGTATGGCTTTTTGTGCCGGGAGTCTCCGAGAACATGTACGACTCACCAGAGTTTGTAGCTGCTTCTGTGCGGACACCCGTGGGTTGAGCTACAAGTACCGTCACGTGTGAGTGTTGTCTGGGGGAGGAAAGTGTGAATGTAAGGACGAAGAATTGGAAGGTAGCGGCTGTGGCCTATAGTTAAGGATCAACCCCGGCATTTGCCTGGAAGGAAGATGGAGAACCACAGAAGGCCATCTTCAATGTTGCCGGCGGAGTGAGTCGAACCTCCTTGCCTCCCAGATGTGAGCGACTGCCTGCTGCCCCGCCGTAACGACCACGTCAACTCAGACATATACTGTAACTAGTCTAGTCTCTTGAGCTCTAAGCTAGGAGCAAGGCGCTAGCGCTTTGAGAGCCCATATGACCAAATGTCCATCAATGCCCTAGACCAGCGATGCTCACATGGGGCATCTGCCTCTCGGGGAATGTATTCGCAGTGGGGACATGGTAAGGTGCGTCACACTAAGACTAGGCAATCGAGTTTTACCGTGCTTTCTGTTTTTGTAAACAGGTTCTCTCCGCTTTAAGATACGAAAAACCAACCATTGGGATGTCATCTTTTATTATATTCGAATTGCAGCCAATAGCCATAGCAGGGCATTTCAATTGAACGCCCGTAGGGATTTTTAAGAGCGTTAAAATCCCTCAGCTCGCCTTCCTTCGGAGGGGAAGTAAAGCTGGCGGTCCCATGTCATTGATTTATAGCATGAAAAAGACCCTTCCACTAACTACACTCGTGGAAGCTAAAATCTGTAAGTTAAGATTTAGTTCCAACGTTCGCTGCCAGGTGCTGGCTGCGATGTCTTCTAGTAGCCAAGTCCACAGCTAGGTGTCGTGGACGGTAGTATTTGGTATCAAAAGTAGGAACTACTTGAAACATTGATCGTCTGCAGTCCTTCTACCTGAATCACAGATAACACACACTAATACAGTCATCACAATTAACAACGGTTATCAGACAGATTCTTCACACACCCAAAGTACACGGGGCTACATGACCGCGTTATCGCAGCCCCTAAACTAAGGAACCAACCAACCAGTTTGTAGACTGCAGCAATTCAGTTTGTGGTTACTATGTGTGTAGCCTACACTCAAAAAGTATAATTAACTAGCAGAAGTACCCATTCTTCGAACGGTATTCGGTATTAATAGCCAGACGTAATCTATTGAGCTACTGTTGCAATGGTTAGGGGCTTGGAACCTGTTTTTCGACAAAGAAGTATGATTAGTTAAATTATGCTCTGAAACTAAATTTACCTAACGTGTGCTTCCTGACGTGAAAATAAAATAGAAACCCTCGTAGACTAAACGCAATACACGTCACATAGAAACTGACCCTCACTGTTGTGTCAAGTCCCCAACCAGAGGAAGACCCCTTTAATAAATTATAAAGGCTTGTGGTGCATGAAAATTCAGGTTTTTTAGCCTCCAATGGCCCAAATTCCTAAAAGAAAGAAAGAAAGAAATACTATTTCAATTCAGGAATTTTTGAAAATAATGTTGCTGTTTGGAGATATAATAGACCTTCTGTACGACATATCGCACGTTTAAGTCGTGTGAATAAAAATCTATGGTAACCCCTGACCCCCTTAAGCGCATTGATGAATTTTACAGTTTTAGTTTGTTCCGTGATAACCTTATAGCCATTTGCAAACGTTCACAGAAATTTAATAAATGGAGTGGCATTACTTCTTGCAGAAATAGATGGAAAGTTGTATGTCACCTTTTGAGATGCTTTTGTCATGGCTTCTGGAGTGCATTCCTTCATTAGTTTATTGAATGGAATTAGTTTTCTGGGAATATCAGATACTGTTGGATTTAGAGCCTTAAAATGTAGTTTTCGGGGGCACATTACGGCTATTTAGGGTCCCCGAGTTTTGTTTCTGAAACCAAGGGGCAGAAAATAAGCTTTGTCTCGTCGTTGTAGGCCGTAGTATTACAATAATAATGTACCACAACCGCACGTATAAATCGCGTGAAAAAATTCTAGAGTACCCCTTGACCCCCTTAAGCGCATTATATGTATTGATGAATTTTACTGCTTAATCTGGTTCCGTTATAACCTTATAGCCGTGTGCAAACTATCTCAGTAACGTAATAAAATAATGTAAGACCTGTGAGGTTCTGTTGCCATGGTTACCGGCTTGCATTCTTTCATTATTGTATTAAATGAAACTAGAAGACCCGTGCTGCTCCGCAGCATTCATTTCAACAATCCTACAGCACTTCTGTCCATATGACATTTGCATGTCTTCATGCTAGTGACCTGAACAGACATTTACGGTACCGTCGCTTTTGGGTAAATGATGAAGTAGACTTATGAGATCAAATGTGTGGGTGTCTGCTTGTCCTCTGTGTGTGTGTCCCACTATTTACCCTGCGTAAGCTTAAAAGGCGCACGGACGTCAGGCCGAGGTGAACAGCTAACTCCAAACACATAAGCTATACTCTTCTCTGAAGAATTAACTCGACACGACTTGGCAGTTTGATGCTGGCTGAAGCTAGGGTGATAGGTCGCTCGCAAGCTCGTAAACTCACTCTGAAGCTAGTAATTTGAATTTCCACTGAATGGAGATTGCTGGAAGAAATGAAAACGTAAAAACACTTACAGTGGTCGATGTGGGAGCTGTCGCGGACTTTCTTGCAGAACTTTTCATGCTGAACAATTCTCAGAGAATATCGATGTTTTTTAAAGACACATGGACGTTAGGTTTTTCTTCAACTTAATTCACTGAAATCGTAAATGCTCGGCTTCTTTTGGTCATAAATAAATGCTTTTCTACCTAATCCTTCATCGAGAAATCCTTTACAGATTGGTGAAAACTGCATCAAAATCCATCAAGTTGCTCTCGAGATTACCCGTTACATCCAAGAATTGGGAACTTTGTTTTATACTAAGTAGATAGAGATATCCACACAATTTAAGGCTACATCGGTACAATTTGGTGTTTCGTCTACTTATGAACAATGGTATAAATTTAAAATAAAAGATGGGTCTCTTATATTTGAATTTAGAGATGTAACTCTTGGTTAACATATAGAGGTGTGCAAATTAATAGAATTAAATAAATAATTTTAATTAGTCGTAATGACTTTTATTCAAAATCATTTTATTGACCAACTTCTTTTGTTGTCCTACTTAGTAGTGTTTCCTCTCCCGTGGAATTACACCTTTTCCCATAAGGAATTGCGTCTGGAAACTTTCAGATTATTGGATTCCGAGGGATATCTAAGCTGGGTCCATTTTCAATTTTTCATTGACTTTAGAATTCAAGTCAGGTGATTTCAATGCATAGTTCATGAATCCTTGAATAGTTCAATAGCGTTCAGCAGTTAAAATACCCAAAATCCCTCCGCTCTAAATTCACACGTTAAGTAGAGTGAAGTAATAAAAACGGAACGTGTGGCATTTTGCATTTGCAAGGCTCCTCTGCTAGTGGAAATTCTAAAAAATCATTTTGATTTGAGTTTCTTAAATGAAAATATAAATAGAAGTCTTGGTTAAACATTTGAAGTAATGTCATCGCCTTGTAAATATACTTAGTGCATTAAACCGTGAAAAGGAAAATGCAATTTTGGAAAACTGACATCGAATCTAATAATTTGCACATCTCTGTAAAGACAGCTATCGCCTCCACCCCAACAGATAGAATAGTAAGTAAAGGCGATTGATGAGAAATGAAAAGATAACTCACACAGAAGGAATTACTATTTTTTAAGCTGTAAATTTGATTGAGTATATCTTTGTTATAGAACTGAGGGAATGAAATAACAGGATGTAGGATAGTAATCACCGATGTAGGACAATAGTATTTTTTTTTACCATTACCACAGGACAGTTATCGTATTAGGGATGCGGACGTCCTTGTATAATTTTTATTTAATCTGTGCCCCGTTTGCTGAGGTCTGTGCTCCTCCGCAACATTCGTTTCAAAATCCTAAGAGCCCGCCGATGAGCCTAGCTTGGTGTCCTAGGCGAAACCCCACACAAGACACGGCACAAACCTAGAAGAATTGCTGAGTTTTAATTCACCGGCCGTGAAAGCCAATATACCATCTTTTTGGAAGCCTTCATAGGGAGGTTAAGGCTACTTGAGCGTTTAGTTCTCGTAGTCAAGTGGTGCAGTTGCACCTTATATAAGGGGAGATGGCGCGCAGTTCGTCACACCTGTGGGGGTCCGGGCAGGGACACCAAGAGCCCGCCGATGAGCCTAGCTTGGTGTCCTAGGCGAAACCCCACACAAGACACGGTGTAATGGGTAATTAGTGCCCCATGTTGGTAGCGACAAATGTAACAGTTTCGCTTGCCCACACTGTTGGGAGAAAATGTAATTGTTTACCTTTGCCTAAGCTATGTTGTTTTAATGGGCGCCAAGACCTCAATGCAATGCTGAAATCTAAATTTGTATTTAACAACGTCTAGCTCTGGTAGAACACCGTCAAGAATCTATTCACTCAGATCGTGGTATGATTTGATCATTAACCCAACAAACAATTGTATCAGGAGAAGGAATTGGTCTATATCTATTGCTACCTACTGAAAGCAAAGATTGCATTGTAAAAGAAATGAATTTATTATATAAAACAAGTATAGCAAAATTAATAATAATAATAATAAGTACAAAATTTAAATTGGAGCGTTGTGATTTGAATATTACCGATAGAAAATTACGTGAAAACGGAGTCTGATAAATTGATTTTACTCTTATTTCCAAGCTATGAAGTTACTGAAATATGAAATGTAAAACAAAGAAAAATGAGAGATTGCGTATTTCTGCGTCATTTGCGCTTACCACTGGAAATTGCCAAAGCATTTCCCTCGTACTTGATGATGCTGTGAGCTTCCCACAGTCTCCTGGACGTCGTCATCTCCGTCGGAATTTGATGATATTCTGGTAGATTAGACAATTCTATGGTCCGTACCTCGGACCCAAACACTCGTACAACCGCACTGGTTAAGTTTTGCAAAAGTTAGTCTTCAACTCCACTGAACATCGGAGCGACACGCACTTGCAACCGTACTCCGCAAGTTCTACACAGATAGTCCTCGTTTCACGGCGCGTCGAACGATATATCCACACGTTGGCTCCCCCACCACGGTACCGTCTTCCAGCTTACGTCGTCCTCACTGATTGGCTGAGCACGCCGCTAGTTCCCCTCCTCTGCCTCATTACACTCGGCGCGCGAGAGGGAGAAGTCGATTTCCGTCCCAACAATTCGCCTTTTCTAGACCTTGCGACCCAGCCTTGCGTAATTCATCTCGACAGGAATCAGCTTGTACTAGAAATCCCAGTGAGTCATGACTCTCAAATACCCTAACTGACAAAACTCCGTAAAATTCCGTAATCACATAATTTTCTATAATATTGTCGTTCGTAATAATTTGCTTGATAGCGATTTCTAAGACATAGAAAACCTATCTGTATGCTTATAATTTTTATAAAATGCTCCGAAAATACCTTAATAATTATTATAATAAATTAATAATAATAATAAATTAACATGAAAAATTCTCTTGGCTGAACAATTTGCCGCGTAAATAAATATAGAATGGCTTCCTACTGACTTATGCCAGTTGCATAAAACCCCTCGAAAAACACGTTACATATTCGCCTCGGATCATCGGATGATTTACCGTGACGACGGTCCATTATCCGATTATCCCAGACACGTTAATAAACCCCATCCAAAATACATATTACATAAATGAAATCACCCTAAATTACAGATATATACACTCATATTTTTTCTTCACGCACTTTGCGTCAAAGTTTGTTGTCACTATGGATTGCACTTTGCAACCAGTCCAATGTTTTACATATGGAATAGTGTTCCACGGATATTTCCGCCTCTCAAATTTCTCTATGTTGGAGAAATAAACATAATTAATGTGTGAGCACTATGTATTTATGATGTCATATCACACGCATTGAAGGTGTTCTGATATATTTATATCACCATAGAACTTCCTAATTTCACTGGAGGTCCCCTCCTTATGGTGACATTTAATTCCACTTATCACTGAGCACACGATCACACTATTGTGGCAGCGCCTCGTGACCATAATACTTAATCTCTCTTTGAAGTAGATTAAATTAATATTGACTTCTGAAAAAAAAAACAGTAAATGCGCATTACATATAACACCAAATATTTCTGTGCCGTAATCGCCCTGTCTTGTTAAGTTCCCGTTAACCATATTCTACTTAATACTAGTTCTCAACACAGACCATTTCTCCTCACACAAATAATACCATTGTACAAATTATCTTAAATTACACACTTACAAATCTTACATGGCGAGGCCGTAAACAGAAATCACGTGTGCTGATATGTATGAGTTTCATGAAGGACTGTCTCGCATTCTGATGGCCCATCTTTTATCTCGTGGACGCCTTAAGCTAACAAGCCCTATACAAGCGCTCCCCCATCTCTTGGAGATAAATGGGAACCCATCAGCGCTGCCAAAATGGCCTTGGTGCATCGAGACAATTTAGTGCTCAACAGCATCCGACAATCCCGTCATATTTCCCTGTACCTTAAAAACTCTCATTTACTTACATACTACCCCCCTGTGTGACTTCTGATATGCCTGCCTGGAAGACCATCTCCTCCCACGCACCAAATACCACACTTACTCATTTGATAGGCTGGCTCGCCAGCTAAACATCCTCACTTTATGACACATACTTTCGGAGACTATGTATATTATACGTCCCGTATAATCTGTTTCCCTCACTATTCTCCAGCACATATGCTGTTTTCCCAATACGTTTGGAAACTAAATGTTTCTGTGTCACCTGCTTCCACCCTTGCAAGTGGCTCCCTTAAATGAACGTCATCACGTTGCTCCACTAGCATATTTCTCAGCGTCTGTAACGATGCCCTGTTGCTACTGTCCACACATGCACATATTAAAATACCATCCTCTGCTTTAACCACAGGATAATCCCTACATAAATTAGTGTCCCTCGATAGCATGTCTGCAAGAATGTTATCTTTACCTTTAATATATTTTACTGTGAATTCGTATTCCTGCAAGGAAGAATCCACCTACTAACTCTGTTAGAACTGAGTTTACAAGTTCTCATATACAGTAATGCATGGTGATCTGTGTGGATCTCAATTTCCCCCCTACTAAATACATTCTAAATTTCCCTAAACTGAAAACAATACCTAAAAGCTCTAACTCAGTAATCGTGTATCTTTTCTCTGCTGCTGTCAGTCCTCGCGAGGCTAAAGATACTATGCACAGATTACCCTCATCATCTTTCTGACATAGTACTCCAGCAATGCCTATATGTGAAGCATCTGTCATAACCACATATTCCTTATCTTTTAACGGATATTTCAGCACTACAGCTTTCTCAAAACCTTCCTTCAGCGCTCTAAAAGCCTGATCATGCTTGGACTCCCATCTCCATCGAGTCCCACTTTTAAGCAATTCCCTGAATGGTTCTACCAACCCTGAGTATTTAAGAACGAACCTCCTGAAAAAGTTGCAAATTCCCAGGTACGTTTTTAACTGTTTAACATTCTGTGGCACCTCTGCGTTAAGTATCTTATTAACCCTACTTTCTTCTGGTGTAACTCCTCTACTCGACACTCTATGACCTAAAAATGTCACTTCTGACTGACAGAATGACGACTTAGACAGCTTCAAAGTGAACCCTGCCTGATCTAACTTCTGAAAAACTATATCTAAATGACGTAGATGCTCCTCAAAACTGCGTGAACTAATTACCATATCATCTATGTAAATGGTTACAAACTCTCCTGTGTCATCCCCTAATGCGATGTTTAAAGCCCTAATTAAAGCTGCTGAACTACTCTTTAACCCATAAGGTGTTCTACAAAATTGATAAAGGTTATATTTATGACTAAAAGCTGTAAATGGTCCATCTTCGTACATAAGTGGCACTTGCCAAAAACTGGAACTCAAATCTACACAAGTGAAATACTTCTTCCCCTCAAATGTTTGCATTAATTCTTCTATTGACATAGATTTCAGCTGATCTGAACTAATTCTACTGTTAACCAAACGAGTGTCTAAACAAATACGAACTGTGCCGTCGGTTTTGGGTACCGTGATCAAAGAATTAACATACGGACTGTTAGAGTGCTCAATAATCCCATCTTCAAGCATCTGGTTAATTTGTGCCTCAACTGCATTCTGATAAGCGAAAGGTACAGGATATCTATGTCCTGTGAATACTGACCTATCAATAACGTTCAATGAATGTGTATAGCAATTGGCCATACCAATGCGATCCTCAAAAACTCTCCTATTACACCATAACACATCATAGAGCCGAACACACTGTTCATCCTCTATATTTCCCTGAAATGCAGCCTCACGTAACGAGTCCTCTAGACTTCCGTTCGTAATCACACTGCCCACAAAACATGGAGAACCCCCTCTCTACGGCTGGCGATATCTCATTTAAAGTACAAATCACACCTACAATACTACTCCTCTGAATATGGTCATTGAACGCTACTTCTACTTCAGAATCTCCCCATTTAAATTTCAAACTCCCTACATCATAACATAAGTTACCAGACACTCTACTTAGCCACTCTGAACCCAAGATAACACTGAATACTAAATTTGGAATTACAAGGCAAATCTGCTTCTCTACATGATTATTAATTTTAATGTCTACTAAAACTTGCTTAGAAATTACTTTAGACCTCTTCCCAACAGCTGTGATAACAAAAGTGCTTTTAATTGGCATCTCCTCAAAATTTACTCCAGTTCCTTTCATTTTATCATAAAATGCACTACTTATGCAACTCTTCATACAACCACTATCAATTAAAACATCTGTGTACGCCTCGGACACGTTAAATTTAACTATGGGGCTCTTACTAACCACTTCCTGAATAATACCTTCATCATTTAGTTCATGTAATAATTCATTTCTTACATTTAGGTCATAGGGTTCCTGTATAATTGTATGGACAGGGCATGCTACAGACTGAGATTCTGACCTTACTTCGCAGCCTGGTTCGCGTTTAAAGAACCGCTACAGCTGGCCGTAGTACTACTAACTACTAAACTGGTCTGGTTGTTCTGGGCTATGTTGTCATTGTTTGGCTGTATATTACTACCACTAGGCTGTCCTCTTCCTTGACCCCTATTCTGGTTGTAATTATTGTCATTATAATTTCTCCCTTGATTTCCCCTGAAATCATTGTTTCTCCCTTGGTTTCCCCTGTAATCATTGTTCCTTCCTTGATTTCCCCTGAAATCATTATTCCTTCCTTGATACTGATTACCATAGCCATTTCCTCTATTCTGATTTAGCTGATTACTATTATTTCTATTTTGAGCGTTGGCCCCTTCGCCACCGTTCCCTTGAACTTCCTGATGCCTGGCTTCATTAGGTCTATTATTATTATTACCCTGGTTCCGATTGAAATTGTCCTCATAACCCCCTCTCCCTAGTGCATCAAATGTGCTTAACAAATTTTCTACTTGTGATATTGTCTTTACATTCTGGATACAAGCAGCCTCCTTGATCCTATAGGGAAAGTGCCTAAGTAGCAACCTCACCACATCACTTTCCTCCTTCAAGCCATCCAGATATTTACACACTAATACCTGCCCTAAAAAGTATTCGGTCATGGTGGAGCTTCCTTTAGGGTTATATTTACCACACACTACTCCCTCACGATGCTGCGACTGAATAACCTCATTCCAGAACTTTTCACAGAATTTCATTTTAAAATCATTGATATCAGTAAACTTGTCTCTGTAGACAGCAAACCAATTCCTCGTTTCCCCCACAAACACTTGTTCTAAAATTTCAACTACCTGGCACCACTCAATACTACCATTTTCCAACCTTTCCCCGAATTTATTTTCTATAGTGTTCATGAACTCCATTGGGCACCCCTGTCGATTGCTGAACTTACCCAGTTCTACCTCCCTGTGTGTGCTATTCACAAAAACTGGCCTATTCTGACTATTTTCTTGCCTGATCCTAGCTTTTAATTTTAACTCTAATTCTGCGATTTTCTCCTCAGCCTTCCTCTCAATACTGTTTACTGTTAATTTAATGTTTCCTTCTGATTCTTCTACTTTATCATATAGCTTTGCTTGTTTCTCCTCAATCTTGCTAATGCTCTCTCTATTACTCTCTCTTAAATCGTTTACTTCTGCAACTATTTGCGAGTGGACTTTCTCAATTCTACCCCCCAGCTGTTCCTTAACCTCTTTAGTGGCCACCTGAATTTTGTCAATTTCTCCCCCCAATTGCTTTTTGACCTGCTGTGTTTCCAGTTGCACTAGTTCTTTTAAATTTTCAGCCTGTGTACTGATTCTAATTTCCAACTCCTCCTGTACTTTTCCTAATTTTCTGTCTACATCTGCAATAATCTCTTTAGCCTTTTCTTCCATCACCCCCCTGATCTCACCTCTAATCAGTTCGAATTTGTCACTCATTTCCCTACTGTTTTGTTCTAATTTAGCATTTAAAGTTTCAGTACTCTCTCTATTTTCCTTACTGTTTTGTTCTAATCTGGCGTTTAAAGTTTCATTACTCTCTCTATTTTCCCTACTGTTTTGTTCTAATCTGGCGTTTAATGTTTCATTACTCTCTCTATTTTCCCTACTGTTTTGTTCTAATCTGGCGTTTAATGTTTCATTACTCTCTCTATTTTCCCTACTGTTTTGTTCTAATCTGGCGTTTAATGTTTCATTACTCTCTCTATTTTCCCTACTGTTTTGTTCTAATTTAGCGTTGTTTTGTTCCAGTTTAGCATTTAAAGCGTCTGTACTTTCTTTATTTTCCCTACTGTTTTGTTCTAATTTTGCATTATTCTGTTCTAATTTTGCATTTAAGGCATCACTACTAACTTTGTTCTGATACATGAACTCGAGAAGTAAAGTTTTTAATTCTGGTTGGCCGCCTACACTCCCTGTTTCAGTATCGGGATTTACCTCCGCTACCCCGGTACTACCATCACTCGACATACTGCTCGTATCATCACTCTCCCGTTGATGACCACTACGTAAGCTCATCTGTCTTTCTTTCTCATCCCCCATAATGATATACACTGATACAGACAAATAACCCCCAAAATACAGGCACAGAAATATATACCCTTCTCCTTCCACAAATGTTATTAGGTTTTCATCCCCACGTTGGGCGCCAAATGTAATGGGTAATTAGTGCCCCATGTTGGTAGCGACAAATGTAACAGTTTCGCTTGCCCACACTGTTGGGAGAAAATGTAATTGTTTACCTTTGCCTAAGCTATGTTGTTTTAATGGGCGCCAAGACCTCAATGCAATGCTGAAATCTAAATTTGTATTTAACAACGTCTAGCTCTGGTAGAACACCGTCAAGAATCTATTCACTCAGATCGTGGTATGATTTGATCATTAACCCAACAAACAATTGTATCAGGAGAAGGAATTGGTCTATATCTATTGCTACCTACTGAAAGCAAAGATTGCATTGTAAAAGAAATGAATTTATTATATAAAACAAGTATAGCAAAATTAATAATAATAATAAGTACAACATTTAAATTGGAGCGTTGTGATTTGAATATTACCGATGGAAAATTACGTGAAAACGGAGTCTGATAAATTGATTTTACTCTTATTTCCAAGCTATGAAGTTACTGAAATATGAAATGTAAAACAAAGAAAAATGAGAGATTGCGTATTTCTGCGTCATTTGCGCTTACCACTGGAAATTGCCAAAGCATTTCCCTCGTACTTGATGATGCTGTGAGCTTCCCACAGTCTCCTGGACGTCGTCATCTCCGTCGGAATTTGATGATATTCTGGTGGATTAGATAATTCTATGGTCCGTACCTCGGACCCAAACACTCGTACAACCGCACTGGTTAAGTTTTGCAAAAGTTAGTCTTCAACTCCACTGAACATCGGAGCGACACGCACTTGCAACCGTACTCCGCAAGTTCTACACAGATAGTCCTCGTTTCACGGCGCGTCGAACGATATATCCACACGTTGGCTCCCCCACCACGGTACCGTCTTCCAGCTTACGTCGTCCTCACTGATTGGCTGAGCACGCCGCTAGTTCCCCTCCTCTGCCTCATTACACTCGGCGCGCGAGAGGGAGAAGTCGATTTCCGTCCCAACAATTCGCCTTTTCTAGACCTTGCGACCCAGCCTTGCGTAATTCATCTCGACAGGAATCAGCTTGTACTAGAAATCCCAGTGAGTCATGCCTCTCAAATACCCTAACTGACAAAACTCCGTAAAATTCCGTAATCACATAATTTTCTATAATATTGTCGTTCGTAATAATTTGCTTGATAGCGTTTTCTAAGACATAGAAAACCTATCTGTATGCTTATAATTTTTATAAAATGCTCCGAAAATACCTTAATAATTATTATAATAAATTAATAATAATAATAAATTAACATGAAAAATTCTCTTGGCTGAACAATTTGCCGCGTAAATAAATATAGAATGGCTTCCTACTGACTTATGCCAGTTGCATAAAACCCCTCGAAAAACACGTTACAACGGCACAAACCTAGAAGAATTGCTGAGTTTTAGTACTTCCTTCCATTCGACATTTGCTGTTCGCTTGCCTTTTGGATCTATTTGATCTTAGACGTCATGAAAGGATTTTGCTCGTGATAGTGCGGCATACAGTCAAGTTGTCCGTGGCTAAACACCGGTTGAGGTAAATAAATGCCTACTTGATCTAGTGTTTGACCTTAAGCTTTATTGATAGTTATACAAAAAGCCAAACGTACTGGAAACTGCCTCCTTTTGAAGGAAAATGGCATAGAAGTATCTGATGGCGTAAGGTCAAGGCGAGGGAGTAGGATATTGTTTCCAAAATTTACGCCAGTAATAATTTCCAGGTGTAAGCAAGGTAATTGTCATGCATCTTCCAAACCAACAGTCTAGTACCGTTCAACAGACCTTGGGTAACATTAATATTTCTCTACAAAATCACGATTGAGCCTTCTTTTAGTCGAAGGATATGAGGTGGCAATCCACTTATGCCTATGGTGTCTAAAAATGCTATTGGGAATTGTAGAAGTTCACTCTCATCTTCAGTAATCAAATTAATCACACTGATGTAAGTTCTCGATGATCCTGGGATTAGGTCTAAAACTTTGTCATTGATTTCTTTACAATGTTCATTTTTAGGTGCTAAAATCGCTATTTTTGAAAAGCGTGAAATATTTTTCAGCGTGGGACTAATTCTGAATTTTCTCCATCGACGTGAGGGTATTCACCGTTACCAATTTGTATGAAGAAGTTTGCAAAGTCACGTTGATCTGTATCCGCTCGCATATTTTTGTTGAGTTTAAAAATTTTGAATAATGGCCACAAAGGAGAGAACCTTACAGACATTTGGACTGATGCTGCTTTAGATGCGTGAGGCACAACAGGCAATACCTGCCTTAAATCTCCACCTAATATGATAATTTTTCCTCCGAAAGGCAAGTCGTTATTCATAATGTCCTTGAGCAACCGATTTACACACATCAACGCGTGCTTATTAGCCATAGAGGCTTCATCCTAGGTGATACGTTTTGCTGAACGAATATAAAAAGCTTCCTTGTGGTTAACTTTTATTCCTGATACAGAACTTTCATGTAAATGTTGAGGTAACTTGAACTAGCTGTGTACAGTAGTAACATTGCTGCAATACCAGTCCATGCAACATAAACTACATTTAATCCCAAATTTGTGCAACTGTGAATCAAGCATTGGTAAAGAAATGTTTTCCCGGTGCCCCCTGGACCGTCAATGAAATATGCATCACTCATTCTTTCATTGCTGTTTTGTACTAACCCCAAAATTTCTGTAATTATAGCCGTTTGGTTTCCATTTGCTTGGTTTATCATCCGACTTAATTGATCCTCATTAAGTTTTGGATAATTCATTGGTAAATTTGTCTGAGGGAAATTATCAATAATAGCTGGCAATTCGAAAGAAGTAATGGGAAGACCATGGAGCTTTAATGTATTAGAAATATGTATAAGAGTGAACTGATATGCAATGTTAGGTTCGTGAAACTGCAGATAATCTTCTGATAATGAATTCTTGAAAATGTCCCATAACTATCTTACATTTGAAGGGGTCTGAAAGATACATATGTAAGAAAACAGTTGTCATAATTGAGAAGGCATCTGAAATTGTGACGCTTCTGCCAAACTACGCTGCCATTCAGAATTGTCAATCAGCAAACCTCGCTCCTTAGCTGTTTCTTTAAAAGTAGAATAGACAACTGCTTTGTATGTTCGTAGATCCTAGAAGCTGGTAGCACCTATGACGTGAAGCAATAACAGGGGTAAATAATACCTTTCTGCTTCTGTAGGCGAAACATTATACATTCTGCCTATAGTTTTTGAAACATTTTTTCTTTTTTGCCACTGGCAGTTGCTCTTATTCCAGACGTAATGTACTGGTGCTTCAGGATATATATATACGGACTTCTGGCTTGCGAATCTTGATTTAACTTGGACCACGCTTGTAATTCCGTGTTGCGCAACTGTGCTTGAAGTAAAATATCAGGAGCGTTATCATTTTTAAAATAGATATTTTGCAAGTTTGGCAAGTGAACTGGTAATCGCACGATAGTATGTGACTGTTCATGCATGTCAAATGAAAATATCCTGAATGCGACTTCTGTTGGACCAACATATCTAGCATTTAGGAAAGAAGTAATTTCATCGTAGTTCACCGTTTCGCCTTCAGGACATATTTTAACAATGCAGCAGTCATGACCTTTATACACATACTTGTGGATTTTAATATATAAGATATTTGTGGATGTATTTAACACTCCGAACACTTGAGCATATTTCAACATTAATATGAGCTTGCACGTAAAGTAAAAGAAATGGGTTGTAGGGAACAATGAATCGACTATCGACTTCAATGTCAATGCCTCGAATTGTTTTTATAATAATCCGTCCATTATTTCTTCTCCTATACGGAGGATAACCATTGGCATTATATTTGGTCTCTTCCTGAAACTGTTTAGGGAAATCTTTCTTACATACGCCATCCTTCATACAGACTGAAGCAGGATTCAATGATCCGCGAGGACCATGCACCATATGTCGCCTTACCAACTCGTATAGCGCTTCATCCTCGAGATCTGGTATTTCGGCTGACACCACACTGTCAATGTCAGAAATTTCTCGAAACTTACAATCTTCCGTTAATGTTAAGAGTAAATGGATGTGTGGGAGACCTCGTTTTTGAAATTCCACTGTATATAGATATGCTTTTACCGAAAATTTCCTTAACATTAATCAATCGTAGCAATTCCTTTACTTTGCAATGGAAAACTCTCACTTCAATATCAGGTCTACAGTATTATTAGCAGTTTCCCAGAGATGAATGCTGTTAAGTATTTCTGGCCAGCCCGCATTATAGGGGAACGTAATGAATACATCTGGCTTTCCAAACTTCCTCACTATCGCCATCGTATCCTGATAATTTTGCAATATTTTCCTTGGGCTACCTGTAAAAGAAGATGGAAAAACTACAATACGACCGACTCTGAGATTTTCATTTTCTGCTCGTACATGCAAGGCGTCTGCTAAACCGGCATATGTATCAACTCGTAACTTCGTTTGTTGATGACGTATATATTTTAACCGGTCACCTTCCATACGACAGTAGTAATCCACGAATAAATATCCATTTTGCAACTTGAGCAGGGACAGCTAACTCAACATGACCTCCATGAACACCATTCATAGACATATACATTTTGTAATCATCGCTCGTATTGATAGCAGTTTCGTACATATCGCTGTTGCCAACAATAAAGGAAGAATAATTATTCCACTTGTCTGTAACATGTTTTACAATTCGCTTTCTAACCTGTGTAAATAAACTCTGATTGTTGTACTCACAATATGCCAATGACCTGAACAGACAATTACCGTCACCTTTAATCTTTATAACATTTGTAATTGATTGTCGCCTCTCATTCATCATAATATGATTCATTGTATTGATTGAGCAATCAACCTATAAGGACGAATGATGAAACGAAAAGAAGACAGTTTGTAGCTGGTGAGACCAAAGACTATATAACAGAAATATCGGATACACAATACAAAATGGCGGTTCCAACATTCGACTGTAGCGGCATCTTCGTGAAATGAGTTGTCTTTCGTATACAGTAGCCTATTTGTTGTCATTCAAACAGATGTTGACATGACAGTGTCATTAGCAAAATGACTGCTTATTGTGCATGAGCATTTCAGTCTCAAAGTAATCCATTCTTTGAGAATTTTTAATAAAATTATGTGCGCAGAATCCCATTCTACTTATTGTATGGATACATGCGACATTAGCGCCCGAGTGGAACAGGTAGAAGTTAACGATATCATGTATGGATACATGCGACATTAGCGCCCGAGTGGAGCAGGTAGAAGTTAACGATATCATGACGTAATTAGGGTACTCTCTGTTAATATCAAGTTAGATTTATTATTGGGGCGGCGGTGAATATCATGATACGGTGTTAGTCGTTGTCGCCTAGCGACAATATGTCCGTCAAGTCATTCGATATTCCATTTTCGTGAGACCTTGAAGGAAGTAATATTCGCAATTATTTTAATACTCGAATGATATAATCAAGTAAGGTGGGTATCAATCGACGGTGCTTGACGGGCATTACATTTTAAGACAACAAACGTCGTCGTAGCGCAAATATTTCCCAAGATATTTCAGTTTTAGTAACGGGTGAAATTTTTTGAAAACTATTTTAATTTAATATATATAAGATTACTTTTCTGGGAATATCTCAAAAACTGTTGGTTTTAGGGCCTAAAATGGTGGTTCACGAGTTTCGTTTCTCGCATTGAAGGGCTGAAAATGAGCTTTGTCTGGCCCTTCTACGCCTATTTCAGCAAGTGTTTTAAGGGGATAGGCCTCTTTTTATGAGAGGTACTGAGAAGAGTTACATCAATGACTAGTGTCGTGCCTCTGAAGGATATCTGTACCAAATTTTACGTTGATCCACCCAGCCGTTCTCGAGTTATAAGGGAACAAATTGTCCACAGACAGACAAACAAACAGACAGACAGACAGACAGACAAACATTTTATTTTCGCGCGCATCCGTCATAAAACAGTCTGAAACGCGTAAATAACGCAAATTTCCGTAGAAATTCAGAAAAAACAGACAAACTTTCATTTATATATAGAGAGAGATAGAGATTTGTGTCTCATAAGGAAACCTGCCGAGCAGGAACTGCACTGTATGGCTAATGATGTCTTTTCCCAAGCTATGTAGCGTGTTGATATTCTGCGTGTTATGTGTGGCCAGAACAGGTCTTCTGCCAAAATGGGCTTACGTTAGTTCATTGTATCATTTGCCGTTTGTCTTCCGCTTACAGCAGAGATGTCAGCATGAAGACTCAGTACGTTACATTCAGTACATTATTATTATTATTATTACTATTACTATTATCGTCCGAGATAACTATGCAGGGCCATGAGACCAGGTTCTCTTGAGTCGGTAAGGGAATGGGTTCGAACTCCACCGTCAGTTGTGGTTGAATAGTTTCTCATTTTCAACTCCAGGTAAATGCCACGACGATACCTTCTAATAGACCATGGCAGCTTCCTTCCAACTTGCCCAGTTTTATTAATTTCATCTCTCAGTAACTCCTCTGATAAGGTCGACGTCAGGAAGGAAATCCGGCCGTCAAATCCTTCAGACACACAAATTCGTCGCCTATCATGACTGGGAAATAGGAATTATAAAGGTATATCGGTAGTCAATTTTTATTAAGATATTTTATTATTAATATTATTATTATTGTAATCACATTCATTTAACCACATAAGTGGGACAAATCAAAATATCGTTGGCTTGTTTGCAAGACGGTATGACAACGTCTTTTAGGGTGGCACATTGAGAAACCAGCGAACAATGGAACAGGAACGGCCTTCTGCATAGGGTGACCAGATCCAGTACTGTGAAATAGAGGACAACAAAGGAAAAAATTGAGGACACGAAGGGAAAAAAGAGGACAAATCTAAAAGTAATAAAACCATATACGATACGAAAAAAGCTTGTCTATAATTTGCGAACTGCCTCAGCCTTGTACACGTTTTTTGTGTTTAGCCTATTTGAAGAAATGTGGCTATCCAAAACTTGAGAACCTACGAAATTAAATTAAAATTTTATATAAATAACGCTGTTTTAATATTTGTAATTTATTAACTAAAACAATAAATTATAGAACTTGCCACGATTTGCTACCGAGACGAAAGTTGCAGTTGGGCAAATTTTACATTCTGCCTCAAAATCATTACGTCCAAGCTTGAAAGCAGAATATTTGGTTTTCAAAGCATCTGTAAACTTGCACTTTCATTTAGGCATGTTGAATGCGAGCAAATTTTAAACTGGCAAACACACAACCACGCCACAAGACTGCCATTCAACGGAGCACAAACCCAGAAACACATTCCCAAACCCAGCGTAGACCGGAAACAAAAATAGTAGCGCTGCACATCAGTAAAAATTAAACTATTTGCCATGGCGCCAATATAAACTGCGAAAAACTAAAACATACATACGATAATATAATAAATTAATAAAAAGGAGGACATTTAGACGATTTTAAAAATTGTTCACGGACAGAGGACAGACACATAAATTGGAGGACATGTCCGCGAAAAGAGGACGTCTGGTCACCCTACTTCTGCATGATGATATGTAGACAAGAATGTATTCCCAATATTTCTAGAATGTGAGCCAATGATTTAGGGATGATGCCGATAGAAGAAATGACTATGGGCAGAACCACTACACATTCCTGTCTCCACATTTGCCGTATTTCCTCAGCCAAGGGCAGATATTTGGTGATCTTCTCACAGCAGGTTTGTTGCAGATTATGGTAATTGGGCACTGCAATATCAATTAGAAAGATTCTCTTCCCCACTTTGTCCACAAGAACGATACCTGGCCGGTTTGCTGGTATGGTTTTGTCGGTAATAACTGATCGGTCCCATAACAACTTGTGAGTAGGATTTTCCAAAACGGCGTCAGGAATATAATGATAGTAAGGCAAAGTATTTTCAGATAATAAGTGCTTTTGAGCAGGGTGTAGGTGCATAATTTTGGCCACTTGGTTGTGCCTTTTCGTGTAATCAGTACAGAATATTGCTTGGCAGCCTCCTGTGATATGTTGGATTGTTTCCGGTTCTAGTTGGCATCTTCGGCATTTATCACCCTGAATATGTGCCTTAACTATATATTTAAGATAGTTTTTGGTAGCCACAACTTGATCCTGGATTGCAACCATGAATCTTTCGGTCTCAGTGAATTGGTCCGCATGAGTCAACCAGCTGTTCGACGCATCAATGTCGACAAGTTTCTGGTTTAGATCATGCGGATGACGACCGTGCAGAGCTTTTTGCGTCCACTGTTGAAGCTTGATGGCTGTACATTCCTCATCAGTTGCTAACTCTGTATCCCCCACGTGAAGAAGATCCAGCGGTGTGCACTTGTCATCTGCCTTCACAGCGGCTTGATGTATGGGAAAGCCATGCCTGCCCAGAAAGTATCTCTGAAGGTTCCTTGCCTTGCATGTAACTGGATAATGTCCAGGAGCCCTCGTCCACCTCTTTTACGCGGGATTGTCAGTCGCTCAACAGCTGACTTTGGGTGGAGATATCTGTGTTGTGTTAATATGGTACGTGTCCTAATTTGGATGTTCTCCAAGTCTGTCTGCGTCCATTTGATAATACCGAAAATTTATGTCAGAGCCGGAAGAGCATAGGTGTTAATAGCCTTGAAGGTGTTCTTTCCATTCAACTTTGATTTTAAAATCTTGTTAAGGCGTTGATTGTAGATAGCTACGGTTCTATCTTTAATACCTTCATGATCAATTCGATTAGATTGCAGGAGACCAAGATATTTGTAGGTCTCTTTTCCTTCCATAGGCTTTATGATACAACCGTCATCAAGTTCAAATGCTCGGGCCTCTAATTTTCTCCGTCGTATGGTGAGGGTGCAACACTTATCTAACCCGAAGGACATTCCAATATCAGAAGAAAATGAAGCAGTTATTGAGATTAGGTTGTCGATGTGTTCCTCAGAGGATGCATATAGTTTAATGTCATCCATGTACATCAAATGAGAAATTTTGTATTTCACCATACAATGGTGCTTAATTGGAAAACCAGAAAACCACACTTTGCATTGTTCAGCAATGATGATAGCGGATTGAGCGCCAAACAGAACCATATAGGGCTCAAGCTGTCACCCTGAAATATACCTCTTTTGATTTGAATAAATCCCGATTCCATACATGTGTCTCTATTAGACATTAATAAATTGGTCCCCCAATGGGACATTATATGTTGCAGACTTACAATGATGGCAGAATCAACTTTATACTTCTTCAGGGTTTGGATTAACCAGGAATGTGACACTGATTAAAAAGTTTTCTTGTAGTCAATAAAGGTCACGTAGAGGTTACCATCATCTTTCCTGCTTGATCCATAGTAACTGCATCGATTACAAGTTCCTCTTTGCAATCTTGAGACTTCTTCATGCACCGCATTCTGCTCCTCAGCCAGGAAGTTATGAAGATTTATGTGTTCATAAATCTTACTTGCAATGCAAGATGTAAATATGTTATTATTATTATTTTCAACTTAGATACCTCTGCAGTGCCATGGGACCAGGTTCTCTGAACTCGGTAGGAGAGTGGGTTTGACCTCTACCGTCGGTTGTTTGGTATGCTTTATCATTTTCTACTCCATGAAAATGCCGTGATGGTACCTTCTAATAGGCCACGGCGGCTTCCTTCCAACTCCTTGCCCAGTTTTATTAAATTCAACTCTCAGTATCTCCTCTGATAATGTTGACGTCAGGAAGGGCATCTGGCCGTAAAAACCTTCAGAGAGACAGAGAGAGAGACACAGAAATTCGTCGCCTTTCATGCCTGAGCCCGTAGAAATGGGAATAATAAAGGTACATTATCATTAAAATACATTATAATATATATAGTCTATGTATAGCCTATAATTCGCTAGGGCCATCTAGGACCACGTTAAACCTTGTTACATTTGACTTTCTATTGCGCCCAGAATTCCCTCATCCTTTGGGAATGAGCCAGCTTGCGTTCCTCAGTCCAAGAGGCCTCTTTTTGGAGGCAAGAATCGATTAAGCCCGTTCGTCACTATCTTTTGGCGGAAGTGATCCCTGTCCAAAGCGTCGTTGGGATTGATTTGGAGGTCCTCGTTGGTGTTTCTAAACCAGGGCATCGTGGTTTTGTTGTTAGAATAAAGTGAATGATTCTCTTTGTCAACCTGTTGCCGCTGAGGTGGCCATAAAATCGTGCCCGTCTTTTACGGAATGTGTCTGTAAGCTTCTCTATTTTCCTATTTTCTTGTTGGATCTGTTTAGGTGGATGCCATTCTTGGATTGGATCCCATGATTCATCTAATGATTCTGCGTTCTTTTTCCTCCAGTTCTTCGAGGAGCCCTTTATCGGCATTTAGGGAAAGGGTCCCGTCTATAAACTACTGGCTCCAGAATCTATATATATAATACGCTAAGGTGTACGTTTCACAAAACTTAAGCTCCTAAACCAGAGGGAGTTTGAAGGTGTGGTTTGTACCAAAATCTCCTAAATAGTCTCAATAGTACAGGAAAAAACTTGCATTTCTTGAAAAGTCAACGGAAATATATTTATTTGTTTATGAAGTGGTTTTAAACAAATGAACAAGACGATGGCCCCTGGCAGAACTGCGTCACGTGCAGCCGCATAGCACAAGAGACGGGCGGATAGTCTGTACACATGGGGCGCACACAACCCATTGTGCAACCATAAGCAGTGATTTATAATGCTCTCTGATTTCATAAATATCGACAATGCGTTTAAACAAATAAACATATTTATAGAAGCCCGCATAACAGTAAAGCCAGGCGGGTGGTTTATACACACGCGAGAGTTCTCGCACGGGTCCGCTAATGTTATCTTATCGTATATCTTATATCTTTTCTTATCATACTGATATATAAAATTGAGATGGTGTGTGTCTGTCTTTCTGTCTGTCTGTCTGTCTGTCTGTCTGTCTGTCTGTCTGTCTGTCTGTCTGTCTGTCTGTGTGTTACTCAATAACGCAAGAACCACTGGTCCGATTTAAATGAAATTTTGCATGGATGTAGCTGATTTACCAGGTTTACATATAGGATACTTTTGATTTCGAAATTTTGCACTATTAAATAATGGCGACCATTTTAGTGACGTCACTACACCCTTTGGTTTCAAAATTTCATATTTCCATATCAAATGAAAAGAGAACGGTAGGAAATAGCAAACTTTTGAAGGCACATATGAGCTTTGAAATTTAATTTCCTATCCGAAAGGTCCTTGTCACTTTTCATGTATCTCCAACAGTTAGCGAGTACAACCGACATTTGTGACGTCACAACACCCTTTGGTTTCAAAATTTCACATTTCCTTTTCAAATAAAATGAGAACCCTAAGAAATAGCAAACTTTTGATGGCATACATGAGCTTGAACATTTAATTTTCTATCCGAAAGGTCCTTATCACTTTTCGTATATCTCCAACGGTTAGTGAGTAAAACCAAAATCTGTGCAATAAAACACGGTCAACACCGAGCGGTGCAGTATATCTCTCTCTATATAAAAATGAAAATTTGTCTGTTTTCCTCTGAATTTCTACGTAAATTTGAGTTGTTTACGGGTTTCAGACTGTTTTTATGATGGATGTGCGCGAAAATATTTTTTTGTCTGTCTGTCTGTTTGTTTGTCTGTGGACAAATTTGTTCCCTTATAACTCGAGAACGGCTGGGTGCATCAACGTAAAATTTGGTACAGATATCCATCAGAGGCACGACAGTAATTATTGATGTAACTCTTCTCCGTACCGCTCATAACAGGGGGCTTACCCCTTAAAATACATGCTGAAATAGGCGTAGAAGGACGAGACAAAGTTCATTTTCAGCCCCTCAATGTGAGAGACAAAACTTTGGTCCCCGAAAACCACATTTTAAGGACCGAAGATCAATCGTTTTTGAGATATTCCCAGAAAACTAATTTAATTTAATAAGCTAATGAACGAATGCAAGCCAGTAACCATGGCAACGGATTCTCAGAGCTCCATCTATTGCTGTAAGACGCAATGCAATTCCATTAATTACATTAGTGTGAAAGTTTGCAAACGGCTAGAAGGTTATCACGGAACCAAATTAAGCCGTAAAATTCATCAATACGTATAATGCGCTTAAGGGGATCAAGGGGTAATCTAGAATTTTTTCATGCGATTTACACCTGCGGGTGTGGTACGGCAGGTCTATTATATTCCTATCCCCATATTATTCATTCATTCATTCATTCATTCATTCATTTCGTATAGGCCATCTATGGACCGCGTCATTCCAACCGTCTCCTACTGGCTTTGATGTTTGCCCTGTACGCCCGCATTCGTTCTCGGTGGACTTCCTTCCGTTCCTGGGTCCAAATCTTTCCCGTTTTCAGCTTCGGTTTTTATTTGAAACCTTTACAAGCTTGAAGTTTCCTTTTGATGGGGCGCGCTCCTGAATGTCTGTTGGTGTAATCCCCACTTCTTTCATATCTTTATCCAGCTCAATGAACCAGGTCCATTTTGTTTTCCTCTCCTGAAAGTATGTTATGTTGCGGTTGGTCAGTCTCGCTGGGCTCATTCGTTTCACATGCCCAAAAAATGGTAACCTTCTCTTCCGGATGACGTTGCTTATCTTCTCCACATGAGTATATAGGTCATGGTTATGCCGTCTTCTGTATTCCCCATTGTCTTTGATGGAACCCAATATCTTTCTCAAAATTTTCCTTTCTTTGGCCTCCAGTTTCTCGACCAAGCCTTTTTTGTTCATCGTGAGGCATTCAGAAGCATGCAAGACCTCCGGACGGATGACACTGCAGTAATGTTTTAGTTTTGCGTTGAAGGATATTCACCTTTTCTTATAGATGTCCTTAGTTAAATGGTTGGCTATTTCCATTTTGCTCATTCGTGATGAGAATGCTTCTTTCTCTGATAATATCCCTTCCCTGACCAGTCCTGAAAAGAAAAGTACATGGCCATTGGCTGCATTAAAAATTTAAAAAATAGGTGTTATAATTTCTCCCTATATTATATTAGTATTATATTATGGCGTACAACGACGAGACAAATCCCCTCGGTGCCAGCAACAAAACTCGGGGGCCCTAAAGGGTCCTCGAAAACTACATTATAAGGCTCTAAATCCAACAGTTTCTGAAATATTCCCAGAAAACTAATTTAATTTAACTAACTAATGAAGGAATGCAAATTGGTAACCATGAGAACATTATCTCAAGGGGTGGCATACAACTTTCCATCTATTTCTGTAAGAAGCAATGTCACTCCATTTATTACATTTCTGTGAAAGTTTGTAAATGGCTATAAGGTTATCACGGAACTAACGTAGACCGTATAATTCATCAATGCAATTAAGGAGGTGAAGGGGTAACCTAGAATTTTTTCATGCAATTTTCACGTTCGACATATAGTACAGAAGGTCTATTATATCTCCAAACAGCATCATTATTTTCAAAAATTCCTGAATTGAACCAGGATTTTTTGCGGCTTTTAGGAATTTGGGCAAATTGAGGCTAAATAACCTGAATTTTCATGCACCACAAGCCTTTATAATTTATGAAAGGGGTCTTCCTGTGTATGGGAACCTATCACAACGTGGAGGGTCAGTTTTTATGTGACGTGTATTGCGTTTCGTCTACAAGGCTTTCAATTGTATTTCACGTCAGGAAGTACACGTTAGGTCAATTTAGTCTGAGAGCACATTTTAACTTTTTTTTTGTCGACATACGGGTTTATCGTAAGGATGATTTTATTTGATACTGTTTGGTAGATATACCCATATTTAGATATCTGGGTAATATGTTGTAGACAATAGAATTGTCTGTCTGTCTTTCTGTGTATCTTTATGTACGCCTATACCTCGTGTTCGGATGCTTGGTGCATCGTAAAATTAGGTATGGTATCCATGAGAGTCAATACACCAATCATTTATAAAACTCTTCACCGTACTTTTTATACAGTAGAAGGGTGGATATAGAGAAAAACTTCTCAATATATGCTAAAATAGGCGAAATATAAAAATTATCCTAGAAGGACGACCAAAGCATATGTTGCGCTTCTCAATGTGAGACACAAAATTCGGGAATCTATAAAGGGTCTCTGAAAACTACATTTTAAGGGCCTTAAATTAACAGTGTGTGTGATATTCCCAGTAAACCAACTTCGTTCTGATAAACTTGAAGGAATCACAAACCGCTAACCATTGCAACAGTAGCTCAATTGATAATGTCTGGTGTTAACAACGAACACCGTTCGAAGAACGGGTACTTCTGCTAGTCTACTATATATTTGTCAAATACCACTCACTCACTGACCGACTGACTCATTAATTCATCACGAAATCTCAGAAACCACCGAATGGATTGGAATGAAATTTGGTATGCAGCTTCCTCAAGGGCCGCAAACGCCCACCAAGAAAGGATTTTTGGATATTCAGGTTCTAAAGGGGTGTTAAGGGGGTAGACCTGCATTTACCGATTGGTTTCATTGGGGGATGTGATACTCGGCATATAAACTCATCATTAAAAATAAGACGACATGTGTCTGAGGGTTTTTCGATGTGGTGTATATTATGAGGTGAAAGGGGGTGAAAAGTGGGGGTTGAAGGATTCCTAACGGAGCGTGTATCTCTTAAACGACATAGGCGAGGAGTTTGAAACTCAGCGGAAAAAAATCAGCATAAAAAGTAAGTAAATAGGTGTTTGCCCGTTTTTTCATAAATCCAATTTAAGGGGCCCATGGGGAGGGGTGAAATTCTGGGGGGAAAACCAGGAAAGAAAGTGTCCTAACTGATTGACTGACTGACTCACTCATCAAACTCAGGGGGAAAACAACTGCTTAAAAATAACTAAATAGCTGTTCGACAGTTTTTCATCAATAAAATTTAAGGGATTCATGGGGAGGGGTGAAATTCTGAAAAATGAAAATTGAAAGAAAATGTCCTGACTCACTCACTCACTCACTCACTCAACATCGCCCAGCCAAAATTATTGAAGTTTGAAACATGACAGTTTGGGGATATGTTCATTGTATGTCAAAAACCGTCTACTAAGGGAGGATTTTCGAATATTCAGGATTAAAAGGATCTTAAGGGGGTTAAACCTGCATTTCATTGAATAACAATGTCCCCGATTGGTTTCATTGGGGGATGTGATACACTGCATATAAACTCATCATTAAACAAGTAGTTCCGTGAAGAACTTTACAGCCTATTTTCATATATCCTACTTATGTTAATTGCCTCTATCTACATACGAAATTTGAGTTTGATTGCTGTAATAGATTCGTAGAAATTGAGAACCGACTAAATATTTCGGTTGGTCACCATGTTGGATTTTATATATGTAGTTCCTAGAGTTATGTACTGTTACATGAAGGTTATTGTGTACGTGTAGCATTCAAACTTCAATCGCATGATTAGGACACAAGAAGTAACAAGGAGATTTTAAAATTTCGCACAGCTGCCATCTTGTGGTTATGTAAACAATTGAAATAAATTAGATGCCAGTGGATTATCATTCGTATAAGGATTCACTGTTCCAATTTTCACTGCACTCGGATGGTTAAATTACGAGAAACGTCCATGTGAATATTTATACTTCGCGTCGCCGCCATGTTGGATTTGTGATCACCAGGTTATTTAAAGTCCTATGGGTGAACTTAAGTTCATAGCTTCTATGAACATAAAACATTCAGTTTGATTGCTATAATAGATTCGTAGATATACAAAGCCGTCTAAATATTTCGGATGGTCGCCATGTTGGATTGTTAAATGTATAGGCCATAGAGTCATGTACCATTAAAGGAAAATTATTGCGTAGGTTCATTATTCAAACTTTCACATTGATCGCATGATTACGACACAAGAAATAAAAACTTAATTTTAAAATTCGCAAAGCCGCCATCTTGAGGTTATGTAAACAATTGAACTAAATTAGATACCAGTGTATTTCAATGCGTATAAACACTTCCTGTACCAGATTTCATTGCGTTTGGAACATTAAATCGCGAGAAAGGTCTATTTAAAATTTTCAAATTCGCTTGGTCGCCATGTCTGTTTTGTAGTTACCCGGTTTTCGAAAGTCTTATAGATGAACTTCCAGCAGTGCCCTTTATATTCGTACAAAATTTCAGGGTGATACCGCTAATAGTTTCTTAGATATAGAATGCCAGTGAAATATTTCGCACATTCGCCATCTTGTGGTTATGTAAACAATTGAACCAAGTTAGATGTCCGTGCATTACAATGTGCATAAACATATACTGTGCCAAGTTTTATTGCGTTTGGTTGGTTAAATCGCGAGAAACGTCTATTTAAAAGTCGCAAATTCGCGTAGCCGCCATGTTGGTTTTGTAGTTACCAGTTTTTCAAAAGTCACATAGGTGAACTTCTAGTAGATCCCTTTATCACTGTAAAAATTTCCAGGGTGATATCGGGAATAGTTTCGGAGATATTGAATGCTGGTGAAATATTTCGCACAGCCGCCATGTTGGATTGGTGAGACGTAACAAAATTTGAAGCGCACGGTCGGGGTCGCTTGGAATAGTGCTATAAACTTACCGAGTTTCATTGAAATCGATCCAGCCGTTTAGAATTTATTAGGGGGGGGGCACACACACTCCACACACACACACACACACACACACACACACACACACACGGACAAAAGGTGATCTCATATGCCTATTTTTTTTTTCAAAATTGAAAATAGGCTAAAAATAAGAAGACACGTGACTGGGGGTCTTTCGATGTGGTGTATATTATGAGGTTTTTTTTGTCGTGTAGCCTCCTGAGAGGCCGAGTGCAGGTCTTTCTATTCGACGCCCGTGGGCGACCTTCGCGTCGGGATGAGAGATGGAATGGATGAAGATGAATGAAACTGGGCAAGGATGTGGAAAGAAGCGACCGTGGCCTGTCAGAAGGTACTGTCCCAGCATTTGCCTGGTGTTGAAAATGGGAAACCACGGAAAACCATTTCAAGGACAGCCGGCGGTGGGGCTCGAACCCACGCGTCTACCGAGTCAGCAGAGAGCTTAGCCCCATGACCTAACGCCGCGCTTTAGCCAGCGTAGCCACTACTGTCGGTATTATGAGGTGAAAGGGGTGAAAGGTTGGGGTTGAAGGATTCCTAACGGAGCGTGTATCTCTTTAACGACATAGGCGAGGAGTTTGAAACTCAGCGGAAAAAAATCAGCTTAAAAAATAAGTAAATCGGTGTACGACCGTTTTTTCATAAATTTCATATCTACTATAGCCTATAAAGCTCAAATACCACTGACTGACTGACTCATTCATTCATCACGAAATCTCAGAAACCACCGAACGGATTGGAATGAAATTTGATATGCAGCTTCCTCAAGGGCCGCAAACGCCCACTAAGAAAGGATTTTTGGATATTCAGGTTCTAAAGGGGTGTTAAGGGGGTAGACCTGCATTTACCGATTGGTTTCATTGGGGGATGTGATACTCGGCATATAAACTCATCATTAAAAACAAGATGTTCAGCAAAGAACATATAGCCTACTTTCTCCTAAATGTATGGGTATCTTTATGACTCTTTGTCCTCATCCCTAAAACAATCACCCCAACCACAATGTATTGTTAGTTTTCTTTTATATTGATAATAAGCCAGTAAGTGTCAAGATCAATATTATATACTTTATGATGATTGAATAACAAAACTACTAACTTATTGTAATGCATTCACGTCCGTTAATCTCTATATTGAGCCAGCCTGCAAAATTATGAATCTTCCGCCCCAATCACAGTAGGTGGTGCTGCGACCTATCAGTGAATTAATCTTTATCTTGTACGCCTATGCACTGCCATCGTAATGTACTACGATGGCAGTGTTCTATGGGTGTTGAATGAGTAGGCAGTTTAAAGTAGCCAAGAGGGAGGCGATCCAGCTGGCAGTGTTTAAAGGTATTCGGAGCGCGATCGTGGCTAATAGTTGAACTACCAGTATTACAAAATTGCCATACTTCAGGAGGCCAGCTCAGGCATTTACACAGCGTTATGTTTGGAACAATATTACCCACATAACCCACAAGAGGACAGCACCGTACAGAGGCATTAAGAAGGCTGTGGTTAATGACAACGTGTATCTAGTTCTTCTATTCTCCTTTTTCTAATGTCTTCTGTTTATGTGCGATGCTGGGACTGTGATTTTATTAATATACGAGTGTATACTTTATCCTCTCCTTTGAGCTAAATGACATTTTATTCAGTATCTGTGGGAAAAGCTCGTGCACATCATTTGTAAAAGAATTCAAGAAAAAAAACCTAACTGTAGCAGTACTCGATCCCCAGTCAACTGCGTGTCAGACTAACATGCTAGCCCAGAGCTAACCGTATCCATGACGTCAGTTGTTCTTAACTGACATATTAGAAACAAACTGTTGGCAAATAATGACTTTAAATAAACGATTTCTTCACTGCAGTACATCTTCATTAAAGATCATTTCATACAAAGTTTATATTATTGTATCAGTACGGTATATCACATACAACATACTAAAACTACTGAAATATAAGACAGGCACATGAGGACAGCTGCCATCTTGTCGTGTGACACAAACAGCTCAGCTCTTTTAAGCCACTCGTACTGTATAATATTATAATATTAAATTATAATAAATAACGGATCACGACCTTCAGGATAGCTTAAACCCCCCTAGGCTCGATAATCGGAATTGGTGGGTCTTAAGCTATTTATTAAAATGGTTGCATAATTCACACGGCCGCCATCCTGAAATGGCATGGCTGATGACCTTGAATTTTGGGTGAAAGACGCGTCCTGTATAAAGGTATGTTGTCACCAAATTTGGAAGAGATCGGATGATTAGTTTAGCCGTAATTTGATTTTACGTTTTGAACATTTGAGTGGCCGCCATTCTGTTTTGGTAAAGATGGCGGCGATATAAAGTATGACACTGAGGTGTCCTTTACTAGTGCTACCTCTGTACCAAATTTCGTTCAATTCGGTTTCACCGTGTTCGAATTGATAGGGGGGGACAGACATTCAGAGTACACACACTCACACACACACAGACACACACACACACACACACACAGACTCACACACACACATACACACACACAGACTCACACACACACATACACACACACAGACAGACACACTTTTTTCGCCCTGTGTTGATCTCATAAGTCTACTTTCATTTTTTGCAAAAATCGAAAGTAGGCTAATAAGAAGACTCGTGTCTGAGGGTTTTTCGATGTGGTGTATAATATGAGGTGAAAGGGGTGAAAAGTGGGGGTTGAAGGATTCCTAATGGAGCGTATATCTCTTAAACGACATAGGCGAGGAGTTTGGAACTCAGCGGAAAAAAATCAGCATAAAAATAAGTAAAAAAATAAGTAAATAGGTGTTTGACCGTTTTTTCATAAATCCAATTTAAGGGGCCCATGGGGAGGGGTGAAATTATGGGGGGGGGGACGTAATATGTCTGAGTGTAAAATTATACATGGCCTATATTGTAGACAATAACACATTACATCTTTTTTGTCTCTTGCTATTTCATCATACGACGAATACTTAGGGAGTTATTAATGGTTTTGTACTTTTTGGCCGGAATTTTCTAAGTCCCAGGAATGGCATAAAAATTGATTCGAATGAAATTTCAAAAAAAAAAAAAAATTTTTAATACTTTATTATATTTTTCACGTCTTTTAGCGTCGGAAACCAACATGATATTTTGATGTTTTTTTTCGTCCCATGCATTTTTGGTTTCAGGTGATATAATTATTTTCCACTTGGACCCATGCTATCTAGTTAACTAATGTTATAACGGGATTCCAAATGTTATTGCGGGCGAAGCCGTGGGTAACAGCTATCTACTATATATATAAAGGAATGTCTGTCTGTTCGTCATTTATGCGTTCATATACCATTCATCCGATTGCGATCAAATTTTGGTGAGTTGTAGTGCACACACCCGAGAAATTTATAGGCGTAGTAAATCCAATTAACAATAGATGGCGTGCGAGTAGCGTCAACAGAGTCCCACATCCATTCATATATCATTCATCCCATTGCGATGAAACTTGAGTGAGATGCTGTGTACACTCCAGGGAAGGTTTCTGGCTTAGTAAATCCAATTTACAATAGGTAGCGCACGAGTAGATTCAACAAATGAGCGACGATGCGCGAAGCGTTTCAACAAACGTCCCGTATGCGTTCATATACCATTCGTCCGATAGCGATGAAACTTGGGTGAGATGTTGTGTACACTCCAGGGAAGGTTTCTAGGTCAGTGAATCCATTTTACAATACATAGCGCACGAGTACATTCAACAAATGAGCCACGACGTACGAAGCGTTTCAACAAAATCCCGTATGCGTTCATATACCATTGGTCCGATAGCGATGAAACTTGGGTGAGATGTTGTGTACACTTCATAGAAGGTTTCTGGCTTAGTAAATCCACTTTACGATAGGTAGAGCACGAGTAGATACAACAAATGAGCGACGACGCGCGAAGCGTTTCAACAAAGTCCCATATGCGTTCATATACCATTCGTCCGATGCCGATGTAACTTGGGTGAGAATTTGTGTACCCTCCAGGGAAGGTTTCTGGCTTAGTACATGCATTTTAATGTAGGTAGCGCATGAGTAGATTCATCTTATGAGTGACGGCACGTGAATCGTTTCAACAAAGTCCCATATGCGTTCATCAGATTGCGATGAAACTTTGATGAGTTATTGTGTACACGCCAGGGAAGGTTTTCGACTTAGCAACTCCATTTTTTAATATTTTGCGCACAAGTAGATGCAACAAATGAGTGACGACGCGTGAAGCGTTTCAACAAAATCCTGTATGCGATCATATACCATTCATCGCTTGCGATGAAACTTTGATGAGTTGTTGTGCACATTCCAGGAATATTTATAGGCGTAGTTAATCCAATATATAATAGATAGCGCGCGAGTAGTTTAAACAAATGAGCGATGGCGTTGCCTTCATACACAATTCATCCGAATGCGATCAAATTTTGTTGAGTTGTTGTGCACACTCCCGGGAACGTTATAGGCATAGTAAACCCAATTTTCAATAAATAGCGCGCGAGTAGCTTCAACAAAATCGCGTGCGATTCGTTTCAAAAAATTCCCACATGCGTTCATATACTATTTATCCGATTGCGATGAAAGTTTGGTGAATCGTTGAGTACACTCCAGGGAAGGTTTCAGGCTTAGTAAATCTGTTTTACAATTGATAGCGCATGAGTAGATTCAACAAATGAATGACGGCACGTGAATCGTTTAAACAAAATCCCGTATGCGTTTATATGCCATTCATCCGTTTGCGATGAAACTTTGATTTGTTGTTGTGTACACGCCAGGGAAGGTCTTCAACTTAGTAAATCCATTTTACAGTATTGGTAGAGCACGAGTAGATTCAACAAATGAGCGACGACGTGCGAAGCGTTTCAACAAAGGCCCGTATGCGTTCATATACCATTCGTCCGATAGCGATGAAACTTGGGTGAGATGTTGTGTACAATCCTGGGAAGGTTTCTGGCTTAGTACATGCATTTTACAATATGTAGCACACGAGTAGATTCATCTAATAAGCTACGGCACGCGAATTGTTTCAACCAAGTCCCGTATGCGTTCATATACCATTCATCCGACTGCGATGGAACTTTGGTGGATCGGTGAGTACACTCCAAGTAAGGTTTCAGGCTTAGTAAATCCATTTTACAATAGGTAGCGTACGAGTAGATTCAACAAATGAGTGACGGCATGCGAATTGTTTAAACAAAAATGCGTTCATATGCCATTCATCCGATTGCGATGAAACTTTGAGTTATTGTGTACACGCCAGGGAAGGGTTTCGACTTAGTAAATCCATTTTACAATATTTAGCGCACGAGTAGATGCAACAAATGAGTGACGACGCTTGAAGCGTTTCAACAAAATCCTATATGCGTTCATAGGATATGCAACGATTGTGATGAAACTTTGATGAGTTGTTGTGTGAACTTACGTGTAGGTTTCTAACTTAGTATCTATTTCACAGTAGGTAGCGAAGGAGTTGATTCAACAAATGAGTGACGGCAAACGGATCGTATAAATGAAATTCGTATGTATTCATATGCCATTCATCCGATTGCAATGAAACTTTGGTGAGTTGTTGTGGACGTTCCCACGAATGTTTCTAAATTAGTTAATCCATTTTGCGATAGTTTGGAGACAGTTAGCGAAAATTGAGAAAAAAAGAATTGTGTATCCAAAAGCACTTCAAGAAACAAAATTACAACGCCAACACTTTCTTTGATTGGCGTTGCAACGCATGCCGGGTTCAGCTAGTATTATATATATAATTCGTTGAGGCCATCTAGGACTACGTTAAGTCTTGCTACAATTGCAATTTGTTTCGCTTTCCTCTGAGCCCAGAATTCCCTCATTCTCTGTGAGTGAGCCATCTTGCGCTCCGCTGTCCAGGTGGTACCTTGTCTTCTTTTCGGGTTCGATGTCTCGTCTCGGGTTAGCCCATTAGTCAGTATCTTTTTGCGGAAGAGATCTCTATTGAAGGCGTCGTCGGGTTTTAGATGCTGCATTTTGAGGTCGTCTTTGGTATTCATAAACCAGGGCATTGTGGTTTTGGGTTTGGAGTCAAAGAAATGAAAAATCTGTTTAGTCAGCCTGTTTCCGTCCATCCGTTTGAGATGACCGTAATACCGTGCCCGCCTTTTACCGATCGTTTCTGAAAATTTGTCTATTTCACTGTAGACTTCTTTGTTGGTTTTTTTTTATAGTGGATGCCATTCTTGTAATTTGATCCCTTTATACCTCTGACGATTTTGCGCTATTTTTTCTCCTGATCTTCATGGAGTCCTTTATAAGCATTTAGGGATAGGGTTTCGGCGGCATACATAACTACTGGTTTCAGAACAGTTTCATAATGACGTAGTTTAATATTTTTGGACAGGCATTTTTTGTTGTATATTGAGCGTGATGCATACCTGCCAACTCTCCCGATTTAGGCGGGAGACTCCCGATTTTACACCATTTCACCCGCCCTCCCGCTGAACGTATTAAATCTCCCGATTTTTTCAAATCACATTTGTTATTTCGGACTTAAAGTGCGAGAATACAAACTCCAGTCATCCATCGAACAGATCGATTTTACGAGAAGTGTGTTTCGATACCGCAGTTTCGCTTCGTATCAATATAATTTATAAATAATTCTCCATAACTACGCGTCCCGCTTAGTTGTATTTGAGCTATGTCTTTTGTTTGAAATAGTCGATGGTTAATTCAGCACGTGTTCCTAGAAGTTTTCATAATAGCCTGTGGGTGAGAGGTAGTTGTAGGCTGCGGAATATTGTAGACTATCTGTTTAACACGTGAAATTATCTGTGTGGCCCATAACTTGGATGTTGTTGGCATAATATGATGGTAGGCTATTGTGATTTTTCAATCTGAGTGATTTTGTCGGTTCCTCGGTAATAAAGCGATGGAATATGATTAGGTTCAAAATCTCCCGATATTTCAGTTTGAAAGGTTGGCAGGTATGGTTGATAGGCTATTTCGAGTTTGCGTACTTCGTTCTTTGAGTGCTTCTTTGTCCAGTCCACTTTTCATGATGATCTCTCCCAAGTACTTAAATGTTTCCACTCTGTTGATCTTCCCGTATTTTGTCTGCAGTTTTGCTGGGGCGTTACTTATTTACATTTATCATTTTTCAGTGGTGTTTAGAATGGAGATCATTGATCAAGTACAACCATGGTAGCTTAGATGTTCATGAAGCAACGTGGGATGTGGTATGAATCTATTATCACAGACTCTAGTATGCTTCCAATCTATTGCTGTCGCGAGTCCCAGCAAGACCATCTCTTGCATGAACGATTTTGGGGACTTGACAATAGAGCAAACTAACCCCTGGTCCAGCTTCCATATTTCTTTTCATTTTCTAAGATAGCTTGGTGTATTTGTTCACGTTCAGTGCATAGGTCTTCTATGAATTGTGGCTTAAGGGAACTGCGATATAAAAAGAATAATCCGAGCTGTTTTTCTTTTCATGGCCAGGAAAATTATATCTGAATGGTTAGCCTGTATTTGTCTGGCTGTCTTTATTTCCTGGTCCTAGTATATTTTGCAAGTCTTAGCGTGATCGACTGATATTATTATTATTATTATTATTATTATTATTATTATTATTATTACAATAGTTTTAGAGTTGGTACATTTGTTAAGGGCAAGTAGTGTTGCCTACTTTACAGACCGCTGCCCGCTCGAGAGAAAAGTATAAGGCTTGGGTGCGTGATGCTGCAGTGGTCAAGCTACTTGTCTCTCACCAATGCATGTCAATGCATGTGAGATTTTCGAAGCGAAATATCACTTCTTGTGGTTCGAATTACACTTGAAAATGAGGTCCCGTGTCCCATGATGCAAGAATGACGATCTCGTAAAACTACATGCTTCTTTCCCTTAGTATAAAGCTTCCCCCATTCCTAGTCTCAATCACAAGTATACCACAATAACACGCGTTACCAGACGTTCTCTCTCTTTATAGTCTGATAGTAGTCAGCCCGAAGGCTGGTTGGATCCTCAGAAAGTACCGCGTTAGGTTATGTGGGTAGATACGCACAAAACCCAAGGCAGCGCTATATTGAGGCGTACAAAGCAAGATGAGGAGTGAGGTAGTTTGCCATTGCTTTCCTCACTGAGTCAGAACAGCAGTACTAACCCTATGAGTAGAACCTTTCACAGCATCCACAGGCACTGACTGTGTCCTGAATGTCATTACTAAGCACCACCCAAACCTCAGTAGCTTCCATATAATCACAGTCATGAGTGAGACTGAGACATCGGTAAAAAGCTACATTTTACTCTAGCCTGTGCCAACAGACAAATGCTAATGTACTGCAGTCATCAAGAGATGGCAAACAGGCCAATATATATATTTCTGAATTTCTTTTATCAACATTTCAGGAACTATGTATGGGTGGTCTAAGATTGCAGATTCGATCTCAGCTCACTCCGTGGTATTTAAGAGACTGGCTGTGTGGCGCAATGGTAATGCTCTCGCCTGCTGAGCTATATCTATAAATATCGAATTTGACCAAACAGCACTGATATTGGGGTGTTGGGTAATTACCTTGAGTGTAATTACTGACCAGGATATGGCCTGGTGCCCATGGGCATTTGAAAGAATACTTAAGGTTCTGTCGCAGTCAGTTAGGCCTATATACCTAGGTATATACATGCAGACCCAAATTCACGGGGTTAAATGCACACGATGTCCAAGCCCCTGGAATATTTTATTTCGGCTACAATTATTTCATATACCGAAGGTGTTTGTCGATCAATTTTAAGCGTTTAGTTCCATATTTGGCGCCTGGTCAGCTACATTTTGGTCTTGCTGTTGATATGTTACAGTAGGCTACATACGGATGGTGCTTTATTGGTGCATATGATGTAATTGCACAGTGGCCAAGCTCTTTGCTCCCATCAAGGTTGACCGGGTTCAATCACCGGTTAATAAATATGGGATTTTCGAGGTGAAATGTCTCATCCGGTTGTTCGGATTCAACTTATAACGGAGATCCCGTGGATTATCATCTAGATATTAACTAGAAACTTCCTCTTTTGTTGGCGCAGTTAAGAACTTCATGGTCACTTCTTGCGTTACTACAAAGTATGGTCTTCTAAACTCCGCACAGTGTAGACAATGAACAAATTCTTCAATATCTGTGGAATATATTAAATTTCTTCTAGTATCATCTCAGGTACAATGTGTGAAGGCCTGAGTGGTCCAAGATCGTAGGTTCGATCTCAACTCGCCACCGGTTGCGTGGTGCAGTAGTAACAATCTCGCTTGCTGTACCCAAGGTTGCTGGATCGAATCCTGTTGCAGTCAGTTGTCATTTGAGGGTGCGCAAATGCGAGGGAGCCGTGTCAGTAGATTTACTGGCACGTTAAAGAGCCTCTTCGGAGAAAAATTCCGGCACCCTGGCGTCTCTGAAAACCGTAGTACCGGTAGTTAAAAGGAACGTAAAACCAATAACATCATTATTATTATTATGGTATTTAAGGATGTTTGTGTGTGTGCGGGGGGTACGTAGTCTAGTCGGTGTAGAGGCACTGAGCTTCTATCTGAAAGGAAGTGTGTTCGATTCCCACCCAGGTAGCGGATTTTAGAAACATAACTGCCACTTTCTGAAACGCAAATTGCCATAGGGTTCACTCAGCCTACAACAGAATTGAGTGCCAGGGTAATTCCTGGGAGCAAAGGTGGCCGAGCATTGAGCTAACACCTCCATTCCATCTAGTGCCGATATTACGAAGGGTGGAAGCCTCTACCTTAGATTGCTCCAAGGGCTTCACTGGCCTATACGGGGTTGGCTTTATTTTTGTGCGTGTGAGAGTTGCATGGTCTGTGCAATACATCACTTGGTCTTTTGTTCTTCCAATGGTAACTTTAGCACCAAGAAAATACCAATTCAGTTTCCTTCCGGCTTTATTATTCTTGGGAGGAATTACACACTTACTACTCGTATTAAATGACTCCGTGGACGAAGATGCCTCAAAATGACACCACTATGAATTGATAACACCCCCCCCCCCCCCTTTCCCCTCCCTCTCAATCCCCTCTTGGCCACACGATACTCCCGGGCTCACGTGGCCGGCTAGTATGCCATTGCATTACGATATATCTTGGACATCGCCAGTTACATAATGTAATGCCCTCTCCAGTGTAAAGTGAAAGGACGAAGTCGACTGGAGGAGATAATTGGCCTCGTCTTCGCTAGATGGCGTACGATACCTTTTTGTTCACAGCTGAGTGATTCATTTATATTATTACTCTTCAGTTATTATCGGGAGAGTTAATTGTTTATAGTAACAATTATGTCAACTCCTAAACAATGGCTTTCTATTCTCAGCCACATCCCACCACGTCATTTGCGGCGATGCAACATTTTGGTAAGAGAATATAGAAAGATCCAGACCAACAAACAACGATGGAGACATTGCTGATCTACATGTGAAACGATTACGTTCAAGACATCCACTTATCTGCACAGCGGAGAATCTTGCAAACAACAAATTCAACCTGACTGAGAGATGGGTCTTCTGAATGGAATTCGTTTGCCCCTCCAGAGAGTTCAGTAATGCCATGCATAACTGAGGAGGTACCAGGGTTCACCCAGCCTAGAAAGACCTGGTCAAAATTAAATAGAATCCGGACCAATCACTGTGTATGCGAGGATCTCCTATACAAGTGGAGGAAAAAATCTTCATCATGTTGCGAATGCGGTGCTGAAAGACAGACTGTTCGGCATCTAGTTCAAGAATGCCCACAAACATCTTACAGTAGTGAATTCCGCGAAATCTTTCTAGGGACACCACAGGCACTTCATTGTGTTTCTAACTTTGATGTCAAATTATAAATAATTTTCATGTATGCCATACGATAAATAAAGTAAATATGTGCTATATTTGCGAGATTTGCCGAAAATCGTAATATGTTGTACAGTAAAACCTGTCTTCAACGGACCCTTTATAAAACGGAAACCTGTCTTAAACGAAAATATTTGACGGTCCCGTGACTTAGGAGTGAAAATCGTGTTCAATTCCCTTCATTAGACGGAAACTGTGTTACGCGGACAACGTAAATTAAAATAAGCATTTTAACGGAAAATTTTCAAGTTCCGGAATGCAGTGATTAGAAACTTTTCAAGCACCCCGTGAAAGTCTACCTTGTCTGTTGTAACAGTTGATTATTCTGTAGCTAACGAGGATTGTGCAAATAGGTCTTTGGGATATCCGAGGGTTTATCCGCGGATATCCACATCCGCGCAGGGCTTTAGTTATCATACAATTTCTACACACACCGAAGTACACGGGGCTACATGACCACAATGTCGCAAAGCCCCTAAAAGAATCAACAACAACAACATAATACAATCATCACAACAATACAGGTTATCAGACAAAATTTCTACACACATCCAAGTAGGCTTACGGAGTTGAATGACAACGATGTCCAAGCCCCTCAAATGAAACAACACAGTTGTTATAGAGAAGCAACAAGGACTGGAACAGGAAAAATGAGATTACGATACTCTTATCTGCAGATAATTATGGCAGCAATTAAAAGATGTCATGCGAACTCTTAATGACCTTGACATTGATGATCAATGCTATAAGAGGGGTAATCAACGTAGTAATTGCCACTGAAAGATGAAAGATGGAAACGAATATAAACAGTTCACTAGTAATTGCACCCGGTTTCCCTGATGGTCTGTTACGAAGGCCATACTGAAAGTCGTGTGAAACATTTCTTTTCTTTAATATACAGTGAGAGCCTTCCCTTTAGAACGGAGCTTCACCTGCGCCGTGGGATGGGCGAAGCGTGATGAGTAGGGCTCGGAAGTTTAAGACCTAAAGAAGTACCAAATATGCAAGCAAATATGCCCTAAAAACTAGCTAAATATGACCTAAAAATATAAAATATGATTTAAAAATATATGAAATATGACATGAATTTTTGGGATAGGTAGAGTATCACTAACATACAGTAAATGTCTTAAGTGCCAAAACGATTTTCCAGTGTATCAAACATGTGATATTTCGATTTTACAAGTGATTTTTTAATTAACTATGTGTATTTGCAATGTATTGTATGCCCATAAGTGTTTACAATGTGTATATCGGGCTGATGAAGAACAATATTATTGTTCGAAACATATACCAGTACTAAACAGTGCTAATAATATTACAAGTATTGAAAAGACGGAAATAAGAGTAAGTCATTTAGTGGAATTTAAATTCAATACGGACCATTATGGATAAAAACAATTTCCTTGTTTGCTAATTGCTTCTGAGCTAAATATATCTACAGGAGTGACATCTTGTTGAAAGGCGGAAGCACACTATCGTCATGTTCCGTGATCTCATGCGTATAGTGTCGCAATCCAAATTGTCCAGAAAGATGTGCTAAAAGACGTCCGTAGAGGAGCGCCTTTTTGGAATCAGATCTTCTAAACCTGCTACAAAAAGTTCCGGGAAAAGAAAGAAAAATATATCTACTACACTATTCGTAAATCCTTTGTTTGAAACTCGATACAGATAACATGTACCTTGTTAACGACGCCTCAATTCAAACAAAAATGCTGAAATTACAACCAAATATGACCTTATATCACTAAAATATGACCAAATATGACCAAAACAATAAAAATGGCCGAAATATGCATTTATAGGAAACATCAAATTGCTTTAAACGTGGTCAGGGACCCGTCATTCAAACTTATTTTTCAGATTTCGGGTAAAATGAGCTCAGGAAAAAAATATGACTTTTCCTTAACATCCGAACCTTAGTGATGAGTCAGCGTCAGATACCTAGCATCTATCGTTCCACAACAGTGCGTCGGGAAGCTCCGAATGTTGTGATCGCATGTGTATTACATACGGAGCTGTCAAGATATCTTAGTCGAGATAATTACAACTTGTGGTGAAGTAGGCTACTAGTGGTTATCTCGTATCACGTGAACATGGTTTGGTATTGAACAAAACATTGAATTTTCCTAGTGAAAACTTATCCTCTCAAGAAGAAGTCTTCTAGTAAGTTTGTTGGATAAGTTTCAGCGCCATGCGATTTTTACTTTTGTGGGAATCTCAAACAAAATGTATACAAAGACAATCCGCGTACTCTGGAGACCTTCGAGATAGAAATAACTGCACTGACACGAGATATCAGTGGGGATGAATTACAGTGAGTGTACCAAAACCTCCTACGTTGGTGCAATGTGTGTTTAGAAAATGAAGGACAGCATTTCTAGCAACTACTCTGAAATTCATGCATGTGACATTTTCGAAGTGAAATGCCATGTCCTTTAGTTGAGATTCCAGGTAAAAATTAGGTCCCGTGGCTCATGATCGCATAAAACTAAAAGCTTTCTTTTCCTTTTGAAATTCAAGTAAGTAATTCTGATTAATAATACGTTAAAAAGTGTAAATGTGTTAAAATAGTTGGGCGCTACGCTGCTGCTGCTAGCGCCAGCGCCTTGCTCGACAGGTGGCTACACACAGTGCCCCGGCCGTCACGTGGCGTTTGCAAGGCCCCGTTCTATAGGGAAGGCTCTCACTGTAGAATAACCATGCGCATACGTGCAATCTTCCAACTTCCCGGAACACGTGTTGATACTCCGACTTCATTAGCTTTCATCACGTGATTATAGTAAAGCCATCATTACTTCCGACTTGACGTTTCAGTGTTACCCAGAAGTTATCTAGCGGTCAGAAGGAAAATCACTTTAACTAGACAATCACAGGCACCCATTCAAATCGATATATCACGACAAATTGAGTTTCATTCGTGATGTCGCGATTTAGCGAATGAAACTCGAGCCTAGCACTGAAACGTCAAGTCGGAAGTAATGATGGCTTTACTTTACAGCAAGGAGTTACAAAATGTCCGAAATGGATGTTTCGTTCCGTCAACGTGCTGTTGTTAAAGAAGGAATCCGTGCTGCTTAAATTCACCGGAGACTTCAGCGTGTTTATGGAGATGTGTGTATGGGTGGTAGCAGTGTTCGGAGATGGGTGAAACGTTTTAAATATTTTAACACGAGCATTCAAGATCAGCCGCGAAATGGGCGCCATCGAACTGTTTCCACTGAGTGCAACATGACACGCTGTGTTGACAGTAAGGAAGGAAGGAAGGAAGATTGTAGGTATACGTGACCGCGAATCTTATGATTATGAGCCACGGGACCTCCTTTTTACGTGGAATCCGAACCACAGGACATCGCATTTCACTTCGAAAATGGTAGAAAAATGATGGTAAAAAGCTATAATTTCAACATACGAAATAGTTATAGTTATAGAGTACTTGTAGATCATTTCCAAATAGCCCTATTAGTTTACAATTCTACAGTAGTTTAGGGCGTATTGCTTAAGTGTATCACAGACATGTACAGTAGCTACATCTTAATAGATTAGTTGGGGGAGGAAGACTGTTTTGTTGATGGGATCATCATTTGTAAGGTTTGCAACATTGAAATAAATATTGCTTTTATTTGGGTGCTTAACGGATTAATATTTAGTCTATTAGTAATAATTACCACGCTACCTGTACTACGTTTTCTGACAAGTTATTGATTTTTATATTTTGTTTTTGGAGAGCAAAGACTGTGGGTGCCACTGTAGGTTCGGCAGTGTTTTGTAGAGTCACATGTCTTGTGAATTTGGATCTGATGATGCTCGCTTGACGAGAGAAACATGTCATCCCTTAGTTTTCTCCCTTTTCAATAGTCCGTAACAATATATAGACTATATATTAATCACATGCAATTTGAATTATTTTATGTTGACCTACTGTAAGTTACAATATCACATGTATATAGCTGAGGATCAATCGCTTGCCGATTAGTTTGGAACCGCCTGGTTGCGTGGCTCAGGGGTAACGTTCTCGCTTGCTGGGCCCAAAGTTGCAGGTTCGTATCCTGGCGCAGTCAGTTGGCGTTTGAGGGTGCGCAAATGCGAGGGAGCCGTGTCCGTAGATTTACTGGCAAGGTTAAAGATCCCCTTCGGGGCAAAATTCCGGCACCCCGGCGTCTCTAAAAGCCAGTGTAGTTAAAAGGGACGTAAAACCAATAACATTATTATTATATTGGAACCGCCTGGGACTCAGTTAGCCCGCTCGACAATAATTGGTTAAATTCTATAACACAGTAAGCTTTGAAGTTATTTTTCTGTGCTGCCTTAGTAACAATTGATTGATAACTTTTAGTCGACCAACATTAATTTCTGTCCAATTATTATTTGTTGTACAAATAATTATTAATCACATGTCGATTTCTTCAGGTAGAGTATCTTAATTCCCACCTAATAGATTGGGCATAAATTTATGTCGACTGACTGAATACCATCAATCAATCCCCTACCGTGGTTATTATATTTTCATTATTAGCATAATGCATATATCTATTGAACCACGGAGAAAGTGGTCACAGGTTTGAAATCCAGTTTTGGGCCGGCCCATGAATGAATACAGGAGAGCTTTGCTAGTCTCCGCCTTCAACCTCATGTTAGAGAAAGGTGGGAGTTCCACCACCACATCTATTCCTCCTGTTAGGTGGTACCAGCTGTGGCGGCGCCATCCTACACCAGCAAGTATGTAACAGGGGAAGGAAATGAACGTTGGACCGGCGTGGAGAGCGGTGCACCTCATGTTACCGGTGTGGAGATGCAAACTTGGAAAAGTCAGACTAATAGTTCAGTTATCAAATTTATAATTTATTTTATTTATCGTATGGCTTTTAGTGCCGGGAGTGTCTGAGGACATGTCGGGCTCGCCTGAGTCTGTAGCTGCTTCCAGCGGACACCCTTAGGGAGAGCTACAAGTTCAGTTCAATTTCAAGTAGTTCCAACTTTCGCTACCATATATCAATGATGCCTAGTGGTGAACGTTGGAACTTTGATAGCACGTTCCGACGAAATCTAACCTAACAATTTAGCTTAACACAAGTTTAGTCTGTGTAAGTACCTTTTACATGCCATAAATCTATGACATGGGACCGCCCGCTTTACTTCCCCTCCGAAGGAAGGCATACTGAAGAATTTTAACCCTCTTAAAAAATCCGACGACTTCGACCGGGTTTGAACCCGCTATCTTGAGCACAGCAGTTCAGCATGCTACATACTACGCCACCGAAGCCGCTAAATTTATAATTAATGGCTATTAAAATAATTAAATTCCAGCCATTCTTCAAGGTTTTTGCTGTGGGGTGTCACCTATGTGCACCAAGTCAGACTCATCTGTGGGGTCTTGGTCCACCACTGGCGTCGTGGACCATGCACTATATAAGACTTTCCACGCGGTTCCATTTCATTCCGTCGCCTCCGTAGCGTAGTGGTCAGCATGGTTAGCTGCCGCCCCGGAGGTCCTGGGTCCGATTCCCGGCTCTGACACGAAATTTGAAAAAAGTGGTATGAGGACTGGAACGGGGTCTACTCTGCCTCGGGTGGTCCAAATGTGTAGAGGGGGTTTAATTCCCACCTCAGCCATCCTCGAAGTGTTTTCCCGTGGTTTCCCACTTCGTCTTCGGGCAAATAACGGGATGGTACCTACTGTAAGGCCACGGCCGCCTCCTTCCCTCTTCCTCGCCTATCCATCCCACTCTTCCCTCCCTTCCCATCCCTCATGAGGCCCCTGTTCGCTTTGCCGGTGAGGCCGCCTGGGCGAAGTGCTGATCACACCTCCCCAGTTTTATCCATCCCGACCAGATGTTCCAGGCTCCAGGACACTGCCCAAGAGGCGGTAGTGGTGAGTTCCCTCGCTGAGTCCGTGGGAACCACCAACCTAGAGGGTAAATTGACTAAATAAATAAATAAATAAAAAAGAATCCATTTCATTCCAATGCAAATATCAGATAAATTCTACACTAACTCAAGTACACGGAGCTGAAATGACCGTGATGTCCAAAGCCTAAATGAAATAGGAACATTGAACATTATGTCTTCGCTATATAAATGCGCCCATTTTCATATTTCTAACCAGTTTAGAATTGATTACTTAGACTGTATTTGAAATTTGATACAATGTGACTGTTTCCCCCAGGGGCTCATGACTAGTGGGACGTGGGTTGGAGATCACGGGACCTCAGCTGAGCCAGGCATTGCTTTGTGCCGGACTCCTCTCTGTCTTCTTTTCTGTCGACCATTCTTGGTCAACTCTTCCGACCCCGACGGTATTAGGATATCCGAGGCCAAGGGAGTCTTTCAATTTCCCGCCTGAATTGGACCTTGTCTCATATTTCCTGATCGCTCATTCTTTCAGGGGCCAGATCCCTTGTTTATCTTTTCATCATATCTCCTGCCTTCTGCTCAAGGCAGAGTGCAGCCTATGTAGCCCCACCATTTATAGCACACTGGATAGTGCTACACTCTCAAAGGCTCACAGCTGGTGAGTTCTGGATTTGGCGACCCCAAGGGATTCCAAGACTGGGTCTGGATTTTCCCCTTTTTCCATTGCCTTTAGGGTGGGCTCTCTCCTCTTTCCTATCTGCCTTTCATGGCTCTCCTTCCTTCCAAATCCCTCAATTCTCATTTCTTTTCGTCCTGTCTTTTATTTACCTATCTCCTTTCTTGTTGTCCATTTGTTCTTCTAGTATGTAAGTCTGTAGTCAGTTTTAGTTTTTTAGTTTTAGTTTTAAGTCTGTGGTTAGTTTTAGTTGTAAGTCTGTAGTCAGTTTTAGTTGTAGCCTAAGTCTGTGGTTAGTTTTAGTTGTAAGTCTTTGGTCAGTTTTAGTTGTAAGTTGGGAGTTAGTTTTAGTTGTAAGTCTTTGGTCAGTTTTAGTTGTAAGTCTGTAGTCAGTTTTAGTTGTAGCCTAAGTCTGTGGTTAGTTTTAGTGTAAGTCTTTGGTCAGTTTTAGTTGTAAGTCTTTGGTCAGTTTTAGTTGTAAGTCTGTAGTCAGTTTTAGTTGTAGCCTAAGTCTGTGGTTAGTTTTAGTTGTAAGTCTTTGGTCAGTTTTAGTTGTAAGTCTGTAGTCAGTTTTAGTTGTAAGTCTTTGGTCAGTTTTAGTTGTAAGTCTTTGGTCAGTTTTAGTTGTAAGTCTGTAGTCAGTTTTAGTTGTAGCCTAAGTCTGTGGTTAGTTTTAGTTGTAAGTCTTTGGTCAGTTTTAGTTGTAAGTCTTTGGTCAGTTTTAGTTGTAAGTCTGTAGTCAGTTTTAGTTGTAAGTCTGTGGTCAATTTTAGTTGTAAGTCTGTGGACAGTTTTAGTTGTAAGTCTGTAGTCAGTTTTAGTTGTAAGTCTGTAGCCAGTTTTAGTTGTAGCCTAAGTCTGTGGTTAGTTTTAGTTGTAAGTCTGTAGCCAGTTTTAGTTGTAGCCTAAGTCTGTGGTTAGTTTTAGTTGTAAGTCTGTAGTAAGTTTTAGTTGTGAGTCTTTGATCAGTTTTAGTTGTAAGTCTGTAGTAAGTTTTAGTTGTAAGTCTGTGGTCAGTTTTAGTTGTAAGTCTGTAGTCAGTTTTAGTTGTAAGTCTGTAGCCAGTTTTAGTTGTAAGTCTGTAGTCAGTTTTAGTTGTAGCCTAAGTCTGTGGTCAGTTTTAGTTGTAAGTCTGTAGTAAGTTTTAGTTGTAAGTCTGTGGTCAGTTTAAGTTGTAAGTCTGTAGCCAGTTTTAGTTGTCGCCTAAGTATGTGGTTAGTTTTAGTTGTAAGTCTTTGGTCAGTTTAAGTTGTAAGTCTGTAGCCAGTTTTAGTTGTAAGTCTTTGGTCAGTTTTAGTTGTAAGTCTGTAGTAAGTTTTAGTTGTAAGTCTGTGGACAGTTTTAGTTGTAAGTCTGTAGTCAGTTTTAGTTGTAAGTCTGTAGCCAGTTTTAGTTGTAAGTCTGTGGTCAGTTTAAGTTGTAAGTCTGTAGCCAGTTTTAGTTGTAAGTCTGTAGTCAGTTTTAGTTGTCGCCTAAGTCTGTGGTTAGTTTTAGTTGTAAGTCTGTAGTAAGTTTTAGTTGTAAGTCTGTAGTCAGTTTTAGTTGTAAGTCTGTAGCCAGTTTTAGTTGTAAGTCTGTAGTCAGTTTTAGTTGTAAGTCTGTAGTCAGTTTTAGTTGTAAGTCTGTAGTCAGTTTTAGTTGTAGCCTAAGTCTGTGGTTAGTTTTAGTTGTAAGTCTGTGGTCAGTTTTAGTTGTAAGTCTGTGGTCAGTTTTAGTTGTAAGTCTGTAGCCAGTTTTAGTTGTAAGTCTGTAGCCAGTGTTAGTTGTAAGTCTGTAGCCAGTGTTAGTTGTAAGTCTGTAGTCAGTTTTAGTTGTAAGTCTGTAGTCAGTTTTAGTTGTAAGTCTGTAGTCAGTTTTAGTTGTAAGTCTGTAGTCAGTTTTAGTTGTAAGTCTGTAGCCAGTTTTAGTTGTAGCCTAAGTCTGTGGTCAGTTTTAGTTGTAAGTCTGTAGTAAGTTTTAGTTGTAAGTCTGTGGTCAGTTTAAGTTGTAAGTCTGTAGCCAGTTTTAGTTGTAAGTCTGTAGTCAGTTTTAATTTTAGTGGTATCCTTTATATTTTTTTCATATTCACTATCACCCAAACCATTAGGGGCCGATAACCTAGATGTTAGGCCCCTTAAAACAACAATTAACATCATCATCATCATCAATGTGTTGTAAGAGATGGACAAAGATGGTTGGTTCCTCAGTTTAGTGGCTGCAACAACGTGGTCATGTAGCCCCGTGTACTTTGGGTGTGCGTAGAATCTGTCTGATAACCGGTGTTAATTGTGATGGTTTTATTAGTGTGTGTTATCTTTTTTAAATTCAAGTAAGGACTGCATACATTCGATTTTCAAGTAGTTCCAACTTTTGCTACCAAACGCCACTGTCAACGACTAACTAGTTTTGCACTTTGTTACAAGATGCCACTGCAGTTGGCTCCTGGCGACGAACGTTGGAACCTAAGAGCGGTAGTCAGAGATACCTTATAATTTAGTTTCACACAGGTGTAATTAGTGGAAGGTCCTTTATCATGCCATGAATCTATGACATGGGACCGCCGGCTTTACTTCCCCTCCGAAGGAAGGCATACTGAGGGATTTTTAACGGATGGACAAAAAAGGACTTGGGAAATGAGGAAGGATGATAAAGTAGCGAGATTTAAAAAAAGGCGGGTAGAGAAGCTATCCAAGGTTCTGCACGAATAGCAAAGACAACGCTAGCAAAACACGCCGCAGTTCGTCTCCTCGTACAAGAAGTCACATTTTCAAATGCATTTCGCCTTTGAGTCATGGTGAACTAGAAATGTAATAGATGAGATTGAACAAAGTGAAATGTGATCCCCTAGAGCAAATGTTTTTAATGGCCTGAGCGACTTGTTCTCCAATCCGTATCAGGTACATGGACGTGGGCAGGGAGGGACACGACTGGAGGGGCGCGTCCGTTGTGACGTTCAAACTCTTGACCAAACTTTCTAAATTAAACGATGCTGTTTTATTTGTTAGAAACATCTTGGCCATCAGTCCTGTGTATTTGGGTGTGTGTGGACATTTTCGGATAATGTGTTGTTATTATTTATATTATTATTTCTATTAGCCTATTTTCATTTATGAAACAATAGGCTTATGAGATCACCTTTTGTCCGTGTGTGTGTATGTGTGTGTGTCCCTAATAACTTCTAAACTGCTGGAGCGTTTTCAATGAAACTCCGTAAGGTCATAGTACTATTTTAGTCGACCCTGACCGTGCCGCCCTTCAAATTTTATTACGTCTCACCAATCCAGCATGGCGGCTGTGCGAAATATTTCACCGACATTCTATATCGCAGAAACTATTACTGATATCAACCTGAAAATTTGTACGGTAATAAAGGGCACTACTAGAAGTTCACATGTGAGACTTTCAAAAACCTGTTAATTACAAAACGAACATGGCGGCCAAGCGAAGTTGAAACTTTTAAATAGACTCTTCTCGCGATTTAACCATCCAAACACGATGAAACTTGATACAGCAAATGTGTATGTGCATTGTAATACACTGGTATCTAAATTAGTTCAATTGTTTACAACACCTCAGGATGGCGGCTGTGCGAAATATTTCACCGGAATTATGTATCTCCGAAACTATTATCGATATCACCCTGAAATTTTGTACGGTGATCAAGGGAACTACTAGAAGTTCACACATGAAACTTTTAAAAACCTGTTAACTACAAAACGAACATGCCGGCCAAAGGAATTTGAAACTTTTAAATAGACTTTTCTCGCGATGTAACCAAACGCAATGAAACTCGGTACAGCAAATGTTCATACACATTGTAATGCATTGTCATCTAATTCAGTTCAATTATTTACATAACTTCAAGATGGCGGCTGTGCGAAATATTTTACCGGCGTACTATATCTCCGAAGCTATTACGGATATCACCCTGAAATTATGTAGGGTGATAAAGGGTACTACTAGAAGTTCAGCTGTGAGACTTCCAAAAACCTGTAAACTACAAAACCAACATGGCGTCCAAACGAAGTTGAAACATTTTAATAGATTTCTCTCGCGATTTAACCATCTGAGCGCAGTGAAATATGGTACAGTAAATGTTTATACACATTGTAATGCACTGGCATCTAACTTGGTTCAATTGTTCACATAACCTCAAGATGGCGGCTGTGCGCAATTCTAAAATTAAGTTTTTATTTCTTGTGTATTAATCATGCGATCGAAGTGAACGTTTCAATAAAAATCCAACATGGCGACTAACTGAAATATTCAGACGGTTCTCAATATCTATTATTCTGTGATAGTAATCAAACTAATATTTTGTATGTTGATTGAAGCTATGGGAGTTTCAATATCCTGGTGAGCACAAATCCAACATGGCGGTGACGCGAAATATAAATATTGATATAGACGTTTCTTGCAATTTAACCATCTGAGCGCAGTAAAACTTGGTACAGTAAATGCTTATACACATTTTAATCCACTGGCATCTAATTTATTTCAATTGTTTTAATAACCACAGGATGGCATCTGTGCGAAAATTTAAAATCTTTGTTTCATTTCTTGTGTCCTAATCATGCGATTGAGGTTCGAATACTACACCTACACAATAATCTTCATTTAATAGTACAGTAGGCCTACATAACTCTTAAGACCTACATAATTATATGAAACATTTATTTATTTATTTATTTTATTTAGCGTATGATGCTTACAAGACAGTACTGTAATTAATAAATATAAATTTTCAAATAAACAATTTACAGCATTAGGACCCTTCATATATGGGCTGCCAGGTCTTGAATCCATTCAAGAGCTTGTGGAGTGGCTGCATGGAGCTCTTCTAAGGTCCCAGAGTACATATATAGAGGGCATTCCTGCATGACATGCTTGATGGTTTGCACTTCATATCCACAATCACAAAGAGGCGAGTCTATCCAACCCCACTGATGTAAGGCATCTCTAGTTCGAGCAGTGCCACATCGAATTCTGTTCAGACGGGACCAGACAGCTCGAGGGAGATGGAATCCAGGTAGTTTGATGGTAGGATCAAGTACTTCAATTAGGCCACGAGGTGGAGAGGTAGACCATTCTACTGTCCATGAATTTCGGGGGTTGAATGGAGCTGAAGTAAGTTCCATAGCCGTCTTTTAGGCTGGTTTCCGTGATTTCAACCTGGATGTGGAAGGTTAATTGACGTCTTGGTGGATTGGGAGAACTTCATTATTCATAATTCTGCGCCACAGGCGGGAAAGAACTTGCTGTCTACTTATATGAAAATGCAACTTGGTGACCATCCGAAATATTTATAAAAATAGGCTGTATAGTTCTTCACGGAACTACTTCTTCTTCTTGCATCGTTATGCCCGACTCAGGAGCACGGTTGAACCTGTTTAGCTGATGCGTTGGCCTTCTTTTCCTTCCAAAATCTCTTCATCCTCTCGCTGAGCGCCTTTCTTCGGTCTTCTGTCCAAGTTATGGTGGCCCTGGTGTTGGGTTTGTCTTCAAATTGGTGATTGTCGATTAGGGTTCTGAATTTGCATCTGTCCTGTATAATATTGTCTGAAATGTTGATTTCGTGGAGATCTGTTTCAATTTCACGTAGCCAGCTGTTCTTGGTTTTTAGTGAGAGGGCCAAGTTGAGAATTCTTTTAGTCAATCTGCCATTGTTCATTCTGATAATGTGCCCGTAAACTTTCAATCGTCTTTTCCGAAAAGTATGAGACATTTTTCCACATTGGCGATATATTTCCTGGGATGACTTTTTCCTCCAGATTCCATCTATAAAAACTGGGCCAAAAATTTTTCGTAAAATTTTCCTTTCTTGTTTTTCAATCTCTTTGGTTAAAGATTTGCCACCAATGATTAAGGTTTCTGATGCATATAACGCCTCCGGTTTAATTACTGTATTATAATGTCTAAGTTTTGCTTTCCGAGATATTGATTTTTTGTTATACCTATTCCAAGTGATTCTGTAAGCTTTCTGTAATTTGGAAATTCTCTCTTTATTTGCTTCACGGTTCAAACCAGAGGGCTGAATAATTTCTCCCAGATATTTGAATTCGTTCACGGAACTACTTGTTATTGTTGTTGTTAATCATTTTGAGCAGGCGTTCTAAACCTGGCGCTCATGTCAAACGGGTCAAGATCCACAGTTCTAGCCCTTCAAGCAAGTAACTCAATATTGAAGACATCCTTTAATATCATAAACTAGAACGCGGTTCATCACTGATTATTAGGCCTATTGTTTGTGCATTTGTAATTCATTTCCGTTGTTTTCTCCACGTTTCTTACGAGGTTATTTATTTATTTATTTATTTATTTAGCGTATGACTTTCAGTGCCGGGAGTGTCCGAGGACATGTTTGACTCGCCAAGGCTATAGCTGCTTGAAGCGGACACCAATAGGGTGAGCTACAACTTCCGTTTAGTTTCAACTATATTCAACTTTCGTTACCAGATGTCACTGACACCTAGTGGTGAACGTTGGAAATTTGATAGAGAGTTTGAACGAAATATAACCTAGAAATTTAGCTTCACACAAGTTAAGTTAGCAGAAGGATCTTTTACATGCCATAAATTTATGACATGGGACCACCGGCTTTACTTCCCCTCCAAAGGAAGGCATACTGAAGGATTTTAACGCTCTTTAAGAAATCCGACGACTTCGACCGGGTTTGAACCCGCGATCTTGGGCACAGCAGTTCAGCATGCTACCAACTACGCCTTACGAGGTGATGACACGCGATAGAAAGATGATTGTTCACCGGGGTCGGAGGAGAGAAAGAGTTTTTTTTTTGTCGGGTGACCTCCTGAGAGGCCGGGTGCAGGTCTTTCTAGGCGACGCCCGTGGCCGACCTGCGCGTCGGGACGAGAGATGGAATGGATGAAGATGAATGAAACTGGGCAAGGATGTGGAAGGAAGCGGCCGTGGCCTGTCAGAAGGTACCGTCCCAGCATTTGCCTGGTGTTGAAAATGGGGAAACCACGGAAAAACATTTCAAGGACGGTCGACGGTGGGGCTCGAACCCACGCGTCTACCGAGTCTGCAGAGGGCTTGGCCCCATGACCTAACGCTGCGCTTTAGCCAGCGTAGCCACTGCTGTCGGTAGAGAAAGAGTTGACCAAGGGAGGTCGACAGAAAATAGTTCAGGGAGGAGCCCGGAACAAGCAAGTGGAGGCAATGCCAGAACCAGCTGGGGTCGTATGGTCGCCAACCCACGTCCCAATAGTTATGAGCTTCTGGAGGGAAGGGGATGGGGGCCGTTCTCTCCTGTCATCCCTACATTTGCCTGATGTGAATGTGTTTTTGTTGTTGTTGTTGTACATCATTTGAGAGGCTTGGTCTTCGTGAACATTTTTCCTCGTGTAGTTGGGTGTGTGTGGAATTTTGTCTTATAACCTGTGTTATTAGCCTATGATGGATGTATTAGTGTGTGTATTTGTAATTCAGATGAGAATTGGTAAGGAGGTGGCCGTGCAGTATCTTAGCAACCATCCCGGTATTTGCCTGGAGTAGAAGTGGGAAATCATGAAAAACCACTTCCAAGATGGCCTAGATGGGAATCGAAAGTTGGCGACCCTGAGGGATTCCTGAGCTGGGTCCGTTTTCCCCCTTTGTGCACTAACTTTGGGGTGGACTCTCTTCTCTTTACCTTTCTATCTGCCTTTTATGGCTCTCTTTCGTTCCGAGTCCCTCAATCCACATTCTTCGAGGTTTGAGGGCATATATTTTCCTCCTGTCCATTATTTCACTTTCTTTTTCTATTCTTCTTCTAGTTGGTGATCACTAGTCTGTAGTCAGTATGAGCAGTTGTAGATGTAGCAATAGTTTCCATCTCATCATCATTTTCTCTATGCTTGCCACGGTGGATGGGTGGTTAACGTGTCGGACTACCAACCCCCCAAGATTGCAGGTTAGCTCCTAGCCGTGGTAAGTGATTTTTGAAAGGCGACAAAAATCACGTCATGCATGTCATACGTTGTTGGCATGTTAAAGAACCCATTTGAATTCAGTAGGCCGTGTTCATAATGGCAAAATTAATCTCGGGATTTTCCGCGAACACCAAGTTCCCCCATTCTCTACTAGAAAGCGCTATAGTATCAAGGAGCTTAGATATCTAACCTCCTTGACTTTCATAGCGTTCCAAGGAACGACGAAATTTGACATGGAAGCTGCCCTCTGGGTGTCAATTAACAAAGCTTGCACCCGGCACCCGAGGCCATACGATATTATTATTATTATTATTATTATTATTATTATTATTATTTTCTCTATCACCCAAGCCATTAGGGGCCTATAACCTAGATTTTAGGACCTTTAAAACAACAATCATCAACATCACGTCTTTAAGCTCTTCCTGGCCTGAGGATTCGTATGTTCACGGCTGTCTAGTTGTATACTACCCACTCTTTATAGGGTTTTAATTGTTCCATGCCAGAGTTAAAAATGCCGGCCTCGTGGTGTTGGGGTAGCGCGATTGCCTCCCACCCGGAGGTCTCGGGTTCGATTCCCGGCTCCGTCAGGGATTTTATAAACTTACATGAGGGGTGCACTCAGCCTCGTAAAGACAGTTGAGTAGCTGTCTGACAATGAGGCAGCGCCCCGGTCATGAAAACCAAGATTAACTGCCGATCCGACGTGCTGACCACGTGTCACCCCAATATTTGTTGGTCAATTGGCTGGGCAGCGGTCGCTTGGTAGGCCTAGGCCCTTCATGGGCTGTAGTGCTGAGGGCGGGGAGAGGGGGCGGTCAGAGTCAAAAATGGGATTAGGGCGCTCTGGATGGGGCCAAGTACAGTGGCGGTAATAATTGAGTTAAACAGGTGATATATCGTAACATCTTCAGTTATTTTATGCTCGACCCTGGCGAAATGGAAATATGATATGTCAGAAAGCTGTACTATAATGAGGCTCATTATAGTACAAGTTTTCATTATGATACAGTTTCTCCCACCAATCAGAGCTCAAGAAATAGTTGTGTGACCAATTAGGTAAGGATAGCATCGCACCTGCGCTGACTTCCACGGCCTCCCATTTTAAATTTCACTGCGTGGCTAGTGTCATAGTGGGGTATTCGAGGAGGCCATGGTATTCTCTACGTCCTATGCGCTCTGTTCAGTACATAAAACTGGAGAAATCTCGACAGATGTTTATGAATATTTATGTTCGAACATAAAATAGTCATAATTATCGTCGAACATAAACAGTCGTATGCAACTCGCCTAAAATGGTAATTAAGACACTCGTATGGAAATTATAAAACTAGCTTCGCTCCTTTTATAAACATACTTGTGTCTTAATTATTGCCATTATAGGCTTGTTGCATAATGTACTATTAGGTGTTAGCCTACTGTTACGGATTCGATTCTATTCCAGTCTTCGTTTGTGATTTTGGTAAGGTTATCTTGTAATACAGGCGAACTAGGTGGAGAAAATCACTTCCCAATTACTCTACCTCGACAAACAAGAGTCACGAATGTATAGTTAGTGAGGAAGTTGACGATCACGCGCGAAATAAAGTCTAATTGAAAGGCAATTTGAAGTTATTAAACTTCCATATAATGACTTCACTCGTACCGTCCGTCCGGGAGAAAAGAAACTCATTCTAATGCTCAAGTGAAGGGGCATTATAACAGCTAATGAACTGGAAAAGAACATGTTGAAATTCGAACCGCTGCTCTTTCAGAATGCGCTTGTCGGTAACTTGTAATCCGATTCTGAAGATACCTTATACACTGTAACTCATCATTCAATACCATTCATTACCTACATAGCCTAGACCAGGGATGGCGATCCTAACTGCGGCACGCGAACAACATTTGGTTGGCACGATGGCATGGCATGGAAAAATTATATTATCTTCGTAAGTACCGACAGCGGTAACTATGCTTTCTAAGGTGCTGTGCTAGGCCGTTGGCTCAAGCTATCTGCAGGCTCAGTAAATGTGGGTTCGAACCCCATCGCCGGCCTTCTTTAAAATAATTGTCATGATATCGCGATTAACGGTCACGTTAAACTACAAGCTTTAAAATAATTGTCCGTGGTTTTCAACTCCAGGCGAAGCCCGATACAGTAACTTCTAATAAACCACGATCGCTTCCTTGCAGATCCTAGATCAGTTTCATTCACCCTCATCCATTTCATCTTTCATTAATGCTATCACACCGTTTGGCGTCAGGAAAGGCATCAGACAGCAAAAGCCACCCGCTACGTAGAAATTCATCTGCTTTATTGAAGTCAGCACGGCCAAGCGTATATGTAGCCTACTAGTTTCAGTTTTAAAGATCACCCTTTAATATTTTTTTTTATTCCTTGAGAGAATAGTGGTCTGTACACCAAAGGGGCACATGACCTCCTAGTTTCGCCCCTTAAAACAGCAATAATTAACTAACTCTGTACACCAACCACCTATCATAAGACTAATATATAGTCTACTAGCAACCCGGGAACAGTTATGAATGCATTACGTGATAGCCTATGCGCTTTATTTTCGATGTCAGTGAACTAGGACCTTTATCCGTTTTACGTCTCGGCATGATGCACTGACTGGACTATCAAGATGATGCATGTGCAACGAATTCTTGTCAGACGTAATTTAAGAATGGAGAGGTGCATGAAACATAAATCTCCCTTCCGTCCAATCTAAAAACACTTATAGTGGGCGATGTATTGATAGAGATATGCTCTCGCGGACTTTTTTTTAGAACTTTTCATGCTGAACAATTCTTACACTCATAGTATATTGATATTTTTAACGGTTTGCCCAGCGTAAGCTTAAAAAGCGCACGGACACCAGATTTTTTTGAATTTTTCACTGAAATCGTTACTGCTTGGCGTCCTTTGATCATAAATAAGTAATTTTCTGCAGAAATCGTACTCGAGATATCCTTTACAGAATGGTAAAAACCGCACCAAAATCTAACCAGTGGTTCTCGAGATTACCCGTGACATCCAAGAATCGGGGACTTTGGTTTATACTAATTAGAGACTATCAATCAATGGTTCAATCGTTTAGCCGTATTTCATTGTTTTCTTTCTATGGATGTATTCATATTTATAAAAAGAACCAAATAATACTTCTGTACTCCCCTTTGAACTACGGCGCTGGATGAGAAAATACAGAACAAAAATCAAATACAAATAGAATTGAATTTCAATTCTAAAAAAGATAAAACACAAATATATAAAATTAAAATTTCAGAAATAAATATCAAAATTAATATTATTAAAAGTAAAATTGAAGAAATAGATACAAACTATAAAATTAATTTGAAACAAACAAACAAACAAACAAAAAGTAACATTATTAATAATTAAATTTAAATACAAGTGAAATAAATTATTTGAAAAAATATATTCCTGTATCAAATTTTATATAAAAGAAGTACTAACTACTCATCTATGATTTATGGCTCTTTGTGTGACTTAGGTGCTACCAAATTACGCCTACATTTGAAGAAGTCATAAAGGTTGTTATTTCATATAGGGGCTTTGCGACGTCGTGGTCATGTAACCCCGTGTACTTCGGTGTTAGTGTGGACTCTGTCTTATAACCTGTGCCACTGTGTGGCTGTTGTGGTGTGTATTTTTAATACTAAGCTTTAAATGGTCTTAAATTAGGAACCAACCTAGTATTTGCGAGGATTAGAAATGGGAAACCACGATAACTACTTCAATTTACGCTGAACATTATCCGCTGCTTATCCTCTATCCACACAGTCATGCAAACTATATCCACGTGGCAAAAAATGTTGCGGATATCCGCATCTGCGCAGGGCTTTAGAAATAGCCTACATCAGGTGGGGAAGTAGAAAAGGACGAAGCTAATTGCAGGTTTTACAAGTGCGAGTGAGAGGCAAATACTACATCTAGTTCCATAGTGTATTTTAGGACAGAGACACAGTATTGTTCAGATTTTTTTTACCGTTTAAATTAGAAATTAATGTAATATTGACTACCGACTGGTCAAACCACTTCAAGTCCGGTGGTGAGCCGTGAGTGAAATATGGGACAGCATTACAGTGTCAAAGGACTTGACGGCCCATTTTATGTACAACAGTAATGTGTTTTCACCCTGAAATATACCGTGGAGAAGTAGTAAAACAAATTTGTGCAAGGAGAAACACAACAGGATATTGACTTTCTTAACATGGGCAGAGCTGCTTCCGTTCATAAAAATGGTGATCTCGTGGTGAGAGTCGCTGGATTGTTAAGTGAAACTGCTTCCTGATCGGCGCTTTGAGCATGTGCCATACACGCAGCCATTATTTCAGTCCATTTTCACGTCGCATAAAATAGCTAGCTCTAAATGTCTTGACACTACATATCAGGACCTTTTCTTTCTCTAATCGTGAAACCCTAAAGTTGCGTTGACATCTAGATCCGGTTTCACAGCCAGAGAGCTAAATCTTAGCTTAAATTTCGGGCTGGGCTTCAGTTGAGTTTTACAGTTCTCAACTTTGAGCTGGGCACGTCAATAAATTACGTGAAAGGGCACTTGGGGCTTTTCAGGACCCCACTAAGTTTACTTTAAAAAAAGAAGAATAAAAACTCAGCAATTTATCTAGGTTTATGCCGTGTCTTGTGTGGGGTTTCGCCTAGGAACACCAAGCTGGCTCATCAGCGGGCCCTTGGTGTCCGCGTCCGAACCCCCACAAAAGTAGCGAACTGTGCTCTACCTCCCTTCTTATGAAGCGCACGTGCACAGTTCGCTACTTTAGTGGGGGTTCGTGCGTGGAAACCAAGAGCCCGCTAATGAGACAGCCTGGTGTTCCTGGATGAAACACACACAAGGCACGGCATAAACCTAGATAAAATTGCTGAGTTTTAATTCACGGGCCGTGTAAGCCAATATACAATCTTTTTAAAAGAAGAATACTGTAGTTTTATATTTTTGCTATTTCACAATTTGGATTTGGAGCGTAATCCTACTGATCCAAACATTCCACTTTGGTATTCCTTTACTGACATTTTCATTCGTTAAAGTTAAGATATACCCACCGGTAATAACAACCGAGATCATTACATGCTTTTCGTAGGAAATAGCCCTTATTGTAAAGTGACTGGCATATGAATGCAGAACACAGTTCTACCCAATAATAAGTATATTATGAAAGAAACAGAAGTGGCACTACAGTCCATTAAGGGCCTTGACCTTCCAAGCGACCACTGCTCAGCCATTTGGTATACAGAGTGTGGGGAGACGCGTGGTCAGCCCGACAGGTCTCTTCGGCCGTTAGTCTTAGCTTTCTTGACTGGAGCGCTGCCTCTATGTCCAGACATGAGTAGTTGTCCTCACGAGGCTGAGTGACACCGCAACAGCCCTCCCATCAGTCTAAAATCCAACCACCTCGTGGTGCATTGGCTAGCATTCCTGGCTGTCACCTCTGAGGTTCGGATTCGATTCCTGGCTCTGTCAAGAAATGTAATCATGGTCTGAGGGCTGGAACGGGGTTCACTCAGCCCCGTGAAGCAGGATTGTGAAGAGATGGATTCGATTTTTATCTCAAACATCCTGGAAATGGTTTTCCATGGTTTTCCACTTCTGCTTCAGGCAAATGCCGGAATGACACCTAACTTAAAACCATGGCTGCCTCCTAGTCAATTCTCCGCCCCTATTACAAGTACACACAATAATACAGACATCACAATAACACAGGTTATCAGACAAATCCTACGCACACCCAAGTACATGGAGCTAACTGACCACGATGTCACAATCTCCTGTTGTTGTTGTTGTTTGAGTCTTCAGTCTTTTGACTGGCTTAATGCAGCTCTCCATGTCTCCCTGTCCTGAGCTAATCGTTTCATCTCTACACAGCTACCACACCCTACATCCGAGGCAATCTGTTTAACATATTCTGACCTTGGTCTACGCCTACAGTTCTTGTCCTCGACCCTTCCTCCCATAATTAAGCTTGCTATTCTTGAGTGTCTTAGTATGTATCCTACCAACCTATCTCTTCTCTTCATTAGCAGTCGCCAGAAGCATCTCTCCTCTCCCACTAGTCTTAATACCTCTTCGTTTGTAACCCTAACTACCCATCTGATCTTAATCATTCTCCCGTATCACCTCATTTCAAACGCTTCAATTCTCCTCTTTTCTGCTGCACCAATAGTCCAAGTATCACTTCCATAGAGTGCCACGCTCCAGACAAAGGCCTTCAAAACTGACCTCCTAATACCTAAATCTATATTCGATGTCAACAGATTCCTTTTCTGTAGAAATGATTTCCTTGCCTGAGCTAATCTACTTTTTATATCCTCTTTGCTTCGTCCATCACTGGTTATTTTGCTTCCAAGTAACAGAAGTCTTCTACTTCCTTTAGTTTTTCACCTGTCAATGTGATGTCCATAGAGGTTTCTGATTTATTTCGGCTGCATTCCAATAGTTTTGTTTTACATGTATTAAGTTAAATGAATCAACAACAAGAAACTATTTGCCAATAGAGTGTAACGAGCGCCTTTTCCTATTTTATTTTCTTCTTCTTATGATTATTATTACGGCAATCCCGTGATGTAGTGTCGCACGCGTGCCTCTTCTCTAGGAGGCCACGCGTTCCGTTCCCTGCTCCGCCAGAAATGTGAAATCTGACGAGAAGGCTGCAACGGATTGCACTCAGTCTTGCGAGGACAATTGATTGGGTGCTTGATATGTGAAGTAGCGCTCCATGGCCCAAAACCAAGGTGATGCGGAAGAGCGTGTCATCGCACCAGCCGTGCTTTCCCTATACTCCATAGACTATGAGCTGGACGGTAATCATCCTTGGATACGCGTGATTCACTGGGCGCAATCGCGTGGTTAGTTTATTATTAGAATATTCTTCTTCTTATTATTATTCTTCTTCTTATTAATATTATGCAAGACGCATGCGCGATTCTCTCCCTTTCCTATCTCTCCTTCCAGATGTGCTCTAATAGCTAGGGAATCACCTCTCATCAGGCATGCTGCAATTGCTTGCATGACTCATGCAGATAAGAAACCTTTAATGTGGACAGATAAGTGGAATCAGCATCGTTCGTGTTACTCATAAAATAGGGATGTCCAAATGTGTTTATTATTTGTATTTATATTTAAAAAAATGATAAAATTTCTGATTGTCAAAACATAATGAAAAAAATCGGTTCGTGCAACAGGATTAGAATTAAAGAATGAATCTCAAGGGAGCTTGTGCTCGCGAGCACATTCTGGCTCTTAAGACGAGAGAATCAAATTTCATTTATGAACATCAGATTGAGAACGTCTGTTCTAGACAATCGTGTCAACAGCCCGTAAATAACACAGGTATGCAAAATAAATATTTTTGAAAATTGTTTTAGTTTTGATAACTAAGTTTGATGTAGTTTTTGGCGCTGATTTCAGAAATGATATTGTTTTTTTTCTAACACGGTTTGTCTACAGAATGAGGTAAAACCTTTTAGGAAAAATCCTAAAGAGGCCATTTTTATATCGGTATTTTTATGTACAATGTTATTAAACCACATTAAACATATTTTAATCTTGAACATAGAGTAAGAATAGTTGATAAGGCTTTATTACAACACTATTACAAGTCTTTGTAGTAACGTTTTATTTTTCCTTCAAAACTTCTTTTTGTACTTTTACTGCTGTGGAGTTGAGGATTTTCTCCTTTAAACATCCAAATTAGTCAGTTATCATGTTAACGTCCCAGCGTCCTTGATATCTTCGTTATAATTTGTACGTATGTTAAAAAGAACCTCAAAAGTAAAAACTTCAATATGTGATTTGTGGGTAAACAAAGGGTGATGGAATTTCTTAAACTGTTATTTTTGTATTCAACACAAAAAATACCATAAGAATCACTATAACAATTTGAAATAATGTTTTTATCGGAGACCTGTGTAATACATTACTGCTTTTCCAAACCAGGAGGAAAGCGTGAACAACCTTTTGCTGCTAGCGGCTATAGTCTATAGAGCGTCTCTTCCTTAAAAGACAGTATGGAATTAAATGTACTCGTAGTATTTGCCTCTCACTTGCACTCCTATGTCCTGCAATTAGCTTCGTCCTCTTCCACCCCAGCGATGTTGCCATTTCCCAATAATTGAAAGTGACAAATCTAAGAAAATGTTTGCGTGGGCTTATAGAGAATTTCCCGCTCTTTATGACGATGTAAAAAAAATAAAAGCCATAAATAAAACACATGGCCCAATTTTCACAATTACGCGAATCTATATTTTTGCGTCCCGTCCAAGATGGCGTCGGTGAGTGAAGTGCGTGTGTTCTGGTCTCCTGTTTTGTGCTGTTTTATTATGTTATTCTTTCACGTAACTAGTTCTTTTCTTGTGAGTGGTAGTGATGTGAGGCTGTCCATGATTTGTGAAAAGAATTTTGAAGCTTCAGTAAACTGGAAGTGCTCCAATCGGAGTTTTAATTTTTGTGGTTTCTCTGCTGCTGGATTGTCGCCTGCCATGCTGCTAAAAGGAGCCAGCCCTTTAACTAGGAGAGGTACGGACACATCAACATCAACGGTGACCACAGTTTTTTCATGCTTCTTCTACTGTCAGGTGATGTAGAAATTAATCCTGGTCCGTGTTCGAACAGTTCTATGTCCATATACTTTCAGAACACTCAGAGCGTGGCCAACAAGCTGGACAAAATAGATTTGAGCAGCAGTGATTTTAATAACATGTCAATAATAGCCTTAAATGAGTCTTGGCTTTTTGACAGTTTTCTTGACTCAGAACTCGCCTTTTCTAGGACCCATGACATATTTAGGAGAGACAGGGCTGGGCGTGGGGGTGGTGTTGTAATTGCTACGCAGTCTCAGTTGCGTGCCAGGAGAAGAGCGGACTTAGAAAGTGAATGCGAGATTGTTTGGTTGGAAATCCAAGGAAGGTCTAGTGTGTTCGTGGGCTGTGTGTACCTACCCCCGCCTGCCTCCTTAAACCACCTGGAGCAGCTACATACCTCTTTCAGCAGGGTGCACGCCCAGTTGAAGGACAAGGATACCGTTATATTGTGTGGGGATTTCAACGTGCCAGACATCTCATGGGGACTGCAGGACGGGCCTTCTCTCGTACCTTCAAAACCAACTGAAAGTGCAGTGAACTCTATCTTCTGCGAGATAATTGAGGAATTCTCTCTGCATCAATTGAATCCACATCTCACCCGTGGAAAAAACTACCTCGATCTACTGTTTACTAATATTCCTAAAATCTCTCAGTCTGTAGAGTTAGAAAAACCGGGGTGGATTCCATCCGACTAGTGCTCTAATATGGAACATAGATTTTCATGACACTAGTTTATTTCAAAGACCACCTCGCAGGGAAATTTTTAACTGGAAGAAGGCAGACATGAACCACCTGAAATTTTTGCTGGATTATTGCCCCTGGTCCCTCCTTGATATCAGGAACGACATTAATGAGAATTGTGAGATATTTTATGATCTCTTGATGTCCGCAGTTCGAGAAGCAGTTCCTCGTGTGACGGTTAATCCCTACCGTTATCCACCTTGGTTTGATGCAGATGTAATCAGCGCACTACTCTCGAAAAATAGGGCTCATCGTCAATGGAAACGCTCTTCTTTGGAATGCCATAGAATTGAATTTGTGGTCAGGAGGACCGAATTCAAAGAAATTCAGCACCGAAAGTATGACGCCTACCTGGAAGACATAGACTCCAGTGTGAAATCTAATCCGAACAGACTATGGTCCTTCATTAAGCAGAGATCTAGGAACACCAGATTACCGGTATCGCTCGAGTACGATGGACGTACCAGTACTGATAAAAACTCTGCCTGTGAGCTGTTTTCTGAATATTTCGAAACCTTATTCCTTCCTGTAAATTCTATACCGCCACCCCTACCTGATCTGCTACCCTCCAGTAACGACAACGACAGCATTTCTTACTTCCATATTTCCGAAGACTGCATCAAGAATAAATTACATAATCTAACCTCTGGCAAGTCTCCCGGTCCTGATGCCATTCCTATAGAAATAATTAAATCTTTGTGCCACCAGCTATCTCGTCCACTTTATATTCTTTTCAACCAAGCCATCAGTGAAGGAGTGTTTCCGGATTACTGGAAATCAGTTCATATCACCCCAGTGTTAAATAAAGGCTCCAGGCAGAAAGTAGTTAATTACAGACCAGTATCACTAATGTTTATTTTCACACGAGTCTTTGAATCAATTGTTCGGGACGAAGTGTACGCCCACGTGTCACCATTCATCACTGAATTTCAGCACGGCTTCCTTCCTAGGCGATCCACTGCTACCAACCTAGCAGTCTTCTCTCATGATGTATCCACCTTTATGAATAACCGTGGTAGTGCTGATGTTATCTATACTGATTTCTCTTGGGCTTTCGACAGCGTACATCACAACCTACTGCTTCATAAAATTTCAAATTTTGGTATAACTGGTAATCTTTTACGTTTCTTCAAAAGTTACCTCTCAAATAGAACCCAATCAGTTATAATTAATAATAATAAGTCTAAATCTGTAAACGTTACTTCCGGTGTCCCTCAGGGTTCTGTATTGGGCCCTCTGCTCTTTATACTTTTTGTGAATGATATCCCTCGTATAATTCATAATTCTAGGTGCCTGATGTACGCTGACGACCTTAAACTGTATATGCCCATCAGTACTATAAATGACTGTGAGTTGTTGCAAGAAGACCTACACCAACTCAGTGAATGGTGTGAAACATGGAAACTGAAACTGAATACTGAAAAGTGTAAAGTTTTGTCAGTTTCATTGAAACGTAACCTCCTACCCAGGTTTAATTATTGTATTAATAATGAAACGCTAGGTAGAGTGTCAACCATTAAGGATTTAGGGGTGACAATCACAAGTAATTTCTCGTTCGATGAACATATTTCAAAAATATGTCGTGAAAGTTTCCGGATCCTGGGATTTTTAAAAATAAATTGTTTAAATTATTTTTCGGACATAACTCGATCCAAATTATTTAAGTCACTCATTCGGCCTAAATTGGAGTACTGTAGTGTGATCTGGAATCCTTTTCACAGTAATAAAATTGACGCCATCGAACGTGTGCAAAAGAGATTTGTCAAATGGCTCTGTTACAGGGGTGGACGATCGTACCATAGAGCTGAGTATGAGAGTTATTGCAACGTGTACGGTCTTCCTCCACTGAGCAGTCGGCGCACAGTGGGAGACGTGAGATTCCTGTGGAAACTGGTAAATGGTGGAATTGACTCTAATCAGTTGCTAGCTGACTTGGGTTTTCACGTCCCTCAGAGAACCACCAGACGGAAGCACACGTTCGATGGGGGCAGATCGAGAATTAATGTACATAAAAATTCATGTCTGATCCGGTTGCAGTCAACATACAGCTTGATGGAGAGTAAAAGTGCTACTGATATTCACTTCGACTCTCTATCAACTGTTATGAGAAACATCTCAAGTGGGCTGTAAAATAGTGTGTGCATTTTGTGTTTTTTCTATTTGCGTTTATTGATTGATTGATTGATTGAACATGTGGTTGAATGAATGGTTGGTTGATTTTTTGATTGAATGTACGAGCGACTGAAGTAACGTATTTTTTGTTTGCTGTTATCTAGATCCTCGAATGTCACTCTTATATTACTTTTTTTTCCCAGTTTCTGAACTTTTTCTTCTATCTTTCATTTTATGTTTTTGCCTTTTTCCGTTTACTGTAGATAGTTTTGTTTTTTCTGTAATTATTTCAATGTTTCTTGTACATAGGGATTGTATGAATGAATGCTTGAGATAGGATGTTTGAGTGCGTGTCTGTATGGTTGTGGTTGTTGATTTATAATAGACTAGTGTATTTCTTATTTTGTTCGTGTTTGCTGTTATTGTTTTGTTTATACTTGTAAATTTTATTGTTAATTATTATATTGTCACTAGTGGATTCTATCTGTCAGACAATAAAGAATACATACATACAAAACTTATCACACCATAGATAATGAACTAATGATCGCAACAGATCAAGAATTTATTTTTAGATTGCCTGATGTTGGTAGAAGATACCCTACTTCTCAGGGCAGTAATTATTTTCATAATAAGAAAGTTATGATTTTTTTTCTTAAATGTTACTTGAAAAATCTGGGATGGTGTCTCAAAAGTTAGCTAGCGAGAAACGTTTTTGCTGTTGACTTTACGTTGGTGACTAAGCGAGAAGAAATGTTCATTAATGTCTGAAATAGTTTTTAAAACAAACCAGAGTTCGATATCAGATAGCATTCATAAGTTATAGCACTTTGCGTACTCCTCCCGCCCAGCGCTGACGCACCGAAAGTTTGTTTACTAATGTGACCCGTAGGCTATCTCCCCGACTGCGTTTGAAGGAGGGTAGGTGATGGTGTGAAGTTAAACTGTGAACTGAAGTGGAGCTTGAATGTGTTCTTTATACATTGTCCGCCTCGTTGCGTAGTGACTAGCATTCTTGGCTGTCACTGTGCTGTCACCGTGGAGGCCTGGGTTTGAATCCCGGCTCTGCCAAGAAATGTAATTCTGGTCTAAGGGCTGTTACGGGGTGTACTCAACTTCATGAGACAAAACTGAGAAGAGGCGGGTTCGATTCCTACCTCAGCCATCCTAGAAGTGGTTTCCGTAGTTTGCCTTTGTTCGTCCCGGGAATTAACAAGGGTTCGTTAATGGTGCAGAGTTAACGTTTCTGTGCCAAAAGAACACGGTAGACACCCACGACAAGATGAGAGGTGAAGTATATGAAAAGTGGTTCGCTGAGCAATTGTTGCTCAATGTTCCCGAAGGATCTAGCCTAGTAATAGACAATGTAGGCTATCACAGCAGTGGAATATGATCTTTGCTTGCCACCATACCACACCACCATACCACAGTGAACTTAATTTCATCGAAATGGTATGGGCGCAAGTGAAGAGCTATATAAAATTGAACAACGTCTCATTCAAGAAACAAGAAATGAATAATTTAATTTCGGCTGCATACCACCACTTGACCACACAAAATTGGGTAAATAACTTGGACCACAATATATATTATTGTTATTATTATAGTATTGATGTGTAACATCTTTCCGCTCGGTTGCTGGATAGATTTGTGGGAGTGATTTTGAAAAATGGGGCGAAAGTGGATCGGAACGATCGAGCTGGCAGTGGTGGATCGAACGGAAGTATGCACTGCCCGCTCGATCGATCGAACGGAAGTGTACTAGCTGGCAGTGGTGGAAAACGGAAGTATGCACTGTCCGCTCGATCAATCGAACGGAAGTGTATTAGCTGGCAGTGGTGGAAAACGGAAGTATGCACTGCCCCCTCGATCGATCGAACGGAAGTGTACTAGCTGGCAGTGGTGGAACGAACGGAAGTATAAGATGCACTGCCAACTCGATCGATCGATCCAGCGGGCAGTGGTAAGACACAGCTGGCAGTGGTACGAGAAACAATGAGCGCGCGGTGTCAGATATTGATACCCATGAGGTACTCTCGGCCATGTGGAATGTATAGACCACTGCCAGCTGGATCGCATCCCTCCTGGCTGCTTTAGACTGCCTGCCCATTCAACGCTCAGAGGCGTACAAGGTAGGTTGCAGCACCAACCTACTGTGATCACCGCGGCGTTTTCACTGCCAGCTTCATCGCGTCCCTTCTGGCTGCTTTAAACTGCCTGCCCATTCAACACTTGGAGGCGTACAAGATAGGCCTATATATTAATTGCAGATTTCATTTCTGATTTACAAAAGAGCACGCAGCAGTATGGCATTCTAAAATACAAAACACAACTTTGCGGAAAACAAACAACAAACGGTTGAACATCGTAATTCAGCGAGGCTCCAAAGCCTTTCACACTCAAAAGCAATGGCTTCTTACCAAGGAAGTCAGACCGTACCAAACCTTACCGACAGTTCTACCCACAATATGCCCAAGAAATCCCAGAAAAAGGTATGCTTTTGCAATACAGTTAACACCGAATAAAGAATAGGCTATTATTATTGACGCCATTAACATCAATACAAAACAAATATCTGCAACAGTGACTTGAAAAAATGGCGATCACAGCGGGTTGGTGCTGCTCTTAGCGTCTATATTTGGGAACGAGGTTGTACGCATAAACCAATGCTGTAATCGTTGAATGGGCAGGCAGTCTAAAGCAGCCAGGAAGGATGCGATCCAGCTGGCAGTAATATAGACATACTGAACGGAAAACGCTCATGCGAACTCGGGGGTCAAGTAATTGAAACAAATGACATGGTACATGTTCTAAGTCTTCGTATCAGTATTTAAATGGTAAAATGCCTTAATATCAAACATTGTAAGTAGTCGGCATTGCCGCTATTATGTTTCTGCACAATGGCTATTCAAATATTAACCCACATAACGGTAATGCAGTCATCAATATAATATAATCGTTGTGGGTATACTAGAATTGAGCAAGCCTTCTTGAACTATTACTGAATACATTCTCTTTACTCGCAAGAGGACCTATTCATAAGGCATTTTAAACTCAATTTCACGCAGGAACATTATCGAAACAAGCAAAATATAAATGAAACTTAATTCCGTAATGCAGTATTATTGGAACGTGGAAATAAGTCACCATCTTGTGCACTAAATTTGCGTAGTCGAAATAGCCGTGGGGTTAGTGCTTATGACTGTGAATCTAGAGATCTTGGGTTCGAATCCCGGACGGGGTAGATATTTTTGCTGCCAGATTATCATTTTAAACGATATTTATCATATCAATATGACTCATTTTAACAGAATCCATATGAAATTACGTGTTGGTGTGTGAATGAACAGGACCTGTTAATAAGGAATTTAAGGTTATGAGCTGTGTCGCATCTATTAATCTATTCTAGTTGATCCATATCGTATTCTTTATTTAGGCTAGTGCTGGTGGAAGCTACAAATCATCTAATAAAATGAGTTCCGTATTATAAACTACAATATCTGTAAAACACTCCCTTTTACAATAGATTAATATTTGTGCCAATAATAGTATAAAATACCGGTGTATCAACAATTGCACGTGAGGTTTCTCCTATGTCAGATGTTACACATCATATGCGACTACTGTAAGGCTCGTAATTTTTATTATTATTATATGTCATATTATAAATCATTATAACCGATGATATTCGAGAAAATATAATATTATAACATGTTATAATATTAAATTATTATATTCATGAATAATTGAATACCTGTAATAGAAAATTATAAATTATTATAATGTGTGCATTAAAATCGCGCTCTGAGCTTCGGTGTATCATAATCTAAATATTGTACCGTCTTTCGCTTCAAGGCAAGAGGTACAGTTATATACAACAAACAAATATTTTAGAAATTTCCTGAGTTTTGCGTAATAGCACGCCTGTAAACGAGTTATGTTACATCATGTGACCGGCCTTGCAGAACTTTATATATGCAGCAGATCTGACATCAGCGCGCTCCATTTAATGCGTACTGTCTTTTAAGGTAGAGACGCTCTATATATCCCCCATTACAGCAATTATATAATCTTAAGTTGTACAAGGTCAACTTGTTGAGACTTGATTTATGGACTGCCATTGCAGCTACTCATCAAGGAGTCTCTTCTCTTTCTTTTTGCAAAGAGAAGTGGTAGTGTCGTCTTATTACGCTTCACCGCATAATTTAGCACGCGCATCTATCAACATTTGGTCAAGCAGCTTCAAGTATTTATCTTTGCGCCTCAGATTATCGTGGGATCAACTCAGTAGATGACTTCTATTTGGAAACTGAAACAACCGCTATCTTAGATAGGCCTATTGAAATACCACTTTATTTATCTATTTTTTTAAACATCTATTTGGAGCCTCCGTGGCTTAGGCGGCAGCACGCCGGCCTCTCACCGCTGGGACCGTGGTTCAAATCCCGGTCACTCCATGTGAGATTTGTGCTGGACAAAGCAGAGGCAGACAGGTTTTTCTCCGGGTACTCCGGTTTTCCCTGTCAAAATTTCATTCCAGCAACACTCTCCACTATCATTTCATTTCATCTGTCATTCATTTAATCATTGCCCCAGGGGAGTGCGACAGGCTTCGGCAGCCGGCACAGTTCATATCCTCGCCGCTGGATGGGGGCTTCATTCATTCCATTCCCTGACCCGGTCGGTCGACTGGAAGCAGGCTGTGGATTTTCATCTATCTTCCTATTTATCTATTTATTTATCTATCTATCGAATTATCTATCTTTCTCTCTATTTATCTATTTATCTCTATATTTATCTATGTATACATCTCTATTTATCTATATTTCTATTTATATAATTATATATCTATCTCTCGATTTATCTATCTATATATCTTTCTATCCGATTATCTATCTATTTATATATCTTTCTATTTATCTATATATCTATATCTCAATTTATCTATCTATATCTCAATTTATCTCTCTAATTGTCTATTTATATATTTATCTATGAACTGTATTTATCTGTTTATCTCTCTATTTATTCATATATGTATGTATTTATCTATTTATCTATGTATTTATTTATCTATCTATTTATATATCTCTCTATTTCTCTCTCTCTCTCTCTCTCTCTATATATATATATATATGCATCTCTCTATCTTTCTATTTATCTATATATCTATCTATATTTCTATCCGATCATCTACGGTATCTATTTATCTATCTATGTATCTATCTTTCCATTTATCCGTGTATCTCTCTATTTACCTATCTATTTATCTATATATCTATTTTATTTTAAAAAATAAAAATAAAATAAAATCTATATATCTATCTATATCTCTATTTATCTATCTATCCATCTCTCTATTCATCTATCTATCTATCTATCTATCTATCTATCTTTCTAATCCCTATATCCCTATATCTAATATATAAAAGTGAAAGTCTGTATGTATGTATGTATGTATGTATGTATGTATGTATGTATGTATGTGGGTTGGTTCCGTATACAAATCTCCACCGTTCCACCAATCTCAACCATATTTTGCATACACATAGTTTAGGACCCAGAAGGAACCACTGGCTACATGAATTTTCGATAGTCTTTCTCATTCTTCTGATTTCGTCCTTTTTGCACTCGAGCAAAGGCAAATAAAGTCAGAAAATATACTGATAAAATAATGACAAGGCCGGCCATCTCCATGGCAACACTAGCTCAAGACGGGGCCACCAAGTTTCTATCTATCTCGGTGAGAGGCCATGCTACACCCACTGCCAGCTAGATCACATCCCTCCAAGCTGCTTTAAACTGCCTGTCCATTTAGCACAAGATAGGTTGCAGCGTCAACCCACTGTGATCGCCGCGGCATTTTCACTGCCAGCTGGATCGCATCCCTCCTGGCTGCTTTAAACTGCCTTCCCATTCAACACTCAGACGCGTACTGGATATACTGTATATTAATTCACCACTAGGTTGCAGCGTCAACCTTCCGCGGCTTTTTAAGGGGACGATACCTGAAACGAAGGGTTTTTAATTTTGAAGGCTTAATATCGAGATCGAAAAAACGCGAAAACATGGCACTAAGTTAGTTCTTTTGTTATTCAATCAGCATAAAGTATATGCTATTAATTCAGACACATACTTACAAGCAAATTTTCAGTATAAAGGAAATAAAAAAAAATACAAAACCAAGGGTTTTTAAGTTTTGAGGCTTAATATCGAGATTGAAAAAACGTGAAAACATGGCACTAAGTTAGTTCTTTTGTTATTCAATCAGCATAAAGAATATGATATTTATCATTAGACATTCACGGCCCGTGACACTATCGATATGTAGAATTTTGGGCTTATGCCGTGTTCTATTTAATCAAACTCGACGAGTTTCGAAAGAAACCATGTTTGTCTTTATCAGGAATAAATGGAAATACGACTAAATTGTTGCTAAGAGAAAGCAACAAAGAAACTAAAAAAAGGTGCCTTAAGATGGACGCCATTATAGCCCCATGTTAGGGACAACGAAAAGCAGCAGTGGGTATCTACAGAGGTCCCTGTACTTGTGGCAAGGCTTATATCGGGCAGACTTCGAGAACGATATGTACTCGCATTAAGGAACATAATAGATGTATCAGGCTCATTCAACCTGATAAATCAGCTGTTGCTGATCATGCTTTAACACCTGGCCATGATGTCATGTTCCAAGGAGTGGATGTTCTTGCCCGTATAAAGCAATATCGTCCCAGAATCATCAGGGAGGCGGTTGAAATACGTAAACACCCAGATAATTTCAACCGCGACACCGGCTACATTCTCAGTGTGTCCTGGCTACCTATTATCAGAACCCTCAGAAAGTAATACACTGCTGCTTTTCGTTGTCCCTAGCATGGGGCTAAAATGGCGTCCATCTTAGGGCACCTTTATTAGTTTCTTTGTTGCTTTCTCTTAGCAACAATTTAGTCGTATTTCAGTTTATTCCTGATGAAGAAAGACATGGTTTCTTTCGAAACGAGTCGAGTTTGATTAAATAAAACACGGCATAAGCTCAACATTGTAATCTATCAATTCTTGCCACAAGATGGCTTCACCCAGAGAAGCCATTTGTAACTTTGAAGATACAAAAATTAAATAAAAATGAATATTCTGCCTCATAAATGGCCTTTCTTTAAAATTTAAACAAACTGACATAATTAGTACTGTAATTGAACAAATCCACCTTATCGAAACTCTTCTCATCTCCGGGCGTGTGCAGATATTCTGAAAGGACTGGCTCGTACATAGGCCTTACCAAAACCTCCTATAAATTAATAAAGATGAAGGAAGGTTTACATGCATCTAACTAAAAAGAAACTATCCAATTTAAATTTACTTTATATTCTGAAGCTGCATCATGCAAGAAATTGATTAATATAAGAAAAAGAGTGACACACAAGAAATGCAATTAAAACTATATAATATAATATAATAATAATAATAATAATAATATTTAGGCCTTTAAAGATTTATTATTTGTTTTTCACATTACCGGTAATGCCGTCGTCTGCCCAATATGTCCATTTCATCACCACTTTGAAGCTGGTCAGCCATGCCATTATGGTTTACCGCCATGAAGGTCTTCTTCAACTTAGCACAGTTATCTTGATGGGTATTAGCCCTACTATGATTGTGGCATTACAGCCAGAACCCAATCACGTGGTACCCTCCATACTAAAACAAATCGGAGTCTTCAAGCTTTTTTCTTTCCGTATAAACACGAACCACTCCTCAAGAGAGACGGCACCCTCCACAACTCAACCAGTCATCTCAAAGTCCAGAGAGACAATGCCTTCCGCAGTGCATCCAGTAGCTTGCTACCACACGTCTGAAACCCACAGCTCCTTCCAGGAAGTCTTATTGTCATACGCCTGCTTGTCCATTCCACTCCTAGCAAGGCCCCCTGGCTGCTTCCTCCTCACCCTCCCCGGGGTAAGCGAGCATACCTGCTCGAGACAATAGCGTCCATAAATGCTGCCTCCTGTACGTGTGACCAAAACATGAACCTGACTCCTGGTTCAGTGGTCCGAACAATATTAATAAACTTTCTTAGACAACATACGATTAGAGCTAGCTTCAGAATCTCGTCAATAGTGACCTAAAATACATTGAATAATTAATAATAAAAAGTATTCGTATATGATAATAGTAATAATAATAATAATGACACTGCGTCTACTGCAGACGTGTCCAATGCAATTGAACACGTTGCCAACACGATAACATGATATAAAGAAATAATAAACCCACTAGCCTACATTAAAACTGTCATGGGGGACTCATAAAATATAGGTTACAGAACGCCCCCTTGCTTTTCATTCATTTGGTCCTATACCATAGAATAAAAAGCAATCCTTTTAGGCATGACTTCCCTTCCAAAATCCTAACTCCTTCCTTCCACAAATATATACACAACCAACAGGGCTACTAGGATATGTACATCCTCAGATTGGAAATATTGTAAATCCCTAGCACCCTTCCGTCCTTTGTAAGGAGCTCGTACGCACAGGCCCCTAATTTCCGTGCAATTTCATACGGTCCTTCATACAAATGAAAAAATTTACTCACCAATTTCTGGTCTGCGGACGAGACATGAGGCACCCTCAAAAGCACAAGGTCACCTACATCTAACTTATCTCCTGCCCGCTTCCCTTGCTGCTTCTGCCGTTTCTTACTGGCCTTACATAAATGTTCCCCAGCTAACCTGATACTTAAATCTCTGGGTACGGCCTCCCCTGTCCTCAAACCCAAAATCATGGCAAGTTCGCTGACAGGCTTCCTGCCCAGCTGGACTTCTATGGGAGTGCGACCCGTGCTCTCGTGTTTAGTTACATTGAGCCAACGCTCAACGTCCTCAAGCATCGAAAACCAGGCATTATGTCGCTCACTCACATAAGTCCTAAACATGCGCCCTAGTTCTCTCATTACTCTCTCAGACATGTTTCCTTGGGGATACCTAATAGAGGAATACGTACACTGTATTCCCAGTTCACTCAACTTGGTCCTCCATATCTTCGAGGTGAACTGAGAACCGTGGTCTGAGAGTATTCGGAGTGGCTTACCAAACTCCGGAACATATTTCCCCAGTATGCAATTTACACAACCCCTCCCCGTGGCCTGTCTTAGAGGATAGAGCTTAACATACTTGGAAAAGGCATCAACAACGACAAACACATATTGGTAGCCATACTGAGACTTCACCAACGGCCCATAGAGGTCAACACACACCAACTCACCTGGTTTCTGAGTTAAAACAGCCTGCCTTGGCCCTTCTAAATACCTTGTGGGGTGCTTGCACTTCTGACACAACTCACATGTTGCTAGGGTTTTTCTGACTTCCCTGCCCATGTTTTTCCAGAAGAAGTTCTCCTGAATAGCACCCAACACCTTCTCTGCACCATAGTGGCCTAACTCCTTATGATAAAACCTGATAATATCATACCTCAAAGACTTAGGAACCCACACGCACCATCTCTCGCCAAAGCATTTCCTAGTTAGCAAGTCGTTAAAAAGCCTGAATTCCTTATTACCCCTCTTAGCAATGCTCATATGTTCCATTTCCTCGAGTTCCCGATAAATGTCCAGAATCTCCTCGTCCTTGCATTGTTCCTCTCTCATTTTACCCAACTTTAACCTCTCCCCGTCCCTATCTGAAATCCTAGTTACACAGACCAAAATTCCTTCCTCTCTCCTAGCTTCAACTCCCTCCCCAGCAATTTCCGGGTGGCGACTCACAAAATCCGCGAATGCGTTTTCTGACCCTTTTACATGAAATATATCAAAATCGTACTCTTGGATCGCCAATATCCACCTAGAAAGCCGGTTCGAGGTTATCCTACATGTCCTAAGAAACGTAAGTGCGTTATGGTCTGTATAGATTAGGAATTTCCGGCCAAGCACATAGGTCCGGAACTTGCCCAGCGAATACATAATGGCTAGCAATTCCTTCTCACTAGTAGTGTATCTTTTCTCCGCGGAATTTAGACCTCTACTAGCGAGTGACACGATGCCTAGATTACCATCCCCATCCTTCTTAATCACTACTACCAACGGATTGACATACTGGCTCCTACTGAATTCGATCACCTCATCGTTTAGCATCTGCGAAATGACATCATCTACTGCTTTGACATGGGCGTGTGGTATCGGGTATCTAACACCATTAAAACTAGACCTATCGGTGATCTCGAAACTATGCTCGTAAACATGTGTCCTACCAGGTTTGTCAGAGAACACCTCACTGTGCTCTCTCAAGACTTCTAACAACTGAGCCTTCTGCTCTACCTCCAACATGGTATCTTCCACAACACTTGAAAATTCGCCTTCACGCTCCTCTTCCACTACCATACTACAACTTTGAATATCCTCTGATACCATGTCGCTACTAACCTCACTGACTTCTTCCTCTTCATTTAAAACCTGGACACACACTGATATACTCACAAAGGTTCCCGAGTCCACCTGATAACTCAGACTAATCGTATCAAAATTCTCACCCCACTTGAATCTCACCTTAGATTCGCCATAATCAAGCTTACACATCTGACTGCTTAGCCAATCCGCACCCAATATGACAGGATACACTAACTTCGCGACCACTAGAAAACTCTGACGACCACATTTCTCATCAATGTACATAGGTGCGACAACCTGTCTACGCACTCTCTGTGACTTAGTCCCAACAGCAGACAATATAAATATATTGGACACAGGAATCTCCTCTATGGCTTCTCCTTTACTCTTAACCTCATCATAAAAGCCTGCCTTAATGCAAGAACACATGCTCCCTGAGTCCAATAAGGCATCGACGACTTGACCCCATATCTTCACCTTAATCACAGGACTGATCAACGTAGGCTCACATCTCTCCTGCATAACCTCAACCTGGTCATCTAACAATTCCTTTCTAACATCAAGGTCGTATTCTATCTTCTTCAACACATGAACTGGAATACTGGGATGGGACCCTCTATCTGACCGTCTTAAAGAGCCCTGTTCCCGTTTAAATTACTCGGCTGAGCTGACTGTCTCTCTTCTTCACGCCCCCTATTCTCTAACTGCCTTTGTTCCTCAGGTCCCCGATTTTCTGCCTGCCTCTGTTCTCCGCGCCCCCTATTCCGAAAATTCCCTTGGTCACCCCTATCCCTATTTACAAAATTTCCTCTATCATTCCTCACAAAGTTACCTGGCCTATCAATATTCCTACGCTCATAATGCCTATTCCCTTCCTCCTGATACCCCTGATCGTAATTTCCTTCCCTTCCCTGTTCTTGCCTTTTGCCTCCCATTCTACCCAAAGTATCAAACCTTTCTAACACACGTTCCATGTCCTTAATCGTATTTACATCCTGCATGACTACGGCCATCTTCACCTCATCAGAAAAATGACGGGCCATACGCCTAACAATATCACCTTCAGAAGAACTAGTGTCTAAATTCTGACTGATAAGGACATGTGTGAGGAAATACTCCGTCATGCTCACCCCCTGATTCGACTGATACCTCCCAAAAGAAATCTTGTCTCTTTCTCTTCCTTTAGTCTGTTCGTTCCAGAACTTTCCCTCAAACTTCTGCCTAAAATCTTCTAACCCCTGAAAACCTCCCCTAAAAACTTGATACCAAGATTTAGCCTCCCCCACAAAAGCTAATGATATGATTTCCTCAACAATATCCCAGTCTAAAGTCCCATCTTCTAACCCTTTCGAAAACCTCTTCTGAACAACTTTAACAAACTCCACAGGGTTAAACTGCCTTCCACTAAATTTAGGTAAGTCAGATTCCCGATAGAAGTTACTATGTCCTACCGAGTGATTACAATTTTCCTTATTTGACTTGGCCTGATTCAGCTCTCTTCTTAATTTCAAATTTTCGCTCTCATTAAAGGATTTCAGTTCACTAATCTCCTTTTTTACGCTCTTATCTACCATCGTTACTCTGGCTGAAGACACCGCTAGCTCCTGTTCCAAAAACACCTGCTTATTTCTAATCTCAGTTATATCCTTCATCTCTTCCTCTACAACTATCAACCTCTCACTAACTTCTTTCGTGACAATGGCTACCTCATTACTCACCTCGCCTATCTGCTTATCAACAGTATCCATAATGCCCTGCCTCTGTAAGCTCATCTTCTTCTCAACTTGCTCGAATCTTTTATCTACCATCTCAATTCTACTGGCAATTTCCTGACGAATTTCCTTATAGCCTTTACTCATACTTTCTACAATCTTATTAATTTTGCTCTCTAAATCCGTACTTTGAATGTCTATCTTAGTACTAAATTCACTGCTTTGATTATTAATTTGAGTACTTAAATCACTACTCTGAGTATCCATTTTATTACTTAAATCACTTAGTTTACTACTGAATTTAGACATCATCTGCTCCATTAACTTGATCATCTGTGAGTTTTCCCCCAGCCCTACATTTTCCTCGTCACTATTCACTCCCATTCCTAACTCCTTGCTAGTTGCAACATCATCTTTCTCAGCCCCCTCACGTCCCTCCAACGTACCAGAAATCACATCCTTATCTGCCATTTTACTAAGAACTACTCTCGAATTTGTGGAATCTGACCGCTTATTGGTCTGCCTGTTTGACTGACTCCTGCCTCTTCTAGAATGACCAAGAGTGCTTCTGTCAACACTTCTAGATCTCAACTTTAATAAATCAGGCTCACTCTTATTACTTAGCATACCCTCCAAAATCACTGAACATATATACCCTTCCTAAAATACCCGATCAGATTTCACAAATTACCTGTGCGTACTGCCATACTATGCACCAGCCAGCCTTATTCACACTCCATAGTTGGGCGCCATTTGTAATCTATCAATTCTTGCCACAAGATGGCTTCACCCAGAGAAGCCATTTGTAACTTTGAAGATACAAAAATTAAATAAAAATGAATATTCTGCCTCATAAATGGCCTTTCTTTAAAATTTAAACAAACTGACATAATTAGTACTGTAATTGAACAAATCCACCTTATCGAAACTCTTCTCATCTCCGGGCGTGTGCAGATATTCTGAAAGGACTGGCTCGTACATAGGCCTTACCAAAACCTCCTATAAATTAATAAAGATGAAGGAAGGTTTACATGCATCTAACTAAAAAGAAACTATCCAATTTAAATTTACTTTATATTCTGAAGCTGCATCATGCAAGAAATTGATTAATATAAGAAAAAGAGTGACACACAAGAAATGCAATTAAAACTATATAATATAATATAATAATAATAATAATAATATTTAGGCCTTTAAAGATTTATTATTTGTTTTTCACATTACCGGTAATGCCGTCGTCTGCCCAATATGTCCATTTCATCACCACTTTGAAGCTGGTCAGCCATGCCATTATGGTTTACCGCCATGAAGGTCTTCTTCAACTTAGCACAGTTATCTTGATGGGTATTAGCCCTACTATGATTGTGGCATTACAGCCAGAACCCAATCACGTGGTACCCTCCATACTAAAACAAATCGGAGTCTTCAAGCTTTTTTCTTTCCGTATAAACACGAACCACTCCTCAAGAGAGACGGCACCCTCCACAACTCAACCAGTCATCTCAAAGTCCAGAGAGACAATGCCTTCCGCAGTGCATCCAGTAGCTTGCTACCACACGTCTGAAACCCACAGCTCCTTCCAGGAAGTCTTATTGTCATACGCCTGCTTGTCCATTCCACTCCTAGCAAGGCCCCCTGGCTGCTTCCTCCTCACCCTCCCCGGGGTAAGCGAGCATACCTGCTCGAGACAATAGCGTCCATAAATGCTGCCTCCTGTACGTGTGACCAAAACATGAACCTGACTCCTGGTTCAGTGGTCCGAACAATATTAATAAACTTTCTTAGACAACATACGATTAGAGCTAGCTTCAGAATCTCGTCAATAGTGACCTAAAATACATTGAATAATTAATAATAAAAAGTATTCGTATATGATAATAGTAATAATAATAATAATAATGACACTGCGTCTACTGCAGACGTGTCCAATGCAATTGAACACGTTGCCAACACGATAACATGATATAAAGAAATAATAAACCCACTAGCCTACATTAAAACTGTCATGGGGGACTCATAAAATATAGGTTACAACATTCTACATTATGGACAATATGATATTTATTTATTATTTATCGTGTGGCTAGCAGCTAGATGAGTTACAATATAAGTAAATCATATGTACAGTATATAAATCACAAGAACATAGGTTGCGTTCGCATTCACAAGCTTTTCGTTGTCCCTAACATGGGGCTATAATGGCGTCCATCTTAGGGCACCTTTTTTAGTTTCTTTGTTGCTTTCCCTTAGCAACAATTTAGTCGTATTTCCGTTTATTCCCGACGAAGAAAGACATGGTTTCTTTCGAAACGCGTCGAGTTTGATTAAATAAAACACGGCTTAAGCTCAAAATTGTACACTATGGATAATATGATATTTATTTATTATTTAACGTATGGCTAGCAACTAGATGAATTACAATATAATAAATGTATATATAAATAAGTAAATCATATGTACAATATATAAATCACAAGAACATAGGTTGCGTTCGCATTCACAACGAGATGTCCAGTTGTTGACGCCAGTCCAGAAAGGGAGATGCAGCAGAAATAACATCTTGAGGTGATCCAGCATACTTCCCTCATCGGCCATTATTGAATAATATGCTCTAGGGTTTGAAGAGGAGCTCCGCAGTCACAGGCAGGAGAATTATGAAGTCCCCATTTATGTAGCATGGCGTTACATCTGGCGTGACATGTTCTTAGGCGATTTAACTTTACCCACTGGTTAAATCCCGGAAGTCTTATAGTAGGATCTAGAATACCTTGGTGTCTCACAGGAGCAGACTTCCAGTTTTGGCGCCATTGTTCCGTGCAATTAATGTCAGGTATGTTATGCCATATTGGGTTCCTTGATCTAAGACAAGTGGAGGAAAGATCATTAAGGACTTCATGAATTGGGAGATCCTGTAGGTGATTTTGTTGATGTACCTTTCTCCACTCACGTACTGTTGCTTCCTGTCGTCTTAGGTCTGGAGGTGATATGATACTGATAGTGTTTAACCAGAGATTTGGGGGTGGATCTCAGTGTACCTGTTATGACCCTCATACTTTCATTCAGATGAGCATCGATCTTTTTAGTATGAGCACTACGGTGCCGCACTGGGGCACAATACTCTGCTACAGGATAAACCATGGAGAGGGCAGTCGTGCGTAGTGAATTTGCATCAGCACCCCATGATGTGCCAGCCAATTTCTTCGTGATATTGTTCCGCGATTTGAGTTTTTGGCCTGTGTATTCCAAGTGTTTCTTGAAGGTTAAGGAACGGTCCAAGGTGATGCCAGATACTTAGGGCTGAAATTGTGCTTAACTCTTTGCTGGCAGAAGGTCACTTTCAGCTGTTGGTGGGCAATGCGATTGCAAACATGATATTAATTTAGACACATACTTACGGGCAAATTTTCAATTTAAAGGAAAGCGAAACATACATGGAGGTGGAGGTGATTGTTTTCAAGGGGCGAAATGTCTAGCTCATTTTCCCGTAATTATACGGTAGGGATGATTAAAAAAATACAACTACTTCCAAATAATTTAAATTTAACTTACATACTAGACGATATGAAAAGAAAAGAATAAGGGAAATAAAAGACAGGGAATAGAAATGCCTCCGGCCGCCGAAGAAAGGGATGTTGATTAATTTAGGGGCTTTGGAACATCGTGTTCATGTAGCCCCGTGTTCTTGGCGGTGTGTTGAATTTGTGGGATAACCCGTCTTATTGTGATGGCTGTATTAGTGTGTATTTATAAGTCCAGTGAATTGTCCGATAGTAACTCATGAAATGAGATTCCTCGGCATTCAAACTTGACCTGTTCTGATTTACAAAAGCACACACATCAATACGCCATCAAAAAATATAAAACACGACTTCACCGTTAACATCAATACAAAACAAATGTCTGTAACAGTGACCTGAAAAAGCTGCGAACACAGCGCCTATATTTGGAAACGAGGTTGTACGCATAAACCAATACTGTAATATTGTTTAATGGGCAGGCAGTTTAAAGCAGCCAGGAGGGATGCAATCCAGCAGGCAGTGGCCACACCATTTATTATCTAAAGTACGATAAAAACATTAGAAATCTGAACGCAATAAAAATCTGAAACCGTATCTCTTTTATTAACAGGGGTCGTAATAGGGAAATTAAATTTAAAATTTAAAAAAGAAATACATTGGCAAACCCTGCATTCGACATACTATTGCTGATTGTTCTTAAAGTAGCATTATTTTCTTTGTGATTAGATTTTGGATGATAAGGACCAAACAGTAGCTACGCCGGTAGTAACACAATTTGCCACTAGGACCGATGTGGCGGTGGTAACACAGAATGACACCAGGGACCGCAATGGACAGAGACAATCCAAAGATATTAGTGTTGACCAAAGAGGATATAAATAGTGTTGACTAAGGCTAGCGCTAGCCATGACAACACTTGGGTTATTGACAAACGAGTGCTGTTCTTTGTACATATATCTGATCTATTATTTCTTCAAATAAAAAGGGTGTTCATCCCACATTTTGCTGATTTCCTATGTCTTAGCCTTTTTAGTGCTTACTGACGAATGATATTATGTAATGGTGTAGTTATCACGAATTCTCTGAACTCCGCTATAGCATTTTAGTGATCATTACGGTATGGATTTAGAGAATATATTTCTTATCTTACGAAATATTTTAGGGGCTAAAGAAGCCCAATGTGTTCTCAATCAATGCATCGTATTTAACATTAAACTGGGATTATACGTTGTTGCGTCTACTTTAACTAGGTGAGGTAGGTTGGATGGCTCCTCTGTTTGTTTAGGGGCTGCGACAACGCGGTCATGCAGCCCCGTGCACTTTGGATGTGTGTAGAATCTGCCTGATAACCAGTGCTAATTGTGATGGCTGTGTTATTGTGTGTTATATGTAATTCAGGTAAGGACTACAGATAGTCAGTTTTAAGTAGTTCCTACTTTTGCTACCAAATGCTACTGTCAACGACACCTAGCTGCAAACTTGGTTAAAAGGTACCACCGCTACCACAACCTGACGGTGAACGTTGGAACTTAATAGCGTTACTCAAATTTAAACTACAAATGTTACCTTCACACGAGTGTAGTTAATGGAAGGTTCTGTTGTTGTTTCCTATGGCTAGCCCGGATTCCAATCCATCAGCTTTCTTGCGTTCCAATAGAGTTGTGTGAGGTTTCCAGAAGTTCTAGCAGTCACATCAAGTTTGTTGCAATGTAGCAGGTGCCCCTTATCCATTTTACTTCCAGGTTCGTGACAAAGTGTGCATTCTTCAGATCTCAGGATGTTGATTCGTTTCAGATGAGCTGCAAGGCAGTCATGGCCAGTGTTAAGTCTGAAGAAGGCTACAGCTTCTCTTCTTGGTGTTAATTTATATTGATCCCATTTAGCATCAATGTCTTTCCATAATTTGGTTTCTGCTGTTTTCTTTGCCATTTCTTCATACCTGTTTTTGATAGTATTTTTCAAGATCCTTTTTGCTGACATAAAATCAGTCTGACTGACAGGTTGTTGTAGTGTGGTACCTTTTTTTTGCTAATCTGTCTGCCTCTTCATTTCCTGCTATTCCAACATGAGAAGGGATCCACTGAAATGAGATCTGTTTGTGGAGTCTTTGAAGGGTTTTTATCATACAAAATAATTCTTTCAGTTCTTTATTTTGGGGCTTATAATTTGACGAGATGGCTTGGATGGCTGCTTTTGAATCTGTAATGATAACAAATTTTTGATAATCAATGTTTCTGCCTAATAACTGATAGAGTGCATGTGAAATTGCTCTTATCTCAGCATCAAAGTTTGTTTTGTTTTGGCCTACTGGGAAGTATATTCAGAAGAGAGATGAATGTATTCCTGCTCCAGTTCTATTTTCTTTGTCCTGTGAGCCATCTGTAATTCTTTTAGCCATTGATTAGATGGATATCTTTCTTCTATTGTACAGAGGGCCAGTTGTTTTAGATCTTGTGGTGAAGAGTCCCTCTTGCAGACCTCTTCTAGCAAGGTAAGATCTGTAGTCACTTGTATATATTCAATGGGGTTGACTGGCATACAGAGTGGAAGGTTCTTTTACACCGCATAAATCTATGACATGGGCCCACTGGCTTTACTTCCCCTCCGAAGGAAGGCATAATGAGGGATTTTTAACGCTCTTCAAAAATCCGATGATTTTGGTCGGGTTTGAACCCGCGACCTTAGGCATAGAAACTCAGCATGCTACCAAATACGCCACCAAAGCCGCCCAATATGAGATAATAGGCATGGAAATACAGCAATACTGTTCCCTAATATGCAGATATAGTAGCCTACACACTGACTTATGTAGCCTACATGAATAAGCCATTTCTCATTAATCACACCATTTGTGCGGGGTTAAAAATCGTAAGTATATTTGACTCCAGAATGATGACTTTATATTCCAAACATTGAATAATTTAAATATTGTTTCCTTTCAAAAAAGTGGATGCAATAATTTAAAAATTAAAGAGCTCTATGTAAACAAAACGTCTATATTACACCCATTACAACAAAAATAAAGACTATCAGGAACGTACTGTAATCGTCAGACTAGATCCTTGAGAAATGTGCACATACAGCCCTTTTTTTTTTTTGTTATTGATGCATTCTCTACTACGTCATTGTACTCCACAGTACTTTTCGCCTAGATTTACAGTGAGTTAATATTGCACTTGATTAACTTCAGAGCCCTGGAGAGCTATGTCTTAAACTCACTTAGGGGCAAAGTGAATATACTTTGCGAAATATATTGGCATGTATCTTTCTATAACAAGTAAATACACCTCCCGGGCAACGCCGGGTAAAATAGCTAGTCTTATATATAAAAGTGAAAGTCTGTATGTATGTGGGTGGGTGGGTGGGTTGGTTCCGTATACAAATCTACACCGTCCCACCAATCTCAACCAAATTTTGCTTACACATAGTTTAGGACCCAGAAGGAACCGCTGGCTACATGAATTCTCGATAGTGTTTCTCATTCTTCTGATTTCGGCCCTTTTGCACTCAAGCGCAGGCTAATCAAACCATAATATACTCATGAAGGAATGGCAAGGCAGACAGTTTCCATGGCAACATAGCTCAAGTCAAGACACGGCCGTCTGGATGCCAGTTGCGCTCTGCACTACCGGTATAGAAAATGAGGATCTTTACTTGAAATCCCGTTAGTTACTCACCTACTCACACAGCACTGTCAACCGAGTTTAGCATAACAAAGACTTGACACTATCTTCTACTATATATTTGTCAAATACCACTCACTCACTCACTCACTCACTCACGAAATCTCAGAAACCACCAAACGGATTGGAATGAAATTTGGTATGCTGCTTCCCCAAGGGCCGCAAATGCCCACTAAGAGAGGATTTGTGTATATTCAGGTTCTAAAGGGGTGTTAAGGGGGTAGATCTGCATTTCATTGAATAGCAATATCTCCCGATTGGTTTCATTGGGGGATGTGATACTCGGCACATAAACTCATCATTAAAAATAAGAAGACACGAGTCGGAGGGTTTTTCGATGTGGCGTATATTATGAGGTGAAGGGGGTGAAAAGTGGGGATTGAAAGATTCCTAACGGAGCGTGTATCTCTTAAACAACATAGGCGAGGAGTTTGAAACTCAGCGGAAAAAAATCAGCATAAAATAAGTAAATATGTGTTTGACCGTTTATTCATAAATCCAATTTAAGGGGCCCATGGGGAGGGGTGACATTCTAGGGGGGGGGGGGGGCAGGAAAGAAAGTGTCCTAACTGATTATCTGACTGACTCACTCATCAAACTCAGGGGGAAAAACTACCTTAAAGTAAGTAAATAGCTGTTCGACAGTTTATTTCATAAATCAAATTTAAGGGGTTCATGGGGAGGGGTGAAATTCTTAAAAAAGAAAATTGAAAGAAAATGTCCTGACTAACTCACTCACTCACTCACTCACCCACTCATCATCGCCCAGCCAAAATCATTGAAGTTAGAAACATGACAGTTTGGGGATATGTTCATTGTATGTCAAAACCGTCTACTAAGGGAGGATTTTCGGATATTCAGGTTCTAAAGGGGTCTTAAGGGGGTTAAACCTGCATTTCATTGAATACCAATATCTCCCGATTGGTTTCATTGGGGGATGTGATACACGGCATATAAACTCATCATTAAAAAGTAAGAAGACACGTTTCTGAGGGTTTTTCGATGTGGTGTATATGATGAGGTGAAAGGGATGAAAAATAGGGATTGAAAGATTCCTAACGGAGCGTGTATCTCTTAAACGACATAGGCGAGGAGTTTGAAACTCAGCGGAAAAAATCAGCATAAAAATAAGTAAATATGTGTTTGACCGTTTTTTCATAAATCCAATTTAAGGGGCCCATGGGGAGGGGTGAAATTCTGGAGGGGGGGGGACAGGAAAGAAAGTGTCCTAACTGATTGACTGACTCACTCACTCATCAAACTCAGGGGGAAAAACTGCTTTAAAGTAAGTAAATAGCTATTCGACAGTTTTTTTATCAATCAAATTGAAGGGGTTCATCGGGAGGGGTGAAATTCTGAAGAAAAACAAATGAAAGAAAATGTCCTGACTCATTCACTCACTCATCATCGCCCAGCCAAAAATATTGAAGTTGGAAACATGGCATTTTGGGGATATGTTCGTTGTATGTCAAAACCGTACACTAAGGGAGGATTTTTGGATATTCAGGCTCTAAAGGGGTTTTAATGGGGTTAGACCTGCATTTCATTGAATAACAATATCTCACGAGTGGTTTCATTTGTGGATGTGATACTCGGCATATAAACTAATCATTAAAAATAAGCAGACATGTGTCTAAGAGTTTTTCGATGTGGTGTATTATTATGAGGTGAAAGGGGTGAATAGTGGGGGTTGAAGGATTCCTAACGGAGCGTGTAGGCCTATCTCTTAAACGACATAGGCGAGAAATTTGAAACTCATCGAAAAAAATCAGCTAAATAAATAAGTAAATCGGTGTTCGACCGTTTTTTCATAAATTAATTTAAGGGACCCATGGGGAGGGGTGAAATTCTGGTAAAAATAATTGAAAGAAAATGTCCTGTCTGACTCACTCACTCATCACGCCCAGCGAAAACTATAAAAGTTGGAAAAATGAAATTTTGGGAATAAGTTCGCTGTATGTCGAAAACGTCAACTAAGGAATGTTTTTGTTTATTCGGGGTTTAAAGAGACGTTAAGGGGGTAAACGTGCATTTCATTGAGTAACGATATTTCATGAGTTGTTTCTTTGGGGATGTGATATTCGGTATATAAACTAATCATTAAAAATAATCAGACATATATCTAAGGGTTTATCGATGTGGTGTATATTATGAGGTGAAAGGGATGAAAATTGTCGGTTGGGGGATTCTTAACGGAGCGTGTATCTCTTAAACGACATAGGCGAGAAGTTTGAAATTCGGCGGGAAAAACAGCTTAAAATACAAGTAAATAGGTGTTCGACCGTTTTTTTTTTCATAAATCCAATTTAGGGGCCCTTGGAGAGGGGTGAAATTCTGGGAAAAAAAACAGGAAAGAAAGTGTCCTAACTGATTGACTCACTTACTCACTCATCAAACTAAGGGCGAAAACAGCTTTAAATAAGTAATTAGGTGTTCGACCGTTTGTTTCATAAATCGAATTTAAAGGGTTCATGGGGAGGGGTGAAAATATCAAAAATAAATGAAAGAAAATGTCCTGACTCACTTACTCATCATCGCCAAGCCAAAATTATTGAAGTTAGAAATATGAAATTTTGGGGATATGTTCCAAGGAAAGAATTTTGAATATTCAGGTTCTAAATAGGTGTTAAGGAGGTAAACGTGCATTTCATTGAATAACAATATCTCACAAGTGGTTTCATTTGGGGATGTGATACTTGGCATATATATATTTTTTTTATTTAGTCGATTTACCCTCTAGGTTGGTGGTTCCCACGGACTCAGCGAGGGAATTCACCACTACCGCCTCTATGGGCAGTGTCCTGGAGCTTGGAACATCTGGTCGGAGGGGATCAAACTGGTGAGGTGTGATCAGCACCTCGCCCAGGCGGCCTCACCTGCAAAGCGAACAGGGGCCTCAAGAGGGAAGGAGGAGGGGAAGATTAGGATGGATAGGCATGGAAGGGGGAAGGAGGCGGCCGTGGCCTTGAAGTAGGAACCATCCCGGCATTTGCCCGAAGACGAAGTGGGAAACCACGGAAAACCACTTCGAGGATGGCTGAGGTGGGAATCGCACCCCCTCTACTCATTTGGGCCACCCGAGGCTGAGTAGACCCCGTTCCAGTCCTCATACCACTTTTCAAATTTCGTGGCAGAGCCGGGAATCGAACCCAGGACCTCCGGGGCGGCAGCCAACCATGCTGACCGCTACGCTACGGGGGCGACGGCATATATACTAATCAATTAAAATAAGCTGACACATGCCTAATGGTTTTTCGATGTAGTGTATATTATGAGGTGAAAGGGATGAAAAGTGGGGATTGAAAGATTCTTAACGGAGCGTGTATCTCTTAAACGACATAGGCGAGGAGTTTGAAACTCGGAGAAAATCAATCAGCTTAAAAATAAATAAATAAATAAATAAATAAAATAAATAGGTGTTCGACCGTTTTTTTTCTTAAATCCAATTTTAGGGGCCTATGGGGAGAGGTGAAATTCTGGAAGAAAAATGTCCACTAAGGAAGGATTTTTGAATGTTTACTCTCATCGACCAACCCAAACTATTAATGTTAGCAGAATGATATTTTGGGGATATGTTTGTTGTGTGTCGAAAACGTCTACTAAGGAGGGATTTTTGGATACTCAGGTTCTAAAGGGGTGTTAACGGGGTTAAACCTGCATTTCATTGAATAACAATATGGCACGACTATGACGCGAGCGAAGTGAGGCTAAAAATGAGATGGGGTGTGTTTATGTGTATTACTCAATCACGCAAGTACCACTGGTCCAATTTACATGAATTTTACATGGAAGTAGCTGATTTACCTGGTTAACATATAGGTTACTTTTGATGTCAATACTTTGCACTATTTAAAGATGGCGACCATTTTAGTGACGTCACTACACCCTTTCGTTTCAAACTTTCATATTTCCATTTCAAATAAAAAGAGAACGCTAATAAATAGCAAACTTTTGATGGCATATACGAGGTTTAAAATTACATTTTCTATCCGAAAGGTATCTCCAACCGTTAGCGAGTAAAACCTAAATTTGTGCTATAAAACACGGTCCACGCCGAGCGGTGTAGTTGGACAAAATATTCCATCCTTAATCTCCCTCTGCGCAGCACCTCGCCTATCCCCTGTTTTAACTGTCACCTTCACATTTTATTTTATTTATGACGCGTAGCGAAGCACGGGTACTTCAGCTAGTATATTATAATTGTGAAAATCTGTGTGTCTGTGAGTGTGTGTGTTAGTTTGTTACCTCTTGACACTAAAACGGCTGGACGGATTTGGATGAAATTTGAAATGGGGACAGCTTATACCCTGGGATAACATATAGGCTGCCTTTCATCCTGAAATAAATCTTCGTTCCCGTGGAACGGGCAACATAACTGAAAAGTCACCAAAAATACTCAACCGGGACAAAATATCGAAGTTGTCGCATAAAGACCGGACAAAGCTCATTTTTCGCCCCTCGATGCAAGAAACAATACTCGGTGTGTCCCCATGGGACACCGAAAACCACATTTTAAGACTCTAAAACCATTAGTTTCAAAGATATTCGCAGAAAACTACCTTCGCTCTGATAAACTGATGAACTATTGGCAAGTCCGTTTCCATGGCAACTGAACCTCAAGGTATGACATCCGATTTTCTATATATCCCTGTAGGAGGCAATGCCAATCCATTTATTATCTTTTTCAAGATATATATAAACACAGTGAGAACAGGGTAGTTTGCCTGCCTATCATCCGCAGGCCCCGGGTTCGATTCCCGGCTCCGTCAGAGATTTTAGACACTGACGTGAGGGCTGCAATGGAGTGCGCTCAGCTTCGTGAGGACAATTGAGTAGCTGTCTGATAGCGAGGCAGCGCCCCTGTCACGAAGAACAAGATTAACGGCCGAGAGGACACGATGCACTGACCACGCGTCACCACAATATCTGCAGGCCAAATGGCTGGGAAGCGGTCGCATGATAGGCCTAGGCCCTTCATGGTCTGTAGTGCCAGGGGTAAACAAATTAGGGAAAGCGCCTTCTAATACCACTTTTAATTTTTAAACACTACAGTAGCGGCTACTAAATAAAGGTAGCGATTTAGCTACGTTCAATTTCATAAACACTGGGCTTACAAATCCCGTATAGTTAAGTACAAATATCAGTCTGGTCGTTATTTCAGTAGCAACGAAGCTGTGTGGCGGCTATTGCCGTTTCCGTAACACTTTAGGCATTCCGCCGTCACATACCTCAATGTGCACTTACAAAATTGCGAACCAGTCTATTTTACTCAAAGGAATTTCTACGAGCGAGTATCCACTCTGGCAAAAACCACACTCACCACCTTTTCCAAAATGTACACAAGACATGATTTTTAAAGCACTCTTCTGTATGTTGAGGTACAGAGATATACCACATGGAAAGATACAATAAAATGTTGGCAAATCTGACTACAAGGAACTGCTGTCCAGAATAGGCTTTCGGTACAGGTTATGCGGCCCATGTTCGTAACATGGAATGTTATCCTTTGACAATGCATCTACACCATGTGCGAGGGCAACGCATTTCAAAGATCTCTAAAAACACAATAATCAGAAAATTGGAGAAAAATTTAAATTGGGAGCTAAGATTCAAGGAGAAATAATTTCATCTTTGAGATTTGCTGATGACATCGTCATCTTGGCCGATACGCCAGAGGATTTGAACGAGTTTTTGAATGGTATGGACTCCGTCTTGAGGAAAGAATTCATGATGAAAATCAATAAATGTAAAACAAAATTAATGGAATGCAGCCGAAATAAATCAGAAACCTCTATGGACCTCAAATTGGCTGGTGAAACGCTACGGGAAGTAGGAGACTTCTGTTACTTAGGAAGCAAAATAACCAGTGATGGACGAAGCAAAGAGGATATAAAAAGCAGGTTGGCTCAGGCAAGGAAAGCATTTCTACAGAAAATGAATCTGTTAACATCGAATATACATATATGTATTAGGAAGTCATTTTTGAAAGCTTTTGTCTGGAGCGTGACACTATAAGGAAGTCAAACTTGGTCTAATGGTGCAGCAGAAAAGAGGAGAATTGAAGCGTTTGAAATGTAGTGTTACAGGAGAATGATGAAGATCAGATGGGTAGATAGGGTAACAAATGGAGAGGTATTAAGACGAGTGGGAGAGGAGAGATGTATCTGGCGACTGCTAATGAAGAGAAGAGATAAGTTTGTAGGACACATATTAGTTAGTTATGGATGGAATGGTCGAGGACAAGAACTTTAGGGGTAGGCCAGGGTTAAACAGATTGCCTCGGATGTAGGGTGTGGTAGCTATGTAGAGATGAAACGATTAGCTCAGGAGAGGGAGGCATGGAGGGCTGCATCAAACCAGTCAAGAAACTGAAGACTCAAACAGCAACAATCGGGAATTTTAATTACTTAGAGAGGCATGTGAGGCAAAAGGGTTTTTGGAGAATTTCAATCCCTGGGATGTAACACTGGAAGAGACTGCATAATGTACATCAGCGGCCAAGGTGAGTATATTTATAGCAACATCTCGACGTTAAAATCATCAATAAGTGTAGCAAAATTACACCCAGAATAACTTAAGGAAAAATACTTTTAATTCCTCATATTCCGATAATTTCCCATCCCAGTGTGCAAGAATGCAGTTCCCTCTTCAAACAATATTCGCAATTTCTATTAACAAAGCGCAATGACACACACTTAACAGCAGCAGGTGTACATTTCGACAAAACAATTTTTTCCCAAGGGCATCTGTATGTGACGTGCTCGCGAGTATCCGGACAACAAAATCGTTATGTCTCAGCAGAAGATGGCAAAACCAAAAACGTAATTCTAAAATATGTTCACATAATGTAACATCGTACCCTGCAGACTTTCACAGCTCTATAAAATTCCCACTTTGCTGCACATATCAATATACTGTATGTATCAGAATTTTCAGAACTAGAATGGACCCACCTGTAGCCGCGATTGCTGTAATAGAATAGACCAATTATCAGCAATAATGCATCGTCCCCATTGTCTTGATCGCGAGCGAAACCGCGGGTACCTGCTAGTTATCTATATATCTATTTACTTTCTATCTATTTATTTACTTAATTATTATTTATTTATCTATTTATCCACTTGTTTTCTTATTTCTTTTTCGTGGGTTCTCACTTAACCCTGGCGAAATAAGGGATGGAGGGTCTACATGGCTTATAGACACGACCACCTTCTTCCCTCAACCTTTATTCATCCCTTTGGGGCGTGGAATAAGTCCCAAGTGATGGAGAGACGTCTTCAACGCTCGCACAAATCTACAACCAAGAGATGTTTTCACCCACGAAATACTCCAAATACTCCAAAAGATTTGGGAATAAGCTAATAGACAAAATAATAATAATAATAATAATAATAATAATAATAATAATAATAATATTGGACAGGAAAGCTAATTTAGAAAGAGCTACCAAACTTCCGAAAGCATACCGAATAACATGGAATCACTATAATAAAAGAGTGATGTCACGAAATGCAAAACTACGGCACTACCAGACAGTTGTTCTTCCGGAAGCATTGTACGCCTCCGAAACTATATCTCTAGGAGGCCACTCTCAAATTGGTGAAATCGAAATCCAGGAACGTAAAATTCTCAGGAAAATATATGGCCCCGTTTATGTTAATGGTATATGGATTAAAAGGAAAACCACAGACTTGTACTCAGTAATCAATAAGTTCACTGATACCGTGCGTAAGAGACGATTGAAATTTTATGGTCACATCTGCCGAATGGACAACACCAGATATGCAAAATAAAACTGCTTGATATAATTAATTCAACGAAGGTCAAAATCAGTTGGTTAGAAGAAATCAAACATGACTTAAAGGAAATAAACATTACAGAAGATAGCATCATGAATCGCAAGACTTTTGGAACCCGAGTTACAAATCACACTTTCGCCGAAAAAGCTAAAAAGACCACTGGAAAAAAATGGACGGAGGAACGTAAGAAGGGGCATAGCGAGTTCATGAGGAGATTTTGGGAGGAGAAGAAGAGGAAAGCTCCATCAACCCGAGTCAACAAGTTAAGCGCGCTCCCTAAGTGGGCAAAACGAAGAAAGAATAATAATAATAATAATAATAATAATAATATTTTTTTTTTTTTTGTCGTGTGGTCTCCTGAGAGGCCGAGTGCAGGTCTTTCTATTCGACGCCCGTGGGCGACCTGCGCGTCGGGATGAGAGATGGAATGGATGAGGATGAATGAAACAGGGCAAGGATGTGGAAGGAATCGACCGTGGCCTATCAGAAGGTACCGTCCCAGCATTTGCCTGGTGTTGAAAATGGGAAACCACGGAAAACCATTTCAAGGACGGCCGACGGTGGGGCTCGAACCCACGCGTCTACCGAGTCAGCAGAGAGCTTGGCCCCATGACCTAATGCTGCGCTTTAGCCAGCTGAGCCAATGCTGTCGGTAATAATAATAATAACACTGTAACAATAATTAGTTGGGCATTACGTCGTAAAATAATAATATAAATATAATAATACCATAGAATAAGCGCTCAAGTGCATGAACTTCGGGTTCCTAGGCATACTAGGAATCCTTGCTTCAGGGGCAGATGACCTCGCTGTTCCGCCCCTTAAAGCAAAAGATAACTAACTAATCCTTGCTTCAGACATTGAGCCTATCACAAATGTATGATACGTGTTTGATGAATCATTAGTGGACGTTATGTCTATCACTATATCTTTAATTCTACTGAATGAAGAAGAATATAATATGCAGTGGCTAAGCTTCTAAGTAATTTGAAGATATGGTCCAGGTAATTTGTAAGATAATTCATTTGTCACTAAATCTAGTTTTGGTTTCTCAGCCAGTCCATATATGTTGCTTCGGTACCAATTAGAAACTAATTGAGCTTGTTACATTTACTGACAGTTGACAATCTGTTGCAGTTCCTGGAAAGTTGACATTATTTAAAAATGGTATTTGTAAGAATGTTAGAGAAATCAGATTGAGATCAAGTTCCAGAGCTCCCTTCAGGTATCGTCTTGCTTTACGTGCTCGTTACTCTTAATTGAGGCTGTAAAATGTTTCTTTTAAGCGACCCTATTTGCATTACAAGTTACCTGCATGAATTATTTTAAACTTTAAGATATTAGGATTACGGTTTTGTATGCATGCTTTCACTCACTAGCACAAACTCTCTAGTGCAGTGTGGTCCAGCCTTTTACTGCTTGAGAGTCAATAGAAACTGTTTATGTCAGGACGAGTGCCATCACTACTATTATGCATTTGCAGAGGTCAAACGAGCATACAAGCAAACTAACAAACTAACTGACTAACCAACTAACTGATACGCATGTTCATATACTATGTGAGCAGTCTCTTAACCTTCATAAAAAGAAGAAGCAAATTCATCAAATGTCTTGACCCAGTAACCTTTAAGGCAAGATTTTCAGTTTGAAATACAAAAATTTGCATGCTTTCATACATAGTCATGTTTCCAAATACAGAAGCACAATGAAGGAGATGGAAAAGTAAGAAGCCAACCCTTTTTTATGTGGCTTTGAATATCGCCATTCTGTCACAATACTTGATTTTTACGTACGATCTGAACCACTGTTTGTGATTTTAAAATTCCTTTACTTTACTTTAGCCTACTTTAAATTTTATTTTAATTTAGGCCTATTTTAATTTCATTTTGATAGAGAGTATCGCTAGTAGTTTTTCCAAATCGTCTTCATTTCGATTGATGCGCTGCTCTGTCACAATGCTTCTTTGTCAATGGAAGTGACAGGTGCACACTTGTGAAATATTTGGGCCATAAAAGCCAATGTCTAGGTAACCTACATTACCACGAAATGTGTTTATACCAAACAATGAAAACTGTAAAGTTTTGAAGCCATTCTTTCAGTGTTGCCTATAAAAATGTTAGTTGTAATTCTTCAAGAGGACGACACGAATCTGCCCAATGACTGGGTGGGGTACAATGTATGAATAATAAGTAAAACACTCCTGAAAAAAAGTTATGATCACTACTATAATGGGGCAATCCTAAAATTGATACAGAACATTACTTGAACATTAGAATTATTATTTAACAATACATCATTCTTTTGTAACAGCTTTTCGTGAGCTTTTAAATGATATATTTCTGAATTAATTAATTAATTTTCATTGTTACGTAGTCTCTTTTATTGTAAGGATATCCACGAATAACTTGATATAGATTTATTTCAAGAATATGAATATTTATTTAGATTGGAATTCTATTTTGATTATATAATTTTCTAATGATTAATTATGCTGACGAAGAATCTAAAAAGATTTGGAACTTATACAGGAATTAATGAGATATTATTTCATTAAACTAGTATTGTTAGGCATTTGTTTTATAATTTATTTGAAAACATTACATTTAATGATATTGAATCCTTCATTTAGGCAACCCATCGTGAAGGCATGTATTGCTTGACAGACACTGGATTAACTTTCGGGTTTAGTACTGGCGGTAAATGCCTTCTTATCAAATTCAGAATCATGCTGATATTTCTCCGACAAGAGTTTCCCTTTGAAAACCATTTCAAATTTAATATTCTTTATCAAAAGTGCTGTGCTTGAAATATATGTTCAGGCAATCAATCTACTGTACTTCTATTTCCTTTTAACCCACGAGAGGGCGCGTCAACCTATTTGACTTGAGAAACAAGTCGTTGCGACCGTGCATGTAAAATAATTATAACATTATTTTCTGTTTCTATATGAATAGAAGTGATATTTTACATGACAAATCACGTATCATTATCATAAAGAAATACACATGGATGGTAAATATTTACTAACACACTTATTATTTATTTATTATTTATTCTTTCTTATGTTTGGTGATAGTTTGAATTACTGATACCACAGTATTTTCTGTGATAAAAAAAAACTCACTTTACCAATAATTATCAGTCTATTCTTGAGTCAACGTTATGAATTCGTAGACATATTTTAAGATTTAAAATTTCAAGATTATGCAATAAGTAACTTGAGAAGGCACGCACGGTCTTCAAGGTCGGTTTGGCAAATAACATCGTTTGAATGACAACTGAGTGAAAATCGATTGTCAGAACCAAGTGCAGGTGACTCATTCGAAGATACTCAGAGAGAGGTTGCGCAAGCTTGCAGATATCAAGTATTATCAATCACGCACTGTGTAAAACATCTGTTTTAAAAAGCCCTCTTGTGGCTTTTAATTTTTATAAACTGGCACTTATTAGGGCGCTACATGATACTACTGTTAAGTAAACACTATCTTATCATTTATTTTCCCGACTCACAAGCGTAGCGGAGTGGTCTCAGATACTCTCAACTATTGGACGTGATAGCTGGCGTTCGGAGACCCGAGGTTTGAATAACGTCCAGCTGGTTGATGCACTCATTACCCAGGACTGCCGAGTGACAGTGAACGGCATAGCCACCGTGGTTGGATTGAGCGTCCCCCGTGTGGGTGCGGGATAGAATACACCCACGGTATGCCCTGCCTGTCGTAGGAGGCGACTAATAGGGCCGACATGGCCGAATAACTTGCCAGTTTTGATTTGTTCAGACCCCCTGTGGATGGGGAGGGCAGAATTCATCCACGGTATCCCCTGCCTGTCGTAAAAGGCGACTTAGAGGGGGCCTTATAAAGGTCGATTTTGGTTTTCTGGTCCCAGCTCTGGTTTGACCAATAGAAACAAACATGCATGCTGTTAGGGGAAGGGCCACCAGCTTGGCCATCTGGCCAGAAAGCCTAGACGGTATGCCCCATCCCGTCAGGTGGGTGCGCCATGTACCCTACAGTAGTATCCGCCTTACAACGAAGGTCCCTGCATGGCCGAATACTGGAGCTGAATAAATCCTGTGCATGCCGAGGGGGAAGTGCCTGTTCGAGGCACTGGGACCCCGGGCAATATCTGCTATGCCAGGTAGGTATTGCCTTGGCTGGGTGGCGCCCACAGTGATAGCCCCCGTTCGGAGTGGGCAGTATTCGGGGAGGATTTCGTCCGGGATGCCATCAAAGCGATCACGGACACCTGTACAGGGTGGCACCCTTAAAAAGCCGTCTCTGGAGTGTCGAGCTAATCCCAAGGTGTATACGCCTTGGGATGAAGCCTTTAACCAACGATTTGCGACAGACAGATCACCTCGCTACCTGGTAGCTACCAGGACTGACGGGGATGATTTCAAGCTCGTAAAATCGATCATTTTCGCTGAGGAAATCGAGGGGAAATTTGGTGATCTTAACGGGATTTCCAAGCTCCGGAACGGGCAGCTCTTGCTGCATACCGTTAGCCGGCAGCAAACCGAAGCGTTGCTGGAATGCACGCAATTCGGCGAAATCCCCGTTAAGATCACAAAGCACGAAACGCTGAATGAAGTCCGTGGAGTTATTTTCCATCGTGACCTCATTTTGAATAGCGATGCTGAACTGTTGCAGGATCTGGGGAAGAGAGGCGTCACAAAGATTAGGCGCATCACCCGAAAGATTGGGGAAAGGAGCGTCGATACCGGCGCTTTTATTCTCCATTTTGAAGGTGATGTTGTACCTAAGCAGGTGAAGGTCACATCGTACAACTGCGATGTGCGACCGTACATCCCTCCACCTATGCGCTGCTACCAGTGCCAGAGATTCGGGCATGTTTCCGCCAGGTGTACTGCGAAGGCCGTATGTAGAGAGTGTGGCAAGGGGACTCATGAGGGTGACGAGAGGTGTACGCCTCCCCCGATATGTCCCAACTGCCAAGGAAGTCACTCTCCACGGTCAAAACAGTGCCCTGAATTCATTATGGAAGCCAAGATCCAGGAAATCAGGACTCTTGACAGGCTTTCATATCACGACGCTCGCAAGAGGTACCGTGATATGAATGCCCCCGAATTTCGGGTATCGTTTGCAGCTGCAGCGACGCCCTCAATCACCCCTGCCGTTAAAGTTTCCAGTGCAGTACCCTCGATGTCCTCTTTTAGTACGAGTTTGAAATCTCCCCTCGCTGTACCAGCGAGCACTGTCAGCCCGAAGGAGGTCCCAAAACCTTCTTCGGCCACGGTTAAGAAGGCGCCGGTTTTAACACCTAAACCGGCGAATTCGGAGAAGAAGTCCTCTTCTTCTCCGAAACGGTCGGCGAACAAGTCTTCCCCAGCTAAAGGGGGAAAGAAGACTTTGCCGACCAGGGCTGGTCCTTCTTCCAGCCCACCTAATACGAAAAATATAGGGGAGAAGAGGGAGACGGTTCGTCGCCGTCTCTCTCGTCCTCCTGCTGACGGGGTGGCTACTGTCTCTGCTGGCCTTTCTGCTCCCACTACCACCAAGGGGGCGAAGCCTGCTGAAGCCAAGCCCGTCCGTATGGAGGAACTCCCCTATAGAAAAGAAAATAGATCGGCGGAGGAGAGGGGAACGGTTCAGCGCCGTTTCTCTTCCTCTCCTAAAGGCAGGGCTGCTCACGTATCTGCTGGCCATCCCGCTCCCACCACTACCAGTGGAGCGGTGCCAGCAGGAGCGACCTTGTTTTATAAGGACCCGGCGTCTGTGGGGAAGGGACCATCTACTTCCCCAAACACACGTCGGCGCCGATCCAAGAAGAAATCTCTTCGGGGCGTGTCGGGAACAGACACCCAGTCTTCGGACCGGGAGGAAGTCCCTCGACACCGCTCTCGCTCTTCCCCAAGAGCGAGACTCGTGAGGTCCGACGACGACCGCGCGCAACCCAAGAGAGCGCCCGCTCCATTTTCTTCGTCTTCGGATGGTGATGTGGAGATTGAGGTGTGCTCTCCTGCCCCATCATCTCCAACTAGAGATGGGGAAGGGTGGCAAACGGTCAAGCATAAGTAGAAGACCAACTTCTACTTAAGTCCACACCATGGCACTATTACAATGGAACTGTAATAGCTATTCTGTTCATCTCGCTGAGTTACGACAATTAATATCTTCGTTTTCGGCAACCATTGTCTGTCTTCAGGAATCCAGGTTTCGTCCTGGACATGAGACAACAATGCGTCACTTCAAACTCTTCTCTAGAGACCGGGTGGACGGAGCTGTGGCCGCTGGTGGCGTCTGCACTCTCGTCCACTCTAGCCTCTTTAGTGAAGAGGTGCCGTTGCGTACTCAGCTAGAGGCAGTTGCAGTTCGTACTTCGTTGCCAGTAATGGCAACAGTATGTAACGTGTACATCCCGCCTGATTCTCAGCCGGATTACGACCAGCTGGTGTATCTAGTCTCTCAGCTCCCCCCTCCTTTTCTCCTTCTGGGAGATGTTAATGCCCACAACACCATCTGGGGCTCCGCTACCACTAGCGGTAAAGGGAGAGATTTTGAGAGGCTGATCAGGCGGCTGGACCTGTGCCTGTTGAACACAGGGGAACCTACGCACTTCTCTATTGCACACGGTACTTATTCAAGTATCGATATTACCCTGTGCAGTCGTGCGCTGGTTCCCCTGCTACAGTGGGGTGTACACGATGACCTTTGTAATAGTGACCATTTTCCAATTATCGACTCTTCCGAACCAGAGAGCCATCGAGTTACCAAGTCGATGGCTTCTCCGTCGGGCTGATTGGCCAACTTTCACGGCACGCGCGGTGTTTGCCGAAGATACCTTTGAGAGTGTCGACGATCATACCATTCACATAACGAATGGTATTTTGGCTGCTGCTGAGGAAACAATACCTTCCTCGTCCGGCAACTCACGCCGGAAGCTTGTCCCTTGGTGGACAGCCGAGATTGCAGCAGCCATTAAAGATCGTCGACGTGCTTTCAAATGCTATCGGAGGCAAAACACTATGGCCAACCTTATCACCTTCAGAAGGATGCGTGCTAGAGCCCGATATCTGATTCGGGAGAGTAAGAAAACGACGTGGGAAAAGTATGTGTCGTCCATGACGGCGCATACTCCTTCATCTCAAGTGTGGACTAAGCTTCGTCGGATCTCCGGACTCCCGACATCACTGTCGATACCCGGAGTGTCCATCAATGGAGACATCATCACGGACCATCTCGCCATTGCCAACAGCATTGGCTCGCACTTCTCCGATGTATCCTGCTCCGGGAGTTACGATCCTACGTTTCTGACTCTGAAGCGGGAGGCAGAGACTCACCCCTTGTCCTTTGCCACTGCTGCTTCGGAGTCCTATAATGTACCATTCTCTGAATGGGAACTGCGCAGTGCGCTTGCACTGTGCAGGGATACGGCTCCTGGACCGGATAACATACATAATCAAATGTTAAAACATCTGTGCGATTCCAGTATAAAAAAACTGTTGATCCTCTTCAATCGTATATGGGTTGAAGGGGAGTTTCCATCTCAATGGCGAGAGGGGATCGTGATACCGATTCCTAAGGCTGGAAAGAATCCCAAGTTTGTAAGCAGCTATAGGCCCATTTGTTTGACAAATGGCCTATGTAAGCTGCTCGAAAAGATGGTGAACCGTCGACTGGTGTGGTTCTTGGAGGATAAAGGTCTCCTGTCTGAGTACCAATGTGGATTTCGCTCTCATAGGTCCACCACTGACCATCTGGTGCGACTTGAGAGCGCCATACAGGAGGCTTTTTTCCGAAAGCAGCACCTAGTCACGGTTTTCTTTGACCTAGAGAAAGCCTACGACACCACATGGCGCTACGGGATCCTTTCCACCCTTCACAAGTGGGGACTCCGTGGTAACTTACCGACTTTTATTGCGAATTTCATGTCCGTCCGACTCTTCCGTGTAAGGGTCGGTAGGACATTATCGCAATATTATACCCAAGAAAATGGAGTTCCTCAGGGTTCAGTGCTGAGTGTCACCTTGTTCGCGATTGCCATTAATGGCATTGTTGCCGCCGCCGGGTCCGCGGTAGTTCCATCGCTGTATGTAGACGATTTAGCTCTGCATTACAGCTCTGGAAGTATGGCAGTCGTGGAACGGCAATTGCAGCTAGCTATCAACCGGGTCGACAGGTGGGCTCACGACCGGGGTTTTCGTTTTTCAGCAGCGAAAACCTCCGTCGTCCATTTTTGTCGGCTACGGAGGCTACATTTACACCCTGAACTACATCTCAGGGATGCTGCGTTGCCGTTGGTTGACACTTATCGCTTCCTGGGGCTCCATTTTGACAGCAAGTTAACGTGGCAGCACCATATACGGCAATTGAAAATTACATGTCTCAGGAAACTGAACATGCTCAGGTTTCTTAGTGGCACTACGTGGGGGGCTGACCGTGCGGTGCTGCTACGGTTCTACCAAGCCCTCGTCCTGTCCCGGCTAGACTATGGTTCTGCGGCATACGGTTCAGCAAGGCCGGCAACCTTGAAAATGCTGGACAGTATCCACCATAGTGGCGTTAGGCTGGCTACCGGTGCCTTCCGGACCAGCCCGATACCCAGCCTACTTGCCGAATCGGGTGTTCCGCCTTTAAATTATAGACGCCAACATATGCTTTTAGCATATGCTGCCAATGTGCGTCAAATGCCGCAACACCCGACCTATCAAGCTCTCTTCGGTACCCAAAACCACCAGGGGTACGCCAACCGGCCTCGTGCCACTCGGCCGGTTGGTATTAGACTTGATAGCTCGTGTACTGAAATAGGAGTGGCTGTAGGTCCCTGTATGATCCGGACATCTAGCGAGGTGCCTCCGTGGCAAGTCCCGCGTCCGGAAATTCGGTTAGATCTTCACCAAGGTCCTAAGGTGAACACGGATGCGTCCGTTTACCGGAGGCAGTTCCACAGCATAGTTCACCAATTTCCGGACGCTGGCATTCTATACACGGATGGTTCGAAGGTGGACGAGAAAGTGGGTTGTGCTTACGTTATTGACGGTGCAAATACCAAGATCTCTTTGCCTGAGGCCTGTGATGTGTTTACTGCGGAGCTCGTTGCCATCTATGAAGCTCTGCAGTTTGCACTACAGGATGCACGAATCCACTTTCTCGTGTGTACCGACTCTTTGAGTTCGTTGCAGTCAATTGCTACATGTTTCCCGCAACACCCCCTAGTGCAGCGAATCCACGACCTACTAGCCGGGCTGTGCCACGCTGACACTCGAATCACCTTTCTGTGGCTTCCAAGCCACATGGGAATTGCGGGAAATGAGTTAGCGGATCAAGCTGCAAAAGAGGCGGTATCACTACCACCTCGACCAATGGAGGTACCCGCTAGAGATATTCGCTCTCAGTTACGCCTACAAGTTCTGGCTTTTTGGGAGAGTCAGTGGCTAGCTGACCCACTGCCCAGTAAACTGAGAGCGATCAAGGGAACTACTCGCGTGTGGCGGAGCTCCTTCCGGGCCCGGAGAGAGTCCGTCATTTTGTGTAGGCTAAGGATAGGTCATACAAGATCCACCCACTCATACCTAATGAGAAGGGAAGACCCCCCACTTTGTACCTGTGGAGCCGTATTCACCGTGGCCCACATTTTCACCCAGTGTGTGGATCTTGCTGAGTTACGAAGAAACCTTGGTTTGCAGACGACACTCAAACTTATATTAGCCGATGACGCGGTGGCTGCTGATCGCGTTATCCGCTTTATAAGTGAGAGTGGGTTAGGGCCAGCAATCTAAATTTTCCAGTGAACATTGACTCAACGACTTGTTCGTTTTTGAATGATAATGTTTTGTTTTTTTCCGTAATTTTTGTTTATTTTTATAATTTTTTATTTAATTGTTTGTTTTTTGTTTTATTAATTTTTGGTCTTTTTAAATTTAGATGTCCACCTCAAAATTTTAAATTCAATTCAAAATTTGTATTCTTTAATCTGTGTTAAGAGGGGCAGATGACCTCGTAGTTCCGCCCCTTAAAACAACAATAACTAACTAACTAACTAACTGGATTGAGCGTCGGAAGTGTGCACACCATCATGAAGGAACGACTGCACTTGCGGAAAGTGTGTGCCAAATGGGTGCCCCACAGTCTTCAACCACAGCAGGAAGCATGTCGAATGGCCTACTGTCTTGGTCTTGGTTGGACGATTTATGCATCCTGCTGCTCGGTTTGTATCGTCACGTGACGTGCACGCGTGCCCTCTAGCGACGGGCTGTGACCTTCCACGCTCAGGTCGGAACCACACCTCGTTACACACGCCGCGATTAGCCGATGTCAACACTGGCTTCCACATTCCAGCCTCAGGCTCGTTACTTTTTGAACGCAACTTATAGTATATTTTCGAAAAGCGAAGAAAGATAATAATAATAATAATAATATCGTATGGCCTCGGGTGCCTGGTGCAAGCTTTGTTAATTGACACCCAGAGGGTAGCTTGCATGTCGAATTTCGTCGTTCCTTTGAACGCTACGAAAGTCAAGGAGGTTAGATATCTAAACTCCTTGACACTACAGCGCTTTCAAATAGAGAATGGAGGAACTTTGTGTTGGCGGAAAATCCCGAGATTAATTTTGCCATTGAACACGGCCTACTGAATTCAAATGGGTTCTTTAACATGCCAACAACGTATGACATGAGTGTCGTGATTTTTGTCGCCTTAAAAAAAATCACTTACCATGGCCAGGAGCGAACTTGCAATCTTGGGGGTTGGTAGTCCGACACTATAACCACTCACCCACCGTGGCAAGCCGGAAGAAAGATACAAACCAACCAAGAGTTGAAGTTGGTTATTTAGGGACTTGGGACATCATATCATACCCAACCACTTGAATATGTGTGAGTTTGTGTGTAATTTATCTGATAAACTGTTTTATTGTAATGACTGTAGCAAGTCATTACAATAAAACAGTTTATCAGATAAATTACACACAAACTCACACATATTCAAGTGGTTGGGTATGATATGATGTCCCAAGTCCCTAAATAACCAACTTCAACTCTTGGTTGGTTTGTATCTTTCTTCCGGCTTGCCACGGTGGGTGAGTGGTTATAGTGTGGGACTACCAACCCCCAAGATTGCAAGTTCGCTCCTGGCCATGGTAAGTGATTTTTTTTAAAGGCAACAAAAATCACGACACTCATGTCATACGTTGTTGGCATGTTAAAGAACCCATTTGAATTCAGTAGGCCGTGTTCAATGGCAAAATTAATCTCGGGATTTTCCGCCAACACAAAGTTCCTCCATTCTCTATTTGAAAGCGCTGTAGTGTCAAGGAGTTTAGATATCTAACCTCCTTGACTTTCATAGCGTTCAAAGGAACGACGAAATTCGACATGCAAGCTACCCACTGGGTGTCAATTAACAAAGCTTGCACCAGGCACCCGAGGCCATACGATATTATTATTATTATCTTTCCTCGCTTTTCGAAAATATACTATAAGTTGCGTTCAAAAAGTAACGAGCCTGAGGCTGGAATGTGCAAGCCAGTGTTGACATCGGCTAATCGCGGCGTGTGTAACGAGGTGTGGTTCCGACCTGAGCGTGGAAGGTCACAGCCCGTCGCTAGAGGACACGCGTGCACGTCACGTGACGATACAAACCGAGCAGCAGGATGCATAAATCGTCCAACCAAGACCAAGACAGTAGGCCATTCGACATGCTTCCTGCTGTGGTTGAAGACTGTGGGGCACCCATTTGGCACACACTTTCCGCAAGTGCAGTCGTTCCTTCATGATGGTGTGCACACTTCCGACGCTCAATCCGACCACGGTGGCTATGCCGTTCACTGTCACTCGGCAGTCCTGGGTAATGAGTGCATCAACCAGCTGGACGTTGTCATTGGTAATGCAGGGGGTGCCCCAGACCGGGCATCATCGGCTAACGACTCCTGCCCTTCCCTGAAGCGCTTTTGCCACGCCTTGACCCTTGCAAGGGACATGCAGTGTTCGCCGTACACTTGTGACATTCGGCGATGAATGTCCGTTCTCCCTACTCCTTTCGCTGTCAGAAACCGAACACCACCTCATTGCTCTTCGTTTGACGCCTCCATGTCACTGTTTGCAATGCGACTGGCAGCGTTGGACGATTGATGCATGCTGCTGCTTGCTTTTTATCATCACGTGACGTGCACGCGTGCCCTCTAGCGACGGGCTGTGACCGTCCACGCTCTGGTCGGAACCACACCTCGTCACACACGCCACGATTAGCCGATGTCGTCACCGGTTTGCGCAATTCAGCCTCCGGCTCGTTACTTTTTGAACGCACCTGATATAACAACGCTCTTTTCGTCAGAGAACAACAACAACAATCATTCCATATTTGGATTTCCATTGCCGCACCGACGACAAATGGAAGTTTACACCTATTGGATCGTGTATTGCACAAGCTACTCGTATTTAGATGGAAGGTAGAATAAAAAAAGAATTCTGGCCCATGCGAGACTTGAACCCTAGACCTGCAGCTTTGTGCGTCGTTACTCTCACCACTGAGCTAATGGACCAGACTTCTTAATTATTAAAGTTGCATAATGTGAAACCAGTAGGCCTAGTTAGTTATTGTTATTTTAAGGGCGGAACTACGAGGTCATCTGCCCCTGTAGGTCTATAGATGCCCGCTTTCATACATTTTAATTATATAGCTTCCATCTATATAATTTACTCTACAATAGGGGCAAATGATCTCGCTCCTCCGATTCTTAAAGCAATAATAACTACGGTAATAACTCTACAATACACGACCTAATTCCTATCCATTTGTCATGATTTATTTGGCTATGAATTGGTTAATATTAAATTGTGTACCACGGCCATGATGGGGAGGTGCAGCAAGTCCGGAAATCGGCGGTTTGAATCCTGATGCAAATAGCATTTATACTGAGTTTTTCTCCACACCCTCAGGCAAAAGCCGGGAAAGTACCTTCATTCAAGTTCCAGGTCATCCATCCCATCCCCGGCCCTACAAATTATAGCTACACACACCACTACAGTCCCCTGGGTAACACAGGTTATCAGACACATTCAACACACCCAAGTACACGGGGTTGATGTTCCATGCCCCTAAAATAACAGCACACTTGATATATCCTGAGGGGGTTACTTTTCTCTTACGCACTATTAAAGGCTACTTGATGTCAATCACATAATTAAATGATTCTATCTACACGTTAGGGCAGAAGGCAGTGAAAGCGCGTAACTTGCTACACTTGTTTTAGGGTCATTAACCCTTATGGAGTACTTTTTGGTAGTTCCTACCTACCTGTTCTCGCCGCTGGCGCTGGCTGCCTGTCCCGCAGTATGTAGGCGATTTAATTGGCCATGACCATTCACCGCACTTGCTATATAGCAATTACATTAGGAGGAGACGTTTCACCACCCTGGGTGATGTTCCAAAATAATATATTAAACTGATTTGGGAGACTATTAATTTACCTGATCCGATCATTATAGAAGCTGTGATTTGATGCTATCAGCTGCGGATTGAAACTTATTGTGTGGTAGTAAATCGATTGAGATTAAATTCTAGTTGCTGTGTGATTTTCATAATCGATTTTTGCATCGATGGTATCTCCTCCTGAATATCGTAACCAGGTTATCTTTGCCATTGCGCTCTACCGACAGGTTGGGACGATCTCCCCAATGCCCAACTGTTCTTTACGATAAACTGTCTCTACTTTTAGTCCCTGTGTATTAAAATTGCTTTTCTGTATGTGCATAATGCTCGAGTATAACCTAAGTTTAGTTTCTGTTTATTATTGGAGTGAAGGGGATAACATTGTTGTTGTTTTATTATTGTACACCTCGTTTTCGCAGTGGTTAGCATTCTTGGCTGGCACCGCGGAGGCCCGGGTTCGATCCCTGGCTCTGCCAAGGAATTTAATTCTGGTAGGAGGGCTGGGCTGGAACGGGGTACACTCAACATCGTGAGGCAAAAACTGAGAAGAGGCGGGTTCAATTCTTACCTCAGTCGTACAGGAAGTGGTTTTCTGTGGTTTCCCACTTCTACTCCAGGCAAATGCTGAAATGGTTTCCTACCCAGGGCCCCAACTACTGTGGTCCCAGAGCCTTTAGGAACGGTAATCATCAGTGGAAAGTTTTGACCGTGAACACAACTCAAACGTATTCATGTCAGTATTCATGCACGCCGTCATAAAATTCCTTGAATCTCCAAGCTCAAATAATAGCTGTTTTACGAAACGAATATTGAAGTAAACTATTGTGTCGTTGGTCAGTGAGAAGCGTCTCTCATGGAGATAGGAGATGAAAAATTCGGTATTTCCTCCACCTAGGTCCAAGGCCACCATCTCTCTGTTTCCGGTAGAGTCGCGTCACTTGCCTTATTCAATTACTGGTCAAAGGTATTTCACTTGTTAGAATGCGGTTCAACCATGAAAGGCTTATGAACCACAGACACAGGTTTGCCGTCATGAATTTGTATTGTCCAATCTGAAATGTCTCCCCTCTATTCCTACATTGAGACTAGGGTTCGGTCGTGGGCGGGAATATTCCCGTGGGAAGAAAATTATGCGGGAATATTCCCGGTCATTTTTTCCCCTAACATTACCAAACTGGGGGTTTTAAATTTTGTCAGTATATTCTTTACTTTACTTTACTTTACTTTAGCGTTGACCTCAGTTAGGGCTGGGAAGTTAACATTTTGTTTCACACATTTGGAAATTGATGAACCATTCTAAAGAGAGGTGGTGAGAACGCCAGATCGTTCACGGTGAATAGTGAGTCCGTACTTTTTTTAAGCGTATGGCTTTTAGTGCCGGGAGTGTCCGAGGACATGTTCGGTTCGCCAGAGTTTGTAGCTGCTTCTATGTGGACGCCCATAGGGTGAGCTAAGTGTACCATCGCGCGTGGAGTGTTATCTGGGGGAGGAAAGTGTGGATGTAAGGCCGAGGAATTGGAAGGTAGCGGCTGTGGCCTGTAGTTAGGGACCAACCCCGGCATTTGCCTGGAAGGATGATCGGAATCAACAGAAGACCATCTTCAAGGTTGCCGGTGGGGGGATTCGACCATCCTCGCCTCCCGGATGTGAGCGACTGCCTGCAGCCACGCGGTAACGATCACGGATAACAAGTGAGTCCGTGATTGTGGTTCAATGTAGATACGAAGACTTAAAAGTGATCATTTAATCAACCATATTATTGAGATAATCCCAATATAAGTTATTTTTTCTGATCATATTGAAAATGGATTTCATTACTCAATAACATTAGTAAATGTTACACTTCAAACGATTGTTATTGCAAACTTTTACCTTTTTACAATATTAAAGAAAGAAAAGAAACTGCATAAAGAAATTTTGATTTTATATATTTTAGATCTGAAGAAATGTAGAGTTTTCGGTTTCTACTAATTTGAAAATTCCCACTAAAGTTTAATAATTTGGACTGCCGAGAATGTTTGGGGAATATTCCCTATGGCAAAGTTCTCGCGATTTCACGCATCATGAATAAAATTGAGACAACTAGATGTGGACGTTTGGGTATCCATTAGCATAGGCCGACGTCTAACCTTTCTGAAAGAGTGAAGGAAAATTCGACGGTTCGATCAGTGGCTTCATCAGTTATGCAGAGTGGTTATTTTATTATTTTATTATTCCTCATTTGTTCTTGATGAAGACCATGGTAGCTACGTGGAGTAAGATACAAGGTTATGGGACTAGACTTAGGCCTAGTAGACGAGTGAGTTAGAACCCCACCGTTGACCATCCTTGAAATGATTTCTTTTCTTGGTTCTCCATTTTCAACTCCTGTCAAATGCCGAGATGGTACCTTCCTTTCAACTTCTTTGCCTGTTTCATTCATATTCATTCGAAAATGAAAATAATTAAGAAGATCTACGTTATTTCATTTAGGGGGATTTGACTTAGTGATCATTTGAGCCCTATGTACGTGTGTGTGTGTGTAAAAATTATCTGAACTAGATGTGTATTTGTAATTGCAAAGGAAGCTTGTAGTTTAACGTGACCGTTAATCTCGAGATCATGAGCCACTGGACCTCCTTTTTTTACGTGGAATCCGAACCACAGGACATGGCTTTTCCTTTCGAAAATCTCACATGCATTGACCGGGAATTGAACCCGGACTGCCTTGGTGAGAGGCATTCAGCTATACCGCTGAGCCACCACGCCCCCTATTTGTAATTGTACTTGGGTGTGTGTTATATCGGAACACATGGGTACAGTAATTGAGGTGAGGATTGGGAGGGAGGCGGCCATGGCCTTATGTTAGGAATCTTTCCAGCATTTACCTGGAGTAGAAGTGGGAAACCATGGGAAAAAACCTTCTAGGATGGCTGACGTGCTAATCGAAGCTTCCTCTACTAAATTTTGCTTCACATAGTTGAGTGAACCAACACCACCTACATAGAAGGCCGTTGCACTGAATTGAAAGTAGCCAAGATGGTGGATCTTGTAGGCAGATGTGTGTGTGTGTGTGGGCATGCCGTTGTAGTTATTCTGCGATTTTTTCAGTTTTTATTTTGCTGTAAAATATGGTTTACAAGTGTCGTGTGCCGAAGTGCAGGGGTAATTATGATAATGAAAATAAAAATCAAGTGTCTTAATTTCCCCGAAGAAGAGAATTTGAAGAAACGTTGGGTATCATTTCAACGAGAGAACTCCATACCAACAAAACATTCTATGGTAAGTACCAAGAAACGTTGTTTTCCTTTTATCTAACCAGTGTTAACCTACTAAATAAATAGCCGATATATTCTTAATAATATAACGAGCCCAAAGAACTTATACATTAACTTGTAAACAACTCGCAAGTGACCACATCCTTTTAAGGTTAGAGTAGGCCTAACTGCAAAGCATTGCTTCAAGTTTCAGATAATAAGGAACGATGTTTCTCATTAAATAATTAATCAACGAATCTCCCTAAATACGAGACTAGTTTGTTTTGCGTGGGTGAATTAAACCTAGTTATACCGGTACCGTATTATTTTATAATAGGCTATCACATTTTGAAATGTTTACATGTACATGTTTACATATGAGCATGCTGCTGTGGTAACAGTACAGAACACCAGAACCGAAGTAAAAAAATTCTCAAACTACTGAAATTAGCCAAATAACTGTACTAATGGTAGGGAAAAATCTGGAGATAATATAGCCCAGTCATCCCAAATAAGTCCACGACTTATATAGATGGAATCCAGCTGACTCTGCCATTTTTAGCATCATGTACAGTATTGCCAACCCCACGCATTCGCATCCGGCAGACCAATGGTTTTCGCCTAGACCACGTTAGCTAACATAAACACCCCTGGTTTGGGGTAAATATTTGTCTGAAATGAGCCTCTTCTATGTGAAATCAAGCTAAGCTGCAGATCTCTCAATGATTTTAAATATTTGCCTACACATTGTCAGTTGTGATCAAATACGGAAAAAGCTTTGATGTGATAATTATAAAATTATTTTGTAATGCATATTGAGAATTGATGTTCAGAGCAAATGATTAATATAATTGAGTCTGGTATCACTAGAAAGTCATTAAATATATACCACAAATTGCTCAGATTCTAGATTGTTTAAGTAGGTATACCTGACTTCCCTTTAATCGGGTTATCTTATGCGAAACCTTTCAGCTAGATGTCATGACTGCTAGCCTATATGTGGGACTCAATGGTCCGTTGGCATTTTATACGCATCAAATTTGAAGAATGACAAGTTAATAATACGAAAAATCTTCGCTCTAAAGCGTTTGTAGAACAGCCTATTGTGTGTTATTTGTTATTTTAAACATAGAACAAAATGATCCCACATAGTACCTGTTGGTGCTAGTTGAGGATACCCTATTGCTCCCAGCAGGATGTTTTAATAGGAAATTCCCTATTGAAGGTAATCGTTTAAATGCAAGATATAAAATATAAGTAGACGTGTAGCATATTAGTTTGTTCTAAAGCTAAACTTCTGGTACTGTACCATACAGTGCTTGAGACAAAAAAGAAAGCTAGCCCTGTAAGTTGGAGACTACAACTGCAGTAGGCTAATTCATAATATTTTCTTCATGCTTTTGTTCAGTAATGCAAGCAGACTGTTCTCAGGCACTGTAACGATCACAGCCTATTAATTTATGAAAGAATCAAACATATTCTGGAGTACTATATGGTATCATTGTTCTAAGTATGAAAAACAGCGTGGATCTAGAGTTCCAAAACACACCCGACTCATCTCTCTCTATGCAGTAGGACATTGGTGTCATAAGACACTGGTGCTAGAAACCTACACAATTCACCCAGCACACATACTGCTCACATTTCTAAATGGTAAACACCGACTCATCTCTCTCTCTATGTAGTAGGACAGTGGTGTCATGAGACACTGGTGCTAGATACCTACACAATTCACCCAGCACACATACTGCTCACATTTCTAAATGGTAAACACCGACTCATCTCTCTCTCTATGTAGTAGGACAGTAGTGTCATGAGACACTGTTGCTAGATACCTACACAATTCACCCAGCACGCATACTGCTCACATTTCTAAATGGTAAACACCGACTCATCTCTCTCTCTCTATGTAGTAGGACAGTGGTGTCATGAGACACTGGTGCTAGATACCTACACAATTCACCCAGCACACATACTGCTCACATTTCTAAATGGTAAACACCGACTCATCTCTCTCTCTATGTAGTAGGACAGTGGTGTCATGAGACACTGGTGCTAGATACCTACACAATTCACCCAGCACACATACTGCTCACATTTCTAAATGGTAAACACCGACTCATCTCTCTCTCTATGTAGTAGGACAGTGGTGTCATGAGACACTGGTGCTAGATACCTACACAATTCACCCAGCACACATACTGCTCACATTTCTAAATGGTAAACACCGACTCATCTCTCTCTCTATGTAGTAGGACAGTGGTGTCATGAGACACTGGTGCTAGATACCTACACAATTCACCCAGCACACATACTGCTCACATTTCTAAATGGTAAACACCGACTCATCTCTCTCTCTATGTAGTAGGACAGTGGTGTCATGAGACACTGGAGCTAGATACCTACACAATTCACCCAGCACACATACTGCTCACATTTCTAAATGGTAAACACCGACTCATCTCTCTCTATGTAGTAGGACAGTGGTGTCATGAGACACTGGTGCTATATACCTACACAATTCACCCAGCACACATACTGCTCACATTTCTAAATGGTAAACACCGACTCATCTCTCTCTCTATGTAGTAGGACAGTGGTGTCATGAGACACTGGTGCTAGATACCTACACAATTCACCCAGCACACATACTGCTCACATTTCTAAATGGTAAACACCGACTCATCTCTCTCTATGTAGTAGGACAGTGGTGTCATGAGACACTGGTGCTAGATACCTACACAATTCACCCAGCACACATACTGCTCACATTTCTAAATGGTAAACACTGACTCATCTCTCTCTATGTAGTAGGACAGTGGTGTCATGAGACACTGGTGCTAGATACCTACACAATTCACCCAGCACACATACTGCTCACATTTCTAAATGGTAAACACCGACTCATCTCTCTCTCTATGCAGTAGGACAGTGGTGTCATGAGACACTGGTGCTAGATACCTACACAATTCACCCAGCACACATACTGCTCACATTTCTAAATGGTAAACACCGACTCATCTCTCTCTCTATGTAGTAGGACAGTGGTGTCATGAGACACTGGTGCTAGATACCTACACAATTCACCCAGCACACATACTGCTCACATTTCTAAATGGTAAACACCGACTCATCTCTCTCTATGTTGTAGGACAGTGGTGTCATGAGACACTGGTGCTAGATACCTACACAATTCACCCAGCACACATACTGCTCACATTTCTAAATGGTAAACACCGACTCATCTCTCTCTATGTCGTAGGACAGTGGTGTCATGAGACACTGGTGCTAGATACCTACACAATTCACCCAGCACACATACTGCTCACATTTCTAAATGGTAAACACCGACTCATCTCTCTCTCTATGTAGTAGGACAGTGGTGTCATGAGACACTGGTGCTAGATACCTACACAATTCACCCAGCACACATACTGCTCACATTTCTAAATGGTAAACACCGACTCATCTCTCTCTATGTAGTAGGACAGTGGTGTCATGAGACACTGGTGCTAGATACCTACACAATTCACCCAGCACACATACTGCTCACATTTCTAAATGGTAAACACCGACTCATCTCTCTCTCTATGCAGTAGGACAGTGGTGTCATGAGACACTGGTGCTAGATACCTACACAATTCACCCAGCACACATACTGCTCACATTTCTAAATGGTAAACACCGACTCATCTCTCTCTCTATGTAGTAGGACAGTGGTGTCATGAGACACTGGTGCTAGAAACCTACACAATGCACCCAGCACACATACTGCTCACATTTCTAAATGGTAAACACCGACTCATCTCTCTCTATGTCGTAGGACAGTGGTGTCATGAGACACTGGTGCTAGATACCTACACAATTCACCCAGCACACATACTGCTCACATTTCTAAATGGTAAACACCGACTCATCTCTCTCTATGTCGTAGGACAGTGGTGTCATGAGACACTGGTGCTAGATACCTACACAATTCACCCAGCACACATACTGCTCACATTTCTAAATGGTAAACACCGACTCATCTCTCTCTATGTCGTAGGACAGTGGTGTCATGAGACACTGGTGCTAGATACCTACACAATTCACCCAGCACACATACTGCTCACATTTCTAAATGGTAAACACCGACTCATCTCTCTCTATGTAGTAGGACAGTGGTGTCATGAGACACTGGTGCTAGATACCTACACAATTCACCCAGCACACATACTGCTCACATTTCTAAATGGTAAACACCGACTCATCTCTCTCTATATAGTAGGACAGTGGTGTCATGAGACACTGGTGCTAGATACCTACACAATTCACCCAGCACACATACTGCTCACATTTCTAAATGGTAAACATATAGTAAAAACAAACAAAAATAATTATACTATAGGCTACTATGCATGATTCTGATTTTAGATTCATACCGTTATTATGAACTAGCCCAGCCCCCACCCCATCCATTGGAGCAGTTGCTCTTGTGAAACTTCTCTCATGGGGCATCAGTAATAGGGAAGAGTTTGAAGAAATTATTCTTAACTCAAAAATTAAACATGTAGAATTAAACAAAGCACAATTCATGTACTGTAGGTAACTCTTGGGATAATTTAAAGAAGAAGAAATTTTTGAAAAATTACACAGATATAAAGTAGGCCTATTCAAATTTAGTTCATTCAGCATGGAAATACTCAATCATGTACTGTAACTTCAACAAATGTTACTTAGTATGATTCTTTTGTAAATTGCAGGTTTGTGAGCTGCATTTTAATGCTCAAGACTTCAGACAGAATACTGTTTTCCATTGTGAAGATGGTCAAGAGATAACACTCCCATGGAAAGTGTCAAGACCCATATCTGGTCCGGTTCCATCTCGTCTTCCGAATTGCCCAGTGCGGCTGAGCACTGTGTCCGATGGCAACATCATATACTAAAGCTATATTTTAAATGATTGAATGGGTACCCGGAATATTTCGTAAAGATCGACACAGTTGTTTAGGTGGCAAGTCCATATATCTAGCTAAAAACCTGATCTTATGCATATATTTCAGATAATTCTATCAAATGGGTATATTTTACTGCTGATTTTTATGGTCGTTGGCTATTTACATACAGTAAATTAATCCAGGAACAGTGAAATAGTGTGTGTTTCATTTATTCCTACGGTACCTAGTTTCCCGTGAGGTTTAATTTTCAAGTGAACAACGAGAAGAAGCTTATTCTGTACTATGCCGTCTTTGTTTGTTAGCCATGTAAAGGTAAGTACCGGTAAAGGATGAAGTCAACATAATAGCCTATAAATGCTGCTGCCGACGATTTACAGTATCAGTTGGAAGGAACCCGTCATATGGGCCATGGTATGCGGCGTGCTCCAGCAGCTCTGCCTTCTGTGTCCGCCATCTTGTTTGAATGCAAAGGCCTTATATCTAGGTGGTGTTGAGTGAACCGCATTTCTCCAGCCCTAAGACCAGAATTAAATTCCTTGGCAGAGCCAGGAATCGAGCCCGAACTTCGGGGAGTGTCAGCCAAGAATGCTAACCACTACACCATCATGGTAGCTGAGGCCATACGATCATCATCAACAAATAAATATTTACTAACATCAAACACCAGCAAGTTGGAGGTAAAGCACTTTGTGACAAGTTTCATATGGAATATTGGAAGCTAGGACATGGACCGGCTGGCTGCGTGGCTCAGCGGTAACGTTCTCGCCTGCTGTGCTCAAGGTTGCAAGATCAAATACTGGTGTAGCCAGTTGCCATTTGAGGGTGCGCAAATGAGGGAGCCGTGTCAGTAGATTTACTGGTACTTTAAAGATCCCCTTCGGGGCAAAATTCTGGTACCCCGGCGTCTCTAAAAGCCGCAGTTGTTGAAATGGACGTAAAACCAATAACATTATTATTATGAGACATGGATCTAAAACAAGTAGACTTGTGGAAACACAGGGATTTGGGATGCGGTGCTGGAGAAGACTCCTAATGTGCCGTAGAATGATAGTCACAAACGAGAACGTTAATAGAAGAGCAAATGAGCCACGTAACTCGTTTGAATACTTAAACAAAAGAAGAAATAGTTTCGTTTGTCACTTTATTCAACACACTGACTGGTCCATACCCTATTCGAAGGAAAATTGGTGGAAAGAAGTCTCAGAGGAAGACCAAGCCCACAATAATTAATCAATGTCATTAGAGGCTAACACACCTATTGTCACTTAAAGCTATTGGCGAAAGGGCGGATATAATTGGACGCCAACCATGTTACCCACCAACCGAACGCTTGAGGAGACGAAAAAGAAGAAGAAGAATCTATATTATTTCATCCATCATTAACACCACTCATGAAACTAACCACTTCATGGTGTAGTGGCTATTTGGCTGTTGCCCTGGAGGTCACGGAATTTAATTCTGGTCTGAGGGCTGGAACGGGGTACAGTCAGCCTCGTAGGGCAAATGAGTAGAGGTGGGTTCGATTCTCATCTTGGTCATCACAGAAGTGCTTATCCGTGGTTTCCCACTTCTACTCAAGGCAAATGCCGGGACGGATCCTACTTACGGTCACGGTCGCGTCCATCCAAATTCTCAACTCGAATACAAAATAGGCTACACACTCAATAATGCAGACACGACAGTAACACAGGTTGTTAGACGTTTCTTTTATTTGGCCCAAATAGCCTACATGAGACGATGTCCAAGATGCTGAATGAAGCAACGACTACTCGTGATGCTGACATCAGAAAAACAATCCAGCGCATAGAATTTCATCCTATTTGCTTCTGTTGGCTCTTGGTAGCGTTTAAATGTGTTATTTCCACACTCCTCTTTAAGTTTGTAGTAAAGATAATGAGATAACTCCCAGGGCCATGTTAAGTTTATAACCCCGTAATTAAGTACCACACATTACTCGCACAATTTGTTCCAAACAGCTAATAGTCAGGTTTTTGTTTGTTGCATATACTGTACACAAGGAGGAATGACACACCTTAAGCATCTAGTAGCATTTATCATTTCTGCGCTCTAGTTTATAGCGATTGTCCACCTCCTGGTGTAGCGGCTAGCATTCTTGGTTGTCGCCCCGAAGCTCCGGGTTCGATTCCCGGCTTTACATGACCTGCAAAACAGAAAAGAGATTTCTGCGGTACAAAGGGAAAATAGATGTGGTTGATAAACTTCGCTGAGCTGAATAAAAAAAATGCAGTTTGATTTTCCCTGTCACATCTAGCTAATAGTCAATAGTGAAAATTATCTATACAATTTTTAAACCTTTTTAACATATCTGGCTTAAAAATCATTATTATTGTTGTAAAGATAAACTATGAATTTTCTAACTACGTTGTGGCGACTATGAATTTTCTAACTACGTTGTGGCGTCCGGGCGAGGTAAATTGTCCCCCGGGAAGCTCCCTTTGGGTTATACGAATCGTTCCCATTTAAGTCATTTTGATTGTATCAAATCTCTCCCCAAAATGAACAAGATGATGAACTTGAAAGACAGCGTGATTCCTATTTTTACCTGCGCAAGAGTCACAAAGTATTTCAATGTCTCTAATTTTCATGGGCAGGTGATTGTAAAAAAATATCCCAACACCAAGAAGGGGTTGTGCTAGGTTAACGAACGTTGGTAGGCGTGTTTATACATCTGAAAGATTTCGTTGATTCAAATTTCCCGCAAATCGCATTAGCGCGGCGCTAGTAGTGGCCCTATGACGTTGCACATCAGGTTTACTTTAAATACGGGCTCTACTGTGCGAGAGCGTAGTTACCTTTGAGATTGGGTGGAGTGACTGCGAGCGGGTCAAGAATGTCTTTACGACGACGAAGAGGCCAGTATCAACAGCTCTCAGCGTTTCAACGAGGCCGTATAATAGGGCTACGTGAAGGTGGATTTTCCTTCCACGCTATTGCAGAACAACTTGGCAGGAATGTCTCCACTGTGCATGCGTGCTGGCAGCAGTGGCCACGAGAAGGTACGGTCGCAAGCAGATCGGGCTCCGGACGTCCCCGTGGCACCACCGAGAGGGAGGACCGCCGTATTCGATGTATGGCTTTGGCGAATCGGACGGCGTCTGCAGCAGCAATTCGAGTGGCAGTTGGCACCACAGTGACACAACGAAATGTTCGAAATCGGTCACTTGAAGGACAGCTCCGAGCCAGACGCATTGCGGCGTGCATTCCACTTACCCCACACCACCACCGTCTGCGACTTCAGTGGTGTCAAGCGAGAGCTCATTGTAAGATGGAGTGGAGGTCCATTGTGTTTCCCAACGAAAGCCGATTCTGCCTTTGTGCTAGTGGTTGGGTTAGAAGGAGGCCAGGTGAGCACCTGCATTCCACCTGTCCGCGGCGTCGACACACTGGTCCTACACCGAGCGTTCTGGTCTAGGGAGCAATTTCCTATGACAGCAGGAGCATTCTCGTGGTTATCCTGTGCACCCCGACTGCAGATGTGTACGTCCATCTGGTGATTCGACCTGTTGTGCTGCCATTCATGAACATCATTCCCGGAGGTGTATACCAACAGGATAACGCACGCCCCCATGCCGCCGTTGTAACCCAACCAGCTCTACAAATTGTCGACATCCTGGCTTGGCCTACTCGATCCCCTGATCTGTCCCCAATCGAGCACGTATGGGACATCATTGGATGACAATTCCAGCGTCATCCACAACCGGCATTAACCATCCCTGTATTGACCGACCAAGTGCAACAGGCATGGAACTCCATTCCACAAGCTGACATCGGGCACTTGTACGACACAATGCATGTACGTTTGCATGCCTGCATTCAACAGTCTGGCGACTATACCGGTTATTAATGGACCAGCATGGCACATTTGCGATGGCTTTTCTCGCATGGACATTCACCTCTAGTCTTGTTCCTTTAATCAACTAAATATTTTACCTCGCCAATTATATTGCCGAAATTTTCGTACTCTACATTCCTTATTTCATGGTGTTGGGATATTTTTTCCGCCAGTGTAATAACGAACAAACCTCGTCAATCTCTTTCTTTCTTTCTTTCTTTCTTTCTTTCCTGCATAATTTACACGGCCACCATCCTGAAATGGTACGGCTGATGACCTTGTGGTTTGGGCGCAAGACGCGTCCCATATGAATGTATGCTGTTACCAAATTTGGTAGAGATCGGATGATTAGTTTAGTCGTAATTTGATTTTAGGTGTTGAACGTTTGAGTGGCCGCCATTTAGTATTGGTAAGGATTGCGGTGATATAAAACATGACACTGAGGTGTTCTTTGCTAGTGCTACCTCGGTACCAAATTTCATTTAATTCGGTTTTGTCGTGTTTGAATTGATGATAACTTTTGACCTGTGTAGATCTCGTAAGTCTAGTAGGCTTATGAAAATGAACATAAACATGACATTAAAATATGTAGAAAACAAGATGTTCAGTAAAGAACATATAGCCTACTTTCTCCTAAAAGCATGGGTATTGTTATAACTCTTTGTCCTTTTCAAGGAGTATAATTGAATGTTGGTTGTTGAAATACAACGTGCTATAGGGATATTAAACATGAATATGAGGTGCCCCTTGCTAGTGCTACCTCTGTAAAAAATGTCATTCAATTCGGTTTCACCGTGTTTGAATTGATATGGGGAATGGATTTGCACACATACATGGCCGCTATTTGCAAACTATTGGGCTGATGACCTTGTAGTCAGTCATAAGATGCTTTCCACAAAAAGGCATGTTGTTGCAAAATCTGGTAGAGATCAAATTATTAGGATGGTCGTAATTTGATTTAAGCTTTTAACATTTGGGTGGCCGTCATTCCGTTTCCGTCAAGATGGTGGCGATATAAAACATGACACTGAGATGCCCTTTGCTAGTGCTACCTCTGTACCAAATTTCGTTCAATTCGGTTTCACCGTGTTTGAATTGATAGGGGGAATCGATTTGCACACATACTTGGCCACCATCTGCAAACTATTGGGCTGATGATCTTGCAGTTTGGTCAGAATATGCTTCCCACATAAAGATATGTTGTTGCAAAATTTGGTAGAGACTAGATTATTAGGTTGGTCGTAATTACATTTTAGCTTTTAACATTTGGGTGGCCGCGATTACGTTTCCGTCAAGATGGCGGCGATATAAAACATGACACTGAGGTGCCCTTTGCTAGTGCTACCTCTGTACCAAATTTCGTTCCATTCGGTTTCACCGTGTTCGAATTAATAGGGGGAATCGATTTTGACACAAAGATGGCCGCCATCCGCAAACTATTAGGCTAATGACCTATTAGATTGGTCAAAGGATGCTCCCTCCATAAAGGTATGTTGTTGCAAAATTTGGTAGAGATCGGATGATTATGTTAGTCGTAACTTGATTTAGGCTTTGAACATTTGTGTGGCCGCCATTACGTTTCTGTCAAGATGGTGGCGATATAAAACAAAACACTGAGGTGCCCTTTGCTAGTACTACCTCTGTACCAAATTTCGTTCCATTCGGTTTCACCGTGTTTGAATTAATAGGGGGAATCGATTTTGACACAAAGATGACCGCCATCCGCAAACTATTAGGCTAATGACCTATTAGTTAGGTCAGAGGATGCTCCCCCCATAAAGGTACGTTGTTGCAAAATTTGGTAGAGATCGGATGATTAGATTAGTCATAATTTGATTTAAGCTTTGAACATTTGTGTGGCCGCCATTACGTTTCCGTCAAGATGGCGGCGATATAAAACATGACACTGAGGTGTCCTTTGCTAGTGCTACCTTTGTACCAAATTTCGTTCAATTCGCGTTCACCGTGTTCGAATTGATAGGGGGGGGGGGACAGACATTCAGAGTACACACACTCACACATACACACACAGACTCGCACACACACACACAGACAGACACACTTTTTTTTCGCCCTGGGTTGATCTCATAAGTCTACTTTCATTTTTTGCAAAAATCGAAAGTAGGCTAAAAATATGAAACTCAAAATTATGGAAATGAACATAAAAATTGAAAATAGAAATAAAAACAAAATTATCGGAATTAAAATTAAAGAAGTAAACATGATAGAACAAAATGAACATGTAAGTATATAGTACATTATTTAAAAAAAATAGGTCTACCTATAAAATATTAATATTAGTATTAATTGAAACCAAAGTACAATAAATGGAAAACTAGCATAATTTGGGAAAATCTAGCATAATTGTAACTCTGAATTAGGATCACCAGTCTCTTCGAGCCTTAGAGCATAAATACAATAGAGGGCGCATTGCCTCAAGGCGACTGTACTGTGACGTGAAACCAACATCTCGATCAGCTGACTGAAGGGTAATGGCTCAAGACCGACTACAATTGGCTAATGGTGAATGCTAATCAACGTCAAGGAATACCAAAGGAGCTCCATATTGGATAATTCTATTATCACTATCCGCAGATCCCTTCAGTCAGCTGATCGAGATGTTGGTTTCAACAATGTGACGTCATCAGCCATCTATTGAATTTATGGTCTAAGCTTCGAGCCTTGCAACACTGGCGGACACTGCGTATGCTCGACAGTGGCAGCTAACAGCACTACACTGCCATATACATATCGTGAACATAGCGTTGTATGCTGGCCACTAATTGACTGCAAGGCTATTACGCATTCATTGCCGATGCTATCGGAAATGCTGTCAGTATAATGGTTAGACTTGCCGTGATAGTCAGCTCTCAATTACACTGTGATGTACTGCTCTTTTGGCTTCTGGCAGTTTTTCTTCTCGAACGGGTGCGCACCTTCTTCTGACCACTCCCATTGCACGACAGCGTGCTTGTAGCAATATTTATTTTGAATTTAGTAATAGATCAGTTTTTTGAATGCATTGTATCATGAGTTTGCTTGATATGTCAACTGTATTTGTCAAGGTCAATGCTAAACTGGACCAGCTGGCGTGTGCGGAATAATTAAGACACGAGTATGTTTGTAAAACGGTCACGTTAAACTACAAGCTTCCTTCCTTCCTTTTTGTTTGTAAAACGAGTGAAGCGAGTTTTATGTTTCCATACGAGTGTCTCAATTATCATTATAGGCGAGTTGCTTACGACTGTTTATGTTCGACGATAATTATGACTTCATTTTATATTCGAACAAAAATATTCATAAATATCTGTCGAGATTCTGTCACAATGTCATGTTTCCAAGGCTTTGAAACATTGTTTATTGTGCAATAGGGATATCCTGAACTAGCGCCAACAGATAGCGCACGGGTAGGCCTACAATGTGGGATCATTTTGTTATTTAGTTCAAATAACACACAATAGGCTGTTACAAACGATTAAAATGTATCGTATTATCAACTTGTTATCCTTCAAATTCGATGCATATAGAATGCCAACGGAAGGCAAATCAATCAATGAAGTCCCACCTAGATTAGTCATGACATCTGGCGGAAAAGTTTTGCGTAAGATAACCCTTTACTGAACAGAAAGCTGGGTTAATGATTTCCATGGATCAACTGTCATATGTTTGCTCCCTCCATGATGTTCTAGTGTGGTTATATCAACTCCAGCATTCACTAATATTGTCACCGTACTCGTACGGAAGCAATGCCCTGTGTAGAAATTCGAGTTGGGGATATTAAAGAACAATGCTATTTCTTTTCCCGTATTCCCCAGTTTATTTATGTGATTATTTGGGACTGTGCACTTTCCATGTCGATAATATAGGCTAGATGGATGGTGTGTTGCAAACTTCTGGACGTAGATTCATACATTTCTTGCATATTTCATAGTATTTTCTTGTTACCGTAAAGTTTCGTTTGGGATTGTAACTACAATGGTTGATCCGATATCGTTTACATTGTAAACTTTCAAATCATGTAATTCATGTCTGACATGTTGGAACTTGAGTGCGTTACCTAATTGGTCAAAAAACTGCATCGAAGTGAAAATCTCGGGCTCTGATTGGTGGATAAACTATATCATAATGAAAACTTGTATAATGAGCCGCATTATGATGCGGTTTTCTGGCATATAATATTTACATTTCGCAATGGTCGAACATAAAAATGGTTTTACAAATTTTCCACTTTTCAATACAAAGTTTCTTTATTGAGAACCTATGTTCCCATTCAACTGCGGTACATGTTTCGGTTTAATGTAAACCTTCCTCAGCCATAGCAGTACCGTTAATACACTAGGTGGTACAAGTTAAACTTAAAGTTTACATAAAAACAATGTGATGAAATGTTCTACAAATTCATAAAGTACACTTGATTCAAAATTAAAATGTTTCGGAATTGTTATTCCATTGTCCTTGGTACACTTGGCATCTTCATGGTTACATTATTGTTGTTCTTCAAGAACGTGGATCATTCTATTACAAAAATTGTTAAAAACTTATATTAGTTTTCTCTTCCATTATACCATATTGTGATATACCTCGATATCCAATTTTGGAATTAGTTCATAAACTATTTGAACTGATCTTAATAACCACAAATTTTGTCTGGCAGGAAGTTTTTAAATTGTATTGATGGTGCGTGTATATGAAGTGGTCTGGGACTTGTTCTGTTGGTCATCCGCTGCTGACAGTCGGCAAACATTTTATTGAGAAATAGTGTAATTTAATTTAGTTTAATTTAACATCAAGTGTATTTTATGAATTCTTAGGACATTTCATCACATTGTTAGCGTATTTTCATTTCTGAAAAATTAGGCTTATGAGATCACCTTATGTCCGTGTGTGTCTCTCCCTGATAAAATCTAAACGGCTGGAGCGATATCAATTGAACTCAGTAAGGGCATAGTACAATGTTGTCCGACTCCGACCGTGCCCTTCAAATTAAATTATGTCTCACCAATCTAACATGGCAGCTGTGCGAAATATTTCACCGGCATTCTATATCTCCGAAACTATTACTGATATCACCCTGAAATTTTGTACGGTTATAAAGGGTGCTACTAGAATTTCACCTATGTGACTTTCAAAATCCTGTTAACTACAAAACGAACATGGCGGCCAAGCGAATTTGAAACATTTAAATAGACTTTTCTCGCTATTTAAATATCCTAATGTCGTGAAACGTGGTACAGCAAATGGAAATACAATTTGCAATGCACTGACATCTAATTTAGTTCAATTGTTTACATAACTGCAAGATGGCGGCTGTGCGAAATTTTAAAATTAAGTTTTTAATTCTTGTGTTCTAATCATGCGATCGAAATCAACGTTTGAATAATGAACGTACACAATAATCCTCATCTAATAGTACATAACTCTATGGCCTACATATATTAAAATCCAACATGGCGACCATCCGCAATATTTAGACGGTTCTCAATATCTATTAATCTATTACAGCAATCCAACTGAAAATTTGTATGTGTATAGAGTCATAAACAGAAGTACACCTATGGGACGTTCAATAACCAGGTGAGCACAAATCCAACATGGCGGCGACGTGAAATTTAAATATTCAAATGGACGTTTCTTGCGATTTAACCATCCGAGCGCAGTGAAACTTGGTACGGTAAATGCTGATACAAATTTCAATCCACTGACATATAATTTGTTTCAATTGTTTTCATAACCACAAGTTGGCGGCTGCGCGAAATTTTAAAATCTCGTTTTTACTTCTTGTGTTCTAATCATGCGATTGAAGTGTGAATAATACTCCTATGCAATAGTCTTCATGTAATATTACATAACTCTAAGGCCTACGTATATAAAAATCCAACATGGTGACCATCCAAAATATTTAGACGGTTCTCAATATCTACGAATCTATTACAGCAAACTGAAATTTTGTATGTTGATAGAGGGAATTAACACAAGTAGGATATATTAAAATAGGCTATTTAGTTCTTCATGGAACTACTTGTTTTTAAGTTTGACTTGCACCACTTGGTGTAGTAACTGTACTGCTATGGCTGAGGAAGGTTTATATTCAACCGAAACATGTTCCGCAGTTGAATTGGAACATACTGTATGTTCTCAATACAGGAACTTTGTATTGAAAAGTGGAAATTTTTTAAAGCAATTATAAATTCAATACGGAAAATCAAAACTGACAGTAGTCGCAAAGAGATCCATGTGTAAAATGTGTTGGATCATATGCTGGTTATATTTTCTTTACTGAATAATTCATCTATGTTAGGTTAATTTTTCCATTCACAGAATTGTATTCCTGTTTAAGAAGGAAAAATAAATAATAAATATTTTGTTGTTGATTGATTTAGGGGCTTGGCGACATTATGGTCATGTGGAAAGGAAGGAAGCTTGTAGTTTTACGAGACGGTTAATCTTGCGATCATGAGTCACGGGACCTCCTTTTACGTGGAATCTGAACCACAGAACATTGCATTTCATTTCGGAAAGCTCACATGCAGTGACCGGGAATCGAACCTGGTAATGTAGCCCCGTGTAATTGGGTTAGCGCGTGTGTGTAGAATTTGTCTAACAACCTGTGTTATTGCGATGTTTTTATTCGTGTGTGTATTTGTAATTAAGATGAAGATTGGGAAGAAGGTGGCCGTGGCCTTAGGTTAGTAACCATCTTAGCATTTGCCTGGAGTAGAAGTGGATAACCCCGGAAGGTGGCTGAAATGGGAATCGAACCCAGACCTCCGACAGCCAAGAATGTTAGCCGCTACACTACGAGGTGGTTGCAAATAAATGATTCCATAAACTAAGTTGTTTCGTTTCAGGGACTGGGACACCGTGGTAATTCAGCCCATTGTACTTGAGTGGTGTAGAATTTGCCATATGAACTGTCTGTAGTAGTGCGCTTATTAATAATTCAGGTGAGGATTGGGAGGAAAGCGGCCGTGGCCTTAAGTTAGGAACCTTCCCGGGATTTTCCTGGAGTAGAAATGGGAAACCACGGAAAACCACTTCCAAGATGACCGAGGTGTGAATTGAACCCTTCCCTTCTCACCTTTGCCTCACGAGGCTGAGTGTACCACGTTTCAGCCCTTAGACCAGAATTAAAATTCTCGTCGGTTTCAGTTTCACTGATGGATATGATTGTATGGAAGCTACTGAGGTATGAGTGGTGCTGAGTAACAGCCTTCAGGACACAAGCAGTGCCTGTGGATGCTGTGAAAGCTTCTACTCTTAGGGTTCTGACTTAGTGCGGAGAGCAATGGTAAACTATCTCACTCCTCACTTTGAATAGTACGCCTCCCTTGGGGGTTTGTGGGTTTCCACCCACATAACCTACGGTGATACTTTGTGAGGTCTGATCAACCTCCGGGGTGACTATCCAACAGACTGGCTGATTTCTTCAAGATAAATCCTGTACATGGGACACCGTGGTAATTCAGCCCCTTGTACTTGAGTGGTGTAGAATTTGCCATATGAACTGTGTTATTGTGGTGTCTGGTGGCATTTCACTTCGGAAACCTCACATCCACTGACCGGGAATTGAACCTGGTAATGTAGCCCCGTGTAATTGGGTTAGCGCGTGTGTGTAGAATTTGTCTGACAACCTGTGTTATTGCGATGTTTCTACAGAAAATAAATCTGTTGACATCAGATATAGATTTCGATATTAGAAAGTTATTTCTGAAAGCCTTTGTCTGGAGCGTGGCACTCTATGAAAGTGAAACTTGGACTGTTGGCACAACAGAAAAGAGAAGAATAGAAGTATGTGATATGTGATATGTGGTGTTACAGGAGAATGATAAAGATCAGATGGGTATATAGAGCAACAAATGAAGAGCTATTAAGAGGAATTTGAGAGGAGGAATTTTTCTGGGAACTACTAATCAAGAGAAGGTAGGACACATACTAAGACATCCAGGAATAGCAAACTTAGTTATGGAATGACGGGCCGAAGACAAGAACTGTAGGGGTAGACCAAGGTTAGAATATGTTAAACAGATTGCCTCGGATGTAATGTGTGGTAGCTATGTATAGATGAAATGATTAGCTCCGGACAGGAATACATGGAGAGCTGCATAAAACCAGTCAGAGGACTGACGACTCAAACACAAATATCCTGTAAACTTATTCACACTTTGTGGCTCTGTGATTCCTTAGACATTCAATACTAAATTGTGAAATCTCGTAGCATTATTTTCGGTTCCTATTTTATCACCATAATTTGTAGGGGAAATACTTTCCGATAATAATTTATTATAGATTCGCAGTGGTAAAATTACTGTCATCAGGTAAGTAACTCCTCGATTTAAATACGAGTAAAATCCGTTTGGGGCTTGGTGATTTATTACTCCCTCTGAATTTCGTTGTTGCTGTGAGTGTATACTTCTACCGTGTTACTGTCAGCCATGTGCTGGAGGAGTTTACTTTGGCGGTACAACATCTACTGTGTGATTACTTCACTCTGCTCCTCCTACACACCCGCAGCAGCGTCCTTGAGTTGACTACTGACCTGTCTACATATCTTGATATATGTAGTCATTCAGGAAGACATCCAGCGATGGACAGTGTGTGTGACAAAGATTGTTGTAACGTAGCCTCGAGAGGTAAAGTTGAGATTCTTACCTCCGCCATCCTATTAGTTGATTTCCATGGTTTCCCACTTCTATTGCAGGCAAATGCCAAGATGGTTCCTAACGTAAGACCTTAGTCGTCTCCTTCCACACTTCCACTTGCACACACTACTATGGACGCCACAATGACACACGTTATCAGACAAATTATGTGCATTCATACACATTCGACTACATGGGTTTATGACCATGGGGTGGAATTCCCTAAGTAAAACAGCAACAACAACAACAATAACCACAACCAACAACTAAAACAACAAACATCTCTTATTCTGCGATGGCATTTAACCCTTACAGTGCCAGTGGACCGAGATATCGTCCGAGGGAGCTTCTGCAAAAAATGCTGATCTATCGGCCCCATTTTTATCAACTTTTATTGTTACTGTATTTCGAACCACGTAGTGCTACCAGTGTTGTAATCAAGATAACGCAGGAATCATGTTCTCTCTGGATATATCGATGTGTTGATCCGTTGACAACTGGATTCATAATGGGTACTATTTGCAGTAGTCAGCTGATTTCCCGCCCGTGTTTGTTTACGTTCTTGCACTGAGCTGATTACTGTACGATACGTGGTTATAAACTTGTAAGTTCTATTTCAATTTAAAAATAAAAAATAAAAGTGTTCTAATGATGCAAATGAAGCCTTATAGGCAGCCAAAACATTGTCTCTAACCACCCACGGACCGCTTGAAAGGCTGGAGGTCAAGGAAAGAAAGATATTACGCAAAATCGTAGGCCCGAAATTCCATAACAACAAATTAATCCATGTCAGGAACGAAACTCTTTACCAAAAGATTTTAAAACTCTTGGACACAATAAAGAAACGGAGAATTGACTTTTATGGGCACATCCTCCGAATGAATTCAAATAGACCAACCAAAAAAGATATTCGACCACTTTCGTGATATAAGGTGCGTTCAAAAAGTAACGAGCCGGAGGCTGTAATGCGCAAACTGGTGACGATATCGGCTAATCGTGGCGTGTGTAACGAGGTGTGGTTCCGACCAGAGCTTGGAAGGTCACAGCCCGTCGCTAGAGAGCACGCGTGCACGTCACTTGACGATACAAAGCGAGCAGCAGCATGCATCAATCGTCCAACCAAGACCAAGACAGTGGGCCATTCGACATGCTTCCTGGTGTGGTCGAAGACTGTGGGGCACCCATTGGGCACACACTTTGCGCAAGTGCAGTCGTTCCTTCATGATGGTGTGCACACTTCCGACGCTCAATCCGACCACGGCGGCTATGGCGTTCACTGTCACTCGGCGGTCCTGGGTAATGAGTGCATCAACCAGCTGGACGTTGTCTTCGGTAATGCAGGGGGGTGCCCCAGACCGGGCATCATCGGCTAACGACACCCGTCCTTCCCTGAAGCGCTTGTGCCACGCCTTGACCCTCGCAAAGCACATGCAGTGTTCGCCGTACACTTGTGGCATTCGGCGATGAATGTCCGTTCCTCCTACTCCTTTCGCTGTCAGAAACCAAACAACACCTCTTTGCTCTTCGTTTGACGCCTCCATGTCACTGTTTGCAATGCGACTGGCAACGTTGGGCGATTGATGCATGCTGCTGCTCGCTTTGTATCGTCACGTGATGTGCACGCGTGCCCTCTAGTGACGGGCTGTGACCTTCCACGCTCTGGTCGGAACCACACCTCGTTACACACGCCACGATTAGCCGATGTCGTCACCGGTTTGCGCATTACAGCCTCCGGCTCGTTACTTTTTGAACGCACCTTATAAAACAACAAAACCTCTTTGGTTTAAGGAAACTGAGAAAGACCTCGTAGAACTCCAAATTGCAGACACCATGCTCATGGACAAAACAGCCAAAACCATCACCAAGGATAAGAAACAACGGTTCCAAGTTAAAATCAAACAGAAGCGTACGATCCACATCTCTGCCGAAGAAAGGGAAGTAAGATCTCACAGGATGAGGCAATACTGGGCTAAAAGGAAACTTCAAAACATAAATGAATGATTGATTTCATGTACCCCAAAGTTGGGTGAAACAAATAAAGAAGAAGTAAACGGAGCAAAGTATTATTTAATTTAGCATCTAAAACGTTTAAAATATTTTATTTATTTAGCGTATGTCATTTAAGTAGATTTTAACAGTAAATTACATTATTCCTTAACACTTAATCACAAACAAACATCTAGTTCTTGTATAAATCTGATGGAATTCGGGGTTGCCAACAGGAATTCCGGATAATCTCCTCTATATGCTCTGACACTGCAGTCTTCCCTGATATGTTGAATAGTCTGCCTCGGTGCGCCGCAGTCGCATGCTGGTGAGGCCAACATTTCCCATTTGAAAAGTGAATCTGCACATCTTCCATGACCTGTTTTCCGTCGGTTTCGAGTTGACCATACCTTGCGGGGTTGATCAAAGTCAGGAACGATCTTGGTGATACAAGGTAATGATTGGCATGTCTCTGGGGGCATTTTGGAGCCATTCTCTCTTCCATGTATCGCTGATGTTAACCCCAGTGAGACTGTTTGTAAGTGCGAGAGGAGGAGACCTTGAGCGAAGTCTGTTGATCTGAGATCAGGGACGTGAGGGTCCAGGGTTTGCTAAGATCTTGATGTACTCTCTTATCAAGACTTCTCACCATCGCTGATTTGGGGGTGGTATGTGACTCAGGGAAGGCAGCCAGAAGGTGGGAGTAGATCTAATTGCTCCCGAAATAATACGCATAGTATTATTAAGTTGGACATACATTTTGTTTACATGAGCGCTGTACAGCCATGCTGGTGCACTGTACTCCACCCAGAGTATACCAAGCTCAAAGCAGAAGTCCATGGAGTTGCCGTTGATGATCCCCATGGTGTTCCACAACGTTTTTAATTAGATTATTTCTTGTCCTCAGCATAGGAGCAGTTTTTGTGAGGTGAGATAAAAAGAAAGACAGACAGAGTTCTATCTAGTGCGACACCCAAATATGTTGACTCCTTGTTATGATTTAGACGTGTGTCATCAATATAGACTACTGACAGCAGTGGCTACGCTGGCTAAAGTGCAGCGTTAGGTCATGGGGCCAAGCTCTCTCGGTAGACGCGTGGGTTCGATCCCCACCTTCAGCCGTCCTTGAAATGGTTTTCCGTGGTTTCCCATTTTCAACACCAGACAAATGCTAGGACGGTACCTTCTGACAGGCCACGGCTGCTTCCTTCCACATCCTTGCCCAGTTTCATTCATCTTCATCCATCCCATCTCTCATACCGACGCGCAGGTCGCCCATGGGCGTCGACTAGAAAGACCTGCACTCGGCCTCTCAGGAGGCCATACGAAAAAAACAACCAATATAGACTTCCAGATCTCTATTAGATTGTATGTTATTAAGATGGTAGCAGGTCACTTAAGACTTAGCAGCATTAGGTCTAAGCCTCCATTTTCGGAAATATTCTGCCAGTAGAGACAGGTTAGATGTCAGGATTTATTCCATAGTTTCAAAAGGGGTGTGCCGTATTGCTACGGCCGAATCATCAACATAACCAAATTTCTTTAAACTGTTTCTGGCATATCAGCAATATACAAGCTAAAAAGTAGTGGGTCTAATGCCGAGCCTTGTGGTAAGCCATTTTGGGGGAATGTTTGGCTACTGATTTTGTTTCCCATGATAACCTGGAAACCTCTGTTACCAATCATGTTGTCAATAAGATTTGTAATTTTATTGCATGGAATTATCTTCATCAGTTTATAGAATAGGCCTTGTGTCCACACGATATCATAGGCTGCTGATGAATCAATGAATGCCATAGATGAATTCAACTTCTTCTGAAAGTCCGCTTCAATATGTGATGTGAGAACTAGGACTTCGTCTGCACAGCTTATGTTGGGGCGAAAACCAGCTTGTTCTACAGGGATCGCCGTGAGTATTGTTTGACCAATCCTATCTAGCAAGACTCGTTCCAGAACTTTATATATCACACCAAGTAGTGCTATGGGACGGCAGCTTTGTGGAAAATTCCCAGATTTTCCTGGCTTTAGGAGAGCAATTATCTTGGCACGATGAAGTTCTTGAGGAATGTTTCCCGTTTTAATAGTGAGGTGAAAACTTTGTTAACCATATCTACATATATTTTCCTGAATTAATGAGAAATTCTGGAAGGATGTCATCAATGCCAGGAGTTTCACCAGGTTTTGTGTCCTTTATTGCTGCTGCAATCTCTTCGGGGGGTGATGTCACATGAATACTTAGAATCATAGCCAGTTGTTGTGTTTTAGTTTTTGGAGTTCTCGTTTAATAAGTGTTGTTGTCTATGATTGGCTCTTTTAGATGTTCTAACAATGTGCGAAGCAATTTTGGTAGGTATTGTGAAGTTATGTTCTCGAATGATACGGCTAGCTCCTCCTAGTTTTTGAAGAAGGGACCATGCTTTTCTACTGGATACTTTGAAATCCACCATCATGGTAGTTTCCATCCATTTCTGTCGCTGGTTAGTATCCAGGCTGTGTATCAATTCATCTGCTATTTCTTTATCACCACTACTTTGAAAATCTTTAGAGAGTTCCTCACATTTCGCGTCCCAGCCTGGAATGTATTCTGTTCGGTATCCTCTGGGTATATGCTTATTTTGCTGTACTGAAAACTGCTCCAACAAACCTATTGTAGTTTTCAGAAGATGGAGGAATCCAACCCAGGCATTTATCAAGGTTTGCAGGGAAAGCATTCCAGTCAGCTTTTTGTAGCTTCTATCTGGGTCTAGGATTCGAGTTTATTAGTGGGATGCTTGTGCCAATTTCTACTAGAGCAGGACGATGTTGACTTTGAGGGAAATCTGACAGAATGTTCTGAGTTGTGCTGACAAAACGATGTTTTTCATCAGCTGTGACAAAACATAGGTCTGAGTCATACTCTTGTTTCCAGGCTGATGATCTGAATGAACCACGATCTTTAGCATCGAAAATAAGATGGATGTTGTTTTCTCCTGTCCAGGTTACTAAAGCTTCACCATTGGTATCACGTATTCGATATCGCCGTGGTGACTGTTAAAGTCTCCTACAAAGACTGCAGGGTGTCGGTATGTTTGAAGAACATGCGTTGGCCAGGGATAGTTTGGTGGTTTATAGATGATACTTATGATTAGTTCCCCGATTTTGATTGTCACTGATTGAATATTGTCGTTTGTGGAAGTGGATAGCAGGTGAGCGTTCTCTATTTTATTCCGGACGTATGTGGCTACTCCATAGGCATGGTGGTACGTTGCACTAACGATATCATATCCGGGTATTTTCCCTCTAGAACGTAGTTGATCTTCATATCGGTATGAGTTTCCTGTAGGACAACCACGTCAATGTTGTGCTTAACATGATCTTTTGTAGGATTTGGCATTTAATTATACTTATACCCTCAATATTCAATCGACATATTTTAATATTATACAAGTTTTGTAGATGTTTGGCCCTGAAAAGGGCTATTAGCGCAGTGTAGAGTCATTCTTTCTCATTTTAATATGTAGGCCTACTTCTCGAATAGCCAGGAGATCTAAGATGATTCTCTGGCATCCAGATTCCTTAGCACCACCCAGGAGACACGTGTAGGACACTTTAAGGTTAATACTTAAGTATGTGAAGCAACCTCGACCTCTGGTTAAAATGTATTTACCTGTACCGAAAAAATCAAAATTCTATTTTCATTTAGATAACAAAACTCCACAAAGACACGGCAAAATAATATTAAATGTTTACAATTCTTTTGTAACTCTACCTTACGCAGGAAGTTTGTCTGAACTGGATGACGTTGTCATAGTGTGATGCCCCTTGCCCTGGCGCAGTTCCAAACACATGCTCCGGGATTCATATGCCTCGTGTGATCATCACTGACGGAGGGGATAGTATTCCATGACCCCGACTTTTCTAAAAGCCATTACCATTAATGGGAAGTTAATTGCATGCCATTATAATCTTAACAGTGTCGGAGAGATAGCTTCGTAAGTTCTTTGCTACCACCACTTGGACAGTCTTAGCAAGTCTTTCTATCTGGTGAATGACATCAGGTCCTCCTCACAAGAAAATGACTGATATTTTATCTCGCATTGTATTGGAATACAACGCCTTTTCCACTCGACATCACTGTAAGTAGTACCAAGACAACATTTCTATCAGATACCAATGGTATTAAAAGTAATCCAAAGTCAATAAAAACATTACTTGAAGATGCTTATTGGACTAGTTTCGTCCACATTGTGGTCTTCGTCACCATTAGCTACATTTAATCTTAAGAAACAATTGGTAATGAAATTGCGAGTACAGTATATTACAGTGATTCACAATCAGCCTCGTGATGAAAAACTGAGAAGAGGAGGGTTCTATTCCTACCTCAGCCATCCTAAGTTTATTTAGATTTACCCCTCAGGGGCTCACATCTAGTGGGACGTGGGTTGGCGACCACGGGGCCCCAGCTGAGTCCGGCATTGCTTCCACTTACTTGTGGCGGGCTCCTCTCTGTCTTCTTTCCTGTCGCCCTCCCTTGGTCAACCCTTGTTCTTTTCCGACCCCGACGGTATTAGGGTATCCGAGGCCTAGGGAGTCTTTCACTTTCCCGCCTTCTTTGGCCCTTCTCTCATCTTTCCTGATACCCTCCTTCTGTGAGGGGTCAGCCTTCTTTTTCTTTTCCTTTTACCTCCTGCCTTGTGCTCAAGGCCCTTAAGGAGGCTGGGTGTATGTAGCCCCACCCCTTCTGGTGCACCCTAGATAATGCTACACCCTCAGGGGCTCACGGCTGGTGAGTTCGGGAGTTGGCGACCCCGAGGGATTCCTGAGCTGGGTCCGTTTTCCCCTTTTGTCCCTTACCTTTGGGGCGGACCCTCTCCTCTCTCCCCTCTCCTCTCCTCTCGTCTTTTCATTATATTTCCTTTCTCTTTAAGATTGCCGCACTGTTTTAGTTACTTGGTTCACCGTGTATATGAATTCCCTTTTAGCGATTTTTTTAAGGTATTTTTAATCTACGTTGCATTTTGTAAGTTTTTTCGATCTAAATTACTTCTCGCGATTGTTTTCAACTTCAATTGCATTTTGTAAAGATTGACAATCTAAATTGCTTTTTGGTAAGTCTTTCAATGCAGGTAGCCGGGCCTTTTAGTGAGAATTTTGAATTTCAATTGCATTTTGTAAGTATTTTCAACCAAAACCGCATTTCGCACGAATTTTGAATCTAAATTGCATTTTGTTTGTGGGCATTTTGCACATATTTTGATTCTTAATTGCATTTTGTGGGTATTTTGAATCTAAATTACATTTTGTCACGTATTTTCAATCTAAATTGCATTTTGTAAGTATTGTCAATCCACATGAGTCGTTTGAATCTACCGTAAATTTTGTAAGCATTTTCAACTTCAATTGCTTTTTGTAAGTATTTTGAATTTCAATTGCACTTTGTGAATAATTTGGATTGGAACTGGGATTTTTCAATCTGAATTTCATTGAGTATTTTCAATTTCAATTGCATTTTGTAAGTATTTTGAACCTCAATTGCATTTTGTACGTAATTTCGATCTCATTTGCATTTTGTAAGTATTTTGAATTTCAATTGCATTTTGTAGGTATTTCGACGCTACATTGCATTTTGTACGTATTTTGAATCTAGCCTATTCCTTTTGTGAATCCTTTCGTTCTAAATTCCCTTTTGTAAGAACATTTTGTGAGTTGTTTCAATCTGAGTTCCTTTTTGTAAGTATTTTCCGTCTCACTTAATTTTCGTTCTGGTTTCCGTTTCATTATCCTTTTCGCTATCACCCAGATCATTAGGGGCCGATAACCTAGATGTTAGGCCCCTTAAAACAACAATTATCATCATCATCATCTTTATTTAGCTTTAGAATAACAATCTTTCTTTAGAAACCAAATATATTTGATTCACGCTAAAAAAAGACGACACCTTTACTACCTAACTAACGAACTAACTAACTAACTAACTAACTAAGTAACTAACTACAGAGGTGTGCAGTTTATTAGAGTCAACGACAGTTTTCCAAAATTTCAGTTATTATTTTCATGATTTAATGCGGGGGGAGCGTGGTGGCGCAGTGGCTTAGCTGCTCGTCTTTCACCCGGACGGCCGGGGTTCGAATCCCGGTGACAGCGGGGTGGAATTTTCACCTGAAAAATCACGTGGCGTCAGGAAGGGCATCCGGCCTTAAATCCCCGGCCAAAACCAAAAATGAGCCTGGTTGGCTCCGGCGACCCCAATTAATTGGGAAAAGCCGCAGAAAAAGAAGAAGAAGAAGATTTTCATGATTTAATGCACTAAATATATTTACAAGGCGCTGAAGTTATTTGAAATATTTAACCATTAGTCTCAATTACATTTTATTTTAAGAAACTTATAGAAAAATGATTATATAGTATAGAATTTCCATTAAAGGTATTTGTATGTACTGTAATGCACTAACAAGTTTCGGAGCTCAAAGCCAAACAGATAATAATGGTGAAAGTGGGAATCAAAATGGAGCTCTCCGTCGCCGTTTACGCACAGTAATTGCCGTTTCTCTCGCTACCTGTCCTTCCATTTCTGTGAGGATAAGGAAGCTAAATTGTAGGGAGCCAAAGCATATAATCCAAAATGCCACACGTTTTATTTTGATTACTATATTCTACTTTTCGTATGGATTTAGAGCTGAGGAATTCAAAGTCTTTTATACTGATCATCCGATCTTGAATTATACAGAGATTCGTGGACCATGGATTGAATCACCTGATTTAGAGGGCACATTCCAGAGTCAAAGAAAATAGAGAAAACCCACCCAGCTCAGGTATCCCTCGGAATACCCAATTCAGAAAGTTTCCAGTCGTACTTCCTTATGGGTGAGTGGATAGCGTGTCGGTCTACTAACTCCAAGATTGCAGGTTCGCTCCTGGCCGTGGTAAGTGATTTTTGAAAGGCGGCAAAAATACGACACGCATGTCATACGATGTTGGCATGTCAAAGAACCCATTTGAATTCAGTAGGCCGTGTTCATAATGGCAAAATTAGTCTCCGGAGTTTCCGCCAACACAAAGTTCCCCATTTCTCTACTAGAAAGTGCTATAGTGTTCAAGGAGCTTAGATATCTAACTTCCTTGACTTTCATATTGATTCAAGGAACAACGAAATTCGACATGCAAGCTACCCTCTGGGTGTCAAATTACAAAGCTTGCACCCGGCACCCGAGGCCATATGATATTATTATTATTATTATTATTATTATTATTATTATTATTATTATTATTATTATTATTATTATTATGGGAATAGTTATAAGTCTACAGGGCAGAAATCTTCACCAAGTATGGTGATAAAGGATGTTATCCGTTGTTCAATAAAATGATTTTGAATTAAAAATTCTGACCGATATAAATTCTCTAGTTGATGCTAATAATTTGCACATCTCTGTAACTAACCGGGCGTCATGGCGCAGTTGTCAAGCTGCTTGCTTCTCACCAAGGAAAACCGGGTTCGATTCCTGGTTAATGTGTGTGAGATTTTCGAAGTGAAATGCTTCGTCCTGCGTTTCGGATTCAACATAACAATGAGACCCCTGTGGCTCATAGTCGCGAGATTATCTAGATCGGAATACCCCTAAATGAATCAACAACAACTATATTTTATAGACTACGTAATCTAGCAGTATTTGTATGTATTGTAATGCACTAATAAGTTTGGGAGCTCAAAGCCAAACAGATAATAATGGTGAAAATGCGAATCGAAATAGAGCTCTCCTTCACCGTTTACGCACAGTAATTGCCGTTTCTCTCGCTACCTGTCCTTCCATTTCTGTGAGGATAAGGAAGCTAAATTGTAGGGAGCCAAAGCATATAAAAATGGAAATGCCATTTCTCCATGGAGAATGAATTATATTGATATCTTTTGAGGGCCGGCAATATCGACCGCCGAGTCAGAGTCACGTTCAGCACTACACGGGGCTTCACAAGTTGGTTCTCCACGGGAGGACTTCAATATACTGTATATTAGCTTGTTAGCCGTCCTTCGCACGGGTAAGAATGTACTTGTCTGTGTAACTTACTCACCGAACACTCTTATTGCTCTTACCTGAGTAAATAAATTATGAATCGAAAACGAAAATTTAGCAGCGAGAAGCGTGGCCAAGGGTAAATATAATTATGCAACCTGCCTTGGATACCTGTTCACCGGGCGTGACGCGGTTGCATCTGCTGCCGAAATGAAACGTGACTTTTGCCATCATATTGACACGGTGAAACATTTCGAAACGTCAATAGTCCTACATTTACCCTGGTATATAAACTAAGCTCATACCAAATTTCAGATAATCTGACACGGTTCCCTCGCATTTGCGCATTCTCAATTGCCAACTGACTGTGCCAGGACACGATCGTGCAACCTTGGACACAGCAGGCAAGAACGTTACCACTGCGCCATACAGCCAGTCTGTCAGTAGATTTACTGGCACGTTAAAGTTCCCCTTCAGGGCCAAATTCCGGCACCCCGGCGTCTCTAAAAGCCGCAGTAGTTAATAGGGACGTAAAGCCATTATTATTATTATTATTATTAAAATACAGCACTTCTACCTTTTTGCTAACCTTTTCTGGGTTTCGCTTAATAATAATAATAATAATAATATTATATCGATTGTTCTCCTTTAGGAGAGCGATTGAACTTGAATTCACGATTTCATCTTCGGACATTTTCCCTATTTTCTTCCCAAAATCACTTCATCCACTCAGAATGCTCCTTCTTCCGCTCAGCTGTCCATTTTTTTCAGGTTGTCGTGACGTTCTTTCCTCAAACTTAACATTTGTGATTTTATTCCGGCACTCTGCGCGGTCCTCGAGATTTTCTATGTTGATCTGTTGTAGGTCCCTACGAACCTCCTGTCAGCCATTCCGTGCCGCATTTACTCTTTGTTATGATGTTGAGTAGTTTCTATGACGTTCTGGATTTTTACAACCTGTAGACCTAGATGTGTGTGTAAAACTTTGATCGGCGTTTTCTGATTTCTTCCATTATTGTGTTGGTCTTTTGATAGAGTTCGTTCCGAGGTCTCTTCATCCAAGTGCCGTTTTTATTGACTGCCCCGTAAATCTTCCTGAGAATGTTTGTTCCTGTTTTTCTATGTCCTTAATAATAATAATAATAATAATAATAATAATAATAACATTACTAAAAAAAATTAACTATCAAACGTTTATGTTATATAGTTTGAAAATGTATGGTATAGGCTTTTCATAGTGTGATTCTACTCATTTTCATGTACGTAATGTGCCGATATGAGTCATGTTACCAACTGTAAGTTGAGTAAATAAAGATAATAATACTAATTATTATTATTTGCATTACAATTTACATTAGAGGTGTTGATATTTTGCTTCTAATTGCGTCTAATTTACACTGCCAGAAGCATTCCTGGATATTCGTGTTGTCCTTCACCAGTGAATTGTAGCAGAAACAAGATCTAAAATGTCTTCAGTCTCATGCGATTAAGCTGAGTAACAGCGACAGTTCGGGGATTCCCAGGCCGTCACGAGCTGGGACCCAGCTTGGCGCCTGCCAGCTGGACAATGGGGGGTGATACATGGACACCACATTTAGTATACTAATTATACTACATCTCAACATAGAGTATTTTACGAGTTACAGCTCAAGCCTAAATTTGAATGTAGTGCACTGCTTTTGTCTAATGGAACGGTCATTATTTAGAACCAAGAACAGGAATGTGAAATGTAAAGCACGTAACATTAACGTGAAATAATATTCTACTTTGCACAGTCATACGAACCTCAGGCCACAAAATAAGGGTCCCCCTTGTATTACAAATAAGGTCGCGGGTTTAAACCCGGCCGAAGTCGTCGGATTTTAAAAAATCCCTCAGTATGCTTTCCTTCGGAGGGGAAGAAAGGCGGTGGTCCCATGTCATAGATTTATGGCATGATAAAGAACCTTCCACAAATTACACTTGTGTGAAGTGAAATTATAGGTTGGATTTGACTAACGCTCTTAGGTTCCAACGTTCGTCGCCATGAGCCGACTGCTGTGGCATCTAGTAACCAAGTTCAGAATTAGTTGGTCGTTGACGGTGGCGTTTGGTGGCAAAAGTTGGAACTACTTGAAAATCGAATGTCTGAAGTCATTACATGAATTAAAAACAGATAACACACTAATACAGCCATCACAATTAACACCGGTTATCAGACAGATTCTACACTCACCCAAAGTGTCGCAGCCCTTAAACTGAGATACCAACCAACCAACCTGTATTACAAAAAGATATCATCAGCTCGGATTGTTGCCATAGTGACCTTGTATGTAAACAATATTGTTGTGATTTATTTTAATTACAGAAATCTACTGTTCTAGTTCTTCAGGAAAGCAATTCAATGTTGAAAACATCATTTAATGTCATCGAATAGACCTTCTATGAACACTGTTCCTTTTTGGTGCATTTGTAGTTCATTTTCGTTGTATTCTCCACTTTTCCAAACGTAAAAGACACTCTAAACGTTTCTTACGAGGTGCCAGCAAGATGACACGAGGTAGACTGATAATTGTTCACTGGAAACTCAACCATAACTAGAGCCCTGCGCTGATAAACAAAACCTTATCCGCATCCGCCCCGCAACCACACGACTGTTATCCTCATCCGCCCCGCAACCACACGGCTGTTATCCTCATCCGCCCCGCAACCACACGACTGTTATCCTCATCCGCCCCGCAACCACACGACTGTTATCCTCATCCGCCCCGCAACCACACGACTGTTATCCTCATCCGCCCCGCAACCACACAACTGTTATCCTCATCCGCCCTGCAACCACACGACTGTTATCCTCATCCGCCCCGCAACCACACGGCTGTTATCCTCATCCGCCCCGCAACCACACGGCTGTTATCCTCATCCGCCCCGCAACCACACGACTGTTATCCTCATCCGCCCCGCAACCACACGACTGTTATCCTCATCCGCCCCGCAACCACACGACTGCTATCCTCATCCGCCCCGCAACCACACGACTGTTATCCTCATCCGCCACGCAACCACACGACTGTTATCCTCATCCGCCCCGCAACCACATGACTGTTATCCGCATCCGCCCCGCAACCACACGACTGTTATCCTCATCCTCCCCGCAACCACACGACTGTTATCCGCATCCGCCCCGCAACCACACGACTGTTATCCTCATCCGCCCCGCAACCACACGACTGTTATCCGCATCCGCCCCGCAACCACACGACTGTTATCCTCATCCGCCCCGCAACCACACGACTGTTATCCTCATCCGCCACGCAACCACACGACTGTTATCCTCATCCGCCACGCAACCACACGACTGTTATCCTCATCCACCCCGCAACCACACGACTGTTATCCTCATCCGCCCCGCAACCACACGACTGTTATCCTCATCCGCCCCGCAACCACACGACTGTTATCCTCATCCGCCCCGCAACCACACGACTGTTATCCGCATCCGCCCCGCAACCACACGACTGTTATCCTCATCCGCCCCGCAACCGCACGACTGTTATCCTCATCTGCCCCGCAACCACACGACTGTTATCCTCATCCGCCCCGCAACCACACAACTGTTATCCTCATCCGCCCCGCAACCACACGACTGTTATCCTCATCCGCCCCGCAACATCACGACTGTCACCCGCATCCGTCCCGCAACCACACGACTGTTATCCTCATCCGCCACGCATCCGCACGACTGTTATCCTCATCCGCCCCGCAACCACACGACTGTTATCCGCATCCGCCCCGCAACCACACGACTGTTATCCGCATCCGCCCCGCAACCACACGACTGTTATCCTCATCCGCCACGCATCCGCATGACTGTTATCCTCATCCGCCCCGCAACCACACGACTGTTATCCTCATCCGCCCCGCAACCACACGACTGTTATCCTCATCCGCCCCGCAACAACACGACTGTTATCCTCATCCGCCCCGCAACCACACGACTGTTATCCTCATCCGCCACGCATCCGCACGTCTTTTTTCCGCATTCGCACGTTTGTTATCTGAATCTACTAACTAACTAACCCCGTGGCACTACAGCCCTTGAAGGGCCTAGGCCTACCAAGCGACCGCTGCCCAGCCATTTGGCCTGCAGATATTGGGGTACGCGTGGTCAGCGCATCGGATCACCTAGGCCGGTAATCTTGGTTTTCGTGACCGGGGCGCTGCCTCACTGTCAGACAGCTACTCAATTGTCCTCACGAGGCTGAGTGCACCCCGTTCCAGCCCTCACGTCAGTTTCTAAAATCCCTGACGGAGCCGGGAATCGAACCCGGGGCCTCCGGGCGAGAGGCAGGCGCGCTACCCCAACACCACGGGGCCGGCATCTGAATCTACTGGCATTACAATAATAATTTTAATTAGATAATAATAATAATAATATCTGAAGGAAGTGTGGAGGAAGAGAAAGGAAGAAAGAACTATGAGAAGGAAATAAAATGATATATGCGTGGTCCTTAGCTTTGGCCGGTCCGCATAATATAATATAATAATAATATCGTAGGGCCTCGGATGCCGGCGCAAGCTTTGTTATTTTACACCCAAAGGGTAGCTTGCATGTCCAATTTTGTTGTTCCTTGAAGCACTATGAAAGTCAATGAGGTTAGGTATCTAAGTTCCTTGAACACTATAGAGCATTCTAGTAGAGAAATGTGGAACTTTGTTGGTTGGCTGGTTCCTCAGTTTAGGGGCTGCGACAACGCGATCATGTAGCCCCGTATAGTTTGGGTGTGTGTAGGATCTGTCTGAAAACCGGTGTTAATTGTGATGGCTGTATTAGTGTGTGTATCTGTTTTAATTCAAGTAAGGACTGCAGACATTGAAATTTTTCAAGTAGTTCCTACTTTCGACACCAAACGCCACTGTCAGCGACCAACTAGTTCAGAACTTAGTTACCAGATGCCACCGGAGTCGGCTCTTGACGACGAACGTAATAACCTAAAAACGTTAGTCAAATGTTTAACCTATATATAATTTAGCTTCACACAAGTGTAATTAGTGGAAGGTTCTTTAACATCCCATCAATCTATGACATGGGACCGCCGGCTTTACTTCCCCTCCGAAGGATGGCATACTGAGGGATTATTAACGTTTTTAAAAATTCGACGATTTCGGCCGGGTTTGAACCCGCGATCTTGGGCATAGAAGCTCACCATGCTACCAACTACGCCACCGAAGCCGATAGACTGGAACTTTGTATTGGCGGAAAATCCCGAGATTCATTTTGCCATTATGAACACGGCTTACTGAATTCAAATGGGCTCTTTGACATGCCAACATCGTATGACATGGTGTCGTAATTTTTGCCGCCTATCAAAAAAAATCACTTACCACGGCCAGGAGCGAACCTGCAAGCTTGGGGTTAGTAGACCGGCACGTTGACCACTCATACATTACTAAGGCAACATATTTAGATATTTGAGGAAAACGTCGTTTCCTTAGGCTTTACTGTTCCGATTGCTATGTTTAAAAAGAATGTTACACAGCCAGAATTGCAACCCTTTCCTGTTCGGAGTGTTAAATTTGCTTAATGACACAATTAAATGAGATTAGCTTAAGTCTTCATCTTACATTTGTCATGAAAAAAAAAACATAATGGAAAAATATGATCTGACATAAACATCCGGGTCCTAATAATGGTATTAAACAAGTTCAGATTGTATTCTAAAAACTATTCGCAATTTTTCTCCAAACATTATCCGCAGCTCATCCACTATCCACACAGCCATGCAAACTATATCCGCATCCGTGCCGGGCTTTAATCATAACCCGTCAATTGGATTAGCAGTTTGCCTTCTCTACCACCACGAGCGCTAGTGCGAGACAATGAAACTCAACCATACCCCGTCGATTAGATTAGCAGTTTTCGGATTTACTTATGCCCTTATAACTACTTAGCCCCTTGGTGTTGGGGTAGCGCGCCTGGATGTCTCGGGTTCGATTCCCGGCTCCGTCAGGGATTTTAGGAACTGACATGAGGGCTGGAACGGGGTGCACTCTGCCTCCTGAGGACAATTGAGTAGCTGCCTGACAGTGATCAACACCACCTACATAGAGGGCCGTTGCACTGAATTGAAAGTAGCCAAGATGGTGGATCTTGTAGGCAGATGTGTGTGTGTGTGGGCATGCCGTTGTAGTTATTCTGCGATTTTTTCAGTTGTTATTTTGCTGTAAAATATGGTTTACAAGTGTCGTGTGCCGAAGTGCAGGGGTAATTATGATAATGAAAATAAAAATCAAGTGTCTTAATTTCCCCGAAGAAGAGAATTTGAAGAAACGTTGGGTATCATTTCAACGAGAGAACTCCATACCAACAAAACATTCTATGGTAAGTACCAAGAAACGTTGTTTTCCTTTTATCTAACCAGTGTTAACCTACTAAATAAATAGCCGATATATTCTTAATAATATAACGAGCCCAAAGAACTTATACATTAACTTGTAAACAACTCGCAAGTGACCACATCCTTTTAAGGTTAGAGTAGGCCTAACTGCAAAGCATTGCTTCAAGTTTCAGATAATAAGGAACGATGTTTCTCATTAAATAATTAATCAACGAATCTCCCTAAATACGAGACTAGTTTGTTTTGCGTGGGTGAATTAAACCTAGTTATACCGGTACCGTATTATTTTATAATAGGCTATCACATTTTGAAATGTTTACATGTACATGTTTACATATGAGCATGCTGCTGTGGTAACAGTACAGAACACCAGAACCGAAGTAAAAAAATTCTCAAACTACTGAAATTAGCCAAATAACTGTACTAATGGTAGGGAAAAATCTGGAGATAATATAGCCCAGTCATCCCAAATAAGTCCACGACTTATATAGATGGAATCCAGCTGACTCTGCCATTTTTAGCATCATGTACAGTATTGCCAACCCCACGCATTCGCATCCGGCAGACCAATGGTTTTCGCCTAGACCACGTTAGCTAACATAAACACCCCTGGTTTGGGGTAAATATTTGTCTGAAATGAGCCTCTTCTATGTGAAATCAAGCTAAGCTGCAGATCTCTCAATGATTTTAAATATTTGCCTACACATTGTCAGTTGTGATCAAATACTGAAAAAGCTTTGATGTGATAATTATAAAATTATTTTGTAATGCATATTGAGAATTGATGTTCAGAGCAAATGATTAATATAATTGAGTCTGGTATCACTAGAAAGTCATTAAATATATACCACAAATTGCTCAGATTCTAGATTGTTTAAGTAGGTATACCTGACTTCCCTTTAATCGGGTTATCTTATGCGAAACCTTTCAGCTAGATGTCATGACTGCTAGCCTATATGTGGGACTCAATGGTCCGTTGGCATTTTATACGCATCAAATTTGAAGAATGACAAGTTAATAATACGAAAAATCTTCGCTCTAAAGCGTTTGTAGAACAGCCTATTGTGTGTTATTTGTTATTTTAAACATAGAACAAAATGATCCCACATAGTACCTGTTGGTGCTAGTTGAGGATACCCTATTGCTCCCAGCAGGATGTTTTAATAGGAAATTCCCTATTGAAGGTAATCGTTTAAATGCAAGATATAAAATATAAGTAGACGTGTAGCATATTAGTTTGTTCTAAAGCTAAACTTCCGGTACTGTACCATACAGTGCTTGAGACAAAAAAGAAAGCTAGCCCTGTAAGTTGGAGACTACAACTGCAGTAGGCTAATTCATAATATTTTCTTCATGCTTTTGTTCAGTAATGCAAGCAGACTGTTCTCAGGCACTGTAACGATCACAGCCTATTAATTTATGAAAGAATCAAACATATTCTGGAGTACTATATGGTATCATTGTTCTAAGTATGAAAAACAGCGTGGATCTAGAGTTCCAAAACACACCCGACTCATCTCTCTCTATGCAGTAGGACATTGGTGTCATGAGACACTGGTGCTAGAAACCTACACAATTCACCCAGCACACATACTGCTCACATTTCTAAATGGTAAACACCGACTCATCTCTCTCTCTATGTAGTAGGACAGTGGTGTCATGAGACACTGGTGCTAGATACCTACACAATTCACCCAGCACACATACTGCTCACATTTCTAAATGGTAAACACCGACTCATCTCTCTCTCTATGTAGTAGGACAGTAGTGTCATGAGACACTGGTGCTAGATACCTACACAATTCACCCAGCACACATACTGCTCACATTTCTAAATGGTAAACACCGACTCATCTCTCTCTCTATGTAGTAGGACAGTGGTGTCATGAGACACTGGTGCTAGATACCTACACAATTCACCCAGCACACATACTGCTCACATTTCTAAATGGTAAACACCGACTCATCTCTCTCTCTATGTAGTAGGACAGTGGTGTCATGAGACACTGGTGCTAGATACCTACACAATTCACCCAGCACACATACTGCTCACATTTCTAAATGGTAAACACCGACTCATCTCTCTCTCTATGTAGTAGGACAGTGGTGTCATGAGACACTGGTGCTAGATACCTACACAATTCACCCAGCACACATACTGCTCACATTTCTAAATGGTAAACACCGACTCATCTCTCTCTCTATGTAGTAGGACAGTGGTGTCATGAGACACTGGTGCTATATACCTACACAATTCACCCAGCACACATACTGCTCACATTTCTAAATGGTAAACACCGACTCATCTCTCTCTCTATGTAGTAGGACAGTGGTGTCATGAGACACTGGTGCTAGATACCTACACAATTCACCCAGCACACATACTGCTCACATTTCTAAATGGTAAACACCGACTCATCTCTCTCTATGTAGTAGGACAGTGGTGTCATGAGACACTGGTGCTAGATACCTACACAATTCACCCAGCGCACATACTGCTCACATTTCTAAATGGTAAACACTGACTCATCTCTCTCTATGTAGTAGGACAGTGGTGTCATGAGACACTGGTGCTAGATACCTACACAATTCACCCAGCACACATACTGCTCACATTTCTAAATGGTAAACACCGACTCATCTCTCTCTCTATGCAGTAGGACAGTGGTGTCATGAGACACTGGTGCTAGATACCTACACAATTCACCCAGCACACATACTGCTCACATTTCTAAATGGTAAACACCGACTCATCTCTCTCTCTATGTAGTAGGACAGTGGTGTCATGAGACACTGGTGCTAGATACCTACACAATTCACCCAGCACACATACTGCTCACATTTCTAAATGGTAAACACCGACTCATCTCTCTCTATGTTGTAGGACAGTGGTGTCATGAGACACTGGTGCTAGATACCTACACAATTCACCCAGCACACATACTGCTCACATTTCTAAATGGTAAACACCGACTCATCTCTCTCTATGTCGTAGGACAGTGGTGTCATGAGACACTGGTGCTAGATACCTACACAATTCACCCAGCACACATACTGCTCACATTTCTAAATGGTAAACACCGACTCATCTCTCTCTCTATGTAGTAGGACAGTGGTGTCATGAGACACTGGTGCTAGATACCTACACAAGTCAACCAGCACACATACTGCTCACATTTCTAAATGGTAAACACCGACTCATCTCTCTCTATGTAGTAGGACAGTGGTGTCATGAGACACTGGTGCTAGATACCTACACAATTCACCCAGCACACATACTGCTCACATTTCTAAATGGTTAACACCGACTCATCTCTCTCTCTATGCAGTAGGACAGTGGTGTCATGAGACACTGGTGCTAGATACCTACACAATTCACCCAGCACACATACTGCTCACATTTCTAAATGGTAAACACCGACTCATCTCTCTCTATGTAGTAGGACAGTGGTGTCATGAGACACTGGTGCTAGAAACCTACACAATGCACCCAGCACACATACTGCTCACATTTCTAAATGGTAAACACCGACTCATCTCTCTCTATGTCGTAGGACAGTGGTGTCATGAGACACTGGTGCTAGATACCTACACAATTCACCCAGCACACATACTGCTCACATTTCTAAATGGTAAACACCGACTCATCTCTCTCTATGTCGTAGGACAGTGGTGTCATGAGACACTGGTGCTAGATACCTACACAATTCACCCAGCACACATACTGCTCACATTTCTAAATGGTAAACACCGACTCATCTCTCTCTATGTCGTAGGACAGTGGTGTCATGAGACACTGGTGCTAGATACCTACACAATTCACCCAGCACACATACTGCTCACATTTCTAAATGGTAAACACCGGCTCATCTCTCTCTATGTAGTAGGACAGTGGTGTCATGAGACACTGGTGCTAGATACCTACACAATTCACCCAGCACACATACTGCTCACATTTCTAAATGGTAAACACCTACTCATCTCTCTCTATATAGTAGGACAGTGGTGTCATGAGACACTGGTGCTAGATACCTACACAATTCACCCAGCACACATACTGCTCACATTTCTAAATGGTAAACATATAGTAAAAACAAACAAAAATAATTATACTATAGGCTACTATGCATGATTCTGATTTTAGATTCATACCGTTATTATGAACTAGCCCAGCCCCCACCCCATCCATTGGAGCAGTTGCTCTTGTGAAACTTCTCTCATGGGGCATCAGTAATAGGGAAGAGTTTGAAGAAATTATTCTTAACTCAAAAATTAAACATGTAGAATTAAACAAAGCACAATTCATGTACTGTAGGTAACTCTTGGGATAATTTAAAGAGGAAGAAATTTTTGAAAAATTACACAGATATAAAGTAGGCCTATTCAAATTTAGTTCATTCAGCATGGAAATACTCAATCATGTACTGTAACTTCAACAAATGTTACTTAGTATGATTCTTTTGTAAATTGCAGGTTTGTGAGCTGCATTTTAATGCTCAAGACTTCAGACAGAATACTGTTTTCCATTGTGAAGATGGTCAAGAGATAACACTCCCATGGAAAGTGCCAAGACCCATATCTGGTCCGGTTCCATCTCGTCTTCCGAATTGCCCAGTGCGGCTGAGCACTGTGTCCGATGGCAACATCATATAGTAAAGCTATATTTTAAATGATTGAATGGGTACCCGGAATATTTCGTAAAGATCGACACAGTTGTTTAGGTGGCAAGTCCATATATCTAGCTAAAAACCTGATCTTATGCATATATTTCAGATAATTCTATCAAATGGGTATATTTTACTGCTGATTTTTATGGTCGTTGGCTATTTACATACAGTAAATTAATCCAGGAACAGTGAAATAGTGTGTGTTTCATTTATTCCTACGGTACCTAGTTTCCCGTGAGGTTTCATTTTCAAGTGAACAACGAGAAGAAGCTTATTCTGTACTATGCCGTCTTTGTTTGTTAGCCATGTAAAGGTAAGTACCGGTAAAGGATGAAGTCAACATAATAGCCTATAAATGCTGCTGCCGACGATTTACAGTATCAGTTGGAAGGAACCCGTCATATGGGCCATGGTATGCGGCGTGCTCCAGCAGCTCTGCCTTCTGTGTCCGCCATCTTGTTTGAATGCAAAGGCCTTATATCTAGGTGGTGTTGCAGTGATACAGCACACCGGTCACGGATACCAAGATTAACGGCCGAAGGGACCCGACGCTATGACCACGCGTCACCCTATGATTTGCAGGCCAATGGCTGGAGTGCCATGGGGGTGGGGGTGTTTCCTTATAATTACTTCCGGTGTGAAGATTTTACAGAAAATCCAAAAACGCAAGAAAGAATTATGTGAGGCGGCTTCGGTGGCGTAGTTGGTAGAATGCTGAACTTCTAGGCCCAAGATCGCGGGTTCAAATCCAGCCGAAGTCGTCGAATTTGTTTAAGAGCGTTAAAAATCCCTCAGTATGCATTTCTTCGGAGGGGAAGTAAAGCCGGCAGTCCCATGTCATTGATTTATGGCATGTTAAAGAACCTTCCACTAATTACACCTGTGTGAAGGTAAATTGTATAGGTTAAGAATGTAAACAACGCTCTTAGATTCCTACGTTCGTTGCCAAGAGCCGACTGCGGTGGCGTCTAGTAGCTAAGTTCTGAACTAGTAGTCGTTGACGGTGGCGTTTGGCAGCAAGAGTAGAAACTATTTGAAAAATTCAAAAGTCTGCAGTCCTTACTTGATTCAAAAAAAAAAAAAACAGATAACACACACTAATACAGTCATCACAATTAAGACCGGTTATCAGACAGATTCTACACACACCCGAAGTACACGGGGCTACATGACCGCGTTGTCGCAGCCCCTAAACTTAGGAACCAACCAACCAAAGAATTATGTAAATACCTAGGTAAGTTAATTTGGCTAGGATTTGAATCAAAAAGCCTTTCAACGTTTACCACGATGAAGGAAACTGCTTGCACAATTCTAAAGGTAGAATATTTCTTTGGTTATTTAAAAGAGGATTCATTAGTATACTATTAGGATTAATCTATAACCTTAGCGACTTTGTGTAGATCTTTATAGTTGAGGTCATGTAGGTGATCTGATTTCGAATTTCGATGTTTCACTTGTACTTCCACTTAGCAGAAATGGGAACTCTGAATTTTAATCACCAAATGTGGTATGAGAAATACTTCACGAGCGACGTCTGTGACTCAGATAGGCGTGGACTTTTCGCACTCCTCAAACGTCCGGCGTCCTTGGCCACGATCTACGATCAACCACTGAACCACCTAGGAAGTGCCTGTGTGGGCGGGACTGATAGAGCATTACAAATAGAATATAAACAAGTATGGCCTAATAAGTTAATTTCTTTGCCATAACAGCGAACTTACGTATGTGGGATTCAAGCTTAAAAATATCACTGAATAGGGAATCGAGCTTTCGAATGGGCTTCAGGCATATCGTCAGAATGTATTATTTTTACAAGGAACACTGCATAATCGGCGACTATGCTAGATGTTCTGGGTTCGATTCCCGGCTCTGCCAATAAATTTAGTTCTGATCTGAGGGTTGGAACGGAGTGTATTCAGCCTGGTGGGACAAAGCTCAGAAGAGAGAGGTTCGATCCCTTGGTAGTCCTAGAAATGGGTTTCCTTGGTTTACCCACTTCTATTCGAAGAAAAATGCTGGGATGGTACTGAGTGCTCAAAACTTGACGCAAACTTAAGGGGAAATGAATAGGTTACACTAGGTGTTAAAAGTGGTAATCATTAACTTATGGAATTCAAATAATTGAATACGATGTTGCAGGCTCCTCAACACACGTTGTACCATTTGTTGTGGAATTGCAATGACATGTCGCGCTGCAAGTCAGGAATGCTGTGAGGATGGTTTATGTAGGCAGCATCCTTTAGGTACCCTCGCAAGAAAAAGTCTTGAGGGGATTAATCAGGAAATCGGGGTGGCCACAACCCCTTCCAAATCACTTGTCCATGAAAAAAACTGATCCAAAAAACGCCATGGTGTTGTTGGATGTATGAGCAGTAGCATTGTCCTGCTGAATTCACGAGTTCTGTAGCTGCTCTGCAGGTACGATGTTAACAAATTGTTGCACCAGTGGTATATAGCGAACATTATTTACTGTGTCATGAATGAATGTCATGAAGACTCGGCTACGTGAAATTGTACTTATAGAGGAGACTCATGCAGTTGATGTGGATTTTCCGTAGCCCAAATGCGTGAGTTTCGTGTGTTCACGTATCCGTCGAGCTACGCCTCGTCAGACCAAAACCAATCATTGAGTTCTTCCTTAATCGGTGTTACAGACGACATTAATCATTTACAGAACACCGCACGTTTAACATCGTCTGCAAGCAACAATTGATGAACAGCAAGCATCCTGAACGAATACGTCTTTAAACACATGCGCAATGCTGTGTGGCCACTGAAGATCAAATTGGTTTGATAGGCGTCGCACAGATTTCCTGGGACTCACGGAATATGCAGCTTGCAGACACATCGTTAGTTAGTTAGTTAGTTAGTTAGTTATTGTTGTTTTAAGGGGCGGAACTACGAGGTCATCTGCCCCTCTTAACTCAGATTAAAGAATACAAATTTGGAATTGAATTTAAATTTTAGAGGTGGACACCTAAATTTGAAAAGACCTGAAATTAATAAAACAAAACAAAAAACAAAATATATAAAAATAAACAAAAAATACGGAAAAACAAAAAAATATTATTCAAAAACGAAAGCACCCAGATCAGCTCTTTCAGTCGACCACTTTTGGCATCATCTGCCACATTCCCTGCCCTTTGGAATTTGACATGCAGTCATGGAGGACTAGTTTGGTGCATCCATACCAAACATTTCTGCGAAGGCCTTCTCAGTCTGGGGAAAACTGGCACATCGAATGTAGTGCATGGTGATTAATATTTTCTGCTGCAATGTGTAACCCATTTTTCTTCAATTAAAGAAGGTTTACCTAAAAAAATAAAAAAATAGAAACAAAAACAAAAAAACATCACAATTTTCCATAAGTTTTCCAAGGTTATTAAGGCCACAGCAGCCTCGTAGTCAAATCCTAGCCTCATTTGTAGATACACACCTTTGGACAGCCATCACATTGACACAGGTTCTCACGCAGATTCCTCACACACACACACACACACACACACACACCAAGAACGCGTAGCTACGCGACCACAAAGTCACAATTCTCCTAAATGAAACAACAACAAAAATTAGAATTTCAAATCCAAAAGAACACGTTCTATTTATAATAATTATTTCAGTTATCTCTTGACTCCGTAAACAAGTGGATTTGAACCCCACCTTCAGTTATCTTTGCATTTCCTTGGATTTTAAAATAAGAAACCACTTCAAGGATGACTGATAATGGTGTTCGAACCCAATCATCTATTCAATCTTGAATTAGCTTGGCCCCATGACCTCGCGCTGCGCCTTAGTGAGCGTAGTTAACGCAGTGGATCTCTAAATGAAACACTAACAGCACGTAAGCTACAAAATTAATTTATTTGTTCTTTGTTTCAGGTGAGTAAAGGCACGACGAAATCTTCTACCTGGTTGAATGATCGGCGTGAAATGTAAGTTTTTTATTTGATTTGTTTATCACATCACAACGCTTACCTGCGCCTTAAAAGGCGCCAAAAAGGGCCGTCCACAATTTCGTAGGGGTGACGGGTTCATAGCTTGATTACGTTGATGACGTGCGGGGAGAGGAGTATGATTACGTAATCAATTAACAAATAACAAAAAAATGAACTCTTTTTACGCTTTACGCTGCTTTCCAGTCACGTTGACACAAGGCGCGAGTCAAGTCAAAGAATACTTCTATTCAGATCATAAAGATATTCAAAAATTGTTTTTGATGCAAAATAAGTTAAGAATTTTGTCAATATTGTGGGTACATTTCTTGTGCTTTTTGCCCCCACAAGCATTTCAGGAAACTGCAGTGTTATATATATTTTAGAGCAATTGATGTCCCTGAGAATCTGGCATTGCGTTTCTTGTATCGTTTACCTATACTGATAAATCGTGACAAAATCTGAAATATTAGGTATTGCTTTTTGATTACGTAATACCGAGGAGGGGGGGGGGCAATTCGATTATTACGCGTAATTTCATGGGGGAGGTCAAAAATTTACCAAAGTGATTACGCAATATGAGGGCGGCCCAAAAGGGAGCTGGAGGTCCGAAGATGGAAGGATTGAATTTCGGCGCTGACTACGACCGTCCTGAATGGAGGTATTTTCACACTGTCTCCATAAAATGTGCCAGGAAGGTACCTTATTTCAAGTCCCGGGGTTATCAAATAAATTCAACACTCACAGAAATACAGGGAGCTAATGACCAAGATGTCCCAAACCCCTAAAATAAATTAACAACCATACAACTATTTATTGGGCTAATTACTTATAGTTAGATGCAATCTTTCAATGCATCTATTCGTAATGAGTTGGGTTCAGTTATGTCGTTGGTGAAATTCTAACCTTCCACCTCATGGCAAAGTGGCTAGCATTCTTGGCTGTCACCCCTGAGGTCGGGGTGCGATTCCCGGCTCAACAATTGCATTCTGGTCTGAGAGCTGGAATGGGGCTCACTCTCGTGAGGCCGAATTGAGTAGAGCGTAGTTTGATTCCCACCTCGACTATCATTTGTTTCGCTCGTCAAGCGAGCATCATCAGATCGAAATACACAAATATACATGTCATCCAATTAAATCTCACCTTTTGTTAGAAAAGTGTGTAAAATTTCTTTCAGATAGTAGGGTGATAAAATACACTGGTGTCCAAAATTAAAGTAACAAACTGCTATTTCTCCGTCCTGTGGCTAATCCACGATATAATCAGACAAACTGTCAACTAATGTCCGTACAATCGTGTTCTGCATGGGAGAGGCATTCCTTTCATCGTACAACCATGTCAACGATGACGTCAGCGCACCTGTCAAACGGGGTGGTGTTTACTGGGAAGTTCCACAACAACACTCGCTGTGTAAACATGCACGGAAAGTGCAGTATGGCACAGAGAATACGCCTAGAAGATCGTCTGCTCTAGAGGGCCATTGGAAGAATGGAAGCAGGGCAGTCGCAAAGTGATGTGGCCCGATGGCTTAATGTGAATCGTTCTGTTGTTTCTCGGATGTTGCGACAGTTTGTAGAGACCGAAAATGAATCCCAAAGACCAGGGCAGGGCCGATCACGTGTGACATCAGAACGAGAGGACCGTTATTTGGCTGTAAGGGCACGTCGGTACTGCCGTAGTACTGCACGGCAACTGACATCTCACCTCGCAGCGTCCACTGGAACAGTTGTATCGGGGCAAACAGTGTACAGAAGGCTTCGGCAGAGTGGCCTTTATTGTTGGTGACCTGCTGTATGTGTACCCCTGACGCGTCTGCAGAGAAGGGAACGTCTAGAGTAGAGTCGTCAACATGCCAGCTGGACGCTCGAACAGTGGGCCAATGTTCTTTTCACAGATGAGTCCCGATTTGGTCTGGAGAGTGATTCTCGATGGATTCGCATCTGGAGAGAACCTGGAACACGATTTTGGAACCCAAACATTGTGGAAAGAGACCGACATCGAGGAGGATCCCTAATGGTGTGGGCAGGGATTATGTGTCTACTCGAACACCTCTTCAGGAAATTGTACGGGTAAATCGGCAAGCTTTAACTGATATCAGGTATCGTGACGAGATCTTGGGACCTCATGTTCGGTTGTTGCGAGGTGCTGTGGGCCCAGAATTCGTATTGATGGATGATAATGCTTGACCTCATAGAGCACAGGTGGTTGATGTTTTCTTGGAAACGGAAGATATTGCAAGCATGATGTGGCCTGCTCGCTCTCCCGATTTGAATCCCATAGAGCATGTATGGGACGCACTAGAGTGACGAGTTGCATCACGTCAGCATCCAGCAACCACTCTCCAAGACTTGCGAACTGCTCTGCAGGAAGAATGGGCGTTAATGCCTCAACATGAGATTGATGACCTTATTCACAGCATGACCCGCCGTTATCAGGCCTGTTTTGCTGCCAATGGTGGTCACACCCCATACTGAGCACATTAACCACTTGTTGGAATGTGTGTGCAAATCCATAAAGTTGGAAAAATACAAAGACCATTTTTGTCTACTGTTATGCCTGTTGCAGTGGTTTACTTTCTGCATTCTTTGTTGCTACCTGTTTATACTGTTTTGTGACAAAATAACGCATCCTTGCAACATTTCCGTTTGTTGCTTTAATTTTGGACACCAGTGTATTTGTTACTTCCCGCCCAATCTCATTGGACACACTATTGTTGACCGATTGAAAAGCAATTCTGATTTATTATACAGACAACACTGAAAAATGGTTTCCAACATTTCAATATCAACTAGATATGGCGTACCGGCAGTTACTTGTGTACTGCCTTCCTCTCTACATCAAGGTGATTATCAAGGTTGCTGTTTTTATTAATTCATGCGAGGAGCTTGGGACATCGTAGTCATCAGCCCCGTGTAGATGGATGTGTGTTGAACTTGTCTGATAACCTGTTTTCCTGTGATTACTCTGGTAGTGTGTGTAATTGTATTACGGACAGATATGAGGTAGGCGCCCCGTGACTTGAAGTAAGGTACTATCCCTATATTTGCCTGGAAGGAGTGTGAAAAAACCCGGGAATAACCACACTTAGGATAGCCGCTATCAGCGCTGGGTCCACCTCGTTGCGTAGTGAGTAGCATTCTTGTCTGTCACCGCGGAGGTCCGGTTTCGATTCCCTGCTCTGCTATGAAATGTAATTCTGGTCTGAGGGCTGGAACGGGGTACACTCATCCTCATGAGGCTAAACTGAGAAGAGGCGGGGTTGATTACTACCTCATCGATCCTGGAAGTGCTTTTCCGTGGTTTCCCACATCTACTCCAGGCAAATGCCGGGAAAATACCTAACTTAAGGCCACGGCCGTTTCCTACCTAAACCCTACCCCAATTACGAATACACACACTACTACAGACATCACAGTGACTCAGGTTATCAGACAAATTCTACACACTCCCAAGTACACGGGGCTACTTGACAACGATGTCATAAAGCCCCTAAAATGAACAACTACTACTATCAGCTCCAGGATTCAAACCTGCGACCTCCGGACTTGCTGCAGCTGCTTGCGCGGCTGTGGTGCGCAATTTAACGAGCACGGCTGCGTCACGGGGTGATTAACAAGGCTAGGGATGGTTATACACGTTATACCGATATCTCCAGGGGGTGACTACTTAGCCTACTTTCATTTATGAAAAATAGGCCTAGGCTTATGAGATCACGTTTTGTTTGTGTGTGTCCCTAATAAACTGTAAACGGCTGGAGCGATTTCATTGAAACTCAGTAAGGACATAGTACTCTTTTGTCCGACTCCGACCGGCCCTTCAAATTGTAATACGTCTCACCCATCCAACATGGCGGCTGTGCGAATATTTCACTGGCATTCCTTATCTCCGAAACTATTACTAATATCACCCTAACATTTTGTACGGTGATAAAGGGCACTACTAGAAGTTTACCTACGCAACTTTCGAAAATCTATTAAGTTCAAAACGAACATGGTGGCCAAGCGAAGTTGAAACATTTAAATATACATTTCTCGCGATTTAACCATCTGAGCGCAGTGAAACATGGTACAGCAAACGTTTGTACACATTGTAATGCCCTGACATCTAATTTAGTTCAATTGTTTACATAACCTCAAGATGGCGGCTGTGCGAAATTTTAAGATCTAGTTTTTATTTCTTGTGTCCTAATCATGCAATTGAATAAACCTTCGCAATATTCATCTAATAGTATATAACTCTGTGGCCTACATATATAAATCTCCTACATGGCGACCATCCGAAATATCTAGATGGTTCAAAATATCCACGAATCTATTACAGCAATCAAACTGAAATTTTGTATGTTGATAGAGGCAATGTAGGATATATGAAAATAGGCTATTTCTTTCTTAACGGAACTACTTGTTTTGTCCGATGACCAAATGTTTGGTCCACTGGAGCGATTCATGTATTGGTCAAAAAGAGCGGAAACTGATAAGCACCAGAGCATCTTTGTTTCTCATCTACACACATCAAAAAAAGTTTTGCATCACCTCGGTTCCAAGAGTTCCGGAACCGTTAAATACAAAGGGAATAGAGATCAACACAAACAACATTTCAGCTCGTTTTATTGCTCATGAGACCCACACATTGCATGTTGTACCATCATACAGCTAGACTTTCAGCATTTGTGGTCCAGATTGCAGTACACACCACTACCTCTAATACCCAGTAGCACGTCCTCTTGCATTGATGCATGCCTGTATTCGCCGTGGCATACTATCCACAAGTTCATCAAGACACTGTTGGTCCAAATTGTCCCACTCCTCAACGACAATTCGGCGTAAATCTCTCAGAGTGGTTGGTGGGTCAAGACGTCCATAAACAGCCCTTTTCAACATATCCCAGGCATGTTCGATAGGGTTCATGTCTGGCGAACATGCTGGCCACTGTAGTCGAGCGATGTCGTTATCTTGAAGGAACGCATTCACAAGATGTGCACGATGAGGTCGAGAATTGTCGTCCATGAAGACAAATGCCTCTCCAATATTCTGCCGATATGGTTGCACTATGGGTCGGAGGATGTCATTCAGGTATCGTAAAGCCGTTTCGGAGCCTTCCATGACCACCAGTGGCGTACGTCGGCCCCACATAATGCCACCCCAAAACATCAGGGAACCACCACTTTGCTGCACTCGCTGGACAGTGTGTCTAAGACGTTCAGCCTGACCAGGGTGCCTCCAAACACGTCTCCGACGATTGTCTGGTTGAAGGCATATGCGACACTCATCGGTGAAGAGAACGTGATGCCTATTCCGTGGGGTCCATTCAGCATGTTGTTGGGCCCATCTGTACCGCGCTGCATGTTGTCGGGGTTGCAAAGCTGGACCTCGCCATGGACGTCGGGAGTGAAGTTGCGCATCATGCAGCCTATTGCGCACAGTTTGAGTTGAAACACGACGTCCTGTGGCTGAACGAAACGCATTATTCAACATGGTGGCATTGCTGTCAGGGTTCCTCCGAGCGGCAATCCGTAAGTAGCGGTCATCCACTACAGTAGTAGCCCTTGGGCGGCCTGAGCGAGGCCTGTCATCGACAGTTCCTGTATCTCTGTACCTCCTCCATGTCCGAACAACATCGCTTTGGTTCACTCTGAGACGCCTGGAAACTTCCCTTGTTGAGAGCCCTTCTTGACACAAAGTAATAATGCGGACGCGATCGAACTGCGGTATTGACCTTCTAGGCATGGTAGAACTACAGACAACATGAGCAGCGTACCTTCGTCCTGGTGGAATGACTGGAACTGATCGGCTGTCGTACCCCCTCCGTCTAATAGGCCCTGCTCATGCATGGTTGTTTACATCTTTGAGCAGTTTTAGTGACATCTATGAACAGTCAAAGGGACTGTATCTTGGATACAATATACACAGTCAACGTCTATATGCCGGAAATCTGGGAACCGAGGTGATGCAAAACTTTTTTTGATGTGTGTAGTTAATAATGATCTTCCTGGAAACCATAAAACGAACTCATTACAGTGGATATCAGATAATTTGTATACATCTGATGTACATACCGTTGTTCAGCAATTACATAACAGTTGGAGGCAGAATAACGGGACTGGCGAGATTAAAAGCGACAGTACATATCTGTATTATTATTATACCGTGTACAAATGGAACATACAACCAAAATACATAAATCGTTTGTGTCAAAACTGTTTGACTACCCACTATAAAGACAAAGTACTGGAAACGGGCTGAGTTTGTTGTTTCAAATTCTTTCTTTTGTTCTACAGAGGTGTGCATATTGTTAGAATTTAAATAATTCACATTTTGTTTGTTCTAAATCATTTTATGGACGATCTGCTGACATATTTTTTAACCATACGTAGTAATGTTTTCTTCCCTATGGAGTTACAAATTTTCCATAAGGAATTACGTGTTGAGTTTTCAGAATTTAATATTCTGAGGAATGCCTGAGCTGAGCCTGTTTTCTGTTTTTTTTTACTTTGGAATATACCCACTAAATCAGGTGATTTCAATCCATGGTCCACGAACTTTTGAATATTTCAAGTGGGGACTATCAGTAAAAACACATCGATTGCCTCTGCTCTAAATTCACACGAAAACTTGAATAAAGTATTCAAAATAAAACGTATCACATTTTGTACTAGCACGGTTTTTTTTTAGTGAAAATTCAAAATAGTCATTAGGTCTATACTGTGAGTTTCTTGATAGAAAATATATTTAAGTCTATTGATTAGACATTTGAGGTAATTTCAGTGCATTGCAAACATTTTTACTTCATTAAGTCATGAAGAGTAAAACTGGAATGTTTGAAAACTGGAATCTAGTCTAATAATTTGCACGCCTCTGTATACAGCTTGATGTTACAGTGATTTTGATTCGATGAGGGTCTATTTTTTACCACTTCTACGAAAATTAAAGTCTATTATTCTTGACCAGCCGTTACCATTCTAATCTGCTTTTTCCAGACTCAAAAATATTTCATAAGTTTTATAATTGGATTGTTATTTGGGGATTTATGAAAGATATTAAGGGATATTAAGCTGTTTTAGAGTATTCTGCAACAGCCATAGTCGCATATTGAGTACAGCTGTAGTTTTGCTGGAGTATGAAATCGTTGCCAAGGTTCATCAGTGCAAGCAGATTAATTTTCAAAATGTCAGTATACATTTTGTGATCACTTATACATTGTGCTGTGCGGGTCACGAACTGATCCTGTAGCGGACAAATGCAGCTCCGCAATGCAATTCGTATATTTATGCTACTTTTCTCTGCATTACAAACAGACCACTGGTACAACATGAAGCTCACTACTCGTGTACAGGGCCGGATTTACCCAAAGTTACGCTATAGGTACCTCTCCATTGAGCGCCCCTCCTCACTTGAGCCCCCCCCCCCCCCCCCCCGATTTTTAGCCTACTTTTCACATTTTGCAAAAATGAGGAAAAAGTAGACTTATGAGATCGGGCAAATGTCTGTCTGTCTGTCTGTCTGGCTGTGTGTGTGTGTCCCCCTATCAACTCCTAAACGGATGCAGCAATCGAAACAAAATTTTGTGGGAGTAAAGATCTGTACCTGGATATCTCACGGCCATATTTGAAAATGATGTCAGTGCTACCAACAGCTGAAAAATCGCAATTGAAATTTGAGCTCCATGTTGGATAACTTGGAAGGTATGTATGGGAGCTATTTCAAAATTGGCACACGTATAGATAATATTATTGCAGTTTAATTTCCAGGAGGCCATACATGGCGGTGTTGCCAAAATGATTATAAGCCTGCTGATAGGTCCAAATTTTAAGTGCATATAACTTCTACACTATCAATTGGATTTCAACCAAATTTCGTATGTGCTATTTGTACATAAACAGATATGACTGAGCGTATTAGTAAGAGCCACCAGGGCCGCCAACTGTTAATAAATGCTCTGAATATTTAATCCAAATTCCCATATATCAGAAAGTATGCAAGCCGACAGCTATAAACTATGCACACGTATAGTACCTGACATTCTATATTAATATGGAGTAACTTATATACGTCAGTGCTACTTACATGATTCTAAGCCTGCTGAGAAGTCCAACCTTAAATACATGTAACTTCTATACTATCATTTGGATTTCAACCAAATTTTGTGTGTGCTATGTGTACCATAACAGATATGACTATGCCGATTCTTAAGAGTAACCAGGGCTGCCAACTGTTAATAAATACTGTCTCTATTTTTGTTATCCTAATAACAATATATCAGAAAGAATGCAAGCCAATAGCTCTAAACTTTGCACACGTATATTACCTGGCATTCTAGATTAATTTGGAGTAACTAATTTAGGCCTACGCCAGTGCTGCCAACATGATTTTAAGCCCGCGGATAGGTCCAATTTTAAAATGCATGTAACTTCTATACTAACTAATGGATTTCATTCAAAATTGACACAACAATAGATCATATTATTTCAGATTATTTATGACCAATAAATGTATGTCATTGTTGCCAACATGATTTAACGCGCGCTGTTAGATCCAAAGTTTAACTGCATGTAACGTCCATGCTATCCATTGGACTTCAACCAAATTTTGTATTCTGTACCTTAAGAGATGGAACTAAGAATATATTCAGTCACCAGGGCTGCCAACTGTAGTTCTCTATTTGGCTACATTATGCCAGGTATACAGTATTTCGAATTAATTAGAAATTTCGATATTGCCAACTTAATTTCGTCATTATTCTAGATAGATCCATATAGATTAATTATTGGGATGAATCTTAAATTTTAAGAAAAGTAGGCTCTTTAGTTCGTCACGGAACTTCTTGTTATGATAAGGCATAGCCACTCGCATGAGGTAAGGTTCGGAAAAAAGGAATAAACAGATATATGGCTGACAGCATAAGTTTATGCTTGAATTTTTACACAGGGATACATAGTCAATTCAATAAAAAAAAGCTTGGAGTAAAACTACATGAAACAGTTTAACTTTTATGCAACCAAAACACTTTATGAATACCCTTTCCAAAAATAATGTCTAGCCTTAATTCATACAACAAAAATGAAGAGTAGCTTCAAAAATAAAAACATAATTTACTGCTGTAACTGAATGAACTGCGGTAGCACGAAATATAATTTAAAAACAGTAGAACACACACTAATTTTAAAACGCATGAAGAGCAGTGGTACAAACGACATTTTAAATTGAAGAAAGTGCCTCTAAAATACAAATAAGGCCAACTGCGTATCTTCCTGCTATATATTTTAGAGAAATTAAAGTGCAGATTAAAAACATGAATGAAGACATAACGGGGCCTGCCTCAAGCACAACGAGAACTACTTCAAAAGTTTCCTTCTTGCCTTCTTTTCGGCAAATTCATTAATTATGGCACCGTAGTTCAAGTTTATCGTCATATCTTTTTCAATCGCTAGGAGTGCAATAGAGTTTAACCTTTCTTCTTTAGTGACTGACCGCAAATAGTTCTTGACGCGATTCAGTACCGAAAATGATCTTTCTCCAGAACAATTGGTCACTGGAATGGTAAGAAGTATCCATAAAGCAATGTTTACGTTCGGGTACATTTCGTGTAAATCTCTTCCATGAAGGAAAGTGCTGAGCTCAGAGGCTGACTTGCCTTTAAAATCTGCAATTTTTAAATGTTCCTTTAAATGCAAGCACTCGTCAGCCAGTGCACTTTCTAAGTCATCCACATACTTTTCTGAGAGATCGTCAGCGATTTTTTAAATCTTTGGTCCATCTAGGTCTAACAGGTTTTCTAGAAAATAAAATCTCTTATAGAGGACTTTGTAAGCCTCACTTCGCCTCTTAAGCTCAGCAATTAGTACACCCAGAATTACATTAAATACATTGACATGAAAATTTTCTGAGCCCTCTGATGGTACATATTCTCCTTGCTTTGTCTCATCATTCCTAGTCTTTCGTTCCAGTCTTCTCTTTAGGTCGTAGGAATATTGAGCAATGCCGCGTAATTCCTTGGCTTCTTTCTCATAGACATAGAAATTATATCTTAATCTTTGCACAAATTCCGCTAACGAAGCGTAACATTCTACCATAGTTCTCAAATTAGTGTTAACTTTTTTGGAGCTTCTGGCTGACAGTAGTCTATTAAATCTTTTTAGAATGGTACTCCAATAAACAAATAGGAAAGCAGTTTATAATTGTAGGATATTGCTTAAGATGCCTTTGGCTTCACTTCGAGTGTTTGCCTTTTGATTTCGGTCTTCGTGAATACTCTCAAGAGCTGCCACGACGCCACGCCAGCCTTCCCTCAGAGTTTGACAAGCGCCATATCGTGCCGACCACCGAGTCACTGACGGGCTTTTTAGTACGCGCGCAATTAAGTTCTTTAAAATTTTCCATCGGTAGGTCGAAGCAGTAAAAAAGTTGTGCAGTTAAAAGATACCATACAGATTCTGAACAAGATTCAGCGGCATGAGTTCCAACCAAATTTAGTGAATGGCGTGAGCATGGTGCATAGATAGCTAAGGGATTCAAGGCCGCTATTCGAGCTTGCAACCCGGAATATTCGCCGGACATATTACTTGCGTTATCGTAAGATTGGCTTTGAATATCCTCCACTTTCAAATCCAGATCTTCCGACTGGCTTTTACTGCATCAAAAAGCTGCTCTGACTTGTGCCCAATGCTCGCCATAAGACCTAGAAACCTTTCTTTTGGTTCACCATTGGCCGTAACATTTTGTTTGTCCGCTGAGGCAAATTTAAATTTTTGTTGCTTTCTTCCCCTAAGGTGTCATTTGAATTAAATGTAGGCCTCGAATTTTCATTCTCTTTTTCATCAATTTTGGCTTGTTGGAGCTGAAAAGGAAAATCCCGTATTAATTAGAGCATTTCAAACATAGTAAATTTAAAAAGAACAACTTTTAATATACTCTGCAGGCACGGTACGGTTTCGAGGCCAGTCTGAGTTTTTACGCATGTCACTTTGTGCAACAGTGTATCAAGGAATCGCCTATTGGGAAAGGCCTACTTTGCGTAAAGTAATTCGGGTACGGCAGCTTACCTCAAGTTGCTGAACTCCATCGCAGTCAATGTCGTGAAACGCAGAGCAAGAATTGTTATTGTTATTGTTTTCCGAATTTGTCGTTGGAGGTGTAGGGTTCACACGCCCACTTAACATCTCATTTATTTTCCGACATTTTGATAGTGTCACCTTGGCTTTCTTATCCTCTTCAGCTTTGCGGACATGGTTTTGGTAACCAGACAACTTTTTGCTGCCCGTAGTTTAAAACATTTACTTGCAGATCACATCACAACAAAACAACACAACGCAATTTCGAACTCCCACACAGCACAGGCAAGGGGGGGGGGGGGGGGGGGGGCGGCACTTCGATGCTACTACAATGCAAGCAAACCCAGCTACCGCAACAACAGCGCGTGCAGCACAGCTCCGCTCGCCCACCTCCCCCCCCCCCCCTCTCACACTTGTCAGGATGAAAGGGCGTCGAGCGGCATAACGAAGAGCGAAGTGGAAGGGCATGCGACAAAGACACGATATTATTTCTAAATGTCTCTGCTCATTTCTCAATATTTATTTTAGCATATATAGACTACTGCTATGATCCTAACTTAGCACATTTAAAGCCATAGCAAAGAGGGCGCCTCCAGTAAAGATCATTGCCGGTTGCTTAACCGAAGGGGCGGCGCCCCTTGGACTGCGGCGCCCCTAGGCACGTGCCTATTTTGCCTTACGGTAAATCCGGCCCTGCTCGTGTAGCGTGTTACTGTTTCATTGGGCATCGTGGTCATTCAGCCCCGTGTGTATTTGTGTATGTAAATTTGTCTGATAACCTGTATTATTTTGGTAGTGAGTATATTTGTAATGTAGGTGATAAATGGGAAGAAGGCGGCCGTTGCCTTAAGTTAGGAACCATACCGGCATTTGCCTGGAGTAGAAGTGGGAAACCACTTCCAGGATGGCTGAGGTGGCTCAGTAGGTTATTGAATGATCCATGGGTGAACTTTTGTTAATAACCTTTATGTTCTACCCTAACTATTATGTGTCAGAAAACTGTATCATAATGAGGCTCATTATAACACGATTTTTCATTACGAAACACTTTCTCCCACCAATCAGAGCTCAAGAAACAGTTGTGTGACCAATTAGATAAGGATACCTTCGCGCATGCGTTCAAAATCCAACATGTCTATATAAATTACCGAAATTGCACCGTCCATATGTTCCCGTAAATAAACTGAGACAAGAAATGGCACTGTACCTTAATATCCCCAAAATCAATTTCTACACAGCGCGTGGTTTTGAAACGACTTCGGTGACAGTTTTACTGAATACTGGAGCACAATCTGAACATATGGCATTGAAGCACACAGAGCGCATGCGTCGGTTGTCCAGAGAGCTTAGGAAACAGAGATATACTACCTAACGTAGCACCCGATCACAACATTCTAGTGACTGAACATATATTTATGAATATTTATGTTAAAACATATAATAAAGTTATAATTATCGTCGAATATAAACAGTCGTATGCAACTCGCCTATAATGGTAATTAAGACACTCTTATGGAAATTATAAAACTCGCATACGCTCGTTTTATAAAAAATACTCGTGTCTTAATTATGGCCATTATAGGCTCGTTGCATAATGTACTATTATGTTCGACCCTGACTATTATCTGCCAAAAAACGGTACTATAATGAGGCTCATTATAACACTATTTTTCACTACGAAACAGTTTCTCCCACCAATCATAGCTCAAGAAACAGTTGTTTGACCCATTAGATAATTAGATGCGTTGAGTTCCACGGCCTTCTAATGTAAATCACACTGCCTGGCCCAGTGTCATAGTAGGGTAATCGAGGTGGCCATGGTCAAATACAAGGCATTCTCTGCGTCTCATGCGCTCTGTTCAGTACATAAAACTGGCGAAATCTCGACAGATATTTATGAATATTTTTGTTCGAACAAAAAATAGTTATAATAATTATCGTCGAACATAAACAGTCGTATGCAACTCGCCTATAATGGTAATTAAGACACTCGCATACGCTCGTTTTATAAACATACTTGTGTCTCAATTATTGCTATTATAGGCTCGTTGCATAATGTACTATTATCAACTTAGATAATTTCAGTTTTATTGCCGTAATAGATTCGTACATATTGCGAACTGTTTAAATTATTCGGATGGTCGCCATGTTGGATTGTTATGTGTGTAGGCCATAGAGTTATGTACCATTATATGAAGGTTATTGGGTACGTTCATTATTTAAACGTTCACTTCGATCGCATGATTAGGACACAAGGAATAAAAAAAGTGATTTCAAAATTTCGTACAACAGCCATATTGGGCTTATCTAAACAATTGAGTTTTATTGCATGTCAGTAGATTAAATTGCATATGAACATTTTCCGTACTAAGTTTCACTGCGTTCGGATGATTAAATTGCGAGTAAATTCCATTTAAATGTGATCACCGGGTTGTTAAGAGTCACACTGGTGAACTTAAGTTAATAGCCTTTATCAACATACAAAATTTCAGTTTGATTGCTGTAATAGATTCTTAGATATTGAGAGCCGTCCAAATATTTCAAAAGGTCGCCATGTTGGATTGATATACTGTATATATATGTAGGCCATAGAGTTATGTACCATTAGATGAATATTATTGCTTAGGTTCATTATTCATACTTTCACTTCGATCGCATATTTAGGACACGAGAAATATAACCTTAATTTCAAAATTTCGCATAGGCGCCATCTTGAGGTCATGAAAACAATTGAACTAAATAAAATGCCAGTGCATTACAATGTATCTATTTGTGGTACGAAGTTTCACTGCGCTCGGGTGGTTAAATCGCGATAATAAACCAATTTAAGTGTTTCAACTTCGCTTGGTCGCCAAGTTCGTTTTGTACTTATCAGGTTTATGAAAGTCAGATAAATAAACTTCTAGTAGTACCCATTATCACCGTGCAATTTCAGGGTGATATCTGTTACTGTTGTGTAGATATAGAATGCCAGTGAAATATTTCGCGCGGCCGCCATGTTGGATTAGTGATATGTATTACAATTTAAGAGGCACGGCCGAGGTTAGACGAGGTATTAGTGTGCACTTACCGAGTTTCATTGAAATCGCTTCGGCCGTTTAGGGGGGATACACACAGACACACACACGGACAAAAGGTGATCTCATAAGCCTTGTTTTTTCATAAATGAAAATAGGCTAAAAATTCAAGACAAATAAAGATCAAGAAATCAGCAATGAAACATTCAGTGCATTAACATTAAAATTCTCCAGGTTCATAAGTCAGAGGTCGTCTTATTCCTCTCCTCTGCTCTTGTTTATTCCACCTTCCTATTATTCTGTTGTCTCTTTATCACCCATACTTTTCAATCTTTACATTGAACAAGCAATGAAGGAAATTGGAGAAAAATTTAAAGTGGGAGTGAAGATTCAAGGAGAAATAATTTCAACTCTGAGATTTGCTGATGACATCGTCATCTTGGCCGACAAGCCTGAGGATTTAAATGAGTTTTTGAATGGTATGGACTCCGTCTTACGGAAGGAATTCATGATGAAAATTAATAAATGTAAAACAAAAACAAGATGTTCAGTAAAGAACATATAGCCTACTTTCTCCTAAATGCATGGGTATTGTTATAACTCTTTGTCCTTTTAAAGGAGTATAATTGAATGTTGGTTGTAGTAGCTTGTTGAAATACAACGTGCTATAGGGATATTAAACATGAATATGAGGTGCCCTTTGCTAGTGCTAACTCTGTAAAAAAATTCATTCAATTCGGTTTCACCGTGATTGAATTGATCTGGGGAATGGATTTGCACACATACATGGTCGCTATTTGCAAACTATTGGGCTGATGACCTTGTAGTCAGTCATAAGATGCTTTCCACAAAAAGGCATGTTGTTGCAAAATCCGGTAGAGATCAAATTATTAGGATGGTCGAAATTTGATTTAAGCTTTTAACATTTGGGTGGCCGTCATTCCGTTTCCGTCAAGATGGCGGCGATATAAAACATGACACTGAGGTGCCTTTTGCTAGTGCTACCTCTGTACCAAATTTCGTTCAATTCGGTTTCACCGTGTTTGAATTGATAGGGGGAATCGATTTGCACACATACTTGGCCACCATCTGCAAACTATTGGGCTGATGATCTAGCAGTTTGGTCAGAATATGCTTCCCACATAAAGATTTGTTGTTGCAAAATTTGGTAGAGACTAGATTATTAGGTTGGCCGTAATTACATTTTAGCCTTTAACATTTGGGTGGCCGCGATTACGTTTCCGTCAAGATGGCGGTGATATAAAACATGACACTGAGGTGGCCTTTTCTAGTGCTATCTCTGTACCAAATTTCGTTCCATTCGGTTTCACCGTGTTCGAATTAATAGGGGTAATCGATTTTGACACAAAGATGGCCGCCATCCGCAAACTATTAGGCTAATGACCTATTAGATTTGTCAAAGGATGCTCCCTTCATAAAGGTATGTTGTTGCAAAATTTGGTACGATCGGATGATTAGGTTAGTCGTAATTTGATTTAAACTTTGAAAAATTGGGTGGCCGCCATTACGTTTCCGTCAAGATGGCGGCGATATAAAATATGACACTGGGGTGCCCTTTGCTAGTGCTACCTCTGTACCAAATTTCATTCCATTCGGTTTCACCGTGTTCGAATTAATAGGGGTAATCGATTTTGACACAAAGATGGCCGCCATCCGCAAACTATTAGGCTGATGACCTATTAGATTTGTCAAAGGATGCTCCCTCCATAAAGGTATGTTGTTGCAAAATTTAGTAGAGATCGGATGATTAGGTTAGTCGTAATTTGATTTAAGCTTTGAACATTTGTGTGGCCGCCATTACGTTTCCGTCAAGATGGCGGCGATATAAAACATGACACTGGGGTGCCCTTTGCTAGTTCTACCTCTGTACCAAACTTTGTTCAATTCGGTTAAACCGTGTTCGAATTAATAGGGGTAATCAATTTTGACACAAAGATGGCCGCCATCCGCAAACTATTAGGCCGATGACCTATTAGTTTGGTCAAAGGATGCTGCCCCCATAAAGGTATGCTGTTGCAAAATTTGGTGGAGATCGGATGATTAGGTTAGTCGTAATTTGATTTAAGCTTTGAACATTTGTGTGACCGCCATTACGTTTCCGTCAAGATGGCGGCGATATAAAACATGACACTGAGGTGTCCTTTGCTAGTGCTACCTTTGTACCAAATTTCATTCCATTCGGTTTCACCGTGTTCGAATTGATAGGGGCGGGGGGGGACAGACATTCAGAGTACCACACACACACACACACACACACACACACACACAGAGACTCACACACATACACACACACAGACAGACACACTTTTTTTCGCCCTGTAGTGATCTCATAAGTCTACTTTCATTTTTTGCAAAAATCGAAAGTAGGCTAATACTGGAATGCAGCCGAAATAAATCAGAAACCTCGATGGAGATCAAATTGGCAGGTAAAAAGCTGAAGGAAGTAGGAGACTTCTGTTACTTAGGAAGCAGAATAACCAGTGATGGACGAAGCAAAGAGGATATAAAAAAGTAGGTTGGCTCAGGCAAGGAAAGCCTTTCTACAAAAAAGGAATCTGTTGACATCGAATATAGATTTCGGTATTAGGAAGTCATTTTTGAAAGCCTTTGTCTGGAGCGTAGCGCTCTATGGAAGTGAAACTTGGACTATTGGTGCAGCAGAAAAGAGGAAAATTGAAGCATTTGAAATGTGGTGTTACAGGAGAATGATGAAGATCAGATGGGTAGATAGGGTTACAAACGAAGAGGTATTAATGCGAGTGGGAGAGGAGAGATGTTTCTGGCGACTGCTAATGAAGAGAAGAGATAGGTTGGTAGGACACATACTAAGACACCCAGGAATAGTAAGCTTAGTTATGGAAAGAAGGGTCGAGGACAAGAACTGTAGGGGTAGACCAAGGTTAGAATATGTTAAACAGATAGCCTCGGATGTAGGGTGTGGTAGCTATGTAGAGATGAAACGATTGGCTCAGGACAGGGAGGAATGGAGGGCTGCATCAAACCAGTCAAAAGACTGAAGACTCAAACAACAACTCTTTTTCTGAACTGTAAAATGTTAATGAGCAAAACCTTTTCGAACCCATCAACAAGTGACGTAAGGGGAATTTAAAGATGTGAGGGATATAAAAACACGCTATAGAGACCTAAGATATTGCACAAGGAAGCAGAATAACACTGGAAAGTCTGGGTGATTTTGGTACCGTAAAAGAACAAAATCAAAAAGGACTTTATTTTTCCTATTTGTAAAACATTATCCCAGTGGAACTATTTAATTTTAATTTCCCATGACTGAAATAGTGTTTTAGACAGTTGTCCTGTTGTACAATCAGAGTGTGTGTATGGTAGAATGGAACGTGCTACACAGTGTTATATTTGTCGCACCGTTGAATAGCCTTTACATAATATATTATTAATGCAATTCCTTTCACTGCATATCGTTCTTGAACCACATGTCTAATCGGAGAAAGTAGTATGTTCTATCTCGAGCCTAGAGATTCTGACTCAGTAAACTACTTTCTTAAAGCCGATCAGCCAATTAATGAACTATCAAGAACAAGTATATACATAATTATCTAAGATATACAAGTAGACTGACATTGCAATGCATCCGGCTACTTTATTATGCAGTACATATTACGAAGAGGCCATGGTTGGATAAGATGAACATCTGTATCAAACTGTCGTTGTTTCATTTACAGTGGTCTTTATCTAACTGTGGGACGTGGAACATTTCCTTTATATTAACACAATTTTTTGGAGTTTTTTTTAATCGTTTCGGTCGTCTATGGACCACGTTATTTCAACTGCCTTTTCCCTCTTTTTTTTCTCATTGGCCCAGTATTCGCGCATTCTTCTTCGGTGAGCTTCCCTTCGTTCTTCGGTCCACTTCTTGCCGGTTTTCAATATAGGTTTTGGCCGAAAACTCTGTATCTCCCCAAGTTTCTTCTTCAAAGAGTCACGTTCCAAGATGTCCTCATGTGATAACCCCAGTTCTTGTAGGTCCTTTTCCACCTCTGTAAACCAGATCCCTTTGGTTTTCTTTCCCACAAAGTAGGCACAGATTCGATTGGACAATCTTCCGGAGTTCATTCGTGTTGTTGTTGTTGTTGTTGTTTGAGTCTTCAGTCTTTTGACTGGTTTGATGCAGCTCTCCATTCCTCCCTGTCCTGAGCTAATCGTTTCATATCTACATAGCTACCACACCCTACATCCGAGGCAATCTGTTTAACATATTCTAACCTTGGTCTACCCCTACAGTTCTTGTCCTCGACCCTTCCTTCCATAACTAAGCTTGCTATTCCTGGGTGTCTTAGTATGTGTCCTACCAACCTATCTCTTCTCATCATTAGCAGTCGCCAGAAACATCTCTCCTCTCCCACTCGCCTTAATACCTCTTCGTTTGTAACCCTATCTACCCATCTGATCTTCATCATTCTCCTGTAACACCACATTTCAAATGCCTCAATTCTCCTCTTTTCTGCTGCACCAATAGTCCAAGTTTCACTTCCATAGAGAGCCACGCTCCAGACAAAGGCTTTCAAAAATGACTTCCTAATACCTAAATCTATATTCGATGTCAACAGATTCCTTTTTTGTAGAAAGGCTTTCCTTGCCTGAGCCAACCTACTTTTTATATCCTCTTTGCTTCGTCCATCACTGGTTATTCTGCTTCCTAAGTAATAGAAGTCTCCTACTTCCTTCAGCTTTTCACCTGCCAATTTGATATCCATAGAGGTTTCTGATTTATTTCGGCTGCATTCCAGTATTTTTGTTTTACATTTATCAATTTTCATCATGAAGTCCTTCCGTAAGACGGAATCCATACCATTCAAAAACTCATTCAAATCCTCAGGCTTGTCGGCCAAGATGACGATGTCATCAGCAAATCTCAGAGTTGAAATTATTTCTCCTTGAATCTTCACTCCCACTTTAAATTTTTCTCCAATTTCCTTCATTGCTTGTTCAATGTAAAGATTGAAAAGTATGGGTGATAAGTTACAGCCTTGCCTTACACCTTTCATAATACCAGCTTCTCTCTCATATCCTTCAGCTCGAATGACTGCTGTCTGGTTTCTGTATAGATTGTATATCACCCTGCTATCCCTGTACTTTATTCCAATAGATTTCAAAATGTCAAACAATTTAGTCCAATCAACGTTATCAAAAGCCTTTTCTAAGTTTACAAATGCCATGAACGTTCTCTTATCTTTCCTTATTCTACCTTCCAAAATCAGCCTAAGACTTAGTACAGCTTCCCTTGTTCCTACATTTCTCCTGAAACCAAACTGGTCGTCACCCAACTCCGTTTCTATCTGGCTTTCAATCCTCTTGTAAATTATTCAAGACAGGATCTTTGAAGCATGAGTAATCAAGCTGATTGTACGGTAATCTTCACATCTGTCAGCTCCCACTTTCTTTGGTATAGGGATGATAACATTCTTCTTGAAATCAGGGGATACCTCACCTGTCTCATAAATCCTACACACCAAGTGAAATAACCTGATCAGACCTTCATCTCCTATGCAGCGTAGCAACTCAATCGGTATATCATCTATGCCTGGTGCTTTGTTCCTGCCTAAGTCCTCTAATGCTCTGTCAAATTCTGATCTCAATATTAAATCTCCTTTTGCATCCTCATCAATTTCCTCCTCCCTTTCCATTACATGATTCTCAATCTCCTTTCCCTTATACAAGCACTCTATGTAAGCTTTCCATCTCTCAACCTTTTCTTCCCTATCTGTTAGAGGCTTTCCATTTGTGTCCCTAATATTACAGAACTTAGTCTTCTTTTCCCCAAAAGTATTCTTAATCCTTCGATAAGCTGTGTCTACTTTTCCTAATTTCAGACACTTTTCTATACCTGCACATTTCTCTTTCAACCATTCTTCTTTCGCTTCCTTGCACTTCTTGTTAACCTCATTTCTCAGACGTCTGTATTCTGCTTTCCCCTCTTCATCTCTTAGATTCATGTGTCTCCACCTTTCATCCATCAATTCTAGTATATCCTGAGTGATCCACGGTTTTCTACCTATTCTTTCTTTCCTACCAATGTTTTCTTCTGCCGATTTTGTTATTTCATTCTTCAAAAGTGCCCATTCGTCTGCAATTGAAGTTTGTTTAGGGGTTTTGATTAGTCCTTCCTTTATACTCTTCTTGAATCTTTCGTTCACATCCTTTACTTTCAGTCTGTCTATTGCCCACCTTTTTGGCTTTTGACTTTTCTTCAGTTTCTTCAACTTTAATCTGCATTTCATTACAACCAGATTGTGGTCAGAGTTTATGTCAGCACCAGGATATGTTTTACAATCCAAAATCTGGTTTCGAAACCTCTGCTTGACCATAATGAAGTCGATTTGGTAACGCCCTGTATCTCCTGGTCTCATCCATGTGTATATTCTTGTATTGTGGTTATTGAATAAGGTGTTAGCTATGACCAACACATGTTCGGTGCAGAATTCCATCAGCCTGCTTCCTCGATCATTCCTTTCACCTAATCCGAAATCTCCTACTATCTTCCCTTCCCTCCCTTTTCCTACCACAGCATTCCAATCTCCCATTACTATAACATTTTCATCACCTTTGATATACCTCAGAATGTCATCTATTTCTTCGTAGACCTTTTCAACATCTTCATCATCAGCTTGACTGGTTAAATGGCCATAAAAGGAGAGTCTATTATTATTATTATTATTATTATTATTATTATTATTATTATTATTATTATCATTATCATCATCATCATCATTATTATTATTCTCCTTCGTTATGCCCATCTGTGGAGAGCGATAGAAGTTATTTAGGTAATGATATTTCTTTCTTCTTCCAAAATCCCTTCATCTGACCACCGAAAATCTTCCTCTACTCTTCAGTCCATGATTTATTGGCCGTCTCCATCCCAATCAAATGAACAATTACACACACCAATACAGTCAGCACAATAATACAGGTTATCAGGCAAATCATACACGCTCACAAGTACACGGGGATGAAATGACCACGATTGTGCAAGCTCATTTTATCACGACAACGGCAAAAAAATATGAAGTTTCGGTTAGACAAATTATTGCCCTTCATTTTAAAAACTTTTCTAACCCATGTTCAGGCCCGACGAGAGGACCGTGAAATCGTTTATTTTATTATATTGAAACAATAACAAGATGTTCGGGAAAGAACATATAGCCTACTTTCTCCGAAATGTATGGGTATAGTTATAACTCTCTGTCCTTATCATCTCCTAATTTCTTCCTATTTGAAGTGCAAATTGGCACACAGGATTTGAACAGTGGCGTTCAAACCATAGTTTATAATTTACCCCAGCATTTTGCAATTTCATCAGCAAACACTCCAAACACCGACTACTTACAATAATTGAAACTTCGTTGCTCTAATAAGGCCCATCTACAATGCGCAGTCGGCAGTCCGTAGTTGGTAGTCCTCGGTCGGCAGTCGCGATCGACTCCGTGTATACTATAGGCACCATACACAACATGAAGTTGCAGTTGGTAGCTGGCAGTTGGCCAACTGCCAACTACCCGACTGCAGCAATGTAATAGCCAATCAGAGCAGATCAGAAACTGACGTCACGTTGTTGTTCTGTGTCGTGTACGAATGATATAGAACTAAGTGAAGTAACTTCGCAACCCGTTAATTTATAGGCTAATCTTAAATACACGGTATAACAAAATAATCCATCTCCAAATCATCCATATTGCAAGTTTTGAGATTATCAACAACGCCTCTGTGCACAAGGAATAAACGAATGTTACTGTCTTATTACTCCTAGCAGTCGTTAAGACTGGGTTCACTAACTGGCCGGTATAGAGCGCTGCTCGAATCTATAGTTTCTGCATAGTACAACTGAAGGCTGGAAGATGTCACTCCAGTGGAGAATGTCGTTTTTTTTTATATATAATTTCCATTGCAAAAAGCACCATATAAAGCTTTATTTTATAACGTCTCAGTACTCAAGAAACAATAAATATAAAAACTAGTCGTGATATCTAGTTGTGAAATATCGAACAATATAATCCTAACAGAGCGAGTGCATTCTAGCGGCCAGATGAAGAAACTTTTCAATAAAATCTGTTACCTTTTTGTCAGCTAGATGTCTCGATTAAATCTGCTGGCGAATTATGTTTTAATTAAGTATATGTTTTGCACCGTAATATGCACAATATAACGCTTAATTTTAAAACGTCTGAGTCATTACAAAGCAACAAATATGTAAAATGTCAAGCAAAAAACATATCTCTGATGGGGTTTGAACCATAGGCATATGAATGACAGACTAACGCTTTACCACGGAGCCATTTGTGCCAACGAACATTGTTCCATATAAAATGACTTACATAGAACTTGTTAGTAAATAATGATTTATACTAAACGATTTCATCACTGAAGTATATTATTTATATATAAAGCATTTCATACAAAGTTTATTTATTTTGTTTCAGTACGCTATATTGCAGGCAATACTCAAATTAGTGAAATATAAGTCAGGCACAAGATATCCGCTGCCATCTTGTCTTATTAATGAATCAGCTGAGCTTTTTAAAATCACGTCTGCACTATAGTATTACAAAATAAACTTTTAATTTCGTACGTGCCTCTTCCTTTAGAACAGTTAAAACGATTCTCGGCTCGATAATCGGAACTGGTGGGTCCCATGATATGGATTATAAAGTTTGCATAATTCGCACGGCCGCCATCCTGAAATGGTATGGCGGACGACCTTGTAGTTTGGTCACAAGACGCATCCTATACGAAGGTATGTTGTTACCAAATTTGGTAGAGATTGGATGATTTGGTTAGTCGTTATTTGATTTTACGTTTTGAACGTTTGAGTGGCCGCCATTCAGTTTTAGTAAAGATGGCGGCGATATAAAACATGACACTGAGGTGTCCTTTGCTAGTGCTACCTTTGTACCAAATTTCGTTCAATTCGCATTCACCGTGTTCGAATTGATAGGGGGGGACAGACATTCAGAGTACACACACTCACACACACACACACACAGACTCACACACACACATACACACATACAGACTCACACACACACATACACACACACAGACGGACACACTTTTTTCGCCCTGTGTTGATCTCATAAGTCTACTTTCATTTTTTGCAAAAATCGAAAGTAGGCTAAAAATATAAATGTAAAATATAAGTCCCTGAAAAATATTAAAAAAGTTCTTCATTTCATTTTGAAGACTATTAAATGCATTTTATACTTACTAATAAGCTCAAATTATCTCTAGAAACATTTAGAACTTTTTTTTAAATATTGAAACTTCTGAACATTATCTTCGATCAACGCATTACCAAAAAAGTTGGTATATTGGCTTTCACGGCCCGTGAATTAAAACTCAGCAATTTTTCTAGGTTTATGCCGTGTCTTGTGTGGGGTTTCGCCTAGGAACACCAAGCTCTCTCATCAGCCAATATACTATCTTTTTGGATGCCTTTATAGGAAGGTGAAAGGCTGCTTGATCTTTTAGCTCTCGCAGTTAAGAAGGGAGGTAGTACACAGTTCGCTACTCCGGTGGGGGTCTGGGCGTGGACACCAAGAGCCCGCTGATGAGCCAGTTTGGTGTTCTTAGGCGAAACCCCACAAAACACACGGCTAAGCCTAGTAAAATTGCTGAGTTTTAACTTATTACCTGTTCCAGAAGGTGTTTATCATGTGTCTTTGAGATCAGTGGCCTGTTCAGAGGGACAACTCTCCAAATTTTTAAGTGAAGTAGTTATCAAATCATTATGAAATATTACAGAAAATATAGAGCAAGAATTAAAAATAGGGAATTTAGTCAACACAGCACCGTTAAGAAACAAAAGATCGACTAATTTTTAAATTCCATACATGTTTAGGGTCTTAAAATTACCTTGAATTTAGATGAATGTGCCGAAGAAAGCATGACGGCGGAGGGGGGTGGGGGTGGAAGGGCTGGAAATATTAGCCCCAGGGTCCAATCTCGCTCTGCATGCCCCTGCCCATGTTGTCATTGTCAAACAATTATAAGTATTTTTCCCTTCACCAATTACTTGTAGATGTGAAGTCGTACAGTTCACACCACGGGTTTTGACCGGTCAGTCCCGGTTTCGCAGTCGTACAGAGGACAGTTTGCGAGCCTCACGCATGTGCAATTGATACGCGAGTTTTTAGTTGCGCGGAAAGCAATTCATGTATCAATATAATTGCACATGCCTGAGGTTAACCCTTGTCCCCTGTACGACTGCACAATCGGGGCTCACCGGCCAAGAACAGTGGCGTGAACTGTATGTTATGTTTAGTACTTTCATACTTAACTGGCCCATAAAATATAGAAAGGTAAGGGGTGGCCAAGGCCAACTTCACTCCCGAACGATAAACTGTTTTGATCCAGCATTGAAGTCCTGGAGATGGAAGTACAGTACAGTAGATGCAAATTGTGGGTCATCAGATAAAATGCGGTCGCCGACTCGAGACTAAACGTGTTGATTTAATCTCGCGGTGCCATCTAGTTTGTGTTAATTGTTGGCACTTGTCATCCCCCTCTCATTCCAGCCGGTGCTACCGAGTGAGGCGTATCGCTCATTACTCGCTTGGGGGCGCGCGACCGTTTATTGCACAGCACCTGCTTCCGCGGGGGGAGCACTCACAGCAGCTTCATTCCATTCCGGTCTTACATTTTTCCGACTTCCATCTTATATCGTTTAATAGTATTTTGGTTTGTTGTTGTTGTTGTTGATTCATTTAGGGAGTTTGGGACGTCGTGGTCATGTGGTTGGGTGGTGTGAAATTTATCTAATAACCTGTGTCATTGTTATGGCTGTAGTACTGTGCGTATTTTTAACTGATGCTAGAATTTGAGGGGAGGCGGCCGTGCTTAAGTTAGGAACCTCTAGTATTTGCGTGTAGGTTTGTTGTTGTAAATTTTATATACCGTGTATAGTTTTATAATCTTGATTATAGTTTATATAATTCTTTTATTTTTAAATTTAATTTTTAATAATATTTTTTATAATTTTAGTCTTAATTTTTATACTTATTTTAATGTTAATTTTAACGTCTATCATTCTAATTTTCATATTTTTAATATATCTTTTCAATTCTTATATTTTTAAGAATTTTATATTAATTTTGTATTTATTTCTAATGTTAATTTTTACATTTTAATTCATTTTTATGAATTTATTTTTCATATTTCCTTTAATTGTAATTTTTATTTTTATAATTTGACTAGCACAAGTACCCATTCTTCGAACGGTCTTCGATATTAATAACCAGACGTAATCAATTGAGCTACTGTTGCAATGTTAGGGGCTTGGAACCTGTTTGTCGACAAAGAAAAATGATTAGTTAAAATATGCTCTGAAACTAAATTTACCTAACGTGTACTTCCTGACGTGAAAATAAAATTGAAAACCTCGTAGACGAAACGCAATACACGTCAAATAAAACTGACCTTCACTGTTGTGTCAAGTCCCCATCCAGAGGGAGACCCCTTTAATAAATTATAAAGGCTTGTGGTGCATGAAAATTCAGTTTTTTTAGCCTCCAATGGCCCAAATTCCTCAAAGCAAAAAAAATAATTTCAATTTAGGAATTTTTGAAAATAATGTTTCTGTTTGGAGATATAATAGACCGTCTGTACGACATAACGCACATTTAAGCCGTGTGAAAAAAATCTAGGGTACCCCTTGATCCCCTTAAGCGTATTGATGAATTGTACAGTTTTAGTTGATTCCGTAATAACCTTATAGCCATTTGCAAACATTAACAGAAATTTAATAAATGGAGTGGCTTTACTTCTTGAAAAAATAGATGAAAAGTTGGATGTCACCTTTTGAGATACCTTTGTCATGGTTACTGGCTTGCATTTCTTCATAAGTTTATTAAATGAAATTAGTTTTCTGGGAATATCTCAGAAACTGTTGGTTTTAGAGCCTTAAAATACAGTTTTCGGGGACCCTTTACGGCTATTTAGGGCACCGAGTTTTGTTTCTGACACCAAGGTGCTGAAAATAAGCTTTGTCTCGTCGTTGTAGGCCGTAGTATAATAATGATAATAATAATATAACAATATAGGGATAGGGATATAATAGACCTTCCGTACCACACCCGCACGTGTAAATCGCGTGAAAAAATCTACAATACCCCTTCACCCCCTTAAGCCCATTATATGACATTGATGAATTTTACAGCTTAATTTGGTTCCGTTATAACCTTATAGCCGTTTGCAAACTATCTCAGTAATGTAATAAATGGAATTGTTGGTTGGTTGGTTCTTAAGTTTAGGGGCTGCGACAACGCGGTCATGTAGCCCCGTGTACTTTGGGTGTGTGTAGAATCTGTCTGATAACCGGTGTTAATTGTGATGACTGTATTAGTGTGTGTTATCTGTTTGTTAATTTAAGTACTACAACTAAGAATTTTTCAGATAGTTCCTACTTTTGCCGCCAAGCGCCACCGTCAACGACTACTAGGCCAAGTTCAGAACTGAGCTACTAGACGCCGCCGCAGTCGGCTCTTGGCAACGAACATAGAAACCTAAGAGCGTTGTTTACATTCTTAACCTATCCAATTTAGCTTCACACAGGTGCAATTAGTGGAAGGATCTTTAACATGCCATAAATCTATGACATGGGACCGCCGGCTTTACTTCCCCTCCGAAGGAAGGCATACTGACGGATTTTTAACGCTCTTAAAAAATCCGACGGCTTCGGCCGGGTTTGAACCCGCTATCTTGGGCATAGAAGCTCAGCATGCTACCGACTACGCCACCGAAGCCGCCAAAATGGAATTGTATTGCGTCTTATATTACAGCAATAGATGGATCTGTGAGATTCCGTTGCCATGGTTACCGGCTTGCATTATTTCGTTATTGTATTAAATGAAATTAATTTTCTTGAAATATATCAAAAACTGTTGGTTTTAGGGTCTTAAAATGTGGTTTTCGGGGGCCCCGAGTCTCGTTTCTCACATTGAGGGGCTGAAAATGAGCTTTGTCTCGACCTTCTACGCCTTTTTCAGCAAGTATTTTAAGGGGTAGGCCCCTTTTTATGAGAGGTACAGAGAAGAGTTACATCAATGATTAGTGTCGTGCCTCTGAAGGATATCTGTACCAAATTTTACGTTGATCCACCCAGCCGTTCTCGAGTTATAAGGGAACAACCACTTTGTCCACAGACAGACAGACAAACAGACAGACAGACAACAATTTTTTTTTCGCGCGCATCCATCATAAAACAGTCGGAAACGCGTAAATAACGCAAATTTCCGTAGAAATTCAGAAAAAAACAGAAAAACTTTCATTGTTATATATAGAGAGATTTTCTATCCTAAATTTATATTTACACTATAATTTAATTGTTTTATTTCTTATTTTTATTAAATAAAATTCGTTCACTTTATGTCAGTGAGATACAGAAATAATATTTGTTTTTCAGAAATATTAACACTTCCACATGAAAAGTTTTTGAAATAAGCTGATTGATTCAACCGCCAACACCTTTGATAACATACATTGTCCTTATAAACTGGCGGTTAGTATTCAGACCACAAGGCTAAATGGTGATATTTTATTATTTTAAATTTTAGTGCCTTATGCAAGCCTCAACTCTGCTCCTCTGTTCTTTGGAAAGATGTATGATTTACACGGCTACGACGACGAGAAATGTATTTAAAGCGGGTTCAAAGGAATTTTAAATGGGAACTCGGTAACCGTGGCGCAAACTTTCCAATCTTGTTTTCTCAGATTTAACAATGTTCTGCAACTTCCTGTCTTTTAAAACCAGATAACTTCAGCCTAAATTGAGCTAGAGGGTTTATGAATGTGCCAAAAGAAATGGAACGAACTGGGGCCTGTTTTAAACCACAGTAAGCTATATATGTTGACACAGAGGGCGTTGTAAAATAATATATTGAAAAACAAATACATTATTATTTTTATGAATTATTTCAGTTACTTAAAAAGTAAGTTATAAGAATGATTCTGCTTCGCAACATTACATACAGATGGCTCAACAAATTAGTGAAATAATTATCAAATTCCATAAAAATTTGGAAGTCCTTGTAGGTTTGAAAATTTTACATATTCGTTTTGCAAGCGTGTATACATAAATGGAAGATTTTTACAACCATTAATCATTTGTTCTAGAACCATGGCACCAATTTCGGTTACTCAGGTTAAATACTGGTGTATTTCCTTTTAACGTATACCCTAAAGGGAAAAAAATGTAGCGAATCGTCCTAGTCGTATGTGGTTGTGTCGTCCAACTGAACAATTAACGCTAGGTTAATTTTCTTATGAATAAGCATAAAGCAAAATGAACCATAAATATACTGTACTGTAGGAGTGCATAACTACACGGAGTATACGGTTTTACAGTACAATCAAATTAAAACCCACGTTTCTTTATGCCTATACACAGGAAATTGAACCTAACGTGGATTGTACTGTTAGATGCCACACCCACATATGGCTGGAGTCGTGACCAATCATGAGGAATATATTGGAAAAGAAAAGTAGTATGGGTAAGAGGTATTGCAATTTAAGGGACGAAATACTAAATTCTTTGTAATGCATGACTTGATTACGATATCGGACTATTTTTTTTTTACAAATATAGTGACGAGTTCTACTTTTTGAAAATAATATTAACAATCACAAACAGTGGCAACATGCTAAAAAAAACATGTTAAAAAGCTGTCAAAATACAGAGGGCTTTCAGAACTGATAAGGAAGCAATGGCACATGGCACATGGCACACGTCAGGACAGTTCCTATGATCATCTCCAGCACTGGAGTGATTCCGATTAATCTAAAGGAATCTCTAACAGATTTGAAGTTAGATCCAGGCCTTTTGATGCTTATGCAAAAGACAGTCATACTTTCAACGCGTCGCATATTAAGGCTGTTCTTGACAAATCAAGCCTAAAGTAGTGATGGAAAAGAGTAATGCTACTACAGAATTCAGTCGCTGAGAGATTGAAGAATTTACTCCTTATGATGTTTATCTGGGATTGTAAATGTTTTTCTCCAGCAAATATGCTGAGAATGTGTAAGCGCATACGCAAAGTAACACAAATTATAATAATAATACAGTAATCTTATTGGTTTTACGTTATTTTTAACTAATGCGACTTTAAGACACGTCGGGGTGCCAGAATGTGACCCCGAAGGGGATCTTTATCGTGCCAGTAAATCCACTGATACGGCTTCCTCGCATTTGCGGACCCTCATATGTCAACTGACTGCGCCATGATTCAATCTTGCTACCTTGAGTATAGCAGGGAAGAACTTTTGAAAATCAATGTTTTGCATTTGAAGATGATCAGTTGATAACTCTACCACTGTCTGAGTTTCTTGCGCTGCTACTTTCTCCCACATGTGCTGAATGTCACTCGACTCCGCCTGCCTGTCTTGAGGGGATCAATATAGCGATTGTTGCGCGTGCGTGGGAGAGGCCAGCGCGTGGCCAATCAGGGCCAGCTGTAATTACACGACCGGAAGGGTTAACGTGGGGCGTGGTTAGGGCAGCAACAATCAAGGCTCTCCACACGCAACAGTACATGTTACACGAAGCGCCTGCTGCGTATGCAAACCACAACACACACACACGTCTTGAATATTTTACAATGGTGTGTGTGCTCCACTGGCAGACCGCTCACCTAACGGTGGTGGTTGTTGATTCATACTCCCAATTAAATGAAAAGAATTTAATGGATATCAAGTAAACCTGAAGATGCATATTAAACATTTTCTCAGGGAAAACTAAATGAAAATTGAAAATAGTGTATAATATTAGTTCAGCCTACAAGTTTATACACACGAATGTTTAGCCTACTTTTCACATTTTGCAAAAATTAGGAAAAAGTAGACTTATGAGATCGATCCGGGCAAATGTGTGTTTGTCTGTCTGTCTCTGTCCTCCCCTATCAACGTCCAAACGGCTGCAGCAATCGAAACAAAATTTGGTATGAGTAAAGATCTATACCTGAATATCTCAATGCCGTATTTGAAAATGAAGTCAGTGCTACCATCTGCTGATAAATCGCAATTGAAATGTGATCACCATGTTGGATATCTTGGAAGGCATAGATGGAAGCTATTTCAAAATTGGCACACGTATAGATAATAATATTTCAGTTTAATTTCCAGGAGGCCATACATAGCAGTGTTGCTAAAATGATTCTAAGCCTGCTGATAGGTCCAATTTTTAAGTGCATATAACTTCTACAATATCAATCGGAATTCAACCAAATTTCGTATGCACTATGTGTACGTTAACAGATATGACTGAGCGTATTCTTAAGAGCCACTAGGGCTGTCAACTGTTAAGGAAAGCTCTGAATTTCTTTTATCCAAATTCCAATATATCAGAAAGTATGCAAGCCGACAGCTTTAAACTATGTACACGTATAGTACCTGACATTCTATATTAATTTGGAGTCACTAATATACGTCAGTGCTACCAACATGATTCTAAGTCTGCTGATGGGTCCAACTTTAAATACATGTAACTTCTATACTATCATTTGGATTTCAACGAAATTTCGAATGTGCTATGTGTACAATAACAGATATGACTATGCGTATTCTTAAGAGCAACCGGGGCTGCCAATTGTTAATACATGCTGTCTCTATTTTTGTTATCCTAATATCAATATATCAGAAAGTATGCAAGCCAAGCTCTAAACATTGCACACGTATTCTAGATTAATTTGGAGTAACTAATATACGTCAGTGCTGCCAACATGATTCTAAGGCTGATGATAGGTCCAATTTTAAATGCATGTAACTTCTATACTAACTAATGGATTTCATTCAAAATTGGCACAACAATAGAGCAGATTATTTCAGATTATTTGTGACCAATACATGCATGACATTGTTGCCAACATGATTTTACCCGCTGTTAAGATCCAATGTCTAACTGCATATAACGTCCATGCTATCCATTGGACTTCAACCAAATTTTGTATTCTGTACCTTAAGAGATGGATCTAAGAATATATTCAGTCACCAGGACTGCCAACTGTAGTGCTCTATTAGGCTACATTATGCCAGGTATACAGTATTTCGAACTAATTAGAAATTTCGATATTACCAACTTGTATGTCTACCTTTTATTATTCCCGTTTTCCAACGAGGTCGGGGATGAGATGCGATGAAGTCTTTGTGGCGATGGTTTTTTACGGCCGGATGCCCTTCCTGACGCCAACCTCACGAGAGGAGTTAATGAGAGATGAAATGAATGATGGTGAATGAAACTGGGCAAGGATGTGGACGGAAGTGGCCGTGGCCTGTCAGAAGTTACCGTCCCAGCATTTGCCTGGTGTTGAAAATGGGAAACCACGGAAAACCATTTCAAGGACGGCCGACGGTGGGGCTCGAACCCACGCGTTTACCGAGTCAGCAGAGAGCTTGGCCCCACGGCCTAATGCTGCGCTTTAGCCAGCGTAGCTACTACTGTCGGTTTCGATATTACCAACTTAATTTCGCCATTATTCTAGATAGATCCATATAGATTAATCATTGGCATGAATCTTCAATTTTAAGAAAGTAGGCTCTTTAGTTCGTCCCGGAACTTCTTGTTTTCTTTCTTATTCATTATTTTTGGTACATAAAACATATAGCCTAAATAGAACCTGTTATTCGACTAAGCCATTATACAATTTTAAAGAAATCGTAATCTATGATATGCATGACACACACAAGGTTGTACCTCTTAGTAGCATATGTGATTGCTCTTTCTGCTCTGTATGAAGTTGATATTCTATTTCGACCTGTTTTTTCCATATGGTAATAATTCAATTCAACAATTGTAAATTTATAGGTTAAACGAATGAATAGGAATTGAAAGAAAATTCATAAAATGATTACAGTTTATTTTTAAATTTTAGGGGTTTTGTGACATCATGGTCTTGTAGCCCCGTGTAGTTGGGTGGGTGTTTGAAATCTGTATGATAACCTGTGTCATTGTGATGGCTGTAGTAGTGTGTGTATTTGTAATTGAGAGTAGGATTTTAGGGGGCGTGATGCTGGAGTGGTCAAGCTGCTTGCCTCTCACCAAGGCGGAGCGTTTTTTTTCTCCCGGTCGATGTATGTGAGATTTTCGAGCTAAAATATCATGTCCTGAGGTTCGGATTGAAAATGGAAGTCCCGTAGCTCATGATCGCGAGATAAACGGTCACGTTAAACCAGACGCTTCCTTCAGGGTAGGATTAGGAATGTCGCTGCGACTCTAAGTAATTTTGAAGCAACCTCAACTAATTTCGCTGCTTTCCTAACCTATTTCGCTACAGACCTAACCAATGTCGCTGCAGCTGTATATCATTTTTAAGCAACTCTAACTAATTTCTCTGATTTCTCTAACCAATTTCGCTGGAACCCTAACTAATTTTTCAATAGCCCTAACCCATTTCGTTGCAGTCCAAAGTCATTTCGCAGCAGCCCTTACTAATATCACTGCATTCCTAACCAATTTCGGGGAGCCCTAACTAATTTCCCTAATAATGTCGTAGCGGCACTATCGAATTTCGCTACGGCTCTAACCAATTTCGTTACAGTCGGAACCAATCTCTCTGCAGCCTTACTAATGCAACTGCATTCCTAACCAATTTTTATGGAGCCCTAATTAATTTCGCTACGGCCCTATTCAGTTTCTCTACAGCCTTAACCAATTTCGCTGCAGCCCTAGTATTTTGTTGCCCACCGGCTGGTAAACATTGCATTGTGTGTGAGCCTGCACTGTACATTAAGGCTGTGCTACCGAAAAATAGAATATTGATTTAATTTTATTTTTTCTTCTGAATCTGTTATATAGGTCTTTGGGGCTTATTATATGCCACTTTTGTAAAATATGGACTGTTCGTTTGTTCAGGGCATGGCTTCAAAGTGTCTACTTTGAGGGTTAAAGGTACATACGTCACGACAAATCTAATAACCGGAGAATTTCGAAATTACTGTGCAATAACCCTTGTAATAGTAGCTTCATTGTAAACTATTTGTATTTCGAAATTCAACATTTTTTATAAAAGGATCATTTTTCAATAGCCTTATTTATTTTTAAAAAATTCCATATTAACTTCAAACTTATTCAATTTGTAGAGGCTCTAATTCTGAGCAGTTCGAATGTTTGATGAAAGAAACGGTTTCTTGATATACCCGTGACGTATGTACTTTTCAAATCGACAAAATGGTAGCTACGCAGGCTACACGATAGGCTACCCGCACTAACATTTGCACGCACAAGCACCGAGCCTCATTCTCCCTCCCTAATACCTAGCATCGCACCTCCCATTCCGAGTTCTCCTTCCCTTACGCAGCATTCCATTCTACTTACCGTGCAGCGTAAAGGAAAATCTCTCATGCGCGCCGAGTCGATGACTCTTCCAGTCAGACTGCAGTAGACTAGTCTTGAGAAAGTACAAGAAGAAGATATCTCGCCCCCTTGCCCGTTTCCTAATTCTGTGTTTGTGTTTTGTGATTGAGAGAGCAGCAGTTTATTCCGACAAAAGATACCCTGTATCATTTTTTAATATTTACACATTATTCAACAATGCCACGAAAACATCATCCTTCTAAATTTATAGTAAATTAACATACTGTATATAGGGTGCTTCAAAACGGTCTCTGTCAAAATAAAGAAATACGTTCCCATAAAGATGGGTCTTACGCACTTTATTCGCTGTCTATATGTTTAGTTATTCTGAATAAAATCTGAGTAAAATAACTGTTACATAGTACTTATTTTTTTTCCGTTAAATTTAGATAAATACCTACAATCTTTAATGTATGGTTCGATTTTACTAAATAGGGCTTCAATGGATTGGACATAAAATGTTACATATTTTGTTGTTCTTTTATATGGTTTATGGTGTAGTCACGTCCTAGTTCGTGAACCATGGGCAATGGCTGAGTGGTCTGGTAAGTGGTTCCGACAGCCAGGATACCAGTTACTATAGAAAAGGAGTGGGTATCTTGGGCATATTTTGAGCCGTGGCCCTCCTTGTGATCAACATCTTACTTTTGTTTGTTTGTTTCCTGGGGTGAAACTCAGGGGCTCTGCGAAAGTAAGGCTAGCAACTCGCTTCAATTGTAATCTCTAAACGTGCCAAAAAGGTCTTGATTAAGCCTCGAACCTATGGGAGAGATGGAGTCCCACTCTCATCCGATAGATTAGGGACTATTATATAAATAATTCATGCTTTTGGGCTAATGCCGTGTGTATTTTGATTTGAACCAAACGTTTCGGAGAAACCTTGCCTCCTTTTTCAATGAAAATAAACAATGTGGCCAAAGAAAGTAAATCAATGAGATTACAAAAAATATAGATAAATTCCTCTGTTCGTCACCAGAGAGCAGCTGCCAGAAATTACTGTATGGACCAAGGTGGAACGGCGGACAGAGTAGTAAGTAACGAGAAGGTAAAGGGGCAGCTGCTCTCTGGTGACGAACAGAGGAATTTATCTATATTTTTTGCAATCTCATTGATATACTTTCTTTGGCCACATTGTTTATTTCCATTGAAAAAGGAGGCAAGGTTTCTCCGAAGCGTTTGGTTCAAATCAAAATACACACGGCATTAGCCCAAATGCATGAATTATTTATATAATAATCCGGGCCGTGAAAGCCTTAATATGCAGATTAGGGACTCCTTGGAAACGAACAAGCAATCGAACTGGTATTCGATTGGGTGCTGTTAATATTGAGGGTGGTTATGGAAGGAGGAAAGCAGAGCTATCAGAGTCAGCAAGTAGGATGGGATTGAATATTCTAGGGATTAATGAAGTTCAGATAAAGGGAGATACAGAGGAGATCCAAAGTATACCTGTCAGGTGTAAAACGATGCAGGACAAAGTGGGGAGTAAGGCTGTATGTCCAGAAAACCTTGGAGCTTCGCATAATTTATGTAAGGTACCGGTACCGTACGTAAATGAACGATTAATGTGGATAGATTTGGAAATGTCAGGAAATCGGTCAGGATTGTTTCAGTGTACACTGCATGTGAAGGGGTGGATCAGGATGAAATAGACTTTATAAGGCACTGGGTGATGTAGTACTGAGAGTTAACAGTAAGGATAGTGTAGTACTGATAGGGGATTTCAATGCTAGCGTAGGAAATTGAATTGAGGAGTTTGAGAAGGTTATAGGTAAGTGGAGTGAGGATAGGGAAGCAAACACCAATGGAAAATGTTTATTGGACTTCTGTGCTAGCATGAGGTTGTCTGTCGCGAACTCATTCTCGAAGCATAAGGAGATTCACAGATACACAAGGGAGGGTAGAGGAACCAGGTCAGTAATAGACTATATCATTACTGACTTTGAATTTGGTAAATTGATAAGTAATTAAAGGGTATTCCGTTTTTTTCTTTCTTCAATGAAACAGACCACAAACTGTTCTACTATGAACTGAGAATAGTTAGACCTAAAGTGCAGAAAGTGAGGGCTGTTTGCAGACGGATTAGGGTTTAAAATTTCCAGGATAAGGAAATTAGGCAGAAATATATGGATTAATTTCAAAGATAGATGGTAAAGAATTGCAGGACATTAGACAGACTGGTCAGGATACAGGGATGCAGTACTATAAGTAGCAAATATAGTCCTATGTGATGGGACAAGAGTGTGTAAAGACAGGAGCAAGCGAAAATACTGATGGAATGACATAGTGAAGTTTTGTGAAATTAAAAGAAGGCTTACAAAAATGGCTCCTAGCAAGTAATCCTGGAGACAGAGAACTTCTTATGTAGTCGAAACGAACAGGACCAAAGAAATAATAGAGTAACAAATTTCACGGTAGGAATTTGGAGATAAATTAGAATAGTTAGGTCAAGTGGCAGTAAAGCCTTTATGGAGTGTTAGAAAGAATCATTGAAATTGAGGAACAATAGAGTGAATCACTTGACAGCTTCCAGGTTTGGTCCAGTCGTTGAACGTTTACCTCATACTCCTTGCCAAAATCTTGTCAAACCAATTTCGCATTCCTTACAAGAAGTTCCGAGACGAACTAAAGAGCCTACTTTTCTTAAAATTTAAGATTCATGCCAATGATTAATCTATATGAATCCATCTAGAACAATGACGAAATTATGTTGGTAATATCGAAATTTCTAAATTGTTCGAAATATACCTGGTATAGTGTAGCCTAATAAGAGCACTACAGTTGGCAGCCCTGGTGACTGAATATATTCTTAGTTCCATCACTTAAGGTACAGAATACACAATTTGGTTGATAATAATAATGCTATTGGTTTTACGTCCCTTTTAACTACTCTGGCTTTTAGAGACGCCGGGGTGCCGGAATTTTGCCCTAAAGGGGATTTTTAACGTGCCAGTAAATCTATTGACACGGCTCTCTCGCATTTGCACACCCTCAAATGCCACAATTTGGTTGATGTCCAATGGGTAGCAAGGGCATTACATGGAGTTGGACATTGGATCTATCAGCGCGCGTTAAATTCATATTGGCGACAATGTCAAGCATGTGTTGGTCAGATATAATCTGAAATATTATGATCACTAGTTGTGCCAATTTTGGATGAAATCCATTTGTTAGTATAGAAGTTACATGTATTTTAAGATTGGACCTATCAGCTGACTTATAATCATGTTGGCAGTACTGACGTATATTAGTTACTCCAAATTAATCTAGAATGTCAGGTACTATACGTGTGCAGAGTTTAGAGCTGTTGGCTTGCATACTTTCTGATACATTCATATTAGGGTAAAAAAATTGAGACAGCATTTATTAACAGTTGGCAGCCCTGGTTGCTCTTGAGCATACGCATAGTCATATCTGTCATATAGTACATATAGAACATATGAAATTTGGTTGAAATCCAATTGATAGTATAGAAGTTACATGTAATTAAACATTGGTCCTATCGGCAGGCTTAGAATCATGTTGGTAGAACTGACGTATATTAGTTACTCTAAATTATTCTAGAATGCCAGATACTATACGTGTGCATAGTTTAAGGCTGTCGGCTTGCATACTTTCTGATATATTGGTATTTGGATAAAATAAATAGAGAGAGAATTTATTAACAGTTGGCATCCCTGGTGGCTCTTAATAATACGCTCAGTTATATCAGTTTACCTACACATAGTACATACGAAATTTTGTTGAAATCCAATTGATAGTGTAGAAGTTATATGCATTAAAATTGGACCTATCAGCAGGCTTAGAATCATTTTGGCAACACTGCCATACATGGCCTCCTGGAAATTGAACTGAATTATTATTATCTATATGTGTGCCAATTATGAAATAGCTCCCATGCATACTTTCCATGATATCCAACATGGAGCTCAAATTTCAATTGCGGGTTTTCAGCAATTAGTAGCACTGACATAATTTTCAAATATGGGCTTGAGATATTCTGTTATAGGTCTTTACTCATACCTAATTTGGTTTCGATTGCTGCGGCCGATTAGGAGTTGATAGGGGGGAGACACACAGACAGACAGACAGACAGACACACATTTGCCCGGATCGATCTCATAAGTCTACTTTTTCCTAATTTTTGCAAAATGTGAAATGTAGGATAAAAATTTCACCTCAGTTGCCGTCACATTTGGAAGAGAAATAAGGACGCTGTCGTGGAAATGTATGAACACAGCACTGGCAATATTGTCACCAACAGTGGATTCTTCTTGGATCAAGAACATTCGTTCTTATGAGCCAGTCGTGATGGTTTGGTTGCTTGCGATGGCGTTGTAGAAATCAAATACCTTGCCTCCGTCACTGAATCATATTTCAGAGAAGAGGTGACTAAAAACTATGTCAGGAGTAAAATTGCAATTGAAGCGAAGCCACAACTACTTCCTCCAGATTCAAAGTCGATTGAATATCAACAGGAGAAAAAGGTGCAATTTTGTAGTATATACTAAGAATGGAGAAATCTTCGTAGAAAGGATAGAAAAGGATGAGTGTTATGGCAAACAAAAATGCTTCGAAAACTGGTACGATTTTATGAGGAATGCATTTTGTCAAAACTTTTAGTCAGTTGAGTTTTTCGAGGCACGAGGCATAAAAATCCAAGGTCCCTCCTTTGCGCTAGAGGTTCAACGACTAAATAAGGCCATAGATACCACCGAAAGAAGAGGAAGCAATCGGACACCATCACACAGAACAAGAAGTTTACATTTATAGCAATAAATTGTATTTTTGCTCATAATACTATAAGTGTGTTTTTGGTTTACAGAATGTTAAACATTCATTATAATTATAAAATTTTGCATACGTAAACTTTGAATTTCATTACTGAATGAACAGCCATTTTGTTTATATAAATCACCTTCTGTTGAGTCGGTACATTATTGTTGTTGTTCTTTTTGTTTGGTTTTATGTTTTACATTTCATAGAGACAGTTTTGAAGTTTGGTCAGCGCACAATAAAATTGCTTATGATCCATAGAAACACTTATTTTGAGTTGTAATTCTTATAATCATACAGTAACACGCCGGCCTCTTTTATTCGGCTGGACGATGGAAAGGCACAGGGCTGAAAATAAGCGTACGACTCGGAAAGCAGATCTGTGTGACTTGGAACCGAGGTATACAACGGAGGAGGGGAGGGTGGTTGTGCAAAGTGCGCGAATGAGGCGTAGTGGTGGGGAGTAGGGGAAATGTAGTGCACTGGCTGTAGCAGGCGAGAGGCAGCAGTGCTGCTATCTCTTGTCCAGCAATTGACAGCAGAATCAGCAGCACAGCCTTAATTTATTCACTACTAATTGGGTTCTTAATCCCGTACTTTCGGGCCTTGTATTTTCTTGGCCCTAGATCGTTCAAGTGGCAACGCTCCCATTCTTAGATATTCAAGCACATGTTCTTCCCTGTAACATAATCCAGTTTGCCTCGCCATTCATGCTGAGATCGTAGTAATAGTGTAGCCTCAATTTAAGGAGCGTTATAATAACGCAAGGATGACTGTAGTTGTTGGTAATTTGTTTTGTAATTGGAGGCGATCCGTTGCGTCATAATTAGTACGCTGTGGCATTATCGTAATGGTAGTCTCCCTCTCCTCCATCTTCTAATTAATTCTGACGGCGTAGTCTGGGCACGTTCTTTTTATATAGCCGTGTCTGTATTTGGTTGTATTAAATTATTGTAATTATATTTGGAACATATTTAGTCTTTCGTAAATGATTCTATCACCAAGAAAAAATTACTTTATCCACGGCGCTTGATCTCACTGGCATCGGGAGAGCCTATGTTCGAACCCCACCTCAGCCGTCCTGCAAATGGTTTTTGTGGTTTCCCATTTTCATCACCAGGCAAATGCCGGGACGGTTCCTTCCAATAGGTCCACTACTGATTTCATTCCTAAAATTATTTCCCCAACCCGCCCTGAAAATCAAATAAATGACCATTGGCTGCATTAATAAAAAGAGCCATTATAGTTCCTTACAGTGGCGTAACTATGGGGTATGATTACAGGGATCAATCCTCCCCCCCCCCCCCCCCCTCAAGAGGCGAATATTTAAAAAGTCGTAATTTGAAGACATTTTTATTTTGAATAAAGCCAATTTTCGGATTGATGACAAACGACTGGATTGTGTACGTTTATACATACTGATTTGAGAACATTTCTGTTTACTCGTGTAAAATATTTAGTGATGCCAAAACTTAACACTTGTTTCAGTAAAACTGTTAATTTCCCAGCTTTTGTATATCAAATGCTATCGAGATCAAACATGAAACCGTGTAGGTTTGCTTTTATTGATTTTATCTTATTTTGACCCCCTCACAAAGCAAAAAGAAAAAACCAAACACATTACCACAAATTCAAAAACAAATGCAAACTCATGAAACAACAAACACAAAACCAAAAGAAAAACAAAAATGAAAAACAAAAGTAGAAAAAAACAGAACCAAAACGCGAAACAGAAATAAAATCAAAAGCAGAAAGCAACAAACACAGAAACAAAACACGAAGCAAAAATAAAAAACAAAAGCAGTAAACACAGGACCAAAAATAAAAAACAAAAGCTGTAAACAGTGAACCAAACCACGAATCAAAAATGAAAATTAAAAGCAGAAAACAGGGAACCAAAACACGAAACAAAAGTAAAAAACCAAAGCAGAAAACAGAGAACTGAAACACGAAACAAAAATAAAAAACAAAAGTAGAAAACTGAGAACCAAAACACGAAACGAAAATAAAAACGAAAGCTGAAAGCAACAACACAGAACCAAAACACGAAACAAAAATAAAAATTAAAAAAAAAAACATAAGCAGAGAACACAGAACCAAAAATAAAAAACAAAAGCAGAAAACAGAGAACCAAAGCACGAAACAAAAATAACAAACTAAAGCAGAAAACAGAACCAAAATTCGAAGCAAAAATAAAAACAAAAGCAGAAAACACAGAACCAAGAACACAAAACAAAAATAAGAAACAAAAGCAGAAAGCAACAAACACAGATCCATAAACACAAAACAAAAAAGCAGGAATCCCAGAATCAAAAACACGAAACAAAAATAAGAAACAAAAGCAGAAAACAACAAACACAGAATCAAAAACGTATAGCAAAAACAAAACAAAAAAATAAAAAAAGAATGAAAAGCTATACTAAAAAAAAACAGAACAAGAAAAACAGATATAAAACAATACAAAGCCATAAAACACTTATTAGTTCCAATTGGACTCCACTTATTTGACTCTAGAAGCAAACCCTAGTTCCACCACTGGTTCCTTATAGAGTATATACATGTAACTTTATTCCGAAACTGCAGTGTGACCACTATCTACAGGGTGTTAATTAAACTTTTTGCCAGTCAATGCATCTGATATTTTCGAAAAGAAATTTCACCTGCTGTACTTTGGATTCCACGTCAAAATGGAGGTCCAGTGGGTCATGATCGCGAGATCAATGGTCATTACAAGCTTCTTTCATTGAGATTTTTCTAAACATTTGTAACAAGAGTGTGGGGAAGGAGGGGGGGGGGGGAGAGATATTCCAAAGACCACAACATAAGAAAACATACATTTTCTCCACTAGACAGAAAATGATAGAATCATGAATATGTTGACGACTTTCTGACGTCTATGCTTCTTATGTGATTGTTATTAAAGTCAATCACCACTATCAATATGTTAACAAAAAATCATATACGGCTAACAAATCTTGGCTAATTGTTTAATAACTACTGCAACTGATTAAGTGTACACATTGTAAATACCATCACCCACACTTGTAGACGTGGATTTAGACGGATTCTGATGATGGTCGCTTGACGATCGAAACTGGTCATCCAAGTGTATTTATTAATCTCATGTATATTTTTGTCGAGATCGTGTTGACCTACTGAAACTTATTAAATTTCAACTACAAGCTTCCAATCTTTTCTATTTATCAAATATGTAATTTAGCTATTTAGTGTTGAAGTGAAATACGTAAAAATTATAATATTTTTAAATGCACATACGCTTCTCAAAATTAAAATTAAATAGTTATAAATGGGTTTCTCTTCATTAATTAAATGCCATTTGATCAGAAATGTCTAAATGTTAATGAAATACTTTTTCAGAAAATATTATATTTTTAACATTTCCACCGGGAACGGTCCCCTTAAGATGAAACAGTGAAGATGTCAATTTCCTATCTAACCAGCAACTGGTCCTCGTTTGTTCAAATCCCTGGTTGAAACTCTCATCAGCAATTACCTTCACATTTATTTCATTCAACCATTAGCTACTTTAAACTTTTGAATTAATTACAGTAAAAATAGGAAGTTTAATCAAAGCATGGCGAGTAATGTAATTACAGGTTCTCGAAACGCATTGCGTGCGAATATTGTATTTACTTCGCACTTCACTTCCGAGGGGAACGACTTCCTTAAGGAGCCATTGTACTTATTTACTGAAGTGAACGGCAGTTACAGCGTTTAAATACCCTTATCTTTGATCGATCACTTCTCCATTCTACGCTGCGTAAATCCAACAAATGGCCGATTTAAAAAATAAAAGTAAGTAAGAAAGAACGTAAGGATGATAAGCCATTATTGTTATTATTAATATCGAATTGTTGAGAGCGTTAAAATCCTTCAGAATTCCTTTCTTCGGAGGCCGGCGGGCCCATGTCATAGATTTATGGCATGCAAAGGAATCTACCACTACAATTGGTAGTGTGTAGCTACATTTGTAGGTTATTTTCTTAGAAAGGCTCTATCAAGTTCCAACGTTCGCCACTAGGTGTCAGTGACAGTGGCATCTCTGGTAGCCAAAGTTGGAACTACTTGAAATTTAACTTGATGGGGAGCCTTCGGGCCTTCAATTAAAGTATCCCGCTGTGTTCATTGGCTGCAATTCAAATATAATAATAATGATAATAATAATCATCATCATCAAAAATGTAATGCTTTTCAATCAGTAAACACGATTGTACCCAATTATAATGGGTGATTCCCTACTCCTAAAAAATACACGAGATTAATAAATTCATATTTATGTTTTTCAATCGGTCAATACGATTGTACCCAATTGTGATGGGTTATTCCCTAATCCTGAAAAAGATTACATGGAATCAATAAATGCACTTGGCTGATCTGTTTCAATCGTCAAGCGATCATCATCAGATCCATTAAACTATGGCTATTAAATCTGTCTACAAATATGGGTTATGATACAATATATACACTTATTTAGTTGCAGTAGTTATTAAACTTGCACAAGTAGTCAAAATATTTGATTTTTTGTTGAGATAGTGATAGTGGGGATTGACCTTCAAGTTTGCTTGCTTAGTGTGATTGTGTGATTGTTAGTAAATGGTCAGGTTAGATTGGATTGAGAACGTAGCTGATTGTTTGGGCGATGTGCGGTCCGTTTTCGTGCAGCTGGTGCCAACCATTTTCTACACTGAACTGCTCAGTAATTCTTTTCAGGAGCAGGGAAACTCCCATTACAATTGAGTACAGTCGTGTTGACCGACTGAAAAGCATTAAATTTTGATTACTAAGGCAACGCTTAAAAAGGCTTCCAACACGATATTCTTCTTATTATTATTATTACCACCATCAGCGGTAACTAAGCTCACTAAGGCGTAGCTCTGGGCCATGTGGCCAGGGTTCAAAGTTGAGGGCGAGTACCTGGTGCCTTAAAACTGGGTTCCCTTGGCAAAGGGAAATTAACCCCAACAGAAGAATCCTTGAACCTCCAGCTTAGGGGTTGTGCGAAGGGCTAGTAACCCTTCGAATTTAAAATCATCAGAAGAAGAATAGCCAACCATCTCGTAGTGTAGCGGCTAGCATACTTAGCTGTCGCCCCGGAGATTCGGGTTCAATTCTTGGCTATGCCAACAAATTTAATTCTCGTCTGTGGGCTGGATTGGAGTGGAGTGAGACTCGGGGGGCTACATTGAGTAGTGGCGGGTTCAATTCCCACCTCACCCACCCCAGGAGTGGTTTTCCTTGGTTTCCCACACACAGTACTACAGACACCACAGTAACACAGGTGATCAGGCATATTCTACACACACCCAAGTACACGGTGATAAATGACCACGGTGTCCAAGCCCCTCAAATCAAACAACAACAGGAATGATAGCCGGACGGATTTTATGATGACGACAACAGCAAGAGCAAAGAACAAACTATTTGCAATCAGAGACACATTACAATTAGGATCATGGAATGTGACAAGCGTAAAATGATAAGAAAAACAGCTGTCTAGGAAATAATAATTGTTGCTGCAATTACAAAGCAAAGAAAATCTGAATCCCAAAGCTTTCCTTGTATTGGAAGAAGAGGTACTGGCCGATCCATGTAGATATGGCAAGAAAGCTGAGGTTGGAACAGGTTAATAACCTAATCTATGAAGAGGAAGTATTTTTAAAATTATTATTCTCTCTTTTCTTGATTGTTAGAGCCACATTTAAGTGCCGCGAGATCTCAACTGTTTGCCTTCTTGCGTTTCCACCAGGTTTCCATCCTTCCGGAGTGTACTTTCTTCTATGCATCAGAATGAACATTCTTTTCTTGATGAGCCTGTTTAAGTTTGTGTTTGAGTGGAGTTCGGAGTTGAACGTCTGTTTCTGAAATTCCATACTTTAAAAGGTCCTTATCGATCTCCACCAGCCAAGCAGGAATCGTTTTGAGACTTCCAAAGTAGGATAACAAACGTTTATAATTGACTTCAACTGGCAATCTGAAGAGGTGTGTAAAAGGTTGTCCTTCTTTATCGGATTACCCTTGATATCTTTTCGGTGTGGGTTTATATTTCTAAGTTGCTCCCAAGTCTGTAAACACCATCATTGAAGTTCGGGCCAAAGATTTCTGATATTCTTCCTTCTCGTTTTTATTACTATTATTATTATTATTATTATTGATATTATTATTACCCTTCGTTATTTACGTAAGTAATTTATAACAATAGCGGCATGCTCTTTTCTGAGCCAAAGACAATCAGTGCTGAAGTTATCGCGAGCTGATTACTGAAGAGGCAGAGTCCTGCGTACAATGTTCGCGATTCCAAGCAGGGCAGCCTTCTCCACGTGGTGTTCCTTGAGATCAAGTTTCTTCATGGTATTCCCCAAGACATTCGTAACAAGGAATTCCGTAACAGGAATGCAAGAAACCTCATTCAATTCTTATGTTTGGATGAACTCTTAGTCGAGAACATTCTTCTGATATGTTGGTCTCATAAGACTAAGAGTGCCATGAAGAAACCTGATCTCAAGGAACACCACATCCAGATGTTGCAGAAGGCTATCCTCCTTGGAACTACAAACATCGTCTTTGACTAATGCATCATTTCCTCAAACAGAACTGCTCCTTTGATTATACTGCCATTTGGATGTGTTTTATCTAAATCGTAATTATTATTACTGGAATTTAGATGCTTTTCAATCGGTCAGCACGATTTTACCCTATCTTTAATGGGTGTTATTCCCTACACATGTAAAGATTAGATGAGATTAATTAATACATTGGATACTACATTAATTATTGATGTGTAACATCTTTCCACTCGGTTGCTGGATATTTTTGTGGGGGTGATTTTAGGACGGAAGTGGATCGGACGGAAGTGTGTAAGAAGCGCTTCCAGCTGGATCGCATCCCTCCTGGCTGGCAGTGGTAAGAGGAAACAATGAGCGCTCGGTGTCGGAGATTGGTACCATGACGCACTGTCAGCCATGTGGAATGTATATCACGTACGGATTACTTCAAGGTTTCGAGGCGCCATTACAGATATTACAGATATTCCTACAATAAATCATCTTCAAGTTGTCGTTCTTTGGTGTAAAAATATTCATTATATCATATTTTCTGAAAACAATTATGATTTATTAAGGGTCTGTTTTTCAATCTCTGGATAAAAGTGATGGGCATCCACTCCCCGAGTAACTTTGCTCAACACTTTCATTCTGAACGGTAAACGCTCATGCGAACTCTGGTGTCAACTGATGAAACACAAACCACATGTATTCTTATCAGTATTTAAATGATGATATGCCGGTATTATGTTTCTGCACAATGACTATTCAGATATTAACCCTCATTGCGGTAATGTAGTGATCAATATAAAATATATCAATGTTTTTATACGGGGACTGAGCTAGCCTTTCATAGACCACTATAGCAATTCCTTTTACTGTCAAGTAGGCGTATTCATAACTAATTTAAAACTCAATTACGCGCAGGAACATCTATATATATAAAGCTCAATGTTTGTCTGTCTGTCTGTCTGTCTGTTATGTATACAAATCCACACCGTTTCACCGATCTGAACCAAAATTTGTATACTTACCCTTCGGATCCCTGCGGGTAACCCTGTCCCCTTGAAATTTCCGACAGATCACCCCATTCCCTGCATTTAGGCCCTTTGTCCCAAATCTACACCGTTTCACCGATCTCAACCAAAATTTGTATACTTACCCTATGTAACCCTGTGAATAACACTGTCCACTTAAAATTTCGGACAGACCACCCCATTTCCTGCATTTAGGCCCTTTGGCAAACTTCTACACCGTTTCACCGATCCGAACCAAAATTTGTATACTTACCCTTTGCAACCCTGCGGGTAACCCTGTCCACTTGAAATTTCGGACAGACCAACCCAATCTCTGCATTTAGGCCCTTTGGTCCAAATCTACACCGTTTTACCGATCAGAACCAAAATGTGTATACTTACCCTTTGCAACCCTGCGGGTAACCCTGTCCACTTGAAATTTCGGACAGTCCAACCCAATCTCTGCATTTAGGCCCTTTGGTCCAAATCTACACCGTTTCACCGATCAGAACCAAAATTTGTATACTTACCCTTTGGTACCCTGCGAGAAACACTGTCTGCTTGAAATTGCGGACAGACCACTCCATTCCCGGAAAGTGGACAGGGTCCGTCCCAAAGGCAATGGAAAAGAGGGGTAAAACCGGACCCGCTCAGGAAACCTTCAGGGTTGCCAGCTCCTGAACTCACCAGCCATGAGCCCTTGAGGATGTAGCACTATCCATGGTGCACCAGGGCTACACACACCCTGCCTCCTTGAGGGTCTTGAGCAGAAGATATGAGATATTAAGAAAAGAATGAGGCTATCAGGAATGATGAGACAAGGGCCAATTAAGGCGGGAAAGTGAAAGAGTCGCTAGGCCTCGGATAACCTGATACCATCGGGGTCGGAAGAGAACAAGAGTTTGACCAAGGGAGGCTGACAAGAAAGAGAACTGAAAGGTGCCGGGCACCAGTAAGTAGAAGCAATGCCGGACTAACCTGGGGTCCCGTGGTCGCAAACCCACGTCCCACAAGTTGTGACCCTGGTGGGTGGAGGGGGGAAGAGGGGGCTGGGGTGAGAATAGCTTGCTCATTCATCGTGAGGTGACATGAGAAAAATGTCCAGACCCCGCCGTGTTACCTGTTATTGCTGACTATGCTGATGTTCATACAGGGTCTTTGCTCAAACCGCTGTAGTGTTACGAAAGAATGAGTGATTCACCGGTCAATGTGAATAGGACCGGGAACTCCCCCGAACGTCTGTCATCATATATCGTCATCATCTGCGATATTCTCAGCTACGTGCAGCTTGGACCCGAGCAGTACTCGATAAGCTCTTTCACTACACGCATCGAGTATAGGCCTAAGCCAGAATATAACGTTCAGACTTTGGAAGACATCGAAGGTAGTAATCTGAATTACCTATATCAGATTTAAAATTACACCATGTTCGTTTAGTAGTCATTTTTCATTACCTTATTATTATCATAAGGGCAAATGACCTAGATGTTACACCCTTTATACCACTAATCACCACACACAATAAGTCTTCATCGCCTGTGAATTTTGAAATATTTCTTTCTATCACGGTAGTTTGTAAGTTTGTCGTGTCAATTCAACAGTAGTTTTCATTACCATCCTCATCAAAAGGGCAAATGACCTAGATGTTACGTCCATTATACTACTAAGTAACACCACAGTCTTCATCGCCTGTGATTTTTAAAATGTGTATTTCCATTAGTTTGTAAGTTTGATATATCCGTTCAGTAGTAGTCGTCTTCATTATCATCCTCATCAAAGGGGCAAATGACCTAGATGTTACGTCCATTATACTACTAAGCAACACCAGAGTCTACCTAGCCTGTGATTTTAAAAATGTGTATTTCCTTTAGTTTGTAAGTTTGATATACCCGTTCAGTAGTAATCGTCTTCATTATCATCCTCATCAAAGGGCCAAATGACCTACATGTTACGTCCATTATACTACTAAGCAACACCAGAGTCTACCTAGCCTGTGATTAAAAAAATATGTATTTCCGTTAGTTTGTAAGTTTGATATACCCGTTCAGTAGTAGTCGTCTTCATTATCATCCTCACCAAAGGGGCAAATGACCTAGATGTTACGTCCAATATACTACTAAGCAACACCAGAGTCTACCTAGCCTGTGATTTTAAAAATACGTATTTCCATTAGTTTGTAAGTTTGATATACCCGTTCAGTAGTAGTAGTAGTAGTCTTCATTGTGATCCTCATCAAAAGGGCAAATGACCTCTCATTCCTTTAAAGTATCAATTATTCCCATTCGTTGATAAGTTACATGTGCCAGTAGTCGCTTCTATGTTCATCATCACTATTTAGAAGATGTTTTGCGTCAGAAGAAAAGACAACTGGATGCTCAGGAACGTTAACGATATATCGACTGCGAAATCTGGAAGCTTCTCTTTGAGGAATTGCTTCAGACATTTATCGTACAGTTTAAACCTTAACAAGACGAAACTTTTAACCAGATAGCGATCTAAGTGGGAGCTCTTTGGCAAAAAATAATCAAGTCTTTCCCGAAATGTGAGTCCTAAAAATAACTTTTTCTATTATTTTCTAAGTTTCATATGTCAGTTATGTAGTAATTTTCAATATCATCCTGATCAGTAGGGCAAATTACCTAGATGTTACGCCCTCAACGTCATTTGGGGTAAATGACCTAGATTTTAAGTCCATTATATTTCTAATCACCACCACATAAAGTCTTCTACGACTGAGATGTCACGAATTCTGGGACCGCTAACGACATATCTCGACTCGGTCTGAAGACAAATATCACGAGAATGATCATTATTTTACAGAGCCTTCCCATAGTGACTTAAGTATAAACATTGTCACTGGGTTTGATAATGTAAGAAATGAATACATAAATAAATATAATTTATGACGTTGAGTGTTAAGGAGACTGAAATATTATCATCTTTCCACCGGGCGAAGCCGGGTTCTACTGCTAGTAATCGATAAAAAGCAAAATATTAATGGAGCATAAACAAGAAGTTCCGTGACGAACTAAGAAGCCTACTTTTCTTAAAATTTAAGATTCATGCCAATGTTTAATCTATATGGATCTATCTAGAATAATGACGAAATTAAGTTGGTAATATCGAAATTTCTAATTAGTTCGAAATACTGTATACCTGGCACAATGTAGCCTAATAGAGAACTACAGTTGGTAGCCCTGGTGACTGAAAATACTCTTAGTTCCATCTCTTAAGGTACAGAATAAAAAATTTGGCTGAAGTCCAATGGATAGCATGGACGTTACATGCAGTTAAACATTGGATCTAACAGCGCGCGTAAAATCATGTTGGCAACAATGACACATGTATTGGTCAGAAATAATCTGAAATAATATGATCTATTGTTGTGTCAATTTTGAATTAAGTCCATTAGTTAGTATAGAAGTTACATGCATTTTAAAATTGGACCTATCAGCAGGCTTAGAATCATGTTGGCAGCACTGGCGTGGACCTATATTAGTTACTTCAAATTAATCTAGAATGCCTGGTACTATACGTGTGCAAAGTTTAGAGCTATTGGCTTACGTACTTTCTGATATATTGATATTAGGGTAATAAAAATAGAGACAGTATTTATGAACAGTTGGCAGCCCTGGTTACTCTTAAGAATCAGCATAGTAATATCTGTTATGGTACACATAGCACACACGACATTTGGATGAAATCCAAATGATAGTATAGAAGTTACATGTATTTAAAGTTGGACATCTCAGCAGGCTTAGAATCATGTTGGTAGCACTGACGTATATACGTTACTCCAAATTAATATAGAATGTCAGGTACTATACGTGTGCATAGTTTAATGCTATCGGCTTGCATATTTTCTGATATATTGGTATTTGGATAAAGAAAAATTGAGAGCATTTATTAACAGTTGGCAGCCCTGGTGATTCTTAAGAATACTCTGTCATATCTGTTTATGTACACATACCACATACGAAATTTGGTTGAATTCCAATTGATAGTGTAGAAGTTATATGCATTTAAAATTGGACCTATCAGCAGGCATAGAATCATTTTGGCAACACTGCCACGTATGGCCTCCTGGAAATTAAACTGCAATATTATTATCTATACGCGTGCTCATTTGAAATAGCTCGCATTCATACCTTCCATGATATCCAACATGGAGCTCAAATTTCAATTGCGATTTTTCAGCAGTTGGTAGCACTGACATAATTTTCAAATATGGCCGTGAGATATTCAGGTATGGTTGTTTACTCCTACCAAATTTTGTTTCGATTGCTGCGGCCGTTGAGGAGTTGATAGGGGGCGGGGACACACACAGCCAGCCAGACAGACAGACAGAAGGACAGACAGACAGACAGACAGAAGGACAGACAGACACACATTTGCCCGATCTCATAAGTCTACTTTTTCCTCATTTTTGCAAAATGTGAAAAGTAGGCTAAAAATTACTTCCATATTATTACCGGCACGTGAAAATAACTGTCTTGTACTCTAAATTTCTGTGTTTGTAATGGCTGCATGGATAACGCCTTGGTCTGCGAATCATGAGGTATTAGGTTCGAACCCCAGTCCCGGCCATTATTTTTGCTACCAGATTATTGATTTAAACGATATATATCATAACATTATGCGTCATTTTAACAGAATCTACATGAAATTACGATTTATCTAATTTTAATTACAATAGTTTGCACCAAGCAGGAGTTGGGAAATTTGATTGTATTCAACATTATTTCTAGTAGTCTATAGATAGGCTTGAGACTGTGGTTTCATTCCTCCTCTTAATTTACATTATAACATGTGATGTTTGTTCAAACAAGTGTGACAGTAGCATATCTCCAATTCAATCTATACATTCATCATAGTACCAGTATGAAAACGGAGTGTAAATTAACATTTTAAGAATGTCCAAGCTGTGTAGTATACGAGTAGGATAACATGTCAGATGACTTCACATACATTTCATCTCAATTTCATAGTAGGATAACATGTCAGATGTTACACATCATATGCGACTACTGTAAGGCTCTTATCTTTTATTATTATTATTATTATTATTATTATTATTATTATTATTATTATTATTATTCGTTTCGAAATATTGGAGAGCACGGGAATAGCGGGATATTATATCTACAGGAGAGAGCTGTGCTCTGTGTATTACTCGGCTTGGATAGCATGAGAATAGCGGGAGTGTATAGCTACTGGGGAAAGCTGTACTCGGTGCATAACTCTGCTTGGAAAGCACTGGATTAGCGGAATCGTATATCTACAGGAGAGAGCTGTACTCGGTGCATTACTCAATAAATTGCAGAATACTGGAATAGCGGGATAGTATAGCTACAGGGGAGAGCTGTAGTCTGTACATTACTCGGCTTGGTGAGCATGGGAATAGCGGGATAGTATAGCTACAGGGGAGAGCTGTAGTCTGCACATTACTCGGCTTGGTGAGCATGGGAATAGCGGGATAGTATAGCTACAGGGGAGAGTTGTAGTCTGTACATTACTCGGCTTGGTGAGCATGGGAATAGCGGGATAGTATAGCTACAGGGGACAGCTGTAGTCTGCGCATTACTCGGCTTGGTGAGCATGGGAATAGCGGGATAGTATAGCTACAGGGGACAGCTGTAGTCTGTGCATTACTCGGCTTGGTGATCATGGGAATAGCGGAATAGTATAGCTAAAGGGGACATCTGTAGTCTGCGCATTACTCGGCTTGGAGAGCACGGGGATAGCGGGATCCCCGTGGATGGTTATTCACTTCTTAGAACGGCTGTACAAGTCCTGGCATATTCTTCCTGAGGGATAGCCTTTAGTTGGGTCGTCACATTACGTTGGATGTCCGAAATTTCCGAAAACCTCAGGCCCTTCAGGGCTTTTCGGTGATCCTGGACCCCGATAATCCATATTTTGACGTTTACCTTCGAAGTAGTACCTCAGGCACCAGGTCTCGTCACCCGTGACGACGGTTTTTAGGCCAATTCCATTCCACGGAACATTCACTTTTCTCACTGCCACCCGTCGAACAGGTGTGCAAGGCAGGTTGCATAAATTCACGCTTCTCTTGCTTTCAATTTAGAGTTTTGACGACCCAAACTGAAAGCTATTCCTGAAGAAGGCTATGCCAGGAGTTTCCAGGACTTGTTCAGTCGTTCTCAGAAGTGCATAACCATCCACGGGGATTACTTCGAAGGGCAGTAACGGTTGTTTCAGGTAAGCCAACAATCCGTTCGTAATATAGCCCATTCACCGAACTTTTCAGCCAGAGGGTGTACTTGGCTTCGAGAGCAGGGAAATAGCGGGATAGTATATCTAAAGGGGAGAGCTTTACTCTGTGCTTTACTCGGCTTCGAGAGCATCGAAATAGCAGGATAGTATAGCTACATGGGAGAGCTGTACTCTGTGCGTGATGTCGGATCGCTATGATGGTTTTCAGAGGGCTAACTTTTATCTTCCATTCTACCCTTTCCATAGAAATAGGCTATACAGTTATAATTGAAATATAAATTATTTAAAGTAGATAGACTACATATTTCTAGCCAACTGAAAATGATGAAAACCAATTTATGGAACTTAATTTTATTTTGGAAGAAAATTGAAAACGTACATTTATATTAATGTACACTGGAAGTATATATGTGACCTGTTGGCATTTTTTCATGATTTGAGATTGTTGCATTTGTCTGTTGGCACAGGCTCGAGCATAATGTGTCTTTTTCCACCGATGTCTCAGTCCTACTCATGGCTGTGATTACTTAGAAGCTACTGAGTTGTGAGTGGTGGTAAGTAATGGCATTAAGGACAAAACTAGTGCTTGTCGATGCTGTGAAAGGTGCTATTCGTAGGATCAGTGCTGGTGCACGGACTCAGTGAGGAAAGCAATGGCAAACTACCTCATGCTTCTGCTTGCATAACACGCCTCAGTATAGAGCGACCTTGTGTATTTGTGGATGACATTCCTTTGGGGATCCAACCAACCACCGGGATACTACCTAACATACATAAGTAGATCACACAATTTTTGTATATAATAAGTATAGGATACAAAATGTTTTATATTTTATAATTGTTGCATAGTAATAGTTAAGTAGTCTGCTCATAAATTAGGTAGCCTACCCACCATTGCTGTTTCGCCTATGAGGCATTTATTTTACAAGCCCAATTATGGTTACATTATTATTATTATTATTATTATTATTATTTTGTCTTTCAAATTGAGCCTTTATGAACAGCGTGTTAACAACCAATCTCATTTCCAGTGTTTTGAACTTGTTTGTCTGCCGGCTTCGACATCCTGCCAGTAGCCTATGTCTAAAGCCCTGCGCGGATGCGGATATCCGCAGATAAACCCGCGGATATCCGCAACATTTTTCGCCACGCGGATATATTTTGCATGGCTGTGCGGATAGCGGATATGCTGCGGATAATGTTTGGAGTAAATTTGCGGATAGTTTTTAGAATACGATATGGAACTTTCGATAATATTACATATTTGATATGGCAATCTACAGCTTCATGCTTAAAAGAGGAATACTCCTACAGCCTATTGCATACGAAATATTCGGGTACGTTTTGCAGTTATACACGAGAAGATTATTTTACTCATAATGGTTTCAACTACATTTTATTAAGTACCGTACCGTATGTTTGTAGTAGAAGGTCTTGACTTCTCATCATCATCATCATCATCATCAATTTCTCACTGCCATTATCCACGAGATATAATGCTGTCAATATGTTTGTTAGTTCATCGTGGTGACATCATTAACACTTTTCTCAAGTTAGCTACTTCGCTGTCTAAGCTATCCTGTAAGATCTGGTTCCAGGTTTATCTGTAGATTTATTTCCATCTTGGCACTGAAACGCGTGGGCTGTGATATTGCAACGGAGATAGTTATGACATCAACGATGCGAACATTGATGGGTCAAGAGGCAGTAGTATGATGACTGACTTAGTGACTTGGAAGTTCAGGAAAAATATCAATCCCTTTCTCCATGCTTAAAGAGAAGTTCACTTAGTAAATGTTACCGCGACCGGGAAGTATGAACATCATTCAACCAACATTGATAAAATATCTATTAAAACAAAACAAGGTGTATATTCAATAGTGCTTGAAACAAAGCTCAAGTCAAGGATAAGGCAGATATTTGGTTACGTTTTCAACGGAACCAAAGAGGTGAACGATATAGCAGGATGTTTTAGCTTTAAAAAGTGTATTCATACTCAGGACACAAATCAGGCACATCAAACCTACTGCGGCACAAGTGCGAATGTAGCCAAAGAAGTATAGCCAGTTTTTTTTTTCTAAAGCGGAGGTCAGGAAACCAGAATTGAAATATCTGCGGATTTTTATACAAGTCTTGCGGATGCAGGGCGGATGCGGATAACAGTCATGCGGATGCGGGGCGGATGCGGATAACAGTCGTGCGGATGCGGGGCGGATGCGGATAACAGTCGTGCGGATGCGGGGCGGATGTGGATAACAGTCGTGCGGGGCGGATGCGGATAACAGTCGTGCGGATGCGGGGCGGATGCGGATAACAGTCGTGCGGATGCGGGGCGGATGCGGATAACAGTCATGCGGATGCGGGGCGGATGCGGATAACAGTCGTGCGGATGCGGGGCGGATGTGGATAACAGTCATGCGGATGCGGGGCGGATGCGGATAACAGTCGTGCGGATGCGGGGCGGATGCGGATAACAGTCGTGCGGATGCGGGGCGGATGCGGATAACAGTCATGCGGATGAGGGGCGGATGCGGATAACAGTCGTGCGGATGCGGGGCGGATGCGGATAACAGTCGTGCGGATGCGGGGCGGATGTGGATAACGTTTTGTTTATCCGCGCAGGGCTCTACCTATATCCAGTCCATCGCTCAGCGCTTTCGTCTGTTCCTCTGTTAAAGGTCCCCTTCGTTTTCTGGATTCAGGCTCTACCATAAAATCCTGATAACGTTTCAAAATCATTTTGAAACAATCCCTGTCATTGATTTTATCCTCTTCAACGCTCATCTCTCTTAGATCTTTTTCGCACTCCTGGAACCGTCGTAGGTTATATGCCTTCCGTTTTAGAAAATTTGTGAGCCGGTCATTACCCACTCGGAACATGTGACCGTAAAACTGTACTGTTCTATTCTTAATCGTTATTATTATTATTATTATTATTATTATTATTATTATTATTATTATTATTATTATCACTGACATTCACAACCAGGTAATTAAACACCAGCCATGAATTTTGCTTGATTTTACCCAGTTATAAGAAATTGGGTTCATCAGCAGACACTTGATATGCTCCGTCTAGTCCAGGGATTCTCAAACTTTTTCGGTCGCGGCCCTCTAAACATGAAATATCTAGCGCCTCCTCCCTCTTATTATTCTTTCCTTTCTTAGCACTTCTCATAGGTTACTTCGCACAAAAAGAAACGGATCACAAGATCTACAGTATTTGCTTCTGTCTATTTACTGCAACTACCAGTTACAATAATAATAATAATAATAATAATAATAATAATAACACACAATTTACTATTCTTAGAGCACATTGAACACCTTTTTGTAAAAACGATTGCAATGGCGTTACTTGTATCAGTTTATTGTAAATCGGGCTTACTACCTCCTCTGAATACTCAGCACTAGAATTCATCTGTTCATTCACTGTCTTTGAACTGACTGCAAAGACCTGACTGGATTCAAGTCGACAATGGCAGAAGTGAAAAATCTATTCTTGTAAGGAAGTGCCGGTCACATTGTTAAGTGGCTTATTGTCATTAGTGGTTGTTAAGAGTTTGGTAAGGAGATATCGCTGCGGGTGAAGGGTGAAGGGGAGCTGTGTGGGAAATGTTACTCTACACCTTTTCTCAGAATTCCTGCTGGCAGGATCTACTGGTCAGTTCTTGTGAAATAAGACAGCAAAAGTACGATTTTATTAGTGTTGAATGGTCGTGGGAGCTTCCTGTCTATGATAGGTTCATGGACATGAGGATAGCAATATTTGTTACAGAATATGAAACATAAATACCGTATTTCAATCAGAGCCGGTACCTCCTTTATCACCCTCTACGCCCCCCCCCCCCCCCCCCGCCCCCTCCCACACACACACACACACACACACACACACTTTGAGGACCTCTGGTCTGGACCACCCCGCTTCCCCCACTGGGATAGTGAACTTAGCGCTTTATAATGGTGATGGAGCTCTAAGCTCCCGTAACAAATGTGCTTTGAATATGGGATGTAGTGAAAGACTCGCTATTAATTTATTAATATTAATAATAATATAATAATATTAAAAATATCGTCAACCCTCACATTTTCCTCCCTACTGACACATCGGCTGGATCCGCACCTGCAACCAGGTCTTGGCGTATGACAGTGTCAAAAGATCAGCTTTCTGGCAAACTATGAAAGGCGGTATATGCAAAAAAAGTTGAAAACCATTTCTTCATTGTTGTCTTTTTTTATAATCTTTGTAAAAATATTCTTTAGTCGGTGAACACGTAATAGGGAAGTTCAATTATTTTGGGCGGTTTATGTTGATATACTCTACACAAATGCCTGAAGTAAAGTACACTTACAAAGTGTACATTTCATTCTTCCTTGTTATTTTCTTGTGAAGTGTGTAATTTGTAAATGTTATTACAGTTACAAATTGTACACTTCACTCTTCCTAATTATTTTGCAATTAAGTGTATAATTTGTAAATGTTAAGTCACTTACAAATTGTTCCTTCATTCTTCCTAATTAATTTGTAGTGAAGCGTTTAAGTTTTAAATATTTATTTGATTCCAGGTATTTGTGTAGAATATATTAAGGCGCCCAAGATAATTAGGCTTCCCAATACGTGATGACAGTCTGAAGAACATTTTTTCATAGTAACTATGAAAGATTTTAAATTTGAACGGAGTTAATTAATAGGAATGGCACTGGATATCAGTGGAATCTAGGTCAAGACATGAAGCAGTCTGTCATGATCATTTTCGACTCAAGAAGGCTTAAGAGAAGGAGGCCCATTAGCTGGTGGAGAAAACAGCGAGATCAATAAATATGAATCCAGGAAGCAACATTTACAGTCTGCTAATACAAGTACAAATCTGTGTAGACGCCGTAGTTACAATACCTACAAATAAAGATGTATTGGCATTCTCATTTATAGACCGTTACCTTACGGTAAATAAATTACTAAATGAATCCTTACCACTTGTCCCCCATCACTACAAACATATTGATTTATAGTAATTCTTTCGCTGTTATGTTGTAACAAGGTTCCATTCATTGTCACGTCCGGCTCTATTGCTAAGTGCTTAGCACGCTAGGATAAGTCATTGAAGTCACCATGTTTTGAGACAATGAAACTAACACGTGCAATTTTACTTGAAAGTTGTTGTTTTTGTTGATTCTTTTTGGGTCCTTGCGACATCGTAGTCAAGTAGCCCCGTATGCTTGCGTGTTACCTGTCTAAGAACTTGTGTAATTGTGTTGTTTGTACTAGTGTGTGTGTTTGTAATTGGAACTAGGATTTGGGTGGGAGGTGTCTGTGATTTTAATTTTGGTACCATCACGGCATTCACTTAGACAGGAAGTGTAAAACCACAGAAAGCCACTTCCTGGATGGCTAAGGTGGGAATTGAACCTACCACGTCTCAGTTTTGCCGCTCGAGGCAGGGTGTATCCCGTTAGAGCCCTAAGACCAGAATTACATTTCTTGGCACAGGCGGGAATCGAACCCGGATCTCCGGGACGGTAGTCAAGAATGCTAGCTGTACACTTGGAGGTAATTGAAACAACAAAGATAACAACTTAAATACTGTTCATATTCAAAACAAAATACAAGTTCATTGAAATTGAATACTGTAAATAAAAAGCTCACAACTGATATACGTTTTCATAAGGGAACGAATTTCATCCATTACACTTTAATTAATATTATGCTCTTTTACAGCACCATACTAACGCAGGATGCAAAATTGATGTAAATTACATTATATTTAGCTGTAAGATTCTAAATATGGCAACGTTCATGGAGACTATGTAGAATACTTAGTCTACCAAGAAATTAATGCAGGTGCACTGCCCCCCGCAGTTAGAAGGCGGTGGGAGACTGAGCCCGGAAACGCAACGTGAAAGGCGGCCTTGTCACTTCCCCAGCCGCTCGATATCGTGGAAGACCGAATGCATTAACGTGACTTTCGTCCTTCGACTGCATTTCAAATAGCTTGTGACTCTCTTTATGTCTGCTTATGCGGACTTGTTGAAGGAGTGTTAAGGTGGCGGTAACTGAATATTTGAACAAAACAGTTCCGTTTCTCAATATGCTCTTACCACACAAACTACTGAATCAATGTAATGAAAATGTATCAACTTTTACCTTCATAAGATAAAAAAAGGTTACTGGAAAGGCATTATCATTCACTGATACCAACATAATGAATTCTTAAAAAGCAAAATATTAAGCAAACGGTACATTTAAGACCTAACTGTTGAAGTTAAAGGGTTGAAACTTAATACATTTGAAGCAGATTTCATGACTTGCAATCCAAATTAGAATCATGTTTCTAGTGCTTCAAACGTTTTATTTGTAAAATTTTCTTCGATAGGTTTTAAAAGTTTTGAAACAATGCATTTTTTCTCAAGTTATGAGGGGTGTTCAAATGAAAAGATACGAAACTGGGTACAATATAACAGCTGTTTTGGTTCCACACAGTAACTCAGGAACTCACGTAAAAGTCACAATAAAAAAGGAGCAGTTTTGACCCCATGCAGTAAGTTAGAAACTCGCGTCACAATTCACAATGAAGCACTACGGAAAACAAGCAATCTTAGACTGTGTTAGCAAGAAACAAAACACAGCATTCATTGGAATTGCTGAAATAAGAAAAAACGAGAGCTAAAACAGAAATAAGGACGTAACAAACATCGTATAGCCCGAAAATGGGAGCTACAAAACGAAAATTATTGTCATTTTCGAATTCAGCATACCAAAATCTACGAGGGGTGTTGCAAATGAAAAGGTACGAAACGATACTGTGGGCACAATTTATTCGTTATTCAAGAGAAATCACCACAGGCCTGTGCTCAGGTGTCCCATTGCTCCACTAGCCGCAGGATTCCCTGTCTTGTGGTTGTGACAGGAGCCAATCCTGTACGGTGCCCTTTAGTTCGTCGTCCGATTGGAAACGTTTTCCCTTGAGATGTTTTTTTTAACCAAACAGATGGAAGTCACAGGGTGACAAGTCTGGGCTGTAGCACTGATGCTCAAGTTGCTCGCACTTGAACGTAGCCAACACACCTTGTGTGACGTTAGAGACGTGTGGGAGCAGAATCACTCCCTTCGTGAGCAGTCCAGGCCGTTTGTTCTTGATGGACTTGCGTAGGCTACGGAGTGTCGCACAATACACGTCACGGTTAATGGTTCGTTTCAATGAAAAACGTTTCCAATCGGACGACGAACTAAAGGACACTGTACAGGATTGGCTCCTGTCACAACCACAAGACTTCTGGGAATAGGGAATCCTGCGGCTAGTGAAGCAATGGGACACCTGAGCACAGGCCTGTTGTGATTACGTTTGAATAACGGATAAATTGTACCCACAGTATCGTTTCTACATTTTCATTTGAAAACCCCTTACACATAAATAATGCAGCCATTATTCTAGGTCAGATTAATGCACACATGCACCTAAAAATGTGAAAAATTCACGCAGATCGATGTAGTAATATCTGACATAATGTACCTTATTTGCATAAAGATAAACGTTGTAAGAAATGGCTGTAATGAAATATCTGCAAAGGTGGATGAATTAAGATTTGTAGATGTTTGCCAATGTTGACAAACTTCGAAAACCCTTATCTTGGAAACAGATTAAAATCTTTGCTCAAAACGAACTCCCTATGATATTTCAAAATGCTGAGGACTCAAAACATCAGAAAAGGGAAAATTGAATTTTTCAACCTAAGTTAGCGCCATCTTAAAGTTAATGTCGTTAATTCGAAAATTGATGTTTTTCTATCGGTTAACACGATTGTACCAAAAAAACATTACATGAGATTAATAATAATTCTGTGTTCAGGATTTATTTATTGAATATCCTAATTGTATGAACCCTATTGTACATAGTATATTAGGGTTATAGTTTTGATAATTTATTAGGCTATTGGTCCATTAACACAACATTATGAAACTAGATTATTGTAGATGTGGTGAATGAACTTAAGGATCTGTTTGTAACAGCAGGATTTCTTTTACAGGTGTAATAATGGCTTTGAAAGTTCCATATTACAATTTCAGGTGAGACTCAAGATCGAATCTTGTCCTGCTAAACATGGCACAGTCGAACAGTAAATGGTCCACTGTTTGAGAAGAGCCTCAAAACCACAAGTAATCTCCTGCAATATTAATTTTAAAACGTTCGAAGTAGCACTTAAACTATCCATGACCAGAGAGAAACTGCCTCAGGATGAATTCGGGCACTAATTTATTTATACATCGGGGAATAATAATTCTCTTGTGACAGACCCTCTTGCACTGGATGCCCAATGGTTGGTCCACTGTGTTTTCAGGATTAGGGGAATAACCCATCGCAATTGGGTGCAATCGTGTTGACCGACTGAAAAACATCAAATTTCGATTACGAAGGCATCACTGAAAATGGCTTTTAACACCATAATCGTAAATTCCATTTTAGAGGCTTGGGGCATCTTTGGCCAGCATTGGCTCTGTGCTGAATTTGTCTGATAACCTGTGTTTTTGTGGTGAGATTAGTTGAGTTTGTGTTGCTGTAATTATCAGGGTTAGGAATGGGATAGGTGCCCTGTGCTTAAAATAAGGTGCTATTCAGGAATTTTCCAGGAGGGAGTGTGAAGAAACCCGGAGAAAAAAAAGCCACACCTAGGTTAGCCGTTGTCTGCGCCGGGATTCAAACCTCTAATCTGCGGTCTTGCTCCAGCTGCCCTCCCAACCTGGGTCGTGATGAACATCTGATCGTGCACGGCTACTCCTCTGGGTCGTTTCGTTTGTAACTTTACCAAACATGTTTACGAAACACTCCGCTGCACTGGGAGACATTAAATCAACTCTTGGTGCCTTGGTAAACATATAGACCTACATGAGTATGACAAATGTACAGGAGTTCATTTACCTTGGAGCAAAATAACAGCAGATGGAAGGAGTAGAAGAGAAATAGTCAGCCGTATCAACCAAGCCAAAATAGCATTCAACAAGAAAGGAAAGCTCTTTACATGCAAAAACATTAGTATGAGCCTCAGGAAACGTCTTGTGAAGATATATGTGTGGAGCGTACTGTTGTATGGTAGTGAAACCTGGACTCTTAGCTTGGCTGATAAGAAACGAATAGTTGCCTTTGAAATATGGTGCTACAGGAAAATACTGAAAATTCCATGGGCGGACAAAATCAGTAATGAAGAAACGCTGAAAAGGATTGGAGAGAAGCCATGTTTATGGAATATGCTTACTCACCGAAGAGACAATTGGATTGGACATATCTTGAGGCATGAAAGTCTTCTGCACACTGGAGGGCAATGTGGAAGGAAAGAACTGTAGAGGTAGACCACGGCTAGGATACATAAAACAAATCATTCACGACAAGGGTTGTGATAATTACTTGGACTTGAAGAGACTAGCTACAGACCGGAGTTCATGGAAAGCTGCTACAAACCAATCTTCGGATGGAACACCAAAGAAGAAGAGTAATACTTATTGCCATGGAAAACACCGGATATCCCTCTTTAAAACGACGTAATTTCGTCAATCTTAGGTTGGTTGGTTCCTTAGTTTAGGGGCTGAGACAATGCAGTCATGTACCCCCGTATACTTTGGGTGTGTGTAGAATCTGCCTGATAACCGGTGTTAATTGTGATGACTGTATTAATGTGTGTTATCTGTTTTTAATTCAGGTAAGGACTGCAGACGATAATTTCAAGTAGTTCCTACGTTCGCTACCAAATGCTACCGTCCACGACACCTAGCTGTGAACTTCGCCACTACTAGATGCCATCGCAACCAGCGCCCGGTGACGAACGTAGGAACTAATATAGCGTTATCACATCTAACCTACAAATTTTGGCTTCACACAAGTGTAGTTATTGAAAGGTCTTTTTCATGCCATAAATCTATGACATGGGACCGCCGGCTTTACTTCATCTCCGAAGGAAGGCATACTGAGGGATTTTTAATGCTCTTAAAAATCCGACGACTTCGGCCAAGTTCGAACCCGCGACCTTGGGCATAGAAGCTCAGCATGTTGCCAACTATGCCACCGAAGCCGCCTTGTCAATCTTACACGCAAGAATGAGAACATCTATGCAAATATTTGTAGTGGTGTAGCCTATCCGATATTTGGTAAATCATCTTCGTATTTTACTTCATATCTCTTCCAAATTAGTAAGGGACCATTTAACAATTCTAAATGAATATATTATTATTATTACTATTGTGAGGTAACATTTGATGTAATAATTCATAGTAATTAGTAATTAGTTTTGAGAGTCTTTTTGACTTGGTAACCATATAGGACCGGCCCCGTGGTGTTGGGGTAGCGTGCCTGCCTCTCACCTGGAGGCCCCGGGTTCGATTCCTGGCTCCCTCAAGGATTTTAGAAACTGACGTAAGGGCTGGAACGAGGTGCACTCAGCCTCGTGAGGACAATTGAGTAGCTTTTTTTTCTCTGTCGTGTGGCCTCCTGAGAGGCCGAGTGCAGGCCTTTCTAGTCGACGCCCGTGAGCGACCTGCGCGTCGGGATGAGAGATGGAATGGATGAAGATGAATGAAACTGGACAAGGATGTGGAAGGAGGCGGCCGTGGCCTGTCAGAAGGTACTGTCCCAGCATTTGCCTGGTGTTGAAAATGGGGAAACCACGGAAAACCATTTCAAGGACTGCCGACGGTGGGGCTCGAACCTACGCGTCTACCGAGTCAGCAGAGAGCTTGGCCCCATGACCTAATGCTGCACTTTAGCCCGCGTAGCCACTACTGTCGGTAATTGAGTAGCTGTCTGACAGTGAGGCAGCGCCCCGATCACGAAAACCAGGATTAACGGCCGAGGGGACCCGATGCGCTGATCACGCGTTACCCCAATATTTGCAGGCCAAATGGCTGGGCGGTGGTCGATTGGCAGGCCTAGGCCCTTCATGGGCTGTAGTGCCAGGGGTTAACCATATAGGCTTATATTACTCGCGCACTTAAAGTAACACTTTCGACGTCAAACAACTGTTACACATTGATAGAAGCCTTCTTTGCAGCAGGGGAAGATGACCTCGCTGTTCCTCCCCTTAAAATAAACATATCTAACGCCTTTGCAGCCCAGTATAGTTGCATTCTTTCCCTGGCATCCTGTTCCCTTTCGACCGTCCGTCCGCTGTTCAGCTCGCCTTCTTCGTTATAGATCTCCTGCCGGTACTTGATTCTGTTAGCAATGTCTTCGTGTTTCATGTCCATTTCTTCCATATCCTTCCTGACCTCCCTGAACCACTTATGAGAAGTTTTAGATCTGCCATCAAGTAAGGTGCAAATTCTGTTAGTCAACCGCCTTTCGTCCATTATAAAAAGGTAGCCATAGAATTTGCGTCTTCGCTTCTTTATGGATTCTAACAGTCGTTCGTTACTGTGATACAATTCCGTGCTTCCTCGCAATCTGTATTGTCCAGCCACAATCGTCGGATCGTTCTCTCAAACTTCTCTGCTTCCCTCAGACCAGATTTTCCAGTAATTCGGAGGCACCCACTTTCATGGGTTTAATCACCGTATTGCAATGTCTGAGTTTAGCTTGCATTGAGATTGTCCTTTTCTTGTATATGTTGTGTGTTCGATTCAATTATGCCAGGGTACATGGTATGACATGAAAGTGGTGCTAACAGTCTCATAAAGGTTGAGAACGCCTTCTCTAGGACGACATGTTTCGCTCGCCAAGTGAGCATCATCAGGTGAAGAGTTCAATTCAGGCCAAATTAGCTATTTAATTCTGATTGTGCCAAATTAGCTCTTTAAAACACGACACTCATAGAGCTAATTTTGCTTGTAGATTTGAAATTTTCATCTGATGATGCTCGCTTGACGAACAAAACATACAATCGTAGAGTTTTCCCCCTCTTCTGTAATCCATAACAAACATTTAATCACATGCACATTTTTCAGGTTGTTTGTCGCATTTTCCAGTAATTGGGATTATATTGTATTGTGTTGACCGACTGAAAATCTGCAATATCAGTTGTCAATAAGACAACACTGAAAAAATGGCTTCCAAGCTGCGAAGAAATCAGGGTAAAGAAATAGCGATAAGGGGCCGGTTGTCATAGACACTGACAGTGTCGTTGCCAGGACAACTGACACCTGCGCTGACGATCATGGGCATAGCTGGTCAGCCAGTGAGCAAACTGGACAGATCAGACTCAATGTACCCAGGAACACGGATGCAGGTAATGGGTAGGATTTTGCTCATGTCTACAAATAATAAGTAGCGAGTCCCAGTGAGATCTGAGTGTTTGTGTTGTTTGTTGTTCGCTTATACGCAAGTTTATTCAGATATTCGTGCTACGTTACGATTTCTCTCCCCGCTCACTCTGTCTGAAGGAGACCAGATTACACGAATGTTAAATATAAAATGAACTCTTGGAACGGGGACATTTATATGTTCTGCAATGGCTCTTCCGTCTCTTTCTCGTGATTTATCCCGTGTGTTTAGAAGATATGGACTACTGATAGGTCGGTCGAGATAGAATTTTTATCTCTTTACAGCTTGGTAGCAGTGCAACAGAAAGATATTTTACTGTCTCTGTATATCCATGTATTTTATACTTGGGTAGGTTAACCTGCGCTGAAATAGCTGCTGTCTTGTCCGGTCGAACAGTGGGGCCCGCCTGCAGAATTTCCTTTGTAGGAAGAGGGCAGAGCTTCATCATAGTATTTCAGTTAAAATACATAGGTCTTTCTCGTTGTGTAGTGTCTAGTAGGTTTGGCTGTCACCGTGGAGGCCCAGGTTCGATTCCTGGCTCTGCCAAGAAATTTAATTTTGATCTGAGGGCTGGTACACACAGCCTCGTGAGAGAAAACTGAGAAAAGGCGGGTTTGATTCCTACTGTAACCGTTCACGTTCTCTAACTTCGGGGGTGGTGGTAATTATCACCATAAGGGACACATTTCCTAAAAACATTCCTCCTTTTATTGTTACTTTGTCTACATTCCATCTTCTTTCCATTATCATTCCAATATCATTTGGAACTTTTCTCTTACCAGAATCAGACCTAACACACTAAACCTAACCAATCTTCCTACTCCAATTTCATCTAACCAATCACACACAATCTTCAAAGAAATATTACAAGATACTCACTAATAATCAGACCTATAACAAAATTTTATAGCATGCAATAAAAAAATAATCAAAGATATATAAAAACAAAAGAACAATAGATAAATATACAGATATGAAACTCAACTCCATTATTCATGGCCCTCTTCTCCTTTACTGGTGAACTATTGCAAAGAATCTCAAAAGCTCAGCGCTCAGGCCTTACAATATCCACCAGCAAAGAGTAGCCATGATCCTAATCTAAAAGATCACAGAAAATAACAGTGACACTACCTCTGTCATCCCGAATTGGTTTTCCATGGTTTCCCACTTCTACTACAGGAAAATTAAAGGTTGGTATCTAACTCAAGGCCAAAGCTGATTCCTACCCAAATCCTACCTCGATTACGAGTACACACACTAGTAGAGACAGCGCAGTGATAATAATAATAATAATAATGGTATTGGGCCCCTTTCAACTACTGCGGCTTTTAGAGACGTCGAGATGCCGGAACTTCGCCCCGAAGGGATCTTTATCGTGCCAATGAATCTACAGACACGGCTCCCTCGCATTTGTGCACCCTCAAATGCCAGGTGACTGCGCCAGGATTCGATCCTGCAACCTTGAGAACAACAGGCAAGAACGTAACCGGTGAGTAACGCTTCCAGCCACATCACAGTGACACAGGTTATCAAACAACTTCTATACACACCCAAGTTTTACGGGGCTACATGACCGCGTTGTTGCAGCCCCTAAACTAAGGAACCAACCAACACACCCAAGTACACGGGGATGCATGACCACGATGTTGCAAAGCCCTTAAAGAATAAACTACAACAACTAGGAATGGGCACTCTCTTGGTTACCATATATAACAATTTAACTAAATTGTAACAATTAATGTGAATTTGAATTCATTACGTTACATTATACACACATCAAAAAAAGTTTTGCATCACCTCGGTTCCCAGATCTCCGGCATATAGACGTTGACTGTGTATATTGTATCCAAGATACAGTCCCTTTGACTGTTCATAGATGTCACTAAAACTGCTCAAAGATGTAAACAACCATGCATGAGCAGGGCCTATTAGACGGAGGGGGTACGACAGTCGATCAGTTCCAGTCATTCCACCAGGACGAAGGTACGCTGCTCATGTTGTCTGTAGTTCTACCATGCCTAGAAGGTCAATACCGCAGTTCGATCGCGTCCGCATTGTTACTTTGTGTCAAGAAGGGCTCTCAACAAGGGAAGTTTCCAGGCGTCTCAGAGTGAACCAAAGCGATGTTGTTCGGACATGGAGGAGGTACAGAGATACAGGAACTGTCGATGACAGGCCTCGCTCAGGCCGCCCAAGGGCTACTACTGTAGTGGATGACCGCTACTTACGGATTGCCGCTCGGAGGAACCCTGACAGCAATGCCACCATGTTGAATAATGCGTTTCGTTCAGCCACAGGACGTCGTGTTTCAACTCAAACTGTGCGCAATAGGCTGCATGATGCGCAACTTCACTCCCGACGTCCATGGCGAGGTCCAGCTTTGCAACCCCGACACCATGCAGCGCGGTACAGATGGGCCCAACAACATGCTGAATGGACCCCACGGAATTGGCATCACGTTCTCTTCACCGATGAGTGTCGCATATGCCTTCAACCAGACAATCGTCGGAGACGTGTTTGGAGGCACCCTGGTCAGGCTGAACGTCTTAGACACACTGTCCAGCGAGTGCAGCAAGGTGGTGGTTCCCTGATGTTTTGGGGTGGCATTATGTGGGGCCGACGTACGCCACTGGTGGTCATGGAAGGCTCCGAAACGGCTTTACGATACCTGAATGACATCCTCCGACCCATAGTGCAACCATATCGGCAGAATATTGGAGAGGCATTTGTCTTCATGGACGACAATTCTCGACCTCATCGTGCACATCTTGTGAATGCGTTCCTTCAAGATAACGACATCGCTCGACTACAGTGGCCAGCATGTTCGCCAGACATGAACCCTATCGAACATGCCTGGGATATGTTGAAAAGGGCTGTTTATGGACGTCTTGACCCACCAACCACTCTGAGAGATTTACGCCGAATTGTCGTTGAGGAGTGGGACAATTTGGACCAACAGTGTCTTGATGAACTTGTGGATAGTATGCCACGACGAATACAGGCATGCATCAATGCAAGAGGACGTGCTACTGGGTATTAGAGGTAGTGGTGTGTACTGCAATCTGGACCACAAATGCTGAAAGTCTAGCTGTATGATGGTACAACATGCAATGTGTGGGTCTCATGAGCAATAAAATGAGCTGAAATGTTGTTTGTGTTGATCTCTATTCCCTTTGTATTTAAAGGTTCCGGAACTCTTGGAACCGAGGTGATGCAAAACTTTTTTTGATGTGTGTATAAACGGGTGTAATGCTCACTACTTTATATTTTAAACTGTAATTGCAAAACCGAGATTCAGTACTAAAATATTTACTGTGATGAAATGGGAATTATTAAATGCTATGTGGCAGTCTAACTAGAGCGCTATACTTGCTCCTCAAACAACGTAACGAAATGAATTCAAATTCACACTAATTATTTCAATTTTGTAAAAGTAAGTTATATACAGTTACCAAACATTTCCTTGGTTTTATTTTTGAGGAAGTAGGTGAAAATTCTATTTTTCAATCGCACTGGGTTCATTCTTGTTATATGACCTTAAAAGGTAATTCTCCGTTTCCTCATGGTGCCAGTTATTTTTTCCACATGGGTGTAAAGTTCTTTATTGAGCGACTGTACAACGTTATATTCCTTACAAATAAAAATCTTATTTATTATTATTATTATTACCATTACTATTATCATAATTGTTTTTATTCCTCTTCTTCCACTTCAGATTCCGCCATCAGAGGACATCGTCATTCAAACTGCTTCTTGCTGCATCGAGCTTTAAACTCCTCCCAGTACTTTCGCATTAGTTCTCGATGCTATTGTTTCCTTTCCTCGGTCCACTTCTTGCCTGTTGAAAGCTCAGGCTTTTCTTGGAAACATCGGTGTGCTGTTAGTTTTTGCTTACGGGGGCACGTTCCCAGATGTCGTTGCTTGTAATTCCCACTTCTTGCACCCTTTGTCCACCTCAGTGAACCAAGATTCCTTGGTTTTCTTTTTGAGGAAGTAGGTGAAAATTCTATGTTTCAATCGCACTGGGTTCATTCTTGTTATATGACCTTAAAAGGTAATTCTCCGTTTTCTCATGGTGCCAGTTATTAGCCTACTTTTCACATTTTGCAAAAATGAGGAAAAAGTAGACTTATGAGATCGATCCGGGAAAATGTCTGTCTGTCTGTCCTTCTGTCAGTCTGGCTGTGTGTGTGTCCCCTCCTATCAACTCCTAAACGGCTGCAGCAATCAAAACCAAATTTAGTATGAGTAAAGATGGGCACCGGAATATCTCACGTCCAGATTTGAAAATGATGTCAGTGCTACCAACTGCTGAAAAAACGCACTAGAAATTTGAGCTCCATGTTGGATATCTTGCAAGGCATGCATGGGAGCTATTCCAAAATTGGCACACATGTAGATAATACTATTTCAGTTTAATTTCCAGGAGGCCAACCATGACAGTGACGCCAAAATAATTTTAAGCCTTCTGATAGGTCCAATGTTTAAATGCGTATAACTTCTACACTATCATTTGGATTTCAACCAAATTTTGTATGTAATATCTGTTCATAAACAGATATGACCGAGCGTATTCTTAAGAGCCACCAGGGCTGCCAACTGTTAATAATTGCTCTCTCAATTTTTTTAAATCCAAATACCAATATATCAGAAAGTATGCAAGCCAACAGCTTTAAACTATGCACACGTATATTCTAACATTTTAGATTAATTTGGAGTAACTTACATACGTCAGTTCTACCAACATGATTATAAGCCTGCTGATAGTACCAATTTTTAAATACATGTAACTTCTATACTATCAGTTGGATTTCAACCAAATTTCGTATGTGCTATGTGTACCATAACAGATATGACTATATGTATTGTTAAGAGCAATCAGGGCTGCCAACTGTTAATAAATGCTGTCTATATTTTTTACCCTAATATCAATATATCAGAAAGTATGCAAGCCAACAGCTCTATACTTTGCACACGTATAGCATCTGACATTCTAGAATAATTTGGAGTAATTAATACAAGGCAGTGCTGCCAACATGATTCTATGCCTGCTGATATGTCCAATTTTATAATACATGTAACTTCTATACTAACAAATGGATTTCATCCAAAATTGGCACAACAAGATATCATAATATTTCAGATTATTTCTGACCAGCACGCGCATGGTATTGTTGGCAACATGCTTTTACGCGTGGTAATAGATCCAGCGTCTAACTGCATGTAACGTCCATTGGACTTCAACCGAATTTTGTATTCTGTACCTTAATAGATGGAACTAAGAATATATTCAGTCACCAGGGCTGCCAACTGTAGTGCTCTATTAGGCTACATTATACCAGGTATATTTTGAACTAATTAGATATTTCGATATTACCAACTTAATTTCGTCATTATTCTAGATAGGTTCATATACTGTAGAATAATCATTGGCATGAAAAGTAGGCTGTATAGTTCTTCACGGAACTTCTTGTTTTTTTCCACATGGGTGTAAAGTTCGTTGTTGAGCCGTCTCCTATATTCCCCATTTTCTTTCACTAGGCCCAAGATTTTTCTTATAATTTTCATTTCTTTCACTTCCAGTTTCTCTATTAGTCCCTTGCGATGCATTGCAAGGCACTCCGCAGCATACAAGGCCTCTGGACGGATGATTGTTTGGTGGTATCTTAACTTGGCATTTATATATATGGATTTCTTGTTATAAATTCCTTTTGTTAGATTATATGCCATTTCCATTTCCCTGATTAGTGACTCGAAGGATGCCTTCTCGGAGAGATGGGGGTCCATCCACTCACCCAAATACAGTGAGTCCGGGAATATTCTCCGCAGCGCTACATGCGTCTGCGAGAGCTAGCTACAGCAGTTACGTTGGTAGCACGGCTGCCGCTTGCATCATAACAAATAAACAGTTAACTTTGTACTCACCACAGCCATTCATAACAAATGCTGGAACCATTCACAGTACATCACTCTTTTTCCGTAATCAGTTTGTTTTAATTCATGAACCACGGTAACTTTATAAGGGAACAACTGAAGCTTGTCTCTTACAGCTTTATGTGCTGTCGACTTAGAGATTCCTGTTTGTTGAGCTAATTTTCGTGTTGATTTACTTGGACTACGCAGCATTATATCGGAGATTTCATCAAGTTTTTCGTCTGTTAAAAGCGTAGGCCTGCCTGTTCCCGGTACATCGTGAACTGAGCCAGTCACACGAGATATACTTACCAAATCCCGAACGGTATCACGGTTTGGACACTTTGAATTAGGAAACCGCGCCTGAAATCTTCGCGAAAACGTATTCCACCAAAAAAAAAACTCTCTCTTCAGTAGTAAACATTACCGCCTGTATACTGTTGCACTCTTCCAATCTATCTGAACGCTCGTTTACTCTAATACACACTGAAGACATGCATGCTCGCTCGCTTATCGCAATTCACACTGACAGCCCACACGGGGAGTCCCGCTTTGAAGGTCACAGTGCATTGCAGCCAACTTAACTCATGACTCAACCACTCACAGCTGCACGTACCCACTGCGGAGAACACTCTCAGGCGCCCTGTATTTGAACGTTTTCGTTTGCTTGGGTTTCCCCTGTCCTATATCCAGCTCTTTTGGCGCTTGTTTGATACTAGTGATGGATTCTGTCTTTTCAAAAGAGATCCTAAGGCCAGTTTTTGCTGCTTGAATCTGGAGTTCATTAATTTGCACTGCGACTGCATCTGAGGAATCTGACAAAATTGCAAGATCATCTGCGAATGCTAGGCAACCAACTTTCAGGTTCTGTTTTTTTCAGCCCAATCTGACTCCATTTTCAGCCCTGTTAACGTTCATTACTTTTCGCCACTCCCGGATGACTTTTTCGAGCACGCAGTTGAAGAGCAAAGGTGATAATCCGTCTCCCTGTCTTACACCAGTGTTGATTTCAATGGGCTCTGAAAATATTATTATCTTAATTTTTGATGTGCAACATCTTTCCACTCGGTTGCTGGATATTTTTGTGGGAGTGATTTTGAAACATGGGACGGAAGTGGATCGGACGAAAGTGTGTAAGACGCACTTTAGCAGCCAGGAGGGATGCGATCCAACTGGCAGTGGAACCATGTGGAATGTTTATCACATACGGATTACTTCAAGGTTTGGAGGCGCCATTACATATATTTCTACAATGAATCATCTTCAAGTTGTAGTTCTTTAGTGTAAAAATATTCACTATATCATATTTGCTGAAAACAATTATGATTTATTAAGAGTCTGTTTTTCAATCTCCGGATAAAAGTGATGGGCATCCGCTCCCCGAGTAACTTTGTTCAACACTTTCATACTGAACGGTAAACGCCCATGCGAACTCTGGTGTCAACTGATTGAAACACAAACCACATGTTTAAAGTCTTCGTATCAGTATTTAAATGATATGCTTTAATATGGAACATTGTAACTAGTTGGCAAAGCCGGTATTATGTTTCTGCATAATTGCTATTCAGATAATAACCCACATTGCGGTAATACAGCGATCAATGTAATATATATCGATGTTTTTATACGGGAACTGAGGTAGCCTTTCTCGAACCACTATAGGAATTCCATTTACTTTCAAGTAGGCGTATTCATAACTAATTTAAAACCCAGTTCCACGCAGGCACATTATCGAAAAAAATCAAAATATTAATGGAGGATAAAAAAATATTTCCATATTATTACCGGCACGTGAAAATGAGTAATTTTCTTGTACTCTAAATTTCTGTGGTTGTAATGACTGCGTAAATAGCATCTTGGTCTGCGAATCATGAGGTCTCAGGTTCAAACCCCAGTCCCGGCAATTATTTTTGCTACCGGATTATCGATTTAAACGGTATATATCATACCATTATGTGTCATTTTAATAGAATCTACATGAAATTACGATTTATCTAATTTTAATTACAATAGTTTGCACCAAGCAGGAGTTGGGAAATTTGATTGTATTGAACATTATTTCTAGTAGTCTATAGAAAGGCTAGAGACTATGGTTTCATTCCTCCTCTTAATTTACAATATAATATGTGGTGTTTGTTTAAACAATTGTGACAGTAGTTTATCTCCAATTCAATCTATTCATTCATCATACCGTAGTACCAGTATGAAAACGGAGCGTAAATTAACATTTTAAGAATGTCCAAGCTGTGTAGTATACGAGTAGGATAACATGTCAGATGACTTCACATACATTTCATCTCAATTTCATAGTAGGATGATATGTCAGATGTTACACATCATATGCGACTACCGTAAGGCTCGTATCTTTTTTTGTTATTATATATATATATATAATTCGTTGAGGCCATCTAGGACCACGTTAAGTCTTGTTACACTTGGCAATTTGCTTCGCTTTCCTCTGAGCCCAGAATTCCCTCCTATTCTGTGAGTGGGCCATCTTGCGCTCCGCTGTCCAGGTGGTACCTTGTCATCTTTTCGCTTTCGGTGTCTCATCTCGAGTTAGCCCATTAGTCGGTATCTTTTTGAGGAAGAGTTCTCTATTGAAGGCGTCTTCGGGTTTTAGATGCAGCATTTTGAGGTCGTATCTGGTATTCATAAACCAGGGCATTGTGGTTTTGGGTTTGCAGTCAATAAAATGAAAAATCTGTTTGTTTGTTTGTTTATTTATTTAATCTCTTTAGACCCATAATCACATAAGACAAATTATGATCTGCGGCTGTTTTTCTTGGTCTTCCTAAGCTTCTTCATCGTTTCGCTATGACAAACTCGACGTTCCTCCATCCATCTTTTCCCCGATTTCCTTGGTCGACCTTTAGGTGTAACTTCCCAACTGTGTATCTTATGTCTGAATGTCATTCTATCTTCGATGTATTAAACCCTTTTGAAAATAGCATGTAGACAAGATTCAAAATTTCGGGGTCGTAATGGATTCTTGTGAATGTGATTTAGAGGTTTTGCTATCAACATAACTTCCAGGGTTCATAAGGTTAACTTATTATTATTATAAAGCCAAGAAAAACAACAGGATCTACAAACAAATGAAATTTATTAACTGAATCAAACATAAAAAAAGAAAACTATAACCACCCTTTTATTGTTCACTCGCGTGAACAGATCTAACACTGACCAGCCTGACGTACCGTGACGACACGGCATGACAGCTGTCAACAAGCATTGTGACTGAAATGTCACTTAAGTCAGAGTAACAAAAGAAAACGGATCACAAGATCCACATATAACAAACAAATAAAATAGTACAAAAATTCAATATTTATGAGCGACACGGGTTTTAAGACTAGTTCAAGTAATGAGCATTTGACGGGCGCTCGTTTCCGACCAAAACAGTTGGTTCGGGAACGGACTCCGTACTGCGAAGGACGAATTACGGAAATGTGGGAACAACAATTACATATTTATATACACTACTGACATGCTCTAACCTTAGATTACCACAACCAAATACACGTGTGTATTATTTAAAATAAGGGCTGCGGAATTACCGTCTTATACCTTAAACACTAGGATAGCATAACATGACATGAACAAGTTTGGCCGGTTGCCAAATTATATTTATATGAATACAATGGCCTTGAAAATAAGAGCCAACAACAACAAAATACAACTTTTAATTTTTACGCCGGAAAGTTTGGCGTTTTAAAACAATGAACAAATAAGTCGTAGTAATGATAAAAGAAACTTGGATCGACAACATGGCAACTTCCCAAATTAAACCAAATAAAATAACCTTAACTCATTAGGCTTTAAAGCAAACATAACGTGTCATAACGAGCTGGAGACAACCGGGCCTGTTATCGCATCACCGAGAGAGTGGCTGATTTCTTCCCCCAAGTAGTAATTAGTGCCATGCTAAATATAGATTCTGGCCCATAGCCAGCGTACAGCACCTTTGCTAATCGCCACCTGTTAAACGCGTACAAATAAATAACACATTATCTCAAAACATCCTCTCAGGGATTTTTAAGAATACATTCCCAGGTCAAACTTATCCCCACGGATAACTAGTTTGCCGGAATGATATCGCAGTCATGGACAGGCTTTACCTCTCCTCATCATCATCACTTACACCCAAAAATACGTGGCACATTTCTCGAAGATCACGTCGTAGCATTAATCAGCACACCTCTCAGATAATGACACACAACATGTCCAAATGACAATAAAGAATAAATAACAGGATCAGTCCTAGCCCGAGTTATCAAAGCAACAAAATGCAAATATTCCCCCCACGTAGTAATTAGTTTAACATATCATTAAATCAGTCCATTTATCATTGTCGTTCCTAGGTTCTCATTCATGGCTACACTTTTTATAGATACGTTAATCGATGCGGCCGTTTCGCTAAAGAATTACGTATACATAAGGAAAACATTTAAATTACAAAATTTACTGTACAACATAATTGTCACGCAATGCCAAAATTTACTACACGCATGTCAGTTAAGAAATCAAACCCTGAAATTTAAATTAAACCACACAAATAAAATCTATACAAAGTTCCACACATCTCTCGCGATTCCCCTCGTCCAAAATCAATAAATCAATTTTTTAATACTCATCACTTGAACTGCTTTCCAGAGGCCTCCCGCCTCGTCAATTCCCATCATTAGGCCGTTAGCCCATAACACTGATGGTAATGGAGGATGAAGCTTGCTGTCTTCTCTCCATGGTCGACATTTTGCTGCTGTTAAAACACAATTAAATCAAAGTTTTTAAACTGTTCTATCTGCGTTCTAAGTATTTTATTTCCTCAGATCGTCCTATGCAGAATCGTCGACTTTCCCTATTCTATGGCTAATTGCCATCTCACAATTTATGAAAATTTCCAACTTCGTTGCCGACACACAACTATAATTTTAAAACCATATCGTCTTAAGGACGTCTTAAAATGACTGTCGAAGAATAATTAGGAGTGTCTCGGTTCATCTCAGACATTTGTATATATACAGAAAGCCTAAAGTTTCAATGGTGGGAGAAAAACAGCTCCTCAATATTTTAAGTAATGGGCCTATAATTATGTGTGACCTCTCAAAATTCTTGTATTTTCTCACAGGTCGCGAATCTGCCGTCGAACAAGCAAACCGATCGCTAGATCTTTTTATATCCGATTGCCGCGCAAAACACACTGACGCTATGTTCTGGCGTCATGTTTTCTTATTGGTCAGATAAGTTGGCTTCGGAGTTCTGACCTTACAAATCCCGCCCTTATTTTCACGTCACGACTATTCTCCTCTCTCTCACTCCTTGCCTTGTACGCAGCATTGTGGCCTTTTATGGTCACGTACGCCACAGCGTCATATCTGATTTTCTCAGAAATCCAAGAATAACATTGGTTGTGAAACTATTGGTCATTTCCAGCCAGCACGTAGCATGTCTTATCAAGTCCAGATTTCTTGCTACATCAATATTACTCAAATATCCAGCATTTCATGTATTTAGTATTTCCATCGTTTTTATTAATATGAAACATTATTATTGGACACAATGATAAGGGTTCAGTATGTTGGTGTGATATTGGCATTTCTCAAATCAATTTGGACCTGTGTAACCCAGACCGTTGTCACTTTGAGTTTTCTTAATTATGTCAGAATTCTTTATGTTAATCGGTCGTCATTCAGTCTCATTATTATTGATGTGTAACATCTTTCCACTCTGTAGATGGACATTTTTGTGGGAGTGATTTTTGAAACGGGACGGAAGTGGATGGAACGGAAATGAATGCGACGGAAGTGCATGGGATGGAAACAATGAGCGCGCGTGATGGCGGAGATCGGTACAACGACGTACTGTAGGCCATGTGGCTATGGGGAATGTATATCGCATACAGTTTAGTTCAAGGTTTGGAGACCCCATTTAAGATATTCTTTCAATAAATCAACTTGAAGTTGTCGTTCTTTGGTGTGAAAATATTCATTATATCATATTTGCTGAAAATAATTATGATTTATTAAATCTTCATACTTTTGCTGTATTCTTATTTACTGTAAGCACTCGATGTACTGTCGGCCATGTGGCTATGTGGAATCTATATCGCATCAACCAACACTCCAAACAACGTAGGAATTCAGTATAGTAACACTTTCTAGTAACAATAATTGAAACTTCGTTGGTCTAAACGTATCACTGGGAGAAACACATTTAATATACCTTTTATACACCTAATTTTTAATCGCGTCTATACTTGGCAGTGCGCTTTATCGGCAAAAAAGAGGCCATTTTCAATAACGTCGCTGGCATGGGTCACTTACTGGCCGGTATAGAGCGCAGCTCGCATCAAGTAGGCAGTGGATTGCTTCTGCCACGGCAGACTGGATGCGAGCTGCGCTTTGCTCATACCGTAGTTCAACTAGTTGAAGGTAGATGTCACTACTGCAGATCCATTTGAGAACTTTGTTTTAATTAAATATATATTTTCCATTGCAGAATGCACAATATAACGCTCAATTGTATAACGCCTCAGTACTCAAAAACAATAAATATAAAAAACAGCAAAAAATACAACTCTCTTGGGATTAGAACCCCAGCCGGCCAGTTAAGAAAACAACGCTGTAGTCTGGCTGCGTGGCTCAGGGGTAACGTTCTCGCTTGCTGAGCCCAAGGTTGCAGGTTCGAAACCTGGCGCAGTCAGCTGGCATTTGAGGGTGCGCAAATGCGAGGGAGCCGTGTCAGTAGATTTACTGGCACGTTAAAGATCCCCTTTGGGGCAAAATTCCGGCACCCCGGCTTCACTAAAAGCCAGTGTAGTTAAAAGGGACGTAAAACCAATAACATTATTATTATTATTAACAACGCTGTAACCACAGACCTAATTATGTCGCCCCGAAATGAATGTTATCAATCGGTTAGGATACAACGTCTTAGCCAATAATGACTTTGAATAAACGATTTCTTCACTGGAGTATATTTCACGCAAAGTTCATTTCATACAAAGCTCCTATTATTTTTATATCTGTAGGCTATGTTGCATGCAACTTATTCAAATTAGTGGTATATAGTTTAGAACGAGAGATCAGCTGCCATTTTGTCTGCAACCGAGACGGCTCAGCTTTTTAAAGCCACTTCTGCACTATAATATTACAATATACACTTTTAATTTTCCACTGCAAAATGCACAATATGTTATAAATCGTTTAGATACAACGTCTTAGCAAATAACGATTATGATTTAATACGGTCAGGATTTGGCACTGGAGTTTTACAAGTAGTTATTTCAATGACCTACAGAGTTCACTGTCAACAAGGGATTTGCGCTCCCAGGACACACATAGTAGGATAACATGTCACATGTTACACATCATATGCGACTACTGTAAGGCTCGTATATTTGTATTATTATAGCGAAAATTCCTCTACAGGAGAGCGATTAAACTTGATAACATGATGTCATTTGGAGGTGTTTCTCCTCCGCTCCTCCCAAAATCTCTTCATTTGGGCGGAATGCTCCCTCTTCCTCTCATCCGTCCACTTTTTCCCAGGTTGGCGTAATGATCTTAGTTCAACCTAACATTCGCGATTTTCGTCTGGCACTCAGTTTGGTCTTCGAAACTTTGTATACTGATAACTTGTAAGTCTATCTGTACCTCTTTAAGCCATTCTGTGTCGCATTTGCTCTGTGTTATGATACCGAGTAGTTTCTTTGGCAATCTGGAGGTGGCCATCCTGTGGATGTGAGTGTAAAATTTGGCTCTGCGTTTTCTAATTTCGTCTGTTATTTAGTCTCATTATTATTATTATTATTATTATTATTATTATTATTATTATTATTATTATTATTATTATCTTTATTATCTTTATTATCTTTCTTCCTTGTTCCGTAAGTTAGAGGGGTGTAAGGGAACTTGCACTACTCTCGCGCATGTAACTAAGCGTGGGGTTGTTTGATCTCCACTCAATACGTGAACAAGTGCAGGATATTAAGGTAGTGTGTAGTCCTTCCCTCTTCAAACATCGGTCGGGAAGACAATGCAATCTGGGCGCGTGCGTGATGATAGCGTCACGCAATGCGTGCTGCACTACTGTCTCCTGAGCACTCGCACACATAAATCAGATTTTCAACTATCTTACGACAATGTAGCCGACTGTGACATTTTTGGTAAGGCGTCAGGGTTTCGAGGGGTTCATTCATTTGTCTCCAACGCTCAGTACTCAAAAATTAAAAATTAACTAACCGATTAAATGAGTAAGAGATACATGAGATTATGTTTAATGTTTATCTACAATATTTTGATTTGACTGATATGAAGCAAAAACATTAACTATAATGGATAACGCGTAAAAACTCAAGCTCACGAACCAGAAGGAGTTGGAAGGTGCGGTTTGTACCAAAATCTTCCAAATCAATACTACAAGAAAAATCATGCATATCTTGAAAAGTCAATTGAAATATATCAATTTGTTTAAAATAGTATGTTTAAACAAATAAACAAGACGATAGCCCCTGGCTGAACTGTGTTGCGTCCAGCCCGCATAGCACTAGAGTCGTGAGGGTAGTCTAGTTAGTTATTATTGTTTTAAGGGGCGGAACTACGAGGTTATCTGCCCCTCAAACGGGTAGTCTGTACACATGGGACGCACACAACCCATTGTGCATTGAAAATAATATTCAAACAGAATCACCCGCAACAGTGACGAATTGCACTATGATTTCATAAATATCGACAATTGTTTTTAAAAGTGCGTTTAGACAAGTAGACATATTTATAGAAGCCCGCATAACAGTAAAGCAGGGCGGGTGGTTGGTTAATGAACATGCGAGATTTCTCGCACAGGTCCTATAGTTATGTTATCATCATATATATTATTTCAGTAGTATAGAGCCCTCCTGCGGCGCTCACAAGCGACCGATTGTGACAAATGAGCATTGAAATGAAAGAGAATAGACATTAGCAGTGACTTAATGCACTATGATTTCATAAATATCTATAATTTCTTCAAAAAATTACTTTAAAAAAATGTACGAAGTGTACGATTTACAAACACCGTTGATGTAGGAAAACACGCTCCGTAATTGCTATCCACGGGCCGCCGTGACGCCTGTTTCATGTCATATTAACATTCTGAAGTCTTTCCTTTATCCTGAAATGTAAATAGTGTTCTATAATCACTTGGTTGAAATAAAAACATAACCTTTCTCCTTAAGTCTCTCATTATAAACCTATTGGGGAAAGTGTGGTTTATCAACTTACGAGATTTCTCGCACGGGTCCGCTAGTATTTTTTTAATGTAACATGTTTCATCCCTCAATAGAGTCTTCGTCGGCATAGGTTATAACTAGGGCCCGGATGTTAATGACATGTCATCTTTTTACTAAGCTGTCTAAAACAATGCTGAAGTACATAGAAACTCCGGACGGGCCACCCCGTCTTCAAATATGTAAATTTTATTTTGCATCTTTTTGCAATTTTGGCTATTTTTTTCCATTTGAAGAGCATTTTTTTGAAGTTTGGTGGATTTTTTGGTCATATATTAGAGAAATTGGCCTTTTAAGGTCATTTATTTCCAATTTACTCATGTCACAGCTTTATATGAGGGAGTTACGTCTCTCAGAGTTAAGAAGAAGATAGTAGCTGATAAAAGATAATTTAAAGTTTTAGTAGTAAAATATATATCTTGGATGCAGAAGAACGGTACCGTAGGTATACTGATGCTCTTGTTTTCTTCGAAAACCAGTTATTTGTGGAACTGAATGTTACTTGCTCTGTTGACCAAGGTCAGCTGTGGCGGGGTAGAAAGGGGAAGGGGTGTATATTCTTGTCTCATTGTCAGTTCCGCATAGTTCACGGCGAAAGATATCGTTCTTTGCCGCTTTCAAAATGCCTAAAATAAAACCGAGTGGGTCAGTGTATTTAAAACAACTAGTATCTGAATTTGGTGACAATGTGTTTTCTACCGATGAAAGCACATTGTTTTGCAAACTGTGGAACTAAATTAGCTGCAGAAAGAAGATTTACTGTAATGCAACATATCGGTCGCGATAAACACATTCGTGCTTTTCATTTTCTACATTTTATAGTGCATTTTTCGAAATGTTAGGTGATTTATTACAGTCATTTTTGAAAATTTTAAGTTTATTTTTTAACATTTTTTTCGGCATCAACATCCGGGCCCTAGTTATAACCTATATATAGTAAGTTAGAGGAACAGCAACCCATGCTGACGAAAGTTATAACCTAGGCCTATGTACTATAAGTTAAAGCAACCCATGCTGACGAAGACCCCATTGAGGGTTGAAAAAATGTTACATTAAATAATATAACATAATAGTATTAGCAGATGTCATCAGTAAATTTGATTTGTCAACTGATTAATTAATTAATTAATTAATATATTTCATGTATTTTTTTCAGGTTTAGGGCATTACCCAACTCTTTTGGGTACATTCGTGTTGACCGACTGAAAAGCACCGAACTTTTGTTTACTAAGGCAACACTGAAAAATGGCTTCAAACCCCATAATGATAGGCTATTGTAATTTTCAGTCGGTTAACACAAGAGAATTCCAAATACTGGAATGTGCGAAAGAAAAACAACCTGAAACTCCAGTAATTGGAATTATACTGAATTGTGTTGATCGACTGAAAGCTAAAATATCAATTGTTAATAAGGCAACACTGAAAATGGCTTCAAATCTCTCTTTATGCAATATAGTCATATTATAATCATAAAAACCTACGCATTATGCTCATAACATACTCAAAAAAAGATAGTTTTTTTTGCGAAGTTTGATTACAGGTGTCAGTCGATATCTTATAAAAAAAAAGGATGTTTGTTCGTCTTTTAGCGTTCATAAACCATTCATCCGATTGTGATCAAATTTTGGTGAGTTGTTGTGCACACTTCCGAAATCATTATAGGCATAGTTAATCCGATTTACAATAGACAGTGCGCGAGTAGTTTAAACAAATGCGTGTTGGCGATGCGTTATACACAATTCATTCGATTGCGATCAAATTTTGGTGAGTTGTTGTGCACAGTCCCGGAAAAGTTATAGGCGTAGTAAATCCAATTTACAATAGATGGCGCGCGTGTAGCTTCCAACAAAATGGCGTGCGTTTATTTCAAGAAAGTCCCACATGCGTTCATATACCATTCATCCCATTGCGATGAAATTTGGGTGAGATGTTCTGTACACTTCAGGTAAGGTTTCTGGCTTAGTAAATCCACTTAACAATAGGTAGCGCACGAGTAGATTCAACAAATGAGCGATGACGGGGAAGCGTTTCTAAAAAGTCCTGTATGCGTTCACATAACATTCGTCTGATAGCGATTAAACTTGGGGGAGAGGTTGTGTACACTACAGGCAAGGTTTCTGGCTTAATAAATCCATGTCATAATACGTAGCGCATGAGTAGATTCAACAAATGAGCGACGACGCGCGAAGCGTTTCAACCAAGTCCCGTATGCGTCCATATGCCATTCATCTGATTGCGATCAAACTTTGATTAGTTGTTGTGTACACGCCAGGGAAGGTTTTTCAATTAGTAAACCCATTTTACAATAGGTTGCGTACGTGTATATTCAACAAATGGGTGACAGCGTTCGAATTGTTTCAACAAAGTCCCGTATGCGTTCATATACCATTCATTTCATTGCGATGAAACTGTGTTGAGTTGTTGAGCACGCTCCCATGATTTTTAGCCTACTTTTCACATTTTGCAAAAATAAGGAAAAAGTAGACTTATGAGATCGATCCGGGAAAATGTGTGTCTGTCTGTCTGGCTGTGTGTGTGTGTGTGTGTGTGTGTCCCCCCCCTATCAACTCCTAAACGGCTGCAGCAATCAAAACCAAATTTAGTATGAGTAAAGATGTGCACCGGAATATCTCACGCCCATATTTGAAAATGATGTCAGTGCTGCCAACTGCTGAAAAAACGCACTAGAAATGTGAGCTCCATGTTGGATATCTCGCAAGGTATGCATGGGAGCTATTCCAAAATTGGTACACATGCAGATAATACTATTTCAGTTTAATTTCCAGGAGGCCAACAATGACAGTGTTGCCAAAATAATTTTAAACCTTCTGATAGGTCCAATGTTTAAATGCCTATAACTTCTACACTATCAATTGGATTTCAACCAAATTTTGTATGTAATATCTGTACATAAACAGATATGATTGAGCGTATTTTTAAGAGCCACCAGGGCTGCCAACTGTTAATAATTGCTATCTCTATTTTTTTATCCAAGTACCAATATATCAGAAAGTATGCAAGCCAACAGCTTTAAACTATGCACACGTATATTCTGACATTTTAGATTAATTTGGAGTAACTTATATACGTCAGTTCTACCAACATGATTATAAGCCTACTGATAGTACCAATTTTTAAATACATGTAACTTCTATACTATCAGTTGGATTTCAACCAAATTTCGTATGTGCTATGTGTACCATAACAGATATGACTATATGTATTGTTAAGAGCAATCAGGGCTGCCAACTGTTAATAAATGCTGTCTATATTTTTTACCCTAATATCAATATATCAGAAAGTATGCAAGCCAACAGCTCTATACTTTGCACACGTATAGCATCTGACATTCTAGAATAATTTGGAGTAATTAATACAAGGCAGTGCTGCCAACATGATTCTATGCCTGCTGATATGTCCAAATTTATAATACATGTAACTTCTATACTAACAAATGGATTTCATTCAAAATTGGCACAACAAGATATCATAATATTTCAGATTATTTCTGAACAGCACACGCATGGTATTGTTGGCAACATGCTTTTACGCATGCTGATAGATCCAGTGTCTAACTGCATGTAATGTCCATTGGACTTCAACCTAATTTTGTATTCTGTACCTTAAGAGATGGAACTAAGAATATATTCAGTCACCAGGGCTGCCAACTGTAGTGCTCTATTAGGCTACATTATACCAGGTATATTTTGAAATAATTTGATATTTCGATATTACCAACTTAATTTTGTCATTATTCTATACTAGGGGTTGGCAACATTGGAACGTCCTGAACTTAATGAATGGTAAAAGTCCATTTGTGGTGTGTATTATGTTTGCCAAATTTTGGTCAAATTGGTTATGTCGTGAGATCTTTGAAAGTAACTACCGGTATAGGCAAAGGTTGGTACCACATAATACTAATGGTTGACAACCCTGAAATGGACTTAACTGTTTGTCGGTGGAGTGTACTGTTTATTAATAATAATTTGTACGAAAATTATTATTATTAAATTATTAATAATAATAATTTTCGTACAGATTTTCGTTAGGGCCCTTATCATAATAGGCCCAGAAATTTGAGTATTATTATGTTTATTTTTATTATACGTCAGTGCAGTAACAGTTGCTATCTCCATTTAATCTAAATGAAAAGAGAAATGATTCCTTCTATTAAATCTATTTTAATGAAGATTGTATAAACAAATTTGAGAGAACAATATATTTAAAATGAAATGCTTATCAATCTTCAAGTTTATATGCTACTAGCTGAAGTACCCGTGCTTCGCTACGCGTCATAAGAAGGTGACAGTTAAAACAGGGGATAGGCGAGGTGCTGCGCAGAGGGAGATAAAGATGGAATATTTTGTCCAACTACACCGCTCTGCGTTGACCGTGTCTTATAACACAAATTTAGATTTTACTCGCTAACCGTTGGAGATACCTTTCGGATAGAAAATGTAATTTTAAACCTCGTATATGCCATCAAAAGTTTGCTATTTCTTAGCGTTCACTTTTTATTTGAAATGGAAATATGAAAGTTTGAACCCAGAGGGTGTTGTGACGTCACTAGAATGGTCGCCATCTTTAAATAGTGCAAAGTATTGAAATCAAAAGTAGCCTATATGTTAACCAGGTAAATCAGCTACTTCCATGTAAAATTCATGTAAATCGGACCAGTGGTTCTTGCGTGATTGAGTAATACACAGACACACACCATCTCATTTTTAGCCTCGCTTCGCTCGCGTCACAGTCGTGTCATATTGTTATTCAATGAAATGCAGGTTTAACCCCGTGAACACCCCTTTAGAACCTGAATATTCAAAAATCCTTCCTTAGTAGATTTTTTCGACACACAACAAACATATCCCCTTCTTCTAACTTGAATAGTTTTGCTTGGTCGATGAGAGTGAACATCCAAAAATCCTTCCTTAGTGGACGTTTTTCTTCCAGAATTTCACCCCTCCCCATAGGCCCCTTAAATTGCATTTATGAAAAAACGGACGAACACCTACTTATTTTACTTATTTATTAATTTATTTATTTTTAAGCTCATTGAAACTCGGAGAAAATCAAACTCCTCGCCTATGTCGTTTAAGAAATACACGCTCCGTTAGGGATCTTTCAACCCCAACTTTTCACCCCTTTCACCTCATAATATACACCACATCGAAAAACCCTCGGACATATGTCTTCTTATTTTTAATGATGAGTTTATATGCCGAGTATCACATCCCCCAATGAAACCAATCGGGAGATATTGCTATTCAATGAAATGCAGGTCTACCCCCTTAACACCCCTTTAGAACCTGAATATCCAATCATCCTTTCTTAGTGGGCGTTTGCGGCCCATGAGGAAGCTGCATACCAAATTTAATTCCAATCCGTTGGGTGGATTCTGAGATTTCGTGGTGAATGTATGAGTGAGTGAGTGGTATTTGACAAATATCTAGTAGATAGTGTCAAGTCTTTGTTATGCTAAACTCGGTTGACAGTGCTGTGTGAGCAGTTGAGTAACTAACGGGATTTCAAGTAAAGCTCCTCATTTTCTATACCGGTAGTGCAGAGCGCAACTGGCATCCAGTCGGCCGTGTCTCGACTTGAGCTATGTTGCCATGGAAACTATCTGCCTTGTCATTTCTTCATGAGTATATTTTATGAATTTATTAGCCTTTGCTCGAGTGCAAAATGGCCGAAATCAGAAGAATGAGAAAGACTATCGAAAATTCATGTAGGCAGCGGTTCCTTCTGGGTCCTAAACTATGTGTATGCAAAATTTGGTTGAGATTGGTGGTACGGTGTAGATTTGTATACGGAACCAACCCACCCACATACATACATACAGACTTTCACTTTTATATATAAGATAGGTCCATATACTGTAGAATAATCATTGGCATGAAACGTAGGCTGTATAGTTCTTCACGGAACTTCTTGTTTTTTTTTGAGATAGTAAATTAATTTTACAATAGTTTAGAGGAGGTTAACGGAAAAAGAAAAGAAATTGGGAATCCAAAAGCACTTCAACAAACAAAGTTACAACGGCAACACTTTCTTTGATTGGCATTGCAACGCATGCCGGGTACAGCTAATACAATATAAATAAAATAATTGATTATTTCGTTTCATTGTTTGACTTACGAATATCTTCAAGTATTGTTGAAGAATACTACAACTATTCGGCATATTCTATGGAATTATTTCACGGAATTGCATAACCTATTCGTACAACAACTAATCTATGAATCATCGTATATTATGGCACTATTTCGTAACAAGGGATGACAACGGGTGACCTGGTGGACGCCTGATTAATAACTTCCATTCAAGTCCGTATTGACAACGAAGTTTATTCGTGTTTGATGAGTAGATTTACTCCAATTTTTATTCTGTGATCATTTCAAATCTACTGATTATTTTATACATTTAAAAATCTTTTGTTAAAGAAGACAAATTAAAAATATCTTTTGGATTAAGATTCATGAACAATAATGCCTTGATAATATTTTCATGGATTTTATTTCTCAAGGCTTGGTCTCATTTAGGTTTTTAATTGATTTTATAAGAATTTCATACTTATTTACTAAGTCTGGGCCTCATTTCTCAAGGAATATGGTTTATACAGGAAATTATCATGTTTTGCGTGCATTTAAAGCACGTTCGTTTCTGTTTCGAGAATGGTTACACGATGAGCCACCACGGCTCTCTAGAGTGTATTATACATCAAGTATTAGGCTTCCTACTCTCTAACTAGTCGACCATCTGAGTGGCTTAAGGCTCCTTCACCCCTTGCTTTCCGATCCAATCAATTAGGTTTTCTTTGTTTGAGTTGGCATTCATGATCCACCCCCGCGGACGCGTCATCAGAGGTTAAACCGTGACGGTCCACCTGCCAGGTCTTCCTCCTCACACCCTCATCCCCTCTAATAATAACCATTATCCGCTCCCCCACATGATACTGTACGTGCAGCGGCCACTGTCCAATAGAGCAATTACTAAACGACATTCAATTGTTTGACATATGTCACCGCCTTCCTGTGTCCCTACATTAAATTATCGTATTAGCAACTATGTTGCTCTTTAAGCATTCATTTTAGCTGTCACCCTCAGTTCCCTGGGAATAAGCGACAGGTGCAAAGCAAATAAAATTATGATTATTGTCTGACTCTGATGTGAGTATTGTTAAATGGACGGATGACGAATATTTTTGAACTGCCGGGTCAAAGAGAAGACATTGAGTGATGCTCAATAGCCTAACGCCTTTCCCACTGCAAAACAAAGATAATGCTCATGTTCAATTGACAACTTTTCAGTCAGTAAACACTACAGTACAGGGTTATTCAAAATTATTGTCGGGGTTACAAATATTCATTACACAAGGTGCATTTGATGTAGAAAGATGAATCGTGTTTTATTGTGTAGGCTACTATAACTTTTTTTTACATGCATTACAAATGCTCGATACGTACGCCTCTGGTCACTCTACACACATCAACTCGAAAGTCCATCTCTTCCCACACACGCCCCAACATGTCAGTCGTGATGGTGTCGAAGGCGGCTCGGATACGCTGCTTCAGTTGCAGAATATTCGCCGGTAGAGGAGGAACAAATACCTGATCTTTGACATACCCCCACAGGAAGAAGTCACACGGTGTTAAGTATGCTGACCTTGGTGGCCAGAATAAGAGCATCTGATCATGTTCCATTCCACGATGGAAAGTGGCTTCGTCACTCAAAACTAGCCTGTCACGAAAATGACTGTCTTCTTCTTCTTCTTCTTCTACAAAACGTTGTTGCAGTTCCATGCAAAAATTCCAGCGAAGGACTTTGTCATTGCCTGTTAAAGCTTGACGCAGTTGTAGGCGATATAGCTTTACATGCAGACGCTTTCGTAGCACACACCATACATACGGTGGTTTGAGAATCATGCAGGTCCCTGCTGCCTCTTGTAGTCGATTTATTAGGACTACGGAGATAAACGTCCCTGATCCGATTCACGTCTGCTTCTGACTCGCGGGGACAGCCGAGGCTTTTCCCTTTACACAAACAACCGGTATTCACGAATTGCGCATACCATCTGCGAATAGAGTTGTCGGAGGGAGGGTCTTTCCCGTACGTCGTACGAAAATGGCGCTGGACTATGGTAACGGACCGGTGTTGATGCAATTCGAGAGTACAAAACGCCTTCTCCTTACCGCTGACCGCCATTTTGTCAAATACTTCTGTTTACTGTCATGTGGTGGTTATATGTACAAGGATACTAATAGATGTAGAACAAAACTTTGAGAGTTAGTGTAACCGTTACTGCAACAATAACAATGGTATGTTGTCCACTGTTTCTACAAAAAATTCAATCATTTTGAATTACCCTGTATATACTGTATTCCCAATTACTGGGACATGTGAAAAAATATACGAGCCTTACAGTAGTCGCATATGATGTGTAACATGTGACATGTTATCCTACTATATGTGTCCCGGGAGCGCAAATCCTTGTTAACAGTGAACTCTGTTGGTCATTGAAATAACTACTTGTAAAACTCGAGTGCCAAATCCTGACCGTAATAAATCATAGTTGTTATTTTCTAAGACGTTGTATCTTAATCGATTGAAAACATATTGTGCAATTTGCAATGGAAAATTAAAAGTGTATATTGTAATATTATAGTGCATAAGTGGCTTTAAGAAGCTGAGCCGTATCGGTTGCAGACAAGAAGGCAGCTGATCTCTCGTTCTGAACTATATTTCACTAAGCGCAGCTTGCATCCAGTCGGCCGTGGCGGAAGCAATCCACTGCCTACTTGATGCGAGCTGCGCTCTATACCAGCCAGTAGTGAACCCATGCCAGCGATGTTATTGAAAATGGCCTCTTTTTGCCGATAGAGGGCACTGCCAAGTATAGGCGCGATTAAAAATTAGGTGTGCAGGAGGTATATTAATTGCTTTTCTCCCAGTGATACGTTTAGACCAACGAAGTTTCAATTACTGTTAGTAGTCAGTGTTAATATACTGAATGCCTACGTTATTTGGAGTGTTTATTGATGCGATATAGATTCCACATAGCCACATGGCCGACAGTGCTTACATTAAATAAGAATACAGCAAAAGTATGAATATTTAATAAATCGTAATTGTTTTCAGCAAATATGATATACTGAATATTTTCACACCAAAGAACGACAATTTGAAGATGATTCATTGTAGGAATATATTAAATGGGGTATCCAAACCTTGAACTAAACTGTATGCGATATACATTCCCCATAGCCACATGGCCTATAGTACGTCGTTGTACTGATATCCGCCACCACGCGCGCTCATTGTTTCCGTCCCATGCACTTCCGTCCCATCCACTTCCGTCCCGTTTTCCAAAATCACTCCCACAAAATGTACAGCTACCGAGTGCCACAAAAATATCCAGATACCGAGCGGAAGGATGTTACGCATCAAAAACAAGCTGAACAAAATTGTATGTATGTTAGGTAGTCAGCCCGGAGGCAGGTTGGATCCCCAAAAAGCGTCATCGTACGTTATGTGAATAGAAACCACAAAATCCCAAGGCAGTGCTATATTGAGGCGTACTAGGCAAAGTGATGAGTGAAGTAGTTTGCCATTACTATCGTCACTGAGTCAGTACAGGAGTACTGACCCCACGAGTAGAACCTTTAACAATATCCACAGGCACTGACTGTGCTCCGAAGACCATTACTCAACACCACTCATTCCTCAGTAGCTTCCATATAATCACAGCTACGAATGAGAGTGAGGCATCGGTGAAAAGCCACATTTTGCTGTAGCCCGTGCCAATAGCCAAATGAAAAAGTACTGTATTCATCAAGAGATGGCGACAGGCAAAGAGAAAAACCATTACATGTCATTAATAAAATAAACCAAACCAAACCCCGATGTGCAACGGCCCATGAAGGGCCTAGGCCTGCTAAGCGACTGCTGCGCTACCCAGCCGTTTGACCTGCAGATTATGCGGTGACGCGTGGTCAGCACGTCGGGTACCCTTGGTCTCCGTGACCGGGGCGCTGCCTTATTGTCACAAATACTCAATTATTCTCACGAGGCTGAATGCACCCCGTTCAAGCCCTCACGTCAAATCACCAATATCAAGATTATTTTGTTATTTGAGATATATTTTTTAATAACATATAATAGTTTTCAGGTTATATTTTCGAATGTCCCAGTATTTGGGATTGTATTGTGTTGTCCGATTGAAAAGCTGCAATATCAAAGATAAATTCTCCAATACTGGTCATGGAGGCCCATAGATGATGTTGGTAATGGAAATAATTGTTGTTATAGGTGGTTGGTTGGTTCCTTAGTTTAGGGGCTGCGACAACGCGGTCATGTAGCCCCATGTACTGTGGGTGTGTGTAGAATCTGTCTGATAATCGGTGTTAATTGTGATGACCGCATTAGTGTGTGTTATCTGTCTTTAATTCAGGTAGAAGGACTGCAGACGATAATTTCAAGTAGTTCCTACTTTCGGTACCAAATGCTACCGTCCACGACACCTAGCATTCGGACTTGGCTAGCAGATGCCATTGCAGTCAGCACCTGGCGGTGAACGTTGGAACTATACAGCGTTATCAATTCTAACCTACATAGAAGATCAGTATGCTACCAACTACGCCACCGAAGACGCTGTTGTTATAGGTAGGCCACTAATGGAATGATATCAAATGAAATGATCAGGATAAAAATAGCCTACTGTCAGGGATGAAAACGAAAATGGTTTCTATAAAACAGACAGTGAGCCTGTGCTAGATATCTCCTTATTATGTTAAACCACCTGCCTAGCTTTTCTGTTATCCGAAATCGAGGCGACACAGTTATGGCCGAGGCTATCGTTTTGTTTATTTGTTTGAACGCACTTTATAAACAAATAAATATATTTACGTTGACTTTTCAAGAAATCCAAGATTTTTCCTGTACTATTGAGAAGATTTGGAAGTTTTATGGCACAAACTGCACCTTCTAACTCCCACTGGTTTGAGAGCTGAGTTTTGTAAAACATACTCCTTACCGATTATGTATATGATTTTTAGGGCAATTCGGTGGCGTAGTTGGTAGCATGCTGATCTTCTTTGCCCAAGATCGCGGGTTCAAACCCGGCTGAAGTCGTTGGATATTTTAAGAGCGTTAAAAATCCCTCAGAATGCCTTCCTTCGGAGGGCAAGTAAAGCCGGAGGGCCCATGTCATAGATTTATGGCATATAAAAGAACCTTCACTAGCTACAATTGCGTAAAACTAAATATGTGGGTTAGATTTGATCGCTCTATTAAGTTCCAACGTTTGTAGGTGCCGGTTGCGGTGGCATCTAGTAGCCACGTTTGCGGCTAAGTGTCGTTGACGGTAGCATTTGGTAGCAAAAGTCGGAACTACTTGAAAATTATATTCTTCAGTCCTTACCTGAATTACTTATAACACACACTAATACAGCCATCACAATTAACACCGGTTATCAGACAGATTCTACTCACATCCAAAGTACACGGAGCTACATGACCGCGTTGTCACAGCCCCTAAACTGAGGAACCAACCAACCAACCATATGAGTTTTAGTCTAGTTTCTCCATGGCAGGTTGCCTATTCTCACCCATGCCTACGCTTCACGCTACGGAATTTTCACGTTGTCCTCAGAATATTAGAGACAAAGTGCCATTTCTCGTGTAACTGTATGAAGCGTGCAAAATATATTTTTACCTCTACGAAGGGCGGATAGCCAGGTAGTATGTAAATTGCTATGGGAACGCGCTCCAACGTTGGTAGGTTTTCAAGGTTAGGAGTTACCGTTCAGCAAAGAGTCTGTGAGTCATTACATTACATTGCACTAGTTCACAGGCTGTAGAGCATGGTTCGCATGTTAAATACCTCGTGGTATTACTAGCACTTTTATTCATTCAACAAGTACGTGGCTCAAGTAATAATGAGCCTAGCATTCTGATGTGATTTACTGGAACGACTTCAATGTTATAAGAAGTTGCAAGAGGAAGGGCATTCCAATGCCTTTAATAGGTTGGTCGGAGTCTCTCTGCAACGTTTCATCAACGAAATATATCAGGTAAATCCGGATTAAAACTGAACGAGAACCGATCGTGGCTTTTACTCTGGCATACACTTGCACTTCGATAATACGAGGGACGTTCAGAAAATAAGTTTCGTCACTTTTTTTCCTGGCCGGCCCCGTGGTGTTCGGGTAGCGCGCCTGCCTCTCACCCGGGTTTGATTCCCTGTTCCGTCAGGGATTTTAGAAACGGACGTGAGGGCTGGAACGGGAAGCACTCAGCCTCGTGAAGACAATTGAGAGCTGTTTGACAGTGAGGCAGTGCCCCGGTCACGAAAATCCAGATTCACGGCCGAGGGGACCTGATGCGCTGACCACGCACCACCCCATTATCTGCAGGTCAAATGGCTGGGCAGCGGTCGCTTGGTAGGGCTAGGCCCTTCATGGGCTGTAATGCCATGGGTTATTATTATTAGTATTATTATTACTTTTTCTCAGGGACCCTTTATTGCTAAACTGACACACACAACGGCATCATCAACTCTACACCTTGCGCTATTTTTTGACATAGGCGCCTCCGACATTGAGACACTTGTCGTGGTGTGTAATCAGTTTAAAGAATCCACTCTAGTAAAATTCGGCGTCCTGCGATGCAGTGAATTGTCCTGTACTCGAGCAATGTTTTTTTTTTTCATTTGTGGACGTGGAGGAACGCCCATTTCGATCTTCATCCACTACACCCTGCCGTCCTTCACTGAACATGCAACACCAGTGACCGACCATTTGACGAGACATGACCTCTTCACCATACACGAGCTGTAGGCGCTCATGGATGACTGACACACTAGTTCCACGTGTCCACTCATAGCGGATAACAGCACGTACTTCCATTGGCGACCACTTTGTCAGTACACGGCTGTGTGCCATTGTGAGTTGTACTCGAATTATATTGGGCACGCCAGTCTGCTGCTCCTCTCTCTCTTCACCGGTGCTCTGCGCATGCGTCATTCTTCCTCCGCCGGCACGCCTTCCGTCGTTGAACTAGCCACAGGTGTAGATTCGTATGGCGATTGTTTGTATCACCTGGTTTACAATCTGCTCGTGCAATAAAATTACGAAACTTACTTTCGGAACATTCCTCGTATATGATTTTCATATCTTGTTTCATATTCTGGAGGACATTACCAATTGAAATTACTAACCATGATCAATACTGCTCCGGAAATATGTACTAAATTACGTAAATATTATTTTATTTTTTTCCTTGTTCATCCAACGACGGCAGCTATGTTTGTCAGGCGCATGAGGTCTCTTCAACTGTTACCGAGGCGCACACATTGACGTCATGTAACAGTTACCAACATGTGAGATACAAAATACACCTTGTATTATTATTGATTTAAGCCCACTAAGGAGCGCTTATGACTCGTTCTTCTTTGATGCTCTCTTCCGTTCCCAATATCTATTGAGCCCGGCTGATAGTTTTTCGTTTCTCACCTGTGAGAGGGGTTTCCGACACTTTGGGTGGTGGGGACTTAGAGTTAACCAATTCACCAAATTTGGAACGATGTTGGACTTCAAGGTCAGAGATCCTAGGGCAGTCCAAGTCTTCATGGACTTCATAGAGCGTGTAATTATTGTAGCTTGTAATTATGTAAAAGAGCATTAATTGGCAAAACGATTGGTCTGAATAAAGATTGGTGATGATGATGAAGAAAATTGTTATTTTAAGGGGTCTAACTTCTGGGTTATCAGCCCCTAATGGTTGGGGGTGATAGTGAAAATGAAAGATGATAATATGAAACCTACAACTAAAACTAACTACTAAAATTACAAACAAGAAAAAGGAAAGGAGCAGGAAGATGGAATAAGGGAAATAAACTACACGGGAAAAAATGCCCTCGACACTTGAGGAATGACGACTGAGTGACTTGAAAAGGAAGAGAGCCACGAAAGACAGATAGGAAAGATGAGAGGGTTCACACCAAAGCCAATAGACGAAGCGAAAAGCGGACCAGCTCAGGAATCCCTCGAGGTCGCCAACTCCCGAACTCACCAGCCGTGAGCCCTTGAAGGTGTAGCAATATCCAGGGTGCACCATAAGTGGTGAGGCTACACACACCCTTCCACCTTTAGGGACTCGTGCAGAACGCAGGAGATCCCTTGATCCCTTGAGGGTGTAGCACAATCCAGGGTGCACCATAAGTGGCAGGGCTACACATACCCTGCCTCCTTTAGGACCTCGTGCAGAGGGCAGGAGATTAATTGAAAAGAAAAGAAGAGGTCTGATCCCTCGAACAATGACGGAATGAGACAAGGGCCAATTAAGGCTGGAAATTGAAAGTTTCCCTAGGCCTCAGATACCCTAATACCGTCGGGGGTAGGAGGAGAACAAGAGTTGACGAAGGGAGGCCGACAGGAAAGATGAAGGAAAGGATTTTAGCACAAGTACGTGGAAGCAATGCCGGTCTCAGCTGGGGTCCCGTGGTAATCAACCCACGTCCCACTAGTTGTGAGGCCCTGGGGGATGGATAAAGATTATTTATTCGTGAGTACTCCCACTGTGCGTGACAAAAACCTGGACTGCACTACGGCTAACGATGTTTGAAGGGCCTAGTAATTATTGGTTGAGGCAAAACCATTGATCTGAATAAAGATTATTCATTAGTAGTATCGTACGTGCGGGATTGGTGAATCTTATTGGTCCATAATTCACACGTATAATGGCGGGCACAACAGGAATTTTATTATATAAGTCGTGATCTAAAAAGGATATGGCGAGGGGGTTATAGACAGCGAAGGAGTGATCGTCTATTACTACATCATTTCCAGATTTATTTTTCAACATTACAAACGGTATTTTATCTAATTTCAATAGTTTAGCAAATTGTATCGTACGTTCGGCTTTCGTTCAGCGTTACTAAATTGGTAGATATGGCGAAAAGGCCTACGATACCCTAATAACGTCGGAGTTGGAAGAGAACAAAATTTGACCAATGGAGGTCGACAGGAAAGATGACAGAGAGCAGCCCGGTATAAGTAAGTAGAAGCAACGCCGGATTCAGCTAGGGTCCCTTGGTCACTAACCCACGTCCCACGAGTTGTGACTTTTTTTTTTTCGTGGTATCTTCGGCCTTCTGATCAACGCCCAAAATGGGGCAGGGTGTTTGTAGCTCCATCACCTTAATGTGCATCCTGGATAGTGGTACATCCTTAAGGGCTCACGGCTGGTGAGTTCAGCAGTTGACGACACCGTGAGATTCAGGAGATGAGTCCGGTTTTCCCCTTTTTCCATTGGCTTTGGGATGGACCCTCTCCTCATTTCCATGTACCTTTCCTGGCTCTACTTCCTGAAAAATCCCTAAATTCTTATTTTTCGAAGGTTGAGGGCATTTCCATTCGCTGTCTTTTATTTCCCATATTCCTGTTCTGTCTACCTCTTCTTGTAGCCCGTAAGTTACATGTACGTAGGTAGGTGTTGAAGTAAGTAGTTTTCATATTCATTGTCATTCTCATTCATATCATTAGGGAACTTAGATGTTAGGCCTCTTAAAACAACAATTATCATCATTTTCTTCCTCGTCTTCGAGTTCTTCAGTCTACAGACTGGTTGGCACCTCTCATAAAATTCCGCAAGACTGAGTACCGGTAGTTCTTCAGACTGGTGTCAGTGAGTAGTTGGTCCGCCCGCCATCTTCTTTGTCTGCTCCCAATAATAATCCCATGTAAGGTGTCTCTTAGGAGATTGTTGTACCTTAGAACATGGCTGAACCGGTTCGTTATTTTTGCAACCAAAACTTTATTTTCACAAGCAAGCTGCAGAAGTTCTTCAATATTAGGTTTCAGAACTTTTGAAATTTTGTTAAATTTGTAAGTACCCGGATATTTATATTTTACCCACTTTTTATGAATCAGATTATTTGTAGATTTGTTTTGTTAGTACCATAATGCAGATATTATTATTATTGTTATTATTATTGAAAATGAAAATCCACAGCCTGCTTCCAGTCTCCGACCGGGTCAGGAATGGAATGAATGAAGCCCCCAACTAGCGGCGAGAATATGAACTGTGCCGGCTGCCGAGGCCTGACGCACTCCTCTGGGGCAATGATTAAATGAATGACAGATGAAATGAAATGATAGTGGAGAGTGTTGCTGGAATGAAATTTTGACAGGGAAAACCGGAGTACCCGGAGAAAAACCTGTCTGCCTCCGTTTTGTCCAGCACAGATCTCACATGGAGTGCCCGGGATTTGAATCACGGACCCAGCGGTGAGAGGCCGGCGAGCTGCCGCCTAAGCCACGGAGGCCTACTGTTATTATTATTATTATTATTATTATTATTATTAATAATAATTTTATTACTTTAATTTCCTTAATTTTTGTATATCGGAATATTTTCATATTTAATACCTTTCACAGACGAGGATATTATTTTCCATTAGCTTCCCTCGTGATGGAACATTTGTATTTTTGTTCCATTTCAATATACTGGAATATAGGCTACACTTAGTAGCCAAAAGTCCTGGGAAGGCATGGGATATGATGTTAATAACGAGTTGCTCCTCCACGAGCCCTCAAAACAGCAGCAATACGGCGGGGCATCGACTCGACAAGAAATGGGTTCCTGACTCCCAGCATTCAACTGGGTGGTGATCTGACTCACAGTAGCCCTTCGATCGCTCCGTCTAGTTCTGCTGTGGTGACGTGATGTCCGTTCGTCAAACAACTGTGGTCGTCCCGTGCGGTGGTTTACGCGGATGGTAACATTATCTCTGCTATATTGAAGATCCACCCTCGATATTGTTGACCGAGGAAATGCTATGACCAATTGCGCCGTGCGCCGATGATCTTCCCACGTTCAAAGTCAGTTAACTCACGACGTGTTGCCATCTACACTACACTCGTGTATGTGACAGCCACAGCTAGCCGTAACCCTCAGGAGTCATACACGACACATTTTATCTTCCCTTCCCGTGACTTTTGGCCATTCAGTGTAGGTGCTTTGTTTTGTTTGTGACGGAATGTACACTGACGAGCAAGAAGAATATTTTGTCATTTAAATTGTGATAGAATATTTATATTCACAGCTTCACTTCGTTTTTGAAGTATTTTTCATATTTCAACCAGGTGTCTTTTCAAGCCCCCATGACTCCGTCGTGAGGGAAGCTAATGAAATCTAATAATAATTTTATTAATGCAGCCAATGGCCATGCATTTTCTTTTCAGGACGGGTGAGGGAAGGAATTTTGGAAGGAAATCGGCCGTGGACCTATTGAAAGGAACCGTCCCGGCAATTTCCTGGTGGTGAAAATGGGAAACCACGAAAACCATTTTCAGGATTGCCGAGGTAGGGTTTGAACCCACGCTCTCCCGATGCCAGCGAGGCACGAGGTAGCGCATGTGAAAGGTAATAACTTGAAATAATAAAAGCCATTTTTTAGTGTTGCCTAGTTCTATTGAAGAAAGCTCTCCAGTCGGTCAACACGAATTGTGTCCAATTGCATTAGGCAGAAAAACAAGTATTTATATGCCCTAACCTGAAAGAAATAATACATAAGATATTTATCACAATACAAGCAGCGGAGATGAAATTTCTAAGTCATACAGGGCAATACCGGAAGAGTTATAAATGAAGAGATAAGAAAATGGACAGGAATCTTGAAGCTGCTGGACAGGATGGAAACAACAAAGTAAAGTGGTCTGGTCACATGATGAGGATGGAAGAGGACAGAGTACCAAAGAAAGCTTTTTCCTAAAAGATGACAAGGAAGAGACCATGAGGAAGACCCTGAAACAGATGGACGGATACAGTCTGGGAGTGCATAGAGAAGAACGGAAGAAAACCTGAAGATGTACTTAAAAAAAGGAGAGGAATGGTGTAGAGATAGGCAACGATGGAGGTCTTTAATTCACAACCCGACCTAGGAAGCTGGAAACGAAAAATGAAGATGATGATGCTATTTATCACAAAATAACACTGTTTATGTACAAAAAATGGGGGGTTTAAGTGCTGTACAGGAACCCCCCATTTTTGTACATAAGCGAGTGTTATTTTGTGATAAATATATTTCTTTCAGGTTAGGGTATGTAAATACTTTTCCCGCCTATTGTAATTGGGACTAGAAAGTTTTTTTTAAGGTAATAACTGTGAAAATATACCGTTATGTTAAAATCTGAGGAAATTCAGATCAATATGCAGATAAGTGTAAATAACTCATATTTCGTTAATTTTTACATTTGATGAACCATGTTTAAAGCCTTGATGTTTCTTCCTGACGGTTTTATTTTTAAGAGCGTTAAAATCCCTCAGTATGCCTTCCTTCGGAGGGGAAGTAAAGCCGGCGGTCCCATGTCATAGATTTATGGCATGTTAAAGAACCTTCCACTAATTGCACCTGTGTGAAGCTAAATTGGATAGGTTAAGAATGCTGGCGTATAGTAGCTAAGTTCTAAACTTGGCCTAGTAGTCGTTGACGGTGGCGCTTGGCGGCAAAATTAGGAACTATTTGAAAAATTCTAAGTTGCAGTACTTAAATTAAAAAAAGAGACAGATAACACAGACTAATACAGTCATCACAATTAACACCGGTTATCAGACAGATTCTACACACACCCAAAGTACACGGGGCTATATGACCGCGTTGTCGCCGCCCCTAAACTTAAGAACCAACCAACCAAAATCTCAGGAAATGCAGATCAATATGCAGATAAGGGTAAATTATTCATATTTCGTTAATTTTTACATTTGATGAACCATGTTTAAAGCCTTGATGTTTCTTCCTGGCGGTTTTCATTTATGTTTGTTAGCTACTTTGATTAACTTTCTACATATGCATTTTGTTTGTAGTTGAGGGATCTTGTCAGATGCGAGGTGGATGGCACGTGACAGGAAGAGAAACTGAGTGCAGCTCCAAGCCCCGCCTTGCCAGTCGACTGGACAGTAATTGGTCGATGGTACAATTATAAGAGCTTGTTGATCTGTTACAAGGCCTGTGCTTGGGGCACTTGATTATTAAAGATCACCCGCCGTCCTTCTGCTGGTGAATGGCAAGCAAGTGGCATTGTCGAAATTTTATGGCTAGCAGGTGTGCGAACTTCTTACTTTCTGGAGCATTTCATTGTCCTACATTTGGTTATTACCAGCCATCGGGAAATGGGTCATATCTAGAGACACGTTTTGGATTTTTGTTAATAATCCAAACAAGTGGATATGCTGCCACTGCTGTCTTTTCTACTCTCGTCTAATGAAGTGGTGCGTTAAATCTTCCGGATTTACCCTATGTATTTCGCTGGTGAAATGAGAGCCTCCATGGCTACGGCGGCAGCACGCCGGCCTCTCACCGCTGGGTCCGTGGTTCAAATCCCGGTCACTCCATGTGAGATTTGTACTGGACAAAGCGGAGGCAGACAGGTTTTTCTCCGTGTACTCCGGTTTTCCCTGTCACAATTTCATTCCAGCAACACTCTCCACTATCATTTCATTTCATCTATCATTCATTTAATCATTGCCCCAGGGGAGTGCGACAGGCTTCGGCAGCCGGCACAGTTCATAACCTCGCCGCTAGATGGGGCTTCATTCATTCCATTCCCTGACCTAGTCGGCCGACTGGTAGCAGGCTGTGAATTTTCATTTCATTTCGCTGGTGAAATATCGCACACATAATCCAATCAATAAATTTGCAACGCATTAAGAGATGATGTTGACGATATTTTCACAGGAAATGACTTGTTTTTTGTTATGAAAATAGTACCGTACGTATAGCTTTTTAATTCCGAAGGTACATTTATTTAATTTCAGTATTCCAATTCTAAATACTCGCTAACCCCTATATACAAAGTAAAGCTTCTGTTTGTCTGCCTGTCTGTTTGTTAACAGTCAAACCGATCCAGTAGATTTAATGAAATGTTGACGGAAGACTTATCAATACCTTGCGACCAGGACGGGCTAGGTTTTATTCCCAATTGTATGAGAATGTCGCGGATACTGGTAGATTCATATAATTATATGGGATACACCTGAGATTACATTGTAAAGCCAATTCTAATGTCCTTCCCAAGGCTATGAAGTTCACATTACTGGGAGGACAAATTTATTTGTTCCAAAGATTTTGAAATAATTTTCGCGGCATGGTCAGCTGTTTTCGCGCCTAGGCCATGGCCTTCTTCATTTAATAGCAAATGTCATGCACGAGTAAAATTTATAAATTCCTTCTGTAGAAGTAATACACATTAATGTAGCCTATATTTACGACCATTAATCTGTGTTATCATAGTTCAATGCCTTCAAAAGGGAAGCCGTCAATTGTCGTATTTCCATCAATATAATCAAACTTCCCTCTGTGGTCTAACAGACAGCTTCATGCTTCTCATTTCACTAATTTTTAATCGAGACTTCCGGTATTTGATCTTTAGATCATTCCTACTTTAATTAGTCCCATCTCTAAGATCCGCTGCTGGCTTATCATCACAGTGCGAGTAAGATGGCAGGAAGTCGAAAAAGTCCCATATTATATTCAAGTTTATTTGTATATATAATAAAAAGTACTTTTAAATTTAAAAAAATAATTAAAGCTATATTTTCATTCCTGCTCAGTAAGATGTGAATAGGTGACTGCATTTTTGATTCTAACCCGAATCTCCTGATGTCTGACCATTTGCTTATAGACATTTGCATCAATGTGGCCACGATCCTTCCACGGAACATTTGGCGCTGTTCTGGTTTCCCATTACTTTTCTCTTTAATATTGAGGGTGTTCTAGGGAGTATGGAGATGACCACTGAGGATGTGCAATAACCCCTTAGCACCTCATTAATACGTCCTAGTTGTTGATTAAAATAGTTTTGAATCTGTATTGAGAGAGTCAGCCTTATTATGAAGGAAAATGTAAGCATTTTAGCTATTTTCGAAACTACATAACTTTTGTGAATACGTGCTGTCTACTACAATCACCACAATGTCACAGTTATCAGATAAATTATGCACACACACAAGTAAACGGGGCTAAATTATCACTATGTGCAAGTCATCAATTGCAACAACAACAACAATAAAAACAGTGAATACAAGCATACTGGAAATTAATTAACTTTTGTTGTTGGTTAATTTGAAGGGCTTGGATATCGTCGATATTCAGTCCCGTACTTGGGTGTGTATAGAATTCGTCCGGTAACCTATGTTATTGTGATGGCTGCATTAACGTATTTGTAATTCAGGTGAGGATTGGGAAGGAAACGGCCGTGGCCTTAAGTTAGGATCCATCCCGATATTTGTCTCGAGTAGAAGTGGGAAACCATGGAAGACCACTTCCAGGATGGCTGAGGTGAGAATCGAACCCATGTCTTCTTAGCTTTTCCTCACGAGACTGAGTGCACCCCGTTCCAGCCCTCAGACCAGAATTAAATTTCTTGGCAGAACCGGGAATCGAACCGGACTTCCAAAATGACAACCTAGCCGCTACACCACTAGGTGGTACTAATTTACTTTTTATGTGACCAGTGAGTACATAACAAGCCGGCCCCGTGGTGTTGCGGTAGCGCGCCTGCCTCTCACCCGGAGGGGGCCTCCGGGGTTCGATTCCCGGCTCCATCAGGGATTTTAGAAACTGACGTGTCTGACGGTGAGGCAGCGCCCCGGTCACGAAAACCAAGATTAACGCCGAGGGGACCTGACGCGCTGACCACGCGTCACCCCAATATCTAAAGGCCAAATGGCTGGGCAGCGGTCACTTGGTAGGTCTAGGCCCTCATGGGCTGTACTGCCAGGGGGAGTACGTAAAAGGTCGAAGTTTTTCCGAAGGAATCATTCGAGTTGTGCTAGGAATATTGTAAAAGTTAAAGTGGCTTGGTAAGCCTGTATTTAGAAGCGTAACAATGTTTACGGTGTAATATACACAGCCATGCCCCCTTCTTTCCGGCACGCTTATTGTCTTCGCCTCGCGCGCGCAAAGAGCGTGACGATAATCACATTACAGAAGGCCGTGGGAGAGGAGACGATGGCTGCAAATTTCTGTCGACACACACACATACACACGCGGCGTTGATCGCACAAGCGGAACATTTCCAATCATTATACATCCGTTTGTTGGCGTGCCTGCAGCAATTAGAACGCGCACCTTGCACACCATGTGAGATTGTATGGTCAGCTCCCCCAACCCCTCCTCGATCTGTTAACCCACCTCGATTCCCGCCTCTGCCAAGAAATTTAATTCTGATCTGAGGGCTGGAACGGAGGACTCTAGCCTTGTGAGGAAACACAGAAAAAAGATGGATCCGATTCCCACATCAGCCACCTTCGTGGAGGTTTATCATGGTTTCCCACTTGTACTCCAGGCAAAAGACGGAAACTTACCTGACTTTAGGCCACGGCAGATTCCTACCTTAATCCTAACTCAATTGCTAATACAGACACTAGTATAGACATCACAGTGACGCCGATTATCAAACGAATTCTACACACACCCAAAGTACTCGGGGATACATACACACGATGTCGTAAAGCTTCTAAAGAATCAACAACAACAACAACGATCTGTCTGGCTGAGATGCACCAGCTTGATCGGAAACCTAGCTCTTTCTCCACCTTGTTTTAGCCATCTCTACAGGCCTTTCTAGTGGTGTAATGGTTAGCATACTTTGGCTGTCATCTTTATGGTCTTGGGTTCTATTCCTGGTTCTGTCAAGAAATTTGATTCTGCTCTGAGGGGTTGAAACGGAGGTCACTCAGCTTCGAAACGCATAACTGCGTAGAGGTTAGTTCGATTCTCAACTCAGTCATCCTAGAAGTGTTTTTCAGTAGTTTCCCGCTTATATTCCAGGCAAATGCCGGGATGGTTCGTAAGTTAAGGCCACCACCAACTCGTTCCCTATTACAAACCTCACAATAACACTGGTTATGACCGAGTTGTGCACACACACACCCAAGTACACGGAGAAGAAATGACAACGACGTCCAAACCCTTTAATGAAACAACAAGACCCATGCAGATATGAGAAGTAGTTGTTGTGTGCTGTTTTAGTGGCTTGGGATATCTTGGTCATCAGCCCCGTGTAGTTGGGACGATGTTGAACGTTTATGATAACCTGTCCTTCTGTGATGTGTGTAGTAATGTGTAGTACTAGCACCTCGGGAGCTGGTATTAGATACTATCATGGCATTTGCCTAAAGGAAGCGTAGAAAATTAAAACGTGGGAGAACAACAATCAGGAAATCCTATGTCAGCACCAGGATTCGAACCACCTATCTCCGGACATGCTGCAGCTCCCCATCGCGGTCATGATGCGTGATCTACGCCGCTGTGTGTATCATTTAGGAACTACTCGCAGATTTATCCGCTGTCTGCACTGCCTCGAAGCTTATATCTGACAGGCGTTGAATTATAAAGATAAACAGTAGCGTTCAGGGCCTTCCCTGTAGAACGGAGCCTCGCAGACCACGTGTGACGGCCGTGTGTGTAGCCGTCTGTCGAGCAAGGCACTGTCCCTAGCAGCAGCGTAGTGCCCAACTAGTTTAACAAATTTACACTTTTAGCGTAAGGTATTTAATAATCATCATTACTGACATGAATTTCAGAGTAGTTGCTGGAAATGCTGTTCTTCATTTTCTAAACACTCATTGCACCAACTTAGGAAATTTTGGTACACTCGCTGGAATTCATCCTCACTGATATTTCGTATCAGTGCAGTTATTTCGTTCTCGCGAGCCTCCAGAGTACGCGGATTGTTTCTGTATACATTTTGTTTGAGAATCCCCCACAAGTAAAAATCGCACAGCGCTTAAACATACGAACACATTCGCTGGAAAACTACTTCTTGAGAATGTACGTTTCTACTAGGAAAATTCGATGTTTTGTTACATACCTAACCATGTTCAAGGGATTCTAAAGAGCCTACAGTACTTCACCACAAGTCATAATTATCTCAACTTACATATCTTGCCAGCTCCATATTTAATAAATGCTTCCCGTCCTGCTCTTGTGTTATCGGCAAATGCTAGTCATCTGGCGCTGACTAATAACTCTCCATCCACCTCACGGCCCGTCAAAGTTGTATAGGGAAGGCTCTCACAGTAATTCATAATATCCCCGCTGTTTTCCACACTTCTTCTAGGTAAATGCCGGGATAGTCCCGAGGCACCTACCCCATACCCAATCCTAAAATTTACAGGTACACACATTACTACAGTGATCACATAAATACAGATTATCATACAAATTCAACACTCTCCCAACCACACGAGGATTATTACCAAGATATCCCAAGGCCCCTAAATGAAGCCTCTTGCCCTACAGTGGCTGTCTCTGTATTGATGTCCACTTCTCTACACGTCTCACTATCACTTTCATCACTTCCTTTTCTTGTTTGGAATCATCTTTTATTTCTGAGAATACGATTCATCATTGGAATCTTCCGTCTCATCAAATTACTTCATGGATTTATGCCATCGCCATCTGTGCAGTCTTTATCGTCAAACAATCGCGAAGTTTCACGAAACTGCGTAATAGGAAGCCTATAAAGTCAGAGTGATTTCTTTTCTGCTTTATTTGAAGTCCTCCCTGCCTGACTGGTTCTTTTATTTACAACTCTTTTGATTCTTAGCTTGGCCTTGATTCAAGTCTGCATTCGTCTTGACCTTAAGTTAATAGAGTATGAGAGCTAATGCGAATTTAATTTATGTCATGATCGTAATCGTGAATGCATCCAGTCGTAGGATAGTTTATTTTATTAGAAAAGTCTCGATTTCCATTAATTTCAGCTTTAAATATTTTCATCAAAATGGGCTCCGCCCACTTCTGAGCTAACCAAGTTATCGGTAACTTTGATCTAAAATCTGACAATTCGTACAGATATACAGTTTTCATTAATGATGAATTCGCGAAATAGGTTTTATTGTTTATACAGCTAGAACTTCACACAGAATTTTAACTGACTGAAATGCACCAGCTTAATCGGTAACCTAGCTTTCTCCACCTTGATTTAGCCACCTAAACAGACACTTCCAGTGGCAGATGACCTCGCTTTTCCGTCTCTTAAAACAACAACAACAATCACCATAATCATCATCAATTATACAATATCCACGAATTTGTTACATTTTCACACATGCTTGCCACGGTGGGTGAGTGATTATAGTGTCGGACTACCAACCCCAAGATTGCAGGTTCGCCCCTGGCCATGGTAAGTGATTTTTGAAGGCGGAAATATCACGATACTCATGTCATACGTTGTTGGCATGTTAAAGAACCCATTTGAATTCAGTAGGCCGTGTTCAATGGCAAAATTAATATCGGGATTTTCCGCCTACACAAAGTTCCTCCATTCTCTACTTGAAAGCGCTGTAGTGTCAAGGAGTTTAGATATCTAACCTCCTTGACTTTCATAGCGTTCAAACGAACGACGAAATTCGACATGCAAGCTGCCCTATGGGAGTCAATTAACAAAGCTTGCACCAGGCACCCGAGGCCATACGATAAATTTTTTTTTAAAAAAAATCACACAAAAAAAAAGGTTTTGCATCACCTGTGTATGCCATTAACACATTCCCCCTCGACCTATGTTGACATGATTCCAAACACCATGTCCTTTGAACTGTCTAAACAGGTTTAAACATAAAATGCGTGTATGTTAACCATGTTTGATTGATAACAGTTTTAATCGTATTGACTAATGGTAAAATATATGTATTAGGTAATCCGCCTTGTCAATACTGTGAAATGATGTTTAATAATATTTTCAACGTACATGCTTCGATATAACAATATATCTTCTTCAGCGTTAATAGTTTAATAGTTTAACATTAATAATATAAAATGAGAAGCCTCCGTGGCTTAGGCGGCAGCACGCCGGCCTCTCACCGCTGGGTCCGTGGTTCAAATCCCGGTCACTCCATGTGAGATCTGTGCTGGACAAAACGCAGGCAGACAGGTTTTTCTCCGGGTACTCCGGTTTTCCCTGTCACAATTTCATTCCAGCAACACTCTCCACTATCATTTCATTTCATCTGTAATTCATTTAATCCTTGCCCCAGAGGAGTGCGTCAGGCTTCGGCAGCCGGCACAGTTCATATCCTCGCCGCTAGATGGGGGCTTCATTCATTCCATTCCTGACCCGGTCGGAGACTGGAAGCAGGCTGTGGATTTTCATTTTCAATATAAAATGAAATGGTTATCGTTATAAATTTGAATAAACATTAAATTAGAAATTCACATAAAATGAAATGTTTAAACGTTTGAAAGCTATTGCTATGGAGTAGCGATTGATTTTCTGGCGAAATGTAAAAACAATGATATAAGAAACTTGAGAATTCTACCTTATGAAACTGTCCAAGTAATTAGCCAGCTAAAAAGGACTGTGACTTGGGCAGTTTTCATAGGTTAGAATTCTAAATTTAACTATATCATTTTTTACATTTAACCAGAATCATTCGCAACTTCATTTTAGTAACAACATCTTTCTAGTGTTTACAAATTTAATTTTTATGTAAATTTTTTATTTTATTTTAATTGAAATTTGTAAGGATATCCATTTTATTTATATTATTAACATTAGACTATTAACGCTGTTATATCGAAGCATGCACTTTTAAAATATTATTGAACATCATATCATAGTATTGACAAGGCGGATAGTACATATTATATTTTATGTGTAAACATGTCAACAAACCCGCGGATAGCCCCAGGTATTGCAAGGATACCCATTTTAATTGCATATTTAATCACAATCACATAATCATACTAAGCAAATAAACTTGAAGGCCAATCACCACTTTCAGCATATCATTCAACAAAACATTGACCCCTAGTTGTGCTAGTTTAATCACTAGTAAGCGGCTTCGGTGGCGTAGTTGGTAGTATGCTGAGTTTTTATGCCCAAGATCGCGGGTTCAAACCCGGCCGAAGCCGTCGGATTTTTTAAGAGCGTTAAAAATCCCTCAGTATGCCTTCCTTCGGAGGGGAAGTAAAGCCAGCGGTCCCATGTTATAGATTTATGGCATGTTAAAAAACCTTCCACTAATTACACCTGTGCGAAGCTAAATTATAATATAGGTTAAACATTGGACAAACGCTCTTAGGTTCCAACGTTCGTCGCCAGGAGCCGACTGCGGTGGCATCTGGTAATCAAGTTCTGAACTAGGAGTCGTTGATGGTGGCGTTTGGCGGCGAAAGTAGGAACTACTTGAAAAAATTCAATGTCTGCACTCCTCACTTCAATTGAAAACGGATAACACACACTAATGCAGCCATCACAATTAACACAGGTTATCGGACAGATTCTACAGCACACCTAAAGTACACGGGGCTACATGACCGCGTTGTCGCAGCCTCTAAACTGAGGAACCAACAACCATTAATCACTAATGCAACTAATTTTGTATATATATATTGGAAATATTATAACCCATAGTCTACTTATACATACTCCTAATAGCCTGAGTGTAAAGGATCTGATGATGATCGCCTGGCGATCGAAACTGGTCACCCAAGTGTAGCCTATTTTATTAATCTCATGTACTGGTACTTATTTTCTGGATTGACTGACTGAAAATCATTATAGTTCAATCCCTAAGGCAACACTGAAAAATGGCTTCCAACACGCGCTGGGTGGATTAACGTAAAATTTGGTGTCTTTTTTTTTTTTTTTTTTTTACTCGACTTGGTTTTCGAAATTTGACGTCTGACTTGTGACGTTCCCTCGTAAGCGGTAGAGGAAAGGTAGTTTCTTGTTCTCAGTAAGCTATCATCGTCTGTGTTATTCATTCGCCGTCTTCATGGTGCGTCACGATAAGAAACAGAGTCGCTACTATTGATTAACTGAACCGAGACGAAATGGACTTCCTTCGCAAGCAGCAACAGCTGACCTGCGTACTGCATTGAGGCCTTCTGAAGTACACTGCTGCGCGAACAGTAGATAAAACACAAGGTTAAATGCTATTTAAATTGTTGTTAATAATTCATTTGGACATCGTGGTCATCGGCCCTGTTTACTTCTGTGTGCATCTCCTGATAACCTGTGATATCTGGTGGAGGAGGCGGGAGCAGGAGGAGGAGGAGGTGGCGGTGGTGTTGTTTCACTCGTCAAGCGAGCATCATCAGATCATCAGATTCAAATATGCAAGACAAATAACTCTACAAAAACACTACCAAACCTACATAGACACATACAGACAGTCTCTGCCGTTAGTTTTCTTCTTTTTCAATAGTGCTTAACAATATATGGACTATAAATCTTAATCACATGTATCCCCCCCCACATATTCCAGTTATTGGAGTGATTTTTGTGTTGACCGATTGAAAGCTACAATATTAATTGTTAATATGGCAACACTGAACAATGACTTAAAAGCTATATTTTTTAATGGCTAAGCAATAAAAATCCAGCAATTCTTCAAGGTTTTTGTCGTGTCTTTCGAGGGGTTTCGCATATATACACCAAGTCAGGATCATCAGCGGACTGTTGGTGCACCCTGCCAGGACCACATCTGGGGTAGGGAAACTTCCACTACGTCCCATAACTTATATAGAATGTAAAGTGCATCGCACTTGTTTTCTGTGGGGACAGAGAGCTCCCACAAAATTATCTCGTCCATTTAGTGCAAGCGTTCTCTTCCTGGTGTTTTATAAAATGAAATTTTGTCATACGAGCCAAAAAGTGCTCGAGAGCCCAACCTCCCCTCAAGTTACTCACTCATATTCTGTTGCACGAACCGGAATAACAGTGTTTTCATTACAAGTTTTGGCAGACAGAAATGTTATTATTTTGTGAAATAGTATTTTTAATCTACAGTAAAAGCAAGTTGTTCAGCAAAGAATATATAGCTTTCTTTCTCCTAAATGTATGGGTGTACTTAAAACTCTTTGTCCTTATCAAGGAGTAGACTATAATTGAATGTTTAAAGCAACCAGGAGGGATGCGATCCATCTGGCAGTACTTAAAGGTAATCGGAGTGTGGCCATGGCTAGAAGTTGAACTTCAGTATTAGAAAATTGGAATACTTCAGGAGGCCAGGGATGTGCAAAGTGGAATGTTTGGAACAATTATTCACGTCACCCGCAAGAGGACAGCACCGTACAGAGACATTGAGAAGCTATGGATGATTAAGTGTATCATGTTTTTCTATTCTCCTTTTTAAGTGTATCATGTTTTTCTATTCTCCTTTGTATTTTACCTTCTGTTTATGTGCAATGCTGGGGCTGTGATTATTATCAAACGAGTGTATATATTAGCCTCTCCTTTGAGCTAAATAGCATTTTATTTAGTATCTGTGGAGAGAGCTCGTCCACATCATTTGTAAAAGAATTCAAGTAAATGAAACAGCTAATTTTAGTAGGTTTCGAGCCCCAGTCGACCGCATGAGAGGCTAATACGCTAGCACTGAGCCAAACATGTCCATAACATCTCAGTGTTATTAATCGACTTAGATAGGTGTTAGCAAATAATGTCTCGAAATAAACGATTTCTTCACTGCAGTACATCTTCATTATACGTAATTCCAATCAAAGTTTATATTATTTCTATCAGTAGGCTATATCGGATGCAACATATTCCAACTAGTGAAATATAGGACAGGCACAGGAGGTCAACTGCCACCTTTTCATGTGACAGAGACGGCTCTATTAAGCACTGATAAAGTGTAATATTATAATTTCAAATTATAATTAACAACGGGTCACGTCCTTTAGGACAGCTTAAACCACCCTTGGCTCAATAATAGGAATTGGCGTGTCCTAAGTTGTGAATTATAATGGTTGCATAATTTACAATGCTGCCATCTTTAAATTGTACAGCTGATGACCTTCTAGTTTGGGCACAGGACGCGTCCCATATAAAGGTATATTTTTTACCAAATTTGGTAAAAATCCGATGATTAGTTTAGTCGTGATTTGATCTTAACTTTTGAACATTGGTTGGCCGCCATTAAGTTTTGGCTAAGATGGCTGCGATATAAAACATGACACTGAGGTGCATTTTGCTAGTGATACCTCTGTACCAAATTCAGTTCAATTCGGTTTCGTCGTGTTTGAATTGATAGGGGGGGGGGGGGGGCGGCAGACATACACACACACTCTCACGCACACAGACACACATTTTTGTGACCCTGTGTAGATCTCACAAGTTCTCTTTCATTTTTTGCAAAAATCGAAAGTAGGCTAATAATTGAGCATCCCTGTTTTTTGAGCAACATGATAGATACTGACTCGTCTCGACTGTCCACATGTAAATGTATCTTACCTGCATGAGTCATGCAAGCAGTTGCAGTATGCCTGGTGAGCGATGAATACCTACGCTAACTATTTCAGCACTTCTGCGGGAGAGAGAGATAGGGAATGGAAAGCTAGGCGCATGCTTGTCGCATCATTATTATTACTATTATTATTATTAATATTATTTATTTAAGTTGTTTATATCCATAGGATCACAAAATAGTACATTATGCAACAAGCCTTTAATGGCAATAATTAAGATACGAATATAATTTCCATTATAGGTGAGTTGCATACGAGTGTTTATGTTCGACGATAATTGTAACTTTATTTTTTAATGTTCGAACATAAATATTACTGAACAGAGCTCATGCGACGCAGAGGATCCCATGTATTCGACTATGGCCTCCTCGAATGCTCCACTAAGACACTAGCCACGCAGTGAAATCTTAAAATAGGAGGCCGTGGAAGTCAGCGACAGTTTGATTTTGCGTAGGTGCGATGCTATCCTTACCTAATTGGCCAAACAGCTGTATCGTAATGAAAATCTTGAGCTCTGATTGGTGGAGAACCTGTATCAAAATGAAACTTGAACTGCAGTATAATGAGCCTCATTAAGATGCAGTTTTCTAGCATATAATATTTATATTTCGGCAGGGTCGAACATAAAACTAATAAGATCTGCTGCTGTTATTTTTATTGTTCTTCCAATACTCCTTCATCGTTTCGTTATATTGAACCCGACGTTCCTCCATCCATAATTTTTCCGATCTCTTTGGTCGATTTTCAGGTGTAAGTTCCCAACTGTGGATCTTATATCTGAGTGTCATTCGATCCTCGATATCTATTTGCGGCCTCGGTGGCGTAGTTGGTAGCATGCTGAACTGCTGTGCCCAAGATAGCTGGTTCAATCCCGGCTGAAGTCGTCGGATTTTTAAGAGCGATAAAATCCTTCAGTATGCCTTCCTTCGGAGGGGAAGTAAAGCCGGCGGTCCTATGTCATAGATTTATGGCATGTAAAAGATCCTTCCACAGACTAAACTTGTGTGAAGCTAAATTGTTAGGTTAGATTTCGTTGGAACGCTCTATCAAAGTTCCAACGTTTACCACTAGGTATCATTGACATCTGGAACTACTTGAAATTGAACGGAACTTGTAGCTCACCCTAAGGGTGTGCGCTTGAAGCAGTTAGAGCCTCTGGTGAGCCGAACATGTCCTCGGACGCTCCCGGCACTAAAAGCCATACGATAAATAAATAAGTGTGATATTGGCAGTTCTGAGATCAATTTGGACCGGTGTTACCCAGACTGTGGTCACTTTAAGTTTCCTTAAGTATGTCAGAATTCTCTTTTTAAATCGGTCGTCATTCAGTCTCATGATGTGGCCGTAAAATCTCAGTCGTCGTTTGCGGAAATATGTCTCGATATTGGAGTATCTCTCTGTGATTCTGTATGAGATTATTATTATCAATATTATTTTTATTATTATTATTATTCTTTCTTCGGAAGCCTCCGTGGCTCAGGCGGCAGCACGCCGGCCTCTCACCGCTGGGTCCGTGGTTCAAATCCCGGTCACTCCATGTGAGATCTGTGCTGGACAAAACGGAGGCAGACAGGTTTTTCTCCGGGTACTCCGGTTTTCCCTGTCACAATTTCATTCCAGCAACACTCTCCACTATCATTTCATTTCATCTCTCATTCATTTAATCATTGCCCCAGAGGAGTGCGTCAGGCCTCGGCAGCCGGCACGTTCATATCCTCGCCGCTAGATGGGGCTTCATTCATTCCATTCCTGACCCGGTCGGAGACTGGAAGCAGGCTGTGGATTTTCATTTCATTATTCTTTCTTCGATTCGACCAACTAGGGACCACGTCAGTTCAACTGTCTCTTCTTCCGAGCTCTAACTACCGCCCAGTGTTCCCACATTCGTCTCTGGTGTTGTTCTTTTCTCTCTTGGGACCACGCCTTCCCATTATTCAGCTTAGGTTTTTCCCGGAAACATTTGTGCGTACGTAGCTTTTCCTGAAGTGGAACACGATCCTGGATATCTTTAGGGGAAATTTCCATTTCACGTAGATCTTTCTCAACTTCCGTAAACCATGCCCCTTTGGTTTTCTTATCTTGAAAGTACGTCAATATCCGTTTTGATATCCTGTCTGGGCTCATTCGTGTCACGTGGTTATAAAAGGCAATCCTTATTTTTCGAATCGTGTCACTGATCTTCTCCACGTGCTTGTACAATTCGTGGTTGTGACGCCTTCTGTACTCGCTGTTTTCTTTGTTGGGACCCAAAATTGTCCTTTCTTTAGCCTCTAGTTCTTCCATTAGACCTTTCTTGTTCATTATTAGAGTCTCAGCCGCATACAGAGCCTCTGGTCGAATAATAGTGCAGTAATGTCTAATTTTGGCGTTTAAGGATATCGATCTCTTATTGTAGATGTATTTAGTCAGGTTGTATGCCATTTCCATTTTATTAATGCGTGACATGAAGGCTTCCTTCTCTGATAGGTTAGGCTCTATCTATTCACCGAGGTATTTAAACTTTTCTGCCTTCAGAACTTTAATGGTGCTCGGGTACATTGTATGGCTTGAGGAAGGTGCTTAAGAGTCTCAATACGGTCGAGAATGCCTAATTTAGACGTACCAAAAGATTGCATATTGGCTTTTACAGCCTGACTAGGTGAACGTAGATAAAACCCAGCAAAATACACGCAAAACCTAGAAGAATTGCTAGATATTTAATGTTAAGTTTACTCTTAGACCTAACCCCTTAGAAACGATGTTCATGCACATTGCTACACACCGATATGAAATACACGGGTCATTGTGATGAATAATGTGGTGCTTTAAATCGGATACCACATTCTCATTCAATTGTTTTGTCAGAGAAAATTAGACCTGATTCTCCTCTGTTACATCAAAATATACGGTGGTTCTAGCTTTCAAAACCAAACAGAGGTCGATCGCTCGCTGCGGAGTGACGCAGGCACTATATCTTGAGGATACTTGTCGGCCATTGCCCTCGTCATACCTGAATTATAAAGGACATCCTGGCAGACATATATCATAAGGAGATATGGTGGAGTTGGAGAAGAGATAAATTAAATTACTTTATAACCTGCGGCCAATTTGTCAACGAAGAAAACGGAGGGGAGGTTCTACTTAATTTATGTGATATCATATAACTCGTGCGCTCTACTCGCTTCATATTTACCTTGCTACCGAAATGGATATATCAGTATCGAGAAAAGAACTAGATATCTTGTAGTCTTTAGGTTTATGGCCGTGTGAATTTACTCAATGTACTGTACAAAAGAACAATGATCATTATCTAGTATAACCAAAATAATTTCTGACTTTTAGACACAGCTTTCAACTGAATTGATGAAATCCAATTACTATTAATAACGGTACTTAGAGAAACAGCTTCATTCAAAAATAACAATTCTCTATTTAATATAAAACAAAGTCCCCGTTTCTTGGATGTAACGGGTAATCTCAAGAACCAATAGATGGATTTTGATGCGTTTTCACCATTCTGTAAAGGATTTCTTGATGAAGGTTTCTGTATAGCAACATTCGTTTATGACCAAAGGAAGACGAGCAATAACGATTTCAGTAAATCGAGTCAAAGAAAAACCTGCCGTCCGTGCGCCTTTTAAGTTTACGCTGGATAAACCGTTAAACATATCTGTTTACTATGAGTATAAAAACTGTTCATCATGAAAAGTTCTACAAAAATTTCCTCGACGGCATATCTCTATCTTTAATACATCGCCCACTATAAGTGTTTATACGTTTTCATTCCTTCCAACAATTTCCGTTCAGTGGAAATTTGAATTAATAGCTTTGGAGAGAGTTTACGAGCTAATGAGCGAGCCTATCTCCCCAGCTTTTGTCATCATCAATCTGTCGTGTCGTGTCGAGTTAAGACTTCAGAGGAGAGTATATGTGTTTGTAGTTTCGATGTTCATCTAGGCTTCTCTGCATTGCGTCTGGGATCTGCCGACCGTGCGCCTTTTAAGCTTACGCTGGGTAAACCATTAAGGATACCGGGCGAGAGCCCGAGCGGGTCGCTAATAACCAGTAAAATGTAAATAAGTACAAGTTAGACCCCCTTTTCACCATTTTTCCTCCCGACATCTTGACATTTCTTACGCTGTCTGTTTATCGTGTGTGGTTTTCTTTCAGTGATTTACTCCACCCCCTCTGCCTATATACTGGTTGGTTGGTTCTTAAGTTTAGGGGCTGCGACAACGCGGTCATATAGCCCGTGTACTTTGGGTGTGTGTAGAATCTGTCTGATAACCGGTGTTAATTGTGATGACTGTATTAGTGAGTGTTATCTGTTTTAGGTAGATTTCATTAGAAAGCTAACTATTGCAATGGGTACCATGTTTCGACTTCCAGAAAATTTCGACATATCTTCGCGTTTCACATCCCCCAGACCCCAAAACCACCGTCAGTTCAAAAGTTTATATATAATTTATGTATATATGTATCTATCTATATATATATATATATATATATATATATATATATATATATATATATATATATATATATATATCAGTTTCTTGTGGACACGATAACTGCCGTAATTTTGCACCAATCACTTTGAATTTTTTACATAACATGTATCCCTATTAAAATCTCGGTCGAGTTCGTTAATGGGCAACATCGGTCGAAGGGGGTGAAAATGGGGGGCTTTTTTTCGAAAAAGTGAAATTTCGCTATAACTCTCTTAATACGTGAAATATCGAATCCATTCAAAGTTCATAATATGTGTCGGATAAGTGCCAAAAATTTATGTCAAATAAGTTTTTTGATAGCACCAACCATTGACCAAAGGGGTGGAAAAAAGTGGGTTTTTCGGGAAACATTAATCATATCTCTCTTAATAGGCACAATATCAAAACCGTACAAAATGGACAATATTCCTCCAATAATTACCTAAAACTTTTGTCTGAAAGAATTTTCGATATGACCCACCATTACGCCACGGAGTGAGCAAAATGATTTAAATTATAAGAAAATTCCAAGTGCCAAGAGTGGTTGCCATGACAACTTTACTTTTAATTGATACGGATTGAGCTATCAGCAGTTGCTATGACAACGCCACTGCACGAGATCACATTCTGTTTTCATATGTCTGTGGGAAGCGACTTCGGTACCGGAACTGGTAGCACGCTGAACTTCTATGCCCAAGGTCGCGGGTTCAAACCCGGCTGAAGTCGTCGGATTTACTAAGAGCGCCAAAAAACCCTGAGTATGCTTTCCTTCGGAGGGGAAGTTCCAACGTTCGTTGCGAGTTGATGGTTCCGGTGGCATCTAGTGGCCAAGTTCACAGCTAGGTGTCGTTGATGGTAGTATTTTAAATTATGTAGCCTATTTTAGGTAGATTTCATCAGAAAGCTAACTATTGCAATGGGTGCCATGTTTCGACTTCCGGAAAATTTCGACATATCTTCGCGTTTCACATCCCCCGGACCCCAAACCACCGTCAGTTGAAAAGTTTATATATATGTGTGTGTATATATATGCATATATATCAGTTTCTTGTGGACACGATAACTGCCGTAATTTTGCACCAATCACTTTAATGTTTTACATAATATGTAACCCCTTAAAAAATCGGTCGAGTTCGTTAATGGGCAAAATCGGTTAAAAGGGGGGGGGGGGGAAATGGGGGGGGGGCTTTTTTTTTTCGAAAAAGTGAAATGTCGCTATAACTCTCTTAATACGTGAAATATCGAATCAATTCAAAGTTCATAATATTTGTCGGATAAGTGCCAAAAATTTATGTCAAATAGGTTTTTTGATAGCACCAACCATTGACCAAAGGGGTGGAAAAAAGTGTTTTTTTCGGGAAACATTAATCATATCTCTCTTAATAGGCGCAATATCAAACCCGTACATAATGGAAAATATTCCCCTAATAATTACCTAAAACTTTGTCTGAAAGAATTTTTGATCTGACCTACCATTACGCCAAGGGAAGAGAAAAATGATTTCGGAATTAAAGAACATGCCAAGTGCCATCAGAGGTTACCGTGACAACGCTTCTAAATTGATGAGGGATGAGCTATCAGAGGTTGCCAAGACAACGCCATTGCACGAGATCACATTCATTTTTCCATCTGACTGTGGGAAGCGGCTAACTGGTAGCATGCTGAACTTTATATGCCCAAGGTCGCTGGTTCAAAGCCGGCCAAGGTCGTCGGATTTTCTAAGAGCGCTAAAAAACCCTCAGCATGCTTTCCTTTGGAGAAGAAGTTCCAACGTTCGTTGCAAGTTGCTGGTTGCGGTGGCATCTAGTAGCCAAGTTCACAGCTAGGTGTCGTTCACGTTAGGATATGGTACAAAATTAGGAACTACTACTTAAAATTGACCGTCTGCAGACCCTACCTGAATTACAGACTAAAACAGTCATCACAATTAACACCGTTTATCAGATTCTACACACCCGGGGTTACATGACCACGTTGTCGCAGCCCCTAAACTGAGGAACCAACAAAAATCTCTGCGGGAGATAAAATTTTGCGAGAAGAAGTAACAGACTGTCTGATAGTTACACATCAGTTCCAAACCTTGCATAAGGACAGTGTGATCAGAAGTATAAAAATGAACCCCGAATGACAAGAAGGTTACCATCCCCATAAGACAATAAAATGATAAAAATATGCATACAAAAACGAAAAAAAGTTGATTTTTAACCTCCAAATGTAAAATACTTTCTTGCAATCAATGAGGTCTGATCCTCCTACGAAAACCTGCATATTTTGCCTATTATAGCCAATCCCCTAGTTTGCCCGGTGAAATCTACCTCCGCCTTCCGGCGTGCCGAGAGGATTTTTTTAATTTAAGTACTTCAACTTAGAATTTTTCAAATAGTTCCTACTTTTGCCGCCAATCGCCACCGTCAACGACTACTAGGCCAAGTTCAGAACTTAGCTACTAGACGCCACCGCAGTCGGCTCTTGGCAACGAACGTAGAAACCTAAGAGCGTTGTTTACATTCTTAACCTATCCAATTTAGCTTCACACAGGTGCAATTAGTGGAACGTTCTTTAACATGCCATAAATCTATGACATGGGACCGCCGTCTTTACTTCCCCTCCGAAGGAAGGCATACTGAGGGATTTTTAACGCTCTTAAAAAATCCGACGGCTTCGGCCGGGTTTGAACCCGCTATCTTGGTCATAGAAGCTCAGCATGCTACCGACTACGCCACTGCCTATATACTCATACATGTGCTATTGTTGCGTAGTGGCTAGCAATCTTCGCTATCATCGCGGAGGCTCGGGTTTGATCCACGGCTCTGCCATGGAATTTAGTTCTGGTGTGAGGGCTGGAACGTGGTACATTCAGCCTCGTGAGGCAAAACTGAGAAGAGGCAGGTTTGATTCCTATCTCAACCATCCTGAAAGTGTTTTTCTGTGGTTTCTCACCTTCTACTCCATGCTGGGATGGTACCCAACGTAAGACTACAGCCGCTTACCAAATTCTACCTCAATTACAAAATAATACATACTTTAGTATAGCCATCACAGTGACACAGGTTATCAGACAACTCCTACACACACACCGACGTGCACGGGGCTACATGAGGTCTACTCCTCGAAGAATGAGGGTTCAGGAAAGATGAGTCAAGGGCCAAATAAGTTGGGAAATTGAATGCCTCCGTAGGCCTCAGGTACCCTACTACTGTCGGTGTCAGAAGAGAACAAGAGTTGACCAAGGGAGGTCGACAGAAAGGAGCCCGGCATAAGTAAGTGAAAGCTATGCCGACACACGTCCCACTAGTTGTGAGCCCCTGGTGAATTGGGAATGGAGGTGGTGTTGCACCCTATTAGAGTGATGTTAGCTTGCCACGGTGGGTGAGTGGTTAACGTGTCGGTCTGTTATCCCCAAGCTTGCAGGTTCGCTCCTGGCCATGGTAAGTGATTTTTTTAAAGGCGGCAACAATTTACGACACGCATGTCATACGATGTTGGCATGCCAAAGAACCCATTAAATTCAGTAGGCCGTGTTCATAATGGCAAAATCAATATTGGAAGTTTCCGCCAACAAAAAGTTCCTCATTTCTCTACTAGAAAGCGCTGTAGTTTTCTAGGAGCTTAGATATCTAACCTCCTTGACTTTCATGGTGCTTAAAGGAACAACGAAATTCGACATGTAAGCTAACGTCTGAGTGTCAAATAACAAAGCTTGCACCCGACACCCGAGGCCATACGATATTATTATTATTATTATTATTATTATTATTGTTATTTTTTAAATTTGAATGTTCATGTTTGTTTTGATAATTTATATTTTAATATTATTTTCATTATTTCAATCTTAAGATTGTAAAGTTATTAAAATTGTAATTTTATAAGCATATTTATTACTAATTTATTCATGCATATTTATTTTAAAATCTAATTTTTATTGTATTTTATCCTTTACTTTTCAATTTTGATTGTTTTTTTTTAATATCAACCACCTTAGATCAAGGAGATAACGAAATATAGGCCTACTGTACTTGGGTTCAGAAATATTAACACTTCTAAAATGATGAAAATAAATAAATAATGTAAAACAAAAATACTGGAATGCTGCCGAAATAAATCAGAAACCTCTTTGGAGATCAAATTGGCAGGTGAAAAGCTGAAGGAAGTAGGAGACTTCTGTTACTTAGGAAGCAGAATAACCAGTGATGGACGAAGCAAAGAGGATATTAAAAGTAGGTTGGCTCAGGCAAAGAAAGCATTTCTACAAAAAAAGGAATCTGCTGACATCGAATATAGATTTAGGTATTAGGAAGTAATTTTTTAAAGCCTTTGTCTGGAGCGTGGCGCTCTATGGAAGTGAAACTTGGTCTATTGGTGCAGCAGAAAAGAGGAGAATTGAAGCATTTGAAATGTGGTGTTACAGGAGAATGATGAAGATCAGATGGGTAGATAGGGTTACAAACAAAGAGGTATTAAGACGAGTGGGAGAGGAGAGATGTTTCTGGCGACTGCTAATGAAGAGAAGAGATAGGTTGGTAGGACACATACTAAGACACCCAGGAATAGCAAGCTTAGTTATGGAAGGAAGGGTCGAGGACAAAAACTGTAGGGGTAGACCAGGGTTAGAATATGTTAAACAGATTGCCTCGGATGTAGGGTGTCGGAGCTATGTAGAGATGAAACGATTAGCTCAGGACAGGGAGGCATGGAAAGCTGCATCAAACCAGTCAAAAGACTGAAGACTCAAACAACAACAAAGAGAATTCAGTTAAATATGGCTGAAAGATACAACATTCAGCAACATTGACAACATAAATTTGGGCAGATGGCCTCGGTGTTCCACTCCTTAAAACAACAATAACAAACGAACTAGCAGTAAAGTTTAACAAAGTTTCTATATATCTCATTTCTTTAATCTCTACATGAAAAATACCTCTTTAAGTTAGTGATTTAAAATCTCGTCTCTTTTACAGGTGAGTAAGCGGATCTACTACCGACTCCTTGGTAGAAGAAGACAGATATCACCTTGCAATGTAAGTTTCATCTACTTACTTAGTCTTTGGCCTCTTCAACAATCGTAGCCCAATCCTGACGATCTTCTGCACGTTTCCTCCATCTTCTTAATCCCATCTTGCGTAAGGCGTCCTCAACGTCATCCAACCATCGTTTCTCTTTCCTTGAATAGGTCGTTTATCATTATCATCAGCCCGGCTAATCTTGTATTTGAGTTTCGTAACAATCTGTTTTTTTTTTTGCGATATGGGGTTGTTTGCCCCTTGATCAACCATGGAGCACCAGGGTATCCCTCTTAGTCTGGCCCATCACCTTTGATTTGTTCGGCATGGGAGGCCCTACATGGAGCTTTCGCCGGCATAGCTCTCAAGCCCCCACGTCACGTCAGGATGAGGATACCATCGTGAGGGAAGTTTTATCTACGTAAATTAATTTACCAAAATCATCCGAATTTAAAGTAAGACCGCTGCATTAAACAATCAGTAGCTGTTGTTGTTTTTGATTCTTTATGGGGTTTTGCAACATCGTGGTCATGTGGCCCCGCGTACTTGAGTGTGTGTATTTGTAATCGAGGTGGATTTTGGGTAGAAAGCGGCCGTGGTCTTACATTAGTGGGAAACCACGATAAACCACTTCAAGGATGGCTGAGATGGGAATCGAACCCGGATCTTAACGATGTCAGTCAAAGTTGATTGCCACTACGCCACGAGATGGGCACCATATTTTTACAAGCTTCAGTGTAATTTCACCGCAAGTTGAATAATGTTGTCACACAAAATATTTACCCTGTGTGCCCTGTGTCTGTGCTTACGTGGTTTACGTTTGTACTTCACCTACCGTGCGGGCCAAATCTGTTTGTTGTCTTCGGGAAAAGGGACAATGCATGGATCGCGTGTGTTGAATGCAGTATTATTAGCCTACTTTTCACATTTTGCAAAAATGAGGAAAAAGTAGACTTATGAGATCGATCCGGGAAAATGTGTGTCTGTCTGTCTGTCCGTCTGTCTGTCCTTCTGTCTGTCGGTCTGTCTGTCTGTCTGTCTGTCTGGCTGTGTGTGTCCCCCCTATCAACTCCTAAACGGCTGCAGCTATCGAAACTAAATTTGGTAAGAGCAAAGATCTATACCTGAATATCTCACGGCCATATTTTAAATTGACGTCAGTGCTACCAACTGCTGAAAAATCGTAATTGTAATTTGAGCTCTATGTTGGATATCTCAGAAGTTACGCAGGCGAACTATTCCAAAATTGGAACACACATAGACAATACCATTTCAGATTGATTTTCAGATGGCCATACGTGCCAGTGTTGCCAACATGATTCTAAGCCTGCCGATAGGTCCAATTTTTAAATGCATGTAACTTCTATACTATCGATTGGATTTCAACCAGATTTCGCATGTACTATGTGTACTACTGCATATATGACTATGGGCATTCTAATGAGCCACCAGGGCTGCCAACTGTTAATAAATACTCTCAATATGTTTTTACCCTAATGTCAATATATCAGAAAGTATGAAAGCCAACAGCTCTAAACTTTACACACGTATAGTACCTGATATTCTACCTTAGTTTGGTGTAACTTGTATTCATCAGTGCTGCCAACATGATTCTAAGCCTGCTGATAGGTCCAGTTTTTAAATGCATATAACTTCAATACTAACAAATGGATTTCAACCAAATTTCGTATGTGCTTTGTGTACCATAACAATTATGACTATGCGTATTCGTAAAAACAAGCAGAGCTGCCAACTGTTAATAAATACTCTCTCTATTTGTTTAATCCTAATATCAATATATCAGAAAGTATGCTAGTCATCATCTCCAAACTTTGCACACGTATAACACCGGGCATTATAGATATATTTGGAGTACCTAATATACCTCAGTGCTGCCAACATGATTCTAAGCTTTCTGATAGTTTCAATTTTTATTTACATGTAACTTCTATACAAATGGATTTTATCCAAAATTGGCACTATAATAGATCGTAATATTTCAGATTAATTCTGAGCATCACATACATGCCATGGTTACCAACATGATTTTACGCGCACTGATAAATCCGATATCAAACAGCATGTAACGTCCATACTATCCATTAGACTTCAGTCAAATTTTGTATGTGCATTCTATACCTTAAGAGATGGAACTAAGTCAGACTATTCAGAGTCACCAGGGCTGCCTACTGTAGTAATTTACTCTATTACTTGATTTCGTCATTATTCTAGATAGGGCTATATAGATTGGCATCAATCTTAAATTTTAAGAAAATAGGCTCTTTAGTTCGTCACGGAACTACTTGTTTTTTGTGTACGTTTGCAGGCTAGGAACACATTTACACTGACATCAATATCTTTGTAGGAACGCAGATTTTCGCCACATGCCAAGTATAACGTAAATTTTATTAGTAACTGATGGACATGTCTTTATATTTGGAGTTTTGGGTTCGAGTCGCGAGGGTGGTCTCATTTTAAACGATTCTGTTCTACGCTCGAAGCAAGCCTTAGAGCAACGGCGTGCAGCCTTTGCACGCTTGGCGTGCTAGCTTAGTTGCACCACACGCCGGCAGCTAGCTCCTTCCTCTCTTGGCTGGTCTACCTGCCCCGACTGCCAGCGTGTGACCGACTCAAGTCGGGATCTCTAGCATCTTGGTAATGTTAACAAACAAAATATTCGTCCAATCCGTTGGTTGTCCGACACACCCACATTGCGTTTAGAGCATTTCTCCGCGAACAGGTACTTGAAGACTACGTGCTTAGCATTAAAACAGTCATAAATATTGATAATGAGAAGGTATCATGAAACTCATTTAAGGCATTAAAATTTTGGTCACATTGTTGTTGTTTTTCCTTGTTTTCATTTTGTTTGAATTTGTTTTCATATTTACAATATACTGCATAGTCAACCGTTTGTCGTTCGACCAATCAACCACAACACAGCGAAGGCAGTACGGGAGGGAGTGAGACGGGAAAGCGAGCGAGAGAGACACACATATAGTCTTGACCCACCATCGCTGCAAGCCGTTGGCGCCAGAAGCTCGCCGGCGTGCAGCCTGCTTGCCAGCACACCCGGTGTACTATATCGACACCTGTGCCTTAGAATCTCGAGAGAATTGAAAATTGATGGATTCCTTCCTTCCTTCACCTGATTGGCTGTGTAGCGCAGCGGTGTGGTTGTCTCCCAGGCTCGAATACCGATGCAGTCGGTTGATTTACTGGCACGTTTAAGATCCACTTCTAGGGGGGGGAAATCTGTCATCTCTTAAGCCGCAGCAGTTAACGGAACGTAAAACTACTGTATAATATGATTAGTGTCCTCACCTGGACGAGTGGAGAGCTTTCCAGCTCTCCGACATTAATCACTTTCCCTTTTGGCAGAGAGCGCTGGAAATATCGTTCATCAATTGTAACAACATTTTCATGCTAGTAAAGATATGCTCACAATGTTGTCGGATTTTCAGGCAGTACTTTCAAGTTCATGTCAGGTGAATTGCTGCATCTCTGTGAAGTTCTGTTGTATGGGGCTGCGATCCGATCGGGAAGGAAACGGCCGTGGCCTTAAGTTAGGAAGCATCCCGGCATTTGCCTAGAGTAAAAGTGGGACACTACGGAAAACTACTTCCAGGATGCCTGAGGTGGAAATTGAACCGGCCTCTTATCAGTTTTGCTTCACGAGGCTGAATGTACTCCGTTCAAGCCCTCAGGCCGATTTTTTTTTTTTTTTTGTTAGAGATGGGTATCAAACCTGGACCTTCATCAGGGGCGACAGCCAAGAATGCTAGCCACTACACCACTGAGAGGTACAGTATGTACAAAACATTTCCGTAGGTAATTTATGAACATTAAGTCATGAACCCACACAACCAATCTTAGAAATCTGGTATTAAGTATAACGCCTGTGTAACTACGATATACGCAAGGGTTATTTATAATTTTCTGTCGGTGATCACCTTCGTTGCCCAATATGTTTGGGTGGGGGTGGGTCCGCCTCGTTACGTAGTGACTAGCATTCTTGGCTGTCACCGCGGAGGCACGGGTTCGATTCCCGGCTCTGCCAAGAAATTTATTTCTGGTGTGAAGGCTGGAACGGGGTACACCCAGCCTCGTGAGCCAAAACCGAGAAGAAGAGGGTCCGATTCCCACCTCAGCCATTCTGGAGGTGGTTTTTTGTGGTTTCCCATTTCTACTCCTCGCAATTGTCGGGATGGTACCTAACTTAATGCCACGGCCGCTTCCTACCCAAATTCTACCTTAATTACAAATACACTAGTACATACATCATTGTGACACAGATTATCAGACAAATTCTACACACACCTAAGTTAATGGGGCTACATGACCACGATGCCCCAAACCCCCTAGAAGAATCAAAAACAATATATGTAACACAAACCCTGAAAAATGTTGCATGTAGCCCTATTATTATTATTATTATTATTATTATTATTATTATTACTCCGTTAGGGTCTTCTAAGGACCACGAACCAATTTCAATGTTTAGTCCTTTGTTGTTCTTTTCCTTCCTCCAGTGCTCTTTCATCTTTTCGCTGTGTCTCTTCTTTCTCTCTTCCGACCATTTTGAGACTGTTTTCTTATATTGCCTTCCTTGGAGTCCTTCCATTCCCAATTATTGTTATTAGCCTACTTTTCACATTTTGCAAAAATGAGGAAAAAGTAGACTTATGAGATCGGGCAAATGTGTGTCTGTCTGTCTGTCCTTCTGTCTGTCTGTCTGTCCTTCTGTCTGTCTGTTTGGCTGGCTGGCTGTGTGTGTGTGTCCCCCCTATCAACTCCTAAACGGCTGCAGCAATCGAAACAAAATTTGTTAGGAGTAAAGATCTATACCTGAATATCTCACGGCCATATTTGAAAATGATGTCAGTGCTACCAACTGCTGAAAAATCGCAATTGAAATTTGAGCTCCATGTTGAATATCTTGGAAGGTATGAATGGGAGCTATTTCAAAATTGGCACACGTATAGATAATAATATTGCAGTTTAATTTCCAGGAGGCCATACATCGCAGTTGCCAAAATGATTATAAGCCTGCTGATAGGACCAAATTTTAAATGCATATAACTTCTACGCTATCAATTGGATTTCAACCAAATTTCGTATGTGATATGTGTACATAAACAGATATAACTGAACGTATTCTTAAGATCCACCAGGGCTGCCAACTGTTAATAAATGCTCTCAATTTATTTGATCCAAATACCAATATATCAGAAAGTATGCAAGTCGACAGCTTTAAACGATGCATACTTATAGTACCTGGCATTCTATATTAATTTGGAGTAACACATATACGTCAGTGTTAGCAACATGATTCTAAGCCTGCTGAGAGGTCCAACTTTAAATACATGTAACTTCTATACTATCATTTCGATTTCAACCAAATTTCGTGTATGCTATGTGCACCATAACAGATATGTCTATGCCAATTCTTAAGAGCAGCCAGGGCTGCAAACTGTTAATAAATACTGTCTCTATTTTTGTTACCCTCATATCAATATATCAGAAAGTATGCACGCCAATAGCTCTAAACTTTGCACACGTATAGTACCTTACATTCTAGATTAATTTGGAGTAAATAATATACGTCAGTGCTGCCAACATAATTTTAAGCCTGCTGATAGGTCCAATTTTAAAATGCATGTAACTTCTGTACTAACTATTGGATTTCATTCAAAATTGACACAACAATAGATCATATTACTTCAGATTATTTATGACCAATACATGCCTGACATTGTTGCCAACATGATTTTACGCGCGCTGCTAGATCCAATGTTTAACTGCATGTAACGTCCATGCTATCCATTGGACTTCAACCAAATGTTGTATTCTGTACCTTGAGAGATGGAACTAAGAATATATTCAGTCACCAGGGCTGCCAACTGTAGTTCTCTATTAGGCTGCATTATGCCAAGATTACAGTATTTCGAACTAATTAGAAATTTCGATATTACCAACTTAATTTCGTCATTATTCTAGATAGATCCATATAGATTAATCATTGGCATGAATCTTAAATTTTAAGAAAAGTAGGCTCTTTAGTTCGTCACGGAACTTCTTGTTATTATTATTATTATTATTCAATTATTAATACATGTAACCTTTTACATGACTTGTGTTGTACTGTATACAGTATACGTGTACCCCCACCCAATCATATTGCGTAAAAAGCTTGTTGACCGACTGAAGATTATAAATTAACAGTTTGTGTAGGGAAAACTGAAATAATAGGCTTCGAAACTTCACATAATATGCAAGGGTGTATCGTCCCAGAAGATATAGTAAAGCCCTACGTGGATGTGGATATCCGCAACATTTTTCGCCATGTGGATTTAGTTCGTATGGATGTGCGGATAGCGGATAAGCTGCGGATAATATTTGGAGTGAATTTGCGGATAGTTTTTAGAATGCAATCCCAACTTGTTGTTTATGCCATATATTTTTTTCTTTTCATTACAAATGTAAGATGATGATTTAAGCTCTTCTATGTCAATAAGCATAATTAACACTCCGAACTGAACTGAAAAGGGCTGCAATTCCGGCCGTATAACATTCATTTTAAACAAAGCACATGGCATACATAGCCTAAGGGAACGACTTTCTCCTCAAATGTCTAAATATGTTGCTTTAACCCTTTATAGGGTAAAACTATTTTTAGCCTACTTTTCACATTTTGCAAAAATGAGGAAAAAGTAGACATATGAGATCAATTCGGGAAAATGTGTGTCTGTCTATCCTTCTGTCTGTCTGTCTGTGTGTGTGTGTGTGTGTGTGTGTGTCCCCCCCCTATCAACTCCTGAACGGCTGCAGCAATCGAAACCAAATGTAGTATGAGTAAAGATGTATACCGAAATATCTCAAGCCCGTCTTTGAAAATGATATCAGTGCTACCAACTGCTGAAAAAAAGCACTAGAAATTTGAGCTCCATGTTGGATATCTTGGAAGGTATGCATGGGAGCTATTCCAAAATTGGCACACATGTAGATAATACTATTTAAGTTTAATTTACAGAAGGCTATACATGACTGTGTTGCCAAAATAATTTTACGCCTTCTGATAGGTCCAATTTTTAAATGGATTTCAACCAAATTTCGTATGTAATATGTGTATATAAACAGATATGACTGAGTGTATTCTTAAGAGCCACCAGGGCTGCCAACTGTTAATAATTGCTCTCTCTATTCTCTTTATCCAAATACCAATATATCTGAAAGTATGCAAGCCAGCAGCTTTAAACTATGCACACGTATAGTACCTGACATTTTAGATTAATTTGGAGTAACTTATATACTTCAGTTCTACCAACATGATTCTAAGCCTGCTGATAGGACCACTTTTTAATACATGTAACTTCTATACACTCAGTTGGATTTCATCCAAATTTCGTATGTGCTATGTGTAACATAACAGATATGACTATAAGTATTCTTAAGAGCAATCAGGGCTGCCAACTGTTAATAAATGCTGTCTGTATTTTTTTAACCCTAATATCAATATATCAGAAAGTATGCAAGCCAACAGCTCTATATTTTGCACACGTATAGTACCTTACATTCTAGATTTATTTGGAGCAATTAATATAAGTCAGTGCTGCCAACATGATTCTATGCTTGCTGATAGGTCCAATTTTAAAATACAAGCAACTTCTATACTAACAAATGGATTTCATCCAAAATTGGCACAACATGATATCATAATATTTCCGATTATTTCTAACCAGCAGACGTATGACATTGTTGCGAACATGCTTTTACGCGTGCTGATAGATCCAATGTTTAACTGCATGTAACGTCCATTGGACTTCAACCAAATTTTGTATTCTGTACTAAGATGGAACTAAGAATATATTCAGTCAGCAGGGCTGCCAACTGTAGTGCTCTATTAGGCTACATTATACCAGGAATATTTCGAACTAATTAGATATTTCGATATTACCAACTTAATTTCGTCATTATTCTAGATAGGTTCATATACTGTAGATTAATCATTGGCATGAAAAGTATGTTCTTTAGTTCGTCATGGAACTTCTTGTTTATTTTTGTGTGGTTTTACATTGTAATTTATTTTAATTATTATAATAATATTAATGTTATTTTTTGTTTCTCTAATTTTAATGTTTATATATTTACAAGCTGTGCCCGGCATCAAATAAACTGTTGGCGTTGTAATTTTCTTTCTTGAAGTGCTTTTGGATACACAATATTTTTTTTTTCAATTTCCGTTAACTGCCTCTAAACTATCATAAAACGGATTAACTAAATTAGAAACATCCGTGGGAGCATGCATAACAACTCACCAAAGTTTCATCGCAATCGGATGAATGGCATATGAACGCATACGGGATTTTGTTTAATCGATTAGTGCTCTGTCACTCATTTGTTGAATCTACTCGTGCGCTACCTATTGTAAAATGCATGTACTAACCCAGAAACCTTCACTGGAGTATACACAACATCTCACCCAAGTTTCATCGCTATCGGACGAATGGTATATGAACGCATACGGGACTTTGTTGAAACGCTTCACGCGTCGTCACTCATTTGTTGAATTTACTCGTGCGCTACCTATTGTAAAGTGGATTTAAAAAGCCAGAAACCTTCCCTGAAGTGTACGCAACATCTCGCCCAAGTTTCATCGCAATGGGATGAATGATATATGAATGCATGTGGCACTTTATTGAAACGAATCACACGCCATTTTGTTGGCGCGCTATCTATTGTAAATTGGATTTACTATGCCTATAACTTTTCCGGGAGTATGCACAACAACTCACCAAAATTTGATCGTAATAGGGTGAATGGTATATGAAAGCATCGCCAACACACTTTTGTTTATACTACTCGCGCGCTATCTATTGTAAATTGGACTAACTATGCCTATAACCATCCCGGGAGTGTGCACAACAACTCACCAAAATTTGATCGCAATCGGATGAATGGCATATGAACGCCAACGGGATTTTTTAAACGATTCGTGCTCTGTCACTCATTTGTTGAATATACTCGTGCGCTACCTACTGTGAAATGGATTTACTAAGTTCGATACCTTCACGTAAATGTACACAACAACTCATCAAAGTTTGATCGCAATCGATGAATCGTATATGAATGCATACGGGATTTTGTTGAAACTCTTCGCGCGTCGTCACTCATTTGTTGCATCTACTCGTGCGCTACCTATTGTGAAATTGATTTCCTAAGCTGAAAGCCTTCCCTGGCGTGTACAAAACAAATAATGAAAGTTTCATCGCAATCGGATGAATGCCATATGAACGCATACGGGGTTTTGTTTAAGCGATTCGCGCGCCATCACTCATTTGTTGAATTTACTCGTGCGCTACATATTGTAACATAGATTTACTAAGCCTGAAACCTTCCATGGAGGGCACTCAACGACTCAACAAAGTTTCATCGCAATCGGATGAATGGTATATGAACGCATACGGAACTTGGTTAAACGATTCGCGTGCCGTTGCTCATTTGTTGAATCTACACGTGCGCTACCTATTGTAAAATGGATTTTCTCAGCCAGAAACCTTCCCTGGAATGAACACAACATCTCACCCGAGTTTCATCGCTATCGGATTAATGGTATATGAACGCATACGGGACTTATTTGAAACGCTTCGCGCGTCGTCACTCATTTGTTGAATCTACTCGAATGCTGCCTATTTTAAAATGAATTTATTAAGCCAGAAACCTTTCCCGGAGTGTACACAACATCTCACCCAAGTTTCATTGCTATCAGATGGTATAAGAACGCATACGGAACTTTGTTGAAACGCTTTGCGCGTCGTTGCTCATTTGTTGATTCTACTCGTGTGCTACCTATTGTAAAATAGATTTACTAAGCCAAAAACCTTCACTGGAGTGTACTCAACATCTCACCCAAGTTTCATCGCAATCGGATGAATGGTGTACGGACGCATACGGGACCTTGTTGAAGCGATTCGCGCATCGTCGCTCATTTGTTGAATCTACTCGTGCGCTACCTATTTTAAAACGGATGTACTATGCCAGAAACTGTCCCTGGAGTGTACTCAACATCTCACCCAAGTTTCATCGCAATTGGATGAATGGTATATAAACGCATACGGGACTTTGTTGGAGCGATTCGCTCATCTTCACTCATTTGTTGAATCTACTCGTGCGCTACCTATTATAAAATGGATTTACTCAGCCAGAAACCTTCCTTGTAGTGTTCTCAACATCTCACCCAAGTTTCATCGCAATCGGATGAGTGATATATGTACGAATAGGAGACATACCCACAGACCCACAGGCAAACTATCACGTAACATTGATTTTTATATTTATTTATTTATTTACATATATTACGCCCTCATTGGAGCACTTAACCAAAACAAGTATATACATATCTCAAAAACAATATTAAAGATTCAGCTTCTTATTTTTCTTCTTTTCCCAAAACGTTTTCATTCTAGTCGACCTTGCCGCTCTCTCTGCATCGCTTATGGTGTAAGTTGTGCGGGTAAAGGTTTTTAAGGGAAGTCGGATGTTCTTGTTTTTCAAGATATTCTTCTCATCTTTGTTAGCAATTTGGGACATTGTCAAGCCGAGTTCATCCAGATAATTTTGAATTTCCATAAACCAAGAGTTCTTTGTTTTACTTTTGAAAAAATAATTAAATAATATGCATATTAAGGCTTTCACGGCCCGGATTATTATATAAATAATTCATGCTTTTGGGCTAATGCCGTGTGTATTTTAAATTTATACCATACGTTTCGGAGAAACCTTGGAAATAAACACGGCATTAGCCCAAAAGCATGAATTATTTATATAATTAAATAATACTTTTAATTGTCTGGTATCCGGCAGGCGTGAGATATGACAAAAAAAAGCAATTCGCCTTTTTCGCATAGTATCGACTATAGACTCAGTTTCTTTATAAACCACTTCATTTGGTAATAGACGCCATTGACCATCCACCTGATGTTTTTTTTATTAATTATAGTTCTGAGAATTCTTCTATCAATCTTCTGTAATGTGTCAGTAACTGATCGAGTGTTTAACTTGTAAAGTGTTTCACAAGCATATATTGCTTCCGGTTTAATAACTGATTCGTAATGTCGTAATTTGGCATTTATGGAGAGTGATTTTTTTTGTAACCAGACCAAGTAATATATTGCGCTTAATTAACTTTGTTGTTCTATTTTCGATTGACGCTTTCTCATTCAAATTCCATGTTATAATCTCCCCTAAATATTTAAATTTATGTACAACTTTAATTTCTTTATTGTGATCAATGTAATAGCTTGTGTTTCCACATCAAAGGATGCCATGATTTCAGTCTTTTCAAATGAAATTTGAAGTCCTACTTTTGCTGCAATAGACCCAAGTTCTTCAATTTGGTGTTTAGCCTAATCTATACTGGTTGCAAGCAGTGCAATGTCATCCGCAAAGGCCAAGCAATTCAGTTTTATATTAGTACCAATCTTTACATTTGGAGGACAAGTTTTGTTCCACTCACGCATGATCTTTTCAAGAACACAATTAAATAATAATGGTGATAGACCATCTCCCTGTCGAAGTCCAGTCCGGATATCAAATGGTTCAGACAAGGGGCCTCGAAATTTAACCTTTGATTTAGTATCTTTCAAAGTAACGCCGATGAGGTTGATAAGCTTTTGATGTAACCCAAATTCCCTAAGAATGTTAAGTAATGACCCTCGATGGATACTGTCATAAGCTTTCTTAAAATCCACAAAAGTAATGACCAAATCCTTTTGTCTCATTCTATGATATTTCATTATCCATTTCAGACTGATGATCTGATCCGGACAGCTGCGACCTGGTCGGAACCCTCCTTGATATTCTCCTAGTTCTTGATCGAGTTGTTGTTGAATTCTTGTCAAGATAATTCTAGATAGAATCTTGTATGTTACATCAAGCAAAGAAATCCCACGGTAGTTGTTCGGGTCTGATCTATCACCCTTTTTATGCATTGGGTGGATTACAGCCATTCTCCATTCCTCTGGTATTTGTTCCGAATTCCATACATCGATGAGGCGTTTATGGAGGTTGGAGATGGTTTGTTCATTTGCATATTTCCATAGTTCTGCTACCAATGAATTCTCTCCCGCTGCTCTATAATTTTTGAGCAAATTAATCTCTGCACATACTTCAGTCAAGTCAGGAGGAATAATGTTCTGTAAATTTGTTTTATTTTTTGAATTAGGCTCAAAATCAAGATATTCCTTCGGTTCATCAGCATTTAGTAGTTCTCTAAAATAATCTGCTAGAATTTTAGCATTATCAGTATCATTGTGGGCTAGTTGACCTGATTTATCTTTCATTAATAGTGTAGGAGGGCTGTATTTAGAATGATATTGACGAAATGTCCTGTAATAGTCCCTTGTTTTGTGTTGCTTAAAGGAATCATCAATAATTTGTATGGACTTTTTTGATTTTCTCTTTTAATTCTCCTAATTTCTTTGGCAGTTTCCCTTCGAACAATGGTTAATTCTTTTCGCGATTGTGTGGTCCTCTTTTGCTGATCATTGAGCCATGCTGTGTGTCTTTTCCGAATTGCAGCATCACATTCCGCATTCCACCATGCATGCTTTTTCCTTTTCCTAATAGGGGCAATTTCGACAGCAACGGTTTTCAGTGTGTCAACCATCGTTTCTAGCTTGTCACTTAAGAGAGTTTTAGACTTTTCCTTATAGGACACATTATTTATTAAATAACTAGGGTCATATTGCCTTTGCATGGTCGAGTTTGACGATTTTTGTTTACGTCGTGGAGTTAACTTAATCTTTATCTTGGATATATAATGATCAGAGTCAACATCGACCCCACGTAGTACCTTCACGTTATATATTTCTTTGTAGAACTTTTTATCCATTGCAACATGGTCTATCTGGAATTCCCCTAGTGCACTATTAGGGCATTTCCAGGTCATAAGTTTGTGTAGTCTTCGCTTAAATCTAGTAGTTTCGAGACGTAGGCCATGTTCTTCACAAAGGGTGATTAATCTTTGGCCATTCTTGTTAGTGAATTTGTGAGCTGGCCACTTACCTTCTATTGGACGAAATTTTCTTTCTTGACCAATTTTTGCATTAAAATCCCCAAGCAAGATTTTAACATGAGTGTCTGGAATGTTTGATATTAGTAAGGCAAGTTCTTCCCAAAAATTGTCCGTTTCATCTCTAAATTTTTTGACATTCTTGTCATTAGTTGGGGCATGAACGTTTATCAAAGAGTATATTTTGTTTCCTGTCCTAATTGTTAAAGTTGCTAACCTTGATAAGTTCGACGAAAAGTCTTCCACTGAATGAATAATACAGGTATGTACTAAAAATCCCATACCAAATTGGGGGACATTTTTCATAACTCGTGGTCCTGGAGGTCCCTTGTAGAGACGGTATCCTCCAGATTCAATGGGGTCTTGATCTGTGTTTCTAAGATCTTGAAGTGCTGTTATTAAGATCTTGTGTTGGTCCAATATATCGGTTAAATGCTTAAGTTTTCCAATTTTAATTATCGAATTTATGTTTAATGGTGCAAAGAATGAAAATTCTCTATGTTTGTTAATTTTGAGTTTGTATTTGGACTTTCAGGTTTCCAGGCGCTCCGACTCACCTGACTCTTCTACGCGGCACCCCACCGTATCCGAATGGTGCCTTGCGGTGGAAGAGTTCATTAGAAGACTGTTCATACTTGAGTTGATTGTCTGGTCTAGGACCCATGATCTGAATTTTAATTTTCAATTTATGTACTTTATAGATTTATTTTTGATATTTGTATTGAATTAATTAAGTAAATATTGAACTAATTTCGAATTGATTTTTACAATTATTTTCATAATGTTTTATAGTTATGTTCATTATTTCAATTTTTATATTTCTTTTATTATTGTGATTTTATTTTTATGATTTTATATCTATATTTATATTTAATACTAGCTGTACCCGGCAGGCGTTGCAGTGCCAATCAAAGAAAGTGTTGGCATTGTAATTTGGTTTCTTGAAGTGCTTTTAGATACACAAGTTTTTTCTTCAATGTCCGTTAACTGCCTCTAAGCTATCGTAAAATGGATTTACTAATTTTGAAACATTTGTGGGAGCGTGCGTAACAACTCACCAAAGTTTCATCGCAATCGGATGAATGGTATATGAACGCAGATGGAACTTTGCTGAAACACTTCACGCATCGTCACTCATTTGTTGCATCTACTCGTGCGCTACCTATTGTAAAATGGATTTACTAAGTCGAAAACCTTCCCTGGCGTATTCACAACAAATCATCAAAGTTTCATCGCAATCGGATGAATGGCATATGAACGCTTACGGGAATTTGCTTAGATGATTCGCGCGCCGTCACTCATTTGTTGAATTAACTCGCGCGCTACCTATTGTACAATATATTTACTAAGTCAGAAACCTTCCCTGCAGTGTGCACAAAAACTCACCCTAGTTTCATCACAATCGGATGAATGGTATATGAACGCAGATGGAACTTTATTGAAACGGTGTGTGCGCCGTCACTCATTTGTTGAAACTACTCGTGCCCAACCCATTATACAATGGACTTAGTAAATTAGAAACGTTCCCTGCAGTGTGCACAACAACTCACCCAAGTTTCATCGCAATTGGATGAATGGTAGGCCTATATGAATGCATACGGGACTTTGTTGAAGCAATTCGCGTACCTTCGCTCATTAGTTGAATCTACTCGTGCGCTACCTATTGTGCAATGGATTTTCTAAGTCAAAAACCTTCCCTGGACTGTACACCACATCTCAGCCAAGTTTCATCGCTATCGGACGAATGGTAGGCCTATATGAACGCGTACGGTACTTTGTTGAAACGCTTCGCGCGTCGTCGCCCATTTGTTAAATCTACTCGTGCGCTACCGATTGTAAAATATATTTGCTAAGCCAGAATCCTTCCTTAGAGTGTACTCAATATCTCAGCCAAGTTTCATCGCTATCGGACGAATGGTATATGAACGCATACGTGACTTTGTTGAAACGCTTCGCGCGTCGTAGCTCATTTGTTGAATCTACACGTGCGCTGCCTATTGTAAAGTGGATTTACTCAGCCAGAAACCTTCCCAAAAGTGTACACAACATCTAACCCAAGTCTCATAGCTATCGGACGTATGGTATATGAATGCCTACGGGACTATCTTGAAACGTTTTGCGTGTCGTCACTCATTTGTTGAATCTACTCGTGCGCTATCTACTGTGAAATGTATTTACTCACCCAAGTTTCATTGCTATCGGACGAATGGTATTTGAACACATACGGGACTTTGTTGATACGGTGTGCGCGTCGTCGCTCATTTGTTGAATCTACTCGTGTGCTACCTATTGTAAAGTGGATATACTAAGCCAGAATCCTTCCTTAGAGTGTACTCAATATCTCACCCAAGTTTCATTGCTATCGGATGAATGGTATATGACCTTATACGGGACTTTGTTTAAACGATTCGCGTGCCGACACTCACTTGTGTAATCTACTCGTGCGCTGCCTATTGTAAAGTAGATTTACTAAGTCAGACATTCTCTCTGGAGTGTACACAACATCTCACCCTAGTTTCATCGCTATCGGACGAATGGTATATGAACGCATACGTAGTTTTGTTGAAACGCTTCGCGCGTCGTAGCTCATTTGTTGAATCTACTCTCGCGCTGCCTGTTGTAAAGTGGATTTACTAAGCCAGAAACCTTCCCTGAAGTGTACACAACATCTAACCCAAGTTTCATAGCTATCGGACGAATGGTATATGAATGCATACCGGACTTTCTTGAAACGCTTTGCGTGTCGTCACTCATTAGTTGAAGCTACTCGTGCGCTATCTACTGTGAAATGTATTTACTAAGTTAGAAACCTTCACGTAAGTGTACACAATATCTCACCCAAGTTTCATTGCTATCGTACGAATTGTATATGAACATATACGGGACATTGTTGAAACGCTTCGCGCGTCGACGCTCATTTGTTGCATCTACCCGTGCGCTACCTATTGTAAAGTGGATATACTAAGCCAGAATTCTTCCTTAGAATGTACTAAATATCTCACCCAAGTTTCATCGCTATCGGCCGAATGGTATATGAACGCATACGGGACTTTATTGAAACGCTTCGCGCGTCGTCGCTCATTTGTTGAATCTACTCGTGCGCTATCAATTGTTCAAATGGATTTACTAAGCCAGAAACCTTCCCTGGGGTGTACACAACATCTCACCAAAGTTTCATCGCTATCGGACGAATGGTATATGAACGCATACGGAACTTTGTTGAAACGCTTCGCGCGTCGTCGCTCATTTGTTGAATCTACTCGTGCGCTGCCTATTGTAAAATGGATTTACTAAGCCAGAAACCTTCCTTGGAGAGTAATCAACATCTCACCCAAGTTTCAGCGCAATCGGATGGGTGGTGTATGAACGCATAGGAGACATACACACCCACATACATACTATCACGTAACATTGATTTTTATTTATATAGATTTTTAGCCTACTTTTCACATTTTGCAAAAATGAGGAAAAAGTAGTCTTATGAGATCGGGCAAATGTGTGTCTGTCTGTCTGTCTGTCTGTCTGTCCTTCTGTCTGTCTGTCTGGCTGGCTGGCTGTGTGTGTGTCCCCCCCTATCAACTCCTAAACGGCTGCAGCAATCAAAACCAAATTTAGTATGAGTAAAGATGTGCACCGGAATAGCTCACGGCCATATTTGAAAATGATGTCAGGGCTACCAACTGCTGAAAAAACGCACTAGAAATTTGAGCTCCATGTTGGATATCCTGCAAGGTATGCATAGGAGCTATTCCAAAATTGGCACACATGTAGATAATACTATTTCAGTTTAATTTCCAGGAGGCCAACCATGACAGTGTTGCCAAAATAATTTTAAGCCTTCTGATAGGTCCAATGTTTAAATGCATATAACTTCTACACTATCAACTGGATTTCAACCAAATTTTGTATGTAATATCTGTACATAAACAGATATGACTGAGCGTATTCTTAGGAGCCACCAGGGCTGCCAACTGTTAATAATTGCTCTCTCTATTTTTTTATCCAAATACCAATATATCAGAATGTGTGCAAGCCGACAGCTTTAAACTATGCACACGTATAGTACCTGACATGTTTGATTAATTTTGGAGTATCTTATATACGTCAGTTCTACCAACATGATTCTAAGCCTGCTGATAGGGCCAATTTTTAAATACATGTAACTTCTATACTATCAGTAGGATTTCATCCAAATTTCGCATGTGCTATGTGTAACATGTCAGATATGACTATAAGTATTCTTCAGTGCAATCAGGGCTGCCAACTGTTAATAAATGCTGTCTATATTTTTTACCCTAATATCAATATATCAGAAAGTATGCAAGCCAACAGCTCTATACTTTGCACACGTATAGCACCTGACATTCTAGATTAATTTGGAGTAATTAATACAAGGCAGTGCTGACAACATGATTCTATGCCTGCTGATATGTCCAATTTTAAAATACATGTAACTTCTATACTAACAAATGGATTTCATCCAAAATTGGCACAACAAGATATCATAATATTTCAGATTATTTCTGACCAGCACACGCATGGTATTGTTGGCAACATGCTTTTACGCCTGCTGATAGATCCAGTGTCTAACTGCATGTAGCGTCCATTGGACTTCAACCAAATTTTGTATTCTGTACCTTAAGAGACGGAACTAAGAATATATTCAGTCACCAGGGCTGCCAACTGTAGTGCTCTATTAGGCTACATTATACCAGGTATATTTTGAACTAATTAGATATTTCGATATTACCAACTTAATTTCGTCATTATTCTAGATAGGTTCATATTCTGTAGAATAATCATTGGCATGAAAAGTAGGCTGTATAGTTCTTAACGGAACTTCTTGTTACACTTTAATTGTTAATGTTTTTAGTTTTTTTTTAATTTTATCCAACACATTACGTCATGTAGATAGGTATATTTGATTTTTAGAAATACTAGCACTTCGGCATGAAGATTCTACGAAATTTGGCTTAAAGATTCAACTAATATGCATCTTTGAAAGCATAAGCTGTCCTTATGACAGGTGGTTAAGGCCACTATCCCAGAAAGGGTTAATACTTTGTGCTTTATCTAATTAAAACATATTATTGTAATGCCAGTAGATGCGGATAACAAACGTGTTGACGTGGATAACACTCTCATGCGGATACGTGGTAGATGCGGGAAACGTTTCGTTTATCCACGCAGGGCTCTAGATATAGAGCAATTAAGAGGTCGCCGCACGATCAATGCGATGCATTTGCTGTATCATACTGACTTGTGAGCAAGGTGAAGGCGGTCGTGGGAGCTACGCCACATGTTCTACCTGCCTTGGCGCGTGCGAGCAAAGAGGTGGGGTTGAAACACAGTTTATTCTTGTTGCTGTTGCTGCTTTAGTTACTGTCCTGGGATATTAGTCTCGTGTACTTTGTTTGTGTATATGTGTCATTTAACCTGTGTAGAGTTATGCAGGCAAAGAACGCCTTATAGAAAGAAGAATACAGTACTGGCATAGTACTTACTTCAAGTCCCGGGGCGCCTACCTCATCCCTGTCCCTGATACAATTACATACACTACTACAGTCATCGCACGAATGCAGGTTATTAAAGAAGTTCAATACACACCCAACCTCACAGAGCTGATAACCAAGATGCCCCAAGCCCCTCAAATGAGTTGACAACAGAAACGTAACTAACAAACAAATTGGCCTTCACATCACGAAGTATAGACCTGAAAATAAGGAAAAGTCTGTTGAAAACGTACATGTGGAGTGTGGATTTGTATGGTAGTGAGACCTGAAAAATAGGGAAGTTAGAAGAGAAGAAGTTGATGGCCTTTGAGGCTTGGTGCTGAAGAAGAATGCTTGAGATCAGTTGGATACAACATATGACAAATGAAGAGGTATTCAGAAGACCAGGAGAAAGTAGAAGCTTTATGAAGAGTCTGAAAACAAGACGAGCGAATATGTTGGGGCATATTTTCAGACATAATAGCCTGCTAGCAAGAGTCATCGAAGGAACGTTAGAAGGGAAAAACACAGGAAGGTGACCACCACTTGCATACATCACACAGATAGTGACAGACACGAACACAAGTTCATATCACGAATTGATTAGGATGGCGGAGAATGGAGAAGATTAACGAGTTGCTGCAAACCAGCCCCAGGACTATTTCAAGAGAGAGAACCTGTGTTATTGTCGCGACTGTGGTAAAGTGTAGAAAAATACGATTGTTATTATTGGAGTATAGAATTTGGATCGACCGACATGTTACTTGCGTTGATGTGTAAGGCCATGAAAGCGGGCTTTTTCTACACTTTGTAGACGCATGAGTTCAAACCGTACAGTCCTTGGAATGAATTTTCGTGGTTTACCTCTTCGATTCCAGATAAATGTCGGGATGGCTTCTAACTAAAGGCCACAGCAGCCTCCTTCCCATTCCTAGTCTCGGCTATAAATACGACCACCTCATTGTTGTAGCGGCTGGCGTTCTTAGATGTCGCCCTGGGGATCAGGGTTTGATTCCAGGCTCTGCCAAGACATTTTAATTCTGGTCTGAGGGCTGGAAGGAGATACACTCAGCCTCGTGAGGCAAAACTGAGAAGAGGCGGGTTCTATTTCCACCTCAGCCATCCTGGAAGTGGGTTTCCGTGGTTTCCTCACTTCTACTCCAGGCAAATGCCGGGATGCTCCCTACCTCAAGGCCACGACTGTCTCCTTTCCAATCGCCTTCTTAATTAAAAATACATACACTGTTGCAGCCAGACCGCCTCGTTGCGTAGTGGATAGCATTCTTGGTTGTCACCGCGGAGGCCCGAATTCGATTCCCGGTTCTACCAAGAAATTAAATTTTGGTCCGAGGGCTGGAACGGGGTACACTCAGCCTCGTGTCGCAAAACTGAGAAGAGGTGGGTTTTATACCCACCTCACCCATCCTGGAAGTGTTTTTCCGTGGTTTCCCAATTCTACTCCAGGCGAATGCCGGGATGATTCCTAAATTAAGGCCACGGCCGACCCCTTCTCAACTCTCATCTGAATTACAAATACTCACACTATATAAGTGCGGGACAAACCATTGGAAGCCTGAAGGTCAACCGGCTCTCCGCTCCGCTCTCCGCCCCGCGCCCGGCGGAGTTGCCCTGCTATTGCATCGTGCCTTCAGTCGCGTGCTGGATGCGAGAACGTACAGGACAACAGCGCACCGACTACGCGTGACCTTCAGGCTTCCAATGGTTTGTCCCGCACTATATAAGCCATCACAATAACACAGCTTATCAGACAAATTCCACGCACTCCCAAGTCAACGGTGCTAAATGACCACGATGCCCAAGCTCCTCAAATACAACAAACAATGTTCTTTAGCAATCGGTAATTATCGTAACCGATCGGGAGGTCAGGCAAGATTTAAACATGCCTGACAAAGTGTTATGCGCGGAGTATTGACAAGGATTAAGTTGCTTGTATTAATGCGTATTGAAGCTGAGTTCCTAGACCAGTTCTGAGCTTGCCTGCCCTGCGTTAGCCACTCTCGAGTTGTATTGTATTGTTTGGCGCGCAGTCTTAAGCGGCGAACATACACTAAGACAGTATTTGGACCAGGCAGTCTGAAAAGACGAATTGTCGTTTGAAACACTATAAATGCCGCAATGTAATATATATTTTATTATTATACATATAACGGGAGAATACTAAATACGAAGGCTATTTTCAATTGATTTAGCCTATTTTCATTTATGAAGAAAATAGGCTTACGAGATCACCTTTTGTCCGTGTGTGTGTCCTTAATAAAATCTAAATGGTCGAAGCGATTTCAATATGTATACTGTGAAACCTCTATTAAGAGACCAGTGACGCTTCCATGGAAAACTGGTCTTTTAGAGGGGTGGTCTCTTAATGGGGAAGGCATTAAAAATAATGTTATACTGCATTATTAATAAAGTACAGTTGGAACACATACTTGATTACAATTTGTCTGCATTGGTTCACATTTAGTACAAATTAATTACAATTAGTTATTTTCTGAGTTCTGTCATTTAAAAAAGTCACGAATTGATCTCTGTTTCAGATTAGCGCATTTCTTTTTATAATTTCACTTTCTAGAATATCTCTGAGTGAGTTCGAAAGTCCAACAATTTGTTCTGGGTTCGAACTATCTTCTAAGAGAGCCAATTTTTGTATTTTTTTATACGTTACAGAACACTTTTTCTAATGACATTGTATGCTGATGCAGTTCTGAGCCAACAGAACCATTGTTTACATCATCACCCTCGTCACCATCTCCAATGTGAAGGCAGACTAGAAGTGGTCTTTTGAAAGAGGTCAGACTGAGAAAATGCCTGGTCTTTGGTCGGGGAGAGGGGTGGTGCTTAAATAGAGGTAACAAATACATTTATCTTATGAGGTTATAAATCGGTTCCAAGAAAAATCGGCCCTTAAGAGGGGTGGTCTTTTAACAGCGGTAGTCATTTAGAGAGGTTTCACTGTATTTCGTATGGTACAAATGATCTGCATGATTAACAAAACAAATATGTACATCATAATTAGAAATGATCATCAAGGCTCTTCAACCAGGAAAGCGCAAGAGCTGATGCTTTCATGAGTTCATGAGTTCATGAAAGCGATTTCAATGAAACTCGGTAAGCACATACTACTGTTACGGCTGTGAGTTCGTTTCATCGCTCGCCGCATGAGTCACAACTGCACCAGGGCTGGGCTGCTCGGCCTCAGTGTATTGCGTGCGCCTTATGCAACTGGACTACTAGGACAAAGGGATGGTCCAGAATATTCGTGACTGAGCCAGCGATGGAAACCTCGAGAAGCCGTGAACCCTGGATGGGTCTAGAAGCATTTATTGAGTCACCGGCCTGCTATATAAGAGCGACCTGTCAAGCAGCAGTGGTTGTTGTCTTTTCATAAGCTAGAGCGAGCGTTTATCCTGAGCGACAGAAGTGTGGTGACTTGCGAAACCCCTAGTGATGCTGATTCTCTTGACAGCGAGGAAATGAGAAGCCTACAGAGGAACTGTGTCTTGAACGAGTGTGTTTTTCGAGTGCGACATAAGTGATTGTGGTGAATTGTGAAACAGTGTGTAGTACGGTGACAGGCTGAGTGCAGATATTTCCAGCCAACGCACGGGGCCACCTCATTACGAGGGATTAACTTCTGCGGCTTACTGACAAGTGAAAGGGGAATTGTTCTCGCCGAGGTGGAAACTCGAGTAAGATAATAATTGCTTGTATTTACTGATGAGTGCTGTATCTTCCTGGCCGCAATAAAGTTAATTATTTAATTTAAAGGAACAATCTGTGTTGTGCTTCAACCCACCGTAATCCAGTTAACAAAAAGTGCCACTAGGGGGGGTGGCACGTAACAACTGGTGTCAGAAGCGGGATTACGAACTCAAGCACAAGCACAATACCTGACGGTCCTGGTTTCAGAACCCGAGCAGGTCATTTTCTCTAATTTTCCTGTGAGTGCATGCCCTTTACAAGACAAACAACTAAAATGGAGGCGCAATTGGCAGCATTGCTAGAAAAGTTAAGTGGCATGGAAGACGGCCAGAAGAAATTAGCCAAGGACCTGAAGGATGGCCTGAAGAAGATGGAAGACGGCCAGAAGAAGATGGAGGACGGCCAGAAGAAGTTAGCCGAGGACCTAACTGCCAAATTAGAAGACGGCCAGAAGAAGCTAGTAGAGGACCTAACCGCCAAATTTCTGGATGGCCAGAAAAATCTGGAAGAGTGTCTGCTGACGAAATTACAGGAAAGTCAAAAGAAATTGGAACAGGGTCTGCGTCAGTAAGTCAACACCGTCTGCCAGGGCCTACGTGAGGAAGTCACAGCAGTAGAAAAGAAGTTCGACGCCTTACAAGAGGAAGTTGCCGAACTGCGCCAACGCCCACTGACGGGGGTGGAAGAAAAATTCAACGCTTTACAGAAGGAAATTTCTGAGCTGAACCAATGCCCGTCGACGGGGATGGAAGCGAGATTCAACGCTCTTCAAGAGGAAGTTGCCGAGCTGCGCCGACGCCCGCCCACAGGTACACCGGGAATATCAGGAACGGGACAGAGCAGAGTGACGCCCCCAACCTTCGACGGAAAGGTCCCGTGGAGCACCTATTTACGTCAGTTCAAGGCAGCCTGTTCAATAAACAACTGGAACAGCACGGAAAAGGCTACAGCCCTCACATTAGCGCTGAGAGGGGACGCCATTAACGTCCTTCAGGCCATCCCGACTGGATCCCAGGACTACGCTTCACTAATCGCCCATATGGAGTCCCGATATGGAAATAGCCATCTTCAGCAGGCCTACCAGATGCAGCTCCGGACCAGGGTACAAAAGAACGCGGAAAACCTGCAGGAGTTCGAGATGGACATCGCACGTCTTGTAAGGCACGCCTACCCAACAACGCCGGCCGACTTTCTGGAGCAGATAGCGACGCAGACTTTCACCGACGGGCTACGGGACTCGGACACTCAACAGGCGCTGCGACTCGCGCGCAATAAGACCCTGGCAGATGCGCTGAGCCACGCACTTGAGTTCGAGACGGCAAAACAGGCATCCAGAATGCACGCGCGGGTGCGTCAAGTGGACGTCGACGAACCAGTAAAAACCAACGAGACCAAGCCCCTGGCCGACGAATTAATGGAGGCGCTAAGCCGTTTCTTCGATAGTCGCGGCACCACCAGCAACGACATAGCCGGAAGGCAACCGGAGAGGCGGCCCGGAAGAGGACTACCGACCTGCTGGACCTGCGGTAAGAAAGGCCACCTGAGCAAGGACTGCGGTGATCGCCGCCGCCGAGGGTATCTGACGGGAAATCAGTCGTCTGAAAACCGCGCGACACAGGGAAACGAGTATTAGCCAGCCTTGGGGGGCAAAGGTTGGCTTGTGACAGTCGTCAAGCCCTGGCAGTCCAGGTTCGTGTGACGAAGTTAGAGAGGGACAATAGCATCCTGATGGTCGACGGAGTCGTCAACGGAGAGAGCTGGCCCTGCTAATCGACACGGGAGCATCGAGGACCATCGTCAGTCCCACCGTGATCCCGAAGTGGAGAGTGCAACCCACACAAAGGAACCTCCAGCTAAGAACCGCGACCGGAGAGACCGCACCGGTACATGGCGACGCATCACTGGAGTTCGTCATTGGTCGATGGGCGATAAAGCATCCAGTGCTTGTGGCTGACGTATCAAATGAAGTGATCATCGGACTGGACTTCCTGGACCAGAACATCATCATCTTGGATCTGAGTACCAACACTCTGCACTTCGGAGGTGAGGAACTTGCTTTGCAACCTGCGCACGAGTCCATCACCGCACGACGAGTAAGGCTGAGAGAAGACGTCATCGTTCCCGCCAGGACGGAGGTCAGCGCTGCCGTAATTGTCGACGGAACTGCTGAGGGAGTGGCGGCTGTCATCGAGCCAAAATATGACGACATCCAGACAAACGGATTGCTAGTTGCCAAGACTCTCATCAACACGACGTCTCGGCCGTACGTCCGCCTGTCCAACCTGAACGACTACGACATTACGGTTCACCGGGACACCAACCTAGGAGTCTGCGAGCCCGTTACCTGGATTGCCCCCATCACAGATACGACGGACGGACACCTGCAGACGGACAACCGAAGAAGACGCACACTGCCAGAAGAACTACAGAAGCTGTACCAAAGATCCCAGGACCATTTAGACGAGGAACAATCACGCCAACTTCAGGACCTGCTACGCGAATTCCAGGACGTCTTCTCCGTGGGGAGCAAAGACTTCGGCAGGACAAGCTTGGTCCAGCACAGAATCGACGTTGGGGAAAGCGCACCGATTAGGGCCCCATTCCGACGTGTCTCGCTCGCCAAGCAAGCCAAAGTCGACCGGATGGTAGAAGAGATGAAGGAGCAAGGGGTGATCGAGCCATCACATAGTCCTTGGAGTTCTCCGGTCGTGCTAGTGAAGAAGAAGGACGGTTCCACCAGGTTCTGCGTAGATTACAGGTGGGTGAATGACGTCACGAAGAAGGACAGCTACCCTCTACCCCGGATCGACGACACCCTGGCCACCATATCAGGGTCGAGATGGTTCTCCACCTTGGATTTGAAGAGTGGCTACTGGCAGGTGGAGGTCCACCCTAAGGACCGCGAGAAAACTGCGTTCTCTGTGGGCAGCGGGCTATGGCAGTTCACCGTCATGCCATTCGGCCTGTGCTACGCCCCTGCGACCTTCGAAAGGCTAATGGAGTCCATTCTGAGGGGACTACACTGGAAGACCTGCCTGGTCTACCTAGACGACGTCATCGTTCTGGGCAGAAGCTTCGAGGAGCACTACAGCAACCTGAAGGGGATCTTGTTGAAGCTACGGGCTGCCCAGCTGAAGTTGAGCCCCAAGAAGTGTCAGCTCTTCCAGAAGCGGGTCCAGTACCTTGGGCATATCGTCTCCGAAGAAGGGGTGCGCACTGACCCAGAGAAGACCGCAGCTGTGAGGGAGTGGCCAGTTCCGAAGGACAAGTCCCAACTACGAAGCTTCCTGGGACTCCGAACTTATTACCGTCGCTTCGTGAAAGGATTCGCCGACATCGCCAAACCTTTACATCGACTGACTCACGTGGACAGCAGAATGCCACAGTGCCTTCGAACAACTCAAGCAGGCTCTGTGTACCGCGCCTATTCTGGCCTACCCCAGACCTGGAACAAGATTCATCGTCGATACCGATGCCAGCGACTTTGGCATAGGGGGAATCCTGTCGCAAGTAGTGGACGGCGAGGAGAGAGTAGTGGCCTACTTCAGCAAGGCCTTGTCAAAGACAGAAAGGAACTACTGCGTCACCAGGAAGGAGCTGCTCGCCATCGTGAAGACCATTGAACACTTCCACAAGTACCTGTACGGGCAAGAATTTCTCATCAGGACCGACCATGCATCCCTGCGGTGGCTCCTGAACTTCAAGCAGCCCGAGGGTCAACTCGCGCGGTGGTTAGAGAGGCTTCAACAGTACAACTTTGAGATTCAGCACAGGAAAGGCCAACTGCATTCTGACGCCGACGCCCTGTCACGAAGACCGTGCCCCGAAGACTGCACCTTCTGTGCCCGAAGGGAGGAGAACACCGGGATACAGTGCCGAAGGACTACCGTGGAACTTCAAGGTAGCTGGAGCCGCGAATCTTTCAAGCGGGCACAAGCAGAAGATGATGACCTGGGACTGATAGCCGAATGGAAGGGGGCCTGAGTTTACAGACCCGGGTGGAACATTGTGAGTGACTGCAGCCCAAAGTTTAAGTCCTGCTGGGCGCAGTGGGACTCGCTAGTTGTGAGGGATGGCCTCATATGCCGTACCTGGGAGAGCACCGACGGGAAGACATCTCGGGAACAAGTCGTCGTTCCAAAGGCTATGACGGAGGAAGTCCTGAAGGAAGTCCATGGAGGATCATCTGGTGGACACTTAGGGATAATGAAGACCCTGGAGAAGCTGAGAGAGCGGTTCTACTGGATCGGATGCCGAACTGACGTGGAGAACCACTGCGTGAGGTGCCACGATTGCGCAGCCAGCAAGGGCTCAGGACGAAGACGACGGGGTCCACTGAAGACCTACAACGTGGGCGGCCCCATGGAGAGAGTGGCCATCGATGTTGCTGGGCCATTCCCGTTAAGCGAGGCAGGGAACCGCTACATATTGGTCGTCAGTGACTACTTCAAATGGCCGGAGGCGTATGCACTCCCTAACCAAGAAGCCGCGACGATCGCAGAGACCCTGGTGAAGGAATTCGTCTGCCGGTATGGAGTACCCCTGGAGCTGCACTCCGACCAAGGGAGGAACTTCGAGTCGCAGGTGTTCCAGAACCTATGCCAGCTGCTGGGAATCCGGAAGACAAGGACGACGCCGCTACACCCTCAGTCCGACGGGATGGTAGAGCGATTCAATCGCACCATCGAGAACCATCTCCGAATAGTCGTCAGCGAGCACCAGAGGGATTGGGACAGACATCTTCCTCTATTTCTCCTGGCCTACCGTGCCGCCGTGCATGAAGCCACCGGGTGCACACCAGCCCCGGCCATGTTTGGGAGAGAACTCCGTCTACCAGTCGATCTTGCCTTCGGCCGACCTGGGAATGGTCCGGTCCCGGTAAGCCAGTATTGTCAAGAACTGGTCGACCAACTGGAGGACGTGCACGCGTTCGCGAGGAGGAAGCTGCGGATCGAGACCGACCGAATGAAGACCCGATACGACTCGCAGACGGATGCCGGCGGATTCCACGAGGACGACCTGGTCTGGCTCTTCAACCCATTACGGAAGAAAGGCCTGTCACCCAAACTGCAGAAGTCCTGGGAGGGCCCGTACCGAGTCGTGAAACGGATCAACGATGTCGTCTACAGGATCCAGCGGAGCCCGAGGGCGAAGATGAAGATCGTACATCGAGATCGCCTGGCAGCCTACGGAGGGACACAGACGGACCAATGATTGATCTTGGTCCACTCTTGTTCTCTTCCGACCCCGACGGTATAAGGAGTATCCTTGGCCTGGGGAGTCTTTCACTTTCCCGCCTTAATTGGCCCTTCTCTCATCTTTCCTGATACCCTCATTCTTCGCGGGATCAGCCTTCTTTTTCATTTCATGTTATCTCCTGTCTTCTACACAAGGTGGGTAGATTATTAGCTTGGGAATAACCTAACCCCCAAGGGAAGATGATAAAGAAAAGGAAGTGGGTTTCGGACTGGAGAAAAAGGATGGAGAAATAGGACGAGAGTCCTACAGAAGTTATAAGTTTAACTTTAAGTATACTCAAAGGCAGCTGCCACTGCAAATCCGCTCTCCGATACCTAAATTGGGTAGGGACCTGGGTGAAGCTAACGGGAAACGCAGCTGGAACTTGGGCTGTTCTCGAGAAAGCTGCTTTAAGGTATTCCCTCTCAAGCATACATATGCCTACTATGGGGAAGGGTGATGGTCTGGCAAGACAAAGAGTAACGGATTTATTGTGTATCTGTTCAAAGGAGTTTGTTTCTAAACAGGTAATTTGAAGAATGCCAATAATTTGAATCGGTTTTGATATTTTAGTTTTTGAAATTGTAGAATTCCTAAAGAGCGACCAAATGCTTCCAAGAAGGATAGGGATAAAGCAATTATACCTTTGGGAATAATTTTGGTAAGTATACCATTAGTTGCATTTGGAAATGGCTAACCTTTTACCCAGCAAGGTGCCGACTAAAAGTTTAGACAATGAGAAACGCTTATATTTTGAAAAACCAACCATAAGTGTTGGAGAGAATCTCCACAAGCAGGAAGCTGGCGTAGCGAGCTATGCTTGCCTTACTGGCCAGTTAGAATTAGCTATTAAAGCTAAGAGAGACTTTACTAAGTTACCAACTAAGAGTTCTTGCTCAAATGCAACAAGTGGTGAAAACCCTATCAATAGATTTATTTTTATTGAATAGGAAGAGTCAAGGAAGACAGGATCTTGCCTAACCGTTATGTTAGAGAAATGAGGAAGCGGAAAACAAATATTTGATTTATTTAACAATGCAAAAGGAAGTAGTTTTTTAACAAATATATAATTTTGCTTTCTATAAACAATTGGGGTCGCAGACCTCCGAAAACATTTAAAGCTTGCGCCAGGCAATTGATAATTCTTTTGGTTTTAAACCTTTTATATGCTTTAAAATCTTCGCAAGATTTTGAAATGGCGAAGATAAATAAAGGAAAAATTCAAAGATAACTGACGTAATTAAAGTTAGACAATAAATCAAGTACAAGGTGTGTACTTTAAGGATTTCTAGATAAGTATCTTAGAAATAATAACAACTTCGAAAGTAACAACAACAAAAAGCAGGAAGAATAAAATAGAAGTTTCTATAACTTCTTATATTGATACTGAATTACTTTTAATTATTATACATAGAAGATTATGCAAATAGGGCAGGTCACTTATTGTGAAACCTGAAGAGAACAATCGAAAGGAAGTTTCTAGAATTCCTATGTTTAAGTAGGGATCACGAGAAAATGGGGCAAGTTTCCCTTTCGTGAAATTTAGAGATAACTCATTTATGAGTTGTAAGAATTGGATTCCCTCATCAGAAGGGAGAAACAATACAATTTGAGGCGTGTCCTAGACACGAAGTTTTACAGAAATTAATTCGTTGTACATAGAGCAAAGAAGGGAGGGCACTAATGGAGAGTGACACCTCATTGAAAAAAGACCTAAAGTAACAATTTTATTATTTTGGTTTGTTAGTAAGGGTTTTGGGAAAGATCAAATAGGATTGAGGAAAAGTGTTCATGGCCGTATTTATTGTACACGGGCGAGCGCGACGCGGATGAAATGTTGAACAAACACTGTTTTTCACTATAGTCTGTTGATATAGTTGAAAAGTTCACTGTAGTAGCACAAAAAGTCGATGGCAAAGAAAGTTATTGCAATGATGGAAAATAACTAGTTACACTAGATATGCGAGAGTCTATTGCTTGAGAAACTTGTAGGTTATAGTTGAGTGCACAGAAAAATCCCAACGGAGGAAGAAAAAATTAGTTATTGATTAGCAGTTCATAAGGAAGATTCCTTAGTTTGAAAAAGTATTCCCATATGTGAGTGAAAAGTACATGACAGTATAACTGGTAGTTAGAGTGCAAGTTCTGGAAGGTTCCAGAGCAATGCTGACTTGTTTAAATTGGGTAGAGAATCCCTCGGCGGAAAGGTAGATTATATAGACAGTGGGTATTTTGGAAATATCCCTCGATGTGAGATAGCATCTCAGAAAATCTATCATGTTGAAAGTTAGTCCTGATAGTTTAAGTTAGATCAAGAAGATCTCTTGAAAGCAGTTATTTTCACATAGCAACTTTCACTGTCTATAAAATCCAAATAAAAGCATTGAGCCATTAAATAGCGATGAGAATGAGGTTAAAACCTGAAGTCGGTACTTATCTTTGCTTCATGTAGAAGGCGATGTTCCAGTTGACGGTTGATACTAAAATTCGAACATGGCGTCGAAATTTAAAAGTTTGCCTCTAGAGTTGAGGAGGCGAGCTTTAGAGGAGCTCTAACTGTCTGGGTCGACTTCCGACGTACAAGTGAGACACGCTCAACGGATCGCGGAGGGACCAGGGAATGGGAAAAGAGTGGGGGTAGGAGACAAAAGGAATACATATAAGAATAGCCAACTTAACAGTTTAAAAAAGATCTTCATGATGAAATGGTCTTCAAAGAGTTGATAGTAGGAGTCACTAGCGCAGCCTGGAGGGTGAAAAAGTAGACGAAGTTCTCTTGATCACGGAGATGATAGCTGGCGACGGCGACAAGATCTGGTGGCTAGATTGATAAGGAAGTCCTCTTGTACAGGGAAGAATTGAGGAACTTCAGAGATTCGCTGCTAGATGACGCTAGGTGGGTCATGGAAGATATATCTCTTGAACAAACTCACAGGTAACATGAGAGACATAACCAACAAGGAGAAATCTGAAGATCACTGTTGGTGTTTGAGAAAAGGGAAGGAATGAACTATAACAAAGAGAAGCAAAAGCTTACTCTATCTTACCGTGTATTCCAAAGAATACACCACAAGGTCCTCAAGGAGGCAGGGTGTATGTAGCCCCACCAACTCTGGTGCACCCTAGGTAGTGCTACATGCTCAACGGCTCACGACTGGTGAGTTTGGGAGTGGCGACCCCGAGGTATTCCTGAGTTGGGTCCGTTTTGTCCCCTTTTTCCTCTGACGTTGGGGTGGGCCCTCTCCTCTTTCCCTTTCCTATCTGCCTTTCATGGTTCTCCTTCCTTTGAAGTCCCTCAAACCTCATTCTTCGAGGATTGAGGGCATTTCTTTTCTTCCTGTCCTTTATTTGCATTTTCCTTTATTTACCATTTCTTCTTCTAGTATGTACAGTAAGTCTGTAGTTAGTATTAGTTATAGTTTTCATCTCATCTTTCACTATCACCCAAACCATTAGGGGCCGATAACCTAGATGTTAGGCCCCTTAAAACAACAGTTATCACCATCATCATCATCATTTTTTGATACGTTTCACCAATTCAACATGGCGGCCACGCGAATTATTTCATTGGCATTCTATATCTCCGCAACGGTAACAGGTATCACCCTGAAATTTTGTACAGTGATAAAGGGTACAACTACAAGTTGCCCTATGTGGCTTTCAAAAACCTGTTAAGTACATGGCGGCCAAGCAAAGTTGAAACATTTTAATGGATTTTCCACGCGTTTAATCATCGGAGCGCAGTGAAACTTGGTACAGTGAATGTTCATACAAAATTTAATCTACTGTCATCTGATTAAATGCATTTGTTTTCATAACCCTAAGATGATGGCTGTGCGAAATTTTAAAATTGAGTTTTAATTTCTTGTGTCCTAATCATGCGATCGAAGTGAACGTTTGAATAATGATTCTACCAATAATCTTCATTTAATGGTGCATAACTCTATGACCTATGGCCTGTTTGCCATCTCTTGATGAATAGAGTACATTTGCATTTGTCAGTTGGCACAGGCTAGAGTAAAAGGTGGCTTTTCACCGATGTCTCAGTCTCACTCATGGCTGTGATTATATGGAAGCTACTGAGGTATGGGTGGTGCTTAGTAATGACATTTGGGGCACAGTCAGTGCCTGTGAATGCTGTGAAAGGTTCTACTCATAGGGTTAGGACTACTGTTCTGACTCAGTGAGGAAAGTAATGGCAAACTACCTCACTCCTCTTCTTGCCTAGAACGCCTCAAAATAGCGCTGCCTTGGGTTTTTGTGGGTATCTACTCACATAACGTAACGGCGGTACTTTTAGAGGATCCAACCAGCCTTCGGGCTGACTACCTAACAACAACTATGACCTACCCATGTAAGAATCCAACATGGTGATCCTTTCCATAGGCGGGAGAAATTTTAATAGAGAAGACCAATAGTATATATGAAAATAGGCTGTATAGTTCTGCACGGAACTACAATACTTGTTCTTTTTTTCAGTTTACAGTCCACGTACCTCTAAAAGATTGGTAATTATGCATTTGGCACTAAACTGCAGTAATAAAGTTATTAAGGCGAAACCGCTGACATCTAACTTTTGCGATTTTTAGCCTACTTTTCACATTTTGCAAAAATGAGGAAAAAGTAGTCTTATGAGATCGGGCAAATGTGTGTCTGTCTGTCTGTCCTTCTGTCTGTCTGTCTGTCTGTGTGTGTGTCCCCCCCTATCAACTCCTAAACGGCTGCAGGAATCCAAACGAAATTTGGTAGGATTAAAGATCTATACCTGCATATCTCACGGCCATATTTGAAAATGATGTCAGTGCTACCAACTGCTGAAAAATCGCAATTGAAATTTGAGCTCCATGTTGGATATCTTGGAAGGTATGAATGGGAGCTATTTCAAAATTGGCACACGTATAGATAATACTATTTCAGTTAAATTTCCAGGAGGCCATGCATGGCAGTGTTGCCAAAATGATTCTAAGCCTGCTGATAGGTCTAATTTTAAATGCATATAACTTCTATACTATCAATTGGATTTCAACCAAATTTTGTATGTAATATGTGTACAGAAACAGATATTACTGGGCGTATTCGTACGAGCCACCAGGGCTGCCAACTGTCAATAAATGTCATATCTATTCTTTTATCCAAATACCAATATATCAGAAAGTATGCAAGCCGACAGCTTTAAACTATGCACACGTATAGTACCTGACATTCTAAATTAATTTGGAGTAACTTATGTACATCAGTGCTACCAACATGATTCTAAGACTGCTGATAAGACCAATTTTTAAATACATGTAACTTCTATAATATCAATTGGATTTCAACCAAATTTCCTATGTGCTATGTGTACCATAACAGATATGACTATGCTGCTTGCCACGGTGGGTGAGTGGTTATAGTGTCGGACTACCAACCCCAAGATTGCAGGTTCGCCCCTGACCATGGTAAGTGATTTTTGAAGGCGACAAAATCACGATACTCATGTCATACGTTGTTGGCATGTTAAAGAACCCATTTGAATTCAGTAGGCCCTGTTCAATGACAAAATTAATCTCGGTATTTTCCGCCAACACAAAGTTCCTCCATTCTCTACTTGAAAGCGCTGTAGTGTCAAGGAGTTTAGATATCTAACCTCCTTGACTTTCAAAGCGTTCAAAAGAACGACGAAATTCGACATGCAAGCTACCCTCTGGGTGTCAATTAACAAAGATTGCACCAGGCACTCGAGGCCATACGATATTATTATTTTTATTATTATTATGACTATGCTTATTCTTAAGAGCAACCAGGGCTGCCAACTGTTAATAAATGCTGTCTCTACTTTTTACCCAAATATTAATATATCAGAAAGTATGTAAGCCAACAGCTTCAAACTTTGCACAAGTATAGTACCTAACATTCTAGATTAATTATGAGAAACTAATATACGTCAGTGCTGCCAACATGACTCTAAGCCTGTTGATGGGTCCAATTTTCAAATACATGTAACTTCTATACTAACAAATGGATTTTATCCAAAATTGGCACAGCAAGATATCATAATATTTCAGATTATTTCTGACCAACGCATGCGTGACATTGTTGCCAACATGATTTTACGCGCGCTGATAGATCCAATGTCTAACTGCATGTAACGTCCATGCTATCCATTGGACTTCAACCAAATATTGTATTCTGTATCTTAAGAGATGGAACTAAGAATATATTCAGTCACCAGGGCTGCCAACAGTAGTGTTCTATTAGGCTACAGGTATATTTCGAACTAATTAGAAATTTCGATATTACCAACTTAAATTCGCTATTTTTCTAGATAGGTCTATATAGATTGGCATGAATCTTAAATTTTAAGAAAAGTAGGCTCTTTAGTTCGTCACGGAACTTCTTGTTTCTTACAGGTTTGCAAATGTTCACGTCCCCGTATATCAGTACCTGTTTAGAATTTCCCAACATGTTACAAAATAAACTTGCAGAAAATTTAACGCTCTTTGCAATTGGTAATGACAACGTTTTGCCTAAAATGCACTGGAAGCACGTTACTGGGGATAAAACGGAAAAAAGTGCTTTATCTTAGAGGTATTTTCAAGATAGCGGACAACGCACAAGAAGGGGGAGGTCGAAAACTTGGATTTTTCACAAGAGGGGCAATACATATAACATACCAGAAAATCAAAATTACCCCACCTTTTGCAATCCAAAATGATATCTCTACTGGGCTATAATCGCCAAAACGATTGAGGCATTTTTCGTATCGAGACACCAACTTCCCATTGCCCTATGCAAAGAATTCTGCCACCAGTGAGAGTGGTACGTCTGGGCAGTTATTTGAAGTTCTTCGTTGGTGGCGGGGCGTTGCCGCCCAACCATACCTCCAGTTCTCGATGATGATGATGATGATGATGATGATAATTGTTGTTTTAAGGGGCCTAACATCTCGGTTATCGGCCCCAATTCTCAAAAGAGGTGAACGTCACTCTGGGCTAGGTTTGGACTAAACGGTGGATGGTCAAAAACTTCCCACTTGAACTCTTTGAGAAGGTCTTTTGTCACGTTGGTTCAGTGCGGTCGTGGATTGTTATGGACATGCCTCTTAGTTTGCTTTGAATTGCTCAGCTTGCACCCCTCCTAAAGACATTTGTTTACGTATGTATGGTCACGTTCTTCACTTGGTAAATGTCCTCCATTCTACTAGCAGCGAGACTCCTCCTCCAGCGTTGGCGCTAGCTATGGATGGGTTTTGCTGTTAGAGGGTGCGATCAAGCCATCAAGATATTGAGAGTCAAGAGTAATGACAGTAAGAACATGCAGAGCAAAACTCTATTTCTCTCGCAAAAAAAAATCAATATTATAAGCAGTTATGCCAATATTGTTCAAATCTAAAAGCCACACCATGTGTTTCAAGTGTCCCGACATTTGACCCTACTCCTGACGGCGATGTGGCCCTCCAAAGAAACGTTGGCGACCCCTGGTGTTCAGCATGTTATGCCGTGATCTCTCAGCTTGGCAACCACTTGCTCTCCCAGTAATTAACTTTTCACGCACCTTATCTGAACTTCAAGCTCACTCTACAATTTACTAGTTGATTTATCTGAAGGCATGTCTAATTCATGTCATGGCAATTAAAAATCAGGTCGGGTCTGAGATATCGCTATGCGCCCGTCAATTGTTTATCATACGCTCTCGTTACTTCACCCTCTTAAGCTGTGGGGTACATTCGATGGCGCAGTAAGTATTATTTACTCCACTCAAAACAACAGCTTACTACTGGTGGGACTGCAACAAAGAAAGAAAGAAAGAAAGAAAGAAAGAAAGAAAGAAAGATAATGATGTGTTGTTGTTTGAGTCTTCAGTCTTCTGACTGGTTTGATGCAGCGCTCCAAACCTCCGTGTCCTGAGCTAATCGTTTCATCTCTACAATGCTACCACACCCTACACCCGAGGCAATCTGTTTAACATATTCTAACCTTGGTCTACCCTCACAGTTCTTGTCCTCGACCCTTCCTTCCATAATTAAGCTTGCTATTCCTGGGTGTCTTAGTATCTGTCCTACTAACCTATCTCTTCTCCTCATTAGCAGTCGCCAGAAACATCTCACTTCTTCCAATCGTCTTCGTTTGTAACCCTATCTACCCATCTGATCTTCATCATTCTCCTGTAACACCACATTTCAAACGCTTCAATTCTCCTCTTTTCTGCTGCGCTAACAGTCCAAGTTTCGCTTCCATAGAGCGCCACGCTCCAGACAAATGCTTTAAAAATGACTTCCTAATACCTAAATCTATATTCGATATCAACAGATTCCTTTTCTGTAGAAATGCTTTCCTTGCCTGAGCCAACCTACTTTTTATATCCTCTTTGCTCCGTCCATCACTGGCTATTTTGCTTCCTAAGTAACAGAAGACTCCTACTTCCTTTAGTTTTTCACATGCCAATTTGATGTCCATAGAGGTTTCTGATTTATTTCGGCTGCATTCCAATATTTTTGTTTTATTTTTGGATTATTATTGTTTTAAGGGGCCGAACATATAGGCCAGCCGTTCTCGAGCTTTCTGCGACTGCGAGCACCACCCTCATGGCATACCAAATACCCGAGCTCCATTAACACTACATCCAAGGTTTGGTTGTTACACAGAGGACCATAAATAATGAAACACTATTTCTTGAATAATTTTAAGGAAAACTTCAGTATAAAATATTAAATTGAAATTCAATTCACCCAAATATTACAAACACAAATCAAACACAAACGTGTTTCTAGTCAGTGTCAGTGTCATTTCCAGGCTCACATTGTAAACAGATTACAGTTTCCTTGCTATGTTTGTCACAAACATGTTTCAAACACTTTACACAAAGGACCTTGGACTTCCCGTATTTATCACGTGACGTGAACATCCACAGTATTTATAAGTAGACAAATTGGTCTTCCCTGGGACCAAGAGAGGGCCTCACAGTCCATAGTGGTTTTGATTACCGTTCTAAGGTAAGAGGAATGCTTTAAAATAATTGAGTTTATTATGATAGTTAACTTATGACTCAACAATATCATTTATTCTCAACAATTCAAAACAATATAACCCATTACAAAAAGCAATTTATTCTGTCTGTGGGCCTCCGAGCTCCCTCCTTGGTCCTTGTATGGTAATCATATATAGTAATAAGTTTTAAGGTTTAGTTACAAAGAACTGGGAAAATGCAAAGGAAAACCTTGGCTTGAAAAGAAATCATAGGTATATGCAGTTAATGCAAAAGGCAGCCCTCCTTGGAACTGCAAGTATAGTACGTAAGGTATTATCTCTTCAGCGACTTGCTTTGAACATCTGGAGATCCGGTGTTATCATCAGTGTCTCTGGCTCGCAAGTAGTCTGACAGTGACGGTTTTATAATTCAATGTAAATTTCATATAGTAATAATTATAATATTAATAATACCAATGCAACAAGCATGCACCTCTCTTTTCTTTTCCTACCTCTCCCTCCCCCAGAAGTGCTGAAATAGCTAGAGATCCATCGCTCACCAGGCATACTGCAAGTGCCTGCATGAATCTTGCAGATACGTTACATTTACGTGTGAACAGTCGATAAAAGCTTTGGAAGACACCGGAATGAAAATCAATAGGAACAAAACAGAGTACATGTGCCTAGGAGGACAAGGAGAAGAAACAATCCAATTGTTTGGGCAAGACTTGAAGAAAGCAGATAGTTTTAACTACTTAGGTTCAACAGTGTCCAGTGATGGCAATTCAGACACGGCAATAGCCCGCATAGTGCAGGTAGGATGGATGGACTGAAACGGGTGTCAGGTGTATTGTGTGATAGAAGGATACATCTGAGGACTAAAGGAATGGTATATAAGTCAGTAGTGAGATCTGCAATGATTTATGGGGCAGAGACTTGGGCACCAACTAAGGCACGTTGTAAGGCATTGGATGTGGCTGAAATGAAAATGTTAAGACGAATTTGTGGCGTCACTAGAGCCGATAGGATTAGAAATGTGAGACTAAGGGGTAGTGTTAAAGTGACGGATATATCAAAGAAGGTTCAAGAGAGAACACTACAGTGGTATGGACATGTCATGAGAAGGGACAACACTTTTGTTGGCAAGAGAATGACAGTAATGGTAGTGGAAGGTGAAAGAGGAAGGGGAAGTCCAAGAAGAAGATGGAGGGACTGTATACGAAATGACTTGAGGGAGAAACATCTAAGGGAAGAGGACGTATGGGGCCGAGGAAAATGGAGAAGACTTGCCAGGAACGTCGACCCCACTTGAGTGGGAAACGACGAAGGAAAAGAAAGAAAGAAAGAAAGAAAGAAAGAAAGAAAGAAAGTCGAGTCCAAACAGCATCTTTCATGTTACTCATAAAACAGGGATGTACAATGATCATTTTAACTGTACATTGAAAAGTACTAATTCACAAAATGATACATTTCTGTCAGTTTCAACTTCACAACCATCCATCACGGCTCAATTAACCAGTTTGAAAATGCAACTCCAGAGCGTTTTTTTAAAATTATTTTTAAATATTTTGAACCTTAATTTAACCAAATTATTTGTAAGGATATCCATTTTATTTTATTTCAAATTGATCCTATTATTTTACACGAATTAGATTTTAAATGTATAAAACAACAATATTGGAATGCAGTCGAAAGAAATCAGAAACCCCTATCCATATCGAATTGGCTGGCGAAAAACTGAAGGAAGTAGGAGACTTCTGTTATTTAGGAAGGATAATAACCAGTGATGGACGAAGCAAAGAGGATATAAAATGTAGGTTAGCACAGGCAAGGAAAGCATTTCTTCAGAAATGGAATCTGTTTACATCGAATATAGATTTATTTGGAAGTCATTTTTGAAGGCCTTTGTCTGAAGCGTGGCACTCTATGGAAGTGAAACTTGAACTGTTGGAGCAGCAGAAAAGAGGAGAACCGAAGCGTTTGAAATGTGGAGTTACAGGAGAATGATGAAGATCAGATGGGTTGATAGGATTGCAAATGAAGAGGTATTAAGACGACTGGGAGAGGAGAGATGTTTCTGGCGACTGCTAATGAAGAGAAGAGATAAGTTGGTAGGACACATACTAAGACACCAGGAATAGCTTAGTTATGGAAGGAAGGGTGGAGGATAAGAATTGTAGGGGTAGACCAAGATTAGAATATGTTAAACAGATTGCCTCGGTCGTAGGGTGAGGTAGCTATGTAGTGATGAAACGATTAGCTCAGGACAGGGATGCATGGAGGGCTGCATCAAATCAGTCAAATACAACAGCAGATTTTATATACCGGTATTTATGTTGTATTTTTTAGTTCATATTTTCATTGTTCTAATTCATTGTTTTCCAGTTTCTTTATTTCATCCTGTATATATTTTAATTAATTTCGTTTCTCAGCAGTTTTATGAGATTAGTTTCATAAGGTTTGAATATACTTTGTATTGATTGTTGAAGCATTTTAATTAATTATACATTTCTGATTGTCAAAATTTATGAAACAATATTCTGGTTCGAGCGACAGAATTTGAATAACTGAAGGATGCATCTCAAGGGAGTTTGTGCTCGCGAGCACCAGGTTAAGAACGCCTGATCTAGGTTATCGGCCCCTGATGGTTTGGGTGATAATAAACATGGAAATATGATGATCTATTATATAAAACGAAGTGTCCTGACTGACTGACTCACTGACTCATCATCACCCAGCTATAGCAAGTAAAGTTAGAATCATGACATTTTGGGGATATGTTCGTTGTAAGTCGAAAACGCCCACTAAGGAAGGATTTTTGTATATTCAGGTTCTAAAGGGGTGTTAAAGGGGGTAGACCTGCACTTTATTGCATAACAATATCTCCCGATTGGTTTCATTCGGGGATGTGATACTCAGCATATAAACTCATCATTAAAAGTAAGAAGACACGTGTTTGAGGGTTTTTCGATGTGGTGTATATTATGAGGTGAAAGGGGTGAAAAGTGGGGGTTGAAGGATTCCTAACGGAGCAAGTATCTATTAAACGACAGAGGAAGAAAGGATGAAACTCGGGGGTAAAAAATCAGCTTGCAATATAAGTTAATAGGTGTTCGACCGTTTTTTTTTTCATAAATCCAATTTAAGGAGCCCATGGGGAGGGGGGAAATTACGGGAAAAAAAAGTCCACTAAGGAAGGATTTTTGAATATTCACACATCTCCCACCCAAACCTAGTGCAGTTAGAAACATGGGATATGTTCGTTGTATGTCGAAAACTAAGGATGGGTATTTGGATATTCATGTTCTAAAGGGGTCTTAAGAGGGTTAAACCTGCATTTCATTGAATAACAATATCTCACGAGTTGTTTCATTTGGGGATATGATACTCGGCATATAAGCTAATCATTAGAAATAAGCGGACATGTGTCTAAGGGTTTTTCGATGTGGTGTATATTATGAGATGAAAGGGGTGAAAAGTGGGTGTCTGTCTGCGACATACGTGCCCCAGATGAAACATCAGGGGATAAATGAAAATGTCGAATTAACTCTAGTGGACTGTATTTACAAAAATGTACATGTTACAAAAGACACAACACTTGATATGCGAAGGAGTTGTTGCTCCGAAACACAAACACATTCAACCATGATGGCTACTTCACTCTCTGTCTCGGTCACTGCTGCCAACCTAAACATAAATAAATGTCCTTTGCCAACTGTGGAAATAACAATTATATAAGTATATTCTCTCTGAGAGCAAACATACTCCCCACCTTGAAATACATGGATTTCAATAATCTGAAATGGAAACACTGAAATGTTCCAATGACAAGGACATAAACACTAAAATATTCACTAACTTAAAACACTGACATATTAACAGTCAAAATTATGTGTCTGCTCAATTGGTAGCGGAGCTACCTTGGAAACTGGTCGTTTAAAAATACCACTGTTGCACTTCACTGAAACCACTCTTACCATATTGTCTTTACCACCATGCACTTCTGTGATAACACCAAGGGGCCACTGGAGTGGGGGAACATTGTCTTCCCGTATCAGCACCACAGTACCTGGTGATACGTTGCTGGAGGAGGTCGTCCATTTGCTGCGCTGTTGCAGATGGGTGAGGTAATCTAATGACCATCTCTTCCAAAAGGATTGGAGTCTTTGTTGCAGAACCTTATATCGAGTTAACAAAGGCCGTTTACTTAATGTTAAATTGGGTTCGGGAAGAGTCGTGAGGGGTTCGCCTATAAGGAAGTGACCTGGTGTCAAGGTAGATGCATCTGAAGGATCATTTGACAGGGTTAGAAGGGGACGTGAGTTTAAGCAAGCCTCAATTTGCGCAGTTAATGTAGCCAATTCTTCATATGTGAAATGAAGTGTTCCGAGAACTCTTCTTAGATGATGTTTGAGGGATTTTACTCCGGCCTCCCAAAGCCCTCCAAAATTAGGGGCATGAGGAGGTATGAAATGCCACTTAACTCCACAACTACTGGCGAAGTTACTGATCTCCTCTCTAGTCCGTTCCTGAGTGAACAATTTCTTGAGCTCCTTGAGCTCCCTACTAGCACCTTGGAAATTTGTACCATTGTCGGAGTACATGTTGCTGCATAATCCTCTTCTTGCGATGAATCTCCTGAGTGCTGCGAGGAAAGCTTGAGTGGTTAGGTCGGAAACTATTTCTAAATGAATGGCCTTGGTGCACATACGTATGAAAATGCATATGTAACCCTTGACAATGGTCTTGCTACGTGGATTGCCGATCTTCAAGTAGAAAGGGCCCGTGAAGTCTGTGCCGGTGTTGCGGAATGGTCTTGCTTGAGACACACGAACTGAGGGCAACTGTCCCATTACTTGCTGTGTAGTTTTGGCTTTGAACCTGAAGCATTTTGTACAAGTGTTAATAACTCTTCGAACCACCGACTTTCCATTGATGATCCAGTAGCACTGTCTGATGGATGCTAAAGTCAACTGGTTTCCTGAATGTAGGAGTCTTTCATGTTCCCTCTTGATTATTAAATCAGTAAACTGATGTTTAGCGGGCAAAATCATCTGATGTTTGAAATCGTAGTCTTGATTGGAGTTCTCTAGTCTTCCTCCAACTCTCAAGATTTGATCCTTGTCTAAAAATGGTACTAAACTTTGAAGTTTGCTACGTCTTGACACTGCATTGTGTTTCAAAAGATCAGCTATTTCGTCGCGGAATGCTATTGACTGGACTAGTCTAACACATGTCATGTTAGTTTGCTGCAACTCTTCTATTGTTAATGGACCATGTTTCCGTTCTGAAGGTTTGTGTTTAGTGTTGTGCACGAATCTTAAACAGTATGCTAACACTCTTTGTAGCTTGAGATGGGAAGAAAATCTTGTGAGCACGTCTGCAGGATTAGAGTGGACTGAACAACTAAGCACTATCTTGCGTTGCTCAGGAATCTCTGATTCAGGTTGTTCACTGGAAGTGGGCCAGTTCCGTTCCGAACACTGTAGCCATTCAGGGCCATGCCACCAAAGATGATTATTTAAAAGGTTTGTAGGATCAGTTCCTCGAGAAATCAGATCTGCAGGATTGTCTGCTGATGCTACGTGCTTCCAATCCTTGACTGAAGTATTGCCTTGCACTTCAGCCACACGGTGCGCAACAAAAGTTTTCCATTTTGACGGTTCACCTGCTAACCATGCGAGAACAATCTTTGAGTCTATCCACAGATGAATACTATGGAATTCAATATTGAGAACATGACACACCTTTTTAACCACTTGTGACAATAGTACTGCTGCACACAACTCTAGTCTGGGTAGCGTGATCTGTTTCAGTGGAGCCACTCTGGACTTGGAGCACAGGAAATGTGTTATTACGTGACCTTGATCTGTTGACGAGCGTAGGAATAAACATGCACCGTAGCCCTTCAAGGATGCATCAGCGAAGCCATGCAACTGCACCTGAGTACAATTTTCTTGAAGCACAAATCTGTTAATATATATATTGTCAATCAAGGGTATTTGAGAATGCAGAGTACGCCATCTTGTAAGAAGATCCGTTGGAAGTTCATCATCCCATCCTATCTTCTCTTGCCATAGTTGCTGCAGAAACATCTTGAATGCGATGACAATAGGACTGATTAGCCCAATAGGGTCATAAATTGACGACACAATCGATAACACCTTGCGTTTGGTCACTGGAGATCCACTTCCTTGTTCTTTCTGCACACCACTGGATATCTGTAGTTTGTCTGTCGCTGGATGCCAAAGTAGACCTAAAGTCTTTATATTTTCTCCAGAATCAATCTGAAGGGGAAGCTGCGTTTCTCTGCAGTCTTTTGGAACCGCCTCTAACAATGCTGGATGGTTAGAGCACCACTTGCGGAGCTTGAAGCCTCCCTTGGATAACAATTGGATCAGTTCACGTTGTAGGAGTAATGCATTGTCAACCTTACTTGTTCCTGAAATGCAGTCGTCTACATAAAAATCACTAAGAAGGACAGATGCTGCCTGCGGATACTGTTGTCCCTCATCATATGCCAATTGCCTTAAACATCTTATTGCTAGAAATGGAGCTGATGATGTGCCATATGTGACCGTCTGAAGTTGGTACTGCTTGATAGGCTCATTAGGAGAAGCTCTCCAAAGGATGCGTTGAAGGCTGCTGTCTCTGGAATCAACCTTAACTTGTCTGTACATCTTCTCGATGTCAGCTGTAAAGCCTATGGCGTGAGTTCTAAATCTAGCGACAATCGAACATAAGTCTTGTTGAATAGTAGGACCCGTCATTAAAATATCATTAAGTGACTTTCCTGACCTCGATTTACAAGAAGCGTCGAAGACAACTCTAGTTTTTGTAGTAGTGCTGGATTTCTTGAATACCGGATGGTGCGGCATGTAGTATGCTACCGATGTTGCCATACTAGAATTAACAATATCCATGTGACCTAGTTCCTGGTATTCAGTGAGAAACTGGTCATAATCTACCTTCAGTTGCGTATCATTGTTAAGCCTACGCTCAAGGTATTGAAATCTGCTAGTTGCTGTTTGTAAAGAATTGCCTAATATACTTGGATCCTGCTTAAATGGTAGTCTGACTATGTATTTCCCAGATGCATCTCGTGTCACATGATCAGAAAAATTCTGTTCACATTCAATCTCTTCTTGCGACCTGACTGGCTCGTGAAGTTCTTCGATCTCCCAAAATCGTTGTACTTGGTTATGAAGGTGAACATCATTACGAAGGAAAAACGTTCCTGCTGCATTGTTTCTCTTTCTCGAGGTGGATTCATATGAACCTGACACAATCCATCCAAAATCTGTGTTTTGTAGGATTGGAAACTTCCCTGGTCTCGTCCTATGTCCCCTCTGTAGAATTCTAAAGAATACATCAGCACCGAGAAGCATGTCTATCTTGACTGGGGCATAAAACCTCGGATCTGCTAACTGAATATCATTAGGGAGCTCCCACTCTTCATAGGGTACCTGCTGACTAGGCATGTCGCTTGTAATTTTGGATAGGACCAGACATTCAACATTGTGGCGTGTGTTGCTTATGGAAGATTGCACTTCAACGCTCACACTATACTTGGCTTCAGACATGGACTGAGAAATACCTTCGATGGGTGTGAGATTCTTGGCCTTTCTTAAGCCCAAATTTTGAACCAAACTCTCGGTTACAAAATTACTTTGACTGCCACTGTCCAATAAGTAACGAGCTAAGTGTAGCCTACCAGCACTATCCTTTACCTTTACTATTGCTGTAGAAAGTAGAACTTGAGTTTGTGGTTTGAGTTTCATAGTGCAATAACTGGAGGAGTTACCACGAACTTGAGCATTGTGAGCCTGGTTGGACTCGGGGTTTGAGCATCTGCTGATAGCTCCTTGCTGGGACTGTTTAGACGAGTTGGCATTGAATTGCTGATTCCCTGAATCAAAATGCAACAGTGAGTTGTGACGACCGTTGCAAGTTTTGCATGTTGACTTCGAAGGACAAGAACTTATAGCATGTGATTCATGCAAACAGTTGTAGCAAAGCTTATGCTGCTTAACTAGGTTGTATCTACGATTAACATCATAACCTAAAAATTTATCACATCTGAAGATTGGATGTTGCCCCTTACAGGCTTCACAATTATTGTTAATTGCAATGTATGAACTACTTGTAAATGGTTGTTTCTCATGCTTGAAACCATGCTTAGAAGTTTTATCTTGAGACAATCTGCTGATCTTATCACTGTGACCCTTAGTAGGTGAAAAATCAATTAATTCAAGGGTTTGAGCCCGCCTTTCAAGATATTCTAACAACTCCGTAAGTGTAGATGGTTCCTTGGATTTGTTGCTCATTTCCCATTGCTTACGTGTGGCTTCAGGTAACTTGTCAAGTATGATTTGACCTATTATGATTTCATGTAGGGGAATATTCAAATTCAAAGACTCAACAGCCTTTAAATTGGACTGTACTTGATTCAAAAGTGTGTGTAGACTAGAAGATGATTCCCTTTGGACGATATCTGGAGATAACAGTAATTTGATATGTGCATTTACTATTACCTTTGAATTGCGGTATCGCTTGCAGACCATTTCCCAAGCTAGCTCAAAGTTATCGGCAGTAAGAGGAATGTTTTGAATGAGTTGATGAGCATTGCCACGCAGTGCTGACATTAAGTAATGGAACCTTTCAACATTACCCCATGGGTATTTAGTAACTGTTGTAGCTTAGCCCTAAGTTCATCATAATCATCTTCGAATTCACACCGGACCTGCTCGTGAGGATTTTTGTCATCCAAATCCTCCAATTTGCTTTGAATTTCATTAAATTCTGGTAATAGAGCTAATAAACGTTCATTCTTCACATTTAATACTTCAGCAGGAGTCTCATTATTAAATTCATTAATTTGGGTATGGAGTCTCGTGAGGGATGCTCGGAGAACACCTCTGCGCTTGGTCAGTGACTTTATCTCACGTTCAGTTGACATGCTTAAAATGGTTCATGCACAGGAAGGATTGCTGGGTATGGGGAGGAATTGCTATGAAATGCCTTTGTTAACTTATCTGGTGTAGAGGTTCTTTCCGTCTGCGTCGTCGCCCAACAGTCGGATATCGAAGTCAGGACGTCTGAATGGAACTGCGTCTGTCAGGAATCGAAGGCTGCACCGCTGAATGGAACTGCGTCCGTCAGGAATCGAAGGCTGCACTGCTGAATGGAACTGCGTCCGTCAGTAATCGAAGGCTGCACTGCTGAATGGAACTGTGTCTGTCAGGAATCGAAGGCTGCACTGCTGAATGGAACTGCGTCCGCCAGGAATCGAAGGCTGCACTGCTGAATGGAACTGTGTCCGTCAGGAATCGAAGGCTGCACTACTGAATGGAACTGCGTCTGTCAGGAATCGAAGGCTGCACTGCTGAATGGAACTGCGTCCGTCAGGAATCGAAGGCTGCACTACTGAATGGAACTGTGTCCGTCAGGAATCGAAGGCTGCACTACTGAATGGAACTGTGTCCGTCAGGAATCGAAAGCTGCATTACTGAATGGAACTGCATCCGTCAGGAATCGAAGACTGCACTACTGAATGGAACTGTGTCCGTCAGGAATCGAAGGCTGCACTACTGAATGGAACTGTGCCCGTCAGGAATCGAAGGCTGCACTGCTAAATGGAACTGTGTCCATTGATGCTTTCAACTGCACACCGAAACTTTCACAATACTGGATATGCTTTTACGAATATACAATTCATCATGATTAATTTTGCAAGTCCCGCTGCATGAATTAACTTATTCACATACGTAGTAAATTTATAATACAACAGCTACGTTGTAAACATGGATCAAGCAGTCTGGCGAGCGCTGCAGCTGGCGCGTGTATCGAAGCTTACCGATGCTAGCCGAGGCGACACGAAGCCAAATCACAATGGTGGCTTCGTATGGCACCTATGCTCACTTTTCAAAATAAGTTAGATCGAACTCACAAACATTGATAAATAAATTGCAATTGCGCCTGCATTGTTCACAATAATGTACTAGTATTGTCTCTACATACGTATTTCGCACTGGTTCACTTAAATACAGCAGTTTTAGCGTTTGTCGAGACCACATGGCCTCAGTTGATATAGCGGGAATCCTGCCCGTGTTGGACCAAAACATATGTCTGTCTGCGACATACGTGCCCCAGATGAAACATCAGGGGATAAATGAAAATGTCGAATTAACTCTAGTGGACTGTATTTACAAAAATGTACATGTTACAAAAGACACAACACTTGATATGCGAAGGAGTTGTTGCTCCGAAACACAAACACATTCAGCCATGATGGCTACTTCACTCTCTGTCTCGGTCACTGCTGCCAACCTAAACATAAATAAATGTCCTTTGCCAACTGTGGAAATAACAATTATATAAGTATATTCTCTCTGAGAGCAAACAGTGGGGGTTGAAGGATTCCTGACGGAGGGTAGTTTCAATCACCTTAAAATAAGTAAATAGGTGTTCGACCGTTTTTTTTTTTCATAAATCCAATTTACGGGGCCCATGGGTAGGGGTGGAATTCTGTAAGAAAGACGTCCTCTAAGGAAGGATTTTTGGATATTCTCTCTCATCGACCAACCGAAACTATTAAGCTAGAAACATGAAATTTTGGAGATATGTTTGTTGTATGTCGAAAACGTTTACTAAGGAAGGATTTTTGGATATTCAGGCTGTAAAGGGGTGTTAACGGGGTTAAACCTGCATTTCATTGAATAACAATAGGCCTATCTCACGAGTGGTTTCATTTGGGGATGTGATACTCGGCATATTAACTAATGATTTAAAAAAACAAGCAGACACGTGTCTAAGGGTTTTTCGATGTGATATTTATTATGAGGTGAAATGGGAAAAATGTGGGCGAAGAGGTTTTTTACTTATGTAATTTTATGATGTGTACTTTTTTCATAGGAATTTAGGTCAATGGATTTTGTGTTTATTCAGTGTGTTTAATATACTGTATCTCACTTATTTCCTATTTACGTTTGTGGTCGGAAACCGTGTTGTGATTTTGAGTCGAATTTTATACATGCGATGCGACGTGACTCTGGGGAGATTTTGATATTTATGTGACATTGTTGTGCAACACAAACAATGGAGCGTGATGGTGCAGTGGCTTAGCTTCTCGCCTTTCACCCGGACGGCCGGGGTTCGAATCCCGGTGACAGCGGGGTGGAATTTTCACCTGGAAAATCACGTGGCGTCAGGAAGGGCATCCGGCCTTAAATCCCCGACCAAAACCAAAATGAGCCTGGTTGGCTCAGGCGACCCCAATTAATTGGGAAAAGCCGAAGGGGAAGATGTGACATTGTTGTGCTATATAGTCTTTATTGTCTGATTGTAAACGGTCTATACCAAATTATTATCATTATTATTCAAAATTAAACGATAAGTCAAACATAGCATTCATGATTGAGACGTTGCTTTACAACTACAATTTTCGCGGGTGAAGCCGCGACGGGTAATGCTAGTTATTTATATAAATACAGATCGAAATAACAAGTGGTGGGTATAAAAACGAAATGTTGGTATTCATAGGATAAAGATGGAAGCGGCCGTGGCCTAGAGTTGAATATGAGAAACCACCGAGAACCATTTCAAGGATGGCTTACGGTACGGACTAAGCAGCCCATTCGTCTTCCAAGTCTGGATAGCCTGGACTCCTGCCCCTGCGTCTTGGCGCTCGTCAGCCATCGTATAGCCTATCAAGATTGGAGTGCTGGTGGCCGAGGTGGGAACTATTCTTTGTTTACTAGTGTCACGCTGTCAGCCTGCTTGATTGTCAGGTACAGTCACGCGGATAGGATATGACTCAGCTCCAGTAGTCTCAGTCATCGTTCTCCTCTCCGTAGGGACAAGTGCTCCTGTTACGCTTAGCTGTTCTGTTGCGAAACAATTAGAAACGAACCATTCTTAATTAGCTCATTATTATTAATTTTTCCGTTTACAATTCACATTGTAATTTCTGTCGCACGCGCAATGCTGCTTGATTCATTTGCAGACTGCACTCCGTCATCGCTGTGTCCCTCTCATCATCCCGTAAGGCCCGTATCACACGACACTCGCTGGCAAGGAAGCTGTTGTGATGGCTGGTACAAAATCCTGTATCATTCTGTTCATCATCGTCAGTACACCTGTTTGTATAGCCGAAGTTTGTATAGCCGAAGTGCATCCCACGCTGGCATTTCGTGCGCCAAGTTATAAGAAATGATATGATGTATGAATGGCAGCCAATGGCCGTAAGCTGGGCATTTTTGTTTGAACGCCCGAGGGCTCTCAACAAATTCAATTTCAAGTAGTTCCAACTTTGGTTACCAGATGCTACTGTCTCTAACACTAGCGGCGAACGTTGGAACTTGATAGAGCGTTTCCTAACCAGCCAAATATAACCTACAAATTTTGCTACACACTACCAATTGCAGTGGTAGGTTCTTTTACGTGCCATAAATCTATGGCTTGGGCCCGCCGGCTTTTCTTCCCCTCCGAAGGAAGGCATACTGAAGGAATTTAACGCTCTTACAAAATCCGACTACTTCGGCCAGGTTTGAACCCATCGTCTTGGGCATAGCAGTTCAGCATGCTACCGACAACATGGCGGAGGGTTATCGTTTGAGTCTAGTATTTGCAGTTGTTTCGCATCATTAACCCAAAGCGGTCGTGAAACTCGCTTTAAATTTGAAAACATGCCAGGTACCGTACTGAATAAATGCATTTCAATCAATATTTAAGCTCTAACTGTAATGATTGGATATTTAACCATACACGTTAATAAGAAGTGCAACAAAAAATCTCCGGAGTCTGTTAGAAAATGTGCCAGTGGTATTGCGTCCGCTCGCTGTTTTGAAGAGCCCGAGTTCATGGTATCCAACTGCGGAAAATTTTACTTCTTTTTAATTATTTTATTATATCCTCCCTACCTCGTACAGCAAGATTTTAACTTAGTTTTGTTCATATGATCTACGAGGACGATAGGGAAAGTTGTTTCTTCTCTCATTTAAATTTATATTTTCCCTAAATACTGCTCAAAACCATGGATGGATACTATTCGTGATAACTATTAGATTTTAATAGTTCAATATTTATCTCAGAATAATAATAATAATATTATTATTATGACACGTTCTGTGTTTACTGTAAATAATAATAATAATGTTAATGGTTTTACGGCCCTTTTAACTACTCTGACTTTTAGAGACGCCGAGGTGTCGGAAAGTTGCCCCGAAGGGGATCTTTAACGTGCCAGTAAATCAACTGACACGGCTCCCTCGCATGTGCGCACCCACAAATGCCAGCTGACTGCTCCAGGATACGACCTGCAACCTTGGGCCCAGCAAGTGAGAACGTTACCGCTGAGCCAAGCAGCCTTACTGTAAAAACAGCAAGCGCTTTTCGCACAGACGCCGTTTAAAGAAAATATAGTTTCGTTCTGATGTATTTATTCGTGGGCCTACCCACATAACAAATCTATTTGTTTACGTTGTCGCTAGGATCTCTACCAGAATGAGAAAAGCAATCCGATTGGTTGTTGTACTCAAACTTCCATGCAAACTTCAAAGAAAAATGGCACCTGTTCAATTTCGTGAGTTGTATGAAAGCTATTATTGAAGGTAGAACCTAGCATAGAAGGTACAAATCACATGGCAATGTTGTTTGAGTCTTCAGTCTTTTTGACTGGTTTGATGCAGCTCTCCAAGCCTCCCTGTCCTGTGCTAATCGTTTCATCTCTACATAGCTACCACACCCTACATCCGAGGCAATCTGTTTAACATATTCTAACTTTGGTCTACCCCTACAGTTCTTGTCCTCGACCCTTCCTTCCATAATTAAGCTTGCTATTCCTGGGTGTCTTAGTATGTGACCTACTAACCTATCTCTTCTCTTCATTAGCAGTCGCCAGAAACATCTCTCCTCTCCCACTCGTCTTAATACCTCTTCGTTTGTAACCCTATCTACCCATCTGATCTTCATCATTCTCCTGTAACACCACATCTCAAATGCTTCAATTCTCCTTTTTCTGCTGCACCAATAGTCCAAGTTTCACTTTCATAGAGCGCCACGCTCCAGACAAGGGCTTTCAAAAATGACTTCCTAATACCAAAATCTATATTCGAAGTCGACAGATTCCTTTTAGGTAGATTTCATTAGAAAGCTAACTATTGCAATGCGTACCATGTTTCGACTTCCGGAAAATTTCGACATATCTTCGCGTTTCACATCCCCCAGACCCCAAAACCACCGTCAGTTCAAAAGTTTATATATACTTTATGTATATATTATTTCCGATTATTCCCCTTCAGGAGAGCGTGAGAACTTGAGCCAATCACAGCTTCACTTCCTTTTCCTCTCTTCTTTTCTTCCCAAAACCTCTTCATTAGTTCACTGTGCTTTTTCTTCCTTTCCTCTGTCCATTTTTTCCCTGATGTATCTTTCCTTGAAACTTGTACAATTTTCGTGTTTCTGATTTTATTTCTAAATTGTTCTCTGTCCTTAATGTCGTCTTCAGAGATTTTAAGTAATTCCATGTCTTCATGTACTTCTTTAATCCAACTGGTCTTTAATTTACTTGCATTCACGATATTGAAAATCTTCTTAGTGAGTCTGTTCTCATCCATCCTATATATGTGTCCATAGAACTGCAGACGTCTCTTCCTAAATTTATCTACAATGGTGTCTGTATTTTCATAAAGTTCCTTTGTTGGTCTCCTGACCCAAATTCCATTACGGAAAACAGCGCCATGGATTTTCCTAAGAATTTTTCGTTCCTGTTTCTCAATATCATGAATTCTTGTCATTCCTCTAATGACGGTTGTTTCTGCCGCGTACAAGGCTTCAGGCAAGACAACTGTGTTATAATGGCGCAATTTTGCATTGCGAGATACTGCTCTTTTGTTATAATGATTCCATGTCAGCTTGTACGCCTTCTGCAATTTTACTATTCTATCTGCATTAGAAATTGTGTTCAATCCTGTGGGTTGGATGGCTTCTCCTAAATATTTGAAGTGAGTGTATATATATATATATCAGTTTCTTGTGGACACGATAACTGCCGTAATTTTGCCCCAATCAGTTGGATTTTTTTACATAATAAATATCCCATAAAAATCTCGGTCGAGTTCGTTAATGGGCAAAATCGGTCGAAGGGGGTGAAAATGGGGGGCTTTTTTTTTCTCGAAAAAGTGAAGTTTCGCTATAACTCTCTTAATACGTGAAATATCGATTCCATTCAAAGTTCATAATATGTGTCGAATATGTGCCAACAATTTATGTCAAATAAGTTTTTTGATAGCACCAACCATTGACCAAAGGGGTGGAAAAAAGTGGGTTTTTCGGGAAGCATTAATCATATCTCTCTTAATAGGCACAATATCAAAACCGTACAAAATGGAAAATATTCCCCTAATAATTACCTAAAACTTTTGTCTGAAAGAATTTTTGATATGACCCACCATTACGCCAAGGGATGAGAAAATTAATTTCGGAATTAAAGAAAATGCCAAGTGCCATCAGAGGTTACCATGACAACGCTTTTAAATTAATGAGGGATAATGGCAAACTACCTCACTCCTCTTCTTGCCTAGAACGCCTCAAAATAGCGCTGCCTTGGGTTTTTGTGGGTATCTACTCACATAACGTAACGACGGTGCTTTTTGAGGATCCAACCAGCCTTCAGGCTGACTACCTAACAGAACACAGAGCTATCAGAGGTTGCCAAGACAACGCCATTGACGAGATCACATTCATTTTTAGCCTAATTTTCACACTTTGCAAAACTGAGGAAAAAGTAGACTTTTGAGATCGATCCGGAAAAATGTGTCTGTCGGTCTGTCCTTCTGTCTGTCTGTCTGTTTGGCTGGCTGTGTGTGTGTGTGTGTCCCTATCAACTCCTAAACGGCAGCAGCAATCGAAACCAAATTTAGTATGAGTAAAGATGTATACCGGAATATCTCAGGCCCATATTTGAAAAAGATATCAGTGCGACCAACGACTAAAAAAACGCACTAGAAATTTGAGTTCCATGTTGGATATCTTGGAAGGTATACATGGGAGCTATTCCAAAAATGGCACACATGTAGATAATACTATTTCAGTTTAATTTCCAGGAGGCCATACATGACAGTGTTGCCAAAATAATGTTAAGCCTTCTGATAGGCCCAATTTTAAATGCATATAACTTCTACACTATCAATTGGATTTCAACCAAATTTTGTATGTAATATGTGTACATAAACAGATATGACTATAAGTATTCTTAAGAGCAATGAGGGCTGCCAACTGTTAATAAATGGTCTCTATATTTTTTACCCTAATATCAATATATCAGAAAGTATGCAGGCCAACAGCTCTATACTTTGCACACGTATAGCGCCTAACATTCTAGATTAATTTGGAGTAATTAATATAAGTCAGTGTTGCCAGCATGATTCTATGCCTGATGATAGCTCCAATTTTAAAATACATGTAACTTCTATTCCAACAAATGGATTTCATCCAAAATTGGCACAAAAAGATATCATAATATTTCGGATTATTTCTGACCAGCACTCGCATGACATTGTTGCCAACATGCTTTTACGTGTACTAATAGATCCAATGTCTAACTCCATGTAACGTCCTTTGGACTTCAACCACATTTTGTATTCTGTACCTTAAGAGATGGAATTAAGAATATATTCAGTCACCAGGGCTGCCAACTGTATTGCTCTATTAGGCTACATTATGCCTAGTATACAGTATTTCGAACTAATTAAGACATTTCGATATTACCAACTTAATTTCGTCATTATTCTAGATAGGTTCATATACTGTAGATTAATCATTGGCATGAATCTTAATTTTAAGAAAGGTAGGCTATTTAGTTCGTCACGGAACTTCTTGTTCCATCTGACTATGAGGGAAGCGGCTAACTGTTAGCATGCTGAACTTCTATGCTCAAGGTCGCTGGTTCAAGGCCGGCCAAAGTCGCCGGATTTTCTAAGAGCGCTAAAAATCCCTCAGCATGCTTTTCTTCGGAGGGGAAGTAACAACGTTCGTTGCAAGTTTCTGGTTGCGGTGGCATCTAGCAGCCAAGTTCACAGCTAGGTGTCGTTGACGGTAGTATTTGGTACAAAATTAGGTACTACTACTACTTGAAATGGACCGTTTGCAGACCTTACCTGAATTACAGACTAATACAGTCATCACATTTAACACCGTTTATCAGACAGATTCTACACACACCCAATGTACACGGGGTTACATGACCACGTTGTCGCAGCCCCTAAACTGAGGAACCAACCAACATCTCTGCGGGAGATAAAATTTTGCGTGAAGAAGTAACAGACAGTTAGATAGTTACACATCAGTTCCAAACCTTGCATAAGGACAGTGTGATCACAAGTATAAAAATGAACCCCAAATGACAAGAAGGTTACCATCCCCAGGACAATAAAATGTTAAATAATGCATAGAAAGACGGAAAAAAAGTTAAAAAACCTCCAATTGTAAAATACTTCATCGCAATAAATGAGGTCTGATCCTCCTACGAAAACCTGCATATTTTGCCTATTATAGCCTATCCCCTAGTTTGCCCGGTGAAATCTACCTCTGCCTTCCGGCGTGCCGAGAGGATTTTTTCTATATAGAGAGATATACTGCACCGCTCGGTGTTGACCGTGTTTTATTGCACAGATTTTGGTTTCACTCGCTAACCGTTGGAGATATACGAAAAGTGATAAGGACCTTTCGGATAGAAAATTAAATGTTAAAGCTCATGTATACCATCAAAAGTTTGCTATTTCTTATCGTTCTCTTTTTATTTGAAAAGGAAATATGAAATTTTGAAACCAAAGGGTGTAGTGACACCACAGATGTCGGTTTTACTCGCTAACTGTTGGAGATACACGAAAAGTGATAAGGACTTTTCGGATAGGAAATTAAATTTCAAAGCTCGTACGTGCCATCAAAAATTTGCTATTTCCTAACGTTCTCTTTTTATTTGATATGGAAACATGAAATTTTGAAACCAAAGGGTCTAGTGTCGTCACTAAAATGGTCGCCATTTTTTAATAGTGCAAAATTTTGAAATCAAAAGTATCCTATAAGTAAACCTGGTAAATCAGCTACATCCATGCAAAATTTCATTTAAATCGGACCAGTGGTTCTTGCGTTATTGAGTAACACACAGACAGACAGAAAGACAGACACACACCATCTCATTTTAGGTAGATTTCATTAGAAAGCTAACTATTGCAATGGGTACCATGTTTCGACTTCCGAAAAATTACGACATATCTTCGCGTTTCACATCCCCCAGACCCCAAAACCACCGTCAGTTCAAAAGTTTATATATAATTTATGTATTTATGTATATATGTATATATGTATATATGTGTCTATATATATATATCAGTTTCTTGTGGACACGATAACTGCCGTAATTTTGCCCCAATCAGTTGGATTTTTTACATAATAAGTATCCCATTAAAATCTCGGTCGAGTTCGTTAATGGGGAAAATCGGTCGAAGGGGGGGGGGGGGGATGGGGGGCTTTTTTCGAAAAAGTGAAATTTCGCTATAACTCTCTTAATACGTGAAATATCGATTCCATTCAAAGTTCATAAAAGTTCATAATATGTGTCGAATAAGTGCCAAAAATATATGTCAAATAAGTTTTTTGATAGCACCAACCATTGACCAAAGGGCTGGAAAAAGTGGGTTTTTCGGGAAACATTAATCATATCTCTCTTAATAGGCACAATATCAAAACCGTACAAGATGGAAAATATTCCCCCAATAATTACCTAAAACTTTTGTCTGAAAGAATTTTTGATATGACCCACCATTACGCCAAGGGATGAGAAAATTAATTTCGGAATTAAAGAAAATGCCAAGTGCCATCAGAGGTTACCATGACAACGCTTCTAAATTAATGAGGGATAATGGCAAACTACCTCACTCCTCTTCTTGCCTAGAACGCCTCAAAATAGCGCTGCCTTTGGTTTTTGTGGGTATCGACTCACATAACGTAACGGCGGTACTTTTTGAGGATCCAACCAGCCTTCGGGCTGACTACCTAACAGAACACAGAGCTATCAGAGGTTGCCAAGACAACGCCATTGACGAGATCACATTCATTTTTAGCCTAATTTTCACACTTTGCAAAACTGAGGAAAAAGTGGACTTTTGAGATCGATCCGGAAAAATGTGTCTGTCGGTCTGTCCTTCTGTCTGTCTGTCTGTTTGGCTGGCTGTGTGTGTGTGTGTGTGTGTGTGTGTCCCTATCAACTCCTAAACGGCTGCAGCAATCGAAACCAAATTTAGTATGAGTAACGATGTATACCGGAATATCTCAGGCCCATATTTGAAAAAGATATCAGTGCGACCAACGGCTAAAAAAACGCACTAGAAATTTGAGCTCCATGTTGGATATCTTGGAAGGTATACATGGGAGCTATTCCAAAAATGGCACACATGTAGATTTCAGTTTAATTTCCAGGAGGCCATACATGACAGTGTTGCCAAAATAATGTTAAGCCTTCTGATAGGTCCAATTTTAAATGCATATAACTTCTACACTATCAATTGGATTTCAACCAAATTTTGTATGTAATATGTGTACATAAACAGATATGACTATAAGTATTATTAAGAGCAATGAGGGCTGCCAACTGTTAATAAATGGTCTCTATATTTTTTACCCTAATATCAATATATCAGAAAGTATGCAGGCCAACAGTTCTATACTTTGCACACGTATAGCGCCTGACATTCCAGATTAATTTGGAGTAATTAATATAAGTCAGTGTTGCCAGCATGATTCTATGCCTGATGATAGCTCCAATTTTAAAATACATGTAACTTCTATTCCAACAAATGGATTTCATCCAAAATTGGCACAAAAAGATATCATAATATTTCAGATTATTTCTGACCAGCACTCGCATGACATTGTTGCCAACATGCTTTTACGTGTACTAATAGATCCAATGTCGAACTCCATGTAACGTCCTTTGGACTTCAACCACATTTTGTATTCTGTACTTTAAGAGATGGAATTAAGAATATATTCAGTCACCAGGGCTGCCAACTGTATTGCTCTATTAGGCTACATTATGCCTAGTATACAGTATTTCGAACTAATTAAGACATTTCGATATTACCAACTTAATTTCGTCATTATTCTAGATAGGTTCATATACTGTAGATTAATCATTGGCATGAATCTTAATTTTAAGAAAGGTAGGCTCTTTAGTTCGTCACGGAACTTCTTGTTCCATCTGACTATGAGGGAAGCGGCTAACTGTTAGCATGCTGAACTTCTATGCCCAAGGTCGCTGGTTCAAGGCCGGCCAAAGTCGCCGGATTTCTAAGAGCGCTAAAAACCCTCAGCATGCTTTCCTTCGGAGGGGAAGTTACAACATTCGTTGCAAGTTGCTGGTTGCGGTGGCATCTAGCAGCCAAGTTCACAGCTAGGTGTCGTTGACGGTAGTATTTGGTACAAAATTAGGTACTACTACTACTTGAAATGGACCGTTTGCAGACCTTACCTGAATTACAGACTAATACAGTCATCACATTTAACACCGTTTATCAGACAGATTCTACACACACCCAATGTACACGGGGTTACATGACCACGTTGTCGCAGCCCCTAAACTGAGGAACCAACCAACATCTCTGCGGGAGATAAAATTTTGCGTGAAGAAGTAACAGACAGTTAGATAGTTACACATCAGTTCCAAACCTTGCATAAGGACAGTGTGATCACAAGTATAAAAATGAACCCCAAATGACAAGAAGGTTACCATCCCCAGGACGATAAAATGTTAAATAATGCATAGAAAGACGGAAAAAAGTTAAATAACCTCCAATTGTAAAATACTTCATCGCAATAAATGAGGTCTGATCCTCCTACGAAAACCTGCATATTTTGCCTATTTTAGCCTATCCCCTAGTTTGCCCGGTGAAATCTACCTCTGCCTTCCGGCGTGCCGAGAGGATTTTTTTTTGTAGAAATGCTTACCTTGCCTGAGCCAACCTACTTTTTATATCCTCTTTGCATAGTCCATCACTGGTTATTTTGCTTCCTAAGTAACAGAAGTCTCCTACTTCAGCTTTTCACCTGCCAATTTGATGTTCATAGAGGTGTCTGATTTATTTCGGCTGCATTCCAGTATTTTTGTTTTACATTTATTAAATTTCATCATGAATTATTTCCGTAAGATCGAGTCCATACCATTCAAAAACTCATTCAAATCCTCAGGCTTGTCGGCCAAGATGACGATGTCATCAGGAAATCTCAGAGTTGAAATTATTTCTCCTTGAATCTTCACTCCCACTTTAAATTTTTCTCCAATTTCCTTCATTGCTTGTTCAATGTTAAGATTGAAAAGTATGGGTGATAAGTTGCAGCTTTGCCTTACACCTTTCTGAATACCAGTTTCTCTCTCATGTCCTTCAGCTCGAATGATTGCTGTCTGGTTTCTCACACGGCAATAGAGGCGTCTATACCAGCGTGTATCCCTATACTGGCAGAAGCTCCCATGCTAACGAATGTCATGTGATACGGGCCTAAGGCTCCAGCTGCTATGATCGACAGACGCAGTCAAGTTCGTCAGCAGTCGTATCTTGAAAGGCAATTTTCCTATTACATTAAACTCATTACGCAGGAGAATGTGAAAGTTCAAGTTGATAAGTGTTTGTAAGTGACTGCACATATGCACAGACTGTTTATGGATGGTATTCCGTGACCTGTTATGATATATTGAGTCCCGTTCTGTACCAGCCAGGTGTGGTCAGAAACTTACATATTTGTATCGAAAGCTGATGAAAGTTGTGTGCAGCTTCATGCACCTATTAATTTTCTAAAGCAATAAAATAAATCAGCTTATTATGAATTAAGTCGGGCGAAAGTGTAATCTCCTTCCGCTCTTCCACGGATGAATAAGTAATCGTCAATATCCGTCTGTGCACTCGTCCGCACCACTTGTTTACTTCCTATTGAGTTTGTGTTTTCTTATCCTCCAAGCTGTTATATTTTGGTAGCCTCAGTACTTCCTCTTCGTACCCGTTGTTGACGTATTTGCATTGTAAGGGTAACAAAAATAGCGGTCAAGAGACTGGTGACAGGGATTAAATTACAGTAGTTATGGTTAGACTGTCGGATCTTGTTTGGTCAACACCCGTGTAATTTTTCAATTTGCACCCAGTATATTTTTCCGCTTAGCATTAAGTACTGAAGGAAAGACCACTTGTAGTGACAAAAGTAAACATTAAACAGCTGATAAGGGAGGTTAACTATCGGTACCGGGACGCTGGATTCCAACGGACAGCTGAGCTCGAGTGTAGTTTAAATACCAACCCTTCACTGCTGGCCCATGCCGGCATACATTTTCCTCACTCCACGATCCGTGTGAAATGAATTATATATTAATTGCAGCTTCTTACACACTTTTTTTTGACACACAACAGTGTTGTTATATCCGTGTTACGACATTGTCACCTCCCGATATTCTCAGATAGGCGAAAACTACATATGACCCATTCATTGTCCACTTCATTTCATTTCTCTTTAACTACTCCACACAAATATTCATCGCATCTTATCCCCAACCCCCTGGAAAATGGGAATATTAAGTGATGGGTCTAAAATCTATTGTATGTTTCTATTAATATTATTATTATTATGATCATCATTAATATAAAACGCTGAGGTGTATGTTTCACAAAACTCAAACTCTGAAACTAGAGCGAGTTAGAAGTGTGGTTTGTACCGAAATCTTCAAAATCATCCCAATGCCACCGGAGAAATCTTGCATTTCTATAAACGTTTACGGAAATATATTTATTTACAAAGTGCGTTTAAACAAACAAACAAACAAACAAACAAACAAGACGCCATGTCAGCCCCTGCCAGAATTGTGTCGTGGCGAGCCCGCATACCAGTAATGCCAGGTGGTTGGTTTACACACATGTGAGAGTTCTCGTATAGGTCCGCTAGTTATTAATAGGCCTCGGATTATTAGGTGCTAAAAATCGGGAAAAGATTTATTTTTTATGTATAAAAAATACCTGAAATATGTGACAGAAAGGTAAAAATATTTAATTATAATTTAGTTTATTAATATGAATATAAACAATATGCAGTACTCACGAATGCAATTTATGGTATGCCTCACTGACTACTGAAGAATTACAATACACAACGAGACACATCTTCAGGTTGTCTATCACAAATGACCGACGATTATCGCGAAACACTTCTTCCGAAGGCGCGAAACTGCGGCTATATGTTTTTTGCCCTTGAGGTGTTGTGTAACTTGAGATCGCTGTTCAACCTTGATTGCTTTCTCACATGGTTGGCAAAACAGAACGCCCCCATCAGAGCACGCGGTGCAATATGGCTATTGGACAAGGAAATCCCCGGCTTCCAAGTGAGTGGCACGCGTGAGTGGCACGGGGCGACAAGTTAAGAATAACACAGTTGCAAGCTGACATACGCTCTGCATGAGGATTAGATAGCTCACAGGTTCTTCCCCGTTGCAGTAACACAGAACAAAAATGCAATAAACTGAGAGATATAGCATACTGATTTAAAAAAATGTAAATATTATGTCTTTTTATGTGCTAATAAGTGAAAGGCAGGAATTTATTTATTTATAGAAAAAATTATTAAAATTTGTATTTACATAAAAATATATATATTTACCTAAAAATCCGAGCTTTAGTTATTACTAGCAGAAGTACCCGTTCTTCGAACGGTGTTCGGTGTTAACACCAGACATTATAATAATAATAATGTTATTGGTGTTACGTCCCTTTTAAGTACTGTTGCTTTTAGAGACGCACCAGACATTATCAATTGAGCTACTGTTGCAATGGTTATCAACTTGTCATTCTTTCATAAGTTTATCAAAACGAAGTTAGTTTTCTGGGAATATCACACACACTGTTCATTTAAGGGCCTTATAATGTGGTTTTCGGAGACCCTTTATAGACTCGCGAATTTTGTGTCTCACATTGAGAAGTGCAACATATGCGTTGGTCGTCCTTCTAGGATAATTTTTATATTTCGCCTATTTTAGCATGTATTTTGAGAAGTTTTTCCCTATATCCACCCTTCTACTGTATGAAATGAACGGTGAAGAGTTTTATAAATGATTGGTGTATTGACTCATGTTTACCATACCTAATTTTACGATACACCAAGCATCCGAACATGAGTTATAGGCGTACATAAGGATACACAGAAAGACAGACAGACAATACTATTGTCTACAACATATCACCCAGAAATCCAAATATAGGTATATCTACCACACAGTATCAAAGAAAATCATCCTTACGATGAACCCGTATGTCGACCAAAAAAAAAAAAAGATTAGTTGAAATGTGCTCTCAAACTAAATTCACCTAACGTGTACTCCAGACATGAAATAGAATTGAAAGCCTTGTAGATGAAACGCAATACACGTCACATAAAAACTGACCCTCTACGTTGTGTTGGGCCCCATACACAGGAAGACCTCTATCATAAATTATAAAAGCTTGTGGTGCATGAAAATTCAGGTTCTTTAGTCTCAAATGGCCAAAATTCCTAAAAGCCGCAAAAAATGCTGATTCAATTCAGGAATTTTTGAAAATAATGTTGTTGTTTGGAGATATAATAGACCTTCTGTACTATATGTCGCACGTGAAAATTGCATGAAAAAATCCTAGGTTACCCCTTGACCCCCTTAATTGCATTGATGAATTATACAGTCTACGTTCGTTCCATGATAACCTTATATTTGCAAACTTTCACAGAAATGTAATAAATGTAATAAATTGCTTCTTACTGAAATAGATGGAAAGTTGGATGCCACCCCTTGAGATAATGTTGTCATGGTTACCGATTTGCATTCCTTCATTAGTTTGTTAAATTAAACTTAATTAGTTTTCTGGGAATGTTTCAGAAACTGTTGGTTTTAGAGCCTTATAATGTAGTTTTCGAGGACCCTCGAGTTTTATTTCTGGCACCGAGGGGCTTTGTCTCGTCGTTGTACGCCATAATATAATACTAATAATAATAATATAACATAGAGATAGGAATATAATAGACCTGCCATACCACACCCGCAGATGTAAATCGCGTGAAAAAAATCTAGACTACCCCTTGACCCCCTTAAGCGCATTTTACGTATTGATGAAATTTACAGCTTAATTTGGTTTCATAATAACCATCTAACTGTTTGCAAACTTTCACACTAATGTAATTAATGGAATTGTATTGCGTCTTACAGCAATAGATGGATCTCTGAGAATCTGTTGCCATGGTTATCGGCTTGCATTCGTTCATAGTTTATTAAATTAAATTAGTTTTCTGGGAATATCTCAAAAACGGTTGGACGTAGGACCTTAAAATGTGCTTTTAGGGCCCCCGAGTTTTGTCTCTCACATGAGGGGCTGAAAATGAGCTTTGTCTCGTCCTTCTACTCCTATTTCAGCATGTATTTTAAGGGAGTATGCCCCCTTTTATGAGAGGTACGGAGAAGAGTTACATCAATGATTAGTGCCGTGCCTCTGATGGATATCTGTACCAAATTTTACGTTGATACACCCAGCCGTTCTCGAGTTATAAGGGAACAAAGTTGTCCACAGACAATCAAGCAAACAGACAGACAGACCAAAACATTATTTTCGCGCGCATCTATCATAAAACAGTCTGAAACGTGTAAATAACTCAAATTTCCGTAGAAATTCAGAAAAAAAACAGACAAATTTTCTTTTTTATATATGTAGAGATATACTGCACCGCTCGATGTGACCGTGTTTTATTGCACAAATTTAGGTTTTACTCGCTAACCGTCGGAGATACACGAAATGTGATAAGGACCTTTCGGATAGAAAATTAAATGCTAAAGCTCGTGTATACCATCAAAAGTTTGCTATTTCTTAGCGTTCTCTTTTTATTTGAAATGGAAATATGAAATTTTGAAACCAAAGGGTGTAGTGACGTCACAAAAGTAGATTTTACTCGCTAACCGTTGGAGATACGCGAAATGTGATAAGGACCTTTCGGATAGAAAATTAAATTTTGAATCTCGTATGTGCCATCAAAAGTTTGCTATTTCCTACCGTTCTCTTTTTATTTGATATGGAAATATGAAATTTTGAAACCAAAGGGTGTAGTGACGTCACTAAAATGGTCTCCATTTCTTAATAGTGCAAAATATCGAAATTAAAAGTATCCTATATGTAAACCTGGTATTTCAGCTACATCCATGCCAAATTTCATTTAAATCGGACCAGTGGTTCTTGCGTTATTAGGTAACAGACAGACAGACAGACAGACAGACAGAAAGACAGACACACACCATCTCATTTTTATATATTAGTATGATTATTATTATTATTATTATTATTATTATTATATTGTTATTATTGTTATTGTTGTTATTATCATTCGTCTCGGACTGCTGTGGATTACGTTATTTGAACCATTTGCATCGTTGAGCTTTAATTCTTCCCCTGTACTCCCACTTTCGCGTTTTGTGAGCCTCCTGTCTTTCATGCATCCGCTTCGTGCCTGTTTTCAGATTTGGATCTTCTTGGAACCACTGGTATGCTCGAAATTTCTTCTGGGGAGTAAACGTTTTGGATGTCTTCACACGTGATCCTTATTTCTAAAAGGTCATTTTAAACTTCGGTTTAATTGTTTACAAAGTAGAAAAGGATCCAGTTGGTCAGCCTCCGCGAGCTCATGCATGTTATGTGGCCACAGAAACTAATACTCCTTTTGTCGAATGGTGTTTGTTATCCTTTCCACACGAAGGAACAGTTTGTTATGCTGTCTCTTGTACTAACTTGTTTCTCTGATTGGTCGTAGGATCTTTCGAGATTTTTTCTTCTTTAGGCTTCTAACTTTTAATCAGACCTTCTCTATATAATGCAAGGCACTATTATTATTATATTACCGGACGCGATGGCCGAAAGTGCTATCACGCTACTCGCTGGCGTTGGGAGTGCGTTGGTTCGAATCCGACCTCGGACGTACTGAAATTGGTTTTGATGGTACCCCATTTTCACCACCAGGCAAATGCCGGGACGGTTCCTTTCAACGGGTCCACGGCCGACATCCTTCCAAAACCCCTTCCCTGAACCTTCCTTGCACTTGCGATGATAGAAGAATGATCCTTCGCAGAGTCCGTGGGTAAAGCTGAGCTGTGCTGATAACCGATTAAAATATATATTATTATTAATATTGTTAATATTATTAAGTTTCTGCTGCTCTGTTCTGAAAATGTTCTTGACATTGTCAGTTTATAATGAGCTCTTCCAACAAATTTGGAACAATATCTACATCCACTGTACTTCAAGTTGTGCAGTTATATCAATTGAAAGTAGACCTACTGCTTTCACCACGATGATATATAATTAATGAGCCTATCCAGAATAAGGTAATTAGCAAACATTAATAGCAACCGCTGCCAAAAGAAAGTACCCTCTTTAAAGAAGTTTATTACTCACCTCTTTAACGCTTTAGTTTAAAATGCCCTGCTCCATCTAAGAGCTGTAATTGGAAGTGTTCTTTAAATCGATTAAATACAGTTGAAAATATTCAATACGTCTGGTCAAGCACGAGTAAGACCCTCTTCTCCTGTACCCAAGGTTGCAGGATGAAATAATAGTACACTCGATTACTATATGAAAATCCACAGCCTGCTTCCAGTCTCCGACCGGGTCAGGAATGGAATGAATGAAGCCCCCATCTAGCGGCGAGGATATGAATTCTGCCGGCTGCCGAAGCCTGTCGTACTCCTCTGGGACAATGATTAAATGAATGACAGATGAAATGAAATGATAGTGGAGAGTGTTGCTGGAATGAAATATTGACAGGGAAAACCGGATTACCCGGAGAAAAACCTGTCTGCCTCCGTTTTGTCCAGCACGGATCTCACATGGAGTGACCGGGATTTGAACCACGGACCAAGTGGTGAGAGGCCGGCGTGCTGCCGCCTAAGCCACGGAGGCTCTGGTAAATAAATAAATAAATAAATAAATAAATAAATAAATACATAAATAAATAAGTACATAAATGAATGAATGAATATATTAATAAATTAATTAGTTCATTCATGTATCTATCTATCTATCTATCTATCTACCTACCTCGAACTGTCTATTTTTGTTTTGTTTTGTTTTACTGTGACTATTCCGAATGTATAGAATAGTCTGGTCGTGAGGCTGACGACGTGCTTAATTTGTTCTGCCAGCTGCTGTCTGCGGTGGGCCAGCCTCTCTTCTCTCTGCTCCCTGGAATGTGATGGAGTACTTTGCGGTTTTTAGTCGATAGGCTAACCTAAATCACGTTAGACAACTCATTTCCTAGTCTGTATTTTATATCTGTGCGATCTGATTGATGTGCTCTTTATTGTATTTGAATCAAACCGCAGTTTACCCTCGCTATGTAGCCTAATCTACTTTCCAGTAATCATAGTGTACGGACGTGGCTATTTAATAATGTTCTACATTCGTTTTTCAGATAGAGAAATTAATTCAGAAGCAATCTGTTAACGATTCATTTTCAACAGTGTATTTTGAAGTAAATGTATAGTTAGTTAGTTAGTTAGTTAGTTAGTTAGTTATTGTTGTTTTAAGGGGCGGTACTAAGAGTCATCTGCCCCTCTTAACACAAATTAAAGAATACAAATTTGGAATTGAATTTAAAATTTAGAGGTGGACACCTAAATTTGAAAAGACATAAAATTAATAAAACAAATAATAAAATAAAATAATAATTATAAGAATACAAAATACGGAAAAGCAAACAAAAAAATCATTCAAAAACGAACAAGTCGTTGAGTCAATGTTCACTGGAAAATTTAGATTGCTGGCCCTAACCCACTCTCACTTATAAAGCGGATAACGCGATCAGCAGCCACCGCGTCATCGGCTAATATAAGTTTGAGTGTCATCTGCAAACCAAGGTTTCTTCGTAAGTCAACAAGATCCACACACTCGGTTAAAATGTGGGCCAAGGTGAAAACGGCTCCACAGATACAAAGTGGGAGGTCTTCCCTTGTCATTAGGTACGAGTGGGTGGATCTTGTATGACCTATCCTTAGCCTACACACAATGACGGACTTTCTCCGTGACCGGAAAGAGCTCCGCCACACGCGAGTAGTTTCCTTGATCGCTCTCAGTTTACTGAGCAGTGGGTCAGCTAGGCACTGACTCTCCCAAAATGCCAGAACTTGTAGGCGTAACTGAGAGCGAATATCTCTAGCGGGTACCTCCATTGGTCGAGGTGGTAGTGATACCGCCTTATTTGCAGCTTGATCCGCTAACTCATTACCCGCAATTCCCATGTAGCTTGGAAGCCACAGAAAGGTGAATCGAGTGTCAGCGTGGCACAGCCCGGCTTGTAGGTCGTGGATTCGCTGCACTAGGTGGTGTTGCGGGTAACATGAAGCAATTGACTGCAGCGAACTCAAAGAGTAAATGTATTATTCTTGAATTTTTTATATAGGCCTACGAGGGGTGATCAGAAACTAAGGTTACAAGACCGGTATTCCTGGTGTTTCGTCTGTTATAGAGAAATTAGTGGTGTGGGGTGTTTCGAATACATACGGTTGGTAACTGTATAGAGTTTCAGCCACCCGCCACTTAGAGCGCTTGTTGTAGGTAAGCAATTAATGGCGACTCGTTTGGAAAACTGATCTCGCGAAGAGAACCCGTCAGTTGTTCGATTTCTGAGGGCGGAACATGTAGCCGCAGTCAGAACTTCTCACGAGGGCGTCATCCTCCTTTATTACAATACGCGACCTCTTACAGCCCAGAAGACCACCACATTGTTGAAACGGTTTTGCTGGGACATCATTGACCACCCTCCCTACAGTCCGGACCACGCCCCAAGCTATTTTCACCTGTTTCCTAACTTGAAGGAGCACCTACGAGGTCGGCCATTCACTTCAGACGAGGAGGTGATACTCTTCGCGACAACGTGGCTAAACACGCAACGGCAGGAGTTTTACCAGGAGGGAATATTCAAACCGATATGGAGGATACAGTATGTCCAAAAATGACAAGGAAGCCGAGCAGTAACCATTTCAGTGAATCGAGTCGAAGAAAAACCTGCTGTCCGTACACCCTGGGAAAACCGTTAAAAACCCTCGTCTTCTCAGTTTTGCCTCACGAGCTTGAGTGTACCCCATTCCTGCTCTCACACCAGAATTAAAATATCTTGGCAGACCCGGGATTCAAACTCGGAACTTTGGGGTGACAGCCAAGATCGCTAACCGCCACACACCGAGGTGGTCGATTTTTCCTTGAATTGTTGGTATTACAATGTACTAAACTAGGGTAGATTTTACTGCATCACTGATGTTTCGTATGGTCTGGTTGAAGACTGAGTTGATTTTCTGAATATCGGAACTGTTTAACCAGGCTTTGGTGGCGTAGTCGGTATCATGCTGAACGGTTATGCCCAAGATCCCGGGTTCAAACACGGCCGAAGTTGTCGGATTTTTAAGAGCGTTAAAATCGTTCAGTATGCCTTCCTTCGGAGGGGAAGTACTTAAAGCCAGTGGGCCCATGTCATAGATCTATAGCATGTAAACGAACCTACCACTACAATTGGTAGTGTGTAGCCAAATTTATAGGTTATATTTGGCTGGTTAGAAACGCTCTATCGAGTTCCAACGTTCGTCGCTAAGTGTCAGTGACAGTGTCATCTGGTAGAACTACTTGAAATTGAACTTGCTGGGAGCCCACGGGCGTTTAGTTAAAATATCCTGCTATGGCATTCATATATAATTTTACCAGGCTATTTATTTATCGTATGGCGTTTAGTGCCGGGAGTGTCCGAGGGCATGTTCGGCTCACCTGAGTCTGTAGCTGCTTTCAGTGGACACCCTTAGGGTGAGCTACAAGTTCCGTTCAATTTCAAGTAGTTCCAACTTTCGCTAGCAGATATCAATGACACCTAGTGGTGAGCGTTGGAACTTTTGATAGAGCGTTCCGTCGAAATCTAACCTAACAATTTAGCTTCACACAAGTTTAGTCTGTGGAAGGATCTTGTACATGCCATAAATCTATGACATGGGACCGCCGGCTTTACTTCCCCTCCGAAGGCATACTGAAGGATTTTTAACGCTCTTAAAAAATCCTACGACTTCGGCTGGTCTGAACCCGATATCTTGGGCACAGCATTTCTCAATGCTACCAACTACGCCACCGAAGCCGCTTTTAACCAGGCAGAAAAGAAATTGCTCATTTGAGTGGTTACTTGTTCATTAATGTGCTGCGTGTGGTTTACGGATGGATGTCTGCATGTCTGTGATATTGCTTGTGTCATGAAATGCACATGTTACTTCACTTGACATTTAATCGTATGCTGTCACGGCCCTACTCACATATGGAACAGGTTATATTCTGCTCTTCAGCCTGGGTGGGGGCCATCTCCACTTGTCTCGGGTCGAACAGGAGTCGAAGCCATGGGACATTAAATAACGTTCTGTATTTATTCTTTGTGGAAAATATGGGGACCGGGCAGCGATGTAAGCTGTCAGAATAACTTGGTGCATCAAAATATAGGCCTACCATACAGGTTGGTTGGTTCCTCAGTTTAGGGGCTGCGACAACGCGGTCATGTAGCCCCGTGTACTTTGAGTGTGTGTAGAATCTGTCTGATAACCAGTGTTAATTGTGATGGCTGTATTAGTGTGTGTATCTGTTTTAATTCAAGTAACGACTGCAGGCATTGAATGTTTTTAAGTAGTTCCTACTTTTGCCGCCAAACGCCACCGGCAACTTAGTTACCAGATGCCACCGCAGTCAGCTCTTGACGACGATAGTAGGAACCTAAGAACGTTAGTCAAATGTTTACCCTATATTTAATTTAGATTCACACAGGTGTAATTAGTGTAAGATTTTTTAACATGCCATAAATCTATGACATGGGACCACCGGCTTTACTTCCCCTCCGAAGGAAGGCATACTGAGGGATTTTTAACGTTCTTAAAAAATCCGACGACTTCGGCCGGGTTTGAACCCACGATCTATGCATAGAAGCTCGGCATGCTACCAACTAAGCCACCGAAGCCGCTAGATATCATACATTGCCAGATAGGAAACATAAGCTGTAGATCTGTACCTCATGAATTGACCCCTGAACAGGTTCACCGTAGAGTGGATATATGTCGTAGGCTTATCGGTAATCCCATGGATGATAGATCTATCAGAGGAATTGTAACATGTGATGAAAAATGGGTCTATTACTGCAACGCTGACGCCTCGAAACAATGGCTCAGTCCCCGTCAACGTGCCAAAGGTATCGTTAAAGAGATCGGTTCGGCCGCAAAGTGATGTGAGTCTTGGAATTTTGAAGGGGTGATTCACTGGGAGTTTGTTCCAAATTGGCGTGCAGTCAATGCGGATCTTTATTCTCAACAACTGGAACGAGTTCATGAAATTTTGAGACGGAGATACCCATTATTAGTTAACTGTAATAGAGTTCTCTTGCAGATGGACAATGCGACACCTCATAATGCACGAACATCCATGGCAAAAATTCATGAATTGGGATGAGTCGAACTGCTACCACATCCAGCATACATCCCTGATCTTGCGCCTTCAGAATACGAATGCCATCTTTTTGATCCATGACCCATTTCTTGCGTGGAAGAAATTTCGAAAACATTGAAGCTGTAGTGGAAGTGGATCTCACCGAATTCTTCGCATCAGAATCCAGAGAGTGGTACCGTCGTGGGATAATAAACCTCCTGAAAGATGGATCAAGACCATAGAATCTGATGGTCTCTACTTTGAAGAATAGTTTAATTTCTTATCAGGAACATTTCCAAATAAAATTTTCTTTATAAAACGACATTACTTATGAGACAGTAATCATTGTTTTTTAAGGAGCCTAACATTGGGGTTTTTGGCCGCTAATGGTTTGGGTGATCGTCAAAATGAAAATGAAAGGGAAGGCGAAACTATAACTTAAACTAACTACTTACTTACAAACTAGAAGATGAAATCGAAAACAAAAATAAGAACAAGGTAAATGAAAGACAAGAAGAGAGGAAATGCCCTCAACCTTCGAAGAATGAGAATTGAGGGACTGGAAGGAAATATAGGAAAGCACAGCCATGATTGGCAGGTACAAAAGGGAAAGAGCAGAGCGTCCGCCCCAAAGTCAACGAAATAAAGGGGAAAATCGGACTCAGCTTAGGAACCCTCCGGGGTCACCAACTCACGAACTCATCAGCCGTCAGCCCTCGAGGGTTACTAACATAGAAATACGCAATTCCTGCTTTTAATGGTGGTTTCAGTTTTGTAATATGCAATATTTCTCATGATTAACCACCAACTCACGAATATTTAATCCACGATATCAACGAGGAAAAAATCTTTCTCATGTAATTTGTGAGATCACGCAATTCCAATAGAGGTGAATTTATTTTTTGTTAGTATCAAATGGCACACAAAAGAGGTCAGGACAATCAATGTTACGGCACAGCGCAGGCGCGAGCTCCACCCTCGCTGGGTCTAATGATGGCCACGACCGGCCGATTTAGTTGTAACGACTTACATAATGCAGAGCATTTCATTACCAAGACTTCTCTCTCTCTCTCTTTACCTGCGTGCTCGCTCTGCTTTGACTCACCTCCCGATGCTTACAATACAAGATTACCTTAATGGCTTTTCTTAGAAATGTGAAATTCAGAAGGCCGGCAGTCTAGCTTGCTTGCTGACACACCATCTCATTTGTAGGAAGGTGCATGTCTATTAGCCTCTACCACAAACAGATGATTCATAATTGCTCACATGAAAAACATGGCAGTTGTGGAGTAGTCTTAAAACGAGGGCAAGTTGAAAAGTCTCTGTCCGTATTTTTTCAGCCAATATATTTTTTAAATTGCTGTTAATATTGCGCAATTATTGAAAAATAGTCCTAAGATTTTAAAAATCAGTTATTTTAAAAACTCCTGTGTTAACCCTTTAAGTGCTGAGTTATCCAGTTAGATATTTGCTACATCAGTACTGAGGTTTTCCAATTTGCTTTCAAAAATGTAGAAATCGTAGTTTTAACTTATCAAGGGGCTTAAAATGTCTATAGGGTTTGGGTTACAAGTCATTTTGGTCGTTGGACATCAGATTGAGCGAGTCAAGAGTTTGGTTTATTTAGGACAGAATATTAATGAGAATTTGTGATCCTTCGGTTGAAATAAGATGCCGTATAGAGAAGGCTAGATCCATCTTTATGACAATGAAACAACTATTATGCTGCCGAGATCTCAGTATGCCGCTTAAGAAAAAATTGTGAAGTGTTATGTTGTCTCCACCCTTCTTTATGGTGTTGAAGCTTGAACCTTGTCGATAGCTACAGAAAAGAAGATTCAAGCTTTTGAAATGTGGTTATACAGGCCGATTCTTCAAATCTCGTGGACAGAACGTGTGAGTAATGCCGAGGTTCTTCAGCATGTGAGCAGCCAACCTGAGCTGTTAAACACAATTAAGAAGAGGAAATTGGAATGTTTGGGACACATGATGAGGAATCCAAAATACCGTCTGCTCCAAGTTATACTTCAGGGTAAAATTGAAGGTCAGCGTGGACCGGGAAGGAGACGAATAACTTGGATGGATAATTTACGAAAGTGGTTTGGGTTGTCTTCCACGGAACTCTTCAGGATTGCACAGGATAAGAAGGCGTTAGCCATGGTGGTAGCCTACGTCCGTATCGGATATGGAAGAAGATGGTGAAGATGAAGAAGAAGAAGAAGAAGAAGAAGATGATGAAGATGAAGATGAAGATGAAGATGAAGATGAAGAAGAAGAGGAAGAATTAATCAAAATGCAAATTCAAAATCCTACATTTATGTTAATTTTAATTTTGAGCCGAATTGAAATCAAAATACTCGCATCATCTCCATTCCAGATAAAGGGTGGACCAAAATAAAATGATTTCCTAAAATCAGTAGGCAAGTAATACCTTTTGCTCCTTACTAGTATCAAAATTGATATTTCTTGATCCTAAACCACATCGTGGCGTGAAAAATTTGCTTGTTGTTCCGGTTGGTTGGTTCCTCAGTTTAGAGGCTGCGACAACAGGGTCATATAGCCCCGCGTACTTTGGGTGTATGTAGAATTTGTCTGACAAACCGGTGTTAATTGTGATGGCTGTATTAGTGTGTGTTATTTGTGATTAAGGTAGACGGACTGAAGTCGATTAATTTTTTCAAGTAGTTCCTACTTTTGCTACCAAATGCTACCATCCACGACACCTAGCTGCGGACGCGGCTACTAAATGCCATCACAGACAGCACCTAGCGTCGAACATTGGAACTAATACCGACAGTAGTGGCTCAGCTGGCTAAAGCGCAGCGTTAGGTCATGGGACCAAGCTCTCTGCTGACTCGGTAGACGCGTGGGTTCGAGCCCCACCGTCGGCCGTCCTTGAAATGGTTTTCCGTGGTTTCCCCATTTTCAACACCAGGCAAATGCTGGGACGGTACCTTCTGATAGGCCACGGCCGATTCCTTCCACATCCTTGCCCAGTTTCATTCATCTTCATCCATTCCATCTCTCATCCCGACGCGCAGGTCGCCCACGGGCGCCGAATAGAAAGATCTGCACTCGGCCTCTCATGAGGCCACACACAAAAAAAAATTGGAACTAATAGAGCGTTATCAAACTAACCTACACATTTTAGCTTCCACAAGTGTAGTGTAGTTAGTGGAAGTTTCTTTATCATGCCATAAATCTATGACATGACCGGCTTTACTTCCCGTCCGAAGGAAAGCATACTGAGGGATTTTCTACGCTCTTCAGCCGGGTTTGAACCCACGATCTTGGGCATAGAAGATCAGCATGCTACCAACAACGCCACCATGCTTGTTAACATCACAGATGAACTTAAAATGCTTTTGCCCATACTCGCATCATCTCCATTCCAGGTAAAGGGGGGTCCAAAATAAAATTATTTTCTAATATCAGTAGGCAAGTAAGTTAATACTGTCTGGTTGCTCCTCACTAGTGGGAACATTGATATTGCTTGATCCTAAACCACATCGTGGCGAGAAGAGTTTGCTTGTTGTTCCACCATGTTTGTTTACACCACAGATGACCTTCAGCTCGGTTAGTTACAGAGGAGTGCAAATTATTAGGAAGGAAGGAAGCTTGTAGTTTAACGTGACCGTTAATCTCGAGATCATGAGCCACGGGACCTCCTTTTTACGTGGAATCCGAACCACAGGACATGGCATTTCACTTCGAAAATCTTACATGCATTGACCGGGAATCGAACCCGGACCGCCTTGGTGAGAGGCATACAGCTAGACCGCTGAGCCACCACGCCCCAAATTATTAGAAACGACGCCAGTTTTCTAAAATTGCCTTTATATTTTTCACGGCGTAATGCAGGGTCTTGATCTATGTGCGCAGCGATAAACACGGCTAGCTAAGCCGGCTGTGACTGGTACAGATCGCGGGCGCGCGTACCCGGTTCAGCCGGTGGTTCGCGCGCACCTTCACACTTTTACCAAACACGTTCAATAATGTGTACTTAACAGTACTCATAGGTGATGCTGGAAATGTCCTCCCTCTCTTGTAACACACACCTGACATATTCTGACGAAAGAATGTTAACTCTTTAATTACCGACAGCAGTGGCTCAGCTGGCTAAAACGCTGCGTTAGGTCATGGGACCACGCTCTCTGCCGACTCGGTAGACGCGTGGGTTTGAGCCCCACCGTCGGCCGTCCTTGAAATGGTTTCCCGTGGTTTCCCATTTTCAACACCAGGCAAATGCTGGGACGGTACCTTCTGATAGGCCACGGCCGATTCCTTCCATATCCGTGCCCAGTTTCATTCATCTTCATCCATTCCATCTCTCATCCCGACGCGCAGGTCGCCCACGGGCGTCGAATAGAAAGAACTGCACTCGGCCTCTCAGGAGGCCACACGACAAAAAAACTCGTAAATTATTATTTACGGAGCCTGTTTCTTTGAATCGTTTAGCGAGCATTCTAATTGTACTGGCATTAGGCACAGGTCTTCCTGGAAACTTGATTCGAAATTTTCATCTCGATTCAGAACAAGATTTTCTGCTTTTCATAAACGAATTATGGATATACACGCGTTCGCGCAATGCGAATTGGTGTCTAGGCATGAGCAACAATCACAGTAATCACAATACTCACTAAACGTGCAACACTAACGTCTAAGCTTTGCAGATACACATCCATATGAATGACAAAACACGTACGAACTAACGATATGTCCGCGGAGCGCGTCAACCACCGGCTCAACCGCGTACCGCGCCTTCGATCTGCGCCAGTCACAGTCGGCTTAGCTTGCCGTGTTTAATCGGCACGCACATAGATAATGACCCTGTATGTTTGCATGGCGCTGAGATTACCTCGAATGTTTAACCAAGAGTCTTAAATGTATTTCCTTTAAGAAACTCAAAGAGAAAAAAATCCTCTCGGCACGCCGGAAGGTGGAGGTAGATTTCACCTTAGCCTATTTTCATTATAAAAAAAAAAAAAAGGCTTATGAGATCACCTTTTGTCCGTGTGTGTGTGAGAGATTTTTGTGTCCCCCCTAATAACTTCTAAACGGCTGGATGAAACTCTGTAAGTTCATAGCACTATTTCAGGCGACCTCGATCGTGCCCTTCAAATTTTGTTACGTCTCACCAATCCAACATGGCGGCTGTGCGAAATATTTCACCAGCATTCAATATCTCCGAAACTATTCCCGATATCACCCTCGATTTTTTTACCATGATAAAGGGAACTACTAGAAGTTCACCTATGTGACTTTTGAAAAACTGGTAACTACAAAACCAACATGGCGGCCACGCGAATTTGCGACTTTTAAATAGACGTTTCTCGTGATTTAACCAACCAAACGCAATAAAACTTGGTACAGTATATGTTTATACACATTGTAATGCATCGACATCTAACTTGGTTCAATTGTTTACATAACCACAAGATGGCGGATGTGCGAAATATTTCACCAGCATTCTATATCTCTGAAACTATTAGCGGTATCAACCTGAAATTTTGTACGGAGATAAAGGGCGCTACTGGAAGTTCATCTATAAGACTTTCAAGAACCGGTTAATTACAAAACGAAAATGGCGGCCAAGTGAATTTGAAAATTTTAAATAGAACTTTCTCGCGATTTAATGTTCCAACCGGAATTAAATCTGGTACAGGAAATGTTTATACACATTGTAATACACTGGTATCTAATTTAGTTCAATTGTTTATATAACCTCAAGATGGCGGCTTTGCGAATTTTAAAATAAAGATTTTATTTCTTGTGTCGTATCATGCGATCGAAGTGAAAGTTTGAATAATGAACCTACGCAATAATTTTCCTTTAATGGTACATGCCTCTATGACCTATAAATTTAACAATCCAACATGGCGACCATCCGAAATATTTAGACGGTTCTCAATATCTATTAATCTATTACAGCAATCAAACTGAAATGTTGTAAGTGTATAGGGGCTATAAGCATAATTTCACCTATGGGACGTTCAATAACCTGGCGAGCACAAATCCAAAATGGCGGCGACGCGAAATTTAAATATTTAAATGGACGTTTCTTGCGTTTTAACCATCCGAGCGCAGTAAAACTTGATACGGTATATGCTTATACAAATTTTAATCGACTGGCATCTAATTCATTTAAATTATTTTCATAACCACAAGATGGCGGCTGAGCGAAATTTTAAAATCCCGCTTTTATTTCTTGTGTCCTAATCATGCGATTGAAGTTTGAATAAAACACCTACACAATAATCATCATGTAATAGTAGTCTACATACATCTAAGGCCTATAATATAAAATCCAACATGGTTACCATCCCAAATATTTAGACGGTTCTCAATATCAACGAATCTATTACAGCAATCAAACTGACAATTTGTATGTTGATAGAGGCAATTAATATTGGTAGGATAAGACAGGCTATTTAGTTCTTCACGGAACTACTTGTTATACTTGTGGTCACACTGTCCTTATGCAAGGTTTCGACACTGTTGTCTAACTATCTAATGGTCTGTTACTTCTTCACGCAAATTTTTTTCTCCCGCAGAGATTTTGGTTGGTTCCTCAGTTTAGGGGCTGCGACAACGCGGTCTTGTAGCCACGTGTACTTTGTGTGTGTGTGTAGAATCTGTCTGATAAACGGTGTTTATTGTGATGGCTGTATTATTCTGTAATTCAGGTAAGGACTGCAGACGGTCAATTTCAAGTAGTAGTTCCTAATTTTGCTACCAAATATTACCGGCAACGACACCTAGATGTGAACTTGGCTACTATATTCCACCGCAACCAGCAACTCGCGATGAACGTGTGAACTTCCCCTCCGAAGGAAAGCATACTGAGGGATTTTTAGCGCTCTTAGGAAATCCAACGGCTTTGAACCCGCGACCTTGGGCATAGAAGTTCAGCATGCTACCAGTTCCGTCACCGAAGCCGCTTCACACGGAGTCAGATGGAAAACAGAATATGATCTCGTGCAATGGCGTTGTCATGGCAACGTCTGATGGCTCATCCCTCATCATTTTAGTAGTGTTGTCATGGCAACCTCTGATGGCTCTTGGCATTTTCTTCTAATTCCGAAATCATTTTGCTCATCCCATGCCATAATGGTGGGTCATATTAAAAGTTCCTTCAGACAGAAGTTTTAGGTAATTATTAGGGGAATATTGTCCATTTTGTACGGTTTTGATATTGTGCCTATTAAGAGAGATATGATTAATGTTTTTCGAAAAACCCACTTTTCGCACCCCTTTGGTCAATGGTTGGTGCTATCAAAAAACTTTTCAAACATAAAATTTTCGGCCTTACCCGACACTTTGAATGGATTCGATATTTCACATATTGAGAGAGTTATAGCGATATTTCACTTTGTCGAAAAAAGCCAACGTTTTCACCCCTTCGACCGATTGTCCCCATTACGAACTCGACTGAGATTTTATAGGGACACATATTGTGTAGAAACTACAAAGTGATTGGTGCAAAATTGCGTCAGTTATCGTGTCCACAAGAAAGAGATATATGTACATAATATATAGATACATATATACATAAATTATATATAAACTTTTGAACTGACGGTGGATTTGGAGTCTAGGGGATGTGAAACGCGAAGATATGTCGAAATTTTCCGGAAGTCGAAACATGATACCCATTGCAATAGTTAGCTTTCTAATGAAATCCACCTAATTTTTTTTTATATAGAATTTCCACTAACAGAGGAGCCTTGCTAATGTAACATGCATCACGATTTGTTTTGATTACTTCACTCTACTTTTCGTGTGAATTTAGAGCAGGGGGATTTGGAGTCTTTTTACTGATGATCCGCTATTGAACTATTCAAAGATTCATGAACCATGGATTGAAATCCCCTGACTTAGAAGGTACATTCCAAAGTCAATGAAAAATAGAAAATGGACCCAGCTCAGGTATCTCTCGGAATACCCTATTCTGAAAGTTTCCAGACGATTTTCCTTATGGGAAAAGGTGTAAGTCCACAGGGAAGAGAACATTACTAAGTAGGGTAATAAAATATGCCAGCAGTTGGTCAATAAAATGAAAAACCAATTGTGACTGATTTAAATTCTTTATTTGATTCTAGTCGCCTCCGTAGTGTAGCGGTCAGCATGGTTAGCTGCCGCCTGGAGGTCCTGGGTTCGATTCCCGGCTCTGCCACGAAATTTGAATAGTGGTATGAGGATTGGAACGGGGTCTACTCAGCCTCGGGTGGTCCAAATGAGTCGAGGGGATTCGATTCCCACCTCAGCCATCCTCGAAGTGGTTTTCCGTGGTTTTCCCACTTCTTCGGGTAAATGCCGGGATGGCACCTACTGTAAGGCAACGGCCGCCTCCTTCCCGCTTCCTTGCTTATCCATCCCAATCTTCCCCTCCCTTCCCTCACGAGGCCCCTGTTCGCTTTACAGGTGAGGCTGCCTGGGCGAGGTGCTGATCACACCTCACCAGTTGTATCCACTCCGACCAGTTGTTCCCAGCTCTAGGACACTGCCTGAAATGACGGTGGGGGTGAGTTCCCTCGCTGAGTCCGTGGGAGCCACCACCCTGGAGGGTAAAATCGATTAAATAACATAAAATATTTGATTCTAATAATTGACACTCTCTCTACTTCCAGAAGCAAACATTCAAACTCAAGTAGTACTACATAATGCCGAACAGATGGCAGAACATGCAAGAGATTGACTGGGCACTAAAGCACATGGGGAATATGAAAAATAAAAGTTCTTATGCACCTTTTATAGACGGGCGAAGCACTCAACGGATTAGTTAGTTAGTTATTGTTGTTTTAGGGGACAGAACTACGAGGTCATCTGCCCCACTCAACGGATTAAAGTATGGCAAGTGCATCAAGGAATATCCCTGAAAAAATCCTATTAGTTCCCGTAAATGGCTTTTTGAGAAAATTGTAAATCAAAAGTTAAAAATTAACATGAGAAGTACGAAATATTTTAACATGACGTTAAAAATTAAACTATGAAGATTTGCAGATTTTCAACATTCCAGAGCCCCTTAACCATTGAGTAGGCCTACATGAGCCTTTCTTTGTACAGATTTACATAAGCCGGGCCTGCGAGGACTATAGAGGAAATACGGGTGTGAGGTCAATAGTAATAATACGAATGAAATGTGAACATTTCACTCCGTTCATTTCTTCTTCTTCTTTTCTTCTTCTTCTTCCTCCTCTTCTTCTTTTTCTTCTTCGTATTTTCCCGTTCATGCGGGGTCGACGTTTCCGACAAGTCGTTTCCATTTTCCTTGGTCCCAAATGGTGTTTTCTGTTAACTGCTTCTCCCGGAGATCATCCCTGCACGCAGTCCATCCATCTTCTTCTAGGCCTGCCTCTTTTCCTTTTGCCTTCCACCTCCAGATCATGCACTCGCCTTCCTACATAACTCTCATCCCTGCGCTTAATGTGGCCATACCAGAGCAAGCGTCTTTCTTGCACCTTTTTCGATATTTCAGTCACTTTTACGCTGCCTCGTATGAAGGTCTTTTTGATGTGATCGTTTCTTGTAACACCACACATCCATCTTAGCATCTTCATTTCAGCTACATCCAGTCGCTTGCACTGTGACTGCACTGTTGGCCAAGTTTCTGCTCCGTATAGCATAGCAGGTTTACCCTTTACTTGGATATTCAGTCTCCTGTCACAGAGAATACCAGATAATCTTTTCCAGTTTAACCAGGCAGCCTGAATTCGGTGGGTAATTTCCAGATCTCGATTGCCATCGTCAGATTCAGTGGATCCCAAATACTTGAAACTGTCCCTTGCCTGTAGCTGGCTACCATCCATCTGAATAGTTTCATTTCCAGTTCCTCCGAGGCACAGGCATTTGGTCTTATTCCAACTGATTTTATGGCCTCTGTCCTCTATGGCTCTTCCCCAGCATTCCAGTTTGTATTCAAGCTCTTCCCTGTTTATGCTGCATAAGACAATATCATCTGCAAATAGCATACACTTTAACTGATCAATATTTTTTAGATCAATTACAAAACTTATCTGGCTGTTTATTTAATTGAATTGCATAGTACGATTATTCTGCCACATTTAAAATTATTAGAATTGTATTGTTAGGTAAAAGGTGGGGGATGAAGTACCGTAACTTAAGTGTTTAGCAAGTAGTATATCACATTCAGGTATAGTTAAGTTGCCGTCTTCTTTATTTCTCTCACGGCGATATACCCGGAACTTTTGAGCCTATATAGAGCATATCTGATGGATATACCCCAACCATGTGCTATTCCTAGCATATTTACCTAGACGCATGCAAGCTACGAGTTTCCCATGTGGTTTCGGAGCATATACGAGCGGTGCTATGTCGGGCACGGATCGACCTTGCATCATGATTTTGCCTCCATGTCTCCGTTGCCATGTACAGTTGTTTAGCCGTAAAAGTTTACTTTTGTATCTTATCTATGGTTCATCTTAGACTGATGATGCTCTGTGGACACTGTAGAAGTACTTGATGTTGTATTATGAAGATATTTTCGAATAAAGCAGGATTGTTGTCGTCAAAAGGCTACCTGAATTTCTTTTTGAAAGGATTGCGCACAAGGAGCTAATTTGGAAATTGCCAGCTGCATTGAGGCATGACTTGGAACTGGAAATATTGTATGAGATGGCCAACTACGCATGTAATGAGAACCAAGTTTGAACTACATGATTGCTCAGACAATAAATACTAATACCATTCAATTCCGAAGAGGTATTTTGACTTCATAATACAATTTATACTCATGCACACGACTTGCTAATTCTTTTTCTTTTCTTTGTAACTTCCCTCACTCTGTGGTATTGCTGCCATATATCAGAATTAATTTTACTTTCTTCCAGCATTCCTTTACTGTTCCACTTTCATTTATTAACAAATTAATTTCATACAGTATGTTTCAAAATTATAATATGATATCGATTTAATGCAGAATTGCCCCAACCCCCTTAGATTAAGAATCCCGTATTCTACTTCTTTCATTGATGAATATCAAGAAATAAGAGCAAGTCACAACACCAAGGAGCTGGTTTTCTTAATCTTTCAGAGAGGACATCCATTATAAGATCAAAAATATATGGGCTTAGTGCAGATCCTTGGTGAAGACCTTCTTGAACCGGTATAGTATCTGACAATCCTACACTGCTTCTAATTCGTGTCCTTGCTCCACGGTATATATCCTGAACAATGCGCACATACTTTTCCGGTTCTAAAATGGAACTGTAACACCTAAATGAGGAAATAATTAAACCAAATGTGAATATCTTCTTCTTTATATATATAATTCTTCGACACGTGTGTATGTCACTGAACTCCTCCTAAACGACTGGACCGATTTTGATGAAATTTGGTATGTACATTTGGGTGGGTCCATGTATGGTTCAGATTCACAATCTGACCCGGTAGGTGGAATGAACACAATTTTAGAACCACAATTTACACACAATTTTAGAACCACAATATACAGTCAAAAACAGTCGTCATGGAAACCCCTAGCCTTGGCCTTGGTGAAAGCTGATGTGTTTGGACGGTTTGTCACTGCACGTTAGAGCCACCTGGTCGCAACCTGTGAAACTACCGCCATAACCTTCACTCCACCCGTGACGGAAAGTTGTGTTTTATACCAAAGGTGGCAGTGATGTCGAATTCTACTGTTTGTCTCTGCACGTTGGGGCGTTTCAAAGTCACGTATGCGTTCATATACCGTTCATCCCATTGCGATGAAACTTGGGTGAGATGTTGAGTGTACTCAAAGGAAGGTGTTTGGCTAGGTAAATTATTTTACAATAGATAGCGCACGACTAGATTCAACAAATGAGCGACGACGCACGAAGCGTTTCAAGAAGGTCCCGTATGCGTTCAAATACCATTCGTCCGATAGCGATGAAACTTGGGTGAGATGTTGTGTACACTCCAGGGAAGGCTTCTGGCTTAGTAAATTCATTTTACAATAGGTAGCGCACGATTAGATTCAACAAATGAGCGACGACGCGCGAAGCGTTTCAACAAAATCCCGTATAAGTTTATATACCATTCATCGGTTGAGATGAAACTTTGATGAGCTGTTGAGTACACTTACCTGAAGGTTTCTAACTTAGTAAATCCATTTCACAGGAGGTTGCGCACGAGTAGATTCAACAAATGCGCGAAGACGTGCGAAGCGTTTCAACAAGGTCCCGTATGCGTTAAAATACCATTCGTCCGATCGCGATGAAACTTGGGTGAGATGTTGTGTACACTCCAGGGCGAGGCTTCTGGATTAGTAAATCCATTTTACCATAGGTAGCGCACGAGTAGATTCTACAAATGAGCGACGACGCGCGAACGTTTAAACTAAGTCCCGTATGCGTTCATATACCATTCATCCGATTGCAATGAAACTTGGGTGAGATGTTGTGTACACTTACGTGAGGGTTTCTAACTTAGTAAATCCATTTCACAGGAGGTTCCCCTCGAGTAGATTCAACAAATGAGCGACGACGCGCGAAGCGCTTCAATAAGGTCCCGTATGCGTTCAAATACCATTCGTCCAATTACGATGAAACTTGGTTGAGATGTTGAGTACACCCTATGGAAGGTTTCTGGCTTAATAAATCCATTTTACAATAGGTAGCGCACGAGTAGATTCAACAAATGAGTGACGGCACGCGAATCATTTCAACAACGTACCGTATGCGTCCATATACCATTTATCAGATTGTGATGAAACGTTGGCGAATAATTGTGTACACTTCAGTAAAGGTTTCTGGCTTAGTAAATTCATTTTACAATTGGTAGGGCACGAGTAGATTCAACAAATGTGCGATAGCGTGAGAATCGTTTCAACGAAGTCCTGTTGGTGTTCATATACCATTTATCCGATTGTGATGAAACTTTGGTGAATTGTTGTGCCCCCTCCAGGAAAGGTTTCTGGCTTAGTAAATCCAGTTCTTAATAAGTAGCGCATGAGTAGATTCAACAAATGAGTGATGGCATGCGAATTGTATTAAAAAAATCCCGTATGAGTTCATATGTCATTCATCCGATTCCGATGAAACATTGATGAGTTGTTGTGTACACGCCAGGGAAGGTGTTCAACTTCGTAAATCCATTTTACAATATTGGTAGCGCACGAGTAGATGTAACAAATGAGTGACGACGCGCGAAGCGTTCCAACAAAATCCCCTATGCGTTCATATACTATTCATCGATTGCGATGAAACTTTGATGAGTTGTTGTGTACACTTACGTGAAGCTTTCTAACTTAGTAAATCCATTTCACAGTTGGTAGAGCACGAGTAGATTCAACAAATGAGTGACTGCGCACGAATCATTTATACAAAATCCCGTATGCGTTATATGCCATTTATCCGATTGCGATGAGACTCTGGAGAGTTGTTGTGCACGCTCTCACAAATGTCTCTAGATTAGTTAATTCATTTCACGATAGTTTATAGGCAGTTAACAGAAATTGAAAAAAATATTCTGTATCCAAAAGCACTTCAAGAAACAAAGTTACAACACTTTCTTTGATTGGCAGGACAACGTCGGCCGGGTCAGCTAGTCTTTATCTTTATATATATAATTCTTCGACACGTGTTTATGTCACTGAACTCCTAAACGACTGAACCGATTTTGATGGAATTTGGTATGTATATTAGGGTGGGTCCATGTATGGTTTAGATTCACAATCTGACCCGGTAGGTGGAATGAACACAATTTTAAAACCACAATTTACACACAATTTTAGAACCACAATATACAGTCAAAAACAGTCGTCATGGAAACCACTAGCCTTGGCCTTCGTGAAAGCTGATGTCTTTGGACGGTTTGTCTCTGCACGTTAGAGCCACCTGGTCGCAACCTGTGCAACTAACGTCATTACATACACTCCGCCCGTGGCGAAAAGTTGTGTTTTATACCAAAGGTGGCAGTGATGTCGAATTCTACTGTTTGTCTCTGCACGTTAGAGCGTTTCAAAGTCCCATATGCATTCATATACCGTTCATCCCATTGCCATGAAACTTGGGTGATATGTTGAGTGAGCTCCAGGGAAGGTGTTTGGCTTAGTAAATCCATTTTACAATAGATAGCGCACGAATAGATTCAACAAATGAGCGACGAAGCGCGAAGCGTTTCAAAAATGTACCGTATGCGTTCAAATGCCATTCGTCCGATTGCGATGAAACTTGGGTGAGATGTTGTGTACACTCCAGGGAAGGATTCTGGCTTAGTAAATCAATTTCACATTAGGTAGCGCACGACTAGATGCAACAAATGAGTGACGACGCGCGAAGCGTTTCAACAAAATCCCGTATAAGTTTATATTCCATTCATAGATTGAGATGAAACTTTGATGAGTTGTTGTGTACACTTAAGTGAAGGCTTCTAACTTAGTAAGCCATTTCACAGGAGGTGGCGCACGAGTAGATTCAACAAATGAGCGGCGTCGTGCGAAGTGTTTCAACAAAGTCCCATATGCGTTCAAATACCATTCGTCCAATAGCGATGATACTTCGGTGAGATGTTGTGTACACTTACGTGAGGGTTTCTAACTTAGTAAATCCATTTCACAGGAGGTTCCCCTCGAGTAGATTCAACAAATGAGCGACGACGCGCGAAGCGTTTCAATAAGGTCCCGTATGCGTTCAAATACCATTCGTCCGATTACGATGAAACTTGGTTGAGATGTTGAGTACACCCTATGGAAGGTTTCTGGCTTAATAAATCCATTTTACAATAGGGAGCGCTCGAGTAGATTCAACAAATGAGTGACGGCACGCGAATCATTTCAACAACGTACCGTATGCGTCCATATACCATTTATCAGATTGCGATGAAACGTTGGTGAATTATTGTGTACACTTCAGTAACGGTTTCTGGCTTAGTAAATTCATTTTACAATTGGTAGGGCACGAGTAGATTCAACAAATGTGCGATGGCGCGAGAATCGTTTCAACAAAGTCCTGTTGGTGTTCAAAGTACCCTATGCGCCCATATACCATTTATCCGATTGCGATGAAACTTTGGTGAATTGTTGTGTACACTCCAGGAAATGTTTCTGTCTTAGTAAATCCAGTTTTTAATAAGTAGCGCACGAGTAGATTCAACAAATGAGCGACGGCGCGCGAATCGTTTCCACAATGTCACGTATGCGGTCATATATCATTCATCCGATTGCGATCAAACCTTGGTGAATCATTGAGTACACGCCAGAGAAGGTTTCAGGCTTAGTAAGTCTATTTTACAATAGGTAGCGCATGAGTAGATTCAACAAATGAGTGACGGCACGTGAATTGTTTAAAGAAAATCACTTATGCGTTCATATATCATTCATCCGATTCCGATGAAACTTTGATGAGTTGTTGTGTACACACCAGGGAAGGTGTTCAACTTGGTAAATACATTTTACAATATTGGTAGCGCACGAGTGGATGTAACAAATGAGTGACGACGCGCGAAGCGTTCCAACAAAATCCTGTATGCGTTCATATACTATTCATCGATTGCGATGAAACTTTGATGAGTTGTTGTGTACACTTACGTGAAGCTTTCTAACTTAGTAAATCCATTTCACAGTTGGTAGAGCACGAGTAGATTCAACAAATGAGTGACAGCGCACGAATTTAAACCAAATCATGTATGCGTTAAATGCCATTTATCCGTTTGCGATGAAACTTTGGAGAGTTGTTGTGCACGCTCCAACGAATGTTTCTAAATTAGTTAGTTCAATTCACGATAGTTTAGAGGCAGTTAACAGAAATTGAAAAAAATATTTTGTATCCAAAACACTTCAAGAAAGAAAGTTACAACACTTTCTTTGATTGGCAGGACAACGTCTGCCTGGTCAGCTTGTCTTTATATATATAATTCTTCGACACGTGTGTATGTCACTGAACTCCTCCTAAACGACTGGACCGATTTTGATGAAATTTCGTATGTACATTAGGGTGGGTCCATCTATGGTTTAGATTCACAATCTGACCCGGTAGGTGGAATGAACACAATTTTAGAACCACAATTTACACACAATTTTAGAACCACAATTTACACACAATTTTAGAACCACAATATACAGTCAAAAACAGTCGTCATGGAAACCACTAGCCTTGGCCTTCATGTAAGCTGATGTCTTTGGACGGTTTGTCTCTGCACGTTAGAGCCACCTGCTCGCAACCTGTGCAACTACCGCCATTACATACATTCCGCCCGTGGCGAAAAGTTGTGTTTTATACCAAAGGTGGCAGTGATGTCGAATTCTACTGTTTGTCTCTGCACGTTAGAGCGTTTCAAAGTCCCGTATGCATGCATATACCATTCATTCCATTGCGATGAAACTTGGGTGATATGTTGAGTGAGCTCCAGGGAAGGTGATTAGCTTAGTAAATCCATTTTACAATAGATAGCGCACGGATCGATTCAACAAATGGGCGACGAGGCGCGAAGCGTTTCAAAAAGGTCCCGTTTGCCTTCAAATACAATTATTCCGATAGCGATGAAACTTGTGTGAGATGTTTTGTACACTCCAAGGAAGGCTTCTGGCTTAGTAAATCAATTTCACATTATGTAGCGCACGACTAGATTCAACAAATGAGTGACGACGCGCGAAGCGTTTCAACAAAATCCCGTATAAGTTTATATTCCATTCATAGATTGAGATGAAACTTTGATGAGTTGTTGTGTACACTTAAGTGAAGGCTTCTAACTTAGTAATCCATTTCACAAAAGGTTGCGCAAGAGTAGATTCAACAAATGAGCGACGACGTGCGAAGCGTTTCAACTAAGTCCCGTATGCGTTCAAATACCAATCGTCCGATAGCGATGAAACTTGGCTGAGATGTTGTGTACACTTACGTGAGGGTTTCTAACTTAGTAAATCCATTTTACGATAGGTAGCTCACGAGTAGATTCAACAAATGAGCAACGACGCGCGAACTTTTAATCAAAGTCCCGTATGCGTTCATATACCACTCATCCGATTGCAATGAAACTTGGGTGAGATGTTGTGTACACTTACGTGAGGGTTTCTAACTTAGTAAATCCATTTCACTGGAGGTTTCGCACGAGTAGATTCAACAAATGAGCGACGACGAGCGAAGCGTTTCAATAAGGTCCCGTATGCGTTCAAATACCATTCGTCCGATTATGATGAAACTTGGGTGAGGTGTTGTGTACACCCTACGGAAGGTTTCTGGCTTAATAAATCCATTTTACAATAGGTAGCGCACGAGTAGATTCAACAAATGTGTGACGGCACGCGAATCATTTCAACAAAGTACAGTTTGCGTCCATATACCATTTATCCGATTGCGATGAAACTTTTGTGAATTGTTGTGTCCACTCCAGGAAATGTTTCTGTCTTTGTAAATCCAGTTTTTAATAAGTAGCGCACGAGTATATTCAATAAATGAGCGACGGCGCTTGAATCGTTTCCACAATGTCCCGTATGCGGTCATATATCATTCATCCGATTGCGATCATACCTTGGTGACTCATTGAGTCACGCCAGAGAAGGTTTCAGGCTTAGTAAATCTATTGTACAATAGGTAGCCCATGGGTAGATTCAACAAATGAGTGACGGCACGCGAATCGTTTAAAGAAAATCACTTATTCGTTCATATGTAATTCATCCGATTCCGATGGAACTTTGATGAGTTGTTGTGTACACGCCAGGGAAGGTGTTCAACTTGGTAAATCCATTTTACAATATTGGTAGCGCACGAGTAGATGCAAGAAATGAGTGACGACGTGCGAAGCGTTCCAACAAAATCTTGTATGCGTTCATATACTATTCATCGATTGCGATGAAACTTTGATGAGTTGTTGTGTACACTTACGTGAAGCTTTCTAACTTAGTAAATCCATTTCACAGTTGGTAGAGCACGAGTGACAGCACACGGATCATTTAAACCAAATCCCGTATGCCTTAAATGCCATTTATCCGTTTGCGATGAAACTTTGGAGAGTTGTTGTGCACGCTCCAACGAATGTTTCAAAATTAGTTAATTCAATTCACGATAGTTTTGAGGCAGTTAAGAGCAATTGAAAAAAATATTGTGTGTACAAAAGCACTTCAAGAAACAAAGTTACAACACTTTCATTGATTGGCAGGACAACGTCTGCCGGGTCAGCTAGTCTTTATCTTTTATATATATAATTCTTCGACACGTGTGTATGTGACTGAACTCCTCCTAAACGACTGGACCGATTTTGATGGAATTTGGTATGTATATTAGGGTGGGTCCATGTATGGTTTAGATTCACAATCTGACCCGGTAGGTGGAATGAACACAATTTTAGAACCACAATTTACACACAATTTTAGAACCACAATATACAGTCAAAAACAGTCGTCATGGAAACCACTAGCCTTGGCCTTCGTGAAAGCTGATGTCTTTGGACGGTTTGTCTCTGCACGTTAGAGCCACCTGGTCGCAACCTGTGCAACTACCGCCATTACATACACTCCGCCCGTGGCGAAACTTTGTGTTTTATACCAAAGGTGGCAGTGATGTCGAATTCTACTGTTTGTCTCTGCACGTTAGACCGTTTCAAAGTCCCGTATGCGTTCATATACCGTTCATCCCATTGCGATGAAACTTGGGTGAGATGTTGAGTGTACTCCAGGGAAGGTGTTTGGCCAGGTAAATTATTTTACAATAGATAGTGCACGACTAGATTCAACAAATGAGCGACGACGCACGAAGCGTTTCAAGAAGGTCCCGTATGCGTTCAAATACCATTCGTCCGATAGCGATGAAACTTGGGTGAGATGTTGTGTACACTCCAGGGAAGGCTTCTGGCTTAGTAAATTCATTTTACAATAGGTATCGCTCGATTAGATTAGACAAATGAGCGACGACGCGCTAAGCGTTTCAACAAGATCCCGTATAAGTTTATATACCATTCATCGATTGAGATGAAACTTTGATGAGCAGTTGTGTACACTTACCTGAAGGTTTCTAACTTAGTAAATCCATTTCACAGGAGGTTGCGCACGAGTAGATTCAACAAATGAGTGAAGACGTGCGAAGCGTTTCAACAAGGTCCCGTATGCGTTCAAATACAATTCGTCCGATCGCGATGAAACTTGGGTGAGATGTTGTGTACACTCCAGGGCGAGGCTTCTGGATTAGTAAATCCATTTTACCATAGGTAGCACTCGAGTAGATTCTACAAATGAGCGACGACGCGCGAACGTTTAAACTAAGTCCCGTATGTGTTCATATACCATTCATCCGATTGCAATGAAACTTGGGTGAGATGTTGTGTACACTTACGTGAGGGTTTCTAACTTAGTAAATCCATTTCACAGGAGGTTCCCCTCGAGTAGATTCAACAAATGAGCGACGACGCGCGAAGCGTTTCAATAAGGTCCCGTATGCGTTCAAATACCATTCGTCCGATTACGATGAAACTTGGTTGAGATGTTGAGTACACCCTATGGAAGGTTTCTGGCTTAATAAATCCATTTTACAATAGGGAGCGCTCGAGTAGATTCAACAAATGAGTGACGGCACGCGAATCATTTCAACAACGTACCGTATGCGTCCATATACCATTTATCAGATTGCGATGAAACGTTGGTGAATTATTGTGTACACTTCAGTAACGGTTTCTGGCTTAGTAAATTCATTTTACAATTGGTAGGGCACGAGTAGATTCAACAAATGTGCGATGGCGCGAGAATCGTTTCAACAAAGTCCTGTTGGTGTTCAAAGTACCCTATGCGCCCATATACCATTTATCCGATTGCGATGAAACTTTGGTGAATTGTTGTGTACACTCCAGGAAATGTTTCTGTCTTAGTAAATCCAGTTTTTAATAAGTAGCGCACGAGTAGATTCAACAAATGAGCGACGGCGCGCGAATCGTTTCCACAATGTCACGTATGCGGTCATATATCATTCATCCGATTGCGATCAAACCTTGGTGAATCATTGAGTACACGCCAGAGAAGGTTTCAGGCTTAGTAAATCTATTTTACAATAGGTAGCGCATGAGTAGATTCAACAAATGAGTGACGGCACGCGAATCGTTTAAGGAAAATCACTTATGCGTTCATATGTCATTCATCCGATTCCAATGAAACTTTGATGAGTTGTTGTGTACACGCCAGGGAAGGTGTTCAACTTGTTAAATCCATTTTACAATATTGGTAGTGCACGAGTAGAAGTAACAAATGAGTGACGACGCGCGAAGCGTTCCAACAAAATCTTGTATGCGTTCATATACTATTCATCGATTGCGATGAAACTTTGATGAGTTGTTGTGTATACTTACGTGAAGCTTTCTAAGTTGGTCAATCCATTTCACAGTTGGTAGAGCACGAGTAGATTCAACAAATGAGTGGCAGCGCACGAATCATTTAAACAAAATCCCGTATGCGTCATATGCCATTATTGCTATTGCGAGGAAACGTAGGTGAGTTGTTGTGCACGTTCCCACGAATGTTTCTATATTAGTGAATTCATTTCACGATAGTTTAGAGGCAGTTAACGGAAATTGAAAAAAATATTGTGTATCCATAAGCACTCCAAGAAACAAAATGTCAACGCCAACACTTTCTTTGATTGGCATTGCAACGCATGCAGGGTACAGCTTGTATATTTATATATACGAAAGTGTGATTTTAAAACACCATCACACCTTATATGAAGTCACTAAATTAGATTAAATTAACAAACTATGGCTATTTAATACAGTCATATTAGGGCAAAATTTGGCCGTATACGGAAAAAATTAAATGACAACGAATTTCTTCAAAGACATGTTCTATATGACCCCCTGAACATTCCCAGAAAAATCGCCAAAAATCGGGCTTGGGGTACACCCCTAAATTTTCAAAAAACGCCCGCCATCTTGGGTTTTCAAAAAACTTCTATAATTTATGACCGAAAAGTAGAAATAAGGTGCGGTTTTCGCCCAAAGTTGTGTTTCGACTTCTAGGTGTTGTATCTGCTATGAAAACTCACATTCAAGTCGGGGACCGTCTTTAAATTTTGAAGAAAAAAATACCACTTATTATCTACTTTTTTAAGCTCTCTCCTAATCGAACGCCGAAATTGACCTGGTTGCGTCCGATGGCCAATACCATAAGAGATGTGACTCCCGATTTGGAACTATCGGTTTGACGATGCCAGGGAACGAGTGGGCAACTGGAAGACCACAAGGCTCGCAGAAAGGAGAGGCCTTCGCGAAACTCAGCGAGCATTTAGATGAAAATGACGACTGTCAGTATCTTTTATCTGACCTATCGAAGAAAATGTCAGAACTTGGTTAGGACCCCACAGCAACCTACAGCGAGAAATATTTACGTAAATTGCTAGTGGAACATTACGGCCAAGTTTTCTGTCAACATCCACACATCATGTATCATAAAATGAATTAGTAACTGAATGATTTTAAAACATGAGATGGAAAAGCCCGGCGCATGTAAATGTGTGGTAAATTACAATACAGCTACATTGTTACTCAACTATAAGCAATAATGGTTTATTGGTTCTATTACACTAGAGGTCCCAACACTTTTACCATAAATAACACCCCGGGCCTCGGATGCCCGGCTTCTGCATTCAAGGGTTAAGTGAAATTCCTCTGTTTCATGTAATATTGGTACGTGTTTTCTTTTTTAAACCTTCCTTTTTATTTTCCTTTATTCGAGTGCATTTTGTTTCCGTGAATTATGTTATCTATAGAACACACATTTTAAAAAGGTGTGCGCCAAGCTCGTGAATTAGTGTGAATCGTTACACTGCACAGCAATGAACGTGAATGTATGCTTGAATGAAATATTAAAATTATACTCCTTTGATATATAACTGGACGGTTTTAAAATAAATCGCCAATAAACCGGACAACCACAGATCTTGCTGTACATAACTCGAATTTAATTCTGGTCTGAGAGCTGGAATGGGGTAGGCTGCATTCCGCCTCGTGAGGCAAAACTGAGAATAGATAGGTTCAATTCCTACCCCAGCCATCCTGGAAGTAGTTTCCCGCTTCAACTCCTGGCAAATGCCGGGATGATTCCTATCTTAAGACGACGGTCGGCTCCTTCCGAATCCAGTCCGGATCCGTGGCTAAATGGTTAGCGTGCTAGGCTTTGGATTAAAGGGTGCCGGGTTCTATTCTCGGCCGGGCCATGGGGAATTCCTAATGGAAGCCTGGAGGCGAGTTACTACAGTACCTGTGTTGTTGTCAGCCGCCCCATGTGGTCAGATGATTGACAAAGCTATTTCACGCTTCTGCTGAAGTACAGTCATTGGCAAATATAATGGCGTCCTGTTCGTAACTATGTAACGTGTACTCCCGCGTCACACAATACTTAGACGTCGACTGTACTGTCTGCACGGTGGTGTCGTCACGTGCTCAAGTCTGGAATTTCATTACATCAGACCGATGATGACAAATGTGAGTGACTGTGTACAGGCTCACCCGCAAGCTTCAAAGTCAAGGGCAATCGTCTAATACTAACGCCCGGCTTTGTACGTGAATGCATTTAGTAAAATACAAGTAGTTCATATGCTACCTATGTTAATTTCCTCTATCAACATACACATTTTCAGTTTGATTGCTGTAATAGATTCGTAGATATTGAGAACCTTCTAAATATTTCGGATGGTCACCATGTTGGATTTTTATATATAGGCCTTTAGAGTTATGTATTATTATTATATGAAGATTATTGTGTAGGTGTTTTATTCAAACTTCAATCGCATGATTATGACACAAGAAATAAAAACGAGATTTTAAAATTTCGCTCAGCCTTCATCTTGTGGTTATTAAAATAATTGAAATGAATTAGATGCCAGTGGATTATAATTTACATAAGCATATACCGTACCAAGTTTCACTGCGCTCGGATGGTTAAATAGCGAGAAACGTCCATTTGAATATTTAAATTTCGCGCCGCCGCCAGGTTGGATTTGTGCTCAGCAGGTTATTGAAAGTCCCTTAGGTGAACTTATGATTATAGCCTCTATACACATACAAAATGTCAGTTAAATTGCTGTCATATGTTAATAGATATTGAGAACCAAGTATTTCGGATGGTCGCCATGTAGGCCCCATAGAAAGTAGTCCATTGGCGTGAGATCTGGGGAACGCGCCGGGTATTCAATGGGACCCTTAGTCCAATCCATGTGTCTGGATGAGCTGCATCGAGGGGAGCTCTGACATCGCGATGGTAGTGGGGAGGTAAACCTGAAAGTAAACCTCGTCATCACCAGACAGCTCTTCAATGTGTGGACCGACGGACTCCTCCAGCAAGGTTAGGTACCTGCACCATTTCGTTAAAAGAAATGGTCCTATGATGCCCAATGCTGATATCCTACACCATACTGGTGTTGGAATGTAGGATTTCCAGCGTAGACGCTTCATGATGCGATGGCCGCTATCTTCTGAGATATGTGTCTCTCGAGCCGTTTGTCGTAGTGATTTCTGTGGGGATCGAGTGTGGGCTTCCTGCACCTGTTCTTCTTTTCTAGGACTGGTGGATGTCCGTGGTCGTCGTCCAGAACGTTTCTGGTTGACGTTGTGACCGGTTCCATCTGCTTCAAATTTATCTCTGATGCGAGCAATGGTCCGGTGCGTTGATGGCTGTTTGTCGAACTACCTTCTGAACCATATCTGCACTTCCGTGGCATTTTCGGTTTTCCAATAACATTTAAGGACAAGCTTTCTCTCTTCAAAGCTAAGTTGATATCCTTCCATTGTGTTACATCAGCAATGCCTAAAACAAAGAAAGACAATAGCACGTTATGGGCAGTCAAAGTGTTAGTACATTTTTTTGAGTATTAGACCTAGTTCATATTAATTCAGTAGGTTAAAACATTTTTGTATATATATATCTTTCTTTCTTTCTTTCTTTCTTTCTTTCTTTCTTTCTTTCTTAGTATTTAGACTAGGTTAATTTAAAACTATGTATAAAAGAAACATATATAGTACCACAGTGGCAGTTAGTTGCAACTAAAGAGACTTTTAGTCCTAATTGTAATTAATTTAAATAATTTTAAATTTTATTTATTTAATAATTAATTATTTCTTTCTTTCTTTCTAATTTTGTCTTTTCTTTTCCTTTCTTTTCCTTCCTTTCTTTCTTTATATATATTTAAATTGGGGTCTAACCTCACCTTAAGATTTCTATTTCTTTGGTGTATGGGCTGTAGTGGCTAGCGTTATAGGCCACCATCCCTGCGATTCGGGTTAGATTCCCAATTCGACTGATCAGTAAGCAATGATTACATAGAATGATCACATGTACTGGATATACGGCAGGTGTTGCAGGGAGGCAATGTCCGGTATTTGCTTATCTGTTTAATTCAGTGAATTAACTGCTGTAGTTCAGTAATTTAATCGTGTTGTCATGTCAAAGTAACCGGCTTAGAAAGATCGCACAACTTGTTTCCCCGTATTAGCATCTTCTCACATTTAAATTCCGGTCGTAGGACTGCTGCCACTCCCAGACCTGACTCGTGAGCCACCGCTTGCCTAGGGCTGCAATAAACTTGGAACACAAGTCCGGAACGAAACAGTGTTAAATGATCGGTGTTATGCATCAATCGACCAGGCCCCAAAATGCATGTCTCCGTGTTGTTCTCCTTTCAAAATCGCGTTCAATATTAATCTGTAGTTTTCGACTCCCCCTCCCCTCCCCTATTTAACATTTCCCTTATTCAAATGGTCTCATTTCGCTTAGTAAATATTTTATATAAATAAATGTTATTCTATTTGTTTAAATAACTGAATTAGATATTTGTAGGTATAGTGATGAAAAATAGGTCTTATTAGGTCCTAACGTAGGCTCTATAAAAATTACTGTAGCCTATATTACTCGTCGGTACCTAAAACATAAAGAAAACTGAAATTTGGAGAATAAGAGGTCAGGAATAAAATAGGTCATAACCTAAGAGTTCTTGGTGGTAACATTTGTTTGAGTCAGGGTTAATATTGTAACGTGTTTCTATAATAATAATAATAATAATAATAATAATAATAATAATAATAATAATAATAATAATAATAAGGACGTAGAGCTGACTACGGCCGGACGGGTCCACAGGTGGCGGATAGTGGATCGCCCTCTAGATATGGAGGGTAGCTGCGACATAAGCAGGGCAACCTGACGAATAAGCAGTCCCGGACCAACTGCGGCATTGCTAACAGGATGTGGTGGGTCTGTGGATGGCACCACAGTCTCTATAAAATGCCACATATATCCAAAGACAGCAATGTGACAAGGCGAGTCAGTGCCGCCATAAGCACTAGCCAACAGCGTCTGTACTCCATGTTAGGGGCGGCTGTGAAAGGCGTCTGTACCCCATGTTAGGGGCGGCCTAAATGAAATCCTGGCAGTAGGTATAAAACGCAACCCATTGATAATGGAGAAAATGTCAAAGAATAATGAGCCTCGGAAAAGGACGCTACCCGAGGTGCGTCGGGGCACGTTTGTAGCTGGTGCTGAACGTGACAGCAGGCGAACCACTAGTGACATGATGCTGAACAGGCGGGCACATGTCGGGTCACCCGAAAATTCTACAGCCGACAACGCAGATAGGAGAACCCAACAGCCGTCATCTCCCCCTGTCGAAAGTGTTTCAAACATTCAACTGACCACTAAGGCAGGCAAACTGAGGCAGCGCTTAAAATGGACTGATGAGATGAACAAATTCATAATGCGCTCCTACTTTATTGTTACAAACTTAGAGGGAGACCTCACAACATATAGGAAGGATTTGCACAAGTTGTTTGTGGAGAATTTTCCTGACTACTCTTTCATTACAGAACAAAGAATTGCAGACCAAAGACGTGTAATAGTGAGGAACAATAGACTTCCTGCAATAATGATTCAAAGTCTTAAAGAGGAAGCAGCAAAAATTCTAGCTTCAGAATCCAACAATGAAAGCAGACCCACATTATTGATTCAAGCTGTTGAGGAAGTAACCTGCAGAAATGACACAGGGGAAGAGGGAATTATTGAACCAACTATCCCTACTAATATCTCGAGTTCTGATGAAACAAGTTCTATTGAACATGTGTTTAAAGAGGCAATGACAGAATTTATGGGCCTTAAAGTAGACTATCGACCAAAGCTGCCCAAACTCCTAGAAACAGCAAAGAGTAAATCTCTTGTCAGTATGACAAATAACATCCTAAAACAGTATGTGGAAACATCCAATAATCTAGAAGAAACAAACTCTCTTGTATATTGCGCAGCAGTAACTGGGATAAGACTGAACAACCAGAAACTAATACCTTTGTCTGGAAGCTCTCGTGGAAAAGGTGCAGATGCAGAATACATTCCACCCTGGCAGCGTCGATTAGAAAATGACATCAAGGAACTGAGGAAAACCATAGGCCAACTAACAGCATATTTAAACAATAAAACTAAACCCAAAACCAATCGAAAGCTGAGAAATATATTCAGAAAAATCAACAGCCATATAAAGGAATATGATCACACAGAAAAAATCAAGGAATACATTGACAACCAAAAGCTAAAATTGTGCGCAAAAGCAGCGAGACTCAGGAGGTACAAGGAATCACGAGCGAGGAAAACACAAAACAAACTTTTCTCCAACAATGAAGGTCAGTTCTACAGAATGATCAAACGAAACAAACAATCCATGACAAAAGCAGAACCTCCTAGCACGCAAGAAACGGAAGATTTTTGGAGAAGTGTATGGGCTGCGAAGTCACCGCACAATGAAAATGCAAATTGGATCAACGAAGAACGAAATAGCAATAATGTATATGAAGAAATGGATTTTGATACCATTGAAGAACGGCATGTGTATGATGCTATAAGGAGAACTCAGAACTGGAAAGCGCCGGGCACAGATAAAATTCACAATTATTGGTACAAACATTTCACGTGCGTGCACCAGAAGATAGCCCAGCAATTTACCTACCTCATCCATCATCCTGAGGAATGTCCTGATTTCCTTACTGCTGGAATTACGTATCTAATCTCAAAAGAAAATGGAAATACTAAAGACCCATCAAACTACAGACCTATCACCTGTCTCCAAACACTTTACAAACTATTTACGTCCGTAATTGCGGACGAAATATACAAGTTTCTCGACAAACATAACATTTTGGCTGAGGAACAGAAAGGATGCAAGAAGCTGTCGCAAGGATGCAAAGAACAGATAGTTATTGATTCTGTGATAACACAACAGGCGATACATAATCAAAGGAATCTATATACGGCATACATAGATTACCAGAAAGCATTTGATTCAGTCCCGCATTCATGGCTGAGAGAAATCCATATGTATAAGATTAACCCTGGTGTAATTCACTTCCTGGAGGTCACGATGGATAATTGGAAAACAGTACTGTATACTAAGACAGACAATGAATGTGTCACATCTGACACAATAAAAATTGAGCGTGGTATCTATCAAGGAGACTCGCTAAGCCCATTATGGTTTTGCTTAGCCATCAATCCTCTCTCTAAGATTCTAAAATCCACCGGTTTCGGATTTGACATCAAATACTACAACAGGAAATACAGAATATCCCATCTCCTTTATATGGATGACCTCAAAGTATATGCACACAGTGAGACTCAAATGAATGCCATGCTAAATATAATAGATTCATATTCATCCGATGTCCGAATGACGTTGGGAGTGAAGAAATGCAAGCGTCTGACAATTGAAAGAGGTAAATATGCACCTTCTGAACCACATGAGCTTCGCAAAGGATCTCTAATTGAAGGAATGACTGAAATAGAATCCTACAAATATCTGGGATTTGCTCAAAATACAACTTTGGATCATAAAAGTATCAAAGATGAACTCATTGGAAAATATACCACAAGACTACATCAAGTGCTGCGAACCAATCTATGTGCAAAGAACAAAATTAAAGCTATTAACACATACGCTATACCAACCCTAGTATATTCATTTGGGATTCTGAAATGGTCAGCAACAGAAATGGAAAGCCTGCAGAGAAAAACAAGGACCCTTCTCACTACTTATCGTTTACATCATTCAAACGCCTGTAAAGAAAGGGTCACTCTTCCACGAAAGATAGGGGGTCGAGGAGTACTGGATTTACAAATTTTGCTCCAGAACCAAATTAAAACCCTTAGAAGATATTTCTATCAAAGAAAGGAAAACAGCATTCTCCATAAAGCCATTGTACTTGCTGATAAACACACTGTATTGAACCTTCGTACATCCTCTGATGATCATATCAGCCAGCCACTACACTTACATGAAAAAGAAAAGGCATGGGGAGAAAAGACCCTCCATGGAAAATACTACAGCAACCTATCCCAACAGAGTATTGATAAAAACGCATCGTGTATGTGGTTACAAAGTGGTCGACTGTTTGGAGAAACAGAGGGATTCGCAATCGCCATCCACGATCAAGTCATTGCTACAAAAAATTACAAGAAATACATCATCAAAGATACCAGTGTAATTTCAGACAAATGCAGGCGATGCGCCATTCATCTCGAGACCATTGACCATGTCACTGCAGGCTGCCCAATACTAGCATCAGTTGAATACACAAAGCGGCACAATCAGGTTGCAGGCATCATTCATCAAGCACTCGCACAGAAATAAAAATTAACTGAGGAGTATATCCCTTACTACAAGTATCATCCACCATCCCTCCTCGAAAATGAACTGTGTAAAATATACTGGGACACTGGTATTGTGACAGATAAAACAATAGATCACAATCGACCAGACATCATATTAGTAAATAAGGTTGATGGCACTACATTTATAATAGACATAGCAGTCCCCAACGACACCAACATCGAACGTAAACACAATGAAAAAATCACCAAGTATAGACAGCTTGCAGAGGAAATCGAGAGGATATGGAAGATGAACTGCGTCAGGATAGTGCCTGTAATCTTGTCAGTCAACGGCCTCATACCTCACGCACTCCACAAGAGTCTGAAGGAATTGGATCTTCCGCCGACCATCTACAAGAGTATGCAGCATTCGGTCTTATTGTCCACATGCAATATTGTGCGATCCTTCCTTGCTGGTGAATGAGTGATAATGAACTCTTATATTTTGTATATACATGATATGTATTATAGTTTGTATTATAGTTTTTTATGTATTGTTGTAAAGCACTTGGTTTAACCCGTGCTTTAGAGTAACCCATGTTTGTAATGGTGAATTGAATAAATGAATAAATAATAATAATGTTATTGGTTTTACGTCCCTTTAAACTACTGTGGCTTTTAGAGACGCTGGATTGCCGGAATTGTGCCCCGAACGGGATCTTTAACGTGCCAGTAAATCTATTGGCACAGCTCCCTCGCATTTGCGCTCCCTCAAATGCAGCTGACTGCGCCAGGATACGATCCTGCAACCATGCGCCCAGCAAGCGAGAACGCTACCGCTGAGCCACGCAGCCAGTCAACGTGTTTCTAGTAGCATTTACGGTTTACGGCATTTTTATTTTAAAAAAAGATAGAGGAATCAATGTCACTGGTGGTTCTCTATTTAATTTGGAAATTATCTTGGGTGCATGAAACGGGCAGTTACTTACAACATTACTAACAATGTAACCTTACGATTTGTTCCCACCACTAAATGAAACACATTTTCTCGAAACAATAGAAAACTAGTTGATTGCACACATAAAACAGTCTGAAATGCGTTTATAACGCAAATTTCCGTGGAAATTGAACAAAACAGCAATGTACAAGTCTTTAAATATAGCCTATATATATTTAAATCTTCCCTCACATACGCTGTAAATTATGACCATGAATTTATTTAATATTATTTATGTATTTATTTATTCTTGTTTTATTTTAGGGATACCTTCTACTTAGGCCTACTGTAAATACGAATTTTCATTCCAGTAGTTTTGTACCGACTTTCCGCATTTCCCATTAAACACAAAAAAATTAATTATGACTCATGAATTATTCTATCCACCATTCTCCTGTACAATAAGGAGAAAGTGAGATGTCATCTTGTGCCATATACTAATCTAGATGTCTAGTTATATTGTGTTGCTGTTGACGGATTATTAATAACGCTATAACAATAAACTGTACAGGCTGAGCAGAGCCGACGGCGGCTACGGCCAGTGTCGACAAGAAGTATTTGTTCAGTACTTCTAAGACCTGTAATATGGCATTATGGAAAGTAAAGACCTTCATTAGGTCTCTCGTAAAAGGGAACAGGAGAGCAATATGCTAGCGGAACTAAAAACTGGAATCACTCTTCTTGTTGGTATCGGGACTTAAATGGTTCGGTATTAGCTGCATACAGTCACGTTCTTGTTGTTACTTTCAGAATATCGCAAATCTCTGTTTGACGAATAGTTTTTACATCAGAATGTCGTTCCTGACGCCTGAGGTAATGACAGAGGAAATAAATGAGACTGGCGATATTGGACAAGGCGTTTGAAGGAAGTGGTCTTGATCTATTCAAAGGTACCACCACGGTGTTTGCCTGGAGTTTAAAACAGGAAACCAAGAGAAACCATTTAAAGGTTTGGCCGACCGTGGGATTTGTACCCACTTATCCTACGAATTCAGAGATAGCATCGCACTATGGGTTTGTGCGTTAATCCTCTGAGATGCCTGGTCGGTTAATACGGGATGATTTTTAGTCTGATCGACGTTTCTCAAGCAGCACGGTGGCCGGCCGCTGAACGGTCACCTACAGAGCCCTGTGTCACTTATTTCCGGCAGTCAGCCGTCTTATAGGTGCCAACAAAGACTTCTGGCATAGTTAAGTGTGAAGGATGAACTTCGTTAGTGTTGGCTATGCTGTGAGTGATATCGGGTGTTTTAACTATGAATGACCAGGAACACTTGCATTCTTGTAATCTTTTGTAAAATTAGGATTAGAATGAACTTGGAGTGATTTATTCTGAAACAACGTATTGCAACCTGTACAATTGTTTTGTAAAACGCTTATAGTGGGCGATGTATATATAGAGAGATGTAGTCTATTAAATATATATATATATATATATAGAGAGAGAGAGAGAGAGAGAGAGAGTTCTTTGTAGAACTTTTCATACTGATAATTCTTACACTAATAGTGTATGTTTAACGGTTTACCCAGGGTAAGCTTAAAAAAAAGGTGCACGGACGGCAGTTATTTCTTCGACTCGATTCACTGAAATCATTACTGCTCGGCTTTCTTTTGTCATAAATGAATGTTTTTCTACAGGAACCTTCCTCGAAAAATCCTTAAGCGAATGGTGAAAACCGCATCACAATCCATCCAGTGGTTCTTAAGATTACCCGTTACATCCACGAATCGGGGACTTTGTTTTATACTATGTAGAGATGTAGACCTACACTGTTTATTATCAGTAGCGTAACTCTCCCTCCACAGGTGTTGAATGTCGAGGCCTCGAATTCATTCATTCATTCATTCATTCATTCATTCATTCATTCATTCAATATTAGTCGGCTATAATAGTACATTATGCAACGAGCCTATAATGGCAATAATTAAGACACGAGTATCTCTATAAAACGAGCGTATGCGAGTTTTATAATTTCCATACGAGTGTCTTAATTACCATTATAGGCGAGTTGCATACGACTGTTTATGTTCGACGATAATTATAACTTTATTATATGTTCTAACATAAATATTCATAAATATCTGTGGGATTCAGTTAATTCAGTTTGGCTTTGGTGACTGAACAGAGCGCATGCGTGGTCAAGGCACTCCGGAAGCAGAGACCATTCACTTTGCTTGACGACACAGAAATATGTTGGATTTTGAGCGCATGCGCGAAGGTATCCTTATCTAATTGGCCACACAACTGTTTCTTGAGTTCTGATCGGTGGGAAAAACTGTTTTATAATGAAAAATAGTGTTATAATGAGTCTCATTATGATACAGTTTTCCGACACATAATGTTTACATTTCGACATCGTCGAACATTAAAATATTAGTCTAAACTCAAACCTGTCGGAAATGTCTCTCGTGCTCTCAATGCAATATTGATGCCGTATGTTAAGCCAGGAAGTGGAGCTAAGAGTGTCAAGTGGTTTGTTTGCCAATTACGGTTGTGAACCAGTGAAATACAATGCTGGACAACTCACTTAATTGGAATGACATTCTCGTTGAAAGAAAGCAGGCAATCTTACTGCCAAACAACGTGTCTGACTCTGACAGTTATAATTATCGGGTTCACAAGTTGAGTTGCTAGTCTTGTCTTGATTGCTTGTCTACTTTGACGACGAGAGAAAATCTTTGATTTGTTATCTTACAGTTACATTGTACATTTATTATATACTGTTTTAGCAATATTACCGGGCTTCGCCCGGGTGAATATTCCATCCCTCTCTACCCTAGAGCCTGTAGAAATGTTGCTCTGCTATATCATACTATGGTTAATAGTGAGATATACTACTACGTTATTTATTTACTTTCCTTTTTTGTTTCTTTCTTTCAAGGATGATAATGCAAACTGCTACTGAATAGACACATCAAACTTACAAAGTAATATAGATGATGATGATGGTGGTGATCTGGATTAGGAATTCAGAATTTAGTGAATGACACTTCTAATTCTTATATTGGTTGGTTGGTTCCTCAATTTAGGAGCTGAGACAACGCGGTCATGTAATTCCGTGTACTTTGGGTGTGTGTAAAATCTGTCTGATAATCGGTGTTAATTGTGATGGCTGTATTAGTGTGTGCTATCTGATTTTAATTCAAGTACGAACTCCAGACATTCAATGTTTGAAGTAGTTCCTACTTTTGCTACTAAACGCCACCGTCAACGACAACTAGTCTGAACTTTGTTACTAGATGCCACCGCAGTCGGCTCCTGGTGACGAACGTTGGAATCTAAGAGCGTTAGTCAAATCAAACCAATAATTTAGCTTCAGACAAGTGTAATTAGTGTAAGGTTCTTTTACATGCCATAAATCTATGGCATGCTTTACATGCCATAAATCTATGACATGGGACCGCCGGCTCTACTTTCCCTCTGAAGGAAGGCATACTGAGGGATTTTTAACGCTCTTAAAAAGTCCGACGACTTTGGCCGGGTTTGAACCCACGACTGATTCTTCTATGTTTCATCGGACCATCAAGATAAGATTTCAAAACTAATGTCTTCATTTATGGAGAATTGGGTGAATGAATTAACAGTGGGACACACTTGCTTGGTTGATTATAGAGTATGTCATCTTAATTTCTAAGGATTTTTTCCCCAAGAAATCCGTCTCTGATATGTTTCTGTTCAATATATATTTGTTTTGTTTTAAGGGTTCGAAGATCTACGTTATCGGCCATTTGGTATGTTTAATTAACAGCAAAAAAGAATAAAAGAATCAGTAGAAATAAAGAGAAATTATCTAATGAAATTACAAATGCTGAAAATGAATATTGGGTTTACCGTTTTAAGTAATGACAACAATTGATGACAGGAGATCATCCAAGAATGAACAGTGCTAATGTACGTACGAGGTCATTCAAATGTCATATGCGCAATGTGCCCTGGCCTTTTTGCTACGTGGTTTTAGTCTGCTCTCGTCAAGTCGTGAGAGTTAGAAAGCCAAGGCGGAATTTCTAATTAGTTCAAGTGGTAAATGACGAGAATCGTGCAAGCATTTGACATTAACCATTTGCCAACGATCAGGAACTTCAAAAGAATGTCGTTTCCATGCAGGATTTGAACAAATTCGCACATTCATTTTCTCGGTTACTTCTAACGAAAAGGTTGATTTATTTAATATGTCTTGTCTTATTTGTTGAACACCGAATATAATTGGATCCAGATCTATAAAGACGATTTTCCTGTGTCTTCTGAGAACTGGCACATGTCCTGGAATTTCAGAAATTCTTAATACACACATCAAAAAAAGTTTTGCATCACCTGGGTTCCCAGATCTCCGGCATATAGACGTTGACTGTGTATATTGTATCCAAGATACAGTCCCTTTGACTGTTCATAGATGTCACTAAAACTGCTCAAAGATGTAAACAACCATGCATGAGCAGGGCCTATTAGACGGAGGGGGTACGACAGTCGATCAGTTCCAGTCATTCCACCAGGACGAAGGTACGCTGCTCATGTTGTCTGTAGTTCTACCATGCCTAGAAGGTCAATACCGCAGTTCGATCGCGTCCGCATTGTTACTTTGTGTCAAGAAGGGCTCTCAACAAGGGAAGTTTCCAGGCGTCTCAGAGTGAACCAAAGCGATGTTGTTCGGACATGGAGGAGGTACAGAGATACAGGAACTGTCGATGACAGGCCTCGCTCAGGCCGCCCAAGGGCTACTACTGTAGTGGATGACCGCTACTTACGGATTGCCGCTCGGAGGAACCCTGACAGCAATGCCACCATGTTGAATAATGCGTTTCGTTCAGCCACAGGACGTCGTGTTTCAACTCAAACTGTGCGCAATAGGCTGCATGATGCGCAACTTCACTCCCGACGTCCATGGCGAGGTCCAGCTTTGCAACCCCGACACTATGCAGCGCGGTACAGATGGGCCCAACAACATGCTGAATGGACCCCACGGAATTGGCATCACGTTCTCTTCACCGATGAGTGTCGCATATGCCTTCAACCAGACAATCGTCGGAGACGTGTTTGGAGGCACCCTGGTCAGGCTGAACGTCTTAGACACACTGTCCAGCGAGTGCAGCAAGGTGGTGGTTCCCTGATGTTTTGGGGTGGCATTATGTGGGGCCGACGTACGCCACTGGTGGTCATGGAAGGCTCCGAAACGGCTTTACGATACCTGAATGACATCCTCCGACCCATAGTGCAACCATATCGGCAGAATATTGGAGAGGCATTTGTCTTCATGGACGACAATTCTCGACCTCATCGTGCACATCTTGTGAATGCGTTCCTTCAAGATAACGACATCGCTCGACTACAGTGGCCAGCATGTTCGCCAGACATGAACCCTATCGAACATGCCTGGGATATGTTGAAAAGGGCTGTTTATGGACGTCTTGACCCACCAACCACTCTGAGAGATTTACGCCGAATTGTCGTTGAGGAGTGGGACAATTTGGACCAACAGTGTCTTGATGAACTTGTGGATAGTATGCCACGACGAATACAGGCATGCATCAATGCAAGAGGACGTGCTACTGGGTATTAGAGGTAGTGGTGTGTACTGCAATCTGGACCACAAATGCTGAAAGTCTAGCTGTATGATGGTACAACATGCAATGTGTGGGTCTCATGAGCAATAAAACGAGCTGAAATGTTGTTTGTGTTGATCTCTATTCCCTTTGTATTTAAAGGTTCCGGAACTCTTGGAACCGAGGTGATGCAAAACTTTTTTTGATGTGTGTATAAGCTCCTAGGGCTAATAGAGGAGACACAATCAAATCAAGTAATGGTGATTACTTTAAAAAAAAGTATGTCGGTTTACTTTTTTACGTGGATTCCAAACCAGTAGATGTGACATTTCACTTAAAAATCTCACGGACATGGAACCTCTTAGTGAGAGGCAACGATTATCCGTGGTCGTTAAATCGTGCACCACAGCCGCGCGGGCACCAGCTGCAAGTCTGGGGATCGCAGGTTAAAATACCGGAGCTGACAGTGACCATCCTGAGTGTGGTTTTTCCCCGGGGTTTTCCACACTAAATGCCGGGATAGTGCCGTACTTCACGTCATTGACGTCCCGGGGCACCTACCCCATCCCTGTCCCTAATACAGTTAGACACACTACTTTGCCATCACAGGAATGCAGGTTATCAGACAAATTCAACACATATCCGAGTACACGGTGCTGATGACCAATATGTTCAAAACCCCTCAAATGAATTAACAACAGTGTTGGTTTGAGTGTCAGGAGACGCGGAGAGTAGGAATCTTCTGCGCAAGTGCGTGCGTGCACTGCTGTCTCAAACTCATCAGCTAGCCTGACTGGTCCACACAGGGTCTCAAAACAAGCTGAGGGTCTTCCTTTCTCCAACTTACACGTCAAAATGTACGATTATTTGCCTGTATCCTGTTGCTCAAACCCTTCCCAATTCTCGCTTCAATGAGCTATCAAGCAAGCCGATTTTCCACAGCGCAGCGCCATCACGCACCTGTGCTCAAAACAGTTATAAATCGTTCCAGTACGGAGCCAATTGATATTGTAACTTTCAGTTGGAGTGTTTGTTGATGCGATAAAGATTCCACATCGCCGACAGTACATCGAGTGCTTACATTAAATAAGAATACAGCAAAAGTATGAAGATTTAATAAATCGTAAGTGTTTTCAGCAAATATGGTATAATGAATATTTTCACACCAAAGAACGACAACTTGAAGATGATTTATTGTAGGAATATCTTAAATGGGGTCTCCAAACCTTGAACTAAACTGTATGCGATATACATTCCCCATAGCCACATGGCCTACAGTACGTCGTTGTACCGATATCGGCCACCACGCGCCCTCATTGTTTCCGTCCCATGCACTTCCGTCCCAACCATTTCCGTCCCATCCACGTCTGTCCCTTTTCCAAAATCACTTCCTCAAAAATGTCCAGCTACCGAGTGCCAAAAAAATATCCAGATACCGAGTGGAAAGATGTTACACATCAAAAACCTGTCAGAAACTTAGTAAGTGTTCGTTGAAAGTAGGTTTTACTGGATATACAGTACAGGGCGCCCGAGAATGTTCTCTGCAGTAGCTATGTGCAGCTGGGAGCGTTTGCGTCATGGGTTTAGTTGGCGGCCCTGTATCCTTGAAAGGGGGAATCCCGCGTGTGGGCTGTAGACTGTCGAATCGTCGGTGTGTACTGCGATAAGCGAGCGAGCGAGCGTGTATATCTTCAGTGTGTTTTGCGATAAGCGAGCGTTCAGATCGTGGCCTGCGATAAGCGAGCGAGCGTGTATGTCTTCAGTGTGTTTTGCGATAAGCGAGCGTTCAGATCGTGGCCTACGTTATAACGTAGGCCACGGTTCAGATATATTTATTATTGGAAGAGTGCAACACTATACAGGCGGTAATGTTTACTACTGAAGGGAGAGTGTTTTTGGTGGAATACGTTTTTCGCGGAGGCGATCGGTTTACAGAAAATGTAAAATTAAGATTTCAGGCGCGGTTTCCTAATTCAAAGTGTCCAAACCGAGATACCGTTCGGTATTTGATAAGTAAATTTCGTGTGACTAGCTCAGTTCACGATGTTCCGGGAACAGGCAGGCCTACGCTTTTAGCGGACGAAAAACTTGATGAAATCTCCGATATAATGCTGCGTAGTCCGAGTAAATCAACACGAAAATTAACACAACAAACAGGAATCTCTAAGCACATAAAGCTGTAAGAGACAAGCTTCAGTTGTTTCCTTACAAAATTACCGTGGTTCATGAATTAAAACAAACTGATTATGGAAAAAGAGTGATGTACTGTGAATGGTTCCAGCATCTGTTATGAATGGCTGTGCTGAGTACAAAGTTTACTGTTTATTTGTAATGATGCAAGCGGCAGCTGTGATACCAACGTAACTGCTGTAGATAGCTCTCGTAGACGCATGTAGGCTCTGCGGAGAACATTCCCGGACTCACTGTATCTCCCGACACTAAGGAGCAGGCCACCAAATGAGGTAACCACTGTACCCTGTGCCTGGAGTTGAATATGGGTAAGGACGGACATCCAAGAATAAACTGTGCTAATTTACGTACGGGGTCATTCAGATGTTATATGCGTAATGTGCTACGTGGATTTAGTCTCCTATCGTCAAGTTGTGAGAGGGCGGCTTCGGTGGCGTAGTTGGAAGCACACTGAGCTTCTATGCCCAAGATCGCGGGTTCAAACCCAGCCGAAGTCGTCGGATTTTTTTTAGAGCGTTGAAAATTCCTCAGCATGCCTTCCTTTGGAGGGAAAGTAAAGCCGGCGGGATCATGTAATAGATTTATCACATGAAAAAGAACCGTCCACTAACTACAATTGTGTGAAGTTAAATTTGTAGGTTAGATTTGATTAACGCTCTATTAGTTCCAAAGTTCGATGCCAGGTGCTGGTTGCGGTGGCATGTTCACAGCTAGGTGCCGTTGACGGAAGCATTTGGTAGCAGTAGTAGGAACTACTTGATATTGATCGTCTGAAGTCCTTAGATAACACACACTAAAACAGCCATCACAATTAACACCGGCTATCAGAAAAAAAGTACACGGGGCTACATGACCGCGATGTCCAGCTCCTATCCTGAGGAACCAACCAACCATCAAGTCGTGTGAGAGTTCGAATACCAAGGCAGAAATTCTAATCAGTTCAAGTGCTACACTTTGTGTTAAATGACGAGAACCGTGCAAGCATTTGACAATTTCGCGGACGTCCGACGCGACGGCGAGGTTTCTATGAACTAGTCTTTAAGACGGGAGATAGCCCGGCCCCATAGCCTTGCGCTGGCTTTGTGCTATATGTTCATTGAATTTAAGTGAGTTCTTGATGTAAACGTTCCATCTTCTTCCTCGCGGGCACATCAACAGCTGTTCAGCGTGATCATCACTCATGCTTAAAACTGGACGCCATCAATTTGGTGTATTCCTCTAACGACACTAATAGTCAGGTCAAATTAGACGTTAGATACTTTATTGGCTGCTCTTCAAGCTCCTGATAAAGATGTCAATAATGCTTCTTCAGCTCCCATAGCTGCAGTGGCAGGCATTCCTAGCAATCTCCATGATGTACGCGTTTGATTTCCGGCTCTGCCAAGGAATTTATTTCTAGTACGATGGCTAGAACAGGTTACACTCAGCCTCTTGAGACAGAATTGACGAGATATGGGTTCGATTCCCATCTCAGTCATCCTAGAGGTGGTTTTCCACTCCTGACTACTTGGAAGTATTAGAAGCTATATTTCAGTGTTGCCTAGTTCCATTAAAGAAAGCTTTCCAGTCGGTCAACACAAATTGTGACCAACCTGACAGAAACGAGATATCATTACAAAATAACACGCTATTATGTACAAAATGTGGTACGTAATTGGTTGACATGCTTAGAACGTCGAGGGTCCATCTTCAGATCTTGTTCACTTAGGGTTAATTAGTGTGCGATGCTTATGAATTACACTAATGTACAAATACAGAAATACAAGAGAGAGAAATAATGTGACAGATCTACGGGCCAGTTCATAAAGAGGGAAAATGGATAAAGGGACCGACAATAGAACTATACAAACACACAGAGACGATTACAAACAACATCAGGGAAATAAAGCCTCCGTGGCTTAGGCGGCAGCACGCCGGCCTCTCACCGCTGGGTCCGTGGTTCAAATCCCGGTCACTCCATGTGAGATCTGTGCTGGACAAAACGGAGGCAGACAGGTTTTTCTCCGGGTACTCCGGTTTTCCCTGTCAAAATTTCATTCCAGCAACACTCTCCACTATCATTTCATTTCATCTGTCATTCATTTAAGCATTGCCCCAGAGGAGTGCGTCAGGCCTCGGCAGCCGGCACAGTTCATATCCTCGCCGCTAGATGGGGGCTTCATTCATTCCATTCCTGATCCGGTTGGAGACTGGAAGCAGGCTGTGGATTTTCATTTTCATCAGTGAAAGAAGGGCAACATTTTATATACACATACATAGGATGAACGAAGACGGACTGACAGACCAAGAAAAGTCTTAATATAGTTATGAAAGGTACCCTGAAAACCAATTGGGTAAAAGAAACCTTGGAAGACCTCAAGAAACTAACCATCTCTACAGAAGACATGGCAGACAGGAAAAGATACAGAGAAAACCTCGGAAAACAGACATTTGAGCAAACGCCCTATGAGAAAAGAACAGGTAAGAAATGGACAGAAGAGAGAAAGAGGAACCATTGTGAATATATGAGAGGTGTTTGGAAAAAGAACCATGAAATTGATTGTTTTTTAACACTCTCCTTAAGGGAGAATTAACGAAAATAATAATAATAATGTTTAGACTACATAAGTTAGTTTTCTTTATCGTGTGGCTTTTATAGTGCCGGGAGTGTCCGAGGACATGTTCGGCTCGCCAGAGGTTGTAGCTGCTTCCAGCGGACACCCTTAGGGTGAGCTACAAGTTCCGTTCAATTTCAAGTTGTTCCAACTTTCGCTACCAGATGTCAATGATACCTAGTGGTGAACGTTATAACTTTAATAGAGCGTTCAAACGAAATCTAACCTAGAAATTTAGCGTATCACTAGTTTAGTCTATGGAAGGATCTTTTACATGCCATAAATCAATGACATGGGACCGCCGGGTTTACTTCCCCTCCGGAGGAAGGCATACTGAGAGATTTTTAACGCTCTTAAAAAATCCGACGACTTCGGCCGGGTTTGAACCCACTATCTTGGGCACAGCAGTTCAGCATGCTACCGACTACGCCACCGAAGCCGCTAGATAAGTTAGTAAAATCGGGGAACGCGTCAAAAGTATTTACATACAGTATATTCTCTTCTATGGCTGTTGCGTTATTATTATTATTATTATTATTATTATTATTATTATTATTATTATTAATATCATAATAATAATAATGTATTTCAGTTAGTTATTGTTGAAGGGGTGGACAGCGAGGTCATCTGCCCCTTAATGTACTTTAAGTATATTGCCTGTGAACTATTGAACTTTCATTGTGAATAACTTCAGGAATGATGTTGTGTACACTTTTGATATTTATGTTCTAAATCAAATGTTCCTATTTAAACTAGTGGCCTAATTATACTGTAATATCTCGATGTGGCAAATATACAATTGATACATTGCACCAAAATGGAGTAAAATTATGTCAACTTATCTGGTTTTCGAAACTGAGTCCTGTGACGTTCGTTTTCGTATAAGTCTCCTGACTACTGCTGGGATGGTGCCTAACTTAAGACCACGGCCACCTCTTCCCCAACTCAAGTCCTGAAATACACACACACACTTCTACTGAATTTAGATTAGGACACATCATCAGGCGCAGTCAGCTTGCACGCTCCACCAGTGTTGAAACCCGGCCAAAGTCGCCGGATTTTTTAAGAACGTTAAAAACCCTCAGTATGGAAGTAAAGCCGGCGGTTTATGGCATCAAAAAGAACCTTCCACTAACTACACTTGTGGAAGCTAAAATTCGTAGGTTAGTCTGATACCACTATTTTAGTTCCAACGTTCGCCCCCAGGTGCTGACTGCGATGGCATTTAGTGGCCACGTCCGTAGCTAGGTGATGTGGTCGGTAGCATTTGGTAGCAAATGTAGTAACTACTCGAAAAAAATAATCGTCTGCAGTCCTTCTACCTGAATCACAGATAACACACACTAATACAGCCATCACAATTAACACCGGTTATCAGACAGATTCTACACACACCCAAAGTACATGGGGCTACATGACCGCGTTGTCGCAGCCCCTAAACTAAGGAACCAACCAACCAACTGCTCCATCAGTGCGCGAGATTTTTGCCCATGATGTAGCAAACCCCTCAATTAAATAACTTTGTATTGAGCATTCCAGGTTAAAATGCTCACAGCGACAGTGTTTTGACTGAGATTAATTCCACGAACGTGTCATACCGAGGCGTTAAGTGCCAAATTGATATTGCATTTGTTTTGTTCACGAAATATCTCCATTTTTTTAAAAGTGAAACATACTGCTTAAGAAGCCAAAACAATGAAAATGAATGTCTACCCCTTATTATTCCCGTTTTTTTTCCAACGGGGTCGGGGATGAGATGCGATGGAAGTCTTTGTGGCGATGATTTTACGGCCGGATGCCCTTCCTGACGCCAACCTCATGAGAGGAGTTAATGAGAGATGAAATGAACGATGGTGAATGAAACTGGGCAAGGATGTGGAAGGAAGCGGCCGTGGCCTGTCAGAAGGTACCGTCCCAGCATTTGCTTGGTGTTGAAAATGGGAACCCACGGAAAACCATTTCAAGGACGGCCGACGGTGGGGCTCGAGTCAGCAGAGAGCTTGGCCCCATGACCTAATGCTGAGCTTTAGACAGCGTAGCCACTACTGTCGGTTCAAAACAAATAATAATAATAATAAGAATAATAAGCCAAAACAATAACGATATTAATATTATAACGGTTTCCAATTTTCACATTTAAATCGTAGCTATTTTTATCCATTAAGAATGGTTTTTTTTTTTTTTTGCTGATTTCATTGTTTCCCTCATAGGCCTATCTCCCATGTTGATAGGAGTTTTTGGACTTTTGCTTTTTTCTAAAGCGGGTGTTAAACCTTCAACTACAAAATGAATCTCCCATTTTCACATTATTAGTGAATTAAGCGTCATTATTTCCATTTTTATTCTGAGCAAACACAAGAAATATTGTATGGTATGTTGGCTTTCACAGTCAGTGTAGTAGGCCTACAGTGAGTCCGGGAATGTTCTCCGAAGCGCCTACATGCGTCTGCGAGAGCTAGCTACAGAAGTTACGTTGGCAGCACGGCTGCCGCTTGCATCATATTAGCCTTTCACGAAATGATTGCCGGCGGTCGAGATGGGAACTATTCTTTGTTTACTTGTGTCACACGTCAGCCTGCTTCGGTGACAGTTACAGTTGCACGAGTAGGATATGACTCAGCTCAAGTAGCCTCTGTCATCGTTTAACTGTCCGTGGTGACATGAGCTCCTATGACGCGCAATGCTGCTTGACTTATGTGCAGAATGCATTCTGTCATCGCTGTGTTCCCTAATAACAAGCAAACAGTAAATTTAGTACTCACCACAGCCATTCATAACTGATGCTGGAAGTGCTGATGACACACACGCTCGCTTATTGCAATACACACTGACGATTTCGACAGGCTACAGCCCAGACGTGTGGGATTCATCCTATCAAGAACACCGTGCTACCAACTAAACCGATGAGGCAACCACTCTCAGCTGCATGTAACCACTGCGGAGAACATTCTCGAGCGCCCTGTATAAAACGAACTCCCCGATTGAGAATGATCTTGAGTAGTCTTGTGAACCACTGCATGGATTTTGATGCGCTTTTCACCATCCTGTAAAGGATTTCTCGAGGAAGGTTTCTGTAGAAAAACATTCATTTATGACCAAAGAAAGCCGAGCGGTAACGATTTCAGTGAATCGAGTCGAAGAAAAACCTGCCGTCCGTGTGCCTTTTAAGCTTTCGCTGGGTAAACCGTTAAAAATATCTATATACTATGAGCGTAAGAATTGTTCAGCATGTAACGTTCTACAAAAAAAAAGCCCCTGACAGCATATCTCTATCTTTAATACATCGCCCACTACAGGTGTATTTACCTTTTCATTTCTTCCAACAATCTCCATTCAGTGGAAATCTAAATTACTAGCTTCCGAGCGAGTACACGAGCTAGCGAGCGAGCCTACCACTCCAGCTTCGGCCAGCATCAAACTGTCGAGTCGTGTCGACTAGCCTTTTCTGAATTGCGTCTGAAACCTGCCGTCCGTGCACCTTTTAAGTTTACGCTGGGTAAACCGTTAAAAATACCGGGCGAAGCCGGGGCGGGTTGCCTGCGTTTATATATAGTTTCAAATCTCTTAGCAGAGACCCCGTGGCGCAGTCGTGTTCGTTAAGACGTGCACCTCGGCCGCGAGGGCAGCTACAGCAAGTCCGGAGATCGCAGGTTCGAATCCTGGCACAGACAGCAGCTAGCCTGAGTATGTGTTTTTCCACATTCCCTGGAGGCAAATGCCGGGATAGTACCTTTCTTCAAGTCCCAGGGCACCCACCTCTTCTCTGTCCCTAATACAGTTACACTCACTACAACAGTCATCACATAAATACAGGTAATTCAGACAAGTTCAACACACACTCAAGTACACGAGGCTGATGACCAATATGTCCCAAGTACCAAACGAATTAACAACAACAACTCGCTCTCCTTATTGATGCGGAGATTAGACACATTTTTGAAATGTTTGTTCTCAAGTAATTTTCGTTTTCTTGTGCTTGGGAATAGTGTTGTTTGTTTTGTAAAGTTCTTCCAAAATCTTATTTCATCAGCCCATCACTTTCTATGGGAGGTGAAAATAGTGAAAATAGTTTATTTTTATGTGGTCTGATGCCCTTCCTGATGCAAACCTCATCAGGGCAGATAATGAGAGATTAAATGAATGGATATCAATGAATTTCTGTAGTAGTTATTGTTGCTCTAAGGGGAGAAACAGCAAGGTCATCTACACCAAATTAATTTGATCCAGGAGTTAGAAGGAAGCAGCCGATATGTCAAGTTGGTAGGTACCGTCCCGGCTCTTCCCTGGATTTGAAAATGGTAAGGGAACCATTTCAAGGAAAGGCAACAGTGGGGTTCGACCCTGTTCGTCTTCCGAGACCGTAGATAGCCTGGTTACATGGCCTTGCGCTTTAACGCACTGTTTTTAAATATGCATTTGCTATTTAGGTCTGTAAATTGCCGTACCTGCTGCCAATCATGAAATACAGCTTAGAGAGGCGTGTCTTATTGAAGAGAGACATCAGTAAATTACAGGCATGTGAAATGAAATGTTTGAGAACAGCTCTACAGAAAACGAGGAGAGCCAGAATCAGAAATGGCTATATTAGGAAAGATATGCATATAACCTTGGCAATGGAAGAGAGACTGCGTATTGTAAGGTTGAAGTGGTTTGGTCATGTACAAAGGATGCCGGAGACACGTAAGTTATCTCCAGACAGTACTTGGAAAAGAAAGTATCGGGGAAGAGACCCGTTGGACGTCCCACAAGTAGGTGGTGACTGCATTAGGAAAAATATTCAGATAACCTTGACAATGGAAGAGAGACTGCGTATTGTAAGGTTGAAGTGGTTTGGTCATGTACAAAGGATGCCGGAGACACGTATCGCCAGACAGTAAGTACTTGGAAGGGAAAGTGTCGGGGAAGAGACCCGTTGGACGTCCCACGAGAAGGTGGATAGACCAAGTTAAAGAAGATCTCCTAACGAGAGGACTGACGTTCCAAGATATTAAAGGAGAAATATATAATGACCGAGTTAGATGGAAGCATATCGTCCACTCAAATCCTACCCGGCCCGCTGGAAGGATCCCCAGATGATGATGAAATTGCCTTAACATTTACAAATTGTTTATTACCCCTATGATATTATTTAACAAAAAACATTTCCATGGACAGACTCGGAAGAGGGTGGAATAAGGGGATTGATCACCCGTGGCATTACATCCAATGATGGGCCCTGCTCTATCAAGCGACCACTGCCCAGCAATTCGGCATACAGATTGCGGGGTGACGCGTAGTCAGCTCGTCGGGTCCTCTCCGCCGTTAATCTTGGTCTCCAATACTGAGGCGCTGCCTCACTGTTAGACGACAACTACTGAAATGTTCTCACGACGCTGAGGGCACACCGTTCCAACCCTCACGTCAGTTTCTAAAATCCCTGATGGAGACGGAAATCGAACCTGGGGCGTCAGGGTGAAAGGTAGGTGCACTTTCCCAACACCATGAGGCCGGTGGGTACTATTCGTTGTTATAATAATAATAATAATAATAATAATAATAATAATACGAGGCTGATTGGTTAGCATGCTAGGCTTTGGTCCGAAGGATCCCGGGTTCGATTCTCAGCCAAGCTGTGGTGATTTTTAGCCTATTTTCAATTTTGAAAAAAATAGGCTTATGAGATCACCTTTTGTCCGTGTGTGTGTGCGTGTGTGTGTGTGTGATTCGTGTGTGTGTGTCCCCCTAATAAAATCTAAACGGCTGGAGCGATTTCAATAAAACTCGGTACGTTCATAGCACAATTCCGGGCGACCCCGACCGTGCCCTTCAAATTATGTTACGTCTCACCAATCCAACATGGCGGCTGTGCGAATAATTTCACCAGCATACAATAACTCCGAAACTATTACCGATATCACCCTGGAATTTTGTATGGCGATAAAGGGAACTACTAGAAGTTCACTTATGTGACCTTTGAGAACCTGGTAACTACAAAACCAACATGGCGGCCAAGCGAAAATGAGACTTTTAAATAGACGTTTCTCGCGATTTAACGATCCAAACGCAATGAAACTTGGTACAGTATATGTCTATATACATTGTAATGCACCGACATCTAACTTCGTTCAATTGTTTACATAACCTCAATATGGCGGCTGTGCGAAGTATTTCACCGGCATTCTATATCTCTGAAACTATTACCATTATCACCCTGAAATTTTGCACAAAGGCACAACTGAAAGTTCATCTATGAGACTTTAAAAAACCAGTTAACTACAAAACGAACATGGCGGCCAAGTGAAGCTGAAAGTTTTAAATAGACTTTTCTCGCGATTTAATGATCCAAACGCAATGAAACTTGGTACAGCAAATGTCTATACACGGTGTAATGCACTGGTATGTAATTTAGTTCAATTGTTTACATAACCTCAAGATGGCGGCTGTGCGAATTTTTAACTTAAGTTTTTATTTCTTGTGTCGTAATCATGCGATCGAAGTGAAAGTTTGAATAATCAACCAACGCTATAATTTTCCTTTAAAGGTACATGACTCTGTGGCTTATACATATAACAATCCAACATGGCGACCATCCGGAATATTTAGAATCCACTAAAGCAATCAAACTGAATTTTTTACGTTCATAGGGGTTATGAACATAAGTTCACCTATAGGACTTACGATAACCTGGTGGTCACAAATCCAACATAGTGGCGACGCGAAGTATAAATATTCACATGGTCGTTTCTCGCAATTTAAGCATCCAAGTGCAGTGAAACTTGGTACAGTAAATCCTTATACAAATGTTAATCCACTGGCATCTAATTTATTTCAATAGTTTCCATACAACAAGGTGGCAGCAGTGCGAATTTTTAAAATCTCTTTTTTACTCCTTGTGTCCTAATCAAGTTATTGAAGTTTGAGTACTACACGTACACAATAATCTTCATGTAACAGTACATAACTCTAAGCCCTACATATATAAATGTCCGACATGGCGACCATCCGAAATATTTAGACGGTTCTCAATATCTACGAATCTATTACAGCAACCAAACTGAAATTTAGTATGTTGATAGAGGCAATTAACATTAGTGGGATATATGAAAATAGGCTCTATAGTTCTTCAAGGAACTACTTGTAATCTATTGTGGTTAATTCTCCTGTCACGGTGACTGGTTGTTTGTGACGTCTTCATGAACAACAGTACACAGAAAAAGTAAGAGAAAGGTAAAGAAAAGATAAAACATTTTATGTCCTCAAATGCGTGGTGTAGATCTTTTGAGTGTGACTGGCTGAGTGGCGCAGCGGTAACATGCTCACCTGCTGTTTCCAAGGTTGCAGGATCGAATTCTAACGCTGTCAGTTGGCATTTTAGGGTGCGCAAATACGAGGGAGCCGTGCCAGTAGATATACTGGCACTTTAAAGATCCCCAAATTCTGACACCCCATAATCTCTAAAAGCCACAGTAGTTAAAAGTGACGTAAAACCAATAGCATTATTATTATTATTATTATTATTATTATTATTATTATTATTATTATTATTTCTACATTCATTTCACCACAGAAGTGGGACATATCAACATATCGTCGGCTTGTTTGCAAGACGGTATGGCTAATTCTCTTAAGGTGGCACATTGAGAAACGAGCGAACAATGGAACAGGTCTCCAAGATGACGGCCTTCTGCATGGTGATATGTAGACCAGGATGTATTCCCAATATTTGTAGATTACGAGCCAATAATTTGGGGATGATGCCGGTAGAAGAAATTACTATGGGCAGAACCACTACACTTTCCTGTCTCCACATTTGCCGTATTTCCTCAGCCAAGGGCAGATATTTGGTGATCTTATCACAGCAGGTTTGCTGCAGATTATGGGAATTGGGCACTGCAATATCAATTAGGAAGGTTCTCTTCTGCACCTTGTCCACAAGAACGATATCTGGCCGGTTTGCTGGTATGGTTTTATCAGTAATAACTGATCGGTCCCATAACAACTTGTGACTGGGATTTTCCAAAACGGCGTCAGGAACATACTGATAGTAAGGCAAAATATTATCAGATAAAAAATGCTTTTGAGCAAGGTGTTGGTGCATTATTTTGGCCACTTGGTTGTGCCTTTTCATGTAATCAGTACAGGAGATTGCTTGGCAGCCTCCTGTGATATGTTGAATTGTTTCCGGTTCTAGTTGGCATCTTCTGCATTTATCATCCTGAATATTTGCCTTAACTATATATTTCAGGTAGTTTTTGGTAGCCACAACTTGATCCTGGATTGCAACCATGAATCCTTCAGTCTCAGTGAATAGGTCAGCATGAGTCAACCAGCTGTTCGACGCATCAATGTCGACGTGTTTCTGGTTGAGATCATACGGATGACGACCGTGCAGAGCTTTCTGCGTCCACTGCTGAAGCTTGGTGGCTGAACATTCCTCATCAGTGGCTAACTGTATATCCCTTACGTGAAGAAGATCCAGCGGTGTGCACTTGTCATCTGCCTTCACAGCGGCTTGATGTATGGGAGAGTCATGTCTTCCCAGAAAATATCTCTGAAGGTTCCTCACTTGCCTTGCATGCAATTGGATAATTATTATTATTATTATTATTATTATTATGTGCGTATGGATCCTATTGGATCACGCATTACATTTATGATTCGCCTTTCTAACAGACCATATTGCTTTCATTTTTTCACTGTGTGCTTGTTTCCTTTCTTCTGACCACTTAGTCCCCGATCTTCTGGGGACTTCATTCTCTGTCTGTACCACCCATTTATTTATCTTCTGACGGTAGACATTTCTGTCTAGTATTTCTGACGTTTCAATCCGGGCCTTTTCCAGGTCATTTTTAACATCTTGTATCCAAGATTATTATTATTATTATTATTATTATTATTATTAATAATATTGAGTACCGAGGGCGTCCTATGGCTGAGGTTTAATCGATCTTGTCAGATGAGAGGTCTTTTGCAGGCCAACATTGTACGACTTGCCCTTCAAAAATCCGACTTCTTCCATCGGGATTGGAATCCACGATCCTGGGATGCTCTACAAGTGATCCGCCAAGGAAACTAGGATTGATTTAAAGCTGGTATATCACAGCGTTATAAACCATGCTCTACTGAGACTGAAGCACTGTTGTCGCTATAAAACGCACGCTGAACGAGACGTTTAAACGACTCAAGACAATAGAATTACGAATGAGAGCGATGGCCTTCATCATTGTGTTTTTGCACGTGCTTGAAGGATTGTGATTTAACATTCTTATGTTCCAGCAATTATTTTAGGTATTTGTCAGGATTCGCCGAGTAAGGCTCGTCAGCGGGCACTTGGCGCACCCGCCCGGACCACCGCTAGGGTACCGCATTTTTCACTGGGCTATGTCCTATATATTTTATAGCACACCACTGTGCCACTTTGCTGCGGAAAGAAGCACAGCGGTGTGCTATAAATATAAGACGTAATGAGAGATGCGCTACCCTAGCTGTGGTTCGGGTGGGTCACCGAGCGCACCACGGTAAACACCGCAACAGACACGGCAAACCGCTGGAGTACAATTAACGGCCGTGAAAGCCAATACGTCAACATGATGTTTAACAATATTATGCCGAACTAAGGAGTGCGATTGAACCTATCTAAAACATGAATATGAATTTGTTTTTTTACTTTTCCCAAAATCTCTAACTATAATTTTTCTTCCTTTCTCCTGTCCATGCAGTGGTGGCTCTCATTCGGGGGTTTGCGGCAAAGTGATCTTTGTTCAGCGGCTTCGGTGGCGTAGTTGGTAGTATGCTGAGCTTCTATGCCCAAGATCGCGGGTTCAAACCCGACCGAAGACGTCGGATTTTTTAAGAGCGTTAAAAATCCCTCAGTATGTCTTCCTTCGGAGGAGAAGTAAAGACGGCGGGACTATGTCATAGATTTATGGCATGTAAAAGAACCTTCCACTAACTACAATTGTGTGAATCTAACTTCGTAGGTTTGATTTAACACTCTATTAAGTTCCAACGTTCGTTGCAAGGTGTTGGTAGCGGTGGAATTTAGTAGCCAAGTTCGCAGCTAGGTGTCATTGACGGTAGCAAAAGTAGGAACTACTGTTCTTGAAATTGATTGCATTCAGTCCTTACCTGAATTGCACATAACACACACTAATACAGTCATCACAATTAACACCGGTTGTCAGACAGATTCTACACACACCCGACGTACATGGGGCTACATGACCGTGCTGTCGCAGTCCCAAAACTGAGGAACCAACCAACCAACTATCTGTATAAGACTAGTTTATTATAATCCCAAGCGATTAAACGGACTAGCAACGTTAGACAGATTTCCTTCCGGTCAATGTAGAGATAAACCTTACTTTTATGCAGGTCCACTCACTTGTACTGGATGAAAAGAGAAGATCCATCAGTTTGTAGCTGTGGAGCCGTATTCACTGTGACCCGTATTTTAAATGGATGCTTCTGAATATTGCAAGTCTACGGAGTCTTACGAAGGTCTCCTATAGGACAATTTTCGTGCTAACATTACATGATTATCGCTCAATTCCATTTCCAAGTTATCCATGTGATAATTTATGTACTTTCCAGATGGTTGTTGCGCATCATGTGCAATCTCAGAGTTTCGTGATAATGTTTATGTTTTAATAGTTATTTTAATATTATTTTTCAAAACTTTTGTGAAATGTCTGTTAAAAGAAAGGCCTCGTTTGTCTATAACTGACTCACGCATTGATAAAACTATTTGCTAAGGCGGCCGCTAGATAGTCCGTTCAAGTGTCAGAGATATTGCGAAGATATCGGCTTGTAATGTGGTAGGTACTTACTAGTCACCAACATTTGAAATAAATGAATTTAAAAAAAGAATAAGCACTTCAGAATGGAATTAAAGTGTGAATTTACATTGTTACAATATGTCTTAAGTTAATGTGTTTATTATGTTCATGTACTAAACTCTGCCTGCTTTAAAGAAATAATAAAATGCAGATTTTCAAGTTCACGCATCTTGTAATGATTTCTTTAATATGTGTTTTTTTTTAACGTGATGTGATACAGGAACATAGAAGACATTTCCGTAATTCATACACTTTCAATATACAAAATCAGTTTTTGAACCCAAAAAAGGTCTCCAAAAATGTTATTTTGTAGACCTGTGTAATTAGATCAAGGCTCTGGAAGTGCAAACCATGGTCGTGTCCATTTTTAATTTGCCTTTTATAAAGTAGTATGTTTATATTTATAACAACTAAAAATCACTGTAGACAACTAGAAACATCATTAACCGTTTCCACAGACATCTGTTGTCAATGTCGTTTGACAGTGTAGCACAATGAAGCGGCCGTTTATTTCTTCCATTGCAATCAGTTAATTTTAGAATTAGAATACCCTCTGCTCCAAATCTCGGATAACCAGAGATTGGGACGAGAGTATTGTTTATTACAACCTTCACCTGATACATGTGATTATTTCAATGTTTACAAACAATTTAAAAATAAGTCACAAACTTACAACTATTTACATTGTAAACAATATTAACTTGACATTAACAATGACACTAACTTAATGTTATCCTAGTTGATACAGAGAGGCTCTCCTAGACTTTAACTAAGTTTTATAGTTTAGTAAAACCATCTCCTGTACCTGTATGCTTAATTCACATGCATCTTTATTCTGGATCTCATATGTCGCTTTCCTATTCCACATTGCCCTGATGATATTAAAAAAATTTGCTAATTGACCTGCCTTCCTCCATTCCCTTTTTAGTAATTAAAGTGTGTTACTCATTTTCATTTTATATTCTGTTGAAATCTAACTTGTCTACAAACTTTGCTCTTATCGATTTAATATATTTGCATTCCCTGATCAGGTGTGCTGCACCCATAACCTTCCCACAAAACAGGCAATGGTCCTCTTTTCCTACTTCTCTCAATGCTTTGTTCTTATACACCCTCATTAACCACCAAATTATCCCTATCATTTCTCTTTTCATTAGACATTGAGGCTTTATGCTCGTAAAGTTCCTTATTTCGCAGAACTCCGTTAAGGTTCTCCTGTTGGCACACTCTTCTCTCAGTACCTGCAACTCTATGCCATTAACCCTTCTGCACACTTTTTTACACACCCTACTTTCCTCTCTTTGTAAGTCCATATCCCATAGATAACCTATTCCTAATCTTTCCAGTACATCTCTTACCCCGTCCACCCAGTAGCCATCTTGCTGATGCTTCATTTGGTGCAGGTAGACGACCTTTAATTCCCCCCCTTCCAGCTACTTTCAGACGAATCCAAGACTTTATGATCCTTTTTATAATAGGTTTTCGAATGCTTACATCCTCACACAACATTCTTGCTCCACAAGCCGTGCAACTAGGTAGCCCCAAAATTATCGTAGCAAGCTTACTTACAATACTGTCCAGGGTTGCCGTTCCTTCTTCTAAATCCCATACTTCCACTCCTTATATTAGGCCTACTCTTGATACGATGAGTGCGTTAAACACATTTTTATGAACTTTGTAGTCAAGATTCGGTAACTTGCGTTCTAACACTTTAACACTCGCCAATGCCGCTAGTCCTTTCGATTTTGCCCTTTTAATTTGTTCAGTCCATTTTCCATTACTCGCCAGTATCGTCCCTAGATACACACAATTTTTTCACTCTCGCTGGCTTTGACCCATACATGAACCACTTTTCTTTCTTAGCCAGTTTAACTCCCTTTATGCACACCATAACTTTGGTCTTTCGCGGATTAATTTTTAAATTTCAGTCCTCACAGTATTTCACAATCTCATCAATACTATGTTGCATATTAGGAGGCGTTAGAGCGAGCAGAAGGATGTCGTCAGGAAAAGCTAGGCCCGGGATATCATGATTGTCGAAGCAAGGGTTGGACCGTTGCTCAAAGCCCTTTGATTCGAAAATATCGTTAATAAATAGCAAAAAGTGCACCGATGATAATTTGCATCCCTGTTTTAATCCTAAATTAGACTTTATCTCTCCTGCAATCCTCTTTAATTTTAATTGCACATTTCACTTCGGAATACACATTCTCAATTGCTCTTATCATCTTTTATGTGACACGCCGATCTTTCCCAGTTTAGCAATGACAGCTCCCCTGCTCACTGAATGAAACGCCTTCTCCATTTTGAATTTGCCTTTTTAAAGTAGTGTGTTTATATTTATAACTACAAATCACTGTAGACAGCTTGACACATCATTAACCGTTTCCACAGACAGCTGTTGTCAACGTCGTTTGACAGAGTAGCACAATGAAGTGGCTGTTTATTTCTTGCATTGCAATCAGTTAACACGCGCTCACTATTTTGTTTTATTAACTAGCAACCCGTCCCGGCTTCGCCCTGTATCTTTAACGATTTACCCAATAGTCAACTTACCTTGGGTTCACCCAGCGTAAGGTTAAAAGGCGCACGGACGTTAGGTCCCAGACGCAATTCAAAAATCCGAGGTGAACAGCGAAACTCCAAACACATATTATTCTCTGAAGCCTTAAATCGACACGAATCGACTTCCTTTGGTCATAAATGATGGTTTTGTACTGAAACCTTCCTCGAGAAATCCTTAACAGGATGGTGAAACTCGTATCAAAATCCATCCAGTGGTTCTCGAGTTTACCCGTTACGTCCAAGAATTAGGGACTTGTAGAGATAGAGACTAATTTTTAACTTAACTTTTTCATTTTACAAAAGAACACAGTAACACAGTAATAACAATACTAAGACATTAAACGAATTGAAAGGTAGATTTATGAAAACAATCAGGGGTCGATGTGTGTGCTATGATCATAGTTGCCAACTTTATTGATAAACCGCTAAATCTGGAGAATTCAATAAGAATTTAATAAGTCATTGATTGAAATTTGGCTTTCCTCGAACGATTCAAAGATTAGTATAAAATTCTCCGCAAATAGTGCCGCGGCGTAGCCGTTATTCCACATTCCCTTCAAGTAAATGTCGGGACAGTACCTTGTTTTAAGCCTCGGTGCGTCTCCCTCCTTCTCGACCCTAATAATTACAGCTATATACACTACTAGTCTACAGTCACCACAAAAACAGAGGCTCTTAGACAAATTCAACACACACATCCAAGTACGCGGAGATGATTACCACGATATCCAAGACCCTAAACGAAACAAGTCCGCTTCAAGTAATGATTAAATTAGCGTTTTTTCTCTTCTGCAAGGAACCCCGCGCGTAGCCGTGCACAACGGCCACGAGGGCAGCTACAGGAAGTTCGGAGATCATAGGTTTGAATCCCGGTGCCGATAGCGTCCATCCTGAGTGTTTCTTCCGCGGTGTTTTCCACACAATCAGGATAGTGCCTTATTTTTCAAGTCCCAGGGCGCCTATACTACCATTGTCCCTAATACAATTACACACTACTACAGTGATCACAGGAATACCGGTTATCAGACATGTTCAACACACACCCAACTACACGGGGCTGATGATCAAGATGCCCCAAGCCCCTCAAATGAATTAACAACATCTCTCTACTGCAAGGCGGATCTTGACTGTTTTGAGCTCGGCTTATCGCTGGAAGGCTGCCAGTTTTCCTGGAATGGAATACTACTGAAGGACATCGTATTCCATGTTCACCGGTCATAACGTATTATTTATAAATCGATCTGGCATCGATCATCTTTATAGGTCTCTCTACCGAGGGCTGGCCAAGAATTCCGCACTTTTGCAGAGTTAGATCGCTCTTCGCACATCCCCTCCTTCTCCCTGTTCTGGCGGGTTGTCAGAGCCACAGTGTGGATGCACATCAACCCACCATTAGGTTATGCAGTAGACGAGTAGAGGGCTCGACTCGTACTCCCTGGATCACGGGTTCGATTCCAGGCCGATGAAGTAGGATTTTTGATGAGTAGAGCGAGTATGTGGAATTAAATCTCAGCTCCTGAGTTCCGAGTTCCGATTTCCCTACTAGATGGCAGCGGGGAGTAGCTTCAACGAAAGAAAAACTGGGCCAAAAGTAGGCTATGAAGTTTTGTTGTTGTCGTGTAGCCTCCTGGGAGGCCGAGTGCAGGTGTTCCTAGTGAACACCCGTGGGTGAATGATGATGAAGTAATGGAGACGTCACATACACCCAGTCCCCGGGTGTTTTCAGTTGTGCGGATAGCAACTCACGTATAAATTGCACATGTCTGAAGTTCACCACCTGTTCTCTGTACGACTATTTATTTATTTATCGTATGGCTTTTAGTGCCGGGAGTTTCCGAGGACATGTTCGGCTCGCCAGAGTCTGTAGCTGCTTCAAGCGACACGCATAGGGTGAGCTACAAGTTCCGTTCAATTTCAAGTAGTTCCAGATGTCAATGATACCTAGTGGTGAACGTTGGAACTTTGATAGAGCCTTCCAACGAAATCTAACCTAGAAATTCAGCTTCACACAACTGTGAAACCGGGACTCACCGGCCAAACACCGTGGCGTGAACTGTACTTGTTGATGTTTCATTTGAAGGGCTTGGACATCGTGGCCATTCTGCATGGGTGAGTATGGCTGTATTAGTATGTGTGTATTTGTAATTCAGATCAGGATTGGAAAGGACGCGGCCGTGGTCTTAAGTTAGGAACCATCCCGGCATTTGCCTGGAGTAGAAGTGAGAAACCACGGGAAACCACTTGACGGATGACTGAGGTGGTACTAGAACTCACCTACTCTCAGTTTTACCTCACGAGGTTGAGTGTACACCGTTCCTGCCCTCAGACAACAACGTGACTCTGTGGCTCAGATTATTCAGTCATGCAATAACCAAATATACTACGAGACAGTTGATTGGTTGGTTTCTTAGTTTAGGGGCTGAGACAACGTGGTCATGTAGCCCCGTGTACTTTGGGTGTGTGTAGAATCTGTCTGATAACCGGTGTTAATTGTGATGGCTGTATTAGTGTGTGTTGTCCGTTAGGTAGATTTCATTAGAAAGCTAACTATTGCAATGGATACCATGTTTCGACTTCCGGAAAATGTCGACATATCTTCGCGTTTCACATCCCCTAGACCCTAAAATCACCGTCAGTTCAAAAGTTTATATATAATGTATGTATTACTGCCGCAATTTTGGACCAATAATTTTGAATTTTCACATAATAGGTCTATGTATTCCTTTAAAATCTCAGTCGAGTTCGTTAATGGGCAAAATCGGTCGAAGGGGGTGAAAATGGGGGGCTTTTTTTTTTTTCGAAAAAGTGAAATATCGCCATAACTCTCTTAATACGTGAAATATTGAATCCATTCAAAGTTCATACTATGTATTGGATAAGTGCCAAAAATGTATGTTTTAAAACGTTTTTTGATAGTACCAACCATTGACCAAAGGGGTGGAAAAAAGTTTTTTTTTCGGGAAACATTAATCGTATCTCTCTTAATAGGCACAATATCAAAACCGTACAAAATGGACAATATTTCCCTAACAATTACATAAAACTTTTGTCTGAAAGAATTTTTGATATGACCCACCATTACGCCAAGGGATGAGAACAATTATTTCGGAATTTTAAGAATGCCAAGAGCCATCAGAGGTAACCATGACAACGCTTCTAAATTGATGAGGGATGAGCTATCAGAGGTTGCCATGACAACCCCATTGCACGATATCACATTCAGTTTTCCATCTGACTCTGTGGGAAGCGGCTTCGGTGACGTAACTGGTAGCATGCTGAATTTCTATGCCCAAGATTGCGGGTTCAAATCCGGCCGAAGTCGTCGGATTTTCTAAGAGCGCTAAAAATACCTCAGTATGCTTTCCTTCGGAGGGCAAGTTCCAACGTTCGTTGCAAGTTGCTGGTTGCGGCGGCATCTAGTTGCCAATTCCACAGCTAGGTGTCGTTTACGGTAGTATTTGGTACCAAAATAAGGAAATACTACTTGAAATTGACCGTCTGCAGCTCTTACCTGCATTACAGACTAATACAGCCATCTCAATTAACACCGTTTGGGTAGATTATTAGCTTGGGAATAACCTAACCCCCAAGGGAAGATGATAAAGAAAAGGAAGTGGGTTTCGGACTGGAGAAAAAGGATGGAAAAATAGGAAGAGAGTCCAAAAGAAGTTATAATTTTAACTTTAAGTATACTCAAAGGCAGCTGCCACTGCAAATCCGCTCTCCGATACCTAAAGTGGGTAAGGACCTGGGCGAAGCTAACGGGAAACGCAGCTGGAACTTGGGCTGTTCTAGAGAAAGCTGCTTTAGTGTATTCCCTCTCAAGCATACATATGCCTACTTTGGGGAAGGGTGATGGCCTGGCAAGACAAAGAGTAACAGATTTATTGTGTATCTGTTCAAAGGGGTTTGTTTCTAAAAAAGTAATTTGAAGAATGCCAATAATTTGAATCGGCTTTGATATTTTAGTTTTCGAAATTGTAGAATTCCTAAAGAGCGACCAAATGCTTCCAAGAAGGATAGGGATAAAGCAATTATACCTTTGGGAATAATTTTGGTAAGTATACCAATAGTTGCATTCAGAAATGGCTAAGCTTTTACCCAGCAAGGCGCCGACTAAAAGTTTAGACAAAGAGAAACACTTATATTTTTAAAAACCAACCATAAGTGTTGGAGAGAATCTCCACAAGCAGGAAGCTGGCGTAGCGAGCTATGCTTGCCTTACTGGCCAGTTATTTCTATAAACAGTTGGGGTCGCAGACCTCCGAAAACATCTAAAGCTTGCGCCAGGCAATCAACAATTCTTTTGGTTTCAAACCTTTTATATGTTTTAAAATCTTCGTAAGATTTTGAAATGACGAAGATAAATAAAAGGAAAATTTAAAGATAACTGACGTAATTAAAGTTAGACAATAAACCAAGTACAAGGTGTGTACTTTAAAAATTTCTAGGTAAATATCTTTGAAAGAGTAACAACTCCGAAAGTAACAACAACAAAAAGCAGGAAGAATAAAATAGAAGTTTCTATAACTTCTTATATTAATGCTGAATTACTTTTAATTATTATACAAATAGGGCAGGTCACTTATTGTGAAACCTGAAGAGAACAATCGAAAGGAAGTTTCTAGAATTCCTATGTTTAAGTAGGGATCACGAGAAAAATGGGGCAAGTTTCCCTTTCGTGAAACCTAGAGATAACTCACTTATGAGTTGAAAGAATTGTATTCCCTAATTAGAAGGGAGAAACAATGCAATTTAAGGCGTGTACTAGACACGAAGTTTTACAGACGTTAATTCATTGTAAATAAAGCAAGAGAGGGAGGGCACTTATTGAGAGTGACACCTCATTGAAAAAAAGACCTAAAGTAACAATTTTATTATTTTGGTTTGTTAGTAAGGGGTTTGGGAAAGATCAAATGGGATTGAGGAAAAGTGTTCATGGCCGTATTTATAGTATTCGGACGAACGTGACGCGGATGAAAGGTTGAACAAGCACTGTTTTTCACTATAGTCTGTTGAAATAAATGAAAAGTTCACTGTAGTAACACAAAAAGTTTATGGCAAAGAAAGTTATTGCTATGATGGAAAATAACTAGTTACACTAGATATGCGAGAGTCTATTGCTTGAGAAAGTTGTAGATTATAGTTGAATGCGCCAGAGAAAATCCCAACGGAGGAAGAAAAATTAGATATTGATTAGTAGTTCATAAGGAAGATTCCTTAGTTTGAAAAAGTATTCCCACATGTGAGTGGAAAATACATGACAGTATAACTGGTAGATAGAGTGCAGATTCTGGAAGGTTCCAGAGCAATCATGACTGAAGAATAGGGCAAAAGTTAGTCCAGCGGTGGAACGAGCTAAGTATTTTATAGACAGTGGGTAATTTAATGGTATCCCACGTTGTGAGAAAGTCTATCATTTAATAAGCATAAGAAATGCTGCTTCCTGTTAAGATTGGCTTAGATAGACAAAAGCTCAACAAGAAAATCCCGCGAAGGATGATTATTGCCCCAAATATAGTAATCTCACACTGCCTATAAAATGATCATTAAAAAGCATGTAGCTATTTAAAATCCATTAAAATAAGTTGAAGAACGTAGAAGTAGTACTTAGCTTTGCTTCATGGCGAAGGCGATGATCCCTTTGACGGTTGATACTAAAATTCTAGCATGGCGTAGAATTTAAAAGATTGCCTCTAGAGATGAGGAGGCGAGCTCTAGTTGAGCTCTAACTGACTGGGTCGACTTCCGACGTACAAGTGAGACACGCTCAACGGAGCACGGAGGGACAAGGGAAGGGAAAAATTGGGGGTAGGAAACAAAAGGAATACATATAAGAATAACCAACATTGAAACGTTAATTTCTCTTGATGAAATGGTCTTCAAAGAGTTGATAGCAGGCAAAACTAGCGCAGCCTAGAGGGTGAAAAAGTAGACGAAGTTCTCTTGATCACGGAGATGATAGCTGGCGATGGCGACGAGATCTGGTGGCCAGATTGATAAAGAAGTCCTCTTGTACAGGGAAGAATTGAGGAACTTCAGAGATTCGCTGCTAGATGACGCTAGGTGGGTCATGGAATATATATCTCTAGAACAGACTCACAGGTAACATGAGAGACATAAACAGCAAGGAGAAATCAGATCACTGTTGGTGTTTGAGAAAAAGGAAGGGATGAACTATAGCAAAGAGAAGCAAAAGCTTACTCTATCTTACCGTGTATTCCAAAGAATACACCACCGTTTATCAGGCAGATTTTACACACACACACAAAGTACACGGGGTTACATGACTGCGTTGTCGCAGCCCCTAAACTGAGGAACCAACCAACATCTCTGCGGGAGATAAAATTTGGCGTGAAGAGGTAACAGACCGTTAGATAGTTACATATCAGTTCCGAACCTTGAATAAGGAAGTGTGACAACAAGTATAAAAATGGACCCCAAATTACAAGCAGGTTACCGTCCCCGTAAGACAATAAAACTTTAAAAATATGCATAGAAAGACGAAAAAAAGTTAATTAAGCTCCAATTGTAAAATACTTTCTCTTGGTTGGCTACGTGGCTCAGCGGTAACGTTCTCGCTTGCTGGGCCCAAGGTTGCAGGTGCGTATCCTGACGCAGTCAGCTGGCATTTATGGGTGCGCAAATGCGAGGAAGCCGTGTCAGTAAATTTACTGACACGTTCAAGATCCCCTTCGGGGCGAAATTCTGGCACCCCGGCGTTTTTAAAAGCCAGAGCAGTTAAAGGGGCGTAAAACAAATATCATTATATATTTTATATTTAAAATACTGTACTTGCTCGCAGTAAATGAGGTCTGATCCTTCAACGAAAACCTGCATATTGAGACTATTATAGCCTATCCCCTAGTTTGCCCGGTGAAATCTAACTCTGCCTTTCGGTGTGCCGAGAGGATTTTTTAAAATTTAAGTAAGGACTGCAGACTTTAATTTGAAGTAGTTCCTACTGTTGCTACCAAATGCTACCATCCACGACTCCTAGCTTGCAGACTTGGCTACCAGATGGCATCTCAGTCAGCACCTGGCGGCGAACCTTGGAACTAATAGACCGTTATCAATTCTAACTTACAAATTTTGGCTTCACACAAGTGTAGTTAGTGGAAGGTTCTTTTTCATGCCATAAATCTATGACATGGGACCGCCGGCTTATTTCCCCTCCAAAAGAAGGCATACTGAGGAATTTTTAACGACAAAGTCAAGTCCCAATTCAAATGACAGGATGCCTACAAGATCGGGAGTTGGTGCATGATTGTGTAAACCTGAACTCCATAATCAGTAACACGGGAAATTGTGATAAAGAAATAAAGCGATATATTGTCCTCGGTCGTGCTGCAATGGTTAAACTTACAAAGATCTGGCAGAACCGGGCATTATCCGAAACAATGAAAATGGGATTGGTGAAATCACTGGTGTTTTCTGTTTTCTTATACGGTTGTGAGACCTGGACTGTGAAGGCTAATGACAAGAGCCGAATAAATGCCTTTGAGATGTGGTGTTGGCGAAGGATGCTACGTGTACCATGGACACAAAGAAGAATTAATGCCTCCATTATAGAAGAACTGTGCATCACAAAACGTTTATCTTCCTGTGTTAGTGAAAGTTACCTCCAATTCCTGGGACACACTTTGAGGAGAGGAGGAGACAATTTAGAAAATACCATTCTACAAGGCAAAATTGAAGGTACCAGACCAAGAGGTAGAACAATAAGTAGGTGGTTTGACCAAGCAAAGAAGATCACCGGCCTACCTCTTCACCATATCTTACGAAGGGCTGAAGATCGCTTAGAATGGAAACGTCTCGTCCAGGATGTAGTTACTAATGAAGTGAAGGAATGATGTTACGACGCTCAGCAATGAGTACAACGATTAATGATGATGATGAAAAAATCCGATGACTTCAACCGGGTTTGAACCCGCAACCTTGGGCTTAGAAGCTCAGCATACTTCCAACTACACCACAGAAGCCGCCATACTACGAGACATCTTTAGCTAGCAATGCCGTGGATTTTTCCGACTTCCGCAGTCGGGAATCAAACTAATAAGTTTTGAATCGGGAGTCAGACACTCTACCCGTACCAGTACACCACCGAGGGAGGTAGAATACGGGAACTTACAGTAATCTTGTAATCGTTTATTGCTATTAATTAAATGAGTATACTGTATAGCATTTCTACACAAGAGGAATCTGTTGACATCGAATATAGATTTAGGTATTAGGAAGTCATTTTTGAAAGCCTTTGTCTGGAGCGTGGCATTCTATGGAAGTGAAACTTGGACTATTGGTGCAGCAGAAAAGAGGAGAATTGAAGCGTTTTAAATGTGGTGTTACAGGAGAATGATGAAGATCAGATGGGTAGATAGGGTTACAAACGAAGAGGTATTAAGATGAGTGGGAGATGAGAGATGTTTCTGGCGACTGCTAATGAAGAGAAGAAATAGGTTGGTAGGACGCATATTGAGACACCCAAGAATAGCAAGCTTAGTTATGGAAGGAAGGGTCGAGGACGAGAACTGTAGGGGTAGACCAAGGTTAGGATATGTTAAACTGCCTCGGATGTAGGGTGTGGTAGCTATGTAGAGATGAAACGATTAGCTCAGGACAGGGAAGCATGGATAGCTGCATCAAACCAGTCAAAAGACTGAAGACTCAAACAACAACTGTCCCCTGAAGCCCTAATTCATGAAATCCTTTGTGCTCAAGGCAATACTGGAAGACTGTTATTCTGAGAACCCAGATAGATGAATCACCGCAGAGCTCGCGGTTTCTGAAGGCCCTCATTACTGAATTAGCTCAAAAATAAATGAACGTCTGATGCGAGGTAATTCAACACGCGACTGCGCCATCTATCCACACACACGCCGCAGGGAGGAGATTTATTTGCTTCATACTCTAGGACGAGTTCGTTAAAGAGATATTCCGAAGTCTACAGAAAGGTTTAGCACTGATAACCTATACAAGGGACAGACATTGATCTCCACCATTAATGGATGCCGATTTTGCCGCGATAGCTGGTGAAGGTAATCGAACTAATCCAATAATTCCTACATTAAGCGGCATATTGTTGAATAATTTTATAATACTGTAGGCATAGGTACTAATCGTTGGTAAAAAAAAATGTGTTACAGAGGTATTCTAGTTTATAATGCTAATTTTATCAGAGGTTTGGTAGGTTTTGAAAGCAATAACCGGAGAAACTGCTTAAAAATATATTATCCTCATGTATGAAAGTTTACAACGATAGGGAGAGCGATATCCAGTTTAATATAAAGACCTACCGGCCACGGGGGCTGAAAGCGCTAACGCATTATCTTGTACCTCGCTGGCATCAGGAGAGCGTGGGTTCGAATCCAACCTCGGCCGTCATGAAAATGGTTTCCGTGGTTTCCCATTTTCACCACCAGACAAATGTCGGGACGGTTACACGGCCAACTTCCTTCATAACTCCCTTCCCTGACCCTTCCATATTTAGTTGGTGGTTGCCTGGGTGATCGGCCTGTCACCATCCCCAGTTGTATCTGCTGACAAAGTGTGTTCAGCTACGACCACCTCCTACCCTCTCCTAGTCTCTGATTACAAATACAAACAATATTAATAATAATAATAATACATACATCACAATGAAACAAGTTCGTCCTTGCGACGGTAGAGGAATGATTCCTCGCAGAGTCCGTGGGTGAAGCCGAGTTGTTAGGATAACTGATTTAAAACAAGATGTTCAGGAAAGAACATATAGCCTACTTTCTCTCAGATGGATATAGTTATAACTCTTTGTCCTTATCACCTCCTATTTTCTTCCTATTCGAAGTGCAATTTGGCACACAACAGTAGGACGTACTGGATTTGAACAGCGGCGTTCAAACCATAGTTTATACTTTACCCCAGCATTTTACAATTTCATCAGCAAACACTCCAAACACCGTAGGAATTCAGCATATTAACACCGACAACTTACACTAATTGAAACCGAAACAAAACTTCGTTGGTCTAAACCTATCACTGGGAGAAACATTTAATAAACCTACTGCACTACTAATTTTTAAACGCGCCCATCTTTGAGGGCGAGTGCGCTCTATCGGCAACAAGAGGAAATTTTTCAATTACACCATATGCATGGGTTCACTAACTAGGAATGTCAAGGTCGATATAGAGCCCGGCGCACATCTAGTAGGCCGTGGTTAGCACACGCATAGTTCACCTGGTTGCTATACTCTGGTTGCTATACGCTGACGTCTGTCAAAGCTAGTACGTGGGGAAATGCTGCGTTGCCACTAAGACAGGCCATGACTCATAACATTCCAAGAGGCTTGCAGGAAGACACAAATACTGGGGAAGTTAGCCCCCCCTATCGGGCGAACTAATGACAGTGACGAGTCAAGGCACAGTAGAACACTGCGTCAAACGACATGCTCACTGCTGTGTCTGCATACATTGCAACACTGCTCGCTGTTTCCATGGGGACCGTTACCCCTCTCATCTTCACTCCTCGCCCCACCCATCTAGCGGATGACAGCAGTCACCGTTCACCTTTCGTAAATGAGAGTATAGTAGTTGTCGCTCGTGCAGATCCAGTGTTGAGCTTTGTTGTAATTAAATATATATTTTCCATTGCAAGATGCACAACATCACCCTCAATTTTATAACGTCTCAGTACTTAGAAAACAATAAGTATAAAAAAGTCAAGCAAAAAATACAACTCTGATAGGTTTTGAACCCCGGCCGACCGAGTGAAAGACCAAAGCTTTATCACAGAGCCAAACGTGTCCACCGAAGTTTAACGTTATCAATCGATTACAAACAACGTATTAACAAATAATTACTTGGACTAAACGATTTCTTCACTGGAGTATATATTCATTATAACTCATTTCATACAAAGTTTATATTATTTCCATCAGTAGGCTATATTGCATGCAACTTACTAAAATTAGTGAAATATAGGTCAGAACGATAGAAAAGCTGCCATCTTGTCTTGTAACTGAGACGGCTCAGCTATTTAAAGTAACTTCTGCAGTATAATATTATAATATAAATTTTTAATTTCGAACGGGTCACGTCCTTTAGAACAGCTTAAACCATTCTTGGTTCGATAATCGGAACTGGTGGGTCCTAAGTTACGCATTATAAAGCTTGCATAATTCACACGGCCGCCATCCTGAAATGGTATGGGTGATGACCTTGTAGTTTGGGCTCAAGACGCGTCCCATACGAAGGTATGTTTTTACCAAATTTGGTAAAGATCCGATGATTAGTTTGGTCGTAATTTAATTTTCAGTTTTGACCATTTGAGTGGCCACCAATAGATTTTGGTAAAACATGACACTGAGGTGCTCTTTGCTAGTGCTACCTCTGTACCAAATTTCCTTCAATTCGGTTTCTTCGTGTTTGAATTGATAGTGGTGCACGCATATACACACTCACACACAGACTGACTGAACGTTTGGCCCGTGTAGATCTCATATGTATACTTCCTCTTTTTTTTTTTTTTTTGCAAAAATAGACAGTAGGCTAAAAATCGTATGCATTGATATCCAGCCTCGCATAACTGAGATAAGGTGGGTTCGATTACAACATACTCGTGGTAAATTTAGATAAGGTACCTAAATTAAGGATACGGGTACCCCCTACCAAACTCTTAGTCTCCGATTACAAATACACACAATAATACTACTGTAACAATAATACACACACTAATTCAGCCATCACGATGACAAGTTATATGACAGGTTCTACCTACACACACCCACATGGGGTTAGAAGGAGAAGGGAGGAAGGAGAAGGGAGGAAGGCGAAGGAGAAATATATATACAGGATGCGCACAAATGATTGAAGCGGTTTCAAAAAAATACTGTTTGTTTATTATTTGTTGTAACATTACAACATTTTATAGACATAGATAAAAAACAAAGTATTTTTATGCGGCTACAAGTGCTCGATATGTGCCCCATGAGTGACTTTACACACATCAACTCGATAGTCAAGTTCGTCCCACACGCGACGTAGCATGTCGCTGTCAATTTGACCAAAGGCGTTGATGATGGGGGCCCGCAGTTCTGATTAGATCAGCCGGTAATGGTGGCGTAAGAACTGCGTCTTTCACATAACGCCATACGAAGCAGTCGCAAGGGGTGAGGTCCGGAGAGCGTGGAGGCCATGACATGAGTGTGTGATCTTCATTTCCGATACGACCGATCCATCTTTCTGGAAGTCCGCTTTTCAGAAAGTCACGAACATCACCATGGAAATGAGGTGGAGCACCAACCTGTTGGTAGATAAAGTTCATGCTATCGGTCTCCAACTGTGGCATGAGCCATCATGTCTGCCAGATGTTGCAACTGTTGCGCTCTCGCGGGCGTTGAGGGAAGCACAATGTATGGAGGCTATTCAAGCAAAACAAAACTTTGAGAGGGATACTTGCCTTACAACATCAAACACCATTACCATAGCTCTAATAATATGGCTAGAAATGATTGACAAAACCGCTCCCATCATTTGTGCGCACCCTGTACAATTTATTTCAATAAAAGAGTGCATGCGAAATGAAAATAATATGAGCATGTGTTATTAAATTGTTTATCCCTTTTCAATGTAATATTAAATGTACTGTAGATGTTGCTATATATGTGAGATTTAGCATATTAGAAGTGATAACAAGTAAGTTTAAAAATACAAACAATTAATAATATTCATAGGTGCAGTGTGACAAAAATAGAGTTAGCTATGTTAAAAGAGAACAAAGAACAAAATATTATTTGGAAAAAAGTATTAGCCTACAATAGTGTTAATGATAGAAATTGTTATATCACTGTAGTTAGTAGCTATAATTATAAGGTTGTTATAAATATTAAGGTTTGCCTAGGTAGTATATTTTTATGTGACATACCGTATAGTAATTTAAGATACTACAGTACGGTTGTCAACCCTGAAACATTATATGGTTCGAAGACTTTGACTATGAACAGGTGGGAACTGGGTGATAGAAAATTAATTGGAAATGGCCTTCAAGAAATCAACGTAACACAAGAAATGTTATGGGACAGACCTAGCTTCAGATCGTTGGAGAGCAAACATAATTTTGCTGCAAACCCCCGAATGAGAGCCACCACTGCATGGACAGCAGAAAGGAAGAAAAATCATAGTGAGAGAGAAAGAAGAGATTTTGGGAAAAGAAGAAAGCCAATTCAAATTAATCTGTGAAATAGGTTCAATCGATCTCCTTAGCTGGGCAACACGTCTTAAAATAATAATAATAATAGAGAAATCTCGCATGTTCATAACCACACTTTCCCCAATAGGCTTATAATGAGCGACTTAAGGAGAAAGGTTGCTGTAACACTCACCGGTTATTCGATATTTATGACATTATACGATTTGAGTACCGGTACTCATTCCTTTGATTTACTGTTTCTGAAATCCATGCAAAATGATAAAGGAAAGACCTCAGAATGTTAAAATGACATGAAATAGGCGTCACAAAATGTGAAGTGGGCAATCATGGAGTGCAATTCGTCACTGCTAATGTCTATTCTCCTTCATTTGAATGCTCAGTTGTTACGATCGGTCGTTTGTGAGCGCCGCAGGAGGTATCTATACTACTGAAATAATATTAATGATTATTATTAATCGTATAGTATGGTACACACTTACATCATATCACAGCTTAATAAAAAATAAAAAAATAAAAGAACAGATAGTCTCATAATTTAACATCTAAATTTAAGATACAGTCCACTTATGCAAGTGGTGCGCCTGCATAGGTTATTGGAATCGAAATTCCAGTACTGAACTGAGCATCAGCACTAGGTGGCCATACTATCTATATAGATCTCTGACCAAAACACACTTACAATGAATAATAATAATAGAATTACGTTATCAAACGAAGCATGGAGTGATATGTTGAAGAGGCTAAGGTTATATTTATTACCTAAAGTAACGCATATCGCATGGAATGAGTCAGGATTGTCCTGGATTCTCGGTCAGTGAGAGCAATGATGAAGTTCATTGGCATGCTTGAGGAAGAATACATTTGTCTTTCATAGCGCAATTGTGTTTTATTTTGCGGTCACGCAAGCACTATGAACGATAGAAAATTGGTGCAATTGAGGCGGGTTATTGGCTTAAGTGATGCCATGTTTCCTTATCGATTTCCCTCTCATTCTGCGGTTCTATCTATCGTGTTCAAGTAGTCTTTGTCTTGTAATATTGGAGTCTTCAAATGTCACGTGAGAGGACGTTACTTTAAATAAAATTCAAGTCATTGCCTTTAGTAACGATATTTGACATGTTTAGCCACAGTTAGTTGATAATCGATGTGATGTCACATTTAAAATCTTTATTCAAAACCGTCAGTTTTGGAATTTCATCTTACACGTCAATATATCATTCTGTAAGTTTATTTTCAGCTCGGTTTGAGGAATGTAGACTGCAGCTGTTTGTTCAAGGATTCTCCTTCTTCTGGACTGAAGGCTTGAACGGGGTACACTAAGCCTCGTGAGGCAAAACTGAAAAAGAAAACTGGTTTGATTCCTACATCAACCATCCTGGATGTGGTTTTCCACCTCTACTCCAGACAAATGCCGGGATGGTACCTAACTTAAGGCCACGGCCGCTTCCTACCCAAAGCCTACCTCGATCAAAGTAAACATACTAGTACAGATATCACAGTGACACAGATTTTCAGACTAGTTTTTCAAGTACACGGGGCTACATGACTACATTGTCACGAATTCCCTAAAGAATCAACAACAACTATGACTCTCCTTCTGTTTCCCCTTGTTTCTCTGTGTTCCTGAGGTTGTTGTTACTTGATTTTAGGGATTTGGGACATTTTTGCCATCAACCACCTGTACTTGGTTACACTAGACAACAAAGTTTAACTTTTTGTATTTTACAAAAGCCAAATTGGTTGATTTATATGGATTTGATTGTGCTGAAGTTGAAAATGACAGTTAAAAATCTAGATTAGCTGATGTTTGGAAGTTATTGAAACGTTTATGTTCTTCACATATTATGAAAATGAAAAGCCACAGCCTGCTTTCAGTCGACCGACCGGGTCAGGGAATGGAATGAATGAAGTCCCCATCTAGCGGCTAGGATATGAACTGTGCCGGCTGCCGAAGCCTCTCGCACTCCCCTGGCGTAATGATTAAATGAATGACACATGAAATGAAATGATAGTGGAGAGTGTCGCTGGAATTAAATTGTGACAGGGAGAACCGGAGTACCCGGAGAAAAACCTGTCTGCCTCCGCTTTGTCCAGCACAAATCTCACATGGATTCACCGGGATTTGAACCACGGACCCAGCGGTGAGAGGCCGACGTGCTGCCGCCTAAGCCACGTAGGCTTCTTCTTCACATATTCTAATGGGAAAAACATTGTTGGGGTTATTAGCACATCTGCAAGGTATTATAACAGCAGTTTTGACTCCACACAGTAACTCAGAAACTCGCATCACAATTCACAATGAACCACTACGGAAAACCAGCAATCTTAGATTGTGTTAATTAGAAACGAAATACAACAATCATTGGCATAGCTGAAGTAAAAAAAAAAAAACGAGAGCTAAAACAGAAATAAGGACGTAACAAACATCGTATAGCACGAAAACGGGAGCTACAAAACGAACATTATTGTCATTTTCGAATTCAGCGTACCAAAATCTGCGAGGGGTGCTCAAATGATAAGGTAGGAAACGATACTGTGGGTACAATTTATTCGTTATTCAAAAGTAATCACCACAGGCCTGTGTACAGGTGTCCCATTGCTTCACTAGCCGCAGGATTCCCTGTTCCCAGAAGTCTTGTGGTTGTGACAGGAGCCAGTCCTGTACGGTGTCCTTTAGTTCGTCGTCCGATTGGAAACGTGCTCTCTTGAGAGGTTCTTTTAACGGACCAAACAGATGGAAGTCGCAGGGTAACAACTCCGGGCTGTAGCGCGGATGCTCAAGTTGCTCCCACTTGAACGTGGCCAACACACCTTGTGTGACGTTAGAGACGTGTGGGCGAGCGTTATCATGGAGCAGAACCACTCCCTTCGTGAGCAGTCCAGGCCGTTTGTTCTTGATGGACTTGCGTAGGCTACACGTCACTGTTAATGGTTCGTCTCAAGGGAATACGTTTCCAATCGGACCACGAACTAGGGACCCCGTACAGGATTGGCTCCTGTCACAACCACAAGACTTCTGGGAACAGGGAATCCTGTGGCTAGTGAAGCAATGGGACACCTGTGCACAGGCCTGTGGTGATTACTTTTGAATAGCGAATAAATTGTACCCTCAGTATCGTTTCGTACCTTTTTATTTCAACACCCCTTATATAAAGATAGGGTATTTCATTGTTGAACAGTGTTATCTGTGGAAGTTGTTCTCTCACTTTCCTCGTTAACGAAGGGTGACTCAAACACAAGATCAGTGTTTTCCAAACAGGGTGTCACGTGCTACCATCAAGGGCGTCGTGAGATATTTTTCAACACTAAATATAAACCAATATGACTGGATAAGAAATCCTTTTGCACTCTCCAGGTCTTGTTAACTTCAACTTATCGAAGAGGAAGAACTGGCGGAACTTGGAATCATCATCATCATCATCATCATCATTTCCCCTTATCCAGCTCCTGCCGGGTCGGGGTATTTATGGCACTTCTCCACCTTCCTCTTACTTTCCATCATTCCTCTTCCAGGATCTTGTCCCAGTCCAAATTTCTTTTTCTTATGCTGTTCTTCACTGAATCAATCCACCTTGTTCTAGGCCTTCCTCTTGCTCTTTTGCCCTTGCACTTTACCTCTAGCATCTGTCTTGGTATTCTATTTTCCTCCATCCTCTTTACATGCCCAAACCACCTTAGTTTATTCTTCTAAATTCTCTCATTTAGTTTTCTCATCCCAACTTCCGTCCTATCATCTTCATTTCTCACTCTGTCTTTCCTATCATACTTCTTAGGAATTTCATTTCACTGGCTTGGATCCTACTATCTTGCCTGCTTGTCAAGGTCCAAGTCTCAGCTGCATAAGTCAATATGGGTACATAGTACACTTTATACATTATCTCTTTGCTTTTCCTTGGTACTTCCTTATCCCAAACAAGTTTTCTTACACTTTGATAGAATGCATTGCTCTGCTGTACCCTCCTGTTAATCTCCATGTCCAACCTACCACTTTGCATTAACTCACTTCTTAGGTATTTGAACATGTTCACAATTTCCAAACTCTGACTTCCAATTTTCACTGTGCCCTTTCCTTGTCTTTCCCCTCTTGCCATCACCATGGTCTTGCTTTCTCTATACTGATTTTCAAACTTGAAAACTTTTAGGTACCAAGAGTCAGAATTAGACAGCTTCTGGGTTTCTATTCAACAAGATTTTCTTCACCTGAGTAAAAGAGCCCTCATTGTATTGTTGCAATTTTCTACGACATATTCGTGTGAAAGTGCGTTTTCTGTTATGGCTAGTACAAAAACAGTTAAAAGGAAGTTTGAGAATGTTAGATGAGGAAATGCGTGTGAATTTGTCCTGCATCTGACCCGATATAAAGCAGATTTGTAATGATCGCCAAGCCCATAGCAGTCATTGAATTGGAACATCAAGTACACGTTTGGATCCATGAGAAGGGTGTTTAACATATCATATATATACCTTAATATGAGAATTTAAAATTTCTTTAAAATGAATCTCCTTTGTTAAAATAGTATATGTTTATAATATAAATAATTAAATGGGTGTCCCAGGGGCGTGGTGGCTCAGCGGTCTAGCTGTATGCCTCTCACCAAGGCGGTCCGGATTCGATTCCCGGTCAATGCATGTGAGATTTTCGAAGTGAAATGCCATGTCCTGTGGTTCGGATTCTACGTAAAAAGGAGGTCCCGTGGCTCATAATCACAAGATTCACGGTCACGTAAAACTACAATCTTCCTTCCTTCCTTTAAATGGGTGTCATGTAGAATTATGGTTGGTTGGTTGGTTGGTTGGTTGGTTAGTTCTTAAGTTTAGGGCCTGCGACAACGCGGTCATGTAGCCCCGTGTACTTTGGGTGTGTGTAGAATCTGTCTGATAACCGGTGTTAATTGTGATGACTGTATTAGTGTGTGTTATCTGTTTTTAATTTAAGTACTGCAACTTAGAATTTTTCAAATAGTTCCTACTTTTGCCATCAAGTGCCATCGTCAACGACTAGTAGGCCAAGTTCAGAACTTAGCTACTAGACGCCACCGCAGTCGGCTCTTGGCAACGAACGTAGAAACCTAAGAGCGTTGTTAACATTCTTAACCTATCCTATTTAGCTTCACACAGGTGCAATTAGTGGAAGGTTCTTTAACATGCCATAAATCTATGAGATGGGTCCGCCGGCTTTACTTCCCCTTCGAAGGAAGGCATACTGAGGGATTTTTAACGCTCTTAAAAATTATGTGGGCTAATAGGGTGTCGCCATGAGAACAAGTTTGGAAAGCTCTGCGTTAGACAGTAGCACGCCTAACAACAATAGCCATTGTTCACTGCTGACCAATAGCATGCTTACTCTCTCACTCCACGTGGAGTCCTGGTTGCCAGCTTGCTTGTCAGATCTCCAGTGTTGTACAGCTGCACGCATTCTGTCCAGTCTCGCTGCTTGCTCTCAGTGGCTACGGTGGAGAATTGACAACGCTGTACCTTGAGCTTGGAAAGAGCATGCAAGACTCAGACATGGAATATAAACATGGCCGCCCAGCTAGGTTAAAGCGAGCCGGTCGTTAACGAGGTAAGTGAGAGAACTATAACCTGTGTTTCTGAGGTGACTAATAATGTTTACACTGCGGCGTGGTTGTGCGCGTTAAATCTTCGCCACAACCGCGGTGGGGAGCTGCAGCAAGTCCAGATATCGGAGGTTCGAATCCGGTGCTGACAGAATGCTGAGTGTGTATTTTCCCTGAGATTTCTCACACTCCTTCCAGGCGAATTGCGTGATGGTATTTTATTTCTAGTAAAGAGGCAACTACCCTATTTCCGACCTTAAAATATATATAGTAAAGCCGTCGTGACTTCCGACTGGACGTTCCACTGCTATGGTAGAGCTATCTACCGGTCAGAAGTGAAATCCCTTTAACCAGCCAATCGCAGGCAGCCATTCAAATCTATATACATCACGAAAAATCGAGTTTTGTTTGCTAAATCGCGACATCGTGAAAGATTCTGGGTTATGTATCTGCTTTCAAACAAAATATTTTTTTTAGGAGAAATAGTAATGAGAAATAATTACAACTTTCGTTCGTGATACGCACACGCAAAAAGTAGCTAATTAACTGTATTAGGTGGGGGATTATTTGCGATCAGAAGTGTTCACGCTGACACAGTCATTTGTTCCGAAAGCGTGACACTTTCTCTCTCTAGTTCTTATCTTAATTGAGCTGGAGTGAAACGGATGTTCTGCTTCAGATGACGAACGTTCAACAGCTTCTAAGACATTGACATTAGATTCCACTCTAGAATTCACTGCGAAGAAATGCAAGTTTACTGAATTTTTTTTTATTGCCCAATTCAGATTTCTTTTATCGCATTCAAGGCGGTCTACTCTCTGCTTTGGATGAATATTAATTGGCTGGGTTTGTAAATGGGGGAGGAAGTTTTGGGGATACTTCGCCCAACTGGTTCGATAAATGTGTGTGGGAGGATTTCTACATTTAATAATAATAATAATAATAATAATAATAATAATAATAATAATAATAATAATAATAATAATAATAATAATAGGAGGAAAGGATAGGCTACAAGGGAATGGTTCTCACAATTGACTGCTTAGCTTTTGAAGATGATCTTGCGATATTCTCTGATTGTCTAGAAACTGCTACAAAACATAACAAATCAACCAACTCAAAACCCAAGCAGCAAAGGCTGGTCTCCAGATATTCATTAAGAAAACGGAGTTTATAACTAACATTAAGCTTCCCCCCCCCCCCCCCCCCCCCCCAGAGAGTTAATTGTAGAGCAGGGAATAATCAAGCGGACAGAGAAGTTTTAGTACTTAGGTGAGTGGATAACACCAAACAATTCTGAGAAAGAAGCATTCACATCAAGGATCAACCAGATGGAAGTGGCATTCCAACCAACTAGGAATGTTTATAATAAACTATCAGTGTCCCTCAATAACAAGCTTAGACATTATTGTTCAGTTATTCGTCCAGAAGTCCTGTACGCAGCAGAATGCCTCGCATTGAATAGGAAAGGTTTGATTGAAAAGGTAGAGGCTAAAGAAAGAAACATCCTAAGAAAGATACTGGGACCAATCAGGGAAAATAGAAAGTTAAGGGGACGGCACAACAACGAACTCTACCTAAGTGTGAAAAGGATAACAGACATCATAAGGAAAAGGAGGATTAGTTTCTATGGCCACATAACACGCATGAAATTTCAGGGACTGACCAAACGCATCTTTTCCTACTTCGTAAACAAAGAATCGAAGGGACCTTGGTTCACCGAGATTGAAAGAGATCTCCTGGAAGTAGGGATCACGTTTGAAGATATCCAGGAACGTGCTCCTCTCCAGAGAAAACTTGGCACACCAGCGATTCTCAGAAAAGCCAAAGCTGAAAACAGGAAAAAAGTGGACTGATGAAAGAAAGGATGCTCGCAGAAATACTGGGATAGAACTAAAGCTGAGGGACGAAAGCGGTTGAAGCATCGTAGTCCATAGTTGGCCAAATCGAATAATGGTGTAATAAGAGGAAAGAAAGATTGAAAAGGGATTTTTAAAATTGGAGATATATAAGGTGCGTTCAAAAAGTAACGAGCTGGAGGCATAATTACAGAAACCAGTACCTGTATGTTAGAAGTATTGGCCCGGGCTGTTGAGGCACTTGTCCCAATGTGACACGAGGCGGTGAATGGCTCTCTCATAAAATTGCCTGAGCTGCGATGTGAACCAGTTCCGCACGTACAGCTGGACGCCGGCGTCCGATGTGAATCGTTGGCCACGCAGAGCCCTTTTTAGGGGACCAAACATGGCGTAATCACACGGAGAGAGGTCTGGACTGTATGGAGGGTAGCCGAGAACCTCCCATTTAAATTTCTGCAGGAGTGCCGCGACTGTGTTGGCCGTATGAGGTCGTGCATTGTCGTGGAGCGACCACGGCGGCTATGGCGTTCACTGTCACTCGGCGGTCCTGGGTAATGAGTGCATCAACCAGCTAGACGTTGTCATCGGTAATGCAGGGGGTGCCCCAGACCGGGCATCATCGGCTAACGACATCCGTCCTTCCCTAAAGCGCTTGTGCCACGCCTTGACCCTTGCAAGGGACATGCAGTGTTCGCCGTACACTTGTGACATTCGCCGATGAATGTCCGTTCCCCCTACTCCTTCCGCTGTCAGAAACCGAACAACACCTCTTTGCTCTTCGTTTGACGCCTCCATGTCACTGTTTGCAATGAGACTGGCAGCGTTGGACGATTGATACATGCTGCTGCTCGCTTTGTATCGTCACGTGACGTGCACGTGTGCCCTCTAGCGACGGACTGTGACCTTCCATGCTCTGGTCGGAACCACACCTCATTACACACGCCAAGATTAGCCGATGACGTCACCGGTTTGCGCATTCCAGCCTCCGGCTCGTTACTTTTCGAACGCACCTTATTGATCTGGAAGTATATCAAATATTTAGGAAGTGAATTGATGGAAAATGCAAGATTGGATATGGAAATCAACATGAGAATACAATGTGGGAGTGTTTTCTATCATCAGGTCTGGAGCTTAATTTGGGATAAAGACATACCACTGAAGGCTAAAGAAGTGATGTACAAGACCTATTGCTTACCAATAATATCGTATGGAGCAGAAACTTTGCCGATGACGACGAGAGATGAAAGTAGAATACAGGCAGCCGAAATGAAATTCCTGAGGAGTATTGTACAGAAGACTAGGAGAGATAGAGTGAGAAATGAAGACATTCGAAATGAAGTGAATGTACAGAAGCTGAATGATGAAAGAATGCCGAAACAAGTGATGGAGAGACGGATGACTGGAAAGAGAGTACAAGGAAGACCTAGAGTACGGTGGATGGATTTGGTGAAGGACAGTGTAAGAGAACGAAACCTGGAGTGGAGTTCAGTGGTTAAGGAAGGATGGTGGACAGACAGAGTTTAAGTCGAGGGGAGTCATATTTGTTTCGACACGGCCTAAGCTGGAAAACGAAAATTGATGATGACGATGATGATGATGATGATGATAATGTCGACGACGACGACGATGATGATGATGATAGCTGTGTTCCGAATGCCAGAAAGCATCACATTTCTATCATCTAGTTCGAAACTTACTGCAGGTAGCAAATACAACTTTGTATTACAGTTTACCTACTTTGCTCCAATCCTTACCTACGGCATGGAGACATGTAGGCCTACATTGATAAATAAGGACTAAGTAATAGCAACAGAAATGAGATGATAGGATTATGAATAAACGTACCAGGAGAGACAAGATCAGCAATGAGGTGCACAGAGAAACAGCTGGCATCAGGGTTCTTATTACCAACCTCGTAGGGCAGAGGTGTTCATACAGCACGCTGGGCGCGCTGGCACGCCAGCTACACGTGCTACACAAAATTCACGCGGGAATACTGAGATAGAACTAAAACTAAGGGACTAAAGTGGTTGAACCAACGCGGTCGCCTTGCAGCGATGATGGGGGAATACTATATGTTTATCCCTCTCGCTCACTTTCCCGTCTCACTCCCTCCCGTACTGTCTTCGCTGTGTTGTGGTTGATCGGTCGAACGTCAAACGGTATTCAGTATTTTGTAAATATGAAACAAAACGAAATCAAGCGGAAAAAGTAATGTGACCAAAATGTCAATGCATTAAATGAATTCCATGATTACTTATCAATATATCTGACTTTTTAATGCAGAGCATTAAATTTCGATTATTAAGGCAACACTGAGAAATGGCTTCCAGCACGATATATTTTAACACGAGTAAAGAGAAAAGTTCTGAATTATTAATTTTGTCATCAATCCGAAGACTGGTTTCATAAAATAAAGATACGAGCCTTACAGTAGTCGCATATGATGTGTAACATGTTATCCTACTATGAAATTGATATGAAATGTATTTGAAGCCATCAGACATGTTATCCTACTCGTATACTACACAGCTTGGACATTCTTAAATTGTTAATTTATGCTCCGTTTTCATACTGGTACTATGATGAATGTATAGATTGAATATTGGAGATATGCTACTGTCACTCGTGTTTGTACAAACACCACATATTATATTGTAAATTAAGAGGAGGAATGAAACCATAGTCTCTAGCCTATCTATAGACTACTAGAAATAATACAATCAAATTTCCCAACTCCTGCTTGATACAAATTAATGTAATTAAAATTAGATAAATCGTAATTTCATGTAGATTCTGTTAAAATGACACATAATGTTATGATAGATATCGTTTAAATCGATAATCTGGTAGCAAAAATATTTGCCGGGACTGGGGTTCGAACCCGAGACCTCATGATTCGCAGACCAAGGGGCTATCCACGCATCCATTACAACCACAGATATTAAGAGTACAAGACAGTTACTTATTTTCACGTGCCGGTAATAACATGGAAGTAATTTTTTATGCTCCATTAATATTTTGCTTTTTTTCGATAATGTTCCTGCGTGGAATTGAGTTTTAAATTAGTTATGAATACGCTTACTTGACAGTAAAGGGGAATCCTATGAAAGGCTATCCCAGTTCTTGTATAAATATATATATAACATTGATCACTGCATCACCGCAATGTGGGTTAATATCTGAATAGCCATTGTGCAGAAACATAATTATCGGCTTTGCCGACTAGTTACAATGTTTCATTATTAAAGCATATCATCATTTAAATACTGATACGAAGATTTTGAACATGTGGTTTGTGTTTCAATCAGTTGACACCAGAGTTCGCATGAGCGTTTACCGTTCAGTATGAAAGTGTTGATCAAAGTTACTCGGGGAGGGATGCCCATCACTTTTATCCAGAGATTGGAAAAGAAACTCTTAATAAATCTTAATTGTTTTCAGCAAATATGATATAATGAATATTTTTACACCAAAGAACGACAACTTAAAGATGATTTTTTGTAGAAATATGTGTTAAGGCGCCTCCAAACCTTGAAGTAATCGGTATGTGATATACATTCCACATGGCCGGCAGTGTGTGATGGTACCCATCTCCAACACCGCGCGCTCATTGTTTCCTCTTACCACTGCCAGCTGGATTGCATCCCTCCTGTCTAAAGCAGCCAGGAGGGATGCGATTTAGCTGGCAGTGCGTCTTACACACTTCCGTCCGATCTACTTCCGTCCCATTTTTCAAAATCACTCCCACAAAAATATCCAGCAACCGAGTGGAAGGATGTTACACATCAATAAGAATTTCATAGAATTAGGCTATGTAGTTTTATTTTTTGGCTATGGCCTGTCTGCCATATCTTGATGAATGCAGTACATTTGCATTTGTCTGTTGGCACAGGCTTGAGTAAAATGTGGCTTTTTACCGATGTCTCAATCTCACTCATGGCTGTGATCGTATGGAAGCTACTGAGGTATGGGTGGTGCTTAGTAATAACATTCAGAGCACAGTCAGTGCCTGTGGATGCTGTGAAAGGTTCTACTCATAGGGTTAGTGCTGCTGTACTGACTCAGTGAGGAAAGCAATGGCAAAATACCTCACTCCTCTTCTTGCCTAGTAAGCCTCAATATAGCGCTGCCTTGGATTTTGTGGGTATCTACCCACATAACCTAACGGCGGTACTTTTTAAGGATCCAACCAGCCTTCGAGCTGACTACCTAACAGACAACGGACATTGTTCCTTGTTTGGCTCTAAGAGGTGTTTGCCCCCCTAATCACTCCCACCTAGTTACGCACATGTACAGTAGTGAGAACTCCGCGCAGCATTTCACCGTCACTATGACAACGTACATAGGCAACGTAGTAAGCAGTTGCGAGACCAACATTTCAAGCTCAAACTGCTTCCATTTGAAAACATTTGTAGTTGCCTCTTTGTCTCTACCCTTCAATTGTTTTAGCTGAGATGGAAACACATAATCGAAAGCAGAAGATAACCGATAAGGAACAATGGAAGGTTAGGGCCACTTGGGGTCTTTTAATGAAGTGATATCGGCTGACCTGTATAGCCACGCCATGCCGCAGAAATTACAAGTATGCGACGGGATTTATTACTCTTTCCGTAAGCTAATGCTAAGCCACTATTGTTTCATCCCATATCGATTCTTGTTCTATGCAAATTTGTTGGGATGCACGGGTCGCCAAGTGTTGTCGTGGTTTCTCTAGTAGAGCTCCTAATAATAAGCGATGTTCGGTTTATCGATTAATAATCTTAATCGAATAATTTGAAATTAATCGCAATCGATTAATGGACTGTTCAATCGATTAATCGACTAGCCGCAGAATCGATTAATTGATTAGCAGACACACGATAAGAAAAGAAGTTTAGTAGTTTGTTGTTGAAATTGATTCATTTAGGGGGTTTACGACATCGTGGTTATGTATCCCCGTGTACTTGGGTGTGTGGGAAATTTGTCTGATAAGCTGTGTAATTGTTATGGCTGTATTTGAAAAGAAGTTTAAATAAGAGGTCATCGCTGAACTTGAACTATGCTTATTCTTGGAATGATGTATAGAAATCTATGAAAGTTAATTTCTGCCTAAATATGCAAAGTGTTGTTCCTTGTTTATGGTAACAATAATCAAATAAGAGTCAGTAACAGTGCAAGAAAAAACATCAATCAAATTGAGAAAGGTTACAAAAAGAAAAGAAAAAAGAACGAAGAGTTTTCAGCAAAGATTTTGAAATCTTGTTCAATATTTACAATTTAGGACAGGAACATTTTTGTTTTACTTTGTGTTAGTCTAGTTTTCACAAAGAAGGTACATTATTTAAAAAATGTATAATACACTATATTTTAATTAATTAAATGACTAGGGGCAGATGACCTCGTAGATCCACCCCTTAAAACCACTATAACTGACTAACTAATTGAATGTCTGTTTTGCTTCTGTGGGAGCATAATGAAAGGAGCGAAGTACATCGATTAAACGACAAAACAATCAATAATTCGACCAATCGATTAATCGCACTCTCGATCAAGCATTATTTGTAGCAATTAATAATTGATTTTTCTGTTCTCTATTCTCTACACGAGGCTATGTTTTCAAAGATGGCAAGCATGTTTGTAGGATTGTCGCTTGGAAAATGTCCTGCCCCATGAGGACGATTAAGGGGCTTCCCTTCTTCATAAAACTCGGTTCTAGAAAATGGAGAATAACTGTGGTGGGAATCGTCATTACAATTTGTCTGTCAGACGTGGGACCAGTGTGACCAATAAGCAACCTTATTCCGTCTGAAATCGTACAGCAGCAAATCGCATTTATGTTTCTATCTTGTGTGCCTCAATGGATTGTTGTTGTTGCTTCATATAGGAGTTTTCGACGTCGTGATCCTTGCTTGAATAGTAATAAAATGTCCACCTCATAATCCAAAATTGCGGGTTCGATTCCTTACCGCGGAAGATGGCTTTTTAAAGACCAAGATATATCTACGGCACGATGTTGGCTTGCGAACGATATTTTGTGTCATATGTGGCGATTAAAAACTAATCAAATTTCTACCCAAGACGCTCATGAAGAGTTTTAGTTTCTCTGTAAATGGCAGTCTAAAATGGAACGTTGAAATAGGTGAATATACCGTTAATAATGTAATGTTATGAAATTTACGTCCGTATGAACTACTGTGGCTTTCAGTGACGCCGGGAATTTCGCCTCGAAGACTCCCTCGCATTTGCGCACCGTCAAATGCCAACTGACTGTGCCAGAATTTGCTCCTGCAACCTTCGGACCAACAGACGAGAACTTTACCAATACGCCACGCAGCCAGTTGGTGAATAGCCTATATCACCTAGGTGGTTCATTATTATTAAGTTATTATTCTTATTATACCGGCCACTATGGTTGAGAGCGCAAACGCACTAGCTCCTGCCTCGCTAGCATCGGAAGAGCGTGGGTTCGAATCTCACCTCGGTCGTCCTGAAAAAGGGTTTCGTAGGTTCCCATCTTTACGACCAGGCAAATACGGGATGGTTCATAAATTGCTTCCCTGGACCCCCCCCCCCCCCTCCCTAAATTAGACCCAAGTTAGCGGTCGCCTGGGCGATCGGCCTGTCACCATCTCCATTTGTATCTAGTGACAAAGTGTGTTCAGCTCCCAGACACCATCCTTGCGACGGTAGAGGAATGTTCCCTTGCAAAGTCCGTGGGTGAAGAACGAGCTGGGAGGATAAGCGGTTTAAAAAAATATTATTATGGTTATTATTAATATTATTAATCAGGAGACTGGGGCGTCGTGGTCATCAGATCTGTGTACTTGGATGTCAGTGAATCGGGCTGTTAACCCGGTTTATTGTGGTTTGCACTCTTGTGTAACTTATAGGCTAATTCTTATCTAACTACAAATAGTTCAGTGCGTTCAGATGGTGCTTGTATTACGATTCGCAGTTTTAATCTCGTCATATAAGGTTAGTTCGGTTTATAAGGGTTTGTGAATTATGAATGAGTGCTATGCACGTGCATAGAGTTAAAACAACATAATATAATTAATCAAATAAAATTAGAGCATGCACTTGAATTCTATTATGTAGGTTGTATGGTTACAAAGCTGGGCTGAGCCGTTGGATGTACAGTTGTTACGCTATCGGATGTCTATTGTATAGATCTACTATATATATATAATGAATGTTTGTTTGCCCTTTATGCGTACATATAGACTACCATTCATCCGATTGCGATCAAATTTTGGCGAGTTATTGTGCACACTCCCAGGATGGTTATTGGCTTAGTAAATCCAATTTACAATATATAGCACGCGAGTAGCTTCAACAACTTGGCGCGCGATTCGTTTCAACAAAGTCCCACATACGTTCATATGGCATTCATCCGATTGCGATGAAATTTTGGTGAGTTGTTGTGTACACTCCTACGAAGGTTTGTGACTTAGTAAATCCATTTTACAATAGGTAGCGCACGAGTAGATTCAATAAATGAGTGACAGGGCGCAAATCGTTTCATCAAAGCCCCGTATGCGTTCATAAACCATTCATACGATTGCGATGAAACTTTGGTGATTTGTTATGTACACTCCTGCGAAGGTTTCTGACTTAGTAAATCCATATTACAAAAGGTAGCGCACGAATAGATTCAACAAATGAGTGATAGCGCGCGATTCTTTTCAACAAAGTCCCGTATGCGTTCATGAACCATTCATACGATTGCGATCAACCTTCGGTGAGTTGTTGTTTACACTCCTGCAAAGATTTCTGACTTTGTAAATCCATGCCACAATAGGTAGCGCACGAGTAGATTCAACAAATGGGTGACGGCGCGCGAATCGTATAAACAAAGTCCCGTATGCGTATGCGATGAAACTTTGGCGAGTTGTTGAGCACGCTTCCATGAATGTTCCTGAGATAGTAAATCCATTTTGCAATAGTTAACGGAAAATGAAAAAAATATATTGCGTATCCAAAAGCACTTCAACAAACAAAGTTACAACGCCAACACTTTCTTTGATTGGCATTGCACCGCATGCCGGTTACAGCTAGTTGTATATAAATGTAAAGCTCTATCCAGTGATCAAGATCTGATGATGACCGCTTCAAGGTTGAAACGCTTAATCTTAAAATTTCCCAATTATAATAGTGACCATAACTTATACATGACTTGTTTCCAAGATTGTTATTTACTTATTATTTATATACCATATACATTGTACCCTGCCCAGATTGGGAAAACTTGTGTTTACTGACTGAGGAGTTACAACTGACAGTCCCCATTTCTACTGCAGGCGAATGTCAAGAAGTACCATATCAGTGCCACGGCCGCCTCATTCCCCGATCCTAGTCTCAGTTACAAATACGCAATCAAATACGACCATGACAATAACACAGCTTATTTGTCTGATAACCTGTGTCACTGTGATGATTGTACTAGTGTGTATTTGTAATTGAGGTAGGATATGGGAAGGGAGCGGCCGTGGCCTTAAGTTAGGTACCATCCCGGCACTTGCCTCGAGAAAAAGTGGGAAACCACTTCCTGGATGGTTGAGGTAGGAATCGAACCCGCCTCTTCTCAGTTTTGCCTGACGAGGCTGAGTGTACCCCGTTCTAACCCTCAGACCAGAATACAATTTATTGGCAGATCAGGGAATCGAACGCAGGCCTCGGCGGTGAAAGCCAAGGAGGACAGAATTGTAAAAGTATTCCTAGATTCTGCTGCCCTGGAGCAACTGTCCCTGTGTAGTCATTGATAAACAATTAAATATGGACCTGTGGCTTGAAAGATAAGTGCTGAGATGACGCATTAAACAGATAAGATTGATGGCTGGCGTGAGTGACGCGCACCTCTTATTAACACTTTGCGGACTCCGATGAGTTAGGTCAATAATGGTTCCTCAAATGACGTCACAGTGGGAGAGGGTCAAGGACGTCATGTGCACGGCTCGATGCGCCGCGCAGCGTAAACTCATTCCAGGGTTCAGTTTGGTTGGCTAAGAGGAAACTCCAAAGAATAATCTGCAATTTGTTTCAGAAATTGAAATACCTAGCCGCAAAAACCAAGTCCATTTTAGGTGATCGTCTCTTGGAAGTTTAAATACGGAACGAGATCCATAGCAAGAGAATTCTCTCTAGTTTGGTTGTTGTTGTTAATTCATTTAGGGGCTTTGCAACGTCGTGATCATTTATCCCCGTGTTTTTGTGTGTAAATATTTCTATGATTTTTGTGATAACCTGTGTTATTGTGGTGTCTGTAGTACAGTATGTATGTATGTATGTATGTATGTATGTATGTATGTATGTATGTATCTATAATTGAGGCTAGTATTGGAATGGAGGCGGCCATCATCTTGAGTTAGGAACCATCCCGGCATTTGCCTGGAGTAGAAATGAGAAACCAGAGTGGCTGAGGTGGGAATCAGACTCACCTCCTCTCAGTTTTCCCTCACGAGGCTGAGTGTACCCCGTTCCAGCCCTCAGACCAGAATTAATTTCTTTGACAGAGCTGGGAGTCTAATCTGGACCTTCGGGGTTCTAATCTTGGTGTGAAGGAAGGAAAGAATCGTGGAGAATATGGAAGACGCATACAGTCTACTGTGTTTGGTATGGGCATATTAATAGAAGGAAAGATGCCAGTGGCTATGTGGTGATAAGTCAATGCATTCAAAAGCCCCTGAACCTACAATTCTCAACCAGGAGGGCTGAGTTCGATTCCTGATTAATGTATGTGAGATTTTCGAAATGTAAAGCCACGTCGTAGTGGTCGGATTCCACGTAAAGAGGAGGTCGCGTTGCTTCGCCGGACTTGTCGCCAATCGAGTTCGTGCGGAACATCATGGGTTGACAAGTGACTCGTGCTACTCGTCCACCCACGACTCTCACAGAACTGTGTGAACAGGTCGAGCAGGCGTGGAATAACGTATCCCAAGACAGTATTCATCATCTGTATGATCGACTCGATGCAAGAGTCAGTGTTTGCATTGCCGCCCGTGGAGGCTACACCTCGTACTAATATGGGTGTTTCAGCATGGGTCGATACCTGGTATCTCCGAACCACTTGACCTATTGATCTGTATATTTAATCATTTCATGTACTCCATATGCACTGTTGCCGCAATAAATCTGGAGTGAATTGGTGACCTCTAAAAGGGTGACCTAATATTTTTTCCGGCAGTGTATATGCAATGTATTTCAATACAAGAGTGCATGCAAAATGAAGATAATATATAAGCATGTGTTGTTAAATTGCTCGCTTCGCTCGTTTTATAAACATGCTCATTACTGCCATTATAGGCTCGTAGAATAATGTACTATTATGAAATACTTGCACTCCCATAAACAAATGCTAATTTGGTTAAAAAAAACCTCATAAGGATATTCCTATCAATTTAACAATATATGAAATTAAACTGCTTTTCAGTCGGTCAACACGATTGTGCCCAAATTGTAATGGGTGTTATTCCCTAAACCTGGAATAGAATACATCAGATTAATAAACTTGTGTATTAATTAATCTGATATAATTTTGTTCAGGTTTAGGGAATAACGCCCAGTTCAATTTGGATACAGTCGTGTAGACAAACAGAAAGGCATTTAAAAATCATTTGCTAAGGGTAATACTGAAAAATAGTTTTCAACACGATAACGTTAACAATATAGTCTACTGTACTAGGTATATTAATACCGGTACCTAATATCCCTGCACTCACTTTTACTGAGCACCATTATATAATAATAATAATTATTATGATTACTACTATTATTATTATTATTACTATCATCTTCAAAGTTTCGACACGTATCCAACCCAAGCCCCATTCGTATGTCTCGTGATATTGCTTCAATTATTCTCAGCAAGTTTTCCAGATTGCCTGTGTTTCGGTATATATTTTGTTGTTGTTGATTCATTTGGGGTGCTTTGCGACATCGAGATCATGCTTCCCCGTGTACTTGGGTGTGTGTAGAATTTATCTGGTAACCTGTGTTATCGTAGTATCTGTATCAGTGTGTGTGTGTGTGTGTGTGTGTGTGTGTGTGTGTATTTTTATTTGAGGCTAAGATTGGGAAATATGCAGCCATATGCATAAGATAGGAACAATCCTGGCATTTGCCTGAAACAGAATTGGGAAACCACGAAAACTACTTCTGAGATGGCTGAGGTGAAAATTAATTCCCCCGGTCTTTTCAGTTTTGCCTGATGAAGCTAAGTGAACCCTGTTCTAACCCTCAGGCTAAGGTGTTGTTTTTATTTTGGCAGATTCGGGAATCGAATCCCGTTCCAACCCTCAGACTAAAATTACATTTCTTGGCAAAGTCGGGACTTGAGCTCGAACCTCCGGGTTGGCATCAAAGCATGCTAGCCACTACGACACGAGGTGGTCAAGTAGCAGTAATCATTTTCATTATCGTCCTTGTCATTAGAGATAGATAATCTCGATGTTTTGCCCCTTACATAACACACCTCATGCACTTTGCCGAGTGTGGAGACGTGTTTTGTGAGGGGGAAAATGAAGTTTAGAGGGGCGCTATCTGTCTTACTCACTTTCTTTCCTTTCTCCAGGCATAATGCATGTCCCAACGTTTGCTAGTACGGAATAAATGAGTGACAAGTCGCAATTACTTGGCAAACCTGCCCCTTTTGGTGTGTAATTAAGTTGAGAAAGTCGACAGAGTATTAGAATAATGTGCAAACCCTTTATCACTATAACAGGTGGTCATTAAGAGTAGAGGTATAATTGAGCGGTATTAATACTATTGCTTATTCTACTTCCTGATCATTATTTTTAGTCATTTGTTAACAGAATGTAAATATGCTGTACAGTCACTCGAAGAAAGGATGACCACGCTTCTAGTAAATGCACAGTTTTTCTTTCTTTCTTTCTTTCTTTCTTTCTTTCTTTCTTTCTTTCTTTCTTTCTTTCTTAAGTTAGTTATGTACGTTATTTATTTAAATGGTTTATTTATGCATTTATTTATTTATAGCTTATATTTATTTATTTAGTTATTTAAATTATTTATTTATTTATGCATTTATGTATTTATTTAACGTGTCAAGAAGAAAAAGCTCAAAATAATGCGTAGAAATAAACTCGTATGGATACTTATAATATAATCCCTGATGTCTGCCTCGTAAGGTAGTGACTAGCATTCGTGGCTGTCTCCGCAGAGACCTGGGTTCGATTCCCGGCTCTGCAATGCCATTTATTTCCTGTTCTGAAGGCTGGAACAGGTTACACTCAGCCTTGTGTGGCAGAACTGAGGAGAGGTGCGATCGATTCCAACTTCAACCTTCCTATAGAAGTGGTTTTCTGTGGTTTCCGCGCTTTGACTCCAGACAAATTCCGGGATGGGGCGTATGCTAAAGCCACGGTCACCTCCTTCCCAATATCCTAGTTTTAATTACAAATTTTAATCCTAGAAGTAGTGTTACTCGAATGATAGAAAAATTAAGGTGGGAATTTCTGGAAGATAGAAGGATGAAATCCAGACTATACGCTATGTTTAACACTTAACTAATCGGCCAGAATGGGGAGATCCTAGGCAAACGTCTAGGAAATCCCACCTACCTGAACAGGGCAGACCATCCACATAAAGTTAAAGGCTGACCGCAGCATACGAATTGTGGGAAATATTATTTCATTACTCGTGGTATTGATAATTGGAACTCATTATCTGCCACAGTCTTACAGCCTTTCGCCAAACATATTGGTGTTGTTAATAGAAGACTGTTTTTTTTAATACTCCGATGTATTGTAATTACAGTACTTTAGTTTCCAAATTGCGACTTGTGTTCATTAAGTGTGTTTTTATGTTATTGTTGGTAATTTTCTGTAAGTGTACAAATTGCCACCAGGAAATTACCCCCATTTGCAATAGTACATTATGCAACGAGCCTATAATGGCAATAATTAAGACACGAGTATGTTTATAAAACGAGCGAAGCGACTTTTATGATTTTCATACGAGTTTCTTAATTACCATTATAGGCGAGTTGAATACGACTGTTTATGTTTGACGATAATAATTTTATTATATGTTCTGACATAAATATTCATAAATATCTGTCGAGTTTCTGTCGGTTTAATTCTTCTTGGGAATTGTGTGGGCTCAGCATTTGATCTCTACCCAATAACGAATCCCAAAGCTTTGAAACATTGTTTATCCTGAAGTAGCACCAACAGATAGCGCACAGGTACTATGTTGGATCATTTTGTTATTTTGGTCAAATAACACAAAATAAACTGTTACAAACGCTTTAAAATTAAAATGTATCGTATTATCAACTAGTTATTCTTCAAATTCGATGCGTATAGAATGCCAACGGAAGGCAAATCAATTGAGTACCAATTAGAACAGTTATGACATCTGGCGGAACATTTTCTCATAAGAAATCCATTTACTGAACAGAGAGCTGGATTATAATTTCCGTGGAACTAATCTCAAACGCCTGCTTCCTCCATGACGTTGTGGTGTGTTTATGACAACAACAGCATTCACTAAAATTGTCGGCGAAATCTTACGAATGTGTAGAAATTGGAGTTGCGGATATTAAGGTACAGTGCTATTTCTTTTGCAATATTGCCCAGTTTGTTTATGCATTGTAACTACAATGGTAGATCCAATATAGGCTACATTGCCAACTTTAAAATCATGTAATGCATATCCGACATGTTGAATTTTGAGTGCATGTGAGAAGCTATAATTACCTAATTGGTCAATGAATCAAAATATTGAGCTCTGATTGGTTGTCAAAACTGTGTTATAATGAAAAGTAGTACTTTAATGGTCCTCATTATGATACAGCTTTCTGACATAATATTTACATATCGACATCGTCGAACATAAATAAAGTAAATGAATGAATACACTCAGTAGTACAGCCATCACCATGACACAGCACAGGTTATCAGATAGATTCAGCACACACCCAAGTGCATGGGGCTACATGACCTCGATGTCGCAAATGTACTAAATGAATGAAGAACGACGTAATAACTCCTTTACTTGAAGGTCGTCGTTGGCATAATATTTGGAAATGCTCATTCGTATGTAAACGTTAGTTTTCTTTAATATTTTGAGTTATAGTTTAGTTTAACCTTTCCTTATCTACGAACAGGTACGGGATCGGACCGTATTGGTATGTAATGTAAACAATACACATTTAATATTGTGATGTTATCATAAAGGCTGTTACGCATGCGTGTCGTACACAGGCCAATGGGTGCTCAGCATGCGATCTCCCTCCCCCCTTATACTACTGACATTGATATAGGAGTGCACACAGTCCAGGACGGACGAAATCGATACTGTCACCGGGAAACTGGAAGCAACTCGAGAATGAGGAACAATCAATCAGCTTTGAATTCTTGGAGATTTCTATCTTATCTAAATGCTTCAGGAGGAAGAAGTGGAGATTAGGAATACAGGCGACAGGGCTGAAAATAACATGACTTCAGTAGTTTTCAAATGGAAAGGTGTTTCGATCACCGCCAATGACACGCAAGTACCAATGCAAGGCAGTAGTGACAACTCAAGTTTAATGAAATTACCCATCTGTAGTGAAATTTTTCTAGATTCCAGTTTTATCAATAGATTATTTTGTCGTTAACGAGAGTTTGTTTAGCCCCTAATTCCTTATTCAAAACAATACTATATTTGAAAAACATAGCCAAATTTTCACAATAGGTCACTAGATCTAGCAACAAGTCACTGAATTTGCAACACAAGTGCACGGTTTCCAATCGGCTCACTCCCTCAAACCCATAGGATAGTCGAGTATCGTCGAACATTGTGTGTATGGCTACCACCTATAAATATGTTTCTATTGATTTGGGATCGATGAAATGAACTTTTATACGTTGCAGATGGTTTTCACGGTCGCATTCTCTTCCTGAGACCAGCCGCGTCTGAGGAATTAATGATAGATGATGTGAATGACACCGGACAAGTAGTTTGAAGCCGATTAGAAGATACCGACGGCATTTTCTTGGACCAAAAAATGGGAAAAACTATTTCAAAGATGGTCGAGAGTGGGGTTCTAACCCACATGTCTTCCCAGTTTGTAGATAGCCTAGACATGCGCCTTAATGTGTAAGTTACCGTGGCTGGCCGCAGTACTGTCAAATGTTGTTTTTATTTAATTGGCATTAAAGGCGTTTGGCCTCATAAGTCATACAGCCAGCCTAATACAAATATGGTTCAAGATTCAAGGGCCTACAAAAGACAGAGAAGAGCTGCAAAGATGAATACAGTGAAACCTCTCTATTGCGGACACTAATCGGACAAAACAATTTGCCCGTATCTGGGAGGTGTCCTTAAATGGGAGGGGCCACATTTTATAAACGAAATTGGGTCTAGACAGAAATAAAAATACAATATGTAGGCTACATTACAAAAGCAAAGCAAAGCCAACTCCGTACAGGACATGGATGCACTGGGAGTAGTGGAAGGTAGAGGCTTCCACTCTTTGCGACATCGGCACTAGATGGAATGGAGTTGTCAAACACCACGCCCGGCAGTCTTTGCTCCCAGGAATTACCCTGGTACTCATTTCTGGTGTACGCTAAGTGAACCCCAGGGCTAGTGGTATTTTTTCTTTCTAAAATCCACTACCGGGGTGGGGATCGAACCCACTCCCTTTCAGTTAGAAGCTCAGCGCCTCTACCAACTGCACAAAACTGTATTATAGTCAGGTTATACACATCTCCAATTACTGTAAATAAAAGCAGTAATGCAGTGCAGTACAGTACTTACAATTTTTTTATGTTTTCTTTTAAAAAATCAGGCAGGTTGATTTGTCGAGTGAACTTCGCATGAGTAAATCCCTGTTTAAGGAGGTGTAAACAGTAACAGCCAGCCAACCCTTATCAATTGCTCTTGCAGCCTACTGACCTGTGAGGTAAACTACTGTATGCAGTTTTAGCCCATTCTTCTTAAAAATATGTACGGGAGTAAATTACAGTCTTCAAAGTAGAGATTTTCTCTTTTTACAAATTTTACGTTTGGAACCCGAATGATTTTGTTCGAATGACGGAGGTTAAAGAACTATCCGTATCCGTAACTAAGAGTGTGCTTAAATGAGAGTTCATTTTATTAGCAGTTAGATATAATTTAATTTGGGACATAAAATTCTGTCCCTACCTAGGGAGTGTCCGCATCAGAGAAGTGTCCGTAAAGAGAGGTTTCACTGTATATAAATAACTTACATAGGCCTAAAGAGAAAAAAAATCGTCGGAAAGTGAGTCTGATTGGTTTAATTGAGAGTCATTGTTCAGAAACACTTGCGGCTGAGAACGTAAAAACTAAGACACACACACGCTCACGAGTGTGATTGCGGACGTCGTCAAAAACCGGGCGAGGGCACGCCATAAGCGTCTGTTCGCGTTCTGAAGGAGGCTATGAAGCCTACACTGGTCTGCCAAATTATTATACTTAGAATGAAAATAAAAGATTTGGTAACTCTATAGCCCAAAGATGAATATTTCTGGTAAATGTTAATGCATTTTCGTTATTTTAATTGTATTTTACATATTTTATTACCATATTCTACCGGAAAAAATACTAAAAAAAGGGTATCATTACAAGCAAGACCATGCTTCAAAGAAGACTTAAAGAGATTAGAAGAAGCCCATATTTGGAGGAACAGGCGAGAAAATGCATTACTAGTATGCAAAATAGGGATCTGCACTGATTGCAGCTAAGGGTGGCTTCACATAATACTAATAGAAATTTGATCAATACGAAGGTAATTGTAACTATGAAACTGTTCTTTTCGGAAGAATATTGTAAATAAAATATGTGAAATACCAATACAACAAGGAAAATGCACTAACTTCGTATATTAGAATGTTATTTTTATGTCCAAAAAGTTACAAAATCCTTTATTATCATTCTGAGTGTAATAATTTGGCAGACTACTGTATGTTCGTGAGAAAGGGGACACGTAAGGAGAACTTTGTACAAAGTGTATATTTCAGGTTGATATTTACTACTGTCAAACATAATGTGGTTAAGTTTGACGATGTCCTCTGGATGTGCATCACAATGCGGGTCATTGAGAACACGAATTCCGGCAAGATTGCTCGGATAACATCCATGGCCTAACCACATACGGATTATAGAGGAGATGTATGTCGTGGAACCATCTGTCAAATGTTATACGTCATAATATATTTTATAATATTGTCACTGTAGTCAGAGTACAATCGAACTCTTACACGTGTATCAAGTGGGACGACAAATAATGACGTATTGTATAAATGTGAGATATGGACCTTGTAGAAAAGGAAGGTTTCTGGAACCTCTGGGGTGACAGTCAAGAATGCTTGCCGCTACACCACAAGATGGTCTCAGAGAACATCGTGTCGGTGTAATTTACTCCACTATTAGCAATTTAGAGCCCCTGAAATGAATTAACAACAACTTATACTGAACATTTCATACACGTCAAAATCCTAAAAGCACTTGATTAACAGCTATCAGACAAATTGAACAAATACAAATTGAAAAGAAAGAAAAGAAAGAAAGAAAGAAAGAAAGGTTGGTTGGTTCCTCAGTTTAGGGGCTGCAACGACGCGTTCATGTAGCCCCGTGTACTTTGGGTGTGTGTAGAATCAGTCTGATAACTGATGTTAATTGTGATGACTGTATTAGTGTGTGTTTTCTGTAATTCAGGTAAGAACTGCAGACGATCAATTTCAAGTAGCTACTACTTTTTCTACCAAATGCTACCGTCAACGGGACCTAGCTGCGAACTTGGCTACAAGATGTAACCGGCACCTGGAGGCGAACGTTGGAACTAATGGAGCGTTAATCAAATCTAACCTACACATGTAGCTTCACACAATTGTAGTTAGTGGAAGGTTCTTTTACATGCCATAAACCTATTACATGGGACCGCCGGCTTTACTTCCCCTCCGAGGGAAGGCATACCAAGGGATTTTTAACACTCTTAAAAAATCCGACGACTTTGGCCGGGATTGAACCCGTGATCTTGGGCATAGACGCTCAGCATGCTACCAACTACGCCACCGAAGCCGCCAAAGGAAAGAAAGAAAGAAAGAAAGAAAGAAAGAAAGAAAGAACGCACTCTCAGCACAAGTGTGAGCCTCCCATTTCAGCTCCTTACTCTAATAACATTTCTACTATTTAAAAGGACTTAAATCCATATGATGATAATGATTATTAGTATTATTATTATTATTGTGGGAGCCGAATGAGGATCAAGACGGCCGAGTATGGGATCTAGGGGGCGCAGGAGTAAGCTCAGCGCCATTGTCTGAGAATAAAAAGATGAGAAGCAATATTCCGAGTTCCGATGAGCCGCGAAACGCATTCCCTTAATTCTATATATTGTATTCTAATAAGTTTCTTTGTTTAAATAAATAATTCAGTCCTATATTCGATACTTGTGATTGTCATGATCTGGAAACCGTTTCCCACAAACGGGGGCTCGTCTGGGATGAACTGAAACAACGAGTTACGACGCAATCCACGATACGAAGTACGACGCAAAATACGGCGCTTTTTCGACGAAGTAGACGACTAATCATATTTGTTGCTGTTGCCTACGACGCTGACGACGAGACGACGTGCAGTTTTGTGAGCCCACGACGTGCGAATCTACGACGAGGATTCATAGGCTAACAAAATTTGTTGTTAAGTTTCAGTAACAATTAGTGGTGCCGTGACGACGACGAGGGTCGGAATCTAAACGACGATTGTGGATGTGGTAAGAGAATAGCGACTCGTCAGAGAGAAACGACGGGAAGCGGTATTCAACGATATCAACTACAAATATCACCGGTTTGGTGAATGAGGTTAAACAGGTTTGATAGCGAGGTTATGAGGAAGCGATATTGACGGAAAACTACTTGACAGACGTGAGTAAACAAATAAGATGACTACACTCGGTGCAATAGAGAAAATAAATAAGAACATAAGTGATGCTCCGGTCAAAGCAATCAAAGTTTTACATAACCTCATTTTCGAGCATACATCAGACGACAGGAAGAATCGAAAGCGACTGCGAGAGTTTCCTGGATTCGATTTTGACGAAAATTCCATTGAAGAGGAAGCTAAGAAGAAATGTATCGAAGAAACATTTTCCAAGGCTGATCTGTTGCGTGTTTCTGAGATTCTTAATACACCATTTGTTATTACTTGAGAAAATTGGACGAACTCGCAACTAATATAGACGATGATGACGAAGAAGACGAAGAAGACGAAGAGGAAGACCAGGACAGAAGGTATAGAGAACAACATAAGTTTTCATTGTCGTTCCGCGACGTAGAGGGCGCTATGAAACCATTTAACGGTAAGGATGGTTACCCAGTGAAGAAATGGATCGCAGATTTTGAGGAGACGTCAACCTTGATGGGATGGAGTGAGCTGCAAAAGTGTATTTTCGCTAAGAAATCACTCGATGGTTTAGCTAAGCTTTTTATTCAAGGTGAGAAAGGGCGGACGTCCTGGACTGCACTGAAGAAGCCCTTGGAAGAGGATTTTGACGTGGCGGCAAGCAGTGCATAAATCCACAAGTTGTTAACCCAGCGACGAAAAAAGCGCGACGAATCTCTACAGGAGTACTTTCTTGTGATGAAGGAAATCGCCAGTAGAGGTGATGTTGAGCAAGTTTCTCTGTGTCAGTACGTGATTGATGGGATCGAAGACGATTCAGGATCAAAACTTCTTCTCTATGGAGCAAACAATTCCAAGGATTTCAAGGAGAAAATGAGAAGTTATGAGATGGCGGTGAAGTCTTTGCCAAAGAAAAGCACAAAGTATAATAACAGTAATTTTCAAGGAAGTGCCAAGAGTGCCAACGAGAAGGATGGAAAGTGCTGGGGCAGTACAAAGAAGAAAGAGGTGAGTAGTGGAGATAGATGTTATAATTGCGGTGGATCTGGTCATAGTTCAAAGGAATGTGACCACAAGGATGAAGGCAAGAGATGTTTCAACTGCAACGAGTTTGGCCACATTTCATCCGAGTGCAAAATAGAGAGGAAGAACGATAAGAGTAATAATCAAGGTATCAATCTTATTGATGAAAAGAAAAGCTGCCTCAAGTTCAAAGAGGTTAGTTTGGGTCAGCAGAAACTTCAGGCACTTATCGACTGTGGCAGTCCTTATAACCTACTGCGACAAAACATCCATAAGACCATGGGTTCCCCAGGATTGAAGAGCACAGATCTTGTTTTGAAAAGATTCGGTAATGGTTTTGTTGCTCCTCAAGGTTACTTCACAACAGTCGTTGAGGTAGACGAGCTGGAGTTCCAAACCAACGTCTATGTTGTTTCTGATGATACTATGGAGTGGGACATGGTTATTGGTAACGATCAATTGGATCAGGGTGAGTCATCCTGAGCAAGCAAGGAGTTACCATCAAGAACTAGAGGTCCCAATGTTGTTGATCAGGGTAGCCGACGAACAGGAGTTGGATATCGAGAACTGCGTTGATGAGGAGAAAATGGAACAGATCCAGGATTTGGTAGCGAGATATGTACCAAAGAAGACGAAATCTACTGATGTCAAGATGAAGATCACATTGAAAGAAGAAAACCCGATATTTAGCAGGCCCAGACGAATGACACCGTTTGAGAACGAGGTTGTCGATGAGCAAGTCGAGGCGTGGCTGGAGGAAGATATCATAGAACCGAGTCAATCTGAATATACATGCCCAGTGGTGGTAGTCAAAAAGAAAAATGGAAAAAAGCGACTTTGTACTGATTTTCGTCCAGTGAACTAAATCGTGGTTAGGGATCTATGTCCCATGCCAGTTAGAGAGGATCTTCTGGACAAGTTACAGGATGCTACGAAGTTCTGCACCTTGGATCTCAGGAACGGATTCTTTCACGTGGAAGTCGAAGGAGGAAGTCGACGATATTTGTCATTCGTAACGCGTTCTGGACAGTCCAGAACAAAAAAGTCCCATTTGGATTTACCAACTCACCTGCAGTCTTCCAACGCTTTATTAAAGCTGTGCTCTGGGAGTTAATCCGAGAAAACATAGTGTTTACCTATATGGATGACTTAATCATCCCCGCGAAGGATGACGACGAGGCACTCCTACGATTGAGACGAGTGTTGGAATTAGCTGTAGAGTACGGGCTGGAAATCAACTTCGAGAAGTGCCAGTTTCTGAAGAGGAGGGTACAGTTCCTTGGATACACTATTCATCGTGGACAGATTCAACCCGCCACTGAGAAGGTCCTTGCTGTACAAAACTTCCCGGAGCCAAATACGATCGCTGCGCTGCAGAGCTTTCTCGGATTGGCTGGCTATTTTAGAAAATGTATCCCAAATTTCTCGATTGTAGCCAAACCACTGAGCGATCTGTTGAGAGGTAAGCCTGAGTTCAAGTTTGGCGAGGAACAACGACGTGCATTTGTTGAGCTCAAACGTCTTCTCGCTTCAGAACCTGTGTTGAAGATATACAACCCGAAATACGAGACGGAGCTGCACACTGACGCCAGCAAAAGTGGGTATGGCGCTGTGTTGTTGCAAAAGTACCCAGAGGACAACAAACTACATCCAGTCTCATACATGAGTAAAAAGATGACGATACAGGAAAAAGAATACAGTAGTTACGAGCTCGAGATCTTAGCTGTGGTGAATGCATTAAAAACGTATAGGGTGTACTTGCTTGGAATTCCGTTCAAGATCGTGACTGACTGTATGGCATTCCAAAAGACAATGCACAAAAGGGACCTGGTCCCACGAGTAGGTAGATGGGCTATGGCCTTGGAGGAGTTTGACTATACCATCGAACACCGAACTCCAACCAGGATGAAACATGTCGATGCCCTGAGCCGATGTCCAGCAGTGATGTTTGGATTCCCTGATGGCCTTGCAGCGAGGATCAAAATCGCCCAGAGAAAAGACGAAGGATTGACAGCGATAAAAGCGACACTGGAGAATGGGCCTTACGAAAACTTCATAGTCAGAGATGGACTGCTGTTTAAATTTGTTGACGGGCGAGAGACGTTGGTGGTCCCGCGGGCAATGCACCATGAAATCATCAGAGCTGCACATGAGAAGGGACACTACGCTGTTAAAAGGACTGAAGAAGACTTGAAGCAGGAATATTATATTCCAGACTTGGCCAACAAGGTGAAACGAGTCATAGCCAACTGTGTGAAGTGTCTGGTGGTTAACAGGAAGGCAAGCAAGAAAGAAGGTTGGTTACATCCGATGTTCAAGGAGAGTGTGCCATTGCACACCTACCACATGGATCACATTGGACCACTTAAGTCTACACACAAGGGATATGAACACATCTTCTGTGTGATAGACGCCTTCACGAAGTTCACCTGGCTGTATCCTGTGAAAACTACCAAATCGGCCGAGACGATTGAAAAGACGGAGTTTCAGAGGACGAACTTTGGAAACCCAGTTCAAGTGATCACCGACAGGGGGCCATCGTTCACCTCCCATGAGTTCCAGGACTACTGTAAATCGCAGAGTATCAAGCACGTCTTGATCACAGCTGGACTGCCAAGAGCCAATGGTCAAATCGAGAGAGTCTACTCAACAGTGACCAAGATCATCGCTAAACTTAGCATTGACGATCCGACAAAATGGTACAAGGTTATACCATCCGTCCAACGAGCTATCAACTCTACGTTCCAGAGGAGCATCGGAATGTCACCTTTCGACCTGCTGACAGGAGTCAGAATGCACAACCAAAATGATCTACGTATAGTGCAACTCATCGAAGAGGAGCTGATCGATTCGTTCAACGAAAAACATGATCAGATGAGAGAAGAAGCAAAAAAAGCAGATAGAAAAGGGACAATCTGAAAATTGTGCTGAATTCAACCGACGACGTAAGGAGCCTAAGAAGTATCAGGTCGACGACCTGGTTGCCATCAAACGCACTCAGATCGGTCCACATCTGAACTAAAAACCAAAAGTCTAGGACCTTATCGAGTGACTCGAGTTAAACTCAACGACACATATGACGTCAGCAGAGAAGGAGTCCATGCTGGACCAAGAATCACGTCGTCCTATGCGGAGTTCATGAAGCCCTGGCCGGGCAGATCTTCTTCATCCGGGTCGGATGAGGATCAGGACGGCTGAATGTGGGAGCCGGATGAGGATCAAGACGGCTGAGTATGGGATCTAGGGAGCGCAGGAGTAAGCTCGGCGTCATTGTCTGAGAATAAAAAGAAGAGAAGCAATATTCCGAGTTCCGATGAGCCGCGAAACACATTCCCTTAATTCTATATATTGTATTCTAATAAGTTGCTTTGTTTAAATAAATAATTCAGTCCTATATTCGATACTTGTGAGTGTCATGATCTGGAAACCGTTTCCCACATTATTATTATTATTATTATTATACTGTCTATATAATTCGTTGAGGCCATCTAGGACCACGTTAAGTCTTGCTACACTTGGCAATAATCTTCGCTTTCCTCTGAGCCCAGAATTCCCTCATTCTCTGTGAGTGGGCCATCTTGCGCTCCGCTGTCCAGGTGGTACCTTGTCTTCTTTTCGGTCTCGGTGTCTCATCTCGGGTTAGCCCATTAGTCAGTATCTCTTTGCGGAAGAGGTCTCTATTGAAGGCGTCGTCGGGTTTTAGATGCAGCATTTTGAGGTCGTCTCTGGTATTTACAAACCAGGGCATTGTGGTTTTGGGTTTGGAATAAAAAAAATAAAAAATCTGTTTAATCAGCCTGTATTCTTCTTCTTCTTCTTTGAGACCACAAAGGATCACTTTACCCAACCATTAGTTCGTCGACCTGTAGGAACTGTACGAGCCTTGTGGTCCTCCCAGTACTTCTTCATGCGTATTGATCGTCTTGCCCGTTCTTCGGCGGAAAATATTCTTGTAGGAATTTTCTTCTTTGTGAGTGGAAAATGAAACGTCATAATTTTAAGTGCTGTAGTTAAACTTTTCTTATTTGCAGCATCTTCTGTTGTTAGGCCAATTTCTTTTAAGTCCTCTCTGATTTCTTTTAACCATCGGCATCCAGTTGTTGTGTTTTTTGAAGCAAGATTGTACTGCACTAGTTGTTTTAGAAGACGTGAATCTGGCATTCTCATGATGTGCCCAAAGAATCCTAGTCTTTTTTTTCGCATGGTGTCAGTAATGGGTTCTAGGTTGTTATAGACCATATTGTTAGGTATTATTCGCCATTGCCCATCTTTTTTATATCCTTTATTGATACAAGTTCTTCCAATTCGCCTTTCGATCTTCTGTAATCTGTCGGTTTTAGAATGTTCATTTAGATGGAATAATGTTTCTGCTGCATATGTGGCTTCCGGTTTTATGACTGTATTGTAATGTTTAATTTTTGCATTAATTGATAAGCATTTCTTTTTGTAAGTTTCCCATGTTAATTTTTGTGCCCTAGATAACTTGTTGGTTCTTCTTCTTCTTCTTCTTCTTATTATTATTATTATTATTATTATTATTATTATTATTATTATTGACAACAAAAACTGCCCTCACATCTAATGACAAGAGGGGATGTTACAACAATCTGTGAGCAGTAGCAAGACAAAACTTAAATTTGTTTAATTGTCTCGTTTTTTTTAGCGTATGGCTTTTATTGCCGGGAGTGTCAGAGGACATGTTCGGCTCGCCAGTTTTTTTTAGCTGCTTCGAGACGGACACCCAATGGGTGAGCTACAAGTACCGTTGGGGAGGGAAGGAGGGAAGTTGGAATGTAAGGACGAGGAGTTGGAAGGTAGCGGCTGTGGCCTATAGTTAGGGACCAACCCCGGCATTTGCCGGGGAAACCACAGAAGACCATCTTCAAGGTTGCCGGCGGGGGGATTCGAACCTCCTCGCCTCCCGGATGTGAGCGACTGCCATCAGTCATGCCGTAACCACCACGGCTAACTCACCCGGTAATTGTCTCGTGTTAACCAGGGAACCAAAATGGCCGTCGAGTATTCCCACTTGTTTATGAGGCCTTAGAGTGTGCTTGTCTGTCTGCTAATGAATGTAATGAGTCACTCCACCAGGCAGGCTGGCGGACCGGAATAAGAATGCAACTTCCTATGTAACGAGCGGTCAGTAAACTTTAGTGGACAGTAGCAGATGACTTTTCAATTAGAAACGCTTGATTCTTGATCAAGATGTTCTTTTTGTTAGAGTTTCGTTGCATTTTGTTTAATACACTTTCTCTAGCGACCCCAATTATCCATTTCCTTGAACGTTCGGTATTTGGAGACTTGAATGAAGCGTGAATAAAACGCTTTTTATTCTCTTCAATTGACAGTTAATCCCTACTTGAGTTCCGCCTTGCCACCTTAGGGGTTTCAGACAGAGTCTCGCTGGGAACATTCAAGACAGATATTGTTATAATTAGGGCTCGGATTTTTAGGTAAATAAATATTTTTTTGTGTAAATACATATTTTAAACTTTTTGTCTATAAATACATAAATTCCTACTTTTCACTTTTTAGCACATAAAAATATATAATATTTACATCTTTCAAAACCAATATGCTAGAACTTTCAGTTAATTGGATTCTTGTTCTGTGTTACCGGTACTTCAACGGGCAAGAACCTGTGAGCTATCTCATCATCATGCATAGCGTATGTCAGTTTGCAGCTGTGTTTTTCTTTTCTTATCGCCCCGTCCCACTCACTGTGAAAGCCGGGAATTTCCTTGTCCATAACCATATTGTACCACGTGGTAGACCTTCGCCCCAGCTACCTGGAACCAGTGTCACTCACATGCAGTTCATTTCTGGCACTGAGAAGGGTAAAGCAGTTCTACGATTCTTAAAGTCAAAGCAACTAGCCTACAAGTTATCGTCTGCAGCAGTACGTTGCAGAATTTAAGGATAATTTTACTCCTGATGGGGGCGTTCTGTTCTGCCAACCATGTGGTAAAGCAATCAAGGCTGAACAGTGATCTCAAGTTTCACCACACCTCAAGGGCAAGAAACATATTGCCACAGTTTCGCGCTTTCAGAACAAGTGTTTCGCGATAATCGTCTTTCATTTGTGATGGACAACCTGAAGATGTATCTCATTGTGTTGTAATGCTTCAGCAGTCGGTGAGGCATACATAAATTGCATTCGTGAGTACTGCATATTGTTTATATTGTCATTAATAAACTAAATTATAATTAAATATTTTTACCTTTTTGTCACATATTTAAGGTGAAGCCTCCGTGGCTTAGGCGGCAGCACGCTGGCCTCTCACCGCTGGGTCCGTGGTTCAAATCCCGGTCACTCCATGTGAGATCTGTGCTGGACAAAACGGAGGCAGACAGGTTTTTCTCCGGGTACTCCGGTTTTCCCTGTCAAAATTTCATTCCAGCAACATTCTCCACTATCATTTCATTTCATCTGCCATTCATTTAATCATTGCCCCAGAGGAGTGCGTCAGGCCTCGGCTGACGGCACAGTTCATATCCTCGCCGCTAGATGGGGGCTTCATTCATTCCATTCCTAACCCAGTCGGAGACTGGAAGCAGGCTGTGGATTTTCATTTTTTCACATATTTAAGGCATGTTTAATACATAAAAAATAAATATTTTCCCGATTTTTAGCACTAAAAATTCGAGCCCTAGTTATAATATTGAAGATGGAAAGTTCAATTGTAAACAATGTATACAGGGTGATTTTTTCCACCGTGTACAAACTCTAGGGATTGATCGAGGAGAGGATACGGAACAGAAAATATATAATTAACGTATGTCCGGAAATGCATGGTCTGTTTGTTAGGGACCATTCTTTGTTACAGACACGGTGGTATAAAACGCGCTGCACCATGCAGCCACATTTACACTATGTGTTGAAAATGGTTTCCATGTGCCTCCACGCATGTGTGTAAGCGCCGTAGCATGTTCTAACAGGTTCACAGCGGCCAGGCTGCATCCGAACAGTGTCAAAGGCAGCATGAATAATCTGCTCCAGTGTCTCCACATCTGGAATGGGCTCTGCAAACACGATACTTTTGAGATGGCCCAATAACCAGAAATCGCACGGGTTGAGATCTGATGAAAGAGCAGTCCACGCAACTGGACCTCCTCGTCCGATCCATCGACTAGGGAAGACACAATTGAGATACGCCCGGACGTTAACGGTGAAGTGGGCTGGAGCACCATCATGTAGCAGCCACATAACCCTGCAAATCATCAATGGTACGTCTTCCACCAGGGGAGGCAAAGTCACCCGCAAGAAACGCCGTTAGTTGCGGCCTGTTAGGCAACGTGGAAGGAAGACTGGTCCTTAGCATGGACACCATGCATTTCCGGACATACGTTCATAAGATCATTCTTGTTCCGTATCCTCTACGCGATCAATCCCTAGAGTTTGTACACGGTGGAAGAAATCACCCTGTATTTTACCTGTTTTAGCTGACCGTAATGGTAATTAAACATCTGAGCTTATTGGATTTCTTTATTGAATGGATATTACAACTTGTCAGTCGGTTGTAGGCCTAATATCAATTATGAATACGGCAACACTGAACACGTTGCTTCAAAGCTATCTAAATTCTTTATTCATGCCCATAAACAAAATGGCAGTTAACGATACACATACACATAAAAATACTAACAATAAACGCAACACTTTAGAAGTTAGTTAGGTAGTTATTGTTGTTTTAAGGGTAAGAACAGCGAGGTCATCAGCTCCAACACTTAATAAGTGTCACAGACTAACGAATAGAATATACTTGTTTAAAATATCCAACTCGTTACTAAGTTTTTTAATTTGAAACTTCTGTAACTTATACTGTATGAATAAGTGGTACCGTATATACATATCCACTGAACCTAAACAAAGCCTAAGTCAGCAGAATCTGATGAGGTTTGCGTGTTGAACGTAACTAGTCATCTAATTTAACCCCCCATTTTGTGAGAAGTGCTAGCTATACCCGGCATGCGTTACAATGCCAATCAAAGACAGATAGATAGAAAGAAAGGAATATATTAATAATGTTATTGGTTTTACGTCCCTTTTAACAACTGTGGCGTAACATCTAGGTCATTTTCTCATTATGATAAAAATAGGCTAATGAAAAAGGAAATGATTACTAAACGAACATGGTAAAATTTTAAAACTGGTATAGGTAATTCAGATTTCTACCTTCGATATCTTCCTAGTCTCAACGTTATTTGCTGGCTTAGAACGATACTCGTTGCATCTAGAGAATGAGCTGTTGGCGTACTGGTCGGGTCCCAGCTCCGTGAATTTGAGAGGAATGTGGATCGCATGGATGACGATATAGCCTATGATGACAGATGTGTGGGGTTCCCGGACCTTGTGTAGTAACAGACCAAATATATTGATCGGTGACTCACTCATTCGCAACACCACACTGGTTTAGGCAACGGCCTTGTGTTAGCAGTATTGGAATAGACAGACATACCAGATAACTCGGCGGACTGGTGACAGACCCTTCACTTGTCGCCTGCCCCTTCCTCTGACCATGCAAGTTGACGGAGCTTGGACTCGGCAGTTGTGACACCAAATATTTATATTTAGAAATGCACATGCTGGTTGAATTATGTAGATGTAACTGGTAAAATATTGAATGCCTGAAATATTGAGATACAGTACTCCCAAATCAATACAGCGAGGTAATCTGGGCCCGGTTAGAGGCATACTTATTAAGTAACGAATGAAGCAAATTATGTCACACACGAACTGAAATGTCGCTGTGAATGATTCGATTCAATTCTGTCAAGCATTCCCACTCATACAAAGAATACACATGCACTGACGCAAAAATGTATGAAATACACTCAATTGTTGAAGAGACTCAACAAAATCAATTTACTAGTATGAGCTTTCATCACCTCAATCACTCCACACATCTATTCATTCATGCATTCATTCATTCATTCATTCATTCATTCATCCATTTGGAGATTCCTTCATTCATTCAGCGAAACAATCACTCATACAGAAATTTACTTACACAATGTATCATTTACGAACGACCTGAAGTTCCGAAGAGGCAAACTCTTGGCATCCTCGAGCAGTGTGTTCCATTACCGCGCAAAGCGGTCGTAGAAACCTACCAGGTAGGCATTGCTACAAGGGAAGAGCGGAACGAGAGTTACACCTCGTCCTCTTTGAACTGAGCTATATACCAATGACAGCCGGCAAAAGCGGCCAATTCCAACGGAACCTGTGAGGGCTTTTTTGTATGGAAGTATCTTGCCTCTATAGATGGAAATTTTGACAAAGGGGAAGGTGAACGACGAGCTATTAGCCTCTCTGAGCGGATGAACGTTTCAAAATTCGCAATCGTTGTAATACACTAGACATTATGAAAAATTTGGTGAGTGCTTAATACAGCGCAAGGAATCCAAGTGTACGAGATGGTGATAGAATGCGGCCCGAATCGTACGGAAGGAAAAGATGACTAGTTTTCAATGTACATTCAGCTAATCTCTAAATCATTCTTTTAAGACCTTGAAAGAATAGTTTTAAGTTTCCGAGAAACACGGAAAAATCGAAAGTATAGGGGCTCTCCACGGCTCTGTAGTAGTGTGTTTGTGAGAGTTCTGTGACCACCTCCACCTCCCCACCTCACAAGATGGCGGCAGCCCGATAACTCCCGAACCCGTGGTCGGATTTTGACGAATGAGGTGTCATTGAACTCGGGCTAACACCCCCTTTCCAATGGACGCATATTTCAACCCCAAAAATAAAACCTACCCTACTAGGGGGTGAAATTGTAATTTTTTAGAGAATCTCTGTTACCAATTGCAACATGTGAGAGTTTGAATGCCGATATGGATTTAAACGTTGTTCCACATAAAGTGCATATGTTCGGTGGAAAGCCACTATGAATTAGCATGCCCACTCATGGCTTTTGTAAGAGGGTGGGGGAGCGGATCCCTATGGATGGGTTATTGTTGACGAGTCATTGTTGGCGGGGTCATTGTTGTCGAGTCCTTGTGGACGAGTCCTTGTTGACAAGTCCTTGTTGACAGGTCCTTGTGGACGAGTCTGTGTGGACGAGTCCTTGTCCCTTTGGACTGATCCCTTTGGACGGGTCCCTTTGGCCTGGTTCCTACGGACTAGCCCATGAATTTATTTAAATTATGTCAAAGGGCCTAACTACATTTGTGTGTGTTGAGTTGACGTTGTTCACTAATCCCCCACTACTATAATGTAATAACGATATGAAAGGAAAGTGATGAAATACATGTGAACACGTGTGAGATGTCATTATTAGCATTCTCCTTGTGAAACAAGTCACATCCTGTTTTGATTCATACGTGAGAAAATGCGAGTTCATTTGTAATATGATCTAACACACAGGTGTTCACATGTGCACGTGCACGATAAGAGCTAACAAGTCACAACCTGTTTTGGCAGTGGTGGGAATAAGGCTAGAGACATGTACGAGTAGTCAAATTACTCCGGCAGACAACCCCTTTCCTATGGATAGCTTATTTCCACTCAAAAATAAAATCTACCCCTACTAGGGGGTGAAATAATAATTTTTAGGTAAAAGTCGCTTTCCATGTGCAACATGTGGGAGTTTGTATACCAATATGAAATTAAACTCGTTCCACATAAAGTGCATGCATACAACTGAATGCCGCTATGATTTATCATTTTTGTTTTTTGTTTTACGAATGCGCAATTGGGGTTTTTGTAAGAGGGCGGGCTTTTTGAATAATGATTTATAGATACGTTTTTTTTACAAATTAACCAAAGATCCAAAAACTAATAGGTTATCGGCTTTTTAATATCTTATGAACTAAGAAAGCTAGGAACTTGTATGAGGGGTCGTTGGACTTGTGGTGACGCCCTGTTTTTGAATGTATTATTCATTTTTTGTCAAAAGGGCCTAACTGCACTTTCGTTAATATCTCGCTAACTAATAATCACAGAGGGTCGAGTGAGGTGTCATAGGACTTAAAATGGCCAACCCCTCCCCATGACCAATGAATTTACCACAAAAAAAACAGCAAGGTCATTAACCTAAGATTGTATCAACTAATAATCAGAGAGGGACAAGTGAGGTGTCACAAGACTCAGGATGGCCAACCCTTTTCCATGACCAACGAATTTACCCAAAATACCCAAAACAGCAAGGTCATTGACCTAATATTTTATAAACTTATCAGTAGAGAGGGTCAAGTGAGGTGTCATAGGACTACGAATGGTTAACCCTTTCCCATGACCAATGAATTTACCTCAAGAATTCAAAACAGCAAGGTCATTGACCTGAGATTTTATAAACTAATAATCGGATATCAACATGTGAGGTGTCATAGGACTTAGAATGGTCAACCATTTCCCATGGCTAATGAATTTACCCAAAAATACCCAATACATCAAGGTCATCGACCTGAGATTTTATAAACTTATAATCAGATATGGACATGTGAAATGTTTACAGTGAGTGATGAAACATAGCTAGGTAGTGAAAGAATTATTGTAGGCTACATGTATGGTGACTGACAAATCTTTCACCATTGGAACTTGTTTTCAGATCAAACTGCAGTACAGAGAGAGTATATGTTGTAGGTATGGGATAATAAATGACAAATGGTGTATACAAAATCTGATTAATCGATTCAAGAAATAAGAGTAGTCAATCTTTAATTGATTGGTTAAATAGGATAGCTAAAATCCAAAATGGTGACTACATTGAACTAAACTGAACCAAGCTGAATCAAATCCAACCAAACCGAACCAAACTTAATCAAAAACAAGCCAATGGTTTAAGTGTAAAACTTGTGGTTGAATGTGGGCATTGGTAATGTCAGAAAGGAAAGGGATAACGCTCTACCTATAGAGGGTAAGGTAAAGCTAGTGCATGATGCTAATGCACACACACACCCAAGTACATGAACCACACACAACCATCCTATGCAGTTATTATGGGTTGACTGTTAAAACTTGCTCAGTGGTTACTGGGACAAAATGGTCGCTACACACAACAAACTTTAAATACCTGAGGCTAATAATCTATACACACACTCACACACACTTGTTCTAAACTAAACTGTCTTGCTGGCAGAGCTCACACAGTAGGCAAATGACAGAAATGCTTGGCTAACAGAAATACAATCATTTTCGGTTGTCTAATGTTATCAGCTAAACATTACGTGCTATAGTGGTGAGCACATGTGCCTCTTTCACTGGAGATCTTAAATCGATTTCTAGCTCTAAGGCCTAGAACGAATCAAACTTAGAAAAAAAGGGTATGGTGACGCAGTGGTTAAACTGTTAGCCTTTCACTAAGGTAGATTAGGGTTTGATTTTTGGTTAATATGCATGTCATAAACAATCAAATAAAAGCAGAGATAATGTTTAAAACTGATTACACTTGTCTCTTTTCAAATTATTACTTAGATTACAAATACTAACGTGGACTGGGTTTGACATACAGTTAATGCTTCCTATCACATACCAGACTGCAAGAAAGCCAAACAAGCAAAAGCAGTGGTAAAATCGCTATGTGTAGAGAAATACCTAACGGTTTTATGAACTGGCAAAGGTATGTCGCATAAACAGTGCAGGATACAATCCAGCAACCATAATTTTTATCTCGTGGACAAGAGAAAACATATATATAGAGAGAGATAGAAAGCTTGTGTGTGTGTGTGTGTGTGTGGGTAGCATTGGTTGTTTGACCAGAGAAAATACGGTGAGGTAGGGTGGGGAGAGGGAGAATTAGCACTTATATATGAATGGAAAATAGATTTTTTTCAATCGTTTTGTTTTTCAAATGAAGTGGTAGATAGTCGTTTTTTGTAAAACATTCTTACTTGCAGTAGTAATAAGCCTCTATGGTTCCGCTAACATATAGATAGACTGTATTATTGCCATGGTCAAGCACTCACATTAAGATCATTTACAAAATCATAAAATGAAAAATAAAAATCTTGTTTTGGAAATATCGTTTTTCAACATACACACAAAATAAATATATAAAAAATTTGTAAACAGCAAATTGGAAAATCCATGTTTCCATATACACAGTATTTAAAAACCTTAAACGGACATTTAAGAAAATATATGCAAATGGGAAATTGACAAATGTGTAAATATGAAAATGGAAAAATCCATGTTTCCATATCATGAAATTGAAAAACATCAAACTGTCATTTAAAAAAATGCAAATGGAAAATTGACAAATTGCAATGTGTGAAATGTGAAATTGAACAAATGACTATCATTATATAAAAAAAGAACATGGTGCTCTATGGGGGATCCAAGGTTATAATATGTTAAACAGATAGCCTTGAATGTAGGGTGTGGTAGTTATATAGAGATGAGACGTTTCGCTCGGGGCAGGGAGGCATGGAGATCTGCATCAAACCAGTCAAAAGACTGACGACTCAAACAACAACATGTAGAGCTCACCAAAATAATGTTGTGTAACGGTAAATGTTAGTCAACGAACAGTAATGCATTACTAAAACCCATGACACGATACCTAAGAGCTTTTCTAAAATTATTTTAAAATGCCTTTAACCCTATATTAAACACCCAGTTCACAAGACTCATAACTGCAATGTTATGGTCAAACAAAACAAAATCTATATTTCAAAACAAACAAGTGGTTTAGTCAATGTATACTGGAAAAAGTTTTATAAACACTCAAGTCCACAAAAATAATTAAATTAGTAACTGTCAGGTTGACCGAGTGGTTATGGTGTTTGACTTAAGTTCAAATTTTCTGTACAAGAAAGCAAGGGTTCGAATACCTTACCTGATATAACTATTGCCTCAACATGACTTGACCACACTGTATTATTGTGTACTCGGTACACAAACCATAGATAGAGTGTATTGTTTAAGGTCACTCTCTTTGCGAACATAGTCAGAGACTGTTGATGGTTAACAATTGCATTAATAGTGGGACATAAGGATAGCAATGAAGAAAAACAGACAATACCCATACACTTTTTTATTTATTTAATGTAAGTACTTGTACAATAGTTATATACAAACTACAACTCTCTTTTGTCTATTACTATCTAGTCCTTTTCGATCCACTTGCATAACAAGGCAGATGACTTTGTAGTTCAGCCCCTTAAAACAACAACAACACTACCTCTTGCATAGTCTGTGATGTTGATGACTCTTGAGGCGTGGAAGATGGATACAACATAACTTTTACAACAGGGGTTAAACGTTGCTCAACAATCAATGCACTATTTTGAGTAGCAACATCTTTCTCTTGTACTAACTTATTAGCATTCTGATGATTTTTTGCCAACACCATCAGTGTTTTGTCTGGAGCACTACATTGATGATCACTCACACTTAAAACCACACCATTTCCACTTTTCATATTGCCTCGACATCTTGTTGACCTCTGTTTTGAGCATCGCCAGAATATTATTCCTTTTACATTTTGTCGTCTATAGTTATAAGAGTAGCCTTTATAGAGTACACGTTGTTTACCTCGATTAGTTGTAGTAAGTTCCATAGTAGTAACTAACCTGTTAGTATGATTTGCACACTACAAAGGTTATCTCTGTTCTGGTAATAGAATTATTTAGCGTTGGCTTTTATATTTAATATGTACAGTTAAAAGTGATAGAAAAGTGGTAGAAACGTGGTAGCAAAGTGGTAGACAAGTGGTAGACAATTGGTAACATAGTGGTAGAAAAGTGGTAGCAAAGTGGTAGCAACGTGGTAGAAAAGTGGTGGAAAAGTAGTAGCAAAGTGGTAGAAAAGTGGTAGAAAAGTGGTAGAAAAGTGGTAGCAAACTAGAAAAATGGTAGAAAAGTGGTAGAAAAGTGGTAGCAAAGTGGTAGAAAAGTGGTAGCAAACTAGAAAAGTGGTAGCAAAGTGGTAGAAAATATTACATGTATTGTTAAGAAATAGTTTAAGCGGTTACATGGATTCATTACACTATAATTTTAGCATCACGAAGCTCATTTTCTATATCCAAAAGTTCTTCCTCATATTTAGTATGACCAGCCTGTATACAGGTATGGAAGTACTGAAGCCGCTGGATTAGCTTATTGGGATTGTTCCAGTAAACAAATTTAACAAATGATTTTTTGGGTGTAAACCATTATCATCCTCATCATCATCATCATAATCATCATCATGGTTATCATCACCAATATAATTATCATCAATATAATCATCATCACTATTACTATCTAATCCTTTTTGTTCATCTTGCAATGCAACAACCTTTGGCATAGTTTGTGTTGTCTTTGATAGTGTTAGAGGTTTCTTAGACGTTAACGACTGTCCTAACATGTCTTTTTCAGGAGATAATAAATGCTCTTTAACAAACAAAGCACTATCTTGAGCCACACTATTTTTTTCTTGGTCTTGCTTTTTTTACCTTGGTTAGAGTATTTTGTCCATTTAAATGAGTATTATTTTGAGATTTACAATGATGATCGATTGAAATAAGTATGTTGGAGCCTTTTGTTTTAATCATTCCTCGACACTTTTTAGATCGTTGTTTCGAACAGCACCAAATAACAGTTCCATTTTTATTAGTTCGTTTTACAATATATGCATATCCTTTATAGTAAGCACATGGCTTACCATAGCTAGTCGTTGATACTTCCATGTCGACTGTTGAGCATAAACTAATCTCTAGTAAAGTTAACTCGATAATAAAAATGATAGTTTGTAGTATGTGCAGTTTAAAGTAAGAGCAAAAGTGAGAGTCAAATGGTAGAAAAGTGTTAACAAAGTGGTGGAAGAGTGGTAGCAGTTTATAGTAGTCATGATCTTTTTTACCAGAATGTGATTTGAGTAAATGTAATTTCTAAACCTTAGCAGTGAGTAGTCAGTTAGTCTTGGTTCAGACAAGCGTAAACAGTTCTCCAATGAATCAGAGATCAAGATTTTCATTATGAAACAGTTGTGTGTAACCAATTAGGTATCGGTACTTGATAGCTTCACACATGAACAAAAATTCCAACATATCTGAAATCAGATTTTCATTATGAAACAGTTGTGTGTAACCAATTAGGTATCGGTACTTGATAGCTTCACACATGAACAAAAATTCCAACATATCTGACATGAAATACATGATTTGAAAGTTGACAAAGAATATCCAATCAATCATTGTAGTTGCAATGTCAAACACAAAGACAAAATCAGCATGAACTTTTAAGTTAGAGGAAAATTCTATGAAATAGACTATGCATGAAATTTGGAAATACACATTAGAAGTTTGCAACACCATCCTTCTAGCCTATATAAATTATCGACATGGAAAGTGTGCACTGCCCCTAACATTAAACCAATTTATCAATAACGCAAGTCAACAATCAAAACATTTTGTCTTGAGTCTATCATTTAATGCATATATTCTGTCTACATTGAACAGTAACAAAAAACGCCAATCATAATTAATTAAGTTTGCTTTAATTCGTTATGTAATGATAAATACATATTTAATGTTTTGGCTGACTGTTCAGAGTGAATCGCCTTTGAACACATAAGAGAGGGAATATTTTAAGACTTAACCTCAGCTCACCTAACATAACCTAAATTTACCTAACCTAACCTTGTCATATAGGTAAGAAACGGGCCAAGCTATGCTTTCGACTACCGAGTTTCAGCTACTTTTCAAGGTTACTCTCCCGAACATTGCCGGAGACTGCTGATAAACACCTATGTTCCCACGGCGGCGGCGCGCAACGACTTACATGATGCGCTTCGCCCTTTTCATTGATCCCTGTTGATTTGTCCCTTTGGACTGATCCCTGTTGACTAGCCCCTTTGGAAGGGCCCTTTTAGAATGGAGTCATTTTTGACGGGTCCCTGTGGACAGGTCCTTTTGGCTGATCCCTTTGGACCGGTCCCTTTGGACTGGTACCTATGGACTGGCCCATGCAATTATCCAAATTATGTCAAAGGGTCAGGTCCAAAGGGATCAGCCAAAAGGACCTGTCCACAGGGACCCGTCAAAAATGACTCCATTCTAAAAGGGCCCTTCCAAAGGGGCTAGTCAACAGGGACCAGTCCAAAGGGACAAATCAACAGGGATCAATGAAAAGGGGGAAGCGCATCATGTAAGTCGTTGCGCGCCGCCGCCGTGGGAACATAGGTGTTTATCAGCAGTCTCCGGCAATGTTCGGGAGAGTAACCTTGAAAAGTAGCTGAAACTCGGTAGTCGAAAGCATAGCTTGACACGTTTCTTACCTATATGACAAGGTTAGGTTAGGTAAATTTAGGTTATGTTAGGTGAGCAGGGGTTAAGTCTTAAAATATTCCCTCTCTTATGTGTTCAAAGGCGATTCACTCTGAACAGTCAGCCAAAACTTTAAATATGTATTTATCATTACATAACGAATTAAAGCAAACTTAATTAATTATGATTGGCGTTTTTTGTTACTGTTCAATGTAGACAGAATATATGCATTAAATGATAGACTCAAGACAAAATGTTTTGATTGTTGACTTGCGTTATTGATAAATTGGTTTAATGTTAGGGGCAGTGCACACTTTCCATGTCGATAATTTATATAGGCTAGAAGGATGGTGTTGCAAACTTCTAATGTGTATTTCCAAATTTCATGCATAGTCTATTTCATAGAATTTTCCTCTAACTTAAAAGTTCATGCTGATTTTGTCTTTGTGTTTGACATTGCAACTACAATGGTTGATTGGATATTCTTTGTCAACTTTCAAATCATGTATTTCATGTCAGATATGTTGGAATTTTTGTTCATGTGTGAAGCTATCAAGTACCGATACCTAATTGGTTACACACAACTGTTTCATAATGAAAATCTGATGTCAGATATGTTGGAATTTTTGTTCATGTGTGAAGCTATCAAGTACCGATACCTAATTGGTTACACACAACTGTTTCATAATGAAAATCTTGATCTCTGATTCATTGGAGAACTGTTTACGCTTGTCTGAACCAAGACTAACTGACTACTCACTGCTAAGGTTTAGAAATTACATTTACTCAAATCACATTCTGGTAAAAAAGATCATGACTACTATAAACTGCTACCACTCTTCCACCACTTTGTTAACACTTTTCTACCATTTGACTCTCACTTTTGCTCTTACTTTAAACTGCACATACTACAAACTATCATTTTTATTATCGAGTTAACTTTACTAGAGATTAGTTTATGCTCAACAGTCGACATGGAAGTATCAACGACTAGCTATGGTAAGCCATGTGCTTACTATAAAGGATATGCATATATTGTAAAACGAACTAATAAAAATGGAACTGTTATTTGGTGCTGTTCGAAACAACGATCTAAAAAGTGTCGAGGAATGATTAAAAAAAAAGGCTCCAACATACTTATTTCAATCGATCATCATTGTAAATCTCAAAATAATACTCATTTAAATGGACAAAATACTCTAACCAAGGTAAAAAAGCAAGACCAAGAAAAAATAGTGTGGCTCAAGATAGTGCTTTGTTTGTTAAAGAGCATTTATTATCTCCTGAAAAAGACATGTTAGGACAGTCGTTAACGTCTAAGAAACCTCTAACACTATCAAAGACAACACAAACTATGCCAAAGGTTGTTGCATTGCAAGATGAACAAAAAGGATTAGATAGTAATAGTGATGATGATTATATTGATGATAATTATATTGGTGATGATAACCATGATGATGATTATGATGATGATGATGATGAGGATGATAATGGTTTACACCCAAAAAATCATTTGTTAAATTTGTTTACTGGAACAATCCCAATAAGCTAATCCAGCGGCTTCAGTACTTCCATACCTGTATACAGGCTGGTCATACTAAATATGAGGAAGAACTTTTGGATATAGAAAATGAGCTTCGTGATGCTAAAATTATAGTGTAATGAATCCATGTAACCGCTTAAACTATTTCTTAACAATACATGTAATATTTTCTACCACTTTGCTACCACTTTTCTACCACTTTGCTACCACTTTTCTACCACTTTTCTAGTTTGCTACCACTTTTCTACCACTTTGCTACCACTTTTCTACCACTTTGCTACCACTTTGCTACCACTTTTCTACTACTTTTCTACCACTTTTCTACCACTTTGCTACCACTTTGCTACCACTTTTCTACCACTATGTTACCAATTGTCTACCACTTGTCTACCACTTTGCTACCACGTTTCTACCACTTTTCTATCACTTTTAACTGTACATATTAAATATAAAAGCCAACGCTAAATAATTCTATTACCAGAACAGAGATAACCTTTGTAGTGTGCAAATCATACTAACAGGTTAGTTACTACTATGGAACTTACTACAACTAATCGAGGTAAACAACGTGTACTCTATAAAGGCTACTCTTATAACTATAGACGACAAAATGTAAAAGGAATAATATTCTGGCGATGCTCAAAACAGAGGTCAACAAGATGTCGAGGCAATATGAAAAGTAGAAATGGTGTGGATTTAAGTGTGAGTGATCATCAATGTAGTGCTCCAGACAAAACACTGATGGTGTTGGCAAAAAATCATCAGAATGCTAATAAGTTAGTACAAGAGAAAGATGTTGCTACTCAAAATAGTGCATTGATTGTTGAGCAACGTTTAACCCCTGTTGTAAAAGTTATGTTGTATCCATCTGCCACGCCTCAAGAGTCATCAACATCACAGACTATGCAAGAGGTAGTGTTGTTGTTGTTTTAAGGGGCTGAACTACAAAGTCATCTGCCTTGTTATGCAAGTGGATCGAAAAGGACTAGATAGTAATAAGACAAAAGAGAGTTGTAGTTTGTATATAACTATTGTACAAGTACTTACATTAAATAAATAAAAAAGTGTATGGGTATTGTCTGTTTTTCTTCATTGCTATCCTTATGTCCCACTATTAATGCAATTGTTAACCATCAACAGTCTCTGACTATGTTCGCAAAGAGAGTGACCTTAAACAATACACTCTATCTATGGTTTGTGTACCGAGTACACAATAATACAGTGTGGTCAAGTCATGTTGAGGCAATAGTTATATCAGGTAAGGTATTCGAACCCTTGCTTTCTTGTACAGAAAATTTGAACTTAAGTCAAACACCATAACCACTCGGTCAACCTGACAGTTACTAATTTAATTATTTTTGTGGACTTGAGTGTTTATAAAACTTTTTCCAGTATACATTGACTAAACCACTTGTTTGTTTTGAAATATAGATTTTGTTTTGTTTGACCATAACATTGCAGTTATGAGTCTTGTGAACTGGGTGTTTAATATAGGGTTAAAGGCATTTTAAAATAATTTTAGAAAAGCTCTTAGGTATCGTGTCATGGGTTTTAGTAATGCATTACTGTTCGTTGACTAACATTTACCGTTACACAACATTATTTTGGTGAGCTCTACATGTTGTTGTTTGAGTCGTCAGTCTTTTGACTGGTTTGATGCAGATCTCCATGCCTCCCTGCCCCGAGCGAAACGTCTCATCTCTATATAACTACCACACCCTACATTCAAGGCTATCTGTTTAACATATTATAACCTTGGATCCCCCATAGAGCACCATGTTCTTTTTTTATATAATGATAGTCATTTGTTCAATTTCACATTTCACACATTGCAATTTGTCAATTTTCCATTTGCATTTTTTTAAATGACAGTTTGATGTTTTTCAATTTCATGATATGGAAACATGGATTTTTCCATTTTCATATTTACACATTTGTCAATTTCCCATTTGCATATATTTTCTTAAATGTCCGTTTAAGGTTTTTAAATACTGTGTATATGGAAACATGGATTTTCCAATTTGCTGTTTACAAATTTTTTATATATTTATTTTGTGTGTATGTTGAAAAACGATATTTCCAAAACAAGATTTTTATTTTTCATTTTATGATTTTGTAAATGATCTTAATGTGAGTGCTTGACCATGGCAATAATACAGTCTATCTATATGTTAGCGGAACCATAGAGGCTTATTACTACTGCAAGTAAGAATGTTTTACAAAAAACGACTATCTACCACTTCATTTGAAAAACAAAACGATTGAAAAAAATCTATTTTCCATTCATATATAAGTGCTAATTCTCCCTCTCCCCACCCTACCTCACCGTATTTTCTCTGGTCAAACAACCAATGCTACCCACACACACACACACACACACAAGCTTTCTATCTCTCTCTATATATATGTTTTCTCTTGTCCACGAGATAAAAATTATGGTTGCTGGATTGTATCCTGCACTGTTTATGCGACATACCTTTGCCAGTTCATAAAACCGTTAGGTATTTCTCTACACATAGCGATTTTACCACTGCTTTTGCTTGTTTGGCTTTCTTGCAGTCTGGTATGTGATAGGAAGCATTAACTGTATGTCAAACCCAGTCCACTTTAGTATTTGTAATCTAAGTAATAATTTGAAAAGAGACAAGTGTAATCAGTTTTAAACATTATCTCTGCTTTTATTTGATTGTTTATGACATGCATATTAACCAAAAATCAAACCCTAATCTACCTTAGTGAAAGGCTAACAGTTTAACCACTGCGTCACCATACCCTTTTTTCTAAGTTTGATTCGTTCTAGGCCTTAGAGCTAGAAATCGATTTAAGATCTCCAGTGAAAGAGGCACATGTGCTCACCACTATAGCACGTAATGTTTAGCTGATAACATTAGACAACCGAAAATGATTGTATTTCTGTTAGCCAAGCATTTCTGTCATTTACCTACCGTGTGAGCTCTGCCAGCAAGACAGTTTAGTTTAGAACAAGTGTGTGTGAGTGTGTGTATAGATTATTAGCCTCAGGTATTTAAAGCTTGTTGTGTGTAGCGACCATCTTATCCCAGTAACCACTGAGCAAGTTTTAACAGTCAACCCATAATAACTGCATAGGATGGTTGTGTGTGGTTCATGTACTTGTGTGTGTGTGTGTGCATTAGCATCATGCACTAGCTTTACCTTACCCTCTATAGGTAGAGCGTTATCCCTTTCCTTTCTGACATTACCAATGCCCACATTCAACCACAAGTTTTACACTTAAACCATTGGCTTGTTTTTGATTAAGTTTGGTTCGGTTTGGTTGGATTCGATTCAGTTTGGTTCAGTTTAGTTCAATGTAGTCACCATTTTGGATTTTAGCTATCCTATTTAACCAATCAATTAAAGATTGACTACTCTTATTTCTTGAATCGATTAATCAGATTTTGTGTACACCATTTGTCATTTATTATCCCATACCTACAACCTATACTCTCTCTGTACTGCAGTTTGATCTGAAAACAAGTTCCAATGGTGAAAGATTTGTCAGTCACCATACATGTAGCCTACAATAATTCTTTCACTACCTAGCTATGTTTCATCACTCACTATAACATTTCACATGTCCATATCTGATTATAAGTTTATAAAATCTCAGGTCGATGACCTTGATGTATTGGGTATTTTTGGGTAAATTCATTAGCCATGGGAAAGGGTTGACCATTCTAAGTCCTATGACACCTCACATGTTGATATCCGATTATTAGTTTATAAAATCTCAGGTCAATGACCTTGCTGTTTTGAATTTTTGAGGTAAATTCATTGGTCATGGGAAAGGGTTAACCATTCGTAGTCCTATGACACCTCACTTGACCCTCTCTACTGATAAGTTTATAAAATATTAGGTCAATGACCTTGCTGTTTTGGGTATTTTGGGTAAATTCGTTGGTCATGGAAAAGGGTTGGCCATCCTGAGTCTTGTGACACCTCACTTGTCCCTCTCTGATTATTAGTTGATACAATCTTAGGTTAATGACCTTGCTGTTTTTTTTGGTGGTAAATTCATTGGTCATGGGGAGGGGTTGGCCATTTTAAGTCCTATGACACCTCACTCGACCCTCTGTGATTATTAGTTAGCGAGATATTAACGAAAGTGCAGTTAGGCCCTTTTGACAAAAAATGAATAATACATTCAAAAACAGGGCGTCACCACAAGTCCAACGACCCCTCATACAAGTTCCTAGCTTTCTTAGTTCATAAGATATTAAAAAGCCGATAACCTATTAGTTTTTGGATCTTTGGTTAATTTGTAAAAAAAAACGTATCTATAAATCATTATTCAAAAAGCCCGCCCTCTTACAAAAACCCCAATTGCGCATTCGTAAAACAAAAAACAAAAATGATAAATCATAGCGGCATTCAGTTGTATGCATGCACTTTATGTGGAACGAGTTTAATTTCATATTGGTATACAAACTCTCACATGTTGCACATGGAAAGCGACTTTTACCTAAAAATTATTATTTCACCCCCTAGTAGGGGTAGATTTTATTTTTGAGTGGAAATAAGCTATCCATAGGAAAGGGGTTGTCTGCCGGAGTAATTTGACTACTCGTACATGTCTCTAGCCTTATTCCCACCACTGCCAAAACAGGTTGTGACTTGTTAGCTCTTATCGTGCACGTGCACATGTGAACACCTGTGTGTTAGATCATATTACAAATGAACTCGCATTTTCTCACGTATGAATCAAAACAGGATGTGACTTGTTTCACAAGGAGAATGCTAATAATGACATCTCACACGTGTTCACATGTATTTCATCACTTTCCTTTCATATCGTTATTACATTATAGTAGTGGGGGATTAGTGAACAACGTCAACTCAACACACACAAATGTAGTTAGGCCCTTTGACATAATTTAAATAAATTCATGGGCTAGTCCGTAGGAACCAGGCCAAAGGGACCCGTCCAAAGGGATCAGTCCAAAGGGACAAGGACTCGTCCACACAGACTCGTCCACAAGGACCTGTCAACAAGGACTTGTCAACAAGGACTCGTCCACAAGGACTCGACAACAATGACCCCGCCAACAATGACTCGTCAACAATAACCCATCCATAGGGATCCGCTCCCCCACCCTCTTACAAAAGCCATGAGTGGGCATGCTAATTCATAGTGGCTTTCCACCGAACATATGCACTTTATGTGGAACAACGTTTAAATCCATATCGGCATTCAAACTCTCACATGTTGCAATTGGTAACAGAGCTTCTCTAAAAAATTACAATTTCACCCCCTAGTAGGGTAGGTTTTATTTTTGGGGTTGAAATATGCGTCCATTGGAAAGGGGGTGTTAGCCCGAGTTCAATGACACCTCATTCGTCAAAATCCGACCACGGGTTCGGGAGTTATCGGGCTGCCGCCATCTTGTGAGGTGGGGAGATGGAGGTGGTCACAGAACTCTCACAAACACACTATTCTCTGTTGATAAATTTCAATAGATTTTTGTAGTCCTGTGAGGGTGTGGGGGATGTTCTAAGACAGGAGAGATAGTAGTTGAAAGGTGAGGTTATTAAGTCTTACAACCAAAAAATTTGTCAATTGTATGCTCTTATACGAAATTAATATAATGTATATTATAATATGAATGAATAAAGCCTTTAGTGTCCCAAGAAGAGCAAAGGCCTCCCTCGAAGGGGGAAGCTCGTTGATCATATCTTACGTGGTGAGTTAGTCACGTGAGATGGTTAATTATGACACTATGATAGTCATAATGTTTTCTTGAACCACCGTCTTTCTAATTCCTTCCAATACGTTCTGCGTCTTGCTGTCCTGGACCAGTGTGGTCCTAGTAACTGTCGGAAGTCGTCCGCACATCTTCTCCTCGGTTTGTTGCGGCTTATTTTGCCTGTGTATGGGTCCCACATGGTTGTCCTCTGCGCCCATCTGCGTTTAATATAATCGTCCTAAAATTTAATTAAGGCACTGGAGAAATGAGAGCGCCATTCATAATAAATATGTTGAAAATATTATAATTCTATAAATAATATATATTTTAATTGCAACATTGCATGGATTAATATCTCGTTCGAGGTGCATATTTTACCCTTATATTCCTCATTAGTTGTCATAATTTTGTAAATGGAAAGTTGATGATTGTTTTCTTAAGGGGCAAAACATTAAGGTTATAAGCCCAACTGAAAGGTTGGTAAGCGCTTTTTACAGTAGGCACTCGCCTATGTTGGCGGCACGGTGTTTGCCACATGGAGGAAAGAATAAGAGGAGATGCCCTGAGCTCGTATGAGTGAAGCCAAGCGCTGCAACCAAAGTGGGCGTAACCTTAACTCGTATTCGGTGTTCTGTGACTTGCATGAGGCATTGTGCATGGCTAAACCTTATTTTGGCCCTGGTTTTTATCGCGCTCTGGTTATGTAACATTGGAAACGTAATAACAGTAGTAATAAGTTATTACAAAAAAAAACTCTTCAATTCTAATCTCAGCATGTGTAGGCCTACCCTATATACCAAATAAATAAAAATCATTCCTCTGGAAATCCCAAATTATCAAACGGCTGTCGTTCAATAATTACGGTGGGCCTACGTAATTAATCAATTCGAGGCTAATCGTCAAGTTTCTACCCCCCACAAAGAAAATACCGTATGGTACCGAAACGTATAGGCTATACCGTATTTTTGTGCAAATATGCGTCCTTTTTTAATTGTTCTGTTTATTAATTTTGTGGTTCGTATTCTTGAATATCAAAATGTGTACGAACAATGAGTGAAAGTGGCTGTGCTCGAAATTAGGCCTAAAAACTGATGAATGCCTCAACACCAATAAGAACATAAAACTCAATTTGGTGTAAATAGCCTACCGTAATTAGTTCGGCATCATTAATTCCCAAGATGTTCCTTCTTTGGTATAACTCGCATCTTCAGACACGTGTATTCAATTTAATCAGTGTTTCAGCGTATTATTACGTTTTACCGCGTCTTCCTTACAAAACTAGCCTCGCAAAGGTGCTCTCATATTTATATTTAAATTTGATTTTAAAACGATAACACAGCTTATTTGTGCCAAGTACCGTGATGTACAGAGTGTGTTCTGCCTATTCAAGAAAAAATCTTGACTTGTCATAGCAATTTTATGTCACTAAAATCCATTATTAGTTGGAGTGGTTTACGACTTGAAGCATAGGGACAGCCATTTTCTTGCAACCAAAGTGGGCGAGCCGTTTGGCTTCAGCAGCTTGCACTAGGCAGCGCAGCGAAGGCATCTCCTTCCTTTCTTTCCTTCATGGTTTGCCAGAAGAGCCTCAGGCATATTGTAGCTTACCTCTAAGCAGCCTTGTACACATGATTGGCGCATCTAATTAGTTATATGATCCTTGGTTGTCGGCGTATCGTCTTAAACCTTCACGAGAGGTATCTCATTTGTCAACTCTTGATGTACCCTAATGGTAGCGTAGTTGGTAGCATGCTGAACTGCTGTGCCCAAGATAGCGGGTTCAAACCCGGCCGAAGTCGTCGGATTTTTTAAGAGCGTTAAACATCCTTCAGTATGCCTTCCTTCGAAGGGGGAGTAAAGCCGGCGGTCCCATGTCAGATTTTTTTGGCATGTAAAAGATCCTTCCACAGACTAAACTTGTGTGAAGCTAAATTGTTAGGTTAGATTTCGTCGGAAAGCTCTATCAAAGTTCCAACGTTCACCACTAGGTATCATTGATATCTGGTAGCGAAAGTTGGAACTACTTGAAATTGAACGGAACTTGTAGCTCATCCTAAGGGTATCCGCTGGAAGCATCTACAGACTGAGACGAGCCGAACATGTCCTCGGGCACTCCCGGCACTGAAAGCCATACGATAAATAAATAAGTAATGTTTGAATCAATGGAGCGCCATATGACCACCCCCCAAAGCTCTATAGCTTAGAGTAGCGATTATTGTGCACCCTTTTGACTATATTCTTAACCAGATATTTTGGACTTAATTCTTCCTTAAGACGGACATTTCAGATGATGGACTTATTCTCAACTCTATAACGTTTCATAGCCTGTCCACCGTAAGGGAGACTGTGATCTAAAATAATTTACATTTGTCTATTCAGTATCTTAGAGCGCTAGCGCACAATGCTATACGGCCAGGTTATATCCGAACTCTGGAGGTAAGTAGGGTATTTACCCACCGTCGGTCAACCTTGAAATGATTTCCTAGGGGTTCCATTTTCATCTCCAGACAAATACTGGAACGGTATCTCATAATACTCCACGGTCCCCTATTTCCAATTTTCATTCATCTGATATTATCTTATTAACTCCTGGAGTGGGGTCGATGTCGAGAAGGGCACACGGCCGTAAAAACTATTCGCTTCACATCCGGTCCCGTAGAAACGGTGAAAATAATACGATGTAGAAATATATATCGGGACTAATGACCAAAATTCCCCAAGTCCTTAGAAGAAACAACAAAAACATTAATTAATTAAATTTATTTATTCATTCATTCGTTCATTTTATTTATTTATTTATTATTTATGTATTTATTTATTTCATTTTTTGTTTATTTACTTATTTATTTTTTGTACCTAACACTACACAGCCTACCCTTCCACTAAATTAAGAACAATCCTACATTTAAACTCATAAAACTACAGTAATGTTAAAAGAGATTAAGAAGCTTTTAGTTTTACGTGACCGTTAATAATGCGATCATGAGCCACGGGACCTCGTTTAAGTGGAATCCGAACCACAGGATTTCACTTCGAAAATCTCACATGCATTGACTGGGAATAGAACCCGGTCCACCTTGCTGAGAGGCCAACAGCTTGACCGCTGTTAAAAGAGAATGATAATAATAATGTAGGCTACCTGTTTCAGAATGACATGGTAAATGTTATTAACTATTTGGAATACAAATACATTTGTTACATTAATATTTTACTTTATTCTTAAACGTGGTTCCAAAATCTCTCAGCATTATTTAGCAAGTAGTTTCGTGACGAACTAAAGAGCCTACTTTTCTTAAAATTTAAGATGTATGACAATGATTAGTCTTTATAGACCTATCCAGAATAATGACGAAATTTAGTTCGTAATAATGAAATTTTCAATTAGTTCATAATGTACCTGAAATAGTGTAGCCAATAGAGCACTACAGTTGGCAGCCCTGGTGAGTGAATATATTCTTAGTTCCATCTCTTAAGGTACAGAATTCACATACAAAATTAGGTTGAAGTCCAATGGTTTGTATGGACGTTATATGCAGTTAGACATTGAATCTATCAGAGCACCTAAAATCATTTTGGCAACAATGTCATGTATGTGTTGCTCAAAATTAATCTGAAAGTCCAGACCTCTCTCCCTGTGATTACGCCATGTTTGGTCCCCTCTAAAGGGCTCTGCGGGGCCAACGATTCACCGTGGACGCCGACGTCCAGCTGTACGTGCGGAACTGGTTCACATCGCAGCCCAGGGAATTTTATGAGACAGCCATTCACCGCCTCGTGTCACAGTGGGACAAGTGCCTCAACAGCCAGGGCCAATACTTCTAACATACAGGTACTGGTTTCTGTAATTATGCCTCCGGCTCGTTACTTCTTGAACGCACCTTATAGAATGTAAGGTATCACACGATTGCAAAGTTTAGAGCTGTTGGCTTGCATACTTTCTAATATATTGGTATCTTTAAATCCAAAGTATGTTTTAAATATTAAATAAAAGTAGGGTTAAACATACAGTATCCAAAATTCGATTTGCTTCATCAATATTTAGGTCTCGCCAAAAATAACTCTGAGCTTAAATTATTATACAAACATTCAACACTATTATATTCATCCTTTACAAAAATGCACATAAGCTTTTAACATCTAGTAACTAGCAAAATAACGTACCGGTAACATAAAGCCGTTCGAAGATGTGTATTTTTGAAACAAACTGTATTGGCCTACAACAAGATTCGTAACTGATGCCTGTCTCTCAAACTGTGACCTGCCTTGCCTAATGAAACGGATATTAACAGAATGGTTGCGGAAATGGCTTTCTTTCGTGTTGCATTTCCATTATTACATGGCAGTCGAGAGAAAACTGAATCGAAGAATTCTATGAGTAATAATTAACGGCTATTATATGCAATTAATTCTGTCGTTTCTCTTCGAAGCGGTCCCAGTATTATTTATTGCCACGCTAACTCTGTTAGCAAGAGAAAACTGCAGGCATTCCATCTCAGTTTTAATGTACTGGGCCGCACGGCACGCTTTGCCAAACAGATGGGGGAATCTTTATTCTATCCCTTCACATTCCCTTTCTACTGAGTGTGTATGAGGTGAGATGAACCTCGATAATATGGCTAATGGTTTTCACGGCTGGATACCCTTCCCTACGCTAACCTCATTAGACATGGTGTCCACAGGCAGGAAATGTCAGGAATAGTCAGGAAAAGTCAGGAATTTTGTTTTTGGTCAGGAAAAGTCAGGAAAAAGTGTGAAAAGATGGCGTGAGTCAGGAAAAAATGGCGAAAAGTATTAGAAGGTCCGGAATTTTATATTAACCATACAGGATGTTGTGTTTTACAACCATATTTTGATGTAACTAGTTCAACTAATCTCTGAAGATAAAAAGCAATAACTCACTGAACATTACGGTAAGTTTCCATGTTTACAGTATATCATACTATAAACCTCGTTTACCTAATTTTTGTATGCTTTTTTTAACGTTGGCATAGGGATGTGGCGACCTCATCCCCCAGCACATTGCACTTTATTTTGTATTTTAAATGAATAAAGAGGCGAGCGTTGGGCAGCTATGAGGTTGGTGGAGGCTGCAAATTAAATATATATATATATATATATATATATATATATATATATATATATATATATATATTTGTTTGCTCAATACACCTCTTTTCCGATGTTCCTATGACTTCACGAGTCAGGAATTTTGTTTAAAAATGGTCATGAAAAGTCAGGAAAATTGACATTGAAAATTCTGTGGACACCATGTTAGAAGAGTTTATGAAAGATGTAATGATTGAAGATGAGTGAAACTGGGCAAGAAATTGGAATGAAGAGTCCTTGGCCTATTTTAACACATTGTCCCGACACATGTCCCTGGAGTTGAAAATAGGAAACCTCAATAAATATAAAACTTATTTTCTGCACAAATAATCCAACTACAACAATAACATGTCACAGAGTTTATAACACAAACAATTAATTATCGAAATTCAACACCAAAACATCGAAGAGGTTATACACACACTGTTCAGTTAATAAATGAACAGCACATGCCAACATTAAAGAAATACATTTACATCTCTGGGATGTTTTCATTAAAACAGGTTCCATTCTTATTGCTGCTTAAGATAAAGTTTTCTATCTCATACAATAAGGCTTCCTTAGTACAGAAATGGAATAAAATTAATCTATTGCTTGCCAGATAATCACATGTATGTATGTATGTATAAGATGGTTGTCAAACGAATAATTGCATCTCCTCTCTAGTCAGTCTTTTTCATGTTTCTCACTTCTCACCATAAATTTCCTTATTTTATCATATGTATTTCCGTAGAATGGTATACAGATCCATGTCTTATGTCCAGTAATCTTGTCCCACTCTAGATTACAATTGCTAACATACATTTTTGTCTACCTTATCATCAGGAGAACTAGATGGTAATTCTCTTGAAACGATACTCATCATCAGAATCCAATTACTTAAATGTTAAACCTTTTAAATAATACTCATCATTAGGAGCCGCTTGCTACGGTGGGTGAGTGGTTATCGTGTTGGATTACTAACCCCAAGCTTGCAGGTTCGCTACTGGCCGTGGTAAGTGATTCTTGAAAGGCGGCAAAAATTACGACACGCATGTCATACGATGTTGGCATGTTAAAGAACCCATTTGAATTCAGTAGGCCGTGTTCATAGTGGAAAAATAATGTATGGATTTTCCGCCAACACAATGTTCCTCATTTCTCTACTAGAAAGCGCTATAGTGTCAAGGTGTTAGATATCTAACCTCCTTGACTTTCATAGTGCTTCAAGTGACAACAAAATTCGACATGCAAGCTGCCCTCTGGGTGTCAAATAACAAAGCTTGCACTCGGCACCCGAGTCCATACGATATTATTATTATTATTATTATTATTATTATTATTATTATTATTATTATTATTATTAGGAGCCAATAACCTAGATGCTAATCCTCTTTAATAGGCTACTCTTAAGATAAAGGCTACTCATCATTAGGAGCCTATAACCTAGATGTTAATCCTCTTGAAACAATACTCATCATCAGGACCCAATAACCTAGATGTTAAATCTCATAGAACAATATTCATTTATATGAGCCAATAACCTAGATGTTAATCCTTTTAATAGGCTACTCATCATAAACTAGATGCTAATCCTCTTAAAATAATAGGCTACTCATCATTAGGAGCCTATAAACTAGATGTTAAATCCTCTTGAAACAATACTCATCATCAGGACCCAATAACCTAGGTGTTAAATCTCATAGAACAATATTCATTGATATGAGCCAATAACCTAGATGTTAAGACAACATCGAGAACCTCTCTGGGGCAATATCCGGCACAGTAGTTAAACTGGACGTTAAAACGCTTATCAGCGTTATTTATACCCTTGCAATGAAATAATCCGTATACACTGGATGTCGACTGTAACGACCTTGAAAGATTCACTCATCCTGTGTTATTGTATGCGGTAGTCGTTACAACCAATTTATGAGTATTTTAATCGAGGCCGCAGAAGCAGGGGTTACCAACTCCACGGCACATCTGACCTACGATTTCTATATTCGCTGCACACTCGTTTCGTAGTGATTTTTATTTTAAGGGACGGAACTTCGAGGTTATCTACCCCTATACTAGGGAGCGTAGCGTAGTGGGTGGAGGAGCTGAACTTTAACTCAAAGGGAATGAGTTTGAATCCCACCCAGGTAATGCATTTTATAAACAGAGCTACCACTTTCAGAAGCGCAAATGACTCTGGGGATCTACAACAGAAATGAGTACCAGGATTATTCCAGGGAGTTAGGCGGCCGATCATGGAGCTGACAACTCTACCCCATCTGCTGCCGATGTCCACTGCTCCACGGACCTTCACGGCCTGTACGGAGTTGCTTTTTTATATCAGAGTTAGGCTCTTATTCCTAATACAGTATTAAAGTCCACCTTGTTGCGTAGTGGCTAGAATTCGTGGCTGTCACCACGGAGGCCCTGGCTAAATTCCCGGCTCTGAGCTTGGTCCGGGTTTCCCCCCGTTTCCCTTTGCCTTCGGGGTGGACCCTCTCCTCTTTCACTATTATGTCTGCCCTTCATGGCTCTATTTTATTCCAAATCCCTCCGTCCTTGTACTTTCTTTTTCCTGTTTTATATTTCTCTTATTCCTGCCTTGTCCCTTTCTTCTTATAGTTTGTAAGTTTCATTCTCATTCACATTATTAGGGACCGATAACCTAGATGTTACGCCCCTTAAAAACAACAATTATCATCATCATCATCATCATCGTGAGCGCGTGATTCGAACCACCTATCACCTTGTGTTCCAGTTTCCCATCGTGGTCGTACTGCGGTTACGCCACGGGGTAAATGAACCTCTAACATAGCGTGAAGGCAAAGTTGGCATGTTAGACTTGTTTGTTTAGTGTTTATTGGGGGAGTGACGAGCTTCAATATTAAGTATTCTTAGAAAAATGAAATAATATAATGCCCGTGTCATTTCATGGTTTAATACTTACCCGAATATAGGCATTTTGAGAATAGTTTTGCATGCGGTAGGGCCACCAGATCTCCAATCGTTAAGGAATAAATTTGGCTTATCGAAAATTCGAGTATTGGGATACGGCAAAGAATATGGAATTTGTGATATAGCCTACTGGTCGCAATATACTGTGTGTAGGCTTACAACATAATCAACTAAATATACGTAATACAAATGGATGATTGTAATGATAAAAAAATACAGACTAGCCTTTATCATTTTTTTTATTGCTTGAAGGAATCCGTGATCTTTTCCTGCTTCATATTCTGTGCATGAGCTTTCACCACAAAGTTCTCAACCACATTCAGTGATGTATGAAACACGTTGTACCCAAAAACTACAAGTTTAAGTGCCAGAGATATAACTGTCATTGTGATATAATTTAAGCATTAAGATATCGGTATCGAACAAGATCCGTACGAACTAAAGAGCCTGGTACTTTTCTTAAAATTTAAGATTCATGCCAATCTATATAGACATATCTAAAATTATGACGAAATCAAGTTGGTAATACAAACATTTCTAAGTACTCAATTTGAAATACACCTGAAATAGTGTAGTCTAATAGAGTAACTTACTACAGTTGGCAGCCCTGGTGACTCTGAATATATTCTTAGTTCCATCTCTTAAGATATAGAATGCATATACAAAATTTGGTTGCAGTCTAATGTATAGTATGGACGTTACATGCTGTTTGATATTGGATTTATCAGTGCGCGTAAAATCATGTTGGGAACAATGTCATGTATACGATGCTCAGAATTAATCTGAAATATTACGATCTATTATAGTGCCAATTTTGGATAAAATCCATTTGTTAGTATAGAAGTTACTTGCAATAAAAATTGCAACTATCAGAAATCTTAGAATCATGTTGGCAGCACTGAGGCATATTAGTTATTCCAAATTAATCTAGAATGTCAGGTACTATAAGTGTGCAAAGTTTAGAGTTAATGGCTTGCATACTTTCTGATATAGTGATATTAGGATTAAACAAATAGAGAGAGCGTTTAATAACAGTTAGCAGCCCTGCTGGTTCTTAAGAATACGCATAGTCATAGCTGTTATGGTACACAAAGCACATACGAAATTTGGTAGAAATCCATTTGTTAGTATAGAAGTTATATGCATTTAAAAACTGGACCTATCAGCAGGTATAGAATCGTGTTGGCAGCACTGACGTATATAAGTTACACCAAACTAAGGTAGAATGTCAGGTACTAGACGTGTGCAAATTTTAGAGCTGTTGGCTTTCATACTTTTTGATATATTGATATTACGGTTAAAACATAGAGAGAACATTTATTATCAGTTGGCAGCCCTGGTGGCTCTTTATAATACGCACAGTCATATCTGTTGCAGTACACATAGTATATACGAAATTTAGTTGAAATCCAATCGATAGTATAGAAGTTGCATGCATTTAGAAATTGGACCTATCGCCAGGCTTAGATTCATGTTGGCAACACTATCATGTATGGACTTCTGAAAATTCATCTGAAATGTTATTATCTATATGTGTGCACATTTTGGAACAGTTCACATGCATAACTTCTGAGACATCCAACATAGAGCTCAAACTTCAATTGCGATTTTTTAGCAGTTGGTAGCACTGACGATATTTTTAAATATGGCCGTGAGATACTCAGGTATAGATCTTTACTCATACTAAATTTGGTTTCGATAGCTGCAGCCGTTTAGGAATTGATAGGGGCGGGAGGAGGGGGAGGGGGTGGGGGGTGGGGGGACACAGTCACATTTTACCGGATCGATCTCATAAGTCTACTTTTGCCTCATTTTTATAGGAAGTTTGTTCTGGTAATAATAATAACTGCGAGTTCTTGAAAATTCGAGTTATAGAGGTTCGAGATATCGAGTTTCGACTGTACAGGTCTGTTTATTTATTGACTCGAACTAGATGCTTTGTCCATGATTGCGGGATTCAATCCGGGCGTAGTCAATTGACATTGCAGGGTGCTTTTTTGGGTGAACCCCTTGCCAGTAAATTCACTGACACGCTAATGATAACCTTTAGAGCGCAATTTTGCCATCCACTTCAGCCTATTTGTTAAATCGAACGTAAAACAATTTATTATTATTATTCATATGTTCACCATGTCATTGGGTACAATTGACCATTTCATCAGTATTTGTTACAAGATGGAGTGGAGTTCTCTATAATGGTTGGTTGATGAACGAACGAACTATGGAGCAGATCTCTAAAATAAATACTTTCTGAATACTGGTATGCAGATTATAGTGGAGCCCCAGTGTTTTGAGGTTGGCCTTCAGCGACTTCGGTATGATCCCTGTGGAAGAGATTATGATTGGCAATACAGTAACAAATTCCTGTCGCCACATCTGTCGGATCTCTTCAGCCAGCGGCATGTACGGTATTTCGTCACTTTCTCAGCATAAATGTGTTGGATATTATGCGAGTTAGAGACTGCGATGTCTATTAGAAGAGTTTTCTTTTGCACTATATCAATAAGAATAACGTCTGGCCTGTTTGCTGATATAGGTCTATCTGTGATCACTGACCTGTCCCAGAGTAGCTTGTGTGTATCGTTCTCCAGAACCGCGATAGGAATATATTCATGGTAAGGCAGAACATTATTAGTACTTAAGAAGTGCTTCTTTGCCAGGTTCAGGTGGATTATCATGGCTACTTGGTCGTCCCTCTTCAAATAGTGTGTAGATGAAATTGTTGTACAGCCCCCTGTGATATGCTGGATGGTTTCCGATTCACGATGGCATCTCCTACATTTGTCATCTGGCATTTCTGCCTTTATGATGAATTTTAGATAGTTCTTTGTTGCCACTACTTGATATTGTATTATTATTATCATTTATTTAATCGATTGTTCCCCTTTAGGAGAGCGATTGAACTTGAATACATAATTTCATCTTCGGGCGTTTTCCCGCTTCTCTTCCCAATATCTCCCCATCTTCTCAGACTGCTCCTGCTTCCGCTCATCTGTCCATTTTCTTCCAGGCTGTCGTGATGGTCTATCCTCAAACTTAATATTTTTGATTTTATTCCGACACTCAGTGAGGTCCTCGAGATTTTGTATGTTGACATGTTGTAGGTCCCTCTGAACCTCTGTCAGCCACTCCGTGCCACACTTACTCTGTGTTTTAACGTTGAGTAATTTCTTCGTCGTTTTGAAGTTTTTGTATTATTATTATTGTAAGGTGCGTTCAAAAATTAACGAGCCGGGGGCTTGAATGCGCAAACCGGTGACGACATCGGCTAATCATGGCGTGTGTAACGAGGTGTGGTTCCGACCAGAACATGGAAGGTCACAGCCCGTCGCTAGAGGGCAAGCGTGCACGTCACGTGACGATACAAAGCGAGCAGCAACATGCATCAATCGTCCAACCCTGCCAGTCGCATTGCAAACAGTGACATGGAGGCGTCAAACGAAGAGCAAAGAGGTGTTGTTCGGTTTCTGATAGCGGAAGGAGTAGGGGGAACGGACATTCATCGCCGAATTGTAACGTTATTTACTTTTCTCCACGTTGAGCGTACAAGTGTAATGTTTTCTACTAAGATATGTTGTTTTAATGGGCGCCAAGACCTCAACGCTATGTTGAAATCTAAATTTGTTTTTAACAACACCTAGCTCTGGTAGAACACCTTCAAGAATCTTTACTCTCAGATCGTGGTATGATTGGATCATTAACCCAACAAACAATTGTATCAGGAGAAGGAATTGGTTTATATCTAATGCTACCTACTGAAAGCAAAGATTGCATGGTTAAAAGAAATGAATGTATTATACCAAAAAGTATGCAAAATTTATAATAATAATAATAATAATGAATTTAAATTTTAAGTTGGAGCGTTGCGATTTGAATATTACCGCTAGAAAATTACGTGAAAACGGAGTCGGATGAATTACTGATTTTACTCTTATTCCCAAGCTATGAAGTTACTGAAATACTGAATACAAAAAAAAGAGAAACGAGAGATTGCGTATTTATGAGTTATTCGCGCTTACCACTGGAAATTGCCGAAGCATTTCCCTCGTACTGGATGTTGAAGTGAGCTTCCCACAGCCTCCTGGATGTCGTCATCTTCTTCGTTAGTTGATGATATATTTGTAGATATGAAGATTTATGGTCCGAACATCGTAACCAACACGTACAACCACAACGGTCAAGTTTCACAAAGATAATCCTCTGCCTCTACGGAACATCGGAGCCACTCACTCGTGCAACCATACTGGTTAAATTTTCCAAAGATAGACCTTGTTTCCACGGCGCGCAAACACTATATCCACCCGCCGCATCCCCACTCTGCAGCCGACTTCTTCACGCTCGCTCACCACTGATTGGCTGACCCCTCACGCGCTACTCCCCTCCTCTGGCTCATTGCACTCGGCGGGAGGAAGATGTCGTTTGCCGGTCCAGATTATTTCGCCTCTTCCTGACGCCGCAACCCAGGATTGCGTCACGCTTCTCGACAAGATAAAGCCTGTAGCAGAATTCCCAATGAGTCATCTCTCTCATAATACCCTAACTGACAAAACTCCGTAAAATTCCGTAATCATATAATTTTCTACGCTAATATTGATCGTAATAATTTGCTTGATAGTGTTTTCTATAACATAGAAAACCTATCTGTATGCTTATAATTTTATAAGAAAATGCTCCAAAATCATTTAATAATAATAATAATAATAATAATAAGTTGATGATAATAATAAGTTAATAATAATAATAAATTAACATGAAAAATTCTCTTGGCTGAACAATTTGCCGCGTAAATAAATATAGAATGGCTTCCTACTGACTTATGCCAGTTGCATAAAAAACCCTCGAAAATCACGTTACATATTCGCCTTGGATCATCGGATGATTTACCGTGACGACGGTCCATTATCCGATTATCCCAGACACGTTAATAAACCCCATCCAAAATACATATTACATAAATGAAATCACCCTAAATTACATATATATACACTCATAATTTTTCTTTACGCACTTTGCGTCAAAGTTTGTTGTCACTATAGATTGCACTTTGCAACCAGTCCAATGTTTTTCATATAGAACAATGTTCCACGGATATTTCCGCCTCTCAAATTTCTCTATGTTGGAAAAATTGACATAAATAATGTGTGAGCACTATGTATATAAGATGTCACATCACACGCATCAAGGTGTTCTGATATATGTATATCATCATAGAACTTCCTAATTTCACTGGAGGTTCCTTCCTTATGGTGAAATTTTAATCTCACTCATCACTGACCACACGATCACACTATTGTGGCAGCGCATCGTGACCATAATACTTAATCTTTCTTTATAACGGAAGAAATTAATATTGACTTCTGAAAAAAAAAAAGTAAATGCGCATTACATATAACACCAAATATTTCTGTGCCGTAATCGCCCTGTCTTCTTAAGTTCCCGTAGACCATATTCTACTTACTACTAGTTCTCAACACATACCAGTTCTCCTCACACAAATAATACCATTGTACAAATTACCTTAAATTACACACTTACAAATCTTACATGGCGAGGCCGTAAACAGAAATCACGTGTGCTGATATGTATGAGTTTCATGAAGGACTGTCTCGCCTTCTGATGGCCCATCTTTTATCTCGTGGACGCCTTAAGCAAAAATACCATGTACAAGCGCTCACCCATCTCTTGGAGATAAATGGGAATCCATCAGCGCTACCAAATTCTGGCCTTGGTGTATCGAGACATTTTAGTGCTCAAGAGCATCCGACAATCCCGTCATATTTCCCTGTACCTTAAAACCTCTCAATTACTTACATACTACCCCCCCCCCCCCCTGTGTGACTTCTGATACGCCTGCCTGGAAGACCATATCCTCCCACGCACCAAATACCACACTTACTCATTTGATAGGCTGGCTCGCCAGCTAAACACACTTACTTTATGACACATACTTTCGTAGACTATGTATATTATACGTCCCGTATAATCTGTTTCCCTCACTATTCTCCAGCACATATGCTGTTTTGCCAATACGTTTGGAAACTATAAATGGGCCCTCGTAGAGATAATAGAACTTGGACATGACTTTCTCTAGCTTATTTGACTGTTTCGGCACTCTAAGTAAGACTCTGTCCCACGGCTCGAATAGGTCAAATTTAGTTTCTTTTTGTTGGCGAATTCTCTTTTGCGCTGACTTAGATAAATTCTGTTTCGCCAACTGGACAATGTAATCCATCCCCGGTTGCTGGACAGAATTCAGCCAAGTCTCGACCTTGGGAAGATGTCCAACCCAGGCCGTATGCTTGTCATGCACTAGAGTCCGAAAAAGACGAACCACTTCCCTTAATGGACGCTCTGCAGAATTACCCTGAGGGTACCTTACAGAGGAATGAACGCGTGTTATACCAGCTTCCTGCATACTGGTTTTCCATTTCTTTGCAGTAAACTGTGGTCCACTGTCCGATAGTATCCTGAGAGGAAGGCCATACTCAGGTACATACTTATTAATGATCAGACGGCTACACGCTAGTCCCGTGGCTTTCCTTAGCGGATATAGCTTGACATACTTACTAAAAGCGTCAATAACTATACAAATGTACTCGTAGCCGTACTTTCCTTTAACGATTGGGCCAAATAAATCCACACACAGTAGTTCGCCGGGACTACTTGTGAGAACTGCAGATCTCTCCCCCACTAAATATTTAACTGGATATTTACTCCTTTGACAGGTGTCACACTTAGCTAAAATCCTCCTAACATCCCTTCCCATTTTACTCCAAATGAAGTCACAACCAATTTCATAGAAGACCTTGGCAGCACCAAAGTGTCCTAATTCCCTATGAATGAACCAAATTAGCTCCTCCCGCAAAGTAGCAGGAACACATATTGCCCACCGATTATTCCTACATTTCCTTGCAAGAAGCCCATCCTGCATCTTGTACGTGAACCGTCCTACTTTCACATACTCTTATTCACCTATTTCCAACCTCGCCAGTGGCTCCCTTAACTTAACGTCATCACGTTGCTCCACTAGCATATTTCTCAGTGTCTGTAACGATGCCCTGTTGCTACTGTCCACACATGCACATATTAAAACACCGTCCTCTGCTTTAACCACTGGATAATCCCTACATAAATTAGTGTCCCTTGATAGCATGTCTGCAAGAATGTTATCTTTACCTTTAATATATTTTACTGTGAATTCGTATTCCTGCAGAGCAAGAATCCACCTACTAACTCCGTTAGAACTGAGTTTACAAGTCCTCATATATAGTAATGCATGGTGATCTGTATGGATCTCAAATTTCCCCCCTACTAAATACATTCTAAATTTCCCTAAACTGAAAACAATACCTAAAAGCTCTAACTCAGTAATCGTGTATCTTTTCTCTGCTGCTGTCAGTCCTCGCGAGGCTAAAGATACAATGCACAGATTACCCTCATCATCTTTCTGACATAATACTCCAGCAATGCCTATATGTGAAGCATCTGTCATAACCACATATTCCTTATCTTTTAAAGGATATTTCAGCACTACAGCTTTCTCAAAACCTTCCTTCAGCGCTCTAAAAGCCTGATCATGCTTGGACTACCAACTCCACCGAGTCCCACTTTGAAGCAATTCCCTGAATGGTTCTACCAACCCTGAGTATTTAAGAATGAACCTCCTGAAAAAGTTGCAAATTCCCAGGTATGTTTTTAACTGTTTAACATTCTGTGGCACCTCTGCGTTAAGTATCTTATTAACCCTACTTTCCTCTGGTGTAATACCTCTACTCGACACTCTATGACCTAAAAATGTCACTTCTGACTGACAGAATGACGACTTAGACAGCTTCAAAGTGAACCCTGCCTGATCTAACTTCTGAAAAACTATATCTAAATGACGTAGATGCTCCTCAAAACTGCGTGAACTAATTACCATATCATCTATGTAAATGGTTACAAACTCTCCTGTGTCATCCCCTAATGCGATGTTTAAAACCCTAATTAAAGCTGCTGAACTACTCTTTAACCCATGAGGTGTTCTACAAAATTGTTAAAGGTTATATGTATGACTAAAAGCTGTAAATGGACTATCTTCGTACATAAGTGGCACTTGCCAAAAACTGGAACTCAAATCTACACAAGTGAAATACTTCTTCCCCTCAAATGTTTGCATTAATTCCTCTATTGACATAGATTTCAGCTGATCTGAACTAATTCTACTGTTAACCAAACGAGCGTCTAAACAAATACGAACCGTGCCGTCGGCCTTGGGTACCGTGATCAAAGAATTAACATACGGACTGTTAGAGTGCTCAATAATCCCATCTTCAAGCATCTGGTTAATTTGTGCCTCAACTGCACTCTGATAAGCGAAAGGTACAGGATATCTATGTCTTGTGAATACTGACCTATCAATAACGTTCAATGAATGTATATAGCAATTGGCCATACCAATGCGATCCTCAAAAACTCTCCTATTACACAATAACACATCATAGAGCCGAACACATTGTTCCACCTCTATATTTCCCTGAAATGCAGCATCACGTAACGAGTCCTCTAGACTACGGTTCGTAACCACACTGCCCACAAAACATGGAGAACCCCGCTCTACGGCTGGCGATATCTCATTTAAAGTACAAATCACACCTACAATACTACTTCTCTGAATATGGTCATTGAACGCTACTTCTACTTCAGAATCTCCCCATTTAAATTTCAAACTCCCTACATCATAACATAAGTTACCAGACACTTTACTTAGCCACTCTGAACCCAAGATAACACTGAATACTAAATTTGGAATTACAAGGCAAATCTGCTTCTCTACTTGATTATTAATTTTAATGTCTACTAAAACTTGCTTAGAAATTACTTTAGACCTCTTCCCAACAGCTGTGATAACAAAAGTGCTTTTAATTGGCATCTCCTCGAAATTTACTCCAGTTCCTTTCATTTTATCATAAAATGCACTACTTATGCAACTCTTCATACAACCACTATCAATTAAAACATCTGTGTACGCCTCGGACACGTTAAATTTAACTATGGGGCTCTTACTGACCACTTCCTGAATAATACCTTCATCACTTAGTTCATGTAATAATTCAATTCTTACATTTAGGTCATAGGGTTCCTGTATAATTGTATGGACAGGGCATGCTACAGACTGAGATTCTGACCTTACTTCGCAGCCTGGTTCGCGTTTAAAGAACCGCTACAGCTGGCTGTAGTACTACGAACTACTGCACTGGTCTGGTTGTTCTGGGCTGTGTTGTCATTGTTTGGCTGTATATTACTACCACTAGGCTGTCCTCTTCCTTGACCCCTATTCTGGTTGTAATTATTGTCATTATAATTTCTCCCTTGATTTCCCCTGAAATCATTGTTCCTCCCTTGATTTCCCCTGAAATCATTGTTCCTACCTTGGTACTGATTACCATAGCCATTTCCTCTGTTCTGATTTTGCTGATTATTATTATTTCTATTTTGAGCGTTGGCCCCTTCGCCACCGTTCCCTTGAACTTCCTGATTCCTGGCTTCATTGGCCTATTATTATTATTACCCTGGTTCCTATTGAAATTGTCCTCATAACCCCCTCTCCCTAGTGCATCAAATGTGCTTAACAAATTTTCTACTTGTGATATTGTCTTTACATTCTGGATACAAGCAGCCTCCTTGATCCTACAGGGAAAGTGCCTAAGTAGCAACCTCACCACATCACTTTCCTCCTTCAAGCCATCCAGATATTTACACACTAATACCTGCCCTAAAAGGTATTCGGTCATGGTGGAGCTTCCTTTAGGGTTATATTTACCACACACTACTCCCTCACAATGCTGCGACTGAATAACCTCATTCCAGAACTTTTCACAGAATTTCATTTTAAAATCATAATATCACTAAACTTGTCTCTGTAGACAGCAAACCAATTCCTCGTTTCCCCCACAAACACATGTTCTAAAATTTCAACTACCTGGCACCACTCAATACTACCATTTTCCAACCTCTCCCCGAATTTATTTTCTATAGTATTCATGACCTCCATTGGGCACCCCTGTCGATTGCTGAACTTACCCAGTTCTACCTCCCTGTGTGTGCTATTCACAAAAACTGGCCTATTCTGACTATTTTCTTGCCTGATCCTAGCTTTTAATTTTAATTCTAATTTTGCGATTTTCTCCTCAGCCTTCCTCTCAATACTGTTTACTGTTAATTTAATGTTTCCTTCTGATTCTTCTACTTTATCATATAGCTTTGCTTGTTTCTCCTCAATCTTGCTAATGCTCTCTCTATTACTCTCTCTTAAATCATTTACTTCTGCAACTATTTGCGAGTGGACTTTCTCTATTCTACCCCCCCAGCTGTTCCTTAACCTCTTTAGTTGCTACCTGAATTTTGTCAATTTCTCCCCCCAATTGTTTTTTGACCTGCTGTGTTTCCAGTTGCACTAGTTCTTTTAAATTTTCAGCCTGTGTACTGATTCTAATTTCTAACTCCTCCTGTACTTTTCCTAATTTTCTGTCTACATCTGCAATAATCTCTTTAGCCTTCTCTTCCATCACCCCCTTGATCTCACCTCTAATCAGTTCGAATTTATCACTAATTTCCCTACTGTTTTGTTCTAATTTAGCATTTAAAGTTTCAGTACTCTCTCTACTTTCCCTACTATTTTGTTCTAATTTAGCGTTGTTTTGTTCCAGTTTAGCATTTAAAGCGTCTGTACTTTCTTTATTTTCCCTACTGTTTTGTTCTAATCTTGCATTATTCTGCTCTAATTTTGCATTTAAGGCATCAGTACTTTCTTTATTTTTCCTACTGTTTTGTTCTAATCTTGCATTATTCTGTTCTAATTTTGCATTTAAGGCATCACTACTAACTTTGTTCTGATACATAAACTCGAGAAGTAAAGTTTTTAATTCTGGTTGTCCGCCTACACTCCCTGTTTCAGTATCGGGATTTACCTCCGCTACCCCGGTACTACCATCACTCGACATACTGCTCGTATCCTCACTCTCCAGTTGATGACCACTACATAACCTCATCTGTCTTTCTTTCTCATCCCCCATAATGATATACACTGATACAGACAAATAACCCCCAAAATACAGGCACAGAAATATATACCCTTCTCCTTCCACAAATGTTATTAGGTTTTCATCCCCAAGTTGTCGGCGACAAATGTAACGTTATATACTTTTCCCCACGTTGGGCGCCAAATGTAACGTTATTTACTTTGCTCCACGTTGAGCGTACAAGTGTAATGTTTTCTACTAAGATATGTTGTTTTAATGGGCGCCAAGACCTCAACGCTATGTTGAAATCTAAATTTGTATTTAACAACACCTAGCTCTGGTAGAACACCTTCAAGAATCCTTACTCTCAGATCGTGGTATGATTGGATCATTAACCCAACAAACAATTGTATCAGGAGAAGGAATTGGTTTATATCTAATGCTATTAAGCAAAGATTGCATGGTTAAAAGAAATGAATTTATTATATCAAACAAGTATGCAAAATTAATAATAATAATAATGAATTTAAATTTTAAGTTGGAGCGTTGCGATTTGAATATTACCGCTAGAAAATTACGTGAAAACGGAGTCGGATGAATTACTGATTTTACTCTATTCCCAAGCTATGAAGTTACTGAAATACTGAATACAAAAAAAGAGAAACGAGAGATTGCGTATTTATGAGTCATTCGCGCTTACCACTGGAAATTGCCGAAGCATTTCCCTCGTACTGGATGTTGAAGTGAGCTTCCCACAGCCTCCTGGATGTCATCATCTTCTTCGTTAGTTGATGATATATTTGTAGATATGAAGATTTATGGTCCGAACATCGTAACCAACACGTACAACCACAACGGTTAAGTTTCACAAAGATAGTCCTCTGCGTCTACGGAACATCGGAGCCACTCACTCGTGCAACCATACTGGTTAAATTTTCCAAAGATAGACCTTGTTTCCACGGCGCGCAAACACTATATCCACCCGCCGCATCCCCACTCTGCAACCGACTTCTTCACGCTCGCTCACCACTGATTGGCTGACCCCTCACGCGCTACTCCCCTCCTCTGGCTCATTACACTCGGCGGGAGGAAGATGTCGTTTACCGGTCCAGATTATTTCGCCTCTTCCTGACGCCGCAACCCAGGATTGCGTCACGCTTCTCGACAAGATAAAGCCTGTAGCCGAATTCCCAATGAGTCATCTCTCTAATAATACCCTAACTGACAAAACTCCGTAAAATTCCGTAATCATATAATTTTCTACGCTAATGTTGATCGTAATAATTTGCTTGATAGTGTTTTCTATAACATAGAAAACCTATCTGTATGTTTGTAATTTTATAAGAAAATGCTCCAAAATCATTTAATAATAATAATAATAATAATAATAATAATAATAATAATAATAATAATAATAATAAGTTGATGATAATAATAAGTTAATAATAATAATAAATTAACATGAAAAATTCTCTTGGCTGAACAATTTGCCGCGTAAATAAATATAGAATGGCTTCCTACTGACTTATGCCAGTTGCATAAAAACCCCTCGAAAAACACGTTACAGAATGTCACAAGTGTACGGCGAACACTGCATGTCTTTGCAAGGGTCAAGGAGTGGCACAAGCGCTTCAAGGAAGGGCGGGCGTCGTTAGCCGATGATGCCCGGTCTGGCGCGCACCCCCCCCCCCCCCCCCCCCCCGTCCCCCTGCATTACCGATGGCAACGTCCAGTTGGTTGATGCACTCATTACCCAGGACCGCCGAGTGACAGTGAACGCCATAGCCGCCGTGGTCGGATTGAGCGTCGGAAGTGTGCACGCCATTATGAAGGAACGACTACACTTGCGCAAAGTGTGTGCCCAATGGGTGCCCCACATTCTTCAACCACACCAGGAAGCATGTCGAATGGCCCACTGTCTTGGTCATCTGCAGCGCTATGCGAGGGAAGGGAATGGGTTTCTGGCACGAGTGGTGGCTGGAGATGAGTCATGGTGTCATCACTTCGAATCAGAATCCAAACGACAAAGCCTCCAGTGGAAGCATCCGGGGTCACCACCACCCAAAAAAGGCAAGGCCATCCACACGAGTCCCGGAAAGGTAATGCTGACGTTCTTCTTTGACCAAGATGGCCTCCTTCTGATATACTTCATGCCGCACGGGACAACAGTGAATGCCCAGCGTTACTCGCAAACCTTGACCACCCTCCGCCAAGCGATCAAAACGACCAGGCAATCTCACCCGTGGGGTCATTCTGCTCCACGACAATGCACGACCGCATACGGCCAACACAGTCGCGGCACTCCTCCAGAAATTCAAATGGGAGGTTTTTGGCCACCCTCCATACAGTCCTGACCTCTCTCCCTGTGATTACGCCATGTTTAGTCCCCTGAAAAGGGCTCTGCGGGGCCAACGATTCGCCTCGGACGTCGACGCCCACCTGTACGTGCGGAACTGGTTCACATCGCAGCCCAGGGAATTTTATGAGACAGCCATTCACCGCCTCGTGTCACAGTGGGACAAGTCCTCAACAGCCAGGGCCAATCTAACATACAAATACTGGTTTCTGTAATTATGCCTCCGGCTCGTTACTTTTTGAACGCACCTTATATTATTATTATTTTATTTTGTGCATGTGCTTACACATTCTCAGCGTATTTGCTAGAAAGAAAACATTTACAATCCCAATTATACAAATTCTTCAATTTCCCGGTGACTGCATTCTGTAGTGGCATTACTCGCTTCCCTCACTTTTTCAGACATGATTACCCAAGAACAACCTTACTACAGAGGCGTGCAAATTTTTAGAATAAAATAAAATATGTAAACCAGTCTCACATTTTTATTCAAAATCATTTTATTTTATTTCTATTACCCTGCTTATTGATGCTTTCTCCCCTATGGACTTACAACTTTTCCCCTAAGCTTGCGTCTGGGAATTTTCAAAATTAGAGATTCTGAGAGATACCTAAACTGGATCCGTTTTATTTCTTTTTGCATTCCTTTGGAATGTACCATCTAAATCAGGTGATTTCAATCCATTGCCCACGAATCTTTGAATAGTCCAAGATTGGGCCATCAGTAACAAAAGACTTCAAATTCTTTTTCTCTAATTTCACACAAAAACTACAATAAAGTAATCAAAATGAAACGTGTAACATTCTGCATTATTCTAGTGGAAATTATAAAAAATCATTTTGGTCAGTTTCTTAAAATAAAATCTAATTAAGACTATTAATTAATTGTTTGAAATAATTTCACCACCTTGCAAATAATTTTACTGCATTCATTCATAATTGAAGCCTCCGTGGCTTAGGCGGCAGCACGCTGGCCTCTCACCGCTGGGTCCGTGGTTCAAATCCCGGTCACTCCATGTGAGATCTGTGCTGGACAAAACGGAGGCATACAGGTTTTTCTCCGGGTACTCCGGTTTTCCCTGTCACAATTTCATTCCAGCAACACTCTCCCTTATCATTTCATTTCATCTGTCATTCATTTAATCATTGCCCCAGAGGAGTGCGTCAGGCCTCGGCAGTCGGCACAGTTCATATCCTCGCCGCTAGATAGGGGCTTCATTCATTCCATTCCTGACCCGGTCGGAGACTGGAAGCAGGCAGTGGATTTTCATTTCATTCATAATTAAGTAAAAATGAAATGTTTGAAAACTGGCGTTCAGTCTAATAATTTACACACCTCTATATGTGACACGTCGAAGGTATGACTTCTGCATAAGCTTAAAAAGGCCTGGATCTATCTTCAAATCTGTGAGATATTCCTTTAAATTGGTAGGAATCATGCCAGTGCTGGGGATAATCATAGGAACAGTTCTGACTTGTGCCATGTGCCATCGCGTCCTTATCAGTTCTGAAAGTTCTGTATTTTGACAGCTTTTCAACCTGTTTTGTTAGCATGTTGCCACTGTTTGCGATTGCCACATATATGAAGGTGGTGTGGCTCACGCATTAATTATTATTATTATTATTATTATTATTATTATTATTATTATTGCAACTGTAACATCTTTATAAAAACACCTTCGACACAAAAATACCTAGGAATTACCCTTGATGAATACTTTAAAATGAACACACACACAGTAAACATGATTTTAAAAAAAGAAAGTAAGAGCAAACCTTTACACCATCTACAATCTCTGTTTCTATGTAGATAAAATACTTACAAAACCATTTATAGTGCTCCGATTGAAAGCAAATTAAGATGTGCCAAATCAGCTTGGGGAATTCAAAACACAACTTTAATTAATAATCTGCACGATAGCCAATACAGATTCTTTAAATATTTCACTGGTATCCCTTATTTTAGTATTAAAGAGTTGTTTCAAATTACTGCACTGAATCTCTACTACCATGATGCAAGATTCAGGCATAAGGTCTCTCACAACATACACACAAGAGCCATACATAACAAATACTAAATATGAAGAACCTTTATGTGTAAATAGCTACGGTTTCAAGAGACTAAATTATATTGTACCATCACTACTTAATGAACTACCATCTGGATTGTCCAACATGAACAGCAAACAACTAGCTACACGTCGCATTAAAATTATTACCTAAATAAACATTAATTTATAACAAAAAGTTATCATTGGATGCACTCTTGTATTGAGATATAATCTGTATATAGGCCTACAGTATGTTGTAAAAAATAATTCATATGTCTCGCAGATAATCTGTACTGGTTTTGCCTTCAAGTTCGTGTGATGTATCACAAATGCATTATCAATAGTAACTAATAAATGAATAAATTCAAGATTCAAATTATGTTACTTCACTCTGAGAACATTATCTGGCAAATATATGGCAACTATACAGATTATAAGAATTCAGAGCATAATCAGCATCATTATTTATTTATTTATTTATTTATTTATCGTATTGCTTTTAGTGCCGGGAGTGTCCGTGGACATGTTCGCCTCGCCAGAGGCTGTAGGTGCTTCAAGCGGACACCACTAGGGTGAGCTACAAGTTCCGTTCAATTTCAAGTAGTTCCAACTTTCGCTACCAGATATCAATGATACCTAGTGGAGAACGTTGGAACTTTGATAGAGCGTTACAACGAAACCTAACCTAGAAATTTAGCTCCACACAAGTTTAGTCTGTGGGAGGATCTTTTACATGCCATAAATCTATGACATGGGACCGCCTGGTTTTACTTCCCCTCCGAAGGAAGGCATACTGAAGGATTTTAACGCTAAATCCGACGACTTCGGCCGGGTTTGAACCCGCTATCTTGGTCACAGCAGTTCAGTATGCTACCAACTACGCCACCGAAGCCACTATTTTCGAACTAATCTGGTTGTCTCATTGATGACTGCTTTTTGCATTGACTTTTATAACTTTGTGTATACATCACGTTCATTCAGCCCATGCAGTAGACTCCTTGGTGCAACGTCAGTGATTGATATGACATCTTCGCCTTAAAATCTGTCATTGCTTCTTGATAGGCTCCCCCAGGTCAATATATTTGGAGATCTTTTCGTCGTGCTTTGCCTTTTTGTTGCTATTGGGAACATCTACATAAACCAGGATGGCTTCTTTAACCTTCTTATTGATGACTACAATATCTGGCCTGTTATGGCAGTATAGTCAATATAGTACGATCCCAATATTATTTGTACCAGTATTATTTTCATCATCATCATCTAAAGTGACGCCCAAAATGTTCATATTTCCATGGAGTCTAGTGGCCTGCACTTCTCCTCTTCATTAATATTCTATTTTATCGTATCGTGCCATATATTTTCCTGAAAAAATTATTGTTATTGATATTATTTGTATTATTATTAGCTTAGTCGTGGCATGATGTGCTCCACCTAAGTACACAAGGCTGATGATCACGATGCCTCATGCCCTTAAATGAAACAGCAACAAGCGATAAAGAACGGATTCATAAAAAGCTATTCCCTTGAATGTGTGGGAGAAATAAACCGTGAATATGGCGCTAAAATGTAACTTGCTTGTTAGACATGACTGTTTGGTCTTGATTGGGAGTGAAGAGCTGTAATATTAAGTTCCATCATGCCGTATTCGTAAGAAATGAAATAATACAATGCCCGTATAATATCATGGTTTAACATTTATATTGAGTGTAGCTTAGCGTGCTGTGGGGTTGCCATCTACATGTCTGTTTATTTATCGACTCGTGGTCCGTTCGTTGGTCAGTGGGAGCTCCCAGGGATATGGGCGCCGCCCCGGACATGCGCCCAGACGCCGGCGTCTTCTTATTGATCTCCACTGATGACCACGCCCTGCTTCTCTGTGGTTGGCTGTCTCCATGAACTGCCCGCTCCCTATTGGTCAGATGTAATCATTGTCCATTGTCTTTCTAAAGTAATGTCCAAAATGGTCTTATTTCCATGTTTTGTAGGAAAGGCTTTGAAGTATTGATCCACGGATACAGGGTTCCTACTAACTTACTTCAGCATTCTGCCGGGTATAACACGAACAGCACTTTGCAGCACTTGATTCAAACTCTTCGTTTGTTGTGTTTATTGAAATATGATTTTTAGAGCATATTTTCTGTTGAGGTGTTCATTTTTTTATTTAATCACTTATTTCCATACGTCCCAATGAGCCCGAGCTCGTGTTAGGGACAATCAAGTAGCATAGATACAGATTGGCGTATACACATTTTTTGTAACATTAAATTGTGTTTAAATTGTGGTTATGTTAATGGTACAATACAGTAGATTGACGGTGACCAACTTTACAGAAGTGATGGTTATTTATTATTGTTTTAAGGGGCGAAACAGCGAGGTCATCTGCCCCTACAGAAGTAATTGGTATGATATATTGTATTGCTTAAGGCTATATATTAAACATAGGCTAAGCTATTCATTCCTTAATAGGAAGTCCCTTGCTCTCCTCTTCAATGTTTTATGAAAAAACTCTCCTTTATGCATAATGGTATAGAGTTATATTCCTCTTATATAGAGGACATAATTCCTTTAGTTACAAATTTAATGGATTGGAAATGGCTGGTGAATATTCGATTTACTCCTCATGTTGCACAATGATGAATGTAATTTGCATGGGTAAAATGGATGTGTGTATGCATCAATTTCTTTTCTAATTTGCATAAAAATACTGTTACTGACATTACTATTATTTTGTTTCTGTTTTTCCCGGACGAGTAACTGACAATTTTGAAGGGCAGAAATATGCACACGCTTCGAGTCGTGCGTTGTCAACTTGGAAAAACCGGGTGAGTTAGCCGTGGTCGTTACGGCATGGCTGCTGGCAGTCGCTCACATTCGGGAGGCGAGGAGGTTCGAATCCCCCCGCTGGCAACCTTGAAGATGTCTTCTGTGGTTTCCCATCTTCCTTCTAGGCAAATGCCGGGGTTGGTCCCTAACTATAGGCCGCAGCCGCTACCTTCCAACTCCTCGTCCTTACATTCAAACTTTCCTCCCCAGACAACACTCCACACGCGACGGTACTTGTAGCTGACCCATTGGGTGGCCGCCTAGAAGCAGCTACAAACTGGCGAGCCGAACATGTCCTTGAACACTCCCGGCACTAAGAGCCATAAGATTTAAAAAAAATGTAAAATTTCTCCTGTACCAAATTTGGTGATAGAAGATAAAAGTAATTTAAATCTCAATCACAGCTCGCTTTATGGAGTTCCATTGTTTCTACTACAGTAGATGGGAGGGCAAAACAAAAATCGAAATTTGAGAAGAGATCGCCTAATTGGTTCGAAATCAAAAGAACCGCATCACGGTGCAGAGGTTCTACGTTTATTATTATCATCAAGTTAAATGAAATTGACTGAGACCTCTGGTCGTAACAGTGGCTCCACCATGAAGCAAGGCTGATCAGGCAGTTCCGAGGTGGCCTTAAGCCAAGTATAGGATTTATGGAGTTTTAGTAGGTAAGAATCCTGCACAGTGCAATCTGTCTTTTGAAGATTTCCCCACAGTTTCCATCGAAAAAAACAAAACAACACTTAATTGGAGTAGGCGGAAAATGTTATGTACTTGGCGCTATGTATTTTCTCAGGATGATGTACGGGGGAGGAAATAGAGTCCAGATATATAAAAGCCAATGTAGTGAGTTCTCAGTTGCCATATACAGTATTCTGCAAAAAACAAGTTAGTGTAGCGTCGAAACTCTCCCTACATCGCTAAGTATTTAGATTGACCTTGCTGAATGGAAGTGAGAGTTTCAGGATAGCCTAGCTATAGGTGACTGATATGGCGGTAGCACGAATGAATGCTGGGACAAATGAAAGCAATGACAGGAAGATTAAGATACTCGTAATGAAGAGTTAAAAGCTAAGTTAGAAATAAACACACTAGATGAAGCTGTTCGTATGAGCCGACTCAGATGGTGGGGTCATGTGAAGAGAATGAGGTTAATGTGTTTTGCTGGAGGGTAAGACAAATAGAGGTAGGCTAAGGTGGTCATGGTTAGATTGAGTGTTGAATGATATCCAAGTGAGAGGTGTAGAAGCAGAGGAGGCCACATGTCTAACTGCTAATAGGCGATCATGGAGGTGACTTATTTGCAAACAGAGGCTTGCAGACTAGACTGGACGCTGAATGACAAAACAGTCTCAAATGAAAATGAATCTAATGTAATTATTCTTATTCTTAGTATTATTACTAGCAGAAGTACCCGCTCTTCGAACGGTCTTCGGTATTAATAACCAGACGTTATCAATTGAGATACTGTTCCAATGGTTAGGGGCTTGTTATTCCTTCATAAGTTTATCAGAACGAAGTTTGTTTTCTGGGCATATCGCAGACACTGTTAATTTAAGGGACATAAAATGTGGTTTTCGGAGACCCTTTATAGACTCCCTAGTTTTGTGTCACACATTGAGAAGCGCAACATATGCTTTGGTCGTCCTTCTAGGAGAATTTTTATTGTTCGCCTATTTTAGCATGTATTTTGAAAAGTTGTTCCGTATACCCACCCTTCTATGAGAAGTACGTTGAAGAGTTTTATAAATGATTGGTGTATTGACTCATGTTTACAATACCTAATTTTACGATGCTCCAAGCACGCGAACATGAATTACAGGCGTACATAAACATAAAGATATATCAACCACACAGTATCAAACATAATCATCTTTACGATGAACCCGTTCGTCGACAAAAATATGATTACTTAAAATGTGCTCTCAAACTAAATTCACCTAACGTGTACTTCCTGACGTGAAAATATTATTGCATACCTCGTAGACGAAACGCAATATATGTCAAATTAAAACTGACCTTCACCGTTGTGGAAAGTCCCCATCCAGGAAGACCCCTTTAATAAATTATAAAGGCTCGTGGTGCATGAAAATTCGGGATTTTAAGCCTCCAATGGCCCAAATTCCCAAAAGCTGCAAAAAACACTATTCCAATTCAGGAATTTTTGAAACTAATGTTGCTGTTTGGAGATTTAATAGACCTTCTGTACAACATATCGCACGTGCAAGTCACGTGTGAAAATTCTAGGGTACCCCTTGACCCCCTTAATCGCATTGTTGATATTTACAGTTTGATTCCACGATAACCTTATAGCCATTTGCAAACTTTCACAGAAATTTAATAAATTGAGTGGCATTGCTTCTTACAGAAATAGATGGAAAGTTGGATGTCACCTCTTGTGATACTGTTGCCATGGTTACCGGCTTGCATTACTTCATTAGTTTCTTCCTGTTCTTCTTCTTCTTTCGGATGGGCCAGCTAAGGAACACTACGTTCAACTTTTCAGCTTGGCGAGGGACTTGATGTTTGCCCAATATTCGCGCATTCTCTGGCTATGTTTCTCCTTCCTCTCTTTTGTCCAGATGATGCCGGTTTTCTTACAGGGTGGTCTGTCCTGAAACCTCGTCTGTTTAAGTATCTTTCTGAGATGTGATCGGCTTCTAATATCACTTTTCATTATCTTCAGTTCTTGGATATCCTTGTTAACTACTGTTAGCGGCGGTGTCACGCTCTTTCTCTTCCTCCAGTAGTTGAGAAGCCGGTTTGTTAGTCTTGTTGGGTTCATCCATGAGACATGTCCATAGAAAGCCAGACGTCTCTTCCTGGCCACATCTGTGATTTTCTCAGTATATCTATATAGCTCCTGATTTGGTCTTCTTCTGTACTCGTCATCTATTTATTAGTTTATAAAATAAAAGAGTGCCATATCCCCTCCAGGGACGTAGGCGACCTGAATAAGAGCCCTTGACTAAGTCAAGGGATCACTGACCAGGCATCCCGAGCCGGAGTTTGCGTGTGGTAGGGTGGCCAGTTCCTTTCCACTCCTCCTCCTACCATAGCATCCAGCAGGTTCCCATTTTGCATCACGAGGCTGGGAGACCCCGTACCAGACCACACCAAGACTTTTAAATTTTTGGCAGAGCCGGGGATCGAACCCGGTACCTCGGGGGTGACAGCCAACAATGCTAGCCACTGCGCCACGAGGTGGTCTTTGTTAGTTTATTAAATGAAATTAGTTTTCTGGGAATATCTCAAAAACGTGGTTATGGAGCCTTAAAACGTAGTAGCCTCCGAGCCACTGAGGGGCTGAAAATGATTTGCTCGTCCTTGTACGCCATAATATAATAATAATCATAATACTAATTTAATAATATAGGCATAGGGATGTAATAGACCTTTAGTACCCCTTGACCCCCTTAAGCGCATTATATACGTATTGAATTACAACTTAAGTTGGTTACGTGATAACCTTATAGCCGTTTCCGAACGTTCAAAGTAATGCAATAAATGGAGTGGCATTGCGTCTTTCAGAAATAGATGTACTTCTGAGATCGTGTTGCCGTGGTTACCGGCTTGTATTCTTTGAATAGCGTAATAAATGAAATTAGTTTTCTGAGTATATCTCAAAAACTCATGGTTTTAGGACCTTAAAATGTGGTTTTCGGGGCCCGTAGGGCTCCCGAGTTTTGTTTCTAACATTGAGACACTGAAAATGAGCTTTGTCTCGTTTTTCTACGCCCATTTCAGCATGCCTATTAAGGGGGTAGGCCCTCTTTTATGAGAGGTATGGAGACGAGTTACATCAATGATTACTTTCGTGCCTCTGATGGACTTCTGCACCAAATTTTACGTTGATCAACTCAGTCATTCTCGAATGATGCGCGTGCAAAATTGTACACAGACAGACAGACAGACAGACAGACAGACGGACAAAAATTTTGTTTTTGCCCGCAACCGTCATAAACCAGTCTGAAACGCGTTAATAACTCAAACTTCCGTGGAAATTTAAAAAAAAACAGACAAACTTGCATTTTTATATATAGAGAGAGATTATTATTATTATTATTATTATTATTACAGTATTATTAGTTGTGAAGCAACGTCGGCTAAAGCTGTAGGTCATGGGTTCGACTCCGCATGGGTCATGCATTCTAATTTATTCTCATTTTTAGCCTACTTTCGATTTTTGCAAAAAATGAAAGTAAATTTATAAGATCAACACAGGGCGAAAAATTGTGTGTCTGTGAGTGTGTGTTCTCTGAATGTCTGTCCCCCCCTATCAATTCGAACACGGTGAAACCGAATTGAATGGAATTTTGTTCAGAGGTAGCACTAGCAAAGGGCATCTCATATTCATGTTTAACATCCGTATAACACGTTGTATTTCAACAAGCTACTACAACCGGCATTCAATTATAATCCTTGAAAAGGACAAAGTGTTATAACAATACCCATGCATTTAGGAGAAAGGAGGCTATATGTTCTTTACTAACATCTTGTTCAAAATGGCCTATTGCCGATCTTTGTACAAAACACAACCTGTTACGTGAAAGCCCCCTTGGTCATCAATGCGGACATGAACTTTCAAATCTTTGGCATTTACGGAATAATTTGTTTAATACGAGTTACAGTACCTGACTAACACACAGTCTGGGAGTCAAGGAGTGGGAGGTATTTTTGCTTCAAAGTGAGTTGAGAGCACTATTGATCAGATATTTGAAGCTTTTGAAGTCTAACCCAGGGGGAAGGTCATGACCAGCAGCAGTGTTAATGACACATCGATTAGATCTTGAGAGCCAAGCTCGTTCGCTTGCTCGAAAGAAGGGACTAGCCGCTTTCAACCAGTGGCGTATCCAGGATTTACTTCAAGGAGAAGCGCATGGATATTAAAAACCCAATTCATAACCAACATTAAAGTGTAATGCAACGCCTAGCCCACTGCGTACTGCTCTTCGATGTAGAAGTATTTTTCCCGTAGCTGTCGCCCAGGAAGTCCGGGTTCGATTCCCGGCTTTGTTGATAAATTTAATTCTGGTCTGAGGGCTGGAACGGGGTACAACCAGCCTCTTGAGGCAGAACTTAGAAGAGGTGGGTTCGATTTCCATCTCAGCCATCCTAGATGTGGATGTTTATGGTTTTCCACTTCTACGCCTGTCAAATGCTGATATGGAACTGTACCCGATATCCGGATAGTAGGCTGTCAGATATCCGCCCCCTCAATCGGATTGCCAATAATCAATCGCACCGGCACAGCTACATCAATGAAAATGGCACTGACAGACACTATCGAGATTAGAGCACAATAGTTAACAAGAAATTATTGTGGAACACACCAAAATATACGGGGGTTCATACTTACCTTTACTTACCTCTTAAATTTATCTCGGGGACTGGGTTGTCAACTGGATCACTTAAAGTATGCCCTCACAATAACCTCCACCATGATATTTAAAATGAACCAGAACGAAGACGAGAAACTTTAAACTGCACAATAATTTATTTCACATAAAGAATTATTTTAACAAAAATAAAACAACAAAATCCACGTGGCAATCAGAAGCCATCGACCACATAACCATGTCCTTCTGTAGGACTTGTATACTCTACATACAATGTTTCAGCTTTCTCAAGCTCATAGCAACGTAAAAATAATAATGCACTTGGAATGGAAACGGGTTTTGGGACGAGACACATATCAATTGTTTTGCGTGTTTATATACTTCACATTTTATTTATAGCCACAAGGCTATTATGGATACGTCCTTGGCCTCTGTCATACAGTTGTCCGGGCCAGCTGCAATGCACCTGCATCGTCAAAGCGGACTCACCCCGTTCGTTCAACCCTAGCATAAGCGAGTTACCTCAGAGCTTGGCTCTCCTTTTCAAACACGTAAATGTTCACATCTCAACTGAGATATTATCACGCAAATCTTTTAAATGCTCCATTCAAACACCAGTGGAATACTCCAACAATCCCAAATCATGTTTAATTGTTCAAACCACTTGTTTAATTAGCGTTGTTTAGAGTATCAAAACAAAACTCTTAATGTTAATAACAAAAGTTCATTAATTATTTATAACAATAATAAATTGTTTATAACAATGTCAAACGACAATTGGAAAACTTATACACGCCTCTATTAATCCTTTTCATTTCAAATTATTTAACAAAGATATTTACAAAATTATTTTACAATATTATATTGTTTATATTATTTATACAAGAAATACATTAAACCACACATTTATCCGGTTGATAATTACTCAAATCGTGGTGATATAATCGACCAATGAAGGTTAGTTATATTTAGCTGTCAAATTCAGGTTTAATAAGGTTTAATAATAATTATTAATATTTGTGACGGTAACCTCCATTCAAAATCTTTATCTCAAATTATTTAACACTCTTGTTAATTTTAACAGTATCTTCATATGAATAACTTTCAAAGAACCAGAACAATACATTCAGCGGGAAAATACTTCGCTCAAGACGCACAAAATTGCACAAAAATTGGCCCAAAATTCATCATATATCTTCATATATATGGCATAAAAATCTTCCAAACTACATACAAAAATCCTCCACTTATAAATTCATCAACTTCATTAACATTACTGTGGGAACCTCCTTCATAATTCAAGGGCATTATTCATCAGCGACTTTTACATGTCCACTGAACTAACGATTATACATCCATTGTTCCTCTTTAAAAATTCTTATATTCATCAATTGTATTAATGACTGTTATTATTTAACCTTCGTGGGTTTCATTCATGAATCGATATGAAGTAAAAATTTGCCAATCACAAATAAATTTAATAGCAAATACGATTAGACACTCCTCCCTGGTCTATCAAAATTGAGATTAATATCTTCAAAGTAACGCAGTATAAAAATACTATCTTCAATCAAAGTTCATCTAAACTGTATAAATAGTCGAATAGAATACAATTAGATTGTGGAATGCAAACATTATTGTTCCAATCTATAATTGAGAAAAACTCCTATCAAAATTCATTACTATAGTGTATTCAATAAATCGTAATCAAAGTTCATATTTCATAAAATTGTCTATAATGCAATGATAAATGTCTATGTTGCAATCATGTTCATAAGACGACTAGTATTTCAAAGATCGTCGATATCGTAATAGATTTTAACGCTCTAAAATCATTTAATTATTCTTCTTTCTTGAGGATGACAGAAAATTGGTCAAAGTAATTTACTGAATAGAATTACTTTAATAAAATGACACGCTGTCTGAATTCAAATCTGCCATAGAAAATCGTTAACTTTACAGTCAAATCGTGACTACAAAAATATGCAAATTACTGAAAGAATCTAAATTATCAGTCTCAACTGATCCAAAATTATTTAACTATGCCAATGACATAACAATGTCTCAACAAATCGAAGAAAAAGGCATAAATCATCGAAGTGTACTGAGTACAGAAATGTTAATCAAGAAAATTGGGCACAAAAAAATATGGGACAGAAAATATGGGAAGAATGGTTGCTCAGATATCGCTACAAGACTCAAATAATACAAGAAACGTTCACGACTACCTTATCTGTTGATTGAAGTTCTAGAGGAAAGTTTTCAAAGAAAACTGCTGTTGGTTCCATTTCACCAGCGTGAAGATGTGCTCCGACCTCGAACCTGGAATCAGCGTCCTCGGAGAAGCGAACTGCTTCCTTCTCCGGAAATTGCACTGCTCCGTGGATACGAAAACATTCTTCTGGCAAAACTCTTCTTTGTGAGCCGGGTCCACCCTAGCCTCTCTTGAAAGTTCCCTGAAGTTCCGGTCGTAAATCGCCATGAAGTTTATTGTAGTTATTTCCGCAGAAATATTCATAATCGTGGAGTATGAAAATATTTCCACTGTCATTTGGTATAATTCAGCGATGGATTCACGATGCATGAGTGTAGTTGGATGTTCACTACATGCTCGCTTTTGTAGAAAGACGATTAACGAAGTTCCATGCTGCTATTTCACTCCAGCGATATATGTCCCAATTGCATTAAAGCCTTAGCCTTCCATCTCAACTACTGTTATAATCATTGAAAGCACTGCAAGATTATAATGTTCCATAGTAGACTGTATCGTTGTATTACCAAACGTATTCTCCAATATCACTGTTGCAATCCACGTGTCAGCCGTAGTGTATAATGTGGAATTTTAAAAGTGTTTCTCATGTGGCGAGAAAATCACTTTTGTTGGCAGCCTTAAAGTGCCAATATCTTTCGAAGTATAACTGTGAAATTGTTCAAATCTTCTACACACCTCAATGTTGTACTGCCCAATTGAATTATAATAAAGGCTGAAGTTAACTCTTGATATCTTATCTGGTAGAAACGTTAATGTGAGCGTTTCAACTTCACCAAGTTTCGAGCAGCGTAAAATGGAACTGCTCCGCGTTCGTTCGATGCGCCGGGCTTTAACCACACGCTAAAGACAACTTGCTTCACTTATTCACTCGAAAATGACTCTATGACATCTGAAATATATATGCGGTATCAGCGGTATGATCCGTATGAGTTCTGAGTATGAGTTCTGAGTTCTGAGAGCTCCTCTCTTCTGTGCACGACCTTTTATCAACTTCTTAAGGGGCGTATCCATCCCTTCCATAGCCTGTTGCTGCGTCATTGCTAGAAGTTTTAACTTTGGCTATACTTGACGGATTTTCAAATTTCAAAAACTCAAAATTAATTTCTTCAAAATTCCAAATCAATGCCATAACTGAAAATAGTTTTCCACAATTCTGCATGCCAAAAGTAATTAAATATCGTAGTTTCAGCAATCTCCGTCTTCCTTCCAAACTATCGTTCATTGGTTCGAGTCTCTCCTCCAATAGCGTACCTTCTTCCTTAGCACAATACCTTGTTTCCTGCGACTGCGTCGTAAATCTCCGATCTTTCTCGAACAAAATCATGACGTCACCAAGAATCTCAGCTCAACCCGCCTACTTGCATGAAGTCTACGTCATCCGTGCCTACGTCATGAATATACACGTCACAACTATGACATCCATAACTTTACTCATATATGCCAATACAGCCATCGTGGTCTCAATATAATTCAATTTACGGGGGCATTCTCCCTTCACCACGTTTTAAAAACAGTTGCAAATTGTTTTTAAACTCTGTGTTATAAATATCTCAATTCACTTGAACACGAAATCGAATTATTATTGGCTTACTCTTGTATGATATTTCTTCTATGTTCCTTAATCATTAGTCTCTTCTTCTCTGGTTTGTGTGTGACTAATGCATTCTCTCCTTTCTACTTTCTCTTCTGTCCTGAATTTCTATTTTCTAAGTTCTGCTGACTTGTAGAAGGACCAGGATCGATCACTACATCCTGTCTTTTCTTTTGATTTTCAGCTTCCTTTTCTCGTAATTCCTTCAGATACTGCTGACTTTCTTTCTCTCTCTCTCTCTTTATACTTGTCGGGTGTCATAACCTGACCTTGAGAATTCTGATTCTGATTCTGGTACTGGTTATTTCGATTGTAGTTTCTATTATAACCATTGTTATAGTATCTACCCCTTCCGTTGTTGTAATTCCCTCTATTATCATTCCAGCCTCGTCTTTGCTGATATGGACGGTAACCTTGGGATCTGTTGTTGCGGAAATAATTATTCCTGTGAGGACCTACATTTTCAGTTTTTCCTTCCTCAGGCTTATCAGTTTGCTGCACTTGATCCATGTAGACTGTATTAACGTCTTTGAATTCGTGCCTCTGACCTTTTTGTACCAAATTTGGCATTGGACTCGTGTAGTCAAGCCTTCTCAACAATTCGTCCATACTTGTCAAATCTCTGATATTTGACGATATGATCAGTCTTCTTACCTCCACAGGCAGCATACGTGAAATCGCATCTATCAACTGCTCTGTTGACAATGGGGGTTGCAAAAATCTCAAGCGTGATAGTTGGCTCGTGAAGAAATCAGCGTACCGTGTTGGAAGAGTACCTGAATACTTCCTCGAGTATACCTCAGCTCTTAGTGAATTCTGAGCTTCTATTGACCAGAATCGTTTTATCAATGCCTCTGCGAATTCGTCAAAATTGCTGAAAGTGTACCGAAATGCTCTAAACCATTCGAGGGGTCCTCCAGCTAGAAATCTTTCTACGATTCTCATCTCTCTCTCTCTAGGAATGTGGGCTTCTATGAAATAGTCTTTAAGATTCCTGATATATTCGATCGGTGTGAGACTATCAGTGTTGCTAAATTTTTGAGGTTTGTCTTCAAAATTCCGGATGACTGTCACATTTCTCGGATATGAATCCATATAATTTTTCCCACTATCACGATACTTCCATTCGGGTTCAATATTCCTATCCTCTTCTTCTTCCCTGAATCTGGATATACGTTCCTCAGGACTAATATCTCTCTCTTCTGTAGTAAGGTTACCTCTTCTCACGTAATTTCTATCCTCTTCACCAGTCAATCCTTCGGTATCCTTGTCTGTGATTTCCGTGATGACTTTCCTAATCAACTCTTCCTTATAGGTTTCCATCATGCTAGCTTCTCCTAGTTTCAAATTCTGCAGTTTGCTCGTAGTTTCATTAACATCAGAGACAACCTTATGAATTTGTTCCTCTAACGCAGTTTTTAATGCTTGCACGTCCTGACCTATTTGAGTTCTATCCTCTACCTGCTTTTCGGATAGCGAATCCATCCTTACATTCAAGTCTTTCCTAATCTGAACTACTTCATTATTAATGTCTACTTGTGTACTGGCAAGTTTTCTTTCAATTCGTTCCTGAATCTGATCTACATGTTCCCCACTTGACCTGTTCCATTCATCTTTCCAAACCGTTACATTTGCAGTTAACATTTCCGCGATATCTACTTCGATGTCCTCCTTAAGTAAACGATTGTGATCTAATACTTGGGTTCTCATGACCTCTACATCGTATTTTAAACCAGCTAAAGAAGCTGTTGTCCTAACAGACTCGTCAACTAACCCAGTTGTTAATGCACTAATGTTACGAGTACAAAGTGTTTTTGAAGTTTCAATTTCTTCCCTAACTTTGTTAACATCAGTCTGAACTTTAGCAATGTCTACAAAAACAGTATTGACTTCTACTTGTATTTTATTGATATCGCTTTGCATATCGTTAACATCTGAATGAATATTATTGATGTCTACTTGAACATTTGACACATCAGTTCGAGCATTTCTAACCTCTTTTTGAACTTCTTCTACTTTGTCTTGTACAGTAGCAACATCATTCCTAACAACAATTACTTCAGCTCTAGCACATGAAATATCACCCCGGACATTGGCAACATCAAGATTCAACATAGTAAGATCTTTCTGTACCTTATAAACATCAATTTTAACATCAGAAACATCTTTATGAATGTCACTCACGGCATTCTCTATTCCCTGGGTACTGATCTGTAAACGCGACACATTATTTTCTAAGTTTGCAGAACTGGTCTGAATAACTTTCAAATTTTCATCCATCCTAGTAGACAAATTACTAGCATTCTCCTTCATCATCTCCTGCATTCTAATAGACAAATTAGCAGACAAGTTACTAGCATTCTCCTCCATTCGACTAGTATTCCTAGCTTCCATCTCCCTCACACTTTCATTAATGCTAGCTTTCAACTCTTCTAACATCATCCTCATACTCTCATCTGCCATTTCAATAATATTTCAATAATAAACTGCTTTAGGGACATACATCAAACAGAGCAAAATAACAACATCTGAGCAACATTTTTCACCATATATAAATTTGAGCAATTTTCTGTCTTAAATCTAACTTATAATTACCTTATAATTAACCTTCGTAGACACTTCATGTTGAAACAAACTCAAGCACATGTTCAAGTTTCTTTGGTTCATTTTAAAATATCCTAACACAAATAATTTACATTTACAATCCAAATAGTTTAATTTTATCTTTAATATGACTAAACATGTCATAAGCCGGTCAAATAAAATAAGATTCCAGATCATAGGCGATTTTTCTAAGTTTCCAGCCTATTTAACCTCTCTCAAGTTGTATAAGATCTGATCTTTTCTGAGTGTAATTTTCCTAATACAACACAACATTTAATCCCTATATAATCACACTCTCAAATTCTACAATTGGCTTAGACATCTAACAAAGAATCAACCTCTTTATTTGAGTCTTCACAATCCCTTTGACATCGATAACTTGGTAATCCAATGTTATTCAAGCACTCGGAACTTCGATTGTGCCAATTCTACTGGCGTTCAACCTGGTAATCCAGTGTTGTCAATCGAGCCCCACCGAATTGCGGCGCCAATCCTACTGTACCCGATATCCGGATAGTAGGCTGTCAGATATCCGCCCCCTCAATCGGATTGCCAATAATCAATCGCACCGGCACAGCTACATCAATGAAAATGGCACTGACAGACACTATCGAGATTAGAGCACAATAGTTAACAAGAAATTATTGTGGAACACACCAAAATATACGGGGGTTCATACTTACCTTTACTTACCTCTTAAATTTATCTCGGGGACTGGGTTGTCAACTGGATCACTTAAAGTATGCCCTCACAATAACCTCCACCATGATATTTAAAATGAACCAGAACGAAGACGAGAAACTTTAAACTGCACAATAATTTATTTCACATAAAGAATGATTTTAACAAAAATAAAACAACAAAATCCACGTGGCAATCAGAAGCCATCGACCACATAACCATGTCCTTCTGTAGGACTTGTATACTCTACATACAATGTTTCAGCTTTCTCAAGCTCATAGCAACGTAAAAATAATAATGCACTTGGAATGGAAACGGGTTTTGGGACGAGACACATATCAATTGTTTTGCGTGTTTATATACTTCACATTTTATTTATAGCCACAAGGCTATTATGGATACGTCCTTGGCCTCTGTCATACAGTTGTCCGGGCCAGCTGCAATGCACCTGCATCGTCAAAGCGGACTCACCCCGTTCGTTCAACCCTAGCATAAGCGAGTTACCTCAGAGCTTGGCTCTCCTTTTCAAACACGTAAATGTTCACATCTCAACTGAGATATTATCACGCAAATCTTTTAAATGCTCCATTCAAACACCAGTGGAATACTCCAACAATCCCAAATCATGTTTAATTGTTCAAACCACTTGTTTAATTAGCGTTGTTTAGAGTATCAAAACAAAACTCTTAATGGTATATTGGCTTTCACGGCCGGTAAATTAAAACTCAGCAATTCTTCTAGGTTTGTGCCGTGTCTTGTGTGGGGTTTCGCCTAGGACACCAAGCTAGGCTCATCGGCGGGCTCTTGGTGTCCCCGCCCGGACCCCCACAGGAGTGACGAACTGCGCGCCACCTCCCTTTATATAAGGTGCAACTGCACCACTTGACTACGAGAACTTAAAGCTCAAGCAGCCTTAACCTCCCTATGAAGGCTTCCAAAAAGATGGTATATTGGCTTTCACGGCCGGTGAATTAAAACTCAGCAATTCTTCTAGGTTTGTGCCGTGTCTTGTGTGGGGTTTCGCCTAGGACACCAAGCTAGGCTCATCGGCGGGCTCTTGGTGTCCCCGCCCGGACCCCCACAGGAGTGACGAACTGCGCGCCACCTCCCTTTATATAAGGTGCAACTGCACCACTTGACTACGAGAACTTAAAGCTCAAGCAGCCTTAACCTCCCTATGAAGGCTTCCAAAAAGATGGTATATTGGCTTTCACGGCCGGTGAATTAAAACTCAGCAATTCTTCTAGGTTTGTGCCGTGTCTTGTGTGGGGTTTCGCCTAGGACACCAAGCTAGGCTCATCGGCGGGCTCTTGGTGTCCCCGCCCGGACCCCCACAGGAGTGACGAACTGCGCGCCACCTCCCTTTATATAAGGTGCAACTGCACCACTTGACTACGAGAACTTAAAGCTCAAGCAGCCTTAACCTCCCTATGAAGGCTTCCAAAAAGATGGTATATTGGATTTCACGGCCGGTGAATTAAAACTCAGCAATTCTTCTAGATTTGTGCCGTGTCTTGTGTGGGGTTTCGCCTAGGACACCAAGCTAGGCTCATCGGCGGGCTCTTGGTGTCCCCGCCCGGACCCCCACAGGAGTGACGAACTGCGCGCCACCTCCCTTTATATAAGGTGCAACTGCACCACTTGACTACGAGAACTTAAAGCTCAAGCAGCCTTAACCTCCCTATGAAGGCTTCCAAAAAGATGGTATATTGGCTTTCACGGCCGGTGAATTAAAACTCAGCAATTCTTCTAGGTTTGTGCCGTGTCTTGTGTGGGGTTTCGCCTAGGACACCAAGCTAGGCTCATCGGCGGGCTCTTGGTGTCCCCGCCCGGACCCCCACAGGAGTGACGAACTGCGCGCCACCTCCCTTTATATAAGGTGCAACTGCACCACTTGACTACGAGAACTTAAAGCTCAAGCAGCCTTAACCTCCCTATGAAGGCTTCCAAAAAGATGGTATATTGGCTTTCACGGCCGGTGAATTAAAACTCAGCAATTCTTCTAGGTTTGTGCCGTGTCTTGTGTGGGGTTTCGCCTAGGACACCAAGCTAGGCTCATCGGCGGGCTCTTGGTGTCCCCGCCCGGACCCCCACAGGAGTGACGAACTGCGCGCCACCTCCCTTTATATAAGGTGCAACTGCACCACTTGACTACGAGAACTTAAAGCTCAAGCAGCCTTAACCTCCCTATGAAGGCTTCCAAAAAGATGGTATATTGGCTTTCACTGCCGGTAAATTAAAACTCAGCAATTCTTCTAGGTTTGTGCCGTGTCTTGTGTGGGGTTTCGCCTAGGACACCAAGCTAGGCTCATCGGCGGGCTCTTGGTGTCCCCGCCAGGACCCCCACAGGAGTGACGAACTGCGCGCCACCTCCCTTTATATAAGGTGCAACTGCACCACTTGACTACGAGAACTTAAAGCTCAAGCAGCCTTAACCTCCCTATGAAGGCTTCCAAAAAGATGGTATATTGGCTTTCACGGCCGGTGAATTAAAACTCAGCAATTCTTCTAGGTTTGTGCCGTGTCTTGTGTGGGGTTTCGCCTAGGACACCAAGCTAGGCTCATCGGCGGGCTCTTGGTGTCCCCGCCCGGACCCCCACAGGAGTGACGAACTGCGCGCCACCTCCCTTTATATAAGGTGCAACTGCACCACTTGACTACGAGAACTTAAAGCTCAAGCAGCCTTAACCTCCCTATGAAGGCTTCCAAAAAGATGGTATAGCCCTTTCAGTCCTAGGTCACACGATCGTGCGACTTCGGTTTTATTTTTTTCGCCGTTAAACAAACTCCCTTTTCCGTGTCGTGCCGGACTACAACGATCGTGCGGGTTCCGCGCTACCTATTTGAACTGTTTTTAGTTCATCTATCTGTCGCCAGGAAGTAGCAGCGACTTGTTAATATCGATTCAGCAAACTCATCATGTCTTCACGAGGTAAGTTCTTTATATTTTTAGTAATTCGGTGCTTTTATGGGATAATTAGTTATGTAATGTTTGCAAAAAGAATGATTATTGATATTATGAACCTGAAAATGATATAAATTGATCACTACGTATTTGAACTAGCATCAAAGTTGAACTAGCACGATTGTGGCAGTCAGGCTTTACCTGAGAATGGCGGGATTTCTAACAGCTAATTAAAATCGTCATTGTTTACGATAATTTGATATGCTTTATATTTAGACAATATATATATCAGCATAAGTTTAATTTATACTTCCAGGCTTATCTGATGACCGAATTATAACATGCTTGGACAACTCTGACATTAGTGATTTGTCAAGTGATGATGATGATGATGATTGGGTACCCACGGTGTCAACAGCTGTTCCTTTAGCACCAGATGATGAGAGTGACACTGATGATGATGAAGCTAAGTCTAATGATGATGCTGTGGAAACAGAAGAAACTAGAAATCCAGGTACGAGCAGAAGATTATTGTTCAAAAAACAAGACTTTGCTGCCAAGCCGCATCCCGCTCCTAGAGATTACAATACAATTCAGGTAGGTGACTCTAAGTTTAACATAATAATAATAAAACTCAATCAAGACTATGAATGTAAAAGTATTTCAAAAATTTTAGATTTTATTACATCACTCTCTTATTATTTTTTCAGAATTTGCCTGCAATCCGAACACCTCTGCAATATTTTACGGACTATTTTGATGACCACTTGTATGAAAAGGGAGCAGATTGTACTAATCTGTACAGTGTTTTTACAAAGGGGAAATCTTTGGGTACCACTACAGTGGAGTTGAAGAAGTTTTTTGGAATGAACTTAATCATGGGTTGTATCCCTTATCCTAGGCTAAGGATGTATTGGCAGAAAGGAATTAATTTGTCCTTGGTAAGTGACTGCATGTCTAGGGACAGATTCCTTTCCCTAAGAATGAATATACATTTTGTAGATGTTCAGTCACCCCCTGGCGGAGAAAATAGACTGTGGAAAGTAGAGCCTGTGATAAATGCAGTTAGAAGTCAATGTGAAAAGTTGCCAAGGGACCATAACTATTACTCAATAGATGAGCAGATGATTCCATTCACTGGGCGTTGTGCTTTAAAGCAATATGTTAAGAACAAACCAAGGCCTGTAGGCTTAAAAAACTTTGTCATCTGTTCATCTAAGGGTATGGTCTTGGACTTCGAAATTTATCAGGCTGACACTACTCCACTACCTGAGAGGCAACTAGGTCTGGGACCAGCTTTTGTCATGCGACTTGTTCGCTCTTTGCCACAGGGTAGTTTTGTATACTTTGACCGGTATTTTACTACATTACCATTGCTAGAGGCTTTAGGGCAGGCTGGCATTGAAGCTACAGGAACTATAATGGTAAATCGCATGAAGGGTGTGAAATTGAAAGAAGGTAGAATGCAAAGAGGTGAGTGCAATGAGTATGTGCGTTCAGACGATGCCATTGTGGTTGTAGAGTGGCAAGATTCACAAAGAGTTGTTGTGGCCTCTACTTGTGCAGGAATACAACCCATGGCCAATGTAAAAAGGTGGTGCAAGAAGGAGAAGAGATATGTTGAAGTTGATTGCCCCTCTGTGATTCAGAATTACAATCAGCACATGGGGGGAGTCGACATTTGCAACCAACAATTGGAATGCTACCGCACGTGGTTCAAGACAAAGAAATGGACTCTGAAAATGATTCTCCATTTTCTTGATTTAAGCACCGTCAATAGTTGGCTACAATACCGGGAGGATTGTCGAGCCAACAAACTTCCAAAGTGCAAGATATTAGATCTTCTCAATTTTCGAATGGCAATTGGGCAAGCTCTGTTGGCCACTCCAGACCGAGAGAGAAGAGAAGTAGATGAGAGTGATGAAGAAGAAGAAGAAATTGAACCTGCAAAGAAGAAGATGAAAATCTACACGCCAACTTCGAAGCCTGTATTTGAGAAAAGATACGATGGGTATGATCACTGGCCTCAAGTAGATGACCTGTCTTCACCACGCTCATGTCAGTATGAAGCATGTAAAAGCAGAACTAAAAACCGCTGTATAAAATGTGATGTCTATTTGTGCCATTCCAAGGATAAATGTTGTTTCAGGCTCTTCCATACGAAGTAAAATGCTGCACGATGGCACAAGATTCAAGTGTCAGTGAATTGCTTCCTTTCTCTCCCATTTTTCTTTAAATTTCTATATTGATGGGGATGGAAGGGGGTGGTGTGGGGAGGGGATGTATCAATAACTGTTCAATTTTATTTTTAAATTGTGAATTTTTAATGTTTTCTATGTATTTGTAAACTCTATTGTATCTTGTTTCTAAGTGAATGATGGGGCGGAAGGGGGTGGGGGTGTAAGAGGGTGGTGTCTGGAGGGAGGAGGAGGGGGTGCATCAATAACTGTTCAATTTTATTTGTAAGTTGTGAATTCTTAATATTTTCTATGTATTTGAAAACTGTATTGTATCTTGTTTCTAAGTGAATGATGGGTGTAGGGGTGGAAGGGGGTTGTGTGTGTGTGGAGGGGGTGGAAGGGGGAGGGGGTTGTATCAATCACTGTACAATTTTATTTGTAAGTTTTGAATTTTTAATGTTTTCTATGTATTTGTAAACTGTGTTGTATCTTGTTTCGAAGTGAATGATGGGGGGAGGGTGAGGAGGGGTGGAAGGGGGAGGGGGGTTGTATCAATAACTGTTCAATTTTATTTTTTAATGTTTAGGGGCTGCAACATTGTGGTCATGTAGCCCCGTGTACTTTGGGTGTATGTAGAATGTGTCTGATAACCGGTGTTAATATTGTGATGACTGTGTTAGTGTGTGTTATCTGTTTTTAATTCAAATAAGGACTGCAGACGGTAATTTCAAGTAGTTCCTGCTTTCGCTACCAAATGATACCGTCCACGACACCTAGCTGTGAGCTTGGCTACTACTAGATGGCATCGTAACCAGCGCCCGGTGACGAACGTTGGAACATAAGAGCATTAAACAAACATACAGATTTCGCTTCACACAAATTTATTTAGTGGAAGGTTCTTTTACATGCCATAAATCTATGACATGAGCCCACCGGCTTTACTTCCCCTCTGAAGGAAGGCATACTGAGGGATTTTAACGCTCTTAAAAGCCGGGGTCGAACCCGCGACCTTGGGCATAGAAGCTCAGCATGCTACCAACTACTCAATACGAGGGGTTCTCAATATCGAGCGTCCCCCCTCTTTATTTTCTTTCTTTTCTTAGCACCTCTCATAGACTACTTCGCACAAAAAACAGATCACAAGATCTACGGTATTTGCTTCTGTCCAGTTACTGCTACTACCAGTTACAATAATAATAATAATAATAATAATAATAATAATAATAATAATACTGGCAATGAATAGGAAGGGTCTGGTTGATAAAATTGAGCCAAGAAAAGGAAGATCCTGAGGAAGATCTAATGGCCGTTGAGAGACTATGGTGAAAACAGGAGACGGCATAACAATGAGCTGTACCATCATGTAGAAAGGATATCTCAAGTAATTCGGAAGAGAAGAATATCTTTCTATGGCCACTTAACTCGTATGATAACCGAGAGAATCGCCAATCGGATATTTACCTATTTTCTTAACAAGAAAACCAAGGGCGGTTTTGTGAGGTAAACGAGGATTTTCAAGAAGTAGGGATCACCCACGCATACATTATGGAACGTGATCTTTTGAAGGAAAAGCTTGGAGTACACCACCAATTCCAGGAAAAAGCGAAATTAAAAACCGGCAAGAAGAGGTCTGATGAAATAAAGGAGTTTCACAGGTGAAAGACGGAAGCAGTTGAAATGACGTGGTTCATAGCTGGAAAAAACGAAGAAAGAATAATATTTTTTTTTTTTTTTGTCGTGTAGCCTCCTGAGAGGCCGAGTGCAGGTCTTTCTAGTCGACGCCCGTGGGCGACCTGCGCGTCGGGATGAGAGATGGAATTGATGAAGATGAATGAAACTGGGCAAGGATGTGGAAGGAAGCGGCCGTGGCCTGTCAGAAGGTACTGTCCCAGCATTTGCCTGGTGTTGAAAATGGGAAACCACGGAAAACCATTTCAAGGACAGCCGACGGTGGGGCTCGAACCCACGCGTCTACCGAGTCAGCAGAGAGCTTGGCCCCTTGACCTAACGTAGCGCTTTAGCCCGCGCAGCCACTACTGTCGGTAGAATAATAATAATAATAACACACAATTTACTATTCTTAGAGCATATAGAGTTCGAATCTTGTTCTTTCTTAGGACTTAATAGCCTATTTACGAAAGAAGGCAAGCACTATTACATTCATTTGGTCTCTTTTTACCACTGCTAATAAGCCACTTATCAATGGGCAATGGCGTTACTTGTATGAGTGTATTGTAAATCGGGCTAACCACTTCCACTGAACACGCACTAGAATTCACTTGTTCTCCCACTGTCTATGAACTGACTGCAAAGGCCTGGCTGTATTCAAGTCGACAATGGCAGAAATAGAAGAATCTATTTTTGTAAGGAAGTGACGGTCGGTCACATTTTCAAGCGGATTATTGGCATTAGTGGTTGTTAAGAGTTTGGTAAGGAGCTGTCACTGCGGGTGGCGGGTGAAAGGGAGCTGTGTGTGAAATGTTAGGCCTACTTCTCTCAGAATTTCTGCTGGCAGGATCTACTGGTCTGTTCTAGTGAAATAAGACAGCAAAAGTACGAGTTTATTAGTCTTGAATGGTCGTGGGAGGTCCCTGACTATGAGAGGTTCATAGCTTGCCACGGTGGGTGAGTGGTCAACGTGTCGGTCTACTAACCCCAAGCTTGCCGGTTCGCTCCTGGCCGTGGTAAGTGATTTCTGAAAGGCGGCAAAAATTACGACACCATGGCATACGATGTTGGCATGTCAAAGAACCCATTTGAATTCAATAGGCCGTGTTCATAATGGCAAAATTAATCTCGGGATTTACCGCGAACACAAAGTTCCTCATTTCTCAACTAGAAAGCGCTATAGTGCCAAGGAGTTTAGATAGCTAACCTCCTTGACTTTCATAGTGCTTCAAGGAACAACGATATTCGACAAGCAAGCTACCCTTTGGGTGTCAAATATCAAAGCTGCGCCCCCTCACTTTGAGTACCTCTGCTCTATACGTTGGTTAGAGCCCTGCGCGGATAAACAAAACGTTATCCGCATCCGTCCCTCATCCGCACGGCTGTTATCCGTATCCGCCCCGCATCCGCATAGCCTAACTTTTATTCACACGTCTTGTTATCCAAATCTACTGGCATTAGAATAATATTTTAATTAGATAAAGTATTAAAGCAACATATTTAGACATTTGAGGAGAAAGTCGTTCCCTTAGGCTATGTTTATAAAATGAATGTTATACAGCCAGAATTCAACCCTTTTAAGTTCGGAGTGTTAATTGCGCTTAATGACGTAATTTGAATGAGATTAGCTTAAATCATCATCTTACATTATTGTCATAGAAAGAACATAACAGAAAAATATGATATGTCATAAACATCCGGGTCCTATAATAATGATGTATTCTAAAAAAATATCCGCAAATTTACTCCAAACATTATCCGCTCTCCGCACAGCCATGCAAACTATATCCGAATGGCGAAAACTTTGGTGGCTACCGCGGGTTTATCCGCGGATATCCGCATCCGCGCAGTACTTTTTGATGGTGGTAAAACAGTCGGCTCAAATTATCATTAAGCCTCTATTTAAAGAGATTGAAAAGACGCAGAACAGGTAGTCAGCGCAGAAGTGGAAGGCTGCCTTGTCGAAACCAGCCTTCCATTTCCACGCGCTGACTCCCTGTTCCGCGTCTTTCAATCGCTTCAGAGGCTTAATGATAATTTAGGCCGATTGTTTTACCACCATCGTATAAAGTGACCTTCCAAGAGTATCCTCAGCCAATTACAATCCGATCGAGGAGTAGACACTACCAGTTCCCTTGTTTGAATAATTGGCAAATAGTGTAGTTTCAACTATTCATTGCAACATGTTGTTGTTGTTGTTGATTATTTAGGGGCTTTGCTACATCGTGGTCAAGTACATGGGTGTGTGTAGAATTTGTCTGATAATCTGTATCACTGTGATGTCTTTACTATTATGTGTAGTTGAGGTAGAATTTGGGCTGGAAGCGGCCGAGGCTATCAAACTATAAAAAAAACGAAGATTACTTTCGGCCTAAATGCAGTTCTGGAACTACAGCCTAAAATCGCTTGTTTCTTTACTCGTTTTTCAAAACATAGTCAAAATAACTCATTTGCATAATTCTTTCGTTTATGTGTTCCTTGGTTTAATAACCTTTAAGTGTTTTTTTTTTTTTAATTATCACACCGGAAGTCAGTTACAAGGGCTTAAATGAAACTCTGCATTGACTCACATTAGCACTCGTAGTGATAGAAAAGGCAAACAGCTAATCTAATCGATTGGATATGGTTGAGTTTCCGTTTTTTTCTGTCGTGTGGCCTCCTGAGAGGTCGAGTGCAGGCCTTTCTAGTCGACGCCCGTGGGCGACCTGCGCGTCGGGATGAGAGATGGAATGGATGAAGATGAATGAAATTGGGCAAGGATGTGGAAGGAAGTGGCCGTGGCCTGTCAGAAGGTACCGTCCCAGCATTTGCCTGGTGTTGAAAATGGGAAACCACGGAAAACCATTTCAAGGACGGCCGGCGGTGGGGCTCGAACCCACGCGTCTACCGAGTCAGCAGAGAGCTTGGCCCCATGACCTAACGGTGCTTTAGGAAGCGTAGCCACTGCTGTCGGTGAGTTTCCGGTGAACAATCATCAATCATCATGCTGGCAACTCGTAAGAAAGGTTTAATGTGTCCTTCAGGTTTGGAAATGTGGAGAAAACAACGAAAAGTAATTACAAACGCATCAACAATAAGATTCAGTGATTCAAGTCGGCAATCGGACGAAAATGTAATAGGATGTTTTCAACCGAAATCTAATGTTTTTCAGTCAAGTCAACATGATTGTACCCAATTGTAATGGGTAGTTCCCTAATCCTGAAAAGAATTTACATGAGATTAATAAATACATTTGGATGACCAGTTTCGATCGTCAAGCGATCATCATCAGATCTTTTACACTTCGGCTATTAAATCTATGTCTTCAAATATGGGTGATAATATTTACAATATGTATACTTATTCAGTTGCAGTATTAGTTAAACCAACACAACTCGTCAATACCGGATGAGTTAGCCGTGGTCGTTATGGCGTGGCTGCTGGCCGGGAGGACCCCCAGGGGCTCACATCTAGCGGGACGTGGGTTGGCGACCACGGGGCCGCAGCTGAGACCGGCATTGCTTCCACTTACTTGTGCCGGACTCCTCTCCGTCTTCTTTCCTGTCGACCTCACTTGGTCAACTCTTGTTCTTTTCCGACCCCGATGGTATTAGGATATCCGAGGCCTAGGGAGTCTCTTCCTTTCCCGCCTTAATTGGCTCTTGTCTCATCCTTTCTGATACCCTCCTTCTGCGAGGGGTCAGCCTTTCTTTCTTTTCATGTTATCTCCTGCCTTCTGCTCAAAGCCCTCAAGGAGGAAGGGTGTATGTAGCCCCACCACTTCTGGTGTACCCCTGGTATTGCTACACCCTCAGGGGCTCACGGCTGGTGAGTTCGGGAGTTGGCGACCCCGAGGGATTCCTGAGCTGTGTCTGGTCCCCCCCCCTCCCCTTTTGTCCATTGCCTCTGGGGCAGACCATCTCCTCTTTCACTTTCCTATCGGTCTTTCATGGCTCTCCTTCCTTCCAGGTCCCTCAATCCGCATTCTTCGAGGGTTGAGGGCATTTCTTTTCCTTCTGTCTTTATTTGCCTTATTCTCCTTTTGTTATCCATTTCTTCTTCTAGTATATAAGTTAGTAGTTAGTTTTAGTTATAGTTCACATTTCATTATCATCTTCACGATCACCCAAACCATTAGGGGCCGATAACCTAGATGTTAGGCCCCTTAAAACAACAATTATCATCATCATCAACATCCGGGAGGTGAGGAGGTTCGAATCCCCCCCGCTGGCAACCTCGAAGATGGTCTTCTGTGGTTTCCCATCTTCCAGGCAAATTCCGGGGTTGGTCCCTAACAATAGGCCACAGCCGCTACCTTCCAACTCCTCGTTCTTACATTCAAACATTCCTCCTCAGACAACACTCCACACGCGAGGATACTTTTAGCTTACCCCATGGGTGTCCTCATAGAAGCAGCTACAAACAGGCGAGCCGAACATGTCCTCGGACACTCCCGGCACTAAAAGCCATACGCTAAAAAAACTATTCAATATTAGTTAGTTATAGCCTATGTGATATTTAGTTAAAATACTGAAAGTGGTGATTGAACTTCTAATGTGCTTGATTACTGAGATTATGTGTTTTCTGTTAAATGGTCAGGTATTAGTGGTCCGGATGCGAGCAGCTACTCTCGTACACTATAATAACCCCTGGCACTACAACCCATGAAGAGCCTAGGCCTACCAAGCGACCACTGCCCAGCCATTTGGCCTGCAGGTATTGGGGTGACGCGTGATCAGCGCATCGGGTCCCCTCGGCCTGACTGTCAGACAGCTACTCAATTGTCCTCACGAGGCTGAGTGCACCCCGTTCCAGTTTCTAAAATCCCTGATGGAGCCGGGGATCAAACCCGGGGCCTCCGGGTGAGAGGCAGGCGCGCTACCCCAGCACCACGAGGACGGCACTCTCGTACACTGCATGCACTGAACTAGCATTGAGTTGCTTGCCTGAAAAGCTAGAACTGTGGATTTTTCAATATTTTGAGTTGCACAATGCGTTGAACAATGGGGGTAATTTATTTTGAACGTTCACTTAGGCGGGGGGGGGGGTTAAAGTGTATGGCGAACGCATTTTTTGGATGACCCCTTTTCTAATCTTTTCCTCCTCGACTTGGCACGTTACTTGCTCCATATGTGTACATTTTTCTTGTAGAATGCAGCTAATCCCGTATATCAGACAGAAAGGTGACCTGACTACATTTATTTATTATAAAAGTTTTCTTTAAGCAGGTGTATAATTTTCCAATGATGTTAATGTGCTGTTATCTGTTTTTCAGGTGAGTTGATGCGCTGTACAGGCACGCAGTTACATGGCGATATGTCCGGTGAGATCACTTGCAATTAGGAAAGCTTCACTTCAAGTCCTGTTCTCATCCATGGGAGAAGGCTTCCACAAACTACGACATGCCATGCTGGCGCGCAAGCATGTGTAGTCTGTAGCATAAGTGAGTTTCATTATATCTGTTATGCTAAGCAATCGACGATTCGGAGAGAAAAGTAAACTGAACATGAAGTTATATCATTGATTTGACTGGATTGAGAATTTACTTTATTACAGCCTATACCTGCTAGCCCAGCAATAAAAGATGTAAATTATAAAGAATAAAAATGATTATGATTTTTAGCGTATTTTCATCTATGAAAAAACAAGATGTTCAGTAAAGAACATATAGCCTACTTTCCCCTAAATGCATGGGTATTGTTATAACTCTTTGTCCTTTTCAAGGAGTATAATTGAATGTTGGTTGTAGTAGCTTGTTGAAATACAACGTGCTATAGGGATATTAAACATGAATATGAGGTGCCCTTTGCTAGTGCTACCTCTGTAAAAAAAAATCATTCAATTCGGTTTCACCGTGTTTGAATTGATCTGGGGAATGGATTTGCACACATACATGGCCGCTATTTGCAAACTATTGGGCTGATGACCTTGTAGTCAGTCATAAGATGCTTTCCACAAAAAGGCATGTTGTTGCAAAATCCGGTAGAGATCAAATTATTAGGATGGTCGAAATTTGATTTAAGCTTTTAACATTTGGGTGGCCGTCATTCCGTTTCCGTCAAGATGGCGGCGATATAAAACATGACACTGAGGTGCCTTTTGCTAGTGCTACCTCTGTACCAAATTTCGTTCAATTCGGTTTCACCGTGTTTGAATTGATAGGGGGAATCGATTTGCACACATACTTGGCCACCATCTGCAAACTATTGGGCTGATGATCTAGCAGTTTGGTCAGAATATGCTTCCCACATAAAGATTTGTTGTTGCAAAATTTGGTAGAGAGTAGATTATTAGGTTGGTCGTAATTACATTTTAGCCTTTAACATTTGGGTGGCCGCGATTACGTTTCCGTCAAGATGGCGGTGATATAAAACATGACACTGAGGTGGCCTTTTCTAGTGCTACCTCTGTACAAAATTTCGTTCCATTCGGTTTCACCGTGTTCGAATTAATAGGGGGAATCGATTTTCACACAAAGATGGCCGCCATCAGCAAAATATTAGGCTAATGACCTATTAGTTTGGTCAAAGGATGCTCCCTCCATAATGGTATGTTGATGCAAAATTTGGTAGAGATCGGATGATTAGGTTAATCGTAATTTGATTTAAGCTTTGAATATTTGTGTGGCCGCCATTACGTTTCCGTCAAGATGGCGGCGATATAAAACATGGCACTGAGGTGCCCTTTGCTAGTGCTACCTCTGTACCAAATTTCATTCCATTCGGTTTCACCGTGTTCGAATTAATAGGGGTAATCGATTTTGACACAAATATGGCCGCCATCCGATAACTATTAGGCTGATAACCTATTAGTTTGGTCAAAGGATGCTGCCCCCATAAAGGTATGTTGTTGCAAAATTTGGTAGAGATCGGATGATTAGGTTAGTCGTAATTTGATTTAAGCTTTGAACATTTGTGTGGCCGCCATTACGTTTCCGTCAAGACGGCGGCGATATAAAACATGACACTGAGGTGTCCTTTGCTAGTGCTACCTTTGTACCAAATTTCGTTTAATTTGCGCTCACCGTGTTCGAATTGATAGGGGGGGGGACAGACATTCAGAGTACACACTCTCACACACACACTCACTCACACACACACACACACACACAGAGAGAGACTCACACACACACATACACACACAGAGACAGACACACACACTTTTTTTTCGCCCTGTAGTGATCTCATAAGTCTACTTTCATTTTTTTGCAAAAATCGAAAGTAGACTAAAAAAGGTTTATGAGATCACCTTTTGTCCGTGTGTCTGTCTGTGTGTGCGTGTGTGTGTGTGTGATTGATTCGTGTGTGTCCCTCCTAATAACTTCTTAACAGCTGGAGTGACATCAATGAGACTCGGTAAGTTCATAGCAATATTCCGGACGACCCCGACCGTGCCCTTCAAATTTTGTTACGTCTCACAAATCCAACATGGCGGCTGTGCGAAATATTTCACCAGCATTCAATATCTCCGAAACTATTACGGATATCACCCTGGAATTTTGTGCGGTGATAAAGGAAACTACTAGAAGTTCACCTATGTAACTTTTGAGAAACTGGTAACTACAAAACTAAATGGCGGCCAAGCGAAGTTGCGACTTTTAAATAGACGTGTCTCGCGATTTAACCAACTTAACGCAATGAAACTTGGTATAGTATATGTTTATACACATTGTAATGCACCGACATCTAACTTCGTTCAATTATTTTATATCCTCAAGATGGCGGCTGTGCGAATAATTCACCGGCATTCTATATCTCTGAAACTATTACCGGTATCACCCTGAAATTTTGTACGGAGATAAAGGGTACTGCTGGAAGTTCATCTATGGGACTTTCAAAAACCGGTTAACTACAAAACGGCATGGCGGCCAAGCGAAGTTGAAAGTTTATAATCCAAACGCGATGAAACTTGGTACAGCAAATGTTTATATACATTGTAATGCACTGGTATCTAATTTAGTTCAATTGTTTACATAACCTCAAGACGGCGGCTGTGCGAATTTTAAAATTAAGTTTTTATTTCTTGTGTCGTAATCATGCGATCGAAGTGAAAGTTAGAATAATGAACCTACGCAATAATTTTCCTTTAATGGTACATGACTCTATGGCCTATACATATAACAATCCAACATGGCGACCATCCGAAATATTTAGACGGATCACAATATCTACGAATCTATTACAGCAATCAAACTGATTTTAGCCTACTTTTCACATTTTGCAAAAATGAGGAAAAAGTAGACTTATGAGATCGGGCAACTGTGTGTCTGTCTGTCTGTCTGTCCTTCTGTCTGTCTGTCTGTTTGTCCTTCTGTCTGTCTGTCTGGCTGTGTGTGTGTGTCCCCCTATCAACTCCTAAACGGCTGAAGCAATCGAAACAAAATTTGGTAGGAGTAAAGATCTATACCTGAATATCTCACGGCCATATTTGAAAATGATGTCAGTGCTACCAACTGCTGAAAAATCACAATTGAAATTTGAGATCCATGTTGGTTATCTTGGAAGGTATGAATGGGAGCTATTTCAAAATTGGCACACGTATAGATAATAATATTGTAGTTTAATTTCCAGGAGACCATACGTGGCAGTGTTACCAAAATGATTATAAGCCTGCTGATAAGTCCAAATTTTAAATACATGTAACTTCTACACTATCAATTGGATTTCAACCAAATTTCGTATGTGCTATGTGTACATAAACAGATATGACTGAGCGTATTCCTAAGAGCCATCAGGGCTGCCAACTGTTAATAAACTCTCTCAATTTTTTTAAAATCCAAATACCCATATATCAGAAAGTATGCAAGCCGACAGCTTTAAACTATACACACGTATAGTACCTGACATTCTATATTAATTTGGAGTAACTTATATACGTCAGTGCTACCAACATGATTCTAAGCCTGCTGAGATGTCCAACTTTAAATACATGTAACTTCTATATTATCATTTGGATTTCGACCAAATTTCGTGTGTGCTATGTGTACCATAACAGATATGACTATGCCGATTCTTAAGAGTAACCAGGGCTGCCAACTGTTAATAAATACTGTCTCTATTTTTGTTACCCTAATATCAATATATCAGAAAGTATGCAAGCCAATAACTCTAAACTTTGCACACGTATAGTACCTGACATTCTAGATTAGTTTGGAGTAACTAGTATACGTCAGTGCTCCCAACATGATTCTAGGCCTGCTGATAGGTCCAATTTTAAAATGCGGTAATTTCTATACTAACTAATGGATTTCATTCAAAATTGGCCCAATAATAGATCATAATATTTCCGATTATATCTAACCAGCACCCGCAGGACATTGTTGCCAACATGATTTTACGCGCGCTGTTAGATCTAATGTTTAACTGCATGTAACGTCCATGCTATCCATTGGACTTCAACCAAATTTTGTATTCTGTACCTTAAGAGATGGAACTAAGAATATGTTCAGTCACCAGGGCTGCCAACTGTAGTTCTCTATTAGGCTACATTATGCCTGGTATACAGTATTTGGAACTAATTAGAAATTTCGATATTGCCGACTTAATTCCGTCATTATTCTGGATAGATCCATACAGATTAATCATTGGCATGAATCTTAAATTTTAAGAAAAGTAGGCTTTTTAGCTCGTCACGGAACTTCTTGTTTTATGTTCATAGGGGCTATGAAAATAAGTTCACCTATAGGACTTTCAACAACCTGGTGATCACAAATCCGACATGGCGGCGACGTGAAATATAAATATTCACATGGTCGTTTCTCGCAATTTAACCATCCGAGTGCAGTGACACTTGGTCAAGTAAATCCTTATACAAATGTTAATCCACTGGCATCTAATTTATTTCAATTGTTTCCATAACCACAAGATTGCAGCTGTGCGAAATTTTAAAATCTCGTTTTTACTTCTTGTGTAATAATCATGTGATTGGAGTTTGAATACTATACGTACACAATAATCTTCATGTAACAGTACATAAGTCTAAGACCTACATATAGACTATAAAAATCCAACATGGCGACCATCCGCAATATTTAGTCGGTTCTCAGTATCTGCGAATCTATTAAAGCAATCAAACTGAAATTTTGTACGTTGATAGAGGCAATTAACCTAAGTAGGATATATGAAAATAGGCTGTATAGTTCTTCACGAAACTACTTGTTTTTCTTGAAGACCTAAATAATAATAGGCTATCACTCGTTTTCGAGTAAGATTGACTTCTAAAGGTGAGTTCTTAGATGACTATATAGCCCAATCCTGGAAACACAAACTCTCCCACAGTAGTGACACACGTTGTTCGGAGCAGCCACTGGCTCTTGTGGGTTGATCCTCCCGTATTCCTCACGCTCTTTCCTCGCATTGTACTGTAGTGTACTTTCAGTCTCACGTCTTCGACGATTCCGTTCGAAACATAGTGGACCTTGGTGGACGATGCGACGCTATACCAGACGATTTGATGCCGTAGTCTCCAATTTGTCCGTGTCGATTTGACATTTGGTTAAATTGTATTTTAGGACGTCTTGAAGACCTACGCCTTGATACAGTCTATAACAGATCAGTTATTATCGTACGGTAAATCTACTTTTGACAATTAAAATGTTAGAATCCACTTTCGAGTGTTGCCTGTATAATCAATCAATAGAATTACTCTTCAGTCGGTCAACACCTCGTAGTGTAGCGGCTACCATTCTTGGCTGTCACCCTGGAGGACCAGGTTCGATTCCTGGTCTGGGGGCTGGAATGGGGGTACACTCTGCCTCGTGAGGCAAAAATGAGAACAGTTGAGTTCAATTCCCACCTCACCCATCCTGGAAGTGGTTTTCCGTGGCTTTTCACTTCTACTCCAGGCAAATGCCGATATTGTTCCTAACTTTAGGCCACGGCTGCCCAATACTCACCTGAATTACAAATACACTCACTAATACAGCCATCACAACAACACGGCTTATCAGACTAAAATCCACACTCACCCACGTACACGGAGATAAATAAGTAAGATGCCCAAGCCCCTCAAATGGAACAACAATAACAACAGAAATTCTGTTGAAAATATTTGACAATTTGAACATTTTACTTGATTGTGTGTTTGCCTGAAATTAACTGTAAATCTAATTTAATAAATTAATTCTCATCTATCTATTTTGTTGTTGTTGTTGTTTCATTTAAGGGGCTTGGACATCGTGGTCAATTGGCGCCGTGTACTTGGGTGTGTTTGTGTGTGTGTACATTTTATTTAAAAGAAATATCTGATAATCTGTTTTATGGTGGTGTCAGTAGTAGTGTGTGCATTTGTAATTCAGGTAAGGATTAAGAAGGAGGCGTCCGTGGCTTAAAGTTAGTAACCATCCCGGCATTTTCCTGGAGTAGAAGTGGGAAGCAAAGGAAAACCACTTTCATGGTGACTGAGGTGGGAATCGAATCCACCTTTTCTCAGTTTTGCCTCACGAGGCTGAGTGTACCCCGTTTCAGAACCAGCAATTGACCCCGGACCTCCGGGGTGACGCCCAAGAATGCTAGCAGTACAGTATATGAATAAAAATTTATAGCAGATACTAAGTTCATGACTATTGCTTAGGCTTCAATCCGGCGGACGTCTTTTAAAGAACCTGTTCTGAGTCCGGTGGCTTGCCACGGTGGGTGAATGGTTATTGTGTCGGACTGCCAACCCCAAGCTTGCAGGTTCGCTCCTGGCCATGGTAAGTGATTTATTTTAAAGGCCACAAAAATCACGACACGCATGTCATACTTTGTTGCCATGTTAAATAATCCATTTGAATTCAGTAGGCCGTGTTCATAATTGCAAAATTAATCTCGGGATTTTCCGCCAACACAAAAGTTCCTCCTTTCTCTACTAGAAAGCGCTGTAGTGTCAAGGAGCTTAGATATCTAACCTCCTTGACTTTCAAGGCGCTCCAAGGAACAACAAAAATTAGACATGCCGGCCGCCCTCTGGGTGTCAAATAACGAAGCTTGCACCCGGCACCCAAGGCCATACGATATTATTATTATTATTATTATTATTATTATGAGACCGACCACGGTGGCCGAGACGCTAACGCACTTGCTCGTGCCTCGCTGGTATTGGGAGAGCGTGGGTTTGAATCCCACCTCGGTCGTCCTGAAAATGGTATTAGTGGTTTCCCGTTTTCACCACCAGGCAAATGCCGGGACGGTTCCGTTCAACAGGTCCACGGCCAACGTCCTTCAAAACTTCCTTCCCTGACCCTTCCTTAATTAGACCCAAGTTAGCGGTCACCTGGACGATCGGCCTGTAACCATCCCCAGTTGTATCTGCTGACAAAGTGTGTTCAGCTCCCAGACACATTCATTGCGATGATCCTTTGCCGATTCCTTGGCTGAAGATGAGCTGGAAGGATAAGAATTTTAAAAAAACTGTTTTCAGTAACACTTTCGGTGTAACATTGTCTTGAATAGTAATTAAAATGATACCGCCTGATGTTTGGATGCATTTCGTTCTGAGGTGGTTCTCTCACGTTGTCAGTTGTTGTATTATTTATATCCATGTTATGTGTTTGGAATGGAGATGGGAACGCAGATTATCTCTAAGTGCTCTGAATTCCATCGTGGCTAGCACATTAAGAGTACTGACCGCATGGCTTGGTGCGGGCTCGCGGAAGTGAATAAACTGCACATTATGTAATTAACCGTGCACTATTTGGTTCATGTTTTTGTACCTGACAGGAGCACTTGCCCCGAGCCATACTTCGTGCCAACTACTACAGTAGATTCGTTCGTAATTTGCTCCTCTTTTACACTGATTTAGATGACAATTCGACTTTCTCTCATTGGCTGTGTGTTAATATGCCTATTCCTTATTATTCAGGGTGAAGATGCGATGATTTTCTGTGTGGTGGTTGCTTTTTACGACTGGATGTCCTTCTTGACGCCAACAACATCCAAGAAATTAATGAAGATGAACGAAACTAGGCAAAAAGTTGGAAGGAAATGACCTTGACCTATTCGAACAAACAGTCCCAGCATTTGCCTGGAATTGAAAACAACGAAAAAAAAATATTTTAAGAAAAACTGGCGGTGGGTTTCAATCCCACTCGTCTACCGACTGCCTAGCTTGCCACGGTGGGTGAGTGGTTATCGTGTCGGATTACTAACCCCCAAGCTTGCAGGTTCGCTCCTGGCCATGGTAAGTGATTTTTTTTGAAAGGCGGCAAAAATTACGACACGCATGTAATACGATATTGGCATGTCAAAGAACCCATTTGAATTCAGTAGGCCGTGTTCATAATGGCAAATTAATCTCGGGATTTTCTGGCAACACAAAGTTCCTCATTTCTCTACTAGAAAGCGCTATAGTGCCAAGGAGCGTAGATAGCTAACCTCCTTGACTTTCATAGTGCTTCAAGGAACAACGAAATTCGACAATCAAGCTACCCTCTGGGTGTCAAATAGCAAAACTTGCACCCGGCACCGAGGCCGTACGATATTATTATTATTATTATTATTATTATTATTATTATTATTATTATTACTGACTGCCTTAGCACGCGTGACTACCGTGCACTAGCGTAACTAGGGTTTACTTTTGAAGGGGGATTAGCTGAGTCAAAAAAACACTGGGGGTTGAGAGCTGGAAATAATGAGACATAATCAATGAAAGAAAATTTCCGATCCCGAAGTTTCAAAACTCCCTGTCTATATTTTTAGTATATTTTCTTTTCTTAAAAAAAATAGGCTTATGAGATCACCTTTTGTCTGTGTGTGTGCATATGTTTGTCCCCCTAATAAAATCCAAACGTCCGAAGCGATTTAAATGAAACTCGGTTAGTACATACTGCTATCTCGTGTAACCTAGACCGTGCCATTCAAATTTTGATACGTTTCAGCAATTCAACATGGCGGCCACGCGAATTATTTCATTGTCATTCTATATCTCCGCAACATCACCCTGAAATTTTGTACAGTGATAAAGGGCACTGCTAGAAGTTCACATACGTGACTTTCAAAAACCTGGTAAGTACAAAACGAATATGGCGGACATACGAAATAGAAATATTTCAATGGATTTTTCACGCAATTTAACCATCCGAGTGCAGTGAGACTTGGTGCAGTAAATATACCGGATATACACATTTTAATGCACTGACATCTAATTTAATAAAATTGTTTTCATAAACTAAAGATTGGGGCTTGCGAAATTTTAAAATTATGTTTTTTATTTGTTGTGTCCTAATCATGCGATCGACGTGAAAGTTTAAATAATGAACTACGCAATGTAATCTCCATCTAATGGTGCATAACTCTATGGCCTACATACTGAACAATCCAACATGGCGATTCTTTTCAAAGTCGGGATAATTTTTAATACAGAAGACGAATAGGATATTTTAAAATAGGCTGTATAGTTCTTCACGGAACTACAGTACTTGTTTTGTGTTTGATTTCATTAGCATTTGATACATTGTATTTGCACTTATCAATGTGCATATGATCAAAAATTAACAATTTTGCTGATATTAAATTACGAAGTTTAACTTCAAAAAACAATACAACTTAACACAATCTTATTACACAATACGCTAAAGTGTATGTTTCACTAAACTCAAGCTCCTAAACCAGAAGGAGTTAGTAGGTGTGGTGTGTACGAGAATCTTCCAAATCGTCTCATTAGTACAGGAAAAATCTTGCATTTCTTGAAAAGTCTACGGAAATGTTTATAAAATGCTTTTTAACAAATATACAAGACGATAGCCCCTGGCAGAACTGTATAGCGTAACTGCATAACACTAGAGCCGCGTGGGTAGTCTGTAGGCTACACATGGGGCGCTCACAACCCATTATGCGAGAGTTCACGCACGGGTCCGCTAGTATTAATATTTTTTCCAAAATCACGCTCACCCTCGGATACTAACGGAATGTTAACTGACAAGTAGTGTATTTTTAGAAAGGGATGAGGAAAGATAGTGCAACACCCATCTCACTGCCGCCCCTCTGGTGAACTGATCAGCTGACCATTTTGCTCATTCAGTAACTGTTAAGTTCAGGTAGCGCTAAACATTTTACACCAGTGAAAGGAAATGCTATCAAATTAGTAAATAAAGGTTTGATGCTTTTCAGTCGGTCAACACGATTGTATCCAAATGAGATGGGTTATTCCCTAATCCTGAAAAAATTACATGAGATTAATAGATAGTAAATTAGTAAATACTAGCGGACCCGTGCGAGAACTCTCGCATAATGGGTTGTGTGCGCCCCATGTGTACAGACTACCCGCCCGGCACTAGTGCTATGCGGGCTATATGCGGCGCAGTTCTGGCAGGTGCTATCGTCTTGTTTATATGTTTAAACACACTTTATAAACACATAAATATATTTCCGTTGACTTTTCAAGAAATGCAAGATCTTTCCTCTAGTATTGAGACGATTTGGAAGATTTTGGAACAAACCACCCCTTCTAACTCCCTCTGGTTTAGGAGCTTGAGTTTTGTGAAACATACACCTTAGGGTATTATATAATAAGATTATATGTATATTTCAATTGCAGCCAATGGCCGTAGCGGGGTATTTTTAATTGAACGCCCGTTGGCTCCCAAACAAGTTCAATTTCAAGTAGTTGACACTTTGACAACCAGAGATGCCACTGTCACTGACCCTAGCGGGGAACGTTGGAACTTGATAGAGCGTTTCTAACCAAATAACCTACAAATTTAGCTACACACTACCAATTGTAGTGGTAGGTTCTTTTACATGCTTTAAATCTATGACATGGGCCCGCCGGCTTCACTTCCCCTCTGAAGGAAAGCATACTGGAGGATTTTAACACTCTTAGAAATTCCACGTCTTCGACCGGGTTTGAACCCACGATTTTGGGCATAGCAGTCCAGCAATCTACCGACTACGCCACCGAAGCCGTAAATTAGTAAATATAAACTTCCATAATCCAATCATTTGTCATCAATCCGAAAATTGTTTAATTTTATTTCAAAATTTGAAACTTCAACATAGGCCTATGTCATATATTTATTTATGTTCGACGATGTCGAAATGTGAATATTATGCGTCAGAAAACTGTATCATAATGATGATCATTATAGTAGCCTACTGTTTTCCATTATGATACAGTTTCTCCAGCCAATCAGAGCTCATTCATTGACCAATTAGGTAAGGATACCTTCGCGCATTCGCTCAAAATCCAACATGTCTATAATTATAAATTACCGACATGGAAAGTGCACCGTCCATATGTTCGCGTAAATAAACTGGCGAATATGAGACAAGAAATAGCACTGTTCCTGAATATCCCCAACTCCAATTTCTACACAGCGCATTGCTTTCAAACGACTTCGGTGACAGTTTGATTGAATGCTGGTGCACATCGGCAGCCTGTAAACATATGGCATTGCCAAGCACACAGAGCGCATGCGTCAGTCGGTCAGAGAACTTGGAAAACAGAGATATCAAACCCAGCGCATGCACTCCGATCACAAAATTCAAGTGACTCTCAATAGATACTATGAATATTTATGTTAAAACATATAATAAACTTATAATTAACGTCGAACGTAAACAGTCGTATGCAACTCGCCTATAATCGTAATTAAGACACAAGTATGAAAATTATAAAACTCGCTTACGCTCGTTTTATAAACATACTCGTGCCTTAATTATTGCCATTATATGCTCGTTGCATAATGTACTATATTGACTCTGGTGGGAGGGGGGATCCACACGATCACTACCCCCCCCCCCCACGTAGTTATGCGACTGCTATCGTGGTCTAATTGTATTTTTGGAAAAGTATGTTCACGTAATTAGTGCACATGGAAGAGATGGAAATCTAACGAGGAGCCAGGATCAAACGTTTGGCCTTGCAGTCCGACAAGGGAATTATCAGTTAGTTATTGATGTTTTAAAGGGGTCATCTGCGCTAACGACGAGGGAATTGTATTACCTTCCAGTCAATGATTTTTATAACAATTTGCAGAAATATAAAACTAGCAAAGGACTATCGAATTATGCCAATTGTACTTCTCAACTTTTCACGGGAAATCGTGGTCTGAATATTTTTGTCCGGCTCCGTGGCTAATTGGTTAGCGTGCTAGGTTTTGGCCCGAAGGGTCCCGGTTCGATTCCCGGCCGGGTCGTGGGGTATTTACTCTCCTGTAGGTAATTTCTTTGGGTCAGGGACTGGGTGTTTGTGACGTCTGCATGTACAAAGAAATCAAACACTGGAAACAAATAAGAAGAACAGAAAAGAAAAAGTTAGCTCACTAACATCACTGTAGGATGGGACCGAATAGTTCGTCTCTTGGTGTAGAGGCTGGCTGGCTCTCGCCCCGGAGGTCCGGGTTCTGAATGCTGTATTGAGTCCTTGTTCCTTGAAAATATTCGTTATTTTGTTAATTTGTTAATTTACTTCACGAAGTTGACCCGCACATAGTATTATTTTGGGTAGGTGAACTCATTCGTTGTTTCAATAATATTCGACCAGTTTCATCTTCATTCATTTCCTCTCAATAACTCCTATCATGAGGTTGGTGTCAAGAAGGGCATCCGGCCTTAAAAACCATCCGCCACAAAGACTTTCATCGCATCTCATCCCTGACACCGTTGGAAAACGGGAATAATAAGGGGTAAACATACAATACTATTATTATTATTATTTACTTCATTCTCAGAACATTATCTGGCGAATATATGGCAACTATACAGATTACAAAGAATCAAAGCATAATCACTACCTTAAAACAACTTTTTTTCTATTCCATGAATGTTAACTAATCGAGTTGTCGCAATGATAATAGTAATAATAATAATAATAATAATGCATGTCGAATTTCGTCGTTCCTTTTGCACCCTTCAATAAAGCATGGTTTTGTCGCGAGTCGTCTACGGGGTCGTGTTCAGTCCTGACTGCGTTACACAGCAAAGTTCGCTTAAAACAACATGCTCTAATGAATAGAAAGGTTCATGACAGAGGCTATACTAGAAATAAAATGAATAACAAGTAGAATAAAAGAAATTTAATAACTGAAAGGTATGTGCATAATAATAATAATAAATAAAAACAAATCCTCCCTGACTTTAATAACACTGAGCGGTAGGAACTCGCTCGTCACAACAAGACAATGTGAATGCTGCTTCACATAAATGATAAAATCATAACATAAGCATTTGAGCGGTGAGAACTCACTCGTCACAACATATGGATACAAGTCCATTTTTTTCTGGTCAAGAAGTTATATAATGTGTGGTGTACTGTTCGTTAATAAGAAATTGAGTACTGATGCGAGTCCGTTTACAACTGAAACAGACATGTTGCTTACGGAGTTGCATCTTTTAAATCACACTACGGCTATGGGACCCACCCTTAATTAATACACTATAACTATTACTGACACATGCAAGATCTAATAATATAAACAGAATGAAGAATCTCCCTGAGATCCTAACTGGTGCAGGAGCACAAAATGAACACAAAAGAGCATGCCAGAACTAGGCCAGAAACCGCTCTCATCATAACTTGGGAACATAGCTCCGCGCACCCTAACTTGACACGGGTCATGGACGCGTAAAATAAACACACCAAAAAAAATTGAACCAACAACAACAAAAGACAAGCCTAACGGCTGAAAAACTATGTTTACATTTATATAAAACGCCAGACAAACACGAATCTCGGAAGCTCCCTTACAACTATGGACAGCTCCCATTTAATCAACAATACTCATTATAACCGATCAGGTTTTTGTGAATTTAAACAACATCTTAAATTGCAGTACAGGAAGCAAGCCTGTTATTAATGACAAGACACGTTATCTGATTGAGCGCTCCCCTACTTGTATGAGTCACGCTGCCCTTCAAATACCTCTCTCAGTCTGGCAAGCTAGGTGCAGGTTTCCCACTGGAAACGTCAACAGATCTCGCCCATCCCCTTGGATGACGAGAAACACAAATATATACCACAAGTCCAGCCTCGCGAGGACATGAACTGGGTTGACGTGGAGCAAGTCAGAATAATCGCCAGGATATATTCTCGCTAGCACATCATAAAAATCGCATTACGCACCCATAGCTTGGACTGACTCTCAAACACACACACTGGGTCGGCTCAAAGCAGATCAACAATACTGCGTCCATTGAGACATTAACAAAAATACACAACAAAAACTCGGGTGCAAAGTGCCATCCCGTCCAAATCTGCTGGAAAGCAACTATCAAAATAATCCTGATTCGTCATAAAATTCTATTCACAAATAATCTTTTACCCTCCATATTCTATTTTTAATCTCAAAATTAATTCAGTTCCATTTTTGTTGTAAGGCATACCTCCGAATAATAATGCTTGACCGCGATTTACGCAAGCGAAAGCGAGCATCGGCTGCGCGTCCCCGCGTAAAATTAAACCAAATACAATCACACAATATATAAATTACGCAACGCTCGGCTAGTCCCATATTTAATGTGTCAGTAAAACAAAAACGAATAATCTACATTACCAAGCAAGCAAACAAATATTTACAAAAAGTATCCCATAACACCGTAGCTGATTTAATAAATAAATAAATTTATTTGGTACTCAATCCTTTAAACAGCGCCAGGAATACGTCTGCAGCCATCTCCTTTAAGATGTTTATCTGGTCATTGACATCTTTAGGCAAATGTCCTGCTGGTTCCCAGATCCATTCTCGTTCTTAGACGTCATCACGTGCTGAATTAAATAAAGTTTTGTCAGATACACACACGATATAATTCCTACTATATTCACCTATCAAGTACTATATTCCTTGACAGTCTATTTGGTGAATTACTTCGATGAACTGGTCCTACTGATAGTGCTGGGACTATAAATAAATCACTGAAGTTACACTTATAATTTGACGACGCTGTTCCATGTTCACTAACATGAAATATGCAGAGTATGAACCTTACGTCCACAGACGTACAAAATGAGTGATCTGTGTTACGTCCTCAGACGCACAGAAATAAGTAATGATCCTCGAAGCATCTTGGATCCTTATAAATGAAACTGACTAGGGTAGGTGTGGAAGGGGATTTATTAAAAAAATATTCCATAATAATTATCAGACTAGCATGCGATCGGTATCATAGAGTTCGTAGCAGTGTGGAGGTTACGATTATGCTGTAGCCGACTTGAATCGATCGTGGAATTAATCTGTAGATAACTCCCGCGTTAATTTACCAGTGCGCGTTCCCAAGCCGAGTTGCCGCTAAAATAAGGCGTCTTGATATTATTGGCCCAGACTCTTGTATGTCTTTGCGCGCTTTTACATATTTTCCAGTAGTAGGGAGTGGTTAACATGATGATAGACCAATTGCTTCGTAGCATTCGATTTCCTTCTTGGCGCCAATCTTCCTAGCAACAGGCCATAATGTGCGTCCCCAAGCCGTCTTCCGCGCTAAAAGTTGCACCTGTCCTATGTCCCAAGAATATATACGCATCCTCCTAAAATACCACAGGAGCTTAAACCATTGTGTCCTCTCGGCCACTGATTTCTCAATATTTTCCCAACGTCGTCTGGCTCTCATATCTGTTGTCTGTATAAATGTATCAAAAGATGATGAATAATTATTAGAATCCTTTATGTAGCCTGTGGATAAAGGGTTCACTTTGAACGCTATGAAAGTCAAGGAGACAAGAGTTTAGTGCTTTTCAGTCGGTCAACACGAATGTGTTGACCGACTGAAAAGCACTAAACTCTTGTTTACTAAGGCAACACTGAAAATATGGCTTCAAACACCACAATGTTCACGGCTAGTCAGGCAAATCGTGAAGCCAAGAAATTCAAATCACTCAGGCTTAAACTCATGAATTTAGACAAGTCAATTTGGTTCAACAAAAAATGTATAGAACTAAACCTCACCCCTAAATACGTACCAATTAAAACCGTACCGAACACACCAGCCACGATCATTTCAACCAAACAAGCCAAAGCGCTTTGGATAAAAAACGAATTAAGATTTGCATACATAAGAAAGCAAAAAATTAACCAACAATTATACGACATTCAATTGCAACTAAGTAATTTCTGGCACGCGGCCCAATGGGACAGCTTCACCGAGCACCTACATGACAACATCAAAATCAGAGCAACGAGGAAGCATGAAACGCTAGAAAATAAATTAAGAAAACTAGGAGAAACACAGAACCATCAATCTAACGAACAACACACGAATAACAATGAATTCAATTTCCACAGCAGAGTAAACAACAGAACGAACGTAACCTTTTCTCAAGGTGAAATGAATATGTTAGACAAAGGTTTGAAATACAACTGCACAGATGCACACACGAACCACAATATAAAACAGTTAATCACAGATATTGAGATAGCCAGTCACAAGCTCCCAGCAGAAGACAGGGAATTAACCAAAAATCTCGCCACCAACGAAGCCAAAAAAATCCTCAAACGAGAGGGCGATAGCAATAACATTCAAAACAACAAACAACTCAAAGAAATAAAGTCGTTGAAACAAAAAATAAAAGAACATGACTTAATCATCACAAAAGCAGATAAGGGAAACACTACAATAATTTTGAACAAAACAGAATACATTGAAAAAACAGTCGAATTCCTAAACAACAACGAAATCAAGGAATTAACAAAAGACCCCACCAACAAATTCCAAAAACAAATAAAAAGTGCGCTAAAAGAAACAGAATACATACTGACCAAAGCCGAAAAATCAAAACTAATAAACATGAACCCGAAAATACCGTCATTGAGGGGACAACCAAAAATACACAAAAAGGAATGCCCAATGAGACCAATAGTCAATTGTAGGAATGCCCCTAATTACAAAATCAGCAAAGAGTTACTAAAAATCTTAAAATGCCGTCTTTCCAACGACAAAAACAACTCTGTAAAGAACACAACAGAACTAGTAACAGCATTGAACACCCTACAAATGAAACCTAACTTCAGGCTAGTATCCTTCGACGTAACTAACATGTACACCAATATTCCGATTATTGAAGCAATCAACACTATCGAAAACAACTTAAAATCCAACAATTCGGTAAAAGAAATTGAAGAGATTGTGAGATTACTGAGGGTCGTTCTCACCCAAAACGTGTTTCAATTCGACAATAAAATATACACACAGAGAGAAGGCCTAGCAATGGGATCGCCACTAAGTGGGTTAATCGCTGACATCTTCATCAATGCACTAGAAAATGCGTTCTTAGAAAAGACTTCAACAAAGGGAATAGTAATATGGAAAAGATACGTAGATGATGTAATTTGCATCTACGATACTGAACTAACAAGCGAAGAAACAATTCTCCAATCCATTAATAGCCTTCACCACTCTATCAAATTCACTAAGGAATCCGAAATAGACCGGAAAATAAATTATCTCGATATAACTATTGAACGTAAAGACAACGACCTTTCATATTCCATATTCCGGAAAGCAACACAAACCTCGCATGCAATCGACAATCAGTCCAATCACCCCAGTACGCACAAACTAGCGGGTTTCAATTCAATGGTGCACAGAGCTTTAAACATACCCATGTCAAAAGACAACTATAATAAGGAAATAAGAACTATTATGCAAATAGCAAAGGAAAACAACTTCTCGCCAAGCAAAATAAATCAAATTATAGCCAAACATAAAAATAAAGATAAAACGATTCCCAAACCAGACAGTAATGAGAAAAAATTTGCGCGTTTCAACTATGTGAATGCGAATACATATAAAATCACTAACCTATTCAAAAAACAAGGCATAAAGATAGCTTTCACGACGAAAAACACAACCGCTAGGCACCTCCTAAATAGTAATCTAAATAAACGTGACCCGTATTCAAGGTCAGGGGTATATTCTATAACGTGCCAAGACACCGATTGTCAAGCTAATTACATCGGGCAGAGTGGAAGGCGAGTAGACACACGTTATAATGAACATAAGAATGCGATAAGATACGGAACACATTCAGCCGTGTGCGAACATATGTGTGACGCAGGGCACAGCTTTACCAACATAGAGTCGGACCTTAAAATAATCCATCACGAATCGAAAGGCAGAGCTCTTGACATAAAGGAAGCAATCGAGATACACCTAGCCAAACGAAACAATCCCAACAATCTAAATGAACACACGTTCATGGAGAGCTCACCCCTCTTCACGCTACTAAAAAACACACCCTGTCGGTAACAAAACACAATTTAGCGACACAGCCAAGCTAGATAAAAAAGGGGGGAAATTAGAGGGTTTTTAATAGGTAAATGCTATCTGGATCAGGTGTACGATGTACTTTTCTTCTGCAATAAACCAAGGCCCATATTCGGGGCAGTATTAAAGGTGCCGGGACGTCCTCATAAGACCGTCAACGCTTAGTTCGAATGGGTTATGCTCCACGCGTGGCGAGGGCTAATCCACGGTCTTTAATAATTGTAGACCCACCTCATTCAATAACATACATCTTATCTAGGTTGGCAACACCTCACATAAACACATCGCTATCACTCCCCACAGCACGTAGGGACAGGGGGGGAGGAGGCAGGGAAAAACCAGTCGTTAAGATAACCACCGCAGTCGACCGCACAGCAAGTTCCAGTGAGCACGGAAACTGCGAGTAGCTGTAATACGGAAGACAATCAGATAAGTAGTTAGCCAAAAATTTTATAGTTTAACCATAGTTTACAACCATATAATCTCTCTAAAGTACAATCTCCGGATAGCTATCACCATTTAGCATTTCACCTAACATATATACTGCATTTAGCATACACTGACAGTTGCAGTACCAATACTGCAACTAAATAATTGTACATATTGTAAATATTTTCACCTGTATTTCAAACATAGATTTTGTAGCCTAAGTGTAATGGATCTGATGATGATCGCTTGACGATCGAAACTGGCACATTCGTGTTGACCGACTGAAAAGCACTAAACTCTTGTTTACTAAGGCAACACTGAAAATATGGCTTCAAACACCACAAAGTCAAGGAGGTTAGATATCTAAGCTCCTTGACAATATAGCGCTTTCTAGTAGAGAATGGAGGAACTTTGTGCTGGCGGAAAATCCCGAGATTAATTTTGCCTTTATGAACACGGCCTACTGAATTCAAATGGGTTCTTTAACATGCCAACAACGTACGACATCCATGTCGTGATTTTTGTCGCCTTTCAAAAATTACTTACCACGGCCAGAAGCGAACCTGCAAGCTTGGGGTTGGTAGTCCGACACGTTAACCACTCCACCCACCGTGGCAAGCGTCGCAATGATAGGCCAGATCTAATGCTTTTTGCATTGACTTGTACAATTTGGTGTCAACATCCAGTTCCTTCAACCCCTGCAGTAGACTCCTCGATACAACGCCATTACTTAATATAACAATTGTTTTGATTATTATTATTATACGAGTTTCGATGAACCAGGTCAAAATTACTAAGTTTCAGCTGGAAAGCTGATATCAGATAGCCTATCACGAACCATAAACTTCTCGACAGCTCAGGTGGTTGAAATTCTGGCGGCTATCTGCACCAACTTGTGGAGCTAGTCACTCTGATCTAGTTCCTTAAGGCCCCGCAGCAAGGTTCTCGGGATCACACCTGTGCTGGAGACAATAATGGTTATAGTTTGCACCTGTTCTACATGCCATTGTCGCTTGATGGCTTCCATCAAGTCACTGTACTTTTGCTGATATTCTCGAAGTACTTTGTTTCCAGGATTGTTGTTGTTGTTTGAGACAGCATCGACCAAGGGCACTTGATTCATATAAAATTATAAATAGAACATAAGATCTGGGCTATTGTGTGACACTGACTGATCTGTTCCAATAAGGTTTGTACTCGGCATTTACAGTACAAGCACTCATTCTGGCTGATCTTTTGACGATATCGACTGGTTTATCGCAGCACGTTTACGCGTTGCATTTGCATTTGAGCTCTAAATCGACTCGGAACTTTACAGTATTTTTTTTATTACTGTACACCACATTCCCAAATAATCTAGGGGGTGGGGCGGACCGGCTGGGCAACGCTTCATTCTAGACGGGCTTTTATACCCACCCAAGTCCACCTGATGGCGTGGCGACGTCCCTTCTATGGCACTGTAATTAGTAAGTGCCTTGGGTACCATTTTGGCATTTGTCTGGAGAAAAGATGAAACTGGCCGTGTTAGCTATGCGCGGTGTATTTTTTGCTAAAGTTTGGTATCTAATATGGAAATGGAATGCATTTTTATGTGTTTGAAATTGTAGACATGGTGCTCACGAGCACAAGCTCCTTTGAAATCCATTCTTAAATTCAAATTCTGTTACACTAACCTAACCTCGTGGCACTACAGCCCTTGAAGGGCCTAGGCCTACCAAGTGACCGCTGCGCAGCCAATTGGCCTGCGGATATTGGGGTGACGCGTGGTTAGCGCGTCAGGTCCCCTCGGCCGTTAATCTTGGTTTTCGTGACCGGGGCACTGTCTCACTGTCTGACAGCTACTCAATTGTCCTCACGAGGCTGAGTGCACCCCGTTCCAACCCTCACGTCAGTTTTAAAATCCCTGACGGAGCCGGGGATCGAACCCGGGGCCTCCGGGTGAGAGGCAGGCGCGCTACCCCAACACCACGGGGCCGGCAAATTCTGTTACACGAACCGGAATAATGTTATAATTTTGTGAAATAGTGTTTTTTATCAACCGTAAACATAATTGGACATCCCTGTTTTATGAGTAACATGATAGTCGCTGATTCTACTCAACTGTCCACACGCAAATGTATCATGCAGCATGCCTGGTGAGTGGTGAATCCCTAGCTATTTAAGAATTTCAGAGGGAGAGATAGGAAAAGGAAAGAGAGGCTCATGCTTGTTCCATGATCATTCTATATATTCGTTACGGCCAACTATGGACCACGTTTGACAGTTTTTATCATTTCAAAGGATCTTGTCGACTTCATGGTTATGCTTTGGTCTACCGTTACGCGTTACGGTTACGGCGTGTATGACGTCATCTTGTTGTTCAGTGCATGTGCACTCCTGGGGTCTGGCGTCATGCGATACGGAGACGGCGAGTGCGTGACGTCATGCAGCAGAGTGCACCTCCCGCTCTCCGTTCCCCGCGCGGGAAGCCTAAGTTAATGGATAATGCAGTCTGTTGAGTCTGAGTTTACTCCTAGGGTCTGGCGTTATGCGATACGGAGACGGCGAGTGCGTGACTTAATGCAGCAGAGTGCACCTCCCGCTCTCCGTTCCCCCTCGCGGGAAGCCTGAGTTAATGGGTAATGGAGTCTGTTGAAAGAGTCCTGGGGCTTCGAGTGAAGCAAGAAGCCCTCCTGAGCCTTTCTAACATGTGTAGCATGAAATGATATAAAGTCTAGTCTCTCAGACTGACTGACAATCTTTTTTACATTATTTGTTGTCTTCACTCTCTGCCAATATCTCACATCCTTTCTCCCACTTCCTTCTTCTGTTCCTCCTTCCTCACTGACAACTCCCCTGCCTCCTGTAAACTTGTAAACTCCTTAACTAATCGACTAAATCGCTCTCTGTCCATTATGTATTCTTCTTTCACCCCCATCCGATCCAAGTCCAATCTCACTTACCGAAACCATTTTGTCCTTGTCTTCCTCTTCCTGAAGAATTCAAAAATCCTCTTCGTCAATCTGGCATTGTTCCTCTTCACCAAGTGTCCCTAAGACTGTACTGTATTCTCTTTTTTCTCATTAGGGCTACGACTCCTTCTGTCTTCAGGTATAATTCTTTATTATTATTATTATTATTATTATTATTATTATTATTATTATTATTATTATTATTATTATTATTTATTTTGCGCATGTGCTTACACATTCTCAGCATATTTGCTGGAAAGAAATCATTTACAATTCCAGATACCGTATATATCATAAGGAGCAAATTCTTGGTGACTGTATTGAGTAGTAGCTTTATACTTATCCCTCACTCCTTCAGGCCTGATTGCCCAAGAACGGCCTTACTACGCGACACATAGAAAGTATGACTATTTTCTGCATCAATTTGAAAAGGCCTGGGTCTAATTTCAACTCTGTGAGAGATTCCTTCAAATTGTTGGGAATCACTCCAGTGCTGGAGATGATAATAGGAACTGTCCTGACAAGTGTCATGTGCCATTGCTTCCTTATGAGTTCAGAAAGCTATGTGTATTTTTTACAGCTTTTCAGCATGCTTTGTTAGCATGTTGCCACTGGGATTGCTTTTTTGGTCACTTGAGCGTCTTGAACCCAGGACCCATCGTTACGAAGTTACAGCCTTACCCCTCGTACACTTTATTATTATTATTATTATTATTATTATTATTATTATACTCGATTGAATATTGCTTGGGTACTTGTTATGGCATGAAGGTGGTGCTCACAGTTTCAAAAAGATTAAGAACGCCTTATGTATAGCATGTGGTGTTTTGGTTTATAGAACTTTAAAAATGAATCTACCTACGTAGGTGGTCGAGCCATGATGTTGCAGATTGGTAAAATTTATAGCCGTTGGAATTCTCATCTGGCACGAGATTTTTTGCTCAAATAGCTGCGTGATACTATTACCCTTCTACAGTAGCCTATTTACCATAGCGTGATGCCGTGGTTCGTTTGTTCTTGGAGTACTAATCACCTCCATCTACAGTATATGCACAGTTGCCACATGCATTTACTACACGTGTGATTCAGGTGTCGGGTGATGCTGTAAATCTTTTTAACGGTCAACCTTTCCCAAGCGTACTTATGATTTACCGTAACAGCTCGTTTCCTGCAGACTTGAGTTCACAGCTGGCATGTACAGGAAATACTGAATTCAAAGTGGCTGATTTAGTGACTGGTGTCCCCAGGGGTGTTGTGAACGGATTAGCAGGACCTGCTATAGTTCGTGTCACCTTTAATAAGTTACCAACAACGTAACTTTACCGTTTGTCCCCCGTCACTTCAAACATGGTGGTCTAAAGTGCGTCATTAAGGGCTGAAAGGGCCCCGCCCACCCAGGGTCGTAAGGCCGTATTAGTTTAATTAATGGGTTTGAAAATTACTTTAACCCTCGTTCAGGCGCAACATAAATAATAACACCGTCGGGCGCAACTAATCTGTCATATTAACCATTGAAATATACAGTATGTATATTTACGTTATATCGCCTAGAAACAGTAGGCTACTAGCATTTAACATCTCATTCAACTGTTGTATTTTTAACTTGAAGAAAGGAAAATATCCAGCTGAATTTTAAAAATTATTGAATTCTTAATATTTACTAAAATAAAAAAATAATAAAACGAATTACATGTAATGAACAGATTCAAATTCTACAATCATATTACACTCAAACTTATCTACCGAAATATAAACAAGCCTCAGATTGAATTAACCATAACAAAGGAATAAATATTCTAAACCAGTTTGGTTAAAGAAACATTGAAATCACTAATACTTACGCGATCGGGCGCACTTAATCTCCTGGATGAATCGGCCCACCACGACCTGACCCTCACGCAACTGGCGGGGAGAGCGGAAGTTATTGTGACGCCTGGGAGGGAAAAATTATTTCCTCTTAATCTCACAGATTAGGTGCGTCCGACGGAGAGTTAAAATAGATTGTTCAACTAAAGAACGCATGTTAGTAAATGTGGTAAAAAGTGTGGTTTCATGATGACGAACTACGAGACATTTGCTCTAACCAGATTGAACCTATGCCACGACGTGTTCAGGGGCTCATTACAGTAAAAGGAGGACACATTAGTCATTAATGTTTAGTAAGCTACTAACCGTATTGTACAAGTAGTAAATGTGCGCAGTTAAAAGTTTATTCGTTTTATCCGAATTAACTTGCACACTACCTGTATCTAGGTTAGCAGAATTTTCTGTGACGAGAGTTTTTTTTTAAGAAATAGCTTATTTTTAGTGATTTAAGTAAAATGACTCCAACTATACCCGAAAAGAAGGAACTGACATGCAGAGAACCTCGAGCATATATTTGCATCTCAATATTCATATCTGATAAGATATAGGTAGCCTAAGGTTAAATCACAGATTTATTTATCTATCATACTAATATATAAAAATGAGATGGTGTGTGTCTGTCTGTCTGTCTCTTACTCAATAACGCAAGGACCACTGGTCCGATTTAAGTGAAATTTTGCATGGATGTAGCTGATTTACCATGTTTACATATAGGATACTTTTAATTTCGATATTTTGCACTATTAAAAAATGGGCGACCATTTTAGTGACGGCACTACACCCTTTGATTTCAAACTTTCATACTTCCATATCAAATAAAAAGAGAACGCTAAGAAATAGCAAACTTTTGATGGCACATACGAGCTTTAAAATTTAATTTCCTATCCGAAAGGTCCTCATTACTTTTCGTGTATCTCCAACGGTTAGCGAGTAAAACCCACATATGTGACGTCACTACACTCTTTGGTTTCAAAATTTCATATTTCCATTTCAAATAAATAGAGAACGCTAAGAAGTAGCAAACTTTCGATGCATACACGAGATTAAACATTTAATTTTCTATCCAAAAGGTCCTTATCACTTTTCGTGTATCTCCAACGGTTAGCGAGTAAAACCTACATTTGTGCAATAAAACACGGTCAACATCGAGCGGTGCAGTATATCTCTACGTACATAAAAATTAACGTTTCTATGTTTCTTTCGCAATTTATACGGAAATTTGAGTTATTTACGCGTTTCAAACTGTTTTATTATGGATGCGCGCGAAAATAATTTTTTGGTCTGTCTGTCTGTTTGTTTGTTTGTCTGTGGACAAATTTGTTCCCTTATAACTCGAGAACGACTGGGTGTATCAACGTAAAATTTGGTACAGGTATCCATCAGAGGCACGACACTAATCATTGATGTAACCCTTCTCCGTACCACTCATAAAAGAGGGCCTACCCCCTTAAAATACATGCTGAAATAGGAGTAGAAGGACGAGACAAAGATCATTTTCAGCCCCTCAATGTGAGAGACAAAACTCGGGGGCCATAAAGGGTCCCCGAAATCCACATTTTAAGGCCCTAAAACCAACCATTTTTGAGATATTCCCAGATAACTAATTTCATTTAATAAACTAATGAACGAATACAAGCCGGTAACCATGGCAACAGATTCTCAGAGGTCCATCTATTGCTGTAAGACGCAATGCAATTCAATTAATTACATTGGTGTGAAAGTTTGCAAACGGCTAGAAGGTTATCACGGAACCAAATTAAGCTGTAAAATTCATCAATACGTATAATGCGCTTAAGGGGGTCAAGGGGTACACTATATTTTTTTCACGCGATTTACATCTGCGGGTGTGGTACGGCAGGTCTATTATATTCCTATCCCTATATTATATTATTATTATTAGTATTATATTATGGCGTACAAGGAGGAGACAAAGCTCCTCGGTGCCAGAAACAAAACTTGGGGGCCTCGAAAACTACATTATAAGGCTCTAAAACCTACAGTATCTGAAATATTCCCAGAAAACTAATTTAATTTAATTTAACAAACTAATGAAGAAATGGAAATCGGTAACCATGACAACATTATCTCAAGGGGTGGCATCCAACTTTCCATCTATTTCTGTAAGAAGCAATATCACTCCATTTCTACCTTCCCACGGTGGGTGAGTGGATAGCGTGTCGGTCTACTAACCCCAAGATTGCAGGCTCACTCCTGGCCGTGGTACAGGCCGGACGTTTGTTTTAGACGAGTGCAAAATCTTAATGGAAGCCTGGAGGCGAGTTACTACAGTATCTGTGTTGTTATCAGCTGCCCCAAGCGCTCCGATTATTGATAAAGCTGTTTCACACTATTGCTGAAGTATAGTCACTGGCAAATATAATGACATTCTGTTCGTAACTACGTAACGTGTACTTCCGTGTCACACAATACTTCGACGTGGACTGTACTGTCTGCTCAAGTCTGGAATTCCATTACATCAGATCGGTGGTGACAAATGTGAAGTGATAGGGTGGGAGAGTGACTGTGTACAGGCTCACCCGCAGGCTTCGAGGTCAAGGGCAATCGTATAAAACAAACGTCCGGCCTGTACGTGATTTTTGAAAGACGGCAAAAATACGACTCGCATGTCATACGATGTTGGCATGACAAAGAACCCATTTGAATTCAGTAGGCCGTGTTCATATAACCTCAGGAGTTTCCGCCAACACAAAGTTCCTCATTTCTCTACTAGAAAGCGCTATAGTGTTCAAGGAGCTTAGATATCTACCCTCATTGACTTTCATAGTGATTCAAGGAACAACGAAATTTCGACATGCAAGCTACCCTCTGGGTGTCAAATTACGAAGCTTGCACCCGGCACCCGAGGCCATACGATATTATTATTAGGCTCCTCCATTTATTACATTTCTGTGAAAGTTTGCAAATGGCTATAAGGTTATCACGGAACCAATGTAGACTGTATAATTCGTCAATGCAATTAAGGGGGTCAAGGGATAACCTAGAATTTTTTCATGCAATTTCACGTGCGACATATAGTACAGAAAGTCTATTATATCTACAAACAGAAACATTATTTTCAAAAATTCCTGAATTGAATCAGCATTTTTTTGCGGCTTTTAGGAATTTGGGCCATTTGAAGCTAAAGAACCTGAATTTTCATGCACCACAAGCCTTTATAATTTATGAAAGAGGCCTTCCTGTGTATGGGGACCTAACACAACGTAGAGGGTCAGTTTTTATGTGATGTGTATTGCGTTTCGTCTACAAGGCTTTCAATTCTATTTCACGTCAAGAAGTACACGTTAGGTGAATTTAGTTTGAGAGCAAATTTTAACTAATCTTTTTTTTTTTTTTTTTTTGTCGACATACGGGTTCATCGTAAGGATGATTTCGTTTGATACGTATGGTAGATATACCCATATTTGGATATCTGGGTGATATGTTGTAGACAATAGAATTGTCTGTCTTTCTGTGTATCGTTATGTACGCCTATAAATCGTCTTCGGATGCTTGGTGCATCGTAAAATTAGGTATGGTAAACATAAGTCAATACACCAATCATTTACAAAACTCTTCACCGTATTTTTCATACAGTAGAAGGGTGGATATAGGGAAAAACTTCTCAAAATACATGCTAAAATAGGCGAAATATAAAAATTATCCTAGAAGGACGATCAAAGCATATGTTGCGCTTCTCATTGTGAGACACAAAATTCGCGAGTCTATAAGGGGTCTCCGAAAACCACACTTTAAGGCCCTTAAATTATCAGTGTATGTGATATTGCCAGAAAACTAACTTCGTTCTGATAAACTTATGAAGGAATGACAAACCGCTAACCATTGCAACAGTAGCTCAATTGATAATGTCTGATGTTAATATATAACACCGTTCGAAGAACGGGTACTTCTGCTAGTCTATAATAAATGAATATTATTGGCTTTACGTCTTTTAACTACTGTGGCTTTTAGAGACGCCAACCTACCTATATGTCTGTCTGTCTATTTATATCTGTCTATCTATTTATCTATCCATCTATATGTCGGTCTATTTATCTATCTCTCTTGTCTGTCAATTTATTCATCTATCTGCCTGTCTTTCTGTAGGTCTGTCAGTCTGTTTATTTATTTATCTCTTTCTTTCTTTTTGTCTTTGTTATCTGTCTATATATCTATCTATCTATGTATATATATCTATCTATCTCTGTGTGTGTCTGTCTATTTATCTATTTATTTATTAGTTTTTTGCTTGTTTGTTTCTTTGTCGGTCTATTTAATGTAATGTTATGTTACCGACCATTTTTACTCAGCGTGTTACCTCACCTCGCCTCAAGGAACTGCCGTCGTTATGTTTGGTCTTAAAGAAGTTGTGAAACATTATTTTTGTGGAAAAAGGATTAAAACTTTCAACAGCTTATCTCAATTGAATGGGGTGGTTTTCCTCATTTCAGTTTTTGTCTGGGATTTAAGGCCTGACGCCACGTGATTTCTAGGTGAAAACTTTCCGCTGTCACCGGTATTAGGTCGAAACCCGGTCGTCCGATTTAAAGGCGAGCACCTATGCCATTGCTCCACTACGCTTCCTGTCTGTAAAGAGGTTTAAAATACAAAAATAATTCGAATGGCTACTGATCTTTATTCGGGTGCAATACGGTCGGGATTCGAACCGGCGAGCTTGGCATAACGTGGCGGACACTCTACCACTGAGGAAGCTAAAGGAAGTGGCACAAATAAAAAGCACACGTGAATGTTATCAGAGAGGGTTCACACACATCTAGGACAGGCTGTAAGCTTGATGACCGAGTTGTCCCTAGTCCCTAAAATAAAAATCAGAAAATTATAGATCATTGCGTTGTTTGCTGTCACATTTTGTCTTCAAGGACCGGGGTGAGCTTTTATTGTTTCTTATACAGTGTCCAAGCCTCCGTGGCTTAGGCGGCAGCACGCCGGCCTCTCACCACTGGGTCCGTGGTTCAAATCCCGGTCACTCCATGTGAGATCTGTGCTGGACAAAACGGAGGCAGACAGGTTTTTCTCCGGGTACTCCGGTTTTCCCTGTCAAAATTTCATTCCAGCAACACTCTCCACTATCATTTCATTTCATCTGTCATTCATTTAATCATTGCCCCAGAGGAGTGCGTCAGGCCTCGGCAGCCGGCACAGTTCATATCCTCGCCGCTAGATGGGGGCTTCATTCATTCCATTCCTGACCCGGTCGAAGACTGGAAGCAGGCTGTGGATTTTCATTCATACAGTGTCCACATTAAAAACCAGGGCCATATATTCTTGAGATTGCTTCATTAAAAGGAGGCGATGAAATCCATTGCGCTTTCGTTTCTTTTCTTCATTAATGTTAAAAGTGAACTGCAGCGTGTACAGTCTGTTTAGAGCAGTAGGCGCTCTTTATACACTAAAGGAAAATGAAAAATGAACATCCTCAAACAATGGTCCCACATAAATGTGGTTTCACACAAATATATGTCGTATGTGATGGAGCAGATGTCCTCGCTATTTCGCCTCTTTAAACAACAATCATCACCAAGAACATAATCAGGAGCGTGATTTTATTTATTTATCGTATGGCTTTTAGTGCCGGGGGGGCTGCGTGGCGCAGTCGGTAGAGGCGCTGAGCTTGTAACTGAAAGGGAGTGGGTTCGATCCCCACCCAGGTAGTGGATTTTAGAAACAAAACTACCACTTTCGGAAACGCAAATGGCCCTGGGTTTCACTCAGCCTACACCAGAAATGAGTACCAGGGTGATTCCTGGGAGCAAGGACGGCCGGGCGTGGAGCTGACAACTCCATCCCATCTAGTGCCGATGTCACAAAAAGTGGAAGCCTCTACCTTCCACTACTCCCAGGGCCTCCATGGCCTGTATGGAGTTGACTTGACTTTTTAGTGCCGGGAGTGTCCGAGGACATGTTCGGCTCGCCTGAGTCTGTCGCTGCTTCCAGCGGATACCCTAAAGGGTGAGCTACAAGTTCCGTTCAATTTCAAGTAGTTCCAACTTTCGCCACCAGATATCAATGACACCTAGTGGTGAACGTTGGAACTTTGATAGAGCGTTCTGACGAAATCTAACCTAACAAATTTTGCTTTCACAAGTTTAGTCTGTGAAAGGATCTTTTACATGCCATAAATCTATGACATGGGACCGCCGGCTTTACTTCCCCTCCGAAGGAAGGCATACTGAAGGATTTTTAACGCTCTTAAAAAATCTGACGACTTCGGCCGGGTTTGAACCCGCTATCTTGGGCACAGCAGTTCAGCATGCTACCGACTACGCCACCGAAGCCGACAGGAGCGTGATCATAACCACTCCTATGGACAGATTGTTTTGGACAACAATTTCAGTATCTTGTAGAGCTTCCTCTAGCTACAATGCAATCGTAGGTGTTTCTTCATTCTCATTACAAACTTTGAGGGCTTGCAGTGGGGACCAAGTCTGTTAAGTTTAGCATAGGAATTTGTGTCAGGAATCGTACCATGTTCCGCTACCCGCGAAAAATCCACTGCAACACACGTTCACAGCTCTCGCATTTTCGGCGCTCTGTCCGACTCCTACTGCTTGTCGTCTGGGTCCAATAAGAGGTGGGGCTCGATGTGACGACCACCGACGTCAACACGGACAAGGTACCTCTGCACCATGTTCTGGTACACATGATCACCAATCCCTGCTCCTCAAACATCCACCGCAGCCATAACCCGCGCCAGTACGTCTTCCTCGGATTCCACAGGGGTCTCGTAAATCAAGGTTTTCATGTGACCCCACGGGTAGTTGTCGAGCGGTGTCAAGTAGGTTGAACGTGCAGGCCAACCAATCGGGCCACCACGACCTATCCACTGTTGCCCAAATCTGTCATGCAGATGATCTCGGGCCGCAAGTGAAAAAAGAGATGGTGCGCCATTGTGCTGAAACTACAATTGTTTCGACGCACATGCAGTGGCACATCTTCTAAGAACTCATGCAGTACGTTTACAAGGAATACCAAGTAGGCCTACACGGCACTCGTGAGATTTCGTGGAAGAAGGTATGGAATGTCAACAATCCTGTAGGGGATATGGAACATCAGGTGATCGTTCAATAACGTACGTTCTCTAGTCGGTGTCATCGAAAATGTAGGAGATTTGAACGTGTTCTGTAGTGGTTTTTTTCTTTTGCGGGTAGCGGGAAACGGCACGTTTCCGGACACAAGTTCCTACGCTAAACTTAACCGTCTTGGTCGCCACTACAAGCCCACAAAGTCTGTAATGGGAATTTAGAAACACCCTGCATAGAGAGGATCATAGAGATGTCTGATGTCATCTTGGGAGATACTGCTCCCATCATATCATACATATGCTCAATGAGGGGACAGGTCTGGCGATGGCGCAGGCCAGAGGAGTTGATGAACATATTGGTGAACGCGTTGGGTAACGCGAGTAGGTAGTACACAAACATTGCCCTGCTAGATGAGCACCTCTCGCGCTAATGCTGACCGAACCAGATGCCATTCCTTCATGCCCTACTCATGCTCAAATGGAGACATCTGGTGTTCGTGCAAGACAGAGGAATTGACGAACATATTGGAGAACGCGTTGGGTAACGGGAGTGTGTGCATGGGCATTGCCCTATTGGAAGAGCACATCTTTCGCTAATGCAGATCGAACCAGATGGCGTTCCATCATGTCCTACATATGTTCAATGAGGGACAGGCCTGGTGATTGTGCTTGCCAGAGGAGTTGATGAACATCTTGGAGAACGCGGTGTAACGAGAGATATGTTTGCACGGGCATTGTCCTGCTGGAAAAGCACATTTTTCGCTAATGCAGATCGAACCAGATGGCGTTCCACCATGTCCTACACATGTTCAATGAGGGACAGGTCTGGTGATCATACTGGCCAGAAGAGTTAACGAACGTCTTGGAGAACGCGTTGGGTAACAAGAGATGTGTGTGTACAGGCATTGTACTGCTGGAAGAGCAAATATCTATGACGTTGTAGGAACGGCAAATGGATGTGCTGCATGATGTTCTGTATGTACGAGTATGTTCAGTGTTCCCTCAACAAACACCAGAAGTGTACAATAACAGTAAGCTATGGCTCCTCCATACTATAAGACTCTGTGGATAAATCATAGGTCCTAATTTTTGCTTCAGTCGCCGTGCAATCATCAATGGCTGTTCGTCTGATGTGGCCGTGAATGCCATTCTTTGGTACTTCTATAGGGAGGAGATAATGTTGTGGGAGCTCTCAGTTCACTCAGAAAATAAGTGCGACGCGCTTCACATATATGTGACGTAGTGCCTGGTCCACTACCCCAGCGGTTGTCCGGGCAAGGTGTACCAAGAGCCCACTAATTAGCCTGACTTGGTGCACGTAGGCGTAACCCTACATAGAAAGAACAACACATCCCTAGAGGAATTGCTGGATTTTTACCTTTTCATATTTTCAGATTTTAGATTTTTGTTACAGAGTAAGTTACAGAGTAAAATTCTGGTTTCATTGTTTTGGGACAAGAAAATATACTGTATTTTGCAAGAAAAAAGCTGCAACATTCAAAATATATAGCCTATAGTGTATTTTTAGCCTATTTTCATTTATGAAAAAAAAAAACTTATGAGATCACCTTTTGTCCGTTTGTCTGTGTGTGCGTGTGTGTGTGTGTGTGTGTGTGTCCCTAATAACATCTAAACGGCTTGAGCGATTTCAATGAAACTCGATAAGTTCATAGTACTATTCCGGACGACCCGACCGTGCCCTTCAAATGTTGTTACGTCTCAGCAATTCAAGATGGCGGCTGTGCGAAATATTTCACCTGCATTCAATATCTCCGAAACTATTACCGATATCACCCTGGAATTTTGTACGGTGATGAAGAGAACTACTAGAAGTTCACCTATGTGCCTTTTGAAACACTGGTGACTACAAAACCAATATGGCGGCCAAGTAAAGTTGCGGTTTTAAATAGACGTTTCTCGCGATTTAAGCCACCAAACGCAATGAAACTTGGTACAGTATGTGTTTATACACATTGTAATGCACCGACATCTAACTTCGTTCAATTGTTTACATAACCTCAAGATGGCGGCTGTGCGAAATATTTCACCGGCATTCTATATCTCCGAAACTATTACCGGTATCACCCTGAAAAGTTTATACTGAGATAAAAGGTACTGCTGGAAGTTCATCTATGAGACTTTCAAAAACCATTTAACTACAAAACGAACATGCGGCCAAGCGAAGTTGAAAGTTTTAAATAGACTTTTCTCGCGATTTAATAATCCAAACGCAATGAAACTTGGTACAGGAAATGTTTATACCAACGAGCTAGAGAAAGGTATATAGAGAGGCAAGGAGCCGCGTAGCAGCGCTCTGGGCGGAGGCAACCTGAGTTAAGGCGGCCATGATTCAGAACGTCGTCTGACAAGAGCTTGTTGTGATTGTTCGCGTTGAGCGGTAACATGTGTTGAATGAAATGTATTTAAAAATACATTGACCATGCCATCAGTGTGATCGTCATTCAATTGTACGAATAGAAGTTATAAGACAACAGGAGTGTTGTATTTCAGGTAAGAAATGTCATCCAAATTCATAAATTAATGAGATAGACCCTTTACGAAAACGTGATGCAGCAGTTTAAGTTTGTGTGATATTTACATTTCAGATTCCCTTTGCCGAACCAGGAACTAACAAAACAATGGGTTGTCAACATGAAAAGCAATATATGGTACCCCACGAGATACAGCTTAATTTGTTCTCTACACTTTGAAGATAAATATATGTATGTAGCAAATGAAAGGCGACGTCTACTAGCCAATGCAGTACCTACAATTTTCAATTTTCCTGCACATCTGCAGAAGAAGCAGGCCTGTAGATCTTCGCCGAAGAAGCGTAGTTTCCAGAAAACTACAGAACACTCGCATTCAGATACGGTAGCATTGTTGCAGAAGACCTTGTTATCAGTAGGTAAATATATTAGGCTGTCTTAAAATTTAAGCAAAGATAGTTGTGAGCCATAATCATAATTACGGTAATAATAATATCGTATGGCCTCGGGTGCCGGGTGCAAGCTTTGTTATTTGACACCCAGAGGGTAGCTTGCATGTCGAATTTTGTTGTTCCTTGAAGCACGATGAAAGTCAAGGAGGTTAGATAACTAAGCTCCTTGACATTATAGCGCTTTCTAGTAGAGAAATGAGGAACTTTGTGTTGCCGGAAAATCCCGATATTAATTATGCCATTATGAACACGGCCTACTGAATTCAAATGGGTTCTTTAACATGCCAACATCGTATGACATGCGTATCGTGATTTTTGCCCCCTTAAAAAACACCTACCACGGCCAGGGGCGAACCTGCAAGCTTGGGGGTTAGTAATCTGACACGATAACCACTCACCCACCGTGGCAAGCTATAAAATAAAATATATTGTTCAAATATCAATCTTCGTAAGCCAACGAGGTATACTTTCTCTAGTTCGTTGTTTTGAACTAATTATGGCTTTACTAATCTTTTATATTTTCTTTCTTTCTTTATTTCTTTCTTTCTTACTTTCTTCTCAGAAATTTTAGATGGAAAGCTTATTTGCGATTCGAGCAGAAAGATGCCAATATACGGTTTGATTATTGATCTCTTAAGTGTGATACAACTAGCAGAAACATACGTGTGGGTACAAAGTTCTGTATTGAGATACTTATTAACACGCAGATTGAGTCAGGATCACTTAGAGCTATTTTTTTCTTCTATTCGCTCCAGAAGTGGGAATAGAAATAATCCAAATGCAGTACAATTTAATTCAGCTAATAGGACGTGTTTAATTGCGAGGGTACGCCCATCCAAGAATTCCAACTGTAAGCCTATTGAGTGTGACCTACTTGTGACAACTGCAACAGCAAATATTCATGGTGTCAATGGGAAGGACGATAATATGCTGACAGACAGATCATGGTTACTGTGCACATTATAATTCACCGAGGAAATGTTGTTCATTACATAGCAGGAAGTGTCGTTCGCCAAGTGTCTAAAAAAATGTACTTGTGTTGAATGCCTAGAACTGCTTTTATCAGGTCAAGATGTTCAGAAAGAATGAGTGATTAAAGAGAAAGACGTGAAAGAATGCCCTTTGAATCCATCAAATGATGTAGTGAAATTATGTAAAACAGCTGAGTGTCATCAGGAAGAATGAGTGGATGTTGCGAAAGAACACGAATAATCTCATGCTGAAGTTGAAGACAGATGTCTATGATATGCTGCCGGGTTATCTGTTTCTGAAATCTGACCATCTATTTACAGCTACTGAACCTGGGGAAAAGCCTCACTATGCTTCACTCATCCAGCGAATTGTGAAATGCAGGCTTCACACTTCTGCAGAAATACAGCTCAACGTGAGAGGTCAACAGGCGCGTCAGTTGTACACAAAACGTTTTATTTTTAAAGGAGAATGGAATCATGCAATGTACTGTGCATAAGCAACGTAGCTTATTGTCTTGTAAGATGATTGTGTTAGTTTTCGTTCAATGTACAAATTAAATTATCAGGCCTTACGTAGGCCTAATCTTACGCCTCGTTAGTCACGCCTCTCCTTCCCTGCCTCCCACCCTCTTGACAAGGTATATCATGGCGGCTGCCAGTTCAACCTTCTTCAAACATGGCGGCGCCATTTCCACTCTATATACCTTTCTCTAACTCGTTGGTTTATACATATTGTAATGCACTGGTATTTAATTTAGTTCAATTGTTTACATAACCTCAAGATGGCGGCTGTGCGAATTTTAAAATTAAGTTTTTATTTCTTGTGTCGTAATGATGTGATCGAAGTGAAAGTTTGAATAAAGAACCTACGCAATTATTTTCCTTTAATGGTACATGACTCTATGGCCTATACATATAACAATCCAATATGGTGACCATCCGAAATATATATTTAGACGGATCTCAATATCTACGAATATATTACAGCAATCAAACAGATTTTTTTATGTTCGAAGGGGCTATGAATATAAGTTCACCAATAGGACTTTCAATAACCAGGTGATCACAAATCTAACATGGCGGTGACGCGAAGTATATATATTCACATGGACGTTTCTCGCAATTTAACCATCCGAGTGCTGTGACACTGGGTACAGTAAATCCTTATACAAATGTTAATCCACTAGCAACTAATTTATTTCAATGGTTTCCATAACCACAAGATGGCAGCTGTGCGAAATTTTACAATCTCGTATTTACTTCTTGTATCCTAATCATGCGATAATCTTCATGTAACAGTACATAACTGAAAGACCTACATATATAAAAATCCAACATGGCGTCCATCCGCAATATTTAGTCAGTTCTCAATATCTACGAATCTATTACAGCAATCAAACTGAAATTTTATAGGTTGATAGTGGCAATTAACATAAGTACGCTAGGTTATATGAAAATAGGCTTTAGTTCTCACGGAACTACTTGTTTTTAAAATGTATTACAGATAGATCTCCCAAGTTACTTAATACCTGTATATATTTCTGTAATATGCCCAAGATTGCGGGTTCAAACCCCGCCGAAGCCGTCGGATTTTTTAAGAGCGTTGAAAATCCCTCAGTATGCCTTTCTTCGGAGGGGAAGTAAAGCCGGCGGTCCCATGTCATAGATTTATGGCATGTTAAAGAACCTTCCACTAGTTACACCTGAGTGAAGCTAAATTGGATAGGTTAAGAATGTAAACAATGCTCTTAGGTTTCTACGTTCGTTGCCAAGAGGCGACTGCGGTGGCGTCTAGTAGCTAAGTTCTGAACTAGGCCTAGTAGTCGTTGACGGTGGCGTTTGGCAGCAAAAGTAGGAACTATTTGAAAAATTCTAAGTTGCAGTCTGTACTTAAATTAAAAAACAGATACACACACTAATACAGCCATCACAATTAACACCGGTTATCAGACAGATTCTACACACACCCAAAGTACATGGGGCTACATGACCGCGTTGTCGCAGCCCCTAAACTGAGGAACCAACCAACCATATTTCTGTAAGGTTGTTAAAATGTTTGAGGTTATGAGGTAATTATCAAAATATTGAATTTTTAATTACTAATGCTGTGATTTTGATTTTTAGGGGCTATGTGACATCGTGGTAATGCAGCTCCGTATACTTAGGTGTGTATAGAATATGCCACTGTGATGTCCTTACTAGTGTGTGTATTTGTACTTGAGATAGAATTTGGGTAGAAAGCGGCCGTGGTCTTTAGATAGGTACCATCTCGGCATTTGCCTTGAGTAAAAGTGGGGAAACCACGAAAAACAACTTCCAGGATGGCTGAGGTAGGAATCGAACCCGCCTCTTCTTAGATTTACCTCACGAGGCCGAATGAACCTTGCTCCATTCCTCAGACCAGAATTAAATTTCTTGACATAGCTGAGAATCGAACCTGGGCCTCCGCAGTGACAGTCAAGAATGCTAGCCACTATGCAACGAGCGGACTTGGTAGGCTTTGATATTTGCGTATCTTAGAATTATATTATGAATTACAACGCAATTTGGTGTAGGCCTACATTTTATTTTCCGAACTGGAAAGGCTTACATTTTATTTTCCGGGCTGGAAAGGGGTTCACTCAGCCTCGTGAGGCAAAACTGAGAAGACGCGGGTTCTATTCCTACCTCAGCCATCCTGGAAGTGGTTTTCCGTGGTATCCCCACTTGTCAAAATTTCAGAAAGTTCTGTGTGATGAAAAACTCAGTACCAATGTCCCTTAAGATCCTCTACAAAAGGAAGATTTTCCCTGGCAGTGTTGGTTCATACGCATGAGCAATATAACCTTACTCCGCCTCCCGGACCCTAACTCATTCCTCCACGTTAGCTTCCACAAAATGTTAGTCATCAAGTGCAATAAAATTTGTCCGAAAGAGCGAGGAAAAGTGGAACCATAGCATATTCTGATCTTATGGCTCTTCTCCAGTCCATTTTGAATATTAACCGTATAAATTTAGAGGCGAGCCTTTCTGGCTGGCTTGCGTGCGGGCCAGGCAACCCCGCTGACAGCAAGACATTCTTATATTTTATTCTAACCCTATTATTTCTTTTTATTGTGGAGTTTTATTTATGATAAGGCATCTTCTTCATAATATGCATGGCGAGTCCTGGGGAAGACACAGTACACCTAAAAGCGGAGGGTGCCGGCTGCGGGGCAGTCAGGAGTGACATTAATTTAGTGTGGTAGAAAGGATGTAAAACGCAAATGTGTTACAAAATTTAGCGTTCTATTTGTATAAAGGTCACGTAATAAAGTACTTCTGCTCATAATATTCTGCTGTATATGGTAGCGTAACCACGCTCCAGGGCTCTAATGGGAAGCTGGAAGTTCGGTTATACGAGGTTCAAATCCAGGCGCCGGCCATCCAGAGTGTGGGCTTTCTCCGCCTTTTTATACACTTCCTTCAGAAAAATGACGAGATGGTATCTTACCTCAAATCTCTGGGTACTTACCCCAATCCTAGACCTTAAATCAAACAGTTTAAAATTAATTTTTAATGTTAATTATATAGTACATTATGCAACGAGCCTATAATGGCAATAATTAAGACACGAGTATGTTTATAAAACTCGCTTCGCTCGTTTTATAATTTCCATACGAGTGTCTTAATTACTATTATAAGCGAGTTGCATACGACTGTTCATGTTCGACGATAATTATAACTATTTTTAAATCGAACATAAATATTCATAAATATCTGTCGAGATTTCGCCAGTTTTATGTACTGAGAGCGCATGGGACGCAGATAATACCTTTTATTTGACCATGGCCTCCTCAAATACCCCACTGTGACACTAGCTACGCAGTGAAATTTAAAATAGAAGGCCGTGGAAGTCAGGGCAGATGCGATGCTATCCTTACCTAATTGGTCACACAACTGTTTCTTGAGCTCTGATTGGTGGGAGAAACTGTTTCATAATGAAAAATAGTGTTATAATGAGCCTCATTATGATACAGTTTTCTGAAATATAATATTTACATTTCGACATCGTCGTACATAAAATATATTATGATTTATTTAAATATTTATTCATTTATTCATTTATCCACCTATTCATTTATCTATGTATCTATTTATTTATTTATTTATTTATTTTAGATTTTGTATTTCTTTCTTTCTTTTTTCTTTCTTTCTTTATTTATTTATCAATTTAATTATTTATTTATTGTTAATTTATTTATTTACGTCTTTGTTTATTTATTTAATAATTTATCTATTTGTCTATTCATTTTTAAAATGTATTTGTGTATTAATTAATTAATTAATTTATTTATGTATTTATTTAAATGAAAATGAAAATCCACAGCCTGCTTCCAGTCGAACGACCGGGTCAGGAATGGAATGAATGAAGCCCCCATCTAGCGGCGAGGATATGAACTGTGCCGGCTGCCGAAGCCTGTCGCACTCCTCTGGGGCAATGATTAAATGAATGACAGATGAAATGAAATGATAGTGGAGAGTGTTGCTGGAATGAAATGGTGACAGGGAAAACCGGAGTACCCGGTGAAAAACCTGTCTGCCTCCGTTTTGTCCAGCACAAGATCTCACATGGAGTGACCGGGATGTGAACCACGGACCCAGCGGTGAGAGGCCGGCTTGCTGCCGCCTAAGCCACGGAGGCCATTTATTTAACTATATTTATTTATTTATTTATTTATTTATTTTTAAATGTATTTTTATATTTATTTATTTATTTATTTATTTATTTATTATGTATGTATTGTTTATTTATGTATGTATTTATTAATTTATTTTTTATATATTTTAATTTATTTATTTATTTATTTAACAGGGCATATACCCCCAATTACAAAGGAGGGTACAACGTAATTATACATACATCTCTTAGAACATTGTAAATACAAAAATCTATACATAGTATAAAATATATTTCACGATCCTGTATGTATGTTCGGGCTAATATTGAGAACCGTTGGACGTATTTTGATGCGGTTTTATCCTTCTATAAAGCATTCTTTCAAAAAGGTTTGTGTGTAAAGACACTCACCACGACAAATGAATTGTTAGCAGTATTGATTTAAGTGAAACAGGTCCAAGAAAAAACGGCCATTCGTGCGCTTTTTGTTCTTTGTCTTGCGTTGGCTAAACTGTTAAAGGTAAACGATGACTGTAAAACTTGTTCACGATGGCATTGCTGCAACAGATCTTCGTGGGTTACATTTCAAATGTCTCGGAACGTATGGTTGTATCAGTCATGTAGTCTTCTGACATATGAGGCTCAGCTGCGATGTCAAAACGTCAAGCCCCATTACTCTTAACTGAAATACCATCCTTCATCTGTTTCCAATCGATGCGGCAGCAAATATGGGCTACAAATAGATGTCCCGATGACAGAAATTGCCATAGCCCAACAGTCTTTTTCCACTGTCGTGATATTAAACGTATAATGAATTGATAATTTTTCTATACAGTAAAGTACTCACAAACGTTTAGTTATGTCTATCGACTAATGTGGTGTAAGAGAAATAAGACGGCCTATTTGTAGCAGGTAAGTTATCAGCTCCAGTGTTTCTCTAGCGACTGTAGTAGTGCGTACTTGTAATAACACAAGTCAACAAACAAAACATTCTTTGTTGAGTCTAGTATTTAATGCATATGTTCTGACTGTCTACATCGAACAGTAACCAAAAACGTCATTCATAATTAATAAAGTTTGCTTTCGCAGTAGCGAAACCAGAATGTCTGTATGCCAGCAAATGTCTAGTATTGAGTTACAGGCTTGATAAATTAGAACTATTAGAAGGAAGAGTTATAAGGAAAATATTAGGGCCTAAAATACAGGGCGCCAGGAAATGTTCTCCGCAGTGCCTATATACGTCTGCGAGAGTTAGCATCTGTAGTTACGTTGGCAGCACTACTGTCGCTTGTATCAAAAAAAAAAAAAAAACAAACAAACAGTAAACCCCGTACTCACCACTGCCATTCATAACTAGAGACGGGAATTTGCCTATTTGCCTATTTTATTCCTGTGTTTAGAAACGTAGGCTTTCGAGATATAAATCCGTTTTAGGTTCTTTTAGGTTAGATTTCATTGGTTTTATTGTGCCTATAAATGCCTATTTCAAGGGTTTGTGCCTATTTGGAGTATAATTGCCTATTTGATGCCTTTTGACTGTATTTTAAAGTGCATTATATTGCAGCTGGTGTGCTCGACAGAATTATGTTCTCATTTCTCAATATGTGTTTACCCCACGAACAAGAATGGGAATTCTCGGAATTCACCAGAAATAGCGCATGGGATCTCGATATTAAGCCTCCAAACTTAACAACCCTTCGTTTTGTATTTCGCTTTTCTTTTTATTGAAAATTTACCCGTTAGTATGTGTGTGAATTAATATCATAAACTTTATGCTGATTGAATTACAAAAGAACTAACATAGTGCCATGTTTTCGCGTTTTTTCAATCTCGATATTAAGCCTCCAAAGTTAAAAACTCTTCATTTCAGGTATCGTCCCCTTCAAAAGCCGCGTTAGGTTGGCGCTGCAACCTAACTGTGAATTAATGTACAGTATATCCTGTACGCGCCTGAGTGTTGAATGGGCAGGCAGTTAAAAGCAGCCAGGAGGGATGCGATCACAGTGGGTTGGTGCTGTAACCTATCTTGTGTTGAATGGACAGGCAGTTTAAAGCAGCTTGGAGGGATACGATCTAACTAGCAGCGGATGTAGTAGCATGGCCTCTTACCGAGATAGATGGAAACTTGGTGGTCCCGTCTTGAACTACTGTTGCCATGCAGCCAGGAGGGATGCGATCCAGCTGGCAGTGAAAATGCCACGGCGATCACAGTGCGTTGGTGCTGTAACCTATCTTGTGTTGAATGGACAGGCAGTTTAAAGCAGCCAGGAGGGATGCGATGCAGCTGGCAGTGAAAATGCCTCGGTGATCACAGTGGGTTGGTGCTGTAACCTATCTTGTGTTGAATGGACAGGCAGTTTAAAGCAGCTTGGAGGGATACGATCTAACTGGCAGCGGGTGCAGCATGGCCTCTTACCGAGATAGATGGAAACTTGGTGGTCCCGTCTTGAACTACTGTTGCCATGTAGCCAGGAGGGATGCGATCCAGCTGGCAGTGAAAATGCCGCGGTGATCACAGTGCGTTGGTGCTGTAACCTATCTTGTGTTGAAAGGACAGGCAGTTTAAAGCAGCCAGGAGGGATGCGATCCAGCTGGGAGTGAAAATGCAGCAGCGATCAGTGCGTTGGTGCTGTAACCTATCTTGTGTTGAATGGACAGGCAGTGCTGTAACCTATCTTGTGTTGAATGGACAGGCAGTTTAAAGCAGCTTGGAGGGATGCGATCTAGCTGGCAGTGGGTGTTGCATGGCCTCTTACCAAGATAGATGTAAACTTAGTGGTCCCGTCTCGACCTACTGTTGCTATGGAGATGGCCGGCCTTGCTATTACTTCATCAGTTTATTTTCTGCTTTTATTAGCCTTTGCTTGAGTGCAAAAAGGTCGAAATCAGAAGAATGAGAAAGACTATCGAAAATTCATGTAGTCCGCCGTTACTTCTGGTTCCTAAACTATGTGTATGCAAAATTTGGTAGGGATTGGTGGAACGGTGTACATTTGTATACGGAACAAATCCACCCACCCACCCACCCACATACATACATACATACATACATACACACACACACACACACATACATACATACATACATACATACATACATACAGACAGACAGACAGACAGACAGACAGACTTTCACTTTTATATATAAGATAAGTATGTTATTAAATTATAAGTTGCTAATTGTTAATTCTTTTTATAGTAATTAAATATGTTATTAAATTAAAAGAAATTTTTTCATGCCTATTTTGTTGCCTATTTTACAAGTTAGTGCCTATTTACATACCTATTTTGGCTATTTTAAGAGCCTATATGCCTGCCTATTTTAACTGTTTTTAGTGCCTATAATTCTCGTCTCTATTCATAACTGATGCTGGAAGTGCTGATGACACATTCGCTCGCTTATTGCAATACACACTGACGATTTCGACAGCCTACCGCCCACACGTGTGGGATTCACCCTGTCAAGGACACCATGCTGCCAACTAAACTGCTGCTCTGGCAGAAGCCGACAGCCACTGTGGAGAACATTTCCTGGCGCCCTGTATTAGGGCCCTTGAAACCTCTCACCCACTCGTCGGTACACTTCAATGCTCCTAATGTGTGGGTGAAAACCAATGAAGACCTCATCCTGGAACACCACCAACAGCAAGGAGGTTCAGTCATGTTTTGGGGTTGAATCATGTTTATTTGACGTACGTCTCTAATTCCTATCCACGGTAACATGACTGATCTGGTGAACAGAGACCACATCTTTGAACTTGTCGTTACAGGATTCACTGCCATGATGGGTTAGGGCATTACACTAGTGGACGATAATACTCGTGCCCATCGAGCTAGGGTGGACAATCAGTTCTGTTCTGTCTATTTTGCAGAGCAGATTGTGTGTTGTATTTCTTTGTATGTACCATATATTGCGTATAATATGATTACATACACATAGCAAAATAAACAAGTCACCAAATCGCGATATGCAAAACTTTTTAAAGTACTGTATTATAAATGATTGGCCGATAATTATGAGTGTGTTAATTGTGCCATTACCGAACTACTAGGCTACCATTACCAGTCTAAAAATACATATAGTTAATTCGTGCAAGCTCTCGTTGCCTTATATTTTGAAACACCTTTGTACATACATACATACATACGTACATACATAAATGTCAGTTAATTAAATAAAGAACTTATTGGGGTTTATTCTCTGTTGTCTCTTCACTATGCCCTTACAGGTTCAATGTGTTTTAATCCAGACCTAAAATGAAAGTCGTGTTTAAAATAGTCGCGGGTTCATATTCCTGCTCCGAGTCTGTTTGCCGTGACCTCGCATACACCCCAATCAATGGAGTAGCAGGCGTTGTAGACCGGAAGAATGTCATTGTCGGCTTGGAATTGTGCAGGTCCGGCCTGTCTGCATTATGTTCGCTTCATCGTCTATTTGGGCATTCTGGATAAGAACGGTTATATTACTCTGTATATTATGCAGACATTTCTAAAGTTTATTTTAGTTTCTGTTGGGATTTCGGTTGACCTTGGACCAATTGGATTCGGTTGGTTGGTTGGTTCCTTAGTTTAGGGGCTGCGACAACGCGGTCATGTAGCCCCGTGTACTTTGGGTGTGTGTAGAATCTGTCTGTTAACCGGTGTTAATTGTGATGGCTGTATTAGTGTGTGTATCTGTTTTTGAATTTATGTACAGACTGCAACTTAGAATTTTTCAAATAGTACCTACTTTTGCCGCCAAACGCCACCATCAACGACTACTAGGCCTTGTTCAGAACTTAGCTACTAGACGCCACCGCAGTCGGCTCTTAGCAACGAACGTAGACACCTAAGAGCGTTGTTTACATTATTAACCTATCCAATTTAGCTTCACACAGGTGTAATTAGTGGAAGGTTCTTTAACATGCCATAAATCTATGACATGGGACCGCCGGTATTACTTCCCCTCCGAAGGAAGGCATACTGAGGGATTTTTAACGCTCTTAAATAATCCGACGGCTTCGGCCGGGTTTGATCCCGCTATCTTGGGCATAGAAACTCAGCATGCTACCAACTACGCCACCGAAGCCGCCCAATTGGATTCGTCTGTGATCTTTTGTATGTAGTATACCAAAAATGTGTATTTATTTTTTAGAGTCCATCAAGGAAACATAATGAAGGGTCTGATTTTTTTTATTTTAACGACAAAACGTACATTTTCTACGCCACTCGGAAGAGCATAGAATCATAGATATGTTTACGTTATTTTGTTGGAAGCCATTTTTCAGTGTTGCCTTAGTAATCGAAATTTAATATTTTTCAGTCGGTCAACATGATTTTACCCAATCGTAATGAGTGTTTCCCTAATTCTGAAAAATATTTACTTGATTAGACTAATAAATACATGGGTTTTTTTTTAAGTTTTGGCACCTTGGTTATAACTGGATTAATAACTCACTTAGATGGTTCCAAGTTTCACAGGCCCTCGATGTAGTCCCCACCGTTGCGTACAACGTGTTCCCAGCGATGCGGAAGTCGTTGGATCCCGTTGACACAGCCCAATCTATTGATGGTACGAAGAGGGCGCTCGGCAGCCTGCTTAACGTCTTCAATGGTACGGAAGCGCTCCCCGCGCATTGTCATCTTCATCTTCGGGATGAGATCATAGTCGCAAGGACTGATGTCGGGAGAATATGGGGGATGATAGAGGACCTCCCAGCCCCAGCGATCCAACAATGCCGACACAACGCCTGCTGTGTGTGCCCTAGCATTGACATGCAGAACGATGGGCGGTGTAACCATGTGGTGGTGCCGTTTCCTTCTCAGAGCTCCTCGGAGATAGTCTTGCAGAAACGAACAATAGTACGCCGAATGAACGGTTTGCCCTCGGGGAACAGTATGGTGAATGATCACACCATCCCAATCATAGGCAAGAATCAACATTACCTTCACATTGGTGGGGGTTGGTCGAACTGTTTGTTTCCGTGGTGATCCGTGGTGCCGCCACTCGTTCGATTGGCGTTTTAACTGTGGCTGATAAGATCTGGCCCACGTCTCGTCAATGGTTATGATACGCCGAAAGTAGGCCTCTCCTTCGCGCTCATAACGCTGCAAGTGCATACGACAAGCGTCATACCGCAGCCATTTGTGCATGTCGGTTAACTCATGCGGAACCCATTTGGACGCAATCTTCCTAATTTTCAGTAAGTCCTTCAGGATGTGGAGGACAGTTGAATGCGCCAGTCCGGTATCTTGCTCTAATTGATGAATCGTTACATTCCGATCCACCTCTACTAACGCGGACACCATATGTACATTGTCATCACTTACTGGTGGGTGACCAGATCGAGGCATGTGCTCCACACGTTCGCGCCCATCTCGAAAGGCTGCAACCCATCTTGCTACCGTTCTGAACGGTAACGCAGCTGTACCGCACGCTTCCTGCAATCCTCGGTGACACAGTTTAGCACTGCGACCCCTAGCACACTGAATTTTTATCCACATTCTCTGCTCCTGCTTGGAAAACATTGCGACTGTTTTTCGCAAGCGCTGGTCTCACACTACTCATCTAACAGACGCGACTGCGCACGAGCGGTGGTGAGGACGGGCGAGGTCATATGCTCTGAGGGAGGGGATGCAGGGCAGCAACCGTCGGTAAAAGTGGCAGCGCCCAACATTGTTGCAACTTGGCACTGAATCATTGGTGCCAAAACTAAAAAACCAACCTATGTAGTAAGTGTACTGAACCCTTGCAAAGAAGCATATGAGACTCAGATTCGGGGCGTAACAGGTCATATTCGTAAGTTGCTGTCAGGGCGCTTCATTAACTTGCAGGGTAACATATAACAAAATTAACATGCAGGAAAGAGTGAAGCCAGGGTTAAAAAGCAACTGAATTTAATAACAAATCACCATATTTACACATAAACAATTAACAACAAAATCTCCCAACTGACTCCCATTTAATAAAAATGCCAAAAACTTAGGCGATATCTGTGGAGAGATTAATTACTTGGACCAAGTGTCCTTAAATAAAAGATGCAAAAGTGACCATATAAATGCGTATGCAGTTCTACATGCATCGCGATGTGTACTTTGAATGCGTGATTCGTTATCATCCGGGATGACCCTTCAAACACCGAATCCGCATTTCCTAGAGCTAGACCGACACGGGGGAACACAACTACACTACTTAAATTAAACCGACACTTCCTAAATCTACTATAAACAAACACAAAATTTCCGCGTGAAATTGGACTTAAATTGCCGTAGCAACATTTACTGCCTAAAAACTTAGGACTTCTCACACAAATCAACACAAGTACATTAACACGTGACCAATAGAAAAATACTCAAATGACCGCTGTCAAAATTTACAAAATTCTCTACCATTACACCACACGGGTGTGTCACACAAAATTACATGAATTGAGTCATCAACAAAGCAATAGGCAAACAGCCAACATTTACGTTAATCACAATATTTTATCCATACAAGGTACAACAATCCGTTACAAACATGGCGAACTCCCCAATTAATTATGGCTTAAAATTTAACCATCACAATGAACAGGTTTGCTACATGAAAGCTTACAGGGTTCAGTCGGACAAAAGGACTGCCTATCAAAATAAGTCACAGGCAAAACGGGCGGTTTGTGGAACACTGCATGTCTGTCAACCCACGTGTCAAAATACCTCGACCTCCCAGAACATGGGGTCGAACCTCGAAGAAATGTGCCCCAAAGCACAATAATACATGTGTGTCAGAATAACATATGGACAAGAATCAGCAGTCTCCCAAGAGCACTCTGTCTTTCCATCTAAAAAATACAATAGCAGCAAAAATATATAAGGGCGGTAGGACAACTACCCCCTCCTCACGTAGAATACACACACACTAGACACATCAACACACACTGAATCACACGTATGGGTTTTGACAGACCCTGAAATAAAGACACAAATAATATCCACATGCTGGCGCCATCGTTCTATGCCGTGACTAGTCACCTGAAAAGGACTCAAGAAAATCTATCAAATTAGAACGAAGGTGTTCTACAATTACTTTTAAAATTGGTGCACTCGGCTACCCTAACATGAATAATAACCTGTTCAGCAAAATGTTACACTAATTTCCTCCCATTCCTATTTCAAATATTAACGTTAATAAAGCACCATTTATCGAATGTAACGGGTTCCGCAATTGCAAGGATAAAATCACGCACGCACGCCGCGTACAAATACTTGACTCAAGAAAGAAAACAAAATATCAACAAACACTTTGGCCACGCGCCAACGGACATTTAAACATACAGTGTCGGTACAAGAAAAACTCTAAAACAACAAGAAAGAAAAACATGACTATATACAAAGTTCCCCGGCCAAATCTAACTACATAATTGAAATAATCCAATTTTTAGTACATCACCGCTTCTGCATGTAGACCAAGGACATCCTCCTCAACCCATTGCCCTATGGACAATTTAGCTCTCCATAGTAGTCGTCTGTGCTGATTTCTTGAAGCTCATCCCAACTTCAAACCACGTGCTGCTCATCTTGGTCTCGACTCCTTGGCAGAAAAGTTCAATATTAAATATTTGCCTATCTATAATCGCTTGCAGGCTACTCAGTTCACCCACAATTGTCCTATTGCGATTAATAGCGAAGACTGGCCCTAATTATATCAGACACACGCACTATAAAACATACATAAAATACACACAATTTATACATAAAATATACATCTCGAGTCCGCGCCACTGGCTCGTTAACAAGTTCACAATCCTGGCTGCACTAGCAGTCGCTATCTCGTCCGGTATTTCCGTCTGTACTATGGACTTCGGTTCTGGTAAGCGCTAATTAGGGTGGTACGATACTTCCCTCTTAAAGTTGAACTCGTCGTCTTGAAATGAATGTTACTGTTCACCACGCGCTAGCGTAAAATATTTAGATCACACAACAAAGTTGATTTTACAATAAAATGTATTATAGCTTTTTAAAATTTGATACTGCGATCGCTGCGACTTTTGTTTCTCAAAGCTCACAAAATGAATCAGCTTTACAGATTTAGAGCGTAAAAATCACATTTCACACCAAATAATGACTTAGATAAATTCGAGCGTCAAAATCACAAAACAAACTGACGTGGAGTATGCCTCTGAAGGCTCCACAAGAATAGACTTTAAAATTCACACTTCGAACTGACGTGGAGTCTGCCTCTGAAGGCTCCACAAGATAAGACTTTAAAATTCACACTTCGAACTGGCGTGGAGTATGCCTCTGAAGGCTCCACAAGATAAGACTTTAAAATTCACACTTCGAACTGGCGTGGAGTCTGCCTCTGAAGGCTCCACAAGATAAGACTTTAATTGGCGTCAGGCCAAGCTATTTATGAGAAACTGACAAGGGCGGTGGAGTGGGGCAAAGTCGGATAAAAACTTCCGGAGTTTTTGTCTCACAAAGATGTAGCTAGTGTCATTCTTCTCCAAATAAATCCAACGTCTCAAATAACTCGAGCGGAAATTAATCCGTTCGGCGGTTCCTTAGATACACACTTCCGCGGGCTTTTTACTACTGACGCCGTCCACCTCGTGGTCATGGGTTGGTCTCTTGCGATTGGCTGATTCAATCGTATGTTCGTTGAGAAGACCTCGTGATTCTTCCTTTATGTCTCCAATTTTGGTACAGTAGTTGCACAATTTAGCCTTGAACTCGACTAATTCTGGCCGTCCCCCAGGAATAGCTACTGGCTCAACTTCTGTTGCAATCGTTACGAAATGCTGGCCTCCCTAATATCCAAGTCGACTTCCTTACGTGCTGCCTGGGCCGTAGTAATAATAATAATAAATATGAATACTTATTTATCGAAGATCAATAAGGGTTCATTTGTCCTCAGCTAGGTTTTGAAATCCGAAACAATTTATTGGTTTGGATTTCAAAAACAAAAATCCACTGTAGTAACAACACATCTCTTTAAATCTCACTCAGCTGCTCGAGTGTATGCTCCTCTGACTCAATTAGTGTGCTCCCTTCTCGCTGGAATGTCATTCATATTTTCACTAGGTCTCCCCTTCTCCTCAAGTAGTTGCCACTCCCGTCGTCTCAGCTGCTCGTTGTTTACAAACAAAGTGCGTACTCACGCGCTCCCCGTGGATTTGAGTGTTTGCTCTCAAAAATAAATTTTGCAATACAGATTCTGCACATATCATCTTTCCTATTCATCAAATGGTTCCCTTCTGTAGTACGGTTTCAAAAGCTTCTTTATGTGATCTTAAAATTTCTTCCAGTCTTCTTCTATCAGATTCCCCTACGATGGCTCCCTTAAGTCGCTCCTGAAGTAAAATTTCGAATTTGGTTCCGCCCATTTCTTCTTCCGCCAAATGCACCCAAAGTTCCTGCGAAATATCTCGGCTGTCCATTTCTAGCACTGCTGTCTGGTTGACTTGCTCTCCCCTCAAGATCTTATCTCCGGCCTCATTAGTGCATTCCTCAACAACCCAAGTATTGGCCTCTCTCTCCAGCGGATTCTCTTCCATATTTAAACCCACATGATCCAATCCTTCTACTTGTTTGAAGCTTACAGTGTTGTTATGTAAATCAATTACAGCATGAAAATCGCAGATGAAGTTGGCTCCTAAAATTATATTGTAGTTCATCTTTGGAATAACGATGAATGTTTGTGAAAAAGTATGGTTCAATATTTCCAGATCTAGAAATGCTTGCTGTTTACAATTCATAGTTTTGTCAGGAATGACACCTCTGACTTTCATTAGCGGTACCGGCATAATAGGAACAGTCTGTTTTCTTGCTATTTCTTTTATCAAAATTTCAGTGACTAAGCTCACCTGGCTACCTGTATCAATCAAACATCTCACCCTCATACCTCCAATATGCGCGTAAATAATTGGTAGCTGTCTAATAACGTTTTCACGGTTCTTCACCACTTCCTCCAGGCAGTCGTCTGGGAATGCTACCCACTCTTCTATGTTGGCCACTATCATCTCTTCTTGCTCCCTGGCGATCTCCATTTCTAGCCTATCTCCTTTCAGTTCATTTGGGTTTTTTTTATCCCGGGCCCCATTAGATGTGTTTCGCCGGTTATCATTTTGTCGCTCCTGTTGCCTCAGTAAACTCTCTGCCCCCTCTCCTTGATGATTGTCTGGGCTCTGTCTGTTCGCCATGGCACGCCCCCACTTTTCCTTCTCCGCTTCTTCACTTAATTGATCCAGGTATTTACGGGATTCAATATATCGCTCGTCCCAGTTATTCCTATAATCTCCTCTGTTTTCTTGGCGATAGTCCCTGCCGTTACTCCATCTACCATCTCCATTTCTTTGGTAGGGTCTACCTTGTCTCTGGTTTCCCCTCCAATTTGTGTACTCCCGCTGGTACGTCCACTGATTATTTTGATTCTGGTTATTCTGATGATATCTCCCGCGGTTATTCTGATAGTTATGATTGTTGTGATGGAACTGGTTTCGGCCGTCAAAATCTTGTCTTCTTGGCGTGAACTGTGTTCCCGTGGACTGTGTCTTACTTTGGTTTCCCTGGCCGTGGTTATTTTGGGGTCCCTGAACTACCTCTGCCGTGTTTACACATTCCAAATTCCTTCTTCCTGTCTGTGGGCTCACCATACTCGTCTCATCTAAGTGTCTGAGTAATTCTTCTGCTTGGACTGCGGTCTGAATGTTTCCTGCGACTAGCAATTGTTGGATATGCATTGGGAGTTGTTTTCCGATGGTTAGAACCATATTCGGCTCGCTAGGCGGGTCATCAAAATCCCTGAATTTTACCAATTGCTGACTAAAGAATTCTGAAAAACGGGTTGGATGGGTACTATGGTATTTGCGTGTGTACAGGTCCATTCTTAACCCCTGTTGTAACGAAGGACTCCAAAACTTCTTCAAAAACGCCTCGCGGAATTGATCCATGTCTGTAAATGTGTACTTGAAACTTAAGAACCAGGTCAGGCTAGGTCCTTCCAAAAATTTCTCCACCAGTCTTAATTGTTTCTCCGGGCCGATGTGTCGGTCATTAAAGTAATCCGTTAATTGCCGTAAGAATGCTTTGGGAGTGGTTCCTGAATTTTCTTTGAACTTATCGGGCTTAAAATCATTACCCCGAATGACTTGGATGACTTGGGCTGGTGCCAAGTTCGGTTGCGGAGTTGAAGTCTCCCCCCTGTACTGCTGGAATGCATTAGTCGTTAGTCTGGGACTTTGACCTCGACTCGTGTCCTCAGCCAACTTCGAACCTGCCGGACTTCCAATACTTGTTTGCTTTTCCGGAATATTTTCATTTGAAAATAATGTCGCATTCTCTAACGATCTAATCTCGTTTTTTATGATTAGTTCTGATTGTTCCTGCAATTTCGACTTCATATTCTCCTCCAGTGCCTGCATTCGCTTTAAAACTGCCAGCCTGTCTTCCTTATTCGCCTGAGCCTGCTGGTCCCAATCTCGCCGGATCCTACTTTTTAAGCTATTTATTTTCTCGTCGTTCCTTTCTTGATTTTTCTCTATCTCTTCACGTATCCGTTCCTGCGTTTTCACTAGTTGTTCCCCCACCTCTTCTCTTATGACCTCTTGTGTTTTGATTAGCTGACCTTCCAAATTATCTTGAGTTTTGACGAGCTGCTCCCCTACTTCTTGTCTTATGACCTCTCGTGTGTTTATTAGCTGGCCTTCCATCTCTTTCCTTATGATCTCTTGTGTTCTGCCTAATTGCTCCTCTAAATTTTCCCGCAAGTGTATCCGCTCAGTTTCAGCCTTAATTTCGACTTTATCTATTTCCTTTATTAATTCCAGCACGTTGTTATCTACCGAATTAATCTGCTGTTGTAGTTTCTCTTGGGTCTTCTTCACTCCCGCGGTGTTACTGACACATGCTGCCTCTATCTGCTTAAGTTTATCCGCCACCATCTCGTCAAATTGCATTAATTTATTATCAAATTTTGCCTCCAATTTCTTCATTTCTCCTAACTGTCTGATGTTGTTTTCCGCAACCTCGCCTGCCAGTTTCTCTACTTTTTGAACGCTCTGGTTAATATCATTTGTGATTTTTCCTAACTGTTCGGTTTGTGTTACCGCCTGTTGTGACAATTTGTGGTTTAGTTCGTTGAATTGTTTGTCAGTGTCTAATTTCTGGACTTCTAACTGGACCGAAATGTTACCGCTCATATCAAGTAATTGTTTTTCACAGTCTATCTTCTGCGCTTGTAACTGTACCGAAATATTATCGCTCATATCAAGTAATTGTTTTTCTAATTGTTCTTCCGTCTTTACGGACATCTGCGCTAATTGTTCTTCCGTCTTTACGGACATCTGCACTAATTGTTCTTCCGTTTTCGCGGACATTTGGATCGACATCTGTTCTAACAATGCCTTTATCTCATCAACAAGCGCCATTTCACACACACAAATATATTCAAAGAAAAACAGGGTTATGGGCTAAGGTTTCAGCCCTATACGCACATACATGTCACACATTTAAATATTACTGGCTCTAATTTAATGAAATTTCAGTAACAAAATTTACTGAATACAATGACACTTATTCCCAAACAATAAAATAACCCCTAGTGATCTGCTTTTAAATTCCTAACCAACAGAATTTACGAAACACCAATCAACCGAAGTCAATTAAATGTCAAATATAAGGCAACATCTTCCTGCTTTAACTGAGTTCAATAATAATGCAAATTTCTAATTTTAATGTGGGCGCCAGAACAAGTTAATAACAAATACAAAATCAAATTCTAACCTTGTTCAATATTTCTAACCTTAGGAACTCAGTGATTTTACTAATGCACATGGCGGTACAACATCGCCTCCATTTACTGAATTTACATGTCCGCTTGACCTGGCATCATTTCTCAACGAAATAAATATGAGATCAGCGAAGCAACAACAACAACAATCCCCACTTGGGCAGCCATTTTTGTTTTATGAACCCTTGCAAAGAAGCATATGAGACTCAGATTCGGGGCGTAACAGGTCATATTCGTAAGTTGCTGTCAGGGCGCTTCATTAACTTGCAGGGTAACATATAACAAAATTAACATGCAGGAAAGAGTGAAGCCAGGGTTAAAAAACAACTGAATTTAATAACAAATCACCATATTTACACATAAACAATTAACAACAAAATCTCCCAACTGACTCCCATTTAATAAAAATGCCAAAAACTTAGGCGATATCTCTGGAGAGATTAATTACTTGGACCAAGTGTCCTTAAATAAAAGATGCAAAAGTGACCATATAAATGCGTATGCAGTTCTACATGCATCGCGATGTGTACTTTGAATGCGTGATTCGTTATCATCCGGGATGACCCTTCAAACACCGAATCCGCATTTCCTAGAGCTAGACCGACACGGGGGAACACAACTACACTACTTAAATTAAACCGACACTTCCTAAATCTACTATAAACAAACACAAAATTTCCGCGTGAAATTGGACTTAAATTGCCGTAGCAACATTTACTGCCTAAAAACTTAGGACTTCTCACACAAATCAACACAAGTACATTAACACGTGACCAATAGAAAAATACTCAAATGACCGCTGTCAAAATTTACAAAATTCTCTACCATTACACCACACGGGTGTGTCACACAAAATTACATGAATTGAGTCATCAACAAAGCAATAGGCAAACAGCCAACATTTACGTTAATCACAATATTTTATCCATACAAGGTACAACAATCCGTTACAAACATGGCGAACTCCCCAATTAATTATGGCTTAAAATTTAACCATCACAATGAACAGGTTTGCTACATGAAAGCTTACAGGGTTCAGTCGGACAAAAGGACTGCCTATCAAAATAAGTCACAGGCAAAACGGGCGGTTTGTGGAACACTGCATGTCTGTCAACCCACGTGTCAAAATACCTCGACCTCCCAGAACATGGGGTCGAACCTCGAAGAAATGTGCCCCAAAGCACAATAATACATGTGTGTCAGAATAACATATGGACAAGAATCAGCAGTCTCCCAAGAGCACTCTGTCTTTCCATCTAAAAAATACAATAGCAGCAAAAATATATAAGGGCGGTAGGACAACTACCCCCTCCTCACGTAGAATACACACACACTAGACACATCAACACACACTGAATCACACGTATGGGTTTTGACAGACCCTGAAATAAAGACACAAATAATATCCACATGCTGGCGCCATCGTTCTATGCCGTGACTAGTCACCTGAAAAGGACTCAAGAAAATCTATCAAATTAGAACGAAGGTGTTCTACAATTACTTTTAAAATTGGTGCACTCGGCTACCCTAACATGAATAATAACCTGTTCAGCAAAATGTTACACTAATTTCCTCCCATTCCTATTTCAAATATTAACGTTAATAAAGCACCATTTATCGAATGTAACGGGTTCCGCAATTGCAAGGATAAAATCACGCACGCACGCCGCGTACAAATACTTGACTCAAGAAAGAAAACAAAATATCAACAAACACTTTGGCCACGCGCCAACGGACATTTAAACATACAGTGTCGGTACAAGAAAAACTCTAAAACAACAAGAAAGAAAAACATGACTATATACAAAGTTCCCCGGCCAAATCTAACTACATAATTGAAATAATCCAATTTTTAGTACATCACCGCTTCTGCATGTAGACCAAGGACATCCTCCTCAACCCATTGCCCTATGGACAATTTAGCTCTCCATAGTAGTCGTCTGTGCTGATTTCTTGAAGCTCATCCCAACTTCAAACCACGTGCTGCTCATCTTGGTCTCGACTCCTTGGCAGAAAAGTTCAATATTAAATATTTGCCTATCTATAATCGCTTGCAGGCTACTCAGTTCACCCACAATTGTCCTATTGCGATTAATAGCGAAGACTGGCCCTAATTATATCAGACACACGCACTATAAAACATACATAAAATACACACAATTTATACATAAAATATACATCTCGAGTCCGCGCCACTGGCTCGTTAACAAGTTCACAATCCTGGCTGCACTAGCAGTCGCTATCTCGTCCGGTATTTCCGTCTGTACTATGGACTTCGGTTCTGGTAAGCGCTAATTAGGGTGGTACGATACTTCCCTCTTAAAGTTGAACTCGTCGTCTTGAAATGAATGTTACTGTTCACCACGCGCTAGCGTAAAATATTTAGATCACACAACAAAGTTGATTTTACAATAAAATGTATTATAGCTTTTTAAAATTTGATACTGCGATCGCTGCGACTTTTGTTTCTCAAAGCTCACAAAATGAATCAGCTTTACAGATTTAGAGCGTAAAAATCACATTTCACACCAAATAATGACTTAGATAAATTCGAGCGTCAAAATCACAAAACAAACTGACGTGGAGTATGCCTCTGAAGGCTCCACAAGAATAGACTTTAAAATTCACACTTCGAACTGACGTGGAGTCTGCCTCTGAAGGCTCCACAAGATAAGACTTTAAAATTCACACTTCGAACTGGCGTGGAGTATGCCTCTGAAGGCTCCACAAGATAAGACTTTAAAATTCACACTTCGAACTGGCGTGGAGTCTGCCTCTGAAGGCTCCACAAGATAAGACTTTAATTGGCGTCAGGCCAAGCTATTTATGAGAAACTGACAAGGGCGGTGGAGTGGGGCAAAGTCGGATAAAAACTTCCGGAGTTTTTGTCTCACAAAGATGTAGCTAGTGTCATTCTTCTCCAAATAAATCCAACGTCTCAAATAACTCGAGCGGAAATTAATCCGTTCGGCGGTTCCTTAGATACACACTTCCGCGGGCTTTTTACTACTGACGCCGTCCACCTCGTGGTCATGGGTTGGTCTCTTGCGATTGGCTGATTCAATCGTATGTTCGTTGAGAAGACCTCGTGATTCTTCCTTTATGTCTCCAATTTTGGTACAGTAGTTGCACAATTTAGCCTTGAACTCGACTAATTCTGGCCGTCCCCCAGGAATAGCTACTGGCTCAACTTCTGTTGCAATCGTTACGAAATGCTGGCCTCCCTAATATCCAAGTCGACTTCCTTACGTGCTGCCTGGGCCGTAGTAATAATAATAATAAATATGAATACTTATTTATCGAAGATCAATAAGGGTTCAGTACTTATTAATTATTTTTTAATTTATTAATGCCATGTAATTACAATTGGGCACAATCATGTTGACCGACTGAAAAACATTCAATTTCGATATTTTTACTACTTCTACTTCTTTAACTTCTTGAAACTTTTTGTACTTCTTTTTTCATCGGTATTTGGAGAGAAGAATGGCACACGTTACCGTTCGCGATAATTTGTACACTTTTCAGCGTTCAATATTTGCCTATACGATACAAATAAATGCATAACGGAAGAAACATAACGTAACTAAGAGCATAATTTCTAATAGAGACACATATATGGCGCTACTGACCTAGTATGCATAGATGAACAAATAACACGTAACTAAAATTCGTAACTAAGAGTTTGTGTTCTTGTAGCAACGTATAGATGGCACTACTGACCCTTTCTTTTCTACGTAGATGAACAAACAACACGTAAATAGGAGCTTGCGTTCTTATAGCAACGTATAGATGTCACTACTGACCTGCTATTCATTGATGACGAACACGGGTTGCCATGGGTAATATGGCATCGGGCAATTGATGACGCATCATATATAGTGTTATTGTTGTTTTAAGGGGCAGAACGATAATTCCTCTGCCTTAATTGATGACGCTGTTTTCAGATAAACCCCTAGCTCAAGAGGTTCTGATGTTGCAAAACCAAAACACGGAAACGTGGATTTTGAAGTCATATAAATGTACTTAGGTAATAATCCTCTATCACCATAACAATTTCAGTTAGATTTCTTTAGTTTCGGAGATATTGTGAACCGGTGAAATATATTTTATGGACGGTATATTGGATTGTTTTATGTATAGACTATAGAATTATATGCTAGAAGATGAATATTATAATGATAGTTCGTTATTATAACCTACATTTCTATTGCTTGATGAGGACGCCAGAAATAAAAACGCTATTTTAAAAATTATTTTGCACAGCCACCATTTTTAAATTCTCATAAAATTGAATTAAATTAGACGTCGATATATAAAGCCTTGTGTGAATATATACCGTGCCAAGTTTCACAGTGCTTGGATGATTAAGTCGCGTGAAAAATCCATTTAAATATTTAAATTTCGCGACACCGCCATATTGGTTTTGTGCCCGTCAGGTTATTGAACGACCCATAGTTGTTTTTGATGGCTTCTGTCAACACATAAGAGTTCAGTTAGATTGCTTGAATAGTTTCCGAGATGTTGTGAACCGGTGAAATATTAATACTGTATGACTTCCAAAATCCATGATTCCATGTTTAGGTTTTGCAACATCACAACCTTTTGAGCTAGGGGTTTATCTGGAATCCGCGTCATCAATTAAGTCAGATGAATTGCTTTCCCTCCCCTTAAAACAACAATAACACTATCTATAATAACGCGTCATTAATTTCCCGACGCCATGGTAACCATGGCAACCCGTGTTCGTCAGCAATGAATAGTAGGTAAGTAGTGTCATCTATATGTTGCTATCAGAATGAAAGCTCCTAGTTACATGTTGTTTGTTCATCTTTGTAAGGGTCAGTAGCGCCATCTATATTTGTCATTTTAAGTACTGCCTTCGACTTGTATATGATAATCCCGCACGCTTCAACGAGTGGGAACTAAGTACGTTTGCACTTATTGTCATGGTAATCAGGTGTCGGAAATTTGTGGACGCAGAAAGCTGTCCGCAATAATCCCGCATAGACCCCCACCCGAAAAATATATCAATGTTAATATGTGAACTTTTCAACGGTTGTGAAGTTGTATATGCTATTGCTGAGTTTTGTTTTGTTTACTACTTCATTTAGAAGTCCCTAGCCTTACAAATTCAGAGGGTGTAACGGGCAATCGGAGGAATTCTAACTCACCTTGTCTGTTGTGTTGTCTGCAGCTGTGGGTCAAAAATGGCGTCTGGGACAGGACTTAGCATTTCCGACGCTTGTGTTTTCTCTATTGGCATTGGTGACGAAGTAATGACAAGAGCGGATCGGAATTGTTTGGTTTTGAGATGATGGTAGTTCATTTGGCGAAGTTGGAAATAAACGTTCCTTTTTAACTCTGAAAGAACGAAACACTGGTTATTTTAATTATTAATATTAACTTTTAATTTTGGCGGTCTTATTGTGTTTGTAGGTTTACTTCTATAATTTTATTAAACCTAAAGCGCACATATCGTGCATAGTGATGATAACAAACTCTCATTCACAAAACACCACAATGGATGATCCCCGATTTGCACAAGAAATTACATGGTATCTACTACATTGTACACCGCATAATTTACATACGCAGGATTCATCAAGGTCATGCAAGTATTCAGTATTTCACAGTTTATGGTGATACCCATGTACCGCCATCGAATTAACAATGTGTCGCAAGTCTTGTCATCATGGCCTCCGTAGTGTAAAACTCGAGCCAGAATTCGTCCCTCTTCTGTATTCTTTCCTGCATTAGTTTTTCCCAGGTGTCTGTGGATGGTAGCCCTCTCTTGATCCGAAGGTCCTCAATGAAGAAGATCTCCCTGACGATTTCATATGCTAATCTAGATTTTGTAATTTCGATATCCCCAGGGTAGCCTTCAGGAAGCGCGATCTGACTGCTTCAAGCCTCCTCAAGTCTGCCAGGGATAATTTCTCCCAGATGTTCTCAAGTCCATATGTGGCAATGGGCGTTATTTTCGAATCGAATAATCTCATAGCAGTTCCCAATGAGATTTTCGTGATTGTTTTAATGTCATATATGGCTTTGGTGAGCCTCCGTGGATTAGGCGGCAGCACGCCGGCCTCTCACCGCTGGGTCCGTGGTTCAAATCCCGGTCACTCCATGTGAGATCTGTGCTGGACAAAACGGAGGCAGACAGGTTTTTCTCCGGGTACTCCGGTTTTCCCTGTCAAACTTTCATTCCAGCAACACTCTCCACTATCATTTCATTTCATCTGTCATTCATTTAATCATTGCCCCAGAGGAGTGCGTCAGGCCTCGGCAGCCGGCACAGTTCATATCCTCGCCGCTAGCTGGGGGCTTCATTCATTCCATTCCTGACCCGGTCGGAGACTGGAAGCAGGCTGTGGATTTTCATTTTCATATGGCTTTGGTAGCGGCTATTGCTCGAGACTTTATATAAACTCTGTAGGTTCTTGCTGTTGTTTGCATTGTCAATCCTAGATATTTAAATGTATTGACTGACTTAAGCGGAGTCCATCCTAGGTATATCCTGTCTCCTGAAGCCTCTCTGCCTCCTTTCCGAAACGTCCTTTTCACTGTTTTCTCTGTGTTAATTTTCATCGTGTTGCCCTTTGCCCACATATCTGGATAATGTATGGCTTTTTGAACTTCAGGAATGGAACTAGAACCAATGACCATATCATCTGCGTATAATAATATTGTAAGATTTACTGTTTCTTGCCTAGTTGCCATCACCACATCATACGTCGCAATGTTGAACAGGGTGAGGGCTGAGTGGGTCACCTTGCAGTACTCCATTAGTTTGCATTACCAAATTCGAGGTTGAGACACGGTTATCTATTGGTATGAAGTTTGTCGTCAGAATGTTACTTATCAGGTTCGTTAGTTTATTACCCTCACCCACTATGAATTCCAGTTTTGCGAGTATTAAAGGCCTGCTTATCATGTCAAAATCTTTTGCATAATCGACAGAAACAACGTGAAATTTTCCACCTGGGTATCGTAGTGTTTCTTCAATGTCATTGATTAAGTTATTAATGGCATGGAAGGCACTCCGTCCTTGACGAAATCCAAACTGTTCATCTGAGAGTTTAAAATCTATATTTATTTTAAATTTTAATTATAATACGCATTCCTCTCATTTAAATTATAAATTTAATAGTTATTTTTAAATTAACATTTTATTTACTTAATATTTTTTTAAATTCTTATAATTTTTGACACGCGCGGTGACCACCGCCCGACGCACACAGTCGATGGCAAGACTGAGGAACCGAAAAGGTTCCCCGCATGCGCGGAATGGGGACCGGCCATGGATCTTAAACCTATGTTGTGTACCATTCGCATTTAGAACTAGATGGAGAACCAATTAGGAATGACCACATTCTTCGAGTAAAGGTTGAATAAAATAAAATTTAATTATCAAAAAACAACACATAGCAAAAGGGGACGTGAGGGGTGCATGAAATGGTAAGATGAGGGATGATGGGCCTGTAATTAAAAATGTACACATCATATCAAAACAAGTAAATACAAGTATAAAAATAAATCAGGTAATAAAGATAAGAAAACCGAGAGATGCCTAACGTGTTGTAGATTGGAGGTCGTTTAAAGATAAACTCAAATTAATGAACGGGGGAGATACCAAACAAGTTAACAATAATGCAAATAGTACTTTCTTCCCACCACAGGCTGACTACATAACGTAGTCAGGAGAAATCTTCTAGGAAGCTTATGAAGTCATGTTACCCAAGAATAGGAAAATCCCGCCCTTTAAAACAAAGTATGTCACTCCACAAACATAACCAAAGAGCAATACGTAAACCCAACACACGCAAATGACGAACAAACCAACGAGGCATAAATAATCACAAGACTACATATAGGCTATGACATACAAATCCCTTAAAACGAAAGCTACTACAGACACACCCAAAAAAACATAAATTACAAAATGACTTCACATGCTACCTGAATAAATCTCCTTTCCGGAAAAAAGCACGAGACTCGGTTATCTTACGGAAGACAAAATGGGAGTCGATTGCAGTCCCGGACACATACAATGAACACACATTCCACCGTCTCGAAAGGCTAACCCATACATCTCATTTAATAAGTGTAATGAGTTCACGTGTTGTTTCTCGACTGAAGCCGCGCAAAACAAGAACAGGAATGACATGACCCTTGGCTTTCAGTCGAGACCCACTTAAACGATTAACATTAACCCACCCTTATTATCACGTCTAGAACCGTAATTATAAAATGAACAGTGTTTCGGACCAAAACATAGGCGATGCAAGCCCAGTCCTCAAGGAAAGAAAAAACCAAAATAGGCATTCTTGAGGTGCACAAATGACTGGCATCTAAATAAAACAACCCTTAAAGAAGCAACCAAATAGATGTGTGTCCCAACAATACAGATATATAGACACAAGGTCATCCAATGCGATGGACACACACCCTTCTCCGTCAAGACACGTAAACTAAAACTAAAATAACTAATCCCCAATAGCACTCCAGAGCACCCATATACTCCCAAGGAATTGGAAATTAGTTAGAAACACTTCTCAAGATTAGAATTACGTTTCGTGACAAATACACGCAAAGGACACGCACAGAATAAGGAAAAACCAAAAGAACAGAAACAATAACAAACCCTTAAAACATAAACCCAAAATAACAACACGGTTCCTCATCACGCATTTCTATATAAGAGAGAGGAACAAGTACCAACAGAATAAGCAAACATAATATAAACGACCTCCCATCTAGAAAGGGGGCAAGTTATCACTTGAAAGTAGGTGGACAATTTTATATTAACCTAACTTCACGTTACACATATTCATGCATGTTGACACTTCAAAATACATAGGCCTAAGGACTTAGCTTTTCCAGAGACGGTCTGAAGATCTCGTCGACAGCTTCGAAATACATACGTATATATTTTCATGCTACAACCAGGTCTGCATTAGAATAAGCATGGCGAATAGAATTGAGAGCGAGGACGTTGTACACATATTTATATATAATTTCCGGTCTTCATGTCAAAACATTTTTTGCGTCTTACAGATTTTAAAACTAGACATCATGGTTCTCGATTTTCATCTCTCGTCATAACAATTTAGGTCTGCTAACAATCGCCGAAGTCGTGTTCCTTCGTTAAAGACGGATTCTTCATCGCGGGCGTTTTTCATTTCAAGACGAGCCGAAATTACGATCTTTTAGATGTTTTTAGAAATGACCGCTAGATGGACACGGCGTCAAAATATCGAAAATAGAAACGGTACATCTCTCCCACGCCCCAATCTTGGACGCAGTTTACAAGTCCGACGTACAATGTAGAAAAGCAATCACTGTCATGTATTCATGTTGACATTTATCAGCTGGTAACGTGACTGTCATTTGTCTGCATCACGTGATAGTCGGGCCCTGACGTAACACGGAGCAGAGAGGATTGTGGGTTTTATCAATGGCCAGACGTCAGAATAAGTCACAGCGGATTTGTAATAGCTCGCCAAAGAGATAGTAAGGAATGGCAGGACGGGGTCCATAGACGAAGATTTCAAGGAAGGCAGAATGACGTTTTAAATAGCAGTCATATGTATTGTCGAAGTAGAGAAAGTTCGTATCAAACAGTTCTTACGCAGTTTAGTAGCCTAGTTAAGTCTCCCACTACACTTGCCAGTAGCCCACACTTTTTCAATTGTGAAAACGAATTGCAATACAATACACGTTATGTAGCCAACAGAAAGGCACGACCTAGCTTAGGACATCTCTAAGTTCCAAGGAATTTACAAAATAATTTAACAAAAAGGTCATAACAACCAATACATGAAAAATGCAGTCATCACATAACTAATCTCCCAATATTCAAAATGTGAAATTGACACAAGCACGCCATCTGCTACCAACTGACACGCGCGGTGACCACCGCTCGACGCACACAGTCGATGGCAAGACTGAGGAACCGAAAAGGTTCCCCGCATGCGCGGAATGGGGACCGGCCATGGATCTTAAACCTATGTTGTGTACCATTCGCATTTAGAACTAGATGGAGAACCAATTAGGAATGACCACATTCTTCGAGTAAAGGTTGAATAAAATAAAATTTAATTATCAAAAAACAACACATAGCAAAAGGGGACGTGAGGGGTGCATGAAATGGTAAGATGAGGGATGATGGGCCTGTAATTAAAAATGTACACATCATATCAAAACAAGTAAATACAAGTATAAAAATAAATCAGGTAATAAAGATAAGAAAACCGAGAGATGCCTAACGTGTTGTAGATTGGAGGTCGTTTAAAGATAAACTCAAATTAATAAACGGGGGAGATACCAAACAAGTTAACAATAATGCAAATAGTACTTTCTTCCCACCACAGGCTGACTACATAACGTAGTCAGGAGAAATCTTCTAGGAAGCTTATGAAGTCATGTTACCCAAGAATAGGAAAATCCCGCCCTTTAAAACAAAGTATGTCACTCCACAAACATAACCAAAGAGCAATACGTAAACCCAACACACGCAAATGACGAACAAACCAACGAGGCATAAATAATCACAAGACTACATATAGGCTATGACATACAAATCCCTTAAAACGAAAGCTACTACAGACACACCCAAAAAAACATAAATTACAAAATGACTTCACATGCTACCTGAATAAATCTCCTTTCCGGAAAAAAGCACGAGACTCGGTTATCTTACGGAAGACAAAATGGGAGTCGATTGCAGTCCCGGACACATACAATGAACACACATTCCACCGTCTCGAAAGGCTAACCCATACATCTCATTTAATAAGTGTAATGAGTTCACGTGTTGTTTCTCGACTGAAGCCGCGCAAAACAAGAACAGGAATGACATGACCCTTGGCTTTCAGTCGAGACCCACTTAAACGATTAACATTAACCCACCCTTATTATCACGTCTAGAACCGTAATTATAAAATGAACAGTGTTTCGGACCAAAACATAGGCGATGCAAGCCCAGTCCTCAAGGAAAGAAAAAACCAAAATAGGCATTCTTGAGGTGCACAAATGACTGGCATCTAAATAAAACAACCCTTAAAGAAGCAACCAAATAGATGTGTGTCCCAACAATACAGATATATAGACACAAGGTCATCCAATGCGATGGACACACACCCTTCTCCGTCAAGACACGTAAACTACAACTAAAATAACTAATCCCCAATAGCACTCCAGAGCACCCATATACTCCCAAGGAATTGGACATTAGTTAGAAACACTTCTCAAGATTAGAATTACGTTTCGTGACAAATACACGCAAAGGACACGCACAGAATAAGGAAAAACCAAAAGAACAGAAACAATAACAAACCCTTAAAACATAAACCCAAAATAACAACACGGTTCCTCATCACGCATTTCTATATAAGAGAGAGGAACAAGTACCAACAGAATAAGCAAACATAATATAAACGACCTCCCATCTAGAAAGGGGGCAAGTTATCACTTGAAAGTAGGTGGACAATTTTATATTAACCTAACTTCACGTTACACATATTCATGCATGTTGACACTTCAAAATACATAGGCCTAAGGACTTAGCTTTTCCAGAGACGGTCTGAAGATCTCGTCGACAGCTTCGAAATACATACGTATATATTTTCATGCTACAACCAGGTCTGCATTAGAATAAGCATGGCGAATAGAATTGAGAGCGAGGACGTTGTACACATATTTATATATAATTTCCGGTCTTCATGTCAAAACATTTTTTGCGTCTTACAGATTTTAAAACTAGACATCATGGTTCTCGATTTTCATCTCTCGTCATAACAATTTAGGTCTGCTAACAATCGCCGAAGTCGTGTTCCTTCGTTAAAGACGGATTCTTCATCGCGGGCGTTTTTCATTTCAAGACGAGCCGAAATTACGATCTTTTAGATGTTTTTAGAAATGACCGCTAGATGGACACGGCGTCAAAATATCGAAAATAGAAACGGTACAATTTTAATTTTAATATTTGCCTTAAATTTAATTCATTTGTTTTTAATCGCTTATCCTCCAAGCTCGGCTTCACCCACGCTGAGAGGAATATTACTCTACAGCCACAAGGACAGTATCTTGGAGCTGAGACACACTTAGTCAGCAGATACAACTGGGAATGATGACAGGCCGATCACCCAGGTGACCGCTAACTTGGATCTAATGAAGTAAAGGTCAGGGAAGGAAGTCGGCCGTCAACTTGTTGATAGGATCCGTCCCGGTATTTGCCTGCGGGTGGAACTAGATCCACGGAAAACCATTTAAAGGACAGCCATGTTGGGGTTCGAACCCACGCTCTCCCGATACCAGTGAGGCACGAGGTAGCGCGGTAATGCTCTCGGCCACCGCGGCCGGTTATATTTATTTATAAGTTAATCATTTTTATATTTATTTCTATAAATTAAAAATCTATATTTATTTTTATTTTTGGTTTTAATTTCACTAATAGTAATTTTAAAATGCATAATTATTTTCAAATTTATATTTTGTATTTTATGTAATTTAATTTTGATATAATTATTTTTTAATTTTGTATTTACATATTATTTTTATTTTTTATGTCTATGTTTATATTTGATTTTAATTCATCTTATTAAACGTTTTAAGCAGTACCTTATTCAAGTACAAATAGAAATAACACTTGGTTTTCAAAATTATTGATACATCCACAGGACATTTCTTTAAAAAAATGGTTGAAAGATTTATTTAACCATCAGCTCCTCTGATAGTATAAAATACCTATAAAGGTTTGTGCTATTTTATACTGTCAAAACAAATTACATCATATTCTCAAAAACGCAGTCATGGGTTGAATATATTTGGTGGGTTTTGACTTTGAAGAGGAAACAGTTAACTCCCCCACTCGTAAGAATACACTGATCTTAGGCGAGTAGTTGAACAGGTCATGCTGTGACGCGTGTCTGCGAAAAACGAACCACCAACCCCTTGGCATTCTAACCGGAAGTGACGTGAGTATTCCATGACTTACAAATTATGCTCCGTCTTTCGATCGACACGCCTCTCCCCCTCTGTTGTTCTAAATTACTTTTCCGACATCAAAAGAACGAGCCTGCCTGGCTTGGCGATATTATTTCCTTCCTGCCGCTACGCTACCAGCTGTGCTGTGCACGTTTCAGCGCTCCTTGGGCCCTTGAGTCCTAGCTCAGTTATATCTCTGTAATCTATTTATCAGGGTTGGTTGGCTAACTTACCTCCTAAATGTAACTGCGGTTACATTTACCGTTACATGGTGCAAAATGTAACTAAATTACAGTTACCGTTACTTGCAAAAAAATAGAAGTGAAATTACCGTTATCGTTACATGGTGCAAAACGTAACTACATTACAGCTATCGTTACTTGCAAAAAATAGAAGTGAAATTACCGTTATCGTTACATGGTGCAAAACGTAACTACATTACAGCTACCGTTACTTGCAAAAAATAGAAGTAAAATTACCGTTATAGTTATATGGTGCAAAACGTAACTTACTTGCAAAAAATAGAAGTGAAATTACCGTTATTGTTACACGTAACTTCATTACAGTTATCGTTACTTGAAAAAAAAAATAGAACTGCAGTTGCCTTTATAGTTACATGGTGCAAAACGTAACTACATTACAGTTACCGTTACTTGCATGAAATTACCGTTACATGGTGCAAAAGACAACTACGTTATAGTTACCGTTATCTACATAAATAGAAATTAAATTATCGTTACTGTTATATGGTGCTCGTAAAGTAATCACTTTGGCGACACTAGTTCCTTATATAAAACTACCTGAATGCAACTACTGGGAGCATTGCTTAATTGGCGAAAGAGTTACGGATTAGAATACGTATTTAAATCCTTCGTACGGTTAATATGGAGAAATTATTCAGTTTTAGGCCTTTAACGCTTCCCATAGTAAAGTTTGTTGTCAGTGGCCATCCGATGATCAGAGTAGTCGCTATTTAAGGGTCACCATCGTGATTTCGTTAAGAAGGCAATGGCGACTATATTGAGCTGCCCTCTATAAGTGCTAGCTCTATATCAAATTTTATTCAGTTCAGTTTCGTCATTTGGGAACTGATAAGGAGACAAACATATTCTCCTTCAAATACACAGGCACACGGACATGTCGCCCATGCATATACACATCAAAAAAAGTTTTGCATCACCTCGGTTCCAAGAGTTCCGGAACCGTTAAATACAAAGGGAATAGAGATCAACACAAACAACATTTCAGCTCGTTTTATTGCTCATGAGACCCACACATTGCATGTTGTACCATCATACAGCTAGACTTTCAGCATTTGTGGTCCAGATTGCAGTACACACCACTACCTCTAATACCCAGTAGCACGTCCTCTTGCATTGATGCATGCCTGTATTCGCCGTGGCATACTATCCACAAGTTCATCAAGACACTGTTGGTCCAAATTGTCCCACTCCTCAACGACAATTCGGCGTAAATCTCTCAGAGTGGTTGGTGGGTCAAGACGTCCATAAACAGCCCTTTTCAACATATCCCAGGCATGTTCGATAGGGTTCATGTCTGGCGAACATGCTGGCCACTGTAGTCGAGCGATGTCGTTATCTTGAAGGAACGCATTCACAAGATGAGCACGATGAGGTCGAGAATTGTCGTCCATGAAGACAAATGCCTCTCCAATATTCTGCCGATATGGTTGCACTATGGGTCGGAGGATGTCATTCAGGTATCGTAAAGCCGTTTCGGAGCCTTCCATGACCACCAGTGGCGTACGTCGGCCCCACATAATGCCACCCCAAAACATCAGGGAACCACCACCTTGCTGCACTCGCTGGACAGTGTGTCTAAGACGTTCAGCCTGACCAGGGTGCCTCCAAACACGTCTCCGACGATTGTCTGGTTGAAGGCATATGCGACACTCATCGGTGAAGAGAACGTGATGCCAATTCCGTGGGGTCCATTCAGCATGTTGTTGGGCCCATCTGTACCGCGCTGCATGGTGTCGGGGTTGCAAAGCTGGACCTCGCCATGGACGTCGGGAGTGAAGTTGCGCATCATGCAGCCTATTGCGCACAGTTTGAGTTGAAACACGACGTCCTGGGGCTGAACGAAACGCATTATTCAACATGGTGGCATTGCTGTCAGGGTTCCTCCGAGCGGCAATCCGTAAGTAGCGGTCATCCACTACAGTAGTAGCCCTTGGGCGGCCTGAGCGAGGCCTGTCATCGACAGTTCCTGTATCTCTGTACCTCCTCCATGTCCGAACAACATCGCTTTGGTTCACTCTGAGACGCCTGGAAACTTCCCTTGTTGAGAGCCCTTCTTGACACAAAGTAACAATGCGGACGCGATCGAACTGCGGTATTGACCTTCTAGGCATGGTAGAACTACAGACAACATGAGCAGCGTACCTTCGTCCTGGTGGAATGACTGGAACTGATCGGCTGTCGTACCCCCTCCGTCTAATAGGCCCTGCTCATGCATGGTTGTTTACATCTTTGAGCAGTTTTAGTGACATCTATGAACAGTCAAAGGGACTGTATCTTGGATACAATATACACAGTCAACGTCTATATGCCGGAGATCTGGGAACCGAGGTGATGCAAAACTTTTTTTGATGTGTGTATATCTCATAATCCTTAAGGATTAAATAGAGATGTAGATAAAATTCACTTTCGCCCATATTTTTCATTTAACCTTTTAAGTGCTGGGTTTTTTCATTTTCATTTTAAAACAAGTAGTTCCGTGACGAACTAAAGAGCCTACTTTTCTTTAATTTTAAGATTCAAGCCAATCTATATAGACCTATCTAGAATAATGACGAAATCAGGTTGGTAATACTAATATTTCTAAGTACTGCTGTTTGAAGTACACTTGAAATAGTGTAGCCTAATAGAGTAACTTACTAAAGTCGGCAGCCGTTCCATCTTTTAAGGTATAGAATGCACATTCAATGTTTGGTTGAAGTCTAATGGATAGTATGGACGTAACATGCTGTTTGATATTGGATTTATCAGTGCGTATAAAATCCTGTTGGGAACAATGTAATGTATGTGATGCTCAGAATTAATCTGAAATATTACGATCTATTATAGTGCAAATTTTAGATAAAATCAATTTGTTAGTATGGAAGTTACTCCTCATTAATCTAGAATCACGTCCTATGCGTGTGCAAAGTTTAGAGCTGATGGCTTGCATACTTTCTAATATATTGATATTAGGATTCAACAAATAGAGAAAACATTTATTAAAAGTTGGCAGCCCTGCTGGTTCTTACGAATACGCATAGTCATAACTGGTACACAAATCACATACGAAATTTGGTTGAAATCCCTTTGTTAGTATAGATGTTAAATGCATTAAAAACTGGACCTATCAGTAGGCTTATAATCGTGTTGGCAGCACTGACGTGCATAAGTTACACCAAACTAAGCTAGAATGGCAGGTACTATACGTATGCAAAGTTTAGAGCTGTTGGCCTGCATACTTTCTGATATATTGATATTAGGGTTAAAACATAGAGAGAGCATGTAGTAACAGTTGACAGCCCTGGTGGCTCTTTAGAATACGCAGTGTCATACCCGTTGTAGTACACATAGTACATACGAAATTTGGTTCAAATCCAATCGATAGTATAGAAGGTACGTGCATTTAGAAATTGAACCTATCGGCAGGCTTACCATCATGTTGGCAACACTGGCATGTATGGACTTATGAAAATTAATCTGGAGTGTTATTATCTATATGTGTGTCAATTTGGGAATAGGTCGCATGCATAACTTCGGAGATATCCAACATAGAGCTCAAATTTCAATTGGCATTTTTCATCAGTTGGTAGCACTGGCGTCAATTTCAAATATGGCCGTGAGATATTCAAGTATAGATCTTTACTCGTACCAAATTTGGTTTCGATAGCTGCAGCCGTTTAGGAGTTGATAGGGGGGAATACACACAGACAGAAGGACAGACACACATTTTCCCGGATCGATCTCATAAGTCTACTTTTTCCTCTTTTTTGCAAAATGAGAAAAGTAGGCTAAAAATGTACAGTAGGTCCAAAATATATATAGGTTCTGGGTCTTTATTAATCTGTAAATTCAAAATCCTACGTTTTTTAGCCCCCCCCCCCCTAATAAAATCTAAACGGCTGGAGCGATTTCAACGTAACTCGGTAAGTTCATAGCACTATTCCGGAGGACCCCGACCTTCAAATTTTGTTACGTCTCACCAATCCAACATGGCGGTTGTCCGAACTATTTCACCAGCATTCAATATCTCCGAAACTATTACCGATATCACCCTGGAATTTTGAACGGTGATAAAGGGAACTACTGGAAGTTTATCTATGAGACTTTCAAAAACCGGTTAACTACAAAACGAACATGGAGACCAAGCGAAGTTGAAAGTTTTAAATAGACTTTTCTCTCGATTTAATGATCCATACGCAATGAAACTTGGTACAGCATATATATATATATATATATATATATATATATATATATATATATATATATATATATATACATTGCAATGCTCTGGTATCTAATTTAGTTAAATTGTTTACATAACCTCAAGATGGCGGCTGTGCTAAATTTGAAATTAAGTTTTTATTTCTTGTGTCGTAATCATGCGATCGAAGTGAAAGTTTGGATAATGAACCTACGCAATAATTTTCCTTTAATGGTACATGACTCTATGGCCTATACATATAACAATCCAATATGGCGACCATCCGACATATGTAGACGGTTCTCAAAATCTACGAATCTACTGTATTACAGCAATCAAATGAATTTTTTAATCTTCATAGGGGCTATGAACATAAGGACTTTCAATAACCTGGTGATCACAAATCCAACATGGCGGCGAGGCGAAGTATAAATATTCACATGGACGTTTCTCACAATTTAACCATCCGTGTGCAGTGAAACTTGGATCAGTAAATCCTTTTATAACTGATAATCCACTGGCATCTAATTTATTTCAATTGTTTCCATAACCACAGGATGGCAGCTGTGCGAAATTTTAAAATCTCGTTTTTACTTCTTGTGTCCTAATCATGCGATTGAAGTTTGAATACTACACGTACACAATAATATTCATGTAACAGAACATAACTCTAAGACCTACATATATAAACATCCAACATGGCGACCATCCGAAATATTCAGTTGGTTCTCAATATCTACGGATCTATTACAGCAGTCAAACTAACTGAAATTTTGTATGTTGATCGTGGCAATTAACCTAAGTAGGATATATGAAAATAGGCTTTAGTTCTTCACGGAAGTACTTGTTTTATTTTGAGATGAATCAGAATTAATATTTTGGTGCGGGCATCATCTCCATACCTCGTAATGAGCCCGAAATAATAATATTTCCTAAAATCAGTAGGTTAGTAACACTAATTGCTCCTTATTAGCACAACTAATGATATGCTGTGTTCCGAAATCACAACGCGGTGTGAAGAATATATTTCCTAAAATCAGTAGGTTAGTAATACTAATTGCTCCTTATTAGCCCAACTAATGATATGCTGTGTTCCGAAATCACAACGCGGTGTGACGAATGTGCTTGTTATTTCTGTTTATATCTCAGATGAACCTTAGCTGTAAACAGGGGGTGTCAACCAGATAGGGATCATTTGGCACCATCGGTGTAGTAGCGCATGCCAGTCGTATGGAGCGCTGTATATCGTCTTGCCAACATATGCATGATACACGTTGAAATTAAATTGCAAACATATCCCTATAATTAGTCAATAAATATACACTTAATTCCTAATTGATATTTCCTTGCAATTATCTTTCTCACAGACGATAATTACGGCACTTATCATTAAATAAACATTATTTCTACTGGCTTGGCGGCACTGACCATGCCATGGCGGCTCTGTTTATTATGTGTTGTATATAATAATATTGGCCGTATATAAATAAGCTAATGTTGTGTTCTATCTCATCTTTCTTACATCAAATCTTCTTCGTGGTAATGAGAAGTGAACAATTCTTCTTCTGCTACGACAAGTAAGTACGCTTATTTTAAGAATTTAAGTTAAAACGTGTTTCTGTATTGCGTGTGAAAAATATAGTTTTGAATTGATATTTGAAGCAGTGTACAGGTGATATTCTACTTGACATATCAATTAACTTTCACTCTTATTTATCCCATAGGTAGGCCTACCAATTCTGGGAACAAATCCTAAATTGCTGTTCTCGAAATAGCAGAGGAATGTGGCAATTACTCTCCTGACAAATGACCAGGTAAGAAGTCTATGTTTGGGTTGCATCAATCAATTCAAGTGCAATAACTCCTACTGCAGATGGCAATCTGCAACATAATATAGATTTTACATGAGGCTAAAACTCAGGAACTCACTGCTGTTGAGTACGGTATGGAAAATGGCAAAAGAAGATAATTTGAGCTAGCCTGTACCATTTTACCCCAAAAACTTAAGTTTAAACAGTGTTGCATGCCTTGCTTCTCTTGATGTTATTGATTTCAAAACCTAATGTCCTCCTCTTTTGAACACAGTGACATGAAACAAGTAAACTGCTTGCATTTTTTCTCCAGGCAAAACAGTTTAACAAGGAGTGCACAAAATATATACAGTAGGCCTATATTTATTTAAAAAAATGCATGTTTATAATTGGATTTATAACAAAGTGGAGAAACATGACTAACTGGTGATTCACAATAGCTGTACGTATGCTCTGTGGAATGCTGAAATTTAGCACAAGTTGGCAAAAGCCATGGACCTATGAATGCCAGTGTACCATTGAATATATTATCGACAAGCATTTTATGCTTACGTGGTTGCTTTTCCACGTGTGCCTGCATGCATCCTCAGTGTGGCTTTTCAAATTGTTACAAATTCTACAGTTCCTGTCAAAAGATGAAGCCACCACCCAAATAGACCTACTGTTAAAGCCAGCTACTGGACACAGAGACACCCGTCCAGAAATGTAAACCTTACCGACAACATAGGTCGTCCTGCAGGCAATATTAAAAGTGAAGTAACGATACTCTTGCTACAAAAATTGCAGTATCGTGTGGAAATATACCGGTATAACACTTAACATATTTTTTTAACTCTTCATTTGAAAATTGTCTTTGCCTGTGTGACTCTCCCACTGTGCGTGACAAAAACTAGGGGAGCATATATGGCTAACGCGGTCCTACCTAGTAATTATATTAATAGTGAATGAGATGAGAACCTGCCTCTATGAAACTCTCAACTTCGTTAATACGGATAATACATGATTTTCATACCTTATATTCATAATCTAGGGGACAATACCAATTGAAATGGCTATCCATTATCACTAGTGCGCTGGAAATTTGTGCTTTTGTTTCTTGCCCATTGAACGATGGCAGCCATGTTCCTCAAGCGCATGAGGTCTCTTCAACTGTTACCTAGGTGCATACATTGACGTCACGTTCGTGTTGCCAACATGTAAGATAGGCCTACAAAATACACCTGTCATGAGGTCGGTCATATGATTGACTAATTCCACTGTGTGTGACAAAAGCGAGGGGTGCATGTATGGCTAATGCTTCCCGCGCTACCTAGTAATTATCGGTCCAGGCAAAACCCATTGGTCTAGAAAAGATTAACAAACAAAAAATAGAAAAGATTATGCGTGACAAAAACCGGGGTTGCATACATGGCTAACTCAGTCCGTGCTATCTAGTAATTATTGGTACCATATACGTGGGGTTGGCAATACTGTCCTTATGCATAATTCACGCGGATAATGGCTGACACAGATGGAATATATATACGTAGTGATCTAAAAAGAGAAAGGTGGGTGGGTTATAGACTGCGGAGGATATTAGCCAAAATAACTACCTTCTGTAATGATACAAATTGAATCTGGAAATTATGTACGGTAACTTAGTTTACTCCTCCGCTATCTATAACCCACCGTACCCTTTATTAGATCACGACTTATATAGTAAAATTCCAGCTGTGTCGACCATTATAGCCTACGTGTGAATTATGGACAAATACAGTATTAGAATGCGTATATATTTACCATTTTATTGTGATAATAGTTAACCATATTGGCTGGTGATACATTTGATGAACCACTGCCTTGTCAATACTATGATGTAATATTTATTAAACGATGTAGGCTACATGTTTTGGCATTACATTGATACCGGTACTGTACCTTCTTCAGCATTAGCGTAAATGGATTATGAACTAGGTTACCAAGTGTTAAGAGAAATTGATATCCTTTAATAATTTAATTAAAAGTTCCTTATTGGTTCGTATTTTGGGTGTTAGCAAATTCTTCAAAACTGGATCAGCGATATACCATAGTATTTGAGTGTAAAATACTTAGAAGTTGTTGCATTTAGACTGTGCCATTGGAATTGCGATGGACTGTAGTGATTTTTTTTTAACATCGATAGAGGAATTGAGATTTCTATGTTCGATATCTGGCATTGCCAAACCATTATTTCTGGCTTATTCTCTTTGTAGTTGTTCAAATAGCTCCAAAAGAAATATTTATTTACTCCACAAAGCTCTTAACTTAATATGTAGGCCTATATCATTTTGTGTAGTTTAATGAACGATTCCTTGTATAAAAGTTTTAATCGTATTAATGCTATGCTCTCTTGTGTCCAGCAGGTTTCATCTGCATCGGAGTTGAAAAATGAAATTGTTCCAACGATAATTGTATCTGGATCACCTATTGCTGGTGTTATTACAATGTATAACATGGTTGCGAGACCAGTATCTTTGAACTTATGATATGTGCACTTACAAATGCACATATTGGTTGTAGCATTAAGATATAACTAGAAAACTTTTGTGTGCTTTATTTTTGAGATACTCGTATTCAATTTCACAACGTTCTGATCACAGTACAATGTCCTTATGCTACAACCAAAATGTGCATTTGTAAGTAGTACACATAACATGATAAGTTACTAGATAACCTAATGGTCACAACCACGTTATACATAGTAATACAACCAGCAACAGGTGATTCTCAAGATACAATTAACGTTGGAACAATTTCATTTTTCAACTCCGATGCAGATGAAACCTGCCGGACACGAGAGCATTAATTCGATTGAAACTTTATACAAGGAATCATTCCTAAAACTACACGAAATGATAAACATGTCAAGACTTTGTGCAGAATATAAATATTTATTTTGAAGCTATTCGAACAACTACAACGAGAATAAGCCAGCAAATAGTTTAGCAATGGCAGATATTGAACGTAGAAATCCCAATCCCTCTTCCTCTATTATGTTAACGATTTCACCACAGTCTATCGCAACTCCAATGACGGTCTAGGTGCAACAACTTTTAAGTATTTGCCTCGACCAAATATTACTAACTTAGATAGTGCAGCCTATGCAACCCAAGTTCTTGTCACACATCAATAAATCTTTCTCTAGACCAATGGGTTTGGCCTGGAACAATAATTAATTAATAGGTAGCGTGATAGCCATATATGCAACCCTGAATTTTGTCACGCAAAGTGGGGATAGTCACGCATCCGTATTAGCCAAGGTGTGAGGGTCAAATGAAGGTTCTCATCTCAATCAGTTTTAACAAACAGAATTTTCTCTTCGAATAACATTCCAAATAATAGGCATAATACAGATGAAGTTCGTTCGCTTCACTGAGAAACATGATGTTTATAGGCCTAGATCAGGGGTTCTCAACCTTTTTCAACCATCGTACCCCTTTAAAAAATTTAACATCCTGCGTACCCCCTACTAACATTTCTTAGGCAGTAATAATGGTTATTAAAAATGTAAAAGGTATTTAGTTAGTATGATTTAACCTTTGTAATTTTATAAGGAAATATATTTTAATAAAACAAAATATAGTTGTTGTTTTTCAGTTCCTTTTCCCAAAGGGTGATTTTTGCAATCATTGCGTTAGTTTTCATTTCAACATAGAACATATCAGAAACACGATCTTGCAAACACTTATTCCAAATGTTCAGTTTTTCAAAAATATCACTTAAATAGGCCAATTTTAAAAGCCAACCAAAGTCATTGAGTACTGATGATTAATTAGAATTGTGCTCGGTAAAGAAAATATGCAATTCTTTGTGGAAGTCAAATACACGCGCCGTAAATAACTCACACAGTAGTCACGGCACGAAGCTCACTGCGCATGTGGATCGAGTAGAAGGATGGCCTGCCGCGTACTCCCTGAAATGTTTCGCATACCCCTAAGGGGTAAGCGTACCACAGGTTGAGAACCCCTGGCCTAGATGATGAATATTTGTTGCCTAGGTAACCGTATAGGAGGTCTAGATAACAAACTCTTATTGGCATGGTAACTAACAGTATGAAATTTATCTCTAATGAATTATAAGTATAAAGTATAAATAAGTAAGTTATAAATCCTACACAAAAAAGTAATTAACCAATTAAATCAAACAATTATAACTCATAAAAACAACAGATTATGAAACGCAGCAAGGTGAGTGTGCACTGGAGGCAACCAAACAAGCGACTGATCGGCGACAAGCACGTGGTCAAATAGCATCACTCAAATTGGCAGCGTTGTATAGTTTCCATGGCAACAAGCTATGCGAGCGATCTAGTCGTCAACTGTTTTTGCCCAGTGGTGCTGAACTGTCAGATTCCAACTCTGGAAAATATACCTATAGTTAGTGAGTTATTGTTGTTTCAAGGGGCGGAACTACAAGGTCATCTACCCCTTATAGAGAATGTTATCACTCGTTCTACTTTTTATTCAGTGCTACTATAATACCACCTTGTGGTGTGGTAGCTGCCACTCCTGAGGTCCTGGGCTAGATTCCAAGTAATTTAATTCTGGTCTGAGGGATGGAACGACTCACAATCAGCTTCGTGAGCCAGAAATGAGAAGAGGTAGGTTAGATTCTCACCTCGGCCATTCAAGAAGTGGTTTTCCGTGGTTTTCCCACTTCCACTCCAGGCTAGTGCTGGGATCGATCCTAACTTAAGACTATGGCTGCCTCCTTTCCAGTCGTCACCTGAATTACAAACAGTAGGCTATACTGCTCGGGTCCAAGCTCTGTGAACTTGCGGGGTGAGGGGAAAGAGCAAGGAAGGGTCAGGCGAGAAGAGAAGGGTCTGTCAACAGCCCGCCATGATATCTGGTATTCCTTTCTATTCCAATAATGCTTACATATGGCCGTTGCTCAAACCACTGTGGTGTTACGAATGAATGAGTGAGTCACCGACCAGTGTATTTGGTTCTGTACTATGCACGGACTGAGGAACCTCATCACTCAACACCACTTCTCATAGTCTGCGATGCACATTCCTCTTAGGTTCACGCAGCTTAGACCCGAGCAGTACACACTACTACAGATACTACAATAACACAGATTATCATACAAATCCTACACACTTCCAAGTACACGGGGCTAAATGAATGTTATTAAAAGCCCTAAGTGAATTAATATCAACAACACTATGATTGTACAATAAGAGATTCTTTTAAAATGTAGTTATAGTAGATGCAACCATACACGAAGTTCTCCATTTGAAGCATTACATATTTTATGTACATGTCAACTAGTACCGCAGTCAATCACCAGACAGCGCTGAAGTCTTAGGTGCCAAGAATTAGCATGACTGTCGGCTATCTGTAGTAGTAGGTAATCTGTGGCTGTAAAGGACAGACGTCTACAAAATGGTTTGTTAAGTTACTCCCGGAAGAAAAACTCCAAACTCATGTAGTACAACAATGCCAAATAGATGGTAAAACATACCAGGGATCGACTCGGCACTCCAAAGCGAATGAGGAATATGATTTTAAAAAATTCTTGTGCAACTTTTATGGACGGGCGAAGCATTCAACAGGTCCTATTTTGATTCATTATTATGGTAGCAACTCTTATTTGTTTAAGCCTTCTTGAACCATATATACTAGGAAACCCTGATAATTTTACCCCCCTGCAAATCCTCTGGTTACTCCAGTTCATGTTCAATCAGAATTATACATTTTATTTCCTTATGCAATTCTCCGATCAATTCCTAATAAATTAGGAGAGTAACCGCCCTTGTTATATCCATTGCTATTTCATTAGTTTTACCCTTTAATAATAGACATAGATTTCGAGGAATATTTTTGGCAAGCATGTGAAAAAAGGAAATGTAGGTCTGGCCCCTCGAGGAATTGTGTATCAAGAAAGGAATGACGAGGGCAAATGAAGGGAAGAAAATGAAATACACTGTAGGCCTCGAATATCCTAATATCGTCGGAGTCAGAAGAGAATAAGCGTTGTTCGAGGTAGGTCAGTAAGAAAGATAAAGCAAAGGAGCCTAGCACAAGTATGTAGGAGTAATATCAGTGTCAGCTGAGGTCCTGAATCCCAATGCAGTCAATTGACATTTAAATGGTTAAATGCGAGAGAAGCGTGTCAGAAGATTTACGAGCACTTTTAAGATCCCCCTCTAAAAGCCGTAGTTGTTAAAGAGATTTAAAATCAGAATTATTATCATTGTTTATTTTTAGATATCATTATCACGGCAAATACCCGGTTACATTTCAAGTTACAGTCTAGTTCGGCCTTAGCAAGGAACCATCTGTACTGAAACACAATGTATGTAAATTGCACTGTACAGGAAGCTCACATTACATTAATTTTGTGCCCGCACTCTTCACGAGTCTCCTTTATTTATAGGATGAGATAAATTTCTCTCTGAGTCATCTTCGAACCTTGCTGAGTGATGGATCAGAATATTTCCACCAAGGAAATTACTGACAATATGGCAGGTGTTCAACAGAACTGCCTTCTGTAGTTCAATATAATATCTGCGGATGCAGATCCAATACTGATCGACTACCGTGGAGGGTTTTGAGTATAACACCAGAACACGATACACGTATTATTGGGATTGTATTCACCGACTCAAGTTTCCACATTTGCTTTTTCTTATTTACCAGCTCTGTGTACTTATATATTTTAGTATGAGCTGTTGTTTGGATGTTTTTTGTGTTGGGATATGCGATATCTATCAGTAATGCCTCTCGGTGTTCTTTATTTATGACAGTGGTATCTGGCTGGTTGTTACTGACGGCAACATCTGTCATAACTCCTCTGTCCCAGCAGAGCTTGTGTGTGGCGTTTTCTAGTACTGCGGATGGTGCGTATTTCCAATAGGGGACGGAGCTTTGAAGAAGTTTGTACTGTATGGCCAGTTTCTGGTGGATTTATTATTATTATTATTATTATTATTATTATTATTATTACTATTTTAGTTACTACAATTTGTGCACCCCTGGCGCGGCGACCTTGGCTGCTTGGAGCATAATTCAGTTGGCGAAGACTCTGTTGTAACGGTAGATTTCCTACATTGATTATAACAACCATGTAATGTCTTTCCGCTGTTTAGATAATCGATATCGTCGCTCTTTTTTCTGAGTAGAGAATCGTAACTCTGAGTTTTACGTCCCATGACCTTCATTGTAATTTGCATCGTTGAGGAATCTATAGCAGGATGTACCGGTTCATAAACAATGGTGACCATGAGACTTATTTCCGGAGAAATACATGCTCACAAATGACCATGTTTAAGCTTCGACTAGTAAATGCTGCCATGTCGTAGTACTTATCGTATTATCATCAGTAATTGATTCCTAGAGCTGGGAATTTATAAACCGGCTCGTTTCCAAGGGGACTTAAAGGTAGCGAGAGCCATGTAAGAATGTAGATAATGTATACTGTAAATCGCTTGGCAATTCGGATAACTGATAGCTGATAATTCCTGAACAATGCTGGTTAATTTTTTTAAACAATCCTATCTAAACCTGAATTGTTAGGGACCTGAAGATCTTTCCACTTTAGAGGGGTTTACTTTTTCTTTTTATTACTTTAAAAAAATCCAAGATTGACCAATCTCTACTTAGTATAAAACAAAGTCCCCGATTCTTGGATGTAACGGATAATCTCGAGAACCACTGGATGGATTGTGATACGGTTTTCATCATTCTGTAAAGGATTTCACGAGGAAGGTTCCTGTAGAAAAAATTCATCTATGACCAAAGGAAACCGAGCAGTAACGACTTCAGTCAATCGAGTCGAAGAAAAAACTGCCGTCCGTGCGCCTTTTAACCTTACGCTGGGTAAACCGTTAAAAATATCTATATACCATGAGTGTAAGAATTGTTCAGCATGAAAAGTTCTACAAAAGAGTCCCTGACAGTATATCTCTACCGTTAATACATTGCCCACTGTAAGGGTTTTTACGTTTTCATTTCTTCCAACAATCTCCATTCAGTGGAAATTTAAATTACTAGCTTCGGAGCGAGTTTACGAGCTAGCGAGCGAGCCTAATCACCCCAGCTCCGGCCAGCAACAAAATGTCGAGTTAAGGCTTCAGAGAAGAGTATATGTATTTGGAGTTTCGTTGTTCACCTTGGCTTCTCTGAATTGCGTCTGGAACCTGCCGTCCGTGCGCCATTTAAGCTTACGCTGGGTAAACCGTTAAAGATACCGGGCGACTAAATTAATGAAAACACCAGTTGCAGGGACACAAATTGTTTTTGAACAGGAAATTTCCATTTTAATTCTAATAATTCGTTGTTGATTTATTTAAGGGCTTTGCGACATCTTAGTCATATATCCCCGTCTACTTGGGCTATAATTTGAGGTTAAGGTAGAAAACTCTTAAGTTAGCTGTTTGTTGCAATATGAGCGTTACGGATATGAGATTCAGTTAAGCGGAATCCATGCTGCAGTCTCGTGGCAGCCCCAGTATGCATGATGAATAAACATGGTCACACCGTGACGGCTTAGGGGCAGATGACCTCGCTATTCCGCCTCTTAAAACAACACAAACGTACTACTAACACCACGTCGGTCCGTTTTTTTATTTATATTTTTTTAATTACTGGTGCTGTCAAGTATTTGGATACGCTACGTCACTCCTTCAGTTATAGAGAGGTGGGGGCATTTGGACACCATTACACTTAGACACAATTTAGGGGTCTCATAGTCCAAGGGCTTGCCACGGTGGGTGAGTGGTTATCGTGTCAGACTTCCAACCCCAAGCATGCAGGTTCACTCCTACCGTGGTAAGTGAGTTTTGAAAGGCGACAAAAATCACGGCACGCATGTCACGTTGTTAGCATGTTAAAGAAGAACCCATTTGAATTCAGTAGGCCGTGTTCATAATGGCAAAATTAATCTCTGTATTTTCCACCAACACAAAGGAAATTTTCCTTTCTCTACTAGAAAGCGCTATAGTGTCAAATCTCGGGATTTTCCACCAACACAAAAGAGTTTCTCCTTTCTCTACTAGAAACCGCCATAGTGCCAAGGAGATTAGATAGCTAACCTCCTTGAGTAAAAATTTAGACTTTCACGACCGGCGTTGAAATAGGAATCTCTGTTTCGCGGGCTTATAGGCCGTGTTCTAAGGACATTTTGTTGTCCTGACGTTTCGCTGAATACTGCGTTAAGCATGTTCACAGGTTACATTAAGCGAGGTAAAACAAGTAAACAGAAGATATATAAATAGTCAACAACCCACACATAGAGGCTACCGTAGCAGGCGCGGATTCAAGGGGCGGGGGGGTCACGGGGGTCATGACCCCCCCCCCCCAAACGGAGACCAATATTTTTGCAAACTCAAAAAACGAAAACACAATTACCAGACAAATAAAACTTAACGAATTTTAACAGAAAAACAGATTATTTTTTTTCATTTTATTCAATACTGAATTATCTTTATTGGAATTATTATGTTCTGTTACAACTGTACATATTTACAACTTCTAACCTCTTGTATAAAAACTATTAGTTATACAACAAAATCAACTCGTCTATTTTGTTTAGCAAACCCTGTGATTACCGAATCGATGTTTATAGTGATGTCACGACGAATGTGCAGCAATGCACGGATAGGAAACTGGGGCTTTTTTCGCACCAAAAATTTTTGCCGACGTCCAAACTGCAAGCTTGGTTGGCAATTTAAGCTGTAACTTTCTCCCTTTGTCGGTAGCATCTCGACTTGCCGAAACTGTTACGTACCTTGATCCTTTTCTCGAAGCTCGATGTAAAAGTCGCAAAACACGCCGTTGCAATTTGTACGAATATTTTTGGTGCGCTAAACGCATCAAATTTCTTTCCATGAAGCTTGCAAAAAAATTGGTCTGGTTTTATATGTTTGGTTATTTTGTGATTGCGTTTTTAGTGATACCATTTTTCTTAACAATTTCGATTCTCTGACCCCCCCCCTCACCGCCCGTCGCCCCCCCCCCCCCCCAAGCCAAACTCTAGATCGATTCGCTGACCCCCCCCCCCAAACCAAACTCTAGATCCGCGCCTGTACCGTAGCAACGGCGTACCACATAAAAGTAATGCATCAAGGACAGGGCTGCTCGTCTGTTGCATCTTCTCGTCTACGACGGTCAATAAGGGCAGGCTTGAGGGGATTAAGGACTGGAAGCCAAGCTCTGTTCACACGTTGTGCTTCCTCCTTAAGATTGAAGCTGTTAGGATGCTTCAGGATTTCAATGGCCTCCCTTTGTAGCCTGGCATGATAAGACACCGTGGTGGACAGAACTTCGGTGTCTCCATATCTTATATCGTGACCTGTGAGTTGTGAGTGTGCTGCTACAGTGGATTTATCTGTTTGTCCCAGCCGGCTGTGTCGTTCGTGCTCCTTGAGGCGAGTGGCAATACTTCTTTTCGTTGTTCCAATATATACTTGGCCACAATTACACGGGATTTTATAAACCCCTGCCGCGGTATGAGGATGTCGCTTATCTTTAGCGGACCTAAACATGTCCTTAATTTTTCGTGTAGGCCTGTATATGGTCTTTATAACATGGGACTCGAGTAGCCTCCCTATTCTGTCCGTGACCTTTTTTATATATGGAAGAAAAGCTCTAGCCAGGGCCTGCTTGTCTCCAATTATCCTTGTAGTTGGACGCCTCGGATGGAGTGCTCGCTGGATATCTTTCTGGCTGTACCCATTGGCGCGTAAGGCCTCGTTGAGGTGTACAATTTCTTGTTTTAGGCACTGCTTTTCACAAATTCTTTTCGCGCGGTCAGCCAGTGTTTTTATCACTCCGTATTTTTTTCGTGGTTGGTGGTTGGACGTCTTATGTAGATATCGGTCAGTATGGGTCGGCTTACGGTAAACTGTATGTCCCAAGGTTAGATCAGCGGTCTTCGTTACCATAACGTCGAGAAAAGCGATTTTCTGTTCATTTTCTAACTCCATGGTAAACTGAATGTTCGAGTTCTGGCTGTTAAGATGTTGTAAAAACAGATTTAATTGATCTTTACCATGGCCCCATATTACAAACGTATCGTCCACGTATCGTAGCCACACTTTAGGTTTCAAAGGTGCGGTCTCTAGAGCTATTTGTTCAAATTGTTCTATGACGAAATTCGCGATCACCGGACTCAGGGGACTGCCCATGCCCTATCAATTTGTTCATAGAAATCACCCTTCTACAGGAAATAGCTAGCGGTGAGGCAGTGGCAGAATAAGGCAGTGATATCATCCGGAAAAATCCGTGCGATGTACTCGGGGGCTGCCTAATAGGTACTTTCATGAAAAGAGAGACTACGTCAAAACTTAGTAGTAAGTCACCAGCTTCTAGTTGAATAGTTTTCAATTTTTCAATGAAATGGCCGGAATATTTGACGAACGATTGTGTACCGCCGATATGTGGTTGAAGTAAGGTAGCTAAATGTTTGGCAATGCTATAAGTTGGTGATCCAATAGCATTCACGATAGGACGAAGAGGAACATTATCTTTGTGTATCTTAGGTAAGCCATAAAGTCTTGGTGGTAAAGCTTCACTTCTGGTGGTTCCCTTCTTTACGTTTTCAGGTAGCGAAGATACCTTGATCAGGCCGTTTGATTCACGAAGAATCCGGTTGGTAGGATCTCTCAGTAGTTTGCGGTAGGTACCCGGGTCTAAAAGTTCCAAAACCTTGGCAGTGTAGTCGTCCATGTCCAATATAACCGTTGCGTTCCCTTTGTCTGTAGGAAGAATGATTATGCTCTCGTCCATATTGAGAGTCTTTATAGCCTTCCTCTCCTGAGGTGTGAGGTTACTCTGCGGTGCCGGTGCCTTCTTGATTATACGTGAGGCTTCATGACGGATTTCATCTGCTTGTTCAGATGGTAGCTCACGGATTGCCGCTTCAATATTGGCGACAATGTCTTCCACGGGAATCGAAGGAGGGGTCACTGCGTAATTTCCCCCTTTCGCTAGTATAGACATTTCCCCCTCTGACAGGTGGCGATTGGTCAGGTTAACAATTGTCCGTGAGATGTCCAGCGTAGGTGCAGGTACCGGCGCGGGTTGGTCTCTCTGTAAGCGCTCAAACTTTTTCTTCTGTCGGATGCTAGACTGTTCAAATGTTGAACGCATAGAGTAGAAGGTGATACGATCTACATTTTCCCAGTACTGATATGAGAGTGTAGTGCAGCTATAAGAGTGCCTGATCTGTAGTAGTGAGCCCCTTTCGTGCAAAGCTTATGCGTTCAGTTCGATCATATATTCTATGGGCTCTAGCTGAGGTTAGTGGTCTCTTCATTTTAATAAACTTGGGAATCATACCTGTGTCTCGGCATCGAAGAAGAAAGTCGCAACTTTTGTCATCGCTCGCGTTTCTTCTTCGATGCCGAGACACAGGTATGATTCCCAAGCTTTGCACGTAAGGGGCTCGCTACTACAGATCAGGCACTCTTACAGCTGCACTACCGCATCAGCAGCACACTCTCATATCAGGACTGGGAAAGTGTAGATCGTATCACCTTCTACACTATGCGTTCAACATTTGAACAGTCTAGCATCCGGCAGAAGGAAAAGATTGAGCGGTTACAGAGAGACCTACCCGCTCCGGTACCTGCACCTACGCTGGACATCTCAAGGACAATTGTTAACCTGACCAATCGCCACCTGTCAGAGGGGGAAATGTCTATACTAGCGAAAGGAGGAAATTGCGCAGTGACCCCTCCTTCGATTCCCGTGGAAGACATTGTCGCCAATATTGAAGCGGCAATCCGTGAGCTACCATCTGAACAAGCAGATGAAATCCGTCATGAAGCCTCACGTATAATCAAGAAGGCACCGGCACCGCAGAGTAACCTCACACCTCAGGAGAGGAAGGCTATAAAGACTCTCAATATGGACGAGAGCATAATCATTCTTCCTGCAGACAAAGGGAACGCAATGGTTATCTTGGACATGAACGACTACACTGCCAAGGTTTTGAAACTTTTAGACCCGGGTACCTACCGCAAACTACTGAGAGATCCTACCAACCGGATTCTTCGTGAATCAAACGGCCTGATCAAGGTATCTTCGCTACCTGAAAACGTAAAGAAGGGAATCACCAGAAGTGAAGCTTTACCACCAAGACTTTATGGCTTACCTAAGATACACAAAGATAATGTTCCTCTTCGTCCTATCGTGAGTGCTATTGGATCACCAACTTATAGCATTGCCAAACATTTAGCTACCTTACTTCAACCACATATCGGCGGTACACAGTCGTTCGTCAAGGATTCCGACCATTTCATTGAAAAATTGAAAACTATTCAACTAGAAGCTGGTGACTTACTACTAAGTTTTGACGTAGTCTCTCTTTTCATGAAAGTACCTATTAGGCAGCCCCCGAGTACATCGCACGGATTTTTCCGGATGATATCACTGCCTTATTCTGCCACTGCCTCACCGCTAGCTATTTCCTGTAGAAGGGTGATTTCTATGAACAAATTGATAGGGCATGGGCAGTCCCCTGAGTCCGGTGATCGCGAATTTCGTCATAGAACAATTTGAACAAATAGCTCTAGAGACCGCACCTTTGAAACCTAAAGTGTGGCTACGATACGTGGACGATACTTTTGTAATATGGGGCCATGGTAAAGATCAATTAAATCTGTTTTTACAACATCTTAACAGCCAGAACTCTAACATTCAGTTTACCATGGAGTTAGAAAATGAACAGAAAATCGCTTTTCTCAGCGTTATGGTAACGAAGACCGCTGATCTAATCTTGGGACATACAGTTTACCGTAAGCCGACCCATACTGACCGATATCTACATAAGACGTCCAACCACCACCCACGACAGAAATACGGAGTGATAAAAACACTGGCTGACCGCGCGAAAAGAATTTGTGAAAAGCTGTGCCTAAAACAAGAAATCGCACACCTCAACGAGGGCTTACGCGCCAATGGGTACAGCCAGAAAGATAACCAGCGAGCACTCCATCCGAGACGTCCAACTACAAGGATAATTGGAGACAAGCAGCCCCTGGCTAGAGCTTTTCTTCCGTATATAAAAAAGGTCACGGACAGAATAGGGAGGCTACTCGAGTCTCATGATATAAAGACCATATACAGGCCTACACGAAAAATTAAGGACATGTTTAGGTCCGCTAAAGATAAGCGACATCCTCATACCGCGGCAGGGGTTTATAAAATCCCGTGTGATTGTGGCCAAGTATATATTGGAACAACGAAAAGATGTATTGCCACTCGCCTCAAGGAGCACGAACGACACAGCCGGCTGGGACAAACAGATAAATCCACTGTAGCAGCACACTCACTACTCACAGGTCACGATATAAGATATGGAGACACCGAAGTTCTGTCCACCACGGTATCTTATCATGCCAGGCTACAAAGGGAGGCCATTGAAATCCTGAAGCATACTAACAGCTTCAATCTTAAGGAGGAAGCACAACGTGTGAACAGAGCTTGGCTTCCAGTCCTTAATCCCCTCAAGCCTGCCCTTATTGACCGTCGTAGACGAGAAGATGCAACAGACGAGCAGCCCTGTCCTTGATGCATTACTTTTATGTGGTATGCCGTTGCTATGGTAGCCTCTATGTGTGGGTTGTTGACTATTTATATATCTTCTGTTTACTTGTTTTACCTCGCTTATTGTAACCTGTGAACATGCTGAACGCAGTATTCAGCGAAACGTCAGGACGACAAAATGTCCTTGGAACACGGCCTATAAGCCCGCGAAACAGAGATTCCTATTTTAACCTCCTTGACTTTCATAGCGTTCCAAGGAACAACAAAATTCGATTCAAGCTGCCCTCAGGGCGACAAATAACAACGCTTGCACTCGGCACCCGAGACCATACGATATTATTATTATCGCCCAGGGGTGTTTAGACGAGACATTGAATCCCCGGTGTGACTTGTATGGCCCGCAAATAGCCTGGACTGAACTCCATCAGAATTTTTCATGTGTGCGGTGAGGTGGGATTACGTCAGATCATTGTGTACAGATGAAGGACGAAGGACGAAGCTGACCTTCGTCAGAAGATCTAAGTGGTCTTAGCACGGATCACTCCAGAGATGCAACGCACCATGGGGCGCAACTTATCTGTATTTCCTCCGCAATGGAGGTCATGTTGAGTGCTAATGTGCTGGACCACGCTGATTTGCTGCAACAGTGACATAACTCACGTTTGTGGGAAACTAGAGTTAAAGATTTAAAGCCACTTGCTAATTTGTGGATTATTTAAAGGATTTGACGCCATACTGAATTGAGTTTTCTTACTTTGAACAGGAACCAAGGCAATTAGGGTAATATCAGTGTTCTTGATGTATTTGCAATATATTTGGAAACTGGCACAACGAATTGTGTAGTCTCACATTGCGAAGAAAAACGATAGAGTAGTTTCGATTTAGTCAATCGATTAAAGAATATTTTCCAGCACTATACTGAAATAAACGCCAACCCCGTGGTGTTGGGGTAGCGCGCCTGCCTCTCAACCGGAGGCCCCGGGTTAGATTCCCGGCTTCGTCAGGGATTTTAGAAACTGATTTGAGGGCTTGAACGGGATGCTCTCAGCCTCGTGAGGACAATTGAGTAGCTGTCTGACAGTGAGACAGCGCCCCGGTCACGAAAACTAAGATTAACGGCCGAGGGGACCCGATGCGCTGACCAAGCGTCACCCCAATATCTGCAGGCCAAATGGCTGGGCAGCGGTCGCTTGGTAGGCCTAGGCCCTTCATGGGCTGTAGTGCCAGGGGTTATTACACAGTTCAAAAAATTAGGGGAACATATTTTTTAACATCTGGTATGTGAACATTAATTTTGTCGGGGTTCCAATGGTCGTACAGCATGCCTTGAGACCTTAGCTACTCAGGGTATGTCAAATCGAAGTTATACTCCATCTTTAGGCGTAACCATGCATTAAATCGTCAGGTGACCCTTCAAAACAAAGTGAATAGCGGTGCGTCCGTGTGTTGTTGTGAGGTACACAGACTACTGCGGTCATTTGAGCACGTTGTACATAAACCAGCGCATGGCATGAGAAACCTTAACGAGGTTTACGTCACTTTGATCCAAGAAGGATGGACTATTCGTCGTGTTGTTGTGGATCACAATGTCTCTCCGTCAGTTCACAAGGAGGGTTGGACAAGGCCGTGGACGCATGACAACCCCATATGATGACCGATATCTGACCATCTGTGCGTTGCGGCGTCGTTCAGCAACTGCCAGAGAACTGCAACAAGACCTCAGGAGGGTCACTGGAGTCACGGTGTCAGGCCAGACAGTAAGGAACAGGTTAAGAGAAGTGTCCTTACGACCCAGACGTCCTGTTCGAGGGTCCCGTTTAACGCAGCAACATCACGCAACTCACTTTCTGTTTGCCCGTACCCACGTCAACTGACAACTTCGCCAATGGAGACCTGTGTTGTTCACAGAGGAGTACAGATTTCCCCTGACACAGCGTGATGAACGTCAACGTGTATAGAGACGCCGTGGTGGGCAGTACATGCCAAATGTTGTCCAGGAAGTCGACCGATTCGGACTAGGTTCTGTGATGGTGTGGGGTGACATCAGTATTGATGGCTGTATGGATCTTGTCGTCGTCCAATGGTATTCTTACTGCTGCGGGGTACATGGAGCAGATACTGCTATAGCATGCGTTGGCCGCTGCATACGGTGTTGGCCCTGAATTCGCATGCATGCACGACAATGCTAGGGTTCATGTAGCGCGCATCACCAGAGTTGTCTTGCGAGAACTGAACATTCAAGAGATGGAATGGCCAGCAGTGAGTTCCAACCCTAAACCCATCGAGTATGTGTGGGGTAGGCTTGACAGAAGTGTTCGTGGGCGTCCTGTTCCAACACAGGCGCTCCAAGACCTCAAACAGGCTCTCACTGAAGAATGGGACCTGATACCGCAATGTGACCTCCGCCGACTTATACGGAGCATGCCACGTAGGTGCCAAGCTGTGATAAATGCTCGTGGAGGACATACACCATACTGAAGCTCTCCAAATATCATAAAATCCACCCTGGAGTACGATTTTCACTTTGTTATCGCCACTAATTGGACATTTCCGTTTCTGTTCTGAAAATGAACGGTAATCCATCGATATTATTTTGTATACGTCAACTGTAAAGAATAAAGGTTTAGTAGGTAATATACCTGGGTGTGAGGTATTGGTTTGTGGAGCACGGCATCCGTTCAAAAACATGTTCCCCTATTTTTTTGAACTGTGTATATTATTATTATTATTATTACCGTATTATTATTATTATTATTATTATTACCGTATTATTATTATTATTATTACCGTATTATTATTATTATTATTATTATTATATATAAAAACAGAAAAAGTGCAGATTTCTTGTTATACCACTGTTGCAGGAAATGAGCGATATATGATGATGAAAGGAAGTTCCATGTAAAAGAATTGAATTTCTGTACAATGGAATACACTAAAATTTGAAAGATGAAAGTTCTGAGTATTCAAATTATATTCCAATAGACCTGTGTTATCATGACCTGAACCAAAGGCTCATGTGGAGGAGGCGGCGGTGGCTCATAAAATATTAGGACCCTGAGAAAGGGTGCAGTCTAGACAGTTGGTGCACCAAGAGGAAGCTTTACATTAATGTTCTGCTCGATGTGACACTGACTTGTCCCCTTGATGCTCGTGGACCGTGACAGACGACACAATAAAGCCTCTCAATCCGTAATTGACCTACTAACAGCTGATCTGAAAGTGCTTAGATGGCGGTTATGCTTCTAATTGCATTTTCATGCCCAGTACACTGCACTGGAGAAATTTCGTTCCTTTTCTTTTCTTTTGTCTCGAGATTCGCTCAAGAATGGTCGGTAAAAGTCCATGGGTTTTTCGCTTCATCACTTTCTGTAACTATGAGACAAGCAGTGACCTGGATACGCCTTCTTTATTGATTCAATACTTGATGTGGAGAGAAAAGATGTTGCCAAACACAAGAAACGGTACAAAAACACGAAAGCTTAAACCACGTTCCAATTGTTAACAGCACGTGATGTAAAGGCCATGGCTTCCATCTATAACTTTCTCAGCTATTCCATTGCCATTTGGTCTCGACGTAGCCGAGTGCGATAAGTGAGGAAAGTTCATTTAGGGACAAGCTAGATTTTACAGGGGGTCATATTATTAGGGTACTGTGCCATAAAGAGAATGATGGGAAGATGCCTAACTTCCTTTTACTTGGAAAAATATATATTTATTCCTGAATACATATGACAACATTCCACATTATATTCTAATACAGTACTACAATTTAATTTACATCAAAATTAGCCAAATATTTTGGAATTAATCACGATTTTTTTTTTCAAGCCAACAATTTAGGCATTTCACCCCGAATGTCGGGGTAAGATGCCAGACATTTGTTATAGCAATGTTAACAATATGTTGAATAATGATTTAAGGGGACCGTGTAGGGTACGAATTCCCTATTTATCCAATGTTAAAATGTAACATATTTAGGTACACTTCGTAGACAAAAGAACCACTGGAATATCCTTTAAAATGGGATGGATGTAGGGTATTATATGTTGAACAATACCATGCAGATTTAACACATTAGCACTCATGAGGACTCAGATATAAATCAAATAATATGTGATTCATTTCTTTACGATAAAAGCCAAATTTTCAGTGTTTGTCATTCAAGTATTTTAACTTCTACGCAACAGTTTGCCATAACTGTGCAATATTTTCATAATTTGTGTATGAAGAGAAAGCTGTATAAGTTTCATTCTTATAGCTCTCTTACTTTTAAGAAATATGTTCAGAAAACTGAGGAAATCACGTTAACGGTAGCTTCAATTTCAAAGTTATTCAGATACAAATTCTCTGTTGCCTCCACGGTTAGAGGTGACCTCTCACGCATACACTGGTAGAAAGAAACTATCTGAATTTTATGAAGCAAACGTAGGTTTATTCAGAAATATGTGCGTAATCAGGCTGTACACTAAACAAATTCACCGATTTGACTACTCCAGGCTACAGGGTCACCTTAACTTAACTTAATGATTAACAAAATGCATTAAATCTATCAATAGTCAGTTATTTTATGCCACACAGTTGTTATGGCAATCTTCTTCCTGAGTGCAAGATTCGTGCAGCCATTTTTGTCTTGTTTTTGCTTTCCCGACTCCAATCATCCCTGAGTGATGTCCGTACAAAGTTTCTGATCATTTTCTGCAAGAAAAGTATGACCAATTAATTGAAATGGGAATTGGCTTCCTACCCCGTTTAAACAGTGGCGTCTTCCCCAGCATCGGGGTGAGATGATTACTAGACAAAGTCTCCATTAGATGTTTGAACAAATGTGGTGGTCAATGACAACATGCTCTTTAAGTTGACTATTAACAAAATATATTAAATCAATCAATAGTCAGTTACTTTATGGCACACAGTTTTCACAACAATCTTCTTCCTGAGTGCAGGTTTCATGCAGCTATTTGTTTTCTTTCCCGACTCCAATGTTTAACATCTTTTTTTTCATACACTAACTGATCATCAGAACTAACTCAACGTACTTAGTAATATACATTTAGTTGCGATTGAAACTATTTAGCGGTTCGAATTGAGCACTTACCTGAGTTTTTAGTTCCTAAACGAATAATAACAGACATGCAAGCTAGCCATCTCTACCCGCACAACACTTTGGAGCGAAGAGCAAAGCCAGTGGTGAAATCTCTTGACAGCTTCCCAAACTATAACAAAATAGGTGACTTCCCTCGATTGCCATATTCCCCCAATCCACTCTTAGTTTTCATCTCAGATAAATAAATTCTGTAGCAGTCTGGTAACAATTCATTTTCATACCAATCCTGAAGTAAATGCATTCTTTTTTTTTTTTTGATATTTGCGGTACGTTTAAATCACAAACGTTGGAAATAAATAATAACATTTAAGGTGGAGTTACAACCTTATGATCCAGAACAGTAACGATATTATTTTTATTAGTGTAAGAGTCATGAATCTTGTACAATTCTTATAAAAATTTACAAGGAATCCCGGACTTTTTCCTACATATCTCTTGCATATCAGTAGCGAACCATTTAATTATTCCAAATGAATATATTATTATTATTATTTTATTATCATAATTTATAAAGCAGCATTTGATGTAATTCATAGTAATGCTCCATTTTGAGAGCCTTGTTGCCTTGGTGACCTTATAGGCCTCGATCACTCGCACACATAAAAGAACACTGTCAAAGAAATTTTACTTTGGGATATTTTTAGGAATGTTTGTTGACACTAATTTTCAAGTTGGTAGCATTGATTTTTAGCCTACTTTTCACATTTTGCAAAAATGAGGAAAAAGTAGTCTTATGAGATCGGGCAAATGTGTGTCTGTCTGTCTGTCTGTCTGTCCTTCTGTCTGTCTGTCTGGCTGTGTGTGTGTCCCCCCCCCCCCCCTATCAACTCCTAAACGGCTGCAGCAATCAAAACCAAATTTAGTATGAGTAAAGATGTGCACCGGAATATCTCACGTCCATATTTGAAAATGATGTCAGTGCTACCAACTGCTGAAAAAACGCACTAGAAATTTGAGCTCCATGTTGGATATCTTCCAAGGTATACATGGGAGCTATTCCAAAATTGGCACACATGTAGATAATACTATTTCAGTTCAATTTCCAGGAGGCCAAACATGACAGTGTTACCAAAATAATTTTAAGCCTCCTGATAGGTCCAATGTTTAAATGCATATAACTTTAACACTATCAATTGGATTTCAACCAAATTTTGTATGTAATATCTGTACATAAACGGATATGATTAGGCGTATTCATACGAGCCACCAGGGCTGCCAACTGTTAATAATTGCTCTCTCTATTATTATTTTTTATCCAAATACCAATATATCAGAAAGTATGCAAGCCAACAGCTTTAAACTATGCACACGTATATTCTGACATTTTAGATTAATTTGGAGTAACTTATATACGTCAGTCCTACCAACATGATTATAAGCCTGCTGATAGTACCAATTTTTAAATACATGTAACTTCTATACTATCAGTTGGATTTCAACCAAATTTCGTATGTGCTATGTGTACCATAACAGATATGACTATAAGTATTGTTAAGAGCAATCAGGGCTGCCAACTGTTAATACATGCTGTCTATATTTTTTTAACCCTAATATCAATATATCAGAAAGTATGCAAGCCAACAGCTCTATACTTTGCACACGTATAGTACCTGACATTCTAGATTAATTTGGAGTAATTAATACAAGGCAGTGCTGCCAACATGATTCTATGCCTGCTGATATATCCAATTTTAAAATACACGTAACTTCTATACTAACAAATGCATTTCATCCAAAATTGGCACAACAAGATATCATAATATTTCAGATTATTTCTGACCAGCACTCGTATGGTATTGTTGGCAACATGCTTCTACGCGTGCTGATAGATCCACTGTCCAACTGCATGTAACGTCCATGAGATTTCAACCAAATTTCGTATTCTGTACCTAAAGCGATGGAACAAAGAATATATTCAGTCACCGGGGCTGCCAACTGTAGTGTTCTATTAGGCTACATTATACCAGGTATATTTTGAACTAATTAGTTATTTCGATATTACCAACTTAATTTCGTCATTATTCTAGATAGGTTCATATTCTGTAGAATAATCATTGGCATGAAAAGTAGGCTGTATAGTTCTTCACGGAACTTCTTGTTAAAATTTAAAATGACACTCAGTGATACTAGGAGGAAAAAATCGAAAATTTTAACGACTTTTTATTAACTTTAGGGAGATTTAGTCCATCACTACGAGTTCGTACTATCTCATGGCCGATAGGCGTACTAACTTTGAATGATGTTCTTATAGCAACTGAACTACAGTAGAATGCATAGGTCTAGATGACGAGCACTTGCTGCCATGGTAACCACAGTGTCGGGGTTTTGTCCACAGTAATCACGCATATACCCCCAACCCTAAAACATATCCCTGGTAGTAAGTAATAAGGTTACCTTTGCGAAACTTTTCCGCCAGATGTCATGACTTCTATGTGGTACTCCATTGATTTGCCTTCCTTCGGCATTCTATACGCATCGAATTTGAAAAATGACAATTTGATAATATGATAAATTGTTATTCTAAAGGGGGCGTGGTGGCGCTACGGTCAAGCCGTTTGCCTCTCATTAAGGTAGACCGGGTTCGATTCTCGGTAAATACACGTGGAATTTTTGAAGTGAAATGCCATGACTTGTGGTTCGGATTCTACGTAGAAAATGAGGTCTAGTGGCTCACGTTCGCGAGTTTAATGTTCACATAAAACTACAAGCTTCCTTCCTTCCCTCCTTCCAGGTTATCAACTTTAGTATGCACAGTCTAGCCTCGAGGTCAGTGAACCCATGTTTTTCCAGTCTCTAGTATGATGCGAACTCTGGCGATCCGAGGATTTTACCAAGTTTTCCACACATGTTCCTGGAAATATAAGAATGGGGCCGCTTTGTGTGCCTGAGGTGCGTATTGAGACTCTGGTCGATTCTTGCATCTCCTAAGAAATGTAATTCTGGTCTGAGTGTTGGAACGAGGTACACTCAGTCTCGTGAGGCAGAACTGAGAAGAGATTCCCACTCGAGCCATTCTAGAAGAGATCATTCTTCCATTGTTTCCTACTTCAACTCCATGCCAATACTGGAGTAGTTTCTAACTTATGACCACGGTTGTCACCTTCCCAATCATAGCCACAAATTCACACATGACTACAGGCACTATAATAACACGGTTTATCAGATAGATGCTACTTACTCCTAAATACACGGGCCTGATGACCAAGCATGCCCCAAGCCCCCAAACGAATTAAAAACAGCATCAAATCTTTAGGCACGAGGCGTTTAAGTATTGTTTTAATTCTGGCTTATTTGTGGGATCTATTTCCACGTGCGTGTTTGTTTACTGGGGTGGGGGACAGGTCTCGAAAGGTATTAATAAATAATCTTGTATGCTGTATGAGATTTGTAAACACTGTGTTAGGGAGGTGTTGATGAAAGGCCCAATCATTATTGCCTGGTGTTTGTGTGGTTACACGCATAGATACATGTAATTATTATTGAGCATTGTGCTAGATATATAGGCACTGGAGGAATTTAATAATTCAGTGTAATTATGGAACAAACACGGAAGCTGTCAGTGGAGTGAAACTAAATATTAAACCGGAATGAGATTATGGTCTTGACCGACAGGGAGAGCTGGTGCGTGAGAGAGCATTGGGTTGATCACGAACATCGCTTCCCGTCGGCCAAGTAAGTGCCAATCACCTCCACTTTCTTATGAAACGTCAAAATTGCACCATTCATGTAGTTGGTCCTCTGTCCGATGTCCGCCGCCATACATTTCTCAAAAAGAAGAGTCTGTTGACATCTAAGGCTACCCCTCTCCTCCGTCGCCATACATTTCTAAAAAGAATAGCCTGTTCACATCTTAGGCTAACTCTCTCCAAGTTAGAACACATTTCATGAAGTTTGTGAGTTGTGGCTCTGAATCGGGGAAAGTTGAAACATTGAACTCAAGTTATTTGAATTATGGTGCTGGCTTCAAATGTTTCCCATAGCTATGATGTTGCAGAACCAAAACTTGTTTTATTTGTCTATCCATATTGTAAGTATCGCGCACGCTACAACGCAAATTATATTAGACTCGACGCCAGTTTTCCAAAATCACATTTATAATTGTCTCGGCTTAATGCACAATGTTTGCAAGGCGGTGAAATTACTTCCAATGTTTAACCAAGAGTCTTAATTATTTATTCTTTAAAGAAACTCAAAGTGAAATGATTTTTTATAATTTCCGCTAACAGAGGAGCCTTGTTAATGCCAAGTGCCACACGGGTTGTTTTGATTACTTCATTCTACTTTTTGTGTGAATTTAGAGCAGGGGGATTTGGAGTCATTTTACTGATGATCCATTCTTGAACTATTCAAAGATTCATGAACTATGGATTGAAATCCCTGACTTAGAGGGTATATTCCAAAGTCAATGAAAAAATAGAAAACGGGCCAAGCTTAGGTATCCCTCGGAATACCCAATTCTGAAACTTTCCAGATGCAATTCCTTATAGGAAAAGGTGTAAGTCGGTAAGGGAGAAAACAATAAGAAGTACAATTACAAAATATACCAGCCGATGGTCAATAAAACATTCTGACTCATTTAAATTATATATTTGATTCTAATAATTTGCACACCTCTGTACATTTGTAATGTGAATTAAAATAAATCGTAGTTTGTGAAGACTTAAGGCAGGTGGGGATCGACAGGCAAATGGTTGGAGACAGAGCATAATTCAGAAACAAAATCAAAAGTACAAAATTTAAAGCAAATGAAAAGAAGAAGACGGGAGCATTTTGGACAGAAGAACGGAAACAGAAACACAGTCAAAGGATGAAGAGATTTTGGGAAGAGAAGAGGGAGAAGGGAGATTAGTGATAATTGTGTCATCATGAGATATTTAAGTTCAAACACTGTCCGTAAGGTCAAAAATTATATTAAAAGAAAAAGGTAGTTTGTATTGACGAGGTGGAGTATATTCAAAAGGTAGATTTTATTATTCAAAATAGGCTATATTGTCTTGTAGTACGTTATAATACTCAATTGTTCTAGAGTTGAGGAAATTAGCATAAATTTGATGTTGTTGTTAATTATTCATTCATTCCATTCCTGACCCGGTCGGAGACTGGAAGCAGGCTATGGATTTTCATTTTCATCTCTCCCGAGCAATTTCAGCATCTATACCAGGTTCCAGGGAGAGACGCCGCTGATGCAACAATTTCTTTGTTTCTTCTTTTCGCCGATTTACTTTCAATTACAAATGCTTTACTCATTTGTGATCTATTTCAGAAATTTTCAAATTATGCTCTATCAATTTGCAACAATTTTTAAAGTAATTCTACTGAGATATAACAAAAGTTATAAAACGTGCAGTAACACTCCCGGATTTACCTTACGGGCATGTCTAGGTTGTCTCATATTATACTGGTGGCATTCAACTTCACCGCAGATCATCTCGCTTGATTGGAGACTATTACCTAGATGAGACCATGATGGAGTTTTACAAATAGAACATTTAAACCCATCAAAAGTCATCGGACCGCGGCAGAGTTTACTATTGGCCGAAGGTAGAGCTTCGAAGATAAGGGTTTTCTTGGTGAAATAAAGTCAGTTTACAGTAGGTGAAGATATTCAATACCAGTATGAGACAGTGAACGAGCAACTGGATGACAAGCTGTTATAGTGAGTAATAACATTGAGAATTATTTATGTGACAGGCTAATAGTCGCTAGTATACGAATGGACACAGAACATGCCGACCAGTTTGTAATTCATCGGAGTACTGGCACACGTACTTCGTGTTTGTTGCTGCAAACCAAACCTTGAAGTACCGGTATGGCTTAGCTGTGTTCAGTAAGCAAGGGAGATGGAATCTTACAAACACAGACTGGTGAACCTTACTGCATCGTATTTGTGAACTTAACGTATGTGGTGGTAGTGATGGAATTTACACAGTCTCCTTTATTCCTTCCTTCCATTCCTTTCTACCTTCCTTTCCTTCCATTTCTTCATTCCTTTCCTTCCTTCCAGTCCTTTCTTCTATTCCTTTCTTCCTTTCCTTCCTTTCATTCCTTCCTTGCTTTCCTTCCATGCATTCCTTGCTTCCTTTCTTTCCTTCCTTTCCTTCGACCCTTCCTTTCTTACTTTCCTTTCTTCCATTCCTTCCTTTCCTTCCTTCCTTCCTTCCTGCCATTCCTTCCTTTCTTCCTTCCGTCTTTTTCTTTCTTCCATTCCTTCCTTTCTTCCTTCCGTCTTTTCCTTTCTTCCATTCCTTCCTCCCTTCCTTTCTTACTTTCCTTTCTTCCATTCCTTCCAGTTCTTCCTTCCTTTCCTTCCTGCCATTCCTTCCTTTCTACCTTCCGTCTTTTCCTTTCTTCCATTCCTTCCTTTCTTCCTTCCGTCTTTTCCTTTCTTCCATTCCTTCCTTTCTTCCTTCCTTTCTTCCATTCCTTCCTTTCTTCCTTCCGTCTTTTCCTTTCTTCCATTCCTTCCTCCCTCCCTTTCTTACTTTCCTTTCTTCCATTCCTTCCAGTTCTTCCTTCCTTTCCTTCCTTCCTGCCATTCCTTCCTTTCTTCCTTCCGTCTTTTCCTTTCTTCCATTCCTTCCTTTCTTACATTCATTCCTTCCTTCCATTCCTTCCTTCCTTCCATTCCTTCCATTCCTTCCTTCCGTTCCTTCCTTACAGTTATTCCTTCCTTTCCTTACTTACAATCAACCTTCCTTCCTTCCTTCCATCCTTCCTTCCTTCCTTCCTTCCTTCCTTCCTTCCTTCCTTCCTTTCAGGAGGCACTGATAACAGGAATGAGTTTTTAAAATCATGTTTTCTCACTTATTTCGTTGCTAACCTTTGGAAATGAATTAGTTAATTGCTATCGGTACTTATAAAATGGAACAATTCTTGCTGTTCTATTTCTGCCTGTTTACCATCTCTTGATGAAAAGTAAATTTGCATTTGTCTGTTGGCACAGACGAGAGTAAAATGTGGCTTTTCACCGATGTCTCAGTCTCATTTATGGCTGTGATTATACGGAACCTACTGAGGTATGGGTTGTGCTGAGTAATGGGCTCAGGGCACTGTCAATGCCTGTGGATGTTGTGAAAGGTTCAGCTCATAGGGTTAGTACAGCTGTACTGACTCAGTGTGGAAAGCAATGGCAAACTACCTCATTCCTAGTACGCCTCATTATAGTGCTGCCTCGGTTTTGTGGGTTTCTACCACATGACCGATGGTGGTGCTTTTTGAGGATCCAACCAGCCTCCAGGCTTAATACCTAACAAACAGACAGACAGTTATAATGAGCATAATTTCAACTGTGGCCGATATACCTAGGTAATAATGAAATAATTTGTTTACACTCTTTCGTGATTTGCCTGATGGTTATCAACACATTTTTAATCGAGTTTCTTCAGTTTTGATCACCACAAAATAAAATCTGTGGACTTTTGATTCTTCTTCGTTCCGTCCTTCCTTCCTCTTTTAGGAAGGCCTGATAACTTTGATGGTTTGTTCATTAAACAAAAGGTCGATAAAGGTTAATATTATTGGTTTCTTACGTCTCTTATAACTACTGAGGCTTTTAGAGACGCTGAGCTACCTGAATTTCCCCCCGAAAGGAATCTTTAACGTTTCAGTAAATCTACTGACATGCCTCCCTAGCATTTGCGTAGCCTCAAATGCCAACAGAGTGTGCCAGGATTCGATCCTGGAACCTTGGGAACAGCAGACGAGAACGTTACCGCTGCGCCCTGCAGACAGTCACTAGTTGATAAATGCGATCGAAGATGAAGTAGCCTACTTGATGAACACCGCGTGGCCAATGTTTCTGCTTGAGCTAGCTCTCAGATAGAGCATCTTTGTGGTCAATTTGCGATCGTGTGACTGAGAGCAAAGTGGGGCGTTACTCTTCATTGCGCCGGCCTGACTTGCAGTTTCTAAAGGACGGGTCCCTTCAGGAATGTGTTGCCGTTACAACTGCTCTATTTCATCCCGTGACCTGAAAATAACTTTGGGATAAGGAATAAGAGATAATGATCAGATGCCTTACGTCATTAAATATTATTGTTGTTCTAAAGAACCGGTTTCAATCACATTATGACCTTCATCAGCAACATATGATGAATATTTATAAAGGAAACAAGTGTGACGTTGCAAGTCAATGAAATTACATGATATTGATAAGACAATAATTAGTGCTGTTGACTGAAATAGTTCAACAAGTAAAAATTAAATTTATAATAAAGGAGGTGAGATTCAATAATATTTCTAACAATGTTTTCTAAAATATTTAAAAATAATAAAATCAGATCTGTTACAAATTTTGATTAATTAATTAATGTGAAAAAAAGTTTCTCCAAAAGCAGCTCGATGTGAAGTAGGATTGTCATTGTTCTATAAAGATAAGATTAACCTGAGATAGAGGTATTTAATTAAAATTGCAGGGAGAAAAATGGGAAAGTTTTCACTAAACACTTAGTGGAACCGAAACAGAAGTACATGTACAACCCCCTAACAAAGGTTTACGGACGCCCGCAAATTTCGTGATCATTATTTCTCTTCCTATACTTTTGGTGTCAGGCATACAAATTTTTATCGGGACCTAGAACGTCTTTCGAGGAACATTTTGTGATTTTATCGCGAAAACATCACTGGTAGTTTTGAAGTTACGATTTTGTTTTGTTTTAAGATAAGTGTGAAAAGAAATGTGTATTTTTAGCCTATTTTTCACATTTTGCAAAAATGAGGAAAAAGTAGACTTATGAGATCGATCCGGGAAAATGTGTGTCTGTCTGTCCGTCCGTCTGTCTGTCTGTTTGTCTGTCTGTCTGTCTGTCTGTCCTTCTGTCTGTCTGGCTGTGTGTGTGTGTGTGTGTGTGTGTGTGTCCCCCCCCCTATCAACTCCTAAACGGCTGCAGCAATCGAAACCAAATTTAGTATGAGTAAAGATGTATACCGGACTATCTCAAGCCCGTATTTGAAAATGATGCCAGTGCTACCAACTGCTGAAAAAACGCAACAGAACTTTGAGCTCTATGTTGGATATCACGGAAGGTATGCATGGGAGCTATTCCAAAATTGGCACACATGTAGATAATACTATTTTAGTTTAATTTCCAGGAGGCCATACATGACAGTGTTGCCAAAATAATTTTAAGCCTTCTGATAGGTCCGATTTTTAAATGCATATAACTTCTACGCTATTAATTGGATTTCAATCAAATTTTGTATGTAATATGTGTACATAAAAATATATGACTGAGTGTATTATTAAGAGCCACCAGGGCTGCCAACTGTTAATAATTGCTCTCTCTCTATTGTCTTCATCCAAATACCAATATATCTGAAAATATGCAAGCCGACAGCTTTAAACTATGCACACGTATAGTACCTGACATTTTAGATTAATTTGGAGTAACTTATATACTTCAGTTCTACCAACATGATTCTAAGCCTGCTGATAGGACCAATCTTTAAATACATGTAACTCTCATACTATCAGTTGGATTTCAACCAAATTTCGTATGTGCTATGTGTAACATAACAGATATGACTATAAGTATTCTTAAGAGCAATCAGGGCTGCCAACGGTTAATAAATGCTGTCTATATTATTTTACCCTAATATCCATATATCAGAAAGTATGCAAGCCAACAGCTCTATACTCTGCACACGTATATCACCTGACACTCTAGATTAATTTGGAGTAATTAATATGTCAGTGCTGCCAACATGATTCTATACTTGCTGATCGGTCCAATTTTAAAATACATGTAACTTCTATACTAGCAAATGGATTTCATCCAAAATTGGAACAACAAGATATCATAATATTTCTGGTTATTTCTGACCAGCACACGCATGATATTGTTGCCAACATGCTTTTACGCGAGCTGATAGATCCAATGTCTAACTGCATGTAACGTCCATTGGACTTCAACCAAATTTTGTATTCTGTACCTTAAGAGATGGAACTAAGAATATATTCAGTCACCAGGGCTGTCAACTGTAGTGCTCTATTAGGCTACATTATACTAAGAATATGTCGAACTAATTGGACATTTCGATATTACCAACTTAATTTCGTCATTATTCTAGATAGGTTCATATACTGTAGAATAATCTTTGGCATGGAAAGTAGGCTCTTTAGTTCGTCACGGAACTTCTTGTTCATAGTTGAAGCGATCTGGACAGAACACTATGAGGATTTCATCCACAAATTTGATTATGAAGAAACGCAGATGCCTGTAGAATATTTATAATTGCAATAGAACACAAGAATGTGTCTCGCTGGCATGGGTGGGTGGGTTCGATTCCCACCTCGGCCATCCTGAAAATAGTTTACGTGGTTTCCAATTTTCACCACCAGGAAAATGCCGGGATGGTTCCTTTCAATAAGTTCATGACCAATTTTCTTCTAAAATACCTTCCCTGACTCGTCCTGAAAAGAAAATACACGGCCATTGGCTGCATTAATAAAAGCTAAACAGTCCTTAATGTGCTTGGTACAGCACACTTCGGGTGCATTTAGAGAACAAAAGTTGGCATGAATTCTAAACATCTGCATTAGGAGTTCTCACCAAATAACGTCTCAACATAATTGATGTTATTTAATTATAGATATGTATATATAGTCTGACTAATCTGCCACTTTAGAAATTAATGCACACAGAAGAAGACCGCGATGTATGTCGGGGTATTGTTAACGGAATTGCGTGAAGGGTCACGACGTTCGAAATCGAACTACGACCAAGAAAAAGATATATAGTCAGTGTTGCTCGTAATTTATTTATTACAGAAATATTTCATGTGTTCTCATATTGCTAGAGAGAGTATTTGATTAACAATAATTTGAGATTTTGAGGAAGAAGCGTGACTTTCTTTACAAAACAATAGAACAGTAAAGGACTTTCTGGTTCGCAAAACTAGCACACAACAGAAACATAGATGAAGGAAATAGAAATGTCTAAACTACCAGCAATTTGAATAAAGCGGTAATAATAATAATTATTATTATTATTATAATAATAAGACTGAAATGTTATCGTCACATACTCTATACAGAATGGATGACAATAGACTAACAAAGGAAATTTTAAACCTAGCACTATCTCTGAAAAAACACAACAATAGACTGCTAGAAATAACGACGATATCATCAGCAAATCTCAGAGTAAAAATTATTTCTCCTTGAATCTATACTCCTACTTTGATTTTTTCTCCAATTTCCTTCATTGCTTGTTCGACGTATTGATTGAAAAGTAGTATGGGTGATAAGTTGCAGCCTTACCTTACACCTTTCTGAATACCAGCTTTTTCTGTCTTGTCTTTCCACTCGAATAACTGCTGTCTGGTTTCTGTATAGATTGTAGAGCACCCTCCTATCTCTGTACTTTATTCCAGTCGTTTTCAAAATGTCAAACAACTTACTCCGAACAACGTTATCAAAAGCATTTTAAGATAAATCTATAAATCAGTACGGAAAAGTACAGAGCGCCAGGAAATGTTCTCCACAGTGACTGCCGGCTTCTGCCAGAGCAGCAGTTTAGTTGGCAGCATGGTGTCCTTGACAGGGTGAATCCCACACGTGTGGGCTTTTTGCTGTCGAAATCGTCAGTGTGTATTGCAATAAGCGAGCGTATGTGTCATCAGCACTTCCAGCATCAGTTATGAATGGCTGTGGTGAGTATAAAGTTAACTGTTTGTTTGTTTGTTTGTTTTGATACAGGCGACAGTAGTGCTGCCAACGTAACAACTGATGCTAGTTCTCATGTAGGCACTGCGGAGAACATTTCCTGGCGCCCTGTATTTTTCCAAACTGATTAATAGATTCCTCTTAAATGACTTTTGATATCTTGTATCTTGCATTAGGCTACCTATCTTGGTAAATGGCATTGCATTTTATGAAGAGATATTGGGAAGAAAAGAGGAAACATTGTGCTAAATATGTGCTAACGCGCTTCTTAGTTGGGCATAACGAGCCAAAATATTAATAATAATTACGATTTTTACGGCCGGGAAACAAACATCTCTTAACAATTTAAGTGCATGATTTCACTGACTTTTCCCTCCCATACAGCGGTTGCAAGATAATGCAATAATACTCCTTTACAAAGCCGCAAAAATGCGGCAGATATTCGTAAAAATGTGTGGTCTAAATATTGGAAACATTTTGCCTGAGGAGAGACCAAAGTGCAGTAATTCCTTGCGATAGTGTGCGTGTTCAGACACCACCACTTCCTTGCGGGCCACACAACAGATCAATGAAAAGGATATCACTCTGACGTGTCCATCAACTGTCCCAGCCACATGGCTCATACATTAGAGTTCACACCAACGACGGTTATATTCATTCTGGAGCTTCTTATAACACGTGTGGTTTTGTTCGGTATGTTTACTCACTGACGTGGATTCGTTCACTGATGGATTCATATCAAGAATAGTTTTCAACATTATCTTCGGCGTTTGTTATTTATTTACATAGTTTACGCCTACATTGGAGGACTTAAATCAAACCAAATACATTTAAGAGGAAATGTAGGTAGAAAACATACAAATTTTATTTAAGAAAAAATATTGCTTGATTTGAAACTACCGTACATACATTGGAGAACATTATCCCAAAATTTTGTTTCAAAATTCGATCTAAAAATGTCATTTAAAAAGTATAATCTGTTGGGCTGCAAATGAGTAAGAATCTTTAATGAAAACTTTTCTTTGAAATTTCCGAGTTGAACATTTTTAGCACTTCATGTACATTTTTCTCAAAATCTATTGAATGGATATTAACAAACAAAAAATACATTTGTACTCCTAACTAGTGTGAAGATTTTGATGGAATGGAATTTTAATATGATGCTTACAAAAAATGTGCTTGAAAACGTCCATTATTTTCCTGAAAAATATTTCTTAAAGTTCAAAATTTCACAGAAAATCAGTGAAATCCTTACCCAAAAAATGTCTGCACATATTTTTTTTGTTACAATCACAGATTAGTTCTATGCACGAAAATTTACACTCCATACCCAAATGTAGGAGAAAAGTGCCCCGAAAAAAAAAACAGTGTACAAAAGAGCGTAAATGACTGTAACTCCCTTATAAGTTATAAATAAATTCTCAAAAACTATACAAAGATGCTTGAAGATATTGTTAATAAGTGTACCAAATTTCAGTGAGATCTGATACAAATTGTAGGAGTTACACGTAACTTATGTGATTTTCGTAATGTAAAACTGCCCAAGTCTCCCCTTAAGTCATTGACAGGAAATTTAGCTGTTATCATCTTCCTCCTCTCCCAAAACCACTGGCTGCTATTCCTCATCAAATATGACATTGTTTTCGTTGATTCATTTTTAGTGTAAGTCTTATGTGTTTGTTCTTCATAATCCCTTTTTCTTCTCTATTTGCAATTTGTTGTTTTGAAATTTTCTACTCTTCTAAATCATTTTGAACTTCATTGAACCAATTTTTCTCTTTACTTTTCCAAAAGTATTTAAATAGTTGTTTTAATAGTCGGTTGTCATGTAATCTCGACAAATGTCAGAAAAAAAAGCAATTTTCCTTTTTCTCATCCTGTCTATTATGGAATCACTCTCCCGGTAGACAACTGCATTAGGCAACAATCTCCATTGTCCATCCACCCGGCATATTTTTTTGATTGTTCTAAATATCCCTCTATCAATTTTCTGCAGTTGATCTGTCGTTGACTTGGTGTTTAATTTAGTGTTTCACAAGCGCAAGTCGCTTCAGGTTTAACGACGGAACAGTAATGTTGAAATTTGGCATTTATCGAAAGAGATATCACAGTAATAGTAGCTACAACATGATAGATTAGTTGTTCGAGGGAGACTGTTTATGAATGGCATCGTTGTTTCTCAGTCTTGCAACATTGTAGATATTAAAAGAAGTATTTTTTCCGGGTGATTAATGCTTTAGTTATTGTCAGTAATAGCTGCCACACATTCTACGTTTTTGCAGTGTTTTACTTTTTTATTTATTTTTTTATATTATATTTTTAGGGCAGAGACCGTTTTGTTGGTGACATTGTTTTTTTTTAGTATTCTGAAGAGCTACTTTGTCTTGATAATATTTTGATCTGATGATGCTCACTTGACGAGCGAAACATCCCATCTCAATTTTTTTCTCTCTTCTGTAGTTGCAAGCAAATAATATATTTAGTTTCAATCACAAGTATGCTATTTTTTTCAAGTTGTTTTTACGCATGTCCCTGTAATTGAAATTATATTGTGTTGACCGACTGAAAAGTTGCAATATCAATATTGTCAATAAGGCATCGCTGAAAAATGGCTTCAAAGCACTCTACACTAATACAGACACCACAATAACATTGGTTATCAGATACATTTTACGCTCAACTACATGGCCACGATTGCAAAGCTCCTAAAATGAATCATCAACAACAGCAAGAAAGGAGTCCAAAAACTAATAAACGATCGCCGTCCGATATTTCCCGAACTTCCCCTAGGGTATGTAGGCTAGGACGCTGGTTGACGGGAAGAGATCATATGGGGTTCAAGAGGGCTTGCACAGTATATTAGAGGCTATAAAAATAACCTTCAATAAATTACTTTAAAAAAAATGAACCCCACCGTGACAAACTAATTGCCGCAATTGGTGAGGGAGGGATGGATCCCTAATTTGCGTGCTCAGCAGGTGCGCGTGACCCTCCTCCGTCAGCTGCCTGTCAGCAGGATGCGGCGGGGGTGGATGGATTACAACTCATCAGACGACATATCACTTCACGCGATTTAAACATCCACTAGCATTTAAACCTGCGGACACACTGTACGTCTCCCATTCGACGAAAAACAAGTAGTTCCGTGACGAACTAAAGAGCCTACTTTTCTTAAAATGTAAGTTGTGTACCAATGATTGACATATACATCTATCTAGAATAATGAGTTGGTTTATTTATTATACTTGTCCAGGAAAAATTATAAATAAAGGGAACAATTCAAAGAACTTATAGACTATCATAACAAATGAAATGAAATCAAATGGAATGCAGAGACCAGAATTTGGCAGTCTTGATGGCCCTGTCGGTGGTGCAAGTCTCAGGAAGGTTTCTGCATACCAGAAGATGTTGTGGGTCCTGCAGTTCCCCACATTCACAAAGTCCGTCTTCAGTGTAGCCCCATGTCTTGAAAGAAGCTCTGCATCGAGATACTCCGGTTCTCAGTCTGTTGATTGCCGTCCAGATGACATACGGCTAAAATCACCCCGCAGCTGGTTCTTCCTTGACATTGTTCCAATGAGTTTCGGGTAGTGAATCCCGCCATAACTCAACTGTAATCGGCGAGTTCCAGGTGATGATGGGATCGCTACAGTTGACTGTAGGAAGCTCTTTCTTGACCTAAGCTTTGTGGGGTGATGTGTCTGTCCAAATAGTGGGTGTCTAGGATCAGTTTCCTGCTATTTCTTCTCTACTTCTGCAGCTGTTCTTCTGCGAATGAGTTGGTAATACTGACATTTATGATTTGAAGTAATAGAAGTCAATTTTCACTGTTGCCTAATTCTATTAAAGAAAGCTTTCAAGTGGGATGACCTACTGGAAAGCTTCCTTAATACATTTATGATTTGTTCGAAATATACCTGAAATACAGTACTGATCGAGTCTAAGCTGCGTGGACCTGAGAGGAATGTGCATCGCAGACTATGTGTAGTGGTGGTGACGAGTGATGCGGTTTCTCGGTCCTTGCGTAGTAACAGAAGCAAATAATTAGTCGGTGACTCAGTCACTCTTTCCCAACGCCACACTGCACAGTGGGTCAAAATCAAAATCTAGGGGGATAAAATTATTTTTACTCTTTAATCATGAATTTAGAGTGAAAGCAACGTATATAATTTGTTTACTTCATAATAAACATCCGTTAAGACCTTTTTAACCTACGTCTACACAAGCAAGAAATTGTCTACGACTAAGAGGTGGATAGAGCATTCAGTTATCTCTTCAGAACAATTTTCTACCCATAATTTATTTTTAACAAAGTCACAAAGTTCCACTTTTGGCATAATTGTCGAATCCAGTGCTTCTAACAGTTGTAAACGTGTGACAACTTGTTGCGCGGCATCTTCTAAAACGTAAAATTACTAAGTAAGTTGCAAAAAGATGCAAAAAATCGTATAACAAGTGTAAACTACAAGACATTATCTATATTTTAACATTAAGTAGAAAGTGACGCAGAGTGACGCGACATACTAAAAATTTAAGTGAAAATGTAATGTTAAAAATAATAGTTAAATATTATATAATGCAAATATAGCTAAAATTACGTAACAATTTCGCCCATTAATAACTGAAACGCGTTACAAAGATCATACCTTCAGCTGCATGTTCCATCTTAAAGCATCACACTAACCACAAAGACAACCAAACCACAGCCACTTACATTCACCCTCCAATTCAGACTGCTCGAACAGTGGTGACAGATTGACACTAAGATGCGTTTATATCCCAGAATAGTGAGCGGCAATTATATGAGAATGCTGTAGAAGTAATAAATTTTGTTTTTTTAATTATGAAAATAAATAATGTTGTCCTCCTAGATTTCGATTTTGACCCACTGTGCACTGGTTTCAGAAAAGACCCATGTTAGCAGTATTGGAATAGACGAGAATGTCAGGTAACACGGCGGACTGTCGACAGGCTTCTCAATTCTCGCCTGCTCCTACCCTGCCTCTGCCCTTCATCACGCAAATTCACAGAGCTTGGAACCGAGCATTGTTACAGTTTGTTTGAAATAGTTCCTTTCCATGGACTCTGATAATACTGAGAGTCTACGGCTCAAATGCTTTGAGGGAGTTATTAGGAAGTTGGTAGGTCTGTTGCCTCTGAAAATGCGCACTATTATATCCCTTACGACATTCACACAGTATATACAATTTGTTAGTTATCCATTAATGTTATGGAAGTTACATGTAGTTAAACACTGGCCCTATCAACACGCGTAGAAATCTGATGGGAACACTGTCACGTAAGCGTTGCTCGAAATGAATCTACAAACATAGCCTATCGTTTATACTGTACCCATGTGAGTAATCTCGATGGAAAATATGCTTCCGACTCCAGCTAGCGTCAGGACCCGGGCGTGTACCGTTCCCCCATTGAGCAGTTGCATATTTTGGATTTGAGGCTAAAAGGTATCAACTCTACAATGATAAGGCACAACTCTATTCTAAAACTTTAATTCGGTAATAAAATCATGGCTTCAAACAAACAAACAATCCCCACAACCATACAAACAAAATCAAACAAAATTTACTTCCACAATCCACTGATATGAACATCATATTATCATAATAAAATCATATCATAACACTAATCTTTACCCTTATATCAACTTTACAATGATACTCTAGTGCGCTGATGCACATACAACTTCAGAAACAAACTGTACATTGATTCTACTGTCATCCAATGTGACTTCTTTAATTTCACAAAATTTACTTATTCCTTCAACCTCGTCTTAATTTGACAATTATGTGTACCGTGTGTGTTTGATCTTTCTCTTCCCACCAAATGCTTTACATGCATTAGCCTATTCTGGTGTTGCACAGCAGTCTACGTGCAACTCCATAATTATGTAAGCTACCCCTACACTTCCTCTATTTATATAGTTCCACTGCATGCCGCTTGTGATTTCATCTTAAAAACGTTAGTTATTGCTGTGTCGGATGGTACTATAAAACTACCTTGCGCGCGTAGTCTGTGGCGTCGAGTAACCAACTTCTGAAAAAGTTGTCAGTGACAGTACAAATGCAACGTCTAACCATTCGTTAGATAGCTAAAATCATGAACCATCAGGGTGATCTATAATTATCAATGTGTTCTTAAACCACATGGCTTCATTACTCAATATAACAATATTTCATTTCACACTACAACTAGGGTCTAAAATCTGCCCTTTTTTAAACCTTCTTTCACGGTTCGCTTGACCGTCCCCAGACCCTCCTCCGAGCGGCCTGTACACAATAGAAGTGGAGTGAGGTTCCAACATTACTTCGACCCTCGTTTCCTGTCTCATGGCTTTCTCCCCAAGCAGTATAAGATTTTACAAGACAAATACTGTGGTCCCAGTGACACACATATCTCAATGGATTTAAACTGAATATTATGCAAACAAGTACTGGATGAGCTTTAACATTTATTCCTACCCTGAGGATAATAATAACTGGCACCAAATAGGCCCATTTCAACATGAAGGCCCGAGGTTCATAAAACATTGGTCTAGTAGGTAACCGGTGTCTTAAATAAATGCTGCGGTCAGCCACACATGCTGCCATCATGAGATTCGCTTCAACGAGCCGAATCACTCAATAATAAGTTCTCGGGGAATCAGATAGAGTGCAGAGGTGTCCATCGTTTTCCTCCCACCTATCACGGGATTCGAACCCGGAACATTCCATATCCATAATCAGAGTTAGGGTCCAATCACTAATTACACTCTGGCACAAAGCATATCTCCCAGTATGCCCACGGCATAGGAGATTTCATACGTCGAATAGACCACCTGGTTCCTTACCTAATGTTATGACCTTCGTCCTATAATTATTAAGAGAAATCTATCAATTACTCTGTAAGCTTTTACTCAAGCTGCAAATTCAATCCACTGGAAAGCTCTTCCATTTCCTGGCATAATTATATTCCCATTAATACAATATATATTCTGATATTAAATTCTTTTCTTAATCCCGTAGTGTAATCTTACTGTATAATCTTATTGCTTAGATCGATAAGTCTTGCAATTAGCGTAACTATTTCTTGCTTACAACATTTTTCCTGATGCATTCATTCATACCTTTTATTTATTCATCATTATTATTATTATTATTATTATTATTATTCTCACTGACATAAATTACCACAATCCGACACAACTAATCATCTTAAAATTCGAACAACCGTGTTCGTGACATTTCCATAACTGATTTGCCATTTTTAATTAATAGTGGTAACGATTAATCCACTCTCTGATGCAAAATAACATCTCAACTCTATTAAAATCAACACAATAATGATTAAACCTGGAGGGTCTATCTCCTAATCTGATTCTTACTGGCATCTTTATAACTCTGAAATCACACTACATGCAGTGGCCTATATTTCTACTTAAACATAATTTGTGGGGTACTCACATATATCGGCTCATCATGGTGGCTCCAACCACTCATATCCTTCCGGGTCGCCTGCCATATGCAGATTTAGTGCGACATTTGCATCTTGAATACACACATTTTATGATACATATCTCCCATTAACCACACGACACTTTGCATTTCTATAAAGAAGCTATTGCTCCCAAAACACATGACACTTTATAACACTTATTAAACCATTAATTTAAAAGACATTTCACATACGATTTATACATAACACTCGTCACTTTTTACACTTTTCATTGGTTGAAATTCCCTGGCAAAGATATCAAAATTGCAGGTGTCGACGGCATCTTCCGTGCTCCTACCGACTCCTGATTGAAAGTCTGGTTCATCTGCCCCCGGAATTCACCAACAGTTTATCCATACTCCTACGGTAAGCTTCCTGATTTGCATAAATCTGCTGACTTCCGTCCAGAGCGTTACTATTTGGTATTCTTAAGACATTACCAAATGCTTCGTAAAGTATCTCCCAGCGCATTCCAGCGTAATTAGACATGTATGATCAGTCAATATTTTATACATTGCGCTTAACATTGTACATAACTTTACACAGATTATTATTTCAATAGTTCTGCAACTTATCTCACACGGTGAACACAAACCATTGTTCGTACTGCTGACTACACCTGCAGCACGACTGTCATTAATAAAAACTTTCTAAAAGTTCTACTGCACGGCTTCCCAAGTCGAAGTCCGGGCCTTCTTCCTTGCCTTCGGTAATACACATTTCACACAATAAAGTTCATTGATTACCGTACTTCTTATTAATTTCTGACTATACATTATTATCTTCTCACTTGGTGCATTACGATGTGCGGTAAATATAATGGTTCACTCAAATGTACAAGTCTTTGTTTGAGCGTCCTTCCATGAGCCGGACCGACATACGTTCCGCCTCAACAACTGCTTGACAACTGTGTTCTGACTGTGTAGCGACGACTGTGACAAACTGTAAACTGTAACTGTCCTCTGCCAAGGGTCGACTCCATTTATATTGGTTTCACACAAAAAGTAGAGCTAAAATTTCCCGCGCTATCTCGACTCCTCTCCCAGCATGATTCTGGTCTCGAAACCATGCTCATCGGGTTCCTTTTCCTTCACTGATCCCAGAACTATCTGCGTGCTGAAGGATCACTCGGCCAATTAATTAATATTAATTGTTTTCTCCATAGCGTGGGGACGCTGTTTCACTGGGAATCCCTAGCGACCTCGTCAAACCCAGCCGCGAACAACCATAGTCTTATGTCCTTCCGCACTCCATTAAAAATGCGTCAATTTCGCAGATTAAAGGCTCTAAAATTAGCCTCCTGGCTAAAGATTCACCTGTGTGCAACTCTCATGTCATTGCGTTACTCCAATCACGAGTAATCAATGATTTTCCTTGGGATCTCTCCCCACTCTTCTTCGTCCTATTCTCAGTCGGGAAAAAACTGGGTCATTATTCAAGCCCCCAACCTCTTCCAGACGACATAACTAGGTCAGCAAGATTGACGTGGCTCCAAGGGTCACCTCCCACAATTCTGGACCTATTAGTAAAACGTCAAACTCTGCACTTTCTGTGCTCCAAGTCCAGCATAACCTACACCAAGTAGTCTAATAATGTTGTATTCCGCTCAATTTCCCTGCATTATTTTAACAAATAATGTCATTATCAACTGAAATCACACCAGTGATTAAATATACACTTTATTCTTGGGGTTTTTACAATGAAACTCCCTCAACAGACCTCGGGTTCGTTCCCTGGTGGAACCTTTATACTGAGATCACAGTCTCTGAGATCCACGTTCGATATCAGTCAGCATGACCCCCTCGGGTTCATATTCCCCTTGCAAAACTTATAAAAGTCAATTGCAAGTGACTTTCTGTAAGTAACCAGCTGACTGTCTACCACTGCCTGTGTTTACATCTGGGGTCCTTCACCTCGTCTGGCTGCGAGTAGGTTTGTCCCGCTCCCCCTTCCATACTGCGCTCAGCTCTAAGCTGTTCATTCTCTTGACGGAGGGCTTCATTTATGGCCTCAACTTGCCTTGCTGCTTCGACCATTTCTTTGTAAAGTTCTCGCAGGCACTGGCATTCTTGCTGTTTGTCCCTTCCACTGGGCAAGCTGTCTGCTTCTCGCTCCGTCTCGCCGCGCGAACTCTCAGGTCTGACTGCCTGGCTGACTTCGCTATCCACGTTCAGTTGGGTGTGCGCTGTTAATACTTCTTCTTGTTCGTCGAATTCTTCTGGCGGATGGTAAATTTTTAAATTGGCTGCATTCATAACGACCTCGTTTCCAGTTTCTAAATGCTTTATCCTGTATGCATTGTTTTGTAGGTCTCTAATCACCTCGAACGGGCCGTGATATGCAAAAATGAACTTCTTTTACTTCCGTGCCTCTGGATCTGAACTGGCGGGTTTCCTGACTAAAACTTTCTCTCCGACGAGAAGCGGTCTGTGATACCCCTTCGCACGATTTCTTCGCTGACGTCTCTCCGCCTGTGCTTTGAGATATTCGAAGGTTCGTTGGATCCACATTTCTCGTCCTGGCTGTGCGTCTACTGGTAATGGAATGACACCATTCCACGGTCTCTCCGGTCTCTGATCCAAATGTAGTGTCACGGGAACCTGACCTGTCGCCTCATGTACGGTATTATTTATACAGTATTCAATTACTTCTAGGAACTCAATCCAACGCCAATTCTCTTCAGAGCAGTAGATCTTCATGTACTTCTGGATCTCTCTCATTACTCTTTCAACTGGACTTGCCTCAGGATGGCGAATGGTAGATAAAATCTTCCTAATTCCTAGGTTTTCCAGTTCTCGACGAAATTCTGCACTTGTGAAGCAACTTCCGTGGTCTGAGAGGATGTTATCCGGCTTCCCAAGAATCGGAATAACTCTCTCTTTCAGGCGTTTCAATACCTGCTTTGAACTTGTCTTCTGTATGGGGCATAATACCACCATTTTCGAAAATACATCCATGGCTACAAAAATGTGTCTATTGCCTCTACGTGCTCTAGGCAGTGGTCCAAAGTTGTCTATGCTCAATAGCTGCCTTGGCTTCTCCGGTAACAACGGGATAGGTCGTTGCCTCATTAAAAAGGGATTTGGCTTTACCCTTTGGCACAGATCACATGTCCTAATAGCATTTCTCACCGTTTCTCTCAACTTTGGCCAAGTAAATGCTTCTTTCAACAGAGCACAAATTTTGTTTATTCCGGGATGTCCAAATGCTCTGTGTGCTAGCCACACCAAAATCCTCTGCAAAGATGCAGGAATCACAATCCTTTGACGTGTATGATCTACATCATCCCACTTGTGTAGTATCTGATTATACCATACATAATCTGTTGCCAATGCCTCTGCCTCTCTGTATATTGCAGTTCCCCTTGCTAAGTGTCCCTCAAAGTAATCGATCATCATCTTCAACCACGGGTCTTCGCGTTGTAGGTTGGTAAGATTCCTCAAGTCATCCAACGTCTTCTGATCTCGATTCTCAATCTGGACAGCTAGCGCTTCCTCTTCTCTAGGGTAACGGCTTAGTATGTCCGGTATTACATTCTCTTTCCCTGGACAGTATTCTATTTCCACGTTGAATTCCTGAATATACAGGGACCATCTTGTCAATCTCTGGCTAGACAAGTCTGTCTTTAACAAAACTGTTAAAGCTTTATGGTCTGTTCTGAGGACTATTTGAAAGCCATACACGAGTTTATGCCAAGATTGCAACGCGTACAAAATTGCGAGCAACTCTATCTCTGTAATCGTGTAGTTTTTCTCATGGGCTTTCAGCCTCCTACTTATAAAGGCAATAAAAACTTTCTTCTCAGGCTGGTCAACATTTTCCTGGAATAGCATCGCTCCTACACCAACGAGTGATGCATCCGTCTGTATGATGAACTTCTGGGTATAATCCGGGTATCCCAGTTTCACATATTCCAAAAGCATTTGTTTTGACCTTACGAATGTTTCCTGACATTGCTCCGTCCAATTCCATCTGCCGCCTTTCTTCAATAGGTCCTGCAGGGGTGCTACTGTCGTAGTATAGTTTGGGCAGTGGTTCGAAAAGAATCAAATTACTCCCAAATACTGTCGGACGTGCTTAACTTTCGTGGGTCGAGGAAAATTTCGAATTACCTCCAATTTATCTGGATTAGGCTTCACTCCATTTGCGTCGATAACATGCCCTAGGAATTTAACTTCCCTCTGACAGAAGTGCGATTTCTTGATATTAACCTGAAAGTTAGCTTCTCGAAGGTCATCTAGCAACTTCTTCAGGTCTCTCATGTGCTCCTCCAGAGATTCTGACGTGAGTAGAATGTCGTCTACATATCTGATGGTACTCTCTTTCACATCATCTGATAGATTGCGATCTAACGCTCTTATCAGTGCTGAACCAGCTGTTTTCAAACCAAAAGGTAGACTTAAAAATGTATATATGTGTTGATCAAACATAAATCCTGTCAACAGACTAGTTTTCTTCTCTAATTCAAGATGGTGGAAACTGGATGTGATGTCCAAGTTTGTGAATACGGTCTTCCCTTTGAACTTCCTGAGGATTTCTTTAATAGGTGGCACTTGGTCAAACTCCGGAATAACCTTCAAATTTAAATGTCTCAGGTCCAGACATACTCTGACAGTCCCGTCTGTCTTCGGCACGATTACCAATGGACTTACATAAGGCGTTGGTGTCTTCTCAATAACACCGGCCTCCAACATCTCCTGAATTGCCTCTTTCACCTTGGCATAATGCTTTTCGGCTATAGGGTAGGGTTTCTGCCTAAATGGTGTCCAATCACTGACTTGAAAAGCATAAGTGAAGTTCTTTATACGACCAGGTCTCGAATCAAAGACTTCCTTCTGTTCCAGTAATAACTGCTTTAAATTTTCCTTCTCTTTTAGCCCAATTTTCGCTTCTTCTAGTTTTTCCGAAATATATTCTTCCAGTTCGGGTTCCAGATCTTTTTCCAAGTCTGTGGCTAGTGTTTTCAGTTCTTCTTCTAACTGCTCCATAGCTAACACTTCTTCCTCCGCCACGTCTCTGTATGTATGCCATACTTGTTCACTTGACCCTGGTTTAATCTCATTGAGTGCGACCTCTAAGCCTTCGGCTTCCTCATTCACATGGAACATAACCCTGTCCTGTGCTAGGTCTATTATCACTCTGTATTCCCTTATATATTCTGCCCCAATAAGTAGGTTATAAGGCAGTTTGTTTACTAATAGAAAACTCTGTGAGAAAATAGAGCCTCCTATCTGTAAATCTAGGAATACCTGATATTTACATATCATCGTTCTGTCTGGAATTACCCCTTTTATTTTGACACTAGAGATCGGTATTTTCAAAACATTCTCTCTCTGGGCTATCTCATTATATAAAGCTTGTGTCATAAGGCACACTGTTGAACCCGTGTCTAACAGACTTCTTATTTTCAATCCTGCCACTCTTACTATTATAATAGGCAATTCTCTCTTGACCATGACCTGCGATCCTCCTGTATCCTCGATTAGCTCTTCTGGTTTGGCTATCCAATTGATGATGTTAACAGACTTCCATCCCTCAGTCTCGAACTCTTCTAATTTTGGCGTTTTTTTTTCTTCAGCGCCCGTCCCCTTGGAGTTTCTTCTCTCCTGTTCGCTGCGCTGTAGCTCCAAACTCTTAGCTCCATCTCCATATCTGTCTGGCGACGTCCTGTTCTGCATAACTTCTTGCCAGCGGACTTGTTGTTTCTGGGGCTCATCTCCCCTTTCCTCGAGGTATCGCAATGAAGCGTGATATCGTTCCTCTACCTCGTCATCGAAGTTACTTCTTCTTTCTTGGGGTCTCCAATTTCTATTGTTGCCTTCTTGGCCATTGTTACCTCCATTGTTTTGGTACGGTCTACCCCTGGTATTCTGCTTATTCCACGAATTTCGGCCTCTTCCTCCTCTACTAGCATTCCCTTTGTACTTCGGCTGCCATCTTCTGGGTTCCTGTTCCCATCGCCGTCCATAGGAATCTAATGTTTCAGTGCTCGTAGCTTTGTTGTTCCTTGGAGCTTGATGTTGGTCAGTCTGCGTGTTGGTCACGTGTACCTGTTCCACAGTTCGAATCTGACGCATCGTATTGGCTGTTGTGAGGTCCAGTTGTCTAAGAACTGTCTCCATTTCTATAGCGGTTTTCGCATTAGCCGAGATTAGCAGTCTTTGGATCTCGTATGGAAGCTGCTTGGCGATAGCAATACATAATTCCAGCTCGCTCGGTTTTTGATCCAGTTCTTTGAAACGACACATCTGTGATATGAAGAATTCTGCATACTTCGTTTGGTTGTTGGTGCTGTATCTTTTTGAATACAAATCCAATCTCAAATTTTGCTGTGTGGCCGGATCCCAGTACCGTTTCAAAAATGCCTCTCGAAACTCCTCAACAGTATCGAAAGTATACCGGAAACTGCGAAACCATAATGCGCATTCTCCCTCTGTTAGTTTCTCAATGGCTCGTAGCCTGCGCTCTGGCGGTATCCGCGCGTCATTCAGATATTCAGACACTTCCTTCAACCAATATTTTGGGGTCATATTACAGTGGCTACCTGAGAATTTCCTTGGTTTTTCTTCGCTTGCCCTGACTACGTTTATCACCTGGGTGTGCATAGCATTTTCATGTGGCGTTGATGCTGCAACTGGTGCACCTGGCGTCATATAAGGACTTTCGCCTGGGCCTGTAGCATTCCTGATTATAGGTTGGGTTTCTAAGTCTGCCCACCTTGTTTTCCTCATATCTTCCATGCTGCCTTCACTTGACTTAGGATCTTTCATAAGGGATTCCTCCTGTGCGATTATCCTAGTCTCCATTTGATTGTGGCGCATCTCCGCTCTTTCAAGTCGAGTAATTACCTCCTTCTCGATTCTGGTAAGCCTATCTCGATTTTCCTCGGCCACTTGAAATATTTTCTTCTTGTCTTCTTTCAGGCTTTGTTTGATATGGGAGATTTCATCCTCTTCATCTTCCTTAATTTGAGCAAGGGTCTTGTCGCTTGCCTCTGTCTTCTGGCCTTCTCTTACTTCGAGTTCTTCTCTCAGCCCTTTAATTTCCTCTTGAATGTGTCCATTGACCTTTGACAATTCATTCCAGACCTTGATGATCTCACCTCTATTCTCCTCTTGCCTTTTGTTAACTACAACAATGTCACTTTGAACTTGGTCCAGTTCTTGATGAACTTTGCCCATCTGACCTTTAACGTTGCTTACCAGCTCTTTACTTTCATTAGCGATAGCCTTAATCTCGCTTATTTCCTGACATTGATCTAATATGTTCTGATCCTGTTTCTTGAGATCACCGTTAATTGCTCTAGCATAGCTTTTCAATTTCTGGTCCCATTTAGAGTCGTTCTCTTCTAACCTCTGATCTACCGTTCTCGTAAATTCTGAAAACTGTTTCGCTTGGCGTTCGAGATTCGCCTCATTTTGGATTTGAATATCCTTAATGTCATTAGACAGCGCATCTAACCTACTGTTGGTTTCATCCTGAGCATGCTTACACGCTTGTAAATTACTTTCGAGCTTGGCTTCTATAGCCTCGAAACGTTTATCTGTTTTAACCTGCATTTCTGATATAATGCTTACAACAGTTTCTGTTACTTCGGTCTTAATTACCTCTTGCATTTGACCTAACTTATCATTTAATTCAACCTGGTTAGCATTCATTGCAACTTGATTTGCATTAATTGCCAGCTGATTGGCATCTAGACGATTACTCAGTGCAACCTGATTTGCATTAATTGCCTCCTGATTGGCATCTAACCGATTATTCAATTCAACCTGGTTGTCATTCATTGCAACCTGATTTGCATTAATTGCCAGCTGATTGGCATCTAAACGAGTGTTTATTTCATTCTGGAAAGCCTTGGCTTCCAGCTTATTTTGCTCGTTAACAGCATCAAAATGTTGTTTCAACCCTGCAATAACCTGCAGGATCTCCTCTGTACCTGACATTTTTACAATAATATACTTTGATATGCAGGCAGGCTTCCTGGAAAAATGTGTGGATATGTTTTGAAGAGAAACACCAAACACTGTACACATATTGTAAAATCGTACAAAACCTGTCAATATTATGATAAATTGTGGATCTGGTATGTAGCGCTCGTACCCTTGGGTAATCCTCTTCTCAATAGAGAGATTCTGCGTTACATCAAAAGCCTACTGAACTCAAAAATCACTCAAACACAGTTTGAGGCAAAAAAGAAAAACAATTACTATGGTTTTCCCCATGAAATACCATAAAAATCTATGGGTTTTCCCTAAATCCCATAATCCCCACGTTGGGCGCCATGATAAATAGAATACGATATGGCAGGTGGTCCACGTTAAGACATCGCAGCAACCCTCCAAGGTCTCGGTTGTACTGTCGAATGCCCCACTTGGGTCTCGCCATGATAAATGAAAAGTAATAGTCATGCTTTGCCCACACACGGGCGACATGATAAATAACATTATCAAAATTTATATTGTTCGTATCGGAGCTTAGCTAGGGTTAGGCGCGGTCACCCCCTACTTCATGTTAATTGTTACTTTAATAGAGTTGTGTGCATTAGATATAGACCGAATTTAGCTGTACCTATAGTTCAAATCACTGTACAGGACATCAATTTCCATGTACCCATGTGAGTAATCTCGATGGAAAATATGCTTCCGCCTCCAGCTAGCGTCAGGACCCGGGCGTGTACCGTTCCCCCATTGAGCAGTTGCATATTTTGGATTTGAGGCTAAAAGGTATCAACTCTACAATGATAAGGCACAACTCTATTCTAAAACTTTAATTCGGTAATAAAATCATGGCTTCAAACAAACAAACAATCCCCACAACCATACAAACAAAATCAAACAAAATTTACTTCCACAATCCACTGATATGAACATCATATTATCATAATAAAATCATATCATAACACTAATCTTTACCCTTATATCAACTTTACAATGATACTCTAGTGCGCTGATGCACATACAACTTCAGAAACAAACTGTACATTGATTCTACTGTCATCCAATGTGACTTCTTTAATTTCACAAAATTTACTTATTCCTTCAACCTCGTCTTAATTTGACAATTATGTGTACCGTGTGTGTTTGATCATTCTCTTCCCACCAAATGCTTTACATGCATTAGCCTATTCTGGTGTTGCACAGCAGTCTACGTGTAACTCCATAATTATGTAAGCTACCCCTACACTTCCTCTATTTATATAGTTCCACTGCATGCCGCTTGTGATTTCATCTTAAAACGTTAGTTATTGCTGTGTCGGATGGTACTATAAAACTACCTTGCGTGCGTAGTCTGTGGCGTCGAGTAACCAACTTCTGAAAAAGTTGTCAGTGACAGTACAAATGCAACGTCTAACCATTCGTTAGATAGCTAAAATCATGAACCATCAGGGTGATCTATAATTATCAATGTGTTCTTAAACCACATGGCTTCATTACTCAATATAACAATATTTCATTTCACACTACAACTAGGGTCTAAAATCTGCCCTTTTTTAAACCTTCTTTCACGGTTCGCTTGACCGTCCCCAGACCCTCCTCCGAGCGGCCTGTACACAATAGAAGTGGAGTGAGGTTCCAACATTACTTCGACCCTCGTTTCCTGTCTCATGGCTTTCTCCCCAAGCAGTATAAGATTTTACAAGACAAATACTGTGGTCCCAGTGACACACATATCTCAATGGATTTAAACTGAATATTATGCAAACAAGTACTGGATGAGCTTTAACATTTATTCCTACCCTGAGGATAATAATAACTGGCACCAAATAGGCCCATTTCAACATGAAGGCCCGAGGTTCATAAAACATTGGTCTAGTAGGTAACCGGTGTCTTAAATAAATGCAGCGGTCAGCCACACATGCTGCCATCATGAGATTCGCTTCAACGAGCCGAATCACTCAATAATAAGTTCTCGGGGAATCAGATAGAGTGCAGAGGTGTCCATCGTTTTCCTCCCACCTATCACGGGATTCGAACCCGGAACATTCCATATCCATAATCAGAGTTAGGGTCCAATCACTAATTACACTCTGGCACAAAGCATATCTCCCAGTATGCCCACGGCATAGGAGATTTCATACGTCGAATAGACCACCTGGTTCCTTACCTAATGTTATGACCTTCGTCCTATAATTATTAAGAGAAATCTATCAATTACTCTGTAAGCTTTTACTCAAGCTGCAAATTCAATCCACTGGAAAGCTCTTCCATTTCCTGGCATAATTATATTCCCATTAATACAATATATATTCTGATATTAAATTCTTTTCTTAATCCCGTAGTGTAATCTTACTGTATAATCTTATTGCTTAGATCGATAAGTCTTGCAATTAGCGTAACTATTTCTTGCTTACAACATTTTTCCTGATGCATTCATTCATACCTTTTATTTATTCATCATTATTATTATTATTATTATTATTATTATTATTATTCTCACTGACATAAATTACCACAATCCGACACAACTAATCATCTTAAAATTCGAACAACCGTGTTCGTGACATTTCCATAACTGATTTGCCATTTTTAATTAATAGTGGTAACGATTAATCCACTCTCTGATGCAAAATAACATCTCAACTCTATTAAAATCAACACAATAATGATTAAACCTGGAGGGTCTATCTCCTAATCTGATTCTTACTGGCATCTATATAACTCTGAAATCACACTACATGCAGTGGCCTATATTTCTACTTAAACATAATTTGTGGGGTACTCACATATATCGGCTCATCATGGTGGCTCCAACCACTCATATCCTTCCGGGTCGCCTGCCATATGCAGATTTAGTGCGACATTTGCATCTTGAATACACACATTTTATGATACATATCTCCCATTAACCACACGACACTTTGCATTTCTATAAAGAAGCTATTGCTCCCAAAACACATGACACTTTATAACACTTATTAAACCATTAATTTAAAAAACATTTCACATACGATTTATACATAACACTCGTCACTTTTTACACTTTTCATTGGTTGAAATTCCCTAGCAAAGATATCAAAATTGCAGGTGTCGACGGCATCTTCCGTGCTCCTACCGACTCCTGATTGAAAGTCTGGTTCATCTGCCCCCGGAATTCACCAACAGTTTATCCATACTCCTACGGTATGCTTCCTGATTTGCATAAATCTGCTGACTTCCGTCCTGAGCGTTACTATTTGGTATTCTTAAGACATTGCCAAATGCTTCGTAAAGTATCTCCCAGCGCATTCCAGCGTAATTAGACATGTATGATCAGTCAATATTTTATACATTGCGCTTAACATTGTACATAACTTTACACAGATTATTATTTCAATAGTTCTGCAACTTATCTCACACGGTGAACACAAACCATTGTTCGTACTGCTGACTACACCTGCAGCACGACTGTCATTAATAAAAACTTTCTAAAAGTTCTACTGCACGGCTTCCCAAGTCGAAGTCCGGGCCTTCTTCCTTGCCTTCGGTAATACACATTTCACACAATAAAGTTCATTGATTACCGTACTTCTTATTAATTTCTGACTATACATTATTATCTTCTCACTTGGTGCATTACGATGTGCGGTAAATATAATGGTTCACTCAAATGTACAAGTCTTTGTTTGAGCGTCCTTCCATGAGCCGGAACGACATACGTTCCGCCTCAACAACTGCTTGACAACTGTGTTCTGACTGTGTAGCGACGACTGTGACAAACTGTAAACTGTAACTGTCCTCTGCCAAGGGTCGACTCCATTTATATTGGTTTCACACAAAAAGTAGAGCTAAAATTTCCCGCGCTATCTCGACTCCTCTCCCAGCATGATTCTGGTCTCGAAACCATGCTCATCGGGTTCCTTTTCCTTCACTGATCCCAGAACTATCTGCGTGCTGAAGGATCACTCGGCCAATTAATTAATATTAATTGTTTTCTCCATAGCGTGGGGACGCTGTTTCACTGGGAATCCCTAGCGACCTCGTCAAACCCAGCCGCGAACAACCATAGTCTTATGTCCTTCCGCACTCGATTAAAAATGCGTCAATTTCGCAGATTAAAGGCTCTAAAATTAGCCTCCTGGCTAAAGATTCACCTGTGTGCAACTCTCATGTCATTGCGTTACTCCAATCACGAGTAATCAATGATTTTCCTTGGGATCTCTCCCCACTCTTCTTCGTCCTATTCTCAGTCGGGGAAAAACTGGGTCATTATTCAAGCCCCCAACCTCTTCCAGACGACATAACTAGGTCAGCAAGATTGACGTGGCTCCAAGGGTCACCTCCCACAATTCTGGACCTATTAGTAAAACGTCAAACTCTGCACTTTCTGTGCTCCAAGTCCAGCATAACCTACACCAAGTAGTCTAATAATGTTGTATTCCGCTCAATTTCCCTGCATTATTTTAACAAATAATGTCATTATCAACTGAAATCACACCAGTGATTAAATATACACTTTACTCTTGGGGTTTTTACAACGAAACTCCCTCAACAGACCTCGGGTTCGTTCCCTGGTGGAACCTTTATACTGAGATCACAGTCTCTGAGATCCACGTTCGATATCAGTCAGCATGACCCCCTCGGGTTCATATTCCCCTTGCAAAACTTATAAAAGTCAATTGCAAGTGACTTTCTGTAAGTAACCAGCTGACTGTCTACCACTGTCTGTGTTTACATCTGGGGTCCTTCACCTCGTCTGGCTGCGAGTAGGTTTGTCCCGCTCCCCCTTCCACATTGCGCTCAGCTCTAAGCTGTTCATTCTCTAGACGGAGGGCTTCATTTATGGCCTCAACTTGCCTTGCTGCTTCGACCATTTCTTTGTAAAGTTCTCGCAGGCACTGGCATTCTTGCTGTTTGTCCCTTCCACTGGGCAAGCTGTCTGCTTCTCGTTCCGTCTCGCCGCGCGAACTCTCAGGTCTGACTGCCTGGCTGACTTCGCTATCCACGTTCAGTTGGGTGTGCGCTGTTAATACTTCTTCTTGTTCGTCGAATTCTTCTGGCGGATGGTAAATTTTTAAATTGGCTGCATTCATAACGAACTCGTTTCCAGTTTCTAAATGCTTTATCCTGTATGCATTGTTTTGTAGGTCTCTAATCACCTCGAACGGGCCGTGATATGCAAAAATGAACTTCTTTTACTTCCGTGCCTCTGGATCTGAACTGGCGGGTTTCCTGACTAAAACTTTCTCTCCGACGAGAAGCGGTCTGTGATACCCCTTCGCACGATTTCTTCGCTGACGTCTCTCCGCCTGTGCTTTGAGATATTCGAAGGTTCGTTGGATCCACAATTCTCGTCCTGGCTGTGCGTCTACTGGTAATGGAATGACACCATTCCACGGTCTCTCCGGTCTCTGATCCAAATGTAGTGTCACGGGAACCTGACCTGTCGCCTCATGTACGGTATTATTTATACAGTATTCAATTACTTCTAGGAACTCAATCCAACGCCAATTCTCTTCAGAGCAGTAGATCTTCATTTACTTCTGGATCTCTCTCATTACTCTTTCAACTGGACTTGCCTCAGGATGGCGAATGGTAGATAAAATCTGCCTAATTCCTAGGTTTTCCAGTTCTCGACGAAATTCTGCACTTGTGAAGCAACTTCCGTGGTCTGAGAGGATGTTATCCGGCTTCCCAAGAATCGGAATAACTCTCTCTTTCAGGCGTTTCAATACCTGCTTTGAACTTGTCTTCTGTATGGGGCATAATACCACCATTTTCGAAAATACATCCATGGCTACAAAAATGTGTCTATTGCCTCTACGTGCTCTAGGCAGTGGTCCAAAGTTGTCTATGCTCAATAGCTGCCTTGGCTTCTCCGGTAACAACGGGATAGGTCGTTGCCTCATTAAAAAGGGATTTGGCTTTACCCTTTGGCACAGATCACATGTCCTAATAGCATTTCTCACCGTTTCTCTCAACTTTGGCCAAGTAAATGCTTCTTTCAACAGAGCACAAATTTTGTCTATTCCGGGATGTCCAAATGCTCTGTGTGCTAGCCACACCAAAATCCTCTGCAAAGATGCAGGAATCACAATCCTTTGACGTGTATGATCTACATCATCCCACTTGTGTAGTATCTGATTATACCATACATAATCTGTTGCCAATGCCTCTGCCTCTCTGTATATTGCAGTTCCCCTTGCTAAGTGTCCCTCAAAGTAATCGATCATCATCTTCAACCACGGGTCTTCGCGTTGTAGGTTGGTAAGATTCCTCAAGTCATCCAACGTCTTCTGATCTCGATTCTCAATCTGGACAGCTAGCGCTTCCTCTTCTCTAGGGTAACGGCTTAGTATGTCCGGTATTACATTCTCTTTCCCTGGACAGTATTCTATTTCCACGTTGAATTCCTGAATATACAGGGACCATCTTGTCAATCTCTGGCTAGACAAGTCTGTCTTTAACAAAACTGTTAAAGCTTTATGGTCTGTTCTGAGGACTATTTGAAAGCCATACACGAGTTTATGCCAAGATTGCAACGCGTACAAAATTGCGAGCAACTCTATCTCTGTAATCGTGTAGTTTTTCTCATGGGCTTTCAGCCTCCTACTTATAAAGGCAATAAAAACTTTCTTCTCAGGCTGGTCAACATTTTCCTGGAATAGCATCGCTCCTACACCAACGAGTGATGCATCCGTCTGTATGATGAACTTCTGGGTATAATCCGGGTATCCCAGTTTCACATATTCCAAAAGCATTTGTTTTGACCTTACGAATGCTTCCTGACATTGCTCCGTCCAATTCCATCTGCCGCCTTTCTTCAATAGGTCCTGCAGGGGTGCTACTGTCGTAGTATAGTTTGGGCAGTGGTTCGAAAAGAATCCAATTACTCCCAAATACTGTCGGACGTGCTTAACTTTCGTGGGTCGAGGGAAATTTCGAATTACCTCCAATTTATCTGGATTAGGCTTCACTCCATTTGCGTCAATAACATGCCCTAGGAATTTAACTTCCCTCTGACAGAAGTGCGATTTCTTGATATTAACCTTAAAGTTAGCTTCTCGAAGGTCATCTAGCAACTTCTTCAGGTCTCTCATGTGCTCCTCCAGAGATTCTGACGTGAGTAGAATGTCGTCTACATATCTGATGGTAGTCTCTTTCACATCATCTGATAGATTGCGATCTAACGCTCTTATCAGTGCTGAACCAGCTGTTTTCAAACCAAAAGGTAGACTTAAAAATGTATATATGTATTGATCAAACATAAATCCTGTCAACAGACTAGTTTTCTTCTCTAATTCAAGATGGTGGAAACTGGATGTGATGTCCAAATTTGTGAATACGGTCTTCCCTTTGAACTTCCTGAGGATTTCTTTAATAGGTGGCACTTGGTCAAACTCCGGAATAACCTTCAAATTTAAATGTCTCAGGTCCAGACATACTCTGACAGTCCCGTCTGTCTTCGGTACGATTACCAATGGACTTACATAAGGCGTTGGTGTCTTCTCAATAACACCGGCCTCCAACATCTCCTGAATTGCCTCTTTCACCTTTGCATAATGCTTTTCGGCTATAGGGTAGGGTTTCTGCCTAAATGGTGTCCAATCACTGACTTGAAAAGCATAAGTGAAGTTCTTTATACGACCAGGTCTCGAATCAAAGACTTCCTTCTGTTCCAGTAATAACTGCTTTAAATTTTCCTTCTCTTTTAGCCCAATTTTCGCTTCTTCTAGTTTTTCCGAAATATATTCTTCCAGTTCGGGTTCCAGATCTTTTTCCAAGTCTGTGGCTAGTGTTTTCAGTTCTTCTTCTAACTGCTCCATAGCTAACACTTCTTCCTCCGCCACGTCTCTGTATGTATGCCATACTTGTTCACTTGACCCTGGTTTAATCTCATTGAGTGCGACCTCTAAGCCTTCGGCTTCCTCATTCACATGGAACATAACCCTGTCCTGTGCTAGGTCTATTATCACTCTGTATTCCCTTATATATTCTGCCCCAATAAGTAGGTTATAAGGCAGTTTGTTTACTAATAGAAAACTCTGTGAGAAAATAGAGCCTCCTATCTGTAAATCTAGGAATACCTGATATTTACATATCATCGTTCTGTCTGGAATTACCCCTTTTATTTTGACACTAGAGATCGGTATTTTCAAAACATTCTCTCTCTGGGCTATCTCATTATAATATAAAGCTTGTGTCATAAGGCACACTGTTGAACCCGTGTCTAACAGACTTCTTATTTTCAATCCTGCCACTCTTACTATTATAATAGGCAATTCTCTCTTAACCATGACCTGCGATCCTCCTGTATCCTCGATTAGCTCTTCTGGTTTGGCTATCCAATTGATGATGTTAACAGACTTCCATCCCTCAGTCTCGAACTCTTCTAATTTTGGCGTTTTTTTTTTCTTCAGCGCCCGTCCCCTTGGAGTTTCTTCTCTCCTGTTCGCTGCGCTGTAGCTCCAAACTCTTAGCTCCATCTCCATATCTGACTGGCGACGTCCTGTTCTGCATAACGTCTTGCCAGCGGACTTGTTGTTTCTGGGGCTCATCTCCCCTTTCCTCGAGGTATCGCAATGAAGCGTGATATCGTTCCTCTACCTCGTCATCGAAGTTACTTCTTCTTTCTTGGGGTCTCCAATTTCTATTGTTGCCTGCTTGGCCATTGTTACCTCCATTGTTTTGGTACGGTCTACCCCTGGTATTCTGCTTATTCCACGAATTTCGGCCTCTTCCTCCTCTACTAGCATTCCCTTTGTACTTCGGCTGCCATCTTCTGGGTTCCTGTTCCCATCGCCGTCCGTAGGAATCTAATGTTTCAGTGCTCGTAGCTTTGTTGTTCCTTGGAGCTTGATGTTGGTCAGTCTGCGTGTTGGTCACGTGTACCTGTTCCACAGTTCGAATCTGACGCATCGTATTGGCTGTTGTGAGGTCCAGTTGTCTAAGAACTGTCTCCATTTCTATAGCGGTTTTCGCATTAGCCGAGATTAGCAGTCTTTGGATCTCGTATGGAAGCTGCTTGGCGATAGCAATACATAATTCCAGCTCGCTCGGTTTTTGATCCAGTTCTTTGAAACGACACATCTGTGATATGAAGAATTCTGCATACTTCGTTTGGTTGTTGGTGCTGTATCTTTTTGAATACAAATCCAATCTCAAATTTTGCTGTGTGGCCGGATCCCAGTACCGTTTCAAAAATGCCTCTCGAAACTCCTCAACAGTATCGAAAGTATACCAGAAACTGCGAAACCATAATGCGCATTCTCCCTCTGTTAGTTTCTCAATGGCTCGTAGCCTGCGCTCTGGCGGTATCCGCGCGTCATTCAGATATTCAGACTCTTCCTTCAACCAATATTTTGGGGTCATATTACAGTGGCTACCTGAGAATTTCCTTGGTTTTTCTTCGCTTGCCCTGACTACGTTTATCACCTGGGTGTGCATAGCATTTTCATGTGGCGTTGATGCTGCAACTGGTGCACCTGGCGTCATATAAGGACTTTCGCCTGGGCCTGTAACATTCCTGATTATAGGTTGGGTTTCTAAGTCTGCCCACCTTGTTTTCCTCATATCTTCCATGCTGCCTTCACTTGACTTAGGATCTTTCATAAGGGATTCCTCCTGTGCGATTATCCTAGTCTCCATTTGATTGTGGCGCATCTCCGCTCTTTCAAGTCGAGTAATTACCTCCTTCTCGATTCTGGTAAGCCTATCTCGATTTTCCTCGGCCACTTGAAATATTTTCTTCTTGTCTTCTTTCAGGCTTTGTTTGATATGGGATATTTCATCCTCTTCGTCTTCCTTAATTTGAGCAAGGGTCTTGTCGCTTGCCTCTGTCTTCTGGCCTTCTCTTACTTCGAGTTCTTCTCTCAGCCCTTTAATTTCCTCTTGAATGTGTCCATTGACCTTTGACAATTCATTCCAGACCTTGATGATCTCACCTCTATTCTCCTCTTGCCTTTTGTTAACTACAACAATGTCACTTTGAACTTGGTCCAGTTCTTGATGAACTTTGCCCATCTGACCTTTAACGTTGCTTACCAGCTCTTTACTTTCATTAGCGATAGCCTTAATCTCGCTTATTTCCTGACATTGATCTAATATGTTCTGATCCTGTTTCTTGAGATCACCGTTAATTGCTCTAGCATAGCTTTTCAATTTCTGGTCCCATTTAGAGTCGTTCTCTTCTAACCTCTGATCTACCTTTCTCGTAAATTCTGAAAACTGTTTCGCTTGGCGTTCGAGATTCGCCTCATTTTGGATTTGAATATCCTTAATGTCATTAGACAGCGCATCTAACCTACTGTTGGTTTCATCCTGAGCATGCTTACACGCTTGTAAATTACTTTCGAGCTTGGCTTCTATAGCCTCGAAACGTTTATCTGTTTTAACCTGCATTTCTGATATAATGCTTACAACAGTTTCTGTTACTTCGGTCTTAATTACCTCTTTCATTTGACCTAACTTATCATTTAATTCAACCTGGTTAGCATTCATTGCAACTTGATTTGCATTAATTGCCAGCTGATTGGCATCTAGACGATTACTCAGTGCAACCTGATTTGCATTAATTGCCTCCTGATTGGCATCTAACCGATTATTCAATTCAACCTGGTTGTCATTCATTGCAACCTGATTTGCATTAATTGCCAGCTGATTGGCATCTAAACGAGTGTTTATTTCATTCTGGAAAGCCTTGGCTTCCAGCTTATTTTGCTCGTTAACAGCATCAAAATGTTGTTTCAACCCTGCAATAACCTGCAGGATCTCCTCTGTACCTGACATTTTTACAATAATATACTTTGATATGCAGGCAGGCTTCCTGGAAAAATGTGTGGATATGTTTTGAAGAGAAACACCAAACACTGTACACATATTGTAAAATCGTACAAAACCTGTCAATATTATGATAAATTGTGGATCTGGTATGTAGCGCTCGTACCCTTGGGTAATCCTCTTCTCAATAGAGAGATTCTGCGTTACATCAAAAGCCTACTGAACTCAAAAATCACTCAAACACAGTTTGAGGCAAAAAAAACAACAATTACTATGGTTTTCCCCATGAAATACCATAAAAATCTATGGGTTTTCCCTAAATCCCATAATCCCCACGTTGGGCGCCATGATAAATAGAATACGATATGGCAGGTGGTCCACGTTAAGACATCGCAGCAACTCTCCAAGGTCTCGGTTGTACTGTCGAATGCCCCTCTTGGGTCTCGCCATGATAAATGAAAAGTAATAGTCATGCTTTGCCCACACACGGGCGACATGATAAATAACATTATCAAAATTTATATTGTTCGTATCGGAGCTTAGCTAGGGTTAGGCGTGGTCATCCCCTACTTCATGTTAATTGTTACTTTAATAGAGTTGTGTGCTTTAGATATAGACTGACTTTAGCTGTACCTATAGCTCAATTCACTGTACAGGACATCAATTTCCATGTACCCATGTGAGTAATCTCGATGGAAAATATGCTTCCGCCTCCAGCTAGCGTCAGGACCCGGGCGTGTACCGTTCCCCCATTGAGCAGTTGCATATTTTGGATTTGAGGCTAAAAGGTATCAACTCTACAATGATAAGGCACAACTCTATTCTAAAACTTTAATTCGGTAATAAAATCATGGCTTCAAACAAACAAACAATCCCCACAACCATACAAACAAAATCAAACAAAATTTACTTCCACAATCCACTGATATGAACATCATATTATCATAATAAAATCATATCATAACACTAATCTTTACCCTTATATCAACTTTACAATGATACTCTAGTGCGCTGATTCACATACAACTTCAGAAACAAACTGTACATTGATTCTACTGTCATCCAATGTGACTTCTTTAATTTCACAAAATTTACTTATTCCTTCAACCTCGTCTTAATTTGACAATTATGTGTACCGTGTGTGTTTGATCTTTCTCTTCCCACCAAATGCTTTACATGCATTAGCCTATTCTGGTGTTGCACAGCAGTTTACGTGCAACTCCATAATTATGTAAGCTACCCCTACACTTCCTCTATTTATATAGTTCCACTGCATGCCGCTTGTGATTTCATCTTAAAACGTTAGTTATTGCTGTGTCGGATGGTACTATAAAACTACCTTGCGTGCGTAGTCTGTGGCGTCGAGTAACCAACTTCTGAAAAAGTTGTCAGTGACAGTACAAATGCAACGTCTAACCATTCGTTAGATAGCTAAAATCATGAACCATCAGGGTGATCTATAATTATCAATGTGTTCTTAAACCACATGGCTTCATTACTCAATATAACAATATTTCATTTCACACTACAACTAGGGTCTAAAATCTGCCCTTTTTTAAACCTTCTTTCACGGTTCGCTTGACCGTCCCCAGACCCTCCTCCGAGCGGCCTGTACACAATAGAAGTGGAGTGAGGTTCCAACATTACTTCGACCCTCGTTTCCTGTCTCATGGCTTTCTCCCCAAGCAGTATAAGATTTTACAAGACAAATACTGTGGTCCCAGTGACACACATATCTCAATGGATGTAAACTGAATATTATGCAAACAAGTACTGGATGAGCTTTAACATTTATTCCTACCCTGAGGATAATAATAACTGGCACCAAATAGGCCCATTTCAACATGAAGGCCCGAGGTTCATAAAACATTGGTCTAGTAGGTAACCGGTGTCTTAAATAAATGCAGCGGTCAGCCACACATGCTGCCAACATGAGATTCGCTTCAACGAGCCGAATCACTCAATAATAAGTTCTCGGGGAATCAGATAGAGTGCAGAGGTGTCCATCGTTTTCCTCCCACCTATCACGGGATTCGAACCCGGAACATTCCATATCCATAATCAGAGTTAGGGTCCAATCACTAATTACACTCTGGCACAAAGCATATCTCCCAGTATGCCCACGGCATAGGAGATTTCATACGTCGAATAGACCACCTGGTTCCTTACCTAATGTTATGACCTTCGTCCTATAATTATTAAGAGAAATCTATCAATTACTCTGTAAGCTTTTACTCAAGCTGCAAATTCAATCCACTGGAAAGCTCTTCCATTTCCTGGCATAATTATATTCCCATTAATACAATATATATTCTGATATTAAATTCTTTTCTTAATCCCGTAGTGTAATCTTACTGTATAATCTTATTGCTTAGATCGATAAGTCTTGCAATTAGCGTAACTATTTCTTGCTTACAACATTTTTCCTGATGCATTCATTCATACCTTTTATTTATTCATCATTATTATTATTATTATTATTATTATTATTATTATTATTCTCACTGACATAAATTACCACAATCCGACACAACTAATCATCTTAAAATTCGAACAACCGTGTTCGTGACATTTCCATAACTGATTTGCCATTTTTAATTAATAGTGGTAACGATTAATCCACTCTCTGATGCAAAATAACATCTCAACTCTATTAAAATCAACACAATAATGATTAAACCTGGAGGGTCTATCTCCTAATCTGATTCTTACTGGCATCTTTATAACTCTGAAATCACACTACATGCAGTGGCCTATATTTCTACTTAAACATAATTTGTGGGGTACTCACATATATCGGCTCATCATGGTGGCTCCAACCACTCATATCCTTCCGGGTCGCCTGCCATATGCAGATTTAGTGCGACATTTGCATCTTGAATACACACATTTTATGATACATATCTCCCATTAACCACACGACACTTTGCATTTCTATAAAGAAGCTATTGCTCCCAAAACACATGACACTTTATAACACTTATTAAACCATTAATTTAAAAGACATTTCACATACGATTTATACATAACACTCGTCACTTTTTACACTTTTCATTGGTTGAAATTCCCTAGCAAAGATATCAAAATTGCAGGTGTCGACGGCATCTTCCGTGCTCCTACCGACTCCTGATTGAAAGTCTGGTTCATCTGCCCCCGGAATTCACCAACAGTTTATCCATACTCCTACGGTAAGCTTCCTGATTTGCATAAATCTGCTGACTTCCGTCCTGAGCGTTACTATTTGGTATTCTTAAGACATTACCAAATGCTTCGTAAAGTATCTCCCAGCGCATTCCAGCGTAATTAGACATGTATGATCAGTCAATATTTTATACATTGCACTTAACATTGTACATAACTTTACACAGATTATTATTTCAATAGTTCTGCAACTTATCTCACACGGTGAACACAAACCATTGTTCGTACTGCTGACTACACCTGCAGCACGACTGTCATTAATAAAAACTTTCTAAAAGTTCTACTGCACGGCTTCCCAAGTCGAAGTCCGGGCCTCCTTCCTTGCCTTCGGTAATACACATTTCACACAATAAAGTTCATTGATTACCGTACTTCTTATTAATTTCTGACTATACATTATTATCTTCTCACTTGGTGCATTACGATGTGCGGTAAATACACACATCAAAAAAAGTTTTGCATCACCTCGGTTCCAAGAGTTCCGGAACCTTTAAATACAAAGGGAATAGAGATCAACACAAACAACATTTCAGCTCGTTTTATTGCTCATGAGACCCACACATTGCATGTTGTACCATCATACAGCTAGACTTTCAGCATTTGTGGTCCAGATTGCAGTACACACCACTACCTCTAATACCCAGTAGCACGTCCTCTTGCATTGATGCATGCCTGCATTCGTCGTGGCATACTATCCACAAGTTCATCAAGACACTGTTGGTCCAAATTGTCCCACTCCTCAACGACAATTCGGCGTAAATCTCTCAGAGTGGTTGGTGGGTCAAGACGTCCATAAACAGCCCTTTTCAACATATCCCAGGCATGTTCGATAGGGTTCATGTCTGGCGAACATGCTGGCCACTGTAGTCGAGCGATGTCGTTATCTTGAAGGAACGCATTCACAAGATGTGCACGATGAGGTCGAGAATTGTCGTCCATGAAGACAAATGCCTCTCCAATATTCTGCCGATATGGTTGCACTATGGGTCGGAGGATGTCATTCAGGTATCGTAAAGCCGTTTCGGAGCCTTCCATGACCACCAGTGGCGTACGTCGGCCCCACATAATGCCACCCCAAAACATCAGGGAACCACCACCTTGCTGCACTCGCTGGACAGTGTGTCTAAGACGTTCAGCCTGACCAGGGTGCCTCCAAACACGTCTCCGACGATTGTCTGGTTGAAGGCATATGCGACACTCATCGGTGAAGAGAACGTGATGCCAATTCCGTGGGGTCCATTCAGCATGTTGTTGGGCCCATCTGTACCGCGCTGCATGGTGTCGGGGTTGCAAAGCTGGACCTCGCCATGGACGTCGGGAGTGAAGTTGCGCATCATGCAGCCTATTGCGCACAGTTTGAGTTGAAACACGACGTCCTGTGGCTGAACGAAACGCATTATTCAACATGGTGGCATTGCTGTCAGGGTTCCTCCGAGCGGCAATCCGTAAGTAGCGGTCATCCACTACAGTAGTAGCCCTTGGGCGGCCTGAGCGAGGCCTGTCATCGACAGTTCCTGTATCTCTGTACCTCCTCCATGTCCGAACAACATCGCTTTGGTTCACTCTGAGACGCCTGGAAACTTCCCTTGTTGAGAGCCCTTCTTGACACAAAGTAACAATGCGGACGCGATCGAACTGCGGTATTGACCTTCTAGGCATGGTAGAACTACAGACAACATGAGCAGCGTACCTTCGTCCTGGTGGAATGACTGGAACTGATCGGCTGTCGTACCCCCTCCGTCTAATAGGCCCTGCTCATGCATGGTTGTTTACATCTTTGAGCAGTTTTAGTGACATCTATGAACAGTCAAAGAGACTGTATCTTGGATACAATATACACAGTCAACGTCTATATGCCGGAGATCTGGGAACCGAGGTGATGCAAAACTTTTTTTGATGTGTGTATAATGGTTCACTCAAATGTACAAGTCTTTGTTTGAGCGTCCTTCCATGAGCCGGACCGACATACGTTCCGCCTCAACAACTGCTTGACAACTGTGTTCTGACTGTGTAGCGACGACTGTGACAAACTGTAAACTGTAACTGTCCTCTGCCAAGGGTCGACTCCATTTATATTGGTTTCACACAAAAAGTAGAGCTAAAATTTCCCGCGCTATCTCGACTCCTCTCCCAGCATGATTCTGGTCTCGAAACCATGCTCATCGGGTTCCTTTTCCTTCACTGATCCCAGAACTATCTGCGTGCTGAAGGATCACTCGGCCAATTAATTAATATTAATTGTTTTCTCCATAGCGTGGGGACGCTGTTTCACTGGGAATCCCTAGCGACCTCGTCAAACCCAGCCGCGAACAACCATAGTCTTATGTCCTTCCGCACTCCATTAAATATGCGTCAATTTCGCAGATTAAAGGCTGTAAAATTAGCCTCCTGGCTAAAGATTCACCTGTGTGCAACTCTCATGTCATTGCGTTACTCCAATCACGAGTAATCAATGATTTTCCTTGGGATCTCTCCCCACTCTTCTTCGTCCTATTCTCAGTCGGGGAAAAACTGGGTCATTATTCAAGCCCCCAACCTCTTCCAGACGACATAACTAGGTCAGCAAGATTGGCGTGGCTCCAAGGGTCACCTCCCACAATTCTGGACCTATTAGTAAAACGTCAAACTCTGCACTTTCTGTGCTCCAAGTCCAGCATAGCCTACACCAAGTAGTCTAATAATGTTGTATTCCGCTCAATTTCCCTGCATTATTTTAACAAATAATATCATTATCAACTGAAATCACACCAGTGATTAAATATACACTTTACTCTAGGGGTTTTTACAATGAAACTCCCTCAACAGACCTCGGGTCTCTGAGATCCACGTTCGATATCAGTCAGCATGACCCCCTCGGGTTCAATACAAATGTGCCAAATTTGGCATTGTTTGCCTGCATGCATTGAGACTAAGTTTCAAAATTATGGAGAGCATTTATCAATAGTTGGTAGCCCTGACGACTCGAAAAGTATGCTGATTTGTAACAAAATTTGGTTGAGATTCATTTGTTAGTATGGAAGTTAAATGCAGTTAAACGTTGTTCGTATACGCTAGCATAGAATTATGTTGGTAGCACTAACTCCGTCGATTTACTCTAAATAAGTCTATAGCATCTTGAACTTACAGTTTGCTAAATTTTGAGAATGTTCCGTACTCTTATTCCTATTTATTGAATCTATAGGTCAAAAGAGATTATTATACACACTTGTCTGATAACCTGTATTTATGTAGGGCTAATGACCACAGTAGTGAGTACAGCTGTATTTGGGATAAGATAGGTAGGTGCCCCGGGAGCATATTTAGAAAGCCTTTCCCATTTCGACCCTAGGTCTCAGAGAGCCAGTCCACTCCGCCTGCGCTCGTGGAAATGTTTGTGTCCAAAGTGATCAGACCGTAATTAATATAGTTTATTCACTATTAAGGGGAGACGTGCACGAAATCCTTCTGAAATATGATTTTTTGTTGTTGTTGCTGAAATTGCAAGCTTATTATTTGGTTGAATTCAATGCCTAAGTCCATTAAAAAATTTAAATTCCTAACTTATGCGCGTCAGATGCCACACCCCCTTTTCAATTCATTGCTATTTTTCATCTTTGCTGAACACTTTACGTTATTTTAGTCATGCAGTTGGCGGTATCACACTTGGGAATATTGGAAAAGGCAGGGGTGCACACTTCCGATTGATCAAGCATGAAGATTACCGCGGAAAGTTTGTTTTGATTTCAGAGATACAGTGCGTGGTAGGGAGTTGTTATTTCTTCAAAAATTATAAGAGACGTTATTAATAACAATGGGCAGGTCTGCTAGAGTGTTCAAGAAAGTTAAAAGATCTGTTGTACTGAATACAAAGAAAAATATACCTGGCTTATCTAATGTAGTCCAATTGTTTACATACCTCAAGATGGCGGCTGTGCGAAATTTTGAAATTGAGTTGTTATTTCTTGTGTCCTAATCATACGATCGAAGTCAACGATTGAATATTGATCCTACGCAATAATCGTGATCTAATAGTATATAACTCTATGGCCTACTACATATATAAAAATCCAACATGGCGACAATCCGAAATATTTCGACGGTTTTCAATATCTACGAATCTATTAGGCCTACAGCAATCAAACTGATTTTTTAAATGTTGATAGTGGCAATTAACGTAAGTAGGATGTATGAAAATAGTCTATTTAGTTCTTCACGGAACTACTTTTTCGGCTGTGAATCACTCGCTTCTTCTTGGAGAACATTCTACAGAGCATCGACAAGAGGCGTATTGATTTTGCAAACAAGGCTGTGGATGACATCCATAAGGAGGCCAGGCAAAAGAAAGCACTTGAGAGGAAAGCAGCTGAAGAGGTGGATGATGAGCATTATGGATATGGTCAATTTTGATGTTGTTGAGTCGAGACAAGTAGCATGTCAACCTTGCTAAAATTCAATTGTCATTTCCTGGACTTCCTTTTTCCAAAACAAATGTACCTTTTCCACTTGAACTACTAAAGATAACAATTCAAAACTTGGTAGACAGGCAGGTTAAATATTGTTACACATTTTACTGGAAGGGAATTACAAAATATGCAATTTTATGGATTTCAGAGATTCATATGTCTGCATTTTTTGTGAATTTTTCATATTCAAAAGTTCTTTCATTTTCAAAAAGTCTCAATAGGCATGGAATTAAAAACGACTCCAGGGATTCCATTAACAAGGTTATAGAAACCACTAAAATAAATTACAAGTTCCAGGAGCTTACTGTTGCTGAGAAAAAGGTACATCTATGTGACCAAACTTCAAATTTCAAAAAAAAAAAAACAGAAACGTTCTACCCAAATTAACTGATTAATTTTAGTAGCAAATACCAATGCCCCTTTAATCAGTGTGCAAAGTTTCATGATTCTAACTCAAATAACGTCCAAGTTATAGAAAATTTAGAAAGTCAATGCATTTTCGTGCACGTCTCCCCTTAATATATTTAGGCCTAGTACGTATTTAATGGGTACTGTATTTTCATGTAAGGAAAGATGTTCGGTTTGAAGGACTGGCAGAGAAGATGATTCTTCTTCGTCGATTAGAAATGGAACAGCAACTTAAATTAATACCGGTAATAATAATAATGAAATGAAAATCCACAGCCTGCTTCCAGTCTCCGACCGGGTCAGGAATGGAATGAATGGAGCCCCTATCTAGCGGCGAGGATATGAACTGTGCCGGCTGCCGAGGCCTGACGCACTCCTCTGGGGCAATGATTAAATGAATGACAGATGAAATGAAATGATAGTGGAGAGTGTTGCTGGAATGAAATTTTGACAGGGAAAACCGGATTACCCGGAGAAAAACCTGACTGCCTCCGTTTTGTCCAGCACAGATCTCACATGGAGTGACCGGGATTTGAACCACGGACCCAGCGGTGAGAGGCCAGCGTGCTGCCGCCTAAGCCACGGAGGCTTCAATAATAATAATAATAATAATAATAATAATATCGTATGGCCTCGGTGCCGGGTGCAAGCTTTGTAATTTGACACCCAGAGGGTAGCTTGCATGTCGAATTTCGTTGTTCCTTGAAGCATTATGAAAGTCAAGGATGTTAGATATCTAAGCATCTTGAACACTATAGCGCTTTCTAGTAGAGAAATGAGGAACTTTGTGTTGGCGAAATCTCCCATTATGAACACGGCCTACTGAATTCAAATGGGTTCTTTGACATGCCAACATGTACGACATGCGTGTCGTATTTTTGCCGCCTTTCAAAAATCACTTACCATGGCCAGGAGCGAACTTGCAAGCTTGGGATTAGTAGACCGACACGCTAACCAATAACCACTCACCCACCGTGGCAAGCTATTAATACCGGTACCATGATATTTGTACCCTATTTCTTGTTTCTTGTTTGTGTTTTGAAGACATTACATAATTAGTTATTCTTGATTTAATGGGAGGAAGAGTAAGGTCATCTGCCCCTTGAAAATATATTATCACACACATATCGAGTAATAGGCCTATGTTTTTAAATTCATGCAGAGTTTGATGGTGGTGCAAGAGAGGATGTGAGGATCTTAATAAGAAAGTAACCGTGGAATAGGCTAAACGTCACTGTGCCATATGAACTTAGATCGACCTTGTGTGTAGTACTTCTCAATTCGTCGCCTCATTATGTTTATTAAATTACTAGCAACCTGCACCGGCTTCGCCCGGTATATTTAACGGTTTATCCAGCGTAAGCCTAAAAGGCGCACGGACAGCAGATCCCAGACGCAATTCAGAAAAGCCGAGGTGAACAGGGAAACTCCAAACACATACAGTATACCCTTCTCTGAAGTCTTAACTCGACACGACTCGACAGTTTGATGCTGGCCGAAGCTGGGGTGATAGGCTCGCTTGCTAGCTCGTAAACTCGGTCCGAAGCTAGTAATTTAAATTTCCACTGAATGAGATTGTTGGAAAAAATGAAAACGTAAAAACACATACATTGGGTGATGTATTAAAGGTATAGATATGTAGAACTTTTCATGCTGAACAATTCGAACACTGATATTATATTGATATTTTAACGGTTTACCCAGCGTAAGGTTAAAAGGCGCACGGACGGCAGTTTTTTCTTCGACTCGATTGACTGAAGTCGTTACTGCTCGGTTTCCTTCGGTCATAGATGAATGTTTTTCTACAGGAACCTTCCTCGTGAAATCCTTTACAGAATGGTGAAAACCGCATCAGAATCCATCCAGTGGTTCTCGAGATTATCCGTTACATCTAAGAATCGGGGACTTAGTTTTATACTAAGTAGAGATCTCAGCAGCAATATGCTGTCAGCACCCTGCTAGTACGTCCACTCGTCCACTATGCGCGAACCAATCACAGTTGATCAGAAAGGAAAGAGAAAATGTAGGCGGACTGGTCAACTCGGGTTCAACTCGGGAAGGGTTTCTAAATACGAGCACCGAGACTTGAAGTAAGTTATTACCCCGGTATTTACCTGGAGGAAGTGTGGTAACATCTTGTTAGCACCAAGATTCGAACCTCTGATCTCCGGACTTTCTGCAGCTCCCCATTGCGGTTGTCGTGGTGAATGGCTACGTCGCATGGTACAGTGTAACTTGGATAATTAGAACTTCAAGGGACAATTTAAACAATCGAATTATCCAAAAATTCGAATTAAACAAAAATGTTTCAAAAAATAATCAAATTTAAAGATTTAACAAAAAACTATATTAGCCTACTTTCGATTTTTGCAAAAAATGAAAGTAGACTTATGAGATCACTACAGTGCGAAAAAAGTGTGTCTGTCTGTGTGTGTGTATGTGTGTGATTCTGTGTGTGTGTGTGTGTGTGTGAGTGAGTGAGTGAGTGAGTGTACTGTGAATGTCTGTCCCCCCCCCTATCAATTCGAACACGGTGAGCGCAAATTGAACGAAATTTGGTACAAAGGTAGCACTAGCAAAGGACACCTCAGTGTCATGTTTTATATCGCCTCCATCTTGACGGAAACATAATGGCGGCCACACAAATGTTCAAAGCTTAAATCAAATTACGACTAACCTAATCATACGATCTCTACCAAATTTTGCAACAACATACCTTTATCGGGGCAGCATGCTTTGACCAAACTAATAGGTCATCAGCCTAATAGTTTGCGGATGGCGGCCATCTTTGTGTGAAAATCGATTGCCCCTATTAATTCGAACACGGTGAAACCGAATGGAACGAAATTTGGTACAGAGGTAGTACTAGCATAGGGCACCCCAGTGTCATGTTTTATATCGCCGCCATCTTGACGGAAACGTAATGGCGGCCACACAAATGTTCAAAGCTTAAATCAAATTACGACTAACCTAATCATCCGATCTCTACCAAATTTTGCAACAACATACCTTTATGAAGGGAGCATCCTTTGACAAATCTAATAGGTCATTAGCCTAATAGTTTGCGGATGGCGGCCATCTTTGTGTCAAAATCGATTACCCCTATTAATTCGAACACGGTGAAACCGAATGGAATGAAATTTGGTACAGAGGTAGCACTAGCAAAGGGTACCTCAGTGTCATGTTTCATATCGCCGCCATCTTGACGGAAACGGATTGACGGCCACCCAAATGTTAAAAGCTTAAATCAAATTTCGACCATCCTAATAATTTGATTTCTACCGGTTTTTGCAACAACATGCCTTTTTGTGGAAAGCATCTTATGACTGACTACAAGGTCATCAGCCCAATAGTTTGCAAATAGCGGCCATGTATGTGTGCAAATCCATTCCCCAGATCAATTCAAACACGGTGAAACCGAATTGAATGTTTTTTTTTTTTTTACAGAGGTAGCACTAGCAAAGGGCACCTCATATTCATGTTTAATATCCCTATAGCACGTTGTATTTCAACAAGCTACTACAACCAACATTCAATTATACTCCTTGAAAAGGACAAAGAGTTATAACAATACCCATGCATTTAGGAGAAAGTAGGCTATATGTCCTTTACTGAACATCTTGTTTTTAGATACTATTAGTAGGTCATATGTACAACAGTACTGGACACGGTAAATAATATTTACTGTTTGCCAAAAAAGTCCGGGGTACCGGTAGTAGATTGCTGTCTTGATTTAATTCTCTCACGAGTAATAATATGAATCTACGCCATTGATGACTGAAAAAACAGAATCACGTAGGTTGTGTTGATTTTCAAAAAAATATTCTGTATTGTAATATGTAATTGGATGCTCCTGCCACACTCGGAATCGGTCGTTCCTTGTCCTGTTTAGAAAATATACGAGTTACGAAATACAATACTGCGTTTTGCTGTTGACGTAAAGAGTTCGATTAACCAAAAAATATTCGAATTTTCCACGATCTTTTAACATTGTTTATGTTCGACCCCCACTATTATGTGTCAGGAAACTGTATCATAATGATGGTCATTATAACACTCTTTTTCATTATGATACAGTTTCTCCAGCCAATCAGAGCTCGTTCATTGACCAATTAGGTAACGATACCTTCACGCGTGCGCTCAAAATCCAACATGTCTATATAAATTACCGAAAGTGCACCGTCCATAATGTTCTCGTAAATAAACTGGTGAATATGAGACACTGTACCTTAATATCCTTAAATCCAATTTCTACACAGCGGGTTGTTTTCAAACGATTTTTACTGAATACTGATGCTCAATCTGCAGATACGGCATTGAAGCTCACAGAGCGCATGCGTCGGTCGGTCAGTGAGCTTGGACATCAGAGATATCCTACCCTGCGCAGCACCCGATCACAAAATTCTAGTGACAATCTCAACATATATTTATGAATATTTATGTTAAAACATATAATAAAGTTGTAATTATCGTCGAACATAAACAGTCGTATGCAACTCGCCTATAATGGTAATTAAGACACTCGTATGGAAATTATAAAACTCGCATACGCTCGTTTTATAAACATACTCGTGTCTTAATTATAGCCAATATAGGCTCGTTGCATAATGTACTATTATGTTCGACCCTCAGAAAACGGTGTCATAATGATGGTCATTATAACACTTATTTTCATTATGATACAGTTTCTCCAGCCAATCAGAGCTCGTTCATTGACCAATTAGGTAACGATACCTTCGCGCATGCGCTCAAAATCCAACATGTCGGACATAAACACAACATCGAACTATAATAAATTACCGACATGGAATACGCACCGTCCATATGTTCGCGTAAATAAACTGGCGAATATGAAACAAGAAATAGCACTGTACCTTAAAATCACCAACACTAATTTCTACACAGCGCATTCAAACGACTCCGGTGACAATATTACTGGGGGACGGCAGATGTAAACATATGGTTTGCATATGGCATTGCAAGCACACAGAGCGCATGCGTCGGTCGTTCAAAGATCTTGAAAGACAGAGAGATGTCTCGCGCTCGCTCTCCGATAACAAAATTCTTGTGACTGACTCTCAACAGATATTTATGAATATTTATGTTAAAACATATAATAAAATTATAATTATCGTCGAACATAAACAGTCGTATGCAACTCGCCTATAATGGTAATTAAGACACTCGTATGGAAATTATAAAACTCGCATACGCTCGTTTGATTAAAAATACTCGTGTCTTATAGCCATTATAGGCTCGTTGCATAATGTACTATTACATACAAAATGTTATGGACCAAGCAAAATATTCGAATTAAAGACGATTTCGAATTATAGAAGTTCGAATTACCCAAGTTCCACTGTAGTTCAGTCTATGCTGTCCTATGTGTAGCGGATGTTTCCCGGTTACGCTACCTGTTGTGGTAGCTCTCGCCCATGACCTAGACTGGGCACGTGACGTTCTGCCCAGTGCGGCGAGTAATAGGGCCTGCTTACATAACAGACACTGGGCAATGCTGCCTGCCTGCCTGCCTTTCTTTGTATTTTCGTCTCGAAGCATCACAACGCCCCCCCTAGGACCCACAAGGTCGCGGTTACTTGCTGATAAAAAGCGGGAACTTTCAACTGGACCCCAATATGTTTCTTGTTTGATATCAACTCGGTCCCAGACACAGCCAGCATGTCGGACTACTATCGGATTTTTTTAATATGGATACTCAAATTTAGGCCTTAATTACAAACAAACCAACAGACCTATTGAAAAATGAATTATACCAGCATTTTCCTCGTTTAATTTTGCGTTAGACTATATAAGCCAATTATTCTCAAGTTTTATTATTTTTATTTGTGGTTGCATGGAAAATTGTCCGGGTTTATGACGTCTTTTCTAGGAACCGCACACTTAAAACTATATACATTGAGAACTACGTAGCTAAGGGTAATGAAATGTTTATATGTTATAGGCACAAGTATTGGTAGTATATATCTCAAGTTTGAATGTTTTTCAACCACCCAATCAAAAGTTCTTATACTTTTACTGAAGTAACGATTTCTCAGCCCAGGATAAACGTACAGCAGGAACCTTGGCCTCATTTTGAAGCTCTCATTCGTGATTATCGGAAACTACGACCACTGTAATCGTACAGTGTGATGACGAATTTATGAAGAGTAATATTAATGGGAGGTTTTGTGCGTTCTGGCTTGTGCGATTAAAGGCGGACGGGCTTGTGAAATTGGGTGCAGCGGGTAGTTGAAAGAAATTCAAACTTGAGATTTACACTACCAATACTTGTGGCTATCTATATATATAACAAGTAGTTCCGTGAAGAACTATACAGCCTATTTTCATATATCCTACTTATGTTAACTGCCACAATCAACATACAAAATTTCAGTTTAATTGCTGTAACAGATTCGTAGATATTGAGAACCGTCTAAATATTTCAGATGGTCACCAGGTTGGATTTTTATTTTTGTACTATTACATTAAGATTATTGTGTACGTGTGGTATTCAAACTTCAATCGCATGGTTAGACAACAAGAAGTAAAAACGAGATTTTAAGATTACGCACAGCAGCCATCTTGTGATAATGCAAACCATTGAAATAAATTAGATGCCAGTGGATCAACATTTGTATAAGCATTTAACGTGCAACGTTTCACGGCACTCGGATAGTTAATTCGCGAGATACGTCCATTTAAATATTTATACTTCGCGTCGCCGCCATGTTGGATTTGTGCTCACCAGGTTCCTGAAAGTCCTATAGGTGAACATATGTTCATAGTCTCTATGAACATAAAAAAAAATCAGTTTGGTTGCTGTAAAAGATTCATAGATATTGAGAACCGTCTAAATATTTCGGGAGCTCACCATTTAGGAGTGTTCCGTGGCTTAGGCGGCAGCACGCTGGCCTCTCACCGCATGGTCCGTGGTTCAAATCCCGGTCACTCCATGTGAGATCTGTGCTGGACAAAACGGAGGCAGACAGGTTTTTCTCCGGGTACTCCGGTTTTCCCTGTCAAAATTTCATTCCAGCAACACTCTCCACTATCATTTCATTTCATCTGTCAACCATTTAATCATTGCCCCAGAGGAGTGCGTCAGGCTTCGGCAGCCGGCACAGTTCATATCCTCGCCGCTGGATGGGGGCTTCATTCATTCCATTCCTGACCCGGTCGGAGACTGGAAGCAGGCTGTGGATTTTCATTTTCATGTGTATAGGCCATAGAGTTATGTACCATTCAAGGACAATTATTGCCTAGGTTCATTATTCAAACTTTCACTTCGATCGCAGGATTACGACACAAGAAATTAAAACTTAATTTTAAAATTTCGCACAGCCGCCATCTTGAGGTTATGAAAGCAATTGAATTAAATTAGATGGCAGTGTATTACAATCTGCAATATCAATTACTGTACCACATTTCACTGCGCTCAGAGAGTTAAATCACGAGAAAAGTCTATAAAAATATTTTAAATTCGCTTGGTCGCCATGTTCGTTTCGTACTTTACAGGTTTATGAAATATACATAGGTATACCTGTATCAGTACCCTTTATCACCGTACAAAATTGCAGGGTGATATCTGTAATAGTTTCGGAGATATAGAATGTCAGTGAAATATTTCGCACAGCCGCCATTTTGAGGTTATGTAAACAATTGAACTAAATTAGACTCCAGTGCATTACAATGTGTATAAACATTTGCTGTACCAAGTTTCATTACATTTAGATAGTTAAATCGCGAGAAAAGTCTATTTAAATGTCTCAACTTCGCTTGGCCGCCATGTTGGTTTTGTAGTCACCAGGTTTTTGAAAGTCTCATAGGTGAACTTCTAGTAGTGCCCTTTATCACCGTACACAATTTCAGGGCGATATCGGTAATAGTTTCGGAGATATTGAATGCTAGTGAAGTATTTCGCACAGCAGCCATGTTGGATTGGAGAGGCGTAACAAAATTTGAAGGGCACGGTCGAGGTCGCCGGGAATAGTGCTATGAACTTCCCGAGTTTCATTGAAATCGCTCCAGCCGTTTCGATTTTATTAGGAGGGGACACACACACGCACGCACACACACACGGACAAAAGGTGATCTCATAAGCCTATTTTTTCAAAATTGAAAATAGGCTAAAAATCAATGTAACGTGATAGTTTGTCTGTGGGTGGGTATGTATGTCTCCTATGCGTTCATATACCATTCGTCCGATTGCGATGAAACTTGGGTGAGATGTTGAGTACACTCCAAGGAAGGATTCTGACTTAGTAAATCCATTTTACAATAGGTGGCGCACGCGTAGATTCAACAAATGAGCGACGATGCGCGAAGCATTTCAACAAAGTCCCGTATGTGTTCATATACCATTCGTCCGATAGCGATGAAACTTGGGTGAGATGTTGTGTACACTTACGTGAAGGTTTCAAAATTAGTGAATACATTTCACAGTAGATAGTGCACAAGTAGATTCAACAAATGAGCGACGACACGCAATGCTTTTCAACAAAGTCCCGTATGCATTCATATACCATTCGTCCGATAGCTATGAAACTTGCGTAAAATGTTGTGTACACTGCAGGGAAATTTTCTGGCTTAGTACATCCACTTTACAATAGGCAGCGCACGAGTAGATTCAACAAATGAGCTACGACGCGCGAAGCATTTCAACAAAGTCACGTTTGCGTTCATATACCATTCGTCCAATAGCGATGAAACTAGGCTGAGATTTTGTGTGCACTCCAGGGAAGGTTTCTAGCTTAGTAAATCCCTTTCAAAATAGGTAGAGCACGAGTAGAATCAACAAATGAGCAACGGTGCGCGAAGCGTTTCAACAAAGTCCCATATAATTTCATATACCATTCATCCGATAGCGATGAAACGTGGGTGAGATGTTGTGTACACTCCAGGGAAGGTTTCTGGCTTAGTACATACATTTTACAATAGGTATCGCACCAGTAGATTCAACAAATGAGCGATGACACGCGAAGCGTTTCAACAAAGTCCCGTATAAAGTCATATACCAGTCGTCTGATAGTGATAAATGTTTGGTGAATTGTTGTGTACACTCCAGGAAAGGTTTCTGGCTAAGTAAATCCATTTTACAATACGAAGCGCACGTTTATATTCAACAAATGAGTGACTACGCGCGAAGCGTTTCGACAACGTCCCGTATACGTTCACATACCATTCATCCAATTGCGATGAAACTTGGGTGAGATGTTGTGTACACTCCAGGGAAGGTTTCTGGCTGAGTACATCCATATTACAATATGTAGCGCAAGAGTAGAATCAACAAATGAGCGACGACACGCGAAGCTTTTCAACCAAGTCCCGTATGCATTCATGTACCATTCGTCCGTAGCTATGAAACTTGGGTGAGATGTTGTGTACACGTCATGGAAAATTTCTGGCTTAGTAAATCCACTATACAATATGCAGCGCACAAGTTGATTCAACAAATGAGGGCCGACGCGCGAAGCGTTTCAACAAAGTCCCGTATAAGGTCATATACCATTCTGCCGTTAGCGGTGAAACTTGGGTGAAATATGGTGGACACTCCAAGGAAGGTTTCTGGCTTAGTAAATACATTTCACAGTAGGTAGCACACCAGTAGATTCGACAAATGAACGACGACATGCGGAGCGTTTCAATACAGTCCCCTATATCTTCATATCCCATTAGTCCGATAGCGATGAAACTTGGGTGAGATGTTGTGGACACTTACGTGACGGTTTCTAACTTAGTAAATACATTTTACAGTAGGTAGCGCACGAGTAGATTCAACAAATGAGTGACGGAGCGTGAATCGTTTAAACAAAATCAGGTATGCGTTCATATACTATTCATCCGATTGCGATGAAACATTGATCAGTTATTGTGTACCCGCCAGGGAAGGGGACTTAGTAAATCCATTTCACAATAAGTAGCGCAAGAGTAGATGCAACAAATGGGTGACGACGCGCGAAGCGTTTCAACAAAATCCCCTATTGCGTTCATATAACATTCTTCGATTGCGATGAAACCTTGATGAGTTATTGTGTACACGCCAGGGAAGGGCTTCGACTTAGTAATACATTTCTCAATAGGTAGCGCACGAGTAGATTCAACAAATGAATGACAGCGCACGAATCGTTTAAACAAAACCCCGTATACGTGCATATACCATTCATCCGATTGCTATGAATCATTGATGAGTTATTGTGTACACGCCAGGGAAGGGTTTCGACTTAGTAAATCCATTTCACAATAGGTAGCGCACGAGTATATGCAACAAATGGGTGACGACGCGCGAAGCGTTTTAACAAAATCCCCTATGCGTTCAAATAACCTCCTTCGATTGTGATGAAACCTTGATGAGTTATTGTGTACACGCCAGGGTAGGGTTTCGACTTAATAAATCCATTTCTCAATAGGTAGCGTACGAGTAGATTCAACAAATGAGTGACAGCGCACGAATCGTTCAAACAAAATCCCGTATACGTTCATATGCCATTCATCCGATTGCGATGAAACTTTTGAAAGTTGTTGTGCACGCTCCCACGAATGGTTCTAAATTAGAAAATCCATTTTACGATAGCTTAGAGGCAGTTAACGGAAATTGAAAAACATGTTGTGTATCCAAAAGCACTTCAAGAAACAGAATTTCAACGCCAACACTTGCTTTGATTGGCATTGCAACGCATGCCGGGTACAGCTTGTAACATATAAAAATTTCATTACCCTCCAAGTAGTTTTCCATGTATATAGTTTTAAGTGAGCGGTCCATAGAAAAGGCGTCAAGAAACCTGACAATTTGTCATACAACCACAAATAAGAAAATAATTATTAATTTGGAGAATAATTGGTTTATAGTAGATAGTAGTAGTAGTAGTAGTAGTAGACCCTAGTCATGGGTCGTAGGTGGGAGGAATAATGCCGTGGGAAGAATAGGAATCTCTGTTTCGCGGGCTTATAGGCCGTGTTCTAAGGACACGGCCTATAAGCCCGCGAAACAGAAATTCCTATTTCAACGCCGGTCGTGAAAGTCTGAATGTTTACCGTGGGAAGAAATTTATGTTGGAAGTATTCCCGGTCGGATATTAGGGAATATTTAATTGTGTCAGTATTTCCTTTACTTTACCTCAGTTAGGGCTGGAAAGTTAACTTCCATTCATTTCAAAACCATTCTAAAAAATGATAATAATAATAATGTTATTGGTTTTACGTCCCTTTAACTACTCCGGCTGTCAGAGACGCCGGGGGCCGGAATTTTACCCCGAAGGGGATCCTTAACGTTCCAGTAAACCTACTGACACGACTCCCTCGCATTTGCGCACATTCAAATGCCAGCTGACTGCGACAGGATTCGATCGTGCAACATTGGGCACAGCAAGCGAAAACGTCACCGCTGAGCCACGCAGCCAGCCAACTATTCTGGAAAGAGAGAGAGATGAATTTGAATTTAAATTTATTGTTGTTCTTATACAGGACACTGAGGCTGCAAAGCCTTATTATGTAGCTCTCTTCATTCAGAGGGCAGTTAAATAAAGAAACATAGTAAAAACTTAATAAAATGCGTACATAACAATGAAAAAAAAAATAGGTCAGAGGTCCGAGCAAAGAAAATGACTAAAATTAAACATAACAATTCTGTGGTGAGACCTGAAGCACTCTTTGGAGCTGAAACATTATTACAGTGTTATTTCAAACTTAAAAGCCTTAAACTAAAATAAAACATTCCCTCGTATGTAGGCAACCACAGTTTGAAATTTGACTCCCCCAAGTTTACGAGGGGTTTTCCGCCCCTGTATCCCGGCATATCCCGGCTTTTACGAGGAGTAGAATTAGGCAACCACAGATAACCCCTTCTAAGATGGCTGATATGGGAATCGAAGCCAACTCTTCTCAGTTCTGCCTCCCGAAGCTGAGTGTGCCCCGCTTAATCCTCATTCCTTTGAAGAGCCGACAATAATGATTTTGTGTGTTGTGTATCATAGTATCCTACCTCAATTTTAAACCGGGGCTCCTAAATAACAGTTCGAAAATGCACCTTTTCGGATCGTCGTGGTAAAGGGACAAAGCTAAAAGTGCCTTGACTCCGGCTCAGTTGGCCCCTCGACGGGAAACGGGGGAAGAGGAACAGACTGTTTGTATGGTAGAATAAACAAATGACGACTAAGCAAGGCAAGATGCCTTTACTGATTTGTCACCTAACGTAGCAATAAATCATTTATACGAGGCACGTCCAGAAAGTAAGTTCCGTTTGGTAATAAAATTAAATTGTGTACAGATACAGAAAAATCATTTATTGCACAACATTCTACACCTCTTAAACTACTTTTCCACATCACTGCCGAACTTTTGCAGGCATTTGTCATAGCGTGGCACAAGTTTTTGGATACCTTCTTCATAGAAGTTTGCCGCCTGTGTCCTCAACCAGTTGGAAACATCTTCTTTCAGCTCGTCGTCATTGTTAAAGTGTTGACCGCCAAGGAAAGACTTGAGATGTGTGAACAGATGAAAATCTCTAGGAGCGAGGTCAGGAATGTACGGAGGGTCGTCAAACACGTCCCAGCCAAATCCCTGTAGGAGGTTTTTCGGCACATTTGCAGTGTGTGGTCGTGCGTTGTCGTGAAGAAAAACAACACCTTTTGACAGCAACCCTCGGCGCTTATTCTGTATTGCGCGGTGCAATTTCCTTAGTGCCTCGCAGTAAGCATCTGCGTTAATTGTTTGACCACGCGGTAAGAAATCAATGAGTAAGATGCCTTTCCAGTCCCAGAACACTGTGCACATAATTTTCCGAGGTGTCAAGATTTGTTTCGGCTTAACCTTTGCTGGGGATGAAGTGTGCCTCCATTCCATTGATTGCCGCTTACTTTCAGGGGTGTCGTAAGAAACCCAAGTTTCATCTCCTGTGACTATCTGTGTCAGAAATTCTTCGCCGCCTTCATTGTAACGGGTCAAAAACTGAAGTGCACTACCCATCCGATTTGTTTTGTGTTGCTCCGTAAGAATTTTTGGTACCCAACGTCGGCAAAGTTTACGAAAGTTCAGTTTTTCGGTAACAGTTTCATGAATTAGTGATCGTGAGATTTGGGGAAATTCCATAGCGAGAGCACTAATTGTAAACCTGCGGTTTTCCCGGATCTTGTCATCAATCGCGTGAACCAGTTCTTCTGTAACCAAAGATGGACGCCCACTTCGTTCTTCATCGTGCACTTCACTACGTCCTTCATTGAACTGTCGGACCCATCTTCTCACCATTGAATCACTCATCGCATTTTGTCCATACACTTCTCAAATTCGCCGATAAATTTCAATTGGTTTCACTTTCCTAGCATTCAGAAAACGAATCACAGATCTGATTTCACAAGCGGCGGGATTTTCAATCAACACCGACATTGTACGAGTAAACATGCACAACAACGCGTACGTGGCTGACAGCGCTCTCCAAATGGCGCACGTTTCTTCTCCTTGATACAGAGCGTCTACCGCGCATATGCGGAACTGCCCTGCAGCGGAACGTACAACTAGTTGAAGACACAGGCGGCACACGTATATGAAGAAGGTATAAAAAAAACTCGTGCCACGCTACGACAAATGCCTGCAATATTTCGGCAGTTATGTGGAAAAGTAGTTTAAGTGTTGTAGAATTTTGTGCAATAAATAATTTTTCTGTATCGGTACACAATTTAATGTTATTACCAAACGGAACTTACTTTCTGGTCGTACTTCGTAGAATAATTTCGGGTTATTTTACTTTTATTTTTTAAGGGTAGGCCTACTTAAAATTTTGACTTGCACCTAAAACTTGCGGGGGACAATGACCCCCTCCCCTCATGCCTCCGCGTGTTTTAAGCCCCTGCCGGAACAATACCTAATACAGGGTGACACATAGGATGTTTTTGAAATGAACAATAAAATAAGTTTCCCTCGCAAATCAACCGAGTACTGTTCATTTCAAAAACATCCGGTTCCTATATGTCACCCTGTATAAGGCCACAGCAGCCTCCTTCACAATCCTAATCTCCGTTACATAATATACACTTTCTACAACAGACAACAAAATAACACAGGTTATCTACAAAGACTATACACACAAGTATACGGAGCTAAATGGCCACGTCGGATATTTAGAGCGTTAAAAATCCCTCAGTATGCCTTCCTTCAGAGGGGAAGTAAAGCTGGCGGTCCCATGTCATAGATTTATGGCATGAAAGAGAACCTTCCACTAACTACACTTGTGGAAGCTAAAATTTGTAGGTTAGTTTTATAACGCTATATTAGTTCTAACGTTCGCCACCAGGTGCGGACTGCGATGGCATTTAGTAGCCACGTCCGCAGCTAGGTGTCGTGGACAGTAGCATTTGGTAGTAAAAGTAGGAACTACTTGAAATTGAAGCCTGCAGTCCTTACTTGAACTAAAACAGATAACACACACTAATACAGCCATCACAATTTAACATCGACTATCAGACAGATTCTACACACAGCCAAAGTACACGGGGCAACATGACCGCGTTGTCGCAGCCCCTAAATTAGGGAACCAACCAACCAACCAACCAACCTAAATGGCCACGATGTTGCCTACGTAAATCAACAACGATTATACAACCAAAATTAATTAAACCACAGCTATAGGTCACCCTATTGATTTCCAGTTGGCAGTGCTAAATGGGACGTAGATCACATAAAGGACTCTTAACGGATGATAACGAATTAAGTTAACTGCGGCCATACGATAATATTATTATTAACTGGCCACAGTGGTCGAGAGTGCTAACGCACTACCTCGTGTCTCACTGGAATCGGGAGAGAGTGGATTCGAATCCCACCTCAGCCGGCTAGAAATGGCTTTAGTGCTTTTCCATTTTCACCACCAGGCAAATGCTGGGGTGGTTCTTTTCAACAGGTCCACGGCCGACTTCCTTCCAAAACCCTTCTCTAACCCTTCCTTAATTGCGTCGTGAGACATAACTGAGAAGAGGCGGGTTCGATTCAAACCACAGCAATCCTGGAAGTAGTTTTCCGTGGTTTCCCACTTCTACTCCAGGCAAATTCCGGGATGGTTCCTAAATTAAGACCACGGTCGCCTTATTCCCCATTCTCATCTGAATAACAAACTACACACACTAATACAGCCATCACAATAGCACTGGTTTTCAGACCAATTTCACAAACACCCAAGTACACGGTGTTCCATGACCATGATGTAGCGAAGCCCCTAAATGTTTCAACAACAACAACCACTTCCTCAATTAGACCAAAGTTAGCGGACGCTTGGGTGATAGGCCTGTCACCATCCTCAGTTGTATCTGTTGATAAAGTGTGTCCATCTCCTTGACCCCGTCCTTGCGACGGTAGAGGAACGATCCCACACAGAGTCCGTAGATGAAGCCGAGCTGGGAGGATAAGTTTTTTTTAAATCGACGTTATCACTGAAATCGTTACTGATTGGCTTCCTGTGATCATAAATTATTTTCTGCAGAAACCTTCCTCGAGATATCCTTTACAGAATACTGAAAACCGCATCAAAATCCATCCAGTGGTTCTCGAGATTACCCGTAACATCCAAGAATCGGGGACTTAGTTTTTTTACTAAGTAGAGATTCATTTGCGTGAATATTCAGCTGCTCCTGTACTCTGTGTTGCGACGAATTATGCCAGGTGCGTTGCTATTCCGATGTTACGTAATTTTATTAGCATCGCTGCTGGCAGGTAATATCAGTGACGTCGCATATCTCCTTTATGTTCCATTGTTATCGCAAGACTGCTTCTACCTGCCAGTTGATATCAGGCAGCTTTCAATGCTACATCACTGGCTTAATCTAACCACTGTGCTGATAATGTTAATTGAAAATAAACTACGTCAGTATGGAATTAGAGTTACAGCCAGGGTTGCTTAAGTTGCTGTTTAAAAGCAACTAAGTTATTGATGGTATATTGGCCAATATACCTTCTTTTTGGGAGCCTTCATAGGGAAATGAAATACGGCTTGAGCTTTTAGCTCTCGCAGTAAAGAAGCACATCTGTGCTTCATAAGAAGGGAGGTAGCGCGCAGTTTGCTACTCCTGTGGGGATCCAGGCACGGACACCGAGAGCCCGCTGATGAGCCAGCTTGGTATTTCTAGGCGAACCCCGCACAAGACACGACATAAACCTATAAATATTGCTGATTTTTAACTAAGTTATAGTGACCGTTTTGTATTAAATCCGTTATCCTCCAAGCTCAGCTTCATCCACGGACTCGGCGAGGGATTATTCCTCTAGCGACGCAAGGACGATGTCTAGGAGCTGGACACACTTTTCCGCAGATACAACTGGGGATGGTGACAGGCCACTAACTTGGGTCTAATTAAGGAAGGGTCGGGGAATGAACTTGGAAAGAAGTCGACCTTGGACCTGTTGAAAGGTGCCGTCCACATATTACGCTCCTATGTATAATAATAATAATAATAATAATAATAATAATAATAATAATGAACACAAAAATTCGTCACTACAACACTGTCATCAAACCAGTACCGCTATATGCATCTGAATGCCTTATCCTATCCGAGAAATGTTTGCTCGCGAAGTTAGAGAGAAAAGAAAGAAAGATCCTACACATCATACTTGGCCCAGACTACAAAAATGGCATCTACATCAGAAAATCCAGGCAAGAAATTTACTCGAGGATAGAGAAGATCACAGACACAATGCGAAAACGCAGAGTTTGCTTCTACGGTCATATGCGACGGATGATCGATTCCCGATGGACGAAACGTATCTTCAGTATATTCGACTCAAAACCAAAAACGACAATGCCATGGTATGTTAACGTCCAGAAAGATCTGAAAGAAATGGGGATACGAGCAGAAGATGCACAGGACCGAAATATTTATAGAGCAGCCATCAAGTCGTTTGGGACTTTCCGGGACGAAAAACGGACAACTGGTGCGAAATGGACAGAGGAACGTCGTGCTAAACACAGTGAGCTCATGAAGGCAATGTGGATCAAGCAAAAAATGAGCAAATGCCAGAATGTAAAATGAGGCTTATCGTGGTCCCTAGTTGGCCGATTAGCGAAATTGAATGAATGAATAATAATAATAATAATAATAATAATAATAATAATAATAATAATAATAATATCGTATGGCCTCGGATGCCAGGTGCAAGCTTTGTAATTTGAAACCCAGAGGGTAGCTTGCATGTCGAATTTAGTTGTTCCTTGAATCACTATGAAAGACAAGAAGGTTAGAAATCTAAGCTCCTTGAACACTATAACGCTTTCTAGGAGAGAAATGAGGAACTTTGTGTTGCCGGAAACTCCCGAGATTAATTTTGCCATTATGAACACAGCCTACTGAATTCAAATGGGTTCTTTGACATGCCAACATCGTATGACATGCGTGTCGTATTTTTGCCGCCTTTCAAAAATCACTTACCACGGCCAGGAGCGAACCTGCAATCTTGGGGTTAGTAGACCGACACGCTATCCACTCACTCACCGTATGTAATCACGCGTTATCATCGTATCGCCTTCCCCTACCCCCCATCACGTAATCGTAATATTTATGATTTCGTCTCGATGTATCCGTATAAATAAATGATAAGAAACATAATGTCAGAGACTTAGGGAGATCAATTACTGTAAATAAAGCACAAGGTATGTACGAACGATTGACGTAAGTCCTACTTTAATTTTCATCACAAATATTTTTTGGACCTCTATATGATCTGAACAGAAGTATTCTTTGGCTTCGCTCGTATCTTGCGTCAGCGCGGCTGGAAAACCTCGTAGAGCGTAAAATGAGTTGGTTTTCTTTATTTGTTAAGTGGCTCCAGAATGCTGAAATCTTCAAAATGTTCAAAATTTCATTTTTACTTCATATTAAGCTACGGACCCTTGGATTTATAGCGGTACATTTATTTTCTTCATAGCTAATTTTTAAGATTACTTTCCTTATACTTTCCCACAACCATGCGTCCTGTTAGTAAAGCAAGAGTTTTTACTTTTCACTACATTTCCCTCTAGATTCTTAGTTTTCTCTCCGTTAGACAATAGACATAATAAAACATTTTTACGAAAGCAAAGCGGGTGTTGTGGTGTCAGAGCAAACTTCGTCCCAACACCAAAACTGTCACCGTTTCTTCAGCTAGCGGAAAAACTTGGATTCCAGTTTCTTCCTAAAATGCATTTCTTAATATAACATATCCCTTATTCCGCAATTTTTTTCAACATGTAAAGCTGAAAGGTTTAGAAGTAATTCCTCGTTATATGTATATATTTTAACACGGCCATTTTTCGAAATTTACTTAGTTTAATTTTGCCTCCTGTACACATCAAAACATGTTTTGCAAATTGCTGGCCAAGAGTCGTAGTGGTCTCAATCTGATTAGTCTTCATTGCGTGCGAGTGTGCAGACGACCCGGTGAACGTATGCACGACCAATACACCCGAGACCGATACCAACAGGGAGGAGATGGTGCAATGTTTCGGGGTAGCATCACGTATGGTCACCGAACCCCTCTTGTGTACATCCCAGGGCGTATGGCAGGCATACGTTACAGGGATACTATCCTGGCACCTGTAGCGAAAGGCTATGCTGATAATTTCGACCCAAATGTCACTTTCGTGGGCGATAACGCTCTTTCTTCAGGAGAATGGTATTCACAGAATGGAATGGCCTGTCTATGCTCCATATCTCCATTGTGTAGAGCAGGCGTGGACACTGCTTATGAAATAAGTCCGCCCTCACTGTGCCCCATGGCAATATGCAAAACGTTTTTTGATGTGTGTAGTATGAGGTTGGTCAGCCTGTAGAGAACAATGGAGAAGAGTGGTGGGTTCGTATACTACTTTCGGTCATCGTAGAAGCGGTGTTCTATGGTTTCCCGAAGTAAATTCAGATCGTGGCTGTCTCCTTCCCAATTTTAGCCCTTAGTTATAAAGTCACACGCACTACTACAGTAACTACAATAACGCAGGTTATTAGATTGATTCCACACACATTCAAATGTCCAGACTGATGACCATAATAGTACATTATGCAATGAGCCTATAATGGCAATAATTAAGACACGAGTATGTTTATAAAACCAGCGATGTGAGTTTTATAATTTCCATACAAGTGTCTTAATTACCATTATAGGCGAGTGGCATACGACTGTTTATGTTCGACGATAATTATAACTTTATTATATTATCTAACATAAGCATTCATCAATATCTGTCGAGATTCTGTCGGTTGAATTCTTCTTCTTGGGAATTGTGTGGGCTCAGCATTTGATATCTACTCAAAAGCAAATCCCAAAGCTTTGAAACATTGTTTATCCTGAAGTAGCACCAACAGATAGCGCACAGGTACTATGTTGGATCATTTTTGTTATTTTGGTTAAATAACACAAAATAGGCTGTCACAAACGCTTTAAAATTAAAATGCATCGTATTATCGACTAATTATTCCTCAAATTCCATGCGTATAGAATGCCAAGGAAAATCAATTGAGTCCCAAATAGGACAGTTATGACATCTGGCGGAAAGGTTTCGTATAAGAAATCAATTTACTGAACAGAGAGCTGGATTATAATTTCCGTGGAACTAAACTCATATGTCTGCTTCCTCCACGACGTTCTGGTGTGTTTATGTCAACAACAGCATTCACTAAAACTGTCGGTGAAATCTTACGAATATGTAGATATTGGAGTTGCGGATATTAAGGTACAGTGCTATTTCTTTTGCAATATTGCCCAGTTTGTTTATGCATTGTAACTACAATGGTTGATCCAATATAGGCTACATTGTCAACTTTCAAATCATGTAACTCATGTCCGACATGTTGGATTTTGAGTGCCTGTCAGAAGCTATCCTTACCTAATTGGTCATGAATGAAAATATTGAGCTCTGATTGGTTGGGAAAACTGTGTTATAATGAAAAGTAGTACTTTAATGACCCCCATTATAATACAGTTTTCTGACATATAATATTTGCATAACGGCATCGTCGAACATAAAGTTTATTTAAAAGTTATTCACCACTGTTGTTTCAAGTAAATATGTGTTTACTCGGCCAGCTTTATGCATTTAAGATAATCCACAAATAGCTCCATCTTGAAACTAATCGAACATTTACATTACTTCATTAGTTTTACCCCCACAAGGGCTCAAGACAAGTGGGACGTGGGTTGGCCACCGTGGGACCGCAGCTGAATCCGGCATTACTTCCACTTACTTGTACATCAAAAGATCCTGCTCTGTTAGGCTTAATTTTGGTGAGCACGATCTGATGATGGTCGCTTGACGAACGAAACTGGTCATCCAATATAGTTCCCCCCCCCCCATTTTGTGAGAAGTGTTTTACTACGTATGCAAATAATACACGTCAGACACTAGGAAATTAAGTTTAATTCCCCATCCATTGTAATTTGGGCAGTCTCTTGTGGACCGACTGAAAATCTTCTAATGATGATGTGCCATTGCAGAGTTAGGTTGGTTGGTTGGTTCATTAGTTTAGGATACTGCGACAATGCAGTCATGTAGCCCCGTGTACTTTGGGTGTGTGTAGAATCTGTCTGATAACCGGTGTTAATTGTGATGTCTGTATTAGTGTGTGTTATCTGTGATTCAAATAGAAGGAGTGCAGACGATTCATTTTTTCAAGTAGTTACTACGTTTGCTACCGTCCTCGACACCTAACTGCGAACGTGGCTACTAAATGCCATCGCAGTCAGCACCTGGCGGCGAACGTTGGAACTAATATAGCGTTATCAAACTAACCTACAAGTTTTAGCTTCCACAAGTGTAGTTAGTGGAAGGTTCTTTTTGATGCCATAAATCTATGACATGGGACCGCCGGCTTTACTTCCCCTCCGAAGGAAGACATACTGAAGGATTTTTAACGCTCTTAAAAATTCTGACGACTTCGTCCGGGTTTGAACCCGCGATCTAGGGCATAGAAGCTCAGCATGCTACCAACTACGCCACCGTAGCCGCGGGGGTTTGATTAGTCGTCCTGTATAGATTATAACTTGCTGTAGAGCACATGTTGCCATGGTTACGTGATTCTTACACATTCTCTGCGTTACTTAAGATGGAGGAGATTAATCGTTAGAGACGTATCCGCATATAGGCTAGCAATTGTACTTCCTATGTTCCCGCCTACGTGTGATACTCCTTCATTATAGAGCACACTCGCCGCTAGGAGCGCGCAAATTACAGCAAGTAGCTTCAGAAAGTTTCTTCAATTGGCCTCTGTAATTTACAGCAATATCTGTGTTACGATAATTGCCTTGTCTTACGCTACCAACACTCATTACGTCATCATATGGAATTTCCCATCAGTTTCTTAGCCTGAAGGAAGATAACATGATTTTGTTTTCGTAGCATGTACGTAGTCACTGTGCAATTGAAATTGTCCACAGCTAAACAATACATGACTAGATTTTGTGGTTGCCTTCAATACCTTGAAAGGCTGCTGCGAATGCTTTCAGAGGTGTAATAACGAAACACATGTCGTTGTTGATCCATTGAGAGGCTTTGCGACATCTTAGTCATGTATCCTCGTGAGCTTGGTTGAGAGTAAAATCTGTCTAATAACCTATGTCATTGTGATGGCTATAGTAGTGTGTGTATTTATAATTGAGGCTAGGGTTGGGAAGGAGGCAGCCGTGACCTTAGGATAGGACCCATCACGGCATTTGGGTGGAGTAGAAGTGAGACACCACGGAAAATCCCTTATAGAATCGCTATGGTGAGAATCGAATCCACCTGTTTTAATAAATACGGTGGTGCTTTTTGAGGATATAACCAACCTACGGGTAAACTAGTTTTACGTGAACGATGTTTTTGATTCCTGAATTAAGGCCACGACTGCTTCCTACCCAACATTTCCGACATATTCTTCTCTTTGAATTCAATCGAGGGACGAAAGTAGTGGAGGTAGCCAGAAACATTTGCGCCGTGTATGGGGACAATGCTATTGAAGAGAGCACGGCAAGAAAGTGGTTTTCTCGTTTTCAGGTGGGTCGTTTTGACCTTAGTGACTTCCCACGTTCAGGAAGGCCGTCGGAATTTGATGAAGATCGTTTAAAGGCATTAATTCACAATGATCCACGTCAGTGTACACCAGAACTGGCAAATGTGATGAACTGTGATCATTCCACCATTGTGCGGCATTTGCATTCAATGGGTAAGTTTGAAAAAACCGTGTATGGGTACCGCATTCTCTAAGCCAAAAATTCAGCGGATGGCCATATGTGCATCTCTGCTTGCTCGTTATCGATTGGCTCGAGAACAATATCAACTATTCCTATCCTGTATCGTTACTGGTGACGAGAAATAGTGTCTTTACGCTAACATAAGGAGAAGAAAAGAATGGTTAAGCCCAAACAAACAAGCAACTTCCCGTACAAAGACCTGTGCGCATCCACACAAGATAATGTTATGCATCTGGTGAAACACCGACGCGGCGGTGTGCTGTACTACGAATTGCTTCCCTGAGGTGTAACCATTACTGCTGACATTTATTGCCAACAACTGAGACGTCTTGCAGATCCAATCCAAGAAAAACTATCAGCAAGACTGCGTGAAGTGATGCTCCTCCATGGTAACGTCCGCCCGCACTCTGCTAACCTGACAAGAAACGCTATACATTCCGCACACACCTCATTCGCCCCATCTTGCACCCCCAGATTTTCACATTTTCCGCTCTCTATCGAACAACCTTCAAGGAACTTCCTTTTAGATGAAGATGAGCTCCGACCATTGCCTGAATTCTTCAACTCAAAACCACGTGACATCAATAGGCGCAGAATCGAAAAATTACCACAGCTTTGGCAGACTGTTGTAGATAGTGAAGGAGAATATGTTACTGATGATTAACTTCTCTCTTATGTGTATCTAATGTGTTTAATAAACGTATGAACTTGATGTGGAAAAACTTACGGAAAACACTACGGACTTACGCACCAACCCAATATATTACTCTCGGTCTCTGCTATACTCCAGCAGCTATTTGTTCTTTTGATGCATTCAATAAAGTTTGTAGATAAACAGAATATAAAGTGAAAATTAATATCACACTTTAATAAAATTACTAAATAGTATGCCAGGTAGCGAAACATTTTAATGTTACCAGGAGAATATGGGGTAGGAAAGTGACAGATGAGAAACACAACAAAGATGCATGTTGAACAAATATAAGGGTAATATTCTATTCTATTATAATCCATTCAATTCGATTCTATTACACTATTTTCTATTCTATTCTATTCTATTCCATTTCATTCTATTCTATTATAGGCCTATTATACAACCTCAGTCCGAAACGTTCGGTGAATGGGTCTATATTACGAACGGATTATTGGCTTACCTGAAACAGCAGTTACTGTCCTTCAAAGTAATCCCCGTGGATGGTTATGCAATTTTGAGAACGGCTGTACAAGTCCTGGAAGCTCCTGTGAGTTTAGGAATAGCTTACAGTTGGGTCGTTAAAACTCTGAATTGAAAGCGAAAATTTAGCAATATTTATGCAACCTGCCATGCACACCTGTTTGACGGGTAGCAGTGAGACGGTTGAATTTTTGCAACTTACCATGTACACCTGTTCGATGGGCGGCAGTTAAAAGGGTGAATGTTCCGTGGAATGGAATGGTCCTGAAAACCATCGTCATGGGCGACGAGATCTGGTGCTTGAGGTACGACTCCGAAGGCAAGCATCAAAGTATGGAGTGGCGGGGTCCATGGTCGCCGAAAAGCCCTGAAGCGCCAGAGGTTTTGGGACATCCATCGTTTAGACGACCCAACAGAAGGCTATCCCTATCGAAGACTATGCCTGGAGTTTCCAGGACTTGTACAGTCCACGGGGATTACTTCGGACAGCAACTGCTGTTTCAGCTAAGCCAACAATCCGTTCGAAATATAGGCCCATTCACCGAACTTTTCGGACAGAGGTTGTATTACATTCCATTCCATTGGGTTCTATCCTATTCTAGTCGATTAGATATTATTTTCGATTCCATTCCATTCGATTCGATTCTATCCTATTCTAATCTATTCTAGTCGCCTCGATTCTATTATATTCGATTCAATTCGATCCTATCCTATTCTACTATACTCCATTCTATTTGATTCTATCCCATTCTACTCTATTCTTATCGATTCTATTCTACTCTATTCTCTTCGATTCTATTCTACTCTATTTTATTCGATTCTATTCTACTCTACATTAATCGATTCTATACTATCTATACTCTACTCTATTCTATTCTATTCTATTCGACTATATCCTATTCTACTCTATTACATTCTATTCTACTCAATTCTATTCGATTCTATCATATTCCACTCTATTCTATTCTACTCTATTCTATTCGATTCTATCCTATTCCACTCTATTCTATTCTACTCCATTCTATTCGATTCTATTCTACTTTACATTAATCGATTCTATCCTATCTATACTCTACTCTATTCTATTCGACTATATCCTATTCCACTTTATTCTATTCTATTCTACTCTATTCAATTCTATTCTACTCTATTCTATTCGATTCTATTCTACTCTACATTAATCGATTCTAGCCTATCTATACTCTACTCTATTCTATTCGACTATATCCTATTCTACTCTATTATATTCTATTCTACTCTACTCTATTCGATTCTATCCTATTCCACTCTATTCTATTAGATTATATTCTACTCTACATTAATCGATTCTATCCTTTCTATACTCCACTCTATTCGATTCGATTCTACTCTACATTAATCGATTATTTCCTATCTATACTCTAGTCTATTCTATTCGATTCTATTCTACTCTACATTAATCGATTCTAGCCTATCTATACTCTATTCGATTCTATTCTACTCTACATTAATCGATTCTAGCCTATCTATACTCTACTCTATTCTATTCTACTCTACATTAATCGATTCTAGCCTATCTATACTCTATTCGATTCTATTCTACTCTACATTAATCGATTATAGCCTATCTATACTCTACTCTATTCTATTCTATTCGACTATATCCTATTCCACTTTATTCTATTCTATTCTACTCTATTCGATTCTATTCCACTCTATTCTATTCGATTCTATTCTACTCTACAATAATCGACTCTATCATATCTATACTCTATTATATTCGACTATATCGTATTCTACTCTATTCTATCCGATTCTATCCTATTCCACTCTATTATATTCTATTCTACTCTATTATAATCGATTCTATCCTATTCCACTCTATTCTATTATATTCTATAGTGATATACGTATATAAATTCTCCTGTATCTCTAGCCATAAGCTAAATAATAATAAATAAATAAATATTCTATAGTCATTCCATTTCATTCCATTCTGTCTTATTATACTCCATCTATTCTATTCTACTCTATTCCATTCGATTCTCTTCTATTATATTCGATTCTTGTCGACTCGATTCTATTATATTCGATTCTATTCTATTCTACTCTACATTAATCGATTCTATCCTATCTATACTCTACTCTATTCGATTATATCCTATTCTACTATATTCTATTCTATTCGATTCTATCCCATTCTACTCCATTCTATTCGATTCTACTCTATTCCATTCGATTCTCTTCTATTATATTCGATTCTAGTCGACTCAATTCCATTACATTCGATTCAATTCAATTCGATCCTATTCTAGTATATTCTATTCTATAGCCAGTCCATTTTATTCCATTCCATTCCATTCTATCCTATTATACTCTACTCTATTCTACTCTATTAGATTCTATTCTACTGTATTCTATTCGATTATTCGATTCTATCCTATTCTACTCTATTCGATTCTATTCTGTTATATTCCGTTCTACTCTATTCTATTCTATTCCATTCCATTCTATTCTAATCTTCACGGGATTACATGACCACGATGTCGCAAAGACCTTAAATGAATCAACAACAACTAAGTGACTTTATGTTGAACTAAATGTATCCTCTCACCCTCGCGAATGGCCTGTATGGAAAATATTTAGACACTCATTGAAGAAGGCTAAATAGTCCTCACTTAATTCATGCTATGTATTTAAGGTCCAAGTTCATAATCATAGTAGTTGCGACGCGCACTTTTTTCTGGCCTTCAGGCCGATACTAACCACAATATCACTGGATCGTTTGATGAGAATAAGAGCAAGTAACCACAAGCGGTAGCACACTTTCTCTAATTATTAGGGAAACACCGAGAAAAACCTATTACGACGGTTTAATTCTCGTTTGTCGTAAGAGTTATGAGAACATGGACTGTTTTTATACTCTCTGATGTGTGGTATTATCTGATCCCCTATCTCCTGAATGACTCACTTATAATTAGAGCCCTGCGCGGATAAACAAAACGTTATCCGCATCCGCCCCGCATCCGCACGACTGTTAACCGCATCCGCCCCGCATCCGCATGACTGTTATCCGCATCCGTCCCGCATCCGTATGACTGTTATCCGCATCCGCCCCGCATCCGCAAGACTTGTATAAAAATCCGCTGATATTTCAATTCTGGTTTCCTGACCTCCGCTTTAGACAAAAAACTGGCTATACTTCTTTGGCTACTTTCGCACTTGTGCCTCAGTAAGTTTGATGTGCCTGATTTGTGTCCTGAGTACGAATACACTTTTTTACAGGTAAAACATCCTACTATATCGTTCATCTCTTTGGTTCCATTGAAAACGTAACCAAATAGGCAGTATCTGCCTTATCCTTGACTTGAGCTTTGTTTCACGCACTATTGAATATACACCTTGTTTTGTTTTAATAGATATTTTATCAATGTTGGTTAAATGATGGATTGACATTTGGCCGGAACTTCCTAGTCAGTCATCATACTTCTGCCTCTTGACCCATCGATGTTCGCATAGTTGATGTCATAACTGTCTCCATTGCAATATCACAGCCCACGCGTTTCAGTGCCAAGGTGGAAATAAATCTACAGATAAACCTGGTACCAAATCTTCCAGGGTAGCTTAGATAGCGAAGTAGCTGACTTGAGAAATGTTAATGATGTCACCACGATGAACTAACAAACTTATTGACAGCATTATATCTCGTGGATAATGGCAGTGAGAAATTGATGATGAGATGTCAAGACCTACTACAAACATACAATACGGTACTTAATAAAATGTAGTTGAAACCATATGAGTAAAATAATCTTCTCGTGGCATATCAAATAATATGTAATATTATCTAAAGTTCCACATCGTATTCTAAAAACTATCCGCAAATTTACTCCAAACATTATCCGCAGCGTATCCGCTATCCGCACAGCCATGCAAACTATATCCGCGTGGCGAAAAATGCTGCGGATATCCGCGGGTTTATCCGCGGATATCCGCAACCGCGCAGGGCTTTACTTATAATATATGAGTACATTTCCTATTAACTCTTCCACAGTCCTGTGACGTGTCAGTGTATTCAATACCCTGTCCTACACTGACAGAGTCAAGTTGCAAGTGATTATCAACAACTACAAAATACTTAGTTTTCCAAAAACATGAATAATTCTGAAAATTATAACAAAATCCCACGGGGGTGGTAAGGCCGCCTCGGAAGCGGCAAAGGTGAGCTCACGGCGTTCGTTCGTGGTATGGAGTGGTTTACTTGAACAGTCAACATCCCTTGGCCTTCCCTTTTGATTCTTGAAATGTAAAGGTTGAGGGTTTTTCATAGAAGAAAGATGAACAAAGTTTTAAAACACCCTAGTACAGTTTTTAAAATGTGAATATTTCTAAGAAAATATATATTTTATTTCGATTCAATCACCCAAGCATCCATAAAAATTGTTAGAAAGCACCACCACATTTCACACTAATACTAGGAAGAAAGGAAGGCAGGAAAGCAGCAAGGCAAGATAGAAGGAAGACAGGCGGGAAAGAAGAAAGGAGGGAAGGAGGTTAGAAAGGAAGGCAGGCGGGAAAGAAGGAAGGTAGAAAGGAAGGCAGGATGGAAGGAAGGCAGGCAGGCGGGAAAGAAGGAAGGTAGAAAGGAAGGCAGGCGGGAAAGAAGGTAGAAAGGAAGGCAGGATGGAAGGAAGGCAGGCGGGAAAAAGGCAGGTAGAAAGGAAGGCAGGATGGAGGAAGAAAGGTAGAAAGGAAGGCAGGCAGGCGGGAAAGAAGGAAGGTTGAAAGGAAGGCAGGATGGAAGGAAGGAAGGCAGGCGGGAAAGAAGGAAGGTAGAAAGGAAGGCAGGATGGAAGGAAGGCAAGATGGAAGGGAGGCAGGCGGGAAAGAAGGAAGGTAGAAAGGAAGGCAGGATGGAAGGAAGGCAAGATGGAAGGGAGGCAGGCGGGAAAGAAGGAAGGTAGAAAGGAAGGCAGGATGGAAGGCAGGCGGGAAAGAAGGAAGGTAGAAAGGAAGGCAGGATGGAAGGAAGGAAGGCAGGCGGGAAAGAAGGAAGGTAGAAAGGAAGGCAGGATGGAAGGAAGGCAAGATGGAAGGGAGGCAGGCGGGAAAGAAGGAAGGTAGAAAGGAAGGCAGGATGGAAGGAAGGCAGGCAGGCGAGAAAGAAGGAAGGTAGAAAGGAAGGCAGGCGGGAAAGAAGGTAGAAAGGAAGGCAGGATGGAAAGAAGGCAGGCGGGAAAGAAGGAAGGTAGAAAGGAAATCAGGATGGAAGGAAGACAGGCGGGAAAAAGGAAGGTAGAATGGAAGGCAGGATGGAAGGAAGGCAGGCGGGAAAGAAGGAAGGTAGAAAGGAAGGCAAGATGGAAGGAAGGAAGGTAGAAAGGAAGGCAGGATGGAAGGAAGGCAGGCGGAAAAGAAGGAAGGTAGAAAGGAAGGCAGGATGGAGGAAGAAAGGTAGAAAGGAAGGCAGAATGGAAGGAAGGCAGGCGAGAAAGAAGGAAGGAGGGAAGGAAGGACAGAAGAAAGGAAAGCAGGGAGGAAGGAAGGAAGGATGAAAGGAAGGGCAGAAGGAAGGAAGACAGGCAGGCAGGATGGAAGGAAGGAGAGAAGGAAGGACAGAAGGAAGGAAGGCAGGAAGGAAGGCAGGCAGGAAGGGAGGAAGTCAGTAAGGAAGGAGAGAAAGAATGCAGGATCGAAGATAAAATAAAATAAAAAAGGTAGGATGGAAGGAAAGATAGAAGGGAGGCAGGGAGGAAGTGAGGTAGGCAAGAAGGATGGCAGGATAGAAGGAAGGAAGACAGGCAGGAAGGAAGGAAGGCAGTTAGGAAGGAGGGAAGGAAGGAAGACAGGCAGGAAGCCATTAAGAAAGGAGGGCGAGAAGGAAGTAAAGCAGGCAGGAAGGAAGGCCGGAAGGAAGGAGAGAAAGAACGCAGGATCGAAGGAAGAAAGAAAGGCAGGAAGGAAGGAAGGCAGTATGGAAGGAGTGAGAGAAGGAAGGCAGGCAGGAAGTAAAGCAGGAAGGAAGACAGTAAGGAAGGAGGGAAGGAAGGCTTGAAGGAAGGAATGGAGGATGGAAGGAAGGAGAGAAGAAAGGCAGAAAGGGAGGAGAGAAGGAAAGCAGGAAGCTTATAGTTTTACGTGACCGTTTATCTTAAGATCGTGAGTCACAGCACCTCTATTTTTACGTGGAATCTGATCTAAAGGGCGTGATATTTCTTTTCGAAAATCTCACCTGTATTGTACTCCCCTTACTAATGGTATGGAGACGCATTCGAAAATAATCCGTGAAGCCTGTGAATACTCATTACGTATTTTATGCTGTAATTGGTAATGGCATACTTAGTGAGATTTAGGATGTCTATCATTGTCTGCCTGTTAGATAGCCGCTGCATCCTCGAAAGAGCAGAACCGTAATTCTGTGTATATAAAGAAAGTAAGTCGGTAAGTTCAAAGTGACGCTTGTCTGAGATGTATATAGGCCATAGGAATGTTCTGGAAAAAACATGAAACTCGAGCGGTTTTTGGTAATTTCTGGTTGACTGTTCTTTTGATTTCGTTCTCGCGCGATCGCTTCTAGATGGACAACCCTTCTACAGAGAATAATTCCAGAAATTTACCAGGCGAATTAAGTACAGATTCTTTCTGAGTTGGCCAGCAAATCTGATGGTATTGAAACCAAATCCGGTCGGTTGCTAAGCGAGTATAATAAGTAAATTGTGCGTCGCATGTTCTGTGAGATGTGTCATTTCCTCAACACGTCATGAAGAGTTTCCTCTATTGAAAGCCTGTTCGGTTGGAGGCCAGCTTATCACTTGAATGTTATCAGGATCCCTATAATGTAACATTGTCCAGCAACACAGGCGGCTCGTGCCTGGCATCACACTATCGCTATGCGCGTGCTGCTAACTCAAACACTTCTTCCGAAACACCAAAACACCTCAGTCATTGTGCTGCCCTTTCTCATACCCCCGAGCTCTTGCCACGAGTTAAAAATACATCACTATTAAAAATGATTGGCGTGAAGGCCAAGAAAATTATATGTTATTTATTTACGTCCCTTTAAACATCTACGACAGGCTGTTCTAGCCGAGCAGCTCGCCCGTGAGCAGCTGAGTACTAGCCGCCTTGTTTGATAAACCTGCAATATGCAATACAGCTCTGCTGTAGGGGCGGCCGTTACTAAGCGGTGGATACATCAAGAGTGTCAGGAAACGCATGGACTTGTACTATGACCTCCGCCCAGTGACGTATTGGCTGTCACCCCCACTCCCTCTCCAACCGTGCTCCGAGCATCACAGCTGAGTACTCGCGTGTACTCTTACTCAAACTCGTGGATTTGGAACAGCCTGATCTACGGCTTTTAGAGACGCACAATTTTGGGCCCTTTGTTGATCTCATAAGTCTACTCTTTCATTTTTTGCAAAAATCGAAAGTAGGCTAAAAATGGTGTTGATCAGTATAATTCCCAACACAAGGGCTGACAGATGACCTAGAAAATGGCGGCTCATGGAGTGTTTTGAGAAAGTCTCCACCAGAATGCGTTCTACCCGGTACCACGTATATTGGTAGGCTACAGGTAGCTGGTGTAAATTTGTGAAACCGCACCCAATCATTTGTTGTTGTTGTTGTTGTTGTTGTTGTTGTTGTTGTTGTTGTTGTTGATTCATTGAGGGAGATTTGCGACATTGGCTGATAACCTGTATTACTGTGATGACTGTATTAGTGTGTGTATTTGTAATTCAGATGAAGATTGGGAAGGATGCGGCCGTAGCCTTAAGTTAACCATCCCGGCATTTGCCTGAAGTAGAAGTGGGAAACCACGGAAAACCTCTTCCAGGATGACTGAAGTGGAAATCGAACCCATCTTTTCTCACTTTTGCCTTACGAGTGTACCCTGTTTCAGCCCTCAGACCAGAATTAAATGTGTTAACAGAACCGGGAAACGAGCCTGAACCTCCGTGGTGACAGCCATAGTAACTAGTGATGCGGACTCTACTGTGACTTTCAAACGGCCTTGCAGCCAGTGCAGGGCAGCAGGTAGGCTATATAGCGTGCGAGATAATATCCTTGAAGCCTGAGAACGTCATTGACAAGACCGCAACATCTTTTAGAGGAGGTGAAGGAGAAGAGTAGGGCGGAGAGTTCTTCTCTGTTTGGCCTACAATTGATTGCGTATAAGAAATATCTGTGATCAAATCAATAGAAACATATGTATCAGTTTTTCTTCACGAGATTGGTGGCGAGCCACAAATACATTCCACTCAAATTAAACAATCGAATGCTAACTTTTAATCGGCCAGCACAAATGAAATTCAACTTTTCTACACCCTCATAGACATTATTACTGCATATTAGTGTTTAAAATAAATGAATAGCAATTCAATAAATGTATTGCACCTTAGTCAATAAAAATCTACATAAGCATACATAATCAATGACATGTACCAGTTTCGGCTATATTATGGCCTTCTTCAGCGATGTTGTTAAAAAGGAAATAAACTAATGTAATTACTGTACTAGCAAAGCTTTGTTGGTAATATTTTACTTAGATTTTCTATGAAAAATGTTATAAAAATAGTTTAAAACAGATCTGTAACACATGTGGGCTTTAATTTGATGTTTTAAAAATATTTTGCGAAAATGGCATCTATCTAACTTAAATAGTTGGCAAGTTATTTGTATATAAATCAGTCTTACAATTTTTCTTTTCTTTTCTTTAAAAATATCTTGAGAAGGTCTATGAGATGAATAAAGTCTTATTATGGAGTGGAGCATAGGTTGGAATATGTATGTATGTACTTGCTCCAATGGAAATTTTGCAGTGATACGAAATATTAAAGGTCCTTGATTTTAAATGTTGTGTCGTAATCTATAGCAGTCTTTCTTATCGAAATTGTAGGCTACTGTATTGAAGTCGGATTTTGTCATATGATATGTGTTAGTTTCAATTGTAGTTCTCGTAGATATTAATGCAAGACGTTCATTTCTAGTAATATGTTGCTAAGTATTGTGCCCAATTAGACACGGCTGACTGGCATCGAACCGGGGTCTTTATTACAAAGAAGACCAGGCCCATGATTCTACACTGAATCGAATAATTGATCTCTGAGGGAGAACAGCCACAGTGAACCCGAGGAACAATGAGTTATATCTGCATATAATTATAATAGCAGGATTTCACGGCCAGAACGGGAATATTATAGCTTTAAAGGTGGATTATTGCAGAAAATACAAGCCTATGTACTCAAGAGAGCGTGCCAGCTTGACATTTTGACAAAGCGAAGTTGAATGTGGGCGGAGTAGACCTGGCGCCTAGGCACTACTTTCGGCGTGGCTGGAGGCTGAAGGCCTTGATTAACGACCTAGAAATTCCCCCTTCAACAAGGCGAAACAGTGGAGTGGGGGTGGTCGCCCACAGAAATTAATTAATTACGGCCAAATTGAGCAATGAATTGAGATGAAACTTACACCCAGATGCATGTAATCTAGGAAAGATAATTTAGGAGTGTTCTCACGCCTAAATTAAAGCCTGCATCTATAAAGGAACTTATGCACAGACCTAATCCGCGGCAGAGTCAGGATTTCTAGAGGAGCCAGAGGGGAAGTACCGGGGTAGCATCATGACGCCGTGGAAGAAAGCAATTAATTATAATTAATTGGCCGAAGCGATTGCCTGCACGCGAGTGAATTTGGAACCTCCATGAATAGACGAATAAGGATCATACTTTACTTTGTCTGAAAATGCATTATTTTAAAAAGAGAGTCGCTCCTGGAAATCCAGTGAACTATTTTTCATCAGGAAGCTTTATATGGGGAGAAGCTGGAGAGGAGTTCAGTTAGTCTTGACTCAACCCGTGGGGTAACACGTTGTCGGATCACGCAAGAAAGTGTGCGGAATTTATTAAGTATTGACGCTCAAATGTACTTGCAGTGAACAATGAAATGCGCATCAGGCAGCTTAATAACAGTAATTCTGCATCATATAGTAACTAGTCTACAGCAGACGTATAAGCAACAGTATACGCGAGTATCGAATCAGTACAGCGTAGAGATAATTTAGGATGATGTTTACAAACAATGAACATAGCCAGGAGGTGTTATCATGGGTAATATAAAACATACTATTGTAATGAACACTACAGTTACGGGAGCCCGGGAGGCTCACAAGTAGTTGCGACCTAGGATTGAATAAATTTGCAGTAGAGGAGACATAAACAGTAGGTGACGGGAGACGAACACACACGCAAGATAGACTTTCAAGGAGACCAGCGGTTGTCAGGAGTTAGCTGCATTGCATCTCTGAGGTCAGGCGATAGTGGGAATCCGATCAAGGATCTGTGTGTGAAAATTGTGCGAGAATTATGTATAAAGTTATATTACAGTGATCTTTAAAAGTGTTTATGTGTATATGGTAAAATAATGTGTATTGTGTCAAAGTGAAAATGCCAATAGTGAAAAATATAATCACCATGTGTAAAGTTTATGCATTGTGTCGTGTGAAAAATATCATGATGGCTTAAAACAAGCGTCATGGCAGGCGAGAGGCTGGCATGCTGGACCAACCCAGCTAAAATGAAAGTGAGTACAAATTTAGTATGTTGATATGATTTAATAGCTCACCATACAACGAAGCATTCCCTCATCGATTAAGAATTAAGTCATTTGTGTACGAGATCACATCCCTCGTATTTTGGTAAAAATATGGCTTTGAGGATGACATGCTTACGGACAATTAGGCGTAAGACATTGATGAAAGTAACGGTAACGTTAAATAGTAATAATAATAATCTGGGGTCGGTAACAATAATAAATAAATAAATAAATGGGCATGTCAGGCCTATAGTACGTGCAACGTGTGTCATATCTAGCGTAATAATACTGTGTTATTGTGAAAAGTAAGAAAGAAAGTTAAATATCGAGATAAAGAGAGCTTTTCAGAGTCGTTGAAATGTTGAATAAATGTTTTATTATGGTATATTCTACAGGGTTGTATTTGAGAGCCATTAAGATAGTTGACGTATGCCAGTAAATTTATACTTGTTTTGGAACTACGTAGAATTTTGGCTTATGAGTAAATGCATAGAGGACGTGAGTGCTTTAAGAATTGAGTCATCTGTAAGAAATATTGTTTGAGCCGCGATCAGCAAGGATGTAACGTAGAATCAAGAGATTTACGTCAATAAGTTGCGGGGATCATCATAAAATAGTTTGCGCATTGTCGAATCTAGTCGGCTAATCTTCGAAGCTACGATATAGTATTGCCATAGAGCATACATGTGTATTCGCAACAGAGCGGGGACAGAGTGTGTCTGTATCCACTGTTCGCAGAGTTTTCGCCTCCAGGGATAACTGCTATAGACCCTAGGTAGGCCCATATATTAATTGATCTGCCCTTAGAGGTAAGATAAATGGTTCTTCGTGTAGGAAACGTCGATTTCCTCTTCTTATATGCATGCCGTCCAGTGAGATAACACTGAAACTCACCTGAGACGCGCGCAAAAGCCACTGATGTCGACCACAGAACGGCAAAACTATTTCGTGATCCATCCCTTGCCATGAATAGTAATTAGGAGCCGAGATGAGCCCATTAAATACTCTAAATGTAGGTATTAAATAATTAGAATGACTCAATTCGTAAGGACACGACCCATTCAGGGTACCTCTAGCACGGCTGCACCAGTGAATGAACTTGGCCCTGCGAGAAGTCAGACGGGGTGGCAGGTAGTCCACTCAGCCGGCGGCCATCTTGCCGAGGCCAGCCATGACTAATTCATTGTTCGGACGGAAAGGAAGTCAATAGACCTGATCCTTTTATTTTAAGATTGTAGAGGGACACTGAAGAATCTCGATATTTCGAAAAGTAATTACGATGTGCTTGATATGATGATACCAATTGAATTAGATGCACTATTTCCATACATATGCAATGTTGGAATGAAGTAATCGGATAACATTTGGCCCAGTTATTCTCTGAGGAGGAATTAACTGCACCAAATAAATCGAGGCATTTTTGTAAAGTGTATTTGCCCAGTTCACACTAATTTATTCATACTGGTAGCGTAATTTGAATGAGATGACACGTTTGTAACGATAATGTTTTGACCAGATCCAGAAAATCGTTGTATGGCGAAGCTATACAAATATCTATATCTATGTGTATTTTGGAGGGGAAAGTGTACCACTTCAGCGTTTGAAACTGATGGGAAAAGAATGAGATTCGCACGAGACAACACTTATTAAACAAGGCATAAGCTAATAAATTAATGTTATTTAAAGTAATGTCCCGTGTAAAACGGATAAACGTTTAATAATTGCAGATTTAATATCATTTAAATATAATTTGTGGTTATTGTGTTGTGATATTCCAATTTGTGTTAAATTGTGCCACGTGAAGAACAATATGGACACTCGCAAATGTCGAAGAGTATCAACAATAGGATGTTTTGGATAGACTTGAGTGCGGTGAAGCACTAATTTTGAGGAGAAGAGACTCACAGATAATTTTGATTTTTGTTGTGGGAAATAAATGTAAAGTATTTTTTTGTGTTTTATGTTGTTTTGCCAGGAATTACTATCATTAAATGTTATACTTAGGAATATGTTGTTTCTTTCGAGTAGAGTAGTCACCTGACAGACTCAAATCCTGAATATGTGCTCGTATAGTGGGTTGAACGCCCCATACCTCGAAAGACCGTGAGTTAGCTGGGATACGATCACATGTTCCATATGATGACGATTGGGTACAGTATTAGTGTTTATGTTTCTAGTTTGGAGGCTTATTGCTTAAGTGTATCTGAGCAATAGTCAATTATAATAATAATTATTATAATGTAACAGTGGCTAACGTGGGCCCATTACAACAAGAAATGCATTTCGACAAACGCCAAATTACGACATTATAAAACAGTTATTCTTCCAGAAGCAACATATGCGGCTGAAACAATAATAATCGATGGTCATTCTAAGATTAGGGAAATGGAAAAGCAGGAACGAAAAATTCTCCGGAAGATCTACGGAGCAATCAACAGAAACGGCATTTGGATGAAGAGACCTAGTACTGAACTCTATCAAAACACCATTACGATAACACCGAAATTAGAAAACGCAGAGCCAAATTTTACACTCACATCCACAGGATGGCCACCTCCAGATTGCCCAAGAAACTACTCAGTATCATAACACAGAGCAAATGCGGCACAGAATGGCTTAAAGAGGTACAAAGAGACTTACAAATTATCAGTATACAAAATTTCGAAGACCGAACTGAGTGCCAGACGAAAATCAAGAATGTTAAGTTCGAACCAAGATCATTACGACAACCTGGAAAAAGTGGACGGATGAGAGGAAGAGGGAACATTCCGCGAGAATGAAGAGATTTTGGGAGGAGCGGAGGAGACACGCCTCCAAATGACATCATGTGATCCAAGTTTAATCGCTCTCCTGTAGGGGAATTTTCGCTTAAATAAATAATAATGTAACACTGGAGGACGAAATTGAATTGCAATTAAAACACGGCGAGATCTCCAGTCAGCCAAAGACTGCCAAACACTGTCATACACATTCACACCGCTTGCCAATTGCGGAGGTTTTGCGGAACAAATTTCGATCCTGCCCGATTTGTTTCAAACCGTTGTTTCCAACGGTCGTTGCACAAATGGTTTGATCGTGTATGGTGGGCCTTTAAGAACGGCAATGACTCTTCAGACGGGTAATAGCATGCGTATGGACTCACTTCGGTGCTGCTTAACTGGGACACATATACCGTACTTCAGAAGGATGTTCTTTTCGCGTTATCACTGAGTGATTTCCAGCCATCGCTGGGACAGGGATGGGGTAGGTGCCCCGGGACTTGAAATAAGGTACTATCCCGACATTTGCCTGGAGGGAATATGAAAGAGAACGGAGATCACGCTCGAGGAAGAGCGAGTGGTTACTTATCATGACTGTTTGCCGCACACGAGCATATCCAAGAGGTAGAGGCTCGCGGCATTGCAGTGCTGGGGAGGTCCTGCCAGTTTTAGATGCCAAAACACGCTCAGGATAGTAGCTGTCAGCGCCGGGATTCGAACCTACGATCTCTGGACTTGCTGGAGCTGCCCGCGTGGGCGTGGCGCATGATTTTACGAGCACGGCTAAGCCGCGGGACGAATCGTGGGAGTATTAGCATTTCAAGATACAAGTGCCGCTAATCTTGGCTGCGCTAGCGTTTGTTATTTATAGCAGCTGGAGTCTTGCGGGGCGAACAAAGGACTCAGCGATGACTGAGTACAGTTCGAAGGTATATTGCGAATTGTGAACGGAAACATTAATAATACTGGGCGAATTAAGAATGATGCGTTTGTAATTGTCTCGCAACAGCACAGTTAAGCTTAACAGGAGCCCTTGTCTCCACGGAGCGTCAGAGGCTACTGAAGCAGAGTCATATCCTACCCGCGCGACTGTACCCGGATTATTTAATGAAAATACCAATTTTTTAAATTTGCAATCTGGAATCTGTTATCATTTTACTTTCCATTTGTGTTTAAATGTTATCAATATTCGAACCGGAAGTATTTTAAATTAATTATTTTGTTATAATATGTACAGCCTAGGAGCCTCCGTGGCTTAGGCGCCAGCACACCGGCATCTCACCGCTGGGTCCGTGGTTCAAATCCCGGTCACTCCATGTGAGATTTGTGCTGGAAAAGCGGAGGCAGACAAGTTTTTCTCCGGGTACTCCGGTTTTCCCTGTCACAATTTCATTCCAGAAACACTCTCCACTATCACTTCATCTGTCATTCATTTAATCATTGTCCCAGGGGAGTGCGACAGGCTTCGGCAGCCGGCACAGTTCATATCCTCGCCGCTAGATGGGGCTTCATTCATTCCATTCCCTGAACCGGTCGGTCGACTGGAAGCAGGCTGTGCATTTTCATTTTCATGCATAGCCTGTATGCATTAGTGTTGCAACTTAAAATTTCATTTACCTTAAGTTACTTTTTTGAATATTTAAGGAACATTTTCTCATTCTGTATTGAATGTAGGAACATGAAAATTTCAGTAATATTAGTATCCATGTGCAGAAAGGCACTTTGGTGGTAGGTAACATATTGATGGATTTATCATCCTAATATCTAGGAAAACGTTTTTTGGGACTTTATAAAAAATTCATGAATAAAAAAACAATTACATTGATTCAAAATGTAAAGTGGGAGTGAAGATTCAAGGAGAAATAATTTCAACTCTGAGATTTGCTGATGACATCGTCATCTTGGCCGATAAGCCTGAGGATTTGAATGATTTTTGAATGGTATGGACTCCGTCTTACGGAGAGAATACATGATGAAAATTAATAATTGTAAAACAAAAATACTAGAATGCAGCCGAAATAAATCAGAAACCTCTATGGACATCAAATTGGCAGGTGAAAAGCTGAAGGAAGTAGGAGACTTCTGTTACTTAGGAAGCAAAATAACCTGTGATGGACGAAGCAAAGAGGATATAAAAAGTAGGTTGGCTCAGGCAAGGAAAGCTTTTCTACAAAAAAGGAATCTGTTGACATCGAATATAGATTTAGGTATTAGGAAGTCATTTTTGAAAGCCTTTGTCTGGAGCGTGGCGCTCTATGGAAGTGAAACTTGGACTATTGGTGCAGCAGAAAAGAGGAGAATTGAAGCATTTGAAATGTGGTGTTACAGGAGAATGATGAAGATCAGATGGGTAGATAGGGTTACAAACGAAGAGGTATTAAGACGAGTGGGAGAGGAGAGATGTTTCTGGCGACTGCTAATGAAGAGAAGAGATAGGATAGTAGGACACATACTAAGACACCCAGGAATAGCAAGCTTAGTTATGGAAGGAAGGGTCGAGGACAAGAACTGTAGGGGTAGACCAAGGTTAGAATATGTTAAACAGATTGCCTCGGATGTAGGGTGTGGTAGCTATGTAGAGATGAAACGATTAGCTCAGGACAGGGAGGCATGGAGAGCTGCATCAAACCAGTCAAAAGACTGAAGACTCAAACAACAACAACAACAACAAAACGTTCATTTTGGTAAAGAGCCAATATCATGCATATACAAACTGTGAAAATTTCAAATGGACACCTTAAAAGGATTCCGAAAAAATGTTATTTATATGTAGCATGATGTAACATTGTAATCATAGGACGTTTCGGGGCCCCTTACTGGTTGGATTTGAGGCTCCCTGCTAACACCTTCACCCCTTTGTACTACACAAATAATATGTATCCTAGTTTTATTTTAAGGGTACTTTCTACTTAAATACGAGGGAAATTAGTTAGTATGCTTTTGCCCCCAAGTGCCCCGAGTTCGATTCCCGGTCATGCCATCGAGGATTTTAATCTCGTGGGGTTAATTCCTCTGACCCGGGGACATCACTTCATCCTCATTCGGACGCGTAGGTGGCACACGGGCATCAACTGAAAAGACTTGCACTCGGCCTCTCAAAAGGCCACACGATATTATTATATCAGAAGAAAATAAATTGAACACATAGTATAATTGGTCATTGTCGCCTCATCTGGGGTAAATATGAAGTTTTGGCTGAAAATTTGTTACTTTAGAGAAAATACGTGGCGGCTTCAGTGGCGTAGTCGGTAGCATGCTGACCTTCTATGCCCAAGATCGCGGGTTCGAACCCGGCCGAAGTCGTCGGATTTTTTAAGAGCGTTAAAAGTCCCTCAGTATGTCTTCATTGGGAGGGGAAGTAAAGCCGTCGAGTCCATGTCATAGATTTATTGCAGGAAAAAGAAACTTCCACTGAGTACACTTGTGTGAAGCTAAAATTTGTAGATTATTTTGATAACGCTATAGTAGTTCCAACGTTCGTCGCCAGGGGCTGGCTACGATGGGATCTAGTAGCTAAGTCCGCAGCTAGGTGTCGTAGATGGTAACATTCGGTAGCAAAAGTTGGAATTACTTGAAAATTTGATCGTCTGCAGTCCTTCTACCTGAATCACAGTTAACACACACTTATACAGCCATCACAACACCGATTATAAATTAGCAGACAAATTCCACACACACCCAAAGTACACGCGGCTACATGACCACGCTGTGACAGCCCCTAAACTAAGGTACCAACCAAGCAGAGAAAATACAAAGGCTGTGTTTTTTTCCTCCGATCATGCATCTAGGTTAACCAGACATAGGCGGGAGCCAGGTCTGTGCGTCGTGTAATTGCGCTAAGTCCTCTCCACAACCTATGTCACTGTGGGCTCCAATGCACCAGTCGTAGCCGAGCTACGAGCAATTGAGCATGGCCACTACCATCGATACTCCCACCAAATGTAAGTTGGGGAATGTGATACGATATCTGCAAGCAGAGCAATTCAAAGCAAACTAAGAAGCATGCTCTCTTCAGCGTGGTTTTGATCCATGACAATACACGACCGCACTGTTCCAACGTAACTTAAGACCTTCACAAAGAATTGATGTGGGATGTTTTTGACAATCCACCATTTAGTCCAAACCTAGCCTCGAGTTATTTTCACCTCTTTCGAAAATTGAAGGTAAGGTTCGGCGGCAATGTCTCGCCACCAACGGAGAACTTCAGGAGACTGTCCAGACGTACCCAAGTCACTGGCGGCAGAATTCTTGGCAGAGGGCAATGGAAAGCTGGTGTCACGATACGACAAATGCCTCAATCGTTTTGGCGATTATGTTGAAAAATAAGTGCAAAACAACTAAACTTTTAGTAACAAAACCATTTTGTTATGTCAATTTACAGCCCATCGGAGGTTAAAAACAAGATGTTCAGTAAAGAACATATAGCCTACTTTCTCCTAAATGTATGAGTATAGTTATAACTCGTTGTTATTATCAAAGAGTATAATAGAACTATTCTTTGTTGAAGACCTTAGAAACGATTTACCTCTACCAAACGCCACGACCTAGATAAAAACTGCTACCATCATTGAAGAAAGAAAGAAAGATAAGAAGTATATCAAGAATGTTATGGATCTGGAGACATAATCGACCGGACTGGCGGCGTGGCTCAGCGGTAACGTTCTCGCTTGCTGGGCCCTAGGTTGCAGGTTCGTATCCTGGCGCAGTCAGCTGGCATTTGAGGGTGCACAAATGCGAGGGAGCCGTGTCAGTACATTTACTGGCACGTTAAAGATCCCCTTCGGGCCAAAATTCCGGCACCCCGGTGTCTCTAAAAGCAGCAGTAGTTAAAAGGGATGTAAAACCAATAACATTATTATTATTATTATTATTACGACCTGCCGTGGGCAACATCCAACTTTGAGTTGAGGCATGTCTTTACACGTCTGGTTGTGCATGGCTTTCACAACCCTAATTGAATTAACAAATCTTTCCATGACCCTACAGAGACGTGTGTATACAAACTATGTGGATATTTTCGATAATATAATCCTAACAGAGCGAGTGCATTCTAGCGGCTAGAATAAGAAACTTTTCAATAAAATCTGGAAGTTACCTTTTTGGCAGCTAGATGTCTCGAGTAAATCTGCTGGCGAATTATGTTTTAATTAAATATATATTTTACACCATAATGTGGACAATATAACGCTTAATAACATTTTCAAGTAACGCAAAATAGGCTGTTACAAACCCTTTAAAATAAAAAGTTAAAATGTATCGTAGTATCAACTTGTCATTCTTCAAATTCGATGCGCATAGAATGATAATGGTATAGTAATCAATGGATCCCCACGTAGACTAGTCGGGACATCTAGTGGTGAAATATCGAACAATATAATCCTAACAGAGCGAGTGCATTCTAGCGGCCAGAAGAAGAAACTTTTCAATCAAATCTGGAAGTTACCTTTTTGGCAGCTAGATGTCTCGAGTAAATCTGCTGGCGAATTATGTTTTAATTAAATATATATTTTGCACCATAATTTGCACAATATAACGCTTAATTTTAAAACATCTGAGTCATTACAAAACAATAAACATATAACATTTCAAGCAAAAAAACTAGCTCTGATCGGGTTTGAACCATAGGAATCTGAGCGACAGGCTATCGCTCTACCACTGAGCTAATTGTGTCAACGAATATCGTTCTATTTAAAATGACTTACATAGAACTTGTTAGCAAATAATGATTTATACTAAACGATTTCATCACTGGAGTATATTATTTATATATAAAGCATTTCATACAAAGTTTATTTATTTTTTATCAGTACGCTATATTGCATTCAATACTCAAATTAGTGAAATATAAGTCAGGCACAAGATATCCGCTGCCATCTTGTCTTATTAATGAATCAGCTGAGCTTTTTAAAATCACGTCTGCACTATAGTATTACAAAATAAACTTTTAATTTCGTACGTGCCTCTTCCTTTAGAACAGTTAAAACGATTCTCGGCTCGATAATCGGAACTGGTGGGTCCCATGATATGGATTATAAAGTTTGCATAATTCGCACGGCCGCCATCCTGAAATGGTATGGCGGACGACCTTGTAGTTTGGTCACAAGACGCATCCTATACGAAGGTATGTTGTTACCAAATTTGGTAGAGATTGGATGATTTGGTTAGTCGTTATTTGATTTTACGTTTTGAACGTTTGAGTGGCCGCCATTCAGTTTTAGTAAAGATGGCGACGATATAAAACATGACACTGAGGTGTCCTTTGCTAGTGCTACCTTTGTACCAAATTTCGTTCAATTCGCATTCACCGTGTTCGAATTGATAGGGGGGGGGGACAGACATTCAGAGTACACACACTCACACACACACACACAGACTCACACACACACATACACACACACAGACTCACACACACACATACACACACACAGACAGACACACTTTTTTCGCCCTGTGTTGATCTCATAAGTCTACTTTCATTTTTTGCAAAAATCGAAAGTAGGCTAACAACAGCCCTCGTTCATGTGGAGTAACACTGTAAACTATTGTCTCCTAGGTAACTCCCTGTCTCATTTGAACAAGCTGCTGCTAATAGCCGTGTGTTATTAAAAATATGTCACTAATGCGCCGAATTTTATACTCCTGTACGTTAGATTCCGCTAGATTGCTCTGTACACAATGGTTGCCTACGCATTTTGTGAGAACTTTATCATTCGTCCAGGTTTATGGGCCTTAAAAACTGATAAGCTTTTATTTCTTCATTGTCTTCCTCGTATCTTCTCTCAGAATACCTTATGGAAGCAGCTGTTGGCGTGTGGTCTTGTCAATTATTACGCATTTGGAGCTTATCAGACCGTCGTGATAAGGCCTACTGCATCGTATGTGATATGTATGTTTTTATTTTATTTTAGATGATTTTTTTTTGTGAGTGTTCGCTATTTTCTGATTAATACTGTAATATTTTATTTCGTAGTTTAAGGCTCTCACTGCCCGGAATACTATTCTTAATAATATTGTAATTATTATTCCGTGTTAAAACTAATTGACACTAGACGTTTCGCTACGAATTGCGCCTGCGATGCCAATAGAATAATGTGATGTAATAATGTGAGGCAATGAGGTTATAAAATGCAGGAAAGTTTCTTTGTTCAGCAATTACAGAATGTTTCTCATCTTGTGTCTTTGAGATCAGTGGCCTAACTCTCCAAATTTGTAAGTGAAGTGGTAGAGTTCGTTTACTGTAACTTGGCACTTTTTTGAAAGTAGTCCTACTGAACAGATCAATCCACCACTGCCACGTGCATTGCAGCCAATGAACCATCACCCACATGGCAGCCAGCAATGGCCGCGTGTATTCCGTCAAGGGGTGAACAGTTGTTATGAGTTGCCTAAACCTACATTCATCTCGCAATATCAATTCATTGCCCTTTTTGAAAAGAAACTTGCATTTCTTTGTGGCATTTATCATATAATCGTTCTAACAGCACAGCCACTGACGGCTCGGTGACAGAATGTTACATCATTGGACGCGCTATGACACAGCAGCAGATATCTTAAATGTTACCCGAGTGGAATTATTTTTAGGTCATCATTTCACAGCCAGGGGCTTATGGTGGTGCGAACGGTGCGGCCTCACCGGGCGCTGTCATACGGGGGCACTGAAAAGGCAATGATAGATTGTATGCACAGAAACAAAAACCGATTACCTTATTATTATTATTTAACTCTACCCGCAAAAATTAATTCTATATATCAGTGAGCTGAAGTGTGCGCATGTTAAAGGTATAGACATATAGCGTGAAATTCGCACTTAACGTTCTAGAAATGCAGTATTAATGAGTTGAAACCGAAATCTACCTACATCTACTGTATAACTCTGTCCGCCGCAGCGCCTCTTTCGCCGTCCATCGGCCGTATCTTGGCGTTCTTTTGCGAGCTTGTGCATGTGAGTTGTGATTTATGTCTGTGTGGCAAGCTACGAAAAACATTAAAACGATATTGTTAGAACGTTGCTATTGTTAAATCAGATATATTGTGAGTATACTCAATGTTGTTATATATTGTAAGATATGAGTTTAGAAACAACATCATATTAGGCATATTTTGTTTTTGTAGATAATAATCATACGTAACCTGGTCGAAGCGCGACTTACATCCCTATAAGCTCACAATATTATTAATATTCTAGGGACGTTCTAGTAATATTAAGTAATATTATAATATAACTGGAGTATTTCTAATGTCGAATTCGAATAATATTATAGAAACATTATACAATACAGTGCGTGCCCTTCCTATAGAATGGAGTCCCGCAGAGGCCGTGCCGCGGACAGGTCGCAATGACTCACCGTCATATTTATAGCATGTACCGATTACAACAGCGGATCGGGAGCCCTGGATGCTGTCGTAGCATTTATTACATACGCAGCTGGCAAGATACCTTAGTTGTGTTAATTAACCTTTTGAACTCCATTACCCTTAGCGTATTCTTCCTGCTCCACTCCTAATTAATGAGAGCACTGTGAACAGTAGTAGGAAGTGAACACTGCTAAACAATCTCACACAAAATATAATCGTTATATTTCCAAGACAATTGTTAGTTCATCATCGTAACTATCACTGTCCACTAACTGTTCTAAAATATCCAGTTTCGAGAGCGAAGATGAAACAGATGCCATGTTTCCATTCAATCTTTATTATCAGTTCAACTGTCATAAGCATTCGAGAATAACTAAGGTTAAACATTCATAACAATTCCCGCAAACTATAGTAAATGGGTAAAGGTGTTCTCTCGGAGACCTCTAGATGGCTGCACAATACTGGAATGCAACACAGAAGTCATACAAGCGCTTAAGTACAAGCTAACGTCATGTCGTGTGGGACTCGACATATTTTAATGTCGAACCCCACTCAATATAGGAGTGCAAATGGTTAAGACTTACTGTGAAGTACTGTGGCCTACCTCGTATCCCGTAAACTTGGTTAGGTATAGGACAAAACAACGAAATTTCCAAGTGGAAACTGATCTTCTCAAGAAATAGTTTGTTCGTAAGTTTCAGCGCCGTGCGATTTCTACTTGTTGGGGAACCTCAAACAAAAGGCATACAGAAAGAAATCCACGTACTCTGAAGGTTCTCGAGAACGAAATAACTGCATTGACACGAAATTAATATCAGTGAGGATGAATTACAGTGAGTGTACCGAAACTTCCCATGTCGGTGCAACGTGTGTTTAGGAATTGAAGTACAGCATTTCCAGAAACTACTCTGTAAATATGATGTAAGTAATTCTGATTACTAAATACGTTAAAACAGTAACAAGATGGGCGCTACGCTGCTGCTAGCACCAATGCCTTGCTCGACACGCTGCACTACAAAGTGTCCCAGCCGTCACACGGCCTCTGCGAATCTCCGTTCTGTAGGGAGGGACCTCACTGTACAATATCAAAACAATTCCTGAAAAGTTCAAATTAGAAACCGCATGTGCAGATTTAGAAAGGAGTTTAACCGATGGGAAAAATGTGACATATCTGGTTGTGAATTAGTTGAGGAACTTTTACACTTGAATCCGGGGAGGCGAGGGGGGGGGGGGGGGCGCCGGCAACCTTGAAGATGGTCTTCTGTGGTTTCCAATCTTCCTTCCAGGCAAATGCCGGGGTTGGTCTCTAACTATAGGCCACAGCCGCTACCTTCCAACTCCTCGACCTTCCATTCCCACTTTCCTCCCCAACGATACTTGTTGCTCACCCATTGGGTGTCCGTCTCGAAGCAGCTACAAAACTGGCGAGCCGAACATGTCCTCGGACACTCCCGGCACTAAAAGCCATACGCAAAAAACAAAAACAAAAGCAGAACCAATAAGTGTTTTTCAACTTATTAAACAAAATGGTTGGCAGGATACAGTATATTTCCAAATATGTGGACAGCACTTCGAATTTTGCTAACCATACTTGTAAAACTTATAACTTATTTACATTCAACCATGTATCAGGATAGACTGTCAAATCTGGCAATTTTATCTATAGAAAATAGTATTGCCCAGGACTTATTCAGAATAAATAACAAAAAAATCAAGCGCAAAAGCGAGCAAGGCGATAATCTAGACGTTTTTTTTCTTCTTAATTCGTTTCAATTTTAAATAAATTCACTATGAAAAATTTGACGTATGCGTGATGTGAGCGTTGTCACCTACATAGCAGTTAAAATAAACCTTTTCAAAAAAATATTTATTTTTAGTGTTATTGTTTCTCATCCTGACTACTGCAATTCTAATCTTCCGGAGGTCTGAGTTACAAATAATGTCAAAAATGTATGTTATCTTTAGTCTTTATGTACAGTTTAGTCTTCACAGGGGAGGGGGCGCCGCAATATCTCGCACCACCTGAAAATCTTGCTAGGGCCGCCTCTGTTCACAGCTCCAGGAAAATGCTTACTAAGATGTCCTTAAGACGATAAGATCATTACTTGAACTGTTGGCTTGATATTAATATAAATTTTCACCATGTAGCCTAAGTTAACTTTTAGGCCTACACAACAACTATTTTTTTTCACAAATCATGCGATGCGAAAATAATTCACATGGCCACTGTCGCTGGGGAAATCAAGAGTTATGCCGCCTTTTCTTTAACCTTCAAAGAGAGAGAAATAAAATAAATATCTTGAACAAGAAATTCCGTATCTGTTTCTGTCTCGATAGTCAAAACAAAAATGTCCGACCTGGAGACAGACACCTGTGCCTGCTCAGGCTACATATTTACTCAACATTTCAGATAACCACTATACAGTAGACTATATTTATCTGAAAAGTGAACACGTGTTCAAACTGAAATAATACTTTCAGACCACTTTGCGCAATATTGTCAGTTATAATTATTATAATCTTATATATAACAAGATGTTCAGTAAAGAACAAATAGCCTACTTTCTCCTAAATGCATGGGTATTGTTATAACTCTTTGTCCTTTTCATGGAGTATAATTGAATGTTGGTTGTAGTAGCTTGTTGAAATACAACATGCTATAGAGATATTAAACATGAATATGAGGTGCCCTTTGCTAGTGCTACCTCTGTAAAAAAATTCATTCAATTCGGTTTCACCGTGTTTGAATTGATATGGGGAATCGATTTGCACACATATATGACCGCTATTCGCAAACTATTGGGCTGATAAGATGCTTTCCACAAAAAGGCATGTTGTTACAAAATCTGGTAGAGATCAAATTATTAGGATGGTCGTAATTTGATTTAAGCTTTCAACATTTGGGTGGCCGTCATTCCGTTTCCGTCAAGATGGCGACGATATAAAACATGACACTGAGGTGCCCTTTGCTAGTGCTACCTCTGTGCCAAATTTCATTCAATTCGGTTTCACTGTGTTTGAATTGTTAGGGGGAATCGATTTGCACACACACTTGGCCACCATCTGCAAACTATTGGGCTGATGATCTAGCAGTTTGGTCAGAATATACTTCCCACATAAAGATATGTTGTTGCAAAATTTGGTAGAGACTAGATTATTAGGTTGGTCGTAATTACATTTTAGCTTTTAAAATTTGGGTGGCCGCGATTATGTTTCCGTCAAGATGGCGGTGATATAAAACATGACACTGAGGTGCCCTTTGCTAGTGCTACCTCCGTACCAAATTTCGTTCCATTCGGTTTCACCGTGTTCGAATTGATAGGGTGAATCGATTTTCACACATGATGGCCGCCATCCGCAAAATATTAGGCTAATGACCTATTAATTTGGTCAAAGGACGCTCCCTCCAAAAAGGTATGTTGTTGCAAAATTTGGTAGAGATCGGATGATCAGGTTAATCGTAATTTGATTTAAGGTTTGAACATTTGTGTGGCCGCCATTACGTTTCCGTCAAGATGGTGGCTATATAAAACATGACACTGAGGTGCCCTTTGCTAGTGCTACCTCTGTACCAAATTTCGTTCCATTCGGTTTCACCGTGTTAGAATTAATAGGGGGAATCGATTTTGACACAAAGATGGCCGCCATCCGCAAACTATAAGGCTAATAACCTATTAGATTGGTCAAAGGATGCTCCCTCCATAAAGGTATGTTGTTGCAAAATTTGGTAGAGTTCGGATGATTATGTTAGTCGTAATTTGATTTAAGCTTTGAACATTTGTGTGGCCGCCATTACGTTTCCGTCAAGATGGCGGCGATATAAAACATGACACTGAGGTGTCCTTTGCTGGTGCTACCTTTGTACCAAATTTCATTCAATTCGCGTTAACCGTGTTCGAATTGATAGGGGGGGGACAGACATTCAGAGTACACACACTCACACACACACACACACAGACTCACACACACACATACACACACACAGACAGACACACTTTTTTCCGCCCTGTGTTGATCTCATAAGTCTACTTTCATTTTTTGCAAAAATCGAAAGTAGGCTAAAAATGAATTGCTGTTCGTTAGTCTCGCTAAAACTCGAGAACGGCTGGACCGATTTGGCTAATTTTGGTCTTGATTTATTTGTGGAAGTCCAGAGAAGGTTTAAAAGGTAAATAAATATGAAAGTTGTTGCGCACGAGTAGATTCAACAAATGAGTGGCGGCACGCGAATCGCTTAAACAAAGTCCCGTATGCGTTCATATACCATTCATCCGATTGCTATGAAACTTTGGTTGTAATGTTGTGCACACTCCAGGAAAGGTTTCTGACTTAGTAAATCGTTTCTACAATAGGTAGCGCACGAGTAGATTCAACAAATGAGTAACGGCGCGCGTATCGTTTAAAAAAATGCCATATGCGTTCATATACCATTCATGCGATTGCGATCAAATTTTGGTGAGTTGTTGTGCACAGTCCCGGAAAAGTTATAGGCGTAGTAAATCCAATTTACAATAGATGGCGCGCGAGTAGCTTCAACAAACTGGCGTGCGTTTGTTTCAAGAAAGTCCCGTATGCATTCATATACTATTTGTCTGATAGCGATGAAACTTGGGTGAGATGTTGTGTACACTTCAGGGAATGTTTCTGGCTTAGTAAATCCACTTAAAAATAGGTAGCGCACGAGAAGATTCAACAAATGAGCGACGATGGGCGAAGCGTTTCAACAAAGTCCAGTATGCGTTCACATGCCATTCGTCCGATAGCGATGAAACTTGGGCGAGAGGTTGTGTACAATTCAGGCAAGGTTTCTGGCTTAGTAAATCCACTTTGCGATAGGTAGGGCACGAGTAGATTCAACAAATGAGTGACGACGCGCGAAGCGTTTCAACACAGTCCCGTATGCGTTCTTATACCATTCGTCCGATAGCGACTAAATTTGGGTGAGTTGTTGTGTTCACTCCAGGGAAAGTTTCAGGCTTAGTAAGTCAATTTTACAATAGGTCGCGCACAAGTAGATTCAACAAATGAGCGAAGACGCGCGAAGCGTTCCAACAAAGTCCCGTCTGCGTTCATATACCATTCGTCCGATAGTGATGAAACTTGGGCGAGATGTTGTGTACACTTCAGGGAAGGTTTCAGGCTTAGTACATCCACTTTACAATAGGTATCGCACAGGTAGATTAACAAATGATCGACGGCACGCGAATCGCTTAAACAAAGTACCGTAGCGTTCAAATACCATTCATCCGATTGCTATGAATCTTTGGTTGAATTGTTGTGCACACTTCAGGAAAGGTTTCTGACTTAGTAAATCCTTTTTAGAATAGGAAGCGCACGAGTAGATTCAACAAATGAGTAACGGCATGCGTATCGTTTAAAAAAAATCGTATGCGTTCATGTACCATTCATGCGATTGCAATGAAATTTAGAGAAATGTTGTTTACACTCCCGCAAAGATTTCTGATTTCGTAAATCCATTTTACAATTGGTAGCGCACGAGTAGATTCAACTAATGAGCGACAGCGCGTGAATCGTTTCAACCAAGTCCCGTATGCGTTTATACACCATTCATCCGATTGTGATAAAACGTTGGTGAGTTGAGTACAGTCCTGCGAAGGAGTATGAATTAGTAAATCCGTATTTCAATGGGTGGCGCACAAGAAGATTCAACAAATGAGTGAAGGCGCGTGAATCCTTTAAACAAAATCCCGTATGCGTTCATACGCCATTCATCCGATTGCGATGAAACGTTCATGAGTTGTTGTGTACACGGCAGGGAAGGGTTTCAACTTAGTAAATCCATTTTACAATAGGTAGCGTACGAGTATTTTCAACAAATGGGTGACGGCGCTCGAATCGTTTCAACAAAGTCCCGTATACGTTCATATACCATTCATTTCATTGCGATGAAACTTTGGTGTGTTGTTGAGCACGCTCCCATGATTTTTTTGAGATAGTAAATCAATTTTACAATAGTTTAGATGTGGTTAACGGAAAATATATAAATATTGGGAATCCAAAAGCACTTCAACAAACAAAGTTACAACGCCAACACCTTCTTTGATTGGCATTGCAACGCATGCCGGGTACAGCTAGTTGAATATAATAATCATGTTATATGCACAGGCGGATGAACACGGTAATGCGTCAATTACCAATCGCACACCCATGCCACGAGCACGTGGTTCTTCAGTTTGATAAGGCAATTTTTCAGTTCGGCGGAGAGAATATGTTCCCAATATATTCCCAATTACTGGGACAAGCGAAAAAATAACTTGAGAAAACTTGCATGTGATTAAAATATGTATATATTTTTTATGGACTACAGGTTATAAATTGAGTATTTCCTTATGAAAGTTGGCAATCCTAAGCTGTCAAAAAAGTGCAAAATTACTGTTAACAATTTCTAGTCAATTCATTATGTAATATTACAGAAACTATGGAGCAATAATTCAAAATACTTGAGGTGGGGAATTTAGTCAACACAACACCTTTAAGAAATAAATAATCAACTAGTTTCCATACTAGAAAATTTCACACATATTTAGGGTTTTAAAAATTAGCTTGAATTTAAAGGGAGAAGAAAGATCGGAGGAGGGAGGGCAAGAGCTGGGAATATTATCCCCAGGGCCCAATCTCGCGCTGCACGGCCCTGCATACACCTTTCATGCAATAACTCTCTCCAGTCTGTCAATCATGCCTCCTAACTGCAGGTTATATAATTGAAAGGCTTCCGTGCATTGACTCTTGACGGGAATACGTGTCGAACCTTTTTGTTGTTTGAAGGACATTTTGTTTCTAATTACACTCTTTAAATTAATTACCTGTCGCAATTGAGGCAATGCCTTCTATCGCCGGAGGTTTGTCCAGTGTGACGCATCGCGAAAAGTCATTTGTCCAGTTTGTCTGTATTTCTAGTAGTAAATGTCTGAAAGAGAAAAAGAAAGAAGATGTTTGCATACATGTGTTAACGCACGATAATGTAAGTGACCTAAAACAGTAACGGATACCTACGCGTGTTAAGGCGCTAGGGCAGTGGCGTCACTATTTGAGGTGATCAGGGGGATCATTTTAAAGTAGACAGTGTTACTCGTCGGGTTCCAAAGGGTAATTACGTAAAATTCGGTTCACATCGGTGAAACGGTGCAGATTTGAGCCCAGTGAAATGGTGTAGATTTGTGCCAAAGAGCCTAAATGAAGGGAATGGAGAAGCCTATCTAAAATTATTGTTGCCAGAAACCTACAAACTACAACCCAACAAAATTTCAATGCAATCGGTTAAACGACGTCGGAGTCCATTAATCTTGGACAGATATACATTTCCATTTTTAGCCTGTCCTTATTTATGAAAAAATAAATAGGCTTATGAGATCACCTTTTGCCGTGTGTGTGTGTGTGTCTTTATGTGTGTGTGTGTGTGCGCGCGCGTATGTGTGAGTGTCCCCCTAATAGAATCAAAACGGCTCAAGCGATTTCAATGAAACACCGTCCGTAAGGTCATAACACTATATTGTCCGACCCCAACCGTGCCTTTCAAATTTTATTACGTCTCACCAATCCAACATGGTGGCTGTGCGAAATATTTAACCAGCATTCTATATTTCCGAAACTATTATTGATATCTCCCTGAGATTTTGTACGGGGATAAAGGGCACTACTAAAATTTTTCCTCTGCAACTTTCAAAAACCTGTTAAGAACAAAACGAACATGGCAGCCAAGCGAATTTGAAACATGTAAATAGACTTTTCTCGCGATTTAACCATCCGAGCAGAGTGAAACATTGTACAGCAAATGTTTATACACATTTCAATGCACTGATATCTAATTTAGTTCAGTTGTTTACAAAACCACAAGATGGTGGCTGTGCGAAATTTTGAAATTAAGGTTTTATTTCTTGTGTTCTACTCATGCGATCAAAGTCAACGTTTGAATAATGAACCTACGCAATAATCGTCTTCTGATAGTGCATAACTCTGTGGCCTACTTATAGAAAAATTCAACATGGCGACCATCCGAAATATTTAGGCGGTTCTAATCTATGACAGCAATCAAACTGAAATGTTGTATGTTGGTAAAGGTTATTAACATAAGCTCACCTATGAGACTTTCAGTAACATGGCAAGCACAAAAATCCAACATGGTGGCGACGCAGAATTTAAATATCTAAATAGACGTTTCTCGCGATTTAACCATCCGAGCGCAGTGAAACTTGGTACGGTAAATGCTTATACAAATTTTAATCCACTGACATCTAATTTATTTCAATTGTCTTCATAACCTCAAGATGGCGGCTATGCGAAATTTTAAAATCACGTTCTTATTTCTTGTGTCCTAATCATGCGATTGAAGTTTGAATAATAAACCTATGCAATAATCTTCATCTAATACTACATAACTCTATGGCCTACATATATAGAAATCCAACATGGCGACCATCAGAAATATTTAGATGGTTCTCAATATCTACGAATCTATTACAGCAATCAGACTGAAATTGTGTACGTTGATAGAGGCAATTAACATAAGTAGGATATGTGAAACTAGGCTACTTAGTTATTCACAGAACTACTCATTATATAAAGAATAGTAGTAGGTGAAATTATCGGTAACACTGGCAACGACAAAATGGCTTACAAAGCACGTGCAAAAAGATTACGCAAAGCCTACACAATCACTTGGAATATTTACAACAAGAAATTATTTTCACTGAAGCCAACTCCATCGGGGTCGTGGTGACGCAGTGGTCAAGCTTTTGGCCTCTCGCCAAGGTGGCCCGGATTCGATGTGAAATTTTCGATTTGAAATGCCATGTTCTGTGGTTCAGATTCCACGTAAAAAAGAGGTCCCGTGGCTCATAATCGCAGGATTAACGGTCACGAAAAACTACAAGTTTTCTTCCTTCCAAACTCAATCACTACCACACAGTCATTCTCCCAGAGACACTCTGTGCGATTGGGACATCATAGTTAATTATCAACATAACCGACAGTAGTGGCTACGCTGGCTAAAGCGCTGCGCTAGGCCATGGGGCCAAGCTCTCTGCTGACTCGGTAGACGCGTGGGTTCGAGCCCCACCGTCGGCTGTCCTTGAAATGGTTTTCCGTGGTTTCCCATTTTCAACACCAGGCAAATGCTGGGCAAGTACCTTCTGACAGGCCACGGCCGCTTCCTTCCACATCCTTGCCCAGTTTCATTCATCTTCATCCCTTCCGTCTCTCATCCCGACGCGCAGATCGCCCACGGGCGTCGAATAGAAAGACTTGCACTCGGCCTCTCAGGAGGCCACACGACAAAAAAAAAGTACATTGAGAAGACAGAACGGCAGATACTGAGAAAAATATTCGGAGCAAAGTTTCAAGACTGTATCTGGATGAGGAAGAACTATATTCACTGACTGAACGATTCAGCTCACTTGCACAGAAAATACTCATTAAATTCTACTGACATATAGCACGAGTGGACAACTCTCGATTGACCAATAAATCTTCCTCATAATCAACGGAACCCGACAATCCAAGGCACGCTGGATCGCAGACACAGACTCACAAAAATCAATATTGACCGCCTATCCAAACTGCTCAGAAAATAAACTCAAAAGTTTCCACCCAAGTTTCTAACGGCAAGTAATTTGAAACTCAAAGATGTATGTTAGTTAGTTATTGTTGTTTTAAGGGGCAGAACTACGAGGTCATCTGTCCCAAAGATGTGTGTACACAAGAAAGAAGACAGACAGCGAAATGATGAGGAAGTTTTGGGAAGATAAGGAGAACAAGACGGTCAATGGTTCTACGTGCTCCTTAGAGGGCCAAACGCTTGTACTGTATATGCATATAAATAATATATTGTTTGAGTCTTGAGTCTTTTGACTGATTTGATGCAGCGCTCCATGGCTGAGCTAATCGTTTCATCTCTACATAGCTACCACGTCTTACATCAGAGGTAATCTGTTTTACATATCTAAACTTGATCAACCCCTACAGTTCTCATCCTTGACCCTTCCTTCGATAACTAAGCTTACTATTCCTGGGTGGTTTAGTATGTGTCCTACCAACCTTTATCTTCTCTCCATTAGCAGTCGCCAGAAATATTTCTCCTCTCCCACTCGTTTTAATGCCCCCTTCATTTGTAACTCTATCTACCCATCTGATCTTCATCATTATCCTGTAACACCACATTTCAAACGTTTCTATTCTCCTCTTTTCTGCTGCGCCAACAGACCAAGTTTCACTTCCATAGAGTGCCACGCTCCAGACAAAGGCTTTCAAAAATGACTTCCTAATACCTAAATCTATATTTGATGTCAGCAGATCCTTTTCTGTAGAAATGCTTTCCTTACCTAAGCCAATTTACTTTTTATGTATCCTTTTGCTTCTTCCAGCACTGGTTATTTTTCTTCCTAAGTAACGAAAGACTCCTACTTCCTTCAGATTTTCACGTGCCAATTTGACGTCCATAGGGGTTTCTGATTTATTTCGGCTGCATTCCATTATTTTTATATAATAATGATAATAATAATAACATGGTTACCAAGGAGGCCTGGTGCAGGTGTTTTGAGTTGACACACGTGGCAGAACCACGTGAGGAGATGGGGATAAAATGAATGATGAAGACGTCACGAACACTCAGCTCCCAAGCTAGGAGATTTAAATATATACCAAGTGGCGCCTTTGTAAGGCTGGCGTCATTTCCACTTGGATCCGAAGCGAATAGTCCCCAAGTGAAACAAATTATTTCGTGGTCGACACCGAGTGACCTTCCCTTGGCACGGGTGGCATCCCGCAGTATATATGCTCAGTGCTGGCTGACTAACTTGTAGGGGCTATATAGCATGTAGCGCATTTTTCTCAAGGTCGGAGCTCATTGCCGCTTGATGTAGCCTAGTCTATAGTCCGAGTCATTTAGGAAGAACTGCAGCGAGAGTTAATGTGTACATTAAAGAACGAAGACCTCCCTTAAACTTTCTATCACGGACCTAGTGTTGTGACTTACCGTTATATTATAAAACAAAATTGACCAATACTGTCTGCTTGGCTCAGCGGTACAGTTCTCGCCAGCCGTTTCCAAGGTTGCAGGATCAAATCTTGGCACAGTCAGTTTGCATTTAATGGTGCGCAAATACAAGGGAGCCGTGTCAGTAGATTTACTGGCATGTTAAAGATCCCCTTTGGGGCAAAATTCCAGCACCTCGGCGTCTCTAAAAGCCTCGAATTGACCACCCATTGTATAAACAATGAACTGTAGCATATATTTCTACAGAAAACGTCTCCAGTCTCGGAACAACCATTTACAGGGAGAAAATACACCAATGATTAGATCTAACGCAATTAATTATTTTATAAATTTTACTTCTTGTCTTGCTAGCAGTGTATTTTAGTGTATTGTGAATTTTAGTGGAGATACTGATAGTGTTGACTGGTTGTGCTAGTTTAATTACTACTACAACTAAATAAGTGTACATATTGTACATAACATAACACATACTTGTAGACATAGATTTGATAGCCTACGTGTAAAGGATCTGACGATAATCGAAACTGGTCGTCCAAGTGTATTTATTAATCTCATGTAATTTTTTTCAGGATTAGTGAACCCCACTCCATCACAATCATGTTGACCGACTGAAAAACATTAAATTTCGACAGCAAAAAATGTCATATTTTTCAATTCTTTACATCTATTGGTTCCCATCAGTAAAGCCCTGCTCAGATACAAAAATTTTCGCCATGCGGATATAGTTTGGATGGCTGTCGGATAGCGGATAAACTGCGGATAATGTTTAGAGTAAATTTGCGAATATATTTTAGAATATCCTACATTGTTTAACTGGATTTTTTTAATAATTTTAATTTTTGCTAAGATCTGAGCCTTTCTTGTTATTTTCCTATTTTCTTTCGCATGGATTGTATTAGTGTTGACTTATGCCAAAGAAAAGGTCCTTTATACCTGCACTTGCCTGTGTGGGTATATCCAATGACTAAGTAAGTGCTATAATTAGCCACCTGCTGTTTCACATGCCGTTACTCAGAGGGACAAAACTCTGTCAACATTGTCATGCGATTCACACATAACCTAGGGGAACAAATTTCTCCTCAAATGTCCAAATGTGTGTCTTTAATACGTGATCCCTTATATAATAAAATAAAAATATTGTTGTAATGTCAGCAGATTCGGATAACTAACATGCGGTTGTGGGTTAACAGTCGTGCGGATGCGGGGCGGTAGCGGTTAACAGTCGTGCGGATGCGGGGCGGATGAGAATAACCTTTTTGTTTATCCGCGCGGGGCTCGAAGGGCCATAAGATGTGCGAAGTTGTATTTGGGCCTATAAGTGACTTGGTTTGTGTCTAAACCCGACACGAAGGGTGGTATTCATGTTGTCGATATGGATTTCGACTAGGCCTACAGTAATAATAATAATAATAATAACCTCTGGCACTACAGCCCATGAAGGGCCTAGGCCTACCAAGCGACCGCTGCCCATCCATTTGGCCTGCAGATATTGGGGTGACGCGTGATCAGCGCATCGGGTCCCCTCGGCCGTTAATCTTGGTTTTTGTGATCGGGGCGCTGCCTCACTGTCAGACAGCTTCGCAATTGTCCTCACGAGGCTGAGTGCACCCCGTTCCTTCCCTCGCGTCAGTTTCTAAAATCCCTGACGGAGCCGGAATAGATAATAATAAATAATAATGTTATTGGTTTTACGTCCCTTTTAACTACCCTGGCTTTTAGAGCCGCCGGGGTGCCGGAATTTTGCCCCGAAGGGGATCTTTAACGTGCCAGTAAATGTACTGACACGGCTCCCTCGCATTTGCGCACCCTCAATTGGCAGCTGATTGCGCCAGGTTTCGAACCTGCAACCTTGGGCTCAGCAAGCGAGAACGTTACCCCTGAGCCACGCAGCCAGACAGCCGGAATTGAACCCGGGGCCTCCGTATGAGAGGCAGGCACGCTACCCCAACACCACGAGGCCAGCATTTCGACTACAGTACACATCCAAACATTGAGCCTGGTAGTAATTACTCACTTATGCAATTATCTTTGAGTTCTTTGAAGGAGGCAGGCTGTGAACACCCGCATGGCTTCTCTGATAAGGCGAGAGACTACATATCGAATCTTATCGACTGTTAGCGAGATTAATGTTCCATGGCTCTAAAATAGCTGCACTGCTCACTTAGCTTTCTGCACGTTCACTCTTAATGGGCTCGCTATGATAGGCTGTTTAATCAAACATCCATTCTTTCGCTCGCTGCAACTGGACTTCATAGTGCTGGTAACATGATTGTTGATTTGTACCCATACAGCAGAGCTTTCCAAACTTTTTCTCGTGACATCACCCTATTAGCACACATAATTCTACATGACACCCGTTTAATTATTTATATTATAAACATAGACTATTTTAACAAAGGAGATTTATTTTAAAGAAATTTAAATATTTCATAACATGGTATATATATTGTACCCAATCGTCATCATATGGAACATGTGCTCGTATCCCACCTAACTCACGGTCTTTCGAAGTATGGGGCGTTCAACCCACTATACGATCACATATTCAGGATTTGAGTCTGTCAGTTGACTACTCTACTTGAAAGAAACAACATATTCCTAAGTATAACATTTAATGATAGTAATTCATTGCAATACAACATAAAACACAAAAAAAAAACTTTACATTTATTTCCCACAACAAAAATCGAAATTATCTGTGAGTCTCTTCTCCTCAAAATTAGTGCTTCACCGCACTCAAGTCTATCCAAAATATCCTATTATTGATACTCTTCGACATTTGCGAGTGTCCATAGTGTTCTTCACGTGGCACAATTTAACACAAACTGGAATATCACAACACAATAAACACAAATTATATTTATATGACATTAAATCTGCAATTATTAAACATTTATCCGTTTTACACGGGACATTACTTTAAATAACATTAATTCATTAGCTTATGCCTTGTTCAATAAGTGTTGTCTCGTGCGAATCACATTCTTTTCCCATCAGTTTCAAACGCTGAAGTGGTACACTTTCCCCTCCAAAATACACATGGATATAGATATTTTTATAGCTTCACCATACAACGATTTTCTGGGTCTGGTCAAAACATTATTGTTACAAACGTGTCATCTCATTCAAATTACGCTACCCGTATGAATAAATTAGTGTGAACTGGGCAAATACACCTTACAAAAATGCCTCTATTTATTTGGTGCAGTTAATTCCTCCTCAGAGAATAACTGGGCCAAATGTTATCCGATTTCAACATTCCAACATTGCATGTGTATGGAAATGGTGCATTTAATTCAATTGATATCATCACATCAAGCATATCTTAATTACTTTTCAAAATATCGAGATTCTTCAGTGTCCCACTACAATTTTAAAATAAAAGAATCAGGTCTATTGACTTCCTTTCCGTGCGAACAATGAATTAGTCATGGCTGGCTTCGGCAAGATGGCCGCCGGTTGAGTGGACTACCTGCCACCCCGTCTGACTTCCCGCAGGGTCAAGTTCATTCACTGGTGCAGCTGTGCTGGAGGTACCCTGAATGGGTCGTGTCCTTACGAATTGAGTCAATCTAATTATTTAATACCTACATTTAGAGTATAATGGGCTCATCTCGGCTCCTAATTAATATTCATGGCAAGGGATGGATCACGAAATAGCTTTGCCGTTCTGTGGTCGACATCAGTGGCTTGTGCTTGCGTCTCAAGTGAGTTTCACAGTTCTCTCACTGGACGGCATGCATATAACAAGAGGAAATCGACGTTTCCTATACGAAGAACCATTAGTCTTACCTCTAAGGGCAGATCAATTAATATATGGGCTCACCTAGGGTCTCTAACAGTTATCCCTGGTGGCGAAAACTCTGCGAACAGTGGATACAGACAGACTCTGTCCCAACTCTGTTGCGAATAACACATGTATGCTCTAAGGCAGGGATGTCAAAGATACGGCCCGCGATCGCAATGTGTGACAGACAGAAGAATCATGACTTCACTCGATTCCTCTACGGAAGTTTTAAAATGCGCACACTACAACATTTTAAAGTAATTTCAAGGGCAGCGCGTGCCTAGACAAGCGAGAGAGGTAGACAGTAACGCCATCTCTTAGCAACAAGCGGAAATACCACGAAGGCTAGAATCTTCCACGCGCTTTGAGTCTAGTCAGTTGAGTCGAGTAATCGAAGCGATACGGTCGGAGAAAGATTTTAGTTAATTTAGTTGTACTGCGACATAGTGATTGTGAAGTCCAGTGATTGTGAAGGTACTGTGCATTTGTTTGTGTCGTGCGCATGCGATATCCTGTGTCGAGTTCCATAATTGTTACGAGTTTGGCATAATGTCACAAAAACGTTAAGTTGATAGTGAGTGCAGGGTTTTTCAGTCTAAATGGGAAATTGCATATTTTTTCATAGAATGGAAAGGTAAACCACTGTGTTTGATTTGCAATCAAACAGTTGCTGTTTGTAAGGAGTTTAACTTGAAGAGACACTTTGATACGAATCATAAATCAAAATTCGATTGTTACACTGAAAAAATAAGAATGGACACATTGTCATCTTTAAAATCTAAACTTCAAGGTCAACAATCGATGTTTACTAAAGCTAATACTGAGAGCGAAGATGCCCTGAAATCAAGTTTTATTATTGCATTAGAAATCGCGAAGAGATCAAAACCTTTCACTGATGGTGAGTTTATTAAAGACTGCATGTTGAAAGTGGCCGATGTTTCATTTCCATTTCAAAAGTCAATAATTAAAAATATTTCGCTGTCAAGAAACACTGTTGCTTCAAGAATAAATGATTTATCTCAAAATTTGGTTCTTCAACTGAAGGAGAAAATTAAGGAATTTACAAACTTTTCACTGGCTGTTGACGAGAGCACTGATACTGAGGATACAGCTCAACATGCTGTTTTTATACGAGGTATTAACAGTAACTTTGAAATAACTGAAGAACTATTAAAGTGCGTCCCATTGACAGGTACTACAAGAGCAAATGATATTTATTCTGCAATTGAGCATTTGATATCAGAATATGAACTCGACTGGAATATACTTAGCAGCACAACTACGGATGGCGCTCCTGCCATGGCTGGCAAACATTCGGGCGTTGTAACTAAGTTAAAACAGAAAACATCAGGGAATTTTGTGGGATTTCACTGTATAATTCATCAGGAATCATTGGCATCCAAACATTTAAAAATGGACCATGTCATGCAACCTATAATTAAAATAGTAAATGTTATAAGGAGCAGAGGACTAAATCACCGACAGTTCAGGCAGTTTTTACAAGATTTGGACGAAAAGTTTTCTGATGTCCCTTATTTCACCGAAGTTCGTTGGCTCAGTCGAGGAGTAGTTTTAGAAAGATTTTTTGCATACCATGACCCTATTCAAGCTTTCATGTTAGAAAAAGGCAACCCAATTGATTATGACAATGACTGGTGGGTTGATTGTGCCTTTTTAGTAGATGTGAATAAACACTTGACTGATCTGAATGTAAAGTTACAGGGTAAAAATCTGATTGTCACTCAAATGTATTCATGTATTCAAGCCTTTGAAACAAAGTTGAGGCTGTGGGAAAATCAGGTAAAAAATCAAACTTTGGATCATTTCCCTCATTTAAAATCATTTGGCACGGTGGAACAAAATAAATTGGATCAATATTCTCAACTTCTGCAAAATCTGATCACGGAATTCAACAATCGTTTTGAAGACTTCCACAAAATGAATGAAATGGAATTCCCAATTTTCAACAATCCATTCAATTTTGAAGCTCCCGGGCACCAGTTCATTTGCAAATGGAGTTGATAGATCTTCAATCAGACAGTATTTTGAAAGAAAAATTTAAAGAGGTTAACGCTCTTACATTTTATACACAATATTTCAAGAGTTTGGATAACTACCCGCAATTAAAAAAGCATGCAGCACGCATTCTGTGCATGTTTGGTAGCACCTATTTATGTGAGCAGATGTTTTCCGTCATGAAAATAAATAAGAACAAACATCGCACAAGACTTACGAATGAACATCTCCAATCAATTCTTAAAATAATTACAACGAATATGATACCTGACATCAATGAGCTTGTCAAAAACAAGAGAAGTCAGGTATCTGGATCCTCGAGCTCAAAATAATTACCCTCTTTTATAACTTTGATTTGATTTTTAACAACCGTATATTATATACTATATAATTAAGTAAATAAAATGTTATAATAATTCAGTACATTTTTTAAATTTGAACCTGGCCCGCCTACACATTCTAAATGTAATATATGGCCCTCTGCAAAATTGAGTTTGACACCCCTGCTCTAAGGCAATACTATATCGCAGATTCGAAGATTAGCCGACTAGATTCGCCAACGCGCAATCTATTTTCGGATGATCCCCGCAACTTATTGACGTAAATCTCTTGATTCTACGTTACATGCTCGCTGATCGCGGCTCAAATAATATTTCTTACAGATGACTCAATTCTTAAAGCACTCACGTCCTCTATGCAATTACTCATAAGCCAAAGTTCTACGTAGCTCCAAACAAGTATAAATTTACTGGCTTACATTAACTATCTTAATGGCTCTCAAATACAACCCTGTAGAATATACCATAATAAACATTTATTCAACATTTCACTGACACTGAAAAGCTCTCTTTATCTCGATATTAATGTTTCTTTCTTACTATTTACAATAACACAGTATTCTTACGCTAGATATGACACACTTTGTGCGTACTATCGGCCTGACATGCCGATTTATTTATTCATTATTGTTACCGACCCCAGATTATTATTATTATTATTATTATTATTATTATTATTATTATTATTATTATTATTATTATCATTATTTAACGTTACCGTTACTTTCATCAATGTCTTACGCCTAAATGGCAGTAAACAAATCATCCTCCAAGCCATATTTTACCAAAATACGAGGGATGTGATCTCGTACATAAATGACTGTTAATTCTTAATCTTAGAGTGATTCTTCGTTGTATGGTGAACTATTAAATCATATCAACATATTAAATTTGTACTCACTTTCATTCTAGCTGGGTTGGTCCAGCATGCCAGCCACTCGCCCGCCATGATGCTTATTTTAAGCCATCATGATATTATTCACACGACACATTGTATAAACTTTACACATGGTAATTATATTTTTCACTGATGGCATTTTCATTTTGACACAATACACATTCTTTTACCATATAAACATAAACACTTTTAAAAATCACTGTAATATAACTTTATACATAATTCTCGCACCATTTTCACACAGGGATTTTTGATTGGATTCCCACTATCGCCTGACCTCAGAGATGCGATGCAGCTAACTCCTGACAACCGCTGTTCTCCTTGAAAGTCTATCTTGCGTGTGTGTGTTCGACTCCCGTCACCTACAGTTTATGTCTCCTCTACTGCAAATTTGTTCAATCCTTGGTCGTGACTTCCTGTGACGCCTCCCAGGCTCCCGTAACTGTAGTGATCATTACAATAATATATTATTTTACCCGTGATAACACTTCCTGGTTATGTTCATTGTCTATAAACATCATCCTAAATTATCTCTACGCTGTACTGATTCTATACTCGCGTATGCTGTTGCTTATACGTCTGCTGTAGACTAATTCTTATCTGATGCATAATTGCTGTTATTAAGCTGCATGATGCGCTTTTCATAGTTCACCGCTAGTACATTTGAGCGTCAATGCTTTATAAATTCCGCGCACTTCCTTGCGTGGTCCGGCAGCGTCTTACCTCACGGGTTGAGTCAAGACGAACTGACTTCCCTGCTCCAGCTTCTCCTATATAAAGTTTCCTTATGAAAAGAAGTTCACTGGATTTCCAGGACGACTCTCTTCTTGATATAATACATTTTCAGACAGTTTGAAGTATGATCCTTTTTTGTCTATGCGTTCTAGCATCTCAACCGTACATAGGCTGGTATTTTCTGCAATAATCCACCTTAAAAGCTATAATATTCCCGTTCTGGTCGTGAAATCCTGCTATTATAATTATATGCAGATATAACTCGTTGTTCTTCGGGTTCACTGTAGCTGTTCCCCCTCAGAGATCAATGATTCGATTCTGTGCAGAATCATGGGCCTGGTCTTCTTTGATAAAGACCCCATTTCGATGCCAGTCAGCCGTGTCTAATTGGGCACAATATATGATTTTCCAAGTATAATACGCTATATTAATCACCTTTCTCATAGATACAAAACTTGCACTTTGATGTTCCAATTCAATGACTGCTATGGGCTTGGCGATCATTACAAATCTGCTTTATATAGGATCGGATGCTGGACAAATTCACACGCATTTCCTCATCTAACATTCTCAAACTTCCACGTTTAACTGTTTTTGTATTAACCATAACAGAAAACGCACTTTCACACGAATATGTTGTAGAAAACTGCAACGAACCAATGATGGCTCTTTTACTCAGGCGAGGAAAATCTTGTCGAATAGAAACTCAGAAGCTGTCTAATTCTGACTCTTTGTACTTAAGTTTTTTGGTGGCCCCGTGGTGTTGGGGTAGCGTGCCTGCTTCTCACCCGGAGTCCACGGGTTTGATTCCCGGCTTCGTCAGGAATTTTCGAAACTGACGTGAGGGCTGGAACGTGGTGCACTCTGCCTCGTGAGGACAATTGAGTAGCTGACAGTGAGGCAGCGCCCCGATCACGAAAACCAAGATTAACGGCCGAGGGGATCCGATGCGCTGATCACGCGTCACCCCAATATCTGCAGGCCAAATGGCTGGGCAGCGGTCGCTTGGTAGGCCTAGGCCCTTTACTGGCTGTAGTGCGAGTGGTTATTTTTATTTTTATTTATATGGTACTTAAGTTTTAAAGTCTGGTTGTTTTCAAGTTCTGCCAGTTCCTCCTCTTCGATGAATTGAAGTTAACAAGAGCTGGAGGGTGCAAAGGGATTTGTTATCCAGTCATATTGGTTTACGTTTAGTGTTGAAATATATCGCAGTACACCCTTGATGGTAGCACGTGACACCCTGTTTGGAAAGCACTGCTATACAGGGTCATCGAATATAATGCCTAGATTTAAAAAAATATAACATCGAAACCTTTTATGTTAAATGAGTGATTTTTTCACTTTGTGGTAACTGGTTAGCGCAAGTTTTGTTTAATGTATTAGCGTGACATTGGTATGCGCTGACTGCAGAGGAGTGCGAATTATTAGACTCCATGACAGTTTCTGGCATTTCCTTTGTACGTTTTGTGACTTAATACAGTAGAAACGAATCGCAAGGCGCTGAAAATATTTTAATTGTTTAATCAATAATCCTATTAACATTTAAAATAAAATCTGACAGTAAACTTATTTTTACAGTTTCAACTAAAAGAGGAACCTTGTTAACGCAGAATGCCACACGTTTTGGTTTGATTACTATATTCTAGTTTTCGTGAGAATTTAGGTCAGTGAACTCAGCAATTCTTCTAGGTTTGTGCCCTGTCTTGTGTGGGGTTTCACCTAGGACACCAAGTTGGCTCATCGGCGGGCTCTTGGTGTCCCCACCCGGACCCCTACTGGAGTAGCGAACTGCGCGCCGCCTCCCATTATATAAGGTGCAACTGCACCTCTTGACTGCGAGAACTAAAAGCTCAAGCAGCCTCAACCTCCCTTTGAAGGCTTCCAAAAAGATGGTGAAAGCCAATATACCATCTTTTTAGGTCAGAGAGTTTGAAAGTATTTTATTATTGATTATCCACTCTTGAACTACTCAAAGATTCTTGGACAATGGATTGAAAACACCTGATTTAGAGGATATATTCCAAAGTCAATGATAAACAGATTTTAAAAAAGGACTCCGCTCAGGTGTCCCTCAGGATCTCGAATTTCGAAAATTTCCAGATGCAATTCCTTATGGGTGAAGTTGTAAATCCACAGGGGAGAAAACATTACTACATAGGGCAATGAAAATAAAATAAAATGATTTTGTATAAGAAATTCTGACTGATTTAAATTCTTTATTTCAGTCTAATAATTAATTGGCACACCTCTGTAGTTGCCTAACGAAGTCCACGAGTATGTTCGTGGTTATCTCAAAGTGGTGCGGATTACTTCGTGACCAAGTTATTGAACCTTTCTTTTTCGCTGAAAAAACAATTACAGGCCTAATTTACATCGACATGCTTGGACAGTTTGTTTTCCCTCAAATGGAAGACATTGAACTACAGACAGGACAGCGTATCACTTTTATGCAAGGTGGAGCTCCACCTAACAACCTTGACGTGTTAAGCGATACACTCTACGCACGGTTGGTTTGGCAGAGAAGCCCCCATTTCCTGGCCTCCAAGAAGTCCAGACCAAACCCCTTTTTTATGGGGGTACATAGAAAACGTTGTTTACGCAGAAAAGATTCGTGATTTGATGCAACTTCGGGAGCGAACTGCCGCTAACTCTACTGTTACTCGACGCGGCACGAAGTGGACTGCTGATTAGACGTCTGAAGAGCAACAAACGGAATTCACATTGAATCTTACTAAGGTATGGAAAAAAGTTATCTTTTCCACGCATTTTAAGGCTAAAAGAATTACATTACCTTTAATAGTTTTTTATATCAAATATATAAAATCATGTATTATTTTTCCATGACCCTGTACTTTGCTTGTTTCAAGAATTGTATTGACATTTCTCGCCATGAGAGCAAGGTTGCTAAACTACTCACTCCTTGTGTGACAAGGTGCATCGTTGTCTACTAGGAACAGGAATTAGTAACAGCCCACTGGAAGCGCTGCTGGCCAACAGCGGAGGATACAGATCCTAGTTTATCCACGGGAGCACTTAGATCACTTTTTACTCTACAAAGAAGTCTTCACTTGCGTGAATGGGGAGTAGCATACTTCACGATGCATTACACTACAACATTCCCCTAGACACTACGTGGCTGTATTCATGACGTCATGGGTGATGTATACATGTTAAATTCTACGTGACATACACAAAGCGTACAAGGAGTAGTAGCTTGTAGTACAAGCAGTCATTTTCGGCCAGATAGTTGCCTAACCTAGTAGCGACCAATGGTTTCGTCCTGACAGTCGTCTAACCAAGTAGCAATCAATGGCTTCACCCAGACACTCGTGTAACCCACTAGCAGCCAATGGCTTCGTCCAGACAGTGATCTAACTAAGTATCGACCAATAGTTTCGTCCAGACAGTCGTCTAACCAAGTAGCAACTAATGGTTTCGTCCAGACAGTCGTCTAACCAAGTAGCAATCAATGGCTTCACCCAGACACTCGTGTAACCCACTAGCAGCCAATGGCTTCGTCCAGACAGTGATCTAACTAAGTATCGACCAATAGTTTCGTCCAGACAGTGATCTAACCAAGTAGCGACTAATGGTTTCGTCCAGACAGTCGTCTAACCAAGTAGCAATCAATGGCTTCACCCAGACACTCGTGTAACCCACTAGCAGCCAATGGCTTCGTCCATACAGTGATCTAACCAAGTATCGACCAATAGTTTCGTCCAGACAGTCGTCTAACCAAGTAGCAACCAATGGTTTCAGCCAGAGAGTCGTCTAACTTACTAGCAGACAATGGTTTCGTCCAGACAGTGATCTAACCAAGTATCGACCAATAGTTTCGTCCAGACAGTGATCTAACCAAGTATTGACCAATGGCTTCGTCCAGACAGTGATCGAACTAAGTATCGACCAATAGTTTCGTCCAGACAGTGATCTAACCAAGTAGCGACTAATGGTTTCGTCCAGACAGTCGTCTAACCAAGTAGCAATCAATGGCTTCACCCAGACACTCGTGTAACCCACTAGCAGCCAATGGCTTCGTCCATACAGTGATCTAACCAAGTATCGACCAATAGTTTCGTCCAGACAGTCGTCTAACCAAGTAGCAACCAATGGTTTCAGCCAGAGAGTCGTCTAACTTACTAGCAGACAATGGTTTCGTCCAGACAGTGATCTAACCAAGTATCGACCAATAGTTTCGTCCAGACAGTGATCTAACCAAGTATTGACCAATGGTTTCGTCCAGACAGTGATCTAACCAAGTTGCAATCAATTGTTTCGCCCAGACACTGTTGTAACCCACTAGCAGCCAATCGCTTCGTCCAGACAGTGATCTAACCAAGTATAGACCAATGGTCTCGTCCAGACAGTCGTATAACCTGCTAGCAGACAATGGTTTCGTCCAAACAGTGGTCCAACCAAGCAGCAACCAATGGTTTCGTCCAGACAGTGAGATAACCAAGTATCGACCAATGGTTTCGTCCAGACAGTCGTCTAACCAAGTTGCAATCGTTTCACCCAGACACTCGTGTAACCCACTAGCAGCCAATGGCTTCGTCCAGACAGTGATTTAACCAAGTATAGACCAATGGTCTCGTCCAGACAGTCGTCTAACCTAATAGTAGCCAATGGTTTCACCCAGACAGTCGTCTAATCTACTAGCAGCCAATGGTTTCGTCCAGACCGTGGTCTAACCTAGTCCAGCAGAAGACAGTGCTTACAGACGATGCAAGACCACCCTCCCCCGCAAGGATCTTGGAAATATTAGATCGGCCACTGTTATATAGCCTATAGACATTTTGAGAGATAAGGCCAACTCTGAAGTATAGCCAACGCAAGCAAATAAATACCATACGAACATATCATACCTTATAGCCTATTGCTCGCAAACAAATTTAGACCTAACTTACTTCTTAAAGAAATTACAACTTATTGCGGAAAATAACACATGTTTTTGGCTCTAACAATGTACTTCACTCATATAAGTAAGGGGATTTCAAGATAGAAATATGACGCCTAATTACTTCAATGTTGGTAATAGATTTAATATTAAAAAAATACAGTCAGTCTGAAAGACTAGACGTTATATCATTTCAAATGACGCATGCTACAAATGCTACACATGTTAGAAAGGCTCAGGAGGGCTTCTCGCTTCGCTCGAATCCACAGGACTCTTTCAACAGACTCCATTACCCATTAACTTAGGCTTCCCGCGCGGGCATCTCTTTAAGGGTCACCCTGTATTTGAGTCTGACATATTTTACAACTCTTTAAGAGTCACCCATTATTTGAATCTGATATTTCGCAAACCTCTTTAAGGGTCACCCTCTATTTGAATTGAATCTAACATACTGTACACCTCGTTAAGTGTCACCCTGTAATTTTCTCTGACATCCTGCACACCTCTTTAGGAGGCACCCTGTATTCTTATCTGGCATCTTGTATATCTCTTTAGAAGTCACCCTGTATTCTTGTGTGACATCTTGTACGCCTCTTTAGGAGTCACCCTGCATTCTTGTCTGACATCTTGTGCACCTCTTTAAGAGTCACCTTGTATTGTTATCTGGCATCTTGAATATCTCTTTAGGAGTCACCCTGTATTCTTGTGTTACATCTTGTACACATCTTTAGGAGTCACCCTGTAATCTTGGCTGACATCTTGTGCACCCATTTAGGGGTCACCCTGTATTCTTCTCTGCCATCTTGTACACCTCTTTAAGAGTCACCTTGTATTCTTATCTGGCATCTTGTATATCTCTTTATGAGTCACTCTGTATTCTTATCTGGCATCTTGTACTGAATTTTGCTCTGACATCCTGCACACCGCTTTAGGAGGCACTCTGTATTCTTGTCTGACATCTTGTGCTCCTCTTTAGGAGTCACCCTGTATTCTTCTCTGCCATTTTGTACACCTCTTTAAGAGTCACCTTGTATTCTGGCATCTGGCATCTTGTACTGTATTTTGCTCTGACATCCTGCACACCTCTTTAGGAGGCACCTTGTATTCTTATATGGCATCTTGTATATCTATTTAGAAGTCACCCTGTATTCTGGTGTTCGCTTCGCTCAAAGCCCCAGGTCGCTCGACACCCCAGGACTTTTTCAACCGACTCCAATGACCATTAGCTTCTGCTTCCCGCATGGCTGCATGACGTCACGCACTCAGTTCCAGCGCGGCTTCATGACGTCACTTCCGTCTCCGTCTCCGTAACGCATAACGTTGGACCCAAGCATAACGACGAAGTCGACAAGATCATTTGAAATGATAAAAAGCTCTCTCCTGCTTATAAGAGCGTAATTTAGTCTTAGGTGAATTAAATATCGATCGATTGCTTCGTAAATATACTTTAAGTACACATACCACCCTCTGCCTTCATTATGAGACTTCCATAGCCTTGCTTTATCAACCATGCTTGCGCTACCCCCCGCCCCCACTATACCGCTCTTCCCCCCGTCCACTATACTTTTCTTATATGAAAGTTATTTATTTTATTACACTGTGCATATGTCCCGCGACCAATCGCCTAAGGTAATTAGTGGCCCTGCATGTGAAAATGTTTGGGCGGCCCTTGTTTAGATTAACGCTTCTTAGTTGATAAACTGTGTTATGGGAGAAATGTATTATGTAATATTGCGGATTAGAAATGAGATAGAACACCCTGTGGGGGTCAAGCCTATTGCTCCAGATAGCTCTTATTTCCTCAATTCCCTTCCAAAGAGGAGCACTTAAGTGTCGCTACACCTCGCGGCCCGTAGCCTCTGGGGACGTATTCAGAATGTCTGCACCTGTGGGCAGCAGCATCCATTACTCAGCTCGGTTTTAGGGCAATTATACGTGTTGTAAAGGCTGGCTGAGCCCGGGGGATCAGACCGCCTCCTAACACTTGGCCCGCACCACACTATCCACTGTATAATTATTCAAAGCTGTTAAACTTTTAACTCGTTGCTTACGGCAGTCATCCCTTGTATTTCCAAATTGAATCTTTCATCACCTTTTTCTAGCCACTTGCAGATGTAAATATTCGAATGACTGTAATAACGTATCTGGATATTAGAGTGCTCTGTTGAGTGGGGATTAGGTTCCGGATACACTGACTCTTTCTCTTGAAACACGTTTAGAAACCTTCCAGACTGTTCATTATGCTACTACACTCGATTATCCGGTTTAAACGGGACCGTAGGTGATTCGAACTAACGAAAGTCTGGATTATAGAAAACTAATGGGAAAAATACCGTTATACAATAAATTTCGGAATTTCCTTGCCATTTATCTTTACAGCAATAATAGTTAAGCCAATACAAACAATTGAAGAGCTTATTTCCAAAGTGTCTTAAATTCAAAATTGTTGCTTATAAGTAGATTTGTATAATAGGCATGTATGTTAATTAAGAAGAATTGCCACATTGGCTTACACATAGTAAAGGATAGTGTTATCCACCGGTACGGTGATTAACGTCCCGAAAATATTGGGGCAGTCCCGATTTAAAGGAGCATGTCCCGGCATCCCAAATAATAATAAAAGTGTCCCGAATGTTAAGTGTGAAAAAATTAATAATAATTCTCTGAAAAATATGCGTAATTAAACTAAAAATACGTTTTGTTTTGGAATATCATTTTAACAAACTGTAGCCTTTTATTGACATATCCTAAGCACGCAGCTCGCACAGAGGATGATTTTCAAGCATATGTTGGCAGCACAGCGCTTGCTTTACAGGTGACGGGCAACGCTCTGTATGAGTGTGTCAGTGTGAGGCGAGATACCCCTGCTACCCCCTTGTAGAGACTCGGTAAGATATTTTTAGCCTATTTTCAATTTTGAAAAAATAGACTTATGAGATCACCTTTTGTCCGTGTGTGTGTGCGTGTGTGTGTGTGTGAGGTGTGTGTGTCCCTCCCCTAATAACTTTTACACGGCTGGAGCGATTTCAATGAAACTCGGTAAGTTCATAGTACTATTCCGGGCGACCTCGACCGTGCCCTTCAAATTTTGTTACGTCTCACAATCCAACATGGCGGCTGTGCGAAATATTTCACCAGCATTCAATATCTCCCAAACTATTACAGATATCACCCTGGAATTTAATACGGTGATAAAGGGAACTACTATAAGTTCACCTATGTGACTTTTGAAAAACTGGTAACTACAAAACCAACATGGCGGCCACGCGAATTTGCGACTTTTAAATAGACGTTTCTCGCGATTTAACCAACCAAACGCAATAAAACTTGGTACAATATATGTTTATACACATTGTAATGCACCGATATCTAATCTGGTTCAATTTTTTATATAACCACAAGATGGCGGATGAACGAAATATTTTACCGGCATTCTATATCTCTGAAACTAATAGCTGTATCACCCTGAAATTTTATACGGAGATAAAGGGCACTACTGGGGGTTCACCTATAAGACTTTCAAAAAGCGGTTAACTACAAAACGAACATGGCGGCCAAGCGAATTTGAAAATTTTAAATAGACCTTTCTCGCGATGTGATGTTCCAAACGCAATGAAATCTGGTACAGGAAATGTTTATACACATTATAATGCACTGGTATCTAATTTAGTTCAATTGTTTACATAACCTCAAGATGGCGGCTGTGCGAATTTTAAAATTAAGTTTTTATTTCTTTTGTCGTAATCAAGCGATCGAAGTGAAAGTTTGAATAATGAACCTACGCAATAATTTTCCTTCAATGGTACATGACTCTATGGCCTATACATTTAACAATCCAACATGGCAACCATCCAAAATATTCAGACGACTCTGAATATCTACGAATCTATTATAGCAATCAAACTATTTTTTTTTATGTTCATAGGGGCTATGAACTTAAGTTCACCTATAGGACTTTAAATAACCTGCTGATCACAAATCCAACATGGCGGCGACGTGAAGTATAAATATTCACATGGACGTTTCTCGTAATTTAACCATCCGAGTGCAGTGAAACTTGGTACAGTAAATCCTTTTACGAATGTTAATCCACTGTCATCTAATTTATTTCAATTTTTTCCATAACCACAAGATGGCGGCTGTGCAAAATTTTAAAATCTCCTTATTACTTCTTGTGTCCTAATCATGCGATTGAAGTTTGAATGCTACACGTACACAATAATATTCATGTAACATTACATAACTCTAGGAACTACATATATAAAATCCAACATGGCGACCATCCGTAATATTTAGTCGGTACTCAATATCTACGAATCTATTACAGCAATCAAACTGAAATTTTGTATGTGGATAGTGGCAGTTATCATAAGTAGGATATATGAAAATAGGCTGTATAGTTCTTCACGGAACTACTTGTTTATTAACCTATTTTCATTTATGAAAAAAAAAAGGCTTATGAGATCACCTTTTGTCCGTGTGTGTGTCTCTGTGATGGTGTGTGTGTGATGGATTTTCTGTGTCCCCCCTAATAACTTCTAAACGGCTGGAGGGATTTCAAGGAAACTCGGTAATTTCATATCGCTATTCCGGGCGACCCGGACCGTGCCCTTCAAATTTTGTTACACCTCACCAATCCAACGTGGTGGCTGTGCGAAATATTTCACCAGCATTCAATATCTCCGAAACTATTACCGATATCACCCTGGAATTTTTTAGGGTGATAAAGGGAACTACTAGAAGTTCACCTATGTGACCTTTGAAAACCTGGTAACTACAAAACCAACATGGCGGCCAAGCGAAGTTGCGACTTTTAAATAGATGTTTCTCGCGAATTAACCAATCAAACGCAATGAAACTTGGTACAGTATATGTTTATACACATTGTAAAACACCGTCATCAAACTTCGTTCAATTGTTTACATAACCTCAAGATGGTGGCTGTGCGAAATATTTCACCGGCATTCTATATCTCTGAAACTATTACCGGTATCAGCATGAAATTTTGTACGAAGATAAAGGACGTTTATCTATGAGACTTTCAAACACCGGTTAAGTACAAAACGAACATGGCGGCAAAGCGAATTTGAAAGATTTAAATAGACTTTTCTCGCGATTTAATGATCCAAACGCAATGAAACTTCGTACAGAAAATGTATATACACATTGCAATGTACTGGTATCTAATTTAGTTCAATTGTTTATATAACCTCATGATGGCGGCTGTGCGAATTTAGAATTTTTTTTTTCTTGTGTTCTAATCATGCGATCGAAATCAACATTTGCATAATGAACGTACACAATAATCATCATTTAATATTACATAACTCTATGGCTTACATATTAAAATCCAACATGGCGACCATCCGATATATTTAGACGGTTCGCAATATCTATTAATCTACTACAGCAATCAAACTGAAATTTTGTAAGTGTATAGAGGCTATAACCATAAGTTCACCTATGGGACGTTCAATAATCTGGCGAGCACAAATCCAAAATGGCGGTGACGCGATATTCAAATATTCGAATGGACGTTTCTTGCGTTTTAACCATCCAAGCGCAGTGAAACTTGATACGGTATATGCTTATATCAATATTAATCGACTGCCATCTAATTCATTTAAATTATTTTCAAAACCACAAAATGGCGGCTGAGCGAAATTTTAAAATCCCGCTTTTATTTCTTGTGTCCTAATCATGCGATTGAAGTTTGATTAAAACACCTACACAATAATCGCCATGTAATAGTACATAAATCTATACTATAATATCTGTAATATAATATAAAAATCCAGTATGGTGACCATCCAAAATATTTAAACGGTATTCAATATCTACGAATCTATTACTGCAATTAAACTGACAATTTGTATTTTGATAGAGGCAATTGATATTAGTAGGATATATGAAAATAGGCTATTTAGTTTTTCAATGAACTTCTTGTTTTATCTTTTTTGTTAATCATAAGCTGTAAAGTAAAAAACTTAAAAATAAACTTACTAATGTTTTCTAATTTTTCTCACAAAACTTGTAAGGTACTTGCATAAATAAATAAAAACCACTAAAATAAACTTTGTATTTATTTATCCCTCTATATTGGATTATTGGTGGATCGATTTTGTGGAACTTCTTAAAATTAAATTTTGTAAAAGGCCATAACTTAAATAAAACTCTATACAGGGTCATCGAAAAATAATGCCAACATTTGAAAAAATTATAGCACCGAAACCCTTTTTGTTAAACGTGTAATTCTTCACTGAACGCCAGCTGGTTAAAGTAAGTTTTGTTTTGGAGGGGACGTGACCTTGCTATGCGCACACTAGATGCGCAGTAGCCAAGGTCAGCTGGGGACGCGCGCACCAATGACTGCACCGCCCGACAAACTGCACCTGATAACAAAGCTGTCATTCGATGGTTTAATCCGTTTAAGGAAACAGGGACTGCAGAGAAAAAATCTAGCCCAGGCCGACCATCAATATCAGTATTGAACGCACCCTTTCCCAATGGCTGGATTGGTATGTGCAATCATTTCAGGAGTAACTGTCAATATGGCGGCAGAAATACGCTCCCGCAGGTGCTCCAAATCCCGAATTTTTTCTGCGTACACAATGTTTTTAATGTACCCCCAGACACAAAATCCAAAGGGGTGAGGTCAGGACTTCATTGGCGCGCGCGCCCCCAGCCGGCCTTGACTACTGCGCATCTAGTGTGCGCATAGCAAGGTCACGTCCCCTCCAAAACAAAACTTACTTTAACCAGCTGGCGTTTAGTGACAGAATTACACGTTTAACATAAAGGGTGTCGGTGCTATAATTTTTTGAAATGTTGGCATTATTTTTCGATGACCCTGTATGTTAGAGTCAACTATAATCTCTCTATCGTCCAACAATCCCCTCCAACAAGGTTGTCCCAATTTTGACTATCAAAAAGATGTTCAGTAAAGAACATATAGCCTACTTTCTCCTAAATGTATGAGTATAGTTATAACTCGTTGTTATTATCAAAGAGTATAATAGAACTATTCTTTGTTGAAGACCTTAGAAACGATTTACCTCTACCAAACGCCACAACCTAGATAAAACTGCTACCATCATTGAAGAAAGAAAGATAAGAAGTATATCAAGAATGTTATGGATCTGGAGATATAATCGACCGGACTGGCTGCGTGGCTCAGCGGTAACGTTCTCGCTTGCTGGGCCCTAGGTTGCAGGTTCGTATCCTGGCGCAATCAGCTGGTATTTGAGGGTGCACAAATGCGAGGGAGCCGTGTCAGTACATTTACTGACACGTTAAAGATCCCCTTCGGGCCAAAATTCCGGCACCCCGGTGTCTCTAAAAGCAGCAGTAGTTAAAAGGGATGTAAAACCAATAACATTATTATTATTATTATTATTATTATTATTATTATTATTATTATTATTATTATTACATATACGACCTGCCGTGGGCAACATCCAACTTTGAGTTGAGGCATGTCTTTACACGTCTGGTTGTGCATGGCTTTCACAACCCTAATTGAATTAACAAATCTTTCCATGACCCTACAGAGACGTGTGTATACAAACTATGTGGATATTTTCGATTGCTATTTGCCTGAAATGAAAGTAGTAATTAATAACCTGAACTAAGACCAACGGCTTGAATTCACTTACTATGTGAAATCGTTTTGTTCTTTACTTCAAATAACATTTTCAAGTAACGCAAAATAGGCTGTTACAAACCCTTTAAAATAAAAAGTAAAAATGTATCGTAGTATCATCTTGTCATTCTTCAAATTCGATGCGCATAGAATGCCAATGGTATAGTAATCAATGGAGCCCCACGTAGACTAGTCGTGACATCTAGTGGTGAAATATCGAACAATATAATCCTAACAGAGCGAGTGCATTCTAGCGGCCAGAAGAAGAAACTTTTCAATAAAATCGGGAAGTTAATAAGTAGGTCGGTGTGCAGTTACCTTTTTGGCAGCTAGATGTCTCGAGTAAATCTGCTGGCGAATTATGTTTTAATTAAATATATATTTTACACCATAATATGCACAATATAACGCTTAATTTTAAAACATCTGAGTCATTACAAAACAATAAACATATAACATTTCAAGCAAAAAACCTAGCTCTGATGGGTTTGAACCATAGGCATTTGAGCGATAGGCTAACGCTCTACCACTGAGCTAATTGTGTCAACGAATATCGTTCTATATAAAATGACTTACATAGAACTTGTTAGCAAATAATGATTTATACTAAACGATTTCATCACTGGAGTATATTATTTATATATAAAGCATTTCATACAAAGTTTATTTATTTTGTATCAGTACGCTATATTGCATGCAATACTCAAATTAGTGAAATATAAGTCAGGCACAAGATATCCGCTGCCATCTTGTCTTATTACTGAATCAGCTCAGCTTTTTAAAATCACGTCTGCACTATAGTATTACAAAATAAACTTTTAATTTCGAACGTGCCTCTTCCTTTAGAACAGTTAAAACGATTCTCGGCTCGATAATCGGAACTGGTGGGTCCCATGATATGGGTTATAAAGTTTGCATAATTCGCTCGGCCGCCATCCTGAAATGGTATGGCGGACGACCTTGTAGTTTGGTCACAAGACGCATCCTATACGAAGGTATGTTGTTACCAAATTTGGTAGAGATCGGATGATTTGGTTAGTCGTTATTTGATTTTACGTTTTGAACGTTTGAGTGGCCGCCATTCAGTTTTAGTAAACATGGCGGCGATATAAAACATGACACTGAGGTGTCCTTTGCTAGTGCTACCTTTGTACAAAATTTCGTTCAATTCGCATTCACCGTGTTCGAATTGATAGGGGGGGGGGGGGACAGACATTCAGAGTACACACACTCACACACACACACACACACACACAGACACAGACTCACACACACACATACACACACACAGACAGACACACTTTTTTCGCCCTGTGTTGATCTCATAAGTCTACTTTCATTTTTTGCAAAAATCGAAAGTAGGCTAAAAATATGGTCACCGTATCCACCGGTGAATATTTTTACCTTGCGTCGGGCGCGGTTGATCAGATTGATACAAGTTGATATTCTCTGTCGATTATTTGTCAACATTCGGGAGATGAGTTCCTTCTCAATAATACAGTGAGGACCCTCCCTATTGGCAACTCCAGCTATCTGATATGACATCTAGCGGTAAAAATTAGAAACTTACCAAGTAGGGTACATTTGTCACGTGGTGACTGGTTGTATATGGTTTCTTGTATTCGTAAGCAGATCGAGGTAATTTCTTCGTGTCTTTATACATAAGTAATAAGTTTTACTCGTTGATGGAGTGTAAAATGAGTAAAAGCAACGTATATTGCTCAGTTTACGGCTGTAAGTCGATGCATAAAAGAGGGCTGCAGATATAAGTTTTCATCACTTTCCAAAAGATGTAAATAGCAATAGACAAAAGGTGACGATACCAAATAAATACGGGCAACAGGAGCGGGTTGGACCACTCACCACTACACTCACTGACGACAGGACGGGTTGTTCACTGTTTACGCCGAGCCAAGCCGTACCAATACAGCTAGGCCTACACCAGCCGACTACAGCCAAGCTTCATCAGTCAGGTATCCTTCCCCCTCCCTAGTTCATTTCCAATTACCCTACCAATCGCCATCACCTCGCTCTGCGATATCCGAGTCATTCCACTACGAGTCATATAGGCCTAATTTGACTTCGCAGGGTAAATATCTACTCTGCGAGAACCTGCTACCAGTCCGATATTCTACACCAAACCTACCAGCTAACCATCTAAATCAAGCAATTCCTGTGTCCCCCGAGCTTTAATACAAATTAAACTCATCCCTTCGCCCTACCAAGCAGCAAATAATTTCTACAGTCTATGGTACAGTGAGCAAACTCAAATATAGCTTTTAAAGTAACAGCGCCATGACTCGAACTGCTCAAAAACAGATACCAGCAGACAACCGATGCTTGATAATATGCAATTGACACATAAAATCCTGTGGAACACACAAATTAGATCACGTGTATCGCACAGTTATACATATATACAATCAAAAATAACACTGTCATTATTTTAGGGACCACATTTACTGATTATAACCGAAAAATAAAAAGTGTTCCATATCAAACGCGTGTTATTGAGTATTTTTACCCTACTTATCCAGACCGACCGCAGCGCCCCAAGTGTTAGTTTGAGTTGCCAATAGAACGGAGACTCACGGAGGTCACGTGGCTAGCCGCCTGTTGAGCGAGGCACTGGCGCTAGCAATAGCGTAGCGCCCAACCAGTTTAACACATTTACACTTTTTAACGTATTTAATAATCATCACTACGTAGATGGAATTCAGAGTAGTTGCTGAAAATGCTGTGCTTCAATTTCTAAAAGAAGTTACACCGACGTGGGAAGTTTTGGCACACTCGCTGTAATTCATCCTCACGGATATTTCGTATGATGATGATGATGATAATTGTTGTTTTAAGGGGCCTAACATCTAGGCTATCGGCCCAGTGAAGTTATTTTGTTCCCGAGAGCCTCCAAACTACGCGGGTTGTTTCGTATACCTTTTGTTTGAGGTTCCCCCACAAGTAAAATTCGCACGGCCCTGGAACTTACGAACACATTTATTGCAAACTTCTTCTTGATAAGATAATTGTGTACTAGAAAAATGGGATGTTTTGTCCTATACCTAACCATGTTCATGTGATACGAGGTAGGCTACAGTACTTCACAGCATGTCTTAATTATCACAAGTAAAGTGAGGCGGTTTCGGTTGCGTAGTTGGTAGCATGCTGAGCTTCTATGCTTAAGGTCGTGGGTTTAAACCCGGCTGAAGTCGCCGGATCTTTTAAGAGCGTTGAAAATCCCTCAGTATGTCTTCCTTCGGAGGGGAAGTAAAGCCGGCGGTCCCATGTCATAGATTTATGGCATGTAAAAGAACCTTCCACTAATTACACTTGCCTGAAGCTAAATTATAGGTTAGTTTTGACTAACGCTCTTAGGTTCCAACGTTCGTCGCCAGGAGCCGACTGCGGTGGCATCTAATAATCAAGTTCAGAACTAGTTGTCGTTGACGGTGGCGTTTGGTAACAAAAGTAGGAACTACTTAAACATTGAATGTCTGCAGTCCTTACTGAATAAAAAAAAATCAGATAACACACACTAATTCAGCCATCACAATTAACACCAGTTATCAGACAGATTCTACACACACCCAAAGTACACGGGGCTACATGACCGCGTTGTCGCAGCCCCTAAAGTGAGGAACCAACCAACCCATCTAGCCAGCTGCGTATGTAATAAATGCTATGACAGCATACAGGGCTTCACTGCACGCTATGAATCTGATGGTGGGTCATTGAGACCTGTCCGTTCTATAGGGATGTAGCTTCCTGCCTCTCAACCCTCTTCATTGTCATGAACTGCAGAATGTGAACAATTTGATGCATTGCGCCCCTTCCTGTTACATTGCAAGAATACGTTTATATGGTTATCTACACCACATGGTGAGTAATAAAACACTACCTGAGAATGTAGAATGAGTTTATTTTCTTTTGGGGTCCTTTTAACATTCTTTGATTTTCAAATATCTAATTGAATCGGTCGGAGCTTTTCAGGAGACAGATAAAACGCAATTGACAGAACAGAACTTAACAAACACACTATATTAGTCATATATGTTGTGAAGCAACTATTCAGGTTAAAACTCAGCAATTCTTCTAGGTTTGTGCCGTGTCTTCTGTGGGGTTTCGCCTAGGACACCAAGCTGGCTCATCGGCGGGCTCTTGTTGTCCCCGCCCGGACCCCCACAAGAGTAACGAACTGCGCGCTACCTCCTTCATAGGGAGGTTCGGGCTGCTTGAGCTTTTAGTTCTCGCAGTCAAGGAGTGCAGTTGCACTCTATATAAAGGGAGGTAGCGCGCAGTTCGTCACTCCTGTGGGGATCCAGGCGGGAACACCAAGAGCCCGCCGATGAGCCAGCTTGGTGTCCTAGGCGAAACCCCACACAAGACACGGCACAAACCTAGAAGAATTGCTGAGTTTTAATTCACCGGCCGTGAAAGCCAATATATCATCTTTTTGGAAGCCTTCATAGGGAGGTTCAGGCTGCTTGAGCTTTTAGTTCTCGCAGTCAAGGAGTGCAGTTGCACTCTATATGTTTCGTGTGTCGCTTAAACAGAAGGCTGAATTAATTATGCCGTTCCAAGGTCCTTAGGTCAATACTTCAGAAATTCAAATGATACTAAAGAACTATTAGTCTACAGGTATCTGCACGTAAGTGATTTTTTCAGGCACAGTTTAAGTTAAGTGAATATGTTGTGTGCTCACTATATTGATACACCGCGCCCGATCTCGTCCCGCACCAGAAATGAAACACATCGTTAGACAGTTTAGTGCACGTTTCGAGCTTACAATGCGCTCTTACTAAAATAAGTGATCCATACAAACTAAGAAGATATGTCTACCCCTTATTATTCCCATTTTGCAACGGGGTCGGGGATGAGATGCAATGACAGTCTTTATGGCGTGTGTTTTTACGGCCGGATGCCTTTCCCAACGCCATTAGAAGATATTAAACTAATTGTTATAATATACATCCGTAATAAATTTGGGAATATGATGGAAAGAGTACATAAGATAAAATAAAATAAGTTAAAAAGAATTAAATAATTTCTTAAAGGTGAATATAAGGAAATGCAAGCAGAAGAATACCTCAAGAAATACTAAGCATAGACTACAGTATAAGTTGCATAAAATAATTTTGAGCGATCTCTGAAATAATTGAAATGGTAAGTTGATAATAGGCATACTATTTGTAGGAGGCTATTGAAAATTAATCAAATACTGCACGACTCGACAGTTTGATGCTGGCGAAGCTGTGGCGATAGGCTCGCTCGCTAGCTTGTAAACTCGCTCCGAGGCTAGTAATTTAAATTTCCTCTGAATTGAGATTGTTGGAAGAAATGAAAACGTAAAAACACTTATAGTGGGCGATGTATTAAAGATAGAGATATACCTTCGTGGACCTTTTTGTAAAACTTTTTCTGCTGAACAATTCTTACACTCATAGTATATACCGGTAGATATTATTAACGGTTTATCCAGCGTAAGCTTAAAAGGCACACGGACGGCAGGTTTTTCTTCGACTCGATTCACTGAAATCGTTACTGCTCGGGTTCCTTTGGTCATAAATGAATGTTTTTCTACAGAAACCTTCCTCGAGGAATCCTTTACAGAATGGTGAAAGTCGCATCAAAATCCATCCATTGGTTCTCGAGATTACCCGTTACAACCAAGAATCGGGGACTTTTTTGATACTATGTAGAGATTTATAACAAACTGTCTGCACTGGAATTGAAACATTTGTACAACATGTGAGACAGGAGAATTGAAGTAACACCTCACTGTGTGCCTGTTCTTGACTATAAGATGGCTGTCCACTCGATTATTACACTACAGTATACTGAATGCTGGCAGGTGTAGTGAAGAGTTCCAGGAAGCACAGAGCGTCACGGGTCACGACATCGACATCACATTAATTTCCTTGCGTCATCACATTCCGAGAAGTGGGATAGAAAATTATCGAAGGCCCCTTCCTCTTGCAGTGTCTATGTAGCAGTTTCCTGCAACCTCATTAACCTATGAGCTATGGAGACAGCAACGGAAATAATAATACACAAGCACCTCGTTTATCCGGATTAAGTGAGACCGGGACTGATCCGGATTATCGAAAATCCGGAATAATCTAAAAAACAAATACATGTTATATTAACCTATTAATAAAAGCTGTAATACCTTTTTTAATTGCACAATAGTATATTATGCAACGAGCCTATAATGGCAATAATTAAGACACGAGTACAGTACAACCCCTATAATCAGTCATCTTCGGGACTGAGGGTATGGTCGGAACGCAAAAAAGGTCGGATTAACAGAAAGTACAGAAAAATATGGATTTATAGTAAAATAAACCATCTCCAAACTCAAGATATTGGGGTTCCTTTCCTTCTTTCTTGGTAGAACCACATCCACAATCCGTTCTCAAGGATTTCAAGTTTAGGCCTTTTAATATTTTGCGATTCTTAAGAGCGTTTTCACCATCTATCATCACTGTACATGATTCGATGCCTTTTTGATTTCCTCTCCAATCTTCTACTGTCGTAACGCGTAGGCCTACATTGTCCCTTGGCAATTTTATCATTTTAAATGATCTTGTCGACTTCATCGTTACGCTGAAGTCTGGCGTTACGTTACGGCGACGGGAAGAAATGTACCGAGAATGCACTGAGGTTTGTGACGTCATAGTACCGCTTGAGCTCCCTCCTTTGCCCGCAAGCTCAGTGAGCGTGACGTCATCCAGCCAGCAACCTCCTTTGACCTTGGTTTGCACTTGCACGCAGTTCGCTGCATGATCATGACGCTTTCACCCAGCATTTTTCAGCATTTGTAGCATTTAAAATGATATAAAGTCTAGTCTTTCAGACTGATTATCACTGTATTTTTTGGAGTGATTCCCCTTTGCCCAGTCTTCGTAGCACAGCTAATTTTTCATTTAATGAAAGAGTAACGTGTTTACGTTTCACACCTGACAAGTTGAAAAAAACTCACGCAACTGTACGGAACACACAATGTACTGTAAACAATTTACTGTAGACTACAGCACTGTAACGAACACAGGAGAATAATGCCGTATAACCAAGGAACTGTAAGCACTAAAAATTTGAAAGTCAGTACGTACTGTACAAAAGACGGACGACATAAATCAGACGAGAGATGACGGAGCACTAAAACGCACAAGCGATAACAACAAGTACCTGTAAACAACAATGGCGCGACGGGTAGTGAGTCACCGCTACGAGTCGAGGCAAGTTCGGCTCGTGCACGGTCGGATCAACCGGAGTGACGGACCAGCCGAGGGCGGACGAGAGGGGTTCTACTGTATGTTTATAAAACGAGCGTAAGCGAGTGTCTTACATACGAATGTCTTAATTACCATTATAGGCGAGTTGTATACGACTGTTTATGTTCGACGATAATTATAACTTTATTAGATGTTTTAACATAAATATTCATAAATATCTGTGGGATTCAGTTAATTCAGGTAGTGGACAGGGCGCGCTGGCTTTGCTGACTGAACAGAGCGCATGCGTAGGTCAAGGCACTCCGAAAGCTGAGACCATTCACTTTGCTTGCCAACACCTATTGTTTACAGCCTGCCGTCCAGCTCTAGCACTCACTAATATTGTCACCGAATTCGTTTGAAAGCAATGCGCTGTGTAGAATTTGGATTTGGAGATATAAAGGTACAGTGCTATTTCTTGTCTCATATTCGCCAGTTTATTTACGCGAACATATGGACCACTTACCATGTCGGTAATTTATATATACGGTACATGTTGGATTTTGAGTGCATGCGCGAAGGTATCCTTACCTAATTGGTCACACAACTGTTTCTTGAGCTCTGATTGGTGGGAGAAACTGTTTCATAATGAAAAATAGTGTTATAATGAGCCTCATTATGATACAGTTTTCCGACACATAATGTTTACATTTCGACATCGTCGAACATAAAAAATATAAGAACACTGTTCTTACATTTACAACTCTGTTTTATGCACTAAAATAATGTGTGAGTTTTTTCTGTTTTACATTTGTGTAGCGTTTGAGCGCAGCACGATCACGAAGATGTTTAACTAACATCAGTTCCCAATTCCAGACGAATTCCGGGACGGTACCTTTCATAGACCGTGGCCGAATTACTTCCAATTCCTGTCCTTAACTATCCTTGGCGGAAAAGACATTCAAGAAGAGTCGACCCCGTAAAAGAAATACTGTACAGTATAAATATTATTTTATAATTTTCGATCCGGATAAAACGGAATTCCGGATTAATAAATTTATTAGAGCACAAAATATGCAATTTAATTAAACATGACTTATCTTTTCTCGAACATCATCATCATCATCATCATCATCATCATCACCGGGTGAGTTAGCCGTGGTCGTTCGGGCGTGGCTGCAGGCAGCCGCTCACATCCGGGAGGCTACGTTGCATTTTGTAAGTTTTTTCGATCTAAATTACATCTCGCGATTGTTTTCAACCTCAATTGCATTTTGTAAAGATTGACAATCTAAATTGCTTTTTAGTAAGTCTTTCAATGCAGGTAGCCGGGCCTTTTAGTGAGTATTTTGAATTTCAACTGCATTTTGTAAGTATTTTAAACCAAAACCGCATTTCGCACGAATTTTGAATCTGAATTGCATTTTGTTTGGTGGGCATTTTGCACATATTTTGATTCTCAATCGCATTTTGTGGGTATTTTGAATCTAAATTACTTTTTGTCAAGTATTTTCAATCTAAATTGCATTTTGTAAGTTTTGTCAATCCACATGAGTCGTTTGAATCTACCGTACATTTTGTAAGCATTTTCAATTTCAATTGCATTTTGTAAGTATTTTGAATTTCAATTGCACTTTGTGAATAATTTGGATTGGAACTGGGATAGGGCCTATTTCAATCTGAATTGCATTGTGTATTTTCAATTTCAATTGCATTTTGTAAGTATTTTGAACCTCAATTGCATTTTGTACGTATTTTCGATCTCATTTGCATTTTGTAAGTATTTTGAATTTCAGTTGCATTTTGTACGTATTTTGAATCTAGCCTACGTTTTGTGGGTCTTTTTCAATCTATTCTTTTTGTGAATCTTTTCGTTCTAAATTCCCTTTTGCAAGACCATATTGTGAGTTGTTTCCATCTGAGTTTCTCTTTGTTCGTATTTTCCGTCTCACATAATTTTCGTTCTGGTTTCCATTTCATTCTCATTTTCGCCATCACCCAGATCATTAGGGGCCGATAACCTAGATGTTAGGCCCCTTAAAACAACAATTATTTTCATCATCATCACATCCGGGAGGCGAGGAGGTTCGAATCCCCCCGCCGGCAAACTTCAAGATGGTCTTCTGTGGTTTCCCATCTTCCTTCCAGGCAAATGCCGGGGTTGGTCCCTAACTATAGGCCACAGCCGCTACCTTCCAAATCCTCGTCCTCCTACACTAACACTTTCCTCCCCAGACAACACTCCACACGCGACGGTACTTGTAGCTCACCCCATGGGTGTCCACATTGAAGCAGCTACAAACTCTGGCAAGCCGAACATGTCCTCAGACACTCCCGGCATTACAAGCCATACGCTAAGAAACCGTCATCATCGTCATTATCATCATCATCACAGAAAGAAAACAAGAAATTTGACTGGACTCCTACAGTGCAGACGCGACGACCACCGAAAAGTGGAAAGAAGCCAACTACGAATTAAGACATATAACTAGGGCTCGGATTTTTAGGAGCTAAAATCGGTAAAATATTTATTTTTTTATGTATTAAAAATACCAGAAATATGTGACATAAAAGTACAAATATTTAATTATAATTTAGTTTATTAATGTGATTATAAACAATATGCAGTATCCATGAATGCAATTTATGCTATGTCTCACTGACTGCTGAAGCATTACAATACACGAGATACATCTTCGGGTTGTCCAGCACAAATTACCGACGATTATCGCGACACACTTATTCTGAAGGCGCGAAACTGCGGTAATATTCTTGCCCTTGAGGTGTTGTGTAACTTGAGATCGCTGTTCAGCCAAGATTGCTTTCCCACATGATTGGCAGAACAGAACACCCCCATCAGAGGTAAAATTATCTTTAAATTCTGCAACAGAGGATAACTTGCAGTTGTTTTTATTCTAGGCATCGTAGAACTACTTTACACTTCACAGTGCAAGAAATGAACTGCAAGTGAGTGACACTGGTTCCAGGTAGCTGGGGGAGGGGGAGGTCTAGCACGTGGTGCAATATGGCTATGGACAAGGAAATCCCTGGCTTCCACAGTGAGTGGCACGGGGCGACTAGTTAAGAATAACACAGTTGCAGGCTGACATACGCTCTGCATGAAGATTAGATAGCTCACAGTTTCTTCCCCGTTGAAGTAACGCAGAACTAAAATGCAATAAACTGATAGATCTAGCATTCTGATTTTAAAATATGTAAATATTATGTATTTTTATGTGCTAATAAGTGAAAAGAAGGAAATTATGTATTTATAGAAAAAAATGCTTAAATATGTATTTACATAAAAAATATTTATTTAGCTAAAAATCCTAGCCCTACACATAACGACCAGATTAGCTGAGCACGGATCTCACCCCAATCTATGCTCCACGAAGACTCACCATTCGCCGAACGAGGAATGCGTGTGTGCCCTATGCGGGAAGCAATGTGACCATCATCACGCACTGAGTTGTGCAGGAAGGACAATCTCTAACTAGGTTCTGCACAGAATGACTGTGAAATTAATTACTTATCACTAGTACAAAACTGTGACAGAGATAACTTCCTCTGACCACACTGATTACATGATATCTGTCACACGCTTTGCCGCAGAGGGCACACACGCACCAGCAATCCGGCTGATGGTACATTCCGGATTAATGAGGTTCTTGTGTACAATCATATTAAGGTCTTTAGAGGATTTATTAATTAATTTTGAATTAGGTTGTTTTCTGTTTCACCGTCCAATCTAATGTGCAAATGTGTAGTTGATTTTTCTAGGGGCTTTGCGACATCGTGGCCATGTAGCCCCATGTGTAAAATTTGTCTTATAACCTGTGTCGCTGTGATGTCTGTACTTAGTGTTTGTATTAGTAAATGAGGTGGGATTTGGGTAGGAAGTGGCCGTGGCCTTAAGTTAGGTACCATCCCGGCATTTGTCTGGAGTGAAAGTGGGAAACCACGGAAATCCACAACCAAGATGACTGAGGTAGGAATCGAACCCACCTCTTCTCAGTGTTGCCTCACGAGGCTGAGTGTACCCCGTTTCATCCCTCAGACGAGAATTAAATTTCTTGGCTGAGCCGAGAATCGAACCCAGGCCTCTGCGGTGACAGCCAACAAGCCACTACGCAACGAGACGGACTGATATGCAGGTCTATGTGAGTAATTCTTTATTATCAGTTGTTTCACTTGAGGATCTTCAACATCGTGGTCATTAGTCCTGTGTACTTGCGTATGTGTATGTATAATTGCTCTCATAACCTTTGATATTGTAGCGTCTGTAGTAGTAGTGTGTGTAGGCCTATAAGTTATGTAATTCAGCTGAGGAGTGGAAAGGGTGTGACCGTGGTCTTAAGTTAATGACCATCCCGGTGTATGCTTGGATTAGGAGTGGGAAACCATAGAAAACCACTGTACGGCTCAGGTGGGAGGCTGGCCCCGTGGAGTTGGTGTAGGACGCCTGCTCTTATCCGGAGGACCCGGGTTCGATAGGGATTGTAGAAACCGACGTAAGGACTGGAACGGGGTGCACACAGCCTCGTGAGAACAATTGAGTAGCTTTATTTATTTATTTATTTATTTATTTATCGTATGTCTTTTAGTGCCGGGAGTGTCCGAGAACATGTTCGGCTCGCCAGAGGCTGTAACTGCTTCAAGCGGACACCCATAGGGTGAGCTACAAGTTCCGTTCAATTTCAAGTAGTTCCAACTTTCGCTACCAGATATCACTGATACCTAGTGTTGAACGTTGGAACTTTGATAGAGCGTTCCAACGAAATCTAACCTAGAAATTTAGCTTCACACAAGTTTAATCTGTGGAAGGATCTTTTACATGCCATAAATCTATGACATGGGACCGCCGGCTTTACTTCCCCTCCGAAGGATGGCATATTGAAGGATGTTAACGCTCTTAAAAACGACGACTTCGGCCGGGTTTGAACCCGCGATCTTGAGCTCAGCATGCTACCAACTACGCCACTGATGACGCAGAGATTGTCGAGCTTATGGCCTCAAGGTCTCGTAAATTGATAATAGCTCACTGTTCTAGATCCGGGTAGGTTTACAGCCTCTTCTAGGCTCGTAACATACTCATGTTGTAGTTATTGATTCATTAGAGGTTTTGCGACGTCGAGCTCATGTAAGCCCGTGTACTTAAGCGTGTGTGAAATATGCATAATAATAATCAGCGTCATTGTGATGGCTGTAATAGTGTGGTTGGTTCCTCAGGTTAGGGGCTGCGACAACGCGGTCATGTATCCCCGTGTACTTTGGGTTTGTGTAGAGTCTGTCTGATAACCGGTGTCAATTGTGATGGCTGTATTAGTGTGGGTTATCTGTAATTCAGATAAGGACTGCAGACGATCAATTTCAAGTAGTTACTACTTTTGCTACCAAATGCTACCGTCAACGACACCTAGCTGTGAATTGGGCTACTAGATGCCACCGCAACTGGCACTTGGCGGCAGTTAGTAGAAGGTTCTTTTACATGCCATAAATATATGACATGGGCCCGCCGGCTTTACTTCTCTTCCCAAGGAAGGCATACTGAGGGATTTTTAACGCTCTTAAAAATCTGACGATTGCGGCTGGGTTTGAACCCGTGATTTTGGGCATAGATTTGCAGCATGCTACCAACTACGCCACCGAAGCCACCAAGGTGGTGAGTGTATTCGGCAGATCACTTCATAGAAGTATTGAGTTAACATTTCTTCCACAGCAAGATTCTTTGATCCAACTGTACAGGCTCTATAACTTACTGTATGGTTGTAGCTATTAAGTACACATAACGAACCTTTCAATCCGGGTTTTTGTAACGAGTAACTTCAACAGTTAGTTGTTGTTGCTTTAAGGGGCAGAACAGTGAGGTTAACTTCAGCAGGTGTCCGGACACGGACTCCAAGAGCCCGCTGATGAGCCATCTTGGTGTTCCTAGGTGAAACCCCGCATAAGACACGGCATAAACCTAGAAAAATTGCTGAGTTTTAAATATCTGTAGTTGTTGTATTTTTATTAAAACTTATATTTCAAAACCCATCTAGCCTCCGTGGCTTAGGCCGCAGCAGGCCGGCCTCTCACCGCTGGGTCCGTGGTTCAAATCCCGGTCACTCCATGTGAGATTTGTGCTGGGCAAAGCGGAGATAGACAGGATTTTCTCCGGGTACTCCCGTTTTCCCCGTCACAAATGCCATTCCAGCAACTCTCTCCGCTGTCATTTCATTTCATCTATCAGTGCGACGGACTTCGGTAGCCAGCACAGTTCATATCCTCGCCACTAGATGGGGGCTTCATTCATTCCATTCCTGACCCGGTCGGTCATTTCATTTCAAAACCCACGGAACAAACGTCTAAACTGTTTCCTTTTCATGAAAATTGTATATAAAATATTGCAATTCTGCTGCTCATAAATTGCTCTCGACTTCAACAAAAAAAGAAAAGACACTAGGCAATCAACGATGCATTGTCTGCATCACAGAAGAATTTCCTTTACGCGCTATGGTCTGTCTTTAACGTTAGCCATGGGATCGCTAAATAAGAATGGAATGAATATAAATTAAATACCTATAACTCTAAATGTATTTGTGTGAAACCGGAAGATTATTGAAAGTATTCATAACCAATTTACATACGCTTAAGTTTTGTGTCTTTTTATGTCTGTTTTGGCTTTCACCGACACCGTTTACATGCACTGTGTACTTAAGGCATTACCTGTTAAAACAATGACAACCTGCTGTAGGTTCACATCCGCACCATTGATATTATTCATAACCAATTTACATACGCTTAACGTCTGGCTGCTAGGCTCAGGGGTAACGTTCTCGCTTGCTGAGCCCAAGGTTGCAGGTTCGAAACCTGGCGCAGTCAGCTGGCATTTGAGGGTGCGCAAATGCGAGGGAGCCGTGTCAGTACATTTACTGGCACGTTAAAGATCCCCTTCGGGGCAAAATTCCGGCACCCCGGCGTCTCTAAAAGCCAGTGTAGTTAAAAGGGACGTAAAACCAATAACATTAATATTAATTAATACGCTTAACCTTAGTACATTTTTATGTCCAATTTGGTTTTTACCGACACCATTCACATTTGTACTAACGGGATTTGTTGTTAAAGCAGTGATAACGTAAGTTCACGTCAGCATAAGCTAACGACACAGATGTACCCTTGTTAAGAGAATTAAAAGCTGCTTCGGATTTGCTCAGTGATGGAGTAATGGTGGCCAAAAACGAAGGACAGGGGTTCGAGTCCCATATACGTAGAGCATTTTAATTCTCTGCCATCCATATGTATGATGTCTACTATTTGTATAATACAATACCAAACAGGTGAAAGTTTCCATCAGTGCGGTTGTGGAACATAAGTTCAATTTAAATGGCTTAGCAATAAAATAATAATACTCTCTTAGATTTCGTTACAGTACTACATAACTAAAGCCTGGCGTGGATGCGGATATCCGCAAAATTTTTCGCCATGCGGATATAGTTTCCATGGCCGTGCGGATAGCGGGTAAGCTGCGGATAATGTTTGGAGTAAATTTCCGGATATTTTTTAGAATACAATCCAAACTTGTTTAATATCATTATTAAGACCCGGATGTTTATGACATCATTTTTTTCCTTTATGTTTTGTTTATGACAAATGTAAGATGATGATTTACGCTAACCTCATTCAAATTACAAGCACAATTAACACTCCGAACTGAAAAGGGTTGCAATTCTGGCTGTGTAGCATTAATTTTAAACATAGAACTTGACATAGCCTACATATCCTAAGGAAACGACTTTCTGCTCAAAACTAAATATTGCTTTAATATTTTATCAAATTGAAACTATCATTGTAATGTCAGTAGATTCGGATAACAAACATGCGGATAAGGTTCTGTTTATCCGCGCAGGGCTTTATTAACACAGTCTATGGTATAAGTAGGCCTACGTGGTGTAGTGGCTAGCGTTCTTGGCTGTCACCCCGGAGGACCAGATTCGATTCCCAGCTCTGTCAAGAAATTTAATTGCAGTCTGAGGGCTGGAACGGGGTACACTCATCTTTGAGAGGTAAAACTGAGAAGATGTGGGTTCTATTCTCACCTCAGCCTTCATGGAAGTGGTTTTCTCCACCTGCACTCCAGGCAAATACCTCTACACTATGTGGTGGTCTTCTAATACCTCAACCACGTCTATTTATTTATGGTTCAGCCTTTTCCGATATATAAACCTGTTATCATATCCCAATTAAACAACAAAATCATTATCATAATTATCACCAGATTCGATGAGGGCTTTGCCCCTAACCCTTGAAGTGAAGCAACTACGACGGCAGCATTTCAGAACTCGCTTGCTAACTTGACCGAGATTTCGACAATTACCTGGCTGACTACGGTATTCAAATCAATGTCTTAGATATGGCATGTCGCCCTCATTTACCAGCAGGCAAATGAACATTCGACCGGAACTACTGTAATTATTACCAACTGGCAATTTCTCCTCGTCTCTAAGAGGAATTAATTACTCGTGAATTCGAGGCCACATTCAATTTCAGTTTGTGTAGGTAATTTCTGTACGTTGATGCTTTTCCGTAATAACTGCCCGACCATAGTACGCACATTAATTCTACAGTCGTATTATGGTTAATTTATGACCTGTACGCCCGCTCTGCTTATAACTGTGTGAGGTGAATGCGGAACCTGCAGTAAGAGTATTAATTTAAATATACTGTAGGCTGCAGCATGTTACATTGCTCAGATCTGCTTTCTTCAGAAATGCAAATTAAGTTTGATCCTTCTTGCTCTTCCACGTCTTCTTCTATTTCTTCTTCTATTTCTTCTTCTTATTATTCATTTTCTTATTCTCCTTCTCCTTATTATTATTCTCTTCCTTCGTATTCCTATTCTAAGTTTACTTCTAGTCGCCTGGTTGCGTGGTTCAGCGGTAACGTTCTCAGCTGCTGTTCTCAAGGTTGCTGGATCGAATCCTAGCGCAGCCAGTTGGAATATGAGGGTGAGCAAATTCGAGGAAGCCGTGTCATTAAATTTAATGACACGTTAAAGAACCCTTTCGGGGCAACATTCCGGCACCCCGGCGTCTCTAATGGGCCACAGTAGTTAAAAGGGACGTAAAACCAATAACATTATTTATTAATTATCTTCTTCTTCTTCTTCTTGTGACATATCCTTATTGGATGTTGGCTTAGGGTGGCTTTTCTTTCTTACCTTTAGCGGCTCAGCATAGTGCAGGAGTCTTGATTCCATACCATTCTCGTAGCTCCTTTAGCCAATATATTCTCCTCCTTCCTCGACCTCTCCATTTAATTTGTTTTTCCTTTAATGAAAGGGCAGATGAACTGGCTGTTCCTCCCTTAAAACAACAATAACAAACTAACTTCCTTTAAATGATGATCTGAAAGAGTATTTCATTGCGATTGGTTTGGCCAAAATAAATAAATTAATAATGTAGCTTTAAGTCGGCCAACAAAATAATAATTCCAATCACTCGAATATGTGAAAAATAACCTGAAATAAAGTACATGTGATTAAGATTTATATATATTATTATTACTATGATGGGAGCCTCCGTGGCTTAGGCGGCAGCACGCTGGCCTCTCACCGCTGGGTCCGTGGTTCAAATCCCTGTTACTCCATGTGAGATCTGTGCTGGACAGAACGGAGGCAGACAGGTTTTTCTCCGGGTACTCCGGTTTTCCCTGTCACAATTTCATTCCAGCAACACTCTCCACTATCATTTCATTTCATCTGTCATTCATTTAATCATTGCCCCAGAGGAGTGCGTCAGGCCTCGGCAGCCGGCACAGTCCATATCTTCGCCGCTAGATGGGGGCTTCATTCATTCCATTCCTGAGCCGGTCGGAGACTGGAAGCAGGCTGTGGATTTTCATTTTCATTACAGTACAACCTGTCACATCCGGACCTGTGATATACGAACCCTCCCATATCCGGACACATCTCCGAATGAATTTTTAAGTCGTAGTTGAGAGCGAGGATACATTAGTGTGCTAGCCAGGGAGGACGAGTGAAAGTTGCAGCGCTGGAAGGCTCTGTGCCTGCTTCATCGTGAGGGGTTGTGGCTTATTCACACAAAGGGATGAGTTTCCGGGAAGATGTCGTTGACCGAGTCAGAGGCAGATTGAGGGACATGGCATCCAAAAAGCGTGTACAGTGCGTGAAGCAACAGAAAATCACAAACTTTTTCAAAAACTAATGTAGAAACAGTAGGCCTAAGTGAAGTGCGTGAAGCAACAGAAAATGACAAACATTTTCATAAAATTATGTAGAAGCAGAATGTACAGTGTATTTATGTACGTACATGTACTGTAAAGCATATTACTGTATTATGATTTAATTATTTTAATTTAGTTTAAAGCAATTCTATTTCTTAGCCTATGTACAGTATACAGTTAACAAAATGATACTAAACCGTTAAAAACATTAATATTAATCAACAACAAACTCGTGAATTATTTCTGGTCACCTAGCTATTTGTAAAAATAGCCTTGTGATATCCGGATTTTTCCATATCCGGATCGGCCGGTCGCCACATTAGTCCGGATATGACAGGTTATACTGTATTACTATGATGGACTATTGAAGAAGAAAAAGAAGAAGACTAAAGGCTCGGTCACACAGAAAGTAGTCTGTCGCGGCGGGAAGCGATATCTGACCGAGGCGGTTAGGCGGTCCAATTATATTACCCAAAGTTGCATCAACCCTGGCACACAGAACGCGGTCTACCGTCACCCGCTAATCTTTGTCGCGACGACGAGCGATCCGGTTGTACAAATTTACAGATTTTCCACCTGCCCGCCGTGCCTCCTTCGATTGTGATGAGCAGAGCTGGGATTTCTATGTAATTACATATTTTACATATTTTTCCATATTTGTGGGTATTCTACATATTCTTAGTGATATTACATAAAATTACATATTTCAGAGTTTTCCTGTTTTTATATGAAATGAATTGCTGAATTGAAGTTTCACACTTAATGTGGGGCTGTTGTCTGTCCTCTCAACAGGGGGATTAAGGTAATTATGAGTGACAGGTATTTGAGAGGATGATAGGATGATAAGTGCTGTGCATGAGGAAACTGGTGCAAGTGTATTGAGTCAATTGCACAAAGTGTTGAAGAGAAATCCGGGTTATTCAACATTTATCAGTGTGTGCCGAATTATAAATGGAGATGACGTTGATCCTCCCGAGGACATTTCTCCTGCGAAAATTCCTCTCCTAAAATTTGCCCCAGTTACATCATGTGATGTTAAAATATCTTTATCTGCATATAAGAACATCCTAAGTGACAAACTCCTTTCTATGACCCCAGAGAATATCGAAAAATACTTAATAGTTCACTGTGCTACAAAATTTAATGAATAAACCTGCTTTGACTTACGAAAATAATAAGTTTTTTATTGAATATATGTGTGATATATTCATACATATAATATGACTCCAAAGAACATTGAAAAATACTTAATTGTTCACTGTGCTACAAAATGTAATATAAAGCGTGTTTAGTGTGTTGTAACTGACAAAATGGTAAGTTTATATTAATTATAAGATATTACATATTTTGCTACATATTTTGGTGTTTTTGTTACATATTTATGTACATATTATGGCACTTGATATTACATAAAAATCCCAGCTCTAGTGATGAGTGACCAAACTGAAGTATTTATTGAAACTGTGCGTAAATACACATATTTGTTCGACAGTTCACGCAAACATTATAAAAATGTTTTACAGAAGGCTGAAGCATGGAATCGTGCAATTCCACAAAACATTTCGCGACATACGAAAATACTTGAGAGACATCTCTTTATGTGACTCCAGTTCGACACATAAGCGGTGGTGTTCTCCTAATTTCTCTCTCTTCTTATTGATGTCATGCACCCAACATTGTCTTTTCTTCCTTGTGTTTTGCAAAGCAAATAGGAGAAGGAGTTGTTCTTCGTCCGAGCTCACACTCAATAATAATATCAAACAATATTTAATATGAAAACACACTACTTATTCTCTAGAAGGAAGCGACCAGAATGGACCGCTCACACAAAGGTATCACGTCCTATGTGACGTCCCCATATCGCAGACCGCCGCGACGCCGCTGTATCGCTTCCCGCCGCGGCAGACCGCTTTCTGTGTGGCCGAGCCTTAAGGGATGAGATTGTTTCGCTCGTCAAGTGAGCATCATCTGATGTTTTCTTTTTCTTCAATAGTCCGTAACAAATAAATCACACGTACTGTAATTTATTTCAAGTTATTTTTCACATAAGCTACTCCAGTGATTGGAATGATTTTTATGTTGATCGACTGTAAGCTACAATATTACTTTTTAATAAGGCAACACTGTAAAATGACTTCAAAGCTCTCGTTATGGCCAAAGTATTCAAATTGTATATTTTTGATGTTTTGCAAGACTTCCCGTTCTTTGTACTGAGCGTACCTCGTTCCATTCCCCACACCAGAATTTAAATTTATTGGCAAAGTCAGGAATCGAACCCGGGCATCTGGAGCGACAGCCAAGACCGCCCCTACGAACTTGCTTTGGACTAAAAGTCCCTAAAGATACTAAAAGTCTCTCAAATATTGTTTTTTTCTTTTAGCGCCTCCTAGAGTCAGTTTAATATTTTAAAACAATGCTTCCAACATAAAATATTAGTGTCAACAAAAATCCCTAAAAAATTACTAAATTCCAATTTCTTCATAAGTGTTATTTTAACCGCGCGGGTAATTTAGTGTTGTATGGTTAAGACATCAAGGTTCTCAGGATGGCCATTATCATGAATTGCATCAAATGTTGCCTCATAATAATAATAATTATAATAATACAAGCAACCCTCCCCGGCTTTGCACATGAACAGTTATGAATGCATTACGTGATAAGCGCTTTTCGATGTCAATGAACTACGACCTATATCCGTTTTAAGTCTCGGCATGATGGGTTAAAATCACTGACTGGACTATTAATTATATTATCACGGAGATGAATGTGCAACGAATTCTTGTCAGACGTAATTTAAGAATGGCGAGGTGCATGAAACACAAATCCCCTTTCCGTCCAATCTAAACTTGACCGTGTATTTTGCGGAACGAAAAATTCACAGGTGAAATGAAGAAAAGCCGAGTTGCACTTCCATGGAAACTCCAAACACATCCACTCTTCTCTGAGGTCTTAACTCAACACGACTCGACAGTTTGCTGCTGGCTGTGTCTGGGGTAATAGGCCCGTTCGCTAGCTAGGCTGTAACTGGGGTGATAGACTCGCCCCTAGCTAGCTCGTAAACTGTTGCCTCAGTAATGTAATGCAGATTGTTGGAAGAATTGAAAATGTAAAAACACTTATAGTGGGCGATGTATTGAAGATAGAGATATGCTGTCGCGGACTCTTTTCGTAGAACTTCTCATACTGAACAATTCTTACACTCATTGTATATTGATATTTTTAACGGTTTGCCAAGCGTAAGCTTAAAAAGCGCACGGACGCCAGGTTTTTTTTTTCGACTTCTTCACTGAAATCGTTACTGCTTGGCTTCCTTTGTTCATAAATAAATTATTTTCTACAGAAATTTTCCTCGAGATATCCTTTACAGAATGGTTAAAACCACATAAAAATCCATCCGGTGGTTCTCGAGATTACCCGTGACATCCAAGAATCGTGGACTTTGTTTTATACTGAGTAGAGATATTCACGAAGAAGAGACGATTACAGTTTTTTTTGGCACATGTACAGAATGTGCAATAATAGACTAACTAAACTGATATTCAATCTACTGAACGATTACAAGTCTAAACCTGCATGGTCGTTGAAATTGAAAAAGATCTGAAACACACTGGAATTACAGCAGACGCCATAGAAAACAGAACTCTCTTCCGAGAAGTTACTCGAAAGGCAGTATTTCAGGAGAGAAGAAAACTAACAACCAGTAAAAAGCGGACTTAAGAGAAGGACCGCCATTCGAGCAGGATGAAGGAAATTTGGAAGCAAAGGAGATTGAATACAGTGAGAAATAGCAGAAGTTGATTCATCGTACCCTCCAAATGGGTTATTCCGAAATAAGAAGAATATATTCAGTTGGAATAATTAAGTAGTCCCCTACTGATATGCAAGAGATATGTAAGAAATACGACATTGTTGACCAGATATCGAACACACCACTTCAATTATTGTAGGTAAAATTAATAACAAAAAGTTCCGTGACGAACTAACGAGCCTACTTTTCTTAAAATTTAAGATTCATGCCAATGATTAATCTATATGGATCAATCTAGAATAATGACGAAATTAAGTTGGTAATATAGAAATTTCTAATTAGTTCGAAATACTGTAGCCTATACCTGGCATAATGTAGCCTAAATTAGCCTAATAGAGCACTACAGTTGGCAGCCCTGGTGAATTCTGAGTTCCATCTCTTAAGGTACAGAATACAAAATTTGGTTGAAGTCCAATGGATAGCATGGACGTTACATGCAGTTAAACATTGGATCTAACAGCGCACGTAAAATCATTCTGGCAAAAATGTCATGCATGTATTGGTCATAAATAATCTGAAATAATACGATCTATTGTTGTGCCAATTTGCAATGAAATCCATTAATTTGTATAGAAAATACATGCATTTTAAAATTGGACTTATCAGCAGTCTTAGAATCATGTTGGCAGCACTGACGTATATTAGTTACTCCAAATTACTATAGAATGCCAGGTAATATACGTGTGCAAAGTTTCGAGCTATTGGCTTGCATACTTTCTGATATATTGATATTAGGGTAAAAAAATAGAGACAGCATTTATTAACAGTTGGCAGCCCTGGTAGCTCTTAAGAATACTCATAGTCATATCTGTTATGGTACACATAGCACATACGAAATTTGGTTGAAATCCAAATGATAATGTAGACGTTATATGCATTTAAAAAGTGGACCTATCAGAAGGGTTATAATCATTTTGGCAGCACTGCCATGCATGGCCTCCTGTAAATTAAACTGAAATATTATTATCTATACGTATGCCAATTTTGAAATAGCTCCCATTCATACCTTCCAAGATATCCAACATGGAGCTCAAATTTCAATTGCAATTTTTCAGCAGTTGGTAGCACTGACATTATTTTCAAATACGGCATTGAGATATTCAGGTATAGATCTTTACTCCTACCAAATTTTGTTTCGATTGCTGCAGCCGTTTGGGAGTTGATAGGGGGGGGGGGACACACACAGGCAGACAGACAGACAGACAGACATTTCCCAGGATCGATCTCATAAGTCTACTTTTTCCTCATTCTTGCAAAATGTGAAAAGTAGGCTAAAAATAATTCTTTAGAAAAACATACCAAAGTATAGTCTAATAAATCTATATACAGGGTGTTTCAGGAAGAATAGTAAATATTTTGGTAAGTAACCCTATCAGTTGTCATTTCGTGTGTTGGTATAGGTAGACTTTCTGCACGTATCGGTGTTCCGTGTACAAGAGTATGGCGGACATTACGTATGCACGGGTTGCATCCGTGTCATTACCAGCCCGTTCAACACCTTCGAGCAGGAGATGCACATACATGATAGGAATTTTTTCGTTGGATACGTGCAAATCGCCAAGTAATCCAATTTGTAATCTTCTCTGATGAAGCCACGTTCACTTGTGACGGCATCAATAACACTCGTAATGAACATCAGTGGTCAGGAGAAAACCCACATGCCATTGTGGACACACGTTTTCAGGAACGCTTCTCTGTAAATGTGTGGTTGTGTTGCCGCATCGTCTAACAGGACCCCATTATTTAAAAATGAACTTCCAGCATTATTGGAAGAGATTCCTTTGGCTACAAGAATGCGTATGTTCTTCCAGCATGACGGGGCTCCTGCACATTCTATTCGTCTGGTGATACAACATCTAAACCTAACATTCCCTGGAAGATGGATCGGGAGATATGGGCGCGTTCCTTATCCACCAAGGTCACCGGACCTTACCCCTTTGGATTTTTGCCTGCGAGGATGGTTCAAAAGCGAAGTCTAAAAGGAAAAAGTTAACATAAGAGCTGAGTTATGAATAGTGCAGCCCTCCTCAAAGAACGCCAAGAGAAGTGCAAAATGCATTGCTGGTGGAATTTTTGTAAATAAACATTGAACGTCCTCATTTGCATTGGCTTTACATTATTTTTTGGAGGGGTTAAATACTACCAGTTGTATCTCTGTACGCAATACAAATGGTACACATGTTATATGGATTTTTATTGCAATTCATCTATACAACCACCTCCTAAAATATTTACTATTCCTCCTGAAACACCCTGTGTATAATTCGCTAAGGTGTATGTTTCACAATACTCAAGCTCCTAAACCAGAAGGAGTTAGAAGGTGTAGTTTGTACCAAAATCTTCCAAATCTTCTCAATAGTACAGGAAAAATTTTGCATTTCTTGAAAAGTCAACGGAAATATATTTATTTGTTTTTAACGTCTTTTTATACAAATCAACAAGACGATAGCCCCTGGCAAAACTGTGCCGCGTATAGCCCGCATGGCACTAGCGCCGGGCGGGTGGTCTATGCACATGCGAGAGTTCTCGCACGGGTCCGCTAGTAATAATAATATACCCATGATCCAATGTTTCGCAGTGTAGCGGCGAAGCGTAAACGTTCTGTTGCATTTACTGCTACAATCGCGTCTACGGTGGGTACCAAATGCTAGTGCTGAATAAATATAAACAGTTGTAATTAAGAGTCACTGCTCCCAAAATTGCACTTGATATGTTAATTCTGAACTTGAGCCGAGGTTTGCATGACAAAGTGCTGATAACCTCTATGATCCGCCTCTTAAAACACCACTCCTATATCGGATAACTCCTAGAGAAATGGAAGTCATTGAAAACTAGATAGTTAAGCAAGGACAACGGTGGCTCGGGGCGGCTTCGGTGGCGTAGTTGGTAGCACGCTGAGCTTCTATGACCAAGGTCGTGGGTTCAAACCCGTCCGAAGTTGTCGGATTCCTTAAGAGCGTTAACAATCCTTCAGTATGCCTTCCTTCAGTTGGGAAGTACAGCCGACGTGGCGGTCCCATGTCATAGATGTATGGCATGAAAAAGAACCTTCCACTAACTACACTTGTGTCAAGCCAACATTTGTAGGTTAGGTTTGATTAATGCTCTTAAGTTCCAATGTTCATCACCGGGCGTTGGTTGCGATGGCATCTAGTAGTAGCGAAGTTCACAGCTAGGTGTTGTGGACGGTAGCATTTGGTGGCGAAAGTAGGAACTACTTGAAATTATCGTTTGCAGTCCTTACTTGAATTAAAATCAGATAACAAACACACTAATACAGCCATCACAATTAACACCGGTTATCAGACAGATTCTACAAACACCCGAAGTACACTGAGCAACAACCAAGTTGTCGCAGCTCCTGAAGTAAGGAACCAAAGGTGGCTCGAATGGTAATCGAATCCCGCTCCACATGTTATGTTTACGAGGTTGAGTGCGTCCCATTTCAGCCCTGCGACCAGAATTTATTTCTTGGAATGGAACACAGTGTCTTACATACTACTATTGAACGCAAGGCAGCTGTCCAGAAGGTGAAATGCTACATGCTGTTTTCGCCTTGCTCTTATGATTTTGATCACGTTTAATCTGAACCATCTACTGTCCGTTTCTTGCAGCCTCATAAAAGGAACATGTTATACGTGCTCGTTGTTTCAACGCCTTATTTGATACACAATCATATTGCCTAAAAAGCGTCTCAATCTTGTCTTTAGTGCCTGTCACCAAAGATCCTCTCCTCTCAAATATCTCTTGGTCCATTAGAAATGTACATCCACTTTCCACCGTTATAGGTCTCATCTTTATTAGCCTACTTTTCTCATTTTGCAAATATGAGGGAAAAGTAGACTTATGAGATCGATACTGAAAAAAGAGTAAAGATCTATACCACAATATCTCACGGCCATGTTTGAAATTGACGTCAGTGCTACCAACTGCTGAAAATAACAATTGAAATGTGAGCTCTATGTTGGATATCTCAGAAGTTATGCTTGCGAACTATTTCAAAATTGGCACACATATAGATAATAACATACCAGATTAATTTTCAGACGTCCATACATGCCAGTGTTGCCAACATGATTCTAAGCCTTCCGATATAATTTCTGAATGCATGTAACTTCTATACTATTCATTGGATTTCAACCAAATTTCGTATGTACTAAGTGTACTACAACAGATATGACTGAACGTATTCTATAGAGTCACAAGGGCTGCCTACTGTTAATAAATGCTTTATCTATGTTTTAACCCTAATATCAATATATCAGCAAGCCTCCGTGGCTTAGGCGGCAGCACGCCGGCCTCTCACCGCTGGGTCCGTGGTTCAAATCCCGGTCACTCCATGTGAGATCTGTGCTGGACAAAACGGAGGCAGACAGGTTTTTCTCCGGGTACTCCGGTTTTCCCTGTCAAAAATTTCATTCCAGCAACACTCTCCACTATCATTTCATTTCATCTGTCATTCATTTAATCATTGCCCCAGAGGAGTGCGTCAGTCCTCGGCAGCCGGCACAGTTCATATCCTCGCCGCTAGTTGGGGGCTTCATTCATTCCATTCCTGACCCGGTCGGAGACTGGAAGCAGGCTGTGGATTTTCATCAATATATCTGAAAGTATGCAAGCCAACAGATCTGAACTTTGCACACGTATAGTATCTGACATTCTACGCTAGTTTGGTGTAACTTATATACATCAGTGCTGCCAACACGATTCTAAGCCTGTTGATAGATCCAATTTTAAATGCATATAACTTCCATACTAACAAATGGATTTCAACCAAATTTCGTATGTGCTTTGTGTACCACAACAGTTATAACTATGCGTATTCGTAAGAACCGGCAGGGCTCTCAACTGTTAATAAATGCTATCGCTATTTGTTTAATCCTAATATCAATATATCTGAAAGTGTGCAAGCCATCAGTTCTAAACTTTGCACACGTATAGTACCTGACATTCTAGATTAATTTGAAGTAACTAATATACCTCAGTGCTGCCAACATGATTCTAAGCTTTCTGATAGTTTCAATTTTTAATTACATGTAACGTCTATACTAACAAATGGATTTTTATCCAAAATTGGCACTAGGCCTATAATAGATCGTAATATTTCAGATTAATTCTGAGCATCACATACATGACATTGTTCCCAACATGATTTTACCCGCACTGATAAATCCAATATCAAACAGCATGTAACGTCCATACTATCCATTAGACTTCAACCAAATTTTGTGTGTGCATTCTATAGGCTACCTTAAGAGATGGAACTAAGAATATATTCAGAGTCACCAGGGCTGCCAACTGTAGTAAGTTACTCTATTAGCTACATTATTTCAGGTGTATTTCAAACTGCAGTACTTAGAAATGTTAGTATTACCAAGTTGATTTCGTCATTGTTCTAGATAGGTCTATATAGATTGGCATGAATCTTACATTTTAAGAAAAGTAGGCTATTTAGTACGTCACGGAACTACTTGTTTTTAGACTATTTTCGATTTTTTCAAAAAATAAAAGTAGATTTATAAGAGCTACACGGGACAAAATTGTATGTGTGTCTGTCAGGTCACTCTGTGTCTGTCTGTCTGTCTGTCTGTCTGTCTCTCCTATCAATTCAAACAGGACGAAACTGAATTGAATCAAAATTGGTACAGAGGTAGCACTAGCAAAGGACAGCTCACTGTCATGTTTTATATCACTGCCATCTTAACCAAAACAACATGGCGGCCATCCAAACGTTGAACGCTTAAATCAAATTCCGACTAAACTTATTATATTGGATCTCTACCAAATTTTGGAAAAAAAAAACACCTTCAAGTGGGAAGCAACTGGCATCTAATCTACAAGCTCATCAGCCGTACTACTTTATGATGACGGTCGTGTGAATCATGCAAGCATTATAATCCATAACTTAGCCTATAATCCAATTAATCAATGTTCACAGTAATTGGAATTCAGAGAGTCTTACAGAAGGACCCTCTCTAGTCAACGTGAGCTAACGCACTACCTCGTGTCTTGCTGACATCGGGAGAGCGTGGGTTCGAATCCCGCCTCGGTTGTCCTGAAAATGGTTTTCGTGGTTTCCCATTTTCACTACCAGGAAAATGCCGGGACGGTTCCTTTCAATAGGCCCAAAGCTGATTTCCTTTCGTAATTCCTTCCTTGACCCGTCCTGAAAAGAAAAATACATGGCCATTGGCTGCATTAATAAAATTATAACAACATGAACGCACAGACGCCATCTTGAAATTATAAAATATAATAATAAAATATCACTCCCACAAAAATATCCAGCAACCTAGTGGAAAGATGTTACACATCAACAACTCTCAGCACTTAAGAGCTACTGTAACAAACATTATTGACAAGGTAGGAACGTATATGTGGCCTTGTATGATCACTCCCATATTATGGCCTGCTTTTGCTGCAGAAGGCGCAAGGCAAACTATTATACATTCAGGATAGTGGATGGGTGTACTTTTCTAATGTTTCAATCAATTCCTCTGGATGAAAGAGTGGAAGTAAAATGAGTCTTAGTTAATGGGGAGTTTGTTGTAGGATACAACAGTTAACGTTCATCACAAAAACATTCAATTATACTCCTTGATAAGGACAAAGACTAATTTCTAGAGACCTTATTCTTAGGATTTTCCTATTTTTTCCTTCCTCCAAATACAAAAAAAAATCTTAAATACCGAATGAGTGAATTCTGTGGTACCTAAAAAACCTAAATGATATGTGAGTACCTAAAAATACCTAATTGCAGTTTTGTTCCATTTATGGTAGTATATTTGAACTTTTAGTCTGTAATTTTAAAAAGTAAATCTGAAGGTAGTGTTTATTCTTAGCTCTAGTTGATTGAAACAAATCCTTCCTGCCAGAAAATTCGAATATTTTCGTCATTTTTCAGCCGATATCTTATTGATTGGTCATTTGCTGCCGTGTTAGTGGGAATAAATCTCTTTTTATTTCCAAGAATCCTATATTCTAAATAAACAAATTTAATTAAACGGGCTGGAGTGTGAAAATCACCTCAAACATCCTTGGTCTTTTTGAATTTGAATAATTAACATATTAAAGGAGAGCAAATATTGCCTAAAAGTGTGTGAAGTTCTCGGTGATAATTTGATGACGTATCATGATGTAAGGTACATGTTACAATCAGATTTTCTACTAATCATTAGGTATTAACTTTAAGCTTTGCGCAGTTTATGTCAACGTTTTTTGCACTCTTCAAATAAAAACCTATTTAAAAACTATTCTACCTATTCAACACACCCCCCCCCCCCAAAAGAAAGAAAGAAAGAAAGAAAGAAAGAAAGAAAGAAAGAAAGAAAGAATGTTACCTTTCTGAAAGCCTAAAATGACTATTTGAAAACCTAAAAATTCGGTCCCTAGTTATAACTATACCCATACATTCAATAGAAAGTAGGCTACATGTTCTTTACTGAACATCTTAGTTTCTTTTATCTGCAAGTAGTACATAAAAACCCAAGTCGCAAGATCTACAATCCCTCCCTATATTATTCTGATAAGGTGTCATTCCAGTTTAGTACCGAAAATAAGGTCCCATTAACACCAACCTACACATATGGGGTACCTACAGGTTCAGCATAACCCAATGCGTAAGCGAAACGCACTTACTTACTCTTTAAATGCCTCACAATTAAATAAATACCGGTACCTTAAAACATGTTTATTTACAATGAAATAAAGAAAGAATGCAACACGGTAACCATGGTAACAGAATCTCACAGGTCCATCTATTTCTGTAAGACGCAATGCAATTCCAATTATTACATTACTGTGAAAGTTTCCAGACGGTTATAAGGTTATCACTGAACCAAATTAAGCTGTAAAAGTCATCAATACATACAGTATAATCCGCTTAAGGGGGTCAAGGGGCACTCTAGAATTTTTTCACGCAAATTTCTCGTGTGAGTGTGGTACGAAAGGTCTTTTTTACCCGACTATAAAGGGTCTCCGAAAACCACATTTAAAGGCCCTTAAATTAACAGTGTCTGTGATATTTCCAGAAAACTAACTTCGCTCTGATATACCTATGAAGGAATGACAAACCCCTAACCACTGCACCAGTAGCTGAATTGAAAATGTCTGATTATTCATACCAAGCTTAAATGAGACATAGCATTCATGATTGAGATTTTGCTAAGTGTACTCTTTGCAACTAGAACGGTGGTTCTTAACCGGTGGTCCGCGTACTACAGGTGGTTCGCGAGTGCCTCGGGAGTGGTCCGCGGGGGAAAAGGGACCACCAGCACGTATAGAAAAGTGGCCAATAGGGGATTTCGAAAACGATGTGCGTTGAACGAGAATCGTCCGAATGTATTCGCGGCGATGACTATCAGGTTTTGAAAAGAAATATCTTTAAAATAAGTGTTATTGAGGAAGGGTTACAACTGATAAGGTGTATTGGGAGGAGGGTGTTCCGTACATGATTCAATTTCACGCTGAGTTGTCCGCCGACTTCTACGGGTTCAGAACCACTGAACTAGAATATTCGCGGGCGAAGCCGCGACGGGTAATGCTAGTATCTTTAAATAAATTAAGCTTTCTGTATGAACATTTGGATTTTTTGGCTAAAAATGTTGTATTTCTCCCGGATGTGTTGTATAATGACAGTATATAACCTCAGATTATTTATTGTCCGTTTGTTATGGGGTTGGCGTAAATATTACGGGAGGGAACGGCATGAAAATTCGTATTTAAGTAGGTGGTGCCCCTGAAATAAACTAGGCTACAAATTACACCGGCCTGCATGATTTTGCGGACATCATCAACTTCCAAAGACGAGGCCTTGTCTCTGCAACCATTGATCTCTGTCTTCAGCCCCTCGATCCATCTCACAGTAGGAACCGTACTGAAGAGTTAGTGTGATGTCTTGAAGGAAGTATTTTCTCGGTCCTCCTCGGCCTTTCTTCCCTGTGATTTTTCCTTCTAGGAGATTAGTTAGGAAAGCGTTATGTTGCAAAATGTGCCCTACGAATTTAGTTTTTCTTTTATGGATAGTTGGTCTCAGTTCTCTCTTCCCTTGAATTTCTTCCAGGATGCTGATGGTAGTCCTCTTTTCAATCCATTTAACTCGCCACATTCTCCGCCAGACCCACATCTCAAACGCTTCAAGTCGCTTTCATTTCTGGCCTCTGATCGTCCAAGATTCACATCCAGACAGAAGCACAAAAGAAACGACAAATTTCTTTTTAATTTTAATATCCAAATTTGCATTTATCAAAAGATTTTTCTTATTATTGAACGCCTGTTTTGCAAGTGCTATTCGCCTTCTAATCTCTTTACTACATCTGTTGTCATTGGTGATTTAGAAAGTAGGCATTTCCAATAGAGATTTATGTTCTGAATCCGGAAATTGTATCAGATTTAGATAGATTTCATTATTGCAATGGGTACCATGTTGCAATTACCGGAAAATTTCGACATATCTTCGCGTTTCACATTCCCCAGTCCCCAAAACCACTGCCAGTTCAAGAGTTTATATACCTAAATTTATCACTTTTTTGTGGACACGATAACTGCCGTCGTTTTATACCAATCGCTTTTAAATGTAGGTCTATTCATAAAATATAACTATACAAAAACTTGGTGGGCAAGATCGGACCTGGGGGGTAAAAATGCGGGGTCTTTTTCGAGAAAATGGAATATCGCTATAACTATCTTAGTATGTAAGAAATTGATTCCATTCAAAGTATTCTTCGGATAAGGACCAAAAATTATTTCATTAAAGTTTCTTGATAGCACCAATCATTGCCCAAAGGGGTGAGAAAAATGTAGTTTTGAGAGAGAAGAAAATCATACCTCCCTTAATAGGCACAATATTAAAACCGTTTAATTTGGTCAATAGTCCTCTATAAGCTACCTTAAACTGTTAACTGAAAGTATTTTGATATGACCCACTCTTGCGTCAAGGATGAGCAAAATATTTCCTTGTATGCTAAACATGAGGAACTTTTGTAGGATACAAAAATATTGGCAAATGTAGTGAATTCGAAATATTTGCCTTTGCCTGGTGAGATATACCTCCACCTTCCGGCGTGCCGAGAGGGATATTCTTATCACCAAATCTTTGTTTAGGTTCCATTAACTTTTTATTGTTGTAATCAAAACATATTGTTTACTATTGCCAATTAACCAGATGTAATAGAGAAACACATAATGCATTTTCGATTTCAGCACAGGAAAGTTCATCAAACACACCTATTTTAGTTTTTACCACAGATTTTTTTTGCAGACCTGTGTTATTTAAAAGGGACGTAAAACCAATAACATTACAAACGGATCACTTCCCGCTTTTATCAAGACTGGTTCGCTGAGATAGATGACGTTATGTGTGACATACAGTAGATAATACAATACTATATCGTACGAGTACAGTGAGGACGCTCCCTATAGAACCGAGATTCGTATATGCCCCCTGGTGGCCGGTGCACTCTTGTTGGTCGCGTGTTGAACAAGGCACTGGCGTTAGCAGGAGCGTAGCGCCCAACTAGTTTAACACATTTACACTTTGTAACGTATTTAATAATCATAAATACTGAAAGGTGGTGTAAGCCTCCGTAGCTTAGGCGGCAGCACGCCGGCCTCTCACCGCTGGGTCCGTGGTTCAAATCCCGGTCACTCCATGTGAGATCTGTGCTGGACAAAACGGAGGCAGACAGGTTTTTCTCCGGGTACTCCGGTTTTCCCTGTCAAAATTTCATTCCATCAACACTCTCCACTATCATTTCATTTCATCTGTCATTCATTTAATCATTGCCTCAGAGGAGTGCGTCAGGCCTCGGCAGCCGGCACAGTTCATATCCTCGCCGCTAGATGGTGGCTTCATTCATTCCATTCCTGACCCGGTCTGAGACTAGAAGCAGGCTGTGGATTTTCATTTAATTCACTGAAAGATGGTATATTGGCTTTCATGGCCAGTGAATTAAAACTCAACAATTTTTCTAGTTTTGTGCCGTGTCTTGTGTGGGGTTTCACCTAGGACACCAAGCTGGCTCATCGGCGGGCTCCCACTTTACTGCGAGAACTAAAAGCTCAAGCAGCCTTAACCTCCCTATGAAGGCTTCCAAAAAGATGGTATATTGCACTCTATATAAAGGGAGGTAGCGCGCAGTTCGCTACTCCTGTGGGGGTCTGGGCGGGGACACCAAGTGTCCGCTGATGAGCCAGCTTGGTGTCCTAGGCGAAACCCCACACAAGACACTGAAAAAACCTAGAAAAATTGCTGAATCATAATTACTGGCATGAATTTCCGAGTAGTTGCTGGAAATGCTGTCCTTCATTTTCTAAACACACATTGCACCAACGTAGGAAGTTTGGGTACACTCCCTGTAATTCATCCTCACTAATATTTCGTATCAGAACAGTTATTTCGTTCTCGAGAGCCTCCCGAGCACGCGCATCGTGTTTGTATTTCTTTTGTTTGAGGTTCCTCCACAAGTAAAAATCGCACGGCGCTAAAACTTGCGAACAAATTTACTGCAAAAGTCTTCTTGTGAAGATACGTTTCCTCTTGGAAAATTTGATTTTTTGTTCTATACCTAACCATGCTCATGTGATACGAGGTAGGCTACAGTACTTCACAGCAAGCCTTAATTATTATCACAAGTAAGGTATCATGCCAGCTGTGTGTGTGTAATAAATGCAATGACAGCATCCAGGGCTTCACGGCGCGCTGTTGTAATCGGCACATGTTATAAGTGTGTCGGTGAGTCATTGCGACGTAACCGCGGCACGGCTATTGGAAAGCCCTGTTCTATTGGAATGGTCCTCACTGTAGATAGCCACCTCGCCGGGAGCAGAGATCACTGTAGGGTTGCCAGACGTTCCGTTTTACCCGAAACAATTCCGTTTTTTTCTTGTCTTGTCCCGCGATCCGTTTTAATCGTTAACGGAACTCCAAATATTCCTTATTTTGGTTAACTTGATAATATATTCAATTTCGCAAAAAATTTCAAATGTCTCGCTTTAGAATTGATTGTAACATCTAGCTTGGTTTCTGGTGACACAGGTCAAAGTTTGAAAGAGAAAATGATTTCTATGTCTATGTCAGATAGATGGATACATGTTATAGATTTATTAGAGACAACAAAATTAAGAAATATCTTAGTCCTTACGAAGTTAATACTCAGCATTTTCCCCTCCAATGCTTTTATGAAGAGAGTTCTTTCTGTCATGAATATCAAATGGAGAGAAGCTCCATTAGTTTGATAAAACAATAATTGTTTACATATTACAATTATGACGAAAATTGTAGTGAGTTTTATCAGAAGGTACTTACAAATAAAAAATCCTTGCAAAGGGTCGTTCAAATGAAAAGCATTTGTAAGTTGCTGGTGTCATAGGCCTATATGATGTGTCAGCAATATCTAGAGTTAATTTTGTGTATTTGATTATGTATTGCTTATTTAATACATATTTAACAACCTTGATAAAAAACAATGTTTTGGGACGTGTGTTCCGTTTCCCCATTCTTGAAATGTGGCAACCCTGGTTCTGTGTGCTTGAGCCTGTGACTGTTTTTATTATAATTTTAGTACCTATTTATTGCATTTCATGAGCCTTTTTACCTGTCTGTCTTGGCCAAAATAAAAGCGTAAACATTTTACCTCCAGTTGTGAGTTGGTCCTGCTGATGCTACTTCTCTCTTTGCAGGTAAGAAGGTATCATGCTGACGGAATGCCGCGAGCTCGACGCGACGTCCTGCAATGCAGAGTAAGCCCTGTGGTAATTGTTTCTTACCAGGTGTGCCAGTATGATAGTTACTGCGCTTTTATTGTCCATAATAATTGCTGCTATAAACATGATATCGCTCTATACAGCTCGAGATAGCTTTCTTCTGTTTACTCTTTGTGGTGCTGTCTCTCATAATATGACAATATCGTTTTAGAAATTCTACAGGTCTGGTAGTTTTAATGCTCTGTCATAAACTCTTCTGGAAAGTTCAGTAATATGGATGAGTTTTGAGAGTGTTTCATTTGAAACTGCCGACACCCTTTTACAAGAATGTACACCCTTAAGGCATCGTGAAATAATTAACGTGTAAATAAAAAAAACAGAAAAACATTACTCCTATAATATTAATGTTCTTATACATTCCCGTCACAAATATTGGGTTTGATCCCGGCTTAATTGAATGCCACTTAAGGGTATTTAAATACGACAACTTCGTCTTGGCCGTATTTACCGGCACGTATAAGGTTTCCTACACTGCAAAGTTTTGGCATCCCGGCGTCTTTAAAGCCACGACAGTAAATTGGGGGTTGAACCCTTAGCATTATTATTATTATTATTATTATTATTATTATTATTATTATTATTATTATTATTATGTTCACCATATCACTGGGTACAATTCACCATTTCATCAGCAATTGTTGCAAGATGGAGTGGAGTTCCTTATGTTGGTAGGTTGAAGAACGAACGAACCACGGAACAGGTATCTAAAATGACTACCTTCTGCATACTGATATGCAGGTTATGGTGGAGCCCCAGTTTATCTAGGTTGACCCTCAGCGACTTCAGTATGATCACAGTGAAAGAGATTTTGATAGGCAATACAGTGACAAATTCCTGTCGCCACATCTGTCGAATTCTTTCAGCCAGAGGCATGTACCTTGGAAACTTTCCCAGCATAAATATGTTGGATATTATGCGAGTTACTGTAGGCACTGCGATGTCTATTCGAAGGGTTCTCTTTGGTACTTTATCAATAAGAATAATGTCTGACCTGTTTGTTGATATGTCTATCTTATTAATTTATTATTATTATCTCTGCTCAGAGACAGTTATCTCTAACACAGTTGAATGTGAATCAATAGTGCTCTGCATACAAGTGCATATTTTGCGCTGTACGGTTTATTAATTAATAAACCAAAGATTTCATTATTATCATTATTGTTATTATTATTATAATAATTATTATTATTTTATTATAGCTTCTCCTATTAATATGAAGGTCATTTTCGTCTCAATTATTATTTATGGCAATTCATTAAAATGTATTGATAACGGATGAGAGAAGTAATGGTGCTGCGGTCAAGCTGCTTGCCTCTCTACAACCGAGTTCGATTCCTGATTAATACATGTGAGATTTTTTAAGTGAAATAATTGGTCAAGTGAATCGAATTCTACGTAACATGTATGTGCATCCTTAATAAAACAGACCAATTGTAGCTGGATAGGTACAGTCGTCAGCATTTCCAACACAAGTCCCCACACGACGGTGATAGTAATAGATTTTCTAGAGAGATTTGGTTAGGAACGTATGGACCATAGTGAAAACAATTGCTGTTTTTAAGAGGTTATGTTAGGGACGTATGGACCAACACACATTGCGTCCTTGTTCCCCTCCCCCCAATCGTGAAGGTAGCCAACTTGTGATGTTATTCACACCTTTCCGCACTTATCGATAATACCAAATAAAGTAGCTTCTTAAATATGATGTTGCAGGTGTACAATACATCAAAACCCACAGAACCCGTATTTTCCAGTAATAAACATTAAGCACTTGGCACAAGTTGGACCGGTTATATTGCAATTACTGACTACTTCCTGCGTAGTAAAGAGGTTTCTTTAGTAATTACCTAATTATTTTATTATTATTATTACATTTATTGCCCTTCGATCTGAACTCTCCCTCTCAACCTGACAGAGAATCCCTTTGTACTGTAACTCAACGATCTGATTGATATTGGTAGAACGGCTTCAGCAGGAATATTTTATTCAGCTACTAAAACTAGACCCCCAATTCTATATTACGCTCCAGTACTGAAGTTTAAAAGTTAACTAATTTGAGCACCACATCGACAAGAGGGAACGGTGGGGAGCTATAGTACCAGGCAAGTTTAATAGACTCGGTATAAAGATATTATAGGCCTATACACATCAGATAAAGTCTTGCATATACAGGGTCTTCCATATAAAATAAGAGCGCCAAGCGGCGGCTTTGTTAACCTCAGCTGCGGTCACCTTGGCCAAGCTTGTGGCGCGCCAAGGCCCCCTGCTTTAAGCGTGTGTACAATCCTATATGATGCAGCGGCCTTGCTAGCGTGTGTACAGTGCTGAAATCTTACTTTAGTTAGTTAGTTAGTTAGTTAGTTATTGTTTAAGAAACCGAAACCCCTACTTGTGCTAATTTGGTGAGTGATTTTTTCGGAGACCGTTCAAGATTCTCGCCAATGTCATCTAGCTCATCTTCTGTTAGAACTGTTCGTGTGCGGGCATGTTTTTTATTGAGCACCGAGCCAGTAGTGTCAAACTTATTTGCAATTACGTGAATCTGTGCTAGTGAAGGTGGCACTTCATCAGAAAATTGCTGAACAAATGCATCACGTACCCGCCGAGCCGACTCGTACTTAAAATAAGTTTTACATAAAAAATACGATGTTGCAATGATAACTGTCTCACCATGTTAGCACTTGAGGTTTAAACTGGCGACTGAGCACCTGCACGCTTATTGCAATGTCAGGTTTGGTAATGTCAATCTGTTATTTTCATACAGTTCATCGGAACTTTGGAAAAAAAAAACAGCCCTCGTATGTACTATGCGCGCGTTTTCAATACTACAGCAGGGGACCGTGGCGCGCCACAAGCTCGGCCAAGGTGACCGCAGCTTCGGTTAACAAAGCCGCCGCTTGGCGCTCTTATTTTATGTGAAAGACCCTGTACTTACCACTCGAACGGTGGTGGTGCAAAACTTCCCTCACGAGTCCACCATTGCACGAATGGAATGGCCTGAGATGTCGCCGGACATGAACTGTATTGAACATGTCTGGGATATGCTGAAGTGTGCTATTGCTCAGCGTCCATGCCCCCCCCATAATCCGCCAAGATATCGTGGAGGCCACCGTCGAAGAGTGGGATCGCCTGTCTCAAGAGGGCTTCTACAACTTGATCTGTGTATGCCAAGGCGAGTGAGAGCCCTGTTGGACACCCGTGGTGGCCAGGTTCCTTATTGAAACGTCACAGGATGGTAAGATTACAGCACATATCAGTCCCTATTTAACAGGTCAAATGTCTTCCTGTTTGTAATTTCCTTTTCACACTTGAATAACGTCTGCAGAATTTGTCAGAATGCCGTCTCATGTACTGTACTAACCTCGCCCACAATCTCGCATACACTCTGCATCATGGCAAACAAGTGTTATGCAAAAACTTTTTTGATGTGTATCTGAATTAAAATATGGCGGTCAAAACTCTGGCATTCACAGTTACCGGCAGTTAGCTCTGCACTTCCCCATCCCACTCCCCCTCTATACTACTGCTGCGTAAAACATTTGCCACGCTGAGCGTATCTGTGTCTGATTGTGAGAACCTACTGTCACGCGCGTCAATGTTCTCACAAGGGAAGGTCACGGTAGTTGTCGTGGAGAATAGAAAATATCTATTTGTGATTTATTACTGACGAGAATGAAAAACTCTTTGTCAAGTTTTAGCTGCTATGCTGCAACGGTATTGACAGGAGAGGGATGAATAGGTCATACGAAGAGGGATTTAAAAAGTCTTCCTAAAACAAGTAGCCTACTGAGACCAGATATTCATGACAAAACTAAAGCCCTTGTTTTGGTTGACTCCTGGACTGGACACCCAACAGAAATGACGAACTACACAACTATACAGTTCCTGAAGGCATTGTATTCATCGAGAAGCTGATTCCAGCAAAGTGCATAGGCATTGTGCAACATACCGACGTGTTTTTTTTGCAGTCCATAAAATAATTTTGTGAAATTTATCACCGATACAATTTTGGTCTCTTCTGACCATGATATTAACATATGGCATAGAGACCACTTCTTGAGAGCATCCGTGGCTTAGGCGGCAGCATGCCAGCCTCTCACTGCTGAGTCCGTGGTTCAGATCCCGGTCACTCGATGTGAGATTTAAATTGATGGGGGGGGGGGGGAGGAGGGGGGGGGGGGTTGCAGATATACACCCACACTCACACACAGAGTGCACAGACTGTCAACGTTTGGTCCGTGTACATCTCATAACACAGGTAGTCTCGGGGAAAGTATAAGGTGCGTTCAAAAAGTAACGAGCCGGAGGCATAATTACAGAAACCAGTACCTGTATGTTAGAAGTACTGGCCCTGGCTGTTGAGGCACTTGTCCCACTGTGACACGAGGCGGTGAATGGCTGTCTCATGAAATTCCCTGGGCTGTGATGTGAACCAGTTCTGCACGAACAGCTGGACGTCGATGTCCGAGGTGAATCGTTGGCCCCGCAGAGCCCTTTTTAGGGGACCAAACATGGCGTAATCACAGGGAGAGAGGTCTGGACTGTATGGAGGGTGGCCGAGAACCTCCCATTTGAATTTCTGCAGGAGTGCCGCGACTGTGTTGGCCGTATGAGGTCGTGCATTGTCGTGGAGCAGAATGACCCCACGGGTGAGATTGTCTGGTCGTTTTGTTTTGATCGCTTGGCGAAGGGTGGTCAAGGTTTGCGAGTAACGCTGGGCATTCACTGTTGTCCTGTGTGGCATGAAGTGTATCAGAAGGGGGCCATCTTGTTCAAAGAAGAACGTCAGCATTACCTTTCCTGCACTCGTGTGGATGGCCTTGCCTTTTTTGGGTGGTGGTGACCCTGGATGCTTCCACTGGAAGCTTTGTCGTTTGGATTCTGGTTCGAAGTGATGACACCATGACTCATTTCCAGCAGTGGCGGATCCAGGCCTTGCGGGGCCCTGGGCGATATGATAAGCCGGGCCCCACAACAATAGGAAATAAAAAAATATGAAATCAAATGGAAAGTAGTTTTGTAAAAATAATAAAATAAAGAATAGTTACAATATTTTGAGCACACTACAGTACATTTTTTTAATAATATGAAAGAAATCTCTAAGTCCCCTTGAAGAAGATTATGTAAACAATAAAATATTACTTTGCCACTTTTTTCCGCCTGAAGTCTTCTATCATTTCACCGAAATCTAAACTTGCTAAACGGTCAACAGAGGTCATAGCTGCACTGAAAATATTTTTATATATATAAAAATTATTTTGAAAAGTATAATTAATTAATTAAATTAAAAAAAAAACCTGTCGCGGGGCCCCCAGAACCGCGGGGCCCTGGGCAGTCGCCCTCCTCGCCCTCCCCTAGATCCGCCCCTGATCTCCAGCCTCCACTCGTGCCAGGAATCCATTCCCTTCCCTCGCATAGCACTGCATATGACCAAGACAGTGGGCCATTCGACATGCCTCCTGGTGTGGTCGAAGACTGTGGGGCACCTATTGGGCACACACTTTGCGCAAGTGCAGTCGTTCCTTCAAGATGGTGTGCACACTTCCGACGCTCAATCCGATCACGGCGGTTATGGCGTTCACTGTCACTCGGCGGTGCATCAACCAGCTGGACGTTGTCTTCGGTAATGCAGGGGGGTGCCCCAGACCGGACATCATCGGCTAACGACACTCGTCCTTCCCTGAAGCGCTTGTGCCACGCCTTGACCCTTGCAAAGCACATGCAGTGTTCGCCGTACACTTGTGGCATTCGGCGATGCATGTCCGTTCCTCCTACTCCTTTCGCTGTCAGAAACCAAACAACACCTCTTTGCTCTTCGTTTGACGCCTCCATGTCACTGTTTGCAATGCGACTGGCAGCATTGGACGATTGATGCATGCTGCTGTTCGCTTTGTATCGTCACGTGACGTGCACGCGTGCCCTCTAGCGATGGGCTGTGATCTTCCACGCTCTGGTCGGAACCACACCTCGTTACACACGCCACGACTAGCCGATGTCGTCACCGGTTTGCGCATTCCAGCCTCCGGCTCGTTACTTTTTGAACGCACCTTATAATTCTGTATATGTACGCTGACGATGTTGTGCTGGCCTCGAGATCTCAAGAGGAACTACAATATGCATTTGATCTGCTGTTGGAATGGGCGGAAGAGAATTAACTCAGCCTAAACGAAAACAAGACTGTGTCAATGACTTTCCGCAAAGGGGGAAAACCAGCAGTTTTTCACACACACAGTAAACCCCTGGAGAGAGTTTCTAAGTTTAAGTATCTAGGCGTGACACTTCAGACAACGAGCAACGTCTTTACGCTTCACGTTAACGATAGGATCAGTGCGGCTACGAGGGTCATAAATGATATCAGACAGTTGAGAAAACTCTCCGTCAAAACAGCCATTAAACTCTTCCAGCTCAAAGTTACACCCATTGTAGCATATGGATTAGAGAATATCTGGTCGCACCTCAAACCGAAACACCTGGAAAAGTTGGAAAAACTAAAAGCGACTTTCTTGAGGAAGGTTCTGTATGTTTCAAAATACACGCCTTCAAGACTAGTCTATGAATTAACACGTGAATTATATTATGTGGAAGAGCTCCGCCTCCAACTGTCGCTACGGTCTACACCAGCATACGTGCAACTCATGGAGAACCTGCAATCGAAGAAGAGAGACATATGGTGGGATTTCTACATCACTGACGCAATGACCTGCAATGATTGGAAACGGGGGGCTACGAACTAAGACATACTGTTACACGCTTTGCCATGCATGGCTTTCACCATAAGCTGTGCACGTTAAAGAAGTTTCACCAGCCAGACGCAGACTGTGTATGTGAACGTTGCGGCAAATGTTGCGAAAGATATCATGCGATGTACTGTACATATAGACTTGAATCTATGACGTCCTTCTGTTGTAATGAACAGTTTATTAGTGCTCATAAGGTGTCCTATGTATGTTTTGTTTTGTCTGCATCATTCCTTTGGCTATTAGCTGCAATAAATATTTTATTTATAAGTCTACTTTCATGTATTGCAAAAATAGAAAGTAGGCTAAAGCTAGCGTTAAAGTTGTATTGCTTTATGACTAAACTCATCATAAGCAAGCCCCTCGGTGTTGGGATAGCGCGCCTGCCTCGCACCTAGAAGCCCCGGGTTCGATTCCCGGCTCCGTCAGGAATTTTAGAAAGTGACGTGAGGTCTGGAACGGGGTGCATTCAGCCTCGTGAGGACAATTGAGTAGCTGTATGACGGTGAAACAGCACCCCGGTCACGGAGACCAAGATTAACCACTGAGGGGATTCGGCGCGTTGCCCACGCGTCACCCTATAATCTTCAGGCCAAATGGCTGGGCTGCGGTCGCTTGGTAGACTTAGGCCCTTCTTGGGCTATAGCCCCACAGGTTTTTGATGTGTAACATCTTTCCACTCGGTTGCTGGATATTTTTGTGGGAGTGATTTTGAAAAATGGGACGGAAGTGTGTAAGACGCACTGCCATCTGGATCGCATCCCTCCTGGCTGCTTTAGCTTTAGCAGCCAGGAGGGATGCGATCCAGCAACAGTGGTACCATGTGGAATGTATGTCACATACGGATTACTTCAAGGTTTGGAGACGCCATTACAGATATTTCTACAATAAATCAACTTCAAGTTGTCGTTCTTTGGTGTAAAATAATCATTACTAGCTGAAGTACCCGTTCTTCGAACGGCTTTTAGTACTTGCTGGCCTAAATCATTAATATAATCACACATTCGTAATGTAGTTATGTTATTTCCATTTTACCAACTACATGTGTAGACTACATGAATTTTTACTCACCCAATTATTAATCAGAGGTAGGAAAGGGAAAATCCACAGCCTGCTTTCAGTCGACCGACTGGGTCGAAGCCTGTCGCACTCCCCTGGGGCAATGATTAAATGAGTGACAGATGAAATTAAATGATATTGGAGATTGTTGCTGGAATGAAATTGTGTCAGGGAAAACCGGAGTACCCGGAGAAAAGCCTGTCTGCCTCCGATTTGTAGGTAGGAAAGTGTGTTTATATATTGGAAATAAATATCAGCTTATATGTAGTAAAAGTTAAATAACCTTTCTTAAATATTGAACACTTATCGTTTAAATTCTTCATACTATATTTAAACATATAAACATTATGCTAAATTTACATCAAACTTGGTAGAAATTATCATATCCGTAGTAAGTATAATTGCGGAAACTACGTATCATGGCATGCATGATAAAAAGTAACAGTAACGAAACAAACTTCAATCATCATCTATATATTTAAAACAGTAAGGTGATTTTTGTTATCACGAGATTGAGAGAACGACAGAACCGATTGACTTCGTAGAGCACTCTAACGAAAGCTCTTGGTCTGTAGTTTTGCAGAGTGTCTCTAAAATAAACAAATATATTACGGTATATTTTTAAATTAATATAGAAAATAGCAGAATTCTGACCCCTCACGCATGCGCACAATCCCCCTGGGCTCATGACAAAATGGCGGTGAGAAGTCCATTAAAATGTAAGTTATTTAATAAGCTTCTATGTAATTGAAATCATACATTAGCCAAGTTATGACTATAAAATATAATAACAGTATGAACGTATACGAATGTGCAACATTGATTTTTTTGATAACGAAATGGATTATTTCCTTCAGACAGCGGCTTTTGAATGTAGTGAATGCTTTTGTCTGCTGCTTACTGAGAGTGCGCGGGTAGCTATGTGGTTAAGGCGACTGACTGTGGGCCCAAGTAGCACAGGTTCGATCCCTTCACTCGCCAGTTTTTTTTACCACTGAAATATTGTTAAATCAAGGAGTATTAGTAAGGTTTTATGTCTGTTAAAGATACATATTTCTACATTCCCTCTCAATATGTTTTATTTCCGTTTTACCATTGCATTACAGCATGTGATCAAGAGAGCTAACTGTTGTCCCCAATACGCCGTTCGAATATCTGCAATCAGTTCCAGTAACTGACAACAGATGGCAGTACCTCGCCCATATATTTCCTGTAACTGACAACAGATGGCAGCACCATTGCATCGCTATATTTAAAACACAAGACATGGCGCATTTTCACGTGATGGAGAATTATAAAGGAGGGGAATATTTAAGAAGGGAAATGTTGAAGAACATTAACTGACAGTTGATTGTGTAGGCTATGTTGTTTATGTACCTCAATATTGCAATTCTTCCCAATGCTTCTGAGGTCAAGTTATTAGCGTCCTAGACTAAAAGTTATACTCTTAAATTATTAAAGAAAAAATAAGTTTTCCAGGCACTCACGCGTGTCCACAATTGCTTTCGCCACGAGAGACACTTGGCACACATAATTCGTTTGAAGGGCTCCGACATCGTGGTCACTCAGCCCCGTGTACTTTGGTATGTATGTGTAAAATTTTCTCTGATAACCTGCGTTATTGTGATGGCTGCATTAATGTGTGTATTTGTAATTAAGGTGGGAAATGGCAAAGAGACGGACAAGGCCTTAAGTAAGGAACCATCCCGGTATTTGCCTTGAGTGGAAGTGGGAAACCACGAAAAACCACATCCAAGATTGTCGAGGTGGGAATCAAACCTTCCTCTTCTTAGTTATTGAATGTGCCCCGTTTTTTCCCTCAGACCGAATTAAATTTCTTGGCAGAGCAGGAAATGTAACCCGGGTCTCCGAGGCGATAGCCAAGAATGGGTGGGCTTCCATGTGTTAATGCGATTTTTGACATGCACGGGACATAGAATTAAAAAACTGCCTCCATTAGGGTGACTGCCGAAGTGAGTATTGAGTATAGGCCTATGGTCATTCCAGTAGTTGGCGAAGTGATTCTATGTTCCCCTGCAAAATGTACCGCCATAACCTATAACAGGTGATGGAAATTGCTTATTTAGAGCAGTTTTGTACTGTTTATAACAAAATGAAGAACGTCATTCTGAGCTGCGTTTTCAAGCTATTGCAAAAAATTTCGTTGGCAGGAACAATTATAAGGAATTTATTTTAAGCGATCAGTCTCATCGCATTCTCCTCACCAACCAACTTGAGTATGAAAGTCTCTGGACGGTCATCTTGAACTTCATTGTATAAGACAATTGTTTAATGATTATTTGTTTAGAGTACTGAGTCTAACTACGCAGTTGATTTCGGCAATGGAAGTATTATTTGCCATTTAATATTTAGCGGCTCCGTTATTGCAGGACACTATAGTGTTATCGAATAATACGAAGCCACATTTAAAATCCAATATAAATAGGCCATTTCAGAAACAATTCCAGATATTATGCAGTACAGTGTAAGGTCTTTGACGATCAAATGTAAACATTGTTCTAAATTGTATTTCTCTTGCGTAAAATCTACGCGTGGTTATTTTGGCCTTTACTGTTGTGATGGTAAAATTGATATGCTGGAATATACAGTATAATACATGTATTTGCCAATTTGCAACAATGTAATGATATTAATTTAAAAGTCATTGAACTTATGTCCAGTAGTTCAAACACATATATCAGCGTTAACAAATTGGATACTGAAGATGAAAGCCAGCTACTTCATTTCCCTATTATAGAATTCTTCAATTCCTTGGAATTAAGTGATTCGCTTCCACATACTCCGAACGTTTGAGCCATAGTTATGCTCCTTAGAAATCTGAATGTTTCCCAAGGACTCATATATGGAAATATATAAATTGTAAGAAATATGTAAGAATTGCTTGGATTCGGATATAATAGGTGTAGTAATATTAGGCAGAGAGCTCAAATCCTACGACTTGATTTAACACCTTCCGATAAAACACTTGCAGGTACGTATATTTTCTTTTAATAGGCAACAATGTCTTATTCGCTCGGCCTACTTTATCACAATCAATCAAGCTCAAGGAGAAACTCTGGAACGTATTGGGCTCTTTACCTCATCACGTTTTCAGTCATGACCAGCATTATGTTTCAATGTTGAGAGTGCTATCCTTTGACGCCCTTTAAGTTGCAATAGTGCTAAAAAGTAATCGTACAAAGAATGTAACTTATATAAGAAGCTTCTTCAGTAAATATATATTTCCATTGTCCGTCATGTTTTGACGGGTTTCATCTAGTAAGTAATAATAACAAAAACAGTTTTAATCATAGATAAATTTTCTAAGTTTATGCCGTGTTTCGTGCGAGATTACGCCTAGTAAATCCGAGATGGTTCATCAGTGAGCTCTTGTGGTCTATTTGCGGACTACCAAAGGAGTAGCAAACTGCGCGATACCTCAATTCTTATTTAGAACACCTCCGCTACATTATTGCGAGAGCTAAACGCTAAAACAGTCTTTCACCTCCCTATTAAGGCTCCCAAAATGATTGTATATTGAATTTTAGGGCCAAAGGATTAAAACTCAGCAACTTTTCTAGGTTTACGCCGTGTTTTGTGCGGGGTTTCATTAGCCGTGAAAGGCAAAATACCAACTTTATTGAAATAAGTTTGCCCAGTTCTGCAGTAAGATTAATATGAGCACTAAATGAACTAATGTGACAGTCGGTAGTCTTCGACACATTCGTCTGTGAATTTGGGTTTCTGATCATGGTAAAAAACGACAAAAAGCAGATCAATATTGGCCAACAGAAATATTCAGTTAACAAAACACAAATCGATAAAAAGGATGAAAGCATACCGTGCAAAGTAGAAAGCACTATAACATTGTGAAACAGCGTAAAAATCCAAATACTCACATACAATAACCGACACAAAGAGTATAAAATTAGACTCAAATCTCGTCTCGTTTCAGACCCCACAAACCACCTCTATAAATAAAACAGTTCATGTAGAGACTAACATAGAATAACATCGCTCGGCGTTGACCGTGTTTTATAGCACACTAGCTGAAGTACCCGTGCTTCGCTACGGGTCGTAAATGAATCAAAATGTGAAGGTGACAGTTAAAACAGGGGATAGGCGAGGTGCTGCGCAGAGGGAGATTAAGGATGGAACATTTTGTCCAACTACACCGCTCTGCCTTGACCGTGTTTTATAGCACACATTTAGGTTTTACTCGCTAACGGTTGGAGATACATTTCGGATAGAAAATGCAATTTTTAACCTCGTACATGCCATCAAAAGTTTGCTATTTCTTAGCGTCCTCTTTTTATTTGAAATGGAAATATGAAAGTTTAAAACCAAAGGGTAGAGTGACGTCACTAAAATGGTCGCCATCTTTAAAAGTGCAAAGTATTGAAATCAAAAGTAACCTGTATGTTAACCAGGTAAATCTGCTACTTCCATGTAAAATTCATGTAAATCGGACCAGTGGTACTTGCGTGATTGAGTAATACACAGACACACACACACCATCTCATTTTTAGTCTCGCTTCGCTCGCGTCATAGTCGTGTCATATTGTTATTCAATGAAATGCAGGTTTAACCCCATTAACACCCCTTTAGAACCTGAATATCCAAAAATCCCTCCTTAGTAGATCTTTTCGACACACGACAAACATATCCTCAAAATATCACTCTTCTAACATTAATAGTTTTGGTTGGTCGATGAGAGCGAACATCCAAAAATCCTTCCTTAGTGGACGTTTTTCTTCCAGAATTTCACCCCTCCCCATAGGCCCCTTAAATTGGATTTTTGAAAAGACGGTCGAACACCTATTTATTTTATTTATTTATTTATTTATTTATTTATTTATTTTTAAGCTGATTGATTTCCTCCGAGTTTCAAACTCCTCGCCTATGTCGTTTAAGAGATACACGCTCCATTAAGAATCTTTCAACCCCCACTTTTCATCCCTTTCACCTCATAATATACACTATATCGAAAAACCATTAGACATGTGTCAGCTTATTTTTAATGATTAGTATATATGCCAAGTATCAATCCCCAAATGAAACCACTCGTGAGATATTGTTATTCAATGAAATGCACGTTTACCCCCTTAACACCTATTTAGAACCTGAATATTCAAAACTCTTACCTTAGTGGATGTTTTCGACATAAAACGAACATATCCCCAAAATTTCATGTTTCCAACTTCAATAATTTTGGCTGGGCGATGATGAGTGAGTGAGTCAGTCAGGACATTTAATTTCATTTATATATGATAATTTCACCCCTCCACATGAACCCCTTAAATTGGATTTATGAAACAAATGGTCGAACACCTATTTACTTATTTAAAGCTGATTTCCCCCTGAGTTTGATGAGTGAGTAAGTGAGTCAATCAGTTAGGACACTTTCTTTCCTGTTTTATCACCCCAGAATTTCACCCCTCTCCAAGGGCCCCTTAAATTGGATTTATGAAAAAACGGTCGAACACATATTTACTTGTATTTTAAGCTGTTTTATCCCGCCGAATTTCAAACTTCTCGCCTATGTCGTTTAAGAGATACACGCTCCGTTAAGAATCCCTCAATCCCCAATTTTCACCCCTTTCACCTCATAATATACACGACATCGATAAACCTTTAGATATATGTCTGATTATTTTTAATGATTAGTTTATATACCGAATATCACATTCCCAAAGAAACAACTCATGAGATATCGTTATTCAATGAAATGCACGTTTACCCCCTTAACATCTCTTTAAAACCCGAATAAATAAAAATCATTCTTTAGTTGACGTTTTGACATACAGCGAACATATTCCCAAAATTTCATTTTTCCAACATTAATAGTTTTCGCTGGGCGCGATGAGTGAGTGAGTCAGACAGGACATTTTCTTTCAATTATTTTTACCAGAATTACACCCCTCCCCATGGGCCCCTTAAATTGGATTGATGAAAAAACGCTTGAACACCTATTAAGTTATTTTTTTAGCTGTCTGTTTCCCCTGAGTTTGATGAGTGAGTTAGTCAGTCAGTCAGGACACTTTCTCTCCTTTTCCCCCCCAGAATTTCACCCCACCCCATTGGACCTTTAAATTAATTTATGAAAAAACGGTCGAACACCGATTTACTTAATTTTTTAGCTGATTTTCTTCCGCTGAGTTTCAAATTTCTCGCCTATGTCGTTTAAGAGATAGGCCTACACGCTCCGTTAGGAATCCTTCAACCCCCAATTGTCACCCCTTTCACCTCATAATAATTCACCACATCGAAAAACCCTTAGACACATGTCTGCTTATTTTTAATGATTAGTTTATATGCCGAGTATCACATCCACAGATGAAACCACTCGTGAGATATTGTTATTCAATGAAATGCAGGTTTAACCCCCTTAAGACCCCTTTAGAGCCTGAATATCCAAAAATCCTCCCTTAGTGTACGGTTTTGAGATACAACGAACATATCCCCAGAATGCCATGGTTCCAACTTCAATATTTTTGACTGGGCGATCATGAGTGAATGAGTCAGGACATTTTCTTTAATTTTTTCCTTCAGAATTTCATCCCTCCCGATGAACCCCTTCAATATGATTGATCAAAAAAACTGTCGAACAGCTATTAACTTACTTTAAAGCAGTTCCCCCTCCCCCCTGAGTTTCATGAGTGAGTCAGTCAGTCAATCAGTTAGGACACTTTATTTCCTGTTTCCCCCCCTCCCCCCAGAATTTCACCCCTCCCCATGGGCCCCTTAAATTGGATTTATGAAAAAACGGTCAAACACATATTTACTTTTTTTTTTTTTGCTGATTTTTTCCGCTGAGTTTCAAACTCCTCGCCTATGTCGTTTAAGAGATACACGCTCCGTTAGGAATCTTTCAATTCTTACTTTTCACCCCTTTCACCTTATAATATACACCACATCGAAAACCCCTCAGAGACGTGTCTTCTTCCTTTTTAATGATGAGTTTATATGTCGTGTATCATATCCCCCAATGAAACCAATCGGGAGATATTGTTATTCAATGGAATGCAGGTTTAACCCCCTTAAGACCCCTTCAGAACCTGAATATCCGAAAATCCTCCCTTAGTAGACGGTTTTGACATACAATGAACATATCCCCAAACTGTCATGTTTCTAACTTCAATAATTTTGGCTGGGCGATGATGAGTGTGTGAGTGAGTGAGTGAGTGAGTCAGGCAGGACATTATCTTTCAATTTTCTTTTTTCAGAATTTCACCCCTCCCCATGAACCCCTTAAATTTGATTTAATAAAAAAAACTGTCGAACAGCTATTTACTTACTTTAAAGCAGTTTTTCCCCCCTGAGTTTGATGAGTGAGTGAGTCAGTCAATCAGTTAGGACACTTTATTTCCTGTTTCCCCCCATCCCCCCAGAATTTCACCCCTCCCCATGGGCCCCTTAAATTGGATTTATGAAAAAACGGTCAAACACATATTTACTTTTTTTTTTTGCTGATTTTTTCCGCTGAGTTTCAAACTCCTCGCCTATGTCGTTTAAGAGATACACGCTCCGTTAGGAATCTTTCAATTCTTACTTTTCACCCCTTTCACCTTATAATATACACCACATCGAAAACCCCTCAGAGACGTGTCTTCTTCCTTTTTAATGATGAGTTTATATGTCGTGTATCATATCCCCCAATGAAACCAATCGGGAGATATTGTTATTCAATGGAATGCAGGTTTAACCCCCTTAAGACCCCTTCAGAACCTGAATATCCGAAAATCCTCCCTTAGTAGACGGTTTTGACATACAATGAACATATCCCCAAACTGTCATGTTTCTAACTTCAATAATTTTGGCTGGGCGATGATGAGTGTGTGAGTGAGTGAGTGAGTGAGTCAGGCAGGACATTATCTTTCAATTTTCTTTTTTCAGAATTTCACCCCTCCCCATGAACCCCTTAAATTTGATTTAATAAAAAAAACTGTCGAACAGCTATTTACTTACTTTAAAGCAGTTTTTCCCCCCTGAGTTTGATGAGTGAGTGAGTCAGTCAATCAGTTAGGACACTTTCTTCCTGTCCCCCCCCCCCCCCCAGAATTTCACCCCTCCCCATGGGCCCCTTAATTTGGATTTATGAATAAACGGTCAAACACATATTTACGTATTTTGTATGCTGATTGTTTTCCGCTGAGTTTCAAACTCCTCACCTATGTCGTTTAAGAGATACACGCTCCGTTAGGAATCTTTCCATCCCCACTTTTCACCCCTTTCACCTCATAATATACACCACATCGAAAAACCCTCAGACTCGTGTCTTCTTATTTTTAATGATGAGTTTACGTGCCGAGTATCACATCCCCCAATGAAACCAATCGGGAGATATTGAAATTCAATGAAATGCAGGTCAACCCCCTTAACACCCCTTTAGAACCTGAATATCAAAAAATCCTATCTTAGGGGGCATTTGCGGCCCTTTGGGAAGCTGCATACCAAATTTCATTCCAATCCGTCGGTGGTTTCTGAGATTTCGTGATGAATGAATGAGTGAGTGGTATTTCACAAATATATATAGTAGATGATAGTGTCAAGTCTTTGTTATGCTAAACTCGGTTGACAGTGCTGTGTGAGTAGGTGAGTAACTAACGGGATTTCAAGTAAAGATCCTCTTTTTCTATACCGGTAGTGCAGAGCAGAACTGGCATCCAGTCGGCCGTGTCTCGACTTGAGCTATGTTGCCATGGAAACTATCTGGCTTGCCATTCCTTCATGAGTATATTTTATGATTTGATTAGCCTGTGCTTGAGTGCAAAAGGGCCGAAATCAGAAGAATGAGAAAGACTATCGAAAATTCATGTAGCCAGCGGTTCCTTCTGGATCCTAAACTATATGTATGCAAAATTTGGTTGAGATTGGTGGTACGGTGTAGATTTGTATACGGAACAGACCCACATACAGACTTTCACTTTTATATATAAGATATTTAGGTTTTACTCGCTAACCTTTGGAGATACACGAAAAGTGATAAGGATTTTTCGAATAGAAAATTAAATTTTAAAGCTCGTATATGCCATCAAAAGTTTGCAATTTCTCAGCGTTCTCTTTTAATTTGAAATGGAAATATGAAAATAGTCGCCATTTTTAAATAGTGCAAAATTCGCAATCAAAAGTAGCCTATATGTAAACCTGGTAAATCAGCTACATCCATGCAACATTTCATTTAAATCGGACCAGTGGTTCTTGCGTGATTGAGTACCAGACAGGACAACAGAGAGACACCATCTCATTTTTAGCCTATTTTCGATTTTGAAAAAATAGGCTTATGAGATCACCTTTTGTCCGTGTGTGTGGGCGTGTGTGTGTGTGATTCGTGTGTGTGTGTCCCCCTAATAAAATCTAAACGGCTGGAGCGATTTCAATGAAACTCGAAAAGTTCATAGCACTATTCCCGGCGACCTCGACCGTGCCCTTCAAATTTTGTTACGACTCACCAATCCAACATGGCGGCTGTGCGAAATATCTCACCAGCATTCAATATCTCCGAAACTATTACCGATATCACCCTGACATTTTCTATTGTGATAGAGGGAACTACTATAAGTTCACTTATGTGACTTTTGAAAATCTGGTAACTACAAAACCAACATGGTGGCCAAGCGAATTTGCGACTTTTAAATAGACGTTTCTCGCGATTTGACCAACCAAACGCAATGAAACTTGGTACAGTATATGTTTATATGCATTGTAATGCACCGACATCTAACTTCATTCAATTGTTTACATAATCACAAGATGGCGGATGTGCGAAATATTTCACCGGCATTCTATATCTCTGAAACTATTAGCGGTAAAACCCTGAAATTTTGTACGGAGATAAAGGGCACCACTGGAAGTCCATCTATAAGACTTTCAAAAACCGGTTAACTACAAAACGAACATGGCGGCCAAGCGAATTTGAAAATTTTAAATAGACCTTTCTCGCGATTTAATGTTCCAAGCGCACTGAAACCTGACACAGGAAATATTTATACACATTGTAATCCACTGGTATCTAATTTAGTTCAATTGTTTACATAACCTCAGGATGGCGGCAGTGCAAATTTTAAAATTAAGATTTTATTTATTGTGATGCAGTCATGCGATCGAAGTGAAAGTTTGAATAATGAACCTACGCAATAATTTTCCTTTAATGGTACATGACTCTATGGCCTATACATTTAACAATCCAACATGGCGACCATCCGAAATATTTAGACGATACTGAATATCTACGAATCTATTTAACAATCAAACTGCATTTTTTAATGTTCATAGGGGCTATGAACTTAAGTTCACCTATAGGACTTTAAATAACCTGGTGATCACAAATCCAACATGGCGGTGACGCGAATTATAAATATTCCTATGGACGTTTCTCGCAATTTAACCATCCGCGTGCAGTGTAACTTGGTACAGTAAATCCTTATACGAATGTTAATCCACTGGCATCTAATTTATTTCAATTGTTTCCATAACCTCAAGATGGCAGCTGTGAAAAAAATTAAAATCTCCTTGTTTTTTCTTGTGTCCTAATTATGCGATTGAAGTTTGAATACTACACGTTCACAATAATCTGCATGTAACAAACAGTACATAACTCTAGGACCTACATATATAAAATCCAACATGGCAACCATCCGAAATATTTAGTCGGTTCTCAATATCTACGAATCTATTACAGCAATCAAACTGAAATTGTGTATGTTGATAGTGGCAATTAACATAAGTAGGATATATTAAAATAGCCTGTATAGTTCTTCACGGAACTAATTGTTATATATTAGTACTAGCTGTACCCGACATGCGTTGCAATGCCAATCAAAGAATGTGTTGGCGTTGAAACTTTGTTTGTTGAAGTGCTTTTGGATTCCCAATATTTATTTATTTTCCGTTAACCACCTCTAAACTATTGTAAAATTGATTTACTATCTTTAAAAAAAATCATGGGAACGTGCTCAACAACGCACCAAAGTTTCATCGCAATGACATGAATGGTATATGAACGCATACGGTACATTGTTGAAACGATTCGAGCGCCGTCACCCATTTGTTGAATATACTCGTACGCTATCTATTGTAAAATGGATTTACTAAGTCGAAAACCTTCCCTGGCGTGTACACAACAACTCATAAACGTTTCATCGCAATCGGATGAATTGCATATGAACGCATACGGGATTTTGTTTAAACGATTCAAGCGCCTTCACTCATTTGTTGAATCTTCTTGTGCGCCACCCATTGAAAAACGGATTTACTAATTCAAACACCTTCGCAGGACTGTACTCAACTCCCCAACGTTTTATCACAATCGGATGAATGGTGTATAAACGCATACGGGACTTGGTTGAAACGATTCACGCGCTGTCGCTCATTAGTTGAATATGCTCGTGCGCTACCAATTGTAAAATGGATTTACTAAATCAGAAATCTTTGCGGGAGTAGAAACAACATTTCTCTAAATTTCATTGCAATCGCATGAACGTGTATATGAACGCACACGAATTTTTTTGAACGATACGTTCGTCGTTACTCATTTGTTGAATCTACTCTTGCGCTACCTATTGTAGAAAGGATTTACTGAGTCAGAAACCTTGCCTGGAGTGTGCACAACAATTCAACCAAAGATTCATAGCAGTCGGATGAATGGTATTTGAACGCTACGGGACTTTGTTTAAGCGATTCGCGTGCCGTCGATCATTTGTTGAATCTACTTGTGCGATACCTATTGTAAAGTGGATCAACTAAGCCAGAAACGTTCCCTGAAGTGTACACAACATCTCACCCAAATTTCATCGCTATCGGACGAATGGTATATGAACGCATACGGGACTTTGTTGAAACGCTTCGTGCGTCTTCGCTCATTTGTTGAATCTACTTGTGCGCTACCTATTGTAAAATGGACTCACTAAGCCTGAAACTTTCCCTGGGGTGTACATAACAACTCACCCAAGTTCAGTCGCTATCGGACGAATGGTATATGAACGCATACGGGACTATGTTGAAACACTTCGCGCTTCGTCGCTCATTTGTTTAATCTACTAGTGCGATACATATTGTAAAGTGGATTTACTAACCCAGAAAGCTTCCCTGAAGTGTACACAACATCTCACCCAAGTTTCATCGCTATCAGACGAATAGTATATGAATGCATACGGGACTTTCATGAAACGCTTCGCGCGTCGTCGCTCATTTGTTGAATCTACCCGTGCCCTACCGATCGTAAAATGGATTTACTAAGCCAGAAACCTTGCCTGAAGTGTACACAACCTCTCACCCAAGTTTCATCGCTATCGGACGAATGGTATGTGAACGCATACAGGACTTTGTTGAAACGCTTCGCCCATCGTCGCTCATTTGTTGAATCTACTCGTGCGCTACCTATTGTTAAGTGGATTTACCAAGCCAGAAACCTTCCCTAAAGTGTACACAACATTTCACCCAAGTTTCATCGCTATCAGACGAATAGTAACTGTTTTATACTCTAAATTTCTGTGCTAGTAATGGCTGCGTGGATAGCATCCTGGTTTGCGAATCATGAGGTCTCAGGTTCGAACCCCAGTCCCGGCAATTATTAGCCTACTTTTCTCATTTTGCGAAAATTAGGAAAAAGTAGACTTATGAGATCGATCGGGGAAAATGTGTGTCTGTCTCTCTGTCTGTCTGTCTGGCTGGCTGGCTGGCTGACTGGCTGCCTGTGTGTTTGTGTCCCTCTATCAACTCCTAAACGGCTGCAGTTATCGAAACCAAATTTGGTAAGAGCAAAGATCTATACCTGAATATCTCACGGCCATATTTTAAATTGACGTGAGTGCCACCAACAGCAAAAAAATTGCAATTGTAATTTGAGCTCTATGTTGGATATCTCAGAAGTTATGCATTTGAACAATTCCGAAATCGGCACACATGTATAGACAGTAGCATTCCAGGTTAATTTTCAGAAGACCATATGCCAGTATTACCAACTTGATTCTAAGCCTGTCGATAGGTCCAATTTTTAAATTGTGTAATTTCTATACTATCGATTGGATTTCAACCAGATTTCGTATGTACTATGTGTACTACAGCAGATATGACTGTGCGTATTCTAATGAGCCACCAGGGCTGCCAACTGTTAATAAATGTTCTCTCTATATTTTAAACCTAATATCAATAAATCAAAAGTATACAAGCCAACGGCTCTAAACTTTGCACACGGATACTACCTGACATTCTACCTTAGTTTGGAGTAACGTACAGTACTGTATATACATCAGTGTTGCCAACACGATTCTAAGCCTGTTGATAGGTCCAGTTTTTAAATGCATATAACTTCTATACTTACAAATGGATTTAAACCAAATTTCGAATGTGCTTTGTGTACCATAACAGTTATGACTATGCGTATTCGTAAGAACAAGCAGGGCTGCCAACTGTTAATAAATGCTCTCTCTTTATCCTAATATCAATATATCAGAAAGTATGCAAGTCATCATCTCTAAACTTTGCACACGTATAGAACCTGACATTCTAGATTAATTTGGAGTAACTAATATCCTTCAGTGCTGCCAACATGATTCTAAGCTTTCTGTTATTTTCAATTTTTAATTACATGTAACTTCTGTACTAACAAATGGATTTTATCCAAAATTGGCACTAGGCCTATAATAGATCGTAATATTTCAGATTAATTCTGAGCATCACATACATGATTTTAGACGCACTGATAAATTCAATATCAAACAGCATGTAACGTGCATACTATCCATTAGACTTCAGCCAAATGTTGTATGTGCATTCTATATCTTAAGAGATGGAACTAAGTATATATTCAGAGTCACCAGGGCTGCCTACTGTACAGTAGTAAGTTACTCTATTACTCTACTACTTGATTTCGTCATTATTCTAGATAGGTCTATATAGATTGGCATCAATCTGAAATTTTAAGAAAAGTAGGCTCTTTAGTTTGTCATGGAACTACTTGTTTTTGCTACCGGATTATCGATTTAAACGATATCTGTCATAACATTATGCGTCATTTTAACAGAATCTACATGAAATTACGGTTTATCTAATTTTAATTACAATAGTTTGCACCAAGCAGGAGTTGGGAAATTTGATTTTATTGAACATTATTTCTAGTAGTCTATAGATAGGCTAGAGACTATGGTTTCATTCCTCCTCTTAATTTACAATATAATATGTGATGTTTGTTCAAACAAGTGTGACAGTAGTATATCTCCAATTCAATCTGTACCTTCATCATAGTACCAGTATGAAAACGAAGCGTAAATTAACATTTTAAGAATGTCCAAGCTGTGTAGTGTACGAGTAGGATAACATGTCAGATGACTTCACATACATTTCATCTCAATTTCATAGTAGGATAACATGTCAGATGTTACACATCATATGCGACTACTTTTTTTTAAATACAATAATCTCTTGATTTAGTGATTTATAGCTTAAGTTGGAAACACTGTAGATGTCTCCATGATCCTTTCAACAACCGAGCATCTTCGGCATCCTTTTGCAATCACCTGTGGTGGTGGTGTTGTTTGGAAAATAAAGAGCAAATGACAGATTTTTACCTTACTCTCATAATTCGTCGTGTTTTATATGATTCTTAATGCTGAGTGTTTATAATGAACTTGAGGACAATTATTACGGATGCATCTTAGGAATGTAGTCTAACTTTCTTTACATACGTTCCTCTTTATAGTGCAGTTATATTTCATTTTCACATTCCAGTCTTCAAATTTAAAAGAGAAGTATTTAGCTCTTGCAAGTCCACTACTGCACAGTGAGTGCTTTTTAAATTCCATCATTCAAATTTATGGCAGCAAGTTGCAGATTTACCACCAGATCTGGCGACATAGGTAAGCCTGACAAGGAGGCCTGTGAGTAAAGAAAATTAAAAATATTGGAATCTCATTATAGTTAAATAAATGCCATGTAAGTGTAGTTATACGGAATAACTCTAATGGCGGTAATAATTTGTTATCGTCGGTTACTTATGTGTGTTCGAGTTACTGCTTAAGTTACAACCATCTTGTTCAATTTGCTGTGCTACTACTTTCGTAAACACCTCAATTATAGCCTCTGAAACACAAATCATTGCCCAAATTGAAAACAGCTTTTTCTGTAAAACTGTCCGCAGATTATGTTTTCGGAAGGATGAAATTGCAATTTAAACGCCCAGATTGACAACCTGATCTACACTTCAGCAATATTTGTTTACAGTTGTTTATATCGTCACTCCTCTTCCGAAGTATCAAGCATACAACTGAGTGATTTTTAGCCGATTTTCAATTTTGAAAAAATAGTCTTATGAGATCACGTTTTGTCCGTGTGTGTGTGTGTGTGTGAGGTGTGTGTCCCCTAATAACTTCTAAACGACTGGAGCTATTTCAATGAAACGGTAATTTCATAGCACTATTCCGGATGACGCCGACCGTGCCCTTCATAGTTTGTTACGTCTCACCAATCCAACATGGCGGCTGTGCGAAATATTTCACCAGCATTCAATATCTCCGAAACTATTCCCGATATCAGCTTGGATTTTTTACGGTGATAAAGGGAACTACTAGAAGTTCACCTATGTGACTTTTGAAAAACTGGTAACTACAAAACCAACATGGCGGCCACGCGAATTCGCGACTTTTAAATAGACTTTTCTCGCGATTTTACCAACCAAACGCAATAAAACTTGGTACATTATATGATTATACACATTATAATGCACCCACATCTAACTTGGTTCAATTGTTTACATAACCACAAGATGGCGGATGTGCGAAAAATTTCACCGGCATTCTATATCTCTGAAACTATTAGTGGTATCACCCTGAAATTTTGTACGAAGATAAAGGGCACTACTGGAAGTTCACCTATAAAATTTTCAAGAACCTATTAACTACAAAACGAACATGGCGGCCAAGCGAATTAGAAAATTTTAAATAGACCTTTCTCGCGATTTAATGTTCCAAACGCAATGAAATCTGGTACAGGAAATGTTTATACACATTGTAATGCACTGATATCTAATTTAATTCAATTGTTTACCTAACCACAAAATGGCAGCTGTGCCAAATTTTAAAATCTCCTTTTACTTCATGTGTCCTAATCATGCGATTGAAGTTTGAATGCTACATGTATACAATAATCTTCATGTAACAGTACATAACTCTAGGACCTACATATATAAAATCTAACATGGCGACCATCCGAAATATTTAGTCTGTTCTCAATATCTACGAATCTATTACAGCAATCTAACTGAAATTTTGTATGTAGATAGAGGCAATTAACATAAGTAGGATATATGAAAATAGGATGTATAGTTCTTCACGGAACTACTTGTTCCTCTATGGGAAAGTCGGACGGTTGTGTGCACATGGCCACTCCACCGCGCTGCTCATTTCCCTGGTAGGTAGGCAGTATGTGGCTGCATTCATCGGTGGGGTAATAGACAGGGAGGGAACAAGTCCAGCATATTGTCTGCGCGCCAGGAGAAGTAAGTTCGACACGGTGCGACGAGGAGCGGGATTTCGTCTGTACGCATGCGCAGGCTATCTATTCTTTACCGAAATATATCGACAGTCAGTTACTGCTACCTCCCGCATTGTGCTTTTATTTTCAAAAATATTTCTCTCTCTCTCTCTCTCTCTCTCTCTCTCTCTCTCTCTCTCTTTGTTTAAGTTTTTGTTTTGTGTCTGTGTTTCGTTGTGTTTTTGTTTTGAATTTTTGTGATTGGTTTGATGCATTGTGTTTTTTGTTTATGGTTTCGTGTTAGCTGTCTTCTGCTTTCTCTTCTGTTTTTGATTTTTGCTTAGAGTTTTTCTTTTGCTTTAAATGTTGCTTTTGTTTTAATTTTTGTGATTGGTTTGATGCATTGTGTTTTTGGTTTGGGTTACGTGTTTGCTGTTCCCTGCTTTTATTTTTTCGTTTGTGATTTTGGTTTTGGTTTCGTGTCACTGTTTTCTGCTTTTGTTTTTTGCTTTGTGTTTTTTGTTTTTGTGTTTGTTTTCTATTTTTTATGTGGGGAGGGGGCAAGATGAGACATAAACAATGAAAGCAAACCTACACGTTTTCGTGTTTGATCGCGAAAGCATTTCATATGTTTTATTTGCACCTATCGATGTGCAGAAGTTCGACATTGAACAGTTTTACTGAAGTAAGTGTTCAGTTTAGGCAACACTAAACTTTTTACACGAGTAAACAGAGATGTTCTTGAATTAGTAGCCTAAGTATAAACGTAAATAATCTAGTTGTTTGTCACCAATCCGAAAAATTGCTTTATTCGAAATAAGCATTTTATACAATTGCGTATTTTTATTATTTCGGCTCTGAGAGGGGATTGATCCCCCCCGATCACCCCCCATAGTTACGCCGCTGGTTTACGCTCCAAGACACCGTCCTTGTGACGGTAGAGGAATGATCCCTCGTGGGTGAACCGAGCTGGGAGGAATAAGTGATTAAAAAATTACAGTCAGTCTGAAAGACTAGACGTTATATCATTTCAAATGACGCATGCTACAAATGCTACACATGTTAGAAAGGCTCAGGAGGGCTTCTCGCTTCGCTCGAAGCCTCAGGACTCTTTCAACAGACTCCATTACCCATTGACTTAGGCTTCCCGCGCGGGCACCTCGCTAAGTGTCACCCTGTAATTTGCTCTGACATCCTGCACACCTGTTTAGGAGGCACCCTGTATTCTTATCTGGCATCTTGTATATCTCTTTAGAAGTCATCCTGTATTCTTGTGTGACATCTTGTACACCTCTTTAGGAGTCACCCTGTATTCTTCTCTGCCATCTTGTACACATGTTTAAGAGTCACCTTGTATTCTAATCTGGCATCTTGTATTTCTCTTTAGGAGTCACCCTGTATTCTTGAGTGATATCTTGTACACCTCTTTAGGAGTCACCCTGTAATCTTGTCTGACATCTTGTGCACCTCTTTAGGGGTCACCCTGTATTCTTCTCTGCCATCTTGTACACCTCTTTAAGAGTCACCTTGTATTCTTATCTGGCATCTTGTATATCTCTTTATGAGTCACCCTGTATTCTTATCTGGCATCTTGTACTGTATTTTGCTCTGACATCCTGCACACCTCTTTAGGAGGCACCCTGTATTCTTGTGTGACATCTTGTGCACCTCTTTAGGAGTCTCCCTGTATTCTTCTCTGCCATTTTGTACACCCCTTTAAGAGTCACCTTGTATTCTTATCTGGCATCTTGTATATCTCTTTAGGAGTCACCCTGTATTCTTGTGTTCGCTTCGCTCAAAGCCCCAGGTCGCTCGACGCCGCAGGACTCTTTCAACAGACTCCAATAACCATTAGCTTCTGCTTCCCGCGTGGCTGCATGACGTCACGCACTCAGTTCCCGCGCAGCTTCATGACGTCACTTCCGTCTCCGTCTCCGTACCGCATAACGTTAGACCCAAGCATAACGACGAAGTCTACAAGATCATTTGAAATGATAAAAAAGTAGTACTGTATTAAGCTTCGAGGGGAGCGTGATGGCGCAGTGGCTTAGCTGCTCGTCTTTTACCCGGGCTGCTGGGGTTCGAATTCCGGTGACAGCGGGGTGGAATTTTCACCTGGAAAATCACGTGGCGTCAGGAAGGACATCTGGCCTTAAATCCCCGGCCAAAACCAAAGTGGGCCGGGTTGGCTCCGGTGACCCCAATTAATTGGGAAACCCCGAAGAAGGAAAGAAAGAAAGAAAGACTGTATTAAGCTTGGATATTTCATAGATGAACAATAATAGTACGGTGTTGCTGACTGCGGTTTCACAAAGCTCAGTTATTCCGTAGTGTAAGGTGATTTTGTTTAATTTGTGTACAAAGTTTCAGCTAGAACCGCGATATGTCCTTACAAGTGATTAGCTGCCTACATAGAGAGATTCAGGTTCTGAGCTTGAGATATGTTGGTTCTTGTTTTATTTCATGCTATCTTGAGCACTATCTGTTAGACCATATGTTGAAGAGCATATATGTGTTGCCATTAATATTATTCGTACATTAATGGGTTTTGTTAACACCCAACTTGTCGTCTTGCCATAACTCGACACACATTCGAATGGAATTCCACGACTGGTTTTTATACCGGCAGGTCCAACAACTCCCGGCGCACATCCACTGTGTAGTTGAAATTTGCTCAAGTCATTGTTGTTGTTCTGATTTATTCATTTCAGATGATTCGAACATCTTGGCCATCAGACATATTTCTTTAAGTGCGTGTTGGATTTGTCTGATAACCTGTGTGTGTATGTGGCTTTTTCTTTCTTGTTTTCTGTTATTGTTCTACAAATTGCTTTCAGAGTTTTTAGTTATATTCCAAGTGTTACGGTACTTTTAAATCCTTTATTTATTTATTTATTTATTTATTTATCTATTATATTTAAAGCTCAATGTTGGTTTGTTTGTTAGTTTGTTTGTTTTTTATTTATACAAATCTTCACCGTTTCACCGATCAGAACCAAATTTTACATATTTACCCTCTCGAACGCGTTGAGTAACACTGTCTACTTGAAATTTCGGACAGACCACTCTATCCTGAATTTAGGCCCTTTGGCACATATCAATACCGTTTCACCGATCTGAACCAAATTTTACATATTTACCCTCTCGAACGCGTTGAGTAACACTGTCTACTTGAAATTTCGGACAGACCACTCTATCCTGAATTTAGGCCCTTTGGCACATATCAACACCGTTTCACCGATCAGAACCAAATTTAACATACGGTACTTAACCTTTGAAACCCGACTATTAACACTGTCTACTTGTAATTTCGGACAGACCACTCCATTCCCTGCATTTAGGCCCTTTAGCACAAATCTACACCGTTTCACCAATCTGAACCAAATTTTTCATACTTACTCTTATGGAACCCTACGGGTAACACTGTCCTCTTAACATTTCGAAAAGGCCACTCCATTCTCTGCATTTAGGCCCTTTGGCACAAATCTACACCGTTACACCGATCTGAACCATATTCTAGGCTACATACTTACCTTTTGGAACCCAACGAGTAACACTGTCTACATGAAATTTCGGACAGTCCTCATCATTCCCTACATTTAGGCCCTTTGAAACAAATCTACACCGTTTCACCCAATTGCACCAAATTTTACATACTAACCTTTTTAAACCCTGCAGGTAATACTGTTCACTTGAAATTTTGGACAACCCTCTCCATTCCCTACATATAGATAATTGACAAAGGGACCTGAAAACCACGTTTTAAGGCCCTAGAACCATTCATGTCCGTAGTAGTGCAACTGTAAGAATATTTTAATAAGTCTATTGTTGGCTGCCAATGCGGGCTGCATCACGCCGCCCCTACCCGTGTTCTGGTGCAGAATTGCGAAAATAGTTACATCTTGCACTGCTTATAAATTGCAGTCACGGGGAGTAATAAGTGAAAAAATATTTCTTGGGCCCCTTTAAACAGTTTTCGTCATCATGAAAATATTAGGCCTTTGAATAAGTGCAATGGTGTTGGCGCAGTACATTGAAGTTATCAGCTGCAATAATTGTTGGTGCTTTCAAGTACTTTCATGTACACCGATCCTTATCCTACAGCCCTATGTGGCGTAATAGACACTATTGCTACCTCAGGAGCTCGGGATAGCGGAAGTTTTCCGAAGTGGTCTGATTATTTTTCTACGACACTATGCGGCAAAAAACGACACTATTGCACTCTACTTTCCTAACAGCCAATGAGATAGAGGCCCTAGGCAGTGTCTTTTATTTCACTTACTCGTCTTTCATTTTTTTTCAATTCGTTTGTAAATTACATGTGTCAGTACTGTAGTTAGTAAATAGCCATTTCCTTGTTCATTGTTATCATTTTCATTAGCAGAAAACGATCTGGATGTTTCGTCCATTATACTGTACTATTTATCACCACCACCACCACCACCACCAGAAAGTTATATTTTTAGCCTATTTTCCTTTTATACAAAAACTAGCAGAAGTACCCATTCTTCGAACGGTCTTCGGTACTAATAACCAGATGTTACCAATTGATCTACTGTTGCAGTATTTAGGGGCTTGGAACCTGTTTGTTGGCAAAGGAAAATGACTAGCTAAAATGTGCTCTCAAACTAAATTTACCTAACGTGTTCTTCCTGGCCTGAAAATAAAACTGAAAACCTCGTAGACGAATCGCAATACACGCTTCATACGAACTGACCCTAACCGTTGCGTCAAGTGCCCAACTACAGGAAGACCCCTTTTATAAATTATAAAGGCTTGTGGTGCATGAAAATTCAGTTTTCTTTAGCCTCCAATAGCCCAAATTCCTAAAATCAGCAAAAAACAGTCTACTATTTCAAATCAGGAATTTTTGAAAATAATGTTGCTGTTTGGAGAAATAATAGACCTTCTGTACGACATATCGCACGTGTAAGTCGTGTGAAAAAAAATCTAGGGTACTCCTTGAACCCCTTAAGCGCATTGATGAATTTTACAGTTTTAGTTGGTTCCGTGATAACCTTATAGCCATTTGCAACCTTTCACAGAAATGTAATAAATGGAGTGGCATTACTTATTCCATAAATAGATGGAAAGTTGGATGCCACCTCTTGAGATACTTTTGTCATGGTTAGTGGCTTGCATTCCTTCTTTTGTCTATTAAATGAAATTAGTTTTCTGGGAATATCTAAGAAACTGTTGGATTTAGAGCCTTAAAATATAGTTTTCGGGGACTCTTTACGGCTCTTGAGGGGCCCCGAGTTTTGTTTCTGACACCAAGGGTTTGAAAATGAGTTTGTCTCGTCGTTGTACGCCATAATAATGATAATAATTAAAATAATAGTAATAATAATATAACAATATAGGGATAGGGATATAATAGACCTTCCGTACCATACCCGCACGTGTAAATCGCGTTAAAAAATTCTAGAGTACCCCTTGACCCCTTAAGCGCATTATATGTATTGATGAATATTTCAGCTTAATTTGGATCCGTTATAACCTTATTGTCGTTTGAAAACCTTCACAGTAATATAATAAATGGAATTGCATTGCGTCTTACAGAAATAGATGGACCTCTGAGATTCTGTTGCCATTGTAACCGGCATGCATTCCTTCATTAATTTATTAAGTGAAATTAGTTTTTTGGGAATATCTCGAAAAATGTTGGTTTTAGGGCCTTAAAATGTGGTTTTCGGGGTTCTTCTAGGGCCTCCGAGTTTCGTTTCTAGGGCCCCGAGTTTCGTTTCTCACATTGAGGGGCTGAAAATGAGCTTTGTCCCACCCTTCTACACTTATTTCAGCTTGTATTTTAAGGGGGTAGGCCCCCTGTTATGAGAGGTACGGAGAAGAGTTACATCAATGATTAGTGTGGTGCCTGTGATGGATATCTGCATCATATTTTACGTTAATTCTCCCAGCAGTTCTCGAGTTATAAGGACACAAAATATTGTCCACAGACAAACAGACGGACGGACAGACAGACAGACAGACAAAAAATTGCGTGCAACCGTCACAAAACAGTCTGAAACGGGCAAATATGTCAAATTTCCGTGGAAATGCAGAAAAAACAGACGAACTTTCATTTTTATATAATAGAGAAGGAATATAATAGAACTTCCGTACCACACCCGCACGTGTAAATCGCGTGAAAAAATTCTAGAGTACCCCTTGACCCATTAAGCGCATTGCATGTATTGATGAATATTTCAGCTTAATTTGGATCCGTTATAACCTTATAGCCGTTTGCAAACCTTCACAGTAATGTAATAAATGGAATTGCATTGCGTCTTACAGAAATAGATGGACCTCTGAGATTCAGTTGCCATGGTTACCGGCATGCATTCTTTAATTAATTTATTAAGTGAAATTAATTTTCTGGGAATATCTCAAAAACTGTTGATTTTAGGGCCTTAAAATGTGGTTTTCGGGGACCCTCCCCGAGTTTCGTTTCTCACAATGAGGGGCTGAAAATGAGCTTTGTTTCACCCTTCTACGCCTATTTCACCATGTATTTTAAGGGGGTAGGGCCCCTTTTATGAGAGGTACGGAGAAGAGTTACATCAATGATTAGTGTCGTGCCTCTGAAGGATATCTGTATCAAATTTGACGTTGATCCACTCAGCCGTTCTCGAGTTATAAGGACACAAAAAATTGTCCACAGACAGACAAAGAGTTAAATCGCGAGAAAAGTCTATTAAAATATTTTAAATTCGCTTGGTCGCCATGTTCGTTTTGTACTTTACAGGTTTTTGAAATATACATAGGTAAACTTGTATCAGTACCCTTTATCACCGTACAAAATTGCACGGTGATATCTGTAATAGTTTCGGAGATATAGAATGTCAGTGAAATATTTCATTTGAGGTTATGTAAACAATTGAACTAAATTAGACTCCAGTGCATTACAATGTGTATAAACATTTGCTGTACCACGTTTCATTACATTTGGATAGTTAAATCGCGAGAAAAGTCTATTTAAAAGTCTCAACTTCGCTTGGCCGCTATGTTGGTTTTGTAGTCACCAGGTTTTTGGAAGTCTCATAGGTGAACTTCTAGTAGTGCCCTTTATCACCGTACACAATTTCAGGGCGATATCGGTAATAGTTTCGGAGATATTGAATGCTAGTGAAATATTTCGCACAGCCGCCATGTTGGATCGGAGAGACGTAACAAAATTTGAAGGGCACGGTCGAGGTCGCCGGGAATAGTGCTATGAACTTACCGAGTTTCATTGAAATCGCTCCAGCCATTTAGACTTTATTAGGGGGGGACACACTCACACACCTCTCACACACACACACACGCACACGCACACACACACACACACGGACAAAAGGTGATCTCATAAGCCTTTTTTTTTTTTTTTCAAAATTGAAAATAGGCTAAAAATAGATGGACCCCTGAGATTCAGTTGCCATGGTTACCGGCATGCATTCATTCATTAATTTATTAAGTGAAATTAGTTTTCTGGGAATATCTCAAAAACTGTTGGTTTTAGGGCCTTAAAATGTGGTAGGGCCCCCGAGTTTCGTTTCTGACATTGAGGGGCTGAAAATGAGCTTTGTTTCACCCTTCTACACCTATTTCAGCAAGGGCCCCTTTTATGAGAGGTACGGAAAAGAGTTACATCAATGATTGGTGTCGTGCCTCTGAAGGATATCTGTATCAAATTTGACGTTGATCCACTCAGCCGTTCTCGAGTTATAAGGACACAAAAAATTGTCCACAGACAAACAAACAAACAAACAAACAGACAGACAAAAACAATATTTTTGCGCGCATCCATCATAAAACAATCTGAAACGCGCAAATATCGCAAATTTCCGTGGAAATTCAGAAAAAACAGACAAACTTTCATTCTTATATATAGAGAGACGCGCATCCATCATAAAACAATCTGAAACGTGCAAATATCGCAAATTTCCGTGGAAATTCAGAAAAAACAGACAAACTTTCATTCTTATATATAGAGAGAGATAGGCTTTTGAGATCACCTTTTATCAGTGTATGTGTCTGTGTGTCTGCGTATGTGTGTGTGTCTGTGTGATGTGTGTTCCCCCCTAATAATTTCTAAACGGATGGAGTGATTTCAATGAAACTCGGTAAGGTCATAGCACCATTTTGGACCACCCTTCAAAATGTTACTACGTCTCACCGATCCAACATGGCGGCTGTGTGAAATATTTAACCAGCATTCAATATCTCCGAAATTATTACCGATATCACCCTAAAATGTTGTACGGTCAACGAGCACTACTACAAGTTCACCTATGGAACTTTCAAAAACCTGGTAACTACTAAACTAACATGACGGCCAAGCAAAGTTGTGACTTTTAAATAGACTTTTCTCGCGATTTAACCATTCAAACGCAATGAAACTTGGTACAGCAAACTTTTATACACATTGTAATGCACTGGCATTTAATCTAGTTCAATTGTTTGCATAACCTCAAGATGGCGGCGGTGCGAAATATTTCACTGGCATTCTATATCTCCATAACTATTACTGATATCACCCTGAAATTTTGTACTGTGATAAAGGGCACTGCTGCACGTTTATCTATGTAACGGTCAAATACTGTAAAGTACAAAACGAACATGGCGGCCAAGCGAAGTTGAAACGTTTTAATAGATTTTTCTCGCAATTTAACGATCTCAGCCAAGTTAAATATGATACAGTGTATGATTATACATATTTTAATGCACTGGCATCTAATTTAGTTCAGGTTGACATAAACTCAAGATGGTGGCTGTGAGAAATTTTAAAATTAAGTTTTTATTTCTTGTGTCGTAATCATGCGATTGAAGTGAAAGTTTGCATAATGAAGTTACGCAAGAATTTTCCTTTAATGGTACAGAACTCTATTGCCTATACATAGGCTATAACAATCCAAAATGGCGACCATCCGAAATATTTAGAAGCTTCTCAATATCTACAAATCTTTTACGGCATTCGGAATTTTTTAATGTTCATAGAGGCTATGAACTAACGTTCACCTATAGGAATTTCAATAACCTGGTGGGCACAAATCCAACATGGCTGTGACGCGAAGTAGTCTATATATATTTAAATGGACGTTTCTCGCGATTTAACCATCCACCGTGGGTGAGTGGTCAACGTGTCGGTCCACTAACCCCAAGCTTTCAGTTTCGCTCCTGGCCAAGGTAAGTGATTTTTGAAAGGCGGCAAAAATTACGACACCGTGTCATGTCAAAGAACCCATTTGAATTCAGTAGGCTGTGTTCATAATGGCAAAATTAATCTCGGGAGTTTCCGCCAACACAAAGTTCCTCATTTCTCTACTAGAAAGCGTTATAGTGTTCAGGGAGCTTAGATATCTAACCTCCTTGACTTCCATAGTGCTTCTAGGAAATTCGACATGCAAGCTACCCTTTGGGTGTCAAATAACAAAGATTGCACCCGGCACCCTATGCCATACGATATTATTATTATTATTATTATTATTATTATTATTATTATTACCATCCGAGAACAGTGAAACTTGGTACGGTAAATGCGTATACAAATATGTTAATCCACTGGCATCTAAAGTATTTCAATTGTTTTCATAACCAAAAGATGGCAGCTGTGCGAAATTTTAAAATCTCCTGTTTACGCCTTGTGCCCTAATCATGCGATTGATGTTTGAATATTACACGTACACAATAATCGTCATGTAATAACACATAACTCGAAGACCTACATATATAAAAATCCAACATGGCGACCATCCGTAATATTAGTCGGTTCTCAATATCTACGAATCTAATTCAGCAATCAAACTGAAATTTTGTATGTCGATAGAGGCAATTAACATAAGTAGGATGTATGAATATAGGCTTTATTTCTTCACGGAACTACTTGTTAAATATTGTTTTCCTGTTAGTTTGTAAGTTTCATATGTCAGTTCAGTAGCAGTATTCCTTATCATCCATAATACAAATAAATAATCCCACCGGGCGAAGCCGGGTACTACTGATGGTTAACATATTATATTCTCTAATTATTTCGATTATATTTTTGTATTTATTTGATAATATTTATTTAAATATATTGACTGCCCCATCACCCAGTGGGAAACCACTGCAATCAGCCACCCGAGTATTGGCGGGAAAACCATAACTTAGTGGGTGACCATCTGGGGCACCCTTTCAGGGGATAAATAGGGAGGATGGGAAGGTAACCCTACAAACCACTCTACGTTGGGCTAATCACCCATGTCGTAAAGTGATTCAGAGAACTACAAATAGCCTCGGATTGGACGGATATAAACGACGACGACCGGAGTGGAAACGGAACACGAGATTCGGAACATGGAATATTAAGACGAGCATTGGTAAAGAAGTGGAATTGATTGGGACAGAAAAGGGGCAAAACTGTTGTGGAAATGAAGAGAATGTGCAGAAATGGAGCGGAATGGCAGAAATGGCTCAAACGATGTTACCCGACGCTTGAAGGCATAAGGGAATTGAAGAAGAAGAAGAAGAAGAAGAAGAAGAAGATTATATTGATTCGATTCGGATTTGAGTTTGGTTTGATAGGAGAATTTAATTTTCAGGAAGTCGGCTTTTATATTTTAACGTATTATTTTTGGCTGTATCTTGCAAACTGCAAAATCTCAAAAACTAAAAGGATTTTGTCTTGTCTGAAATTAGTACAGAGGGAAAGAAGGTGAACTTAAGAAAACATATTTCTGAAGATTTGTTAGTGTTTATAGTCTTTGCTACAAGAGGTTTCACCCCAAATCCCTAAACTCTTGGCTCAAAACCAGGTTATCCGAACTTCAACTCTCACTGAGATCGAGAGCTAAGATATGGGCTCGGTCTGGGAAAATCAAACTGCATAAAGCTACCCACAGAGACACGGGAGCAGGTTGAAGAAGACCAATGCTTCTTTAATGAAAATACAGTAGAAGTTTACTCGGAAAGTAAGTTTGAAAGAAATGGGGTCTCTTGATTTCTTTCATTCCACTTTAATAGGTAAAAGTTCCAAGTCCAGAAAGTTATTATTTTTTTGTCTGGTGAGAGTTATGATTGGCTGTGTGAACTTAAGCACATGCGCGCCCAAGGTCTGTCCGCTGTCCTCTAACCACTGTGGAGCCTCGCTGTTGGAAATAACCACTGTATCACTACGCCAAGCAGGGAGCATGCCGATTCCTTCAAATATGTTCCCCGGAACTGTGTCTATCGAACCTGCATACCAATAAAGCCGGGCGGAGGTTGATACACATGCGAGAGTCCTCGCATGGGTTCGCTAGTTATTATTATTATCATTATTATTATTATTTTCAGTCAATTCCCCCTTAAGGAGTGCGTTAATACACAATCAATGTTCATGTATTTTTTCTGTCTCTTTCTTCTTTCTACCCAAAAATCTGTCAAATATTCACTGTGTTTCCTCTTTCTCTCTTCTGTCCACTTCTTTCCTGTTGTTTTTTTTTCTTTGGACGTTTGCTCAAATTTCTGTTTGCTGTTTTTGTCACTGCATATTTTCCTGTCTGGTATGTCTTCTGTAAAGATGTTTAGCTTCTTGAGGTCTTCCACCCAATTGGTTTTCAGTGTACTGTTCATAACTATATTAAAAATGCTCTCGGTCAGTCTGTCTTCGTTTATCCTATGTATGTGTCCATAAAATGCTGCCCTTCTTTTTATGATGTTGTATGTAATCGTCTCTGTCTGTTTGTATAGTTCTATTTTCGATCTCTTTATCCATATTCCCGCTTTCTGAACTTGCCAGTAGATCTTTCTCAGTATTTTTCTTCTCTTGTTTTTCTAGTTCTTTGATATTTGTTCTTCCCTTGATTGCTGTCGTTTCTGAAGTCTTCATTATTATTATTATTATTATTATTATTATTATTATTATTATTATTATTATTATTATTATTATTATTATTATTATTATTATTATTATCATTATTATTCCTGGCGTTGTTCCCAATTATGTTTTGGGGTCCGCCACTCTGCACCTTGATCTCCATTTGTTGCGATTTGCTGCATCTATAGGAAGAAGACCTATGATGCGCATATCATCGTGTAGGGTATCCATCCAACGCCTTTTTGGTCGTCCTGGAGGTCTTTGTCCATCAGTCTCGAGAGCAAGTGACATTCTTACAATGGACTCTGTATTTGCGCGTACCAACGCAACCGAGTCTCCCTCATTTTGGCTGGAATAGGGGCAATTCCAAGAGTATTGCGGACGTCTTCGTTCTTAATATGATCCAGCCGTGTAATTCCCAAGGACCATCGTAGCATCTCCATTGAGTGCAAGGCTTGTTCATGTTTCTTTGTATTAGGCCAGCATTCAGCTCCATACAAAGCAGCAAGACCGACGACTGATTGATAGATCTTAGTTTTCAGGCGCAAAGGGATCTTGCGGTCACAGAGAACGCCTGTGACCTGGCGCCACTTCATCCATGCAGCATTCACTCTTGCACGGGCATCCGAGACTGTGTCACCATCAGGTCTCACAACGGAGCCAAGGTATCGGAGATGTGAAGCCTTTGGTAGTGGAGTGCCACCTACTAGGATGGTCCCATCTGTCTGGAAACCACATTCAAGGTACTCAGTCTTAGTGAGGTTGAGCCGTAGTCCAATTTCACAGAGCCTCGCATTCCAGAGGTTGACCAAGTGCTCCAGATCATTGCGGGTCTCGCTTGCAAGCATGACATCATCGGCGTACAGTAATGTCCATGGTGGTGGCCTCTGCAAATCGGCAGTCACTGTATCCATGCATAGGATAAACAAGAGTGGAGATAGTGCAGATCCCTGGTGAATCCTAACTCGAATATCGAACCGTTTGGTGAGGCCAGCAGCACTGCGTACAGAGCTAGTTGTATTATTGTAGAGGAGTTGGACCCAACGCACATAAGCTTCTGGTACGCCAAGAGATTGAAGAGAATACCATATAAGCTGATGGGAACCCGGTCGAATGCTTTCTTCAGATCCAGAAAATCCATGTGAATTGTCGTTCTTTTCTCCATATACTTTTAGGTAGATTTCATTAGAAAGCTAACTATTGCAATGGGTCCCATGTTTCGACTTCCGGAAAATTTCGACATATCTTCGCGTTTCACATCCCCCAGACCCCAAAACCACCGTCAGTTCAAAAGTTTATATATAATTTATGTATATCAGTTTCTTGTGGACACGATAACTGCCGTAATTTCGCACCAATTACTTCGAATTTTTTACCGAAGATGTATACCTATAAAATCTCGGTCGAGTTCGTTACTGGGCTAAATCGGTCGAAGGGGGTGAAAATGGGGGGCATTTTTCGAAAAAGTGAAATTTCGCTATAACTCTCTTAATACGTGCAATATCGAATCCATTCAAAGTTCATAATATGTGTCGGATACGTGCCAAAAATATTTGTCAAATAAGTTTTTTGATAGCACCAACCATTGACCAAAGGGGTGGAAAAAAGTGGGTTTTTCGGGAAACATTAATCATATCTCTCTTAATAGGCACAATATCAAAACCGTACAAAATGGACAATATTCCCCTAATAATTACCTAAAACTTTTGTCTGAAAGAATTTTTGATATGACCCACCATTACGCCAATGGACGAGAAAAATGATTTCGGAATTATAAGAAAATGCCAAGAGCTATCAGTGGTTGCCATGACAACACTACTAAATTGATGAGGCATGGGCCATCAGACGTTGCAATGACAACGCACTTGCACGAGATCAGATTCAGTATTTCCATCTGATTAAGTGGTTGGTTGGTTGTTTCTTAAGTTTAGGGGCTGCGACAACGCGGTCATGTAGCCCCGTGTACTTTGGGTGTGTGTAGAATCTGTCTGATAACCGGTGTTAATTGAGATGACTGTATTAGTGTGTGTTATCTGTTTGTTAATTTAAGTACTGCAACTAACAATTTTTCAGATAGTTCCTACTTTTGCCGCCAAGCGCCACTGTCAACGACTACGAGGCCAAGTTCAGAACTGAGCTACTAGACGCCGCCGCAGTCGGCTCTTGGCAACGAACATAGAAACCTAAGAGCGTTGTATACATTCTTAACCTATCCAATTTAGCTTCACACAGGTGCAATTAGTGGAACGATCTTTAACATGCCATAAATCTATGACATGGGACCGCCGGCTTTACTTCCCCTCCGATGGAAGGGATATTTAACACTCTTAAAAAATCCGACGGCTTCGGCCGGGTTTGAACCCGGTATCTTGGGCATAGAAGCTCAGCACGCTACCGACTACGCCACCGAAGCCGCCTGGCAAAGTGGGAAGCGGCTTCGGTGACGTAACTGGTAGCATGCTGAATGTCTATGCCCAATGTCGCGGTTTCAAAGCCGGCCGAAGTCGTCGGATTTTCTAAGAGCACTAGAATCCCTCAGTATGCTTTCCTTTGGAGGGGAAGTTCCAACGTTCGTTGCGAGTTGATGGTTGGGGTGGCATCTAGTAGCCAAGTTCACAGCTAGGTGTCGTTGACGGTAGTACCTGGTAGCAACATTAGGAACTACTGCTTGAAATTGACCGTCTGCAGTACTTACATGAATTAAGACTAATACAGCCATTACAATTCACACCGTGTATCAGACAGATTCTACACTCACCCAAAGTACACGGGGTTAGATGACCGCGTTGTCGCAGCCCCTAAACTGAGGAACCAACCAGAGGTAGATTTCATTAGAAAGCTAACTATTGCAATGGGTACCATGTTTCGACTTCCGGAAAATTTCGACATATCTTCGCGTTTCACATCCCCCAGACCCCAAAACCACCGTCAGTTCAAAAGTTATATATAATTTATGTATGTATATGTATATCAGTTTATTGTGGACACGATAACTGCCGTAATTTTGTACCAATCACTTTGAATTTTTTACCGAATACGTATACCTATAAAATCTCGGTCGAGTTCGTTACTGGGCTAAATCGGTCGAAAGGGGTGAAAATAGGGGGCTTTTTTTCGAAAACGTGAAATATTGCTATAACTCTCTTAATATGTGAAATATCGAATCCGTTCAACATTCATACTATGTGTCGGATAAAGCCCAAAAATGTATGTTTGAAGAGGTTTTTTTATAGCACCAACCATTGACCAAAGGGGTGGGAAAAAGTGGGTTTTTCGGGAAACATTAATCATATCTCTCTTAATAGGCACAATATCAAAACCGTACAAAATGGACAATATTCCCATAATAATTACCTAAAACTTTTGTCTGAAAGAATTTTTGATATAACCCACCATTATGCCAAGGGATGAGAAAAATAATTTCGGAATTATAAGAAAATGCCAAGACCTATCAGTGGTTGCCATGGCAACACTACTAAATTGATGAGGGATGAGCCATCAGACGTTGCCAAGATAACGCACTTGCACGAGATCAGATTCAGATTTCCATCTAAGTGTGAAGCGGCTTCGGTGACGTAACTGGTAGCATGCTGAATGTCTATGCCCAAGGTCGCGAGTTCAAAACCGGCCAAAGTCGTCGGATTTTCTAAGAGCGCTAAAAATCCGTCAGTATGCTTTCCTTTGGAGGGGAAGTTCCAACGTTAGTTGCGAGTTGCTGGTTGCGGTGGCATCTAGTAGCCAAGTTCACAGCTAGGTGTCGTTGACGGTAGTACCTGGTAGCAACATTAGTAACTACTGCTTGAAATTGACCGTCTGCAGTCCTTACCTGAATTACAGACTAATACAGCCATCCCAAAGTACACGGGGTTACATGACCGCGTTGTCGCAGCCCCTAAACTGAGGAACCAACCAAAATCTCTGCGGTAGATATAATTTTGCGTGAAGAAGTAACAGACCGTTACATAGTTGCACATCAGTGTCGAAACCTTGCATAAGGATAGTGTGACCACAAGTATAAAAATGGACCCCAAATGACAAGAAGGTTACCGTTCCCATAAGACAATAAAATGTTTAAAATAAGCATAAAATGACGAAAAACAAAGTTAATTAAGCTCCAATTATAAAATACCTTCTCGCATTAAATGAGGTCTGATCCTTCTACGAAAATCTGCATATTCTGCCTATTTTCGCCTATCCCCAAGTCTGTCCGGTGAAATCTACCTCCGCCTTCCGGCGTGCCGAGAGGACTTTTTTACTTTCTTCAGGTTTCACAGTAAGTGACCTGCCCTTTTCGTATAATTCCCATATAGTAATTCTGTATAAATATAAGAAGTTGTAGGAACTTCTATCTTATTTTTCATGTTTTTATTATTGTTATTTTCGAAGTTGTCACTTTCTCTAGAACATTCTCTCAAGAATTTCTTAAGGTACACTCTTTGTACTCCAATTAACGTTCCAACTTTAATTGCTTCATTGTTTATTTGTTTAAATCTTATAAAGGTTTTAGAAACATGTAAGGTTTGAAACCTTGTAAATTGTCAATTGCCTGGAGCAAACGTTTAATGTTGAGAGGTCTGCGACCCCATTTGTTAAAAAGTTCAAATGAACTATGTTTGTCAAAATTATATTACACGCTTGTTAATTTCCTCAAACTTCTTTGAATTGTTAAATAAATTAAATATTTGTTTTTGGATTCATAATTTCTCTGATACTACAGTTAGGCAAGATCCTGGCTTTCCTAGCTCTTCCTAGGTTTATGCCCTCGTTCATACTCAATAAAGCTTTTACTATTTGTCTGGCCAGACCATCACCCTTCCCTATAGTACTTTTATGCATGCTTGGGAGGAAATACACTAAAGCCTTTCTCTGGCAAACTGCCCAAGTCTTAGCTGCGGCTCCCGGTAGCTTCGACCAAGCTCGTACCTACTTTAGGTATCAGAGAGTTAATTTTCAGTGGCAACCACCTTTAAGTGTGTTTAAAGTTAAACTTATTAATTTTGTGGGACTCTCCTCCTATCTTTCTATCCTTTTTCTCCAATCCAAAATCTACTTCCTTCTCTTAATCATCTTCCCTTGGTGGGTGGGTTATTCCTCAGCCAATAAACTACCCAGTATCACCCTGAAATTTTGTACGGAGATAAAGGGAACCACTGGAAGTTCATCTATAAGACTTTCAAAAACCGGTTAACTACAAAACGAACATGGCGGCCAGGCGAATTTGAAAATTTTATATAGACCTTTCTCGCGATTGAAAGTTCCAAACCCTATGATATCTGGTAAAGGAAATGTTAATACACATCGTAATGCACTGGCATCTAATTTAGTTCAATTGTTTACATAACCTCAAGAAGGCGGCTGTGCGAATTTTAAAATTAAGTTTTTATTTCTTGTGTCGTAATCATGCGATCGAAGTGAAAGTTTGAATACTGAACCTACGCAATAATTTACCTTTAATGGTAAATGACTCCATGGCCTATACATTTAACAATCCAACATGGTGACCGTCCGAAATATTTAGACGGTTCTCAATATCTACGAATCTATTACAGCAATAAAACTGAAATTTTGTATGTTGATAGTGGCAGCTAACATAAGTAGGCTATATGAAAATAGGCTGTATAGTTCTTCACGGAACTACTTGTTTATGATTTGATTAGCCTGTGCTTGAGTGCAAAAGGGCCGAAATCAGAAGAATGAGAAAGACTATCGAAAATCCATGTAGCCAGCGGTTCCTTCTGTGTCCTAAACTATGTGTATGCAAAATTTGGTTGAGATTGGTGGAACGGTGTAGATTTGTATACGGAACCAACCCACCCACCCACCCACCCACCCACCTTCCCACATACATACATACGTACATAAAGATTTTCACTTTTATATATAAGATTAATTTAAACTGATATGTAGTGACAATGGCTGGCCACCAGAATGCGCCATAAACTCATTTCCGAAAGAATTAATGGACTTACCCCGTTATTTATGTGGGGTCTTCATTTGGTTAGAAACGCAATATCAAGTTCCAATGTTCGCCACTGGGTGTCAGTGACAGTGGTGTCTGGTAGCCCAAATTTGAACTACTTGAAATTGAACTTAAGGGGAGCCGACGGGCGTTCAACTGAAATGCCCTTCTATGGCCAATGGCTGCAATTCAAATATAACAATATTCTTAATTGAACTTTTATAGTAGCAGAACATGGCTTCCTTGACAAGACGAAACATGTACAACAATTGAATAGATGTTCAACAATTGAATAGGTGATTTTAGGTAGATTTCATTAGAAAGCTAACTATTGCAATGGGTCCCATGTTTCGACTTCCGGAAAATTTCGACATATCTTCGCGTTTCACATCCCCCAGACCCCAAAACCACCGTCAGTTCAAAAGTTGATAAATTCAGCATCAAAATTTTGGCATTGCAGGAAACACGATTTACAGATGAAAATCACTTTGATTCTGAGAATTACAGGCTCTATAAAGGAAAACCTGCAGTGCAGATCAACACAGGACCAAGACAATTTGGCACAGGTTTTGCGGTTAGCAAGTCCGTTACAGATTCAGTAATTGATTTTACTTCACCATCAGAAAGACTCTCAACACTCTCAATAAAATCGGGAAACAAGGTATACACACTGATTAACGTGCATGCACCAACGAATGACTACAACAGGAAAGACCCTCAGGTAATAGAAGACTTCTGGGAACTTCTGGAGGAAATCACGAACAAAATTCCCAAACATCATGTCAAGATTCTACTGGGGGATTTTAATGGTCAGTTAGGAAAAGAAAAGAAATATAGGAGAATTACAGGACCATACACTGCTCATAGCAGAACCAATAAAAATGGTGAACACCTTATAAGCTTCTGTCAAAATTTCAATCTCCAAATTATGTCAACACAATTCCAGAAGCCTACGCGTAAATTAACAACATGGATATCCCCCAATGAAACACTTGGAGAATTCCAGATTGACCACGTTGCTATCTCTAGAAGGAACGCTAAAGAAGTCCTTAATGTGAAAACCAGGAGAGGATTCTTTGACTCAGATCATCATTTACTACAAATCAAGGTAAAATTTCAACCCAACAGACAAAGGATAAGGGGAACCCAGCTTTTCCGAACTGATCCAGAATACCTTGAATTCAACAAGATGAACATCATTGAAGAAATCCGTCAAATGGATACCACGAGCTGGTCTGAACTTGCAGAGAAAATGAAACAAGCAATAAAATTCGGTCAACCTCCGAGAAAGAGAAAACATAGGTGGTGGAACATCACATGCGATCATGCTATTGAATATAGGTTTAAAGCATGGAATAATTTCAATAGCCATAAAACAACAGAAAAATGGCAAGAATTTGTGCAGGTTCGGAAAAACACTTCTAAAATTATTCGCCGAGAAAAGCGCAATTATGATAATAATAGGCTAAATGAAATAGAACAGGACTTCACTAAGAACAACACCAGAAATTTTTACAAGACCTTTAGAGAAAATATAGCAGGCTTTCAACCCCCTAGTTTATGCTTCCAACGACCTGATGGATCTCTGGAAACAAATACGAGCAATAATTGTGAAATTCTAGCTAAATATTTCAGTACACTCCTTAATTGCGAAGCACCTTCTGAACAACTTCAATTTGCAAAACCAGTGCCCAACCTTGATTCACTTCCACCATCACATGAAGAAATAGTGGACATAATCAAGTCATTAAAAAACAATAGAGCCCCTGGTGAAGATGGACTTATTGCAGAAGTTTGGAAATTGGATCATGAACACATAACACCAAAAATTCACAGAATAATATCAGATGTCTGGAAAACAGAGAAAATCCCAAAAGAATGGAAGAGTGCTTTGATACACCCACTCCATAAGAAGGGAAGCAAAACTGATCCGAATAATTATAGAGGAATTTCGCTTCTTCCAGTCGCTTATAAAATTCTCTCTAAAGCTTTGCTGAATCGACTCGAGCCACAGGTGGACCACCATATTGGAGAATATCAGGCAGGTTTCAGGAAGGGAAGGTCCTGTATTGAGCAGATCTGGAACCTCAAGACCATACTGCACATCCGACGATGCAGGAACACTACAGTCACATTTGTGGATTTCAAAAAGGCTTACGATTCGGTTGACAGACAAACCTTGTTTAACAGACTAGAAGAATTAGGAGTTGACAGGAAGACGAGGGCCATCATCCAGGAAACATTATTGGGAACTACCTCAAAGGTGAAATTCATGGGAGAAATCTCTAACTCTTTTGCAATACATACTGGAGTTCGACAAGGGGATGGTTTATCACCACTCTTGTTCAACATCGTACTGGACAAAATCATCACAGAATGGGAAAAGCATGTGAAAGGTATCCAAATTGGAAAGGAGAAAGGGAAAAGAGTCACTGTGAAATGCTTGGCCTTTGCAGATGATCTGGCCATCTTAACAAACAACAAGGATGAAGCCATATTAGCGCTAGAGAAACTACATGAAATCTCCAGTAAAACGGGACTTTATATTTCCTATGAAAAAACACAGTATATGGATACCAAATCAACAGGAAACATCACCTTGCGAACGCAATATGGAAAAATCTCGCAGGTCACTCACTTCAAATATTTAGGAGAAGCCATCCAACCCACAGGATTGAACACAATTTCTAATGCAGATAGAATAGTAAAATTGCAGAAGGCGTACAAGCTGACATGGAATCATTATAACAAAAGAGCAGTATCTCGCAATGCAAAATTGCGCCATTATAACACAGTTGTCTTGCCTGAAGCCTTGTACGCGGCAGAAACTACCGTCATTAGAGGAATGACAAGAATTCATGATATTGAGAAACAGGAACGAAAAATTCTTAGGAAAATCCATGGCGCTGTTTTCCGTAATGGAATTTGGGTCAGGAGTCCAACAAAGGAACTTTATGAAAATACAGACACCATTGTAGATAAATTTAGGAAGAGACGTCTGCAGTTCTATGGACACATATATAGGATGGATGAGAACAGACTCACTAAGAAGATTTTCAATATCGTGAATGCAAGTAAATTAAAGACCAGTTGGATTAAAGAAGTACATGAAGATATGGAATTACTTAAAATCTCTGAAGACGACATTAAGGACAGAGAACAATTTAGAAATAAAATCAGAAACACGAAAATTGTACAAGTTTCAAGGAAAGATACATCAGGGAAAAAATGGACAGAGGAAAGGAAGAAAAAGCACAGTGAACTAATGAAGAGGTTTTGGGAAGAAAAGAAGAGAGGAAAAGGAAGTGAAGCTGTGTTTGGCTCAAGTTCTCACGCTCTCCTGAAGGGGAATAATCGGAAATAATATGTATATATATATATATGTATATCAGTTTCTTGTGGACACGATAACTGCCGTAATTTTGCACCAATTACTTCGAATTTTTTACCGAAGATGTATACCTATAAAATCTCGGTCGAGTTCGTTACTGGGCTAAATCGGTCGAAGGGGGTGAAAATGGGGGGCTTTTTTCGAAAAAGTGAAATTTCGCTATAACTCTCTTAATACGTGCAATATCGAATCCATTCAAAGTTCATAATATGTGTCGGATAAGTGCCAAAAATTTATGTCAAATAAGATTTTTGATAGCACCAACCATTGACCAAAGGGGTGGAAAAAAGTGGGTTTTTCGGGAAACATTAATCATATCTCTCTTAATAGGCACAATATCAAAACCGTACAAAATGGACAATATTCCCCTAATAATTACCTAAAACTTTTGTCTGAAAGAATTTTTGATATGACCCACCATTACGCCAAGGGACGAGAAAAATGATTTCGGAATTATAAGAAAATGCCAAGAGCTATCAGTGGTTGCCATGGCAACACTACTAAATTGATGAGGCATGGACCATCAGACGTTGCCATGACAACGCACTTGCACGAGATCAGATTCAGTATTTCCATCTGATTAAGTGGTTGGTTGGTTGGTTCTTAAGTTTAGGGGCTGCGACAACGCGGTCATGTAGCCCCGTGTACTTTGGGTGTGTGTAGAATCTGTCTGATAACCGGTGTTAATTGTGATGACTGTATTAGTGTGTGTTATCTGTTTGTTAATTTAAGTACTGCAACTAACAATTTTTCAGATAGTTCCTACTTTTGCCGCCAAGCGCCACTGTCAACGACTACGAGGCCAAGTTCAGAACTGAGCTACTAGACGCCGCCGCAGTCGGCTCTTGGCAACGAACATAGAAACCTAAGAGCGTTGTATACATTCTTAACCTATCCAATTTAGCTTCACACAGGTGCAATTAGTGGAAGGATCTTTAACATGCCATAAATCTATGACATGGGACCGCCGGCTTTACTTCCCCTCCGAAGGAAGGCATACTGAGGGATATTTAACGCTCTTAAAAAATCCGACGGCTTCGGCCGGGTTTGAACCCGGTATCTTGGGCATAGAAGCTCAGCATGTTACCGACTACGCCACCAAAGCCGCCTGATAAAGTGGGAAGCGGCTTCGGTGACGTAACTGGTAGCATGCTGAATGTCTATGCCCAATGTCGCGGTTTCAAAGCCGGCCGAAGTCGTCGGATTTTCTAAGAGCACTAGAATCCCTCAGTATGCTTTCCTTTGGAGGGGAAGTTCCAACGTTCGTTGCGAGTTGATGGTTGGGGTGGCATCTAGTAGCCATGTTCACAGCTAGGTGTCGTTGACGGTTGTACCTGGTAGCAACATTAGGAACTACTGCTTGAAATTGACCGTCTGCAGTACTTACATGAATTAAGACTAATACAGCCATTACAATTCACACCGTGTATCAGACAGATTCTACACTCACCCAAAGTACACGGGGTTAGATGACCGCGTTGTCGCAGCCCCTAAACTGAGGAACCAACCAGAGGTAGATTTCGTTAGAAAGCTAACTATTGCAATGGGTACCATGTTTCGACTTCCGGAAAATTTCGACATATCTTCGCGTTTCACATCCCCAGGCCCCAAAACCACCGTCAGTTCAAAAGTTATACACACATCAAAAAAAGTTTTGCATCACCTCGGTTCCCAGATCTCCGGCATATAGACGTTGACTGTGTATATTGTATCCAAGATACAGTCCCTTTGACTGTTCATAGATGTCACTAAAACTGCTCAAAGATGTAAACAACCATGCATGAGCAGGGCCTATTAGACGGAGGGGGTACGACAGCCGATCAGTTCCAGTCATTCCACCAGGACGAAGGTACGCTGCTCATGTTGTCTGTAGTTCTACCATGCCTAGAAGGTCAATACCGCAGTTCGATCGCGTCCGCATTGTTACTTTGTGTCAAGAAGGGCTCTCAACAAGGGAAGTTTCCAGGCGTCTCAGAGTGAACCAAAGCGATGTTGTTCGGACATGGAGGAGGTACAGAGATACAGGAACTGTCGATGACAGGCCTCGCTCAGGCCGCCCAAGGGCTACTACTGTAGTGGATGACCGCTACTTACGGATTGCCGCTCGGAGGAACCCTGACAGCAATGCCACCATGTTGAATAATGCGTTTCGTTCAGCCACAGGACGTCGTGTTTCAACTCAAACTGTGCGCAATAGGCTGCATGATGCGCAACTTCACTCCCGACGTCCATGGCGAGGTCCAGCTTTGCAACCCCGACACCATGCAGCGCGGTACAGATGGGCCCAACAACATGCTGAATGGACCCCACGGAATTGGCATCACGTTCTCTTCACCGATGAGTGTCGCATATGCCTTCAACCAGACAATCGTCGGAGACGTGTTTGGAGGCACCCTGGTCAGGCTGAACGTCTTAGACACACTGTCCAGCGAGTGCAGCAAGGTGGTGGTTCCCTGATGTTTTGGGGTGGCATTATGTGGGGCCGACGTACGCCACTGGTGGTCATGGAAGGCTCCGAAACGGCTTTACGATACCTGAATGACATCCTCCGACCCATAGTGCAACCATATCGGCAGAATATTGGAGAGGCATTTGTCTTCATGGACGACAATTCTCGACCTCATCGTGCACATCTTGTGAATGCGTTCCTTCAAGATAACGACATCGCTCGACTACAGTGGCCAGCATGTTCGCCAGACATGAACCCTATCGAACATGCCTGGGATATGTTGAAAAGGGCTGTTTATGGACGTCTTGACCCACCAACCACTCTGAGAGATTTACGCCGAATTGTCGTTGAGGAGTGGGACAATTTGGACCAACAGTGTCTTGATGAACTTGTGGATAGTATGCCACGACGAATACAGGCATGCATCAATGCAAGAGGACGTGCTACTGGGTATTAGAGGTAGTGGTGTGTACTGCAATCTGGACCACAAATGCTGAAAGTCTAGCTGTATGATGGTACAACATGCAATGTGTGGGTCTCATGAGCAATAAAACGAGCTGAAATGTTGTTTGTGTTGATCTCTATTCCCTTTGTATTTAAAGGTTCCGGAACTCTTGGAACCGAGGTGATGCAAAACTTTTTTTGATGTGTGTATATAATTTATGTATGTATATGTATATCAGTTTATTGTGGACACGATAACTGCCGTAATTTTGTACCAATCACTTTGAATTTTTTACCGAATACGTATACCTATAAAATCTCGGTCGAGTTCGTTACTGGGCTAAATCGGTCGTTGGGGGGTGAAAATGGGGGGCTTTTTTTTTTCGAAAAAGTGAAATATTGCTATAACTCTCTTAATATGTGAAATATCGAATCCGTTCAACATTCATACTATGTGTCGGATAAAGCCCAAAAATGTATGTTTGAAGAGGTTTTTTTATAGCACCAACCATTGACCAAAGGGGTGGGAAAAAGTGGGTTTTTCGGGAAACATTAATCATATCTCTCTTAATAGGCACAATATCAAAACCGTACAAAATGGACAATATTCCCATAATAATTACCTAAAACTTTTGTCTGAAAGAATTTTTGATATAACCCACCATTATGCCAAGGGATGAGAAAAATAATTTCGGAATTATAAGAAAATGCCAAGACCTATCAGTGGTTGCCATGGCAACACTACTAAATTGATGAGGGATGAGCCATCAGACGTTGCCAAGATAACGCACTTGCACGAGATCAGATTCAGATTTCCATCTAAGTGTGAAGCGGCTTCGGTGACGTAACTGGTAGCATGCTGAATGTTTATGCCCAAGGTCGCGAGTTCAAAGCCGGCCGAAGTCGTCGGATTTTCTAAGAGCGCCAAAAATCCCTCAGTATGCTTTCCTTTGGAGGGGAAGTTCCAACGTTCGTTGCGAGTTGCTGGTTGCGGTGGCATCTAGTAGCCAAGTTCACAGCTAGGTGTCGTTGACGGTAGTACCTGGTAGCAACATTAGTAACTACTGCTTGAAATTGACCGTCTGCAGTCCTTACCTGAATTACAGACTAATACAGCCATCCCAAAGTACACGGGGTTACATGACCGCGTTGTCGCAGCTCCTAAACTGAGGAACCAACCAAAATCTCTGCGGTAGATATAATTTTGCGTGAAGAAGTAACAGACCGTTACATAGTTGCACATCAGTGTCGAAACCTAGCATAAGGACAGTGTGACCACAAGTATAAAAATGGACCCCAAATGACAAGAAGGTTACCGTTCCCATAAGACAATAAAATGTTTAAAATAAGCATAAAATGACGAAAAACAAAGTTAATTAAGCTTCAATTATAAAATACCTTCTCGCATTAAATGAGGTCTGATCCTTCTACGAAAATCTGCATATTCTGCCTATTTTCGCCTATCCCCAAGTTTGTCCGGTGAAATCTACCTCCGCCTTCCGGCGTGCCGAGAGGACTTTTTCTATCAGAAGCCGCATTGCATGGATAGCATCAGTTGTTCCGCGACCTTTCATGAATCCACACTGGTTAGGCGAGATGGCAACAATGCTACGTAAGCGAGTGTCAATCACACGTTCTAGAATCTTCATTATGTGACATAGTAGACGAATAGGACGGTAATTGGCACAGATCGTTACATCGCCTTTGCCTTTCCATATTGGTACTGTGACGCTAGTTTGCCAAGCTGACGGGATCTGGTGGCTCGCAAGGCATTTGTTAAAGAACTCTGCTAGGAACTCTGCAGTGGCATGACCCAATTGCTTCCATAGCTCCGCAGGGATATCATCAGGGCCTGTTGCCTTGCCGTTCTTCATGGCGTGGATCGCAGTATTGACCTCGACAGGTGTGATAGGGGGAACTGCACCTTGTACAGGTTCGGCTAATGGAATCGGTGGGTGTGGGAACTCCTCATTACAGATAGCATTGAAGTGTTCATGCCATCGTTGAAGGATCTCTGTTGGTTTTGTTAGAAGATGCCCGTGCTTATCCTTGATATGATGACATGTCCTATGTTAACTGTGGCACGATGACGAGATCTGCCTAGCTTGTAAATATTATTGACCCCAGTAGATTCCTCTAATTGTTCATATGATGTATTTAGTTGCTTTGGATTTAGCAACTGCAACAGCGTGTTTTTCATCGGATTTGAGCTGACAATATTGGCTTGGATCAGCATCGGTTCTTGTTCTAAGCCACTTTTTGAAAGCAGTTTTCTTAGATTTCTAGCTCGTTGCACGTCTTCATTCCACCACCAAGTTTTTTTATCAACAAATTGTCGTCCCGTTTTTGTCATACCCATTACTTCCTTTGCATTTGCCTGGATGTTTGAGGTGAATTCATTCCATGTTAGTTGATCAATGTTGTCAGGAAGAGGACCAATATAATCTAGAAGTTGCAATTCATGACCAGGTAGTTTCCACCACTTTATACGTTCAGTATTGGTGGTAGGTCGTGAAGGAGTACGAAGAGTAATATGGAAGTCTAATATCAAGGGCTTATGTTGGGGAGCAACATTTTCTGAAGGAATGACCTTGGAGTCCTTCACCAATTTCAGATCTCTTCTACGCACCAACCAGTAATCAATTTGAGTTTGATGGCCACCACTGTTGTATGTGATGAGATGTGATAACCGTTTCTTGAAGAAGGTGTTCACCACCACTAGGTCACAAGCCTCGACACACTCTAAGGTACGCACTCCAGCTGCATTTCGCGTCCCATGACCACAACCACCATATACGCGTTCAAAACCATCACGTGATCTACCAACATGACAATTGAGATCACCACCAATAAGCAAAGACTCATTAGGATCAACTGAATGTATTAATGCCTCAAGATCACCCCAGAATTTGTCTTGTTCTTCAGCTTGGTACCCAGTCTGTTGTGCATAACATGAGACGATATGGAGTGATATTGCATCGGTAATTATCTGGATGCTCATCAGGTGATCAGAGATACGGTTTACTCTGGTGACACTATTCCGTAGCCGTCCAGAGATGGCAATTGCCACACCATTTCGGTGTGATGTTTTGCCATTGTAAAAGAGCTTGTAACCATCACCAATATCACGCGCCTTTGCGCCTTTCCACCTTTCCACGTCGTTTCCTGGATACAGGCTACATCAATTTTGCGTTGGTGGAGCGATTCAGCCAACTCACGGCTACGCCCAGTTGATTGTCGCAAATCTAGTAATCGAGCCTTGCTTCTTTAGCCTGCCCTGGCCTTGGGTAGGTAGCCCTCGTCCTTTTCCCCACCCCGATCGGGTGGGGTCGGGGCGCGTCGCCTGCGGGGGACGCCCTAGTCTGGATACTACAATTTACTTGGTGCATCATGATACGACAATTGAATTTCGGCCGACTTGTCGCTGAGTCTGACGCCTCGCATTTTAAAGCTACTGCCAGCATATAAATTCGGCCGCCCCTAACATGGGGTACAGACGCCGTTCGTTGCCGCCCGCTCCGGATCAGACGCTACAACTGATATCTATCCTCGGAGTGAGGATGATACCTTTTACTCTATTAATCCCGAGCACTGGGCTGCCACATCCGCCATCTACACTGTACCGAAGATTATCCTCTCCACTGTAGCAGCCGTTGTAGACTTCACCGTAACCCTGGCAAGGGACCCTTACAGGGTACTACCAGTCGGGTCAGCTGGTCCCAGGTTTTTTAAAGAGGTATTACTCCTCTATCACTCGCCCTTTGTCCTGACTTGCGTTTGTCCCTCTAAGGAGCACTTCGCTATGTGCTTGTCTTCTTTCTTGTGTCCATGCAGCTTTGAGTTTCAAATTCCGTCCCGTAAGGAACTTGGATGGAAAATTATATGAATTTAACTTTCTGTCTATATGCAGTCCATGTCGTTGTTAGTGGGTCAATGTTGATTACAGTGAGGTCGTTTTGTGTGTCTGCTAGCCAGCGTACTTTGGTTTGTCGGGTTCCATTGACTATGAGGAAGATTTTCGTGGTCAGTCGAGAGTTGTCCATTGTTTATTATTTCTATTATTATTACTGTATTATTATAATTATTATATTCACAGTGGCTGTTATTCATGTAATTGATTAAATATATAAAAATGAATTTTAAAGAGCAATGAATTAATTTAAATATATTAACTGTCAACATTATCACTACTTTACTTGTAGTTCTTTTTAATACACTTTTTCCGTCAACGCACGCTTGAACACTCTTAAGGGATCTAGTATACTCTATGGGAGCGTATTGCCTGTGTCCATCGCCAATTTTATTGATCCAGTAGTTGCAGACAACAATTACGTGTGGCCTACTCGTAATGCCTTTAATTGGTAGGCCACACGATGTACTGTATTCAGACAAATGGTTTTTCGAAATAAGTCAGAATTAATGAGTGATTGAAAGGTTCATCACTGATGGGCTAATTAGGAGATAACAGTTGTGGAAATAGCCTGCCAGCTGGTGTGATTCCCACAAGAACAGTGTGTGTTCTTAGCAGTGGTTGAGACACGTGCATATCGCCTCGTGAACATTGATTCTTCCTGTACCCCGCTGGGAGAATAGTGCCCTCGGGAGATTGTGTTAGTAATAATAATAATAATAATAATAATTATTATTATCTTCTCTATTAGGAATATTCTTAGACTCCGTGGCTTACGCGGCAGCACGCTGGCCTCTCACCGCTGGGTACGTGGTTCAAATCCCGGTCACTCCATGTGAGATTTGTGCTGGACAAAGCGGAGGCAGACAGGTTTTTCTCCGGGTACTCCGGTTTTCCCTGTCACAATTTCATTCCAGCAACACTCTCCACTATCATTTCACTTCATCTGTCATTCATTTAATCATTGCCCCAGGGGAGTGCGACAGGCATCGGCAGCCGGCACAGTTCATATCCTCGCCGCTAGATGGGAGCTTCATTCATTCCATTCCCTGACCCGGTCGATTGACTGGAAGCAGGCTGTGGATTTTCATTAGGAATATTCCAGAATACAATAGTTTTCCAACCCAAAAATACTCTACTCCTCCACAAACTTCGGTCTTCAGAATCTTCTTTGGTTAAGCCTCTGATAGCCATGCTTCTCTTTACACCATCCATCCATTATTATCTTGGTTTACCCCGCTTCCGTTTGCCTTCAGTGTAATTTGGAATTCTACTATCTACTATTCTGCATCCTTTTCACATGTTCAAACTATTGCAATCTTCTTTCTTCAACCACTTCTAGTACATTTGTTTTTTACCTGCATAATTTCTCTGAGTCTCGTATTTATAGTTTTATCCAATCTTGATTTTCTTGCCACCCTCCTCCAATAATCCATCTCTGTTACTAATAATTTGTTTGCTTGCTGTCTGTTTAACGTCCAAGTTTCTGCTCCATATAACAAAATACTTTGTACCAATGAACAGTAAATAAGTTTCTTAGGTTTGTTTGAAATATTTCTGTTCCATAAAACGGAATTTAATGCTCCAATTGTTCTCCTAGCCTCACTTACTCTTTTCTCAATTTCAGATGAACTTGCTCCCCCAGTTTCTATTATTGAACCCACTTAGTAACTGTTTGAATTTCTGCCTTTCCGACCTATAGTTTCTCACCACCATTATTCTCTAATGTAAGGTATTCCGCTTTGTTGTAATTGATATTTAGTCCCAATGTTTGATATTCCTCAATTAATTTCCTCATCCTATGAGGCATCGTCTATAACTTGAGTCTATATCCTGGTCATCAGCAAAAAGAAGATGATGTAAGTAATACTCCTGGTTCATCTGTAATCCCACTGTACAACATTTCCTGGACCATTTTCGTAAACAGACGTCTAAATGAATCTTGAACAGCAACGGTGATAAACAGCAACATTGTAATAATAATAATAATAATAATAATAATAATAATAATAATAATAATAATAATAATAGGTTCAGCTCGTACAGTATAGCAAACCTAACTCTAGATCTGTGGAAGTACGCCAACCCTTCCTCTTTAGATCTGTGGAAGTTTGACAACCCTTGCTCTAGATCTGTGGAAGTTTGACAACCCTTCCTCTTTAGATCTGTGGAAGTTTGACAACCCTTGCTCTAGATCTGTGGAAGTTTGACAACCCTTTCTCTAGATCTGTGGAAAAAGAGCTACACCAACCCTTGCTCTTTAGATATGTGGAAGAAGACCTACACCAACCAAAGAAGATGATGTAAGTAATACTCCTGGTTCATCCGTAATTGTTGATGACCAGAATATAGACTCAAGATATAGACGATGCCTCTTATATGATTAGGAAATTAATTGAGGAATATCAAACGTTGGGTTAAATATCAGTTGCAACAAAGCGGAATACAATGCATTAGAGAATAATGGTGGTGAGAAACTACAGATCGAAAATGAAGAAATTCAAACAGTTACTAAATGTAAATATTTGGGTTCAATAATAGAAACTGGGGAAACAAGTTCACCTGAAATTGAAAAAAGAGTAGTGAGGCTAGGAGAACAATTGGAGCATTACATTCCGTTTTATGGAACAGAAATATTTCAAACAAAACCAAGAAACTTATTTACAGTTCATTGGTACAAAGTATTTCAGAGTAGCTGCTGGAAATGCTGTCCTTTTCGTATCAGTGTTGTTATTTCGTTCACGAGAGTCTTCAGAGTACGCGGATTGACTTTGTAGGCCTATACATTTTGTTTGAGGTCCCCCCACAAGTAAAGATCGCACAGCGCTCAAACTTATGAACACATTTACTGTAAGACATCTTCTTGAGAAGATAAGTTTCCACTAGGAAAATTAGTTTATTTGTCCTACACCTAACCATGTTCACGGGATACGAGATAGGCTACAGTACTGCACCACGAGTCTTAACTCTGGCAACTAACGTATCTTGCCAGCTGTGTATGTAATCAATGCTATGACAGCATCCGATGCTTCCTTGCCCGCTTTTTTGTTGTTGTAATCGGTACATACTAATTATTTGGCAGTGACGTATTGAAATTCGGCCGCCACGCGGCACCTACAAGGCTGTGTCATTTTCAGAAAGACTTCACTGGTTTGGCAGGTATGAAACAAGACGTTCCGTGACGATCTAAAGAGCCCACTTTTCTTAAATTTTAAGATACATGCCAATGATTAATCCATATGGACCTGGGTATCTAGAATAATGACGAAATGAAGTTGGTAATATCGAAATTTCTAATTAGTTCAAAATATACCTGGCATGATGTAGCCTGATAGAGCACTACAGTTGGCAGCCCTGGTGACTGAATATATTCTTAGTTCCATCTCTTAAGGTACAGAATACAAAATTTGGTTGAAGTCCAATGGATAGCATGGACGTTACATGCAGCTAGACATTGAACCTATCGGCGCGCGTAAATTCATGTTGGCAACAATGGCATGCATGTGTTGGTCAGAAATAATTTGAAATATAATGATCTATTATTGTGCCAATTTTGGATGAAATCCATTTGTTAGTATAGAAGTTACATGTATTTTAAAATTGGACCTATCAGCAGGCTTAGAATCATGTTGGTAGCACTGACATACATTAGTTGCTCCAAATTAATCTAGAATGTCAGGTACTATACGTGCGCGTTGAGCTGTTGGCTTGCATACTTTCTGATATATGTATATTAGGGTAAAAAATATAAACAGCTTTTATTAACAGTTGGCAGCCCTGATTGCTCTTAAGAATACGCATGGCCATATCTGTTATGGTACACATAGCACATACGAAATTTAGTTGAAATCCAATTGATAGTATAGAAGTTACATGTATTTAAAAATTGGTCTTATCGGTAGGCTTAGAATCATGTTAGAAGCACTGACATACATTAGTTGCTCCAAATTAATCTAGAATGTCAGGCACTATACGTGTGGAACGTTTAAAGCTGTTGGCTAGCATACTTTCTGATTTATTGGTATTTGGATAAAAAAAAATAGAGAGAGAGCATTTATTGACAGTTGGCAGCCCTGATGGCTCTTGAGAATACGCTCAATCATATCTGTTTATGTACACATAGTACATACGAAATTTGGTTGAAATCCAATTGGTAGTGTAGGAGCTATATGCATTTAAAAGTTGGACCTATCGGCTTAGAATCATTTTGGCAACACTATCATGTATGGCCTCCTTAAAATTAAACTGAAGTATTATTATCTATATATGTGCCAATTTTGTAATAGTTCCCATGTATACATTCCAAGATATCCAACATGGAGCTCAAATTTCAATTGCGATTTTTCAGCAGTTGGTAGCCCTGACATCATTTTCAAATATGGCATTGAGATGTTCCGGTATAGATCTTTACTCGTACCAAATTTGGTTTCGATTGCTGCAGCCGTTTAGAAGTTGATGGGGGGGGGGGGAGAGAGAGAGACACACACACAGACACACAGACAGACAGACACACATTTTCCCGGATCGATCCCATAAGTCTACTTTTTCCTCATTTTTGCAAAATGTGAAAAGTAGGCTAAAAATAATTCTCCTACTACTTCAAGGCAGACCTTTTGGATAAGTCTGTACTATTCCTCACGATAATGATTATACTCTATCCCAGACTACACACCAGAATTACATTTCATGACTGAGCGAGGGGGGGGGGGAGGATCGACCCAACTCTCTGACAGACACCACAATAACACAAAATACGAGACGCAGATACACAATACTGGTGACTAAATATGTTCTACTACAAGATTATCAGTCTGATGCAGTATTATAGATTTAGGTTTTAGGAAGTCATTTTTGGAAGCCTTTGTCCGGGGCGTTGCGCTCTATGGAAGTGAAACTCGGACTGTTAGCGCAGCAGAAAATAAGAGAATAGAAGCGTTTGAAATGTGGTGTTACAGGAGAATCATGAAGATCATATGGGTACATAGGGTTACAAATGAAGAGGTATCGAGACGAGCGGGAGAGGAGAGATGTTCGTGGCGACTGCTAATGAAGATGATGATGATGATGATTATGATTGTTGATTTAAAGGGCCAAACATATGGGTTATCGGCCCCTAATGGTTTGGGTGATGTGAAAATGTAAATGAATGGAACTAAACCTAAAACTAACTACATAGATAGTAGAAGAGGAAATGGAAAACAAAAATAAGAATAAGGGAAACAAAAGACAGATGGAAAGGAAATGCCCTAAATCCTCGAAGAATGAGAATTAAGGGACTTGGAAGAAAGGCGAGCCACGAACGGCAGAGAGGAAAGGGAAAGTGGAGAGGGACCGCCCCAAAGACAATGGAAGAAGGAGAAAAACCGGGTCCAGCTCAGGTAGCCCTCGGGGTTGCCAACTTCCGAACTCACCAGACGTGAGCCCTTAAGGGTGTAGCACTATCCAAGGTGCACCATAAGTGGTGGGGCTACACACACCCTGCCTCCTTGAGGGACTTGTGCAGAAGGCAGGAGATACAATAAAAAGAAAACAAGAGGTCAGGAAAGATGTGACAAGGGCCAATTAAGGCGGGAAAGTAAAATACTCCCTAGGCCTTGGATACCCTAATACCGTCGGGGTCGGAAAAGAACAAGAGTTAACTAAGGGAGGTCGAGAGGAAAGATAACAGAGAGGAGCCCGGCACAAATAAGTGGAAGCAATGCCGGCTCAGCCGGGGTCCCATGGTCGCCCGCCCGCGTCCCACAAGTTGTGAGCTCCTGAGGGGTGCTAATGAAGAGAAAAGAGAGGTTGGTACGACACATACTAAGACACCCAGGAATATCAAACTTAGCGTCGATGACAAGAACTGTAGGGGTTGACCAAGGTTAGAATATGTAAAACAGATTGCCTCGGATGTAAGATATGGTTGCTATGTAGAGATGGAACGATTATCTCATGACAGGGAGGAATGGAGACTGAAGAGTAAAACACACAGTATTAACACATGTAAGATATTAATGCCTATTATATTTTGATGTAGACAATGTGCAGGTAACCCTCTACCCACTTCCTGTTGTCTGACAGATGGATACTGCTATAAATTAGAAAAGGCTCCTGTCTCCGGAAAGGCTTGAACTGGTCTCTTAAGCATCGCGTCCCTATGTGAACAGCCGTGCATGTGTTTCAGCTGGATAGACAGAGGCAGGTTGCCATGGCTTGGGGAGCTGAATCCGTGTATCGACAGGCTGGCCCTAATCCACTCTCACTCCAAGTGAACCCTGGAATGGTATCCCTACTAATCCAGGGACTTAAGTCCTGTTGTTCACATCGCTGGAACATAGAGCTTCGATGAAGCATCGCCATCGGACTCGGTTTCGTGCCATTGCCTTCAGTTCTCCCCATGTTCTCCCCGCTTCTGCAGCTTCCCTTTCCACTGTCCTCCGCCAAGTTTCCCTCGGTCTTCTTCTTCTGCGATGTCCCTGAAGATTCCAACTTAGAGCTTGCCTCTCTATTGCCATCTAGATTTTGCGCAGTGTATGCCCGACCCACATCCACTTTCTTGCCTTGAACTGTAAATCCACGGGCTTCTCGTTTGTGAGATTCCATAGTTCTTCATTGGACATTTCATTTGGTCAAAACACTCTCATGATTCTTCGTAAGCATCGGTTTATAAAGGTCTGGATTTTCTTGATGATTCATTTTGTCACTATCCAAGTCTCACACCCATAGCAACACTGATTTTACATTGCTATTGAATATTCGGAGTTTAGTTCGTGTGGAAATCTCAATGCTTTTCCAGTTAGGATGCAACTGGATAAAGGCTGTATTTGCTCTCTTGATCCTACTGCTCACATCCCCCTCTGCTCCTCCAGTTTTAGAAACGATGCTACCAAGATACGTAAATTCTTTAACATCCTCTACGTGTCTTCCGTTTATTTGCAACTTCCTACCGCTTGTTACGTTTAGTCTTAGTGATTTGATCTTCCCTGAATTTACAGTTAATCCTAGCCTTCTCGCCTGTCCTTGTAGATCTTCCAGTTTGGCATTCTTATGCCGAAAGCTTTGTGAGAGGAGACACACATCATCATCAAAATCAATATCTTCTATCCAGCGACACTTTCCACAATTCCAATGCTGTAGGCTTATTGTTCCCAATGAAATGGTGAACATACAGTACTAGCAGGTACCCGCGGCTTCGCCCGCGATCAAGACAATGGGGACGATGCATTATTGCTGATAATTGGTCTATTCTATTACAGCAATCGCGGCTATAGGTGTGTCCATTCTAATTCTGAATATTCTGATACATACAGTATATTGATATGATCAGCAAAGTGGGAATTTTATCGAGTTGTGAACGTTTGCAGGGTTCGTTGTTACATTATGTTAACACATTTTAAAATTACGTTTATGGTTTTGCCACCTTCTGCTGAGACATAACGATTTTGTTGTCCGGATGCTCGCGAGCACGCCACATGGCCATGGGAAAAAATTGTTTTGTCTAAATGTACACGTGCTACTGTTAAGTGTGTGTCATTGCGCTTTGTTAAAGAAATTGCGAATATTGTTTGAAGAGGGAACTGCACTCTTGCACACTGGAATGGCAAATCTATCGGAATATGGGGAATTATATGTATTCTTACTTAAGCTATTCTGGATGTAATTTGGCCATACTAATTGATGATTTGAACGTAAACATATCCCTATTAATAGACCTATAGTTAAATATCGCTCACCTTGGCCGCTGATGTACATTATGCAGTCTCTTCCAGTGTTACATCCCAGGGATTGAAATTCTCCAACGACCCTTTTGCCCCACATGCCTCTCTAAGTAATTAAAATGCCTGATTGTTGTTGTTTGAGTCTTCAGTTTTTTAACTGGTTTGATGCAGCCTTCCATGTATCCATCTCCTGAGCTAATCGTTTCATTTCTACATAGCTACCACACCCTACATCCGAGGCAATCTGTTTAACCCTGGTTTACCCCTACAGTTCTAGTCTGCGACCCTCCCATCCATAACTACTGTCGACCAAACTATTATGTGTACTCGAGTTTGAAGTTTGTTTGTGAAGTAACCGATAGACCTATATAAAATCCAATAACATCATCATTTTCGTCGTTCTATTTTACGTTAGATCATGTAGGTTTGGAATTTTTAGTTTATATTTTAATATTTTTTTATCACAGTTGGAACACAAGAAGTGCCTGTTTTTAAGCGTTTTTCAACCATGCGTCACATTTAAGAATTATTATCTCACAAACCCGTCATCAGATCGAATCCAAATTTTAACACAACATCACTGGAATGTTGTATAACAGGTTTATTAATTTTAGAATTTTTTGTCCAAGAAACAAAGTTGTTATTATTTTTGTAAGGTAACTTTTCCTCGGCTCGGGATGGTTTGAAAATGTAGTTCTTGGTCGCGTTGTAATCCTTATACATCAAAACGGTATGCTGTATGATTGTGAAATACGTAAATTAATTCACTTATTGTATATCGGTTTGTATTTGTACGGAGAATTAAGACATGGTTCACCAGTTAGCCGCTCCGGTGAAAGCAGTACATCATTGCCAAGATGGGCTACATCACGCGTCATGGCACGTCTCGCTCGGAAGTGATGGGCTCCATATCAGCAACGCTGTATAGCATTTCCCGGAGCGGCTAGCTGGTGAACCATGTCTTAATTCTCCGTACAAATACAAACCGATATAAAATAAGTGAATTAATTTACCTATTCCACAGTCATACAGCATAACTTTTTGATGTATAAGGATTACAACGCAACCAAGAACTACATTTTCCTACGACCCCGAGCCGAGAAAGAGTTACCTTACAAAAATAATAATAACATTCGTTCTTGAACACACAAAATTTTGAAATTAATAAACCAGTTATACAACATTCCAATGTATATTGTGTTAAAATTCGGATTCGATCTGATTACGGGTTTGTGAGATAATAATTCTTAAATGTGACGCATGGTTGAAACACGCTTAAAAAGGGGCACTTTTTGTGTTTCAACTGCGATAAAAAATATTAAAATATAAATTAAAAATTCCAAACCTACATGAACTAACGTAAAATCGAACGTCAAAAATGATGATGCCATTGGATTTTATGAAGGTCTATTGGCTACTTCACAAACAACCTTCAAACTCGAGTGCACATAATATTTTGGTCGACAGTAAGCTTGCTATTCCTGGGTGTCATAATATGTGTCCTACCCTCCTATCTCTTCTCTTCATTAGCAGTCGCCAGAAACATCTCTCCTCTCCCACTCGTCTTAATACCTCTTCATTTGTTACCCTAACTACCCATCTGATCATCATTCTCCCTTATCACCACATTTCAAAAGTTTCAATTCTCCTCTATTCTGCTGCACCATTAGTCCATTAGTACAACCAGGGCCGGATTTACCATAAGGCAAAATAGGCATGTGCCTAGGGGCGCCACAGTCCAAGGGGCGCCGCAAGGCGCCCATTCGGTTAGGCAACCGGCAATGATCTGTACTGGAGGCGCCCCGAAGGGCACCGCCGTCAGGCGCCCTCTTTGTTACGGCTTTAAATGTGCTAAGTTAGGATTATAGCAGTATAGGCTATATGCTAAAATAAATATTGAGAAATGGGCAGACATTTAGAAATAATATCGTGTCTTTGTCGCATGCCCTTCCACTTCGCTCTTCGTTATGCCGCTCGACGCCCTTTCGTCCCGACAAGTGTGGGAGCGGCGGGGAGGCGGGCGAGCGGAGCTGTGCTGAGCGCTCTTGTTGCGGTAGCTGGGTTTGCTTGCATTGTAGTAGCATCGAAGTGCCCCCCCTCCATGCCTGTGCTGTGTGCGAGTTCGAGCTTGCGTTGTTTGGTTTTGTTGTGATCTGCAAGTAAATGTTTTAAACTATGGGCAGCAAAAAGTTGTCTGGTTACCAAAGCCGTGTCCGCAAAGCTGAAGAGGATAAGAAAGCCCAGGTTACACTATCGAAATGTCGGAAAATAAATGAGATGTTTAGTGCGCGTGTGAATCCTACATCTCCAACGACAAATTCGGATAACAATAACAATTCTTGCTCTGCGGTTCACGACATTGACTGCGATGGAGTTCACCAACTTGAGGTAAGCTACCGTACACGAATTACTTTACGCAAAGTTTGCCTTTCCCAATAGGCGATTCCTTGATACACTGTTGCACAAAGTGACATACGTAAAAACTCAGACTGGCCTCGAAACCGTACAGTGCCTGCAGAGTATATCAAAAGTTGATCTTTTTAAATTTACTATGTTTGAAGTGCTCTAATTAATACGGGATTTTCCTCTTCAGCTCCAACAAGCCAAAATTGATGAAATAGAGAATGAAAATTCTAGGCCTACATTTAATTCAAATGACACCTAAGGTGGAGAAAGCAACAAAAATTTAAATTTGCCTCGGCGGACAAACAAAATGTTACGGCCAATGGTGAACCAAAAGAAAGGTTTCTAGGTTTTATGGCGAGCATCGGGCACAAGTCAGAGCAGCTTTTTGATGCAGTAAAGGATAAGTTGGAAGATCTGGATTTGAAAGTGTAGGATATTCGAGGCCAATCTTACGATAACGCAAGTAATATGTCCGGCGAATATTCCGGGTTGCAAGCTCGAATAGCGGCCTTGAATCCCTTAGCTCTCTATGCACCATCCTCACCCCATTCACTAAATTTGGTTGGAACTCATGCCGCTGAATCTTGTTCAGAATCTGTAAGGTATTTTTTTAACAGCTGTACAACTTTTTTACTGCTTCGACCTAGCGATGGAAAATTTCAAAGAACTTTATCGCACGCGTACTAAAAAGCCCGTCAGTGACTCGGTGGTCGGCACGATATGACGCTTGTCAAGCTCTGAGGAAAGGCTGGTGTGGCGTCGTGGCAGTTCTTGCGAGTATTCACGAAGACAGAAATCAAGAGGCAAACACTCGAAGTGAAGCCAAAGGCATCTTAAACAATATCCTACAATTATAAACTACTTTCCTAGTTGTTTTTTGGAGTACCATTCTACAAATATGTAATACTATCAGCCAGAAGCTCCAAAAAGTTAGCACTAATTTGAGCACTGTGGTAGAATGTTACGCTTCGTTAGCGGAATTTGTGCAAAGTTTAAGAGATAATTTCGATGTCCATGAGAAAGAAGCCAAAGAATTAAGCGGTATTGCTCAACATTCCTACGACCTAAAGAGAAGACCGGAACGAAAGACTAGGAATGATGAGACAAAGCAAGGAGAATATGTAACGTCAGAGGGCTCAGAAAATTTTCGCGTCAATGTATTTTATGTAATTCTGGATGTACTAAGTGCTGTGCTTAAGAGGCGAAGTGAGGCTTACAAGTCCTCCATAAGAGATTTCATTTTCTAGAAAACCTATTAGATCTAGATGGACCAATGATAAAAGAATTCGCTGACGATCTCTCAGAAATGTACGTGGATGGCTTAGAAAGTGCACTGGCTGACGAGTGCTTGCATTTAAAGGAACATTTTAAAATTGCAGATTTTAAAAGTAAGTCAGCCTCTGAGCTCAGCCCTTTCCTTTATGAAAAAGATTTACACGATATGTACCTGAACGTAAACATTGCTTTACGGATACTTCTCACCATTCCAGTGACCAATTGTTCTGGAGAAAGATCATTTTCGGTACTGAATCGCGTCAAGAAATATTTGCGGTCAGTCACTAAAGAAGAAAGGTTAAACTCTATTGCACTCCTAGCTATTGAAATAGATATGACGATAAACTTGAACTGCGGTGCCATAATTAATGAATTTGCCGAAAAGAAGGCAAGAAGGAAACTTTTGAAGTAGTTCTCGTTGTGCTTGAGGCAGGCCCCGTTATGTCCTAATTCATGTTTTTAATCTGCACTTTAATTTCTCTAAAATATATTGCAGGAAGATATGCAGTTGGCCTTATTTGTATTTTAGAGGCACATTGTTCAACTTAAAATGTCGTTCGTACCACTGCTCTTCATGCGTTTTAAAATTAGTGTGTATTCTACTTTTTTTTTTTAATATATTTCGTGCTACCGAAGTTCATTCAGTTACAGCAGTAAATTATGTTTTTATTTTTGAAGCTACTCTTCATTTTTGTTGTATGAATTAAGGCTAGACATTATTTTTGGAAAGGGTATTCATAAAGTGTTTTGGTTGCATAAAAGTTAAACTGTTTCATGTAGTTTTGCTGTTTTTTTATTGAATTGACTATGTTTTCCCTGCGTAAAAATTCAAGCATAAAATTATGCTGTCAGCCATATATCTGTTTATTGCTTTTTTACGAACCTTACCTCATGTGAGTGGCTATGCCTTATCATAAAAATCGCAGAGGGGGGGGGGGGTGCTCAAGTGAGGAGGGGCGCTCAATGGAGAGGTGCCTATAGCGTAACTTTGGGTAAATCCGGCCCTGAGTACAAGTCAGCAACTTTTCTAGGTTTAAGTCGTGCCTTGTGCGGGGATTCAATGGCCGTGAAAGACAAAACAACAACTTGATTGAAATAAGTTTGCCCAATTCCTCTGTAAGAGTAATTAAGAAACAATAATAATTAACGTGACAGCCGGTAGAATACGACACATTCGACTGTGAATCAACGTTGCAGATCATGGTTAAAAACGAAAAAGAGCAGATCAAAATTGGCAAACAAAAATATTCAGTGAAGAAAAAACAAATTTATAAAGAAAATGAAAGCATACCGTGCAAAATAGAAAGTATCTTAACATTGTAAATTCGAGTAAACTTCTGAAAGCTCGCTTACAACAACCAGCCGAAAGAGTATAAAATAAGATTCAAAATCAGATTCAAAATCACGATCGTATCCGAGCCCCAAAAGCAACCTCTATATATAAAATATATCTCATTTTACGCGTATCAATGCGAGGAGCAACGTTCGTGGTTAGAGGTGGAAACCGCACCCAGCGTTTTAAGGCCCTAAAACGAACGGTTTTCGGGATATTGCAAGAAAACTATCCCCGGTCTGCGAAATTTCAGCGGTTGCCATAGTAACGTTGATCTGTTTCTCAGAGGGAACACAGTTATTTGGGAATATCTCCGAAACCGTTCATTTTAGGAACTTAAAAAGTGTGTTTCGGGGTCCCTACAGGACCTCCGAGTATTGTTTCTCGTATGTGGCGGCTTAAAATGAGCTAAATCCGAACATTTTACCGACTGTCCTTGCTCAGTGCCAAAGGGCCGAAAAAAGTCACTTACAAATTGAATTTTCAAAAACCGTTTCTTATTGGGCCTCTACATACTCGGATCAACCAACATGCAAAATTTCAGCTTTCTAGATCTAGTGGTTTGAGCCCTGCGTCGATGAGTCAATTTTGGATTGTCAATGCCAAAGGGCCGAAAAAAGTCACTTACAAATTGAATTTTCAAAAACCGTTTCTTAGTGAGCCTCTACATACTCGGATCAACCAACATGCAAAATTTCAGGCTCCTAGGTCTAGTGGTTTGAGCCCTGCGGTGATGAGTCAGTTTTGGATTATATATAAGAGATGAGACTTTCCGAGTCGATTTGATCGTAGAAATATGGATTATAGCTCTTTTTGCGCGTATCAATGTGAGGAGCAATGTTCGTGGTTCCACTTCGAAGAAGTGGGAACCGAACCCAGCGTTTTAAGGCCCTAAAACGAACGGTTTTCGAGATAATGCCAGAAAACTATCCCCGGTCTGCGAAATTTCAGCGGTTGCCATAGTAACGTTGATCTGTTTCTCAGAGGGAACACAGTTATTTGGGAATATCTCCGAAACCGTTCATTTTAGGAACTTAAAAAGTGTGTTTCGGGGTCCCGAGTATTGTTTCTCGTATGTGGCGGCTTAAAATGAGCTAAATCCGAACATTTTACCGACTGTCCTTGCTCAGTGCCAAAGGGCCGAAAAAAGTCACTTACAAATTGAATTTTCAAAAACCGTTTCTTATTGGGCCTCTACATACTCGGATCAACCAACATGAATAATTTCAGCTTTCTAGGTCTAGTGGTTTGAGCCGTGCGTCGATGAGTCAATTTTGGATTATCAATGCCAAATGGCCGAAAAAAGTCACTTACAAATTGAATTTTCAAAAACCGTTTCTTAGTGAGCCTCTACAAACTCGGATCAACCAACATGCAAAATTTCAGCTTCCTAGGTCTAGTGGTTTTGGATTATATATAAGAGACTAGCAGAAGTACCCATTCTTCGAACGGTATTCGGTATTATTAACCAGATGTTACCAATTGATCTACTGTTGCAATGTTTAGGGGCTTGGAACCTGTTTGTTGGCAAAGAAAAATGATTAGCTAAAATGTGCTCTCAAACTAAATTTTCCTAACGTGTTCTTCCTGTCGTGAAAATAAAATTGAAAACCTCGTAGACGAATCGCAATACACGTCACATACGAACTGACCCTAACCGTTGTGTCAAGTGCCCAACCCCTTTTATAAATTATAAAGGCTTGTGGTGCATGAACATTCAGTTTTCTTTAGCCTCCAATGGCCCAAATTCCTAAAATCAGCAAAAAACAGTCTACTATTTCAAATCAGGAAATTTTGAAGATAATGTTGCTGATTGGAGATATAATAGACCTTCTGTACGACATATCGCACGTGTAAGTCGTGTGAAAAAAATCTAGGGTACTCCTTGAACCCCTTAAGCGCATTGTTGAATTTTACAGTTTTAGTTGGTTCCGTGATAACCTTATAGCCATTTGCAACCTTTCACAGAAATGTAATAAATGGAGTGGCATTACTTATTCCAGAAATAGATGGAAAGTTGGATGCCACCTCTTGAGATACTTTTTTCATGGTTAGTGGCTTGCATTCCTTCTTTAGTTTATTAAATGAAATTAGTTTTCTGGGAATATCTAAGAAACTGTTGGGTTTAGAGCCTTAAAATATAGTTTTCGGGGACCCTTTACGGCTCTTGAGGGGCCCCGAGTTTTTTTTCTGACACCAAGGGTTTGAAAATGAGTTTGTCTCGTCGTTGTATGCCATAATAATGATAATAATTAAAATAATAGTAATAATAATATAACAATATAGGGATAGGGATATAATAGACCTTCCGTACCATACCCGCACGTGTAAGTCGCGTTAAATAATTCTAGAGAGCCCCTTGACCCCTTAAGCGCATTATATGTATTGATGAATATTTCAGCTTAATTTGGATCCCTTCTAACCTTATTGTCGTCTGAAAACCTTCACAGTAATATAATAAATGGAATTGCATTGCGTCTTACAGAAATAGATGGACCTCTGAGATTCTGATGCCATTGTTACCGGCATGCAATCCTTCATTAATTTATTAAGTGAAATTAGTTTTTTGGGAATATCTAGAAAAATATTGGTTTTAGGGCCTTAAAATGTGATTTTCGGGGTTCTTTTAGGGACCCCGAGTTTCGTTTCTCACATTGAGGGGCTGAAAATGAGCTTTGTCTCACCCTTCTACGCTAATTTCAGCTTGTATTTTAAGGGGGTAGGCCCCCTGTTATGAGAGGTACGGAGAAGAGTTACATCAATGATTAGTGTCGTGCCTCTGATGGATATCTGTATCAAATTTTATGTTAATCCGCCCAGCCGTTCTCGAGTTATAAGGACACAAAATATTGTCCACAGACAAACAGACAGACAGACAAAGATATTTTTGCGTTCATCCGTCACAAAACAGTCTGAAACGGGCAAATATGTCAAATTTCAGTGGAAATGCAGAAAAAACAGACAAACATTCATTTTTATATAATAGAGAAGGAATATAATAGACCTTCCGTACCACACCCGCACGTGTAAATCGCGTGAAAAAATTCTAGAGTACCCCTTGACCCCTTAAGCCATTGTATGTATTGATGGATATTTCAGCTTAATTTGTATCCGTTATAACCTTATAGCCGTTTGCAAACCTTCACAGTAATGTAATAAATGGAATTGCATTGCGTCTTGCAGAAATAGATGGACCTCTGAGATTCAGTTGCCATGGTTACCGGCACGCATTCTTTCATTAATTTATTAAGTGAAATTAGTTTTCTGGGAATATCTCAAAAACTGTTGGTTTTAGGGCCTTAAAATATGGTTTTCGGGGCCGGCCCCCGAGTTTCGTTTCTCACATTGAGGGGCTGAAATGAGCTTTGTTTTACCCTTCTACGCCTATTTCAGCATGTATTTTAAGGGGGTAGTGCCCCTTTTATGAGAGGTACGGAGAAGAGTTACATCAATGATTGGTGTCGTGCCTCTGAAGGATATCTGTATCAAATTTTACGTTGATCCACTCAGCCGTTCTCGAGTTATAAGGGCACAACAAATTGTCCACATACAAACAAACAAACAGACAGACAGACAAACATTTTATTTTTGCGCGCATCCATCATAAAACAGTCTGAAACGCGCAAATATCGCAAATTTCCGTGGAAATTCAGAAAAAAACAGACAAACTTTCATTTTTATATATAGAGAGATGAGACTTTCCTTGTCGATTTGATCGTAGAAATATGGATTATAGCTCTTTTTGCGCTTATCAATGTGAAGAGCAATGTTCGTGGTTTCCACTTCCAAGAAGTGGGAACCGAACCCAGCGTTTTAAGGCCCTAAAACGAACGGTTTTCGAGATATTGCAAGAAAACTATCCCCGGTCTGCGAAATTTCAGCGGTTGCCATAGTAACGTTGATCTGTTTCTCAGAGGGAACACAGTTATTTGGGAATATCTCCGAAACCGTTCATTTTAGGAACTTAAAAAGTGTGTTTCGGGGTCCCTACAGGACCTCCGAGTATTGTTTCTCGTATGTGGCGGCTTAAAATGAGCTAAATCCGAACATTTTACCGACTGTCCTTGCTCAGTGCCAAAGGGCCGAAAAAAGTCACTTACAAATTGAATTTTCAAAAACCGTTTCTTATTGGGCCTCTACATACTCGGATCAACCAACATGCAAAATTTCAGCTTTCTAGGTCTAGTGGTTTGAGCCCTGCGTCGATGAGTCAATTTTGGATTGTCAATGCCAAAGGGCCGAAAAAAGTCACTTACAAATTGAATTTTCAAAAACCGTTTCTTAGTGAGCCTCTACATACTCGAATCAACCAACATGCAAAATTTCAGCTTCCTAGGTCTAGTGGTTTGAGCCCTGCGGTGATGAGTCAGTTTTGGATTATATATAAGAGATGAATGAAAATAAAGCACAAGATGTGCTGTTTTCGAGTTGCTGCTATTCTAGCCCGGTACACAAATACCATACCTTTTTAGAGGTATTTGCACACAACATCTACTACACTCGAATGGGCAATGATACTGGTTATCAGATACCTACACAAATATAACCGGAATGGAGAATTTGCTCAAGATAGAAAGAAGAATTTTAAGAAGGATTTATGGTCCTAGGAAAACACAGGAAGGTTATAGACTAAGATCCAATGCAGAAATTTATAGTAAAATCGATAACCTTGAAGTGCTGATCAGAAAACGGCGACTTCAGTTCTACGGACATATGGTCCGCATGGATTGCTCAAGGTTAAACAAACAAATTGTTGATAAAATCTGGAACTATAAAGGGCAAGGAGGTTATGTAAAACAAATGAAAGAAGAACCGCAAAATTTCAAAATTACTTAAGAAGATTGTCTAAATCGAATAGAGTACAGAAAAAACAAGTAGTTCCGTGAAGAACTATACAGCCTATTTTCATATATCCTACTCATGTTAACTGCCACTATCAACATACACAATTTCAGTTTGATTGCTGTAATAGATTCGTAGATATTGAGAACCGACTAAATATTTCGGATGGTCGCCATGTTGGATGTTATATATGTAGGTCCTAGAGTTATGTACTGTTACATGCAGATTATTGTGAACGTGTAGTATTCAAACTTCAATCGCATAATTAGGACACAAGAAAAAACAAGGAGATTTTAAAATTTTTCACAGCTGCCATCTTGAGGTTATGGAAACAATTGAAATAAATTAGATGCCAGTGGATTAACATTCGTATAAGGATTTACTGTACCAAGTTTCACTGCACGCGGATGGTTCAATTGCGAGAAACGTCCATGTGAATATTTATAATTCGCGTCACCGCCATGTTGGATTTGTGATCACCAGGTTATTTAAAGTCCTATAGGTGAACTTAAGTTCATAGCCCCTATGAACATTAAAAATGCAGTTTGATTGCTAAAATAGATTCGTAGATATTCAGTATCGTCTAAATATTTCGGATGGTCGCCATGTTGGATTGTTAAATGTATAGGCCATAGAGTCATGTACCACTAAAGGAAAATTATTGCGTAGGTTCATTATTCAAATTTTCACTTCGATCGCATGACTACATCACATTAAATAAAATCTTAATTTTAAAATTCGCACTGCCGCCATCTTGAGGTTATGTAAACAATTGAACTAAATTAGATACCAGTGGATTACAATGTGTATAAATATTTCCTGTGCCAGGTTTCAGTGCGCTTGGAACATTAAATCGCGAGAAAGGTCTATTTAAAATTTTCAAATACGCTTGGCAGCCATGTTCGTTTTGTAGTTAACCGGTTTTTGAAAGTCTTATAGATGGACTTCCAGTAGTGCCCTTATCTCCGTACAAAATTTCAGGGTTTTGCCGCTAATAGTTTCAGAGATATAGAATGCCGGTGAAATATTTCGCACATCCGCCATCTTATGATTTTGTAAACAATTGAACGAAGTTAGATGTCGGTGCATTACAATGTATATAAACATATACTGTACCAAGTTTCATTGCGTTTGGTTGGTCAAATCGCGAGAAATGTCTATTTAAAAGTCGCAAATTCGCTTGGCCGCCATGTTGGTTTTGTAGTTACCAGATTTTCAAAAGTCGCATAAGTGAACTTATAGTAGTTCCCTCTATCACCATAGAAAATGTCAGGGTAATATCGGTAATAGTTCGGAGATATTGAATGCTGGTGAAATATTTCGCACAGCCGCCATGTTGGATTGGTGAGTCGTAACAAAATTTGAAGGGCACGGTCGAGGTCGCCGGGAATAGTGCTATGAACTTTCCGAGTTTCATTGAAATCGCTGCAGCCGTTTAGATTTTATTAGGGGGACACACACACACGAATCACACACACACACACACACACGGACAAAAGGTGATCTCATAAGCCTTTTTTTTTTTTCAAAATTGAAAATAGGCTAAAAATGTTTGGCCTCAAAATTCTTGTCAGGGAGAAGAATCTCAACAGAGGACAATGGACTGCTGAAAGAAGAGCTGCGCAGTCGACCAGGATGAAAGACTTCTGGAAGAGAAAGAAGGAAACTAGACCTATAAGGAAGTGATATTTGCGTGGTCCTCGTTAGCCTGTCCGCGGTGTATATATAAGGGAGTACTCTCAGTTGTAGTCGACAGAACATCACGATCTTGCAATTCTCGGCAATTTGCAAAGTCCGGTCATTGTTTGTGTCCGAATCATTAACTTTCAGCTTGTTCGATGCCTGGGTGGATGTTAAATAGTTCGTTATTTTCTTCATCCTTCAAAACTAACCACAAGCACAAAATAACAACCCACCCCGCCTGCAAACAATAGCCTGCGTGCTTATAAGAACAGAGTGCCGAGTTGCCGACCAAAAAAAAAAAAAACTTATTCGAAGTATCGATTTAAATCGAGGATAACTCGAAATCTTCTCCAGCTGTTGTGAACAGTGCGTTGACGGCAGCTGATCGATGAACTTTCAAGTCGGTAGTTAAATTTGCCGGACTAGATACAAATGTAACTTACCAATATTTTTTCTTACACGGTTTTCAAATGTTTAAGTGGTACGCATAGCCCCACGTTCCCCCTGATAAAAACACTGCATCATTCACCTAATAACAATGACTGCGCTATTAGGCCTACTACGAGAAGCCAAAGTTTTCCACTCCTCTAGCCTCAAATTATGATACTCCATGCAAACTGGAGACAATGATGATGAACTCTGATTAGCAAAACATGCATTTGTATTGCGGAGCAGGAGAACCATGACTGATACTGAGACTACTGGAGCTGAGTCATATCCTACTCGCGCAATTGTACCTGTCAACCCAGCAGGCTGACAACGTGACACAAGTAAGCAAAGAATAGTTCCCATCTTGGCCTCCGGCACTCGTTTCGTGAGAGGTTAATACAGCAGTAACTGAATGTGTCGGCAACTTGTTCGGGACTCGGCGAGCGTTTCGGGACAGTTGAATACAGTAGCGTCATCGGCATGCGGAACAGGTTGTTCACTTCACTCACCAACCGTATCAGTCGGGAGATCGCCCGTTCCGCTTCTTTCTGCTGGACTAAATGCTTGTCACCACTTCCGAGACGAGGAGAAGAGTTCATTCTCTGACAACAACCCTTGTAAGATTACCGTTCTTTTTCAGGACTGTATGAGAGCTACTTTGAAAGACGGGACAAAATAATGAACAAGAAGTTTCGTGAAGAACTATACAGCCTACTTTTCATGCCAATGATTATTCTACAGAATATGAACCTATCTAGAATAATGACGAAATTAAGTTGCTAATATCGAAATTTCCAATTAGTTCGAAATACTGTATACCTGGCATAATGTATCCTAATAGAGCACTACAGTTGGCAGCCCTGATGACTGAATATATTCTTAGTTCCGTCTCTTAAGGTACTAAATACAAAATTTGGTTGAAGTCCAATGAATAGCATGGACGTTACATGCAGTTAAACATTGGATCTAACAGCGCGCGTAAAATCATGTTGGCAACAATGTCATGCATGTATTGGTCAGAAATAATCTGAAATAATATGATCTATTGTTGTGCCAATATTGAATGAAATCCATTGGTTAGTATAGAAGTTACATGCATTTTAAAATTGGACCTATCAGCAGGCTTAGAATCATGTTGGCAGCACTGACGTATATTAGTTACTCCAAATTCGTCTAGAATGCCAGGTACTATACGTGTGCAAAGTTTAGAGCTATTGGCTTGCATACTTTCTGATATATTGATATTAGGGTAACAAAAATAGGGACAGCACATATTAACAGTTGGCAGCCCTGGTTGCTCCTTAGAATACGCATAGTCATATCTGTTATGGTACACATAGCACATACGAAATTTGGTTGAAATCCAAATGATAGTATGGAAGTTACATGTATTTAAAGTTGGACCTGTCAGCAGGCTTAGAATCATGTTGGTAGCACTGACGTATATAAGTTACTCCAAATTAATATAGAATGTCAGGTACTATACGTGTGCGTAGTTTAAAGCTGTCGGCATGCATACTTTCTGATATATTGGTATTTGGATAAAATAAATTAGGAGCATTTATTAACAGTTGGCAGCCCTGGTAGGTCTTAAGAATACGCTCAGTCATATCTGGTTATGTACACATACAACATACGAAGTTTGGTTGAATTCCACTTGATAGTGTAGAAGTTATATGCATTTAAAAATTGGACCTATCAGGAGGCTTATAATCAGTTTGGCAACACTGCCATGTTTGGCCTCCTGGAAATTAAACTGAAATATTATGATCTGTACGTGTGCCAATTTTGAAATAGCTCCCATTTATACTTTCCAAGATATCCAACATGGAGCTCAAATTTCAATTGCGATTTTTTAGCAGTTGGTAGCACTGACATCATTTTCAAATATGGCCGTGAGATATTCAGGTATAGATCTTTACTCCTACCAAATTTTGTTTCGATTGCTGCAGCCGTTTAGGAGTTGATAGGGGACACACACACACAGCCAGACAGACAGACAGACATACAGACAGACAGACAGACAGACATTTGCCCGATCTCATAAGTCTACTTTTTCCTCATTTTTGCAAAATGTGAAAAGTAGGCTAAAAATAAAATCATGGAAACATTCAAAGATTTAATACCATATTACCATATTCACTCACTAATGTTTTGCAACACCGCACTAGTGATTTCCCAGTGATATATAACGCCTCTATGCGCTGCCTTCTTTCCTTCCTCCGAATCTTCGATCTTAAGCTGATATTTCCGTAATTTATCTATGATACGTTTAGTATATGTTTAGCCTATTTCCATTTATGAAACAAGATGTTCAGTAAAGAACATACAGCCTACTTTCTCCTAAATGTATGAGTATAGTTATAACTCTTTGTTTTTATCAAAGAATATAATAGAATCATTTCTTGGTTGAAGACCTTAGAAACTATTTACCTCGACCAAACATCACAACCTCGAAAAAAACTGCTACCATCATTGAAGAAAGAAAGAAAGAAAGAAAGAAAGAAAGAAAGAAAGAAGTGTCTCAAGAATGTTATGGATCTGGAGACATAATCGACCGGACTGGCTGCGTGGCTCAGCGGTAACGTTCTCGCTTGCTGGGCCCTAGGTTGCAGATTCGTATCCTGGCACAGTCAGCTGGCATTTGAGGGTGCACAAATGCGAGGAAGCCGTGGCACGTTAAATATCCCCTTCGGGGCAAAATTCCGGCACCCCGGCGTCTCTAAAAGCCACAATAGTTAAAAGGGGTGTATGACATAATCGACTGGACGTGGACAACATCCAAGTTTGAGTTGAGGCATGTGTTTAGACGTCTGTCGGTGCATGGCTTTCACCACCCTAATTGAATTAACAAATCTTTCCATGGCCCTACAGTGACGTGTGTAAACCAACTATGTAAATATTTTTGATTGCTATTTGGCTGCAATAAAGGTATTAATTAATATCCTGAACTAGCACCAACTACTATGTGAAATCATATTGTTCTTTAGTTCAAATAACATTTTCAAATAACGCACAATAGGCTGTTACAAACCCTTTAAAATAAAAAGTAAAAATGTATCGTAGTATCATCTTGTCATTCTTCATATTCGATGCGTATAGAATGCCAATGGTATGCTAATCATTGGAGTCCCACGTAGGCCAGTCGTGACATCTAGTGGAGAAGTATCGTACAAGATAATCCTAACACGGTGAGTGCATTCTAGCGGCCCTAAAAATAAACACTTTTCAATAAAATCTGTAAGTTAATCTGTAGGCCGGCGTGCAGTTCGCAGCCAGTTAGCCATGATAATTCACTTTGTTGCTGCTAGATGTCTCGTGCAAATCTGCCGCCGAATTTTGTTTTAATTAAATATATATTTTCCATTGTAATACGCACAATATAACGCTTAATTTTAAAACGTCTGAGTCATTACAAAACAATAAAATTTCAAGCTAAAAAAAACTAACCCTGATGGGGTTTGAACCTTAGCCATAAGAGTGATAGGCCAACGCTTTACCACGATATCAAATGAGTTACATAGAACGTGTTAGAAAATAATGATTTAGACTAATTGATTTCATCAGTTGAGTATATTATATATATAAAGCATTTCATACAAAGTTTATTTATTTTGTATCAGTACGCTATATTACATGCGATACTCAAATTAGTGAAATATAAGTCAGGCACAAGATATCCGCTGCCATCTTGCCTTGTAACTGAGACGGCTCAGGTTTTTAAAATCACTTCTGCACTATAGTGTTACAAAATAAACTTTTAATTTCGAACGTGCCTCTTCCTTTAGAACAGTTAAAACGATTCTCGGTTCGATAATCGGAACTGCTGGGTCCCATGATATGGATTATAATGTTTGCATAATTCACACGACCACCACCCTGAAATGGTACGGCGGATGACCTTGCAGTTTGGTCACAAGACGCGCACTATATGATGGTATGTTGTTACCAAATTTGGTAGAGATCGGATGATTTGTTTAGTCGTTATTTGATTTTAAGTTTTGAACGTTTAATTGGCCGCCGTTCAGTTTTGGTCAAGATGGCGGCGATATAAATATGACACTGAGGTGCCCCTTGCTAGTACTACCTCTGTAACAAATATCGTTCAATTCGGTTTCACCGTGTTTGAATTGATAGGGGAAGGCAGACATTCAGAGTGCACACTCTCACACACACAAACACAGACACACAATTTTTGGCCCTGTGTAGATCTCATAAGTCTACTTTCATTTTTTGCAAAAATCGAAAGTAGGCTAAAAATAGGCTTATGAGATCACCTTTTGTCCATGTGTGTGTCTGCGTATGTGTGTATGTGTGTGGCCCCTAATATAATCTAAACGGTTAGAGCGATTTCAACGGAACTCGGTAAGGTCATAGTAATACTTTGAACGACCATGACCGTGCCCTTCAAATTTTATTACGTCACCAATCCAAATGGCGGCTGAGCGAAATATTTCACCAGCATTCTGTATCTCCGAAACTATTACCGATATCACTCTGAAATTTTGTACGGTGATAACGGGCTCTACTAGAAGTTCACCTACGTGACTTTCAAAAACCTCTTGGAATATGGCAGCCAAGCGACGTTGAAACATTTAAATAGAATTTTCTCGAGATTTAACCATCCGAACGCAGTGAAACTTGGTACAGCAAATGTTTATGCACATTGTAATGCACTGACATCTAATTTAGTTCAGTTGTTTACGTAACCTCAAGATGGCGGCTGTGCGAACTATTAAAAATAAGTTTTTATTTCTTGTGTCCTAATCACGCGATCGAAGTCAACATTTGAATAATACAGCTACACAATAATCTTCATGTAATAGTACATAACTCCAAGGCCTACATATCTAAAAATCTAACATGGTGAACGTCCGAAATATTTAGACGGTTCTCAATATCTACGAATCTATTACAGGAATCAAACTGAAAATTTTTATGTTGATAGAGGCAATTAACATAAGTAGGATAAATGAAAATAGGCTATATAGTTCTTCACTTGTTTTTCTTGTGAGGAGGACGGAGAATACCGGAACTTATTTCTCTCTAAAAACGCACGCACCCAGACACACATATTAGAAATTAGTGCTGGCAATAACCGATGTTCGGTTAATTCAATAATAATCGATTAATTGAATAATTAGAAATTAATCGAAACAATAATCGATTAAACGTTTGACCGTTCAATCGATTAGTCAACTATCCGAATAATAGATTAATCTGCTAACTGAAGAATCTATTAATCGGCTAACCGAAGAATCGATTTATTGATTACTAGACACGAGACAAGAAAGGAGGTTTAAATGAGAGGTCATTGCTTAAGTTGAGTTACGCTTATTTCGGAATAATGTATAGAAATCTTTGAAAGTAACTGTTTGCCTACATATACGAGGTGGGAATGTGTTAAAGAACTAAATTCCATGACAAGACGGTGTGTGATTGTATTTTGTTCTAATTGTGTTTTCTATGTAATGACACTTCGTTACATCTGCTAAATTATGTTCCATTAACGTATGAAGTATAATGAGTGTTTTATTAACTTTTGGTGATCGTACAAAGTGTCATTTCTTGTTAATGTTATCAATAACCAAACATCAATGAAATTGGTAAGGGTTTCGAAAAAAAACGAAGAGTTTTCAGCAAAGATTTTGAATTCTTGTTCATTGTTTATAATTTATGACAGGAATATTTTTATTGTACTTTGTTTTAGTCTAGTTTTACAAACAAGGTACATTACTTGAAAATACAATATATGATACAATATATTTTAATTAATTAAATGTCTGTTGTGCGTCTATGAGAACGTAGTGAAAGGAGCGGAGCATAGTACATCGATTAATCGACAAAACAATTAATCAATTTTTCTATCAACCGATTAATCGATTAAACAACAATCGATTAATCGTTATTTGTCGCAATTTATAGATCTTTCTTCTCGATTAATCGATTATTCGATAAATAAGATTAACCGATTAAATGCAACAGCCCTAATAGAAACACTCCATTCTTAATTCACCCATTATTATCATATTTTCCTTTCACAATTCACGTTGTAACTTCTGCCAAACACAAGTAGCGCGCGCAATGCTGCTTGGCATAGGTGCAGACTGCACTCTGTCATCACTGTGTCCCTCTCCTCATCCCGCAAGGCTCCTGCTGCTATAAACAGCAAACGCTGGCGCAGCCAAGTTCAGCGGCACTCGTATCTTGAAGGGCGAATACACAGGGAGAGCTCAGCGGGGAGCAATCATTAAAAACGTCAAGTTGAGATCTGTATCAAAAAACCACGTTAAAGTAAATGTATAAAATAATGACCAACTATCTCAAATAGATGTTGTCGTTGTTTCATTTGAAATATCGTGTTTCATCGTGGTCATCATAGTCCCGTATTCTTGGGTGCGTGTATATTTTTTCTGATAACCTGTGTTATTGTGGAGATTGTAGTAATGTGCGTGTGTGTTTGTAATTCACATGAGGATTGGGAAGGAGACGACCGTGGCATTAAGTTACGCACCATCCTGACATTTGTCTGGAGTAGAAGTGGGAAACCACTACCAAGATGGCTGAGGTGGGAATTAAACACACCTCTTCTCAGTTTTGCCTCTCGAGGTTGAGTGTAGCCCGTTACAGCCCTCAGACGAGAATTAAATTTCTTGGCAGAGTCGGGAATCGAACACAAAATCACCGTGGTACAGCCAAGAATGCTAGCCACTACCCAACGAGTCAAACACTGATCATATCCCATACAGATTTGATTTGAAAATGTTCGATACCACTTGGGATCGAACCAGTAGCGTCACCAAAATATTTCACTTAGGGATACACTTGGGAGGACAGTGAGATAATAATTATGGAGGGGATAGTAATATAATTATAACTCGTTTTTACCATGGTGGACTATTTTTATTTTCCAAGCCTTAACACAATCAATTGTTACAAGACGTGATGTCCAGCCAACAAAACACTCACTTTTGAAGGCGCAAAAGCTGTAAGTTTACTGCAAATGCCGCTGTCCTCTTCATGACGTGGTGACTAGCAATCTTGATAGAGGTTCGATTAATAATTTGGTTGGTTGGTTCCTCAGTTTAGGGGCTATGACAACGCGATCATGTAGCCCCGTGTACTTTGGGTGTGTGTAGAATCTGTCTGATAACCGGTGTTAATTGTGATGGTTGTATTAGTGTGTGTTATCTGTATTTCAGGTAAGTACTGAAGACTATTAATTTCAAGTAGTGCCTCCTTTTGCTACCAAATGCTACCGTCAACGACACCTAGCAGTTAACCTGGCTACTAGATGCCATCGCAACCAGCACCTTGTGATGCGCGTTTGAACTTAGAGCGTTAATCAAATCTAACCTACAAATTTTAGCTTCACACAATTGTAGTTAGTGGAGGGTTCTTCTGCATGCCATAAATCTATGACATGGGCCCGCCGGCTTTACTTCCCCTCTGAAGGAAGGCATACTGAGGTATTTTTAACGCTCTTAACAAATCCGATGATTACGGCCGGGTTTGACCCCGCGATCTTGAGCATAGAAGCTCAGCATGCTACCGACTATGCCACCGAAGCTGCCAATTATTAACAGTTTTGAGAAGAAATGTAATTCTGGTCTGAGCGCTGGAACGGTGCTCAATAAGCCTCGTGAGGCAGAACTGATAAGAGGTGGGTTCGATTCCTACCTCAGCCATCCTAGAGGGGCTTTCCGTGGTTCGCAATATCTACTCCAGGCGAATGCTGGGATGGTTCCTAATTTAAAGCCACGGCTGGCTCCTTCTTAATCTTCACCTGAGTTACGAATACATACTACTGTAGACAGGTTGGTTGGTTCCTCAGTTTAGGGGCTGCGATAACGCGGTCATTTAGCCCCGTGTACTTTGGGTGGGTGTAGAATCTGTCTGATAACCCGTGTTAATTGTGATTACTGTATTAGTGTGTGTTATCTGTTTTTTGATTCAAGCATAGCGTATAGAAGAGAAAGTGACGCGACTGGTGGAGTTTGTATGGTCCAGCCGCTAGGCGACTCTAGCGTCGGCTAGCGCTGAGTGCGGACGGTAGCAGTACAAGTAGTTGAATGTTACTTTTCAGTACTTGAATGTTATCAGCTTACACTACGTTGTATTAGACATGATGATCAAAATATAAAATTGTCCGCACTGAGTATATAAAACGCTGACGTCCGTTGTGTTAGTTATGAAACATGAGATTACGCCATAGGTTCATATATTAAAACATTCTGACTGGGGTCAAAATGTAACTGAATGTGTAAAAATCGTAAAGCTACAGACCATTCACTACTGCACGAATACAGTAAATATAATATAATACAGTATAATATAAAGTCACCCATGTAACTTATAGGTGTCAGTTGCCCGAAACTTTGGACAGCTTACGCGACGATTTTCCAGACTTAGAAGATGACTGCTCTTTCCTAATTTCTTTCGTACGAAAGAAAAAGCGGCACTTCATTAAATGAAAAACAAGTTTTCCAATAAGGTCCAGTTTATGTTCCATACAACATCCTAAATCACGAGGCCCTAAAACAATCTCATCAATGCTGTCCAAACACTCTTAAAATATATTACCCCACAAATTTGAAAGGGAAGATAGTTTCTTTTCAACGACTACCTTGACCTGTAAAAGAATGTTGAAGACACTGTCGGATGGGTGAGTTAGATAAGTAAGGGCATTTATTGTGCCAAAGTCCTTTATGTGAGTGAAAGTTGCAGCTGCTGTGTCCGACGGCCTTTCTCTTTGAAGGGTTGTTGCACACTTCACACAGCCGATTCCTTTCCTTAGTTGCTTGACAATGTACCCTGCTAGATAGTAAACCAAGCATTGTTTCGGAATGTTGTCTTCATATAAGGAAGGGGAGGATCATTCTCCCAGTCCGTTATCACCACTTTGTTTCTAATTTTGTCCTCCGCACACAACTTAACATATTTATTTTGTTCCTCGGTTTGCTTCGCATATAATCGCAATTGATTAACAAATGACGTGAGAGGTGGTTCTAACTTAGGTTCACAGTTCCCGGTCGGTGATATAGCCATCTTAATTGGAAAGTTTGGTACAAGATTTCGATATGTATGTTTTTCTCACAGTCCTCTTCGGAGGAGATTTGCGTGCTTTCTGTCGCGTAGTGAAATATCTCGACAAGTTTGGAAAAATGTGTGGGACTGCACCAGGCTTCAAACTCCATCTCATTCTTGCCATTTCGACTGTCTTTCCTTCTATAATGAAAGTGTCCGTTTTAATAAGGAAATTATCGGAGAAATGTTTGCCACATAGCCTACATATGACTTATTTGATAATTTAATGTAGTCTATTTCCTCGGAATGGCCTTAGCCCATTTAAATAAATCATCTTCGGCTTTTGGAGGTCTAAAAAAGTGCCTATCTGTTGCAGATGACTTGTCGTATCCAGATCGGCACCCGGGAACAAAACAACACGGCATATTCACTTACACAGTTTTGTTTGACGAATCTTACCAAGTTATAATTAACTCGACAGCACAAATGTAAAGAAGTAAGTGTAAAGGCTTACAAATACTCAACACACCAGTGTCATAACGTATGTATTATTTCAATATCGCTTCTTGATCACATACACTTTTCAACACCAAGAAATAAGGACTAAGCACGGCAGCATTTCTGTGTTTTCAAACTTGCGAGCACTTAGAACGTGACTCCAACCAGCAACAAGCAACCGCTGCGCAGTCTGTCGGCGGGTGCAGCAACTACCCATACTAAAGATACGGAAAAATTGGGAGTCGCCACACTTTCTCTTCTATACGCTATGATTCCAGTAAGAACTGCAGACTTTTGAATTTTTCAAGTAGTTCCTACTTTTGTCGTCAAACGCCACCGTCAACGACTACTAGTTCAGAACCAGACGCCACCGCAGTCGGCTCTTGGCAACGAACGTAGGAACCTAAGAGCGTTGTTTACATTCTTAACCTATACAATTTAGCTTCATACAGGTGTAATTAGTAGAAGGTTCTTTAAAATGCCATAAATCTATGACATGGGACCGCCGGCTTTACTTCCCCTCCGAAGGAAGGCATACTGAGGGACTTTTAACGCTCTTAAAAAATCCGACGACTTCGGCCGGATTTGAACCCGCGATCTTGGGCATAGAAGCTCAGCATGCTGCCAACTACGCCACCGAAGCCGCCCTACTGTAGACACCGCAACAACATGGATTGTCAGACAAATAATTATTATACACACACCCGAATATATGGGTCTGGAATGACTCCGATGTTGCAAAGCCTCTAAAGCAGTGGTTCTGAACCCGTAGAACTCTGCGGACCACTCAGCCTAAAATTGAAACATGTACGGACCACCCCCTCCACCCAATACACCTTATCAGTTGTAACCCTTCCTAAATAACCCTTATTTTAAAGATATTTCAATTCAAACACTGATAGTCATCGCCGGGAATACATTCGGACGATTCTCGTTCATGGCACATGTTTTCAGAAATCCCCATTTATTGGCTACTTTTTTATACGTGCTGGTGGTCCCTTTTCCCCGCGGACCACTCCCGAGGCACTCGCGGACCACCGGTTAAGAACCACTGCTCTAAAGTATCAACAGCAACAACAACATCTGTGTTTTATAGAGGAGACTGTTATGTTGAACTGCTGTAGAAGTTATCTAAACGTATTGAGTAGCTTACTAGAAGAAACGAGGGCATCTACGAATTAGGTGTGTTCTTGAGATTGATATGATCAAGGCCTCCATACCAATAATTTGCACGTAACTGCTTAATAATAATGACTGCTATAATTAATATGATTTTAGTATCCTGTTATGTAACATGAACACATTGATTACTTAAGTTGACTGGCACTTGACTCTTTATGTTATTAGCCAGTTCATTGGTTTGTTTCTGAAGCGTTAATGAACCGAATCGGCACAAGGCGACTTAAATAAATTATTCGGGAGGTGAGTTTGATCAAAATCTTGGTGGGTTCCTCAGTTTGGGAGCTGAAACAACGCGGTCATGTAGCCCCGTGTACTTTGGATGTGTGTAGAATTTGTCTGATAACCGGTGTTAATTGTGATGGCTGTATTAGTGTGTGTTATCTGTAATTCAGGTAAGGTCTGAAGACTATCAATTTCAAGTAGTTCCTACTTATGCTATCAAATGCTACCATCAACGACACTTAGCTGCGAACTTGGCTACTAGATGCCACCGCGACCGACTCCTGGCGACGAACTTTGGAACTTAATAGAGCGTTAATCAAATCTAACCTACAAATTTAGCTTCATACAATTGTAGTTAGTGGAAGGTTCTTTTACATGCCATAAAAATATATATGACACGGACCCGCCGGCTTCACTTCCCCTCCGAAGGAAGGCATACTGAGGGCTTTTTAATGCTCTTAAAATATCCGACGACTTCGACCGGGTGTGAACCCGCGATCTTTGGCATAGAAGCTCAGCATGCTACCAACTACGCCACCGAAGCCGCGACCAAAACCTTCCTGGCAATAATAATAATAATAATAACACTCTAATAATGCATCCGAAACCATAATTTTAGGAGGCCATTAAAAAATTGCAGACATTGAAAAGCAAGAACGCAAAATTCTTGGAAACATATTGAGGCGCTACTCAAGAAAATGGAATTTGGATCAAGAGACGAACTGTAGATCTCGATAGTCTAACAGACAGTTTCACAAACGCTGTTCGCAGGAGACGGTTAACATTTTTGGGCACATATTTAGGATGGACAACAAAATATTATTCAATATAATTATTACAAAACAATTGAGGATAAATTGGGTAGAAGAAACCTGGATGTGATGAACATCGGAGATGACATAATGAAACACCGAGAAATATTCAGAACCTCTGCTAATAAGTACATATTTAGGATGAAATCTAGCAGCAGGACTGGTACAAGATGGACAGAAGAACATAAGAACTAACACAGTGAGTTCATGATGAGATTTTGGGAGAAGAAGAAGAAGAAGGTTGATGATAATGATGATGATAATTGTTGTTTTAAGGGGCCTAACATCTAGGTTATCGGTCCGTAATGGAAGAAGAAGAAGAAGAAGAAGATGAAGGCAAAATTGATCAAGCCAATAAACGCACTCTATGAATGGGCATAACGAAGAAAGAAAGAAAGAAAATAATAATAATAATAGTAATAATAATAATCGGGAATACATCCTAGTCTACATATCATCGTGCAGAAGGCCTTGGAGACCTGTTCCTTAGTTCGCTTGTTCCTTAATGTGCCACCATAAGAGGAGTTGCCATATAGTTGCAAATAAGCCGACGATATGTGGTGAAATGAATATGTCACAATCTTATTATATAATACGCTAAGGTGTATGTTTCATAAAACTCAAGCTCTTAAACCAGAGGGAGTTAGAAGTCTGGTTTGTACCAAAATCTTCCAAATCGTCTCAATAGTACAGGAAAAATCTTGCATTTCTTCAAAAGTCTACGGAAATATATGTATGTGTTTATAAAGTGATTTTAAACAAATAAACAAGACGACAACCCCTGCGAGATCGGTATCGCGTACAGTTCCCCATATCACTAGAGCCAGGCGGGTAGTCTGTACACATGGGGACGCACACAACTCATTATGCGAGAGTTCTCGCACGGGACCGCTAGTAATAATAGTCTAATAATAACAGATGTGTGTTGGATTGGTCTGGTAACCTGTGCTTATGGTGGCTGTGTGTGTAACTGTTATTATTTAGGTAAGGGTTGTGAAAAGGTGCCCCCAGGATTTGAAATAAGACACAATTCCGGCATTTTCCTGAAGGGAGTGAAGAAAATCTACCCCTAATTTTTATAACGTGGTCAACGCTATTAACACTGGCAATGTAGCCATTGCCTTGTGAGATTGATGCACGGCCTAGCGGGCCGAGACGAGGCAGTGGGACGGCAAACCGCCATAATGAGGAACTGCGTGGAAACAAACTCAAGAACGAATTGCTCGATCGCATTCGAAAATAACTAGTGCAAGGTTAAAGAGTGTGGTTCTCAGCTACTTATCCCGTCTATATTAACAAAATCCTGTGTGACAATAGCAATAGTATTGCCAATAAGGCAGCACTGAAGGATGGCTTCAAAGCTGCCTATACGATAATAATTTCTTAAGTTTGTATCGTATTTCCACCCCTGACATAATTTTACATTAATTTTACTTTAATTTCCTGAATTAAAACATTCAACCCTAACCCGCTTTATAGCGATATACAAATGACAACCCCAAAACCATATTTACGGGGAAAATATGGCGAGTGAGATATTCATAAAATTATTATTTTCTTTAATCAGACCTTATAGTAGATGGAAGTACGTTTCGCGTCTATCGCAAATTTTATATACCACTAGCAGAAGTACCCATTCTTCAATCGGTCTTCGGTATTAATAACCAGATGTTATCAATTGAGCTACTGTTGCAATGTTTAGGGGCTTGGAACCTGCTTGTTGGCAAAGAAAAATTGTTAGTTAAAATGTGCTCTCAAACTAAATTTACCTAATGTGTTCTTCCTGGCGTGAAAATAAAATTGAAAACCTCGTAGACGAATTGCAATACACGTCACATACGAACTGACCCTAACTGTTGTGTCAAGTGCCTAACTACAGGAAGACCCCTTTTATAAATTATAAAGGCTTGTGGTGCATGAAAATTCAGTTTTTTTTAGCCTCCAATGGCCCAAATTCCTAAAATCAGCAAAAAACAGTCTACTATTTCAAATCAGGAATTTTTGAAAATAATGTTGCTGTTTGGAGAAATAATAGACCTTCTGTACGACATATCGCACGTGTAAGTCATGTGAAAAAATCTAGGGTACTCCTTGAACCCCTTAAGCGCATTGATGAATTTTACAGTATTAGTTGGTTCCGTGATAACCTTATAGCCATTTGCAACCTTTCACAGAAATGTAATAAATGGAGTGGCATTACTTATTCCAGAAATAGATTCCTTCTTTAGTTTATTAATTGAAATTAGTTTTCTGGGAATATCTAAGAAACTGTTGGGTTTAGAGCCTTAAAATATAGTTTTCGGGGACCCTTTACGGCTCTTGAGGGGCCCCGAGTTTTGTTTCTGACACCAAGGATTTGAAAATGAGCTTTGTTTCGTCGTTGTACGCCATAATAATGCTAATAATTAAAAGAATAATAATAATATAACAATATAGGGATAGGGATATAATAGACCTTCCGTACCATACCCGCACGTGTAAATCGCGTTAAAAAAATTCTTGAGTATACCTTGACCCCTTAATCGCATTATATATATTGATGAATATTTCAGCTTAATTTGGATCCGTTATAACCTTATTGCCGTTTGCAAACCTTCACAGTAATGTAATAAATGGAATTGCATTGCGTCTTACAGAAATAGATGGACCTCTGAGATTCTGTTGCATGGTTACCGGCATGCATTCCTTCATTAATTTATTAAGTGAAATTAGTTTTTTGGGAATATCTCAAAAACTGTTGGATTCAGGGCCTTAAAATGTGGTTTTCGGGGTCCTTTTACGGCCCCCGAGTTTCGTTTCTCACATTGAGGGGCTGAAAATGAGTTTCGTCTCACCCTTCTACGCCAATTTCAGCAAGTATTTCAAGGGGGTAGGCCCCCTTTTATGAGAGGTACGGAGAAGAGTTACATCAATGATTAGTGTCGTGCCTCTGATGGATATCTGTATCAAATTTTACGTTAATCCACCCAGCCGTTCTCGAGTTATAAGGACACAAAAAATTGTCCACAGACGGACAAAATAAATATTTTTGCGTGCATCCGTCACAAAACAGTCTGAAACGGGCAAATATGTCAAATTTCCATGGAAATGAAGAAAAAAAGACAAACATTCATTTTTATATAATAGAGAAGGGATATAATAGACCTTCCGTACCACACCCGCACGTGTAAATCGCGTGAAAAAATTCTAGAGTACCCCTTGACCCCCTAAGCGCATTGTATGTATTGATGAATATTTCAGCTTAATTTGGATCCGTTATAACCTTATAGCCGTTTGCAAACCTTCACAGTAATGTAATAAATGGAATTGCATTGCGTCTTACAGAAATAGATGGACCCCTGAGATTCAGTTGCCATGGTTACCGGCATGCATTCTTTCATTAATGTATTAAGTGAAATTAGTTTTCTGGGAATATCTCAAAAACTGTTGGATTTAGGGCCTTAAAATGTGGTTTTCGGGGTCCTTTTATGGCCCCCGAGTTTCGTTTCTCACATTGAGGGGCTGAAAATGAGCTTTGTTTCACCCTTCTATGCCTATTTCAGCATGTATTTCAAGGGGGTAGGGCCCCTTTTATGAGAGGTACGGAGAAGAGTTACATCAATGATTAGTGTCGTGCCTCTGAAGGATATCTGTATCAAATTTTACGTTGATCCACTCAGCCGTTCTCGAGTTATAAGGACACAAAAAATTGTCCACAGACAAACAAACAGACAGACAGACAGACAGACAGACAAAAAATATTTTTGCGCGCATCCATCATATAACAGTCTGAAACGCGCAAATATCACAAATTTCCGTGGAAATTCAGAAAAAAAACAGACAAACTTTCATTGTTATATATATAGAGAGAGATAATAGTACATTATGCAACGAGCCTATAATGGCAATAATTAAGACACGAGTATGTTTATAAAACGAGCGTAAGCGAGTTTTATAATTTTCATACGAGTGTCTTAATTACCATTATAGGCGAGTTGCATACGGCTGTTTATGTTCGACGATAATTATAACTTTATTATATGTTTTAACATAAATATTCGAAAATATCTGTGGGATTCAGTTAATTCAGTTAGTGAACAGGGCGCGCTGGCTTTGCTGACTGAACAGAGCGCATGCGTAGGTCAAGGCACTCCGAATGCAGAAACCATTCACTTTGATTGCCAACACAAAAATATGTTGGATTTAGAGCGCATGCGCGAAGGTATCCTTACCTAATTGGTCACAAAACTGTTTCTTGATCTCTGATTGGTGGGAGAAACTGTTTCATAATGAAAATAATGTTATAATGAGCCTCATTATGATACAGTTTTCTGACACACAATGTTTACATTTCGACATCGTCCAACATAGCTTAATAGTACATTATGCAACGAGCCTATAATGGCAATAATTACCATTATAGGCGAGTTGCATACGACTGTTTATGTTCGACGAGAATAATAACTATTTTATGTTCGAATATATATATTCATAAATATCTGTCGAGATTTCACCAGCTTTATGTACTGAACATAGTGCATGGGACGCAGTGAATACCTTGTATTTGACCATGGCCTCCTCAAATACCCCACTATGACACTAGCCACGCAGTGAAATTTAAAATAGGAGGCCGTGGAAGTCAGCGCAGATGCGATGCTATCCTTACCTAATTGGTCACACAACTGTTTCTTGAGCTCTGATTGGTGGGAGAAACTGTTTCATAATGAAAAATAGTGTTATAATGACCCTCATTATGATGCAGTTTTATGACATATAATATTTACATTTCGACATCGTCCAACATACACCATATTACGGTATATTATTTTTGACCAAAATGACTTTTTTGTTTTGTTTTTTTGTTTTAAAGTATTCTCTTTTGTCATGTTATTACTTCTCAAGCTGAAATATATTTATATTTAAGGATTAATTTCCAATTCCAAACAGTTGCATGTAAAAACGTGCTAGATGGCAATCCATGGTCGTTTGTTTTTGGAAAATTGCTCAAAATCTTTCCTATGTGCTAAAACTCAAAATTAAGCAGGGGACTCAGTTAATAGGCCTACATGCATCTGATTTGACTTGTATTTCTAGTTTAGATAATTATTTTTACTTTTGTGCATATGAACCTGCAATCAAGGTGTCTGATTGGGGAAACTCTTGTTACCTCATAGGTCAAACATAGCACAGAGCATTATTTGGGGTCAAAAATGACTTCATTTCAATGGATAGGCATGCTAATGTGTATGTTAAACAAATATTCACACTACGCATGAATTGGCTGGTTCAAATTATTCATTTCTCACATATTAAATAATTCATTTTTTGAATTTTTAGGTCATAAATGCATTGTTCACGGGGCTTTGTTCTTTACTGACAGTGGTAGATATGCTCGGCGAAGCGCAGTGCTAAGGCCATGGGGCCAAACAAGCTATCTGTAGACTCTGTAGACGTGGGTTCATACCCCATCGTCAGCCGTCCTTCAAATGGTTTTCCGTGGTTTCCCCATTTTCAACTCCATGCACCCCATTTTCAACTCTATGCAAATGCCGGGATAGTAGACCTTCTAATAGGCTACGGCCACTTCCTTCCAACGCATTGCCCAGTTTACCTTACCATCATTCATGTCATCACTTACTGTTGTTTGTTGTTAATTCATTTAGAGGCTTTGCGACATCGTGGTCATTTAGCCCCGTGTACTTGGGTGAGTGTTGAATCTATCAGATAACCTATGTTATTATCATGGCTGTAGACTACTAGTGTGAGAATTTGTATTTGAGGCTAGGATTTGGGTAGGAAGTGGTCTGGCCTTAAATTAGGAACCATCCTGGCATATGTCTGGAGTAGAAGTGGGAAACCGCGGAAAACCACTTCCAGGATAGCTAAGATGAGAATCGAACCCACCTCTTCTTAGTTTTGCCTCAGTGGTTGGGTGTACCCCTGTTTCAGCAATCAGACCTGGATTAAATGTCTTGACAAAGCCGGGAATCGAACCTCCTTGTTCACGTAACAATTTTAAAATTAAGTTTTCATTTTTTGTGTCCTAGGTCTAATGATGCGATCGAAGTCAACGTATGAATAATTAACCTAGGCAATAATCTTTATCTAATAGTAGGCTACATAACTCTATGGCCTACATATATACAATCCGACATGGCGACCATCCGAAATATTTAGACGGTTCTCAATTTCTACTAATCTATTATAGCAATTAAACTGAAATTTTGTATGTGGATAAAGTTTATTAGCATAAGTTCACCTATGGGATTTTGGTGAGCACAAATCCACCATGGCGACAATGCGAAACGTACATATTTAAATGGACGTTTCTCGCACATATTTAAATGGACGTTTCTCGCGATTTAACCATCCGAGCGCAGTGAAACTTGGTACGGTAAATGCTTATACAAATTTTAATCCACTGGCATCTAATTTATTTCAATTGTTTTCATAACCTGAAAATGGCGGCTGTGCGAAATTTTAAAATCTCGTTTTTAATATGTAAATGAAAATCCACAGCCTGCTTCCAGTCTCCGACCGGGTCAGGAATGGAATGAATGAATGATTGATTGATTGAATGAATGAATGAATGAATGAATGAATGAATATGTATTGCGTCCTAATCATACGATTGAATTTTGAATTATACACGTACGCAATAATCTTCATGTAATAGTCCATTACTCTAAGGCCTACATATATATAGAAACCCAACATGGGAACCATCCTAAATGTTTAGACGAATCTATTACAGCAAACAAACTGAAATGTTGTATGTTGATAGAGGTAATTAACATAAGTAGGATATATGAAAATATGCTATTTAGTTCTTCACGGAACTACTTGTTAACTAATGTTATTAAATGAACGGGTCATAAGTTGATTGAATAGTAAACTGGTAAAAGCTCACATGATGTGGATTTCTGGAAGAGCATCCGGCCGTACAAGTCACCCGCCAGATGGAAGTTCACCGCATCTCATTCCCTATCCTTTAGAAATGGGAATAATGAAGGGTACTGTATATAGGGTATTATGGGGGTAATTTATTCATCAACAAAATACTATCCCTTCGAGTCATCATCTGTCAGATCATCAAAGACCGATACCCAAACATTTTATACCCTTAAATACAACGACAATATTATTATCATCTAAAGTGAGGCTTCAAACCACTAACCACGAACAGACTGTGTGACTGTTATTCATAAATTTAATTCATATAGTTTAGATGAAATAGCTCTTGTTTTAAGGACACTTAACTTTATAACCGTTCATTTTGAAATAGTTACTCCAAGTGATTGAAGATTTGCCTTGTTTGAAGTAGTCATTGGGCTGTCAGATCCCAGTACTTTAATACCTCACCTCGTGTTCCCTATAATCGCCAGGTCAGACCACTGATCGCTCTGATTATGCCCGATACGAGATCAGCATAAAGATGAGAACGTGCCAATTACGGAAACAGGATACCCTGTGTGCAGCGGACACGTTGTGATTATCATGTCTTCGATCATATGGTAATATGAGGTCCCGCTCAATGTCTTGACAGTCTGCTTCCCTGGGGATCGCTGTTGTCAAAAGGTGCGCGTCATTCCAGGATATGCCCGTAATTTTAAAGCGCATGTGTATTTTAGCATGTAGATGAACATTTGCGAGGATTTTGTGACGATTATGATGATGATGATGATAATTGTTGTTTTAAGTGGCCAAACATTTAGGTTATCGGCCACTCTTGGTTTGAGTCATAGAGAAGAAACTACTGTTACAACTACTATTACTGCCCCTAAGTGAGCATATAGAAATGCAATGGTAATGACCAAGTAAATGGAATTTTATACGTCAATCAAATGCTTTGATATGTCAAAACGTTGGAAAACTTTGGACATGTTTCGAACTTTTTAAAGTTCTTCATCAGCAAATCATAATGTATAGCCTACCTTAAAACATAAATAATCCTTATAGCTAACAAGATATAACACTAAACGTTAAAATCACACATATGTAAGGAATTTAGGAGTATAAAAAAACAAAGTCAACCCCTGGCACTATACAGCCCATGACGGGCCAAGCCCGACGAAGCGACCGCTGCCCAGCCATTTGGCCTGCAGATATTGGGGTGACGCGTGATCAGCGCGTCGGGTTCCCTCGGCCGTTAATCTTGGTATTCGTGATCATGGCGCTGTCTCACTGTCAGACAGCTACTCAATTGTCCTCACGAGGCTGAGTGCACCCCGTTCCAACCCTCACGTCAGTTTTAAAATCCCTGACGGAGCCGGGGATCGAACCTGGGGTTTCCGGGTGAGAGGCAGGCGCGCTACCCCAACACCATGGGGCCGGCAATTTAGGAGTATGAAGGAAGAATAAATAATATCTGAAAATATTTATATTACCAAAGCTTGGACAATTTCTTTAATATTGAACAGAAAAACCATCTAGTAATGGTTACAAGGAACAACAAATAGCTATCGTTAAATGGTTAAAGATGGTGTTATCTAGTATTATCGCTTAATTGCATAATCTTCAAAAGTTGATCTAATTGTTCGTTTATACTTGTTGCTTCTTATAGGCCTATCTTTCTTTTAATGGTTAAAATCATTGTTATCTACGTGTTTTTTCTCGATATATTGCATAATCCTCAAATGTTGATCTAAGTTCTTTTAAACTTGTTGTATCCTCTTTTATTGTTAAATTTATTGTTATCTACATTTTTCGGTTTATTGCATAATCTTCAAACGTTTATCTATTGTTCTTTTATACTTGTTGTATCTTTTAGATATCGTTAAATGGTTAAATTTATTAAAACTCAGCAATGTTTCTAGGTTTGTGCCGTGACTTGTGTGGAGTTTCGCGTAGGACACCAAGCTGGCTCATCAGCGGGCTCTTGGTGTCCCCATCCGGATCCCCACAGGAGTAGCGAACTGCGTGCTACCTCCCTTTCTTTGAAACGCACCTGCGCTTCTTTACTGCGAGAACTAAAAACTCAAGCAGCCATAACCTCTCTATGAAGGCTTCCAAAATGATGGTATATTGGCTTTCACGGCCTGTGAATTTTTTTAAATTTTGAAGTTAATAATGTATTCGTTAATGCTATAACTCTTAATAGTGTGCCATCTCCATGATCCCAGCTGCAGATGGCAACGCTGTTAATTGTGCGCTGATAGGTTCCGTTCTACTACCTTATTTTGGCCCAGTGATGTACATGCAGAATCGTGAAAGAGAACGTGTATTGTAATTAGAGCGTAAGGATTGCTCGCTCTCATCTTGTTACATCTTCTTGCGGAGTGTAAGTTTCACACGCATGCGGTCAGCGTCAACTCTCGCTGCGTGCCCCTTGCCTCGCTTCGCTCAACAGCAGTACAGATCCTCTGTATTCTGCGCTACCAGTAACATTTCTATTCAATGGCTTAGGAAAAAGGTCGTTATAATGTGCGGTTCTTTCGGTTAGTAAGAGCCTGGTAATTACTTATGCGTCTTATGAAATCTTGTAATGTAATGCGGTGGTGGAAAAGAAGACGCCTAGGAGGGCAAAAACACACTGTGTGCGCGCAATCTTGAGGACTGCTCTCTCATGTACTACAATTAATGTTTGTGATATATAGAATGATCCCACAAATTAGTCATACCGAGGTCAGCCCGTCACACCACATTTTACCTATAACATCCGTATAAATTTAGTTTCAAGTCCCGGGGTGTCTACCTCATTCCTAATAACTACAGCTAATCACACTGCTACAGTCACCACGGACCCAAGTACACGGGGATGATGACTAGGATGACCCAAGCTCATGTCAATTAAAATGAATTAAGAATTTCTCCCACCATCTTTGATTGGTCCAAAGTCCACCATAAGCTCTGTGAAGTCAAACCAGTAAATGGCTATACATTTACGTAATTGAAGGGTCTAGTCACTACTGTCTTTACTACTATTCTCCTTGGCTAGTACAAAGTCCACCACGTGTATTCTTTACTCCCATCCTCTTTGGATAGTCCAAAATCCACCATATTCTCTGTGAAGTCAGAGCGTTAAGTGTCTACACATGTACGTAGATAAAGAGTCTAGTCAATGTTGGCTTTATTCCCATCCGGTTTGGCTAGTCAAATACCACCACATGCGTTCTATGAAGTCAAACCGCTAAGTGCTTACACATTAACGTAGTTGAAAAGTACTTCTTTTTATGAAGGAGAACATCAAACCTTCCTCTCCAAACAATATTTTGGAAACCAGTATTCGAAATAAACTTTCAGAGAAATAGGTAAAAATGTGGTGTGTGACTGACTGACTGACTGACTGACCTTTGTATGACATTTGCGTGGAATCATTGTATAGCATATGCGATAGATGCGAAATTTGCCCAAAGCTTATCACGTTATGGATCTTCATGTTCTGTGACTCAAACGAGTAAATTTTAGCGGTAATTAATTAGCTATTGTTGTTGTTTCTGTTTCAGTTGAAGGGCATGGACATCGTGGTCATTCAGCCCTGTGTACTTGGGTATGTGTGTGGAATTTTGTATGTTAATCTGTGTTAATGCGATGACTGTATTAGTGTGTGAATTTGCGATTCAGGTGAGGATTGGAAAGGAGGTGGCCGTGACCTTAAACTAGGAACCATCCCGGCATTTGTCTGGAGTAGAAGTGTGGAAACCACGGAAGAAACCCCCTTACGGATGGCTAAGGTGGAATCTAACTTAACTATTCTCAATTTTGCATCACGAGTGTGAGTGTACCCAGTTCCAAGCCTCATACCAGAGCAGATCCGGGGACCGAACCCAGGATCTTTGAAGCTGGAGTACCAATACGTACAACGGGAAGGATTACTGTGAAATATTAGAAATAACTCACCCAAATTTGGGGCATTGATTAGGTCGTGAATTGATGTCAGCTGCACGGAACTAATGGATGGTCAGTGAATTGATAGAAAGAATAGCATATAATCAGTCTGGTAGCAGCCGAACGTTTGGCAGGTGGCAGTGATCATTGCCTGAAAGACTGTATACGAACCACATCAATATAAGCCAACCAAAAAAATCAAGTTTCGGTGGGTCGAATTCCAGTGCATATTTTCAGCCCGTCATCTAAATACTTTAAAGTCATTAAGGAGAAAACTGGCTTAGTTGCCTCGTTGCAACTAAATAAGTTACCTCAGTAATGCTTTCACTTGTGTGGTTACTCTGTCGATAGCCTAGGATACCCATCAAAACCTGCATCATACAAGTACGCATGTACCACCACGCCGGAAGTAGTTCTCCGCTATACCTCCCAAGTTTGTTTCTAGCCGTACGATCCCTGTCCTTTCAAGCATCACTTCTTAGATTGAAGTTGAAATCTAAAAGTTTGCTCTAAATCGGTAACATGTTCGTCTTATAATTATGTAGTCCGAGTTTCTCCGCCGCTGTCCCAGTTCCGTTTTGCTGCAGGCCCTGTGCGCAGTCGACCGCTTCACTTGTCGTCTTTTTCTCTTTCTCTGTCATAAATAATTGTTCAAAAATCAATTAAAATGCTATATAAAGTCGTTATTGACTGAACTAGGACATGAAACGCAGGTGTATTGGTTGTCTGGTGACCATTCAGCGTATTTCCTGGGATTTCACTTTCCATCATTATCTGTCAATGGCCACATTTACTGTGCTACACATAAAGGAAATATTCCTTCATTAACCGTGGTATTGATAGTTGCAAGTCATTACCTGCCTCAGTCTTAGAGCCTTTCCCCAAACACATTGATGTGTTTAAGAGATGATTGAAATTTTGTGTAAAGACTACGATGTAATTACTATAGTTCCTAAATTGCGAATTGTGTTTGATGTTACTGTTGGTACTTTTCTGTATTTGTACAATTTGACACTGGGGAATTACCCCCATTTGCAAATATTATATATATATATATATATATATATATATATATATATATATATATATAATAATAATAATAATAATGCAGAAGTAACAGTTGACACGACGTGGTCCTTAGTTGGCCGTAACGAAGGAATAATAATAATAATAATAATAATAATAATAATGCTATTTCCAACAAAAGAAGGGAACTGATAGAAAATGCCAGTGTCGCTAAACAGTCGATTATTCCTATTCAAGACTGGCTTGTTGCTATGGTAACAGGAGCTAGGTTGCCAAAACTACTAACGCCTTTGTGTTGTGTTGTTTTGTTTTGATTTTGAAATGGCGTAGACCTATATTCCTTTCGTAGAAATGTTGAGGCTAAAATGCAATTCAGTCAGCCAACTCAGGTGTGTGTATTTATTTATTTATTTTATTATACTTTATTTTATTTTTCAAATTTTCTTAATATTTTAAAATTTGCATGTAATTTTATTTATTTGTTTATTAATTTCTTTATTTGTACTGTAGTCTGTCTGTGTTAAGTGGTATTATCAATTGTTATTGTCTCATTTTAACACTTAATTCTCTATGACGGTCCGTATCTCCAGGGGGCGTGGTGGCTCAGTGGTCTAGCTGTATGCCTCTCACCAAGGCGGTCCGGGTTCGATTCCCGGTAAATGCATGTGAGATTTTTGAAGTGAAATGCCATGTCCTGTGGTTCGGATTCCACGTAAAAAGGAGGTCCCGTGGCTCATGATCTCAAGATTAACGGTCACGTTAAACTACAAGCTTCCTTCCTTTTCCTTTTTTTTTTTTTTTTGTATCTCCAATAATATGATGCATCTCGAATAATGCTTGATCAAATTGCTGCTCAATAGCAGGTTAAAATGAAAACGACTATTAGTTAATTAGGTTTACATTGTGATAACTTGCGTGAACAAGTAACAATGTTGGTTTTATTGACAGAAGTTACGAAATAATGTGCGGCAACGCTGTTTATTTATTCTGATTTTGTCTGCATGACGTCTTACTTCAACTTTCGTTGGACTATTTTAGATGGATCAGCGTCTCTAATGGGAATCAAAACAATAATTACGATATTTTTTTAGGGGATGTAACTTCTCGGTTATCCCAAAATTAGAAGATATTTTATGTAATCCAAATTTAGGCTACTGATAGAATTGAATATTGACATTTTTGATAGTGAAAAATTAGGTTATAACTGATATTCATCTTGATTTTAACTGCGACAGTTGAACAAAATCTAGACTAGATACAGCAGTACGTATTCTACGGCTAATTCTGCAGTAAGCTGTTCATCTTCATCTTGGAAGTGTTTTGACTCATAAAATGAGGATTAAAACGTGTGAATTAAAGAATATGGTAACAAAATTAATGATCGTCACTGATTTTGTTATTCTTTCTTCACTTTAGGTCTCGGGATGTTATTGGTGAAAAACAAATGTTAAGATTTCATGATAAGCAGGTACGCTTTTTCCCTTGCACTGAGGCAAGGCCACCTCTACTGTATGTCTGACATCAGGGTGGTGCAAGTGACACAGTTGAGTGCACATCTCTATAACCCACCTGCTTAGCCAAAGCACACTCTATGGACAGCTTGTGCCGTTCGGATATCCCCAGCTTTATTCACACACACCGTGTCCTGGGATAGTGCCGTATTCCATGTACAGAACTAGGGCATCTACAGTATTATCATTCTAGACCCAATATGTTTGCACTAACTACTCTACTATTGTCATATCAATAATGAGATATGTAAACTCAATTGTACCGGGCATTTATGGACGAGGTATCACTAGACTCTGAGTCAGCAGCAAGCACAAAAATCGAAGACTAACATTTTATTCCGCTTCAGGTGATTAACACTTACGAGGATTAAGTCGGTTAATTTTCAGGTAAAAGCAAAACGCCTCCAAAACAAAATTCCGACACCCTGACTTCTCTGTCAACCGTTAAGAGTTAATAGCCGTTCATCTACCACTAATCATTTATTTTGGTCTTGAATTGTGAACTAGGAGTTCAACTCTTGAAAAATACATGTATTCAAGGAATATATTTTCGCATCTGCCTCCTGTTATGCTCCTCGCATACTATTGGTAGAAAACGTTTAAGCCTGTGAACGACTAATGTATACAGACCGACGCATACCTTTCTTGGGACAGTAGTGGTTGTCACGTGATCAACATGGTAGAATCCAATATTTTTGATGTCTAATTTTTTTAAACCCCATCGGAAAGCCGGGAATCAAACGCAGAGTCAATCAAGGAGCAATTGACCACGCTAATTTCCATTCAAGGAAGTGGTATTTTACTAGAAAGGCCTTGTTCATTTATTATCATTACGACAGAATTGATGTGATGGACTTCACCTTAAGAGTGAGAAAACGAGATTTAGTAAACATTACGTGAACACCGGTCCTATTAAAGTTCCCGTTAATGTTGTATTTGCATATCCTCGATGTTAACAGCCTACCGCTTGACACGTATTCATGCAATGATTCAAGAACCTATTTAGAGAGTAGCCTCTACTGACATCTTACCTATTGGGAGGTAAATTAGCGGTACGTGTATAGATCTTAATTCGTTGTTAATGTTAAGTACGAGGTCCATTCAGAAATTAAGTTTCTCTATTTTTTTTAATAAAAAGAAATTAGTTACATAAATATAGTTGCCTTGTGATGTCCAGGTAAGGCCCTCTCAGGAAACTCGAACTCAAGGAGAGGAATATCCTGCGGAGAATACTGGGACATGTACGAGAAGAGGAAGATACACACAGGATTCGGCACAATGATGAGCTGTATGCACATCAGGAAGACATCGTCACGAGCATGAGGAAAAGACGCCTGATCTTCTATGGGCACTTAACCCGCATGAGCCCTTGCAGACTTACCGCAAGATCTTCACAGTGGCTGGTAGAGGGAAAGTCTCCAGGAACAAGTGGATTTCTACGGTCAAGTTGGATCTGGAGTTCATACATGACCACCTACAGTTCCGGCAAACCATTCGGCGGGGAGTTTTTCCCACATCAATTACTAGAAGGAAGAAGGCAGGGAACAACAGACCGTGATGCACGGAGGAAAGAAAGATGGCTCAGTCATACAGAGATGTGCAAATTATTAGAATCAATTAAAGAATTTAAATTAGTCACAATTTCATATTCAAAATCATTTTGTTGACCAACTGCTGGCATCTTTTATTACCCTACTTGGTGATGTTTTCACCCTTATCTACTTAACCTTTTCCCATAAGGAATTCTGTCTGGAATCTTTCAGAATTGGGCATTCTGAGGGACACCTGAGCTTGGCCGGGTTTCTATTTTTCATTGACTTTGGAATATATCCTCTAAGTCAGGGGATTTCTATCCATGGTTCACAAATCTTTGAAGAGTTTAAGAATGGATCATCAGTAAAATGACTTCAAAACCCTCAGCTCTAAATGCACACGAAAAGTGGAGCGAAGTAAACAAAACGTGTGGCATTTTGCAGTAGCAAATCTCCTCTGTTAGTGGAAATTCTAAAAAATCATTTTACCGTAGTTTCTCAAAAGAGACTATAATTAGGACTCTTGGTTAAACATTGGAAGTAATTTCTCCGCCTTGCAAACATATTTAGTGCATTAAGCCCTGAAAAGTATAAATGTTATTTTGGAAAACTGGCGTCGAGTCTAATATGATTTGCAGACCTCTGTAATATGAAAGAGTACTGGAAGTAGGGTTGCCAGACGTTTCGTTTTACCCGGAACAATTCCGTATTTTCTTGTTTTGTTCCGCGTTCCGTTTTAATCTTTAACGGAACGCCAAATATCCGTTTTTTGTTAATTTGATAATATATTGAATTTTGCACCTATTTTCAAATCTCCCGCTTCAGAATTGATTGTAATATCTGGCTTGTTTTCTGGTGATACAGGTGCAAGTTTGAAAGAGAAAATGATTTCTATATCTGTGTTAGATAGATGGGTACATGTTATAGATTTATTAGGGGCAACAAAATTAAGGAATATCTTAGTCCTTTTGAAGTTAATACTCAGCATTTTCCCCTCCAATGATTTTCGGAGAGTTTATTTCTGTCATGAATATCAAATGGAGAGATGATAGAAACAGAAGCTCCATTAGTTTGATAAAACAAGAATTATTCACATATTACAAATATGACGAAAATTGTAGTGAATTTTATCAGAATGTACTTATAAATAAACAATCCTTGCAAAGGGTCGTTCAAATGAAAAACATTTGCAAGTTGCTGGTGTCATAGGCCTATATGATATGTCAGCAGTATCTAGTTTTAATTAATAATGTTGTGTATTTGATTATGTAATGGATATTTAATACATATGTGTATTATTTATTACAAAATTTAAAAAACTTTATTAAAAAGAAACAATGTTTTGGGACATGTGTTCCGTTTTGCCATTCCTGAAATCTCGCAACCCTACCCTGGAAGAGGAGAAAACAGAAGGCCCAAGCAACGAGAAGATACGATCCCCGTGGTCCTAAGTATCCCAAAACGACAAAGAAAGAAAGAAAGAAAGAAAGAAAGAAAGGTACATGAAAAACTTAATTGGCACCAGATACAGTAATGTTTGAGCTATATTAAGACATAATCACCACAAAAATTAAGACACCTGTCGGTTGCTTGGTTGGTTGTTTGGTTGGTTCTTAAGTTTAGGGGCTGCGACAACGCGGTCATGTAGCCCCGTGTACGTAGGGTGTGTGTAGAATCTGGCTGATAACCGGTGTTAATTGTGATGGTTGCATTAGTGTGTGTTATCTGTTTTTTTAATTTAAGTACAGACTGCAACTTAGAATTTTTCAAATAGTTCCTACTTTTGCCGCCAAGCGCCACCGTCAACGACTACTAGGTCAAGTTCAGAACTTAGCTACTAGACGCCACCGCAGTCAGCTCTTGGCAACGAACGTAGAAACCTAAGAGCGTTGTTTACATTCTTAACCTATCCAATTTAGCTTCACACAGGTGTAATTAGTGGAAGGTTCTTTAACATGCCATAAATCTATGACATGCGGCCGCCGGCTTTACTTCCCCTCCGAAGGAAGGCTTACTGAGGGATTTTTAACGCTCTTAAAAAATCCGACGGCTTCGGCCGGGTTTGAACCCGCTATCTTGGGCATAGAAGCTCAGCATGCTACCAACTACGCCACCGAAGCCGCCAGACACCTGTCATATCGTGGGATCAGCCTATAGGCTATTTGCCTGTGTCGTAGAAGTCTGCCACCTGGGAATGGAACCAGCGTGAAAACATTCGTCTTCAGCTCTTCGTCAGTGTGAAATTTCTGACCAGAGGACTGGAATTTCTTGAGGTGCAAGAAAAGATGAAAATCGTTGGTATCAAGATCAGGATACGGTGGATGGTCAAACAGCTCCCAGTCGAACTCCTGCAGAACATTTGCTGTATGCTGATTATTCTAGCAGAGGAGTTTGACTTTTAATCCATTATAAGTGCTCATACGCAAAACTCATTATTAACAGGAGTGACTCGTGATTAAAGGCTCTCAGGCGGAGCTTTTCTCGGAAATGAAACAAAAACAACAATTAACTGAAGATAATAAGCAAAGATGTTACCTCATTGGTTTATGAATAGTCGCCGTTTTAATTTACAACGTATTAATAATAATAAAATCAGTCTGTCCTTATTTAAAGTAATGTAACAAAACAATAAATTATAGTTTGTGCATGTTTTAAGCCTCAATGGGCTCTTCATAAGCAATAAATATTTTAATCTAACTAAATGATCTTAAAAACCAATAAAAATATATCTAGGTGTCGAAGCATTCATTATTTTAAAAATCCTTTTAGGAAATTGAAAAGTAAATTAGATAATTGAAAATACCTTGGAAAATATTAAATACTGAAAATTATTGACTGGTAAATAATTAGAAATTATTTTAAGAATACAACAGTAATTTGAAATTTGTAACAAAATCAAAGAACAAAATATAACAAGAAGTTCCGTGACGAACTAAAGAGCCTACTTTTCTTAAAATTTAAAATTCATGCCAATGATTAATCTATATGGATCTATCTAGAATAATGACGAAATAAAGTTTGGTAATATAGAAACTTCTAATCAGTTCGAAATATACCTGGCATTATGTAGCCTGATAGAGCACTACAGTTGGCAGCCCTGGTGACTGAATATATTCTTAGTTCCATCTCTTAAGGTACAGAATACAAAATTTGGTTGAAGCCCAATGGATAGCATGGACTTTACATGCAGTTAAACATTGGACTTGATGCAGCGTGCGTAAAATGATGTTGGCAACAATGTCATGCATGTGTTGGTCAGAAATAATTTGAAATATTATCATCTATTGTTGTGCCAATTTTGGATGAAATCCATTTGTTAGTATAGTAGTTACTGGTATTTTAAAATTGGACCTATCAGCAGGCTTAGAATGATGTTGGTAGCACTGACGTACATTAGTTGCCCAAATTAATCTAGAATGGCAGGTACTATACGTGCGCAAAGTTTAGAGCTGTTGGCTTGCATACTTTCTGATATCCTATATTGATATTAGGGTTAAAAATATAAACAGCATTTATTAACAGTTGGCAGCCCTGATTGCTCTTAACAATACGCATAGTCATATATGTTAAGGTACACATAGCACATATGAAATTTGGTTGAAATCCAATTGATAGTATAGAAGTAACATGTATTTAAAAATTGGTCCTATCAGCAGGCTTAGAATCATGTTGGTAGCACTGACATACATTAATTGCTCCAAATTAATCTAGAATGTCAGGCACTATACGTGTGCGAAGGTTAAGGCTGTTGGCTCGCATACTTTCAGATATATTGGTATTTGGATAAAAAAAAAAAATAGAGAGAGCATTTATTGACAGTTGTCAGCCCTGGTGGCTCTTAAGAATACGCTCAGTCATATCAGTTTATGTACACATAGTACATACGAAATTTGGTTGAAATTTAATTGATAGTGTAGGAGTTATATGCATTTAAACATTGGACCTATCAGTAGGCTTAGAATCATTTTGGCAACACTGTCATGTATGGCCTCCTGAAAATTAAACTGAAGTATTATTATCTATATATGTACCAATTTTGGAATAGTTCCCATGTATATATTCCAAGATATCCAACATGGAGCTGAAATTTCAATTATGATTTTTCAGCAGTTGGTAGCACTGACATAATTTTCAAGTATGACGTTGAGATGTCCTGGTATAGATCTTGACTCATACCAAATTTGGTTTCGATTGCTGAAGCCGTTTAGGAGTTGATAGGGACACACACACGCACAGACAGACAGACAGACAGACAGACATTTTCCCGGATCGATCTCATAAGACTACTTTTTTCTCATTTTTGCAAAATGTGAAAAGTAGGCTAAAAACCATTTAACTGAATGACAATCAATAGAATTTTGGATCAACGTGAAAATATAAGAAGCGTGATTATATAGCAAAGAATTAGTTACTATAAAAATGTATTTGCAAAGTTTGATGAAATGGAATTCTTCTCAAATTTGCAAATGTCAAGGTGTCATTACGGGAACAGGTGGATATGATGAAGGTGTTTACCAGGCACTATAAACAAGGAATACAAGTAAATAAAACAAACAATCAATCAATAAATAAATGAATGAATAAATAAATAAATAAATAAAGCATTAAATTATTAAGTAAATCAATAAATTAATAAATGAATGGATAAATAAATAAATGAACAAATAAACAAATGAATAAATATATAAACAAATAAATAGATAAATGAATTAATAAATAAATAATAAATGAATAAATAGAAAATAAAAATGAATGAATAAATGAATAATTAATTAATCAATCAACCAATCAATCTATGAAAAAGAATAATGATATTCTAAAAGACGAAACTTACACCTTGAAGGAAAATGCGGAAGTAAAAATCAAATTTTGATAATAAATGCTGTTTGGATTTTTCATGAAACTTTTAAACACAGTAACCTATATGGGGTAGTAAGTAATATGTGCAAGTATTATGTGTTCGTTTAATAATCGATTGAACTATATATATATATATATATATATATATATATATATTTATATAAGATTATCATTTACAACAGTGGCGTTATATGGGCTATTACAATAATTTGTTTCAATGCAGGTTTTGTTGCGAGGGTCACTATTTTCAAAATATCTTCTTTGATTGTACAGATAGAGGAATACCGTAACATTAGCACATTTTGTCAATATCTCATCATCCGTAGCGGATACGATAAGTAAACCAATATCTGTCATATCCCGAATGGGAGCACAGCGCTCGGTGATTGGCGGAACCGTTGTTAGATGCTCTCTGATTGGTTGTGACGTGCGGAGGTGTGAGGCGGGCGAGGGCAAACAGAGAGAGAGTGAATGAGTGAATGATCAGTCCATTACTAGCGCCTCTAGCGGCAGGTCCACGTGCTAACAAAAGCGAGTCGACTGAAAAAAGAAAACAGAAAAGGGAAAAGAATCAACAGAACGTGTAACGAACTCACTTAACTTGTGTTTTGATGGAAGTGGAACGGTATTGCAGTGGGTGAGTGCAGAAGTGTATCAGTGGTAAAGCGGACGCCGAGGACACACACCGCTCCAGTGCAGTTTTCGCGTTTTAGTTCCGGTGATTGAAACAAATAAGTGTTTTTAAAACGTTTAGCGAGTGCATAATTAGTGAATTACTCTTATTCATTGGTGTGAAATAATATAAAGACATTGATTATTCCTGTGCCCATGTCATATTGCACCTGACAATACTTTTCTTGCCCAATCAACGTCAAAACTGTGACATTTGGTATTTTTAACATCTGTGTATTTTTGAATTAACGTGATATCAATTTACGTTGGCAACAGAAATTGGTGAGGGAGAGAACGGTGGGTTTGGCCGAATAAATAGTGACAGTTTAAAAGGATAATTTGTGAGTCGATTATATTAGCCATTAAAATGAACGATTTTTTATGAGACTCCCTTTCCTTTTTCGTCTGATAATTGACTGGTGCGCATCACGACTTGACAGATCTCCAATTCAGATTTTCCATGATTTAAAACAATTTTCTTTCGCCTTCTGTTACCATACAAATTCCTTGAATATAATATGTGAGGGAGTTACCAAAGCCGGTAGAAGGCAGATTGTCAACATGGAAGGCTGTGCATAGAAGTAATGATGGAGTACTCGTGGACTCTGGCGGAAGATAGTGGTGGTAGTGGCGATCCTGACAGGGTGGCCCAGCAGAGGATAGTCATCGACACCAGGCGTTTGGTTCAGCATGCTACAGGTCTGAAATATAACATTTTATTTACTCATATTTTATTTTAACTATAATTTTGTGATAGATGTGTATTTTAAGGGAGGGGCTGTTGGCTTCTCACCACGTCGGACTGGGTTCGATTCCCGGTCACTGCATGTGAGATTTTCAAAGTGAAATGCCTTGTCCTGTGGTTTGGATTCCACGTAAAAAGGAGGTCCCGTGGCTCATGATCGCGAGATCAATGGTCACGTGAAACTGTAAACTTACATACTTCTTTTTTTAAACTCTAAATGTTAGGAAAAATACATTCACTTTTTTTTAATGGGTTGATACATAATATAAAGGAATTAATTACGTTGTAGCTCATTTGGGGGTGTTAGGGCCAATTATAGTTTTGCATTTATTTCGCCCCTTATAGCTTCTTGTTGTCTTTTTTATTTTTAAATGAAGTTTTGCTTATTTGGCGCTGTTGTGTTAGAATTTAAATAAAAATAAATAAGCTACTTAAAAACTTCAAAAAATCAATAAAATGTGTAAAAAGTATAAAGACAACTAAGGAATATTGGCCTATTTGAATCACAAGACAGCATCTACTCAAAATATGTTTAAGCTCATTTGGGGGTGATAGGGTCAATTTTAGCATTGCGTTTATTTCGCAATGTATCGCTCTTGTTATCCTTTTTAATTTTTGAAATGAATTTTTGCCTTTATGAGGCTTTGACGTTGGTATCTAAATAAAAATAAATAAGCAAATAAAAAACTAAAAGAATCAATAAACTGTGTTAAAAAAGAATAAAGACAACTAAGGAATATAGGCCTATTTGAATCACAAGATAGAATCCACTGAAAATGTCTCTCCGCATAAATATATCCTGAAATAGAAACATTCTGTTACTATCGATATACTTTCATCTACAAGAGTGTGTTTTAAAATATGCTCCAATAACTAAGCGGCAGTATAAAAATGTGTGTTTATGATGAAAACCGTTCTTTAAATCCGTAATAGGCCTACTTGACAACATGACCTCTATATTGGTGTGATGCGTAACCAAGGAAGTTATCTAGTTTTTAAATTCCTACCTATTCAATAATTTTAGTGCTTTTTTCTCTATTTTAAGAGCATATTTTCTCGCCTATTTTATCCAGCATAAATGGTTAAAGATCGGGACTATTGTCATTACATTTCTGATGTTCACGACCACCATAAAGCATTGTCCTCAGATGATGAATTTTTGACCTTGCTTTTTCAAACCACAAAGTACCGTGCTAAATTAGTGACAACATTGACTAGCCCATGGCAATTACCATATCTGGTATGAGAGCATATTTGGATTTGCACATATAAAGCAAACTCGTAACGTAGTTAGTTTTAATTATGTTATTATATTCGGACTTCAAGACTAACGTTGCCATTGCCCTCGGCTTAATGTAACCGCAAATTACATTGTTGCACAATTTTGTGCAAATGTCACAAATTTTGATGGACCTCTAGAGTTAAAAGGGCTATGAATATATTCCCTAATTTGGTACCAATGAGACTAGCATAATGCAATAATATAACTAGCCTACAAAGTAATGTTTGTACTTTTCGTGCAGAATTAAATAACGAAGCGTGACGCCACACCGGGAATTACCATATCTGTTAAGAAGACATACTTGTCCTTGATAATTCAAAGCAAACTCATAAATTTAGCCCAGTGTGCTTCTTTTTAACTTGTCATTTTATAGCGACGTTCACGACCAACATAAATCACTGACATCTACTTAATAACTGCCGACTGTTGTGCAAATTGTTTGTTAAAATTTTATGAACTCTAGAATTGAAAGGATCATGAATATTCTCCGATATTTGAAACCATTTACACCATCATAATGCACTGCCCTCATATCTGTACTAATATATAAAATTCTAGTGGTGACTGTCTGTCTGTTACTCTATCACGCAAAAACATAATTTATATAGCAGGGAAAAACATAGGACTATTGCCGTTTCGAAATGTTGCAATATGGTGGCAAAAGTTACGTTTCATTTCAATAGCAGGTACAGTCGCATCCCTCCCGGCGAACAGATATCCGTGGCAGGTTGCATATATCCACCCTTGCCCACGCTTCTCGCAGCTAAATTTTCGCTTTCGATTCATAGTCTAATGTCACTAAGGTTAGAACAATGAAGATTTCGGGGTGTAAGATACGCACACACAAGTACATTTTTACTCGTACGAAAAATGGGCAACGCACTAATGTCTAATTGTGTGTGTACACCCTGCAGCATATCCATGCTCGTTTTGTTGCACACTATAAGTGCACGAGGGAGCTGGAAGTCCGGTGGTTGAAGGTTTGAATCCCGACGCTGACAGCAGCCACCCAGAGTGTAGTTTTCCCTCGTTTTTTTCCCACAATATCTCCAAGCAGATAGCAGGATGGTATCTTAATCATGTCCAACGGCACCCATCCCAATCCTATACCATAAGAATTACATTTACATGCACTACAACAGTTACCACACATGTACATGTTATTAGACAAATTAAACACACACACAAGTACACGGGGCTAATGACCCAAGCTCTAAAAATGAATCACTATAACAACATTTCTCTTTCGGTATAATGTGTGTTAAAATTTGGTGAACTTGCTAAACAAAAAGAGAGCATGAGTATCTTAACAACAATGCTCTGCTCTCAAAATAATACACTTCAAGCAGTGCTATCATGGTATTTTTTCTTGATCTTACCACTCCCACCCTATCAAACATCATCTTGCATTTAAATATATTTTATTTTGCAAATAAATCGCGTAGCTGAGCTCTTTAAATTGTGCATCGCGGCCGGGAGGGCAGCTGCAGAACGTACGGATATCGTAGGTTCGTATCCCTGCGCTGACAGCGTCTATCCTAAGTATGGTTTTTCCATATTACCTTACTACAAGTACCAGGGCACCTACCCCATCCCTGTTCCTAATGCAGTTACACACAATACTACAGTCATCACAACAATACAGGTTTATCAGACAAGTTCCACACACACCCAACTACACGGGGCTGATGATCAGGATGCCCCAAGCGTCTCAAATGGATTAACAACAACAACCAAATAAATTTAGGGATTTTATACATAAAAAATCTTCAGAAATTCAATATGTTTCTATTTTTGAATCAAAGGACTCATCTTCCTCTCCTCCACCTCGTGGTGTAGCGGCTAGCAATCTTGACTGTCACCTCTGAGGTTCTGGTTCGAGTCTCGGCTCTGCCAAGAAATTTAATTCTGGTCTGAGGTCTGGAATGAAGTACGGTACGCTCAAGATCAGCCTTGTGAGGCAAAACTGAGAGGACTCAAATAGGTGGCAACCATGACGTCATGGACGACACTAAAGGTTCAAACGATGCATACATGCATATATCTCATTGATATGAATTGAACCAGATTAATATATTTCCGTATTGTTGTAGAAGACCGAAGTTCTGCCTTAAATAAGGACAAAGAAAACAAAATTGATCCACCTATATCAATACCTTATCAGAAATAATGTAGGCCTATCTAGTAGAACATGTTATGGTCGAAACTATGACCTTCTTCAGCTAATAAGATAAAATATTGACGGAAAAACTACGCTCACTAGCGCACAGCACTGGGCCATGGGGCCAAGCTCTCTGTGGACTCGGCAGATGTGGGTTTGAGCCCTTGAAATGGTTTTCCGTGGTTTCCCATTTTCAACACCAGGCAAATGCTAGGACGGTACCTTCTGACAGGCCTCGGCTGCTTCCTTCCACATCCTTGCCCAGTTTCTTTCATCTTCATTCATTTCATCTCCCATTAACTCTTCTCATGAGGTTGGCGTCGGAAGGGCATCCGGCCGTGAAAACCATCCGCCACATAGACTTTCATCGCATCTCATCCCCGACCCCTGTTGAAAACGGGAATAATAAGGGGTAGACATACATACTGTACATTGACGAAAAATCCGAGGTTACTGGCATATTGCATTAATTGAGAAAATATAAATGATATTGACTGTGTTAGCAGGATAAAAATAATAATAATAAGAAGTAGTTCCGTGAAGAACTACATAGTCTATTTTCATATATCCTATTGGTCTTCTCTATTAAAAATTCTCCCGCCTATGAAAAGGATCGCCATGTTGGATTGTCTGTATGGAGACCATAGAGTTATGTACCATTATATATGAAGATTATTGCGTGGCTTCGTTATTCAAACGTTCACTTCGATCGCATGATTAGGACACAAGAAATACAATTTTAAAATGTCGCACACCTGTCATCTTGGTGTTATAAAAACAATTGAATTTAATTATATGTCACTAGATTAAATTTTGTATGAACATTTACCGTACCAAGTTTCACTGCAATTGGATGATTAAATCGCGAGTAAATTTCATTTAAATGTTTAACGTCGCTTGGACGCAATGTTGGTATTGTTCTCTCCAGGTTATTGAAAGTCCAATACGTGAATATTATTAATGTCCTCTATCAACATACAACAATTCCTTTTGATTGCTGTAATAGATTCATAGATATTGAGAACCGTCTAAATATTTTGGAAGGTCGCCATTTCAGGGTGATATCTGTTACCGTTGCGGAGATAAAAAATGCCAGTGAAATATTTCGCGCGGCCGCCATGTTGGATTGGTGAAACGTATTAAAATTCGAAAGGCACGGGCGAGGTCGGACAATGTACTTACCGAGTTTCATTGAAATATCTTCGGCCGTTTAGATCGTATTAGACACACACACGGACACACGGACAAAAGGTGGTCTCATAAGGTTTTTTTTTTATAAAAGAAAATAGGCTAAAAATGCTGCTAATTAAATTTTAAAAGCTTCTGTCAATATAAATGAACTGTTGTTAATTATGAACACATAAAAAAACTTATAAAATTATGTTCTTTCCGAGATGATAAAGTATTATGATAAATAGACACAATAAGTGTGTGTATGCATTAAATAGTTTTGTTTCCTCCGATGTCAATATGTACTTGATTTCTTATAAAGAAATATAAGAAATAGTAGTTCTGATCACCTAGAAGATTATCGAATTGTTTCAGAAATGTAAGATAGTCGAAATGGTGATATATTGCACACTGTACAGTCCAAAGTATGTTGTGTTAGTTGCATAGTAGAACCTATTAATGGATTGAAGATCTATGAGTTATAATAATGTAATATTGAACAACTTGTGCTTAATACTTATTTGAAACCTAAATGGTATTGAATAAAACCACCAATAGTCAATAAGTATAGTAGTATTAGTTATTTAATGTACTAGGACTAGTTTCTACCACAGTGTGGTCATCACCAGTAATCTTAAGTTGTCGGAAGAAACTATTATAAAGTATAAAGTTGCGAGTAATTGACACAATGTTGTATTTTTGAGATGCTCCTAAAATATTCCAATACTATGAAATCAGATCTATTACAAAGTTATTTAAGCAAAACATATAAATTATCTTCTAAAAGACTTATAAAAGCGCCCTGTTTCTTTCAATATTTAAAATCAATTAGAATTTGTAATTTTTACAACTAAAAGGAATATTAATTATACGTAAAATTTAAATATAAGTGTTCTTCTAATATCCATGCGTTGAGTGTGCTTCTTAAGATGTGCTGTGTTATAATATTGTTTGAATGCCCAATCTGCACTCCATACAGTACACTTGAAAAACTTAATGGAAGGCATATGGCAACTGGATATATACAACCTTAAATAGGGTCTAACACCTTTCAGGTTGGAAGGTTATTCTTTTTGGAGATGTTGCATGAAATGTTGGGTATCATTTGCGCATTACATTATGAAGGTGGCAGTGGATCCATGTAATGCGCACAAGAACATTGCGAAAGGTTCAGGAGACCTCCAAAACTCGCCGTGATTATTACAAGAAAATTTGTCTTCGCGTGTTCAACTCGTAAAGTTGGCACCATTAACTACAAGTTTTTCATCACGGAAGTTATTTCTTTATGTCGTTCTTCTTTTTATTTCATCTGTGAAGGAAGATAATTATTCAGGTCGATTTTGTTTCATAATTTCCTTAGCAAGAAATATGTTATCAGTCGACAGTAGGTTTACAGAGTGATATATTTTGATTTCATTGTACAAAACATTTCTTCAGTAATTTATTTACATTAATGCAAAGAATACTTGCAATGGTATAAATATCATTTATTGCATCGACGTTCATATTTTGTCTTCGACGAAGGAGTTCTTCAGTTATTGAATAGCTTATTAGTTAGTTATTGTTGTTTTACAGGGCGGAACAGCGATGTCCGTGAAGAACTTATTTCCAAAGTGTTTTAAATCCATGAAATAGCAAACACCAGATATCACACTTTTCTTATTTTCAGACAAACCATTTGAAATAGAGTGATTTACTATACTATTTCTATCATTGACACTGATTTATAAACATTTCCGACCATTAGAAGTAGTAGTAACAGGACCACATGATGTGGAGTTAAGACACTTTGCAGATATGAAAGCACATTTAAAGATGGTTTTAGTTAGGGAAAATGAAGTCTGATACACAATCAACTATGACGTTTATTATTTTCCTTTTATTAATGGTGTTTGCTTGAAGGCTGTGACATTCAGACGAAGAGTCATGTACTTTTTCGTTGTATGCACTTACATTCTGCCAAAATGGCTTGCATGTTCCAGTTCAGTAATGACTTATTTAAAAGTGACTTAATGTCCTTTAACTTTTCTTCTTTTGCTGGATGGCCTATTTTCACAGCCAATTTAACAGACAACATAAGCCGTTTAGGAACACAAAGTGATGATAGGAGAATGCATAAAATATATTTCCATATAAGAATGCTGGCAATCAACAATAAATTATAGATTTAAGACACTTTTGTAATAAGCTCTTCAACAACTGTACGTTATTGCTACTATAGTTAGTGGATTATTCATTCATGTTTCTATCGCTTGATTTCCCTCTTCTAATTTACCAATAATACGCGCTCCTTAGCTGCCAATATTGAACTTTATAATGAAGCAGTAATGATCAACTCATTCCCTGAAATATTAGCAGAAGAGTGGATATAACGGTGGAAAGAAAAAGCTGGTATGATTGCTTGTTATCCCGTTGGTCGCAACACAATATATACTATAATACTAATACCATAAGTTTATAAGAATTTATAAAATAGAAATATTAGGTACTGTCAAACGTGGTTAATTCGAACTTTTTGAATTCTAAATACCGAATAATTTGAACATTTCACGCGGTCCAATGACTTTCCTGTACATGAAAATCGTACTTATCTAAGTAAACATGTTGAACAAAGACTGTTAATTAAATGATATTAAATGAAGGAAAACAATTTATTTATCATAATTAATTTGATGAGAATAAAACGATCACGTATATACTGTAATGTGTTGCTGTAATTTTATCAACCACTGTAGATTGACGCATGCAAATTCGGGGAACTTCTCTTGTAATATAGGCATACAAAAAGGGTGTGTTCAAATTCGACCGGCAAACCTCTAGGGTTGTTATAGCGCTGTAGGTAACTAATTTTGTATAGTGAAGGTTTTGTTAGTGGAAACAGTGATTTAAGTAAAATATTGGAGTTGGATCACACTGTTTATTTTCAAGAACATAATATCTGATGTCCTCCATTTGTAATCAGTGTGATCTTGAAAATCAAATTTTCTAAATTAAAATAATGTTGGATCTATCTGCAATATTTTACATACCTCACTATTTCCACTACCAAAACTACACACTGAATTAAAAAGTAGTTCCATCCGCGAAAACAAACCTACGGCATTTGACCTCTCACAGCATACCAACTAATTTGTCAAATTTATTCACAACAAATAATTTGGTCTTTCCTCCTTGTCGTACAATATAATGCATTTTTTAAATTAATTATCACTCTTATTATTATAATAATTATTATTAATAATGTTATTTTATTCGCTGTGAATACATTTGACAAATTGTGTCAATACAGACCTGGAACAAAATAATAAATCATGGTTTTTATCCTGTCCATTATCAACTAAAGACAGACGTGGATAACTGGATTTAATTTATACTTTAATAATAATTATCTACAATATGGTTGTTTTCAATTATTGTAACATATACAGTATTAAGTGTCCACTTGAAGGCCGGTATTTTCATTTAACCTCATTTCGAATTCCTTAATATATACCTTCCTCTTGAGCCAGACCTCGACATCAAAAGCGTGTTTCAATTTATGAATACATTCAGTTCTTTATTACTTTTCAATTCACTGAAAAAATACGAATATGTGTTGTTGTAGTATCGTAGTATGAATTAACCCTCGTACAGATTCATTATTTATTTATTTATTCATTTACTTATTTATTTATTTATGTACGGTATTTATTTATTTGTTTATTTATTTATTTGTATCTTCTTTGGTCGTTTGGGTACCTCTGGGCCAAGCTGCTTGTGCTTTAGCTGTTTATTTATGTATTTAGTCAGTCAGTTAGTTATTTTGAGACGTGAGTTCCTCGCAGAACGCTATATGCTCAGGATATTAATGTAATTTATTTCAATTTTGTAAGAGAATGTGGACGTTTAATACAAATGTACATCTTAAATGTGTATGGGATACTATTCAAAAATTCTACCATCCAGTAGCACAGGTGTGTGGTCTAAGTTGTACACCACAACTAGAATAGAGCTCTGAAGTTCGGAGATCCGAGGTTGGAATCCCATCGCTGGCAGCGACCGTGTAGTATGAGGTTTTCTCCTGGGGATTTCCTTACTCACTCAAAGTAACTGTTAGAATGATACTTTATTTAAAGCCCCGAGGCCCATACTTGAATTCTGGACCCTCATAATAATTTTGTTAAAGCAGCCAATAGCCATTTATTTTATTTTCAGGATGGGTCAGGGAAGGGATTTTGGAAGAAAATCGGCCGTGGACCTATTGAAAGTAACCGCTTGGGCCAGGTGATGAAAATGGGAAACTATGAACATCATCTTTAGTACGGCCAAGGTGGGATTCGAACCCACGCTCTCCCGATGCCAGCGAGGCACGAATTAGCGCGTTAGCACTCTCGGCCATCGGCTCATAATTACAATCGAACGCACCACCACTGTCAGCAAACAGACAGAAATATGTTTGTTTATTTTTTTTTAAAATTAAAATGGGGCGTCGAAAAAGTAGGTCATGAACGAATACAGTATCTTACAGAATATTTCTTTCCAATAGGAGTTGGCCAACGCTACCATACCTAATGAATATGTGTGTACTGCTGTTATTAAACCAACGATAACTCTCATGATAGCACTATAAACACTGACGCACTGAACATTATTTGCTGAGATCACTTACATCTGGCAAGTATGATTAATTTTACAAGTAACAGACAACCCATGCCAGATGAAATTTTAAGAACTGAATTAATGTCACAAATATGTAGTAATTTAATTTCTAAGTTAATTTCTTAAACAAAACAAAGAAGTCAACCCCTGGCACTATACAGCCCATGAAGCGCCTAGGCCGACCAAGCGACCGCTGCCCAGCCATTTGGCCTGCAAATATTGGTGTGACGCGTGATCAGCGCATCGGGTCACCTCGGCCGTTGATCTTGGTTTTCGTGATCGGGGCGCTGCCTCACTGTCAGACAGCTACACAATTGTCCTCACGAGGCTGAGTGCACCCCGTTCCAACCCTCACGTCAGTTTTAAAATCCCTGACGGAGCCGGGAATCGAACCTGGGGCCTCCGGGTGAGAGGCAGGCGCGCTACCCCAACACCACGGGGCCGGCTAATTTCTTAAACCCTTTCCCTTATATTATTATGCTTACTATCAACACCTTAATACTGCGAATTTAGCCGAGTTTCCCGTACAGTCTGGAGAATGGAACTGTTATCGGCCTTTTCAGAGCTAGTCAAGGTGCACGCAGCCTTGTGAGGTCAATTGAGCAGATAGCGGGATGTGGGTTAGCGACCACAGCGTTGCTTCCATTTACTTGTGCTAGACTCCTCTCTGTCATATTTTCTGTCGATCCCCCTGGGCCAACTTCTGTTCGCTTCTGATCCCCCACGGTATTAGGGTATCCGAGGCCTATGGTGTCTTTTATTCCTCCGCACTATTTGGCGATTTTCTCATCTTTCCTGATAACCTCAACCTTCGAGGGGTCATACCTATTCTTTTATTTTCATGGTATCTCCTGCCTTCTGCAAAAGGCTCTAAAGGAGACAGGGTGTGTAACCCCACCACTGTTGGCACACCCAGGGTAGTACTACGCTCAGGAACCCATTTCTACCAGGACTGTAAAAAGGCACCTGCACTGCATAGGCTTCACTACCCGACATTTTCTCATGGGGCTATCCTTCCCGCAACTTTTGTTCACTCAGTGTACATCCAATGGGACTTTTTAGTCGTATGTATGTAATCCTCAAATAAACAATCAATTAATCTCATTTTCTGGTGCTCCATATCATCAGGAATCACATTTATATACACATCAAAAACGTTTTGCATAATCCTTATTCGCATGATTCTGAGCTTATTATGGATATTGGGACATTGGACTCTCAGGAATATCAATAATAATGTATTCATGTCTCGAAAGAAAATTCCCAAAGACACAGAGAAAATAAAAATGGCGTGTTAAACAAGGAACCTCAAAAATGCTGTACTCATCGTTATGCAAAACTGTTTTTGATGTGTATATTATTCAAGCGAATATAACAGTGGAGAAGTCTTACTGATTTTTGTAATGGTTGTTTGATGTTTATGTATTCCTTATCAACGGGATATTAATAGCCGTTCATTATCATAAGTATGTTTCGGTATGTCAAGGTCACCTTATCTACGGGTATAATAAAATCGACTCGACTGTCGTTCATTGCTGAACACAGCCTTCTCCATATCGATGGAAATGCCTAATTGACAGTGTATAATTAACCTGACTGGCGTGTGACATTAACGTAATATACAGTTTATTTACGTCAGCCTGATTTATTTATCAGTATGTCTAAGTCGGAGCTGTGGAATGCACTTTGCACGTGCATTAGATCTGTCCTCCGGCGAGCTGTTAAACAAGGCCGGGGGGCGTGGTTGAGGGCTAGCGTGTGGAACTCTGTACTGATTGTGAGCAATGCGCTGGTTGGGTCGAATCCGGCCTCGGGCATGGATGTTTGTATTGAAAATGAAAATCCACAGCCTGCTTCCAGTCTCCGACCGGGTCAGGAATGGAATGAATGAAGCCCCCATCTAGCGGCGAGGATATGAACTGTGCCGGCTGCCGAGGCCTGACGCACTCCTATAGGGCAATGATTAAATGAATGACAGATGAAATGAAATGATAGTGGAGAGTGTTGCTGGAATGAAATTTTGACAGGGAAAACCGGAGTACCCGGAGAAAAACCTGTCTGCCTCCGTTCTGTCCAGCACAGATCTCACATGGAGTGACCGGGATTTGAACCACGGACCCAGCGGTGAGAGGCCGGCGTGCTGCCGCCTAAGCCACGGAGGCTTGGATGTTTGTATTGTCTTTCATTGAAAGTTCATAGCATCAAGTATTCAATTCATCGTGACTCCTATTAATATTACCTATTCCTGGGTGTCTAAGGTCGTGTCCTACCAACTTGTCCCTTATCTTTATTAGCAGTCGTCAGAAACATCTCTCTTCTCCCACTGGTCTTAATACCTCTTCATTAGAGGCAGATAGCCTCGTAGTTCCGCCCCCTTAACTAACTGAGCCTCCGTGGCTTAGGCGGCAGCACGCTGGCCTCTCACCGCTGGGTCCGTGATTTAAATCTCGGTCACTCCATGTGAGATTTGTGCTGGGCAAAGCGGAGGCAGACATGTTTTCCTCCGGGTACTCCGGTTTTCCTTGTCACCAATTTCATTCCAGCAACACTCTCCACTGTCATTTCATTTCATCTGTAATTCATTTAATCATTGCCCCAGGGGATTGCGACAGGCTTCGGCAGCCGGCACAGTTCATATCCTCGCCGCTGGATGGGGGCATCATTCATTCCATTCCCTGACCCGGTCGGTCAGGCTGTGGATTTTCATTTTCAACTAACTAACTAACTAACTAACTCGTCATTTGTTACTCTATCTACCCATCTGATCTTCCCTCGGGAAACTCCTTTCGAATTGTAAAATCATGTTTATATCAGTCACTTTGATTCAGTCAAGTCTCTCTCAAAATGAACAAGATAGTGAAGAAATCGAAAGATTCCTATTTTGATGGGTGAAAGAGACACAGAATATTTCAATGTCTTTAATTTTCATGGGCAGATAATTGTAAAATATTATCATGCAATAACGAACGAACAGCATCCCTGCCTTTCCTTCCTACTGTTTCAGAGTCCGCTTATACTCTGGTCATGACATCTATTTTCCCAGTGCACTGTTTCTTGCTTTCTCCGTATTCTTGGACCTAACTGTTTTCAAAACCACCTTAATATTATTTGGGACTAGAAAGAACCTCTCATTCACATAAAAATATTAAAAATGGATGTAGCACAAATACAAACGCACTCCAACACCGTGACTCAAGTATAAACTGTAGCTGGCTGCAGGATGGTTATTTATTTAGCGTATGACATCATAAAATGCAAAGAAACACAATCACAAATTAAATATACACTATGTACAGTAGGTTACAGTCTTAACTTCAAGCTCTCAATATAGTCTATGCAAGGCGGATTCAGATTTTGGAAGTCTTTTGAATTGCCCTGATATGCACTCAGGGGGCACTGTTCCACAATGTGATGGACTGTTTGTTTTGGGGAACCACAGCTACATTCCGGGGAGGAAAGTTTGCCCCATTTGTGGAGGGAGTCAGCGCACTTGCCATGGCCTGTCCTGATGCGATTGAGAGTTGTCCAGGTACTGCGGGGTAGATGAAATCCTGTTGGTGTTCTTGTGATGCAGGGAAAGTTCCGATACTCAGGTGGAGCTGTGGATGTCCATTCTTGCATCCAGTCCTGCTGTAGGTTGAAATTATCAACCAGGTTTCTGGCGGTCCTAACTGGTGGATTTCTGGAACGCTGATCATGGCGTTGGGGATGTCTCCATGGATTGGCAGATTGGCATTTCTAGACAACTTCTGGTACTCTTGCAACAGGGCATTCTTTCTCCGTAAGTGTGGTGGAGGAATATGGCTAAGAACTGGCAGCCAAGAAGTGGGGGTAGATTTTATGGTTCCTGATACAATGCGCAAAGTATGGTTTCGCTGCGAGTCAACCAGTTTTGTATGACAGCTGTTCAGCCAGACTGGAGAGCAATATTCTGCAGCTGAGAAGACAAGGGCAAGAGCTGAAGTTCTTAAGGTTGAAGCTGAAGAACCCCAGGTGGTACCACACAGTTTATGGAGGATGTTGTTCCGTGTCTGGAGTTTGGCTGTTGTCCTCGTCAGGTGTTCCTTGAAGGACAGAGTTCTGTCAAGGGTTACCCCGAGGTATTTTGGGTATCTGTTGTGGTGAAGTCTAGTGTCCTGGAATTTAACATTAAGTTCACGGTGGGCCAGTTTGTTGTTGAGGTGGAAACATGTGACTTCAGTTTTACAAACAATCCTAGTCTTGAAACACATCACAATGCAGGATGGTGATGATAATTGATGGTTTAAGGGCCCTAACATCTAGGTTATCAGCCTCACCGACTGCATGGCCGAAGGACTGAGAGAGAAAAGAGAGAAGAGGGTAAACCCGCGGATATCCCCAAAATATTTCGCCATGCGGATATAGTTTGCATGGCTGTGTGGATAGCAGATAAGCTGGGGATAATTTAAAAAAACTTTCTTCGGTTTTTCCCAATTAATTGGGGTCGCCGGAGCCAACCAGGCTCATTTTGGCTTTGGCCGGGGATTTAAGGCCGGATGCCCTTCCTGACGCCACGTGAGTTTTCAGGTGAAAATTCCACCCCGCTGTCACCGGGATTCGAACTCCAGCCGTCCGGCTGAAAGGCGAGCAGCTAAGCCACTGCGCCATCACGCTCCCCAAGCTGGGGATAATGTTTAGAGTTAATTCGTGGATAGTTTTTAGAATACAATACAATAAGTTACTGCATTTTTTTAAAATAATGTTAGTTTTCATTGCAGTCCAGATTAACTTCCAGAATCCATACATGCCAGTGTTGCCAACATGATTCTAATCCTGCCGATAGGTCCAATTTCTAAATGGATGTAACTTCTATACTATCGATTGGATTTCAACCAAATTTTGTATGTACTACGACAGATATGAGTCGCCTCCGTAGCGTAGCGGTCAGCATGGTTAGCTGCCGCCCCGGAGGTCCTGGGTTCGATTCCCGGCTCTGCCACGAAATTTGAAAAGTGGTATGAGGACTGGAACGGAGTCTACTCAGCCTCGGGTGGTCCAATTGAGTAGAGGGGGTTCGATTCCCACCTCAGCCATCCTCGAAGTGGTTTTCCGTGGTTTCCCACTTCGTCTTCGGGCAAATGCCGGGATGGTACCTACTGTAAGGCCACGGCCGCCTCCTACCCTCTTCCTAGCCTATCCATCCCAATCTTCCATCCCTTCCCATCCCTCACGAGGCCCCTGTTCGCCTTGCAGGTGAGGCCGCCTGGGCGAAGTGCTGATCACACCTCCCCAGTTGTATCCATCCCGACCAGATGTTCCAAGCTCCAGGACACTGCCCATAGAGGCGGTAGTGGTGAGTTCCCTCTCTGAGTCCGTGGGAACCACCAACCTAGAGGGTAAATCGACTAAATAAAAATAAAAAATAAAAACTACAACAGATATGACTGTGCGTATTCTAAAGACCCACCAGGGCTGCCAACTGTTAATAAATGCTCTCTCAATATACCAGAAAGTATACATGCCAACAGCACTAAACTTTGCACTCGTATAGTACCTGACATTCTACCTTAGTTTGGTGTAACTTATATACATCAGTGCTGCCAACACGATTCTAAGCCTGCTGATAGGTCCAGTTTTTAAATGCTTATAACTTCTATACTAACAAATGGAGTTCAACCAAATTTTGTATGTGCTTTGTGTACGATAACGGTTATGAGCGTGCGTATTCGTAAGAACCAGCAGGGCTGCCAAGTGTTAATAAATGCTCTCTCCATTTGTTTTATCCTAATATCAATATATCACAAAGTATGTAAGCCATCGGCTCTAAACTTTGCACACGTATAGTGCCTGGCATTCTAGATTAATTTGGCGTAACTAATATACATCAGTTCTGCCAACATGATTCTAAGTTTCTGATAGTTTCAATTTTTAATGACATGTAACTTCTATACTAACAAATGGATTTTATCCAAAATTGGCACTATAATAGATCGTAATATTGCAGATTAATTCTGAGCATCACGTACATGACATTGTTCCCAACAAGATTTTCCGCGCACTGATGAATCCAATATCAAACAGCATGTAACGTCCATACTATCCATTAGACTTCAACTAAATTTTGTGTGTGCATTCAATACCAAGGGGATACGGAATGGGTAATTTTTCAAAAATTAGTCATTTTTATTTTTTATTTATTTATTAATATTTAATATGTCTTCTTTAAAATGCTGTATGAATTAAGGTGATATTATAACTACAAGTGTGTTTTTTTAATAGTTTAGATCATGATGTACACTTGATTTCTGCTGGAAGTAAACATGGCCAGCACTTAATGTATCTTCTCTGGCTAAATTTACAAATATACCGCCTTTAGGGAATAAGTTTGTACTTTGGCCACCTCTGTAGTGTGCCTCATGTGCATCTTCAGATTCATTTGTTTCTTACTTTGTTTATAGTCTGGATGGTTTCCATGTAAACAGTGCATCTAGCCTTGAATGATTATCAGTGATTAGTCTGTGGTATTGTATTTACGAATTCCTCTAAAATACCTAGGCATACTGGTAAAGTATTCAAGAGACGTACTAATTGGCAGAAGAAACGTACAATTAATTTGAACTTGTTAGAATATACACTGTCTCCATCAACAATACCTCCACATGTTCCTGCAACAAATAACCTCAACATAGGCCTACAATCAACACCTGTACAAAATATTATTTGCTAGCCTGAAAGTGCCTCACAGAAGAAACTCAGTGGTGAGGAGGAAAAATATGAAGACCTATCAAAAGGGAATGAGAGTTATGAAATTGTAGATATGTGTATATTATCAGAAGTGATTCAAAATAATACAATTTGTAAAAAGTGTGCTAAAGGGGGCGTGTCTCTGAGGGTGAATACACATGTTGGTCTTGCAGCAGAGTTTGAATTAGTTTGTAAATATTGTGCACACAGTGTGAAGTTCTTCAATTCTTCATCAGTTACTGTAAGTACCAAAGCAAAAGACACTGCATTGTATAGTGTAAATATTAGGTTAGTGTATGGCCTCCGTGCAGTTGGGTATCGAACAGCTGATGCTATGTTGCGTATTGACTTACAAAGACTAAGAGCTGCTGAAAATGCTATTAAAATACTAGCTCAGAAGGCCAGAAAGGAACAGAGAGGCACCGAGAAGAGATTACAAGAGAAATTTGAAGAAGATCCAGAGAGTCCAAGCTACGGGCCTGGCATGCATTAGCGTTAAAACTTTGAAGCCTGTTTCCCGTAAATCTATTTTTTTCTTACTTAAGGAACATTTTTTCAGCCAATTTTGAATGTAGAAACTTCAAATTTGCATCACTTCTTTATACATACATATTACAACTACTGAAACAACAGTTTTTAATTTGCATGTTTTTTTTTGTATTTTTTGGGGGCCAAACTATTTCTTAAAAATACCATAAAAACATCTTCCATAAAAAAATTGTTTTCTCCTTAAGTATGTACTCATAAAAATTTTGCTTGTTTCAGTAGAAATCAAACACACCCAGCCTTAACCTGTAAAAATTTCAAGTGTCTAAGTTCAGTGGTATCAGAGAAAATGTTCCTTATATACAGCACATTTTATTATTGTAAGCATAGGGCATTCCGTATCCCCTTATGGAAGTAAGAATATATTAAAGAGTCACCAAGGCAGGCAACTGTAGTAAGATACCCTTTTAGGCTACATTATTTCAGATGTATTTCAAACTGCGGTACCTAGAAATGTCAGTATTACCAACTTCATTTCGTCTATATAGATTGGTATGAATCTTAAATTTTAAAAAGTAGGCTCATTAGTTCGTCACGGAACTACTTGTTAAAGACCATTTGATGGACAACATAAGAACGTGTATTAATATAATCGGGCATGATTCATTAGGAAATAAGAAAGAATGTTGTTTTTGATTCCTTTAGGAACTTTGCGATGACAGCCTGGACTTCTAGTCACTACACCACAAAGTGGTTAAAAAGAGAGAAAAAGCAAACAACAAAGGAAGAGAGAGAGAGAGGGGTGTATATTAGGAAATTTAACTTATTAGTTATTCAGTAGATCATTCGGAGAAAATAAAAACAAGTAGTTCCGTGAAGAACTATACATCCTATTTTCATATCATACTAATGTTAATTGCCTCTATCAACATACAAAATTTAAATTTGATTGCTGTAATAGATTCGTAGATATTGAGAACCGTCTAAACATTTCGTATGGTCGCCATGTTGGATATTTATATATGTAGGTCTTAGAGTTATGTACTATTACATGAAGAGTATTGTGTAGGTGTAGTATTTAAACTTCAATCGCATGATTAGGACACAAGAAATAAAAACGAGATTTACAAATTTTGCACAGCTGCCATCTTGTGGTTAAGAAAACAATTGAAATAAATTAGATGCCAGTGGATTACACTTTGTATAAGCATTTACCGTACCAAGTTTCACTGCACTCGGATGGTTAAATCGCGAGAAAGGTCTAATAAAATGTTTCAACTTTCCTTGGCCGCCATGTTCGTTTTTTACTTTACAGGATTTTGAAAGTTACCTCGACGAACTTGTAGTAGTGCCCTTTATCGCCGTAGAAACGTCCATGGTGATATCAGTAATAGTTTCATAAATATAGAATGCCGGTTAAATATTTCGCACAGTCGCATTGTTGGATTGGTGAGAGGTAATAAAATTTGAAGGGCACGGTCGGGGTCGGCCGAAATGGTGCTATGACCTCACCAAGTTTCATTGAAATCGCTCTAGCCGATTAGATGTTATTAGGGACACACACACACACGGACAAAAGGTGATCTCATAAGCCTTTTTTTTCTTTTCATCAATGAAAATAGGCTAAAAATTCCCGAGTTTTCATTTTTTTTTGAGTGGAACGAGTCATTGTTGTTGTTGTTATTGTCGTCTTCCCCCCCCCCCTTCAACCCCCCCCCCCTCTAAATTACTGTGACCAGTCCTTGCTCCAGTCCATCCCTTGGGGAGTGTAAAGTAAAATCCACATGGCGGCAGTAAGGTCGCCAGGCCTACAATCACCACACAAATCCAGAACCAATAGATTACCTCGCTCAACCACACACGTTACTTGTTCCAATTTGTGCGACCTTGATACTAAAAACTGGTGCACTCGTAATTGCATGATGCTAGTTAAAAATTCCAAGGATTTGTGAATGAGTCAGTTCAGGACTCCACAGTCTCAGGCAGCAAGCGACTGTTCTCGCAAGAATATGTTTTATTAGTGCTTCTCTTACTTATTGAACCCTACTCGACTGTGTCCCGTTTCAAGTGTGTATTCTGTGACTGCGCGTACATCAAACAAAATAGTATTTTTCTCCACCAACAAATATGTACTTATGGCCATATTACTAGAAAATCCATGATATAGTTGAAGAGATAATATTTTGTGAAAATTGTCTTGTGATTTAGAGAATTGTGGATCATTTTCTAGACTTCGTTCTAAATTTAAATGCCCAATAACATCATGGGTTTTCGTTTTATTTATTTTGTATTTATTTATCTACGTCTTTATCGAAAGATAAAGGCCAATCGTCATGTTTATTTATTTAATGGAATTTTTAAACAAATGGTCAAAATGTATGAAATCAGAGTGTAATGTGTCACTGCTACGGGTAATTCTGTTTCTTTTGAATGCTCATTTGTTACAATCGGTTACTTGGGAGACTGGCTGCGTGGTAACGTTCTCGCCTGCTGTGCCCAAGGTTGCAGGAACTGTGCGCGTCGAGCCCGCATACCGATAAAGCCGGGCGGGTGGTTTGTACTCATGCGATGCGAGAGTCCGCTAGTAATATTATAAACACGGATTTGTGATATTCAAAACTCTTATTACACTACAACGAATAAGCCGAATATAATACAAAAGATAACATAAAAACACTGATTTACTAAGAATTCAATAAAAAGATAGATAAATAGTTAGATAAATAGATAAGTAATGGCCAATGGCCATAAAGTATACTTATATATAACAATGTAAATTAGATTCAATCATATAGCATATAACTTGTGTTCAGAGGGTCTGTTCTCACTACACTACACCTTGATCAATACATCTTAATCAGACTCGTCTAAACAAAACTGAGTCCGTGATACTAGTCTCTTATCACACTCCATGGCGTGGTATGTGCCGCACTGATTGTTGCACAACAGACATACACACTCCTGGCTGGGCTGATGGAAGGTCTTTCTAGTGCAGATGCTATGGTGGAAGCCATGGATCGTAAATCTGGTCACTACTATAGGTGCCTCAGCTCGTACTCTGGTCGCATCCATTCTTTATTTATCATTGCATCTGTGATGTAGAAACTTTCTGGGATGGAGTCTCTCTTCCTTAATATTTTTACAATATCCAGTAATAAAATGGATAAGATGATTACTCGATGTAAACTGGACTTTGTAATTTAATATTAACAAAATAGTTAATTTCCGAGTATTTACACATTGATAAGCAAGTTACAAATAAACGTATCAAATGCTAATGAAATCCAACACGAAAAAAATATATAGGAGGTTTTGGAACTTCGGGACCGAAACTTTGCTTTCATTGATTATGATTATCCCCCCTAATGTAATTTTGACTCAGCTCATTGCCCCCCTCCAGAAGCAAATCCCAGTTACGTCACTGCAGCACCTTGTGAACTCCCTTCCCCAGTGAATCAATGCGATTATCAAGGTAGGGGGTGGTGTTACACGGTATATAAAACATATATGTTTCATTTGCATATTAGTTGGCACCTGAACAACAACCTGTTGTAACGTATTTTGAAGATTACTGGATGACTGATTATTAATATAAATAATACATATATATGGGCGCCAGTTCATAAGCAGAACACTTGTGAACAATTAAACAGATAATATTTGGTAGAGCACATCTGAGAAACTCTTTCTCAAGTTGAGAGGTGGACAGAACACCATCACGCAATATCTCTTATATTGCAAGGAAAAACTATCTAATTCAAGCAAATAATTTATTGAAATAATAAATTATATAAATAAAGTATTTTATAGAAAATAATAATAAATTTAAAAGAAATGGAAGTTGTTAAAATAATATATAGGTTAGAAATGGCAACTAAAATATTGAGAGCTCGCCTCCTATGACCGCACTGATGTACTGGTAATTCATGTAGACTCAAGTTATATTTATTGGAATGTATCTAGCCTCCACTGTTTGTCTTGATGATATCTAGCTATTGCTAGTCCAAGTTATAATCATCGTAATGTAGTTTGCTTTCGTTGTTATATGATGTGATGTCACCAAAGCGACAGTTTGAGAACCAGTCTCATGTTGATCCTAAAGGCACCAGACTCCCTTATAAGTTACTGTAAACAGTGTATTTCCTCATCAAAATAGCTCAAGTATATGTAGGTACAATGATTTTCATTTTTAGCCAAGGTTATCTTTTTTATTGTTCACAATTGTTATGCTTATGAACTGGCGCCCACACATATATATATATACAATCTATTATCTATATTAATAATCAGTCATCCAGTAATCTTCAAAATATGTTACATAATGGCGCCCATTATCTATATTAATAATTAGTCATCCAGTAATATTTAAAACACGTTACACTGTCCATCTAAAGAGTCTAAGATTTAATACAGAATGCTGCAGCAGCAACAAATTTGCTTTCAAGGGTAAAATATTTACATAATGAAGCCCATGAATAACCATCACGCCTGTATGCATAAATCAGGGAAAATTTGTGCAAGACACGTTATTTGCTGAGGAGCACATGCATGGCAACAACCTGTGATCTATTTCAGTAGGATGATCCATGGCATGATTAACAAAATACTGACACAACTGCTGCTCGACCGGTTTAATAATGTAGGGCATGCCTCTCCAGTTGACAGGTCTCGAGTGCAAGTTAAGTCATGCGTCATGACTCCAAGGGGTAGCTGCAAGTTTAGACATCCGGAGTTCGAGTCCTGCCATCATCCTGTCAGGTTTTACTGCACTGGCCTTATTTAGGAACCGCACCGGTATTTGTCTAGAGTGGAAGTAAATTGCATAGACATAAACCATTATGAAGATTGTATTAAATATTGTCCGTGTTGACTAATATTAATCTCAAATTATAAAAGCCGCCTTTTCAAACACTGGAAAGTAGTTTAATAATTAAATTACACGTACATGTTTCGTTATATCAATGATAACTTCGTCAGCGTGAAAAACTCTTAGAAACTATCTTAACAAAAAACATTTTATTTTTGGTTGAATGTAGATTGTTGGAAGAAATGAAAATGTAAAAACACTTATAGTGGGCGATGTATTAAAGATAGAAATATGCGGTCTGGGATTTATTTTTTGTAGAACTTTTCCTGTTCCTTCACTCATAGTATATAGATATTTTTAACGGTTTACACAGTGTATGTTTAAAAGGCGCACGGACGGCAGGTTTTTCTTCGACTCGATTCACTGAAATCGTTACTGCTCGGCTTCATGAATGTTTTCCTACAGAAACCTTCCTCGAGAAATCCTTTACAGAATGGTGGAAACCGCATCAAAATCCATCCAGTGGTTCTCGAGATTACCCGTTACATCCAAGAAGGGACTTCGTTTTATACTATGTAGGGATAGAGATGTACTATGATACAAACAGAGGCTGAAAAAAATGTGGTTTATTAAGGCCAAAAATTTATGTTTTTTTGTATCATCTGTTTAGGAATTTAGGGAACAATCCTTCGAGCCTGCAGCTTTTTTTTATCAGCCCACCATCTGAATACGCCCCCCCCCCCCCTCTATCCAAATTTTTACGAAATGTATAGAAAGAAGACCGGCAACGGTGGCCGAGATCGCTTACGCGCATCGGGACAGCGTGGGTTCCAATCGCACTTCGGTCGTCCTGAAAATGTTTTACTGGTTTCCCTTTTTCACCACCAGGCAAATATCTGGACGGTTCCTTTCAACAGATCCACGGCCGATTTCCTACCAAAACCACTTTCCCTGAGCTTTCCTTAATTAGATCAAAGTTAGCGGTTGCCTGGGCGATCGGTCTGTCACCATCCCCAGTTGTATCTATTGACAATGTATGTTCAATACCGTCCTTGCGACGGTAGAGGAATGATCACTCGCAGAGTCCGAGGGTGAAACCGAGCTGGGAGTATAAGCGATTTAAAAAATAAACAGCTGGCTGCGTGGCTCAGCGGTAACGTTCTCGCCGGCTGTGCCCAAGGTTGCAGGATCGAATCCTGGCGAAGACAGATGGCGTTTGAGGATGCACAAATGCGACGGAGCCATGTCAGTAGATTTACTGGCACGTTAAAGATCCCCTTTGGGGCAAAATTTTTGCACCCGGCGTGTCTAAAAGCCATAGTAGCTAAAATGGATGCAATGGATAACATTATTATTCTTATTATTATGATTATTATTTTAAAAATATACGAGGCACATCCAGAAATTAAGTTTCCTTATTTTTTTTAATAAAAGGATAATATAGTTACATCAGAAATTTCATTAGCACCAGATACAGGAATGTTTGAGCTAGTTTGCAACATAATCACCACCAGAATTGAGACTCCTGTCTTATCGTGGGATCTACTTTTGTATTCCTGTGTCGAAGAATTCTGCCACCTGGGAATGGAACTAGCGTGTGACATTATACTTCAGCTCACTGAGCACCTACTGTTCAAGAATGTGTGTGCTATATGGGTGCCGAAACACCCGACCACAAAATGTTGCACTTTAGGAGCAGCACTGACATTTCTGCAGCGGTACAATGATGACGGCGCGGCGCCGAGTAACTAGACAGGATCGCCATGCCATTTGGGTTCCTCACTTTCCTACCCTTCAGTCAGCATTTTCACACTGACGCTCTGTGCGGGTGAGCGTTATTCATTTATTTATGTATTGCCACAACAGGGCAGTGCCCCAATTACAGTAGCAAACAATTGTTTACACACAGATAATACATGACAATACATTAAAATACAAAATAAAAAAATACATTAGAATACAAAATAAAAATCGAAAATTAAAAATTAAAAAATTAAAAATTAAAAAATGTGTAATTAAAAATTAAAAAAATAAAAATTAAAAAAATTATAATTAAAAATTAAAAATTAAAGAATTTAAAAATTAAAAAATTTATAATTAAAAATTAAAAATTAAAAATTTAAAATTTAAAATTTAAAAATTTAAAAATTAAAAATTTTAAAATTAAAAATTAAAAAATTTATAATTAAAAATTAAAAATTAAAATTTAAAAATTAAAAATTTAAAAATTAAAAATTAAAAATTTAAAAATTTATAATTAAAAATTAAAAATTTAAAAATTTAAAAATTCAAAATTAAAAATTTATAATTAAAAATTAAAAATTAAAAATTAAAAAAATTATAATTAAAAATTTAAAATTTAAAATTTAAATATTTAAAAATTAAAAATTGAAAATTAAAATTAATAAAAAAAATTGTTAACGAGAAATATACACAAGTCCAAGTCTCAATAACAGTAAATGAAGCATGATTTTTAATATTTGGTCACCTAATGTAAAACTAGATTCATATTCATCCACGAAAATGTCAGCATAGCCTTTCACTACAGGTGCCAGGAAAGTATCCCTGTAACGTATGCTTGTCATACGCCCTGAAATGTACACAAGAGGGGTTCGGCGACCATACATGATGCCACCCCAAAACATTGCACCATCTCCTCCCTGTTGGTATCGGTCTCGGATGCATTGGTCGTGCATATGTTCATCGGGTCGTCTCCACACTGGCGCAGATCTATACACGCACGAAAGAACGATTAATGGTTTTATACCATAGTTACATCAAAAATTCAAAACTTTTTTTGATATGTATATGAAGAATATAGAAACTTATTTTCTGGATGAGCCCCGTATTGACTGTATAAAGAAGGTCATTTTGTTTGCAAAAGGGAAATGTCAACCTTCTCGAAGAAACTTATCAGAACACAATCTGACTTCACCTCCCAACCCGTTACCCTCATGACGCCACTGATTAGTGCGTTACTATGCGTGGTTCTGTGTGCGTGCCGGCGCACTATTGAGATGAAAGCGATACTCAGTCCAGACCTGCGTGCAGTCTCTCAACGCTCTTCGACACACTTTCTACATTCTCACTTTTAGTTTTAATTTTTACTAGGTACTTTAATAGACTCGGAAATTTCATCGACATTCAATACGAAACACTTCCTTCTCTGAAGCAAGAAGAGTGTTCGTTTAGGGGCTTTGCGACATCATGGTGGTCATGTAGTACCGTGTACTTGGGTGTGTGTTAAGGCTATACATAGCCTATTCGAACATCGAATTGTTCAATTTTGTTCGAATAATTTTGAACGCGAATATTTGATGTGAATATACGAATAGTTCGACTGTTCGAATTATTCACGCATTCGAATTATGCAAATTTCAAACTTCTTTGAACATCCGAATTTTGAAATATTCGCATTAGTGAATTAACCCGACTATTCAGTCAATAAAAGGTAATTACATTTTCCATAGAAAGTAACGCAAGATATTTGCCGTGGTAACGTAAGGATTCCTCTTCAAATTAATACATCTTCAATACAATTTATGAAACATATATTTAATTAAAGTACATGCTTCGACCCTTCGATGGAGTCTTCTTCAGCTTATGTCTAAGGTAAAATCTATTTTTAATTAAAACTTAGAGTAAAAATAACTAAACTATAAATAAATAAATAAATAAATGGATACTCTTACAAAACATTAAATTTAGAAAATGAATTGAAACATTATAATTCTTAATTCTGTTAAAAATGTCAAAAGCTAATGAATATTCTCAAAAAATTACGTGTAGTCATATATCAAATATGAAAAATTCTTAAATTATTTTCATAATTATGTGCATCTAGTTATCAATATGAAAAACATCTTCAAAGTTTAAAATAATTGTACATCTTGTGACTTGTTGCAAATTGATGATAATAATATTAGTTAGACCTTGTGACACACTTGGTTAAATATAAAAATGAAAAGACGAGAAAATATGATAATTGACAATTGGTCTCAATTTAAACTGTAAGAATAGGGAATCGAAGTGTATTTAACATTAACTCTAAATACACCTGAGAGATAATGATAAGATACATTAAGTCAATAATAATAATAAGTATTATTATTATTAATATTGTTCTAATGAACCGGTTTCGGTCACATTATGACCTTCATCAGCAATGTATAGCCTAATGAATATTTTAAAAAAGAAACAAGTTGCAAGTCAATTAAATTATATGATGGTTAGATAAAATAATAAATTTTCTTGGTGCTGTGGAGAGAAATGATTAAACAGGTAAAAATTAAACATATGCCGTAATAAAGGAGATGAGATTCAATAATATATCTGAAAACGTTTTCTGTCTAAAATACTTAAAGATAATAAAATCAGATCTGTTACAAATTTTGATTAATTAATGTTAAAGAATGTTCTCCAAAAGCAGCTCGATGTGAAGTAGAATTGCCATTGTTGTGGAACCAATGTACTATTTAACATTTGAAGGTTGGAAAACCGTATACTTTACTATGTGTGTACTAGATATATGCTTTATAACATTTTGACGTGGAATATCGCTTCATATATTCACGTTCTTTAGGACAATAATAATACTGTTAATTGACTTATGGTAGCTTATCATTATCTCTCATGTAGATGACAGTATGAGGGAGCCTACACATATCCGTCTTCAGTGTTCAGGCACCTGCCCCAACGCTGAACAAGTTTCCCTGTCAGCTTTTTGCGGGTGAAGCCACTCTTCCTTAGAATCACGAACCAGCTGATCAATGATAGGACGCTTACACTTCAGCAAGACCAACTACAATCCACAGACCTTAATGTAGAAAAAACATGGCGGCGACGGTTGCCCTACCAATAGCTAAGATCATGTCATCGGGCTTGTCACAGTTCGTGTAAATTATTAGCCTACTTTCGATTTTTGCAAAAAATGAAAGTAGACTTATCACTACAGGCCGAAAAAAAGTGTGTCTGTCTGTGTGTGTGTATGTGTGTGTGTGAGTCTGTGTGTGTGTGTGTGTGTGAGTGTGTGTACTCTGAATGTCTGTCCCCCCCTATCAATTCGAACACGGTGAGCGCAAATTGAACGAAATTTGGTACAAAGGTAGCACTAGCAAAGGACAACTCAGTGTCATGTTTTATATCGCCGCCATCTTGACGGAAACGTAATGGCGGCCACACAAATGTTCAAAGCTTAAATCAAATTAGGACTAACCTAATCATCCGATCTCTACCAAATTTTGCAACAACATACCTTTATGGGGGCAGCATCCTTTGACCAAACTAATAGGTCATCAGCCTAATAGTTTGCGGATGGCGGCCATTTTTGTGTGAAAATCGATTGCCCCTATTAATTCGAACACAGTGAAACCGAATGGAACGAAATTTGGTACAGAGGTAGTACTAGCAAAGGGAACCCCAGTGTCATGTTTTATATCGCCGCCATCTTGACGGAAACGTAATGGCGGCCACACAAATGTTCAAAGCTTAAATCAAATTACGACTAACCTAATCATCCGATCTCTACCAAATTTTGCAACAACATACTTTTATGAAGGGAGCATCCTTTGACAAATCTAATAGATCATTAGTCTAATAGTTTGCGGATGGCGGCCATCTTTGTGTCAAAATCGATTACCTCTATTAATTCGGACACGGTGAAACCGAATGGAATGAAATTTGGTACAGAGGTAGCACTAGCAAAGGGCACCTCAGTGTCATGTTTTATATCACCGCCATCTTGACGGAAACGTAATGGCGGCCACACAAATGTTCAAAGCTTAAATCGAATTACGACTAACCTAACCATCCGATCTCTACCAAATTTTGCAACAACATACCTTTATGGAGGAAGCATCCTTTGACAAATCTAATAGGTCATTAGCCTAATAGTTTGCGGATGGCGGCCATCTTTGTGTCAAAATCGATTACCCCTATTAATTCGAACACGGTGAAACCGAATGGAATGAAATTTGGTACAGAGGTAGCACTAGCAAAGGGCACCTCAGTGTCATGTTTTATATCGCCGCCATCTTGACGGAAACGTAATGGCGGCCACACAAATATTCAAAGCTTAAATCAAATTACGATTAACCTAATCATCCGATCTCTACCAAATTTTGCTTCAACATACCATTATGGGGGGAGCATCCTTTGACCAAACTAATAGGTCATTAGCCTAATATTTTGCGGATGGCGGCCATCTTTGTGTGAAAATCGGTTCCCCCTATTAATTCGAACACGGTGAAACCGAATGGAACGAAATTTGGTACAGAGGTAGCACTAGAAAAGGCCACCTCAGTGTCATGTTTAATATCACCGCCGTCTTGACGGAAACGTAATCGCGGCCACCCAAATGTTAAAGGATAAAATGTAATTACGACCAACGTAATAATCTAGTCTCCACCAAATTTTGCAACAACAAATCTTTATGTGGGAAGCATATTCTGACCAAACTGCTAGATCATCAGCCAATAGTTTGCAGATGGTGGCCAAGTATGTGTGCAAATCGATTCCCCCTATCAATTCAAACACGGTGAAACCGAATTGAACGAAATTTGGTACAGAGGTAGCACTAGCAAAAGGCACTTCAGTGTCATGTTTTATATCGCCGCCATCTTGACGGAAACGGAATGACGGCCACCCAAATGTTAAAAGCTTAAATCAAATTTCGACCATCCTAATAATTTGATCTCTACCGGATTTTGCAACAACATGCTTTTTTGTGGAAAGCATCTTATGACTGACTACAAGGTCATCAGCCCAATAGTTTGCAAATAGCGGCCATGTATGTGTGCAAATCCATTCCCCAGATCAATTCAAACACGGTGAAACCGAATTGAATGAATTTTTTTACAGAGGTAGCACTAGCAAAGGGCACCTCATATTCATGTTTAATATCCCTATAGCACGTTGTATTTCAACAAGCTACTACAACCAACATTCAATTATACTCCTTGAAAAGGACAAAGAGTTATAACAATACCCATGCATTTAGGAGAAAGTAGGCTATATGTTCTTTACTGAGCATCTTGTTTTTTTTACTCACCTAATATCATAAAAGATATCACAAGACGAGACTAGGTTCCGAAGAAATATGCATAAATGATTTAGACTTACCTGAATTAATTTATCTATATAGTGCTGGCCTTGAATTATAGGTTTCTTCGTCTTCACGCAAGGGGCAGCTACAATAGTCTCACTGTTTCTGTGGTTGATTAAGACGCTTTTTGGCGAGTTATCACGATTTGTATTTAAGTTCAGTAATTATAGATTAATATTATTAGCAAATAATCAAACAGATTCTGAAGTAGGAGAGAAGAAAGTACCCGGTTACTGAAGTGCTGTCCCAGCACATGCAGAGTATTTGTGTACACACGGAATGAGAATAGTTGCCTGACATAATCGAACCAACGCTACAGAGATACAATTCAATTAAGACCTCTCGTAGAATTGTCTAAAATCTCGGCTAAAACATCACACCGAATTAGTTGATTGAAATATGCAAAGAAGTCGTCGTGTGGATATCTGAACATAATTATAGAGATTACCACACACAAAGGACACGATAATATGTTACCATCTAACCTATTAAACATTCGCTGTTACCGTTTGGAATAGTTGTACGCTGGAAATATTAGATTTAGTAAAGTAATGTAGGTAGGAAAGCACCATCTCCCTCTTTCGGAATTATCGCGGCACACCATCTCGTAATATAAGTACATAATTGGCTAGTTACTCACAACACTTTATTACACACATCATAATAAAAAATAACTTTCAAGCTGTAAGAATCACAAAAGTATGAATAATGACGGAAGACAATGAGTTCAATGTTTGGCACAGGGGAAACATCTTCCTTAACCAATAAATCAGAAGTTCACTGTAATATTTGGCGTGTATACAAGTCAGTGTAGAACATCTGCTAGACTGGTAAGACTTTACTGAAGCACATGAAGCTGAGCGTTCAAGATAACGTCAACACTTTGGTCTTGCCATAGATGCTCATTGCATTTTCCCTTTACGTACTTAAGTTCGACACTACCGGTACTGAAAAGCTATTATTATATTGTCACTAACTAGCAAATCATTGCGGTGTATATTCTTGAGACACTTCTGTTAATGCTTTAGTCTTAGGTACTTCAACATCTGCAGTAAATTACACAATGCCATCGGTCGACTGAACAATCATCACACAAACGAACCAGTCCATAATAAGCGTATTATCACATATTTACACACGATTGCAGTACATTAACGCGAACTGGACTTAACAGACATACTGAAGACACTAACAAGTACAGACGAGCAATAGTTTATCCCAACTTTCATCAAACGAAGCTAATCAAAGCTAATATTTATCCCAGCAACGAATGTAAACAAACAATATCTCGGGCTTCCACATTCGCCATTTTCACACTTTCGATACCTGCATTAAGGTCTGAGTATTGTAGTTGGTCTTGACTTCAGGAACTTCCTCAATGAACCACACACGTGATAGTCGCAAGGAAAGCGATCTGGGCTGTCAGAGCGGTTTCCACAGCAACCAGCGTCCATCTTCGCGCATGATAATCGAGAAACTTGTTCAGTGTTGGTGAATGAATACCTGTGGACTCCCTCGAACTGTCAACTGTCCTTGTGAAACACTGTGGGCCTATAATGTGTCCTCACTAAGTAGTAAACTAGTTCAGTTGCACGCTGTGCTGGTGTGTGTAACTGTATGTAACTACAAGCACTGAATTATTCGTACTGTTTGTGATGGATTGTCTCGATCACGGATGGCAGATTCCCACCCATACATCTGTTGATTGGAATCAGTGGAGAAACATACAAAAATTAACTCAATTCCCATCTTTTTTCACTGATGTCTGATTCATAGCTTTACAATATATCCTGTTATTATTTTCTAATTGACATGATATGTTTAAAATGTATTAAACCGATATCATGTGACTGATGTATTCTCCTTACAACATAATAATAATATTATTGGTTTTACGTCCCTTTTAACTATTTACAACATCAACATTGATTCCATGATATTTGTTGTTCATTGTATCGGCTTGCAGACGAATGCACACCATTCTGCGTCTATAAAACTGTATAAAACAAAAAGTAAGGCAACATTAATGGTGACGTTGATTGCTGTTTTAAAGACCGTAACATCGAAGCCATCGACCTTAAGGTAAAGACCAGCTGCGTGCCTCAGAGGCGAACCTCTCGTCTGTTGTGCCCAAGGTTGCGGGATTAAATCCCGGTTCAGCAAGTGTTATTTGAGGATGCTTAAGGTGACTAATTTAGAGGTTGAAATGTGTTACTGAGGAGAAAAAGGATGTCTGTGTACTTATACAATATTACAGCACCCAGCTGCAAAATTTGAAATTTATTGGATTTTACTTTACAGTACGTGTAGAAGAAAATATTATTTCCTTTTGGCAATACCTAAGCCCCCTTGAATTCACTGACGTGACCCAACCCACGACTTTGGGTGCTCAAGGCTTGCAGGTTTACCAAATACGGTAGAGGCTTGTAAAGTTGAACGTAATCGATTATTTTCTTTTGTAATAAATTTAAACGATTCCTGTAATCGATATTACAAAGTAATGAATTAGTTTGGTGATAATGATTATTGGTAATCATACTGAATTATTACTAAGTAATTCAGAGTACTGCACTTAGTGTTTGAATTACTTTTAATGGGTATGCAATATAGACTAATTATGTACATAAAATGTTACTAGAATAGATTGGAAACAATTTAATTATGTTAGATCAGTTTGGCAATCCGTTAATTTTGAACCCAGAATGATCGCCTAATCAATTGATTAATTAAATATTATAAAGATTATCTCTATAAATAAGATACGTTTTCTATCTGAACATTTTGAATGTTTGACTAAAAATTTGTATTTATTCCCGAATGAGGGGTTATCGGCCCTTAACTTGCAATGCTCTTATTTTCTATTATCTTCCTTATGATTGGTCACGCCTTCCAGCCGAGTGTGGATGTGCCGTCCAACAGAACAATTCACATTAGGTCCAATTTCCTTTGTAGAAGCATAAAGATCAATTAGTTCCATGACTAACTTAAGAGCCTACTTTTCTTAAACCTTAAAATTCGTGCCAATGATTAATATATAGAGATCTATCTAGAATAATGACGAAATTGAGTTAGTAATACTGAAATTTCTAATTAGTTCGAAATATATCTGAAATAGTGCAGCCTAATAGAACACTACAATTGGCAGCCCTTGCAACTCTGAATATATTGTTAAGGTACAAAATGCCCATACAAAATTTGTTTGAAATCCAATGGATAGTATGGACGTTATATGCAGTTTGACTTTGGATCTATCAGCACCCTTGAAATCATGTTGGCAACAATGTCATGTATGTGTTGCTCAAAATTAATCTGTAATATTATGATATATTGTGCCAATTTTGGATGAAATCCATTTGTTAGTAAAGAAGTTACATGTATTTAAAAATTGTACCTATCAGCAGGCCTATCTTTACTCATACCAAATTTAGTTTCGATGGCTGTAGCCGTTTAGGAATTGATAGGGGGGGGGGCACTCACACAGACATACGTACATGCTGACAGACCCACATATGCCCGGGTGATCTCATAAGACTACTCTTTCCTCATTTTTGCAAAATGTGAAAAGTAGGCTAAAAATAATCTTTGCATTCATTATACTATAGAAAAGCATATTTCCTTGTAGTTATGCATTCTTACTAGGGCTGGTAATAACAGATGTTCAGTTAATGGAATAATTTGAAATTAATCCAATTAATCGATTAATCAACTGACCGTTAAATAGCCTACATTAATCGACTAACCGAAGAATCGTTTAATTTATTAGTAGACATAAGAAAAAAGATTAATAAAATGTATGTTTAGTTTCTGTGAGGCGCAGTGGCTTAGCTGCTTGTCTTTCGCCCGGACGGTCGGAGTTCGAATCCCGGTGACAGCGGGGTGAAATTTTCACCTGAAAAATCACGTGGCGTCAGGAAGGGTATCTGGCCTTAAATACCCGGCCAAAACCAAAATGAGCCAGATTGGCTCCGGTGTCCCTAATTATTTGGGCAAAGAAAGGTTTCTTTTCTTCTGTGAGAGCGTAAAGCCCCCATAGCACCAGAGCCGGGAGGGTAGTCTGTACACATGGGGCACACAAGCCATTGTGCAACCAGCAGCAGTGATGAATTGCTCTCTGATTTCATAAATATCGACAATTTGTTTAAAAAGTGAGTTTAAACAAATAAACATATTTATAGAAGCCCGCATAACAGTAAAGCCAGGTGGGTGGTTTATACACATACTAAGTTGCAAGATTGACACAAAATTATATAAACAGGCAGTTTTCAAAATTATTTCCAAAATACTACCTAAAATTATTAGAAATACCGTACTCTAAAAAAACTAAAAATCAGATCTGTTACAATTTTTAGATCAATAAACGATGAAAGAAAGCTCCAAGTGAAAATGTCAGTTATGTGGAACTGATGTAATGGTTCATTGAAAATTGTTTTGAGGTTGGGATGATAATTGTGATCGTTGAAATAAAAATCTAGATGATATGTTACTGTCCATTAAAATAGAGTAGTTATAAATGAATGTTTGATCATGGAATAAGAACTTATTTCAAAAAAGTTTGTCAATAAGGATTTTGGGCAGACATGGTCATTTTCGTGTCTTTATGTATATTTCTTGGTAGGTTCTTCCTTCTTGGGTTTCTGTAATATTTTGCAAACAATATGAAGAGCAATTATATATTATTTTACTCCTAACTGCCACATATATTATTGCACAAATAACTCATCTGTAAAAAAATTCTAATAAAATACTAATCCTAAGTACACCATGAGTGTTTATTAAATTTATACACCTTAGTCAATAAATAGTTTTGTAAATATAATATATTATACCAGTTTCGGCCATTCGTGGCCCTCTTCAGTATTTATCTGTCTTATAAAATAAATTAAAACTAATTGAATTTTGAGCAAAGTTGATTAATATTTACCTTGGGTTTTCCTTTCCTTGATAATAATCTTTCATAAAAAAAAGTATTTAAAAAAACAGATCTGTAACAACGTGTGCTTCAAAATTGATGATACAGTCCTATAAAAGAATTTTCTGAAAAATATATAAATCTAAAACTCTGGCGATGGTAAAAATTATTTAATAAATAGATTTAACATTTAAAAATATATATATTGCGATGGTTTTTCATAGTATGAACTAAAGCTCTTGTCTGAGGGGAGCATGTTTTGGAAATTTCATTATACAGTATTGTCATGTGGAGGAGTTACATCTGTGATGGGAGGGAGAGAGAGAGAGAGAGAGAGAGCTAATGAAAGTGCGTATCGGCAGGGTGCACCAGGGTGCACGGTGCAAAGACCGGAAAGTTTTCACTCTCTCGGCGATGTTAATCGGCACACCACACGTAATCAGAGCGGCACAAGTTGGAGTGGACCAAGTTCATGTGGAGGATGATACCTAGCTCAAGGCCACGAACACTTCCTTCCCAGTCCTCAGCAAATTTATTTAATTTCATCTCTCTCTATTTGATGTGGTTAGTGTAAGGGAGGGCACCTCACTTCATACCCAACCCCGTCGAGATTGGAATAATATTTCATTCATACTCATACATATACATTGTTGTCATCAAATTATTTACAGACTTTGTGACATCATGGTCATGTGTTCTTGAGTGTGTGAGAAATTTGTCTGATAGCCTGTCTTATTGTGATGGCTGTATTATTGTGAGTATTTGGCAATCGAGGGTAAGATTTGTAAGAAGCGTGGCCGTGGCCTTGCCTTGAGAACTATCCCGGCATTTTTCTGGAGTAGAAGTGGGATTCCACGGAAAACCACTCCTTGGATACATGAGGTGGGAATCGAACCGATCTCATCTCAATTCTGCTTCACGAGGCTGAGTGTACCCCGTTACAACCCTCATACCCTAAACAAATGTCTTGGCAGAGCCGGGAAACGAAACCCGAACTTCTGGGTCCGGAATCTCAATACACCCGGAGATCACGGAAGGCGACACATGACATACATACATACATACATACTGTACATACATAGTTAGTTCGTTAGTTATAGTTGTTTTAAGGGGCGGAACTACGAGGTTATCTGCCCCTCATACATACATACATACATACATACATAGCGATTAGAAGAAAGTATCCAAATTGAACCACCTCGTGGTGTAGTGGCTGGTATTTTTGGGTGTCACTATTGAGGTCTAGGTTTGAATTCCATCTCTGCCTAGAAATCTTGTTTGGCGGTTGTTTCACGTCACACGTGAGACGAAACTGAGAAGAAGTGGGTTCGAATCCCACCTTAGCTGTCGTAGAAATGTTTTTTCATCGTTTCACCACTTCTACTCCAGGCAAATGCTGGAATGGTTCCTAACTTAAGGCCACGGCCGCCTTCTTCCTAATCCTAGTCTTAATTACAAATACACTCATATTACTGTATTACATCCATCACAGTGACTTAGGTTATCTGACAGATTCCACACACACACAAGTAAACTAGGCTACATGACTATGATGTCACAATGCCCCTAAATGAATCAACAACAACAGTACTGCCGTAATGCATAGTATTAATTCAAGTCAACAGATTTTTAAATTATACAACAAAGATGGTGACTAGTTTGCTATGCATTAGAAAGCGATAAATGTGGGAATTCATGTTGACTGTTGTACAGAGTGCCGTCAGCTGACGTACAAGCATGCCTGGCTATTTTATTGCAATTTAAATCATGAATTAGAATTACCGACAGTAGTGGCTACGCTGGCTAAAGCGCAGCATTAGGTCATGGGGCCAAGCTCTCTGCTGACTCGGTAGACGCGTGGGTTTGAGCCCCACCGCCGGCTGTCCTTGAAATGGTTTTCCGTGGTTTTCCATTTTCAACTCCAGGCAAATGCTGGGACGGTACCTTCTGACAGGCCACGGCCGCTTCCTTCCACATCCTTGCCCAGTTTCATTCACCATCATTCATTTCATCTCTCATTAACTCCTCTCATGAGGTTGGCGTCAGGAAGGGCATCCGGCCGTAAAAACCATCGCCACAAAGACTCCATCGCATCTCATCCCCGACCCCGTTGGAAAACTGGAATAATAAGGGGTAGTCATACAAATCATGAATTAGAATTATTACTTAACAACTCTAATAGCACTGTAAATAATTCCTGAATTTGAATTATGTTGTTATCGGATTTAAGATTGTAATTATAGTGTCATTTGAAAAGTATACCAATAACTTAGAATCTCAGGTAACATTATACTGTAAGTGCTGTGTCTGTTCTGAGCTTGCAGCTATAACTCGTGGTAAACGGATTAGGTCCAATCACTTAATCTCCATTGATAATAACCTGGACCACTCATAAAATGCGTAATTGCCACTAACATGACCAAATTTAGAAGCGAGTTGTCCAATTGCGAAATATACCTCTCGCAAGTTTATTCATTTATTCTTTCATTTGTTTATTTATTTACTGTAGCCTATTTATTATTTATTTATTTATTTATTTATTTATTTATTTATTTATTTACCGACAGCGGTGGCTTCGCTCGTTAACGCGCAGCGCTAGGCCATGGGGCCAAGCTCTCTGCAGACTCGATAGATGTGGGTTCGAGCCCCAGCGTCGGCCGTCCTTGAAATGGTTTTCCGTGGTTTCCCATTTTCAGCTCCAGGCAAATGCTGGGATGGTACCTTCTGACAGGCTAAGGCCGCTTCCTTCCACATCCTTGTCCAGTTTCATTCACCTCCATTCATTTCATCTCTCATTAACTCCCCTCATGAGCTTGGCGTCAGGAAGGGCATACGGCCGTGAAAACTATCCGCCACATAGACTTCCATCGCATCTCATCCTCGACCCCGTTGGAAACGGGAATAATAAGGGGTAGACATACATTTATTTATTTATTTATTGTACTCCCACCCAGTCATTGGGTAAATTCGCGTTGACCGACTGAAGAGTTACAACTGACTGTATAGGCAACACTGAAAAATGACTTCAAATGTTTCATTTTCCTGGAGTACAAATGGGGAAACCACGGAAAGCCACTTCCAGATGGCTGAGGTGGGAATCGGATCCGCCTCTTCTCAGTTTTGACCTACGAGGCTGAATGTACCTTATTCCAGCCCTCACGCTTGAATTAAAATTGTTTGGCCGGGAATCGAGCCTGGACCTTCTGGGTGACAGCAAAGAATGGTAGCCGCTACACCAAGGTGGTCTTGCCTGACGATTCAAGTCCTTCACAAACACCACACCTCGCTATGGCTGCCACAACCAGATGAATGTGTTATATGCACCTCTGGAGATAGTACGAAAGCACTTGCAGGGTAGAGATTAAGGTTCAATAAAATGGTTTGTGTTTTATGACCCGTGCTCCCGAGAAAGTGCATTGTGGCTCACCAGAGTGGAAAAAGCTTACGAGGAACTAATTTTATAGAGTGGTTTATTTCTGTGTCAAGTATCCACTAGAGATCGAGTGATTCCAGTGCCTTAGATATCAGTAATAGAAACGTATTACCCTAAGAGAAGGAGTGTCTGTCTAAAAGGCAGGGCTGAGCCTCCAAGGGGTGTTTAGTTTGTAAGTTATTGTTGTTTTAAGGGGCGGAACAGCGAGGTCATCTTCCCCTAAGGAGGTGTTTGCATGTGGTAGAATGGTCAGTGCGTATCCTCTTCTCCTTCCCTTCCCCAACCAACAGCAAGTTGCCGTAGGTTTAAATGCTCTTCAGTCGGTGAACGCGATTGTACCCAAATTGTAATGGGTATAACCTGAAAACAATTACATGAGATTAAGAAGTACAGTTATTTATTTACCATAAATCATACTGGAAGTGTGGAAGGCCTTGTGAAAAAGTGCAAGCCTTGCATACATATTTAGTTTCGATCGTCAAGCGAGCATCATCGGATCCTGTACACTCAGGCTATGAATATATGTCTACGAATTTGTGGGATATGATGTATACACATCAAAAAAAAGTTTTGCAAATACTTACCTCACATAGCGGCGGTGGTACAAAACTTCCTCCAGAAGTCCGCCATTGTACGAATTTAATGGCCTGCGATGTCACCGGACATGAACTGTATCGAGCATGCTCAGCATCCACTCTCTCCAATAACCCGCTAAGAGACCATGGAAGCCGCCGTCGAAGAGTGGGATCGCCTGCCTTAAGAGGACCTCGACAACTTGATCTGCGGTATGCCAAGGCGAGTGAGAGCCCTGTTGGACGCCCGTGGTGGCCATTGCCCTTACTGAAACGTCACAGGATGGCAAGATTACAACACATAGCAGTCCCTGTTTAACAAGCCAAATGTCTTCCTGTTTGCAATTCTTTTCACACATGAATAAAGTCTGCAGGATATTTGTCAGAATTGCCGTCTCTTTAGTAATAACACTATTTTAGTTAACAGAAGTAACTTGTTAGGTTTGTTAGTATTATGTGAGTTTGTTGTTATGATGATGTTAGTGGCTAAAGACCTTCAAGTTTTCTTGTTTAGTGTGATAATTTGTAATGGTTAGTAAATGATCAGATTGGTGTTCTAACTTAAATATGGATTACTGTACTTAGTTGGTTATTTGAGTGGTATGGTGAGCGTTCTCGTTCAGCTACCATCACAATTCAATGTCCATTTACAATTTGGATACACCGTCTAGAATGCATTTAAATTGTATTAATGACAGCCTTAATAAATCTTGGCGTGCTTTCGAAACTTCTTGCCAACATGCTAAAAGGCCTTATCATGTTAACACATTTGCTATTTGTGCAATAGTTCCGACTTCTGTCATATTTGTTAGCCTCCAAACTCACCTGATAACAATCTTGAGATGTATTATTTATTTATTTATTTATGTATTTATTTATTTATTTATTTATTTATTTATTTATTTATTTAGCGTATGGCTTTTAGTGCCGGGAGTGTCCGATAAAATGTTTGGCTTGCCAGAGGCTGTAGCTGCTTTAATGCGAACAACCATGGTGTGAGCTACAAGTTCCGTTCAATTTCAAGTAGTTCCAACTTTCGCTACCAGATTCACTGACACCTAGTGGTGAACGTTGGAACTTTGATAGAGCGTTTCAACGAAATCTAACCTGCAAATTTAGCTTCACACAAGTGTAATTAGTGGAAGGTTCTTTTGCATGCCATAAATCTGTGACATGGGACCGCCGGCTTTACTTCCCCTCCGAAGAAAGGCATACTGAAAGATTTTAACGCTCTTAAATCATCCGACGACTTCAGTCGGGTTTGAACCCATGATCTTGGGCATAGAAGCTCAGCATGCTACCAACTACGCCAACGGAGTCGCTACAATCTGAAGAGCACGTGTGGTACAGTCATAATGAATTCACATGTTGTGTACACATTATTAGCAGCCGAGTGATTAAGTAGCTGTTATTTCAGTGCTAGAAACTTGGCTCGTAAATCATTGTATCCGACACCACTAATGGGCTGGTCTCTGTGACACAGCCACACAAGGAGCCGATGATAGATAAACCTGTCAGCCGCCATCTTCTCACTGTCTGCACTACGATGATGCAAAAAATGCGTGCACACAGCCAGTGTTCCTTCTCTTCGAGTACAACTATTATAGCTACTTTGTTAGACCTTCTTCCAATATAACACATATGTACTTTCTTCCAGTATACCTCTTAGCTACTGTGCTAGTAACTCATAGCTACAATCTTCCAGTATAACTGTTAGCTACCTTCCTAAGCATACCTCAAAATATAAATCGCACATACTCATCAGATAGATTCTGAAGACCACAATATCGTACAGTAGCTGTAAGCTCTTCAGGGTGTATCGTTATCCAGGTGCACATGCATTGTGGAGCTATACGCACCCTGCCTCCGGTAGGGCTTCTGACAGAAGGTAGGAGATACCAAAGAAAAACTTACTTGCTCATACAGAAGCTAAATAAACTCTTGACTCTTGGCATGTTCTGTGGGTGTCTCCCATCTCCTGATAAAATAAATAAATACATAAATAAATAAATAAATGAATGAATGAATACGGTAAATAAATAAATAAATAAATAAATGAATGAGTAAGTCAATTAATGAATGAATAAATAAATTAATAAATAAATACGGTAAATACATAAATAAATGAATGAATAAATAAATAAATGAATACGGTAAATACATAAATAAATGAATACGGTAAATACATAAATAAATAAATGAATAAAAATGAATGAATACGGTAAATACATAAATAAATGAATACGGTAAATACATAAATAAATAAATAAATGAATAAATAAATAAATGGATGAATAACAAATAAACGAATGAATAAATGAATGAATGAATAAATAAAAATGAATAAATGAATAATAAACTAATAAATAAATAAATGATAAGTAAGTAAATGAATGAGTAAATAAATAAATGAATTAGTAAATAAATAAATAAATAAATAAATAAATAAATTGAACGAATAATTAAAAATGAATAAATGAATATATATAAATGAATTAATAAATTAATTTTATCATTTAGACTTTCACGGCCCGTGTGTACATCGGGCAGACTTCGAGAACAATATGCACTCGCATTAAGGAACTTAATAGATGTATCAGGCTCATTCAACCTGATAAAGCTCTTCAGGGTGTATCGTTATCCAGGTGCACATGCATTGTGGAGCTATACGCACCCTGCCTCCGGTAGGGCTTCTGACAGAAGGTAGGAGATACCAAAGAAAAACTTACTTGCTCATACAGAAGCTAAATAAACTCTTGACTCTTGGCATGTTCTGTGGGTGTCTCCCATCTCCTGATAAAATAAATAAATAAATACATAAATAAATAAATAAATAAATGAATGAATACGGTAAATAAATAAATAAATGAATGAGTAAGTCAATTAATGAATGAATAAATAAATTAATTAATAAATACGGTAAATACATAAATAAATGAATGAATAAATAAATAAATGAATACGGTAAATACATAAATAAATGAATACGGTAAATACATAAATAAATAAATGAATAAATAAAAATGAATGAATACGGTAAATACATAAATAAATGAATACGGTAAATACATAAATAAATAAATAAATGAATAAATAAATAAATGGATGAATAACAAATAAACGAATGAATAAATGAATGAATGAATAAATAAATAAAAATGAATAAATGAATAATAAACTAATAAATAAATAAATGATAAGTAAGTAAATGAATGAGTAAATAAATAAATGAATTAGTAAATAAATAAATAAATAAATAAATAAATTGAACGAATAATTAAAAATGAATAAATGAATATATATATAAATGAATTAATAAATTAATTTTATCATTTAGACTTTCACGGCCCGTGTGTACATCGGGCAGACTTCGAGAACAATATGCACTCGCATTAAGGAACATAATAGATGTATCAGGCTCATTCAACCTGATAAAGCTCTTCAGGGTGTATCGTTATCCAGGTGCACATGCATTGTGGAGCTATACGCACCCTGCCTCCGGTAGGGCTTCTGACAGAAGGTAGGAGATACCAAAGAAAAACTTACTTGCTCATACAGAAGCTAAATAAACTCTTGACTCTTGGCATGTTCTGTGGGTGTCTCCCATCTCCTGATAAAATAAATAAATAAATAAATAAATAAATAAATACATAAATAAATAAATAAATGAATGAATACGGTAAATAAATAAATAAATAAATGAATGAGTAAGTCAATTAATGAATGAATAAATAAATTAATAAATAAATACGGTAAATACATAAATAAATGAATGAATAAATAAATAAATAAATAAATGAATACGGTAAATACATAAATAAATGAATACGGTAAATACATAAATAAATAAATGAATAAATAAAAATGACTAGCTACTGTACGATATTGTGGTCTTCAGAATCTATCTGATGAGTATGTGCGATCTTTAGTGCAAAAAGATTTCTTAGGTCCCTTAGAACAGTTACCGTCATGGAAATATTAGGCATTTGTATAAGTGCGACGGTGTTGGCGCACTACATTGAGGTTGTTGCAATTTAGGCAAATTGCAACAACCGGGTATCTACAGAGTTCCCTGTACTTGTGGCAAGGTGTACATCGGGCAGACTTCGAGAACAATATGCACTCGCATTAAGGAACATAATAGATGTATCAGGCTCATTCGACCTGATAAATCAGCTGTTGCCGATCATGCATTAACACCTGGCCATGATGTCATGTTCCAAGGAGTGGATGTTCTTGCCCGTATAAAGCAATATCGTCCCAGAATCATCAGGGAGGCGGTTGAAATACGTAAACACCCAGATAATTTCAACCGCGACACCGGCTACAATCTCAGTGAATCCTGGCTACCTATTATCAGAACCCTGAGAAAGTAATTCACTGCTGCTTTCCGTTGTCCCTAACATGGGGCTATAATGGCGTCCATCTTTGGGCACCTTCTATATGTTCTTTGTTGCTTTCTCTTAGCAATCATTGTCGTATTCCAGATTATTCCTGACGAAGAAAGGCATGGTTTCTTTCGAAACGCGTCGAATTTTAATATAATAAACACGGCATAAGCCCAAAATTCAACATTATGAATAATAAATTAATTAATTAATCAATGAATAAATAAATGTATAAATTAATTAATTAATAAATGAACAAAAATAAAATGAATGAATAAATAAATACATAAATCTATATATATAAAGCTCAATGTTGGTTTGTCAGTTTGTCTGTCTGTTTGTTATTTGTACAAACCTACACCGTTTCACCGATCTGAACCAAAGTTTACATCGCCTACTTACCCGTTTGAACTCAACGAGTAACACTGTCTACTTGAAATTTCGGTCAGACTGCATGTAGGCCCTTTGGCACAAATGTACGCCGTTTCACCGATCTGAACCAAATTATAATCTACACGGTTTCACCAATTTGAACCAAATTACTTACCCTTTGAAACCCTGCGAGTAACACTGTCTACTTGAAACTCGGACAGACCTCTCCATTCTCTGCATGTAGGCCCTTTGGAACAAATCCACACCGTTTCACTGATTTGAACTAAATGTTACGTACTTAACCTTTGGAACCCGACGAGGGGAACTCTCCACTTGAAATTTTGGATAGCGCTATGCATTCCCTATATTTAGGCCCTTTGGCACGATCTGGACATAAAATTTGCTCAGGTCGCTTAAACAGTGTAGATTTGTATAAATAACAAACAAACAAACAAAGGACCCGAAAACCACGCTTTATGGCCCTAGAACCAATCGTGCCGGAAGTATTCCGGTATTGTACTAGAGGTCCAGAGATGCTAGGAATTGAGTTGTAGCTGTAACCGCCCCTACCCGTGTTCTGGTGGAGAATTGCGAAAATAGTTACATTTTTCGCTGCTTACAAATTGCAGTCAGGGGGAGTAATTAGTGCAAAAAGATTTCTTAGGTCCCTTAGAACAGTTACTGTCATGGAAATATTAGGCCTGTGTATAAGTGCGACGGTGTTGGCGCACTACATTGAGGTTATCGGCTGCAATAATTCTTGGTGCTTCCAAATTTTCTATGATGTACTCCGATCATTATCCTACAGCGCTATGTGGCGATAAATGACACTATTGCTCCTTCAGAAGCTCGGAACAGCCGAAGATTTCCGAAGTGCTCCGATTATATTCCTGCAGTGCTATGCGGCAAAATATGACACTATTGCTCTCTACTTTTCTAACAGCCAATGAGATATAGACCATAGGCATCGTCTTTTATTTCACTTCTAACTTCGAACTTTCTAATCATTGTTTCAATTCGTTTGTAATATACATGTGTCAGTATTGTAGTTAGTAAATAGCCGTTTCTCTGTTCATTAGTATCATTACGGGAAAATGACCTGAATGTTAGGTCCATTATACTGTACTACTTAGTACCACCACCTCCACCACAAAAAGTTATATGTTTAATTTTTTCTCTGTTAGTTTAAGTATCATGTGACAGTTCTGTATTAGTATTCATTATCATCCATAAAACAAATGAATAAATACACCGGGGGAAGTCAGGTACTACTGCTAGTAAATAAATAAATAAATAAATAAATAAATAAATGATGAATTAGTAAAAAACAGTACATTATGCAACGAGCCTATAATGACAATAATTAAAACACGAGTTTGTTTATAAAACAATTTCCATACGAGGGTCTTAATTACCTTTATAGGCGAGTTGCATTCGATTGTTTATGTTCGACAATAATAATTATAACTTTATTATAATTATGTTCTAACATAAATATTCATAAATATCTGTCGGTTGACGTCTTCTTGGGAATTGTGTGGGCTCAGCATTCGCTCTCTACCTAATAACGAATTTTAAAACTTTTAAGCATTGTTTATTCTGAAGCACAGGTACTATATGGGATCATTTTGTTATTTTAGTCAAATAACACAATATAGGCTGTTACAAATGCTTTAAAACTAAAATGTATCGCATTATCAACTAGTTATTCTCAAATTCGATGCGTATAGAATGTCAATGGAAGGCAAATGAATGGAGTCCCAAATAGAACAGTTATGACATCTGGCAGAAAAGTTTCGCATAAGAAATCCCTTTACTGAACAGAGAGCTGCGTTATAATTTCCGTGGTTCAAATGTCATGCTTCCTGCGTCCATGACATTCTAGTGTGTTTATATCAACAGCAGCATTCATTAAAATTGTCGGCGAAATCGTACGAATGCAATGCCCTATGTAGGAATTGGAGTTGTGGATATTAAGGTACAGTGCTATTTATTTTGCAATATTCCGCAGTTAAGCCTCCGTGGCTCAGGCGGCAGCACGCCGGCCTCTCACCGCTGGGTCCGTGGTTCAAATCCCGGTCACTCCATGTGAGATCTGTGCTGGACAAAACGGAGGCAGACAGGTTTTTCTCCGGGTACTCCGGTTTTCCCTGTCAAAATTTCATTCCAGCAACACTCTCCACTATCATTTCATTTCATCTGTCATTCATTTAATCATTGCCCCAGAGGAGTGCGTCAGGCCTCGGCAGCCGGCACAGTTCATCTCCTCGCCGCTAGATGGGGGCTTCATTCATTCCATTCCTGACCCGATCGGAGACTGGAAGCAGGCTGTGGATTTTCATTTTCATTCCGCAGTTTATTTATGTAAACATTACAGACGGTGCACACTATCCATGTCCGTAATTTATATAGGCTAGGGTAGAAGGATGGGGTGTTGCAAACTTCTGGACGTAGATTCCTAAATTTCTTGCATATTTCATAGTATTTTCTTATTACTGTAAAGGTTCTAGTCGATTTTGTCTTTTTGTTTGTAACAACAATGGTTGATCCGATATCCTTTACATTGTCAACTTTGAAATCATGTAATTCATGTCCGACATGTTGCATTTTGAGCGCATGTGCGAAGCTATCCTTACCTAATTGGTCAATGAATTAAAATCTTGAGCTGTGGTTGGTAGGAGAAACTGTATCATAATGAAAAGTAGTACTTGAATGATTCTCATTATAGTACAGTTTTCTGACATATAATATTTACATTTCGACATCGTTGAACATAAATGTAATTAATGTGACCGTTAATCTTGTAATCGAAAGCCACGGGAGCCCCTTTTTGCTTGAAATTTCACCTCGAAAATGTCACATGAATTAACCGAGAATCAATCTCGGTCTGCCTTGATAAAAAAAAAAGCGCCATCACGCCCCTGGGCAATTGGCATGTCAAGAAATAGTGTCACGGGAGCAATACCTGAAATTATCTCTTACAATCTGCGATGTCTGGCAACACTGCACGAGTCGCACAGTGTACAACACAAATAGGGTATATTGTATAAACCCACGGAACACGATTGGCTGTGGAATCAATAGTGGCGGCAGGCAAAGCTACATTTCAGTGTCACGAAACCACAAATCTTGTTCCAATATAGCGATAACACAGATCTGTTTAAAACTATAATGGGTCGACCATTATCCGCAGTCCAATGTCAATTCCCAACAGAAATAACCCATCAAATGTTAGCAATAAAATCCTTAGAGTTCCTCGCCTCGCTCGTGACGCACTTTATGGTGAAGAGTAGATCGTGTATCTTCTATGAGCAGCTGACGGGGAAATGTAAGAAATGTTTAAGACCACCTCGCGGTGTAGCGGCTAGTATTCTTGGCTGTCATCCTAGAGGTCTTGGTATGATTTCCGGCTCAATCAAGAAATTAAATTCTGGAACAAGGGTTGGAATGGCGTATACTCAGCCTCGTGAGGCAAAACTGAGAAGCGATGGGTTCAATTCCCACCTCATTCATCCTCAAAGTGGTTTTCTGTCAATTGTTTCTAAAAGTCAAAAAAAAAAGAAGCTTATAAAATTCAAAGAAGTGTTAAATGTCATTTGATAGTCTTGTTTGAACTACCAACCGTTCAAAAATGATACTGACCGTAGGCGTCGTATGAAACACCGTCACTTAAGTTTGAAGTATGCTTCTCTTCGAGGAGACTGGCTACGGCGTCGCTCTCGCCTCTTGAGCCCAAGGTTGCAAGATTGAATCTTGGCGCAGTCAGTTGACATTTGAGGGTGCGCAAATGTGAGGGTGTCGTGTCAGTAGATTTACTGGCACGTGAAAGATACCCTCGGGACAAAATTCCGGCACACCGGTGTCTCTAAAAGCCATAGTAGTTATAAGGGACGTAAAACCAATAAAATTATTAACATTATTATCTCTTCGAGGATATCGAGGAAGTAAAGTAAAGTTCGTCGCCACAATTGTAATATTACTATTGTTTCTTATGTCAATTATAATACCTTAATTTTGAAATATATATAGTGGGAGAACAATAGAAAACTAGTGATGACTTAGAGGTAGAGATAGGAACTTAATCATATCTGGGTTTTAGTGTCCTTATTGATATGGAATTAAAGTAAATACCAAATGGTATTAAATATAATTAATCCACCTTAATCAATAATATTAAAATTAATATGAAAATTAATTAAATTATTCATTAGTACCGGACCAGCTTCTTCAGCTGTGTGTAGATGTTAACACATTAAATCAAATGCTAGCAATGTAATAGTTACATTGGTCGCAATTTAAAGTTTAAACTTAGTATTACATTGCTCGCATTTGATTTAAGGTTGGTTTTTTTTTTTTTTTTTTTTTTTTTTTTTAGCGTATGGCTGGGAGTGTCCGAGGTCGTGTTCGGCTCGCCAGATTTGTAGCTGTTTCGAAGCGGTTACCCAATGGGTGAGCTACTAGTACCGTCGCGTGTGGAGTGTTGTCTGGGGAGGAAAGTTTGAATGGGCGAGGAGTTGGAAGGTAGCGGCTGTGGCCTATAGTTAGGACCAACCCCGGCATTTTCCTGGAAGGAAGATGGGAAACCACAGAAGACCATCTTCAAGGTTGCCGGCGGGGGTATTCGAACCTCCTCGTCTCCCGGATGTGAGCGACTGCCAGCAGTCATGCCGTAACGACCACGGCTAACTCACCCGGTTATTTAATGTGTTAAGATCCACACACAGCTGAAGAAGCGGACAATGTGGCCGAAACTGGTACGGTACTAATGAATTAATTAATATTCATATTATTAATTAATTAAGGTGGATTAAATATATTTAATACCATTTGGTATTTACTTTAGGCTGATGACTCAGAGGTACTTTTTTTTTTAAATTGTGAATCCCTGGTCGACATCATTTGTAATCATTGAAATGTCATAGTATTTAAATAATTCATGTTTTTGGGCTAATGGCGCGTGAAAATTAAATTAAATACCACCAGACGTTTCGAAGGAACCTTGCCTCCTTTTTCAATGGAATTAAACAATTTGGCCAAAGAAAGTATATCAACGAGATTACAATAAACTAGATAAATTCCTCTGTTCGTCACCAGAGAACAGCTGCCAGAAAATTACTGTACGTACCATGGTAGAAAAAATGCGCCACATTGTTTAATTCCATTGAAAAAGGAGGCAAGGTTCCTTCGAAACTTCTGGTGGTATTTAATTTAATTTAACACGGAATTAGCCCAAAAACCATAAATTATTTGAATAGTAATCTGGGCCGCGAAAGCCTTAATCTACATGTCATAGTATTTGATTATTACAAAGTTTGGAACGGTCTAACATTGAGTTTAGTGTAGTGTTTCGCTTGTTTTGCAGGTGAATGTAGCTATTACTATTGGATGTGTTTTGGAGAGAGACTGGATTATACATCAGGGTCTCGAAATACTGCTTCAGAGAGAGAGAATGTCCAGCGACCCGTGGTGCGCACTGCTAACCTTGGTTGAGATGTCCTACATTAGCAGGGCAACTTTTGGCACGTGTTGTGAGTGAGCTCACAGGGCCGCTGGCTTGTCCTCGGTATCGATCAAACATTGCCGCAGTCACAGGCCGTCCGCCATCTTGTAGCGCAAAATGTATGTTTACCATATGACAAACCTTCGATATAACCAGCGCGTTTTCCTTCTAATGAAAACATTATTGTTCACTTCTGAATTTCCCATACGCTGCTTCTAATAAATAGCCTAGGCTACTCATTATCGAAATTAGTTTCTCCAGTCTGAATAATTGTTATTATCTGTTCAAGGTTTAGATGTGTAGCTTTATGTTGTACTTGTTGAAATGATTCCACGAAAATGTCGTATAGCTTTGAAACAATTTTACAGTGTTGCCTTTATTGACAATTAATTCTGTAACTTTCAGGCGGTCAACACAATATAAATTCAGTTACATGAATATTCGAAAAAAATACTTGAAAACAAATACATGACAAAGGTTTGGTGCGTTTCAGTCGGTCAACACGAATGTACCCAAAAGAGTTGGGTTATACAATAATCCCGAAAAAAAAAATTAGATTAATAAATACGCTAGGATTAGGACACAACCCAACTCTTTCGGGTACATTCGTGTTGACCGACTGAAAAGCACCAAACTGGTGTATACTAAATCAACACTGAAAAATGGCTTCAAACCCCATAATAAATACATGACATTATTATATATTATTTGTTATGGACTATAGAAGAAGGAGAAAACTAAGGGATGACATGTTTCGCTCGTCACGCGAGCATCTTCCGATCCTCATATACAAGATAAAATACCACTACCTCTTCATACACAGACCATGACGCTATCACCGCAGCTATTAGGCCTACAAGCACATAAATACTTAGCACAACACGGGAACTTATTTTTTTCCTTTTTTTAATTATTTATTTATTTATTTATTTATTTATTTATTTATTTATTTATTTATTTATCGTATGGCTTTTAGTGCCGGGAGTGTCCGAGGACATGTTCGGCTCACCAGAGGCTGTAGCAGCTTCAAGCGGACACTGTGAGCTACAAGTTCCGTTTAATTTCAAGTAGTTCCAACTATCGCTACCAGATATCAATGATATCTAGTGGTGAACGTTGGAACTTTGATAGAGTGTTCCAACGAAATCAAACCTAGAAATTTAGCTTCACACAAGTTTAGTTTGTGGAAGGATCTTTTATATGCCGTAAATCTATAACATGGGACCGCCGGCTTTACTTCCCCTCCGATAGAAGGCATACTGAAGGGTTTTAACGCTCTTAAATGATCCGACGACTTCAGCCGGGTTTGAACCCGCTATCTTGGGCACAACAGTTCAGCATGCTACCAACTACGCCAATTTTTTTCTAATATTATGTAAATAATATTTTACGCTCTATTAATAATTAACTCTTTTCGATAATGTTCCTGCGTGGAACGATGATGGCACGTCAAAGAACCCATTTGAACAAGCAATGAAGGAAATTGGAGAAAAATTCAAAGCGGGAGTGAAGATTCAAGGAGAAATAATTTCAACTCTGAGATTTGCTGATTACATCGTCATCTTGGCCGACAAGCCTGAGGATTTGAATAAGTTTTTGAATGGTATGGACTCCGTCTTACAGAAAGAATTCATGATGAAAATTAATAAATGTAAAACAAAAATACTGGAATGCAGCCGAAATAAATCAGAAACCTCTATGGAGATCAAATTGGCAAGTGAAAAGCTGAAGGAAGTAGGAGACTTCTGTTACTTAGGAAGCAGAATAACCAGTGATGGACGAAGCAAAGAGGATATAAAAAGTAGGTTGGCTCAGGCAAGGAAAGCATTTCCTCAAAAAAGGAATCTGTTGACATCGAATATAGATTTCGGTATTAGGAAGTCATTTTTGAAAGCTTTTGTCTGGAGCGTGGCGCTCTATGGAAGTGAAACTTGGACTATTGGTGCAGCAGAAAAGAGGAGAATTGATGCATTTGAAATGTGGTGTTACAGGAGAATGATGAAGATCAGATGGGTAGATAGGGTTATAAACGAAGATGTATTAAGACGAGTGGGAGAGGAGAGATGTTTCTGGCGACTGCTAATGAAGAGAAGAGATAGGTTGGTTGGACACATACTAAGACACCCAGGAATAGCAAGCTTAGTTATGGAAGGAAGGGTTGAGGACAAGAACAGAAGGGGTAGACCAAGGTTAGAATATGAAACAGGTTGCCTTGGATGTAGGGTGTGGTAGCTATGTAGAGATGAAAAGATTAGCTCTGGACAGGGAGGTATGGAGAGCTGCATCAAACCAGTCAAATGACTGAAGACTCAAACAACAACCTGCGTGGAATAGAGTTTATAATTCCTTATAATAATATATTTAATGCAACCAAATGCAAACCTCTATGGAGATCAAATTGGCAAGTGAAAAGCTGAAGGAAGTAGGAGACTTCTGTTACTTAATAACTTAAAATATAGGTTACATTGATGGGTTACATATTTTCATAATCACTTATAGACATTGTTCTTCTTGTACAGAATTCTATGTGGTACCGTTCACACATTTTTCCACATAATGTGCACTCACAGTCTATACTTGTGTCATGGAAGTGTTTTGATTTGCAGAGTAGGTGGTGAAAACCGTGAACTGCCAACGTCTTAATGACATGTCTTAGTTCGAAATTAACTTTTGTCCACGAGCGGTCTATCATGGCCCCTGTGCCATAGAAGTCTGGTTGTACTGCTTCTCTCTTCTCCGTCAACGTTGCCAGAAGTTTCTCTGGTGCACAAATACTTAGAATAAAAGGAATGTGTACGGTTGTTCATGAAGGGCTAGCCTAGTTCCTGTAACAACACATTGATACCACAACTGCATGACCGCAATGTGGATTGATATCTGATTAGCCATTATCCAGGAACATAATACCGGTATTGCCGACTAGTTACAATGTTTTGTCATTGAATCATTCTTGTTGAAAAGCAAGTACAAATCATTACGGTAAATGATAGTAACTTCAGGGATTCGTCTGAATCTGGTGTGACTATGGAGTTGTGTTGTAGGCCTAAATGGACGTAGTTTTTCAACGGACAGGGTTATATGCATCTAAGTACGTCAGATGCCTAAAGACTTCAACATTCGTTAGTACTGCCTTCTCAAGCCTCGGGGTTCGTATTGAAATTATTGTTTCTAAAGGTCCTGGGTTCAATTTCTGGTTCGGCCAAGAAATGTAATCTGGTCTAAGGGTTGGAACGGGATACACTCAATCGCTTGAGGTGAAAATGAGAAGAAGTGGGTTCGATTCCCGCCTCAGTCATCGTTGAAGTAGTTTTCCATAGTTTACCACTTCTGCTTCAGGAAATTATTTGATTAGTGGCAGATAACATAGCTGTTCCACCCCTTAAAACTACAATAGCTAACTAACTAAAGTATTGGATGGTTCCTAACGTAAGACCAAGGGTGCCTAGGCTATCATACGAATTCTACATACGCACGCAAGTTTAAGGGACTGATGACCTCCATGCCCCAAGTCCCTAAATTAAACAGTGACCTGATTTCCTGTTACCTTGTAAATTGACTCCCGAGCAAAACAAATGAGCCAGGCTCGCCTGCTGCTATTGGTCCATTTCACGTGTCAAATGTGTGCCTTTGGGGAATCGACCAATAACAAAGTGTTTTCTCGCAGATCTTTACGATATTAGTGTTTTGAACGGGCGCCAAATTGTTTGGAACAGGACAAAAAGTGGCCTGGCCGTCTTGTCCCCCAATGGGATACATATATAGACAGTAATTTGGTTTACTCTTGATTGTAGGTTGTCGGTCCATTTTCTAGTGGTCAAGGCTATAAAAAGTGTCGTTTGGAAAAGGGAATACAAGAAGTGGTTTGGCCGTCTTGTCTCCCAGTGGGATGCATGTATTGACAGTTAATAGGTTTACTCTTTACTCTAGGTTATCGGCTCATTTCCTGGCGGTCAAGACTATAAAATGTGTCGTAAACAGAATTGTGTGACCACAAAATGTAAATCCAGTGCATCAAGTATTCAGTAGCATTCCAAATGCCATTCCGTAGTGTTCTGTTCAATCAAGTTGGCTGACTTATCAGCAGTAAACATTAATAGAATTAATAGAGTATGATCATGAAATTAAATTAATTTGTTCTATTGAAGGTAAGCAGTATTTTGCTTTAAATTAAATTAATATTAAGAATAGTTCCATTTTGTCTAATACAATTTAGGATCATTAGAATTATTACATGCCCGCAATTTTCTTTCATGTGTTTATTAAGATTACATAATAAGCACAAGGCTTAATTAGTTCTGTTTAATTAAATTCAAAGCAGAGGAAGACCACAACGTGGCCGAAATTAGTACCGTACTGTTTAGTTAATTTATATTAATTTCTTATTATTGACTAAGGTGGAAAATTAAAGAAAGCTTTCCAGTCGGTCAACACAAATTGTGGCCAATTACATTAGGCGGGAAAACAAGTATTTATATACCCTGGCGGCTTTGGTGGCGTAGTGGGTAGCATGCTGATCTTCTATGCCCAAGATCGCGGGTTCAAACCCGGCCGAAGTCGTCGGATTTTTTAAAAAGCGTTAAAAATCCCTCAGTATGCCTTCCTTCGGAGGGGAAGTAAAGCCGGCGGTCCCATGTCATAGATTTATGGCATGATAAATAACCTTCTACTAATTACACCTGGGTGAAGCTAAATTATAGGTTATATTTGTCTAACGCTCTTAGGTTCCAACGTTCGTCACCAGGAGCCGACTGCGGTGGCATCGAGTAACAAAGTTCAGAAGTAGTTGGTCGTTGATGGTGGCGTTTGTTAGCAAAAGTCGGAACTACTTGAAAATCGAATGTTTGCAGTCCTTACTTGAATTAAAAACAGATAACACACGCTAATACAGCCATCACAATTAACACCGGTGATCAGATAGATTCTACACACACCCAAAGTACACGGGGCTACATGACCGCATTGTCGCAGCCCCTAAACTGAGGAACCAACCAACCAACCAATATACACTAACCTGAAATAAATATTTCATAAAATATTTATCACAAAATAACACGCTTTTATGTGAAAATAGGGAAAAGGGATAATTAATTGGATGGCATGTATCGATCGTCAAGCGATCATCATCAGATCTTGATGTTTATGAATTACACTTATGCACATATATATACTGTATACAATGTTCAGATTACGTACGTTTATAAAAACTTGTGGACAATGCCAATCTTATTTACAGATATTATTAGGTTGCAGGATAGAATCCTGGCGCAGTCAGCTGGCATTTGAGGGTGCGCAAATGTGAGGGAGCCGTGTCAGTAGATTTACTGGTATGTTAAAGATTCCCTTCGGGGTGAAATTTGACCACCCCGGCGCGGCGTCTCTAAAAGCCGCAGTAGTTGAAAGGGACGTATAACCAATAACATTTTTATTATTATTATTATTATTATTATTATTATTTACTGTCCATACTCTCTGCTTGTTCCACTACATAAGTAGTACTACATACACTTACAATACATTTTTACAAATTAACAAAATAAATTACATTTTAATAATTAAATTTCTAAATGACCGTTAATCTTAACAATATCAAACAATATTAGTCTTCGTTTTTCCTAAGAGCTTGAAAATCCAGAGCATTAACAAATTTAGAAAACTCCTTTAAATGCATTTTTAATATCACAGATTTCTGCATCCGCCAGTTATCGTCCCTATTAACACTATTAAACAAGATTTGCCTTATATTTTTCACTTCACTGCACACGAAAATTATATGATCTATAGTCTGAGGTCTGCTTTTACAGGAACACTCGGGATTACGTATAATTTTAAGTCTGTGTAAGTACGAAGCAATATTTCCATGTCCAGTCAGTATTGTAGACATATTAGGTGTTAAAGGTGATTTTGGATTTTAATCTACCTGCAACTGTTGGAAAGAATTCTTTTGTAAGTGTGTCTTTTGAAGTTTGTTCCCATTTATGCTGCCATTCATGAATTGATTCTTCTTTGAGATTGTTTTAAATGTTGAGATGGGTATTCTGTCGAAACAAACCTCACTTAATTTTGCAGCCTCCTTTGCAATTTTATCAGCCTGTTCATTGCCTGAAACATTATTATTACAGATATTATTGCTCACTTCTATAGTTGGTGCGTTGATGTAGTTTAAGTATGTTAACCTGTGATTTACTGAATTATTAATGTAGTTTAAGTATGTTAACCTGTGATCTATTGAATTATTAATGTAGTTTAAGTATGTTAACCTGTGATCTATTGAATTATTAATGTGGTTTAAGTATGTTAACCTGTGATCTATTGAATTATTAATGTGGTTTAAGTATGTTAACCTGTGATCTATTGAATTATTAATGTGGTTTAAGTATGTTAACCTGTGATCTATTGAATTATTAATGTGGTTTAAGTATGTTAACCTGTGATCTATTGAATTATTAATGTGGTTTAAGTATGTTAACCTGTGATCTATTGAATTATTAATGTAGTTTAAGTTTGTTAACCTGTGATCTATTGAATTATTAATGTGGTTTAAGTATGTTAACCTGTGATCTATTGAATTATTAACGTAGTTTAAGTATGTTAACCTGTGATCTATTGAATTATTAATGTGGTTTAAGTATGTTAACCTGTGATCTATTGAATTATTAACGTAGTTTAAGTATGTTAACCTGTGATCTATTGAATTATTAATGTAGTTTAAGCATGTTAACCTGTGATCTATTGAATTATTAATGTGGTTTAAGCATGTTAACCTGTGATCTATTGAATTATTAATGTAGTTTAAGCATGTTAACCTGTGATCTATTGAATTATTAATGTAGTTTAAGCATGTTAACCTGTGATCTATTGAATTATTAATGTAGTTTAAGTATGTTAACCTGTGATCTATTGAATTATTAATGTGGTTTAAGTATGTTAACCTGTGATCTATTGAATTATTAATGTAGTTTAAGCATGTTAACCTGTGATCTATTGAATTATTAATGTAGTTTAAGTATGTTAACCTGTGATCTATTGAATTATGAATGTGGTTTAAGTATGTTAACCTGTGATCTATTGAATTATTAATGTGGTTTAAGTATGTTAACCTGTGATCTATTGAATTATTAATGTGGTTTAAGTATGTTAACCTGTGATCTATTGAATTATGAATGTGGTTTAAGTATGTTAACCTGTGATCTATTGAATTATTAATGTAGTTTAAGTATGTTAACCTGTGATCTATTGAATTATTAATGTAGTTTAAGCATGTTAACCTGTGATCTATTGAATTGTTAATGTAGTTTAAGTATGTTAACCTGTGATCTATTGAATTATTAATGTAGTTTAAGCATGTTAACCTGTGATCTATTGAATTATTAATGTAGTTTAAGCATGTTAACCTGTGATCTATTGAATTGTTATTGCGATTAACTTCAAGAATGATGTCTACACTAGTTTATTATTTATGATTTAATCAACCATTCCTAAGCTGGCGACCTATTACAATGCGGTTATCTTGTCAATGTGGCCAATCCACAAATGATACACTGCACTAGAGTGGAATAAGGTGGAAATTAAATTATGCCATACCATTTCATTTATCAATAATGAAATATTTAAGAAGTTATGATTGATTTCTTATCCATACGTACTAAAGCTTTATACTGTTATCTTCTATGACGCGTGACAAGAAGGCCCAGAGCACGGTGGCTTCCTCTTGCTCGCCTACACGCTTGCACTCTCCGAATGAGAAAGAAATGGGCAGCAAAACCAGAATATCCAGTGGTGCAATTATCTACTTGTGCCCACAACGTTTTGGCTCGTGCTACACGTAGATGCTTTCTTCCCGGAGAAAGTCGCTCAACAGGGTTTTTGTTGCATCGCGAAACATCTTAGTAAAAACATTTTCACGGCAACAGTTAACTGGAATAGCTTCCTTCCGTGGTCTAGGGGTATATCTTGTCGTAGACTACCTCATCTTGTTGTGGCGGGTTTGATTCCTGGCTCTGTCAATAAATATAATTTAGGTCTGAGGGCTGGAACGGGGTTCACTCGACCTCGTGAGGGTAAACTGATAACAGGTAGATTTCAGCCAGTGGTGGCTTCGGTGGCGTAGTCAGTAGCATGCCGGATTGCTATGCCCAAGATCGCGGCCGAAGTTTTCGGATTTTTAAGAGCGTCAAAATCCTTCAGTATGCCTTCCTTCGGAGGTGAAGTAAAGCCGGCGGGCCCATGTTATAGATTTATGGCGTGGAAAAGAACCTACTACTACAATTGGTAGCGTGTAGCTAAATTTGTAGGTTATTTGGTTTAGAAACGCTCTATCAAGTTCCAATGTTCGCCGCTGGGTGACAGTGGCGTCTGGTAGCCAAAGTCAGCGTCTGGTAGCCAAAGTCGGAACTACTTGAAATTAAATTTCATTCATCTTCATTCATTTCATCTCTCATGGTTACCAGACATAATGTCCACGATTAGAATGTCCAGGTACAAGGATGTCCATGCCTTTTGGTCCAGGTCTCAAAAGGCCAGGTTTTATGGACCATTGGTTTTTGGTCCCCATGTCCAAATGTCCAGAGTGCCAAACGTCTAAAGTGAAGAACGTCCAGGACTTAAAACATCTCATGGCTTGGTGGTCCGCGAGTTGTTGGGCGTGGTCCAGCTCAGCCAGCGCCTGTCTTAATTGTCGGTGCAGACCCAGGAAGCATTGTTAGCCGTTGCGTGGCGCGCGTCAAGTGCGGCCGACTCGACATTTTTCATTCCATTTCAATAAAGAATAGTTAAGAAAGAGTTGAAAGAGATAAGAATCCTGTCTTAATGCACATCAATATTTGAGGACATTTTGAACGGGGTTTAAATATTCCTGGACATTTTGTTTCTATGGACATCATTATTTCTGGTCACTTTGGACGAGGTGCAAACATTCTCTGTCATTTTGGCACTCTGGACATCATTAATTCTGGTAATTTTGAACGGGGTGCATATATTCCTGGACATTTTGTCACTCTGGACATTTTGGTTTGGTGGACATTATTGCTTGTGGTCTTATCTTGTCATAGTCTTTTCGGCTGTGGACTTTATGAGGTGGAATGTCTCTCACTAATGAAAATATGTTTTTATGAAGTTTTTAATTTTGAATAAAAACCATTTCCGGATCGTTGATAAATGACTGGATTGTGTTTGAAAGCATTATTTCTTTTCACTCGTGTAACATTTTTAGTGTTACCCTAACTTAACACTTACTCTTCTTCTTCTTCTTCTACTTCTACTTCTTCTTAGCATTTATCCCGCTGAATTGCAGGGTCTGTTGTTCTGCACTTTCCTGTCCACTTGATGCAGTCTTGTGCATCTTCAGGAGAGACTTTATCCACATGCATATCCTCCCGCAGTGTGTCGAGCCAGCGTTTCTTTGGTCGCCCTCGGGTAGCTGCCCCGGGACTTGAAGTAAGGATCCATCCCGGCGTTTGCCTGGAGAGAGTGTAGAAACCCCCGGGGAAAAACACTCTCAGGATAACCACTGTCAGAGAACCTGCGATCTCCGAACTTGCTGCAGCTGCCCGCGCGACCATGGTGCACAATTTATCGAGCACAGATACGCCCCGAGCCAGTTGATCCACAGATAATGACAAATCTCTCAATCAGTACATACGTTTTTGTAATACATTTTGTTTGTTATTTGCACTCTTTATGGACCATCGGAGGTTGATAAAACTGCCCTCGTACATATGGTCCAACATTCAAGAGAAATCGTCAAATAGTAGCAGCGGTATTGACATTTATCGTAAATGTGTGCTTGCTACATCTATAAATCCCCTTAACAACGCGTACGACTGCTAATCTGTTTATAGAAGTCATGGATGAATTGAAAGGAGGAAGCACCGTGAAGTGGATAATTTAGTGATCGTAACTGCAGTCTTACAGCTTTTCATAGAATACTTGTCGTCTGACAGGATGTGTTAGAAAGAAATGGTTTTGATTCCCATACTACCATAATCATCATCACGGATGTTTCCTTCACTTCTTAATCTATCGTATTAATATGGATATTTTTTGGGCTGGGGGTTTATCTGGTTTTTCTAATTCACTGGCATCTAATTCATTTAAATTATTTTCATAACCACACGATGGCGCCTGAGCAAAATTTTAAAATCTCGTTTTTATTATTTCGTGTGTCCCAATCATGTGATTGAAGTTTGAATACTATACCTACACCATAATCTTCATCTAGTAGTACATAACTCTAAGGCCTATATATAAAAGTCCAACATGGTGATCATCCGTAATATTTAGACGGTTCCCAATATCTTCGAATTACTACAGCAATCAAACTGAAAATTTGTACATCCTCTGTCTGAAAAGTTCGGTGAATGGGCTATATTACGAACGGATTGTTGGCTTACCTGAAACCGTCGTTACTGTCCGTCGATGTAATCCCCGGGGATGGTTATGCACGACTGAACAAGTCCTGGAAACTCCTGGCATAGTCTTCTTTAGGAATAGCCTACGGTTTGGGTCGACAAAACTCGAAATTGAAAGCAAGAGAAAAGCGTGAATTTATGCAACCTGCCTTGCACACCGGATAGACGTGCGGCAGTGAGAAGGGCGAATTTATGCAACCTAACGTGCACACCCGTTCGTCAGGTCACGGGTGACGAGACCTGGTGCTTGAGGTACGATCTCGAAGGCAAGCGTCCAAGTATGGAGTATCGGGGTCCAGGGTCGCCGAAAAGCCCTGAAGGTTTTCGGACATTTCGGGCATCCAACGTAATGTGACGACCCAACTGCAGGCTATCCCTCAGGAAGACTATGCCAGGACTTGTACAGCCGTTCTAAGAAGTGCATAACCATCCACGGGGATTACTTAGAAGGATAGTAACGGCTGTTTCAGATAAGCCAACAATCCGTTCGTAATATAGACCCATCCACCGAACTTTTCAGACAGAGGGTGTATGTTGATAGAGGCAATGTAAGTAATGAAAGTAGGCTATTTAGTTCCTCACGGAACTACTTGTTTATCCTGGACTAGCTACGGGAGGAAACCTCTGGATTATCCTTTTTCTTTTAACTTTGTGTTGCCTCGTTCTGTAACTGTGTACTCATTATCACATAGATGATGAGATTATGTCCGACCTGTTTACTGCTGGCTGAGTGACGACACCAGCTCGTCACTTATTACATCCAATTGTAGGCCGCCTTCGAAATGTCACTAGGCGCACAGCTAGGAGAAGTGCACACATACTGTACCTTGAAATGAGGGATTTGTCAGAACCTCCATTACTTCAGTTTTTGATAACTCGTAGTCATCATTATTTCCTGAACAATCTTCCTACAATTTACAAGTATTTTTCTTTCTCTTTCACTTAAGTCGAATTTCTATAACTCGAATTTATCGATATCTCGAATTATGTTCCAGCCACTTAAATTTGTTCTTTATCTCGAACATTTACCTATTTATGCAGTGTAACTTGTCTCATTCGAAGGTTCTAATTCGAATTTTCCACCGATTAGGCTACTGTAGTTGAGTCAACCGTATGCTACTTCTATAGGGGAGACTTTACTAACTCCGCGGAACGGCTAATTCCGCAGTGCTTTAAATGCATATACTCTTTCTGCATATATGCCCCAGTGCAAGAGACAAGTTGTGCTGAGCCAATTAGTCTATTTAATTTCCATTGCCTAGGAAATTCAAACCCCTTCCTCCCCCTTTAGTTGCTATGTTGGTGATGATGATGACCTCTGGAAGAACATAGCAACTAAAGGGGGAGGAAGGGAAAAACCAGTTCCACCCAGCGAACACTCGGGGTTAGTCGCCTACAACTGGTGTCTATGGAAACACGCAACTGCTTCAAGTTCCAGTTAAAGAGACAACTCGATAAGTATAAGCTTGCATTATTTCAGTATAACCATAGTTGATTTTGTAAAACCATATAATCACCCCTAACAGACAAATTCCGGATTTTCATCACTATTTTAGAAGTTTACCTAACATTAGATATACCACATTTAACATACACCGACTGTTGCATTACCAACACTGCAACTAAATAATTGTACATATTGTATTTATTTTTCACCTGTATTCTCAAACATAGATGTTATAGCCTAAGGGTAATGGATCTGATGATGATCGCTTGACGATCGAAACTGGTCATCCTAGTGTATTTATTAATCTTATGTAATTTATTTCAGGATCAGGGCATAACCCAGCTCTATTTGGGTACAATCGTGTTGACCGACTGAAAAGCACCAAACTTTTGTTTATAAATTGTAAACATTGAACATGAATACAAAATCTTTGCTGAATCTTTTCCTTTTCCTGAAACCCTTCCCGATTTGATTGATGTTTGTCCTTCCACTGAAACTGACTCTTATTTGGCTATTGTTAACATAAACCAGAAAGGACACTTGTATATTTTAGCAAAAAGTAACTTTTATAGATTTCTATACATAATTCCGAAAGTAAGCGGAACTTAAACTATACGATGATGACCTCTCATTTAAACTTATTTTCTTATATCATATCTACTAATCAATTAATCGATTCTTCGGTTAAGCGATTAATCGATTTAATGGTCAGTCGATTAATCGATTTTGATTAATTTCAAATTATTCGATTAATGGAAAATCGCTTATTAACTCAAATTGTTCAGACAGAAAGTCTACTTTATTAATAGAGATTGTGTCACAGAACCAGTCTCAAGCAGTTGTCTAAGTACAAAACTACGTGGTTGGACTGCTTGTTGAGCTGCATGTACAGCAATAAAACACCTGGCTTGTTCGACTCGCTTAACATCTCTAATAGAACATTATACACCGTGACGAGTACAGTCTCTCGGTAATTTATTAATAATACCTTAGTCAGGTATCTTTTATTGGCGCGTGATAAGACTGGCTAAAGATGGAGAGGTGACAGATTTGCAATTCTAATGACGTTGAAGCAAATGTGCTCATCCATGAAATAATATAATAATTGACGCTAATCACCTGGTGCGTGACAGTCGCAGTAACTGCGTGTACCGAGCGTCGACTGCCAGTGACTGAGATGATGATGATGATGATGTTGATGATGACGACGACGACGATCTTTCCAGAAACTGAAAGTTGTTTGCTTGGGATTCTAGACCAAGTTATCCCTACAAACAACTCCCTCAAGTTCATTTTAAAAGATCCCATTGAACAAGATGATGTGAAAATGGTCGTGTGGCCTCCGAAGAGGCCGAGTGCAAGTCTTTCTAGTTGACGCCCGTGGGCGACCTGCGCGTCGTAATGAGGATGAAGTGATGATGAAGGCGGCACATTCACCCAGTTCCCGGGCCACTGGAATAATCCCAGGGGACTAAAACCCCTGGTGGCTCGGCCGGGAATCGAACCCGGGGCACTTTGGGCCAAAGCCTAGCACGCTAACCATTTAGCCACGGAGCCGGAAAACAAGATGATAAGTGCGCTATGGTTGCCGAGAGTCATAAACAATACTGTATCTGCGTGTAAGCATTTCCTGGCGACGGAACACAAACAAAACATGATGCTAAAAATTTTGCATGAGGAGTTGGTTGTTAAGTTACAGCTTCTAAGAGGAGAGAAAGTTCCGTATCACCAATATCAGCCAGAGAATGTTCTTGAAAATAATTACTACAAGTCGTATTAGGAGCGAACTATTCTGACTGATCAACCAGTATCACACAACAGACCGGATCTGGTGGTTATCTGCAAAAAAAAAAAAGGAGCAAGCCTCCTTAAATGATGTTGCGATCACTAACAACAAGAATCTTCAATCAATGTACATTGAAAAGATTAGCAAATATGGTGAGTTGGTCGGCCCTATCGAGAGGCAACTGCATGTAGAATGCTAAATAAAGACCAGGTCTCGAGTACAGGCGTGATACCAAGCAACTTGCTCCAAGGCCTTAAAGAACTGGATTTGTATACTCAACAGTACAAACTAATACGGAAGGCAGTAGTTTTCTCAACAACTCGAATTATCTAGAAGTTTATAGGTAGAGATTTCGACTTTCCAGCTTATAACTGGCTGTTTCAGTAACTAAACGTTGGTTCCCTCAAGAAGAAGAAGAAAATCCGATAGATAAGGTGACAGGAATTTGTTACTGTATTGCCCATCATAATCTCTTCCACAGGAATCATACCGAAGTTGCTGAGGGCAACCTAAATAAACTGGGGCTCCGCCATGTTCCATAGTTCGTTCGTTCCTCAACCTACCAACATAGGTAACACCTCTCCTTCTTGCAACAATTGCTGATGAAATGGTGAATTGTATCCAATGACATGGTGCATATATGAATGAATAATAATAATTAATTATTATTATTATTGTAATGTGAGAGAGGTTCAGTTTGTGTCTGAAGATTTAACTTATGCTTTTAAAAATTAAAAATAAAAACACATCCTGCAAATATCCGAGTTGTGAGGAAAGTGACAAAATACAGCTCAAAACACGGGCACGTTTTATTATTAAATTTTAAACGTTATGTTCGAAATTTTGAAAATGTGCAAATTGTTTCTGGTAGCAAATATTTTATTTGTAAATGTGTGTAACTGTTGTCCAAGATTTATGACAGGCACAGTTATAACATTAATATTGTTACTTCATTGGCTCTTTAAACAGTATATGTCGCCATCCCCCTTATCAAGGTAAGTCGGTCAGTTCCCGTCAGAGGAGAGCTTGTCTGTTGTTCTCGCGCTGTTATTCTCCTGTGCGATAGAGTGTTGTGACAAAGCTGTTTGTTCGCGAGTGTTTTCTTTAAACAATATCGATGGAAAGATTATCGCAACATCCCACTCTTCACTGCTGTTCGTCATGCTGGTGAAGGAGGAAGTCACTTCAGATGAGCCCTCGTGCAACTTTCACTACTCACGAAATAGTAAGTACCTGAATTCTATAAAATGTAAGTGCATTCTGCCCTTGTTCCCATTTTTGCTCTGGCAGTGTTGACTTGGGACGCCAATGATTTGTTCCGCAATCAAGGGTTTACTACTTGTTGGACGTAAATGGCAACCAAAGACTCGGACGTAAGTCCAGTGTTACTTCCAATTCTTGCGCCGAGATTTTTAGCCTATTTTCATTTATGAAAAAAAAAGGCTTATGATATTACCTTTTGTCCGTGTGTCTCTGTGTGTGCGTGAGTGTGAGTGTGTGTGTGTGTGTGAGAGAGGATTTTTATGTCCCCCTAATAACTTCTAAACGGCTGAAGCGATTGCAATGAAACTCGGTAAGTTCATAGCACTATTCCGGGCGACCCCGACCATGCCCTTCAAATTTTGTTACGTCTCACCAATCCAGCATGGCGGCTGTGCGAAATATTTCACCAGCATTCAATATCTCCGAAACTATTACCGATATCACCCTGGAATTTTGTACGGTGATAAAGGGAACGAGTAGAGGGTCACCTATGTGGCTTTTGAAAACCTGGTAACTACAAAACCAACATGGCGGCCAAGCGAATTTGCGACTTTTAAATAGACGTTTCTTGCGATTTAACCAACCAAACGCAATGAAACTTGGTACAGTATATGTTATTACACATTGTAATGCACCGACATCTAACTTCGTTCAATTGTTTACATAACCTCAAGATAGCGGCTGTGCGAAATATTTCACCGGCATTCTATATCTCTGAAACTATTACCAGTATCACCATGAAAATGTGTACGGAGATAAAAGGCACTACTGGAAGTTCATCTATGAGACTTTGAAAAACCGGTTAACTACAAAACGAACATGGTGGCCATGCGAATTTGAAAGATTTAAATAGACTTTTCTCGCGATTGAATAATCCAAACGCAATGAAACTTGGTACAGCAAATGTTTTTACACATTGTAATGCACTGGTAGACTATCTAATTTAGTTCAATTTATGTTTTTATTTCTTGTGTTCTAATCATGCGATCAAAATCAACATTTGCATAATGATCGTACAGAATAATCATCATCTAATAGTACATAACGTTATGGCCTACATATATTAAAATCCAACATGGCGACCATCCGAAATATTTAGACGGTTCTCTATCTATTAATTTACTTCAGCAATCAAACTGTAATTTTGTAAGTGTATAGAGGCTATGAGCACAAGTTCACCTATGGGACGTTCAATAACCTGGCGAGCACAAATCCTACTTGGCGGCGACGCGAAATTAAAATATTCAATGGACGTTTCTTGCGTTTTAACCATCCGAGCGCAGTGAAACTTGATACGGTATATGCTTATACAAATTTTAATCGACTGGCATCTAATTCATTTAAATTATTTTCATAACCACAAGACGGCGGCTGAGCAAAATTTTTAAATCCCGCTTTTATTTCTTGTGTCCTAATCATGCGATTGAAGTTTGAATAACACACCTACACAATAATCTTCATGTAATAGTACATAAATCTAAGGCCTATAATATAAAAATCCAACATGGTGACCATCCAAAATATTTAGACGGGTCTCAACATCTACGAATCTATTACAGCAATCAAACTGACAATTTGTATGTTAATAGAGGCAATTAATATTAGTAGGATATATGAAAATAGGCTATTTAGTTCTTCACGGAACTACTTGTAATTTTTCGTAATTCCTATTAGGCTTTCCTTCGTTCACTCTTGTTCTCTTTCAGTCACAACGGTATTAGTGTATCCGAGACTTGTTCTGATCTTACATTTGCCCAACTGGTCTGGCCCTTCATTTTTCTAAACTCCCTCATTCCTTTGGGATTCTTGTATCGGCTCGGAGCAACCTCGGTAGCGTGAAATTGACTAGAACCGAAGGATCTCGTACCGGTTGAGTTTGAAAATTAATGACCACGATAGGATTCCAGTGCTGGATCATTTTTCTTATTTCCCATTGACGTTGGGATGGTCCTTCTAATCCTTGTGGCGTAGTGGCTAACATTCTTGCCTGTTATCCCCGCAGGTCCTCGTTCGATTCCTGCCTCCGCCAAGAAATGTAATTCTGATATGATAGCTGGATCGGGCTATACTCGGGCAAAAGTGAAAAGCGGTAGGTTCCTCAGTCATCATGGAAATGTTTTTTCTAATCTATATAAAAATAATTAATTAAAATATTTTATATCAAATGTTTAAATAGACTAATGACCCTCCTTTGTGAAAACTATGCTAAAACGAAGTAAAACAAAAATATTCCTAGCCTAAATTGTAAACATTGAACAAGAATTCATAATCTTTGCTGAATCTTCTCCTTTTTCTAAACCCTTCCCAATTTGATTGATGTTTCTCCTTCCACAGTCACTGACTCTTATTCGGCTATTGTTAACAAATACAAGGGAGGATACTTTGTATATTTTAGCAAAAAGTAACATTTATAGATTTCTATACAACATTCCGAAAATAAGCGTAACTTAAATTATTCGATGATGACCTCTAATTTAAACTTATTTTCTTAAATCGTATCTACTAATCAATTCATCGATTCTTCGGTTAGGCTGCTAATGGATTTAACGGTCAGTCGATTAATCGTTTTTGAGTAATTTCAAATTATTCGATTAATCGATTAACCGAAAATCGCTTATTGCCATCTCTAAACTCAAAATGTTCAGACAGACAGCCATATCCACGGAAAATATATCTATTCTATAAGCTACAGGCAGTATAGAGCCGTCATACCTTCCTAATTAACAACAACACAATTTGTGCTTGCCACGGTGGGTGAGTGGTTAACGTGTCGGTCTACTAACCCCAAGCTGGCAGGTTCTCTCCTGGCGTGGAAAGTGATTTTTGAAAGGCGCTAAAAATTACGACACGCATGTCATACGATGTTGTCATGTCAAAGAACCCATTTGAACTCAGTTGGCCGTGTTCATAATGGGAAAATGAATCTCGGGAGCTTCCGCCAACACAACGTTCCTCATTTCTCTACTAGAAAGCACTATAGTGTTCAAGGAGCTTAGATATCTAACCTCCTTGACTTTCATAGGGTTTCAAGGAACAAGCTTGCACCCTGCGCCCGAGGCCATACGATATTATTATTATTATTATTATTATTATTATTATTATTATTAACACAAGTTCTGATCAGATAAAAATCACGCTCAAGGACTTTTAGTAGCAATAATAGTGCTCATTATATCAACGACCTTCCTCCGCGTTGCACACAATGCGAGCAAGGGTACGATACCTTAATATCCAATTGTGATCCCGAGCAACGCCGGGCATAACAGCTAGTTTTAATATAGAATGCTTTTGAAGTAGGCCTACCTCTGGTATTATTTTACCTGTAATAACGGACACCTACATATGTTACGTACCGGTACGTTGTTCGTTTCTATTTTACTGATGTAGGCTTTATCTCATAGTGTTACCGTTCATAGAAAGTATATTCAGAGAAAGTTCTAGATCAAGAATAATAAAACTCAGTTTAGTATTTAAGATAATAAGGAAGCAGCGTTCTGTAAGTAATTCTCAGAATATGTATCCATAGGGCACGTAATCACCCATGCGCGAAGACGACTTTCAACTACGCCACTTCGCGTCGTGGTGCTACTAGGGTGTTAACGATATTGCTATCTGGGATATGAATATAAATACACAATTTCATAAAGGATAGTCTTATACTTGGACAAATCTTTAATAATAATCAAATGAATCTCAACAATTTTTCTAGGTTTGTGCCGTGTCTTGTGTGGGGTTTGGCTTAGGACACCAAGTGGCTCATCAGGGGGCTCTTGGTGTCCCCGCCCGGACCCCAAAAGGAGTAGAGAACTGCGCGCTACCTCCCTTTTTATGAAGCGCACCTGCGACTCTTTACTGCGAGAACTAAAAGCTCAAGCAGCCATAACCCCCCTATGAAGGCTTCCCAAAAAAGCTTTTAGTTCTCGCAGTAAAGAGGCAGAGGTGCGCTTCATAAAAAGGAAGGTAGCGCGCAGTTCGCTATTTCTGTGGGGGTCCGGGCGGGGACACCAAGAACCCGCAGATGAGCCAGCTTGGTGTCCTAGGCGAAACCCCACACCAGACACGGCAGAAACCTAGAAAAAATGCTGATTTAATTCCGTTTACCTGCACACGTTTCACAAGCTACTACATATACAACAACTGTTCAAAATGGCGTCCCCATGCGTCAATGCAGGCCTAGCAACGTACCACTTCAACTCGTCAAGACGGACTGAAGCCTACAGTACAGACATCGTACACCGATTCAGTCAGTACGCAGTGGAGTAGTTGAGTTATCCTCCTAGCCTCTTCTGCTCGTCGGCAGTGCCTGCCCTTCAATCGTAGCACATGTAGTACATGTATTCCACTGTCGGAGGTATCAGACCGATTCTTTGCTTTAACTTTTGACTGCCGGTCGCAGTGGTGTAGTGGTTACGGCATTGGACTACTAATCCTAAGTTAGCGGGATCAAACCCGACTGCGGTCGGTGGCATTTATGGGTGTATACACGTGCCAACCCCATGTCGTTGGCTTCCGGCACGTTGGATCCTTAGTTTAGGGACTGCGACAACGCGGGCATGTAGCCTCGTGTACTTTGGGTGTGTAGAATTTGTCTGATAACCGGTGTTAACGGTGATGGCTGTAATAGAGTGTGTTATCTATGATTCAGGTAAGGACTGCAGACGATCAATGTTCAAGTACAGTAGTTCCTACGTTTGCTACCAAATGCTACCATCCACGACACCTAGCTGTGAACTTGGCTACTAGATGCCATTGCAATCAGCACTTGGCGGCGAACGTTTGAACTAAATCTAACCTACAAATTTTAGTTTCACACAAGTGTAGTCAGTGGAAGGTTCTTTTACATGCCATAAATCTATGACATGGGCCCGCCGGCTTTACTTCCCCTCCGAACGCCTGCGAGACGAAATTCCGCCACCCCGTCGTCTGTTAAGAACTAGGATTGTGGACGGAAGTTAAACAACTGCGATTAGTAATAGCCTAACTGTTGACTCGATCGTTTCCGGACTATGGGTCTTTATCTCAAATGGATCCATTTGCCTTCCTTCATCATCCCTGAAACTTTGTAACATCATCACGGATACACCCTCGAGAAAGTTGATTCCGTACTATTTAAACACTATAATTTCGGCTTTCAGGTTGCACTTCCACCAGCGCTGAGACCGGAACTCTTTTAAAGGCCCATGTTACAGGGGCCGATAAACCGCCGATTATCGGCGGCGAAACTGGCCGATTTTTGGCATGTTATAGGGTACAAGCCGAATTTCTGTCGCCGAATTTCAGCAACCAAAATGCGTTGTGCATGTTACACTGGCAGAATGTTGACCGAATAAACACAAGCTTCCTTTCGAGGGCAACAGCCATTTCAAAATGCTTGTGTTGGTGTAGTGTATTTATTAGATTGCCTGCAGGTAGTGATATTTCCTTAAAGGAAGACAAAAAGAACCTTGGGGGACATTCCAGTCTTATCAAATCCTTTGACAATTGGACAGTGCCACATCATGTTCTGCGGCCACAAGAAATATCTTGAAACGTTATTCCAGTATTACCGAATAGGTGATTCTTTTGGCGAACTGTTGAATTTATTTGCTTGCAGAATAACATAGCAAGATACGTATATCACCATGCCCAAAACACCACAACATAACCTACATTCAATGTTTTGATTTATACTTCCAATTTTCCACACCCTGCGTGCTGCTGTTCCCCCGCAAGCGTGGATTTGGTCGACATTCTGCTTGTAGGTAGAGGCCTGCGTGGATGTGGATATCCGCAATATTTTTCGCCAAGCGGTTTGCATGACTGTGGATAGTCGATAAGCTGCGGATAATGTTTAGAGTAAATTAGCGGATAGTTTTTAGAATATAATGTTGGACTGGTTTTTTTTTATTTTAATAATTTTAATTTTTTCTGAGACCTGCGTCTTTCCCTGTTTGCTTTCGCGTGGATTGTATGGGAATAACAGAGAAGTGAGAGAAGCCAGTCATGAAAATACTCTCAATTAGTGATGACTTATGCCAAAAGAAATTCCTATAAGTTATACCTGTGCTTGCCTGCGAGGGTAAATCTGACGACTAAGTAAATGCTACAGGGCGCCCGAGAATGTTCTCCGCAATGGGTACGTGCAGCAGTGAGTGGTTGAGTCATGAGTTTAGTTGGCTGCACTGCACTGTGTCCTTTAAAGCGGGACTCCCCCGAGTGCGCTATCAGTGCAAATTGCGATAAGCGAGCGAGCCTGCATGTCTTCAGTGTGTATTACAGTAAGCGAGCGTTCAGATAGATTTATTATTGGAAGCTTTCCACGGTGGGTGAGTGGATAGCGTGTCTGTCTACTAACCCCAAGATTGCAGGTTCGCCCCTGGCCGTGGTAAGTGATTTTTGAAAGGCGGCAAAAATACGATACGCATGTCATACGATGTTGGCATGTCAAAGAACCCATTTGAATTCAGTAGGCCGACTTCATAATGGCAAAATTAATCTCGGGAGTTTCCGCCAACACCAAGTTCCTCATTTCTCTACTAGAAAGCGCTATAGTGTTCAAGGAGCTTAGATATCTATTATCTAACCTCCTTGACTTTCATAGTGATTCAAAGAACAACGAAATTCGACATGCAAGCTACCCTCTGGGTGTCAAATTACAAAGCTTGCACCCGGCATCCGAGGCCGTACGATATTATTATTATTATTATTATTATTATTATTATTATTATTATTATTATTGAAAGAGTGCAACAGTATACAGGCGTTAATGTTTACTACTGAAGAGAGAGTTTTTTTTTTTTTTTTTGTGTAATACGTTTTTCGCGACGGCCATCGCTTTACAGAAATTGAAAAATTGAGATTTCAGGCACGGTTTCCTAATTCTAAGTGTCCAAACCGTGATACCGTTCGGGATTTGATAAGTAAATTTCGTGTGACTGGCTCAGTTCACGATGTGCCGGGAACAGGCAGGCCTACGCCTTTAACAGACGAAAAACTTGATGAAATCTCCGATATAATGCTGCGTAGTCCAAGTAAATCAACACGAAAATAAGCTCAACAAACAGGAATCTCTAAGTCGACAGCACATAAAGCTGTAAGAGACAAGCTCAGTTGTTCCCTTATAAAGTTACCGTGGTTCATGAATTAAAACAAACTGATTACGGAAAAAGAGTGATGTACTGTGAATGGTTCCAGCATCTGTTATGAATGACTGTGGTGAGTACAAAGTTTACTGTTTATTTGTTATGATGCAAGCGGCAGCCGTGCTACCAACATAACTGCTGTAGCTAGCTCTCGCAGACGCATGTAGGCTCTGCGGAGAACATTCCCGGACTTAGTGTATAATTAGCCACCCGCTGTTTCACTTGCCATTACTCAGAGGGACAAAACTCAGTCAATATTGTCTTGCGATTCACACATAGCCTAGGAGAACGAATTTCTCCTCAAATGTCTAAATGTGGGTCTTTAATACTTTGTCTAATAAATTATCTAATAAATTAAAAATAGTATCGTAATGTCAGCTGATTCGGATAAGAAATGTGCGGATGCGGGGCGGATGCGGGGCGGATGCGGATAACAGTCATGTGGATGCGAGGCGGGTGCGGATAAGGTTTTCTTTATCCGCGCAAGGGTCTACCTGTAGGCTAAAACTTGACAGATGTATTTTTTTTTTTTTCCAATTTAGATTTACAAAATAATACCGCCATACTTTCTTATTTATAGTGACGCGAATTTCGCGAGGAACGGCGTTTGGAGTTTTATTTTTCTAGACCCAATTTGTTTGTGGCTTCTAGACATTTCTTATTTGTGGTTTACGGAGAGGCAATGTGAAAGCAGGAGTTAGTTATTGTTGCTTTCAGGGACGGAACAGTGAGGCCATCTGTCCCTGAAAACAGGAGCAAGAGCTACTCAATGGTAATGACTAATGATAATATGCTGTAGCTGATCGTTGATGTTAACCTATGGTGATGAAATGGGGAACGTATTACTTTCAACGGAACAAAATCTACATTTAAAACTCATCTTTTCTTTGTTGAAAAAAAAAGTTGGTTGGTTGGTTCCTCAGTTTACGGGCTGCAACAACGCGGTCATGTAGCCCCGTGTACTTTGGGTGTGTGTAGAATCTGTCGGTTTTTTTTAACGTATGGCTTTTAGTGCCGGGAGTGTCCGAGGACATGTTCGGCTCGCCAGGTTTGTAGCTGCTTCGAGACGGACACCCAATGGGTGAGCTACATGTACCGTTGTGGAGGAAAGTTGGAAGGGAAGGGCGAGGAGTTGGAAGGTAGCGGCTGTGGCCTATAGTTAGGGACCAACCCCGGCATTTGCCTGGTAGGAAGATGGGAAACCACAGAAGACCATCTTCAAGGTTGCCGGCGGGGGGATTCGAACCTCCTCGCCTCCCGGATGTGAGCGACTGCCATTAGTCATGCCGTAACGACCACGGCTAACTCATCCGGTATCTGTCTGATAACCGGTGTTAATTGTGATGACTGTATTAGTGTGTGTGTTATCTGTAATTCAGGTAAGGACTGCAGACGACCAAATTCAAGTAATTCCTACTTTTGCTACCAAGTACTACCGTCCACGCTTGCCACGGTGGGTGAGTGGTTACAGTGTCGGGCTACCAACCCCAAGATTGCAGGTTCGCCCCTGGCCATGGTAAGTGATTTTTGAAGGCGACAAAAATCACGACACTCATGTCATACGTTGTTGGCATGTTAAAGAACCCATTTGAATTCAGTAGGCCGTGTTCAATGGCAAAATTAATCTCGGGATTTTCCGCCAACACAAAGTTCCTCCATTCTCTACTTGAAAGCGCTGTAGTGTCAAGGAGTTTAGATATCTAACCTCCTTGACTTTCATAGCGTTCAAAGGAACGACGAAATTCGACATGCAAGCTACCCTCTGGGTGTCAATTAACAAAGCTTGCACCAGGCACCCGATGCCATACGATATTATTATTAATATACTACCGTCCACGACACCTAGCTGTGGACGTGGCTCCTAAAAGACAGGGGGGGGGGGTCAACACACCTGGCGGTGAACGATGGAACTAATATAGCGTTATCAAACTAAACCTACAAATTTTAGCTTCCACAAGTGTAGTTAGTGAAAGGTTCTTTTTCATGCCATAAATTTGACATGGAATCGCCGGCTTTACTTCCCCTCCGAAGGAAGGCATACAAAGGGATTTTAACGCTCTAAAAAAATCCGACGACTTCGGCCGGGTTTGAACCCGCTGTCTTGGGCATAGAAGCTCAGCAGGCTACCAACTACGCCACCGAAGCCGCTAGCACTGTAGCCGAATACCGCGCCAGAACAGTTGGAACGTTTATGGAGTGGAATATGCTGAAGGTGTCGCGCTGTGCTCAAGACCCGTGACAGTCGCGTAATGGCCACGCTGCATGAGTCGCACCTGCTTATTACTACTGGTGAGGGGCACATATCAACCGGAACATAGCCTTGCTCCTGGGTGCTTTCTCACTTCACTTACTATATGTCGTGTACACTCACCGGTTAAACATATTGAACGCTCTGCTGCGGCGTAGCCGTGCTCGTTAAATCGTGCGCCATGGCCACGAGGTCAGCTGCAGCAAGTCCACAGGTGTCAGGTTCGAATTCTGGCGCTGACAGCCGCTGTCCTAAGTGTGTTTTTCCCTGCGTTTTCTCATACTTCTTCCATTAAAAAAAGTTAACCTTGCGCTGAAAGCGGTATTGTTATAATTTCCTCCCATTGTGTGACCCCCTGACGTGGCTACATTCCTGCACAAGTAGATTTTTCACATCTTGTTTCATTTCTATAATATTTGAGGTCGCAGAGTTAGGTGGGACACCCTGTATATAGAGATATACTGCAACGCCCGGCGTTGACCGTGTTTTATAAGTTTTACTCGCTAACCGTTGGAGATACACGAAAAGTGATAAGGACCTTTCGGATAGAAAATTAAATTTTAAAGCTCGTATGTGCCATAAAAAGTTTGCTATTTCTTAGCGCCTCTTTTTATTTGAAATGGAAGTATGAAATTTTGAAACCAAAGGTTGTAGTGACGTCACTAAAATGGCCGCCATTTTTAAATATTGCAAAATATCGAAATCAAAGGTAGCCTATGTGTAAACCTGGCAAATCAGCTACATCCATGCAAAATTTCATTTCAATCGGACCAGTGGTTGAGTAACAGACAGGACGACAGACAGACACACACCATCTCTTTTTTATATATTAGTATGATCATTTGCTGGGGCCATCAAGGACCACGTTAAGTCTTGTTGCATTTGACACTGAACTTGGCCTTCTTCAGAGCCCAGATTTCCCTCAGTCTTTGTGAGTGGGACTGCTTACGCTCCTCCATCCAAGCGGCACCAATATTGTCTTGCGGAAGAGATATCTGTTAAGGGCGTCTTTAGATGAGATACGTAGCATTTGCAGGTCTTCTTGGGTATTTCTAAACCAGGAAATTGTGGTTTTGGGGTTTGAATCAAAAAGGTGAAAGATCTCTTTAGTTTACTTTCTTCCGTCCATTCTTTTCAGAATCGTGCCCGTCTTTTTCGGATTGTGTAGGTAATTTTCTTTATTTTGCTGTAGACTTCCTCGTTGGATCTCTTTTGATGGATTCCATGTTTGTACTTTGATCCCAAGATTCCTCTCACAATTTTGCGCTCTTTCTTCTCCAGTTCTTCAAGGAGTCCTTTGTTGGCATTTAGAGATTTTTTTTTTTGTCGTGTGGCCTCCTGAGAGGCCGAGTGCAGGCCTTTCTATTCGACGCCCGTGGGCGACCTGCGCGTCGGGATGAGAGATGGAATGGATGAAGATGAATGAAACTGGGCAAGGATGTGGAAGGAAGCGGCCGTGGCCTGTCAGACGGTACTGTCCCAGCATTTGCCTGGTGTTGAAAATGGGAAACCACGGAAAACCATTTCAAGGACAGCCGACGGTGGGGCTCGAACCCACGCGTCTACCAAGTCAGCAGAGAGCTTGGCCCCACGGCCTAACGCAGCGCTTTAGCCAGCGTAGCCACTACTGTCGGTGTATATATATAAATATATACAGTGTATTGCTTATTTAAAAAAGAAAGGTTCTAAACTATAGAAATCTACCTCTATGGAATAGGAAACTGTATTGAAAGACGTTCCTATGTTTTCAAAATGTTATTAGCATCAAATAAATTGGTCGTTAATGGAATTTAAATGCAAACATATTTTAATGTCATTTTCATCGCCAACACTGGATTTACTGTCACCACTGATTATCACATCGTGTTTGTACAACCAGCATGTTGACGTATGAATGCAAGTCAAGTGACGGAAGGTTGCCTGGAAGGCCTTCGGGTCGCAAAGCCTGATGTGTATAGTCCTCGTAGTACTGTTTGCCGACTTAAATAGATATCGCGCATTTCTTGGCCGTTCAACTGCTGTCGTGTATCGATTTCGCAAAGTAGGAAACTGAAATAAACCTTTCCTATGGCACTATTTGGCCTGTTTGCCATCTCTTGATGAATGCAGTTCATTTACATTTGTCTTTGGGCACAGACTAGAGTAAAATGTAGCTCTCCACCGATGTCTCAGTCTCACTCATGGCTGTGATTATATGGAAGCTACTGAGGTATGGGTGGTGCTTAGTAATGACATTCAGGGCACAGTCAGTGCCTGTGTATGCTATTAAAGGTTCTACTCATAGGGTTAGTACTGTTATTCTGTCTCAGTGAGGAAAGCAAACTACCTCACCCCTCTTCTTGCCTAGTACGCCTCAATATAGCGCTGCCTTGGTTTTTTTGTGGGTATCCACCCACGGTACGGCGGTACATTTTGAGGATCCAACCAGCCTTCGGGCTGACTACCTAACAGACTATGGCACTATAATTGCATCCCAACGACCTGAACCGAACCTTTTGCAACTGATCCTCGTTTTCTTCAGAACCAGTAAAAGGGTATATGGACGCTACCTAATGACCAAGGAACGGATTTATACTACAGTGGAACGTGACTGATTCGAACTTCTATAATTCGAAATCTTCTTTAAGTCGAATTTTTCTCTCGATCCCTAGCATTTTGTATACAATCAATGCTAAAAAATCGTGGTTAATTCGAGTTATATTTTGGTTCATTCGAAGTATTTACGTGTAAAAAGCCGTTCGGAAGCAAAACAGTTGGGTCCGAAAGACAAGATGGTGACGACGCATCTGGCGATGAACTCGTGGAGAAAGTTCTCGAAGTAACTGTTCCGAGTGCTGCCCAAGCAACAAACCACATTAGGCGCTTTTTTTTAAGTAGAAATGACGTATGTGATTCTGTTTTCCGTTCCTTAAATTTGTTAGATTATTTTGTGATGGCCGAGAGACTTAATTGTAAGAAACTGGTAAAAGTCTCAAACTTTTTTGAAAAAGAGTAGATTTATCTAAGACTTAACTAGATTGCTGGATTACTACTGTTAGTATATAGGTAAATAGTAGTCTAAATTTTGGTTTTATATTATCATTTGAAACTTTTGAGGTTATTCACGATAGAGTCATTACACAGTTTAATAAAGGTTCTTGGGTGAAAACTTAAAATTTGAATATTTTCTCTACCCTTTTCAACGAATTTTCTTAATTCGAATTTTTGGATAATTAGAATTTTTTACTGGTCCCTTGAGGTTCGAATTATCCAAGTTCCACTGTATATGTACTAAAACATGTATATTTAGTTATTTTTATTGAAATATGGAATTATATATGGACTTAAAATTACAAAAAACTATAAATTATATTTTAATATCCAAATTCAAAGAATCTAAACAAAGCAGATCTACTTGAAACATAACGTTGCACTTGTTATTATAATATCAATATGATCTTTGAAGAACATGCAATCTTTTATTCTCTATTACCAAAGCAATCGATAATAAAATGTTCTTTTAAGTGCTGTAAAGTGAATCTTCTTCTATTGTCGCTAAGGACAGATTTATATTGACTGAAACTGCTTCAACAATAGAAGAGGTAATGGGTGAATTAAAACTCAGCAATTTTTCTCAGTTAGCGCTGTGTCGTGTGTGGGGTTTCGCCTATTTCATTTGGCTGTTAATATTAAATGTGATTCTGATGAATGCAATCAACATCGCATATTTTCATGCTAAGGATCAAATTGATGCTCTGATGATCCCTTCACGGTTCATTGAACCTTAGAAAGCAAGATAATTGTCTGTAATATGATATTGTCACCAAATTATAAGCAATGAAAAACAAGAAACAAGCCCTACTGATGATCTTGATGCGAAGGTTGGAAGGAGAGGGGTATGGTACCACATTGTTACGAATAGCAGCAATAGTTCACATTTATTTTGTTATTAAATATTGTTGGGGCATTACGAAGAACGATTCTACTGTACTTCCACACCTCTATAACTTGAAAATGGGCAAATAAACCGCAACTAATCCATATAAATTAGCAATCTTACCAACATTGTGGAACAAAACTAGTGAAGAGATCTTAATATCCGCAGACGCATTGCCTCCTAACATTACAGATTCTGTAATTTCTCGTTGTTAAATGCACAAATCCATTGTTTAATACAATCATCAATAATGATCCTTCCATCACTTATATTCTTTGCCTCCATGTATGGTCAGTTCTTGCATCTACTGTAGGTGGCGTTGGAATTCTCCATGTGCGCGGCATTCGTACCCAAACACTACGGCATCACGGTCTCATCTAAGAAATTCATAACAGAGTCCCTTCTCTGTTATTACATGCTCCTTGGGTAAGTCGCACTACGGCACTATTAACACCATGTTAAGGATGAAATGTTCCTAGGAATAAATGAAACATCGTTAACTGTAATATTGAACACATGCAGGGAAAGCTTTCAAAGAAGGAATGTCCTTTTCTAATCACAATTAGCTATCCTTCACATTCACATTTACAGCACCTGCCTATTGCTCTTAATTCGCGATCTTGACACTTATTTATTGGCATCATAAGTTTTATGAGACAAATCCATTCTCGGCTAAACCAGTTTCAGTTATGTATGAACTATGCCCGCCAGGGATTATTGTGTTTGAAGCCATTATTAGCCTATTGCCATTTATGAAAACATAGCCTTATGAGATCACATTTTGCCCGTGTGTGTGTGCGTGTGCTCGTGTGCTAGTACGTGTGCGAATGCGCGTGTGCGTGTGTGTTTTTATTATCTAAACGGCCGAAGCGATTTCAATGATTGGTAAGTAAGTATGTTGTCCAACCTCGACCGTACCTTTCAAATTTTCATACTTTTCACCAATCTAACATGGCGACTGCACGAAATATTTCACTGGCATTCTATATCTCCGCAACAGCAACTGATATCTCCCTGAAATCGTGTATGGTGATAGAGGGTACTACTACAATTTTATCTATGTGACTTTCGTAAACCTGCTAACTACAAAACGAACTTGGCGGCCAAGCAAATTTGAAGCATTTAAGTAGACCTTTCTCTCGATTTAACCATCCGAGCGCAGTGAAACTTGGTACAGCAAATGTTCATACCCACTGTAATGCACTGACATCTAATTTAGTTCAATTATTTACATAACCTCAAATGGCGGCTGGACGAAATTTTAAAATTAAGTTTTTTTTATTTCTTGTGTCCTAATCATGCGATTGAAGTGAAAGTTTGAACAATGAACCTACGTAATAATCTTCATCTAATAGTACATATCTCTATGGCGTACATATATAACAATCCAACATGGCAACCATCTGAAATATTTAGACGGCTCTCAATATCTACGAATCTATTACAGCAGTCAAACTGAAATTGTGTATGTTGATAAAGACTATTAACGTAAGTTCACCTAGGGGGCTTTTAGGTAGATTTCATTAGAAAGCTAACTATTGCAATGGGTCCCATGTTTCGACTTCCGGAAAATTTCGACATATCTTCGCGTTTCACATCCCCCAGACCCCAAAACCACCGTCAGTTCAAAAGTTTATATATAATTTATGTATGTATATATATATATATGTGTGTGTATATCAGTTTCTTGTGGACACGATAACTGCCGTAATTTTGCACCAATCACTTTGAATTTTTAACCGAATATGTATACCTATAAAATCTCGGTCGAGTTCGTTACTGGGCTAAATCGGTCGAAGGGGGTGAAAATGGGGGGATTTTTTCGAAAAAGTGAAATATTGCTATAACTCTCTTAATATGTGACATATCGAATCCGTTCAACGTTCATACTATGTGTCGGATAAAGCCCAAAAATTTATGTTTGAAGAGTTTTTTTTATAGCACCAACCATTGACCAAAGGGGTGGGAAAAAGTGGTTTTTTCGGGAAACATTAATCATATCTCTCTTAATAGGCACAATATCAAAACCGTACAAAATGGACAATATTCCCCTAATAATTACCTAAAACTTTTGTCTGAAAGAATTTTTGATATGACCCACCATTACGCCAAGGGATGAGAAAAATGATTTCGGAATTATAAGAAAATGCCAAGAGCTATCAGTGGTTGCCATGGCAACACTACTAAATTGATGAGGGATGAGCCATCAGACGTTGCCAAGATAACGCACTTGCACGAGATCAGATTCAGATTTTCATCTGACTAAGTGTGAAGCGGCTTCGGTGACGTAACTGGTAGCATGCTGAATGTCTATGCCCAAGGTTGCGAGTTCAAAGCCGGCCGAAGTCGTCGGATTTTCTAAGAGCGCTAAAAATCCCTCAGTATGCTTTCCTTTGTAGGGGAAGTTCCAACGTTCGTTGCGAGTTGCGGGTTGCGGTGGCATCTAGTAGCCAAGTTCACAGCTAGGTGTCGTTGACGGTAGTACCTGGTACTAACATTAGGAACTACTGCTTGAAATTGACCGTCTGCAGTCCTTACCTGAATTACAGACTAATACAGCCATCCCTAAGTACACGGGGTTACATGACCGCGTTGTCGCAGCCCCTAAACTGTGCAACCAACCAAAATCTCTGCGGGGGATATAATTTTGCGTGAAGAAGTAACAGACCGTTACATAGTCACACATCAGTGTCGAAACCTTGCATAAGGACAGTGTGACCACAAGTATAACAAGAAGTTCCGTAACGAACTATAGAGCCTACTTTTCTTATAATTTAAGATATATGCCAATGATTAATCTATATGGATCTATCTAGAATAATGACGAAATTAAGTTGGTAATATCGAAATTTCTAATTAGTTCGAAATACTGTATACCTGGCATACTGTAGTCTAATAGAGAACTACAGTTGGCAGCCCTGGTGACTGAATATGTTCTTAGTTCCATCTCTTAAGGTACAGAATACAAAATTTGGTTGAAGTCCAATGGATAGCATGGACGTTACATGCAGTTAAACATTGGATCTAACAGCGCGCGTAAAATCATGTTGGCAACAATGACATACATGTATTGGTCAGAAATAATCTGAAATAATATGATCTATTGTTGTGTCAATTTTGAATAAAATCCATTAGTTAGTATAGAAGTTACATGCATTTTAAAATTGGATCTATCAGCAGGCTTAGAATCATGTTGGCAGCACTGACGTATATTAGTTACTCCAAATTAATCTAGAATGCCAGGTACTATACGTGAGCAAAGTTTAGAGCTATTGGCTTGCATACTTTCTGATATATTGATATTAGGGTAACCAAAATAGAGACAGTATTTACTAACAGTTGGCAGCCCTGGTTACTCTTAAGATTCGGCATATACATATCTGTTATGGTGCACATAGCACACACGAAATTTGGTTGAAATCCAAATGATAGTATAGAAGTTACATGTATTTAAAGTTGGACCTTTCAGAAGGCTTAGAATCATGTTGGTAGCACTGACGTATATAAGTTTCTCCAAATTAATATAGAATGTCAGGTACTATACGTGTGCATAGTTTAAAGCTGTCGGCTGGCATACTTTCTGATATATTGGTATTTGGATAAAATAAATTGAGAGCATTTATTAATAGTTGGCAGCCCTGGTGGATCTTAATAATACGTTCAGTCATGTCTGTTTATGTACACATAGCACATACGAAATTTGGTTGAAATCCAATTTATAGTGTAGAAGTTATATGCATTTAAAATTTGGACCTATCAGAAGGCGTATATTCATTTTGGCAACACTGCGATGTATGGCCTCCTGGAAATTAAACTGCAATATTATTATCTATACGTGTGCCAATTTTGAAATAGCTCCTATTCATACCTTCCAAGATATCCAACATGGAGCTCAAATTTCAATTGCGATTTTTCAGCAGTTGGTAGCACTGACATCATTTTCAAATATGGGCGTGAGATATTCAGGTATAGATCTTTACTCCTACCAAATTTTGTTTCGATTGCTGCAGCCGTTTAAGAGTTGATAGGGGGGGGACACACACACACACAGCCAGACAGACAGAAGGACAGACAGACAGACAGACAGACAGACACACATTTGCCCGATCTCATAAGTCTACTTTTTCCTCATTTTTGCAAAATGTGAAAAGTAGGCTAAAAATGGACCCCAAATGACAAGAAGGTTACCGTTCCCATAAGACAATAAAATGTTTAAAATAAGTATAAAATGACGAAAAACAAAGTTAATTAAGCTCCAATTATAAAATATCTTCTCGCAATAAATGAGGTCTGATCCTTCTACGAAAACCTGCATATTCTGCCTATTTTCGCCTATCCCCAAGTTTGTCCGGTGAAATCTACCTCCGCCTTCCGGCGTGCCGAGAGGACCTTTTTAATAACCTGGTGATCACAAGACCAACGTTGCGGCGACGCAAAATTTAAATATTTAAATGGATTTTTCTCGCGACTTTTCATACGAGCGCTGTGAAACTTATCACGGTATATCTTCATACAAGCCTTAATATACTGACGTTTATTTTAATGAAATTTTGTAAGAACTTAAAAATGGAGGCTGTGCAATTCTTTAAAATATCGTTTTAATCTCTCGTGTTCTGAGTAAGACCAGTGAAAATAGGCTATTTAGTTCTTGTCATTCTTGCGTTAGTAAACGAAATGTAAATGTGTTTCAGTAGGTCAGCACGACTGTACCCAATTGTAATGGGTGTGAGTTATTTCCAAAACTGAAACAAATAAATGAATAAGAAGTTATTTTATTAATCTCATGTATTTTTATTAATCTCGTTAATCATATTAACCTCATGCTGTTTCAGGTTTAGGGAATAACTCCCACTACAATTCCCCTTTAATATGCCTAGCAATGCATTCATGGAACATCTGTTGAATTACAGTGCATGTTTCGACCCTTCAATGGATGAAAAATATATTCTAATTAAAACTTAGAGTATACATAACTAAACTGTAAATAAACAAATATAATTTCCTTACAAAAACGTTAAATTTATAAAATGAATTGAAACAATTTTATCTTGAATTCAGTTAATGGTGTCAAAAGCTGATGAATATTGTCAAAAACTATATGCAATCATATATCAAAATGATTTTTTTTGAATTATTTAAAAAACAAGATGTTTAGCAAAGAACATATAGCCTACTTTCTCCTAAATGTATGAGTATACTTATAACTCTTTGTCGTCACCCCTAAAACATCAACCTCCACCACCTTGTATTTTTTGTTTTATTTTAAATTGATAATTAGCCAGTAAGTATGTGTCTAAATCAATATTATAAGTATATACTTTATGATGATTGAATAACAATACTACTAACTTATTATAATGCATTCACGTCTGTTAATCTCGATATTAAGCCTCCAAACTTAAGAATCCTTTGCTTCAAGTATTCTTCCCTTTAAAAATCCGCCGCGAACACAGTAGGATGGTGCTGCAACCTAGCAGTGAATTAATATGTATCCTGTACGTCTCTGAGTGTTGCATGGGTAGGCAGTTTAAATCAACCAGGAGGGAGGTGATCAAGCTGGTAGTGCTTAAAGGTATTCGGAGCGCGATCATGGCTAGAAGTTGAACTAATACAAAATTGCAATACCGTACTACAGGAGGCCAGGGATTCACAAACCGGAATGTTTGAAACAATTACCCACGTAATCCGCAAAACGACAGCACCGCCAAAGGTATTGAGAAGCCTGTGATTGATGACAACGTGTATATTGTTCTTCTATACTCCTTTTTCTAATGTCTTCTGTTTATGTGCGATGCTGGGTCTGTGATTATTAATAAAGGAAGCTTCTAGTTTAACGTGACCGTTAATCTTGAGATCATGAGCCACGGGACCTCCGTTTTACGTGGAATCCGAACCACAGGACATGGCATTTCACCTCGAAAATCTCACATGCATTGACCGGGAATCGAGCCCGGACCGCCTTGGTGAGAGGCATACAGCTAGACCGCTGAGCCACCACGCCCCCCTGATTATTAATAAACGAGTGTATACATTAGCCTCTCTATTGAGCTAAGTAGCATCTTATTTAGTATCTGTGGAAAGAGCTCGTCCACATCATTTGTAAATGAATTCAAGTTAAAAAAAAATAGGAAAGTTAACTTAGTCGATTCCGAACACCAGCTGTCCGCGTGAAACACTAATGTGCTACCACAGAGCCAAACATGTTCATAACATCTTAGTGTTATTAACCGACTTAGGTACAACGTGTTAGCAAATAATGTCTTGAAATAAACGATTTCTTCACTGCAGTACATCTTCATTATATGTATCTATCTATCGTATGACTTTTAGTGCCGGGAGTGTCCGAGGACAAGTTGGGCTCGTCAGAGGCTGTAGCTGCTTCAAGCGGACACCCCTAGGGCGAGCTACACGTTCCGTTCAATTTTAAGTAGTTCCAACTTTTCTTACCAGATGTCAATAATACTTGGTTGTGAACGTTGGAACTTTGATAGAGCGTTACAACGAAATATAACCTAGAAATTTAGCTCCACACAAGTTTAGTCTGTGGAAGAATCTTTTACATGTCATAAATCTATGACATGGGACCGCTGGCTTTACTTCCTCTCCGAAGGAAGGCATACTGAAGGATTTTAACGCTCTTAAAAAATCCGACGACTTCGGCCGGGTTTGAACCCGCTATCTTGGGCTCAGCAGTTCAGCATGCTACCAACTACGCCACCGAAGCCACTATCTTCATTATAAATCATTTCATACAGAGTTTATAATATTTCTATCAGTAGGCTGTATTGCATGCAACATACTCAAACTACTGAAATATAGGACAGGCACAAGAGATCAGCTGCCATCTTGTCATGTGACAGAGACGGCTCAGCTCTTTTGGGTCAATGATAAAGTGTAATATTATAATATAAAATTATAATAAATAACGGGGCACGTCCTTTAGTATAGCTTAAACCACCTTCGGCTCGATAATCGGAATTGGTGGGTCCTAAGTTATAAATTATAATGTCTGTATAATTCATACGGCCGCCATTTTTAAATATTACAGCTAATAACCTTGTAGTTTGAGCACAGGACGCGTCTCGTATGAAGGTATGCTTCCATTTTTCGTAAAGATCCGATGATAGATATACATTTTCCTTTTGAACGTATTTCTATAAATATAAAGTTTTAACGTATTTCTGTAGATATACATTTTAACGAATTTGTATGGATATACATTTTCCTTTTCTTCATTTATTTCTGTATATATAAGAGCTGTCGTACTGCCATACGATAAACAAAATAAAATTAACGACAGACTAAATTGAGTTTAGTTTAAGAAATGTGATTTCACGAAATCAGAGTAATGCGGCTTCACATTATTTGTCCTAAATACTGGACGAGTGGAGGAGAACTGAATGATGTCATGTGAACACAGTCACTCCTCCCTTGCTATAAATCCACTTATGACACGGTAATTTATTCTGATATCTCCGTAATTACTCGTCGATTGAATTAGCAGATAAGCTCTAAATTAGAAAATAAGAAAAGTGATCGTGACCTCAATCCCCTGCTCTGCCTTGCGCACATTCTTTTTGTTCTGACTGTTTCACACTTCCCGGAGAATGTAACTTTGGCAATTAGTCTGTCTCTCAACAGCAGTTGATATGCCAGGATTTCTTCATTTCTTTACTTTGTATCACAATGTATAACTGTCAAAGCAGCTTTCTTCCACACCTCTCGTTGGCATATTTTTCTTTTTAGTTGTGGCTGGTTGTCGAATTAAGCAGCTAATGAGTAATTCAGCTGGGAGCACACTTACATTCAGTCCACCTGGTTTGCGAAGAAACGGGCCTTGCTTTCACCGACTCGAGTGCATTTCTCTGAGTGGCGCGCCGCGCATGCGTGCTCTTTGACAAGACATAAATATAGTTACAACCAGTTTGTAACATTACCATATACAGTGGTAGGTCAGTGATTAATGAATAGCCTTTCACTAGGTGGTTCTACTCCACTCCACCCACCGCGCGTAATTGTATCCTGTCATATTTTAGATTCCAACTTAAATGCTTCATACAGGATTTTTGCCCTTGTAGTTGGTCAGTGACCTATAGCGTCATCATTTTGAAGTACCTAGTCTGTGAGAGTCGTGGTCTTGAGTCTCCAGTCCCAAAGGTCCTGGGTTCGATTTCCTGTATTGCCAAGAAATTCAGTTCTGGTGTGAGGGTTGGAACGTGGTACACTTAGACCCATGAGGCAAAACTGAGAAGAGATGGCTCTGATTCCCACCTCAGCTACCTTCAAGTGGTTTTCCGTTTTCTCCCACTTCTGTTCTAGGCAAATGTCAGGATAATTCCTAACTTAACTTAAGGCGACGGCCGCCTTCCTAACCCTAGATTCATTCACAAATACATACCCTACTACAGATATCACAATAACACTATTTATCAGAGATATCCTAATAATAATGTTACAAGTTTGACGACCCTTTTAACTACAGAGGCTTTTAGAGGCGCTGAGGTACCGGAATTTCGCCCTGGAGGTGATCATTAGCATGCCAGTAAATGTACAAACACGGCTCCCTCGCATTCACGCACCATCACATGCCAACTGATTGCGCCGGGATTCGAACCGGCAACCTTGGGCACAGCAGGCGAGAATGTTACCACTGAGAGAAATTCTAAGGAAGCTAGGCAGGACGCTTATAATTTTACGTGACCATTAATCTCTCATTCGTAAAACATGGTAGACCTACAGTACCTTCTTTTCACAAAATATATCCGAACTACATGACGTAACAACTCACAACGAGGGATGACAGTGTTGACCGACTGAAAAGTGATTTGATTAATTGATACTTTGGCAACTCTGAAAAATGGCTTCTAATACTTCAATGCGCAGGAGTGTACAAATAGACGTCTGCCTTCTGGACGCGTATTTCCCCCCCCCCCCCCCCCCCCCAAAAAAAAAGCTGTAATTAACAGCTAATAGACGGTTCTAGGCTCATACAATCAGGACCTGTCTGCGATAATGCAAAATGTACTGCAGTACTTTGATCGAATTCTTAAGTTGAATTTCAACTTATCGTGATGATGATAATAATAATAATACAGCGGCTTCAGTGTCGTAGTGGGTAGCATGCTGAGCTTCTGTGCCCAAGATCGTGGATTCAAACCCGGCCGAAGTCGTTGGATTTTTAAGAGCTTTAGAAATCCCTCAATATGCCTTCCTTCGGAGGGGAAGTAAAGCTGGCGGTCCCATGTCATAGATTTATGGCATGTTAAAGAACCTTCCACTAATTACACCTGTGTGAAGCTAAATTATAGGTTAAACATTTGACTAACGCTCTTAGGTTCCAACGTTCGTCGCCAGGAGCCGACTGCGGTGGCAGCTGGTAACCAAGTTATGAACTAGTAGTCGTTGACGGTGGCGTTTGGCGGCAAAAGTAGGAACTACTTGAAAAAAATGCAATGTCTGCAGTCCTTACTTGAATTGAAAACAGATAACACACACTAATACAGCCATCACAATTAACACCGGTTATCAGACAGATTCTACAAACACCCAAAGTACACGGGGCCAAGGGCGGATTTAGGGGAGGGCGACCGCCCAGGGCCCCGCGGTCCGGGGGGCTCCGCGCCATGAATTTTTTAAATTTAATTAATTAATTAATTTTACTTTTCAAACTAATTTATAATTCATATTCCTTTTTTTTTTCAGTGCAGCTATGACCTCCCGTGACCGTTTAGCAAGTTAGGATTTCAGTGAAATAATAGAAGACTTCAGCTGGGGAAAAAAAGTCGCAAAGTAATATTTTAATAATTCATAGTTTACATAATCTTCTTCAAGGGGACTTAAAGGTTTCTTTCATATTATTACAAAAATTACTGTAGTGTTTTCAGAATATTGTAACTATTCCTTATTTTATTATTATTACCAAACTTTTTTCCATTTGATTTGTTATTTTTTATTATTTCCTATTGTTGTGGGCCCCACCTTATCATATCACCCAGGGCCCCGCAAGGCCTGGATCCGCCACTGCACGGGGCTAGATGACCGCGTTGTCGCAGCCCCTAAACTGAGGAACCAACCAACCATAATAATAATAATAATACAACACCAAAACAGATCCAACAGGAAAGTCTATAGTAAAATAAAAAAGCTCCCGGACACAATCCGTAAAAGACGGGCACGATTTTATGGCCACCTCAGACGAATGAACGGCAAGAAGTTGACAAAGAAGATCTTTCACTTTTTTTGTGTCCAACCACAAAACCACGGTGCCCTGGTTTAGAAACACCAAAGAAGGCCTCCAAATGCTCCAAACGCATTGGACAGGGATCTCTTCCGACATAAGATAGTGACGAACGGGCTTAACCTAGTCTTGCCTCCAAAAAGAGGCCTCTTGAACAGAGGAACGCAAGCAGGCTCATTCCCAAAGGATGAGGGAATTCTGGGCGCAAATGAAAGTCAAATGTAACAAGGCTTAACGTGGTCCTAGATGGCCCTAACGAATATATATATGTAATAACAATAACCCTATCAAAATCAGTTGGTTAGAAGAAATCAAACAGGACTTAAAGGAAATAAACATTTCAGAAGATATCATCAGGAATCGCAAGACTTTTGGAACTCTAGTTACAAATCACTCTTTCACCGAAAAAGCTAAAAAGACCACTGGAAAAAATGGACGGAGGAACGTAAGAAGGGGCATAGTGAGTTCAAGAGGAGATTTTGGGAAGAGAATAAGAGGAAAGCTTCATCAACCCAAGTCAACAAGTTCAAGCACGCTCCCTAAGTGGGCAAAACGAAGAAAGAAGAAGAATAGTAACCCTATTAAGAGATCGATATCCTTAATCGCCAAAATTAGACATACTGCACAGTTATTCGACCATAGGCTATGTATGCGGCAGAGACTCTAATAATGAACAAAAAAGGTTTAATGGAAAAACTAGAGGCTAAAGAAAGGAAGATTTTGAGGAAAATCCTGGGTCCCAACAAAGAAAACAGCGAGTACAGAAGGTGTCACAACCACGAATTATACAAGAACGTGGGAGAAGATCAGTGACACGATTCGAAAAAGAAGGATTGCCTTTTATAGCCACGTGACATGAATGAGCCCAGGCAGGATATCAAAACGGATATTGACGTACTTTGAAGATAAGAAAACCAAAGGGGCATGGTTCACGGAAGTTGAGAGATCTACGTGAAATGGAAATTTCCCCTAAAGATATCCAGGAGCGTGTTCCACTTCAGGAGAAACTACATACGCACAAAGGTTTCCAGGAAAAGCCGAAGCTGAAGACAGGGAAGGCGTGGTCCCAAGAGAGAAAAGAACAACACCGGAGACGAATGCGGGAACACTGGGCGGTAGTTAGAGCTCGGAAGAAGAGACAGTTGAACTGACGTGGTCCCTAGTTGGCCGAATCGAAGAAAGAAGAATAATAACCCTATTACAGAAAGTGTGTGGTAAAATAACTTCTATTTGTTTCACATCATTCGACATAACGTCGCCTACGTCGCGTCGTAGCGCTCATTTCAAAACAGGGATTAGGCAATCCCGTTCATCATTCGTGCATGCGGGACACTTATGCTTAGAAAGTACGGCGCAAAAGGGCCACCTGGTGTAGACTATTGGTAAAGCCCTGCGCGGATAAACAAAAATTGATCCGCATCCGCACAACTGTTATACGCATCCGCACGACATTTTACCGCATTCCCACGTTTGTTATTCGAATCCACGGGCATTAATATAAACATTTTAATTAGATGAAGCATAAATTACTAAAGCAATATATTTAGACATTTGAGGAGAAAGTCGTTCCTTTAAGCGTTGTATAACATGTGCTATGTTGAAAATGAATGTTAAACAGCCAGAATTTCAACCCTTTCCTGTTCGGAGTGTTAATTATGCTTAATGACATAATTTTAATAAGACTAGCTTCAATCATCTTACATTAGTCATGAAAAAAAAAACATAACGCAAAAATATGTTATGTCATAAGTCATAAACATCCGGGTTCTAATAATGGTATTAAAAGAGTTCGGATTGTATTCTAAAAACTATCCGCAAATTTTCCACAAACATTATCCGCAGCTTATCCGCTATCCACACATCCATGCAAACTATATCCGCATGGCGAAAAAATTTGTGGATATCCGCATCCGCTTAGGGCTTTTGCTATAGGCTATACAGTATATGGCACTTTCAAAAGTAAAGCAAAAGAACAGAACACAAAGTATTTATTAGAATTGACTCATGCTACCATAGCAACAGGCTGCTATCGATTAATAATAATCGACTGTTTAGCGACACTGGTGCTTTCTTACAAGCCCCTTCTCTTGTTGGAAATAATATTATTTTCTCTATAAATGATGTTCGATCGCTTCTCCGTTTGCCAGACCGCGATTATCTTTTGTTTTGTTAAAAAGGTCGGACCTTGGGCACCTTTTCAACCTCGTGGTCATTCTTGGCTGTCACCCCTGAGGTTCGGGCTCTAATCCCGGCTCTACCATGAATTTTAATTCTGATCTGAGGGCTGGAACGGGGTACGCTTTGTCTTGTGAGGCAGAACTGTAAAGAGATAAGTTTGATTCCCACCTCAGCCATCCTGAAAGTGATTTTCCATGGTTTTCCACTTCTGCTCCAGGAAAATGCCCGAATGGTACCTAACTTAAGCCGATTGCCGTCTCCTACCCAAATCCTTCCCCTGTTACAAATACACACACTAATACAGCTTTCACAATAGCGCAGGCTATCAGACCAATTCCACGCATACCCAACTGCAGGGGGCTACATGACCACAATGTCGCAAAGCCCTTAAATGAATCAACAACGATTTTACATTTAGAATGTTAACTGGGAGCAGCAATTTTGGAGTTATTCAAATTTCAAGAGAAATGGAAAGACTTCTAGTGGGTATATTTCTGGTAAAGATAGAGAATGACAAGAAATAGAGGAAGACGTTAAACCTGTTGTAGATGTGGCCCTGGTTAGCAATACAGTACAAATAGCCTCAGCGCCTTCTCGGTGGGTTTGATGTAGTGTATGTGGGGAAAAGAGTGGCTGCTCTGTTGGTAGTAGACAATGAACGACATGGAGAAAGGAAGTAGAGGAGATGCCTTCACTGCGAGGGCTAGTGCAAACTGTTGAAGCCAAACGCCAAGACCCACAGTGGGACGGTGCCGACAATATGGGCAAAAGTCGAAACCTTTGTCAATGTAGACAAAATTGGTATACAATAGTAAATTTTTGACCTCGCTGTTTTAACTATGGTATTTTTATAAGATGTTTCGTAGGAAACATAAGTGAAATAAGACAGGAAAGCTTTGCTCGTAATTAATTTTATTTCCATGAAGACGCAGAGCAGTGAGTCAGCAAGTGGAAGTGGAAGACAGCCGCCCCCATACTGCCCTGTCGAAGCGACCAGGCAACCTCCAGCCTTCTAGTGCCACGCGCTGATTCGCTGTTCCGCATCTTTTCAATTCATTTAAATAGAGGAATAATGTTAATTTTAGACGATCTATTTACCACCATCGTATAGAGTGAAGCCGGCCCCGTGGTGTTAGGGAAGCGAACCTGCCTCTCACCCAGAGGCCCCGGGTTCGATTCCCGGCTCCATCAGGGATTTTAGAAATTGACGTGAGGGCTGGAACGAGATGCACTCAGCCCCGTGATGACAATTGAGTAGCTGTCTGACAGTAAGGCAGCGCCCCGATCACGAAAAACCAAGATTAACGGCCGAGGGGACCCAATGAGCTGATCACGAGTCACCGCAATTTCTGCAGGCCAAATGGCTGGGCAGCAGTCGCTTGATAGACCTAGGCCCTTAATGGGCTGTAGTGCTAGGGGGGGGGGGGTATAGAGTGGCCTTCCAAGAGTATCCTCTGCCAATTACAATCCGATCGGGGAGTAAACGCTACCAGAGTTTCCTTGTAAGCCAAACTGAGAGCTTTGTGCTTGGCTTCACTGGGCAGCTCCTCTACGTCCTTCCTCCAGAGTGTTATAGAGGCTATTACAGGTATGATGGTCCAGTGAAGCTTTGAGTGTAACTGTAAATTACTTGAATAAGTGTTGCCAGATGTGAAGTGCGTTTATGATAGCTAAGAGCAAACCGTGTGTATTATAAACGTTGAGGTATGTCTTCGAGTTAGCAGTAAAACAGTGGGCGTGCTTAACTTGGAAGTATCTTTTTGGCCAGATCCTCATCAATTTATTCTGGATAATTACAAGGGTGCGGCCTCTCTTAGGCTTCAATTATCATAAATTCCCCATCGGCTGCAACAGTGTCTATCTTACAGAAGACACTTTAGAGCAGTTGGACGTTTTGGCCACTGCCCAATGACCCCCAGGGAATGCCGCAACTTTTGAAACATTGACAGTATGACCATTAAGCTTCTGTATTTTCATCTAGCAGGCCGCAGTCATTTCATAGCTATAGAGCATCCAGCGTTTAGAAAAGACTGTGGTGCCTTATGGCGACAGTGTTGCTAACTCTAGGCAGCGGTAGCGCTGACGTCATACGTTATCTTCACCCACTTTGAGTTCTGCGCTTTCATAAGTTAGCGAGACAACCACAACCCCAGCAGCTACCTGAAATAGAACACGCCCAGGAAGGAGCAGTTTTGCAGGTGTTAACGGATTGGACCAGTATTAAGGATACTGTATGCGAAGAGAACCAATAACGACATTCATTTCGTTGTGATATGACGCATTACTGATTGACAGATGTCGAGAGCACAACCCTTCCTTCCTTCTCGGATGTATGCAGACGATGTTAACAATTTTTATGTCAGCAATACTGTTGATCATCACCTCTTTAGTTATTAGTTAGGCTGTAATTTAGTTTCTTTCAATTTTATTCTTGTTGTTTTGTTTAGATTAATATTTGTAATATTGTAGTGAGTTAGCCATGCGGTTAGGGGCGCGCAGCTGTGAGCTTTCATTCGGGAGATAGTGGGTTGGAACCCAACTGTCGGCAGCCATGATTCGATCGAACAGAAAATAAAACAGACACACAACAGTAACACCAATGACGGATATTGCTTCACAACTTATGTTGTCGGCGGAACTGAGCACGTGCTCCACTCCGGGCGAGCATGCAGCACAGGACGAGGCTCTTCTTTCCAGCGTGCTAACCTCGAAAATTTTTATATTACTAAGACGTAATATAAGCGATACTTGAACGCAATAACAAAGGTAATCAGTTGGCAGATAATTGTAGGAAGCTATTATGAAGAAAAATATATATGTTCAGAGTTCCTTCATGATAAAAGGTGAGACAACAAAACCAGTGTAGGGGGGATTTCCGTTAAAAGTAAAAGCCCATAAGACCCACAGTCTTTTCTAAACGCTGGATGCTCTATAGTGATCTACAGATTCATTACAAGTTTGGGCTAACTATGGTAGAGTATTTTCCGCCATGTTGTGTAGCGGCTATCATTATTGGCTGTCACCGCGGAGGCCCAGGTTCGATTCCCAGCTTGTGGTCTGAGGGATGGAACAAGATGTGCTCAGCCTCGTGAGGCAAAACTGAGAAGAGTTGGGTTTCATTACCATTCAACCATCCTGGGTGTGGTTTTCCGTGGTTTCCCACTTTTTCTCCAGGCAAATCATTCCTAACTAAAGGCAACGGCTGCTTTCTCCCCAAACCTCACCTGAATTACAAATTACGGGACTAAATGACCACGGTGTCTAAGCTCTTCATATGATACAACAGCAAACAATAAGAGTATACGCTACAAATCATTAGTTACTAATGTTGTACGGGAAAGTCAAAGCCGTGTTTTAGTGAACGTTCAGAGTCATTGCTTCCTTTTGTGGTCTCGAGATACATATTGATACTCCGGTCCCAAAGGTCCTGGGTTCGATTCTCACCTCTATCAAGTTATTTAATTGGGGTCTGAGGTCTGAAACGGGGTATTTCCAGCCTCATGAAGCAAAACTGAGTAGCGGTCGGTTTGATTACCACCTCAGCCATCCTGGAAGTGGTTTTCCAAGATTTCCTACTTTTACTTCAGGAAAATTCATGGATGGTTCCCAACGTAAGGCCACATCCTCAATCCTAGTCTCAATTACAAATACACCACTACTACAGACATCACAATAACATAAAAATCTTACACACACGGCTGAATAACCACAACGCCCCAACCCCCTAATTTGACTGCTCCTGGTGCAAGTCGAAAGTATGCTTTAATCATTTGGCGTATTGTGTTGCTCAACATTTTGCTTAATGATGCTCTTGCGCTCCATAGAATGTTTTCCTACTCAGAAATAGTCTGCTTTCAATAAAAAATCTGTTAACTTTCCATTTTTCTTCCGTGTACAAGATAAGTCGTAGCAGCAAATGTTTTCTTGAACACATTTTTATTGATAATGCTTTCGATACAATCTGTACTCGCGACCTCTAAGTACGATAGGTTCCTCGTGAGTATCGAACGTCAGTGCTTTCAATTCAGAAGTGAACCGCTTGGTATGATAGAACACAAAATCTATTTTTCGTCCTAAGTAACGTAGCCTAATTGCTTATGTATCCCCGGATACTATAACGTTGCCTTTTATGTCATGTAAGTAGCGTTATTTTGCTATACCGTTGAACTGGGCTTAGAAAGGTTTCTAAACTCGGTAGCAAAGTGAATACCATACACACTGTGTGATGATACTTGACTCCTGTCAGTCTATAACTTACTGTATCATGCCGCCACGCAGCCCGGGTACAAAATCTAGTTAAGAATAAGACATGATGACGATGACGACGACGACGACACCTCCAGAACGTTGGTGAACTAACGTCACTTTTGGCGGCTTCGGTGGCGATGTTGGTGGCATGCTGAGCTCCTAAGCCCAAGATCGCGGGTTCAAATTCGGCCAAAGTCGTCGGATTTTTTAAGAGTGTTAAAAATCCCCCAGTATGCCTTCCTTCGGAGGGGAAGTAAAGCCAGCTGTCCCATGTCATAGATTTATGGCATGTTAAATAACCTTCCACTAATTACACCTGTATGAAGCTAAATTGTATAGGTTAAGAATGTAATCAACGCTCTTAGGTTCCTACGTCCGTTGCCAAGACTGCGGTGGCGCCTGGTAGCTAAGTTCTGAATTATTAGTTGTTGACGGTGGCGTTTGACGGCAAAAGTAGGAACTACCTGTAATTAAAAGTCTGCAGTCCTCACTTGAATTGAAAACAGATAACACACACTAATTCAGTCATCACAATTAACACCAGTTAGCAGATAGATTCTACACACACCCTAAGTACACGGGGCTACATGACCGCGTTGTCGCTACCCCTAAACTAAGGAATCAACGAACCAACGTCACTTTGTTTCCAACTGCATGGACAGAAGAAATGAGAAAAAACATAGTGAGAGAATGAAGAAATTTTGGGAAGAGACAAAGCAAACTCATATTAAAATAGGTTCAATCGTGCTCCTTAATTAGGTATATCGTTTAAAATAACATAATAATAATATTAACAAACAAAAATAATAACCAAAGACATAGAGAAACAAGAAAGGAAAATTTTACGAAAAATGTTGGCCCAGTTTCTCTAGAGTAATATGGAGGAAAATATCATCCCAGGAAATATATTGTCCATCTAAAGAAAATCTCTCACACTTTTCGGAAAATTCGATTGAAATTTTATGGACACGTTATTAGAATGAACAATAACAGACTAACTAAAACAATTCTCAACCTGGCCCTTTTATTCAAAACCAAGAACAGCTGGCTTCGTGAAATTGAAAGAGATCGCCAAGAAATCAACATCTCAGAAGACATTGTACTGGACAGATGTAAATTCAGAACCAAAATCGACTATCATTAATTTGGAGACAAACTAAACACTTGTACAGAAGAACGAAGGAAGAAGCTTAGCGAGAGGATGAAGAGATTTTGGGAGGTAAAGAAGGCCAACACATCAACTAAGCAGGTTCAATCATGCTCTTGAGTAGGACATAACTGTCTAAAACAAATAATAATAATAATAATAATAATAATAATACAGTAGAGCGTCGATAATCCGAATTAATTGTGACCGGACCCTGTCCAGATTGTCAAAATGTCCGGATTTTGGAAAAGAACCAAAAAGGGTCGTCTGAGTTCATTAAAAAAAGAAAACTTGCTAAAACCGTTAATAATTCACTAAGTGATTAAATAATTGGAACAGATAAATAAAACCATTAATTAATATGAACTTATAATGTATTTATGTTGGACGATGTCGAAATGTAAACATTATGTGTTGGAAAACTGTATCATAATGAGGCTCATTATAACACTGTTTTTCATTATGAAACAGTTTCTCCCACCAATCAGAGCTCAAGAAACAGTTGTGTGACCAATTGCGTAAGGATACCTTCGCGCATGCGCTCAAATTCCAACATGTCTATATAAATTACGGAAAGTGCACCGTCCATATGTTTGCGTAAATAAACTGCCTAGCACACAGAGCTCATGCGTCGGTCGGTCAGAGAGCTTGGAAAATAGAGATATCCTACCCAGTGCTCTCACTCCGATCACAACATTCTAGTGGCTGAATCTCAACAGATATTTATGAATATTTATGTTAAAACATATAATAAAGTTATAATTATCGTCGAACATAAACAGTCGTATGCAACTCGCCTATAATGGTAATTAAGACACTCGTGTGGAAATTATAACATACTCGTGTCTTAATTAATGCCATTATAGGCTCGTTGCATAATATAATATTAATGAAATAATATACATACATATGTAATGTACAATATGTACATATTTACAGAATACTGTACAGTTTATATGTCAAAGCTCTCAACTCTGTTATTAATTCTTGAACTGCAGTAGTAGTTCGCTTTTTGCGGCCAAGTTTTTGATTCGTAGCGGAAAGACGGCCCCGCCCAACCTGTCACATCAACGCTTTTGTTTGACAAATATGTATGTATTCACTTCAATTTTTTAATTCACCGGAATTGAATCTGGATTATCGACGGTTCGGATTGTTGACGTCCGGATTATCGACGCTCTACTGTAATAATAATAATAAGTAGTTGTAGAAAGAAGAATTATACGCAAACTACTCGGTCCTTTAAAACTGCAGAATTCTGGAAATTAAGAAGTAATGATGGAATATATCGAGAAATAGAAAACATTACAGAAACAATACGGAAGGGGACATTGTTATCTATTGACATTTGTACTGGATGGATGACAGTAGGATAACCAAGCAGATCTTCACATTCCTGTGGAACAAGAAGTCAAAAACATCCTGGGTACAAGAAGTCAAAATGGATTTGCAAAGAAACAATATCAGAGAAGAAGATACACCACTGAGAGATAATTTACCCAAAAAGTACTAAAAATGGAAGGATTCTAAGGGAGGAAGGGAAAGAAAACCGGGTCGAAATGGTCCGAGGAAAGGAAGAGGAAGAAGAGATGATGAAGGAATATTGGAGGAAGATGAAGGAACAGCAAAGGACAAAGCATTGAAATTGGCTCTTGGTCCCTAGGAGACCGAAACGAAAATAATAATAATAATAATAATAATAATAATAATAATAATAATAATAATAATATAATAATGCTGTTGTTTTTAAATAACTATATGTTTTTGTTTCATAATAATTATTATAATTATAATAATGATAATAATAAAAATAGTGCTGTTGTTTTCAAATAACGACCTAAACATTACATTTAAACTTTCTTCCTATCACCCTCACTATTTGCGTCAGCGAAGCCAACTGGACTCATTTTGGTTAGGCCGGGATATAAGATTGGATGTTCTTCCTGATGTGTGATTTTTCAAGCGAAAATTCCACTACGCTGTCACCGTGATTCGAACCCTGCCTGTCCAGGTAAAACTCAAGTAGCTGTCCTACTGAGCCGTACTGCATCACGCTTCATCCAGTTTGTCTAAGGTAAAACAGGATATAGTATACAGGAAATGAACCCTTGACCATGGGGTCTGACGGTCGTCGTGTAGTCAAGCGACCATGTGTGGTACTTTCCTCATATCTAGACCGTCAGTTCCATATCTTGAACGTGTGCGGTCAAGTGGATATTAATATTAATTTATGGACACATGTCGTGTATCTTTCATCACATTTCATTCAACCATTATCGCTGACAGCATCTTATTATGTGAACATTGCTTGCAGGGTGAGCTAAAATAACGGGTCACTCTCTGGAAAGTGGAGTTTGTGCTTATTTTATTTTCTCTCTACCATCATTCTTCTTTTATAAGAGAAAGTGTGTCTCTTTTTTGTATCCATATTTAAGGATCTTGGTTGTTGTTCCATTTGGAGGTAGTGAACATCGTGGTCGATTAACACTCTGTGGGTATAGAATTTATTGATAATCTGTGTTATTGTGATGTCTATAGTACTGTAGTTGTAGTGTATTTTTAATCCATGTGAGGATTAAAAAAGAATTGTACTGTTGTTGTTATTGTTAGTAATAATAATAATAATAATAATAATAATAATAATAATAATAATAATAATAAACGAACAGGGAAATTTAAATATCTTGGAGAGTGGATAGATCCCAACTCCTCGGAGAAAGAAGCCTTTGCGTCACGGATCAGAAAAATGGAAACGGCATTTCAACTAACTAAAAATGTCTACAAGAAGAAATCAATATCCATTAACGCCAATATACGACATTACTGCACAGTAACACGGTCGGAGGCTTTATATGGTGCCGAATGCCTTGCTATGAATAGAAAGGGTATGATCGAGAAGCTAGAAATAAGAGAAAGGCAGAACTTGAGAAAAATCCTAGGTCCAATCAAAGAAAATTGTGAGTTCAGAAGACGACAAAACCATGAACTCTACTCTCATGTGGAAAAGACCCCGGACACCATTCGTAAGAGAAGGATAGTTTTCTATGGTCACATTGCTCGTATGAGTTCTACAAGATTGAGCAATAGGATTTTCAGTTTTCTTCTTAAAAGAAAACCAAGGCGGCGTGGTTCACCGAAGTAGAAAAAACCTGCGTGAAGTGGGAATAACCCGGGAGGATATCCAGAAACGTGTTCCACTAAAGTCGAAACTCCAAGAACTTCATGGATTCCAAGAAAGGCCAAAACTAAAAACTGGCAAGACATGGACTGAGGCGAGGAAGGAACAGCATAGGAAACGAATGCGGGAATACTGGGCGAACGTTAAGGCCCAGGCGCAAAGACATGGACTGAGGCGAGGAAGGAACAGCATAGGAAACGAATGCGGGAATACTGGGCGAACGGTAAGGCACAGGCGCAAAGACATGGACTGAGGCGAGGACGGAACAGCATAGGAAACGAATGCGGGAATACTGGGCGAACGGTAAGGCACAGGCACAAAGACATGGACTGAGGCGAGGAAGGAACAGCATAGGAAACGAATGCGGGAATACTGGGCGAACGGTAAGGCACAGGCGCTAAGACATGGACTGAGGCGAGGACGGAACAGCATAGGAAACGAATGCGGGAATACTGGGCGAACGTTAAGGCACAGGCGCTAAGACATGGACTGAGGCGAGGACGGAACAGCATAGGAAACGAATGCGGGAATACTGGGCGAACGTTAAGGCACAGGCGCAAAGACATGGACTGAGGCGAGGACGGAACAGCATAGGAAACGAATGCGGGAATACTGGGCGAACGTTAAGGCACAGGCGCAAAGACATGGACTGAGGCGAGGACGGAACAGCATAGGAAACGAATGCGGGAATACTGGGCGAACGTTAAGGCACAGGCGCAAAGACATGGACTGAGGCGAGGAAGGAACAGCATAGGAAACGAATGCGGGAATACTGGGCGAACGGTAAGGCACAGGCGCAAAGACATGGACTGAGGCGAGGACGGAACAGCATAGGAAACGAATGCGGGAATACTGGGCGAACGTTAAGGCACAGGCGCAAAGACATGGACTGAGGCGAGGACGGAACAGCATAGGAAACGAATGCGGGAATACTGGGCGAACGGTAAGGCACAGGCACAAAGACATGGACTGAGGCGAGGACGGAACAGCATAGGAAACGAATGCGGGAATACTGGGCGAACGTTAAGGCACAGGCGCTAAGACATGGACTGAGGCGAGGACGGAACAGCATAGGAAACGAATGCGGGAATACTGGGCGAACGTTAAGGCACAGGCGCTAAGACATGGACTGAGGCGAGGAAGGAACAGCATAGGAAACGAATGCGGGAATACTGGGCGAACGTTAAGGCACAGGCGCAAAGACATGGACTGAAGCGAGGAAGGAACAGCATAGGAAACGAATGCGGGAATACTGGGCGAACGTTAAGGCACAGGCGCAAAGACATGGACTGAGGCGAGGAAGGAACAACATAGGAAACGAATGCGGGAATACTGGGCGAACGTTAAGGCCCAGGCGCAAAGACATGGACTGAAGCGAGGAAGGAACAGCATAGGAAACGAATGCGGGAATACTGGGCGAACGTTAAGGCACAGGCGCTAAGACATGGACTGAGGCGAGGACGGAACAGCATAGGAAACGAATGCGGGAATACTGGGCGAACGTTAAGGCACAGGCGCAAAGACATGGACTGAGGCGAGGACGGAACAGCATAGGAAACGAATGCGGGAATACTGAGCGAACGTTAAAGCACAGGCGCAAAGACATGGACTGAGGCGAGGACGGAACAGCATAGGAAACGAATGCGGGAATACTGGGCGAACGTTAAGGCACAGGCGCAAAGACATGGACTGAGGCGAGGAAGGAACAGCATAGGAAACGAATGCGGGAATACTGGGCGAACGTTAAGGCACAGGCGCAAAGACATGGACTGAGGCGAGGACGGAACAGCATAGGAAACGAATGCGGGAATACTGGGCGAACGTTAAGGCACAGGCGCAAAAGACATGGACTGAGGCGAGGACGGAACAGCATAGGAAACGAATGCGGGAATACTGGGCGAACGTTAAGGCACAGGCGCAAAGACATGGACTGAGGCGAGGACGGAACAGCATAGGAAACGAATGCGGGAATACTGGGCGAACGTTAAGGCACAGGCGCAAAGACATGGACTGAGGCGAGGACGGAACAGCATAGGAAACGAATGCGGGAATACTGGGTGAACGGTAAGGCACAGGCGCAAAGACATGGACAAGGGCAGTTGGAATAGCGTGGTCCGTGGATGGTCGAAACGACAGTAATAATAATAATAATAATAATAATAATAATGATAATAATGAATATATGAATTGCAGCCAATCACCATAGCTGGGTATTTATGATCGAACTGCCCGAGGGCTCCCAACAAGTTCAATTTCTAGTAGTTCCAACTTTGACTACCAGATGCTACTGTCACTAACCCCTGGTGGCAAACGTTGGAACTTGATAGAGCGTTTCTCACTAGCCAAATATAACCTAAACATTTTGCTACACTCTACCAATTGCAGTGGTAGGTTCCTTTACGTGCCATAAATCTATGACATGGGCCCGTCGGCTTTACTTCGGTTCCGAAGGAAGGCATACTGAAAGATTTTAACACTCTTAAAATCCGACGACTTCGGCCGGGTTTTAATCCACGATCTTCGACATAGCAGTTCAGCATACTACCGACTACGCCACCGAAGCCGATGTGCTTGGGATATCTAACCATCCACTCCGTGTAGTTGAGTGTGTGTTGAAATTGTCTGATAACCTGATTTTATCAGAATAATATTATCCATTTCAGGTCCGTATTGAATATGTTTACTAATAAAACTATCAATATTCTCCGTCTTTTCAATACAATATTAATATTCTATTTATACAATTGGGTACATGTTTCGCACAAACGTTAGTGCTTCCTCAGCCCAAATATACATTAAGACATAAACAAATATTACGCACTTATCAAATACATACAATGAAAATATTCCATAGATAAAACAGTGCAATAGTTTGTGACATCCAAAGAAGAAATAAAATCCTGAGACTCATAATTATATTGTTTGAGTTAAACAATAGCTGTTAACAATATTTATAACTTATTTCCGAGTCTGTTCTTCATGAAGTCGCTTCAGCACGAGGTTGCGCCGGTTCATATGTAGCTACGACTTCGCATGACTCGAGTCAGTAGGTGAGTGTGAGTTAGCAGCTTATAGCAGTTTTCATGTTTTCCACTTAAACATTTAGGACAATCATTTCAAATTTATTTGTAATTTCTCAGATTTTCTCAGATTTGTTCGCTGTTTATTCGGGTTAACATCATATTAGAAGATAACACACAACATTTTCAAAGTTAATATAATCAGGTATAGAACTACAAGCATTTGTACACTCATATGGGGGGTGGCGTGGTGGCTCAGCGGTCTAGCTGTATGCCTCTCACCAAGGCGGTCCGGGTTCGATTCCCGGTCAGTGCATGTGAGATTTTAGAAGTGAAATGCCATGTCCTGTGGTTCGGATTCCACGTAAAAAGGAGGTCCCGTGGCTCATGATCTCGATATTAACGGTCACGTTAAACTACAAGCTTGCTTTTTTACACTCATATGGGCTTTGGTGTAATTTTACAACATAATATTATTTATACTTTGGATGTCGCAAACTATCGTACTGTTTCATCTATGGAATATTTAGAACATGATTTTATTTCTTCTTTGGATGTCACAAACTATTGCACTATTTTATCTATGGAATATTTTCATTGTTTGTATTTGATAAGTGCGTAATATTTGTTTATGTCTTAATGTATATTTGGGCTGAGGAAGCACTAACGTTTGTGCGAAACATGTACCCAATTGTAGAAATAGACTGTTAATATTGTATTGAAAAGACGGAGAATATTGATAGTTTTATTAGCAACCTGACTTTATGTAATGACTGTAGTGAGTCTAGCTGTATGAGGGACAGGGATGGGGTAGATGCTCCGGGACTAGAAATAAGGTACTGTCCCAGCATCCACTTGGAAGGAGTGTGGAAGGCCCCGAGTAAACCCACTTCCAGGATGACTGAGGTGGGTATCGAACCACCTCTTCTCAGTTTTGCCTCACGAGGCTGAGTGTACCCCGTTCCAGCCCTCAGACCAGAATTAAATTTCTTGACTGAGCCGGGAATCCAAACCGGACCTACGGGGTGAGAGCCAAGCATGTTAGCCCCTACACCACGAGGTTTCTCTACTTAGAGAGTTAAGGGAGTGAGGTTTTGGAAAGTGAGAGGATTAGGTCGAAGTTGTGTTTTTAAATATTGTATGTTTTTGGTTTTCTATCGTAGCGACCATTCAATCAGCTTTAGTTCTATAAAATAATATGTTTGTGTATTTGTATTATTATTATCATTATTAATAATAATAATAATAATGGACTAGCTGAGTGGCGCAGCAGTATCGTTCTCACCTGCTGTGTCCAAAGTTTTGGGATGAAATCTCGACGCAGTGCCAGTATTTTTACTGGCACGTTAAAGATTCCCTTCGGGGCAAAAATTCCGGCACTCCTGAGTCTCTAAAACTTTAGACTATAACAGACCACGACCTAACAAGTAAATATACACCCATGTGGAGAACATAATTCACACCATGCGCAAACAACGGATGTCATTTTTTGGGCATTTAAATAGAATGAATAATGGCAGGCTAACAAAAGAAAAATTTTAATAAAATTTTAAAACTTAAATTTCAACCAGCGTGGTTTATACAGACATTAATGGATCTTAAGGAAGCCGACATTAACATTACAGATACATATACTAGGAATTTATTTCGGGACAAAATTCAAAAAGTGATCTTCAGGGAGGAACAAGAAAGACGACGAAAGCAGCCACGGAACATTGAACAGCTCCGAAAGCAGAGATCAGAGAGGATGAAGTGAATGTGGGCAGAGAAAAAAAAGACATGTGCCAAGATTTGAAGCATTGATTTTACGTGCTCTGTAATAGTGCTATTCGATTAAAGAAATAAATAAATTATTTTATTTTATTTATTATATTTCATTTTATTATTTTTAGTTCCGTTTGGGCCAGTTGTGGACCACGTGGTTCTTATCTCTGGCAGCTTTCATCTTAGCCCAGTAGTCCTTCCTCCTGGCACTGTGAATGTCATTCCGCTCCTGAGTCCATTTCACACCTAGCCTACTCCTGGACGCACTGCTTTTGATGTTAGTGACTGGAGATAGTCTGATGTTCTGATCAAAGTTCTGTATTTATTCCTGCTGTAGATGTTACTGGGATCAATATCCAATTGTGCAAAGTCTTTCCTGGCTAGTTTCGTCCACTTAGCGTTAGTTGCTTTCCCTCTAGTGTTGAAAATTCTGGAGGTGAGCCTCTGATTATCCATTCTCACAATATGGCCATCGAAGATCAGCCTCCTCTTCCTCATAGCTGTTGTAATGCTATCCACTTGTTCATACAGTTCATTGTTGTGCCTGATTCTATACGTGCCTTCTTCTTTATTTTATTATATTTTATGTTATTTTATTTTAAAACATCCTGTACAATGCATGGCCAAAAGTGAACTTGTTTTTATAGCAAAGTTATACATTATGCTGTAGTAATGATATTTCTATTTATAACTTCTCTAATATTCAATTTTAGATTTTTTCTTTTATTGCGGTGGTCAATAATTATCCTTTTCTAACTTCGGAAGTCTTCAATGTGTACGTGACTCACGCCAAACGAAACGCATCCTATCGATTTAAAATAAGATATTCGATTCACATCACTCTATATTGTGTAAGTCGCATTACATCGTGCACGCGAGTCTAATGGAGGTTGTTATCGAATCAATTACTGTCAATAACACAGTGGGCTCGTAACTATAAATCACATGATACTAATAATACCTTAGTGTGCTCGGAGAAGTCCTCGGTTCGAGGAAACTGGTTCGTTCACATCCTGGAGTTATTTTGTTGTGAACAAGAATTAAGTTGAGCAAGAATTATGTGCAGTCCAGTAACCAGGTCTACACCAATCAAGTCATTCCTGTTTGTTTAACCTAGCGATTTCCCGTCAAGTGAATACGAATTTGGTGCTAATGGAGCCCAAATACTCATCGTAAGCTACACCAAACTTCAGGTCCAATCCTGAGGAGAATATCCCTCCGCGCATCATCTCTATTTGTCCCTTCTTGTGTTTCCGGCATGGAAACTCTAGATTGGACACCCCTTATCTACTGTAGCCTATATACATTTGAAACCATTTATTTGCACATTTTACTCAACCTCTCTCCACTTTTATTACCTTTGAGATATTTTATTGGTGACAAGCTGTACCCGGCATGCGTTGCAATGCCAATCAAAGAAAGTGTTGGCGTTGAAATTCTGTTTCTTGAAGTGCTTTTGGATACACAACATGTTAACTGCCTCTATGCTATCATAAAATGGATTTTCTAATTTAGAACCATACGTGGGAGCGTGCACAACAACTTTCAAAAAGTTTCATCGCTGTCACTCATTTGTTGAATCTAATCGTACGCTACCTATTGTGAAATGGATTTACTAAGTCGAAACCCTTCCCTGGCGTGTACACAATGACTCATCAATGATTCATCGCAATCGGATGAATGGTATATGCACGTTTAGGGGTTTTTGTTTAAACGATTCGTGCGCTGTCACTCATTTGTTGAATCTACTCGTGCGCTACCTATTGAGAAATGTATTACTAAGTCGAAGCCCTTCCCTGGCGTGTACACAATAACTCATCAAGGTTTCATCGCAATCGAAGAATGTTATATGAACGCAATAGGGAATTTTGTTGAAACGCTTCGCGCGTCTTCACCCATTTGTTGCATCTACTCTTGCGCTACTTATTGTGAAATGGATTTACTAAGTCCCCTTCCCTGGCGGGTACAAAATAAATGATCAATGTTTCATCGCAATCGGATGAATAGTATATGAACGCATACCTGATTTTGTTTAAACGATTCGCACTCCGTCACTCATTTGTTGAATCTACTCGTGCGCTACCTACTGTAAAATGTATTTACTAAGTTAGAAACCGTCACGTAAGTGTCCACAACATCTCACCCAAGTTTCATCGCTATCGTCGTTCATTTGTCGAATCTACTCGTGTGCTACCTACTGTGAAATGTATTTACTAAGCCAGAAACCTTCCTTGGAGTGTCAACCATATCTCACCCAAGTTTCACCGCTAACGGCAGAATGGTATATGACCTTATACGGGACTTTGTTGAAACGCTTCGCGCGTCGTCCCTCATTTGTTGAATCAACTTGTGCGCTGCATATTGTATAGGGGATTTACTAAGCCAGAAATTTTCCATGACGTGTACACAACATCTCACCCAAGTTTCATAGGTACGGACGAATGGTACATGTATGCATACGGGACTTGGTTGAAACGCTTCGCGTGTCGTCGCTCATTTGTTGATTCTACTCTTGCGCTACATATTGTAATATGGATGTACTCAGCCAGAAACCTTCCCTGGAGTGTACACAACATCTCACCCAAGTTTCATCGCAATCGGATGAATGGTATGTGAACGTATACGGGACGTTGTCGAAACGCTTCGCGCGTATTCACTCATTTGTTGAACATAAACGTGCGCTTCGTATTGTAAAATGGATTTACTTAGCCAGAAACCTTTCCTGGAGTGTACACAACAATTCACCAAACATTTATCACTATCAGACGAATGGTATATGACTTTATACGGGACTTTGTTGAAACGCTTCGCGTGTCATCGCTCATTTGTTGAATCTACTGGTGCGCTACCTATTGTAAAATGTATGTACTAAGCCAGAAACCTTCCCTGGAGTGTACACAGCATCTCACCCAAGTTTCATCGCTATCGGATGAATGGTATATGAAATTAAATGGGACTTTGTTGAAATGCTTCGCGCGCCGTTGCTCATTTGTTGATTCTACTCGTGCTCTACCTATTTTTAAAGGGATTTACTAAGCTAGAAACCTTCCCTGGAGTGCACACAAAATCTCAGCCTAGTTTCATCGCTATCGGACGAATGGTATATAAACGCAAACGTGACTTTGTTGAAATGCTTCGCGCGTCGTAGCTCATTTGTTGAATCTAATCGTGCGCTGCCTATTGTAAAGTGGATGTACTAAGCCAGAAAATTTCCCTGCAGTGTACACAACATTTTACGCAAGTTTCATAGCTATCGGACGAATGGTATATGAATGCATACGGGACTTTGTTGAAATGCTTCGCGCATCGTCGCTCATTTGTTGAATCTACGCGTGCGCTACCTATTGTAAAATGGATTTACTAAGTCAGAAACCTTCCTTGGAGTGTACTCAACATCTCACCCAAGTTTCATCGCAATCGGACGAATGGTATATGAACACATACGGGACTTTTTTGAAATGCTTCGCGCATCGTCGCTCATTTGTTGAATCTACGCGTGCGCTACCTATTGTAAAATGGATTTACTAAGTCAGAAACCTTCCTTGGAGTGTACTCAACATCTCACCCAAGTTTCATCGCTATCGGACGAATGGTATATGAACACATACGGGACTTTGTTGAAATGCTTCGCGCATCGTCGCTCATTTGTTGAATCTACGCGTGCGCTACCTATTGTAAAATGGATTTACTAAGTCAGAAACCATCCTTGGAGTGTACTCAACATCTCACCCAAGTTTCATCGCAATCGGACGAATGGTATATGAACACATACGGGACTTTGTTGAAATGCTTCGCGCATCGTCGCTCATTTGTTGAATCTACGCGTGCGCTACCTATTGTAAAATGGATTTACTAAGTCAGAAACCTTCCTTGGAGTGTACTCAACATCTCACCCAAGTTTCATCGCAATCGGACGAATGGTATATGAACGCATAGGAGACATACACACCCACAGACAAACTATCAAGTAAGATTGATTTTTATATATATAGATTTAATATGTTGTCTACATGAGGAAGCCATGTTGAACTTTGTGCAATCGTAACAGTGTTACCAACCTTTGAGACTGATTCGCCATAAAATCGAACTGCTCGGGTGCTCTTTTGCCACTCAAACAAGGTTCATAAACAACAAAATGTAATATAATATCAAATTCGTACAGAATTACTCTGTCTATCGTTCCAAATACCATTAATATACATATATTCACACACACACATGAAAATCAAAGTTGGTTAAGCTCCCAATTAACGTGAAAATGAAAATTTTATTCATAGATTTTTACAAAGGAAATTTCTGGAAAGTAATCTAGCCAGCTTATGGAAACATAGCAACATATGCTGGAAAATCTTGAACGCCAAAAACAAGCAGAAAACGTGGGAACTATTTCCTGGTGCAAAACAATTCCCTCTTCACAGACCAGAACATCGAAGGGACTGCTTAGGTTTAAGAGACCAGAGGTATAGTTCGGTAGCTAGTTAAATCAGAGCGTTTTTAACTTTATACTTTCACTGCTTTATTAACCTTCTTTTAACATTTTGAAAATAATATGTACAAACAGGATTTTGAGAGCCTGCCTGTCTGTATATCTGTCTGTCTATATTCCCCCCTTGTAACGTATGAACGCCTGCACACAATTCCACAAAACGTTGTAAGCAACAATTCCTCGAATGGTTTTAAAAAGTGCGCCATTTCTGCTAATTACAAATAAGACGCAATTTTGGATGATTTAACAACATACTCTGTATCTCCTAAACCAGTCACCATAATTATATGATTTTTAATGTATTAACACAACAAGCACAAGGTAAATTAGTTTTGCAAAATTGTAGATAGGCTACCTTATTTTGAAATTCACGCGCATCCGTCATCTTGAATATATAAAATATTAAAATACATAATTCACGATCCAATTTCTAAACTTGACAAGAAAATAGTATCGTTTAAGATCCTCATTCATCCTTCTGAAAACGCGAGCTTTTTAGCTTCATACATTGAAGATGGTGGCCCTGCGTACTCTAAAAACTTAAAATATAAGTTATAGCTCGATAACACAAAATGTTGTAAATGGTGAGTATTCCTTAATAAAATACTTAATTTGCACTATCACAAGACTATCACAAAGAATATCACGTGCATCCGCCATATTGATTATAGAAAATATTGTAATCAATAATTCGCCATCTAATAAACTTGCAATATCGATATTCTGTTTAGTAATATCGTAACAGAGTTTCTCTCTGCTAATTGCACAAATCCCTCAAATTCACATATTAAAGATGGTGGTCATGACTAAACTAAAAATATCTATAGCGCACCTTCAAGAGTTACAAAGATCGGGCCCTCAAATCGATTATTACTATTGTGTGTCCATTTCATATTTATATTCATCCTTTATTTTTTTTAATTTTTTTAGGGTATGGCTTTTAGTGCCGGGAGTGTCCGAGGACATGTTCGGCTCACCAGTTTTGTAGCTGCTTCGAGGCGGACACCCAGTGGGTGAGCTACACGTACCGCCGCGTGTGGAGTATTGTCTGGGGAGGGAAGTTTGAATGTAAGGGCGAGGAGTTGGAAGGTAGCGGCTGTGGCCTATAGTTAGGGACCAACCCCGGCATTTGCCTGGAAGGAAGATGGGAAACCACAGAAGACCATCTTCAAGGTTGTCGGCGGGGGGATTCGAACCTCCTCGCCTCCCGGATGTGAGCGACTGCCAGCAGTCATGCCGTAACGACCACGGCTAACTCACCCGGTATTCATCCTATATCATATCATCATCATTACAATTAGAGTGTATAATGTAATGTCAGATTTGTGCTTGCTAGGTTAGTTAAAATTAAGTTATTGAATGGAGCTTACAAAAGTGAAACCTATATAAAAATTGTAGGGTTTGACGCCATGTTGGAAAAGAGATCGATAATTCACACTGTATGAAGGAGGAATAGATGGGGCTACATGACCGCGTTGTCGCAGCCCATAAACTAAGGAACCAACCAACCATTACTGCCATCCACTCAAAATTGTGCCAAGGTACTTGAAGAGAGGAAACAAAAAAGGGAGGATATATGGCTTGAATTTTATTGTACAGACGCCATGTTGGACCGACACTGGATGGATGCGAATCAAGAATTGAGGCAAGTTTAGCGCTCCATGGATATCACCACAAACTATGTGTGACGACACATTTCCATGAAGTAACCAAGGAGCGCGTATGCACTTTGTGATGTGAACGCTATCACATCAACCGATGCAGAAATAGGACAAAATCAATTTTGGAGTATAATAAAGATTTGAAAAGAATCAACAGAAAATGTATTTTGGCAATTCGGCTGCAATTAAATTTATTATTTTAGGGACTTGGAGACATCGTGGTCATGTTAATCACGTGTGTGTGGGTGTGTTAATCTGTCTGATAACCTGTGTCATTGTGATGGCAGTATTAGAGTGTGCAATTTTAATTGAGGCTAGGATTTGGGTAGAAGATGCCCGTGACCTTAATGTAGGTACCAACCTGGCAAACCTGGGGGAAACAAAAGAAGGAAGAAAATAAAAAGTTGGTTGGTGAAGTAAGAAAAATTGGCAGATTGTGAAGCAGAAGGAAAGTTGAGATTTTAGCAATATTGACGAGAGGAGTTCTGACGTCAGCCGATGCAGGAACCTGTAAGTCAGTAGGAACTGATTTTGACCTGACACATATCGAAGCCCAGTGGGGATATTGATACAGTTGAATAATCTATAGGCGCAAATCTGAAATTGTGTAAGGGTACAAAATGTATATATTTCATCATAATGGAGAGTAGTTATGGACGGGAACTGCAGCATAACCTTTATGTTGTCCCAAGTGTAGTTATACACTTCACACCCTGATATGATGGAAGGATAACCTGTTAAACGTACTGGGAAGGTCACAAGCGCGATATAATTGAGCAACAACTACAACATGTTGTGGAATAGTGTATTTGTGTGATAATAAACCGGTGTTAATTCAAGTAAGGCCTGCAGACGATAATATCAAGTAGTTACTACCAAATGCTACCGTCCAAGACACCTAGCTGTGAACTTGGCTACTACTAGATGCCATCGCAACCAGCGCCCGGTGACGAACGTTGGAACTTGAGAGCATTAATCAAACCTAACCTACAAATGTTGGCTTCAAAGAAGTGTAGTTAGTGGAAGGTTCTTTTACATGCCATAAATCTATGACATGAGACCGTCGGATTTACTTCCCCTCTGAAGGAAGGCATGCTGAGCGATTTTTAGCACTCTTAAAAATCCAACGACTTCGGCCGGGTTTGAACCCGCGACCTTGGGCATAGCATGCTACCAACTACGCCACCGAAGCCACCTTGCCTTAATATAGAAAGTCTCCTTGGCCATTTCATAAACCAGTCTCGACTTTGTGTTTATTCCAATACATAGAACTCTTTTAAGGAACCTAAAGACCACATAATGAATCAATTAAACAAAAGTTGTAATCGTCATCATCATCATCATAGTCATCCCCTAAGTGACTTCTTATCGCCCCTTGAATTGACAATCACCACGACTTGCCTTAAGTGACAAAAAGTATCGCACTGGGATGAATAGTGCTATTATTATTGACGAGTGTCACTTGCAGTCTGTGACTTTCTCCCGATTAGCTTTGGGCTGCAGTTGACAAGAAGGCGAGGCTTTCTCTGTTAATTGCCAGCCCATCTATAATAACTCCGGGATCGAGCAGGTACGACGGACCCTGCAGGCTTGCCTGGACTCGAACTCCCAACGGCAGGAAGTGCAACGCAAGCGGAAATTATGGTGCATTCTGTATATTATCAATAATTTACTACTACAATTAGTGAACATGATCACTTTCGCTGCTGCACTACTTGGATACTTACTTGTCATTATATTAAAATAACTTGCACGTTCACTGAATAGCAGCTTGCTACTGTGTCGGTAGCGACAGTGTGGGAAGAATGAAGTGACGTTCGAAAACATTTAAGTTGTTGTTAATTCGTATTAGTGGCTTGGAATATCATTGATCATCAGCTCCGTGGACTTAGTTGTGTGTTGAATTTGACTGATGACCTGTGTTTCTGTGGTGCCTTAGTAGTAGCAATGGAGTAAGTGTAATGGGGTAAGTGCCCCGGGACATGAATAAGGTAATATACCGGTATTTGCCTAGAGGAAGTGTGGAAAAACCCCGGAGTGAAACCATATTTAGGATGCAAATTTGTGGGTGTTGATCTTTTGTCCGTATGTAGTCCTTGTTGGATCAATGTCGACTTCAGTAAGGTCCATTTGTGTATCTACTAGCCAGCGAATTTTGGTTTGGTTTGTTACAATATCAATTGCTATTAGCTGCAATAAATATTTTATATATTTATGATAAAGATAGCTTGGAGGCCATTTTTCATGGACACAAGAAAGACGGCAGCCCCAGAGTGAAAGAATGAAGAAATTTTGGCCAAATAAGAAGTTCAAAAAGACGAATTCCAGTGCTATTTAATGGTTCCACGTGCTCCTTAGGGGGCTAACGAATTTAATAATAATAATTGTAACTTTTCAGTCGGTCAACACAAAATAATTTCAATTACTGGAATATGTGAAAATATAACCTGAAATAAATTACATGTGATTAAGATTTAACTTATATATTACCAGCTGTACCCGGCATGCGTTGCAATGCCAATCAGTGAAAGTGTTGGCGTTGTAACTTGGTTTGTTGAAGGGCTTTTGGATACACTTGTTTTTTCTTTTTCTGTTAACTGACTCTAAACTTTTGAAAAATGGACTTACTAATTCAAAAACATTCGTGGGAATGTGTACAACAACTCAGCAAAATTTCATTGCAATTGGACTAATGCATACGGGATTTTGATTTGACAATTCGCGTGCCGTCACTCATTTGTTGAATCTACTTGTGTGCTATCTATTGTAAAATGGTTTTACTAACTTAGAAACCCTAGCGGGAGTGGGAACAACAATTCACCAACATTCCATTGCAATGGGATGAATGGTATATGAACGCATGTGGGACTTTTTTGAAACGAATCGCGCGCCAACACTTATTTGTTGACACTACTCGCGCGCTATCTATTGTAAGTTGGATTTAATATGTCTATAATCATCCCGGGAGAGTGCACAACAACCCACCAAAGTTCCATCGCAATCGGATGAGTGGTATATGAACGCATAAAAGACGAGCAAACAAACAAACATTCATTTTTATATACAGGGTATTTGAAAAAGGTTGCAGCAATTTCAAAAAAATCATATCTCCCGTTGTAAGTGAATAAATTAATCATTCGACCTGACAACTAATCAGGAACTCATTGAGTTTTAGTTTTAGTTTTAGATGAGAGTGTAGGCCTACTCCGTCCATGACCTTCAGCAGATGCACAGAATAAGTGCGTGACAGTAAGCTGCCACGCCACTGTTTCAGTAGTGAGTGTGATTGCAATGGCGACAGTTCAGCAGAAAGCACATTGTGTGCTGTGGTTAGCGAAGTTTAAATCTGTTATAACTGTTCAGCGCACTTTCCGACATGTTTATGGTAGGGATCCCCCTCATGTATTAGACGGTGGTATGAACAGGTACAGGAAACTGGCAGCGTTGACGTGAAGTAGTCTCCCGAACGCCCTAGAACGAGTGACGAAACAGTCGAGCGCACATAGAAACATTATATGGAATGAAAACAACATTTTGAGATGGTGAATTTAACAACAAAAATGCTCGTTTTAATATCTCACGTAGTTCCTGAACTATGTTTTAGCATTTCAAATGATCTTGTCGACTTCGTCGTTATGCTTTGGGTCTAACGTTATGCGAGACGGAGACTGTGACGTCATGCAGCCGCGCGGGAAGCGAGTGCGTGACGTCATGCAGCCATGCGGGAAGCCTAAGTTAATGGTTAATGGAGTCTGTTGAAAGAGTCCTGGGGGTCGAGCGACCTGGGGCTTCGAGCGAAGCGAAAAGAATACAGGGTGACTCCTAAAGAGATATATAAGATGTCAGATAAGAATACAAGGTGACGCTTAAAGAGGTTACAAGATGGCAGAGAAGAATACAGGGTAACTCCTAAAGAGATGCACAAGATGTCAGAAGAATACAGGGTGACTTCTAAAGAGGTGTACAAGATGTCACACAAGAATACAGGGTGACTTCTAAAGAGATATGCAGGATGCCAGATAAGAATACAGGGTGCCTCCTAAAGAGGTGTGCAGGATGTCAGAGCGAAATACAGGGTGACACTTAACGAGGTGTACAGTATGTTAGATTCAATTCAAATACAGGGTGACCCTTAAACAGGTTTACAAGATATCAGTTTCAAATAATGGGTGACCCTTAAAGAGTAGTAAAAGATGTCAGACTCAAATACAGGGTGACCCTTAAAGAGGTGGGCAAGTTGTCAGATTGAAACCTTTAACCCCTTATTGGATGGAACTAATTGTTGAAATATGTTGTTCTAAGTTCGTAATGGAGTCTGTTGAAAGAGTCCTGGGGCTTCGAGCGAAGCGAGAAGCCCTCCTGCCTTTCTAGCATGTGTAGCATTTGTAGCATGCGTCATTTGAAATGATATAACGTCTAGTCTTTCAGACTGACTGTATTTTTTTTTTAAATTGCTGCAACCTATTTCGATGACCCTGTATATAATAGACTAGCAGTAGTGCCCGGCTTTGCCCGGTGGATTTATTTGTTTTATGGATGATAATGAATACTACTACTGAACTGGAGCGCTCAAGGATAAGGATCGGAAAGCACCAACGCTTATTGCAGCTGATATCCTCAGTATCCTGCACCAACACCATCGCCCTTATACAGAGACATACTATTGTCAAGATGATAACTGTTTTGAGGGGCCTAAGAAATCTTTTTTCACTAATTACTCCCCGTGACTGAAATTTATAAGCAGCTCGCAATTCTGCACGAGAACACTGGTAGGGGTGACGTGATGTAGCCCGCATTGCCAGGAAACAATAGACTTAGGTATTATTGAAGCTGTTCGGTAGCGCTTGTTCTTCCGACTTACTGAACAAAAATCAATATTTAAGGTTACCTGTGAGGTGTAGCCTAATGCTACATAGCCTAAACTATTCCTCTTGAATCTGGCTGTCATATACAAAAATATTTTTTCGAATCCGACTGGTAGTTCTAGAGATTAGCGCTTTTAAACACACAAACAAACTCTTCAGCTTTATTATATCAGTATAGATAATAGATATATATTCTTGTGGACTATTGAAGAAGGAGATAACTAAAAGAAGACATGTTTTGCTTGTCAAGCGAGGATCATCCGATCCAAATCTTTAAGACAAATAGCTCTACAAATCACTACCAAACTTACCGTGACACCCACAGACAGTCTCTGCCCTTCGAAAATAAAAATCTAAGAACCCATTAGAAAGCTTAGTAAGTGTCGTAATTATTACTGATATATATTAAGGTATTAAGCACCCGAAAAGAGAACTATTTATTTTAATGTTGCAAAACTTAGAAATAACGATTCCGTTAACAAAAACAATCTTCCTCCCCCAAACTAATCTATGAAGGTGTACAGGCAAAAAAGTACTAACTAAGCATTATACAAAAATCTGGAACTCCACTTATACCAATTCAGAAGACTCCGTACTTAAACAATTATTCCTTCCTAATATACCACACAGACTTTCCTCATCTCTCTGGCCCAACTTTATAACCACCCAGTTTATTACAAATCATGGTCGCTTCAAATCCTATCTTCATAAAATGAACATTATTGATTCACCAATTTTCAGCTGCCATGAAAAATCTCCACGGACGGCTCGTCACCTGTTGACTAAATGCACCACGTACTCGGGAGAATGACCAGCTGTACTACGATCATTACCACTGCAAACTATTATGAAATACCAGTGGAATTCTGTCGAAATAACAGAATTTTTAAAAAAATCTTCCACTCACTTCAATAACACATGTTAATGTTTGCATTTAAAACTGTTAATATCCAATGATATACCTATAGATGAAACTCGGGTTGTAACTATATTAAATAAATTAATAATAAAAATGGTGTACAGTAGGTACTGTACCATTGCTGTTTTGCTAGAAGTGTAAACTAATATGCGGAATGACCTACAAGTACTGTGATGTGATGATGGAGAAAGGCTATAGCTACAACGTACAAAATGGTGTTCGTCTACTATTAATGTGTTGAAGGATCTGATGTTGATACTTATCTAAAATTGTAGCATGTCAACAGGCTGCTCCGACAACCACTTTTTGAAGTTTACTATAACTCTGAATTCTTTGAATTTGAGTAGCTTTCATAAAAACAGTAATCTCTTCAGAAGTTTTCAGATTATGTAAGAATGGAATGCCGTATACAAGGTTACATTCAAACAATAGTGTAAATGAAAGCATAGAAATAAGAATCATCTAAATCTCGAAATCAAAGATATTAAAGTTCAAAGATAGAAGTTGAACTTTGAATCGATTTAAGAGGCAAGAAACAAATCCATGTCTTAAAATAATAATAAAACTAGAGCATGCAGAGTCGGAACGAGGCAGGCGATAGGTTACGGCCAACGGCTCCCCTGAGATAAGTAACCATATACTCTATACATAATATAATTCAAGTGCATGCTCTAATTTTTATTCTATTTTATTCTGTTGTTTTAATTTGCATACACGAAATAATATCCATACGTAATTCATAAACCCTTATAACAAAACTAACTAACCTTATAACGAGATTCCTGCTAAGAGTCGTATTATAAACAACAATTAAACGCACTACAATTTTATAATAATAGACCTAATAATAATGTTATTGGTTTTACGTCCCTTTTAACTACTACGGCTTTTACCCCAAAGGGAATCAATCAAGTGCCAGTAAATCTACTGGCACGGCTCCCTCCCATATGTGCACCCTCAAATGCCAACTGGCTGCGTTCGGATTCGATCCAACACTACAATTTGCTGTAGTTAGATAATATATTTTTGTATAAATTAAAACCTCATCATAGTGATCAGGATCTTATGATGACCGTTTGAAGGTCAAAACACGTAGTCCTAAAAATTACCCCCTTATAATAGTGGACATAACTACTACATGTTTTTTTTAAGAGTGTTATTTACTTAATATTCGTATATTATTACGTACATTGTGCCCTGCTCAGTCATTGGGAAAATTCGTGTTGACCGTCTGAAGAGTTACAACTGACAGTCTTGGTAATGAAATGAAAATCCACTGCCTGCTTCCAGTCTCCGACCGGGTCAGGAATGGAATGAATGAAGCCCCCATCTAGCGGCGAGGATATGAACTGTGCCGGCTGCTGAGGCCTGACGCACTCCTCTGGGGCAATGATTAAATGAATGACACATGAAATGATAGTGGAGAGTGTTGCTGGAATGAAATTTGACAGGGAAAACCGGAGAAAAACCTGTCTGCCTCCGTTTTGTAGTCTTGGTAATAATAATAATAATAATAATAATAATAATAATAATAATAATAATAATAATAATAATAATAATAATAATATCGTATGGCCTCGTGTGCTGGGTGCAAGCTTTGTTATTTGCGCCCAGAGGGCAGCTTGCATGTCGAATTTTGTTGTTCCTTGGAGCGCCTTCAAAGTCAAGGAGGTTAGATATCTAAGCTCCTTGACACTATAGCGCTTTCTTGTAGAGAAAAAAGGAACCTTTTTTGTGTTGGCGGAAAATCCCGAGATTAATTTTGCCATTATGAACACGGCCTACTGAATTCAAATGGGTTCTTTGACATGCCAATAACGTATGACATGTGTGTCGTGATTTTTGCCGCCTGTCAAAAATCACTTACCACGGCCAGGAGCGAACCTGCAAGCTTGGGGTTGATTGTCCGACACGATAACCACTCACCACCGTGGTAAGCACAGTCTTGGTTAACATGGTTCATAACATGTCAATGTGTATCTCTGATTAACGCTTTTCATGAAAATTAGAACTTTGAAACAATGTATCCATATTTCTACAGACGTTTATGTTCAACAATCGCGGTTAATGAAACTAAAATACAGCAGTAAGATTCTGTTTTTGTTCGGCGATTATGTTGGGATAATGAAGTCGGTGTCAGACGCGGCCATGCTTCGAGGAGCAAACTTTCTTCATACTTGTGAAGACTTTTACCTTCTCGTGAACATCATCTACATTTCTTTGGCTGCTGTCTGCATTTCATCACGCAGACTACGTTGGAAATGCCGTACAGTTGTGGTTAACCCTCTCACTTTGAAGCTCAATGTCGGGATCTGCTGAGAGACTGACATTGTCACACGATCAGTGAATATCTCCTACTTGTCCTACTTTGTATCCTAAAATTCTAGTGTCGTGTAATTCTGTGAGTGTTGGCAAACCCTGACACGATCATCTAGTTAAACTCCACCACCGCAAGACGTTCGAGTATTTTGGCATTAATATTGATTAAGCAATGAAAGCACTACTCCTCTCATTTCCATGGCCCAAGAGAGCGTTTCATCTTTTCAAGCTGTGTTTCTTCTCTTATCTTCCTCTTTCTTTTCTCTTCTCTTTCGCTTTCTCTTCCTCCCTCTCTTCTCTTCTCTTGTTTTATCTCTTTCCCTTTCCTTCTCCTTTCTTCTCCTTTCTGATCCCTATCTCTTTCTTTCTTCTCTTCTCCTTTCTCTTATCTAACTCTTTCTCTTCTCTTATCTCTTTTCTTATCTTTTCTTTCTCTTACTGTTACCCGTTCTCTTCTTTTCTTCTCTTCTCTGCATCTTTCTCTTTCCTTCCTTCTTCTCTTCTCCTTTCTCTTCTCTTTCTTTTTCATTTCTCTTCTCTTTCTCTTTACTTCACCTTTCTCTTCTCTTTCTATTTACTTCTCTTTTCCTTTCTCTTCTCTATCTCATTCCTTTCTCTTTTCCTACTCTTTACTTCTCTTCTCCTTTCTCTTCTCTTTCATCCTTCTCTTTCACCCTTCTCTTATCCTTTCTCTTCTCTTTCTCTCTTCTCTTTTTCTCTTTCTACTCTACTCTTCCCTTTATTTTATCTTCTATTTCTCTTATCTTATCTTCCCTCATCATCTCTTTCTCTTATCTTCTCTTTCTCTTTCTGGATTGGAAAGGAAGCGGCCGTGACCTTAAGTTAAGAACCAACCCGGGATTTGCCTGGAGTAAAAGTGGAAAACCACGGAAAATCACTTCCAGGATGACTGAGATGTGAATGGAACACACCTCTTCTCAGTTTTCCCTCACGAGGCTGAGTGTACCCTTCAGACCCGAATTAAATTTCTTGGCAGAGCCAGGAATCGAACCGGGATCTTTGGTGGTGATAGCCAAGAATGCTAGCCACTAGGAAGTGGACACACCCAAATACACGGGGTTACTTACACCACGATGTTGTAAGTCCCTGAATGAACATTATCGTGTTGGAAGCCATTTTTAGCCTATTTTCAATTTTGAAAAAATAGGCTTATGAGATCACCTTTTGTCCGTGTGTGTGTGTGTGTGTGTGTGTGTGTGTGTGTGTGTGTGTGTGTGTGCGTGTGTGTGTGATTCGTGTGTGTGTCCCCCCCTAATAAAATCTAAATGGCTGGAGCGATTTCAATGAAACTCGGAAAGTTCATAGCACTATTCCCGGCGACCTCGACCGTGCCCTTTAAATTTTGTTACGACTCACCAATCCAACATGGCGGCTGTGCGAAATATTTCACCAGCATTCAATATCTCCGAAACTATTACCGATATTACCCTGACATTTTCTATGGTGATAGAGGGAACTACTATAAGTTCACTTATGTAACTTTTGAAAACCTGGTAACTACAAAACCAACATGGCGGCCAAGCGAATTTGCGACTTTTAAATAGACGTTTCTCGCGATTTGACCAACCAAACGCAATGAAACTTGGTACAGTATATGTTTATATACATTGTAATGCACCGACATCTAAATTCGTTCAAATGTTTACATAATCACAAGATGGCGGATGTGCGAAATATTTCACCGGCATTCTATATCTCTGAAACTATTAGCGGTAAAACACTGAAATTTTGTACGGAGATAAAGAGCACTACTGGAAGTCCATCTATAAGACTTTCAAAAACCGGTTAACTACAAAACGAACATGGCGGCCAAGCGAATTTGAAAATTTTAAATAGACCTTTCTCGCGAATTAATGTTCCAAGCGCACTGAAACCTGGCACAGGAAATATTTATACACATTGTAATCCACTGGTATCTAATTTAGTTCAATTGTTTACATAACCTCAAGATGGCGGCAGTGCGAATTTTAAAACTAAGATTTTTATTTATTGTGATGTAGTCTTGCGATTGAAGTGAAAGTTTGAATAATGAACCTACGCAATAATTTTCCTTCAATGGTGCATGACCCTATGGCCTATACATTTAACAATCCAACATGGTGACCATCCGAAATATTTAGACGATATTGAATATCTACGAATCTATTTTAGCAATCAAACTGCATTTTTTATGTTCATAGGGGCTATGAACTTAAGTTCACCTATAGGACTTTAAATAACCTGGTGATCACAAATCCAACATGGCGGTGACGCGAATTATAAATATTCACATGGACGTTTCTCGCAATTCAACCATCCGCGTGCAGTGAAACTTGGTACAGTAAATCCTTATACGAATGTTAATCCATTGGCATCTAATTTATTTCAATTGTTTAGGTAACCTCAAGATGGCAGCTGTGAAACATTTTAAAATCTCCTTGTTTTTTTTGTGTCCTAACTATGCGATTGAAGTTTGAATACTACACGTTCACAATAATATGCATGTAACAGTACATAACTCTAGGACCTACATATATAAAATCCAACATGGCGACCATCCGAAATATTTAGTCGGTTCTTAATATCTACGAATCTATTACAGCAATCAAACTGAAATTGTGTATGTTAAATAGTGGCAATTAACATTAGTAGGATATATGAAAATAGGCTGTATAGTTCTTCACGGAACTACTTGTTCAGTGTTGCCTTAGTAATCGAAATTTAATGTTTATCAGTCGGCCAACACGTTTGTACCCAATTGTAATGGGTGGTTCCCTAATCCTGAAAAACATTTACATGAGATTTATTAATTATTTTCAGGTTTAATGAAACACCCATTACAATTGGATACAATCATATTGACCGACTGAAGAACATTAAATGTTGAGCCCTAAATGAATCCACAAGGAATAATCTCAGTTGTCCTCACAAGGTTCAGTTCCTAGTGACATACCGAGATTTAATTCCTCCATGTCAAATCCGAGAATCGAATACTACTAACTCCATAGTGGAGGCGCTATGTGCTACAATATCGGCAATACGAGTTTCAATGGGACTAGTCACTCGACATGCGAATGGGTCACACCAATTTGTGTCATGGCCTGACTGCTATTATATTGTCATTATTTTTTGTCAGGTTCTCCATCATTGAGCGAACCTGTTCTGCAGCAGACCAGTGGTCGCTAGCCAGGTTTCACCAGCGTCAAATTGATTCCAGGCTCGGGAAAGGCGGACACTGTCATAAATCTACTTCCTATTACTTGCTATCTTTTTATTCACTCCTTCTAAGCACTGGGCTGCAATTTTATCCATTCATACCTAGCTTAAGGCCACGGCAACCTCTCTTTTAATCTTAGCCCCAATATTAGAAGTACTTAACGCTGGTATCGGGAGAGCGTGGGTTCGAATCCCACCTCAGCCATCCTGAAAATGGTTTTCATGGTTTCCCATTTTCACCACCAGGCAACAGGTCCACGGCCGACTTCCTTCCGAAATCTCTTCCCTGACCCTTCCTTAATTAGACCCAAGTTAGCGGTCACCTGTCACCATCCCCAGTTGTATCTACTGACTAAGTGTTCAGCTCCCAGACACCGTCCTCGCGACGGTAGAGGAATGATCCCTCGCGGATCATCCTTGATTTATTTTTGTCTTGTGTGGGGTAAAATATGTTGTTGTTATTGTGGTGTTGTTGTTGTTGTTGTTGTTTTGAAGAAGAACTTTCCTTGGTATAATAATGTTACCTCTTATTTATTAATTAACTCCTTCACGACATAGTGTAATGGGATTTTCTGTTATTAAAACCTTACACAATGAATGCAAAACCTTAATGGTTGTTGATTTGTTTAGGGGCTATGCCACATCGTGTGGTGTAGCCCCGTGTGCTTGGGTGTGTGAGTGGAAATTGTCTGGTAACCTGTCGTATTAATAAAATATTTATTGCAGCTAATAGCCAAAGGAATGATACAGACAAAATGAAACATACATAGGAATAAACTATTCATTACAACAGAAGGACGTCAGAGATTCAAGTCTATATGTACAGTACATCGCATGATATCTTTCGCAACATTTGCCGCAACGTTCACATACACAGTCTGCGTCTGGCTGGTGAAACTTCTTTAACTTGCACAGCTTATGGTGAAAGCCATGTATGGCAAAGCGTGTAACAGTATGTCTTAGTTCGTAGCCTCCCCGTTTCCAATCATTGCAGGTCATTGCGTCAGTGATGTAGAAATCCCACCATATGTCTCTCTTCTTCGATTTCAGGTTCTCCATGAGTTGCACGTATGCTGGTGTAGACGGTAGCGACAGTTGGAGGCGGAGCTCTTCCACATAATATAATTCACGTGTTAATTCATAGACTAGTCTTGAAGGCGTGTATTTTGAAACACACAGAACCTTCTTTAAGAAAGTCGCTTTTAGTTTCTCCAACTTTTCCAGGTGTTTCAATTTGAGATGTGTCCAGATATTCTCTAATCCATATGTTACAACGGGTGTAACCTTGAGCTGGAAGAGTTTCAAGGCTGTTTTGACGGAGAGTTTTCTCAACTGTCTGATATCATTTATGGCCCTCGTAGCCGCACAGATCCTATCGTTAACGTGAAGCGTAAAGACGTTGCCCGTTGTCTGAAGTGTCACGCCTAGATATTTAAAGTTAGAAACGCTCTCCAGGGGTTTTCTATGTGTGTGAAAAACTGCTGGTTTTCCCCCTTTGCGGAAAGTCATTGATATAGTCTTGTTTTCGTTTAGGCTGAGTTCATTCTCTTCCGCCCATTCCAACAGCAGATCAAATGCAGATTGTAGATCCTCTTGCGATCTCGAGGCCAGCACAATATCGTCAGCGTACATATAGAGAATTACTCTCTCCGAGACTACCTGTGCGATATCCGCCGTCGCGATTATGAACAGTAATGGGCTTAGAGGGTCCCCTTGCAATACACCGGTTGTTTGATCTATTGGGTTTGATGTTGTGATTCCGTCGCTTATCTCTATGTAATTTGAGGCCAGGATGCTTGTGATAAGCCGTTTTGTATAGCTGTTACTTCTCATTTGATTTCCTAGCTTCTCTATGATGATCTTCCTATTGACCATGTCGAAAGCTTTGGAGAAGTCTATAAATATGGCATATAGCTTTCCTTTTGGGACTGTCAGAGCTGTCTCAATATCATTTAGAAGGCATTGGATAGCCTGTGTTGTAGATCTTCCTTTTCTGAAACCAAATTGTTCCTCCGGGAGCTTAGGATCGATTTCTCTAATAAGGCGTTGGCATAAAAGTTTTGTTAGAATTTTGAATAACGCACATTCCAGTGCAATACCTCGGTAGGAGTTTGGGTCCTCGGTGCATCCCTTTCCTTTATACAGCAGTTTTACTGTGGACCTTCTCCAGCTATGCGGGATATTTCCTTGCCTGAGGCATTCATTCATTGTGATAGCTGTATTAGTGTGTGTATTTGTAAGTCAAGTGAGGATTGGGAGGAAGACGGCTGTGGAGTTAAGTTAGGAACCACCCTGGCATTTGACTGGAGTAAAAGTTGGAAACCACAGAAAACCATTTCCAAGATGACTGAGGTGGGAATCGAACACACCTATCCTCAGTTTTGCCTCACGAGGCCGAGTGTGTCCGTTCCAGCCCTCACACCAGAATTAAATTTATTGGCAGAACCGATAATCGAACTTGGACCTCTGGGGCGACAGCCATGCATGCTAGCCGCTACACCACGAGATGGTCTAGGGTAGAAATACTGTAGTTATATTCAGTGCAAAATACATGAATAGTCACGCATAGTAAATTAAACATTTCTCAGGGTAATAATTTATAAGAGCAGAGTAGCTGATAATCAGATGCTGAAGACTGGGTAGCCTCAACGAAATTACTTTTTAAAGTTTTAAATGCCATTCTCCTTAAACTTTTTATTGCCAAGTGTTTCATATAGAGTTAGCTCGAGTCATTTATACAGTGGTTCTTCCAACAACATATTGAATCCTCTTCCGTGTACAGTATATGAAATGTTCCTGCATTTCTAATTGTCCGTATCGTGGCGTAATGACTAGCGTTCTTGGATTTCACCGGCTTCGATTTCCGGTTCTGACAAGAAATTTAATTCTGTTTCAAGGCTGGAATGGGGTGTGCTCAGCCTCGTGAGGCAGAACTAATAGATGGTTTCGATTCCAACCTCATCCATCTTAGTAGTGGTTTGCCAAGGGTTCCCCACTTCTACGTCCGGAAAATGACCGGATGGAACTTAAATTAAGGTCATGGCCACCTCCTACCCAAATCCTAGCCCCAATTACAAATGCACACACTAGTATGGCCATCCCAAAGACACAGGTTATCAGACAGAACCTACGCACACCCAAGTACACGTAGCTACATGACCACGATGTCGCAAGGCCTGTAAATCATTTATAAGGTGCGTTCAAAAAGTAACGAGCCGGAGGCTGTAATGCGCAAACCGGTGACGACATCGGCTAATCATGGCGTGTGTAACGAGGTGTGGTTCCGACCAAAGCGTGGAAGGTCACAGCCCGTCGCTAGAAGGCACGCGTGCACGTCACGTGACGATACAAAGCGAGCAGCAGCATGCATCAAACGTCCAACACTGCCAGTCGCATTGCAAACAGTGACATGGAGGCGTCAAACGAAGAGCAAAGAGGTGTTGTTCGGTTTCTGACAGCGAAAGGAGTAGGGGGAACGGACATTCATCGACGAATGTCACAAGTGTACGGCGAAAACTGCATGTCCCTTGCAAGGGTCAAGGCATGGCACAAGCGCTTCAGGAAAGGACGGGTGTCGTTAGCCGATGATGCCCGGTCTGGGGCACCCCCTGTATTACCGATGACAACGTCCAGCTGGTTGATGCACTCATTACCCAGGACCGCAGAGTGACAGTGAACGCCATAGCCGCCGTGGTCGGATTGAGCGTCGGAAGTGTGCACAACATCATGAAGGAACGACTGCACTTGCGCAAAGTGTGTGCCAAATGGGTGCCCCACAGTCTTCAACCACACCAGAAAGCATGTCGAATGGCCTACTGTCTTGGTCTTGGTTGGACGATTGATGCATGCTGCTGCTCGCTTTGTACCGTCACGTGACTTGCACGCGTGCCCTCTAGCGACGGGCTGTGACCTTCCACGCTTTGGTCGGAACCACACCTCGTTACACACGCCACGATTAGCCGATGTCGTCATCGGTTTGTGCATTACAGCCTCCGGCTAGTTACTTTTTGAACGCTCCTTATAACATCAATAACTGCTTGTCTACTCATTGCCAGAGTAACAACTGGCCGTTTATAATGATTATATGTTAACATATCGAATTTCTGTTGTTGTTGTTTTTGTAAATTCAGTTAAATGTAAAAACATTAACTTACTTTTTATTTACATTTATGGCATTAAGCCACAGTGGCCATGCAGCTAGCAAAATAAGATACTGTATGCTGTAAGATTTAAGTACCTGAAACAGAGACATAGGAGAACAAACAAACTAATGTAAGAGCTGGGAGAGCTGCAAAGAAGAATGCATGAAGGGAAATAACGTCGGAAAGTTTGACAGAGTTTCATTATTCGTCATTGATCAGAATCACTTGTAGAGGGGAGCGTGATGGTGCAATGGCTTAGCTGCTCGTCTTTCACCCGGACGACCGGGGTTCGAATCCCTGTGACAGCGGGGTGGAATTTTCAACTGAAAATCACGTGGCGTCAGGTAGGGCATCCGGCCTTAAATACCTGGCCAAAACCAAAATGAGCCTGGGTGGCTCCGGTGACCCTAATTAATTGGGAAAAGCCGAAGAAAGTTTCTTCTTTTGATCAGAATCACTTGTGGCTGAGAATAAATATCACACGCACACTGGTACACACTCAAATGTTGGTCAGTGGTTTCGTCTTAATCTGCATCACAAGCGGTTCGTTGAGAACACCAATAAAATGAACTTTATTAACACTGATATGTTTTGGAGTTGGGAGGCTATCTGGAATTAGCATAGACAGTTCAACATGGACAAATTTCCGACATCTAGTTACCATAGCAACATCATTTATCTATCTTAAATACACAGCTCTCTGTAAGTGTTTTAAGTTGGAATATGTTGACAATGTGTTACTAATAGCAACATAAAAACACTTACAGAGGGCTGTGTATTAAAGATAGATATCGTCACTTAACGTGCAATACCTCGTACCCCTCACTGCTCTTCTTTTCCATTAGTTTCCTTATGATAGGGCAAGCCTCCTAGCCGTGTGTTGACATTTCCAGAGACATTCTACGGTGGACATCAAAACACGGGGGCATTGACGATATCAAGGACACGCGAAAAGGCACCATTTTTAGGGAATTCCTGGGGGAATTTCAACCCAGATAGGGACATTTCACAAACACGGGGACGGGCGAAATCAAGCAACAAAACACTGGTACACGGGCCCTAGAATTCTCCTATAGATTTGAATGTTGGTGTCCACTTCCTCGCGTCTGCAACTGTTGTTGGAATAATAATAGTAATAATAATAATAATATCGTATGGCCTCGGTGCCGGAAGCAAGCTTTGTTATTTGACACCCAGAGGGTAGCTTGCATGTCGAATTTCGTTGTTCCTTGAAGCACTATGAAAGTCAAGGAGGTTCGATATCTAAGCTCCTTGAACACTATAGCGCTTTCTAGTAGAGAAATGAGGAACTTTGTGTTCGCGGAAACTCCCGAGATTAATTTTGCCATTATGAACACGGCCTACTGAATTCAAATGGGTTCTTTGACATGCCAACATCGTATGTCATGCGTGTCACAATTTTTTCCGCCTTTCAAAAAAATTACTTACCACGGCCAGGAGCGAACCTGCATGCTTGGGGGTTAGTAGACCGACACGTTAACCACTCACCCACTGTGGCAAGCATAATAATAATAATAATAATAATATGGAAATGTCCGTGAAGTGTCCCTAAATGGATTAGAATTCCCCTAGATTTGAATGTTGGCGCATTGATGTTGGTTGTGGTCCTCTTCCTTGCGTCTGCAGCTGTTGTAGTAGCTTGATTTCAACAGTGAAATGTCCATAGATGGGTCACAATTCCCATAGAATTCCCCGATATTTGAATGTTGGCGTGGCTCGTTGTGAACACGTTTTCACGTCTGCAGTTGTTATTTCTTTTCAAATAATAATTTGCTCACAATTGTTTAAATTTTTCATAATTATTTTAACGCTGAGGAAGACCGTAATATGCTCGAAACTTGCACGTTATGATTGATAAATTTTCATTAATTGAACATTTTCAAGGACGTAGTTGGAATAAAGGGAGTGTTTGCCAATTAGGTATTTCATGAACAATATAAAAGTTAATATCTATGTTAGCAGGATGAGCTTGGCAAAATAAATCGTCTTCAAGTTACAAATTAGTTACGTTTAATGATTACAGTAAGGTGACTACGAGTATAGTAACCTAGTAGCAAAGTTATTAAATTGGCAACACTGGTAGTACCGCCCCCAGCTACGGGGGTGTGTCGTCGTACGTCATGTTCATTGGTATGCATGCCAGCATGCTCCACTTCCATGTGATCCTCGTCACACGCCAGTGGGCTAACCAGATCGTCCAACTCATTGGGCTGCCTTATACAGTATGTCGTGTTATATTACTTGTTCTGTAATTATAATAATTGCCGTATACTCGTGTAAGGAATATTGTTGGAAAGTGGCGCTCCACTTTGGCGCTGTCACTTTTTGCTGCCCTCGTCGAGAGGCGATGAGCTGGAAAGTCTGCCCCGAATGGGGGGGCTGAAGAAAGAACACGTCAAGCCCAGTGATGCGCGAAGTGTTAAAGAGTTTGGCGGGCGTTGAACCTGGCTACGAGGGTGGTCAGCGAGCACTTGCTATGCAGCCAAGTCCTGGGAACCAGTCGGTCCATTTCCTTCAAGATTCACCATTTATACTGGCGATGTTAACCAATCTGGATGACTTTTCACTGGGGGAAATGTAGGCGTGTGTGTTGCAGACGTGAAGGCGTTAACCAAAAATATCAACGGATTAAAGTTAATGAGACTGGCTATAACTATTAAATGTTTAAAGTTACAAGATAAACGTTGTATATGAACTTATTGAAATTAAACGTTATAATAATAAACGTGTTAAAATTACAAGTTAAACGTTTAATAATGAATTAAGTTAAACGTTTTAATAATAAATTTATTAAAGTTAGAAGTTAAACGTTTTAATAATTAACTTATTAAATTTAGAAGTTAAATGTTATAATAATTAATTTATTAAAGTTAGAAGTTAAACGTTTTAATAATTAACTTATTAAAGTTAGAAGTTAAACGTTTTAATAATTAACTTATTAAAGTTAGAAGTTAAGCGTTTTAATAATTAACTTATTAAAGTTAGAAGTTAAACGTTTTAATAATGCACTCATTATGGTTAGAAGTTAAACGTTTTAATAATTAACTTATTAAAGTTAGAAGTTAAACGTTTTAATAATAAACTTATTAAAGTTAGAAGTTAAACGTTTTAATAATGCACTCATTAAGGTTAGAAGTTAAACGTTTTAATAATAAACGTATTAAAGTTAGAAGTTAAATGTTTTAATAATTCATTTATTAAAGTTAGAAGTTAAACGTTTTATTAATAAATTTATTAAAGTTAGAAGTTAAACGTTTTAATAATGCACTCATTAAGGTTAGAAGTTAAACGTTTTAATAATTAACTTATTAAAGTTAGAAGTTAAACGTTTTAATAATGCACTCATTAAGGTTAGAAGTTAAACATTTTAATAATTAACTTATTAAAGTTAGAAGTTAAATGTTTTAATAATAAACTTATTAAAGTTAGAAGTTAAACGTTTTAATAATTAACTTAAAAGTTAAACGTTAAAAGTTAAACGTTTTAATAATGAACTTATTAAAGTTAAAAGTTAAACGTTTAACTTAGTGACTAATGTTAAAAGTAGGAAAACGGCAAAACTTTCCCTGTTAAAATAATATTTAAAAAAATATATACGCGTGTATTTATTTTAATCCGAGAGGAAATTCTTATTACAGAAAGAGATGTTTAATATAGTTACAATAACACTACACTTCATTAAATACAATTCAATTAATTCGAAGAATATCACAAAATTTGTCACTACCACTAATGGCAATAGGTGGCCTCCAGACATTAATAAAACCAACTTGCGTCAATTTTAATCATCAAAAGTTCAGTCATGAAAAGTTAAAACTTAATTCGTTAGTTAGGGGTCAATTGCCATATTACATCATGTATAAGAAATTGTTTGGTTTTGTGTTGTTGGTTATTGAACACCAACAGATTTTATAATTCGCACTGTTTTTGTTTTTTGTTTTTGTTTTAATCTTCTTCCTTTATAGTGGCAGTCTTGTAATCAAGAAAGCAATAAAATAACGAAACGTTTCCCTTAACGTTAATCATTAATCCCAAGTATGTAGTGTTGATGTATCAGAAAGAGAGTGCTGACTTCCCCTAATTTTTCGCGAACCGTCACCGTGTTATGACAGATCCAGTTCCGTATGAAAATAAAAATGGCTTAATAAACAAACAACTCGACAGATCTCCAATATTTATCAGTAAATGCCACGGCTTTTTTTAAATATTTTTTTTAAATGTTGAGGGTTGTTCCACTTCATACTTATTTCTGATGATTGTATGCATATTAGATTTTATAAAGAGTTTTACAATATTTAGACAAAAAAATAATCCTTATTTACTGTATTTAACAAGTGAAATTTTCTGTCTAAAATTTATATTTATTTTCTTATATAAATTTTCTGCATGATATTAATGATTTGATTCTCTTGTTTTCTACCGTACTAGTTTTTATTTCACTCAGAATTCTAATTTTCTGTTGGTTATAATGCCTCTTAAAATTCCGGTTAATTAATTATTATATTTTTTTTTCGCCCGTGGGGAAGATTTCAGGTGGATACGGTGAGGGGCTCCATGTACCACCGCCCGGGGAGCCATTATTACTAGGAGCAGCCCTGATTCGACTCGACATAAAAGGTGAAATACCAGTATTAAACCAGATGTTCAGCCAGCGGCAACAATCTCTCACGATTGACTAACCTGGGATTAACAAGGTTCTGATGTACGGTCTTGATCATCCAAACAACAAAAACTAGCTACAACTCCTTCAATAAATAGTATTCCAAGAGTTGATAGGCGTGTTAATCATTACTTATGAATCGAGCCATTTAGACCTAATGGAATTCGCTTCGTATTTTAGCCATGCTCTTTCATTTTTTCGTGTTTGCAAGGAAACAATGGAACTTTGAGCCGTCGTCACTAATTTGAATTGCTTTTTCACGACAGGAAACCTACATAAGCGTATTAAAGTTTCAACGTGGATGCTTTCTTTTAATTATCGTAACTAGAACCTTAACTAGGGATGGGGAAATCCCGTTACAGACCAACACTTGAAGTATTTGTGCATATTGAGGCACACTGTAAGTTTATCATTGACATTTAACATCTCATGAATTTGATGATGATGATGATGATGATGTTGATAATTATGATTGTTATTTAAAGGGGCGGAGCAATAAGGTCATCTGGACATTCTCATAAAGTTTACGCAAAGAGGATAATCTGCTTAGTAGACCACCTGGGAAGCTGTCGCTCCAGAGTGTAAACAAAAATTATTGCCATGGTAACCAAGCGTCGGCCATATTGGATTGCACGTGGTGGCCATCTTGGTTACCATGGCAACAATTTTGGTTCGCATACTGGAGCAGCTGTCTTCCAGGAGGTCTACTCTGCTTCTTCACTTCTCATTCTTCTTTATTTTTATTATTTACCATAAAACATACAGGAAGTATGGAAAGTCTAGTGAAAAAGGACAAGCCCCACCACGTTATCCAAAGATATTTACAGTAGTTACATATTTAGAATATTAATAATAGGATAGATAATATAGTAATTATTCTTTTTCTTCCTCTTCATAATATGAACATATCATATACTGCACGGTATATAAAACGCTAATGTGTATGTTTCTCAAAACTCAAGCTCTTAAACTAGAGGGAGTTACAATGATCAGTTTGTACCAAGATCTTCCAAATTGTTTCATTAGTATAGGAAAAATCTTGCATTTCTTGAAAATACAACAGAAATATATTTATTTGTTTATAAAGTGCCCTCCAGTATAATATATCATAGTTAGGCCACACGGAAATAAATAACTATAATACTTTAAGTCAGATATATTTTTGGACTTTTATCAAGTGTATTGATCTAGCAGATCAATGAAGAAACCTTAAATGGTAAGAATTGCTCAACCACACATTGAGTATGAAGGTCGATCTCTTCAATGCGAGTTTGAACACTTGTAGAAGGATTCCCAATCTCTTACACATGTCCATTCAGCTCCTATTACGAGACCGAACACTACCATAGGATATACGTCATTAATTCTTGCAAATTGATTGTGATTGAAATCTGCAACAAGTTCAGAAATATTCCTAGCACTGAAGTAGCCATCCTGAATTTGGTATTTCACCGCACAAATTTCACAGGATCACCGGAGTTCGATCTCAAGGGGCAATCTTGGGTTTGGATTTCTCGTAGATAGGAGGTATCACGCCTTATGATCGCGAGATTAACGGTCACGTAAAACTCAAGCTTAGTTCCCTTTTCCCCATGCCCTCTTTCATTTGCATTCATTCTTTTCATTTCATTTCACATTAAGTCTCGTGAGGTTGGCGTCAGGCAATAAAAATCATTAACACACATTAAATCATCTCACCTCATTACTAAATCCTTAGAAACGGGAGTAATGAATTGGTTGGTTGGTTGGTTGGTTGGTTGGTTGGTTGGTTGGTTGGTTTAGGGGCTGCGGATACGTGGTCATGTAGTCCCGTGTACTTTGGGTGTGTGTAGAATCTGTCTGATAACCGATGTTAATTGTGATGGCTGTATTAATGTGTGTTATCTGTTTTAATTCAATTAAGGACTGCAGATGATAATTTCAAGTAGTATATACTCTTGCTACCAAATGCTACCGTCCACGACACTTAGCTTGCGGACTTGGCAACTAGATGCCATCGCATTCAGCACCTGGTGGCGAACGTTGGAACTAATATAGCGTTATCAATTCTAACCTACAAATTTTGACTTCACACAAGTGTAGTTAGTGGAAGGTTCCTTTTCAAGCCATAAATCTATTACATGGGACCAACGGCTTTTATTCTCCTCCGAAGGAAGGCATACTGAGGAATTGTTAACGCTCTTAAAAAATCCAACGGGTTTGAACCCGCGACCTTGGACATAGAAACTCAGCATGCTACCACTACGCCACCGAAGCTGCGGATTAATGAGTAAACATACAGGTATTATTATTACTATTATTAATATTGTTATTATAATCATTATGATTATTATTGTTGTTGTCTTCAAATGAATGTAGCATCGAATTTCAGCTTTCATTTGCCTCCGGTGGCTACCAAGTTGTTCCATTAGAGGAGACACGAACTAGGAATAGAACTAGCTGCATAGCACGGCCGCTAAGGCAGTTGCAGCAAGTCCGAATGAAAGAGTTCTGGAAAGACAGGAAGAACAAAAAGTCATAATTGCTTCGCGTGGTCTAATAGGCCTGTAACGTGTGGAATAAATTAATAATGGAACAAGCATGCACCTCTCTTTCCTTTTCCTGCCTATCTCTCTCTTGAAGTTCGTGCACTAAAGGCCCTCTTCCTTTCTTCGGTCCACTTTGGTCTTTGGGCTGTAGGTGCTGCTCTCTCTGACTACACTTCCCACTTGTATACTTTGTGTCGAAATACGCTTTTGTCTATGACGTCTTCTGGGTCGACCTGTGCTTTTACCAGATCAATTTTGACTTGCATCATCCAGGGTGTAGTAATCTTGAGCCGCTGTATGTATCTAAGAATTTTGTTGGTGAGTCTGGTTTATGGGAGTCTACTGATGTGGCCGTAAAATTTTAGTCGCCTCTTTCTGATGTCTACTGCGAGGTTGGACAATTTATCTGTGGTCTTGTTCCACTATTATTATTAATAATTATTATGATTATTATCATATTCGATTGAATGGTGCCCAGTTACTTGGTATGGTATGAAGTTGGTGCTCACAGTCTCATAAAAGTTGTGAACGCCTGGTTTAAACGAACTTTTTAAACTAATTGTCAATAATCGTGAAAGTGCAATTCGGCACTGCTGCGGGTAATTCTGTTTCTTTTGAATGCACGAATGGTTACTTGTGAGCGCCCCCTTGTGTATAGACTACCCACCCGGATTTACTGTTATGCTGGCTGGACGCGGCACAGTTCTGGCAGAGGCTATCGTCTTGTTTATTTGTTTAAACGCACTTTATAAACAAATAAATATATTTCCGTTGACTTTTCAAGAAATGCAAGATTTTTCTTTTACTCTTGAGACGATTTGGAAGAAGTTGGCACAAAACGCACCTTGAAGAGCTTGAGTTTTGTGAAACATACGCCCTAGCGTTTTATATTTACGATGATCTTAGTCCTATTTTCTGATAGTAACCTTAATCGATTCTACCCTTGAATGTTGTTGTTGTTGTTGTTGTTGTTGTCATCGTCGTCGTCTGTCCCTTTCCACTCACTCGTAATAATCTGTATCATGTGTAGACCCCTAATGTTGTTCTTTCTCGTTGCAGGTAAGTTCTGCTTGGTGTTCACTGAAATACGGCAGCAAACTGGTAAGTCAAAATATTGGAATGCACAGTAGAATTCAATACAATACAGGCTAAACGAAAGTGTTCATTCCGTATTTCAGTATAAGTACACATAAATTGCACCATTATTCAGTGCTTATCACCAGAACTCCCTTCATGGTAATCTATCAGCTATGAAATGATTACGGAAAATGTGAACATTCGTCTGTTTTAATGAAAGTGTAACCAATTTTATTTTCTGTACTAAAACTATTTCAGAGTCCTTTAACTTCATACGCAAAAATTTCATAAACGACAGAGAACAAAAAACTAATGTAAGCTAAAATGATAGTAGTAGGGATTCATTTTACAAAAAACAAAAAATTAAAGATCATCTCTAGAAGGTAAAATTGAAAGCCACCGACGAGTAACCAAGATACAACCACAATATGCAAGACTAGACGGGCACAAGAAGAGTTGGAGAACCCTACCATCTTATTGAATATCGAACAATACTCTCCACATTGGTCGCCAGCATTCGGGAGACTGGTCAGAGCTCGAAGGAAAAGAAAAGTCGTTTATATTAACTGACAAGAAAGTCATTCCTCAAATAACACACGCATTCATTTGGGTTAGTCCCCTTTTACACTCAATTAAAACAGTCGTTTTATTCGTCGTGCGGCGGATCAAAGAATGTTTATTCTAAGAAAACATACTGATTGCCTTTTGATGAATTTACAATTTCAATATAAAATCTCTGTTGAAACCTTGTATATAGTAAAGGATATAATAATGCATGAAGTGTTCGCAATGTTGAAGATATAGACATGCAGGTAGGTCTACCTCTATTATTTAAACATCTGGCGATATGTCATACTGGCGATTTTCCCCAGAAGAAATTCCTGCATATGGTCAATAAATATCAAATAATTCCAGGGAGATACGAGTAAATATTGTTTTCCTGAAAACCAAATAGGCGTCTTCTTCCTTCTTCCTTCTTCCTTCTTCTTCCTTCTTCCTTCTTCTTCCTTCTTGCTTCTTCCTTCTTCTTCCTTCTTCTTCCTTCTTCCTCCTTCTTCCTTCTCCTTCCTTCTTCTTCTTCCTCCTCCCTCCTTCTTCCTTCTTCTTCCTTCTTCTTCCTTCTTCTTCCTTCTTCCTCATTCTTCCTTCTTCTTCCTTCTTCCTCCTTCTTCCTTCTTCTTCCTTCTTCCTTCTTCTTCCTTCTTCCTTCTTCTTCCCTCTTCCTCCTTCTTCCTTCTTCCTCCTCCTTCTTCCTTCTTCCTCCTCCTTCTTCCTTCTTCCTTCTTCTTCCTTCTCCTTCCTCGTTCTTCCTTCTTCCTTCTTCCTTCTTCTTCCTCCTTCTTCTTCCTTCTTCTTCCTTTTTCCTTCTTCTTCCTTCTTCCTCCTTCTTCCTTCTTCTTCCTTCTTCATCCTTCTTCCTCCTTCTTCCTTCTTCCTTCTTCTTCCTTCTTCTCCCTTCTTCCTCCTCCTTCTTCCTTCTTCCTTCTTCTTCCTTCTTCCTTCTTCATCCTTCTTTCTCCTTCCTCCTCCTTCTCCTTCCTCCTTCTTCCTTCTTCTTCTTCCTCCTTCTTCTTTCTTCCTCCTTCTTCTTCCTTCTTCCTCCTTCTTCCTTCTTCTTCCTTCTTCCTTCTTCTTCCTCCTTCTTCCTCCTCCTTCCTCTTTCCTTCTTCCTCCGTCCTCCTTCCTCTTTCCTCTTTCCACTTTCCTTTTTCCTCTTCCTCAAATCAACCACTTCAATTCATTTATAGATATGATCCCACAAAATAATATATCCGTTTACTGTAATTTTGCAGATTATTATCAGTTTGCGACTTACTAGATGCTGAGATAAGAGCAATTTCACATGCACTCCATCAGTTACTAGGCAGAAACATTGATTATCAAAAATGTGTAATCATTACAGATTCAAAAGCAGCCATCCAAGCCGTCTCGCCAAATTATAAGCCTCAAAATAAAGAACTGAAAGAAAAATTTTGTATGATAAAAAAAACCTTCAAAGACTCCACAAACAGATCTCATTTCAGTGGATCCCTTCTCATGTTGGAATAGCAGGTAATGAAGAGGCAGGCAGATTAGCAAAAAAAGGTACCACACTACAACAACCTGTCAGTCAGATTGATTTTATGTCAGCAAAAAGGATCTTGAAAAATACTATCAAAAACAGGTATGAAGAAATGGCAAAGAAAAGAGCAGAAACCAAATTATGGAAGGACATTGATGCTAAATGGGATCAATATAAATTAACACCAAGAAAAGAAGCTGTAGCCTTCTTCAGACTTAACACTGGCCATGACTGCCTTGCAGCTCATCTGAAACGAATCAACATCCTGAGATCTGAAGAATGCACACTTTGTCACGAACCTGGAAGTAAAATGGATAAGGGGCACCTGCTACATTGCAACAAACTTGATGTGACTGCTGGAACTTCAGGAAACCTCACACAACTCTATTGGAACGCAAGAAAGCTGATGGATTGGAATCCGGGCTAGCCATAGGAAACAACAACAACAACAGATATTCAAATTATATATGTGTCCTATGCGTCCAGTTTTGTGCAACATCAAGGATTGGGAGTAATCGGAACTTTAAACATACATTGGGACATACAAGGTCGTTAAGAAACTTTTTTATTTCTGAATATATCGCAAGGTTCCTTTTGAATATGTTCGAGATACTCGAAGGTCAGTGGCTACCGGCAACCTCTATTAGTGTTGTATGTAGAACAAGGTTATTAGATGTTCACCTGTCGTTGAAAGGTGTAGTCAGTGAGCATCTTCTGCGATGGGTGTTGAATAGCGGCGTATCACTGGCGTTAAGGGATCCGGGTTAGGTTGCTTTTCAACCAAGAATACATAAAGAGTAGGAAGATGATTAAGGCCATTGGGAAATTATTTCTCGAGCTTCAATCTTATTTTTCTCAAAATGCAATTTTAGTTCAGTTACCGGTCAGACCTTTCCTAGGAAACTGCAAAGTGTACAAACATGAAACCTGCATCACAAAATACTGTGCAGACTTAAACACGTGAACTTTATTGAGAAAAGTATTCAAATATGAGCCAAAAATGCTTTTAAAAATCCCTCTCGGTACGCCTGAAGGAGGAGGTAAATTTTACCGAGCAAAGATTTGTTTTTTCTAATCCACTAAGTTTGCCAATTGTTGTATACTTACAGAAGTCCCACATGCTTAGCATACGAGAAGCCCCATCTTCTTATAATTACGATAACATTTTGCTCATCCCGTAAAACTTCATTTCTCCCACCCCTTTGATCAATGGTTGGTGCTGTCGAAAAACTTTACTAAGATGAGGTTATAATTATTCATTTGAAGGGATTTTTTGAAAACCTGTCCTACTTAATCATGCCTCACAACTTTAAAATTGAGTTTAAAAAATATAGGGCCAAGTTAATTTCTAAGAAATTTATCTATACGTGTACATCTGAAAGACGTGGTAATAGGCTTATGAAAAACTTACTACAGTATTACCGTTAATCAAATTTTCTCAATATGTTTAATAAGATTTTAAGCCATACAATCTAAATTAACCGGCCACAGTGACCGAGCGCGCTTAAGCTTTAGCTCCTGTCTCCCTGTCATCGGGAGACCGTGTGTTCGTATTTTACCTTGGCTGTCCTGAAAATATTTTTGTGGTTTCCCATTTTCACCACCAGTGAAATGCCGTGACGGTTCCGTCCAACAGGTCCAAGGACGACTTCCTACCCAAATCCCTTCCCTGACCCTTCCTTAATTTGACCCAAGTTAGCGGTCACCTGAGGGATCGGTTTGCCACCATCCCCAGTTGTATCTTCTGACAGTGTGTGTTCAGCTCCCAGACACAGTAATTGCGACGGTAGAGGAATGATCCCTCGCAGAGTCTGTGGGTAAAGCCAAGTTGGGAGTATAAGCGATAAAAGAGAAAGCTAAATTAATATTATGAAGAGATTGCCGATGTTTATTGTTTAATTATAAAGGCATGTGGTATTGTAGTCATTCGCGAAAATCCACCTCTAGGATGGGTTACGCGGGAATCGAACCTATCCTTTATCTGTTATCCTTTTGAATACGAGCAGGGAATGAAAACTAGGAATTATCCCTTGACCGAGTATCATATAAGAGATATTTCATTATTTTTGTCGTGTGGCCTTCTGGGAGGCCGAGTGCAGATCTTTCTAGTGGGCACCCGTGGAGGACCTTCGTGTCCTAATGAGGATGAAGTGATGATCAAGTGGGCAAGGATGTGGAAGGAAGCGGCCGTAGCCTGTCAGAAGGTACCGTCCCAGCATTTGCCGGGAGTTGAAAATGGGGAAGCCACGGAAAACCATTTCAAGGACGGCTGACGGTGGGGTTCGAACACACGTCTACCGAGTCCGCAGAGAGCTTGGCCCCATGGTCTAGCGCTGCGCGTTAGCGAGCGTGGCTACCGCTGTCAGTATTTTTCAATTGAAGTCAACTAGTAAGCCCATGTGAAACTTTCACACTTTAGTGTAAGGTTATCGAAACGTGGGCTGAAATCTCATTAAATAAACAGCAAATTGTTAGGGCGAACACATTTAATAAATTAATAACTGAGCACAAAACAAAGTACCAAACATACTGTACTTACTGGTTGCACTTTTATTTAAACCACCTCGTAGTATAGTGGCTAGCATTCTTGGCCGTCACCCCGGAAGTCCAGTTTCGATATCCGGCTCTGTCAAGGAATTTAATTTTGGTCTGAGGACTGGAACGGGGTGGGTTACTCAGTGGACCAAGCGAGGTTATTTTTTTTATGTCCATGATGATTTTGAATATTTGCTTTTCCATGCACAAGAAGAGATATTTTTATCAAAAAAAATATATATGTACTCAGTTACAATAACAACACGCACACAAAAGTGAAATTGCATATCTCTAGTAACTGTACATTTGGACATTTCTTAAACTTAAAAGGGAGGTATTGGGAACCTATTTCGAAAATTACAGTATTTTGATGTAAAAGAATTGGACAAAGCTTATTTTAAATGTACCGTATTGATGGGAGAAACAAAACTCGATAGAAAGAACCCCAAATTTTAAGGGCTTCTAAGACACCGAAAAACAAATGTCCGCCGTAATCATGCCAACGCTCCACTTACTAATATTCTCTGTAAAGTGCAATTTCCATCGTGTGATACCTAACAAGGGAGGAAGTATCAGGTAAGACAAGTCGAAACCTATCTTGAAACCTTGTGGACGTAATCGTTGTACTATAGGAGGACAACGTGTGAAAAATCAGCCGCCAGATTGAACTGCAAGACTCCGAAATCTTGTGGCGAATCTCTCATATAAATCAATGGGAAGTAGCGAGTATCGTACATGTTGGAAGGGACAACCCTGACGGCCCAGGCACTCTAGGCCGGTGGGAAGCATCCTGCATATACGCCCCACCACGCTACAATTCCGAATGCCGCAGGGATGTCTAGCTCTGCCCGCCGTCAGGCCTGCATACCAGGATGTCAGGTACGATTTCGGAGCCTTGCAGTTCAATCTGGCGGCTGATTTTCCGCACGTTTTCCTCTTATAGTCAACGATTGCGTCCACAAAGTTTCAAGATAGGTTTCAACCTGTCTTACCTGATTCTTCCCTTGTAAAATATGATGTAACACCCACATTTTCATAGACAGGAACTCGGGAGGAGGAGGAGGTTATCACCCGGGCGAAGCAGTTGACTAACCTTATAAATCAACTGCAACCTCTTGCAAAGCAGATACTGTTCTTGTCGTCTACCGCTTCGAGCGTGACCTTGAAGAGCACTAGCTAACACCTCGGGCACTTAATAATACAAGAAAATTAAAGCCCACACAGAAAATATAATCGATATTTAGTCCCACTTTGTCGTCGTTTTCTGGTTGCTTGAAATGTGTCCCACAGAATTAGTTTGTGTTATAATGACGCTGTTCTGCCGGAGGCGTATATACCAGTGCTCAAACATCTTTATACCGTAGTCTTCTTGTCTGGCAAGAAGCATTGCAAAAATCGGTCTAATTCTCAGTCATTTTGGATCATCATCATTTGATTGCATATTGTGTTTCTGGTTGTGAATCAATATCCCGATCGCATCGGTTAGTACGGTATTGAAAAAGTGAACCTCGTGGCCTAGTGGCTAGCATGCTAGGCTGTCAGATACGGACGTCCGGGTTCGATTCCCCGCACTGCCAAGAAATTCTGGTCTGAGGGCTGGGACGGTAGTTTCATTCGGCCTCGTGAGGTAGAACCTAGAAGAGTTGGGTTTGGCTCCTATCTCAGCCAGCCTGGAGTAGTTGTCCGTGGTTTTCCACATTTACTCCAGACGAATGGCGGCATTGTTCCTAATTTAAAACCCCGGCAGCTTCCTACCCTCGTCCACCTTGTAGTCTAGTGACTAGCATTCTTAACTGTCATCCCGGATGTTCGATTCCCGGCTCTACCAAGAAACATACTTCTTGCCTGAGGACTGGAACGGGGTACACTCAGCTTAGTGAGGCAAACCTAAGAAGGGGTGGGTTCCATTCCCCCCTCAGACATCCTGGAAGTGGTTTTCCGTGACTTCCGACTTATACTCCAGGTGAATGCCGGAATGGTTCCTAACTTAGGCCAAGGCCTGACCTGAATTACAAATACATACACTAATACAAGCATCACAATAACACAGGTTATCAAACCAATTCTACACACACCCAAGTACAAGGAGCTAAATGGCCACGATAACCAAGCCCCTAGCTGTGAGAATGTAATCAATAACAACCTATCGAAAAGGAGCTTCTATCCGTGAGAATGAAATCAATAACAACCTATTGGAAAAGAGCTTCTAGCCGTGAGAATGTAATCAATAACAACCTATTGGAAAGGAGCTTCTAGCCGTGAGAATGTAATCAATGTATCAATAACAACCTATTGGAAAGGACTAAAGGAGCTTCTAGCCGTGAGAATGTAATCAATAACAACCTATTGGAAAGGAGCTTCTAGCCGTGAGAATGTAATCAATAACAACCTATTGGAAAGGAGCTTCTAGCCGTGAGAATGTAATCAATAACAACCTATTGGAAAGGAGCTTCTAGCCGTGAGAATGAAATCAATAACAACCTATTGGAAAGGAGCTTCTAGCCGTGAGAATGTAATCAATAACAACCTATTGGAAAGGAGCTTCTAGCCGTGAGAATGTAATCAATAACAAACTATTGGAAAGGAGCTTCTAGCCGTGAGAATGTAATCGATAACAACCTATTGGAAAGGAGCTTCTAGCCGTGAGAATGTAATCAATAACAACCTATTGGAAAGGAGCTTCTAGCCGTGAGAATGTAATCAATAACAACCTATTGGAAAGGAGCTTCTAGCCGTGAGAATGTAATCAATAACAACCTATTGGAAAGGAGCTTCTAGCCGTGAGAATGTAATCAATGTATCAATAACAACCTATTGGAAAGGAGCTTCTAGCCGTGAGAATGTAATCAATAACAACCTATTGGAAAGGAGCTTCTAGCAGTGAGAATGTAATCAATAACAACCTATTTGAAAGGAGCTTCTAGCCGGAGAATGTAATCAATAACAACCTGTTGGAAAGGAGCTTCTGGCCGTGAGAATGTTAATCAATAACAACCCATTGGAAAGGAGCTTCTAGCCGTGAGAATGTAATCAATAACAACCTATTGGAAAGGAGTTTCTAGCCGTGAGAATGTAATCAATAACAACCTATTGGAAAGGAGCTTCTAGCCGTGAGAATGTAATCAATAACAACCTATTGGAAAGGAGCTTCTAGCCGTGAGATTGTAATCAATAACAACCTATTGGAAAGGAGCTTCTAGCCGTGAGAATGTAATCAATAACAACCCATTGGAAAGGAGCTTCTAGCCGTGAGAATGTAATCAATAACAACCTATTGGAAAGGAGCTTCTAGCCGTGAGAATGTAATCAATAACAACCTATTGGAAAGGAGCTTCTAGCCGTGAGAATGTAATCAATAACAATCTATTGGAAAGGAGTTTCTAGCCGTGATAATGTAATCAATAACAACCTATTGGAAAGGAGCTTCTAACCTTAAGAATGAATCAATAACAACCTGTTGGAAAGGAGCTTCTAGCCGTGAGAATGAAATCAATAACAACCCATTGGAAAGGAGCTTCTAGCCGTGAGAATGTAATCAATAACAATCTATTGGAAAGGAGCTTCTAGCCGTGAGAATGTAATCAATAACAACCTATTGGAAAGTAGCTTCTAGCCATGAGAATGTAATCAATAACAACCTATTGGAAAGGAGCTTCTAGCCGTGAGAATGTAATCAATAACAACATATTGGAAAGTAGCTTCTAGCCGTGAGAATGTAATCAATAACAACCTATTGGAAAGGAGCTTCTAGCTGTAAGAATGTAATCAATAACAACCTGTTGGAAACGAGCTTCTAGCCGTGAGAATGTAATCAATAACAACCTATTGGAAAGGAGCTTCTAGCCGTGATAATGTAATCAATAACAACCTATTGGAAAGGAGCCTCTAGCCGTGAGAATGTAATCAATAACAACCTATTGGAAAGTAGCTTCTAGCCGTGAGAATGTAATCAATAACAACCTATTGGAAAGGAGCTACTAGCCGTGAGAATGTAATCAATAACAACCTATTGGAAAGGAGCTTCTAGCCGTGAGAATGTAATCAATAACAATCTATTGGAAAGGAGTTTCTAGCCGTGATAATGTAATCAATAACAACCTATTGGAAAGGAGCTTCTAACCGTAAGAATGAATCAATAACAACCTGTTGGAAAGGAGCTTCTAGCCGTGAGAGTGAAATCAATAACAACCCATTGGAAAGGAGCTTCTAGCCGTGAGAATGTAATCAATAACAATCTATTGGAAAGGAGCTTCTAGCCGTGAGAATGTAATCAATAACAACCTATTGGAAAGTAGCTTCTAGCCATGAGAATGTAATCAATAACAACCTATTGGAAAGGAGCTTCTAGCCGTGAGAATGTAATCAATAACAACCTATTGGAAAGTAGCTTCTAGCCGTGAGAATGTAATCAATAACAACCTATTGGAAAGGAGCTTCTAGCCGTATGAATGTAATCAATAACAACCTGTTGGAAACGAGCTTCTAGCCGTGAGAATGTAATCAATAACAACCTATTGGAAAGGAGCTTCTAGCCGTGATAATGTAATCAATAACAACCTATTGGAAAGGAGCTTCTAGCCGTGAGAATGTAATCAATAACAACCTATTGGAAAGTAGCTTCTAGCCGTGAGAATGTAATCAATAACAACCTATTGGAAAGGAGCTACTAGCCGTGAGAATGTAATCAATAACAATCTATTGGAAAGGAGCTTCTAGCCGTGAGAATGTAATCAATAACAACCTATTGGAAAGGAGCTTCTAGCCGTGAGAATGTAATCAATAACAACCTATTGGAAAGGAGCTTCTAGCCGTGAGAATGTAATCAATAACAACCTATTGGAAAGGAGCTTCTAGCCGTGAGAATGTAATCAATAACAATCTATTGGAAAGGAGCTTCTAGCCGTGAGAATGTAATCAATAACAATCTATTGGAAAGGAGTTTCTAGCCGTGATAATGTAATCAATAACAACCTATTGGAAAGGAGCTTCTAACCGTAAGAATGAATCAATAACAACCTGTTGGAAAGGAGCTTCTAGCCGTGAGAATGAAATCAATAACAACCCATTGGAAAGGAGCTTCTAGCCGTGAGAATGTAATCAATAACAATCTATTGGAAAGGAGCTTCTAGCCGTGAGAATGTAATCAATAACAACCTATTGGAAAGTAGCTTCTAGCCATGAGAATGTAATCAATAACAACCTATTGGAAAGGAGCTTCTAGCCGTGAGAATGTAATCAATAACAACCTATTGGAAAGTAGCTTCTAGCCGTGAGAATGTAATCAATAACAACCTATTGGAAAGGAGCTTCTAGCCGTAAGAATGTAATCAATAACAACCTGTTGGAAACGAGCTTCTAGCCGTGAGAATGTAATCAATAACAACCTATTGGAAAGGAGCTTCTAGCCGTGATAATGTAATCAATAACAACCTATTGGAAAGGAGCTTCTAGCCGTGAGAATGTAATCAATAACAACCTATTGGAAAGTAGCTTCTAGCCGTGAGAATGTAATCAATAACAACCTATTGGAAAGGAGCTACTAGCCGTGAGAATGTAATCAATAACAATCTATTGGAAAGGAGCTTCTAGCCGTGAGAATGTAATCAATAACAACCTATTGGAAAGGAGCTTCTAGCCGTGAGAATGTAATCAATAACAACCTATTGGAAAGGAGCTTCTAGCCGTGAGAATGTAATCAATAACAATCTATTGGAAAGGAGCTTCTAGCCGTGAGAATGTAATCAATAACAATCTATTGGAAAGGAGCTTCTAGCCGTGAGAATGTAATCAATAACAACCTATTGGAAAGGAGCTTCTAGCCGTGAGAATGTAATCAATAACAACCCATTGGAAAGGAGCTTCTAACCGTGAGAATGAAATCAATAACAACCTGTTGGAAAGGAGCTTCTAGCCGTGAGAATGAAATCAATAACAACCTATTGGAAAGGAGCTTCCAGCCGTGAGAATGTAATCAATAACAACCTATTGGAAAGGAGCTTCTAGCCATGAGAATGTAATCAATAACAACCTATTGGAAAGTAGCTTCTAGCCGTGAGAATGTAATCAATAACAACCTATTGGAAAGGAGCTTCTAGCCGTGAGAATGAAATCAATAACAGCCTATTGGAAAGTAGCTTCTAGCCGTGAGAATGTAATCAATAACAACCTATTGGAAAGGAGCTTCTAGCCGTGAGAATGTAATCAATAACAACCTATTGGAAAGGAGCTTCTAGCCGTAAGAATGTAATCAATAACAACCTATTGGAAAGGAGCTTCTAGCCGTGAGAATGTAATCAATAACAACCTATTGGAAAGGAGCTTCTAGCCGTGAGAATGTAATCAATAACAACCTATTGGAAAGGAGCTTCTAGCCGTGAGAAATGTACAATAAATATGCGTGTGTTGTTTTATTTTATTTTCACGCGGCCTTTCCTTGCCTTGTTAGAGTTATTAAGTTAGCAGTAAGTTAGTTACTTGATTTACTAGCAGAGGTAAAGAATCACGTGACTCTACACATTCACTTGTTTACGCTTCCTCTTCCGTTGCCTTTTTTTGTACTATTTTAGTCTTGTTAGCTTTAATTTAAAATTATAGTAATTTGTATTACCGTATGTTATTAACGACAATTATACTGAAATTTACTCTCGCATGATGTGTATCCAGCCCAAGAAATTAAGGAAAACTAGCTTGCACTTGATCAGACTTTTTTGATGTGTAACATCTTTCCGCTCGGTTGCTGGATAGTTTTGTGGGAGTGATTTTGAAAATTGGGGACGGAAGTGAATCGGGCGGAAGTGGATCGAACGGAAGTGGATCGGACGGAAGTGAAGACGCACTGCTAGAAAATGGGACGGAAGTGAATCGGGCGGAAGTGGATCGGACGGAAGTGAAGACGCACTGCCAGCTGGATGTACAATTGAAAATGTGTGTATTGGAAACAAGGCAGTGTGTGCTCTGTAGTGCGAGAATGTTATGGCAATACAGCAGGCAGTGCATTTAGCAGGCACTGGTTTGACGAGCACAGTGGCAAATGTTTCACCGACTTTCATTTGTCATTGAGCAGTTTATGAAGCTTCACGTTCAAGGTTGAATATCACATGGGGTAGGACAAAGACGACAAATGACATTTAAGTAAGCGGCATTATTCTCAAGCTGTGGGTGAGTAGTCAAATATTAAATGCATAACAGAATGTTGTTATATGAGTGGAATAAAAGCTGTATTTTCATCATATGTGAGACTAGGTCATTTCATGATTGTAGGAAGCCATGTTTTGATTGTTTACGACGAACTGTATGAGAGCCTTGAGAATAATGAATGTTATAGTTACTGGGGAATGTGCTCACAGTATTTGAGAGTACTGTCGACGTTGTGTGTCACTTTGTTATTATGAATTATTAATGTAAAAGGAAGGAAGCTTGTAATTTTGAGTGTCTGTTAATCTCGCGATCATGATCCACGGTACCTCCCTTTTACGTGGAATGCGAACCACAGGACATGGCATTTCAATTCGAAAATCTCACATGTATTGACCGGGAATCAAACCCGGTCTACCTTGGTGAGAGACTAACAGCTTCACCGCTGCGCCACAAATGTGACAGTAGCATATCTCCAATTCAATCTATACATTCATCATAGTACCAGTATGAAAATGGAGTGTAAATTAACATTTTAAGAATGTCCAAGCTGTGTAGTATACGAGTAGCATAACATGTCAGTTGTTACACATCGTATGCGACTACTGTAAGGCTCGTATATTTTTCATTTTGCTGGTGTCTATTTTTAGGGTTGCAGTTATCAGACCCATCTACTCTCTTGTTAATGGATGATGCTGTTGTTGTTGGTGCTGTTGTAATCTTAGTTATAAGGGGTGAATGTCTGGTTTATAACATAATTGTAACTAGTTCAATTCTCGCGTTGCCTAGTATGCCTCATTATAGCGCTGCCTTTGTAATTTGGGGTTCTTCTTAAAGAGGATGTTCCACATCTCTATTACACACTTCTAGGGGCTGTAGAGAGGACCCAACCAATAACATTAACATACGGAACTCCTGCCCGGAAACGCACCACTTCGCTGCTACATGCTACAGACGGATTCTACACACCCAAGTACATGAGGCTACAAAACCACGATGTCCCTCTAAATGTATCACCAAATTCTGTAAAATATAATTTATGTTAACTGTAATATCTCCCAAGCTGCTCTAGGTATAGCGTAGTCTGGGCTTCAATGTTCTCTACTGAACATGGACTGTCTGCATGGTTCAGCGGTAATGTTCTCGCCTGCTGTGCCCAAGGTTACAGGATTGAATCGTGGCACAGCCAGTTAGCACCTGAGGGTGCACAAATGCCAGTAGATTTACTGGCACATTAAAGACCCCCTTCTGGGCAAAATTCCCGCACCCCGGCGTCTCTAAAAGCCGCAGTAGTTAAAAGGGTCGTAAAACCAATAACATTAATTATTCTACTGAGCAGGTAGACTATTTTTCATTTCTATCTTTTTTCTTTGTTTGTTGTTTGTTTGTTTGTTTCTTTCTTTCTTTTTTTCTTTCTTTCTTTATTTAATTAATTATTTAATTGTATGTCTACCCCTTATTACTCCCGTTTTCCAACGGGGTCGGGGATGAGATGCGATGGAAGTCTTTGTGGTGATGGTTTTTACGGCCAGATGCCCTTCCTGACGCCAACCTCAGGAGGGGAGTTAATGAGAGCTGAAATGAATGATGGTGAATGAAACTGGACAAGGATGTGGAAGGAAGCGGCCGTGGCCTGTCAGAAGGTACCGTCCCAGCATTTGCCTGGTGTTGAAAATGGGAAACCACGGAAAACCATTTCAAGGTCGGCCGACGGTGGGGCTCGAACCCACGCGTCTACCGAGTCAGCAGAGAGCTTGGCCCCATGACCTAACGCTGCGTTTTAGCCAGCGTAGCCACTACTGTCGGTTAATTAATTATTTAATTAATTAATCAATTAATTAAAATCTAACCCTTTCAATAAACGACAATTTCTGACGTTTAAGCCACCCCTCTACTACGACCAGAGAATGTCAAGGGTCCTGTTGATAGGTTGTTCATAAGTATTATGTAGCCAAATTATAATATGCCAACCTTTGCATGTGAGTAGTTCACTATCAAATCAACTGAAGGTCCTTAGACTATGTTCTAACTGACAGACAGCACCCATTACTCGGACAGATTAAGGTCTCATTTGTCTTATGCAGGTCAAAAGAAAAACATATGTGGTAGTATTTCATTCCCAAACTCATTATGGTCATATCTAGAGAGGGAGAAATGAACGAGTTTAGATCTGGCAAATGCTTCTACGCGTAAAATTCCTCATGCAGCCTGCGTCTACACATAAACAACGCGCAGGCAATGTAGCAAGTAGGTCTAGAATGTATATATCGATCGTGTGCTGACGATTGGTACATCTGATAGAAACTCTCCACACACAGGCACGGTATAATACCTAATAGTGGTTGTTTTGATAATTATCCCCGCCGTGTAAGCTAAAAATAGTAACGGCGTTACCGTTACAACTGTCGAGGCAACGATTCGATACAATGTTATGATTTTCCTATAGAAAATATAGTTGCCTAATAACATGATATTAATAAATTAATGAATTTATTACTGTCATGTATTTTTTCAGGTTTAGAGAAACACCTATTACAAATGGATGCAATCGTGTTGACCGACTGAAAAGCATTTAAGTTTGATCAGACATCACCCATTAGTTGAAAATATTTCGTTGTTTCTTTTTTCTTTTTCTTGAAAATTCACCGTGTTAGTTTTGAGATTACGAACATGAGTCTATACATTAAGTTGGTAACAATGAAGATCGGCAATTAGAAACCAGTAGTGTGTCATGTGAATAATTATATCATCGCTGAAATTACTACATATCGGTAGGGGCAGATAACTTAGCTGTTTCGCGCATTAAAACAATTTTATTTATTTATATATTTATTTATTTATCGTATGGCTTTTTGGGCTGTCTTCCACGGAACTCTTTAGGATTGCACAGGATAAGAAGGTGTTAGCCATAGTGGTAGCCAACGTCCGTATCGGATAAGGTAGAAGAAGAAGAAGAAGAAGAAGAAGAAGAAGAAGAAGAAGAAGAAGAAGAAGATGGCTTTTAGTGCCGGGAGTGTCCGAGGACATGTTCGGCTCGCCTGAGTCTGTACCTGCTTCCAGCGGACACCCTTAGGGTGAGCTACAAGTTCCGTTCAATTTCAAGTAGTTCCAACTTTCGCTACCAGATATCAATGAAACCTAGTGGTGAACGTTGGAACTTTGATAGAGCGTTCCGACGAAAGCTAACCTAACAATTTAGCTTCACACAAGTTTAGTCTGTGGAAGGATCTTTTACATGCCATAAATCTATGACATGGGACCGCCGGCTTTACTTCCCCTCCGAAGGAAGGTATACTGAAGGATTTTAACGCTCTTAAAAAATCCGACGACTTCGGCCGGGTTTGAACCCGCTATCTTGGGCACAGCAGTTCAGCATGCTAACAACTACGCCACCGAAGCCGCTATTAAAACAATAACTATAACTACACATCGTAAACTGCTTATTCCACCGAACAGCAATTTTGAAGTTTTATATTTCGATCTGTTGAAATATGACGCGTAATATTGTGTAGTGTAAGCTATGTCAGAAGGAAATTCTCCAACATTGCAACCTAACCATTAAACGCACGCGAGTAAGACTGTATACATCTCGGAACTGAAACTTCCTTGTTTAATGAGCGTACAGCAGTTAGCTAATTCCTTACAACTTATTTCGTTACATTTGGTGAATCATTATATTCATAATTACATTTTTCACAGACCACCCTGTGTTGTTGTAGCTAGCACTCAAGGTTGTCACCGTGGAGTTCCGAGTTCCATTCCAGGCTCTGCCAAGAAATTTAATTCTGGTGTGAGGGCTAGAACGGACAACTGTCGATTGTTGTTGTTGTTGTTGTTGTTGTTGTTTTAGGGGGAGGAACAACGAGGTCATCTACCTCAATTTCTACCTCAGTCATCCTGGAAGAGATTTTCCGTGGTTTCCCGTCTTATACTCCAATAAATGCCGGGAAGGTGCCTAACGTTAAGCCACGGCTGCCTCCTTCCTAATTCTCTCCTCAATTACAAATATGCATAGGCCTACTGGTACTACTACTGACACCACAATAGCATTGGACAAATTCAGCACACACACTAGTACGCGGTGATGAAATGACCACGATGCTCCAGGCCCGAAAATGAATCTACAACAAAAACATCGACAACGAATGAATAGCCTGCTAGACATGTTTAAATAATGCTACTAAACTTTTCTTCTTCTTCTTCTTCTTCTTCGTCTTCTTCTTCTCCTGGGCCGATAACCTAGATGTAGGGCCCCTTAAAACAACAATTATCATCATCATCTTCTTCTCCTTCTTATTCTTCGCTAAATCACGCATATTTTAATATGCGTTCTTTTTACGTCTTTCTGTTGTGGCTAGCATTCTTTGCTGTCACCGCGGAGATCCGGGTTCGATTCCCGGCTGTGTCAAGAAATTTCTGGTCTGAGGGCTGGAATGGGGTGCAATCAAAACTGAGAAGAGGTGGATTCGATTCCCACCTCGGCCATATTGGAAGTGGTTTTCCGTGGTTTCCCACTTCAAATCCAGGTAAATGTCAGGATGGTTCCTATATTAAGGCCACGGCCACCACCTATTCAAAATCCTACCCTCAATTACAAATACTCACACTAGCATAGCCATCACAATGACACAGGTTATCAAACATATTCAACAGAAACCCAAGTACACGCGACCCCAAGACAACGATGTCGCTAAGCCCCTAAATGAAGCAACAACAACAACAATCACGTATTTCGGTGCTTCTTACGTTGCTGGCTGCCAGTAAATCAGCGTCCAAGCCTTTGACGTAGACTAAAAGTTTTCAATGCATTATTAGAGTTCCTTTTTACTAACATAAATTCATTCTTATTATATGTTATAGTTACTGTTGTATTTTTGGGACTTACTTATCATTGTAATGTCAGCTCTGTGAACGTGGGTGTGTGTAAAATTTGTCTGATAACCTTTTTACTGTGATATCTGTAGTGTAATTGTAGTTGAAGCGAGGGTTAGGATGGAGGCTGCCGTGTCCTTAAGATAAGAACTATCCCGGCATTCCCCCTGGATTTGAAATGGAAAACAACAGAACATCACTTCTAGGATGGCCGAGGTGAGGATCGAACCTGTCTCTTCTCAGTTTTGGCTCACAAAGGTACGTATACCCCGCTCCAGCCCTCAAACCAGAATTTAAAATGTTGGCAGAGTCGGGAACCGATCTCGGGCCTCGAGAGTGACAGCTAAGAATGTTAGCCATTGTGCCATGAAGTGGTCAGTTTGAATACTGGGATTTACTAAAAGAGAAGCTAGACGAACTAAAAACAATAGAGATTTCACGTTATAATGAATGATGTTTGTTGAAAGTTAAGAAGTTTGGACTCCATTATAAGGAACATTCCGATTACCCTACGTATAATATTCATGTAATTTGAATGCATTTGAGGCATGAAATGAGTGAAAAATCTAGTGTAATTAAGAGCCTGTTTATACGTTAATGAGTTCGTTGGTGTTATCAGCATTTAATGAATTTATATAGTAATGCAAATGACTCTTGAATGAGATACTTCATTCAGTCGTTCCGATTACTGCTTTCCCTTTGTTCAAAATGAAAGTGAGACTATTATAGTTACCGTGCAAATGCGTTGTACCAAACCGCATATCTTCTTGAGCGGCCCATTTGAGATGAAGTGAGGCATGACTGATGGGCGTAATTACTAATCTGGGAATTATGCAGTCTGAAGTGTTCCGTCCAGTATGTAATGTTTCTATTATTCGGGTAGAGGAGTATCACTGTTGCCAATCAGAATCAGTGGTTAATAGGAAACCTTTAGTATACGTTATATGATTTATCTATGACTTACTTATGTGGTGGTAGAGGGATCAGAGATGAATGATGTAACTCTGACATATATGCTATAACACTTTTATTTGATACCAACAAAAACATATAATCTGGGAAACTTGGCTCTGGTTTATGCCAACTCCTTTGGAATAACGATTGGCTCAAGAAGACTGTTATTGTATAACATTCGTTCACTTTTGACTGCTATCGTGATACAGGAATCCAAATCCACAGCGACGTAGTAAAATGACTGCATCTCATCATCTCCAACTTCTTTAATTCAATAATCTTTTCTTTTTCGTCCTTTTTTCTTACGAGACCATCATTCAGTATAATAACCCTCTTTATTGTTCACTTCTCGGAATAAACAATAAAACTTCATATATCTCCGTTTTCCTAGACGACCTCGTTCCTCTCTGGTACAGTACATCGAATATCCACTAGTTCCAAAGCAGCAGCAAACAATCTTGCAAGTCTATTATTCTTCTATAGTTTCTTAACTCCTGGCAAGCGCCATGACACCAGTCCACATATAAGCAGTCCCAGCCAAAGATCGAAATATTCGAACCCCCTCACATGGCATAAACCAGGCTTTACATTAAAAAATGCCCTCTTATAATCTAAAGCTCACAAGAATGAAAATATATCAAACAACTGAAATAACTTACTCCTAACCAATAAAATCCCACACTATGCAAAATGAGATAGATGAAAACACAGTAAAATGGATGAAAACAAAAGACATCAGTAGAGCGAGGCATACAACTTCAAACTCCTGTAACCAATATGTTACAGTAGTTAAAAGCTAGCTTGATCATGTTTCCACTGCTAATGGTTATAAAGGAGTAGTTACCAATGTTGACAAAATGTATGTAATTTTAAAATACGGAAAAATAGGAAGAGAGGTGCATTACAAAACAACCCTCAGTCATCTCAAAAGTGATTTTCCTTCCATTACCCATTTCTACTTAAAGGGAATGCCGGAATGGTACCAAAACCACGGGTACGGGTATGGCCACCCATCCCTACCACTCGTTCCTCCTGGAGCGTGATACTGCTTCGTCCCGCAGGGACACGTAGTGCTGGAAGCTGGCTTGAATGCTAGGCAGAGGCATTTAGCCACAGAGAAGTCACGTTGTTTGGTTGAGGCTTAGCAATATTTGATTTTCCAAAAACATAGCGCCATAACTGATCACAAAAAAAAAACTTTCCGAAAGAGGAAAGAAACAAAGCAGTGATAATAACGGCTTAATTAGAAAATAAGAGCACAGTTACATACACCAAGAAAGGCAGTCAAAACTTAGTGTCCGTGCAGCGGTCTGATTAATCTACCGAGTAGTAAGCAGGTTGTCATGGCTACGAAGGAAACGAGAGGGAAGCCCCTTCCTCCCGCTCTCCGCCTCACCCCGCACTAATCAACACGTGAGCTCCCAACACTACTGTACACTTGGCACTTGACTCCACCGATTTCTGCGGCGTCCTTGAGAGCTCGATGATAGAAACGAGTCTTGGCAAGGCCTACTGGAGGCGCTGAGAGCACATGTTAGTCATCACTAGGGCCCGGATGTGGAAGCCGTAAAAAAGATTTAAAAATGCATTTATAATTTTCAAAAATGACTGTAATAAATTACCTAAAAATTCAAAAAATGCGCTATAAAATGGAGACAATGATCGTATAATAATAAACTCACCAATATTTGAAAAATTCGAAAAATGCACTAAAAAATGGAGAAAGCGGCAATGAACGATATCTCACGCCGTGAACTATGTGGAACTGAGACAAGAATATACACCCCTTCCCCTTTCTACCCCGCCACAGCTGACCTTGGTCAACAGAGCAGATAACATTCCATTCCGCTAATAACGAAAACGGTACCGTTCTTGTGCTTCCAAGATATATATTTTTCTACTAATAGCAATACGGAAATATTGTATTTCAATATTTTAAATTATCTTGTATCAGCTACTGGCTTCTTCTTAACTCTGAGAGACGTAACTCCCTCTTATAAAGCTGCGACATGACTAAATTCGAAAAAAAATGACCTTAAAAGGCCGATTTCTCTAAAATAAGACCAAAATTTCTACCAAACTTTAGAAGAAATGCTCTTAAAATGAAAAAGTAGCGAAAAATGCAAAAAGATACAAAATAAAAATATCATATTTGAAGACGGGGTGACCCGTCCGTAGTTTCTATGTACTTCAGCATTATTTTAGTCATCTCAGTAAAAAGATGACATGTCATCAACATCCGGGCCCTAGTCATCACTGTCATCAGTAGGGCAAGCAGCACAGAATTGTGACACAGCCTAGCTCTCCCCGCGACTGACAATTTTCGTATCAACGCCCATGCGCCAGAATTTGTGTCTGTTATGTCACTGTACACCCAGAACGCACTGTCCGAAAACGGTAGAGGGAACTATACGGATCTGCCCTTGGTGGCAGTTGGCGAAGTGGAGAGGTGATGATAGATTGAAGGGCCGCCGGATTCGTCCGGTAGAAGTTCCACGAAAGTCTCTCAGGAGCGAGGTGCCGTCATCAGCGTTGGTTGATGATGAAGCCTCTGTTTCGGGCGAGATTTCTTTGCGCCTTTCGAACAACACACTTCCTTCGTTGATCCTACCTGTAGTCATATGCTTGTCTCTAATATTAAGCCATGCATGTCTCAGTGCAAGCCAAATTAAGGTGAAGCCGTAAATGGGTCAATAAGTCAGGCGCGGTACCTTGGATCGTACTATATTACTGGATAACTGGGATAATTCTAGAGCTAATACATGCAAAGAGAGTCCCGGCCTGAAGTGGATGGGACCATTTAATTAGATAACAAGTAGTTCCGTGATGAACTAAAGAGCCTACTTTTCTTAAAATTTAAGACTCATGCCCATCTATATAGACCTATCTAGAATAATGACGAAATCAAGTTGGTAATACTAACATTTCTAAGTATTACAGTTTGAAATACTCCTGAAACAGTGTATCCTAATAAAGTAACTTACTACAGTTGGCAGCCCTGGTGACTCTGAAAATATTCATAGTTCAATCTCTTAAGGTATAGAATGCACATACACTATTTGGTTGAAGTATAATGGATAATGGACGTTACATGCTGTTTGATATTGGATTTATCAGTGCGCGTAAAATCATGTTGCCAACAATGTCATATATGTGATGCTCAGAATTAACCCGAATTATTGCGATCTATTATAGTGCCAATTTTGGATAAAATCCATTTGTTAGTATAGAAGTTACATGTAATTAAGAATTGAAACTATTAGAAAGCTTAGAATCATGTTGGCAGCACTGAGGTATATTAGTTACTCCAAACTAAGGTAGAATGTCAGGTACTATACGTGTGCAAAGTTTAGAGCCGTTGACTTGCATACTTTCTGATATATTGATACTAGGGTTAAAACATAGAGAGAGCATTAATTAACAGTTGGCAGCCCTAGTGGCTCTTTAGAATACGCACAGTCATATCTGCTGTAGTACACATAATACATACGAAGTTTGGTTGAAATCCAATTGATAGTATAGAAGTTGTATGCATTTAGAAATTGGACCTATCGGCAGGCTTAGAATCATGTTGGCAACACTGGCATAAATGGACTTCCAAAAATTTACCTGGAATGTTACTATCTTTGTGTGTGCCAATTTTGGTATAGTTCGCAAGCAAACTTCTGAGATATCCAACATAGAGCTCAAATTTCAATTGCGATTTTTCAGCAGTTGGTAGCACTGACGTCAATTTCAAATATGACCGTGAGATATTCAGATATAGATCTTTACTCTTACCAAAATTGGTTTTGATAGCTGCAGCCATTTAGGAGGGACACGCACACACAGACAGAAGGACAGACAGACACACACACACACACACGTTTTCCCGGATTGATCTCGTAAGTCTACTTTTTCCTCATTTTTTGAAAATTAGAAAAGTAGGCTAAAAATCAATCAGATCATCCAGTCCAATTGATATGGTGACTCTGAATTTATTTGGGCTGATCACATTGTCCTGGAACCGGCGACGCATCTTTCAAATGTCTGCCTTATCAGCTATTGATCCATACACACTAAGGTAGGTTATCAAACGTTTTACACACACTCAAGTACGTAGGACTGATGACCAAAATATCGTACTGCTATCAACACCAACTGTGAACCTGAACTTAAAATCTAAATGTATACGTTGATGTTGTTGCTACCCCAATTAGGGATTTGGAATATCATGATCATCAGCTCTTTTTACTGTGTGGCCAATTGAAATCACTGTCCATTATCACTACTGCACTAGAAATATGAGCTAAACTAGCAGTAGTGCCCGGCTTCGCCCGGTGGATTTATTTGTTTTATGGATGATAATGAATACTACTACAGAACTGGCACATGATACTTAAACTAACACAAAACAATATATTTCTTTTTGTGGTGGTGGTGGTAGTGGTGGTGGTGGTGGTGGTGGTGGGGGTGATAAGTAGTACAGTATAATGGACGTAACATTCAGGTCATTTTCCCGTAATGATAATTATGAATGGGGAAACAGCTATTTACTAACTACAGCACTGACACATGTAATTTACAAACAAATTTATAACAACAAAAAATAGTGAAATAAAAGACACTGCCTAGGGCCTATATCTCATTGGCTGTTAGAAATGTACAGACCAATAGTGTCGTCCTTTGTCGCATAGTGCCGTAGGAAAATAATCAGAACTCTTTGGAAAGCTTCGATTGTCCCGAGCTACTGAGGTAGCAATAGTATCATTTATCGCCACAAAGCGCTTAACGATAAGTTTCGGAATAAATGAAGGTAAATTTGAAAGCACCAACGCTTATTGCAGCTGATAACCTCAATGTACTGCACCAACACCATTGCACTTATGCAGAGGCATAATATTTTCATGATGATAACTGTTTAAATGGGCCTAAGAAATCTTTTTGCGCTAATTACCCCCCGTGACTGCAATTTATAAGCAGCGCAAGATGCAACTATTTTCGCAATTCTGCACCAGAACACTGGTAGGGGTGACGTGATGCAGCCCGAACTGCCCGTCACCAACAGACTTATTAAAATACTCTTACAGTTACACTACTACGGACATGAATGGTTCTAGGGCCTTAATACGTGGTTTTTAAGTTCATTTTGTCTGTTATTATAAATGTAGGAAATGGGGAGCGTTGTCCAAAATATCAAGTGGGCAGTGTTACCAGCAGGGTTTCAAAGTGTATGTAAAATTTGGTGCAATTAGGAGAAACGGTGTAGATTTGTGATGAAGGGCCTAAATGCAGGGAATAGAGTGGTCTGTCCGAAATTTCAAGCAGACAGTGTTATTCGTCTGGTTCCAAAGGGTAAGTATGTAAAATTTGGTTCAGATATGTGAAACGGTGTATATTTGTGCCAAGGGGCCTAAATACAGAGATTGGAGGGGTCAGTCCAAAATTTCATGCGGACTGTGTTACTCACAAGGTTCCAAATTGTAAGTATACAAATTGCCGTTCAGATCAGTGAAATGGTGTAGATGTGTGCCAAAGAGCCTAAATGCAGGGAATGGACTGGTATGTCATAAATTTCACGTAGGCAGTGTTACTCGCAGGGTTCCAAAGGGTAAGTATACAAATTTTGGTTCAGATCGGTGAAACGGTATAGATTTGTGCCAAAAGGCCTAAATGCTTGGAATGGAGTGGTCTGTCCGAAATTTCATGCAGACTGTGTTACTCGCAGGGTTCCAAAGGCTAAGTATACAAATTTTGGTTCTGATCGGTGAAACGGTGTAGATTTGTGCCAAAGGGCCTAAATGCAAGGAATGCAGTGGTCTGTCCGAAATTTCATGTAAACACTGTTACTCGCAGGGTTCAGAAGGGTAAGTACACACATTTTGGTTCAGATTGGGGGAAAGGTGTAGATTTGAAACAAAGAGCCTAAATGCAGGGAATGGACTGGTATGGTATGTCATAAATTTCACGTTGACAGTGTTACCATCAGGGTTCCAAAGGGTAAGTATACAAACTTTGGTTCAGATAGGTGAAACGGTGTACGTATCACTTACCATAACGCCAGCGCATGCGGATAGAGCTGTTCGGGAGCGCTTGTTCTACCGACTTACTGAACAAAAATCGGTCTTTAAGGTTACCTGAGAGGTGTAGCCTAATGCTATATAGCCTAAACTATTCCTCTTGGATCTGGCTATCATATAAAAAATAATAATTTTTCGAATCGGTCTGGTAGTTCCAGAGATTAGCGCGTTTAAACACACAAACACACAAACTCTTCAGCTTTATTATATTAGTATAGATTACGAAAATATGTGTTTTTTGTTTCTTGCTCATTCAACGACAATTGCCATGTTTGTTTGGTGCATCAGGTCTGTTCAACTGTTACCGATGCGCACACATTGACAGCACATTACTGCTACCAACATATGGTATACAAAATACACCTTGTAATTATGTGAAAAAGCATTAATTGGCCAAACGATTGGTCTTGATAGAGGTTATTGATGCGTGAATAGTCCCAATGTGCGTGACAAAAACCAGCAATTATTGTTCTAGGCAAAAGCCATTGGTATGGATAAAGATTATTGATGAGTAGTACCGTATGCGTGGGGTTGGCAATATTGTATTTGTCCCATAATTCACGCGTAGTGTATTATGGCGGGCATAACTGGAATTTTACTATAGTCCATATAAGTCGTGACCTAAAAAGAGGATGGAGGGTGGGTTATAGACAGTGTAGGAGAAACATCCAATACCACAGTATTTCCACAATTAGTATTCATAATTACAAAAAGTATTTCGGCTAATATAAGTAGTTTTGTAGAAGGTTCACCATTCCTGAGCTATTACCCATACCATCTTCACTTAGTTTCTTACAATATTTACATGTTTTACAATAGTGCATTATGCAACTCGCCTATAATGGCAATACTTAAGACACGAGCATGTTTATAAAACGAGCGAAGTGAGTTTTATAAATTCCATACTCGTGTCTTAATTACAATTACAGGCGAGTTGCATACGACTGCTTATGTTCGACAATAATTATAATTTTATTAGGCCTATATCTTCTAACATAAATATATTTATAAATATCTGTCGAGATTCTATCAGTTGACTAGTGAACAGAGCGCATGCGCTGGGCTCCCACTAAGGATCAAAGATCTTCCAAAGCTTTTCTCATCTTATTCTTATTCTTATTCTTCTTTTTGGGAATTGTGTGGGATCAGCATTTACTCTCTACCCAATAACAAATTCCAAACTTTTCAAACATTGTTTATCCTGAACTAGCACCAACGGACAAGCGGCTTCGGTGGCGTAGTCGGTAGCATGCTGAACTGCTATGCCCAAGATAACGGGTTCAAACCCGGCCGAAGTCGTCGGATTTTTTTAAGAGCGTTAAAAATCCTTCGGTATGCCTTCCTTCGGAGGGGAAGTAAAGCCAGCGGTCCCATATCATGGATTTATGGCATGTAAAAGATGCTTTCACAGACTAAACTTGTGTAAAGCAAAATTTGTTAGGTTAGATTTCGTCAGAACGCTCTATCAAAGTTCCAACGTTCACCACTAGGTATCATTGATATCTGGTGGCGAAAGTTGGAACTACTTGAAATTGAACGGAACTTGTAGCTCACCCTTTAGGGTATCCGCCGGAAGCAGCTACAGACTCAGGCGAGCCGAACATGTCCTCGGACACTCCCGGGACTAAAAGCCATACGATAAAATAACCAACGGATAGCGCACAAGTAGGCTAATATGTGGGATCATGATGTTATTTTGGTCAAATAACACAGAATAGGCTGTTACAAACGCTTTAAAACTAAAATGTATCGCATTGTCAACTAGTTATTCTTTAAATTCGATGCGTATAGAATGTCAATGGAAGGTAAATCAATGGAGTCCCAAATAGAACAGTCATGACTTCTGGCAGGAAAGTTTCGCATAAGAAATACCTCTACTGAAGAGAGCTGGATTATTGATTGATTTCCGTGGATCTAATGCCATATGCTTGCTGCCTCCATGACGTTCTAGTGTGTTTATATCAACAACAGCATTCACTAAAATTGTCGGCGAAATCGTACGTAATGCCCTGTATAGAAATTGAAGTTGTGGATATTAAGGTACAGTGCTATTTATTTTGCCCAGTTTGTTTATGCATTGATCGGATATTCTTTGTCAACTTTCAAATCATGTAATGCATGTCCGACATGTTGGATTTTGTTTGCATGTGCGAAGCTATCAAGGACCTAATTGGTCACACAACTGTTTCATAATGGAAATATTGAGCTCTGATTGGTGGAAGAAACTGTATCATAATGAAAACTAGAACTTTAATGACCCTCATTAATTTCATTATACTGTAGTACAGTTTTCTGACATATAATATTTACATTTCGACATCGTCGAACATAAAGATACAGCACATATTCAGAATATTAATAATTAGATTAATATAGTAAATTGTATTCTGTTCACTAACTCGCTCACGCACGCACTTTTATTACCTCAATCACTCCCCACATTCATTCATTTCTTCATTCAGCGAGACAATCACTGATAACAGAAGTTTATTTACACAATGTACGTTTTTATGAACGACTTGAATTTCCGAAGAGACAAATTTTTGGCATCCCCTGGCAGTGTATTCCATAACCGCGCAGAGCAACCGTAGAAACCAGTCAGGTAGGCATTGCTACGAGCGAAGGGCGGAAGGAGAGTTACACCTCGTCCTGTTCGAACTGAACGATATGCCAGTGACAGTCTGCAACGGAACCTGCGAGAGCTTTTCTGAGGAAAAATCAAAGCAGTTTGTTTGGCTGTTGCCTCTCCTCTATAGATTGAAATGTTTGTAGAGGGGAAGGGAAATGACAAGCGATTAGCTTCTCTGCGCGGCGCTGTATATACTGCAAATACACACATCAAAAATGTTTTGCATATTTCTAGTCAAGAGTCGTAGTGGACTCAAACCCATTAGTCGTTGTTGCGTGCGTGTGTATCAGCTGTGTACCGTCAAAGAGGATAGATCTGTGCGAGAGTGGAGACGACCCGGTGATCATATGCACGACCAATACACCCGAGACCGATACCAACAGGGAGGAGATGGTGGTACAATGTTTTAGGGTGGCATCATGTATGGTCGCCGAACCCCTCTTGTGTACATCCCAGGGCGTATGACAAGCATACGTTACAGGGATACTTTCCTGGCACCTGGCTGAAAATTTCAGCCCAAATTTCACTTTCGTGGACGATAACGCTCGCCCGTCAATGCCTTTCTTCAGGAGAATGGTATTCACGGAATGGAATGGCCTGTCGATGCTCCCGATCGCAATTGTGTAGAGCAGGCGTGGACACTGCTTAATAAATAAGTCCGCCCTCACTTTGCCCCATGGCAATATGCAAAACATTTTTTCATGTGTGTGTGTCATGTTTTCCGCTGTAGTGGGATGCAAATCAGGTAAGCCACACGTTAATACCGGACGGTCCATGCTTATGTAGGCCGTCCTTAGAGCTTTGGGTTCACAACCTCTTTGATTTCTGTACATGAAACCCAAAATTGTGGAGGCCTTACTGTACATCTTACCAGAGTAACACCTGGTAACACGACGTTCCTTACGACAGCTCTGAGGTTCTATGACCTTCAGCAGTATTAACAGTGAAATGTAGCGTGTTTTGTAGTCGTCAGTCTCATCGTGTTGTTCCCCTGTCGGCTGCTGGATGAGACGCAAGCAACCAGAGCATACAAGTGAAATGTTACACGCACTGAGTGTGCGTTATGCGTTGCGTCTCACCACGCACGTCTCATTATAAATCATCAACAACAATACTAGTAGTAATTTCTCTTTCACTCGATGTAATTTGAGTCCGTGTATCGTCCAATTTTAATTTTTCTGTGCTTTCTATTGCTGTAGTAACATGTGTGCGCGTATTCTTCATCAAGATAATCTCACTACAATACTTGCAGTGTTGTTTATCTTTGAATGGCTGGCTGGTGTTTGGTAGAGCAATTAATGTTGTTCACCCACTGCGATATTGAATCCAAAGAGGTTACCAGGAGAACCACACCCCACCCCGACAATACGGCTTAAAGTGCTGTCAACCATTCTCTCGGTTGGGATGGAGCCCCCATTCTTTAATTTTCTCGAGGCTATATTTGTATCATTGTGGTCGTGAAAGTCCAGTTCTGGGAATCTATAGATTTTCTTTTCCAATATTTATTGAACAACAGTAAGTACTGTAGTACATTAAACATATCTTATGTCACAGAAGAAAACAGAGTTCTTTAATATTTTGTCCTTGAGGAAAAAAAAATCACTGCTGCATTCAGTCCGTGTCTTGACTTTCTCACAATAACCGTCCTTTAATTGCTTTTTTTAAATTGTTATGAAAGGTAAAACAAAATGCAAAATCAGCCATCACATGTTAACATTTTAAAAAAGAACACTACATTGACAATCAAAACTGAAACACTTGAGCTGTAAACTTCTGGACATTTTTACTTTGAACCATTGTCCATCGAATTCTTCTAATGGAACGGACAAAGTCCCGTAAGGTGCCCCCTCGTCTTTCGTGCGCTGTTAGGTTCCAACCCACTGCTGCTGCTTTAAACCAGATTAAAGCGTTAATACAGAGCGTCCGCAAAGTCTCTCCGCAGGGGCGAGCTACGTGAGTCTCGCCTTGCGGGACGTGTTAGGTTGGCAGCACATTCATGTCGCTTTGCTGTTTACGCAAAGTCTCACCGCAGCGGTTGGCATGACAATGCACTTGCTCCGTGTTGACCTCAACTGGAGTGATAGGGTGGGGAATACCGGTTCATTATTACCAACAGTGAGTGTCTGTACGTGCCATTGTTGACGCTGTAAGTTGTTTTCTTAAGTTCTTTTTAAGTTCTTGTGTAAGCTGAATCTAGTGGGAATGCTTACTACTGAAGAGCGTGTGTTTTTAGCGGAAGAGGTGCTGTTGGAAACTTTACGGAGCATAGTGTGGTAGTGGTGAGTATCGTTTATATAATTACATTACTTAATTAATGTAACTATCGGACCCGTACGAGAAATCTCACGTGTTCATAAACCACACTTTCCCCAATAGGTTTATAATGAGAGACTTAAGGAGAAAGGTTGTTATGTTAATATTTCAACCAAATGAGTATAGAACACTATTTACATTTCAGTTAGAATTCCAAGTTCTACGTTCCCTAACTTAAGAAGGAAATCACTGAAAATGGTTATCATCATAACACTCACCGGTTATTCGATAGTTATGAAATTATACGATTTGAGTACCGGTACTCATTCCTTTGATTTACTGTTTCTGAAATCCATGCAAAAAGATAAAGGAAAGACCTCAGAATGTTAAAATGACATGAAACAGGCGTCATAGCGGCCAAAATGTGAAGTGGACAGCAATTATGGAGCGTATTTTCCTACAGCAACAGTATCTTCATATCGCACACTTCGTACATTTTTAAGTCATTTTGTAAAGAAATTATAGATATTTATGAAATTAGAGTGCAATTCGTCACTGCTAATGTATATTCTCTTTCATTTGAATGCTCATTTGTCACGATCGGTAGCTTGTGAGCGTTGCAGGAGGGATCTATACTACTGAAATAATATATATGATTGTTTTCCTTGTAACAACATATTATGAATGTACTGCCACCCCAACACGTCTCGCAAGGCGAGATATTCGCTGCGGAGAGACTTTGCGGACACACTGTAGATAGCCTTCAGTGGGCAAGAATCAAATTTGTTGTTGTTTTTTCATTTGAGGGGTGCTTGCTCATCGTGTACTTCGGGATGTGTGTAATTTTGTCCGCTAACCTGAGTTATTGTGATGGCTGTATTAGTGTGCGTGTTAGTAATTCGGATGAGGATTGGGAATGAGGCGGCCGTGACCTTACGTTAGAACCCATCCTGGCATTTGCCTGGAGTAGAAGTCGGAAACCACGAAAAACCACTTCCAGGATGTCTGAGGTGGGAATCGGACCCACCTCTTCTCAGACTGAGTGTACCCTGTTACAGCCCTCAGATCAGAATTGCATTTCTTGTCAGAGCCGGGAATTGAACCCGGACCTCCGGGCGATAGCCAAGAATGCTTTCCACTACACCACGAGGTGGTCACAACAATCACACACAGTATGGTAGGTTGACGCAGGCGGGCGTCATAGAGGTGTCATTGACAAGTAAGTGTCTCCTTATACCTCAGTGTCAGAGCACCGGCGCGGCGTACAAACCGGGATATCGCGGGTTCGTGCTGCACTGGAATCAGACATTTTATTGTCATTTGTATCTCTTCAGTCGGTCAACACAAATATGCCCAATGAAGGGTCCATAATAATACATTTTCCCCTACTGACAGCGGTAGCTACGCTCGCTAAAGCGCTGCGCTGGGCCATGGGGCCAAGATATCTGCGGACTTGGTAGACATGGGTTCGAGCCCTACCGTCGGCCGTTCTTGAAATGGTCGTGGTTTCCCATTTTCAACTCCAGGCAAATGCTGGGACGGTAGACAACCTTCTCACAGGACACGGGCGCTTCCTTCCACATTCTTGTCCAGTTTCATTCATCTTCATTCATTTCATCTCTCATTAACGTGTCTCATGAGGTTGGCGTCAGGAAGGACATCTGGCTGTAAAACCATCCGCCACAGAATTTCATGGCATCTCATCCCCGAGCCCGTTGGAGACGGGAATAATAAGGGGTAGGCATAAATAATTCTTCCCCGGCGTTTGTTCCGCATGATTGCAGGGTCCATTACATGGATACTCTGTCTCCGTACATTTCTGTATCTGGCCGTGTCTGGGTGAAGATTAACTCGTCTAAGGTTTTTGTGTAGCGTATCGGCCCATCGTCCCTGGTCTTTTGCCGACGACTTGTAGATTGTAACCAATCTTTGTAATTGTGTCAGTTTTTTGGCTGCGATTAATAATTATATATTTAGTGACACCCGCTGTCCTCCGTAATATCTTAGTTCCATAACGCTTAAATGACGCTCTGCCTCAGACGTAGTTTGCCATCACTCGCATCCACATATTAATAATCTTCTTCTACTTCTTCCGAAAACGTTTCTGCTTATGCAGGTTGTTCAGTAATAATAATAATAATAATAATAATAATAATAATAATAATAATAATAAACTTGAAATCCAAGAGAAGAAGATAATGAGGAAGATATTGGGACCAGTCAAGGAAGGAAGTGAATACAAAAGACGACCCAACCAGAAGCTCTATGGATACTCTGAAGGAATTACAGACGTGGACAGGAATAGACGCCTATCATTTTGTGGACACGTCTCCAGGATCCATCCCACCAGCCTGACCAGCTTTTCACATATTTGCAAAGAAGGAAGACCAAGTCACCCCGGCTGATAGAAGTGAACAAAGATCTTCTGGATCTGGGCGTTACAGAAAAACATAAATGATCGAACGTCTCTTAGGAGTAAACTGAAGCAAATGAAGTTCCAGGACAAACCCCCAAGGAAGAAGACAGGTGACCTCTGGACAAAGGAGGGAAAGGAACAACACAGCCAGAGGATGCGTGACTTCTGGGCAAGCATCAAGATTTAAGACTCACTCCAAACACAATAGTTGAATGTCGTAGTCCGTAGTTGGCCTATATGGAACAAGACGGAGAATTGTATTTTATTATTACTTTAGAATAGTGAAAAAAAATGAAAATAGAAGGAAATAGAAAATGTTTTAATGAATGTTAAAGTTTTGCAAAATTATGATCAAATATGAACATTTTTATCTTGCATATTGGTATATTTACGCCTTAAACCGTAAACATTTTATGTTTCCATAACTGTCCGACTCAAGCTTCAAAATATGAATATTCATTAAAATCCGCTCTCTAACAGTAAGACATTAAGGAAAAGAGGTGGAGAAATTCATCTGTCCAGTATTAACTAGCATAAGCCATCCTTACCTCGCTTGAGAAATAGTTCAGTGAAAGTCTGCACAGACTTATCACACTTTCTCAGAAGAGTTTGAAAACATCCTAGCAAACAAACCTCTCGTTATATAATGCCATGAAGATTAACGACGTGCTGGCTTGAGATGTTGGCCAGAGATTATTTGGTAAGAAGCACGACGTCGGCTATCCCACGCTTTATGAGAGACAAAGAAATTACAATTATATGTAATGGCGTAGATACGAGCACAATATTGTGTAGAAACCGCGCTATCCTCGTGGCATTAGCAATAATTTTCCTGGAAACTATTTTCTGTTGCCATATTTTTGAAAATCATTTCAAGCATACAGTACAGCTCAAATATTTATATAAGAATACGGCATTCTGACATTTCTAATGAACCATTTCTTGATTGAGAAGGCTTACAGCTATTTGGCCAACTAGCTGCGTGGCGCAGCGGTAACATTCTCGCCTTCTGTGCCCAACGTCGCAGGATCGAATCCTGGCGCTGCCAGTTGGCATTTGAGGGTACGCAAATGGCGGGATGGTACCTTAATTAAGGCCACGGCCGCTTCCTACCCAAACCTAACTCAATTACAAATACACACAGTATCACAGACATCACAGTGACACAGGCTATCAGACACAGGTTATCAGCCTCTAAAATAATCGACAACAACAGTAGATTTACTGGCACCTTAAAGATCCTCTTCGGGGCAATACTACGGCACCCGGGCATAGTTTAAAGGGACGTGAAACCAATAACATTATTATTATTATTACTATTATTATTATTATTATTATTACTATAAGCTATTAGTCCAACGGCTTGCCAATGTTCAAATACTGGATTCCGTGAGATCTCCGCGGTTATGCAACATTGGGTGTGGTCAGAACTTGGATTGGTGACCGATTCTAGGGGACCACGTGCTGTTGGTAGGGGAAGGGAAGGGAAAGAGGAGCGGAAAGGAACTGGTCACCCTACTGCAAATAAACTTTGGCTCAAGACCATCTCTTCATAGGTGCAAACCAGCCTTTTGGCTGAAAACCCTGAAAACAAGTAGTTCCGTGAAGAACTAAACAGCCTATTTTCATATATCCTACTTATGTTAATTGCCTCTATCAACATACAAAATGTCAGTTTGATTGCTGTAATAGATTCGTGGATATTTAGAACCGTCTAAATATCTCGGTTGGTCGCCATGTCGGATTATTATATATGTAGGCCATAGAGTTGAGTACTATTAGTGACAATTATTGCGTAGGTTCATTATTCAAACGTTGACTTCGATCGCATGATTAAGACACAAGAAATAAAAACTTAATTTTAAAATTTCACACAGCCGTCATTTTGAGGTTATGTAAACAATTGAACTAAGTTAGATGTCAGTGCATTACAATGTGTATAAACATTTGCTGTGCCATGTTTCACTGCGCTCGGAGGTTAAATCGCGTGAAATGTTTCAACTTCGCTTGGCCATGTTCGTTTTGTACTTAACAGAGTTTTAAAAGTCACATAGGTGAACTTCTAGTAGTGTCCTTTATCACCGTACAAAGTTTCAGGGTGATATCAGTAGTAGTTTCGTGATATAGAATGCCGGTGAAATATTTTGCACAGCCGCCATGTTGGATTGGTGAGACGTAATAAAAATTGAAGAGCACGGTTGGGGTTGGAAAAAATAGTACTATGACCTTACCGAGTTTCATTGAAATCGCTCCAGCCGTTTAGATTTTATTAGGGGACACACACACACAGACAGATACACACACACATATACACGGACAAAAGGTGATCTCATAAGCCTATTTTTCATAAATGAAAATAGGCTCAAAAATAGATATATGATAATGTTGTGTACACTGAGTGTACAGTAAGTGCAACTCTATATCTCACATGTGTACAATGTTTGGCTTGTACCCATCACGATGTAATTGCTGAAAGCCTTCTCAGTCACCCCGCGGCATAACTGTGAGCGTTAAATTGTTCACCATGACCGCGATTGGCAGCTGAACCAAGTCCGGAGTCGGCGGTTCGTGCCCCGGATCTGATAGCGAATATCTGGTTTTTTTCCACACCCCTTCAGGGCAAGTGCCAACCTTAATAATTAATTACAGTTATACACACTACTTCAGACGCCACAGAAATTCAGGCTATCAGACAAATTGAACGCACACTTAAGTACACGGGGCTGATGTCCAATATGTTCCAAGCCCCTACACTGAATTAACAAAACAAACCCTTCTAAGTCATCAATGCTGTCGTGAAATTTAAATTCCTGAAATAATTTAATCTATATGCACGCATAACTGGGCGCAGTATACTATAGTTACTTCACTGTCCATAATGTTCTCTACTCTTCCTCTCCTCAAGGCTTTTTCTCTCTCAAAAATTATTGTTGATTCCATGAACACGCCAACTAATTTAAGAGATTTGTCAAATGTCATGGAATTTTAAAAAATCCCATGGACACGCCACATAATCTAAGAGATTTGTCAAACTTCATGGAATAAATAAATCCCATCGACACCTCGCGTAATCTAAATGATTTGTCAAACGTCATGGAATAAATAAATCCCATGGACCCGCCGCATAATCTAAGGGATTTGTCTAACGTCATGGAATAAATAAATCCTATGGACACGCCACATAATCTAAATGATTTGTCAAACTTCATGGAATAAATAGATCCCATGGACACGTTTCATAATCGAAGGGATTTGTCAAACTTTATGAAATAAATAAATCCCATGGACATTGCACATAATTTAAGGAATGTCAGGAACTCTGCCAGTTCAAATATTTTAAAGATAGAAATTTGGAAAATTTTGAACTTAAGTTATTTCTTCTTATCTGTAGGCAAACATACAGTTGAGTACAACGTAACAATGTATGCAATAATTGTTCGCACTCATAATGTGTTACTGAAATAGTTTACTTTTGTTAATCAGATTATTTTAAGACACCTTTTGGGTACCGCATGGTATTGAGACTTCTGTCCCAAGTAACCTGGGTTCGATTCTCGGTTATGACAATAATTGAAATTCTGTTCTATGGGCTGGAACTGAGAGCACTTTACCTTGAGAGGCCAATCGAACGATATTGAAAGTTGACCTCCATGTTTCCTAACTGAAACCTTACTGATTCTTCTTCAATTACTAGTACACACCCGTCCAGACACCACAAAAATACTGGTTAGCAGACAAATTCTATACACACCCAAGTCAACAACTGACGACAACAATAATGTCCCAAACTCCCCAAATTAAACAAACAGAGATGAAATTACTGTCGTAAAATACAGAGTTAAAACTTCAGGAACAATAGTCTATACGTTCGATCAATCTGTAGGTGTTGACAGGATACTCTTCTGAACTGAGTAGCTGTCTAGATACTGCGAAACTGGCTGCGTGGCGGAGCGATAACACTCTTGCCCAAGGTTGGAGGATCGAATCCTGGCACCGTTAGTTTACACTTGAGAGTGTGTAAATGCAAAAGACTCATGTCAGTAGATTTACTGGCACGTTACAGATCCCCTTCAGAGAAAAATTCCGGCACTCTGATGTCTCTAAACGTCGCAATATTTGGAACGGACGAAAAGCCAATAGTAATATTATTCGGCGTGATAAAAGAAATCCGTTTTAGGGCGTTGCTGGAGCGATACCCCGGGCCTTGAATGCCGAACGAAAAGCACACCGGATGGCTGTTTTCCTGCAGCATCTGACGCGTTTCAATGTTGAAGCCTACACGTTCCTGGAGCGCATTGTTGCAGGCGACGAAAGCTGGTGCCACCACTATGAACCGGAATCGAATGCGTCGACGATGCAGAGGTACCATCCATCGTCCCCTCGCCCCAAGATGTTGAAGAGCCGACCATCCGCTGGAAAGGTGTTGCTCACCCTGGTCTTTGATTACCGGGGCCCATATTTAATGCTTTCAAGGAACCTGGTGTCTCCATCACTGGGGAACAATATTGCTCATCACTGGAGAAATTACGGCGTTCAATTAAGGCGAAACGTCCGGGTAAACTGTGACAAGGGGTGCTGCTGCTTCATGATAACGCACGTCCTGATACGGGCGTAACGCAGAAGGTACGCCAACTCAAGTGGGAGACATTCGAGCATCCACCCTATAGTTCTGATCCCTCCCTAGCGACTATCACCACTTCGGTCCCCTAAAAAAGGTCTTGAAGGGCCAACGATTCCTGTCGGATGAGAATGTACAGTAGGCGGTTAGGGACTTCTTCACGCAGCAGGACACGGTGTGTTACCACACGGGGATCTTCAACCTGGTAATTCGGTGGGATGAGTGCATTAAAGCTCACAGCGATGTTGCCTGATTGGCATACCGATTCTGGACTGTATGGCTGTCAAACGGAAACTTTTTGATCACGCCTTATAGCAGGACTGCCCAACCTACGGCCCGAGAGACTATTTTCTCCGGCCCGCCGCTCCACGCCCGCGCCGCGCCGTGTCGACAAAACTTGGAAACAACTAAAGTCAACTGGACAAAGAAGTGCACGCGCACCCCTACCCAAAGCAGTTACAGTCGACGCACTAAACTAAATTATCATTAACTTTATTTCATAATTTGATTAATAATTGTGCCAAATGAACATAAGTACTCACTCTTTGTCAGACATGCTGTATGAGTGTATTGAATATCATCGTACTTCTATTTTAAAGGGATTTATTAAAAATATATAAATTTATTTTTAGTGTTTTATATTTTTATCCACAACAAATTAATATAGAAAACGGCAACAATACTAAGAAAACTAAGGTCAGACAGCCACAACACTCGCCATATTGCACCCATATTTTAAAATAATTCCCATACTCCCCCAGAGTGTTATTTGCCCGCAAGGTCCCCCAACTATTTACAATGTGGCCCTTAGTTAGATAAGGTTGGGCACCCCTGTCTTATAGTATTAAATTTCTTGGCAGAGCCTGGAATCGAACCCGGTGGTCTGTCTATGCTCTCAGCAAGAAACTGTATCATAAATTAACGATGTTGTGTACCTAGAGTAATTTAGTGATGTAACCACTAGTAATAAGCCCTCGATTGAACACGAACTGTCTTCAGTACCACAGGAAAAACGACAATTAAGTTGGTGATCGTAAAAGAGGCAGACGGGACAATCGTGCGAGCGAGAAGTCTCATGAATCACCAACATGAAAAATAATATAAAACACATCAATAAACATTCCTAATAAATGCAAATCGTCTGCATAGTTTCCTGATCTGGAGTCACATAATTTATGTCATCCACAGTGTGAGCCTTCCCTATAGAACGGAGCTTTGCTGACCCGTGTGACGGCTTGAGAGTGATTAGTCACCGCCAGTTGACTAGCATTTTCCGATAACACAAGAGCAGGACGGGAAGCGTTAGTGGAAACGTATCTTCTTAAAAAGAAGTATTTCAGTAAATATGTTCGTAAGTTACAGCGCCGTGCGATTTTTAGCCTACTTTTCTCATTTTGCAAAAATGAGGAAAAAGTAAACTTATGAGATCGGTCCGGGAAAATGTGTGTCTGTCTGTCCTTCTGTCTGTCTGTCTGTCTGTCTGTGTGTCATCAGGGCTGCCAACTGTAGTAAGTTACTCTATTAGGCTACACTGTTTCAGGTGTTGGTTGGTTCTTAATTTTAGGGGCTGCGACAACGCGGTCTTGTAGCCCCGTGTACTTTGGGTGTGTGTAGAATCTGTCTGATAACCGGAGTTAATTGTGATGACTGCATTAGTGTGTGTTATCTGTTTTTTAATTTAGGTACTGCAACTTAGAATTTTTCAAATAGTTCCTACTTTTGCCGCCAAACGCCACCGTCAACGACTACTAGGCCAAGTTCAGAACTTAGCTACTAGACGCCACCGCAGTCGGCTCTTGGTAACGAACGTAGAAACCTAAGAGCGTTGTTTACATTCTAAACCTATCCAATTTAGCTTCACACAGGTGCAATTAGTGGAAGGTTCTTTAACATGCCATAAATCTATGACATGGGACCGCCGGCTTTACTTCCCCTCTGAAGGAAGGCATACTGAGGGATTTTTAAGGCTCTTAAAAAATCCGACGGCTTCGGCCGGGTTTGAACCCGCGATCTTGGCCATAGAAGCTCAGCATGCTACCAACTACGCCACCAAAGCCGCCAGATAGATATTTATGAAATTATACGATATGAGTACTCATTCCTTTGATTTACTGTTTCTGAAATCCATGCAAAGTGATTAAGGAAATACCTCAGAATGTTAAAATGACATGAAACGGGCGTCACAGCGACCAAAATGTGAAGTGAACAGAAATTATGGAGCGTATTTTCATCCATCAACAGTATCTGCAAATCGCACACTTAGTACATTTTTAAGTCATTTTTTAAATAAATCATTGATATTTATGGAATTAGAGTGCAATTCGTCACTGCTAATGTCTATTCTCTTTCATTTGAATGCTCATTTGTCACGATCAGTCGCTTGTGAGTGCCGCAGGAGGGATCTATACTACTGAAGTAATATATATGAAACAGTATTCACAACTGAATAAGAATGTGTAGTTTTCCAGTCTCAACACTGAATAGTTGGTAAATAAAACACAACTAATGGGACATGTTTCGCCTACAAAACATAGTCTTCGTCGCCAAAACATATAGGCTAGGTCTAATGGTTGAAACATCAAAACATAACATTGCGTAGTGGCTAGCATTCTTGGCTATCACCGTGGAGGCGCGGGTTCGATTCCCGACACTGCCAAGACATTCAATTCTGGTCTGAGGGCTGGAACTGGGTACACTCATCCTCGTGAGGCAAAACTGAGTAGAGGTGGGTTCGATTCCTACCTCAGATGTCCTGGAAGTGGTTTACCGTTGTTTCCCAGGCAAATGCCGGTAAGGAACCCAACTTCAGGCTACGGTCGTTTCCTATTGAACTCCTACCTCAATTACAAATACACAGTATCGCAGACATCACAGTGGCACAGGCTATCAGACAAATTCTACACACACCCAAGTACTTGGGGCTACGTAACCACGATAACGCAAAACCCCTAAAACAATCACCAACATAACATACATACTTTTTTTTTATTTTAAACTGTCTTGTCTTTCAGCGTACTGTCTACTGTATTCGGCAAGCATCAGTTTGCGAACAAGTCGCCTCCGTGATCCCTTATTAGAAGTTAGCATGCGGCGTCCTCTGCTTCTACTACACCTCTCACTTTGAAATCGTTCAACACTGAATCTATCCATCGCCTCCTAGGTCTACCTCTGTGTCTCTTACCCTCCACAGCTGAACTCATTAACCTCATAGGTAAGCTCTCCCCCATTATTTTCACCATGTGAGTCGACTCATACGAACAACTTCATCTAGTGTGTTCATTGCTTAGCCTTTACGGTAATAATAATAATAATATTTGTCTTTACGGTATCTCTTCATTACGAGTACATACCTCCAATTTCTTTCGTCGGGCGTGTTGGCACAGCGGTCAAGCTAATTGACTCTCAGCAAGGCGGCCCGGGTTTGATTCCCGGTCAATACATGTGAGATTTTCGAAGTGAAATGCTATGTCCTGTGGTTCGGATTCCACGTAATAAAGGATATTCCGTGGCTCATGATCGCGATATTAACGGTCATTTTAAACTACAAGCTACCTTCCTTGCTTTCCCATTTCTCCCATCTATTGTTCGTGCTACCCTCCTATCATTTATCTCTAGAGGAAGGAAACTTGTAGTTTGGTGTGACAGTAAGTTAATCTCGCGATTATAAGCAACAGGCCCTCCTTTTTAATTTGCTCCATGTTTTTAATGTGGTGACAAAACATCGTAGTGACCGCTAATTTCCGCATAGTCATACACGTTGAATCGTACACCACGACTGCGCGGGCAGCTGCAGCAAATCCGGAGATCGTAGCTTCAAATCCCGGCGCTGACAGCGGCTATCCTGTGTGAAGTCTTCCCCAGTTTTTTCCACACTACCTCCAGGCAAATGCTGGGATAGTACCTTATAAGTCCTGGGGCAACTACATCATCCTTGTCCCTAATACAGCTCAGTATTAGTGTCAGTACCGTAGCCAAAATGGACGAATGGGAGGGGTTACAGTAACAGGGGGATAACCTACTGAATTCTTTGCTCATAAAGGCCATCCGCAGAAAATGTATAACCGTAACTCGGGGAATAGCAGGACATATTAATATGAATCATCTCGGTTATCACACACTTAAGAAGTTAACAACGATTTCCAAATTAATGTTAAAGCACCCATAGCATTTTCTAGGTCCTTATTACTATTAGTTTTTTTTCTTTCCGAATTTGGCCAACTATGGACCGCATAGAACCCAGCGCTTTCTGGTCAATCTATGCGTTTCTTCCCAGAACTGAATCATTCTTTCACTTCGATTCCTCCGCTCCTCCGCATAAATTACCAATTTAGGCCTGCGTTTGGGTGGATTCTCCTTAAATGACTTAACGTTGTTAATGCGACTTCGAGGCATCTTCCTGTTGTGGATCACGGTGGCAGTAATTCCAATTTCAACCGTGTCTCTCATGACTACTTCTACCCATTTCGTTGTAACCTTCAGTCTTGCAATGTACTCGAAGACTTTCTTCGTCAAACGCTTCCCGTCCATCCTCATCAGATGTCCATAGAACTTCAGCCGTCGTTTGCGCATTGAGACAATTGTGCTTTAAGTGTGCCGGTAAAGGTCCTCGTTCTTCCTCGTCAGCACATTCACGTGGTCCTAGAATATTTCTTAAGATTTTCCTTTCTTTGAGTTCAAGTTCCTTCATCTCCCCTTTATTATTCATAGTCATTATTATTGTTCTTATTATTGTTATTATTATTGTAAGGTGTGTTCAAAAAGTAACACGCCGGAGGCATAATTACAGAAACCAGTACCTGTATGTTAGAAGTAATGGCTCTGGCTGTTGAGGCACTTGTCCCACTGTGACTCGAGGCGGTGAATGGCTGTCTCATAAAATTCCCTGGGCTGCGATGTGAACCAGTTCCGCACGTGCAGCTGGACGTCGGCGTCCGAGGTGAATCGTTGGCCCCGCAGAGCCCTTTTCAGGGGACAAAACATGGCGTAATCACAGGGAGAGAGGTCTGGACTGTATGGAGGGTGGCCGAGAACCTCCCATTTGAATTTCTGCAGGAGTGCCGCGACTGTGTTGGCCGTATGAGGTCGTGCATTGTTATGGAGCGACCACGGCGGCTATGGCGTTCACTGTCACTCGGCGGTCCTGGGTAATGAGTGCATCAACCAGCTGACGTAATCGGTAATGCACCTCTTTGCTCTTCGGTTGACGCCTCCATGTCAGTGTTTGCAATGCGACTGGCAGCGTTGGACGATTGATGCATGCTTCTGCTCGCTTTGTATCGTCACGTGACGTGCACGCGTGCCCTCCAGCGACGGGCTGTGACCTTCCACGCTCTGGTCGGAACCACACCTTGTTACACACGCCACGATTACCCGATGTCGTCACCGGTTTGCGCATTCCAGCCTCCGGCTCATTACTTTTTGAACTTACCTTATAATTAAAACTAGATTAATTTCTATTCTTTCCTCGCGCTAAGGAATTTAAAATTATCTAGGGCTAGGCTCAGTTTGAAAAAGAAGATATATTTAGTGGGTAAAAAGCTAGATTGGCAACCCTGGGAGGACGGAGTTATGCGTTGTCATGAAGACTCGATGGGGAGCCGGACCGAAAGACTACAACAATATGTCACCAATTCACCGTCGCGGTGGTGATACAAACCCACATCACACAACCTTACCGATTTCCCACAAAGCATGTGTTATAGAATCATCAGCAAGTGTCAGTATTCAACTAAAGAAATGTTTATTTAGCTTATTTTATTATTATCTGTTCCTGGTTTTTTGTTGTTGTTTTTTGTTGTAAAATTTCCAAAAGGGGGCTTCTAATCCCCAGTAGCAACCCGCTGGCTATGGCACTGACTACAGTCATACATAGACTAAATATAGATAAATCCTGCGGATATAGTTTGCATGGATGTGCGGATAGCGGATAAGCTGTGGATAATGTTTGGAGTAAATTTGCGGATAGTTTTTAGAATACAACCCGAACTTGTTGAATACGACCCGGATGTTTTTTTCGTTATGTTTTTTCCATGACAACTGTAAAATTATGATTTAAGCTAATCTCATTCAAATTATGTCATTAAGCATAATTAACACTCCGAACTGAAAAGGGTAGCAATTTTGGCTGCATAACATTCATTTTAATTAAACATAGCACATGACGTACATAGTCTAGGGGAGCGTCTTTCACGTCAAATGTCTAAATGATGTCGTTGTTTGAGTCTTCAGTCTTTTGACTGGTTTGATGCAGCCCTCCATGCCTCCCTGTTCTGAGCTAATCGTTTCATCTCTACATAGAATGCTTTATCTAATAAATTAAAAATGTTATTGTAATGTCAGCGGATTTGGATAACAAACGTGCGGATGCGGGGCGGATGCGGGTCGGATGCGGATAACGGTCGTGCAGATGTGGGCCGGATGCGGATAACGTTTTGTTTATCCGCGCAGGGCTCTAAAAGCAGGTTATCTGACATTCAACATGCACCCAACTACACGGGACTGATGACCAAGATGTCCCAACCCCCTAAAACTGAATTATCAACAACGAAACCTAACTTCTGACTTCGGCACTTTTGCCGGTCTACTGTATATGTCCGTCGTTGATGAGGGTAAACCACTGTGTGTAAGTGTTCCCATGGGAATCAACTCTGTGAAAGTGAAAGGCTCGCGATATACCTAAAATACCCTGATTAATGACGCGAAAGACCCCTCGGCACTATGGCAATCTCTGTTGTCATTTTCTAGCTTTTGTCTCCTTTTAACTGATCGATGTATCTTTTTGTATCGTCTCGTGTTTTGTTTGCTTTAACAAACTTTTTAGCTTCTAGTCTGGGCTTTCTCCTTTCTCTATCCTTCAGGTATTTGACACGCTCTGGAAGAATTTGCGCTGTTTAATTCACCGTGAATCCGCCGTTATCGAGTACGTTATTCAGGCCATTAGTCACAATCAGTGTTGTCACCTTTAGCTAGCCCATCGTTTCCCAACCTGTGGTTCGCGAACCCCCCAGGGGGTTCGCTAAATATTTCAAGGGGTTCGCCAAAATCTTTTCCATAATGGCGGGTTTCGAGGTGAAATGCTATGTCCTGTGGTTCGGATTCCACGTAAAAAGGAGGTCCCGTGGCTCATAATCCCAAGATTCACGGTCACGCAAAACTACAATCTATCTTCTTTCCTTAACTACTGCGGCTTTTATAGACGCCGGGTACCGGAATTTTGTCCCGAAGGGGATCTTTAACGTGCCAGTAAATCTATTGCCACGGCTCCATCGCATTTGCGCACCTTCAAATGCCAGCTGACTGCAAGCGAGAACGTTACCACTGAGCCACGGAGCCAGTATATAAAAAGAGAGCTGGCGAGTGAAAATAAATATTTATGTGATCTGCGAATACACTGGTATTTCTTATGCATATTCATGTAGCCGCCTTTAGCATTGCATTGGGTGAATTCTCTCTTCACTAGGACAGTTTCGAATGCCGTTAGCCATATTGCGAGGGACTAGGTAGGTGCGCCATATGTCCCACCGGTCGGGGACAGTTGACGCGTGGTCGGCGTGTCGGGTCTCCTCGGCCGTGACCGGGGCGCTGTCTCACTGTCAAACACCTACTCAGTTGTCCTCACGAGGCTAAGTGCAGCCCGTTCCAGCCCTCACGTCAGTTTCTAAAATATATAACGGAGCCGGAAATCGAACCCGAACCTCCGGGGTGACAACCAAGAAAACTAGCCACTACACCACGAGGTGATCGAAATGTGTTCATCGTGAAGGAAAATTAAGTAGAAGGAAAAAAGTCACTTTCAGAGTTGAAAAAGTAGAGTGTCAGTGAGTGTTTTCACATTAAGCCTCTCTCCCTCACAATTACGTCGTCTAACCCATCCCATTGGGGGAGATGATGAAAATCCATTATTTCTTAAAACACTTCTTTTTCTTAGAAAATGTACAATGGTGTTTACAATTGTATGTTTTTATTAATAAATAGTGTGTGCACAAAGTTTCCATGAATATCATCTTATTTTTTAAGGTAAATTGTAGGTCTCTGCGTTTAAAAACCAGCGCCATCTCTCCCGACTTTTCCCTACATGTTGCAGAAGATAGGTTGCTAAGGGTGAAACCTTATAATTTGGTAAGGAAAGAAGCTTGTAGTCTTACGTGACCGTTAACCTCGTTATCGTGAACTACAGGACCAACATATTTACGTGAAAGCCGAACCACAACACGTGATATTTCACTTCGAAAATCTTAAATGTGTTGACCGGGAATCGAACCCTGTCCGCCTCGGTGGTACACAAGCAGTTTGACCACTGCACCATCACGCCCCCTTACCATTTTTCCCCATTACTACCAGGAATTCTTCGAGTTCCAGGTTCGATTCTCCACTCTGCCAAGAAATTTTAATTCTGGTTTGAAGCTTCGTGGGGCAAAACTGAGAAGAGGAAGGTTCGATTCTCACCTCAGCCATCCTCGAAGTGGTTTTCCGTGGTTTCCCCACTTCTACTCCAGGAAAATGCTAACATGGTTTCTAACGTAAGGCCACGGCCGCCTCCTTCCCAATCCTCTCCCCAATTTACGAATACGCGCACTAATACAGCCATCAAAATAAAACAGGCTTTCACTCAAATTCCACGTACAGCCAAAATCCCCTTATTAATCCCGTTTCCAACGGAGTCGGGGATGAAATACCACGTGATTGTTTCTACGGTTGGATGCCCTTCCTGACGCCAACCTCACGAGAGGAGTTAATGAGAGATGAAATGAATGAAAGTTCAATTTCAAGTAGTTCCAACTTTGGCTACCAGACTCCACTGTCATCCAGCGGCGAACGTTGGAACGATAGAGCGTTTCTAAACCAAATAACCTACAAATTTAGCTACACACTATGGCATGGGCCCGCCGGCTTTACTACCGCTTTACTTCCCATCCAAGGGAAGGATGTTAATGTTCTTAACAATGTTCACGACTTCGGCTGGGTTTGAATCCGCGATTTTGAGCATAGGAGTTCAGCATGCTACCAACTGCGCCACCCAAAATAATCGGGGCTATATGATCGCGATTACGCAGCCCCTGAAATAAACAACAACAACGGTAGTAATTTAACGTTTACGTTGGCAATGGGGCGAGGCTATCTACGAACTCAAAAGACGACTGGGTTTGAACCCCACCGTCGGAAGAATTCATGCTATGTTAAATCACCGTGAATCCGCCACTATCCAGCACGTTACTTGGGCCATTTGTCACATAACGATTTGTTGCAAACGAAGTTACACTCCGCGTTAATAACCATTTGTCCCCCAAAACTACAAATGTGGTGATTTATAGTCTAATTTCAAACTGGATTGAATCAGAGTTGTATTCATTGTTGCCTCATGTTTCAAAGTCACAGTTGTTTGACCAATTAGATATGGATAGCATCGCACCTGCGCTGAGTTCCAAGGCCTTCTAATTTAAATTTCACTGCGTGGCTTAATGTCATAGTGGGGTAATCGAGGAGGCCATGGTCAAATACAAGGTATTCTGTGCGTCCCATGCGCTCTGCTCAGTACATAAAACTGGTGAAATCTCGACAGATATTTATGAATATTTATGTTCGAACTTAAAATAGGTATAATAATTATCGTCGAACATAAACAGTCATATGCATCTCGCCTATAATGGTAATTAAGACACGAGTATGCTTATAAAACGAGCGTATGCGAGTTTTTTAATTTCCATACGAGTAGTTTCGCATACGCTCGTTTTATAAACATACTCGTGTCTTAATTATTGCCATTATAGACTCGTTGCATAATGTACTATTATTAGCACATTTATACAACAATTTTTAAAATATCGTTTATTAACCAAGCTTGACTTCACCCACGGACTCTGCGCGGGATTATTCCTCTACCGTCGCAAGTATCTATAAGCTGAACATTCTTTGTCAGCAGATACAACTGGGGATGGTGACAGGCCGATCGTCCAGGCAACCGCTAACTTGGGACTAATTAAGCAAAGGTCAGGGAAGGGAGTGGGAAGGAAGTCGGCCGTAGATCTGTTGAAACGAACCGTCCTGGCATTTGCCTGGTGGTGAAAATGGGAAACCACGGTAAACTATTTTCAGGACGGCCGAGGAGGGATTCGAAACCACGCTCATTTTTCTTCATTTATTTCAAAACTATGTATTTTTTGTAAGTTACGTCTCAATTCATCCCCTCAATTACAGGTACACACAGTATTGCAGTCACCACGGAAACACGGGTTATCATACAATTCCAACACTCACTCATGTTGATGAAGAAGATGGCTCAAGCCCTTAAAATTAATGAACGGCAACTTTTCTTTAGCGGATGAATCGCGTTCTTTCGAGTGCGCTGTTAGCGCCTTCGGTGGCGTAGTTGCTAGCATGCTGAGCTTCTATGCCCAAGATCGCGGGTTCAAAACTGGCCGAAGTGGTCGGATTTTTTAAGAACTTGAAAAATTCCCTCAGTAGGCCTATGGCTTCCTTCGGGGTGATAGTAAAGCTGGTGGTTCCGTGTTATAGATTTATGGCATGTAAAAGAACCTTCCACTAGCTACACTTGTGGAAGCTAAAATTTGTAGGTTAGTTTGATAACGTTATATTAGTTCCAACGTTCGCCGCCAGGTGCTAACTGCGATGGCATTTAGTAGCCGCGTCCGCAGCTAGGTTTCGTGGACAGTATCATTTGGTAGCAAAAGTAGGAACTACTTGAAAAACTTAGTCGTCTGCGCAGTCCTTCTACCTGAATCACAGATAACACACACTAATACTGTCATCACAAGTAACACTAGTTATCAGACAAATTCTACACACAGCCAAAGTACACGGGGATACGTGACCGCGTTGTCGCAGCCCCTAAACTAACGAACCAACCAACCAACGAGTGCGCTGTTACTTGATCGTCAGTCAGTAGTAGTTTATTCCAGTGAATAATGTGCGCAAGGTATGGACTAACAATAGCGCCTCGGGACGTCGCACAACCTATCATCTGAGTTGTTGCTGAGTGAAAGATAGAGTGACAAGATGCCAATTACTGTTCCTAACACTCGCAAGTGACCTATTCAGGATCCAACACGGACTACGAGTTAGTTTTCAATCAACGCAAAGTGAACTATTTCTTCTTCTTCTTATTATTATTATTATTATTATTATTATTATTATTATTATTATTATTATTATTATTATTATTATTATTATTCCTCTTCTTCATTTTCTTCTGGCACTACAGCCCGGTGTGAGCTTTGGCCTCCCCAGCCACAGATTTCCATCGATCTCGATCTTGGACAGCTGTTCTCCAGTGTCGAACGTTCATTGTTTTCAAGTTCACCTCCACTTCATATTTCCATCGATTCCTTGGTCTACCAGGGCGTCGTCTTCTTTCCATTCTGGTTTTATATATAACTAGCGGACACATGCGAGAACTCTCGCATAATGGGTTGTGTGCGCCCCATGTGTACAGACTACCCGCGTGGCTCTAGTGCTATGCGGGCTGTAGGCGACAGAGTTCTCGCAGGGGCTGTCGTCTTGTTTATGTGTTTAAAAACACTTTATAAACAAATACATATATTTCCGTTGACTTTTCAAGAAATGCAAGATTTTTCCTGTACCATTGGAAGATTTTGGTATAAACCACACCTTCTAACTCCTTCTGGTTTCGGAGCTTGAGTTTTGTGAATCATACACCTTAGCCTTATCGTATTATATAATAAGATCTTTGGTGTTCTTTTGTCTTCCATCCTTTCAATGTGGCCCAGCCATCGTAATCTGTGATTTTATATATCGAACAATGTCTTCGCTTTTGAGGATTTCTCTATTAGTTCGTATCCGCCATTCTCCTCTATCCAATACAGCACCATACTTCTCCGAATTATTTTCCTCTCAAACACCCTAAGTTTATTGCAATCCTAAACCGACATATTCCATGTTTCTGAGCCATAAGTTAACACTGGACTGATCAAGGTCTTGTACATTTTGAGTTTTGTTTTATCCAACAATTGCGACTTAATGAGTTTCAGATTGGCACGTAATCTAAACATTGTTGTAAAATCTACTCTGGTAGTTACTTTCATGACTAGAGACGATAGTCTAGTAGTAGTAGTAGTAGTAGTAGTAGTAGATTCATTTAGGGGCTTTGCGACATCATGGTCATGTAGCCCCGTGTACTTGTATGATAACCTGTCTTATTGTGATGGCTGTATTAGTGAGTGTGTTTATAATTAAGGTGGGAAATGCGAAGGAGGCGGCCGAGGCCTTAAATTAGGAATCATCCCGGCATTTGTCTGGGGTATAAGTGCAAAACACTTCCAAGATGACTGAGGTGGGAATAGAACCCACCTCTTCTCAATTTTGCCTAACGAGGCTGAGTGTACCCCGTTCCAGCCCTCAGATCAAAACATATCGTTAGCAGAGCCGGGAATCGAACCTGGTCCTCCGGGGCAACGGGGATATGATCTAGAGGTTGTCCTCGAAAACTATCTTCATTTACTCCATGAAATCGTCAACGACGGGTTCTAGTACGTAGTTATTAATAAAGACGTTTTGCCATCGAGCTGCCGCTAGCATAAGGATAAGTAATTCGAACGGAAGACGTTAATGTGTTGTAATATTCTCTGAGTGAACTTACCTCGAGGCCCTGAAACCTGCAATAGGTAAATTAGATGTTGGCGTGAAGGATCATGGAGTTGTTTCATTCTGCTTAATTCCTTTGTTTGTTTATGCGAATATTAGCAACTCATCCCGGCTTCGACCGGTATCTTTAACGGTTTACCCAGCGTAGCGCACGTATGGCAGGTTCCAGACGCAATTCAGAACAGGAAACGGTAAAACTCCAAACACATATACTCTTATCTGAAGTATTAACTCGACACGGCTCGACAGTTTGATGCTGGACGAAGCTGGGTTGATAGGCTCACTCGCAAGCTCGTAATCTCGCTCCGAAACTAATTTCCACTGAATGGAGTTCTACCTTATAATGCCTAGTTTCCCTGAATTGAAAGGGTATTGTATTGTAACGAGGATATCTGGAAAAGGGCGTAACTCAAGATTTTACTGATTTCTTTTAGCATTGTAACTTAAGTGTAACTTACTTGGACATCAAACCCACACATAGAGCTACTTTAGCACACCTAAACATTATTCGATCCATGTACAAAAACTATGATTTCCTCATAGTTTTCTTAGTTTATTTCAAAACTACGTCGGTTTTTTTTAGTTAGAATGCAAATACATTTGCCATGTTTGTAGATATCCGTACTGATAGATTAATTGAAAGTTTAAATTATACGACAATCAATACTTAACCAAATATATAAGGTGCGTTCAAAAAGTAACGAGCCGGAGGCTGTAATGCGCAAACCGGTGACGACATCGGCTAATCGTGGCGTGTGTAACGAGGCGTGGTTCCGACCAGAGCGTGGAAGGTCCCAGCCCGTCGCTAGAGGGCACGCGTGCACTTCACGTGACGATACAAAGCGAGCAGCAGCATACATCAATCGTCCAACGCTGCCAGTTGCATTGCAAACAGTGACGTGGAGGCGTCAAACGAAGAGCAAAGAGGTGTTGTTCGGTTTCTGACAGCGAAAGGAGTAGGGGGAACGGACATTCATCGCCGAATGTCACATGTGTACGGCGAACACTGCATGTCCCTTGCAAGGGTAAAGGCGTGGCACAAGCCCTTCAGGGAAATACGGGTGTCGTTGGCCGATGATGCCCGGTCTGGGGCACCCCCCCCCCCCCCCCTGCATTACCGATGACAGCGTCCAGCTGGTTGATGCACTCATTACACAGGACCGCCGAGTGACAGTGAACGCCATAACCGCCTTGGTCGGATTGAGCGTCGGAAATGTGCACACCATCATGAAGGAACGACTGCACTTGCGGAAAGTGTGTGCCCAATGGATGACCCACAGTCTTCAACCACACCAGGAAGCATGTCGAATGGCCTACTGTCTTGGTCCTTGTTGGACGATTGATGCATGCTGCTGCTCGCTTTGTATCGTCGCGTGACGTGCACTCGTGCCCTCTAGCGACGGGCTGTGACCTTCCACGCTCTGGTCGGAACCACACCTCGTTACACACACCACGATTAGCCGATGTCGTCACTGGTTTGCGCATTCCAGCCTCCGGCTCGTTACTTTTTGAACGCACCTCATATCTATTGTATATTGTACATGTTTCGACCTGACATTGAGGTCTTCATCAGCTCAATTAAAAATAAAATCAATTAAGAATAAAAATAAAAAACTATAGATGTACTTAAGTCTAATGTTTGTTTGATGTGAAAAATGTTTATGAGATAAATTCTAATTAAAAGAATGAAACAAAATAATAAAAAAATGGATATCCTCACAATGTAATATTAATTGTAAATAAATAAAATAAAATATAATATTTGGCTTTACATTATTATTATTTTTTCAAAATACAGTTAGAATAATAAGAAATTCTCTAATAGTAAGTGCAAATAAAATATCGGGCTTTATATTAAAAATTCAAAATTATAGACAATTAAATAATTTAGAAAAACAAGTGCCGAATATCAACAAAGATTTTAACTCAGTGCTTCAAATGAGTAAAACAAATCTTCTTCCAAAATATTGAGTGTGAATTTTTTTAATTATGCCTCTATTCATCCTCTTAATGACAGGTACACGGCACTGTGCGGGATTATAGAACAATGCTATTTACATAAGCCGCTGAAGAGCCACGCCACGCGCCGTACTGCTCTGTCCCAGTGGACGTGCACAGATAAGAGGCTCTCTGTGATTTACGGTGTACTTGTGCGTGTTTTAAACTCACATAACAAGTCGACCATGCAGAACACGGTAGCGCACCTGCTTATCTACTGTCCTTCAGCTCACCTATTAATGTCACTGCAAGGAAGACTGCTCGGCTCGGCGCGGCTGTTCTGATTTCCCTGGACTGTAGCACGTAGCTTACTCAGATACAGAGTGCGCACTGATGCCAACTTTAGCGACAAGTAACTAGATCTAATCATTTTTACATACAGTTGAACTTTGTTATAACCTCATCAGTTCCAGTGACAGCTCGGCTATAACGTCATGTTTTCTGCTGTATGGTCGTATTCCTCATAAGGAATATATTTCTTAGCCTTGCGTGTGTACCTCGCATATTACGTCATTTCCAGCCTCAGTTTTCAATGACATTTTCCAAACACCAACGTACAACGAAATCTCTTGATGAAATCTGGCAAACTCTTATCCCTTTCCTCCTATCGTTAGTGCATAGGCCTACTGCTTCCTCCTGTAAACACAACATGCAAGGTCTGCTTCAAGGTCAATACATCGTTATACCCGTCGAAGGGGTGCGATTGAATCTACAGGCTGTTCCAAATCCACGAGTTTGAGTATGCGTACACGCGAGTACTGAGCAGGTATGCTCGGAGCACGGTTGGAGAGGAACTGGGGGTGATAGCCAATACGTCACTGGACGAAGGTCATAGCACAAGTTCATGCGCTTCCTGCCAGTCTTGATGTATCCACCGCGCAGTGACGGCAGCCCCCACAGCAGAGCTGTATTGCATGTTGCAGGTTTACTCACGCAAGGCAGTGAGTACTCCATTGCTCACTGGCGAGCAGCTCGGCTGAAGCAGCCTAATTCAAGCTGATCTTGCTTTCCTCTCCTCTCAAAATCTATTCATCTTCTGGGCCGATAACCTAGATGTTAGGCCCCTTAAAACAACAATTATCATCATCATATTCATCTTCTCGCTATGACTATTTCTGCGCTCCTCCATCTAGGTTCTGTTGGATGTCGTCTAATGTTTGGGAGGTCTGTAAATTGATGATTGTCAACTAGTTCCCTGAATTTAGTCCTATCGACTGCGGTATCACTTGAGATGTATATTTCATGAAGTTCTTTTTCAACCTCAAGCAGCCAGTTGTTCTTAGCTTTCATTGAAAGAGTAAATTTTTGAATTCTTTTCCTGAATGTGTCCAGGATTTTCTACGAATATTGATAAAGTTCTGCCTCATTGTACTCCTTGCGCATTCCACAGAACTCATTAACAGCACGTACCTGAAGTAATTTTCCATAGGAGTTTTTCACGAAGTGCATAAATGTTAGCTCGGCATGGCCAGTCAGTTGAGGTTGACTTTAGGATGGTCAACTCCAGGCCTCAGTCGAATGAGTGGCATTCCTCAGGTCCAACTAAAATATCTACAGTTGGCTCCATCTAATCTCGAAGATGAGATACACGAGCCTTATATAAGCTAGTTGTTCCCTGTCTTTAGTAGGAGATTCTTCCAGTCGTTTTGATTTGTTGACACTCTTTCTAGACTTCATATTGGTTTGGGGTGGAGATATCCTTAACGTTTCCAAGTTAGTTGCCTTGAATATCTCATGATCAGCTGTAACTTTACGCCAAATGTCAGGCGGGACTTATGGGTTGCTTTTAGGCATCCCATAATGCCTCCTTCAAGGTCATGTCTACTTACCTACAACACTCAGGACATTCATAATATTATTATTATTTACTTGATTAATTTATTCATTCGTTCGTTCAACTCTTAATTGAAAGACAACAAATTACCAAAATTATTGCGATGAATCTTCCTTCAAGATAGTCCGAACTTATGTTGGTCCCTTGTTATTTCCGTTTCAATGGGGCTACGATCAGATGCTTTACCTAACGTCAACCTCACGAGACTATTATTATTATTACTATTATAATGTTATTGAATTTACGGCCCTTTTAATTACTCTGGCTTATAAAGACGCCGGGTACCAGAATTTTGCCCCGAAGGGGATCTTTAACATGCCAGTAAATCTACTGCCACGGCTTCTCCACATATAAGCATCCTCAAATGCCAACTACCTGCGCCAGGATTAGATCCTCTAATCTTGGGAACAGCAGGTGAGAACGTTCCCGCTGCGCCACGCAGCCAGTAGAGATGAGTTACAGATGAAATCGATAAAATTGGGTAAGGATTTGGAAGGAAGTGGCCAACACCTGTAAGGAGAATGAGAAATCATGGAAAATCATTTCAAGGACGGCCAACGGTGGGATTCGGATCCAGAGACCGAAGATAGCCTGGCCCCAATACATTTCGCTGAGCCTTAATGAGCTTTGCTACCACGGTCGGTAGGTCGATAGATTCAAGTATGTAGGAGAAATTACTCAGTCAGGGGATTGTGGGATAAACCAGCAAGCAAACAAAGAACGAATTAGCGCTCTCGGCCACCGCAGCCGGTACAAAGAGAATTGTAACATTGCAAAAAGTATTCTAAATGACGAGCAAAATATCTATGTTACAAAACGCAAAATACGACTATACAAAATTGCTGTAAACTAAGAAACACTTTACGCATCCCAAACAATGTTTACTATACGGCAGATCACCAATAAGAAACTTTAAAAAACAAGGTAGAAAATTCTTAGAAAAAAAAATAGGACCGAAATGTGATATGTTCCGATTGTTAATTACGTTCAAATTGTTTGAAAATTTAACTAATACGTCAAATAGAAAAGAAGTTGACATTTTTTGCAATTAGCTCTAGTGTCTCGGGCTGTTTTGCCCTGCGTCTAGGACTGACGTTTCGCCATCGTTCCAGTACGCTTAGTCATGGCAGAAAGGCCGATATAATGGACTCAGCGCATGAAAGTTGCTATTGGGATTGCCAGTGATAGTGTTTACGTTTAACACCTCTCCAGGTCAGTTATCATAACAAAATACTTCTTTTATTTCAACACACTACAGTAGTTTAAGAATTAGTGGAAGTGAGCTCTGTTTCTGTAAATAATAATTATTTTAAATTCTGTGATTTGTGGAATAGTTTGGATTTACATAATGTTAACATTAATATAATAAATGGTATAATTCGCAGACTCTGATGGTTTGCCATGGTCGTTATGTGGTTGCAAGTTAATTTCTAATTATGTAGAAGCATGTAAAATTTTCTTGTTAATCCTATTTTTATATTTCTTCAAAATGAAAGACATTCGACGTTGGCGGTAAGAATGTGCGGTCTGATATATTAAGATTGATTTGTTTGTTTTGTTTTTTAAACTGTTGTGCTTCATGTCGTAAAAGATACATAATTACGGCAATTTTCTAATAAGTTACAGCTGACAGAAATAACCGGTCTTCAAACGGCCTTTGGTATCAGCCGGTCAAGTACTATCGCATATTCAGATATTCATCAAGTACAGTACAGTAGTTCTTTTTTCCTTTTTGCTGTATATCAATTAATCGCATAACCAATCGATGACAAAATAAATATAACTAAGGTGGCCCATTACTAGGGATATGTAGGATTTAGTGACAAAGAAGCAGAGGACAGAAAGATTTAAAACAACACTACCTAGTATACTCAGCTAAGCAGAGTGAAATCCAAAATATATTTTATGTTCGACCCTGACTATGTCAGAAAACTGTACTATAATGAGGCTCATTATAACACTATGTTTCATTATGAAACAGTTTCTCCCACCAATCAGAGCTCAAGAAACAGTTGTTTGACCAATTAGATAATTAGATGCGCTGAGTTCCATGGCCTTCTAATTTAAATTTCACTGCCTGGCCTAGTGTCATAGTAGGGTAATCGAGGAGGCCATGGTCAAATACAAGGCATTCTCTGCGTCTCATGCGCTCTGTTCAGTACATAAAACTGGCGAAATCTCGACAGATATTTATGAATATTTATGTTCGAACATAAAATAGTAATAATAATTATCGTCGAACATAAACAGTCGTATGCAACTCGCCTATAATGGTAATTAAGACACTCGTTTGGAAATTATAAAACTCGCATAGGCTCGTTTTATAATCATACTCGTGTCTTTATTATTGCCATTATAGGCTCGTTGCATAATGTACTATTCTAAGAGAATTTTCCGTTCGGAATCAAATAATGCTATGCTATTCACCTCTCTTTTAATCAACTTAACTTAGCAATTATTTATTGATCGATTGATTGTTTGATTGATTGCTAAATTTACTTTTTATTGTTTATTTTTATTTGTTTATACATTTATTTTTAAACTAATTTATTTAATTCATTATTTGTTGGGGCGTGGTGGCTCAGCGGTCTAGCTGTATGCCTCTCACCAAGGCGGTCCGGGTTCGATTCCCGGTCAATGCATGTGAGATTTTCGAAGTGAAATGCCATGTCCTGTGGTTCGGATTCCACGTAAAAAGGAGGTCCCGTGGCTCATGATCTCAAGATTAACGGTCACGTTAAACTACAAGCTTCCTTTTTTCATTATTTGTTTGTTTGTTTGTTTGTTTGTTTGTTTGTTTGTTTGTTTGTTTGTGTCTCAAGGAATAGCACTTCACCTGACAATGTTGATCGGGACTGTGTTACCGTGATTTCGTAATCCCTAAAATAAGCAACAACAACGACATTATTGCTCTAAAGAAGTATTATATGTTGAATCTTGCTCTACAAAATAAATGATTCAGTAGCAGTGGGACATTTTCTTTCAAATGTACGTCTGACGTGAAGAATCGTTAAATATACATTGCTTCGTTAAATTAATTACCCAATTTAGGGGAGATGGTCTCGATGCTATAGCCTATCACCTATCACTACGACAATAACCTAATTAGCATTTTATAAATATAGGAGTATCGTAGCCATTTACAAATTGGAAGCGTACGATCGTAATTGGGTGAAAATCGTTTCCGACCTTCCTCATTTTCCATTGTAACTGTGAATTTTGACATTTTCAGAATATTTTCTTCTCTATCTCATCGCCATGTTGTTCCTTAAAATTATATTTATCAACACTTCGATTTATTTCCATTTGTACAGTGAGGTTCTTCCCTAAAAGATGATTTGATGATAATTGTTGTTTTAAGGAGCCTAACATCTAGGTTATCGGGCCCTAATAGTCTGGGTGATAGTGAAAAAGTCAATTAAATGGAAACCACAACGAAAAACTAATTTAGATGGAAAATATTTACAAAATGTACCTCAGACTGAAAACACTCACAAAATACAATTTAGAGTGGAAACACCTACAAAATGCAATTTAAGCGGAACACACTCACAAAAATAATTTAGATTGAAAACACGCACAAAATGCAACTCAGGTTCAAAATACCTACAAAATGCAAGGTAGATTCAAAATACTCACAAAATGCAATTTAGATTGAAAATACTTAGAAAGTGCAATTGAGATTGAAAATACTTACAAAAAATGTAATTTAGAATCATAATACTCACAAACTCTCGACCCTACATTCCAAATGCTTACAAAATGCAATTGAGATTGAAAGTGCTTGCAAAATGTAATGTAGGTTGAAAATACTTACAAAATGTAATGTAGATTCAAAATACTCACAAAATTCAATTTAGAGTCAAAATACTTACAAAATGCAATTTAGATTGAAAAACTCACAAAACGTAGATTGAAAATACTTCCAAAATTTAATTTTGATTAAAAATGCTTACAAAATTTTGTTTAGATTCAAAATACTAATTAAATGTAATTTAGATACACAGGGGAGCCAATGCACAAACCAGTGCGGGAACCTTAAAGAATACCAGGAAAGAGGAGAGGGTCTGCCACAAAGGCAATGAAAAAAAGGGGGGGGGGAATCCGGACCCAGCTCAGGAAGCCCTCGAAGTCGTCAACTCCCGAACTCACCAGTCGTGAGCCCTTGAGGGTTTGTTGAAAAGAAAAAGAAGGCTGATCCCTCGAAGAATGAGGGATCAGGAAAGATGAGACAAGGGCCAATTAAGGCGGGAGAGGAAGAGACTCCCTAGGCCTCGGCTACCCTAATACCGTCGGAGTCGGAAAAGAACAACAGTTGACCAAGAGAGGTCGACATGAAAGACGCAGAGGAGCCCGGCACAACTAAGTGGAAGCAATGCTGGACTCAGCTGGGGTCCCGTGGTCGCCAATCCTCGTCCCACCAAATATGAGCCCCTGGGAGGTTCTCTAAATGACGGAACCTCGCTTGGGTCTTGCGGCTGGCGGATAGTGACGAATCACGGTCAGATAACTAGCATGTATCGATTACAAAAAGAAGCAGGTCGGGAATCCCTGGATTATGTCGTAGCATTTATTACATACACAGCTGGCAAGATACCTTAGTTGAGATAATTAAGACTTGTGGTGAAGTATTGTAGCCTATCTCGTATCCCGTGAGCATGGTTAGGTATAGAACAAAATAACGAATTTTTCTAGTGGAAACTTATCTTCTCAAGAAGAAGTCTTACAGTAAATGTGTTCATAAGTTTCAGCGCCGTGTGATTTTTACTTGTGGGGGAATATTAAACAAACGGTATACAGAAACAATCCGCGTACTGTGGAGGCTCTCGAGAGCAAAATAACTACACTGATACGAAATGTCCGTCGGAATGAATTACAGCGAGTGTACCAGAATTTCCTAAGTTGGTGCAATGTGTGTTTAGAAAAAGGGCAGCATTTCCAGCAAAACTCTGAAATTCATGTAAGTAATGACGATTATTAAATACGTTAAAAAGTTTAAATGTGTTCAACTAGTTGGGCGCTACGCTGCTGCTAGCGATAGTGGCGCGCTCAACACGCTGCTACACACAGTGGCCCGTCCGCCACGCGCCCACTGCGAGGTTCCGTCATTTAGAGAAGGATCTCACTCTATATAACATTCTGTAGACATAGGTCATTAGAATATGTTTTTATGGTATGCCATTATAGTATAGTTATAGCCAATATAGTTCTTTAAGTCAACAATCAATTCTTGATGACTTCTCGGATCGATCATGTGAGTCAGTGCAGCATTTTGTTGAATCGTTTTATGGACTTGGTACATTATTGGTTATCAACCTTCCATCTGGAAAGTAGTGCAACAACCAAGAAGGGAAGAAAGCATCAACTCGGTTGGTATGTCATCAGAACAAACCTGGCTCGTGAATATTTGTAAGAAGTAAGATTTCTCTGTTACTTAGGGAGCAAAATAACCAGTGATGGACGAAACAAAGAGGATATAAAAAGTACGTGGCTCAGGCAAGGAAAACATTTCTACAGAAAAGGTATCCGTTGGCATCGAATATAGATTTAGTACGCCTCATTACAGTGCTGCCTGTGTTTTGTGAGTTTCTACCACATAACCTATGGAGGCACGTTTTAAGGATCCAACCAGCCTCCGGGCTGACAGATTAGAAAGTCAATTTTGAAAGCCTTTGTCTGGAGCGTGACGCTCTATGGAAGTGAAACTTGAACTGTTGGCGCAGCAGAAAAGAGGAGAATAGAAGCATTTGAAATGTGGTGTTACAGGAGAATGATGAAGATCAGATGGGTAGATAGAGTAACAAACGAAGAAGTACTAAGACGAGTGGGAGAGGAGAGATGTTTCTGGTGACTGCTAATGAAGAGAATATTTAGGTTGGTAGGACACATACCCATGAATTGCATACTTAGTATGGAAGGTAGGGTCAAAGACAAGAACTGTAGAGGTAAACCAAGGTTAGAATATCTTAAACAGATTGTCTCGGATGTAAGATGTGGTAGCTATGTAGAGATGAAACTCTTAGCTCAGGACAGGGATGCATCAAACCAGTATGTATATATATATCGTATAGCATGAAGATGCAACATACAATTGTATACATATACAGTATTTACAAGTAAATGTATACAGATTGAGACCTTGATCTGCAAGTAGCTTCAGTGTTGCTTGAGCTGGATGTCTAATTTCTCTAACCATTCTACAGCTTCAACACTAGCTTTATGAATCTCCTTCATTGCACCATTGAACCTTCGCTGTGGGCAATCCATAGCGATGTGACTGATGGTCTGAGGCACTTCTGAAAAGTTGCAGAAAGGATTCTCGGCAATTTTCCAATTGTGCTTCCAGAACTGACATCTACCGTGTTGAGTTCTTATGCGATTCAGCGACGTCCAGTTTTTTTCCTGGGAAGGTCTAAACTTAACTGCTTAACTGGATCCGAGATAAGACCTAATCTGTCTGGATTTGAAGTCAGCCACTCGTTGCGCCAAGCTTCATTCACTTGAAACTGCTCTTGGACTAACTTCCTTCCTTGTGTCCAGTCAAAAGACTGAAGACTCAAACACTACACCTCTTTATATTGCTATTAATACTGCATAATATTCGCATGTGGGTTTGCTGACAGTAGTACGTTAATACCAAAACTACAGTATAATGCGAGTAGTATCAACTTCCCCTCTTGGACCAGTGACGGTCGACTCACCAACCAGATAAGTAATAGCCTGTACTATTACAGTACAACCATAGTTGACTTTTACAACCATATAGTCACTTCAAACAGACAAATTCCGGATTTCTATCACCATTTTAGCATTTCACCTAACATCATATATATACTACAACTAGCACACACTGACAAGTTGCATACCAATACGGCAACTAAATAATTGTACATATTGTAAATATTTCCACCTGTATTTTCAAACATAGATTTTACAGCCTAAGTGTAATGGATCTGATGATGATCGCTTGACGATCGAAACTGGTCATCCTAGTGTATTGATTAATCTCATGTTTTTTTTTCAGGAATTTATTTTACAATAGATAGCGCGCGAGTAGTTTAAACTAGTGTTAGCTATGCGTTCGTATACAATTCATCCGATTGCGATCAGATTTTGGAGAGTTTTTGTGCACACTCCCGGTAAAGTTATAGGCATAGTGAATCCAATTTACAATAGATGGCGCGCGAGTAGCTTCAACAAATGGCGTGCGATTCGTTTCAACAACGTCCATATGCGTTCATATACCAATCATCCCATTGCGATGGAACTTGGGTGAAATTTTGTGTACACTTCAGGGAAGATTTCTGGCTTAGTAAATCCACTTTACAATAGGTAGCGCATGAGTAGATTTAACAAATGAGCAACGACGCGCGACACTAGTACGTTAATACCAAAACTACAGTATAATGGTGGAGATCAGAGATTGATCGTTGGTCTGGGACTGCAGCCAACAGTGTTTGAATCTTGGTTTAAACGGTCGCAGGTTCACCCCATCATATTTCATTTCAGATTGAACCAGGCTGCTCCATTATTAGGCTACGTTTTATGATAATTGCCTCTCTTTGTCATACTCTGTTGACAACATTTGAATGTCCTTTGTGAAGAGTAATTTATATTTGTGCGTGCGTGAGGCTTAATTGCGGTTGCTTTTTACTTATCACATGACGTGATCGGCCAATCGCAGTCGTCACGTGACCAGGCATGATTGCGCGCACATAAATTTGAGGGGTGGTGGAGGAGGAGGGGTGCGCGTGTAATTTATACGGTCGCCATATCAGCAGCACGCGCTGTTGGCTGAGGGGTGGCAAGAGCGATGGCGTTTCATTCAACTGGACTTCATCTTGTTTTTGTATAACCTGCACGAGGCTGATTTTATGTTTGTCCTGTCACTCTTCACTGTAGGAAAAACTATTATGATTGCAAAAATTGATAAACTTTGTATTTATAAAATTGTATTTGAATCAACTCACCCCTGAGGCCCGGGGTCGATTGCCGACTCTGCGAAGATATGTATGCTTAGGACTGGAACGGGGTACACTCAGCATCATGAGGCAAAACTGAGAAGAGGCGGGTTGGATTCCCATCCTGGAGTGGTTGTTCCATGAATTCCCTCTTCACTCCAGACGAATGTCCAGAGTGATCCTGACATAAGGCCAAGGCTGCCTCCTTCCTAATCCTCGCCTGAATTACAAATATACACACCCAATACACACACCACAATAACACAGGTTATCAGTCCAAACAATTATTTTTTTTTATATATATAGTGGCGTACTAGGATTTGCTTCTGGAAGGGGATGAGTGGAGTCAAATCGGAACTAATATGCTAAAGGTCTAAGAGGGTTTTATGGTTTTGTTTTAGGTTTTAGGTATGTTTTTTGTTTGTTATTTTATTGGGAGGGGTTTTTGTTTTTTATCTTTGGTATTGTATTTATTTTTGCATTTAATTTTAATTTTGTTTTTATTATTTTTTATTTTTGCTTTGCGTTTTTGGTTTTGTGTTTGTTGTTTTCTGCTTCTGCTTTTGTGTTTGCTTTTGCTTTTTTCTTTGTACGAGGGGCAGAATAAGACAAATCCAATGAAAGCAAAACTACACGTTTACATGTTTGATCTCGATATAATTTGATATGTTTTATTTGCACTTATCAATGTGAAAAAGCTTGGAAATGAACAGTTTTACTTAAGCAAGTGTTCATTTTTGTTAGGCCTAACACTAAATATTTTACACGAGTAAACAGAAATGTTTTCGAATTAGTAAATATAAACGTACACAATTCAGTTTTTTGTCATCAATCCGAAGATTGTCTTTATTCAAAATAAAACTGTCATCAAATTACATTTGATCCCCCTAATCACACCCCTTAGTTAAACCACTGTATAGTATATATTATACACGCCGAATTACAGTGGGCTGAATAACAACGCTGTCTGAATCTCTCAAATAAAACTACAACAACTTGAATAAGAATACAACGTAGAGTAGTAGGATCAGTGCCTTTTTTTAGGGGGAACGTGTACCCCTTAAACATTTGAAAACTGTTGAAGAAAATATATTGGTACATTTGTATCTAGTCCGGCAAATATATCTTCCGACTTGAAAGTTCATCGATCAGCTGGCGTCAACGTGCTGTTCACAACAGTTGGAGGAGATTTCGAGTTATCCTCGATTTGAATCGATCTATCGAATCAGTTTCTTTTGGTCGGCAACTCGGTACTCCGTTTTTATAAGCACGCAGGCTAGTGTTTGGAGGTGGGGTAGGTTGTTAGTTTGTGTGTGTGGTGAGTTTTGAAGGATGAAGAAATTAACGAACTATTTAACATCCACCTAGGCATCTAAAAAGCTGAAAGTTAATGATTCGGACACAAACAATGATCGGAAATTGCAAATTGCCGAAAATTGCAAGATCGTGATGTTTTGTCAACTACAACTGAGAGTACCCCTTAATTACTTTTTTGGGAAAAAAGCACTGAGTAGGATCGTCATTTCTCATCCAGGGGAAATAGGCTAGTAATAATTATTAAGCGAGGTGCATGATGATGATGATGATGATGATGATGATGATGATGATGATGATGATGATGATGATGATGATGATGATGATGATGATGATGATGATGATGATGATGACGACGACGACGACGACGACGACGACGACGACGACGACGATGATGATGATATTATTATGGCTTCAGCTACCGTAGCTAACATCTTTTGAGTTGGGATCATTGAGGTGGGAAAATCCCGCAACAGACTAATTCCTAAAAGATTTGCAAGAATGTTTACAGTTATTTTGAGGATCTATTTGGTCTTCCGCAATTGCGGACAAATCGTCTCTTTTGAGAGAAATACTATATATAAACTTCTGTTCAAGTGATGATGTGAATTAACAGTCTTGGGATTCAAAAGCAATGTGCTTCTCCCTACAGTCACTGCCTAAGTCCTGTGTGTCTCCCTCTCCACAACTTCCACAAAAAGCCCTAATTTCATCACTAATATAATCTACATTCTAAAGAGAGTTTTGTAAAAAACAACACTGATACTGTTTGGTGGGAACTTGACTTATCTGCTGGGTGTCTTGACAGGTCAGCGTGGTCAATGAGCGTGGCTAATGGTGTGCACTGGAGCAGTGCTATCGCGCGCGGCTAAACGGCGTTTAGCGCCGGAAGTGGAACGGCCAGCTGGTAGGTTGTCAACTGCACGCTCCCCTCGCATGCACATGGAGATAACGATCATATTGTTGTTATTTGCTGAATGAGATTAACTATACCCTGAGGAGGAGTTCTGAGGTGTAACCAGGATTGCCTTATTGCGGCAAGGAAGGGGTAATGGCGTTAAATATTAAAGCAAGTCACAGTAACGCTGCTACTAATAACGAAGTAACGAAAATGTTCTTTACTCTTTCAAGATGAAGCAATTTGGGTATTATCCTAGATGTATGAAACAGGCGGTGATATTGAGTTGGGTCCAAAGACAAAACATTCCTCTGTAAGTTACCGTTGACCCTAAGTTAGGTAAGGTTATATTAGTTTAGATAAGGTTAGGTTAGGTTAAGTGAGGTTAGGTTAGGTCAGGTTAGGTTAAGTGAGGTTAGGTTATGTCAGATACGGTTAGGTAAGTTCAGGTTAGGTTAAGTGAGGTTAGGTTATGTCAGATGGGGTTAGGTTAAGTTAAGTGAGGTTAGGTTATGTCAGATGAGGTTAGGTAAGGTCAGGTTAGGTTAAGTGAAGTTAAGTAAGGTGAGGTTAGTTAAGGTCAGGTTAGGTTAAATGAGGTTAGGGTTGGTGAGGTTGAGTAAGGTTAGGTTATGTTAGGTGAGGTTAGGTAAGGCCAGGTTAGGTTGTGAGGTTAGGTTAGGAAAGGTTAAGTAAGGTTGGTGTAAGTTAGATGAGGTTAGGTAAGGTTAGGTTAAGTGAGGTTAGGTGAGATTGAGTAAGGTTAGATTATGTTAGGTGAGGTTAGGTAAGATCAGGTTAGGTTAAGTGAGGTTAGGTAAGGTCAGGTTATGTGACGTCATGTTAGGTTAAGTTAAATTAGTTTAGGTGAAGTTAGGATAGGTTAAGCGAGATTAGGTACGGTTAGGTTAGGTCATGTTAAGTCACGTGAGGATAGGTTTAGTGAGGTTAAATAAAATTAGTGGAGGTGAAGTTAGATTAAGTTAAGCCAGGTTAGGTTAAGTGAGTTTAAGAGAAGTTAGGTTAGTTTAGGTAAGTTTAGGTTAGGTTATATGAAATGAGGAGAAGTTAGGCTATTTAACCTTGTTCAATGTTTTGTTTTAAATACCAAATTAAATGGGGATGTAATAATTTCAATAATTGTCTTTCATACAACCCAAAAGGAGCTTACCGAGGGACAGTTCATCTTGCCTGGGCGTCGCGTCGTTAGAAATTCAACGTTTACCTTTCCAAGCCTATAACTTTTTAAAAACTTCAGATATATGTTACATAGGTTTAATAACTATGTAGGTAGTAGGAATGTTAGTTGTTGTTGTTTTAAGAGGCAGGACAGCGAGGTCATCTGCCTCCAGGTAGTAGAAAAGGAAAAAACATATCTGAAAATGAATTTGGTAAATAGAGCTAAACTCTCTAAGCGTCATGCTCTGAACATTTGAATATTGTTACTTAGCCCCTTTTTTTCCTGTACCCTTCAAATAAATAATATATGGCCCCAGTGAGTTGTGCAGTGAATTTAGCAAATTTACTGAAATATAAGTTTACGTCCCTGTCTGGTTGTATTCGAGCGTCATGCCTATTGTCCTTGCTTCTTTTCACAGCCTCCATAAGCACTGTGTTGTGTTAAGCCGTTGGTATGGTTACATAATGTTTACGTGGGTTTCGTACGTAGCATAAGACATTTTTTTTCATTTTTTTTTTCATTAAATGCCGTCAGAGCGACGCGACTGTGACACATTCGTGTTTGCCTTCGTCGTCTGCCCTATTGTTTATTTATCGTGAAGCAGAACTGAGAATAGGTGGGCTCGGATCACATCTCGGCCATCCTAGAAGTGGTTTTCCGTGGTTTCCCACTTCTAGTCCAGGCAAATGCCGGGACGGTTCCTACCTTACGGACACGGCCGCCTCCATCTCAATGCTAGTTTCAATTACAAATGCAGACATCACAATACTACAGGTTATCAAACAACTGCCACACACACATACAAGTACACGGGACTGAATGACCACTATGTCACAAAGTCCCTAATTTAATTAACAACTTTCCACCAAGACGGCGAAGACGCGATTACAATGTGATCTTGAGGCTGTGCAAGATGCTGAGAAATCGCAGACAGGGAGTTAGCGCGCAGTTCGTTACTCCTTTGGGGGTTCGGGCGGGGACACCAGGAGCCCGCCGATGAGCCAGTTTGGTGTCCTAGGCGAAACCCCACACAATACACGGCACGAGCCTAGAAGAATTGCTGAGTTTTAATTCACCGGCCGTGAAAGCCAATATACCATCTTTTTGGAAGCCTTCATAGGGAGGTTCAGGCTGCTTGAGCTTTTAGTTCTCGCAGTCAAAGAGTGCAGTTGCACTCTATTTAAAGGGAGTTAGCGCGCAGTTCGTTACTCCTTCGGGGGTCCGGGCGGGGACACCAGGAGCCCGCCGATGAGCCAGTTTGGTGTCCTAGGCGAAACCCCACACAATACACGGCACGAGCCTAGAAGAATTGCTGAGTTTTAATTCACCGGCCGTGAAAGCCAATATACCATCTTTTTGGAAGCCTTCATAGGGAGGTTCAGGCTGCTTGAGCTTTTAGTTCTCGCAGTCAAAGAGTGCAGTTGCACTCTATTTAAAGGGAGTTAGCGCGCAGTTCGTTACTCCTTTGGGGGTCCGGGCGGGGACACCAGGAGCCCGCCGATGAGCCAGTTTGGTGTCCTAGGCGAAACCCCACACAATACACGGCACGAGCCTAGAAGAATTGCTGAGTTTTAATTCACCGGCCGTGAAAGCCAATATACCATCTTTTTGGAAGCCTTCATAGGGAGGTTCAGGCTGCTTGAGCTTTTAGTTCTCGCAGTCAAAGAGTGCAGTTGCACTCTATTTAAAGGGAGTTAGCGCGCAGTTCGTTACTCCTTTGGGGGTCCGGGCGGGGACACCAGGAGCCCGCCGATGAGCCAGTTTGGTGTCCTAGGTGAAACCCCACACAATACACGGCACGAGACTAGAAGAATTGCTGAGTTTTAATTCACCGGCCGTGAAAGCCAATATACCATCTTTTTAGAAGCCTTCATAGGGAGGTTCAGGCTGCTTGAGCTTTTAGTTCTCGCAGTCAAAGAGTGCAGTCGCACTCTATTTAAAGGGAGTTAGCGCGCAGTTCGTTACTCCTTTGGGGGTCCGGGCGGGGACACCAGGAGCCCGCCGATGAGCCAGTTTGGTGTCCTAGGCGAAACCCCACACAATACACGGCACGAGCCTAGAAGAATTGCTGAGTGTATGGACACCTTGGAGTTATGCAACTCATCTTACAGCTGGCTATGCACTTCGACACGTGGTCCCATTTATCTCTTAAATCTTGGAACTCTCTCTTGACGCCCACCTCATTAAGCGACGCTGTCCTGCTTCGCCACTAGCCTTAAGGACCAAAGTGCCCCGAGTTCGATTCCCGGACGGGTCATGGATAATCTTCCCTAGTTCGGGGACTGGGTGTTTGTGACGTCTTCATTCACCCTTATCACGACGCGCAGGTCGCTGACTGGCGGTATCTACTTGAAAAACCTGCACGTGGCTACAACCCATTATCATCATCATCATCATTAATATAAAACTCTAAGGTGTATGTATACAAAACTCAAGCTCTGAAATCAGAGGGAGTTAAAGGGTGCAGTTTGTACCAAAATCTTCCAATTGCCTCAGTAGTATAGAATAAATCGTGAATTTCTTGATAAGACAACGGAAAGATATTTATTTGTTTGTAAACTATGTTTAAACAAATAAGCAAGACGCTAGCCACTACCAGAACTGTGTCACATCGAGCCCTCATATCAGTAAAGCCGGGCGGGTGGTCTATATACAAGGGGCGCACACATCGTAACCTATGAGTAGGGCCCGGATGTTGATGCCGTAAAAAAGTTTAAAAAATGCACTTCGAATTTTCAAAAATTACTGTAATAAATGACCTAAACATTTGAAAAATGCACTATAAAATGGATAAAATGATCTTATAATAAGAAACTCGCCAATGTTTCAAAAATTCTAAAAATGCACTATAAAATGGAGAAAATGATCTTTATAATAATAAACTCACCAATATTTCAAGAAATATATCAGCTCAAACTGAAAAGTCAATCAAAATAGATTTCTAGCACTTAACAAAAGGTTTATGTTCACTTTAGTATGAGTTGCATTGCACTACGAATGTCATTACGATGTTGTCAAATGTAAATGATCTGCGGTTATCAGCCAACAAGTTTTTATGTCTCGAAAAGCTGCGTTCAACATCAACTGATTAGATCGGAGCGTACCTGAAGTGCGGAAGGTCGTTTGCTGCTAAATCCTCCCCAATCCCATCCATGCAGTAGTTTTCACCAGAAAGAATGTCTGAGATTTTGCATAGAGATTTTGCATAATGTTTTATATCCGGTGTTTATGTCCAGCTCTTTTTTTCAGTTTTGGTGCCTTACCCGCAGCAATTTCGCCACGATTGTTGCTAAGACTATTTTCCACCCGTTTGATTAAGGAAATGGAATCAATATTTTAAATTATCTTGTATCAGCTACTAGCTTCTTCTTAACTCTGAGAGACGTAACTCCCTCATATAAAGCTGTGACATGACTAAATTGGAAAAAAAATGATCTCAAATGGCCGATTTATCTAAAATAAGACCAAAAGAATCTACTTTAGAAAAATGCTCTTAAAGTGGAAAAATAGCACAAAAAATTGCAAAAAGATGCAAAATAAAAATGACATATTTGAAGACAGGATGGCTCGTCCGGAGTTTCTATGTACTTCAGCTTTGTTTTAAACAACTCAGTAAAAATATGGAATGTCATCAACATCCGGATCCTACATATGAGCATCCAAAGAAAGAGAATTGCCAGCAACAGTGACGAATTGCACTTTCATTTCATAAATATCGACAATTTGCTTAAAAAGTGCGTTTAAACGAATAAACAAGATGTTAGCCTTTGCCAAAACTGTGTTGCGTCGAACCCGCATAACAGTAAAGCTGGGCGGACGGTTTAACACATGCGAGACTTCTCGTACGTGCCCTCTAGTTATTATTATTATTACCAGAAACACGTTACTCCTCTCTTGTAATGTTACAACATGCGAGACGTAGACAGACGGTTTGAACACCACGTGTGTTTCATTCCAAAGTGTTGCAGTGTCCTTGTAAAACTAGAATGATAGGAGAATCATTGCCTCATGTGTGGGAAATTAGCTGATGTTTTGTTAAGCTCGTGGACGTCGTGGTCATCATACACATGCCCCTTAGCCTGTATGATTGTAGTAGCCTACTGAGGCTATTTTTAATTGAGGCTAAGACGGGGAAGGAGCATGACGTTGTCTTAAGGTCGGAACCATCCCAACATTTGCCTGGAGTAAAAGTGGGTAACCACGAAAACCACTTCTATGATGAATGAGGAGGGAATCAAACCCACGTCTTCCCATTTTGTCTCACAAAGCTGTATACACCCCGTTCCAACCCTCTAACTAGAATTGAATTCCTAGAGGTAACAGTCACGATTGCTAGCCACTAGGCTACAGCACCAGTTGGTTTTGGTGCCGACTCTTTGCAATATACGAACAAAATTTTTACTTGTTGATTCATTTTAGGCGCTTTGCGACATGCACCCTATGTACTTGGGTGGGTGTGGAATTTGTTTGATAACCTGTGTTATTGTGATAACTGTATTAGCGTGTGTATTTGTAAATCAGATGAGAATTGGGAATGGGGCGGCACTGGCCTTACGTTAGGAACCATCCCCACATCTGCCTGGTGTAGAAGTGGGGAAACCACGGAAAACCACTTCCAGGATGGCTGAAGTGTGAATCGAACTCGCCTTTCTCAGTTTTGCCTCACGAAGCTGAGTGTACTCCGTTCCAGCCCTCAGACCAGATTTAAATTTCTCAGCGGAATCGAACCCGGGCCTCCGCGGTGGCAGCCAAGAGAACTAGCCACTACTTAACGAGGCGTAGGCTACACGAACAATGAGGGGATTACTGCTTCGTTGAATCATCCCACGTTGATCAGACTGTTATGGGGCTGATAAACGTCGGTGTATTCCCCCCTTAAAACACTACTAATCTCCATAGACTACAAAAACACCTGAGTGAATAAAATGCAAAATGGACCTAAGTACAGTTACATTAGCACCAAGCTGCTGTATGTGCGTTTAAGTTATTTTCAGTGGTAGAGGGAGCAATATGGAATTACCAGCAGCAACGGACAGCTCATGAGTATGTTTAAATAATATGTGTGTGTATCATGTGATTTGGTCCATGACTCTTCTTATTGATGTAATAATTATCACTATTATCCCCATATAATGGGCTAGGACGTAACAGAGTGTTAATATAAGCTAAGTAATAGTTAACAGAGATGTGTGAAGGTATTCGTCCACTCGTAACATGGCCCGTGCAGCTAGAACGACAATGCATTCCGGACTATGACCTGACCGAGATTTGACTGGCCACACTTCACGCTACGGACCATCTGCTGCCTTACAGCTCTAATCTTATCTTATCTTATTATATAATACGCTAAGGTGTATGTTTCACAAAACTCAAGTTCTACACCAGAGGGAGTTAGAAGGTGTGGTTTGTACCAAAATCTTCCAAATCGTCTCAATAGTACAGGAAGAATCTTGCATTTCTTGAAAAGTCAACGGAAATATATTTATTTGTTTATAAAGTGTGTTTAAACAAATAAACAAGACGATATCCCCTGGCAGAACTGCGCCGCATATAGCCCGCATAGCACTAGTGCCGGGCGGGTAGTCTGTACACATGGGGCGCACACAACCCATTATGCGAGAGTTCTCGCACGGGTCCGCTAGCATGTATAATTGCGCACATGTGTACTATATAGCAGTACAGTCAGAGTTGGCAAAATTCTCACTAAATGTATTTTCGATACAAAATTCAAAATCCAATAACTGAATTTTTGAAAATACAAAATACAAAATTAAAATTGAAAATACTCAACATTTTCAGTAAATTACGCTGGCAAACCATTGATTTGAAAAATCTTAATGGAATGAAATATTAGTTATTTTAAAATACAATTTTGTATTTTGAACTATTCATTTATTGTATTTTGAAGTTTGTATGGAAAATACTTTTTTTAAAATTACTTTGCCCAACTCTGAAGCTGCAGCAACTGAAGAACGTTGATAAATGTTCACTTCATGTAGACTGGATGTTCTATCTACTTCGCATTACTTTATAGTGATCCGCCAGGGCTCACACCTAGTGGGGTGGTGACCACGGGACCCAGCTGAGCCCAACAATGTTTCCACTTACTTGTGCCGGCTCCTTTCTGTCATTTTTTCCGTCAACCACCCTTGGTCTTCTCTTGTTATCTTCCGACCCCAACGGTATTAGGGTATCCAAGTCCTAGGAAGTATTTCCCTTTCCCGCCTTAATTGGCCCTTGTCTCATCTTTCATGATATCTCCTGCCTTCTGCACAAGGCCCTAAAGGGGACAGGGTGTGTATAGCCCCACCTCTTATGGTGCACCCAGGATAGAGCTACACCCTCAAGGGCTCACGGCTGGTGAGTTCAGAAGTTACCGACCCCGAGAGATTCCTGAGCTGGGTCCGGTTTTTCCCCTTTTTCCATTACCTTTGGGGTGGACCCTCTCCTCTTTCCATTCCTATCTGCCTTTCATGGCTCTACTTTCTTCCCAAGTTCTCAGTTCTCTATCTTCGAGGGATGAGGGTATTTCGTTTCCCTGTCTGTTTTTTCTAATTTTTCCTTAATTTTTTGTCCTTTCTTCTTCTAGTAAGTTAGTTTTAGTTGTAGGTTCCATTTCATAATCTTCCATTTTCATTATGACCCAAGCCTCGATGTTAGGCCCCTTTAAACAACAATTATCATCATTATCATCATCACTTTATAGTGCAGTTTTATAAGTCAAGTCTCGCACCATGGCAGCTGTAGGGTGCTGCAATATAGAGGTCCAAAGTTTGAATCCTTGACTCTGATAACGTTCATTCTAAGAGTGGTTTCTTGCGGTTTTTTCATAATCCCTCCAGGTGACTGTCGAACTGATAACTAGCTGAACCTAGTTTAAGTCTCGGAGTATGCTAGACGCTAATATATTACAATTTCACTCACATCAATAAAACCACCACAATAACACAAGTTATCTGGCAATACAATGTGCTCTGTCCATCTTTCTTGATATTTATAATCATGTTTGTAAATATTGCTGTGCGATTGTTATTCAGTATTACTACCCTCACAACAACCGTCATGGAGCGCTGCAGAAAATCCAGGGATCAGAAATTCGCATCCCGGTGCCGACAGCGGCTATCCACTTCCTGTAAGCAAATGTCGGAATAGTACTTCATTTCAAGACCCGGGGCATTTACTCCATCCTTGTCCCTAGTAATTAAAGTTACACACACTTCTACAGTCACCACAGGAACACAGGTTATGAGGCAAAATCAACACACAGCCAAGTACAAGGGGACGATTTATTCGTGTCAGAAGTACAAAAGTAAATATTCTACAAATTAAAAAGTGTTCACGACAGCTTTTACCTACCTTTATTACATAGTCCACTGTTGCAGTCGGTAACATATTCTAACTTAAATAATTTATAGGGGACTCTGTATTTAGTATTTAAGATAGATATACAGTATGGTGCCACGGACTTTCTTACAGAATGTTTCATGCTGAACCACAATATTTAAGAAATATTGATATACATTTAATGGTTTAGCCAGCGTAAACTGAGAAGGCGCTGGTACATTGTTTTTTTTTCTTCTTCTACTTGCTTCACTTACAGCGTTTTAATAATAATGTCATTGGTTTTACGTCCCTTTTAACTACCCTGGCTTTTAGAGACGCCGAAAGCGTTTTTCTCAGCTTCCTTAGGTGATAGATGTTTTTTCTACAAATACAAACCTTTTTGGAAAAGTGTTTTATAGAATAGTGAAAATCGCATCAAAATCTATCCAGCAGTTCTCGAGATTAGCCTGGACAAACAAACAGACAAAATAAAAGACTTTATGTTATACTACAGTATGTTTAGATAATATATTTTTTCCTCGGCTTATCCCAATTAATTGGGGTCGCCGGAGCCAACCTGACTCATTTTGGTTTTGGCCGGGGATTTAAGACCGGATGCCCTTCCTGACGCCACGTGATTTTTCAGGTGAAAATTTCGCCCAGCTGTCACCGGGATTCGATCCCCAGCCGTCCGGGCGAAAGACGAGCAGCTAAGCCACTGCGCCATCACGCTCCCCTAGATAATATATTTATTAAATGTTTATCTTTATAATTTTTAATGTTTAATTTTTATAATTTTATTTTTTATAATTTTATATATTTTTTTTGTAATTCTTAATTTTTAATTTTAATATTTTTTTATTGTTTTATTTTTATAATTTTAATTCTTAATTTAACTTTTAATTTTTATAATTTTTAATTTTTATACAGTAATTTTTAATTGTATAATTTTTAATTTAATAGTTACATTCTCTTACATTGGCTATTGTTACCGAATGGCATATTCAGTTCATGAACATCAACAAGCATAACTTACATAATACGCTTCAAACAAATAAATGAGTAGTCCAGTTTCAAAACTGGAAATAAGTTAGCTACGGAATCTGACTTATCGAATCTATATCTTCATTCAGCGAAAGAATTGGAAACGTAACTTATCATTTGACACTCTTAATAAAGTATTGAATTATTGATTCTGTTACAAAACTGATCATCTATTATACACTGCTCGTTCGGTTTCCAAACTCATTTACATCACAAGAGTTTCCTTTCAAAATTATGTAGTATTGAAAGATCAACATCATACGTAAACAAAACTTACCAGCATTGGAATATTTGTAAAGTGAGTTTCATTAGATGAGAATGTTTTATATGGTTGGTAATGCAGACAAAAATGACTTAAAATTAAAATTAGAAGTCCTTCAGAGACATGGAAAATCATATTTCATGTTGCTTCAGAAGGAACCATAGAACTCGATTACATTTTCTTTTGGCTGTCACACTCATTTAGATCTTAACTACAGTAATTTTATTTTATGTCTTCTGTGGCTGGGATAATTGCAGGGTAGTTGAAAGAAAGTGACTCACGCACATGTATGGTCAAACGTGTTGCGCGCACATCGCCCAATCTCAAACGTGATTACTTCGTACTGCATTTTAGGGAGTAGGCCAGCGCGCGCTGTGTATCCAAACTGGTTTAAAAGTAAGACGATTGCTTGCTAATAACTACAGTGGTCAAGTTGTATTTTAGAAGCAAGTTCTCGTAGTAATCATCAATTACTTCCTTAACTTCAGATACTGGATACCATGTGGCATATGGTGTGTATTTAAGTATCTTGGTTCCACTATCCCTGATGAGGGGCGACTCACTGACGAGGTCAACACAAGGATACACGCAGCCTGGATGAAGTGGCGAATGACAACAGGCGTCACATGTGACCGTAGGATGAATGATCATCTGAAATCTAAGATCTACCGGGCTGTCATTCGCCGTGTCGCTCTCTACGGCACGGAGTGCTGGCCAGCTACTAAGGAAGCAGAACGTCGCCTGTGAGTCATGGAGACGAAGATGCTTTCTGTCGACCAAAATATTATGTGCACTCGAGTTTGAAGGTTATTTGTGAAGTAACCAATAGACCTACATTAAATCTAATCACATCATCATTTTTAGCCTACTTTCGATTTTTGCTAAAAATGAAAGTAGACTTATGAGATCAACACAGGGCGAAAAAAGTGTGTCTGTCTGTGTGTGTGTATGTGTGTGTGTGAGTCTGTGTGTGTGTGTGTATGTGTGTGTGTGAGTCTGTGTGTGTGTGTCTGTGTGTGTGTGAGTGTGTGTACTCTGAATGTCTGTCCCCCCCTATCAATTCGAACACGGTGAATGCAAATTGAACGAAATTTGGTACAAAGGTAGCACTAGCAAAGGACACCTCAGTGTCATGTTTTATATCGCCGCCATCTTTACTAAAACTGAATGGCGGCCACTCAAACGTTCAAAACGTAAAATCAAATAACGACTAACCAAATCATCCGATCTCTGCCAAATTTGGTAACAACATACCTTCGTATAGGATGCGTCTTGTGACCAAATTACAAGGTCGTCCGCCATACCATTTCAGGATGGCGGCCGTGCGAATTATGCAAACTTTATAATCCATATCATGGGACCCACCAGTTCCGATTATCGAGCCGAGAATCGTTTTAACTGTTCTAAAGGAAGAGGCACGTTCGAAATTAAAAGTTTATTTTGTAATACTATAGTGCAGACGTGATTTTAAAAAGCTGAACTGATTCAGTAATAAGACAAGATGGCAGCGGATATCTTGTGCCGGACTTATATTTCACTAATTTGAGTATTGCATGCAATATAGCGTACTGATAAAAAATAAATAAACTTTGTATGAAATGCTTTATATATAAATAATATACTCCAGTGATGAAATCGTTTAGTATAAATCATTATTTGCTAACAAGTTCTATGTAAGTCATTTTAAATAGAACGATATTCGTTGACACAATTAGCTCAGTGGTAGAGCGTTAGCCTATCGCTCAAATGCCTATGGTTCAAACCCGATCAGAGCTAGGTTTTTTGCTTGAAATGTTATATGTTTATTGTTTTGTAATGACTCAGATGTTTTAAAATTAAGCGTTATATTGTGCACATTATGGTGTAAAATATATATTTAATTAAAACATAATTCGCCAGCAGATTTACTCGGGACATCTAGCTGCCAAAAAGGTAACTTCCAGATTTTATTGAAAAGTTTCTTCTTCTGGCCGCTAGAATGCACTCGCTCTGTTAGGATTATATTGTTCGATATTTCACCAATAGATGTCACGACTAGTCTACGTGGGGATCCATTGATTACTATACCATTATCATTCTATGCGCATCGAATTTGAAGAATGACAAGATGATACTCAGGGGCGGCGCGAGATATAAGCGAACTACGCGGCCGCGGGTGGCGCTGTGAGACGGGGGGCGCCGTGGCGCGCCGAAATATCAAGTTAGGGGCGCCCGGAGCTACTTTGTAATGTTGTAAACATTACGAATTCAAATGTTTACAACATTAACAAACTGTTATGTTTACATTATAAACAATGTAACCAGATAACATAACCATTCTGTTTATGTTTCAACTTTTCAGTTTTACTTTACTATTTCACAAACAAACAAAACGAAATAATATTTGAAAAATTCAGCATGACCATTTTAAAGAGTCGCCGCTTTACGGGTGATGCAACTTATGAAACAAACTTAGAACTATTACGGAGTGCCTGGAGCCGTTCGGTCGAAGTATGACCGCTCGCCATTCACGAAAGGGAGAACAACCCTCCCACTAATTACTTCGACTCGTCCGCGTGACTCATACGTCTCTTGTCTTTATCCGCTCAGTGGCTCAGTACTGCCAGCTAGCTGACAGCCTTCATTCATCGTTGTAGCAGGGCGTACGCCCTGGTTGTAGTTTGTAGTGTGTTGACGTAAGCTGCACTGTGTTATTGTCCCTTCTTACATCAGGAGATGATTTTTTAGACACACGAAATGTCCAGTAATAAAAAGCCATCAGGTTCATTTCACCCTAAAAGAAAGTTGCAGCATTCTAAAGAACATGAGAATCAATCTAAAGCGCTGAAAAGTTTTTTTTGCGCCTTTGGCTTCATCGTCATGTGCAAAATTGATCGACGAAACAACTAAGTTAACTGAATCCGTTCATAACGATGAGGATGACGACAAGTTACCAATATCAGAGCTGCCTGGACCACCAATGAGTGAAGAATCCCTCAAAATGTAAGTGTAACTGTAAATAATTTAGTTTATATTTTTTTGCTAATGGCTCTAAATGCCTAAATTAATTTAATCTACCCTTATAATGTAAATTATAATAATATTATTGATTTAATAGCATTACTTTACTGAATACTGTCGTAATTTATTTAAAGTATTATAGCACTAATCTTTAAGTAGTATTAATTTATACTTAAGTTGTATATTTAGAAAATAAATTTAGGAATTGAGGGTAGCTTTAGAAGATATATTGGTGCTTAAGTATACTTGGCCAACAGCTATTTTTATTGCAGGATGAGGATCTGACACTGACTACAGGAACACCATTGGCACTACCAATTGTCCATGACATAACCGGGACCGAAGGTGTTGACGAGGAATCATCAGACAACAAGCCTTTGAAACTGAAACTGTAAGTTTATGTTGATACAATGCAATGGGTTATTTATTAGGTATTTCTTTAAGAATTACAATTTACAATGGTGTAACTTGAATCTTAGTTAACGTTGTACAGGTTTTGTTAAAATATAACTAAGCCTAGTAGTCCATAGTTAGTTTAGACTCAGGTTGAGGGAGGAAAGAGGGCAGAGAAGGAAAAGGGGCGCCTTATATTTTTTGTATTAAGGGGAGACTGTACCTTTTCCGATTCAATGTTTTTAATGAAGATTTCTTCAAAATTTAAGTACATATCAAATAAAACCACTGAACCTACTATTCCAAAATTGTATATACTTATTAACTTACTGCATTCATATCTTCCTGATAAACGAAAATTGTTATAAAAGTTTATTCATACTACTTACTTTTAACAGTTTGAAAATGTTCAATTTTTTTTCTTACCATGTTTTAGAAATAAAAATATTTTTTGAAAATAGAAATATTTATTAATATTAATAACATTTCCGTTTAATGTACTCATCAAGTACCCATAATTATAAATGCATGTTTAAGGTCTCTATGTATTACGGCTTTTAAACTATGTATAGCTAAAGATAAAAGTTTTAAGGCCGGTGGATTATTTGCAGAAACTGAGCGCAGAAACGTCATCAGTTTTTTCAAATGACTGTGGAGAATGGCCACCTAAAATAAACGTTGATGTACGAAAAATTCTTGTTGAGCGAGGACCACAGAAGGTCACAGACAAATAATTTCCTGTGTACCTTAAAGGTAGGCGATTTTCCACAAAGCATTACACAAGGAAGCTTTGAAACGGAGAGCAAGTCCGTAGGATTTGGTTAATATATTCCATATTGAAAATCGCAGTTTTTGTTTAGCTTGCAAACTTTTTGGAAATGATAATTATCTTCTTGCTGGTGACCAAGGGTATTCTGACTGGCAAAACTTGAGCAAAACTTTGACCAGTCATGAGAAATCCCCTATTCATATTCAAAACTGCAAATGTTGGCGCGAACTCTCTTTACGTTTACGTTTAAAAAAAAATATTGACGAGGAAAATGAAAGACTTATTCGTGCTGAAACTGAACATTGGAATCAAGTTCTTAAACGCCTACTATGTATTGTACAATTTTTGGGAACTCAAGGATTGGCCTTTAGAGGAAAAAAGACACCCTATTTGGACGTAATAATGGAAATTTCTTAAAGCTGGTAAAACACATAGCTAAATTTGATGGTTTTATGGCTGAACATTTGAGAAGAATAAGTTCAAAAGAAACACACGTACACTACTTGAACAAGAGTATCCAAAATGAGTTTGTTAGTTTCTTGTCGGCCAAGATCCAAGCTAACATTTTACTACAGATACAGCAAGCAACGTACTATTCTATTATATTAGACTGTACTCCAGACATTAGCCACACCGAGCAAATGACTCTCGTTGTAAGATTTGTAAAAATTTTAGCAAATGAGGATATTTCAATTAATGAACATTTTTTGGGCTTTGTTCCCATAACAGATTCATCAGAGGTATTGCTCAAACAGTCAGAAGCACGAGGCATTCCTTTAAAAGCCATGAGAGGTCAGGGGTACGACAATGGTTCCACAATGAAGGGAAAACATGTTGGAGTCCAGAAGAGAATCCTTGATTTAAATCCTAGAGCTTTTTATGCACCGTGTGGGAACTACTCCTTGAACTTGGTCATTAATGATGCAGCTCTGTCGTGCAACATTGCTGTGGACTGTTTCAGCACTATACAAAAAGTATTACATTTTTTTCCAGTTCTACTCAAAGATGGAATATTTTGCTGAAACATGTTTCAAGTCTGACAGTAAAACCACTCTGCAATACTTGATGGGAAAGTAGAATTGAGGCATTGTTGCCTTTGAGGTACCACATTGAAGAAGTGCATGATGCTTTATATGAAGCTTCTCAAGATCAGAAACTTGATGCATTTGGTAGGTACACTGCCGTAGGACTTTGAAAACACTGCAAAACTTCAAGTTTCTATTCTGCTTAGTGACATGGCATGAGATCCTGCATTAAACCAATATGGTTAGTAAACTGTTGCAAAAAGTCACAAATGACCTACAAAGTTCAATGGATCTTATTAAAAGTGTAAAATCTTTTCTGGGAAAGATGAGATCGAGGACTAAACAGCGTCATTACAGATGCAAAAGAACTTGCAGAAAATCGAGGTTGATGCTAACTTTGAAAAAGGAACCCTACTTCGGCCAAGAAAAGTAAAAAAAAACAATTCTCCTATGAGAGTGAAGATGAAGCTGTACGTTCTGGAAAAAATGCATTTAAAACTTCTTCTTTGTCGTACTTGACACAGCAATAGCCTCATTAAGGGAGAGATTTGAGCTAATGGAACACCATAGTGAAAGTTTCAAATTTCTTTATGGCATTGCTAGCTTCTGGAAGAATTTGAACGAACAAGAGCTGAAGAAAGCCTGTAAGCACCTTCAAACCGTTTTGTGTGATAGAGGAGACAGTGATGTGAACGTAGTTGATCTGTTCGATGAACTGCAAATTTTTTCACCAATGCTACCCCCTGGAAGTCACCCAGCTGGAGCCTTGTCTTTTATAACCAAAAGTGGTTATGTGGACATTTTTCCAAATGATTTTGTTGCATTGAGGATTCTGCTAACGATCCCGGTATCAGTGGCCAGTGGAGAAAGACGTTTTTCGAAGTTAAAACTTATAAAAACATACTTGCGATCAACTTTAAGCCAAGAGTACGTGAGTGAACTAGCTACCTTGGCCATTGAAAATGATTTGTTAAATGAAATGGAAGCAGATTTGCTGCTGAACGAGTTTTCTAAAGTGAAAGCCAGGAAAATCTCGTTTTAATTTTAAAGATTTCAACAGTGTGAAAAATATCAACAATGTCATTCTATGTAATAAAAATGACCTGTAAATAAATGTTTGGTTTTAAGTTATTTTTTGTGTATCCCTTTGACTTTTACCTTTTGGCCATATAACAAGTTTAGTAAAAATAGTAAAGGTACTCTGATAAGTATAGGGCGGGGGAGGGGGGCGCCAAAATGTTCTTTGCTTACACTTCAAAAAGTCCTAGGGCCGGCTCTGATGATACTACGATACATTTTAACTTTTTATTTTAAAGGGTTTGTAACAGCCTATTTTGCGTCACTTGAAAATGTTATTAAGCGTTATATTGTGCACATTATGGTGTAAAATATATATTTAATTAAAACATAATTCGCCAGCAGATTTACTCGAGACATCTAGCTGCCAAAAAGGTAACTTCCAGATTTTATTGAAAAGTTTCTTCTTCTGGCCGCTAGAATGCACTCGCTCTGTTAGGATTATATTATCGAAAATATCCACATAGTTTGTATACACACGTCTCTGTAGGGTCATGGAAAGATTTGTTAATTCAATTAGGGTTGTGAAAGCCATGCACAACCAGACGTGTAAAGACATGCCTCAACTCAAAGTTGGATGTTGCCCACGGCAGGTCGTAATAATAATAATAATAATAATGTTATTGGTTTTACATCCCTTTTAACTACTGCTGATTTTAGAGACACCGGGGTGCCGGAATTTTGGCCCGAAGGGGATCTTTAACGTGCCAGTAAATGTACTGACACGGCTCCCTCGCATTTGTGCACCCTCAAATGCCAGCTGACTGCGCCAGGATACGAACCTGCAACCTAGGGCCCAGCAAGCGAGAACGTTACCGCTGAGCCACGCCGCCAGTCCGGTCGATTATGTCTCCAGATCCATAACATTCTTGATATACTTCTTATCTTTCTTTCTTCAATGATGGTAGCAGTTTTTATCTAGGTTGTGGCGTTTGGTAGAGGTAAATCGTTTCTAAGGTCTTCAACAAAGAATAGTTCTATTATACTCTTTGATAATAACAACGAGTTATAACTATACTCATACATTTAGGAGAAAGTAGGCTATATGTTCTTTACTGAACATCTTGTTTTCGTTCTATTTTACGTTAGTTCATGTAGTTTTGGAATTTTAAATTTATATTTTAATATTTTTATCGCAGTTGGAACACAAAAAGTGCCCTTTTTAAGCGTGTTTCAACCATGCGTCACATTTAAGAATTATTATCTTAAAAGCTCGTCATCAGATCGAATCCAAATTTTAACTCAATATACATTGGAATGTTGTATAACTGGGTTATTAATTTCAAACCTGTGTATGTCCAAGAAACAAAGTTGTTATCATTGTTGTAAGGTACCTTTTCCTCGGCTCGTGGTGGTTGGAAGATGTAGTTCTTGGTCGCGTTGTAATCCTTACACATCAAAACGTTATGCTGTATGACTGTGAAATAAGTAAATTAATTCACTTATTTTATATCGGTTTGTATTTGTACGGGGAAATAAGACTTGGTTCACCAGGTAGCCGCTCCGGGGAAAGCTGTACAGCGTTGTCGAGATGGAGCCCATCACGCGTCATGGCGCGCCTCGCTCCGGAGTGATAGGCTCCATCTCAGCAACGCTGTACAGTTTTCCCCGGAGCGGCTAGCTGGTGAACCATGTCTTATTTTCGCGTACAAATACAAACCGATATAAAATAAGTGAATTAATTTACGTATTCCACAGTCATACAGCATAACCTTTTGATGTATAAGGATTACAACGCGACCAAGAACTACATTTTCCAACCACTCCGAGCCGAGAAAAAGTTACCTTACAAAAATGATAACAACTTTGTTTCTTGGACACACAAAATTTGTAAATTAATAAACCAGTTATAAAACATTTCAATGTATATTGTGTTAAAATTTGGATTCGACTGATGACGGGTTTTTGAGATAATAATTCTTAAATGTGACGCATTGTTGTAACACGCTTAAGGACGGGCACGTTTTGTGTTCCAACTGCGATAAAAAATATAAAAATGTAAATTTAAAAATTCCAAATCTACATGAACTAACGTAAAATAGAACGACGAAAATGATGATGTTATTGGATTGTATGTAGGTCTATTGGTTACTTCACAAACAACCATTAAACTCGAGTGCATAAATACTTTGGTCGACAGTAGATGGTAACTAATCAGATTTCACTAGACTGGATCATATTTCAAATGATGACATCAGAAATCGCTTTGGTGTTGCACCAATCGGGAAAACAATGGAGGAAACCCGTCTGAGATGGTTTGGAAATGTGCTGCGTGCAGAGGGCGACACAATGGCAAAAGCAGCTTACACACTGGATGTGGCTGGAAAGAGGCCCACAGGGTGACCAAGGTAACGCTGGGCCGATACACTGCACAACGACCTAAAGGCTGTCAATCTTCATCCAGACATGGCCCAAGACCTAAGAGACCGAAGGAAATGGAGACTACGATCACACATAGTGGACAAACACACATAGGCGGGACAAACGCTGAAGAACAAGAAAGATGTGGTAAAAAAAGTGTGCGGATTTTAGCTCCGATACAGGACAGACCAAAAATTCTATGCTTATGCCAAGGAGAGAGGACTAAAAGAGAAGGAATGGAGGTCAGATCTTCCATCGTAGAAGGCAAGAACCGCACTAAAATGTTCTGTGTATTAATTTCACCATGTTATCAAATTACCCAAGAATAGTTTTACGATCCAACATGTAGAACGTACGACTGTCTTCTGAATAAGTTTAAGAAGATCTAGGTCCAACTTTATTTCTTTGAGATAATCTGTCAAGTTGCTTGTAATCACACCAGTACTGGCGATTGATATTATTATTAATACCAGGTGTGGTAGATTCGCGCGTCAAGGAGAAACTTCATAGTGCCAAGATATCTCCGGACTCTGTAAACGACTGGGTTCGAATCCCACCGTCCAGTTTTATTAATTTCATTTGCTATTAACTCCTGTAACAAGATTGATTTTAAGTTACAGCCTGGTTTGGCCTTAGCAAGGAACCATCTGTACTGAAATACAATGTATGTAAATTACACTGTACAGGAACCTCACAATACATTAGTTTCGTGCCCGCACTCTTCACGAGTCTCCTTCATTTATAGGATGAGCTAAATTTCCATCTGAGTCATATTCTAACCTTGCTGAGTGATGGACCGGAGTATTTTCACCAAGCTTCCTGACAATATGGCAGGTATTTAACAGAACTGCCTTTTGTAGTTTAATATACACACATCAAAAAAAGTTTTGCATCACCTCGGTTCCCAGATCTCCGGCATATAGACGTTGACTGTGTATATTGTATCAAAGATACAGTCCCTTTGACTGTTCATAGATGTCACTAAAACTGCTCAAAGATGTAAACAACCATGCATGAGCAGGGCCTATTAGACGGAGGGGGTACGACAGCCGATCAGTTCCAGTCATTCCACCAGGACGAAGGTACGCTGCTCATGTTGTCTGTAGTTCTACCATGCCTAGAAGGTCAATACCGCAGTTCGATCGCGTCCGCATTGTTACTTTGTGTCAAGAAGGGCTCTCAACAAGGGAAGTTTCCAGGCGTCTCAGAGTGAACCAAAGCGATGTTGTTCGGACATGGAGGAGGTACAGAGATACAGGAACTGTTGATGACAGGCCTCGCTCAGGCCGCCCAAGGGCTACTACTGTAGTGGATGACCGCTACTTACGGATTGCCGCTCGGAGGAACCCTGACAGCAATGCCACCATGTTGAATAATGCGTTTCGTTCAGCAACAGGACGTCGTGTTTCAACTCAAACTGTGCGCAATAGGCTGCATGATGCGCAACTTCACTCCCGACGTCCATGGCGAGGTCCAGCTTTGCAACCCCGACACCATGCAGCGCGGTACAGATGGGCCCAACAACATGCTGAATGGACCCCACGGAATTGGCATCACGTTCTCTTCACCGATGAGTGTCGCATATGCCTTCAACCAGACAATCGTCGGAGACGTGTTTGGAGGCACCCTGGTCAGGCCGAACGTCTTAGACACACTGTCCAGCGAGTGCAGCAAGGTGGTGGTTCCCTGATGTTTTGGGGTGGCATTATGTGGGGCCGACGTACGCCACTGGTGGTCATGGAAGGCTCCGAAACGGCTTTACGATACCTGAATGACATCCTCCGACCCATAGTGCACCCATATCGGCAGAATATTGGAGAGGCATTTGTCTTCATGGACGACAATTCTCGACCTCATCGTGCACATCTTGTGAATGCGTTCCTTCAAGATAACGACATCGCTCGACTACAGTGGCCAGCATGTTCGACAGACATGAACCCTATCGAACATGCCTGGGATATGTTGAAAAGGGCTGTTTATGGACGTCTTGACCCACCAACCACTCTGAGAGATTTACGCCGAATTGTCGTTGAGGAGTGGGACAATTTGGACCAACAGTGTCTTGATGAACTTGTGGATAGTATGCCACGACGAATACAGGCATACATCAATGCAAGAGGACGTGCTACTGGGTATTAGAGGTAGTGGTGTGTACTGCAATCTGGACCACAAATGCTGAAAGTCTAGCTGTATGATGGTACAACATGCAATGTGTGGGTCTCATGAGCAATAAAACGAGCTGAAATGTTGTTTGTGTTGATCTCTATTCCCTTTGTGTTTAAAGGTTCCGGAACTCTTGGAACCGAGGTGATGCAAAACTTTTTTTGATGTGTGTATATCTGCGGGTGCAGATTCAATACTGATAGACTACTGTGGAAGGTTTGGGGTATAACACCAGTACATGATACAATTATTGGGATTGTAGTCACCGACTCAAGTTTCCACATCTGCTTTATCTCAATTGCCAGCCCGCTCTGTGTACTTAGATATTTTAGCAACAGCTGTTGTTTGTGTATTGGGATATGCGATGTCTATTATTATTATTATGTGATGTTATTATTATTATTATTATTATTATTATTATTATTATTGTGATGGCCATGTTTGACATACAGTGTGCTTGTGCGGTACTGGTGTATTTATCGAAAAAATTGTTATTTGTGGAAGTGAGAATTGTATTCCAGCTTGGGAACAGGTCGGTGTGTATCGTAGTTCATAGTTTAACATACAGTGTTCACTAAATTGTATTCCTCAAATCAACTTCATCGAGTGCAGACTGGATTTGTTACGTGATTTTGGGGTTAAGTTTTACCGTGTACTATTAGCTCATAGAGCATGAAGTTTCCTCTGTGACAGGAAGTGACGTAATCTAATCGTATTATCCAAAGCCATCTGAGCTTAGATTAGTTGTATAGTCAACAGAGCCTATAGGTTCCGTCGTCAGGGGGCAGTAAGAAGGTCTGGCCTACTTCGGCGGCCATTAGAGCCCCGCTCCCTAGGGTACGAGCTTGATAATAGAGCGAGGGTCTGGACTCTTTGGAGTCAGCGCTATTTTCTTCCCACACCACTGGCCTGTCCTACACTTTACCAGTTTCGGAACATGAATCGTCTTCTAACGAGCCAAGAAAGAGATGCGAACTGGAAAAATGAGGTATGGCCTCGATTGTCTAAGGTGAATATAACGGGAGAGTCATCGAGTGATGGGGCAGTTGCGGAAGATACAATACTTCTCCCATCCCAACATCTTGACAAACTGAGGAGAACGGAAGAAGAGGCATTGCAGAAATGCTATAATATTATTCAAAAGATGAAGCTTGCTGCGGCGAAACAGAAAAACATGTCCAAGGATGTGAAGGATGATATTGTGGAGATGGAGGAGGCCATTGACAGCATTGTCTTCTGTAAGAATGCTAGGTACAAGGAGAAACAACAAGTCGACGAAACCACAATAACTGATCGAGCACAAGCATCAAACTCTCTTGATGACGAAAGAGAAATGGAAGAAAAGGAAAGAGGAGAAGTAGAGTCATGGACTAAGGTTGTGTCTAGGAAGAAACCACGAGAGAAAAGGAATCAAATGCAGGTTGAATTGCAGCGGGAAGATTCTCCAGGCAAGAGACAGAGTCAAATGCTCAAGAAGCAACTAACAAAGTATCGACTGCCAGCTGTGTTAATTAAGCCAGTCGTATGCCGATGTGTTACGGGAGATTCGGCAGAAGGCAAATCTTGCTGACACAGGAACGGAAGTTAGGTCTATAACCCAGACTAGAGCCGGTGAAGTTCTTGTTACTCTCGGGAAAAAGCAATCGAGATAATGCGGCATTTAGCGACTCATTGAAGAATATCCTGGGACAAGATGCGACAGTCCGCAGTCTTGAGCCAAAGGTGACAATTGAGATTAGAGATCTTGATGCTCTCACGACCAAAATTGAAGTTTTCGAGTCCATTAAGGATATTATTAACGAACCCCCGGATGGTCTGAGGATTATGGTGACGCAGACTAACAGTCGGAAACAGAGAATGGCTGTTATAACTCTGCCGGAAAAAGCTGCAAATGACCTTCTAAGGGAAGGCTTGGTTCAAGTAGCCTAGGATGGGTCAGCTGTAGAGTGAGGCGGAGAATATCAGTTCTTCGATGCTACCGATGCCTTAGTTATGGTCATATAGCCAAAATTTGTGAGGGCCCTGACAGAAGCAAGTCTTGCTTCTACTGTGGGCAGAATGATCACAAAGCCAAGGATTGCATCAACCCAAAGTAGTGTGTCTTATGCGAGGAGAGTGGCGTTACGCAGCAGGATTTATGTCATGTGGCCGGATCGGGCCAATGTAAGGTGTTCCGAGAGGCCCTGGGGAAAGCGACGAACCTGAAACGAAAATGATCCGAGTTCTACAAGCTAATATAGAAAGGAGTAGAACAGCCCATCATCGGTTGTACCAGCTAACTGCCGAGAAACAAACTGATCTGCTGTTAATTAGTGAACAGTACCAAGATAAGAAGTCACCTCTCTGGCTTAGAGATCAATTAGGCACCTCTGCTATTTAGATCTTAGACCCTGGAAAAAATCCAATTAAAGAACATGGGAGCGGGAACGGATTCGTTTGGTTAAAGAGTAGATGAGTCACATATTTTAGTGTCTATCTTACTCCAAATGAAACAATGGGAAAATTTCGTCAGAAAGTCAACTCTCTGGAAGATGCCATTCTTAATACAACTGGAGCAATCATTGTAGCTGGGGATTTCAATGCCAGAGCAGTGGAATGGGGTATGCCACATACCAATTCCCGAGGTAAGTTCATTCTGGAAATGGCATCAAGGACAGGGCTTTTGATCTTAAATGTAGGTGCAGTGTCAACTTTTCGGCGTCCGGGTTATACAGAGACCATTCCGGATATCTCCATGGCTTCTGAGACGTTAGTACCACATATCAAGGAATGGAAGGTTATAGAAGACTACACTGGTAGTGATCATCAGTATATTAATTTTGATGTGTGCAGTAATATAAGTGGGAAGAACTTATCTACTCAGAAACAATGGAGATGGAATTTGAATAAGATCCATCTTGATGCATTTAAGGAGGCGTTAGCCAGTGGTGTAGAACTAATTGAGGATATGGAGCCTGACTGAGAGGCTGATGTTGAGACTCTCGTTTCGTCAACTATGAACCTTATTACATTGGCTTGTGATACAGCAATGCCAGTTTAAGATCACGCCATCGGAAGAGCCCTGCATACTGGTGGACACATGAAATTGCAGAATTGAGGTGGAATTGCCTTAGAATCCGACGTGCCGCACAACGGACAAGAAATCTGGATGATGCCAATGCCTTATCAGCCGAACATAGAGATGCAAAGAAGCTACTTCGGAAAACCATAAATCAAAGCAAAGCTGAGAGCTGGAGGAAGCTATATGAGGATATTGACACTGATCCATGGGGTTTGGGTTATAAAATTGTCAGAAAGAAGCTTGGGTCACAAAGAACACCGTTCGTCATGGATGCAAACAGTATGGCCATTATTGTCCGAACTCTTTTCCCAACACATCCAACAATCCCTGAGCATAATTTCGATGTAGATATTGAAATTCCTTTTTTTATTGAGGATGAGTTGAGTAGGGCTACTCAGTCTCTGCGAAGCAAAAAATCCCCTGGTCCTGACGGATCTCAAATGAGATTCTCAAATTAATAATCGAGTTACATCCACAATTAATATTACGAATGTCCAATGAGTGTCTAAAAGCAGGAGTGTTCAGCGTCTGCTGGAAGGTCTGTCGTCTGGCGCTCATTAATAAGGGAAAGGGAGACCCGGATTTGCCATCATCATACCGCCCTCTGTGTATTCTTGATACAACAGGGAAGCTCTTTGAGAAGCTTCTGAGGGTCAGGTTGCGCCAAGCGATCATGGCAGCGGGCGACTTATCACCTTGACAATATGGATTTCGAACAGGAAGATCGACCCTGGATGCTATACAAGAAATTGTTGCAGCTGTCCAGCGGGCGGAGAATTACAATCACCACTCCCGTCGTGTGGTTCTCTTTGTTACTCTTGACGTAAGAAATGCATTCAACTCTGTCAAGTGGAGTGACATGCTGAATGCGTTGGAGAATACATTTCATGTTCCAAATTATATCTTACGGATGATAAATTCCTACTTGAAAGATCGTTCGTTGCTTTATAACACGACAGAAGGACAACGCAGGGTAGGGATCTCAGCCGGAGCAGCACAGGGTTCGATTTTAGGACCAGATCTATGGAATATCACATATGATAGCTTGCTGAGATCTGAAGTCCCTGATGAAACTATCCTAGTAGGTTATGCAGATGATGTTGCTGCTCTTGTAGCAGGAAGAAGTGTCGAGCAGGCACAGTTGCGACTCAATATGGTAATGCGTACAATCAATAGTTGGATGGAAGAACATGGTCTGTCTCTAGCACTTAGTAAGACAGAAATTGTAGTACTAACAAAGAAGAGAATTCAGACAATACTCCCAATACAGGTAGGAGACATACAAGTAGAGACGCGGCCAGCAGCAAAATATCTGGGCCTCGTGATCGACAATAAACTGAATTTTGGAGAACAAATTAGACGGACTGCAGATAAGGCGGCAAGAGGAGTAACGTCTCTCAGTCGGCTAATGGCCAATGTTGATGGGCCAAAATCTAGTAAGAGGAGATTACTGATGACAGCCATCCATTCAGTTCTGCTGTATGGAGCGGAAATATGGGCGGATGCCCTGGATAAGGAAATTTATAGGAAGTCACTAGCACAAGTGCAGAGGCGGGGTGCTTTACGCGTGGCATCTGCTTATCGCACGGTCTCTGAAGAAGCAGTTCTTGTTATTGCTGGGATAATTCCATTTTTTTTTCTAGCGAAAGAACGCAAGTACATTTACTGGAGGAAATCGGAAGTAGGTTTACAAAATGCAAGACGAACAGCAAGAGCACAAACCTTTCACAATTGGCAGATCAAATGGGAGCAAGGACACCGAAGCCAGTGGACTAGGAGAATGATACCCCAGGTGCAGGTTTGGACAGAGAGAAAACATGGTGAGGTTGGTTATTATCTCACTCAGTTCTTGACTGGCCATGGATACTTCTGTTCTTATCTTAAGAAGATGGGGAAAATGGATTCACCAGATTGTATCTACTGTGTTAATGAGGTAGATAGTGTTAATCACACCTTCTTCTCTTGTGGACGGTGGGTTCAAAATAGGCAGTCTCTTCAAGACCACATTGGTGTAGAGATATCTCCCGACAATATTGTTGCGGTAATGCTACAAAATGAAGAACATCCTCCGAACAAAGAAGACGGATCTGGATCGCCACTGAAGATGATTCATTACGGAAGAGTGCCCTACGGGCAAATATAAAATGACTCTAGCCTGAAGTAATGTGCTAAACGGTTCCAGGCTAGTGTTCAGAAGTAACGGGGGAGTTTTAGTCGGTAGTCTGTTACTCAGGAGCAGGAGCCCGACACTCTGTGCGTAAATGCATTTCTTCCCCTAAATATATATATATTATTATTATTATTATTATTATTATTATTATTATTATTGCGATATAATCTTGTTGGTATGAAGTTGAAACAATCGCTGGATACCGCTGTTTTGAATAATGTATCCTTCTGAAGTTCACTACTGTATTTCTATGCCCTCAAGGATCGTAGTACGCAGGTCACAAATGGAAACCAGGTCTGCAGTTAGCCATGTCCCATTAAGCAAGGAGGGTGGGTATAAATCATACAGTAATGAGGGACGGAATTACCTGCTGGTTATAAGCCTTATCAAGCGAGCATCGGACGAGTTCCATTGATTGCGACTGTTTGCTCAGCCTGCCGGAGAAAGCGATCGATCTCAACCTGTCCTTCCTTAAAATGGCATTTAATCACACTCGTCCGGGACTAGCACATGGTTCCTAATAACTCGAGTGAACGTGCTCACTTTTACTTCCTCGCCTCGTCTCGCCTTCCCTTTCCTCCGACCTGCATACAATTAAGGGTCACTAACACCTCCCAGCTTCCAGAGATTAAATCTGAATATTTCACGATCAGTGTCGAATCTAAGTGGGGTCCGAGTGGGAAGGTGAGCAACAGTGCATTCCTCGCACATTACAGTCATTTTTTGAGCCTTATTATTAGGACTCAAAGTTCATGCAAAACTAGCCTATGTTTTATTCAATAGACATAGCCTGCAGTATGTGATGTATATCTGGATTATTTTGCACATTTCGAGGTTGTTTGCCAATAATGTACATGTACTGTATATTTTGCGTATGAGCGCAATTTTAAAGCATTTTCGCGCAGCTTTTAAGAAATATTGGACATCGAAATGTAGTGTTTTTCAGTCGGTCAACACGATTGTCTCTATTGTAATGAGTGCTTCCGTGATCCTGAAAAGTATTTTACATGAGATTAATAAATACATTTGGATGACCATTTTCGATCGCCATTCAAATGTGTTTTTTTTTAAGATTTAGGAAACCACATGCGTACAATTGTGTTGATCGACTGCAAAACATTTAAAATTTTGATTACTAAAGCGAACAGTGAAAAATGGCTTCCAACTCAATAAATATTGGATATTAAGCAAAGAATGTTTTTAAATATATTTTGTTTATTTATTTATTTGTTTATTTATTTATTTATTTATTTATTTGTTTGTTTGTTTGTTTGCTGGTTTGTTTGTTCGTCTGTTTGTTTATTGATTTATTTATCTGTTTATTTATTTATTTGTTTGTTTGTTTATTTGTTGCTTTTTGTTTGTTTGGTGGTTTGTTTGTTCGTTTGTTTGTTTATTTATTGATTTATTTATCTGTTTATGTATTTATTTATTTGTTTGTTTATTTGTTTGTTTGTTTGCTGATTTGTTTGTTCGTCTGTTTGTTTATTTATTGATTTATTTATTTATCTGTTTATTTATTTGTTTGTTTGTTTGTTTGATGGTTTGTTTGTTCGTTTGTTTGTTTATTTATTGATTTATTTATTTATTTATTTATTTATTTATCTGTTTATTTGTTTGTTTGTTTGTTTGTTTGCTGATTTTTTTGTTCGTCTGTTTGTTTATTTAATGATTTATTTATTTATCTGTTTATTTATTTGTTTGTTTATTTGTTTGTTTGTTTTCTGGTTTGTTTGTTTGTTTGTTTGTTCGTTTGTTTGTTTATTTATTGATTTATTTATTTATCTGTTTATTTATTTATTTGTTTGTTTGTTTGTTTAATTATTTATCTATTTGTTTGTTTCTTTGTTGGTTTGTTTGTTCGTTTGTTTGTTTATTTGTTATGTATTTATTTATTTGTTTGTTTATTTGTTTGTTTGTTTGCTGATTTGTTTGTTCGTTTGTTTGTTTATTTATTGATTTATTTATTTATCTGTTTATTTATTTATTTGTTTGTTTGTTAGTTTATTTGTATGTTTTTGTTTGTTTGCTGGTTTGTTTGTTCGTTTGTTTGTTTATTTATTGATTTATTTATTTATCTGTTTATTTATTTATTTGTTTGTTTGTTTGTTTGTTTAATTATTTATCTATTTGTTTGTTTCTTTGTTGGTTTGTTTGTTCGTTTGTTTGTTTATTTGTTATGTATTTATTTATCTGTTTATTTATTTATTTGTTTATTTATTTATCTATTTGTTTGTTTCTTTGTTGGTTTGTTTGTTTGTTTATTTGTTATTTATTTATTTATCTGTTTATTTATTTGTTTGTTTGTTTGTTTGTTTGTTTGTTTATCTATCTATCTATCTATCTATCTATCTATCTATTTGATTGTTTCTTTCTTTCTTTCTTTCTTTCTTTCTTTCTTTCTTTAATTGAACTATTAGACTATTGAACAATATATAATTATATATATAAATCTTAATCACATGTAATTTTTTTCAGTTTTTTTTCACATATTCCAGTAATTGTAATTATTTTGTGTTGACCGACTGAAAGTTATAATATGAATTGTTAATAAGGCAACACTGAAAAATGGCTTCAGAGCTATCTTTACTCCGTACGGTTAAAGGTTGCGGTGTTACAGTTCCTGAATGTATTTAGTTACCACTCGTTGCCACAAAAATAACGGTCACTAGTACGAAGCGACGTTACAAATAACGCGTTGACGTTACATTTAACGCCTTATTACTCGCAACCCCACACACAGTTATCGCGGTATATCTGAACTCCAGGCCAGGGGCGCGGTGCGGCGACTGAGAACACTAGCTCCAGGCATCCTCTCTGATCACCAGATACAGCGAGTGGAATATGGCAATTGATTTAGAGATGGTGTATCAGTAGCTAACATTCGCTGGTGCTCATGTGATTATTATTCACTCTGTAATTTATTTGAGATATTCTAACTCCGATGGTGCAGATCTGTTTTAAAATGGTCCATTCAGTTTTAACACACCTCTTGACTCTTACTGATGCGTATATTTTAGACATAGCCACGCATATTCATGAGTTTACCGGCTGCGTGGCGCTATGCCCTAGGTTGAGGTGGATTCAAATCTCAGTGCAGTCGGTTGGTATTTCAGGGTACTGATAACCATCAGGGACGTAGAGAGTGTTCACGGTCCCTAAGACAAAATCTTCCGGGCCGCTCCATTTTTAATCAACCTGTGACATAATTTTGGAATTACGGTATTAAGGTATGTAGGCCTACGGTGTATACGTTTGATTGTATTGTATTGTTATTGTTTTATGGGGCGGACCAGCGAGGACAGATGACGTTTGAAATGGCATTTTTGACCAAAGATTCAATTTATTTATTTATTTATTTATTTATTTATTCATTGTAATGGAAGCCTTATTTGTCTGACTAAGAAACACTTAAGTTAATTATACGCCAAATCCATACTAACAGAAACACACTTAAATATCTACAATTTATAGATTATTTGAAGTGTACATGTTTCGAAACAACAATGGTTTCTTCTTCAGCAGAATTAAGAGGGAAAAAATACTTATTACAAGGAAAAAACTTAAATTAAAAATGGATATCCTTATAATAGGCCTACGTTTTAAAAGAATAATTTGGACAAAACATTTATAAATCCTTAAAATTATCTATGAAAATTTAGGCAATTATATGGCTAATCTTCTGAAAAATATCTATGAAAAAATACTGTAAATATTCCTCTTCTGAAAAAATTATGGTTCGCTGAACATAAACAGTGTCTTAGAAATAAACTAGTAAAGCTTTAATGTACTGTACCACGGAGTTGAAATAACACATGTAGTCATATCTCTGGAACTGATTCATTCTTAGACCCTATTAAGAGCATAAAGTCTATATTTCGATGTTAATTCAGTTTTTATATGCCTTCTGTTCCGCATGCCAACTATTTCAATACGAGGTGGTATCTCAATCTAGGAAATTCAAACAAAATTTTAGTTTAGTTGTTTAATAGTGTTGGAGATTGAAAAAACAATGTTTAAAACCATCTTAAACTTGATGCTCTTAATAGGGTCTAAGATTGAATCAGTTCCATGTGTTATTTCAACTCCGTGGTACAGTACAACAAAATCAAAATCAAAAATTGACATAGGTATATTATGGACACATAATGCTGTGAAATAGGGATTTTAGGATATTTTGAAAACGTAGGCGCCTTGTTTACGTATTTTAAGCAATGATAAAATTGCATTTTTTATGAATTACAACTCCTACACTCTGTTTGCAGATAACTGCATAATTCTGCTTCATAACATTATATGCGTTAAATACAAGAACATAGTAAAAGGAATTCGATGATAGAATAATATTTAGTAATTTTAGAGCATTTTGAAAAATTGACATTTTTATTCTCTTTTTCAAAAATTCTGAGAACTGAAACTTTCTGGTACAAAAAAAAATGATGGTTGGGTTTCATGTGTCATGTGGTAAAAGTTTCAGAGGAATCGGTTCAAAAATGTGGATGTTCTTCCTAAACGTACAGTATATAGGCTACATACCTTAAGCTTGCGAAATTTTAATCCCCTCAAAGAAAGCTCCGTGGAATTAAGCTTGCACAACTGAATATTAATTTACTTTGTTTTTAGCTATTCAGCTACTCTCCTTCTTTTTGTCTCTCATTGGTTTTTCATTTACTTCAATATTTTGATCATTGTGCATTAAAATTCCATTTTCGTTGTATCTGAATGTTTTCGAGCACAGCCTACTCTTTTCAAAATTGTATGAAGTAAAGAGAATTTTTTTCTAATATTGAATTAGAAACTTTATGATCCACAAAGTGCCCTTGAACTTTAGCACGATATACATTATTGAAGCGGAAATTTCAATAAAATTCTGTATCCATAGGCACGTCAATTTGAACTTTACCAAAGAAGGTACAAATCATCGAAATTAACGACCAAGTTTTTTGACGATAATAACATTTTGAAAACTAGGAACATCTTTCAATACCGTTTCCATAGAGGCAGATTTCTATAGTTTAGATCCTCATAAAAAATATTATAAGCATTATATATATTTTATATGTTTTTAAAATTACAATATTAATTCAATTGTAACATCTGACTTTAAAAGAAAATTTACTTCTTTTGCTTTAGCGTTTGTCCCGCCTCATGGCAGGGTCCGCTATTTGAATCCGCTGTCTCCACTTTACTCGGTCATGGGCCATGTCAGGATGTAGGTTGACGCTTTTCAGATCCCTGTGCAGTGTATCGGCCCAACGTTGTCTCGGTCGCCCCTTTGGTCTTTTCCCGGCGACCTCTAGTGTGCAACCCTGTTTTGCAATGGTGTCCGCTCCTGACCGTAGCACCTGCCCAAACCATCGCAGACGACCCTCGCGCATTTTGTTGTTGATTGCCGTGACACCAAATCGTTCCCCTTATTCTTTCATTGGGGATGTGATCCAAACTAGTAATGCCAGCTGTCCATCTAAGCATCTTGGTCTCCATGGAACTTAGCCGACGTTCCGCATTGTATATTTTTTTCATATTTTAACGATTTATTATAATTAGACAATATTTTCGATTATAATTCACAATATTTTTAACAAAATTTTTAATATTTGAAGATTAGTCTACGATTTCTGAGAAAAAAATATAGTGAATATTTTATTTCTAGTGTTCATCTCTTTTTGCATAGAATGTTAATGTTAGATTGATGCTCTTAGTTTAATATTTTGTTTTTAGTATAACTGAAGAAGGTTACAAGTTAACTGAAACTGGTATTACATTATAATTTGCTTCAATACATTATTAACTTTAAGGTGAATTATGATTTATTTACCTATTCACTAAATAAAATTTTAATTTTAAATGGTCAACTTACAGCTCTTCAATCCATCTATAAAGCGTGCTCAGCAATACTGGTATTCTACACCTTATCGTAGACTGCGATACGTAAAATGTTAAGTTTGGGAATCAGCGATGTAGTCCATGGAATGATCTTGAAACAAGTTCCATTTCATCTAATTTGAAAATGACTTGAGGGGGCAATAGAAAGTTTCTGTCATACACAAGCAAGGTCTTGGTGCCCGCTTTCTAACCACTAGGTCCCCTCTTCGTCCGCTCGTTCGTTCACCTCTCCTTTCGTTAGTACTGTAAAAATGAGTTGCAGCGTTATGTAAAACACAGTGGCATGTATAGCAAGTCCAGTCCAGGAAGCCTGACCGCTAGACGCACGACACAAATAAGTTCGTTCACTCCACAGCGATCACGCATTACGCAATGTAATTACTCACTTGTTAGGTATCTATTGAAGTCATTAGGAGGAAAGTACTTGAATGCGGCAGTGACTGATCGTGCGGTTGATCTCCAAACCTTTCAAAACCACAAGAAAATAACACCAGTTACTCACCAACTAGTGAGTGGATTGGAACTTTAATATCACTACAAATGGCCCCAAATGAGGGGTATTTGAGTTTGAGCTAAATATTGAAGTATTAGAAGCCATTTTTCAGTATTGCCTAGTTCAATTAAGGAAAGCTTTCCAATCGGTCAACACAAATTGTGCCCAATGACATTAGGCGGGCACAAGTATTTATACAACCTAACCTGAAAGAAATATTGCATAAGATATTTATCACATAATAACACGCTTTTATGTACACAAATGGGAAAGGGAGGAGGGCGGGGGAACTTAATTGGATGACATGTTTCGATCGTCAAGCGATCATCTTCAGATCCTGCTCACTTAGGCTTAGATAGTGTACGATGTTTAAGTATTACACTTACGCACAAATACAGGGTGATTCTTATTAACATTCAAAACTCTCTGTAGCAACGTAGATGGCATTGAGACAAGTAATTTGATATAGCACACTTAGGGTCGCAAGTGTCCGGAAATACCTTCAAAGTGAACCAGAACTGTTAAACATATGACGTCATCAGGTGACGGCTACGCTCGAGCGGTCTGGCCCGTGCTCTCTTACGCACAAAAAAGCAAACGTTGAATATCATATCACTCTGGTTCCGTGTCCTGCTTCCACTTGAAAGGAGAAGAGAGCGAACAAAGAAAGCTGATGGATAGGCCCCGGATTTGAACCTTGAACCCCACGCGCCCAAGTCGCACACGCAGACTCGGAGCCAGAGTGATACGACATTCAACGTTTGCTTTGGTGTGCGTAAGAGAGCACGGGCCTGACCGCTCGAGCGTAGCCGTCACCTGATGACGTCATATGTTTAACAGTTGTGGTTCACTTTTAAGGTATTTCCGGACACTTGCGACCCTAAGTGTCCTATATCAAATTATTCTTCTCAATGCCATCTACGTCACTACAGAGAGTTTTAAACGTTAATAAGAATCACCCTGTATATGCCAGGTGATTCAGTTGCCCCTAATAATATTGTTTTATGCAGCCATCTAGCGTTGCTATCAGGAACGTCGATATTTCTCTGCTGCATCCAGCGAGGTCCTGATGCACTGCAAGCATATCCTGCAAATGTTACGATTAGTTTTCCCTCGATGTGAGTACAGAATATTACGCATGAAAAATAATAGTGTTCAGTATCGCTTGCGGGATAAGCTTGCAATGCATTAGTACTATACAGGATGCAAGCAGAGAAATATAGACCTTCCTGATAACACGCGTTCGTTGGGCTGCATAAAACAATATTATTAGGGACAGCTGATTCACCTAATAACATAATAACCCCTGGTACATAAGCCCGTGAAGGGCCTAGGCCTACCAAGCGATCGCTGCCCAGCCGTTTGGTCTGCAGATATTGTGGTGTCACGTGATCAGCGTATTGGGCCTCTCGGCCGTTAATCTTGGTTTTCGTGATCGGGGCGCTGCCTCACTGTCAGACAGCTACTCAATTGTCCTCACGAGGCTGAGTGCACTTCGTTCCAGCCCTAACGTCGGTTTCTAAAATCCCTGACGGAGCCGGGAATCGAACCAGGGGCCTCCGGGTGAGAGGCAGGCGCGCTACCCCAACGCCGGCATCTGATTCACCTGGTATATACAATATTTAGATACAACTAGCGGACGCGTGCGAGAACTCTCGTATAATGGGTTGTGTGCGCCCTATGTGTACAGACTACCCGACCGGCGCTAGTGCTATGCGGGCTGTACGCGACACAGTTCTGCCAGGAGCTATCATCTTGTTTATTTGTTTAAAAGCACTTTATAAACAAATTAATATTTCCGTTGACTTTTGAATTAAGCAAGATTTTTCCTGTACTATTGAGACGATTTGGAAGATTTTGGTACAAATCACCTTCTAACTCCTTTTGGTTTAGCAACTTGAGTTTGTGAAACATACACCTTAGCGAAGGTTTGTAAAAACGCGCGTAACGTCTAAATCCTATTTACAGATATTATTGATCATGCGGTTTGAAGCACTTCTATAGTTGTTGCGTTGATGTAGTTTATGTTAATCTGTGATCAATTGAATTATTATTGTGACTAACTTCAGGAATGTTGTCTACACTATTTTGTTATTTATGATTCTAATTCAACCGTTCCTATTATAGGAGAGACTTTGCTAACTCCGCAGCACGGCTAATTCCTCATTACTTGAAAGATATACATCCCATCGCAAGAGACGTGCTCATCTCACTTGTTCAAGATAGCGGGTTCAAACCCGGCCGAAGCCGTCGGATTTTTTAAGAGCGTTAAAAATCCCTCAGTAGCCTATGCCTTCCATCGGAGGGGAAGTAAAGCCGGCGGTCCCATGTCATAGATTTATGGCATGTTAAAGAACCTTCCATTATTTACACCTGTGTGAAGCTAAATTGGATAGGTTAAGAATGTAAACATCGCTCTTAGGTTTCTAAGTTCGTTGCCAAGAGCCGACTGCGGTGGCTTCTAGTAGCTGAGCTCTGAACTTGGATTAGTAGTCGTTGACGGTGGTGCTTGGCGGCAAAAGTAGGAACTATTTGAAAAATTCTAAGTTGCAGTACTTAAATTTAAAAAACAGATAACACACACTAATACAGTCATCACAATTAACACCGGTTATCAGACAGATTCTACACACACCCAAAGTAGGCTACACGGGGCTACATGACCGCGTTGTAACAGCCCAACCAACCAACCAACCAACCATCTCACTTGTTGTGTTGAGTCAACTATTTAATTTATCTTTACAATGAATTCCGAAATGACAGATGCTACCACCTGGCGGTAAAATTGTGGAAACATGTGTTGTATTTTGTTTGTGAAGTACAGTATTTATAAAATCACATTGTGTTTCCATGATGCATGTAGCGTCTAGTAATGAAGCATATTATTAGACTTATCATATTGTACATTTAGACAAGGTATCGGTGGCGTAGTTGGTAGCATGCTGAGCTTCTATGCCCAAGATCGTGGGTTCAAGCCCGGCCGTCGGATTTTTTAAGAGCTTTAAAAATCCCTCCGTATGCCTTCCTTCGAAGCGGAATTAAAGCCGTCGGTCCCATGTTATACATTTATGACATGAAAAAGAACCTTCCACTAACTACACTTGTGGAAGCTAAAATTTGTAGGTTGGTTTGATAACGCTATATTAGTTCCAACGTCCGCCGCAAGGTGCTGACTGCGATGACATTTAGTAGCCACGTCCGCAGCTAAGTGTCGTGGACGGTAGCATTTGGTAGCAAAAGTAGGAACTACTTGAAAAAATTAATCGTCTGCAGTCCTTCTACCTGAATCACAGATAACACACACTTATACAGCCATCACAATTAACAATTAACTACGGTTATCAGACAAATTATACACAGACACAAAGTACACGGTGCTACACGACCGCGTTGCCATTCATTTCATGGCTTCAAAGCTCTCTATATCCCCCGATGAGAAGTGTCTGGCAGGACATCTGGCCGTAAAAACAGTCCGCAATATAGAGGCACGTATCACCTCATCCTCAACCCCGTAGGAACGGGAATATTAAGTAGCAGAGGTGCGAGTTTAAGTCTTCAGTCTTTTCACTAATTCGATGCAGCTCTCCACGCCTCCCTGTCCTGAGCTAATCGTTTCATCTCCATAGCTAGCTCACCTTACTTCCGACGCAATTTGTTTAACATTTTCTAACCCTGGTCTACCCCTACAGTTCTTGTCCTAGATCGTTCCTTCCATAACTAAGTTTGCTATTCCTGGGTGTCTTAGTATGTGTCCTACCAACCTGTCTTTTCTCTTTAGCAGTCGCCAGAAACATCTCTCCTCTCCCACTCGTCTTAATACCTCTTCATTTGTTACTCTATCTACCCATCTGATCATCATTCTCCTGTAACACCACATTTCAAACGCTTTTATTATCCTTCTTTCTGCTTCGCCAACAGTCCAAGTTTCACTTCCATAAAGTGGCACGCTCCAGACTAAAGCCTTCAGAAATGACTTTCTATATTTGATGAAAGAAGAATATGAGCTGACACCTGATGACGCGCTTTGCGATGCACGGTTTCCATCATCGTATTTGTACCAGGAAATCCTTTCACCAGGCTAGCTATGAGTGTACATGTGTTTTGTGTGGAGAACAGTGTGATACATATCACACAATGGAGTGCAAGAAGAGAGCGGTCTCTCTGAATCAATTTAGCTCTGATTCATGAGCCTGTTTTAATGTACATATTTTGCGCATTGTGCGTAATAAATTTGTTATTATATTTGATGTCGTTGGTTGGTTCTTAAGTTTAGGGGCTGCGACAACGTGGTCATATAGCCCCGTGTACTTTGAATGTGTGTAGAATCTGTCTGATAACCGGTGTTAATTGTGATGGCTGTATTAGTGTGTGTATCTGTTTTTTAATTCAATTAAGGACTGCAGACTTTTAAATTTTTCAATTAGTTCCTACTTTTGCCGCCAAACGCCACCGTCAACGACTACTAGTTTAGAACTTAGCTACCAGACGCCACTGCAGTCGGCTCTTGGCAACGAACGTAGAAACCTAAGAGCGTTGTTTACATTCTTAACCTATACAATTTAGGTTCACACAGGTGTAATTAGTGGAAGGTTCTTTCACATGCCATAAATCTATGACATGGGACCGCCGGCTTTACTTCCCCTCCGAAGGAAGGCATACTGAGGGATTTTTAACGCTCTTAAAAAATCCGACGACTTTGGCCGGATTTGAACCCGTGATCTTGGGCATAGAAGCTCAGCATGCTACCGACTACGCCACCGAAGCCGCCATATTTGATGTCAACGAATGTCTATTCTGTAGAAATACTTTCCTTGCCTGAGTCAACCTACTTTTTATATCCTCTTTGCTTCGTCCATCACTTGTTATTTTGCCTCCTAAGCTCTCCTACTTTCTTTAGCTTTTCATCTGCCAAATTGACGTCAATAGTGGTTTCTGATTTCTTTCCACCGCATTCTATTATTTTTGATATTCATCATGAATTCTCTCCTCAAGACGGATTGCTAGCATGCTGAGCTTCTATGCCCAAGATCGCGGGTTCAAACACGTATTTTAAGAGCGTTAAAATCCCTCAGTATGCCTTCCTTCGGAGGGGAAGTAAAGCAGCGGTCCCATGTTATTGACTTATGGCAAGAAAAAGAACCTTCCACTAACTACGCTTGTGGAAGCTAAAATGTATACGTTTGTTTGATAACGCTATATTAGTTCCAGAGTTCGTCGCCAGGTGCTGACTGCGATGGCATTTAGTAGCAACTTCCGCAGTTAGGTGTCGTGGACGGTAGCATTTGGTAGCAAAAGTAGGAACTACTTCAAAAAATTAATCGTCTGCAGTCCTTCTACCTGAATCACAGATAACTCACATTAATTCAGCCATCACAATTAACACCTGTTATGAGACAAATTCTACACATACCCATAGTACACGGGGCTACATGACCGCGTTGTCGCAGCCCTTAAACAAAGGAACCAACCAACCAACCTCAAGACGGTGCCCATACTATTTAAGACTCATTCAATTCTTCTGGTGAATCAGCAAATCTCAGAGTTGAAATGATTTATTGTCGAAACTTTACTCCTGCTTTAATGTATTCTCTAATTCCCTTCATTGCTTGTTCAATGTCCAGTGTAGATTGTAAATCTTGTTCAGTCGTGTATTTTGAGGATGTGTGCGTATGTCCAATGAGCCGCCTGGAAGTAAACGGTTCCCAGTGGAGGTGGTTTGGCCTGAGGCTACCATTATCCTAATAGCGGTGTAATAGCGGTCATTCCGCTTGTTTACCAGGCGGTAGTTTCTCTAGTGAGCACAGCTACGCGCCACGCGACCGCTCAACGCCACGATAAAGGTCAAGACAGATAGTTGCTTCTCGCCACCACACACACACACACACACATGATGCTGATGACCAAAGCTATCCATAGCGTTAAAATCATTCAGTATGCCTTCCTTCGGATCGTAAGTAAAGCCGGCGGTCCCATGTCATAGATTTATGGTATGTAAAAGATCCTTCCACAGACTAAACTTGTGTGAAGCTAAATGTGTTGGTTAGATTTCGTTGGAACGCTTTATCAAAGTTCCAACGTTCACCGATAGGTATCATTGATATCTGGTAGCGAAAGTTGGAACTACTTGAAATTGAACGGAACTTTTAGCTCACCCTATGGTTGTCCGCTAGAAGCAGCTACAGCCTCTGGCGAGCCGAACATGTCCTCGAACACTCCCGGCACTAAAAGCCATACGATAAATAAATAAATAAATAAATAAATAAATAAATTTAAACGACAACGAGTAAAATATGTAGGCTAGGCTATCTACGAGGGCGGATCGAAAAGTCTTTGTCCCTATTTTTTAGCCAAAAAGAAAATGTATGCAGGTAATTACTAATGTACGCACTGTTCTACGGTCCTTACACTGATTTCTACCACAGAGGCATCTCAAATTTAGTGCTGCGATGGGACAAATGTCTGAACAAATGTGGAGACTATGTGGAAAAACGTAGAACAGTACGTAGGCCTATACAGGGTCATCGAAATAGGTGGCCTCAAGTTTGATTTGTAATAGCTCAGGCTGTAATAAAGATAATTTAATTATTTTTACACCAAACTATAGAGAAAATCATAACGTTTTGTTTACCTATTTAGTAGATTTCGATGTGAGCTTCGCCTGTGGCACGAATCACCGATGCGATAGCAACTGTGACTCCTGACATGATTCGGCGGACCTGGACGGAGGTGGACTATCGCTTGGGTCAGGGAAGGGATATTGGAAGGAAATCGGCCGTGGACCTATTGAAAGGAACCGTCCGGGTAGTGAAAATGAGAAACCACGAAAACCATTTTCAGGATTCGAACCCACGCTCTCCCGATGCCAGCGAGACACGAGGAAGCCTGTTAGCACTCTCGGCCATCGCGGCCGGTTTATGGGCATTTATTAAACCACATATACAGAAGCAACACGGCTATGACAACATACTATGTAAGTTCACTACATTCACTATTCCACATAATCCTCAAGAGACTGTAAACCTTTCTCGGAACGGGCAACAAACTTTTCGATTCCGGAGGCATAGAAATCACCTCCAGCGCTATGTAACCACCTGGATGCAGCTGCTTTCACCTCCTCATCGGGTCGGAATCGTCGTCCACCGAGATTCTTTTTCATCTTACCGAACACATGATAATCGCATGGTGCTAAGTCTGGACACCAATCACGGACGCGATCAAGGGCGACCTGATGGATGGAATGATCCTCTTTCTCAGTTACGGTAAGATGAAAAGGATCTCGGTGGAGTTCTTTGATAGTCATACATCGATACAATTGGAATTGCTGGAATTTACAAATATTTATTCAAGTAAATAGTTCATCGCTGTCGTGGTGAGCGGTTTAACCCATATAGTGCCACGGGCCGATCCATCGCCCCCATTTTTATAAAAGTTCCTTTTAAATTCCAACAAGCAGTGCTATCACTGTTGTAACCAAGACAATGCGGGAATCACTCTCTCTAGAAATATTGATGTGTTTATGTTCCGTGAATAACTGGATTAGTAATAATTATTCTCTGAACATGGTGCAGTCAGCTGACTTCCTGCGCGTGCGATCTTTCAAAGGTGTGCTTATTTACATTCTTAGTCGGAACTAATTTAGATACTTGGCGATAAAGTATCTAAACTCTGCGAATGAAGAAGATGAAATAAGTAATGGGAGTGAATTTTCGAATGATGACAATGAATTTGAAAAATGTTCAATCGAAATTATAAAAAATTAATTCTTTTAATGAAACAAATGAAACTTAGTATTAATTATTTAGGATCTAATACGTTTAAAATATACTTACCTCATACGGAGAAATATCAACATTCTAGAAAATATTAGGTAGGAAATAGTTTTTATCAAATACTTGTAAATTCAGGAAACTTGGCTTGGCATTTTTAACATAACCACTCGTAATAGCTTGGCACCAAAAGGGTTAACGAGCACGGCTACGCCGCGGGGTCGTATGAGCTGTCTTCCACGTCTTACAAAGTGAGTGGAAACACTCATAGATAGAATATGTGCACGTGTCGAGTTCCACCAGAGCAGAAAGGGGCAGGTGCCGACTCCCCCAGCGATATGTCTGTATCATTTCCGTAGTGTGCGTCTATAAAAGCCATTACCTTGAAAAATTGTATCCTAATAGCTTGTAATGATCCTTAACTGTTCCCCATGTTGTTACCAACACGTATGTTTCCAATAACGCCACATTGCGTGGTATCGTACGTCCTCGAAACCTGATGACAGATCCCCCTCTTCATTTGAGTACAATACTACAATTTAACCAATCTTCGAGTTCTAAGAACACTCACATAATCACGAGCGCGACGGCGAGCTGCAGCAAGTCCGGAGATCTGAGGTTCGATACTCGGCGCTGATGGAGCCTATTCTGAGTGTGGTTTTCTGCCATGTTTTCTCACAATCTCTCCAGGTAAACGTCGGGATAGTACACTATGTCAAGTCTATAATAATAATAATAATATCGTATGGCGGGTGCCGTGTGCAAGCTTTGTAATTTGACACCCAGAGGGTAGCTTGCATGTCGAATTTCGTTGTTCCTTGAATCACTATGAAAGTCAAGGAGGTTAGATATCTAAGCTCCTTGAACACTATAGCGCTTTCTAGTAGAGAAATGAGGAACTTTGTGTTGGCGGAAACTCCCGAGATTAATTTTGCCATTATGAACACGGCCTACTGAATTCAAATGGGTTCTTTGACATGCCAACATCGTATGACATGCGTGTCGTATTTTTGCTTCCTTTCAAAAATCACTTACCACGGCCAGGGGCGAACCTGCAATCTTGGGGTTAGTACACCAACACGCTATCCACTCACCCACCGTGGCAAGCTGTCAAGTCTGGTTGGTTGGTTGGTTCTTAAGTTTAGGGGCTGCGACAACGCGGGCATGTAGCCCCGTGTACTTTGGGTGTGTGTAGAATCTGTCTGATAACCGGTGTTAATTCTGATGACTGTATTAGTGTGTTATTTGTTTTTTTAATTTAATTTAAGTACTGCGACTTAGAATTTTTCAAATAGCTCCTACTTTTGCCGCCAAACGCCACCGTCAACGACTACTAGGCCAAGTTCAGAACTTAGCTACTAGACGCCACCGCAGTCGGCTCTTGGCAACGAACGTAGAAACCTAAGAGCGTTGTTTACATTCTTGACCTATCCAATTTAGCTTCACACAGGTGCAATTAGTGGAAGGTTCTTTAACATGCCATAAATATGTGACATGGGACCGCCGGCTTTACTTCCCCTCCGAAGGAAGGCATACTGAGGGATTTTTAACGCTCTTAAAAAATCCGACGGCTCCGGCCGGGTTTGAACTTGCGATCTTGGGCATAGAAGCTCAGCATGCTACCGACTACGTCACCGAAGCCGCCACTGTCAAGTCTGTAGGCAGATCTTAATAATTACACACATGCATACTACTACAGTCACAACGGAACCACAGGTCACACACACACACAGATACACGAAGCTGATGACCAAAGGTGTTCCAAGCCCCTAGTACGAATTAATAATAACAATCCTACACAATCAACATATTGAGCAAACTTGATCATTCTCTACCTCCCATATAAGATGAACCAGGGTCAAATATAGCACCTCGTGATGTAGTAGCTAGCATTCTCGGCTGTCATCCTGAAGTGAATACTATCTCGATAATGCAAATTTCGCCATATGTAGGGTGATTTTACTCCTAATAATAATACATATTCATCTCTACATAGAATAAAATACAGTCCTCGATTCTAGGATGTAACGGATAATCTCGAGAGCCACTGGATGGATTTTGATGCGGTTGTCGGCATTCAGTAAAGGATTTCTCGAGAACGGTTTGTGTAGAAAAACATTCATTTATGACCAAAGGAAGCTGTGCGGTAACGATTTCAGTGAATCGAGTCGAAGAAAAACCTGCCGACCGTGCGCCTTTTAAACTTACGCTGGGCAAACCAAAATATCGATATACTATAGTGTAAGAATTTTTCAGCATGAAAAGTTCTACAAGAAAGTCTGCGACCAGCATATCTCTATCTTTAATACATCGCCCACTATAAGTGTTTTTACGCTTTCATTTCTTCCAGCGATCTCCATTCTGTGCAAATTTAGATTACTAGCTTCGGAGAAAGCTTACGAGCTAGCGAGCGACCTTATCACCCCAGCTTCGGCCAGCATCAAACTGTCGAGTCGTGTCGAGTTAAGACTTGAGAGAAGAGTATACTGTATGTGTTTGGAGTTTCGCTGTTCACCTCGGTTTTTCTGAATTGCGTCTGGAACCTGCCGACCGCGCGCCTTTTAAGCTTGAAAAATGAAAATCCACAGCCTGCTTCCAGTCTCCGACCGGGTCAGGAATGGAATGAATGAAGCCCCTATCTAGCGGCGAGGATATGAACTGTGCCGGCTGCCCAGGCCTGACCCACTCCTCTGGGGCAATGATTAAATGAATGATAGATGAAATGAAATGATAGTGGAGAGTGTTGCTGGAATGAAATTTTGACAGGGAAAACCGGAGTACGCTGGATAAACCGTTCAAGATACCGGGCGAGTTTGTAAATAATTAAATGGTCCCCTACTGATATTGAAGAGATAACCTATTTAGGAATATACGATTTTTTATGACCAAACTAAGAATATATCACTTCAAATATTAGCAAAGTTTTTCTAATTCCTGAGGGTAACATTGATATAAATATATATTTCTAAAGACGTATAATAGTAATAATAATAATAATAATAATAATAATAATAATAATAATAATAATAATAATTTCATGAATAGATGTTTCTCAGTGTAGCGTAGGTACTGTAGGCTAAATTTGTTGCTCCGTTTATTCAGACGAGCAACGCCGGGTAGAAATGCTAGTAATGACCAGGGCCCGGATAATTATGTGCTTAACTTTTCAGAAATATGTATTTATTTATCTGCTTAAAAGAGGAAAATATGTGATTAAGTTTCCAAAATATGTTCTTAAATTTGTATCATACTTATGTCCCCCAGTTAGTCGAAATATAGTTCAAATGTATCCTGTCTACAGTATAAAGTTCCCGCTTAATAGGCCGGGGGTTGCCTCAGTTTCCAAATACTACGATACTTAATGCAGCTGCGCGATTCGAAATCATGTATGTGCTGTTTTAGAATTTCATTCTAAAGAGCAGAAGAAAAGGTCACTTCAAAAACTTTCTTAGCACTCTGTCAATACTCACAATTTTAGTGGACCACTGTAATCTCAAGAAAATTTCCTGTCGAGGTAAGGACTATTGGAGGCTTAATGAGACTGTTGACTCCAGCCCCCTGCTATACATAATGACCGGGGAATTCCTGTCTTGAAATATTACTATAATATTATAGAATACAGAGACAAGGGTGCATTGACGAAATAGAGAAGCAAATTACTGGAATTGCAAAGGGTCGAAAATTTGGGCAGCAGTCATCTAAGGACTACAACATACCACCACACATAGGAAATATGTACTTGAATAATTCGTCAGAATATGTATTTAATTATAAAAACGGCAAAAAATATGTAAATAAATATAAAATATTTAGCCTAGTTAAATAAAAAATATGTAAACACATAACTATCCGGGGCTTAGTATTTACATATTCTATAGGCCTCATTGCAGTCATGGATTGACTTAACGTGTTAAATGAAGTGCAACAGTAAGTAGCCTACTGTAATTCCTCCTCCGTGTGCGAGCGTGTAGAATTGTGTGTATCTTGTTGCTACTGCCGTTATTGCACAATACTTGTAACTGCTGTACCTAGAACTACTTTTATTGAGATATTGTACCATCTGACGTGTAAATGGATCTGCAGTTATGACTCCTCAATCGGCTGTGTGTAGATCTACACGGATATTCGCTCTACGTGGACATGAGAAACTTGTAGCCTATATAAAGTGTTTTAATTAACGCAAACTCTCGTGTGAGCGATTTTAGTTTGAAAACTTCTTTTTTACTCACATAGTCTTTCTCAGTCCACCTCGTGGCGTACAGACTAGCATTCTTTGCTGTCACCGTGGAGATTCGGGTTTGATTCCCGGCTTTGCCAAGAAATTTAGCCTAAATCTAGTCTAAGGGCTGGAAAATATGTGATTAAGTTTCCAAAATATGTTCTTAAATTTGTATCATACTTATGTCCCCCAGTTAGTCGAAATATAGTTCAAATGTATCCTGTCTACAGTATAAAGTCCATGAGTGGTGAACCTTCAACAAAACTACTTACAGTTCCTGGCCAATTTAATAAACTCGGTATAAGACTATTAGGCTACCGGTACAGGCTTTTTTTTTGACGTGTGGCCTCCTGAGAGGCCGAGTGCAGGTCTTTCTAGTCTACGACCGTGGGCGACCTGCGCGTCGGGATGAGAGATGGAATGGATGAAGATGAATGAAATTGGTCAAGGATGTGGAAGGAAGCAGCCGCGGCCTATCAGAAGGTACCGTCCCAGCATTTGCCTGGTGTGGAAAATGGGAAAACCACGGAAAACCAGGCATTTCAATGACTGCTCGAACCAACGCGTCTACCGAGTCAGCAGAGAGCTTGGGCCCCATGACCTAACACTGCGCTTTAGCCAGCGTAGCCACTGCTGTCGGTATTAGAGGCTATATCTGAGCTGAAATGCGACGTATAGAACGAATAGAACCTGAATTTATTTTGTTGTTGTTGTTGTTGTTGTTGTTGTTGTTGTTGTTGTTGTTTCATTCCAGGGGCTCGAAATCGTGGTTATTTAGTTGGTTGGTTCCTCAGTTTAGGGGCTGCGACAACGCGGTCATGTAGCCCCGTGTACTTTGGGTGTGTGTTGAATCTGTCTGATTGTGATAGCTGTATTAGTGCGTGTTATCTGTTTTAATTCAAGTAAGGACTGCAGACGTTTGATTTTCAAGTAGTTCCAACTTTTGCTACCAAACGCCACCGTCAACGACCAACTAGTTCCCAACTTGGTTACTAGATCCCACCGCAGTCGGCTCCTGGCGACGAACGTTGGAACCTAAGAGCTTTATTCCAATCTAACCTATAATTTAGCTTCACACAAGTGTAATCAATGACATGGGCCCACCGGCTTTACTTCCCCTCCGAAGGAAGGCATACTGTGGGATTTTAACGCTCTTTAAAAATCCGACCACTTCGGCCAGGTTTGAACCCGCGACCTTGGACATAGAAGCTCAGCATGCTACCAACTACGCCACCGAAGCCGCCCGTGGTTATTTAGCACCATGTATATGGGCGAGTGTGGAATTTTGTTTGATAACCTGTGTTGTTGTGATGGCTGTATTAGTGTGTGTTAGTTATCGTTGCTTGAAAGGTAGGAACGGCGAGGTCATATGAACACAGATAAATACGAGGGGTCATCAGAAACTAAGGTTACAAAGCCTCCAGTGAAACAAGAACAATTCGTTTCAAACAACCAATACAGCCAACTGATAGTACACACATTAGGTTATTTTTCGACATAGTCTTCATTCCTCTAAACCCGGCCGAAGTCGTCGAATTTTTTAAGAGCGCTAAAAATCCCTTAGTATGCCTTCCTTCGAAGGGGAAGTACAGTCGGTGGTCCCATGTCATAGATTTATGGCATGTTAAAGAACCTTCCACTAATTACACCTGTGTGAAGCTAAATTATATATCGGTTAAACATTCGGCAAACGCTCTTAGGTTCCGACGTTCGTCGCCACTAGCCGATTGCGGTGGCATTTTGTAATCAAGTTCTAAACTTGTAGTCGTTGACGGTGGCGTTTGGCGGCAAAAGTAGGAACTACTTGAAAAAATTCAATGTCGACTGTCCTCACTTGAGTTGAAAAGAGATAACACACACTAATACAGTCATCACAATTAACACCGGTTATCAGACAGATTCTACACACACCCAAAATACACGGGGCTACATGACCACGTTGTCCCAGCCCCAAAAGTGAGGAACCAACCAACCAGTCTTCATTCGTGGGATGAGTTTGAATATATCCTCGTTGTAAAAATCCTGTTCTTGCGTGGTCAGCCACGTAGTCGTGAAGTGTTTCACCTCCTCGTCTGAAGAGAATCTTCGACCTCCTAGGTGCTCCTTCATGTGAGGAAACAGGTGAAAGGCGCTTGGAGCGAGGTCCGGGTTGTAGGAAGTGTGGATAGTGATGTGCCAGCATAACTGCTTCGACAGTGTGGTGGTCTTCTGGGTTGTATGAGGTCGCGCGTTGTCATGAAGGAAGATGACACCCTCGATGAGAAGTCCTGGCCGTGGTTACATGTTTCGCCCACAGAAATTGAATAACTGCGCTGATCTTTTAGCGAGAACACATTTTTCCAAACGAGTCACCATTAGTTGTTTACCCACAACTAGCGCTCTGGGTGGTGGGTGGCTGAAACTCTGCCCAGTTACCAAACGAAATTCCAGGTTTATCGCCCTTGTAACCTTAGTTTCTGATCACCCTTCGTACAAGAGGTACAATTCATTTAGATCAGGGGTGCACAACCTTTTTATAAGTGGGGCCCAAGTTTATTTTTACATAATAATTGGCGGGCCGCAAGTTACCTTTCCACATAGGCACTTGCCAAACCCTACCGCTAAAGCTAATTTTACTATTATCTGAATAACCTATTTTACCAGCAGACGAAAATTGTGTTTCAATACCATTCGTGTGTCCTCTAGGCTAAATGGTTTAAATCCATTTTTGAAGCTTTTTGGAAAATTGCTTTATTAAGTTATCAAATTACTGATTTACAATCAACTCACTCCTAATTCGAAAAGGTTTAGGGGTATATAAAATAAAATAATACTATCACAAGGTTGTATTTTTTATTTTTACAAAAAAACAGAATTCTTAACATCAAAGTATATAAAAAAATAATTAAAATCAATATATCGTCAAACTGACGATCAAATCAAGTAGTAGCATACTGCTCCTAATGTGATGCTTGGCATTGTTTATTTTTCAATAGTCTGTCAATATCAGGTTCAATGTTAGAGATAGCAATGCGAAAGTTTTCAATAGTATAAAATAATTATCCGCGGGCCACATAAACTGACTTTGAGGGCCGCCGGTTGTGCACCCCTGATTTAGATGGAAGGTAGTCTGACCCACGCGGAACTCAAACCTGCGCCCTTTGGCTTCATACGCTTTGCACTGGTCACTGAGCTAATGTGGGTGATATTTTAATCTTTATTGGCGAAAGATGTCTACCTTATGTCTACCTTTCGCACGAAGGCAGAGGGCTCAGATTCGATTTCCGCTTGGGTCAGACTACCTTCCAACTAGGCTAAAGGAATTGTACCACCTGTACAATAATAGTACATTATGCAACGAGCCTATAATGGCAATAATTAAGACACGAGTAGGCTATGTCCATACGAGTGTCTTAATTACCATTATAGGCGAGTTGCATACGACTGTTTATGTTCGACGATAATTATAACTACTTTATGTTCGAACATAAATATTCATAAATATCTGTGAGATTTCGCCAGTTTTATGTACTGAACAGAACGCATGGGACGTAGAGAATACCTTGTATGTGACCATGGCCTCATCAAATACTCCACTATGACACTTGCCACGCAGTGAAATTTAAAATAGCAGGCCGTGGAAGTCAGCGCAGATACGATGCTATTCTTACCTAATTGGTCACACAACTGTTTCTTGAGCTCTCATTGGTGGGAGAAACTGTTTCATAATGAAAAATGTTGTTATAATGACCCTCATTATGATACAGTTTTCTGACATATAGACTAATATTTGCATTTCGACATCGTCGAACATAAAAGACCAAATATCCAAATGTTTTTAGTCTTAATCAAGTGATTTTTATCTTTTCATTAAATTTGGAGCTCCAAATTATGATCCGACCACAAATTGTATTTCATCACGTGATGTGATATGTAGTCTATGTTTTTAAGTTGACAGGGGACGAGGAAAGGAATGATTCTCTCGACACGAAATACGCGTGTTGGAGACGTTGAGGGTAAATTAGTTTTGGGGGCGGATTAGCAAATAAGAAGCGAGACCATGGGGGTGAGCGTTGGTTGTATCTAGCGGTGTTTCCCAAACTAAATTAGCTCACAGCTCAGCAATTTTGTTTTGAAAGGTTATGAGGCCTGGTCCTTATGGAAATTTAGAGATCTCGGCCCTACAACACATATTGGACATCTTGGTCATCAGCCCCGTGTATTCATACAAGAGATCGAGGTTAAGCAATGACAATTTGTAAAACCTCGTTGTTTTGCAACGCCTACTGGCTACCGTGGTAAATTATGTCCACAGAAAACAGCAATAGACTAATTCTATAATTTCTGATCTTTTTAAAAATATAAATTTTCTTTTCTGAATTATTTTAATGGCCAACCTTCATTGTAAAAGAACTTAAGTGCTCCCCTCCACAACAATTAAAACACGTATTTTTAAGTAGGCTACTGCTATTTTGTGAACTAATTGCAATTGTGTATGTCTACCCCTATGTATTCCCGTTTTCAACAGGGTTGGGGTGATATGCGATGAAAGTTTATGTTGCGAGTGGTTTTTACGGCTGGATGCCCTTCCTGGCGCCAACCTCGTAAGAGGAATTGAGAGATGAAATGAATGAATATGAATGATGATGATGATGATGATGATAATTGTTGTTTTAAGGGGCCTAACATCTAGGTTATCGGCCCTGAATATGAATGAAACTGGGTAAGAATGTGGAAGGAAGCCACCGTTGCCTTTTAAAAGGTGCCGTCCCAGCATTTGCCTGTAGTTGAAATGGGGAAACCACGGTAAATCATTTCAATGACGGCCGTCGGTGGGGCTCGATAGCTTGACCCCATGGCCTAGCGCTGCGTGTTAGCGAACGTAGCTACCGCTGCACTTGTAATATTAGTACAGTATTACTAATTGATTAAGTAATTTATAATTATAATTGAGTAAGGTGTTTCTCAGGTGATTGCAATTTATCCCATTCACTTTCCTATGGTACTTTTCGCATCACTGATAATGATAGGCTATATTCCCGGTTGTAGGCCTATAGTCAGATCCCACTTCCACTGAATGAGAACATTTCGAACTATAATGTTGCCAATATTGTAATCTAGTGCGGACATTTTCACTTTCTACTTTAATATCCCGTATTTCCATATTCAAAATCCTGTTACCGTACACTAGGCGAGATTCCTAAATGTGGTTGTATCCTGTTGCAGGCCGGAGCGACTTCGTAGGTGGCATCGACAATGAGGCGTTGGACTTCAGTCAGTTGGAAGACTTCATCAACGACGAGAATGACACCAGCAACAAGTGAGTACTAAACATCTCCTCCCATTATTGCTGTTGATTCATATAGAGTCTTTGTGACATCGTCATCATTAAGGTTCGGAAGTTAAAGAAAAGTCATATTTTTTTCCTGAGCTCATTTTTCCCGTAATCTGAAAAATAAGTTTGAATGATGGGTCCCTGACCACGTTTAAAGCAATTTGATGTTGCCTATAAGTGCATATTTCGGCCATTTTTATTGTTTTGGTCATATTTGGTCATATTTTAGTGATATAAGGTCATATTTGGTTATAATTTCAGCATTTTCGTTTAAATTCAGGCATCGTTAACAAGGTACGCGTCCAGTTTCAAACACAGGATTTCCAAATAGTGCAGTAGATATATTTGTCTTTCTTTTCCCGGAACAGGCAGATAGCACGTTTAGAAGACCTGATTCCAAGAAGGCGCTCCTCTACGGACGTCTTTTAGCCCATATTTCTGGACAAGTTAGATTGCGACACTGTACGCATGAGATCAGGGAATATGACGATAGTGTGCTTCCGCCTTTCAACAGGATGTCACGCTTTGGCACTTAAGACGTTTACTGTATGTTAGTGATACTCTACCTATCCCAAAAATGCATGTGATATTTCATAGTTCAGGTCATATTTTATAGTTTTTAGGTCATATTTAGCTAGTTTTTAGGGCATATTTGCTTGCATATTTTGTACTTCTTTAGGTCTTAAACTTCCGAACCCTAGTCATCATATAGCCCCATGTACTTGAGTGTGTGTTGAATCTGTCTGATAACCTGTTCCATTCAGATGGCTATAGGCTACTAGTGTGTATTTGTAATTGGGTCTAGGGTTTGGGTAGAAGACGGCCGTGGCTCTAATGTAGGTACAATCCTGGCATTTACCTGGAGCAGAAGTTGGAAACCACAGAAAGTCACTTTCAGGATGGCTGAAGCGGAATTCGAACCCACCTCTTCTCATTTCTGCCTCACGAGACTGACTGTACACCGTTCCAACCCTCGGACAAAAATTGATTTTTTGGTTGAGCCGGGAATTGAACCCGAGCCTCCGTGTTGACAACCAAGAATGCTAGCCACTACGCTACGAGGTGTAGGCTACTTCATGATTCTTTGCTTGTCCGTGTAGCGGAGAGTTTCTTTTTTTTTATCGGGGATGCAAGTGGTATCCGGCATGAACTTTAATTTCCCAGCATAGAAATTGGAAAGATATCAATCTATTTTGAAAATTTGAACCAGTAATATGAAACAGAGATGTCGCTTACTATAGCGGTGGGTGCCATCTTATTGTTCATAGAAGGAAGGAGTCTAGCGCATGCGTGGAGCGCTTGTTCACCCCTCCACCCTTCAGGCTAGCCATTGCCCAGTGCGTGCAGATACTGTCACATTCAAAAAACTGTGGTTACTTGAGGTTAGACCTCAACCGAAAATGTTCGAGACCTCAGATCTCAAGATGAATTGTTGGTTTATTTTTATTTTGTTTTAGTCTTAGAGCTAGGGACATCTTGATCATCGCCCCGTGTACTTGGGTGTGTGTTATCTGTGTTTCTATGGTGACTGTAGTAGTGTGTGTCACTATAATTATTAGGGTCTACTTCCTGGTTTAATGACTAGCACTCTTGGCTGTCACCCCGGAGGTCCGATTCGATTCCCGGCTCTGCCAAGAAAGTTAATTTTGGTTGGAGGGCTGAAAAGCTTCTTGATTGAAAACTGAAAAGAGGTGGGTTCAATTCCCATCTCAACCATCCTGGAAATGGTTTACCTTGGTTTTCCAATTCTACGCCAGGCAAATCCCGGTATGGTTCCTAACTTAAAGCCACGGCCGCCTCCTTCCCAATCATCACCTGCATTACAAATACACACTACCACAGACACCACAATATCACTGGTTATCAGATAAATTCTATCTCTATATCAAAAACGCTGGGCGAAATGACCATGATGTCGAATAGTCCCTAAAAGAATTAACAACGTACTGTAATTATTAGTTGGTTGTTTTTTTCGTATCTTTTTTTTTTCGTGTGGCCTCCTGAGAGGCCGAGTGCAGGGCTTTCTAGTCGACGCCCGTGGGCGACCTGCGCGTCGGGATGAGAGATGGAATGGAAGAAGATGAATGAATTTGGGCTAGGATGTGGAAGGAAGCGGCCGTGGCCTATCAGAAGGTACCGTCCCAGCATTTGCTTGGTGTTGAAAATGGGGGAAACCACGAAAAACCATTTCAAGGACAGCTGACGGTGGGGCTCGAACCAGCAGAGAGCTTGGCCCCATGACCTAACGCTGCGCTTTAGCCAGCGTAGCCACTGCTGTCGGTATTATTAGGCTAAGGAGTTGGTATAATACTGTATGTGTCCCGGGGCTTGAAATAAGGTGCCATCCCGACATTTGCTTGGAGGGAGTTTGGAAACCCCTGGAGAAAGATGGCCTCTATCGGCACCGGGATTCGAACTACCCATCTCCGGACTTGCTGCAACTGTGTAGATATGGGTGACAGTGCAAACGCGTTAAGCCACTAAGATTATCAGACGCTAAGCCAAAATCCAGAAGCTGACAAGATGCATAAGGTGTTGTATGGGTTGCTTCATTTAGGGGCTTGTGATATTGTAGTCAATGGTCTCCTGTATTAATGAGTGTGTCTTGGATATGAGTGACAACGTTATTATGGTGTCTGTAGTAGCGTATACACCTTGGCTTCAGTGGCGTAGTTGGTAGCATGCTGAGCTTCTATGCCCAAGATCACGGGTTCAAACCCGGCCGAAGTCGTCGGATTTTTTAAGAGCCTTAAAAATCCCTCAGTTTCCTTCGGAGGGGAAGTAAAGCCGGTGGGGCCCATGTCATAGATTTATGGCATGTATAAGAACCTTCCACTAACTACAATTGTGTGAAGCAAAATGTGTAGGTTAGATTTGATTAACGCTCTATAAGTTCCAACGTTCGCCAACAGGTGCCAGTTGTGATGGCATCTAGTAACCAAGTTCGCAGCTAGGTGTGGTGGACGGTAGCATTTGGTAGCAAAAATAGGAACTACTTGAATTTGATCGTCTGCAGTCCTTACCTGAATTACAGATAACACATACTAATACATCCATCACAATTAACACAGGATATCAGACAGACCCACTCCACAGTAGAGACACAATATTTCTAGCCAATTTCATGTGACAGCCTATTTTAGACCAAAGCTAGTTATTAATTCAATTTACGGAGCGGTTAGCAGTACTATAGTATCACGCGTTGTTTTAGTACCACTAGGTGAAGGAAATTTCTACGCCGAACACCGTGGGGCAGTGACAGTGGCGTAACTACGGGGGTGATCAGGGGTTTCAACATCTCAGAGCCAAATAATAAAAATCTGAAATTTGTTGAAATGTTTAATTTTGAGTAAATTTTCAGTAAACCTAATTGTCGGATTGTTGACAAATGATAGCATTATGAAGTTTATACTTATTTGTAGCTCTTCAGTCGGTCAACACAATTGGCGGGTTACAGATGTACAGCAGCTACAAATAACAATTTTGTATTGGCAACACTGAAAGAATGAGTTCAAATCTCTACAGTTTGTAGCCTACTTACTCTTTTCAAAGCATTATTTTTCACTTTCGTGACTCATAATTGCGAGATTAACGGTCACGTTAAACTACAAGCTTCCTTCCTTAGCTTCCTATTTTTCACTTGTGTAAATTTATTAGCGTTACCCTAAATTAACAGTAAATGAATGAGCAAAGTGATCAACCGTTCTTTTAGACAGAGTGGTGACAGGGAGATGGGTGTGGCACAATTCTTCATCATCTCTTTCCATAATAATACACCACTTGCCTTTCTGTTAGTATCCGAGTGTGAGTTTCATTTTGGAAAGTGAATAGCATTTTGTTGAGTTTTATTGTTGTTTTAGTTAAACTTTAGTTGTAAACTGTAGTTGTTTTTGGTTGGTTCCTTAGTTTAGAGGTTGCGACAACGTGGTCATGTAGCCCCGTGTACTTTGGGTGTGTGTAGAATCTGTCTGATAACCGATGTTAATTGTGATCATATTGTGATGGCTGTATTAGTGTGTGTTGTCTGTGATTCAGGTAGAAGGACTGCAGACGATTAATGTTTTCAAATAGTTCCTCCGTTTGCTACCAAATACTACTGTCCACGACACCTAGCTGCGGACGTGGCTACTAAATGCCATCGCCGTAAGCACCTGGCGGCGAACGTTGGAACTAACATCGCGTTATCAAACTAACCTACAAATTTAAGCTTCCACAAGTGTAGTTAGTGGAAGGTTCTTTTTTATGCCATAAATCTATGACATGGGACCGCCGCGCAGGCTTTACTTCCCCTCCGAAGGAAGGCATACTGAGGGATTTTTAAAAACTGTAGTTTATTAATATTTATACAATGTTGGGGAATAAAAAGGGTCAGATGATATCGCTAAGAAAACTGGACTTGATAATTAATTTAATATTAATATTAATTGTTAATTTTCGAGCATTTGCATATTGATAAGTGCAAATACAACGTATCAAATGCTAATTAAATCATACACGAAAAAAATTGTAGATTTTGAAACTTCGGAATCGTTTATTTGCTATCATCGATTCTGACTCATTATTAGAGCTGGGATTTCTATGTAATTACATATTTTACGTATTTTTTCATATTTGTGGGTATTCTACATATTCTTAGTGATATTACATAAAATTACATATTTCAGAGATTTCCTGTTTTTATATTAAATAAATTGCTGAATTGAAGTTTCACACTAAATGTGGGGCTGTTGTCTGTCCTCTCAACAGGGAGATTAAGGTAATTATGAGTGACAGTTATTCGAGAAGATGATAGGATGATAAGTGCTGTGCATGGGGAAACTGGTGCCTTTGTATTGAGTAAATTGCAAAACGTGTTGACGAGAAATCTGATTATTCAACATTTCACAGTGTGTGCCGAATTCTAAATGGAGATGACGTTGATCCTCCCGAGGACATTTCTCCAGCAAAAATTCATCTCCTAAAATTTGCCCCAGTTACATCATGTGATGTTGAAAGATCTTTCTCTGCATATAAGAACATCCTAAGTGACAAACTCCTTTCTATGACCCCAGAGAACATCGAAAAATACTTAATAGTTCACTGTGCTACAAAATTTAATGAATAAACGTGCTTTGAGTTATGAAAATAATAAGTTTCTATTGAATATGTGTGTGATATATTCATATACAGTAATATGACTCCAAAGAACATTGAAAAATACTTACTTGTTCACTGTGCTACAAAATTTAATATAAAGCGTGTTTAGTGTGTTGTAACTGACAAAATGGTAAGTTTATATTAATTATAAGGTATTACATATTTTGCTACATATGTTGGTGTTTTTGTTACATATTTATGTACATATTATGCCACTTGATATTACATAAAAATCCCAGCTCTACTCATTATGTCTGAGTCCTCAGCCCTCCCCCCCCCCCCCCCCCTCCAATGTAATTTTGAAGCAGCTCATCCCTCTACAGAAGCAAATCCTGGGCAACGGGCTACGCAATGGAATATAGTTTAATTTTAGAGAAGTAAAGAAAATCCTGGATCCGTCAATGCGGCACTACACATTTCACCTTTCAGTACGCACGGGAATGACCAAAAACAACAAGTGAACACTGAGGCTATGCTAAGCTGAGGTCTGCCATCTATCCTCGCAGTAAGTCACGTTCCCACACGGCGGTCGATAACTAATTTCAGAGGACTCATCAGTCAGAGGAAATGAGATGTGGGCTCAGTTATTTAATATATACCTCGGGTAATACTTAAAGTGGTAGGATTACAAACAGTACTATGTCTGGTGTAGAAGGAAAACAATCAAATTAAAAATGTTTTCGTCATTTTGGCACGGTTTTCAAAATGTTTCATTTAAAATCTAGAGTTAGTTTGTAATAACAACTTTTCTAGATAAATAAACAAAATGTGTTTCAACATTTTTATGGGAGGTGCTGAAGCATCTAGCATATCGTCCGGATCTTGCACCATGTGTTTGGCCAGCTCAAAGAATATTCGTCAACTATAAACAAATTCAAATAACGTGTCTTTGTTTAACTGGCTACGTTGCTCATCCTACTGAGTCCAAGGTTGCAGAATCGAATCCTGGTGCAGTTAGTTGGCATTTGATGGTGCGCAAATGTGAGGGAGCCCTGTCAGTAGATTTACTGGCACGCTAAAGATCCCCTTCGAGGCAAAATTCCGGTACCCCGGCGGCGTCTCTAAAATCCGTAGTAATTAAAAAGGACGTAAAACCAACAACATTATTATTATTATAGTTTATTGTTTGACAACATTAACACGGCAAATACCGGCTACATTTTCTGTTACAGCCTGGTTCGGCCTTAGCAAGTAACCATCTGTACTGAGATCATTTCGATTACACTGTTCAGAGACTTCACATCCATGTCGTGCCCGCAGTCTTCACGAGTCTCCTTCATTTGCAGGGTGAGCTAAATTTCCATCTGGATCATCGAGCCTTGCTAAGTATTCGGCCAGGGTATTGTCACCAAGGAACTTCCTAACAATATGGCATGTGTTTAACAGAACTGCCTTCTGTAGTTCAGACTACTGTGGAGAGTTTTGGGTATAACACCAGTACACGATAAAATTGTTGGGATGGTAGTCACCGAATCAAGTTTCCACGTCTGCTTTATCTCAATTGTCAGCTCTGTGTACTTAGATATTTTAGTAGCAGCTGTTGTTTGGATGTTTTGAGTGTTGGGACATGCGATATCTATCAGTAATGCCTCTCTGTGTTCTTTATTGATGACAATGATATCTGGCCGGTTGTTACTGACTGCGACATCTGTCACAACTCCTCTGTCCCAATAGAGCTTGTGTGTGGTATTTTCGAGTACTACAGATGGTGTGTATTTCCAATAGGGGACGGTGCTTTGAAGAAGTTTGTACTTCAAGGCCAGTTTCTGGTGGATAATGTTCGCAACTTGATCGTGTCGGTGTTTGTAGTCAGTGTTGGTAAGGTGGGAACAACCTGATATAATGTGTTGAATGGTCTCACTACATTTGCCACAGCGGCGACACTTCTCACTCTCTGTTGCTGGATCTTTTATGATGATTATTATTATTATTATTATTTTCGGTTTATACAGAACATATATCACATTTCTGGTATATTACAACGTAACTATACGGGCTTCAGTGAACCAAAATATAGCTACGGAAACAGCAACTTCTAAGCTAGAATTTCGCTACCCATGAACTTCCGAACGATTCTGGTTGTCGATAGAACTACTGCCTTCTGCATTAGTTTGTAGAGCCCAGTATCCAGATCCAGTTCTTTAAGGCCTTGGAGCAAGGTACTTGGGATCACGCCCGTACTCGAGACAATGATAGGTATGGTCTTCACTCGCTCTACATGCCATTGTCTTTTGATAGGGTCGACCAACTCGCTGTATTTGCTGATCTTTTCAATGTGTTTTGACTGGAGATTCTTGTTGTTAGGAATCGCAACATCAATCAATGTAGTTTGCTTGGTTTTCTTGTTTACAACCACCAGATCCGGCCTGTTGTGTGATACCGATTGATCAGTCAAAATAGTTCGGTCCCAATACAGTTTGTATTCATTGTTTTCAAGAACACACTCTGGCTGATATTGGTGGTACGGAACTTTCTTTCCTTTCAAAAGCTGAAACTTATCAGCCAACTCCTGATGCAAGATTTTAGCAACTGCATCATGCCTTTGTTTGTGCTCTGTTGCCATGAAATATCTACATGCAGATGTAATATGCTGTATTGTTTCTGACTGTTGACATCCGTAGCGGCACTTATCATCTGGTACAGCGGGATCTTTTACAATGAACTTGAGGTAGTTCCTTGTAGGGATGACTTGGTCTTGAATTGCTAGGATAAAACCTTCATTTTCTGGAAAGATCTGTCCTGAAGTGAGCCAGTAGTTTGACGCATTTATATCAACATTTGCTTGACTCACCTCATTTGGATGTCTTCCGTGCAAAGGTTTTGCTTTCCATGCTTCCATCTTCTGAAGGTCAGTATGTAGGAGGTGTTGAATCTCTTGCTGACACAAGACCAGTGGCGTTGATCTGTCCGCCTCACTGATGGCTCTGTGAAGTACAGATGACCTCGCTTCTGCATAGAAGTACTCCCTAAGGCTGACTATCTGCCGTTTCATCTGATTATCAATGTCAACGAACCCACGTCCACCTAGGCTTCTGGGTAGAGTCAATCGTTCTATTGAAGATCGTGGGTGGTGTTTCCTTCCTTTTGTGAGCATCGTTCTCATTTTTCGTTCAAGTCCTTCGATGTCCGTTTTGCACCATTTGATTATGCCAAAGGAGTAGCTCAGCACAGGTACAGCATACGTGTTAACAGCTTTCACTAAGTTTTTGCTGTTCAAGTGCGTTTTTATAATTTGTTTTAATCTTTTGACAAATTCACAGGACAGATCTTTCTTTATTGACACATGGTCAATATGCTTAGCTTGTTTTACTCCTAAGTATCTGTAGGTGTCTTCTGCCAACATAGCCCTAATATGCTGTCCATCTTCCAGCTCATACCCGGACTTCTGTACTTTTCCTCTCACCACCTTTAGTGTCCGACACTTGTCCAAACCAAATCCCATTTGTATGTCTCGTGAGAATGCTTCAACTATTCTCAACAAGTTTTCCAGATGCGACTCTGTTTCGGCATAGAGTTTAAGGTCGTCCATGTATAGCAGATGATTTAGCCGAGTACCAATTCTCTTTCCAATCTTGACAGAAAAGCCGTAGTGAGTAGAGTTAAGCTGGGTAGATAAAGGATTCATTGCCATTATTATTATTATTATTATTATTATTATTATTATTATTATAACGTTTCTTTGATGGCTACAGGACAAATGAGTAGGTTTCTATTGTCAGATTGTTGAACAATCGGTAGAAAGTTCAGCCCACAGATTCCTGTGACTATGAGCACTCTATTGTGCAATTAGGACAACAGCGCATAAATAATTAAATGGGTTATAAACGTTTTGTAAACATTTCTTCTTTAGTATTTAGAATATTCGGTTTATTTTAGGCGATATTAATAAATGAAATATATACAGTAGTGGCAGTTTGTTGCAGCTTAAGGGACGTTTAGTCGTACTTGTAATTTAAGTAAATAAATATATAAATACATTTCAAATAGTCCACTTCGTGGTGTAACGGCTAGCAATCTTTGCTGTCGCCCCGTAGGTTCGGATTCAATTCCCGGTTCAGCCAAGAAATGTAATTCTAATCTGAGGGCTACACTCAGCTACACTGGGTACACTCAGCCTCGTGAGGTAAAACAGAGAAGAGACGGTTCGATTCCCACCTCTGCCATCCTGGAAGTAGTTCCCGTGGTTTCTCACTTCTACTCCAGGCAAATTCCGGGATGGTTCCTAACTTAAGGCCACAGCCACCTCCTTCACAATCCTCGCCATAATTACAAACACACTCACTACGACAGACTCGACAATATCACAGGTTATAAGACAAATTCTCCATACACGTAAGTAGACGGGGCTGAATGACCCGATGTTGCAAAGCCCATAAATAATCAACATAGTTTTATTGTTCTAATCTGAGTAAATAAACTCTGAAACGAAAGTGAAACTTTAGCAACGAAAAGCGTGGGCAAGAGTGAACATAATATGCAACCTGCCATGGATACCTGTTCACCGGGCGGGACGTGACTGCGCCTGCTACTGAAATGAAGCGTGACTTATACCACCACATTGAAACGGTTGAACATTTCTAAACAGCAATAGTCCTATGTTTTTCCTTGATATATATACATTTTGTTCATGCAAAATATCAAGTAAATCGGTTGTGTAGCTTTAGCGTGAAAGAGTAACAGTCTTACCGACAAAATTAGAATGTTGTAAATTAGTATACAGATAAGTATAAAGGAAGACTCCTTGGCTCAGGCGGCAGCACGCCAGCCTCTCACAACTGGGTCCGTGGTTCAAATCCCGGTCACTCCATGTGAGATCTGTGCTGGACAAAACGGAGGCAGGCAGGTTTTTCTCCGGGTACTCTGGTTTTTCCTGTCAAAATTTCATTCCAGTAACACTCTCCGCTGTCATTTCATTTCATCTGTCATTCATTTAATCATTGCCCCAGAGGAGTGCGACAGGCTTCGACAGCCGGCACAGTTCATATCCTCGCCGCTATATGGGGGCTTCATTAATTCCATCCCTGACCCGGTCGGTCGACTGGAAGCGGGCTGTGGACTTTCTTTCAGTATACAGGACGTTGTTTTTCCTCAAAATGTGCCAGCTTTGCGGTGCCGCGCCTACCGTGATATCACTTGGTATAATTGAATTTTGCAAGTGTTACCGGACTGTGTATCTCCTTTGCCTACACCCTGGCGGTGTACTTTTTAATGAACGCTGCACATTTGTAAATGCCGTAAAACATTAATTTAAACTTGTTCACTTCCACCTGTAGTTGGTACACACGCACTCCACACTCTTGTCTTGCTAGTTTAATTGTTGTTTTGCATAGCATTTCGCTCGTCAATCCCATGCTTTTAAAGTTATGTTACAGTGTGTCACTGTGGAGCTGCAGTAAGTCCAAAGATGGGGTGCTGACAGTGCTATCCTAACTGTGTTTTTTCCTGTTTCTTTTTTCACATTCTCTCCAGGTAAATACCTACTCCCAGGGCACCTGCCCCATTCCTGAACCTAATAATTATAGTTACACACACTACTACAGTCACCACAGAAACACAGGTTATCGGACAAATTGAACTCTCACCCAAGTACACGGGGAGTATGTCCAAGATATCCCACACCCCAAAAATGAATTTACAACAATATAATTATTACGTTCTATAATTGGTGTAGTTGTCCCGGTTCTCAATATCTCTGAAACTATTACAGCTATATAACTGAAATTGTGTATGGTGATAGAGGACTATTAGACTAAGCAAGTACATATTATATGTACAGATATATATCGAACCCATGCCTCAGGAATGGCAGCCAAGAATTATTGCCACTGCACCTTGAGGTACATAAGATTCTTATTTAGAGTTCCAACGGTATTCGAAAATTCAAACTCATTCTGATATCATAGAAATGACTGATTTCTTCTTGCTTCCGAATTTGGCCAACTGTGGATCGCGTGTAACTTAATGCTTTCTCTTCCCAGAACTTCTTGATTCGTTCACTCCTTCATTTTCTCTGCTCCATAGATATTACGGGGTTGGCCCTGCTGTGCAGTTGCTCTTCGTGAAATTTGTGATTATCTACTTGAGATCTGAACTTCTTCTGTTGAGGATCAATTCAAATGTAATTTTAATTTATTTTGTGTCCTTCTTAATCTCCTCCACCCATTTCGTCGTCTTCCTCAATCCAATGACTGATTTATTATAAACTATTATCCATGCTTTGTTGTTAACACATCATTCTTCTTCGTTCTCTCTTCCTCAATGAAAACTATTTCTGTTAGATAGCACTTTGATGGCTTATCCCTCTTTGCGATCTGTGAGCAAATGACATTAAAATCAACATATTTGCACATTAGGCTAGGATTACTTTTCCCTCTTCTTTTTTCCTAGTACTCCTAGTCAAATATCAAGTGTTCAGTTGTAAACATTCATTCCCATGACGTCACCACTTTTCGGTGTACAGATACGTTCTTTTAAAACAAAATATTAGCCTTGCTTCGATCTTTCTAATCGTATTATTCAAGTCATTGATTGATTTATGGGTTTTGCGACTTCGTGGTCATGTAGCCCCGTTTACTTGGATGTGTGTGGAATTTGTATGATAACCTGTGTGACTCTGACAGCTGCATTAGTGTGTGTATTTGTAATTGAGGTGAGGATTAGGAAGGAAGCGGCCGTGGCCTTACGTTACAGATCATCCCAACAGTTGCCTGGAGTAGAAGTGGGAAACCACGGAAAACCACTTCCAGTATGGCCGAGGTATGAATCGAACCTGCCTCTTCTCGGTTTTGTCTCACGAGGATGAGTGTACCCCGTTCCAGCCCTGAGACCAGAATTAAATTTCTTGGCAGAGCCGGGATTCGAGCCCGGGCCTCCACGGTAACAACCAAGAATACTAGCCACTACGCATACTATTCAACACTAGCTGGTTGCCCGCACTTGTGTATCTTACACTCCGAACACGTTTAGTATTATTGTTGTTTTATTTGAGAGGCCCGGACACCGTGGTCATTCATCCCCGTGTACTTGGTGAGTGTAGAATTTTGTCTGATAGCCTTTGTTATTGTGATTGCTGCATTAGGAAGGAAACGGCCGTGGCCTTTAGCTATGTACTATCTCGGCGTTTGCTTGGAGTTGAATATGGAAAACCACTTCCAGGATAGCTGAGGTGGAAATAAAACCCATCTCTTCTCAGTTTCGCCTCACGAGGCTGAATGTATCCCGTTCCAGCTCTCGGACCAGAATTAAAGTTCTTTGCAAAGCCGGGAATTGATCCCGGACCTACGGGGTGACAGCCAAGAGTGCTAGCTCCTACGCCACGAGATGGTCGAACACTTTTATTGTTTCAACCTAAGTAAATAAACTGTGATTCGAATGCGAAATTTTGCTGTCAGAAGTGCGAGCAAGGGTGAATATATGCAACCTGCCATGGATACCTGTTCACCGGGCGGGACGTGAATGCATCTGCTACTGAAGTGAAACGTAACTTTTGACACCATGTTAAAACGGTGGAACATTTCCAATTAGAACAAGTCCTATGTTGTTCTCTGGTATATAAACTATGTTGATGCATAATTTCAACTAAATTACTTGAGTAGTTTGTGCCTGAAAGAGTAACAGACTTACAGACGCAACTAGATGTTTATACTATTAGTAGCCTATACACTGGGTGATCAAAAGTCAAGGGAAGGGTATTCCCATGAGAAAATGTGCCGTGTATTATAAGGTGCGTTCAAAAAGTAACGAGCCGGAGGCTGTAATGCGCAAACCGATGACGGCATCGGCTAATCATGGCGTGTGTAACGAGGTGTGGTTCCGACCAGAGCGCGGAAGATCACAGCCCGTCGCTAGAGGGCACGCGTGCACGTCACGTGACGATACAAAACGAGCAGCAGCATGCATCAATCGTCCAACTAAGACCAAGACAGTGGGCCATTCGACATGATTCATGGTGTGGTTGAAGACTGTGGGGCACCCATTGGGCACACACTTTGCGCAAGAGCAGTCGTTCCTTCCGACGCTCAATCCGACCACGGTGGCTATGGCGTTCACTGTCACTCGGTGGTCCTGGATAATGAGTGCATCAACCAGCTGGACGTTGTCATCGGAATGCAGGGGGGTGCCCCAGACCGGGCATCATCGGCTAACGACACTCGTCCTTCCCTGAAGCGCTTGTGTCACGCCTTGACACTTGCAAGGGACATGCAGTGCTCGCCGTACACTTGTGACATTCGGCGATGAATGTCCGTTCTCCCCACTCCTTTCGCTGTCAGAAACCGAACAACACCTCTTTGCTCTTCGTTTGACGCCTTCATGTCACTGTTTGCAATGCGACTGGCAGCGTTGGACGATTGATGCATGTTGCTGCTCGCTTTGTATCGTCACGTGACGTGCAAGCGTGCCCTCTAGCGACGGGCTGTGACCTTCCACGCTCTGGTCGGAACCACACCTCGTTACACACGCCACGATTAGCCGATGTCGTCACCGGTTTGCGCATTACAGCCTCCTTCTCGTTACTTTTTGAACGCACCTTATACTTCTGAGCGTTGCGGCTATACAGAGTGTCAGAATATAAGAGGTAGAAAATCAAACCACGCATGGGGGTGTGTCTGGGGAGCAATATGAGTTAATTTACCTGTGGGCGCAAACCAACCGTTAAGCCCATGTGAGCATTTGTAATTACGAAGAAACTTGGCAACGTCGCGCAATGAGCAGCATCGAGTGCGGCGTCTTTCTCTTGTATGTTTCTAGCTGAGCAGCTGACCTGTGGTTTTCGTAGCTCAGTGGGTAAGCTGGTGCCGTTCAGTATGCTCCCATCTGTTACGGTAATGGCAGCTCTTTTTAATGACGCAATTAATTAGAAATGATATAATTTAATAAGAAACAAGCCACTTGAAAACCGATTTAAATAATATTACTTCGTAATAAGGACAAGATGAATAAAAGACGTCGCCTCCGTAGCGTAGCGGTCAGCAAGGTTAGCTGCCGCCCCGGAGGTCCTGGGTTCGATTCCCGGCTCTGCCACGAAATTTGAAAAGTGGTACGAGGACTGGAACGGGGTCTACTCAGCCTCGGGTGGCCCAAATGAGTAGAGGGGGTTCGATTCCCCCTCAGCCATCCTCGAAGTGGTTTTCCGTGGTTTCCCACTTCGTCTTCGGGCAAATGCCGGGATGGTACCTACTGTAAGGCCACGGCCGCCTCCTTCCCTCTTCCTAGCCTATCCATCCCAAGCTTCCATCCGTTCCCATCCCTCATGAGGCCCCTGTTCGCTTTGCAGGTGAGGCCGCCTGGGCGAAGTGCTGATCACACCTCCCCAGTTGTATCCATCCCGACCAGATGTTCCAAGCTCCAGGATACTGCCCATAGAGGCGGTAGTGGTGAGTTCCCTCGCTGAGTCCGTGGGATCCACCAACCTAGAGGGTAAATTGACTAAATAAAGAAAAGAAAAGAAAAAAAATGAATAAAAGACAAAGTAGAATTTATCGCGGCGAGCGAATAAACAAAGAATAAACAGCTTATTTTTTTTATTGAAAATGAGACGCAGAATTAACCAGGTTAATGTCGTGATTAATGCGCAATAAGATATATCATGCAAAGGGGGGAAAAATAAAAAACAAATCGGGGAAAAGAAAGTTTTTCCGGATTCGAACCCGAAGCAAATGGGAAGCGCACTGAACGGCACCAGCGCCTTGCCCACTGAGCTACGAGAATCACAGGTCAGCTGCTCAGCTCGAACACACAAGAGTGTAGACGCCGCACTTGATGCTGCTCATTGCGCGACGTTGCCAAGTTTCCTCGTAATTACAAATGTTCACGGGGGCTTAACGGTTGGTTTGCGCCCACAGGTATCTTAACTATTATTGCTCCCCATACCCACCCCCATGCGTGGTTTAATTTTCTACCTCTTATTTTCCGACACCCTGTATAGCTGCGGCGGGGCCGAGCAGTCTGTCACAGACACGAGTGTAGTGAAGTTGGTAACACGTCACGAGTTAACCGACTTTGAACGTGGGATGATCATCGGTGCACGGCGCATTTCGGAGAATACACGCGAATTCGGGTTTCCGAGATCAACAGTGTCGAGGGGGATCTTCAATATCGCCGAGATAATGTTACCATCCGCGTAAACCGCCGCACGGGACGACCACAGGTGTTTAACGAACGGACATCACGTCACCTCAGCACAACCATACGGGGCGATCGAAGGGCTACTGTGAGTCAGATCACCGACCAGTTGAATGTTGGGAGTCAGGAACCCATTTCTTGTCGAGTCGATTCCTCACCGTATTGCTGCCGTTTAAAGGACTCGTGGAGGAGCAACTTGTTACGAACATCATATTCCATGCCTTCCCATGACTTTTGGTCAGTAGGTGTATATGATACAAACTATCACGGTGAGACACATATTTGCGCATTTACTGAACATTACGTTCACATTACCTTGATTATTAATTATTCTTTCTTTCTTTCTTTCTTTCTTTCTTTCTTTCGTTAGGGTCTTGTAAGGACCACCTGCCAATTTCAATGCTTCTTCCTTTCTTGTTTCTTCTTCCTCCCCAATACTCCTTCATCCTCTCACTGCGTATCTTTTTCCTCCCCTCGGAACATTTAGAGCCGGTTTTTATCCTTCCTGGCTTAGAATCCTTGCCTTTTTAACACTTTCATTCTGAAAATCTCTCTCTTTTGCTGCTGTTTCTTCTTCTCTTATATTGTGTTATCTTCATCATCATCTTATTATTATTATTATTATTATTATTATTATTATTATTATTATTATTATAGCGGCTTCGGTGGCGTAGTTGGTAGCATGCTGAACTGCTGTTCCCAAGATAGCGGGTTCAAACCCGGCCGAAGTCGTCGGATTTTTTAAGAGCGTTAAAAATCCTTCAGTATGCTTTCCTTCGGGGGAGAAGTATAGCCGGCGGTCCCATGTCATAGATTTATGGCGTATAAAAGACCCTTTCACAGACTAAACTTGTGTAAAGCTAAATTGTTAGGTTAGATTTCGTCGGAACGCTCTATCAAAGTTCCAACGTTCACCACTAGGTATCAATGATATCTGGCAGCGAAAGTTGGAGCTACTTGAAATTGAACGGAACTTGTAGCTCACCCTAATAAGGGTGTCCGCTGGAAGCAGCTACAGACTCAGGCGAGCCGAACATGTCCTCGGACACTCCCGGCACTAAAAGCCATACGATAAATAAATAAATAAATAAATAAATAAATAAATAAATAGTAAATTATTATTATTATTATGTATTATTCATGGGATATATTGCCATTGAATTCAGTGTAGTTACGTAAAGAATAAATTAAATTAAATTTGAAAAATATTATTATTATTATTATTATTATTATTATTATTATTATTATCATCATCATCGAAAAGGACATATCTTAACCGTAGAACAGCCTTCCAGATTGGCAATACCTCTTCAACCTAGCTGTGACATGTTGCCTTCGGAAGTCAAGCGTGTCACAGACTAAACTGTTAGGAGCTTCAGCGGCTCTTGGCTAATGTATTGTTCTGTTGCAGCTACTTTGCCGAGACGCTGACACACAACGAGGTCCCCCGCCCACCACAATCCGGCCCGCAGCCCCCCATGGTCAACATTGCGGTGGAGACACCGGGTGCGGCCAGTTCTCCTGGAAGCAAGGGAATGCGTGTCCCAGCTCTGCCTGGAGTTCTGACCAACACCTCCGATGTCTCTCAAGTCTACGTACACCCGTAAGTTTCAACATCAATAATTAATAGCTAAATTTTTTATTGTTACCGTACTTTGAAATAACTTGACAGCATCTTGACAGATTATCCAAATATGACTTTGGAGTTCAAGCATCTGTAAAATTATACAGTTCTGTCTCGCAGCCTCTATAGGACAAAAACTTTCTCCAGGAAACTTAAGCTCTCGGTGTTGTGACGGGAATCAGAGTTCACTGTACTAAATCAAGACACAACTGGTAACGTGCGTTACTAAACATTAAATTACAATTATGTACAGTTACAATTTACAAATTTACACACACTGTACAATTTTCAAGCACCAGGCTGCCAAGTCCACAGTTCTCCTCTGTTCGGTGGTGCTCCGCCGTGATGTTGGCACCAGAGTCCCATCCCGTAGTCCTCGAGTCATTCCACGCGCCGCGTCGAACCCGAGGCCTTCATCACTGTCTCGCCCCTACCCTCAAACAACACTCATTCACACAAGTGTACTGGCTCAACTCTTCACTCCACTGACCACACTGTTCCGAACCGTAATGGACTTTCACTTGTCATCGGCTGTTCACAGCTGTCAGTCAATGCTGGAACTCGACTCGACTCCTAGCTCCCGCTCGCCGGTCCTTAAATCCCAGTTAACGGGACCTCTTGTAGCTTCTTGGCTACCCCCAGACCTATTGGGTGATGTCACTGTCTCTAGAACAGTCCGGTGGCTCGCTTAAGTCTAACCATTTCCATGAACAGAACAATCCAGCAATACTCGTCGCGTCAATGACCTTGAGTGACTCATGGAGGATATTGTTTAGCGAGGACACCTCCACTGCCAACAAGAGGGGTGCGACCCGGGGAATTCTGTCACTGTCTCCCCAGCCGGGTGGATTTGTCGCAGTATAAATCCTACTTGCTTTCCATCCTAGCACATAGATTAGGAGATGCTACCCCTGGGCCTGCTATAAGGGACAACAGCCGCATACAAGCAATAGAGATGATATTCTTCATATAAAGTGTGCAAAAGACCAACGGGACAAAATCAGATAGTAAATCGGTTCACCTTCTGCTAGAGCTGCAACGAAGTGTACTCTACTTGACATTCTGAAGGGGTCAGTGTTGATATGGTTTGGTCACCTCATGAGGATGGCATCAAACCGAACTCAAAGACCTATTTTGAAAGAGAAGCATCTTGTAAAGAAGAAAAAGGCCAAGAGATTGCCTGAGAGATGGAGCAGCTGCAAAAGGGCATGACTAGGAGGAACTTAGAATGGGAGATGATTGAGGGACAATTGAGGCATGACAAAGGATTATTGAACGGGCTAGTGAATTGGCCTGCTAGAGTGTAGAATTGTTGTTGATGATTACTTTGAAATTTTACTTGAATTCTCTCCTCCCTCCACAATACCCTATAGTGTAAGAGGGAGATTTAAGAAAGTTAAGTCTCTGGAAGACAACTACTTATTGGTTATTAGTAGGGACGTACAAAATTCGCATTTGAGATACGCGCAATTTTAGGCGAATTTCATCACTTTTTCGCAAATATCCCCATTTTTTCGTTTTCGGGATGCATTGAGTGATAGCAAGTCGGGTAAATGTGTGAGATTGTGAAGAACGGGCAGGAGAATGTTCATAATACGCCGGCCATCTGTAATCAGTACCGTAAGGATTTGGTGCGAGCAATAGACACCAAAATCCATAACGACAGACGATTCACAATTTCCACGCCATCATTGGAATCTCCGTAAATTTCAAGGTCAGTTCTGTTGAACATTGTGTAAGTAACGTTGGACTTGTGCTCTCAATGGGTTCTGAAGATGTTACCAAATAACACTAAAAGACCACATTGGCCCAACTCTGACATTTTTGGCTTTGTACCAGAAGGAAGAACATTACAGTCGTTGGACCACAACATCCAATCCTCAATCCAAGCAGCAGACAATGAAGTGGCGACACACATCATCTCCGACCTAAGTTAAATTCATAATAATAATAATAATAATGGTATTGGTTTTACGTCCCTTTTAATTACTGCGGCTTTTAGAGACGCGGGGTGCCGGAATTTTACCCCGAAGGGAATATTTAACGTGCCAGTAAATCTACTGACACGGTTCCCTCGCATTTGCGCACCCTCAAATGCCAGCTGACTGTACGTTACATTCAAACAGACACACTCAACACACAAGGTTTGGTAAGCATGTTTTGCTGGCAGGCTCCATGCTACGGAGGACCACAAATCTGCATGTAGTCTATCATCTGACCTTAAAGAAACTTCGCCATGCAATTCAGAATAAATGCCATGACTGCCGTCAACCAGGGTTTTACTGCTTCATGACAATGCAAGTCCTCACACGGCACGCCAAACGCACCCGTTGGATGGGAGCAATAGGATCATCATCCTTGCACTTTTGACATCCACATCTACCTGCTCCCCCAGGAAGTTCCTCTTCGACAAGCATTCGCCATCGATGATGAAGTGAAAGTGGTAGTTGTGGAACGCCTTTCTTCGTAGATGGCTAACTTCTTTGAAGAGGGGCTGGCTGCGTGGCGTAGCAGTAACGTTCTCGCCTGCTGTGTCCAAGAATGCGGGATCGAATCCTGACACTGTCACCTGGCATTTGAGGGTGCTTAAATGCGAGTGAGCCGTGTAAGTAGATGTACTGACACGTCAAAGATTCCCTTCTGAGCAAAATGACGGCACCCCCAACATAATAATAAAGTGGTACAGGGAACCTACAGACTAAGATCAAACAAGGAGATATATGAAAGGTGGAAGAGCTGGAAACAACAATTAGGAAAATACGTTTACGTTTCTATGGACATAAAGTTAGAATGGATCCAACAAGAATAAATAAACAATTTTTTGATAAAATATATAATCTGAAGAGCCAAGGGGGTTACGCCAAGCAGATGAAGGAGGCTAGGAATTACAGATGACGACTGTCGAGACAGAACACAATTCAGGGAAATACCGTACTTTCGAACATAAAGGTTCTTGTGGGAGAAAAGAGAGAACGCAGGGGAGGAAGAGAGAAAGGCGCAACACACTGAAAGATTGAAGGAAGTGTGGAGGAAGAGAAAGGAAGAAAGAACTATGAGAAGGAAATGAAATGATATTTTGTCCTTAGTTTTGGCCGGTTCGCATAATGTAATGTAATGTAATAATAATCTATGAGGATGGTGTACAATAGCTTGTCATAACCTAAGACTTTTTTTTTAACATGGCGGCTATGTGGAATGATAGATAAAGCCATGTCTATCTGTTAGGTAGTCAGCCCAGAGGCTACCGCCATAGGTTAGATCGGCAGATAGATACCCACAAAAACTTAAGGCAGCATGAGGCTTATTAGGCAAGGTTAGGAGTGAGGTAGTTTGCCATTGCTTTCCTCATCGAGTCAGAACAATAGCACCGAGCCTATGAGTAGAACCTTTCACAGTACACACATGCACTAGTTGTGCCCTGAAGACCATTACTCAACACCACTCATACCTCATAACGTCCATATAATCACCGCCATGATTGAGACTGACACATCAATGGAAAGCAACATTGTACTCTAGCCTGTGCCAACAGACAAGAGTTCGATAAAAAGTAAATTATAAATAAATATTAGGCGGTTCAGTTTATATTGCAAAATGACCTTACTTATAAAATGAACCTTAATTTTTCAAAAATATCCTCAAAATTGATTGCAATATTCTTGGGGCTGGCTGCGTGGCTCAGCGGTAACGTTCTCACCGGCTGAACCCAAGGTAGCGGGATTGAATACCAGAGCAGTCAGTTGGCATTTGAGAGTGCATAAAACGTTAGACATCTCCTTGGGGGCAAAATTCCGTCACCCCGGCGTCTCTAAAAGCCGCAGTAGTTAAAAGGGACGTAAGAACCGATAACATTAACCTTATCAGTTTTCTTGGAGTGATTGTATCCTTTCCATCACTGTATGTGTACGTTCTATTGATAAATGGTCCGTGTTGTGTGTTGTTTCAGGCACAACCTCCCAGAAAGTCCACCCGACTCTGGTTCCGAGCCGCCCTACTCTCCCCCCGACCCTGGAGCACATTCTCCTCGTAAGTATATATATCTATCAGTGTTGCCTTAGTAATCGAAATCTAATGTTTTTCAGTCGGTCGACACGATTGTACACAATTGTAATGGGTGGTTCACTAATCCTGAAAAAAATTACATGAGCTTAATAAATACACTTGGATGGCCAGTTTCGGTCATTAAGCGATCATCATCAGATTATTTACACTTAGGCTATTAACCTTTTAAGTGCTGAGTTACCCAGTTAGCCACGTTTTTTTATTTTTTTTATTTTTTTTTATGTAAAAGTCATAATAATTAACTTACAGGTTTTGGGTCCAAATTAATCTAAATGTAAATACAAAATCCTACGTTCATATAATTTTTCAATTTGAGACGATTCAAAATTAATTTTTTGTGCGGGCATCATCTCCAAACCAGGTAGGCCTAATGGGCCCAGATGAAACAACAATTTGTCAGAAAGCTCCATTTGTGATGTGTAGACTATGGTGGTGTGAATGCATTACTTAAAATAATTATGTGTTCTTGTATTTCAGACCAGAAACCTCCTCCCCCTTCCAGCAATCTGCATGCAGAAATGTTACTTCACCATCACCAGCACCATGTACATCACCACACGGGGCTGTATCCTGTGGCTCCTCCGCATGGAACAGAGAACCTGCTGGTGCAACACCCCGTGCTCACACCGCTCCTGAACCCGCCCAGCGTCGCCTCCCCGGGCAGTACAAACCCACCGGCACCACAGACACCCATCAGCCTCAACGTGACAGCTGCTGCGTCGTCCGGACCCACGCTGCAGACACTCGGTAAGTACTCACATGCTCGGTCAAACAGGAAGCGGACTGTCCGCACGGACGGAACGACTGCAATTCGCAGTGGACTAGGATAGTCAACAGGAGGCGGACTGTCCGCACGGACGGAACGACTGCAATTCGCAGTGGACTAGGATAGTCAACAGGAGGCGGACTGTCCGCACGGACGGAACGACTGCAATTCGCAGTGGACTAGGATAGTCAACAGGAGGCGGACTGTCCGCGCGGACAGAACGACTGCAGTCCGCAGCGGACTACGATAGTCGAACAGAAAGAGGACTGTCCGTGCGGACGGAACGACTGCAGTCCGCAGCGGACTAGGATAGTCGAACAGGAGGCGGACTGTCCACACGGACTGAACGACCGAAGTCCGCTGCGGACTAGAATTGTCAGACAGAGTACGGACAAGTAAAGGAGAACCAGCCTTAAAACAAAATTTTTAGACTTCTCGAGTGTGAACTTGATACTGCTGCACGTGTTGTCAACGCTGCTTGTTGTCTGTCGCGAACTAGTCTAGTCCAGCAAGGTAGGCTGACTTCTGTTTGACCAGGATGAAGCAATATTACACAATACAGAGTTCACGGCGGACGGGCGACCTAGTCCACGCGGGAAGACCGCTTACTGTTTGACCGAACCTTTAGTAAATCGACTGGCTGTACGGCGCAGCGGTAACGTTATCGCCTGCTGTTCCCAAAGTTACAGGATCGAATCCTGACGCAGTCATGTCAGTAGTACTAGTACATTAAAGATCCCCTTCGGGGAAATTTTCCGGCACCTCGGCGTCTCTAAAAGCTGCAATAGTTAAAATGGACGTAAAACCAATAACATTATTATACTTTAGTAAATCACTCTCACAATCAACGATTGTTGGTGATTATGATAATTTGGCTTCAGCCCTCTGGTATAGTCTCTTGAGTAGGAGCCATTTAGGCGATCTACTCACCTATTTCATCGTTCCATTTGCTCTGCCCCTGGACTGATATTTAATTAGTTGTGTGTTGTAATCACCAATTGATTCTGGTCTTAGAAGTAGAGGTATTTTATGAATTGACATCGTACGACACAGGACGCCAAGGATTTCCCCCGCCCTATCTGATTTCTTTGGTCAGGAATCAAACCCATGATCTTTGCATTACGACACAGGCACTCCACCCACCGATACGCCAAGGAACTTTGTTTAAAAAAAATAACAACATACAGCGTGGGCCGAGGGTAGCCTTAATAGGTACACACTGTACAGTACCTAGTGCAGTCACAATTGATACAATTTAATCTAATAAGTGCTTACAATTTCTTCCTACAATGGTGGAACATTCTTCTAACCTGCCCATAACACTACGGCACACAGTATAAAAGAAATCCTTCTGAGATATAATCCTTCAATTCATCTACTGTATGGAAATTTCACTTGTAAACCTCGTTCTTGACAACACCCAAAAAGAATTATTCCGTTGGTTTTAGGTCAGGTGACCGACGTGGCTACTTAATGCTGCCACATCTTAGGATCCAACGCTGTGGAAAGGTTTGATGACGGTAATTCCTTACAACCAAAGCATAATAGAGAGGTCCTCCATCTTACTGAAAGAACAGTACGGCGAAGGTAACTTTGGTTCTGAGTTGTGTCACTAAGCATTACAGTAGGTAATTTGCCCCATCCACCGTTCCATGAAATGAAACTGGTCCGACAATGCACCCCACACTGTGATGCCAGGTTGGTTCTGTTGAGAGTTGGTGGTAACAAGAGGATTTTCGTCAGCCCAGTACATGCAGTTATCCCTGAACACATGACCCGACAGATTGAAACAAACCTCGTCTGGCCATATGATAATTTATCCAGAAGATTTGAATCGATTTCGTCACCTCAGGACGCAGAACCATGGGGGAATGGGCAGTATGGTTCTAATTTAAGCTTACACATTAGGCGTCGCATTTCTTACAGAATGTTCACATCCTCCCTATATTATTCTGCTAAGGTCCCATTCCAGTTTTGTAACAAAAATAAGGTCCTGTTGACACCAACCTACACATATGGGGTACCTACAGGTTCCGCATAACCCCATGTGTGCCCGAAACGCACTAACTTCCTCTTTAAATGCCTCACAATTAAATAAACACCTTAAAAATGTACATTTACAATGGGAGCACCGTAATCTGGTGAGCCTGCCGCTAGAGTGGAGGGCAGCGCCGCGGCGGCAGCCATTTGGCGGAAGCGCGGCGTACTCCTAGGCGAGCCTGCCGCTAGAGCGCAGGGCAGCACGGTTCCCTACAACCCCTATAAACCTACATTCACGTTGCGAAAGCTCGCACAGGCCCACTAATAATATATATTAGAGCCACTTTCGTTACAAATATGTGGTTTCAAACGTATTTGTTATTTGATAAATTACCTGCTCCACATTTTCACACTTTTAATACTGCTTTAATATCGGTGGTGCCCTTCATGAACTTGTTGAACAAAAACACTTCTTCGCGGAGAGTAACGGGAGACTTGTTCAACATTGGAACAGGTGCCTGAACAGTGGAGGTGAATCTCTGTAAATTCATGGAGGAAAGTATTATTCTTGCGACCTATGCAATGATATATGTGATTATTAGCCCGTATTATTTGTAATGCGCACCCAGAGTTGGGTAAAATACTCACAAAATGTATTTTCGATACAAAATTCAAAATACAATAACTTGAAAATACAAAATGGTGTTTTAAAATTAAATTGAAAATACTGACCATTTTCAGTAAAGTATGCTTGCAAAACCATTAATTTGAAAAAACTTAGTGGAATGGAAATCTTCTTTGCTGAATGTATTAGGTATTTTCAGATTTATAGACGATTTTGATTATTTTTTTTGTACGAATCAGTTATTGCTTATTTTGAATTTTTGGTCGGAAATACATTCCTCAAGTATTTTTCCCAACTTTGTTCGTACCACATTCGAATAGAAAGAAGATATATTTCGTGGATGTGAGTGAGGGGAAACAATCACAGATGACTGGTAAGCAGTGGCGGCCAGTGGACTCTAGAACTGGGGAAACAGTCTCAATAGTCACCAGTTCAGTACTTTCCTCATGAACAATTTCACAGGAGTAGAAAGAGCAATGTGGAACTACTTTTATTGGAAATGAAACATATTGGGTTGAGTTTTACCGAATGCTTTGGGCATCCGATCATTCGGCTGTATTTTTCAGCCGTTTTATTATGTAGCAAACTTTTAATAATGACGTCAGACAGCTTGATGTGAAAATGATGTAGAATAAAAAGATATTGCAAAACGTGAATTCCAGGAAGCTAGAGTTGAAACCGATTGTTGTACTTTTCCGATTATTACATTCCTTATTGATCCAAACCTTGAGAATATTCTACGGATGGAACACGTTGTCATCTGATACCGTAAATCGGGGCTGCCACCAATATAAATCTAATAATAGTTTTAATGCAGCCAATGGCCAGTGTAAATCAAACTAAGTTATACATCAATCGTCAAGGCAACATTTGCTAGAGACATATGATAACATAATATATGTCACACGCCAAGTCGCACATAGAACATACACATTCTTCACATGGTTCATGGAATCGTTCCGTACGGCAAATTCTATGTTAAAACCCATGGGGTACGAATCCCGTGACAAAATGTCTCAGCTTATAGTTGGCTTCCTTCCATTCGTCTCGAATCATGGCATCCGTGGTATCGAAATGGAGCCATATTTCATTCTTCTTCCTTTGGTGTTATTTTACCACCTCCTTGTACGCTGGTGTGGATTGTAGGAGAAATCGTAGAGAAAGATCAGTCAGCAGCATTGTTTCCCTGATAAGTTTCGTATATATGAAATGTATATACAATGCAGGAACTGTCAGTCACTACAAAAATACATCAGGGAAGTCAATCTTCTTTTACAGTATGACGCATTATATCGGTCACAGGGCTCGCTACATAATTCACATATGCATGTAGCTGCATTTGGAGTGTGAAAGTTTTTTTTCTTCTGCATATCCTAAAGTGAAATCCATGGACTGCGAAACGAGTCACAGTGTGTCGTAAATCGTAGTCTGCTCTCTTCCAGTCAGATGATAACATCGCTTCTGTCCCATAGAAGTCCAACTATATGTCTTTCTTTTTTTAATGAAATTCCGCAAGAAGTTCCTGATAGGCAGCGCTAGATGGAAGCTGCATACCTAGTCTGATTTGTTCAGTACAGAATGGCTCTGCAGCCAGCTCGTACATTAGCCGGGACGGAGTAAATTTCGATACACACAACACTTTCTTTAGGAATATAGACTTAACTTGTTCTATTTCCTTTAAGTTGGTTTTGTTCAATAGGCCGTTCTGAAACCAACTCGCGACTTTCACTGTAACCGACCGCGAACTTCCGACCGCCACTCCGTTAGAACAGCGGAAATACTGTCAAACGGACTGAGAATGGCACCGGTGCTGATTGGGTAAACAATATATTTTGCCTTGTCCGGCCCCAAGTTCGAAACTGGGGACATTGGGGGTTCCGTCAAAAGGTCCGAGAACGATGCCGATCGCGTAACATCACAGCTTCTATTCGCATTACAATATTTCCCCCAGCCCGATCGCACGAACATGTGACCGTTACGACGACTGTTTGAATCTCTTCAGAGCGGCCAAGAGCGGCGCTGATTGCATAACATCATGATTGTTTCCCGTTTCCTGCCACGAACTCTAAACCATAAGGACAGCGAGAATCTCGCCAAGCGAGCCGGAGAAAGGTTCTAGCATTGGTAAGTGCTGGCGCGCACTTTGCCCATAAGCGGGCGCGCGCAGATAGACTACCCGCAGCACGTAGTTCCTTTGACAAGCGAGACGTTACTCGGCGCCTAAGCGGCCACTTGCGTATACTGCCCCGCAGAACATTTCTTCTTACGACGTGTGAGCGAACTTTTATTGAATTATAAATATATTTTTAAAGCCACACATTTGATAACGGAATCCGCGAATCCTCGAATCCATTTTAACACCCAGAAAGCATAAATACTGATAATAATATCGTATGGCCTCGGGTACCGGGTGCAAGCTTTGTAATTTGACACCCAGAGGGTAGTTTGCATGTCGAATTTCGTTGTTCCTTGAATCACTATGAAATTCAAGGAGTTTAGATATCTAAGCTTCTTGAACACTATAGCGCTTTCTAGTAGAGAAATGAGGAACTTCGTGTTGGCGGAAACTCCCGAGATTAATTTTGCCATTATGAACACGGCCTACTGAATTCAAATGGGTTCTTTGACATGCCAACATCGTATGACATGCTTGTCGTATTTTTGCCGCCTTTCAAAAATCACTTACCACGGCCAGGAGCGAACCTGCAATCTTGGGGTTAGAAGACCGACACGCTATCCACTCAACCTCCGAGGCGAGCATAAATACTGATAAAATCCGTTAAAACGGAAGGTCTGCCGTAAAGTAATAACCGACTCTACAAATATGTTCCCTTGTCTTCGAATATGTTGAATCAGACAAGGGAGCTTGCTGCAGTGACAGGAAATTGCAAGCAGTCTATGCAGCTATCATTATCACCAGACAAGGCCAGTGGAGGATTTGTTTAAAATGTGAAGTGGTGCGGTCTATTGTCTATTGTCACAGAGATTTTCATTCGTCAACAGTTCGTCCACACGTAGCCACGTTAAATTATTTTTTTAAAATATTTATTTCAGAGAAACTCCTGAACTTTAAGAAAATCTTAAAATCATACCGTACACTATATTGGACCATTGGCAGAAATAAATAAATAAATTCATGGGACTGAAAAAACATAACTGTGCCTCTGAACAAAGAAACATGGAGTATTTAAAAAAAACATTGTATGCTTACTTATTTTATGTTTCTAATTGGCTACTAAAATGATGACACTGGTTTGTTGTTCAAAATCCTTGTTTACAATAACGATGCTGCCGAATATATGTATTCAAATGAAAACAACAATCAATTAATTAATCATTCAACAAATATGAAAATAATACTGTTGATCTGGCAAATAGAAAAGATACAAATTGTACTTACCAAGCCACCCGTAGTACATATGTCCTTAATCATTCCTAGTCTGGGTATAATTTCCTATTTAAATTACCTATTACAGTAGATCGTCGATAATCCGGATTAATTGTGACCGGACCCTGTCCGGATTATCAAAATGTCCGGATTTTTGAAAAGAACCAAAAGAGATCGTTTGAGTTCAAAAAGAAAACTTGCTAAAACCGTTAATAATTAACTTGAGTGGTTAAATAATTGGAGCAGATAAATAAAACCATTAATTAATATGAACTTATAATGTATTTTAATGAAATAATATACATACATATGTAATGTACAATATGTACATATTTACAGAATACTGTACAGTTTATATGTCAGAGCTCTCAACTCTGTTATTAATTTTTGAACTGCAGTAGTAGTTCGCTTTTTGCGGCCAAGTCTTTGATTCGTAGCGGTAAGACGACCCTGCCCAACCTGTCACATCAACCCTTGTGTTTGACAAATATGTATGTATTCACTTCAACTGTTTTATTCATCGGAATTGAATCTGGATTATCGACAGTCCGGATTTTTGACGCTCTACTGTATCGTACTTCATATAAATCATCAGCAGATATATAGCATTTATTTATTTAGCGTATGACTTTTAGTGCCGGGAGTGTCCGAGAACATGTTCGGCTCGCCAGAGGCTGTAGCTGCTTCAATGCGGACACCCACAGGGTGAGCTACAAGTTCCGTTCAATTTCAACTAGTTCCAACTTTCGCTACCAGAGCAGATATATAGTGGATTGCACTAATGGCTACCACTCCAGAGTCCCATGTTCTACTCCTAGCTCTGCCAAAACAATTATTAATTTTGGTTTCAGACACTGGAACAGTATCACTGACATGCAGGTCACCTATGGTTACTTCGAAGATTTTCATCGAGCCAGTAGGCTACAATAGTAGCTGAAAATGAAAATCCACAGCCTGCTTCCAGTCTCCGACCGGGTCAGGAATGGAATGAATGAAGCTCCCATCTAGCGGCGAGGATATGAACTGTGCCGGCTGCCGAGGCCTGACGCACTCCTCTGGGGCAATGATTAAATGAATGACAGATGAAATGAAATGATAGTGGAGAGTGTTTCTGGAATGAAATTTGACAGGGAAAACCGGAGTACCCGGAGAAAAACCTGTCTGCCTCCGTTTTGTCCAGCACAGATCTCACATGGAGTGACCAGGATTTGAACCACGGACCCAGCGGTGAGAGGCCGGCGTGCTGCCGCCTAAGCCACGGAGGCTCTCTACAATAGTAGCTAATTATTATTATTATTATTATTATTAACTTTATTGGCCACATTGGACCAATTGAGTCTTCCATGTACACTTGTTCTTTGAAGGTTGTATTGTTTGATTCTTCTTATCTGCCCAGTACTTCTTCATTCGTTCTGATCGCAGTGTTCTTAATTTGTCTGAAATCTCTACAGGCCGTCTGAGCATCAGAGTAGCTAATAATAATAAAAATAAAAATTTTAATAATAATAATGATGATGATAATTCTTGATAAGATCCTTGTATCCCAACAGCACAACTGCTGAAAGTTAAGAAATTAATGCTGAAAAATTATTACAAATTTAATAGGCCTACCTTACTTGATTTTGTTAATTCCATTCACCATCCCTGCTACCGATGCAACTTACATTCAAGTCTTGGGCAGGAAAATAAACGAACTCATTGCTGCCAACACTTAAGTTGCGCAAGATGCAATTCTATTCCAACACCTATGTTACTTCACCGATATAGCACTGAAATATTACTCATCTAAAATGGTGCATTCTATTATCCTCGGATGGAGAGCTGAAGAGTTCAAAATATACACGGCCCTAAAAGCATTTACCCAAGCACTGCATGCTGGAAACATTTACAGTACCTAGTGTGTTAGTACCGTACCGAACACAATCCTTCCTACTGAGAAGGTTAGACTTCTACAATGAAATACAATTAATTCTCTTACTAGTACATTATTTGACATGAGATATCGAGTAAATATGATCTTTTATCTCCGTTCTCTAGGGAGGACTCCATCCGAGAGTCCTGATGGGCCGGCCACCATTGCTGGTAAGTACAAGTATCTTGGCAGTGTTGTATCTAAACCAAATTCCGTAGATGCAGAAATTATCCACAAGATTCAGGCCAGTAGAATAGTTTACAGAGTTTTTTAAGATCTAATATGGAACAAGAAAATGCCATTGGGAGTATAAGAGAGCCATCTATCAAACCCATTATATACTCATCTTAACGTGGTTGCGAATCATGGACCGTGAGGAAAATAGATGAGAACAGGATTTAGGTAGCTCTGATGATCAGAAGCATAGTTGGCAAAACAAGGCATTTTAAAACATGGAACTAAGAAGCTAACTGGTTATAGGACTGAAATGAAATGGGCATATGGGATGAAGAGATACAAACTGTATCCCAAGATAAATACACAACCTAAACAAAACCAGGAGGAAGATCAGGACTGTGATGAAGACACATGATGAAGGCCGATACAGAAAAGTGTGGAAGAATTGGAACAATATTGTAGAGGAAAATAAATACAATGACCATATCTGAACATATTATAACCCATGGTTTAAAAAATTATAATGATCAAATCTGCAACCTATTTAAGACCTACATACAAATATACAGGCAATGTTTTAATTAATTTTCTTTGGAAATAGGACTGGATAATAAATAGAACATTTTAGATCTGAGCATTGATAGCATTATAGGCCTACATGTCTTTTCACAACTCGTTGTATCGCCTTGCAAGTGCACCATTTTGTAGGGCTGATTTAGTAGTAAATTATTAACTATCCCTTTATAGGTCCTTGGGATACTATCTTCCCACCATGTATTTATAGAACGGTGTCAGGGAGAGAATCTTCCCACCCCTTTCATTTCAAGCAGTTCCACATGCATCCACAAGCTAGATGCAGAGAAATATTGAAAACCCATTAATTTGATAAATACTGTCATCAGAAACCAAAGGTGGGAAGCATATATCCCAGTGGTCTCCACAGTGCACGTGCTCGTCAGTTCGGTTTTGTTGAGTGAAAGAAATGCATTGTTTTACAGAAGAAGGTGTTTTTATTGAAGATAAGAGATTTTTAAACGTTGGTTTATAACTGAAATACAATGTTAATAATGATTTTGGTCACTTGAGTAAATATATTTCAGCTAGAATGGAATTAATTATCCTGCTCAGGACGTTTGCCATAGAACAGAAGATTTTTAAAATTAATTTCCTGGGTTTTTAGTAAATACTATTATGAAATTATATGCGAATATACTAACTTTTAACATTCCAAAATCACTTTTATATTTTTTGTGCAGTTTTCGGCAAAGATGATATAGGTCACTGACCTTGTCTTGCGTGGGAGTTACATTTTAAAAAAATTATGGAGCGTGATGGGTGTTTTTATATTACATAAACCGCATTATTGAGTGATAAACACAGTATCATCATAATTTGGAGGTAGGAGATTATTACCCCCATTGCTCATTTAAGAAAACATACTGTCGGGTGTGGGCAGTGGGATAAAATAGAATCCACACCCATAAAATTGTTGCATATTCCTACTCATCTATCACCCCCAATTACAAATGTGCAAAAAGAAACAAATATTTTATACCCCCAGTCTTTTGCCCTATAAAGAGCTATCAAACAAATTGCCAAAGACAATGGATAAAGCACTGGCTTCATTGACAAGTTGTTAACAGAAAAACAGAAGAGGATCACTGAAAGGCTTATATTCCTTGCAAGTGGGAGAGGAATAGATAGCATTGAAATACCAGTATTATAAGCCATTTTCAATGTTGCCTAAGTATTCTTGACTGATTGAAAAGCAATTCTATTAATAAAAAATAAAATAAAATACACTTAAAATGGCTTCTAATATTTCAATATTTACTGCCAGTCCGGAAAATCATGACGCCAAAAGCTTTCTTTTAAGATATCTTGCCTTTACTCCTTCTGCAGCTTTCAAATCTGTTATTGTGAGATGATCCCATTTGAGAGGTATATTCAGGGAGGGAAGTGAGGCGGTATTCGATGGTATGGAATACCGGCACTGATTTCAAAGGCCTAATGGCATACCGTCACTGCCTTCAATGTCAAATAGCATACCGCCACTGAAAACCAATGGATCTTAAATTTGTTTGCGCCGTAGAAATTAAAATAATTACTTTTCATGATCTTTCATCCACTGGTATCAAGCTACCTTCACCGATAAACATTCGCCTGTAGACATCGCCAATATAAAACTGTGCGTTCCTTTTTTAAAAGCGAACCCGTAAAACGCTTCAGCATCGCTCCAGAAAACTAGTGGAAAAAAGAACGGCCTTTGTGTGATTTTCACACCAATCTATTTTGACTTATGATACATTTACTGTTAATGTTTCATCTTATACGAATGCTAATTATATGTCAGTAACCAACAAACCAAGATTAATTTAGTTCCCCACTTCACTCATTTAATGTTATTTATCTATATAGCCTAAATAATAATTCACACATGTATTCTTTAAGTGAAAAATAAAATTTATTACTTAAGCATGATGAAATGCTGAGTGAATAGAACAATTTCCTGCATATCACGTTACGTTGTAAGGGAGGGGTATGATTTTTGAAGTTGAGGTATGACAGGGAAATATCTTCGGATAGCATACCGCCTCTGGTTTTTCCCCACTTCCTTCACTGGGTATATTCCATAGGGACTGATACCACGTTGACGTGGAATAAGCTCATAGCTGTTTTATGGATAATTGTGTAGGTTCTTTGATGTCATACATGACTCTAATTGCTGCACTAGTCCTTTCTGTGATATGATGTCTATATGATTTGATTGTTGTTTCCAGTGTTAAACGAGATATTTGGCTGAATTGACTATTTCTAATTTCCCGTTGTCAAGGTATAAGACATCAGTTGGTGATAACCTTCCTCCTTCAGCTTCCAGGCACCGTCCTTGCGAATAATGGCTTCTAATACTTCAATACATTTTATGACGTCCAATTTCGTGGAATAGGTCTTTCTGTTTGTCTTTCAAAATAAATTCTGGTTTATGATTAATTTTATGTGGTTAGTCAATAGATACCATTAGTCTTGTACAATATCAATTAATTCAGGAATATTTATTGATGGTGACCATGCAGCAAGAGCAAAAGTTTTATTTCAACTGGAGGCTGTGGGCTCCTTGTTGAATGTGCAGCGCAGTGAGGCTAGGGAAGTCTGGAGACCAGGCTCACTAACCCACAATCTATACTAATATATAAAAATGAGATGGTGTGTGTCTGTGTATTACTCAATCACGCAAGAAACACTGGTCCGATTTACATGAAATTTTACATGGAAGTAGCCGATTTACCTGGTTAACATATAAGTTACTTTTGATTTCGATACTTTGCACTATTTAAAGATGGCGACCATTTTAGTGACGTCACTACACCCTTTGGTTTCCAACTTTCATATTTCCATTTCAAATAAAAAGAGAATGCTTAGAAATAGCAAACTTTTGATGGCACGTACGAGGTTTAACATTTAATTATCTATCGAAAGGTCCTTATCACTTTTTGTATATCTCCAACGGTTAGCAAGTAGAACCAAAATTTGTGCTATAAAACACAGTCAACGCCGAGCGGTGTAATTGGACAAAATGTTCCATCCTTACTCTCCCTCCGTGCAGCACCTCGCCTATCTCCTGTTTTAACTGTCACCTTCACATTTTAATTTATTTATGACCCGCAGCAAAGCACGGGTACTTCAGCTAGTTTGAAATAAAAACTGAACTCGATTGCAAGCATCTTCAGAAAATGCAGAGCTAGAGAACCAGGCAACTCTTAGTGATACATCTAGTATATTGGGAGGACACCGGCTATGGTAGCCAAGAGCGCTAACACACTAGCTCGTGCCTCACTGACAACGGGAGAGCGTGCGTTCAAATTCCTTTATGGCCGTACTGAAAATGGTTTTCGTGGTGTACCATATTCACCACCAGGCAAATGCCAGGACGATTCCTTTCAACAGGTCCACGTCCAACTATCTTCCGACATCCCTTCCCTGACCCTCTCTTAATTAGACTAAGTTAGCGGTTGCCTGGGCAATCGGCCAGTCACCATCCCCAGTTGTATCTGCTGACAAAGTGTGTTCAGCTTCCAGACACCGACCTTGCGACGGTAGAGGAATTATCCCTCGCAGAGTCCGTGGGTGAAGCCGGACAGGGAGGGTAATTGAAATTAAAAAAGAAATGGGGGATGGACTCATGCCACTAACACTGCGTACCTGCTCCATCCAATCAACAGATGACCAAGTAACTGGTCTTAAACTGTAGCTGAGTTATTGGGTCAGAACTCTTGATACAATCAAGATTACAACTTAGTAGAGGTGTCCCTGTTATGAACTTGAGGTAAGTTCTATAGTCCATTGTTCACAGTTTATTGCTGAGCATTTCTGATTCTGACTAAACAAGTGTATTGTTAATTACAGCATAGTTTAATAGCCTTTTCTCCTTAACATATTATTTCAAGGTACAGAATCATCTACCCAATGGATGAACATCAATTGAGTTTGCTCAAACTATGTTTGCAGGCAAGGCTATATATTGTGGAGTGAGCAAGAATTTTTGTTTTATCCAAAATGTTTTGATTAAGAAATGTAAATGGTGCTGTTTTGGGTTTCTATGATTATTTTTAAAATTTGCTGAAAACCATTGTGTACTATACAAGCCTCTAGAAAATTAAATGCATAAAATTATACATCAAAATACGGAAGACAGTTTGTTAGAATAAATGCAGATGTTTTTACTAGAATATTCATACTATCCAGTGGCATATTTCAGGTTTCAGTACTCAATTAAGTTTTACTATTCACATCATCAAATTGGACCGACCGATGCTTGCTAAAGCACAGCGCTAGGCCATGGGACCAAGCTCTTTGTGGTCTCAGTAGGCATGGGTTCAAGCCCCACTGTCAGCCATCCTTGAAATGGTTTTCCGTGGTTCCCCATTTTCAACTCCAGGCAAATGCTGGGACAGTACCTTCTGACAGTCCACGGCCGCTTCCTTCCACATCCTTGCCCAGTTTCATTCATCTTCATTTTTTATTTTTTATTTAATTTTTTTTTTAAATTTTTTTCAGCTATTATATAAATTTAATTGCAGCCGAATGGCCAAAATACAATTCTTGTTGATTATATAGTCTATAGATCTCTGCTATACTCTAAAACTGATTTTGTCCTATTTTTGCATCGGTTGATGTGATAGCGTTCACATCCTTCACCACACCAAGTACACACACACTCCTACTTCATAGAAATGTGTCGTCGCACATACAGTAGTTAGTGGTGATATCCATGAACCGCTAAACTTGTGATGACATGCCTTAATTCTTGATTTGCCTCCGTCCAGTGTCGGTCCCACATGGGGTCTGTACAATAAAATTCAAGCCAAATATCCTCCCTTTTTTGTCTTCTCTCTTCAAGTACCTTGATACTATTGTGAGTGGATGGTCGTAAGAACCTTGCCTTTATGTCATCCATATAGAAAGTCTCTTTGGCCATTTCATATACCAGTCTCGACTTTGTGTTGATTCATTCTCATTAACTCATCTCATGAGGTTGGTGTCAGGAAGGGCATCCGGCCATAAGAACCATCTGCCACATAGGTTTTCATCGCATCTCATCCCCAACCCTGCTGTAAAACTGGAATAATAAGGGTTAGACATACATTCACATCGTCAATTTGACTCCAATGTTTTTGAGCCTCAGAGAAATACAAGGTGCTGGTACTGTGCCACCCCTCCAGAAATAAAGTACTGGTTCTAACATTTGCTTACACTGTTTCCAGGCTGAATTCATATTTTATTATTTTGCTTCTTTTCCAACATGAAAACGCGACTCAAGGACCGCTTGATTGCAAAAACAAATATTTTTCGCTTTCTTTTATTTAATACTTACGCAATGTTAATGTTTCCGTTACTCTTCACAAGGACGACAGCGGTGAGACCGTAACCTTCCACATTAGTCTTATTCTGCCTATTAGCTGATCAGTCCATATTAGGCCTTGCTTCACACCGTTAGAAAACAAAGGCTTAATCATTTTTCACTAAAAACAAACGCCTCTATACCTTATCCCATATAAGTAGAGAGTCAATGACAACATGCCAGAGACGCGAAGAAGAGCTCTTACCTCTTATAGTTATAGCCAGTTTACAATTGATACAGTGTCTGTAATACTGTATTTCAATCGAAGGTAGTGTGCTCGTATAGGTAAGAGCCTCTGGCGTGTTGTCATTGACTCTCAACTTATATGGGATAAGGTATAGTTATTGTCAGTAAAATGTGCAACATTACCCAAGTATTACTGCTACAGTGAGGAGAGTTGTAGAGTGTTGGTAAATTTGGGTGATCTCAATTGTTGCTGTAAGTAGGAATGGTACAGTTATTTTATTGTTGTTCTTTTTAATTCAGTTTAGGGGCTTGGGAAATCCTAGTCATCAGCCCCATGAAGTTGGTGTGTATTGGACTTGTATAATTGATAATTTATGTTTCTGTGATGACTGTAGTACTGTGTGTAGCTGAATTAGGTGTCCCAGGTCTTGAAATAAGGTACTGTTTGCCTAGAGTGAGTGTGGGGAAACCATACCCAGAATTGCCACTGTCAGCACCAGGATTCGAACCTCCAATCTCCGAACTTACTGCAGCTCCCCATTGCAATCGACGGTGCACGATTTTACATGTACGGCTATGCCGTAATAACTCATTTCACATCCCAGGTATACATCAAGAAGCTCTACATAAATAACTATGGATTGAAAATGTCTTAGTAACACAATGTAAACAAATGCCAACAATGAGGCTATGTCCCAAAGCTCAAGTTGATAACTATTCACTAGCTGTTAGCAACTACTCACTATGTGCTATGCACTAAGGAGCTTTGGCACATGTGTGCTTAAAGCATGGCCTCCTTCTTAGACTTATGTTCTGAAATACACTAAGTTTACAGACTGGTGTCAAATCGAAGCGCAAAAAGGCATTACTCCGCGCCACCTCTTTTTTTTTTTTTTTTTTTTTTTTTCAGGGCATTAACTTTTATTGATGAGATACGGTATCCATTTTCGCTTTGAGTAAAAGTTAAAGTCAATAGACTAACTCCAACTATAAATTATTTGTGCAATTCGACAATCAAGCACTATCATTCACAAGCTACTACTGCTATGTGCTGAGCAGCTTAGGATCATGACTTGTGATGTCATATCCGGAATAATAGTTCACTATTTAGTCCACTACGGCAGGTAATGTAGCTTTGGGACACAGCCTATTTAACATTTTATGGATCACGATATAAAAAGATTACAAGTTAAACTCAGTACTTTCTCACAGCCAATGATTTAAGATCGACACTTTATAAATCAGACAGTAAAAATTAATTCAAAGAGGTCTTCCCAATTTAACATTAGACATTAAGGTGGGTCATAAAATATTATATCATCACCTTATTCCAATTAGGGTTACATGATGTAAATTAAATAACTAAACATTTAAGTTAACCAGTTTCAATATAGTTATTTCTTGATGATTGAAATTCACGTTTTACTCTCGCAGAATTATAGGTTGCACACGCATCCATACCATTTTTGAGAAGAGAAAAATGAAACACATATTGAACAGGTGTTAGTTAAATAGACATTTGTACTCATCTGGCGTAGAAGCAGAAGGTCTCAAGTCGCCATTATCATCATCCTAATCTTGTAACGTGTTTTTCGAGGGGTTTTTATGCCACTGGCATAAGTCAGTAGGAAGCCATTCTATATTTTTTTACGCGGCAAATTGTTCAGCCAAGAGAATTTTTCATGTTAATTTATTATTATTATTAATTTATTATAATTATTATTAAGATATTTTCGGAGCATTTTATAAAAATTATAAGCATACAGATAGGTTTTCTATGTCTTAGAAAACGCTATCAAGCAAAGTATTACGAACGACAATATCATAGAAAATTATGTGATTACGGAATTTTACGGAGTTTCGTCAGTTAGGATATTATGAGAGACATGACTCACTGGAAATTCAGATACGGGCTGATTCTTGTCAAGAAGTATTACGCAAGCGGGGTTGCAGCATCAAGAAAAGGCGGTTAGTTGGAACGGAACCCTCCCGCCGAGTGTAATGAGCCAGAGGAGGGGAGTATAGCGGCGTGCTCAGCCAATCAGTGGAGACCACGTAAGCTAGAAGTCGGGACTGGAGTGGGGATGCGGCGGGGGCATATATCGTTCAGCGCGCCGTGGAACGAGAACAATCTGTGAAATACTTGACAAGTATGGGTGCGCGTGCGAATGGCTCCGATGTTCGGTGGAGTTAGCGACAATCTGTGAAAGACTTGACTAGTTCGGTTGCAAGTGTGTGTCGCTCCGATGTTCCGTGGAGTGGAGAACTATCTGTTTACAACTTAACCAGTGTGGTTATACGTGTTGGTTCCGAGGTTCGGACCATAAATCTTCAAATCTACAAGATATCATCAAACATCGACGAGATGACGACGTCCAGGAGACTGTGGGAAGCACACAGCATCATCCAGTACGAGGGAAATGCTTTGGCAATTTCCAGTGGTAAGCGCGAATGACGCAGAAATACGCAATCTCTCATTTCTCTTTGTTTTATATTTCATATTTCAGTAACTTCATAGCTTGGGAATAAGAGTAAAATCAATAATTTATTAGACTCCGTTTTCACGTAATTTTCTATCGGTAATATTAAAATCGCAACGCTCCAATTTAAATTTTAAACTTATTATTATTAATTTTGCTATTCTTGTTTTATATAATAAATTCATTTCTTTTTACAATGCAATCTTTGCTTTCAGTAGGTAGCATTAGATATAGACCAATTCCTTCTCCTGATACAATTGTTTGTTGGGTTAATGATCAAATCATACCACGATCTGAGTGAATTAGATTCTTGAAGGTGTTCTACCAGAGCTAGACGTTGTTAAATACAAATTTAGATTTCAACATTGCGTTGAGGTCTTGGCGCCCATTAAAACAACATAGCTTAGGCAAAGGTAAACAGTTACATTTATTACCCAACAGTTAGGGCCAGTCAAACTGCTACACTTGTCGCTACCAACATGGGGCATTAATTAACATTACACTTGTACGCTCAACGTAGAGCAAAGTGAAAACGTTACAAGTGTCGCTCAACGTGTGGGCTAGCAAAACGTTACAATCTCAACTGATATCCCCTTTCCATGGGACATTCAGCCATCGTGGCTGAATTATAAATAACCTTGAGGCGATGGCTGTAATCAACAAAGTTAAACACAGCTTAGAAATTTTAAATCAGTTCAACACAGCTTAGAAATTTTAAATCAGTTCAGGTTCAAAAATGGTCTTTAATTAAATTGTCACCTTTCAACATATGAGCACGGAGTTAAGAACTTCTTTTAACTTTTTATAGCATGAAATCATGAGTTGCCATTCCATATGGCGTCATCCTTTCCATATAGCAGGACAAATATTGTAATGTCACAGAAACCATTCTCTCTGATATGACACTAAGAACTTGAAACACTGTGGTATGTAACTAAGAATAAAATATGGTACATCAATTTTTAATGTTTGTTTTGATATGTGCCTAAACATGTGGTCTCTGCTCTGTGCCTCCAGGTCTGGTGCCTACGTTGACTGCTGCACACGTCGGGCTGGCCACTGAGCACCCCTCCAGCGGTATCACTGCCATCTATTCTTCTCTTCAAGGGGGCTCCAAGAAGCGCAAGCTGTCACAAGATAGTGGGGCGATTGCCAATGGCAGCGGAGTGCCGAATGGAGCACGGCCATTGACAGCTATGGTCCACGTCAAACAAGAGCCAGGTGATAGAAATATTATAGTCTACTATATCACAAGATGTCACTGTGGGACTACCTATAAATTAATTCAATTTAATTCCCCATCATCCATCTACATGACTTCTCCCATTTGTTCATTACACAATCTGCTTGCCACGGTGGGTGAGTGGTTAACATGTCGGTCTAATAACCCCAAGCTTGCAGGTTCGCTCCTGGCCGTGGTAAGTGATTCTTGAAAGGCGGCAACAATTTACAACACGCATGTCATACGATGTTGGCATGTCAAAGAATCCATTTGAATTCAGTAGACCGTGTTCATAATGGCAAAATTAATTATCGGGATTTTCCGCCAACACACAAAGTTCTTCATTTCTCTACTAGAAAGCGCTAAAGTGTTCAAGGAGCTTAGATATCTAACCTCCTTGACTTTCATAGTGCTTCAAGGAACATCAAAATTTGACATGCAAGCTACCCTCTTGGTGTCAAATAACAAAGCTAGCACCCAGCACCCGAGGCCATACGATATTATTATTATCATTATTACACAATCTTATAGCTTAAAGGCTTTGTCATCATTTGTAATCTATAGGTAGTTCAACATTCACGATATGATAGGCTGGCACAGGCCAGCATCATGGATGTCGGAGAATCGGTGTGTAAAACCGGAAGTCATTTGTTCGAATCTTGCATGGTTCAGACTTTTTAATTCTTTAACTTTCATCTACATGACTTGGACTATTAGTGCAGTACATGGCCTAAAAGCTTAAAGCCCTCATTTGTCATCTTTCCAATATTCACTCGGAAGTCACAAACAGAATCTTAAAAGGGTCATATTTTTACGATCAAGTGTGAAACTTGTTATGGGAAGAAAGAATGGCACTTCCCTCAAAAAAAGACCCTCTATAACAGCTATTCTGTCCCAATAACTAGAGCCCTGTGAGGATAAACAACGCGTCCGCCCACATCCGCATCCGCATGTTTCTTATCCAAATCTACTGGCATTACAATAATATTTTAATTAGATAAAGTATTAAACAACGCATTTAGACATTTAAGGAGAATGTCGTCCCTTAGGCCATGTATGTCATGTTTAAAATGAATGTTATACAATAAGAATTGCAACTCTTTTCAGTTCAGAGTGTTAATTATGCTTAATGACATAATTTGCATTTTCCTTCAAAGTGTCAGAAATTGTGCTTGTGTTTCCTTCGAATGTTCTAAGTGGTAACTGGAACTTTAAATGTTGCTCACAGTCTTTGTGTTTCTTCAATCCGTGTGTAATGCTTTAGAAATCACCATAACCTTGTTTATTCCAGACACCACATCTGTTACTGTAAAGTAAGCAAGGCCAACAGAACAGTTCTTTTTTAAGAATATAACTACTGCACAACTATGAGAACTGTTCGAACCAAGATGCCTTGCAGTGACGGCTATATGACTTACCAGTTTTATTTCGTTAGTGCACAGTTCTATTAATTTCTTCGGCCGCCCACAAATTAATAAATCCCTTTTGTCTTCATCTTTCCACCTACTGAAGGGAATTTCTAATAAAATTGATAACATGTCTTTCACTGGAAACATTATAAACTAAAAGCCATCAACTTTCATCAACAACAGGGTATGTAACGTTATAAATAAATACTATTTATTGGGATAGTAAATAAAAGCTTCAACATAAGAGAACAAGAAGCCTGTCGCAATGTAAACTTTCATCAACTGTACTAGACGTATTGTCTTGCAGACACAGCAACATCTTCACTTGTTTAACGGCAGGTAATGACGTCACAACTGACGTCAGATTACCATGGCAACGAGACGAAGTGGCTAACATTCGTCTCCTGCAGAATTCCCTCCAAGTTAAGGCAGTACAATCTAGCGACAGGGAGTACAACTGACACAAGAATGTCATGCAGCCTCGCTTGCGCACCATCTAGCGACGGAGTGCAGAAATAACAGTAGACCAAGACAATGGCAACATTTTTATTTAAATAAGAAAAACTAATATTTATTTTACGAGATGGCTAGTGAAGAGGCTCTTCACTCTCTTCACCTAAATAGCTGCTACTGCAGCAATCTTTTAAAGAGATTTTGTGCCTATCTAATTCTTCAGTTATTGCATTGGCAATGTCTCGTCCAGTTTTCTTGTTGCACTGTACAATACTTATAAACCTCTCCATTACTTTATATGAAGAATCATTAATGTAATTTGCTCTTTATGTGAAGTATCCGGAGTAGCATCAGCTAGTATTGCGAAGTACTTAGATTTTTCCCTTTCTTAGAGTACAGCCTGAAGGACGTTGTTACTGCAAGCTGCGATGAAGTTGTTTTGGGGATCTGCTGAAAGATAGTGAGCTTGAAGTCTTTTCCCTTCTTGCTGTGACTCATGAACTTTCGTCACGTGTTCACGCAACAGCGGATCATATTGAGCGGAGGAAGTTGCCATTGTCCGATGATTCTATTTTGCTAGAAGAACCCCGAAATGCCAGACCCCTCTCACCAATAAATAAAGTAACAGTCAGAATCCTGTGAAATAAATCCCTCCAATATTTCAGTTTAAAGACAATTTCAAAATTCAAATGAGACTGAATGTCAGTTCCATGTTGAAGTCTTCTTTCTAATCCTCTCCATTCAATATAGCATTGTTTGTGACTAGCATTCATTTCATGAGCTGGCAGCTTATTATACAGCTTATGCCAAGAATGATCCTTTTTCCAGCCTTCGTCACTAACTAAAACTGACTTACGGAACTCAGAGTTGTGACCAAATAATCTGCAAGGAAATCAGTATATTGATTGATTTGTATCACTCCATACTAACCAGTTTCTACGAACACATTGTCCGATCTGTAGTTTTGAAAATAAAACTGTTCTCAAGAAAGCTCTTGTTCCGTCACTCAGAAGGTTATTAGGCAGTGCAGGGGGACCTCTTCGAACAATATCTTCAATATCACTTACACTTGGCCTAACATGTTTTAATTTTCCAAGGTCGCATGTTACTTGCCATGACTCAGAGTTTGGAGCTACACTTTCATAGTTTCTTGATTGTTTAACATTTTTGCTGTTGTCCTCTTCTTCCAATGCGTCATTGGTGTAATCAGAGTTCTTTTTTAAATTATCACAATCATCATTCCTCTCTGAACCTGAAATGTCATTATTCTCTTTAACCAGAGCAGAAGAGCTTGTGATTTGTTCAGTTTTTGCGCCTTCATTACCTTCACTATTGACACTGAATTTCACACCAACCTCAAACAATGTTCTACTACTTTTATTAATACCGCCCAATATTTTATTTCTTTCCTTGCGCTTCTCAGCTCCTGACTTATGCTTATAGTTGCTCATCGTTCAACATATAACACTAAATGGTATGACGATGAAATGGTGAAGAAACATGATAGATAGAGACAACCCAAACTGTTACTACGCAGTACTGACAACGTTATTACAACAACTGTGGGCACTGTTGCCAATAACCCACGAGAAATGTATCGTAACAATGATTCAAACGACCGCGTTGTCGCAGTCCCTAAACTGAGGAACCAACGATTCAAAAGTATCGTATTTCAAACCAAAGTAGCATACAACTCCCTCATCCAAGGAAAGTGTAAGAAAGATGTCATAATTAAAAGCGAGATACTCCTGGGAGGTATGGTTAACACAGTAAGCTCAACTAGCACGAGGAAAACGGTATTCTGTTGCTTTTACAAATGGATATGATTGTTCCGATTACTGGTTAATGGGTATATTAAAATCAACAAAATAAATAATGTTTTGTATAGGAGACTATCAGTACATACCCATATGAGATTTTTGAAGTGAAATGCCATGTCCTGTGGTTCAGATTCCACGTAAAAAGAAGGTCCAGTGGATCATGATCGCGAGATTAACGTTCATGTTGAAAAACAAGCGTCCTTCCTTCCTTTATCAGTAAGGTACATAAATTTAAAATATTCGTAAAATTGTATAGAATCACTACCGTATCTTACGGGCCCCTATGCATTTGCCCCCTTTGCCCCCCCCCCCTCTCGGCGGCCCTGTTTGGACTTGTGTCCTAAGGTTACAGACTTTCCAAACTTGTTCTGGAATTATTGGTAACAGAACAGCCCTAAGTGGCACATCCCATATCGAGTTGCTGTACCAACAGTAACACAGCACTCTACAACAAGAAGTACTCAAAACATCCTCCTCATTCACTGTTGGATACGTTCAAACCCTCTGATGGCAACCATCTTCCAAGTGCTGGAGAAGCACTGTTAAGCCCATAATTGGTGTTACATAAATAATGGCCTTGAGATATCCCCACAAGCAATAGTCCAGAGGATTGAGATCCTGGAAGTGTGCATGCCAGGTGATTGTTCCTACATGGCATATCCACCTGTTCAGAATCTGCTGATCCACTGATCACTCTACTGGATGTGATGTGCAGTTACCAATAACCCCAGTACAGCTTTGGAAAATAAACTGTCGGCTTTAGAGCATGGGTCACTGAGACATTTTGTTTTGTTTCAAGCTGTACTATCCATTCCTCCATTATTTCCTGCATTTTCATCAGCTCCCTTTATATTCTACTACCATGACACTCATCCCCTACGTACACTTCAATGCATGGAGCTGATGACCTCATTGTACTAAGTTCCTAAAGTAAACAGCAACAATAACTCCTTTGTTCATTTATGTGGTGGAATGATGTGTTATTTTCTGAATGTATTATGTTAAAGAGTTATCGCCGGACTCTAACTCAAACCAGACGGGAGTCCTGGATGACGACTATGGTTTCGACATCCCCAGCGAATCGAACATGTACCTGGACTCGAGTTACCAGTGCATCAGGTTCCAGCCCTTCCAACAGACTGCCTGGCACGTGCTGTGTGACCAGAACCTCAAGGAGCTGTAAGTACATATGCTCGTGACTGATTTTCAAGCTGTTTGTACTCATTGTTACCTTTAGTTATTCTAAGTTCCAATATCCTGTTTTAGGCCTGTACCACATTATCGAGTTGATGCTGATAAGGGATTTAACTTCTCCAATGCTGATGATGCATTTGTATGTCAGAAGAAGAATCATTTCCAGGTAAGAGATGCAGTTTTTCTCCTGGGCATTTCTTATTTTATATTCTTTATATCTAGGGTCAACAAATGTTTTCATTCGGTAAAGAAAATGCCCATATGTGTCAATTTTGAGAAGGGGAGCAGGCACTTTCTCCCCTCTCGAATTATAAAGCAAGGGGGTGTTCCCCTCTTCCCTGTAATATTACTGAAGAGACTTCGCTGAAGTATAGGAGAATATAAATGTTCTTAATCACCAAAGAATGTGGGTTGGGGCACTTGGAAAGAAGTACTATACGCCAAAGAAAGACAGACAGGAAATTTAAAAGTTGAGCGCCCCCTCTTAAATCCCTTCAAAAAGGAGAAACCGGACCCATTGAGTAAATGCATTGACTGATTTAAAGGATTCTGGTTTTGTTATGTTTTACAAATACACAGGATAGCAAATATGTGACATCATAGCGAATGCAAGGACAGTTTGTTGACAGACTCAATGTCTGAGAAATGCAGGTTTTGAATTGAATCTTGCATGAGACAAATACTTTTAACTACGGTGTGGTCGAGAAGCCCCTTTACATGTTATAGCATAGGACAGTTAGACATGGGAACATTGTTATGAATAAAACAGGATTTTTTAATTTCAACATTTATTTGGAGTAAACAATGTCCGGTCACAATTAACAATTCCATTCATCGATCAACAACGTCAGTATGTATTCCTCCATGTTCGAAGCAGACGTTGATCCGTTGCCATGTTCTTGTATGCATCCGCTGCAGCATGCGGTGGGTGATAGTTTCAAATGCCATGCGAAGTCCATCTTTCAGTTGATCATTGTTCACGTATCGTCGATTACGAACGTTTTCTTTTATTATTCCCCATAGTGCATTGTCCGGTGTGCTGAGGTCTGGGCTTCGTGGAGGCCATGGCAGTGGTGCTGGAAGGTCTCATGATCCACTCCCAATCCAGCGGTTTGGAAAATGTTCATTTAGCCGGTTGGGGACACTCACAGCTCACGATGTCACTTATACCTTTAGCCGTAAATTGTGGAAGCAACCATGTGTTAATCATTTGCAGGCAGCTGTGCTGGTTCACAGGACCATCGAAGAAATAAGGTCGAAGCAGATGGTCTGCCGCAAAACCCTGCCCAAAGCATAACATGGGCGGATTGCACTCAATTTCCTCATAAAAGTGGGGATTGCTTTTTGCCCAAATAAAGACATTACGATTTCGTGAGCCACGATAAATCGCACACTCATCAGAGAATATAACTTATTTTTTATCATCTGCATGCGGGAAGCGTGCGAACAGCATTTCACATGCATGCACACGTTGCTCTAAGTCACGATCACTCAACTCGTTCACTGAGGATGGCCGAAAACATGAAAGTTTCAAGTCTTTGCGCATATGGTCTTTCATCGTCGATCACGGGACGCCTAATTCCGCAGACCGCTTACGGGATGACTTCACCGGCGATCGTTCAATCGATTCCACCACAGCGGCACAAGTTTCGATACAAGTCGTAGGCCTTCCGCTACGTGGTGCATCGAGGACACTTTCCGTCACAAAGGTTTTCTTCTCCTACGCGAGTAACGTTGGTCGTGATGGCGGTGGTTTTCCAAACCTCACAGCAAAGTCCTTCAAAATGTCTGACATTGTCTTCTTCGTATTCTGACGTTTGTGAACCCAAACAGAAGCCACCAAACTCTCCTCAACAGTGAAAACACGTATATCCGTCATGGTTGAACTCTTTCGACTGAAGGCAGCTAACTGCGCAGTGAGCTACACAGCGAACCACGTGACACGTTACACGACTTTCCCACGCTAACCGAAGTGAACGTGTCAAGTGCGAGACTCGGCTCCCGGCGGGAAATTGTTATCTCAACAATATGTAAATAATTTTAATAGTAAATATTTATAATACATATCTAAATTTATTGCCCTATACTATAACATGTAAAGGGACTTCTTGACCACCCTGTATGTATATATATTCTTGTAGCTTCTAAGCCACATGGGGATTGCGAGAAACATGTTATCAAGTCAAGCTGCAAAAGAGGCAGTATCGCTACCATCTCAATGCAGGTACAGTACAACTTGTCACATCCGGACCTGTGATATCCGAACCCTCCCATATCCGGACACATCTCCGAATGAAATTTTAAGTCGTAGTTGAGAGCGAGGATACATTAGTGTGCTAGCCAGGGAGGACGAGTGAAAGTTGCAGCGCTGGAAGGCTGTGTGCGTGCTTGACCGTGAGGGGTTGTGGCCTGACTCGGTCAACGACATCCATCCCTTTGTGTGAACACGAGGCTGCCTCTCTTTCTACCCTTCAGTCTGTGCGTGAGTCTTGAAGCGACAGTTTGTTTTGCAAGTGTGTTTCTGTTGTTACTGTTATTGTTTACCGTTGTTATCGTTATTGTTATCTTTTAACCTTGGTTTTTTTTGCTAAAATGTCCGAAAAAAGGAAAAAAACTGTTGTTACGATGGAAGAAAAGTTCCGTGCTCTAAAAAGCTGGTGAAACAGCCAAGAAGATTGCCGCGGATATGGGAGTAGGAACAAGCACTGTGAGTGACTGGAAAAAGGCTCGGAGTGATATTGAAAAGTGGTGCTCGTCACAAGCGTCAACAAGTGGTGTTAAAAACTTAAAATGATGAAAAAGGCAGCTAACAACCAAGTTAATGAGGCATTGTTTCTTTGGTTTACCCAAAGAAGAGAGCAAGGGTTACCTATCTCAGGTCCTTTACTAAAAGAAAAGGCACTACACTTTAATAAGGAAATTGGAGGGGATGAACAGTTTAAAGCAAGTGAGGGGTGGTTGGAAAGCTGGAAAAATCGTCATGGAGTGCGGAAACTACAGATCAGTGGTGCAAAGCTATCGGCTAACCAAGAAGACGTTGAAAAATTTAAAATATTTTTACACAGTCTAATTGATCAACATGGGATTACTGGAGAGCAGCTCTATAATTGTGACGAGACTGGGCTCAACTATACATTGCTTCCCACCTACACTTTGGCTTCCAAGAAAGAAGACAGTGCACCGGGGTATAAGAAGAAAAAGGAGAGGGTCACCATTTTAGCCTGCAGCAACGCTACAGGAGATCACAAGCTTCCATTAGGATTCATTGGAAAATCCAAAAAGCCAAGGGCTTTCAAGAACTTTAAAGACTTGCCTGGCCTACCAATTTAGTACAGAAACCACTGCGAAATATTTAGTGATTGGTTTCACAAGCAGTTTGTGCCACAAGTGGAAAAACATTTGTTGAAAAATAACTGGCCAAGAAAAGCAGTGCTCCTACTTGACAATGCACCCTCACATCCAAGTGAAGACGAACTTAAAGATGGAGATATTAAGGGTGTGTTCTTACCACCAAACGTGACATAACTTTGTCAACCTATGGATCAAGGCGTGCTTGAGTCACTAAAGCGAACCTATCGCCGTAGGTTACTTTCTGTGTTGATTGCTGGAATGGACGAAAAAGAAAGTGTTACAGAGACGTTAAAGAAGGTAGACATGTTAGACGTGATAATGTGGGTATCCCAGGCATGGGATGAAATAAAACCGTTGACGCTGGTAAGGTCATGGAGGAAGCTCTTAGATCACAAAGCTACTGATAAATGGACGGGGGAGAAAACAGAAGACGTCAATGAAACTTATGCCTGCAATGAAGAAAATCTTCAGATTGCTTACCTTGTGCTATGCCTGCCTGGTTGTGAAAAAATCAACAACGAGGAAGCCATAAATTGGTTAGTAAATGAAGACGAAGTCAACGAAATTACAGACAGTGACATTATAGAAATGGTGTGCAATGATGAGGGGAAAATCTTTGAACCCGAAGAAGAGGACAACGTCCCTATAATGAGTCACTCTGAGGCATTCAAGACCATAGAATCTTTAATCACTTATGTAGAAAATCAAGATGAAATGAGTGTGACTGAAGTGATGCTTTTAAGAAGATTGAGGGACATGGCATCCAAAAAGCGTGTACAGTGCGTGAAGCAACAGAAAATCACAAACTTTTTCAAAAACTAATGTAGAAACAGTAGGCCTAAGTGAAGTGCGTGAAGCAACAGAATGTGACAAACATTTTCAAAAAATTATGTAGAAGCAGAATGTACAGTGTATTTATGTAAGTACATGTACTGTAAAGCATATTATTATAATTTAATTACTGTATTTTAATTTAGTTTAAAGCAATTTTATTTCTTAGCCTATGTACAGTATACAGTTAACAAAATGATACTAAACCATTAAAAACATTAAAATTAATCAACAACAAACTCGTGAATTATTTCTGGTCACCTAGCTATTTGTAAAAGTAGCCTTGTGATATCCGGATCGGCCGGTCGCCACATTAGTCCGGATATGACAGGTTATACTGTACTTGCAGTTATGCTGCCAGGTACTGCCATTTTGGGAAACTCAGTGGATAGCTAATTCAAAACCCAGTAAACTGAAAGTGATTAGAGAATACTCGTGTTTGGTGGAGCTCTTTTCGGGTATGGAGGTAGTCCGTCATTGTATGCAGACTAAGGATAGTTCATGCAAGGTCCACTCTCTCATACGTAATGGAAAGGGAAGACCCCCAAGTTTGTAACCGTGGCCCACATTTTAACTGAGTCTGTGGATCTTGCGGCTCTCATAATTTGCATGATACGTGCAATATCTGTTGATTATGTCATCTGCTTTGTGGAAGAGAGTGGGTTAGGGCAACAGATCTAAGTTTCAAATGTAATTTTGTGACTCAAGGAATGCATTGTCCTGTTTGATTTGAAATACATTTCTCTTTATTAAATTATGATTTTAATTTTCTGTCTATTTCCATACCTTTTTGTTTACTAGTGTTGTATAGTTACAGTAGAAGCTTGAAATAGCGCGGTTTGAAACACCACAGATTCGGATATAACGCAAGGGACATTATGTCCCCCAATAAAATATACAGTACGGTACCTTATTTTTAAATATAGATCTTTTTTTACTTTTATAAGTTGAGTTTAAAAAGTGAAAGTTCTGCAAAGAGCAGTTCTGAAGAACAGTTTTAACGTCAAACTTACCCTCAACACAGACTCTAGCCTGACCTTGACCACTGCATTCCAAAGTGTTTTGCTGTAGCAGCGAGACCAGGAAATGAGTGTGAAGTCGTGAGTTCAGAATACAGTGGCCTACTGCCTGTAATATCGAAAAAGCAGAAAACATATTCAGTTGAAGATAAACTGAAAATTATTGATATTGTAAAACACAGGGATACCAAAGCAAGTTTTTTTTTTGGCGTTCCTGAAGGTACAATTAAGAGATGTTAGTTAATAAGTTGGTTAGTTAGTTATTAGAGTTTTAATGGGCGGAGCAGCTTCGTCATCTGCCCCTCAATTATGAGATGGATGAAAGAGGAGGATATACTCCAAAATTTCATGGACACAGTTGAAAGTGTAATCAATCTGCAAAGAAAAATAATAATATTGTATGGCCTCGGGTGTCGGGTGCAAGCTTTGTTATTTGTTGCCCAGAGGGCAGCTGCAAAGAAAAATAAACTAAATCAAGCAAAGCTGTAGATCTTAATGATGCTTATACAGATGGTTCTAAATAAAACGAAGTGACGGGGTACCATCATCTGGGCCGGTCATCAGAGCTCATGCTGTGAAGTTTTAAAAAGATTTGCTTCTGACCAATGATTTTAAAGTATCAGATGGCTGGTTTTCGTGGTGGAAATCTCATCACAGTATATTACTGTATAGTAATATTGCATGAATGTTTCCTTCCTCCAACTCTGCAGGACCGATTTTTGTCTCTCCTAAGATCACATTTCAATATACTGTGGTTACATTATAATACCAGTTTGAAGCATGTCCCCGACATCCATGTTACATCAAGCTTCTATTGTATATATTTTGGCTGACTTTTAGTTTGCTACTTCTAAATTTTACATTTCAAAATTTGTATAATGAGGATCAAATGATCCCTAAAATAACTGTCACCACATTATAAGAAATCTCTGAAGCCATTTGATAATGTATTAGAATCAGACCTCATGCAGTTGTTCAGCAGTTCCCATCCAAAGAAACTGCATGTTGATAACATGCTCTGAGAATTATTTCTAGTTCTGCTCTTTTGATTAAATGATAGTGCAAGCAATTTTCCTTTGATACAGATCACATGCCATGTACAACTACAGGGAGATGCCCGATTTGTCAAGACTCCAGATGGTCTCAAGAAGATTGGCAGTTTTTATCTACATTTCTATGGGGTAAAAGTGGAATCACCATCACAAACCATCAAAGTGGAGCAGTCCCAAAGTGATCGCAGCAAAAAGCCTTTCCACCCTGTTCTGTAAGTAGGCCTTTGTCCTTCATTAATAAATTAATAATATTAATAATATTAATTAATAATAAATGTTGGTGCTTTCAGTTAGTATATTTTAATTTCTTAGTCATAGCTTTACTTTGAAATCCAGTGTCCTTGTGATAGGCATACTCAAGGTGCAAATACAGAAATTTGACTGTTGGATTTTCATTTGGAGAAAAGTATACTGGCATTGTTCACGTAGTTGTTTAGTTGTTTGACAGATTCTAATTGTAAACATCTGTTTCTGGACATTTACAGGGTTTTGCGTTTCGATAAACCCTTGGACGAGTGGAACTGCCTGCAAAATTAATTATCTTGTCTTTGTTATTTTGGATATCCCAGATACTGTAGTTGTTTCTGAAAAAAATATACATTAGATTAATAAATACATTTATAAATACATATATACATGTGATCAAGCTATCAAAATAGGATTCAAGCATGGAATAATTTCAATAGTCATAAAATGACAGAAAAGTGGCAAGAATTTGTAGAGGTGTAAAGAAACGTGTCTAAAATAATTCGGCGAGAAAAATACAAATACGAGAATAACAGGCTGAACGAAATAGAATAGGACTTTACCAAGATCAACACCAGGAATTTTCAGAGAAAATTTAGCTGGTTACCAGCCACCTATCCTGTGTTTCCAACGACCTGATGGATCTCTGGGAACTAAAACAAAGAGTAACTGTGAAATTCTAGCCAAATATTTTGGTACACTCCTCAATTGCGAAGCACGATCTGGGCAACTCCTGTTTGCAAAATCAGCACCAAATCCTGCAAACTGACGTGGAATCATTACAACACGAGGAAATAGTGAACATAATCAAATCTTTAAAAGACAATAGAGCACCTGGTGAAGATGGGCTTATTGCAGAAATATGGAAATTGGACCAAGCAACCATAACACCAAAAATTCACAGAAAAATATCAAATGTTTGGAAAACAGAGAAAATCCCAGAAGAATGGAAGAGTGCTTTGATACATCCCATCCATAAGAAAGGAAACAGGACAGACCCGAACAATTACAGAGGAATCTCACTTCTTCCAGTATCATATAAAATTCTTTCTAAAGCTTTGCAGAACAGACTTGAGTTACAAGTAGACCAACAGATTGGCGAGTATAAGGGTGGGTTCAGGAAAGAGAGATCCTGTATTGAACAGATTTGGAACCTCAAAACCATACTGCACATCAGACGATGCCGAAACACTACAGTCACATTTGTGGATTTCAAAACAGCCTATGATTCTGTTGACAGACAAACACATATCTTGGAAGAATTAGGAGTCGATAGGAAGACCAGGGCCATCATCCAGGAAACACTATCTGGAACCACTTCGAAAGTGAAATTCATGGGAGAAATGTCAAACTCATTCGAAATCCACACAGGAGTCCGACAAGGAGATGGTTTGTCGCCAATCTTGTTCAATATCGTATTGGACAAAATAATCAGAGATTGGTAAAGGCATGTCAAGGTATCCAAATTGGAAAACAGAAAGGAAAAAGAGTCACTGGTTGCAGATGACTTAGCTATATTAACGAACAACAGAGATAAGCAAAAATAGCACTAGATAAACTACATGAAATCTCCCGTAGAACTGGACTAGAGATTTCCTATGAGAAAACTCAGTAAAGGACACAAAATTGACAGGAAAACTCACATTGCAGACACAGTACGGAAAAATCTCACAGGTCACTCACTTCAAGTACTTAGGAGATTCCATCCAACCCATGGGACTGAATACAATCTCCAACAGAGAAAGAATATTCAAACTGCAAAAGGCATACAAACTGACGTGGAATCATTACAACAAAAGAGTAGTGTCTCGTAATCCAAAACTACGACACTACAACGTGGTTGTTTTACCAGAAGCCTTGTATGTGGCAGAAACAACATTAATTGGAGGGATGACAAGAACGGAAAATTCTTAGAAAGATTCACGGCGCTGATCTCCGAGACGGGAACTTGGATCAGACGGACCTACAAAGGAACTCTACAGAAACGCAGACACCATCACAGAGAAATTTAGGAAAAGATGCCTCCAGTTCTATGGACCCCTGTACAAAATGGATGAAAACAGACTAAGAAAAATTTTAACATCAATAATACAAGTAAATTAAAGACCAGTTGGATGAGAGAAACACAGGAGGACCTGGAACGATTCAAAAGCTCTGAAGATGATATTAAGGACAGAAATCCATTCAGAAATAACATCAGAAACAAGATATTTGAACAAGTCTCAAGAAAAGAAACAATAGGGAAAAAATGGACAGAGAAAAGGAAGAAAAAACACAGTGAATTAATGAAGAGGTTTTGGGAAGAAAAGAGAAGAGGAAAAGGTAGTGAAGCTATGATTGGCTCAAGTTCGCACGCTCTCCCAAAGGGGAAAACTCGATAATAATAATAGTCTAATAATATACATGTATAAATACATGTAAACTGTTTTCAGGATTACAATTTGGTACAATAGTGTTGACTAACTGAAAAACTATTAAATTTTGATGAGAAGTTTTAGCCAAAAATTCAAACGTTCAGACAGCTTAACATACTTTATTTATGGAAATTTCATTCGTAAAAATGTACATTATTTATCCTTTGTCCTCGATGGTCCTAGATTTTCTCTTTTATCGAGTATCTGTAGCCTACCAAGTTGCTATGTGGTTATATAATGAGTACTTTGTCGCAAACTGACCTGTCTAACCCCTAGCTGTTGGCCGGCTTGCAGCGTTGACCTGCAGGGGGAACAGGTGACCAAGGTGACTGTCGGTAGACTGCACTTCAGCGAGACGACCTCCAACAACATGCGCAAGAAAGGCAAGCCCAACCCCGACCAGCGCTACTTCTACCTCGTCGTAGGGCTGCACGCGCATTGCGCCGACAGTAATAACTACCCCATCGTGTCGCATGCCTCCGAACGCATCATCGTCAGGGTAAGGAAGACAACTCCAACAAGTTACTGTTCTGTAGCCATGTATCATGCTCCACAATGCCTGATGGTATAGTGAGCACCATCTGCATACATTACTACAGATAAAAGCTTAAAACCAGTAAATAGTTCATATCCTTACATAAGTATTGAAAAATTATTCTTCAAATACAAAGAAAGTGTATATTTTCTCATCATCTGTATTCTTCTATTAATTCACAGTTGCATTGGGATTATATAATCCTGTTCAGGATCTTTTCTTATTGTGATACAAAGGAAAAGTGAGAATACAGAATTATTTAATGGTCCAATATTTTTAACCTTGAGAAGTGGAAATATAAACTGAAGGAATAAACAAGATATAAGTCTTAGTACTGTGATGCTTGTATTTTCTATTTCTCATCGGAGAGAGCTGTGTACCTGAAGACACTAGGCTTTCCTGTTTCAGGCATCAAACCCTGGCCAGTTTGAGAGTGATGTGGAGTTATGCTGGCAGAAGGGTCACACAGCCGAGTCAATCTTCCATGCTGGCCGCGTGGGCATAAACACGGACCGCCCCGATGAAGCCCTGGTGGTACACGGGAACCTCAAGGTCACGGGTCACATCATGCAGCCCAGTGATCGCCGTGCAAAGGATGCAGTTCAAGAGGTAACATCTTGTCACCATACAAAACAGGGTTCGTCAACCCACTGCCCGCAGTCAAGATACAAATTTCCATAATCCTCAGAAAACTCATTACCGGTATTGTAAATGTTGGATTTATGTTGTACATTGGTTTAAGAGACATTAATACTTGAATCTAGGGAAGGTAATCTTCAAGTTTTTGTTTCATAGACTTTATAAGCAAAAATAGCACTAGATAAACTACATGAAATCTCCCGTAGAACTGGACTAGCATTGCTGTTAGCTGTAGCATCTTGGGTTGTTTTGCTGCATACGGAATTCCTCCATTGCCAACATTTCATCGTCGTTACAGTAGGCTTAGTCCTGGCAGAATGGCTGGGTCATATTTATTCTGTAGTGCCACACCGTGTAGGGAACCTTTTGCTGCCTGTGGCTGGTCAGAGTTGTTTCTGTTCTGGATGATTATTTAATGACAATTTCCAGACATTGGAGGAATGGCCTAACAGAGAGATCATAGAGATACCTTAACACCCCCAACAATTTAACCCTACATTAATTTTCTAGACTAAGCTGCCGAGTAGACATTTTCTAAGTTCGAAATATCAAATAGTTCTACTTTGAAGAAATTTTCTATGTAGAGAACGGACAGAGCAATGAGCTTTGTCCAGTGTGGTTCACTGGTGGGTGCACCAAGCCACTTGGTGCTCTGTGGCCTATTACATCATTGAGCAAGATGGTTGAGCTATAATGCCTAATCTTTTGAACACTGACATGAACATACCTCGCTAATATCCTACCATGTTGCCAAGTTTATGTGCAACTGTTTCAAATTCCCTGCCCTAAAGATGATTATGTCCAATGGGGAATTTTCAGAATGGTCACTGCATTACAATGTTCATCATTTTCAATGACTGGAGAGTGATGAAAGCTTTTGTTGCAGTGTGACACCCGGGAGCAACTCCGCAACGTGCAGCAGCTGAGAGTGGTCCGGTACCGCTATGCTCCTGAGTTTGCACTTCATGCAGGCCTCACTGACTCCTGCATGCTGGACACTGGCGTCATAGCTCAGGAGGTGCAGCAGGTCCTGCCCGAGGCCGTCCGACCCGCGGGGGACATCGTCCTGCCCAACGGCCAGAGAATCGACAATTTCCTCGTCGTCAACAAGGAGCGCATCTTCATGGAGAATGTGGGAGCGGTGAAGGAGCTGTGCAAAGTGACAGACAACTTGGAGACTAGGATAGACGAGCTGGAACGGATGAATCGTAAGCTAGTCCGGCTGAAGCGTATTGACAGCCTCAAGTCCACCTCCAGCATCTCCACAGGTAGACATTACATTCACCAATTGAGGTTAAGCTTCTTCAAAGTATTGTGCTCCAAACCACACCCACATGTCTTATGGTTATCATTTTCAGTGACTAGTAAATCCTCGTGTGCCACGCTGAAACACAGAAGACGACACCACATCGATCCGGACGATGCCGTGTTGTGTTCCAACAAGTTCATACAGATCACCATAGTTGTGCTCATCCTCATCATGGCTTTCTGGTGAGTAATGTATGTGGAGTACAAACTCAATACCTTACTCCTTTAAATTGAATTATCATTGTTGGTAATAATTGATGTATTAGCCCACAGCATAACCCTTAAATACAGTGTCCCAATTAAAAGTGCTGTCATCTGATGAGTGTATGATGTATCACAATTTACATGTTATAAATTTTGTTGTCTGTGCAAAAGAGAATTCTCATTGGTCCCACGCTACAAGCGACAATAAGATCATATTGACACCACATTGTAGAAATAACTAGTGCAGCATTAAAAGCCATTTATGATATTCAAGAGCCATGCAGACTCAATAAAGATAGCCATGGCCCTGTTTCACGCCAAAATAGTGTAGTTTTTTTAATTTGTCGATGCGCCTTCTCTCTTTATAATATAGTACTTGGGTGGGCGCCAGTTCGTAAGCTGAAGACTTATGAATGATAAACATATAATAGATAATAAATACCGTAGTAGAGCATAGCAGAACTCTCCTTTCTCGAGCCGTCGGGTGATACTATCATCAACCAAGATTCATTCGATGAGTGGCAAGATACCATAATTATACAGTAATTAATTTTTGAAAAGATACCACAGACAAATCGTAAAAAATTGAATTTAATATAATAGGAATCAAAGCAAAGAATATTTATGGATACTTGTAATAGATCCTATTAATTGCTCACCAGGCTTTAGACATGGTTACTTTTTGTTTGGGTTAATCCAGTATCTCTGAACTATGGAATTTCTATAAGAAACTGCTGTATACTTTCATATTCTGGCTGGGTTTATCAGAATCTTGAACATCGGTCATGAGACTTATTTTTCAGCGAGGAAAGTGTGGAACAAGCCATTGCGTAGCGATTCAAAAAGATTTTTACATATCTCTCCACTATAAAAGTTTGTCTTTTACTTCCCTTCGTTATATTCTTGTCCCTGAATAAACAATTTGAGTAGTGCTTTACGCTCTTATGCCATTAGTTCACGATATCATCACTACAAAAGTTCCAAAGTCGCCATCTTTGTGCTTCATGTGAAGCTTCTTTAGTTCCGTGTTTCACCACTACAACAAATTCCTCAGTCCAGCCGCCATCTTGGTGCTACCTATATAATCTGTTGCACATCCATTATGATACTTTCTCCATCGTGACAGTACAAGTACATCTATGAATTTTCTCAAGAATCCTACAATCACGCCTCCTTCCGACAGCTCATCGCAATTGCACCAGTTCACACATAAATAGTCCCAATCAAGCTTTCTGGACACGTTACATTCGCCCCCAGAAATTCTAACATTTATTCCATAATAGAAGGATTTCTGACACACATGTAATTAGGATGATCAATCAGAATTCTGTGACTACCTTAACAGATTTCTTGTACTTTTCAGCTGTAGGATGGTATTACCCTTCTACACTGCCATGATCATGTTGGTACTTAACACTCGGTGGTCAATTGCATTGAGTCTATTATACGGAGCTTACACAAGCATGTCCTGCAAGCGGTCAAACTTCGCGTGATAGTCCCATGGAACACACAAGGTAAGTTATCCGCTACCTAGTGGTGGATATGAGCACTCACTGAATTACCTGAACACTCACCAATAATGGGTGCAATTGTTCTTAGCACTAACAATTGACCACCGAGTGTTAAGAACCAACAGGTCATGTGCCCAGTTGACGTATAAACACTGCAAGCGAAAGAAGACGACTTCGAATTGCATCCTTGGTTAAATGAGAGGAAAAACGGCAAGCCTAACAAGCTACGCGGTATGCCAGAAACAAGGTTACGTACAAATCGAGTGTAGGAAGACTGTTATGTGAAATTGTTGGTTGTTGATAGACGACGTACATCAACCCGCAAGAGATTGGTGAAGTGCGAGACGGCGCGCAGATCTAAATTAAATCTATGCAAATTTCATATTCAAATCCACGCAAACGACACAACCGTTATATCTAATCGATTATAGCAGACGACTTCTGTGCCATTTAAGTGACCGTAAGTTCGATAATCGAAAGTGACACTTGATATATCGAACAGAAATCGATTCTACTAGATGATGCTCGCAACTATGATATATCAATCAGGAATCGATTCTGCTAGACTACACTTACGACCACGATATATCAAGTGACTTTAGAAGACCCGGAACTTCCAAGTGACTATTGTGATTTTCTGACCAAGAGGCCCCATGGCAATGTCCAACGAATATAAAATCCCTAAATTATCAGACAATTACCACGTGTGGTCAATTCGTGCGAGGGCAGCACTGGTGCAGAAGGGATGCTGGGAAGCCGTTGACCCTGGATTTGGCACAGCTGCTTTGACAAATGAGCAGAACAAGGCCAACAACAAGGCACTTAACATTTCTGTTTCTTGTGGTTGATGACAACTACCTAGATGACATTGGCATCTGTACCAGAGCACAGGAGGCATGGGAACATTAAGGGACATGAACTCCAACTACGGTCTACTACACACAATTCAGCTTATGAGGGACTTCTTCAACATCACTATGAAGAAAGGTGAGGAGATGAAAAGCTACCTTGGGAGGCTAATGGAGATCCACAGGGGACTAACAAGTGCAGCCGAGAGGTTGCGTTGGTGATGCTGATGGGTCTTTCAGAAACGTATGAACCACTAATCCTCAACCTTGAACAGGATGAAGAGGACCTCACGACGAAAAGAGTCAAGTCAAGGTTGCTCGTTGAAGAAAAGCGGAAGATCCGTCGTGATGAAGAAAGAGGAAGTGGTGATGATGAACCAAAGGCACTGATCACGAAGCAGCGTGATAAACCTAGCTGGAAACACAACAATGCGAGGCCACCTGAGCAGGATGGAGTTCCCAAACAAGACAGGAAAAGAGCAGACCCAAATAAAGTTAATGACAGCCGACGGCGACCTGTGAAGTGCTTCTGTTGTGGAAAGCTTGGTCACATTGCAAGGAACTGCCCTGAAGATAATGAAGACTCGAAGAGCCAGCAGGCGAAACAACAAGCAAAGACAGCATTCCATAGGGCAATGTGTGCGAAGGTGGGTGACCATCATGTTTCATCTGTTTGGTTTCTTGACAGTGGAGCTACCGACAACATGACATCATCGAGAGAAAAGATGAGCAACTTCAAACCATGTGAAACAAGGGTTGAGGTGGCCAATAAGGAAACCATCAATGTCAGTGGAATTGGACGAGTAGAAATTAAACTAGACCAGACGGACAAAGATTTGTTTCTCACCTTAGATGATGTTCTCCATGTACCGGACCTGAGCAGTAACTTGCTTTCCATGGGAAGAATTGAAGAGATGGGCTATACTGTCAACTTTGGTGATGGCATGGCCACTGTAGCAGATAAGGATGGAGAAGTCATCTTTACAACAAAGAGGAGTTAAAGACTGTATGCTGTGGACGAGTCTACCCCATCGACGAGACTGGCTATAGCCAACCCTGACGACTAGGACACCTCCATCACAAGGCCGTGAAGAAGTTGGGCATAGATGAGAGAATGCAGGAGAATTGTGACACTTATACTCTTGGAAAGTTGAGACGCAAAGCATTTCCAACCGACGATGCGACCAGAGCCACTGCTCCACTCCAGCTGATCTTGTTGTAGGCAAGATCACACCGACTTCTAAAGGGGGATCCAAGTACTTTGTGACATTTGTAGATGACTACTCACGACATACTGCTGTGTATCCCATGAGGAAGAAGAATGAGGTACTTAGTAAATTTGACGAGTATAGGCGTGAAGCTGAGAATCTTCATGGAACAATGGTCAAAACCCTGATCAGTGATAATGGAGGAGAATACCTGAACAGGGAATTTGACAGTTACCTGAAGAATCACGGTATCCAACGACAGCTGACTGTCCCAGACACGCCTCAGCAAAATGGTGTTGCTGAAGGAATGAATCAGACGCTACTTGACATGACAAGATGTCTATTGATTGATCACGAAGTCTCTTTGGGCTGATGTGCTACATACTGCTTGTCACATCAGGAACAAGTGCCCATCCAGCGCAATAGATGACCAAACGCCTGAGGAACTCTGGCTCGGAAAGAAGGTCAAGCTGGACCACCTTCGGGTGTATGGTTGCAAGACTTGGAACGTAGAACCCGAAAAATGACGAAGAAGCAAGCTGGACCCAAAGGTGATTGAGTGCATCCTGATAGGATACCCCGATGGTGTTAAAGGATACAAACCGTGGGACATGAAGACAGACCGCATCTTTACAAGCCGCAATGTCACATTTGATGAAAACTGTTTCCCCTGCAAAACTACAGCAAGTGAACTCGGTGACAACTTTGTGGCAAAGACGTTTAATGATAACCTCACTATTGAACTTGAACTCGACGATGAACTTGGTGAGATGCACGAATAAGGGATACAAGCGAATGAAGACAGGAGAAATAATGATGAAAATGCTACACCTTCCGAGAGAGAAGTGCCAAGACCGGCCAGAGAAGACATTGCTTGCATACGTGGATGTTCTGAAATCAGACAAGTGCCAAGGAGATCAGAACGACTGGCAGTAAAGCAAGGTGGCCAACAACAGTTCAAATGCCTCACTTGTAACCTAGCCAAGAGGCATGATGCATCAGATGACCCAATAACAGTGGAAGAAGCGCTAAACTCACCTGATGCGGACATGTGGAGGGCTGCCATGCTTGATGAACTGGACAACATGGAGAGAAATCAGACATGGACGGTAGTTTCGACACCAGCTGACAGATGAGTAGTGAACTGCAAGTGGGTATTCCGGAAGAAGTTTGACAAGGATGGCACACCTGAACGCTACAAGGCAAGACTGGCGGCTTGTGGATATTCATAAGTTGAAGGTATCGACTTCAAAGAAATATTCTCGCCCGTGGTGAAAATAAAAACCATTCGGACTCTGTTGGCAGTTGCAGTTGAGAAGGAATGGAAGATTCATCAGCTGGATATCACTGCAGCATACCTAAATGGAACTTTGAAGGAGGCCATCTTCATGGACAAGCCAGTGGGATTCCACGAAGGAGGACCAAATGATGTTAGCCTGTTAAAGAAAAGTTTGTATGGACTCAAACAATCTGGTCAAGAGTGGAATCTGCGACTTGACGAATTCCTGAAGACATCCGGACTGCAAAGATCGAGGGCTGATCGGTGCGTCTACTATGAGAAGAATGGGGACTTCATAGTTGGAGTGTATGTAGATGACCTGCTAATGCTGGGCAAGGACGAAGAACGTATCGAGAAGTTCAAGAAGGACATCTCTGGAGTGTTTGAAGTGAAGGACTTGGGAACGGTGAACCACATCTTATCGATGAAGGTAGATCAGGCAGATGATGGATCGCTCATCCTAAGCCAAGCAGCTTATGCCGATGAGCTCTTGGCAACTTTTGGCATAAAAGATGCTAAGGGAGCATCGGCGCCTCTTGATCGTGGGATGCAGTTTGAAAAGGCGACTGGGGAGGCAGACCAAAGTCAGGGCACCAAACATTGACAAGCAGTCGGGGGTCTGCTGTATCTCGCTGGAGCCAGCAGACCGGACTTAGCCTTTGCGACGCCATACCTCAGTTCAACGAGCGGCCAACAGCTGAACACTGGACAGGAGTTTGTCACCTCCTGCGTTATGTAAAGCACTCTAAATACATTGGGCTGACGTTTAAGAAAACAGGAGAACGAGTGACAGCCTTCTGTGATGCTGACTGGGCAAGTGACAGGACAGACAGACGATCATTCAGTGGGTACGTCATGATGCTTGCTGGAGGTGTAGTCTCATGGTATGCAAGAAAGCAGAGAACAACCACCCTCTCCACAGTGGAAGCCGAATACATGGCAATGTGTGAGCCAACCAAAGAGATCTTGTGGTTGCAACAGTTCCTGACGGAAATCGGAGTGGGTGAACTTGCGCCAAGGACATTGCTGGCCGGCAACCAAGGGGCAATCGCACTAGCGAACAACCATGTGACATCGCAGAGAGGCAAGCATATAGAACTTCGACATTTCTTCATCAGGGAGAAGATTGAAGGAGGACTGCTATCCCTGAATTATGTTCCATCCACCGACAACTTGTCCGGCATCTTGACAAAGACATTGACAGGGAAGGAGACAGCTTGTCACCGAGAACGACTGGGTTTATCTAAACCAAAGTGAAAGTGGGGCTTATTGTAGGGGAGGTGTTAGTGCTTGCCACGGTGGGTGAGTGGATAGCGTGTCGGTCTACTAACCCCAAGATTGCAGGTTCGCCCCTGACCGTGGTAAGTGATTTTTGAAAGGCGGCAAAAATACAATACGCATGTCATACGATGTTGGCATGTCAAAGAACCCATTTGAATTCAGTAGGCCGAGTTCATAATGGCAAAATTAATCTCGGGAGTTTCCGCCAGCACAAAGTTCCTCATTTCTCTACTAGAAAGCGCTATTGTGTTCAAGGAGATTAGATATCTGACATCTAACCTCCTTGACTTTCATAGTCAAGGAACTACGAAATTCGACATGCAAGCTACCCTCTGGGTGTCAAATAGCAAAGCTTGCACCAGGCACCCGAGGCCATACGATATTATTATTATTATTATTATAGTGCTAAGAACAATTGCGCCCATTATTGGCGAGTGTTCAGGTAATTCAGTGAGTACTCGTATCCACCGCTAGGTAGGGGATAACTTACCTTGTGTGTTCCATGGGACTATCTCACGAAGTTTGACCGCGTGCAGGACTTGCTTGTGTGAGCTCCTTATAATAGACTCAATGCAATTGACCACCGAGTGTTAAGAACCAACAGATCATTCAACCCCAGCCTAAGCTTCTCATTCTCTTTGCTGAGTCCTCAGATGGCACACATCAGATCCCCAACTGCTTGCAGCTGTAAATCTTGCTCCTCCTTCAGAAGCTTGTTGAATCTCTCCGCTTCAGTCTGCAGTCTTGGTCAACGAAGGAAGTATTCCGGACTTGGCTGAGTCGTTGAATCGTTGAATAGGATCTCTTGAAAATGACATCTCAGTTGTTCAGAACTATTGCACATATCAATTTAGAGTGGACTTGAGCAAATATTTAATAGGCAAAGACCTAAAATCACCGATTCGCAAATCGAAGAAATCCATGTATGGCCTCTATATATGATCTACTACAAGTTTTCATTTAGGAAAATACAACAATCAACTCAAACAATAAAAATAATATACATTACAGCATAAAAAATATAAATTGTGCAAGTCTTTTATAATAGTTACCTAAATACCTCTAACCCTTAATTCCTCACTAGTACAACTCTCGCTCGCAAAATAAAATCGTTAAAATCCCCGGCTTATTTAATCTCACATCACTATACAGTATAACCAAGTAGGGACACGCCCCCCCCCCCCCCCCCCCTAGGGCTGGTCCTCTGGGCGAGACACTTAAGTACTAACTAATGAGACTTAAATTATTAATAAATCAATAAAAATTACAGAAATTACCCGATCAATAAAGGATAATATAATACTGTAATAGCTAAGTAAAATCAGATGTTCTTTTTAATTTGACATCAGAATCATCCAAAATTTTCATAAGTACATCTTCTACAGGTCTGTTTCGATGCTCCAGTCTTGGCATTTGGAAATTGTATCCCTGAGATGACATAGCTGTAGAAAAAAGTTTTTCTGTGATAAACTAGTGATCATATGCTTCACCCCCTCTCAATGATAAAACTGTTCTTGTCATTTCAAACAATCAAAAATGTTAATTTATTATTCTTTACAGCTTAGTGGCCATGGCAACTTTATACTTCCTGGAGTTCCAAAAAAGAAGCAAAGAAGATTATGATAATCCAGCTCTTAGGTAATATACAGTAGCCTACTGCATTAAGTGAAACATTTGGTACCATTGGAGAATGTGAGGAGTTCCATTGTGTGTTTAGTGCATGTTTAACCTTCATTATTATTGCTTGTGTACCAATAAACTTACAATAGACACACATTAATTACCATAATGCTGAAGTTAAAGTAGCAGGGGACATTTAAATGACTCACATAGACAATGTTTACAGACCATGCTGCAGTTTTAGAAACTCTTATTCTAAAATTAAGCATGCATGAACCAAATTCTTAGCTACAGTCCCTTAAACCCAACTCAGTAATAAAGTGTCTGTAGTACTAATTTTGGTGCTTATATTTTGTAACCATTGTGACTAGTTAAACTTATTATGAGTACTAGAACGTTTTTATCTAGAGGGAAAGTATTATTTTATTAGACTTGCAAGACAGAAGCACACAAGCTTTAGATCTTATAGGTAGTGTCATTATACAGTGCAAAGAAATGAAGAAATCAATATTTTAGCAAATATGGGGGGGATTTTTATCAAGCACCAATTGATGGTAAACAGCGAATAGAGTGGTAGGAGCCGGGTATGTTCAGAGGGCGACTGCATATCTCCCCCACTATAACCACTGCCATTTCCGATGCCATTATGCCATTTTGAGCTGAATTACAGGCACGTAAACATGGCTGCTACAATTGATTTTCCCACCAAGTGGGTATTGCAGGCTTTCTTCAAGCAGAAAAGAATAGTACAGTGGAAATTCTTCAAAGAATGAGTTCTGATTCATGACAATGCCCATCTTCACAGTGCTGCTGTAACCCAACAACTTCTTCAGCAATTTTGATGGGAAGTTTTCAAATACCCGGTGTTTAGCTTCAACTTAGAGCTAAATGGCTTCACATCTTCTTTGAACTGGAAGAGTGGCTAGGAGGGCAGAGATTATATATGAGCTTCAAAACAATGTTAACGCTCATACCAACTCAGTGGCAGCAACATTCTGTGAGGAAGAGATTGGAAGAGATATGACAAATGCCTCAATATTAACAGTGGTTATGTCGGAAAGTAATTGTATTTGTACATAACGTTTGGTAGTAAATTCTTTTTGTTATTTACTAAGGACTTTTTTTAATGGATGATCGGAGGTTGAAAAAAGTACCAGCTTCGTATTATTCATAAATAATACATAAAATATTACTTGAAGTATGTTCTTACTCTGTCTGTTTCAGCCAATTTTCTAGCCAGAACCGTCCCCATCCTTCCACTGCTTCTTCTTTAAATTACAATCCAACATTCCGTCCTCACTCAAACAACAACATTCCAACAAGTAGCGTAACACCTCTGGCATCCAAACCCCCATCCAAGTTGCCTTACAACTACAAAGAGCCCACGATGGACAGCAGGTACGAGACCATCAACTCGAGAAGATCAGCGGGCAAGAACAGCAACTTGAAGGTACCAACAGCAGCCTCCTCGTCAAACCTAGACCTCGGAGCTGCCGACATACTCTTCTCGTCGGCACCACCTGTAGCAGACGGGAGCATGCGGACCTTGGTGCTGGGGCGGCCACGCGAATGCTCTTCGCCAGTTGATGGCTCATCCCATTACCTGGAGATATGTCAGGTGAGGCATATTCCTTTAATGTAATGTAAACAGTCATCTCAGATCATTGTGCTCTCAGCATATTATTAGGATGTCTCATAAGCAGGGCCCGGATAATTATGTGCTTAACTTTTCAGAAATATGTATTTACTTATGTGCTTGAAAGTGGAAAATATGTCGCACCCCCGGTGGAAGACTGCCACAAGTCAAAAAACATGAATTTTGAATTATGTGGTACATATAAATGCCTATGATCAAGTCAGTGTCCTGTAAAACTGCTACAACTCAGATCCTATAAATAGCAATTCTACGGCACTGAATAGAAAACTGCCATAACTCAAAATTGTTATTTTTTTTTTTTTTACTAAAACACATGCATAATTATAATCCATGAAATAATTTTGTATGTTATTGCATAGTACTAGACAATGTTAGAAGTTAGTAATACGTTTGGTTGTGGCATCATACGCAACCATTAACCCGGCTCAAGGGAGATAGGGTCACCTTCCCTATACTCCACTTGAGTAATTCTTGTTTGGCGCATCCACGCTGCGGGGGTGGGTATCCTCCACATCAGTAGGCCGGTGTGAAGGAGAGCTAAGTTCAGACAGGGACCCAGTCTCACGGGGTATAACGTGAAACCCATGCCCAGGGTACGGGTGAAGACCTTAACAGCATCTTAGGCAGAGAAGGAGACCTTCAGAATGGCGAAGATGGTGGATGAGGCAACCCATCCTCTCTGGGGGAAATTAGAAGAGGAAACCACTGCTTTGTGGAGAAGAGGGATCTTCAAAGGCTAAGGGAGTAAACCCCAAAAGAAAATCCTCAGATGCGTTAGGCTTAGCAAGCCAGCAGACGAGTAAATTTGTAGTTGCTTTCAATTATAATACAAGCCTCGGATCGAAGAAAAACGGAATTGACATGACTCTGACTACAGTTGCAGCGTATGATGGTAATGCTGATGTTTGTGCAAGTGTTAGATCAGAGAACAAAACCCAATTTGGAACAATAAATATTTTAACACTGAATGACAAGGAAAATGAATTGATTGACCTAATGGAGACACGAAAACTCGACATCCTGGGATTAAGTGAAGTGAAACGGAAGGGAAAAGGAATGAAGAAACTAAGTAAGGGGTACACCTTGTACTGGATGGGTAACCGTAAAGAGAAAAGAAATGGAGTGGGCTTTATAGTGAATCAAAATGTTGGACCAATAGCTGAAGTTGAGTATGTAAATGAAAGAATTATAATAATGCAAATACACGTAAATAAGGAACTACTGAAGATAATACAGGTGTATGCTCCACAGACAGGATGTAGCTTGGAAGAAAAAGAAGATTTCCTCAGTGAACTGGAATCACATATTGTTGGAGATGGGATCATGATAATGGGAGATCTAAATGCTCATGTAGGAACTGATAGAATGGGATATGAGAATGTTTTGGGTCCACATGGGTATGGCGATCGAAATGAAGATGGAGAGAAACTGTTGGATTTTTGTGTCAGAAATAACCTGATAATAAAGAACACGTGGTTCAAGAAGAGGAATAGCCATAAGATCAGCCGGTATAGTTGGGATGGACAGTATGGTACTCTCATCGATTTTGTGATAACAGACCGAGAATGGGGAAGATACGTCATGGATGCGAAGATAATCCCCAGTGAAAGTATGGGAGGTGATCACAGGTTATTAATAGTGGATTTAAAACGAGTAAAAATCCCTAAAATTGTACTTAAGAAAAAACCAAAGATCAGGATTTGGGAATTGGAGGAGGAGGACAAAAGGATAGCATTCCAAGATAGGATAAAAATGAAGCTGCCTAACACAGAAACACAAAGTGGAGAAGAAGAGTGGAACAGTTTCAGACAGACATTTGTTGAAGCAGCAGTTGAGGTATGTGGGAAAACAAAAGCAAAGGTTAAGGAAAAGGAGACCCGGTGGTGGACAGACAAAATAAAGCAAGAAATAAAAGAAAGGAACAAGGTGAAGAAAGAAATGGATAAGGAAAAGCAAAAAACATATCAGAAAGATGAGGATAAGATAGAAAGGTTACATGTGGAATACAAAAGATTAAAACTACAAGTAAAAAGGAGTATCAGGAAAGAAAAAGAGCAATGCTGGGGAGAGTTCACCAACAAAATAGAGCAAGATAGTAGAGGAAATCAGAAACTACTGTATAGAGTAATAAAATCGAAAAGAGCAGACCAAGAAAAAATCAAGGCATTAGAGAGAGAAGATGGTTCCATAGTACATGATGAAAAAGGTCTTCAGAAGGTGATGTCTAAGTATTTTGAAAAGCTTTATAATGGGGATGACTTCCCAGAGGAAGAACGAGATAAGAAAATGGAAATAGATGGAGAAAAAGAAGAGAACCCAATAACATGGTTGGAACTTCGAAAGGACAGTGAAAGCAATGAGCAAAGGTAAAGCAAGTGGAAAAGACGAATTCAATGCTGATATGATTAAGGCAGCAGGAAGCATTGGACTACAGTGGCTATACCGAACCCTCAATGCCATATGGAAAGATGAAAGGATACCTGAAGATTGGCAACAAGGAAGCATTGTACCACTGTTCAAGAAAGGAAATAGGAAGAAATGTGAAAATTATAGAGGTATAACATTGTTATCACATGGGCTGAAAATAATGGAGAAAGTCATAGGCAAGAGACTGAGGGATATAATAGAACCTCAGTTAGAGGAAGAACAGTATGGCTTTAGACCGAATAGATCAACAATAGACTTGATATTTGCAGTGCGAATGATAATGGAAAAGCATCTAGAAATGAACAAGGAAATCATCTTTATATTTTTGGATGTGGAAAAAGCCTATGATACAGTTAAAAGAAAATATGTATGGGAATGCCTACCGAAAAGGAATGTACCAAAATCACTAATTAACAAGATAAAAATGTTGTATTATGAGAGTAAGAGCAGTGTAAAAGTGGGTAGTGGTGATTCTGAAACATTCTATACAAAAAAAGGCCTCAAGCAAGGAAGTGCACTGTCACCATTATTATTTGTTATATTGATGGATGAAATCATAAAACGTGTAAAACAGAGTACCAGTAGTGATGAAGTGAAGGCCTTGGTATTTGCAGATGATGTGGTGATTTGGGGAGAGGGAGAAAAGGAAGTACAAAGGAGATTGGACATTTGGAATGAAAAGCTGAAGGAGTTTGGAATGGTAATTAGTAAAAAGAAAACTGTAGTCCTGCACTGTGGAAAAGAGGAAAAGAGAAGCCAAGTGAACATAGATGGAGAATGGTTAGAGAATGTGGAACAGTTCCCATATCTGGGTAGCATTGTTAACGGAGGTAATGAAATCAACCCTGAAATTAACAACAGACTAAGTAAAAGCACAACATTCTATCATCAAGTCAGAGAGCTTTTATGGGATGACAAAGTGCCCAGGAGAACGAAATTAACACTATATAAACAGTACTTCATACCAATTGTAACATACGGACTGGAAACGCTGGTAACTAACAAGAGACAAGATAGTAAGATCCAAGCAGCAGAAATGAAATTTTTAAGAACATCTGTAAAAAAGACAAGAAGAGATAGAATTCAAAATGTTAAAATCAGAGAAGAGCTAAATGTGGAACCGTTAGTACAGAAGATACGGAAAGCAAGACTGAGATGGTTCGGACATGTGAAGAGAATGGGAAAGGAACGAGCAGCAAGAAGGGAGTTAGAAAGAGAAGTTAAGGGTAAGCGATCAGTTGGAAGACCAAGAAGAAGATGGATGGATCAGATTCGGAAGGACATCGGAGAAGCTGGATCGGATGTGGAGGAAGTAATAGAGCAGGAAAAGTGGAAGGACAGAAACGAGTGGAAGAGGCTTGTTAACCACACCCGGGCGACTGGAGTGGGACATTGATGATGATGATGAATACGTTACTTTCACTTTAGTTATGCAAATATTTATATTTTTCCTATTAGCTCAAAATCTTTAAATGCTTCTCCTGAAAAAGTGTCCTTTATGACTTGTGGCAGTCTTCCACCGGGAGTGCGATGTGATTAAGTTCAAAACATGTTCTTAAATTTGTATCATACTTATGTCCCCCAGTTTCTCGAAATATAGCTCAAACGTCTAGCTGCTTGAATAATCCATAATCCTGTCTACAGTACAAATGTTCCCGCTTAACAGGCCGGGGCTTGCCTCAGTTTCAAAATTCTACAATACTTACTGCAGATGTGCGTTGCAAAATCATGTATGTGCTGTTTTCGAATTTCATTCTAATGAGCAGAGGAAAAGGTCACTTCAAAAACTTTCATAGCACTCTGTCAATACTCACAAGTTTCTCAACCCACTGTAATTTCAAGTCAAATTTCCTGTCGAGGTAAGGACTATTTGAGGCATAATGAGACTGTTGACTTCAGCCCCCCTACAATACCTAATGACCGGGGAATTCCTGTCTTGAAATACTACTACAATACAGAGACAAGGGTGCAATGACGAAATAGAGAAGCAAATTACTGGAATTGCAAATAGAAAATATTTAGTTAAATAAAAAATATATAAACACAACTCATACTCAAAAGTAATGTCTTTTTTGAGTTTGGTGTTATAAGATAGAATTGGTTTTCTTCGGTTCACCAATGATCCTTACAGGAGGCCCTGCATATATTGCGAGAATGTTTCATCAAAGGATACCATACATCCCCAGATTAGAGAAACTTGGAAAATCAAACAGAAGCTGTAGATCTGTATCTGATGAATTGACTCCGGAACTATCTGAATGTAGAGTGGATATCTGTCGTCAGCTCATCGGTAACCCCATGGATGATAGATTTACTATCAGGAGAATTGTCACATGTGATGAAAAATGAGATGGCAGATGTTGGCATGTTCCAGAGCTCCTACTCAAACCAGAGAAATGTAGCTTATCATACAAATTTAACATACACCCAAGGACATAGGTGATGTCCAGGATGTCCAAATCCCCTAAAATGAATTGTAAAGAGAGGCAGAGAGTGAAGTGGAAGATTGTGCTCCATCGCGTGTTGGCAGATGGAAAGTTTATTGATGACTTGAACAGTGCAACCTTGTCAGAGGCAATATTGTGGGATTGGTCATGAGTGAAGATGGGGATGGGAGCAATTGTTGTGCTGTTTGCAAGTACTTCTGAGGTTGTTCATATGGGTGGGCACGGAGGTAGATAACTGCTACTATAGATAGCATTCTTGAAGGGACTAACAATGATCCATGTTAACTAGACTGAATACTGTTAAACCGAATGTATATGTGTGTGCGTGCATGTGGTTTTTTTTTATTTTTTTATTTTATTTTTTAAATTAAAAGCTGCTGAAATGAAGTTTGTTCGATCTATGCTAAGACAAACAAAAAAGGACAAGATAAGGAATGAAACAAATAACAAGTTGGTATGGTCATGTACAGCGCATAGACGGAACAAGAATTGCTAAAAAGCACACTGACATGGTTGTGATTGGGAAAAGACCTGTTGGAAGACCAACGAGGAGATGGATAGATGTGGTTAAGAAGGACTTCTCCGTAAGTGGTATACAGTGGGATAGAACCAAGAGGAGGAGCTGTATAAGGATAGAGGAAGGTGGAAGAGGCTCGTCATCAGCACCCCGGAAACAGGAGCTGCTACTTGACGATGATGAAATTAAAAGAGTGGCTAGCAGCTTAAGTTGTGGGCAATATCAATTGCTTTTCAATCAACACATTAATGTGCCGAATTGATTGGATGGGAAGTAAAACTTATCTATGCCATTATCAAGTGCAATTTTTAGCCTACTTTCGATTTTTATAAAAAATCAAAGTAGAGAGAGATATCTGTGATGTTGGGATTAGCACGTCTGCCTCTCACCCAGAAGACCCACGTTTGATTCCCGGCTCTGTCAGGGATTTTAGAAACTGATATGAGGGCTGGGACTGGGTGCACTCAGCCTTGTGAGGACAATTGAGTAGCTGTCTGTTGGTGAGGCAGCACCCCAGTCATGGTAACCACTGACCTGGCATCATCCCACAATCTGTAAGCTGAATGGCTGTGCAGCAGTCAGTTGTAGGTCATGGCTCTTCACAGCTCTGGTGCCATGGAGTTTGGTTTGGTTTTGTATACGTTGTATTTGATTGATTTGATTGACCTGGATCTGATGATGTTTTCTTGTTGAATGAAACTTGTCATCCTTGAAATGCCCCACCCTTGTTATCTATGCAAATAATATTTAATAACAAGTGCATTTTTCTTATGTAGAATGCCATATTTGCTGTCTAATGTATGTGGACCAATCAATTGAACAGAAGAGAGCTATGTTCCTTATTTCAACTGCAGTATACAGTGGATTGTATTTTTTGCAGCCATACTGTTGCCCCTTGGAGTTCCAGCTGCATCACGATGAAAATCTGGAACACACTGAGACCACAACTTCTTCACATCAATTGTCGCAAGGTAATTTTCTTTTGTCTGTAACTTGGGATTTTTGAAAAGTTCTAAAATAACCCAAAACTATCCCAAACTATCATAGGCATGGTGTGTTCTAGTAGAAACAATATGGATTCTCCTTAGTGGAGCATATTGTGAATGAGATGAGAACCTGACTTTTACACTTCCACTTGGATAATATATGCTAATAAATGATTTTCATACCGTTCCAGGAGACAATACCAATTGAGATTGCCATCCATTATGACTAGTGTACTGGAAATATGTGCTAAATTACTCGTACATAAATATACAGTATATCTTTGTTTCTTGCTCATTCAATGATGGCAGTCAGGGTTTTCAAGCACATGTGGTTCGTTCAACTGTTGTTATCTAGGTGGACACATTGACGTCACGGTAGTGTTGCCATCATGTAAGATATAATTATATAAAATACACCACGATTTGGCAAAACCCATTGGTCTACAGAAAGATTATGTGCATGACAAAAACCAGGGGTGCATATATGGTTAACGTGGTCCACAGACTAAAACCATTGTCAAAACCAATTGGATGGGACAAAACAAAGGTTAGAATAGTCGGGTTGAGGTGCAGCCTTGGCCGTGGGAAGCTAGCAGGGCACTGTTGATGACATGTTAGGCTGTAACCATTGTTAAAAACCAATGATCTGGACGAGTTAGGCTGTAACCATTGTCAAAAAAACATTGGATTGGACGTGTTAGGCTGTAACCATTGTCAAAACCACTGTTCCTTTCATTTAAACCCCTCACAGCAGGCTAGACTGCCTATACAATTAGTACCATATGGGTGGGGTTTGCATGGGGTTGGCAATACTGTACTTGTACTTAATTCATGCGGTTAATAGCCGACAAGTATGAGATTTTACTATATAAGTCGTGATATTAAAAGGGACGGTGGGTGGGTTATAGACAGCGGAGGAGTAAACTACATAATTTCCAGACCAATTTTTAATCATTACAAAAGGTATCAATGGCTAATTTCAGTAATTAAGATTTCTTCGTAGGTTCTAGTCTCCTTCACTGTTACTAAAAAGTCTTTAACCATCAATGAAATGATTGAAATGATTTTTACAAGAAGTAAAGAATTGACAGGATATCATCTTCATCTTTTCAGCATTTTTCCATTACAATGCAGGATGTACCTGCAATAACAAAGAGCTTGCATGTTTTCATACAGCACTGCTTGTTTGGTTGTGATTACATAGACATATCCCAATACACAGAGACTCTATATGGAACTATAACAAATAATGGAGGCTTTCAACCTTTAGACTGTGCATAGTACAAATAGGGCAAGCCATTTACATGGAAGGTCGACAATTAAAAATGTCTCCAACTTTAGGACTCAAACCCTTGCCTTCCGAATTGTCCTCCGTGGCTCTACCAACGAGGTAATCTAGACTTCTAGACTTTATAAAGTATGTCTCATTTAATTAATCCAGTCAAGTTCCACATGTGGCAGACATTTTAACCTTCTACCTTCCATCTAAATGGCTTGTATTTTTTGCACTGACTGGCTGCATGCCCAAGGTTGCAGGATCAAATCCTGATGCAGCCAATTTGACATTTGAGGGTGAGCAAATGTGAGGGAGCCATGTCAGTAGATTTACTGGCATGTTAAAGATCCCCTTCAGGGCAAAAATCTCTTAAAATTCTCGTAGTTAAAAGGGACTTAAAACCAATTACATACACAAAGTAATAGTCGAAAGCCTCCATATGTCATCAAAGAGGTCATGAAAATCCAATTTCTGAAAAATGATAACCGTTGGATATCTAATATTTTTCCCTCCTGATGAGAACCGCATTGATGCGCTGCTTTGTCCACTGAAGTGGCGATTTTCTTAGAGAGTTTACACTCTTGTCCGATGTCACTGTAAGCGACAGTTTTGTATGAGACAAGTCTCAGATTTACCCCAAGGCACCGGACTCCCCAGATAACTAATATGCATAATGGTTGTGATGTCTGTTACAGCTGGTTCAAGCCCTAATACCATGCAACGCCACCGTGTAACAGCCATCGCCCACTCCCCAGGTGAGCGGAGGAAGGTGGCAGCATCAGAGATGATGGGCAGTGCAGCTCCAGTCAAAGAGGTAACCTGGACTTCATAAAGTATATATAATTATACTGGTTAGCTAGACAGCACAGACTTTATGACTGATGAGGACATTTGAAGTCATACCCCATGCTACTCCTTTTTATTTTCATCATTTAAAAAGTAGTTCCATGAAGAACTCACTTACTCGGTTAAGTGGTCAGCCAAAGAAACACTGCCTTGATCATCTACAAGAGGACTTGCGCAATGTTCATCCTGTTCCAAAGGATGTACTCGATAGAAACAAATGGAGATTGGCTTGCCAGACAACAAACCCTGCTCCAAAGAAGGTTGAATTCTAGAAAGATGATGAGTTTCACTAAGAACTATTATAGCCTATTTTCATATATTCTGCTGGTCCTTTAAACCTCTAAACTCTCTCTTCAATTAAATAGTTTTTCCTTCTGATGGACTAAATTAACTTTTGGATTATGACTTCTGTTGTGATAAAATATAGGTAATTGAATATCCAAACATTGTGGTCATTTTTCAACAATAAATACAGTATCAAAATAAAATCTTAATATAGCCAATTGGTCTTTATAGTCTTAAACCAAAGCTGCCAACGCTGCTCAAGATAACTCACATCAATACACCTTAAGCACTGGTAAACATGTGTCCAGTGTCACATGAAGAGTTGTTATCTACAATAGCATGATTCATCATTCTGGTTCATTTTATGAACTTTGTCACTGACTGGCTCCATAAAATATGAGTTAGAGAAGTTAACATGCCATCCCTCCACAAGAAAACAACAACAACAACAACAACCACCACCACACTACAAAAAAAACTCCAATATAATATTTCAATTTGTTGTGACCACTCCCATAGAAATCACATCTTTCTGTGATGAGTCTCAGGGCTGGAAGTTTTGTATCCCTGTATTTTTCATTTGGACCAGTCCATTAAAAATTGTGTGTGGTCAAGACTCAGGTCTTTTGAGTTGAAGCTCGTAGGCAGCCTGTGTGTCATGATGAGGATGAAATGTCACCAACACCCAGTCCTCAACCAAGGAAATCAACCATCGGAGATATAAAACCTCATGACCTGGCCAGAAATGTAATCCAGGTCTCTTCGGGTCAAAGTCTAGCCAGTGGACTGGACATCTTTAGTTCATTTAACATGTTGTGCATAACAGATCTCACCTTACTGTCTTGTCATGATCCTTACTGGTGTTCTCAGGTAAAAACACACAACATAAAGAAGGCCAGACGGAGGAGAAGAGATGCTGATGACTGGAACGATGAGGAGAACATCTACAGTGTGGACAGTCCAGGTAAACAAACACGTTATTGCTCTTGTCAAATTCACTAGTTGAACTCTATTTTCTTACATTTCATAATTTTATCATTGAATAAACAGTCTACAGTGAGCATTCAGGGATCTGGGCTGTTCAAGGCCTGACAATATATCATGGAAAAGAATCATACCAGGCCTCTCTGCTCAATTACTACAATGCTTCCCATATTGTACAATGTTCTGGTTCCCTTAACCTCTTCAGCATGTGCAGCATCACATAGATGCTTCAGTCACAGCGTGTACGGCACCATGGTATGCCGTAGCATTTTGAAACGCCTGCTGCGTGGATATCATATTAGTTATTTTCTATGTCGTAAGAAAGCAGCTTTCAGCTACACTCAGAGCTAACTATTGTTCCCAAAAGATGTCTCTTATCTTCACAGTTATTTATTTCCAGCAACACTTGTGTTTCCGCACAGGGACTGCAAGTTTCTTTGTAAACATGACAGGTAGTGGTGCAAAAATAGAAATTTTACTCGTTAATAGTGGAAGTGAAAGTAATTCAGTGTGTGACAGTGATATATCGTCCAGTGAAGATAGTGACATTGATGATGTAGTTCGTAATAATGTGAACGCATAGGGTGAATGTGATATAGCAAACCAGGGATACCCAGGTTAGCATGCATTTATTATATACAACATGTTGTTAATGTATACATTTTTTGATGTGTAACATCTCTCCGCTCGGTTGCTGGATAGTTTTGTGGGAGTGATTTTGAAAATTGGGGACGGAAGTGAATCGGGCGGAAGTGGATCGGACGGAAGTGAAGACGCACTGCCAGAAAAATGGGACGGAAGTGAATCGGGCGGAAGTGGATCGGACGGAAGTGAAGACGCACTGCCAGCTGGATGTACAATTGAAAATGTGTGTATTGGAAACAAGGCAGTGTGTGCTCTGTAGCGCGAGAATGTTATGGCAATACAGTAAGCAGTGCATTTAGCAGGCACTGGTTTGACGAGCACAGTGGCAAATGTTTCACCGACTTTCATTTGTCATTGAGCAGTTTATGAAGCTTCACGTTCAAGGTTGAATATCACATGGGGTAGGACAAAGACGACAAATGACATTTAAGTAAGCGGCATTATTGTCAAGCTGCGGGTGAGTAGTCAAATATTAAATGCATAACAGAATGTTGTTATATGAGTGGAATAAAAGCTGTATTTTCATCATATGTGAGACTAGGTCATTTCATGATTGTAGCAAGCCATATTTTGATTGTTTACGACGAACTGTATGAGAGCCTTGAGAATAATGAATGTTATAGTTACTGAGGAATGTGCTCACAGTATTTGAGAGTACTGTCGACGTTGTGTGTCACTTTGTTATTATGAATTATTAATGTAAAAGGAAGGAAGGAAGCTTGTAGTTTTGCGTGTCCGTTAATCTCACGATCATGATCCACGGTACCTCCCTTTTACGTGGAATACGAACCACAGGACATGGCATTTCAATTCGAAAATCTCACATGTATTGACCGGGAATCAAACCCGGTCTATCTTGGTGAGAGACTAACAGCTTGACTGCTGCGCCACTAATGTGACAGTAGCATATCTCCAAATCAATCTATACATTCATCATAGTACCAGTATGAAAATGGAGTGTAAATTAACATTTTAAGAATGTCCAAGCTGTGTAGTATACGAGTAGGATAACATGTCAGATGTTACACATCGTATGCGACTACTGTAAGGCTCGTATCTTTTTTTTATATAATTTTTCGTCCACTAGTTTGGAGATTATAGCGGAATTCATACGATGCCACACTCAGCATTGGGAGTAGACAGTTTTAAAAAAGCACGCTGTGGGTGAAGCCCAATGTGTTACAATGTCATGCTTGAAGTGTTAAAAGGCCCACAACGGTTGTTGCTGTGCATTGGAGAAGGATGTACCACAGACAGCCACAATCTAGCTTCATACCAAGTTGCAAGACTTCAACTGTAGAGGTATCAACCATCTGGTTGGACAGCGGTATACTTATTGCTTCAGTGGGGACATGTGTAAACAAAATTCTAAACTGTTTGTCTATCTGTCTGTCTGTTTGTTTGTTTGTTGATTTCTTAGATATTTTGTTTCTTTTATGATGGCTGGGATCAATCTCTTCCTTCTATTTTCATCTGATCCAGTTTATATGAAATTTTGTGTGTACACTCCTTGACTTGAAACCTACACTACATCTTGTTTTAGTAAACATTCAAACGTCTTGGAGGAAGAGCGTGATGGGGACAAAAATGTTAGCTAATGTCAACTTAGACTCTACATTAGAAGTACCATTCTGCTGGCAAGCATGTCAGACTGATAGAGACATGGGTTACCAATATGGATTCCAGCTGACAGTCTATTAATCTATTAATCTGTAGCTTGATCCTTGAGCACCACATATGCTACAAGCTAGCAAGCAATAAACTCTTAGAAAATAAGGTTATCACATTAGTCAAATGACAGTCCACAAGCAAGCATAACAAGTACCACCCTCTTTTCTTCTTATCTTGACATGATAAGTGGAAAATTACAATGTAGCTTCAAAAACTAAGTTATGAATGAATGAATGAATGAATGAATGAATGTATGAAGTACAAATAATGATATACACCATGAGACAAGTGGGGGTTACCCTCTGATTTCAAGAAGAATGTTATTATCCTTACAATGGAGAAAGCAGGAGCTGACAGATGTGAAGATTGCCATACAATTAGCTTGATCACCCATGCTTCAAATATCCTGACTGGAATAATATACAAGAGGATGGAGAGACAGATAGAAACCGATTTGGTTTTGGGAGAAACGTAGGAATAGGGGAAGCTGTATTAAAAGGATTTCCTTTACATTCGACCACAGTTTAATCATAAATAAACAAGATTATGATTGTTATGAATTCAAGCAGCATCAACAGACGAGTGAAATGAACTTTTTTTATACAGCATTTTAATACTATTTATTAAGACTGGACAATTGGTGTTCCTTTTTTCCCAGTGTTTTTAGCCTATTTTCAATTTTGAAAAAATAGGCTTATGAGATCACCTTTTGTCCGTGTGTGTGTGCGTGTGTGTGTGTGATTCGTGTGTGTGTGTCCCCCTAATAAAATCTAAACGGCAGGAGCGATTTCAATGAAACTCGGAAAGTTCATAGCACTATTCCCGGCGACCTCGACCGTGCCCTTCAAATTTTGTTACGACTCACCAATCCAACATGGCGGCTGTGCGAAATATTTCACCAGCATTCAATATCTCCGAAACTATTACCGATATTACCCTGACATTTTCTATGGTGATAGAGGGAACTACTATAAGTTCACTTATGTGACTTTTGAAAACCTGGTAACTACAAAACGAACATGGCGGCCAAGCGAATTTGCGACTTTTAAATAGACGTTTCTCGCGATTTGACCAACCAAACGCAATGAAACTTGGTACAGTATATGTTTATATACATTGTAATGCACCGACATCTAACTTCGTTCAATTGTTTACATAATCACAAGATGGCGGATGTGCGAAATATTTCACCGGCATTCTATATCTCTGAAACTATTAGCGGTATCTCCCTAAAATTTTGTACTGAGATGAAGGGCACTACTGGAAGTCCATCTATAAGATTTTCAAAAAACCGGTTAACTACAAAACGAACATGGCGGCCAAGCGAATTTGAACATTTTAAATAGACCTTTCTCGCGATTTAATGTTCCAAGCGCACTGAAACCTGGTACAGGAAATATTTATACACATTGTAATCCACTGGTATCTAATTTAGTTCAATTGTTTACATAACCTCAAGATGGCGGCAGTGCAAATTTTAAAATTAAGTTTTTATTTCTTGTGATGTAGTCATGCGATCGAAGTGAAAGTTTGAATAATGAACCTACGCAATAATTTTCCTTTAATGGTACATGACTCTATGGCCTATACATTTAACAATCCAACATGGCGACCATCCGAAATATTTAGACGATACTGAATATCTTCGAATCTATTTTAGCAATCAAACTGCATTTTTTAATGTTCATAGGGGCTATGAACTTAAGTTCACCTATAGGACTTTAAATAACCTGGTGATCACAAATCCAACATGGCGGTGACGCGAATTATTAATATTCACATGGACGTTTCTCGCAATTTAACCATCCGCGTGCAGTGAACCTTGGTACAGTAAATCTTTATCCGAATGTTAATCCACTGGCATCTAATTTATTTCAATTGTTTCCATAACCTCAAGATGGCTGCTGTGAAAATTTTTTTAAATCTCCTTGTTTTTTCTTGTGTCCTAATTATGCGATTGAAGTTTGAATACTACACGTTCACAATAATCTGCATGTAACAGTACATAACTCTAGGACCTACATATATAAAATCCAACATGGCGACCATCCGAAATATTTAGTCGGTTCTCAATATCTACGAATCTATTACAGCAATCAAACTGTAATTGTGTATGTTAAATAGTGGCAATTAACATAAGTAGGATATATGAAAATAGGCTGTATAGTTCTTCACGGAACTACTTGTTTAATGTATATTTAAGCAAGGGTCTTGTATCATTGCATCTTCTCTCGCGTACCATTTCACTCACTATCATATCATCTCGTCAACATTTCTTAGTCCATTTTTAGTAATCTTTTATGCATGTATATTGGCCTTAACAATTATTCCAAGGGATCAAATATTGTTGGATCCCAAAACATATACTTGTGATACTATGTCATCAACGATTGCATTTAGAATAGAATAATCAGTATTGACTAGATGGAACCAAAAAGGATAATTCTTTATCTATTATAAGCTGTACTAAGTCTTAGGACAGAAGTGGAGAGCGCTTGTATATCACACCCAGGCAACTGGAGTGGATAACCGATGATGATGATGATGATGATGATGATGAAGATGATAAGAGAATGTTCATGGCATTTGCTGAGACCTAGAAAGGCTTTTGATAACGTTGATTGGAGTAAGTTATTTGACATTTTGAAAAGGATTGGAATAAAGTACAGGGATAAAAGGGTGATCTAGAATCAGTAAAAATACCAGACAGCAGTTATTCAAGCCGAAGGAAATGAGAGAGAAGCTGGTATTCAGAAAGGTGTAAAGCAAGACTGCAATTTATCACCCATACTTTTCAATCTGTATGCTGAACATGCAATGAAGGAAATTAGAGAAAAATTCAAAGTGGGAATAAAGATTCAAGGAGAAATAATTTCAACTCTGAGATTTTCTGATGACATTGTCATCTTAGCTGATTCACCAGAGGATTTGAATGAGTTCTTAAATGGTAGGGGCTCCATCAGTGTTGAAAATTTGGTGTTTCTGAAGTTCATCTGGTGACAGAAATTTTCATATAAGTTAGCGCCATAGCGAAATACTGGTGCTTAACGGATCTTTCCATGAAATTGTCTCCTATGACTAATAAGTAAATCCTGAAAGCCATGTAATAATTTTAATAAAGTTAATCAATAAAGATGGGCAAACTTCAGCCTTACACGTGTCAAGGTCAACACTCCAGCAGGGGAAGTCCCTGAAATTCTCATTCTCATACATAATTGCTAAGTAAGCGCAACATGCAGGGCTCAGTGCAAGTGCACTTGTACAAAGAATCTGCCTATCCTCTATTTTCTTCCCAGCTGCCAGGGGATTTCCCAGTTTCATGCGAATGCTCCTACGCAACCACAGTTGGTACTGTAAATCTATCTCAAACCCACGGTCGCTGTTTGTTTGTTGCCTAGTAAGCTAGTAGGCTGTAGGATATATTGGCCAAAATTGGAAGTATGCAGAGATACAGCAGTACTACACCTTCCTGCTCTAAATATGTAATACCGGCAGCAGGCTCCGAAACTGAAGAAGAAGATTTTTAATGAAAGAAATGTAAGTTAAAAGAAAATCCATTTATATATTTATATATTTTTTGTGTTTTTCTAGTGTTTTGAATCATAGAGTCCAGCTGGTGACTTTCTGGTGTTTTAAAGCGCAGGGTTTAGTTCTTTCCCATTTCAAGATTTGGCAACACTGGACTCCGTCTTGAGGAACGAATTCATGATGAAAATCAATAAATGTAAAACAAAAATAATGGAATGCAGCTGAAAGCTATCAGAAACCACTATGGACATCAAATTGGCAGGTGAAAAGCTAAGGGAAGTAGGAGACTTCTGCTACTTAAGGAAGCAAAATAACCAGTGATGGACGAAGCAAAGAGCATATAAAAAGTAGGTTGACTTAGGCAAGGCATCTACAGAAAAGAAATCTGTTGACATCAAATATAGATTTATGTATTAGAAAGTCATTTTTGAAAGTCTTTGTCTGGAGTGTGGCGCTCTATGGAAGTGAAACTTGGACTGTTTGCGCAGCAGAAAAGAGGAGAATAGAAGCTTTTGAAATGTGGTGTTTCAGGAGGTTGATGATCATATGGGTAGAGTAACAAATGAAGAGGTGTTAAGACGAGTGCTAATGAAGAGAAGAGATAGGTTGGTATGACACACACAAAGACACCCAGGAATAGCAAACTTAGTTATGGAAGGAAGGGTCGAGGAGGAACTATAGAGGTAGATCAAGGTTAGAATGCGTTAAACAGATTGCCTCAGATGCAGTAGCGTAGCCAGGATCGACCAATGGGGGGGTTATAGGTACTCAAGCCAAATTCTACAAACATTTCGTGCTCGCCAAACGTGCACCATGGTCGCGAGGGCGTTGTGGTAAGTACGGATATCGTAGGTTCGAATCCCGGTGCTGACAGCGGTTATCCTGAGTGTGTTTCTTCCCCGGGTTTCGCCACACTTCCTACAGGAAATTGCCGGGATAGGACCTTGCTCAAGTCCCGGAGCGTCCACTCCATCCCTATCCCAGATACATTTACACTCACAACTACAATCATCACAGCAATACAGGTTGCCAGACAGCTTCAACACACTCCCAACTACATGGGGCTGATGACCAAGGTGTCTCAAGCCCCTCAAGGGAATTAACAACAACTCTACAAGTATTTCCTTTTCTCTATGAGATATTATTACACAAGAAAAGGTTCATGTATTTTGATCCCGAATTTTTCGAGTACCGGTAATACAATATGCTCAAAAGACAAAAACAAATCAGTTCTTTAAAAAATTAAGTTAATTTTGACTAAAAAATGTCTCACCTCAATGGTAAATTTTAAAAATTCGTGTTCCCCTGACAGGAACAAAATAAACTCAAATACGGAATATATGTGCTACCAACATGAAGACTGCGTATCTCTCAACAAGAAAAATTATTTTCAGGGGTCTCAACAAAAGTGGGCATGTCCTCTCACGACGTATCATGTTGATTTATGAGTAATTCAATACCGGTACTCATTTTTATGTTTATTCAGTTTTTCCAACAAGATCCTGTGCTTTATATTGCAATTAGCCCTGAATGACTAAAGTATCATTTTCGAAGATTTTTGTCACCTACCAAGGTTCTTCTTAACTTACAAATGCTACCTGCAGCCGGAAAAAGGTTTAATTGCTTACACTACTCAGGCGACAAATTTTACTCATTCGTAACTGGGAGATAACCGTAATTCGGGGAATTGCTGGACATATAGCCTATTTACGTAATATGAATCAACTCGGCTGACGGTTATCTCATGTTCAAGATGTTAATACAGTAATGATTCTAAAATTAGTGTTAATGTACCCATAGAATTTTCTAAGTCTTTTTTAAAGCGCGTTATTTTTAATAAAAACTAGATTAATTAACATATAACTTCACTCCCGCCAAGAAAAGAAAAAAGCTAATATTGCCCCGCTGTGTGGGATTAACAATTATTTGGCGCTAGCCTCAGTTTGAAATAAGTTGTTGGGATTCGTATAGTGGATAAATAGTGATCGTGAAACACGGACGTCTTACTTAGCAGCCATCTTTTATTACACTAACTTATATCAAAGAGCTTCAAACATAAAGAATAAATACAAGAAATAAACCAAAGTAGAAATACATGAAATAAGCCAAAGATGTCCATCTTCTCAGTCCTCCACATCCTCCCCACCCTGGTCTATCTCGAGAGGGAAGACCAGCTGTACAGGCCGACTAATCTTGGTCCCGTTGGCCATCTGAAGGATGAGGGTTCGCACCTTGTTGTCCCTGCCTGATCGCCTTTCAGTTATTCGCGCCTTCTGCCACATGTGTCTAGGTCGCATGTCGTCCTGTAGTAGTACTATATCTCCTACTCGGCACTCCTTCGTCTGTCCATTTGGGCGGCGTACTTCGTGGTAGCTTCTCAGATCAAGAAGATACTCATTCCTCCATCTCTTGAGGAAGTCCTCCTGCATTTTCTCTCTAAGTCTCCTCTCCTTCCTCAGGTCTATTCGGGTCGTGGGTTCGGAGATGTTGGGCAGGGTAGTCAGCAGTGCCCCAGTCAGGAAATGACTTGGAGTCAGTGTCTCCGAGCCATCTTGGATTATGGGTCGGGAGTTAATGGCGGCTTCTACTTCTACCAATAGAGTTCGGAGTGTGTCCTCACTAATCAGAGCCTTTCCCAATACCTTTCTAAGGCATCTTTTAGTCGTACCCACCATTCTTTCCCACCAGCCTCCCCACCAAGCCGCCCGTGGGGCTATAAATTTCCACTGGACTCCGTTGTGGGCGAAGTGCTGGCTCGTTCGTGGGTCAGTGAGGACTTGGCTGAGTTGTGTCATTTCTTTGTGTGCTGCCTGGAACGTTCTAGCGTTGTCTGAGTAAATGGTGTTTGGAAGTCCTCTTCGTCCCGCAAATCGTCTGAGAGCCATCAGAAACGTCTCCGTAGTCATGTCCAAAGCCAGCTCAAGGTGAAGGGCCCTTGTAGTCGCACATGTGAAAAGCACAATATATGATTTCTGTACGAGATTCCCCACCTTAACGAGTAGTGGCCCTGCAAAATCCACACCCGTAACTGCAAATGGCATAGTAAGTCGCACACGTTCTGGAGGCAACGGGGCTTCGATCTCGTTACCTTGTTGGCTTCTGGCGATCTTACACGGTAAGCACGTGTGGATGATCTTCTTGACAGCCTGGCGTGCCTTGAGGATCCAAAATTCTTCGCGTAGTACAGAGAGAACGATTCGTACTCCAAGGTGGTGTAGCCGTATGTGAGTCTGGAGGATCAACAACTTAGTGAAGTGGTGTGCACCATCGAGTACTATAGGATGTTTCTGCTGCGTTGGCAGGTCTGCATGGTGGAGGCGCCCTCCCAGTCGAATAAGGCCGTCCTGTAAGAAGGGGTTGTAACGGGCAATCCTGGACTTCCCAGACAAGTTTCTCTCTTTTGTCAGAGCGTCGTACTCTTCGGAAAAGCACTCACGTTGGACTGTACGTATCCAGCACAATCGGGAAGCCTCTAATTCACGTGCAGTGAGATTCCCAGAATTTTTCTCCGACTGTCTGATGTTGTTCAAGAAGCGTAAAATCCAACCCATGATGTGCAGTATTTTCCAATAACTGCTGAATCTGGAAGCAATGATGAGAGGTTCCGTTGTAATGACATTAAGTGTTTGCTGATGCGTCTTGCGAGTCTCTGGAAGTGAGGCGTTAGGCACACTGCTGTGGGGCCAAGAGCTAGGATGATCGGCAAGCCATACAGGCCAGTGCCACCAAAGTGAAGAAGACTGTAGTGCTTTGGAGGATATTCCTCGTGACAAGAGGTCGGCTGGATTATCCTGGCTCGGGTAGTACCGGCACTGAGCTGGACTCAGGATGCCTTGAATTTCCGTCACTCGGTTGGAGATGAATGTCTTCCAACGGTTTGCATCGCTTTTAATCCAACCTAGAGCGACCATGGAGTCACTCCACAGAGTAGATGTGGTGACATTAAAGTCTGTTGCTTGGCAGAAATACCTCAGAAGACGGCAACCCACTAAGATGGCCAGTAGTTCTAGTCGTGGGAGTGTAACCTTCTTGACTGGAGACAGTCTATTCTTAGTGCAGACCAGGTGTATGTAAGTGTTTACGTCGGCTGAAGTTCGAACATACAGTGCAGCTCCGTGGGCCCGCTCCGAAGCGTCGTAGAACACGTGGACATGTGAAGTCTCCGATGTTGTCCTTGATAAACCAATCCATCTTGGAATGACCACACTTGCCAGATCCGTGAGGCTGGTTATCCACAGCTGCCATCGCAATGCAATGTCATGTGGAAGTATTTCGTCCCATGCTATGCCCCTACACCAGGTGTCTTGGAAGAGAACTTTTCCAACTATGGACACCGGTGAAAGTAATCCAAGAGGGTCGTAGAACTTTGCGGTCGTTTTCAATAGCTTTCGTTTGGTTCCTGGATCCTGCGAAAGGTTGTCGGTGATATCTGTATGGTCAAAGAGTAGTGAATCTGATTCTGTGTCCCATCGTACACCTAGTACTCCGGTTTCCCTTTTCGTTTCACGTCCTTCGGCTCTCCACATACCTTCCAATGGTCCAGAATTTGTTGCCCATTTTGCCATCGGCATCCGTATCTGTCGTAGTAGACCTGTCACCTCGTAATATAAGGTGATAACTCTGTTGTCATCTTCAGCTCCCGCAACAAAGTCGTCCATGAAAGTGCTTTGATCCATAAGTGCTGCTGCTGACGGGAACTGATCCTTGAATCTCGTTGCTAGTTCACGGAGAGTTGCAGACAGAAGAAAGGGACTGCTAGCAAGGCCGAATGGTAGACGAGTGAATCTATAGATGGCTGTATCATCTCTTGCTTGCCATTTTCCAAGTTCGTCCTTCTCCACATTGAACCAGAAGAATCTTGTTAAATCTCGGTCTTCAGTATCCAGGCATAATTGAAGGAAAGCTTGAGTTCCATCTCCTACTATGGCTTTGCGGTAAGTTCGGAAGCGGATCAACGTGGACAGTATTTCTGGTAACAGATTAGGGCCTGTTTCCAGAACATCATTGAGGGACGGTGCATCTCTCTCGTGGGATGATGCATCAAAGACGATCCTCCATTTCTCTGTGCCATTTCTCTCTTTCTTGATAGCGTGATGAGGCAGGTAGTATACATCATTTGTACACACATCAAAAAAAGTTTTGCATCACCTCGGTTCCCAGATCTCCGGCATATAGACGTTGACTGTGTATATTGTATCCAAGATACAGTCCCTTTGACTGTTCATAGATGTCACTAAAACTGCTCAAAGATGTAAACAACCATGCATGAGCAGGGCCTATTAGACGGAGGGGGTACGACAGCCGATCAGTTCCAGTCATTCCACCAGGACGAAGGTACGCTGCTCATGTTGTCTGTAGTTCTACCATGCCTAGAAGGTCAATACCGCAGTTCGATCGCGTCCGCATTGTTACTTTGTGTCAAGAAGGGCTCTCAACAAGGGAAGTTTCCAGGCGTCTCAGAGTGAACCAAAGCGATGTTGTTCGGACATGGAGGAGGTACAGAGATACAGGAACTGTCGATGACAGGCCTCGCTCAGGCCGCCCAAGGGCTACTACTGTAGTGGATGACCGCTACTTACGGATTGCCGCTCGGAGGAACCCTGACAGCAATGCCACCATGTTGAATAATGCGTTTCGTTCAGCCACAGGACGTCGTGTTTCAACTCAAACTGTGCGCAATAGGCTGCATGATGCGCAACTTCACTCCCGACGTCCATGGCGAGGTCCAGCTTTGCAACCCCGACACCATGCAGCGCGGTACAGATGGGCCCAACAACATGCTGAATGGACCCCACGGAATTGGCATCACGTTCTCTTCACCGATGAGTGTCGCATATGCCTTCAACCAGACAATCGTCGGAGACGTGTTTGGAGGCACCCTGGTCAGGCTGAACGTCTTAGACACACTGTCCAGCGAGTGCAGCAAGGTGGTGGTTCCCTGATGTTTTGGGGTGGCATTATGTGGGGCCGACGTACGCCACTGGTGGTCATGGAAGGCTCCGAAACGGCTTTACGATACCTGAATGACATCCTCCGACCCATAGTGCAACCATATCGGCAGAATATTGGAGAGGCATTTGTCTTCATGGACGACAATTCTCGACCTCATCGTGCACATCTTGTGAATGCGTTCCTTCAAGATAACGACATCGCTCGACTACAGTGGCCAGCATGTTCGCCAGACATGAACCCTATCGAACATGCCTGGGATATGTTGAAAAGGGCTGTTTATGGACGTCTTGACCCACCAACCACTCTGAGAGATTTACGCCGAATTGTCGTTGAGGAGTGGGACAATTTGGACCAACAGTGTCTTGATGAACTTGTGGATAGTATGCCACGGCGAATACAGGCATGCATCAATGTACTGCAATCTGGACCACAAATGCTGAAAGTCTAGCTGTATGATGGTACAACATGCAATGTGTGGGTCTCATGAGCAATAAAACGAGCTGAAATGTTGTGAAACTCTCTCAACCTCCTCGCTGGAGTTGATTTAACTTTAACTACCCTCATTTATTACAAACCTACAGAATTTACTGCCTTTAAATACAGGCCACAAGTGATTTTAACGTTACTTCCCGACTTTTAATGGGCGCCAAGGTTGACCATATGGGTCTTCCTGAATAAAATAGAAATAAATATAAAGCTGTTGCCCCGACTATGAAAACCCTTTCTCCCAGGAGTAGGGCATTTGGCATGCGTTTGCTGATGTACCAGGTTCATACACGACAGGAATATAAACACACATGAATTTAACGAAATAATCTATTGGCTGTTCTAACACATATGTACAAAAATATACAACACAAAATACACTTGCAATAAAACTTTGTACAGTACCTTTAGTTCACTGCTTCTACGCTCTTAGAGCAACAACACTTCTGGTCAGTTTGACCCCAGGCATTCAGCCTCCTATCATATTTACACTTTTGTAGTTTGTACGGAAAGTGTGCACAAGTTCCAACAGTCGGCGATTATAGCGTTGTTCCACGGTCTTTTTGCTCGATCCACGATAAGTCGCTCGCCACCACTTTCCAACACGTGGACCACAAATAGCTTGTTAGGCCTAGATGTATATCATGTGTTATAATCGTCCTTCGGGCGTGATTTGCACCAACAACCCATGGTACAATAGCCGAAGCTCAGAGGAGGCTTATAACTGCCTTTGCTGTTGGTTACCGCACTATGACATAGCACGACCCTGATTCGCAAGAAGACATCGTAACAGCATCAAACACGCCATTTTAAACACACATGAAGCAATATCCTTCCACACAGTCCTGTCCTTTTGCCTGCCGGAACTCATTGGCGCGCTCCCACTCCAAGCGGATATTCGTGGCAACATTGGAACATTTGACGATCGTAATTCTGCTGAGCGCACACTAACTTCACTGAGTACTTTTCCTACGCCGGGTCATCAGAGTTAAGGCTATTCTTAGCCCAGGCATTTCCTGGCTTGACACAAATAAGTCAAATTACCGTTTAACTTTTCCATATGCCCCAACTTCCAGCCTTCGAAAATTTTGACTCGTGTACCTATAGTACAGCCAGCAATAGAAACTTTTAACATTTCTAGTTAAAATAAACACATTAACCCCAAACCAAAATGAAATAATGCTTCTACTACAGGTAATAATACAGTCTTTTATATCCCTGTTCCCAAAACGTAATAAATCTCAATAAACCCCGTATTTTATAATATCAAATATCCAAAAACCGATAATTAATAAACAGTGATCCTAGGTTGTCCGGACCATCCAAAAATGAATCCGTCCACACAAAAACACACAGGCACAATAAAAATCACCTCTGCAACCCCACATTAACCCAATATAATAAGATATGAATAAAATACCCCAAACTAAATGCACGAAGCAAAACCCGAGGGTGAGCTACTGTAACTGAATAAATTCGGTTACAGACGCCCCCACAAGGATCAATCTCTAAACTACAAGGCTATAGATTTATCCTTGTCCCTCACACAAATACACTAGTACTACTGTCTTGTCATCGTGAGCAAGATCTCTAGGTGACATATAGCTTGAGGTAAGCAACGTTATATGTACCTAGGACCTTGTCATCGTTGGAAATCAAGCTGTAGGCACATGCACCTACTCTGCGGTCTATAGCAACTGGACCCGAATGAAAAACCTCAAGAATGCAACTCTGTTCTATCGACAGCAGACGCTCAGCTCGCAACAACACCAGATCACCTATCTTAATCTTTACCCCCTCCCTTCCCTGCTGTTTCAAAACCATCTTACCTACAATTACAATAATCCTAAATTTATTTAATCTCTTAGGGTACAGCTTCCCCGGTTGAAAATCCCAAAATCCTGCGACACACACAAAAAGAAATCCTTCCTGCAAACTACTGACTGCCACGCCCTCCAAACATAACCTAATGGTACCATACCACATGGTCACCACCACAAGAAGACTAACAGACAGACTGTTACTAATCTCAAATATAACCTCAAAAAGCATCTGACCAATCACCTCAACAACACCTTCCATGTAAGAATGAGCTATAGGGTACCTAGGACCGCTCAAGCCAGACCTATCTGCGATGTCAAAACTCTGCCCGTAGCCGTGAGTACATCCAGGTTTCCCCGAGAACACCTCCCTGTGTTCCCTCAGAACGTCAAACACTTCTGACTTCTGACCCTCGTCCAACATGGTATCTTTAACAACTGCCTCCACACAGTGATCATCATCACTCAACTCACGATCATCTCCCATGATCCAGAAACAACAGTGATCCACATCACTCAACACATGATCATCTCTCATGACCAAAATACAACTTGATACCATGCCGACACCTAATTCTTCCTCCTCAGAAACCTCTTTTATCACCTGAATGCATCCAACGACACTAACAAAATCTCTACCACCAACCTGATAATCTAACCTAACCCAATCCTGTTGCTCACTCCACCCAAACTTCACTTGCGCCTTACTGTAACCTAATTTACAGCTCTGGTCTCCTAACCTATCAGATCCTACATTGACATTATACTCTAAATTATGTTTCTCTTCCAGAGCGTGAGCAGGAATACTATGCAAGGACTCTCCCCCTGCTCCATATAGTGAGTCCTGGCGAAGTTTAAACTTCCTGGCCTATTGCTTCTCTCAACCTGCCTTTCCATGCCGCGCCCCCTATTCGCCTGCTCTACCTCACGTGGTCTGTTCCCCGGTTGATTGTTTTTCCCGTACCCCTGACACACATTGTTATTTCTTCCTCTCCCATGATCCTTATACCACATGTACCTATCTCCCCTACCTGGATCCCAGTTCTTCTCTCTCCTCTGATTATAATTTCCTTCCCTACGATTACCCCCATTTCTCTGACGTTGCCTACCTGTCTTTCTCAAGGTACCTAACCTTCCAAGTGACCTCTCTATGCCTGTAATAGCGACTATCTCCTGCACACACACTGCAGTCCTAATGTCATCAGAGAAATTACATACTAACTTTCTAACAAAACCGCCACTCCCTCCTAGTTCCAAATGTTGACCACGTAGAATTCTACCTACAGTATCTTCCTCCATACTAGTCACTATCTCGCTAACCTGGCTAATATTCTCATCTACCTTCTTCATACCATTCCCTAGCAACCTAATCTCGACTCGCTCATCTATCTCCACTACCTCACCGCTCTCCTCACTAAATTCAGCACTCTCAAGCATCTCCACTCTCCCAGCACTCTCCCCACTAACTTCAGCGCTCTCATCCTTCTCCACTCTCCCAGCACTGGCATCACTAACCACAACGTTCTCTTCCACAATGCCTACAATTTCCACTTTCTGCTCTCCCAACTTCCTATCTACCCTGGGAAATTTCTGGCTAGTCTCCAGTGTCTGGCTAGAAATCTCCCCTGCCAACATCACTTGTTGAGCATCCAACTCATCTACTTCCGAGTCTACGCTCTCTTCCTGAACAGCAATCTGACCACCTAGCTTAATTTCCAGATTAGTGATTTCTACTCTGACTTCACTAAACTGGCGAGTAACACTGCTGTCTAGGATAGTCACCTGCTCTTTGACCTCATCTATCTTTGCTGATATTTCCTTCATCTGGGAGGACATTTGACTGGTTATCCTCTCCACGGAACTGTTACTACGACACAGGAGCTTCTCCAACATGTCCATCATACTTAATTCATTTCCCCCCTTGCCTGGCAAATCTCCCCTGACTCTACTGTTTTCCCCCATCCCTACAGCAAATTGCCTATCAGCCCCTGCCTGATTCTGCCGCTCACCAGCACCGTCCACCAACAAAGCAGAATTGCATCCTGGCTCTAACGTAGCCATCCCTAATTGAAATACGTGAAATTATGCAAATATGCCTACAGTTTAATTCCTGTGTCCTGGTACACATCAGCATGTCTAAGGCCCCACGTTGGGCGCCACTGAAACTCTCTCAACCTCCTCGCTGGAGTTGATTTAACTTTAACTACCCTCATTTATTACAAACCTACAGAATTTACTGCCTTTAAATACAGGCCACAAGTGATTTTAACGTTACTTCCCGACTTTTAATGGGCGCCAAGGTTGACCATATGGGTCTTCCTGAATAAAATAGAAATAAATATAAAGCTGTTGCCCCGACTATGAAAACCCTTTCTCCCAGGAGTAGGGCATTTGGCATGCGTTTGCTGATGTACCAGGTTCATACACGACAGGAATATAAACACACATGAATTTAACGAAATAATCTATTGGCTGTTCTAACACATATGTACAAAAATATACAACACAAAATACACTTGCAATAAAACTTTGTACAGTACCTTTAGTTCACTGCTTCTACGCTCTTAGAGCAACAACACTTCTGGTCAGTTTGACCCCAGGCATTCAGCCTCCTATCATATTTACACTTTTGTAGTTTGTACGGAAAGTGTGCACAAGTTCCAACAGTCGGCGATTATAGCGTTGTTCCACGGTCTTTTTGCTCGATCCACGATAAGTCGCTCGCCACCACTTTCCAACACGTGGACCACAAATAGCTTGTTAGGCCTAGATGTATATCATGTGTTATAATCGTCCTTCGGGCGTGATTTGCACCAACAACCCATGGTACAATAGCCGAAGCTCAGAGGAGGCTTATAACTGCCTTTGCTGTTGGTTACCGCACTATGACATAGCACGACCCTGATTCGCAAGAAGACATCGTAACAGCATCAAACACGCCATTTTAAACACACATGAAGCAATATCCTTCCACACAGTCCTGTCCTTTTGCCTGCCGGAACTCATTGGCGCGCTCCCACTCCAAGCGGATATTCGTGGCAACATTGGAACATTTGACGATCGTAATTCTGCTGAGCGCACACTAACTTCACTGAGTACTTTTCCTACGCCGGGTCATCAGAGTTAAGGCTATTCTTAGCCCAGGCATTTCCTGGCTTGACACAAATAAGTCAAATTACCGTTTAACTTTTCCATATGCCCCAACTTCCAGCCTTCGAAAATTTTGACTCGTGTACCTATAGTACAGCCAGCAATAGAAACTTTTAACATTTCTAGTTAAAATAAACACATTAACCCCAAACCAAAATGAAATAATGCTTCTACTACAGGTAATAATACAGTCTTTTATATCCCTGTTCCCAAAACGTAATAAATCTCAATAAACCCCGTATTTTATAATATCAAATATCCAAAAACCGATAATTAATAAACAGTGATCCTAGGTTGTCCGGACCATCCAAAAATGAATCCGTCCACACAAAAACACACAGGCACAATAAAAATCACCTCTGCAACCCCACATTAACCCAATATAATAAGATATGAATAAAATACCCCAAACTAAATGCACGAAGCAAAACCCGAGGGTGAGCTACTGTAACTGAATAAATTCGGTTACAGTTGTTTGTGTTGATCTCTATTCCCTTTGTATTTAACGGTTCCGGAACTCTTGGAACCGAGGTGATGCAAAACTTTTTTTGATGTGTGTAGTTTCCTCTGTAGCGATCAGCTGAACATGTCCCATGTTTATGTAGTCCATCATCTGTGCATGGTACATTTCTTTGTACTGGGCATTAACGGCAAGTTTTCTCTGCAATGTGTGAAAACGATTTACAGCGTTCTTACGGTTTGAGGGTAAGACCAGATCTTCTTTCTTCGGTAGGGATACTACCCTCCGCCCGTCTTGTAAGTGAAACGAATCGTGGAATTCTTGAAGAATAGTGGCATCTTTCGTTGTGAGGGTCCTTTTCTGATCTTCCCTTATTCCTAGGGACTCTAGATCCCAAAATCGTCGCATATCATCGTCCTCGACAGATGGGTCATTAGCAGTATGAATGTGGTGCACGTTGACGCTGTGGACAGTAATTCCTGACCTATTTCCACTCAGAATCCATCCAAATCTAGAAGGAAGCAGTACTAACGTGTCTGAGAGGCGTATTGGCTTGTCGTCAAGTATCACCTTCCAATAATGGTCTCCACCTATTAGAAGTTCTATAGGAAGTTCATTGTTGTCATCCTTGGGATCAGCTAGTCTCAATCTTCGTAAGCGTGACAGGGACTGGACGTCGAGTGGAACAGTCGGATGTGGCAAGTAAACGTTGTCACTCTCAAATGCAGAAATACGCAGAGCAGCCTCCGTGCATAGTCCACTAATGTTGAGGTCAATGAGTCTGCGAGCTGAAGATGTGTGACGAGATGACTCGAATCCGGTAACTGTCAAATCCTTGTGTCCCACGATATTCAGTTGAAGCTGATCTACCAGACTTCGGCTTACGAAGGTTGATTGACTGCCAGCATCCAATATGCATCGTGTACGTTTTCTCAGTCCGGTGGGCCCTGTGATCCAAATATTCGCCGTTTGAAGATAAGTGAACAGCGGCATAGTAACGTCAATCTTCCCCACGGATATTGATGCGGGCTGTTCTCCGGTGCAGATGGAAATGTGATGATTCTTTTTGCACTTTGCGCATGATACCTTACTCTTCTTCATGCAGGTCTTCACACTGTGACCTTTATTGAGGCACAAGAAGCATCGGTTGGCAGTTTTTAACTTTTCAATCCGCTCAGCTACATTGCGGATCTTCACACAGTTCTGGGCCCAGTGGCCTTGAGTCTCACAGAACACACAGAATTCGGAATACACTTTCTTTGTGTTCATGCCCGTCCGTTTTGACTTTGTGTTCACATGGAGTGTCGCGGCAGTGCCTGAGAAGGATTCGAGTGAAGTGATATCTCCTCTGATCTTCTGTGTGATCACAGCGCCCTCTACCTCCTCGTTCAGGAACTCCATCAACTTGGTAATGTGACTCTCGGGAATGCTCTCTCGTTTGGAATAAATTATCCAACGGCGGACAATACCTTGAGGGAATGCTCGGAGAATTTTAGGGCATAACATCCGCCCGTAATTATCTACAATTTCCCCTAAGGCCTGTAAGGCTTGTACGCATCTATTGCATTCTATGTACATGGCATTTAGATTAGAAGGAGTATCGTCTGAAATTGGTTGTAAGGCTTCGAGATAGTCAAGATGGGCCTGAATTATGCGGTCAGTGTTTCCGTAGCGAGATATTAATATCCGTTTAGTTTCTTCATAAGCATCAGCCGTTATCGGTATTCCATCAACTAGATTCTTCGGCTCACCCTCCAGATATCCACGGAGATAGACGTGCTTGTCAATGTGAGCGAGAGATTGATTGTTGTCAACAGAAGACTGGAATTGCTCCCAAAAACGTGCCCAATTCTCAATGTCACCTGCGAATTTGTCTAATTTTACGGCAGGTAGCTTCACTGTGTGCGTGACGGGTGTTGGGACTGGAGATCCTGGCGTCGGTTGCATACTCATTCCGGCGACCGATGTTGTCAAACTGGAGAGTGACTTAGATTTATTCTCGGCGTGTGATGCTTTCAGAATCGCTCTCTTCGCGATGTCGATGTATTCCTCACATTTTTCGACATCGGCCTCGTATTCTGCGTCGGTCAAACATTCCTGTATACTATCGTCCAGAACTGTGAGATGATCTAAAGCTTCTTGGAGTCTAATGCGATTATATTCGTATTCTGAGATGTCGCCGACCGTAGCACTATTTATTATCGTACTGAATTAAGTTATAGTTGCTCGTTCCGTCTTCCGCTTTCTTTTCAAAAACGCTAGTTTACTCTTAACACTCTCGTCTTGCATCTTGAAGAATGGGTGACGAAATAAATAAATAAATAAATAAATAAATAAATAATTAGTACCGTGCTGCGACAAGTGAAGGTGATTGTCTGATGTCAGCGCATGCGTAATACTCGTGAGATCGTCTTGTAGTGTCCGTGATGGCTACGAGGTATTTAGTTTAGTATCTACCGCAAGATGGCAGCACTTGCTCGTCTATCATTCGTGAATTCCGTTACGTGGTGTAAAGTAATTATATTACAATTCGTGCACTGTTTAGTCGTAGTAGTAACTTTTGCAATAATATTAATAACTGAAATATCACGTTAGTATGTGGCGCGTGTAGAAGTTCCAGTATCTTCTTACCTCGTAATCCGGCGTGGCGTGGCTGCATGTACAAAACGTGATTGCTGTTTGTAGTGATAGCATCACCAGTTTACTTTGTACACAAGTAAAACACAATTGCCCGTATTCTAATGCACATTTCTACGTAATCTAAAGTTTTCGGCACCAATGTTGGGATTCGTATAGTGGATAAATAGTGATCGTGAAACACGGACGTCTTACTTAGCAGCGATCTTTTATTACACTAACTTATATCAAAGAGCTTCAAACATAAAGAATAAATACAAGAAATAAACCAAAGTAGAAATACATGAAATAAGCCAAAGATGTCCATCTTCTCAGTCCTCCACATAAGTTATTTCGCGGGGGAAAAGTTAAATTGGCAACTCTGGGAGGGCGGAGTTGTATTACCACAGTCTAAAATACACAGTCGCAAAGCTCGCTGCGTTACCAAATTGCATCCTCTTTGTAGGTGAAGCGACACTAGCGCTCGCGGCGGCCAGCAAGCTGGCAACTGCCTTGAGCACGATATTCGTAGAACAGATAATTTCACTTTTGCAAGGGTTTTTTGAATTTTAACTCACCTGAGTGATTATTTCAATTGTAAACATAAGTCACGTTAAATCACCAACTAGTACAGAAAGAAGCCACAATGTTGATATACTGTACACTTTTAATTCATAGAAACATAAAAAGAATGCTGTGTTTTTATTAGTCCAGTCCTCTATAAATATCCCTAGGTTCAGTTGTGTGTGTCGAACGAAAACCTGCCGTCCGTGCTTTTTTTAAGCTTACGCTGGGTAAACCATTATAAATATCCATATACTATGAGTGTAAGAATTGGTCAGCATGAAAAGTTCTACAAAGAAGTCTGCGACAGCATATCCTTATCTTTAATACATCGCCAACTATAAATGATTTTACGTTTTAATTTCTTCCAACAATCTCCATTCAGTGGAAATTTAAATTACTACTGTAGCTTCGGAGCGAGTTTACGAGCTAGCGAGCGAGCCCATCACCCCAGCTTCGGCCAGCATTAACTGTTGAGTCGTGTCGAGTTAAGACTTCAGAGAAGAGTAGACTATAAGTGTTTTGAGTTTCGCTGTTCACCTTGGCTTTTCTGAATTGCGTCTGAGACCTACCGTGCGCCTTTTAAGCTTACGCTGAGTAACCCCTTTAAGATACCAGGCGAAGCCAGGGCGGGTTGATAGTATGGGTATAATAAAATATCAAATTCCTAACTATATCAAAAGCTATTTATTCCGTAAAATTGAGTAACATTATAGTTAATTAGTAAAAATACCAGTGTGATATGTGAAACGAAAAGTATAAAAAGACCTTAAGGTGTTAAATGGCTCAATTGTAGGTACTGTGTATCTTTTCTGTGGGTTTGAAACCTTTCATTCCTGAATTTGACAAAATAATACAATGCCAATTTTACAAAATATCGGCAATAACAATTGTGTACCGTACCTTCACAGCAGCCATGTGGGAGGCCAGGTATTTCATAAGAGAATTAAGAAACAGTGTACCACATCTAAGTTTGTGTGCATTATCCTGACAACATAAATTGGCTTGCTTCCAAAGGATTCGAGAATAAGTTTATATTATTGTACAAAATCTTGATTCATTAAATCAGGTCTCTGACTATTAAAAAGCCATGTTCTACATCTGAAAATTAAAATGTCGGCACGCGTTTGAGATGACATCTTTTACGTTTACTTAGCCTACCGTATGTCTTAATTTTCAAAATGCATAGATATTTATATTTGATTTGCAGCCAATGGCCAATGGCCAATTGCAGGGCATTTCACATGAACGCCCGTAGGATCCACAATAACAATGTCGAGTAGTTCCAACTTAAGCTACCAGACTCCAATGCCACTGAAACCCAACGGCGAACGTTTGAACTTAATAGAGCGTGTCTAACCCAATAGCCTACAAATTTTGGCTACACACTACCAATTGTAGCTGTAAGTTCTTTTACGTACCATAAATCTATGACATGGGTCCGACGACTTCGACTGGGTTTGAACCCGCAAACTTGGGCATAGCAGTTCAGCATGCTACCGACTACGCCACCAAAGCCATGCATAGATATCCCACCGAGACGTGCTTCTGATTTATAACCGACTTGCTCCATGGCTCAGCGGTAACGTTCTCGCCTGCTGTGCCCAAGGTTGCAGGAACGTATCCTGGCGCAGTAAGCTGGCATTTAAGGGTGCATAAATGCGAGGGAACCGAGTCTGTAGATTTACTGGCACGTTAAAGATCCCCTTCAGGGCAAAATTTTGGCACCCCGGTGTCTCTAAAAGCCACAGTAGTTAAAAGGGACCTAAAACCAATAACATTATTATTGATTTATAACCAGTTAAAGACCTAGTGCCGTTGTTTGATTGAAAAGCTTTATAATACTTTCTACTGCGTATCCCAATTAATTGGGGTCGCTGGAGCCAATCAGGCTCATTTTGGTTTTGGCCGGATGTTCTTCCTGACGCCACGTAATTTTTCAGGTAAAAATTCCACCCCACTGTCACCGGGATTGGAACTCCGGTCGTCCGGGTGATTGACGAGCAGCTAAGCCACTGCACCATCACGCTTCCCTTGGAAAGCTTGTAACTCTTATTACTAGCCCTCCTTGGGCGACTGATTTAAAACTTCCCAAAATCATCCTCCTATTTTTGATCGGAAGTACTTCATCATATACCACACAATTGAAATGGCAGGGTCGTGGAGTGTTGGACACACATTTGGTCAACCTAACTGGTATCATTTGGGCGTTCAACTATTAGGTGTAATTCCCTATAAAGAAAACTAATTATAACCTTCAAAATATGTGTATTAATATCAACTTTAAACATATGGCGGGGACTCTCGTCGAACAGACTATGGTTTCCTATCTTCAATTCTCCTCGGCAATGACGAAAACATGTGACCCAAAATGAATGTTGGAATATAAAGATGTTTGTTACTCACTCATCGACGGTCTTGCAGATAATCTACGAGACATGCTCGATAGATCAGTTCTCCCCAGCATTTCTAAGATTTTCCACACGTGGTTTGAGGTTAGAGATGTTTACTGGTTTACATAGCCACATCTCTGCGAGAGAAATGAATGTGCTTCCGTACCCAACTTGAATTGTGCTAACAGAGATAACATCGTTGTGATTTGTAGCCGTTTCGAGTACTTTCGAAAGCCATGCTTTCAACAAAACTGTTTCTCCAAATAGGCCTACGCCAAATTACGAGAACGCGACCTTTCCAACCAGACGCTACAATAGAAGTGAAGCCTCGCTCCACACGAAAAAAAACCACCTCTCATCTTGTAAACACATGTTTTCGTCTTTCTCCGCCAGGGTCATGATACCCTCCAACCCATACAAAATACACCAATAATCTCGAACCCATGTATATTTCTTACAACTCATGGCGCGAAACTCTTCTCTGACGTCAGAGTCTTACACAATTTATACAAAGCTTTCTTCAAGACAAGGGAAGTTATTCTCGGCCCAATCTAAATTTGGCCTAGAGTTTCCTGCTGTTGCAACATCTTGTAGCTTGCCTACACAATCCGCTGTCTTGTATACTGACATCTCCCATACAAATTAAATGAAATATTCCTGACTGAGTCCCCGAGATACACAATATATGTACACTAAATAAAATGAAATCCTATAACCTAAATGATGATGATGATGAACAAGAAAAGAAATGGTATGAACAAATTACCCTAACCTGACTTCTCTTGCAGTCAACCAAATAAGGGTTTGGGAACATTGTGACCGGAACAGTCACAATACGCCCCCATGTGATTCACACGGGTGAAACAAGTGTGGATCACAAACACTCAAACAAGCAACGCACTGAAAACACAAAGAATTACACTATTACATAAATAAACCCTGGAAGACAAATATACACACACACTTGTCAAATTTTCACACATTCTCACTCTCTCGAATGTCTTATTGTGTCCATTTCCTAGCCTCACTGATTTCTCTCAAGTGTCTTAGGTCTATCACTTCATTTTCTTCATCTCATCATGAGACCCTATCGCTTCACAAGCCATGGTATTTGCCTGCACAGGCCTTATCATACCATCTATCCATCTAACACTCGATGCCACTTTGCTGGTTAGCATTCTTCGTCACATCTCTTGAGTTTTGTCATGCCATCACGTTATGTTGACTGATTCTCTAAGAGTCCATGCCATATTATTTTACAGAGTGATATCTACGGAGATTCCTAATATTATGTGTACTGACAGACTTACCATCCTGGTCCGTTAAACTATAGGCACACTCACCAATACGTTTAACCACCTTAAAAGGCCCCTGAAATAGATGAAAAAACTAAACCAACCCCTAAACTGAAGATAGATAAGAACTCTGAAACACACCTGATCGCCTATCCAAAAAAAAACTGAATTTAACCCTCCAAAAACTGTAAGCTGCCAACTTCCTACTCATCTCCCTCAAACTTACCTGCCAAAATGATACTCTCAATGAAGGTCGACATATCCTGATTCAGCATAATGCCTATTTCTTTCTCCTCTGGTTCACCTGTACTCTTTCGTTGCCACTTTCCTGACGCCCCCCACCCCTCTGATAGTTTTCCTGTGCTGATATTATCCTTATCCTGTTTCTTTCTACTTCTATAATTCCTTATTTCCACCTCCCGTTTATTCTGTCTACTAGAATCTCCCTGCTGACTTTCACCTAACATCACCTCCAAATGTTGTTCACTCTCACCTAACGTCTCCTCCCACTGCCGTTCACTCTCCTCTAAGTTATTATCACCTCCCATCCCTTTCAACTGCTGTTCACTCTCGTCCACGCTACTATCACCTACCGTCCCCTCCAACTGCTGTTCACTCTCGTCTACGCTACTATCACCTACCGTCCCCTCCAACTGCTGCTTCTCTGCTGCTTCGTCCACACACAACTTCACAGATTCTACCTGCCTGCCTACCTCCTTTCTAATAGCCTCTCCTTGCTGCCTAACTTCTCCTACCTCCTTACTTACAGGATCTTTCACTTCTCTTTCCTGCTTGTTCACTGCCTCTATACCGGACTCTAACTTCTCTGTACTAGACTCTACCTGCTTGCTCCACTTATCCACACTAGGCTCAAACGTCTCACTCACAGACTCTCCCAGCTTGTCCAACTTTTCCCTACTGGACTTGCACGTCTCACTCACAGACTCTACCAGAGATTCTAACTCCTTACTGACAAATACTCCTAAATAGTTTACTTCCTTACTTACAGATTCCTTCCAAGACTCTATCTCCTTGGTCACTGACTCTACCTTCTCATTTACAGAGCCTACCTGCTCCTTAATTTCCTTACTCATAGATTCTCCTTGCTTCTTAATCTCTTTTATTTCACTCAGTAGCATTTGGATCAAACTAGCGTTCATAACCCCCCCATTTAAATTTAAGTTGCTACCTTCAGTGATCAGCTGCGACTCATTGGAGACAATGGTATCCGATTCTCCCATTGTCTGTTCCTTACCTTCCTCACTACTATTTCCCCCCGTTCCCTGATTAACTGACATTTTACTATTTTAATTTATTCACAACCCTAGACATTAATTCCATATTGTCCAATTTGGACATACCCCATAAAAGAAAACAAATTACTGTGAACTCTAATACTCCTAAGGTGTCTATCGGCTGTGTGCATATGTGCCCTAATGATACCTGCTAGGTTTCCCTACTCTTTCCCCACGTTGAGGTGCTATGTTGTGACTCTTTACTAGCCCTCCTTGGACGACTGATTTAAAACTTCCCAAAATCATCCTCCTATTTTTGATCGGAAGTACTTCATCATATACCACACAATTGAAATGGCAGGGTCGTGGAGTGTTGGACACACATTTGGTCAACCTAACTGGTATCATTTGGGCGTTCAACTATTAGGTGTAATTCCCTATAAAGAAAACTAATTATAACCTTCAAAATATGTGTATTAATATCAACTTTAAACATATGGCGGGGACTCTTGTCGAACAGACTATGGTTTCCTATCTTCAATTCTCCTCGGCAATGACGAAAACATGTGACCCAAAATGAATGTTGGAATATAAAGATGTTTGTTACTCACTCATCGACGGTCTTGCAGATAATCTACGAGACATGCTCGATAGATCAGTTCTCCCCAGCATTTCTAAGATTTTCCACACGTGATTTGAGGTTAGAGATGTTTACTGGTTTACATAGCCACATCTCTGCGAGAGAAATGAATGTGCTTCCGTACCCAACTTGAATTGTGCTAACAGAGATAACATCGTTGTGATTTGTAGCCGTTTCGAGTACTTTCGAAAGCCATGCTTTCAACAAAACTGTTTCTCCAAATAGGCCTACGCCAAATTACGAGAACGCGACCTTTCCAACCAGACGCTACAATAGAAGTGAAGCCTCGCTCCACACGAAAAAAACCACCTCTCATCTTGTAAACACATGTTTTCGTCTTTCTCCGCCAGGGTCATGATACCCTCCAACCCATACAAAATACACCAATAATCTCGAACCCATGTATATTTCTTACAACTCATGGCGCGAAACTCTTCTCTGACGTCAGAGTCTTACACAATTTATACAAAGCTTTCTTCAAGACAAGGGAAGTTATTCTCGGCCCAATCTAAATTTGGCCTAGAGTTTCCTGCTGTTGCAACATCTTGTAGCTTGCCTACACAATCCGCTGTCTTGTATACTGACATCTCCCATACAAATTAAATGAAATATTCCTGACTGAGTCCCCGAGATACACAATATATGTACACTAAATAAAATGAAATCCTATAACCTAAATGATGATGATGAACAAGAAAAGAAATGGTATGAACAAATTACCCTAACCTGACTTCTCTTGCAGTCAACCAAATAAGGGTTTGGGAACATTGTGACCGGAACAGTCACAAGCTTTATAATACTAGCCTTAAATCCATAGCTCAGATCTTACCTTTTAGGGCTCTTTGGAGACTCGGGTGTCGTCTTGCTATTTGAACAGTCTGACTTCCCAGTCGGTCAACACGAATACACCTAATGAGATTGGTCGAGGAGTTACAATTAATTTCCCTGTGTAATTCATAATACAATAATTATTCATAATGTTGAATTTTGGGCTTATGCCGTGTTTTATTATATTGCAATTCAACGCGTTTCGAAAGAAACCATGTCTTTCATCGTCAGGAATAATCTGGAATACGACAATGTTGCTAAGAGAAAGCAACGAAGAACATATAGAAGGTGCCCAAAGATGGACGCCATTATAGCCCCATGTTAGGGACAACGGAAAGCAGCAGTGAATTACTTTCTCAGGGTTCTGATAATAGGTAGCCAGGATTCACTGAGATTGTAGCCGGTGTCGCGGTTGAAATTATCTGGGTGTTTACGTATTTCAACCGCCTCCCTGATGATTCTGGGACGATATTGCTTTATACGGGCAAGAACATCCACCCCTTGGAACATGACATCATGGCCAGGTGTTAAAGCATGATCGGCAACAGCTGATTTATCAGGTTGAATGAGCCTGATACATCTATTATGTTCCTTAATGCGAGTGCATATTGTTCTCGAAGTCTGCCCGATGTAAACCTTGCCACAAGTACAGGGAACTCTGTAGATACCCGGTTGTTGCAATTTAGGCAAACTGTCCTTAGTTGGTCGCAGGAGTTGCCTAATCTTAACAGAAGTTCCAAATACAGTCCGTATGTTGTATCGACGTAGGATTTTAGCAATACGATCCGTTGTGTTATGTATGTACGGAAGGTAAGCAGTTCCTCTTACATCTCTTTTCTCAACTGACGTCCTATTATTATTTGTTGGTTTCAGAACCGTAGAAATCAAAGCCTTGCTATAACCGTTGCTCTCAAAGGTGGTTCGCAGGGTGTTAATTTCTTCTTGTAAAGAAGACACTTCACAAATCCTCCTAGCCCTGGTAGTTAGAGTTGTAAGGATACCATGTTTCTGGGCAGGGTGATGGTGAGAACTTGCGTGGAGATATCTATTGGTGTGTGTTGGCTTACGAAAAACGCTGTGTCCTAAAGATCCATCCTCTTTCTTGGTGACGAGAACATCTAAAAAAGGTATTTTGCCGTCAGATTCCTTTTCCATGGTGAAACAAATAGAAGGGTGCTGGAGATTAAGGTGATCCAGGAAATGGCTAAGATTTTCCTCACCTTCCGTCCAAACAACGAACGTGTCATCCACATAACGCCACCAGATCTTCGGTTTGAAAGGAGCCGACGACAAAGCTTTCTCTTCAAAGTTCTCCATGAAGAAATTAGCCACAACAGGAGAGAGAGGACTACCCATGGCCACACCATCAGTCTGCTCATAAAAATTCCCATTCCATAGAAAGTAGGAGGAGGTCATGCAGTGATAAAAAAGTCTTGTGATGTCTTCAGGAAAAAAGCCATTAATGAGAGACATAACACCATCAATAGGTACTCTCGTAAACAGAGACACCACGTCGAGACTCACTAGAATATCACCCGGCTGAAGTGTTATAGCTTTTAACTTTTCCACGAAGTGTGTGGAATCCTTAATGTACGAAGGCGTGTTACCCAAAAGCGGCTGAAGTAGTCTTCCTAAGTATTTGGAAAGGGCATATGTAGGAGAACCAATCGTACTAACAATAGGTCTAAGAGGAACATCTTCCTTATGTATTTTAGGAAGACCATAGAGTCTCGGAGGAATAGCATCCCCTGGAAGGAGAGTCTTCGCTGCATCCGCTGGAATAGATGATTGCTTGATCAATTTGACGGTGACATTTGAGTAGCGAGTAGTAGGATCACGACTATTAATCCTATATACAGGATCTGATAACAAAGACGAGATCTTGGAATCATAATCAACCTTATCCAATACCACTGTCGCGTTACCCTTGTCAGCGGGGAGAACGATAATATCAGAATTGTCCCTTAGATCTTTAAGTGCCCGGCTTTCGCCTTGTTTTAAGTTGGTGTTAGGTGGCTTAGCTGTCTTGAGAACTCGGGAACATTCTTGTCTGGCTTCCTCGGCCTCTTCAGGTGTGAGGTGATGTACTGAGGATTCTACGGATGTAATAAGTTCTTCAATAGGAATTCTTCTAGGCGCTACAGAACGCTGTTAGCTTGCACTGAAGAAATACGATCAGGTGAGGGACAGACATATTTCCAAATATGATAGGTTATGTCAGTTGCAGAAATCTCAAGCCATTAGACTTGATGCTAACAAGGTTGTCGTAAATTTGTCCAGCAAGCCCCTAAGTGATACCCAACAGGCAGTTCTCGCTAAAGGTCTCAATTTTGCGGTTCTGAAACCAACAAATAATAATAGGACGTCAGTTGAGAAAAGAGATGTAAGAGGAACTGCTTACCTTCCGTACATACATAACACAACGGATCGTATTGCTAAAATCCTACGTCGATACAACATACGGACTGTATTTGGAACTTCTGTTAAGATTAGGCAACTCCTGCGACCAACTAAGGACAGTTTGCCTAAATTGCAACAACCGGGTATCTACAGAGTTCCCTGTACTTGTGGCAAGGTTTACATCGGGCAGACTTCGAGAACAATATGCACTCGCATTAAGAAACATAATAGATGTATCAGGCTCATTCAACCTGATAAATCAGCTGTTGCCGATCATGCTTTAACACCTGGCCATGATGTCATGTTCCAAGGGGTGGATGTTCTTGCCCGTATAAAGCAATATCGTCCCAGAATCATCAGGGAGGCGGTTGAAATACGTAAACACCCAGATAATTTCAACCGCGACACCGGCTACAATCTCAGTGAATCCTGGCTACCTATTATCAGAACCCTGAGAAAGTAATTCACTGCTGCTTTCCGTTGTCCCTAACATGGGGCTATAATGGCGTCCATCTTTGGGCACCTTCTATATGTTCTTCGTTGCTTTCTCTTAGCAACATTGTCGTATTCCAGATTATTCCTGACGATGAAAGACATGGTTTCTTTCGAAACGCGTCGAATTGCAATATAATAAAACACGGCATAAGCCCAAAATTCAACATTATGAATAATAACACGGGCCGTGAAAGTCTAAATGACAATAATACAATAATTATTTATACATTTAATAAAATGCTTCTCATATGACCCCCCCTCTCCCTTAATGTGACAAGTGTTTTATTAAGTGTATAAACGATTCATGTATTTTTATTTCAGGCATTAGGAGATAAATTGTCACTGCCCACCAAATCTAATTGGGTACCGTACACTCGTGTTGACCGACTGAAAAGCGAGATCATATAGGTTACTTATCAACACTGAAATATTGCGTCTAATATTACATCTGTTTATTGAACTGCACATCTCCTCTTGTAAAGCACATGTTAAATTAAAGATATAACCTTTACACAATGCTCACATACGGTACAATTAATCCAGCAACAATAACATACACCAACATAGCGCAATCAGCACATTCTTGCTAGCTGCATGAGAGCATTATTGTCTCGCGATGGAAAAATATGAGCCAAGCTTCGCGATCTGTAGGTAGACTGCGGTTATACGTTGTCATGAAGACTTGTGTAGCCACAAATGGGGACCCGGGTCGAAAGGCGACAAGAGTACATCACCACAGACACAAATCACAACCTGCCGATTTTCCAATGGGGATGTAAGGTGTGCTAGCTATGTAGAGATGAAATGATTAGTTCAGGACAGGGAGGTATGGAGATCTGCATCAAACCAGTCAAAAGACTGAAGACTCAACCACAACATATTTAGCTCAATTACATCCTAACTCAATACTAGAGAATGCCAAAATGATAACTTCTACCAGTAATTAGATGTTTCTCAGTGATAATTATATATTCAGCATTCAGCATTTTACTATTGAGAAGATGAATACCCAGTACAATCTGAAATGCATACCAATATCACATGACTGATATTCAGGAACTTGAGTTACAGATCACTGAAGCTGTCTTTCTGAAATCCTGTGAAAAACAGTAAATAGCACTGCAATATGTCTCATTTCTCTCTTTTCAGATCTTGAACAAAATGGAGTGTCAGTGAGTCTCCACGGTCGGTACATCAATCAAACTCTTGGACCAATGTTCTGCTCTACGAGTTCTTGCATGGACCGAGCTACCTTCAACTTCACCTATACCATACCACTCAGCAAATACATGCCTGATTCGATGCTTACACTCAATTTCCAGTAAGTTCAGAATTTTTAATAAAAGATGAAATATTACATAACTAGATATTTTGTTTCTTGCAAAATTGTACAATTATTTTGAAGATTACATCAAGACATGCAGCCATGGAGTTAGACACGCAAATATTGATTGCTAAACATTGCAAAATTGACTGAAAAAATAAAACCTGTGGCACATAGACCTAGAATAGCCTTAACCTACCAATCGACCGCTGCTCAGCCCAGTTGGCCTACAGATTGTGGGGTGCAACGTTGTCAGCACATCGGGTCCCATTGGCCATTAATCTTGGCATAGTTGACCTTAGTCTCTGCCTGTCCTCACAAGGGTGAGTGCACTCACGTCAGTTTCTAAAATCCCTGACGCAGCTGGGAATGGAACCCAGGACCTCCGGGTGAGAGACATGCGTGCTACCCCAGTACCATGGGACCAGCAAAATTGACTGAAGATTATTAAAGAAAGAACAAAATGTTTTTAGAGCTAATTCAAATTCATATGTGAAATAGGTTCAATCGTGCTACTTAGTTGGGTAGAACGTTGTAAAATAATAATTTGGTTGTTACCTGTATAGTACTCAGGATTTCAGCCATTGCGTGTAAGAGATGACAGTGAGCTTTCTTCAGGCAGGGACTTCCATGATGCAGCCAGTTAGTGCACCTGCCTGGAATGCATATACAGTAATTCAGGTTTAAATGGAAGTCTCATTAAAACTCTTATGCTTCCAAGTTTTAAGAATGAATCATGAACCCTTCAAATAAAACTTATCTGAAAAGTAATTTGCTTTATTTTCCAATTCAGCTTCAGTCGTCTGGATCGTTCCTTGTCAGCAGAACAGTGCGAGATGCCTCTGAGTCTCCCAAACTGTGTGCCTATTCGTGACCCATTCTCATCAACAGAAGAGCTGATACCACTTCATAATCATCAACAAACAGACCATATCTCCAGCTCCTCTCTGGGTTCACAGTTTCAAGTACCAGTTGGCCAATACTCGAGATCTTATTTCCGCTACCGAGTGCCCCTTCTGAGAGCCAGTGGTGTAAGTATTCTGCCACATCTAGTGGTTTCCTCAAGATAAAAACAAAAATATTAAGTACAGAACTCAGATTTTACAGAAGGAAAATAATGTTACTTCTTTGATACTACATTATTTGAGAATGTCTGCATGATACAAACTAAACAAGTAATTCCTATAACATGTTTCCATAAAAATAAAAGTATTTGAGAAAGAAAAATGTCCAAAATAAAGGAGTTGGAGAAAGCAGCTTAAAACGGTTTCAGTTGCCTCTAAACAATTATGACAGCTGTAAGAACAAATGTAATTAATAAATTAAAACAGAACGAATGGACACTTAATTTACAAATACAATATAAGAGTGTGTTCTGTAATTCATCCACTGTAAGTCTTCTAAAAACCAAATTATATTTCTGGTGTAAAAACCTGCTCAATTTGGTGCAATATATCTTGAATGATAAAAATTACACAAATTTCCAGTACCCAGTATACACTTTAGATGTGATTCAGACATGTTGCTTCAAATAAATGGAATCATCCCTTTTTTTAAATTTGTTTTGCACTAAGCATCACTGCTCAAAACCCTGAAAGTACCGAGAAACAGCCATACACAATGATGTGCTATCCAGCAATGAAGTAAGCACCTATATCTGTCCAAAATATTTTTAGTTGAAATACAGGCAGACATGAACAGACACCAAAACAAAAAGTCTATTATAAATCAGATTTATTTCAAATTCTGCCAAAATTACCAACGATCTTAACGGTTATATTTATTACCCATTTGAGATCGGATTGCCACCGAGTGAGGCTGTGGGGCTGCCTGTTTATCCTAGTGCCTGTAGGCTAGCGAGAAAAAGAGGGGACTGCTGCACCAATGCAAGCTCAGCGCTGGCTGTAAACAAAGCTTCATTCCTAACTTGGCCATTGGCAATCCTATTTCAAATGTACATGCATTGTATGAGCTTGATAATTGTGTGCATTTCTTTTGGTGTATCTGGGAGAAAGAGAGAGAGAATGAATATGTTTGTTATTGTTTAAGGGCAAAGAACTTAGAAAGTGTGTGCATGTGTAAGAGAGAAACATATATGCATGCATATGAAAAGGAACCAGTTTTTGTATGTTTAGTTAACACCATTTTTGGGCTGCACACACCTAAATTTAAGTAGTAAATAGTTGTTTTCTCTGTTTAAAGTTGTTTATCATCTAGAAACATAAACTTAGCACTTAACTTACAACCTAAAACTTTAGTAGCTGAACCAGAAGAGTCAGCTTAAATATCATAATTGCATAAGCTGGAACTTGTCTTTGTGTTTAGTCTGCATTTAGTTTTGAGTCAAAAGAATCCAAATATGCATAATAAATATATTTCAAGATTTGTCATCTTTCACTTGAAACAGGAATATCTCCTAAACTAGAAGCTGGAAGCGATTCATTTTTCTCATAACCTTTGTTAATGCTGTATTTTGTATACTGGTCGAGGACTAAAGTTTATACCCAATTTTTCTTCTTTTCAGAACATTTGCTCTCTTCCCAAAGAGAAAGTTGGCATCGACTTCATGGAATACAATTTCCATTTTTACAGAGATTGTGAAGAATAACTGTGACATGATATTATTTGAGCATACCAGTAGTCTTACTTGAACCACAAATGTGTTATGAAATTATACAGTATCCCAGGTTAAGCGAGTCTTATACACCTGTTCACTGGACATGTATTTATTAATTTCTAACACAGAAATGAATTGGAATATCTAACAATTTCTTGCATATATTATTTTCTTCAAAATATTTCAATGATTGTTGAAAGTAAAAAGAAAAAAAAAACAATCCATGACCAGCTATTGACTTCCATTAGTATGAAAATACTGTACCATGACAACCATATCAGTCTGCCGGCAGAATTCTCGGCCTGTGCTGATGAAGCAGCTTTTGGTTTTAATTTGTGAAGAAAAGAAAGGCAGCTTAAAGTGCGGTGAAACAGTGAATAGTTTTCTAAATAGAAGTAATTCCTGCGTGTTTCATAATAATTAGGGAATGTAAAAAGATAAATATTGTTTTATAATAGCAAAAGAAATAGTGATACAAATTTTGCTTTAAAAATATCATTACCTGAACCAGTGTTTTACTTGAACTTTCTTAAGGAAACTATTGTGTATAAACAAAGCTCCGTGTATAGAATAAATGGTGGATATTTTTATTTCCAAGATACGAACTGCCATTATTTTAGCTAAAGGTAACCAGTCGACTGTAGCGTACATGTCGCATACATATCAACATTATCGGGTGATCTCTGCATCCGTCCAACTTATCAACTATCCGTCCATGTAGAATTCAACCACTCCAGACAAGTGAGCATCACTGTCATCTCTCCTGATTTTTATTTAATGCACTCATACTTTATAGTTTATAGAAGCCAAAATATATAATATTTGTAAAAATTAATTGTTAATAGTCATTATATATTATAATAATACTCAAAATGAAATATAGATATTTATAGCATCAGATATTATGTACAAAGTTGGTTATTTTATTTCAATGATGCTTGAGTATTAATTGGAGGTGATATCCTGTTTGATGTTCAAATATTCCATTTACAATTATTATGTTATGTGAATTTGTAACATTTACTGGAAATGACACTTTTTGCAATGCAATAGTTTGATCTTTATAATCTATCAAGTACATTTTTGCATTAAACAAATCGAGATTTGACTCGCCACTGGGAGAGAGAAGATATTTGTGATACCAGTGCAGTAAACAGATGGGACATAATTTTTTATTTACTGTACACCTGGTGCGATAGTTCTGTTCAGTTCATGGATCAGCATGTTTTTCTAGAAGATATAGATGAAAGAAATGACTTTACATTTTAGTGTTTAGAAATGTATTTTATCAACGTGCAATATATGCAGTAATATATATATGCAGTATATATATGATTAAGAAACAGATAGGTTCTGAAGATGCAGTAGAATAATTTAATAACTGTATGTAAATGGTGTCTTTTAATTAAATAGGTTTTCTTCCCAGATATCATAAGGGACACTATATTTCAATAGCATTTGCCAATTTTCTTTTCAATTTGTGAAAGAAATTTGCAAATGCAAAACAATACAAGAATATTTTTCAACCATCACAGACCAGGCAACTTATGAAATGATACCAGTATTGCCCCTTTCTATACCCTATAATGAATTATGATGTTGGTATTAGAAGTAGCACTTTAGAGGATAGTAATACTTTGAAAGAGAAGAGAAAGAAAACTTTGACTAACAAACTCAGTGAAGTCTGCAGCCTATCTCGGTAGATAAAATACCGATACCTTGTTTCTTTCTTCTGCTTGCCAGAACATACCACTGAATTGTGTATAGTTACCAAAGACAGCTGGCACCAACAAATTTCTCTCCTAATTTTATTAACATAAAATTTAAAATATAAAGTGAATCTGACAGTCATAAACTGGATATGGTTTCCATATTATGATGTACAACCTAGAGAAAGATTAAATCTTATGTACATACTGTATTATAAAAGCAAGGAATAAGATGGTTGCTCCAAATAATCTTAATGCAGAGAGCAATCCAATCCAAATGGCATCTACCAATTTAACAAACTCAACTCAGAGGGTCAATAGCATCAATGTGGGGGTTGAAAACTATGATGTACCATAAATAACAACCAATGAACGCAGTGCTATATCGATTTTCTTCAAGCCTACCACTTTTCAAACCAAACATTATGTGCCATCATCAAATCAAACTCTGTAAGAACACTCGGGCCAGTAGCCAAAAGTCAGCAGCTGCAGATAGTTTTCACTTGTGAATTGTTCAAATTTTCTTTCCCTTGCTAAATAGATAATATATTTGTACTTATTTGTAAGACTTTGTTTTTAAATGTATAATTTTATGTTAATGTTATTTGTACAAAAGTTACTACTTCTTGATCTCTGTTGTTTCTTTAAGCCAACTGTTTTCATTTAAAATAAAATGTGCATAAAAAGTTCCAAGAAAGTAGACAGACAAGAATGCAACAATATGGCCAAAAATACTTACTCCAGTTTTTTTTAATGGCACAAAATAACTTCTCCCAATACTTGTGTTGTATTTGTCCAGTGCACTGAGCATTACTGCTAGTAGTACATTATTAACTATTGGAAATTTTACAATAAACAGTCTCAAAGAAATACAATTGTTTTTTCATACAAAATCCTTAGTCTCTGCCTGTTATATCCATGCAAATCTTTCTCTCCCTCTTTCTTTCTTCCTTTCTTCCACAGCAATTTTATTAATACCTGGAAGAGACTTGCTTATCTCCAACCTGTCAAATTGCTAAAAAAATATATATATAATAATAATAATAATAATAATAATGTAGCTGGTATGAGCTTAAAACATCTCACAAGCTCAGTTTCCTGAAACTGAAACCAGTAAAATGTTTTCTCATCCAGCACAGCACATTAATTTAGCAATGACATGATTTTTAGAGGGTTTTAAATGTTAGATGTAGTAAATGTAATAAGAATTATATTTAAATATAAGACACAAAAATTAAGAATAAAATTAATTTACCTTTCTTTGACAGGCTGTTTAATAACTGGAAGGTTTGATACTCCAGTAATTTCCAGGATACTGGGAGTTTCTGTGATAATGATACAGACTTTCATAGATTCTGATGATGACATGAAGATTAAAATGAGATAGGGAACCCCTCAATTACCTGGTAGAACATGAAGATTAATATAAGATAGAGAACCCCTCAAATACCTGGTAAATACCGGAAAGGATGAAAATACACCCTAATATGTATTATGTGTAGTAGTTATTTTCCTGCACTACATTCAAACATGCACTGTACTGGCCACACATTGGATGTGCACATGCTTATCGATGGCAGCCCTGCCATGCGAGCAAGCACTGTGTCCTCTCAGTTGGGAGTCGTCTGGATATGCTCAAGTAGCCCAAATGCAATGCCATATATGGTTGAGGAACTTGTGGGCATGGTGTTAATATCAGGGCTGGTGTGCAAAACGAAATGTATTTTCAATTTTAATTAGCAACGCAATTTTTTTAAATTGTAGGAATGGATTAAATTATCGCTCCCAGCACGAAATAGAATTCTGTTGGTTGGTTCCTCAGTTTAGGGGCTGCAAAAACACGGTTATGTAGCCCCATGTACTTTGGGTGTGTGTAGAATCTGTCTGATAACCTTTGTTAATTATGATAGCTGTATTAGTGTGTGTGTGTTAACTGTAATTCAGGTAAGGACTGCAGACGATTAATTACAAGTAGTTCCTATGTTTGCTACCAAATGCTACTGTCAACGACACCTAGCTGTGAACTTGGCTACTAATTGCCACCACAACCGGCACCTGGCGGCGAACCTTGGAACTTAATAGAGCGTTAATCAAATCTAACCTAAAAATTTAGCTTCACACAATTGTAGTTAGTGGAAGGTTCTTTTACACGTTATAAATCTATGCCACTGGATAGTAAGTACTATTGTCAGTAAAATACACGACTGAAGTAAGCCATGAATAGTAGTGTATTTTATATTTTAATATTTGTATTATAGGTGATTCGTCGATTTCACTTATGGTATTACAAGCGAGCGTAAATAAGCATTTTATCTTTACCGGTGTATATTACATGTAACCAACCCTGACAAGCAAGTGTCTAGTTGGCGGAATGGCTAGAGCGCTTGACACCCGTGCGGTATCACCAAGGATCGAGTCTCACATATTGCCTACTTTTTTACTTCGTATGTTTCAATTTCTTTGCTCGGGCAATGGTTGTTTGTAACGTCATCATTATTCATTTCTTCATTATTAATAATAATTAAATATTAATGTAATTTTTCATGTCCTTGTACTGCAGCTCGTTCACCTAGATTTTACTCGTGCGGCCCATTATTTAACCCATAGACGTTCACTTTATCTTTCCGTTTCTATTACATGCCGGTATTGCCACAACTGAATTTAAACTACCATAATACAGTTAAGTCAACAAGGAACTGTCCTTCCTCAATTTTGCTGAACTATGATAAAATATTTGATGTAGTGTAATGGTGTGATTATTGCTTTGTATAACTTTTATAAAAGTTCAATTTTATAAAATTAATTTGACAAATTGCTTTGATAGTGTACTACCGGCCTAAGAAATACTGCCTCAAAGTCTCGAAGAAGCTTGGCATCCCCTGCTACTTCTTTCTTACCTGCAGTGCATAAAGACTGATCATTGCGTGAAATCAAACCCATGCCATGTATATAGTTATAGTTCTGTGTCACTTTTTGCTACATTATTTTGCTTTGAATTAAGTTTCGCTTTGATTTTAATTTTCGTCTCGACAATTAAGATAATTATCTATTTAATTAGTAATTAGCTTCGTATCGTGGCACACTCAGCTGGCATTTGAGGGTGCGCAAATGCGAGGGATCCGTGTCAGTAGATTTACTGGCACATTAAGGATTCCCTTCGGGGCAAAATTCCGGCACCCCGGCGTCTCTAAAAGCCAGAGTAGTTAAAAGGGACGTAAAACCAATAACATTATTATTAGTAGTAATTAGTGTGCCTAGTCAACACATATTTTTTATTATACTCTCTGTGATATGTATTGATTCGGCAGATCAATTACTAATTAGATAACTGTGTAAGTCTATACGGAAGCATTCTATCATTTAACCAACATGGTTAGCTTTAAAATAAACTACCAATCAATATAATTTAGCACCCGGATATCACACTCACGGCGAAATTCAATTGTTTTCACGCCCACATCCATACATTTCGTTTCTCATGCCAGCCCGGGTTAATAGTACCAGACTTGTCCAATGATTAAGTGAAACAGGACCTGTGGAACTATAACCATGGCAGATGAACTTCACAGATCCCCAACTGGGAGGAAGCAGTGCTTGATCGCAAGACTGTGGTTCCTATGATAAGCTCTTTGCACATCAAATAAGTGACATGCACAGGAACTATTTGGAAATTACTATGGGAACAGCAGAGAATGCATGCTTTCAATCCTGCTAACTTTGCACCCCATGTCGAGTTTTGTCAATATCGTAGTTACTGCAGCATTGCATGGTCCTCCATGTGTGCTGTTCGTCGATGCAGCCTGTTTCACCAGAGGCGATATCCTGACAGCCGAATAGTCTGTTATGGGTTGATGCAAATTCCCGCACTACCGTACAGTTCTGAGGGGGCAACAACAATGCTTTGTAGAGAACATGTTGGGCAGACTTAGTCAATGGTTATTTAATAAGCCTGTATCTTTCTCCACCCTACTTAATAGGATATGTGTAAGAGTGAAGGGAACATTACAAAACTAAGAAAAGGGCGAAGCAAAAGTATTGGCTTCCAGTTACAGAGTTTCCAGAGATGGTTCACAATTCCTGGAACTGCATAATACAGTATATCCTAAAAATGTGGTGCATAGTAATCAACAATGACTGTTGAGCAAGACTAAGTGAGACTAATCAGGATTTGAACCTGAATCTCCTACTTTCCAGGCAGATGCAAGATGATTGGTGATATCTCCATTTATGGAAACTCGGGGTATTTTTTGGCTGTGCCCTACCTAGTGGTGTGAAATAAGAATAACTATTAATTGTCCAAAGAATTAATTTCAAGGCGAGAGTATTGACCAACTGATCACTAGGGACCGGATTCTTAGGTTTTTACCTTTTTTTCCCCCTTAGTTCTAAATACAAAAATACTTTAACAATTTTCCGAATCACACTAAAAAGAATTATATTCATGAAGTATGTAGTACCTAAAAAACCTAAATCATATGAGATACCGGTAACCTAAAAATACCTAATTGCAGTTTTGATCCATTTATTGTAGCATATTTTAATTTTTAATCCAAAATTTTTAAAAGTAAACCTGAAGACAGTGTTTATTCCTAGCTCTATAGTTGATTGAGATAAATCCTACCTGCCAGAAAATTCAAATACGTTCAATGCTTTTCAGCTTATATCATATTGTTTGGTTATTTACTGTCTGGAAAGTGGGGATAAATCTCCTATTATTTCCAAGAATCCTATATTCTAAATGATCAAAGTTAATTAAACGGCCTACAGTGTGAAAATCACCTCTGCCATCCTTGGTTTTATTGAATTTGAATAATTAGCATATTTAAGGAGATCAAAAACTGCTTAACCCTGGAGGGGGCGTGTCACGGTCATTTCGACCGGGTGCAGAGATAAATGTTTATAGTTCTTAACGTAGTGGGCCGTTAGTTTCCATCCCCTCAGTACCTTACATTGGACTCGTCCACTGTCAATGTGCGTAAACAGTTCACCCCTCCCGCTCCTCAGTTTCAATCAAAGTGCATTGTTGAACGGACCCGGTCTAAACCTTCTGGCGCGCCCCATGACGTATGTGTGTTTATGAGTTAAGTTTTACTTTTATTTTTCAGTTAATCTAGTGGGAAAGTTTCCATCCCCTCAGTACCTTACATTGGACTCATCCACTGTCGGTGTGCATAAACAGTTCACCCCTCCCGCTCCTCAGTTTCAGCCAGAGTGCATTGTTTAACGGACCCGGTCTAAACCTTATGCGTGTTTTTTATGAGTTAAGTTTTACTTTTATTTTTCAGTTAATCTTTTATTGTTTAAGTGACTTTGAGCATTATTTATAAGTTGGTTCATTATTATTTACTTGTTTTGTAACAATAAAAATAGTTTTTGCGTCATTTGTGTTATTTTTTCGCGACCCAGTCGAAAACACCATGCGCGCCTCCTCACGTGATTATTCTTTCGCGCCCTCTCCATGGTTAAAAGTATTAAGTTCTCGGTGATAATTTGATGATGTATCATTATTAGAAATATTATTCATTTCAGGTTTCGTATTGACAGTAATTATGAAGAATAAGAATTTTCAATTTTTCCGCCTATTCAATACTTTAATTTATGTCACATTTCAGGGGTACATGTTTCGAGTCCCGCTTTTGGACCCTTCCTCAGCCCACAATCTTATGTTTAGAAAACGTCTAAAAACAAAGAACATCGAAAATCTTTACGATGGCATGGAAAATACACATTACACAAAAAATGGTTAAAAACACTAAAACAATGTGACATAAATTAAAGTACTGAATAGGCGGAAAGATTGAAAATTCTTATTCTTCATACGATGTATCATTATGTAAAATATTTACACTCTCGTTGCAACCAGATTTTCTACTAACAATTAGACATTAATTTTAAACTTTGCGCAGTTTATGGCAACTTTTGCTACATTTTAAACATAAAAACCTATTTAAAAACCTAAAAACAACTATTTTATGTTACGGTATTGAAAACCTAAAATGACAATTTTAAGAACCTAAAAATCCTGTCCCACTGAAAACGGCTTTTTATTTTCTTATCTAGGAATTGTCACTGGAAAACAGATCCCCAAATTATTCCACAGTTCTTCGTGTTTTTTTTCCCCAGTTATATGGTTTTGTTGACACACATGTTATAAGTTAAGTCAGGATCAGATTATGGCATGCCTCACTTTTTGTCTTGCTCGACAATCATTGCAGATTACTGTGCACCACATTCTTAGGATACCGGTATACTACTGTATACGCAGTTATGTTGCCTCCAAAAAAGTTTTAAAGCTTGACGACAATCTTCGATTGTTGCTGTGATATCATCTGCCCAGAGTATCTGGTGAAAATTGTTTCCTCAGCAAGCATCCAAAATACTGTTGCTAAGATAACCTATATGACCATCCAAAAAATATTTTTGGTGGATACTGCTTGTGCTGTGAATTCAAGCCAGTTATTCTTATAATCCATCAACTGAAAGATTCACTGACTTGAAATATTAAAGGGGTTTTGTCATTACTATAGAGATCATGCACAACCTGGGGATGGGCACGGCTGAAGCCTGGAATCGAGAGTGTCGACTCCTTCGTCTCCGAACACCGAGCTCGGTTCGCATGAAGCCTCGCGACTCTATGTTAACCTGATGCGTATTGCGAGATGGCACGGTCGCTTCACATGAAGCCTCGCGACTCGAAGCTGACGTGACCGCTAGCATGTCGAAGCGCGGACAATATAAAGTAAGATCATGCACAACCACAGTCGACTTCATTGCCCCATCCTTTTTCCGTCCCTTCCTTAACAACAAGACCCAAGCTTGTGGTCGTCTGGGCGATCGGCTTGTCACCATGCTGGAAATATGACTTCAGCTCCCAGACACCGTCCTTGCGATGGTAGAGGTCGGATCCCCCGCACAGTCCGGGGGTGAAGCCGAGCTGGGAGGATAAGCGATTAAAAGAAAGCATGTATGGAATAGTAAGGCACGTCCAGTCTATGAACTATACCACCGGCTTCATCTACCATCCTTTCTCACATCCTGGTAGGGTTACGAGTACAGACTGTGTTAAACAATGGACTTGGCCATGTTTTACGGCCAGATGTTCTTCTTGACACCAACCCTATGTGGAGGTATGTATTCACTATTGCAGAGTATTCTGTCAGTCAGAATATATTATTACCATTATCAATTATTTGGTTGTAATCTTAGGCCTATACCCTATGCCGGGGTATTTTTTTATGTAATGTTTTGTAATTTAAGTCCAAATTGTTGACTATTTGAGAGTTATGTCATCATATATTATTATTGCTATTAAAAATAATTGTATGTATGTCTACCCCTTATTATTCCCGTTTTCCAACGGGTCAGGTACGAGATGTGATGGAAGTCTTTGTGGTAGATGGTTTTTACGGCCGGATGCCCTTCCTGATGCCAACCTCATGAGAGGAGTTAATGAGAGATGAACTGAATGATGGTGAATGAAACTGGGCAAGGATGTGGAAGGAAGCGGTCGTGGCCTGTCAGAAGGTACCGTCCCAGCATTTGCCTGGAGTTGAAAATGGGGAAACCATGGTAAACTATTTCAAGGACTGCCGACGGTGGGGCTCGACCCCACGCGTCTACCGAGTCAGCAGAGCGCTTGGCCCCATGACCTAGCAAGCGTAGCCACCACTGTCGGTATTATTGCTATTAACAATAATGGGTAATAAACGTTGCGATATTATTGCCTACTCTGTGTACTCAATGTTGTTTGTTTTTATGTAATCGCAGTTCATATTGGTGTTTTTTAACAGTATTTTCTCCAAATCTCTCTTTATTATTATTATTTACAATAATTGTACCAAATTGTTATAATATTGCACTTAAGGCAGGATGTATGTATTATTATTATTATTATTAATAATAATAATAATCCAACATAATATATACAATAATATATTAACAATAACAATTACACCTACAACATTACCGATGATAACCACCCGAAACAATCTTTCATGTTTGCTGGCTAATAATTCTCTTGTATTCATCGTAACACAAGCAGGGGTGGCTGCAGCTGCACATTGTTTTATTTGAAAACTAGCAACCCGACCCGGCTTCGCCCGGGAACAGTTATGAATGCATTACGTGATAAGCCCTTTTTTTTCCAATGTCAATGAACAACAACCAATATCCGTTTTACGTCTCGGCATGATGGGTTAAAATCACTGACTGGACTATTAATTATATTATCATGGAGATGCATGTGCAACATATTCTTGCCAGACGTTATTTAAGAATGGCGAGGTGCATGAAACACAAATCCCCCTTCCGTCCAATCTTAACTTGAGCGAAAAGTTCACAGGCGAAATGAAGAAAAGCCGAGTTGCACTTCCAGGGAAACTCCAAACGCAACCACCCTTTTCAGAAGTCTTAACTCAACATGGCTCAACGGTTTGCTGCTGGCTGTATCTGGGGCAATAGGTTCGCCTGCCAGCTAGGCTGTAACAGGAATGATAGACTCTCCCTTAGCTAGCTCGTAAACTGTCGCCTCAGTAGTTGAACGGACATGGTTGGAAGAAATTAAAACGTAAAAACACTTATATTGGGCGATGTATTAGAGAGAGACATGCTCTCCCGGACTTTTTTGCAGAATTTTTCATGCTGAACAATTCTTACACTCATAGTCTTTAGATATTTTTAACGGTTTGCCCAGGAAAAGCTTACAAAGCGCTCGGACGCCAGGTTTTATTTCGACTTTTCCACTGAAATCGTTACTGCTCGGCTTCCTTTGATCATAAATAAATTATTTTATACAGAAATCATCCTAGAGATATCCTTTTCAGAATGGTGAAAACTGCATCAAAATCCATCAAGTGGTTCTCGAGTTTACCCGTAACATCCAAGAATCGGGGACTTTGTTTTATACTAAGTAGAGATAAATTACTTTAATACTGCAGCGCTCTATCACCACTTTTATTCATTACTGTAATGGATGAAATAATGAAGACAGTTAAGAGACTCAATAAGACCTCCGAGTTTAAAGCTTTAGCATTTGCAGATGATGATGTAATATGGGGTGAAGATGAGGCTGAAATACAACAGAAGCTGAATGATTGGAATGCTATATTCAAGCAATTTGGACTGAATATAAGCAAGTAAAAAACGGTAGTGATGCCCGTTAGTCGACAAAACATCTGTACTATCATTCTGAACGGTACAAAGTTAGAACAAGTACATCAGTTCTGTTACCTTGGCAGTGTAGTGTCGACAGATAACCAACCATCTGCAGAAATCACTAGTAGAGTCCAACATAGAATGCAATTTTATCATCTCGTGAGAGGGCTTCTTTGGGACAAGCAAGTTCCTTTAAGATCAAAACTAATACTCTACAAGAGCTTCTTTGTACCTGTTACTACGTATAGCTTAGAAACCTGTACCCAATCCAAGAGAAATACTAGCAAACTACAGGCGGTGGAGATAAAGTTTTTAAAAACTATGATTCAAAAGACAAAGAGGGACAAAATAAAAAATGATGAGATACGCATCTTGTTCAAGTAGAACAATCTCTTAATGAGATCTGTGTTGAAGCCAGGCTGAAATGGTTCGGTCATCTCAAAAGAATGGACACACAAAGAACAGCTAGAGTGTGGTTTGAGAAAGAACTGAAAAGCAAGAGACCATGAGGTCGTCCGAGGAAGAGATTGATCGACCAGGTTAGAAATGATATTGCAGGGAGAGGTCTGGATTTGAGGTAGGTCGTGGAGGGGGAGACATTCTTGGAGAAAACGAAATGGAGAGCGCTCATTCACCGCACCCAGGAAACTGGAGCCGGTTCATGATGACTGTAGTATTACCTACGAATTCAGTGCATTAAAAAAGACATCAGCCAAAGAATATTTGCTAACGTTGTTCATGATTGGTCCCTATTCACGAATGATAGTTTAAAAATATTGAAATATACTATGTTCCATCTAGTCAATATTACCCTTTCATGAATTGATTGCCGGCGGTCGAGATGGGAACTATTCTCTGTTTACTTGTGTCACACGTCACTCTGCTTCGTTAACAGTTACAGTTGTGCGAGTAAGACATGACTCAGCTCCAGTAGCTGTCCGTGGTGACATGAGCTCCTGTGACACTTATCTGCACTTCTAAGACAGGTAGCACGCGCAATGCTGCTTGACTTATGGGCAGACTGCACTGTGTCATCACTGTGTCCTCCTCTTTACCCCGAGGGGCTCCTGATACAATAATCAACAAACGGTGGCACAGCCATGCTCAGCGGCAATCAAATCTGAAATGGGTAATACCTATTGTGTTTATTTAACCACTAGTACATGTTTCGAGAGGTAGTATTAATGAAAATCAGCCCCCTCATCAGCTAGTACAAATGAAGACATTGCGACATCAATGGCCAGTCATTGACATCATCCATTTTTAATTAATTTTAATGTCAATGACTGGCCATTAATGTCACAATGTCTTCATTTGTACTACTAATGAAGGGGCAGATTTTCATTAATACTATGCTGCGAAACATGTACTAGTGGTTAAATAAACACAATAAGTATTGGCTAGACGGAACATAGTATATTTCAATATTTTTAAACTAGCCAAAGAATAGGAAATATTTCTACTCCCCTCACGAGATACAGAGTAGGTACGAGGTATCTAGGCGTGCGCTCCATTCCGCGTCCGGCACTAGCTGTGCAGATCACAGCCCAGCGAGAATTTCCAAGTTTATTGGTAGTAAACGTGAATTTTGCCTTCGCGCGTCCAACTTTTCAGTCATCACAGCGATTCTTTGTTCGACCACAGAGAGGCAGCACTGGTCACACGGAATGAGAACATGGCAAGTGGCACTATCTGGACTCAGCAATAGTATTTAAGAGGGAATCGTTCAAAGCAAACGGAGTGAAAAAAGCAGAGCAAGCCATCAGCTGTTCCCGCCAGAAGGTCTTTTAATACTCCCAACTTACCTATTCTATAGCCACGTATTTTGAATTGATGAACTATAAAAATTATAATTTTTATTTCGTCAAAATAAGGACATAATATTGTGATGACTAGTTCGTATATTTCACTACAGTATAAAATACAGAGTGGTGGCTATGCTCGCTAAAAGCGCAGTGTTAGGCCTTGGGGCCAAGCTCTCTGCTGACTCGGTAGATGCATGGGTTCGAGCCCAACCGTCGGTCTTACTTGAAGTGGCTTTCCGTGGCTTCCCATTTTCAATACCAGGCAAATGGTACCTTCTGACAGGCCATGGCCACTTCCTTCCACATCCTTGCCCAGTTTCATTCATCTTCATCCATTCCATCTCTTATCCCGACGCGCAGGTCGCCCAATGGCGTCGACTAGAAAGACCTGCACCCTGTCTCTCAGGAGGCCACACGAAAAAAAAAACTGCAGTATATTAAAATAACATGTAATTTTGCATTACGGCATTGCTGGTTTCAATTTAAGCTTTTGAGAATAGTGAGTAGTTCTGCTTTGCGTGGTCACACCAAGTGTTTCTGAAATCGTGAATGTTTTGTCATTGCAGGTATTATTGTGTGTTTAATTTTGTATGAGGAATGTGTTGAGTTTGTTCGTGTGTTTGTCCAGTATGGAAAACTCAGTGGAGAGCCTCTTGAAAACCCCATTTTCAACCAGAACTCTAGAAGAAATAACTAAGGTAAAGACGTTAGGAACACCTACCCCGGACTTAGTTATTCCTCAGAAAGTCACTTCTAACACTTCTAACAAATCTGCATACACTAGAAAATTTAATAGAAGAGTGTATGAAAACGATTGGGTGTGCGGATGTGAGATTAGAAATGCTTTTTTCTGTTTTCCTTGTTTGTGTTTTGGCAATAGTGATTTACAAGTTCTGTGGCAAGAAGGAGCAACATATGGACTTCATTTTTCGTCTCTGGGCGAGTGTTTCTACAGTATAAGTTTATTAATATTTTTATTTTTTGGAGGGGGTATGGGTTACAGCACACAATCAATTTTCTGCACCAGCCGCCACTGAACACAAGGTATCAAGGGAGGAAAGTGGAACTATAAGTCCAAACAGTTCCGAAAACAGTTGTAAGATGGCTTTAGTGCATCAGTGGAGTCGAGTGTATTGGTTCCAGGGGCAGCAGTCTCGACTCTTCGCGACTCCGTTTGTAACCCATCCCTAGCACAACTCATCTAAATTGAGGAATAAGTGCACGAATACAAAAGGTAACAGTAATGCTGCTCAAACATGTGTAATGCAGAACACTGATCTATGTTGGTCTCCCAGTGTCCACCGTACACAGATCCAGCGGAGTGATCAGCGTCTCACACTTCTTTCCACTATGGTGATTGTTTTAAAAGGGTGGAATATATCTCCCACATCAAATACTACTATTTTTTTCCAGGGAAGTTATGTTTTGAGTCTCTTTCCTACTTCGGGTACCAACAGTAACAGTTTTTTTTCCTCCTGCAAAAACAGATTTTGAAGTTACAACCTTCTAGCACTGAGGTATTCTCAGCTATTACCTCCCAAAAAGTATTCATTGGTGAAGAGAGTGCAAGAATAAAAGGAAAAATAAAGGAAAGGTACCTTATTTGCATTCATTTCCAAAATGTTATGCCACACCAAGATAACTTCTGTCAGTTGAGTTTGACAAGTCCATATGTCAGAGAAGCATTCCGGAGGAGTGTGAGAAGCATGTTATGGAGCAAGGATGTCCCTCAGAACAGCAAAAAGGTCATATATCAGACGTACTATGTCTCTATCCTGACGTATGCCTCGGAGACCTGGGTTATGAAAGGAAGGGAGAAGAGCAAAATACAGGCCAGTGAGATGAGGTACTTGAGAAGCAGTATTGGAGCTACAAAGATGGACAGAATAAGAAATGAAAGGACCAGAGAATTAATGAAGGAGGAACCGTTACAGGATGGTATAGAGAAATCTAGACTTAGATGGTATGGACATGTAAAACGAATGGAGGAGAAGAGGATACCCAGGAGGATACACGAGACGAAGTGGGAAGGAAAGAGACCGAGAGACAGATGGCTGAAGGAGGTGGAAGAAAGCGCGAAGAAGAGAGAAGAAGACTGGACAAGGGTGGAGGCTGAGAGATGGTGAGAAGACAGAAGACGTTGGAGAGGCTTGTGTTCCAAACAGACCCGGCCAGTGGCTGGAAACTGTGCAAGATGATGATGATATGTTAGAGGTATTTGTGATGCAAAGAACCACATGACTCAATTTATCTCATCTTTCTTTTAATCATTTTCATTTCCACAATACAAATTTTAACATACTATAGATACATAAATGAACTATACAAACGATATGGATTCATCTCACACAACATTCATGTGAGTACAAGGAAAATAAACTTCTCAAAAAGAAAATCAAATTGCACGTACATTCTTTTCTTTAAGAAACGTGCTGGTATGCATGAATTCCCGACTGCAGCATTGTAATTACTGACATACAAACATACAATGGTACATGGACATGCTTGGCGGTGGGGTCGAGTGGGTCCAGACTATCCAAATTGCAGGTTGTGTGTTTGATTTTACACATTTCATTGTATTTTTCAAGATATTTCCATATCAACTCTTTTAAGGAGAAAAGGAAATTAATTAATTCTTTACATTTATTTTCAAATTGTCATGACACTCCAAAATAACTTCCATTAGTTGAGTTTTACAAGTGTATACTAATTCAGTTAATAATTTCAAATAATATGCCTTTTCTTATGCCATCCAAATTTTTCAAACAAGGGAAATGAAATTGCATAATACAGGGTCATTTTCTATGTGCGCCCCGATAAACACGGCAAGCTTAGCCGGCTTTGACAGGCGCAGATAGCGAGCGCGCATACACGGTTCAGTCGGTGGTTGGTGTGCTCTGCCGACTCATATCGTTAGTTCACACGTGTTTCGTCATTCATATGGATGTGTATCTGCAAAGCTTAGACGTTAGTGTTGCACGTTTAGTGAGTATTGTGATTACTGTGATTGTTGGTCATGCCTAGACACCAAATCACATTGTGATAATTCCTATATGAAAAGCAGAAAGTCTTGTTCTGAAACGAGACAAAAATTTCGAATCAAGTTTTCAGGAAGACCTGTGTCTAATGCCAATACAATTAGGAGGCTCGCTAAACGATTCAAGAAAACAGTCTCCGGAAATAATAAAAAAGTTAACAGACAACGTTGTGTTCTTACAGAACAAAAATTAGATGAGATTGTTGTCATGACACACCAAAATAACTTCCATTACTTGAGTTTTACAAGTGCATACAAATTCAGTTAATAATTTCAAATAATATGTCAGATGTGTGTTACAAGAGAGGTAGGACATTTTCAGCATCGGTATGAGCACTGTAAATACACATTATTGAACATGTTTGATAACAGTGTAAAACTGCACGCTAACCACCGGCTGAACCGTGTACAGGGGGCGCGATCTGCGCCAGTCAAAGCCGGCTTAGCTTGCCGTGTTTATCGCGGCGCACATAGATAATGACCCTGTATATTTGGCTTCAATATGATTTGTGTAAGCAATCAAGTTACTGATAGTGAATTATGGTATGTGAAACATGGAGCACACTTCACCTATGATGGGAAAGTTGCTCCTCACCTGTAGCCAAGCAGTGGAGAAATTTACCATGACCCATTAGGAACTAGTTAATACACTTGGGATATGACTGGTGTCACTCTAAGGTTTGAAGGATAATATTAGGACCCTCCCAAAGTATTTCAGCCAGGCATGCCCATGCACATATTGCAGCAATGTTTCTCACAGCTGATGTAGCTATATAAAAAGACAGGCAGATCTATTGACTAGAGCTTTGAGCCAGGAACTGCACATGGTAAAACTTACCACCATAAATACTATTTTAAAATAATCAACCTGTGTTCTGTTACACCAGCAGACATCTCAATTAAAGGGGGGGAAAATGCCAATGCTAATGTTTTCCCACCTTTGTTGAATCCTGTAAACACATATCTGCTAAGCATTATTCTTATTGATATACCTTCACATGTATTATCATGCAGATATAAGGTGGGAGGGGGAGAAAAAAACATTTCAATGTAACAGTTTATTAGCAAGCATAAACTCTCTTATGGAAAATGTGTAAGTTATGTTACAAATGGGGTTAATGTATCTACACGAAACCAAGTACAAAGGCGAGTGGTGGAGCACCATCTACAGTATTTCCCCTGGCAATGGTGACACACACAACAAAGTATCACAGCTTACTTGTCGTACTATGTCTCATGAGCTAACCCAGCAGTGGTCCGGGCAAGATGTACCAAGTGTCCACTGATGAGCTTGACTTGGTGGACCTAGGCAAAACCTTGCAACAGGCATGGCAAAAACCTAAAAGGATTGCTGGGTTGTAATTAATAGCTGTGAAAGCCCAAATGTCATCTTTTTGGAAACCTCTATAGGGAGGAGAAAAGCTGTGCGAGCTCTTGGTTCCTGCAATAAAGTAGCACAACAGTATAAATGTGGGACGTAGTGCTAGATGCAAGATGCGCTACCCCAGTGGAGGTCCGGGCAGGGTCACGAAGTCCCCACTGATGAGCCTGACTTGGTACACCTAGGTGAAACCCCACAACAGACACGGCAAAAACCTAAAAGGATTGCTGGGGTATTATGATGGTTACGTTATGTGTTTTACGTCCCTATTAACTGCTGCGGCTTTAAGAGACATTGGGGTGCCAGAATATTTCCTGGAAGGGGATCTTAAATGTGCCAATAAATCTACTGACATAGCTCCCTTCCATTTGAGCACCTTCAAACTGCACCAAGATTCAATCCCAAAACCTTGGGTATAGCACATAAGAACATTGCCACTGCACTATGCAACCAGCCAGAAGTCAAGGACTAAATTGATGCCATTAGTTCAGACTGATCACACCCGGAAGTTACAACACTGCAACAAAACTCCTTCAATCTTCATATGTTGTGCAAGTTGAGATGAGGTCTAGTTTTAAAAACAGGAAATCTAAGGTACTGATCATCTCCTGAATGACTCATCATCAAATGTATCTGATCATAAAGCAGTGTCTTGTTGTAAATAAATTTGTCCTTATTTAATGAAAAATTAACAAAATTTTAAAACTCTTCTTTTACCATCATAACATCAAAGTTGTCCATCTCAATTATCTTATGATCCATTGAAATATTGTACCTATGATCATTTTCTTATAAAACAATATGCAGCATTTTCCAATAACATCATTAATCACCAAGATAGCAACACAATTTTCATTTTAATCTCCATGGCATGCACAGCGAAATGCTGTGCCCACTGGCCAACTACACTCACAGCATGCAAGGCACAGACGTGTGCTAAGACAATCATAATGCTCAATGCTTGGAACTCATAATATTTTTCTTCGCTGTAAGAAGGCATCGTCAAGCTACAAACCAACAGCACACATAGTTTTTTTTTTTGAGACTTGGGATAAGTATTTAGCTTGATGACGTTTGTTTACTAACATCGCAAGAGCTAGTGGAGTTATTTGTGATGCTGAAATTGTACATTTACTAGTCGACAAGTGATATTGAAAGTGATGTAGAGTGTGATAGTGATGTACTCAATCCTCGAGTGAAGGTAGCGATGCAGATGATATAAGAACACGGCAACAAATGCGGATATATGGGGTGACTGACCTTGTCTTAGTACTGTTAGTAGAAGTTTGGGCAGATGTCAGTGGATAATAGCAAAATCAAGATACAATATACAGTATTCAACAAACCATTGTGTTATGTAGTTAGTGTTTATTTGGTAATTTTGTACTATCCTCTCATAAATTATGGCTAAATTCATTTGATACTACTCTGTGTATGGGGAGCTGCTATAAATAAAACACACTGCACATGCTGCCAGAAGATTTTCAATGCCCCACTTGAAGGAATAAAAATCATTATGCTGATTTCATGTGCAAACATAACAGTTCTTAAGTAGACAAATTCAAATTTGCTAATCATTTAGGAAAAGGAGAACTTGCCATTTTGACCAGGTGTGATCATCAGCAAAAAATAGGAAGTTTTAAGATATATTTTCTTAAAAAGAGCTAATCTGTTTTTCAAAATAATTACACCACATTCATCTACTGCAATTGAGAACTAAGTTGATATCATTAAGTCAATGATTATTAATGCCACAGGATTACATTGCATGTTATCTTATGAGTGCTTTGCCATCATTCATCAGAATGAGAACAGAATATGTAAATCTTGAACAGATCAAAAGATATTTGATGAGAACAACTTGGGTGAATAAACCAAATGAAAATCTTTTGGTATCAAAGATCAACCAAGAAAATGTAAATATACTGGGACCTCACAAGCATTCAAATATAGGATAACAGTCCACTCAACGTATCATGCTCTCAAACAGATGGATTGTGCTCTGTGACATTATGAGCTCCATATCGTAACATACAGATGATTGAGGTTGAAAAACAAATATCCTGACCATGAGTTTCAAGAATTGAATTGTGAGCATTAAATAACTTACAATGAAGCAGGTAAGTTTGTACACAAATCTGTATTTGCCACTTTAGGAGCAGTATGCACCTTATATATGCAGATATAGTATACAATGTGATGGGGGACAAATATAAATGTGATGTATTTACAGCATAGCACAGTCATGTTCAGTGGGAAGTGTCAAGTTATGGCACAGAAATTATCCCCATGATGTGCGTGTTGCTATAGGTATGATCAGCTACAGGCTGTAAAAAACAACTGTACAACATTAAACACTACACATACTAAGCTACGAGTGCTAATACGCAACTATCTTCAACTACAGAAATACTGTACCTTACTTTTCTCTTTTGAAGGTGCATAAATGGCATGCCATTATATAGTACTGTGTACTTTTTCAACATTATCTCTCATTAATTTGGAATTTGCAGTAATGCAGGCTCCCTTTCTATTAATGTATTTCATCACACCATTTTGCAAGATGAAAACCCTGTTCTTGTAAGACAGTAGATGGGGTTTGGGGGGGGGGGGGGGGGGAACATCAATGATGGCAAAAATTCCTAAAACAGATTAACACATACAAGTGTTCAGAAATGTGATCATCATAAACAAAAAAAAATGAATTCAATTGACCATGACACTATTTTCAGAATGTTACTCCACTCAAGTTTCCAATATCAGTCTAAAGAGATTTAGTTGTCATGATGCAGGCAGCCTCAGAAACACTAGCAACTGTTCTAGACAACTGTTAAAATTCTTTCAACCATGGTTATTTGTTGCAGAATTGAGCATACAAGGTACCAGAAGTATCACGAGTTGAATAACATCAGTTCAAGCATAACTCAGATAGAAACCTTCACACTGGACATACACCCTACTTTTGGAAGTACCATATTTACATGAATAATCCCTGCCATCTAATAATTTCCACCCCTTAATTTTAGGAAGGAAATTTTTTTTAAACATTTTGTGGTTTTAGCAGCCATGGCATGGGAACAGGTACCACAATATTATGGCACCACTCTCAGGTTTGTTGAGATTCTTAATCTTCTCTCCCTCCCTAAGCTTTGCATCCACTGTGAGATATTTGTTCAGCTGGCTGTTAACAGCAGATTAGGAAGCTGGTGCTTGCAGGCCCAGAAATAAGTTTAGAGTCACTCATGAGCTAATTATAATTCACAACACAGCTGAACTCACTAGTTCACAGTAAGATACCGGTATGTGTTCAACCAGCCATTAATAGAGTGTAGTTTCAGCGGCCTGGGTCAATATGGTGACAGTGTGGTGCGCTCATACCCAGAAATAATACCAGTGTAACTTGTAACTAGAAAGCCTTGTGATTCTCATCACTGGTTAATGAGTTCACAGAAAGACATTTAGAGTACAGTTTAAGCAGCCGCATATTACAGCATGTACACATCACTCACTTCTCTTAAAGTTTGCAACAAGATGAAAGTTTTACAAGCAGTCAATAGAGTGTAGTTTCAGCATCCATGGGAGTCAGTATTGCAATACTACTTGTATGTGCTGGTTGGAGATGGGGCAAAGTCTGTATATTGTGTATAGCAGGTAAATGGCGCCATCGAAATTCGAATGGGAGGAGTTTGGTACCAACCTTGGCACAAATAATGTGGGTAGTATTCACATATATAGGGTCTTTCACAGAAATTAAGAACGCAGAGCGGCGGTTTCATTATCCGCTACTACGGTGGCCTTGGCCGAGCTTGTGGCATGCCGTGGCCGCCTGCTTTAAGCGTGTGTACAATCCTATATGAAATATTACCTTATCAAAAATGCTGGAAGTGTCGTCCTTCCTGGGTTATACAGGCATTGTATCGGGTAACCACATTCTGGCTGACGCGAGTGTGTTCTGCCACTGTAAGGTTTTTGATCTTTTATTTTATGATTTTTAATGAGCACTGTGCCAGTATTGTCAAACTTATTTTCAATTACGTGAATCTGTGCTAGTGAAGGTGGCACTTCATCAGGAAATTGCTGAACAAATGCATTACGTACCTGCCGAGCCGACTCGTACTCAAAATAAGTTTTACATACAAAAATACGATGTTGTAATGATAATTGTCTCACCATGTTAGCATCTGAGGTTCAGAGTGGCGACTGAACACCTGCATGCTTATTGCAAGGTCAAGTATATACTATGCGCGCACTTTCAATACTACAGCAGGAGGCCGTGGTGCGCCACAAGCTCGGCCAAGGCCACTGCAGCAGTGGTTAACAAAACCGCCGCTCACTGTTCTTACTTTATAAGAAAGACCCTGTACATGGTCAACCCTTCAGAAAGAAAGTGCATGAAGAACTTGAGAAAATATGGTCATTGGGCTAAGACTTTCCTTCTAGATAATAGAAGTCAATTTCCATACTGTATATTATCCTTCACAAATATACTTTATAAAGAGTGTACTCGGTGACATGAAAACACAATTATTTCATATACTGTATCCCACATTACACTTTTCCTATGTCTGAGCAATGCAATTCTTCCAAATAGGTTTCTTCTAATAATTAAATCAGCCAAGTTTAAACTATGATTTACAAACCTTCAAAAAAGACCTCATGAGGTAAAATTCAATATAACCACAGAAGAGCTAGTGGATGGGAAGAGAATCCTTGACGGCCACAGTTTACAAGTCCAGCTTATCAACTTAAACCATAAAATATTTACAGCTAAATCTATTAATACAACACCTCTACATTTCACACACTGATTCAAACAACAAATAATTACTTTACCAAAGGGAAGAGACAAAGATTTCAATCTTCAAGGTAAACCTGAAATTATTTCATATGGAGTCCTCCCTCCAAAGCCATTCCTCACAATACAGGAATTGAGGTGGTAGCTGCATTAAGGGCCCATACTCCAAAACTGTGCTTTGAGATATTGAGGTTCAAAGTTTTCTCTCCAGAACACACAATAGGGTTAATATTGAACAGACAGTAGGCTGTCGTTATGTAATATATTTGTTCTGAAATTAATTGTATGTAGTTTTCTTTATGACTTATTGTATATTATGTTTGAGAAATTAGTTTAAATGGCTGCATGTCAAACACCCTTTTTAAGGAGAACTAACAGCACAGCATAGCTTTTTAATTAATTGTAATATAGAGAATTATTGTGGGAAACACTAATAATGTATTGAAAGGAAACAGTGACAAAGTTTCGGGACAGGAACATCATGCAATGTCCGCCGCAGTTCATGAATTTCCTTGGCTCCCCAACAAAATTGCTTAACTTTTCCCTGGCTGATAAAACCCCCAAGTTTTTCCAGTTTTCAGCTCTTCCACATAGAAGCCACCCTGTGCTGCATTCAACTACAACCTACCTTTTCTTGCCTTCTGTTTTACAAAAGGCAGTTCTAGAAAAGGATATGAACTCAATTTATTACTGAACATAGGACAGGGCCAACAAAACAATATTGTATGGTCATGCAGTATGAAACTGGTGAGTGCCCATGCAAGTGTCATAGAAGGGACTAGACTAGTAGAAACAATATTTCTCCCCCTTGCACAAATGAGCTAGGTGCATAAATGAGTGGCATTTGTCTGCCCTGTGTCTTTCTGACAGGTCCAGTTTCTCAAATACCGTATTTCCTCGCATAATTGTCGCCACCGCATGATCGTTGCACCCCACTTTTCAAACACTAAAATAGGTTTATAAAATTTCATCGCATAATCGTCGCGTAGCATATTCGTATTTGTGCGCCCGTCGGTTGCACATACTGCAGCGAGCTATTAACCTGGCATGACTTTGTCAGAAGAAACAAGTCCCTGCCTCAGTGCCTGTGGGCTTGGCCACGTGATGTGAGCGGGCAGCATCGTCACTTAGCACTTCGTAATTGTGCACTGATTGGTTGCGCATGCTGCCACGACTTTATAACCTGGCGTGACTTTGTTAGAAGAAAGTAATCTCATCTTTATGCCTGTAGGCTATGAACCACGACGCGACTGGCCAGCATCATCATTTAGCACATTCCGCGACTTTAAAACCAGGTGTGACCTTGTCAGAAGAAAGTAATCTAGTCTTCATGCCTGCGGGCTATGTACCGCAACGCGAGCAGCCAGTATCATCACTTAGAACATTCCACGAGATTATAATCTGGCGTGACCTTGTCAGAAGAAAGGAGCCTGTCTCTCAGACTGCAGGCTATGACTCACGCTACTCGAACGGTCGGCCTACGGCACACTAAACAACTATCGCACTCAGCGCCACTGCAGGGGAGTGAAACTTGTGTGGACCTGTCGCTTCCGTGAGTAGGCCTCGGAATGATGGGATTCAATAAGACATTTAACATAATTTTGTTGAATTCAATAAGCCGCCGTACGAAGAGCTGCTAGCCCCAGTTCGCCGACGTTAAAACAGGCCCGACTGCAATTGGCGGAATCATTCGCAAGGGCACCCCATGCCAGTCTAGCATCAGCCACTTCTGTGAAAACTTCACAACAGAGACCCGTGCGTGATCTTACGCACGTGTTGTCCACAATGAGAAAATACAAGAATTATACGGTGATCTTGACGACAGTGAAATACACGGAATTACATAATAAACAAATAATAATAATAATATTAAGAAAGGGCACAAGTGTGCAGCAAATTATGACACGTGTATATTTAAAAATTGTGGTTTTCTTCTTTGAACTTAAATATTCTTTGTATAATCGTCGCACCCTACTTTTTTCCATGAATTTTAGCCTAAAAATATGCGACAATTATGCGAGGAATTACGGTACATTTAGCTTCATTTTACAAAATTACTATATACATAAATACATTATGAGAGAGTCTTAGCAACTGCAAATATTCTCCATTTAAATTTAAACGAGTTGCTCAGAGTAGCCATTACTCTCTTCCCACTCAAACTGTATCCTGAATGCAAATGTTTTCATAGAAGATATACTGTAATTAAACTTAGAAATATTTTTTTTAAATTAATATCTTTCTCTTACATTTAGCTGCTGTAATTTCTTGTAACATTTGGTTAGGACTGGTTACAGTTCAAACACAACTTGAATGCTGTTCCTCATTCCAACTAATGCTCAAACATCAAAAGCACTGGCTTACAAATAACATGTAACACAGATACTCATATCACAAATCCCCAGTAAATCACAAACATATACAATTAATATTAAAATCTCATTTATAATTCCCATTTTAACAAGTCAGCTGCTGCAAGGAACAATTAATTGCTTACCTTACATTAAAAAAAAAAAAAAAAAAAACTACTGGAAAAGGAATTGGCAATTATTAAGGAATTAATAAACTATTCAAATTAAAGACAATACAATTAAAAATATACATGGTTAAATACTCATGGTACATCACAAGCACATAAAAAATACATTAATGTCCAGCTTAAAATATACTGGATAAATATTTTTTTAAACTTTTAAAAACATTGCTTTTAAGCAAAATGCAACAGAAGTAAACTGAAATAAAAGTGCATAGTAAAAAATAAAATACATAAATCTCTAAGTTCTGATAAGTTGGACAGGAGACCAAGTATGCACTTCTGATACAAGTACATCAATGTTTATTGAATCAATTCTGGTTGCAGTAACCTTTTATCACAATACACTTAGATATTTCATAAATATAGTTTGATCATAACAGAACAAGTCGGCAGGTTTCTGAAATCTAAAGCCTAAGAGCTACTCCATACATTGTGTATACATAAATGCAATAGAACAATAATGAAACATCAACTGCAGCTGCAGAATAATCCCTCAGCCACAAATAAGAGCAATGCACCAAGAGGCCATCTCAACAATCCAATTCACCAGGCACTCTTTGGTAGCTCAGCAGGCTAAAGCTTCAAACAACCAAATGACACTGATTGAATGACTTACATTAAATAAAGACATTCATGTAAATTCAGAATACAGAGGAAGCTACATTATAACCTGATTACAATCACACACAAACAGGATACAAAAAAGAGATCAAAAGCCTCACCGCCAATACAAAGTAAATGCATTTTTAAAATCTGTTCTATATTTTACATAGACTTTCTTTGAAGTTGAAGCCAATATAGTTTTTTGTAATTATAACTTATCAGATCTTTTACTAGAGGGGATTTTACTAAATGGATCTGAATGGCAGATCTACTCGTATGAGATTTGTGATGTGATGTGATGTGATCAGGAAGAATGAAAACGTCAGGAGGCAAATTCCCAACAGTAATGTGACTATCTTCACACCAGTTAAGACAATGTCCCAAAGGAGTCTAAGTTATGTTCTTGTTTCATTTGAGGGGCTTGGTCATTGTGGTCATCTATTCCCATGTACTTGGGTGGGAGTAGAATTTGTCTGATAACCTGTGTTTTGTGGTGTCTCTACCTCCCTCAAAGTTATCTGTAATACAAACCCCACTTAAGAACGAAAGTGCACAAACTTATCATGGAAAATACCAAAATTGTGTCAGAAGATTTAAAACAATGGAACATTTCACTTGATACGAGATATTGAACTATGCTTTACTTACATAAATACTACAGTGCACTCCCGATAATTCGCGTGCGGATAATTCGTTTTGCGGTTAATTCGCGCGTCTCCATGAGTTTTTTTTATGGGAATTCTCACAGCAGCTAATCATCACGCTATGTAAAGCAATCTCTCAGTTGTTTAAAAGAATTTTGATGTGACGCAATGCGTAAAGACGAAATGATTGAGATTCGAGAAGACTGAACTGCGTTTCTCTGCGATGTAACTGTAGGCCTACTTGCGCAATCTTCAAAGCTTACGAGCATGTTGCCGCGAGTGGTATAGCACAGATTTCCGTTGTCTTCGAAGCCCAAACAATACAAGAGGTATGCACTTTCACTCGGAACCAACCCTCCCTTTCCCAACAGTCACACTCCAAGGTCGCTGATCAGTGAGTTGTGAAGGGTGGATGCGCGGACAGCGTATTGTAAACAGAGATTATTGCGTAATGGTGCAAACATGCACGGCACCGAGAGCGTGTTTGTTCGATGCTCTTCATGCAGTCAACAAGTCGGGAGAAAAGTACCGCTACTCCGCTCGTCCAAAAGCAAGCGCTTGCCGACTTTTGTAACGACGATATTTCGAACGGGCAAGTTAGACGTTGATTATGACGGAATTTGACTGTTGGTGAGGAAAACGGAGATCCAGTTGATATAGAGTGCGGGAGTGATGCAACGGAAATCCAGAAAGTTTCCCACAGTCAAGCCAGTGTCTCTAAATAGTCACACTTATCTCTTATAGGCCTACAGAAAAACGAGATGAATTTTCGTTTTCATATAATATTTTCTTCGGAAATGTGCAATCGAAAATTAGAATAAACTATCTAAGAAACAAAAAGTGATGACGGCTTTTTGTTAAATATTAATGTAGGCATAATCCACATAGGCCTACCAGTTGCCTAGCATGTCTTAAGAGACATTACAATCAGGAGTTAAAATTATTATTTCACGTGTTCAAGCCTATTCCAATATTTTAACCAATAGTTTTGTTTTTCCTAGGCTTAACAAAAATAAATGCGGATAATTCGCGGTTTTCGATAATTCGCGGAAGTTCGTGCATTAATTACCGCGAATTAACGAGAGTGCACTGTAATTGCATTTCAGGGTATAAAACCCAACATAATTGAAGCTGTTACTGAATAATCACCAAAAAAGGACTAACAGACATTATATAATAATTATGCACTATTACTAAACTGATGAGTATGCAACATTCTATGATGTTGATGATGATGATGATGAGATAATAATAATGAAAGCAAAAAATAGAATAGAACTTCAAATGCCACCACATTTACTGTTATATCATCATCCCCCTGTCCCACACCCTAAATCCCACATTGTTTAATTTGATGCTGTAACACAATAAAGATTTTATCATAATCTCGAACCAGCTCCAGTTTCTCGAATGCGGTGGCAATAAAGATTTTAACTAATATTAAATGGAAGTGCAACCAGGACTTGAGTGTGATGACCATCACACACATCTCAACACTTGTAGTAATGGCTGGAGGGAATACGTTGTTTAAAAAAGTTATTGGTGAGACAAAAGTTGAATAATGCAAAGGTCAGTGAACATACAAAAGCACCTTAGCACATGTTCCAACTACTGTGGTGAGATCTACATAAAATCGAATTCTACCAAAGTACTGACAGCAAAGTTAAACAAGGCTATGCTTATCAAAATCATAAGCACCGTAATTTATCATAGTGTGTAAACATGGCAGCTCACTGATCTTGCTAACCTTCACAGAGCTTACTTCAAACACTACTTCTACACAGCTGTGCTTGTCAAGTTGAGCACCACCATTCCTCACTCACACCAGACAAACACAGGGATGATAACTTGAGCTAAGACCCAAGGCAAATCTCCCACAACAAACTCTTAAAACAACAAATCATCACCATCAACATGCTTACAAACATGAAACTACAGACACTCAAACGACATTAAACAAAACTCGCTCCCAATGGGCATGTGACCACTCAATGAAAAATACCAACATAACTCCTAATAGACAGTTAATTAAGTAGTAGTATTTAGGCCATATCTAGTCTAAAGAATATCAACGTGGCCTAGATATTCAAGATAATTACATTTGAGACGTAACTGTAATCAAGTTATAATGGCAGTGTTCTACATTTAAGATAGATCTTTTTAAACAGAAATGAATGCTCTAAAGCTAAATAGAATTTCTGAATGTTATCCATAAATCTCCATTGATGAGCAAACAATGCAACAATATAGTAAAGAATAGGCTCAGGAACAGTAACTTTCACCGCTATCAGTTCGAGTTCGTTAGTGACAACAACAGCATAATTACAGTAACATGCAAACAAGTGAGCACATCATTTGTGTAGAGGTACCATACTTAAGATCAATTTGCACTTCCTAGCATCATTTTTTTTTCTTTGCAGCGACAAAATAAATACACACAGAGCATACAAAGTAAATTGTGGCAGTAAAAAAAGACCACTGTAATACTGTTTCCATGATTGAGGAATTATTGAAAAAAAAAAAAAAAAAAAACTTCCTTCCATTACACTAAGCTGATTTCAAATTATCAGCACCTATCAATGGATAAGAAACACCATTAATAAAATGTCTATATATGTACAATTATACACAACTAAGTGTTGTCATCCTATACATCTTCAGTTACCTCAGTACTAAACCGCTGATACCGAGTCACAACTGCAAGCCACTTACTCCTCTTTGAGAACTCTAGCCGAGTTCGCTGCGTGATTCACACATATCTGAAAGATGAAAACCACAAATTAAGAAGCTGTTAATCTTAATTCTTTTAGGGGCTAAGGACATCTTGGTAATCAGCTCCATTTACTTGGGTATGTGTTGAAACCATATACATACACATCAATGTAGTGTTGTTTAATCTGTATCAAAAGTCACAGCCATTTTCAGCAGGAAAAACAACCTCATTGTGAAAAGAAGTCTACCCGCTTAATTGCAGAAACATGTATTAATTTTGTCGGATTGTATTGATTTTACAGGAAACAAATCACATATTACACATCTGATGAAAAGAATTTATAACAGAACTTACTCAGCTACAGGGTCCCACCCTCGGGTTTTTGCCTTCACACAGTTGAAGTCTATCTTATACATATTTTATTATATTGGGTTAAAATCTGGGGCTGAGTTTGGTGGTATATTTTTATTGTGCTTGTATTTATGTTGTGCAGTTTCATTCCTCAATGATTTTCGCCAGTAGATTCAGTGTCTTGTTAATTATCAGTTTTAGATTTTTTATATTATAGCCAAGGGGAAATTTAGAGTATTATTAAGTTTTGGGAACAGGGGAATTATATTGTTACTATCACGTTATTAAAATCAGTATTTCATTTTGGAAAAGGTTAGAATTCATCTTTCACATATTAGATATTGTTAAGTTTTTTATCTGATTTTACAATTCAGTACACATGGGTGTAGTAATTGAGAAGCTGGAATTGGACATGCCAGGAAAGCTTACAAGGTAATTCAGAAAGTATTTTGGTCTCTGGAAGTTACCAAGTTATATTTAGACGTATGGAAATGTACTTGTAAGCTCTCGTCCTGGTGACGATCGGACAATTCAGATCGTTAACTGTCTTTGAGTTACGTCGTAGCCGCTAGGAACGCTTGTGTAGCAAATTATTCCTGACCTCATTACCCATCATTACGCGGAAGAATATCACTGCGCAGCCATTATAAAATTGTGTGAATTTGTCCTGAAGCATATTTAGAGTCGTCGTGAGAAGCCATATGGCTCACACGACTAAGCTTGGATCTTTGGAGCTAGTGAGCTTACGCTACTGGCTACCACGTATTTACAGTACTTAGTGTTTGTCCTATACACTAGCCTGAGGCCATGGAACTCTGCAAAGGACTATATCTTGTTTCCTGATGTCTCTGATCCATTGGCTTATTGACAGTCAGCCTAAGAACTGTTTTGTACTGGTCATTTCATGGGTCGTCAGTGTTCCCCGCTGTGGTAACTGTTCACTACTTGCAGCAGTGATATGAGTGAAAACTAATTTTTGTACCATGTGTACAATCTGCAACCGACTGTAGTGGCTACGTGCGCTAAAGCGCTGCGTTAGGTCCAGGGGCCAAGCTCTCTGCTGACTCGGTAGACGCGTGGGTTCGAGCCCCACCGTCGGCTGTCCTTGAAATGGTTTTCCGTGGTTTCCCCATTTTCAACACCAGGCAAATGCTGGGACAGTACCTTCTGACAGGCCACGGCCGCTTCCTTCCCCATCCTTGCCCAGTTTCATTCATCTTCATCCATTCCATCTCTCATTCCGACGCACAGGTCGCCCACAGGCGTCGACTAGAAAGACCTGCACTCGGCCTCTCAGGAGGCTACACGACAAAAAAAAAAAAAGGTCAGGAAATTGAGGTTAAGCCTTAACAAGTGTATCCAACATGTGTTTGTTGCTCCAAATGAGTCAAGGGTAAGAATCAGTGCTTCCAAGGTATCATACAAACACCATTCACAAAGGGTCTTACATTGTGTAATATGTGTATATTTGTATATTTCTAGTAGTCACATAGTCTTATAATTCAAGTAGTTTAGTGTAGCTATTCCTGCCTTTTCTATCACTACCGAGAGTATGGTAAGATTCTGGTATAATCAGCTAAGCATGCTTAATGTCAACACCTTGGGGATAGGAGATCTTGTTGCCGGGGTTCTTTTTTATTATTATTATTTTAATCAGCGAGGGTCCATATCACCTAAGCTTGGCGCCCATTCATATCAGGATTGTTTTAAAGGCATTTTTATGAACTTGTGGCCTGTATGTGAAGGCAGTAAATTCAGTCAAATATTAAGGTTAGCTTATAATTGGCGACACCCATCTAGTGAAGTAGTAAAGAGTTACACATTACAGTATGAGCCTCTTGTGACCCCGTTCACTAGTTCAAGTGCTTCGACAGCTGATTTCTACCTCATAGCAAGTGACAACTTCGATATGAATACAGTGAAACCCCGTTATAACACCCCCGCTTATTACGCTATCCCGTTTATTATGCTCTCTTTGTAAGGACCCTGGACGGTTTGTATATAAAACTGCATAATTTTACCCTATTACCGTATTTGCTCGCGTATATCTCGCACTTTTTTCCCTGAAATTTCAACAAAAAAATGGGGTGCGAGATATACGCGAGCCGAAAATACGAGTGAAATTTGTCGGTGCGAGATATACGCGGGGAATTTCCGTATTCCTCTTGTATTGTTTGGGCTTTGAAGATAAGAAAATCTGTGCTCTACCACTCGCGCCAACATGCTCGTATGTTTCGAAGATGGCGCAAGTAGGCCTACTGTTACATCGCAGAGAAACGCAGTTCAGTCTTCTCGAATCTCAAAGATTTCGTCTTTACGTATTACGTTGCTTCAGAGCTCGGCCGTGTGCAAGCATGTAAAGCGGCGCCGCGTGGGTGTTAGCACGCTTCAGCCGCGCTCGGCTAAGTTCGAGCTTGCTCGGGCATGTAGCGAGGAATCGATATGGAAGATATCGATCGCTATGCGTCTGCGCTCTAAATTCTGCCTTGAATCATCCTTAACGAGCTCATGACGTCTTTTTCATAGGTTCTTAATGTCGCATAACCATAACGCACGAACTGATGCAAACTTGCGTAAACTGACGCTATACTGTAGTGCCGCTACGAACGTACAAACTCGGACAGACCTCGCGCAAGCATGCGATGCGGCGCCAGCGTGACTGTTAGCACGCTTTAGGCCTACATTGTGTCTTCAGCCGCGGTCGGGTAAGATCGAGCTCGCTCGTACATGTAGTGAGGAATCGATGTGGAAGATGATCGATCGTATCCAATATAAATGCTGGAGTTCCTTTTCTGCCTTGAATCATCCTTAACGAGCTTATAACGTCCTTTTCAATGACGACTTGTGGCGCGCTAAATCGAACATGTTTATACCTCAAGGTTATTACGGTAATTTATATGACGGCGTCAAAAATTAATGCGAGATATATGCGAGTACTTTTTTTCTCCTGAAATTTCAACTAAAAAATGGGGTGCAAGATATATGCGGGGGCGAGATATACGCAAGCAAATACGGTATAACGCTTCCATATCCCGCTTGTAGCGCTTATTTCGTGCCGAGAAAAAAGGGAAAAATCCACATAATGTTTAATAGCACTGCATTTGAGATGTTTTAAAAGGCGTGTTGAAATACAGTACTTGTTGGTGTCCCTGTACTGGAGTAGATGAACGGAATTCCCCATCCTAAGTGAAGAAACCCTCCCGCCAAGAGTGTCGAAATATTTAACTAATGACTTGCCTTTCCTTGAAAAGGATTTAACACTGATTTGTCAATACAGCTCATTTCTGTCCCTTCTTATTAGTCATTTTCTGAATTCGTGTTAGTGCAGTTGTGAATTTTGTAGTGCAAAATGGCAAAGCGTAAATCTTTTTCTATAAGTGAAAAATTACAAATTCTTAGTAAGTACGACGAAAATTCTACTCTGAATCAAAAAGATTTTTGTGAATCTGTGGGTATCCCTTCATCCACCTTGAGAACATTAATAAAAAAATAGGCACGCTATTACCGAGGCAGCGAAGGGTGGTTGCAAACTTAAAAAAGTGAGAACTGGAAAATATGAAGACGTTGAGGAAATTCTTATTGAATGGATTCACCAATCCCGGGAGGCTACAATCCCATTAAGCGGCCCAATCAAACAAGAAAAAGCTCGGGAAATAGCAGGCAAATTAAACTGTACAGACTTCAGTGCTTCGAATGGTTGGCTTGATAGATTCAAACAAAGGAATGGCATAGTGTATCGTCAAGTCTGTGGTGAATCAGAGTCAGTTAGGGACAGTGATGTTAAGGACTGGCAAAGTGAAGTGCTACCTACACTTACTAAAAAATATGCACCGCGCGATGTGTTTAACGCGGATGAATTCGGCTTATTTTTTAAGTTAATGCCCGACAAGTCATAAGTGTTCAAGGGGGAGAAGTGTCACGGTGGGAAATTAAGCAAAGAAAGGGTAACTGTGCTTGTTGCTGCAAATGCTGATGGATCTGAAAAATTGCCTCTGTTAATGTTGGGGAAGTCAGCTAGACCCCGATGTTTTAAAAACATTAAACGTCTTCCGTGTGAATATAAAAATCAAGCACCGGCCTGCATGACTAGTGACTTGTTTGTTAATTGGCTTAAAGAAATGGACCAAAAATTGGTAAAAGCCAATCGCAAAATCCTACTTTTTGTCGACTATTGTCCAGCTCATCCGAAAAATGTGAACCTGAAAAATTTAGAACTAGCATTCCTGCCTCCCAACACAACCAGTAAACTCCAACCAATGGACCAGGGGGTGATAAAAGTGCTCAAGCATTTTTATCGAAAGCGTGTTGTTCTGCGATATCTGCAGTGCATCGACAGTGGAGCCGAAAACCGCATTACCTTATTGGACGCAATGAATTTCATCTCCGCTGCATGGGAAGGGATCGAAGCGCAGACCATCGCCAATTGCTTTAATAAAGCAGGCTTTTTTAAGGTAAGATTCTCTCCACAATCATTCATTTTTCAATCGTTAATCATTGTCCCGGAGTGCGACAGGCCTCACTGACCGAACCAATTCCTTTCCTCAGCGCTAGTTCATTCATTCATTCGTTTATTTGCAATTGGGGGTGTGTCCCAGGTGGCAAATTAGATATACATAACAAATAAATAATTGTACATAACAAATCACGAACAATTAAACTGAAGTATTTACACAAATAGTCAATCTTTTCTTAAACACACCTATATGTTTGGGAAAAGGCTCTAAGACTGCGGCAGGTAGAGTGTTCCAATTATCAATGGCACGGTTTACGAAAGAATATTTACCATAATTTGTTCGCTGTGGTCGGCCCATAACTTGAAAGGATGATCGCTCCTACCCATGTAAGTAGGCTTTTCCATACGTTTGCTAAGCTCACCCCATGCTGGTTGATTTGTATACGTGTTGTACATAGCGCAGAGTCTAGATTTCATCCTCCTAGCCTCAAGTGATTCCCACCCAAGTTTCTTTAATATACGGCTCACACTGCTCCTGGGATTAAAGTCACTGAGCACAAATCTAGCGGCCTTTCTTTGTACCATTTCCAACTCATTTATGAGCCCTACTTGATATGGATCCCAAACTACCGAGGCCTATTCCAGAATAGGTCTTACAAGTGACAAATATCCTAATTCTTTAGCAGAGGTACTACTTCCTTTTAATACCCTCATTACAAAGTGCAGGGATTTGTAAGCTTTAGAAACTACACATCCTATATGACTACTCCATTTCATATCATTTCTTTCGTGAACGCCCAAATATTTGCAAGAATCTTCTTCTACAATTATTTCCGAGCCAATATTATATTGAAAATCTTGCCTTCGCACTTTCCCTATTTTTATTAGACTGCATTTTCTTGAGTTTATTTTCATTTTATTTTCAATCAGGTCATCTTGAAGTACTGCATTGTCTTGTGAGTCATGTATCTTTCGATATATTACACAATCATCCGCAAACAATCGACAGTCACTGCGAATCCCATTTGGTAAGTCATTTATAAACGCCAAAAATAACAACGTTCCGATTACGCTGCCCTGAGGGATACCCGACGTTACGGTAATTTCATCCGAGAATCGGCCTTCAACTTTCACTTTCTGGGAACGACCAGTCAAAAGTTCTTGGATCCATAAAATTACTCTTCTATCAATCTTCGTCGAAGCTAATTTATGGAATAGCATGTCATGCGGCACAACATCAAATGCCTTCGCAAAATCTATAACTACGGCGTCGACTGAAACTCCATCAACAAATTCACAAAGAAATTTGATAAAATGGTCCGGCTAGCTCAAAACAGTTGCCAGCGTTTCGCCCCAGTGTACCAATGGGCTCTTCAGTTGGTTATGGTACACCTCACCAAGACGCGTGGCTAGTACATACTGTGAAGGCCGCTGCAAGGCACAAAATGTCGCCACGAGCAGCGCCAATGTACTACGGAAGTCAAAACTTCCTTTCAAAAATAATGTTAGCTTACCTTGCTAATCCATACTGGAAATATCTGTTCCCGAAGGAAACAGGATGTAAATTGTCCGATTGAGCTATGTACATTAACAAATTCACAAAGAAATTTGATAAAATGGTCCGGCTAGCTCAAAACAGTTGCCAGCGTTTCGCCCCTGTGTACCAATAGGCTCTTCAGTTGGTTATGGTACACCTCACCAAGACGCGTGGCTAGTACATACTGTGAAGGCCGCTGCAAGGCACAAAATGTCGCCACGAGCAGCGCCAATGTACTACGGAAGTCAAAACTTCCTTTCAAAAATAATGTTAGCTTACCTTGCTAATCCATACTGGAAATATCTGTTCCCGAAGGAAACAGGATGTAAATTGTCCGATTGAGCTATGTACATTAACAAATTCACAAAGAAATTTGATAAAATGGTCCGGCTAGCTCAAAACAGTTGCCAGCGTTTCGCCCCAGTGTACCAATGGGCTCTTCAGTTGGTTATGGTACACCTCACCAAGACGCGTGGCTAGTACATACTGTGAAGGCCGCTGCAAGGCACAAAATGTCGCCACGAGCAGCGCCAATGTACTACGGAAGTCAAAACTTCCTTTCAAAAATAATGTTAGCTTACCTTGCTAATCCATACTGGAAATATCTGTTCCCGAAGGATACAGGGATGTAAATTGTCCGATTGAGCTATGTACATTAACAAATTCACAAAGAAATTTGATAAAATGGTCCGGCTAGCTCAAAACAGTTGCCAGCGTTTCGCCCCAGTGTACCAATGGGCTCTTCAGTTGGTTATGGTACACCTCACCAAGACGCGTGGCTAGTACATACTGTGAAGGCCGCTGCAAGGCACAAAATGTCGCCACGAGCAGCGCCAATGTACTACGGAAGTCAAAACTTCCTTTCAAAAATAATGTTAGCTTACCTTGCTAATCCATACTGGAAATATCTGTTCCCGAAGGAAACAGGATGTAAATTGTCCGATTGAGCTATGTACATTAACAAATTCACAAAGAAATTTGATAAAATGGTCCAGCTAGCTCAAAACAGTACACTGGGGCGAAACGCTGGCAACTGTTTTGAGCTAGCCGGACCATTTTATCAAATTTCTTTGTGAATTTGTTAATGTACATAGCTCAATCGGACAATTTACATCCTGTTTCCTTCGGGAACAGATATTTCCAGTATGGATTAGCAAGGTAAGCTAACATTATTTTTGAAAGGAAGTTTTGACTTCCGTAGTACATTGGCGCTGCTTGTGGCGACATTTTGTGCCTTGCAGCGGCCTTCACAGTATGTACTAGCCACGCGTCTTGGTGAGGTGTACCATAACCAACTGAAGAGCCCATTGGTACACTGGGGCGAAACGCTGGCAACTGTTTTGAGCTAGCCGGACCATTTTATCAAATTTCTTTGTGAATTTGTTAATGTACATAGCTCAATCGGACAATTTACATCCTGTTTCCTTCAGGAACAGATATTTCCAGTATGGATTAGCAAGGTAAGCTAACATTATTTTTGAAAGGAATTTTTGACTTCCGTAGTACATTGGCACTGCTCGTGGCGACATTTTGTGCCTTGCAGCGGCCTTCACAGTATGTACTAGCCACGCGTCTTGGTGAGGTGTACCATAACCAACTGAAGAGCCCATTGGTACACTGGGGCGAAATGCTGGCAACTGTTTTGAGCTAGCCGGACCATTTTATCAAATTTCTTTGTGAATTTGTTAATGTACATAGCTCAATCGGACAATTTACATCCTGTTTCCTTCGGGAACAGATATTTCCAGTATGAAACTCCATCGTCTAACGATTCGCTAATATCTTGAAAAAGTGATAGCATCTGACTCTCGCATGAGTAACCTTTCCGAAATCCATGTTGCCTATCATTAAACCATGATGTTTCCCACTGTTCCCTCAAGTAGTCGCAAATAAGATGCTCCATCTGTTTACAAACGACGGACGTAAGACTAACCGGCCTGTAGTTGCCCAATTCAAGTCTGCTCCCTCCCTTAAATATTGGGACTACCGTAGCTCTTTTCCAGTCATCCGGGATTTGTGCATTGTTTATGGACACATTAAACATCACCTCTAAGTATCGTGCCACGGCCCTACCTCCTAGTTTAAGTACTTCACTAACAATATTATCAGGACCCTTCGATATATTGTAACGTAATTTTTGTATTAGCTTTACAATTGCTGACTGGTTTATTTGGAGAAGTGGAGCCCCTGATCCACCGTTAAGGTCCAACACACAGCTAATGGATTTATTGAACACACTACCATAAAAGACATTTAATTCATTAGCAATGGCCTGCTTCTCAGTAATTAATTTACCATCAGCGGACATTATCATCGACAAATTTTTTGAATTTCCCTTTCTTCTCCTAATATAACTGTAACATTTTTTCCACCCATCGCCTCCCGAACCAAGTAAACCTTGCATATAATTGTCATGAGCAGCCCTCTTTTTTAAGACGAGCTCTCTTGATAAGGACTTAAATTTCAACATATACTTGTCACTATCGTGTCTTTTATTGCATAATTTCCTAATTTTCCGTTTAAGACTCCTGATTTCCCGTGTGTAATACTCAGGATCTGGGTTTTGTTTCAGTAATTTAAATGGAACAAATTTATCAATAGCACTATTTAAAATTTTTTAAAAGTTAGTCCACAGGATATTAATGTGATTTCCTTCCGATGCCCATCCTACAAATAGCTCATTCAAATACCCCTGAAATTTGCCCTGATCCACCCTGCGATACTGGAATATGATCTTATTTGCTACAACAGAGTCTAATTTTGTAATGTCACCGTATGTAACATTTAATTCAACCCCAGAATGGTCACTAATTCCTGGTACTTTCAGACAGTTAATATATAGCTCTACAGGCCTTACGAGATAAACATCTAAGGTATTATTGCCTCTAGTTGGGAAGTCAACTACTTGAGAAAATCCGCCCTCCCTTAAGAATTTGTTTGCAGCGCTCGCTTGACCACAGCTAGTTGACTCACCAGACCAGTCTACTTTGGGAAGGTTTAAATCTCCGGCAATTATTATGCTCTTTTCATAGCATTACCTGTACAAGTTTTATCATACAATGTGTCGAGAAGCGAAAAGTTATCTTTCGGTGCTCTATACGCCCCTATCACCTGAAGAGGGAATTTATTCCCTTTATCCGAAATTTGTACACATAACATTTCATGATCCGTATCAGCCCACTTTAAGAAACTAGCTATATTTTTGCGCACACAAATAAATAGCCCACCACCTCGCTTCCCCCGATCCCTTCTGTACATTTTGTAGGTCCCTTGAATTATTTCAATACTATTTATATCCTCATATAACCAAGATTCAGTAGCAATGACAATGTCCGGAGAATACGTCTCTACAAGATTCCAAAATTCAATTAATTTATTTCCTCAACTCTGACAATTATCCTGCAGTAATCTTAGAGTCTTACCTCCGCAGCAAATATCCCGAAGTAGCTCCTTCTGTTCCCATCGGCTGGCAACCTCTGGACCTGCTCCTCCTCACAATGGCCGGCACGAACCGATGACCCTGTCATGTAGGCTCCCTAGGTTGAAAGCGCCACGTCGATTTAAATGCAGCCCATCTCGGGCGAAGTCACGGCCACCAATCCAGCAGTCAGCATCTACGTACACTAATCCCAGTTGTGCACAAACCCAGTCCATGCGGTCATTTACAGTCTTAACTCGCCTTAACGGAATATCTCCCCGCCGAACAATGCCACTCATTATAATTTTCGCATTTCCAAACTTGCTTTTAGCTTTTCTGCCTAGTTCGTAGAGCTCCCTCATAATGTAATCAGCTGTAGCCCTCTTCTTCAAATCGTTCGTCCCAACAAGGAGCAACAACACTTTAACTTTGTCACAGTCCTCTACATTTGCTTCTTCCACTTGTTGGGCAAGCTGGTCAATTTTAATCCCCGGATAACACCGCACTTTCGCACCTGATTTCCTTGAGATATTCGCACTCCATCGTATCATAGAATCACCCATTATGATAACGTCATCCTTAGTTTGCACCTGCACGCCCTCTTCCACACTGATCCCAGTAGAAAGCCGTTCAGTCACATCCTTTACCGTTTCCTCTGATTCACGAAGCTTTGTTCTAAGTTCCTGAATTATTTGATCCCTTGCTTTGATTTGCACCCTCAAACAGTCCGGTGTATCACATACTTTACAAAACCAATTCCCGACATCACAATCCTCCTTCTTGACCTTAATACAGCCGAAATGAAACCATTTCTCACATAGTCCACACTGAACACCGTTCTTCAATGTTTTACTGCACGTCGAACACTTTAATGCTGCCACTGGATCATTTGCCTGATTCACATTTGGAGTAACAGGGCCTGGATTCACTTCCACTCCACCAATAACTAGCAACGCAGCTATCACTAGGGCTATAAACCACAAGTTACTAGGCCCCGTATGCACACACAAACACCGGAAATCCGGACTACCCTTTGCATACCACAGTCCGATCCTCGCGCGATAACACTCCAGAGAACAACCCATTTCAGCACACCTGAGAGCTCTTCCTATTCCTGATCCGGTCGGTTGACTTGAACTACAGTATGCTGTGGATTTCCAGTTTCTGCATACATTTTCGTTTCGCCAGGGGATTAATTTGCCTTTTTTTATTTTTTTAGGGACACGGTATAACACCTGGTGATACAAATGTCCCTGTAACAACTCATAATGACGGGGACTGGGCTGCTGTACGGGACAAGTTGGGAGATGTTAACTTCGAAGATTTTGTGTCAATTGACAATGGTCTTGTAACTACGGAAATCCGCGATGTCGACGACATGGTTGCAGATCATGTTGTCCAAGATGAAGACAGCAGTACAGAAATTGAATCTGCGGATGGAAATCTCCCCACACGAAATGAAGCTCTCGGAGCAATACATCTGCTTCGAAATTACATACAGGATATTCCTAGCGGCGTATCAAGTGATGTGAGCAGGTACTTAAACCACGTAGAAAATGTGATCATTAACAGCGATAGTTTTTTTTTTTTTTTTTTTTTTTAGCGTATGGCTTTTAGTGCCGGGAGTGTCCGAGGACATGTTCGGCTCGCCAGTTTTGTAGCTGCTTCGAGACGGACACCCAATGGGTGAGCTACAAGTACCGTTGGGGAGGGAAGGAGGGAATTTGGATTGTAAGGACGAGGAGTTGGAAGGTAGCGGCTGTGGCCTATAGTTAGGGACCAACCCCGGCATTTGCCTGGAAGGAAGATGGGAAACCACAGAAGACCATCTTCAAGGTTGCCGGCGGGGGGATTCGAACCTCCTCGCCTCCCGGATGTGAGCGACTGCCATCAGTCATGCCGTAACCACCACGGCTAACTCACCCGGTACAGCGATAGTACACACAGTTGACAAGGATCAATTACAGACTTTTTTTAATACGAAGCGAGATAAAATGTGCCTACAGTAATGAATAATAAAATGCTGTACTGTAATAATAGTAATAACACAGTAATAATAAAATACAATACTGTACATTACTGAAATATTGTTTCCAAATTGTTTTCCCACCTCAGAAATCATTTCCCGTCTATAGCGGTCCCGCTTATTACGCGTTTCAACCTCGGTCCCTTGAAGAGCGTAATAACGGGGTTTTACTGTACTTGGAAATTGCACGCAGACTTGATTTACAGAGTTTATGCATAGAGGAAGCTAGATCATCAGTTATGGAAGGAGATCAAGTTAGCAGTATCATATGTCCTGAATTAGGAATATAGATGAGAAGATACTCACCACAATGTAAATGCTCAATGGAAACGATACTGACGGGCTGGTTTGATGCTCACATAAGTTTTCTTCATCTCATCCTCCTCATCTTTCTTAACCTCAGTGAAACGCTCACCTTTCAAGCTAACTATCTTGTTATCACGATAACGCACCAACTTCTTAGGCTCCTGAAACATGCAGACATGAGAGTCCAACAGTTCTTGTTCTTGCCCATTAGATTTACCAGATCATTTAAGCAATGCCAAGGCCCTAATAAGAGAATGATATTTATCAATATTAATTTGATTCTGTTCTCCCAAGTTTGGATCAAATCAACAACTGCTCCAATTAACTGGATTTTATTGAACACCAATTTTCAACATTTGCAAGAATTCACTACAATTAACAAGTTAACAAAGAACATGCAATGTACCCAACAATACAGTGGTTCTCAACTGTGGAACCTAAGTCCACCAGGTAATAAGCAGGATTGCTGCTGTAGTTTTGGAGGGAGGGAAATTTGAGCTCTTAACACTGCTTGTCATCACAGTTGTCAAGTGTTTACTGCCATTTACCATGTCTTGTGACTGGGTTTTCACCATTAGTGCATATTGAAAATAAATATAGAGGCAGGCTGACAAACATTGAGCATGATCTTTGCTTGAGTCTAAGTAGTATTCCTCCAAATAATGTAAAGTTACCAAACAATATTCAGGCTCATCCACCACATTAAGACTTTCATAACAGATATTATTGTAAATTAGTACTTTAGAACATGCAGATTGTTTAAAATTATAATGTATCAGGGTGTCGAGCGATGATCTTTCTTCAAATTCCCGTATTTCCCGTACGAAAATCCACCAAATTCCCGTATATTTTAGAATCCTCTAAGATTAGAGTTCGCATACCGAATGGCTGAAAAATGAATCTTAAAGCGAGAATCAAGATTTTCTGGCGTAAGTGTAACTGCATTTTTTGGAGATACTTCTGCAGTCCACGGGTGATGGTGAGATTTAGGCCTAATCCGTAGCGTAAGCAAAGCGCGCGCGCGCGAGCGAGCGAACTCTCACGCAGATGGGACGAGATGCTACGAACACAAATAAAATACCGTTTACCTGAGAAGAGCTGATATAAATGACTGTTTTACTGAGGAGGGTTGAGAGAGTAGAGAATAGGAGTGTCACATAATAAATGTTTACGGGAAGTGACTGAATTGTATGGTACCGTAACAGTATAGAGCTTCCACGAGTTAAAATGGCACCGAAGCTTATGCATAGCGAACTTCCGGTCCGCGAATCTCCATTTGCAGTGAATCGTTCGTTCGTGATTGTCTTCTTTATTATTTTGGATTGTGGTTTTGTTTTTAGGCGTTCAACTTATGAAATAAGAACTAGAGGGTTGGCCTTTCATGAATATTCCAAAGACAAGTGTCTCCTAAAAGAGTAATTAGTAAAACTTCGCATCAGAGACGACCATAACAAACAGCTTGCCTACAAAGTGTGCGATTTGCACATTACAAACGGCAGTGGTCAAACATATCTTAGACTACAATAATTAAGTTGGTGCAAATTAAATAGGTTATATGTGAGAATATTATTATAATTTGCTACCCGGTTATTATATTAGTATATTATGCATTAACGTGAACCGTTTAAATACTAAATTGTGACGGATGCTACGAGTTATAGGCTATTCGCCGTACCGGTAGGCCTAATATTCACTAACAACGCATCGTTTCTTCTGTAATATTTATTTAACCATTATAATTATAATAGCCTATCTATTAACCCTTATTTAACCAATAATCATTTTATAATTCTATACATATTCCAGTTATTGCAAGAAAGCTATATTTGATAGCACATGCGGTTCCACCTTAAAATCCAACCGTGCCCAGTTTTCAGTACCTATGGAAAATATTACCGTAAGTTAATAAACCAAACTACTGGCGACAATTTTTTTTAATGCTCATTTACATCTTCAGCCTACTCTAGCGTGATTTCAGTGATTTACGTAATCATTGAAAGGATCGGGGGGTTATGACCTCAATTTCACAAACGAACAAACCTCATTTTGTATGAATTATGGAACCCGAATCCTAATGGAGGTATGGATTGTCTGCATTTGGAAATATGTTAGTCAATAATTTAAAACAAGATGCCAGAAAACTAAATACAACAAGCTGCGTGCCTACTACGGTGTGAAGTTGCTCCGTGAAAAAAAAAATGCACCTCGCCAAGATTATACGACGTGCATACAGTTAAATACAATCATCCAATTGGAGAAACACTTTCTTTGTCAAGATCTTATACGCAATTCAAACATAAACCGTTGTTTTTTACGGGAAAATGTGCAACATTTATTACTCCTGTATATATTTTAAATGTGATCGCGTTCCTCACATGGTAAATGTCCTGCAGTCAACTCCCAGCGAGACTCCTCCTCCTTCAGCGTTGGAGCTAGCCATGGATCAGTTTTACTGTTAAAGTGTGCGATCAGTAACCTTTTTCACGTCGCTTCGGGTTCCTTTAATCGCGTGTCCGTTTCGTTAAAGATAATGCAGTACATGAGGAGTTTCTGCAATTTATTCCAATTAATGATACGGATAAAGTCATCAAGTTAGGCAGATTTTGAGAGTCAATAGAAATGGCAGTGGGAACACGGAGAGCAAAACATTATATTTCTCTCGCATAATATCAATATTATAAGCAACAACGTAACTATGGTCATGATGATACCACTGCATCGTTCCACTTTTAATATTTAGTTACTGTTTTCCATATTTTTTATTTTTTCATTGTGTCGAAAAAATAATAAGGCCTAAAATAGTTTTCATGCATAGAGAATGGTTATTTAATTATTGTGTTTTATGAATATTAATAAAAATGTAATTTTAATTATGATGATAACTGTTGTTTTCAGGGGCGGAAGAGCAAGGTCATCTGTCCCTTTAATAATGTGCTTAATTACCCTATTTTATTAATGAACCCCCCCAGAAGGAAATCCTGCGTACGCCACTGGGTATGTCCGCTATTACAAGCGTAAATTACGGGACAAATACAGTATTGCCCACCCCGCGCATTCGGTACTGACAGCCTTCCTGTCACTTTGCCCCGCTTTTCCTCTCCGCAACCCACGGTCGCCACATAACAAGACCCTACGTCCAACCGCCACACGGCAAGAATTCTGAGCATGCTTCTCATCTACACCCTGTATTTCCAAGGAAACTACGTGAAGGATATGTAGGGAGCTTGGAGCAGCTGAGCTGTGTTGCTAAGTTTTTAGTGTTGTAAATCAACTGATTCGAATAATACACAGCGCTACACATCAGACATCATTTCGGTACAATTATACGTAATATATTAAAAAGACGATCCTAAGTCAACGCGGAGGACATTCAAACAGAGAAATACGATACTTTTAGATGAATAAATAAATTACACACTGAAGCTATGATACCTTTATAATAGGTATTCAATTCAATAAATACGACAAAGAGGGCAAACACACTACACCTAATGAATATAAAAACACTCACCATGCAATGATTATCCTTTAGCATGAAACAAGAGTCTGAGTGGAGGTCGTTCACAGCTTACTACAGTAGTTGACAGATAACACCATGCACACTCACTGAATCGCGATTCTCTACGGTTAATATTAGCTTTCGAGATAAAGCAAAAGTAAAGTTAAGGTACACTGAGCACTCAAACAAACCCCTCTGTGGCGATATTATTGCCGTGGTTTTATATTGTCGAATTGTAGGCTATTGAATGACAGACGGTATTTTGAACACTATGACGGGAAACAATAGCCTGTGCTCTATTATCGACTGACGTAAGCGAACTGACACCAATAAATAAGTTATCCTCAGTCACTTGGCAAGGGTTTCGTTGACACCCTCCATCCCTTCACTGTCCCTATCATCATCACCACCATCATTGTCTTCGTCAGAGCTTGATGAACAGCCAAGGTTAATAATCATTTCACCCACCGCGATATCCAGACCGCCTTCAGTATTTCTTTCTGTACATGCTGTACGGGATGTGTCCAATCCTCGGGTCGAACTTCGGAGAAATAAAAGTAACGAACCAATGACAATGAAAGGAAATCCGACAAGCGATCAAAACGATGCCTGCCCATACGAGAAAAATCCTGTCACTTGTGTGGTGTATTTTGTAGCCACATGTTGGTGACGGGTGTTCGAAAGTAAAATGTCGAGAGCTGTGAGATATTGTTTGTAGTTTTTGAAATTTATGCATGTGTGACGCATTTGCATTGAGTGTTTGAACGGACTTGAAAACAATTTGGTATGTGCATCTCCCCTGCGAAAGAAGACCATGGAAAGGCTAAAAACAGTAAAATTCCACACGCGACACGCCGCGAATACTTTTTAATTTAGATTTATTTTATCAAAGTAGATAATAGAAAATAAAATAATGCAAAACGAAATTAAATAAGTCACTTTGACAAATACAAGATTGTTACTAGGAACTTCAGTTATACACAGCACAAAATTAAGTTCTTTTGACAGTACTTTTTTTTTCCAATTCCTGGTGATCTTTTGTGGCTTTTCTTTCGACTGCCACCTTAGCCGTCGCTTCGCACCTGTTTTGCTTCCTTGAACACGGCGTAGGAGTTTCGTGCAGTATGGACTCTTGCTCACGGTTATCTTTTCTACTCCACCAGCGTCCTGAACAGTATGCATGCCAATCAGACTTGCTTCTTTGTGATTGACGATCATGCACTCCTTGTTCAGGGAGAAACTTCTCTCTAGAACTGCACTGTTGTGATACAAAGTCAGTATCATTTTAACGAAGCTTGTGAGATCGTTTTTGGCAGGAACTGAGAAAGGTGCTGAAGCCACAAATTCAGACCACAACACGTCGAGCCGTGGCTCTTTTCCGTCGAACTGCTTCAAACGTGCTGTGACGGAGGGCAGTCTCGGAAGTGCGGAGTAGCTGCTCTTGATGCGGTCAGCCATTGCGCCAGAAAGCAAATTCTTCTGATCACAAAGAATTTCCAGGGAATAACGATCCTAACTTCTTCCAACTTAGGAGTCTCAGCGACCCCTATAGGGTCTAGGCAGGAAATAGCACGGGTCTCTTGTGAGCAAGAGTTGACCTCTCTTTGATTTTTTCAGCCATAGGATACGAATGTACAATTCTCGGCAGTTGGTGTGAAATTGCAGCACATCTGCGTGTGGAATTTTCTGAGATCTTGAGCTGTTAGCTTCTTTAAGGGTTGCTCTTGTCGAGAAACCCAGGTCTCCTCTGTGAATAACAATGCGGACTGATTCCTGTATGTCAAAGTCAGCAACGAGTGAGGCGCGCGTAGCCCCGCGTGGAGAGGGTACGGCCGGCGGTCGGCCAGGCAAAGCATGCATTCGACGCTGGCTGGGTTATCATCCCGCTTAGCGCTCTATCGGTGGCGCAAATTGCAGGTGGCACCGCGGTCTGCAGGCGAAATAGAAGACTGAGCGGGAGGACTCCACCGAGCGTTCGGGGGCTAAGAAGTCAGGCATTATGAGACTTTTAAGATTTCCCGTATCAACTGCGAATTTCCCGTATAATTCCCGTATTTTTCCCGGGTCACTAAAATTCCCGTATAATTCCCGTATCGCTCGACACCCTGTGTATTAACCTAATATTTGGGATCTGTAAATAAAAATGTTTTATTTTCAGATGATTGCAGATGAACCTAAGAACCAAAATAAATTTTAATAATATTTAACTTTTATTATTATATTTCTGGTGGTGCACCCTCAGATGTTGAGTCTGGCAAAAAATTACAAAAAATGTTTGAGACCCACTCATCTAGACTACTTGTTAGGAACAATCACTTTGTTGATACTTACAACTTTAGGGCCGACAGGTCTATGCTCCCTGGCATCGTCATCCTTATCAACGTAGCTGTACCGAGCTATAATACGTGACTTCAACTCCTGATCATCCACCACCTGTTTCTGCCGCTGATTCAGAGGCTGCAACACAACATAACTGCCAATTACCTGCTGCCGTCAGTATTTTCTTTCTTACATTTCATTAGCTAATTTCTGATACAGCTGATACTTCTAATTTGGCTCAAAATTGTAAATCAGAAAATTACTTTATTTTACAAATAAGCCTTTAAACAAGTTTGAATTTATTTCAAGAATTGAGAACATCTCTTTAGCCTGATAATTGGTTTACTGCAATTTCCTGAAAATCTAATTGGACCAATACCCCAGTACAAAGACAAACAACAAAAGATTGACATTTCATGAAAACCTGATGACAATGTCTCTAGGAATGTTAATTTCAAAATTAACAGCCAAATACCTTCTAAATATGTACAATAAATATTGATAATTCTCATAAACTTGGGATGGTCAATTTATCTTCTATCTAAAAATCAGGGGGATAATTTAAAAAACATGTATGTTATTAATAAGAAGTTTTGTTTCAAGTCTTCTACAAAGTTTTTCAAAAATCGAGACCAGCTTCAGATATATTGAACTGAAACTGATTTAAGTTTAAGCATAACATTTCACAAAATCACACTGAAACAAAAGAGAAATGACGCATTAAGTGCATTTTGTTATATGGGTATTCTTCTCTCGGAATATTAGCTACAGATATGGCTTTCAGTTTCCTCTTCTTCTCCCAGAACATTTTCATTCTTTCCGACTTGGCTGCCCTTTGTTCGTAAGTTATGGTGTACTGTTTTATATTAAAATGTTTTTAGTTTAAGTCTCATGTCTCTGTTCCTCACACTCCACTTCTCTCCTCTGGCTTTAATTTGTTGCATTGTTATACCTAAATCTTCTACATCATCCTGAACTTCTTTGAACCAATTGCTCTTGGTCTTATTAGCCTACTTCCGATTTTTGCAAAAAATTAAAGTAAACTTATGAGATCTACACAAGGCCAAAAAATTGTGTGTCTGTCTGTGAGTGTGTGTGTGTGATTTGGAATGTCTATCCGCCCCTACCAATTCAAACATGGTGAAACCGAATTGAATGAAATTTGGTACAGAGGTAGCACTAGCAAAGGGCACCTCAGTGTCATGTTTTATATCACCGCCATCTTTACCAAAACTGAATGGCGGCCAAAATGCAAAATCTAATTACAACTAAACTAATCATCCGAGCTCTACCAAATTTGGTAACAACATGCCTTCATATAGTCTTGCGCCCAAACTACAAGGTCATCCGCCGTACCATTTCAGAATGGCGGTCGTTTGAATTATGCAAGCATTATAATCATTGAACCAAAGTTCCGATTATCGAACCGAGAATGGTTTAAACTGTCTTAAAGAACGTGGCCCGTTCGATATTTTAAGTTCATATTATAATATTACATGGTAGCAGTGGCTTTAAAATGCCAAGCCGTCTCGGTTACAAGACAAGATGGCAGCTGATATCTTGTTCCTGACCTATATTTCACTAGTTTGTGTATTGCATGCAATATAGGTAGCCTACTGATAGAAATAATATAAACTTAGTATAAAATGCTTTATACAGGGTCTTTATATTTGCTTGGCTAGGACTTTCTCACTCACGCGCTCCGCCAGTGACGCCTCAGTTGCCGGCTGCCGCGTGCGCGTATGTACGGCAGAGTTGGCGCTTACAATCAGTATATTGCATTTTTACTCACCATGCTTACAGTAGATGCTGAAAATGTTCCCCATCTGCTGCCAAACATATTGGGCATCTACTTATGAAGTTTCCAGTTATTCCGGTTAATTTAGCTTCACTAAGGAAATAACGACCTTTACATCTATTTTTATCGTTTACTGAACCTGCACGTTCGAATCTCTTAGCCAGTAGTTTTATTGCGATTGTGTATAGTGCTGTAATGCCTTGTGTGAAATATTCGTTACTTGAATGTGTATATCTGCACAATACGTACATAAAGTGCAGGAAATCATGCGCTAGAAGAAGAAAAAGTTTCGAGTGAAATTTCCAGGGAGACCTATTCCTACAAATCGGACAATAAAACAACTGGTTAATTTGAGATTCAAACGTACAGGTTCAGTAAACAATAACAAGATGTTCAGTAAAGAACATATAGCCTACTTTCTCCTAAATGTATGAGTATAGTTATAACTCGTTGTTATTATCAAAGAGTATAATAGAACTATTCTTTGTTGAAGACCTTAGAAACGATTTACCTCTACCAAACGCCAAAACCTAGATAAAAACTGCTACCATCATTGAAGAAAGAAAGATAAGAAGTATCTAAAGAATGTTATGGATCTGGAGACATAATCGACCGGACTGGCGGCGTGGCTCAGCGGTAACGTTCTCGCTTGCTGGACCGTATGTTTCAGGTTCGTATCCTGGCGCAGTCAGCTGACATTTGAGGGTGCACAAATGCGAGGGAGCCGTGTTAGTAGATTTACTGCCACGTTAAAGATCCCCTTCGGGACAAAATTCTGGCACCCCGGCGTCTCTAAAAGCAACAGTAGTTAAAAGGGACGTAAAACCAATAACATTATTATTATTATTATTATTATTACATAATCGGCCTGACGCGGGCAACATCCAACTTTGAGTTGAGGCATGTCTTTACACGTCTGGCTGCGTATGACTTTCACAACCCTAATTGAATTAACAAATCTTTCCATGACCCTACAGAGACGTGTGTATACCAACTATGTGGATATTTTCGATTGCTATTTGGCTGAAATAGAAGTATTAATTAATATCCTGAACTAGCACCAACGATAGAGTTCACATACTATGTGAAATCGTTTTGTTCTTTACTTCAATTAACATTTTCAAATAACGCACAATAGGCTGTTACAAACCCTTTAAAATAGAAAGTAAAAATGTATCGTAGTATCATCTTGTCATTCTTCAAATTCGATGCGCATAGAATGCAAATGGTATAGTAATCAATGGAGCCCCACGTAGACTAGTCGTGATATCTAGTGGTGAAATATCTAACAATATAATCCTATAACAGAGCGAGTGCATTCTAGCGGCCAGAAGAAGAAACTTTTCAATAAAATCTGGTCGGCGTGCAGTTACCTTTTTGGCAGCTAGATGTCTCGAGTAAATCTGCTGGCGAATTATGTTTTAATTAAATATATATTTTACACCATAATATGCACAATATAACGCTTAATTTTAAAACATCTGAGTCATTACAAAACAATAAACATATAAAATTTCAAGCAAAAAAACTAGCTCTGTTCGGGTTTGAACCATAGGCATTTGAGCGATAGACTAACGCTCTACCACTGAGCTAATTGTGTCAACGAATATCGTTCTATATAAAATGACTTACATAGAACTTGTTAGCAAATAGTGATTTATACTAAACGATTTCATCACTGGAGTATATTATTTATATATAAAGCATTTCATACAAAGTTTATTTATTTTATATCAGTACGCTATATTGCATGCAATACTCAAATTAGTGAAATATAAGTCAGGCACAAGATATCCGCTGCCATCTTGTCTTATTACTAAATCAGCTCAGCTTTTTAAAATCACGTCTGCACTATAGTATTACAAAATAAACTTTTAATTTCGAACGTGCCTCTTCCTTTAGAACAGTTAAAACGATTCTCGGCTCGATAATCGGAACTGGTGGGTCCCATGATATGGATTATAAAGTTTGCATAATTCGCACGGCCGCCATCCTGAAATGGTATGGCGGACGACCTTGTAGTTTGGTCACAAGACGCATCCTATACGAAGGTATGTTGTTACCAAATTTGGTAGAGATCGGATGATTTGGTTAGTCGTTATTTGATTTTACGTTTTGAACGTTTGAGTGGCCGCCATTCAGTTTTAGTAAAGATGGCAGCGATATAAAACATGACACTGAGGTGTCCTTTGCTAGTGCTACCTTTGTACCAAATTTCGTTCAATTCGCATTCACCGTGTTCGAATTGATAGGGGGGGACAGACATTCAGAGTACACACACTCACACACACACACAGACACACAGACACACACACAGACTCACACACACACATACACACACACAGACAGACACACTTTTTTCGCCCTGTGTTGATCTCATAAGTCTACTTTCATTTTTTGCAAAAATCGAAAGTAGGCTAAAAATAGACGTTAAGGTCTTCCTTACTGAAGTTAAATTAACCGGATTAACCATAAACTTTATAAGAAGATGCCGATTATGTTTGGCAGCGGATGGGGAACATTTTCAGCATCTACTGTAAACATGGTGAGTAAAAATGCATGATACTGATTTTAAGCACCGTATTCTGCCGAACATACGTGCGCGTGGCAGCCGGCAACTGAGCCGTCACTGGCGGAGCGCGTGAGCGAGAATGTCCTAACCAAGCAAATATAAAGACCCTGTATATAGAAATATACTCCACTGAAGAAATTGTTTGGTCCAAATCATTATTTGATAAGACGTTGTATGTAAGTCAATTGATAACTACGAATTTCGGTAGACATGTTTGGCTGTTTGGTAAAGCGTTAGTCTTTTACCTGTTTATCTGGGGTTCAAAACCTATCAGAGTTGGGTTCTTTTGCTTGAATTTTTTAAATTTATTGTTTTGTAATTACTCAGACGTCATAAAATTAAGCGTTATATTGTGCATATTACAATGGAAAATATATATTTAATTAAAACAACATTCTGCACGAAACATCTAACAGCAACCAGATGAACTATAGGGTCATTATCTATGTGCGCCCAGATAAACACGGCAAGATAAGCCGGCTGTAAATGGCGCAGATCGCGGGCGCGCGTCGTGGTTCAGCTGGTGGTTGGCGCGCTCCGCTGACTCATATCGTTAGTTCACACGTTTAGTGAGTATTGTGATTACTGTGATTGTTGGTCATGCCTAGACACCAATTCACATTGCGCGAACGTGTGTATATGAAATTCAGAAAATCTTGTTCTGAAACGAGATGAAAATTTCGAATCAAGTTTCCAGGAAGAGCTGTGCCTAATGCCAATACAATTAGGAGGCTCGCTAAACGATTCAAGGAAACAAACTCCGTAAATAATAAAAAGAGTTGACAGACATTCTTTCGTCAGAAGGTGTCAGGTGTGTGTTACAAGAGAGGGAGAACATTTTCAGCATCGCCTGTGAGCACTGTAAGTACACATTATTGAACATGTTTGGTAAAAGTGTGAAAGTGCTCGTCAACCACCAGCTGAACCAGGTACATGCGCCCGCGATCTTCGCCAGTCACAGCCGGCTTAGCTCACCGTGTTTATCGGGGCGCACATAGATAATGACCCGGTATGAGGGTGACAATTATGGCCAAATGGTTACGAGCTGCGCACCGGCCTGCACGACGGAACAGCTTTAATTGGAAAGTTTCCTTTATGACCGCTAGAATGCACTTGCCCTATTAGGATTATCTTATGTGAAACGTTTCCACCAGATGTCATGACTGGTCTAGGTGGGAATCCATTGGTTTGCCTGCCATTGGCATGACAAGTTGATAATACAATAAATTTTTATTTTAAAGCGTTTGTAACAGCCTATTGTGTGTTATTCGAAAATGTTATTTGAACTCAAGAACAAAACGATCCCACATAGTAATTGTACTTAATCTGTTGGTGCTAGTTCAGGATATTAATTAATAATTTTATTGCAGCCAAATAGCAATCGAAAATAAAGATTGAACATGTACCTAGGTACATTACAATTGCGCTCTGGCGATTTGAATTGCATAGTCTTTGATTGTTTTCTTTTACTACAAAGCTCTAAGTGGTAGCGTTCACATGCTTCTCCAAATAGTTGGCATACACACGTCACTATAGGGTCATGGAAAGATTTGTTAATACAATTAAGGTGGTGAAAATCATGGACAGCCAGACGTGTAAACACATGCGTCAACTCAAGTTGGATGTTGCCCACGTCCGGTCGATCATGTCTCCAGTTCCATAAAATTCTTGAGATATGCCTTCTCTTTCTTTCTTCAATGATGATAGTAGTTTTTCCAAGACTTTGATGTTTGGTAGAGGTAAATAGTTTCTAAGGTCTTCAACCAAGAAATGATTCTATTATACTCCTTGATAAAGACAAAGAGTTATAACTATACCCATACATTTAGGATAAAGTAGGCTGTATGTTCTTTACTGAACATCTTGATTTTCCATTTCATTTATGAGTATTTGCCTTAATAATGAAATAATGATGATGACAATGACAACACTGATGATGATGATATGGGGTTTTATATCCCTGTTAAGTACTGTGGCTTTAGAGATGCTGAAGTGCCAGAATTTTGTCCTGAAGGGGATCATTAATATGCCAGCAAATCTACCAGTCTGGGTTTTGCACATTTAAGCCCCCTCAATCCCATAATCTTCGGCATAGCAAGCAAAGCCAGACACAGTTAGAGCTTAAGACTAAATCTTTGTTTATTTTACAATGCAACAACAATAAGAAAAATTACAAATCGACAAGTATCTTACAGCAAGAGCACTCATATTTGAAGTTAGGCTCTGTCCAGCTTCTTGACGATGAAGTACCAACTGAGCAGCTCGGCCAACATCTCCTTCGGCGATTGCTAGACAGTGACGCACTTCAATACTGCAAGAGCCTGGGAACATCTCCTGCAGTAAGTGCACTGGAGCTGTTAAATATGAAGAGTCCTGAAGAAAAATAAAAGTTGTTATTATCATCATTACACTACTTTTTTCTATAGAGTCAGGAATGAGGTGAGATGAGACCCTATAGTTTGTATGGCTGGGTGCCATTCCTAATACCAACCCCTTAAGAGTGTTAATGACAAATGAAATGGGGCAAGGAGTTGATAGGAAGTGACCATGGTCTATTAGTGGGTACTAACCTGGCATTTGTTTAGAATTGAAAATGAAAACCATGGAAAACCATTGAGTGTGGCAAATGATAGGATTTAAACTCACTTGATTCATAAATCCAGAAATGCCTCATGGCTATGCCCGTTAATGCACTGAGCTACTTAACCGGTATCATTTCACTAAAGCGTTTAACTTAAAAAGTTTGACTCTCTGCCACTACAGACTACACAAATACAGCAGTTTTACATTTCATTTCAAAATAAAAAACAATTTCTGTACATATGACCTAAATACCACATAATGTTAGCCCAGTATAGGTATTAAATGTATGACAGCTGCATGTTGTGGAGGATAATTAACTTGGGACCTGTAATTTATTTAACTCTACAGAGTCAATTCAGTAGAACAGGGGCAACCAGTCTTTGCACGCTCAGCGTGCCAGCTATGCTGCACCGCGTACCAGCAGGCTGGTTTCTGCCTCTCTTGGCTTGGCTGACTGCCTGCCCTGAGTGCCAGCGCGTCTGACCAAGTCAAGTTGGGATCGCTAGCACACCGGACGTAATGTAAACAAACTGTTTTTCCAATGTGTTGATTGTCCAAAACATCTACATTTTGTTTGCATGTTTCTCTGTATACTAGTATTTGAAGATTACATGATTAGCATTAAAATTACTGCGAGAACTAAAATCTCAAGCAGCCATAACCTCCCTATGAAGGCTTCCAAAAAGATGGTATATTGGCTTTCACGGCCAGGCAATTGAACAAGACACGGCACAAACCTAGAAAAATTGCTGAGTTTTAATTCACTAGCCATGAAAGCCTATATAACAATATGCTCAATGTTCGGTATGATTGAGACAATCAACCTGAGGCTGTTTCGCAGGTTATCGTCAGACATCAGAGCATGATGCCGTGATTTTGTTAGTTTCAATGCAGAAAAAAACAATTGTTCCCACTCTTTCTTAAAAGAAGTTGCACTTTCACTCCTCCTTTTCTTTTCAGTGCTAACCATAGTCAAACGTTACTTATCCCTGGGATCAAATAATGTCAAGTGACACTACGGCTAGCAAGATAAGGGACACCCCATTGCAACCGTTTGAACTTTGACACATTGAAGGCAGTACGGGAGGGAGTATGACAGGAAAGCAAGCGAGAGAAAGACAGACATTATAGTCTTTCCGCCCCATATTTGCCAGAAGCACCCCGGTATTCTGTATGGCCACCTCTGCAGTAGAATATCTCCATTTCTGTAAATTGTCTTTAGATCTGGTGACACCTACTTGGAGCCTAGGTTTCCAGATGGTTCCATTCAATGATACCCAACCCATGATTTTATTTTTCCACCATGAGTTGTTGTGTTTGTTGGTTGGTGGTATTCATAACTCTCATAAAAATAATATAAGAATTTAGCCTTAGTGTGCATGTATGTGTGAGAAGTGTGATGACTAGGGCCCGGATAGTTATGTGCTTAACATTTCAGAAATATGTATTTATTTATGTGCTTAAAAGTGGGAAAATATGTGATTAAGTTTCCAAAATACGTTCTTAAATTTTTACCATATTTATGTCCCCCAGTTATTCTAAAAATAGTTGTACATATTTCACCAACTATGATGTTGGCTACGTAACGGCCAGTATCGTCGGTCGTCTCGTCCATTGTAATCCACACAGCTTTGTCGCCAATTTCACTACAAATTCTGTGCACTGCCTCAGAGTAAAGTTTAGGTAAATAGTTCTTACGCAGTGTTGACTCGTCAGGGAGAGGAATTTTGAGGTACTTTTCTAACGTGCCACTTAGCACTGGATTCTGCAGTTTGTTCAGTGGTATATCAGCCGCAAGAAATGCATGACAAATGTCTTGTGAGAACTGGCAGTTTGCTGGACCAGATCTCACATCCTGCATTTCGGGAAGCAAACGTTGTGTCGACTTCTTTAAAGATGTACATTTGATGTGTTTCGCTATCGCAACATGTTGCGTAACTTGTGAACGCATGTCTGCCGCTATGAGTTTCTCACAAATGTTGCAAAATGAAACAGTTCCATCAGTTCTAAAAACGTATCCGAACTCTCGCACTGAACGATTCAAAGTAACATATTTCGCACTTTTGGGACTCATCGTATTCGTTGAAACGAGAATGCCACTGTCAGTATACTCCCAAGCTTCGCAGACCACTGTGATTTCAACTAAAATTTTCCATCTAGGTAAGGACTAGTGGAGGCTAAATGAGCCTGTTAACTCCAGCCCCCCTGCTGTACTTAATGACCGGAAAATCCCTGTCTTGAAATACTACTACAGTATGGAGACAATGGAGTACTGACGAAATAGAGAAGCCAATTACTGGAATTTCAAAGGGTCGAAAATGTGGGCAGCAGTCATCCAAGAAGTACAACATACGACCAAATATAGGAAATATGTGATTATGAATCAACATGCCAAAATATGTATTTATTTATAAAAACTGTAAAAATATGTAAATAAATAGAAAATATTTAATTAAATAAAAAATATTTAAACACATACTATCCGGGCCTTAGTGATGACCATTGCTTTCTTCTTTTTTTTTTTTTTTTTTCAGGGGGAACGCGGGGGTTCACATACCCCTTAAACATATGAAAACTGTTTAAGAAAAGATATTGGTACATTTGTATCTAGTCCACAAAATATAACTCCGACTTGAAAGTTCGAGTAATCCTCGATTTAAATCGATCTATCGAATCAGTTTCTTTTGGTCGGCAACTCGGCACTCTGTTCTTATAAGCACGCAGGCTATTGTTTGGAGGCGGGGTAGGTTGTTACTTTGTGTGTGTGGTTAGTTTTGAAGATTGAAGAAAATAACGAACTATTTAACATCCACCCAGGCATCGAAAAAGCTGATTCGAAGACAAACAATGACCGGACTTTGAAAATTGCAAGATTGTGATGTTTTGTCGACTACAACCGAGAGTAACCCTGCACTGGAGGCCACACCCTATTACTACCGTTATTATTACAGATATCACCTTTGATCAAATCAATATCATTTTGCACTAAAGTTCAAAACTGGACAAAATGCGAATACAAAATTATACAGACTTGGGAACATTTAAGTTTCAATTGAATAGAAGAAAGCAACAAAGAATTAACCCAGGATTTAAAAAAAAGAGGTAATCAATGTTTGAATACTGTTAATGATGTATCATAGCAGAAAGCACTAATGATAATTAACTCAACTTAATTTGTTTGAAATGTACAAAGCACATTGTTTGCAGTAAATTACCTCTTGTTTTGAGCCATAATCACTACTTCCATCTGAGCTGCCATCACTGTTTTCTGAAAGTAAGTGAACTCGTTTAGGTGGTTCCTCAACCCTTGGTGCCTCCGAGTCATCATTTGAGCGCCGAGCAATTGCAGTAAGTGGTAACATTGTCAATGCTGAAAGGTCTTTTTCTGTGTAATCATTTTCATCCACTGTAAAGAGAGAGAGGATAAATCAATACTGTTACCAAAAACTCTTAAAATAACCAGATTTAAATTATAAAAATGGCAATAAGGCATTCTACAAAATTGAGCATTCTAATGTGTTCCTGCTAGTTAAAATATACAGATATAGAAGGTAGGCTATTTGAAAAAAAAAACACACATTATTACAAAAGGCAAATAGCTCTGTAGACTAGAATGTGGTTTGTGAATATACCAGGGAAGATGGGTAGAAGTTTGAATATCTGAAAACTATTCATGATATTATACCAGAGACTGGGAAGATAAAAAATAGTGAAAGGAAAGGGAAGGAAGCTCCCCCACCTACAAATTTCACCCTACATCTACTGGAAGTTAATCTTTCGAACTACAAATATCACATGCCAAAATTTCTTCTTGTATAATCATTTTGATCCACTATAAGAGAGAAAAAAACGTTATCAAAGACTCTTAAAATAATCATAATAATAATGTTATTTGTATTACATTCCTTTTAACTACTGCGGATTTTAGAGACGCCGGGGTGCCGGAATTTTTCCCCAAAGGGGATCTTTAGCATGCCAGTAAATCTACTGGCACAGCTTCCTCACATTTGCACACCCTGGCTGCACCAGGATTCGATCCTGCAACCTTGGGAACAGCAGACAAGCACATGACCGCCAGTCAGCAGATTAGTGACAAACATGTATCTTTACATTCAGATTCTGCTATGAATAGAATCTAGCTAACCATTATCTTGAATTTTTAACAAAATGTAGCATTTCATCAAATGTTCGCTAATGACAATATGGAGAAATACTGATGCTATAGTGTGATTGCAAGGTTAAGAACCTGAGCAGATTTAGAACTATCAAATGTCCACCCATGTACTAAAGGAAAGGAATTAGTTCTAAGCCAGACAGCGGCAGAATTGTTTGCTCTTTCGGTATCCTGTCTCCTAGCCACCACCTTGAGCAATCCAATGCATGCAGAGACAAGACAAGTGGAAGAGGCATTGAACAGGTTCTTTACCTTGCAGATGTGCTATGTACTGTAGTTATATTTCACAAACATTGTAACTTTATTTGTTACCTACACAATTGGCAAGATATACACAATTAACCAACCTCAGCTACCAGATGGTATGATGATAGGCAAGGACACACAAAAACACACACCTTTTCTCTTTTTCTGACGTAGAGTAGCCTCCAACTCAAACATCCACTGACAAACAGCTCCGTGGTGAATAGTTGAAAATTCAGGGAAGTATGCTGCCATCATTTCACAAAACTCTTCAACATCAAAAGCCTCTTGCACACTATCTTCAGTGCCAAGGTCTTCTAATATACTCACCACATAGCTCAGGACTATCTCGTCAATTGAGCTACAAAAGAGATTAGAAAACATGAATTAGTCACACTCCTGCCACAAAAGAAATAAAAAGCCATTAGATGGAATAATGGCTCAATATTGCTAGAGTTTAAAAATCCACTGTTATCTAATTTGTATACTGAACCAATGTTTGAATGTCTGACTGATTAATTAGAGAATGAGAGGCATATGAACTCTAAGTTATGTCCCTTAAAAGCAATCATCATCAATTAAAGGATTAGGCCTCACAGCATTTGTAAGTTCGAATTTTGATAGTCACTCTAAATAAATCAGTTTTCACAATGGGACTAGAATCATCCCAAAGGGCACAATAATACAAAATTAGAAAACATATGTTTTTAGAAATATACTAGCTGAAGTACCCGTGCTTCGCTACGGGTCATAAATAAATTAAAATGTGAAGTTTACAGTTAAAACAGGGGATAGGCGAGGTGCTGCGTGGAGGGAGAGTAAGGATGGAACATTTCGTCCAACTACACCGCTCGGCATTGACCGTGTTTTATAGCACAAATTTAGGTTTTACTCGCTAACCGTTGGAGATACACGAAAATTGATAAGGACTTTTCAGATAGAAAATTAAATTTCAAACCCCGTATATGCCATCAAAAGTTTGCTATTTCTTATCATTCTCTTTTTATTTGAAATGGAAATATGACAGTTTGAAACCAAGGGGTGTAATGTCATCACTAAAATGGTCGCCATCTTTAAATCGAAGTATCGAAATCAAAAGTAGCCTATATGTTAACCAGGTAAATTAGCTACTTCCATGTAAAATTTCATGTAAATCATACCAGTGGTTCTTGTGTGATTGAGTAATACACAGACACACACCATTTCATTTTTATATATTAAGCTTAGTATAGATTATACAAGGATTGACAGCAACTGCTTCCAAGTTTGTAAATGAAAATGAAAATCCACAACCTGCTTCCAGTCTCCGACCGGGTCAGGAATGGAATGAATGAAGCCCCCATCTAGCGGCGAGGATATGATCTGTGCCGGCTGCCGAGGCCTGACGCACTCCTCTGGGGCAAAAGTTTGTAAATAAAAATCCCAAAATCATAGATATACAATATACTGTAGTGGTGCATTAAATATTACACATTTACTTATATTTACTCCCTTACCTAGTCCAGGATTGATATTACATATCAGACTATTTATAACTTTATGTTGGCATAGGAGGTATCCCTTACTTCTCTATTAGTAAGAGTAATTTCTGGAACTACACCACCTGCACCGTAGCTACATTGAAAAGAATGGTAAGCATTTAATAACAATTAGGCCTAATTAAATAATTTTTCAGTGTTAAGAATAAACTCCCCCTCTCATGCAAAATGGTCAAGCACAAAAGCCAGCAATTTGAGAGCTTCAAACGTATGCATAATATGATGGTGTAGCATAAAGGAAATTATTTATGGCCTTCACAACCTCTAATTCCCAACATCAATTATTTGCACTTCTGTTAAGGAAATCACTGGTTCAACAACACACAAAAATGTGGGCAGAATGCTCAAAGATGGAAACAATCAGTACATTGAAAAAACTAGATGTCTCCAACAAAGAATTAAACAAAATATCCATCGCTTGCCACTCTTCTAGAAGCAAATTGAAGATGTTGTTACCTAAGAAATATCAGGAAAGAACTTTGTAATGATTCCTTCAGAAAATAAAGTGAACTACCAAGAAAAGGAATTGCATTTCACTCCCAGTGGAAGAAAGAAAATGTTCGGATACCCAGCAAGAAAGAAGGGCCTTCCCTGTTGTCAATGGATAAAAATTATCGGAACGAGCTCTAATGTTATTCCTGTTAGATCTCTCCCAGATCGAAGCCTTAGCACAATCCACTGCAGATGGTGTGATGAGCAAGAAACCCAGACCCACACGCTATGCTACTGCCGCAAGGGAGAACTGATAACAGATCCCCACAATACAGTTCATTCAATGATCACAGCAGGTCTACTCAAGCATGATAAGTATGAGATAATGCATCAAATTTCAAACTAATTGAAATATTTTCAAAAATTGATCCAGCTAGATCAAACCAGCTATTGTCATTAAGCTCATTCAGAGTACAAAACATCCTGGACCCTATGGGAATAAGTTTAATTTCAAATATGAGGAAGTAGGGTGCCTTTCTAATGAAGTCACAAAATGGCAAGCTAACATAGTTTTCGACCATTAAAAAAAAACAAGTATTATGATTGATCCCACAGTCTGGTTTGAAGTAAATGAGCATCAACCAAGTGCAGTAAGTGATGAGCAGAAATCAATTGATTAGCCATTTTGCATGAATTTAGGGCAGGCTGTTCCAAATCCACGAGTTTGAGTATGCGTACACGCGAGTACTCAGCAGTAATGCTCGGAGCACGGTTCGAGAGGGACTGAGGGTGTTAGCCAAAACGTCACTGGGCGAAGGTCATAGTACAAGTCCATGCGATTCCTGCCAATCTTGGTGTATCCACCGCTTAGTAACGGCCACCCCTACAGCAGAGCTGTATTGCATATTGCAGGTTTACTCACACAAGGCGGCGAGTACTCAGCTGCTCACGGGTGAGCTGCTCGGCTGGAACAGCCCGATTTAGGGGCTAAATACAAAATCAGCCAGAGGGAGGTCATAAGAATTTGGTGATAGAAGAATACTACCTCAAAAGATCCTGGTGTTCCTGCAAAATCCAGGAATCTTGGAGGCATTAGCCTCTTCAGCTCTCACAGTAAAGAAGCACAAATGTGTTTCATATAGGGGGCATAGTGCATGGTTCACTACCCCATGCGACGGTCTGGGCAGTCACCAAGAGCCCCCTATTGAGCCTGACTTGGCGAAACCCCACAAAAGACATGGCTAAAACCTACAAGACTTGCTGAGTTTTACTTTATTTTGAATATTTCAGGTGTGAATGTATGATGATGATGATGATGATAATTGTTGTTTTAAGAGGCCTAACATCTAGGTTATCGGCCCCTAATGGTTTGGGTGACCGTGAAGATGAAAATGAAATGTAAACTTATAACTAAAATTACTACTAAATTATATACTAGAAGAAGAAATGGAAAACAAAAGGAGAATAAGGCAAATAAAGGACAGGAAGAAAAGAAATGTCCTCAACCCTCAAAGAATGTGGATTGAGAGACTTGGAAGGAAGGAGAGCCATGAAAGGCAGATAGGAAAGTGAAAGAGGAGAGGGTCCGCCCCACAGGTAAGGGACAAAAGGGGGAAACCGGACCCAGCTCAGGAATCCCTCGGGGTCGCCAACTCCCGAACTCACCAGCCGTGAGCCCCTGAGGGTGTAGCATTATCGAGGGTGCACTAGAAGTGGTGGGGCTACATACACCCTGCCTCCTTGAGGGCCTTGAGCAGAAGGCAGGAGATAACATGAAAAGAAAAAGAAGGCTGACCCCTCGCAGAAGGAGGGTATCAGAAAAGATGAGACAAGGGCCAATTAAGGTGGGAAATGAAAGACTCCTTAGGCCTCAGATACCCTAATACCGTCGGGGTCGGAAGAGAACAAGAGTTGACCAAGTGAGGTCGACAGGAAAAAAGACGGAGAGGAGCCGGCACAAGTAAGTGGAAGCAATGCCGGACTCAGCTGGGGCCCCGTGGTCGCCAACTCGTGTCCCACTAGATGTGAGCCCCTGGGGGAAGGTGAGAATGTAACACCCATATATTTGATTGCTGCTCTTCAAAGAGCCTACATAGTCACTAAGGTAGAGTTATGGTTCTTTCTGCAACTTAACCATTTCTAAAGTTAATAATTTCACATTATTAATAACTTACTTTCAAACTAACTGAAGCCAGTACGTTAACAGAAAGATTTATAAACCTCTGAGATGATCCTTCATCTTCCCCAATCATTTGTGAAGGTCAAAACTAATAAACCTTTTAATTCAAGATGGATATAATCATAAGTATTTATGTTGATAAACAGGCTACATTGAGAGTTGATGGTAGGACGAGATCTTGGTTCAAGGTTGTTACAGGAGTGAGGCAAGGTGTGAAAAGTTAGGGTAGTGACGAAACTCTCCCTACATCGCTCAGTATTCAGTATTTGGAAGTGAGAGCTGGGTCGATTCAGGATATCTGATACATAAGCTAGAGGTAACTGATATGGGGGTAGCATGAATGATTGCTGGGACAGATGGGAGCAATGGCAGGAAGGTACCATACTCATAATGTAGAGACAAAGGCTAAGTTAGAAATGAACACGCTAGATGAAGCTGTTCGTATGAGCCAACTCAGATGGTGAGATCATGTGAAGAGAATGGGGGAGGAGAGATTACCCAAGAGGTTAATGAGGTCGGCTGCAGAGGGTAAGAGAAGCAGAGGTAGACTTAGGAGGTGACGGTTAAATTCAATATTGAACGCTTTCAAAGTGAGAGGTGTAGAAGCAGACGAAGCTGCAGCACTAACTGCTAATAGGGCATCATGGAGGCGACTTGTTCGCAAACAGAGGCTTGCAGACTAGACTGGACGCTAAAAGGCCAAACAGTCTCAAATGAAAATGTATTTATGTACTGTATGTATTCAAGATGAAGTTTGAAACAATCCATCTTGTCTGATGCTTCAATATTTTTGAAGGATCTTTGCCTTACTGTTGAAATATGTTTCAATGTCAGTTTCAAAGGTCACAAACCACATTGATTTGCTGAAAGTATGGAAAAGGAACCATAGCAAACTATACCAATACAGTTAAGGAACCTAACACATATTTAGGCTCATAATTGGGGTTAAATGTCCTCATGCTACAGCAATACCGTGTACAAGCAGTCTAATGATTGGAATCTGTTAAGAGATCCAGACTTTAATATGTGATTACATATTACGATCTCACATGAAACTTGCTACATAAAGATACAACTCAGGACCCGTATTAAACAGACGAAAGCATAAGAAAAATAGAAGAACAGAAACCCAAACAACTCCAGAACAATATACAAGAAAACAAATTTTTAGTCTAATAAGGGATATGTTTAAGTTTTATCAGACAATGACAAAAGTTTTCAGCAAAATTATAAACAAAGAACATGACTGAATTCCCATTCAAATGAATGAGAACAAACTCAAAACAACCATCGACACAACATTAGAACATAGATATGTTTTAAGATCATAAGAAATCCAGGATATACTGTACACCACATAGAGGTGAGTAGCTCACAACATCACGACTTAAGATTTAATCAGTTTTCCAAATCCTCTCATTTCTATTGAGTGCAACACCAAGGATTGTAATAAGAGAGTGCCCATTTTAGAATGTTGTAAAAACACAATGAATAAAAAACAAAGGTTTTATAACGATATAATCACATATTTTAAGCAAACTGTATTCATAAATAACAAGAATAACAAATTTAAAAAATATACCATTAAAACAAATCTCTACGTTGTATAAAACCAAGTCCCTGATTCTTGGATGTTACGTGTAAACTCGAGAACCACTGGATGGATTTTGATGCGGTTTTCACCATTCTGTAAAGGATATCTCGAGGATGATTTCTGTAGGAAATTATTTATTTATGATCAAAGGAAGCCGAGCAGTAACGATTTCAGTGGAAAAGCCGAAAATAAACCTGGCGTCCGAGCACTTTGTACGTTTACGCTGGGCAAACCGTTAAAAATATCTAAATACTATGAGTGTAAGAATTGTTCAGCATGAAATTTTCTACAATAAAAGTCCGCGGGAGCATATGTCTATCTTCAATACATCGCCCACTATAAGAGTTTTTACGTTTTAATTTCTTCCAACCATGTCCATTCAACTACTGAGGCGACAGTTTACAAGCTAGCTAAGGGTGAGTCTATCATCCCTGTTACAGCCTAGCTAGCAGGCGAACCTATTGCCCCAGATACAGCCAGCAGCAAACCGTTGAGTCGTGTTGAGTTAAGACTTCTGAGAAGGGTGGTTGTGTTTGGAGTTTCCCTGGAAGTGCAACTCTGGTTTTTTCTTCATTTCGCCTGTGAAACACAGTCAAGTTAGGATTGGACGGAAGGGGGATTTGAGTTTCATTCACCTCACCATTCCCTGGAAATGCAACTCTCATTTCGCCTGTGAACTTTTCGTTCCGCAAAATTCACAGTCAATTTAAGATTGGACGGAAGGGGGATTATATTAAATTATACTGATTGGCGTATAATCTCTACTTAGTATAAAACCAAGTCCCCGATTCTTGGATGTCACAGGTAATCTCGAGAACCACTGAATGGAGTTTGATGCGGTTTGCACCATTCTGTAAAGGATATCTCGAGGAAGGTTTCTGTAGAAAATAATTTATTTATGACCAAAGGAAGTCAAGCACTAACGATTTCAGAGAAAAGGTTGGGAAAAAAACCTGGCGTTCATGCGCTTTTTAAGCTTATGCTGGGCAAACCGTTAACAATATCTATATACTATGAGCATGACGAATAGAAGGAGAAAGTGAGAAGACTCCTGAAGTTCAAGCGCGCCCCGCCAGGCAGCGCTCGAGTGGGTACGTTCCACACTGCCGGGGTCAGCTGGTCTTAGAGATGGTGCTAAGGGAAACGAATTACTTTGTAACTGATACTTTTTAAAAAAGTAATTAGCGGTTCCAATTAAAATAGCATGGCAGGGCACACTGGAAAATATAATTCATAGAAATAAGAACTACGGTCTTCATTACTTGTGACGGAACGCACAGATTCCTGGAGTATACAGACACAGATAAAAAAAGTCCCCTCGGCACGCCGGAAGGTGGAGGTAGATTTCACCGGACAAACTTGGGGATAGGCGAAAATAGGCAGAATATGCAGGTTTTCGTAGAAGGATCAGACCTCATTTATTGCGAGAAAGTATTTTATAATTGGAGATTAATTAACTTTGTTTTTCGTCATTTTATGCATATTTTAAACATTTTATTGTCTTATGATGACGGTAACCTTCTTGTGATTTCGAGTCCATTTTTATACTTGTGGTCACACTGTCCTTATGCAAGGTTTCGACACTGATGTGTAACTATGTAACGGTCTGTTACTTCTTCACGCAAAATTATATCTCCCGCAGAGATTTTGGTTGGTTCCTCAGCTTAGGGGCTGCGACAACGCGGTCATGTTACCCCGTGTACTTTGGGTGAGTGTAGAATCTGTCTGATAAACGGTGTGAATTGTGATGGCTGTATTAGTCTGTAATTCAGGTAAGGACTGCAGACGGTCAATTTCAAGCAGTAGTTCCTAATGTTGCTACCAGATACTACCGTCAACGACACCTAGCTGTAAACTTGGCTACTAGATGCCACCGCAACCAGCAACTCGCAACGAACGTTGAAACTTCCCCTCCAAAGAAAAGCATACTGCAGGATTTTAGCGCTCTTAGAAAATCCGACGACTTTGGTCGGCTTTGAACCCGCGACCTTGGGCATAGAAGTTCAGCATGCTACCAGTTAAGTCACCGAAGCCGCTTCACATTTAGTCAGATGGAAATCTGAATCTGATCTCGTGCAAGTGCGTTGTCATGGCAACGTCTGATGGCTCATCCCTCATCAATTTAGTAGTGTTGCCATGGCAACCACTGATAGCTCTTGGCATTTTCTTATAAATCCGAAATCATTTTTCTCATCCCTTGGCAATAATGGTGGGTCATATCAAAAATTGTTTCAGACAAAATTTTAGGTAATTATTAGGGGAATATTGTCCATTTTGTACGGTTTTGATATTGTGCCTATTAAGAGAGATATGATTAATGTTTCCCGAAAAACCCACTTTTTCCCACCCCTTTGGTCAATGGTTGGTGCTATAAAAAAAACTCTTCAAACATAAATTTTTGGGCTTTATCCGACACATAGTATGAACGTTGAACGGATTCGATAGTTCACATATTAAGAGAGTTATAGCAATATTTCACTTTTTCGAGAAAAAAAACCATTTTCACCCCCTTCGACCGATTTAGCCCAGTAACGAACTCGACCGAGATTTTATAGGTATACATATTCGGTAAAATATTCAAAGTGATTGGTGCAAAATTACGGCAGTTATCGTGTCCACAAGAAACTGATATACACATATATATATATAGATAGATATATACATACATAAATTATATATAAACTTTTGAACTGACGGTGGTTTTGGGGTCTAGGGGATGTGAAACGCGAAGATTTCTAATGAAATCTACCTAAAACATAATCCCCAGCATATTAAAACAAGCACACATAAACTATTTAAAGTAACACTCTACTTAACAATTCATTTTGTCGGCTACGGTACTGGACTTTCGAAAGCTTGCGTGAAGACTTGGCGGGTGTTCGAGATTGCAAATCTCGGCGGATTTCCTTCGTTCTGAAGAAGAATCGGCACCCAAAATAAACAAGTCTGGGGATAATATCCATGACACGCTGAAGACAGCAGCCAGCTCCTGAAGGATCAACTGAAATTGTTTCTTTGGAATCGATACAATCATAAATATTTCGCTCCACATCGATTTTGAGTTTAATTTTCCGGTAATTACTTCTCGGCCTGGAAAAGAATTCCACATACACTTCTCGAAGGACGTGTTAGATACACTTCATTGTTCATCTCAGGGCACCTTTTTTAGTTTCTTTATTGCTTTCTCTTAGCAATAATTTAGTCGTATTTCCGTTTATTCCTGATGAAGAAAGACATGATTTCTTTCGAAAGGCGTAGAGTTTGAATAAATAAAACACGGCATAAGCCCAAAATTCTACATTATAGATAAAATGGTATTAGTTGCGTTTGACATTAACCATACCGTACATAAAACATCACAATAAATTGGTTGAAAAACTGGATCCAGATAGCTTTAAAACTCATCATTTTGCACCATCTGTTTCCTCTGAATTTGGTTAATTAAAGCTTAATAATTGAGTTTAAATGCCGGTTTGGTAACCCATCGTCCCAGGCAAGCCGGTAACACCTGTAACTACTCAGGCAGATAGGTCACTTGGCCAGGCACGGATTCAGGGGGGGGGGGGGGGTGTCATGGGGGTCATGACCACCCCCCACCCCCTCCAAACGGAGACTTTTTTTTTTTGCAAATTCAAAAAACGAAAACACAATAACCAGACAAATAAAACTTAACGAATTTTAACTGACAAACAGTTTTGTTTTCATTTTATTCAATACTGAAAATATCTTTATTGCAATTATTATGTTCTGTTACAACTCTACATATTTGCAACTTCATACCTGTTATATAAAAACAATTATTTATTTAACAAAATCAACTCGTCTATTTTGTTTAGCAAACCTTGTGATTACCGAATCGATGTTTATAGTGATGTCACGATGAATGTGCAGCAATGCACGGATAGGAATTTGGGGCTTTTTTTCGCACCAAAAAATGTTGCCGACGTCCAAACTGCAAGCTTGGTTGGCAATTTAAGCTGCGACTTTGTCCCTTTGTCGGTACCAACTCGACTTGCCGAAAATGTAACGTACCTTGATAAGTTTCTCGAAGCTCGATGTAAAAGTCGCAAAACACGCGGTTGCAATTTGTACGAATATTTTTGGTGCGCTAAACGCATCAAATGTCTATCCATGTAGCTTGCAAAAAAAAATTGGTCTGGTTTTGTACGTTTGGATATTTTGTGATTGTGTTTTTAGTGATACCATTTTTCTTAACAATTTCGATTCTCTGACCCCCCCCAGCCAAACTCTAGATCCGCGCCTGCACTTGGCCGTAATTTGGAAGTTATTGTGAAGTTATGAATGCGTATGCGGTAGCACTGCCGGAGACGTAATCGGGCTAGGCTATTGCGTTTTTAAATTAGCTCCCGTTTCAGGGTTTTTAGTTTTTGAGTGCGAATAGTTCGCTTAATAGTTGTAAAATAGTAGGGAGAGTATGTTTTGATTATGGCTTATGTCGAGCTGAGAAGTGAATTTGGTTTCGCTTAAAGTGTAGTTTTTTGGTCTGTTCTGTAGCCTGGATTTATTAAGTTTATTGTGCTGCTGGCGTGATTAAAAGCTGTAGGATTTGATGTAGAGTGCTAGGATTGCTTGGCGGAAGTGTTGGTGAGAGGGAGAGAAGTGAGGGGATGGGTTTATGGAGTTGTTGCTGTTGTTGCTTGTTTTTCAACTGCTGTTTCTTGATGGCGTGCTTGTAGTGCCAACAACCCTGGTACACGTTGTTGGACATTATCGCTTGCAGTGCTATAATGGCGGACTCCTCACACTAGGTCCTTCTATTCGTCATGCTATGAGTGTAAGAATTGTTCAGCATGAAAAGTTCTAAAAAAAAGGCCAGGAGAACATATCTCTATCTTCAGTACATCGCCTACTATAAGTGTTTTTACGTTTTCTTTTCTTCCAACAATCTCCATTCAGTTACTGAGGCGACAGTTTTACGAGCTAGCTAGGGGCGAGTCTTTCACCCCAGTTACAGCTTAGCTAGCAGACGAGCTTATTGCCCCAGATACAGCCAGCAGCAAACTGTCGAGTCGTGTTGAGTTAAAAGCTTTAGAGAAGAGTAGTTGTGTTTGGAGTTTTCCTGGAAGTACAACTCGGCTTTTCTTCATTTCGCCTGTGAACTTTTCGTTCCGCAAAATTCACAGTCAAGTTAAGATTGGACGGAAGGGGGATTTGTGTTTCATTCACCTCGCCATTCTTAAATTACGTCTGGCAAGAATTTATTGCACATGCATCTCCATGATAATATAATTAATAGTCCAGTCAGTGATTTTAACCCATCATGCCGAGACGTAAAACGGATATTGGTCGTTGTTCATTGACATTGGAAAAAAAAAGCGCTTCTCACGTAATGCATTCATAACTGTTCCCAGGCGAAGCCGGGTCGGGTTGCTAGTCTATTATATAAAAAGTGTCCTGACTGACTCATCGCCCAGCCAAAACTATTAAAGTTAGAAACATGAAATTTTGGGGATATGTTCGTTGTAAGTCGAAAACGCCCACTAAGGAAGGATTTTTGGATATTCAGGTTCTAAACGGGTGTTAAGGGCACCTGCATTTCATTGAATGACAATATCTCCGGCTTGGTTTCATTGAGGGATGTGATACTCGGCATATAAACTCATCATTAACAAGAAGTTCCGTTAAGAACTATACAGCCTACTTTTCATGCCAATGATTATTCTACAGAATATGAACCTATCTAGAATAATGACGAAATTAAGTTGCTAATATCGAAATTTCCAATTAGTTCGAAATACTGTATACCTGGCATAATGTATCCTAATAGAGCACTACAGTTGGCAGCCCTGATGACTGAATATATTCTTAGTTCCATCTCTTAAGGTACAAAATACAAAATTTGGTTGAAGTCCAATGAATCGCATGGACGTTACATGCAGTTAAACATTGGATCTAACAGCGCGCGTAAAATCATGTTGGCAACAATGTCATGCATGTATTGGTCAGAAATAATCTGAAATAATATGATCTATTGTTGTGCCAATTTTGAATGAAATCCATTAGTTAGTATAGAAGTTACATGCATTTTAAAATTGGACCTATCAGCAGGCTTAGAATCATGTTGGCAGCACTGACGTATATTAGTTACTCCAAATTCGTCTAGAATGCCAGGTACTATACGTGTGCAAATTTTAGAGCTATTGGCTTGCATACTTTCTGCATATTGATATTAGGGTAACAAAAATAGGGACAGCACATATTAACAGTTGGCAGCCCTGGTTGCTCCTGAGAATACGCATAGTCATATCTGTTATGGTACACATAACACATACGAAATTTGGTTGAAATCCAAATGATAGTATGGAAGTTGCATGTATTTAAAGTTGGACCTGTCAGCAGGCTTAGAATCATGTTGGTAGCACTGACGTATATAAGTTACTCCAAATTAATATAGAATGCTAGGTACTATACGTGTGCATAGTTTAAAGCTGTCGGCTTGCATACTTTCTGATATATTGGTATTTGGATAAAATAAATTAGGAGCATTTATTAACAGTTGGCAGCCCTGGTAGGTCTTAAGAATACGCTCAGTCATATCTGGTTATGTACACATACAACATACGAAATTTGATTGAATTCCAATTGATAGTGTAGAAGTTATATGCATTTAAAAATTGGACCTATCAGGAGGCTTATAATCATTTTGGCAACACTGCCATGTTTGGCCTCCTGGAAATTAAACTGAAATATTATGGTCTGTACGTGTGCCAATTTTGAAATAGCTCCCATTCATACTTTCCAAGATATCCAACATGGAGCTCAAATTTCAATTGCGATTTTTTAGCAGTTGATAGCACTGACGTCATTTTCAAATATGGCCGTGAGATATTCAGGTGTAGATCTTTACTCCTACCAAATTTTGTTTCGATTGCTGCAGCCGTTTAGGAGTTGATAAGGGGGGACACACACACAGACAGACAGACAGACAGAAGGACAGACAGACAGACAGACAGACACACATTTGCCCGATCTCATGTCTACTTTTTTCTCATTTTTGCAAAATGTGAAAAGTAGGCTAAAAATAAGAAGACACGTGTCTGAGGGTTTTTCGATGTGGTGTACATTATGAGGTGAAAGGGGTAAAAAGTGGGGGTTGAAAGATTCCGAAAGGGAGCGTGTATCTCTTAAACGACATAGGGGAGGAGTTTGAAACTCAGCGGGAAAAAATCAGCATAAAAATAAGTAAGTAGGTGTTTGGCCGCTTTTTCATAAACCCAATTTAAAGGGCCCAGGGGGAGGGGTGAAATATTGGAAAAAAAAAACAGGAAAGAAAGTGTCCTAACTGATTGACTGACAGACTCACTCATCAAACTCAGGGGAAAAAACTGCTTAAAAATAAGTAAATAGGTGTTCGACAGGTTTTTTTTTCATAAACCCAATTTAAGGGGTTCGTGGGGAGGGGTGAAATTCTGTAAAAAGAAAATTGAAAGAAAAAGTCCCGACTCACTCACCATCGCCCAGCCAAAATTATTGAAGTTAGAAACATGACATTTTGGGGATATGATCATTGTATGTCAAAACCGTCCACTAAGGGAGGATTTTCGGATATGCAGGTTCTAAAGGGGTCTTACGGGGGTTAAACCTGCATTTCATTGAATAACAATAACTCCCGATTGGTTTCATTGGGGGATGTGATACTCGGCATATAAACTCATCATTAAAAATAAGAAGACACATGTCTGAGGGTTTTTCGATGTGGTGTATATTATGAGGTGAAAGGGGTGAAAAGTGGGGGTTGAAGGATTCTTAACGGAGCGTGTATCTCTTAAACGACATAGGCGAGAAGTTTGAAACTCAGCAGAAAAAAATCAGCTTAAAAGATAAGTAAATAGGTGTTCGACCATTTTTTTTTCATAAATCCAATTTAAGGGTCCCATGGGGAGGGGTGAAATTCTGGGGAGGAAACAGGAAAGAAAGTGTCCTAATTGATTGACTGACTCACTCACTCTTCAAACTCAGGGAGATAAAACTGCTTAAAAATAAGTAAATAAGTGTTTGACAGGTTGTTTTTTTTCATAAATCAAATTTAAGGGGTTCATGGGGAGGGGCGGAATTCTGAATAAACAATTGAAAGAAAATGTCTCGACTCACTCACTCATTCACTCGTCATCGCCCAGCCAAAAACATTATTGAAGTTAGAAACATGACATTTTGGGGATATGTTCGTTGTATGTCAAAACCGTACACTAAGGGAGGATTTTCAGATATTCAGGTTCTAAGGGGATCTTAAGGGGGTTAAACCTGCATTTTATTGAATAACAATATATCACGAGTGGTTTCATTTGTGGACGTGATACTCTGCATATAAACTATTCATTAAAAATAAGCAGACATGTGTCTAAGGGTTTTTCGATGTGGTGTATATTATAAGGTAAAAGGGATGAAAAGTGGGGGTTGGAGGATTCCTAACGGAGTGTGTATCTCTTAAACGACACAGGCGAGAAGTTTGAAACTCAGTGGAAAAAAATCAGCTTAAAAAATAAGTAAATCGGTATTCGACCGTTTTTTTTTTCATAAATTCAATTTAAGGGGCCAATGGGGTGGGGTGAAATTCTGGAAAAAAAAAAGGAGAGAAAGTGTCCTAACTGACTGACTACTCACTCACTCATCAAACTCAGGGGAAAAAGACAGCTTAAAAAATAAGTTAATAAGTGTTCGAGCGTTTCTTCATAAATCCATTAAGGGGCCCATGGGGAGGGTTAAAATTCTGGTAAAAATAATTGAAAGAAAATGACTTGACTCACTCACTCATCATCGCCCAGCAAAACTATTGAAGTTGGAAGCATTTAATTTTGGGAATATGTTCGCTGTATGTCGAAAACGTCTACTAAGGATTTTTGTTTATTCGGGTTCTGAAGAGTTGTTAAGGGGGTAAACGTGCATTTCATTAAATAACGATATCTCATGAGTTGTTTCTTTGGGGATGTGATATTCAGCTTATAAACTAGTCATTAAAAATAAGCAGACATATGTCGAAGAGTTTATCGATGTGGTGTATATTATGAAGTGAAAGAGGTGACAATTGGGGGTTGAAGGATTCTTAACGGAGCATGTATCTCTTAAACGACATAGGCGAGAAGTTTGAAATTCGGCGAAATAAAATCAGCTTAAATAAGTAAATAGGTGTTCGACCGTTTTTTCATAAATCTCCTTGGAGAGGGGTGAAATTCTGGGGAAAAAAAAAAAAAAACAGGAAAGAAATTGTTCTAACTGATTAACTCACTCACTCATCAAACTCAGGACGAAGAACAGCTTAAAAATAAGTAAATAGGTGTTCGACCATTTTTTTTTTTTTCATAAATCCAATTTAAGAGGTTCATGAGAGGGGTGAAATTCTGAAAAATAAATGAAAGAAAATGTCCTGACTTACTCACTCACTCATCGCCCAGCCAAAATTATTGAAGTTAGAAACATGAAATTTTGGGGTTATGTTCGTAGAAAGGCGAAAACGTCCACTAATGAAGGATATTTGGATATTCAGGTTCTAAAGGGGTGTTAAGGGGATAGACCTGCATTTATTTGAATAACAATATCTCCCGATTGGTTTCCTTGGGGGATGCGATACTCGGCATATAAACTCATCATTAAGAATAAGAAGATACATGTCTGAGGGTTTTTCGATGTAGTGTATATTATGAGGTGTATATGTGAAAAGTGGGGGTTGAAGGATTCCTAACGGAGCAAGTATCTCTTAAAAGACAGAGGCATAAAGTTTGAAAATCAGGGGGGAAAATCTGCTTGAAAAATAAGTAAATAGGAGGTCGACCGTTTTTTCATAAATCCAATTTAAGGGACCCATGGGGAGGGGTGAAATTCTGGGGAAAGAAGTCCACTAAGGATGGATTTTTGGATATTCATGTTCTTAAGGGGTGTTAAGGGGGTTAAACTTGCATTTCTTGATTAACAATGTCTCACGAGTTGTTTCATTTGGGGATGTGATATTCGGCATATAAATTAATCAATAAAAATAAGCAGATATATGTCTAAGGGTTTATCGATATGGTGTATAATATGAGGTGAAAGGAGTGAAAATTGGGGGTTGAAGGATTCTTAACGGAGCGTGTATCTCTTAAACGACATTAGCGAGAAGTTTGAAATTCAGCGGAAAAAATCAGCTTAAAGAATAAGTAAACAGGTTTTCGACCGTTTTTTTTTCATAAATCCCATTTAAAGAGTTCATAGGGAGGGGTGAAATTCTCAAAAATAAATGAAAGAAAATGTCCTGACTGACTCACTCACTCATCATCACCCAGCCAAAATTATTGACGTTATAAACATGAAATTTTGGGGATATGTTCATTGTATGTCAAAAACGAAAGATTTTTGGATATACTTGGCATATAAAGTAATCATTAAAAATAAGCTGAGTTTTTTTTTTTTTCGTGTGGTCTCCTCAGAGACCTAGTGCAGGTCTTTCTATTCGACGCCCGTGGGCGACCTGCGCGTCGGGATGAGAGATGGAATTGATTAAGGTGAATGAAATTGGAGAAGGATGTGGAAGGAAGCGGCCGTGGCCTGTCAGAAGGTACCGTCCCAGCATTTGCCTGGTGTTGAAAATGGGGAAACCACGGAAAACCATTTCAAGGACGGCCGACGGTGGGGCTCGAACCCACACGTCTACCGAGTCAGCAGAGAGCTTGGTCCCATGACCTAACACTGCGCTTTAGCCAGCGTAGCCAGCTGTGGTGTATATTATGAGTGAAAGGGGTGAAATGTGGGGATTGAAGGATTCCTAACGGAGCGTGCATCTCTTCAACGACATAGGCGAGGAGTTTGAAACTCAGAGGAATACAATCAGTTTAATAATAAATAAATAATTAAATAAATAGGTGTTCGACCATTTTTTCATAAATCCAATGTAAGGGCCCATGGGGAAGGGTGAAATTCTGGAAGAAAAACATCCCCTAAGGAAGGATTTTTGGATATTCACTCTCATCGACCAACCAAAACTATTAAAGTTAGAAGAAGTATATTTTGTGGATATGTTTGTTGTGTGTCGAAAACGTCTACTAAGGAGGGAATTTTGGATATTCAGGTTCTAAAGGGGTGTTAACGGGGTTAAACCTGCATTTCATTGAATAACAATATGACACGACTATGACGCGAGCGAAGCCGTGGGTACCTGCTAGTATTATATAAACGGTGCCACCCACAATGTCATGATGTGAGATTTTATCAATGTTTTAATCCCTAAGTATCATTGAGTACTACACAATGAGTAGCAATATAATGTAAGTTGTGTATAAGCAAATAATTTTATAAACGTGTGTTGTGTATTTTCACCAAGGGCTTTTCAATGTGTTGATTTTTGTTTTAATGTTGTTTGAGTAATTAATAATATTTTATGTAAAATGAGGAAAAATCATTAAGAACGTAACACCAAAAAGGAATGTAAAGTTAAATGCAGGGAACATGTTAATTATGCAGATGCTAGTCAATTAGGTCATCGGAAGAAGGAGAGTGGGATCTCCGAAACATGTACTGAAATAACAAAATATAGCATTCATGAGACTGAAGATATACTGTATTCTAAAAAATGTTCAAGTATACACCACAGTTCCTACGTGTCTCGGGCGATTTTTTTAGTGTAGTCAATGACATCACGGATGATGTACAGACGTTGAGGTTCGTTTGTTTGATGCAGTGCCATAAATTGCCACTATGTAACTCTGTTATATGAGGTTTCAAACAATGTGTTGTCAAATGCGGATGCAGTCACATGTGTTCAAGGTGAGATTTGGTCACGAGTTACGAATGGTCATAAATTACTTTTAGTTGTTCAATTCAATTGGAAGTTTCCACTGCACTCCTCTAAAGCCATGGTGAGACAAAACCATTTGTCACTACTGGGTTAAATGACGATCTGAGTGAAACTATTAGTCACTACTAAGTTAGACGACTGTCTGGGCGAATCCATTGGATGCTACTAGGTTAGACGACTGTCTGGACGAAACCCGTGGCCGCTACTAGGTTAGACCACTGCCTGGACAAAACCATTGGCCACCACTAGGTTAGACAACTGTCTGGATGAAACCATTAGCTGTTTCTGGATGAAAATCACTGCTTTTACTACAAGAAAGGAGGTCTTGTGTGTAAAACCCAGTTTAGGTATATATTTGTATGTTAAGCCTTAATAACACATAGAATTTAACATGCATGAATCGTTTAAACCTTTAATGACCTCCATGACATCATGGATGCTGCCAATTAGTGTCTAGGGGAAATATGTTAGTGTACAAGATCACAATCTATACTACTCTCAAAAAAATTATATTTTTGTTGGTTTTTATTTCTTTCTTTCTTATTTTTCGTTGTCTATACCATATTATAGGCTAATAGTAATTATAAAGTGGACAATTAGTGATGATTCAGTGCTTGAGCTCCCATAGTTACAGATTCATATAATATGCTTCCACCCTCTGGTGCCTACAATTTCATACAAAAGTCGAATTAAACAATTTGCCTGTATAGAGATTGGTTGATTCCTCCGTTTAGGGGCTGCGACAACGTAGCCATGTAGCCCCGTGTACTTTGGGTGTGTGTAGAATCTGTCTGATAACCGGTGTTAATTGTGACGACTGTATTAGTGTGTGTTATCTGTTTTATAATTCAAGTAAGGACTGCAGACTTTGAATTTTTCAAATAGTTCCTACTTTTTCCACCAAACGTCACCGTCAACGACTACTAGTTCAGAACTTAACTACTAGATGCCACCACAGTCGGCTCTTGGCAACAAACGCAGGAACCTAAGAGCATTGTTTACATTCTTAACCTATATAATTTAGCTTCACACAGGTATAATTAGTGGAAGGTTCTTTAACATGCCATAAATCTATGACATGGGCCCGCCGGCTTTACTTCCCCTCCGAAGGAAGGCATACTGAGGGATTTTTAACGCTCTTAAAAAATCAAACGACTTCGGCCGGGTTTGAACCTGCGATCTTGGGCATAGAAGCTCAGCATGCTACCAACTACGCCACCGAAGCCGCCTGTATAGAGATTGTCCATAACTATGTAGCCCTGTCATTCCATACCCCCAAACATTTTGGGTGTAATTTTTGCCATTTTTTCTAATGGCAAGAATTTGTGCAGGTTCGGAAAAACACTTCTAAAATTATTCGCGCTATTATGATGATAATAGGCTAAATAAAATAGAACAGGACTTCACTAAGAAAAACACCAGAAATTTTTACAAGACCTTTAGAGAAAATATAGCTGGCTATCAACCTCCTAGCTTATGCTTACAACGACCTGATGGATCTCTGGAAACTAATACGAACAATAATTGTGAAATTCTAGCTAAATATTTCAGTACACTCCTTAATTGTGAAGCACCTTCTGAACAACTTCAATTTGCAAAACCAGTGCCCAACCTTGATTCGCTTCCACCATCACATGAGGAAATAGTGGACATAATCAAGTCATTAAAAAACAATAGAGCCCCTGGTGAAGACGGACTTATTGCAGAAGTTTGGAAATTGGATCATGAACACATAACACTAACAAGTAGTTCCGTGAATAACTATACAGCCTATTTTCATATATCCTACTCATGTTAATTGCCTCTATCAACATACAAAATTTCAGTTTGATTGTTGTGATAGAATCGTAGATATTGAGAACCGTCTAAATAATTCAGATGGTCGCCAGGTTGGATTTTTATTTATGTACTATTACATGAAGATTATTGTGTACGTGTGGTATTCACACTTCAATCGCATAATTAGGACACAAGAAGTAAAAACGAGATTTTAAAATTTCGCACAGCTGCCATCTTGTGGTTATGAAAATAATTGAAATAAATTAGATGCCAGTGGATTAACATTTGTATAAGCATTTAACGTGCAAAGTTTCACTACACTCGGATGGTTAAATCGCGAGAAACGTCCATTTAAATATATATACTTCACGTCGCCGGCATGTTGGATTTGTTCTCACCAGGTTACTGAAAGACCTATAGGTGAACTTATGTTCATAGCCTCTATGAACATCAAAAAATTCAGTTTGATTGCTGTAAATGATTCGTAGATATTGAGAACCGTCATAATATTTCGGATGCTCGCCATTTTGGATTGTTATATGTATAGGCCATAGAGTCATGTACCATTAAAGGAAAATTATTGCCTAACTTCATTATCCAAAATTTCACTCCATCGCATGATTACGACACAAGAAATAAAAACTTAATTTTAAAATTTCGCACAGCCACAATCTTGAGGTTATGTACACAATTGAACTAAATTAGATGCCAATGAATTACAATATGTATAATCATTTACTGTATCACATTTCTCTGCGCTTAGATGGTTAAATCGCGAGAAAAGTTAATTTAAAAGTCTCAACTTCTCTTGGTCGCCATGTTGGTTTTGTAGTTACCAGGTTTTTGAAAGTCTCCTTGGTGAACTTCTTGTAGTGCCCTTTATCACCGTACAAAATGTCCGGGTGATATCTGTAATAGTGTCGGAGATACTGAATGCTGGTGAAATATTTCGCACAGCCGCCATGTTGGATTGGTGAGAGACAATACAATTTGAAGGGCACGGTAGGGGGTCGGCCAGAATGGTGCTATGATCTTACCGAGTTTCATTGAAATCGCTCCAGCCGTTTGGAAGTTATTAGGGGGGGGCGGCACACACACACACACACACACAAATCATACACAGACAAAAGGTGATCTCATAAGCCTATTTTTTCATAAAATGAAAACAGGCTAAAAATTCACAGAATAATATCAGATGTCTGTAAAACAGAGATAATCCCAAAAGAATGGAAGAGTGCTTTGATACACCCACTCTATAAGAAGGGAAGCAAAACTGATCCGAATAATTAGAGGAATTTCGCTTCTTCCAGTCGCTTATAAAATTCTCTCTAAAGCTTTGCTGAATCGACTCGAGCCACAGGTGGACCACCATATTGGAGAATATCAGGCGGGTTTCAGGAAGGAAAGATCCTGTATTGAGCAGATCTGGGCCTCGACCATACTACACATCCGACGATGCAGGAATACTAGTCACATTTGTGGATTTCAAAAAGGCTTACGATTCGTTTGCCAGACAAACCTTGTTTAACAGACCAGAAGAATTAGGAGTTGAAAGGAAGACCGGGCCATCATCCAGGAAACATTATTGGGAACTACCTCAAAAGAGAAATTCATGGGAGAAATCTCAAACTCTTTTGCAATTCATACCGGAGTCCGACAAGGGGATGGATTATCACCACTCATCAGAGAATGGGAAAAGCGTGTGAAAGGTATCCAAATTGGAAGGGAGAAAGGGAAAAGAGTCACTGTGAAATGCTTGGGCTTTACAGATGATCTGGCCATCTTAACAAACAACAAGGATGAAGCCATTTTAGCGCTAGACAAACTACATAAAATCTCTAGTAAAACGGGACTTGATATTTCCTATGAAAAAAAAAACACAGTATATGGATACCAAATCAACAGGAAACATCACCTTGCAAACGTAATATGGAAAAATCTCGCAGGTCACTCACTTCAAATATTTAGGAGAAGCCATCCAACCCACAGGATTGAACACAATTTCTAAAGCAGAGAGAACAGTAAAACTGCAGAAGGCATACAAGCTGACATGGAATCATTACAACAAAAGAGCAGTATCTCGTATAGCAAAACTGCGCCATTACAACACAGTTGTTTTGCCTGAAGCCTTGTACACCGTAGAAACCATAGTCATTAGAGGAATGACGAGAATTAATGATATTGAAAAACAGAAACGAAAAATTCTTAGGAAAATCCATGGCGCTGTTTTCCGTGATGGAATTTGGGTCAAGAGTCCAACAAAGGAACTTTATGAAAATACAGACACTATTATAGATAAATTTAGGAAGAGACGTCTGCAGTTCTATGGACACACATATAGGATGGATGAGAACAGACTCACTTAGAAGATTTTCAATATCGTGAATGCAAGTTAATTAAAGACCAGTTGGATAAATGAAGTACATGAAGACATGGAATAACTTAAAATCTCTGAAGACGACACTAAGGACAGAGAACAATTTAGAAATAACATCAGAAACACGAAAATTTGTACAAGTCTCAAGGAAGGATATATCTGTAAAAAAATGGACAGAGGAAAGGAAGATAAAGCACAGTGAACAAATGAAGAGGTTTTGGGAAGAAAAGAAGAGGGGAAAAGGAAGTGAAGCTGTGATTGGTTCAAGTTCACACGCTCTCCTGAAGGGGAATAATCGGAAATAATAATATGTGAAATGTATGTATGTCTACCCCATTTTATTCCCGTTCTCAACGGGGTCGGGAATGAGATGCGATGAAATTCCATGTGGGGGTTTACGGCCGGATGCCCTTCCTGACTCCAACCCCACGAGATGAAATTAATGAAGATGAATGAAACTGGGCAAGGATGTGGAAGGAAGCGGCCATGGCCTGTCAGAAGGTACCTTTCCAGCATTTGCCTGGTGTTGAAAATGGGGAAACCACGGAAAACCATTTCAATGATACGCCACTGGTACGGTCCCTTTCTGATGTAAATCTTGTTACATTGAATACTCTTATAATAAAAGTATCTATATATACTAGCCTACTGTATGTGAAATAATGTGAATTACTTAATAATCGAATTATAGTAAAATGCTTGAAAAACGAAATTTGCCAAAGACCATCAGCAGCACGCCTCATTATCAGGCTTATGATACGCCACTGGTACAGTCCCTTTGTACTGTAACTTCCACTATCTCTGCAGAACTGTATGAAACCTTGGTAAAGCCCACAGTGCTTTGTAATGAATGCCCCTTTTCACTCTCCATCGCCAGCCATCAAACAGACCACTGCTGCTAACCAAACTGCCCGGTGCGCCACACAGCCAATAGAGGATTCCACCTGACTCTCTTCAATGTTTCAATAAGGCAATGGCCGTACTGAACCACGGCTGCTAACAAACTGGCTAACTCTAGTTCAACACACTGCTAATAAGACCATTCAACATGCTCTTCGACGTTTTATGAAAGGCAATGGCCGCACCCATACCCGACAGCATATCCAAGTAAAAGATAAAATGTATAAGATTTTATTTCCAACAATTTTTGTCATATGCAATTTTAATATGCAATTTCATCATGAAACCAATAGTTACAGAGATAAAGGCGAAAAACCTAAATGATAATTCATTTTAGGAGCTCATCTTGGTTAATTATTTATTTATCGTAGGCTTTTAGTGCTGGGAGTGTCCGAGGACATGTTCGGCTCGCCTGAGTCTGTTGTAGCTCCTTCCAGCAGACACCCTCGGGGTGAGCTACAAGTTCCATTCAATTTCAAGAGGTTCCAACCTTCGCTACCAGATATCAATGATACCTAGTGGTGAACGTTGGAACTTTGATAGAGCATTCCGACTAAATCTAACCTAACAATTTAGCTTCACATAAGTTTAGTCTGTGGAAGGATCTTTTACATACCATAAATCTATGACATGGGACCTCCAGCTTTGCTTTACTTCACCTCCGAAGGAAGGCATACTGAAGGATTTTTAACGCTCTTAATATATCCGACGACTTTGGCCGGGTTTGAACCCACTATCTTGGGCACAGCAGTTCAGAATTCTACCAACCACGCCACCAAAACCACTTGGTCATCAACCCTCTGTTTGTGAGTGAGTTGAATTTGCCTGATAACCTGTATTTATGTGATGACTGTGACAGTGTGACTGGCTGCATGGCTCAGCGGTACCATTCTCGCCTGCTGATCCCAAGATAGCACAGTCAGTTGGCATTTGAGGATGCTTAAATGTGAGGGAGCCGTGTCAGTAGATTTACTGGCACGTTAAAAGATCCCCTTCGGGGCAAAATTCCAGCACCCCAGCGCCTCTAAAAGCCGCAGTGGTTAAAAGGGACATAACGCCCATAACATTATTATTATATCCCAACATTTGCCTGCGAGGTAGTGTGGAGGGAAAACCACACTCAAGACAGGACCCCACTATTAGCAACAGGAATTGAACCTGTGATCTCTGGACTTGCTGCAACTGCTCTCGTGGCCGTGCCACAAGCACAACTTTTCCGCGGGACAAACCTTAATGAGTCCCTCCACTTCGCCATCATACCACAAAAAACATTTCTAGCCTAGATTGGGGACTTGTGGCCTTGGACCTACATAGCCTACAAATCTTCATCAAACTGTGTGGAGCCAATTGTACATTTGCATGTGATACAGACACTCAGACAAGAACTGAACCAATGCAACCCTCTATATTCATTCGGCATGACAGGCAAAACAACATTTAGAGACCCTAATTGTAGCACGCGAGGGCTTCGCACTATACTAAATTCTCAAGGTCAGAGGTAAGCAGACATGATGACGATTGTTGTTTTAAGGGGCCTAACATCTAGGTTATCAGCCCCTAATGGGTTAGGAGATAGTGAAAGATGAGATGAGAATGACAACTATAACTCATACTAACTACAAACTTACATTCTAGAAGAAGAAATGGTAAACAAATAAAGGATAAGGCAAATCAAGGACAGGAAGAAAAGAAATGCCCTCGAAAAATGAGGATTGAGGGACTTGGAAGAAAGGAGTGCCATGAAAGGCAGATAGGAATGGGAAGGAGGACAAGGTCCACCCCGAGGTCAGAGCAAAAAGGGGACAAAACGGACCCAGCTCAGGAATTCCTCAAGGTCGCCAACTCCCAAATTCACCAGCCGTGAGCCCTTGAGGGTGTAGCACTATCCAGGGTGCACCAGAAGTGGTGGGGCTACAATCACCCTGCCTCCTTCAGAGCCTTGTGCAGAAGGCAGGAGATAACATGAAAAGAAAAAGAAGGCTGACCCCTCGAAGAATGAGGGTATCAGTAAAGATGAAACAAGGGCATATTAAGACAGGAAAATGAAAGACTAAGAGGTCAGGTACAGTTCTGTAATTCTAATCACCTGTGGATTGTCATGAACCTAATCTGTGGTATAAAGTTCATTCTTGATATTGCATTTTTATCAAACGTTAGTAAACAAAAGTTGCATTACCAATACTGCAACTAAATAATTGTATATATTGTAAATATTTTCACCTGTATTTTCAAACATAGATTTTATAGCCGAAGTGTAATGGATCTGATGATGATCGCTCGATGATCGAAACTAGTCATCCTAGTGTATTTATTAATCTCATGTAATTTCTTTCAGGATTAGGGTATAACCCAACTCTTTTGGGTACATTCCTGGTGACAGACTGAAAAGCACTAAACTTTTGTTTACTAAGGCAACACTGAAAAATGGCTTCAAACCCCCCATAATGTCAAACGTTAATGTAAATTATGATGGTGAATTTTGAAGACCTAACCAGCTTCTGGGCTGATAACTTGGCAGACAGGATTATTATACAGTAACTAAGAGAATATACAGTATAAGAGAATATAATCTTAACATGATGATCATCATGATCTTGATGATGACGATCGTTGTTTTTAAGGTCATCTGCCCCTAGAAGCTTAACGTTATTCTTTTATCCTACTGTACACGTTCCTACTTTATTCATCCAGTCGTTGCCTCCTTTTCTTTTATTTTGAGAGTCTCCTTTCCCCAAGTTTGATTTACACTCCGTCCTACACCATCCACCACCCATCACTACACATTATTTTTAACAACACAAAAACTGGTCTTTGTCCCTCCTCCATCTTGCTCTATACGGCCAATTTCTATGAATTCTAAGGAAACGGGACAACACGGCAAGATGGGAGTGACAGGATATACTTGTCTTCAAAAGCAAGTGGTCCCATCATACCACTCTGCTAGAGTGAGTTTTTTGAGGGAAAATACCTTGTTACAACTATCAGCATGTTGAACAGTTCTTTTGCAGAACCTTTCTTAGTCCTTTCACTAATTGGAAGCATGTACCAAGAGCAATAAATAGTTCATCTCATTTCAGTCTCATCAGGAGCTATGTCAGTTGGTTGTACAAACATTGTCATAGAACATAGATCAGATTTAAGGCCTCCTGGGTTCAGGATTCTCAAGCGATGTAACGATATATGGGCCAGTAGCCATGTGTCCTGCTGACTTCACCACTCACCTGCATTTCACTTATTAAAAAGTATTCAAATTTATTGGTATACATATTCGCAAATCAATATCTACCCAATGACAATGAATAACACTGCTATTATCAATCATAAACTTGGAGGAGAATGAATCACATCACAAAAATAAAATCTAGCCTATGTGATCCTCATTGAGAATTACCCCACTCTTCCATAATGGTAAATATTTGTACTCCTTCACTCAAAACTCCCTACCATATTTCCCATGTCTTCCCATAGTGTTCCAAGTTCTTCTAAAAGGATCATTCGTTAACTCGGGGATGTTATCAAAGGCATTATTTTGTTTTGTACTGCCATCTTTTCAACACCGAATTCATGCTCATCTAACGCTTGTGGAATTTTTCAGATGAAATGTCATGTCCATTGATTCAGATCCCATATAAAAGGAAGATCGCATGGCTTATGAATAACGGTCGAGCAAAATTACGTTCTGTACTTGCTTTCTTTTTTCCAAAATTAGAAAATATGGCTTCAAAGTATCTTATTTTATGATAGAAAGGACAAATGGAAATGCAGTAACACCATCCATGGCCCAGTGACAAATGTTGGCCCATCAATAAGCATGCTGCCAAATCTGCTGGGTATATTTTCTTGGAGTAACTGGTCACATCATCGTATTGGACAAAGCAAGAAACATCCATATTTGTGGGAACTTCAAAATTGTCAATTCCTGACAAAAGTTCCAAGAGGAGGCCAAGATAGTGGCCCAAAACCACATGACCAGGAAAGAAACCTTGGCAAACATAGATATCCTCCATTAACAAAAACCCAAAAGGAATGCAACTGGATCCTGTAATGGAGGGATGGGGCAAACTGTATATGCATGATTTATCACAAATGTGACATTTATAGCTGTAAGTTGTCATGAATTTTTGTGAAATTGTTCTATATCTGCAAAAATCTGGTTTTTTTTTAAGGAAAAGATATAAAAAACTGCATTTTTGTAAATTTTATTTTTAAATAATATACATTTTTGTTTAAAATATGTTGGCGGTAGAGGAATGAGAAATCATTTGGGAAGGCTCATTAACCCAAAAATCTATTATTCTGCTTTATGAAATGCACAACCAGTTCAGTTTATTTAGAAATACATTTGAAATGATTGGCTGTAAAAAAAAATGGAAGGCATAACCGCATGAACTTCTATTATTCTCTTGAGTTTCCCCTTAGCATCCACCTCACCATTGTGGTTTCCAGGTTTCCTAATTCGCAGGTATGATGACCCAAGGATGACCATCTTGTCTGGCAGGATCGACAGAGAACATCAAATCACCTAGACGTCCTCGTTCTTGGCGATCGGTAGGGAATGTCGCTCTCACCAATCAGAGAGTCACTACGAGTCCCATGAAGTCACATGATAACACAGTTTTTATGGCCGCAATTGCAAGAATTGAATGTGAAAGACTTGTGGTTTCAACAGGAAGGGGCAATCTGCCACACAGCCGTTGAAACAACAAGGTTGCTGAGAGAAAGATTCCCTGCTCGTCTCATCTCTCGCAATGGCAATCATAACTGGCCACCGAGATCATGTGATTTGACACAATGTGACTATTTTTGTGGGGGTGTGTCAAATGCTGTGTTTATGTGAACAATCCACAAACCATCCCTCAACTCAAGGCGGAAATAAGACGTGACATGGGTCAAATTCAAGTTGACCTATACTCTAGAGTCGTCGACAATTTATTCCACAGAGTGGATGTGTACCGACGAAGCCATGGAAGACATTTGCCTGATATTGTGTTTCATGATTAATCACAGTCTTTGTGCTTCATACAGACATAATAATGTTAGCAATCTTCCAATAAATTATGTGTTTTATTATTAAATTAAAAATTGCGTTCTTTAGGGGACACCCTTTATTATACAATCTTCTACAAACAAAGGGTTTCGATATTCTTTACTGTAGCAAGAAGGCAAATGACATCAAAGATAAACTTCAATATGATAGAGAACATTCTTATTCATTAGTTTGGAACGATACAATTTCAAAGAAGGACGAAAACTTTCAGATCTTTCAGGATGAACAAGAATATCACTATCGCCGCATATAAGTGGAAATTGTTGATTGTTTAATTCATTAGATTGAATGTAGGTTCTCTCAATTAGAGAAATTGGAATATTTTCATTTGTTACATCACCATAGGTATATTGAATATAGGAAAACATTTCCTGAACCCCTGCTACAAAAACTTTTGGCTCAATACAGAAATTTCTTTGACCACACTGGATTGAAGAATGAATTAAGTGTTCTCTACACATCAGCTGAATTTCCTGGAAAATATGTTCACGAACTTGTTAGTTTTATGCACGAAAATAACCTCGCTTCTGGATTTGGTGAAGTTTATAAACTTGCTAAATTAATACTGACCATTCCTTGTACTACAAGCTCTGTGGAACATTAATTTTCTGAATTAAGAATCGAGACTTACTTACGAAGTACTCAAACACTAGAAAGACTGAGTAACTTAAGTTTGTTATCAATCGAAAAGGAGTTAGTACACAAAATGAAAGAAGGAAGAATGTAGTTTAAAGTGACCGTTAATCTCGAGATCATAAGCCACGGGACCTCCATTTTACGTGGAATCCGAACCACAGGACATGGCATTTCACATTGAAAATCTCACATGCATTGACCAGGAATCGAACCCGGTCCACCGTGGTGAACACACAAAATGAAGGACAAGACGCATTTTATAATGCTGTGATTGAGAAGTTCTCTTCTCAAGAAAGAAGAATACAGTTGATGTTTAAATGAAAGAGGTACATGAGTTTAATTTCTAAATTCATGAAATAATAATGTTTATGTTCGACGATGTCGAAATGTAAATGTTATATGTCAGAAAACTGTAGGCCTACTATAATGAGGGTCATTAAAGTACTAGTTTTCATTATGATACAGTTTCTACACCAATCAGAGCTCAAGATTTTAATTATGAAACAGTTGTGTGACCAATTAGGTACTTGATAGCTTCGCACATGCAAACAAAATCCAACATGTCGGACATGAATAACATGATTTGAAAGTTGAAAATGTAAAGGATATCCGATCAATGCAAAAACAAACTGGGCAATATGACAAAGAAATAGCACTGTATCTTAATATCCGCAACACCAATTTCTACACAGGGCATTGCATATGATTTTGCCGACAATTTTGTGAATACTGTTGTCGATATAAACACACCAGAATGTCACGGAGGTAGCAAGCATATGACATTAGATCCACGGAAATCAATCAACCCAGCTCTGTTCAGTAAAGCGATTTCTTATGAAAGACGTTTCCGCCAGATGTCATGAATGTTCTATTTGGGACTCCATTGATTTGCCTTCGGTTGACATTCCATACACATCGAATTTGATGGCCACGCAGCCAGCCAATTCATGAAATGTAGACCCGATATTTCACTTGTAAGAGTTCTGTGAGGCCATAGATCCACTGTACTGTATATTTTTAACAGCACACCCATACTTTAGGTACAGCATACGCAACTGGTACTAATATATTAATATGTCAATAGTTCAGCAAATAGGATTCTGCTCCAAACAGACAAGTGTAATATTGAAGGAAGGCATCAATGACAAAACAAATGAAAGATTAAAAATATTTAATTGCAATGGACACAACAAGAATGTTTCTAAAGGTAAGCTTCATTTAGCAATTTATTTACTATTTTTAAGCTGCATTTTCCCCACAAATTTTGCAAATACATTGCTTTTATAAAATCATTCATTGATTTGTAACATTACCTGTAAGAGATTGACATTAAAAATTCATTCATAAATTGTAATTTGAAACTCTTTCACCCTTCATCCAATCTAGTTTACAAGCCTTTGTGTGCTACAAGTTGCCTCCATGATCCCTTATTAGCAGTTAGCACTGAAACCTCCTCCTCTGCTTCTATACCTCTCACCTTGAAATCGATAAACATGGAACCTAACCATCGCCTAACTCTGCCTGCGGCAACCATGGGGTGGATTGAGTAGCTCCATGGGTGTCGTTGCCGGTCCCAAGCCCGAAGAAAGGAGGAGGGTTAGGGAGACCAGTCTCAACTCTCCCTGTAAAGAATTTGTGAGAGACATAGCAGACCATCTAGCTATAATGGCATGTGCTTAGGCCATAAGGTGGCAGCCCCACTAAAGCACTCGGGGACTGTGGGCTAACAACCTGCATCTTTTAAAATTTATTGTTAAAGAAACTTCAAGAAGCAAAAGCCGGACGGACAACAAGTTGACAACCTTTGGAATGAAATGGACCACGAGGATCGGATTTTGGAATGTACGGACACTTTACGAGAGTGGAAAGTTACATCAAGCTGTAGCAGAATTTATCAACTATAAACTAGACATAATGGGAATGAGCGAGGTATGCTGGAATGAATTTGGAGAAAATAGACTACCAGAGGGGATGACCTTTCTGTATTCAGGCAAACCCAATGCCGAGGACGACCATGTGAATGGTGTAGGCCTAATTCTAAATAAAACGGCAAAGAAGAGTCTGCTGGAATGGAGACCTATATCAGACAGAATCATAACAGCGCGGTTCAAAGGGCAGGTACGAAATGTAACTATCATCCAATGTTACGCCCCAACTGAACAAGCAGACATGGATACCAAAAACTACTTCTATACAGAGCTGCAGGCAACATTGAATGGGGTGAAACAAGATATTGTCATTGTGATGGGAGACCTAAATGCGAAAGTGGGCTCCGAAAACCTTGGGATAGAAAATATAATGGGGAGACATGGAGTTGGAGAGGAGAATGAAAACGGAGGACTATTTAAGGAGTTCTGTGCGAGCAATGAGTTGACCATCGGAGGAACGGTGTTCCCACATAGAAAATGTCATAAAATCTCATGGGTATCACCTGATCACAGGACGCAGAATCAGATTGACCACTTTGCCATAAGTGGGAAATGGAAAAGATCATTGTTAGATGTCAGAAACAAAAGGGGAGCCGACATAGGTAGTGATCACCATTTGATGTTAGCCAAGGTGCGCATTAAAATCATAGCTGCAAAGAAGAAATTTGATGTTCCAAAAAAGCGGTTTGATGTTCAAAAGCTGAAGGACCCCAACGTCAAACAAGAATTTAGATTAGAACTGCGTAACAGATACGAAATACTAAATACAAGAGAAGATGGAGTAGAAGAAGAATGGCAGAAAATTAAAGGAGCAATCCTAGAAACTGCAGAGAAAGTAGTGGGATTCAGAGATAACAAAAGGAAGGATTGGATGAGCCAGGATACCTGAGAAAAGGTGGGAGAGAGGAAGAAACTGAAAGCAAAGATGAATACCACAAAAACTAGGAGACAAAAGATGGATCTTCATGCAGAGTACACGAGAGTAGACCGGGAAGTGAAAAGGAGTGCAAGATCAGACCGAAGGAAGTGGGCAAGTGATCTCGCATCAAGGGCGGAGAGGGCTGCCAGAGAAGGAAACATGAAGGAACTTTACCAGACCACAAGACTGCTAGGAAAGAGGAAGGGACCTATAGATCGTCCTGTGAGAAGTAAAACTGGAGCGTTGCTGACTACTGAAGATGAGCAATTGGAAAGATGGCGTGAACATTTTGCAGAAGTGCTGAATAGAGAGGTGCGAACAGAGGAAGAAGAGCAACAGGACGGAGAAGAACAGGGAGGTGTAGATGAAAATGCAGAGGAAGATGGAAATCGAAATGAATGTGACGTTCTTGGTAGAATCAAGAGTGGAGCACCTAGTAGAGAAGAGATCAGATCTGCTCTAAAGCAAAACGAAAAGTGGCAAAGCGCCGGGAACAGATAACATCCCGCCAGAGCTCTTGAAAGAAGATCTAGCAACAACAGTAGATTTACTGTACCCTCTGTTTAAAAAAATCTGGAACCGGGAAGAAATACCAGAAGAATGGAAGACCGGCACTTTAGTTAAACTTCCGAAGAAGGGCGACTTGACAAATTGCAATAATTGGAGGGGAATAATGCTGTTATCTATTCCTAGCAAAGTGTTGTCACGAATCATCTTCAACAGAATGAAGGACTACCTTGAAATCCACCTAAGAAGAGAACAAGCAGGGTTTCAAAGAAACCGATCGTGTGTCGATCAGATTAATACACTCCGCATTATCCTTGAACAGAGCATGGAATTTATGGCCAGTCTATATCTAGTGTTTATAGACTTTGAAAAGGCTTTCGATTCAGTAAACAGAAGAAGCATGTGGAAAATAATTGTAAATTATGGTATTCCGGGAAAGGTTATCAGAGTTATGCAAGAAATGTATAACGGATACTCGTGCAAAGTAATGCACCAAGGGAAATTGACACCATCCATTGAAGTAAGAACAGGTGTAAAACAGGGGTGTGTTCTCTCTCCATCAATCTTCCTAATTGTGATAGCTGAAGTGATGAGGAAAACAAATGAAGGTAAAAGAAGAGGAGTAAGTTGGAATTTAACAGATCAACTAGAAGATATAGATTTTGCTGATGATGTGTGTCTCCTCTCACAAAGCTTTCGGCACATGAATGCCAAACTGAAAGATCTACAGGAACAGGCAAGAAGGCTAGGGTTAACTGTAAATTCAGGGAAGACCAAATCGCTAAGATTAAACATAACAAGCGATAGGAAGTTTCAAATAAACGGAAGAAACGTAGAGGATGTTAAAGAATTTACGTATCTTGGTAGCATCGTTTCTAAAATTGGAGGAGCAGAAGAGGATGTGAGCAGCAGGATCAAGAAAGCAAATGCAGCCTTTATCCAGTTGCATCCTATCTGGAAAAGGAATGAGATTTCCACACGTACTAAACTCCGAATATTCAATAGCAATGTAAAATCAGTATTGCTATACGGATGTGAGACTTGGAAAGTAACAAAATCTATCATAAAGAAAATCCAGACCTTTATAAACAGATGCTTACGAAGAATCTTGAGGGTGTTTTGGCCAAATGTAATATCCAATGAAGAACTATGAAATCGTACAAACGAGAAGCCCGTGGACTTACAGTTGAAGGCAAGAAAGTGGAAGTGGGTTGGACATACACTGCGCAAAAACCAGATGGCAATAGAGAGGCAAGCCCTGAGTTGGAATCCTCAGGGACATCGCAGAAGAGGAAGACCGAGGGAAACTTGGAGGAGGACAGTGGAGAGGGAAGCTGCAGAAGCGGGGAGAACGTGGGGAGAAGTGAAGGCAATGGCACGCAACCGAGTCCGATGGCGATGCTTCGTTGAAGCCCTATGTTCCAGCGATGCGAACAACAGGACTTAAGTCAAGTCAAGTCAACCATCACCTACTAGGTCTACCTCTACTTCTCTTACCCTCTATAACCAAATTCATTACCCTGCTATTACCCTTTCACGAATCGATTGCCGGCGCTCGAGATGGGAACTATTCTCTGTTTACTTGTGTCACACGTCAGTCTGCTTCATTGACAGGTACAGTTGCGCGAGTAGGATATGACTCAGCTCAGTAGCTGTCCGTGGTGACATGACGCTTATCTGCACTTCTAAGACAGGTAGCACACGCAATGCTGCTTGACTTATGTGCAACTTGCACTGTGTCATCACTGTGTACTTCTCCTTACCCCGCGGGGCTCCTGCTACAATAATCAACAAACAGTGGTGCAGCCAGGCTCAGCGGCAATCAAATGTTAAACGGGTAATAAGTAATCTCTCTCCTCCTCCATTCTCATCACATGACCCCAACATCTGAGTCGACTCCTACAAACAGCCTCATTAATGAGTTCATTTCTAACTTAGCTTTTATCTCATCTTTACGAGTACCCTCCTGCCATTTCTCCCAGCAATCATTCATGCTACCCTCATATGAGGTACCTCCAGCTCATGTGCAAGAGATCCTGAATCCACCCAGCACTCATTCCCATATAGCAGGGTTAGTCTAAATATTAATTGTTGAAGAGAGAGTTTCGTCAATATACTAACTTTTTTCTTGCAGAATAAACTAGATCACAACAGAGAACTTGCTGCATTGGCTTGTCTGAACCCTGACCCTATCTCTTTCACTATATTACTCCTGAGGGAATACACAGCCAAGTACTTAAAATGATGCACCTGCACCAATTTACTTCTTTCTACCCAACATCCTATTTTCTCGTGTTTCTTTCCAACTGAAATAACATTATTTTAGAAATGCTGATTTTCATACCATACTCTCTACATTTCTAGTCAAGTACAAACATGTTAGCTTGTAAGCTATAGATAGTCTACAACCAGGTCATCAGCACAAGCCAGACTGCTTACCTGGTTTCCACCTAACTGAATCCCGCCCAGTCAGTTTATGCCCTTCAGCAAATGGTCCACACATAAAATAAACATCAACCATGAAAGATTACATCCTTGCCTCACTCGTGTAACAACTTTGAACCAAGAATGCATCCTACCATTAACTCTTACTGCAGCCTGATTATCAACAGAAATACTTCTGATCGCTTGTAGCAACCTTTCCTCAATGCCATAATCCCTCAGGATGCTCAGCATCTTTTCCCTTGGCACTGTATTGTGTGCCTTCTCTAGATCTACAAAACACAAATGTAATTGTTTACTCCTCTCGTAGCCTTTCGCATTAACTTGACACATACCGAAAACTTCAAACTGACCTCCTCACTGTAGTCTAAAGTCACATTGGTTTTCATCCAATACTCTCCTTTCTATTGTCAGCGCACCAGAAGAAGTCAGCTGGGTTTGAACTTTAGGTGCCTTCCAGCGAACTGTATTCCGCACATTCCATAAACATTGTCGGTCACTACCCGCTTCACTCAACACATTCTCTATTTGCACTTTGTGCTCTGTTAAAAATAAACACAAAGCCATGTGAAAATGTCGACAGTAGAAAGAGAAAAATACACACTTTAAGCCGGATGAACAACAAGACCATGCTGAAGGTAGCAGCAACTGACTGCCGATATATATAGGTCAGGAATAGACAGTCTGTGCATGTGCAAAGCTAAAATCCCCTGCTCCCCGTCGCAGCTTGTCGAACTGACTTCTCCTGGCGAGCAAACAATACAATGCCTGGGACACTGATCAAAGAAATACCTCCATAAGTGATGCAATATTTCCTGACACCCTGCTTTTGTGCAGTCATAGGGTACCTTTCCTGAATCCCATGTAAATTTGTTCATCCTATACAACTAACATATCCCTGCCTTCCCACTATACTTAACCATTTCTGGCCAAGTTTCATCTACTCTTGTTGCTTAGTGGCAATGTAGTTTACATACCATCCTCTTCACTTCCTCAACCATGATCCTGATCTCGTCCTTATTTCTCTTGCATAATCTTAAAATCCTCCACGTGGCCAGAATAGCCCATTAACATTTAACAAGTTTTCAAAGTATTCTTGCCATCTTCCCAGTAATTCCTTGGTGTCTACAATAAATTTCCCAGAATTGTCCAAAATACTACACTACTCTTTTTAATCTATTTTTAAGACTTTTATAACACTCCAAAAAGGCTTTCCTGCCAACTGACCTAACATTTAGAATTTATCTCCAAATTCCTCCTATGATTTCCTTTTGAATTCTAAATTAGTATAATTTGTTTGGTTCTGTTACTTTCCAATACATAAAGCTCTCTTCTTCCATGAATTTTGTAATGTAATAGGTATTATTTGTGTATATATGATATGTGTAAATTGTAATGTTGGTACTACATCTTATGTTATGTCATGTTGGCACGTCTTAGAAATAAATCAGTTGAGTTGCAAATGGGCCAGAATGAAGGAGCACTGCCGGCTGGATCGCAACACTCCCGGTTGCTTCAAACTGCCTGCCCATTTGACGATTACAGCATTGGTTTGAGCGTACAACCTCGTTTCCAAATAAAGGCGCAAGGAAGCAGCACCAAGACACTGTGGCAAACATAAGTTTTGTATTGATGTTAATGGAGCAGTTGTGTTTGGAATGTATTCTGAATGATTTTATAATGCTGTACTGCTGCGTGCCCTTTTGTAAATCAGAACAGGGCAAGTTAGAATACAGGGGAATCTCATTTCATGAGATACCATCGGACAATTCACTGCGTGGGATGTGGTTACGTGCAATTTCCAGAGAAGGTGACGCAGGGGAAGCAAATAAACAAATAAATAAAAAATAAAAATACATACCGGTACATGAATGAATGATTGAGTAAATACGTGAGACATTAAATATGTAAGTAAATAAATATTTAAGTAGGTAAATATGTAAGTAAGTAAATAAATAATTTAAGAAATATGTAAGTAAAATAAATAAGTGAATAAATAAGCAATAAATAAGTAAACAAATAAATAAGAAAATAAATAATTAAATAAATAAATATGTAAGTAAATAAGTAAATAAATATGTGAATAAATAAGCAAATAAATAAGTAAATAAATAAGTAAACAAATAAATAATTAAATAAATAAGTAAACAAATAAATAAATGTGTAAGTAAATAAATATGTAAATAAATAAGTGAATAAAGCAAATAAATAAGTAAATAAATAATTAAACAAATAAATAATAAAATAAATAATTAAATAAATAAGTAAACAAATAAATAATAAAATAAATAATTAAATAAATAAATGTGTAAGTAAATAAATATGTAAATAAATAAGTGAATAAATAAGCAAATACATAAGTAAGTAAATAATTAAACAAATAAATAAGAAAATAAATAATTAAATAAATAAGTAAAAAATAAATAAGAAAATAAATAATTAAATAAATAAATGTGTAAGTGAATAAGTAAATAAATATGTAGGCCTAAGTAAATAAACAAATAAGTAAATAAATAAGCAAATAAGTAAATAAATAAGTAAATCAATAGATAAGAAAATAAGTTAATAAATAATTAAATCTTAGATAAATACGTAAGTAAATGAAGAAGTAAATAAAAAATAAGTAAATACATAATTAAATAAATACATATGTAAGTAAATGAGTAAATAAATATATACGTGAATATATAAAAAGTAAATAAATAAGTAAACAAATAAATAAGAAAATAAATAATTAAATACATAAATATGTAAGTAAATAAACAAATAAGTAAGTAAATAAATAAGCAAACAAATAAGAAAATACATAATTAAATAAATAAACATGTAAGTAAATAAACAAATAAGTAAATAAATACGTAAATAAATAAAAAAGCAATAAATAAGCAAATAAATAAGTAAAGAAATAAGAAACTAAATAAATAAATTTGTAAGTAAATAAATAAATAAATAGCCTAAGTAAAAAATAAACAATCTGTCCAAAAGAATTGTAAAAATGTATAATACAGCCATCACCATAAGACGGGTTATCAGACAAATTCATCCCACACCCAAGTACATGGGGCTACATGAACACGATGTCGCAAAGCCCCTAAATAAATCATCATCCCATGTTTCGGGGGCCGGAGGCATTTCTTTTCCCTGTCTTTTATTGTCCTTATTCTTTTCTTTTCATCTCGCCAAGTATGTAAGTTAGATTTAAGTCAGTTAGAAGTAGTTATATTTTTATTATCGTCTGCATAATTACGGGAAAATGAGCTAGACATTTCGCCCCTTGAAAACAATCGCCGCTTTCCTTTATACTGAAAATTTGCCCGTAAGTATGTGTCTGAATACTTTTAGATGTTAGAATAACAAAGGAACTAACTTAGTGTAATGTTTTCACGTCCGTCAATCTCCAAACATAACAATACTTCGTTTGAGGTATCTTCCCCTTTAAAAAGCCGCGGTAATCTCAGTGCCTTGGTGCTGCACCTAACGGTGAATTAATGCATATCTTGTACGCCTGTGAGTGTCGAATGGGCAGGCAGTTTAAAGCGACCAGGAGTGTTGCGATCCAGCCGGCAGTGTGGAGTCATTACACTGGCGACGAGTGGAAAACGGATTTAATAAAAAGAACCTTCAGAGTGCAGTGGTTAAAAACGTAAGTTAAGTGAAAAGGACAAGTAATTAGTGATTATGTGGAAAGTACAGTTAAATGGAGTCAATTAAATACGATGGACTTGATTTCGAAGGATTTTAAACGGACTTGATTTCGAAGGATTTTAAACGGACGAGTGCATTGTTGAAAGCCGCGATCAGCTCACGAGAGCACCAGCGCTTCAAAATATATTAAAGGAACTTGAGGAGGACATTCAAAATATGGCCCAACCACCGCGCCTTATTGGAAACTTGGACGTTTTCAATCCAAAGGATGAGAAAATAGAATACTTTTACAGCAGATTCGAGGACTACTGTTTAATGAATAACCATGCGTTGGGTCCGGACGCACCGGCAACTGAACGAAACGCTTCTCCCGCGGATGGATCAAACGCCGCGAGAAAAAAAAAAGTTTTTTCTTAATCATTTAAATCGCAACTCTAAATCGTTTGTGCAGACCTGTGGAACCCAGAAATCTTACCCTTGTGGACCTTCAGAAAAGATTAAAGGAACCTTTTAATCCTGCCGGTTTGGCGCTCGCTGAGACAGTGCGGTTTCAACGTATGACACAACTGCCATCTCAGACAGTTGCGGAATTTGTGCTTAAACTTAATGACGCAGCTCAGACGTGTGATTTTGGGAACAATTTGGACTCTCGTCTACGAGATCAGTTCATGTTTGGTCTCACATCAGACAAAACTAGAGATCGATTATACCAAGAGCCAAATCTTACTTATGATAGAGCGGTGGAGGTGGCTAAACAAATGGAGAAGTGGCAAACACAGCCACAACAGATGGCCACAGAACGGGAAGGATATCAGGTCAGTAAAATTCAGCATGGGCCTGTAGGCCTGTACAGTGAAAATCGCGAAGGTAGCCGTTTCAACAATAATAGCGGGACGCTATTTAGCTATTTAGACGTGGCACTCCAGGACGCGAAGCTTTTGGTCAACAGTTTCAACCTCCGGCGCCAAACAGAGGAAAGGAATTCCAGGGAAATTCCGAACGAGTACACGCAGTGCCTAGAGGTCGACACATAGGGCGGAGACAACCTAACAAGGCGTCACAAGGATGCTGGAGATGTGGATCGTCAAAGTGTCACCCAGATAATTGCTGGTCCAAAAGTGTGAATTGTTTTGCGTGTGGAAAAATAGGTCATACGGCTCGTTATCATAGAGAGCAAATTAAATCAGTTGTCAGTGACGAAGGGCAACAAGAGGAGTGTAGTGAACAATGGCGGTATGCTCCGTATTGTAGGGAATCAGCGGAAGCTATTGTTAGCGGCGACGGACAACGATCGGAACATACGTGTGTTGGGCCTAAACAGGAGCAATGTGAGGAAAGTATTCTGGACTATGACGTGAGTAGTGATTATGATCAATTAGTCATAAACAGAGTAAATAATGGGGATGTAATAGAAGAGTCATGTGAGTGGGAAATATCATTTAATGAGGAGAAAGAAGCAAGGGAAATGTGTAGGCTAGTAGATGAGGACATGTGTGTAGTAGAAGAAGGAATAGGATTTAAACAAAACGACACTGAGGATAGTAATAAAAACAGAAATAATGAGGTAATTCGAGATACTGGGAATTATGTGAACGGGGTGGAGGTAAACCTTGTTACACATAATAATGAACCATTGTTAGTGAAAGCCAATATTGATGTTGTAAAGATATTAATGGAAATTGATACGGGCTCAGGATACAGTTTAATTCATGTAGGCAGTTGCAAGAATTGTTTCCACATTTTAGTATTAGTGGATGTGATCAAGACCAACTACAATCCTCAGACCTTAATGTAGAAAAATCATGGCGGCGATGGTTGCCCTACCAATAGCTAAGATCATGTCATCGGGCTTGTCACAGTTCGTGTAAATTATTATTTTTACTCACCTATGAGCATAAAAGATATCACAAGACTAGACTAGGTTCCGAAGAAATATGCATCAATAATTTAGACATCTGAATTAATTTATCTATATAGTGCTGGCCTCTTGAATTATACGTTTCTTCGTCTTCACCCAAGAGGCAGCTACAATAGTCTCACTGTTTTTGTGGTTGAATAAGAAGCTTTTTGGCGAGTTATCACGATTTGTATTTAAGTTCAGTAATTATAGGAAGGTGGAAGGAAACACCATGGTGGAACCCCAGAACTAAGGAAGCAGTGAAAAAGAAAAATTAAGCATTCAGGAAATGGTTCTAACAGAGGACAGACAGAACAAGAGAAGAATACCAAGAGCGGAAGAAAGAAGCAGGAGAAGTAGTGAAGGAAGAGAAAAAGAAATGGCTGGAGAAATGGACAGAAATGATGGAGGAGGACTGTGATGGCAGTAAGAAAGTGTTGTATGGAATGATAAAGGCAAAGAGAAGAGATACAGGGGAAAATGTCAGAATGGTGGACAGGAATGGAAAGGAGGTCGAAAATATGGAAGAAGTAAAGGTTATCTGGAGAGAATACTTCAAGGAACTCCTAAATCCAACTAAAACCAGCGTAGTGGACATTGTGGAGGAAGAAACAGACAGTGACCAAGACATTTCAGAGAAGGAATTGACATGGAAAGAAGTGGAGGAAGCATTAAAGAAGATGAAAGGGGGAAAGGCACCGGGAATAGACGAAGTGAGTGTGGAGATGGTGAGAGCAGCAGGGGTGATAGGAACACAGTGGCTCTTTCGAGTAATGAAAGTGATATGGAGGGAGAAGAAAAATACCAGAGGACTGGAAAAGAGGGATAATAATACCCATATTTAAAAAGGGAAGTAGGAAGGAATGCAAGAACTACAGGGGAATTACACTCATGTGCCACTGCGCCAAAATATTTGAGAAGGTACTGGAGAGAAGAATTCGGACAGAAGTTGAAGATGGGCTGAGGGAAGAACAGTATGGATTCAGGCCAGGAAGGTCAACAGTTGACCCTCATCTTTGCAGTAAGACAGCTACAAGAACACCATTATGAATATGCGAAAGATCTGGTGATGACCTTCTTGGATATTGAGAAAGCATATGATAGTATTAATAGAAACAAGGTATGGGAAGCAATGAGAGCAAAAGCAGTGAACAAGGAGACAGTGGCAAGAGTGAAACCAATGTACGAGGGAAGCAAAAGCTGTGTAAAGGTGGGAAGAGAGAGAACGGAATGGTTTCAACTGGAGAGTGGTCTGAAGCAGGGAAGTGCCCTCTCACCCCTGTTATTTATAGTGGTGATGGATGAAATCATACGAAAAGTGGTAAATAGCATTGGGGAAAGGAAAATGAATGCACTGTTGTTTGCTGATGACCTTCTGGTATGGGGAGAGGATGAGGAAGAAGTACAAGAGCAATTAGATGAGTGGGAGAAGGTAGTGTTATCATATGGGATGAAGTTCTCAGCACAAAAGAGTGAAGTGGTCATCACAACGAGGAAGAAGAACATACTGGATATGGGCATAACACTTGGAGGACAGCAGTTGCAGAAAGTAGAATGCTTCAAGTACTTGGGAAGCATAATTGAAGAAAAGGGAGGCAATAGGATGGAAATAAATGAGAGGGGAAGGTGCGCAGATGGATTTTTCAAGAGTGTTAGGGGGATGATATGGAATAAAGATGTACCACAAAAATGTAAAGGAATCATCTACAAGACCTACTTTGTGCCAATTTTGACATATGGTTCAGAAACATGGGTGATGAAGGAAAGGGACAAGAATAAAATACGAGCAGTGGAGATGAAGTTCCAGAGGAGTAGGGTAGGAGTGACAAGAATGGACAGAGTAAGGAATGAGAGAGTCAGGGAGATGGTAAGAGAGGAACCATTGCAAAATAGAATAGAGCGATCTAGACTACAATGGTATGGACATGTGAGGAGGATGGAAGAGGAGAGGATACCGAAGATGATGTTTGGAATGGAAATGACGGGAAGGAGGCCAAGGGGAAGACCAAGGGACAGATGGACAAAAGGAGTTAAGAAGAGTGTGGAGGAAAGAGGAGTGTGCTGGGACACAGTAAATGACGAGAGATGGTGGATGGACAGGAAACGATGGAGAGGCTTATGTTCCAAGCAGACCCGACCAGCGGTTGGAAACTGCTCAAGATGATGATGATGATGATGATGATGAATTATAGATTAATATTATTACCATAAAATCAAACAGATTCTGAAGTAGGAGAGAAGAAAGTACCTGGTTACTGAAGTGCTGTCCCAGCACATGTAGAGTATTTGTGTACACAATCGGAATGAGAATAGTTGCCTGAAATAATCGAACCAACGCCATAGAGATACAATTCAATTAAGACCTCTCGTGGAATTGCCTAAAATCTCGGGTAAAACATCACACCGAATTAGTTGATTGAAATATGCAAAGAAGTCTGCGTGTGGATATCTGAACATAATTATGGAGATTACCACACACAAAGGACACGATAATAATTACATATTATGTTACCATATAACCTATCAAACATTCGCTGTTACCGTTTGGAATAGTTGTATGCTGGAAATAGTTGATTTAGTAAAGTAATGTTGGCAGGAAAGCACCATCTCCCTCTTTCGGAATTATCGCGGCACACCATCTCGCAATATAAGTAGGCCATAATTGGCAAGGTACTCACAACACTTTATTACACACATCATTATTAAAAATAACTTGCAAGCTGTAAGATTCACAAAAGTATGAATAATGACAGAACACAATGAGTTCACTGTTTGGCACAGGGGAATCATCTTCCTTAACCAATAAAAAAGTTCACTGTATTATTTGACGTGTATACAAGGCAGTGTAGATCATCTGACAGACTGGTAAGGATTTACGGAGACACATGTTGCTAAGCGTTCAACGTCAACGGTTTGGTCTAGCCGTAGATGCTCATTGCGTTTTCTCTTTACGTACTTAAGTTCGACACTACTGAACTGTACTAAGCTATTATTATATTGTCACTAGCTAGCAAATCATTGCGGTGTATATTCATGAGACACTTCTATTGATGCTTTAGTCTTAGGTACCTCAACATACAGTAAGTGACACAATGCCATCGGTCGACTGAGCAATCATCGCACAAACGAACCAGTTCATAATAAGCGTATTATCACATATTTACATACGATTGCAGTACATTAACGCGAACTGGACTTTACAGACATACTGAAGACACTAAAAATTACAGATGAGCGATAGTTTATCCCAACCTTCACCAAACGAAGCTAATCAAAGCTAATGTTGTATCCCAGCAACGAATGTAAACAAATAATATGTTGGGCTTCAGCAAACGCCATTTTCACCCTTTCGATACCTGCATTAAGGTCTGAGTATTGTAGTTGGTCTTGATGTGATGCTAAACTTAAAACAGTAGACGGTAGCCCGATTAAAGTGGAAGGAACAGTTAAGGTTAGTGACAATGTAGGAGATAAACATGACCTGAAGTTGGTAGTATGTGACACACCTCAGTTGTTTTTGCCTTTGATTGGTAGGGATTGGTTGGAAGAAATAGTAGTAAATTGGAGGGATGTAGGAGAAAGACTGGGAGAAGTCAAAAAGAAAATAAATAAGAGAGTCGAGCCAATCGTAGAAGCTAGAATTCCCACAAATGTACAAGAGCTGATGTCATGGTTGGGCATGACAAATTTTTATAGGAAATTTTTGCCAAATCTTAGCACCTTGCTACAGCCCTTAAATGAATTACAAAAAAGACAGTCAAGTGGCTTGGTCTGATGAGTGTAATACTAGTTTTAAAAATAGTAAACAGCTGCTGATAGGGAGTAATGCACTCATGCATTTTGATCTTTGTAAACAATTGGTACTCTGTTGTGATGCGTCACAATACGGACTAGAGTTTAGTGCTTTTCAGTCGGTCAACACGAATGTACCCAAAAGAGATGGGTTATGCCCTAATCCTGAAATAAATTACATGAGATTAATAAAACACTAGGATGACCAGTTTCGATCGTCAAGCGATCATCATCAGATCCATTACACTTAGGCTACAAAATCTATGTTTGAAATACAGGTGAAAATATTTACAATATGTAGAATTATTTAGTTGCAGTATTGGTACTGCAACTGTCAGTGTATGCTAAATGCAGTATATATGTTAGGTGAAATGCTAAATGGTGATAGCTATCTGTAGATTGTACTTTAGAGAGATTATATGGTTGTAAACTATGGTTAAACTATAAAATTTTAGGCTAACTACTTATCTGATTGTCTTCCGTACAACAGCTACTCGCAGTTTTCGTGCTCACTGGAACTCACTGTGCGGTAGACTGCGGTGGTTATCTTAACGACTGGTTTTTCCCTGCTTTCTCCCCCCTGCTCCTACGTGCTGTGGGGAGTGATAGCGATGTGTTTATGTGAGGTGTTGCCAACCTAGATAAGACGACCCACCTCATTCAATAACATACATCTTATCTAGGTTGGCAACACCTCACATAAACACATCGCTATCACTCCCCACAGCACGTAGGAGCAGGGGGGAGAAAACAGGGAAAAACCAGTCGTTAAGATAACCACTGCAGTCTACCGCACAGTGAGTTCCAGTGAGCACGAAAACTGCGAGTAGCTGTTGTACGGAAGACAATCAGATAAGTAGTTAGCCTAAAATTTTATAGTTTAATCATAGTTTACAACCATATTATAATCTCTCTAAAGTACAATCTACGGATAGCTATCACCATTTAGCATTTCACCTAACATATATACTGCATTCAGCATACACTGACAGTTGCAGTACCAATACTGCAACTAAATAATTCTACATATTGTAAATATTTTCACCTGTATTTCAAACATAGATTTTGTAGCCTAAGTGTAATGGATCTGATGATGATCGCTTGACGATCGAAACTGGTCATCCTAGTGTTTTATTAATCTCATGTAATTTATTTCAGGATTAGGGCATAACCCATCTCTTTTGGGTACATTCGTGTTGACCGACTGAAAAGCACTAAACTCTTGTTTACTAAGGCAACACTGAAAATATGGCTTCAAACACCACAATACGGACTAGGCCGTGTCCTAGCTCATAGAGTAGATGGAGTTGAGCATCCTATTTATTTTGCTTCGTCAACACTCTCCGAAACACAAAAACAATATTCACAAATTGAAAAAGAAGCATTGGCTATAATGTATGGGTTAACTAAATTCTATAAGTATTTAGCAGGGAGAGAGTTTATATTAGTTACAGATAACTTGCCCTTAAAATCCATATTGTCACCTGAAAGACCCATGCCAGTAGTAGCAGCTGCCAAATTACAACGTTGTGCTACTACTTTAGCAGCATTCAAATACAAAGCAGAGTATAGGAAAAGTGAAAATATGGGACCCGCAGACATGTTGTCTAGACTTCCCAGTCAAGATGAAATTGTAGAAAGTGTAAAAAGTGTAATAACTGAACTGTCAGGGTTACCCATAAATGCGGAAATTGTAGCAGATGTTACTCTTAAGGATCCTGTATTGACAAAGGCTATTGAGTAAACACAGTCGGGTTGGCCACAACAAGTGACAATGCCAGCACTCATACCATATTTTGAAATACGCTATAGCCTGTCAGTGGTAGAGGGGTGTCTTCTTTTTGGAGATTGTGTGGTAATCCTCTTTGAATTATGAAGTAAAGTACTGGATACCCTTCATGGTGGACATCCAGGTAGTGTAAGGATGAAAATGAGAGCAAGGAATGTGGTTTACTGGCCAAATTTTGCCAATGATATTGACGAGTATATTAAACTGTGTGAACCATGTGCTAGAGTACATTTTCAGGCGATTTCACCAATACAACATGTTTGGCCTTCAACGAACAGTAATTGGACTCGCCTGCACTTAGATTTATTTTATTTTAATACTGAAGTGTATCTGATATTGCTTGACAGTCAAAGTAAATGGCTGGAAATATGGGATGTTGGGGGGTACTTCCTCCACAGCTGTAATTGACAGATTGAAAGCATGCTTTGCCACATTCGGACTTCCTGCTCAAATAGTGACCGACAATGGTCCCCCTTTGATTCCTTCAATTTCTTGTCATTTTGTACAGATAATGACATAATAGCTTCTAAAAGCCCACCTTATCATCCTCAGGCGAAAGGCCTTGCAGAAAGGGGAGTGCGAACAGCAAAGACTGGTCTTAAAAAAATGCTAATGTCCGAGTCAAAATTGTCAATTAAGCATAAAGTTTATAATTTCCTTTTCCAGTACCGAAATACGCCAAGCACGGTAACTAATATCACTAAGCAGAAATGATCTTTACCTTTCCGGTACGAACACCTCTCAGCAAGCTGAAACCAGCTGCTAAACAGTCTTATGTGCCAAATGTAATTACATTTCAGATAGGGGAGCAAGTTCGTGTACGTTGGAGAAAGGAAGATATCCCTGAAGTGGGTACAGTGTTAAAAGCTCTTGGGCAAGGTACATACTTGGTAGATTTAAAAGGTAAACAATCCTTATGGCATATAAATCAAATGAGTATGTATTATTCTAAGCCAAATACCCAAGTTGAGGAACAAAGGTCTAATCAAGATGTTTCAAACACAGACAAACTAGTTGTGCCCCATAACCAGACAACCATTCTAGCGAAACAGGCAACTCCGCTAGCAATAAACCTAGAAGCTGAAACTATACCTCAACCTAACCCTGAGGTAGCACCTGTATCAGAATCATCCAATCAGGACATGAAATCAACAATTATCGTTCCCCCTGCTGGAACTCAAGTGTGCAGATCTGAGCGCATCAGTCGACCTCCTGTTAGACTGAATTTATAGATTTCTAATGAGTAGATATTGTCATTGAAGGGAGGAAAGAGTGTAATGTACTAGGTATTATGTGTGTATATATGATATGTGTAAATTGTAATGTTGGTACTACATGTTATGTTATGTTGGCACGTCTTAGAAATAAATCAGTCGAGTTACAAATGGACTAGAATGAAGGAGTCATTACACTCCTTGGTGTCTACAGTAAATTTCCCAGAATTGTCCAAAATACTACACTACTATTTTTAATCTATTTTTAAGACTTTTATAATAGGCCTACTCCAAAAAGGCTTTCCTGCCAACTGACCTAACATTTCGAATTTATCTTCAAATTCCTCCTATGATTTCCTTTTGAACTCTAAATTAGTATAATTTGTTTGGTTCTGTTACTTTCCATTACATAAAGCTCTCTTCTTCCATGAATTTCTGCCTAAGTTCCTTACTCAGGAGATTTTCAACCCTAATTCATCTGCAAACAGACCTCACTTTTTGCACTTTAGGTCTAAATATGCTCAATTCACAGTAGAACAGTTTGTGTTCTGTTTCATCATTGTTGTTAATTTGTTTTGGGTCATCAGCCCCATGAACTTGGGTGTGTTCAATTTATTTGTGGTGAATGCAATAAAGTGTGTAATTGTGATTATTAGGGTCAGGAATGAGGGCAGGTGCCCAGGGTCTTGAAATAAGGTACTATCTTGGCATTTGCCTGGAGGGAGTGTGGGGGAATACTACACACGGGATACCAACTGACAGTGCCAGGATTCAAACCTTCGATCTCCAGACTTTCTGCAGCTTCCTATTTTGGTCGTGGTCTGCTATTTAACATGCACGGCTATGCTGCAGGTCAATATGTACATCAAAACATCCCCTGATTATCCTACAATTAACTTACTTACCAATTCCCTAAGTTGAAAGTCAGTAATGATATAATCTTGGTTCCTCTATCTCCCATGTGTATCAGTGAATCTCCTTATGCTTCAAGAATGAGTTGCAACAACTAATCCAGAAGTCATGTTAACATTTCCCATTAGTGTTTGCTTCCATATCCTCACCCCACTTACACATTAGGGAAGGTACCCATACTACGTGACCTATTTTTTTAGATTTTTCGACCCCTCCCTCCCCTCGGTAACCACTCTTAGTATATGCCAAGGACCCCCCCCCCCCCCTTAAAGTTTTTACGTAGTATCGACAAGTAAATTTTTAATCATTTCACAGGCAGAAAGTGAAAAAAATGAAAATAATTTGACTTACATTCGTCTTTATTAATATGGTGTTTATTGCATAAGACTGCAGGCATGGTTTTCAATGAATATGTTCTCAGCATCAATCCACTCGGATACATCATTGATCACGGGGGCGGTAGTATCAGGAGCTTCTTCAGAATCCTTGTAACATTTTATAAAAGCTTTGTACAGCCGATCGTATGACGACATTATTGTACAGCATGAACTCTCGTTGACTTGCTTGACGACTTCACTAAACTACAAACTGCCTGACAAACAGTGTCTGTTTTCGATCAGCTGACGTCTCGACATATGTGTGTCAGCTTAAGAAGCACTAAACACCGCGCCACATTCAAAGATAGGTCGAAAAAGCGCGAAATTGCTCGCGGTGAAATCGACTAAGTAACACCCCCCCTCTGTGACTGAGCGTAGTATTTTGAAGACCTCCCCTCCCCCCCCCCCCCCTTAAACGGGTCACACAGTATGGATACATTCCCTTACCTTCCCATCTTCCCATACCCCACATTCGTATTTCCTCTCCTAGCATTGAAATCCTCCATCGGTACTACGCTATCCTTATTGTTAACTACTCTCACTACCAAATCACTCAGTGCCTGATAAAATCTGTCTTCATACTGCTTCAACCCTTCATGTGGAGAATACACAGAAACAATCCTGACCTGATTTCCTAGATTTATTTAAATAAAATGAGCAAATGTTTGGATTGCTCCTATGTATAGCCTAGTTACGTAGATCATTAATTCAATTTATTATTCTCCCATAACCTACCGACAACATACAGGGTCTTTCATATAAAGTAAGAACGCCAAGCGGCGGGTTTGTTATCCGCTAGTGTGCGGGCCTTGACCGAGCTTGTGGCGAGCCGTGGCCCCCTACTCTAAGCGTGTGTACAATCCTCTATGAAATATTACCTTATAAAAGTTGCTGGAAGTGTCGTCCTTCCTGGGTTATACAGGCATTGTATCTGGTAACCACATTTTGGCTGACGCGAGTGAGTCATGCCACTGTATTTTTTCTGATTTTTTATTTTGTGTCTTTTATTGAGCACTGAACCAGTAGTGTCAAAGTTATTTATAATTACGTGAATCTGTGCTAGTGAAGGTGGCACTTCATCAGGAAATTGCTGAACAAATGCATCACGTACCCGCCGAGCCAAATCGTAATTAAAATAAATTTTACATACAAAAATACGAAGTTGCAATGATAACTGTCGCAACATGTTAGCAGCTGAGGTTCAGACTGGCGACTGACAACACCTGCACGCTTATTGCAAGGTCAAGTTTGTACTATGCGCGCGCTTTCAATACTACAGCAGGGGGCCGTGGTGCGTCATAAGCTCGGCCAAGCCGGCTTCAGCAGCGAATGACAAAACCGCCGCTCGCCGTTCTTACTTTATATGAAAGACCCTGTACCTAGGAATCGGAAGATACAGTCAACAGAACTACACTGATAAACACCTTATATCATACTCGTCAAGAAAAGGATTGTAAAGAACACAGACTTAACTTCAACCGACGTCAGGCTTTAATTGTTGTAATAACTTATAGGCCTGTGTGAAGAGAACCTGAAGCCATCATTCTCCCATTACTGTAGTTTTTATCTAACACGCCATGCGGGTGTTTGTTGACTCAAGGTGGATTATTTAAATAATGTCAAGATTTTGATGCCATATTGAATTGGGGATTTATTACTTTGCTTCAGGCGAGTGTAACAGACACCAACACAATTAGGAAGAAATTCTTGATGTAGCCTAATTGCAATATTTTCGGAAATTGGCATAGTGAATTATGTAGTCTTACGTTGCCAAGAAAATCGATACAGTACTGGCAATTCAATCAACAAAGGTAAAAGGTAAAAGCTGAAAAAGTACAGATTTCAAATTATGACACTGTTGCAGCAAATGAACAATATATATATTACAAATTATGGGGTGTTGACATAAATACACCGGTTATTACTAGAAATATACTGTTGTTAAGATTTTTTAACAGCAATCGTGGATTTAATAATAAGTTAATATGGTCTCAGTTTCCTAGCGTAAATCTTTTGAGTTGGACCCAATCAGGCGAACTACTCTCCAATTAAGTTATATTAAGCATTGTCATCTGGTAGCAAAACCAGAGCAAAATTGAGTGAACTATGACTGAGATTTATTTTTTTCTTGTGACCTCCAAATATAATAGAAGTGATCTCTTACAGATCAACATCTCTAGACTGAAGAGTGTCAACCTTCAAAAATACAATTTACTCGGCCAGAAATTGAACCCACGCTCTTGAGATGATGAAAAGCACACTGTAGCCTACTACTGATCCACCAAGGAAACACATGATGTGACAAACATTTTCTACACCCAAATTCTGCTACGAACAGAATGTAGTATTTAACCACCCTCACTTATTTTAACAGAATGGACTGTTACATTGAAGTGACCCCGCAGCGTAGCCATGCTTGATAAATTGTACACCACGGCCGCGAGGGCAGCTGCAGCAAGTCCAGAGATCACAGGTTCAAATCCCGGCACTGACACAGCTATCCTGATTGTGACTTTTCCTACACTCCCTCCAAGCAAATGCCGGGATACTAACTTACTTCAAGTACCAGACCACCCACCCCATCTTTGTCCCTACTACAATTACACACACTACAGTAGGCTACTACAGTCATCACATAAACACAGGTAATCAGACAAGCTCAACTAACACCCAACTACACAGGGCTAATGACAAAGATGTCCCAACCCCTTGAATGAATTGGACCTAACAACAACATCCGTTTTAAGTGTCACAATACAATGGCTACCTAGGGATGATATTGTAAAGTATAACGAGGCACATTCCAAGTGGCTTGTAAAAATTCACATTTCATATAGCCTAGTCCTAAATTTGACCAAACAAAATAGGGGAAGGGCAGATAAAACTGGATATGGAGGCATTTCTAAAATGTTTTTAGCAGAACTTACTAACTGGGCATTGCACCATACCTAAATGAAGTAAACAATCATTAAAACGGTAATACAATTCCGGAAACTGGAAAACCTATTAAAACTGTCCAAGGTACCTAATTGTCTTCATTTATTGGTGGATAAAACACTATTATGGTAATTTCTTCCAATAGTTCTCATCTTTAAAGGGTTAAGTTACTAATCACAAGTTTACAAATTTAAAAAAATTAAAGGCAGGTTGGGTGCATAAAATATACACTTCGATGAATGATATAGCATAAATAACTCAACTAAAGCAACATACCAATTAAAACGATTTCATTCAAGTTCATCTGGAAAGATAGTTTCATTGTAAACACTTCTTATAAGGTTTTCAATTTAGGCCTACCTTAATTGGGCACTAGGTATGTGCTTCCTCAAAAATTTGAACAGTGATTCTTTTACAAAATCTTCTTGTTCAGCAATTGATGTTCGACTCATCATGCAAATAAATGGAAATTCGTGTCCTACTTTGTCCCAAGTCGATTTACAAAAACAATTCTTCGGAACTGTTTACACTACAAAATGTTTGGTTATGTTTGGGTATATGAAAGACTTGGCTAGTCGAAACGAAAAATAAATAATTAAGGTTGCTGACTTAAACGATTCTTGGTCGCAAACATACTCCTAGATATTTTCTTGATTACAGATTAAATAACGTAACCTCCAGTACCAAATTCCAGCTGATATTTATTTTTCTAAGCGAACCGAAATCCGGTATAAACAACAAGAACACTGTGGATGACAGCCGACTGTGGCAACATCTATGAGAAGACAGCAGAACTAATCCGTGAAGGCATAAATAATCAATAAAACTATTTATAATGTTCAGGTAAAATACAATGTGTATTTAAAAGTTTAGATCTGCATCAGTACATCATTTCATTATATTTTACGATATATGTTTATTCCATAAACACATTTCATGTTTTACCAATTAAATAGACTGGACCCAGCTCCAAGTCGAAAGGTTCCGACTTGAGTTACGAAGGAGGTCAATACGCCGATAGACCAGGGAGCTTGAGCTGTGCTTTTTAAATGTTCATTTTTTCTAATGAAAGATATTTTAAAGAATATGCAATCTCTATCTCAATGCATTCGGTGCAAATTTGTAAAGGCAAATACTGTTTGAATAGGTCTGCCAAAAAAAAAGGCACCGCTAGGTCCTACCGGCGTCCATACCAATCAGGCGCGGATCTAGAGTTTGGCTTTGGGGGGAGGGGGTCACAGAATCGACATTGTTAAGAAAAATGGTATCACTAACAACGCAATTACAAAATAACCAAACGTACAAAACCAGACCAATTTTTTTGAAAGCTACATGGATAGACATTTGATGCGTTTAGCGCACCAAAAATATTCGTACAAATTGCAACGGCGTGTTTTGCCACTTTTACATCGACTTCGAGAAAATTATCAAGGTACGTTACAGTTTCGGCAAGTCGAGTTGGGACCGACAAAGGGAGAAAGTCACAGTTTAAATTGCCAACCAAGCTTGCAGTTTGGACGTCGGCAATTTTTTTTTTTTTTTTTTTTTGGTGCGAAAAAAGCCCCAAATTTCTATTCGTGCATTGCTGCACATTCATCGTAACATCACTATAGACATCGATTCGGTAATCACAAGGTTTGGTAAACAAAATAGACGAGTTGATTTTGTTATATAATTAATCGTGAATTATGAAGTTTTAAATACGTACAGTTGTAACAGAATATAATAATTGCAATAAAGATATTTTCAGTATTGAATAAAATGAAAAAAAAAAACCTGATTTTCAGTTAAAATTCGTTAAAGTTTATTTGTCTGGTTATTGTGTTTTCGTTTTTTGAGTTTGCAAAAAAATTTGGGCTCCGTTTGGAGTGGGGGGGGGGGTCATAACCCCCGTGACCCCCCCCCCCCTTGAATCCGCGCCTGATACCAATCATAAAATTACTCCCAATTATTTTCATGTAAAATGAATAAAACATCAAATAATATTAATCATACTAATAAACTAATTATCCCGGACAAAAAAATGAAGGATTAACACGGCAAAGAAAGGAATTTATGTAGGCCCGATTTATTATTACTGTATTTAGTTAGTTATAGCATACAAGCTGGATGTAATCAGGGGCGTATATAAGGGGAGATCTGTGGGCGCTCCAGCCCTCTCCCCGAATAAAAAAAACAACAATAAAAATTAGGAAAGTGTTGTTCTGGTAAAAACATAAAATAATTGTAAATTTGATTGTACCCTAATCTTAACGTATTGGCTAAGTTATATCTAGCTATATCTTGGCTGCCGGCCCCGGAGGTCCGAATTCGATTCACGGCTTTGCCAATAAATTTTAATTCTGGTCTGAGGGATGGAACAGGGTACACTCAGCCTTGTGAGGAAAAACTGAGAATTCCACAGTACGGCACTTTTGAGAAATAAATTATCAATTTGTAAAAAAAAACTGTTTACCTTTATTTTGTGTTGTGTTGTATTTTACAAAATGTTTGTTTTAGGCTTTATAAACTTAGAATTTTACAATTAACTCTTATCTATACTAATATAATAAAGCTGAAGAGTTTGTGTGTTTGTTTATGTGTTTAAACGCGCTACTCTCTGGAACTACCAGTGGGATTCGAAAAATTCTTTTTGTATATGGTAGCCTGATTCAAGAGGAATAGTTTAGGCTATGTAGCATTAGGCTACACCTCTCAGATAACCTTAAAGATTGATTTTTGTTCAGTAAGTCGTAAGAACAAGCGCTCCAGACGGCTTCAATAATCATCATCATCATTATCTTGTACAGTTTCCAGCCCCAGGCTGGGTCTGTTTGGAACATAAGCCTCGCCACTTAGTCCTTTCTTCCCACCACCTCTCCGCTGTCACTCTGGTCCAGTCCTCGCCTCTCTTCTTGACACATTCCTCCACTCCTTTCAGCCATCTATCTCTTGGTCTTCCCCTTGGTCGTTTCTTCTGCATCTGCATCTCATGTATCCTCTTGGGAATCTTCTTCTCATCCATTCTCTTTAAGTGTCCATACCACCTCAGTCTTGATGTCTCAATCCTACCTTGGAAGGGCTCCTCTTTCACTATTTCCCTGACCTTTTCATTCCTCACCCTGTCTCTTCTTGTTACTCCGATTCTACTTCGCAGGAACTTCATTTCACCTGCCTGTATTCTGCTTATGTCTCTTTTCTTCATTGTCCACGTTTCTGAAGCATAGGTCAGTATCGGGATATAGTAGCTTCTGTATAGCACTTCCTTGCTTTTTTTGTGGGACATCTTTATTCCACACTAAGCTCCTAATGCTTCTCAGAAATGATTCTGCCAGTCTGCCACGTTCCGTAATCTCTTTGTCATTTCTCCCATTTTCCTCCACTATACTTCCCAAGTACTTGAGACTTTCCACCTTCTTCAGCTGTCCACCTCCAAGTGTTATCCCACTCATTGGTCTGTCCTTTTTCCGGGTCGTTAACAGGATCTCACATTTACTGATGTTGAACTTCCATCCGTACTCTCCCACTGTTTCTTCCCAAGCCTTCAGTTGCTCCTGAATTTCCTCCTCCTTGTTTCCCCAGACCATGAGATCATCTGCAAACACCATTGCTTTCATCTTATCTTCTCCTATCTTTCCTGCTATCCGTGTCATTACCTCGTCCATAACCACAATAAAGAGAAGGGGTGACAGCGCACTACCCTGCGTGAGGCCACTCATTTGTCTGAACTAGTCTGTTCTTTCCCCTCCAACTTTCACACAACTCACACTTCCACAATACATCTCCTTCACTCTGCCTACAGTCCCTTTTTCCACCCCCATGTTTTCCATTGCTTCCCAAACCTTCTCCCTACACACACTATCATAGGCCTTTTCGATGTCCAGGAAGGCCATCAACAGATCCTCTCCAAATTCGTAGTGGTGTTCCTGGAGCTGTCTCACTGAAAATATGAGATCCACTGTTGATCTCCCAAGTCTGAATCCATACTGCTCCTCTCTCAATTTTCTCTACACTTTGGTTCGTATTCTACTTTCTAATATCTTTTCATATATCTTGGCACAATGTGGTAGGAGTGTGACTCCCCTGTAATTTCTGCACTCCTTTCTGCTTCCTTTCTTAAATATTGGGACAATTAATCCTTTCTTCCAATCTTCTGGGGTCTTTTTCTCCTTCCATATCACCCTCATCACACGGTACAGCCACTGTTTCCCAACCTCCTCTGCTGCCTTCACCATTTCAACACTCACTTCGTTCACACCCGGTGCCCTTCCTCCTTTCATCTTGTGTATAGCCATCTCCAGTTCTCTCCAAGTCAGGTCTACCGAAGTCTCTTGTTGCCATGTAATGCAGACCGCATCACGTCGCCCCTACCAATGTTCTGGTGCAGAATTGCGAGCTACTTACGAATTGCAGTCACGGGGAGTAATTAGTGCAAAAAGATTTCTTAGGCCCCTTAAAACAGTTATCATCATGACAATAGTATGCCTCTGTACAAGGGCGATAGTGTTGGCACAGTATACTGAGGTTATCAGCTGCAATAAGCGTTGGTGCTTTAAAATTTACTTTCATTTATTCCGATCCTTATCCTTGAGCGCTCCAGTTCTGTAAAGCAAATAAATCCACCAGGCTAATAACCTGCTAGCTTTAAATTACACGTATTAACGAATATGATAAGAGGATGTGCAGGACTGATATAACTGTTGACAACAATTTACTGCTAGTCTAAAATAATTACACAAAGTTATATGCTCTAAGCTAAGATATTGGTTGATATTTCTGTGTATTTTGCGATGACAATCCCCTGAGAATACTCACAATTTTCCAGGATAGTGAGCGAGACAGCTCCCACCCAAAGAAAAATTGTATATACGCCCCTGGTTGTAATAGTAGAAACAAGTAGTTCCGTGAAGAACTAAATAGCCTACTTTCATATATCCTACGTATGCCCATTACCTCTATCAACACACAAAATTTCAGTTTGATTGCTATAATAGATTCGTAGATATTGAAAACCGTCTAAATATTTCGGATGGCAGTAGAGAGACTCACAAGTAACTCGCACATCACAATATAACGTGGATGTTCATCCAACCAAGAGCGGCTTGGTGGGGAGGATGGTGGGCTCTGTCAAGCGCTGTATACGGAAGACTCTAGGAAAACTGCAAATTGACGAGGAGCAAACTATTACCCTGCTCATCAGTATTGAAGCCGCCCTTAACTCGAGACCACTCACCAAGGCAGATGATCAAGAAGTACTGTGCTAACACCTGCTCACTCCTGGGGACCACCTGCGGCACGCAGATAATTCGACCTATCCGGACCTATCCAGCTGGTTATCCCTCTGGAGATCAGGAAAGACCAGGGTGGGGAGGTTGTGGAGGAACGGGAGCCATCTGCCGGAGCTTCTACCGAAACTAAATAATTGTTGTAGTGTGCTAACTTCTTTGGGAAAAATAAAGTAGCTTGTCAAACTGTAACACGGACACACCCACTTACTTTCCACGATATATATTGGTAGAGACTCCCGGGATATGGAGTCCACCTCTTTCTAGCTAACGGCTACCTTTGTGAGGGCGGATGACCTGATGGAATGATAAATTGTTCCTAAAAGTATTTGATCACCTTGAAGGATATCAATATTGGGCCTGGACCCCAGGGCGGGTGTAAGGGTAGATAGGACCCATCGAGCCGCAGTGAAGGCAGCCTATCTAGAAGAAAGATACTTCAAAGTCAAACCAGGCAGCCCTGATGCCTTAGATGGCATCCCCACCACTTGGATCGAGCTCGGCAGGCTAATAACCTGCTAGCTTTAAATTACACGTATTAACGAATATGATAAGAGGATGTGCAGGACTGATATAACTGTTGACAACAATTGCATGATTAATGGGCCGATTGATTTGCGGATTGGAACTTGGAACATCAGGTCGATTATGGCAAAAGGGATGAAACAACTGGAAACTGTGTTAGAGTCCTACAAGTGTACATTTGTTGTAGCTCTGCAAGAAACACGACTGCCACTAGGCAATATGAAGATAGGGGGCAATAATATACTCTTTAACAGCAATGAGTCCAGACCAGAATGGACATCGGGAGTTGGATTTGCTGTTCACAATAGGGAGCTATATGATGTCAGTAAATGGATGCCATTAAGAGATCGCTTATGTGCGCCTGTACTGAAAGCAAAATCGTACAAGGTTTGTCTCATCAACTGTCATGCCCCATCAGAAGATGCTGAGGAAGAGTTGAAATATACTCTCTATGCAGATCTCGAAGACATCATAGACAAGCTACCACGGCATGCTATTCACATTGTATTGGGTGACTTCAATTCACAGGTTGGTCAAGAGGAAGACTAGCGTCATACAATAGGGCCGAATAGCCTCCATGAAATTAGTAATGAGAATGGTGGTAGGTTAAGCCTGGGCTTAAACACTACCGGAGGGAAGATGATTTGAAAAGGGAAAGGAAACGATCTTTTGGGCAGAAAGGAAAGAATCCAAGACAAAGAAAATAATATAGCTAGATAATTGAAATTAGTATTTCGTTCAAGGCTTGTTGACGCAAGGCGAGAAAGCGAGTTCCTAAGCGGGCGTAATAGTGCGAGCAACGCTAGCTGAGGTTGCCGGCTGGCAGGCACTGAGTGCCCCGTCCCTCCCGAACAGGAAATTGGGTACTATGTAGTATGTAGGTATACTGCTCGCTTGCGAGAAAACACAAACAAGGGAATTTTGAATTATACCTTTTCTTTTCTGAAAGGAAATGGTTTTGGGAAATTTCTGATATTTTGAAGATATTGATAAGAACAGGAATAATTGTATTCCCCACCACGGTCGGATCCCTAAGAGAGAGACCAAATGCCCCCAGAGTGGACAGAGATAAAGCGCTTTCAGTAAGATTATCATATTTATTAGTAGAATTTATTAGAAAGCACCAATTGTTGCGTTTAAAGAAGGCTAAACTCTTACCCAGCAGAGTGCCGACTAAAAGTTTAGAAAGGGTAGGAAGCCCAAACCTAACTTAAACAAAACCAAAATTCTAAGCAGTAAATCACAGGACAAAGCAAAAATCGCTTCAAGTAGGACGCTGGCTGAGCAAGCTATACTTGCCTTTAATGATTCACTAGAAATAGCTAAAGTAAGCCTTTTGAGAATGTTAGGAGAAGTTTTGCTCTAAACGCAACAAGTGATTGAGTTTGTAGTAATCTTAGCATTCAGTATTTTTGATTATTTCTTTGAATGTGAAAGTAATTCGAAAGAAAATGATAGGGAAGGAAAGGTCATGCCTAACAGCTCTTCGGGCAAGATAATGTAACTCCAAGAAATTATTGCAATTTTAATTGCCTCAACAATAAAAAGTTTGGAACGATTTGTGCAAGTAAGAAGTATTCTGAAACAGTTTGTACAATTGAGAAGTATTTTGAAATAATGTGTACAATTCGAAGGTCTTAGACCTACAACAAAGGTAATATGGACCCTCACAAGGGGTTTCGAACAATTAAAAGGTCTGGGACCTATAATAAGAACAATAAAAAGTTTTATAATTTGGGTGGATATTTCGTTTGGAAATATACAAATATTGCTTTAGATTGGCTAGGTAGAATGCCAAATATTTATAGAAATGCTTTTGGTAAGCAAAAAGTCTTTAAGTAAGTAATTCTAAATTCCTGGGCACAGCAGGAGAAGAAATAAGAAGTTCCGTGACGAACTAAAGAGCCTAATTTTCTTAAAATTTAAGATTCATGCCAATCTATATAGACCTATCTAGAATAATGACGAAATTAAGTTGGTCATAACGAAATTTCTAATTAGTTCGAAATACTGTTGGCATGATGTAGCCTGATACAGCACTACAGTTGGCAGCCCTGGTGACTGAATATATTCCTAGTTCCATCTCTTAAGGTACAGAATACAAAAGTTGGTTGAAGTCCAATGGATAGCTTGGACGTTACATGCAGTTAGACATTGGATCTATCAGCGCGCGTAAAATCATGTTGGCAACAATGTCACGCATGTGTTGGTCAGAAATAATCTGAAATATTATGATCTCTTGTTGTGCCAATTTTGGATGAAATCCATTTGTTAGTATAGAAGTTACATGTATTTTAAAATTGGACCTATCAGCAGGCTTAGAGTCATGTTGGAAGCTCTGTCGTATATTAGTTTCTCCAAATTAATCTAGAATGTCTAGAAAGTTTAAAGCTGTTGCCTTACATACTTTCTGATATATTAATATTAGGATTAAAATTGAGACAACATTTATTAACAGTGGGCATCCCTGGTTGCTCTTAAGAATAAGCATAGTCATGTCTGTTATGGTACACATAGCACATACGAAATTTGGTTGAAATCCAATTGATTGTATAGAAGTTACATGTATTTAAAAATTGGTCCTATCAGCAGGCTTAGAATCATGTTGGTAGCACTGACGTATATAAGTTACTCCAAATTATTCTAGAATGTCACGTACTATACGTGTGCATAGTTTAAAGCTGTCGGCTTGCATACTTTCTGATATATAGGTATTTAAATAAGAATATTTATATATATAGAGAGAGAGCATTTATTAACAGCTGTCAGCCCTGGTGGCTTTTAAGTATAGGCTCAGTCATATTGTTTATGTACACATAGTACATACGAAATTTGGTTGAAATCCAATTGATAGTGTAGAAGTTATATGCATTTAAAAATTGGACTTATCAGCAGGCTTAGAATCATCCTGGCAACACTGCCATGCATGGCCTGCTGGAAATAAAACTGAAGTATTATTTTCTTTATGTGTGCCAATTTTGTAATAGCTCCCATGCATACCTTCCAAGATATCCAACAAGGAGCTCAAATTTCAATTGTGGTTTTTCAGCAGTTGGTAGCACTGACATCAATTTAAAATATGGGTTTGAGATATTCAGGTATGGATCTTTACTCATACCAAATTTGGATTCGATTGCTGCAGCAGTTTAGGAGTTGATAGGGGGGGGGGGCAGACAGACAGACATTTGCCCCGATCGGTCTCATAAGTCTACTTTTTCCTCATTTTTGCAAAATGTGTAAAGTAGGCTAAAAAGGGATTAAGAAGTGGATTTATAACCACTTAGATTATTTATACAGAAATTAAGAGATGCTAAATTCAAATAGTAGGCTACAGGTCACATTAGTGAAACCTGGATTACACAAGATTAGATACAAGCGTTTAACAATATTGGGAAATTATAACTTCCTGAACACAGCAGGAAAAAATTCCGTATTACAATGTGGGTTTGTAACCACATAGAGTATTTATACAGTAATTACGAAATGTGATACCTGAAAAAATGGGAGGGAGCCTATTTAGACTAAGACTCGTTGAGTTACAAGAAAATAGTTTAAATTACCCTACATTGTTAGTAAAGGAAAGTGGGAATGCGGGAAGTATGGGATTTAAAGTCTGGCGCTCTGGCCAATTTTATTGCTCTCATCATGATACGCGTCGCGGAAGATCGTTAAACGGGCACTGTTTTGTAGCACTTAAGTTTGTTGGATATTTATAGATTGTCACTATTGCAGTTTATGTAGATGCACTGAGTTGAACTTTAACAAGTTTCTGACGTTATAGAGTTTTAATGTTGCAGTTAATATAGTTTTGAACTGATTCAATTCTATTGAAATGGAAGTTTCCAGAGTTGTGAGTAGTTGAATGCAGCAAGCAAGAAAGTCCCATGAAGGCAGAAAAGCTATGGTTAGACAGCTATGAGTTTAGCAAACTCCCACGTAGGAGAGAAGTATCTCCCTTTATTTCGTACAAAAAGTACTAGATTTCATGTTTCAATAGCGACCTTAGTTAGCTTAGCAAGACAAAGACATTCCCACGAAGGGTAGTTAGGAGATTGCACATTGTTGCACAATATTGCGAAATTCAAACACTGCCTATAAAGTTCATTAAAGCTTTTTCCTCCTATTTAAAACCTTTAAGACATGGTTAAAAATCTGTAGGTAGTTACTTAACTTTCATTGCAGAGATGATGTTTCCTGCAGACGTTACACCAAACTTTAAGACATGGCGTCTGTTTTAAAAATTCGACACGTGATTGAAAGTGGTAGCTTCTTCTGGAAAGAGAACTGAACTATCTCATCGTAGCACCAAACAGGCCTTCGGAAGTTAGATGGGATTCGCTAAACCTTATTTTGGCCCTGGTTTTTTATTACGCTGCGGTTATGCAACTTTGGAAACGTAATAGTACGGACGGACGATGTGTGTTGGTAGCCCTATCGCCCTGTTTTTTATGTCTTAAATGTGATTGGCTTACACTGATACTAACAGGATTACAACCGTATTATGTTTTAGACTTAGATTAAACTCCTTTGTTATGAATTTCAGAAGTTGATCGCATATAATCATAAACATCATTGCAGTGTCTGATATAATTGCAAAGATTTTTATTTTTAAAGAATTGCGCCTGTTGATATTATTAATACCGTACTATGATGTCAACCCTTGCTGCCGATTATCACTTTTTTTTTTTGCAAGATGGCAGGCTACGGCAGGATATTTGTTTTAATTAAAGATATTTGTAAATGGTGTGGATGTTTTAATAATGTTGATTCGTGAGCAAAAGAAAAGATGGAGAAAAATATGAGCAATTCTGTCATTTGTAATGAAATATACATGTTGTTTAGTGATGAACTGTGGCGTGTCAGTCATGTTGAAGACCAACATAGCCTAAACCCTCATATCTGGAACGCCGCCAGGAGTCGTTTTCCAATTTTCCGGAGTGTGTTTTACCAATAATATAATTCAGCAGGTCTCGTTCTATCATGAAAGTTTTTTATAGTGCTTATTTGAGCAGTATTACATGACTGGTATTTGTGTGTGGCAGGTGTTCACTGTGAGAGAGAATGAGGACCTGTAGGACTAAATCATTTACCTGTCCTCGTTGCTTCCTATGGAATTAGCCTGAGTGATGCTAACTAATAATGCTAGTAAACCCCTATCTGTAGGCCAGGCGGCTTCGGTGGCGTAGTTGGTAGCATGTTGAGCTTCTATGCCCAAGATGGCGGGTTCAAACCCGGCCGAAGCCGTCGGATTTTTAAGAGCGTTAAAAATCCCTCAGTACGCCTTCCTTCGGAGGGGAAGTAAAGCCGGCGGTCCCATGTCATAGATTTATGGCATGTTAAAGAACCTTCCACTAATTACACCTGTGTGAAGCTAAATTGGATAGGTTAAGAATGTAAACAACGCTCTTAGGTTTCTACGTTCGTTGCCAAGGGCCGACTGTGGTGGCATCTAGTAGCTAAGTTCTGGACTAGGCCTAGTAGTCGTTGACGGTGGCGGCAAAAGTAGGAACTATTTGAAAAATTCTAAGTTGCAGTCTGTACTTAAATTAAAAAAACAGATACTCACACTAATACAGCCACCACAATTAACACCGGTTATCAGACAGATTCTACACACACCCAAAAGTACACGGGGCTACATGACCGCGTTATCGCAGCCCCTAAACTGAGGAACCAACCAACTCTCTGTAGGCCTACTGTCTTTGCTTTCCTCCTGTTTATTCCGAAGAGGAAATTATTTCACTTGCATCCTTAGCTGGCTATCACTTCTTCCTCTGGGTTGAAGGGCACTTGCAGCAATGTGTATGCTATAGGCACAGTAGCGTAGCCAGGATTTTAGTTTGGGGGGGGATTAGGTCCTCATCTATTACTGCCAGAGTTTTTATATTTTAGCCTATTTTCATTTATGAAAAATAGTAGACTTATGAGAACACACACCCCCCCCCCTCCCCCCTATAATGAAATCTAAACGGCAGGAGCGATTTCAAGGAAACTCGTTAAGCACATACTACTACCTCGTCCGACCTCGACCATGTCTTTCAAATTTCAAATTTTGATGCGTTTCATCAATTCAGCATGCGGGCCAAGCGAAATATTTCACTGGCATTCTATATCTCCGCATTGGTAACAGATATCACCCTGAACTTTTGTACAGTGATAAAGGAAACTACAACAAGTTTACCGATGCGAGTTTATTAAACATTTAGGAGTGTTACCCTTCATTTATAAAACCTGATAAGTACAAAACGAACATGGTGGCCAAGTGAAGTTGAAACATTTTAATGGTTATTTCACGCGATTTAACCATCCGAGCGCAGTGAAACTTAAAGCGGTAAATGTTTATACAAATTCTAATCTACTTACATCTAATTTAGTTAAATTGTTTACATAACCTCAAGATGGAGGCTGTGCGAAATTTTAAAATTAAGTTTTTATTTCTTGTGTCCTAATCATGCGATCGTAGTGAAAGTTTGTATAATGAACCTACGCAGTAATTTTCATCTAATGTTACATAACTGCATGGCCTACATCTGGCGACCATCCGAAATATTTCTCAATATCTACGAATCTATTGCAGCAATCAAACTGAAATTTTGTAGCCTATGCTGATTGAGGCTATTAATATAAGTTCAATAACCTGGCGAGCACAATACCAACATGGCAGCAAAGTGAAGTAAAAACATTTAAAAGGAATTGACTCGTGATTTCATTATACGAGCGCAGTGAAACTTGGTAAGGTAACTGTTCACACAAAATCTACTGCCATCTAATTAAATTCAATTGTTTTATAACCCCAAGATGGCGGCAGTGTGACATTTTAAAATTGAGTTTTTATTTCTTGTGTCCTAATCATGCGATCGAAGTGAACGTTTGAATAATGAATCTATGCAATAATCTTCATCTAACGGTGCATAACTCTATGGCGTACATACAGAACAATCCAACATGGCGTACCTTTTCATAGGCGGGAGATTTTTCTAATAAAGAAGACCAATTAGATACATGAAAATAGGCTATATAGTTCTTTACGAAACTACTTGTTTTGAGTATAAGTACTTTAGGGTCCATTTTAACTAAGGACAAAGATCTTCAGTCTGTTCATGTCTGTCTGAATTCTGTCCTTTATTGCTTTGTTTTGAGGCAGCTCACAGCTGTATCAGTGTCTATATTTGTCTCTGTCGCTCAGATTTTCAATTATCCATTATCAGAATACTACTACAATATTATGGCATATTCACACGTTTCTGTGCAGAATGTTCTTTTACATTGATGGCCTGCTTGCCATCTCTTGATGAATGCAGTACATTTGCATTTGTCTGTTGGCACAGGCTAGAGTAAAATGTGGCTTTTCACCCATGTCTCAGTCTCACTCATGGCTGTGATTATATGGAGGCTACTGAGGTATGGGTGGTGCTTAGTAATGACATTCAGGGCACAGTCAGTGCCTTTGGATGCTGTGAAAGGTTCTACTCATAGGGTTAGTACTGCTGTACTGACTCAGTGAGGAAAGCAATGGCAAACTACCTCACTCCTCTTTTTGCCTAGTACGCCTCAATATAGCGCTGCCTTGGGTTTTTGTGGGTATCTACCCACATAACCTAACGGTGGTGCCTTTTGAGGATCCAACCAGCCCTCGGGCTGACTACCTAACAGACAAACAGACAACACCGCACTATGTCTTGGTGTTTTATAAACAGTTTATTTTAACAGAAATGTTTTTAGTCAATTGAATGAATCTGTCAAAAAAAAACATTAGGAGTAGATAACAGGAAGAAGGACACTCATAAAGGCATCAAACAATTACCTACGTTGCAAAATATTTAGGTATATTACTGTTAGTGTAATTTATACAGTGCTGTTTTAAGGTAAGCCTAACGGTCGCCGTGTATGGTACCTCAATCTTGTTTATTATTATTATTCAGAGGAAACTGTAGCACCCTTTAAATAATAAAATAAATACGAACCTTAAACAAATGGAATAACTTTACATTCTAAGAGTGAGCGTTGCGTCTTTCTCGTTCAGAGAAAATTATTTGTGAAAGCTGTGCCTATATAATGAAATGGGGGCCTCAATTTTCTACACCTACAATAAAAGCGTTTCATAACTTACCGAAGATGTGTCCAGTTTTGCCTTCTTTATGACAAATCTTAACAGTCGCTAATGTGACAAAAAGAAGAAAGAAAATAGCAACTAACAAACAACTCTGGACTCTTCCCCAATACTACCACTCACAAACGGTATATCTCCTCTCGCACAGACACACGATCACCGTAAATCTCGACAGTGGCGACAATCAACCACGCTGAGCCAGTATTGTTGCCTGGGACATTTTAACACTGCTATTTCCAGGAAATGGAAATTAAAAGCTGACAAGATATAACTGGCCCCCTCCAGAGAGGTCTCCTGCTAATTGGCAATCTCCTAATTTCTTGGTAGACTTTTGTATCCCCAGTACTCAGGCACCTACTGTTCTTGGAAAATCCCCCTCCCCCATGTCACAATCCTAATTGCTACCCTGTTATTTGAGCTCCTCCAAGCAGTACAGACACGGAAATGATGACAGGCCGTGAAAAGATTGGTGGTACATTCTTTGTCAAAGCATTTACTGCATTAAACATTTCGTTGTAGGTTCTAAATTTGTTCGAGCCGTAAGAAAATGTGAAGGCTTATGCCAACCCCAATTTCTGGATGTATTTTTTGGGGGGCGGCCCCTCTGCCACCCCCCCCCCTCTCTGGCTACGCCACTGGCTAGGCAGCCCTGAGGCATATGGATCCATGGAGGAAAGAATAAGAGGAGATGCCCTGAGCGCCTGAGCTCGTTTGAGTGAAGCCAAGCGCTGCGTCCAAAGTGGGTGTAACCTTAACTTGTATTCGGTGTTCCGTGACTTGCATGAGGCATTGTACATGGTGTTTTCTGAGTTATCCTTGCAGGATATCTTTCCAGCCTTTTCTTACCTTAACTCATGCTGGAGCAGTAGTGATAAGTTATTTAAAAAAAACTTCAATTCTAATCTCAGCATGTGTAAATTTGGTGTAAATACCAAAAAAGCCATTTCTCTGCAAATCCTAAATTATCAAACAGCTGTCGGTCAATAATTACGGTAGGCATACGTAATGAATCAATTCGAGGCTAATCGCCAAGTTTCTACCCCCACAAGCAAAATACCGCACGGTACCGAAAAGTATAGGCTATACCGTATTTTTGTGCAAATATGCGTCCAAGTGTTCTGTTTATTAATTTTGAGGTTCGTATTCTTGAATATCAAAATGTGTACGACCAATGAGTGAAAGTGGCTGTGCTCGAAATTAGGCCTAAAAACTGATGAATGCCTCAACGCCAATAGAATCTTAAAACTCAATTTGGTGTAAATACCGTAATTAGTTCGGCTTCATTAGTTCCCAAGTTGTTCCTTCTTTGGTATAACTCGCACCTTCCGACACCTGTATTTAATTTAATCAGTGTTTCAGCGTATTATTCTTACAAAACTAGCCTTGAAATGTGCTTTCATATTTCTATTTAAATTGGCTTTTAAAACGATAACGCAGCTTATTTGTGCCAAGTACCGTGATGTACAGAGTGTATTCTGCCTATCCAAGAAAAAATCTTGACTTGTCATTGCAATTTTATGTCACTAAAATCCATTACTAGTTGGAGTGGTTTACGGCTTTAAGCTTAGGGACAGCCATTTTCTCGCTAACTAAAGTGGTCGTGCCGTTTGACTTCAACAGCTTGCGCTAGGCAGCGCAGCGAAGGCATCTCCTTCCTTTCTTTCCTCCATGTATGGATCACTTCCTTGGAGTGATGAATCTTTCAGGTTCAGTAACAGTCTGTTTTCCTAGAGTTTTCAAATCTAATAATAAAGATCATTGGAGACAATATTCGGTAAGAGTAGAGTTTGCCTGAACCGAAGAAAGAAGTTCCTAAACTACTGAAATTAGCCAAGATACCTGTATTAATGGTATCTGGAGATGATATAGTAATATATGTTTACTCCTCCGCTGTCTGTAACCCACCCAGCCATGGCAAATAGGATCACGACTTATAGAGATGAAATTCCAGCTGACTTTCCATTTTTAGCATCGTGTACAGTATTGCCAACCCCATGCATTAGGTACTATATCGCATCCGTCAGACCAATGGTTTTCGCCTAGACCAATATTGTTAGATAGCGAATATATACACCCCTGTTTTTTGTCACGCAGAGTGAGGGTAGTCACGCATCAATAATCTTTATCCAAGCCAATGGTTGTGCCGATTATTTCTTGTTTCACATAATCACAAAGTTATGTGTGTCATGTGACATGTTAGCAACGCAATATGACGTCAATTTGTCGGCCACAAGCATCTGCCGTCGTCGAACGAGCTACAAATAAAAACCTTCTTGACTGTATTTAATATGCTGCAGCAGTGGTATTTGACAGGTTTTTTTTTATTATTAATGACTTCCAGAAAGTATGTGAATGGTATATGTTCAATAATCTACCACGTTCTCGTTTAGTTCCGGTTCTGGTAAACTCCACCATTAATGACATATTCTTAGAGCCGATGACAGTCTTTGCAAACGTTTAAAAAATTACAGTCAGTCTGAAAGACTAGACGTTATATCATTTCAAATGACGCATGCTACAAATGCAACACATGTTAGAGAGGCTCAGGAGGGTTTCTCGCTTCGCTCGAAGCCCTAGGACTCTTTCAACAGACTCCATTACCCATTAACTTAGGCTTCCCGCGCGGGTACCTCTTTAAGGGTCACCCTGTATTTGAGTCTGACATCTTTTACAACTCTTTAAGAGTCACCCATTATTTGAATCTGATATCTCGCAAACCTCTTTAAGGGTCACCCTGTATTTGAATTGAATCTAACATACTGTACACTTCGTTAAGTGTCACCCTGTAATTTGCTCTGACATCCTGCACACCTCCTTAGGAGGCACCTGTATTCTTATCTGGCATCGTGTATATCTCTTTAGAAGTCACCCTGTATTCTTGTGTGACATCTTGTACACCTCTTTAGGAATCACCCTGTATTCTCGTCTGCATCTTGTGCACCTCTTTAGTAGTCACCCTGTATTCTTCTCTGCCATCTTGTACACCTCTTTGAGAGTCACCTTGTATTCTTATCTGGCATCTTGTACTGTATTTTGCTCTGACATCCTGCACACCTCTTTAGGAGGCACCCTGTATTCTTGTCTGACATCTTGTACACCTCTTTAGGAATCACCCTGTATTCTCGTCTGACATCTTGTGCACCTCTTTAGTAGTCACCCTGTATTCTTCTCTGCCATCTTGTACACCACTTTAAAGAGTCACCTTGTATTCTTATCTGGCATCTTGTATATCTCTTTAGGAGTCACCCTGTGTTGTTATCTGGCATCTTGTACTCTATTTTGCTCTGACATCCTGCACACCTCTTTAGGAGGCACCTTGTATTCTTATATGGCTTCTTGTATATCTCTTTAGAAGTCACCATGTATTCTTGTGTTCGCTTCGCTCAAAGCCCCAGGTCGCTCGACGCCCCAGGACTCTTTCAACAGACTCCAATAACTATTAGCTTCTGCTTCCCGCGTGGCTGCATGACGTCACTTCCGTTTCCGTAACGCATAACGTTGGACCCAAGCATAACGACGAAGTCGACAAGATCATTTGAAATGATAAAAACCCTTTTTTTTAGTTCTGATACCATTCAGTTGGAATGACATCCTGCAGCGTAGCCATGTTCGTTAAGTCATGCACTACGGTCGTGATAGGCACCTGCAGCAAGTCGAGAAATCAACGGTTTATTCTGGCAATGACAGAGGCTATCCTAAGTGTGGATTTTCGACACTCCCTTGGGACAAATACTGGGATTGTACCGTAAGTTACCTTATTTCAAATCCTGGGGCACTATTCCATCCTTAACCCTAATACATTTAAACATACTACTACACTCATCACAGAAAAGTGATACACCTTAGTTCCTCGGGCTGATGAACACTATGTCCCAGGCTATTGAAATGAGAAATACATGTTGGTATGATCGAACTATGATGCTTACATATTGCGGCCAATTGTTTGAATGCCTACTTGGATGATATTTTATTATCGATTTCTTTTTCTCGAGACGTTACATATTCACGTTGATATGTTACATAATACAATAGTTGTAACTTACTATGGATCCATATTTCTTGACATTTATGTCATAGATTCCTCAGCTTGTAACTGCATAACCAATTTGTCACCCAGATGAGAAACTAGGATGGCTGGCATTTGGATGGACATTGGTGTCTGCTGCAAAACCATGTTATCAAGGATTGTTGTTGTTGCTGCTTGAATCAACTTGTGTACAGATGCCGGCATTCAGCTGTGCACTTGACCTTGAGATGTAGGGGTAGGTGTAGAGAGGTGCGGGAAGCAAGCCGAATACTTCCCTATCTGAGAACATTGACGCGAGTGACAGTAGGTTGTCACAATCAGAAACAGACACACTCAGTGTGACAAATGTTTTAAGTTGCAGTAGTATACCGGGAGAGTGGGCTGGGGGAAGTACAGAGCTACCTTCTCGGTAACTGTATGTATAGGTTGTATGTAGTGGTATATCCCTTTGTAGGTAAGACTAGGATTGGGAAGGAGGCAGTCATGGCCTTAATTTAGGAACCATCATTTGGGTGGATCACTGTCGTATGAACGAGGCCAAACACTTCTCAATTTTGCATGTTCCAAACAGACTAGAATTATTTTTTTTTTGTTTGCAATAAAACCCAGGACCTTTAGGACATGAGTCTCAATATGTAGGCTACTCCTGAGATCACGGAAAGTGACTCATGTTTCAAGGATACCAAACAATATTGACACATGTATATCTATGAACAAGGGACTAATGACTTTCCTTTCAATATACTTGATATTTTGTGCCATACCAGTACTGTTTTAAGGTGTAGCACGTTTAGTGTTCCTTAGGATATGCAGTTATTCGAGCGTAAGGACATGAGAGAGAAGCTGGTATCCAGAAAAAAGTAAGGCAAAGCCGAAACTTATCACCCATACTTTTCACATTGAACAAGCAATGAAGGAAATTGGAGAAAAATTTAAAGTAGGAGTAAAGATTCAAAGAGAAATAATTTCAACTCTGAGATTTGCTGATGACATCGTCATCTTAGCTGACACACTGGAGTACCGGTACATGTAACTGAAATTCCCGTCTCAAATTCATTTGGAGCGCTCGTCGAAGAAAATGATGACTTTCTTCAAGAAGAAAAGAACAACGTGATAAAGAGAAAATCCAGGAAGATGCGGATATTTGCGGATAGTCACGGGCGAGATGTAGCAGCAAGCGTATTGGAGAGAAGCGGAGAAATGGAGGTCACTTCGACAGTAAAGCCAGGAGCACCCATTGCAGCGGTCACGAACGGGATGGTAGGAGAGTGTGCGTCCCTTACTTCAAAGGACTACGCAGTAATCATCGCTGGAGCAAACAAGGTCTATAGAAACGAGAGTAAAAAGGTAATCAAAGATTTAAAGGGTACATTGCCATCCATGCATAACACAAATGTCATCATTGTAAGCATTCCGCAGAGATACGACTTAATTCCCAAATCATGTGTAAATGTAGAAATAGAGGCTACAAATGGAAAAATTCATAAAATTTGTAAGAGTTTTCCAAATGTCCAAATTATAGATGTAAGTAAATTAGACAGGAAGTTCCACACTCGGCATGGCCTACACTAAATAGGTTAGGAAAAGAGTATCTTAGTGATGAAATCTGCAAAATCGTAAATTCAAATGGTAAGAATAGTTCAACAGTAATATCTTTAGAGTGGAAGCAGGGAAACTGGTAAAAGAAGCCAAACGTGAGGTTTGGCATTCAGATCTTTTGATGTCAAATTTAACTGAGTCCAACAATGGTATTTTGGATTTGTCTAGCAACAATAACAATTATGATAGTAATAATGTAAATAAATCACAAACAGAAGCTTGCAAAAGTAACAAATTTAATATTTACCACCAGAATGTTCAGTCACTCTATAATAAAATTGATTACTTAAATCTAATGCTTAAAAATGAACTTAAAGACATCTCAGCACTATGTATTTCAGAACATTGGCTGTAAGAGGAACAGCTCGAATTAATTCAATTCCCAGGGTTTATACAAGCTAGTAAATACTCTAGAACTAATATTGGCCATGGTGGTACTTGTATCTTCTTAAGAAATAATTTAGATCTTGAACAGTTAACAGCTTATGAGTATCTAATTATGGAACAGGATTTTGAATTCTCTGCCGTAAAAATACAGCAGTTTAAGTTAATAATTGTATGCGTATACCATTCTCCGTCAGGAAAGTTTCCTTTATTTATATGTAGATAAATTAGAATTGTTACTCAATAACATGAGCAAAGTAAATTTCGATATAATAATTTGTGCTGATGTAAATGTGGATTTCTTAAAATTTCATAGAAATTGTGAATTATTAACACAGTTACTAATATCCTATGGACTGAAACCTACAGTAAATACCCCAACAAGAATAACAAAATTAAGTAAAACCACTCCTGATCAAATTTTTTAAAATACATATAAATATCACCATTCAATAGAAGTCTATTGTCCGGGTTTTAGTGACCACCATGGACAAATACTGAGTTTTGAAGTACCCGAAACAATCAATAATAATGGTAATTGATACATTACTATTTTATGATACTAATTTCGACGCTATTTCCATCTAGCGGTAATTTCTTGATATATTAAGAGATTGTATTTACCGGCTATCTCTCGAAAATATGAAAAGCGCCCCAATGAGAATGTAGCTCGACCAAAGGAACTTGCAACAACAATATAGAGATCGGTGATTGTCACGACGAAAAGATGACTGAGAACACCATGACCGGTTTACAGTCAAGAAGATATTAAAATGTTTTAAAATTAAGTTTGGAATTACCTTGTTACGATTTAAACCTTCTCCTTTTGGATATCCGTGTTCTTCGTGCTCATTTGAAACGACACCAAGATTGAGCATCGATATATATATATATATATTGAAGCTGTCGCCTGGAACGTCTAGTCATCTCATCTAAGCTAAGCATGCATGAAAATGTAATTAGAAGTTGCCGACTAAGAAAAACATCATCCAATCTTTGGTGTTAGCATGACCCTTTATTATATAAATAGGTTCGGAGATCTTTCTGGTTTGAGGTTAAGTTCTTAACTTGTGTAATTGTACCCTTGTTATTATATAAACGTAGTGGGCGATCGCGTTGGTTTTATTTAAAGGGGTTTGTATCTTTCGGGTTTTGTAATTTTGCCTTTTCACTCGCATGTTGTTGCGTTTTGTTATGCTGGATAATAGAATGTTTAAGAGTGAATGCCTAGTGTTTTATTTTGGCGTTCTACCATGGGGTTAGCTCGCTGTTTACGTGGATCTACCATGGGGTTAGTTCCACGTGTTGTTGTCGGTTTCGCTGGATGATAATTGAGGGTTATTTTGTTGTTTCATGTATTTGTGTTTTGTGTATTTAATTTAGACTACGTATTTCTCCTTAACATTCCATTATAAGCTCGTGTTCTTTCCTTGTGGGTGGGTAGATATTGTTTGTTTAACGTGGGTCTTGACTGGACAGTGGTTCCTTGTATATGTTTCCTTGTGTTTCTTTTAGTCCAGTCAAGAAACGACGCGAGAGCTCGTTATGTTATTAAATGAGATCTATCGGTTATTATTTCGGGTGGTAGTATGTGTGCTTCTTACATCTGTCCGGAGGTTGTGATTGGTGCTCATATCGCCTCAAGTTATGTAACTGAATCTTATACTTCGTTCGAGAAGAAGTCTTATTCTGGAAGTTCATGAAATAATTTTTGTTGGTTATTAATTTTGGGATTGTTATTTGTTTGTTTCTTATCGTGGTAAATGTTTGAACTGATCTATGTTTCGTAAGGGGTTGGTATGTCACGTGATGTCATGTTTAGTGAAGTTCGGGTACGTTTTGTTATGTTCTGTGAGATGTCGTTTGTCCTTGTACCGTTTTGTTTCTTGGGTTGTTTGTATATGATGTGACATACGTTATAGTATGGGTGGTCGGATAGACAGTTCTGGAGATATGTGATTTCTTAAACCTCTCAGAATTTTCCTTCTAACTTCATTTATGAAGTTAGACTGTGGTGGAACGAATGTATTATTTAAATTTTAAACTATTGTTAACTTGTTATTCTTTATCCCCCTTTTCTTAAGTTGAGTATTTTAAGAAAGATCTCCAGCCTTCCGGTATCTTGAGTCATCTCTCAGTCAAGCTCTTATTTTTGATATGTTTTGTTTTATTTGTTTTTGATAATACCGTATGTGGACTTTATTCCAGCCCCATCACCCTTCATTATATCATTTCATGCGCTCCTCACGTTCCCCGTTTGATATGTCTCTTTTCATTAAATGCTATTTTGCAGTTTTCAAACGATACTTTAAGCGTGTTTTCATTTCATGATTCGTCACCATTACTCGACACTGGTCGAGGGTCCACGGTTCCCTCTGAGTGGCAGTCCCCATCCTGCGCACATGTGGAAGCTTTACGTTCCCACCGCCTCGACACCGACTGTGTGCGTGGGTGGTAACATCCCCGCCTGCACATTGGTAGCATTGAGCGTGCTCGAGGCCCTTTCACATTTTGAATATTGGGAGATTAATTATGTGATGAATGCATTTTTCTTGGATCGTTTCTTATGACCTTTTTATCTTACTTTTATTATTTGTAAGTTTCCTTCTATTCAGAGATGTACTCAGTTACCCGATTTTCCTGGTTCCTAACTTGTGTGAAATGAATTACTATATATCGGCTTGCTGAAAATGAGCACTACTGGCAAGTGTAGTTGGAGACTTAACTACTAAACTACGTAAGAACTGTTAGACGCGAACTTCTTCGATTTGGTATCAGATATTTCTACGACCTTCAAACATTTAACGGACTCAATTTTCATTCTTCTGTTACTTCTAATATGCACGACATCTTCTCTTCCGTATAACCTGAAACTGTAAGCTATTGTTAATCAGCTGTGACTTTATCCTTCGTGTCACCATTGATAAAACCCACAATGCTCTGCTTCGTGTAGTATCAGCGCGCCATAGCACGTGACTAACTCAATTGACGATCGCCATATCAGCTGTTATATGTCAACACAAACTTGGTACATTTGACATTTTCATTTTGACTTGGACTTGCAAGCTACTTCCAAGAATTGGAGGTGGGAGAGATGATACATTACTATTTTATGATACTAATTTCGACACTATTTCCGTCTAGCGGTAATTGCTTGATATACGAAGAGATTGTATTTACCGGCTATCTCTCGTAAATATGAAATGCGCCCCAATGAGAATGTTAGCTTGACCAAAGGAACTTGCAACAACAATATAGAGATCGGTGATTGTCACGACGAGAAGATGACTGAGAACACCATGACCGGTTTACAGTCTAGAAGATATTAAAATGTTTTAAAATTAAGTTTGGAATTACCTTGTTACGATTTAAACCTTCTCCTTTTGGATATCCGTGTTCTTCGTGCTCATTTAAAATGACACCAAGATTGAGCATCGATATATATATATTGAAGCTGTCGCCTGGAACGTCTAGTCATCTCATCAAAGCTAAGTCCTTTACCGTTTGAATCATGCATGAAAATGTAATTAGAAGTTGCCGACTAAGAAAAACATCCTCCAACTTTGGTGTTAGCATGACCCTTTATTATATAAATTGGTTCGGAGATTTTCTGGTTTGAGGTTAAGTTGTTAACTTGTGTAATTGTTCCCTTGTTATTATAATAATGTATTTTATTAATCCCTTAACGAGTCAAGGACTCATATACAAAGGAATTGTACAGTTTTATCTTGTTGGCGACAAATTACAATACAATGTTTAGTTTACCAAGTTTTCAGTATGAAAATATATAGCCTACAACATTTTGTAACTTTCATAAGTTTTTGTACACAATGTGTTCTTCTTTTGTCTTTTCAGATTATGAAATTTCTTCAAACTGACATTTTATAATCATTCCACATAAACTGTTTTAGCCTCCTTTTAAAGATTGGTAGGCTAGGTGCAATTTTTATATTTTCTGGTAGTCTATTGAATTTTACAAAGGCACTATACTTAATGCTATTACTGCCATATTGTTTGGAATTGATATGGAAAAGTGTTATGTCATCTGCATGTCTAGTTTTGTAAGCGTGTAAATCAGATTGTTTAGTGAAGTTTAAATGTGTGTGGATTCTGTTGTGTAGGATTTGGTACATTAGGACATTTGATTTGATTTCTGCATTTAGGGCTACTGGTTGAATTTTACTCGTAATATAAAGGTGTTTGGTTGGTGTTAAAAAAGGGTAGTTATAAATATTTCTAATGGCTCTATTCTGAATTACCTCAATTTCCTTTTTTAGGTAATTTGAGCATTTTATCCAAATTGTATTCAAATACTGTAAGTGGCTATGGATTAAGAAAAAATACACTTTCCTGAGTAGATATTTTGGGATATAATAGCTCAATTTTTTTATCATCCCAGCGGCAGGTGATTTTTTTTTACTAATGCATCAATGTGCTTTTGCCAGGAGAGATTTTCATCTATTATTAAGCCTAGGTGTTTGACAGATGAGACCCTTTTAACTGGTTTTCCATTCAGTATTATATTCTGAGTGATGTCTAACTTTGTTCTACGCTTAGATATTATTAAATATTTTTTTATCTTCATTTATTGTTAATTTATTTGATTGGGTCCAGCCAAGTATGGTATTCATGTCCTCCTGCATGTGTGTAATCAGCGTGTTGGTGGTGTACGCATTGTAAAATATGCTTAAGTCATCTGCAAACAACGTTATATTACCATGAAAACGGAGTGTTGCTATGCCATTAATATATACTAAGAAGAGGGAAGGACCCAGTATTGATCCTTGGGGCACACCGTGGGTAATATTAACTTCCTCACTTCTGTAGTCATTTATTTCAATATACTGCTTACGATTAGATAGGTAATTTTTAAACCATGTCCAAGCTACTCCTCGGATACCTGCTTTATCAAGTTTCCCTAAAAGAATGTCATGGTCAACAGTATCAAACGCCTTTCTCAGGTCTATGAAAAGGCCACTCGCTGTCATCTTATTGTCTAAGACATCCTGCAAGTTAGAGATAATATCAATTGTGGCTATTTCTGTGCTTGAGTTTTCTCGGAATCCATATTGCCCTTTGTAGAAGTAATCATTTTAATTTAAGAAATTAACAATTCTGTTTTTTACTACTGTTTCGAGTACCTTGGATATGGGTGGGAGGATGGAAATGGGCCTGTAATTGTCCGGATTGCTTTTGTCACCTCCTTTATAGACTGGTATGACTCGTGCTATTTTTAGATCATCAGGCACCAGGCCAGTCTCTAACGATAAATTTATTAAAGTAGTTAGTGGGCTACTTAGCATGTCAATGGAGTTTTTTAACAATTTCACTGACATACCATCTTTGTCTTGGCTACTTTTCGTTTTAAGGCTTAATATAATATTGCGAATTTCCATCTCATTAGTCGGGGTCATAAATATGGAATCTGTGTTGACATTAATTTCATTAACTTTCTTCCCTGGGGGGATGTCTATGGCTAATTGGTGTGCTATTTTTATAAAGTGAGTGTTTAGAGCATTGCAAATATTTTCTTTTCATGTGAAAGATTTACCGTCAATAATTATCTCACTGGGACCATCTTTGTTTTCAGTTGTGCAGTTGTAGACCATTTCATTGATTACTTTCCAAGTATCGTTTATGCTATTGGCATTCAATGTTAATTTATGTTCATAGTATGAGGATTTCAGTTTACGTTTTAAAGCTGTCACTTTGTTCCCACATATTATGTGCTCTTCCTCTTTAAGAGGTTATTGTTTCTCTGAATGCTAGTTTTAAGTTTAGCATGTAGTAGGTCCCTTTGTTTTATTAGTTGAATTAATTCTGTTGTTATCCATGGGTTTTTGTGGTTCTGGTGTATTTCCTTCAAAGGTGAGTCAGTGTTTTCTTTGTTGGGTGTCTGTGTCAAGATTTTGTGTTTCATGGCGATGTAAGTTTCGTTTAGATCATCTAAGCAGTCTATTTGATTGAGATCATTAGAGAATTTGTTTTTGTTCATGTACCGGTAATTTTTATTCACGTTTTTTGAACTAGACCTTTGCTTGTTGGGGGCGTATTTAAATGTCATGTTCGAGATTGGGCTTTTGCCTGGATAGTAGTTTGACCAGAAAATCTCAGTTACAAGAATATTATGATCACTAATATCACTATTTATATTGCTTATTCTATAGGCATATTTACAGTTATTAGTGGCCACCTGATCAAGGAGTGTACTTGTTGATTCACTTATTCTTGTTGGATAGCGAGTATTGCCTTGTGTGAAACCATAGCTTGATAGTAGATTGAGGTATGATTTGGTTACATTATTTTTGTTTAATAAGTTATTATTTGTATCACCAATGCATAAGGAAAGATTGGCATTGTTTTTCATGAGAATGTGCTCTAGAGATTGCATGAATTTTGTTGCGTTATTTATGTTAGGATTATATAATGCAATTATATTAATAGTATGCAGGTTATTGAAACGAACAGTATCATTTCTTATAAGCTCTAACTGGATCAAGCTATGGTTACTCTCAACTAGGTTAAGAACTTTTGTGTTCCATTTTTTTGTGGACATAAACTCCCACACCTACACCATCCTGATTGTCTCTGTGTACAAATGCAACAGAATAGTTGTTTAGGCTGAAGAATTTAGCTTCATTACTTTTTACCCAAGTCTCGGTTACCACTATGACATCTAGATTTTCCACAATATGTATTAGTATCTCGATATCTTCTAGTTTATTTTTAGGCTTCTGCTATTTAGGTAAAGGCACTTGATTTGGCTAACCTCATTTTTAGTGTCTGCTATGTAGTCGTGGATACAGTCATATTTACGCTCATCAATTGATGTGTGTAAGTCAACATCAACTAGTAGGTCCATGTCTTGATTCATCATTATTACTGTGAATGGGATGGCTGAGCCTTGTTGATGGAAGAGTCTTTTACTAGCGTTTCGATGTCTTCTGGTGAGGTGATCCTGATAGCCTTGTCACTATCTGATTTACGGACGAAAATTTAACAGTCCCGGGTCCAGACGTATTTAAAACCTAAATTACGTAGGTCTCTTGCCTGTTTGTGAAGTACTTTATTTGCTGGCGTCAAATGCTCGTTAATGTAGATAGGCCTAGCCCTTCCATTGATTCCCGCATCACTGGAGTTCAGGTTGGGTTTGGATCTTTCGCCTTTTAGAATTGCCTCTCTTTTTAGCCGGCTGCAGAATTTTACTATTAAAGGAGGTGGAAGACATTGTCTGCTGTGTGGTAGCCGATGGCAGGCGTCAATATCGGACTCAACAACTGTGACACCCAATTGGTCAGCAATAGTCTTGACAATTTGAACGGGGTTTTCGTTTGAAGTGTGCGGCACGCCATGAAGCTCTAAGTTGTTTCACCGAACGTACCGTTGAAGCTCGAGATTCTCTTGCTTTAACAATTTGACCTCACTGCAGGCGATATCCTTATCCTTCTCTAACTCACAAACTCTTTGGCTGAGCTTTGTTATTTCTGACAAGGCTTGCTTCAGAGTTTGTGCGGCAGTTGAAAAGTCACTTTTCATACCATCAAAACAATCAGAAAAGTATGTCACGGACTTAAGCATGTCATTCTGAGTCTTTTCAACGTTTTCGAGTTTTGTCAGTCGGAGGTTGATTTCACAAACAAGATCGGGTAAATCTGGTTTACTTACATTCTCGTCTGGCGAGGCGATTTTAGAAACCTCATCCGTAGTTGACTTATTACTCATTGCACTGCACACGACACAATACCATTGCTTGGCCTTGTCGGACAAAAGCCGGTTAAAAACTTTTTTCTTTATGTTTACACAGGTTCTGTGGTATGATTTACCGCATTCCCCATCACAAGTTATGTAATCTTCAATATCAGTTACACATTTTTCACACTGGCCGCACTTGGTTGATTTGTTACTTGTCGCCATCTTGTCACAAGATTATATAAACGTAGTGGGCGATCGCGTTGGTTTTATTTTAAGGGGTTTGTATCTTTCGGGTTTTGTAATTTTGCCTTTTCATTCGCGTGTTGTTGCGTTTTGTTATGCTGGATAATAGAATGTTTAAGAGTGAATGCCTAGTGTTTTATTTTGGTGTTCAACCATGGGGTTAGCTCGCTGTTTACGTGGATCTACCATGGGGTTAGTTCCACGTGTTGTTGTCGGTTTCGCTGGATGATAATTGAGGGTTATTTTGTTGTTTCATGTATTTGTGTTTTGTGTATTTAATTTAGACTACGTATTTCTCCTTAACATTCCATTATAAGCTCGTGTTCTTTCCTTGTGGGTGGGTAGATAGTGTTTGTTTAACGTGGGTCTTGACTGGACAGTGGTTCCTTGTATATGTTTCCTTGTGTTTCTTTTAGTCCAGTCAAGAAACGACGCGAGAGCTCGTTATGTTATTAAATGAGATCTATCGGTTATTATTTCGGGTGGTAGTATGTGTGCTTCTTACATCTGTCCGGAGGTTGTGATTGGTGCTCATATCGCCTCAAGTTATGTAACTGAATCTTATACTTCGTTCGAGAAGAAGTCTTATTCTGGAAGTTCATGAAATAATTTTTGTTGGTTATTAATTTTGGGACTGTTATTTGTTTGTTTCTTGAGCCTCCGTGGCTCAGGCGGCAGCACGCCAGCCTCTCACCGCTGGGCCCGTTGTTCAAATCCCGGTCACTCCATGTGAGATCTGTGCTGGACAGAACGGAGGCAGACAGGTTTTTCTCCGGGTACTCCGGTTTTCCCTGTCACAATTTCATTCCAGCAACACTCTCCACTATCATTTCATTTCATCTGTCATTCATTTATTCATTGCCCCGGAGGAGTGCGTCAGGCTTCGGCAGCCGGCACAGTTCATATCCTCGCCGCTAGATTGGGGGCTTCATTCATTCCATTCCTGACCCGGTCGGAGACTGGAAGCAGGCTGTGGATTTTCATTTCATTTGTTTGTTTCTTATCGTGGTAAATGTTTGAACTGATCTATGTTTCGTTAGGGGTTGGTATGTCACGTGATGTCATGTTTTAGTGAAGTTCGGGTACGTTTTGTTATGTTCTGTGTGATGTCGTTTGTTCTTGTACCGTTTTGTTTCTTGGGTTGTTTGTATATGATGTGACATACGTTATAGTATGGGTGGTCGGATAGACAGTTCTGGGGATATGTGATTTCTTAAACCTCTCAGAATTTTCCTTCTAACTTCATTTATGAAGTTAGACTGTGGTGGAACGAATGTATTATTTAAATTTTAAACTATTGTTAACTTGTTATTCTTTATCCCCCTTTTCTTAAGTTGAGTATTTTAAGCAAGATCTCCAGCCTTCCGGTATCTTGAGTCATCTCTCAGTCAAGCTCTTATTTTGATATGTTTGTTGTTTTATTTGGTTTTGATAATATGTGTACTTTATTCCAGCCCCATCACCCTCATATCATTTCATGCGCTCCTCACGTTCCCCGTTTTGATATGTCTCTTTTCATTAAATGCTATTTTGCAGTTTTCAAACGATACTTTAAGTGTGTTTTCATTTCATGATTCGTCACCATCTAATTCAAATGTGAATATACTCGACACTGGACGAGGGTCCACGGTTCCCTCTGAGTGGCAGTCCCCATCCTGCGCAAATGTGGAAGCTTTACGTTCCCACCGTCTCGACACCGATTGTGTGCGTGGGTGGTAACATCCCCGATTGCACAATGGATATTACGACCCACGCACACGGTCGGTGTCGAGACAGTGGGAACGTAAAGAGGTCCCACATGTGCGCAGAATGGGGACTGCCACTCAGAGAGAACCGTGGACCCTCAGCCAGTGTCGAGTGTATTCACATTTAGAATTAGATGGTGACGAATCATGAAATGAAAACACATTTAAAGTATCGTTTGAAAACTGCAAAATAGCATTTAATGAAAAGAGACATATCAAAACGGGGAACGTGAGGAGCGCATGAAATGATATGAGGGTGATGGGGCTGGAATAAAGTACATATATTATCAAAACCAAATAAAACAACAAACATATCAAAATAAGAGCTTGACTGAGAGATGACTCAAGATACCGGAAGGCTGGAGATCTTTCTTAAAATACTCAACTTAAGAAAAGGGGATAAAGAATAACAAGTTAACAATAGTTTAAATAATACATTCGTTCCACCACAGGCTAACTACATAAATGTAGTTAGAAGGAAAATTCTGAGAGGTTTAAGAAATCACATATCCCCAGAACTGTCTATCCGACCACCCATACTATAACGTATGTCACATCATATACAAACAACCCAAGAAACAAAACGGTACAAGAACAAACGACATCACACAGAACATAACAAAACGTACCCGAACTTCACTAAAACATGACATCACGTGACATACCAACCCATTACGAAACATAGATCAGTTCAAACATTTACCACGATAAGAAACAAACAAATAACAATCCCAAAATTAATAACCAACAAAAATTATTTCATGAACTTGCAGAATAAGACTTCTTCTCGAACGAAGTATAAGATTCAGTTACATAACTTGAGGCAATATGAGCACCAATCACAATCTCCGGACAGATGTAAGAAGCACACATACTACCACCCGAAATAATAACCGATAGATCTAATTTAATAACATAACGAGCTCTCGCGTCGTTTCTTGACTGGACTAAAAGAAACACAAGGAAACATACAAGGAACCACTGTCCAGTCAAGACCCACGTTAAACAAACAATATCTACCCACCCACAAGGAAAGAACACGAGCTTATAATGGAATGTTAAGGAGGAATACGTAGTCTAAATTAAATACACAAAACACAAATACATGAAACAACAAAATAACCCTCAATTATCATCCAGCGAAACCGACAACAACACGTGGAACTAACCCCATGGTAGATCCACGTAAACAGCGAGCTAACCCCACGGTAGAACGCCAAAATAAAACACTAGGCATTCACTCTTAAACATTCTATTATCCAGCATAACAAAACGCAACAACACGCGAGTGAAAAGGCAAAATTACAAAACCCGAAAGATACAAACCCCATAAAATAAAACCAACGCGATCGCCCACTACGTTTATATAATAACAAGGGAACAATTACACAAGTTAAGAACTTAACCTCAAACCAGAAAGATCTCCGAACCTATTTATATAATAAAGGGTCGTGCTAACACCAAAGATTGGAGGATGTTTTTCTTAGTCGGCAACTTCTAATTACATTTTCATGCATGATACTTCAAACGGTAAAGGACTTAGCTTTGATGAGAAGACTAGACGTTCCAGGCGACAGCTTCAATATATATATATATATATATATCGATGCTCAATCTTGGTGTCGTTTCAAATGAACACGAAGAACACGGATATCCAAAAGGAGAAGATTTAAATCGTAACAAGGTAATTCCAAACTTAATTTTAAAACATTTTAATGTCTTCTAGACTGTAAACCGGTCATGGTGTTCTCAGTCATCTTCTCATCGTGACAATCACCGATCTCTATATTGTTGTTGCAAGTTCCTTTGGTCAAGCTAACATTCTCATTGGGGCGCATTTCATATTTATGAGAGATAGCCGGTAAATACAATCTCTTAGTATATCAAGCAATTACCGCTAGAAATTAGTATCATAAAATAGTAATGTATCAATAATGGAGTAAAATCAAAGTGCAGGTCATTCACTGAAACAAATGTTACATATTTCAATGACTTATGAAATAAGGAAACATGGTCAGAAATTTTTAAACTAGAAAATGTAAATGATAAATTTAATGCATTTAACAGTACCTTAAACACTATTTTGTAACAGCATTCCCCTTTAGACAAAGAATTGTTCAAAATAACAAAACTAGCAGTTGGATAACAACAGGGATTATACATCCATGTCAAAGAAAGAAATTTCTACACAAATTATATAAACAATACCACACAACACCTGAATTCAATTTATACTACAAAAATACACTAGCGTATTAAATAAGGTAATAAGACTAGCAAAGAAAATGCATAATGATAATTTTATTTCCCAATCATCTAATAAAAACCGGGCTATGTGGTCCGTGATAAAGAAAGAAACTGGAAAATCTGCTAAAATACAAAGGAACATTACACTGACCAGAAATAATAAAGTGATTAATAATTCAGAGGAAATGACTATTTTCTGAAATTTCACAAAAAATATTAAATAAATCAAAGGTAAATACACTAAATTCTAATAATAAAATAAATATATGTAGTATAAATCATGTCACAAGTGAAGAGGTAAGAATAGTTATAAAAGAGCTAAACGAATTAATTCTGTGCTGGCATTGATGGCATCCCTGATGCAATTTTAAAGAAATGTGCAGAAAATATAATAAATCCACTTACACACTTAATAAACAGTTCAATTCTCTCAGGAACTTACCCGGATATTTTGAAGTTATCAAAAGTAATTCCAGTGCACAAAAACGGTTCAAAAGATGAATTAGATAACTATCGTCCTATTGCCTTACCAACTGGTATTGCAAAGATTGTGGAAAAAATCATGTTTTATAGAAAAAAATAAAATATTATCAAACTCACAACATGGATTCAGAACGGAAAAATCTACACAGACCGCAATACTGAAATTAATTACCAATAAGGAACATGTAACTGGCCTATTCTTGGATTTATCGAAAGCATTTGATGTTGTTGACCATAAAATCCTCCTTACAATGCTAAATCAATATGGTATTCGAGGTCTAGCTAATAAATGGACCGAGTCTTACTTAACAAGGCGTAAACAAATAGTAAGCTTGAGACACAAGGATGATGGAACCAAATTACTTAATGAAACATTGTCCAATGAGGGAATTAATAAATTTGGAGTACCCCAGGGATCGGTTTTGGGCCCACAACTCTTTCTTCTATATATCAAAGATATAACAGAGAACATTCATTCACATAAGGAAATTTTGTTTGCGGACGATACAACACTCGTAATAAAAGGTGAAACTAAACAGGTCATACAGCAGTCTGCTGACTCCGTTACAGGAGAGTTAACCAAATGGTCACAAGATAATCGCCTCATAATAAACTATAAAAAAAACAGTGTGTCTAAATTTCCACACTATACAGAATAGGAATCCTGCGAAGCCCAATATAACATTTAAAAAATCATCAAATAGAAAATAAATCAGAAACAAATATTTTAGGACTATGGATACAACATGACTTGAAATGGAATAAACATATACAATATCTGAATACTAAACTGAACTCAATGTGCTTTGCGTTACGTATTTTGAAAACCTGCACTAGCATGCACACATTAACAAATACTTATTTTGCTTATTTCCATTCATACTTAAGATATGGGGTCATATTTTGGGGTATGTCGCCAGATGTACTAAGCACGTTTAGGATATAACAGAGGGCGATTAGAATTATGGCAAATGTAAACACTAGAGAATCATGTAGACCTCTGTTTAAAGATTTAAACATTCTCCCACTGCCCTGCATATATATCTTTGAAAGTATTATGATTTTTAAAAAGAATTTAATGAATAAGGATGTTTTTCTTTAAACAAACAATGATGTTCAAAGGCATAACACAAGACAAAATCAAAACATTCGTATTTCACACACACACACACACACACACACATACACAAGCATATATCAAAAAGGAACTTTTCACACAGGAGTTAAATTATACAATAAACTACCCCAGTATATAAAACTTGCCCCAAAAATAAAACCCTTTGATAGAATGTTGAAAGCTTATCTGCAGTGCCATTGTTTTTACTCTGTAGTTGAATATCTCAGCGTATAGGAGCGATGAAATCTATAATTATATTTTACTTTTCTATTTTAATTGTAATACCTAGCTGTAAGTTATTGTATTTATAGAATTACGTTTTCATATTATGATAATAGAGTAAGGTGTAAATAGTTGTCCAATAAGATTGCATCTCTTAAGATCTGTTATTATAATAAGTTATAAATAGTTATAGTATGGTTATTATATACCTATTAGTACTTTTATTTTATAGATGTAAATTCTGACGTGTCCTATATCAAAAATGTATTGTATATATGTATTTGATCAAATGGAATTAATAAAAATCTATCTATCTATCTTATGAGTTTTTAAATGGTATGGATTCTATCTTGAGGAAATGATGAAAATTAATAAATGTAAAACAAAAATATAGGATTGCAGTCGTAAGAAATCACTGAAATTCTCCATGCCCATTTACTGGATATTTCCTAGAGAAGCTTAGCCTTCATTCTCCATGTCTAGTGTCTTATAAGTTACACTCCACATTTATTGTATTTATAGCTTGATGTCTGTATTCTTACAGATCTGTCCACTGGATTCAGGTGAACAGCATGTTGAATGAAGCTGCACTGGACGAGAATGCAATTTCATTATTGTCGTTCTTTCTATACTAGGCCTATACATATACAACAATTTTATTTGTACATTGTGTAATGCAAAATAATAAAACAAATACTGTTTCAATCTCCTATGATTTTCATTTATCTTTCTCCTTCCTTCTCATATCACATTTGCAAGGGGGTCATGGGATTCCAACAAGAATTTGGAACCTGTGCAGGAAAGTGGGTAGGGGTGATTATTTAAATTATTCTATAGTCAGATTTGGAGGTTATGTAGGTTAGGACGAAAAAGGGGGCGGGCATGGGATGTGCTCTTGAATTTGGAGGTTATGTCAGCAGACATGATTCGATATTTCATTTTATAGCATTCAATTAATAAAACGTGTTATATAATTGATGTTAAGGTGTGTAATTGGTGACCTAACGTCAATACATTATTATAATAATCAATATCGCTGGCTTAGTACCAGAATAGCGTATCTTAATAGGATTGCCATTGTAGATACGCCATTTAGGTCCTAAGCCAGCGATATTGAACCCTTGTAAAAAGAAGCGTATCGAGACTCAATTACGGGTAATGTTTCGTTCCAAGATAGCCGTGCAGTTAAATTTTTCTTCTCATAGATTACAAGGATACATAGGGCAAATACAATAATTAAAGAAAGGAGGTAAACCAGTATACTAAATAACAAGTTTAATAACAAAAAATAACAACAATAAAAAAAATATCTCGAATTTACTCTCACACTTCTAAATAGATCACAACTGCAAATCCTAAGTTGTGTCTGCATCAATCAAGTGGCATTCAAATATCCACAGTTTACCATTTAAAATAAATATCTCAGGAGAGATTATTAATAAAAAAAGACGTTTGAAATACTACGTCTACTTCAAATCTATACTTGTGCATGCGTGACGATATTTTGACTATATGAAGGAAATAAGTACGGTTACGTGATCCGTTACCATCTGGTTTCCCGTCAAGCAACGAATCCGTAATTCTGCGTAGATTAGATTAGCTTAGGGAACACACAACAAGGCACTTAAGAATATCCGACACCCGCTACCCTTATATAATACAATATAGATCTCCGAACGAGATCTTGACAAAGTGCCAAAACACGTCTAATTGCCCAAACGGGTCTTGGTAAAATTAACACAAGCGTACGTGACTACAACAAAATACACGAGGACATGACCGAACGTCATTGTACTATTTACAATAACCACCACAATCCAAAATGGATTATATCAAAATAACAAGAACAACACTATGCACAGTGGCATTTAATTATAACACACAAATAAGTATCAATTCAACTTAATGCATGAAAATTATGGTCTGAGTATGGCAATCTCCCCTTTAAATCCAGATATAGAATACAGGCTCATCTCACTTTAAGAGAAGAGGACACGGTACCCCGGCCTCAAACCTAATTAGTGTTATCTTAAATCTGTCCGTCCCTACTGAAGCCAAATGTCATTTACCCGGTGCATTGCATAATAAGATCGGAAGCTTGCTCACGGCAGCTCTCGAACCTGGAAGTACCTTGTATCTCCTGAAAAACATGTGTGTAAAAAATACCTATTTTTGTCCCAATAATTTTCTCAGGAATTAAGACACGACGACTTGGTCAGTAGCCTCCTCGGAGTTCATACCACCGTTAATTATATATTGCTGCAGACAGGAATCGTGGGCCGATTACCACGATGTTCCCCGCGGATGTAGACACACATCATCACACATAACCAATATAACGCACACCTGGGTAATGACTTCATCTCTCATCTCACCACCTGAAATACGTCCAGATTTAAGATCCCATGGAAAGACTTAACCAATTTCCCCAAGATCAAATAAAATGATTACTTCATTAGTTTTACATTTTTACTAAGAGAACTATGGTTCCCTGCAAATAAAATTGCGCTAGGCAAATCACAATAAAAACGCCTGTTTATCAAACACAAGGTTAAATGTTACCGCCCAAAATTCTAGTTTTATGGTTAATGTTTAAAATACACAGCACCATTTATCACTCAAACCATAAGTTCCGCTCATGCGATATGAACAATACACGCATTGTACAATTACAAGTTACATTACAATCATCTAAATCAGAACAATAAAATAGTCACGCACGACATTACGATCGAGAGTCGGTACACTGAATAAGAATTAAACTACAATAAAGAAAAAATACAAGAAAATATTTACATTTCCCCAGCCGATCTAACTACGACTAAAATTGAATAATCAATATGTTGTACTTATCCCATCGCCAAAACACCTCAGCTCACATCGCCACACATGACCCAGCAGTTTTTCTAGCCGGAAATCGTCATCCTCGATGGTGTGTCCACGTTCATCCTTCGGACTGTTGGCCTCGTTCCAGACATCTTGATCCTCTTAGGATAGAAATGTTCAGTTATTTCACAGTACTACAATTGACTACTAAAATTGCTAAATGGGCTGATTATATCCACTCAATGTCCTGAGCAATTTGTTTGAAGAAAACTTTCCCTAAATATTTATAAGCCTGATAGCTTCTACTATTCACACGCAAATTATACACAAGTGTCACTCACGACACCACAAAATAAAGTCTACACAAGTGTCGCCCACGACACATCGAAATAAAGTCCGTTCAACCCTCAGCTCGGCTACATTTATACAGAACACAGCAAATTGACAGTAGTGGGGACGAATTTTAGAAATAATTTGGAGTTTTAAGTGAAGGACTTGCGACTAATGACATTGAGCTTCTCTTATTGCACAGGTTAAGAATCTGTTCGGCGGAGTCATAAATTATCATGGGTTTTATTAATATTCATTTTTGCGCCAAATCAAAGATACACTAGTTTTTGCGGGCCTGAAGCGTGCCTAGCTTCATTCGTTGATTCAAATTCATCTCGGAGAGTTTGACCTAGAGACTCCTCCCCAATTATGACGTACAAACATCTTCTTCCTGTCAGATCCTGGTTCCCCTACTCCTGCTCGCGTAAATCGGTAGCACCCGTCTCATGGCCTGCTAACTGAAGCCACGCATATTGGACGTTGACCTCATCAGTTCCAGGAATTATGGCACACTTTTCCTTGTCTCAAAAGCTTGGTTTAAATATACTTGTCTCATCGTCTAACTCCCAATAGTTGCAACATTTTTCCTCAACTCGAATCCACTGCTGCTTGTATGAATACCCTCTTTCAAATATAATAAAAAAATATGAATCATTATTATATCAGATGATATAAGGGTTCAATATATATATAGCTACATAAGTACGTTTACTTCCAACATTACAAAGTGGACAACTAATTTCATAATGTATCAGTATATTGTTGATTACTTTTAATACATTTTGTCAGAGCTAATATTGTCAAAGGTAAAATCTATTAATGTTAATTGATCCACAAGGGACTAGCTCTGCGTAATATTCATAAAAACAAGATGTTCAGTAAAGAACATACAGCCTACTTTCTCCTAAAAGCATGGGTATTGTTATAACTCTTTGTCCTTTTCAAGGAGTATAATTGAATGTTGGTTGTAGTAGCTTGTTGAAATACTACGTGCTATGCGGATATTAAACATGAAAATGAGGTGCCCTTTGCTAGTGCTACCTCTGTAAAAAAAACATTCAAATCGGTTTCACCGTGTTTGAATTGATATGGGGAATCGATTTGCACACATACATGGCCGCCATCTGAAAACTATTGGACTGATGACCTCTTAGTTTGGTCAAAAGATGCTTGCCATACGACTATATGTAGTTGTAAAATTTGGTAGATATCGGATGATTAGGTTAGTCGTATTTTGATTTAAGCATTGAACATTTGGGTGGCCGCCATTACGTTTCCGTCAAGATGGCGGCAATATAAAACATGACACTGAGGTGCCCTTTGCTTGTTCTACCTCTGTACCAAATTGCATTCAATTCGGTTTCACAGTGTTCGAATTGATAGGGGGGGTACATTCAGAGTATACAGACTCACACACAGACGGACACACATTTTTTGTCCCTGTAGTGATCTTATAAGTCTACTTTCATTTTTTGCAAAAATCGAAAGTAGGCTCATAAGATGATATCTTAAGGATTTAGTTCCTTATGTTTCCCCTTGGGTAGGTTTTGGTCAGGGTTAAGCACTACCCCCAAGGGAAGATGAAGAGAAAAGTAAAGGGAAGTGGGTTTCGGACTGAGGAACAAGTGTGGGTAAATAGGACGAGAGTCCAACAGCAAACAAAATGAATTTGAGCAGGTGTTCAGTGACGAGTGTCACCGCAAAGCCCGCAAAGCACCTAAAGTGGGTATGGACCTGGACGTAGCTAACGGGAGATGCGGCTGGAGCTTGGGCTATTTGTAAGCAGGCAACGAAAGTACTTTCCCTTCCAAGCCTATATTTGACTACTATGGGGAAGGGTGGTAGTCTGGCAAGACAAAGAATGACAAATTTACTGTATATCCTTTCAAAGGAGTCGGGTTTAATCGAAGGTTTTGAAAGGAGCAAATAATTTGAATTTGCCGTGATGTTTTTAGTTCTTGGAATTGTAGAATTTCCAAGGAGCGATCGAATGTTTCCAGGAAGTGTAGCGATGAAGCAGTTATAGTGCTTTTGGGAAAAATTTGATTGTTTTTGAAAATTTTTGGTTTTAAATTTTGGTAAGAACACCAATGGTTGCATTCAAGAAAGGCTAAGCTTTTACCCAGCAAAGCGCCGACTAAAAGTTTAGACAAGAAGAAAAACTTAAATTTGGAAACCAACCATAAGTTATAGAGAAAATCTCAACAAGCTGGAAGCTGGTGGAGCTAGCTATACTTGCCTTACTGGCTAGTTAGAATTAGCTAAAAAAGCTAAGAGCGACTTTGAAAAAGTTTTGCGGAGAGTTTTTGTTCAAATGCAACAAATAGTGGAACCTTTTTTAATTTGATGCTTGATTTTCCTAACGCGAGCATGAGCTTTTGGGTAGAGTCAGGGGAAGTAGGATGTTGCCTAATCGTTATTTTATAGAAAATGATGAAGCAAAAGGATATAGTTTGATTTATTTAACAATGCGTAGAAATATGATAAATTTAACAAATATAAAAGGTACAATTTGATTTTTAAACCTTTGAGGTCTCAGACCTCTAAAATTGTTGAAGTTTGCACTAGGCGATTAACAAAATTTGGTTTGGAACCACTTGTAAGCACCAAATCTGCATAAGTTTTTAAAATAGTGCTGAGATTAACAAATTTAAAGTTTAACAATAAATCAGGTACGACATATGTATTTTGAGAATTCCTATATAATAATAGCATTTATTGCAGACAGTTGGCCATATTACATGTTACAGATATGTACACTTACTAGATACTATGGTTCGCTTCTAGTCCTTACTATAAGCCACTATTGATAAAGTTCTGTTGGGGCATGTCGTGATATGGTACCTGCCGCATTCGTTCCTACACAGCTCACATATACACCTCTCATCCGGGTCATGAAATGTCTTTCGTGAGCAGACCTTATGGTGGAACCCATGAACTGCGAGTCTCGTCACGACGTGTCTCATTTCGGATATGGGTTGCATCCATCTTTTGTCCACCATGGCATCAGTCGCGTAGAATTCCTTCGGAATGTCAAGCCTTTGGTTTGCAGATCCTGGAGTAATTTTCTGAAGCTTTCTGTGGAAGGCAACAGTAAAAGTGACCGAAGGTCCTCTATTAGGAACGTTTCTCTCGCCAGTTCATATACCAGCCGAGATTTGGCTGACTTGGAGTCTCCGAGGGCTCTTTTGAGGAACCTAGATTTCATCTTTTCGAGTTCCTCCAGCTGTTTGTAGTTGAGAAACTCCCATGTAAGCTCCAGACCGTATGTTAGTACGGGTATGACCTTGGCTCGGAAGAGCATCATTGCTGTTTCCAGCGATATTTGGGTAATATGGCTTATGTCGTTTATGGCCTTCACTGCTGCTGTAGAAATTGGGGACGTCGAATCTCTTTTCTTCTTTAATCATAGTCTCCGTGAGAATACAGATGTCATATTCGCTTAGGATTTCTCGTGATAGGAGGTTCATTGCACCTCGCAGCCCTTCTACATTCCACGTTAGTATCCTCGTCCTACTGGCGCGAGCCTCTGAACTTCCAGGGTTGCCGAAAGGGCCGGCAATAGACGTCCGTAGGCCAGAAGTTGCAGTTGTAGACCAAATCTCTTTTATTAAAGGGTATGCCGAATTTAAAAGCTCTGCTGCCAATTTTCTGGTTCACTACGTCACAGTGGATCACTCCTTCCACTCCATTTTCCTGCAGATACGCAGTTAAGTCCTCTGGGGAAGTGTCTTGGCTCAGTTTTGAGACGTAAAGCCACGCACTCTTTTCTGCAGTTTTAAGTCTTGTGACTCCTTGTCTGGTGCCTTTCACATATTCCCTTCTGTGTGCGCTTTCTTCCTGGGTTGGGGAGCGTTGATCCCTTTGCACACGACGCCTCTGCACCACTTTGGTCCATTCGGTTTGATTTGGTTCAGACATTTCTTCTTTTTTTTCCTCTCTTCGTTTTGGACCTCGTCTTGTGGGCTGCTATCGGTGGTACCATCGTTCTTTCCAATATTGTGTGGTGGTTTTGCATTCAGTATTGCAATCTCTTTCCTGGGAGTAAGTATATTTGCTCCATGACCTTGAGCGCTACTTGTACTCTTCTCATATTGATTTGCTATATTCAGTGTTGTAATTCCGTGGGAAAGTTCATGTATTTGTGGAAATGTGATGAGAATTTCCTCTTTGATCATTGTTTTAATTTGATTTGATAAGTTTTCCCTCACAGATTGCATTTGAAATGAGATCTTATCTTCTATTTTAGCTTCCAATTCTGCATCTATAAACAAGTTGCACACTAGATCATCAGATGTCGCTTGTAGCATGCATTCTCTATCCATTTCAGCCTCGTTTTCCTCCGCTTCCGACGTTTGACCACTGGATGTCGGTAGTATCTGTTTGCCGACTTCAGGGTCATGTGTTCTGCCGACAGATGTCGCCACTTGTCCCGCGAAACTGCTGTCTTCTCTGTGCATGTCTGGTATTTGACCTTCACTAACCTCTTGTTGATACGATTCCTTTTCCATACCTTGACATACTTGAGTAGTCTTCAGTGCCATAAAACATTTCTTGATGACACTTACCGCTTTTAGTATGTCGACCTTTGTGTCTTTCTTTAGGTATCCACCTACTTCCACGATAATTTGCAAACTTTTAAGAGCACCGTCAAGACGCAATTCTATCTCGTCCGCCATTTTATATTAGTTTTCCTATACGGAAGTTCTAAAAGTATGAACAAATAACAATTCGAAATTTTAACAAAGAGATAGAAAATAAGAAGAAGTTTCTATAACTTCTTGTATTTAAACAGGGATCACGAGGAAAATGGGGCCAGTACCCTTTCGTGAAACCTGGAAAAGGAGAGTTAGAAAACTCACTTATGAGTAGAAAATAGAATTCCCCAATTGAAGAGGGAAAGAATTATAATGTGGACTTGCCACAGCTAAACAGAAGTTAATTCATTGTGAAACAAAGTTGGTAGAGCGCTTGATAGCAAGCGAGGTCTCTTAGAAATTGACATAAGTTGTAGTTTAAACAGCTAGGTACATCAGTTGACTTAAATTTAAAGCTTAATTAGATTTATTATTTATTTATCGTATGGCTTTTAATGCCGGGAGTGTCCGAGGACATGTTCGGCTCGCCTGAGTCTGTAGCTGCTTCCAGCGGACACCCTAAAGGGTGAGCTACAAGTTCCGTTCAATTTCAAGTAGTTTCAACTTTCGCCACCAGATATCAATGATACCTAGTGGCGAACGTTGGAACTTTGATAGAGCGTTCTGACGAAATCTAACCTAACAAATTTTGCTTTACACAAGTTTAGTCTGTGAAAGGATCTTTTACATGCCATAAATCTATGACATGGGACCGTTGGCTTTACTTCCCCTCCGAAGGAAGGCATACTGAAGGATTTTTAACGCTCTTAAAAAATCCGACGACTTCGGCCGGGTTTGAACCCGCTATCTTGGGCATAGCAGTTCAGCATGCTACCGACTACGCCACCGAAGCTTAATTAGATAAAGTTAGTAAGGTGTTTAGGAAAAGGAAATAGGAACTTTAGGAGAAAGTTTATGGCCGTATTTATTGCTTTCGTTCGACCGCGACACGGATGGTTGTTGAATGGGCACTGTTATGCACTGTAGTCCGTTAAAAAGTTCACTATTGCAACACGGAAAGTTTATAAGACGAAAAGTTTTTGCAATTTGTGGAGATCACTAGTTGAATTTTAGTTTGAGAAAGTTTATTGCGTTGTGACGTTTATAGATTTTAGTTGAATGCAGCGGACAATTTCCAACGAGGGAAGACAAATTATGCTGATTAGAGGTATTTTCGGCATAAATTCCTCAGTGAGGAACAAACATTTCCATATTCAGGTGGAAAGTACTTGATGGCATTACTTGCAAAAAGATAACTTGCTGTAGAAAATTCTAGAGTTGTGAGAACAGTAGAATTGGGCAGAATATCTCGCGGAAGTGAAAGCTAAGTTTATATAGACAGTGGGTTTAATAAGACTACCACGGTGTGAGAACTCATTCCCAGATAATCAGTACAAGGAGTACTTTTTTCATTTTAGAAAGCTAGTTGATGTAGCCACAAATAAATCAAGAAGATATTTTGAAGGCAGATATTGCATCACATATAGCAATTTCACACTGTCTATAAAATCAGATTAAAAACATTTAGCTGTTAGAACCAATTAAAACATGGTAAAAACCATTAAAGATTTACTTAAATCATTTCTGAAGAGTAGGCAATGTTCCTGGTGACGGTTGGTTTCAAAATCCAAACATGGCGCCTGATTTAAAAGATGTCTCTCAAGGAGAGGAGTTAAGCTCGGGAAGAGCTTCGACTCTACGTGTTGAGAAAATTGTAAATGTTAAGGTTGGTAACGTTTCGTTCCTATGTACAAAACTCTTTGGTTTTACTATTCTGTGAATTGGTGTTAGCATATTTGTTTGTGAATAAAAGTTGGTTAGAAATCTTTGAATCTCAATAAAGTGTTCCAGATAATGTGTAGTTACAACTAAAAGAACATATGGCGACCGTGACAGGACTTTAACAAGCGTGTATAAACTTTGTTGAATTACAATTTGATAGTAGCGAGTATAACTGTGCCTGTATAATCCAGTATACCTTATCCTGTTGTTTACATCCGTAGCCCGTAATTATGGCGGGTACACAAATAACTAAGAGGAGAGCGGTTATCCGCACATTGTTCACGAAAGCTTGCAGTGCTTTAGACGAACTACTGACGCAGAGAGATGCAGATTTACAATTAATAAGTGCGCGTTTATTAGTGCTCGAAGAAAGAAGACACGAGTTATCGGAGCTGGACAGTCAGATTTGTGAAAACATCTGTGCTGAAACAAAGGAAGAGGAGATCGAAGAAGTACTGATGGCGGAAATGGAGAAAGCAGAGGAGTATACCTTACGTTACCACAGCATTAAAGGTAAGGCCTCTGATCTGATAACAAGGAATAGCGCTGCTCATACTTCATCTAGTTGTGTTGGCGATCGTTCGGGAAACGAAATATCTCTTCGCCTACCGAAATTAGAATTGAATAAGTATGACGGGGAAATAGCCGGTTGGATCTCATTCTGGTCACAGTTCTCACAAATTGACGAGTGTCAGTCGTTAAGTAAGGAGGAAAAATTTCAGTACTTGATTCAAGCCACGAAAGAGAACTCTCGAGCACGCGCGGTTGTTGTGAGTTTCCCTCCCTCAGGCGAAAATTACGGAAAGGCCATTCAAACACTTAAGGACAGATTTGGACGTAATGATCTCCTTATCGAGTATTATGTACGGGAACTACTGAGTTTAGTTATGGAAAGGAAGACGGTCAAGATCAGCATTTTGTATGACAAACTAGAAACTCAATTACGGGCACTAGAGTCATTAAATGTGTTCTCGAATAATTATGCCGCATTATTGTTTCCGCTAATAGAATCGTGTCTGCCCGCAGACATACTGAAGGTGTGGCAACGTTCCAATGAACCCAATAGGACACTGAAGGAAAAGATGGATAATTTAATGTTGTTTTTGAAGAGAGAAGTAGAAGGGGAGGAGAGAGTTGCAATGGCAAATAATCAGTCCCTTTCCTACAACCAGGCTAAGAGTCCAGGAAAATCGCATGATATGGACAAAGTTAATTTTGCTTCTGCGATCGATCTTGCCAGTCTGAGCATTGAATCTGACACTCAGAAGTGTGTATTTTGTAAAGGGGTGAATCATTGTTCCACAGAATGTCTCCATGCACAAAAAATGTCCCTTGAAAACCGAAAAGATGTTCTGCATAAAGATAAGCGCTGTTTTTCTTGTACCAAAGCAGGCCATTCTGCACAGCAGTGTCGAGCACGATGTGTTATTTGTCGTGGACGACATGTACCATTATTATGTCCAGCTGTTCAGAAGTATCAAGCAGAAGAGAAAGGTTGTGTTGAGGGGAAGAATTCTGAGATCAAAAGAGAAGAGGTTTCCTTGTTTAATACTTCATCTATTGACAGCAATTTGTCAGTTAGCTCTCAAACGGAGGTCTATCTCCAGACTCTGTTAGTTTACGTTAAGAATGGTGACAAAATCAGGAAGGCCAGGTTACTGATAGACAGTGGATCCCAACGTTCGTATATTTCTAGTAGTTTGGCTGAAGAAATGAACTACTCTCCGATTGGGGAAGAGAGCATTATCCACTCTCTTTTTGGTGGTAAGCCAACAGGGGTAGTTAAGCACCGATGTTACAAGGTGCACTTACTCAGCTTGAATAACGACTTTGCATGCAATTTCGTAGCGTTAGACCAAAGGACAATTACAGCTACGATTCCATCAGTAGAAGTCAGGAAAGAAGTGAGGGAAGAATTACTAAGAGAACACATTCCGATGTGCAGAGATTCTGTAGCTCCTATTGACATCTTGATAGGTTCTGACATTGCGGGAAAGTTGTGGACAGGTAAAATTAAGACTCTACCTTCTGGACTGGTAGCCATTGAAACCTGTTTAGGATGGACGGTAACGGGGAAGAAGAAGGTAGTAGACACCGTGGGAAAAAAGGAGCTAGCGAAGCATGCAAGTATTGCGAATGCAGTCACTGCACTCAGTATTACTCAGCTACCCGTATCTGATCTGTGGAAAATGGAGACCATTGGGATAACCGATCCTGTAGAGAACACCACAAAGGAGGAGAAGAGGATGTCAGCACTGAGGTATTTCAAAAATACGGTTGCTTTTGTAGATGGCAGATACGAGGTACGTCTTCCATGGGGGAGAGATGCTCCAGACCTTCCAACCAATCGAGGGATTGCAGAAGGCAGATTGATTCGAATGACCCGAAAATTAAAGGCAAAGCCTGGTCTCTATGAAGAATATGACACTATTTTACGTGATTGGGTGAAAGAAGGCATTGTGGAAATGGCGAGGGATCTATCTACTGGACACTATCTTCCTCACCGTCCAGTGCTGAAGGAAAATAGTACAACTACGAAAGTGCGTCCCGTGTTCGACGCATCGGCGAAGGAGAGAGGTTTGCCATCACTGAACGACTGCCTTGAAGAAGGACCTAACATTATTGAAATCATACCCGAACTACTCTTGAGGTTTCGGCAACGAAAGATAGGCATCACAGCTGATATCAAGAAGGCATTTTTACAGATAAGTGTACACCCAGAGGAGAGAGACTACCTGAAGTTCCTGTGGTATGGTAATAATAGTGAGAAAGACCTACAAGTCCTTCGTCATGCCAGAGTGGTGTTCGGTGTTACCAGTAGCCCGTTTCTTCTTGGAGCAGTAATTGGCTACCACCTGGAAAAATATATGGAATCAACTGATCCAAAGGAGGCTAAAATTGCATCATGATTGAAGAACAATTTTTATGTTGACAATCTGGTGACAAGCCTCGATCGAGCAGAAGAAGTTGAGGAATTCGTTTACCTTTCAAGGACTATCATGGCGAGGGCCGGGTTCGACCTTCGGGGATGGGAGTCAACCGGAGACGGATCTTCTCAGGAGTCTTCACTGCTTGGCATTAGGTGGAATCGCCAAGACGATACTCTGAAGATCAATATGGATTGGTGGGAGAGATCGTGTGAAATAGGAGATTTGACGAAGAGGACTATTCTTTCAATAATCCACCGCATTTTCGATCCGATTGGACTAACCATTCCAGTAACGATTAGGCTGAAACTGTTAATTCAAGAGTTATGGACCAGAAAGTTGGGATGGGACGAGCCTATCGACAAAGATACTCGACGGCGGTTGGAGAAGTGGCTAAAGGAGTTGCCTCACTTAAGAGAAATTGAGGCGATACGTCACCTTGGCAATGAGGAGGACATCTCACTACACGTATTTTGTGATGGAAGTCAAAACGCATATGCAGCTGTTGTCTTTATCAGGAGCAGTTATCAGGGAGAGGCACATCTTCGGTTAGCAGTAGCTAAAGCAAGAGTAACACCGCTTAAGCCCCTGACCATCCCTCAAGTGGAATTATTAGGAACTCTTATTGGAGCGCGTCTGCTGAAATCAGTTCAAGAAAGTCTAGGTTGGAAAGAAGTAGCTGTTTATTGTTGGACCGACTCAAGTACTGTACTAGCCTGGATTCTTGGCAACGGAGACAAGACAGTATTTGTTAGGAACCGAGTGAAGGAGATAAGGGAGCTCACTGATGCACGAAGCTGGAGACACATATCAGGGGATTTGAACCCCGCAGACCTACCCTCAAGAGGATGTACTGTCGCACAACTAATCGAATCCAAATGGTGGGAAGGGCCTAAGTGGCTTGTTGAAGGAGAAGAAAACTGGCCTGAATCTTCTATACGCTATGAAGTGGTAAACGAACATAACCTTATTGCCATCACTCATAATACGACATGGCTGTATCACCGGTTCAGTAAATATGAACAAATTGTGCGGATGGTGGGATGGATCTACAGATTTCTCAACAACTGTCGACGCAATGAAGTTAAAAGAAGTGGTCCGTTATCGACAAATGAGGTGGCTACAGCCGAAGACAAAATTGTTTTGTTCATTCAAAAAGAGTCCTTCGAATTCCCAGACGATCAGAGACTTAAGAGCTTTGAAGTATTCCAAGATCAAAAGGGCATAATTAGACTCAAGACACGGATAGTCGAACGTGTGGATAAGGGTCCGTTCAAACTACCAGCCGTGCTACCTTCCGAACATCCGTTGGTCAAGAGGTATGCAGAAGAATTGCATTGTAAAAAACAATCACCCCGGTCCAGCAACTCTCCTAGGTTTGTTACGCGAGAGATTCTGGATCCTTAAAGGACGCCAGTTGGCGAAGGGAACAGTCAAGAGATGTGTTGTTTGCCGACGTTTTCAAGCAAAAAACTTAGACACTCAGTCTCCTCCTTTGCCAGATCTTCGAGTTAACGATGCGGCCATATTCGAAGTCATTGGAATAGATTTGGCAGGACCCTTGTATATTCGTGATTCATCGAAGACATGGGTTGCTCTATTCACTTGTGCTTGCTACCGAGCTGTACATCTGGAACTAGTTCCGTCTCTGTCAACTGAAGCATTCATAAGAGCACTGAGGCGTTTTATCGCACGGCGTGGTCGACCTAAAGTGATCATCTGTGATAATGGAACAAATTTTCGAGGAACGTGTAATGCTCTTGAAAGGTTAGACTGGGAGGAAATCGTTACCTACGGCACTGGAGAACGCATAATTTGGAGGTTCAATCCGCCTACGGCGTCGTGGTGGGGAGGCTTCTGGGAACGATTGGTGAGCCTGGTGAAGCAAATTTTACGGAAGACATTGGGGAAGGCTTCATTGTCTTGGGATGAGCTTCAGACCATACTTATTGACTGTGAAGCAGTGATTAATGCAAGACCATTGACTTATACGGCAGAAGATAATAGAGATCCTATTCCATTGACCCCATCCATGCTACTGCAAGAAGTACGAGAGACAGGAGTTCCTGACCTGGACTGCATTGAGTCAGCAAGCATCACTCGGAAAATTCGGTATCTGCAAAGACTGAGAGAAGAGCTAAGAAGACGCTTCCGATCAGAATATCTGGGGCAGTTAACCTGGACCAAGCGGCGCGAAACTAGAAAGCCTATAATTGGAGAGGTGGTTATAATAGGATCGGACAATCGGAAGAGAATAGATTGGCCTTTGGCAAGAATTGAGCAGCTCATTCCAGGGCGAGATGGAAGAGTCCGGGTGGTTCAACTAAAGACTAGCAGTGGTACTGTTGTACGTCCTATACAGAGAGTCTACCCCTTGGAGGTCCAGTCCTGCACCGAGAGTTACCAAGAAAAAACCCACTTCATGGACGATGATGACAAGGATGTGTCCAAATCCCCTGAAGAATTGAGGACAAGAGCAGGAAGAAAAGTGGCCCCTCCTAAAAGACTAGATCTTTGATTTCATGTTACAGAGGAGAAGGAATTCAGTTGACATACATTGTACACCTGTTTGACACTTTGATAATTTCCAATTTTGAGAAAATTGTAAATTAGGTGGGAGTATGTTGAGAAAATTGTAAATGTTAAGGTTGGTAACGTTTCGTTCCTATGTACAAAACTCTTTGGTTTTACTATTCTGTGAATTGGTGTTAGCATATTTGTTTGTGAATAAAAGTTGGTTAGAAATCTTTGAATCTCAATAAAGTGTTCCAGATAATGTGTAGTTACAACTAAAAGAACACTACGTGTAAACGTTTGACACACAAGTGAAGACCGCTCAACGAAGCACAGAGGTACCAAGGAGGGAAGGCGGTGGGGAAAAACAAAGGAACATACGTATGAAATACCAACTTTAGAAATAAAACTAAAAGTAATCTTCAAGGAGTTGGTATTAGGCGTCAATAGCGAAGCCTGGTGGAAGGGAATGTTGTAGAAGTCCTCTTGAGCATGGAGATGTTAGCCAAAGATAGCGGCGACATCTTGTGGCTGGATTGGGAAGGAAGTCCTCTTGAGCATAGTGATGTTGAGGAACTTCAGCAGTTAGCTGCTAGATGCCGCTAAGATGATCATGGAAGTTATATCTACAACAAACTTTTAAACAAAGTGAACAAGGTGCGCAAATAAAAGAAAAGGTAAGAAATCACTGTTGGTGTTTGAGAAAAAAGGGAAGAAATAAGTTAAGCAAAGAGCAGCGAAGGTTAACTCTGTCTTACCGTGTATTCCAAAGAATACACCACCCCTACCGAAGAGAAATGATTTTTTTTTTGAAGCCGGATTTGGGCGGATTTAAGGAAAATTATTTAACATGGGAGCTGGGACTCTGGTATTACATGCTCTTTGGCACCAAATAGGAAGTGGCCGAAGGATTCGATCACACGGAGAGCCAAAGCAAGCGAGAAAGGGAGGGGAAACAAGAGAAGATATAAAGAGAAGGAAACATAACAAAAATTAAAGTATTCACTGTACAGCTTAGATACATGGAATAAAATCTTCATGGAGCTTGCAGATAACGACACGGGCGACATCTGCTTGCATGGATTGAATTTGCAGTCGTAGTTCTTGAGATGACTGGAATCAAGGGGGTCAACGAATTGCCGCATGTAGAGCTCTAAGGTAAGCTTTTGCAAGGAAGATGTCCCTAATAAAGTTGCACACACTACTACAATCATCACATCAATACAGGTTATCATACAAGTTTAACCCACACCCAGCTACACGGTGCTGATTACCAAGAGATCTCAAGCCCCTTAAATGAATTAACAACAAAGCAATGCAGCTACACACACTACTGCAGTCATCACAGAAATTTAAGTTATCAGACAAGTTCAACACATACTCAAATACACAGGGCTAATGACCCGGAAGTCCCTAGCCACCAAAAATGAATTTACTAAATATGGAGGGGAAGGGGGATAACATTAGGATATTTGTAAGATTTATTGCTCTAGGTGATAGATATTGGGAGTGGGGATATCATCGTTGTTTTTATGATACAGTGCTGGATATCACTTTGAACGCATAATTAAATGTATTCGCTTATTTCAGCTTCCCTTCAGACCCTGAATTGCTAAAGCTATGGACCATAAATATGAAGAGAGAGGTATTTCAGCCATCAAAATATAGTAAACTTTGTTCAAAGCATTTTGAACCTAGCTGCTTTGATCAGGCCTGACGAGAGGGGGGGGGGGGGGGACAGGCAGGGCTGGTGCCCCGGGGCCCGACCCTCCCAGGGGGGCCCGGCGTCCTAGGAGGATGTGCAATGCACTTATTCTTCAGGACGCGCAGAGATATTTTCCCTTGCGAATCAAGCCCTTTCGTGATACGCTTTAACGTCTCAGTACCATTAAACATAAAATTAATTGCCCTCTTTATCTACGACTTAGAAATGACCCCGGTTCCTGACAAAGCCGTGGCAGGAATGCAGGACTTGGCTTCCCGACTGCGGTGTTATTCGTAGTCTTACTCAACAGTTAATAAAAAGGCCTGTCTGTCGTTACAGACGTTAATTCATTTAGGGGCTTGCAACATTCAACCCGTGTACTTGGTAGCTAGTAGGTCTAGTATCACTGGCGGGCAATGAACAATTGGCGCTCGGTTGGGGATGGTTTGCATCAAATAGTACTGTAGATATAATTCAGTATTTGCTGACGCGTTAGTTTTACGGTTTGTTTCTGAAGGCCTCCACGTTATTGAATGAAGTTGACTGTAAAGCAGTAGTTTTCACAGATATTAATGCAGTGAACAAAATAGAAAACCAAAAAATGTGCGAATTGTGTAGACTGAAGGGGAGGCTAGTGGTTGTTGTATAATAAGTAAGGTATATTGGCAACATTGTTGTAACTATTTGTCTTGGAGAGTAAAAACTTAGACCCTCTTAAAACCATCAACTGCTGAGCGAAAAGCGGGGTATACACTGTGTGTGCTGTGCTAAGGCCTCTGTGACATGGTAAATCGCATGTCGTATTCTTAGTTGCCGACTGGGAATGCGTTGGCCGTCGCGACTATTACTGTAATTATTAGGACTTGAAATAAGGTACTGCCCCGGCATTGGTCTGGAGGGAGTGTGAAAAACCACACTCAGGATAGCCGCTGTCAGCGCCCGGATTCGAACCTCCGATCTGTAGACTTGCTGTAGGCCCCAATCACGGTCATGGTGAGCTACACCGCGGAGTCTTACTTGAAGATGTGAGAGCTTTTACTTCAATATCAGAGAGTCTTTTCTATAGCCACTATATGTCAATGGTCACCAATTTTTTACTCCAAAATATCCCAAAAATAATCACTCAAATGTTCTATCGTATAACTCAATAATTTGGACCTAATGTTTGCTAACTTTTCCGGAGGAGGGCCCCCGGACCCCACTCTGAGCTTGGTGATATTCCATACCCCAAGATCCCCGGTGTGTCCACTCCCCCATAATCTTGGCTTAAATCCGCCCATGATGGTCACCAGTCATAGATAGGAATCAGGATTTTTAGGAGAACCTAGCTCTAGTTTTGCTTACTGCAAAGCAATATTAAATTATAAGAAGTCCACTGACTGCCAATTACAAAATATAGTTAAAATTCACCGTTTCTTCTTTTGTGAAAACAATCACTGATCAGCTGCTATCAACTGATAGCACATAATAACTTGAGTTAAGTATGAGTACTGTATATCAGTGGTTAATTATGAAAATATATTTTGCTTTGTTTAATGTACAAAGATGTCTGATCGCCGTTCAACCAAAACACTTACCTATCAGTGTTTAGGCTTAGACCCAAGGGCGTGACTCTTCAAGGGCAGCAAATTTTAAGAATGTCAACATAAACCCACTATATGTAAAACGTATTTTAAATTACGTCTTGACTTTTTGTAAAAATCATGTTTTCATTATGAAAAGAGATTACGTCATATGCCACAGAGACCGTAGTACTGCACAGTGTACAGTGTACCCTTTCCACCTCTTTTAACATGCAGTTCAGTGAGATGAACTTCCTGTTGATTAATGGGTCTTATGACATAGGGATAGAATTGAGGAGGAAATGAATGTACGGGTTAAAACGATGAATCATGGAAAATAAGCATATAATCACCGACGGTGGAATTCTAACCCACCTGTTTCCGAGTTAATGGATAAAAGCTTTTTTCGATGTATTTTCCCGAAGTTAAATACTGTAAAAGCCATGCAATTACTGGTCCGGTAAATGCATCTTTTTTCAAATTTGTGTACGACAAACGAGCATATTGCTTTTACGAGTATCACTGAAGTTCTAAAGTTATTGATATCAAAGAGGATCTGCAGAACTTTAAATCTGAACATTGTATATGCTTACTGTGTTACCTCAACGAGACAAATTTAGATTTTTCAAACGCCAAAACAGTATAGTGAATTTAATGAAAATTATTACGATGGCTTTAATCTGATATTATTTTTTGTTAATTGAAAATAATGCATTAGTACACGCTTGTCAGGTATAAACATTGACTTTGCAAATAATTTTGGATGCATTCATCCACTTTCAATGTTGTAAATTTTACATACCAGCATTAACTTATTTATATTGATAGTAATTCACGCTCTGCTTGTGATAATAAATGTAGCCTGGATTTAGTGGAATATATAATTGGAATATTATCTCTTATATAAAAACAAGTGTCCTGACTGACTGACTGACTGACTGACTCATCATCGCCCAGCCAAAACTATTGAAGTTAGAATCATGAAATTTTGGGGATATGTTCGTGGTAAGTCGAAAACGCGCACTAAGGAAGGATTTTAGGATATTCAGGTTCTAAAGGGGTGTTAAGGGGATAGACCTGCATTTCATTGAATAACAATATCTCCCGATTGGTTTCATTGGAAGATGTGATACTCGGCATATACACTCATCATTAAAAATAAGAAGACACGTGTCTGAGGGTTTTTCGATGTGAAGTATATTATGAGGTGAAAGGGGTGAAAAGTGGGGGTTGAAGGATTCCTAACGGAGCGTGTATCTCTTAAACGACATAGGCGAGGAGTTTGATACTCAGTGGAAAAAATCAGCTTAAAAAAATAAGTAAATAGGTGTTTGACCGTTTTTTCATAAATCCAATTTAAGGGGCCAATAGGGAGGGGTGAAATTCTGGGGGGGGGGGAACAGGAAAGAAAGTGTCCTAACTGATTGACTGACAGACTCACTCATCAAAATCAGGGGGAAAAAACTGCTTAAAAATAAGTAAATAGGTGTTCGACAGTCTTTTTCATAAACCCAATTTAAGGGGTTCTTGGGGAGGGGTGAAATTCTGAAAAAAGGAAATTGAGAGAAAAAGTCCTGACTCACTCACCATCGCCCAGCCAAAATTATTGAAGTTAGACACATGACATTTCGGGGAATATGATCATTGTATGTCGGAACCGTCCACTAAGGGAGGATTTTCGGATATTCAGGGGGTCATAAGGGGGTTAAACCTGCATTTCATTGAATAACAATAACTCCCGATTGGTTTCATTGGGGGATGTGTTACTCGGCATATGAACACATAAAAAATAAGAAGACATGTGTCTGAGGGTTTTTCGATGTGGTGTATATTATGAGGTGAAAGGGGTGAAAAGTGGGGGTTGAATGATTCCTAACGGAGCGTGTATCTCTTAAACGACAAAGGCGAGGAGTTTGAAACTCAGCGGAAAAAATCAGCTTAAAAGATATGTAAATAGATGTTCGATCGTTTTTTTTTCCTAAATTCAATTTACGGGGCTCATGGGGAGGGGTGAAATTCTGGGGGGGGGGGGCGGAAAGAAAGTGTCCTAACTGATTGACTCTCTCACTCACTCTTCAAACTCAGGGAGAGAAAACTGCTTAAATATAAGTAAATAAGTGTTTGACAGTTTATTTTTCATAAATCAAATTTAAGGGGTTCATTGTGAGAGGACAATTTCTGAAAAAAAAAAATGAATGAAAATGTCCTGACTCACTCACTCACTCACTCACTCACTCATCATCGTCCAGCCAAAATTATTGAAGTTAGAAACATGACATTTTTGGGATATGTTCGTTGTATGTCAAAACCGTACACTAAGGGAGGATTTTCGGATATTCAGGTTCTAAAGGTGTCTTAATGGGGTTAAACCTGCATTTTATTGAATAACAATATCTCGTGAGTGGTTGCATTTGTGGATGTGATACTCGGCATATAAACTAATCATTGAAAATAAGCAGACATGTGTCTAAGGGTTTTTCGATGTGGTGTATATTATAAGGTGAAAGGGGTGAAAAGTGAGGGTTGAAGGATTCCTAACGGAGCGTGTATCTCTTCAACGACATACGCGAGTAGTTTGAAACTCAGCGAAAAAAAACCAGCTTAAAAATAAATACATCGGTGTTCGACCGTTTTTTCATAAATTCAATTTAAGGGGCCAATGAGGTTGGGTGAAATTCTAAAAACAAAAAAGGAGAGAAAGTGTCCTGACTGACTGACTAACTCACTCATCAAACTCAGGGGAAAAAGACAGCTTCAAATATAAGTTAATAGGTGTTCGAGCGATTCTTCATAAATCCAATTTAAGGGGCGCATGGGGAGGGCGTAAAATTCAGGTAAAATAATTGAAAGAAAATGACCTGACTGACTCACTCACTCATCATCGCCCAGCGAAAACTATTGAAGTAGGAAAAATTAAAATTTGGGAATATTTTCGCTCTATGTCGCAAACGTCAACTAATGAAGGAATTTTGTTTATTCGGGTTCTTAAGAGGTGTTAAGGGGGTAAACGTGTATTTCATTCATTAACGATATCTCACGAGTTGTTTCTTAGGGGATGTGATATTCGGCATATAAACTAATCATTAAAATTAAGCAGACATATGTCTAAGGGTTTATCGATGTGGTGTATATTATGAGGTGAAAGGGGTGAAAATTGGGGGTTGAAGGATTTTTAACGGAGCGTGTATCTCTTAAACGACATAGGCGAGAAGTTTGACATTCAGCGGAAAAAACAGCTTAAAATATAAGTAAATAGGTGTTCAACCTTTTTTTCATAAATCCAATTTTAGGGGGACCTTGGAGAGGGGTGAAATTCTGGGGGGAAAAGCAGGAAAGATAGTGTTCTAACTGATTAACTCACTCACTCATCAAACTCAGGGGGGAAGAACAGCTTAAAAAGAAGTAAATAGGTCTTCGACCGTTTTTTAAATCATAAATCCAATATAAGGGATTCATGAGAGGGGTGAAATTCTGAAAAATAAATGAAAGAAAATGTCCTGACTTACTCACTCACTCATCATCGCCCAGCCAAAATTATTGAAGTTAGAAACATGAAATTTTGGGGTTGTGTTCGTTGTATGTCGAAAACGTCCACCAAGGGAGGATTTTTGGATATTCAGGTTCTAAAGGGGTGTTAAGGAGGTAGACCTGCATTTAATTGAATAGCAATATCTCCCGATTGGTTTCCTTGGGGGATGCGATTCTCGGCATATAAACTCATCATTAAGAATAAGAAGACATATGTCTGAGGGTTTTTCGATGAACTGTATATTATGAGGTGTATGTGTGAAAAGTGGGGGTTGAAGGATTCCTAACGGAGCAAGTATCTCTTAAAAGACAGAGGCATAAAGTATGAAACTCAGGGGGAAGGATCAGCTTGAAAAATAAGTAAAAAGGTGGTCGATCGTTTTTTTTTCATGAATCCAATTTAAGGGGCCCATGGGGAGGGCTGAAATTCTGGAAGAAAAAGTCCACTAAGGAGGGATTTTTGGATATTCACTCTCATCGACCAACCAAAACTATTAAAGTTAGAAGAATGATATTTTGGGGATATGATTGTTGTGTGTCGAAAACGTCTACTAAGGAGGGATTTTTGGATATTCAGGTTCTAAAAGGGTGTTAACGGGGTTAAACCTGCATTTCATTGAATAAAAATATGACACAACTATGACGCGAGCGAAGCCGCGGGTACCTGCTAGTTATTATATATGAATTGCAGCCAATGGTCATTTCAATCGAACGCCCGAAGGCTACCCCAACAAGTTCAATTTCAAGTAGTTCCAACTTTGGCTACCAGACGCCACTGTCACTGACACCCAGCGGGAAACGTTGGAACTTGATAGAGCGTTTCTAACCAAATAACCTACAAATTTTGGCTACACACTACCAATATTGTAGTGGTAGGTTCTTTTACATGCCATAAATCTATGACATGGACCCGCTGGCTTTACTTCCCCTCCGAATAAAGGCATACTGGAGGATTTTAACGCTCTTAAAAATCCGACGACTTCGGCCGGGTTTAAACCCGCGATCTTGGGCATTGCAGTTCAGCATGCTACAATAATAATAATAATAATAGTAATAATAATAATAATAATAATAATAATAATAATTTAATTTAATTTATTTCATAAATACCATTTATGTTACATTATTGTGATATGTCTCACGAGTCTGATGACAGTACAGATTATCTGTGAGACATATTAATTATTATTTACAACATATATATAGATTATATTTCAATACAAGAGTGCATGCAATTTTTTTGTTTGTTATGATAATGATAAAGTATTAATGTCAATAATTAAAGACACAAAAAGTTACACTATGGTAGTTATATTCATAAATTTATGTTATGAGTTAATGTTTGGTTAAGTAATATTTTTTAATGCGACTTATATCTAGTTGTTTGCTGTTAATAATAATAATAATTATTATTATTATTATTACTATTGCTTGCTTGCTTGCTGGCTCTTTATGCTCTTGTAATTGATTTCGTGATGAACATTTAGTGCAAATAAAAAATTTGCAAAATCAGTTTGTGCAAATTTGCGAGGATTTTACAGAATTTGGTTTTAGAGGGGGGCCCGGGAGATTCCAGCCCCAGGGCCCGTCGCCGCTCTCCACGGCCCTGGCTTTGATATTGTTATGGATATGGATATTTTGCTCTCTGGTACTACTCATTAGGCTTCAATAATGGCTTCATTAACACATTTATTATAGTTTGATATAGTCTGAACATTTAGACATGTTAAACAATTTGTGACGAATGTGAGTGTGTTTAGGCATGATAGTGACTGATCATCTGGATGTTAGCCGTCGCATGTCATGGTGTGTGCCAGAGATGGCACCACTTGAGCTGCAGAGAATTACAACAGGGGCAATTCAATTCTCTTAAAACATCAAACAAGAGGAAGTCTAAGCTTCTATGGCTATGCTATAAATGTGAACAGGATTTTCAACTGTTCAAAGCAAGTAAGGGATTACGGAATGAATTAGAATCCACCAAGACTACGTGAACGCAAAATTAAATAGCTTGTCTGATGCAATTCACAAGCTAAATCAGGCATCCGTCAAAGGTAGCTCTAGCGAAATAGTCAACAGAATTTTACAACGACGAAGAAATAATCAGAGACAATCAGGATCACCGGTAATTAGGAATACCCAAGGACAGCGTGTAGAACCTGAAGTTACTACAAAAAACCGCTCCTTCATAGAAGTGGGGCAGTACGTACAGAAAGAACCTGAAGGTGATAAGGGTGGAATAATGGCCGAACCAAATATGAGCAATGGGTTCATTAGCGTAGAAGGAAGAGAGTTTGACGATGATGACGCTGGAGATTTTACCCAGGTTGTGAAAAGGAGGAAACGTCCGCGCCAGCACTCCCAAGTTATAATAGGGACTGGGGACGAAGGGACAGAGTTCTTGCAAGCGGGGAAGATAACAGCGTGGCTATATGTAGGTCGCCTCTCTTCCCGTGTCACAGAAGAGAAAATTAGAACCTCCAGACAAGAGGGCTTGAAGAAGCACATATGACTTGCGAGGAATTGAGAACACGAGGAATGAACAAGGCGTTCAAAATTGGGATACCATTTAATCGTCTTGAAGACATTGAGACTCCTCATTTCTGGCCAAAAGGGATCCTTGTGCGTCGGTTTCGCAGACCATTCATGCGAAATCAAGGAGTGGACCTCTTTTAGTAGCAGGAAAGACGGTCTTATCGACATTATGTTGTGGAATGTAGAAGGGCTCAATACAATTATGAAAATAGCCACATCGAACTTCTTCAAAGCAGATATAGTAGTATTAGTGGTATAGTAGTATTATTAACCAGTAACATCAATGTTCAAAACTATTACAACTGTCATAACCTTGCTCTACAAGGAGATAGAGGGAGACCAAGTGGAGGGATATCGTGGTTAATCAGACCATGGGTAACTCCTCACGAATTAGTATATAGGTCCATAAACCTATTAGCAATATATGCCAAAGGACTGACGATTGTCTGTGCTTATTTTCCCAAAAAAAAACTCCGCTCAGGATATCATTTACAATCTATCAGAAATGCTGTCAATTATTGGACACCACCGTGGATCAGTCATAGCAGGAGACTTTATCTGTCTTGTAGATAAGGAATGTACAAACAGTAAAATGGTTGTAGAATTTCTGGTGGCGGAAGGTTTCTATCTATTAAACAGCAGGACAACACCAACATATATATGTCATAACGGTATGGGCTCAGTTGATTTAATCTTTGCGAACACATACGTTAGGACAATTAATATCAAGACAATCTCCTCAAATTCTGTGATACCATTAAGGAAGCACCTACCAGTCGTTGCTAAAATTAAAGTAAATATTGCACCATCAGAAAGAAACATAAGGAAGCCTCTCGACATCAACTACCTAGAAGAAACTTTAATGACTTAAAAAAACACATCCTAGATTCAGTGAGACAAGGAGAAATAGATGCTGCAGCATTCAGTTTTGAAAAGATTATAAAGGAGTCCCAAGTTAGGATGCCTCCAACAGAAAGGAAATCTCAACCGTGGTTTGATGCATACTTGCATACTGTTTTTCGGTAAGGAAAGACGTCCTAAATTTGCTTCATATTGTTCGATATTATAAAACAGAAGAAAACCTCAAGAGGTACAGCGACCTAAGACGATCCTACAAAAAAATCCTTATGGAGAAAAGAGCAGCTTGGTTGGAAGAGGAAGGGAAAAAACTAGTGAAGAGAGCAATGGACAATCATTTTCTAGCACTACAGCCCGGAACCCAGAAGTCTTGCAGAATATCAGTATGGACGCTTGGGAAAGGCATTTCCAGAAGATTATCAATACTGGTAACTCTTGCAGGGTAACGACTCTTCATGGACAAGCTTATTTCCCTCCAATTACTGAGGTGGAGGTTGTGAAAACTATACTCAGTCTTAAAGCTGGCAAGTCCCCCGGGCCTGATGAAATATTTAATGAACACTTGAAAGAGACTTTGCCTTACTTTCGTGACATATTGCCTACACTTTTCAATAAGTGTCTTTAAACCTGTAAAATACCGTCATCCTGGAGAACGTAATTTAACAAACTACTTTATAAAGGGAAAGGAAGTGCAGACTCTCCGCATTCATATAGAGGAATAGCGCCCGAGAACACAATATTCAAAGTATTCACAAGAATTCTGACGGACAGACTGACAGAAAAAGTTTCTGACAAAATCCCGGACCAACAGTTTGGTTTTCACAAGGGGAAATTAACTCTACAGGCAATTGGAAACCTACTTTCAGATATTGATGAGGCACTTCGTCATCATAGAGGTAAATTTCACGCCATCTTTGTGGATTTTAAGGAGGCCTTCAACCTGTTAAGTCGACAGGTCATTATAGTTGAGAAACGTCGTACTATGCTCGGTGAATCTGATTATCTGACACTGATAATAACCAATATTCTATATCACAATACGGTGTTTATCTCCAATGGCCTTCAGTTCTCAAATCCTATTGAGCAGATATATGGTGTCCTACAGGGTGACCCAATCAGTCCGCTGCTGTTCATTCTCTCAACTGCTGACATCACCGGTATCCTCGAGTCTTTGGAAGAGAAGATATCTCTTTATATATACGCAGATGATGTAGTAATTGGAGCAAAGAGTTTGGAAGTTCTGCAGGAATGTATAAACCGTCTGCTTCTCTGGGCTGAGAGGGACAAATTACAGATCAACGAGAATAAAACAGCCCACATGGTCTTCCGTAAGGGAGGAATGATTTCGAATAGAGATAAGATTTATTACAGACCTGGAGATTTACCCATAACAACCGTCAAGAATTTTAACTATTTAGGGTTAATTTTCCAGGCGACAGGAACTTCTTTCACAGTGCATGTGAGAAACAGAGTGACTGCTGCACTAATAGCTATGAACAACATACAGCATTTACCTAAACTATCTTTAGTTACTGCTATGAAGCTCTTTGTTTCCACACTGACGCCTATTTTAACCTACGGTCTGGAACTGATCTGGTCTCGTCTGACCAAAACCAACTTAAAGGAAATAGAGCAAGTAAAGTCTATCTTCCTAAAGAAAGCATTGTGTGTATCGAAATTTACTCCGTCCCGGCTAATGTATGAGCTGTCTGCAGAGCCATTCTGTATATAGCAAATCAGACAACAAATGCAGCTTCCATCTAGCGCTGCCTATTAGGAACTTCTTGCGGAATTTCATTTAAAAAAGAAAGAAATATTGTTTGACTTCTATGGGACAGAAGCGATGTTATCATCTGACTGGAAGAGAGCAGACTACGATTTACGACACACTGTGACGCGTTTCACAGTCCATGGATTTCATTTCAGGATATGCGGCAGAAAAGACTTTCACATTCCAAATGCAGGGGCGGTTCGACCTTGTACATCTAGGGGGGGGGGGGTGAGAATTTTAAAAATGCCGACTGGCTGTTTCACATTGCCGACTATACGTTTAAAAACTGAGCAACGGGAGGGAAAGGGGGAGGAGGCGGCGGTGGCAAACGATACAAAAGAAAAATAGGCTATTCTTAATTAATGGCTTTCATTTAAAAAGTATTTCATTAGTTCCAGAATTTTGAATCGTAGGAAAATTTGATAAATGAAAAAAATAAGTGTTTAAATATTACAAGAATAAAATTAAACTAGTTATTCTTTTTAATCCCTACTCAACGATTTTTAACAAGGACCACTTCCCTACTATCTCCATAATTTCAATGTCGTCGACCTTATCTTTCGTCGAAAACAACATCATGAGGGAGTCTAAGCAGTCGTCACCAATTGATGTCCGCAAATGATTAAAAATGAGCTTCAACTTGCTGAAGGACCGTTCGGAAAAAGCAGAATACACTGGGGATGTTAAAATCAGTCGAACTACTTGATAACCATACGGGATAATCCTCTTAAATTTAACAGCAACTTTTGCGATTTCTTTAAAAGACGAGCACTGTTTACTGTAATCAAGCAGGATTTCCAGCTCAGCCAGCACAAGCTCTTCATCTTGAAGGATGATTTCCGGGTGCGATTGCTTTATAGATCGGACGCGATCGATGGTACCGGTACCGTTTTTTCTGTCAGCGGATATCTTGAAAATTATGTGGAATGGCTCTAGCAAAGAAATTAGTTTTGCGATATCATCTTGCACCCTTGTAGTAAATACATCCACAAGTATTCGGAACACCTTTCTGTAGAATGTAAGGAAATAAATTTCTGCTGTCGTTTCAGCGCACGCGTCATACTTCTTTGCAAGTCGCCGGGTCCTGTGGTGCTTTAAGAAGTCTTCCTCCGCATTTACTTGCATACTTTTCGCAAATTACGATGCACTCTTTATTAAAGCGTTCATCTTGCCGTCGTCGTTGATATCTTCCAAAGACTTCAAAGCGCTCTGAATCATCTGCATCGCGTCTACTACATTCAGCTCCTCCGCTTATAAAAGCTCGGTTACGTTCTTAATTTTAAACATGATGTTTTTGGTAAAGTACATGCCGCAGATAAAATCAAAGTCTAGAAGCTTTTTTGTGCAAGCCTGACGCAAAAGTTCGGGTCTTACTGTCAAATTCAGAATCGAATGAGGTTTGAATTGTTTCCAATGCTGTGACTATCTCTCCATAAGACGTACAAACAGCTCTCACCGATTCGGCGCGCGCAGTCCACCTTGTTTTTGATAAATTTTTAAGTTGAAGTGAATTTTCAATTTTATCAGCTCTTTCTGCAAGCTTAAATGTCGTTTCGTGCTACCCGAAAAAAACGTACAATCTTTCAAGAGTGTCAAAAAAAACTCTCGGATAAGCGCGCTAGCATTACAAGCTGTCTCTACGAAAATGTTTAACCTGTGAGCTTAGCATGGAATATCTGGAATATCTATTTTGATCTTCTCTGATAGCTTTTTCTGAGTGCCGTTGTATATGCCAGACAGGTTACCAGCTTAGTCGTACGATTGAAACGCTAGTTTATCGAGTGGAAGTAAAAGTTCTTCTGAATTTAAAATTAAAAATATTATTTCAGCCAACTCCTCTCCAGTCTTTCTTGTTAAAACAGCGTCTATTAAGAAAAAAACGCTCCGCAGGAACGAGCTCTTCATCTTTTTCGACGACGTATCGGATATTCAACGCGAGGTGGTCTTTATGTGACATATCGGGAGTAGTATCTGCTATAAGGGAGAACGTACCGGCGTTCTTGATCTCTTCTGCAATTATTTCACGAGTTTTCTCTCCAAGTAGATGGATGAATTCATTTTGAGAGTCCTTGCTCATATACGTAACGTTGTGCTTCCGCGTATTCACTTCTTCCAACCACCTATTCATGACCGGACTATGCCGTGAAAGTAATTTAACAATTGCGAGAAGTTTCCATTATCTTGAGTGATTCCGATCTCGTGACCTTGGAAAGCCAAACCTTGTCGACAAAAAGGTTCTTGCTGTGTCAATAAGTATCTGGATAACTTTCTTGTGGAACTTCTTTTCTTGTTCTTCCTCAATTCTGATCGTCCGTAAATGTTTATCAAGGAGAACGTCTACGTGGCCTTTTCCATTGACATAGCGGGACAAATCTGCAATCGCTGCTTGATGAGCTTCTGAAGAGAAGTGTTCTTGTAATTGGCCCTTTTTCTTCTTTCCGCGACTTTTCAATTTGTGCCACTGACGTACTCCAGCGTGCGACCATTCTTCACTTGCGGACGCCCTTCCTCGTCCGTTTGGGAATAAGCCACAGGCAAAACAAAACACCGCGTTTTTTTTCAATGATGTACTCCAACATAGGAAAATCCGTATATCAGGCCGGATTAAATCGATGCTGCTTATTTTGTGGTATGTCTGGATTTGCTGGAAATACACAAAGTTTTGGCTGGAATGCCCGAAGTGAAGTCAGGTACAGTCGTTCGTTTGCCGTGATAATTCTTTTCCGCTTTCGAGGATCGCAATTAACAGGTAAATCGCCCGCTTGAATGTGTACTGCGTCCGCACACATGTTATTTCCCTCCGCTCTTGCTCGTTGAAGCAACTGACCGCTATCATCGTGGATTCTGGATAAGCAGTCTATCATTTCTACCATAAAAAGTTTTGTGTTTGGAATAGCGTTTTCTTTTTTTGTTTTCAAAATACCTTCAGCTATTTTGAAATGCGTTATAAACTCACTAATTTGGCCAGAAAAAAACAAGCCACGAAAATTCGCTACTACGCTGTGTAGGACCGTCACCACTACAACCGGCATCCGATGAAGTTCCAGCTGCTCGTAACTTGCGAACGTCAGATGTGTTGGGGGATAGTGTTGGTTCAACGGTTCGTGATGACTCAACGGTGGTCAATGGCTCAACGGTGGACGATGGCTCAACGGTAGATGATGGCTCAACGATGGGCGATGGCTCAACGGTGGACGATGGCTCAACGGTGGTAAATGGCGCAACGGTGGACGATCTCTCAACGGTAGACGATGGCTCAACGGCAGACGATGACTCAACGGTGGGCGATGGCTCAACGGTAGACGATGGCTCAAAGGTAGATGATGGCTCAACGGTAGGCGATGGCTCAACGGTAGAAAATGACTCAACGGTGGGCGATGGCTCAACGGTGGTCAATGGCGCAACGGTGGACGATGGCTCTACAGTGGGAAATGGCTCGACGAACGACGAATGTCCGACAGTGGACAGTGACCCAACGATGCCTGATGGCTCACCTACGCCAGTCGATGGCTGGACTATGGTTAACGGCTCAAAGGAAGTCCGTTCACTCGTAGGTGCTGTTGCAGATGAATTAACTCTCCGTTTCGAAGCTTCGAACGGGTTTTGCGGCGCTCCAACATGTTTCACTTTGACTTTTTTTCCTTGATGTTGTCCTTTTTCAAGTCGAATCTTGTAGTCATCATCGAACTGACTACCACATTCAACACATTCTAATTTAATGCGTTTCCTTGGAGTCTTGGACATTGCAGCCTGCAAAGACAGTAGACAGTACAGTAATATCGTACGATCTTTTCAAAAGTATGGTGCAAGAGCTGCCTATTTTCCTTAATAATAATAATAATAATAATAATAATAATAATAATAATAATAATATAATATCGTATGGCCTCGGGTGCCGGGTGCAAGATTTGTAATTTGACACCCAGAGAGTAGCTTGCATGTCGAATTTCGTTGTTCCTTGAATCACTATGAAAGTCAAGGAGGTTAGATATTTAATCTCCTTGAACACCATAGCGCTTTCTAGTAGAGAAATGAGGAACTTTGTGTTGGCGGAAACTCCCGAGATTAATTTTGCCATTATGAACACGGCCTACTGAATTCAAATGGGTTCTTTGACATGCCAACATCGTATGACATGCGTATCGTATTTTTGCCGCCTTTCAAAAAAACTTACCACGGCCAGGAGCGAACCTGCAATCTTGGGGTGGTTTGACCGACACGCTAACCACTCACCCACCGTGGCAATCTACCTATTTTCCTTGACCTGAAGTAATCAATGTGCTCACCAACACCTTTTGTCTAACCACATGGCACAGATGTTGGGCTCGCTTTGATGTGAAGCTGAGTCGCTCTGCATGATGAACGCGGGATGTTACGCCCACCCAGGAACGTGCCGATGAGTTCACCCTTGTCCTTGGTCCCATATTGCTCATTTGTCATTCTTTCTTCAGTTTCCATACAATGAAACGAAATGGCAAGTGGCAGCCGGTGCACCGAGGACTGGAAGTGATACTTTTAAAATGGTTATTTTGCCGACTCTTCCTCTTGCCGCACTGGGCTATTGCCTGGCTGTACGAAATTATTACAGCGTCCGTTTGTGCCGACAGTCGGTAAAAATGCCGACTGTCAGTATATATATATATATATATATTCTTTTTTTAATGGGACCAAATCGTATATGGCCATGCCCCGTTTTGCTTTTTTAAATGCTGTTTTGGGAAATGTTACGACTTCTTCAGGATTTGCTGACTGCCGACTGATGTGGTAATTGCCGACTGAGAAAATGTCTGAGGGGGGTAAGACACCCCCCCACTCGAACCGCCCCTGTCCAAATGCAGCTAAATGCATGTGAATTGTGTAGCGAGTCCTGTGGCCGATATCATGCGGCGTACTGTAAAATAAGATTGACTTCTCTGACGCAATTTTGTAGCGACTGACAGTTCCTGCATTGTATTTTTAGTTTTTCATTGGCCATTGGTCGCCTCCGTAGCGTAGCGGTCAGCATGGTTAGCTGCCGCCCCGGAGGTCCTGGGTTCGATTCCCGGCTCTGCCACGAAATTTGAAAAGTGGTACGAGGACTGGAACGGGGTCTACTCAGCCTCGGGTGGCCCAAATGAGTAGAGGGGGTTCGATTCCCCCTCAGCCATCCTCGAAGTGGTTTTCCGTGGTTTCCCACTTCGTCTTCGGGCAAATGCCGGGATGGTTCATACTTCAAGGCCACGGCCGCCTCCTTCCCCCTTCCTTGCCTATCCATCCTAATCTTCCCCTCCTCCCTTCCCTCATGAGGCCCCTGTTCGCTTTGCAGGTGAGGCCGCCTGGGCGAGGTGCTGATCACACCTCACCAGTTGTATCCCCTCCGACCAGATGTTCCAAGCTCCAGGACACTGCCCATAGAGGCGGTAGTGGTGAGTTCCCTCGCTGAGTCCGTGGGAACCACCAACCTAGAGGGTAAATCGACTAAATAAAAAAAAAAAAAAAAAACATTGGCCATTGCCTGCATTAAAACTATTATTATTATAATCTGGATGTTAGTCCCCTTAAGACAATCATCATGATCATTCATAACTGTATATTTAGGTACATACTGTAGAAATGTGCAGGCCACAAAGCAGCATAAAAAATATTGGTGATTTCAAATTTTAATTGATGATAGTTATAATCAGGTCAATGAATCCGATCGGGTGATTATCGGCCAACTTTTTTGATTTATAAAGCAAAACCAGCATAATAGAGGCATACATGTTACTAAAAAGTATACTAGCAGTCATCTCAAGAACTACGACTGCAAATCCAATCCATGCAAGCAGATGTCGCCCTTGTTGTTATTTGCAGGCTCCATGAAGATTTTATTCCACGTATCTAAGCTGTACAGTGCATACTTTAATTTTTGTTATGTTTTCTACTCTGTATATCTTCTCTCGTTCCCCCGCCCCCTTCGAACATCCAATAGGATAGCGCCCGCCCGCTATGCTTCTACCGGCCGACCATGGGGCCAAAATAAGATCAGCTGATGTTGGGCAAAACATGATGTCTCCCATAAGAATAGCATTATGAAGTGACTTTAAATCCCGATTCAAGCGTATTGCTTGTGATTAACTGACTATTTCTGTTGAAGGTGGCGATAACTACAATTCCTTATCATTATTGCTGTTTTTTTTGGTAGAGTTTATTATTTTAGATATGTAAAAATATTACAAATATAACTAAGTCCGACAATTATCACGGATAAAAATTATACGTAAAAATATGTTATTCACCGTCTTCTAATTTCCTAACCATGTAAACACGTCACCTATGCATTCCAACACTGCTTTGTCACCACACCAAAATATCACATATAACGATTATACTTCACACTTTTCATACAAAAAACCCAGCAATAATGATAAGGAATTGTAGTTATCGCCACCTTCAACAGAAATAGTCAGTTAATCACAAGCAATACGCTTGAATCGGGATTTAAAGTCACTTCATAATGCTATTCTTATGGGAGACATCTTTGTTTTGCCCAACATCGGCTGATCTTATTTTGGCCCCCATGGTCGGCCGGTAGAAGCATAGCGGGCGGCATAATTTTTTTTCAGCCCGAGCCTAGCCACAGTATGTATTTCCGAGCCTCTTATTGGCTGTAATGTCAAGCCATTCTCCTGGTTCCGAATCGAGACGGTAGATAGTAGCAGGGTCACATCCGATCAAACATGGAGGAAGGTTATCGAGTGAGACGTGGATAATATTCGATGTTGAATTACATTATTAGCGTGAAACAGGCATGAAACTTGCTTTAGATCAAGTTTAAAACAACCCACGCAGCAAATGAATGCGTTCCAATCAACATTTTAAATTCTAAGTGAAATCATTCGACATTTAACCACATTTAACCACCTATGTTAATATACCAAGGTCGCGATTGCAGATGTGCACAAGTGGTACCGTGCGAGCTTGATAGCTTTGTGTCCTGAGTTCGAGACTGCCTTAGGACAAGAATTTTTACTTCTTTTGAATTTTTTTATAATATGCTCCCTACCTTTTACAGCATGTTTTATGCCATGTTTTATTGAAATTATCTGTATGGGTGATTGAAATAATAAAAAAATTTAGGCGGAATTCTTCCCTATTCTCACTTGAATTTATATTCCTCTGCTTACTGTTCAACGCGGCTAGCGTTCTTGGCTGTCTCCCCAGAGGTCCGGGTTCGATTCCCAGCTCTGCCGAGAAATTTCAATTCTGATGTGAGGGCTGCAACGGGATACACTCGGCCTCATGAGCCAAAACTGAGTAGAGGTGGGTTCGATTCCCACCTCAGCGATCTTGGAAGTGATTTTCCATAGTTTTCCCCTTCTACTCCAGACAAATGCCGAAATTGTTCATAACAAAGGCAAGGCTGCAACTTATCACCCATACGTTTCAATCTTTACATTCAAAAACAATGAAGGAAATTGGTGAAACATTTAAAGTGGGAGTGCAGATTCAAGGAGACATTATTTCACCCCTGAGATTTGCTGATAACATCGTCATCTTGGCCGACACGGCTGAGGATTTGGATAAGTTTTTGAATGGTATGGACTCCGTCTTGAGGAAAGAGTTCATGATGAAAATTAATAAAATATAAAACACAAAAATATTGGAACGCAGCCGAAATAAATCAGAAACCTCTATGGACATCAAATTGACAGGTGATAAGCTAAAGGAAATAGCAGACTTCTGTTACTTAGGAAGCAAAATAACCAGTGATGGACGAAGCAAAGAGGACCTAAATAGTAGGTTGGCTCAGGCAAGGAAAGTATTTCTACAAAAAAGGAATCTCTTGACATCGAATATAGATTTAGGTATTAGGGAGTCATTTTTGAAAGCCTTTGTCTGGAGCGTGGCGCTCTATGGAAGTCAAACTTGGACTATTGGTGAAGCAGAAAAGAGGAGAATTGAAGCGTTTGAAATGTGGTGTTACAGGAGAATGATGAAGATCAGATGGGTAGATAGGGTTACAAACAAAGAGATATTAAAACGAGTGGAAGGAGAGATGTTTCTGGCAACTAATAATGAAGAGAAGAGATAGGTTGGTAGGACACATACTAAGACACCAAGGAATAGCAAGCTTAGTTATGGAAGGAAGGGCCGAGAACTGTACGGGTAGACCAAGTTTAAAATATGTTAAACAGATTGCCTCGGATGTAGGGTGTGGTAGCTATGTAGAGATGAAAAGATTAACTCAGGACAGGGAGACATGGAGGGCTGCATCAAACCTGTCAAAAGACTGAAGACTCAAACACACAATCTCGCGATCATTAGACACGGTACCTCCAATTTAGTTAGAAACCAAAACTCAGAACGTGATAATTCCCTTCGTAAATCTCACGTGAATTGACCGGGAATCGAACCCTGTCCACCTTGGGGAGAGGCAAGCAGAAGTTGACGCTGATGTTGCTCTTGTTCATTTGAGCAAATTGGACATGGTGGTCATTGAGCCCACCTACTTGTAAATAAATAAAAACATAAATAAATAAATTTCTCTAATAACCTGTGTTATTGTGGCTGTAGTATGGTGAGTGTTTGATATACAGGTGAGGATTCGCAAGGAGGCGGTCGTGCCTTTGTTATAAACAATTTCGGCATTTGTCTGGAGTAGAAGTTGAAAACTATGGGAAATCATTTCCAAGATGGCTGAGGTGAGAATCGAACCCACCTCTACTCAGTTTTGGCTCATGAGGCCGAGTATACTCCGTTGCAGCCCTCACATCAGAATTGAAATTTCTCGGCAGAGCTGGGAATCGAACCCGGACTTCTGGGGAGGCAGCCAAGAACGCTAGCCGCGTTGAACAGTAAGCAGAGGAATATAAATTCAAGTGAGAATAGGGAAGAATTCCGCCTAAAAATGTTTATTATTACAATCACCCATACAGATAATTTCAATAAAACATGGCATAAAACATGCTCAGCATGGTTAGCTGCCGCCCCGGAGGTCCTGGGCTCGATTCCCGGCTCTGCCACGAAATTTGAAAAGTGGTATGAGGACTGGAACGGGGTCTACTCAGCCTCGGGTGGTCCAAATGAGTAGATGGGATTCGATTCCCACCTCAGCCATCCTCGAAGTGGTTTTTCCGTGGTTTCCCACTTCGTCTTCGGGCAAATGCCGGGATGGTACCTACTGTAAGGCCATGGCCGCCTCCTTCCCTCTTCCTAGCCAATCCATCCCCATCTTCCATACCTTAGCTTGCCACGGTGGGTGAGTGGATAGCGTGTCGGTCTACTAACCCCATGATTGCAGGTTCGCCCCTGGCCGTGGTAAGTGATTTTTGAAAGGCGGCAAAAATACGATACGCATGTCATACGATGTTGGCATGTCAAAGAACCCATTTGAATTCAGTAGGCCGAGTTCATAATGGCAAAATTAATCTCGGGAGTTTCCGCCAACACAAAGTTCCTCATTTCTCTACTAGAAAGCGCTATAATGTTCAAGGAGCTTAGATATCTATTATCTAACCTCCTTGACTTTCATAGTGATTCAAGGAACGACGAAATTCGACATGCAAGCTACCCTCTGGGTGTCAAATTACAAAACTTGCACCAGGCACCCGAGGCCATACGATATTATTATTATTATTATTATTATTATTATTATTATTCCATACCTTCCCATCCCTCATAAGGCCCATGTTCGCTTTGCAGGTGAGGCTGCCTGGGCGAAGTGCTGATCACACCTCCCCAGTTGTATCCATTCCGACCAGATGTTCCAAGCTCCAGGACACTGCCCATAGAGGCGGTAGTGGTGAGTTCCCTCGCTGAGTCCGTGGGAACCACCAACCTAGAGGGTAAATTGACTAAATAAGAAAATAAAACATGCTGTAAAAGGTAGGGAGCATATTATAAAATAATTCAAAAGAAGTAAAAATTCTTGCCCTAGGACAGTCTCGAACCCACTACTCAAAGTTATCAAGCTCGCACGGTACCACTTGTGCACATCTGCAATCGCGATCTTCGTATATTAACATAGGTTTCATGCCTGTTTCACGCTAATAATGTAATTCAACATCGAATATTATCAACATCTCACTCGATAACCTTCCTCCATGTTTGATCGCATGTGACCCCTGCTACTATCTACCGTCTCGATTCGGAACCAGGAGAATGGCTTGGCATTACAGCCAATAAGAGGCTCGGAAATACATACTGTGGCTAGGCTCGGGCTGAAAAAAAAATGCTAGCGGGCGCCCTCTCTATCCTATTGGATGTTCGAAGGGGGGGAGGGAAACGAGAGAAGATATACAGAGTAGAAAACATAACAAAAATTAAAGTATGCACTGTACAGCTTAGATACGTGGAATAAAATCTTCATGGAGCCTGCAAATAACAACAAGGGCGACATCTGCTTGCATGGATTGGATTTGCAGTCGTAGTTCTTGAGATGACTGGAATGAAGGGGTTCAACGAATTGGCGCATGTAGAGCTATAAGGTAAGCTTTTGCAAGGAAAACGCGCGTCTGAAACAGACTTTAAAACAGAGTAAACAAGCGTTCAAGGAACCGGGAATACATGAAAGGCCGCTGTTGGTGTCTGTGAGAAGGGAAATAAAGGAACTAATGAAAAGGAAGGGAAAGCAAAGAGCAGTGACTGCTAACTCTAAGAAAACGTATATTCCATTGAATATACCAAATGGTCCAAGGAGGATGATAATTAGCAGTACATACTTTCCACGCAAGAGATTCATAAAGCAACATGGATATCGCCTGATGGTGCGACGAAGAACCAGATTGACCATGTGATTGTTGATGTGTGAAGCAGGTACGAACATATCGCGGAGCGGATATGAACTCGGACCACCTTCTGGTCATCTGCAAGTTACGACTCAAACTCTCCACAAAGTGGCAAAACGGGAGACAGAAAATGTTCCTCTTTGATAAAGACAAATTGAAGGATGAACTAGTGAGAACACGGTACTGTGCCCGATCCTCCAGAGGTGTGACAGCCAGAATCCTCAGGATGACTATGGATTGTAGTAAACAGCAGCATCCCGGCTAATAATACTAACCGTCACAGCTAGCGTATCACACAATGGAAACTAGGAACATGTAAGGATGAACCCCTAAATAAATAAATATTATGGTCAGTCCTCCCAGGGACTAAAAGCACCTAAATCAAAAGGAGAGCTAGATAGCTCGTGGAATCTCGGGTCACATAGGAATGTGGATTGGGTATACAGGCATTGCTTCAATATCTTGACCATAATATTTACTTTAAAACCCCCAGCACGATAAATCAAAATAGCAAAGATCTATAAAAACATTGCAAACAAACGTAAACACGTGCTTGCATTTATTGATAAATATCCCCCACCAATCACTACAAATTACAAGTAACAATATATAAATGCAGAACAAGAAACGACACGATTGACTGTAACCCTATGTGGTTACATAGTTATAGGTTAGGATGATGGCTACTCTTTGCTGGTAACTATTGTAAGGCCTTAGCGCTGAGCTTAGAGATTCCTTGCAATAGTTCACTAGTAAAGGAGTAGGAGGCCATGCAAAATTTGAGTTCCTTATCTGAAAAGATATTTCCTTTTTCAATTGTCTATTGTTTTTGTGGAGAATAGTATGCGAATTTCTTTGAGACAGAGGAAGTCTGGTTATCTGTTTAGATCATCTATGGTGATTGTAGAAACGTATGAGGGTAGAAGTGACATGACTTGGTTTTGTGTGGAAGGATTGTAAGTGATTCTTGGCAAAGATATTGTTTTGTGCTATGAAAGGTTATGAGGAAAGAGAAGTAAAAGAATATTTAAAAAAAAAGTATCCCTCATGGTAAATCAATTACCACCACCCCCAAAGAATAGAAGACGTACGGTTACATTATGACGCCACAACGTGAGACTCGAAAGAGGGATATGAGCAAGATGAGGAACCAGGAAAGTTGAAGAAAAGTAAACTTTAATAAAGTGAGTACAGTGCAAGTAGAAAAATTACAAGATGACACACCAACGAGGGGAACGAATGGGGGTTATGAACAATAGTTTGATACAAATGCTACTGAGTGAAATAAAAGGAGAGATTAAGAAGCAAGGAGAATCTATGAGTAAGGAGATGGTAGAAGTGAAGGAGTCTATGAGTAAGGAGATTAAGGAGCAGGTAGGCTCTGTAAATGAGAATGTAGTGTCAGTGACCAAACAGATAGTAGAAGTGAAGGAATTTGTAAAAAAGTTAATTCAGGAGAGCAACAGGGCCACGAACACAAGGATAGAGAGTCTCAGGAAAGAAATACAGGACCATAAGTCTGTACTTAATAGTAGTATGGAGTTGGAATCCTGGAAAGTGGCTGTAGAGGAGGAAGAAGTGGAGGATAAGATAAAAGAGGAGGAAGTGAATGAGATAAGTGATTCACTTGAAGGAAAACAAGAAAATTATCAGCGATGTGGGGGGCGTGAGAAAGCAGGTGATATGGAAGAAACTGACGGAGAGGAGGCAGGTGAAAGAAAGGAAAAGGCAGAAGAGAAAGGAGAAACGGATAAGGAAGATGGTGAAACAGAAGGGCGTGAGAAAGCAGGTGATGTGGCAGAAACTGAAGAAGAGAAAGAAGAATCAGATAAGGTTGGTCATGAGGTGGAAAGTAGCAATCAAGAAAAACAGGCTAAAGATGAGGATGAACGTGCAAGAGGGAGCCATGGAGAAGACAACATACTAGAAGAAGAGAAGGTGAAGAAGAAACAGGGGAAAGCAAAGTGGAAGAAGAGAAAGGAACTGTTGAGTAAGACAAGACAGACGAGGAAGAGGTGGAAAATGTGGAGATGGAAGATGAGGAGTATAAGGTAAGGAATGACATGGCGGATGAAGAAAAAGACGAGATGGAAGGCAGAGGAAGAAAGAAGAATGGGGAAGAAGGAGAAACAGATGAACAAGAAGAATGAAAAGTGGAAGAAGGAGGAAGAAGATGTTATTGCTGAGAATGAAGATGGATATGACAGGTCCAATGTAGAACTTTATATTTCTTTAGAGTCAACTGAGGATGATAGCGTTATGTTTGCTGGAGGTATTTGTTCCGGTATAAGTGTTGACAAATACGACTATTCGAGTGAAGGTTACTGCAGATGACGTGTTTCAACTTATTTAGAGATTTGACAACAGTGGGTTACGGCATTTTGTACTCGATAATGTTAAAGGAGTGGATATCTGAAACTAAGCCCAATTCAGAAGCAAGTGATTGGTATCATAGTCCAGAGAAGAGATATTATGGCATGTACTTAAACAGACTCCGAGAAGACAGTGACATTCCATCTTTGCAATATCAATGTTTTGTTGATTGATCTAAGAGACGTAATGGTAACATCCGATTAATGTGAACATAATTTAAGGATAATTTTAGGTAGAGTGTTCGTTAATTTTGTGTATGTTTGATATGTATCATTTCCATTTGTATAGTTTTTTTTAATATATATGTGATTCTCACATGCTTCTCATGCGAGAATAACATATATATGGGGGGCGAATTGTAACCCTATGTGGTTACATAGTTTTAGGTTAGGATGATGGCTACTCTTTGCTGGTAACTATTGTAAGGCCTTAGCGCTGAGCTTAGAGATTCCTTGCAATAGTTCACTAGTAAAGGAGTAGGAGGCCATGCAAAATTTGAGTTCCTTATCTGAAAAGATATTTCCTTTTTCAATTGTCTATTGTTTTTTTGGAGAATAGTATGCGAATTTCTTTGAGACAGAGGAAGTCAGATTATTTGTTTAGATCATCTATGGTGATTGTAGAAAGGTATGAGGGTAGGAGTGACATGACTTGGTTTTGTGTGGAAGAATTGTAAGTGATTCTTGGCAAAGATATTGTTTTGTGCTATGAAAAGTTATGTTGAAAGAGAAGTAAAAGAATATTTTTAAAAAAGTATCCCTCATGGTAAATCAATTCCCACCACCCCGAAAGAATAGAAGACGTACGGTTACATGACTTCAAAACGTCAATAAACAGCGTATAGAAACACTGACGTGATACCTGCATATATAAACTAAACTAACAAGAATCGATATTAACCTACTGCGACCAGGAATTCAGGATCGACGGAAATAAAAAAAAATAGTGATAGAGTGAATCGATGAAAATGACTCTAATGACGATGGCCTGTCGTCATCACAACTGCAATGTTGAACTCTATACATGTTCGACTCCTGAATCCTGTCATTACCTCCAACTAAATCAAATTAATCTAAAATATTTATTAATAAAATCCTGAAAATGATAATTTTGACTATATACAATCGTTAACCTACTTCGCTAAAAATCATTGCTGAAATACTACTATTTAACTGAACTCCACCGGCTCCATAATAATATTGAAATCTTCCACTAACAGTGTATTATAATAATCAAGTGTTCTGTAGTTACAATAGGGTCAATAGTCCATTCAACCAAGCCCAGACTAAGATGTAATTCACTCCTAACTAGTCTTCACTTCAATAATAATAATAATAATAATAATAATAATAATAATAAACAATAAACCTCTCATAAGACACCATGGAACCTTACTTATGGCACAGACTGTACTCGTAACGGGACCACACTCCTGATCGCTCGACCTTCGCAGCAAGAGCACATACAAATATCCCAAGATCCTAGCTACAACGTATTTCATTCCTTCTCAAAAATACCGCCATTTGCCAGGCTTCATCTCAATAATGAACTCCCTTTGATACGGAGCAATATCTTTCCAAATCTCACATCACACAAGCGGGATTCCTAACAGTCGTCAGATCAACAAGCTGATTTGGGATGCATCGCTGTGTTGCCATATTTCTCTGTGGGTCTCTCACAACACGGGAGCAATTCAACACTGACGCTGTCGCACCAACAATAATAGAACAAGACGTCAATAAGGCCTAGCCTTCGCCTCCATGAACTGTTTAACATCAAGTTTAATGTTTGTCCTAACACAACCTCCTAATAATAATAATAGTAAGTTAACAGCTCTCTTCCAACAATCTCCCAATAGGCTGCTCTCAGGTTCCCCATAAAAATACTAGGTGTCGTTATGATAAAATAATTACATAATAGCTCCAGATCAATGTTCAATGCTTTCTTTACAATGTAAACAATGAACTATAGGAAGCTTTCATCCTTAAATCCTTACAATAATTGCTTTAATGACACCAAAGTGTGTTATTCCTCAACTAGGAATAATTTCTGTTTATCAGTCTCAACTCCAATGTAAGCGTAATATTGACTACTACTTTCGACCAAAGTATTATGTGTACTCGAGTTTGAAGGTTGTTTGTTAAGTAACCAATAGACCTACATAAAATCCAATACCATCAATATTTTCGTCGTTCTATTTTACGTTAGTTCATGTAGGATTGGATTTTTTAATTTATATTTTAATATTTTTTATCGCAGTTGGAACACAAAAAGTGCACGTTTTTAAGCATGTTTCAACCATGCGTCACATTTAAGAATTATTATCTCAAAAGCCCGTCATCAGATCGAATCCAAATTTTAACACAATATACATTGGAATGTTGTATAACTGGTTTATTAATTTCACAATTTTGTGTGCCCAAGAAACAAAGTTGTTATCATTGTTGTAAGGTAACTTTTTCTCGGCTCGGGGTGGTTGGAAAATGTAGTTCTTTGTTGCGTTGTAATCGTTATACATCAAAAAGTTATGCTGTATGACTGTGAAATACGTAAATTAATTCACTTATTTTATATCGGCTTGTATTTGTACCAGGAAATAACACATGGTTCACCTGCTAGCCGCTCCGGGAATTGCTGTACAGCGTTGCTGATATGGAGCCCATCACTTCCGAGCGAGACGCGCCATAATGCGTGTGGGCACCATTTCGGCAACGCTGTACAGTTTTTTCCGGAGCGACTAGCAGGTGAACCATGTGTTATTTCCTCGTACAAATGCAAACCGATATGAAATAAGTGAATTAATATACGTATTTCACAGTCATACAGCATAACTTTTTGATATATAACGATTACAACGCAACCAAGAACTACACTTTCCAACCACCCCGAGCCGAGAAAAAGTTACCTTACAAAAATGATAACAACTTTGTTTCTTGGGCACACACAATTTTGAAATTAATAAAACAGTTATACAACATTCCAATGTATATTGTGTTAAAATTTGGATTCGATATGATGACGGGTTTTGAGATAATAATTCGTAAATGTGACGCATGGTTGAAACACGCTTAAAAACGTGCACGTTTTGTGTTCCAACTGCGATAAAAAAATATTAAAATATAAATTAAAAATTCCAAACCTACATGAAATAACGTAAAATAGAACGACGAAAATGGTGATGTTATTGGATTTTATGTAGGTCTATTGGTTACTTCACAAACAACCTTAAAACTCGAGTGCACATAATACTTTGGTCGACAGTAGTCATTAATGATTATCGATAATGATAAGGATTCCTCAAAGCGAATCAACAGCTGATTTGCAAGTGACATTATCGAAATTCCATCTAAAATGAAATGAAATTCAACCTCAAAGTTGAAAATAAAAATCCGAAGAAGTATTTAATATCGGAGAATACTCAAATCCGATTCAAATTAATTAAATAAAAATAGCAAAATTCAAAATCAGGATCCTAATCCTGGGATTATCTGAAAATCCTTAATCCTAAAATAGGATTATCCAAAATCCTTAAATCCTGTCGAATGAAAATAATTTCGATCTCCAGTGAAATTGAAAATAGAAAAACTCCTAAATAAGAAAATCCTAAAATAAAATTAATCCTTAAATAGGATTCAATCCTAACTTCATGACGATGTCCTCCATAAAAATCCTTAATCCTTAACGAAAATCAAACTTTCAAAAATCTCGCTATCAAAATCGGTGTTATCTGTCGTCGTGAAAATCCTTCCATGAAGTAAAAAGTGAAAATAAATCATCTGCTAAAATTTCTAATTATCAACAATCCGAAAGATCAGAACTGGCATTAACCACAATCGAAAATACGTCGATGTTCTAAAATGCAATACTGGCAGAAAAGATCTGCAACTCCAATAAGCATTAACATCAAATGAGACTGTCAACACATGAAAGCTACAATGTAGATTCCAATAAGCATGTTAACGAAGAGGGTAAGACAATGAATAATCACAATGAGAATGGTTCTAAGGGCAGGCTTCAAACAACTAACAACTGCTGAACTGATAGTATAAATGAACTTTTCATCTTACTTTGTGCAGGCTTCAGGTTGATTCACCGTAGCACTAAGCGTGAAACACCACGCTATGAAGAAAGAACCTCGGACCTTCGGAACGGGTCCCACTCGCTGCAAAGCGAACAAGCTTCCATCGCCTCGCGCTGATCGTCCAGTCCCCGGTTCCAGCTTGACGTTCCACCCAAGCACGTCTCTCGATAGCCGCCAGCCTCCGCTCGTCTCGCTGAGTTCTCCTGGATCGACTCCCGACATCTTCTTGGTTCTCGAGAGTCACTCCGTTCCATTCTTCCGATCTCGGCCCCTCGAAGTCCTGGTTGATTTCGTTCATGTTATCTCTCAAGTACATTCAGTTCGTGCAATTTATGTAGTCTTTCTTCTTCTGAATTTCCATGGCCACATCATGCCTCTAATTCTAATGTCTTGATACTGATCAACCATGAACACTCCTGCAGCATCGTTTAGACTACGTCTCCCCTAAGCATTCTAGCACGCGCACATCTCACTCGTAGCTAAATCGCACGTAGCAGTCCCATACATATTTATAGCATTCTCCATGTTCATAATATTTTCACTCAGAATAAAAAGTTTACGAATCACACGTTTCTTCTGCCTACAGTTTTATCAATAATTATTTCCAGCACTGTTCCTTAAATAGCACGCCCCTGCGCTAGCTTCAAATCAATTTCGAATACAGTTTCCCAAATCTCCACAACAAAATGGCTACTCTCTTTGTCCTTCATGCAACAGTTACATTCACGAAACGTGTCCTTTTATCACTTGAAAATCTCTCAATTCTTTTATAACTCACACACGTTACCTACGCGCGTACTTACTTGCGTTTACCACTATTTTTCACTCGTTTCTTTGAAAATTTCAACATTGCACAACATGTCTCGGTCTCTCACTCGACACGTCCGTTCGTCTCGCACATCACTACCAGAGTCCCCAACATGGTCGCGTCTTCTCCTTCCATCCTCAAATTTTAGCGTGGCAAACACCTTTTCGCGCGTGAACATGGCTTATGTCGAATTACCATAAAACTGACGCAAATCTTTACATAGATTTTAACATGGTAATTCATCAATTAAATAATGTAAATATTTCGGAGTCCCAAAAATGATATAAATAGCCAAAATATCATTTTTGCTCAAATAAAATATGGGTTTTCGAGACTTTCATTGGCTGTATTTGTCACGTGACCTCGGCCTAGCAACACGACTTCTCCCATGGACCCCTATATTCGTATCGCGGATAGTCTACCTTCTCAGGCGTCCAATCAGATCGCTCCTAATATCTGATCGCCAAACATCCAACCATCTAATTTTTCATTGGGCAACACCTTTTCTTCACTAATTCTTGCTTCTAAACCGGATTCATGACCACTTTCCAGACTTCGTTAATTTTCCAAACTCAATGTTAAAATTTTTCCTGGGTCTCTCCATCATCATAAATCGAATTCTGGGGACAGTACCAGGATAGAACATCAGAGGTGCCATCTGAGATGGAAGGAAAATGGACCTTTCTACGTGGAGCAATAATGCAGAGTGCAAGTGAAACACTAGGAAAACAACAAAGACAGAAGAGCAAGCCGTGGTTTGATGAAGAATGCAGTACATCGGTGAAAAGTAGAGAGAAATGGAGACTCCACTGGTTAGAATACCCTTCAGAAGTAGTTTGGGGAAATTATACGGAAGCTAGGCGTCAAAGAGATCGGATAATCAGAAGGAAAAAACGAGATTACAGTAAGAGCCTACTCATGGCGGTAGAGGAATCGAAGAAAGCGTCACTCTCCTTCTTCCGTTTGGCATGTTTTGCAAGAGGTATCTATAGACAGCAACCACTAATCCTGACAAATGAAGACGGAGAAGTAATTCCACCCCTGGAACAAGCAGAGCTATTTGGGAAATATTTTGAAGAGCTCCTAAATGTGGAGATTGTTAAAGACGCAGTAGAAACTAGGGCCCCATCTAGACATGTTGAGGTAATTAAACCTTCGTCCGCAGAAATTCGGGTGGCCCTGGAATCCCTCAAATACAACAAAGTTCCTGGAGGTAGTGGTATAACAGTTGAATTATTACGCATGGCGGTGAAAGAGTGGTGCAGATCTTAGAAGACCTAATCAAGAACATCTGGCTGATTGAGGAGATCCCAGCGGAGTGGAGAATAGCTATCATTTGCCCAATATTTAAGAAAGGTGATCCTACACAAGTAACTAATTACCGAGGTATGTCACAACTGGAGATAGGGTATAAAACCTTAACATCCCCGTTATTGAGTCGGCTGAAACCTTTCTTAGAGAAATTGTTGGTCCTTATCAGTGAGGATTCTCCCCTGGTCGCTCCACCACGGATCACATTTTCTCATTAAAAGGCAATTAGTGGAAAAATACTACGAATTCGATGATGACTTCCATCTTGTATTTATTGATTTTCGCCAAGCATACGATAGCATTAACCAAGCTGCACTGTGGAAAATAATGCAAGAGTTATCCATTCCACCGGAGAATATCAGGTTAATACAGGCCTGTTATACGGACTCTAGCTGTCAAGTTCGATTTTCCAATCAGTTATCAGCTCCCTTCAATATACGGAATGGACTACGAAAAGGTAACTCCCTGGCAACCCCTGGCACCAGTTCTCTTCAACATCGCCCTGGAGAGTGTGAGGCGTGCATTCGGACGTCACAGGAAATCGAGTTGATTGGCTTTGACAACGATTCTTGCATTTGCGGATGATATCGTGATTATGGGAGAAACCCTGGATCAGGTGATAGAGGACACAATTACATTTCTCACAGAAGCAGGGAAGGTGGGTCTGGTAGTCAACGACTCAAAAACAAAATACCTGGGGGTGTCTCGTCGGCCGAACAATCTTAATAGGATCAATATTGTTTTGCCCTTGTTGTGGGGGTAGAAACTGGGAGTGAGTAGGTGTCGAGGAGTGTGACCCGGGGAATTCTAACAGGTGTGATATATTGTCGGGTGAGTGTTGGAAGGCGTAGTGGGTGAAAGGATAAAGATCTACGCAGGAAGGACCACAATCAAGGGCTGTTCCCTAGGGGTGAAAGTAATGTCTTGCAAACTAAAGTGGGAGCGAGCGAAGCTATAACTCGGCTTCTGACACTGCGTTACGAGCACTGCGCGCTGGGGGACAAGGTCACCTGGCGGAACAAAGCTGGTTCAGTACTTTGTGGTATGAATAAAGTGTGAGTGGGGAAGCGGGCTGTGAAGTAGGGCGAGGACAACAATAACAACAATCGGGCTCTTATTAATAAAGGTGTATTGGCGTACTATGTGTTTTGGTGTGAAATGCAAATACTTCCCTGAAAGTAGGGACAGCTTCAAACAAGTATTGTGTACAAAGTAATAGGGTGTGGTAATGAGGAAGGATAACACTTAATTAGGGAACCCTGAGATAGTACACACTCACCTGCGGCACGGAGACGGCACTCTGCAATCGGGCAGCGATTCTGGAGGAGACAGACCCCCTCTCCTGTTTCGGAAGTCCATTTATGTGTTTTAGATTTGCTTACTTGCATTTCCTCATAGCTGTTGTGTTGATGTTTATGAGATGTGGTAAGCCTTTGTGCAAGAGCTGTGTTTTAGCTCTGCTGGCTTGTGTGGTAAGAAGTGTGTCGTTGTTGCTGTTGCTTCCAGCCTAGGGGTATTCTGAAGGGTGAAGGGTGAAATGTGTAGGTTGTTGGACAGATGGCGTAGATAGGGGTAGCTGACGTAGATATAGTAGATAGTTGTAGATAGATGTCTGGAGTGTAGTAGGCGTATATGGATATCTCTCTTATGGGCTATAGGTGCCTTTAGGGCCCTTACAACATGTCGTACCATTTTAGTTTGCATCCTCACAAACTGTTCTCAGACGAAAGGGTGTCTCTCTCCTTCTTTTTCTCCTTCTTCTCCATCCTTCTTCTTCATCCTTCTTCTTCAGTCTTCTTTCTTCTCTGGTCGTGGCGGCGTGGCTGATGTAGCAAGTGTGGTCGTGTGTGTGTACCCTCAGGTAGGGTAGGTATTTTTAAGGGTGGAACATTGTTATACATGTATATATAAAATTTGCTGTGAATATAAAAATCGTGAATCACAAGTGATCAATCCCTAATCATAAGTACAATACAATAATCATAATATATAGGTTATCACACTATAGCGTAATAAATTGTGGCATTGCCGCAGAGAGGAAAAAACATCGGGGGGGGGTAAGTATTTGTGCTGTCTTTGCAACGATGAAAAAAAATGCTCTCTGCGTGCACATTGAATAAAGTTAGATTCTAAAGTATGTTAAGGTGTAAAGTATGAAGAGTAAAAGTGAAATAAATGCCCTGGGGTATACGTTTAAGGGTATCATCAAAATGTGTTTATTGTAGGGTGAACTAGGGCATTTTTACAAATTTGTCGTTAGGAAGAATGAAAGGAAAAGACGTGTGTTTAAGTGTATAAATGTGTAGAATGTGATACATTGGTAACAATGACAATAATACTCGTAGTAATAATGATCATAATAATAGTCACAATAAGAAATAATAATAATAGTCACAATAATGCCATATAATTAAATTTAATTTTAATTTAATTTATTTCTTAAATACTCTTTATGTTACATTATTGTGATATGTCTCACGAATCTGATGACAGTACAGATTATCTGTGAGACATATTAATTATTATTTACAACATATATATAGATTATATTTCAATACAAGAGTGCATGCAATTTTTTTGTTATGATAATGATAAAGTATTAATGTAAATAATTAAAGACACAAAAAGTTACACTATAGTCGTTAAATTAATAAATTTATGTTATGAGTTAATGTTTGGTTAAGTAATATTTTTAATGCGACTTATAGCTAGTTGTTTGCTGTTAATGTTCATCAATCCAGGTGGTAGTTCATTAAGTAGTGATGGTATAATATAATTTAGTCCCTTGAAACCATAGCTATTTATACATAAGGGTTTTATATATTTAATACTTGTTATGGCTCTTGTTTGTATGTTGTGAGAGACCTTATGCCTGAATCTTGGATCATGGTAGTAGAGATTCAGTACAGTAATTTGGAACAACACTTTAATATTAAAATAAGGGATATCAGTGAAATATTTAAAGAACCTGTTTTGTCTATCTTGAATATTATTAATTAAAGTTGTGTTTTGATTTCCCCAAGCTGCTATAGCATATCTTAATTTGCTTTCAATCAGAGCACTATAAATTATTTTGTAAGTTTTCCTATCTACATAAAATCGGAGATTGTAGAAGGTGTAGAGGTTTGCTCTTAGGTTTTTATTATGTTTACTGTGTGTGTGTTCATTTTAAAGTGTTCATCAAGGGTAATTCCTAGGTATTTTTGTGTCGAAGTCAGTGGCGGCCGGTGGTAAGTAAAGCTGGGTGTTGCACCAAAATTTCTGATGTCGCAATTTTATATGGGAAGTTTACACATGTAACACAAATTAATTAACGTTAGATAAACTACAGTTCTATAAAAACTGAAATACATGGGTTTTCCAAAATAACTGTACGTTCGACAAATAGACAAATTTTAATGGCTCTTTTGGGCTTCTTCCTGTAGGAATTCATTAAAAAAATCAGATTTATGTATTTAAGCCCTATGCCTGAGTTCATGGGAAGAATTTTAAACACAGCAGGTTGTCTAAGGTTGGGTCTCAATCTCCGGGATAATAAACATTCTCAACATAAAAACATGGCAACCGAAAAGTTTGTACGTTAACGAAAAATGTTATTACTAACAAAGACGGGCACATATTCTGCATAAGGATAGGATTTTTATCATTTTAAATGATCTTGTCGACTTCGTAGTAACGCTGGGGTCTGGCGTTACGTTACGGTGACGGGACGAAATGTACCGAGCATGCACTGAGGTGTGTGACGTCATAATACTGCTTGAGCTTCCTCCTTTCCCCGCGCGCTGCGGTGAGCGTGACGTCATCCAGCCAGCTACCTCCTTTGACCTTGGTTTGCACTTGCTAACGGACTTTGAGTTCACGCAGCATTTGTAGCATTTAAAATGATATAAAGTCTAGTCTTTCAGACTGACTATCAGTCTTTTTTTTTACTATAGCTTGAACCCCATCAGAGGAACCAGCCATGAAGTGCGCTCTGTCATACGTCGGCGCAATTCATTTTTGCGGAGTTTCGTTCAATTTCTGCTTCTTTAATTCATCCAGTAAACACGCTGCTAATGTGTGTGCATTATATTTTGTTTGCCTCTTACTACGTATCGGTGCACAACAGCCATCTGAAATATGTTTGAAATATCACTAGTTCCATCTGCTATAATGGCAAAAATTTCCGATTCCTTTATTTGCTTTGATTCTTCTTCTTGGCAAACCTCCATCATAATCTGTAAAAATTAATTTTGAATTGTTTTGGACGTTCCTTTGAAAACAGTTGCCCTTACCAAATGACCTTTAACACAGCATCCAACTCAGCGGTAAAATTAATTAGTTCTCTCAAAACACATGGATTTGTTGATGTTACACTTTCATCATGATCACGCAAGGCCAGTCCGAAAGAACCACAGAAACGAATACAGTTTATTACAATATTTAACACATATCTATTGTGCCTAACATCTTCGTTATATTCCGCAATTTACCTTCTATAGGCACTGTCCAATTGTGCATCTTCGTTAACAATTCCAAAAAGTGTCAATTTCAAACAGCTGAAGATTGGTTGGTTGGTTCCTCAGTTTAGGAGCTGCGACAAGGCAGTCATGTAGCCCCCTGTACTTTGGGTGTGTGGAGAAACTGTCTGATAACCGGTGTTAATTGTGATGGCTGTATTAGTGAGTGTTATCTGTTTTTAATTCAAGTAAGGACTACAGACATTGAATTTCAAGCAGTTCCTACTTTTGCCGCCAAAGGCCACCGTCAACGACTACTAGTTCAGAACTTGGTTACTACACGCCACCGCAGTCGGCTCCTGGCGACGAACGTTGGAACCTAAGAGCGTTGTTCAAATTTAACCTATAATTTAGCTTCACACAGGTGTAATAAGTGGAAGGTTCTTTAACATGCCATTTTTTTTGTCGTGTAGCCTCCTGAGAGGCCGAGTGCAGGTCTTTCTAGTCGACGCCCGTGGGCGACCTGCGCGTCGGGATGAGAGATGGAATGGATGAATATGAATGAAACTGGGCAAGGATGTGGAAGGAAGCGGCCGTGGCCTGTCAGAAGGTACTGTCCCAGCATTTGCCTGGTGTTGAAAATGGGAAACCACGGAAAACCATTTCAAGGACAGCCGACGGTGGGGCTCGAACCCACGCGTCTACCGAGTCAGCAGAGAGCTTGGCCCCTTGACCTAACGCAGCGCTTTAGCCCGCGTAGCCACTACTGTCGGTTTTAACATGCCATAAGTCTATGACATGGGACCGCCGGCTTTACTTCCCCTCCGAAGGAATGCATACTGAGGGATTTTTAACGCTCTTAAAAATCCGATGACTTCGGCCGGGTTTGAACCCGCGATCTTGGGCATAGAGGCTCAGCATGCTACCAACTACGGCACCGAAGCCGCTCAGCTGAAGATTCATGTTTCTTTATTTTAGGGATTATTTTCCATAACTCCTATTTTGGTCCACGCGAATTCTCCACCAACAAACATGTAAAACAGAATAAAGCGTTTTTAATATCGCATTCACATAACCAATTATTATTGCCTTAAATATCTCCTTTAAACGCCCTCGTATACTTATATTTTGGACAATACTTATCCGGTAATGGTCTACCGAGTGTTTTTAGTGTAAGTTTATCGTCATCAGGGAGCTGGAAAAACTGTCTGACTAGCAAATTACTTACTCTATTCATTTTCACTCACACTCCACAATACAATTAATGTTTCAAACTAAACATTCCGTTAAAATAAAATACTACGGTAACTTACAAGATGCACAGATGATAAATCTGGGTGCTACATCGGAAAGTGGCGCGAAAAGCAAACTAACAAAACACTGAATTTTGCTAGCCAAGAAATTTCGTAGTGAATGCATAGGTCTACTCACAATCAACCAAACAATTATAATAATAATAATAATAATAATAATAATAATAATAATAATAATAAAAATGCACAGTTAAGTATCTGCCTGGAACCAAAATACTCAAATCAACTAAATACAGAACTAATCGCAACCCAAATACCGCAAGAACAAGAGTGGTAAAAGCAAACATAAACCGCTAAAGTACACCAACAATACGTCGCAAAATAGTTCAGCCACTTATCTACTGTACTTATAGCACGGTGGCGTTCTTAGGCTCGCTTCACAGAACAATTGATAAAAATATTAAATGAAGTTATGATGAGAAAACATCTAAAAATAATTGGGTGTGAACCAACTAATGTCTCCCTATGAAATTCCGATATTTGTACCGTTGTGGGTGGTATAGCATTCTCTAGTGGTGTGGGAAAGAAACTACCCTTCAGGGGCAGATGACCTTGTAGTTCCGCCCCTTAAAACAACAATAACTAACTAACTAAATAACTAACTAACTAAACTACCCTTCGCGGGGTAAGAGAAATCGAGGGTGTTGTCATTTCCAAAGAGTGGTGCAGTCTAACGGGGCCATTTGGAACTGAGTGTTGCTAGGGGGCTGGCAGCTCGTCTGCAACTCCCTGCAACCCATGCTGGTCGGCATGCTATGCACAAGCTTGGCCTCGTCCAGCCTCGTCCTGTACGCCGCGCTGTCTGCTTGGGAGTTGCCACAAGAGAGCTAACCCCCTGGAGTTTGATTTGAAGGCGGCAGCTTTTATAGGTACAGTGTGAAGCATTTGGATAAATAATATCAAAATATAGATGAATTTAACACATTTTTGAATGCATTAGATCTATAAACTAGAACATTAAAGGAAAAGAAACTACGAATTAGGTGTAAAATTATTGGGAGTTGTGCAACGCTGCAACAATGTCACCAGCCGCCACTGGTCGAAGTACTATTTATGAAGGTGTTACATTTGCAACCTGCCAGGATGTTTTGGTGTATGCATGATATGCTGTGGTGCGTTAGTTTGTATTTTTCTTGTGTGAAGTGATCAACTCTGATGTGCATTATTTTAGATTTGGTTGTATTTATATACAAATTATTGTCATGACACCATCTTGTAATGTTATTGAAGTCCTCTTGAAGTCTATCAAAAGCTGTTTTAGAGTCTTTATGTATGGTATACATAGTGGTGTCATCAGCATAAATAAATATTTTACTGTGCTTAATGATTTCATTCATGTCGTTTACGAACAGGTTATATAGTGTAGGTGAAATAATACTGCCTTGAGGGATACCCCGTGTTCCTTCTACTGCGTCACTGATAGTGTTATTGACCATAACTGCCATTTCCCTGTTTTTCAGATAGCTTTCAAATAGTTTGTAAATCGTGCCTCTTATTCCAATATCGTGTAATTTAGCAAGTAGTTTATTGTGGTTTATTGTGTCAAATGCTTTAGAAAAGTCGAGAAAAAGTACCATAATAATAATAATAACAATAATAATAATAATAATAGTCATAATAGTGCTCAAAATGACAACCTGTAATAATAATAACCATAGTCATGGCGGAATAATAATAATGACATGTGATAATGATAGTAGTAATAATAATAATAATAATAATAATAATAATAATCTGTAATAATAATAATAATAATAATCTGTAATAATAATAGTAAACATGATAATAATAATAATCACACTGATAACCTGTAAGAATAGTAATAATAATAATAATAAGCATAATGATACCCTTTAACGGTAATAGTCATAATAATAATATCAATATCCTTGGTACCTTTCGTACGAAATACAATAGAATCATTCGGTGGAGCTCTTACCTGGCAATCTTTTTATACATATACTTTATGCGCGCTATCTTTATCTAGTGTTATATCCAATTCGGCCGTCCTTAGCATAGTTTAGTGGCTAGGTGGCTAGTCTATCGGTATCCCAGTGGTCTTCCCTCTGTAATGGTTTCCTTTGCCCTCACGTTGAGCGACAAGCGTAACGTTAATTATTGCCCCATCTGTTGATAGCGACAAATGTAGCAGTTTCGCTGCCCCTAACTGTTGGGTGATAAATGTAACTGTTTACCTTTGCCTAAGCTATGTTGTTTTAATGGGCGCCAAGACCTCAATGCAATGCTGAAATCTAAATTTGTATTTAACAACGTCTAGCTCTGGCAGAACACCTTCAAGACTCTATTCACTCAGATCGTGGTATGATTTGATCATTAACCCAACAAACAATTGTATCAGGAGAAGGAATTGGTCTATATCTAATGCTACCTACTGAAAGCAAAGATTGCATTGTAAAAGAAATGAATTTATTATATAAAACAAGTATAGCAAAATTAATAATAATAAGTATAACATTTAAATTGGAGCGTTGCGATTTTAATATTACCGATAGAAAATTACGTGAAAACGGAGTCTGATAAATTGATTTTACTCTTATTTCCAAGCTATGAAGTTACTGAAATATGAAATATAAAACAAAGAGAAATGAGAGATTGCGTATTTATGCGTCATTTGCGTTACCACTGGAAATTGCCAAAGCATTTCCCTCGTACTTGATGATGCTGTGTGCTTCCCACAGTCTCCTGGACGTCGTCATCTCCGTCGAAATTTGATGATATTCTGGTAGATTAGATAATTCTATGGTCCGTACATCGGACCCAAACACTCGTATAACCACACTGGTTAAGTTTTACAAAAGTTAGTCGTCCACTCCACGGAACATCGGAGCGACTCCCGCGTCCAACCGTACTGCTTTCGTCTTACACAGAATGTCTCACAGAATGTCCTCGTTCCACGCCGGGCCGAACGATATATGCCCACGTTGGCTCCCCACTCCAGTCTCAACTTCCAGCTTACGTGGTCTCCACTGATTGGCTGAGCGCGCTGCTACTTCCCCTCCTCTGGTTCATTACACACGGCGGGAGGGAGAAGTCGTTTTCCGTTCCAACAATTCGCCTTTTCTTGACGATGCGACCTAGCCTAGCGTAATACTTCCTGACAAGATTAAGCTTGTATTTGAATTTCCAGTGAGTCATGTCTCTCAAATACCCTAACTGACAAAATTCCGTAAAATCCCGTAATCAAATAATTTTCTATGATATCGTCGTTCGTAATAATTTGCGATAGCGTTTTCTAAGACATAGAAAACCTATCTGTATGCTTATAATTTTTATAAAATGCTCCGAAAATAACTAAATAATAATTATAATAAATTAATAATAATAATAAATTAACATGAAAAATTCTCTTGGCTGAACAATTTGCCGCGTAAATAAATATAGAATGGCTTCCTACTGACTTATGCCAGTGGCATAAAAACCCCTCGAAAAACACGTTACACCTCCGTGGGTAGGAAGTCCACCCTGGTATCGAAGTTCGGCACTCACACATTCGTGCCGCTCTTAGACACCGTATGGCAAGCTTCATTCGCGCGTTGATGTATCTGCGTCAATGGCGCTCAACGTCCCACGGACGCTGTTCACCGTTGATCGCTATTGTTGTAACCTTACTGGTGCAACTGAAAGTGAAGAACAATGTGTGTGTGTCAGGAAGAAGGAATGAGTGCGGTGTATTGGCGTTTGAAAATATATTCACAAAAGCCATGTACAATACAATTGTCGCCACCTGTGAAAGAAAGAAATTATGTACATGTGTTAATGTAATTACCGGCTTGTCTGCAAATAGAACGCATGGTTATTATTATTATCATCATTCATATACGTATGCTTTTAAGTGCTCCTGTCTCTCGCATATCTTCCGTGTGTTCTCCTGTCCTTTGCCTATTTAAGTGTGCTCTCCTGATTGTATTGAATAATGCATCGTGTCATGACACTTCGTGTGGCCATATTACCTGTTTGCTATGGCCTTCGCACTCGTTTAGTGTAGTCTCCCTATTCGCTTGACATGTCTTCCGCTGGGGTTGTCGTAGTTATGATCATTTTAGGCCTTTACGCTAGAAATCACATATAATTCACTTTGGTTTTCGGTCTTACAATGCCGTTTCGCCATTGATTAATCATTTATTTTTTGCCTTTTTAATCGTATTGGCGGGCGTCCCCGATATATCATTTTATTTTGAGCCTATTCCTCAACGGCCGCTGCCGAAAATTAAGAATCTCACGGTACGCCTTAAACCGACATTTAAATCTCACACCACGTGTCAACCGACATGTAAAAAAGGCTATATTATATTTATATTCATTCATTATATTCATTGTTGCGACTTTCAACGCCCCTGGCGGTTCGGGATTTGGCACCTCTATCAACGCCCATGGCGATAGTGCATCCCTGTGTCGTCGTACTATATATTTCATTATATAAATTTTCTTTCTTCTTTATTGACGCTTATTTCTTCACCTGTGTACGCGAACAGAAGTTGGTCCTTCACCTACCCACATGTAGACTTACCCCCACGCCTCAGGGGTGTTTACTTACTTAAATCTAACTAAAATGGTCTAGTCCTAATTTGGTCATCTTAGGTAATCATCTGCCTTCTGGCTGGCTTAAAGCGTCATCACGCAGAATGGTGGATGCTACCTTATGTTAGGTTTAACGTTACGTCGGAAATTGAGGAAATTGAGGTGGCTGGTCGGTTTTTGTGGGTATCTACTCACATAACGTAACGGCGGTGCTTTTGAGGATCCAACCAGCCTTCGGGCTGACTACCTAACAGACAAGTCTCCTATCGGACGGTCAGTTTTACTGTAACTCGTCTAGTTTCGTCGATCCTAGTCTATTTGGTTAGGGTGTATCAACTTCCGACACTATGGTGGGCTATTTCCATAGAGATCTCGATTGTTGCCTCGAGAGCTGTGCTACTCGTATGCATCACTGCCCTGGCTATTTTTTTTCATCCGTTACCTCGTGTGTTCACAGGGGTTGTTTTCGGGGTAGGATCCTTGTGGTAGGGTGTGTGAAGTGTACGGTATGAGAAGTGTAGTGTGTGAGAAGCGTAGGGTGTATTGGGCATTATGGAATCTTGTTTTATGAGGTCGCATCACCTGCTCTGCACGCCTGGCTTCAACGGATTTTCCACGCTGATATTATGTACATAATGCGGAGGGTGTTAGTGGGTAGATTTTGGTATGCATGCATTGGTACGGTACTGGGATTTCGGGGGTATGTTATTATTTTCTGTTAATGATAGGTGTTACCGCGTGGGGTAGGAAGGTATATCACTATTTGGGCATCTCCTTCATACCGGCCCTTTTTATATTGTTGGAGGATGTATATACTACTAGGATACATGCTTGTGAGGATTCCGAGCGTTTGTTAGCTATTGCTCGGGGATGTGGATAAATGGTTGTTAGAAGTGGTTGTCCATGCGGGATATTCTTAGTTAAAATCTGGTTATTTTTATTATTGTTTGTATGGTATTGTGTTAATATTCCTTTGATCATTATGTATATATCAAACGTTATATTTAGTTCCATCCACCCTCTCCTTTGGGAGGGGAGCGCTGTGCGTCTATAGCAGGGTTAAATTGTAGTTACCTCTGTATTTGTTTAATAAATGCCCTTCGAATTGTTGTAAGGATTACTTACTGGTAAGGGGTGGGGGGTTGGGTAGTGTGCTGTATGCTTGTCTACGTGTTGTGATTGTGGGGGAATTATAATATGTGCCTGACTTGTCTGCCCTCTCTTGGTCATATATATCTATGCGTTATCATGATGTTTTCCTATTTGCAATCTCGCGTGTCCTCTTAGTGTTGGTAATCGCTCCTATAATTTCGCCTAATCTGATAACATTCACTTATATGTATTCCTTATGTTATTGGGGTGCCGCCTTGCGCCCTGAAATAAAATGGCTGCCATAATGATTGTTAAAAGTCTATATTTTCAATGCGTTGTGGTCTGCCTGCCCTCATTGTAGGCAGTCTGAGCCTATATATGTAATTTTCACTTAAAAGCTACCACGTGTGTTGATTTTTAGCCTACTTTTCACATTTTGCAAAAATTAGGAAAAAGTAGACTTATGAGATCGGGCAAATGTGTGTCTGTCTGTCCTTCTGACTGTTTGTCTGTCTGTCTGGCTGTATGTGTGTGTCTCCCCCTATCAACTCCTAAACGGCTACAGCAATCGAAACAAAATTTAGTAGGAGTAAAGATCTATACCTGAATATCTCACGGCCATATTTAAAAATGATGTCAGTGATACCAACTGCTGAAAATCGCAATTGAAATTTGAGCTCCATGTTGGATATCTTGGAAGGTATAAATGGGAGTTATTTCAAAATTGGCACACGTATAGATAATAATATTTCAGTTTAATTTCCAGGAGGCCATACATGGCAGTGTTGCCAAAACGATTATAAGCCTGCTTATAAGTCCAATTTTTAATGCATATAACTTCTACACTATCAATTGGAATTCAACCGAATTTCGTATGTGCTATGTGTACATAAACAGATATGACTGAGAGTATTCTTAAGAGCCACCAGGGCTGCCAACTGTTAATAAATGCTCTCATTTTTCTTTATCCAAATACCCATATATCATAAAGTATGCCAGCCGATAGCTTTAAACTATGCACACGTATAGTACCTGACATTCTATATTAATTTGGAGTAACTTATATACGTCAGTGCTACCAACATGATTCTAAGCCTGCTGAGAGGTCCAACTTTAAATACATGTAACTTCTATACTATCATTTGGATTTCAACCAAATTTCGTGTGTGCTATGTGTACCATAACATATATGCCGATTCTTAAGAGTAACCAGGGCTGCCAACTGTTAATAAATTTTGTCTATATTTTTGTTACCCTAATAATATCAGAAATTATGCAAGCCAATAGCTCTAAACACGTATAGTACCTGGCATTCTAGATTAATTTGGAGTAACTAATATAGGCCTACGCCAGTGCTGCCAACATGATTCTAAGCCTGCTGATAGGTCCAATTTTAAAATGCATGTAACTTCTATACTAACTAATAGATTTCATTCAAAATTGACACAACAATAGATCATATTATTTCAGATTATTTCTGACCAATACATGTATGTCATTGTTGCCAACATGATTTTACGCGCGCTGTTAGATCCAATGTTTAACTGCATGTATCACCCATGCTATCCATTGGACTTCAACCAAATGTTGTATTCTGTACCTTAAGAGATGGAACTAAGAATATATTCAGTCACCAGGGCTGCCAACTGTAGTTCTCTATTAGGCTACATTATGCCAGGTATACAGTATTTCGAACTAATTAGAAATTTCGATATTACCAACTTAATTTCGTCATTATTCTAGATAGATCCATATAGATTAATCATTGGAATGAATCTTAAATTTTAAGAAAAGTAGGCTCTTTAGTTCGTCACGGAACTTCTTGTTCACTTATATAATTTGGCTAATGCCGCTAACGTCATCGTGTTGTGGGTAAGCATCCCTGTGGCCTCGTGGTGTATATATCGCTATAATAGGAGGTAGTTTTCAGCTGCTATGCTAAATTGTCTTTGTCGGTGATCGCAAGCATTTATTTGTTGGCAGAATAGCCGAAATCTGTTATGGAAATAGAGTTTTTCCTCTGCGAGTCACCCGTGGCTTAGCGCTGACTGCTGCTATGCCCGGTCACGCCGCCTCCGCATGCCTGTTTGGCGTCCTGCTGTCTGCCAGATCGTCTCTCGCCTGCGTTATCTGAGTGTCTTGTGGGCGGGTCTAGCGTCGTGTACCGCTGCTCGCCAATCATATAATGGCATGATAATGGCCGCTGCCTGTGCGTACTTTGTAGGTGTCGAGAGGAATGGCGGGCTGCCGTAGTGAGTATCGGTATTGTGTTATTTGTTGTTAAAGGTGCTAATTACCCTAATGGGGATATTAATGATAATAAGAAGATGACCAAAAATGATGTAATTGTGGCTCTGTTGGGCCTGTGTATATTTTATGTGCTTTTGCCTACCTGCTACAGTATTGAGCAATGTTTATATATGTATTTCTTGTTTCCCTTTCGCGTCACGTGCTACTATGTTAAGAATGTGTTTAAACGTTATGCCTTGGCGTTTGTTAATTGTTTCCATTGCATCATTGTAGGTGGGATGTCTCAAGCATTGTTTGTAAATGGCGGAAAAATGTGTTTCCGCAGCCCTGGCCATTTTTCGACACATATTGTTCTGCCTTATGGCTGTCTATTTTGGAAAAGTCTCCCGTACTTGTATTAATTATGCCTGTGCGTATAGCCTGTGCTATTCTGGTGTCCGTTACTCTGATTGTCTGTAAACCTGTGTTATTCTGTGGTCCGTTATCCTGATTATCCCTGGATTTGTTCACTGTGTATGTTTTCCTGCTTTCCAGTGTACCCTTCACCTTTAGTTTCCGTAACGTGTACGTCACCCTGTGATAATGTCACTTAGCTAGCAAGGGTGTTGTCAAAATTATAAGGAATATTAATATTCATGCGTAAACATAACAATTATACATGCACATAATTATTTAATATAGACTACTGTTCTTATAGACTACTGTTCTACAACATCATCTGGATACAAATATTCTTGTATCTTACCGCTATGCTCTTTTATAGCGTCAATCTGTATGTTTTTCTAGCGATTTTCTATCCTAGCGATTATGCAGGCTGTACGCGACGTCTGCTACTATTGTTCCTATGTTGCCCTGTTGTGAGCGTGTGAATCGTGCGTTAATATGGCCATGCACCTGAAATATTCCCGGTTCAATCCCTGTGTAGTCTTCTGTTTTTCCCTGTTTTGGTCTAGGGGGAAAATATGTGTCCAGACACTTGTTCTACATAATTCCGTACCGGTGGGCGCTTTGTGTGCCGAAAAATGTGTGTGTACGCTTTTAAATTTATGGCAAGCGTGCTATGCCGCTAGAGCGTACGGTGGGGTTGTTTTTAACCAACCCCTCTTTTGGCCCGATGCCCTTCGTAGGCGTATCGTTTTGTCTCGTCCTCTTGGTGGTTTTCCCGGTTTTGTCTACTGGTGTCATAATCCACGTGTGATACGCCCTCATCCGGCGTACATGGATTGTGTCTTTGATTGTTTTGTGCCCGTGTCTAATGTTGCTTACTTAGGAAAGGTGTTTTTCAAAATTGCAGATAATATTAGTATTTAGGCCTTGTAACAATATTATTGTTTATACCCATATTTATATACTATACCTAATATCATCCTGATATGGATACCGCTGTGTCTGTCGCCATACCTTTTCTAGATGTTACTTGTATATTTGACGTGTGGTCTGTGGCCTTACATTTATGCGGGCTGTACGTGCTTTTAGAAATATCGGTCATGTATGGACCTATATTGTGTGTGTGAGCTGTTAATTAGTATTATATTGCTATTGTACGTAGTTTATAGACATACACGGGTCTACATTTCTGTGTATTAGGGCCGATTGTTTTCAGTCGGTCACTTGTTTTTGAATAATACTTCGTGTAACCGTTTGTATCCGGTCTCTAGTTCCCCGTGTATGATATATGTTAATTGCATGTGATCGTGTTCGCTATCCCCTGAGGGTCGGTTTTAGCTCTTGGCTAGCAAATGATTGTAAGAGTGAGGGGTGGTTTTCGTACCGTAATTAAGCTACTGGACGGTGTGACGTAATGGAAGGCTGGAAAGCACCTGCTGACATTTATACCAATGTGCCTCCGTTTTAAAAATGACAATCATCCCTAGTGTGGTGAATTCCGCACTCGCTAATTGGGTGGGGTTGTCCAATCGTTTATGATACAATGTGTTGTTAGCGATAAGCGCTACCGAGCCTTGGCAGTGGCCTGACTGTTCATTGTGGCCGTGCGCCGATTTTTGCTGGCGCGTGTGGAGAGTTTATATTACCACGCTGTCTCAATCTGCAGTATGCAAAGTTCGCTACCATACTCGCTTATTGGATGAATGTCCGTGTTTCAATTATGTATAACAGTACATGTGTTAAATAGGCCGCCTTATTGACCTGGCATGTAGGATATAAATACAAATACTATACTCGCTAGCAGGTATCATAAGGTTAATGGGGCTTTGGGCTTCGTGTTCCGCGGATTCGAGGTTTCATCCCACGGGGCCTCCTTAGAGTATCATGGGGTTGTGAGTTCGCATCCCCTCCGCTGTGTAAATGTTTTTAGTGTCCTGTAAAGGGGTATGTCTGATTGCCCTGTCCTATGTGGGTGCGCTGACCGTCTCAGAGTTTCAGGAGGTCGTTCGTTCGACTCCTGGCGTGTCCGTATATACTTGGGAACTCCGGACTTCTGACCATGAGCATTTTAATGCGCCCTGTCATTGCATGTGTTCTATGTCGTGTATTTTCAAATGCGGGGATCGTGTATATGCCCCTATGTGCATCGCACGCATGCAGTGAAGTTTGTCGATCGCCAAGCAGCAAAGCTCTGTTCTGCATCAGCTTTGTATTTTGCCGAGTCCGGCTGACGATTTATACTGGTGTGTAGGCACGTGTCATTATAGGAATTAAGCTGCTGTTCTGATTGTTTGCCTAAATCATGGTCATGTATCCCTGTATTATAGCGTTAATGCTTAAAAATCGTTTTTATGTGCCTCCTTGTGCTGTCCTTGCAAGTAAATGTGTTCTCCGTTGTGTTCAGTGTTTTAACAAGAAAAAATAATGTTGGCCTCTCATTGAAGGTTGAGATTTACAGTGTAGTGTGTATGCTTGTTTACATCCTGTTAGTAAAATCATTGTTCTATTCAACATCCCTAGGATTTCTAGCAATATGATGTATATATATATCAACTTATAATATGGATGATCATCATGCACATGTGGCATTGTAGCCTATAGCATTGCCTTTTCCTAATCTTATTCGTTCTTCGCCATAAACACTTAAGCCTGAGTTACATTAATTTTCAATATGTATATATTGTATGTATATATCAAACTGGGCAAGGATGTGGAAGGAAGCGGCCGTGGCCTGTCAGAAGGTACCGTCCCAGCATTTGCCTGGAGTTGAAAATGGGGAAAACACGGAAAACCATTTCAAGGATGGCCGACGGTGGGGCTCGAACCCACGCGTCTACCGAGTCAGCAGAGAGCTTGGCCCCATGACCTAACGCTGCGCTTTAGCCAGCGTAGCCACTGCTGTCGGTGTTGCATCCATGTTAATAGTGATTGGCAATATATTCAGGGTGTCCAGCCAAAATGGGATTTTCAATTCAAGGTTTATTCAAGGTTTTCAAGGCTCAAAAAACACAATATTCAAGGTTTTCCCTTTTAAAAATAAAAAGAAGAATAGACTACTGTTAGTGAATTTCAAGGTGTGGGGCTAAAAAAAACTATTATTGTAATAGAAGACCAATTAAATGTAAATTGAAGAGAATAAAACATATTTTGCTAAGCATAACACAGAATAAACAAGGGACTCTTACAACACAACTAAAGGCATATTTTCCTAGAAGAAAAGGGATTCTCGGAAAGTTTTTTAAAAACTGCATCATGCGCATTTCTTAATAGCTGTTGCTAATTCCATTTAGTGAAGAATCACTTCTATGCAAAGTTCGTTAAAAGCTGTTTTCAAGTGATTTCTTGCTGTGAGTTAGCTTGGTGAGAATTAAGTGAAAGATAACATGCTAAATATGCGTGGATTAAAAATAGCTCTGCGGCCATCCTTATACTTTGGTTTTTTCAATCATCACAGTCATGTTATACCCAATTGGCTTGTTTGTTTGTTTATTAGTTCGCTTATATATTTATTGTCTTGTTTGTTAGTATATTAGTTCGCTTATATATTTATTGGTTTGTTTATTAGTTCGCTTATATATGTATTGGCTTGTTTGTTTATTAGTTCGCTTATATATTTATTGGTTTGTTTATTAGTTCGCTTATATATATTTATTGGTTTGTTTGTTTATTAGTTCGCTTATATATTTATTTATTGTTTTGCTTGTTTGTTTGTTTATTAGTTCGCTTATATATTTATGTTTTGGGGATGGTTATATTTGTGGTGTCCCGGGATTTCAAGTATTACAATGTCTTCCATTTCCTCTTCTAGAATGTACAGTAAGTATGTAGTTAGTTTTAGTTGTAAGTATGTAGTTAGTTTGTTTATTAGATATATGTCATTGTTCTATTAGACTGTGGTGTGTGTCTGGTGGCAGGTGCATTGTTTATTAGATATAGCTCATTGTTTCATTAGACTGTGATGTGTGAGGGTGCATGTGAGTGTGCCTGTTGGCAGACTGTTTTAGTGATAGTATTTGTTGTTGGTGGAACTTATTTTTTTGTTGGTAGAATTTTGGTATTTATTTGTCAGTAGAAGGCTAGCATTTTTGTTAGTAGAATTGCTCTTATTACTTATTCTGAAAGGGAGTGCCTTTCAGAATAAATCAATTCTTTACTTTTCTTATAGACGGTTAAGATATAGATAATATAAGCCAACTAATGGCTACACTGCGTTCTGCTGCACGGCTGAAAGCAACGAGAAACTACAGCCGTAATGCTCTTCCCGAGGATATGCACCTCTCTATGCATAATTACATGTGATGATGGCCTTCTCCCTTGTAAAATTTCAATCCGGAGATAAACTAGTCCCCCGTTTGGATCTCCGGGTGGGGAATAATCGAGAAGGGGTTAACATCACAGAAGTGACAAAGAGGAAATCTGACATTCTACGGATCGTAGCGTGGAATGTTAGAAGTCAGCTAGGAAATGGAAGGTTAGAAAACTTAGAAAGGGAAATGGATAGGTTGAGGTTGGATTTGGTTGGGATTAGTGAAATGCGCTGGCAGGAAGAACAGGAGTTTTGGTCAGGTGACTTTAGGGTCATTAGCAATAAATCAAACAATGGACAAGCAGGGGTTGGTCTCATATTGAGTAGGAAACTTGGACAGCGGGTGGAATATTATGAGCAATATAGTGAACGGATTATTGTAGCAAAAATCAATATTAAACCTACGTGCACCACAGTGGTACAAACCTATATGCCTACCAGTCAAGCTGATGATGAAGATATTGAAAAAGTCTACGAGGAAATAGATGAATTTTTGAGTTACCGGTATATCAAGGGTGATGAAAATGTTATAGTAATGGGAGATTGGAATGCTGTGGTAGGAAAAGGGAGAGAAGGGAAGTTAGTAGGAGATTTCGGATTAGGTGAAATGAATGATCGAGGAAGCAGGCTGATGAAATTCTGCACCGAGCATGAGTTGGTCATAGCTAACACCTTATTCAATAACCACAATAGAAGAATATACACACATGCATGAGACCAGGAGATACAGGTCGTTGCAAAATCGACTTCATTATGGTCAAGCAGAGGTTTCGAAACCAGATTTTGGATTGTAAAACATATCCTGGTGCTGACATAAACTCTGACTACAATCTGGTTGTTATGAAATGCAGATTAAAATTGAAGAAACTGAAGAAAAGTCAAAAGCCAAAAAGGTGGGCAATAGACAGACTGAAAGTGAAGAATGTAAACGAAAGATTCAAGAAGAGTATGAAGGAAGGACTAATGAAAAACCTTAAACAAACTTCAATTGCAGACGAATGGGCACTTTTGAAGAATGAAATAACAAAATCCGCAGAAGAAAACATTGGTAGGAAAGAGAGAATAGGTAGAAAACCGTGGATCACTCAAGATATACTAGAATTGATGGATGAAAGGCGGAAACACAAGAATGTAAGAGATGAAAAGGGGAAAGCAGAATACAGATGTCTGAGAAATGAGGTTAACAAGAAGTGCAAGGAAGCGAAAGAGGAATGGTTGAAAGAGAAATGTGCAGGTATAGAAAATTGTCTGAAATTAGGAAAAGTAGACACAGCTTATCGAAGGATTAAGAATACTTTTGGGGAAAAGAAGACTAAGTGTTGTAATACAGTATTAAGGACACAAATGGGAAGCCTCTAACAGATAGAGAAGAAAAGGTTGAGAGATGGAAAGCTTACATAGAGTGTTTGTATGAGGGAAAGGAAATAGAGGATCACGTAATGGAAAGAGAGGAGGAAACTGATGAGGATGCAAAGGGAGATTTAATATTGAGATCAGAATTTGACAGAGCATTGGAGGACTTAAGCAGGAACAAAGCACCAGGCATAGATGATATACCGATTTAGTTGCTACGCTGCATAGGAGATGAAGGTCTGATCAGGTTATTTCACTTGGAGTGTAGGATTTATGAGAAAGGCGAGGTACCCCCTGATTTCAAGAAGAATGTTATCCTCCCTATTCCAAAGAAAGTGGGAGCTGACAGCTGTGAAGATTACCGTACAATCAGCTTGATTACTCATGCTTCAAAGATCCTGTCTAGAATAATTTACAAGAGGATGGAAAGCCAGATAGAAACGGAGTTGGGTGAAGACAAGTTTGGTTTCAGGAGAAATGTAGGAACAAGGGAAGCTGTACTAAGTCTTAGGCTGATTTTGGAAGATAGAATAAGGAAAGATAAGATAACGTTCATGGCAATTGTAGACTTAGAAAAGGCTTTTGATAACGTTGATTGGACTAAATTGTTTGACATTTTGAAATCTATTGGAATAAAGTACAGGGATAGGAGGGTGATATACAATCTATACAGAAACCAGACAGCAGTCACTCGAGCTGAAGGTCATGAGAGAGAACCTGGTATTCAGAAAGGTGTAAGGCAAGGCTGCAGCTTATCACCCATACTTTCCAATCTTTACATTGAACAAGCAATGAAGGAAATTGGAGAAACATTGGGAGTGAAGATTCAAGGAGAGATAATTTCAACTCTGAGATTTGCTGATGACATCGTCGTCTTGGCCGACACGCCTGGGGATTTGAATGAGTATTTGAATGGTATGGACTTCGTCTTACGGAAAGAATACATGATGAAAATTAATAAATGTAAAACAAAAATACTGGAATGCAGCCGAAATAAATCAGAAAACTCTATGGACATCAAATTGACAGGTGAAAAGCTGAAGGAAGTAAGAGACTTCTGTTACTTAGGAAGCAAAATAACCAGTGATGGACGAAGCAAAGAGGATATAAAAAGTAGGTTGGCTCAGGCAAGGAAAGCATTTCTACAAAAAAGGAATCTGTTGACATCGAATATAGATTTAGGTATTAGGAAGTCGTTTTTGAAAGCCTTTGTCTGGAGCGTGGCTCTCTATGGAAGTGAAACTTGGACTGTTGGTGCAGCAGAAAAGAGGAGAATTGAAGCATTTGAAATGTGGTGTTACAGGAGAATGATGAAGATCAGATGGGTAGATAGGGTTACAAACGAAGAGGTATTAAGACGAGTGGGAGGGGAGAGATGTTTCTGGCGACTGCTAATGAAGAGAAGAGATAGGTTAGTAGGACACATACTAAGACACCCAGGAATAGCAAGCTTAGTTATGGTAGGAAGGGTTGAGGACAAGAACTGTAGGGGTAGATCAAGGTTAGAATATGTTAAACAGATTGCCTCGGATGTAGGGTGTGGTAGCTGTGTAGAGATGAAACGATTAGCTCAGGAGATGGAGGTATGGAGAGCTGCATCAAACCAGTCAAAAGACTGAAGACTCAAACAACATGTAGCCTATATATCTATGTTTTGCGGATATGTTTAGGGGTTGGCCTCTATTCTGTCGATTACGTGTAAATGTATGGACGTGTTTGCCGTAAAGTGCCGTATGTGTTAGTGTCTTTATCCGCCTATACGGTTCTGGTTTCGATCCTTGCCGCCTATTACCTAATTTATTTCTATTTGCACCGTTGGTCATTTGTACTCTATCTTCTTGTGGCAAATGCTTTGAGTTCGTGTAGCCTTTGTGTCAATGTGGCTATCTGGCTATCCAGTTCATTTCGTTGGTGTTTTCGGGTCCTGAGCACCAATGTGTCATAGGCCTCCGGTACCCATCTCGGTGGCCCCTGTTGTGCTTCCTGCGGTGTTTGCAACAGGGTTACCCTAAACCTTGCCCTTACGCGTTCCTCCCTGGGGGTGTGGAGCGCTCGTCGATGCGTTTGTGTAAGTGTCTGGAGAGGTGTTGAAATGGTGTTTGCAGGGGTTGGTAATAGTACCCTTGTGCGCGGTTGCATTGAGGGGGTGTAAGTGAATGTTTGCTGGGGTTCGCGGCAGATTTGTCTGTGAATTTTCAGTGTCGCTTATGTGGGTAATTGTGTGGTTGCCGGGCGTGTAATTGACCTAGGGGGCGCGTATTTATGTGCCACTGCAACCTTCTCCCTGATAGAGGTGTCGGGTGTGGAAATGGTCATTTTCCCGAACTTCTTGGTTATTTCCTCAATCTCCCTAACCAGGTCCACAGGTCTGTTCGCTGCTAGCTCCAATAGCATATTGTTAGCTTGTAGCTTTCCGTGCTCTTGCCACAGCTTGGCATATTTCCGTGTAAGTTCCCTAGCCTGGTCGGGCCACCCGCGTATTTTCTGTCTGTATCCTAATATGGTCATCCCGTAATCTGAAATATTCTTCGTATAGTGCATCGTGTTGTTTGTGTAGACCAGCGATCCTCACTACGCGCCCTGCGGGCCGCATGCGGCCCTGGGAACGATTTTATGCGGCCCTCAAGACTGTTAGTGAGAGGAATAAAAACAAATTTAAGAGTTATGAAAAAAATATTTTATGAAAAAAGTATACAACATTTTATAAATATATGTTATATTTATTTATTAAGTGTATTGAAAATCTGTCGTTGTTTTTCTCTACTTAATTATTTACTCAGACTACCGCAGTGTAGTTGGAGTGGAGAGACAAGCTTGTAGAGCAGAGCCAATGAACGTAGTACCTTTTATAATGCAATGAACAAGAATAAGCTTACCTCAAAAGCATCCCACCAAGTAACAGAAATTTTAGCACAAAAGATGAAGCCGTTTTCTGATGCAGAAATTGTAAAAGAGTGTGTTGTCACCGTTTGTACAACTTTGTTTTCACACTTATCTAATAGTAAGCAAATATTGGATGATGTTTCTAAACTTCAGCTGTCTGATTCAACTTGCATGAGCCGCACACAGGACTTAGCAACAAATATTGCACTTAATCTCACCGATGAACTGCAGCATAGCAAATAATTTAGTCTTGTGCTCGACTCATCTACAGACATAACGTCAATTTCTCATTTTATATTGCTCGTTAAATATGTATCCAAGGATTGTGTTGTTAAAGAAGATTTTTAAGGCATGATTCCCATGACTGGACAAACTCGATGTACCAGTATTGATTATTTGAACACAATAGTAAGTTTTATAACGAGCGTAGCATTGATTTGAAAAAGTTTTTTTTTGTGTACTGATGGTTGCCCATCAATGTTGGGGCGAAATATAGGGTTCGTTCAGTTGTTGAAAACACATTTGTGAAATTACAGTTTATTAAGTTTTCATTGTCTCATTCATCAAGAAAGCTTAGCTGTTAAATTTGATGAAAATATCAGCTGTGTTATGAAAACAGTTGTAAAGATCGTGAATTTTACAAGGTCGAATGAACTGAACCACAGAACGTTTCAAGATTTTTTGAATGAACTTATATCGCAATGCGGGGACGTGCTTTACCACACAGAAGTGAGATGGCTGAGTAAGGGTAAAGTTTCTTCAGCATTCGTCATGAGATTACTCTGTTTTTGGCTAAAAAGAAAGAAGAGTATCGTGAATTTTATAATTTTGGTTGATGGCTTAAAGTAGCGTTTCTCACTGATACAATGGGTGTTGAATCGAACATGAAATCTACCCGACTTACTAATATTCGTCAAAACTGGCTTTTTTCATCACAGACTAGGTAAATGATACAATATTATATCATATCAAAACATTCACAGCCTTATTTTTCTTGTTTACAGTTCATCTTCTCCTTGTCTGAAAAATCATAACAGAAAAAAGGAAAGGAATAACTAAGAGTTAGATAACGTCACATACCTTCCACCTTTTGATTTCAAACACAAAATCAAAACAAAACTTATTTACAATTACACAATCCACACAAGCTACGACCTGTATCGAGCAGGCAGTTTTACTACACGTCCCCTTCTTGTTCTCATCACTTGTTGTACACTGGGGGCTTCACACTCGTCATCACTTGGTTCGTCTTCACCCAAGGGAGCATCCTGCGACGACGATATTTCCTGAGGGTATATCCGCTGAATTGGTCTGGTCATACTTCTCCCCGCTGCCTTAACACGAACCACCATGACATTGTTGTCCTTGCCAGGGAACATTTCTGTGACCCTTCCCACTGGCCACTCCAACCTCTTCCTGTCATCTGACCCCACCAACACAACATCACCAATCTTCAATGTTCTATGGGGTTTCATGTCAGCATGCGACTGCACCAGGAGGCTCAGGTATTCATCCCGAAAACTTTTCCGCAAATCTTCACGCAAGCGGTGGAGATACTTGGCTCCCCTTCTGATGTCTGTTCCATCCAAGTGGTCAAGATCAGGAACTCCGGTGGAACGAATGTCTTGCAGGAACATGGCCGGTGTCAATGCCATCAAGTCATCTGGATCCTCCGAGAGATAGGTCAAGGGTCTGGATTTGATCACGGCTTCAACATCGCAAAGAATGGTTGTAAGCTCCTCATACTTGAGACAAGCTTTCCCCAATGTTCTCCTCAACAGCTTCTTGACCATCTGCACCATCCTCTCCCATCATCCACCCCACCATGCAGCAGTGGGTGGAATGAACTTCCACTGAATTCTCTTGATGGAAGACGTTCTTTCAATCTCAGCCCAGTCCTGTGAGGCAAAGGAATTATTATCCCCAGTGAAATTCATCCCATTGTCACTGTGCAATATTCGGGGTCTGCCCCGCCTGGCGATGAATCTCCTCATTCCTTGGAGGAAGGCTTCTGTCGACAAACTTTGAACCAGTTCCAAATGAACAGCACGATGAACTGCACAGGTGAACAACAGGATCCAGGCCTTTTCACCATCTCTGAGGTGCAAAGGTCCCGCTAGGTCAACCCCACTCACTTCAAAAACCGATGCATCCCCCACTCTATCTCCCGGTAGAGGTACAGGACCAGTCTCAACTCTCTTTGCTTCAAATCTTCGACATCTGACACATTTGTTAACCACTCTCCTCACTGTCCTCCTCCCTCTTGGAATCCAATAGTCCTCCCTCAATTTTCCAAATAACATTTGGACACCAGCATGAGAGTACTTAAGATGATAGTCTCTAATTAGGATCTCCACCAATTTATGATTTGACGGTAGCAGAATGGGATATCTGAAGTTCTCAACATCATCTCGCTGCACAATCTTTGTCTTCAACCTCATAAGACCATGTGAACCAACAAATGTGCAGAATGATTTCAATCCTTTCTTGTCAGTCTCTTCCGTCATTCCCAGTTGAGCCAGGCGTAGTAACCTTCTTTCGGCCTCTTCGATTTCCAAAACAGAAAGCTCACCAGACACGCAACCTTCAAGTTTTGATGCTTTCCTGAAGAAGCGCAGTATCCAAGCCACAAGCCTCACAATCTGTGAAAACCTCGAAAAGCGTCTCAGGTACCAGGGGTCTTCCTCTTCGATTAAACTGGATAGTGTTGACGTCACCTTCCTTTTTTCTCGATCAACTTCTTCCTCGTCTGCAACCACACCTGACATAGGCCAGTCCTTTTCTTCTGCTCTCAGCCAAGTTGGCCCCTCCCACTATCTGGAATTTATGAGGGATTCTGAAGAGCAACCTCGCGAAGGGAGGTCAGCTGGGTTACACTCCCCAGGTACGTGTCTCCAATCTTCTACGCTAGTCAGTGATCTTATTTCCTTGACTCGATTGTTGACGAACACGCCCCAGGGCTCGTTCTTCTTTATCCATTGTAATGCAGTAGAGGAGTCAGTCCAATAGAATTCAGGAACTTGCAAATTTAGACTTTCTCTCACACAGGCAGTCAGACGACTGCCAATGCAACATGCCAGAAGTTCCAGTCTTGGCATCGAAATATCCTTCAAGGGCGTAACCCTTGCCTTGGCCATCACAAGTTGTATCGAAACAGATACTCGTGTTCCGCTCCTTAAATAAACGGCAGCTGCATAGGCACTTCGACTGGCATCACAAAATGTATGAAGATTCCACAATTTTTCAGACCCGCCGTCAGCGAAATGTCTTGGTATCTTCACCTCTGAAAGTCGGGGAACTTCTGATTCCCACTTCTTGAACTTCCGCTGCACCTCATCCGGTAATGGGTCATCCCAGCCCATCTTCAGGTTCCAGCTGCTCTGGATGAGAAGTTTTGGCAGTAAGGTAAAAGGACAAGTAAATCCTATAGGGTCAAAAACCCTCTGGGCGGCAGACAAATTCTTCTACGAGTGATGTCACCAGACCCACTCTCAGATATATCACAAAAGTTATCATTGTCTTTGTCCCACATCAAACCGAGAACAGAAGAAACTTGTTGACAACCACTCTCTCCATTCAGTGAGGTATGTTCCCATCCACGAAGTTCAAATTTCGCAGTTGACAACAGTTCTGTGGATTCAGTGATGAATTTATCCATTTCTTCTTCTGACCCAAGTGATGTGACACAATTGTCCACATAAAAGGAGCTCTGAAGTAATCTCGCTGTATTATGGAAATCAGGTGGGCTCCTCTCTAGATGAAGATCAAGTACGGCTGCCAGCAGGAAAGGACTGCAGTTGAGGCCAAATACTACCCGTTTATGTCTGAGAACTTGGAGTTCTCTCCTCTCAAAGTCCTCCCACCAAAGGAACCTCACGTAATCCCTATCACAGGGAGCAATGGATATCTGGAGAAAAGCCTTCCTTATGTCGGCAATTACACCAATCTTCCCTGTGCGAAAGCTATTCAAAATTGGGGGAATCTGTTCAAGCAGATTTGGTCCCTTCTTTAGACAGTCATTCAAGGACAGATTTCCTTTCCCCTTACATGAGGCATCAAACACTGGCCTAACAGCTGTCGTGGAGTTTTCCTTGAACACACCTCGATGCGGTAAGTAGTGACCTTTGTTATCTATTTCTTGAGAAGGCACCTCTTCGATCACGCCTTCCTTCTTCCATTCGTTAAATACATCATTGTAGTCCACATATCTGCCACTACGAATCAGTTTTATCGTTGTAGATGTACATCTCCTTTCAGCAATGTCACGATTCTCTGAAATGTCTTCAAATCTATCATTCCAGGGCATATGAACTTCATAACACCCCTCCTCATTTATATGCACCGTCTCCTTGAAGTGTTCAAGTGTGGTCGCTTCTAATTCTTCTTTAGATTGTTTCTCAGCTGAATCCTTTATTCATAGTGTGTCCAACTTCCAAAGATCAGTCACTGAAGAGTTCAAGGTCAACAATGAGATCGCAAGTGCACTAGAAGTGTTCGAAAACCTATCCGTTGATAGTCTCCCCATAATGACCCAACCAAGCCTAGTTTCGACAGCCACAGGTCCACAAGTCAGGTTTCGCACTCTTCCTGTTAGCAGAGGTCCACAGGTGTCGGCACCTAGTAGCAGTTCGATCTCTGGCCTGTCATCACCACAGTCAGAGATAAATATTTTATTTTCTCTAAGTTCTTTCATCCAAGGCCCCTTCTGAACTCAAGGGATTGTACCACAAATGATGGCTTGATCTAGAACTTGTACCTCACACGTGTATTTCCCATCTACAGTTGCTAGTCTTAGTTGATAACTGGAGTGCATTTTCTCTGTTGTCTCAGTCCCTCCAAATAGAGCATGTGCCATTTTCTCAGAACCTGAGGGTTTCAGTCCTAAACCATCTGCGGTCTTCTTCAGAAAGTATGATCGTTGCGATCCAGTGTCGATTAGGGCTCTCGCGATGCGCTCCTCTTGATTTCCTGTAATTCTAACCAATAGGGTTTGTAGAAGTAAGTCTTTGCTGCATGTCTGGTTACTCAATGTAGTGCTGGGGTCTGCCTTGTCTGTCTCTTCCTTGTGTTTCTCTTCACGAGTCTTCTGCTGGAGCTCAGGGCACATTAGCACAATATGCCTTTTCCCACAGACATGACACATGACACTACATTTACAGGATTTTGCCATGTGACCTCGTTTCAGGCATTGAAAGCAACATCCCGCTTTCATCACAACATTCTTCCTTTCAGTTAAGGCCATCTTTTGTGCTTTAAAGCATTCCTTGCTGTCATGAGGTTTGCTGCAGAACACGCAATTAAGGCTTAGACTTATTGAATCCCCGGACAGTAAGCTAGTGGCTGTTGGAATGTTCGTTGCATCTTCCAGTCTCTTCCTTGGTTTGTTCACCGTCCGTTATGAAGCCTGGAATCCCCCTTGAGCGAGAGTGATTCTCTGTTCTCCCTCTACATCATTCTTCAAGAATAGAGACACCTGTTCAAGTTTCTCACAGTACACGTTTTCTACTGAATCGCTTAAGGGACGTTGGACTACTGCGGAAATTCTTTGTTTGAACTCCCTTAAAAGCGCAGTACCTGGTGCCTCCACCAACTTTGCTTTACCCTTTTGTGCTTTAAAGCATTCCTTGCTGTCATGAGGTTTGCTGCAGAACACGCAATTAAGGCTTAGACTTATTGAATCCCCGGACAGTAAGCTAGTGGCTGTTGGAATGTTCGTTGCATCTTCCAGTCTCTTCCTTGGTTTGTTCACCGTCCGTTATGAAGCCTGGAATCCCCCTTGAGCGAGAGTGATTCTCTGTTCTCCCTCTACATCATTCTTCAAGAATAGAGACACCTGTTCAAGTTTCTCACAGTACACGTTTTCTACTGAATCGCTTAAGGGACGTTGGACTACTGCGGAAATTCTTTGTTTGAACTCCCTTAAAAGCGCAGTACCTGGTGCCTCCACCAACTTTGCTTTACCCTTGCTGTGAGGGTAGTAGCTGGGGGTGAGTAGGTGTCGAGGGGGGTGTGTGATCCGGGGAATTCTGACAGGTGTGACAGAAGTTCTCAGCCAGACTCTCAGTATTTTTCCACTAATTGCCTTTTAATGTGAAAATGTGATCCGTGGTGGAGCGACCAGGTGGAGAATCCTCACTGATAAGGACCCACAATTTCTCTAAGAAAGGTTTCAGCCGACTCAATAACGGGGATGTTAAGGTTTTATACCCTATCTCCAGTTGTGACATACCACGGTAATTAGTTACTTGTGTAGGATCACCTTTCTTAAATATTGGGCAAATGTTAGCTATTCTCCACTCCGCTGGGATCTCCTCAATCAGCCAGATGTTCTTGATTAGGTCTTCTAAGATCTGCACCACTCTTTCACCGCCATGCGTAATAATTCAGCTGTTATACCACTACCTCCAGGAACTTTGTTGTGTTTGAGGGATTCCAGGGCCACCCGAATTTCTGCGGACGAAGGTTCAGTTACCTCAACATGTCTAGATGGGGCCCTAGTGGGTGAAAGGATAAAGGTCTATGCAGGAGGGACCACAATCAAGGGCTGCTCCCTAGGGGTGAAAGTAATGTCTTGCAAACTAAAGTGGGAGCGAGCAAAGCTATGACTTGGCTGCTGACACTGCGTTACGAGCACTGCGCGCTGGGGGACAAGGTCACCTGGCGTGTGCAATCTAACAAAGCTGATTCAGTACTTTGTGGTATGAATAGAGTGTGAGTGCGGAAGCGGGCTGTGAAGTCGGGCGAGGACAACAATAACAACAATCGGGCTCTTGTTAATAAAGGTGTATTGGCGTACTATGTGTTTTGGTGTGAAATGCAAATACTTCCCTGAAAGTAGGGACAGCTTCAAACAAGTATTGTGTACAAAGTAATAAGGTGTGGTTATTATTATTATTATTATTTATCGTATGATGATACAGAGTTAAAATAAAAGTTCATACACTACATATAAAGTTATATATACAGTTATATACATAGTTATAAACCCAAGTTCTTGGTTTAAACTTCTAAGTCCAGGCCATCAATCCACTGAAGTGCCTCAGAAGATGCATGATGAATGTCACCTACTGATCCTTGGAACGCTCGTTGCGGAAATTCACCAACAATATGTCCGATGGTTTGCAGGGCAGCTCCACAATCGCAGTTAGCAGAAGTAACCCAACCCCATTTGTGAAGCAGGAATCCACATTTGCCTTGTCCTGTACGGATCCGGTTAATAATTCTCCATTGGCGTCTGGGGAGTTTGAAACCTTCTACCCGGTTGGAAGGGTTTTCAGTCAGATGTGCATTGAATACTGATGATTCTTCCCACATAGTTTTCCATGCTTCTGAGATGTTAAATGAAGAGTCTTCAAGAAGTACTGCAGAGCGCCAAGGTGGTTTTCTTGACTTCAACCGTAGATTGCCTGCTTTTGCTACATCAGTATGTATGGGTAGCTGGGGGTTCTTCTGAATGGTTTTCCAGATCTTCAGGATAGCCTCTGATCTTCGAAGAGCTGGAGGTTGGATGTTACTTAGAATAGGTAACCATATAGTGGGTGTGCTACGTATACAGCCCGTAATCAGTCGCATTGTCTGGTTAAGTTGCACATCTATCTTCTTGGAGTGGACACTGTTTAGCCAAGATGGGCAGCAGTATTCAGCAACGGAGTATGACAGTGCCAGAGCAGTTGATCGTAAAGTTTGAGCGCTGGAACCCCAGGAGGTACCAACAAGCTTCTGAATGATGCTATTACGGGTCTTCACCTTTGCGGCCACGTTCGTGAGATGTTGTTTGAAGGTCAAGGACCTATCAAGTGTTATGCCAAGGTACTTAGGCATGCTGCAGAACTGCAAAGTTTGTCCTCTGAATTTAACATACGGTGTGGTAATGAGGAAGGATAACACTTAATTAGGGAATCCTGAGATAGTACACACTCACCTGCGGCACGGAGACGGCGCTCTGCAATCGGGCATCGATTCTGGAGGAGACAGACCCCCTCTCCTGTTTCGGAAGTCCATTTATGTGTTTTAGGTTTGCTTACTTGCATTTCCTCATAGCTGTGGCAGTCAGTTCCTGTGTTGATGTTTATGAGATGTGGTAAGCCTTTGTGCAAGAGCTGTGTTTTAGCTCTGCTGGCTTGTGTGGTAAGAAGTGTGTCGTTGTTGCTGTTGCTTCCAGCCTAGGGGTATTCTGAAGGGTGAAGAATGAAATGTGTAGGTTGTTGGACAGACGGCGTAGATAGGGGTAGCTGGCGTAGATGTAGTAGATAGTTGTAGATAGATGTCTGGAGTGTAGTAGGCGTATATGGATATCTCTCTTAAGGGCGCTAGGTGCTTTTAGGGCCCTAACAATATTGATGGGCATAATTTTGAGATGGTAGAGGCTTTCAAATATTTAGGATCGGTCTTTTCGAACAGGAATGAGATAGCAAAGGAAGTACAGGAAAGGATAACTACAGCGAATCCTGTTTTCTATAGCTTGAACAATCTTTTCAGATCACGATTTATTTCACAGGAAAATAAAGTACATATCTACATGACTTTGGTGAGACCTGTGGTCCTATATGGCTGTGAGACCTATGGTCCTATATGGCAGTGAGACCTGGGCCACGCCTCAAACGCTTGACGAACGTCTGCGTTTTTGAAAGGAAGGTCTTGAGGAAAATATATGGTCCACTATATAATGCAGAAACTGAAAGGTGGGAAAGAAGATCTCACAATGACCTTTATCAACGCTTTGGGATGGCGAGCATCAACTGGATCCTGGAGAGGAGGAGGTTTCAATGGTTGAGGATTCCATATCCAATCATGTTTTCAGCTCGACACCAACTGGGAGACGCCCGAGAGGCCGCCCTGGAACAAGATGGAAGGATCGAGCGATAATGTCACTGGTAAATGTGGCACCAACAGCAACTGTGGAGGATACAAGGGACAGAGAAAGGTGGAAAACTATCTGCGACCGATACTTGTGAAGAGTCTCAGCCCCTCCTGTTGTAATGCCTGTGTTGTTTTATATACGAGTTTTTTAAATGCTCTTATTGTCTGTCCTGGGTCTCAATGGCCTGTTAATGCAATAAATGATGATGATGATGATAATGATGATGAGTAGAGAGATGGTGATAGTTTAACTTAGTATAATGGCCGTCGCACGCAACCGCACTCTTGAATGGCGGGCTTTTCAAATGATTATTTATTCATTATTGACAGTTTATTTAATATTTACTGTATTTATTATTTATATAATTATTATTATTATTTTATTACTATTTATGTATTTATTTAATTTATTTTATTTTTTTATTTAATGTTATTATTTACTATTTATTTCTTATCTTATTATTATTCTTCTTCGCGAATGGGTCACTTACCGCGAGAAATCAACACTTGCTAGCCTTCCTGTTGGCCCAGTATTCCTTCATTCGCAACGAGTGGGTCTGTTTCCGTTACTCTGACTGATGTTGTGTACTCTTCTTCCTCGAAACTCCGCGTCTGAGTGATTTTCCTGATTTCCTTCCGGTCATGTAAGTTTGGTGATCCTAATTCCTTTAAGTCTTTTTCTGTAAATGTATACCAATTCGGTCTAGTAGCCTTGTTCTTTAAGAAAGTATGTATTTTATGTGTCAGTCTGTTCGGGTCCATTCTTTCTATGTGTCCCATAAATTGGATTTTTTTTGGTATATTTCTGTATTAGGCTTTGGATAATGTACACCATCTTTTGTTCTTGGTCCAAGGATTGTTCTCATTATTTGACGTTCTTTCACTTCCATTTGGTGTTTTAGTCTTTTGTGTTGGAGATTGAGAGTGTCTCTGAAGCATAGAGAGCTTCAGGTTTGATTACAGTTGTATAGTGGCGAATTTTGCAGTTCCAGGAGAGACTCTTTTTGTTATAAATATTTTTAGCCTATTTTCAATTTTGAAAAAATAGGCTTATGAGATCACCTTTTGTCCGTGTGTGTGTGCGTGCGTGTGTGTGTGTGTGTGTGTGATTCGTGTGTGTGTCCCCCCCTAATAAAATCTAAACGGCAGGAGCGATTTCAATGAAACTCGGAAAGTTCATAGCACTATTCCCGGCGACCTCGACCGTGCCCTTCAAATTTTGTTACGACTCACCAATCCAACATGGCGGCTGTGCGAAATATTTCACCAGCATTCAATATCTCCGAAACTATTACCGATATTACCCTGACATTTTCTATGGTGATAGAGGGAACTACTATAAGTTCACTTACGTGACTTTTGAAAACCTGGTAACTACAAAACCAACATGGCGGCCAAGCGAATTTGCGACTTTTAAATAGATGTTTCTCGCGATTTGACCAACCAAACGCAATGAAACTTGGTACAGTATATGTTTATATACATTGTAATGCACCGACATCTAACTTCGTTCAATTGTTTACATAATCACAAGATGGCGGATGTGCGAAATATTTCACCGGCATTCTATATCTCTGAAACTATTAGCGGTATCTCCCTAAAATTTTGTACGGAGATAAAGGGCACTACTGGAAGTCCATCTATAAGATTTTCAAAAACCGGTTAACTACAAAACGAACATGGCGGCCAAGCGAATTTGAACATTTCAAATAGACCTTTCTCGCGATTTAATGTTCCAAGCGCACTGAAACCTGGTACAGGAAATATTTATACACATTGTAATCCACTGGTATCTAATTTAGTTCAATTGTTTACATATCCTCAAGATGGCGGCAGTGCGAATTTTAAAATTATTTTTTTATTTCTTGTGATGTAGTCATGCAATCGAAGTGAATGTTTGAATAATGAACCTACGCAATAATTTTCCTTTAATGTTACATGACTCTATGGCCTATACATTTAACAATCCAACATGGCGACCATCCGAAATATTTAGACGATACTGAATATCTACGAATCTATTTTAGCAATCAAACTGCTTTTTTTAATGTTCATAGGGGCTATGAACTTAAGTTCACCTATAGGACTTTAAATAACCTGGTGATCACAAATCCAACATGGCGGTGACGCGAATTATAAATATTCACATGGACGTTTCTCGCAATTTAACCATCCGCGTGCAGTGAAACTTGGTACAGTAAATCTTTATCCGAATGTTAATCCACTGGCTTCTAATTTATTTCAATTGTTTTCATAACCTCAAGATGGCAGCTGTGAAAATTTTTACAAATCTCCTTGTTTTTTCTTGTGTCCTAATTATGCGATTGAAGTTTGAATACTACACGTTCACAATAATCTGCATGTAACAGTACATAACTCTAGGACCTACATATATAAAATCCAACATGGCGACCATCCGAAATATTTAGTCGGTTCTCAATATCTACGAATCTATTACAGCAATCAAACTGAAATTGTGTATGTTGATAGTGGCAGTTAACATAAGTAGGATATATGAAAATAGGCTGTATAGTTCTTTACGGAACTACTTGTTTGTTCATTGAAAACAGTTTCCATTTTCTGAAGCCTCAATTCAATTGATTTCCTTTCGTTACAGTTTGCTGTAATCCATTCACCTAAATATTTAAATTCGTTTACTCGAAAGATTCTGTTGTTGCCAATTTGAAGTTCATTTGCTGCGGTTTTGATATCATTCATAAATTTTGTTTTTTCAAACGAGATTTGTCATCCAATTTTTGCCGCTTGTTCTTGTAGTAGTTCAATTTTCTTTTGCACGTCATACATATCTTGGGCAATTAGTGCCATGTCATCAGCAAATGCTAAGCAGTCTAATTATATGCCTTTCAGTTTTGGCCCCAGTCGGTGTGTTGGTGTACCAGCTTTTCTCCATTCCCGTACAACTTTCTCAAGAGCACAATTTGAAGAGCAACGGGGACAGTCCATCGCCTTGACCTACTCCTGTTTCTATTTGAAAGTCTGTGCTCAGTTCTCCCATAAATTTCACCTTGGATTTGGTCTCCGTGAGTGTTTCTTTGATAATGTTTGTCATCTTCTGATCAAGTCCAAATTCTGCTAATAGGTACTTTAAAAAGTGATCCTCAGTCTATACTATCGTATGCTTTCTTGAAGTCGACGAATGTGATGACATAATTCTCGTTTGATGAGCTGTGGAAATATTTCATACAGTTCTTTAGATTTATAATTTGCTCTACGCATGACCGTCCTTTCCTGAATCCTCCTTGATATTCGCTGATTTCTGGATCCAATAGGGATGTATAGAACTAGCACCGATAGAGCGCACTGCAGTTGTACTGGGTAAGCGCAAGGCGCTCTTCATTCGTCTCCTGTGTTCTCATGCCGCTAATATCCACGAATTTAAGTTGTTTAAATTGCTATTTTCGTGACTATGCCGAGCTATTGCTGTGTTCCTCTTTGCAAAAATCAGGGAAATCCGATTTCGTGTCACCAATTTTCACAAAATAAAGAAATGAGGAAGAAATGGTTACATGCTATTAGAAGGAAACATTTCGGTGAAGAAAATCTGACCGAAAATATTAAAGTGTGTTCCCATCGTTTTCAATCCAACGACTTCACGAAAACTGTGTTGGGCAAGTGTGATTCACAAAGGGAAATAATTCCTACCTATAAACTGAATAGACATATCGATAACAACCACTGAATGTATGCGTTTGTATTTGAAGGTGAGAGAGCAAGATTAAAACCGGGCACTGTTCCATCGCTTTTTCCGTGGACCACGAACACAACAAAAATAAGGAAGAGGCCATACACAAGAAAATTGCCAGTTTACCACGATAAGCCTACAATATCGGAATCTGCATAAATTATCTCCATTGAAGTACGGTACGGGAAGAAATCGTCAATATACAGGAAGAAGTGAATGTGACATTTGTGACTCCCATTTTCAAAGGCATCAATACTCGGACAAATACTTCAAGAATAAATGTCACAACATTAACAGTCAAAAACGTATTATGGTTGGTTTCTTGAAATCAGAATTAATCGTCAACTTAATTAACATCTGCCCGACGAAGAATGTGGTACCGGTAGTGACTGACTTTTACATTCTTGAGTCTTAGGCCTAAGTTAGCCAGATGAATGGAAACAGTTCATGGCCTTAAAACAGCGATTCTCAAACTTTTTAAATGCTGTACCCCTAAGTCGTTTGCAAGGGGTACGGAAACGATTTGTATTAAGAAATTGACAAATTACAAAAGAACCAAACGTTGCGATGCATTTTGAGGTAAACAATACCGGTATCAACTTTCTTTGATTATGTTTATCTTAAAACAAGACCGTTTCATGTACGCTATCAACCAAAAAAATTCACGAATCGAAGTCTATAAGCAAGGGGAGCGAGTGAATATTTAAATCTCTATTTATAAAAGGAAGATTATAGTTTTACGTGATCGTTAATCTAGAGATCATAAGGCACAGAGGACTTCCTCTTTACGTGGAATCCGAACAGGACAAGGCATTTCACTTTGAAAATCTCACATGCATTGACCGGGAAATCTCTATTTATGATTTAAGTCTTATGGAGATATAGGCTATTTATCAGTATAGGCCTACAATACTCAAGCATGCTGACTCCTATTCATAATTTGAATAATAAAGCGTGTTAGAATTTTGTTATTACAGCTGTAGCCTACTAATTCTTCCCTCCTCCCACTAGTTTTAGCGCCTCTAGTCCGTAGCTCATTTTACAGCTGTTTAACGCTTAAACGCTGAAAATCGTTCATAATATATTAGAGGATATACCTATAGAATTAATTAATATAGTCTTGGAGTAAAATTAGAGAAGATATAATTTACTTTAGCTTAGAAAGCTCGGTCACAATCTATACATTCCTCGTAGCTGACTGGGGGAAACATAGGACGATCGCCTTGCGCTTACCCAGTACTACACGAGCGCTATCTGGCGCGAACTTTCTCCTGCTACATCCCTGAGATTCTGCACGGTTCAAGAGAGCTTTGGACAGAATTTTATAAACTATTGAAAGTAGTGAAATTCCACGATAATTATAGGGGTGTGTCTTCCTTCCTTTTTTGTGCAGTGGATGTATGATCGCCATTTTCCATATTTTCTCAGTTCACCAGATTTCATCCATAATTTATTTTAGTTTTATTTACTTTTTATTAATTATTTATTTTTTGATTTTGACGAAGGGCCTAACCACACATTTGGAAAATTTTGATTTTTTGACTTTTTAATTTTACTTAATGTTTTAATTTAATATTTGTATAATTTTTATTTACCATTTATTTTTAGATTTTGACAAAGAGCCTAACTACACATTTTGAACATTTTGATTTTTGACTTTTTAATATTATTTATTTATTTTATTTGATGAGAATGCGAAAGGAGATTTAATATTGAGATCAGAATTTGACAGAGCATTGGAAGACTTAAGCAGGAACAAAGCTCCAGGCATAGATGGTATACCGATGGAGTTACTACGCTACATAGGTGATGATGGTCTGATCAGGTTATTTCACTTGGCGTGTAGGATTTATGAGACAGGTGAGGTACCGTCTGATTTCAAGAAAAATGTTATCATCCCTATACCAAAGAAAGTTGGAGCTGACAGATGTGAAGATTCCCGTACTATAAGCTTGATTACTCAAGCTTCAAAGATTCCGTCTAGAATAATTTACAAGAGGATGGAAAACCAGATAGAAACGGAGTTGGGTGAAGACCATTTTGGTTTCAGGAAAAATGTGGGAACAAGGGAAGCTGTACTAAGTTTTAGGCTGATTTTGGAAGGTAGAATAAGAAAAGTAAAGAGAATGTTCATGGCATTTGTAGACTTAGAAAAGGCTTTCGTGACGTTGATTGGGCCAAATTGTTTGACACTTTGAAAACGATTGGAATAAAGTACAGGGATAGGAGGGTGATCTGCAATCTATACAGAAACCAGACAGCAGTAATTCGTGCTGAAGGACATGAGACAGAAGCTGGTATTCAGAAAGGTGTAAGGAATGGCTGCAACTTATCACTCATACTTTTCAATCTTTACATTGAACAAGCAATGAAGGAAATTGGAGAAAAATTTAAAGTGGGAGTGAAAATTCAAGGAGAAATAATTTCAACTCTGAGATTTTCTGATGATATCGTCATCTTGGCCGACACGCCTGAGGATTTGAATGAGTTTTTGAAAGGTAGGGACTCCGTCTTGAGGAACGAATTCACGATGAAAATTAATAAATGTAATACAAGAATATTGGAATGCAGCCGAGATAAATCAGAAAACTCTATTGACATCTAATTGGCAGGTGAAAATCTAAAGGAAGTAGGTGACTTCTGTTACTTAGGAAGCAAAATAACCAGTGATGGACGAAGCAAAGATGATATAAAAAGTAGGTTGGCTCAGGCAAGGAAAGCATTTCTACAAAAAAGGAATCTGTTGACATCGAATATAGATTTAGGTATTAGGGAGTCATTTTTGAAAGCCTTTGTCTGGAGCGTGGTACTGTATGGAAGTGAAACTTGAACTATTGGTGCAGAAGAAAAGAGGAAAATTGAAGCGTTTGAAATGTGGTGTTACAGGAGAATGATGATCAGGAAGGTAGGGTTACAAACGAAGAGGTATTAAGACGAGTCGGAGAAGAGAGATGTCTCTGGCGACTGCTAAAGAAGAGAAGAGATAGGTTGGTAGGACACATACCAAGACACCCAGGAATAGTAAGCTTAGTTATGGAAGGAAGTGTCGAGGACAAGAACTGTAGGCGTAGACCAAGGTTAGAATATGTTAAACAGATTGCCTCGGATGTAGGGTGTGGTAGCTATGTAGAGATGAAACGATTAGCTCAGGACAGGGAGACATGGAGAACTCCATCAAACCAGTCAAAAGACTGAAGACTCAAACAACAACAATGTTTTAATTTATAATTTATAATTTATATAATTTTTATTTACCATTTTGTTTTTAGATTTAAGAATTTGCCATTTTGAAAATTTTGATTTTTTTACTTTTTCATTTTATTTGATGTTTCTAATTTATTATTTATATACTATTAATTTACCATTTATTTTTATTTTTATATTTGGCCAAAAGAGCCTAACTATGCATTTTGAACATACTGATTTTTTGACTATTTAACTATTTTGTTTTTAGTTCTTTTGATTTTGCCAGAGGTCCTGCCTAGTGACACTAGGCTCTCGGCTACGCTGATTGCTGCGCGACTTATTTTCCGGATATTTTCCGACCCCGTAACGTTAGAAAGGTGTGCTATAGCTCGTTTTACTGGCGATGAACCTCTCTTTATAATGAATGATTTATTTATAAAAAGCTAAAACATGTTCAGTGAAACCTCTCTTTACGGACACTTCTCTGATGCGAACACTCCCTAGATGGGGCCAGAATCTTTTGTCCCGCATTAAAACAAGCATGGCGGATATGTAAAAGGTTTATATTCTAAACGTAAGCAAAATTAAGAAGTTACGCAGGTTTACCGAGGATTACGCGAGTGACTAAAGTGTTAAATATTGTGTGAACAGTGTAGATAAAATACGTAAGTGAAATACAATACATAACGTGTTAAAAGAGAAGACATATAACATTTAAAATCATGACGGTCAACTGTGCTCCATGCGGCAAATAGATCAAGAACAATCAGCAGGCTGTAGGATGTGATGGTGAGTGTGGACGCTGGTTTCATGTAACATGCATGAAAATGAGTAAAGACACGTACCAACAATTCCGGAAAGATGATACTTTCAAATGGTCATGCAATCGTGAAGACTGCCTTCCGCAACCTAACCTCAAAGAGGTTATGGCATCTTTTTCCCAGAAACTTGAGGAATCCCTTTCGGCGATGAGAGAAGAAATCCACGAGGTAAAAAAAAACTAGCAACTTCCTTATCAGAAAAGTATGATGAACTCCACCGGGAATTTGAAACTCTGAAGAAAGAGAGACAAACCGTCAAGGACGCAGAAATGGCAGCATCTAGAGCTATCAACGAATTGGAGGAACTAAAACAGTACCAGCGCAAGAACAACTTGATAGTGTATGGAATACCCACTGAAAGAGAGGAGGATGTATTTCACAAAATCTCGGATATTGGCAAGGCGTTAGGAGTTGAAATCACCAGGGCAAACATAGACGCAGCTCACCGCCTCCCGTCAACAAAGCCTGGGCCTCAACCGATAATTGTGAAATTAAATAATAGGTGGAAGAAGGAAGAGATTCTCAGTAGCAGAAGACAAAAGAAGACCCTGAAGACGAGTGAAATTGGTTACAGTGATGGTGGTAATATATATATCAATGAACACCTGACCCCAAGAAATGAAACAATCGCCAAAAAGTGCCGTGAATTGAGACAACAGGGAAAAATCTTTGCAACTTGGGTCAGAGACTGCAAAATATACATTCGGAAAAATCAAAATGGACCCTCAAAGCTTATATCAAGTGCTGAAATATTGGATGAACTCGCCCTCTCAAACTAAAATCTATGTAATAGTAAGATATCTACTAATTATCCCATATGGAACTAGAATTACAGAAATTAAATTTTTAGGTAATGCAAATAATAATACACTAGAATTAACCGAGTGTAACTGTAATACACTTAGCGATTATTATGAAATTAAGGACAGTAAACAGATAATAACCGATACCAGTAGGCCTACAGTAAAATGCGTACACATAAATGCACATAGCATAAAATCAAGTTCGATGATATCCAAATAATTTTAGACAGAATCAAAGGGGTAGATGTCCTAGCAATCTCAGAAAATTGGTTAACAGAACAAACAAAAATGTTTTTCAATATTAGGAAATATGTTGCATATCACATAGTTAGAAAGCAAACTGGAGGGGGAGTATCTTTGTATATTTCAAACAAATGTAGCAGTACCCTTGTAAAGGAAATAAATTCCACCCACAGCATACTGCATATTACTGTGAGAAGAGGCCATCAAGAATACAATATAATCACTGCTTATAACCCTCATAAAAGCAACATTCCACACTTTCTAACTGATCTCGAAGTAATTATTAGTTCTTACTCAACGAATCCTGTTATAATAATGGGTGATATGAATATCGATCTATTATTTTGGGACAGATATACTAGTAGTTATATTAACCTAGTCAAATCATATGGTCTAGTCTTATGTAATACAAAATATCCAACTCGTGTAACACAAACTAGCTCTACTCTAATTGATCATGTATTGGTGAACGACTCTGACAAAATATGTAATGTCTATAATATTGATAATGATTTGAGTGATCACCATTTACTAATCTGTGAAATGAGAAACAAAAAGATAAACAGGAACTCAATATGTGATGATAGGCCAATAGAAAAGGATAAAATAAAGTACAAAAAACTTAATAAATATTTAATAACTCAAGAATTTGTATGCAATGAAACTAACATCAATGACTACTACAATAAATTCTGTGATTTTTTTAATAAAGGAATAGAAGCCTGTACTATGAAATATACGAATAAGGAGCCAAGTACCCCACCAATAAAACCCTGGATCACACAAGATCTTTTAGCACTAATACACAGGAAAGATAAGATATATACAAAAACCAAAGTTAAAAAACCAACTGCAGAAATTTTAGAAGAATATAAAATTATTAGCAACCAAGTTACAAAACTTAAGAGAAACCTACAAAGAAACTACTTTGACCAAAAAATTCAAAATGCAAATAATCAGAGGGAAGTGTGGAGTGTTGTTAATGAGATGTTAAATAGGCCAAAGAAGGGGAAAAATGAAATTGTCAAACTTATAGTCGACGGCACAAATATCGAAAAAAGGAAAATATATGTGATGAAATTAAATATTATGTCAATATTGCTAACAGTATATGGGAAAATCAAGGAAACGGTTCTACCTCGGACATTACAAGCTATAAAAATACTACTAGCACTACCGGGTGAGTTAGCCGAGGTCGTTGCGGCATGACTGTTGGCAGTCGCTCACATCCGGGAGGCGAGGAGGTTCAAATCCCCCCGCCGGCAACCTTAAAGATGGTCTTCTGTGGTTTCCCATCTTCCTTCCAGGCAAATGCCGGGGTTGGTCCTTAACTATAGGCCACAGCCGCTACCTTCCAACTCCTCGACCCTCCCTTCCAACTTTCCTCCCCAACGGTACTTGTAGCTCACCCATTGGGTGTCCGTCTCGAAGCAGCTACAAAACTGGCGAGCCGAACATGTCCTCGGACACTCCCGGCACTCAAAGCCATACGCTAAAAAAAACTACTAGCACTAAGACAATCTTTATGTTACCTACTGATGCTAATGAAATACAATCAATTATAAACTCCCTAAAACACAAAAACAATATAAGTGAGGACAACACTACTAATGTCATGCTACAATTGTGTCTTGAGGGCCTTACACCATATCTTGTCAAAATAATAAATCTTTCACTGATGACTGGTATATTCCCCGATGCCTGTAAAGTCTCTAGGGTGGTCCCGATCTACAAAAAAGGAGACAAAACCCACCCATCAAATTACAGACCCATTAATATTATATCTGCCATCAGCAAGGTTCTAGAAAGCGTTGTTAATCGAAGACTTATGAATTTCTTCATGAAAAATGATTACTTTGGAAACTGCCAATATGGGTTTATTCCAAATAGAGGAGCTATATTTGCTATATTTGAAGTAGTGACTGATGTAGAAAAGGCATTAGATGAAAACAAACAAGCTGCTGGTGTACTAATTGACCTTCAAAAAGCCTTCGATCTGGTTAACCATAAGATTCTCCTTAATAAACTAGAATTTGCAGGCATGAGAGGAGTGGCACATGATTGGTTTAAGAACTACCTCACAAACAGAAAACAATATGTTGCAATCGATAATGTAAAAGGATCTCAAATGAGAATCGACACAGGAGTACCTCAAGGTTCTGTCTTAGGACCAATTCTTTTCTTGGCCTATATTAATGATATAGTATTATTAGAATTGAACGGCAAGCTTAAACTATTTGCAGATGATTTTTTTATACTCTATCTGGGAACATCTGAACAGGAAATTATCCTAAATATTAATTATGATCTCAATAAGCTGGTGGATTGGATGAGAGCACACAAAATGGTTATCAATATCACTAAAACAAAATATTTATACTTCCATAAACCATCATACAAGATTGAGACCACAAACGTAGTCAACATAGCCAACAAAGAAATAGAAAGGGTTATATCGGCAACATACTTAGGTATCACACTAGATAGTACACTAACCTGGGAAAATCATGTAGAAAATGTAAAACATAAAATCAGCCCTATAATTGGTATTATTTTCAGATTAAGATATAGCTGTCTTACTAGCCAACAATTGAAAAATATATACTTTGCTCTGATACATTCACATCTAATGTACATGAATTTCATATGGGGGTATTGTAAGAAGGAGCTGATAAAAAGAACTTGAGATACTCCAGAATCGTGCTATAAAATCTATCTTTGGATTTCCTTGGCTCACACCCTCAAATGAATTATACTCAAGAACTAAAATTATGCCACTGTAAAAACAAATAGCTATGTCAGCAACAGTATTTGCATACAAATTAGAAAACAAATTGATACACACACACATCCATTTTACCCATGCAAATGACATTCATCATTATGCAACAAGAGGAGTAAATCGAATATTCACCAGCCATTCCCAATCCATTAAATTTGGAACTAAGGGAATTATGTCCTCTATAATAAAGGAATACAACTCGCTACCATTAGGCATAAGGGAAAGTTGCTCTATAAAAACATTTAAGAGGAAAACAAAAGACTTCCTATTAAGGAAATGAATAGCCCATATACAATAGCCTTAAGCAATGCAATGTATCATACCGAATCATCTCTGTAAAGTTAGTCACTAGCAATCTAATATAAGTTACTATTAAACTAAACAATATAATGTTACAAAATTATATACAGGGTGTCTATAAAAAGAACTCCGGGGTTTTGAGGCAAAATATTGTAATGAAGCAAAAAAAGTTATATTAATTTTTAATACATGATTGGAAGGGTTGCATTTTCAAGTTTTTTTTTTTTTTTTACAATTTAATAAAGTTCAATATGAACCCCGTTAGTGGCACGGCACACCATGTCCTGGCCAGCATGTCTGGGGGGACGGTTGCCACACAATTGATTATTCGTTCCTTGAGATGGCCAACATCATGAATTTTCTCAACATACACAAGATTCTTGATATGCCCCCAGTAGAAAAAGTCCAACGGAGTCATATCAGGGCTCCTTGGAGGCCATGGAATAGGCCCTTCCCTTCCAATCCATCTGTTGCCGAGTCGAGGGTCAAGTGCCTCACGCACTCGCAAACTAAAGTGTGGCGGTGCCCCATCTTGTTGGAAGTGGACTAAACCCTTCTCCGCTTCAATGTCATCTAACTGAGGAAATACATATTCCTCTAACATGTCACAATAGACATCACCATTGATATGTCCTTCAACAAAAATGAAGGGACCTATTACTCTATCATGCATAAGACAACACCAAATATTTACTTTTGGCGTGTCACGTTCATACTCTATGAACTCATGGGGCGGCTCTGATCCCCAAATTCTGCAATTACGTCTGTTTACAGACCCGTTCACATGAAAAGTCACTTCATCACTAGAAATAACATTTAAAAAAATCGTTATTTTGATCGATTTCGTTTAGCATAGAAACAGAAAAGTCTAATCTCTTAATCTTGCCTGCCGGTTTAATGTGGTGTAACAGTTGAATTTTGTGTGCAGTTAAACGAAGTCTTTTATGAACTACCTTATGAACTGTTGATCTTGGTAACCCCAACTCCAGACTGCGTCTTATCAATGATTTCTTAGGGCTTCGAAGGCATGAAGCTCGGATTCTGTCCACATTCTCTTGTGACACACGCGGCCTACCCGGCGACTTTTGTTTTAAAACACTTCCTGTTTGTTTGAAAGCACTTAACCGTTGGCGAATGGTTTTATCCGTAGGCGGGTCGACACCATAATTACGTCGAAAGTTTCTGTGTACCGTAACAACAGAATTAGTTTCTATTAGCCAAATAACGCATTGAGCCTTTTGTTGCGGCGCGCGGCGCCATAGCGTGGCAATCCAGACAGCACTGACTGCCGCTACGTTGATTCAAGGTCAACGCTCCGCAGCGCTGCCAACTGTTGATGAAAACATTCCCAATTGGTATGAGTAAAACTTGATGAGCTACTCGTTTCAGAGAAATTAACTACATTTCGCTATCTTCTACAGTTATTAAGATATGAATGTTTAAAACCCCGGAGTTCTTTTATAGAAACCCTGTATATACCATGCTGTAACTATGTTACTTGATTGTCCCTAACACGAGCTCAGGCTCATTGGGACCTATGTAAATAAATAAATAAATAAATAAAAATTAAATTTGTCTCAAACGGGTTAACGACATGGGAGAGAACCATTTTATTAGAATGCGACTGTACTTTTGTGGACATGTGACTAGGGACGACCCTAGGGTGTTTTTAATGATAATTTATAGATTATTTACTTTTGATTTATTTAAAAGACATGACTATTGGATTATTAGTATTATTAGTTAATGATTGATTGGTTGGTTGATAGCGATAGCTAGTATTTAGGTGGGAAGGAGAGGGGATATTTGTAATGGGTGGATGGCCAACCGCTAATCTTATATATAAAAGTGAAAGTCTGTATGTGGGTATGTATATTTGTTCCGTATACAAATTTACAACGTTCCACCAACCAAATTTTGCATACACATAGATAGAACCCAAAAGGAACGGCTGGCTACATGAATTTTCGATAATCTTTCTCATTCTTCTGATTTCGCCTTTTTTGCACTCGAGCAAAGGCTAATAAAGTCAGAAAATAAACTGATGAATAATTAATGGCAAGGCTGGCCATCTCCATGGCAACAGTAGCTCAAGACGGGACCACCAGGTTTTCATCTATCTCGGTAAGAGGCCATGCTACACCCACTGCCAGCAAGATCGCATCCCTCAAAGCTGTTTAACCTGCCAGTCCATTCAACACAAGATAGGTTGCAGCACCAACCCACTGTGATCGTCGCAGCATTTTCACTGCCAGCTGGATCGCATCCCTCCTGGCTGCTTTAAATTGCCTGCCCATTCAACACTCAGACATGTACAGGATATAATGTATATTAATTCACCGTTAGGTTGCAGCGCCAACCTGCCGCGGATTTTTAAGGGGACGATACCTGAAACGAAGGGTTTTTAACTTTGGAGGCTTAATATCGAGATTGAAAAAACGCGAAAACAGGGCACTAAGTTCTTTTGTTATTCAATCAGCATGAATAATATGATATTAATTCAGACACGTACTTACGGGCAAATTTTCAATTTATAGGAAAGCGAAACATACATGGTGGTGGAGGTGATTGTTATCAAGGGGGAAATGTATGGCTCATTTGCCCGTCATTATACGGTACGGATGATAGGCCTAATAAAAATGCAACTACTTCCAACTAATTTAAATCTAACTTACATAGTAGACGAGATGAAAAGAAAAGAATAAGGGCAATAAAAGACAGGGGAAAGAAATTCCTCCGGCCTCCGAAGAATGGGATGTTGATTAATTTAGGGGCTTTGCAACATCGTGCTCATGTAGCTCCGTGTACTTGGCTGTGTGTTGAATTTGTCTGATAACCCGTAATATTGTGATGGCTATATTAGTGTGTGTAAGACCAGTGAATTGTTCGATCGTAATTCATGAAATGAGATTCCTCGGCATTCAATCTTGCTCTGCTCTGATTTACAAAAGCGCACACAGCAGTACGCCATTAAAACACACAACGCAACTTCACCATTAACATCAATACAAAACAAATATCAGTAACAGTGACTTGAAAAGGCGGTGATCACAGTGGGTTGGTGTTGCTCTTAGCGTCAATATTTGGAAACGAAGTTGTACGCATAAATCAATACTGTAAACGTTTAATGGGCAGGCAGTTAAAAGCAGCCAGGAGGGATGCGATCCAGCAGGCAGTGGCCAAAACATTTATTATCTATACCCTGAGAGCTGCCAGAATAGGATTGACAGTTCTCGCCTCGCCATGTGGTCAGGGAACAAGGTTGCCAAACAGTTAGAAAAACAAGTGATCACACTGTACAAGCTACAGATACAGCTGACCAGGCACTCAAGCACGTGGGCTGTAATATTGCAACGCAGAGTATTATGACATCAACTATGCGAACATGGATTGGTCAAGAGGCAGAGGGGTGATGACTGACGAGGAACTTCCGGCGAAATGTCAATCCTATTCAGGCAGCTCACAGAGTATAAAGCACGATAAAAAAAATTAGAAATCTGAACGCAATAAAAATCTGAAACCGTATATCTTTTATTAACAAGGGTCGTAATAGGGAAATTAAATTTAAAAAGAAATACATTGGCAAACCCTGCATTCGACATACTATTGGAAATTGTTCTTAAAGGAGCATTATTTTATTTGTGATTAAATTTCGGATGATAAGAACCAAACAGTAACTGCGGCGGTAGTAACACAGTTTGCCACCTGGTCCGATGTGGCCGTATTAACACAGACTTACACCAGGTACCGCAACGGACAGAGACAATCCAAAGATATTAGTGTTGACCAAAGACGATATAAATAAAGTGTTGACCATGGCTAGCGGTAGCCATGACTACAGTTTGGTTATTGCCAAACGAGTCCTGTTCTTTGGACATGTATTAGCCATTTCAGTGATTACTGACGAATGATATTGTATAATGGTGTAGTTATCACGAATTCTAAACATTCTGAACTCCGCTATAGCATTTTAGAGATAATTACGGTATGGGTTTAGAGAATATATGTATTATCTTACGAAATACTTTAGGGGCTAAATAAGCCCAATGTGTTCTCAATCAATGCATCTTATTTGACACTATACTTGGATTATACATTGCTGCATTTACTTTAACTAGGTGAGATAGGTTGGTTGGTTCCTCTGTTTAGGGGCTGCGACAACGCGGTCATGCAGCCCCGTGTACTTTGGATGTGTGTAGAATCTGCCTGATAACCGGTGTTAATTGTGTGTTATCTGTAATTCGGGTAAGGACTGCAGACATTCAGTTTTAAGTATTTCCTACTTTTGCTACCAAATGCTACCGTCAACGACACCTAGCTGCAAACCTTGCTAATAGATGCCTCTGCAACCAGAACCTGGCGGTGGACGTTGGGACTTAATAGCGTTAATCAGATTCAACCTACAAATGTTAACTTCAGACGAGTGTAGTTAGTGGAAGGTTCTTTAACATCACATAAATCTATGACATGGGCCCACCGGCTTTACTTCCCCTCCGAAGGAAGGCTTACTGAGGGATTTTTAACGCACATACCAGTGGAAGCGGAATTTGAAATAGAAGCTTGGGGTGAATCGCCAAACATCAAGAAGCATAATCATCTGATCAGGAAGATAAACAAAGAAAGACTTCACAATTATGTAGTGGAAACATTAGGAGCACCCTATTGTCAGGAAGATGATGACTTAAATTTGGCTTTAGAGCGTATAGAGCCTATAATCAAAACAGCAGCAGAACCGTACTGCCCATTCAAGAGACGCGCAAAACCTTGGTTGAATGTGGAGTGTTACAAAGCAAGGATAGACGCACTGAGAGCGTTGCATGAAGTAAGGCAAAACCAGTCAAAAGAGGCTTTACAAACATATGGAGAAAAAAGGAGAGTACCGTATATAAAGTCATACTGACGGATGCACGAATATCATTCCATCAGAAGGAAGAAGCAAAAATGTTGGAAGAAGCAAAACGACATCCCTACAAGGCTCTGAGTGAATGGCAACCACGATTTCCCAGAGACCTTTCAATGGAGGATTGGGAAAAGCATTTTACGAGAGTGTTGCAAGCAAATGACACACGACAGTTTACAATGGCGAATACCAGAATAGTAGTGTAATTGTTCCCTTTACAAGCGGTGAGGTTGAATTAGCTTTGCAACAGTTGAAGAACCAAAAAGCATGTGGTTAGGATATTTAATGAACACATCAAAGGTAGTTTTGGAGAGATGAAAGAAGACTGGTTGGCCCTTCACAATCAGTGCTTAATATAAGCGAATATACCGGACAAGTGGAGGCACTCCACAATTAATGTTTTGTATAAGGGAAAGGGAGATGCAGGTAGTCCAGATGCATACAGGGACATAGCTCTGGAATACTTAGGATTTAAATTGTTAACAAAACTACTAACATTGAGACTGACAGATCTAACGGAACACCAAATTTCAGATGAACAATTCGGATTTAGGAGAGGCAGGTCAACTATACATGCAATTAAATGTCTTCAAGATGACATTGAGGTAGCCTTACGACACGGAAGAGGCAAGTTGAATGTGGTATTTATCGACTATTCGAAAAAGATGCTGGAGAAGCTAGATTCACTGACAGGACATCAGCACTGTATAACGAGACTGATAAATATCTTAACGAGTAACCAAGTACGAATTGATGACAACAGAATGGAATCGCATTGCTTTGAACAGACAATCGGTGTGCTACAGGGGGACCCACTAATTCCTCTCCTGTTCAATATTGCAACCATTGATATGACCCAGCTTATAGAGGATCAAGATGTCTCCATCTACAAGTATGCGGATGACATGGTGATAACATCCACGTCACTTGAAAGGTTACAGGAGACTTTCAACAGACTAGTAAATTGGGCGGACGAAAATGAATTTAAATTGAACGAAAACAAGACAATGTTCATGGCCTTCAGAAAAGGAGGTAGACTATCAGTTAATCATCATTTGGAATATAAAGGCAAAAGATTACAATTAGTGAACAATTTTAAGTATTTAGGAGTAATATTCCAAACACAGGGAGTTGTATTTACGAAGCACATACAAGACAAAGTTGATACAGCAATTGTAGCAATGAATGACATAGTACAACTTGGAAAATTGTCCCTTGATACAGGCATGGCGTTATTTAAGCTCAAAATTACTCCAATAGTTGCATATGCATTGGAAAATATATGGGAACACCTGACAAAGAATGACCTGTTGAAAATGGAAAGAGTGAAGGCAGTATACTTTAAAAAGTTACTCAATCTTTCGAAGTACACATTCTCTCGCCTTGTGTATGTATTGGCCAAAGAGCAATTTTATATCGAAGATTTAAGAAATTAATGGATGCTGCCCACCACTGGAGCTTATGATGCTTTACTGAGTGAACTTCGTGACAAGAGGAAATCTATTTGGAGTGACTTCTACTGTACAGATGCCATGACGACTTGTGAGTGGGTGAACTCAATTATGAACTGCGTCATATGATGACACGAATGGCAGCGTACGGTTTTCACTATAAAGTTTGCACAGAAAAGAAGTATCATCAGCCAAACTTAAACTGCGTGTGTATTTTATGTAAGAGATCATGTGAGAGATATCATGTATTAACATGCAGTGAACGTCAGATGTTTCTTACAAAATTTTGTACCGAATGAGCTTGTATGGTATTCCTATTATTATGGCCATTGGCTGAAATAAAATTTATTATTATTAAAAATCCGATGACTTCGGCCGGGTTAGAACCCGTGACCTTGGGCATAGAAGCTCAGCATGCTACCAAATACGCCACCAAAGCCGCCCAATATGAGATAATAGGCATGTAAATACAGCAATACTATTCCCTAATATGCAGCTAGAGTAGCTTACACACTGACATATGTACATGAATAAGCCATTTCTCATTAATCACACCATTTGTGCGGGGTTAAGAATCGTAAGTATATTTGATTCCAGAATGATGACTTTATATTCCAAACATTTAATAATTTAAACATTGTTTCCTTTCAAAAAGGTAGATGCAACAATTTAACAAGTAGTTCCGTGAAGAACTATACAGCCTATTTTCATATATCCTGCTCATGTTAATTGTCTCTATCAACATACAAAATTTCAGTTTAATTGCTGTAACAGATTCGTAGATATTGAGAACCGTCTAAATATTTCAGATGGTCGCCAGGTTGGATTTTTATTTATGTACTATTACATGAAGATTATTGTGTACGTGTGGTATTCACACTTCAATCGCATAATTAGGACACAAGAAGTAAAAACGAGATTTTAAAATTTCGCACAACTGCCATCTTGTGGTTATGAAAATAATTGAAATAAATTAGATGCCAGTGGATCAACATTTGTATAAGCATTTAACGTGCAAAGTTTCACGGCACTCGGATAGTTAATTCGCGAGAAACGTCCATTTAAATATTTATACTTCGCGTCGCCGCCATGTTGGATTTGTGCTCACCAGGTTACTGAAAGTCCTATAGGTGAACATATGTTCATAGTCTCTATGAACATTTAAAAAAACCAGTTTGGTTGCTGTAAAAGATTCATAGATATTGAGAACCGTCTAAATATTTCGGAAGCTCGCCATTTAGGATTGTTATATGTATAGGCCATAGAGTTATGTACCATTCAAGGACAATTATTGCCTAGCTTCATTATTCAAACTTTCACTTCGATCGCATGATTACGACACAAGAAATAAAAACATAATTTTGAAATTTCGCACAGCCGCCATCTTGAGGTTATGTAAACAATTGAATTAAATTAGATGGCAGTGCATTACAATCTGCAAAATCATTTACTGTACCACATTTCACTGCGCTCAGAGAGTTAAATCACGAGAAAAGTCTATTAAAATATTTCAAATTCGCTTGGTCGCCATGTTCGTTTTGTACTTTACAGGTTTATGAAATACACATAGGTAAACTTGTATCAGTACCCTTTATCACCGTACAAAATTGCATGGTGATATCTGTAATAGTTTCGGAGATATAGAATGTCAGTGAAATATTTCGCACAGCCGCTATTTTGAGGTTATGTAAACAATTGAACTAAATTAGACTCCAGTGCATTACAATGTGTATAAACATTTGCTGTACCAAGTTTCATTACGTTTGGATAGTTAAATCGCGAGAAAAGTCTATTTAAAAGTCTCAACTTCGCTTGACCGCCATGTTGGTTTTGTAGTCACCAGGTTTTTGAAAGTCTCATAGGTGAACTTCTAGTAGTGCCCTTTATCACCGTACACAATTTCAGGGCGATATCGGTAAAAGTTTCGGAGATATTGAATACTAGTGAAATATTTCGCACAGCCGCCATGTTGGATTGGTGAGACGTAACAAAATTTGAAGGGCACGGTCGAGGTCGCCGGGAATAGTGCTATGAACTTACCGAGTTTCATTGAAATCGCATCAGCCGTTTAGATTTTATTAGGGGGGACACACACACACACACACCTCACACACACACACGCACACACACACGGACAAAAGGTGATCTCATAAGCCTATTTTTTCAAAATTGAAAATAGGCTAAAAATGAAAGAGAACTATGTGAACAAGACGTCTAAATTACGCCCATTACAACAAAATTAAAGACTATCAGGAAAGTACTGTAATTGTGAGACTAGGTCCTGGAGAAATGTTCATTTTGTTATTGATGCAATCTCTACCTCATTATTGTACTCCACAGTACTTTCGCCTAGATTTACAGTGAGTTAATATTGCACTTGACTAACTTCAGAGCCCAGGAGAACTATGTTTTAAACTCACTTAGGGGCAAAGTGAATACACTTTGCGAAATACATTGGCATGTATCTTTCTATAACATGTAAGTACACCTCCCGGGCAACGCCGAGTAAAATAGCTATAGAGCATCCAGCGTTGAGAAAGGACTGTGGCGCCTTATGGCGACAGTGTTGCTAGCTCTACGCAGAGGTAGCGCTGAGGTCATACGCGCTTCGAGTACTGCGCTTTCATAAGTTAGCGATACAACACAACGCCTGAAATAGAACACGCCCTGGAAGGAGCAGTTTTGCAGGTGTTAACGTATTGGATAAGCGAACAGAACCAATAACGACAATCATTTTGCATTACTGATTGATAGATGTCGAGAGCACAACTCTTTCTTCCTTCTCGTATGTATGCTGACGATGTTAACTATTTTTACGTCAGCAATACGGTACTGTTGATCATCTTTTGCTATTAGTTAGGCTTAATTTAGTTTCTTTCAATTTTATTCTTGTTGTTTTGATTAATATTTGTAATATTGTAGCGAGTTAGTCGTGCGGTTAGGGGCGCACAGCTGTGAGCTTGCATTCGGGAGATACTGGGTTTGAACCCCACTGTCGGCAGTTCTGAAGATGGATGTCCGTGGTTTCCCATTTTCATTCCAGAGAAATGCTGGGACTGTACCTTAATTAAGGTCATGGCCAAGTATACAAACCTTAAAGTGTGCTCGTCGGGACTTTCCATGAATAAAGAAATATAATGCCTCGCACAAATCATCTGATGAATGAGCTGTTTCATATCCTACATGACGAGTTCATTCGTTGTTAATAGCCTGCGCGCGATAGGAATATATAACAGATTCTATCCTCCCCATTAGTATTCTTACGAGGGACAAGACAGTACTTATATAACTAATAATAATAATAATAATAATAATAATAATAATAATAAAATAAAAATAATAAAACAATAAATGATATTTAATTTGGGCTTTCCAGTCGTTCTACGTACCATGTAATCCTTCACTCGGCCGCCAGTGGCTCGATCCCTTCCATATCCTCGTCGCTATCACGGTCATTATTATCAGAGGTGTCACTTGAACTATCTTCCAATTGAATTATGAAGGGCTCAATGTCTTCCTGCAGCTCATCTGCCTTCCACATATTGACTTCTATTTCTTTCACATGGTCTACGTAATTACTCCAGTTTTGATTTGAAACAATTCCGAAAGAATCGTGAATCAATTTTTCTACGTCTTTTGTTTTGTATGTCGTGTTATTCATTCCTACATAACGTTTAATTTGAGCCCACACGAGTTCAATGGGGTTCAGTTCACAGTGATACGGAGGTAGGCGAAGCACTTCATGTCCCAGTTCTTTCGCCATTTCGTCTATTTTATAGGCGTCATATTTCCATTTGATGGAAGTCACAAGTTCCATAAGATGTTTCTTAAGCATGTAGTCTTCATAATGGACACCTTTGGAAGTAAGCCATTCTCGCATGCTTTGCCGTTTCCATGACATTGTCGGAATGCGCTCTTTCTTCCTACTGTGGTACGATGCATTGCCAAGCACAATTACTGAGCGAGACGGGAGATTGGGGAGTAACTGGTGTTTAAAATAATGTTCGTAACATTCTCCATCCATTTCGTCGTGCGCATCGGCGGTATTCTTTTTACACAGGAATACTAACTTTGCGTCGTTCACAAATCCGCCTTCATTACCTGTATGGACAATAGCGAAGCGGGGCCCTCGCGCTGTTAAATTTCGTAAGTCTATTGTCTTTTCTTTTCACTCTTCTCCTCTGCTTCTTATTAGGTGTCACCAGGGGGCCACAAGCCGATTCACTGCGCAGTTTGAACACTAATGATCTGGATGTACCTGTAGCAACAGCAGTTTCTTCGGCGACCCAACTCACACTTTGGCCGGGATTTCTGCTCTTTAAATAATTGAAAACGTTTACGACTATTGTCCTCTCCTTACTTCTCAGCGTTCACCTCGTTTTCGTTTCACCAAAACACCAGCCATTTCGATTCGATCGAACAGAAAATAAGACACACAACAGTAACACCAATGACAGATAGTGCTTCAAAACTTATGTTGCCGGTGGAACTGAGCACGTGTTCCACTCCGGGCGAGCATGCAGCGCAGGACGTGGCTCTTCTTTCCAGCGTGCAAACCTCGTAAATTTTTAAATAACTAAGACGTAATATAAACGATACTTGTATGCAATAACAATGGTAATCAATTGGCAGATAATTGTAGGAAGCTATTATGACGTAAAATATATATGTTCAGAGTTCCTTCATGATAAAAGGTGAGGTAACAAAACCAGTGTAGGGGGGTTTCCGTTAAAGATAAAAGCCCATAAGACCCACAGTCTTTTCTAAACGCTGGATGCTCTATAGTTATTTAATATTTATGACAGGCATTCTTAACGCGCACGGTCATGGTAGTAGCTGCACGTGGGGGTCACTCAAGCTCACGCGACCGCTTAAACAAGAATAATTTTGTTCGAGACCGAGGGAACCTGTCCCGAAGTAGTGTGATAGTAGGGGTGTTAGGTTACAGACTGGTCAAGTCTTGTTCACTGTGAGTGAGAAAGAATTATTACGGGCTACAATTATTTTCACTGTCAAGTTTTTGAACATTTTAACTCGTTTTCGGGATTGAGAGCGATACAGGCCATGGCTGATTTCATTTAATATTGAGATTATGGGTTACGGGTTTAGAGTTTAGGGCCTAAGTGCAAAACCCAAATTTGAGTTTCCTACACCCCTAAATATCCCTGAAATTCCCCCAAATTACCCAAAATTCCCTAAAAATCCCCAAATTTCACCCCAAGTCCCCAGTTTTCAAACCGAATTCCCCAGATTTTTCTCAAGAATTCCCTAAAATTCCCCAAGAGCTAGTGGGTAAGATGACCGCAGCGCGCACGTGACCAGTGGTGACACCCTTGCGATAGGCAACCCGATATTTCTCGAATCAATAATTGCGGAAACTTGAAAAGGAAGGAAGGAAGATTGTTTTTACGTGACCGTGAATCTTGTGATTATGAGCCACGGGACCTCCTTTTTACGTGGAATCCGAACCACAGGACATGGCATTTCACTTCGAAAATCTCACATGCTTTGACCGGGAATCGAACCCGGACCGCCTTGGTGAGAGGCATACAGCTAGACCGCTGAGCCACCACGCCCCCTAAGCGGAAACTTGACTTAGGATTTAAATTAATTCCTGTAAGATTTTTTATTTTTAGATTTGGTTGATGTGAGATTTTGCGAACTAAAGATTTTACAAACTAATAATCGCAGAAACCTGATTTAGGATTTGAATTAATGCGTTTAAGGTTCATTTTATTTTTAAGATTTTTGATTTTGCTGATCAGAGATTTACGAGCAAATAATTGAATTTTACTTATTACAAACACGGAACGAGCAGTTAGAGTACCCGAAGCCAGCCCATATCCTTATTTCGGTAAACCGTGCTATGAGAATTTAAACAAGTACATGTTGTTTGAACATGACTATACCTTGAATTAACTTTAAGGTTATTGACTTCAGATTTCCGAAACCTATAATTTGATAATGTTATACAACAGCTTAAATGAAAAAGTACAAACCCTTTTATTACTAAGGCAAGTAATCTTTTTAAATTTTCAACATACGACCTAACTAGACTATTAAAATGTCAGTTTATTTAAAAAAAAAAAGGTAAGCATTGCTATATGTAACCAATTTATATAATGCTTCCCGGCTGTGCTACAACAGGATAGCACGAGTAAGCGATTTAAGATTGCTATTAATGGATTTTTTAAATTATTTATTTAATTAATCAGTTATTTAATATTTATTACGCACGGCAATGCATGTAGAAAAATGATTACACTAGACGTTAAGACTACTTTTTTAGGCCTTGAGCGGCCTTGCGATAAGAATTTGCTAACCAGACACGAGTTCGCTGCTAGGGAACACTTCGGCGACTATGCTTGCTTCTGACCAGTGGGTAGGGTTCTAGAGATCGGCCTGCCATTTTGGTTCATGAACAACATATGTTTATATAGAAACCAAGCGACCATCTTGTTTTTTTTTTTTTGCAAAAACGAGACATTATACCAGAGACGGTTACGTTACGATTTAATTGTAGTATTTATTTACCAAAATTTAAAAGTAGGCTAAAACTCTACATAGAATTGTAACAAATTTGAGAATTGTTAACACTTACTTATGCCAGGATTTTCTTTTGTCAACCTCTCTTTGTTAACTCTTGTTTCTTCGAAGCAGACGGTATTAGAATACTAATTGTCTACGATCTTATTACTAATTTATAGCTTACCAAAACGCTGTTCTGTAATGATAGATACTAATCAACAGGCGGTGCCTCATTACTAAAACCTATTACAAGGTGCCTGAGAGGTTTCCTACACTTTCCCTGGAACTCTCTTAAATGTCTCTAAAATTTCCCCTGATTTTCCCCATATTTCCTAAAATTCCCTAGATTTACCATAATTCCCGTAAATGCACATACAATCCATTATATTTACTCAAATCCATAAAATTTACTAGATTTACCCTAATTTTCCTAATATTGTTTTTAACGTTAGCTATCTTACAAGTTGTTTTTCATCAATGGTTTTCCACACTTTCCCCAAACAAATATCGGGATGCAGACCATAACCTGTACCTTACACCTTATTATACAGTTTTATTTAATACCTTTTGTTTATTACAAGCTAAGCATTAGGAAGGACATTTAGCCACAAAAACTATCCGGTAACCGTACGGCTTTATTTTAAAATTTTACGAATATTTAATCAAAAATATTGAGTTGTTAACACTTACCTGTCCCGGGATTCCCTCTTTTGTCAATATCCATGGCCGTCAACACTAGTTCTCTCGCAAAACCGACAGTATTAGGCTATCCACGACCTATGATGTTAATAACATAACCACATCCGGGGCTTTGTGACCTGCCTTGGTGTAACGCTAAATGCTAGTTAACTGGCGGCGACTGATGACTTGCACATGACCACGGTCCCTGTAAATTAGCTAATATCCAATTAAATTTCCTAAAATTATCTTAAGATACCTCTAACCCTTGATTAAGCACCAAGTTCACGGGACTGATAACCGCAATTCACAAAGTTTTCTACACACTTAGGTATGATGTACCCGAGTTACGGTTGCCTATATGAAATCATTTTTGAGGGATGACAGCGAGGCGCAGTTTGGAAGACCGCGCTGAGCAGTAGTTGAGCAGGAGTTTAGAGATCGCACTACTGAGACACACGTGGCGCCAGCGGCAGAGTCGGAGAAACTCACTGATCAGTGGCGGCTGGTGGATAATTGTTCTGGGTATTGACTATTTCGATTAAGGAAAGTAGGGGGGTTTAGGTGGTAGGGTAAAAGACTGCTTGATATCAGAGAAAAACTGTATTCAATTGAGCGGTAAAACTGATGTACCTCATTCATCACTAATGCCGCAGTTAATAGAACAGCACATTGTCATAGGTTTAAATGGATTATAAGTTAGTCTACATGAAAACCTTCACGAGAACAAAACAACGTAAGTTATGTAAGAGAGCGAGAAAGAACCACGAGTGACACAAATACGCACAAATTGCCTTGCAAGACATCTGCAGTTGCCGGAACATCACGGATGTCTCCGTCCGCGCCTCAGCTCCCTTGTTGCAATCAGCGGGCAACGACCAGCCGACTTAATTGCTGGGATAGGACTTACTCGGTCTAGCATCTCTGCCATACCCTTCACTATTGAGATCTGGAAGGTGCTTGGACCTGGCAACGACCAAACGGACGAGCGCTCCTAAACAGTTGGCGCGCTTCGCTTTCTCAGACAGTTCACAGTAACTTACAATAAGATTTCCTGAATTATTAAAAAACAAAATTATGAATTCCTATACATATAGAAGGAAACGTACATCTAAACATATTATTAAGGTATTAATTGTTATTCTTAACGAAAACTCGTCGTTGTGCAACACTGCAACATTATTACCGGCCACAACTGAGAAATATAAATTTTTCACATTTGAGTTTTGACATCGATGAAGAATTACTGGCTGGGGAATTTTGATATCACCAGAAGAAGTTTCAGGTGAATCGATCAAGAAACACAGAAGTTGTGAACATTTTTGTAAACCTGCACGGAAGAAGAAGCAGTCAACAGGGTCAACCTACCCGACGGAAGAGCGGGGTAGACTTGCTTGTTATCACAGCCAACGATCCGTCAAATCGAGCCTGAATCATATATAAGAGGCACTCCCGAGCACTCATGAAGTGGATTACAGTTGATTCGTGTGATTACAGCGATTATACTCGTACTGTTATTATTATCATCGCAGTTGGAGTCACTACACGTCAGCACTTAGTCTATTGAGACTCTGATGCATTATAACCATACTACGAATATGCAGTGAATAGCACTTGTAAAATTCATGGAACTCCAATCAGGAGTTGTTTGAAAAAAAATATTCAACGACCTGGGGCCATTTGTCTTTGACAGATTGGACAGGACAATATCCTTTACCCAGTAATAGGAGTGTTGGTGGGGGCCTATCTGCTTATGTGGATATGGTTGGAGCATTCTTCATTACCTAAACACGGGCTAGCCTACGATATGAGACCAACATTGCCTAGCGTGTTGCGTGGAAGAATATTCCGTACTCATGTTAAGTGAAATTTAATGCAGGTATCTTCGATTTTTCGACACTCCATGATAGTCAGTGTATTTCCATTGAAAACAAGTCGGCATGTCAGAAGTGTCAAAAATGGTTAAAAGACTGATCTTTACACGTGAACAACATTACGTATTTTGAAAATGTTGAGCAAGTGTGTGAAACCACTATAATGTATCTTATAGCACAAGCTATAATGGCAGACATTCGCGAAAGTTGTCGGGAGCTTTACCAGTGAATAATTCCGAGTGCGAATATGGATGACTAAATTCCGAGTGGATAGGACAATGGTGGATCAGGATGACGAGGCAGATGATGACGCGGACGATCGAAGGGAAGGTTTGTCATGCACATGGAATATTAGAAGACCCATTGAACTGTAACGTTCAATCGAGGACCCGCAACGCCACGAAATATCGGATCAACATGTGAGCTAAACTCTGAACATGTTACTAGTAGCTAGCTATATGCATTTGAGTATTTCTTCATTTATAAAATATCAACACTATCTACGCACTGATTTTTGGTGATTTTTTTCCACATTATTTATATTCCAATAGGAATAGTCGACTGACTATTGACTAGTGATATTCAGTACAGTCAGTTTAGATAAGTTTGTTTGTGTAACACGCTGATGTACTATTAGTTTTGTTTCGGATATTTTTTTAAACTTGAATTCATTTGCGGTTCTATCGAATCATGTATTCAAATAATTTAAATGAGTCTAGTGACATTTAAATCTCGTTACGAGATGATACTAATAAATATTTATTTAAATGTTATAAACAATTGTATGATATTTGCGATTAATTATTTTAAATTCAGTATCATAACGTTAAATATTTTCCAGTACTAAATAACAGAGTTGGAGACTATGATAAATGATTAAATAAATGCATTGTTAAATTTGACAGTAGAATCGGTTGGGAGTTATATATCGAACATATTTGAGTATTGCACATTTCTGAAATGCACTGTAAAAAGAATATAGATTCGGAAGGTTATCGAAATGAAATAAGTGTATAAAATAGGGAGAACCATTGTCAGATAAAGGAATAGGAAGGATTTAGAGCAGGCATTAATAGAACACTTAATAGAAGAAATTGTTTAATTAATAACTAAGTTATGCTTGGATAAAAGTATACGAAGTTTGTCCGTATGACTAAAATTTAGCACTAATGTGGAAAATAAAAGTTATTTGTGAAAGAATTTGAATATTATGCAGCGTGGAGTGCGGGCATAGATTTGTTGTGGCAAATGGTGATTTGCGTGGAGACAATGCATCATCCACTGGGAAATGTGTCCCGAATAATAATGTTATTGAGAGATAAATATGTTGTTAGCATATGTTGCTGATAGTGAAAAGATGGGTAGAACCTAGTTGTCGCCCCATATTTTTGGCCCATCCGAGTACTGTCAGTAGAATTCTGTTCAAAGATATCTGAGTCGATTATCCTATTAACTATTTGAATGAGCCTATGAAGTGAAGTTTCTATTAGATTTGATCGAACCTTGCCGGATCCATTGAAAAGAATAGAATAAAGTAAATACAATTTTGTGAGATATATAAAAATTATCACAGTGAAATAGAAAATCACGTTTAATAAATATTGAAGTGCATAAATAATGAGATGGTCATGCCATAATGTAATAGGAAAAATTCCAATTAATAACAATGTTTAATAATGCAGTAAGAACATTTTTAAAAATTCAAATTATCACTGGAAAATATAAAATATAAGTAAATAAAAATAAATTTGGATAATAAAAATAAAAATAAGAAAAATGGTATAATAATAAATAATGTTATTTAATTAAATGCTTGTAATTATGTTAGGAATTTAATGAATTAAATCAGGAGTAATTAAAATTAGATGAATATGTTAATAAATTGGATAATAATAATAAAATCCTTAGGATGAAATGATTGAATAATATTTTCTGTTATAAAAATTACTGATTTGTATGTTTATGTGGAATTTATTGATACAAAAATTTATTGGAACAGATTAATGAAATAAGAAATAAACAAATGTCAATTGACGATTGTTCTGTGGAAATGATATTCTAGTTAAATAATATTAATATTTGACGTTTATGTTACACAAATATTGGTGTTAAATCATCAAGAGATGACTGGTGAACGAACAGGAATAATATGGCCATTTCTTTATAACAGACAATCGAATCTTGTTGAAACATATGAGGAGAATATTAAAATATTATGAGAAACAGGAATTTCACATAAGATGACATTTAATTTGGTTCCTGATGAACTTTATAAATCAGAACTTGTCAAACTTGAGCCATAATTTCAATGATAAACTTGGAAAGAGTGATGTTGATTAAGATATAGAAAGTGTTTAATAAATGAACAGTGTTTAAATGTACAGTTGAATACAGGGGTCAGACGAACTGAATTTTTAATCTAGACCACCTTCTATATAAATTGTGTAAATAATTTTAGTTTGATACCAGAATGGAATGATAATTTTCTGGTGATCAAAAGCGAAATATTGAACTTCAAGTAATTAAATGGGTAAATTGTTTATATTTAGATTGGGAAACAAAGTTCCCGTGTGTTGATATTTTATGTAGATTTTTTGTGTTGATTGACTTTCATAATTAAATTTCAATTTCAATTTTAAAATTAAATGAGTTGATTTTAGGAAATTGTGCTATTTTTATTTCTCCTCTCATCCTTGCTTGCATATTGCCGAGATCAGTTAGGCCAGCTTTTTATTTCGTTTTCGCCCAGATAGACCCTCAGATATTGGATCTCGTGCTGAACTGGTTTCGGGGATTTGCAAATGTGGTCGATAGGCTTCGGTCTAAACGGGCACATAGAGGTAGAGAGAGTGAAATTGGAGCCCATACCACGCGGCTGAGGCTGATTGTCATTTGTCGTTTTGGCGATGGCATGAGCTGATAGTTTTTTTTTAATTAAGAGGGAGTTGTCAGTCCAAGTAGATGGGACTTGTTAAATATTGTGTTTTTGAATTAAAGGTTTAATTGAGATTAGAGTTGCGACGGCTCATTCGTTAGGGAGTCAATTAGCTTATGTTAGAGGGAGTTATCTTAAATTAAATTCAGTAAGATAGAATAGGAAGGAAAATACACAATTTCACAGCATCCAGATGGAGGATATTTCGAATTTTTGCCTTATTGTTGTTATTATTAACACGTAGAGGTTTTTTTTCATCACATCGACTTAGGGTAAATCTCATTTTATTGGAACTTTTTAAATGCTTCATGCTAGTACATGTTAGTTGTAAGTTCTTGGATTCATTGGAGTCCTATCCTATATCTTAATATAGATTCAGAATGGAAGAAGTATTGACCAAGGATGGAAGGCAATATCCAGGCTGGTGTCGAGAATGCTGCTCATCTGGAAAAAAATTGATAGATAATTCTAAAAACTTAGAACGCCAAATATTAGAAAATTCTAAATATTTAGAAAACAAATTAACAGAAAATACTAAAACCTTAGAAAATAAATTAACATAAACATTAAGGTCAGACATGCTACAGAATTCTAAAAATTTAGGAGACAAATTATCAGAACACATGGATTCATTAAGGTCAAATATGCTTGAAAATTCTGATTCATTGAGGTCTGATATATCAGAAAATTCTAAAACCCAGAACGATTATTAGAAAATGCCAAACTTATCGAACTAAAAATTTTACAAAATTCTGAAACAATGAGATTAGCTATGTTAGAAAATTGTAAAAAAATTAGAACAGAATTTAGAACTTAGACGATCAGAAACGTTAGAAACTAAACTTTCCGAAAGTTCAACAATTTTTGAGAGTAAACTATCCGATTTATTTGAAAAATCCAAGAATCTTGAGGATAGATTTGCTGAAAATTCTATCTCACTGGAGAAGAAGATTTCAGACAGTACCAAATCACTAGAGGGGAAATTATCGAATTCACACCCTAGGTTGCGATCTATGGAAGGCAAATTTGAAAGTAACACAAGAAAGGTAGCAGAGGATCTTGCACATTTGGAAATTAAAATTTCACAAGAATGCAATGTTACGGCTAGACAGGTATTGAAGAATGTCTCTACGGATTTCCAGGAGACAATGGTTGATGAACTGGAGGAAGGTATAGTAGTGCAGGAATTGAAGAAAAATATCAAGGAAACGATAAGTAAAGATATCAGTGAATCCATTACGAAAGACGCACACGATGAGGTGGAAGAGGCGAGAGAAACTTGTTCATCCCTTATCAAGGTACTTTCAGGAGATGTTCAACTGGTTCAAAAGGACGTTTCGAATATGAACAATACCATAAAGAACCATGAAAACATAATTGAAAAATTAGTTTTGGATATCAAAGAGAATATTCGAGATATGAAAGACATTCGGGAGCAGGATAGCAATACAGTTAACAAAGACGCTATAGATGAAATTTAAAATTTAATGAAAACAGACAACGCAGAAGTCAAGAAATCTGTAGGAGATTTAGAGACTAGATTTTCAGAATGCCAATCTTGACTTGAGGAAAAGAACTGGAAGAAGTTGGGAAACAACCTATTAACCCAGAAAAAAGAAATTTTACGGGGAAAACTGAAGACATGATAAATATGATTAACTCTTCACCTATTACTGTCTATAAAAACGTGGAAGACAAACCGACGAAATTTACAGGTTCAGGAAATGTCACACCTGCGGACAGTGGCGGACTGGCTCTCGAGGGCCCACTCGGGAGTTCTGACAGAAGCCCCCTCCCCCTCCCCGTACCCCCGTAGTGGGAAATGTAGGGAAAATAGGCAAAACATAATTCCTAGTTTTTTCGTTTAATTTTACTTATTGAACTCAAACACAAACACAATAAACACAAACAATTGAAGCAGAAAACAGCTTAGCAGCTAATTTCAGAGGCAATATGCTTGAACAATAAAATCACAGCAACAATCGCGAAAGTTTAGAGGATGTTCTAGCAACACTATCTATAATTTTGTCTTTGTCAATCGACGCCACCAGGTCGTACTCGACGTTCATCAAAAACAGAGGTTCAAATATCTCTTGCGGAATCGCGGACCTTAACTTAGTTCTGACAATCTTGAGTTTTGAGAACACCCTCTCACAAGTTATTTGCGTGCAAGGTAGTGTCAGAACGAATTGATAGACGCAATACAGATTAGGAAACAATCCTGATTGCTGGACAATATCCCGGACGATATCAAACGCACACTTTAAACATCTTTTACATTTAGGATAACTTTCTTTGATCTCGTCAGATTCTTCAACATCAACATGTAAGTCAGTTTCAAGGGGAGCACCATCTTTGCTGAGCTCAAATGTTTCATTTAAATCTTTGGTTAAGGAAGAGTACTGCGCCGCAAAAGTTTTTAATTCTTCGGATAGTGTATCTTTATCTACCATCTAATCTTGCAACTTCCCTTAACGCGTTTTCAGGCAACCCGTTTGTGATAACATTGCTCCACGCCGCCCACCGAGAACGGGATGGGCCTACTTACCTTTTATTCAAGAGGTCCGCGTCGCTTCCACTGCAAAATCACCTCCTGAAGACATGCCCCAACAGAAGAACAGCAAAGGGGTGGAAGGAATGTGGAGAAGGGGAACGCACAGGCTCGACTACAGACACCCCCCAATAACCAACAGAACTGCTGCCGCCGAAATAATGCCACAACAGTTGCTTAAAAATTTAAAATAAGAATTTAATTGTTAAAACTTAAAGGAACACCTCCACCAGACAACAGAACATTCATCCGCCAGCATAAATTACAATAAAGGCAAGAGACGGCTTAACATGTTTGCTTGCAAAGCAAACAAAAGAAAAGAATTAAATAAAAATTAAAATGTTAAATCCCAAAGATTTAAAAAAAATATACAGGCATAATTAAATGAGAAAGGGCTTGATAATTTACAAGGGAATGCAATACCGATCCGACATGCAGAGATCGAGGCCACGACATAAAACGAAAAATTTAAAATTAAATAAATAAAATCAAATTGGATCAGAAAATAAATCCATAATTAGCATGACGTAGAAAAACACAGGAATATTCACCAAAACACAAAGTTAAACCAACAAGGTTAATAAAAAAAAAACATATTAAGCTAACACCACAACACGTTTGAGTTTCGCGGTCGGAGCCAAAAGACTGCCCTCAAGACCAGAATGCATTTCGGCAAAACAAAAAACAAACATGGCCACGGGAGCAGACGACCACATGTCCAATCGAAATTACGGCAAACAATTAGCATTAAATTAATTTTAAAATCACCGGAGAGAAATAAAAATGAGGAAGGGTTTACGCCTTAACTATATTGACATGAGCCATATTAGGGTGCACGGATAGTAAAACAGATTAATAATATGCCAATCCCAAGATTGCCAAAAGAAAATAAATAATAATTTAAAACGTAAAATAAACTAGAAATGTGTCTCCAGAGGTACGAAGAAAACAATAAAAAAAATTATATCTGGTAACATTAGTAAAGGCGAGAAATTAGGCCTACCAGGAGAAACAAAATACAGAATAAAAACATTTATACAAGGCCAATATTGGAGCTCCATAACACAATATATAAAAATTAGAATAACATTACGTACCTTAAAAAAGTTCTCAGTGGAGACACAATAAAAATAAATTAATCCACACACAATTTAAATAAAATATAATACGGCACTATATTGCCTGAAAATGGCCCACCCAGCACATGCTTCGCCTGGGACACAGGCACTGGTCTGCATCGAGATGCGATTACAATCCGAATTTCTTCTTCACTGCGAAACGATGAAATAATAGCCTGAAGAGCTCAGGCAATTCCCTTTGATCGTATATCCATAATTCGAGGAGGCCAGGGGGTCAAGCCCCCGGGCACGGCAACAACTTTTTCGACCAACTCCCTTGTTGATTTCTTGACGACAGACAATGAAGCTCTTAAGATGGCGGAGAATCGCGCGTCAAAAACAGCATTGCATTCATGTTAATAATTGTCCAATCACAGCATGACACCTCAAGCAAAAATGTGATTATTAAGCAATTAATTTGGCGGTATCATGTATATACAGTCTTTTGTTTTTTATGACGTAGAATAATAATAGCCTTCAAATAATTCTCGAATAGGATGACACCAGAAGGCAGCATAAACACACTCTAGCGGAGAAGAAGGAACCACGTCAAGAAACCCCGAAGTCCGACAGCAGCTGCCATCTAGTGTTCAAAATCGGAACTAAGCCACAGGCGGCCGTTTCAAAGGTCGTGAAGTCACATCCAGGTAAGATACATATTTTAAAAACGTTGGGACGGGCTCTTGCACGTAACAAACATCATTAAAATTTTTAGGATCTAAGCAAGCACAATCTTTGAGAAGATCCGCGTTAGCAATAAATCTACGATCTATGCTAGACTTAGCTACATGGAGAATATTCAAGTACGTCTCAATCCTGTACACATCTTTTGGATGTTTTGGTCTTTCGTCATCAGCTTGTTCACCAGCCATTTTTTTTGGTTCTTCTCATTTTCTTTGGTTTAAAGTCCTCCTGCAAATGAAAATCCTCAGGGACACCAGCCACATCGGGATCATGTAAATTCAATCTCTCGTTTAAAACGGCAGCAAAATTTTTGCTCTTCTCATACAGCGACTCAAAGTGTTCGTCGCTCCTTTTATTCTCAATCTCTTTAGCAAGTTTTTCCACCATATTGAACACGGTCAAGTAGTATAAAGACTTAGATTGTAAATATTTTGACGCAACTGAACTCGCCTTAAAAATATCTAGGTACACAACAGCAGTTAAAATGTTCTCAAACTTGCTCCATTTTTTTTAGCAGTGCAATTGCTAGAAACTTTGTTTTTGCATCAAAAGTCGAGCCCGTGAAACAATTTTGAACAAAGCTTCCAATAAAATAGCGAATTTTGAAGTAGAAATCGATTCCTCGTGAACATCTAGATCTATTTGGGACGAAAGAGCTTTGTCCTTGCTCCACCGCCTGTTTTTTTTTTTTTCGATAACCTGTAACCTGCTCATTTTCCCATGACTAGACTCAGCCTGCTTTTTTACTTCCCTTACAACATCCATACACTTATGCGATTCGGAGAAAAACACTGCTGTTTCCTGCACTAAACCGAACAAGTTCTCGCTAGAAAGACAACATTTGGTCGCGTCTACCATGACTAGATTAAGAACGTGTCCAACGCAGTGCGTAAACAATATGTCTGGATTCAAAAATTTTAAGTGGGCTTGCAATTCCTCGTACTTAGCTGACATATTGGCAGAGCCGTTAAATGAACAACCATTCACTTTTACGATTTCTACTTTCATTTCGGAAAATTCTTTACAGATGAGATTGTAGAGAGCTTTTCCTCTAGAGTCATGAACAGCGAGCAAACGAAGCAATCTTTCATGAACTTTTCCGTGTAATACGTAACGCACTACCACAGCCATTTGATCCAAAACAGAAACGTCCTGAGTGGAATCAACAAGAAGACCAAACCACGTTGCTTACTTTAAAACTGAGATTATCTGTGATTGCAGCATTCACCAATAGCTTTAATTGACTTGTTAATGAACGTTTTTGGCAGAAATGTGACCAGAGACCCTCTCCTTGCTGAAGGTTCTCCCCCTTTTTCTTTTCGTTTTTCCTTCATTCGCTTACTAAGCTCAATGCACTTATTGATATGTTCTTTGAGTACGACATCATAGTCTTTAAGCAATAACACCAACTCTAAAATGTTGCCGTGGTTAACAGACCTATCCTCCAAACTATAGGCAGCCTCATCCGACGTTCCTCGATAAGCAAGCCCTTGCCTCCCAACAAACACAATTACATCAATCAACCTCTTCACAATTTGGCGCCTTAGCTCAACCTCTTGCCTACGCATTTCCCTAAGATTGACATCAATGCAACTAGTAATGTCCCTACTAACGGCTGCTTGCAACAAAGCATCACAGGCATTTAAGCGATTCTTGGATTTCTCATGACTTTCAACAGAACTGTAAACATGTTTCGTGTCTTTTACGTCATGACCAGTAACAAAGCTGGATAAGTTACCTCGAAAGTCAATGTTCCTACCAAAAACCATGCATGTTGTGCAGAAAATTTCCTTTTTCTCACTGCAATACGAAAGCCACTTGCGCTTTATTTTCTCGCCTGATGGCAACGTACAAAAGTAAAGTTTGTTTGTGCAAAAGGCAACATTTAAGGACACTCTTCCGAAGAAGGCTGAATCGGATGATTTTTTACTGCTAATTTGGCACCAACACATACAAACCATATAATAACCATATAATCACCCCTAACAGACAAATTCCGGATTTTCATCACTATTTTAGAAGTTCGCCTAACATTAGATATACCACATTTAGCATACACCGACTGTTGCATTACCAACACTGCAACTAAATAATTGTACATATTGTATATATTTTTCTCCTGCAGTCTCAAACATAGATGTTATAGCCTAAGTGTAATGGATCTCATGATGATCGCTTGACGATCGAAACTGGTCATTCTAGTGTATTTATTAATCTTATGTAATTTATTTCAGGATTAGGGCATAACCCAGCTCTATTTGGGTACATTCGTGTTGACCGACTGAAAAGCACCAAACTTTTGTTTACTTAGGCAACACTGAAAAATGGCTTCAAACCTCACAAAACTTGAATCAACGATAATTTACGACCTTTGCATTTCTATTACCTGTTCTCCCCTTTTAAAAATATTGCCACTAAAAAGGATCATTGTCGCATCAACCCAGAGTAAAAGTGATTTGATTAGGTATCGTTCATTTTCTTTTTACAAAATGAGCAAAATAAAAATACATTTGGGTTCTAAGTATTTACTTATCTACAAGAGACACACAGCAAAGTACCGCACCGCGTTTCGTCGTAAGAGATACGGTATCATCTTCATAAGAACGTAGCAAAAATTCTCACGCGCAAGATCTCGCCAACACGCCAACCTCCCTCGCCGCCTTCCCTACCCCCCCCCCCCTCTCATGAAAAGTTGCGATGAGATTTTCTCCGACCCTCGAACCCCCCCCCCCCCCCTTTTCAAATACGTGATTTGCGTATGACCCTTTGACGACATATGCTTTCTTAGAGTTGACATAATTTTTATTAATTATATTAGTAATGAGTGTAAATGCGGACAAAACACTGCACTTATTTTAAACATAGTACTACATACCTGCGCTCCTTGCTTCGTAATCAAGCACAGTGAACAGTTTCTTTTGCTTAGGATCTGCTACAGCAGCTTCCAGAGCACTTCTCTCTCGTATTTTCTTCTTTTCGTGTCCGCTTTTGAGTTGTTGAGGCTTCTTGTTTGGTTAAGGCGTTGTTGTCGAGCATTAGTCTATCGTTGCATAGTTTTGGGGATTTCCGGTACCTTAATTAAGGTACACGTAGGCTTAGTGTGTAACTCACAACTGATTTACAGGACCTTTTCCCATACACACTCACATCAGATCAGTCAGTAGTTATTCTGCCCCAAAGTAATCCAGGGTAAGACTTCGCTTCACGTTAACAATCAGACGCAACTCGATTCGCACTGCACTTAATGGCAAATTTGTTTATAACGACTACGGTACGCACTTCAAAAAGTTTTATCACACCTTAATTGCACTGTTAAGGCTCCTGGGACGACAACAAAAAAAGATCACAGCAGCGCGCAGGTTAAAACAATAGGGATGTCACCAACTCAAGACACGCAGCCCAGCCTCGGCTCGATCACCATGCGCGCGCAGGTGCAGGCAGGGCCTCGGATTCGGATTCCTTAAACTTCGTCAGCGACTTTTTGCGATTGTAGCGAAGCAGGCAGTGTGACGGCCTAAGCTGATAACATGGCTGTAGTACCCTAGTACCGCCTGCTCAGCTACGATCGCAAAAAGTCGCTGACGAAGTTTACGGAAACAAAAATCCATCGCTACAGAAAGATTGTGCAGATTCCAAGCTTTAATTTGATATATATATATATATATATATATCAGTACAGCACAAAAAGGAAATATTGAAAAGTTGCGAAAACATAATGGGTTCCTTCGCAAAATCAAACGTTGGACGTTCGGGCCTACTGTACAACTCTTAACGGCTTTCGGTCGGCGCGGTGCACGGAAAAACGATGTCGGAGCATACTTTAATTGCTCGGCGTTCGTTTTTGCGCAGACATGCGCAGACTTTGACAAGTTCAATGATATTCTATATACATTAAGGATTGTAAAGGTGTTCGTCGCACCTTGGTACTCGTTGGTGCAAGGTTTATATCTCGCCTTAAACTTGCGGATTTTCAAAGTTTTTTTTGGTCTAGTTTACGTACAGTTAAAACAATTATATTGAGTGCTATATCTATGTGTAATAGAACCATCTTTTAGGAAACATAATGACCTTTCCAAATATGTGTATGGTTATAGGGGTAAAGTAACGTTAACCTACGAAAAAATGAAAATACCCGAACCCTAGCTGTTACCAGAGGCTTTTTTGTAGAAAAATAGTCGACTTTGAACGCTCATTCTGCCATCAAATAATGATTTTGTTTCAAAATTTTTGTCATTACATGAAGCTTTGGACCTGTAATGTTTTCTTCTAAGTTGCTTTCTCTGTATCCTAACCTGATGAGTCCCCCCAGAAGCAGAATATAAAATAGAGAAATCCCGTTGGGCGCCAACTCAAATACGAATGTATTAGAGTAATAAACTAAAGTTCAAAACAAGATTAACACGAGTTCTCAATAAAATCAGGGTGTAGGGTAAAATATATACCAACCCGGATACAATCAGTTTGGGATGTAGTTTTGATATTCACTGCAATAAACAAGCATTTACCGAGAATGTTACTTACGGTTCAGTTGTCATATTATGATACATAATATATCTATAGTACTGCAGTGTGATATGATTTTTTAAGTTTTCTTTATTATAAGAGCTCTTCTTTGTGAGAAAATTGATGGGATTATCATCAAGAAGCAGTCTAGATACCTTTATATAATATATATTCACTTCCAGTATTTTTATAAGACCACAATACTTCGTATATTATCCAATCCTGCTTTTTTATTTCTTTGTTACCTCCTATCAACAACAATCTCCTGCTTACCCCTTTTCATATCTTCCTCTTTGCCTTCTAAAGATATGACACCACCCTAGTGTTGGATCCTCTTCTCCTTGACTCCACAGATATGCACTCACAAACACCTAGTTCAATATCTCAACACCTGAGCGCTCTTATCATAAAAATGTCACAGACCTTTATGAAACAAATAAGATCGATATTTATTTATAATTAACACTTTCGCAAACACCCAATTTCCCCCCCTCCCCCCACTCCAAACCACTGTACGCCGTCCTGGCAGGCGATGCAACTACTCAGGCGGGTGTTTCCGGAAAATTAGCTTTTGCATTTTTTTGGAGTAGTGATTATTCTGTATTAATAAAATAGACCAGGAAACAAAATACCAACTTGGAGCGGCATAGGGGACATTCTTTTTTTTAACAAATTGAGACGTTGGCCGTCCCCTCAGAAGCATCCAAACGCTGGCGTCTCAATGTAACAGAAAGCGTTTCAATATGAGAGGGCTTGGGTCTTAGTTTGAGACAACAGAAAGGGGCCCCGAGCTGAAAGGGGCCCTTAGCTAAAAGGAGCCCTTAGCTGAAAGGGGCCCTTAGCTGAAAGGGGCCCATAGAAAGCCAAAAAATTGTTTTAAAAATGAAAGGACCAAAATAAATTAAAACAACACTAATTCGATTAAAGACCTCGATCGATTCATTTTATTTCAATAGGGAGATGGTGTATTTTTTAGCTTCAACCAGTGGCCCAAGGACTCTTAAGTTGCGGCTATCGTTACGGCCCACACGAAATCCCGAAAGGTAGTGCTGCGGCTCAATACAAATTTTCGGTAGGCCGGGGGCCCAAGGGCCCCCGACCCACCGAGGGCCCACTCGGAAATCCCCGAGTGCCCGCCCGGGCCAGTCCGCCACTGCCTGCGGAATTTTTGAGAGAAGTCAAAGATTATCTCATAGATACCAAGATTTCGAAAGAAAGGGAAATCAGGTGATTAGTCGTTTTCTTGATGGGCTGGCATTAGTTTTCATTCATATGAAGAATTTGCACAAGCATTACTAAGAGCATTTTGGTCGCCGGAGACTCAACAACAGTTTAGAGCAGAGCTTTATTCAAAGAGGTACTCCACATCACAACCCACTAAGTATTCAGCGTATTTTTCCAGTCAACTAGAGACGTTGCAATTCTTAGAACCACCTATGCCTGATTATGAGTTAATATCAGCATTGATCAGACAATTTCCATTAGAGGTTCAGAGGACGTTGATTGCTGCAAATATCCGATATATGGAGGAATTTGACGAGGTACTACAAAGACTCGATCATTCGAACGCCCAATTTTATCATCAAAGAGGTTGAAACCCTGACAATCAAGCAGTATATGCAGTCATGGCGGATAGACAATGTCAAACGATACCCGCATGGAAACAGCAAGGGGAAGGTCGAGATGGAAGGGATTGGAACAAATATAAGAATGCACCTTACCAAAATAGACCGTATATTAGACCCCGAAGGTATGAGAACAGGTGGAATACATGGAGGAAACCTGGTTTCAAATCCAAACCGTATAATGTCCAAAAACAAGAAAGGAGAGAAAATGAGGAGTTTGGAAGAGGAAAGGACGATTTCCAGCAACAAGCTAAAACTAATCTTGAACAAAGACATCTAGAAAGTAAACCGTATCTAGATGACTTGAGAAATCAACCGAGTACGTCAGGTTTACAGAAGTCAACTGGGCTTAACTTAAAAAAATGCTGTTTTTCAATCAGAATCAACGCAATCACTAAATAGGTATGTTTCCAAGATCGTTTGATGGCAAGTTGAGGACAATGATCTAATTCAGATTAATGATGAAAGAAGGGAGATCGAACTCAGATCTAGATTACCCATAATTATTTGCGAAGTTTTAGGAAAGAAAATCCACACTTTAATTGATACAGGAGCAATGCCTTGCTTGATGAGTGAAACACTTGAAGCATTATGGAAAATCACTGAAATTCTTGATGACATTCCAGTATCAGGTATTAAGATGCAAGGAATAATTCAGAATAAGGTTACTACTTGCCAAGTCCAATTATATTTGGCAGTAAAAATTGCTGGATGTTCTTTCGAACGTCTATTTGTTGTGATGCGTGATATTGCACATGACTTGATCCTGAGAACCGACTTCATAACGAAATATCGATCGATTATTGATATGCAATCCGAAACCATTAGATTCCATCTAACCAAGGATATAGCTTTGTTTAGATGCAAGGTCATTAAACGCCAAGATTTTACCAGAGTATGACCGACCGCCAGTCATTAGGGAACTGCTAAGGAAATTCAAGGGAAAGGAATGGTTCTCGACCATCGACCTCACATCGACCGCCAGTTATTAGGGAACTGCTAAGGAAATTCAAGGGAAAGGAATGGTTCTCGACCATCGACCTCACATCGTCGCAAGTGTTCCAGAGCATTGAAACATCAGAAGGTGAGATGAATAAATCAGACCAAATACCTGAGCTAAATATTATTTTAAATGAGTTGAATGATATTTTCGATATGAAACCTGGGGAAATCAAAGATTTTGAGTACAAGATTCAAGTTACAGATGAGACCCCGTACCTTAGCAAATTGTATTCTATTGCCGAGAACTATCGTAACCAGGTCAAGACCATTATTACGGATCTGGAGAAGAATGCCATTATTGAGAAATTTACCACCTCCTATGTAAACCCATTAGCTGTAGTTCCAAAACCTGATAGTAGCTTGAGGGTTTGTTTAGATGCAAGGTCATTAAACGCCAAGATTTTACCAGAGTATGACCGACCGCCAGTTATTAGGGAACTGCTAAGGAAATTCAAGGGAAAGGAATGGTTCTCGACCATCGACCTCACATCGTCGCAAGTGTTCCAGAGCATTGAAACATCAGAAGGTGAGATGAATAAATCAGACCAAATACCTGAGCTAAATATTATTTTAAATGAGTTGAATGATATTTTCGATATGAAACCTGGGGAAATCAAAGATTTTGAGTACAAGATTCAAGTTACAGATGAGACCCCGTACCTTAGCAAATTGTATTCTATTGCCGAGAACTATCGTAACCAGGTCAAGACCATTATTACGGATCTGGAGAAGAATGCCATTATTGAGAAATTTACCACCTCCTATGTAAACCCATTAGCTGTAGTTCCAAAACCTGATAGTAGCTTGAGGGTTTGTTTAGATGCAAGGTCATTAAACGCCAAGATTTTACCAGAGTATGACCGACCGCCAGTTATTAGGGAACTGCTAAGGAAATTCAAGGGAAAGGAATGGTTCTCGACCATCGACCTCACATCGTCACACCACCATGTGAAATTGAACGAAGATTCAAAAACGTACACTGGATTTATGTTTGAACAACAGACCTATATATTCAAGAGATTACCGTTTGGTATGAAAACACCGGGATCTGTATTCGGAAGAGCGTAGGACCAAAATCTTAGTCAAGAGGTTAAAGAATCCGTCATCTGTTATATCGACGATATTTTGGTTGCATCTGAAGACAAGGAACATCATTTGATACACCCACAGAATCTTTTTCGGGACTTGAGGAAGTCTAACTTTAAAGTTAATCTGAAGAAATGTCATTTTTTTCAGAAGGAGATAAAATTCCTAAGACACATTTTAGATGGGCAAGGTTACCGTCCCAATGAAGCAAAAATTCAGGCTATCGCTAATTTCCCGAGACCTACGAGGATTAAACATGTCAGTTTTTTTCAGGACACTGTTACAGATACACTGATATAGTGGTAACATTGCAGGAACTACTGATGAAAGGAAACAAATGGAAATGGAATGAACATCACGAACAGTCCTTCAGGGAAGCAAAGGAATGATCGGTAAATAATGTAAAATTGGAGTACCCCGATTTCAGGAAAAACTTCATAATTGAGTCAGACGCATCAACTGTAGTAATAGGAGTCATTCTACTGCAGGAAGATGATGATCATACCACACTTTACCTAGCTTTCATAAGTAGAAAATTGTGGCCATCAGATAGAAACTATTATACAACGGAGCTTGAGGCCTTAGCTGTTATCCATGCTTTGGAGACTTGGATAAAGATGTTAATTGGACATTCTGTTATCATTAGGACAGACCATCGTGCCTTGGAGTTTATCTTAACGATGAATTTCGACAACTTCACTATAGAACATAAACCAGGAAAGGCTAATGTGGGAGCGGACTTGTTAAGTGGAGCTGTTGAACCGACTTTCCAGACAATGCAAGTTAACTTGGTACAGGAGGATGAAGACACTTTGAGGAAGTTGGAACAGATGCCTCTATACCAGAGACGAAATAGACAATTAAGGAACATTTAAATATGCTTGCGTAGGATACATGGTCCCAGCTGACAGTGATTGTGCTGATACGGAGAAGATATCCAGGGATTCCGTTTTGGTTAATGGAATAATCTACAAATTTATTGATGTGGATCTTACAAAATTGAGGTTAGCTATGCCACCGAATTTACTGACGCATATTATATGGTTAGCTCACCGGATTTCGGGACATGCAGGAGATGACAAAGCAATGCACCTCATACAAGAGAGAATTTCATGGGAGCATTTGCAGAACACAGTTAGAAACACAATAAGAGAATGTGACTTATGCCATAGGAATAAACTTCTAAATTGTTGAAGGAAGCGCCCCGTCCTATTATTCCATAAAAACCCTGCGATTTTTTTCGCCATAGACATTTTTGGACCTTTGCCTAAATCCAGAAGAGGAAATTGATACATCCATGTGACTGTTGCTGCCTTCAGTAAATTCACAATCTTACATCCAATCCAGAAGGCAAATGCACATTATGCTCTAAAGAGAATTAGAGAAGGAGTTATCCCTGAAACAGGAAAACCTGATTATTTATTGCCAGACCATGGATCTCAGTTCACATCTTTCGAATTCAGAAATGCCATGGAAACATTGGACATCAAGCAAATTTTATGTTCCATTAGACACCCACAGAGCAATCCAGCGGATAGAATGAGGTCAGAAATTTCGAAATTTTGCAGATTGTTTTGCTCTACTGAACACTGGAAATGGATGGATGTGTTAGCCATTGCAACGCATTCCATAAATACTACTGTCCATGAAAGCACCGGACAGGTATCTTTATTGCTACACCATGGAAATAAAATTGTGAGACCTTGAGACAGGATAATTTCTATACCACCTGAACTTGAGTTGAGTAAACTGGGAAGAGAAGCCGAACATTTAGAAAGCATAAGAAAGCAAGCAGATAAGAGAGACAGAAGAGTTCGTGGGAGAACATTTAGAGAACCTTTGAGAGTTGGAACGCTTGTCTTAAATAGAAAACCTATACCATCCGATGTAAATAACAGAGTTCACTCAAATTTTGCGAGTCTATATCACAGTCCATTCCGGATATTTGAGAGTTACAACAACGGGAGTTACAGAGTAGCAGACATCGATTCTGGCAACGTCGTGGGATCTTTCAACGTCATGAGTTTGAAGATTGATTATTCAAGAGCCAGCCAGCCATAGAAACAAAAATGATGATGATATTGATGCAGAAAAAATGTGGATATTTCTATAAACAGCGTGAGGGATGGATGTACCCGAATTACTGATGCCTATATGATATCATTTTTGAGGGATGACAGCGAGACGCAGTTTTGAAGAGCGCGCTGAGCAGTAGTTCACCTGGGGGATCAGACATCGCACTAGGGACACACCCGTGGCGCCAGCGGCAGAGTCAGGGAAACTCATTGATAGAAATATACATTTTTCACATTTGAGGTTTGAAATCAATGAATAATTACTGGCTAGGGAATTTTGATATCACCAGAAGACGTTTCAGGTAAATCGACCAAGAAACACAGAAGTTGTGAACATTTTTGTAAACCAGCACGGAAGAAGAAGCAGTCAACGGGGTCAACCCCCAATCGAAAGAAGAGTGGGGTAGGCCAGCTTGTTAGCACAGCCAGCGATCCGTCACATCGAGCCTGAATCATATATAAGAAGCAGTCCCGGGCACTCATGAAGTGGATTACAGTTGATTAGTTTGATTACAGCGATTACACTCGTACTGTTATTATTATCATCGCAGTTGGAGTCACTACACGTCAGCACTTTGCTATTGAGACTCTGATGCATTATAACCATACTACGAATAGGCAGTGAATAGCACTTGTAAAATTCATGGAACACCAATCAGGAGTTGTTTGAAAAAATGTATTCAACGACCTGGGGCCACTTGTCTTTGACAGATTGGACAGGACAAAATCCTTTACTCAGTAATAGGAGTGTTAGTTGGGGCCTATCTACTTATATGGTTATGGTTGGAGCATTCTTCCTTACCCAAACACAGGCTAGCCTACAATATGAGACCAACATTACCTAGCGTATTGCGTGGAAGCATATTACCTACTCATGTTAGGTGAAATTTAATGCAGGTATTTTCGATTTTTCGACACTCCATGATAGTCAGTGTATTTCCTTTGAAAACAAGTCGTCATGTCAGAACTGTCATAGATGGTTAAAAGACTGAACTTTACACGTGAACAATATTTCGTTCTAGCCTAATTCCTTTTTGCACAAAATGAAAGTACACTTATGAGATCTACACAGGGTCAAAAATTGTGTGTGAGTGTGTGTACTCTGAATGTCTGTCCCCCCTATCCATTCGAACACGGTGAAACCGAATTGAACGAAATTTGGTATAGAGGTAGAAGTAGCAAAGGGCACCTCAGTATGATGTTTTATATTGCCGCCATATTGACGGAAACGTAATGGCGGCCACCAAAATATTCAAAGCTTAAATCAAATTACGACTAACCTAATCATTTGCAACAACATATATTTATATTGCGAGCGTCTTCTGACTAAACTACAAGGTCATCAGCCCAATACGTTGCAGATGGCGGCCATGTATGTGTGCAAATCGATTCCCTCTATCAATTCAAACACAGCGAAACCGAATTGAACGACATTTGGTACAGAGATAGCACTAGCAAAAGACACCTCAGTGTCATGTTTTATATCGCCGCCATCTAGACGAAAACGTAATGGCGGCCACCAAAATGTTAAGAGCATAAATAAAATTACGACGAACCATATCATCTAATCTGTACCAAATTTTGCAACATTATACCTTTATGTATTGTACCCATGTGTAGAACTTCCATGGAAAATATGCTCCCGCCTCCAGCTAGCAGCAGTCCTCGGGCGTGTGCCATTCAACCCACTGAGCAGTTGCATATTTTGGATTTGAGACTAGGAGGTATCAACTCTACAATAATAACACACAACTCTACTCTAAAAGATTTAATTGGAGTCTAAATCATGGCTTCACACACATCAAAACAGCAACACAATTATATTACACACAAAATATGCAAAACATACTGTTACCCTCACTTATTATTCATTATTCGCACTTTATCCTCACACAAATCCAAATAATTGTTGATTTTACTTTACCTTGAAATTACCATAAAAATCATTTCCATGTGCGCTAATGCACTGGTAAACTTTACACAAACAATGTCAATCTTACAATCTTTCGTTAATGATAGTGAACACTTTCAACTATACAATGTGCATAAGATGATCCCTTGTCCTTTTCTTCCCGCCAAAATACTCGAATCTACCATGCATTAACCAATCTATTAATTGTAACTTCCACTGTATGCCGTAATGTGTTTTCTTTCATATATTTATTCTGCTTCCGCTGTGTCGATTGGGACTTTATGCTACCCGTCAAATGGGCGTAGCGTAACTGACAAAGTATCCATTCTCGGAAATACGTGTCGTTGTCAGTATAAAATGTAACTTTTACCATCTTATAACTTGGCCAAATATTAAGATATCAGAACGATTCTTAATTAGCAGTGTGTCTTATTGCACACCTAATATATTCATTACTACAATCAACCTTTTTTAACGATCAGGGTTTCATAGACTTCAAATTCATACGTCCTATTCCAAGAATACAAGGGTGAGTTCTCTCCTGTCCCTTCACTTATTACAATGGACCCTCGCCGCGGGTGGTCAGACAACATGCCGTACCTCCCGTCCTTTTGCTCCGCTCCAAGCGATTGTCTGTTACCCCCAGACATACACAATGTGGCGTCTTAACGACCCATCAAATATTACTGACCTCAGTCTTACAGAATGCAATGCGGAATGGAATTGTTTAAACATGTACTTCTACCATTTAGGATTTAAAAGCTGGCCGCAACAGGCGCAATTACTTAGGCCAAGGAAACGAGATGCACTATGCACAAAGTCAGTTTTTGGGAATAGTCGGCGCTTTTGTTAAATACCACGGTCAGGGCACAACTTCCTGCCGTCAAATTCACTCCCAAAGAGATGAATTAATTCACACAATTAGCTAGTTCTCGGTCGATATCAGGCGTTATGGCGAGGTGTCCTCGTTTTCCTCTCATATGCCACTGGATTCGAACCCGGAACGCTTTATTAGCAATAATCAGAGCTAGGGATCCCACTATTTACGCTCGATTGCAGTTTATATCTCCGTACGCCCCTTGGCTATACGAGATTCCATACGTCGATTAAGCTACCTGACTTCCCCTGACTCTTGTGAAGCTGATCTCCTCCTTAATTAATAAGATAATCTCTACCAATATCTTATAAGCTTATTTATCAAGCTGCAATTCAATTATCTTTAAAACATTTCCATTTCAGACCTCCTTTGCATAATTCTGTCCATATCATATGATTCTCTGATATTAATTTTCTCTGAGCGATCCATTCTACTTTCACTAATACTGCTTAGATATACAGTTATTCAAATTAACATATATTTGTTTACAATTTCCCTGATGTTTATTTATTATTATTATTACTGACATGTTTTCCCCTATCTCGACACACCGTAGCTTTAGTTATATCGCAACAACTGAACATCCGTGTTCATTATATTTATAAAGCTGATTAACTCAAATGCCATTTCTACGTTACTTGTAACGGATTTACACATAACTCGCCGTAAAACGAACATCTTAACTTGACAAAAATCAACACAAATTAATGTATGAAGGTTCTACCTTCCAAATTCAATTTTCATTGGCATATTTTACAACTTTTGATATTACCGACATACAGTGGGCTATATGTTTACAATAAAATCATGGTTATTCTTGTACTTACATATTATCCTGGCGTCATCGACCAAACACGTACTCCATTAATGCCTGCCATAGTTGCATTTCAGTAAGGCATCCTTACACTATTTACACACTTTTCATATAATTTTCCATTGAGAAATACGCTGCACTTTGCTTTTCCATGCTGAAGCTATCGCTTCCTTTTTCCATAAAGCACATTATATTGACCACTACACTTGTAGAATACACATATTTAAATAACAAATCACTTAAAACACACGGTAACTATATACATTTTTTCACTGGTTGACACTTCTTGCAGAATCTCAGAAACAAAGGTGTTGTAGATCTATCCTCCACGAATAACCCTGCATCCCGTTTGAGAGTTTCGTAACACTGCCTGCAGTTCCCTAGTGGACTTCCTGTTCCTTGAAAACCCCTCGTGATTCCCAGTGATCGTCAACTCCTATCCAGTGGAATGTTCCCAATACTAGCATAGATATGCTTCCATATCGTACAAAACGTTAATCAAAGTGGTACTTCTGTGAAAATACTTTACCCGTATTAACAAAAAAAATGTTTATACCTGCGCAATTCTAACTATTGTATCCATATCTAACAGATATATTATGTACTGCGCTTGTCCATCGTACATTGTACTTGTACAATTACCATTCTCAATGTCCTCTGACTGCACTTACATTTTTCCTGAACGGTACACTTTTAACAAAGCCTTGTACAGTCCCACGTACATTTATATAACAATGCATTATCTCTTCGTTATGAGGTTCAATTGACCTATCATGATGCTTTTCCAACTCGTACATACTTTACTGCACGGCTAATAACTTAATACTTCACTAAAAATGTTAAAGTCTTTTGTTGGCGCGCGTCCCTTTCTTGGACCCGGGCAACATGCGCTCCGCGTTAGAATCTGGCACATCTGACCTCGACTGCCTGCTCCAGTGACCTTATATCTGTTTTCACAAGAAAAGTAGGTCCGTAAATTCCTTGGAGCTTCATTTCTTCTTTACATGCTTTCCCTCTCTTGAAATGATGTTTTTCAGATGCGTCCTGCATCACTGTTTCCATATCTGCCCGCGTGCATGCGAATCGATTGGTCAATTAATTATAATTAATTGCCTCCCTCTGTGCGTACCAACGCGGCGTGGGTGGTGAATCCCCAATGACCCACTAGTATTTCTGTGCTGGACTCATTCCTGCTGTGTACATCCGCAATACCTTAAATCTGCCTCAATTTCGATGTCTGATGGTTTGATAATTAGCCTCCTTGCAATTCATTCACGCAGGTGCAAGCCTTATGTCTCTGGCGTACTCCAATCGCGAGTAATCATTAAATTATCCTTGCAGTTCCCCACTCCATTGGCCTCCTCTCTTGTGGTAAGGGGGTTTACTGTAACACATCTTCCATCCTCACCCTCTTCTAGACGGCGTAAATAGGACCGAGTGACTGACGTGGTGCCTTGAAAACACGCCCAGTTTCTAAACTCATTTGTAAAACTGTCAAGAGCTCCAACTCTCAGTGCTAACTTCAGAATTGTATGCATTTTACAGCCAAAAATTGCCGTATTCTTTCCATCTTTTCTTCATTACATTAACAAATAATGCCAGAATTCATTTACATCACATTAGTGGTTTAATGTGTCCTGTCTCTAGGGGTTTCTCTTGAATAAACTCCCTCTGAGACCCTGGGTTCATAGCTCGCTGGCATCTCTATTCCGTTCTCGCTTTCCCACTGTCTCAGGTTCAACACCAGTCAGGCTAATGCCCTCGGGCACAGTATGAAGAATCTTTTGACCAAACTACAAGGTCATCAGCCCAATAATGTGCGGATGGCGGCCATGTATGTTGTCAAATCGATGCCCCCTATCTATTCAAACACGGTTAAACTTAATTGAACAAAATTTGGTACAGAGGTAGCACTAGCAAAGGGCACCTCAGTGTCATGTTTTCGCCATCTTGATAGAAACATAATGGCGGCCAACCAAATGTTAAAATCTTAAATAAAATTATGACCAACCTAATAATCTGATCTCTACCAAATTTTTCAACAACATACCTTTATTTAGGAAGCATATTTTGACCAAACTACAAGATCATCAGGCCAATCGTTTGCAGATGGCGGCCATGTATGTATGCAAATCGATTCCCCCCTATCAATTCAAACACGGTTAAACCGAATTGAACGAAATTTGGTACAGAGGTAGCACTAGCAAACCGCACCTCAGTGTCATGTTTTATATTGCCACCATCTTTACGGAAACATAATGGCGGCCAGCCAAATGTTCAAAGCTGAAATCAAATTACGACTAACCTAATCATCCGATCGCTACCAAATTTTGCAAAAACATATATTCATATGGCGAGCGTCTTTTGACTAAACTACAAGGTCATCAGCCCAATAATTTGTAGATGGCGGCCATGTATGTGTGCAAATCGATTCCCCCTATCATTCAAACACGGTGAAACCGAATTGAGCGAAATTTGGTACAGAGGTAGCACTAGCAGAGGACACCCTAGTGTCCTGTTTTACATCGCCGCCATCTTGACGGAAACGGAATGGCGGCCACCGAAATGATAAAAGCTTAAATCAATTTACGACCAACCTAATCATTTGATCTCTGCCAAATTTTGCAACAACATACCTTTTTGTGGGAGGCAAATTTTGACTGAATTACAAGGTCATCAGCCCAATAGTTTGCAGATAGCGGCCATGTACATTATGTGTGCAAATCGATTCCCCATATCAAATCAAACACGGTGAAGCCGAATTGAATGAAATTATTTACAGTGGTAGCACTAGCAAAGGGCACCTCATATTCATGTTTAATATCCGTAGCACGTTGTATTTCAACAAGCTACTACAACCAACATTCAATTATACTCCTTGAAAAGGACAAAGAGTTATAACAATACCCATGCATTTAGGAGAAAGTAGGCTATATGTTCTTTACTGAAAATCTTGTTTTGAAAATGTGGAGCAAGTGTGTGAAACCACTATAATGTTTCTTATAGCACAAGCTATAATGGCAGACATTCGCGAAAGTTGTCGGGAGCTTTACCAGTGTATAATTCCGAGCGCGAATGTGAATGACTAAATTCCGAGTGGATAGGACAATGGTGGATGCGGATGACGAGGCAGATGATGACGCGGACGATCGAAGGGTAGGTTTGCCATGCATATGGAATATTAGAAGACCCATTGAACTGTGACGTTCAATCGAGGACCAGCAACGCCATGAAACATCGGAGAAAAATGTGAGCTAAACTCTGAACATGTTACTAGTAGCTAGCTGTATGCATTTGAGAATTTCTTCATTTATAAAATATCAACACTATTTTTGCTCTGATTTTTGGTGATTTTTTTCCCCCACAATATTTATGTTCCAATAGGAATAGTCGACTGACTATTGACTAGTGATTTTCAGTACAGCCAGTCTAAATAAGTTTAGACTAGCGATTTTTGTTTGTGTAACACGCTGATGTACTATTAGTTTTGTTTAGGTTATTTTTTTAACATGAATGCATTTGCAGTTCTATCAAATCATGGATTATTCAAATAATTTAAATGAGTCTAGTTACATTCAAATCCCGTTACGATATGATAATTATTGATACATTATGTAACGAGCCTATATTGGCAATAATTAAGACACGAGTATGTTTATAAAATGAGCGTAAGCGAGTTTTATAATTTCCATACGAGCAACCACCACGTGCAGCTACCACCATGACCGTTCGTGTTAAGCATGCCTGTCATACATATTAAATAATTAGCGGTTGGCCATCCACCCATTACAAATATCCCCTCTCCTTCCCGCCTAAATACTAGCTATCGTAACCAATCATTAACTAATAATACAAATAATCCAATAGTCATGTCTTTAAATAAATCAAAAGTAAATTATCATTACATAATCATAAAAAAAAAAAACGCCATAGGGTCGCCCCTAGTTACATGTCAACAGTAAGGTACAGTCGCATACTAATGAAATGGCTCCCTCCAATGTCGTTACGTAAGTCTTTTTGAGACAAATTTAAAAAAATAATAAATTCATTAAACATGGGTTCATCGCAAGCAAAACGAGCTATGGCACACCTTTCTAACGTTACGGGTTCAGAAAAAATTGGCGAAAAAAGTCGCGCAACAATCAGCGTAGCTGAGCGCCTAGCGTCACTAGCTAGGTAGGACCTTTGGCAAAATCAAAAAAAAACTAAAAACAAAATGGTTAATACAAATTACATACAAAATAAATTAAAACATTAAATAAAATTAAAAATTAAAAAAAAACATAATTTTCAAAACATGCAGTTAGGCTTGGCTTCCTGTAAGAAGGCCTTGGCCACACCGAATTGCAACATCGCTTCGCTGACGTCATACGTCCGGGTCCGGCCGTGCGCCTAGGCAGAGAAGACATTGCTGTGTCAATATATTGATTTGAAATCGAGTTATTGGAAAGAAGTTTACTAATATGTATGGGCTGGTTCCCAGTTTTCTCGGGGAATAGTTCGAAGCCACAATTTTCGCGTTTCATCATCTTTTGGGAACATGAAACATTGAACATACCCTTCACTCTTAGTGCTGTCATAATTAGACTTACACCCTGGAGCTACACATCTGTCCGGCATCTAAAGGTAACAGGAAGGACAGAATTGTTATATTTATATTGTTACCGGTACGTTGCTGGAAAACAAATTATCCTAGAAAGCCACAGTGGAGACTGTGAAAATCGAAATCAGTGTACTCTGTCTATAATAATAATAATAATAATAATAATAGGCCTATTGACCGGGGTAGCTACTCACGTAGTGCCGCAAGGCCCTGGGACCTGACTATCCCTGGAATCGGAAGAGCAGTGGGTTCGAATCCCATCATCAACCGTTCTTTAAATGGTTTTCCGTGGTTTCAATTTTTTAGCTCCAGGCAAATGCCGGCCACTGACGCTTCCATCCAATTCTTTTCCCAGTTTCAGCCATTGTATCTCTCATTAACTATTCTGGTGAGGCCATAACAATAATAATAATGATAAAGCACCGTTAGACTTCTGAGACATCTCTTGCCTCTGCTAATAAATTACAGTACAGTACCGTAGCCACTTCGGCAGACTGCCTCTCCGTCATTCATGCCTGACATTTCCAGCAGGCATTCTTATTCTGACATCATACGAAACAGAAATAGACGAAGGTGACTTCCTCATGCAATAAATCGCTATCTCTGTTTTAGTAACTAATTAGTACGTCCATATCAGTGATTTATGTGTATCTGTTACACTTAACTGCCAACGCACATATGAGAAAAATAGCTATCGTAGGTCATGGTCGATCGAGGTAGACCTACTGATTATTGACGAGAATAAAAACTCTGCTAGTAGCCTATCAACATACGATTGTTGTTTCAACACATTTAAATGTTAACGAGTGTATGAAGCTTAAACATCAAAATGCATGAAGCTTCGTAACAATACAGAAGAGCAACCACGTGCGATAGAATTCGAGAGCTTACTATCATTTAATATTATAGAATAACGACGTTGTGTTAGGAGCTGTACTTACGTTTCCCAGATGATTAGCCTTCGCCCTCGGGTCTACCTTAAACACAATTGAAAGAACTGCGAGCGATAAAAGAATATATCCAATTTTATGTGGACTAGCACGTTCAGCGCCATTCATCACCATGCTTACTGCTCGCCACACATAGACGAGAGTGCGGCGTTGCCGCTCCGCTATGGACAAGGCCTGCTTAGAGGAAGCCATGAGTTAGGCCCTTCGTCAAAATAATAAAAAAATGGTAAATAAAAATTATATAAATAATAAATTAAAACATTAAATTAAGTTTAAAAGTCATGAAATCAAAATTTTCAAAATGTGTAGTAGGCCCTTTTGACCAAATAAGAAAATAGAAATAAATGGTAAATAAAAATTATATAAATAATAAATTAGAAACATTAAATAAAATTAGAAAGTAAAAAAATCAAAATTTTCAAAATATCTAGTCAGGCCCTTTGGCAAAATCTAAAAACTAAAAACAAAATGGCAAATAAAAATTATATAAATAATAAATTAAAACATTAAATAAAATTAAAAAGTCGAAAAGTCAAAATTTTCCAAATGTGTAGTTAGGCCCTTTGTCAATATCAAAAAATAAATAACAAATAGAAATTAAATGAATGATATTAAATACTGAAATAAAATAAATTAAATAAATACATAAATAGTAATAAAACAATAATTAATAAATAATAAATTAATAATTAATAGCCAATAAGGAATAAATAATCATTTGAAAAGCCCGCCATTCAAGAGTGCGGTTGCGTGCGGCGGCCATGACACCAAGTTAAACTATCACCATCTCTCTACTGATGGCCGCCATGTTGGATCATTTTAATATAGGCCATAGAGTTATGTACTATTAACTATTAGATGAAGATTATCGCATACCGGTAGGTGTATTATTCAAACTTCAATTGCATGATCAGGACACAAGAAATAAGAACGAGATATTAAAATTTCGCACAGCCGCAAACTTGTGGTTATGAAAGCAATTGAAATAAATTAGAATCCAGTGGATTAAAATTTGAATAAGCATTTACCAAGTTTCACTGAGCTCGGATGGTTAAATCACGAGAAACGTCCATTTATATATTTAAAATTCGCGTCGCTACCGTGTTGGATTTGTGCTCACCATGTTATTGAAAGTCCCATAGGTGGAGTTATGTTCATAGACTTTATCAAGATACAAAATTTCAGTTTGATTGCTGTCGTAGATTAGTAGATATTGAGAACCGTCTAAATAATTCCGGTGGTCGCAATGTTGGATTTTTTTATATATAGACCATAGAGTTATGTGCTATTAGATGACGATTAGTGTGTAGGTTCATTATTCAAACGTTGACTTCGATCGCATGATTAGGAGACAAGAAATAAGGACTTAATTTTAAAATTTCACACAGCCGCCATCTTGAGGTTATGTAAACAATTGACTAAATTAGATGTCAGTGCATTACAATATGTATCAACATTTGCTGTACCATGTTTCACTAAGCTCGCATGGTTAAATCGCGAGAAAAGCCTATCTTATTATATAATACGCTAAGGTGTATGTTTCACAAAACTCAAGCTCTTAACCCAGAGGGAGTTAGAAGGTGTGGTTTGTACCAAAATCTTCCAAATCGTCTCAATAGTACAGGAAAAATCTTGCATTTCTTGAAAAGTCAACGGAAATATATTTGTATAGAATGTGCTTTTAAACAAATAAACAAGACGATAGTCCCTGGCATCGCGTATAGCCCGCATAGCACTAGAGCCGGGCGGATAGCCTGTACACATGGGTTCTTGCATGGTTCCGCTAATTTAAATAATTCAACCTTGCTTGGCCACCATATTCGTTTTGTACTAAAGGGGGAGTTGTTAGCCCCTATACTAACAATTTTAAATTGTCATACTTTGTAACCCGTTTTCTCTGGAATCATTAGCCCCACGTATACCAAACGTGGTATGCTCCTACGGTAATACCTTGTATGTACACGGAGTTTGTTTCAAGAAGTTGTTACTGAATATGAAATGTTAAAGGATATTTTACTGTAGTACACAATTTTTAGTACATTTTTCATCGAAAATGTATTTGTAACATCCATTCAACTGCAAGTTTGGAAGTAGGAGTACTGGTAACTCAGTAGATTTATCATTAGTATCATTATGTATTAACAAGAAAACATGTTTCTATGATGAGAAGTTTCTGAAAAAATTGGTCATTTATACCAAAAAAAAGTTTTCATAAAAATGAAGTTTCAACAAATATCACTGCATCCCTGCAGCATACTCCGGGTTGCCATCATCATCATCCTCATCCTCAGTCTTTCTAATTTTCCTCTTGTGCTTCCTAGCTTCCTTAATAAAGTCTGCGATATCCTTGTCAGCTCTTTTAAATCTAAAACTATCAATTTCATTAAGTGCTCTCACAGTGTTTTTACCGGGTTCAATGTTTAAATGTTTCAAAAAACATATCCTTCCAAAATTACCGTCATTAAAGGTAAATATAGCATCAAATACAGCAATGCACAGAGTTTCCAAGCCAAAAACACTTTCTTAGGGATTTGAGTCCATACAACATTGTTGAAAGACTTGTTATGGTTTTGCGTCTTCCCGTGCAAACATTTCTTCAGCAAATTTGGATAAGCAAGAGCAGGGGCGTATATAGAATTTTATTTCGGGGGGTGCCCAACCGGGGGTTAGGAGGCATGGTATAGGCCCAAATAATAGGGGGTCCGGGAAAATTTTGTATAACTTGGGGCAAAATGATGAGTTTTAAGGCTATCTGGCATCACTTTTTCCAACAATTTGTTGTGATGTTTTATATTTGGTTAATGTCAAATACAACTAAGACCATTTTATGATACTTTTTATTAATACCCCCCAGGGGCTCACATCCAGTGGGGCGTGGGTTGGCGAACACGGGGCCCCAGCAGAGTCCGGAATTGCTTCCACTTCCTTGTGCCGGGCTCCTCTCCGTCTTCTTTCCTGTCGACCTCACTTGGTCAACTCTTGTTCTCTTCCGACCCCGACGGTATTAGGGTATCCGAGACCAATGGAGTCTCTTCCTTTCCCGCCTTAATTGGCCCTTGTCTCATCTTTTCTGATACCCTCCTTCTGCGAGGGGTCAGCCTTCTTTTTCATTTCCTTTTACCTCCTGCCTTGTGCTCAAGGCCCTTAAGGAGGCAGGGTGTATGTAGCTCCACCACTTCTGGTGCACCCTAGATATTGCTACACCCTTAGGGGCTCACGGCTGGTGAGTTCGGGAGTTGGCGACCCCGAGGGATTCCTGAGCTGGGTCCGGTTTTCCCCCTTTTATCCATTCCCTGTGGGGGCGGACCCTCTCCTCTTTCCCCTTTCTTATCTGCCTTTTATGGCTCTCCTTCCTTCCAAGTCACTCAATCCGCCTTCTTCGAGGGTTGAGGGCATTTCTTTTCCTCCTGTCCTTTATTTGCCTTATTCTCCTTTTTTTCCATTTCTTCTTCTAGTATATACGTTAGAAGTTAGTTTTAGTTATAGTTTACATCTCATTATCATCTTCACGATCACCCAAACCATTAAGGGCCGATAACCTAGATGTTAGGCCCCATAAAACAACAATTATCATCATCATCATCATCATCATAATTTTTATTAATACAATCATCTTGCTCACTTGATAGTATTTACATCGAAAGAATTAATGTTACTGTTTTGATTTACAACTCACACTATAATATAGCATTGCCAAATCGGTTCATAGCTTCATCGTCTGTGAGATGTATGTCTCTGAGAATAGATTACAATACTAGACGGTTGAGTCTGTTTTCAACAGTAGAATTTCCTAAGTTTGTTTTCAACCAACTCAAAACTCCGTTCGGCAGCACCGGTAGCTGCAGAGAGGCAAATTTGCCAACAGTTTGATAATGGTATGAAAGTTATGGAAAAAAAAAAACTTTTGTCACACGCTTCAAGGGCACTTGTTACTGTTCTTGGTTCGTTCATAAGAGCGAAGGTACTGGAGAGTAATAAGAGGTTATGCTGTTACACAGGGGCTGATCTAGGGGAGGGCGAGGAGGGCGACCGCCCAGGGCCCCGCGTTTCTGGGGGCCCCGCGCCATGGATTTTTCAAAATTAAATTAATTAATTAATTATACTTTTCAAACTTTTCAAACAATTTTTTTTCAGTGCAGCTATGACGTCTCTTGACCGTTTAGCAAGTTTAGATTTCAGTGAAATAATAGAAGACTTCAGCAGGAAAAAAGTGGCAACGTAATATTTTAATATTTCATAGTTTACATACCGGTAATCTTCTTCAAGGGGACTTGAAGGTTTCTTTCATATTATTAAAACAAGTAGTTCCGTGAAGAACTATACAGCCTATTTTCATATATCCTACTTATGATAATTGCCACTATCAACATACAAAATTAGGGGCAGATGACCTCGTAGTTCCGCCCCTTAAAACAACAATAACTAACTAACTAACTAACATACAAAATTTCAGTTTGATTGCTGTGTAGATTCGTAGATATTGAGAACCGACTAAATATTTCGGATGGTCGCCATGTTGGACTTAATTTATGTAGGTCCTAGATTTATGTACTGTTACATGAAGATTATTGCGTACGTGTAGCATTCAAACTTCAATCGCATGATTAGGACACAAGAAGTAAAAACTAGATTTTAAAATTTCACACAGCGGCCATCTTGTGGTTATGGAAACAATAGAAATAAATTAGATGCCAGTGGATTAACTTCATATAAGGATTTACTGTACCAAGTTTCACTGCACTCGGATGGTTAAATTGCGATAAACGTCCATGTGAATATTTATAATTCGCGCCTCCGCCATGTTGGATTTGTGATTACCAGGTTATTGAAAGTCCTATAGGTGAACTTAAGTTCATAGCCACTATGAACATTAAAAAATTCAGTTTGATTGCTGTAATGGATTCGTAGATATTGAGATCCATCTAAATATATCGGATGGTCGCCATGTTGGATTATTATATGTATAGGCCATAGAGTCATGTACCATAGTAGTATAAAACGCTAGACTTTGAATATTGCATCATCACGACCAGATATTGCGTAATCGCGATGACGTCATGGGTCCTTAGAGCGAGCACGTGGTCCAGGAGCGAGCATTTGCACTGCACGTGTTAGCGTGGGAAGGGGTTGACCTTTTGGCTTGTTTCTGCGATGGTGATAAAAAGTTAATGGGTGTTGACGTCATGGGGGTTGTTTATTAGGATGCTAACTGTCATCTGACACCCGTGCGAGTGTGAGCATGTGTGCCAGCCAGGAGCGAGCATGTGCACTGCATGTGTTAGCGTGGGAAGGGGTTGACCTTTTGGCTTGTTTGTGCGATTGTGATAAAAAGTTAATGGGTGTTGACGTCATGGGGGTTGTTTATTAGGATGCTATCTGTCATCTGACACCTATGCGAGTGTGAGCATGTGTGCCAGTGCCAGCGATCCGCACATGTGGTGTGCAGCTGTTATGTTTTTTTTTTTTTTTTTTTTTTTTTGCCCGCGCCGGGTGGGCTGAGTGGAGAGGCGGTTACTATCCACACATGTGGTGTGCAGCTGTTATTGTTTTTTGCTTAGGATGCTAACCGTCATTTGACACCCGTGCAAGTTTGAGCATGTGCAGTAGTGTGATTGATCTCGTCTGCAGTGTTCGCGTGAGACAGAGTTGACCTTTAACGTCATTGGCTAAGAAAGTAATCTTTGACTTCTTTAAGCAATAGTGGAAAAAAAGAAATGTTTGCGTTAGAAGCTAGTTTGCAGCATATGGTTTCTGGAGTGTGGGTGGGGGTGAAGGATATATAAATGGACGAGTGCATGGAAGAGTTTAACTTTTACTTTTGCGCGAAGAGTGTGTGTGTGAAAGAAATAAAGAAATTCAACGACGAGGAACAAATTGTGTGATGGATGCTCTAAAAAAGTTCAATAACTTATCCTCTTGTATTGAGTATTCTAATAAGAAACTAGCAGAACTAGTCATTGATTTACCGTATGTGGTCCAAATTATTCGCTCCGTGGAGACGAGGTATGGAAGAAAAATAGTGGTGGACATTAACATTGAAGATGAAGTAACAAGTGTATTTCTACCAGCAGTGTTTTCAAAATTAAGCGCATTAGAGATCGATGAACTAAACTCAATGGGAGGCACACTGATGCTGGTGTATTTGGGGTTGAAGAACCGCTCACATCAAGTCATTTTGAAACAGTACTCGAAGGCAAACTGATGACGGTGTATTTTGGGTTGAAGAACCGCTCACACATCAACATGTTTTTAAAACAGTATTTTTTTTGGGTGAGTGTTGGATTATTTATATTTTATGTATTGATTGATATAACGATTGATATATTTAGTTGCTAATTATTTCTTAATTTGTTTAATTTTTTTTTTTCAGATTATCTAAAAACTAATAAAACGAACAGCATAATGAAGTGGAAAACTGTTAATTTCCTGAGTGGGACTGAACATCGATCGCACCCGCTAATAGAGTAACATCGTGTATGCTTTCAACAGCCGGAAGAAGAGGAAGAAGATGATAATGAGGTGAGTCGTAATGAGAAAGAAGCTTGTTTTAACAAATGGACATCTTCAAGTGGAATTTCGACATTTTCAGTCTACGTTACCAATGTTAGCAAATCAGATTTTTTTTTTTTTTTTTTTTTTTTTTTTAGCGTATGGCTTTTGGTGCCGGGAGTGTCCGAGGACATGTTCGGCTCGCCAGTTTTGTAGCTGCTTCGAGACGGACACCCAATGGGTGAGCTACAAGTACCGTTGGGGAGGGAAGGAGGGAAGTTGGAATGTAAGGACGAGGAGTTGGAAGGTAGCGGCTGTGGCCTATAGTTAGGGACCAACCCCGGCATTTGCCTGGAAGGAAGATGGGAAACCACAGAAGACCATCTTCAAGGTTGCCGGCGGGGGGATTCGAACCTCCTCGCCTCCCGGATGTGAGCGACTGCCATCAGTCATGCCGTAACCACCACGGCTAACTCACCCGGTTAGCAAATCAGATGATAGTCAGCGAGAGGTGAGAAACAGTTCTAAGATATCTATGGAAAGAATTATGTGAAGATGAACATTTTATTTGTTTCTTCGGATACAATACATTTGATGAGGTTTTTAAAATCGAATTTTCCATGACTTGTTACGATGTAACAAAATTGAATGAGTATAGAAACAAATTGCTTGGTAAACTTCAGGATGAATTTCCTTTTGAGGCTGTTCATTGTTCATTGGAGATTACAGGCAGTAATTTATCACAATGGCTTGAATATACTTTAAAAGATTATAGGTTTATGGTAAACCGATGTTACAGCAACTGCTGGTGGTGTATTAACAATAGTGCAAATTGGACGTATGCTTAGACATCAGTGATGGTACACCAACTGTTGGTGGTGTATTAACATTAGTGCAAATTGGACAATTGCTTAGACAACAACAACAATGACCTCACCTCCTAGCAAACGTAGAAAGGTTGATATTGTAATACATAATAACAGTGAAAATATAAGAAACCAATTGGACAATGCATTTGAAAGTGTTTCTAATTTTAGAAGTGAACTAAACGGTGCTATTTCAGTATCATACCAAATCGGGGAAAACACTCAAACCGACATGATTGAGAACAGTGATGAGTTGATTGAATGTTGGAGAGTTATTAGTGAGCACATTTTGCAACAAGCTGTGAATTTCGAAGAAATTACAATTCAAATAAAGGATGAATCTTTCTTGAGCTGTGAGTTAATTGAAACGGCATTCAATTCTAGAGTGTACACACTTGCAGTATCAAATGTTAAGAATGAGTTTTTGGATCCTCGCGAATTTTTAGCGAATGCTAATATTTGGTTTACAAAGTATGTTAAGAAAGCGTTAACTGTACAAGCTTTAAAGGTGAATTCAGTTTTGTGTGCACAATATGTGCTTCGCGACATATCAGAAACAAAATATTTTGCTATCAAAAATGAGGTAGTTTTCGAGTATACTGATTTAAATGAATTTTATAATAAAAATATCATTGAAGGTACATTGGCAAAAATGAGCGAATTTGAAGCAAATGGTTCCGGGTGGGCTTTAGAAAAAATTCATAGTTTGAGAATTAATATAAATAAATATGTTGGATTTCAAGTAGGAATGTCCAATACTAGTCGATTGCCTGACGTAATAGTCAATAAACATGCAGTGCTAAATTTGTATGATACAAAGGAAGCTTGTTTTGCGTGGAGTGTGGTTGCTGGTTTGTATCCAAAAACTCGAAACGTGAATCATCTTTCTTCCTATCCTAATTACAGAGATGTTTTAAATTTAGATGGTATTCCAATTCCGATGGAAATGAAATATTTAAACAAGTTTGAAATCCAAAACAATATTTCTGTAAATGTGTATGGAGCACAATATGATGAAAACAAATGGGTATGTATGGGAACAAACGAAGTAAAAGGAAAAAAACTTTTACTAATGTACCTTTGTATGTATCAGATAAAGTATATGAAAGGAGTGTAGACTTATTGATGTTGCAGATTGGAAACAGTGAAAGTTATCACTTTTGCTTAGTTAGAAATCTTGCTCGCCTTGTGCGTTCAAGCGTCACTAGCACTCAGAGAAGGATTTATATATGTAGACGTTGTTTGTCATATTATTTTCTTGAGGATGAGTTAAATGTTCACTTTGCAGACTGTAAACAGTTTCCTGTTGCAAAAAGCATAATGCCGACTGATGAACAAAGATTTGTTAATTTTACAGAATTCCGAGTTAAAGATACAGTTCCATTTATAATATATGCAGACACTGAATGCGCCTTGTCTCCAATTTCCTCCTGTTTTCCAAATAGTGACATTCATAACTCTACTTTAACACAAAAACATATTCCTTACAGCATTTCTTTATACCTTCATTGTAATTTTGATAGTGAATTGTGCAGTTTCAAACTCTTTAGGGGAAATAATTGCATTGAATTGTTTGTAAAGGAACTTTATAGTATTGTGGATAAACGTCAAACATATTACTTATCGGTTAAGCCAATGTTAAAGATGACCGAAAATGAAGAAAGATTATTTTTGTCAAGTAAAACGTGTCACATTTGCGAGAAACCGATTGCAGATAATGAACTCAAAGTACGCGATCATTGTCACTTATCTGGAAAATATAGAGGAAGCGCACACAATAGTTGTAATTTAAATTACAAAGTAACAAAGGTTTTGCCTATAGCATTTCATAATCTAACGACCTATGATGGACATTTTATAATTAAAGAAATTTGTGAGAAACGTGATGGAGAGGTGTTACATAATCCTGGTGATATAAGTTTGTTGGCGGTGAATATGGAACGTTATAAAGGGTTTACAAAGTATGTACGGGTTAAGAATGGATTCATTCAGTTAAGATTTATCGATACATATAATTTCTTGTCCTGTTCACTAGATCAATGTTCATCTTCGTTAAGTGAAGATTCAAAGCAAATAACACGACGTTATTTTAATGATGATGCACAGTTTCGACTTACTGCGAGAAAGGCGTGTTTCCCTATGAATACGTCACGAGTATGGATGTACTTAACGAAACTAAATTACCTGAAATATCCAAGTTTTATAGCAGTCTTAATGATCAAACAATATCGAATGACCTGGGCGTGGTGGCTCAGCGGTCTAGCTGTATGCCTCTCACCAAGGCGGTCCGGGTTCGATTCCCGGTCAATGCATGTGAGATTTTCGAAGTGAAATGCCATGTCCGGTGGTTCGGATTCCACGTAAAAAGGAGGTCCCGTGGCTCATAATCACAAGATTCACGGTCACGTAAAACTACAATCTTCCTGTTAGGGGGCGTGGTGGCGTAGCGGTCAAGCTGTATGCCTCTCACCAAGGCGGACAGGGTTCGATTCCCGGTCAATGCATGTGAGATTTTCGATGTGAAATGCCATGCCCTGTGGTTCGGATTCCACGTTAAACGGAGGTCCCGTGGCTTATGATCGCGAGATTAACGGTCACGTTAAACTACAAGCTTCCTTTTTTAATATCGAATGAAGAGTTTGAGTTTGCTCAATCTGTGTGGGAAACGTTTTCCTGTCAAACATTAGGAGAATACGCCGATTTGTATTTAAAAGTTGACACACTTCTTTTGGCGGATGTCTTTGAAAATTTTAGATCGAATGGCATGGAAACTTATGGCATTGATGCAGCTCATTTTACACTGCTCCATCTATGTCTTGGTGTGCTATGAAAAAGATAACCAACGTTCAACTTGAATTGCTTCAAGATATTGATATGTTACACTTTTTGAACGATCTATTCGAGGAGGAAATGTTCAGTGTATAACACAACATGCGATTGCTAATAATAAGTATATGGAAACTTATGATGAGAAAAAGCAAGAGTCCTACATAATGTACTTAGACGTTAATAATTTATATGGATATGCGATGATGGAATATCTTCCAACGGGTGGCTTTAAATGGGTTGCAAATGTTGAAGGCTTTGATGTTTTAACTATTGATGATACTTCAGAAATTGGATATATTTTGGAAGTAGATTTGACTTATCCTCAAGAGTTACATGACAAACATTCAGATTACCCTCTATGTCCCGAAAAGTTGGCAAAGCTAATGGCTACCCTAGATAATAAAGAACGTTATGTTTTGCATTATAGATTGTTAAAGCAATGTATTCAACTAGGAATGAAATTAGATCGTATTCACAGAATAATTGAATTCAATCAGAGCCAATGGCTAAAACCATATATTGATGTGAACACAGAGAAACGAAAACATGCCAAAAATGTTTTTTTTTTTTATAAATTGATGAATAATGCAATTTTTGGTCGTTCACTGATGAATGTGAGGAAGTTAAGGGACATCAAATGGGTCACCAAATGGCATGGAGCTCGTGGTGCTAGGTCTTTAATAGCTAAGGTTAATTTTAAACATAGAATTATATTCGATGAACAATGTATGGTCATCGAGATGAGCAGACTAAAGATTTTTCACAATCAACCAGTATATGTTGGTGCATCTATATTAGATTTGTCTAAATGTAAAATGAATGACTTTCATTACAATGTTATTTTAGCAAATCCTGAATCAAATGTGAGGTTGTTATACAAAGACACCGATAGTTTTATGTATATATTCTATTATGATATTTATGAGTTCATGAAACATCATTCAAATTTGTTTGATACTGGAAACTATGAAACAAACAATCCTTTTGGCATTGTGAGGCAAAATAAAGGTGAAATTGGTTTAATGAAAGATGAACATGCTGGAAGGATTGTTGAAGAATTTGTGGGGTTAAGACCAAAAATGTATGCAATAAAATTGTGTGATGAAATGAATAGCTTGTGTAAGGCTAAAGGCATTAAGAAGAGTGTGAGTAAAAGTATGAATATTGATGAGTATCGAAAGTGTCATTATAACGGAGATAAAGTCAACAAAGTTCAAGTTTGTATAATTTTAAAATCTCATTCTGTATTTACTGTTCGGCAAAATAAGTTGGCAATTTCATCAAACGAAGATAAAAGACACATAACTGAAAACTGAATTGATACTTTACCGTTTGGTCATTTTTCTCTGAAAAAGTGATTAGAAACAAATTTGAGATTTAAGCACTTCATCTCACTTACTTTATTTCTTTCACACACACACATTTATTCTGTTAATAATACTAATTTTTGTGTGTTCCTTTGCTTATGAAAAAAAGAATAAATAATAACCCAAATTTTGTGTGTATTATTTAAAAAAAAACACCTCCCCCCACCATTCCCATTTTCCAGAAATATATATATATATGTATAATTACTTTATATTACATATCATTTAGTAATGGTGCGTTGTAAGAGGAGCAACTCTACCACTCAATATAAACGAACAGGAAGTGGATCATTAATTAGTCGTGTACTTAATAAAACTATTGATAATTTACCCGTGGAATTACACATCCCGGGATATGAATATTGTGGACCAGGAACAAAATTAGAAAAGCGATTGAGCCGTGGTGATCCAGGAATAAATATATTAGATAAAGCGTGCAAAGACTACGACATCGCTTACGCAAAGCATAAAGATTCAAAAAAGAAGAGAGGCTGATGAAATTTTAGCTTCAAAAGCTTGGTCTCGTGTAAAATCCCGTGACGCATCATTTGGAGAGAGAGCGGCTGCACTAACAGTGGGTGGCATAATGAAAGCTAAGTCTAAGATTGGAGGAGGTAAGCGAAACTTAAATAATAAAAAAAAGAAAAGATTAAAAAAAGAAGAACATCGAAAAAGCAAGGTGGTATTTTACCCCTACTTCCGATATTTGCAGCCTTGTCGGGCTTGGGGGGTCTAGCAGGCGGAGCAGCCGGGGTGGCGTCTGCTATAAACAAGGCGAAAGCTGCTCAAGAAGAACTAAAAGAAATGAAAAGACACAATCGAATGATAGAAGCAATGGAGGAAAAGGAGGTCAAGGCATTTATTTAAATCCTCCTGCATACAAAAGATAATTAACCAAATACCAAATAAAGCATTAAGTAATTTCGATTTAGCTAAATACGCACATCAATTAAAGATTCCAAATTTTAGAGGAGTCTTTATGCGAGATACGTTACCAAAATATCCTCGAAAAAATGAAAACTGCATTGTTAACCTTGAACCGATGGATAAATCCGGTTCACATTGGGTGGCTTTCAGTAAACGAGGTAAATATGTGCATTATTTTGATAGTATTGGTAATTTAAGACCACAATTAGAAATTTTAACATATCTTAAAAATTGCTATCTACAATATAATTTTCATTCATATCAATCGATTACGTCTTCGATTTGTGGACATTTATGTTTAGTCTTCTTGTATTGTATAAATAAGGGGAACACAGACCGTCTTTAAACATTTCAAAGATGGCTTTCGAAAGACGGATAACTCTTGAAAGTAAAGGCTCGAAGATTGATGTTACATTGGAGAACCCGATTCATCTTGTAGGAGCTGAGTTTTTTGAAATAGGACTTGCAGGATTGTATACATCTAATTCTATTCGAAATGTTACCAACAGAAATAATAAATTTCGCATTCATTTTACTAATTTTTTATCAATTGATTTAGTGGTACCACCGGGTATTTATGAATTTGAAGATCTAGCCTCAACTTTTGATGATTTACTTAGTTATCACTCATTGTCGAAACTTATACCAGAACATTTAGAAAAAACAAAAATGTATGTGGAAGAGGAAATAGATGGAAAAAGAGACAACCGTCTCGTTTTGTCTTCTCCGTTTAATATTGATTTCACTGTAGCCAACAGTGTAGCAGGGCCTTTAGGTATTGAAAAGAAAGTTTACACTAAAGAGAATAAAAGAGAAATTGAAATTGATCGAAATAGAATCGAAAATGAAGTAACAATTAGCGAGAATAATAACGTTTTGGCTATAAAGTTGAACGAAGCGGATAGAGCGAATTTAATAATACCCAATGCTAGCTATACGTTAAAACAATTAAGTGAAAAGATTAATGAATTATTAGTTGAACATTTATTAGGTGACAAAGACAAATTCCCATCATTTTATATTAATTATGATAAAGTCTTTTATCATTGTAAACTACATTCGAAAGTGTTTGCTATAGATTTTGGTGTTGCAGATTCTATTGCAGATTTGTTAGGATTTTCTCATAGAAAGTTCGAGGCAAACATAACTCATCATTCTGAATATATGATTAAAATTAACACTGTTAATGGTATTCGAGTATGTTGCAACCTTGTGCTTGGTACGAGTTCTTATTTGAACCATAAACCAACACACTCTTTATATAATTTTAAAGCTCATGTTCCTGCTGGTTACCCGATTGTTGTACAACCAACAACAATTAATTTTTTGCCTATGAACACCAAAGTTATTCAACATGTATCTGTGCAACTTGAAGATCATCTTCAACAGCTCATTGATTTGCAAGATGAAGATTTAACTGTAGAATTAATTATTCGTCCAGCACGATATCTTGCTATATAAAGTAATGAAATACTGTTATGTTTTCATTCTACTTGAGTAAGCTTACTAGAAAACATTCACAAATATGGTTATACTATATAATACTCAAAGTTTGAAAAAAAAAGAAGTCGACTCTGATTCGAAAAAATAATATAAATCAATCAGCTAAAATTTGTAAAAAAAAAAAAAGACATCGCACCTTGAAATCTAAGAAACAGTTATCGAGTAACAACAAACATTTCTTACAGTCTTTAGGCTATCGCGTACTTTAATTTCAATATAAATATATATGCAATTGTTAATCTTATTTAGTTTCTACCTATAGTTGAAGCTGTTAACATGTTTAGCATGTTTAACGTAACAGATAAAAGAGAGGTTGACAACAGAGTTGTGCGACGAGAAGAAAGAGTTTATCAACCTTATTCAGCTAATAAATTCGAAAATAATGATGAAATTCGAATACCGATTCAAAATGAAGAAAACATAGTTTTATTATCAGAAGGTGTTCTTCACTTAGAAGGTCAAATTATTACTTCTAACATAAATCCGACTGCTTCTACTACAGCACATCCTGACCAAAATTTTGGGGCTAATCTTTTTAGCGAAATTCGCATCACGTTAAATGGTAAAGAAATTGATCGTACACGCCATCTAGGTATAACAAGTTCTATAAAAACCTTTGCATCATATTCAAAAAACGAATATACAGCTTTACAAAATGCTGTTTATTTTCCCTCTTTAACAACACCAGCAAGTGAAGCAAATATTGTTGATAGTAACACAAAACGTTTTCATATAATACTTCCTTTAAGCAACCTGTTAGGTTTAGCAGAGGATTACAGAAAGCCGATTTTAAACTGCAAGCATGAGGTAATACTTCTCCGATCGTCAAGTGATGCACGTGCGTTGCAATCGACAACCGTAAACGATCTTTCTAAGGTCAAGTTATTTAAAGTTTATCTAAAAATTCCCGTTTTATTATTATCGGACGAAGAACAAATTAAAAGATTAAAACTAATGCAGAAAAATATTCCCATTCAGGTTGGTTTTCGATCATGGGATGTTCATGTCTTGCCTTCTCTTCCTAGAACAACTAAATATAGTTGGACTGTAATGACAACTTCTGAAACTCAAAAACCACGTCAATTTTTATTAGGTTTTCAAACTAGAAGAAATTTACTAAACACATGCTCTTCCTATTTTGACCATTGTAACGTTAAATCTATAAGAGTTTTTTTTAATTCAATTTTTTATCCCTATGAAATGCCAACTTCTGAAATTGCCATAAATGACTACAGCGAGTTGTATGACATGTTTGTTAAATTTCGTAATGTATATTATCAGATCGATGATGTTCGTTCAGAGACTCTGGTTTCACGAGATGAATTTAAGTCTCTTTGTCCGATTATTGTAATTAATTGTCTCGAACAAGTGGAAGCAGTGAAGACATCTTCAGTCGATGTGCGAATTGAAATCGAGACAAGTGAGAATATACCTGAAGATACAACTCTTTATTGTGTTCTTATTCATGATCGTCAAATATCTTACAGACCATTAACGAATGAAGTAATTATCTAAACCAATATTTGCTAAGTTATAAGCAAGCAAGTAAACAAGTATTCTCACTTTAGTTGCAATCATGGAATTGACAACAACTAACTCTCCTTCAACTGATGCTGGCACGTGGAATAAGAAGCAACCAATAGTTGCAGACATTCGCAAGCTACCAAACAGCAGTTTGGAGCTTGCTTACTGTATGTTAAATAACGGCAATATACCTTCATTCAGCCCCGTGATCACATGGGTTGCAGCATATTGTGAAAAAACTCTTTCTTCTTTTTTTGACTCTATTAAGAATAAATATGAATATTTAGTTGTATATAATTTGCCACAGGAATTTTCTTTGTTTGCACTAAAAGCACTTTCCCCCGACTCATTATTCGATCTTAATACGATTGATGGATTGTCAGACCTAATGTTGAGGCATAGCCATCGTTTACCTACAGATTGTCCAAAACATTTACCATCTCTAGCAATGGGAAGCAATAGTTGTGCTAAATTCAATGTCAATGCTGTTCAACATTGGTTAAATTCTTCTGATGGCATCATGAAAATCGTGTGTTCGATAATAAACAAGTTTCGAAACAATGGACTTCGAGGTTTTAATAAGTTTGATTGGAACTACTTTCCTAAAAACGTACTGACTATATATGAACCACAACGAATTCGTCTAGAGTGGGAATATCTACCAGATCATCTAAAGAGGAAATTTCAACTGTTTCATCTTCGCTGCAAATGTGATAACTGTAATCGCTATCTATAAAAGGTGATTAATTAAATCTACTAGTGTCGTTGACAGCTATACATATTTTGTTTTAGTTTGCTTTTTAACACAGTGTATATTTTTTTTTGTCTACAGAAAATAATCATCTGGACAACTAAAAGAAGAAGATCATCTCAACACACCCACACTCATCTGGACAACTAAAAAAAAGAATAAGATTACTTCAAGAGAAATAAAATTGTATTAATTGTAATTCTAAATGAATAAAGAAGAAAAGGTCTTTTGTACCATTTCATATTAAAGTTCTTATTAATGATCAATTACCTCCTCACTTCACATGTAAATAAAATAATAATATTGTCAGGTGAGGGATTCGAACCCTCGCTTTCAATTTCTGAAAATTAGATCTTAAGTCTAACGCCTTAGACCGCTCGGCCAACCCAACACATGCAAATCATGCATATTAGCCAACGTGTTTTGTTGATTCATCTCAGTTCGCATTTAGCTTCGTGTGGTGAACATATTTTCTTTGTGAAGTAAAGCAGCATCATGAAGTATTTTAATTGTGTAAAGTATTCCAAAAACAGTTAATGCAAATGATATTGAGTCAAAAAGAAATGAATTTAAAATCTGAAAGAGATCGGCTAAAAACATTTAAGAACTGGTCTTCAGACAGTTTTACGAACACTGCATGGTTAGCAGCTGCAGGATTTTACTATTATGGATATAAGGATATGGTTAGGTGTGCTTTCTGTAATCTGCAACTTAGTTATTGGGAAGAAGATGATGATCCGTTTGAAGAGCATAAGAAATGGGCTTTTTCTTGCCCATACGTAAACAATATTTCTCCTAGCATAGAATTGAAATCTGAATATGAAAGACTTAAAACTTTTCAAAATTGGCCTCTTCCCTGTCCAAACGAATTTTGTTTAGCATCAGCAGGATTTTATTATACTGGTCATGGTGATAAGGTGAAATGTATATTCTGTAAGATTGAAATTGAAAATTGGAGGGAAAACGATAATCCTTTAAATGATCATGAAAAATGGGCGCCATATTGTCCATATTTAAGAGGGTTTTACGTCGGCAACGTTGATTTAAATCCTCAAAATCCTACTATTATTCCATATAATACAAGTTATGATACGTGTGGAAGCAATATATGTTGATGTGATGTGATTTTTTGTGCAGTGTGCATTCTCAGACGTAAACGTAGACATGCTGAAGTTTGTTAAGCAGTCAAACACTCTACCAGTAATTTCATTTACTAATGCTGAAAACCAGAGTAAAAGTGAAAAAAGAAAGCATGGTGTTTTACTACCGAACACAATTCGATGTATCATTTGCGGTCCATCGAACTGTGGCAAAACAAACGTTATGCTAAATTTATTATGCCACAAAAATGGAGTTCGTTTTGAAAACGTTTATATTTATTCTAAATCACTTGCTCAAAGTAAATATGTTGAATTAAAAAAGTTTTTGGACTCCATAAAAGAAATAAAAAGTGATTTTTTTCCGATAATGATGAAGTTATGCCTCCAGAAATGGCTATAAAAACTCTATATTTGTTTTTGATGATGTAGCCAGCAATAAACAACAACACATGAAAGATTATTTCAGTAGAGGTCGTCATCACGACGTTGACGTATTTTATCTTTGTCAAACATATTCTTGTATACCTAAACATCTAATTAGAGATAACGCTAATTTTTTAATTCTTTTTAAACAAGACGGAACAAACTTGCGTTACGTATATAACGATCATGTAAATACAGATATGAGCTATGATCAGTTCTTTGATATTTGTTCGTATTGTTGGCAAAACTCTAAGTTTGGCTCTTTGGTTATCGATAAAGATAGCGATTTACAAAATGGTCGATATCGCAATGGATTTGATGTTTATTTTCAGTTATAAATATGACTTCAAAAAGAGCTAAATGCCCATTCGTGTTATAGCTTTTGCGTGGTTATCAACTTAACTATGACATCGTTTAACAAAACCAATAATGTGTCTATCGGACGACCGACTTCACGATATGATATTGCAACTAAATCATATCTTGATGATAAGCTAGTGCAATATGGAAATCAACTAACATCAACAACAAGCGACGGACATCTAAGTATTAACGGCAAACGGTTAAAAAATGTTGGAACGCCAATACATGTTGAAGATGCGTGTAACAAAGGTTATGTTCTGAAGTTATTGAATGAGCTAAATAAAATCGAGTCTAAAGAAGACATACAACGAAACTTTAACGACCTTAAAGGTTTAAATTTTTCAATTTGTAAAATAGAGAAAAAAGAACTTGACTTTCAAAACAAACGTCTCGCGGGCTAAGCTTTACCATCATCTGCAAATGATGCAGTAAACCTTATTGCAATGCAGCAACATACATCGAATATAAAAAAATATCTAGACACCCGAATAACCGAAGTGTTACAACGAGTAGAATTCATTCATGGTTTAGTGCGAGAATTTTCAGAAGATCACTTTCCGTATGATGAAGATACTCTCGACTTGGGTAACAAAAGAATAAGAAATGTTAAAGATCCAATTCAAAATCAAGATGCGGTAACGTATTCTTTTCTTAAAACTCATGTAACAAATGAACTCGATGAAATTAAAAAATCTCTTTTGAATATAAACAGAGATGATGAAACTGTAGATATGTTAAATAGAAGATTAACAAACATATCTCAACCAATCGATTCGTTAGATGCAATAAACAAATATTACTTAGAAAACTTTGCTGCCTCTCGAAAAGATCTAGAAGACTTAATCACTAAATTTAATAAACAAAACTTTTTAAACGTAGACGATGGTGGAACTTTAAATATGATGAGTAAACGAATTACTCACGTAAACAATCCCATATACGATAACGATGTTGCAAATAAGACGTTTGTTGAACAATATGCCGCTTCCCGACGTGAATTTGATCAATTGAAACAAACTGTAAACAATCTACAACATCAAAAACAAACAAATGTTGAGTTTCCTGTTAACGACCAAGATGTGACAAATAAACGGTTTGTAGAACACTATGCTGCTTCACGAACTGAAGTTAATCAACTAATAGAAATTTTAAGCAATTTACAAACTCGTATTGAGGGTGTTGTGAACAATCTCAATATTGTTAAAAAAGAAGATCTTGAAAGTTATGCTGCTGAATCCAAAGAAGAATATAACAATTTAAAAACTGAACTAGAAAAAATTGAGCATATGGTTAACAAAGAACCACTCGAAAGTTTTACTGCATCCAAAGAAGAATATGGTATATTAAAAGTTGAAGTAAAGAAAAAGAACTTATCGAAATTTATTCTGAAATTCTCCAACACACCATCAATCCATTCTCCAGTATACACGCTTCATAATCATAACACACAGTACCAACTTCCCTACAAAGGCATATTAAAACCAATTTTTGTTTCACCAAGATCTCCAATTGTGTATGCAATTTTAAATATACGTCAAGAGATTGAACTGGATGGCAGTGATATTGTTGTTGAAGAGCAAGGTGAAATTCAGTTTCGACTTAGAGACCCAAAAAAACATAAAACTGATGATCTTCCTCTTCAAATCGATTTTGAATATACTATAAATAAGTAAAACAACCACAATTTCAGTTTAGGCATGGAGAAGAGCTCGAAGATTAAAGCTGAAAGTCGACTAAAGGATAAACTTTCTCGCTTAAAAAAATATGTTAAAGACAAGTATCTTTCACTTCAAAATGATGTTAGACGTAAAGAATTAGATATAGAGACTAACTTTAAACCAGTAACAAGTTCATTAAATCAACTTGTAGCTATTGCTAATACGTCAACTCAAAATAAAGAAAAAAGAAAAAGAAAATATGACGATTCTGAATCAACTGCTTCTTCAGACGAAGAAGATGGAGATAGCATCAAAATAATTTCACTACTTAACCGCTATTTTGATCCGTTCATTAAACAAAACGTGGATAGAACATATGGTATAACGATAAGAAATGATAAACAATACTTGGGACGTGAACGAGTTTTCTTTGATAAAAAGTGGATAAAAGTTGGTGGTGAAAAATTTCCTATAACAGAAGGTCTACTTGAATTGATTCAAAGGAAAGTACCAGACCCCACTCTATTAGATAGGAGTGATTTAAGTTCATATTTGAAATTATTAAATGTTTCAAACGTGCACAAAAGAAATTATACAAGCAATGCAGCTCCAAGAGGAACGCAATCTTATAAGTATAGACATATAATTGAACCCCTTCTCACTGAAGACATAGATAGAATTATAAAAACAGCTGATGAAAATGAAGAAGAAGCAAATACTTCGATGTATACTGGATATGGTCCAAAAAAATCACATCACACCACAAGCCATTTGGAAATTTGAAGGTGGAAACAATATTGAATTCGTTCACTGGAATGAACCAAACAAATTGGTATCAAGACTTAAAAATTAATTACATCGAAAGCTGCAGGTCACACAGGACTCGACAGCGAAATCTTTGCAATTGAAGAAGAACTAAGAAATGCAGGATATATTGAATAAAAATTCAAACGTTTGTAAAACAATGCACAGTATGTTATAAAACATTGTTTGGAAAATAACTATGAACGAAATCAGACGAGAAATTGCAAAAGAACTTCACGCACCGCTTAGAAAAAAGTTTAAAAGACGACGTGTTATTAGCAAAGGAATCGATGACCTCCATGAAGCAGACCTTGTGGACATGTCCAAACTTGCAAAATGGAATAATGGATTTAAATATTTATTAACCATTATTGACGTTTACTCGAAATATGCATGGGCAATTCCTCTTAAAACCAAAAAAGGAAGTGAAATTGTAAAAAGTTTAAAATTTGTTTATTCTCAAAGTAAAAGATTGCCCAATTATTTTCACAGCGATCGAGGAACGGAATTTTATAACAGTGAATTCAAAACATGGTCTCAGAAACAAAATCTAAAGCATTATTCCACTGGGAGCTCCTTTAAAGCGAGCGTGGTAGAAAGATTTAATCGAACTCTTAAGGAATCGATGTGGAAAGAATTCACAACACGAGGTTCTTACCGATGGGTACATATTTTGCCTGAGTTATTAGTAAAGTATAATCACAAAATACATCGCAGCATCGGCATGAAACCTATTGATGTAAAAAGAAACAATCCACCCAGCTTGCCAACACAATATAATGAAACTTTAAGAAAACCAAAATATAATATCGGTGACATTGTAAGAATATCAAAAATCAAGAAACACTTCACTAAAGGCTACGAAGCTAATTGGACAACGGAATTATTTACAATTTATAAAGTTCAAAATACTAATCCACGAACATATCTTTTAAAAGATAATAAAAATTTGCCGATATTTGGAACGTTTTATGAAGCAGAGTTACAACGAACAAAACATCCTAATATTTACTTAGTCGACAAAGTACTACGTAGAAAAGGAACCCGAGCCTTCGTATCTTGGCTTGGATTCGATTCAACTCACAACTCTTGGATCCCCAACAAAAATATATTCTAATTACAACAGTGTAAGTTTTGTTTTTAATTCCTTGCAAAAATATTATTATTATTATTATTATTATTATTATTAATGTGTCTCTATATATATATTTTTCAGCTCACTAAAACCAACACATGCAAGAAAGAAAAGAATGATTGTACTTACCCGTGCACATGACCAGCATATTTCGACTCTGCAAACAACACAGCATCTTCAATTCTCCGCAGCTTGTTGGAAAAAGAACTACTTACCACTTTAAGAACGAAGATCATATCATTTTTCACTATTTCATATTATATAATTAATGTAAACCACAAATGATCAAATAAATATATTTTTTAAAAAAATTACACTGCACAATTTTAGTTAAAAACAACCACTGTCCACCGTCCATTTAATTCAAAATTTGAACTTCTTCTTCTTCGGCATCCATGTCCACATGATCTTCACCCCCCACACCCTCTTCCTCCAGCGGCGGAAAATCGAGCAGCTCAATCGTGTCTGAGTCGAACGCTTGCAGCCGCTGAATGATTACTCCCAATATGTGGAGAGTTACACCATCCGAAACCAACTCCCGACAATGCTGGCGGTCTCGAATGATCTCCATCAGTTCACAGTTGAACATGTCTTGTTCTAAATTGCTCAACCTATTGAACCATACGTCCTCCTCCACTTTGAGAGCGCTCACGGCAAAGTTTAATCCTTGCCTCTCTGCTTGCTCTCCCAGAGATTTTATCTCGCCTAGCTGCTGGAGCTTTACAAGCAGGCTTCCGTACATAGTCATAATGAAAGAGTAAGACGTCAACTGCATTACTTTGAACTGAGTGTTACTTCATGGCCAAGTGCTCTTATATATTGTGAATATCAAACTGCAAAAAGCTATTTTAAACATTTCACATGGAGCTCTGGGAACTGGCTTCAGAACTTGTTCTCTCATTAAAAATTACAGACTTGACTAATGACGGCTATGAAACAAGAAACAAACACACCAAGATTCATTTCACACTTGACTTATAAAACAGCGTAACCAGATTGAGATCATGAAACAAGCCGGAACACAAAAAATGTTAACATCATTTATATTAAACAGACATAACATAGCGACAACGAGTAACACAAGTTCACTCCCACGCTCTGGTGATATATGCTGTACTTAAACAGAGTCTAGCTTTACAACGCCACTTTACTTATTTAGCGAGCGCGAGCAAAAAACTTTAACAACCATGCACCACATATGCGGAGAGCGCGGGCTGGTCTCACGCCTCGCCCGCACGGCGCGAGCAAAAAAAACGGAACAGATGCACGCCACATGTCTGGTAGCGAGCCAGCTATGTCGACCGCCTCGCCGTACACTCTCATTCAAAGGTTATGACACCCAAGACTCTCTCCACTTCCTTGAACAATTACCTAAATATAATTCAATAATCAATCAATAATTAATAGCCATGATACACAACTGACCTCTGCTGTCCTCTCCATGCGAACACAAGGCGTGGTGGTCATCCTAGCCATTAGCCAATCACCTGATCCCACCTGGACCACGTGCTCGCTCTAAGGACCCATGACGTCATCGCGATTACGCAATATCTGGTCGTGATGATGCAATATTCAAAGTCTAGCGTTTTATACTACTTACCATTGAAGGAAAATTATTGCGTAGGTTCATTATTCAAACTTCCACTTCGATCGCATAATTACGACACAAGAAATAAAAACTTAATTTTAAAATTCGCACAGCCGCCATCTTGAGGTTATGTAAGCAATTGAAATAAATTAGATACCAGTGCATTACAATGTGTATAAACATTTCCTGTACCAAGTTTCAATACGTTCGGAACATTGAATCGCGAGAAAGGTCTATTTAAATTTTCAAATTCGCTTGGCCGCCATGTTCGTTTTGTAGTTAACCGGATTTGAAAATCTTATAGGTGAACTTCCAGCAGTGCCCTTTATCTCCGTACAAAATGTCAGGGCGATACCGCTAATAGTATCAGAGATATAGTATGCCGGTGAAATATTTCGAAGAGCCGCCATCTTGTGGTAATGTAAACAATTGAACGAAGTTAGATGTCGGTGCATTACAAAGTGTATAAACATATACTGTACCAAATTTTATTGATTTTGGTTGGTTAAATCGCGAGAAACGTCTATTTATAAGTCGCAAATTCGCTTGGCCACCATGTTGGTTTTGTAGTTACCAGTTTTTCAAGAGTCACATAGGTGAACTTCCAGTAGTTCCCTTTATCACCGTAAAAAAATTCAGGGTGATATCGGTAATAGTTTCGGAGATATTGAATGCTGGTGAAATATTTCGCACAGCCGCCATGTTGGATTGGTGAGACGTAACAAAATTTGAAGGGCACGGTCGGGGTCGCCCGGAATAGTGCTATGTACTTACCGAGTTTCATTGAAATCGCTCCAGCCGTTTAGAATTTATTACGGGACACACACACACACCTCACACACACACGCACACACACACGGACAAAAGGTGATCTCATAAGCCTAATTTTTCAAAATTGAAAATAGGCTAAAAATGGACTGTAGGGTATTCAAAATATTGTAAATATTCTTCATTTTATTATTATTACATAACTACTTTCCATTTAATTTGATATTTTTTAAGTAGGATATATAGGCCGAAGCTGGCACAGGGGCTAATGCGCAAGATGGCCGCCGCGCGCAACTGCCCTATGTTATTCTTATGGAGAGGTCAGTCATAGCTGGCACAGGGGCTAATGCGCAAGATGGCCGCCACGTCCTGAGACCGTGGATGACGTCACAGGGAGAGGTCGGCCGTGTAGTTACTAAATTGAATATTTTTTATTATTATTTTTATTATTATTATTAATTTTATTAGGTAATTATTGATTGATAGCTTGCCACGGTGGGTGAGTGGTTATCGTGTCGGACTACCAACCCCAAGCTTGCAGGTTCGCTCTTAGTCGTGGTAAGTGATTTTTGAAAGGCGGCAAAAATTAAGACACGCATGTCATACGATGTTAGCATGTAAAAGAGCCCAGGGAGAGGTGGGCTATGTAGTTGCTAAATAGAATATTTATAATTATTATTTATTATTATTATTATTATTAGGTAATTATTGATTGATCGTGCACATTCAAGACCAGCCTTATATTGAAAACCTCTTGGTGTAGTGGCTAGCATTCTTGGCTGTTACTGTGGAGGTTCGGGTTCGAGTCCTGGCTCTGTCAAGAAATTTAATTATAGGCTGAGGGTTGGAATGGGGTACACTCAACCTTGTGAGGCAAAACTGACAGGAGCTGGCTTTTGATTCATACCGCACCCATTCTGCCTAACCCAACTTCACCTAAGCTAACCTAACCTAACCTAACCTAACCAGATCCCACCTAACCTAACCTAACTTCAAAGTCAGAATGTACAATACATTTATTGTTTTTTATACCCTCATAAATTAGATATAGAGAATGTCCACCACGATTTAGATCCTCGAGCACACTTTCTGACATATCATTAAAACGTGTAGAAAGGAATGTCTGAAAATTTTCACTAACACATAATACACGTTCACCATACATTGTGTCACCTTTTTGAATGTTAATGATATGGAAAAGAGTATGCATTGGTAATTCAGTGAGCTTTTTTCTCTCTAATCAACAGTTCTGCCCCCATAGCATTGTGAATATTTATTGTAGTAGCCTATAAAGAAACAAAAAAAATCATATCTATTACAGTTTAGCTATAAGTGACCAGAACCACTATAACATTTTATTCTAATAAGGAGATTTCCATAATGATAAGAAAAAAGAGCTTACCATAATGATGGATTGTGTAAGTAAATGTCTTTTGCTGCTTGACGCCAGTACTAAACTGATACTCATACAACGGACAAGTGAGTTCATATTTCGCTGACGTAATCGTAAGTTCCCATGCACTTCCTGTGTGTTGCACGCGCCGTAGTGCCTAATTTTAAACTAGATGAGATGATTTGCTGACGTAATCGTATGTTTCCTCCCGCACGCACATGCAGGCCCCTGTGGACGGGTCCTTGTGGACGAGTCCCTGTGGACGGGTCATTGTTGACGGGTCCTTGTTGGCGGGTCCTTGTTGACAGGTCCTTGATGACGGGTCTTTGTGGACGAGCCCCTGTGAACGGGTCCTTGTTGACGGGTCCTTATTGACGGGTCCCTGTGGGCGGGTCCTTTGGACTGATCCCTATGGACTGGCCCTTGACCCCTAATGCTATTATGAAATTAAACGTTGTTCCACATGAATCGCATGTGAAGAGCCGATTGCTACTATGAATTAACATGTTTTTGTTTTTTGTTTTGTTTTTATGCATGAGCACTTGTTTTTTTGTAAGCGGGCAGGCTTTTTGAAGAATGATTTATAGATGAGTTATTTTTTTTAAATTACCAAAAGATCCAAAACTAATAGGTCATTAGCTTTTTAATATCTCATGAACCAATAAGGCTAGGGACTTGTATGAGAGGTCGTTGGACTTGAGGTGACATTCTGTTTTGAATGTAGTATTATTTTTTTGTAAAAAGGGCCTAACTACACTTTTGTTAATATCTCGCTAACTAATAATCAGAGAGGGTCAAGTGAGGTGTCATAGGACTTAGAATGGTTAACCCTTTCCCATGACCAATGAATTTACCCCAAAATTCCAAAACAGCAAGGTCATTGACCTAAGATTTTATAAACTAGTAATCGAATATCAACATGTGAGGTGTCATAGGACTTAGAATGGTCAACCCTTTCCCATGGCCAATGAATTTACCCAAAATACCCAATTTATCAAGGTCATCGACCTGAGATTTTATAAACTAATAATCGGATACGAACATGTGAGATGTTTACCATGTGAAATGAAACATAGCTAGGTAGAGAAAGAATTAGTGTAGGCTACATGTATGGTGACTGACAAGTCATTTACCATTGAAACTTGTTTTCAGATCAAACTGCAGTATATAAAGAGTATAGGTTGCAGGTATGAGTTAATAAATGACAAACGGTGCACGCAAACTCTGATTCATCAAGAATTAGGAGTATACTATCTTTAATTGATTGGTTAAAATGATAGCTAAAACACAAAAATGCTCAGTGGTTACCGAGACAAAATGGTCGCTACACAAAACAAGCTTTAAATACTTGAGGCTAATAATCTATATACACACAAACACACTCGCTTGTTCTAAACTAAACTGTGTTGCTGTCAGTGCTCAGACAGTAGGCTGATGACAAAATGCATTGCAAACAGAAATATAATCATTTCCGGTTGTCTAATGTTACCAGCTATCCATTTTTTTTTTTGTATTGCAGTGGTAAGCACTTTTAGCTCTTGTACTGGTGCTCTTAACTCGATTTCCAGGTCTGAGGCCTAGAACGAGTCGAACTAAGAAACAAGGGCATGGTGGTGCAGTGGTTAAGCTGTTAGCCTTTTCACCAGGGTTTCGATTTCAGGTTAACATGCATGTCATAAACTACCAACCCCCAAGATTGCAGGTTCGCCCCTGGCCATGGTAAGTGATTTTTGAAGGCGACAAAAATCACGACACTCATGTCATACGTTGTTGGCCTGCTAAAGAACCCATTTCAATTCAGTAGGCCGTGTTCAATGGCAAAATTAATCTCGGGATTTTCCGCCAACACAAAGTTCCTCCATTCTCTACTTGAAAGCGCTGTAGTGTCAAGGAGTTTGGATATCTAACCTCCTTGACTTTCATAGCTTTCAAAGGAACGACGAAATTCGACATGCAAGCTACCCTCTGGGTGTCAATTAACAAAGCTCAGCACCAGGCACCCGAGGCCATACGATATTATTAACATATTGAAAAAAATCCACAGCCTGCTTCCAGTCTCCGACCGGGTCAGGAATGGAATGAATGAAGCCCCCATCTAGCGGCGAGGATATGGACTGTGCCGGCTGCCGAGGCCTGACGCACTCCTCTGGGGCAATGATTAAATGAATGACAGATGAATTGAAATGATAGTGGAGAGTGTTGCTGGAATGAAATTTTGACAGGGAAAACCGGAGTACCCGGAGAAAAACCTGTCTGCCTCCGTTTTGTCCAGCACAGATCTCACATGGAGTGACCGGGATTTGAACCACGGACCCAGTGGTGAGAGGCCGGCGTGCTGCCGCCTAAGCCACGGAGGCTTTATTAACATATTAAACAAAACAAAACAGAGATAACGTTTAAAACTGATTACATTTGTGTCTTTTAAAATTATTACTTGGATTACAAATACAAATGTGAACTGGGTTTGATATACAGTTAATGCTGTCTATCACACACAGACTGTAAGAAAGCCAAAAGAGAAAAAGGCGTAGGTAGAGCAGTGGTAAAATTGCTATATGTAGAGAACTACCTGGCAAAGCTATATCGCATAAACAGTGCAGGATACAATCCAGCAATCAAATTTGTATCTTGTGGAACAGAGAAATGCACTTACGTGAGAAAATGGAAGTTCATGTGTAATATGACCTAACACACAAGTGTTCACCTGTGCACATGCATGATAAGAGCTAACAAGTCACATTCTGTTTAGTTCGTACGTAACGTTAGGTTAGGGCTACGAGGCACATGCCATTTGAGAGCAGGTCAAGGGATCTAACTTGGTGGATGGATGTGTTCTAACGAATCATTTGTAGTTGAAAGAGAATAATACTTGTTCTTAAGATGTTAAAACTGAGGAGATGGTACGTACACTAAGACGTCTTGTTATTTCCTGTGTCATTACAGACATGGCAGAAAGCACACAGTTCTGTTGCTATGACTAACGCTGCAGTAATTTGAAACCCCACGTGTTCATCAAGACAATGGGTGATGATTATACAAAGTTAGCAGTCATTGGATATTACACAGGTGTTCCTTTCGGTGTCATGTTGCTGACATGGCAGAGAGCGCACAGTTCTATTGCTATGACTAACGCTGCAGTATTTGAAACCCAAGGTGTAGATCAAGACAATGGGTGATGATCATGCAAAGTCAGTAGTAATTGGATACCACACATCAACATTGACTAAATCATAAACATGTTGTCATAACCTGCAGAAACCTCATTTAAAGAATTTATATTTTACATTTTAAATTTAAGATTTTTGATTTTTAGATTTTACTTTTTTTACATTTTCCTAAAAGGGTAAACTACAAGGTCACATACCTAACCTCATTAAACCTAACTTTACCAAACCTAACTTTAGCTAATCCAAAGGCTAATGCACATACACAAAGTATATAAGGTACATGCAATTATCCTTATGCTAGTCTTACAGGTTACTGTACAACATGATCACTACCCAAACGGTTTTTCTTTTTCATTTTGTTGTTTACACATATGTCAATTTTCCAATTTCCCATTTTCAGTTATTTTTAAAATTTCAGTTTTTAGTTTTTCAATTTCATAATATGGAAAACATGGATTTTTGCATTTTGTTTTTTACACATTTACTAATTTTACAATTTCCCATTTTTAGTTCCTAAAATGTCAGTTTAAAGTTTTTCAATTTCATGATATAGAAACATGGATTTTCCAATTTGTTGTTTTCACATTTTTCAATTTACCAAAATCATATTAACAGTTTTTTAAATTTCAGTTTAATGTTTTTTGTTCTATTTGTTAATATGGAAACATGGATTTTTTACAATTTGTGTTTTACATGTCATGCAACTATCCTTACGCTAGTCTTATAGGTTACTGTACAACATGATCACTACCCCCACTGGATATTTTTTTTTCATTTTTGTTGTTTACACATATGCCAATTTTCCAATTTCCCATTTTCATTTTTTTAATGTCAGTTTTAAGTTTTTCAATTTCATAATATGGAAACATGGATTTTGCATTTTGTTGTTTACACATTTATTAATTTCACAATTTCCCATTTTCAGTTCTTAAAATGTCAGTTTAAAGTTTTTCAATTTCATGATATAGAAACATGGATTTTCCAATTTGTTGTTTTTACATTTGTTAATTTACCAAATTTACATTTACAGTTTTTTTAAATATCAGTTTAATGTTTTTGTTCTATTTGTTAATATGGAAACATGGATTTTTCCAATTTGTGTTTTACATGTTCATTTTGCATTAGGAGTGGAGAGAGGTGGGTAGTAATTAAAAATGTGCAAGCAGTGTCCATTGTTGACAGGTCATTGTTGACGAGTCCTTTTCATACAACAGACAAGTGAGTTCATGTTTCGCATGCATTAGCTAAAATGTAATACCATGCAAGGTTTTAACATTTTACAAATTAGCTTATGTATTAGTTTATGTGTGGGGTCTTATGTTGGGAATTTTGTGTTGGCTTATTTGACAAGTTATTTTGTCAACGCATTTAGTGGATTTTTCTCTTGGTCTTGGAAAGTATATCAGTCCATTTTATCACAACATAATGCTTACTGCCATGTTTGTAAGCAACAACAACAACACACTAAACTTTCAAAAAAATCTAAAGTACTCTAAGGTACTCTCAACTCGAACTCTTACCTCTATCCCATGCCTAGTCAAGAATATTATATTTTTTCCAAAAAAGGTGAATGGGGAAAGTAGACTATATGTTTAAACTAAAAAATCATATGTCATATGTTAACTCTAACTCCTACGTTTATCCCATTTTTAGTCGAAAAATATTATATTTTTTTAAATTTTTCTAAAAAATATTTGGAAAGTAGGCTATATTTTTAGAAACTAATCATCCTATAAAGTCATATATAGACTCAAACCAATGGCTTTTATATCCTTAATCGTTAGAACAAAATATGGAATTTTTGACATTTTTTTCCAAAAATGTTCATTTTAAAAAATGGGCTATATATTGGAAACTAGGAATTTTACAAAAAAAGTGTGTTTGACATAAATGACAGGTATTTACCCCCAGATCTCTAGGACAAAATCCAGAAATGTTTTAATCTAATCCTAGCTAACCTCATCTGACGTCACCATACCTGTTTGTCAGCAACAACAACAACACACTACGATTCCATGAATTCCAGAGTACAATTTTTGCTCCATGTCACTACTGAAGTGATAATGGGTTTTCCGATCCTATCACTATAAATTTATTACCCCCGCTCTTATCTCAACGTCAGATGATGTAATGTTCGGGAGTAAAAGTGAGTGCAAAGTGTGTGCAAAGTGGGTGCAAAGTGGGTGCAAAATTGGGTGCAAAAGTGGGTGTAAAAAGTGGGGGTGTAAAAGTGGTACCCTATTGTAATGGCTTATTTAACAAGTTATTTTGTGGTACCCTATCTGTAATGGCTTATTTGACAAGTTATCTTTGTCAATGTATTTAGAGGATATTTCTCTTGTTCTTGGAAAGTATCTCAACCCTTTTTATGATAGCATAATGCTTACCGCCATGTTTGTAAGCAACAACAACACACTAAAATTCCAAGAATCCAAACTACTTACTCTAAGGTTAATGATTGCCTCTCAACTCCATTCCACGCCTAGTCAAAAACATTATACATTTCAAATTTTTCAAAAAAAGGTTAATGTAACGACTTTTAACATAGTTACATGAAGACTGCTACTATTTGGCAACATCCTGGAGCTGGTGTATTTCGCAAGCACTGCTAATTGGTTTCCAAAACTCTTGAACCTACATTTGTTGCCTGAGAAAGGAGCTGACGTTAATACCCTGGAAGATTGACATTTCTACGCTGCTGTTGTGAAGTAAACTACTGCGCACAGGTTCTTAGAAACCCCTTTAAGCCCTATTAGTGGGTTGAGTTTCTCCCTGGGAACATTTCGTCGTAACACTTCTGAGTAAACTCTTAAAGATTTGGGTCATGGCACCAGTTGTGGTACCAACATTTCTGTTGGACTATGTCGTTATGGTGGTCTGCGCCCCCAAGTTAGGTTGGCACGACCGAACTGTGCAGTGGAGAGGGGGTGGTCACATTCTCCCTGGAAAGCAAGCCCTCAGCGAACAATAACCAGTCAGTATCCAGCCTTCTTGAATCTCACACGCAGAACTTGGGAGTGTCGAAGACCACTTCCCGGAGGAAATTTTCTTTTCCTCTGGGGAGAGGCATTAAACAGTATAGTATTGCTAAAACCTTATCTAACAGGGATCTGACAAAACTTTGAATTTGCTAAGACTTTTTTAATTCTAAAAACTTTCAATTTGACTCTCGTAGTGCATTTGCTAGCCACGTGTCGTGTGGCAATTCAGATATAAATTTAAGACATGTTTTAGGTTAAGGCATTTTGGAAGGGGATGTGGTCCTCCTCATTTTGCGTTGCATTATTTCAGGGTGGGGATTTCTGCATTGTTTAGTTTCCGTTTTGCTCTTAAGGGGTGGGTGTTGGCTTTAACTTTGTCAGAACGGCTCCTCGCCAACTGAGTTGACAGGTGTCCTTCAGACGGTCTGGTCGCAATAAGCGACTTGTTTGGTTGTGTCAAACAACTTTGTTTTCTGGAGTAGCTTTTGCCTTACTTCATGTCGTTATTTCCTTTCATACTATTTGGGGGAATTACTTTAGTATTCTTAGTTGTGAATTATTATGCGGGAATACACATCGTCATTTGGACGAGGGATGTGTTGGTTGAAGCGCGTTTTAAATTCACGGGGTTTTAATTTCGCGTCGCCCTAATCATAACCTACTGGGACCATATGTTTATTGTGTAACATTTTTTTATATTTAAGGAGTTGCCTAGTTTAGTTGATTGTAATACTTATGTTAATACAATGAACTGTCATTTTAAAGATTATGATTATTATTTGTGCATGAAGCTCAGCGGAAATGGTTACCTTGTTCCTTCCTCGGCTTTTTGGATGGGAAATGTTCGCATTCGGTCTCAGGGTAAGTCCAGCCCTTCCAATCAACAGGCTTGTCCTGGCATCGCCTATTTCCTGCCTTGATCTAAATTATTGAGGGCGTTTCTAAGCTCCCTCCCTGTTGCCTTAGTGTCACCGAATTAATTACTTCTTTTAATTATGCTAATTTTGATCATATCAAGGTTGGGAAGAGGTGAGGTGCGACAGTGGTAGCATCCCGAGCATGGTTGATTCTCTCTCCATTGCCGGTGATAACCATCCTTTCCGCTGACTAATTGCAATTTATTAATCCAACATGAAAATTTAGAAAGTAATTGTACCATCCCCAATTAATTTTTTTCTCTCCACACAGCTAGGATATTAATTGTATTCTGTGTATTGCTTGATTTTGATTCTGTTACATGAAACATCTGTGAGATGGCTAGACGCAACCTGAAGGTGAAATATCTCACTGAGGAGGAGATTACATATGAACTGCTAATACGTAATCTCCAAGTACCTGCCGAAACAGAACTGGCGAGGACGAGTTTGGAGTATGCTGTGGAATTTCCAGCAACGCCACCTAAAATGACATTGGCAGAATTCAAACTAGGTGAGTCAAAGATTTGTGGTCTTGTTCAAGAAATATCAAATGTTGTAAGATTTTGTTTCTCAGAGGTTGAATGCGGTCCTGCCAATTTTAGCAAGTTACGAGCTCGAATTGAATATCTTTACCTGCGCTGCGTTGATCTAATGGAATCCGATGAAACACGACCTATGTCCGAATTGAAGGGTTTATTAGATGCTGAGATCAAGTTAGTTGAGTGCGCACAGTGTTTGGATAGTGTCAATTCCTGTGATAAAGATGGTGATTTGCTTAATACTACCCAAATTAGCGATCGCAATCCTGTAAATAGTTCTGCCTGTGTGTCGGAAAGTTTGTGTCCCAAGGTTGGTAATCCAGTCGAGCCAGCTGTGAAGGAGCCATGCTACCCACCCCCTTACCGCGAAGGGTCGGGTCTATTTTCGTCTCGCGAACACAATGCCGTTAGTTCTGAGATAATGACAAGTAACTCCGGGTCCAATGTCGTTGCATTGGAAACTGGTACCTCGCACCCAGGATCAAATATTCCGAATGCTGTAATGGTTTCTGTACCAAATAATAACCATGTTTCCTTTGATTTTCCTATTTTTTCCTCAGTAAGTACTGGAGTGGCATTGGCCGCTGGAGAGCCGAGTTCATATCTAAGCAGAAGCAATTCTGGTGGCTTGGTCTTAGGGTGTTCCGGGCGGGAAAATTCTACTTGCAACTGCGTAACGTGCAATTCTGTGTCGGGTACCGCAGTCTCATCTCGTGTGGCAGGGTCAATGCTTGAACCCCGATCTGTCGGGAATGTTCCCTTGCCTAACCAAAATTCTAATAGGACAATCACTAGTGAAATAATTTCTAAAGGTATTGGGTCCTTTCGGTCAGTTAATGCTATGGGTAATGCAGGTCATCAGCCACCTACAGTGAAACCAAATTCCTTCTTCGAAGGTGCCGGAAATTTTATTGCCGAGTCTCAGGGGTGTTTAAGAGGTAATTCAAGCTCGGGGCGTAACACCATTCCTACTGTTGGTCCCAGAAATCGTAGTTCTTTTCAACAGGATTTGTGTGTAGAGATGTCAGGCCGTGGTGCTTCAAGCGAGGGTGATTCTAATTACTCTATATTTTCTAAGGCCAGTTTTGGTACGGTCAACCACCCTATTGTGAGTTTTGTGTCTAGGCTGTCTGGGCGAAGAATGGACACGGCGGAAGAAATTGTGATTTTCTTAAGGATTTTGGTTGATATTCACGAGTGTGCAGAACAGTTTAATGTGAGTGACCAAGTAGTATTCCAGCTGATATCTCCTCATATGTCAGACACATTGAGAACGTATGTGACTAGTGCCATGAGCGAGGGGTGGAGCGTTAAACATTTTATGACCGAGGTGTTAATAATTTTTGTACCAATCAGATCCTTGGACACTATGAAGGGGCGGTATTTGTATCGTGCTCAAGGTATGAACGAGCCAATAAATTCTTATATAGTTGATATTTCCAAGTTTGTGAAGGTGTTCGGGGTAATCATGCCCGAAACTGAAGTGGTAAAACTCATTTTGGCTGGAGCAACTCCGGAATTCAGAAATTGTTTGTGTATCGGAACCACCGCTACTACTATTAAGGGTCTCTGTGAAGACGGTATTCAAGCCGAGTCAGTACGTTCAGTTGACATTGCCAGGTATGCTAATAGCCAGCCTTTTCACCGAGGAAATTCTGTTCCTTTCATTCGACCTCCCTTGGTTCGAACCCCGCCTGGGCAGGGTCGTTCTCCCCAAAATTTTAATAACCGTCCTGTGACGTGTTATAAGTGCAAGGAAACCGGTCATATGCAGCGGAATTGTCCAGTAAAAAGGGATTGACAATCCAGGGGCAGGCCTCAAGGTATTCGTTCCGCCCAAAATCAGTTGTGTGCCTTAGGCAATGAATTAACGAAGGACCGCGCCAAAGTTATCGGAGCAAGTGGCGTGTGTTCGAAGGTTTCTGATGGGGTCTTGCCCTCTCCTAGGGTTGAAGTTTCGATAAATGATGCATGTATTATTGCCTTGTTAGACTCAGGAAGTGCCGCTTCATTGGTTAGCGAGAATTGGTATTTGTCTATGAAACTCATTTGTAAATTCAGTAACTTGTCAAATGTAGATGTTAAGTTGGTTTCTGCCAACGGTGCTCAATTGGACGTTCTTGGTTCTGTGAAGTTTAAAGTTCGGATTCATAAATTTTGTTGGAAATTTTCCTTTTGGGTCATTAAGAATTTGTCATGTCATATTATTCTGGGCGCTAATTTTTTTGCTTATACTGGCTTACTGCTAGATATGCAACACGAATCATTCTGGTTCAGGTTTTGTTCAGAGGTAAAATTTAAATTTCTTGCTACTGCTGTCCCTAGCGCGAGTGCTCATGTTGTCAACCGTGATGCTGAACCCGTCTTGCCCACCGGGGTTGAATCCTTGGATTTAAGTAATTTATCTGACGCTCAAGCTAAAGAGATTCGAGATTTGTGTGGGTATTTTCCCGAGGTGTTCACTGACGAATTAGGAATGACTAAGATCCTGGAGTATAAAATTGAAGTAACGGATACTATACCCGTCAGACATCCTCCCTACCGTTTGAGTCCACCCAAAATGTTGGAATTAAAGAAATTAATCGATCAAATGTTACTAGATGGAGTGATTCGACCCTCCACATCAGCGTATTCCTCACCTGTGTTCTTAGTACCTAAGCCAAATGGTGGTTTTCGGCCAGTCGTAGATTATCGTAGGTTAAACAAAAAGATTGTTTTAGAATCCATCCCTCTTCCTGATTTACATAGCTGTTTTTCCTGGTTCAAAAACGCCTCCTATTATAGCCTCATTGACCTGACGCAGGCATATTTCCAAATTCCGTTAGCTGAAGAATCTAAGCATCTGACTGCATTCGCCACCGATTGGAATCTCTTTGAGTATTGCAGATTGCATTTGGCATCTCTACAGGGGGCGCTGTGCTTAGTAGGCTTCTTGATCACGTGTTTTCTGGCATCAAATTTGATTACTTGTATCACTACCTGGACGATGTTGTTGTTTATAGCGAGACGTTCGAAGATCACGTGCGTCATCTTCGTGAAGTATTTGAGAGGTTAAAATCTGCTGGTCTAACCGTAAAGTTGTCTAAAGTGTCCCTTGCTAAACCTAAAATTGCCTTTCTTGGACATGTTGTTTCTGCTGAAGGAGTTTCGGTCGATGACTCCCGAACCCAAGGAATTAGAGATTTTGCACCGCCTAAAAATGTGAAAGGAGTAGCCCGATTCGTGGGAATGGTTGGCTTTCTGCGCAAATTTATACCCAATTTCGCACAGCGCGCGTTGCCACTTAATCATCTGCGAAGGTCTGATGTGAAATTCGAATGGGGTCCGTCGCAGCAAGCAGCTTTTGATGATTTGAAGGAGGCACTGTGTAGGGCTCCTGTCCTCGCTGTCCCTGATTTCAGTAAGAAGTTTATAATCCAGACTGATGCATCGCTCGGTGCTGTAGCTGCTGTGTTGTTACAAGAAAGTGAGTTAGGTAGACGACCTATGGTTTTGCTTCTCGAACTCTGTCCCCTGCTGAAGTAAATTATTCCGTATACGAGCTTGAGGGGCTCGCAGTGATGTTTGGACTGGAGAAATTCCGAATGTATGTCGAACATGTTCCTTTCGAACTTGAAACCGATAACCAGGCCCTGAGCTGGGTCCTGGCTAGACCTCGAACCACTGGGCGAATCGCCAGGTGGGCAACCCGTATTTCATCATTTCAGTTCACCGTTCGTCATACAAAGGGTTGTGAAAATGTCATAGCCGACTCCCTTAGCCGCATGTATGAAGAAGTACCTAATAAATGTAAAAATCTCGTTCCCGAGGAAAATCATGAAAATATTTGTGCTGTGTCACTTAAGCGTCTCTATGGAGAAATTCCTGACGGGTGTGAAACTCCCTCTTTAGAGGAACCTGTTGTTGTTGGGGCTAATTCAGCTCAACACATGTTAGTAAATTCACCGTTATTGTTTGGAGACATTGCTGACCATCAGAAGGAAGATCCCGTCTTGTGTGACTTAATTGCTCGATTAGTTTCTGGAGAAGAGATAAAACCTTATATTTTAAAGTCTGGTGTACTGTGTTGTGTAACTAGGCGTGATAGAAAGCCTAAAGTTGTTTTGCCTACTCAGCTGATAAATGGCATGCTAATGTATTTTCACGAGTCACCCGCTGGAGGCCACCTAGGAATATTCAAAACTCGACAGAAAATAAGGCAGTCTTTTGTTTGGAAGGGTCTCGATAAGGATGTGAGAAAGTTCGTGCTGGGGTGTCATGACTGTAAGGTGAGTAAGCCTACCGTCAGTGGTAAGGTTGGTAAGTTAGCTTCTGAATCTGCGTCCAGGCCCATGGAACGCTTGTATGTGGATTTCGTTGGGCCCCTGCCGCGGTCTAAACTAGGTAATCGTTTTGCTTTTGTTTGTGTTGATGGTTTCTCTCGCTTTTCGTGGATTTTTCCCACTAGAAATTGTGACTCTGCTACTGTCATAAGATGTTTAAAGTCTGTTTTTTCTTCCTTCGGTCCTAGTCAATACCTGGTGTCAGATAATGCCAAGGCTTTTGTTTCTCATCAGTTCAGAAAATTTTGTTTTGATTATTCTATTTCCCATGTCACCACGACACCTTATTACCCCAACCCTAGTTTGGCAGAGAGAGTTAACCGAAATTTGAGAGCTGCGCTTATCGCATATCATCGTGATAATCATGCCAAGTGGGATTCGTCATTACATTGGTTACTCTATGCCTTCAATACTGCTGAGCATGAATCCCATGGGAAAACGCCATTCTCACTTATGTATGCGTTCGTCCCAAATTCCCCTCTAACGAATCTGTGGTCACTTCATGATCTGCTTCCTGACCAACCTTCTCCTGATCGTGTCAGAGAAATCTGGAAGGAGGCCAAAGCTGCTATAAAGATCTCGCATGATAAGCTGGCTAAGAGATATAATTTGGGCCGAAAACAGGGTGGATATTCTGTCGGAGATTTTGTGTATGCAAAAAACTTCTGGGCTAAGGCCCCAGGTCGTCAGGTATCAGGTAAACTGCTACCAAAATATGAGGGCCCCTATGAGATTCTGTCCTTTCCTTCTGAAGTAACCGTGTTATTAGAGGATCTGTCTAGGAAACGTGTTTTTAGGACTCATATATCGAATTGTAAACCTGCTAGTGAACGAGAAACTCGAGGTGTGTAAAAGGTGAAATTATGATGTTCTATTTCCTGTGAGTGCGATGGTATGAAGTTCAGGGCGATGGGAGATGGTCTAGTTGTTCCGCTGAAGTCAAATCTCTTATGTCATCTTTTGTAATCCTCAAGAAAGGCTGTGATCTGCTTCTGTTAGCTGAGTTTTGTTCATCGTATTCGTGGTTGGTATTTTGAGTAAATTTTTTTTTTTTTGGATGATTTAGTGATAATTTTGTTAGGTTGGTAGTGAAATTTTGATTTTATGTGAAAATAAGGTATGATGCTTCAGAGTGATGCTCATTTCGGTGTGTTGTTCAGTTGCTGACGTGAGGGCTATAGAAATTGTATTTGTGATCTGGGAAACCTTCGGGCTACCATCTCTTGTCAGTTGAAAATGTATCTAGTTCAGGTTGGTCAGTGGGTTATTCGTAATCTGCAGCTTGATCTGTTAGACTGCTGACTTGCTAGTATTGTTACAACTTGCACCTGATTGTAGTTCGGAAATGTAATTCTTGCCTTCCCCGTGTACTCGGGTGTGAATATTTTAAAATTGTGGAACGTCAGTTTCGAGCTGATGGCCAAGCTGAGGCGTCAGTCAGTTGTTCTCTCCTTTGAATTTGTGTCACCTTGAAGTCGTCGTCCCTATTTTGGAGAAATTTTGAGCTAATTATAATTTGGCGAACTCGTTCTTGTTCTGTGCAAGGTGCATTTTCCTTTGGGGACAGTAATCGCCCCGTGCTTTTGAGAATTTATCATCTTGTCGCATCGGTGACCGTGTAGTTCTGTATTTTGGAAATGCTGCGGCTTGTTAGGGACCGTAAGGATGAAGCAATTGTAATTTTGAGGATATTAATTGCCTCGTGCTTATTGAAATGTGTCAGATGACACCTGTCGGTGTTTGTAGTAATTATGCGAAACCCTTTATTGGACTATGGTAGTCGTTTGGTGTCCGTGGGTTGTGTAGGGCATGAAATTATTGGTAATTTGTGTTTTTTTTTTTTTAAATGGTGGGCCACGTTCAGTTTGGTATGTTTTGAAAATCGGTTGGTACCAACTTATATTTGTGTCTGGTTCTGCTGAGCTATGTGCTTTGGGAGTAGAATTGGAGTGTTGCCTGTGTACAGGGCTGGTAGTTGTTGTTGGTTTAATATTAGTTAGGTTCCGTGTTCTTCATTTTTGGGAAGATGTTTTTTTTTTTTTTAGATTTGGAGTTATCCATGCGTAACGTTATGTGAGATCGTTCTCAACATGGGTGTGATCACCTTGGTGTTCTGAGTTCGACGGGTCATCCTCCAGAAGTTCATTAAGAACTGTTGGCAAGTTGCGATGAGGTCATTTTGTGAGATTTGGTTAAATGATGGTATGTAAATCGGTTGACCATGTGTGTGTCAGGCTGTTTAACGTGGTCCCCATTAGTTTCTAGTCTCGTGGAAAGTAGTTGCTGTTTTCTGCCGTTCGTCGGATGGCCACCGTGGATGGTTAGGGGCAGTGACTGGTGAAATGAGGCAGAGACTTTAAATTTAATCATGTCTTTTATGTATCACAAACCTATGACGGTCCTTGGTTTTGATTTTGGTATGTTGTGTAGATTTAAATGTTTTCTCTGTACTCAAAATGTTCTGTTTTCGTGCGGTGCTGCGTTAGCCCATCCGAGTAAATGTAAATTCCTTTTTATATTGTTTCGCTGTTTTGGCAGGGTACCAGTGGGGGTCCCCTTGATTTCCCGTCTCAAGGAGGGGTATTCTCTTTTATTTTAAGGTGTTTGGTAGGATTTTTGAGAATTCTGTGAAATTTTGCTTGTGTATTCCTGGTAACCTCTATGAGTATTCATAATTTTAGTTTAGTTATACTATTTGGTAATGGTGGTTAATTTTTTAAATTTTCTTAACTCAAAATCAGTCTTCTCGTGTGGTCAGATGCCCTATCGTGTGATACTCCCACCCCCTACTGTGAACATTTTAGTGATGCCCTGAAGACCCACTCACTTGTGAGGAACTTTTGATTAAGACCTCAAGCACCCCGGATACAACTTAAACAACGGCTTACTGAGTTTCAGTGACGTACAAATGTGGTGTGACTTTCCTCATCTGTTCTCAGATGACATAACCTTGCTTAAGGCTAGCATGCTAGTCTGGAGCCACCCGTTCCCGCTAAGGGAACCTAAATTGAATTTATTCTGCTGTAGTAATGGTGTGTTTCAGTTGGGAAATTTCATGTGGGACGTGTACTCTCAACCTGGGCCCAGGTTGACAGTACCATACCAAGTTCAATGGCATCCTCCTTCCTGAGGGGTTGTACTTCGAGATCTGCTGGCGGACTTCGGAGGTAACCTTTCATCTGCCAGATGCCCAGCGACTCACCACCATTCCTGCTGTTCTCACCCCATCGTCTTCTTTGGGAGGGCGAGGATGTAACGACTTTTAACATCGTTACATGAAGACTGCTACTATTTCGCAACATCCTGGAGCTGGTGTATTTCGCAAGCACTGCTAATTGGTTTCCAAAACTCTTGAACCTACATTTGTTGCCTGAGAAAGGAGCTGACGTTAATACCCTGGAAGATTGACATTTCTACGCTGCTGTTGTGAAGTAAACTACTGCGCACAGGTTCTTAGAAAACCCTTTAAGCCCTATTAGTGGGTTGAGTTTCTCCCTGGGAACATTTCGTCGTAACACTTCTGAGTAAACTCTTAAAGATTTGGGTCATGGCACCAGTTGTGGTACCAACATTTCTGTTGGACTATGTCGTTATGGTGGTCTGCGCCCCCAAGTTAGGTTGGCACGACCGAACTGTGCAGTGGAGAGGGGGTGGTCACATTCTCCCTGGAAAGCAAGCCCTCAGCGAACAATAACCAGTCAGTATCCAGCCTTCTTGAATCTCACACGCAGAACTTGGGAGTGTCGAAGACCCCTTCCCGGAGGAAATTTTCTTTTCCTCTGGGGAGAGGCATTAAACAGTATAGTATTGCTAAAACCTTATCTAACAGGGATCTGACAAAACTTTGAATTTGCTAAGACTTTTTAATTCTAAAAACTTTCAATTTGACTCTCGTAGTGCATTTGCTAGCCACGTGTCGTGTGGCAATTCAGATATAAATTTAAGACATGTTTTAGGTTAAGGCATTTTGGATGGGGATGTGGTCCTCCTCATTTTGCGTTGCATTATTTCAGGGTGGGGATTTCTGCATTGTTTAGTTTCCGTTTTGCTCTTAAGGGGTGGGTCTTGGCTTTAACTTTGTCAGAACGGCTCCTCGCCAACTGAGTTGACAGGTGTCCTTCAGACGGTCTGGTCGCAATAAGCGACTTGTTTGGTTGTGTCAAACAACTTTGTTTTCTGGAGTAGCTTTTGCCTTACTTCATGTCGTTATTTCCTTTCATACTATTTGGGGGAATTACTTTAGTATTCTTAGTTGTGAATTATTATGCGGGAATACACATCGTCATTTGGACGAGGGATGTGTTGGTTGAAGCGCGTTTTAAATTCACGGGGTTTTAATTTCGCGTCGCCCTAATCATAACCTACTGGGACCATATGTTTATTGTGTAACATTTTTTTATATTTAAGGAGTTGCCTAGTTTAGTTGATTGTAATACTTATGTTAATACAATGAACTGTCATTTTAAAGATTATGATTATTATTTGTGCATGAAGCTCAGCGGAAATGGTTACCTTGTTCCTTCCTCGGCTTTTTGGATGGGAAATGTTCGCATTCGGTCTCAGGGTAAGTCCAGCCCTTCCAATCAACAGGCTTGTCCTGGCATCGCCTATTTCCTGCCTTGATCTAAATTATTGAGGGCGTTTCTAAGCTCCCTCCCGGTTGCCTTAGTGTCACCGAATTAATTACTTCTTTTAATTAAGCTAATTTTGATCATATCAAGGTTGGGAAGAGGTGAGGTGCGACAGTTAATTGGGGCAGTAGGCTATATGTTTAATCTAAAAATCATATGCTAACTACAACACCTAAGTCAATCCCACTCTCAGTCAAAAAATATTATATTCTTTTAATTGTTCCAAAAAATATTTGGAAAGTAGGCTATATTTTGAAAACTATTCATCCTAAAAAGTCATATATAGACTCAAACCAATGGCTTTTATGTCCTTATTTGTTAGAACAAAACATGGAATTTTTGACATTTTTTCAAAAAATGTTCATTTTTAAAAATGGGCTATATTTTGTAAACTATGAAATTTACAAAAAAAAAAAAGTGTTTGACATAAATGACAGGTATTAACCCCCTCTACCCAAAAACCTAGTCCTAGGTCTCTGGGACAAAATCCAAAAAGGTTCAATTTTGAAAGTAGACGATATTTTGAAAACTAATCATTCTTAAAAGTCATATATAGACTCAAGCACATTTTCTCTACGTTCTTTAACGTTAGAACAAAACTTAACACATTTTCAATTTTACAAAAAAGTTTGTTTAACGTAAATGAAAGACCTTTACCCCCTCTACTCCATAAATAAATTGTAGGTACCTAGGACAAAAACTGTGCAGTAGTGTGTTTGATCGGTTCTACAGCCTCCTCCTCCTCACCCTCCTCACAAGATGGCGGCCGTAGCTTAACTTAACCTAGCCTAACCTAACAAGATGGCGGCCGTAGCTTAACTTAACCTAGTCTAACCTAACAAGATGGCGGCCATAGCTTAACTTAACCTAACCTGACCTACGAGGTGTGATCAAAAAGTTCCAAAAAGGTGGCTGCGACTTAACCTAACCTTGCCTAACCTAACCTAACCTACAAGGTGTGATCAAAAAGTTTCAAAATGGTGGCCGTAGCTTTACTTAACCTAACCTAACCTAACTTAACCTAAACCTACGAGGTGTGATCAAAAAAAAATTGAAAATAGTGGTCATAGCTTAACTGAACCTAGCCTAACCTAACCTAAACCTACGAGGTGTGATCATAAAGTTCCAAGATGGCGGTCGTAGCTTAACTCAACCTAACCTAACCCTACGAGGTGTGATCAAAAAGTTCCAAAAGGGCTGCCGTAGCTTAACATAACCTTTGATTGATCCCTGTTGATTGACCCCTTTTGATTGATCTCTGTTGATGTATCCCTTTGGACTGGTCCCTGTTGACTAGCCCCCCCCCCCTCCTTTGGACGGGTCCTTTGTGAAGGGAGTCATTTTTTTACGGGTCCCGGAGGATGGGTCCTTGTTGACGGGTCCTTGAGGGCGGGTCCTGTGGACTGATCCCTATGGACTGGCCCATGCATTTTATCCAAATTATGTCAATGGGACCCGCCCACAGGGACCCGTACACAAGGACCCGTCCTCCGGGACCCGTAAAAAAATGACTCCCTTCAAAAAGGACCCATCCAAATGGGGGGGGGGGGGGCTAGTCAACAGGGACCAGTCCAAAGGGATACATCAACAGAGATCAATCAAAAGGGGTCAATCAACAGGGATCAATCAAAGGTTAAGTTAAGCTACGGCAGCCATTTTGGAACTTTTTAATCACACCTCGTAGGGTTAGGTTAGGTTGAGTTAAGCTACGACCGCCATGTTGGAACTTTATGATCACACCTCGTAGGTTTAGGTTAGGTTAGGTTGGGCTAGGTTCAGTTAAGCTATGACCACTATTTTGAAAATTTTTTGATCACACCTCGTAGGTTTAGGTTAAGTTAGGTTAGGTTAGGTTAAGTAAAGCTACGGCCGCCATTTTGAAACTTTTTGATCACACCTTGTAGGTTAGGTTAGGTTAGGCTAGGCTAGGTTAGGTTAAGTCACAGCCACCTTTTTGGAACTTTTTGTTCACACCTCATAGGTTAGGTTAGGTTAAGTTAAGCTATGGCCGCCATCTTGTAAGGTTAGGCTAGGTTAAGTTAAGCTACGGCCGCCATCTTGTTAGGTTAGGCTAGGTTAAGTTAAGCTACGGCCGCCATCTTGTGAGGAGGGTGAGGAGGAGGAGGCTGTAGAACCGATCAAAACACACTATTGCACAGTTTTTCTCCTAGGCACTTACAATTTATTTTTGGGGTAGAGGGGGTAAAGGTCTTTCATTTACGTTAAACAAACTTTTTTTGTAAAATTCTTAGTTTCCAAAATATAGGCAATTTTGAAAATTGACCTTTTTGGAAAAATTGAAAATGTGTTAAGTTTTGTTCTAACGTTAAAGAACGTAGAGAAAATGTGTTTGAGCCTATATATGACTTTTAAGAATGATTAGTTTTCAAAATATCGTCTACTTTCAAAATTGAACCTTTTTGGATTTTGCCCCAGAGACGTAGGACTTGGGTTTTGGGTAGAGGGGGTAAATATATGTCATTTATGTCAAACACTTTTTTTTTGTAAATTTCATAGTTTACAAAATATAGCCCATTTTTAAAAATGAACATTTTTTGAAAAATTGTCAAAAATTCCATGTTTTGTTCTAACAAATAAGGACATAAAAGCCATTGGTTTGAGTGTATATATGACTTTTTAGGATAAATAGTTTTCAAAATATAGCCTACTTTCCAAATATTTTTTGGAACAATTTAAAGAATATAATATTTTTTGACTGAGAGTGGGATTGACTTAGGTGTTGTAGTTTGCATATGATTTTTAGATTAAACATATAGCCTACTGCCCCAATTAACCTTTTTTTCTAATTTGAAATGTATAATGTTTTTGACTAGGCGTGGAATGGAGTTGAGAGGCAATCATTAACCTTAGAGTAAGTAGTTTGGATTCTTGGAATTTTAGTGTGTTGTTGTTGCTTACAAACATGGCGGTAAGCATTATGCTATCATAAAAAGGGTTGAGATACTTTCCAAGAACAAGAGAAACATCCTCTAAATACATTGACAAAGATAACTTGTCAAATAAGCCATTACAAATAGGGTACCACAAAATAACTTGTTAAATAAGCCATTACAATAGGGAACCACTTTTACACCCCCACTTTTTGCACCCACTTTTGCACCCACTTTGCCCCCACTCTGCACCCACTTTGCACACACTTTGCACTCACTTTTACACCCGAACATTACATCTTCTGACATAATAAAAATAGGCATGGTTGTTGTCGAGACCGAGATAAGAGCGGTGGTAATGAATTTATAGTGATAGGATCGGAAAACCCATTATCACTTCAGTAGTGACATGGAGCAAAAATTGTACTCTGGAATTCATGGGAATCTTAGTGTGTTGTTGTTGTTGCTTACAAACAGGTATGGTCACGTCAGGTGAGGTTAGCTAGGATTAGATTAAAACATTTCTGGATTTTGTCCTAGAGATCTGGGGGTAAATACCTGTCATTTATGTCAAACACACTTTTTTGTAAAATTCCTAGTTTCCAATAGTTTTCAAAATATAGCCTACTTTCCAAATATTTTTTGGAACAATTTAAAGAATATAATATTTTTTGACTGAGAGTGGGATTGACTTAGGTGTTGTAGTTTGCATATGATTTTTAGATTAAACATATAGGAAAAAAATGTCAAAAATTCCATATTTTGTTCTAACGATTAAGGATATAAAAGCCATTGGTTTGAGTCTATATATGACTTTATAGGATGATTAGTTTCCAAAAATATAGCCTACTTTCCAAATATTTTTTAGAAAAATTTAAAAAAATATAATATTTTTCGACTAAGAATGGGATAAACGTAGGTGTTAGAGTTAACATAAGACTTTATATGATTTTTTTAGTTTAAACATATAGTCTACTTTCCCCATTCACCTTTTTTGGGAAAAAAATAATGTTCTTGACTAGGCATGGGATAGAGGTAAGAGTACGAGTTGAGAGTACCTTAGAGTACTTAAGATTTTTTTGAAAGTTTATTGTGTTGTTGTTGTTGCTTACAAACATGGGAGTAAGCATTATGTTGTGATAAAATGGACTGATATACTTTCCAAGACCAAGAGAAAAATCCACTAAATGCATTGACAAAATAACTTGTCAAATAAGCCAACACAAAATGCCCAACATAAGACCCCACACATAAACTAATACATAAGCTAATTTGTAAAATGTTAAACACTTGCATGGTATTACATTTTAGCTAATTCATGCGAAACATGTCAACAATGGACACTGCTTGCATATTTTTAATTACTATCCACCTCTCTCCACTCCTAATGCAAAATGAACATGTAAAACACAAATTGGAAAAATCCATGTTTCCATATTGACAAATAGAAAAAATAACAACATTAAACTGAAATTTTAAAAACTGTAAATGGGAATTTGGTAAATTGACAAATGTGAAAACAACAAATTGGAAAATGCATGTTTCTATATCATGAAATTGAAAAACTTTAAACTGACATTTTAAGAACTGTAAATGGGAAATTGTGAAATTGATAAATGTGTATACAACAAAATGCAAAATCCATGTTTCCATATTATGAAATTGAAAAACTTAAAACTGACATTAAAAAACTGAAAATGGCAAATTGGAAAATTGGCATATGTGTAAACAGCAAGAATGAAAAAAAATCCAGAGGGGGGTAGTGATCATATTGTACAGTAACCTATAAGAGTAGCATAAGGATATTTGCATGACATGTAAAACACAAATTGTAAAAAATCCATGTTTCCATATTAACAAATAGAACAAAAAACATTAAACTGAAATTTAAAAAACTGTAAATATGAATTTGGTAAATTGACAAATGTGAAAACAACAAATTGGAAAATCCATGTTTCTATATCATGAAATTGTAAAACTTTAAACTGACATTTTAAGAACTGAAAATGGGAAATTGTGAAATTAATAAATGTGTAAACAACAAAATGCAAAATCCACGTTTCCATATTATGAAATTGAAAAACTAAAAACTGGCATTTTAAAAATAACTGAAAATGGGAAATTGGAAAATTGACATTTGTGTAAACAACAAAATAAAAAAAAATCCGTTTGGGTAGTGATCATGTTGTACAGTAACCTGTAAGACTAGCATAAGGATAGTTGCATGTAACTTATATACTTTGTGTATGTGCATTAGCCTTTGGATTAGCTTAAGTTAGGTTTGGTAAAGTTAGGTTTAATGAGGTTAGGTATGTGACGTTGTAGTTTACCCTTTTAGGAAAATGTAAAAAAAAGTAAAATCTAAAAATCAAAAATCTTAAATTTAAAATGTAAAATCTAAATTCTTTAAATGAGGTTTCTGCAGATTATGACAACATGTTTATGATTTAGGCAATGTTGATGTGTGGTATCCAATTACTACTGACTTTGCATGATCATCACCCATTGTCTTGATCTACACCTTGGGTTTCAAATTACTGCAGCGTTAGTCATAGCAATAGAACTGTGCGCTCTCTGCCATGTCAGCAACATGACACCGAAAGGAACACCTGTGTAATATCCAATGACTGCTAATTTTGTATAATCATCACCCATTGTCTTGATGAACACGTGGGGTTTCAAATTACTGCAGCGTTAGTCATAGCAACAGAACTGTGTGCTTTCTGCCATGTCTGTAATGACACAGGAAATAACAAGACGTCTTAGTGTACGTACCATCTCCTCAGTTTTAACATCTTAAGAACAAGTATTATTCTCTTTCAACTACAAATGATTCGTTAGAACACATCCATCCACCAAGTTAGATCCCTTGACCTGCTCTCAAATGGAATGTGCCTCGTAGCCCTAACCTAACGTTACGTACGAACTAAACAGAATGTGACTTGTTAGCTCTTATCATGCATGTGCACAGGTGAACACTTGTGTGTTAGGTCATATTACACATGAACTTCCATTTTCTCACGTAAGTGCATTTCTCTGTTCCACAAGATACAAATTTGATTGCTGGATTGTATCCTGCACTGTTTATGCGATATAGCTTTGCCAGGTAGTTCTCTACATATAGCAATTTTACCACTGCTCTGCCTACGCCTTTTGCTCTTTTGGCTTTCTTACAGTCTGTGTATGATAGACAGCATTAACTGTATATCAAACCCAGTTCACATTTGTATTTGTAATCCAAGTAATAATTTTAAAAGACACAAATGTAATCAGTTTTAAACGTTATCTCTGTTTTGTTTTGTTTTGTTTAATATATTTATGACATGCATATTAACCTGAAATCGAACCCCTGGTGAAAAGGCTAACAGCTTAACAACTGCACCACCATGCCCTTTGGGTAGATTATTGTCTGGGGAATAACCTAACCCCCAAGGGAAGATGATTAAGAAAAGGAAGTCGGTTTCGGACCAGAGAAAAAAGGATGGAGAAATAGGAAGAGAGTTTGACATGTGTGGTATCCAATTACTACTGACTTTGCATGATCATCACCCATTGTCTTGATCTACACCCTGGGTTTCAAATTACTGCAGCGTTAGTCATAGCAATAGAACTGTGCGCTCTCTGCCATGTCAGCAACATGACACCGAAAGGAACACCTGTGTATAATTATGAGTACTTGCTCAAATGCAACAAGTAGTGAACACCCTATCAATAACTTTATTTGCACTAACGAGGGGATGAACCTAGGAAGAGTTAGGAAAGCAGGATCTTGCCTAACCGTTATGTTTGAGAAATGATAAATCCACAAACAAATATTTAATTTATTTAACAAAGTTGAAGAGTGTAATGAATTTAACAATGTTGGGTAGTAGTTTTAACAAATATTTAATTTAGACTTTGTAAAAAAATGGGGTCACAGACCTCCGAAAAACATCTTAAGTTTGCGCCAGGCAATTAACAAATCTTTTGGTTTCAAACCTTTATATGTTTTAAAATCCTCGCAAGATTTTGAAATGGCGAAGATAAAATAAAAAATTTAAAGACAATTAAAGTGATTGAAGTTAGACAATAAATCAAGTACAAGGTGGGTACTTTAAGGAATTCTAGATAAATATCTTAGAAAGAGTAACAACTTCGAAAGTAACAACAACAAAAAGTAGGAAGAATAATAGAGAAGTTCCTATAACTTATTATATTAAAGCTGAATTACTTGGTTGTATTATGCAAATAGGGCAGGTCACTTATTGTGAAACCTGAAGAGAAAAATCGAAAGGAAGTTTCTAGACTTCCTATGTTTAAGTAGGAATCACGAGACAAATGGGGCAAGTTTCCCTTTCGTGAAACCTAGAAATAACTCACTTATGAGTTGAAAGAATTGTATTCCCTAATTAGAAGGGAGAAACAAGATAATTTGAGACGTGTACCAGACATGTAGTTATGCAGACATTAATTTATGATAATTAGCAAACGAGGGAGGGCACGTCTTTAGAGTGACACCTCATTGAAAAAGACCTAAAGTAACAATTTTATTATTATGATTTGTTAGTAAGAGGTTTGGGAAAGATCAAATGGGTTGAGGATAAATGTTCATGGCCGTATTTATAATCATCGGACGAGCGCGACGCGGAAGAAATATTGAATAAACACTATTTTTCACTATAGTCTGTTGAAATGGATGAAAAGTTCACTTTAGTAGCACACAAGTTTTTGGCTAAGAAAAATATTGCAATTATGAAAAATAACTAGTTGCACTAGATAGGCAAGAGTCTATTGCTTGAGGAGGTTGTAGACTATCATTAAATACGCCAAGAAAATTCCAACGGTGGAAGAAAAATTAGCTATTCAGCAGTAATTCATAAGGAAGATTCCTTAGTTTGAAAAAGTATTCACACATGTGAGTGGAAAATACATGACGGTATGACTGGTAGATTCTGGAAGGTTCCAGAGCAATCCCTACTGAAGAATAGGGCAAAAGTTATTCCAGCGGTGAAACGAACAAAGTATTTTATAGACAGTGGGTATTCATTAGTATCCCACGTTGTGAGAAGATCTCTCGTTTAATGAGCATAAGAAATGCTGCTTTCTATTAAGATTGGATTAGACAGACAATAGTCCAACATAGAAAATCCCGCGAAGGATGATTATTGTCCCAAATATAGTAATCCCACACTGCCTATAAAATGATCGTTAAAAGCACGTAGTTATTAAAAGACGATGAGAATGAGGTTAAAACCTGAAGTCAGTACTTATCTTCGCTTCATGGCGAAGGTGAAGTTCCCTTTGACGGTTTACATTAAAGTTCCAACATGGCGTGGAATTAAAAGAATGCCTCTTTAGTTGAGGAGGGTAGCTCTAGTTGAGCTCTGACTGAATCGACTGCCGACGTACAAGTGAGACACACTCAACGAAGCACAGAGGGACCAGGGAAGGGAAAAAAGTGGGGGTAGGAGACAAAAGGAAAACATATAAGCATAACCAACATTGAAAAGTTAATTTCTCTTGATGAGATGGTCTTCAAAGAGTAGATAGTAGGCGACACTATCGCAGCCTGGTGGGTGAAAAAGTAGACGAAGTTCTCTTGATCACCGAGATGATAGCTGGCGATGGCGACGAGATCTGGTGGCCAAATTGAAAAGGAGGTCCTCATGCACAGGGAAGAATTGAGGAACTTCAGAGATTCGCTGCTAGATGACGCTAGGTGGGTCATGGAAGATATATATCTAGAACAGGCTCACAAGTAACAAGAGAACCCTCAACAGCAAGGAGAAATTAGAAGATCACTGTTGGTGTTTGAGAAAAGGGAAGGAATGAACAAGCAAAGAGCAGTAAAATTACACTCTATCTTACCGTGTATTCCAAGAATACACCACCCTTGTTTCTTAGTTCGATTCGTTCTAGGCCTCAGACCTGGAAATCGAGTTAAGACCACCAGTACAAGAGTGCTTACCACTGCAATACAAAAAAAATGGATAGCTGGTAACATTAGACAACCGGAAATGATTATATTTCTGTTTGCAATGCATTTTGTCATCAGCCTACTGTCTGAGCACTGACAGCAACACAGTTTAGTTTAGAACAAGCGAGTGTGTTTGTGTGTATATAGATTATTAGCCTCAAGTATTTAAAGCTTGTTTTGTGTAGCGACCATTTTGTCTCGGTAACCACTGAGCATTTTTGTGTTTTAGCTATCATTTTTAACCAATCAATTAAAGATAGTCTACTCTTAATTCTTGATAAATCAGAGTTTGCGTACACCGTTTGTCATTTATTAACCCATACCTGCAACCTATACTCTCTCTATACTGCAGTTTGATCTGAAAACAAGTTTCAATGGTAAAGGACTTGTCAGTCACCATACATGTAGCCTACACTAATTCTTTCTCTACCTAGCTATGTTTCATTTCACATGGTAAACATCTCACATGTTCGTATCCGATTATTAGTTTATAAAATCTCAGGTCGATGACCTTGATGTATTGGGTATTTTGGGTAAATTCATTGGCCATGGGAAAGGGTTGACCATTCTAAGTCCTATGACACCTCATGTTGATATTCGATTACTAGTTTATAAAATCTTAGGTCAATGACCTTGCTGTTTTGGATTTTTGGGGTAAATTCATTGGTCATGGGAAAGGGTTAACCATTCTAAGTCCTATGACACCTCACTTGACCCTCTCTGATTATTAGTTAGCGAGATATTAACAAAAGTGTAGTTAGGCCCTTTTGACAAAAAGTAAATAATACATTCGTAACAGAATGTCACCTCAAGACCAACGACCTCTCATACAAGTCCCTAGCCTTATTGGTTCATGAGATATTAAAAAGCTAATGACCTATTAGTTTTGGACCTTTTGGTAATTTAAAAAAAATAACTCATCTATAAATCATTATTCAAAAAGCCTGCCCGCTTACAAAAAAAACAAGTGCTCATGCATAAAAACAAAAAACAAAAAAACATGTTAATTCATAGTAGCAATCGGCTCTTCACATGCGTTTCATGTGGAACAACGTTTAATTTCATAATAGCATTAGGGGTCATGGGCCAGTCCAAAGGACCCGCCCACAGGAACCCGTCAACAAGGACCCGTTCACAGGTGCGCGTCCAAAAGGACCCGTCAACAAGGACCTGTCAACAAAGACCCGTCAACAAGGACCCGTCAACAATGACCCGTCAACAATGACCCATCCACAGGGACTCGTCCACAAGGACCCGTCCACAGGGGCCTGCATGTGCGTGCGGGGGGAAACATACGATTACGTCAGCAAATCATCTCATCTAGTTTCAAATTTAGCCACTACGGCGCGTGCAACACACAGGAAGTGCATGGGAACTTACGATTACGTCAGCGAAACATGAACTCACGTGTCCGTTGTATGAGTATCAGTTTAGTAGTGGCGTCAAGCAGCAAAAGACATTTACTTACACAATCCATCATTATGGTAAGCTCTTTTTTCTTATCATTATGGAAATCTCCTTATTAGAATAAAATGTTATAGTGGTTCTGGTCACTTATAGCTAAACTGTAATAGATATGATTTGTTTGTTTCTTTATAGGCTACTACAATAAATATTCACAATGCTATGGGGGCAGAACTGTTGATTAGAGAGAAAAAAGCTCACTGAATTACCAATGCATACTCTTTTCCGTATCATTAACATTCAGAAAGGTGACACAATGTATGGTGAACGTGTATTATGTGTTAGTGAAAATTTTCAGACATTCCTTTCTACACGTTTTAATGATATGTCAGAAAGTGTGCTCGAGGATCTAAATCGCGGTGGACATTCTCTATATCTAATTTATGAGGGTATAAAAAACAATAAATGTATTGTACATTCTGACTTTGAAGTTAGGTTAGGTTAGGTTAGGTTAGGTGGGATCTGGTTAGGTTAGGTTAGGTTAGGTTAGGTGAAGTTGGGTTAGGCAGAATGGGTGCGGTATGAATCAAAAGCCAGCTCCTGTCAGTTTTGCCTCACAAGGTTGAGTGTACCCCATTCCAACCCTCAGCCTATAATTAAATTTCTTGACAGAGCCAGGACTCGAACCCGAGCCTCCACAGTAACAGCCAAGAATGCTAGCCACCACACCAAGAGGTGGACAATATAAGGATGGTCTTGAATGTGCATGATCAATCAATAATTACCTAATAATAATAATAATAATAATAATAATAAATAATAAATATTCCATTTAGCAACTACATAGCCGACCTCTCCCTGGGTTCTTTTACATGCTAACATCGTATGACATGCGTGTCTTAATTTTTGCCGCCTTTCAAAAATCACTTACCACGACCAAGAGCGAACCTGCAAGCTTGGGGTTGGTAGTCCGACACGATAACCACACACCCACCGTGGCAAGCTATCAATCAATAATTACCTAATAAAATTAATAATAATAATAATAATAAATATTCCATTTAGTAACTACACGGCCGACCTCTCCCTGTGACGTCATCTACGGTCTCAGGACGTGGCGGCCATCTTACGCATTAGCCCCTGTGCCAGCTTCGGCCTATATATCCTACTTTTTTAAATTTCCTATTGTTGTGGGCCCCACCTTATCATATCGCCCAGGGCCCCGCAAGGCCTGGATCCGCCACTGTTTTTACACGTAAGATCAGAGCAAACTGATTGCCCCCCCCCCCCCCCCCCACTATATACAACCCTGAGCATGAGCCCTGTAAACTGGTTTTATGATACCTCCAACTGCCACAGGAAGTGAATGTTCATGCCTGTATTGATCTCCAGTAACTTTCGACTTACACCAGGGGTTCTCAAAGTGCCCCCCTCCCCCTTCTCCCTAGAGGGGCGCAGAGAGTGATAAGGGGGGTGGGGGGCGCCGGCTTTGATTGAAATATTAATATTTCATATTCTGTAACAAATATTACTATCCTCATATTCATGAACCTATCATAGGCAGGTAGCTCCCAAGACCATTCAAGAATAATAAACTCGTACCTTTGCTGTTTTATTTCAGAAGAACTGACCAGTAGATCCTGCCAGCAGGAAATCTGAGAAAAGGTGGAGAGTAATATTTACCACCCAGCTCCCTTTCACTCGCCACCCGCAGTGACATCTCCTTACCAAACAGTTATTGACAATAAGCCGCTTGACATTGTGACCGCCACTTCCTTTCAAGAATGGATTCCAAGAATGGATTCTTCTATTTCTGCCGTTGCCGATTCGAATTCAGCTAGGCCTTTCCAGTCAGTTCAAAGACAGTGAGTGAACAGGTGAATTCTAGTGCGTGGTTAGCCAACTTTACAATAAACTGATACGAGTGACGCCATTTCCATGGATAAGTGGCTTATTAGAAGTGGTAAAAAGAGACCCCATGAAAGTGATAGAGCTTTCCCTCTATCGGAAAAAAAACAAGGTTCGAATTTAAACAGTGTCCATTGTTCTTCCGCGTCTACTTCTGCTCCCATCAGGATTATTAATTCTACACACAAAGTGAAAGTGCGTAAATATCAAGACGATTATCTGACATTAGGCTTTACCAGCATTCAGGAACAACGTCAATGCGTTCTATGTTTGGAGATTTTAGCAAACGACAGTTTGAAGCCTGTGAAACTTAAGAGACACTTGCAGACTAAACATCAAGACTGTGTAAGTAAACCTTTAGCATTTTTTAAGCGCCACGAGCAACAACTAAAAGGAAATGTTAGATTCCTAGAAAAGCACGCAACAGTTCCTAAGAAAGCGCTAAGAGCATCCTTGGAGGTATCCTATTTAATTGCAAAATCCAAACCACCACATATTATTGGTGAGAAATTACTTCTTCCTGCAGCCGTGAAAATGTGCGCGATCATGCATGGAGAAAAGTTCGGCGAGTGTTTGAAGGCGATACCGCTCACAAATGATACAGTAACTCGTCGTATTGATGTAATAGCCTCTGACATAAAAAATCAATTGCTACCACGTCGTCATGATAGCCCAAAATTTGCCCTGCAACTTAATTACAGTACTGATATCGTAAACAGTGCCCAGCTTCTTGTTTTTGTACGCTACTGTAATGAAAATTAAATGCACGAGGATTTTCTATTTTGTGAAGCTCTGGAAGGGCGGACTACAGGCGAAGATATTTTTTATCTTGTGAATTCCTTTTTTATTGATAACAATCTCTCATGGACAAATTGTGTTGGTATAGGTACTGATGGGGCGTCGGCATTTACTGGAACTAAAAAGGGTTTCAAAGCAAGAGTGAGTGTTGTTACTAATTCTGTAAAATTCACACATTGCATGATACACAGGGAGGCATTGGCTTCAAAAGTTCTACAACTGGAAGTCAATAAAGTGCTGAACGATGTAATTAGTGTTGTAAATTTTGTGAAAGGAAGAGATTTAAACAGACGGCTATTTTCCATTCTTTGAGAGGAGATGGGATCTACACATGATTCGCTTCTATTGCACACGGAGGTACGTTGGTTGTCTCGTGGTCGAGTCCTTCGTCGCGTTGTGGAGTTGAAGAATGAACTTCGTATTTTCCTATTTGACAGCAGTCCTACACACGCAACCCTTTTCTGGATGAGAAATGGCTTCTAATACTGTGCTACTTGGCTCACGTATTTGAAAAACTGACTGAACTTAACGTGTCACTTCAAGGACGAAATAGTAATATTTTCATTCTAAGCGACAAAGTGCAAGAGAAAACTTGAACTTTGGAAAGCCCAGATGTACAAAGGTAACTGTGAGATGTTTCATTGTCTGAATGAATTCTTGGAAGAAAATGAGTTAGATATTTGTCAAATTAGTGGAATTGTCGTAGAACACCTCCAAAACCTTCGTCAAAATTCGAGGGTAGATTTCCACAACCTTCAACTGAGAATGACTGGATTCGCAGTCCGTTTGAAACGAACGTAACAGCCCACCTGTCAACGGCAGAACAGGAGCAACTAATAGAACTCTCAAGTAATAGAATACTTCGAAATGGATTTAAGTCGAATTCTCTTGAAAATTTTTGGGTGCAGTTTTGGAATGGATATCCCATTTTATCAAGAAAAGCAGTAGACCTGTTATTACCCTTCGCTTCAACTTACTTGTGTGAGTCAACATTTTCCACAATGGCATCCGTCAAGACGAAGCATCGGTCTCGGCTGCAGCTGGAAGGGGATCTGCGGGTCGCTGTTTCAAACATCCAACCAAGACTGGATTTACTTTCATCTCAATTTCAAGCTCACACATCACACTAACTCCGTAAGTGTCTGAGAATTACCGAATTCTGGTCCATGTACACTTTTATCCTCCTGTTTTACTTTTTCATGGGTGAAGAGTTTTAACATAACATTTTTCAAATTCACAGTGAAATGTTGAAAATTGTATATATTATTTATATTGTCATTTATAAGTCACGAGCTCTCAAATATGAAAAGCATTACTAAACACAGGTGTCACAGCTAAATAGCTAATTAGTGAAACAAACAATATTTGCTCAATTCCAATAACTGCACGTGCAGCAGTTGTTTTTATTTTTATAAGCAAAAGTAATACATATGCATGACATTTTTTTTACAAAACGTTGTTGTACTTTTATCTGCTCTAAGAATAATGAATTGTGTGTTATTATTATTATTATTAATGTAACTGGTAGTTGAAATCCTAATTAGACAGATTGTTTGTGGGAAGTAGCCTATGAGAAGTGCTAAGAAAGGAAATGAGAATAGGAGAGGGGGGGGGGGGGGGAGGGCGCTAGATATTTCATGTTTCAGAAGGGGGGCGCGACAGAAAAAGTTTGAGAACCACTGACTTACACCGCGATGATTAGCCTTTGGACAGAGATAATGCCTTGGGTGACTGTCAGTTGCAATTTTGTGGAAATATGTATGTAGCCCACACAGCATGTCTCATAGTTTCCAAGGATTCCACATTTTTTCTGATTGCCGAGCCATAGTAACTTTGTCAATTTCTTTGCCAGTCAGACTGTTATTTCCTGATAAAACGTGCCCATCTTCAAGTTTCTTGCCTTTCATATCCTTTCTCAGTCTTCTCAGGCGGGCACCCATCCTCTTCTAAACATGTCCTACACATTCAAGCTTCTCAATACTAATGTCCTTACAAGGCTTGCTCTCTACCACTTTATGAAAACCCTTACTGTCACCAGGGGCGGTCGCAGCCAGAACGTTTGGAGGGGGGGAGCTAAGCCTATAAGGAGGGGGGGGGGGGCATCAGTCCTATTTTTATATATATTTAATTTTTACTGGTGCTGAAATTCGTATAATAACCTATTAGCCTAGTTTTATAAAAATCGAGGATAGGGTCGAATAGACTCTAGAAAGAGAACACACATAATAAAATTTAAATCTATTTATTGTAGGTATCTGATCAAAGAACAAAATCCAATCGCCTTGTCTTTATTTTGGCAAACCGATCAATTACTTTCTCCACACTGACTTTCGTTGACCGATGGCAATGTAACAGAGCCAGTCCGGTTAGCCTTTCTTCCGACATTCGGGACCGTAGCCAGCCAGCCCTTCTGCCGTGGCAATATCGGGAGTGGCGTTACTCACCGGCAACGTCGCCAAAAGCTGCAGGAGAGTTTTGACTGTAGGTGTCAAGCTTTGAGAAGCAGCTACCACTGACTCAATTGCAGTTGATGGCAATTTCTTCCCTGCCGACTTCAATCTCAACCATCGCTGTCTCCATACAGCATACTCTCCCTGCAAGTGGCGCCTGTCGGAGATTAGCATAGGCTGATACTTGATACTGTACCCGTTCGTCCTGGGGATGCGATGATCCATCTGCTATTACATCGCATTCCTGGAGTTCCAGGACAGAGCGGAGTTAAATGAACCTCTAGTCAAATAAGGAATGTGTCGGAAATTCAGCTGAGTTATCGAAAAAGCAGTGGGTATCACGAGACAAAGTATCTCTAGGGTCGTTACGGGCTTAAGTTTAATAAAAAAAAAATGCAAATATAAATGGGCGCCATCAACTGAATTCCTAGCAAACCACCTCCTTTCCGGTTAAGCCTTACTCAAGACAAGGAAAGAAAAAGGAAAATCACACCATCATCAGATCACAACTAAGATAAAAACAAATTTATTTCACTTTGATAGTCAGACAGACATTTTAAATATTCCTCCTACCTGAGAGTATGGTCGAATGCCAACGTTAAATTGTCATTGTCCAAAAAAATCGAACCATCTCTTTTCTAATCAAAAATATTCCATCCACATAAAACAGAAAAATCTCTAAAGTTATCTTGGGTTCTCAGGATCACTGTAGCACTATGTCTTTCGTCACTGACATTTGTGATACCTGAGACCTAATTTCTCTTTAATTTAACATCATAAATGTGGATTTGAAAAAATTATTAATCTGTCTAAACATACACATAATATAATCACATATTTTAGATATCACGTATTTATGGCTTGCATGGCATAATTTAAATGTTGAACATGTTAGTAAAATGCTCCTAAACACCGAATAATTAATTTACACTATTTACATTATCATTCATAATTACTTGTTTGTGAATTACAGAAAATTCACGGCTCATTGGTCATCATTATCATCATCATCAAAATTAAATATTTCTCACATTAATTCTCATTTCAAAATTCAACATATTCCTGTCAGAATCATTAACTCATCACCATTAAATAATTTAAATGAAAATGATTATCATCACTTCATTATGCTTTCTAATTATTCACACAATCTTATTTTATCATCTTCCTCAGATTAAATCGTGAAGCCTCCGTGGCTTAGGCGGCAGCACGCCGGCCTCTCACCGCTGGGTCCGTGGTTCAAATCCCGGTCACTCCATGTGAGATCTGTGCTGGACAAAACGGAGGCAGACAGGTTTTTCTCCGGGTACTCCGGTTTTCCCTGTCAAAATTTCATTCCAGCAACACTCTCCACTATCATATCATTTCATCTATCATTCATTTAATCATTGCCCCAGAGGAGTGCGTCAGGACTCGGCAGCCGGCACAATTCATTTCCTCGCCGCTAGATGGGGGCTTCATTCATTCATTCCATTCCTGACCCGGTCGGAGACTGGAAGCAGGCTGTGGATTTTCATTTTCCTCAGATTAAATCGTCTTAAATCATCAATACAAATTGTTTAATTCCTCAACTCAAGTTGCAATTCCTCAAATTATATCTCAATTAAATTTATTTTAATTCCATATAAATTCATTAATCATCAGCTTCTTTAATTAATTATTACCTTCTAATTCAGTTATTCATCATCTATCCAATCATCTATTAATTTATTTAAATCAGTTTATTTATCCAATCTTCAATTCATCCATTTATTTAATTCATTGATTTATTCCAAAATTTAATTTGTCAATTTATTTAAATTTTATTCTTCTGGTTATTTAGATTCTTATTATTTCATCTAGTCATTCTGATTTTTATTTCATTAGGTCAGATCATTAATATGCTTAATTTTCAGATTATTATTTCATTAATTATTATTCGCAGAAAATCTTGTATTATCAACTTTATTTATTTGTTTAATTTCCTAACAATTTGTTTAATATGGGTTATAGAACGTTGTCTTACAGTTTTATCACTTCCAAGTTATATCTCGACTCTTCTTTCCTGTGTGGGTTGAGGATCTGCTGGTGCCCTCACGACTCGGTCCCATGGTCTATCCGGTTTCAATCCATGATGAAGCATGGACGGAATCTTTCATGTACTGTGGAATTCAAGCATTGACTAATGATGGGTATCACTTCCATCCATCTATGGTGCTGCCTTGACACATATAAGCGACACATCTTACTGATTTCCGGCATAATTCTTTCGGCTGGATTTCCCTCTGGATACCGTACAGAATTAAACACATGCCTTATTCCTAAACGATCCATAGCAGTAGAAAATTCCATACTGGTAAATTGTGATCCATGGTCACTCAACAAAACTTCAGGTTTCCCCATGCTCGGAATAACTGTTTTCTCTAATCTGTTGATCACGTACTTGGATGTAGCTTTCTGTATAGGGCATAGAGATACGTATTTAGAAAATACGTCTACTGTTACCAAAACGAACTGATTTCCTTTCGTCGAACGAGGAATCGGACCGAAAATGTCCGTAGCGAAAAGTTCTCTTGGCTTGCTGGGTAATATTGATCTAGGAACCTCTTTCATTAACTTAGATGAGTATTTACTTCGCTGACAACTGTCACAGGTCTTTATGACGTCGCGAATCGTTTGTCCCATTTGTCTCCAAACGAAGGTTTCTTGAGCGAGAGCCAAAGTCTTGTCTACACCTACATGAGCTGCAGTTCGGTGTATCATCCAAATAACTGGTTTGACAAGCTTGGGTGGGATCACTACTCTAAGTTTAGTATGATCCTGGTCGATATATTGGCATATAACACCTCCCATAATATGGTATTTTCTAGCCTCTATCTCAGTTCTTTGAAAATCTGGATCAGCGTTGTCCATCCTGCGTGTCAAAAAACGGTAAATTCTTCGCAAAGGTGCATATCTCTTCTGAATTTGCGCTAACATCTTCAACTTTTCTAGAGTACCATTATCCTCTTGAATCAAATTTATATGGTTGACAATTACTTCCTCACAAGGGTTTCTGCTCAACACATCTGCTAACAGATTTAATTTCCCAGGTCTATGTACAACAGTTGGGTTAAATTGTTGTAAGAACAGAGCCCATCTGGTGATGCGGTCACTCGCTAAATCTGTCTTCATAATAAATTGGAGGGCTTTATGACCTGTGATCACTGTTATGTCATGTCCAAACAACACCTTCTTCCACGTCTTAAGAGCATGAACCACTGCTAATGCCTCTAACTCAGTTGCATAGTAACTCTTCTCACAATTCCTGAGCTTGCGACTGGTGAAAGCTAAATACCTATGTTTTTTGTCATCATCCAACTGATATAGGATCCCACTAATACCTATTTTGGATGCGTCTGTCTCCACAAAAAATCTTCTTGTAAAATCTGGGTACTCAAGCTTGATAATTTGGATCAACATGTTCTTAGCCGCTAAAAACGCTTGATTGCATTTATCGTCCCATTTCCATCGATTTCCCTTTCTTAGTAAATCCTGCAAAGGTGCCATCGTTTCAGTATATTCAGGACAATGTGTTGAAAAGAACTGACACATGCCTAAAAACTGCCGTACCTCTTTAATCTTTCGTGGGGTTGGAAACTCTGAAATTGCCATGATCTTCTTTGGATTGGGCCTATAACCATCTCCATCGATTCTATGTCCAAGAAATTCAATTTCTTCATGAAAGAACTGACATTTATTGAAATTCACCTTGAAGTTCGTCTTCCTAAGATCTTCAAAAAGCATTCGAGGGTGCCTGATATGTTCTTCCGCTGTCTCAGACGCTATAATCAGGTCATCATTATAGCTCACCACATCAACTGCATCTGACAAATTTTCATCTTAGTGCTCGGATCATCACCGGACCACTATTTTTCACTCCAAAAGGTAACCTATTGAATACATATGTTTTATGGTCAAACAAGAACCCTGTGTATTGCTTGCAGTCTTCTGCTAGCTCTACATGATAATAAGAACTAGTCAGATCGATTGTCGAAAAGAAACTCTTTCCTCTGAATCTGCGCAACAATTCACGAATAACAGGTGGTCTGTCGTGTTCAGGAAGAACTCTTTCATTAAGGGCTCTAGCATCTAGGCATATCCTCAGCTTACCATTAGGTTTCTTGACAACAGCTAAAGGATTCAAATACGCAGTTGGCATCTTCTTAATTATCCCATCTTTCTCCATATCGCTTATCATTATACTAACTTCCTCCTTCCATTTATCCGGAATGGGATATAAATTTTTATGGTATGGTTTGTCATCCATCAACTTGATGCTGTAGGTAAATTTTCTATGAGACCTGGTTTGTCATTGAATATGTCCTCATATTATGAAATTGCTTCATCAAACTGTTCCTTAATTTCTGGATTTATTTTACTTGTCATGCTAGTTCTATCTTCTATAGGCCTTTCAACGCTGCATACTATCTCATCCAATATATTCTCTCTAAAGAATGTCATCTCGGATTCCTGATATTCCATGATCCCTTTTGGAAAGTACATGCGCCTACTCTGCATATCTATGATCAGGCCACTTTCACTTAAGAAATCCACTCCTAGGATCATGTCAAAATGTAGTTGACCCACTACTAGGAACATCTGTTCAAAACTTCTGGTTCCAATCCCAACATCTAAAAGTACCTGACTTTTACATTTCATACTCCTGTCTGGGATCACCCCTTGAATCTTGCTAACAACAGTTGGCAACATTGTAATTTCTCCTGACAATTTCAACTCATCCAGGCAACCTATGGATATCAAGCTCACCATAGCCCCCGTGTCTACAAGTGTCTTGATTTCCTTTCCCATGACTTCCACACTGATAACTGGCAATTCATGTCTTCCTCCTCGATTAAATCCTCGTCCTTGACCTGATACGTTTCGACAATGATGATCGATTCCCAATGAGTAGCATCTTTCTCTAAAGTTAATTTGACGTTTTTTTTTTCCTTCGCCACTCGTGCTTGCTCGATTGACATCTCTGACTGTCTCCTCGGGTGGTGCACTAGGCTGTCTATTTTCTTGCCTCGATCTCTCGTATTCACGATTATCTCGTCCTTCATTAGGATCGTTTCTTCGGCCATCCTGCCTGTCGTTCCGATTATACTGTTGACCTTGGCTCCAGTTATTTCTACCACGATATCTATTGTTGTATCGATTCCTATCTTGATATCTGGAATTCTGGTTATAATTTCTGTATCGGCTATCTCTTGCTTCCTGATCGTATGGCCTCTCATATGGTCCTCTATATCGATCATTTCCACGAACGTTACGGATGTTTCCTCGATTTCCTTCGTTCCTTCTGTTTTCCCAGGAATCTCTTCTGTCCGTTTGAGCTGCGTTATCAACGACTACCGCATTCACCTCTTGCGTGTTTCTATTGTCGCTTCTTGTATTTCTAGGCGTAACTTGAGCGCTTGTATAGTCCAATCGCCGTAAAATGTCGTCATAGTGCTCAAGTGTGTTTGCTCCCGACGCTATGAGTGATCGCTGTACCTCAATCGGTAACTGTCTCGCTATAGCTCGCAAAAGCTCTTCTTCTGGCAATGGAGGAATCAGAAACTGCAATTTAGCCAACTGTGACGTAAAATAATTGGCATAATGCGTCGGATGTGACGTAGAATAACGCTTCGAGTACATTTCTGCTCTTACGTTCAGTTGATCCTCTGCACTCCAAAATCTCCTCAAGAATGCTATGGAAAATTGCTCCATATTCGCAAAATTGCTTCTGAATGCTCTAAACCAAGTTAGCGCAGACCCGTCTAAGGCGCGTTCGACTATCCTTAGCTCTCTTTCTTTGGCTACTCTATGTTCCGCCATGTAGTCTCGAATATCTCGCAGAAATTCGACTGGTGTGACCCCTGTATTTCCAGAAAACTTCCTCGGCTTGTCATCCAGATTTCTGAAAATGGTAACTGGACCTGAGTATCGTTCACTTGTACCCAACGTACTCCTATTCGAACTCGGATTATCCTGAGGGGTTGAACTTGCCCTTTCGAATGTCACATTCGGTTGCGTTTGACGGTCTTCTCCCATGCTAATTTCTTGATTACCCATACTGCGGTCTATCGGTGTCTGATTTATCGATATTTCCCCTGATGTAGTATTTTGACTGGTGAAACTGTTAATCATAGATTCTAGTTTAGTTATCCTATCTTCTGCCAATTTCTCTAGGGTCTTGACCTGAGTCTTCAACTCATCTAACGACGTAACATTCTGCTTTTTGTTACTCTCGTCCAAATCGTTTTTCAGCTTGTCAATCTTGTCTTCGCATGTATTCTTTACTGACGCGACTTGTTCCTTTAACTGATCAACATCTGTCCTAAATAGAGTTGAATCTATCTTCATCGCTTCCTTGTTCTCCGTAAATCTCGCTTCTAAGTTCGCCATACCTGCGATTAATTTCTCATCTAATCCTGCACGTTTTTCTTTTGCTTCGGCATCGACCTCACTATACCGTTCTTCCACGATTGCACCGACTCTATTTTTTAATAAAGCTAAGTTTTCATTAACCTTTTGCTCTATATCATCATCCATCTTCCTAATATCTTTCTGCAATTGATTCTCTAATGATTTTAAATTAGAATTAACCTCTCCTAAGACATCCTCTTTAATGGTCCCAATCACTGACTTTAAATCCTTAATCTCATTACCTAGATTCATTTCTAGACCTTTGATTTTAGTTTCGAAAGATACTTCGGTAGACCACTCTTGAATTTTGCCTCTGCCACTAAACCATCGATGTCGAATCTCAACTTCGATACATCCGATTTAATGTCTTTCTGTATAGACATAACGTCTGTTCTTAAAGTGAAAATGTTTTCTTCTCCTCTCTACTTTCTAATTCAATAATATTCTTTCTTAATATTTGAACATGTTCCTCTCCTTTCATATTTACTGCAATTATATCTAATTGTAAAGTCTTAAGCATCTCATTATTCTTTAAAGTTAATCTATTCTCTAACCTAGTTAACTTGTTTTCTAACTCTGTGTTAGTTTCTTCACTACGAGCTTGTAATTTCTCTTCCAATGATTTAAGATTATCCTCACTATTTGATTGTAATCTTTCTTCTAATGATTTAAAACTATCCTTCAAGTTAGCTTCACAAGCTTTCAAATGACTTTCAGTACTAGTCTGTAATCTAGTCTCTAATGACTTTAAATTATCCTCACTAGTTGACTGTAATAATTTTAAATTTTCTTCATTACTAGTCTGTAATCTAGTCTCTAATGACTTTAAATTATCTTCACTATTTGACTGTAATCTAGTCTCTAATGACTTTAAATTTTCTTCATTACTAGTCTGTAATGATTGCACATTTTCTTTACATCTAGCTTCTAACCTAGCTTCTGAACTATTTATCTGTTCTTTAACTTCCGTTTCCATTTTAGAAATAGTTTCTGCAATACCAGACATACCACTCTGTAACTCTCCTAACACCTTAGCTAAATCTTCCGGCAACATAATTATATTTTCAATAGACGTTTTATTCAGAGACGTTAGACAACAACACATCACAATGTCTCAATTCCTGCATTCACTTGGGTATAGGAAAAATGACTTATAACTAACATGATATAATACTAATACGATTAACATGAACACTGGAATGGGCACACAAGTATATTGTCTGACTAAGTTTAATAAATTTTATAACACAATTAAATGAACTTGAGATCAATCTCTCAGTAATCTAAATCTGATGTGATTTCATAGAATAAACAAAATCGAAGCCCCACAGGTGGGTAAAGCCAATTCTCCCCCTCTCTCTGTACCCGTTCGTCCTGGGGATGCGATGACCCATCTGCTATTACATCGCATTCCTGGAGTTCCAGGACAGAGCGGAGTTAAATGAACCTCTACTCAAATAAGGAATGTGTCGGAAATTCAGCTGAGTTATCGAAAAAGCAGTGGGTATCACGAGACAAAGTATCTCTAGGGTCGTTACGGGCTTAAGTTTAATAAAAAAAAATGCAAATATAAATGGGCGCCATCAACTGAATTCCTAGCAAACCACCTCCTTTCCGGTTAAGCCTTACTCAAGACAAGGAAAGAAAAAGGAAAATCACACCATCATCAGATCACAACTAAGATAAAAACAAATTTATTTCACTTTGATAGTCAGACAGACATTTTAAATATTCCTCCTACCTGAGAGTATGGTCGAATGCCAACGTTAAATTGTCATTGTCCAAAAAAATCGAACCATCTCTTTTCTAATCAAAAATATTCCATCCACATAAAACAGAAAAATCTCTAAAGTTATCTTGGGTTCTCAGGATCACTGTAGCACTATGTCTTTCGTCACTGACATTTGTGATACCTGAGACCTAATTTCTCTTTAATTTAACATCATAAATGTGGATTTGAAAAAATTATTAATCTGTCTAAACATACACATAATATAATCACATATTTTAAATATCACGTATTTATGGCTTGCATGGCATAATTTAAATGTTGAACATGTTAGTAAAATGCTCCTAAACACCGAATAATTAATTTACACTATTTACATTATCATTCATAATTACTTGTTTGTGAATTACAGAAAATTGACGGCTCATTGGTCATCACTATCATCATCATCAAAATTAAATATTTCTCACATTAATTCTCATTTCAAAATTCAACATATTCCTGTCAGAATCATTAACTCATCACCATTAAATCATTTAAATGAAAATTATTATCATCACTTCATTATGCTTTCTAATTATTCACACAATCTTATTTTGTCATCTTCCTCAGATTAAATCGTCTTAAATCATCAACACAAATTGTTTAATTCCTCAACTCAAGTTGCAATTCCTCAAATTATATCTCAATTAAATTTATTTTAATTCCATATAAATTCATTAATCATCAGCTTCTTTAATTAATTATTACCTTGTAATTCAGTTATTCATCATCTATCCAATCATCTATTAATTTATTTAAATCAGTTTATTTATCCAATCTTCAATTCATCCATTTATTTAATTCATTGATTTATTCCAAAATTTAATTTATCAATTTATTTAAATTTTATTCTTCTGGTTATTTAGATTCTTATTATTTCATCTAGTCATTCTGATTTTTATTTCATTAGGTCAGATCATTAATATGCTTAATTTTCAGATTATTATTTCATTAATTATTAATCGCAGAAAATCTTGTATTATCAACTTTATTTATTTGTTTAATTTCCTAACAAATTGTTTAATATGGGTTATAGAACGTTGTCTTACAGTTTTATCACTTCCAAGTTATATCTCGTATTAATTTGCATGCCAAAAAATATTATTGCCTTCACGACATCACGTTGGATCTGACTATCCACAACCACATTATATATCCTCAATTCTTCAAATATCACATTTGAATACCACAATTATTCCACAAAACTCCATAAATATTCAGCACATACAGCATGAATCTCAACAATTACGCTAGACTGGGTTCGACAACCTCATGTCTGCTTCAAAATGCATTAGCGACATTGCAACTATCCCTTGGCAACTTCCACAAAATGCCTATCACAAACTTCACTTAACCATGTTGCATGATCTACAAAAAATATATAACTGGCTTCAAATTATCAACGCACACAATCTCCAATAACTGTAATTAATCTGATCACATCTAGACAACTTCTTAAACAATTGGAAAAATATTACCTCAGTAATTCAAGATTTGCTTTCAAATAGCATAAATTCTCTTACAATTCTCATAATTCACATCACAGAAAAACACCAATGTGCTATAATCTCTCATATCAAAATCTGCAATACTGATCTGCCTTAAAATAAATCTGACCATTAATGATTCATCTTACAAGATTCAATTACTTTAAGTCCTTCTCAAAGGTATCAAACACAATTATAAAAATCATCAAAAGCATCAGCTGTACCAGCTGTTAAACTGAAAGTACTCTCAAAAGAGTATAGCAACAAAATATTGGATTGGCAAACAAGAATTACAAATGTAACCCTGATGACATTTATCTGTACTTTATTTAACAAAATTCCGACTGATATGTGACTAGTAGTTCCTTGTTTGATTCACTTACAATCTCATGTACACTCGGATGATAAAAATGAGTCCCTCAATGGCAAGTAAGATGAGTAACCACCGTACAATCGTATAAATACGAAAGACCTCGCCCCGTCGACTAATCATGATAGTGCCCTAAACGATGGGTAAGATGAGTAACCACCATAAAATCGTATAAATACGAAAGACTCCATCTCGAAGACTATATGAGTGAATGTACCAGATAGGAATCAACAAGTCTCTAGTTGTCATATAAAAGCGATATTCATTCACTAAAGTGAATAACATCTTAATATCTCCAAACAATCCAATGGAAAAAATCCCTACTGATGAATAATACACACTCGCTAGTATGCAATAAACTGACGAAGTAATTTAGATAATCAATTGCAGATCACGAGTTCGAAATACTCGTCACAAAAAAAACTATTCATGAAAAATATCCTTGCTGAAAAAAATGTCTAAAAGACCTAACATCCGCTTAATAAAGCCAACCAATGGTGAGAATATCGTATAATGATGCCTGCCATATCATATGGTCACGCCATATTCTAGCAAATTCGAAGCATATAAAGTCAAAGCCATGTCTTAAATAATCGTATCTCTCCTATTAGAAAAATATACATGTGTGCCCAGTATTCATGAAAATAATCGTATCAGAAAGTTATAACTCTTACAGTACCTTATCATAATCAGCTGTTATTAAATTTCAAAGATCGTCGATTTTCCCTATGTAATGAATTTCTCGAAAGATCGGCGTGAATATCATTCCATCCATGCAATGACGATTGCCTTCGAATCCCAAGTGAATCAGCTGGTGGACCTCCTTCTCGTCAGGAATCGAATCCATCGCTCTGTGGTGCCATCGCGTCTCTGTCTGCGTTTACTCCGACATGATGAACTTCTGGTTATCCATAGCGGATATTGTCCAAATCCTCACGAAAAAGTTCATAGAAACAGCGGACCCCTTATTCCTCTTCTACGTTACGCCACTGTTCTATACAATGTTCAGTTTGAGTGTTGAAAGTTCAATTTCCACAGCGGTTAAGTTTTACTTGTAGAAAATAAAATTGTTTCATCAGAGTGTCTAAGTTTATGAAAAACCCTGTAGCTGTGTTCATACTCGGTAATTCATATCACTTCATAAGAAATAATTGCATTAATGCACGAGCTAATGTTCCTAAGTGCATATGCTTACAACATTCCCTTTGCTTATAATATTTAATGTTACTTGGAATGAGTTATGAAATGCATAGTCGTAATGTCATTAAGAAAAACTATGTTCATTTGAAGTTCAAAGTTGCAGTATTTCGTAACTATTTGCTTTTATAATTCAAATGCTGAATAAACGTTCTAACTCAACGTAGTAATGAAGTTCAGCTTCTGTTATAATGCTTGCGTATAATAATGGGAAATAACTCGCTCGGTTTTACTGCAATGCTATAATCATCTCCGCCTAAAGCTGGCCTCGCCATGTCGCTCTACTATGCCGTTCTGCGTTGAAATGCAGCTTGGAATAAAGTTCTCCAACTACTCGCAATGCTGTTTTAAAATCCCGGCCGTCTATGCTTGCTTGCTCGGTATGTCCGCCCGGTTCACTGACCTACTTGTCGTTCGCGGCTCGGTGAAGTCGAAACTGTCGCTTTCACTTTCCGTGACAGTTTCTGTTCGCTGCGCGACCTTGTACCATGCGCTTGGCGTGTGCTACTCAGCTCGACTCTCTTGCTTGGCTCACTGAGCTAGACTGACAGTATCTGCACTGCCTCGACCCTTACCTGCCTGGTGCGGTCACGTGACGTCCTCCCCACCACCGTGGTCTTGCGTCACAAATATAATCTCGAACCCCCATCATCTCGGCTATTAAGTTATAAAATAACTTAAGGGTTATCTGACTTCCTTTAAATTATTACCACATATAATGCATGTTATATCTCCTCTTCTAAGATGTTTAAATACCATGTTCCATATAGATCTTAATAAAGCTTCATATTTCCATCCATAAATCCATCCGTTTGACTGCGGTCAGCGCCTTCTAAATCCTAGACCTACTACGTCATCCTGACATTCCTCTTGACTCGATCTGAGCGCTATCTTTTCTTAACTCTTCCCAAAATCTCAACTACGGCTTAATGTCTGCTGGCGTAGCCGATAGCCTCAACTAGGTATCGGGTACAATACGAAGAGCCTCCAAACTTTGCACCACTGTTGGTTCTTCAGCCGGCTTGGCCACGCAGATTGCAGGCATCAACACATTTAAGTCGAATGCGGCCAAAGATTCATTTGGAAATTGTTCCTTGAGATCCTGCACCACATGCTCGATTAGCGGAATGAAGACAGTTCGGCGGTAGAACCCTTCGGGTGCGTCAGTGTCAGCTGGAACGTTGGACCGCTTCCTCCTGCCTGCTCTTCGGGGCAACGCCATCTCAAACTCCAGTTCTTCGGCAAAATATTATCTCAAAGAACGGTTCAGCATTCTCACGTGCAATCGAAAGCGCCTCGATGGTGTCCATGACACCCGCGGAAGCCACCACCGAGTCCAATGAGTCATCCTGAAGAAGAAGGCTCAAAGGCCGGGTTTTACCTACGACGTCGCACAGACTCAACATTGAAACCACAATTTGCGTATCACACAATGATTGAATGAGGGATTCGGCTGCACTCGATGTGTCGCTGTCCTCCCATTCTGCTATGATTTCTAAAGCTCGAATTATCTTAACTAAGAGTCTCTCGAACTTTAAATGGCCATCATGTTTTTCACTCCACCTCGTTTCACACAGTTTGCCAAAGCCTTCGCCCAAAACTGACAAAAAAAAAACTTTGTATCTTTTAGGAGATGATCTAGCAAAGTTAATTGAATTTTTCATCAATGCTGTATCATTACGAGTGGGAACTACTTTTGAAGTTTTCACTAAGCTGCTCTTAAGGGCGTGATTGTAGCATGGACACCTAGAACCGCAAGGTGCCGCTTTCAAAAGTTCCTGTACTGCACCTTTCGTTTTCGATGACATCACCGAACAGTTATCCGTGCCTACCCCAACACAAAGCTTAAGATCGAGTGAGAGCTTTGTAGTGAGATCTTGTACAACGTGACCAAGAGCAAAGCCTGACAATTTTGGTTCCCTGCCTTGAATATCGTCCTCCCTAATAGACTCGTAAGCGTCCGCAAATGTCAAAAAAATCTTCGTGCACCTTCTCTTCGTGGACGTAGCGAAGTGGCAATGCAAGCTTTTCTTTTAGGGAAATGTGTGATAACTCATCGGACATGACGAAAAACATGCCTGCTACTTTCGCCTTCCGAACAATGTCTTCTTGGATTTCCTCACGACAGCACTTAATCAGTTCATTTTGTGTTCTATTACTAATATACGTAGCCCGTGCTGATGCATTTTCAAGGTGGCTACGAAGAGTTTCGTCGCCGCTTTCGACTCTAAACCGAAGGAGTTCACGGAAGTTTCCTTCATTTTCTAAGGGGTCTGGAGGGCTGGTCTCACTCTCACAGGCAGGTCCTGTGATGTCAAAATTGGAACTGTCAAGTCAAACCTTTGCTCTCTTCCGCCTTTCCCTTTCTCATTTTCATTTTTTTCTTCTATTTTTGAAGACCGTTAGGGGGGGGGGCATGCCCCCCCCCTGCCCCCCCCCTTGGGACCGCCCCTGACTGTCACCATCACCGAAAATAAAATGTCTCTCATCTCGAAAGCATGAAGTATTTCAGAATTATACAAGATAACTCAGGAGCGAAAGAAAACGGGGTGTGGCACCAAATGCGGCATGCTTATTAAATGTCTATTTAAACTACTAGGAGAGTCGTTAGACGTAAAATTATTCTTTGGATATGTAAGTGTGGTTATAAGGGACACACAACACACACATTTTGATTTTTTTTCACCCAATTGGGCTAACACCTCTCCTTTAGGTTTTTGAAAATCACATAGGTGAACTTCTAGTAGTGCCCTTTATCACCGTACACAATTTTAAGGGTGATATATAATAGTTTTGAACAGTGCTTTTTATTTTTCAGGGGAACACGGGGGTACGCGTACCCCTTAAACATTTGAAAACTGTTTAAGAAAAAATATTGGTACATTTGTATCTAGTCCGGCAAATATAATTTCCGACTTGAAAGTTCATCGATCAGCTGGCGTCAACGCACTGTTGACAACAGCTGGAGGAGATTTTGACTAATCCTCGATTTAAATCGATCTATCGAATCAGTTCCTTTTGGTCGGCAACTCGGCACTCTGTTCTTATAAGCACGCTAGCTATTGTTTGGAGGCGGGGTAGGTTGTTATTTTGTGCGTGTGGTTAGTTTTGAAGGATGAAGAAATTAACGAACTATTTAACATCCACCTAGGCATCGAAAAAGCTGAAAGTTTATGATTCAACACAAACTATGAACGCACTTTGCAAATTGCCGAAAATTGCAAGATCGTGATATTTTGTCGACTACAACTAAGCGTACCCCTAAAATTCATTAAAAGAAAAAAAAAGCACTGCTTTCGGAGATATAGAATTTCGGTGAAATAATTCGCACAGCCGCCAAGTTGGATTGGTGAGACGTAATAAAATTTGAAGGGCACGGTTGGGGTTGGACAAAATAGTACTATAATCTTGCTGAGAATCGTTGAAATCGCTCCAGCCGTTTAGATTGAATTAGGGAGACACACACATACACACACACACACACACATGGACAAAAGGTGATTTCATAAGCCTATTTTTTCATAAATAAAAATAGGCTAAAACTGCTATGCTAAATACACAGAAATAAAATAACGGTGCGGTATTTTTATTTATTCGAGTCAAAAGCATTACAACATACACAGAGGGATGATACACAATATTAAAAAGAAATAATACATACAACAATGTCTCGAATTAGATTGTCTTTGCCCAGAAACGGGCCACTGTCACACCCTTTTCATGACCTTCCATTAACTCCTGCGTTGTGCAAGAGCACGGGCACAGTTCACAGGAACACAGGTGTATCATGGTCTGTCTCTCCCCACACTCACAGAGTTCTGATTCCTGTAGGTATCCCCATTTGTGGAGATTAACTTTGCATCTCCCAACACCAGTCCGAAGTCTGTTGAGTGACCGCCAAGTTTCCCAGTTGTTGTTGTGGCCTGCTGGAAGCCTTTCCATGGCCTTCATCCAATCTGGTGGTATGGTGGATTGCCATAGCTGTATCCTGGCTACTTCGGGTTTTGTAGTAGGCATCGATGTAGTTTGCATGAAGCTTTTCCTTGATTTTAGCCACCTTCTTGGAGGCTGGTGACCAAAAAGAGGGTGAGCATGGTCCTCTGCGGACTTTTTTCGTTCCGTTTGTGCTATGACCTCACGGCGTACCTCAGGAGGGGCTATTCCTGCCAAGGAATGTAGTTTGTGGACAGGTGTAGGTTTCAGGCAACCAGTAATTATTCTGCAGGACTCGTTGAGGGCAACATCAACCTGTTTTACATGAGCTGAGTGATACCATACAGGGCTAGCATACTCAGCAGCTGAATAACACAGACCTAATGCAGACATACGTAGTGTTTCAGCATGGGCGCCCCAGTCGGCCCCTATCAACTTACGAAGTATGTTATTTCGTGTAGATACTTTTTGTTTAACATTCATACAATGTTTCTTGTAAGATAGGGTGCGATCTAAAGTTACCCCTAGGTATTTTGGGGTAAAACAATGTTCCAGGTGAGCTCCTCCCCAGCTAATATTGAGTTTCCTTGCTGCTTCCCTGTTTCTGAGGTGGAAAGCACAAACCTGTGTCTTGGATGGATTAGGTTTGAGTTGATTTCTCTTGTAGTAAAGTGAAAGGTCCTCCAGTGCATCAGAGAGAATCTGCTCCACTTCTTCAAACTTTTCACTTTGTGCTGTCAAACAGAGGTCATCTGCATAGATAAATCTCTTGGTATGCAGAGATGTAGGCTGATCATTAGTGTACACATTAAACAGAAAAGGTGAAAGAACACTGCCCTGTGGTAAACCATTTCGTTGGGTTTTCCAGCGACTGCGGGTTCCTTGGAACTCGACAAAAAACCTTCTGTTTTGTAGAAGACAAGCAACAATTTCTGTGAGTCCAAAATCTTTGATAATCTGGTACAGTTTACCAAGCAGGATTTCATGTTGAATAGTATCGTAGGCAGCCGTTAGATCCACCAAAACTGCACCAGTTATCTTCCTGTTCTCCAAACCATCTTCGATGTGCTGTGTTAGGCACAATATCTGTGAAGTACAGCTCTTTCCTGGTCTGAAGCCTGCTTGTTCTGGGATCAGAAGTGGATCAAGTTTTGGAGATAGTCTGTTAAGGAGCATTCTCTCAAACACTTTGTATAAATGGCATAACAGCGAAACTGGTCTGTAGTTCTTAGGATCAGATGGATCTTTGCCAGGCTTCAGGATGGCTATGATTTTTGCTTTCCGCCATATTTTTGCGGTAGAAAAATTAAGTAATATTGTTAATAATGTCAATCCTAAAAGAAATTTTCTGTAACATTTATAAGGTGCGTTCAAAAAGTAACGAGCCGGAGGCTGGAATGCGCAAACCGGTGACTACATCGACTAATTGTGGCGTATGTAACGAGGTGTGGTTCCGACCAGAGCGTGGAAAGTCACAGCCCATCGCTGGAGGGCACGCGTGCACGTCACGTGACGATACAAAGCGAGCAGCAGCATGCATCAATCGTCCAACGCTGCCAGTCGCATTGCAAACAGTGACATGGAGACGTCAACCGAAGAGCAAAGAGGCGTTGTTCGGTTTCTGACAGAGGAAGGAGTAGGGGGAACGGACATTCATCGCCGAATGCCACAAGTGTACGACCCTTGCAAGGGTCAAGGCGTAGCACAAGCGCTTCAGGGAAGGACGGGTGTCGTTAGCCGATGATGCCCGGTCTGGGGCACCCCCCTGCATTACCGATGACAACGCCCAGCTGGTTGATGCACTCATTACACAGGACCGCCGAGTGACAGTGAACGCCATGGCCGCACCACGACAATGCACGACCTTATACGGCCAACACAGTCGCGGCACTCCTGCAGAAATTCAAATGGGAGGTTCTCGGCCACCCTCCATACAGTCCAGACCTCTCTCCCTGTGATTACGCCATGTTTGGTGCCCTGAAAAGGGCTCTGCGGGGCCAACGATTCACCTCGGACGCCGACGTCCAGCTGTACGTGCGGAACTGGTTCACACATCGCAACCCAGGGAATTTTATGAGACAGCCATTCACCGCCTCGTGTCACAGTGGGACAAGTGCCTCAACAGCCAGGGCCAATACTTCTAACATACAGGTACTGGTCTCTGTAATTATGCCTCCGGCTCGTTACTTTTTGAACGCACCTTATATATCATGAGTTAATTATTTGAAAATGAAAAAAAAAGGCTCTTCTGCCCTAATATACTCAACGGGGTCTAAAAAACACCTCCATACGGTACTAATTAACAGCTTAAAAAAAGAATACATTTTTAAACCATAGACTGAAATACCAATGACAATTTATATCACACGAAGGCATAGAGTTAATGTCCCGCATACCACCAGATTTATGTAAATTAATGCTCCAAATGTGTGTTAGCTTCTTGGGTTGACCGCATAGATCAGAAATTTCGACGTTTTTGCAGTGGAAAAATATTTGCAGTATCAAATACAACTCACCCCTTTAGTAGAAATATTTAACAATTATTATTGGTTGTAATTTGTTCCTGATGGATCCTGATGGTTCTTTCCAATCTTATCTCAATTTAAGAATATGTTTCAGGTGATTATATAGGTCGATCCTTGCATGAAACATGTAATCACAGACATTGCATCAAATAGACGGAGGAAGGCGTGATTGAGTTCGACGAAGCTTGCATAATTGACCTCTGGTTTCTTCATGTCAGGTTGGTATTCCCTTAGTGAAATAATATATCGCATACCATACCGGTACTTAATGAGAATATGAATGCTTGCTATATTCCAGCTGAGTCCCTGGGTAAGATTATATGGAAATCTTTTACACTTACAGTTTTATAATTCCGGTAACCACAACAGATGGAAGGAGCGTATGCACCAAAAGACCAATAATGAGTTTGAAGTTTCCCACAACAGCTGTACAGCGTTGCCGAAATGGGGGCCACACGCATCATGGCGCGTCTCGCTCGGAAGTGATGGGCTCCATATCAGCAACGCTGTACAGCTTTTACCGGAGCGGCTAGCTGGAGAACCATGTGTTATTTCCTCGTACAAATACAAACCGATATAAAATAAGTGAATTAATTTACGTATTTCACAGTCATACTGCATAACATTTTGATGTATAATGATTACAACGCAACCAAGAACTACATTTTCCAACCACCCTGAGCCGAGAAAAAGTTACCTTACAACAATGATAGCAACTTTGTTTCTTGGACACACAAAATTGTGAAATTAATAAACCAGTTATACAACATTCCAATGTATATTTTGTTAAAATTGGATTCGATCGGATGACGGGCTTTTGAGATAATAATTCTTAAATGTGACGCATGGTTGAAACACGCTTAAAACGGGCACTTTTTGTGTTCCAACTGCGATAACAAATATAAAAATATAAATTTAAAAATCCAAACCTACATGACCTAACGTAAAATAGAACTACGAAAATGTTGATGGTTTTGGATTTTATGTAGGTCTATTGGTTACTTCACAAACAACCTACAAACTCAAGTACACATAATACTTTGGTCGACAGTAGTCGCTGCATTAAGTTTGACCCGGCTTGACCTGGTATGTGTAATGTTCTCACTAAGGTAAGGATGTCGGTTCGTTGCATTTTCATTTATTTTCTGGCTATCACACTTGCATTCTCATTGATTCATATTTTCGTCATTTTTACACTATTTAAATTTGCTCAATTTAGGACTGCCTTAACTGTCAGGATGGACTACTAGGCTACTTCAAGAGCCGCTCATTTGGGATAAGCTTTCCAACTTTTAGACCCATTTGACAACACTTTCTTCTGTACAACAAGTAGAACTTCATTACCTACTTCGGTGTGAAGAATTTTATGGACAGGCAACAACAGGCATTGGGCTATTTAATGAACAGTGTCTTTTAAGTAGAACCAACAATACACATGTGGTTTTAAAAAACGTTTTTATGAGATATGAACTATCTCACCGCTAAACGTAGTATGAAGGTTTCCTAGAAATAGAAACAAACTCCTACTATTCATGTCATTTGAAGGGCAAAGGAATTGTGAAAGGCCACATTTTAATAGTGTTTTAATATCATGTATTGCAAAAGTTTTTAATGTGTTTTGAATGATGTATGTATTTGTGTATTATCTATGTCTTTAATAGTTTGCCGTGTTAAGACAAACATCGGCTGATGAAGAACCGTATTTAAAAGGGTTCGAAACATGTACAGTGATTATCACCTAATGACGCATATTGTTTTGTATTGATTGGCGGAACAGTAAATTTGAATAAAATAATTATATTCGTCAATACGGACCTTAAAGGAAGGCAAATTCTCCCAATGGTCAGTACCATGTACTTTGATTTTCCTATGTAGAAGTAGGCCAGCTTTTCTCGATTCTTCCTCAAGTTCTTCATAAGCTGTGGATATGACTCTTTTCGTTCTTCCTAGAATTACTACATCAGCGCAAGGTAAATATTGTACTGCCTGGTTATATAATGTTCCCGTTTGAATAGGATTTCTACCACGTATAAACCGTGCTAGTGCACCTTCTCTCACATCCATGTTTCGTACGATCCGTTCCATCGTGAGGTTAAAGAGTATACAGGATAGAGTCACCTTGTCGTAGCCCCTTGTTTACTTGGAACTCTTCAGAGAATTCATTTTGAGCTTTAATTTTGCAGCTTGATAAATCTAATGACATCTTTACCATTCGTGATAGTTTTCTTTGGTATTCCCAATTCATCTAGTGTTTCATATTGAGACCTTAATGCATATTGCATATCCATTTAGTCTCAAGTTTTATATTTTCAACATTACTTCTATACGCAGACGAGCACTGCAGTTGCAGAGTACAGAGGCGGCAAATATGTTTATTGGACATGTGCAGAAACGTGAGCGAAGAATAGCAAGATGGATGAGTGGTCATAAAAACACTTAGCACGTTTCCAGGGAGTGCCGAGGGTGGACTTGGACTGTGAGAAGACGGGTGAGGGCTAGGCCGACGGGTCATTGAACGGAAGAACTTATGTGAGAAAATTGCAGTTTGGCAAGGACACGGCTTCAGTTTGGGTACCTCCCAGATTCGATCTACTTAAGAATTAATGAACGAAGAGCAATGAGAGTTGCATAGATGGACGCGGGAGACTCTCAACCTCCCAGAAATGTAATTTGGTGCAATTTGGATGTAAGGCTAATTTAATTCAGTATAAAATGCCTGCAGTGGGGGCGTTACGACGCCAGCCGATGAGAGGACAAGCGTTACCAAGCCGTGTTTTGCGCGTAAATTGGCAGACAATGAGGGATGATTACGGAGCTCATTTGATAAGAGGCCCACGACTGATTCTTGGAAAGGATATCATGTATGAGACATTGAGATTACCACGAGTGCAGTAATATAAGACAATTTGGGATAGAGCTATTATTTTGGAAATTAATTTCATATTTCCCCTTCCTGTGACCAGTTATGCTTCAAACATTTAAATAGCTCCAACTGGAGGAGTGACGTCGGTCGATTTTGTCATTCTGTTACGGACACTTCACGTCAGTCAAGTTCGTGATTAGGACTCTGTTATTTTACGTTATCCAGTAGTGAAAATTGAGACAGTATGGCACTGCTATTGAGATCATGTCCAGATACTTTAACATGCGAGTGCGAGGTTATTGTCGGTGTCGAGACAAAGTTTTTGATGTGCGTGCAGTTCGCAAGTGTAAGTTCGGCAGAGAAGTAGGCTGGCCACTGCGCTAGATGAAATATAGTTGTATCGATAGGATCTACAGCGGACGATTCTGAATGAATTGAGTAGTTCAGATAGTAGCAATCTAGGGGAATGATAGGGATGTGCACGGAACAGTGAGTGTGAGTAGGGGGGTGATAGGGGTTCTAAATAGTGTCATGGCCGCCGCGTGAGTCCAAGCCAATATCTCGCGAACCCATGGTCGGATGTTGACAAATGAGGTGTCATTGGACTCGAGCTGACGTCTTTCTTCCTATGGACCATGTATTATATTTTTCAAAAAAAAATTGAAATTTTTCGTTTTCGAAAATAGGCGATAGTTTGAAAACCAAACATGATAGAACGTTGTGCCATGGCTCAAACGAACAGCCATTATGTCCTTTATTTTGTGTAATACAACTTTTATTATTTTTTTACATTTTTTGAAAAAGTGTAATTTTGAAATTCCTATATTTTGGAAACTAGGAAGTTTACAAAAAAGTTTGTTTGACATAAATGAAAGGTCCCTACCCTCTCTACCGCCAAAATAAATTTCAAGTCTCTAGGATGAAAACCTGACAGTAGTGGGATGCTGAGAGAGCTGCGACACTTCTTTTTGAACCCTCCTCGTATCGGCCCCGAACCAGATATTTCGCTAACCAATGGTCGGATTTGAACATACAGGGTGTCCTAGCACTCGTAGTGATGCCCCCTACTTTCCTATAGGCTCTTTATTTAAATAAAATACCAAAACTAATAGGTCATTCGCTTTTAATATTTTCTAAACCCATGGTTGGATTTGAGCATATGGGGTGTCCTAGAAATCGTGGTGAACACCCCTTTCGTATGGACGTTTTATTTCCACTCTAAAATAGTGCTAGGTTGTAGGTTCAGCTCTACTTAGGAAGTTGTGAGCCCCTGCGACCTTGGAATGGAAGGAGTCATGCTAGGAAGGCGTGCTTGGATTCGTTTTTTTTCGTCTCGTTGCGCTATTTACGGAAATGTAGGTGTCGAAAGGGTGAAAATCTGGAAACATGTTTTTTTTTTTTTGGGGGGGGGGGTAAAACCGTGATTTTAAACTTTTTGCTATATCTCGCGAACCAATCATGCTAGAGGCGTGTACGACGGGTCCAAGGACTCGGGGTGACGTCCTTTCTGCTATGGACTACTCGATATAATTTTAAAAAAATATTGGAAACTCGATTTTGGGGTAAACACGTGTTTTTTGTGATTTTTGCCGATATCTCACGAACCAATAACGCTAGAGACGTGTACGAGGTGTCCTAGGACTCGGGCTAACGCCCCTTTCAAATGTGGTAGATATGTTTTCCAAAAAAATTCACAAAGGGCCTAACGCTATACATGTTGAAACAACTATTTTTTTACCTGTTTATAATGTTTATGAAGCGTGGTGGTTGAGAGAGACGATATGGCTGGGTGTGTGTTTCAACGAACCTGTCGCTAACCACAAGGACCATGCTTAATAGAACAATCGCTATTTCGGCGGGTCGGTGTATGACAGAGCGAGCGTGCGTTTTTTCTGATATTTTACCTTTGACGAGTAAACGGTGATGAGAACTTGGTCTATGTTGGTCGAAGCGAGTACAGAAAACAAACTTGCAGACGAGCAGGAGGTGAATGTCATTTGAGGTTATTGGAAGGCGCTGATCTGACTTGACAACAGGTGCAATGGAAAAATGACAAAGACCGCTTGAAGGTGAAATAATCTGACCATCGTGGTGGAAGGGAAGAGCGAAATGCATGCATACACGTGTGAGATGACATGTACGCTAAACAAGTTACATCCTGTTTGCTTTGTACGTGACAAAATGCAAGTTCATGTGAAATTTGATCCGGCACAGGTGTTCACTTTGGGCGTTAGCTGTCCACGTGACCGATAACAGGATGTTCAAAGCGTGGGAAAAATGATTATACATGCAATGTAACATATATATAAAGACATGTCGTTATCATTTCCACTCTCACTTAGGTGACTACCTTTGAACACATTGCGTTTCGTGAAACCCCTGGTCTTGTTTAACAGTTTTGGTGTTGGTGGAAAATACTTAACCTTGTTGTGGGGTAGGTATTTATTTATATATTTATTCATTTATACATTTATTGATTTATATATATATTTACAAGCAATTATTTATTGATTAGGTAATTAATGATTTTATTTATTTATTTGTATGCAGATAACCGGTAAACCTTACATGTCTGAGAGAGAAGAAACCAATGCACTTTTGATCCCATAAGAAGGAAACAGCATCAAGCCACTGCAAGTAAAGGTGAGATGAATTTTTTAAACTAACTTGTTTCATTTTTTGTTTTATGTTTTATTTTATGAAATGCATGTATTAACCTGAATTTAGGTATTTATAGCGGTTTATTTTATTTATTTTTAGAAACTTGCAAAGAAAAGCCTTACCGCCGTAGCAGTTGCTGAAAAAAAACGAAACGCACTAAAGCGAAACCACTGCCAAAGAGTGAACTGTTTAAAACTCAGGACATGACTTTTTATTACACAAAAACATTTTCGTTTTTGCCAGCCTCCCACCGCCATTCATCTGTGACGTCATAGCCAGTCTCAAAGCAAGTCTATACTTGTAGAACATGTCATGTGACAAGGTTAGGTTTACTGAGCAGAGGTTAACTTAGGTTAGCTAGCTCTATCTCACTCCTAGCCAATCATTAACCTTAAAAGCACTCTAGAGTTCTTGGAATCTGTTCATGTAATTATTATTCTTGACAGTACTTAGGAAATTACACCCTGAAAAATATCAATCCCTTGAATTTTTTAAAACTGTTAATATTATTATTATTATTATTATTAGCCAAGTCACTTTACTAAAATTTAATTTATGTGTATTAGTTGATATGAAAGTCTCTACAACCAGCCATGCTTGCACCCACTTTTTGCTTTCACTTTTGCTCCCATATTAATGCCAACTCTTATAACTATAAGCAACAGCAAAATGTAAATGGAATAATATTTCCGATAATGTTCAAAACAAAAGTCCTGAGGTCTTGGGTTTGAATTCTCAACTATGGTTGTCAGCCAATGAGTTACACTACAGAAAACTTTTTATTTTTGTGTTGTGTTGCATGATAATTTGCCCATTTCGCGGTGTAGTGGCTAGTATACTTGGGTGTTATCCCAGAGGTTTTGGGTTCCAACTCGACTATGGCCAGAATTTAATTTTTGATCTGAGAGTTGGAAGGTTAGGTTAGGTGAAGTTAGGTTAGGTGAAATTAGGTTGAGTGAAGTTAGGTTAGGTTAGGTTAGGGGAGATTGTTTTAGTAAAACACCACATTTGCCCCCACTTTTTACTCACACATTTTGCTCCCACTTTGTGCACTCACTTTTGCTCGCTCTTTTTGCTCCCACCGTTTACTCGGCAAAGGTAAAATATCAGAAAAAACGCACGCTCGCTCTGTCATACACCGACCCGCCGAAATAGCGATTGTTCTATTAAGCATGGTCTTTGTGGTTAGCGACAGGTTCGTTGAAACACACACACCCAGCCGTATCGTCTCTCTCAACCACCACGCTTCATAAACATTATAAACAGGTTAAAAAATAGTTTTTTCAACATGTATGACGTTAGGCCCTTTGTGAATAATTTTTTGGAAAAAATATCTACCACATTTGAAAGGGGGCGTTAGCCCGAGTCCTAGGACACCTCGTACATGTCTGTAGCGTTATTGGTTCGTGAGATATCGGCAAAAACCACAAAAAACACGTGTTTACCCCAAAATCGAGTTTCCAATATTTGTTTAAAATTATAACGAGTAGTCCATAGCAGAAAGGACGTCACCCCGAGTCCTTGGACCCGTCGTACACGCCTCTAGCATGATTGGTTCGCGAGATATAGCAAAAAGTTTAAAATCACGGTTTTACCCACAAAAAAAACATGTTTCCAGATTTTCACCCTTTCGACACCTACATTTCCGTAAATAGCGTAACGAGACGAAAAAAACGAATCCAAGCACGCCTTCCTAGCATGACTCCTTCCATTCCAAGGTCGCAGGGGCTCACAACTTCCTAAGTAGAGCTGAACCTACAACCTAGCACTATTTTAGAGTGGAAATAAAACGTCCATACGAAAGGGGGGTTCACCACGATTCCTAGGACACCCCATATGCTCAAATCCAACCATGGGTTTAGAAAGTATTAAAAGCGAATGACCTATTAGTTTTGGTCTTTTATTTAAATAAAGAGCCTATAGGAAAGTAGGGGGCATCACTACGAGTGCTAGGACACGGTTGTAAGTGACGTCCTGATTAATGTTTCATACGGAAACACTTGTATATTGAGTTTGGCACGTTGTATTTTGTTTGCCCGCATTTCATGCTGACCGTACATGACCCTAACGGAGGTCGTGAAGAGAGGCCTGTCACCAAGCGGAACGATCTCGTCTGTACGATCCACTTTTCCCAATATAAGAGCGTTAAAATGAGATTCCAGCTTGTACAAATTTAATGATTTGATGCTCCGTTGGAGTTGATAATTTATTCTGATCTGATTAACGTAATGATTTAATTCATGTGGCATTCATTTATGTAATTATGTTATGCATAGTTGGACTCACCTGGGGTGAGAGCTTGCCACTTTGATCCTGATTCATTTTTGGTTTGTTTGTGTTATTAGGAGTTCTATGATCCTGCAGTGTTTGGGCAAGGGAAAGCTGAGGCTTTGCCCGATTTAATTTGATTAAGGTACCCTGGTCGTACTATCTCTGTGGACCTCACGACAGAGAAGGGTTAGTGATGATGCAGTTTTATTTTGTTGTGGTTTTACGTTTGTTTGTGGGTTATTTAATTTTGGGAGTTGGTTTTATTTTTCTTGTTGTATCTTCTGTGAATAAATTCTGTTTTCTTGTTCCCCTGGCATGTGATTTATAGTTTTTAGTTCCCATGATCCAAATTTCGAAATTCCTAGGATGTAAAGTGTTAATTAGCCACCGAACGAGGCACCCCCGAGATGAGATTCAGCATCCTAGAGGACCTATAGAAGGGTACAATATAGATATCTTCCATCTACCGAATCATATGCTTTTTGGAGATCAATATAAAGTTGATGCACAGGTATATTGTATTCGTAAAATTTCTCTAGTATGCAGCGTACTGTGAATATATGATCGGTTGTGGATCGATTGAGTCTAAATCCACTTTGGTAATCTCCAATCACCTGCTCCGCATATGGTTCTATGCGTCTTGCTAGGATCTTGGTAAATACCTTATATCCTATATTAAGTAATGAAATTCTCCTGTAATTATTTAAAAATGTAATTGCTATTCTGCCCGAAGGCAGGTCAGAGCCTCCGAAGAGGCTATCCTCAGCCGGAGTTTGCGTGCGGTAGGGTGGCCAGGACCTTTCCGCTCCTCTTATGTTGGCCAACAGCGAGCAGTGGCTAGAACCGGCATACCTTCCAAGTTCCGACCACACCCAATGCTGCTTAACTGTGGAGTTCTCATGGGATCCGGTGTTTCAACTTAGCCCTGTAATTATTACAACACAGTTTAGATCCCTTCTTATAAATTGGGCATAACAGGGCTACCTTCCATTCTTCGAGCATCTTTTCCTCTTCCCATATCCTCAATATCAATGGTTATCTATGTACAGTGAGTGTCTCTCACGATTCGTCCGGCCGGCCGGCGCGCCCAGCTTATCTGTCTCCCGATGCCTCATCACTCCCCACTTGGCATAGCATAGCAATAAGAACAGAACAGCACTAGGCTCACTTTATCCGTGCATGACATGAGATAACAATTAAAATGTAGAAAGGAAGAATTAATAAACTAAGGCCGTACCTTATGACAGGAGATGTTGGAAATGTTCTCCTACATCCACACATTTCCGGCATCGTCTTAGGAAACTCCGATTCACACGCAAAAGTTCGTCTTCCGTAATTGAGGCTATTTCTCTCCGGATATGTTCTTTCAGTTCGTCCAACGTGTAAGGGTTTCTTGCATACACTTTATTCTTTAAGTTCCCCCATAAGTAAAAGTCACAAACTGTTAAATCTGGGGACCGTGACGGCCATAAGTCCGTACTAATAACACGGTCTTCAAAAATTTCCTCAATTAGGTTTAATGTGCCCATGAGCTGTATGCGCGGTGGCAGAGTCTTGCTGGAAATATCCACTTCGATAGTCAGTGTCAGTCAGTTCGTCAAACAAAGGTTTTAGCATATTATTCCTATATCTTTGTGCATTAATTGTGCCCTGAAAATTTATAGGTCCTATAATTCTCTATCCATTCACTGCGCACCATACTCCGACCCGTTCGTCATGAAGAGGAATTTCGTGTATGCGATGGGGGTTTTCTGTACTCCAATATCTGTTATTCTGCGTCGAAACATAACCGTGTAAATGGAACCAAGCTTCGTCCGAGAAAAATATTAAGCGGGATCAATTGTTTCATCATGAACGTTTCGTAACATCCAATTACAAAATCGTACCCGCTTATCATGATCACGTGGATGCAGTTCGTGTACTACAGTAATCTTGTATGGCTTCAGTTTCAACATTTTCGTAGCCCGCCATGCTGAGCTCTTCGAAACCCCGGCTTCTTGTCCAAGTCGTCTTATAGGGATTTTGTAAGCGTATGTTCTAATCTTTCTGAGATTTCATTTACTTCTCCTCATTAAGTACAAGTTTTTTAACACTTCGCTTCTTATCGAGTAAAGAACCAGCTCCTCTCAATTTGTTTACGAGATTCCGCACGGTATCTCTATGTGGAGAGCGCACACCTGGAAAATGTGTTATGAAACGTCTAACGACCTCCCTGCAAGACTCTTGTTTTCACATAATTATCGTACTTAAATACCCTTTCCTCTACCGTGTACACACGTGGAGGCATTGAGAATTATACCCCGAAGTAGCACTTCACAACTCGAGAACAGTTGGAGCGACATATCACTAACTTAATACACGTTATAAGCATGGACCAGAACTGCGCGCTGTGTAACAGGAAGTGATGAGTCAACGGGAGACAGATAAGCTGGCGCGCCGGTCGGCCGGCCGAGTTGTGAGAGAGACTCACTGTAGGTAATCACCACCATATTTTAGTAGTTCTACGTTAATGTTGTCCTCTCCAGGTGCTTTGTTGTTCTTCATTCCTTTAATGGCTTCTTTCGTTTCATAGAGGCTTAATTCCTCGATCTGCAAGTCAGGACCAGGCATATAATATTCCTCCTCCTAGCTCAACTGATCCACCCAATACTTCTTTAAAATACTCCCTCCATCGCTCAATCACTCTCCTTGCCTCAACAATAAGATTTCCATCTTTGTCTTCACACATATTGGATTTAGCTTGAAATCCTCTCTTCTCTTATTACTGCATACATTTGTCTATAATCATTTGTTCTTGCTAATTCCTCCATCTTTTCTATTCTTTCCTTCTCCCATTCCCGTTTCTTCCTTGTACATATGTGCTTTGCCACTCTCCTTGCCTCTGTATTTAAGTTCCTATTTACCCTTGAATCCTTCTGTAACGTTTTGATTCTTGCTTAATTTCTTGTATTTATCATCTGTTCACATTCCATATCAAACCATTTCTCTCTCCTCTGTGTTTCATTCCAATTAAATTTTCGGCCGTTTCCTTGATGGCTTCTTTGATGCATCTCCTGTGTTCATTTATATTTCCTGTTGCTTTATTCTCACCCTGTATCTTTCTCTCCAAAGTCTCTGAGAATTCCTCTGCGAACTTCTTATCGTCAATTAATTTCTGGGTATCATATTTCTGTACTATTCCTGTTCTGCTATTCTTGATTCTACATATGCACTGTTTGTAGGATGACTTAATCATGAAATGATCAGTCTATTGGCAACTCCAGCTATCTGATATGACATCTAGCGGTAAAAATGAGAAACTTACCAAGTAGGGTACATTTGTCACGTGGTGACTGTTTGTATATGGTTTCTTGTATTGGTAAACAGATCGTGGTAAATTGTTCGTGTCTTTATACATAAGTAATAAGTTTTACTCGTTGATAGAGTGAAAAATGAGTAAAAGCAAAGTGTATTGCTCAGTTTACGGCTGTAAGTCGATGTATAAGAGGGCTGCGGACATACGTTTTCATCACTTTCCAAAAGATGCAAATAGCAATAGCCGAAATGTGATGATACCTAATAATACCTATTACCTAATAATAATACATTTCCACCCCGGGAAGGATCTAACACTTGTCGAGGTAGACAGACAGAAGACCTGCGACGTAAAACCAGCGAAGGTTATTCTGTTTAAAAACAGCTGTTACGATGGGCGCGCTGGTAAGATTGAAGTTACTTGAATAATTAATTATTGGCTGCTTGGTAGGGAGAAGGGATGAGTTTAACTTGTTTTAAAACTCGGGGGGCGACAGGAATTGCTTGATTTGGATGGTTAAAAGGCAGTGGCGGCCGGTGGTAAGTAAAGCTGGGTGTTGCACCAAAATTTCTGATGTCGCAATTTTATATGGGAAGTTTACACATGTAACACAAATTAATTAACGTTAGATAAACTACAGTTCTATAAAAACTGAAATACATGGGTTTTCCAAAATAACTGTACGTTCGACAAATAGACAAATTTTAATGGCTCTTTTGGGCTTCTTCCTGTAGGAATTCATTAAAAAAATCAGATTTATGTATTTAAGCCCTATGCCTGAGTTCATGGGAAGAATTTTAAACACAGCAGGTTGTCTAAGGTTGGGTCTCAATCTCCGGGATAATAAACATTCTCAACATAAAAACATGGCAACCGAAAAGTTTGTACGTTAACGAAAAATGTTATTACTAACAAAGACGGGCACATATTCTGCATAAGGATAGGATTTTTATCATTTTAAATGATCTTGTCGACTTCGTAGTAACGCTGGGGTCTGGCGTTACGTTACGGTGACGGGACGAAATGTACCGAGCATGCACTGAGGTGTGTGACGTCATAATACTGCTTGAGCTTCCTCCTTTCCCCGCGCGCTGCGGTGAGCGTGACGTCATCCAGCCAGCTACCTCCTTTGACCTTGGTTTGCACTTGCTAACGGACTTTGAGTTCACGCAGCATTTGTAGCATTTAAAATGATATAAAGTCTAGTCTTTCAGACTGACTATCAGTCTTTTTTTTTACTATAGCTTGAACCCCATCAGAGGAACCAGCCATGAAGTGCGCTCTGTCATACGTCGGCGCAATTCATTTTTGCGGAGTTTCGTTCAATTTCTGCTTCTTTAATTCATCCAGTAAACACGCTGCTAATGTGTGTGCATTATATTTTGTTTGCCTCTTACTACGTATCGGTGCACAACAGCCATCTGAAATATGTTTGAAATATCACTAGTTCCATCTGCTATAATGGCAAAAATTTCCGATTCCTTTATTTGCTTTGATTCTTCTTCTTGGCAAACCTCCATCATAAACTGTAAAAATTAATTTTGAATTGTTTTGGACGTTCCTTTGAAAACAGTTGCCCTTACCAAATGACCTTTAACACAGCATCCAACTCAGCGGTAAAATTAATTAGTTCTCTCAAAACACATGGATTTGTTGATGTTACACTTTCATCATGATCACGCAAGGCCAGTCCGAAAGAACCACAGAAACGAATACAGTTTATTACAATATTTAACACATATCTATTGTGCCTAACATCTTCGTTATATTCCGCAATTTACCTTCTATAGGCACTGTCCAATTGTGCATCTTCGTTAACAATTCCAAAAAGTGTCAATTTCAAACAGCTGAAGATTGGTTGGTTGGTTCCTCAGTTTAGGAGCTGCGACAAGGCAGTCATGTAGCCCCCTGTACTTTGGGTGTGTGGAGAAACTGTCTGATAACCGGTGTTAATTGTGATGGCTGTATTAGTGAGTGTTATCTGTTTTTAATTCAAGTAAGGACTACAGACATTGAATTTCAAGCAGTTCCTACTTTTGCCGCCAAAGGCCACCGTCAACGACTACTAGTTCAGAACTTGGTTACTACACGCCACCGCAGTCGGCTCCTGGCGACGAACGTTGGAACCTAAGAGCGTTGTTCAAATTTTTAACCTATAATTTAGCTTCACACAGGTGTAATAAGTGGAAGGTTCTTTAACATGCCATTTTTTTGTCGTGTAGCCTCCTGAGAGGCCGAGTGCAGGTCTTTCTAGTCGACGCCCGTGGGCGACCTGCGCGTCGGGATGAGAGATGGAATGGATGAATATGAATGAAACTGGGCAAGGATGTGGAAGGAAGCGGCCGTGGCCTGTCAGAAGGTACTGTCCCAGCATTTGCCTGGTGTTGAAAATGGGAAACCACGGAAAACCATTTCAAGGACAGCCGACGGTGGGGCTCGAACCCACGCGTCTACCGAGTCAGCAGAGAGCTTGGCCCCTTGACCTAACGCAGCGCTTTAGCCCGCGTAGCCACTACTGTCGGTTTTAACATGCCATAAGTCTATGACATGGGACCGCCGGCTTTACTTCCCCTCCGAAGGAATGCATACTGAGGGATTTTTAACGCTCTTAAAAATCCGATGACTTCGGCCGGGTTTGAACCCGCGATCTTGGGCATAGAGGCTCAGCATGCTACCAACTACGGCACCGAAGCCGCTCAGCTGAAGATTCATGTTTCTTTATTTTAGGGATTATTTTCCATAACTCCTATTTTGGTCCACGCGAATTCTCCACCAACAAACATGTAAAACAGAATAAAGCGTTTTTAATATCGCATTCACATAACCAATTATTATTGCCTTAAATATCTCCTTTAAACGCCCTCGTATACTTATATTTTGGACAATACTTATCCGGTAATGGTCTACCGAGTGTTTTTAGTGTAAGTTTATCGTCATCAGGGAGCTGGAAAAACTGTCTGACTAGCAAATTACTTACTCTATTCATTTTCACTCACACTCCACAATACAATTAATGTTTCAAACTAAACATTCCGTTAAAATAAAATACTACGGTAACTTACAAGATGCACAGATGATAAATCTGGGTGCTACATCGGAAAGTGGCGCGAAAAGCAAACTAACAAAACACTGAATTTTGCTAGCCAAGAAATTTCGTAGTGAATGCATAGGTCTACTCACAATCAACCAAATAATAATAATAATAATAATAATAATAATAATAATAATAATAATAATAATAATAATAAAAATGCACAGTTAAGTATCTGCCTGGAACCAAAATACTCAAATCAACTAAATACAGAACTAATCGCAACCCAAATACCGCAAGAACAAGAGTGGTAAAAGCAAACATAAACCGCTAAAGTACACCAACAATACGTCGCAAAATAGTTCAGCCACTTATCTACTGTACTTATAGCACGGTGGCGTTCTTAGGCTCGCTTCACAGAACAATTGACAAAAATATTAAATGAAGTTATGATGAGAAAACATCTAAAAATAATTGGGTGTGAACCAACTAATGTCTCCCTATGAAATTCCGATATTTGTACCGTTGTGGGTGGTATAGCATTCTCTAGTGGTGTGGGAAAGAAACTACCCTTCAGGGGCAGATGACCTTGTAGTTCCGCCCCTTAAAACAACAATAACTAACTAACTAAATAACTAACTAACTAAACTACCCTTCGCGGGGTAAGAGAAATCGAGGGTGTTGTCATTTCCAAAGAGTGGTGCAGTCTAACGGGGCCATTTGGAACTGAGTGTTGCTAGAGGGCTGGCAGCTCGTCTGCAACTCCCTGCTACCCATGCTGGTCGGCATGCTATGCACAAGCTTGGCCTCGTCCAGTACGCCGCGCTGTCTGCTTGGGAGTTGCCACAAGAGAGCTAACCCCCTGGAGTTTGATTTGAAGGCGGCAGCTTTTATAGGTACAGTGTGAAGCATTTGGATAAATAATATCAAAATATAGATGAATTTAACACATTTTTGAATGCATTAGATCTATAAACTAGAACATTAAAGGAAAAGAAACTACGAATTAGGTGTAAAATTATTGGGAGTTGTGCAACGCTGCAACAATGTCACCAGCCGCCACTGTTAAAAGGTGGGTTTGGTGTTGAATATTTGAATGGTAGCGGAATCACTCATTCTACAGTGCCCACGGGGAGGCAAATTAGGCCTATATGACTCGTAGTGGAATAGCTCGAATATCGAAGAACTTAGCGATTACGAGGTGTAGGCTTGGCGGAAAGGCTGGCGGATCATCAGTTTGACATCAATTCACGATATAAGTCGGAGCTTGGAACAGTGGCGTCTGGTTTGCGTGGATTCTAGTCTCGGAATGATAAAAGTAGCACAGCTTCGGTGTGTTATTTATTTGTTTATGTACCGTATTTCTCTATTTGAATGTCCTCGGCGTTGACTCAGGATCGACATTTACATTATATTGCGCATAATAGTACCGAAATAATGTCCGAAGTGTAGCCCTGTGTAAATTTGAATCAGCTGATCTACATCACCCATAAAAACTGATGCTTGATAATATGCAAATGACACCAAAAATCCAGTGGAACACACAAATTAGATCACGTGTATCGCACAGTTATACATATATACAATTAAAAATAACACTGTCATTACTTTAGAGACCATATTTACTGATTATAACCGAAAAATAAAAAGTGTTCCATATCAAACGCGTGTTATTGAGTATTTTAAACCCTACTTATTCAGACCGACCGCAGCGCCCCAAGTGTTAGTTTGAGTTGCCAATATCCGCACCTCTACAAGTCCTCACATACTGGATATCACTCATATGTCTCGCATCAAATAATTTAGGGTCCATCTGATTTCTAGTATACCCATCTGGTGACCGCCATGTCGCTTTATGTATTTCCTTTCTTGGAAACCTTGTACTACTCACTACCGTCTGCTCGCTGCGAAATCCACAAATCGTAACCCATTTTCATTGCATGTTTTGTCCGATAATGTGCCTAAATTCCTCTTCTTTTCTAATGTTTGCGTTTATATCCCCCAATACGATTTTACTTACAGATACCTACAGTACATACATAATTATGTACCATCAACAACCCTCAAAAACTTTTACTTTCTGTTGTGTATTCGAAATTTCAGAAATGTACTGTATGTTCCAAAGAAATTTCACCCTCAACAGTTGGTACCACAGACACAACACCATGGAGGAAAGAAAGGAAGGAGATAGATAGATAGATAGATAGATTTTTATTAATTCCATTTGATCAAATACATGCATTCAATACATTTTTGATATAGGACACGTCAGAATTTACATGCATAAAATAAAAGAACTAACAGGTATATATTACTAAGATTATAACTATTTATAACTTATTATAATAGCAAATCTTAATAGATACAATCTTATTGCACAACTATTTACACCTCACTCTATTATCATAATATGAAAACTTAATTCTATAAATACAACAACATACAGCTAGGTATTAAAATTAAATTAAAAAAGTAAAATATAGTTATAGATTCCATCACTCCTATACGCTAAAATATTCAACTACTGAGTAAAAACAATGGCACTGCAGATAAGCTTTCAACATTCTATCAAAGGTTTTTATTTTTGGGGCCAGTTTTATATACTGGGGTAGTTTATTGTATAATTTAACTCCAGTGTGAAAAGTTCCTTTTTGATATATGCTTGTGTGTGTGTGTGAAATATGAATGTTTTGATTTTGTCTTGTGTTATGCCTATGAACATCATTGTTTGTTTTAAGAAAAACATCTTTATTCATTAAATTCTTTTTAAAAAACATAATACTTTCAAAGATATATATGCAGGGCAGTGGGAGAATGTTTAAATCTTTAAACAGAGGTCTACATGATTCTCTCGAGTTTACATTTGCCATAATTCTAATCGCTCTCTTTTGTATCCTAAACGTGCTTAGTACATCTGGCGACATACCCCAAAATATGATCCCATATCTTAAGTATGAATGGAAATAAGCAAAATAAGTATTTCTTAATGTGTGCATGCTAGTGCAGGTTTTCAAAATACGTAACGCAAAGCACATCGAGTTCAGTTTAGTATTCAGATATTGTATATGTTTATTCCATTTCAAGTCTTGTTGTATCCATAGTCCTAAAAACTTTGTTTCTGATTTATTTTCTATTTGATGACCATTTAATGTTATATTGGGCATCGCAGGATTCCTATTCTGTATAGTGTGGAAATTTAGACATACTGTCTTTTTATAGTTTATTATGAGGCGATTATCTTGTGACCATTTGGTTAACTCTCCTGTAACGGAGTCAGCAGACTGCTGTATGACCTGTTTAGTTTCACCTTTTATTACGAGTGTTGTATCGTCCGCAAACAAAATTTCCTTATGTGAATGAACGTTCTGTGTTATATCATTGATATATAGAAGAAAGAGTAGTGGGCCCAAAACCGATCCCTGGGGTACTCCAAATTCAATAATTCCCTCATTGGACAATGTTTCATTAAGTAATTTGGTTCCATCATCCTTGTGTCTCAAGCTTACTATTTGTTTACGCCTTGTTAAGTAAGACTCTATCCATTTATTAGCTAGACCTCTAACACCATATTGATTTAGTTTGGTAAGGAGGATTTTATGGTCAACTACATCAAATGCTTTCGATAAATCCAAGAATAGGCCAGTTACATGTTCCTTATTGTCAATTAATTTCAGTATACTATTACTACATTCGTAAATTGCTGTCTGTGTAGATTTTTCCGTTCTAAATCCATGTTGTGAGTTTGATAATATTTTATTTTTTTCTATGAAACTTATCAGTCTCTTATACATAATTTTTTCCACAATTTTTGCAATACCAGTTGGTAAGGTAATAGGACGATAGTTATCTAATTCATCTTTTGAACCGTTTTTGTGCACTGGAATTACTTTTGATAACTTCAAAATATCCGGGTAAGTTCCTGAGAGAATTGAACTGTTTATTAAGTGCGTAAGTGGATTTATTATATTTTCGGCACATTTCTTTAAAATTGCATCAGGGATGCCATCAATGCCAGCACAGAATTTATTTTTTAGCTCTTTTATAACTATTCTTACCTCTTCACTTGTGACATGATTTATAAATAAAGAATCACTGCATATATTTATTTTATTATTAGAATTTAGTGTATTTACCTGTGATTTATTTAATAATTTTTGCGGAATTTCCAGAAAATAGTCATTAAAAGTGTTTGCTATTTCCTCTGGATTATTAATCACTTTATTATTTCTGGTCAGTGTAATGTTCCTTTGTATTTTAGCATATTTTCCAGTTTCTTTCTTTATTACGGACCACATAGCCCTGTTTTTATTAGATGATTGGGAAATAAAATTATCATTATGCATTTTCTTTGCTAGTCTTATTACCTTATTTAATATGCTAGTGTATTTTTTGTAGTATAAATTGAATTCAGGTGTTGTGTGGTATTGTTTATATAATTTGTGTAGAAATTTCTTTCTTTGACATGAATTTATAATCCCTGTTGTTATCCAATTGCTAGTTTTGTTATTTTGAACAGTTCTTCGTTTAAAGGGGAATGCTATTTCAAAATAGTGTTTTAGGGTACTGTTAAATGCATTAAATTTATCATTTACATTTTCTAGTTCATAAATTTCTGACCATGTTTCCTTATTTAATAAGTCATTGAAATATGTAACATTTGCTTCAGTGAATGACCTGCACTTTGATTTTACTCCATTATCATTATTATTGATTACTTCGGATACTTCAAAACTCAGTATTTGTCCATGGTGGTCACTAAAACCCGGACAATAGACTTCTATTGAATGGTGATATTTATCTGTATTTATAAAAATTTGATCAGGAGTGGTTTTACTAAATTTTGTTATTCTTGTTGGTGTATTTACTGTAGGTTTCAGTCCATAGGAAATTAGTAACTGGTTTAATAATTCACAATTTCTATCAAGTTTTAAGAAATCCACATTTACATCCCCACAAATTATTATATCGAAATTTACTTTGCTCATGTTATTGAGTAACAATTCTAGTTTATCTATAAATAGAGGAAACTTTCCTGACGGAGAACGGTATACGCATACAATTATTAACTTAAACTGCTGAATTTTTACGGCAGAGAATTCAAAATCCTGTTCCATAATTAGATAATCATAAGCTGTTATCTGTTCATGATCTAAATTATTTCTTAAGAAGATGCGCTGCCTAGCGCAAGCTGTTGAAGCCAAACGGCTCGCCCACTTTGGTTGCAAGAAAATGGCTGTCCCTATGCTTAAAGCCGTAAACCACTTCAAGTAGTAATGGATTTTAGTGACATAAAACTGCAATGACAAGTCAAGATTTTTTCTTGGATAGGCAGAATACACTCTGTACTTCACGGTACTTGGCACAAATATTCTGCGTTATCGTTTTAAAAGCCAATTTAAATATAAATATTAGAGCACCTTTGCGAGGCTAGTTTTGTAAGGAAGACGCGGCAAAACGCAATAATACGCTGAAACACTGATTAAATTGAATACAGGTGTCTGAAGATGCGAGTTATACCAAAGAAGGAACATCTTGGGAATTAATGATGCCGAACTGATTACGGTATTCACACCAAATTGAGTTTTATGTTGAGGCATCAGTTTTTAGGCCTAATTTCGAGCACAGCTACTTTCACTCATTGGTCGTACACATTTTAATATTCAAGAATATGAACCTCAAAATTAATAAACAGAACAATTAAAAATGGACGCATATTTGCACAAAAATACGGTATAGCCTAAACGTTTCGGTACCGTACGGTATTTTCTTTGTGGGGGGTAGAAACTTATCGATTAGCCTCGAATTGATTAATTAGGTAGGCCTACCGTAATTATTGACCTACAGCCGTTTGATAATTTGGGATTTGCAGAGGAATGATTTTTATTTTTTTGGTATATAGGGTAGGCCTACACATGCTGAGATTACAATTGAAGAGATTTTTTAAATAACTTATCACTAATGTTATTACGTTTCCAAAGTTGCACAACCAGAGCGCGATAAAAACCAGGGCCAAAATAAGGTTTAGCCATGCACAATGCCTCATGCAAGTCACAGAACACCGAATACGAGTTAAGGTTACGCCCACTTTGGTTGCAGCGCTTGGCTTCACTCAAACGAGCTCAGGGCATCTCCTCTTATTCTTTCCTCCATGCACAACACCATGGAGGAAAGAAAGGAAGGAGATGCCTTCGCTGCGCCGCCTAGTGCAAGCTGTTGAAGCCAAACGACACGCCCACTTTGGTTGCAAGAAAATGGCTGTCCCTATGCTTAAAGTCGTAAACCATTCCAACTAGTAATGGATTTTAGTGGCATAAAACTGCAATGACAAGTCAAGATTTTTTCATGGATAGGCAGAATACACTCCGTACTTCACGGTACTTGGCACAAATAAGCTGCGTTATCGTTTTAAAAGCCAATTTAAATATAAATATTAGAGCACCTTTTCGAGGCTAGTTTTGTATGGAAGACGCGGCAAAACGTAATAATACGCTGAAACACTGATTAAATTGAATACAGGTGTCTGAAGATGCGAGTTATACCAAAGAAGGGACATCGTGGGATTAATTATGCCGAATTAATTACGGTATTTACACCAAATTGAGTTTTATGTTCTGATTGGTGTTGAGGCATTCATCAGTTTTTAGGCTTAATTTCGAGCACAGCCACTTTCACTCATTGGTCATACACATTTTGATATTCAAGAATACGAACCTCAAAATTAATAAACAGAACAATTAAAAAAGGACGCATATTTGCACAAAAATACGGTAGGCCTATAGCCTATACGTTTCGGTACCGTACGGTATTTTCTTTGTGGGGGTAGAAACTTGACGTTTAGCCTCGAATTGATTAATTACGTAGGCCTACCGTAATTATTGACCGACAGCCGTTTGATAATTTGGGATTTGCAGAGGAATGATTTTTATTTTTTTGGAATATATACATGCTAAGATTGGAATTGAAGAGATTTTTTTTTTAATAACTTATCACTAATATTATTACGTTTCCAAAGTTGCATAACCGGAGCACGATAAAAACCAGGGCCAAAATAAGGTTTAGCCATGCACAATGCCTTATGCAAGTCACAGAACACCGAATACGAGTTAAGGTTACGCCCACTTTGGTTGCAGCGCTTGGCTTCACTCATACGAGCTCAGGGCATCTCCTCTTATTCTATCCTCCATGCACAACACCAGAGACTCAGTTATCGATTATTCGATCTCACCAGAGCCGTCTATACACTGTTGCGGGTTTGGTTTTTTCATAATAAATTGTGATATGTTTGATCGGTTCGTGGTATTGTCTACCTTAGAAAAAACAAAACTTTCAATCCCTAATACTTAGCAGTAAATTAACTGAAAATGTGGCTCATCCCATGCAATATCCTACATGTACATGCAGCAGTGGCGTCACTGTACCAATATTCTTATGCATCCCACATGACAGTTTGATTTAGGCTATTTATATTAATTTGTTTATAAATTTTATTTTTTTTGGCAATGTGTAATGCATTGGTCCGTTTGCAGTTGACACAGTGTCACTATTTTATCAAATTATTTAATTAATTTTGTTTTATGTCCCTTTTAGCTACTGCGGCTTTTAGAGAGGCCAGGGGGCCGGAATTTTATCCCGAAGAGGATCGTTAACGTGTCAGTAAATATACTGATACGGCTCCCTCGCATTTTCGCACCCTTAAATGCCAGGTGACTACTTACTCCCAGAATTCGATCCTGCAACCTTGGGAAGAGTAGGAGAGAACGTTACCGCTGAACCATGCAGCCAAATTATTTTTATTATTATATTATTTATGGTTATATTTTAATCCGGGGTAATTTATAGTTGTGTTTGACTAGATTCTAAATCTTGGTTTAATTCTGTGTTGAATAGTATACAGGGTCTTTCATATAAAGTAAGAACGGCAAGCGCCAGTTTTGTTATTTCCTGCTGCGGTGGCCTTGGCCGAGCTTGTGGCGCGCCATGGCCCCCTGCCGTACTATTAAAAGCGTGTGCATAGTACATACGAGGGCCATTTTTGTAAGTTCCGATGGACTGTTTAAAAATAACCGATTGACATACCAATCTGATTTTACTACTAAATGTTTACTTTTTTATTCGTATGTCTCAACATAAACGCCAAAATGATTGAAACATTTGTCGTATCGTTACACCAGCTTTCCAATGCCCTCGGCAAAATATTCTGCCGCCACTGAGGTGGGTATGTCTGGACAGCCTCCTGAAGTTTTTCCTTTTTGGCGAGGCGTTGCCGCCCAACCATACTGTACCTTCAATTCTCAAAGGTGAAAATCATTCACGACCACACTGTACCAACGATACGATAGACTTTTACAAAGACTTCAAGTGTGAAGTTTTGGACCATCTGCCGTTTAGTCCAAACCAGCACTGAATGATGCCAGTGTCTCGTCAAAAAGGAAAAACTTCAGGAGACAGTCCAGACGTACCCACCTCAGTGGCGGCAGAATATTTTGCCAAGGGCATTGGAAAGCTGGTGTAACGATAAGACAAATGTTTCAATCGTTTTGGCAATTATGTTGAGACATAAGAATGAAACAAGCTAACATTTAGTAGTAAAATCAGTTTGGTATGTCAATCTGTTATTTTCATACAGCCCATCAGAACTTGAAAAAACCAGCCATCGTATGTACTATGCGCGCGCTTTCAATAGTACAGCAGGGGGCCATGGCGCGCCACAAGCTCGGCCAAGGCCCGCAGCAGCGAATAACAAGACTGCCGCTTGCCGTTCTTACTCTGTATGAAAGACCCTGTATTTTATATTCAGTTTGTACAGATTTCTAATGTTTAAAGTGTGAATTGAGCCTGGCAGGATTTAACTTGAGCAAGACTGTTATTTCTGAATGGAAAATTTAGAGCTTGGGTTATTCTGAATGATGCATAGTCTTGTCCCTTGACTCAACGCTCTAGCGATATGGCAACGCTGTTTTGAACTAGGTACTGCCCAGCTAAAGTCTCTCTCTTTGATTGGAGGACATACTGTAATTCTGACTCTGAAGTGAAGACGAACTATATGATTGGTGAAAGGATAGTGACTGCAGCAAGAGTCAAGATTGGTTGGCATCGGCTCAGATACCATGTTTTGGGCTGTAGCGGAAGGAAAGAGTTCGAGTATCACTGTGTCAGGCATAACTAAGCGAATTGATTACTGTGTAGTTCAAATTGCATGAATGGCTGTTAGGCCGGATGACTTAATTATTTAGTATTCGAGTGCGTGTGAATGGTTATCTAGCCTGGACTTAATTTGAGAGTATTTGGAAGCGCTTCGTGTTTGTTTTCGGTTGATGGAAATGTTGCGAGTGACTGTTGGGGCGGAGGACTGAATTATTGAGTATCAGAGTTCCTCGTGTGAGTTCCAACATGACTGTTAGGCTGGAGTACTTAACTATTAAGAACGATTGTCTGTACAGTATTTGTGAGGTGCTACGAATATGAGTTTGCCTGTTATGCAAGAACATTCATAACTGTGAATTTTTGAGTGTACTTCTTTGAAGGAAGACTGTGTCGGTACTATCATCTACGATCGTGATATAGCCTATATATAGCAAGTCTAGAATTCGCAGGATCGAATATCGGCTCCGACAGTGGCTATCCCGAGTGTCCTTTTTGCCCGGGGTTTTCAGAGGAACCAACATTTGCAAATACACACATCAAAAAAAGTTTTGCATCACCTCGGTTCCAAGAGTTCCGGAACCGTTAAATACAAAGGGAATAGAGATCAACACAAACAACATTTCAGCTCGTTTTATTGCTCATGAGACCCACACATTGCATGTTGTACCATCATACAGCTAGACTTTCAGCATTTGTGGTCCAGATTGCAGTACACACCACTACCTCTAATACCCAGTAGCACGTCCTCTTGCATTGATGCATGCCTGTATTCGCCGTGGCATACTATCCACAAGTTCATCAAGACACTGTTGGTCCAAATTGTCCCACTCCTCAACGACAATTCGGCGTAAATCTCTCAGAGTGGTTGGTGGGTCAAGACGTCCATAAACAGCCCTTTTCAACATATCCCAGGCATGTTCGATAGGGTTCATGTCTGGCGAACATGCTGGCCACTGTAGTCGAGCGATGTCGTTATCTTGAAGGAACGCATTCACAAGATGTGCACGATGAGGTCGAGAATTGTCGTCCATGAAGACAAATGCCTCTCCAATATTCTGCCGATATGGTTGCACTATGGGTCGGAGGATGTCATTCAGGTATCGTAAAGCCGTTTCGGAGCCTTCCATGACCACCAGTGGCGTACGTCGGCCCCACATAATGCCACCCCAAAACATCAGGGAACCACCACCTTGCTGCACTCGCTGGACAGTGTGTCCAAGACGTTCAGCCTGACCAGGGTGCCTCCAAACACGTCTCCGACGATTGTCTGGTTGAAGGCATATGCGACACTCATCGGTGAAGAGAACGTGATGCCAATTCCGTGGGGTCCATTCAGCATGTTGTTGGGCCCATCTGTACCGCGCTGCATGGTGTCGGGGTTGCAAAGCTGGACCTCGCCATGGACGTCGGGAGTGAAGTTGCGCATCATGCAGCCTATTGCGCACAGTTTGAGTTGAAACACGACGTCCTGTGGCTGAACGAAACGCATTATTCAACATGGTGGCATTGCTGTCAGGGTTCCTCCGAGCGGCAATCCGTAAGTAGCGGTCATCCACTACAGTAGTAGCCCTTGGGCGGCCTGAGCGAGGCCTGTCATCGACAGTTCCTGTATCTCTGTACCTCCTCCATGTCCGAACAACATCGCTTTGGTTCACTCTGAGACGCCTGGAAACTTCCCTTGTTGAGAGCCCTTCTTGACACAAAGTAACAATGCGGACGCGATCGAACTGCGGTATTGACCTTCTAGGCATGGTAGAACTACAGACAACATGAGCAGCGTACCTTCGTCCTGGTGGAATGACTGGAACTGATCGGCTGTCGTATCCCCTCCGTCTAATAGTCCCTGCTCATGCATGGTTGTTTACATCTTTGAGCAGTTTTAGTGACATCTATGAACAGTCAAAGGGACTGTATCTTGGATACAATATACACAGTCAACGTCTATATGCCGGAGATCTGGGAACCGAGGTGATGCAAAACTTTTTTTGATGTGTGTATGTAAATATGTCTTTTGATGAAAATACGAGCACATGTATTCGAGCATATGAGCATTCTTCTTCTTCTTCTTCTCCTCCTGTCATATGAGTTTACGGTCGTTTTCTTAAACTTGACATGCAATTACTTCTTTGCGTCTTTTAGTGGGACCCAACGTTGTCACGTTCCTATGGACAGTTCTCGCCAGGTGGTGGCGGGTTAGTACAATGTTCTTCATTACTTGTTAACGACTGATAAGTAGACATCGCATTTGTATGCATATTTTGTTTGCTGACATGTAGTCCTCCAAAACGGACAAGGAAGTGCGTTTAAAGGTGAAATTGAACGAACTGTTAAGTTTATTTGTACATATACATATTTGAAATTAGTGCTTATTCGGATTTATTGTGCATGTTCTAGACTTTAGTAGCTTATTTTAACATGCTTTATACAGCAGCCTTAAAAAAGTTAGGGAATTAATACTGTGAACTCTTTTGGAAGAGCAGCCCTGTTCTGAATGAACAGCTGAGGTAAGATTTCAAAGAAAAAATTAAAATAACACTGGGTTCGTCAATACCTGCCACCATCGTAGAGAATGCGTTGATTGATGACTGCATTGAGCGACAGCCCAGGGTATAGATAAGCATCAATGAGCTATAGGAAGCGACTTACCTCGCAATTGTAATTTGCAATCTGCGACCAGGTTCCGCTGGATCACAGTGGTTGGAATAAATTGGCAACACACTGCCAACAGCAGGAGTGTAGCAGGAGGTACAACATCGTTGGTAATGTGGTACTCTGTACATATTGGGGGAATAGCCAAAGAATTTTAACAAACGCCACAGATTTACACCAGAAAACTTGGCGAAGATTGTTGTAGTGTACTGCAAATTATGGACCCAAAAAAAACCATTTTTACATGTTTTTCTTAAAAACTTGTTTATTATAATGCATCTTGTGTATTTAATATCACAGTGTGTTTTATTTTAGGAGACATGTGCCAATGTTGCAGCAGCGATAGATAGATACATCTCACTAATTAAGCACGGATTGTTTCTATCATCGGAATAGGCGCAGCAGTAAGTAGAGTGTGACTATTTTTGTTTTTCATTTAGTTGTTTATTCATGATCTGATTTTATGTATTGGAGGGGGCGAATCACGGGAGTCAAGTAAAGGAATCTTACATTTTCATTTAATAAAAGTGTTTATCATGATCATCATCATCGAAGTCCCACTCCGGTCACCCGGGTGTGGTTTACAAGCCTCCTCCACTCCTTTCTGTCCTTCCATTTTTCCTGTTCCATCACTTCTGCCACATCCTATCCTGCTTCTCTAATGTCTTTCAAAATTTGGTCCAACCACCTTCTTCTCTGCCTCCCAACTGGTCTCTTTCCTTTGACTTTTCTTTCTAATTCCCTTCTTGCTACTCTTTCCTTACCCATTCTTTTTACATGTCCGAACCAACGTACCCTTGCTTTATGTATCTTCTGATTTAACGGTTCCATGTTTAACTCTTCTCTGATTTTAATATTTTTAATTCTATCCCTTCTTGTCTTTTTAACTGAAGTTCTTAAAAATTTCATTTCTACTGCTTGTATCTTACTATTTTGCCTTTTATTCGTTACCAGTGTTCCCAGTCCATATGTTACAATTGGTATGAAATACTGTTTATATAGTGTTAATTTCGTTCTCTTGGGTACTTTGTCATCCCATAAAAGTTCTCTGACTTGATGATAAAATGTGGTACCTTTACTTAGAGCCGATTGTATAAAGATCGCTTGACTGGGGATCAAATTAACTGGAGTTCAAAATCTGAACCAAGTTCAGTCGCCGTCCATGTTGTATAAAACTATTCACAGATTCCGAGATCCTAGTTCAATTTGATCTCAAGTTCAAGGATTTCAATATGGCAACAGCGCAAAATAGTAAGGATATTCACGTATAGAGTGCACTACACTCATCTCGCCGAGCGATCTTCAACTTTTTGTTTGTTTATTTTTGTGTATGTTAACCTCAAAAGAAAGCGTATTGACATGTGCTGGGGATGAAAACCTAGAACATAACCTAAGTGCACACCATGTTTGTCTGAGCGGGAATGTTAAGACAAAAAATGTAACATAAAAGACCATTTCAGTACCGGTAACCGGAAAAAGAATGTTCCATAGACTTCACATTCGCGGCCGAAATTTCGCAAAGGACTTGCAACCGAATCCATAAAGGTAGGTGAAGTCAATTGATATAATTATTTACAGCTTTTAAATGTACCCTAGATGCGATTACGTTGCTGAAAGATATATAACACGGTTTCAAACCATTTTTTAAATTTCTTTCAGGTTCAAATTTGATTATAGCAGGCTGATCCAATCTGGTTCTGCCTGAGCTGGAAGTGGGATCACATGTGAATTGTGGTCTCGTACACCTTTTGATATTCATACAAATCACTATGCTTCCTTCTGCATGAAATCCATGAAGGTAAGTTCCTTGCACATCTTTCAGTTATATTGTATAGTAAGGCATTTCTCCACCCCACCTATCCACCTAACTGAAAATAATCTACAATAGCTGTATTTGGTCCGTGTACCATAGTTTTATGCATTAATGAAGTGAATTTCAAGATGTAGAGGGGAAGATCATGTTGATACCTGATATTAGGACCCTGAAAGTCTCCATAAATATAATTTTACATCAATTACACTGTTATAAAATATATGCTTAAGACAAGTAGGCTAGGTCATTCCTCAAGGTAAGTAGGCTACTGGTAGTGAACACTGAATCAATAGCCTCGATATTGTAGACTATTGATTGCTTAGTTTATTTGTGTAGCCTTCCTTGAGACTCTTGTCATTGTATCGCAAAGGACAACAGGCTATCCTTTTTATTGGCAACGAAGGCCCCTAAATCTTAATCCAACAATAAATAATATACTAGCATGCATTGCTAGGTAATGCTATAGGTTCGGAACAGTATGGTATCCAAAGGCTTATTTAAATCAAAACTTTAATTTAATTTTGCAAATTAATGCCATATGGCAATGGCAATATCGTAGCCTACTGTACATCATGTTTGGAAACTTATTGCTTTTCTTTCTCGTAAGCTGCAATTGATTACTATAACGTTTGCAACATTGTTGGTATGAAACTTCTTAAATATAAGTAGGTAGAAAAATGTGCAGTAGCCTATATTACTTAGAAAAAAGAAGTACTGGTATGGAAATAAATATACTGTATCATAACCAAGGAGGCTTCCAATTATTAGGTCATGGTGTAGTGCAATTAGTTCAGGCAAAGGTCTTACACTCCAACTATTTTTTACAACACATGACCCAAGCCTCCTTGGTCATATATGCAGTCATGAAAATCCAACTGAAATATACTGTAGGCTACCTCTTTTTCTTGTTGCACCCTTTGCATTGATCTGTTATGCCTATTTTCTAACACAGCTTAACATGAAAATAAATGATCATGTTACTAGTCTTGTATAAAAATATAATTTTTTCCTCTGGTCGTAGGCTACTCCATTTACAGGGGGCAGTGAATTACAGTGAATTCTTTATCATGTATGCCAGGGCTGGATTCTTGCTCACAATTCAGTGTACCCAGGCATTTCTATTCAATTACACTGTAGCCACTGCCGAGCTCTCCACTTCAGTGTTGTGGAGCCAGCTTATGAGAAACCAAGAGCCTGAACTTTTTTGCAGGCTTTGCTGGCAATGGCTACAATAGCTTACTGATGAACAGGTCATGTTAAAGCAACTTGATACCAATCTTTGATAGGGTTTTAAGCAGTCTTTTTTGTTTGTTTTTCTTTTATGCTTCATTTTGGGGATTAGGACATGGTCAACAACTCCTTGCACTGTGGTGTATATGGAAGTGTTGACTTTATTTCAGATACACACTCGTTGGCCATACAAACTGAAAAGTTTCAATAACTTACATCAAAATGTATAAAGTGTTCTGTTTTGATTAAATAGGTCATGTTACTGTATTCTAAATTTAAGAAAACCTTTACAGGTACTGTCCAATGCTAGGTCTCCTTAGCACGCTGCAGTAGGCAAACTTATCTGTTTACAGGAACTATGTTGAGATTGCTATTTATGGACAACATAAGCACAATGGTTAAGTAGCATGGTTTACCACAGTCTCAAATTAACCTAAATGATGGTTACATTTTGATATAAAGATAAGTAAGCCTCTGTGGAATTTGTTACACCAGACTACATTTAATTGAAAGGGGGAGGAATGAAATCTTCTGATGGCATCTGGTTAGTTTTAGTATGTCAGCATCAAACATCGGAAGAAGCTACTAATTCCCAAGGAGTAGGCAAATAAACTTAAAACGTTCCCTACCGTATTAAATAAAACAAATTATTTAAGCATGATTTTTTTCCTGGACTTTTACTTATTATTTATTTATACGTGCACTTTCATCATCATCATCTTGTACAGTTTCCAGCCCCAGGCTGGGTCTGTTTGGAACATAAGCCTCGCCACTTAGTCCTTTCTTCCCAACACCTCTCCGCTGTCACTATAGTCCAGTCCTCGCCTCTCTTCTTGACACATTCCTCCGCTTCTTTCAGCCATCTATCTATCCAACTGAAATATACTGTCATTTCTTCTGCATCTGCATCTCATGTATCCTCTTGGGAATCTTCTTCTCTTCCATTCTCTTTATGTTATTTATTTATACGTGCACTTTATGCCCTAAGGCTAAATGAATGCTTATCCATAGTGAGAATTCAGTTTTTGTAAAGTACACTCCACACTTCACTTGTTATTTTCTAACATGTGTTATTGTTGCAGGTAGCTTTGGAGGTGCCTCTAGCAACAACACAGAGCAAGAAGAAGCCACTGTTTGGAGAGGACAATGGGCAAAATTAAAAATGAAAGAATAATTAGAATATGAAATGTTGAGCAGGCAGAAACTGAAGGAAATGAAATGTACTAATGCATTATTTAATAAAAATAAAAGGATGTAATGTTATTCTGAACTAGTTAATTCTTCAGGCCTTGATTGTTCCTGAAATTGTTGCCACAATATTGTCCTCCATTGACTTAACAAGGTTATACAGTGATAGGAGTAAAATGTCCCTAACACTCATTTGTGCTCTCTCTACAACTGAGAATGGATGATTTATATTTATAAAATTTTGTTATGTGCATATAAAAGAATGTTTCTGTTAAATGTGCAACAGAAGACTGGTGAAGACTGCAGATAGGCTATGCTAAAAAAATGGTCGAGGGGCATTCACCGTTATTGATCCAAGTTAATGTCCAGTACAACAGTTATCTTTTGTAATGCACTCACAACTTTAATCAGAAATCTGCCGTTTGCCATTTAATTACAGTTGTCATGTATGGGACAGTCGAAGCCAAGCTGTTAATCGCTTGCATATTGAATTTCTTGAAATTTGGTTAACATAATAACATTTGAATTGGGTAGGTTTTGGAGAACTTACTATGAAGCAAACCACTGTTTTATTGGAGGTTTCAGGTTCACTTCTCTTTCAAAAAGTAGTTTTTAAATATGGGTTTTTATCACTTCCGTACTAAGTCTTAGGCTGATTTTGGAAGGTAGAATAAGGAAAGATAAGAGAACGTTCATGGCTTTTGTAGACTTAGAAAAGGCTTTTGATAACGTTGATTGGACTAAATTGTTTAACATTTTGAAATCGATTGGAATAAAGTACAGGGATAGGAGGGTGATATACAATCTGTACAGAAACCAGACAGCAGTCATTCGAGTTGAAGGACATGAGAGATAAGCTGGTATTCAGAAAGGTGTAAGGCAAGGCTGCAACTTATCACCCATACTTTTCAATCTTTACATTGAACAAGCAATGAAGGAAATTAGAGAAAAATTTAAAGTGGGAGTGGAGATTCAAGGAGAAATAATTTCAACACTGAGATTTGCTGATGACATCGTCATCTTGGCCGACAAGCCTGAGGATTTGAATGAGTTTTTGAATGGTATGGACTCCGTCTTACGGAAATAATTCATGATGAAAATAAATAAATAAATAAATGTAAAACAAAAATACTGGAATGCAGCCGAAATAAATCAGAAACCTCTATGGAGATCAAATTGGCAGGTGAAAAGCTGAAGGAAGTACGAGACTTCTGTTACTTAGGAAGTAGAATAACCAGTGATGGACGAAGCATAGAGGATATTAAAAGTAGGTTGACTCAGGCAAAGAAAGCATTTCTACAAAAAAGGAATCTGCTGACATCGAATATAGATTTAGGTATTAGGAAGTCATTTTTGAAGGCCTTTGTCTGGAGCGTGGCGCTCTATGGAAGTGAAACTTGGACTATTGGTGCAGCAGAAAAGAGGAGAATTGAAGCATTTGAAATGTGGTGTTACAGGAGAATGATGAAGATCAGATGGGTAGATAGGGTTACAAACAAAGAGGTATTAAGACGAGTGGGAGAGGAGAGATGTTTCTGGCGACTGCTAATGAAGAGAAGAGATAGGTTGGTAGGACACATACTAAGACACCCAGGAATAGCAAGCTTAGTTATGGAAGGAAGGGTCGAGGACAAAAACTGTAGGGGTAGACCAAGGTTAGAATATGTTAAACAGATTGCCTCGGATGTAGGGTGTCGGAGCTATGTAGAGATGAAACGATTAGCTCAGGACAGGGAGGCATGGAGAGCTGCATCAAACCAGTCAAAAGACTGAAGACTCAAACAACAACATCACTTTAAAAATGTAAATGTTAGAATATGTTATCAATGTTTGTTGGAACATCTTGGTCAACAGCCCTGTGTACTTGGGTGTGTGTTGATTTTGTCTGATAACTTGAGGTGGCTGTAGTAGTGTACCAGTATGTAACTGTAATAAAAACAGTGGATTTAGTAAGTTTTCTATGGATGATATTTTAAGGAAAACCTGGAACAAGTTTGGGGTAAGTGACCCAGGACTTACAGGTACCGGTGAGTAGCATTCCAGCATTTGCCTTGGTTTAGTGTGGGTACCCCTGAAGAGCCACACTTAGGATGATCAATGTCATTACTGGGATTAAAATATCTGGACTTGCTTTCCACAAAGAAAAGAAAGGAAATTGTGAATATACACCTTATATGCTACAGTTGGTGATCTATTACAGTATTGTTTTAGCATTTTCTTGTTAATGTGATGCAGTTGTACAACATGGGGCTCTCCTCAAGTGCTCGGGGACACAGTCCAGGGGATGCTTGGATGACCTGGGTCTATTTATACTACTGGAATTTGGAAATAAAACACATGAGCACAGTAAAAGGTGGGGAGTGGAGAAGAATGGAAGCAAAATAGGATAGATGGAAATGTTTAAAAAACATTTTCTCAGTACAAATACAGTCATACTCCTAGCAAAGATGTCTTGATCAAACATTTTGCATAAATGTAAGCCACTGAAATGTACATGTATCTAAATTTACACGAGGGACTATTTAGAAGTACCATAGCTTATGGCACCCTGATATGGGCTTACAATTGTGGTGCATGTTTACTGCCATATGGGCTAAATAATGTGAAGTGTGTGTCACATGAATACTAGGCCTATGATACTGTAGTTCTTCTAAAGGATATCTAATAGGCTACCCTATTAGCAAAGGTAAGATTAAGTACCAGTGACCTACCACTTTCAAAAACAAAAGGCACCATGGATAAAATAGTTATTTAATGCTACTATTACCGTATCGTATGTGTGTGGTACCGGTATTAATATATTCACTGGTGGCATGAAGCATCTCTCGGAATGCTTTTAAACTCAAAATTGTGCATCGCATTCCTAGGCTTAATTTCGGTATTGGTGCATATGTCAACGATACAAAGAAAAGTTACAACACCATCACTGATTAAAAACACACAGTTTGGAGTGAAAACATAAATTGTTATCAAATGTGAACACTTATTACGTCCGTATAGCCTTTAGGCCTAATATAACCCTCGACTTGGAGGCACTGAACAACAGGGTTTATAGGTGACATAATACAATAAAATGTAAAAAAACGGTCGTGTTTTGATATTTATTTAAAACTGAAGAAATATATCGTCCAAGTGTCTCAATAAGACACGATTTTTAGGAGAATAGCATTCTTCCTCCTCAAAATCCAAGATCACTCAGACTAAAATGCATTATCGTTGAGAGCGAGCACGCGCAATTTAAGCCTAGTCCAGAAAGAAATAGTACCGGACCGCCGTATAACCTAGGCCTACTAATGTACAAGCTTTCTAACATATTTCTCTTTTTAATACAGCCTAGAACTGGAATCTAAGCGCTAAAATGTTTCACAGACAACAGCTGTAAACTAAGATCAACATGGCTGAACCGAGAACTGTCGCCGGTTAAATATGAACTCAGATCAAGACGCGGTGATCTTAGATTAACGTTTATACAACAGAAATTCCGAGTTCAGCACGCGTCAAGATCAGCTGAACCCGTTGAACTGAGATCAAATGCTTTATACAATCGGCCCTTAGTCTGTTATTAATTTCAATGTTGATGTCATTACTTCCATTTATCGTGCTACCTAGATATGTAAACTGTTCTACATTCTCCAACCATACCCCATCTATGTTCACTTGACTTTTCTTTTTCTCTTTTCCACAGTACATGACTACAGTTTTCTTTTAACTAATTACCATTCCAAACTCCTTCAGATTTTCATTCTAAATGTCCAGTCTCTTTTGTACTTGCTTTTCTCCCTTTCCCCAAATCACCACATCATCTGCAAATACCAAATCATTCACTTCATCATTACTGATACACGTTTTATAATTTCATCCATCAGTATAATAAATAATGGTAATAATGCACTTCCTTGCTTGAGGCCTTTTTTTGTGTTTTGTTTAAAATGTTTCAGAGTGTTTAATACAGGGTGTCTACTGTAAGGAGTTACCTTTTAGGTACCTTTTGGTTACCTTTTAGTTAATTTTAGTTACCTTTGAATTCAAGATACGTCTGCAGTCTGCAAGCATAGGCGCTCATCACGAGGTGAAGAAAAACAACAATGAACTGTTTTTAAATAGGTTTTTTATTTATCGTATGGCTTTGAGTGCCGGGAGTGTCCGAGGACATGTTCACCTCGCCTGAATCTGTAGCTGCTTCCAGCGAACACCCTTAGGGTGAGCTACAAGTTCCGTTCAATTTCAAGTTGCTACCAGATATCATTGATACCTAGTGGTGAACGTTGGAACTTTGATAGAGCGTTCCGACGAAATCTAACCTAACAATTTAGCTTCACACAAGTTTAGTCTTAGTTCCGCCCCTTAAAACAACAATAACTAACTAAGTTTAGTCTGTGGAAGAATCTTTTACATGCCATAAATCTATGACATGGGACCGTCGGCTTTACTTCCCCTCCAACTAGGCCACCGAAGCCGCTTTAAATGAAATTCACATGATGTCATAAAAAAATTAAAAATAATAAATATATACTAGATATTTAATATCCAATGAGTTGTTTCAGCTAATATGTCGTCTTGTGCACAATATGTTGTTATAATTACGGTACCAAGAGGTTGCTCTGCACTTGACCATTTGGCGAGATTTCCTTCGTCCCCGCGGTAGGTCGCGAAGAAATGTATGCGATGTTACGCGATCGTCACCGAATTTTGTCTTCGCAGTCAAATACGAGGAAATATCGAGATGTTACACGATCGGCGCTGGTCTCAGTTGTTTGATGAGCTTCCCGTAGTTTTCACGATAGAACACTGAGAAAAATCGCGATTTATATAATCAGTGTCACTTATAGTCATTCGACGAGATTTCCATCGTCCTCGAGGTCGGGCACAAGAAAATATAGCATTATTACGCAATCCGCGCCACTTGCTGTCTGTTTGACAAGAATACAGTTGTCCTCGTCATAAAATGCAGAGAAATATCGCGATGTATCGCAATCGCTGTCGCGCGATGTATCGCAATCGCTGCCGCTCTCGGCCGTTTTACGTTGTCCTTGAGATATTCTGAAATCATCGCCACACCCGGCCGTTCAACGATTGTCTGCCTGTCGATCTGTCCTGACAGAATGGCGCAGGCAAGCTCAAGGTTGGGCATGGTTAAAATTTACGAGTAGTTATGTACATGTTGTTCAGTCGGCGCCGTGATTCCCTAGGCTGTGGTTGGGAGTTCATCAGTTCAGGGTGGATCACGAGGAGGATTTAGTATTTCGATGCTACGTAGGCTGCCATTTTTAAGTGGGTTGATGCACTTCTCACTCCCTGCACGCATTTAAGTATACGTGATAGGTGCCCTATCACCTTCGACAGGATTCCCGCAGTCCTCGTGGTCACAAGTTCACGATAGGGGATGAGTTTTATGATTTTACGCAACTGACGTCGATCTCGGTCCGTTTGACGAGATTCCCGTAGACAAGTCTTGCGGTCAGCCAGCCGTCTTGTGTATGCGATTTTGGAGGATGAACGTTCGAAGTAGGTACGGTATCGAATATTACGAATTATTCTGAGAGGATTGCACGAATAATACGACAAGAGGGCAAGTTTTATTTCGACTGAGAACCACGAATTATCTACAAGTTATCGAAATAATCGGTTAGATTATATATCCAATGGAACGAAAGTTCGAAGGAAAAATAGACTTATAACGGAATTTCGAATTAACCATACTGGATGTCTCAAATTTACTAGACATATTTTTTAAATATGTTATATGTATTTCAAAGATTTTTCGCATTTTTTTTTCGAAACGGTAACATTTCGCAAGATTGCGACATTAAATTGTTTCGCGTTATTTCTGGACTTCAATTTGACAAAATTTCCAAATAACAGAAATGAGAGATTTCTTTTTAGTTTCGGAAGTATTTGCGAATCAAGGTCTCGCGAAAAGTCAGGTTTCCTAATACATTAACACAGAAAAATGTTTCACACGAAACTTCAGTCTTCTTGATGCCGAAAATATACGTTGAACCGATGTATACTACTCAAGGTATCCTCAGTATGTATTTCCTTGAGGTCGGGCACGGGGAAATATAGCTTAGTACAATGCAATAGGGACGGCGCCGCTTGCGTGAAACTCGCTCCATCGCAATCTCTGAGCCTAGCGGCGCGAGCTTAAATGATTCAACCCGCCTTCAGAAAAATTTCGTTACCCGTTTGTAAAATTCATTACTTTTTCGTTACCCATTTGTAAATTTCGTTACTGGTAGACACCCTGTTAATACCATGGAAATAAGTGAATATATTTTAATATTATCACTTTTTCCGTATTGAAGTAATAATGAATAACACTTTACAATACTACTTTGTTGAGCATCTATGTTCTCATGCGGTTATGTGTGTGCAGGGGGTTTAAAAGAAAGAAAAGTAATAGTCGATTGATCTGTGCAGAGAAATTAAGATGGAATACATATTCTTCCAAGGTTTCAGTTTCATCCTAGTGAAACCCTGCCATATTCACATATTACATAGAACTCGTGTTGATATTTATGTTTTGGGTTACTGTATTTTAAGACTACTAGTGGACCATGTTCATAAACCACACTTTCCCCAATAGGTTTTGCAAATCTAACACTTCTTACAAAAATTGATATTTAAGAAATTAGAATGCAATTTGTCACTGATAATGTCATTTGAATGCTGAGTGTGCTGTAACGCTCACCAGTTATTTGATATTTATGAAATTATACGATTTGACTACTCATTCCTTTGATTTACTGTTTCTGAAATCCATGCAAAATGATAAAGGAAAGACCTCATAATGCTAAAATGACATGAAACGGGCGTTACAGCGGTTAAAATAGGAAGTGGGCAGAAATTATGGAGCGTATTTTCATACATCAACAATATCTGCAAATCGCACATTTTTTTAAATGAATTATAGATATTTATGAAATTAGAGTGCAATTTGTCACTGCTAATGTCTATTCTCTTTCGTTTGAATGCTCATTTTCACGATCGGTCGCTTGTGAGTGCCGCAGGAGGGATCTATACTACTGAAATAATATATGATTGGAACCTCTTATTAGAGGGAAAACCATTCCTACAGTACCTGACCATGTTTCTTTTGTATTTGTAAAGAGAGAGTTCTGTGTACAGTAACCTGAAACAATGAGAAATAGCAGCCTGTTCAAATATGTCTCCAACTTCTGAGAATCACATTTTAATACAAAAATAGAATATTTTTCAGAGTCTAATAAACTGGACAGGTACTGTATATGCAAATTTGTGTGTTCCAATCAATTGAACTTAAAGCCTTAGCTTCATTTGGTATCAATAATTTGAGACTTTGGGGTAAGCAACCATCGCTAACCAACAAGACTATGTCAGTGCCTGGACGGTAGTAACATTCAGCGAGTGTGACACGCCAACACGTTGCATGAATCAAGTCCTACCCACCTGATCTATTCAGCTGTAGTTTATATGATAGGTGTACAAGCCGGACGTTTGTTTTAGACAATTGCCCTTGACCTTGAAGCTTGCGGGTGAGCCTATACACAGTCACTCTCTAACCCTATCGCTACACATTTGTCAGCATCGGTCTGATGTAATGAAATTCCAGACTTGAGCACGTGATGACACCAACGTGCAGACAGTACAGTCGACGTCTTAAGTATTGTGTGACGCAGCAGTACACGTTACATAGTTACGAACAGAACGCCATTATATTTGCCAATGACTGTACTTCAGCAGTAGTGTGAGATATCTTTGTCAATCATCGGACCGCGTGGGACAGGTACTGTAGTAACTTGCCTTCAGGCTTCCATTAAGATTTTTGACTCGTCTAAAACAAACGCCCGGCCTGTATACAGCTAGTGAAGATACAAAACTGCAGGAGATGTGAGGTAAAACACAATAGTAATAAGAACAGTAGTTACAAACTGTCTGTATACTTTTAATGAGTACCTATAAAATAAGTATACATATACTGCTAAACCTAATACAATATGACAACATATTTCTTAAAAGTCTTAACGTTCTAGAAAGATTCAGAATACACAAAGCCTTTAGAAAACAATTTGACATCCTGGTATATGGAAAATCTCATCCAACTAAACAGTATTGCATTGAAATAGCTGTGTTTATGAGTTCTGGGGTTGGTAAGAACAAGTTGGACAAGAGAACATTTTCAGTTTACAAAAGCTACTTTTCTTTATCAGTATATAACAGAAAATAAAAATCATGGGATATACAGTATATACAAAAATGGAAGCAAGATAATAGAATCCACATCATATCTTTTCCCATCACAGGAGGGTCAATTGTAGTCAATTCTCACAATGTGTCATTGGTATCTCCTTAGTCAAGATTATCAAGAGGCAGTACTTTTACAACCAATAAAATTCTATAAAAAACACAAAAGGAACTTGACAAACCAAACAAATGAAAAGCTTTGCAAGGAGAAGCTGAATACTGTATAAAATGACAGCCATATAATGTAGTATTGATGATGATGAATATTGTAGTTTTAAGGGGTGGAACAGCGAGGTCACCAGTGCCTCAATGTAGTATTGAACAAGATGTTTGTTGGTAAAATATGACTAATCCATCTGAAAAAGTATACACCCTGGAAAACAATTAGGAAATTTGCATGGTAATAAAACATGCTACAACAAATTTTTAAACTGAAAGACATTTACAACTAAAGACTACTTTCAACTGTACAAGAACCAAGTCTCTAGGACTTAATTTCAGTCATTTAAAATCGTAAGTAAAATAATACCCTGCAGTATGCCACTGGGCAACAGAAGACAATGGAATAACTAGTGCAATATCTTACACTCCATACAACCAACGTTTCCCAAACTTTTTGGTATGAACTATTGCAATCTCAAAGACTATTGAGATAAACACCTCCAATGCCAAACACAAAGTTTAAGTGGATGCAATGAGATACTATTTTCATGACTGACAGTACTTGGGAAGTTGAAGATATTGAATCAAATTCAATCACCAGGCAAAAGAGTTAAAGCTAATTGAACACAAAATATGTAAATAAAAAATGAGAAAGTTTAAGAAAATTTTAAGAAGACTTATCAACTAGGTCATATCCCTGAGAAAGGAACTGCATAACAAAATAGTGTACATTATCCAAGAGAGGGGAGAACTGTGACTTGCCAGAGCAATGTAAATGCAAAAACACATAGGAAAACAAATCTATAGAGCATCTCAACCTTAAAAGACAGTATGGAATTAAATGTAGTAGTTGCCTCTCACTCGCACTCCTATGTCCTGCAATTAGCTTCGTCCTCTTCCACCCCGGCGATGTTGCCATTTCCCAATAATTGAAAGTGACAAATCTAAGAAACTGTTTGCGTGGTCTCATAGAGAATTTTCCTCTCTTTATGATGATGTAAAAATAAAAGCCATAAATAATTAACACATGGCCCAATTTTCACAATTACGATATTTTAGCGCGAATCTATATTTTTGCAGATATAAAACTTATCACGCCATAGATAATGAACTAATGATCGCAACAGATCAAGAATTTATTTTTAGATTGCCTGATGTTGGTAGAAGATACTCTATTTCTCAGGGCAGTAATTATTTTCATAGTTAGAAAGTTATGAATTTTTTTCTTAAATGTTACTTAAAAAATCAGAGTTGGTATCACAGGAAAGTCGCGTAGCGACAAACGTTTTTGCTATTGACTTTACGTTGGTGACTAAGCGAGAAGAAATGTTCATTAATATGTGAAAAACTTTTTAAAACAAACCCGAGCTCGATATCAGATAGCATTCATAAGTTATCGCACTTACTCCTCCCGCCCAGCGCTGACGCTGCGTAAGTTTGTGTACTCAGGTGCCAGTAACTCCCCGACTGATGGTGTGAAGGTGTGAAGTTAAACTGTGAAATGAAGTGGTCCTTGAGTTCTTTATAAATTGTCCGCCTCGTTGCGTACCGTAGTGGCTAGCATTCCTGGCTGTCACCGTGGAGGCCCAGGTTTGAATCCCGGCTCCGCCAAGAAATTTAATTCTGGTCTGAGGGCTGGAACGGGTGTACTCAACTTCATGAGACAAAAACAGAGAAGAGGCGGGTTCGATTCCTACCTCAGCCATCCTCTAAGTGGTTTCCGTGGTTTGCCTTTGTTCATCCCGGGAATAACATATTATAATATTATCATATTCGTGAATAATTGAAAAATATAAATTGTTATAATGTGTGCATTAAACTAGCGCTCTGAGGTTCGGCGTATCATATCTAAATATTGTAGCGTTGTTTGCTGCAAGGTATGAGCTACAGTTATATACAACAAAGAAATATTTTGGAAATTTCCTGAGTTTTGCGTAAAAGCACGCCTGCATACGAGTTATATTACATCATGTGCCCGCCCTTGCAGAACTTTGTATATGCAGTAGATCTGGCATCAGCGCGCCCCATTTAGTGCGTACTGTCTTGTAAGGTAGAGACGCACTATAATCAGTATTCTCATGGATGTGTGGATATCATGCCCCAGCAGGTTACTTAGATTAACTGCACTATTCTACCACCCTCGTCATCTGTAGTAACCTAGAAAGATCTAATCCAGCTTATTCATTATATCCTAATTTGGAACTTGACATACCATGTCTCCCTTCAGTAAGGGGTTTGTTTTAAGAGATCTATTCACCATTCAGGAGGTAGAAAATTAGCACATTAGGACATAGGGAGCCAGAAGTAAAGCTCGTGAGGTAAGTTCTTATCAGCTTTGCATTTGAAAATTGAGCTAAAAATGCTGTTTGCCACATACTCAAACCTCAAGACCTCCTGATGACTATATAGTGCACAGTCAACCATGTGACTGGGGTCAGGTTAGAAAGCTGGCCACAATGTCAGCATTCAACTCCAGTTTCAGAGCTGGTTTCCCAAGTCTAGGAGAGGAAGACAACATAAGCATTTGCTTATTTCAACGTTAGCCCACTGTGGGCAATTCCACCTCCCAATAAAATGTAAATAATACATTACACTTAGTTTACACACTACCTTTTGCTTTACGGTACCTATTTTATACGCTAATTTTTGTCCTACGGTATATTGGAAAAAAATCACAACTCGTTCCCCACCAAGAAGACTGGGAGAATATACAGCAATTCTTTCCCCACCATGCAGCCTGAGAGAATATACAGCAAGCCAACCTAACAATGAAAACTGGCATATCTTATATTGCTCTAGGGAGAATGTAAAACAAACTATGAGGAGGTGGAGTGAATGCCCTCAAGGATGTGTGGAGATAAAGAGTCAATCATTTCTTCCAGTCAGAGAAACTATTGAAGATAACAAGCAGACAGCACTGAGCATTAAGCTCAACTTTTCTCATTGTAGTTCACCACTCGAAAGATTCCACAAGAGTGGATGCAGAAGCCAAAGATTGGAATTTGCAAGGTTAAACACAGCTGTCTATAAAATACTGAAAAAAATACCTGAAGTACTAGTTGTAAGTTTTCCTTTAATAAGAAATAAATCAACACCTCAGAGAACTATTTTTTAGTCATCTGTCATGGAATGGAATATCCATTTTCTTCAAAACTTCCCTAATTCCAATTGCTTGCTGTATTCAGTTTAAATTTGGCATCAACGCAAGTGCACATGAATCAAAAAGAGAAGGCAATTTTTCATGAAGTGTATATCATTCTCAATGTTTGAATAGATAATACACAGCAACGAAGAAGAAAGCTGATGGAATACATTCCCAGGCAGCTCACATCAGAAGCAATGTTCAATAAAAATACTTGGAAACAATTTTTACATAAATTCAAAGCAAAAAAGAAACAAAGAATCCATAACAGACACCATAAAGCTGGTGCAAAAGGAGGTGTTGGATTAGAATGAATTATGAAACCTGGCCTAAGCTCCACTCCAACCACAAAACTATGGCTATCTTGACATATGGTACAACATAAAAAGCCACTTACCATTGTAATAAACAATATCTCTGACATACAACAAAAGATCTGAATCTATTAAAACAATGCGAAAGGTAAAAAAAAATCAACACACATCCATAAACTAAAATTCCTAGCTTTCGGGGAGGGAGAGAGAGCAAGAGAGAAGGGCAGTAAAAAAAAAAAAATGCTGAGAAACTAAATCATTTCAAGTATTTGCCATTCTCTAAGTTGTGATTAAGATTAGAACTTGATAAAAGAATATTGTGTTTTAAGGCAAGGAACTGTTGCATGTTTACAATCACTCAATATCACAAATCAATTATATACCTATAAATAGCTCATTCAACTTTATATTTTTACACAGTTCAGTCTTCACGAGTGACATCAAAGTAACGCAAGAAGGTTGCATTTCCCCCGAAATTAAAGATTTTGCATAGAGTATAGACCCAATGAATCTTAGTCTTAAACTTTATATGTGCTCTCCAGTATGAAAACTCAACATAGGCTGATGCCTATAAAGGGGTTGCTACCATCTTAAAAAGGTTGCCGAGGAATATTCCTAGTCCAACCTGCCCTAGTCCAGATAATATTTCACGAGACGGTGGGAGATTAAATTCCTCACATGCTGGCCATCATACTGTCACTAAGATTCTCTCCACTGCTACTGCCAGTCCCAGAACTGCTAGATGGATTCATGACTACTTCTGGATATGCAACTCCTGGGATATCAGGAACTGAAGATAAGCTGGTGTCTCGATTGGTGCCACTTTCATATTTAAATGTCTGAGGTTTTATATCACTGCTTGTCCTGTCACCAGTTACATCAGTCTCAATTGCATTATTGCTGCCATAATCCACTTGATCAGAATCTGGAAAATAAGAAAATATTACCAAATTGAGCAAAATTCTATATTACCGTATTTGTTCACATATATCTCGTCCCCGCGTATCTCCCACCCCATTTTTAAATCGGAAAATGCAGGAAAAAGTATTTCTCGCATTAATTTCTGACGCCGTCATAAAGATGATCGAAGTAATTTTAAAACACGTCTTGCCCACAATGTTATTGTTAGTTTTTGCGACGGTGCTTTCCTTTCCTTCACGGTGTTAGTTGTACGTTTGTTGCATTGTCGACAAGTAGGCCTAGCAGCATTGTCTTCACGTTCCATTTTTGTTTGTTAAGTGTGATTGTTTTCTTGTGGAAATCGATCTTTTAGATATGTAAAAACGCTGAAGTTATACGGTTGGATTTAAACTCAAAGTGATCAAATGCACAGACGACGATAGTAATAGAGCTGCCGGCCGAGAATTAATTGGGAATGAATTTGATATTTGCTACTGGCATCAGCAGAAAGACATGCTAGAAACCAATAACCAAACACATACGGTGTTTTCAAATGTGGCGACGCAGTAAACAGCAATAAGGGGTGTAATCGACAACTTGTTTTGTTGGCGCTTCACACGCTAATTAGTAATTGTTAGGATAGAACAAGTTGAGATCTGATATTGTTAGCCACGATAAGCTGACGACAGAAGACAAAGTAAAGGACAAAGTAAAGAAGGGCGTCTGTTGAACTCTTGCGTGATTTAGTGCTCCACACTCTAAATAAGAATGTGTGAGGTTAGAACACGTTGAGATCTGGTATTGTTAGTCACGATAAGCTGACAAGAGAAGACAAAATAAAGAAGGCCGTCAGTTGAACTCTTGCATGATTGGATGTAGGGGTATGGGTTATGGTGTTGACAGACGTTATTAAGAGCTTCTTGGAGACTGGCATCGCAAATGCATTGGACGGAAGTTAGGATGATGGACGCGACAGTAGCTCGTAGATTGGCAGCAACGACGGCAGATGACTATTCTAGTCGTCTTGTTTCAATAATGCAAATTTTACCTTTTTACCTTCGGGAAAAAGGTATTTCCCTCACAAATCCCTGCATATATCTCGCACGGAAGATTTTCACACTTATTTTCAGTCAGAAAAGTATGAATTATATGAGAGCAAATGCGGTACACTGCCGATTTACTCATACCAGACTAGTCCACACAAATGTGTACTCAGGGCATTTTCCTGGAGAAATAAGTGCTGAACTCAAAATAGTGATAAATATAAATCTTTTAAACTGAACTATTTTCATGTCCCAAAATTTGGAAAGCTATAAGGTTTGTACAATAAGTGCATTTAAAAATGTAAACAATTAATAAAACAAAGTATAAAAACAAAACAGCAGGGTAAACCGTTAAACATGGCTATGGAAAAATGAGATATTTATATGGAAGTCACATTTTTATTTTACATTCACCAACTCGAAACACATTTCGGTGAATACCTTTTCCGTTTTATCCAAATACTGCAGTGAAATCATTGGAAGTAGATCATAGTTAAAGTATCAGCATTTGCAGCTGTCAATTGTCACCTCCTATCACTTACTGAAATGAAAATGAAATGAAAATCCACAGCCCGCTTCCAGTCTCCGACCGGGTCAGGAATGGAATGAATGAAGCCCCCATCTAGCGGCGAGGATATGAACTGTCCCGGCTGCCGAGGCCTGACGCACTCCTCTGGGGAAATGATTAAATGAATGACAGATGAAATGAAATGATAGTGGAGAGTGATGCTGGAATGAAATTTTGACAGGGAAAACCGGAGTACCTGGAGAAAAACCTGTCTGCCTCCGTTCTGTCCAGCACAGATTTCACATGGAGTGACCGCGATTTGAACCACGGACCCAGCGGTGAAAGACCGGCGTGCTGCCGCCTAAGCCACGGAGGCTTCCTCCTATCACTTACTATGAGACTGGATTTCGAAAATGACCTTTCGGAATCCACATTTGAACAAGGATACCACACACACTTTAATGCAGCTGTTGCATAGTCTCAGTGAGCAGGCCTTAATTCCATGAGGATCTATGGAACATTCACATTATCTCCATGATGCAGCTGGTTCTTGATTGCAGTCAGGTAAATGATGTGAGCCTCTAAAAACTGTTGAGACACAATCTTCTTAAAAAATGGGGCATTCTTCTTAAATTGGAGCAGTTCTGTGGGAGATACATTCTTGGGTGCATGCCGAGGATCTAACAATGACCCAATGTCTTCTACAGTCTTCCTGGCTGAATCCGTGGTCCGTAAGTCCTGACTTTCACTACAGCTGACTGGGCAACACATGTAAGCTTGGACTTGACCATTATCTGCATCTTTTGAGGAAACTGTTCCAAGTTCTGGAGGATCATATGATTGAACACTCCACCATCGCCTAATAGCTTGAACTTTACCTCAAGGTCATCTAGCTTCCCAGCCAGTAAGTGAATTGTTGGGTACATAGATCCCTCCAAGAAATTAAGCAAGTCCATAAGAGAGGCACCAACAACAGAAACATACAATGCTAGTAATTTTATCATTTGTATTGTTGAAGTCGAAGTTAGTTGGAAAAATTTGACCCCCGAGTTTGAATCTTCCAATGTTTTGAAAAATACTACCAGATCTTCCACATATACATTGCAGCCTTAAACCATGAATTCCATCTTCCAATTTCATTCTCTTTTTCTGTGTTTTCATATTTCTCCCTTAGAAATGCAACGTAATTGCTTTTTCTTTTTCGCGTATTTAAAAAGGCATTCTTTGTCTTTACTATAGACATGTTCAATTCGTCCAGCGTTTTCAAATATGCAGCCGATAAGATTCACTTTATGAGCCCAGCACTGGACATGACCTAATTCTTCAATCAATCCTTGAAGAGTAGTTACACATTTTGTCATGTAGCGTGCCGAGTCCGTAACTACTGGCACTACACACTCTCGTTCAATTTCACAGGAATTCAAGGTGTCTAATATAGCAATGGAGCAATTTATGCTATTGGCAGAATCTAGAACAACAGAGGCAGCCAGATGGGTGTTCATTTCAGTTGATGGTACTGATGAATGAAAAAGAATGTTGAAAACACACCTACCATTCTTGTCAGTTATTTCGTCACATAGCAGAAACACGTCTTTGTTTTTTATATCTTCCCTAATTACTTCCTTCCTTCCAATCATGGGGATGCATTTCTGACGAATCTGATTTGCTGATGGTATATCTCCACTTTCGCGAACGTACTTATTAAACCAAGTACGGATAGCAGAATTGTCTAGTTTCTCTACTGGTATATTAGCTTTCACAAACGCAATAGTAGTGTCCAAAATAAACCCTTCTTTCATATCCTTCACACCACTAGCATTTGATAATGTTTCTTTCAAGGTGGCCACTCTAGGAACACTGAATTCAAGACGCGAATTTTGTCGGCGTTTTGAATGCTTCTCCGATTTGCAATGTTTGTCTAATGCATCTTTCCTGTGACCGACAATCACAATATTTACACATAAGAATGCCTTGGAGGCTGGATTTAGACAGCTCCTTAACCCGGTCCATGAGTCAATTAAAATTGGCTACATGGATAATTCTTGCCAGGCACGTCCACATCGTGGGGGTGGGCAACGGTACTGTAATATACCATGGAACTACAGTAACGGCTAAGTTCTGGTGAGGACCCAGTCCTATGGGGTATAACATAGGCCCCGTGCACAGGGTTACGTGCGAAGACCTCAACGGCATCTGCAGTGGAGAAGATGGACTTTGGTACAGTGAAGATGGCGGAAGAGGCGACCCAGTACTCAGGGGTTAAATATGAGTACAACCTGCTGCCTTGTAGGTGTGGTAGTGGAATACCAAAGGCTAAGGGAGACAACCCTGACAGAAAATCCTCCAATATGTTAGGCCTAGCAAGCCAATAAAGGAGTAAATAGTTATGCGCTTTCAATGTTAAAACGAGCCTCGGAAAGAAGAATACCCAAAATGGACAGCTCACACGCCTTACAGTTGACAGGAATGATGGCATCCAGCCTGATGTTATGCAATGTAAGGCTGTGGGAAAAACAGAATAAAGAAAGATAAACCCAAAATGAGAATAGGAACACTGAATGTAATGACATTAACTGGAAAATGTGAAGAACTTGTAGATCTGATGGAAAGAAGGCAACTGGATATATTGGGTCTGAGCAAAACCAAATGGAAAAGGAAAGGGAAGAAAATTTTAAGAGGAGGATATACCCTTTCCTGGTGTGGTAAATGGAAAGGGTCACATAATGGAGTGGGCTTTATTCTAAGTAAGAAAATAGATGCTGTTGCAGATATTAAATATATTAGCGACAGAATCATTAGATTAGAGGTACCATCAAACGAAAAAATCCCAACCCTAGTGCAGGTTTATGCCCCACAAACGGGGTGCAAGGATGAAGAGAAACAGAAGTTCTTGGAACAGCTTGAGAACCAATTGGATAAGGAGAACATTATGATAATAGGTGATTTAAATGCTCAGGTGGGATGCAAAAGGGAGGATGTAGAAAGAGTGATTGGCCCATTTGGTTATGGAAACAGAAATCTAGAAGGGGAAGACCTGCTCGATATGTGCAGTCGAAATAGTCTTCAAATTCAAAATACCTGGTTTAAGAAGAGAGAAAGCCATAAAGTAACTAGATACAGCTGGGATGGAAGACATAGATCAATGATAGACCTTGTAATAACAGCGGGTGAAGTAGGAAAACAAGTTGTGGACGTCAAAGTCGTTCCCAGTGAAAGTCTCGACAGTGACCATAGGCTTGTTCTAGTTAGTATAACTGGTGTTAAACTGATTAATTATAAGATGGAAAAGAAACAAAAGATCAAGATCTGGGAGCTGGAGAAATCTGATAAACGTGAGGAATATCAGAGAAGAATTTTAGGAAAAGTTCCAAAAACTGATACCAAAAGTGCAGAGGAAGAGTGGCAAAATTTTCGAAATGTCTTAGTTGAAGAAGCTAGAGAATTATGTGGCGAAACAAGTAGTAAAGTTCGACATAAAGAGACTGCCTGGTGGAATAAGGAAGTCAAGACAATAATTCAATTAAGAAACAAAGTAAAGAGAAAATTAGAAGTGGAGAGACAAAAGAATGACAGAAATGAGGATAAAATCAGATCACTTGCTCAAGAATATCGAGAGCACAAATTAAGAGTTAAACGCATAATTAATGAAGAGAAGGATAAGATTTGGGATGAATTTGCGAAGAAACTGGAGGAAGATACACAAGGTAATAAGAAATTACTATATAAAACTGTGAAAAACAATAAAAGACAACAGGAATCAGTTACAGCTTTGGAAGGAAATAATGGAGAAGTGATAAGAAGCATAAATGAAATCAGGAAATTAATGGGACAGTATTTTGATCAACTGTTAAATGATGCATCTAATAATGACAGTGGGGACACGAACATCAATTTAAGGGCCAATGATGAAAACCACCAAGAACCACCCCCAACCTGGTCTGAAGTGGAAGAAGCTTTAAAAGCTATGATCAAAGGGAAATCCACTGGAGTTGATGAAGTAAGTTCAGACATGATAAAAGCAGCAGGAATTAATGGGATACATTGGTTGTACAGAGTATTACATGCTATATGGAAGGACAATAAGATCCCTGATGACTGGTCTAAAGGTGTAATAGTGCCATTGTTTAAAAAAGGAAACCGGAAAAAAAAAGTGTGAGAACTATCGTGGAATTACTTTGTTATCCCATGGTCTAAAGATCTTGGAAAAAATAATTGCGAAAAGACTACGCAGACACTTAGAAAAGGCTTTAGAAGAACAACAACATGGCTTTAGACCAGGGAGGAGTACTATTGACTTGATCTTTGCTGCAAGAAAGCTTATTGAGAAACATCTTGAAAAAGGGAAAGAATTAGTAATGGTATTTCTAGATATAGAAAAAGCTTATGATAGCATTGCAAGATCAAAATTTTGGGAATGTTTAGAAAGGCACAATGTCCCAAAAGGCTTGATAAACAAGATCAAAATGCTGTATGAGAACACAAGGGCATGTGTAAGAATAGGTAATGGGGAAAGCAGATGGTTGACAACAAAACAAGGAGTCCAACAAGGAAGTTCACTGTCTCCATTACTATTCATCACAGTGATGGACATAATCCTGAAGAGAATAAAAGAAGAACAGGGTAATGAAACAAATGCCCTTGTCTTTGCAGATGACGTCATGATTTGGGGAGAAAGTGCCAGAGAGGTACAAGAAAAACTGGATTCATGGGACAAGCTGTTCAAGGAGTATGGGTTGAAAATAAGCCCAAGTAAGACAGTAGTGATGACAACAGGACTGTCTAATGCAACCATTTATCTGAATAATCAGCCTCTACAAATTGTTGATCAATTTAAATATCTTGGTAGCACAGTGTGTAAGGATAACAACAACAACAACAGTGAAGTAACAAATAGAACTAGTAATGCAGCCTCCTTCTATGCACAAGTTAGAACACTACTGTGGGATAATAAAGTGCCCAAGAAGTGTAAACATATACTGTTTAAGACATACTACATCCCAATTCTAACTTACGGAGTAGAAACTTGCACCCTGTCCAGAAGAGAAGAAAGTAGGATTCAGGCATCCGAAATGAAGTTTATAAGAACAATGCTTCAAAGGACAAGGAGAGACAAAGTAAGGAACGAAACAAACAGGACAGAGGCTGGCATAGATATCAGTGCTACAAAATATTTGCAGAAGCAACGATTAGGATGGTATGGGCATCTTCAAAGAATGGGAGATGAGAGGACACCAAAAGCTTATTTCAACAAGATTATCCCAGGAAAAAGACCAGTAGGAAGACCAAAGAAGAAATGGTTGGACCAAATCAAGGATGATCTTGAAGACAAAGGGCTAGACTGGAGAAGGACCCATGAAGACCAACTATTCATGGACAGGAAAAGGTGGCGAGGACTCGTTAACAGCACCCGGGCGACTGGAGCTGGAATTTGATGATGATGATGATGAATGCCACAAGGAATTATAAATCCTTCATTCTTATATTCTTTTAGTCTGTCTGTGGCAGAAACTGCTACCTTCGGCATTTTTAAACTCAACTGAGCGATGCCCAGTAACAAACACTGTTATTACACGGTTGACTAGTCACACGCCAGTAAAGTCGTAACCGCACGCAATTTATTTTTCTGAATTCGTGTCATAATATTTAAGTTACGTCGCGTCTCATCTTCCTGTACAGCAAAGTTCGGAACTACTACTACTACTACGACGAACACGTGGTCGCCAACTGACTGATTCACGCAAATAACACACTAGCTTCAATGATAACGCACAATTTGCGTTTTTTAAAATTAAATTATCTAGAATCCTCTACTATGAATTACACTCGCTACCGATGTAACAGGAGGCAAACTTAGTTACAATATGAACAACTATCACATAACCTTTTGGTGGTAGTCGGCCAAACTATTCAAACCGCGAGATAACAGCTGTTTACCACAGTGCTAATATCCAACGAGCAACGAGAATATCGACAGTATATCGTAGCATTACCCCTCGCGAAACTATACAATCGATCATTCTCGAATTGAACACCAACCAAATTCGATTATCGGCTTGGGGACAAGAATGTTCGGAGTGGTGTTGAAACGTTTTGCTAGCTCCTAACTGTTGGGTGATAAATGTAACTGTTTACCTTTGCCTAAGCTATGTTGTTTTAATGGGCGCCAAGACCTCAACGCAATGTTGAAATCTAAATTTGTATTTAACAACGTCTAGCTCTGGCAGAACACATTCAAGACTCTATTCACTCAGATCGTGGTATGATTTGATCATTAACCCAACAAACAATTGTATCAGGAGAAGGAATTGGTCTATATCTAATGCTACCTACTGAAAGCAAAGATTGCATTGTAAAAGAAATGAATTTATTATATAAAACAAGAATAGCAAAATTAATAATAATAAGTATAAAATTTAAATTGGAGCGTTGTGATTTGAATATTACCGATAGAAAATTACGTGAAAACGGAGTCTGATAAATTGATTTTACTCTTATTTCCAAGCTATGAAGTTACTGAAATATGAAATGTAAAACAAAGAAAATGAGAGATTGCGTATTTCTGCGTCATTGGCGCTTACCACTGGAAATTGCCAAAGCATTTCCCTCGTTCTTGATGATGTTGTGAGCTTCCCACAGTCTCCTGGACGTCGTCATCTCCGTCGGAATTTGATGATATTCTGGTAGATTAGATAATTCTATGGTCCGTACCTCGGACCCAAACACTCGTACAACCAAGTTTTACAAAAGTTCGTCGCTAACTCCACTGAACATCGGAGCGACACGCACGCGCATCCATACTCCTCAAGTATTTCACAGATAGTCCTTGTTTCACGGCGCGTCGAACGATATAACCACACGCCGGCTCCCCACTCTTCAGTCCCAACTAGCTTACGTCGTCTCCCCTGATTGGCTGACCCACCACGCGATCTTCTCCTCCTCCGGGTCATTACACTCGGCGGGAGGGTTCCGTTCCAACAATTCGTCTTTTCTAGACCTTGCGACCCAAGATTGCGTCATGCTTCTCGACAAGATTAAGCGTGTACTTGAAATCCCAGTGAGTCACGTCTCTCGATATACCCTAACTGACGAAAACTCCGTAAAATTCCGTAATCAGATAATTTTCTATGATATCGTCGTTCGTAATAATTTGCTGGATAGCGTTTTCTAAGACATAGAAAACCTATCTGAATGCTAATAATTTTTATAAAATGCTCCGAAAATACCTTAATAATATTTATAATAAATTAATAATAATAATAAATTAACATGAAAATTTATCTTGGCTGAACAATTTGCCGCGTAAATAAATATAGAATGGCTTCCTACTGACTTATGCCAGTGGCATAAAAACCCCTCGAAAAACACGTTACATATTCGCCTCGGATCATCGGATGATTTACCATGACGACGGTCCATTATCCGATTATCCCAGACACGTTAATAAACCCCATCCAAAATACATATTACATAAATGAAATCACCCTAAATTACAGATATATACACTCATATTTTTTCTTCACGCACTTTGCGTCAAAGTTTGTTGTCACAATGGATTGCACTTTGCAACCAGTCCAATGTTTTACATATGGAATAGTGTTCCACGGATATTTCCGCCTCTCAAATTTCTCTATGTTGGAGAAATAGACATAATTAATGTGTGAGCACTATGTATTTATGATGTCATATCACACGCATTGAAGGTGTTCTGATATATTTATATCACCCTAGAACTTCCTAATTTCACTGGAGGTCCCCTCCTTATGGTGACATTTAATTCCACTTATCACTGAGCACACGATCACACTATTGTGGCAGCGCCTCGTGACCATAATACTTAATCTCTCTTTGAAGTAGATTAAATTAATATTGACTTCTGAAAAAAAAAACAGTAAATGTGCATTACATATAACACCAAATATTTCTGTGCCGTAAGCGCCCTGTCTTAGTAAGTTCCCGTTAACCATATTCTACTTAATACTAGTTCTCAACACAGACCATTTCTCCTCACACAAATAATACCCTTGTACAGATTATCTTAAATTACACACTTACAAATCTTACATGGCGAGGCCGTAAACAGAAATCACGTGTGCTGATATGTATGAGTTTCATGAAGGACTGTCTCGCATTCTGATGGCCCATCTTTTGCCTCGTGGACGCCTTAAGCAAAAATACCATGTACAAGCGCTCACCCATCTCTTGGAGATAAATGGGAACCCATCAGCGCTGCCAAAAATGGCCTTGGTGCATCGAGACAATTTAGTGCTCAACAGCATCCGACAATCCCGTCATATTTCCCTGTACCTTAAAAACTCTCATTTACTTACATACTACCCCCCTGTGTGACTTCTGATACGCCTGCCTTAAGACCAGATCTTCCACGCACCAGACACCACACTTACTCATTTGATAGGCTGGCTCGCCAGCTAAACACACTCACTTTATGACACATATTTTCGTAGACTATGTATATTATACGTCCCGTATAATCTGTTTCCCTCACTATTCTCCAGCACATATGCTGTTTTGCCAATACGTTTGGAAACTATAAATGTTTCTGCGTCACCTGCTTCCAGCCTTGCAAGTGGCTCCCTTAAATGAACGTCATCACGTTGCTCTACCTAGCATTTTTCTCAGTGTCTGTAACGATGCCCTGTTGCTACTGTCCACACATGCTAACCCTACTTTCCTCTGGTGTCACACCTCTACTTGACACTCTATGACCTAAAAATGTCACTTCTGACTGACAGAATGACGACTTAGACAGCTTCAAAGTGAACCCTGCCTGATCTAACTTCTGAAAAACTATATTTAAATGACGTAGATGCTCCTCAAAACTGCGTGAACTAATTACCATATCATCAATGTAAATGGTTACAAACTCTCCTGTGTCATCCCCTAATGCGATGTTTAAAGCCCTAATTAAAGCTGCTGAACTACTCTTTAACCCATAAGGTGTTCTACAAAATTGATAAAGGTTATATTTATGACTAAAAGCTGTAAATGGTCTATCTTCGTACATAAGTGGCACTTGCCAAAAACTGGAACTCAAATCTACACAAGTGAAATACTTCTTCCCCTCAAATGTTTGCATTAATTCCTCTATTGACATAGATTTCAGCTGATCTGAACTAATTCTACTGTTAACCAAACGAGCGTCTAAACAAATACGAACCGTGCCGTCGGTTTTGGGTACTGTGATCAAAGAATTAACATATGGACTGTTAGAGTGCTCAATAATCCCATCTTCAAGCATCTGGTTAATTTGTGCCTCAACTGCACTCTGATAAGCGAAAGGTACAGGATATCTATGTCCTGTGAATACTGACCTATCAATAACGTTCAATGAATGTGTATAGCAATTGGCCATACCAATGCGATCCTCAAAAACTCTCCTATTACACAATAACACATCATAGAGCCGAACACACTGTTCATCCTCTATATTTCCCTGAAATGCAGCATCACGTAACGAGTCCTCTAGACTTCCGTTCGTAATCACACTGCCCACAAAACATGGAGAACCCCGCTCTACGGCTGGCGATATCTCATTTAAAGTACAAATCACACCTACAATACTACTCCTCTGAATATGGTCATTGAACGCTACTTCTACTTCAGAATCTCCCCATTTAAATTTCAAACTCCCTACATCATAACATAAGTTACCAGACACTCTACTTAGCCACTCTGAACCCAAGATAACACTGAATACTAAATTTGGAATTACAAGACAAATCTGCTTCTCTACATGATTATTAATTTTAATGTCTACTAAAACTTGCTTAGAAATTACTTTAGACCTCTTCCCAACAGCTGTGATAACAAAAGTGCTTTTAATTGGCATCTCCTCAAAATTTACTCCAGTCCCTTTCATTTTATCATAAAATGCAACTTATGCAACTCTTCATACAACCACTATCAATTAAAACATCTGTGTACGCCTCGGACACGTTAAATTTAACTATGGGGCTCTTACTAACCACTTCCTGAATAATACCTTCATCATTTAGTTCAGGTAATAATTCATTTCTTACATTTAGGTCATAGGGTTCCTGTATAATTGTATGGACAGGGCATGCTACAGACTGAGATTCTGACCTTACTTCGCAGCCTGGTTCGCGTTTAAAGAACCGCTACAGCTGGCCGTAGTACTAGTTACTACTGCACTGGTCTGGTTGTTCTGAGTTGTGTTGTCATTGTTTGGCTGTATATTACTACCACTAGGCTGTCCTCTTCCTTGACCCCTATTCTGGTTGTAATTATTGTCATTATAATTTCTCCCTTGATTTCCCCTGAAATCATTGTTTCTCCCTTGATTTCCCCTGTAATCATTGTTCCTACCTTGATTTCCCCTGAAATCATTATTCCTCCCTTGATACTGATTACCATAGCCATTTCCTCTGTTCTGATTTAGCTGATTACTATTATTTCTATTTTGAGCGTTGGCCCCTTCGCCACCGTTCCCTTGAACTTCCTGATGCCTGGCTTCGTTAGGTCTATTATTATTATTACCCTGGTTCCTATTGAAATTGTCCTCATAACCCCCTCTCCCTAGTGCATCAAATGTGCTTAACAAATTTTCTACTTGTGATATAGTCTTTACATTCTGGATACAAGCAGCCTCCTTGATCCTATAGGGAAAGTGCCTAAGTAGCAACCTTACCACATCACTTTCCTCCTTCAAGCCATCCAGATATTTACACACTAATACCTGCCCTAAAAAGTATTCGGTCATGGTGGAGCTTCCTTTAGGGTTATATTTACCACACACTACTCCCTCACGATGCTGCGACTGAATAACCTCATTCCAGAACTTTTCACAGAATTTCATTTTAAAATCATTCATATCAGTAAACTTGTCTCTGTAGACAGCAAACCAATTCCTCGTTTCCCCCACAAACACTTGTTCTAAAATTTCAACTACCTGGCACCACTCAATACTACCATTTTCCAACCTCTCCCCGAATTTATTTTCTATAGTGTTCATGAACTCCATTGGGCACCCCTGTCGATTGCTGAACTTACCCAGTTCTACCTCCCTGTGTGTGCTATTCACAAAAACTGGCCTATTCTGACTATTTTCTTGCCTGATCCTAGCTTTTAATTTTAATTCTAATTCTGCGATTTTCTCCTCAGCCTTCCTCTCAATACTGTTTACTGTTAATTTAATGTTTCCTTCTGATTCTTCTACTTTATCATATAGCTTTGCTTGTTTCTCCTCAATCTTGCTAATGCTCTCTTTATTACTCTCTCTTAAATCATTTACTTCTGCAACTATTTGTGAGTGGACTTTCTCAATTCTACCCCCCAGCTGTTCCTTAACCTCTTTAGTAGCTACCTGAATTTTGTCAATTTCTCCCCCCAATTGCTTTTTGACCTGCTGTGTTTCCAGTTGCACTAGTTCTTTTAAATTTTCAGCCTGTGTACTGATTCTAATTTCCAACTCCTCCTGTACTTTTCCTAATTTTCTGTCTACATCTGCAATAATCTCTTTAGCCTTTTCTTCCATCACCCCCCTGATCTCACCTCTAATCAGTTCGAATTTGTCACTCATTTCCCTACTGTTTTGTTCTAATTTAGCATTTAAAGTTTCAGTACTCTCTCTATTTTCCTTACTGTTTTGTTCTAATCTGGCGTTTAAACTATCGCTCAATTCCCTATTACTCTCTTTATTTTCCCTACTGTTTTGTTCTAGTTTAGCGTTATTCTGTTCTAACTTTGCATTTAAAGCTTCTGTACTTTCTTTATTTTCCCTACTGTTTTGTTCTAGTTTAGCGTTATTCTGTTCTAACTTTGCATTTAAAGCTTCTGTACTTTCTTTATTTTCCCTACTGTTTTGTTCTAATTTAGCGTTATTCTGTTCTAGCTTTGCATTTAAGGCATCACTACTAACTTTGTTCTGATACATAAACTCGAGAAGTAAAGTTTTTAATTCTGGTTGGCCGCCTACACTCCCTGTTTCAGTATCGGGATTTACCTCCGCTACCCCGGTACTACCATCACTCGACATACTGCTCGTATCATCACTCTCCCGTTGATGACCACTACGTAACCTCATCTGTCTTTCTTTCTCATCCCCCATAATGATATACACTGATACAGACAAATAACCCCCAAAATACAGGCACAGAAATATATACCCTTCTCCTTCCACAAATGTTATTAGGTTTTCAGCCCCAAGTTGTCGGCGACAAGTGAAACGTTTTGCTAGCTCCTAACTGTTGGGTGATAAATGTAACTGTTTACCTTTGCCTAAGCTATGTTGTTTTAATGGGCGCCAAGACCTCAACGCAATGTTGAAATCTAAATTTGTATTTAACAACGTCTAGCCGGCAGAACACCTTCAAGACTCTATTCACTCAGATCGTGGTATGATTTGATCATTAACCCAACAAACAATTGTATCAGGAGAAGGAATTGGTCTATATCTAATGCTACCTACTGAAAGCAAAGATTGCATTGTAAAAGAAATGAATTTATTATATAAAACAAGAATAGCAAAATTAATAATAATAAGTATAAAATTTAAATTGGAGCGTTGTGATTTGAATATTACCGATAGAAAATTACGTGAAAACGGAGTCTGATAAATTGATTTTACTCTTATTTCCAAGCTATGAAGTTACTGAAATATGAAATGTAAAACAAAGAAAATGAGAGATTGCGTATTTCTGCGTCATTGGCGCTTACCACTGGAAATTGCCAAAGCATTTCCCTCGTTCTTGATGATGTTGTGAGCTTCCCACAGTCTCCTGGACGTCGTCATCTCCGTCGGAATTTGATGATATTCTGGTAGATTAGATAATTCTATGGTCCGTACCTCGGACCCAAACACTCGTACAACCAAGTTTTACAAAAGTTCGTCGCTAACTCCACTGAACATCGGAGCGACACGCACGCGCATCCATACTCCTCAAGTATTTCACAGATAGTCCTTGTTTCACGGCGCGTCGAACGATATAACCACACGCCGGCTCCCCACTCTTCAGTCCCAACTAGCTTACGTCGTCTCCCCTGATTGGCTGACCCACCACGCGATCTTCTCCTCCTCCGGGTCATTACACTCGGCGGGAGGGTTCCGTTCCAACAATTCGTCTTTTCTAGACCTTGCGACCCAAGATTGCGTCATGCTTCTCGACAAGATTAAGCGTGTACTTGAAATCCCAGTGAGTCACGTCTCTCGATATACCCTAACTGACGAAAACTCCGTAAAATTCCGTAATCAGATAATTTTCTATGATATCGTCGTTCGTAATAATTTGCTGGATAGCGTTTTCTAAGACATAGAAAACCTATCTGAATGCTAATAATTTTTATAAAATGCTCCGAAAATACCTTAATAATAATTATAATAAATTAATAATAATAATAAATTAACATGAAAATTTATCTTGGCTGAACAATTTGCCGCGTAAATAAATATAGAATGGCTTCCTACTGACTTATGCCAGTGGCATAAAAACCCCTCGAAAAACACGTTAGTGTGGGGAAAAAATATAAAAATGTTTTTATTTCGCAGATTGCTGTATTTGTGATGTTATTCACAAAATTCGCGTTATTTCGCGATTTAATTTCACTCCTTTAATTTCACGTGAAAATAAAACATCCTTGCCTCTAAATATGACTTAGTTTTATCGCTTATTAACAAAACTAACACCTCTACCCATAGGCTTTTATAATAAACTTAAAAACCATATCCAAACCTTTTTACCAATTACCTTGGTTACATTTACGGTATATTGCCCAATATGACATACATCAAAGAGGTCCAACAATTTGTATAAAAATGAAGGCGTTCTGCAGAGTTATAAAACATATTTATCTGACGAAATCCCACTAACACACTCACCATTGCTGGAGTGGGGGAATCCAAAATGTATTTTTATTCTAAGATAGTGTTGTTGACACCCGAATGATAAAAAATGAGGAAAATTAAAAAATAAAATAAAAAGATTGCATTGAAAGTTTTCATAAATATTTTCTTTTTCAGACTCAAGGAAGGAAGGTTTGTATTTACTATGCTTCAGGCAGTCTGCCAGTTGTCTGGTAGTCAGTCACGAACGCTCTTCAGTATTACAATGCTTACTGTTACTAGAGTTAATAGTAGCAACAAATGACAGAAAAGTGTGAACATTTAGTTCTATCTACGGCAATTAATTAATATCGCATGGCCTCGGGTGCCGGGTGCAAGCTTTGTTAATTGACGCCCAGAGGGCAGCTTGTATGTCGAATTTTATCGCTCCTTGAAGCGCTATGAAAGTCAAGGTGGTTAGATATCTAAGCTCCTTGATACTATAGCCCTCTCTAGTAGAGAAAGGAGAAACATTTCGTGTTGGCGGAAAATCCCAAGCTTAATTTTGTCATTATAAACATGGCCTACTGAATTCAAATGGGTTCTATAGCATGCCAACATCGCATGACATGCGTACTGTGATTTTTGTCGCATTTCAAAAATCACTTACCACGGCCAGGAACAAACCTCCAAGCTTGGGGTTGGCAGTCCACAGGATAACCACTCACCCACCGTGGCAAGCATCTACGGCAATGAAATTAGAATTGACACACAAGTTAGAAAAGGATGAATTGGCATAAAAACTGATCAACATTTGAAACTGGTTGAACGGTGACGTGTGTGAACTAGAATTCAAGCAGTTGAGTGACGCACGCGCAGACATTGTAAACAGAGTGCAGGTGCAACGGAAGAAGAGCGATCAAGTGAAGACAAGACAATCGAGGACTCTCCCGTTACTCCTCACACCGAGGTATCTTTCCTCAAGACAGAATCCATACCATTTAAAAACTCATTCAAATCCTCTTGTGTCGGGGCTAAGATGACTATGTCATCAGCAAACCTCAGAATTGAAATTATTTCTCCTTGAATCTTTACTCAAATTTCTTTCATTGCTTGTTCAATGTATAGATTGAAAAGTTGCAGCCTTGCCTTACACCTTTCTGAATACCAGATTCTCTGTCATGTCTTTCGACTCTAATAACTGCCGTCTGGTTTCGGTATAGATTGTTGATCACCCTCCTGTCCCTGTACTTTATTCCAATCCTTTTCAAAATGCTCAACAACTTACTCCAATGAACGTTATCGAAATCCTTCACTAAGTCTACAAATGCTATGAACGTTTTATGTTTCCCTATTCCACCTTCCAAGACCAGCCTAGGACTTAGTAGAGCTTCGCTTGTTCCTACAAGTCTCCTGAAACCGAATTGGTCTTCACCCTACTCTGTTTCTATCTGCCTTTCCATCCTCTTGTAAATTATTCTAGTCAGGATCTTTGAAGCATGAGTGATCAAGCTGATTATTGAAATTCAAAACATTTATCAACCTCAAAACATAAAGACATTTTGCTCACAAGAACCTAAAAGCACAGGATATGGTGGAGAAATCATGCTTTAGCCAATCAACCTGGGGTTTACAACCTTTTGACTACCATTAACTTCAATTAATTAATTTTAATTAATTTAATAGAAAGTGCACCTGAAAGTGCATACAGAGGAGGATTACACATTATTATTTGCTGTATTGTGTAATGCTTTTCGTCCTTTTCAAGCAGAACACAATATGATACTTTTTACAATACTATCCACAGATCAAGCACAGACTATTCTCATTTGGTACATAATAGTTCTTGTTGTCACATGATTTATTGTGGTAGCCATGATAGCTGGTCTTGTAATTGTGTGTCTTTGCTCTTGATTAGTGTTTGTCCATGATCTGTCCTGCATTGCGTTGGTACTGTAGAATTCCATGTCGAAGTCAGTTTGTTTCCTTTGTCTAGTAGCGAGAAGTAACCGTCGGTAGATGGCAGATGAAGCTTATATCTAATGTCCTCTCTAAAGAAGGTCTCTCTTGCTAATTCAAAGGCAAGTCTTGAAGGCGCAAACTTCCCTATTCTCAAACAGTGCTTAAAGAATCTTGCTTTCACTTTTTCAATTCTCTCAAGGTTTTTGCAAGTCAACTTTTCCCATATTAAGTCTATGATGTATGTTATTATGGCATACAAGAGCGTCATAGCTGTATTCATTGATAGGTGGTAAGGTTCTTAAGCCCACATATGCTTTTTTGCCAGTGTTGTTCTTCCTTCTATATGGTATCTGAATGATCGCCCGATGTTGAAGGGTTATACCTAGATATTTAAATTTTTAACTACCTCCAGTTGTTCAATAATAGTGTGTCCTCTACTGATGCTGTTCCCTCTTTCCTGAATGTCATCCGAGCTGATTTCTTAATTTTTATCTGAAAACCATTCTCCATTTTTCTAGTGCTTTTATAGTTGTCTGTAATTATTTTATGTTGGAGCCACCCAAGATCAGGTCGTCAGCGTACATAACTGTGTTTCGAAGGATACTCGCCGCGGCTATATTAAATAGTATTGGGCTGATGGGGTCCCCTTGGAGCATGCTGTTAACTTCAATGAGAGTTTGTCTTGTTATTCCACCTATGTCTTGACAATATTGTATAAAAGAAATCTCAATATGCATCAGTATTATTCCTAATCAGCACAGGTTTACTTTCTTACTGCATTAGTTCTAACTTCTTATATTAACACTAAACTGAACAACCATATTTACAAGAGCAAGCTACTCACCGTGTTCAGTTAATATTGCCTTTCGATCGACTAAACCACCAGAGGAAATTCCACCTCTCCCTCCACCATCATCTGAATCACCACCTCCATCGTCTCCAGCTCCCGAATCGTCATATACCTGGAGAAAACAGTAGAATATGTCTCATTAACATGCTAAGACATTTTGAAAATAACAAAATTTTCGATATTTATTCTATTATTGAGAGTTAAGGTCTTATAGTGAGGTGTGATATAGGCCTATATTCTACAAGAGGGAGGGATTTCTAATTGTGAAATAAAGCAATAACCACATTAAATTTGTATGCATATTTGTATGTTTCCTCGGCATAAAATTTAGTACTTTCATTTGTAGCTCTTCAGTCTGTCAAAACGAATTTGCCCAATGACTGGGCGGGGTACAAAGTATAATAAATATGTAAGATACACTCCTGAAAAAATTACATGTATTAGTTAATTATCACTAGGGTTCGGAAGTTTAAGACGTAAAGAAGTACAAAATATGCAAGCAAATATGCCCTAAAAACTAGAATATGAAATGACATGAATTTTTGGGATAGGAGTATCACTAACATACAGTAAACGTCTTAAGTACCAAAACAATTTTCCAGTGTGATATTTTGATTTTACAAGTGACTTATTTAATGAACTATGTGTATTTGCAATGCATTTTATGCCCATAAGTGTTTATAATGTGTATATCTGGCTGATGAAGAACAACATTATTGTTCGAAACATGTACCAGTACTAAACAGTGCTAATAATATTACAAGTATTGAAAAGACGTAAATAAGAGCAAGTTATTTAGCGGAATCTAAATTCAATTCGGACCATTTTGGATAAAAACAATTTCCTTGTTTGCTAATTGCTTCTGAGCTAAATATATCTACTGGAGTGACATCCTGTTGAAAGGCGGAAGCACACTATCGTCACGTTCCGTGACCTCACGCATACAGTGTCACAATCCAACTTGTCCAGAAAAATGTGATAAAAGACGTCCGTAGAGGAGCGCCTTCTTGGAGTCAGATCTTCTAAACCTGCCTGTTCCGGGAAAAGAAAGAAAAATATATCTACTACACTATTGGGAAATCCTGTGTTTGAAACTCGACGCAGATAACCCTTACCTTGTTAACGACGCTTCAATTTAAACAAAAAAGCTGCAATTATAACCAAATATGACCTTATATCACTAAAATATGACCAAATATGACCAAAACAATAAAAATGGCTGAAATATGTATTTATAGGCAACATCAAATTGCTTTAAACGTGATCAAGGACCCATCATTCAAACATATTTTTCAGATTTCGGGTGAAATGAGCTCAGGAAAAATATATAACTTTTCCTTAACATCCGAACCTTATCACTATCAAAATGGGGGCAATTTAGGATTGCGGGTTTCAACCATCCAGTGGCCATCACCAGATCCTGATCACTGTGTTGAGGTTTAAATGTACAATAATATAATTATACTACTATTGTAGTAGCCTGTCTTTGGTGTTTCTTTAATATGATTCGCAATTTGAATCTCATTATGCGTTAGGTTTATTTTTTCTTAAAGGTTTTATGAATAATGTTAGTAAAGGTGTATTTGCACGTGTATACAATTTAGAATGACACAATGTAATAATAAATAAAATTAACAACTTAACACAAATTAGAAAACCCTATTTGTAATGTTTACTTAGTAGGATGTCAACGCACAGTAGTGTTGACTTGTTGCTCCACCCGTCGCTACTGGGGAGGAGAGCTTTGGGCTCAGCTTGGTCTGCACGACGCCATGTATGACATCTGGTATCGGAAGTTGTAACTGAGGTTGGAATGAATTATCGTTGTGACTGAACCAAACTGACTGACAGGTTGGAATGACTTATAGAAAAGTGTATTCCTCGTGAGAGTTGCAAAACTTGTGGTGGACTAATCAATGTTCATGAAAATTATCTGCAAGAATTGTTGTGATTGACTTGTGATAAATGTTAAGTTAAGAAATCATTCTTGACCTTACAAAAGTGCAAAGGGAAACTCTTTGAAGGTAATGTTAAGATGATTTACAGAATAGGAGATGCATTGGGAAAGGGCTCACAGCATTTCAGATATTGTCCACTGCACTGAGCTTCTCAAACACACTAGCAAAATTTAATCGAGACACTGATGTTGGCAATTATATTACTTCTCTAGCTAATGCTTCTATGAAAGGAGAAAGCAGTTTAAGTACAGTAAGTGACTGCAAGTGCAGGGTGTCAGGGGATGACCTGTTTTTAAATTTCCGTATACTTCCCGTATGAAAATCCACCAAATTCCCGTATATTTTAGAACTCTCTAAGACGAGAGTTCGCATATCGAATGGCCGAAAAAAGAATCTTAAAGCGCGAATTAAGATTTTCTGGCGTAAGTGTAGCTGCCCACGGGTGATGGCGAGATTTAGGCCTAATCCGTAGCGCGAGCGAGCGAACTCTCACGCACATGGGATGAGATGCTATGAACACACAAAATACAGTTTACCTGAGGAGAGCTGATATAAATGACCGTTTTACTGAGGAGGGTTGAGAGAGTACAGAATAGGAGTGTCACATAAATATTTACGGGAAGTGACTGAATTGTATCGTACCGTAACCATATAGAACTTCCACGAGTTCAAATGGCACCAAAGCTTATGCATAGCGAACTTCCGATCCGCGAATCTCCATTTGATTTTCATTGGCAGTGAATCGTTCGTGATTATCTTCTTTATTATTTTGGATAGTGGTTTTGTTTTTAGGGTTCAACTTATGAAATAAGAACAAGGGTTGGCCTTTCATGAATATTCCAAAGACAAGTGTCTCCTAAAAGAGTAATTAGTATAACTTCGCATCAGAGACTACCATAACAAACAACTTGCCTACAAAGTGTGTGATTTGCACATTTCAAATGGCTGTGGTCTAACATGTCTTATGCCCGTTGCTCACGGTAAAATTTTCCTTCAAATTTATTGTACAATAATTTAATTTTATAAAATTTATGTTGCTCACGGTCAAATTCAAGTTTTATAAAACCTTTGATAAAACTTTCCATAAAATAGGACATGTTCAGGGTGTCTACCAACTCATCTTAAAAGAATTCCCTGATTATTCCCTGATTTTTCCAGAATTAATGAGAGAATTCCCTGAGTAAAGAATGCTAAACATTCGCCCGGGAACGGGAAGTGTGATGAAACGCACGCTATTTTTGGTTGGTTTTAAGCGCTCTCCAGGAACAAGAAGCAAAATGTAATCCAGGAAAGCAAAAGGAAAATAGAATTAAGTTTTTTGTTTTCTGTTCTCGGAAATTCCAGGATCCAAACATATGTGAGCAATGGCGGCACAAGGGAAACAGTTGTGAAAATAAATTTATTTCAATAAGTGAACTTGTTGTCCAGTAAAATAAGCAAGGTCTATTAAGTCATGCTGCTTTCACTACAGTAAATGCCTCCAATAAAAGGGACAAAGGAAGGTTGAATACACACATCAAGGTGTCACCATATGAGTGGAATCATCTTAGACCAATATTTAATTTGTAAAACCTTTCATTACCATTGAAATCACTAATCTACGTCGCAGGTATGATATTCGGTAGCATAAGTCTGAATATAAGCCTATACAGTAATTTACACATATCCAAGGGACGAAGGGAGGCATATTCCAAGTTCTCACTCTGAATTAGGTCCACCTCGTCATGACATATGTAATTGAGTAATCATCATCCAAGTCCCACTCCAACCACCCGGGTGTGGTTTACAAGCCTCCTCCACTCCTTTCTGTCCCTCCATTTTTCCTGTTCCATCACTTCTGCCACATCCAACCCAGCTTCTCCGATGTCCTTCAAAATTTGGTCCAACCACCTTCTTCTCGGTCTTCCAACTGGTCTCTTACCCTTGACTTCTCTTTCTAATTCCCTTTTTGCTACTCTTTCTTTACCCATTCTTTTGAAATGTCCGAACCAACGTAACCTTGCTTTCTGTATCTTCTGATTTGACGGTTCCATATTTAACTCTTTTCTGATTTCAATATTTTGAATTCTATCCCTTGTTGTCTTTTTAGCTGAAGTTCTTAAAAATTTCACTTCTACTGTTTGTATCTTACTATTTTGCCTTTTATTCGTTACCAGTGTTTCCAGTCCATATGTTACAATTGGTATGAAATACTGTTTATATAATATTAATTTCGTCAATTTAGTAATTTATAAATACATTTAAATGAAGGAAATCATTATGAATGATGTTTCGACAGGCCAGAACACACCATTATCAGTCTAAAATAATTTAACCTAGTCTGTTTGATAATACAAGGCCGAGTTTGCAAGGTGTTACAAACACATTTCCTGGGCGCAATTAAAAACAAAATAGGACATAAGTTCTAGCCTAGCCAAGGAACGTAGGAGCAATAAATATGCATTTAAGGGCACTAGGCATATCCATCATATTACATAAACATCAAACATTTTCCTTGTTCCCGTTCCAGTCGTTAACCAGAGCCCCCGTTCTCATTCCCGGGCCAATCGTGAACCAGCCTGAACATAACTGGCAGCATCTACAAGGTAAAGATGATCACATTAACAACCTCATAGTGATCATGAGCTTCCGTTAAGCCTTTTGATCACTACAGTATAAAGTACAAATGAAATATTCGTAAGCAGAGCGAGAGGTTATTTGCCTCGATGCACAAGAGTAGACACAGATCGAATAGCACACGATATAATAGGGGGTAGCACAACCACGTGTTTGAACGACTACGTTTTTTAGGGGCTTAATCATATATCAACAGCAGCACAAGAACACCCTGGAAATTATTGCACACCATAAGTTTTCACTATAGATTTAGCACACAATGGCACAAATGTTATATTTTTCGTAAACTTCAAACAGCACACTAAAGAATTAACAGTAGAACTACAGCAGACAATAATCAAAGAATACCGGGATGGAAAAGCCGCGCAAACAGTATTGTCAAACCAGGTCTAACACGTGTTGCCCGGGCGCGCGCTAACACTTGACATGACAATACACACGGTAAAACCTCACTTCCTGTACCGAAAGCACTGTCGAGACAATATACCGCAATATATGCGCTTTTGAAGCTTACACTGAGCAAACCGTTAAAAATATCAATATACTATGAGTGTAAGAATTGTTCAGCACGGAAAGTTCTATAAAAAAAAGTCCGCGAGAGCATATATCTATCTTCAATAGATCGCCCACTATAAGTGTTTTTAGATTGAACGGGAGGGGGATTTGAGTTTCATGCAACTCGCCATTCTTAAATTACGTCTGACAAGAATTGGTTGTACATGCTATCTCCATGATAATATAATTAATAGTCCAGTCAGTGATTTCAACCCATCATGCAGAGACGAAAAACGGATATAGGCCTAGGTCGTAGTTCATTGACATCGAAAAAAAAAAAGCGCTTGTCACGTAATGCATTCATAACTGTTTCCGGGCGAAGCTAGTATATTATACTCTGTGAGCTGCCAGAATAGGATTTACAGTTCTCGTCTCTCCATGTGGTCTGAGAACGAGATTGCCAAACTGTACAAGCCAGAGATAAAGCTGACCAGGCACTGAGGCACGTGGGCGGTAATATTGCAACGCAGAGTATTATGACATCAACTATGCGAACATGGATTGGTCAAGAGGCAGAGCGGTGATAAGTGACGTGGAATTTCCGCTGAAATGTCAATCCTATTCAGGCAGCTCACAGAGTATATTTATAAACAATACTAAATTTAAAATATTTTGTCGCCAAAGTTGCTATATCTACCGACAAAATCGCTAAATTGACGATACGAACAAAATGCTCAAGGCCCATTAAAATGGCGTAGTTGGCTCCTGCGCAGAAAGCGAACGGAAAAGTTGCCACATCATACGTTCAGTTGACCTTGAGAAGGCACTGCTCATTGGCTGAGCACTGTCATCCGGGTGTCTACTGTAAGGATGAAGTAAAAATTAGTTACTTTTTAGTTACCTTTTAGTCAATTTTAGTTACCATTTAATTCAAGATACGTCTGTGGTCTGCAAGCAAAGGGGCTCATCACGCGGTGAAGATAAACAACAATGAACTGTGTTTAAAGCTGTAAATAAAATAAATAATAAAAAATACTATATATTAATTATCAAATTAGTTGTTTCAGCTAATATGTTGTCTTGTGCACAATACGTTGTTTTAATATCAAGAGGTTGCTCTGCTCTTTACCGTTTGGCGAGATTTCCTTTGTCCCCGCGGTAGATCACGAAGAATTGTATGCGACGTTACGTGATCGTCGCCAAATTCTGACATTGCAGTCAAGTACGGAGAAATATCGAGATGTTACACAATCGGCGCTGGTCTCACCCGTTTGACGAGATTCCCGCAGTTTTCACGATAGAACACGAAGAAAAATCGCGATTTAGATAAACGGTGTCACTTTTGGTCATTCGACGAGATTTCCATTGTCCTTGAGGTCGGGCACTAGAGAATATAGCATTATTACGCAATCGGCGCCACTTGCTGTCCGTTTGACAAGAATCCAGTTGTCCTAGTCATTGAAGGCGGAGAAATATCGCGATGTAACGCAATCGCTGCCGCTGTCGGCCGTTTTACGAGATTCACGTTGTCCTCGCGATATTATGCAATCGGCGCTGCATCCAGCCGTTCAACGATTGCCTGCCTATCTGCCCTGACAGAATGGTGGAGGCAGGCTCAAGGTTGGGCATGGTTAACATTCACGAAAAGTAATGGACATGTTGTATGGTCGGCGCCGTGATTCCCGCAGTCCCTATGCTGTGGTTGGGAGTTCATAAGTTCAGGGTGGATCACGAGGGAAAATTAGTATCGCGATGCAGCGTAGGCAGTCATTTCTAAGTGGGTTGATGCACTTCTCGCTCCCCGTACGCTTTTAAGTATACGGTCATGGTAAAAGTGGCGAGTAGGTTTCGGAATGTTTCGTGATGAATGCCCAATCACCTTTGACAGGATTCCCGCAGCCCTCGTGGTCACAAGTTCACGATAGGGGACGGGATTTATCATATTACGCAACTGACGTCGATCTCGGTCCATTTGACGAGATTCGCGCAGGCAAGTCATGAGGTCAGCCAGTCTTCTTGAGGATGAACGTTCGAAGTAGGTACCGTATCGAATATTACGAATTATTCTGAGAGGATGCACGAATAATACGACAAGAGGGCACATTCTCTTTGGTATGCGAATCACGAATTATACAAGTTATCGAAATAACCAGTTAGATTATATATCCGATGGAACCAAAGTTCGAAGGAAAAATCGACATATAACTGAATTTCGAATTAACCATACCGCATGTCGCAAATTTACGAGACAGATGTTTAAAATACCGGTAGGTTATTATGTATTTCGAGGCTATTTCGTATTTTTTGTTTCGAAACGGTAACATTTCGCAAGATAGCAACATTAAATTATTTCTCGTTATTTTTGGACTTCAATTTGACTCAAAATTTAGAGGTCAATAACTGAAATGAGAGGTTTCTGTTTAGTTTCGGAAGTTTTCGCGAACAAACGTCTCGAGAAAAGTCAGGTTTCCTAATAAAACAGAAAAATATTTCACACAAAACTAGAAAGTATTCTTTATGCCGAAAATGTACGTTGAATTGATGTAGCCTATACCACACAAGGTGTCCACAGTATGCATTTCCTCTAGCTCAGGCACGGCGAAGCATAGCTTATGCAATCGGCGCCGCTTACGTGAAAATCGCTCCATCGCAATCTCTGAGCCTAGCGGCGCGAGTTTAAATGATTCAAGCCGCCTACAGAAAATGTTCGTTACAGTTTGTAAAATTCGTTGCTTTTTCGTCACTTTCGTCACCCGTTTGTAAAATTCGTTACTTTCGTTACCGGTAGACACCCTGGTCATCAGTAACGAGCGATCACTTCCCGCGAAATTCGAAAGTATTGCTTCCACTTTTACGGGATATGGACAAATGGAGAAAAATCCCTGATTAACAAAGAAATTCCCTGATTTTTCCCTGATTATTCCAGAAATTCATAATTCCCTGAGAATTCCCGGTTTTCCCGGGTCGTAGGCACCCTGCATGTTCTATTCCGTAAAATTAATTTTACGAAACGAACCAATCAGGGAAGCTGACATGAAGATGATGCTGGCGCCACGAGGTGAGAAGATTGTGAAGCTCGCTTGTAAACAAACTCTTCGAAAATAAAACATGGAGGACGGTTGTCGTTTGGGGGTAAAATTTACAGTCGATTCGCATTATTAACGCAAAGCGGTCATGAAACTTGCTTTAAGTACATCTGAAAATATGCGTGGTACTGAATGAATTCATCCCAATCAATATTTAAGATATAATTGTAATAATTGGATACTTAACCATACGCGCTGATAAGAAGCGCAACAAATTGCTGTATAGTCAGGTGGAAAAGTGTGCTAGTGGTATCGCGCTCGCTTGCTGATTTGAAGATCCCGGGTTCAAGCCTATCCAGGGGCGGAGATTTTTACTTCCTTTTAATTATTTTATAATTTCCTCCTTACGTCGTACAGCAATATTGCAATTTTGTTTTGTGTTTTCTTCCATTTAAAATTCTTATTTTCCCTAAATACTGTAACCCTGGACGGATACCATTCGTGATAACTATTAGAATTTAAATAATTAAATATTTATCCCAGAATAATAATAATATGACACGTTCTGTATTTACTGGATATAGCTAGCGCTTATCACACAGACGCCGTTTAAAGAAAATATAGTTTAATTCTGATGTATTTATTCGTAGGCCTACCCACATAACAAATCTACTTGTTTATGTTGCCCCTAGGATATCTACCTGAACGAGAAAAGCAATCCAATTGGTTGTTGTACTCAAACTTCTATGAAAACTGCCAGGAAAAATGGCACCTGTTCAATTTCGTGAGTTGTATGGAAGCTATTATGGAAGGCAGAACCTAACATGGAAGGTGCATATCACACGGTGCTAGACGCGTCTATACCACCGTGTACACCAGTACTGGTAGAAGCTTTCATACTAATTAGTGTCGTGTGATACGGGCTCCCAAGCTGTTAGTGTTGTACTGGACGAGTACCGGAAATATCAGTGTTTGTATGAGGTTAAAACGCCCATAAACCACAATAGAAATGCAAGAAGGGAGGCAGAAATCTCAATCGCCGAATATGTTTCACAAATTCGACCGAACACACGCCAGGCTGATGTGAAGGCGAAGATAAACGGGTTTCGAACTCACTTGCAGTCTCATTTCAGAAGAAATGCCTTGCCTCATGTTAAGTGTCCTGTCGAATAATTTTGGGACCATCGAGATCTAGGAGTTTTTTAAAACTGCTTTCCTCCATCCTTAGAAAATTCCTATATGAATTCTGATTTCTAACCTCAACTCATTTTCGACCAAAGAGTATTCCTCTACTCTTCTTTTCTCCATTCCCGAGTCCAGGACTTCCTAGCATTTCTTTTCTTCCTTTTTACCACTGTACGCCATTTAATAGTAGCTAAAGCAGCAATTTTTGCAATGTTTGCTTTGTTTGTTGGAGCCATACTCTCAAACCAATGTGTGTTGAACAGCTGATTCTTGGTTCAGAAGTTTATCGGTAGATGGCGATCCTGATACATCCACGGATTTTATAAAATAATTTTACCGTGAACAACACAGCTTGCTTTCGTCAAATTTTTATAAAATTAGTTGTAAAATAAATTTTAAGAAACATTTTACTGTGAGCAACGGGCATTAGACTACAATTGTATTAATTTTGTGCAAATTAAATATGTTATATGAGAGAATATTATTATAATTTGTTATCCGGTTGTTATATTAGTATATTAAACATTAACGTGACCCATTTAAATGCTAAATTGTGACTGAAGCTAAGAGTCATAGGCTATTCGCTCTACCAGTAGGCCTAATATTTACTAACAACGCGTCGTTTCTTCTTTAATATTTATTGAATCATTATAATAATAGCCTATCTATTAACAGTTACTTGACCAATAATCATTTTATAATTATATATTCCAGGTATTGCAAGAAAGCGATATTTGATAGCACATGCGGTTCCACCTTAAAATCCAACCGTGCCTAGTTTTCAGTACCAATGGAAAATGTTACCCTAAGTTAATAAATCAAACAACCGGCGACAATTTTTTAAAAAATGCTCATTTACATCTTCACCCTAGTCTACGTAAAGTACCATACGGTAATCACCGAAATGGTCCGGGGGTGGTGGTGGTGTTATGACCTCAATTTCACCAACAAACGAACCTCATTTTGCATGAATTATGGAACCCGACTCCTAATGGAGGTATGGATTGTCTGCATTTTGAAATATTTTAGTCAATAATTTAAAACAAGTTGCCAGAAAACTAAATTCCAAAAGCTGCGTGCCTACTACGATGTAAAGTTGTTCTGTGAAGAAAAAAAAAAACACCTTGGCAAGATTATACGACGTGCATACAGTTAAATATAATCATCCAATTGCAATTGGAGAAACACTTTCTTTGTCAAGATCTTATAAGCAATTCAAACATAAACTGTTGTAAATTTATGGGAAAATGTGCAACATTTAGATACGAGTGTTGTATGCGGGCACAACGTTGTGATGATACGTTCCCCAAGCCTGTATATTAATTGTAATTAGTTGTGTTTCATAATATCTAGTATCCTTATTACTTCAGACTTCACGCTTTAGATTTTAACCTATTGTAAGTGGTTCCAATTAGAATGAATAGATTTTCGTTTACGATGGGCTATTCAACATTTGTAAAGAGACTAGAGAAAAGGGTAGTATCGCTCGAATCTTTACAATGGATGTTTTCGCTTGAAGATGTGTCCTGGCCGGGTATAAAGACGAGGGAGGGTCCGAGACACCATTTGTTCCAGTGACCATAAATCTGCCCAAACCCCCTAGTGTATTTTCAAGTCTTCCTGCTTCCGTATAGAATTTACTTAAAGACATGGTATTATTCTATAATGGAAATGTCAGTAGATCTGATGAGTATTGTTCCTTAAGGAGCAGTGACTTATGAACTGGAAGTAATCGAAGAGGGTGGATGAGAAATATCTTGTTTGCATCAACAACTTTTGGAAGATATAAATACTGGCAGTTTCGTCAAGGAGGGGATTCTCACATTGACATTCACAAAGTCAGTCCGTCAGTGATTCTGTTCGTACAGACGACCACTTACTTTAACCTGGGTCTGCAACGCAAAGTCGCTCATCATGCAATGGTTCACCGTGCAAACTATTGGCACTCCAAACCAGGGGGGTGCCAAAGTGGGTGGTCCTCTGCCTAGCCGCCCTTGGGTCACGTGAAGCCGTGACGTAGGTAGTATGGCAAGTGTCGTGGTAGATACAAGCTAGCCACAGTGAATGTCAGTAGCCGTAGCGAAACAAGTGCTTTTTTTTTCTTGTGTGTGACCTTTGTCTTGTTCCTAGTTTCATTTACGTGTTTTATAGGTGGTATATTGAGTATTGAATGTACTCCCCTTCAGTATGTGCAATCGTCTGTGCACTAGTTGAAGCAGAATAAACTCATGTACGTTCCCTTACAATGGAATGTGCTATTGCCAAATGCCGGAACTATTAGAGGAAATCAAATGACAACATTGATATTGTGTATAATTGCTTCCCAAGAGATACAACTCTTGTGAAAGCTTGGCTGGCAAAATGTAAACGAGGGGATAAAGTAAATATATCCTAGCAAAAGTTTGCTCCGTCCATTTTACGAGCGATGTTTACTATTGTGATTTAGAGTATGAATTATTGGGCCTGCCACTAAGGAATAAAAGACGTCTCACGACGGATGCTGTGCCATCTCTTCATCTTCCCTTCGCCAGTGTTCAAGAGCCCTACTCGGACATTAAGAACAGCCCTGATAATTAGAATGACGGGTCTCCACCGCTCTTTCAGAAAAGAATAAAAATGAAGATTAGCATGCAAATCTTTTCAACTCCTGAGCGTGTAGTGTAGGTCGTTATTTCTCAAGTCAGTATATACATATTATTCAAAGAGTTCTGAAATCAGTGGCGTAGCAAAACAACGTAATTCAGATGAGGATTGGGAAGGAGGCGGCCGTGGCCTTAATTAATTTGGGAACCATCGCGGCATTCGCCTGGAGTAGAAGTGGGGAACTACGGAAGACCACTTCCGGGATGGCTGAGGTGGAAATCGAACCTTCCTCTTCTCAGTTTTGCCTTACGAGGCGCAGTGTACCCCCGTTCGAGCCGCCAGACCAGAATTTAATTTCTTGGCAGAGCCGGGAATCGAACCCGGGCCTCCACGGTGACAGCCAAGAGTGCTAGCCATTTCGCGAAGAGACGGTTCAAAATAATAGGGGGTCCCAATTGTAGGTTGAAATTACATAAATTAATACCTGCTTTTCCAACAACAACAACAACAAAGTGAATTATTAGCAGTCATATGAACCCAGAATTTTGGTTTCATTGACCAATTCGGCAATAGCAACAAAATATAGGGGTGGATGACCTCGATGTTCCACTTTTTAAAACAATCACCAGGACCAACAACAAAATAAATATAAATGAGCTGCAATTATTTCAATTGGAGGGATCGTAGGAAATGTTTGAGGTATTCTTTAGTTTACAATCAATCAATGCTTTTTAAGTAGGTTAGACAAGTGTAACATCATCTCTCACTTTACTGGTCATTAATTTTTTAAAGTACCTGAGTCGTAATCTATTAAAATACCAAATGTGATATAACTGTGAAAGAAGAATGATAAAACAATAAAGGATAAGAAAAATAAAGGACAGGAGGAAAAGAAATGCCCTCAACCCTAGAACAATGAGGATTGAGGGACTTGGAAGGAAGCAGAGCCATGAAAGGCAGATATGAAAGAAAAAGAGGAGAGGGGCCCGCCCCAAGGTAAGACGCGAAAAAGGGGACAAAACGGACCCAGCTCAGGAATCCCTCGGGGTCGCCAACTCCCAAACTCGCCAGTTGTGAGCCCTTGAGGGTGTAGCATTATCCAGGGTGCATCAGAAGTGGTGGGGCTACATACACCCTGTCCCCTGGAGGGCCTTGAGCAGAAGGCAGGAGATAACATGAAAAGAAAAAGAAGGCTGTCCCCTCGATTAATGAGGTTAAAAAGGAAAGATGAGACAAGGGCCAATTAAGGCGGGAAGGTGAAAGATTCCCTAGGCTTCGGATACCCTAATACCGTCGGGGTCGAAAGGGAACATGAGTTGACCAAGAGAGGTCGACAGGAAAGAAGACGGAGAGGAGCCCGGCACAAGTAAACGGAAGCAATGCCGGACTCAGCAGGAGTCCCGTGGTCGCCAACCCATGAACATTTTGAGACAAATTTTTCAATATTTTCGCAGAATTTAATTGAAAAGGGGTCAACGAATAATGCATACGCTTGCATTAGTATTGCAACAGAAGTTCCCGTGCACTAATGAGGATGCTATTCGGCTCTATGTAACAACGAGGACATTATTAGAATGCACTTCCTCAATGCCCTTAAGTCTCTCAAAGAGGCTGAAAGAAGGTCAGCAAGCAAACGCCTGAAATGGGCGAAATCAGCCTGGTAGAATCCCTGTGTTGGTGATGCCATGTACTTGTGATATTGTATTATATTGTGTATGAATTTCCTTGTGCTGTGTAATTGTCATGTGATATATAAATAATTAAAATAACCTCACGGAAATCTCTCATTCCATATACTGTTCCCTTCACTCACTACCTCCCAACCGCTGCTTGACATTGTAGCTACGTCACAGCTGCCAGCCAATTGCTGCGCGCTCCCTGACTTGGCCCAACCTTAGTATTTAAGTAACCTTGACTCCAAACTACATCAAGTCCACAAAAGATTCATAGCAGCCAGCAAATGGGTTACCGAGTGAAGTTACAGTAAATCCATCAGCTATAATAGATATGGCTATTATAACCCATCTCCATTGAGATATTACAAGCTTTCACGTAAGAGGAGGAGCATCAAGGGCATAGGGCATGTCAACTACTGTGTACAACAAGAATTCAAGGGTGAGCGAACATCATGATATATCTCAAGTCTCTAAAAGCCATATAAAGCCAAGTTTGATTTCATATTTTTCTTTAAATTTAATTAGTCATTGTTCTTTATTTATTGGAATCGCAGTAATTAATTTCAAGTCATTTGAGTGATTATTCTTATTATGCTGATTTTTATTTTGATTCATTAAATTCATTTTAAATCTATGTCAGGACCCTCATTTTCAAGTCCCGATTCTTATCTGATGACAATAATGTAAAAGTACCTCATTTATCACGTCGCACATTTTGCCGCGCATCGCTTAGCCCAACTATCCTTCATAATGCTGAATCGGTTTGAGTACTACGGTTTCACTTCGACCGGGGGTAAGTTATCTTGTTTTCTGCCAATGAGTAGCTGTGCAATCCCCTTTCTTTTGACTAATTAGTCTGGCGCCCAAATCATATCATTTTTAGTGTACAATTCAAGGTAAGTACAGAACAAAAGTGCATATTTTAATTGTGTCTCATTTTCATTTCATTCATCATTTTATGTTAATTTATTCCCCATCTTGTTTACCGCACCGTTACAACGTTAGCTGACATTTCACATCATTAATTCATAAGGAATGAACACATGCAGAGCTTTCTCACCGCACACAGCTGAAGATCATATCATTCTTGGTGCATTTTACAAATTTTATTTCTCCTAACAACAATAATTTGCTTAGTTACATGCAAGGAAAATTGTAGTGCACAGTTCCCATTGCTTCCATTACCTGACTACTAAACAGGAAGCTGGTAATGCATAACCATACGCCGGTGGCGCGTACTATGGCAAGTGAAAGATCGAAAGAAAATGTACGCTCTAAGGAGCCCGGAACAAGGCGATACAATTTTCTACACTACTGAAAATAGTCAAAATACCCTTTGTAATAATGAATAATAATTTTGGGGTCATGTAGTAATATATGTTACCCACCCACTATCTCTTTTTAATCACGACTTTTATAGTAAAATTGGAGGTGTGTCCGCTATTACACGCGTAAAGTATGGGACAAATACAGTATTGCTAACCCCGCGCATTCGGTACTGACTGCCTTTCTGTCACTTTGCCCCACTTTTCCTCTCCTCAACCTACAGTCGCCACATCAAGGTCCTAAGTCTAACCGCCACATGGCAAGAATTCTGAGCATGCTTCTCACCTACACTCTGTATTTCGAAGGAAACAACACGAAGGATATGTCGGGAGCTTCGAACAGCTGAGCTGTGCTGCCAAGTTTTTAGTGTTGTTGTAAATAAACCGATTCGAATAATACACAGTGCTACACTTCAGACATTATTTATGTACAATTATACGTAATATATTTTAAAAGACCCTGAGTCAATACCGAGGACATTTAAACAGAGAAATACAATACTTTTAGATAAATAAATAAATAAATAAATAAATAAATTTATGAATGACGTTAAAATCGCCTACACTCATTTTGGACATGTGAGAAAATAACTCGTGCGCCGGATTGCTTACCTTTACTAAGTAGCTTGAGGTGTACGTAAACGTCATTCTTTTTCGTCCCATTACAGCCTCCATGTGATAGCTGACAGTCGGTATTTCCTTCAATTCGAACTTAGTAAGTTATTGATACACTTTTCATTTTAGCCCTAGTTTTTTCTGACGCATTTTTTCTAAGAGCCATTATTGTTTCTTTATAGTTGGGAAGCAGGCTTAAACTCTGGCTGGTTCAACCCATCATAGGCTCCGAATGAAGTTTTCTTCAAAATGTAGTGTCTCCACCCAATCCGGCAATGAGAAAATAACAACAGCCCAACTTTGGTTCAAGGCATTTCCCGGGCCAAGGTCATGAAGATTGGTTTTTAAAACGGGAACCCAAACACAATTGGAGAGCCAGCGTGCCCACAGGTCACATCCTAATCACCTCCAATATATACATTTTTAAACATTTTAACCAATAACTTTTTCGATAGCAGTTTGAATAGGGCACCTGCTAGTTCATAATATTGATAAGGTCACCATGACCAGATGTGTCTTTTTAGCTGTACTTGTTTCTCCTTTTATAATGTGGTTAAGATGGTATTTTGGAATCAATTTTAGAGTGTTACTTTTAATTTTGGAGCATGATAAGATGATATTTTAGAATTTATTTAGAGTTCAGTTTAATGTTTTTCTTAAAGTGTACATGTTTTGTTGTGAGTATTATGATGGATGTGAATATGTTATCAACATTTTTGCGGCTGAAGAAGGGCCCATGAGGCCAGAAACATGTCCTTAATGGCAATAAATTAATAATTGCCAATAATAAATTTGTATTGATTGGGCGGAGACCCCTTTAACCCATTAAAATTTGTTATGGTTACCAGATACCATCGCAGTCGGCTTCTGGCGACGAACGTCGGAACCTAAGAGCGTTTGTCAAATGTTTAACTTAACCTACAATTTAGCTTCACACAGGTGTAATTAGTGGAAGGTTCTTTAACATGCCATAAATCTATGACATGGGACCGCCGGCTTTACTTCCCCTCCGAAGAAAGGCATACTGAGGGATTTTTAACGTTCTTAAAAATCTGACGGCTTCGGCCGGGTTTGAACCCGTGATCTTGGGCATAGAATCTCAGACCGTCAAAGAACAAAAATCAAGGGCAGAATCGACAAAGCATTGACGAACTCAACCACTATTATGGCAAGCCCATGAGTTAGTATGAGAGGGGTATGGGCTGCATAATTTCACAAATTGTCTTCTGAAGAAATTCCCATGAATGGCTTTTGTCCACCTGCTAAGAATGTAATTTGGACGTTTTTTGAGTTCCAAACAAATGTATTTGTGGAAGAAAAACTTTGCATTAGTGTGTCAGTAATCCTATAAACTTATTATATAATACGCTGTATAGTACGTTTCACAAAACTCAAGCTCCTAAACCAAAATCTTCCAAATCATCTCAATATTACAGGAAAAATCTTGCATTTCTTGAAAAGTCAACGGAAATATATTTCTTTGATTATAAAGTGCTTTGAAACAAATAAACCAGACGATAGCCCCTGGCGGAACAGTGTCGCATGCAGACCACATAGCACTAGGGCCGGGCGGGTAGTCTGTACACATGGGGCGCACACAACCCATTATGCGAAAGTTCTCGCACGGGTCTGCTAGTTAGATATAATGACAGTAATATAGGCAGGATTGAAGTTTTTTTTTATTTTCTTCAAATTTAAAGCAGCCAATGGCTATTTATTTTATTTTCAGGATGGGTCAGGGTAGGGATTTTGGAAGGAAATTTGGCTGTGGGCCTATCGAAAGGAACCATCCCGGCATTTGTCTGGTGGTGAAAATGAAAACCATGAAAACCAATTTCAGGACGGCAGAGGTGGGATTTGAACCCACGCTCTTTCGATGCCAGCGAGGCACGAAGTAGCGCGTTAACGCTCTTGGCCACCGCGGCCGGTTTTTAAGGTTTTAGATTCTGTAGCGACATGAGATGTCTCATCCCAAGTAGCATCATCATCTTCATTTCGCCTCTTCCAGCTGACACTGGGTGGGGGCAAATATGGATCCTCTCCGCTTTGTTCTGTCATTCCACCATTCCTCTTCCGACATGGTGTTCCAATCCAGGTTCCGTTTTCTAATGCTATACTACACTGAGTCCACCCAACGCATTCTTGGTCTTCCTCGTCCTCTCTTCCCTGTCATCGGTCGTTCCAGTGCTCGTCTTGGTAGCCGTACTTCATTCATCCGTTTGACATGTCCAAACCATCTCAATCTGTTTTGCTCCAGTTTGTCATTTAGTTTCTGTACTCCCAGTTCTTTCCGTATATCTTCATTTCTCACTCTATCTCTCCTCGTTTTCTGGACCATACTTCTCAGGAATCTCATCTCAGCTGACTGTACTCTGCTTTCATCTCTCTTAGTCATTGTCCAAGTTTCTGCTGCATATGTCATTATAGGAACATAATATGCTTTGTACATAACTTCTTTAGCCTTAATTGGTATATCCTTGTTCCCTACTAGTCCCCGTACCAGTTCAGTTGGTAGAAAGCACTCCCGAGTTGTATTCTTCTGCAAATTTCCAAATCTAGTCTTCCATCTTCAGTCAGTTCACTTCCCAAGTATTTGAAGTGTTTCACCACTTCCAATACCTTATCTCCGACTTTGATTACTCTACTCATCACCACTGTTTTACTCTTCTCCACATTTATCTTCAACGCCCATTGCTCAATCTTTTCATTTGTTACGTTAACTGTTCTTATACCTCCATCACATCCTCGCCTCAGATCACAACATCGTCTGCAAACAACATTACCTTCATCTTTGCCCTACTATGGTCTTTCATTGCTGCCTTCATGATGTCATCCATCGCCATTAAGAGCAATAAAGGTGACAACACACTTCCTTGCTTCAGTCCAGTGTCAATTTTAAACCATTCCGATGTCCTGACTCTAGTATTCACACTACTGTAGCAATCCATGCACATTCCATTTATCATGTCTCTCAGTTCCTTGCCTATCCCCCTATTTGTTAAGCTTTCCCAAACTTTTGTTCTAGGGATGCTATCATAGACCTTTTCTAGATCAATAAAGTCATTACCATATCCTTCCCATACTCCCAACTCTTTTCAATGTTCTGTCTCAGAATGAAAATGGGTTCCACTGTTGACCTGCCCCCTCTAAATCCAAACTGTTCCTCCTCTATTTGGCTTTCTACCTTTACTCTAATTCTTTTTTCTAGGATTCTTTCCATTACTTTGGCAACATGCGAGACCACACCTTCCTGTCTTCTTTCTTGAATAATGGCAGTATTTTTCCTTATTTCCAGTCTTCAGGAACTTTCTTCTCACTCCACACACTCCTGAGAAGTCTTTGTCCACTGCAGTCCCACTGGTCCTGCCGCCTTGGTCATTTCTATTGCCACTTCGTCGATTCCCACAGCTTTCCTCATCTTCATCTTCCCAACTGCCCATTCCACTTCGGCCATAGTAATGTCTGGTTCTTCTTCTATTTTTTCCTCCACCGTTTTGGCTGCTTGCGTAACTTCTCCGCATGCCTAACGTCTCACCTTCAACAGCTCGCTAAAATATTCTTTCCATCTGTCCGTGGTCCAAAGTTTCTCTCTTTTCTCACTGTATCAGGTCCAAAATGTTAAATGTTACTTAGAAAACAGCCTGAGAGCTTATAACAAAGTTTTCTGAAATATTTTTGCATAGCAATGACCAAGAAACTCGAGGGAATATCAATGCTTAAGAGGAAATCGTGAATCCCTCATCTTGATGAATTTTTGCATCAACTCTGCATACCAAATAGTTGGAGACTACAGAAGGGTCGACATCTCACTCATTTACGCACTTAGCTGTTATTCATTGCATTGGGCCCAAACAACTCGCACATCTGTCGATATGTCAACTCAAGGGGCAGATGACCTCGCTGTTCTGCCCCTTAAAACAATACTAACTCTATTATCTGAAGCATATCAACTCCACAATATAAATCGTACAAATTGACACTAGGAGTACAAGAAATTTCGGAAGCCAGCACACGTCCAGGTTTTGATAGGCACATGAAATTTACATAACTCCAGCCTTTCAAACATTAATTATAAAATATGCCTCGTATTTGTCCTCCACCAAGAATGCAGAAACATTCATCGCTCGAAAGTCAGGGTGCATTTCTTTGTGTGTCCGGCTAATCAGTGCTTGCTGGAGTGCAAGGCATTGGGTCAGGTTTCGTCAGCAATGTGAAACCTCCACTCACCTGTTAAGCAGTAACTGATGCATGCCCGCTGCAGCAGGATAAGTAAGGGAATAGGCAGAGGGAACAGGCAGGTCGCTTGAGGCCATGCAAGAGTAGAAGATGATTGATAAGAGTCCGAGTGCAGTGCAATCAGCAAATGCAAACAGATCTACTTCACAAAGTTTAATCTGTAAAGCATCTACGGCAAGTTGAACAGACAGAACATCTTATTACCCTGCAGTAATCCCTCAGTATGCCTTCCTTCGGAGGGAAAGTAAGGTCTGTGAGCCCATGTCCCAGATTCATGGCATGTAAAAGAACATTCTACTAACTACAATTGTGTGAAGCTAAATTTGAAGTTAGATTTGATTAACGCTCTATTGAGTTCCAACGTTCACCGCCAGGTACCGGTTACGGTGGCATCTAGTAACCAAGTTCACAGCTAGGTGTCGATGGTAGCAAAAGTAGGAATTACTTGAAATTGATCGTCTGCAGTCCTTACCTGAATCACAGATAACACTCACTAATACAGCCATCACAATTAACACTGTGGCTCAATGGTTAGCACGCTAGGCTTTGGCCCAAAGTGCCCGGGCCGAGCCATTTAATCTCCTGGGGTCAATTTCCTTGGCTCGGGGACTGGGTGTATGTGCCGTCATCACTTCATCCTCATGACGCACAGGTCGCCCACGGGCGTCAGCTAGAAAGACCTGCACTCTGCCTCTCTGGAGGCCACACAATCATTATTATCCGACAGATTCTACACACCCCCAAGGTACAAGGGGCTACATGACCACGTTGTCGCAGCCCCTAAACTGAGGAACCAACCAACCAACCCTGCAGTAATGTTTTTGATGATGTTAGCGTTAGCAACAATTGAGCAAGTCATAACAAATTAGCAACTAGTAGCAAATGCTGCCAAATCTGAAGATACATTATATCAGCCAGTTATAGTGTCCACCAAGACGACATCACAATTTTAGTCTGTGCAATACAATTCTAGGAAACAAATGAAGATAATACTGTATAGTTAACTCAAAAATCATCCTTACCTTGTCCAAATAAGAGTCGTCACCATGATCCATGGAATCATTACTAATATCTATATCCACTGGCTCGATTTTTATTTCATGCTACAACAAAAAGAAAAATATTAGATAATACTTATGAATTAATTTGCTCTCATTAAGAAATATGCTATTTATCAACAGCTGACATACAATAACAATATTACAAAACAACTTCAACATGCCTAAGAAGTAAATCCTCAGATAGCACAATTAAAGAAAATATGAATCTACCCTATGCAATAATTTATTGTAAGTTGGGAGCAATCACAGGCCAGTTTGCCATATCATGACGAATGCAATACTGTCCCCGCGCCAGCTCTGAGGACGCGGGGTATGAGGTAAGGGGAGCGGGAACGATGAGTGATCGAGGGAATTCCTGTCCATGCTTATGCTTATACTACCTCAGTGGAGACATAGACTTCAACTGTGTGGTTCTCATAGTGTTATGTCGGTGCGAAAGAAAAATAAAGTTGTGTATTCTGAGGGTCGTGGTATCATAAGTAACATTATTGTAAAATGTGATGAAGAGGCTGAAAACAAACGTTTTGCTTTCACAGTAAACCAGGCGACACGAAGACCTGCTCACTATGCTGGAGTGTCCGAATCTTTCATTAAAAAGATACGGAAGGAAACGAGGGAATTGGCTGAAAGTGGCGAGGGTAGTGTGCTGTCCACTCCGGGTAAGAAATGAAATACTAGGCCATCACACACTGAAGTGAACATTGATGATTTTGATAAATGTGTAATTCGTCGTGCTATTCAAGCGTTTTTATGTGGAAGAAAAATGTGTTCCTACCATTCCAAAACTACTGCCTGTGATACAAGGCAAAATAACTTTTCCTTGGCCACACACTTCATTACGAAAAGTAGTCAAACAAATCGGATTCCGGTGGAAAAAATCTCAAAATCTGAGGAAGATTTTAATTGAAAGGCCTCACATCGTATCGTTGCGTCACGACTATCTAGTGAGAATAAAACAACTCAGGCAAAGTGGGCAACAGATCATTTACCTTGATGAAACTTGGATAGATAGTAATTGGAAAGTGTTGGCAAAGTGAGGAAGTATTTGGAGTACAAGCTAACGTGAATTCAGGTAATAGGTTAATAGTAGTTCACGCTGGGGGTATAAACGGTTTCATAGTAAATGCTCTCCTCATCTATAAAGCCGGTACGGCAAGTGGGGAATATCACGGGCAGATGAACAGTGAGAATTTCATCAAGTGGGCCACCGAGAAGCTTGCACCCAATCTACCACCTTCATCTGTAGTTGTGTTAGATAACGCACCCTATCACTGCACACAGATAGAAAAACGACCCACAAAAGTACAGGCCGGACGTTTGTTTTAGACGAGTGAAAATTCTTAATGGAAGCCTGGAGGCGAGTTACTACAATACCTGTGTTGTTATCAGCTGCCCCAAGCGGTCCGATGATTGACAAAGCTTTATCACACTACTACTGAAGTACAGTCATTGGCAAATATAATGACGTTCTGTTCGTAACTACGTAACGTGTACTTCTGTGTCACACAATACTTCGAAGTGGACTGTACTGTCTGCTCAAGTCGGGAATTCCATTACATAAGGTCAGTGGTGACAAGTATGAAGCGATAGGGTGAGAGAGTGAGTGAGTGTAGGCTCACCCACAGGCTTCAAGGTCAAGGGCAATCGTCTAAAACAAACGTCCGGCCTGTTCTCTGTGAAATCAGATATGATATCGTGGTTACGCAACAAAGGAGTTACTTGCGACGAGTCTATGAGAAAAGAGGCACTATATAAATTAGTAGAAGTGTTTAAACCAAAAGAGAAATTGTTTAAAATTGACTCTCATTTGCAATCCTTGGAACATACTGTGGTCCGCCTTCCCCCATACATGTGTGATCTGAATGCCATCGAACTAGCTTGGAATAAGGTGAAACGTGAGGTGCGCGAAGGAAATGTTACCGGGGATTTATCCCTTCAGAAACTAAGAGATATTACTCTTAAAGCGATAAAATCTGTAACCAATACTGACTGGGAAGGGTACTGTAGGAGTGTTCAGAAAGTAGAGGATGAATATTGGGAGAAGGACGGCATTGTCGCTGATGTCATTGATAGCATAGTGATACACCTGGATGATGACAGTGATGATAGTGAATCCTCCAGTGGATGTGAAGAGTGGAGTTCCGAAAGTGAGGCAGAAGAAGAAGACCAGGATTCTCCATTAGTAACACCGCTACTCTAAGGTGAGTACATGTTTTTGCATAGTATAGTATAGTGCTACGTCATCACTGGCTTACTCACTCCACTCCACATGCCTACGAGGTCCTCAGAGCTGGCGAGGGGGACAGTACATTCGCATTTATTGGCATAGGCTAGAGTAAAATGTGGCTTTCCACCGATGTCTCAGTCGCATTCATGGCTGTGATTATATGGAAGCTATAGTGCGGGACAAACAATTGGAAGCCTGAAGGTCAAGGAGCCCTCCGCTCAGCTCCGCTCTCCTCCCCGTGCCTGGCGGTGTTACCATGCTGTTGCACGGTACCTTCAGTCGAGTGCTGGATGCGAGAACGTACATGACAACACCGCACCGACTACGCGTGACCTTCAGGCTTCCAATGGTTTGTCCCGCACAATAGTTAAAGCCCTGCGCGGATGCGGATATCCGCAAATATGTTTGCTACGCGGATATAGTTTGCATTGCTGTGCGGATAGCGGATAATGTTTCGAGTAAATTTGCGGATAGACTTTAGAATTCAAACTTACGTTATGAAAATCAACAGCTTCATGCTTAAAAGAGGAATACTCCTATAGCCTATTGCGTACGAAATATTCAGGCACGTATTGCACTTATACACGAGAAGTTCATTTCACTCTATGCTTTCAACTACATTTTATTAAGTACCGTATGTTTGTAGTAGATGGTCTTGACATCTCATCAATTCTCACTGCCATTATTACTACACGTACGAGATATAATGCTGTCAATAAGCTTGTTAGTTCATCGTGGTGACATCATTAACATTCTTCATGTCAGCTACTTCGCCATCTAAGCTATCATGGAAGATCGGGATCCTGGTTTATCTGTAGATTTATTTCCAACTTGTCACAGAAGCACGTTGGCTGTGGTATTGCAACATCAACTATGACATCATCTATGCGAACATGGATTTGTCCAGAAGCAGAAGGATGATGACTGACGTGGAATTTCCGGCCAAATGTCAATCCCTTTCCCCAAGTGTAAAGAGAAGTTCACTTATTAGTGAATGTTACCTCGACCGTGAGTATGAAAATCATTTCACCAACATGGATAAACTATACATTAAAATAAAACAAGGTGAATATTCAATAGCGCGTGAAACAAAGCTCAAGGCAACGATATGGCAGACATTTGGTTAAGTTTTCAATGGAAACGAAAAGGTGAACGATATAGTGATGTTTTACCTGTAAAACAGTGTATTCATACTCAGGACACAAATCGGGCACATCAAACATCCTGAGGCACAAGTGCGAAAGTAGCCAAAAAAGTATAGCCAATTTTTTGTCTAAAGTGGAGGTCAAGGAACCAGAAGTGCCATCCACGTTGAAGTCCCTTGGAATGCCAACTTGATGTTCCTTGCAATGAAGCAAATTGTCAGGAACGACTTCCTCCTCAAATGTCTAAATGTGTTGGTTTAACACGTTATGCTTGATCTAATAAATTAATAAATTAAACATAATATTGAAATGTCAGCGGATTTGGATAAAAGTCGTGCGGATGTGGGGCGGATGCGAATAAAAGCCATGCGGATGCGGGTAACAGGCGTGCGGATGCGGATAACAGTCGTGCGGATGCGGATAACAGTCGTACGGATGCGGATAACGTTTTGCTTATCCGCGCAGGGCTCTAACAATAGTGAGGTATGAATGGTGCTTAGTTATGACATTCAGGGCACAGTCAGTGCCTGTGGATGGCAGTACTTTTTGAGAATCCAACCAGCCATCGTGCTGGATACCTAACTGTCAGGGAGCAATCACCATGTGGCAAATGTAAAATCATCTGTCTCAAAGGTAGTTAAAAGTTAAGGAAGGAAGGAAGGAAGGAAGGAAGGAAGGAAGGAAGGAAGGAAGCTTGTAGTTTAACGTGACCGTTAATCTCGCGATCATGAGCCACGGGACCTCCGTTTTACGTGGAATCCGAACCACAGGACATGGCATTTCACTTCGAAAATCTCACATGCATTGACCGGGAATCGAACCCGGTCCGCCTTGGTGAGAGGCCAACAGCTTGACCGCTGCGCCACCACATTTAGAAAATTTTAAAATTGAACTAACTTGACGAGCGAGTAGCTTTGACTTACCCATGTTGCGTTGAAGCTAACTGGTTACGAACTGATGTGCTGTGTGTGAGACCTCGCGGCCAAGGCCGCGCATGTGATGTCTACCGGCATACGGAAGGACGGGGGTAAAGGAGGGGAGGACGGGTTCATTGGCATCTTAATTATTCCGTGTGGCTATGCGCCTACTTTAGAATAAATTGATCTATGGGGGGGGATCAGTTGTAAGTTGTATTTTAGGGGGTTGGGAAAAATGACTTGTCTATAGAAAGAGATTTTTTGAGTGTTCTTTTAAGAATAATTAAGATGCCAATGAACCCGTCCTCCCCTCCTTTACCCCCGTCCTTCCGTATGCCGGTAGACGTCACATGCGCGACCTTGGCCGCGAGGTCTCACACACAGCACATCAGTTCGTAACCAGTTAGCTTCAACACAACATGGGTAAGTCAAAGCTACTCGCTCGTCAAGTTAGTTCAATTTTAAAATTTTCTTAATGTGTTTCTATTAAGACTTCTCGATCCTTCTAGCCCCCGCATAAGAAAGGCATTCCTCAAGTCCTGTTTCCGGGTGGGAGCAAGGATTAAACTAATATTGCCAATTTACGCTGTAAGTTTAAGTCTTGATTCTTTATATAATCTTAACCTCAAACAAAGAAATCCGCCAATGCTATAGTTTAGATTATTATCTTTGCAGTTGTCAAAATGGGACAGCAAACTGAACAGTGGCATCTCCGCTCAAGCACTACATAAACCAAGAAGAATTCCTAGTTTTGCAAAGGCCAAAACATGTTAAGCCCTAGAATATCCAGCACAATTAGGTCACTAAAAGGACTAAATCAGCGGAACTTACAGACATATTAGTTTTTCGACCAGCAAAATGGTTACTTACCGCTATTAAACAACCAAAAATAGCAAACTTCATGAATATGTATAGATGAAGAAATGTTTTATCTTAATGTTTTTATTCTCTTTCCAAATGAGTATTTTAATGTTGTTTTTATGTATTTATACCATTAAGTATTTTAAGAGTGTTGTATATTTTTTAAATGCATGTCTAATATTTTTTTGGAAACTATTCAAGGCTGAAGAAGGGCCCAGGTATGGCCCGAAACATGTCCAAGTAACAATAAACTGTGAAAATTATAGTATTTAAAGGTATTGATTGGGCGGAGAACAAACAAACCCCATTTGATAATGATTCAATGTCAGCAAGAACGAACATCTACATCAATAACTACCTGAACACACTTTAACCACCCGCAAAGTTTGACAATTATTCATAGTTGGACCCTGTAAAACAAATTCCCCGAGTATCATTAAACTATCCCGATGATTCCCCGATTTTCCCAGGATTTAAAAATTTCCGTTTTCTAGAGCAGTCGACACGCTGGATTAACAAGCAACTAACATGAATTCAAATATTTTTTTTTATTTGTGAATCTTAATTAGCTGGTTTTCAGCAAGAATTATCAGAGGCTTTGGATAATAAGAGGACAGGACGATTGAATAGCCATCGACCTACCCAAGGCTACTGATAGGGTAAATACAGGATTGATTAGCTCTGGACTAGAGAGTAGAGCAATGGGTGAGAGCTTTGGAGGAAAGAAATTGAAGGGTCCGCGTTAGAAATCATAATCGAAACCGATTAGGGCGGATGGGTCATACCTCAGGGCAGTAATTAGGGACCTTTGTTGTTCCTAATATACTGTATACAATGCACTCTCGTTAATTCGCGATAATTAATGCACGAAAATCCGCGAATTATCCGCAGTTATTTTTGTTAAGACTAGTAAAAACAAATATATTGGCTAAAATATTGAAATACAAATACAAGCCTAACACTTAATCACAGTGTCATGCAAGTCATGCTAGGCTAGAGGTAGGCCTATGTGGATTATGCCTACATTAATATCTAACAAACAAAAAACAGTCATCACCTTTTGTTTCTTAGATCGTTTACTCTAATTTTCGATTGCACATTTCCGAAGAAAACATTAAATGAGAACGAAAATTCATCTAGTTTTCTATTTAAGAGATAAGTGAGACTATACTGTAGACACACTAGCTTCACTGTGGGAAACTTTTAGGGATTTCTGTTGCATCACTCCCGCACTCGATATCAACTGGATCTCAGTTTTCCTCACCAACAGTCAAATTCCGTGCAATTGCTTCTTTGCTTTTATGTCTTAAATCATAATCGTCTTTATCGACGTCTAACTTGCCCCTTTCGAAATATCGCCGTCCCAGAAGCCAACAAACGCTTATTTTTGTACGAGTGTAGTAGCGGTATTTTTCTCCCAGGACTTGTTTGTTGACTGCATGAAGGGCATCCAACAAGCACGCTCTCGGTGTCGCTCCATTAGGCAACAATCGCTGTTTACAATACCCTTCACACCTCACAGATCAGCGACCTTAGGGTGTGGCTGTTGGGAAAGGGAGGGTAGGTTTGGAGTGAAAGTGCATTCCTTTTGTATTGTTTGGGCTTCGAAGATAAAGGGAATCTGTGCTTATACCACCCACAGCAAAATGCTCGTATGTTTCAAAGATTGCGCAAGTAGGCCTACTGTTCCATCGCAGGGAAACCGAGTTCAATCTTCTCGAACCTCAATGATTTCGTCTCTACGCGTCGCATCTAAATTCTTTTAAAAGACGGAGAGATTGCTTTACTTAGTGTGATGACTGGTTGCTGCGAGAATTTCTATTTACAAAATTCTCTTGGAGACCCGCGAATTAACTGCAAAACCAATATCCGCACGCGAATTATCGGGAGAACATTGTATACGCGAATACTACCTGCTATATAAAAAAGAAAAGTTTCACCTTCATTTAATGAAGGAGAACAAAAATTGTGTGTAGATATAAATCAAGATATTTAAAAATAAACTGTTGGCTATTGTAATTTAAGGAGCAAAACATCTAAGACATCTGCCAAAAAGAAAAGGAATACAGTAGAACCTCGTTAACACGTTCCGCATTAGTACCTTTTATCGCATATCACATCCGGATTCTTTTCTGAAGAAAATAACGTAAAAGTACCTCATTTATCAACGTTGCATATTTTGCTGCCCATCGCTTAATACGATCGCATTTTCGTCAGCCCTGAACGCATTCTTTGTTCACCCCCAGTGGAATGCGAGCCCGGCCGCTCCGAGATAACATTCCTTGCCAGCAGGCGGGTGAGGGTTGCGAAATAACGAGTATAGTTGTCTCACTTTCCTGGTTAACAAGCGGCGACTCAAACATAAGGTAGTAGCACGCGCCGACAATAAGCACTCTTTGCTACTGGCCAATAGCTGACTGTTGTTGAGGAATAGAATGCTTCCTCTATCACCCCTCGTTGACTTTAAAGTCCCGCCCTGGCGCGGATAGTTTGTCTCTCCCACAGGTATTAGTGTCCAATGTTGCACATCTGTACATAGTTCTGCCCAGTTTCGCTGCTTGCTCTCAGTGACGACGACAGTGCAACTTAGCTTGTCAAGATCGTAAATATCCACCCATTGTGCCTTTTATGGATCTGTGTATTCAGTCCTGGGAAATAAGAACTAGAATTACGTCTCGAACTAAATGTACCGAATGTTCCTTGTGACCGAGTAGGCTACTGCATTCACGCAAATATGCATTACACAACCGAAGAAGTTGTGAAACCTAGTGATAATTTGTTGCGTCGTTTGAAATAATGGATAAGAAAATAGTTAAATCATTAACTAGTGATGAGAAAATGAAAATTCTTGAAGAAGTAGACAGAAATCCTCACCTCAAGCATGTGAAACTGGCACAGAAGTTAAAACTCGCTCCTTCAACGTTGAGCACTATTGTTAGCAATCGAGACAAAACTAGTAGTTGCGTACAAAGAGAATAGGAATGCAAAGAGAAAACGTGTGGGCAAAGGAAGTTTTCAACACTGGAAACAATGCTCCTGCAATGGTTCAACCAAGCCCATGCAGCAAACACTCCAGTGGGTGGAAACATAATTCGTGAGAAAGCGAATTACCTCGCGAACCAAATGGAAGTAGCAGACTTCGCGGCGTCAAGCGTTATGGATTGAGCGGTTCAAGAAGAGGCATGGTCTTGTTTACAAGTGCGTGCGGGATGAAGCAGCAGCTGTTGACAGTGGCACAGTTGAAACGTGGACAAATGAAATGCTACCGTCCTTATTGAATGAGTACAAGCCCCAAGACTTCATTCAACACTGACGAAATGGGTCTTTCTTTCCAGCCTTCTGGCCGTCACGACTTTGGCGTACAAAGGAGAAATTTGCCATGGTGGAAAACTGAGCAAGGAAAGGTTGTTGAAATAAGAATGGAACAGAGATGTTGCCTCCTCTTGTTATCGGTAAAGCAATAGCCTCCTTGCCAATATAAAGCTAACGCAAACGCTTGGATGACTACTTCTGTTTTTGAAGAATTTTTTGAGAGCCCTAGAAGCAAAAATGGGGAGTAAAAATCGTAAAATTTTATTGATAATTGACCGATCTGCTGCACACCCTGTGAATGTTCCCACAAGGAATGTGAAAGCGGTTTTCGTTCCTGCCAACTGCACAAGTCCGCTTCAGCCCCTTGACCAAGGATTCATTCATTGAGGAAAATGTTAGTGAAAAAAAGGTTGGTCAACATCAGTGGTAACGCAATAAGATCACTGTTCTTGATGCTATACATTTCTTGTAAAGGTCTTGGGACTCTGTGGAGTCATAGTTGTCGGCTGCAGCTCGTTTCCGAGTATACAATTTTCTGACAATACACTTCCAAAATCAGGGCATTTTATGAGTGAATTTCTGGTGACAGAACAGGCCGATTCTTGCATGGAACATGCGGCCACATACTGAGCATCTTATAGTTGGAGGAGAGCGTGGACGGGTTTGGCGAAGCTTGCGTTGGAGTCACTTCATTTCTGCCAGTCTGCAACGTTCCTGTTCAAAATGATTTACTGAAGCAGATATAGTTTGCCTCCAAAGTGCACGATATTCAGCCAGTGCCTCCCAAGATAGATGGTTAATTTCGGTCAACTTGAAGGTTTGTTTCAGCTGACTTTGAAGCGCCTTAAAGGTGCACTCTGTGGCCTTTTACCAGAGCAAAGTTCACCGTAGAGGAATTGGCGTGGCAACCTGGTGTTATTCATGCGGCGGACATGTCCTGTCCAACTTAGACGATGACTAAGCTTCTACACTCTTGGTACATGCTTTCTCGAGGACAGCAAGATTGGATACATAATCATCCCACTGAATATTAATGATCGAACAGAGCTTTTGCTGGTGAAAACGCTCCAGTTTTCTCAAGTCGCGACGATATAAGGTCCACGTTTCACATCCGTTAAGTAAAGTTGAGATGACCACTGCCTGATATACCACGAGTTTCGTGTGAATTGTAAGATCTTTGTTTCTAAAGACTCGGTGTGATAATCGACCAAATGCCACGTGAGCAGCTCGAAGCCCGTTTTCTATATCTTAAGTACAGTTCTTACATAAGATGCTCCCTAGATATGTAAAATGGTCTACTGTTCTAAATTTGTGTTTGTGATGGAGATATTGAATTCTGCAATGCTAGACCCAGGAGCAGGCTGATCAAGTACCTTTGTTTTGCCTGGAATGATGACGAGGCCAAAACGATCACATGCATGCTTGTAGCTATTAACTGATTGCTTTAAGTCCTCAGGTGTAAGGGCAGGTGATGCAGTGTCATCCGCATACTGCAGTTCAGTTATCTTAGCGACACTTGTAAGACGTGATCGAAGCCTAGCCAAGTTGAAGAGGCCTCCATCATAGTGATATCTGACATCTACTCCTGGTTTGCGCGATGTCTCATACAGCATGGCAGCTAAGTACAAGGCAAAGAGAGTTGGAGCTAGGACACACCCCTGTTTCAAACCATGGGTGATTGGAAATGCTTCTGAGATGTTATTTTGATGGAAAACCAGCCCAGTCATACCATCATGGAGTGCTCACACCAGTTCCACAAACTGATCGGGACAACCAAAGCGTCTCAGTACCTCCCACATCGCAGGTCTTGGGATGGAATCGAATGCCTTTTCCAGGTCGTAGAACACAAGAAAAAGGTCCTTCTGTTGTTCTTTACATTTTTCTTGAAGTTGCCGGGCGCAAAATATAATGTCAACAGTGCCTCTGGAGGCACGGTAACTACACAGAGACTCTGGAAGAGTCCTCTCAGAGATGACTTGGAGGCGGCTCAGTAGTATTCTAGAGAGTATTTTTCCTACTATAGATAGCAAGGAAATCCCCGGTAGTTGCCACTTTTTAGGGCATTTTTGAAGTCACTGGATACTCTATGGGTTTCCCAAATCGACAGTATAAGGGAGAAGAGCCTTGTTCTTAGAGGCAAGCCTCAAGCTTGAATTAGTTCTAGCGGGATGTTGTCTAGTCCAGGAGCTTTCTTGGGTTTCAGCCTATCAAGGGCCTCACAGAATTCTTGATATGCTGGAGGCATCGCCATCCAAGGTTGAGAAGGAAGGAGTGGCACATCTCGTAGGAAATCTTCTGCAGCAGTGGAGCTTCGGTTTAAGAGAGTAGAGAAATGTTCCTTCCAGCGCTCCAGGATGTCTTTGGAGTTAGTAAGTGTAGTACAGTAGAATGTCGTTTATCCGGACGGGCAAAAAAAAAAAGCTTAGGCGGATGTACAAGAGGGAAGTTTAACGTCGTTTACTGTTGGCAGAAGATGAGGAGAGGGTGATATTTTTTTAATAAAGCTTTCTCTTAAGGACTACTGTTACTTTATAGCTGACGGATGGAACAGTAACATCACAGAATCTTCGAAATGCATTGAATAAATTGGTATGAGAACAAGAGACCATTAAGACCACAGACACTGTTGATGAAGATTTGGATGCAGTGACAAATGTGTTATTCCCCCAAGTTGCTGGATTTTCTGACTGTGATAGAGAAGGCGCACAAGCTTGGTTGGAAAGTGACAGTGACTCAGGTTTTCAAATCTTAGATGATGATGAAATTACTTCTCTGGTGCAAGAAGCTAGTGGGGAAGACGAAAAAGCTTAGATGGGAAAGATGGAGAAGGACCAAGTCATGGAGAAGCGTTTACTGCATTAGAAACTGCGCTATTGTAGTATGGTTGTATTATGAAATAAACACATGTTAGATTATCCGGAAAAATCGTTATCCGGAATACTTTCGGTCCCAATTAGTCCGGATAAACGATGTTCGACTGTACTTCCATCAGCTGCCTTTAGAGTACCAATAGAGGAACAAATCTGACCACAGATCTCTTTAATCCTTTCATAGAAGTTCCGAAGATTTCGGGCATCAGCATAATGTTGAAACTCCTCAGCTTTCTGTTGCCACCAGTTCTTCATTTCCCTGATTTCAGTCTGACACTTCCGTTTCAGATCATTAAACTGAGCTTTCTTTGCACAGGATGATGGGTCTTAGAGAAGGGATAGATGAGCTTCCCGCTTCGCACTGATGAGTTCCAGTATTTCTTTGTTGTTCTCCTCAAACCAGTCTTGTCTCTTCCTACCCTCATAGTCAATGGTTTCTTCAGCTGACTCAATCTTCTTGACTGTTGACCACTCCTGTTCAACATATTTTGTGCAGACTGGGTTGCTTTTGAAGCAGGTCAAGATTGCATTTTGGAAGTTCGATGCAATAGCTGCATTTGAAAGTTTAAAAGTTGAAAAGCCTCTGATGGGGTATGCTTGAACGTTGAGCGGTATATTTATGTCTGAAGGAAATTTAGAGTCGACAGGTCAGGAGATTGTGGTCAGCCCAACAGTCGTCCACGTTCCTTGCAGTCTTTGTGACCAGAACATCCTTCTCGTCACACTGCCTGGTAATGACAGTCAAGGATGTGCCAATGTTTAGAGCGTGGATCCATCCATGGGGTCTTATAGCGATTGGGTAGGCGAAACTGGGTACTAATGAAGAATAATTGATGTTCAGCACATAATCCTAGAAGCAGCAGTCCATTGGCATTGCAGTTGCCAGCCCTTGTTTGCCTAATACATTCTTCCACAGCTGATAATCCCAGTCCTCTCGAGCATTAAAGTCGCCAAGCAGCAACAGTTTGTGGGTGCTGTGTTAGTCATAATGAAGTTGGTGGTAGAAATGGTTCTTAGTTTCTTCATCGGCAATTAGAGTGGGAGCATATGCAGAGATTATGGTGATAAATTTACCTTCAGAGATTGGTATTCTGAGACTCGTAAGCCTTTCGCTGATAGCAATGGGAGCGAGTTGCTGGTCATTTACAAGTTTCGTTTTCACAGCAAGGCCAACCCATGAATGCGGCACTCTCCATCCTCCGTCCCCTTTCGAATATATTGTATAACCTGATCCGGGTTCAACAATTTTCCCTTCACTTGACAGCCTAGTTTTGCTCAGAGCAGGAATGTCAATGTTCAGTCTAGCGAGCTCATGGGTGATGAGAGCTGTTCTTCTCTCAGGTCTGTCACTGCTGTCGCAATCAAGTAGTGTTCTTACATTCCAGGATACTATAAACATTCTTTGTTGATATCCATTATTTTGACCGAAATGGTGCGGTGACCTGCTGAGTGCGGTTGCCCAGCCAGGCATATTGATGTGACTACCGATGTTTAGACCACATTTTCTAGGGCCTTCCCCATTTTGGGTGGGCAGCGGTGATCCTAAATAGGCCTGCCCAGACACAGATGTAGAACCAAATTCCTGAGTAGTCAGTGGGTCTCAGAGAAAACGATCATCACACATCCGCCACCAACATGCAGGTCCAGATTGAAGGCTCCCAGTTTCACCCGAAACCTGCCTCCACCGTCCTTATCCCATCACTGTTGGGCTAGAAGTGGGAAGAGTAGCCAGAAAGTGCCACTGGCGTGGATTTGTTTAAGGTGGATCCCAACTTGCTAGGAAGTGACCCACACTATGGTCTCGGAGCCAGACCCTGCGGCACATGTGGTATGATACATGCAGGATTGTACACCAAGATTGCAATGAACTGCCACAAGCTCAAACTATAACTGAGTGGTGCCTTTCTAGCCAGTTCATCTGGCATGTCCTCATCCGCCTGTCCAGCCGTAGTGGACAGAAAAGCACCTGGCCCAGATAACATCCCTCTGGAACTAATTCAAGCCGGAGGTCATTCCCTCAAAACAAGAATTTTCATCCTTATCCTCAGAATTTGGGAATCAAGAAAGGTACCTGGAGACCTAAAGAATGCCACTATCGTCACTATCTTTAAAAAGGGTGATCCCAGTGTTTGTGGCAACTACCGTGGTATATCACTGCTATCAATTGTGGGGAAGATTCTTGCAAGAATTCTACTTAACCGCCTCAAGGTTATCTCTGAGAGGATCCTCCCAGAGTCACAATGCGGATTTAGAACTTCCAGAAGCACAATTGACTTGATTTTCTGTGCGAGACAGCTACAAGAAAAATGTCGAGAACAACAGAATCCACTCTTCTTAGTCTTTTATGATTTGGAAAAGGCATTTGATTCGGTTCCAAGACCAGCCATGTGGGCAGTGCTGAAGCGGTTTGGTTGCCCTCAGCGTTTTGTAGATCTAATCAAAGCTCTCCATGATGGCATGACAGGTCAGGTTTGCCATCAGAATAAGATGTCCGATGAATTTTGCGCTGTACTTGGCTGCAATGCTTTATGATTCACCCACAAACATCCCAGGTGTGGAGATCAAGTATCGTTTTGATGGAGGGCTTTTCAACCTAACTCGTCTCCGCTCCTTGAGGAAAACTCAGGTTACTAAGGTTACTAACATGTTGTATGCAGATGATGCTGCGTCACCAACTCTCACACCAGAAGAGCTGCAAGAGTCAGTTAACTGTTACAAAAGTGCATGTGATCGCTTTGGTCTTACCATAAATGTCAATAAGACTAAAGTCTTGGCGCAACCTTCACCAGGCACACCTCTTCCTCAGTTCAATATCTCCATTTCAAATTTGCCATTAGAACAGGTTGACCACTTCTCGTACCTGGGCAGTACCATTTCTGTGAGCTGTACCTGTGAGCAGGATGTGGATAAGAGAATTGGCGCAGCCCATGCAGCATATGGACGATTAGCGCACCGGGTCTTCATGAATAAAGATCTATCCATGAGTACAAAGCTTATGGTGTACAAAGCAGTAGTCATTTCTACATTGTTGTATGGCTGTGAAACGTGGACCCTTTACCGACGTGATCTTAGGAAGCTTGAGCGTTTTCACCTACAAAAACTTCGATCAATCCTGAGGATTAAATGGGAAGACCGCATTACCAATATTGCTGTTCTGGAAAAGGCTCAAATCAACAGCATAGAATCATCCATAATAGGTCACCAATTTAGATGGATTGGTCATGTCCATCGGATGGATGATGTGAGATTACCTCGTCAAATGCTATATGGTGAGTTATGCTATGGCACCAGACCTCATGGTGGTCCTAAGAGGCGCTACAAGGACCAATTTAAGCAGACCCTGAAATTGACAGGTCTTGATTCACAAACCTGGGACGTGCTGGCTGAAAACCGCTCAACTTGGCGCCGTACCATCTCGGATACTGTAAAGACGTTTGAAAGGGATCGACGCATACATGAAGAGGCCAAGCGTCAAGCTAGGAAACTTCGAGCAGCCCAACCACGTCCTCCTCCAGCAATACTATGCGACTTGTGTGGTCGCTTGTTCCATGCCAGGATTGGACTCTTTAGTCACCGTAAACACATCCACAAACTGGACTGAAGGAAGAAGATTTATACTCGGATTCGAGTTAAAGCCGATGATGATGATGATGATGATGAGTTCATCTGGCATGTCCTCATCCGCCTGTCCAGCCGTAGTGGACAGAAGTAGCGGTTCCTCTTCCGCATGTAAGCCGTTGGGTTGCAGGATTGATATACGGCAACCGTATATCTTTGCCCTATTAAACCTGAGCACTAAGAGTAAACCACAATTAGCAACTGTTTCCGCAGGGCAGGATTTCGTGTTTTCGAAGAAATGGAAGGAGAAAATGCTGAAGACTCGGAAATTCAAAACTTCGACAGCTATCATCTGTGTGACGACAACATTGCCATTTGCCAGACTGCGGCAATCGACGATATTTTCCAAGAGCATGTAAAGGAAAAGAATGAATAAGAAGAAGAGGGGGAGGACGAAGATATGGTACCAACCATCATCATCGGCTTTAACTCGAAGCCGAGTATAAATCATCTTCCTTCAGTCCAGTTTGTGGATGTGTTTACGGTGACTAAAGAGTCCAATCCTGGCATAGAACAAGCGTCCACACAAGTCACATAGTATTGCTGGAGGAGGACGTGGTTGGGCTGCTCGAAGTTTCCTAGCTTGACGCTTGGCCTCTTCATGTGTGAGTCCATCCCTTTCAAACGTTTTTACAGTATCCAAGATGGTACGGCGCCAAGTTGAGCGGTCTTTAGCTAGCATGTCCCAGGTTTGTGAATCAAGACCTGTCAATTTCAGGGTCTGCTTAAATTGGTCCTTGTAGTGCCTCTTAGGACCACCATGAGGTCTGGTGCCATAGCATAACTCACCATATAGCATTTGACGAGGTAATCTCACATCATCCATCCGATGGACATGACCAATCCATCTAAATTGGTGACCTATTATGGATGATTCTATGCTGTTGATTTGAGCCTTTTCAAAAACAGCAATATTGGTGATGCGGTCTTCCCATTTAATCGTCAGGATTGATCGAAGATTTTGTAGGTGGAAGCGCTCAAGCTTCCTAAGACCACGTCGGTAAAGGGTCCACTTTTCACAGCCATACAACAATGTACAAATGACTACTGCTTTGTACACCATAAGCTTTGTACTCATGGACAGATCTTTATTCAAGAAGACCCGGTGCGCTAATCGTCCATATGCTGCATGGGCTGCGATTCTCTTATCCATATCCTGCTCACAGACATGGTACTGCCCAGGTACGAGAAGTGATCTACCTGCTCTAATGGCAAATTTGAGATGGAGATATTGAACTGAGGAAAAGGAGTGCCTGGTGAAGGTTGTGCCAAGACTTAGTCTTATTGACATTTATGGTAAGACCAAAGCGATCACATGCACTTTAGTAAAAATTAACTGAATCTTGAATAAGCCTCCGTGGCTTAGGCGGCAGCTCGACGGCCTCTCACCGCTGGGTCCGTGGTTCAAATCCCGGTCACTCCATGTGAGATCTGTGCTGGACAAAACGGAGGCAGACAGGTTTTTCTCCGGGTACTCCGGTTTTCCCTGTCAAACATTTCATTCCAGCAACACTCTCCACTATCATTTCATTTCATCTGTCATTCATTTAATCATTGCTCCAGAGGAGTGCGTCAGGCCTCGGCAGCCGGCACAGTTCATATCCTCGCCGCTAGATGGGGGCTTCATTCATTCCATTCCTGACCCGGTCGGAGACTGGAAGCAGGCTGTGGATTTTCATTTTCAACTGAATCTTGAAGCTTTTCTGGTGTGAGAGTTGGGGCCGCAACATCATCTGCATACAACATTAGTAACCTGAGTTTTCCTCAAGGAGCGGAGACGATATAGGTTGAAAAGCCTTCCATCAAAACGATACTTAACCTCCACACCTGGGATGTTTGTGGGTGAATCATCAAGCATTGCAGCCATGTACACATACCTGCCAACCTCTCAAAGTGAGAAATCGGGAGATTCGACGCGGCGACGGGGGGGGGGGGGGGGGGGGGGGGGGGCGAGGGGGGACGCTACATAAAACATACACATAGGCTAAGACATTGCACCAAATATATAAGTATATAAGTTACACCATTTATTAAACTGTAAATGACTAACATGATATGACATCCCAGTTTACAAATGTACTTAAGACTGAGTAATTTTAAATTCTCACTAGTCTATCAAACAAGCATAGCTGTCTTTCGACCACACTCAGGCATACAAAACTAGTGACGTATCGAAGATCATATTATTGGTCGTTGTTGCAGGTGACTGAGGCTGATTTTGCCCTCTTCAAAAAGGTCTTGCTATATTCTTGCTCAAAACACTTCCCTTTCTGAATCGACTTCAGAGTTATAAGTTTGTCAAAAGTCTTGTCAGAGAGAGATGACCTGAACATCCTCTCACACTCTGCATTACTATGCGGAATGGTCAGAATGGAAAGCATAACTTGAGTACCCCAGCACTACATATCATTTGGCCTACCAGTGCCCGCTTCACATCAATTCTCTCTTCTTCTTCAATAGATGTCACATCCTCAAGTTGGAAGTTACAAAATTGGGAATGTAAAGCATCCATTTCCTCATTAAAATTGTCTTGAGTGTCTGTTAACATGCTAGGAAATTTATTTACAAAAAACTTAATTTTGGAAAATGAAATGTCCCCCTTTCTACTATGTGAGATACTGAAATCACACCTACAGACACTACAAAATGCAAATGTTGCGCCTCTTCTTGACTCAGTTATATGCGGAATCAGGGTGTCTACTGGAAGGATGAAGTAAAAATTAGTTACTTTTTAGCTACCTTTTAGTTAACTTTTAGTTAATTTTAGTTACCTTTGAATTCAAGATACGTCTGCGGTCTGCAAGCAAATGGGCTCATCACGCGGTGGAGAAAGACAGCAATGAACTGTGTTTAAAGCGGTAAATACAATTCACTTAGGGAGTTACAACAATTTTAAAAATCATAAATAAATACTAGATATTTATTATCAAATGAGTTGTTTCAGCTAATATGTCGTCTTGTGCACAAGGCGTTTTTATAATTGCCAAGAGGTTGCTCTGCTCTGCTCTGCTCTTGACCGTGGCGAGATTTCCTTTGTCCCCGCGGTAGATCACGAAGAAATTTATGAGACGTTATATGATTGTAACCGAATTCTGTCTTCACAGTCAAGTACGGCGAAATTTCAAGATGTTACAACGATCGGCGCTGGTCTCACCCGTTTGTCAAGATTCCCGTTGTATTCGCGGTAGAACACTGATAAATATCGCGATTTAATAATCGGTGTCACTTTTAGTCGTTCGACGAGATTTCCATTGTCTTTGAGGTCGGGCGCGAGGAAATATAGCATTATTATGCTATCGGCGCCACTTGCTGTCCGTTTGACAAAAATACAGTTGTTCTCGTCATTGAATGCGGAGAAATATCGCGATGTATCGCAATCGCTGCCGCTCTCAGTCGTTTTACGAGATTCAAGTTGTCCTCGCGATATTATGCATACCGCGCCGCACCCGGCCGGTTTGAACGATTGTTTATTCGTCCACACAGAATGGTGGATGCAAGCTCAGGGTTGGGCATGATTAAAATTCACGAGTAGTTATGGACAAGTTGTATGGCCGGCGCCGTGATTCCCGATGTCCCTATGCTGTGGTTGGGAGCTCATCAGTTCAGGGTATATTCACGAGGAGAAATTAGTATCGCGACGCTACGTAGGCTGTCATTTCTAAGTGGGTAGATGCACTTCTCGCTCCCCGTACGCTTTTAAGTATACGGTCATGGAAAAGTAGCGAGTAGGTTTCGGAATGTTTCGTGATTGGTGCCCAATCATCTTTGACGGGATTCCCGCAGACCTCGTGGTCACAAGTTCACGATAGGGGACGGGTTTTTTGATTTTACGCTACTGACGTCGATCTCGGTCCATTTGACGAGATTCCCGCAGGCAAGTCAGCCGGCCGTCTTGAGTATGAATGTTCGAAGTAGGTATCAAATATTAAGAATTATTCGGAGAGGATTGCACGAATAATACGACTAGAGGACACGTTTTCTTTCAAATGCGAATCACGAATTATAAAAGTTATACAAGTTTTCGAAATATCCGATGGAACCCAAGTTAGAAGGAAAAATCGACATATAACGGAATTTCGAATTAACCATACTGGATGTCGCAAATTTACGAGACACATTTTTAAAATAAGTTACTGTCTACGTATTTCGAATCTTTTTCAAAACGGTAACATTTCGCAAGATCGCGACATTAAATTATTTAGCGTTATTTCTGGACTTCAATTTAACAGTCTCCAAATAAATGCGAAAAATGCGAGGTTTCTGAATAATTTCAGAAGTTTTCACGAATAAACGTCTCGCGAAAAGTCAGGCTTCCTAATATAACACATAAATATTTCACACAAAACTAAAAAGTCATCTTGATGCCGAAAATATACGCTGAACGGTGTATACCACTCAGGGTATCCTCAGTATGCATTTCCTCGAGGTCGGGCAGGAAATATAGCTTATGCAATTGGCGCCGCTTGCGTGAAACTCGCTCCTTCGCAATCTCTGAGCCTAGAGGCGCGAGTTTAAATGATTCAATCCGCCTTCGGAAAATTTTCGTTACCCGTATGTAAAATTCGTTACTTTTTCGTTACCCATTTGTAAAATTCGTTACTTCCGTTATCGGTAGACACCCTGGGAATGTTATCTTTGTACACACTTTTAAATGTCACATCATATCTTTTCGCCTTATTACCGAGGAACCGACGCAATCACTCAGTTCGAAAAATCACAATAACCTACCGGCATATTAACGCCAACAACATCAAACTAAGTTATACACAAATCATATAATTTCACGTGTGAAACAGATACAATATTCCGCAGCGTACAACTACCTATCACCTACTGGTCATTATGCAACACATCTAGGAACAAGCGCTGAATTAACCTTCGACGATTTCAAACGAAGACTTATTCGAAGCCGATTTCAAACGAAGACTTATTCGAAGCCAACTTTTTATAACAGCAGGACGCGACGCGGGAGTTAGTACGCAGTTGTCGATTATCGATACAGAGCGAAACTGCGGTATCGAGATATAACTTCAAAACACGTAAAGTCGATCCGTTCGATAGATGACACATTAAATCCAAAATTACGCGTGGGGTTTTTGAAAAATCGGGAGATTTAATACGTTAAGCGGGGAGGGCGGGAGAAATGGTCTGAAATCGGGAGTCTCCCGCCTAAATCGGGAGAGTTGGCAGGTATGTGTACAGCGTGAAAATCGTTGGAGCCAATACACATCCTTGTTTCAGTCCATAGGTAATAGAAAATTCATCAGACATCTTATTCTGATGGCAAACCTGACCTGTCATGCCATCACGGAGTGTCTTGATTAGATGTACAAAATGCTGAGGGCAACCAAACCGCTTCAGCACCGCCCACATGGCTGGTCTTGGAACCGAATCAAATGCCTTTTCCAAGTCATAAAAGACTAAGAAGAGTGGATTCTGTTGTTCTCTACATTTTTCTTGTAGCTGTCTCACACAGAAAATCAAGTCAATTGTGCTTCTGGAAGCTCTAAATCCGCATTGTGACTCGGGGAGGATCTTCTCAGAGATAACCTTGAGGCGGTTAAGTAGAATTCTTGCAGGCATCTTCCCCACAATTGATAACAGTGATATACCACGGTAGTTGCCACAAACACTGCGATCACCCTTCTTAAAGATAGTGATGATAGTGGCATTCTTTAGGTCTCCAGGTATCTTTCTTGATTCCCTTGAGGAGTGCACTGTATGTGGAGAGGGTGCTGCAGTTAGTGATGAAACCTATCGAAACTTCGATTTAAGGTAAACCCCCATTGAAGGTTAAAAAATACCGGCTCCTAGAAAAACGTTAAATAGGGGTTCTACTGTAACTGCTAATAACATCAATTATAGTAATAACAAAATAAATGAAAAATCAACATACGGTTTCGTTCATCAATATTTTAAAACTATTATACAGCACCTGATAACTAAGGTACATTTAAGGGGCAGATGATCTCGCTGTTCCGCCCCTTAAAGCAACAATGGCTAACTAACAAGTTGCTTGTAGTTTTTAGCTCTCAGATGAAGACAGAAGACTTTGGAGTGGCTTGTGTTCCAAACAGGCCCAGCCAGTGGCTGGAAACTGTGCAAGATAATGATGAACTTCTATTAACAGGGTGTCTACTGTAAGGATGAAGTAAAAATTAGTTACTTTTTAGGTACCTTTTAGTTACCTTTCAGTTAATTTTAGTTACCTTTGAATTCAAGTTACGTCTGCGGTCTACAAGCATAGGCGCTCATCACGCGGTGAAGAAAAGCAACAATGAACTGTTTTTAAAGAAGTTTTTTATTTATCGTATGGCTTTTAGTGCCGGGAGTGTCCGAGGACATGTTCAGCTCGTCTGAGTCTGTAGCTGCTTCCAACGGACACACTTAGGGTGAGCTACAAGTTCCGTTCAATTTCAAGTTGCTACCAGATATCAATGATACCTAGTGGTGAACGTTGGAACTTTCATAGAGCGTTTCGACGAAATATAACCTAACAATTTAGCTTCACACAAGTTTTGTCTGTGGAAGAATCCTTTACATGCCATAAATCCATGACATGGGACCGCCGGCTTTACTTCCCCTCCGAAGGAAGGCATACTGAAGGATTTTTAACACTTTTAAAAAATCCGACGACTTCGGCCGGGTTTGAACCCGCTATATTGGGCACAGCAGTTCAGCATGCAACCAACTACACCACCGAAGCCGCTTTAAATGAAATTCACATGATGTTATAAAAAATTAAAAAATAATAAATATATACTAGATATTTAATATCCAATGAGTTGTTTCAGCTAATATGTCTTCTTGTCCACAATATGTTGTTATTATTACGGTACCAAGAGGTTGCTCAGCTCTTGACCATTTGGCGAGATTTCCTTCGTCCCCGCGGTACGTCGCGAAGAAATGTATGCGATGTTACGCGATCGTCACCGAATTCTGTCTTCGCAGTCAAATGCGGAGAAATATCGAGATGTTACACGATCGGCGCTGGTCTCAGTTGTTTGGCGAGCTTCCCGTAGTTTTTACGATAGAAAACTGAGAAAAATCGCGATTTAGATCATCAGCGTCACTTTTAGTCATTCGACGAGATTTCCATTGTCCTCGAGTTTGGGCACAAGAAAATATAGCATTATTACGCAATCGGCGCCACTTGCTGTCTGTTTGACAAGAATACAGTTGTCCTCATCATTGAATGCGGAGAAATATCGCGATGTATCGCAATCGCTGCCACTCTCGGCCGTTTTACGTTGTCCTCGAGATATTATGCAATCGTCGCCGCACCCGGCCGTTCAACGATTGTCTGTCTGTCTATTTGTTCTGATAGAATGGCGGAGGCAAGCTCAAGGTTGGGCATGGTTAAAATTCACGCGTAGTTATGAACATGTTGTTCCGTCGGCGCCCTGATTCCCTTTGTCCCTATGCTGTAGTTGGGAGTTCATGAGTTCAGGGTGGATCACGAGAAGGATTTAGTATTTCGATGCTACGTAGGCTGCCATTTTTAAGTGGGTTGATGCACTTCTCGCTCCCCGCACGCTTTTAAGTATACGGTCATGGGAAAAGTGGCAAGTAGGTTTCGTGATGGGTGCCCCGTGATGGGTGCCCAATCACCTTTGACAGGATTCCCGCAGTCCTCGTGGTCACAAGTTCTTGATAGGGGACGGGTTTTATGATTTTACGCAACTGACGTTGATCTCGGTCCGTTTGACGAGATTCCCGCAGGCAAGTCGTACGGTCAGCCGGTCGTCTTGAGGATGAGAAAATTTTCGTTACCCGTTTGTAAAATTCGTTACTTTCTTTACCAATTTGTAAAATTCGTTACTTTTTTGTTACTTTCGTTACCGGTAGACACCCTGATTAACAACATGGGCAATATCATCACCACCATACGCAAGGATCTAATGCCGAAGAAAACGGCACTTCTTTTTCACAGAATATCAAGAAAAACATGTATTTACGCTGAAATCAATCATACAAAACGAAATATTTCAACTCCTACTACAGTATTTAAATTAAGAGTACGGTACCGGTATAGTACATTTTCTCTTGTTTTCATTGCTCTCGTTTCTCTGTGCCGTCTACACTAGTTCTGTAATACAATAATTCTGTAGGTTGTTTAAAATTGTATATACGATAGTACTCACTTCCGATTAACGTGATTTTACCTTTCCCTTACTGAAACAAGTTAATGAGGTCATCTGCCCCTAAAACATCTCTCAGCCTCCACCCTTGTCCAGTCTTCTCCTCTCTTCTTCACGCTTTCTTCCCGCCCCTTCAGCCACCTGTCTCTCGGTCTCCCTCTTGGTATCTTTCCTTCCCACTTCGTCTCGTGTATCCTCCTGGGTATCCTCTTCTCCTCCATTAGTTTTACATGTCCATACCATCAAGTCTAGATTTCTCTATACCATCCTGTAATGGTTCCTCCTTCATTAATTCTCTGGTCCTCTCATTTCTTATTCTGTCCATCTTTGTAGCTCCAATACTGCTTCTCAAGAACCTCATCTCACTGGCCTGTATTTTGCTCTTCTCCGTTCCTTTCATAACCCAGGTCTCCGAAGCATACATCAGGATAGGGACATAGTACGTCCGATATATGATCTTTTTTTCTGTTCTGAGGGACATCCTTGCTCCATAACATGCTTCTCACACTCCTCCGGAATGCTTCTGCCTGTCTCCCCCGCTCATTTATTTCTCTATCATTTCTTCCATTATCTTGTATCAGGCTTCCCAGATTCATGAAACTCTCGAATTTCTTCAGCTGTTCCCCACCAATCGTTATTCCTGTTGTGGTTCTTTCCTTCTTCGTTGTTGTGATCACCATCTCACTCTTATTTATGCTAAATTTCATCCCATACCCTTGTATTATTCCTTCCCACACGTCCAACTGTTCCTGTACCTCCTCCTCCTTGTTTCCCCAAATCATCAACTCATCTGCAAACACCATTGCTTTCATCTTTCCTTCCCCAATTACTTGTGCCATTCGGGTCATTGTGTCATCCATCTCCACAATGGAAAGTAACTGTGACAGTGCACTTCCTTGCTTCAGGCCGTTTCTCTGTTCCAACCAGTCCGATCTCTCTCCTCCCACTTTCACACAGCTCACGCTTCCCTTGTACATCTCCTTTATCCTCCTTATAGTCAATTTTTCTAATCCTCTATCATCCAGGGACTTCCATACTTTGTTTCTGCTTACACTATCATATGCTTTAATAGAAGTTACGAAGTGTAAATATCATGACTGATTTTACATCTCACAAAACCAGTAAACATGATGAGAAACATTCATTAAGGTAATTAACTGGGATATACTAAATAAATTATGGTGTTCTTGAAAGGTGCAATTTACTTACCCCTAAATAGTCATTAGCCTCGCTTCTTCTGGGTCGTCGCTGAGGTGGCTCTGATGACAAGGGTGGAGAGACTGCAGGCTGATAACTAGATGTAGAGGGCAGAGGATCCGATGCCCGTGGTATACGTGGTCGTCCAATGGGGTTACGTGGTACTGTCATAGGAACCTGCAAAGATACAAGGGAATAACTCTTATTCAATTGTAGAAATAGAAGAAAAGCAACATAAATTGAGGAAAATATTCATGTGGATAGTTGAAAAATGACAACAACAACTTCAGATAGAAAGTTTATTTCCAGGTTTTCTTTGCACCATACACACATTGCTTATAAACCTGCAACGTTCAAAAGAACCTGCGCAAAGCCCACTTCCCCGCGCATTCACTCAGAGTGGTTGTGCGACATCACAGAGGAGCGGTGGAGGGGGTCACATGCTGTCTGGCCGCCCTACCGAGCACACTATCTAGACCCGCCGACAAGAGCTTCGTTGCAAATTGTGTATCCATTCTTGCGCTCCTTTTGTCTTAGTCAGTTTTATATAAATTTCTTTCTTTATTGTAGTCCTATAATCCCTTGTCGTGTAGCGTGTACTTTATTGGTGAATGTGTTTAAGTATATAGTGTTGTGTACCATGCTACTTTAGTAATAGTATCATTTGAGTTTCGTTATGGCTTCTACCTCGAAGTCTGGTAGCAAATAAGGAGACAAGCTAGAGAAATAGTCTATAACGTAACTGCTCACCTACGAGAATAGAAAACCGTTCATAAACTCAATTATAATGTTGTGGCATCAACAAGATAAGCAACGGGTGCTTGAAAGTCACTCGTGAAGCATATAATAGCGGAAGGGAAGACATCTATGGACAAGGGTCGTCTTCAGTTTTCTACACCTGATGCATTATTTCGTGTTGTTGATATTATAGCCTCTGTGTGTGTACGCTTATTGGAACAGTATATTTCTTTAAAACGTAGTTTACAACTAGGGAATCATAAATACTGTATTTTCATTTAACTCCGTGCTTAATACTTTCGGTCACTTTACATTTACTTTCGGTCTTTTAATTGCATTGCGTTTGCAGCATTAATGAAGGAATAACCTCAATCGAACAGCTGGCTGCAGGTACTTACAATACAGTATGTGACGGCAGCTCAGCCAGCCGTGCACTCCTTCACCCGGGAACAGTTACGAATGCTTTACGTGATAAGCGGTTTTTTATCGACGTCAATTAACTGCGACCTACTGTATATACGTTGACGTCTCTGCATGATGGGTTAAAATCACTGACTGGGCTATTAATTATATTATCATGGAGATAGCATGTGCAACGGATTCTTGTCAGACGTAATCTAAGAATGGCGAGGTGCATGAAACACAAATACCCCTTCCATCCAGATGTATTGAAGATAGAGATATGCTCTCGCGGACATTTTTGTAGAACTTTTCATGCTGACCAATTCTTACGCTCATAGTATATTCATATTTTTAATGGTTTGCCCAGCGTAAGCTTAAGAAGCGCAAGGAAGCCAAGTATTTTTTTCGACTTCTTCACTGAAATCGTTACTGCTTGGCTTCCTTTGATCATAAATAAATTATTTTCTACAGAAACTTTTCTGGAGATATCCTTTACAGAATGGTGAAAACCGCATCAAAATCCATCAAGTGGTTCTCGAGATTACCCGTGACATCCAAGAATCGGGGACTTTGTTTTATACTAAATAGAGATTGTCGGGGGAGATAGAGACGAGCCGAAGTGAGCTGCGCGAACCGAAGTAGTCGAGGGTTCTTTTGTTTGTTGTACCTTTATAAAATGTCTATTTCGGATGTTCTCAAACCTATGCAAATGATGGTTCATACTGAAATGATAAAATGAAGCACTGATATTAAATTTAAAAAAACTCTTTACATTCCTTATTTACATGTGTATGCCACGCACCTTTTTTCGCCACCAAGAAAATCAAGTCTTAAGTATAGGATGCTCATCATACACGAGGAAATTGTAAATGCACCACCCAAACCCTCTTTTACATTACCGGTATATACAACTTATTTTACGACGGGGCAAAAGGAAGTCATTTAAATAATATTTAAACCCCTTCTCCTTTCGCATCAGTTGTTCGTCTATTTACCGGTATACCCCTGGTATTACCCTGAAAAAGAAAGGAAAAAAAAGTGATTTGTAAATTATATACAGTATAACCCCGCTTTTACGTTCACACAATTAACGTTTTCCCGCCATTTGCAACATTTTTCCTCGGTTTCTACAATTTTCCTATGTTTTCAATGCAATCTGGATCCTAAATTTACGTTAATGAAATTTTAAATTTTCCGCAATTTACACTTAGTAGATCAGCGAACATAAAGAGAAGACAGGGATTTTAAATAATAATAATAATTACTTGTTATAACAAAGCGAATAAAATGCCCATGAGACGACCTTAAATGTCGCCAGGCCTTGCCAAGCGGCTTATCACTATCCTAACGGAAACAAATTGTACGGCGAATTGAATGCAGGTGCAGGACGAAGGTATGTATTATTCTTCATCATGTGAGGCCCCATTGGAGTGCTACTTTTTCCACTAAAAAGTGGTGATCGTCTTAACAGATATCGATATTGGTCGCTGTCACCGAAGAGACAGTTTTGTTTGACAACAAGTCTCAGTTAAACTCCAAAACACTGGACATGCCGCGTACTATGGAAGTCGGTGGCCTTGATCATTCAACTTCAGCAGGTAGGCGCCCAGAGAGCGCGCAAAGTGCTGGGAGCAGTGACCGGCACTTTCACCAATATGTGAAGAGCGAATTACTCTTGACGAGTTAAGTTATGCTGGTGTTGGTTGGTAATAACTGACTCACATATTCTCTTTGCTAACTGACACAGCAACATATGGGCACTATCAAAAGCAATGGTGTATCCATGCTGGGGTATTGAGCGAGCATAAGAAAATAAGTTGTATGGGCTGGTCGTTGACTGGGTGAAGTGCAATTGGGGAAAACGTGCAGGCGCTTTATTGCGCTTACGAAGCATGTTGGCACTTGGGAGTTTCTGTGGGCATTACAGGAAGTCCTAGGAAACAACTCTCTAGTGGCAATGCAGACTTGGTGGCGATACCTCTGGAGGTTGTACATCTCTACTACATCCTTTAAATGAGTGTATTTATCAGCCCTATGAACAGTGCTTATTTCAACTGTCTACGGAATGGATGACATTGGCAGTTCATGAAACTATGGCAACTGGCAGATTGAAGAAACCAGCGCTTCCCCTCATCTGCGAGTGGATCATCGCAGCAGGATCCTTTCAACCGCATTTTCAAGAAATGCTGCATCTTTAATGCCAGCGGTGGCAATGAAGATTTGGCATTCTCACCTGATGAACACTCCCAACACAAGCACTTTGGGGGACAACGCTGATGATGAAAATGAGAAAATATACAGATGCAGCCACATGAATAGAATTAACTACAGTCTAGTCTCGCTCAACCGACCTTCGATTATCCGACACCGATAGACTTAATTTGAACGCTTGGTGTAAACTAAAGTCTGGGATACTCGGTGTGGAGGTTTCAGTCGTGGGCAAGCACTGACGAATATGGGGATGGTGAAGGAGGAGGAGGAGGAGGAGGAATTGCAGAACAAAAGGATAAAACGATGTCTCACAGTGCAGGATTGAGTACACTGGATATGGCATTAACGTTTGTGGAGCAACAGCCGGAGGCAATCGCAACGGAGGTGTTGATTTTTCGTCGATGGTGCAGTAAGAAAACAGGAATAAGCAGGCAAGCAGACATTGTTGACAAGTTACTTTTCTTAAGGCATTTGGAACGGTTCAATACTGCGTGTTCAATTGAATTGATAATTAAGTAAATAGAGTATCATAAAACGTGCCATGGTTTTAGCAATACAGTATAGCCTACCTATTTGTTTTAGTTCATTTTCAAAGTCAGTCTTCATTATCCGACATTTTCGGTGATCCTACATACTCCAGGTCCAGTTTATGTTGGATAATCGAGACTACTGTATTCGCAACCGTAATTAAGAATGTAAGCTTTGTCTATGTAAATTTGATTTTAGTCACTGATTAGGTTGGAATTTCTATAATTTTAGCTATTTAATATTTTATGAAATAATTTAACCCAAAAGGGTTCTGTCTATGCCAATGTTTTATGTAGAATTATCACATTTCTTGCTTCATAATCTAAAAATACTTTTATTCAGAAAACACCCACATACTGTATGTCACTGTTCCAAAAGGAGCAAATGCACAAGTACAGATACGAGAAAATAACATTTTGAAATTGATTTTATAGCACTTTCATTTTGAAAAATAGCATTTTGAATTTTAAAAATTAGCATTTTGTAGCATTTAAAAGTTCATCACCAGGTATAATAAAAATGCAACAGGTTCAAAATTAATATGAAAGGAAACTTATTCAAACATGCACAGGATTGGATATGTGTGTCTTTCTGACAAATGGCGTAAGGATCTATTATATAATATGCTAAGTTCATCCGAAAAAAATACTCAAGGTCCTGAACCAAAATCTTCCAAATCATCTCAATAGTACAGGAAAAAACTTACATTTCTTGTCAAATTAAGGGAAATATATTTGTTTAAAAAGTGTGTTTAAACAAATTTAAAAAAAAGACCATTGCAGAACTGTGTCGCGTCCAGCCCACATAACATTAGAGCCGGGCAGGTTGTCTGTACACAAGGGGTGCACACAACCCATTGTGCATTGAAAATAATATTCAAACAGAATTATTACCCGCAACTGTGACGAATTGCACTCCGATTTCATAAATATTGACAATATGTTTAAAAAGTGAGTTTAAACAAATAAACATTTATAGCAGCCCACATAACAGTAAAGCCGGGTGGATGGTTAATGAACATGCAAGATTTCTCGCACAGGTCCCCTAGTTTAATATAATAGGCTAATGTGAATCGTACATTTACTTAACTTCGGGTATAATAAAATAAAACAGATAATAACTAAAGAATGAAATGTACGTTTACTCCTTATCATTCCCTGGCTGAGGTGCATTGAATTTCTATTTGCCGGATGTTTTAATGGTCAAATGGCACTTCTTGAATCCAACCTCATAAGAAAAGTTATTAAAAGAAATGAATGGAACTTGGCAAGGAGTTAGTAGGGAAACCACTCAAAAGGATTTCATAGATCTCTCTCAGAATTTGAAATTTGTCCGCAGAGTCCAGGACAGCCGATATTGTCATTCTACCTCTCGGTGAACTATTACAAATCTCCGCCGGCCCTCGACATGCTTGTGGAGTTAGCACCTCACCGATAACAACAGCAGCTCAGGGTAATTTGAGTTGCTGCACAACACCTGATTTTGTTGATTGCATAATGAGAACATGACCTTTGGATCTCTTCAGCCCTCATCTTCAGGTCACACAACCGACAGCACTTGAACTCAATCTTGCCAAGTGGCCAGACTGAGGCCTTTATTTTCAGAGATCTCACATTTCTTTAATACTGATATAGCGATTTTAGTACTTCTAACACTCCCTTAGTAAAACAAAAACACACACAACAGGCGATTTAACACTGCTGCCAATGCAATTTTTATAGACGAATGTTGACAATCCTGTGAACTTTGTTGTGCGTCTTTCAGGTCTACTCCAAATATTGAAATGATACGTTTTATCAGTCTCAAAGGTTTTCTTAAGTTAAATTAAACAGAATATGCAAACATGCAGTTACTGATATACCTTTTTGTAACTCTTGACTGACAATCTGTAAAACAGTATCCGAATTCAAGGAGAAATCGCCGGACGACATGTAACATAACCTGTAACTCAAATATTGTAGAGAATACGTTCATCATATTATACAACATTCCCCAAAGCAAGGAGAATGCCTAACAAACATTGTATATTCATTTCACGATACGTACTTTACAGTTTTATTTATAATGTTCAAATACTACAAATGAGGGCCGGCGTGATATAAACCAATACAAGCATAACCTTATAACTAGAGCTGTCCTTAGATTAAAAATTTTAATCGGTTAATCAAATTTTAGTTGGTTTCACACAGTATCAGTTCGAGAAAAAAAACCTTTGAAGAATATGTTTTAAAATGTTTACAATTCCATTTGCTATGAGGAAGATATACTGTAATTTTAAATGTTAATTGTATTGGCGGTGTGCAAGTAAAGTAAATCAATTCAAAAGCATTTGAGTTAATAATATTATTTAAAATTCATTTCAATAATGATTATTTAATGACAAGAGTTTGAAGTTGAAGTTAATTACTTACAGTCACTGTTAGATGATATGTTGCCCCAGCATTGCACAACATGCTTATCCTGAGAACTTGAACGGAGAATTTAACTGAACCCCTGTGTTCCTTGGTGTAATGTTGAGCTGGTGATATATGAATGTATAAAGTGGAAGAATAAAACTGGTAGTTTTGTTTCTCTCCTGACATACGTATACCGAGAGGAAGAATAGAACGGTAGTTTTGTTTCTGTCCTGACAGTCACACTTCTTTGTTACAGGACTTAAGACATGTCAGTAAGTTGACATGCTCAGAACTTAGGGTTGCCCATCTCTTAGTAACAATATTTCCAGTGTCACGGAACACACTCTCACTTGGAACTGAAGTGGTTGGAATGCAAAGCAATGTGTGAGAGATGTGGAAGTTGGACTAAATGTATTTTCCACCATTGTAGAGGGTCTGCGAAGTTGTCATCTAGTTCCACCAACGATTTGTAGACTTCAGTTTCCATCGCAAGTGATGCCGGACCCGAAACAGGAGTGGCATGACCAGAATCCTGCTAGTCTTCCTCAGTTCAAAAATTCAGTTTCCTCTTCATGCTGCAGGGTTGTACTGGAACTTCTACTCCATCCAAGTTTCTCTCCCATATTCTCTTCCGCACGGATTCCCCTTCCTTTATTTCAATACATCTAAGATATTTAAATATAGGATCGAGAGCAGTAGCTTCCTGGCATGTCTTCAGATTACACCAATTTTTTACCCTAGCTATTAAATCATCAACAAAAAGCCTCCGTGGCTTAGGCGGCAGCACGCCGGCCTCTCACCGCTGGATCCGTGGTTCAAATCCCGGTCACTCCACGTGAGATTTGTGCTGGACAAAGTGGAGGCAGACCGGTTTATCTCCACGTACTCCGGTTTTCCCCGTCAGAAATTTCATTCCAGCAACACTCTCCACTATCATTTCATTTGTCATTCATTTAAGCATTGCCCCACAGGAGTGTGACAGGCTTCGGCAGCCGGCACAGTTCATATCCTCGCCGCTAGATGGGGGGCTTCATTCATTCCCTGACTAGGTCGGTCGACTGGGAGCAGGCTGTAGATTTTCATTAAATCATCTACAAGATGTTAATAACGAAATAGGCAGACGATTTCAATACTAAATTATCCATAAAAACAATTCAATAGACTACAGGAAACATACTTAAGCCACATTATTAATAATAATAATGCAACAACCATAGAAGCGTATTATACTGTCGGTAAATAATTGACTCGTTACATAAGTTTTTACAAACTTATGTAATATAAATATTGGGGGAGAGTGATGACGCAGTGGCTTAGCTGCTCGTCTTTCACCCGGATGGCCCGAGTTCTAATCCTGGTGACAGTGGGGTGAAATTCTAATCTGAAAAATCACATGGCGTCAGGAAGGGCATCCGATCTCCAATCCCCGGCCAAAACCAAAAATGATCCTGGTTGGTTCCGGCTACACCATTAATTGGGATAAGCCATGGCAACCTCTGATAGCTCTTGGCATTTCCTTATAATTCCGAATCTTTTTTCTCATCCCTTGGCGTAATGGTGGGTCATATCAAAAATTCTTTCAGACAAAAGTTTTAGGTAATTATTACGGGAGTATTGTCCATTTTGTACGGTTTTGATATTGTGCCTATTAAGAGAGATATGATTAATGTTTCCTGAAAAACCCACTTTTTCCCACCCCTTTGGTCAATGGTTGGTGCTATAAAAAAAAACTCTTCAAACATAAATTTTTGGGCTTTATCCGGCACATAGTATGAACTTTGAACAGATTCGATATTTCACATATTAAGAGAGTTATAGCAATATTTGACTTTTTCGAAAAAAGCCCCCCATTTTCACCCCCTTCGACCGATTTAGCCCAGTAATGAACTCGACCGAGATTTTATAGGTATACATATTTGGTAGAAAATTCGAAGTGATTGGTGCAAAATTACGGCAGTTATCGTGTCCACAAGAAACTGATACACATATATATATATATATATATATACATAAATTATATATAAACTTTTGAACTGACGGTGGTGGGGTCTGGGGGATGTGAAACACGAAGATATGTCGAAATTTTGCGGAAGTCGAAACATGGGACCCATTGCAATAGTTAGCTTTCTAATGAAATCTACCTAAAAATAGTCTTGGAGACCAGCGAATTAACCGCAAAACAAATCATCCGCACGCAAATTATCGGGATTGCACTGTATTTTAATTTCTTCAATTAATGAAACATCCTGCATGTCATACTCATCTTTCTATACATGTTCTTTCTTTTCAAACCTTTCATTTAAACTGTCGGCTACAGTTTAATTTTCTTTCAACACAATATCGTACACATTTTTCCATCTCAAAAACAAAAAAAAAACAAAAAAACAGCATGTTATTAAGTACTGCTATAGCCAAAGCCCCCTGCCACTTTTTTTTTTCTTTTAGTCGTTTCGGCCATCAATGGACCACAATGTCCTTCACTCATATGATCACTGTAATGCTTGTTTTCTTGTCTGCCAGTAGATCTTTATGGTGTAGATTACTGGTTGATTTAACGCCTTTCTGAACAGGTTCCTATCCCAAACCAGAGCTTGATTGATTCGAGTTTCTGTTAGGTCCTTTTTAACTTGCATCGGCCATTTACAATAGGAAATTTTTTTTAGAGATTGATGAGTAGGGCTCGGATTTTTAGTTAAATATTTTTTTATGTAAATACATATTTTAAGCATTTTTTCTATAAATACATAAATTTCTGCTTTTCACTTATTAGCACATGAAAAGACATAATTTTTACAATTTTAAATCAGAATGCTAGATCTTTCAGTTTATTGCATTTCTGTTCTGTGTTACTTCAACTGGAAAGAACCTGTGAGCTATCTAATCTTCATGCAGAGCGTATGTTAGCTTGCAACTGTGTTATTCTTAACTTGTCTCCCCGGGCCACTCACGGTGGAAGCTGGAGATTTCATTATCCATAGCCATATTGCACCACGTGCTAGACCTCCCCCTCCCCCAGCTACCTGGAACCAGTGTCACTCACATGCAGTTCATTTCTGGCACTGTGAGTGAAGTGTAAGGCAGTTCTATGATGCCTAAAGTAAAAACAACTACAAGTTATCGTCTGTTGCAGAATTTAAATATAATTTTACTTTTGATGGAGGCGTTCTGTTCTGCCAACCATGTGGGAAAGCAATCAAGGCTGAACAGCGATCTCAAGTTACACAACACCTCGAGGGCAAGAAACATATTGCCACAGTTTCACGATAATTGTCGGTCATTTGTGATGGACAACCTGAAGATTTATCTCGTTGTGTATTGTAATACTTCAGCAGTCAGTAAGACATAAAATAAATTGCATTCGTGAGTACTGCATATTGTTTATATTCACATTAATAAACTAAATTATAATTAATTTTTCCTTTTTTGTCACACATTTCAGGTATTTTTAATACATAAAAAATAAATATTTTCTAGATTTTTAGCACCTAAAAATCCAAGCCCTATGGATGAGTGTATTCGATATGAAAGTCGATGATGCTCCATCCGCCCCAAATGTCCAAAGAAAGACATTCTCCTTTTTCTCATCACACTCGCCAAATCTTCTATATGTTCAAATAATTCATTGTTATGTCTTCTTCTGTAAGTACCATTATCATTAACAGGTCCTAATATTTTCCTTAGAATTTTCCGATCCTCAAGTTCTAATTTTCTCAATGGGCCTTTGTTCGTCATCTGTAAGCATTCTGCGGCATAAAGTGCTGACGGCCTAATTACTGTGTTATAATGACAAAGTTTGACATTCCGGGACAAGCTTTTACTTTTGTAAATGTTTTTGCCACCTATTGTTGGTTCACCACAAAGAATCCAGTCGACTCAAGGCACTAGACTCCATGTAGTGCCCCAGCAAGAGACGGCCATTTTATACCCAAATGTACAGTGACATTATATAACACAATTAAAACACTCGACAACAAAAGCCTCTACACGAACGTAGTGTGTAAGAATAAAAGACAATGAGAACTAAGCACAATGTGTGATGTTTGTTGAAATCTGGATATCGCAACCCAAATATCGATTGACTTAGGGTTGCTGACATACAAAACTGAAATGGTAGGATTTTAAAACAAGTGTTTGAAGTTCCCCAATAATAAGCTAAAATTGGGAGAAAAACTTGAATAATCGGGAGGCGGAAAAACCTAAGGAAATTGGGAGTCTTCTGCTTAAATCTGGAGAGTTGGCAGGTATGGATGGAGAAGAGCTGTTTGAACACAAGTGGTGAAAGGATAGGAACAGAAGATGTAAGTCATTTATCCACAACACTACTCAAAAAAAAAAGGGGAAAAAGAAGAGGTATCCTAGGTTAATCATCATCATCATCTTGTACAGTTTCCAGCCCCAGGCTGGGTCTGTTTGGAACATAAGCCTCGCCACTTATTTATTTCTTCCCACCATCTCTCCGCTGTCACTCTGGTCCAGTCCTCGCCTCTCCTCTTGACACATTCCTCCACTCCTTTCAGCCATCGATCTCTTGGTCTTCCCCTTGGTCGTTTCTTCTGCATCTGCATCTCATGTATCCTCTTGGGAATCTTCTTCTCATCCATTCTCTTTAAGTGTCCATACCACCTCAGTCTTGATGTCTCAATCCTACCTTGCAAGGGCTCCTCTTCCACCATTTCCCTAACCTTTTCATTCCTCACCCTGTCTCTTCTTGTTACTCCGATCCTACTTCGCAGGAACTTCATTTCACCTGCCTGCATTCTGCTTATGTCTCTTTTCTTCATTGTCCACGTTTCTGAAGCATAGGTCAGTATCGGGATATAGTAGCTTCTGTATAACACTTCCTTGCTTTTTTGTGGGACATCTTTATTCCACACTAAGCTCCTAATGCTTCTCAGAAATGCTTCTGCCTGTCTGCCACGTTCCGTAATCTCTTTGTCATTTCTCCCATTTTCTTCCACTATACTTCCCAAGTACTTGAGACCTTCCACCTTCTTCAGCTGTCCACCTACAAGTGTTATCCCACTCATTGGTCTGTCCTTTTTCCTGGTTGTTAACAGGATCTCACATTTACTGATGTTGAACTTCCATCCGTACTCTCCCACTGTTTCTTCCCAAGCCTTCAGTTGCTCCTGGATTTCCTCCTCCTTGTTTCCCCAGACCATGAGATCATCTGCAAACACCATTGCCTTCATCTTATCTTCTCCTATCTTTCCTGCTATCCGTGTCATTACCTCGTCCATAACCACAATAAAGAGAAGGGGTGACAGCGCACTACCCTGTTTCAGGCCACTCATTTGTCTGAACCAGTCTGTTCTTTCCCCTCCAACTTTCACACAACTCACACTTCCACAATACATCTCCTTCACTCTGCCTACAGTCTCTTTTTCCACTCCCATGTTTTCCATTGCTTTCCAAACCTTCTCCCTACACACACTATCATAGGCCTTTTCGATGTCCAGGAAGGCCATCAACAGATCCTCTCCAAATTCCTAGTGGTGTTCCTGGAGCTGTCTCACTGAAAATATGAGATCCACTGTTGATCTCCCAGGTCTGAATCCATACTGTTCCTCTCTCAATTTTCTTACCACTTTGGCTCGTATTCTACTTTCTAATATCTTTTCATATAACTTGGCACAGTGAGGTATGAGTATGACTCCCCTGTAATTTCTACACTCCTTTCTGCTTCCTTTCTTAAATATTGGGACAATTAATCCTTTCTTCTAATCTTCTGGGGTCTTTTTCTCCTTCCATATCACCCTCATCACACGGTACAGCCACTGTTTCCCAACCTCCCCTGCTGCTTTCACCATTTCAACACTCACTTCATCCACACCTGGTGCCCTTCCTCCTTTCATCTTGTCTATAGCCATTTCCAGTTCTCTCAAGTCAGGTCCTTTTCCATTCCTGTGTTGTCTTCTCCATCTTCCAATACATTGTCTTCCTCCCTATGACCATTTGGATTCAGCAAATCCTCAAAGTACTCTTTCCACACTGTATTGAGTGTCTCTTTGTTGTGTACCTCAGTTCCGTTTTTGTCCATCATTACCACATCCTCTCGCAGACCTCTTCTCTTACTTTTGACCATCCCATAAAGTACTTTCTTATTTCCTCTGCTGTCTTCCTCCATCATCTCTGTCCACTTTACCATCCACTTCTTCCTCTCCTCTGCGACAATCTTGTTTGCTTCTTTCTTCTTTATCTTATAATCTTCCCTTGCCAGATCAGTTCTTTCCTGGAACCACACTCTGAAAGCCTTGTTCTTCCTTCCCACAGCTTCTTTTACTCTCTCATTCCACCATGGTGTCTCTTTACACCGCTTTCTGTTGCTTGTTCTTCCACATACTGCCACTGCAGCTTCCACCATTGTGTTTTTGAATTGCTTCCATTCCTCTTCCCCTGTTTTAGGATTGTCTGTTGGCATCTTTTCCCTTATTATCTTCTGGAATTCTTCCTTGACTTCCTTTTCCTTGAGTTTCCATACTTTGATTCTCCTTTCCTGGTACTCTGTCCTCTTGCTATCCTTAACAACTCCCAGGTTCATTACAAGTATTCTGTGGTCGCTATCTAAGGCCTCTGATGGTATTACCTTTATATCTCTGACACTTCTCCTCATTTCCCAGTCGTACAGCATGTAATCTACCAAAGATTTCTTTGTTAAATCACTGCTGTACCACGTTACCTTGTGGCTTTCTTTCTTCCGGAACCAGGAGTTGCCTACCACTAAACCGTTTCTCTTGCAAAAATCCAGCAACTTTCTCCCTTCTTCATTCCTGCTACCCCATCCTTCTGCTCCCAATACATTTTCATATCCTTGCCTTTCACTTCCTACATGTGCATTCAAATCTCCCATGACAATGATGCTCTGACCATTCATCTGCTGTTGTAGCTCCTCCTCAAAGTCTTCCTTCTCTTGAGCTGTACATCCAACTTGAGGGGCATATACCTGGGCTATCTCCAGGCTTCTTCCCTTTACAGTTACTCTGATCTTCATGATCCTGTCACTTATTCCCTTTACCTCTTCCTTCATTCCATCTCTCATAACTACTCCTACTCCGCTGCTCCTTCCTTCACTGTTCCCACTCCAGTACAACCGGTACCCTTTCCTCAGTTCTCTGCGACCTTCTCCTTTCCATCTTGTTTCTGCCAAGCCCAGTACATCCAGTTTTCTTCTCTCCATCACATCTACAATCTCCTCCACTTTTCCTGTCAGTGTCTGTATGTTTAATGTCCCAACTCGTAGTCCATTAGCATATCCGGGTCGTCGTCGTTTGCATCCGTCCTTTCCGAGGCCTGTTCCTGGTTTGAAAGCAAATATGATATCCACTACTGGCTTGCTAGGCCTATCGTAGCTTCACCAGAGCCCCGTCAGCCGTCACTTTTCAGGGTTCCCATAGAGCCTTCACAGCTACCGTAGCGGTCCCGGGGCACACAAAGTCCCCACTGTACTTCACCCCTACAGGCAATCCCCTACTTCATGCCGTTGCCCGTCTCCTACCACGTGGAGGAGGGGTTGGACTTGTGGGATGCGATTCCAAAATAGTGCTATGGCCCCCCACCCCAATTTACGCAAAAAACACACAAACCCATGAAAGCACCCAGTTGGGGAACTAGCATGGCCCACTAGAGCAGCTCCAAATAAACAAGCAAGGAACCCACGAGCCCAGGACAGTTCTACGGACGGACCGAAGACCGAGAGATGCTGGTGGCGAGCACTTCACGGCGTTGTGACTCCATCGCGGACGAGGCTCAACTCCGAGACTACCAGAGACATCACCGCAGCACCACTAAGGGAAAGTGTGCTAGCCCTAGCTTCCATTGCAACGCGTGCAATGCAGCCAATGGCCAGTTCACTGACTCGGCAAGTAACTAGCAGTCTCTGCAAAGTCGCCTACGCATGCCCTTGATTAAGCAAATGGCACGCGCCCATCCCGACTCCCTCGAGTGTCCATACTAAGCAATCATCCCCGCTTCCCAACACCCTCACACCCCCCACAGACACAACCCCGTTTATGGAGGCCACCCTCTTCTGAGCACCCCATCACAAGACTACCCCCCCTGCCAAGCATCAGTAAGCCTACCAGAGAGGGTAGCGTCCTAAACAATAGCCTCCACAAATGCTGTCTCCATTACATAGCATTCATCAACAAGTGAAGGTAAGTAAGTATATCTTATTTCATAGAATTTACAAAATTTCCTTCAGTCACAGAAAATTGAAAATCTGTTTCACTCTGTATACAAATCTACTACTGGTACCACTGGTATCATGAGTTCACCACAACCATCTGCCTCTTGAAATTCCACGGTGTAACCATATTATTTACTTACTGGCTGAGGTGGATGTGATGGTGGCAATGAACCCATCACTCTCCTCTTCCTGGCACGTCTTGCACTGGAAGGAGAGGGAATGGACTCATCCAAGTAATCATCCATGGAACTAGGTGGTAGAGTAGAAGGGAGCGAGTCCTCATCATGTGATGAGGATGTTGAAGCTGGACCAGCAAGACCTGCATTGAAATAGAGATTAGCACACGAACAGTGGGGTAAAATTATCAAACTAGAAAGGGAAAAAAATATGGAAGGAAGATTACCATGCCAAGTGAAGCACACTATAAGGCACACACACAGTAAAGAGTTGGGAAAGAAGAAAGTAAATATCTGTACCCCAGAGGCATAGGACATTGTCACAAAAATGTAATTGTTCAGGAGAGCTGTTTAAAGTAATTTCTTTAAGATTTCACTTAATTACTCAGCTATTTATTATTTGAAATACTTGAAATTTGGAAACAACATTGATTTTAGTGTTAAGTTCATCACATTCATTCAAGAAGTTTGTAAAAAATTTCCAAGGGCTTCTTTTTTTTAATATATATATATGGACATAGTGTTCTATGCCTCGAATTTATTTTGGAACTTTAACGACATAGCGTTTGCATAAAGGAGCTAAGGTTGACAAGAATACACCTTGCAATGTAGGTACTTACTGATATTATAAATTACAGCACATGAAATAATACACAACCGCAACTAAATATACACACAGTTTTAGAAAATCCTTCTCGCTATGTTAACTATGCAACATGACTTTTCAGTCACAAACATCACCATCATCATCACCTGGGTAGTTCCCTTCCGAATTAGTACGTAAGAAGTTTTTATAAAATGCATGACAACATGAAGGTACATAAGCAGTAGTGATATTAAGAGGGAGCGAAACTTGGGTCGTGAATCGCCTTTTAATTCCAGAAATGGCCACCTCTCGTAATCTGCATTACCGACCATTCTACAGAGGAGAGCGCGTACGGTGGCAGATGAGAGAGAGAGGGAGCGTTTTGCACATAGAGAGACAGAGACACTCACTGCGATGTCGCCAGACTGCTCTTCCCGCAGTGTTGCTAATTGCTATGATGCAAGTCAGTCGGCATTCAACCTGCACTCAGCTGACTTCTCAGTTTTCTTCCCTTAAGTCTCTCTCTGCAGGACTTACGCAACCTGCCCAAGCGCATATTGTGATGCAGTCAATCTTCGCCTCGTCCGTAATTCTCTCAACGTCTGCTATTCGGAACGGTTTTTTTGCTTGCAACATAAGATTTCACGTGTGCCCACAATTAGGTTGTACCAAAACTACACGATGTCCACGCAGGGCCACGACGGTAGAGAGCGATCATGGGCCCCACGGTAATGACTGCCGCCCCACAGAGTTCTTTCCGTGAAATACTAATATTCATGTTTTCTCTTAAAATAAATTAAAATGTCAATATTTGGTTAAGTTATGTGAAATTATGTGGGAAAGGGAAGCTATTCAATTTATTTTATTGATTTTTCACCAACCAGGAATTTTGCCAGGACATAATCTCATTTTATTTCATTCGTGAATTTTGTACTTTTAAATTTCGTAGCATGCCTACATTTTCCAAGTTGCCTTTAGCATTGTAACGCTTGAAATTTCACCTGCTGCCAATAGACTATGTACCTAGGTAAATAACAGTTCTTTAGAAATAACTGAAATTGGACCCATTGTTTTAAAGTTTACTCAATTTACCTTTCAAGAGTTTGCTTGCTGAGAATTCAAACGTAACGTTTTGCTTATTTTCAAAATTCAGACGAATTCGTATTTCAATATTATGCAAGATTTTTCTTTGGACTTATTGAAAAGCAATTACGAAGCCGTGATTTTCTCTTTCGGGCCCTTCAGTACGCTCGGGCCCTAGGGCTGTAGTCCCATTAGCTCCTCCTCCTCGTCAGACCTCTGTCCACGTTGTCTTGCTAGTTCATCAAATTCGTACGTACAATGCGCGGATTTGTGAAGTAACAACTCCACACTGGTTTGTGATGGGTTGTGGGGAATATCATTAGAAGACAACCACTCGATAATGTAAGCCTTTCTGTTATTCGAGGTCGGAGCTTTGTTAATTTGCACTGAGAGAATGCTCGCATTGTCCATAATAACTGAATATGGACGGAGGTCTGGCAGTAATTGTTCAGTAAACCATTGTCTAAAACGAGCGTGTCTTTTCTGAACGGCAATCGTCAGATAAGTGTTTCATAGTGGTGTTGTCTGTTTAACTCCAAATCGATCAACAAACAAGACAAATTCCAGAAATCCGGTATTTACAGAATAAAGTGCAAGGATTGTGATGCGGATTACATAGGTCAAACGGGGCGTAGTTTTAAAATAAGATATGAGCATTTCAACGCTGCGAGGCACAAAAAATTCTCAGCCATTAATAATCATATGCAGGAACACAACCACAACTTTTCGAAAATTGAGGAAGACTTGGAAATTTTACATTATTGCAGCAAAGGCATTATGCTTAATATTTTAGAACAGCTAGAGATAGACCAGGCCTTGAGAAACAACTCGTCACATAATCTGAATGAAATCAATTTCGATAGCAATGTTTTATACGAAACATTGACAAACTTTGTCACCAGTAACAAACATAAAAACCTCCATATATGAAAACCTCCATAAATTAGATCTGGGTTCGTAGTGAAACGTTTTCGCTAACCCACACGTTGAGCGACATGTGTAACGGTTATTAATGCCCCATGTTGGTAGCGACAATTGTAACGGTTTGACTGCCCCTAACTGTTGGGTGATAAATGTAACTGTTTACCTTTGCCTAAGCTATGTTGTTTTAATGGGCGCCAAGACCTCAATGCAATGTTGAAATCTAAATTTGTATTTTACAACGTCTAGCTCTGGCAGAACACCTTCAAGACTCTATTCACTCAGATCGTGGTATGATTTGATCATTAACCCAACAAACAATTGTATCAGGAGAAGGAATTGGTCTATATCTAATGCTACCTACTGAAAGCAAAGATTGCATTGTAAAAGAAATGAATTTATGATATAAAACAAGTATAGCAAAATTAATAATAATAATAATAAGTTTAAAATTCAAATTGGAGCTTTGTGATTTTAATATTACCGATAGAAAATTACGTGAAAACGGTGTCTGATAAATTATTGATTTTACTCTTATTCCCAAGCTATGAAGTTACTGAAATATTGAATATAAAACAAAGAGAAATGAGAAATTGCGTATTTCTGCGTCATCCGCGCTTACCACTGGAAATGGCCGAAGCCTTTCCCTCGTACTGGATGATGCTGTGTGCTTCCCACAGTCTTCTGGACGTCGTCATCTCGTCGATGTTTGATGATATACTGCTAGATTTGAAGATTCTCTGGTCCGTACATCGGAACCAAACACTCGTACAATCACACTGGTTAAGTTTTACAAAAGTTAGTCCTCCACTCCACGGAACATCGGAGCGACTCCCGCGTGCAAACGTACTCGTTAAGTTCTACCCAGATAGTCTTCGTTCCACGGAACATCGGAGCGACTCCCGCGTATAACCACACTCGGCAAGAACTACACAGATTGTCCTCGTTCCACGGCGCGTCGAACGATATATGCTCCTGTCGCATTCCCACTCTTCATCCGACTTCTAGCTTGCGTGGTCTCCACTGATTGGCTGCACCCCACGCGCTATACTCCCCTTCTCTGGGTCATTACACTCGGCGGGAGGGTTCCGTTTCAACTATTCGCCTTTCCTTGACGCTGCGACCCAGGATTGCGTCATGCTTCCCGACAAGATTAAGCGTGTACTTGAATTCCCAGTGAGTCACGTCTCTCGATATACCCTAACTGACGAAAACTCCGTAAAATTCCGCAATCACATAATTTTCTATGATATTGTCGTTCGTAATAATTTGCTTGATAGCGTTTTCTAAGACACAGAAAACCTATCTGAATGCTAATAATTTTTATAAAATGCTCCGAAAATACCTTAATAATAATTATAATAAATTAATAATAATAATAAATTAACATGAAAAATTCTCTTGGCTGAACAATTTGCCGCATAAATAAATATAGAATGGCTTCCTACTGACTTATGCCAGTTGCATAAAAACCCCTCGAAAAACACGTTACAGTAGTACCACCCAAACTTCCTTTCCCCTCCCACTCCAAGTGCCTCCCCACCCCTCCGCTCATTGCTTCCACCAATGGTATTCTCCACCCCTACAAGTCTCACGTGGCCTCGCCTAGACTCAGCACTTTAGTTGCAACAGCTGTTTCAAGCGCACAGGTTCACTGCATACACTGGGAGGTAAGGATTTTCTAGCAATTGTTTTCTGGTTGATCATAATTAGATTCTCATTACTTCAGTCCATTCACTAAATTAATTTTAATTTTCTTTCAACAGAGGACTACCTGTTTAGTCTGGGAGTACCTAAAAGTCTTTTGCATTTGGACCATTCAAATGGAAATACTACTCTATTTCCGTTCCCCACATGACGAGAAGCAGATAAGAGAACAGGACAAGATCTCCTATCAGAACGACACTTGTTTAAACGTTGGCAATGAACAAGATAAATGGACTCTCAGAACTTTTAACATGTGTTTTTTAATATGTTTCGTACAAATCTTAATGGAACGTTTTTAATATGTGTTTTATTATTGTGCATGCATTTTTGGATTTTGTTCAGTGTTTTTTGATGTGTTGCCATTTGTGCGAGAGGCTGATGAAGGACTGCCTTGCAAGGTTCGAAACATGTACCTAACTTAGCGCAATAATAGCGCAAAATATTTTGTATTGATTTGACGGAAAGTTACAACTGATTAAACTATTTATATACGTCAATACGGACCAGAAATGGCAATTAGTATTCCCATTAAAAAATGATATAGCGTTACTTTCCGATATGCCCTCTTAAAACACAAATGGAATATGTTATTCGATTAAGCCATTATACAATTTAAAGAAATCTTAATCAATTATATGCATACCACATACACAGTTGTACCTTTCAGTAACATATGTGAATGCTCTTCCTGCTCTGTATGGATTTGATATCCTATTTCCACATGTCTTTACCATATTGTAATAATATAATTCAATAATTGTCAATTTACAGGTTAAACAAAATAAGTATGAATTGAAAGGTAATTCATAAAATGTGTACAATCTTTCTGAATTTTGTCAACTGTGTAAATTGTAAGAATATTTTTAATAATAATAATAATAATAATAATAATAATAATTTATGTATGTCTGTTGTAAACATGCTTAACTTGTTAGGTTTGTTAGTATGTGATTCTTTGTTGTGATATATTATACTCTGTATTTCAAAAGAATGAACGTGAAAGAAATGGCGGGAGCTTGGAACAGCTGAGCTGTGTTGCCAAGTTTTAATTGTTGATGTAGAACAGCTGATTCGAATAATCAACAGTGCTCCAATTCGGATATTATTTCGGTACTATTATGCGCAATATAATGCAAATGTCGATACCGAGTCAACGCTGAGGACATTCAAATAGAGAAATACAGTATAAAATGAATAAATACCACACCAAAGCTATGCTACCTTTGACACCGTCATTCAATAAATACGAGAAAGAGGCCAAACACTCGACAGCTATACAAATATAATACAAAATACAAACACAAAGTAATATGATGATGAATATATCAACACTCGCCATGCAATGATTATATCCTCCAAGATGAAACAAGAGTTTGGGTGAAGGTCGTTCACAGTTTACAGCAGTTAACACAGAACGCAGAAATAACATCATGACAATACCAAGCACATCACTCACTGTATCCCAACTCTGTACGGTCAATAATAGCCTCCACATACGTAATGTTAAGGTCAAGTATTTAGCACCAAGCACACTAACAAGCTGTTCTGTGGCGATATTATTGCAGTGATTTTACATTGTCGATTTGTAGGTTATTGAATGACAAGCGTTAATTTGAACACTACGGTATGCAATGAAACATTACTGGATACGTAAACATTAAGACTAAATGTACATATCCTATTTTGTACGTCACGCATGTATTCTAAATTAAGTATATTTAAATTTGAAGTGAACAAACAAGGCTAACCATGAAAATAGTTTTATGTCGAAATGAACGATAGCCGGCCGTTACAGGTAGGCACGCACGGTCTCCAGCTGTATTTCCAGCATTTTCCCACGTTCTTCCTGCGGTACTATTTACAACTTATTGACTCGATGCTTAAAGTGAACGAAACAAACTCTGACACAGTTAACAGGTGACTGAATGAATGACAATAAGCTGGCAACGTACGGTATTAGTTAAAATCCAGCCAATAGGAGCCCGCGACGGTCAGCTGTTCCAAGCTCCCGCCATTTCCTTCACGTTCATTCTTTTGAAATACAGAGTATAGTGGCTGTTGACCTTTAAGTTTACTTGTTTAGTGTGAAAATAGTAAAATAAAATAAAAATCTTGTCTCTGGCAATAAGTTAAAAAATTCAAGAGCTGTTGAATAAATCAGTGAAAATTGAGACATTATAAATACAAATAAATAGCTTCAGCAGGTGATATACAGCAGAAGTTAAAAATCAAGTTGCACAAAAAGTGTAATGAAGTATCAGTACTGATTTAATTCTTCAATAATTAAATCCAATTTCCAGGCAATTCATAGCAAAGTTAAAAATACTTCCTATTAAACTACATATAAAAACCAGCTTCAACTGCATCACGAAGTATCCTTACCTTTTATTTGAAGGGCCTCTGCAGCAGCTAGGAGGGAAGGTAATTTGTCTTGCCCAACATTTACTTCTCCACGGTACATGAAGTCCACAAGAGCCTGCACTTCCCAGTATCGCAGATCTTTCATCAACACAATAGGGTGCTGACATGGATTTTGACTCAACAGCTCTTCAAAATAAGCACTACATGCCGACAGCATCATCTATTGCAAGCAGATAACAAAAATATAGACCAAATGCACAAACATATAAAGCAAATTAAAATAAATACATAGTTTAATAAACACACAGCAAATTAAATTTACAACACAATGAGACAAAATTTACATTTTGCATCACTATTACAAATTTTTACTGTTTGGTCTCATTTTTTACTATGATTTTATAGAACCTACTGAGGTTAGGGTGGTGCTGAGGGCAGACACCCAACCGATACCCACGAAAGCCTTTCAACTCCAAAATCTTGCCACTCACAGACCCATTCAACTAGTCTCTGGACAACAAATGTCATCAGCGTTTCCTCGTGGTTTAGAGGGGCTGTAGACACTGCCAATGGTATAGTTGCCACATTTTGCATCTACTATTTTAAAACATTAGCATTCATTTATAAGACAAAAGAAAGGAAGGAACAAATAAATAAATGAGGTATACTGGCAACATTGTAGCAAGGATTTGTGATGGGGACCGAAACATTAAACACAACTTCTGCTTAACCCTCCGTCGGGCGCAGCTGGCCTGACGGCGCCGCTTGCTCCCCCCTCCTCCCCAAGGATGCCTAAGTGCCTGTCCCTTTCAGTACCTTCCTATCTCTAGGTCCCCTTCCAAATGCTCCCAGTTAGCTTTCCCGCCACCTGCATAAAGTGCAGTAAATACCCTCCAGGCCTGTGAGGCATATTGCGCCTGAACTACTTCGACATTGCAGGGTTCGTATTTCCTTATTATTCCATCGCAATATTGCTTATTTTACTCATTTTATGAATAAGAAATACATAGATTGTGGTTAATTCGTGGAATAAGCAGGTCAAATGATGTTGAATTATTAGGGACAAGAAAAATTCGCATATGCGACAAATGCGAATTTTTGTAATATGTGTTAAAACCATTTTTTTAAAATAGTTTTAAGGTGCTCTAAAGTGCTGTGGTACCTAAATTCAAAATGCGAATTTCGACCAAAATGCGAAATTAGTACAAATAAGTGATTTTGGTGCGAATTCTGTGAAAATGTGTTATTATACTGGCAAAAACCACATATTTCGGCGAAATCACGAGAAATACTGCAAATATGACGCATAAATCTTTTGACCGCTCTGATCGATATATATAGAGAAGTAGTCGATCGATCGCTGCTTGCTGACTTTAATCGATATTTACAATGGGAAAAAGATGTATCGACTATTCTCGAAAAGTAAATCGAGTGCCACGGAAATAACGAAATAGACGCAGCGTTGTTTTCCTGTTGTTCATACTATTCGTTCAAAGTTCTAACTGTTTTCGTGTAAGGGGTGTGTGAATAGTGGAGAGAAGAAAATCAAGTGATTGATTAGGTTATGGGGCGCACGACGATAACTGCGCGCGAAAGGGCTCAGCAGTATGCAAAGGATGGTTTATATGCCACAGATTTAGTGACAGTGTTTTGTAAATATTGTAATTGCCGAGTTGCATGGGAAAAAAGGATAGCATTGCGAAACATGTCAAGTCGGAATAACACGTGGGCACGCAACGCGATAACAGAAGTTCAACCCTTGCTGCTAGTACGTCTCAAGGAATGCAAACTTATGTGTTTACACAGTTGGATAGTTGTAAACGACGAAAAATTTGCAGAGATAACTTCTCGAAACGCACAGTTGGAAGTATTTGCGAAAGCAAATATACCTCTAGAAGAGCTCGAAAACAAAGAGCTAAGAGCCTGGATTACTGAGTTTTCAAATGAAGAGCTGCCATGTGTGAAAACTCTATGTGAATTATATTTACCAGGCTAGTTTCGACTTCATTGATCGGGTACGATTTAGATATTACGACATCGAAACCGCACTCAGAATTGAAGGACACCGAATTTGAGCGTGATTTCCATATCGAACTACAGTATCATACATCAACATACTCTGTGATAAAACTACAGATAGAATGGGCCGTTGTGTTTTTATCATCATATTCCAAGTCCCAACCGGATCTGAAAGAGAGTTGCACGTTGTTTCTGTGAACTACCTTGTTGCAGGAAATGCTACAATCTGCTCCCGTGCGGTTTTAGAAGCTCTGCGGAGTTATAGTGTACAATATGATGTGATGACAGTGTTTGTTAGTGACAGTGCCCCATACATGACCCGATGTTATGAAACATTAAGAGTGGTCATAGGGGATCATGTAATGCATGTACAGTGCTGGGCACAGAAGATCAGATTGGTTGGCAATTATTGGGTCGCAGTGATGACAAATTTAAAGCCCGTGGTTGCGATGGTAAAGTCTGCATTTTTGAACACAAGAAAGCGAAAATATAATTATTTACATTTCTTAAAATCAAAGTATGGGGCTTCAAAGGAAGGAAAGCTTTTTCCTGCACCTGTCATAACCCGATGGAATAGCTGGTTTCAGGCTGTCTTCAATTCAAGTGCTTACTTTACAGATGTTACATTTTTCAAGATGTCTGACATGAAAGACATGAACAACTGGGGTGTTAAGTACCTGACCGATCTGACTGACCGAGAAGTGAATAGACTTCACTCCCACATGGTTTTTGTCACAGATCATGCAGCTGGATTGGTTGACCTCCTTACTGAACTTGAAGGGTCTCTGTATCCTACCTCTCATCTCCTTTACCCCAAATTGCATAACCTTGACACCAGTTTTACCTTAATTTGTGCAGGGAATTTTTCTGCAGCAACTAAACGTGCTTTGATTAAGCTCACTCCTCTAGAGCAGGCTGCATGTAGGGACACATTTGTCAAAGCTGCTCATTCTTCAAAGTGCAAGCTAGCCACATTGAAAGCTAAAGACCCCAACTATAAGCATTGTATGTCCATTTCTCAAGCTCGGTATCCAAAAAATATAATTTTGAATAACAATGATAAATTAGCTGAGCTTGAGAAATGGTTTGGAGTGCTCTTACAAAACGAAATCTGGACTGGTTACTGTTCTCTGAAAAATGCAATTCAAACCCAGATGAAAGAAAGTGAAAAATGTGGTATCATGCTTGCATTAACTGCAGTTCAGACAGAGTTCAGCATATTTGCTAAATACTGTTTTGAATTGTTGTGGACCCCAACAAACAATTTAGATAGTGAGCGTGTGTTGACCCATTACAACACAGTGGATACAGACAGATGGTGCAATTTGAAAGAAAGCAATGCTGAACTACTGACAATGCTTTCGTTTGAGGACTACAACTGCACTTCATAAATTTGGAGTCGTTAAAATAATATTACAATGTGATGATTTTTAACTTTGTAAATAGATGCTAATTTTGAAGAAAATAGATGCTAATTTTTCCGGTTCCTACGAATTATGAATGCTATGAATGTCACAAAGCAATGTGCCTGCCCCATACAGATACAGTATGACTTGCCAACTATGCACTTTACTGGGCCAATGTATCTTTACTGCTCACCATTCCAACAGTAATAATAATATAATAATATCGTATGACCTCGGATGCCGGGTGCAAGCTTTGTTATTGACACCCAAAGGGTAGCTTTGAAGTCAAATTTTATTGTTCCTTGAAGCACAATGAAAGTCAAGGAGGTTAGATATCTAAGCTCCTTGAACACACTAGCACTTTTTAGTAGAGAAATGAGGAACTTTGTGTTGGTGGAAACTCCCGAGATTAATTTTGACATTATGAACACGGCCTACTGAATTCAAATGGGTTCTTTGACATGCCAACATCGTATGACATGGTGTCGTAAGTTTTTCCGCCTTTCAAAAATCACTTACCACGGCCAGGAGCGGACCTGCAAGCTTGCGGTTAGTAGACCGACATGTTGACCACTAACCCACCGTGGCAAGCTTTCCAACAGTGAATCCAAGTAACAATGACTCTATTGTGTTGTATTTTATTTTGTAATAAAAAATATTAACTTAAGCTTTGTTCTTAATTTTAATGTTTGGTTGAATTTTTCTAAAGAAGACTGAACGCAATATGGTGGTGGGTTGTGAGCTATTTTTAGCCTATTTTCATTTTATGAAAAAATAGGCATATTAGATCACCTCTAGTCCGTGTGTGTTACCCTCGAATAACTTCTAAACGGGTGGAGCAATCTCGAAGAAACTCTGTAAGGTCATAGTACTATTACAGCCGACCCCGACCGTGTCTTCCAAATTTTATTTCGTCTCGCCAATCCAACATGGCGGATGTGCAAAATATTTCACTGGCATTCAGTATCTCCGAAACTATTACTGCTCACCCTGAAATTTTGTACGGTGATGAAGGGTACTACTAGAAGTTCAGCTGTGAGACCTCCAAAAACCTGTTAAATGTAAAACGAACATAGCAGCCAAGCAATTTAACCATCTAAGTGCAGTGAAATATGGTACAGTAAATGTTTGTACACATTGCAATGCACTGGCATCTAATTTAGTTCAATTGTTTACATAACATCAAGATGCGATCAACGTGAACGTTTGAATAATGAACCTACGTAAAAATAGTCATCTAATAGTACATAACTCTATGGCCTACATATATAAAAATCCAACATGGCGACCAACCAAAATATTTAGACGGTTCTCAATATCCACGAATCTATTACAGCAATCAAACTGAAATTTTGTATGTTGATAGAGGCAATTAACATACGTAGGATATATGAAAATAGGCTGTAGGCTCTAGTTCTTCACGGAACTACACTTGTCAAGTTTGATTGTAAGCGATAAATTATAGTTAGGGACCCTGATTTTTGGTAGTAACACATGGTTCACCAGCTAGCCGCTCCGGGAAAAGCTGTACAGCGTTGCTGAGATGGAGCCCATCACTTCCGAGCGAGACGCGCCATGATGTGTGTGGGCACCATTTCGGCAACGCTGTACAGCTTTTCCTGGAGCGGCTAGCTGGTGAATCACGTGTTATTACCTCGTACAAAAAAAAAAAACGATATAAAATAAGTGAATTAATTTACGTATTTCACAGTCATACTGGATAACCTTTTGATGTATAACGATTTCAAAGCAAACAAGAACTACATTTTCCAACCACCCCGAGCCGAAAAAATTTACCTTACAAACATGATAACAACTTTGTATCTTGGACGGACACACACGTTTGAAATTAATAAACCTGTTATACAACATTCCAATGTGTATTGTGTTAAAATTTGGATTCGATCTGATGACGAGTTTTTGAGATAATTCTTAAATGTGACGCATGGTTAAAACACGCTTAAAACGTCCACTTTTTGTGTTCCAACTGCGATAAAAAATATTAAAATATAAATAAAAATGTCCAAACCTACATGAACTAACGTAAAATAGAACGACAAAAATGATGATGTTATTGGATTTTATGTAGGTCTATTGGTTACTTCACAAACAACCTTCAAACTCGAGTGCACATAATACTTTGGTCAACAGTAACATTTAATTCAACAAGAGGGGCAGATAGTTCTGCCCCTTAAAACAACAATAACTAACTAACTAACTTCAACAAATATTCTCCTTGACTACCATACTGTAGTCCTTTTCTTACTAGCTCATGAAACTTGTGTTGTCCCAAAAGTACTGTCCGTCCACCATCTCATGATCTCAGGGGACTGAAGGGGAGCGGAGACACATTCCAGCTGCGTTGATTGAGTGGACGTGCAGCTGCAGTTATTGCCAACTTCGTACCTACGTTATTCACGCTATGCTTAATCACTGCTACTTGCGTTTAGTTTCAATTGTGAAATCGTACGGATCAGTAGTGTTATGTCGGAAGTGAAGAAGAAAAGAGTGATACATTCTGAGGGTAGGGAAATAATTAAGAAAGTGATTGAGGGATGTGATGAAGAAGCTAGCAACAAGTATATTAAATTTCCACCGAGTCAGAGAACTGCAAGATCCGCATGGCTGTTATCTGCATCCGCCCCACATCCGCACTACGTTGATCCCAATTCGCACATTTGTTATCCAAATCTACTAGCATTACAATGATATTTTCGTTACATGTTTAAATTGAATGTTATACAGTCAGAATTGCAACCCTTTTCAGTTCGGAGTGTTATTGTCCTTGACATAATGTTAATGAGATTAGCGTAAATCATCATCTTAAATTTGTCATGAGAAAAAAACATAATGGAAAAATATGATATGTCATAACATCCGGGTCCTAGTAATTTACTCCAAACATTGTCCGCAGCTTATCCGCTATCCGCACAGCCATGCAAACTATATCCGCATGGCGAAAACTTTTTTATCCACGGATATCCACATCCACACAGGGCTTTAGTTATAACCTAAACAGAATGAACTAAATAACGTTTAAGTTTCACAATTTTCAGCGACCTCTTTGCTTTCATCTTTAATCTAAGCGTGAATACACATTCTAAACTAGTACGATAATATTACTTAGAAATCTCACTGTGCTGTGTCAACGCCATCCACATTTTAAAAAAACGTCTTTGTCAGACAGCCTGTGCTGAGTAGAGTGCATAAGTATCTGAGGTTGGCACCATTGTCGTTCGCGCCGACGCCAGCTGTCTACTGCTGACTCGTTGCATTCCTGCCACGAATCTTAAGCTGGTGGACGGACAGTATAAGCAGAGCATTGTTTCCAGGATTTCAGGACCTCAACCAAAAAAGCTTGAGAAGGGAATTCGTTATCCCGTATCTTATGAAACAATTATACTTAAGATTTCTTATTTTCTGTCAAACGACAGCTAGTGGAACTATTTCAATTAATTTTAAAGTAAATATTAAAAAAGAAAAAACTTATTAGCAACATTCTGTTGGTAATTAGCATTTTAGCTTCACAATAACACATTTTGCGATGTTTCGCGGCTTCAATATTGAAGAAAATGGCATATTTGGGGGTAAGTTGTGATAAAATATCTATGCTTGCTAAAATATTTCGCGGATATCGTTAAAACCAAAATTCCGGGACTCTAATTATAGTGAATTTTTAAAAACCTGATGTTGAATTAACCCCCTATGTATACCCTGATGAAAGCCACTTATCACTTCAAAAATAATTGCATTAATTGGATGTTAATGACGTCTTTTCAATAGGCGCCTGTCAGCACACTGCGCCCAACTCAGGAGTCGCAGAGGTGCGCCTGACGGATGGTTAACGACCACTACACTCGTAAAATAGCCCTCCTGCCAGGCGAGAAGCACTTGTAAGGGGATGGAAAATCAAATAGGAGCCGTTCCCTTTACTTCGCGGTGGGGATCCGCAGTGTGTCACAATTATAACTGAGGTTGCTGTGGAAGATTCTAATCATTGAGTATCAACTCAGAGAGTAAAGCCATCACAAACCACCTCACAACACCTTGTCCAACATGCCTCATAGTGCTACCTTGGGTTTCTGTCCAAATAATCTACGGCAAAGCTTTTAGATAATCCGAACCGTCTACCTAACAGACCAAATGCCTGATGTGCAAATATAGGAGCCAATGATCTTCCCTGGAATGACAAAGGATCTATTCTAACTTTTATAGCCTGCCATAACAGTCATTGCTGAACTCTTATCACACTTTCCTGTTTGCCTACTGTCATTCTCTGTTCACAAAGAATATCAACAAAGAATTGGTAGTTTAATGCCCCATTTCATTACTTCTTTATAAGCTTATGTTGCAATGTATATCGATCCTTTGCTGCATACTAGATTTCAACAATCTCAAGTGGGTATTATTTTTCTATACATCATACGTTCAAAGGGAAATGGGCAGTACTTCGTTGAATTTATATATCCTCATAATTTGAATTATTGAGAATATAATTCTACTTGTTAGTCACAAACTACAGAAGTCTTGGATTCAAAATCTTCCTAGCCTAGTCATGACTCTCCTTTCCCTGCACGTGGAGACAGCAGCACTAGTGCATGCGCGTCCTGCCATAAAAACTAGCTTTCCCTCCTCCTCGCTGTGTACGCCTGGTCATGCCCTACATATGTACTAAAGATGGTTCGAATCTGTGATCCATGCATCGTATCCTCCCCTTGTCGGCGAATTTTCGTTACCTCTATATATCCAGATAAAAATTAGCTACTTTTCATTACTTTCCGTTACCGGCAGACACCCTGATAATTCACATGTTATTCCGCTACTGCAATATGACCTACGCTTTGTAATTTGTGGTGAAGAAGAATAGAACTGGTATACTGGCTTTAATCAAATGTTCTCGAAAGAGAATAAAAATGAATATTGTCCGTTGAGCCATTATAATTAACACATAAAGTGATAACAATTTCCAGCATAACTCCACTAATTGCTAGCGTTTCGCCCCAGTGTGCCAATTGGGCTCTCAGTTGGTAAAGGCACACCTACCAAGACACGTAGTGGAGTGGAGTTTTTGACTCCCATGGTATACAGGCATGCTCGTGACGTGGCTACATATGTAGCAAAGCGTCTTGCATGGCATTATCAGGGTGTGCCTGCTACGCGTCTTGGTAGGTGTGCCTTTACCAACTGAAGAGCCCAATTGGCACACTGGGGCGAAACGCTAGCAATTTGTTGAGTTATGCTGGAAATTATTATCACTTCATGTGTTAATAATATTGGCTTTCACGGCCAGTGAATTAAAACTCACAATTTTTCTAGGTTTGTGCCATGTCTTGTGTGGGATTCTGTGGGATTTCGCCTAGAACACCAAGTTGGCTCATCCTAGGCGAAACCCTACACAAGACACAGCACAAACCTAGAAAAATTGCTGAGTTTTAATTCACTGGCCGTGAAAGCCGACATACCATCTTTTTTGGAATCCTTCATAGGGAGGTTATGGCTGCTTGAGCTTTTAGTTCTCGCAGTAAAAAGGCGCAGGTGGGCTTCATAAAAAGGGAGGTAGCGCGCAGTTCGCTACTCCTGTAGGAGTCCGGACGGGAACACCAATAGCCCGCTGATGAGCCAGCTTGGTGTTCTAGGCGAAATCCAACACAAGACATGGCACAAACCTAGAAAAATTGCTGAGTTTTGAAGAAAAGAACTATTTTTATACAATGGTAAAGGTTATCGAACTAATCAATGCATTAAAGTACAAATAAACGGTTATCGCAGAGCTTTCATTCAACAAAAACAAACCCATATCGATCGACTAGGATTCAGGCAAATCAGGGCGCATCTCGTATTCCCAGTCGAAGACTGTAACGATCGGATGAATATAGTTCAGAGCGATGTATCGAATGTGCACTGGTCACAGAGCAATGTATCGGCTGCATGCGGAAGCTTGTTCTGGCGCGAATTTTAAAAAGAAGATCCTAAATTATTATAGTTCATCCGTAAAACACACTGCCTTTCCGTAAATTTTACGGAAAACACATAAAAGTTGGCAGGTATGTCATTGGCATCTTTCTACAAAACCTGAGATTTCTAGTATTACACCAAGATCAGTGAAGCAATGCAACGATTTTAGGCTGTGTCCCAAAGCTCAAACAGGGTTGATATGCTTTCGGGATTTCAAATTTCCCTGACTTTTCCCGATTTTCCAGAGCAAAGTATAGAAAATTCATTAACCACAGGGACGACATTTACCTCGCTGTTCCTTAGGGTTTCCAAACCTAGCAAAAGTGCATTTACCTTTAAGAAACTTTCTTCTGTATGATTAAGTTAAACTGATTTTACACTAATTATTTTGCAAGGCTATTCTTAGACGCGAGGAGAAATGTTGTAGTAGATGAAAATAATAGTGATAAAAAAATATCCGAGCAATGTTTCATTATATAAACCGGACTTATATGTAGCTATCTGCATAAATTAACGCGTTTCTTTAAAAGTATAAAAAGAAATAACAAAAAATAAATAAAAAAACAGTTCTTTACTGTAATAAATAACGTTTGTTACAATAAGAACAGGAACACATCTTTACAATAAATGTAAATTTGCTAACATCAATTTAAAAAAAAAAGAACTGTGAAGAAAGGAATCAATCACCAATTCTTACTTTCTAGTCAATCACAATAAAAGTATCTAGAAACTGTCAACAGATACATTTTATTACAACATTGGATATTTAATATCAAATGAGTTGTTTCAGTTAATATGCCGTCTTGTGTATAAGAAGTTATGATTACCAAGAAGTTGCTCTGATCTTGACCGTCTGGGAAGATTTCCTTTGTCCCCGCGGAAGATCACGAAATATATGCAACGTTACGTGATCGTCACCGAATCATGTCTTCGCAGTCAAGTACGGAGAAATATCGAGAGGTTACACGATCGGCGCTGTTCTCGGCCGTTTGACGCGTTTTGTGGTTTTCACGAACGAACACTGAGAAAAATCGCGATTTACAAAATCGGTGTCACCTTTAGTCGTTGGACAAGATTTCTATTGTTCTTGAGGCCGGGTACGGAAAATATAGTATTATTACACAATCGGGGCCGCTTGCTGTCCGTTTGACAAGAATCCAGTTGTACTAGTCATCGAATTCGGAGAAATATCGCAATCGCTGCTGCTCTCGGTCGTTTTACGATATTCACGTTGTCCTCGCGGTTGGACACAGAGAACGCGATATTATGCAATCAGCACCGCATCCGGCCGTTCAACAATTGTCTGCCTGTCTATCAGTCCTGGTAGAATGGCAGAGGCAAGCTCGAGGTTGGGCATGGATAAAATTCAAGGGCAGTTATAGACGTGTTGTATGGTCGGCGCCGTGATTCCCGCTGTCCCTATGCTGTGGTTGGAAGTTCACGGTGGATCACGAGAATAAATTAGTATCGCGATGCTACGTAGTCGGTTATTTTTAAGTGGGTTGATGCACTTCTCGCTCCCCATACATTTTTAAGTATACGGTAATGGAAAAAGTGGCTAGTAGGGTTCGGTATGTTTCGTGATGGGTGCCCAACCACCTTTGACAGGATTTCCGCAGTCCTCGTGGACACAAGTTCGCGACCTGGCACGGGTTTTATGACGTACGCAACGGGTGTCGATCTCTGTCCGTTTGACGCGATTCCCGCAGGCAAGTCATGCGATCAGCCGGCCGTCTTGAGGATGTGATTTTGGAGGATGAACGTTCGAATTAGGTATCGGATATTACGAATTATTCAGAGAGGATTGCACGAATAATACGACAAGAGGCACATTTTTTTTTCGAATTCAAATTATACAATTTTTTGAGATAACGGGTTAGATTATATATCTAATGGAACCAAAGTTCAAAGGAAAAATAGACATATAACAAAGTTTTGAATTAACCAAACTGGATGTCGCAAATTTACAAGACGGATAGATTTTTAAAATATACTGTCATCTATGTATTTCGGAGCATTTTTGCGATTTTCTTTCGAAACTGTACCATTTTGCAAGATCGCAACAATAAATTATATCGCATTATTTCTGGACTTGAGATATCCAAATTTATAGGTCAATATCAGAATTATTGCGAAAAAACGTATCGCAAAAAGTCAGGTTTCCGAATAATACAGTACAGAAAAACAATTCACACAAAATTAAACTCTCTGCTTGATACCAAAAATATACGTTGAACCGATGTATACAGTACCACTGAAGGTATCCTCACCCCTCAGAATGCATTTCCTTGAGGTCGTGCACAGGGAAGCCTACGCAATCGGCGCCGCTTGCGTGAAACTCCCTTCATCACAATCTGTGAGCCTAGCGGCGCGGGTTTAAATGATTTAAACGACCTCAGCGAATTTTCGTTACCTCCAATTATCCAGACATAAAAATTAGCTACTTTTCGTTACTTTCGTTAACCGTTTGTAAAATTAGCTACTTTTTCGTTACTTTACTTTCTCTCTTTTTTTTTTTTACAAAATTCCCTGACTATTCCTGGTTTTCCCTGACCGCAACAAAAATCCCTGACTTTTCCCGGTATTCCCGGTTTTCCTGGTCGCGTATCAACCCTGTCAAATTGATTATTAACTAGCTGTTAGCAACTACTCACTATGTGCTATGCACTAAGGAGCTTTAGGACATGTGTGCTTGAAGCATGGTCTCCTTCATAGACTTGCGTTCTGAAACGCACAAGGTTTATATTCCGGTGCCAAACATCTATAAATTCTTTGTACAAGTCGACAATCAAGCAATTTCGTTCACTAGCTACTACAAACTTGATTGCTACCGGTATGTGCTAATTAGCTTTGGATCATGATTTGCAAGTTACATCCGGAATATTAGTCGACTATCTAGTTTACGACTCAGAATGTACCTTTGGGACACACCCTTAATCTAAGGAATAAAAGGTATCAAGAAATAGCTTTTTAAACACACTTTTCTCCTAAAAATGGTTCCCAGATATCATACTGAAATGCTCAATTAGTCCGTGCCAGAACTTTGCTGTACCCTAATATGGAGAAAGAAAGACAGAAAGAAAAAGAAAATAAAGAAAAAGATTGTATGAAGTAGCTTTATAGTGTTAACATTTGTACGATGGGACAAAGACAGGTTAACAAATTTTGCTACAACACAGAAATTATAAATGGATGTATACTGGCCATCCAACAATATAAAGGTCAAAAGCTTTATCTATGGAAAAAGAAGTGTGACAATTGTATTTGACTGATTACGGATACATATTATCCATGTTTTGGGGAACTACTGATATGTGTCATTCTGATGTTCGAAATAAGTCTCCATTGTCTCCATCTACGAGACAATTTAAGAACTTAACGGAGTATTGTCGCTTATTGGACTCGCACTCCTCCTAACCGATATTCTGGGAACTGTCTTGCGAGCGTTCTTGTTGTCTGCTAGATGGCTCATGCTTCATGATTTTATTCACTGCTTATCTTCGAGTCAAGTCAATCCTTGGTGATATCGTCTTGGCAACCAAAGTGGGCTTTGTTGAATTTAATAATCGGGATTACCTATTTCGACATCAAAGGAAAAGGATGTAACAAATATCGTGGAGACCAATTTTAAGGCAGGCTAGTCCTTGGACTATGCCAGGAAACTGCAGAGACTGTCATTGAATATCTAATGGGATATACTGACTGGATATGTCAAGATAGTCATGTTTTAGGATTTGATATTTAATATTTATTAAAAGTCTGATGCCGACAGAAGGTAAGTTTATTTTGTAATGGTTGACAGATGGTTATTTGCTATGATCGGTATGTATGAAAGTGTCGTATGAAAGGAAGTGTGGTTTTGACTTGAATGTCGTGTTGGTATGGCTGGTAATAATTTGGACCTTTCTCTTACTATTTTTAGTTTCTTTGTGATTTTCAATTGAGTAGAGATCCACTAAATTATGTATGATGTGATTTTATTTGGTTGTATATGTGAGATGTGTTTTGGGCCTAACAATTTATACCTCTTAGGTTGGTACTTGTTACCTTCTATGTTGTGGTTAAAACACACGGTCGTTGTTGATGATGTGAGTGCAGTATGTTTCATGTGAGTGGTTTTTTTTTTTTTTATACTGATCTTAGCAGTAACCAGCTTGTCTTTTAAGTGTAATTGTGTTGGGTTTTGGTTTTCTTATGTTACTAAGCCGATCGAGATTTTCATCTGTCGTATTACGGTGATCATCCTTGGTACGAAACGAAGCAGTTTTGTCTTAACCTCATTTTAATATTTTCCTGGTTTAATTGTTTTCCTCCCCTGCTACCGTTTCATTAGTTTACTCCATAATAATAATAATAATAATAATAATATCGTATGGCCTCGGGTGCCTGGTGCAAGCTTTGCTATTTGACACCCAGAGGGTAGCTTGCATGTCGAATTTCGTAGTTCCTTGACTATGAAAGTCAAGGAGGTTAGATGTTAGATATCTAATCTCCTTGAACACAATAGCGCTTTCTAGTAGAGAAATGAGGAACTTTGTGCTGGCGGAAACTCCCGAGATTAATTTTGCCATTATGAACTCGGCCTACTGAATTCAAATGGGTTCTTTGACATGCCAACATCGTATGACATGCGTATCGTATTTTTGCCGCCTTTCAAAAATCACTTACCACGGTCAGGGGCGAACCTGCAATCTTGGGGTTAGTAGACCGACACGCTATCCACTCACCCACCGTAGTTTACTCCATAAGAGTCTGTGTCAACATCTACGATGATGTATATCTTATTTTTGGTTAGTGGTTGGCCTGGTAAGCTATAACCTATTGTTCACGTTAGGGATTATTGGATTGTATTTTGTCTTAAAACAATTTGTTTTAAGGACTCCATATTAGATTTTGGTGAAGACAAGACGTGATAACTAATAGCTCCTCTACGTTTTGCAATTAATTAAATATTTCTTCGACTGGACTTAAAAGTATCTGATGACCACTTTGGTTGGTAATAGTCGAGCTTGTATTAGAAGTCATTTATGTTCTTCAACGTTCCTATGAAAGCCTTGGCAGAATTATGTCGTTAATGTGGGTACTTAATATAATAGTCACAAGGGTAATTATTTCTATGTTTTAGTTTTCCTCTCTTCTAAAATATATTACCTGTTTATTTTAGATGATAAGATCTACCATTCTACTGTATGTTTCAAATGTTCTTAAAATATATTATAACGTATTTTGAGTCTTGTGTTCTCTATTACTTAGACCAGGGGTCTCCAAACTACGGCCCGGGGGCCACATCCGGCCCGCGGACAGATTTTGTCCGGCCCGCGGAGAGCTAGCATACTTGAAAACTCCTTTTAGAGAACATTTTTTTTATAGCAAATTAAATTTAGTTTACTGAAGTATTCTAATTTTATGTTGAATAATTATTAATATGACATCTACATTGATATGGTCATGGGCTAACTACTCATAACATTGTTGTAGGCTTATTGTTATTGTTTTGTGATAAGTTGGATAAAGAAACACAGAATTGTAATGAGTAAAGACATGTATAACATGCAGACATATGAAATACTAATGAGATTATGTAATTGAGATTTTCCACTGACAATAGTTTGTAGTTGTGGACTAATTTTACTTGTACCAATTATTAAAAGAGATTTAAGATGCTCATCAGTTAATTTAGATCTGTAAACATTTTTTGTGTACTTCATTTTGGAGAAGGTCTTCTCACACAAATAAGTAGTACCAAAAACAGAAAACAGCCCACGAGCAAATTTATGCAAATTATCAAATTGTGTCAGTGGAAGACTCTTATAAAATTCCAACAAAGATGAGTTTTGATATTAGTTCTTAATTATATCACTGCACTGTAGTTCAATCATTTCCATTTGAAGTTCCGGGGCTAGGGTTTCAATGTCAGTATCAAAAGGATCCTGAAAATTCTTAATTTGATTCGCAAAGGCATCGAAGTCCGAGAAACGAGTATCAAAATTTATTTTCAAAGCACTCAAAGTTTCGATTGCAAAATCGATAGGAAACTCAGTCTCAGTGGTGTGGCTGAATATTTCACATGTTTTAAAATGTGAAAAACATTTACTTCGTAGTTGTGATTGAAACAGTATCAATTTCTTCCGGATTGATTTGATATTAGTGTATAAATCAAGAAGATGCTGGTTTTCTCCTTGCAATCTCAAATTCAGTTCGTTCACATGTTTTGTCAAATCAACATAGAATGCTAACTTCCACAGCCATGCGTTGTTTTGTAATTCAGTAAGAGGGCGATGCTTTTCATTCAAAAAAAAATCGATCACTGCTCGAAGTTCAAAAAAGCGCTGAAGGACTTTCCCACAACTAAGCCAACGTACGGCAGTATGATAAGGTAAGTAATTTTCTCCAATCTCTTCAATAAATTGTCGGTGATTCAGCCCAAAAGATCTCATAAAATTAACAGTTGATATGACTGGTTTCAGAACTTCAGACATATCCAAACATTTTCCGCACAAAGACTGTTGATGAATGATACAATGTAAGACTAATGGTTTTGAACCACCGTCATTTTCTACAGCCTTTGACACAAGAGCGACCACTCCTTTATCTTTCCCACTCATGTTTTTGCCTCCATCAGTTGTAATACATTTCAAGTTTTTCCATCGAAGGTTCTTTTGATTAATGGCCATTTCAACTCCTTCAAAAATATCTGTACCAGTAGTTGTGCCATGAATACTATACATATCAAGAAGTTCTTCATGCACTTCATAGCTTTTATCTACTCCTCGAATATAAATCAACACCTGAGCAATATCTGACACATCCGTTGACTCATCCAAGGCCAAAGAAAACCACTCAACATCTCCATTTTTGTCGAACAGTTGAGAGGATATATTTTCAGCGATGTTTTCTACCCTTCGAGCCACAGTGTTTGCTGACATACTGACAGTTTTTAATAAAGTTACCTTTTCAGGGCACATTTCTTCGGCTGCTGCAATTATGCATTCTTTGATCATTTCTCCATCGGTGAATGGTTTTCCACGTTTTGCAATTTCAAGAGCCACACGAAAGCTGGCACGAGTTGCAGCCTCTTGTTCGGTTTTGAGTTTTGTAAATGAAGATTGCTGCGATTTCAATCCGCGCTTCATAGCTTCGAATTTTTCTGTCCGCATACTTCCTGTATATTTTGAGTAATTTTGAAAATGTTTTGTTTCATAATGACGTTTAATGTTATATTCCTTGAGAACGGCTATGCTTTCATTGCAAATCAAACATAGCCCCTTGTTACTGGACTCAATTACGAAATACTGAATGTTCCACTCATCTTTGAATTTTCTGCATTCACTATCAATTTTTCGCTTCTTTTCCATACTACTAAATCACACACAAAAGCAACAATTCAAATCAAAATACTGTTACAAAGATGTCTTAAACTTAAACACGCACAAACACGTTTTAAGGAGGTACGCACTATTTTATTTCACAACAGTGTCATAGGAACTGACTTGTGGTTGCGCAACTAGCCTTCATATATATTCCAATTACTGCCATCTAGAAGTGAGTGGAAGACACCAGAACTCTCTCGAACCAACGAGATTACTCTGTACGTGCTATTAGCGCCATCTGTTAGCGATAGAAGGTACTACCTATTTCCGCTTGTGTCCACCAGATGTCGTGTCACGTTACTCCTCATGGCTCGTACTCTACGACTAATCTAGAAATTACAGATAATGACAGGAAAATTAATAATATGCAGTGTTGCCGTTTTTGCGGACTTTAGTCCGATTTGCAGCCTTTTTTCAACGTTGCGTACTTTTTCGGACTTTTTTTTCATCAGTGGACTATTTCACTTTTTACCACCGGCAACAATGATAATATGGTTTTGGCCCTCGGAACTTACTGGAGTAATCAGTATGGCCCTAAGGCTGGAAAGTTTGGAGACCCCTGACTTAGACTTATGTTGGGTATCATCTCTGAAGACAAGCCTCTGGGATCCTACTGGGTAGCACTATTTCCACACGTTCCATACGTTCCATGTTATAGCATATAGCAATATATAGTATTGCAGTGAGTTGTGGGGTGGCAAAAAGAATAAAGCAAACAATAATAAAAAACTTCTTGACGTGAGAGTTGTAGATGATAACTATTGTGATTGCATTTCTTTATAGAAATGTTCTTATACAAATGTCACAATATATGACAGGCATGTTTTCATCTAGCACTATAGCATAGAAATGGCAGGATTTAAGGTAACATGGTGTCCACAGAATTTTCAATGTCAATTCTTCTGACTTTTCCTGACCATTTTTCAACAAAATTCCTGACTCGTAAAGTCATCGTAATATCGGAAAAAAGGTTTATTGAGCAAACAAATATTATTCTTTTTTATTTACAACCTCCACCATCCCCATAGCTGCCCAACGCTCGCCTCTTTATTCATTTAAAATAAAAAATAAAGTAAATTATAATGCAATAATACATAAATCAGAGTAACTTACTCTGCTCGGCGTGCAGGACAGTCGTTCAATACATAATACATGTCTCTCAAAAATAATTGAAGGTCCCACTTTACAGAATGCATTCCTGTTTGTAGGGCTCCATTCACAACGTGAACGCTGCAAATACCAAGGTAACGAGTTGTTTGCCATCTGCATTATCTTCTATTATTTGGCCACTGAACTTTTTTATGAAACTCAAATTTACATTCGGTCCATCCATAGACATACGGTACTCTTTCTAGCAAGAGGAGAGATTCCCTCTAAAATGTCTTGAGCTGTTGTGTGTCCCATAAAGATGCTGTTGAAATATCTGGTGTTAACTTCATTGCAGTTGATGTCAAGTTACCGCACAAATAGGTCCATCTGACCTCGCTGAACAACTTTGATCAATGCCTCATCAAAACAGATAACATTATCACATGAAAGAATTTCATCTTGCAGTAAATTATGAAAGTATGGAGCTAATCCATTTAATTGATGACATATGAACATTTCGTGTTCCCCAATTGAAATTTTGATACAATTGCACTATCAGGAAACATTTCCCCGAACGTTTCTAAAATATTTAAACAAGAATTAAGAGAATTTATTTTGGACGACATTAACGGCCCCCTTTATTTCGGCACTTGTGACTTCATCTTTATAACAGAAAGATTCTACAGATGTCACAGTTCCTGAAGTAGAACTTGAAGGAGTTAATATGGTTAATATAAAATTCCCGACTTTCTAATACTTTTCGCCATTTTTTCCTGACTTACTCTATATTATCACACTTTTTCCTGACCTTTCCTGACCAAAAACAAAATTCCTGACTTTTCCTGACTATTTCTGGCCTTTCCTGCCTGTGGACACCATGGATAAGGTTCACTGTGTTTACCCATGCGAGCAACTCAACTTTCTCTAGGTGTGTCCACATTACACAATATACATATGGAAACTGCACTAGTGCAGATCATTTGATATAATAGGAACTCAATATATCAGAGAACTCGAGGGATCTAGAATTTGTTGACTATACACTCATATAAAAATATAGAGAGATAATTAAAATGAAATAATACATTGGGTCCTTATTGGAATAGGAAGTTTGTGGATCATGCCAACCATTGAGGGTACAGGTAAGGATGAGCATTTTACAACAACATGACTAAAGGACATTATTAATAAAATGTAACGAATGTATTTTAATATTTTCAGTACACACTACACCAGGTGTTTCCATTAGACGGACGTGGACCACCTCTGGTCCGTGGATGTATTTTTAATAGCCCACCATGAAGAATGCCCCCTCTCCCTTCCATAAACAAAAGATTGAGAATAACAAACAGAAAATGAAATATATCAATCATGGGGGCAATGTATTATATAACTCATAACAGCACAATTCTCACCCCAGTTATGTCCTTAAATAGAGGGAGCTTTTGAAAGAATACACCTGTTTGTTACCAAGGCACTAGCTAAGAATGACTGAAATGTACCAGCAAAATGGGTAATACAGTGAAGTCCTTCCCTATAGGACAGAACATCGCCGGGGCCGTGTGATGGCTGGAGAGCTACAAGTTATGGCCAGAAGAACTAGCATATACTGATCACACAACAGTGGGTAGGAAGCACCGGATGCTGTCACAGCAGTTATTACATATGGAGCTGGCAAGATATCTTAGTAGAGATAATTAAGACTTGTGGTGAAGTACTGCAGCCTATCTTGTATCCCGTGAACATGCCTAGGTGAACAACAAAACATTGAATTTTGCTAGTGAAAAATTGATTTTCTCAAGAAGCAAGTCATACAGTAAATGTGTTCGTACGTTTCAGCACCGTGTGATTTTTACTTGTGGGGGAACCTCAAACAAAAGGCAAACAGAAAACTCGAGAGGCTCTTGAGAATGAAATAACTGCACTGATACGAAATATCAGTGAAGATGAATTACGAGTGCACCAAATCTTCCTAGATGGGTGCGTGTGTTTAGAAAATGGAGGACAGCATTTCAAACGACTACTCTGAAATTCATGTAAATAATGATGATTATGAAATAGTTTAGATGTGTTGAACTCATTGGGCGCTACACTGCTGCTAGCGGCAGTGCCTTGCTTGACAGGCAGCAATCACAGTGGCCCGTCGCTACAAGACGCCTGCAAGGTTCCGTTCTATAGAGAAGGACCTCAGTGTATCTTTTCCCCTCAACTTCAGCAAATCTATGCACTTCACTATCATCAATGAATGCAGATAATTTTCTACAAAAAAGCAACTTTAATTAGGTTGAGGCCAAAGATGCAGGAAAATATGTAGTTGTCTGATAAGGACAAGATGGATTGCCATTAATGGAAAAATGTATGTTATAAACTGAACCTAGAAGAGTTTATTGGTAATTAATTTAAAGAACCATCCCCTCTGTATACTTGGGTGCATGTATTATTGGTCTGAACCTGTGTTTCTGGAGTGACTGTAGTATAGTAATAATTAATAGGGTAAGTGATTGTGGTAAGTACCCAGAGACTTGATTTAGGTACCTCTCCACATTTGGCTGGAGGAAGTATGGGAAAAATCAGGGGTGGACTACATTCATGATGGCTATGGTGAACGCTGGGTTTCAAACCACCAATCATAGGACTACAATCCAGATATGGAGGCTGAATGCATTTTTTCTGTAAAAATGAAACATTAGTCAGCGATCTCTCATTTTCATACGATATACCACTGAAAGTGACCCTCAAGTAAATTTAATTCAGAAGGGGGGCATTAGTATTATTAATTTCTACTTTGAATAATTAATGATATTTTAAATTTTCCTTGGAGATAGAGACTACTGCATTTAGCCTATTGTTTACCTTGTGACACTTAATACTCCGTCCTTCACATGCAAGTGTAACATCCACAAACTGCTCATTGTTCAACAAGCTTGGAAATGTTGCCTGCATATTTGAATGGTAACTGTTCCACCGCAGACACACTTCAGGTGGTGGTGGCGGAGGTTGTGGAGGAGACACTGGTCTTTGTGGGGGTGGCTTGGGTGCAGGAGGTTTTGGTGCTGGCGCCGTCTGGGGTGTAGGCGGTGCCTTCTTGAGAACAGGTGGTGGTGGTGGTGGTGGTGGCTGAGACTGTGTTTGCTGCACCATCAGCTTCTGAGGGGCCACTTGACCCTGTTGTGGTACTGAAACAAACCAGAAATCAAGTGTAATAATATCATAACTACTGTCCCATTTTTTAAAATTACTAACCATGTGCTTTGTCGTCTTACATACAATGCAAAAGAGCTTATACCAGTAATGACAGGCCCAGCTTGTTGCTTACAATTGTACAGTGTGTCACTTCCCATTTAGTTTCTTACATTAGCAATTCACAATTAGCATAATTCTAAATTACACAAAATTAAGAATTCTATTCTTGAATCAAAGACCTTTCTTTTTCCATTTCACGGAATTGGTTTTCACGACTGAATTGATGACAACTGGAAGCTATTACGTCATATGGTGTACAGATAGAACAAACCATTTAGATGGAAGGTAGATAATTAAAATGTATGACCCACATGGGACCCAAGTCCACAACATTTGGCTTTAGAGCGAAACCCCCCAAATCCAGAACGCCGGGTAATCCAAACATCTTTTTTTCGACAATTTTAAATCTGAACAACACGCGCTAAATAGAGACTAATTTATTTAGTGATAAAACAATTATATATTTTACACTAGCACTTTGCCCAGGCGGCCTCACCTGCAAAGTGAACGGGGGCCTGATGAAGGGATGGGAACAGTGGGAGGGTTAGGCAAGGAAAGGGGAAGGAGGCGGCCGTGGCCTTACGGTAGCTACCACCCCGTCATTTGCCCGAAGACGAAGTGGGAAACCACGGAAAACCACTTCGAGGATGGCTGAGGTGGGAATCAAGCCCCCTCTACTCATTTGGACCACCCGAGGCTGAGTAGACCCCGTACCAGTCCTCAGACCACTTTTCAAATTTCGTGGCAGAGCCAGAAATCGAACCGCGGACCTCCAGGGTGGGAGCTAATCACACTGACCACTACGCAACGGAGGTGACTCATACTGTCATGTGACAAAATGATGTGATGTCATGCTTACAAACGCAGTTACACGACGGAAACTGACGTAACACGCAAAAAAAGACGTAGATTCAAACCGTAGCTCGATGGTGCATGTGGGTTTGATAGCCCAACAGTCTACTCAGTGAGCTGCGACGAATAGTACGGTATTGCGGGATGATACACATTTCTCTCTACATTCCGATGCGCTTCAGTATGTGACAGTGTTGTGGTTTTAAACAGCACCCGATCCGATTTTGCTATATAAACTTTTGTCTTGCAATTGGATGAGGAATCGTATGCCGACTTTCAAGTGCGGCATTTTACGTTCACCCTGTATGGAACAGCAGACAGTAAATTAACTATCTACATGTGGGGAATATTGTTAACTGGTAGTAATTAAGCACTGCATTTAAATTGATTATAAAAATATTTATATCAATGAAAGAAAATATGTAGTACTAGCAGTAGTACCCGGCTTCGCCCGGTGGAATGATGATAATATCTCAGTCTCCTTAACACTCAAAGTGATAAATGTTATTTATTTATAAAGACGACTACTACTGAACGGGTATATCAAACTTACAATCTAATGGAAATACATATCTAAAAATCACGGGCTAGGTAGACTGTGGTGTTGCTTAGTAGTATAATGGACGTAACATCTAGGTCATTGCCCATTTGATGAGGATGATAATGAAGACGACTACTACTGAACGGGTATATCAAACTTACAATCTAAAGGAAATACATATCTTAAAAATCACAGGCTAGGTAGACTGTGGTGTTGCTTAGTAATATAATGGACGTAACATCTAGGTCATTTGCCCTTTTGATGAGGATAATGAAAACTACTGTTGAATTGACACGACAAACTTACAGACTACCGTGATAGAAATATTTCAAAATTCACAGGCGATGAAGACTTATTGTGTGTGGTGATTAGTGGTATAATGGGCGTAACATGTAGGTCATTTTCCCTTATTATGATGATAATAATAAGGTAATGAAAAATGACTACTAAACGAACATGGTGTAATTTTAAATCTGATATAGGTAATTCATATTTCTACCTTCGATGTCTTCCCAAGTCTGAACCTTATTTTCTGGCTTAGGCCTATACTCGAAGCGTGAAAGAGCTTATGAAGTAATGCTCGGGTCCAAGCTGCACGAACCTGAGAATATCGCAGTTGATGACGATATATGATGACACGTTGGGGGGGGAGGGGGGTCTCGGTCCTATACATTGGCCGGTGAATCACTCACTCTTTCGTAACACTAAAGTGGTTTGAGCAAAGGCCCTGTATGAACATCAGCATAGTCAGCAATACCTGGTAACACGGCGGCCTCCGGACACTCCCCTCATGTCACCTCGCGATGAATCAGCAAGCTATTCTCACACCTGCCCCCTCCTCCAACCGCCAGGGTCTCACAACTTGTGGGACGTGGGTTTGCGAACACGGGACCCCAGCTGAGACCGGCATTGCTTCTACTTACTGGTGCCGGGCTCCTTTCAGTTCTCTTTCCAGTCAGCCTCCCTTGGTCAAACTCTTGTTCTCTTCCGACCCCAATGGTATCAGGGTATCCGAGGCCTAGCGACTCTTTCACTTTCCCGCCTTAATTGGCCCTTGTCTAATCATTCCTCATAGCCTCATTCTTCGAGGTGTCAGCCTTCTTTTTCTTTTCTTAATATCACATGTCTTCTGCTCAAGGCACTCAAGGAGGCAGGGCGTGTGTAGTCCATCCACGTCTGGTGCTCCCTGGATAGTGCTACTACATCCTCAAGGGCTCATGGCTGGTGAGTTCAGGAGCTGGCAACCCTGAGGGTTTCCTGAGCTGGGTCCGGTTTTACCCCTTTTTTCCACTGCCTTTGGGACGGACCCTGTCCTCTTTCCCTTTCCTATCTGCATTTCGTGGCCCTCCTTCCTTCCAAGTCCTTAATTCTCATTTATCTAGGGTTGATGGCATATCATTTCCTCCTGTCTTTTATTTCCCTATTCCTTTCTTTTGTCCTTATCTTCTTCTAGCCCATCAGTTTTGTAGTTAGTTTTAGTATTAGTTTCATTTTCACGATCCCCCAAACCATTAGGGGCGATAACGTCGATGTTAGGCCCCTTTAAACATCATCATCATCATCATCATCATCATCACAACTGGCATTGAGCAATTGGGTTACTGGGGCATTTAAAACTTCCTGTTAAGTCCCTCACCCTTTTGTGTTACATACATAATTTGTAGCTAGAAACATTCCCTGGAATCCACACAACAACAGACCCAAGTATCATCGCAATCGGTTGAATGGTATATGAATGCATAGGGGACATACATACACTACAACTATGAGACGGTGTAGATTTTTGCCAAAGGTCCTAAATGCAGGGAAAGGAGTGGTCCGTCCAAAATTTCAAGTGGACAGTGTTACTCACAGGGTACCAGGGTATCCGAATGTTGGTTCGGATAGGTGAAACGGTGTAGATTTGTGTCAAAGGGCCTAAATGCAGGGAATGGGGTGGTCTGTCCGAAATTTTAAATGGTCAGTGATACTCGCAGTGTTTCAAAGGGTAAGTATACACATTTTGGTTCAGATCGGTGAAACAGTGTAGATTTGTGACAAAGGGCCTAAATGCAGGGGGTGGAGTAGCCTCTCCGCAATTTCAAGCAGACATTGTTAGTCGCAGTGTTCCAAAGGGTAAATATACAATTTTGGTTGAGATCGGTGAAACGGTGTGGATTAGGGCCAGAGGACCTAAATGCAGGGAATCGAGCGGTCTGTCCGCAATTTCAAGCAGACAGTGTTACTCGCAGGGTTCCAAAGGGTAAGTATACAAATTTTGATTCAGATCGGTGACGGTGCAGATTTGTGCCAAAGAGCCTAAATGCAGGGAATGGAGTGGTCTGCCCGCAATTTCAGGCAGACAGTGTTACTCGCAGGGTACCAAAGGGTACGAATACGAATTTTGGTTTTGATCGGTGAAACGGTGTAGATTTGTGCCAAAGGGCCTAAATGCAGGGAATGGGGTGGTCTGTCCGAAGTTTCAAGTGGACATGGTTACCCGTAGGGTTCCAAAGGGTAAGTATAAAAATTTTGGTTCAGATCGGTGAAACGGTGTAGATTTGTGCCAAAGGGCCTAAATGCAGGAAATGGGGTGGTCTGTCCGAAATTATAAGTGGACAGTTTTACTCGCAGGGTTCCAAAGGGTAAGTATACAAATTTTGGTTCAGATCGGTGAAACTGTGTAGATTTGTGCCAAAGGGCCTAAATGCAGGGGATGGAGTAGCCTCTCCGCAATTTCAAGCAGACAGTGTTAGTCGCAGGGTTCCAAAGGGTAAATATACAAATTTTGGTTGAGATCGGTGAAACGGTGTAGATTTGGGCCAAAGGGCCTAAATGCAGGGAATGGAGTGGTCTGTCCGCAATTTCAAGCAGACAGTGTTACTCGCAGGGTACCAAAGGGTAAGAATACGAATTTTGGTTCCGATCGGTGAAACGGTGTGGATTTGGACGAAAGGGCTTAAATGCAGTGAATGGGGTGGTCTTTCCGAAAATTTAAGTGGACAGTGTTACTCGCAGGGTTCCAAAGGGTAAGTATACAAATTTTGGTTCAGATCGGTGAAACGGTGTAGATTTGTGCAAAAGGGCCTAAATGCAGGGAATGGGGTGGTCTGTCCGAAATTTAAAGTTGACAGGGTTACTCGTCGGGTTCCAAAGGGTAAGTATACAAATTTTGGTTCAGATCGGTGAAACGGTGTAGATTTGTATACATAACAGACAGACAGACAGACAGACAGACAAACTTTGTGCTTTATATATATAGATAGAAGATAGATAGATTATAACCTTATTTACATAATTAGTTAAAAATTAACAAAGAAGCACAGTTAGCATACCTAACAAAGTGTAAATGTGCCTACATACTTATCTCATCCTGGATTGAAAAACTGAAAAGTTGGGTATTGTAATTCCTTAGGTTAATTACTTTGCAAAAACAATGAAATAACAATTGAAACACAAAAAAATATCACTTAATCATTCACTTGAAATCAGTCATCTTCAATTGTCGAAGTGACGAAAACGTATCCGCAGAGGCAATTGCGCGCCAGCGTCGCATGAACATGACATCGTTTGACGTGGCTGCTGGGTGGTGTTCTTCTTCCTCACTATCATTAGCTCAATGTACAGTCCTATACCGTAACGAAATCTGGTTATTATGTTATGGATATTTTTTGGCTAATCTGAACAAATTGAAATCCGAACAGGCTTCAGCCCCAGTAAGTTCAGATTTGAGGGCTTTCACTGTATACACTGTTACTCTGACCACTGAGCTAATGGAGACATCGCAATTCTCCCTGGTGAAAGGTATATAATGTGAAGCCGACACATGCATGGCACAATCTTATTGTATTACAGGGCCATTATGTGTGTGCGCGCCAGTAAAGACGGCAAGCTAAGCCGGCTGTGACTAGCGCAATTTGCGGCCGCGCGCACCTGCTTCAGCTGACTCATATCGTTAGTTCACACGTGTTTTGTCGTTCATATGGGCGTGTATTTGCAAGCTTAGACGTTGGTGTTCCACGGTTAGCGAGTATTGTGATTACTGCGATTGTTGGTCATGCCTACAGACAAATTCACATTGCACGAATGTGTGTAGATCCATAATTCGTATATCAAAAGCAGAAAATCTTTTTCTGAAACGAGACAAAAATTTCGTATCAAGTTTCCAGGAAGACATGTGCCTAATGCCAGTACAATTAGGAGGCTCCCTAAAACGATTCAAGGAAACAGGCTCAGTAAATAATTAAAGAGTTGACAAACATTCTTTCATCAGAAGATGTCAGGTGAGTGTTACAAGAGAGGGAGGACATTTTCAGCATAGCCTATGAGCACTATAAGTACACATTGTTGAACATGTTTGGTAAAAGTGTGAACGTGCGCACCGACAGCCGGCTGAACCGGGCATGTGCGGCCGCGATCTGCGCTAGTAAGAGCCGGCTTAGCTTGCCGTGTTTACTGGCGCGCACACACATAATGACCCTGTAGTTGCCCTCCGTGGGCTTCAATTTATACTTACAATTTGGCATAACATATCAGGAAATTTCAGTGCTATTTTGTAGAGAAAAACGAAAACTTAGGGTTGCTTCTCATAAAAAAAAAAATGGGTTCACAGATCACATGGTACAAAATATTGTATAGGCTTATTTCTTTTCATTCATTTTTTTATTATTATTATTATTATTATTATTATGAATAATCAATATTACATCCAGCAATACAAGAAAATATATACACACATAGCTTTTTAAGTATTAGGACATACGTCCGTACATTGTTCAAGAAATCGCGTGTGCTATATACACATTGTCCTTTGCACTACAACAGTGTATAATTCACTTGTTCTCTTGATCACTGGAGTCCCGTTATATTAAACATGTACAATCTTCATCATATCATAACTTTAGTCTATTTTTGATTATTATCTAAGTAAACGTATTAGTCTAAAATGTACATTTTGAGATCTATGTGATGAATATCAAATTCAGCCGAGTTAGGGAAGAATACATGTAAGCTATACCACGTAAGGCAAGGCCTTGTGGGTGGCATATTAGTTCTACGTACCTAATTATAACGTTAAGTGTTCATGTTAGAAAATATATTACATATACTGTATTTATTAAAATAAGCGTTGTGAAATAGCTAGGTAGCAATGGTAATGCTAATTTATAGAATAAGCTACTTTAATATATCTTTAATTACATTTTTATTTTCTCGAACGAATATCTTTGCGTCTCGTATAAACCTTGTAGATTTATATAACTGGTCTTTTATGGCTTTAGGAAGGATATTATAAAATTTAGGAATAAAGTATTGAAAATTACGCTTTGCAATAGATAGATTTGGTTTGAAGAGGACAGACATATTTCCTGTTCTACCTCTTGTTTGGTAGGTGTGGCTCATGTTTATGACTGAATTTTTATTTTTATAGATATATTTATAGACTTCCGTCGCGTAAAGTTGTCCTATATTCATGACGTTTGCTTCCGCATACAATTCATTCGTAGGATATAACCTTTCCTTTTTATACATGATACGCAACACCAAGTTTTGCATTACTTGAGCTTTTTTTAAAATAGTTCGATAAGCTCCTCCCCATGTAATTATTCCATACGTGAGAGTAGACTGAATAAGTGCAAAGTAGATATCTCTCAGTAGTTTAATATTGACAATGTGTTTCAGACAATGAAATACATAAAACTGTCCTTATTTTCTTTGTGAGGAAATTGATGTGCGATCTCCACTTCATGTCTTCATCAAAATAAATTCCTAGGTATTTTATATTTTGTGTGCGGTTGATTTTTATGCAGTTGCAGTTTGTATTACAGTTTTCCCGATGTACTCTAAGCTCGTTGAAGCAATTTTGATTGTTTTTTAATGTGAAAATAATAAATTTTGATTTGTTTACATTCAGAAACAATTCATTATTATCCAGCCATAATTTAATCCCTTTTAAAGCTTCGGTTGCTTCTTGCCTGACTATTTCCCATATATTCCCTTCAACAAATATAGCGGTGTCATCTGCATAAGTGATGATTGAACTATTTTTTTGATTATTTATTGATTTTTCTATGTCATTAATGTATATAATAAAAAATAGTGTTCCTAAGACTGTTCCTTGTGGTATGCCCCTTTTTACTTGCATCGGTGCACTCAATGTGTCATTTATTTTTACATATTGGATTCTGTCAGTAAGGTAACTTCCGATGAGATTAAGAGCTGTGCCTCGAATACCATATTTTTCCATTTTTTGGAGAAGAATATCATGTGCTACGGTGTCGAAAGCTTTAGTAAGATCTAAAAATATTCCTAGTGATGGTGTGGAGCAATTTAATTTTTCTTGTATTTGTTTAGTTAGTGTTGCAATTGCATCCACAGTACTTCGACTTTTTATAAATCCATATTGCCTTGCTGATAGAATGTCATGCTTCAGTAAAAACTGGAAAATATTGTTCTTGATACATTTTTCAAATATTTTTGCTAGTATTGTAATCAGAGATATCGGTCTATAATTTTCCATATCTATAGTATTGCCTGATTTTAAGATTGGTTTAACTATTGTTGACTTCAGTTGCTTTGGAAAATATCCTTCTGTAAAAGATTGATTTATGAGATTTAAAAGCGGTTTCTCTAATGATACTATATTTTGTTTTATAACCTTTGCTGAAATATTGTCTATTCCCATAGCTTTACTGTCACTTATGTCACCTAGGATTTTTTTCAAATCAGTGGAATTTACCGGGGCCAAGAAGCATGAGCTCTTATTGCTAGTTATATTAAGTGTGGGGTTTCCACTTTTCTTTATACATTTGGACATCTCGATAGTCTTATTTATGAAATATTCATTAAATTTATTCGCAATTTGCGTGTCACTTTTGTAAATTTCATTCTGATACCTTATTTCACTAATTTGCTCTTTTTGATTAATTCTCTGAGCTACCTCATTAACTATACCCCAAATCTTTTTAGGATTTCCTGAACTAGCATTTACTAAATGTCTGTAGTAATCTATTTTTGCCCAGTTTATTAGCTCATTTAATTTGTTTCTGTATTTTTTATATTTCTCTCTTAATTCTTCATTATTTTTATTTGCCATATAATCGCGGTATAATTTATCTCTAGTATTAATGGACTCTACCAATGCAAGGGTTATCCACTCTTTTCTTTTGACTCGCTTTGAATTTAACTGTTTAGTAGATTCATGGATGCAGCTTTGTATTGTTTCAATAAATATATTTACTTTAGTATCCAAATGTCCTTCTCCAAGTTTATTATCCCAGTTGATGTTGTTTAACTTCTGTTTTAGTTCCACATAATCTAATTTATGTCTTTGATAATTCCTAATGTTTGGTTTATTTTTCTGACAACTAACTTGATTAAATTTTAGGCTAATTATTGTTGTATTGTGATCAGTTATTTTGCTTTCCCAGATTATAGAGAGAATGTTTTCATTCGAAAGCCTACTTTTAAGAAATGCGTGGTCAATGCATGATTTACTAATTTCAGTTTCCCTAGTTGTACCATTGATTATAGATCTGAAATCAAATTCATTAAGAAGGTTTAAATAATCATCTGAATCTTGATTTTCGAATAAATTAATATTCATGTCACCAATTATTAATTCATTTTCTAGCTGACAATTTGTTTTTATATAGTTATTTAAATTCTCCAGAAATAATGTTTTGTTGTATTTTGGTGGTTTGTACACCCCTGTTATTGCTATTTTGTTGTCGCTTTTATTAACAACTACTCGAATAAATTTGAAATCTTTATATGCTACACACTTAACTTCATGCTGTAATCCATCTTTTATCATGATGACTACTCCATCATTCTGATTTATTTCACTTTCATTATAGTACGATTTATAGCAGCTATGTTTAGTAACATTTGCGTTATTTAATTTCCACGTTTCCGTTAAGACCACAACATCAAATATATTTTCATAAGCCTTCAGAATAACGTCTAAGCTATTCTTGTGTTTTGCAAGACTTCTAATATTAGAATGGATTACCTTTAAACTATTGTTATCTTCATGTCTATCTAAGAAGTATTTACACTCACCTATACTCCTCCCCACCTCTGACCGAATTTGATATTTCACATAATCATCTGTATATGTGTTCATACAATTGAATGAGGAAAAGTGTTGAGTGTTAGCGGTCAAGTTATTGTGAGATATCTTGGAGGGAGGGATGGAGTGGAATTCAGCTGTTGAGGGGAGGAAAGTGAAAGGTCAGTTTGAAATAGCACCAGCAACACGGCAGGGGAGGTATGCAATGAACAGTTATGCGGGAGAGAGACAGACAGATTGTGGTGTGGGTTATCTTAGAGGGTGTACCAACTTTTGCATACTAACACAATCTATTGCTATATGTTGCCTTACTTTAAGCTTTGGGTAACTCACTCATCTTTGTAACACGGTGCTTGCTGCCATCTGTTTTCTTCACGTAAATTACGCCATCGTAAGTCCATACGTTGGATTGCTGAAATCTTGCAATTCCCGCCTTCAAAATCGCTAGTCTTGTGGCTGTGAGATCTTCCCTGATAGTCACCGGGGTACCTTTGAGCTGTTTCTTGTTTTTAAACAATTCATGCCTAGCACGATACGTTGCCAATTTTACTATGATTGGCCTGGGTTTGGTCCCAATCTTGGGGCCTAACCTATGGCTTCTGTCTATGTCCGCAAGAGCGATGTTTGCCTTAATGTCCCCGGCAACTTTCAGCACTAAATTATCTGTGTCCTCGTTAGGATGCTCTGGCACACCGAAGATACGGAGATTTTGCCTCCTTTAGTATTGCTCCAGTTCGTCGTGTTTGGAGTTGCTTTCCGATTTGAGATCTTCGATCTCTTTATCCCGTTTCTTTATCTGAGCTTTGAGGTCCTCACAAAGATTCACGTTGAATTGGATCGTTTCCTCAAGTTTACTTAATACACATTCCGTGATCTTATCCACTACAGCACTTACAATTAGGTCCACAAATGATTTTGACTGCAAGGAATCCTCCATCACACGCCGTACTACTTCCTCTATGGAGTTGGTAGAACTGGAACTGTCGTTACCTGTCTGATGCTTCTGCTGCTGCTGTTGCTGCTGCTTGCTCTTCTTAGAAGACATTTCACTTTTTAGTTTTTACGATTTATGTAAATTAAAGGATGATGAGTGTGAAATAATCTCACCAGCTAAAACTTATACACTGAATTGATTCACACTATACTTCTTTTCCCTCTCTACACTGCGTTTACACCTGCCAAGTACACAATTTCCACAATTAGGCCTGTATCATCAATGGGCTGAATTAATAAGGCTACTATTAGAAAAATGATATGGAATTATGCCATAATTGCTGAATCGGTGTCACATTTCATTGGTCGGTATTCAGTGATATAGAATTTATAGTTATTTGCATTTTGGACTTCACATTTCCCTAATTTTAAGCCAAGAAGTAAGTAATGGTACTTCTGCATTGGTATACATTGACGAGTTATACTTGTTTATTCAACAGATATTCTTCTCAAGTACAAATACACTAGTGTCAAAAAAATTAAGCAATAAATGGAATTTTCCCCATGTCCATATGACCACATTGTACGATCAGGTGAGAGTATTGTGTAAACATATGATACCGGCAGATGGCACACTTATCTTTATATAACCATAAAAGTGAAGACGTCAGTGCCCCCTATAGCCGGTGTACGTATTGTGCACTACTGTATTCGCCCAACATCCACATTGACTGTGTTAACATGCAGCTATAGCACAGAGGAGACCTGGATGACCCAATGGACAAGAGGGTGATTGAACAAATGGAAGCTTGAGTTGTAAACTGAAGAGGACAGATGGCTTTATATACATCGGTCTGTTGTTTCTCAGATCTGGCACCAGTTGAAAGACTAATAGTCTTTTCAGAATTTTAATCTGTTATTGTTAATTCATTCGAGGGGCTTGGGACAACTTGGTCATCAGTTCTGTGTAATTGGGTGTGTATTCAACTTTCCTTGATAACCTATATTTATGTGATGACAGTAGTAGCGTGTGTAACTATATTAGAAACATGGACGAGGAAGGTGGCCCGGGACTTGGAATAAGGTACTATCCCGGCATTTTCCTGGAGGGAGTGAGGGAAAAACCACATTCAGGAAGTGAAAATGTTTTAATGCGAGTAAAAGTTAAATTAAAACATTTTGGCTAAATAAGGGCTCAATTATAGACCGAAACATGAACTTAAGTGTATTGATGTGGAAAAATTATTAATTGGCAATGGTCAACACGGACCAAAAGAGAAAAAAAATCATAATTATTTTCTTGTCTACTTAAATGAGTGCACCTATGTGATGCCTTAAATAGCTCTGATGAACAAAGTAGGCTCCAGAAATGGTGCCTCTCTCCCCTGTTGCTAATGTAGAGAACAATATGATTGGCAAGTCCAGGTATTTGATAGCAGCGAGAATGATAACTGATAGCAACAGGTAAGCCAAGAACACGTACGTAGATAGAAATGGGCATGCTAAAAGTAAAAAGTTTTTAGTGAATCTTGATGCATTATTATGGGTTAATCTGTAAATGATAAATGCAGAATGAATAATAATGGATTACCTTAAGTTATGGCTATAAGTTAGACCCATTGAGAGTTTCACTCCTACCATAGTGTGTCACAAAAAACATTCTTCGCATAAAGACCAAGACACACAGTTTACGGTACTCAAAGACATGATGAATTATTTTGCAGTCTCAGTGAATATGAAACAGGGTCATTGCGCATTTGTGTCATGTAATTAGTTGTTTATTCTAGGGCTACGACATCTGTCATATAGCCCCGTGTATTTTGGTTGTGTATGGAATTTGTGCGATAACCTGTGTTATTGTTCTATGCTAGTGTGTGTATTTGTAATTCAGGTGAACATTGGGAAAGAGGCAGTCATGGCCTCAAGTTAGGAACCATCCCAGCAATTTCCTGGAGTGGAAGCAGGGAAACCACGGAAATCTACTTTCAGGATAGCTCAGGTGGGAATCAAACCCTCCTCTACTCAGTTTTGTCTCGTGAGGCCGAGTGTACCCCATTTCAGCCCCTACACAAGAAATGAAGTTCTTGGCAGAGCCGGGAATCAAACCACGAAGTGGTCGTTTTGTAATCAGAAAGGCAATTAAACTCCCTCTACCTAAGCTAAGTCTCCCAACTGCAGATCCAGTAATTACTGAGGGTTCAATATCCTATATAACTGATGCCAGGATATTACCCTGGAAGGGATCTTTATGGTGACATTAAGTTAGCTGATACCGGTGTCTTTAACTTCAGCACTAAAATTGCCAGCCGTCTGTGGTGGAATTCAAGCCTGCAACCTTGGGATTGGACTCAATAGCCTTATGAGCTGCATTTCACAGCAAACTTAAAAAAAGTTTACAATAGGGTATGGGTCTCATGCACTGGCTTAGGACCAGAACAGCGTATCTTAATAGGATTACCATTGTAGATATGCTATTCTGGTCCTGAGCCAGTGCATGTTACTTCATTTAAGAAATAAGGCCTTCAATTAGAGGGGTTGGACGAAAGTCCAGCCGGGGTTGGCAAATTCTTCTCCCTCTCACATTAGTTGGGAAGACTTCTTAGCAGACCTATTCGGAGAAAAAGAGGACTAACTTCTCTGTAGGCGCCAGTGGAGATGGTCTAACCAGCACCTCCTTTACAGGGGCCTAAGAGGGTATTGGGATCTCCTCTGGACTCACAAGTTTTGCTGGAACAGCTAGGGGAGATTCTAATACAGCTAAAAAGCTTTAAGTTGAGGGTATCAAACTGGCAGGGGTGATGGAGGGCATCACTGCAACTGCCAACAATAAAGGAAATTTGGGAATATTCGTGCACAGTACCTCTTGTGAGTGTCATGGTATGAAAGCCCACGAAGAGTCCAGATCATCTGGATCTTAGTTTCTCATTTTCTTATTATGAATTCAGGACATTGCCTAGACCAGGAGAAAATCTGGGGAGCACGGACCCCTGGGGAGTGTGAAATGAATTCTGAATTAGACAATCTTTTACACGAATATTACTATAATCATTTATTGAATCTCTCAACAGGATTATTGCACCATGCCAATTGTTCAAAAGCACCAGTAATTGAAACCTGATGGCACGTACCTCTGCAGAGCCACGAGCTTGGAGGGGAAAAAGGAATTTGCTGTGTTGCAAGGAGCAAAATCAAGTCGAGAGCAGAAGCGCGGACATGACCCCTCAACGTACGATTAATTGCGCACTCTGTGAACCTACATAATTATGTAAAAGTAAATGATGAACATAATGTGACGTGTTTTAACTCATCAACGATGTAGTTGCTTTCATTTTCCAGTACTATTGTAACTTAACTAGTTTTTCTTCTATACAAAATACATTACATAAAGGAGGTTCACCTACTTGTATAAAATGTCTGTTTCATATCGAATGTAGTAGCGAGAACAACAGGAGATAAAGCAATGGCATTGAAACCAATGATAGTATACATTTAAAAAAAAAGCTAAAAAATGGACATGCAGATGGAAGAAATCAGATAACCCTGCTGATATTGAGTTGGTCAATGAAAGGTCAAAGGAAGTGGGAAAATTTTGATACTTGGGAAGCAAATTAAGCAGTGATGGTCAAAGCAAAGCAGATATTAAAAAAGTAGGCTAAAGCAGGCAACGAGGGCATTTTTACCCAAAATAAATCTGATGACAACAAACCACTCATTAAATAAATCACATCACAAAAATCAACATTTTTAACTTATTTATATGGTTCAATATGTTAGTGTGTGTTAACTGCAAGATAATGTGTCACTGCATTTAGGGGGAAAAAACACATTTCTTACTACAATTAAACTGATAGGAAATATTTTGTTTATTTAACGAACAAAATGTAGTTTTAGGTATAAGAAAGTATTTTTTTAAAGCCTGTAGTCTAGTGTGAGGCACATTATGGAAGTGAAACTTGCTACTGCTGATGAGGCAGAAAAGAGAGATGTGATTAGATTTCCAAACATCGGAAATGTGGTGTTACAGGAGAATGATTAACAGAAGGGTAGATATGAGTAAAAAAAATGAAGTGTTAAGAAGAGTGGGGGAGGGCAGAGGTTTCTGTTGAATGCTAAAGAAAATGGATTTTTTTTATCAGGTTGGTAGGATACATAACTTACTAAGGTGCTCAACCCAGAATAGCAAACTGGTAGAGGAAAAGACTTGTACAGGAGGCCAAGGTAGGAATATGTTAAACAGATTGCGCCGGATGTACAGTCGAGTGCGGTAGTTATGTCGAGATGAGATGTATTAGTCCAGGACAAGGGGCGCGAATAGCTTCATCAGATGTACAGTCGATTGCGGTAGTTATGTAGATATGAAATGTATTAATTCAGGACAAGGGAAGCGAATGGCTGCATCAAACCACAAGGACTGATGACACAAACACAACCAAAATGTATTGGGCAGCCAATAGCAGAATTCCCGAGGTCTGTCGGCATTACACAACTACAGCATAGCCTATCGTTCTCAATGCACCTACAAATACCTTTCCATTATAACATTTACGCATGGCACAAACCGAAAACAGTTACAAGATTACGAGGGATCATTAAATTCCCGAACGAAAATCTACAGACTCCGATTAGTGCGAAATGAATCGAATGATATTTAAGTACTGTTGGTGTGGTATAACTTGAACTATGACTCTTTTTGAAAAGTAGCCTACATCTTAAAATGAGGACTGACAAAATACAAAAATCCACTTCGTTGCGGAGAGTAGGAGTCCACATGTCCACAACAGAAATATTCATAGGAGCCATACACACAATTAGGTCTACGGCGGAGACTGCCCGGGCCTCCTTCCACACAAATCTGCCTCTTCATCTCCATTAGCATGCGGTGTTCGGCCGGGTGATGGCGCGAGACGTGTCTCTCCAAGTTGGCAGCGTGATTGCCCTAAATGTAAGATCAGTAATGCGTTGTAGGTCACTTGGAACACTTAACATTCCTCAGCTAACTTAGAAACGGCATGTTGGCTTACCTTGAGCAATTTATTACATCCATTTATACGACAAGTAGATATATTTCTACTGTAATCATGGGTAAAGAATTGGCGAACAGGATTAGTAATTTCGCGACCCATTACGCCGACTTCGAAATAATCCGCACTGTTGGCAATACTGACAATGGACTTCGCGAATAAATTGATATTTTTGCTTATTGTGCAGTATTTTGCAACCGAATATATTCACGATACATTAGTCAGCAACTGAGACCCAAGTAAGAAGGAACTTAATAGGGAGAAGTGTCCGCGCCTGCGCACGGCCTAATGCCCTGAACCGGAAATTAAAACCGGTAACCGTGGAGGTCACGGCATAACGATTCCCGCAATTATTAAAAATAGCGGCTAGTCACAACCGACCGAACATGTTAGTTCCATACTGGACAGCATGGCAAGCATTACGTGAATGAGTCAACTGGTTCCTCCTCACCATTTCTAATGATAGTACATAAGTAATGTAGGGGAATATCAAATTCCACTGTGAAACGGGGAGGAGGAAGAGCTCAGGAACAAGTTACATCCAAATGTCAAAATTAGCGTTCTTGCTTACGTTCTGATAGGAACAAGATCGCAGGTTTTCCTGTGCCTCTTTACATTAGATGACGGAAAACAATAACTTCTGCGGTAACATACCCGCCGTTATGACTACAATACACATACTAAAGGTATGAAAAACAAACCGAACAGTACATGGCAACGTAGCACATCCCCTTACTCTCTCTTTCATCCTCCCCCCGGGGCGTGGCTTGTGACGTCAAAAATCGATACTGTTGACGGGTACCTAAATAGACTTATTTGAGTAACAAAGCACAGTGATGCCATATTTTCAAGGCATTGCTTTCTGAGATACGCACGCATGCACAAAGCTCACAAAACAAATCTCGTCTACCATGCAGAACGTTATGAAGTGAAAATATATTTACATTTTATGTATCCTTTGAAGGTACGTCCGAAACTATTTCGCTGAGGTTTCAATCCAAAATGGCGACCAATATGAACTCGCAAGTTTGTAGTACCGTGGTAAGACATTATGCGGCCGCACTGATTGCACTGCACGTGTGTATCGGAAAGTTTTGTACAAAATTTCCACACGTCCGACACCATAGTAGCGCTTAGAGCTCGAGAAGGATCCGAGCGCGGTGTAATGTAGCAGCTGCCAAGTCAACTGAGACCATGCCCGGACGAAGGAGACTGACTGACTGCAACGCCGGGTAGCACAAGCGGGTAGATGAGTACTTCCAAGGATTACGATCGAAGGGAGAAAGGCGAGGGGACCATCGGGAGGGGAGGTTTACAAGCCGTGGGGTTGGGAAAAGAAGAGCCACGGGAGAGGGGGAGAACAGGAATTTTATAATCATGAGGGTTGGGAAGACGAGAAGGGAGATACCAGTTGTATTCAAGAACAAGAAAAGACGACCGTCGGTGAAAACGTACCTTCCATTCCACCATTAAGCCCAAGGGGCTCTAACTGAACGCCCGCAACTGAACAGGGTTCGATGCCAATTGGATCCCGCGCACGAAATGCTACGGCTGGCTGAATACTGGACGCGGGGGTTTGCACGCACGTCATGAACTTCTAACATCCAAGACTTTCGATATTTAGTGATCAGTTCTCACAGTTCCAATACAGGATTTAGGGGCAGATGACCTCGTAGTTCCGCCCCTTAAAACAATAACAACTACTACTACTACAATACAGGATTTTCTCGCCATTCGCTGCATGACGTAACTTCCTATAACTTATAAGAATTCAAAACCAAGCAAGGAAACCCACGATTTGTTTCGATAATTTGAAAGCTCATTACAAAAGAGTTCAAAATGAGTAAGAATAGCCTAGCAAAGCCTGAGCAGGTCGCAGAGGAAATCAACCAAAACTAAACGTGGCGCGACCTTCAGAGCAGCCTTGTGCGCAAATACGTTCTGCGCATTGCGGCGCAATAACCCCAACTCGTTAGTGGAAGGGGAATGTGGGGAGAGAATCGCACAATACTTGCGTTAAAAATAAATAAAAATAAAACACCAACCAAATGCATAGCATTATCTTACCTTGATAAGGACGGTGCACGATGTCTCTCCGGTATTCAGCACCATATACCCCCATTAACAGTTCACGAATTTTCCTTGGTTGCAACCCTGGGTGGTCATGTTCATCCTTAATTTGCAGGATAACGCTTTGCTCTAAATTCGTTCTAATAGCTCCCAAACAGGACTTCTTAGTACAGCGCCATATTAAATCACCAGTAACGGTTTGGCGAAATTTTCTGTACTTGTGACTGTCGAATATAATGCATGGCATGCCTCGAGAAGTTGAAATAACTCTGAACTCCATGTTTCAGCGATAGTTACAAAACCAATCCTCCCTTCGCCAATCTGCTATGAACAGAAACTGACTACAAAACATCTTGTGCGCACCAACAGCGCACCCAACTACTGCGCACTGCGCATACTAGCGCTTAGAGACAGACCGGTGGGGCTAACGAAGCGACCCGAATACTCACGACCGCAACTGATCCTCCATCACCCTCGAGACAGACCCGCGGAGCAGTCAGCTGTTCCCCGTTGATACAGGCAAGCGCATCGGGGCAATATGAACGTACCCGAAACTTCACGACCTAGACCGATCATTAGGGCTAGGATTTTTATGTAAATACATATTCTTTCCCTTTGCTTATACATAAAATAACTAAAAATGATAAAAGTCCATTAATTAAAACCTTAGCTATCATATTACATTTTGTTACATATCTGATCATAATGACATTTGTTTTACATATTTTTAATTTGTAATGTACAATTGCATATTATGTGCTATTATTTTACATATTTTATCAAAATGACACAAGTTCCAGCTTACAGTTTGGAATTCCAAATGCGCATTAACTTTTACAATGTAATGCTAAGTCGCCTACATCTGAGTGGATGAAGGACTGACTGTCAAAACAAGGAGTCTTATGACTAGAGACGGTCTATATTCAGTTGTTTAATGGTACAAAGGCGATATTTCATAGGATTGTTCTCTAATACGGTAAGAATTCCTTCAAATATATAGTATTTGAGTAGTAAAACCTACCTGTGCCTCAATGTGATTTAAATATGAAAGTAATATGGCTGTATTTATTCACCAGGGCTCTGTCCTGACATATTGTAGTTTTACCAGCATATTATGAGGGTAGGAAAAAAACAATAGATAACAGTGGCCTGTTTCTTTTTGTTTCACAGGTAATCAGAAACATAAACAATGCTCAACTGCAGCACATACTGCTGTATATCGAACCCACTCTGATTGAAGGTAAGTTATTTTACATAGTTGTTTTTTTTTTTGCTGTTTTTTTTAAAACTATGTAAGAGCCCTGGGGGCTTAGCATGCAAGGCATTAGATTCACAAATGGAAGATGGATGTATTAGTGTGTGTAGGCTATTTGTAATTCAGGTGAGGATTGGGAAGGAGGCTGGCATGGTCTTCAGTTCCTAGCATTCACTTGGAGTAGAAGTGGGAAACCACGGAAAACAATTTCCAGGATGGCAGAGCTGGGGGTCAAACCCACCTCTTCTCAGTTTTGCAGCACGAAGCTGAGTGGACCCCGTTCCAGCTTCCTTGGCTGAGCCGGGAATCTAACCCGGACTTCTGGGGGCGACAGCCAAAAATGTTAGCTTCTCAACAATATTAGTACCTAAAGGATTTCCTCTGGGAGCAATGGCTGGGTGAGGCCCCATGCTCACACAGAGTTTTGTTTAGTTCCCTAGTTATTGTTTTAAGGGGTGGAACAGTGAGGTCATCTGCCTCTAGGGTTGTGTTTATTCATATTCATACCACAGGTCAAAGAAAAGTGAGAAGTAGTACCTTTCTCATTGTTTGTAGACTTATGCCCTTTAGTATCCAGTTTAGTATGCAAGATTTTGTAAATAGACATACAAATAAATAAGTTATTAAATGACTTTTGCCAGCCAAAAGGGGTGGGGTGGCCCATGGCCATTAAGCGGGGGGGGGGGGGGGGGGGGGAAGTTGTTTTAAGTGGCAGAGAATTTCTGTCATCTGGCCCTAGCAGTAGGAAAACAGAAATCCTGTCTGTAACTTCAAAGTCTACTACCATTTTCTAGTGTTATGTGATACTGGTATTAAATTTGTAATCATGTAGTTTCGTCAACCTTGTGCAAATGGGAGGCTAAAACTATTTTACAACTAAATTGGGAAGAGAAAGACTACCCCGGAGCCACATGGGTGAATGCCATTTAATCACATGGGGGTTTGTTTGTGTGTTTATTTATGAAGTCTTGCTTACTAAACAGGATACTAAGGCATAATAGTCTACAAGCAATGAATTTCTTTTATTTACTTCAATGTAGAATGCCTGCATGATAATTACAAATAACTACATAATGTGTTAGGCTACTTGAATCATTTAATTATAATGTTCTAATCAACATTCCCCTCGTGTCCAAACTATTGTAAATACTGGGAACTATGTGAAAATTGTGATTGGTCTGAGTGCATGAATTAAATTTAGGCTGGATTGACTAATATCAGAGCGAAAAGGGGGATTCAATACTGCCTATGGCTGTCACTGTAAATCCCGTGTTAGATGCATAGGTGGGTGACCCATTGGGATATAATGGCCAAGATTAAATATAATTCAGTTTGTGGTGCAAAATAGATGCTCTGAATAAGAGTTAACAATATTCATTTTACTGCAATAATTGTGTCTCATTTTTCCTTTAGTAATGCTGTACTTTGTTGTTAAGATTGACATGTTTGGTTATACTACCGTTTTTTTTTTCTTTCTTCTTGCAGGTTTGTAATGTGCTGAGACAGAGCGTTGGAATGACACATGAAATTGAAGCAATAATTTGATGAAATTACATACAGTATTCTGGAATGTAGGCTATATTTGTAAAAATGAGAAAAGTATAATATATACTACTGTAAATGGACTTATTTTTGTACTTATATTATTACTTCTAAGTTCCTTATTTGCATCCTGATATCCTTGGAGTATTTCATTTAGTAGGCTAAGGGCAAAATTTGGGTGTATTTTATATTGGTGATGGTTTATTTCATATTCATTTATTTGCTGTGATTTTTCTAAATCTGTTTATAACAGTGCATATTAAATTGTGGGCCTATAACCTAGATGTTAGGCCTATTTAAACAATATTTATCATTAACTTGTATTCCTTAGAGGCAAGGGCCAACCTTCAGGTTGATTATGCAAGTTTACTCTATGAAACCAAAAGAAATAAATGAGAATAATGTAAACCAACGTAAAAACCAAACATATTCCGGGAAGAGGGAGGGGGAGGGGGGTGCCTACTTCTGGCCGCAGGTTACGGTTCAAATCACCCGCGCGTATTTTAGTTCGTGTCACGACCTTAAGAAGCGCAGCTGTGCAACGTGCGCAGCGGTGTGTGGGCGGAGGGGGCAATCGGAATTTAATTCAAACCCGGAGTAACCGTTCTTACCCATATTCTTTGGTGTAACTGCTAAAACACTACCATGATAACGTTAACGGGAGGAGATGGAGAAAGGACCAAACCAAACGACATTAGTGGATATAAGCACACCATAAAAGCTAAATTAAGTTAACTTGAAAAGAAAAACAGCACAAATACCTTTCATTTGGAAGTCGAAGGTGTTATCAAGAACAAGGAAAGGCGCATGTCTGGTTGTCCCCGCAGGTCGCTCGGAGGCTGCGTCCACGTGCGGATGTAGAGTTCGCAGATGTCTCAGAAGGTTAGAGCGATTGTGAATACTGAATATGCCAACGCAGTGAGAACATTGCACTTTACCGTTTCCCAAAACATGGAAATGTTTCCACACCACAGATCTAATGGCACTCGCCAGATTCATTGCGGTATTGGTTGAGTCAATGTTCATCAGAACGACTGACGCTACTGGCAGGGACGGGCTCGAGGAGTCAGTTGCCGGGCGTAATCGATGAGTCACTCCCGGGCATGGCCTTTCGCAGAGTTCGTCCAGCTATGGGAAGTACACATGCGTATACTTATATCGAAGTTCTTTGCCGTATTTTCCTCTTTACTTCTTATTTAACTAACAAATGCTCATAAACCAAGATTAATGGTCAATAACTATTTCTTTTATTCGCTACAGACATATCCAAATTTACGATGCAATACATCAACCATTCGTTCCCTAAATTTTTCCCGGTAATAAAATCTAAAAATTACGAAAGTAAAATTTATAAAATATGGCTCGGCAAAGAACCCATGGTGACAGGTAATAAAAAACGATTTTAAAAAAAATCTTACCAACACATATTTGTAAAGGTGTCATTTGCAGATTTATGCCAAGATTATGTACACATCAAAAGAATGTTTTGCATAATCTTTGTTCGCCAAGATTCAGAGCGAATGCATTCTCAGGTAAATCATGAATTTATTCATCTCTGGAAAGAAAAATTACAAAGAGAGGAAGAAATTTGCTGTGTTAAAAAAGGAGCATAAAACATGTATTTATTTTTCGTTATGCAAAACTTTTTTTAATGTGCGACCTAAACAAAAGATGGAATGGCATAAGTTGTACTACATAAAGTGCCTAAAACAATAGGTTACGGAATATTCATGGCAGGACTACAAACTTTTGTCGAGGTGTTTATTTAACGAGTAGTGTCATTCGAATTTAAAAAAAAAAAGTTTCCTATCCACCTCCGGACTCGATTACGGAAAACCACAAGTCCGAGGCAAACAACTACACAGTTACATTACTACAGACCACAGAATAATACAGCAATAAACCATGATGCTCTGCTTCTTAAAACGACAAAGAACACACGTCAAGAGATGCTACAAGGACCCTATGCCCGATATTTCCCTAGCAACCAGTGAAAAACAAACGCACAAAACTAGAAATGGGCAGAAATAAGTATTTTTAGTCCACTTTTCACATTTTGAAACAAGTAGTTCCATGAAGAACTATATACAGCTTATTTTCATATATCCTACTTATGTTAATTGCCTCCATCAACATACAAAATTTCAGTTTGATTGCTGTAATAGGTTCGTAGATATTGAGAACCGACTAAATATTGCGGATGGTCACCATGTTGGATATTTATATATGAAGGTCTTAGAGGTATGTACTGTTACATGAAGATTATTGCGTACGTGTAGTATTCAAACTTCAATCGTATGATTAGGATACAAGAAGTAAAAACGAGATTTTAAAATTTCGCACAGCTGCCATCATGTGGTTATGGAAACAAATGAAAAAAGTAGATGCCGGTGGATTAACATTAGTATAAGGATATACTGTACCAAGTGTCACTGTACTCGGGTGGTTAAATTGCGAGAAACGACCATTTGAATATTTATACTTAGCTCCGCCGCCATGTTGGATTTGTGATCACCAGGTTATTGAAAGTCATATAGGTGAACTTATATTCATAGCCCCTATGAACTTTAAAAAATCCAGTTTGATTGCTGTAATAGATTCGTAGATATTGAGATCCATCTAAATATTTCGGATGGTCGCCATGTTGGATTGTTATATGTATAGGCCATAATCATGTACCATTAAAGGAAAATCATTGCGTAGCTTCATTATTCAAACTTACACTTCGATAGCATGATTACGACACAAGAAATAAAAACTTAATTTAAAAATTCGCACAGCCGCCATCTTGAGGTTATGTGAACAATTGAACTAAATTCGATACCAGTGCATTACAATGTGTATAAACATTTCCTGTACCAAGTTTCATTGCGTATGGATCATTAAATCGCGAGAAAGGTCTATTTAAAACTTTCAAATTCGCTTGTCCACCATATTCGTTTTGTAGTTAACCAGTTTTTGAAAGTCTTATAGATGAACTTCCAGTAGTGCCCTTTATCTCCGTACAAAATTTCAGGGTGATACCGCTAATAGTTTCAGAGATATAGAATGCCGGTGAAATATTTCGCACAGCCGCCATCTTGGGGTTATATAAACAATTGAACGATGTTAATGTGTATCAACATATACTGTACCAAGTTTTATTGCGTTTGGTTGGTTAAATCGCGAGAAACGTCTATTTCAAAGTCGAAAATTCGCTTGGCCGCTATGTTGGTTTTGAAGTTACCAGGTTTTCAAAAGTCACATAGGTGAACTTCTAGTAGTTTCCTTTATCACCGTAAAATATTCCAGGGTGATATCGGTAATAGTTTCGGAGATATTGAATGCTGGTGAAATATTTCGCACAGCCGCCATGTTGGATTGGGGAGACGTAACAAAATTTTAAGGGCACGGTCAGGGTATTCCGGAATAGTGCTATGAACTTCGAGTTTCATTGAAATCACTCCAGCCATTTAGAAGTTATTAGGACACACACACACACACACACACACACACACACAGAGACACACACACGGACAAAAGGTGATCTCTAAGCCTATTTTTTCATAAATGAAAATAGGCTAAAAATGAGGAAAAAGTAGACTTTTGAGATCGATCCGGGCAAATTTGCGTGTGTCCATCTGTTTGTGCCCCCCTCCATTTGAACTCCTACACGGCTGCAGCTATTAAAACCAAATTTGGTTAAAGATCTATACCTGAATATCTCACGGCCATATTTTAAAATGACGACAGTGCTACCAACTGCTGAAAAATAACTATTGAAATTTGAGCTCTTTGTTGGATATTTCAGAAGTTGCGAATTGTTCCAAAATTGGCACACATACATTACAATTAACACTCCAGATTAATTTTCAGGAACCCATACATGACAGTGTTGCCAACATGAGTCTAAGCCTGCTGATAGGTCCAATTTTAAATGCTTGTAACTTCTATACTATCAATTGGATTTATTCCAAATTTATTGCAAATGTGCTATGTGTACCATAATAGATATGACCATGCATATTCTTAATAACAACCAGGCCTGCCAACTTAATAAATGCTCTCTATTTGTTTCTCCCTAATATCGATAAATCAGAAAGTTTGCAAGCCAACAGCTCTAAAACTTTTGCATGCATCTAGTACCTAACATTCTAGATTAATTTGGTGACACTAATAAACATCAGTGCCGCCAGCATGATTGCAAGCCTGCAGATAGAACCAATTTTTCAGTAACAAATGGATTTTATCCAAAATTGTCTCAATAATAAATCATAATATTTCAGATTAATTCTGAGCAACACATACAAGACATTGTTGCAACCATGATTTTATGCGCGCTGATAGCTCCAATGTCTAACTGCATGTAACGTCCATGATATCCATTAGACTTCAACCAAATTTTGTATGTGCATTCTGTACCTTAAAGAGATGTAACTACGAATATAATCAGTCACCAGGGCTGCAACCGTAGTGCTCTATTAGGCTACACTATTATTGGTATATTTCGAACTAATTAAATATATCAGTATTACCAACATTCGTAGTTAATCTAGATAGGCCTATGTAGATTAATCATTAGCATGAATCTTAGATTTTAAGAAAAGTAGGCTCTTTAGTTCGTCACGGAACTACTTGATTTCCTTCAGAAGGTTTTTTTTTTGTCGCGTAGCCTCCTGAGAGGCCGAGTGCAGGTCTTTCTAGTCGACGCCCGTGGGCGACCTGCGCGTCGGGATGAGAGATGGAGTGGATTTTTTTTTTTTTTTGTCGTGTGGCCTCATGAGAGGCCGAGTGCAGGTCTTTCTATTCGACGCCCGTGGGCGACCTGCGCGTCGGTATGAGAGATGGAATGGATGAAGATGAATTAACCTGGCAAGGATGTGGAAGGAATCGGCCGTGGCCTATCAGAAGGTGCCGTCCCAGCATTTGTCTGGTGTTGAAAATGGGAAACCACGGAAAACCATTTCAAGGACAGCCGACGGTAGGGCTCGAACCCACGCGTCTACCGAGTCAGCAGAGAGCTTGGTCCCATGACCTAACGCTGCGCTTTAGCCAGCTGAGCCACTACTGTCGGTATGGAGTGGATGAAGACGAATGAAACTGGGCAAGGATGTGGAAGGAAGCGGCCTTGGCCTGGCAGAAGGTACTGTCCCAGCATTTGCCTGGTGTTGAAAATGGGGAAACCACGGAAAACCATTTCAGAAGGTTATTATGGAAGTGCCAAAATATTCGAATAGAGGCTATAGAACAAATATTTGTTGTTTGATTTAGGGGCTCTGCGACATGTGTGCAGAATGTGTGTGACAACCTGTTATTGTGATGGCTGCATTAGTCTCTCTCCTTGTAATTCAGTTGAGGAAGGAGGCAACCGTGGCCTTATGTTAGGAATCATTCTGGCATTTGCCTGGAGTAGGAATGAGAAACCACTGAGAACCACTTCTAAGATGGCCGAGATGGGAATCGAACCCTTCTCTTCTCAGTTTTGCTTCACGAGGCCGGCTTTAGCCCGTTCTATCCCGCAGACCAGAATTAAATTTCTTAGTAGAGTCGAGAATCGAAACCGAGACCTCAGGTGTGACAATCAAGAATGCTAGTCGCTGCACTACGAGGGGGTCCTTTATTAAACAACTAAAGGACACGTGCGAGAACTCTCGCATAATGAGTTTTGCGCGCCCCATGTGTACAGACTACCCGCGCGGCGCTAGTGCTATGCGGGCTGTAGGCGAAAGAGTTCTCGCAGGGGCTGTCGTCTTGTTTATTTGTTTAAAGGCACTTTATAAACAAATACATGTATTTCCGTTGACTTTTCAAGAAATGTAAGCTTTTTCCTCTTCTATTGAGACAATTCGGAAGATTTTGGTACAAACCACACCTTCGAACTCCTGGTTTAGGAGCTTGAGTTTTATGATACATACACCTTAGCCTTAGCGTATTATATAAGATAGTACATTATGCAACGAGCCTATATTACACGAGTATGTTTATGCGAGTTTTATAATTTCCATACGAGTGTCTTAATTACCATTATAGGCGAGTTGCATACGACTGTTTATGTTCGACGATAATTATTATAACTATTTTATGTTCGAACATAAATATTCATAAATATCTGTCGAGATTTCGCCAGTTTTATGTACTGAACAGGGCGCATGGGACGCAGAGAATACCTTGTATCTGACCATGGCCTCCCGATTACCCCACTATGACACTACTGTCGACCTAAGTATTATGTGCACTCAGTTTGAAGGTCGTTTGGGAAGTAACCTATAGACCTACATAAAATCCAATAACATCATTTGCGTCGTTCTATATTACGTTAGTTCATGTAGGTCTGGAATTTTTAATATATATTTTAATATTTTCACCAACTAGCCGCTCCGGGGAAAGCTGTACAGCATTGCTGATATGGAGCCCATCACTTCCGAGCGAGGCGCGCCATGACGAGTCTTATCGCCCCGTGCAAATACAAACCGATATAAAATAAGATAATTAGTTTACGTATTTCACAGTCATACAGCATAACCTTTTTGATGTATAAGGATGGCAACGCAACCAAGAACTACATTTTCCAACCACCCCAAGCCGAGAAAAAGTTACCTTACGAAAATGATAACTTAGTTTCTTGGACACACAAAATTTTGACACTAATAAACCAGTTATACAACATTCCAATGTATATTGTATTAAAATTTGGATTCAATCTGAAGACGGGTTTTTGAGATAATAATTCTTAAATGTGACGCATGGATAAAACACGCTTAAGAATGGGCACTTTGTGTTCCAACTGCGATAAAAAAAATATATTAAAATATAAATTAAAAATTCCAAACCTACGTGGACTAATGTAAAATAGAACGACGTAAATGATGATATTGGATTTTATGTAGGTCTGTTGGTTACTTCACAAACAACCTTCAAACCCGAGTGCACAGAATATTTTGGTCGACAGTAGGCAACGCAGTGAAATTTAAATTAGAAGGCCTTGGAACTCAGCGCAGGTGCGATGCTATCCTTGCCTAATTGGTCAAACAACTGTTTCTGAGCTCTGATGGGGAAAACTGTCCCATAATGAAAACATGTACTATAATGAGCCTCATTATTGTACAGTTTTCTGACTTATAATATTTACATTTCGACATCGTCGAACATAAAGAATATTAAGGGATTTTTTTCTTTCTTTCAGGGTACTGAATCAATCATATCTAGCCGGGCAACTTGACGTTCAACACTTTATATTCATCACCGTCTGTTAGGTAGTCAGCCCAGAGGGTGGTTGGATCCTCAAAAAGTACTGCCACAGGTTAGGTCGGTAGATACCCACAAACACCCAAGACAGCACTATAATGAGGCATACTAGGGCATTCTTTCCTCATCGAGTCAGAACAACAGCACCGAGCCTATGAGAAGAACCTCTCCCAGTACACACAGGTACTAGCTGTGCCCTGAAGGCCATTACTCAACACCACTCATACCTCAAAGCTTCCATATAATCACAGCCATGATTGGGACTGAGACATCGGTGGAAAACTACATTTTTACTCTAGCCTGTGCCAACAGACAAATGCACTGCATTCATCAAGAGATGGTAAACCGTTCATTATTCCAAAGAAATTTTCATAAAGAAATTAATTAAAATCTATGCTAATATAAATAATTTAGAGAGCCATGCAAAGAGGAGCAAAACTGTGTATTCCTCTGTGCTTCTAAAGCTAAGTATCTATAGCTATAGACGAAGCCAAAGGAGAGAATTCCGTGAAAAACTACAATTGTTGAAATATACGGTAAGTTACATGAACGAAATCAAATTTACCATAATTATGTATAAATTATTCGATAGTCAATTGCTTTTATCAGCTAAGTGATTAAATTTGCAGATACCTGCATCCGCGCAAGGTTCTACCTATGATTTGAAGAGGCTTGGAACTCCAACCGCCATCACAACAAATACTTGATTGGTTAATCATGCGTGCCCATCCTATTTAGTCTGGTTCATAGGAATCAGTTGCATGCACTACATTTAGAACGCTTACACGCCGAACTCAAAACCATTTCAATACGATACCCGTCCACGTGTGCAACTTTTAATACGGTAGGCTACGTATTGTTGTAGATTCATATTAGGGGCTTGAGACATATTGGTCATCAGCCCAGTCAGTATATATTGGAATCAGTTCTATACAGAAGTAATATGTAGGCTACAGACGTTTATGTTGGTCAATCTGCAGGTAAGGTAGCTAAAACGTTGAACAGCAAGGTAATCAAGACAGGAGTAATTTCGATTTTCATAAGCGAAAATATCCGTATGAGTCTTTTCATTATTTCTGCCTTATGACACCATACAGCTGCCTCCAGTATGCTTTCAATTATCATTATTGCTAAGTATAAGAACATTTAATTCCTAATTTGATATTAAGTATTTCACTGAAATGATGCATGATAGCTTGGTTTAGGGATGAAATTAACATAACCCCAGGCTCGAAGCGGCAACAATGTATAGACCACCTTCACCTTACCTGACCCTCAAAGCGAAGTCTGCTATCGTTGCGAATGCTTATAGCCTGTCAGCCCACCAGGGGCCTTGAGAGCCATATCGTAAGTGTATGATCAACAGCATTTGATTGAGAGGATTTGGGTGATTACCAGAAATAACTGGTCAGGATAAGGCCTGGTGCACTTAAGCACTGGAAAGACAGAAGATAATAAGGATAGTAAGAGTGAGAATTAGATGTGAAATGAGAATCAGAGTAGATAGGGATAGTCAGAGAAGTAAGTTATGGAAGTGAAAGTAGAAGTGCTAGAGTAGCATGTAAAGTTTATTCTATAAGAAAGCGGGGACACTTGTGGCGGCTCCCCTAGCTCGGTAATCACCCCATCTGTTGATGAGTGGGTTGTGGCTTTGTGTAGCATCAGTGATTCTGAACCCGTTGAAGTCTGCTGACCACTCGGCGTGAAATTGAATCTTGTACGGAACCCCCCTCCCCCTCTCTCCTATACACCTTATCAGTTATAACCCTTACTCAACAACACTTATTTTTCAGATATTCCAATGCAAAACCTGATAGTCATCGCCGCGAATACATTCGGACGATTCGTTTTCGAAATCCCCATTTATTGGCCACATTTTTATACGTGATGGTGGACCCTTTTCCCCCGCGGACCACCCCCAAGGCACTCGCGGACCACCGGTTAAGAACCACTGGGTAGCTTTTCTGTAGAAGTTAGCTGCCTGTCCGTGAATTCGCTCCGGGATGGTAGCCTATAATAGCGAGGTTGTAAACGATATGAAGTTGCGCATTCCGTACGTACCAGGGGGCTCCCGATATTGTACGCAACGCGCGCTTCTGAACAACTAGAAGTTTGTTTATGGTTGAGGGTGCCACAAATCCCCATGCTGGACTGGCATATTCCAATATAGGACGAACAATCGTTCTCTATGTTAGGAGCTTGCTTGAGTCGTCGAGGGCGCCTTGGGACCTGAGTAAGGGCCAAAGCTTGGCTTGGCCTCGATCTAGCGTGACATCTAGATATTTAGTGGATGGCTGCCATCTGACTACTTCACCGAAAAGTTAAGGTCCCGGACATCGGTGGGTTTGCGTTTCTTCGTAAACAGAGTGGCAGACATTTACTGACATTAATCTTAACCCTCCATTTCCCTAGCCAGGGTTCCAGGGTGTCCAATGGAACTTGGAGATTTGAGTCAATTCTATGTCGTCTACAGGAGGTAGTAGAGATAGCAGTGTCATCTGCATATAGGCGGAGACTAGTAGCGTCTGTCTTGGGAATGACAGATATAAATATTGAAGCGGGAGGAAGCTATAACGCTGCCATGCGGTATTCCGGCTTTGATATTCCTAATAGAAGAATGGGCATCTTCCACCTTGACATAGAATTTCCTATGTTTAAGATAGGATTGTACAACCTTAAGTAAGTGGTCTGGGAATCCCAAAGGGATAGGCATGTAAAAGCCCCTACACACTATCAGACCAGACCAGACCAGCAGACGTGGATGGGCAAGTCGCTAGGTCGGGGGACTACTTAGCACACACACCAACCCTTCAGACCTCAGTTGTATTGAGTCGTCCGCCCAGTAAGAAGTATGAAGGTTAATGTAATTTTGTTGATTATTTAAGTACGGTATTGTGATGGCACCGCATCTTTCAAAACAACAGAAAATAGGACTTTCATTGTGTATTGCATTGATCAGTGATGAGGATGCGCGGAAGAAGAGAAGAGTATGGGAGAAGATGATGTTTAAAGAAAGGCACAGGTTCACTCATGGCAACTTGATGAAGGAGTTAGAATCAGATTATTTCCGCACTCTTCTACGCATGGATGAACAGTGTCTTACCAAATTACTCGGTATGGTCCATCCTTACATCAAGAAAAACAAGAAGTTCCGTGACGAACTAAAGGGCCTACTTTTCTTAAAATTTAAGATTCGTGCCAATGTATAATCTATATAGATCTATCTAGAGTAATGACGAGAAATTTCAAATTCGTTCGAAATACTGTATACCTGGCATAATGTAGCCTAATGTAGCCTAATAGAGCACTACAGTTGGCAGCCCTGGTGACTGAATATATTCTTAGTTCCATCCCTTAAGATACAGGATACAAAATTTGGTTGAAGTCCAATTGGATCTAACAGCGCGCGTAAAATCATGTTGGCTACAATGTCATGCATGTATCGGTCAGAAATAGTCTGAAATAATACGATCTATTGTTGTTCCAATTTGGAATGAAATCCATTAGTTAGTATAGAAGTTACAAGCATTTTAGAATTGGACCTATCAGCAGGCTTAAAATCATTTTGGCAGCACTGACGTATATTAATTACTCCTAATTAATCTAGAATGCCAGATACTATACGTGTGCAAAGTTTCGAGCTATTGGCCCGCATACTTTCTGATATATTGATATTAGGGTAACAAAAATTAGGGTAACAAAAATAGAGACAGCATTTATTAACAGTTGGCAGCCGTGGTTGCTTTTAAGAATACGCTCAGTCATATCTGTGTATGGTACACATAGCACATACGAAATTTGGTTGAAATCAAAATGATAGTATAGAAGTTACATGTATTTAAAGTTGGACCTCTCAGCAGGCTTAGAATCATGTTGGTAGCACTGACGTATATACGTTACTCCGAATTAATATACAATGTCAGGTACTATAGGTGTGCATACTTTAAAGCTGTCGGCTAGCATACTTTCTTGATATATTGGTATTTGGATAAAATGAAATTGAGAGCAATTATTAACAGATGGCAGCCCTGGTGGATCTTAAGAATACGCTCAGTCATATCTGTTTATGTACACAGAGCAGATAAGAAATTTGTTTGAATTCCAATTGATGGTGTAGAAGTTATATGCATTTAAAAATTGGACCCATCAGCAGACTTATAATCATTTTGGCAACACTGCCATGTATGGCCTCCTGGGAATTAAACTGATATATTATTATCATCTATACGTGTGGCAATTTTGAAATAGCTCCCCTTCATACCTTCCAAGATATCCAACATGGAGCTCAAATTTCAATTGCGATTTTTCAGCAGTTGGTAGCACTGACATCATTTTCAAATACGGCATTGAGATATTCAGGTATAGATCTTTACTCCTACCAAATGTTGTTTCGATTGCTGTAGCCGTTTAGGAGTTGATAGGGGGGAGGACACACGCACAGCCAGACAGAAGGACAGACAGACACACATTTGCCCGGATCGATCTCATAAGTCAACTTTTCCCTCATTTTTGCAAAATGTGAAAAGTAGGCTAAAAATACTAGTTTTCGGAAATCTGTGAGTGCTGAACAAAGACTAATAATTATTGTGACACTGCGTTTCCTAGCTACGGAGATATCGTATGAAGACCTGAAATTTAGTTCGGCAATTTCTCCCCAGCTGCTGTCAGGTCTGAAAGGTACTGAAACTGTTGCAGATCGCGACGAAGTCCGCCAGTCGGCCAGACAGCGCTACACACAACGCAGAAAAGACCAGACAGGAGAGAGGCAGTCTGATGGTCTAAAGATTTTCCGGCCAGACCGAATTGGGGGGCAGACAGGCCTACACACTCTCGAACTGCCCGCCCGTAAGCTACTTTTTCCGACCTTCTGCTGGTTTGGTCGGATAGTGTGTAGGGGATTTTTAAAGAAAGTAGAGAACGGACGGTGCGTGGTGAGGTTTCCACGTTGCGATACATACCGAGTAGCGGGGAGCCGGAGCGCTGGAGGAGAAACCTCTCCCTTAACCCTTGGTCTCGCGCTAGTAATAGATACAGCGTTACTCGCGCGGGCTACTTTATGTGGGCTACATTACGTAGCCCAAACGGTTATTTAATCTGATGAACTCGCACACGTTATTTTTGGTGTTCAGTTTTCCTAATATGATAAAAGAAGTATAGAAGTATTCTAAGCTAAATTGAAGACTTTATGTAGGCTTTTATTTTCATATGGAGAGAAAATACTAACCAAAGAAGAACATTGTATTTTGAGTTAGTTATCAGAATCAAATCATTGCTGTTGATTCATTCGGGGCTTGGGACTACATGGTCATCAGTCCCGTGTACTTTTATGGGTATTGGATTTCTGTGGCGATTGTAATTGTGTGTGAAACTGTAATAATTACGCTCTAGGATTGGGATAGATATCCCAGGACTTGCAATAAGGTTCCATTGCGGCATTGCTGTCCGCACCGCGATTCGAACCACCGATATTCATTATTGCTACAGCTCCCCTTCGCCGCAAGAGCCCGATTAGTAAGAGCATTACTCTGTTTTGCAACCTTACTACTATAAGTACATTATACATATCCATGACTCTACATCTACATGTTATCACCTCAAAAACGCACATGGCAATCTAAATATAAATACGAAATCTAATCAACTATTATTACTTCAGAGGAATTCATTATGCTACTGTTGCTAACGTTTCACCCTAGTGAGTCATTGGGCTCGTCAACTGAAAGGGCACGTCTGTCCAGGATGCTGATCATGTCACTGCAAGAAACTAGAATGTTTGCACACCGATTGATAACACTAATTCACAGGAATTCTGATTGAAAAACGTGAGTCATTGTTTTATTTAATAAATGAAGGAAGCTTATAATTGTACGTGACTTAATCTCGTGATTATGAGCCATGGGACCTCCATTTTTACGTGGAATCCGAACCACAGAACGTGATATTTCACTAACCCTCTCCCTCTCCCCCCCCCCCTCCATGCATTAACCGGGAATGAAACCCGGTCCGCCTTGGTAATAAGCAAGCAGCCTTATTTAATCAGTGCAGAAACAGAGAATTAACTAAAAGCATATGAAACACATTGGGGTTTTAAAAAATACCGAAAAACTCAACGGTAACATCTTACAGTAAGATAATAGGTAAAATTTCACGTCACATCTTTCTCGTGGATATAAACCAGTTGCGGAACATAGTCCTATAACCTACAATGTAGCATACTAAATTATGTATTAAAACCCACTAAGTTACCAAGAGGTAAAGCAGTAGTAAAATAACTGCTGGGAAGAAATCGCTGAAATGCCACAAATGAATGCACCACAAGTTGGCGCAACGAGGATATAGATTCGCCTCTAAACCAAGGTGACCTATGGACTATGGTTATCTAAAATTATTTTCCCTGTGTTATTATAATTTTTCTCTGTGTTAAATTTAACCTTTTATTAACACATATACTCTTGTAAGGATACTAATTACGTTTATTTTCAAAAAATTAAACAAAATGTATGTACGGTAAATACTTATTTCTATTTATTATACCTAGGTACAATAGAACGTAAAAATACATAACCCTTAGTCTCTTATGACAATGTATAAAAGAACGCTTTGACAGTCTGCAAATCATTTACAGACAGTCGACAGTGCAGGAAGGATGCCTGGTACGTAAGTAAACTAAATTCAGATTTTGCGCCATCTGTTCAGTGAATCACTTTACACCACAACTACGCCTTATTCCATATAAGTTGATAGTCAAATGACAACACCTCTTACTGACGAAGTTAATGCCAGTTTACATTACGGTGTCTGTAATATTTCAATAGAAGGTGGTGTGCTCGTATAGGTAATAGCTCTTCTTCGCGGCTCGGGCGTGTTGTAATTACTCTCAACTTATATGGAATAAGGTATAAAACACCCGAGTTTTTTTTTCTTGCGAAGCTAATTTTTCTAACCTTGGATACCCTGAAAGGCGAACATCCGAAAAGAAGAAATGGCAGAACGGTCAAATTACGGCACTTAATCGCCAACGATGAATTTATTATTAAGCCCAAATCATAGGACAAGACATTTTTTTTTTCATCGTGCCAAATTTCCCTGTTTATTCTATGCAATTTAAATTCCCCGTATTTTCCCCTGTGTTCCCTGAGTTTTCCAGAAAGCGGTTACCCTGTAAACAGATCGGACCTAGACTTCGGCGAAACTTCCAGGACTGCCTACGCCATTAATTTAATCACCCAACTGGTTTTTATAATAACATTAAATTGTGTACAGATACAGAAAAATTATTTATTGCACAAAATTCTACAACCCTTAAACTACTTTTCCACATAACTGCCGAAATGTTGCAGGCATTTGTCGTAGCGCGGCACGAGTTTTTGTATACCGTCTTCATAGACGTGTGCCACCTGTGTCTTCAACTAGTTGTACGTTCCGCTGCAGCGCAGTTCCGCATATGCGCGGTAGACGCTCTGTATCAAGGAGAAGAAACGTGCGCCATTTGGAGAGCGCTGTCAGCCACGTACGCGTTGTTGTGCATGTTTACTCGTACAATGTCGGTGATGATTGAAAATCCCGCCGCTTGTGAAATCAGATCTGTGATTCGTTTTCTGAATGCTAGGAAAGTGAAACCAATTGAAATTTATTGGCAAATTTGCGAAGTGTATGGACAAAATGCGATGAATGATTCAAAGGTGAGAAGATGGGTCCGACAGTTCAATGAAGGACGTAGTGAAGTGCACGATGAAGAACGATACAGATGAACTGGTTCACGCGATTGATGACAAGATCCGGGAAAACCGCAGGTTTACAATTAGTGCTCTCGCTATGGAATTTCCCCAAATCTCACGATCACTAATTCATGAAATTGTTACCGAATAACTGAACTTTCGTAAACTTTGCCGACGTTGGGTACCAAAGATTCTTACGGAGCAACACAAAACAAAACGGATGGGTAGTGCAATTCAGTTTTTGACCCGTTACAGTGAAGGCGGAGAAGAATTTGACACAGATAGTCACAGGAGATGAAACTTGGGTTTCTTACGACACCCCTGAAAGTAAGCGGCAATCAATGGAATGGAGGCACACTTCATCCCCAGCAAATGTTAAGCCGAAACAAATCTTGACACCTCGGAAAATGATGTGCACAGTTTCTGGGACTGGAAAGGCATCTTACTCATTGATTTCTTACCGCGTGGTCAAACAATCAACGCAGATGCTTACTGCGAGTCACTTAGGAAATTGCGCCGCGCAATACAGAATAAGCGCCGAGGGTTGCTGTCAAAAGGTGTTGTTTTTCTTCACGACAACGCACGACCACACACTGCAAATGTGACGAAAAACCTCCTACAGGGATTTGGCTGGGACGTGTTTGACCACCCTCCGTACAGCCCTGACCTCGCTCCTAGCGACTTTCATCTGTTCACACATTTCAAGTCTTTCCTTGGCGGTCAACACTTCAACAATGACGACGAGCTGAAAGAAGATGTTTCCAACTGGTTGAAGACACAGGCGGCAAACTTCTATGAAGAAGGTATCCATAAACTTGTGCCACGCTATGACAAATGCCAGCAAAAGTTCGGCAGTTATGTGGAAAAGTAGTTTAAGAGGTGTAGAATGTTGTGCAATAAATAATTTGTCTGTATCTGTACACAATTTAATTTTATTACCAAACGGAACTTACTTTCTGGACGTGCCTCGTATTTATCCAATGTTGGTTTTCTTTGTACTATATTTGTGTGATTAATTCACAGATCGTATCGAACCACACGGTGAATTTGCAACGAACATCCCACTCCCACGAAAGGACTACTGAACTTTTTTTTTTCTTTTTGCATGTTCACAATAGGTAACATGTTCAAGATTACTCGACATTTTTCAGCTTTCAGGAAAAGAATGAGCAGTCAGTGATTCGATCACCGTTTTTTTTTAATGTATTTATTCACTTACCGAAGGCAGATGTAGCATTACTAAACTCAGCCCGTCCTTTCGCTGCCGCGTCACCGTTGGGCAAATGAATGTGCTTTCCCCCCGGAACTACACATCCTAATACATGGTTGGTTTTGAGACGTCCCAAACAGCCCGGTTGTAAACACTGCCAATAAACTGTCGTACCATGCCTTTTCTTGACTCGATATTTGTATCCGCGAAACAAAGCTGCAACCCGGCCTTTAGTCGTGGCGGTATACGCCAGCACGTCATCCATGTTGGAGAGACTGAGTTGCGTGTTTCGCTCAAAACATTGTGAGACGCGCACAGGCCGAGTACAGGCGGAAACAAACGATGTGTGGGCTGAAACGGCTTTCTCTGATCAATGCGCGCATCTAAGGCTGTATGTAAAAACAAGAGGCGAACCGAACCAGTGCAAAAAAGCGAATAGTGTTGTACTGTATACTCTTCTTGATTCGAAGTCACTAACTTCAGAATAGAAAGTAACTAAAAACGCATCACATGTTAAGACAGTTGTGAAAAAGAAGGAAGTCCGCAAAATAACGTTTGAAAAAAAAATCGAGCTCTAATCAGTTTCTTTCCGAGCAGGTTAAACCGCCAAAGTGGTTTTTTTCTGTTTTTTTCTTCTTCCAAATGCCTCCATATTTCCAAGTCTTAACTTAGATAAAGAATGAAGAGCAGATCGATATTCTGATTACTGTATCAACATATCAAGTACGAAACTATCGTGCCATGCCTCTTATGAACTCTATAGGCGAGTGCCATAGTCGTAACATGACTAATGTTTTCCTTATTACTCGTACAATTTATAAATACACCAATTTTAATAAACTAATACATGATATCATGAATGAATTGTAAAAATAAGACCATTATTTTTAAAATAAAAAGTACTCACCTACTAATGTCGGTGGGAAAATCCAGTGGAAGTCATGTGAAACATAAAATAGTTCTGAAATAGTACATTATGCAACAAGCCTATTATAGCAATAATTAAGACACGAGTATGTTTATAAAACGAGCGAAGCGAGTTGTATAATTTCCATACGAGTGTCTTAATTACCATTATAGGCGAGTTGAATAAGACTGGTTATGTTCGACAATGATTATAATGTTCGAACATAAATATTCATAATATCTGTCGAGATTTCACCAGTTGTATGTACTGACAGAACAGAGCGCATGGGACGCAGAGAATACCATGGCCTCCTCGAATACTCCACTGTGACATTGTAAGCCACGCAGTGAAATTTAAAATAGGAGGCTGTGGAACTCACAAGGGGAGGATACGGTGCATGGGTCACCGATTTGACCCATCTTTAGTACACGTGTAGGGCATGACCAGGTGTATACCAGGTGCAAGTAGTAAGGTGAGCTTCTCAGCCGATTCCAAGAAATTAATTATAAATTATTCGTAATTGCTGTACGGCGTTCATGTGCGCCGTACGCTAACATGAAGCCAAGTAGCGGGTGGGGCAGCGGTAAGAGCCCTGCTTCGTAAGCGTGGGATCACTGGATCGAAACCCACCGGTGAGGTTTTTTTTGTTTTTTTTTTGTAAACATAGGCAATTCGTACAACTGTAGATTTCGTGAATAATATACCGTACAAACTTCTCTAAAACAACTCGCCCCACCCCACATAATAATTTATATAGATATCTTAATGGCAAACTCGTTAATAATGTACTCATATGAAAGTGTTTTTGTTGTATTTGTGAATTTGTATTATGTTATAGTTTTAGAAAGTAGGCTATGTAGAAGGACTAAAACATATTCTTAAGTAACATGTATTCTTAAATTCGTACGGAAAATAGTATTAACGTCTGAAATACTTCTTTTTAGCTTTTGAATTGCCAAACTGCCGCCCCTGAAAATTTGCCGCTCTAGGCTGCAGCCTACTTAGCCTATTTAGAAATACGGCTCTGGGTAGCGCACGAGTAGATTCAACAATTGAGTGACAGCGCACGAATCGTTTAAATAAAATCCTGCATGCATTGATATGCCATTCATCCTATAGGGACGACACTTTGGTGAGTTGTTGTGCACGCCCCCACGAATGCTTCTAAATTAGTAAATCCATTGTATGATAGATTAGGGGGCAGTTAACGGAAATTGAAAAACAATGTGTATCCAAAAGCAATTCAATAAACAAAATTGCAACGCCAACACTTTCTTTGATTGGCATTGCAACGCATGCCGGGTACAGCTTGTATCTTATTATATAATATGCTAAGACTAAGGTGTATGTATCACAAAACTAAAGCTCCTAAGCCAGAGGGAGAAGGTGCGGTTTGTACCAAATTCTTCCAAATCGTCTCAATAGTACAGAAAAAATCGTGCATTTCTTGAAAAGTCAACGGAAATATATTTGTTTATAAAGTGCTTTTAAAGAAATAAACAAAATGGTAACCCTTGCCTGAAGTGTGTCGCGCCTAGCCCGCATAGCACCAGGGCCGAGTGGGTAGTCCGTACACATGGGGCGCATACAACTCACATTTTCTTTTATTAAAAAGTGCGTTTAAACAAATAAACACATTTATCGCAGCCCGCATAAGCCAGGTGGGTGGTTTATACACATGCGCGAGTTCTCGCACGGGTCCGCTAGTAAGTTTATATTAGTGTACAATATAGTCTAGATCTTTATTTACTAAATCCGCTCTTTGATTATTAAAAAAGTCATCTCGGCACGCCGGAAGGCGGAGGTAGATTTCACCGGGCAAGCCTGGGGATAGGCGAAAATAGGCAGAATATGCAGGTTTTCGTAAAAGGACATCATTTATTGAGAGAAAGTATTTTATAATCGGAGCTTAATTAACTTTGTTTTTCGTCATTTTATGCATATATTAAACATTTTATTGTCTTAAGGGGACGGTAACATTCCTGTCATTTGGGGTTTATTTTTATACTTGTGGTCACACTGTCCTTATGCAAGGTTTCGACTTTCTAACGGTCCGCTACTTGTTCACGCAAATTTTTATCTCCCGCAGAGATTTTGGTTGGTTCCTCAGTTTAGGGGCTGCGAAAACGCGGTCATGTAACTAACTCCGTGTACTTAGGGCGAGTGTAGAATCTGTCTGATAAACGGTGTGAATTGTGATGGCAGTATTAGTCTTTAATTGAGGTAAGGACTGCAGACGGTCAATTTCAAGCAGTATTTCCTAATGTTGCTAACAAATACTACCATCAACGACACCTAGCTGTGAACTAGGCTACTAGATGCCACCGCAACCAGCAACTCGCAACGAACTTCCCCTCCGAAGGAAAGCATACTCAGGGAGTTTTAGCGCTCTTAGAAAATCCGACGACTTTGGCCGGCTTTGAACCCGCGACCTTGGGCATAGAAGTTCAGCATGCTACCAGTTACGTCACCGAAGCCGCTTCACACTTAGTCAGATAGAAAAGTGAATGTGATCTCGAGCAAGTGCGTTGTCATGGCAACGTCTGATGGCTCATCCATCATCAATTTAGTAGTGTTGTCATGGCAACCTCTGATGGCTCTTGGCATTTTCTTATAATTCCGAAATCATATTTCTCATCCCTTGGCGTAATGGTGGGTCATATCAAAAATTCTTTCCGACAAAAGTTTTAGGTAATTATTAGGGGAATATTGTCCATTTTGTACGGTTTTGATATTGTACCTATTAAGAGAGATATGATTAATGTTTCCCGAAAAACCCACTTTTTCCCACCCCTTTGGTCAATGGATGGTGCTATCAAAAAACTTTTCAAACATAAATTGTTGAGCCTTATCCGACACATAGTATGAAATTTGAATGGATTCGATATTTCAAATATTGAAAGAGTTATAGCGATATTTCACTTTTTCGAAAAAAGCCCCCCCATTTTCACCCCCGTCGACCGATTGTGCCCATTAACGAACTCGACCGAGATTTTATAGGGATACATATTATGTAAAAATTTCAAAGTGATTGGTGCAAAATTGCGGTATTTATCGTGTCCACAAGAAAGTGATATATATATATATATATATATATATATACATATACATAAATTAGATATAAACTTTTGAACTGACTGGTTTTGGGGTCTAGGGGATGTGAAACGCGAAGATATGTCAAAATTTTCCGGAAGTCGAAACATGGTACCCATTGCAATAGTTAGCTTTCTAAATAAATCTACCTAAAAGCCATTTTCTACATCTGAAAATTAAAATATCGGCATTTGTTCGAGATGACATCATTTACGTTTACTTATGACTTAATTTTCAAAATACATAGATATTTATATTTGAATTGCAGCCAATGGCCATAGCAGGGCATTTCAAATAAACCCCCGTAGGTTCCCCAATTTCAATGTCAAGTAGTTCCAACTTTGACTACCGGACGCCACTGTCACTGACACCTAGCGGCGAACGTTGGAACTTGATAGAGCGTATCTAAGCCATGAGCCTACAAATTTTGGCTACACACTACCAATCGTAGTCGTAGGTTCTTTTACATGCCATAAATCTATGACATGGGCCCGACGACTTCGACTGGGTTTGAACCCGCGATCTTCAGCATGGCAGTTCAGCATTCTACCGACTACCGGTACGCCACTGAGGCCATGCATAGTTGTCCTACAGAGACATGCTCCTGATTTATATATCCGACTGGCTGCGTGGCTCAGCGGTAACTTTCTCGCCTGCTGTTCCCAAAGTTGCAGGATCTAACCCTGGCGCAGTGAGCTGGCATTTAAGGGTACGTAAATGTGAGGGGGCCGTGTCTGTAGATTTGCCGACACGTTAAAGATACCCTTCAGGGCAAAATTCCGGCACCCGGGCGTCTCTAAAAGCCACAGTAGTTAAAAGGAACCTAAAACCAATAACATTATTATTGATTTATAACCAGTTCAAGACCTACTGTCGACCAAAGTATTATGTGCACTGGAGTTTGAAGGTTGTTTGTGAAGTAACCAATAGACCTACATAAAATCCAATAACATCATCACTTTCGTCGTTCTATTTTACGTTAGTTCATGTAGGTTTGGAATTTTTAATACATATTTTAATACTTTTTATCGCAGTTGGAACACAAAAAGTGCCCGTTCTTGAGCGTGTTTCAACCATGCGTCACATTTAAGAAGCATTATCTCAAAAACCCGTCATCAGATTGAATCCAAATTTTAACACAATATGCATTGGAATGTTGTATAGCTGGTTTATTAATTTCAAAACTTTGTGTGTCGAGCAGCTAAGTCACTGCGCCATCACGCTCCCCTTGAAAAGCTTTATAATACCAGAATAAAATCCATAGCACAAATCTTACCTTTTAGGGTCCTTAGGAAACTCGGGTGTCGCCTTGTTATTTGAACAGTCCCTACATTAATAGAATAACTTCTCAGTAAGTCAATATGAATACACCCAATTAGATTGGGCGAGGAGTAACAATTTTTCTGTGGAATTGTGTAATTCGTAATACAATAATTATTTATACACTTATTAAAACGCTCTCATACCCCCCCCCCCGGCCCATTTATGTGAGAAGTTTTTTATTAAGTGTATAAACAATTCATGTATTATTATTTCAGGCACTAGGAGATGAATTGTCACTCCCCGCCCAATCTAATTGGGTACCGTACACTCTTGTTGACCGACTGAAAAGCGATCATATAGGTTACTTAGCAACACGGAAATATGGCTTCTAATATTTGATCTGTTTATTGAACTGCACATATCCTCTAGTAAGACATGTTAAATTAAAGATATAACTGTTACACAATAAATCCAGCAACAATAACATACACCAACACGGCGCAGTGGGCACATGGTTGCTGGCTTCTTGAGAGCATTATTGTCGCGCTGTAGAAAATTATGAGCCAAGTATTCTAGTTACCTTGGGTAGACTGTAGTTATACGTTGTCATGAAAAGACGTTTGTAGCCTCAAATGGGGACCCGGGCTGAAAGGCGAAAACAGTATATCATCAAGTAGCCGACGTGGTGGTGAAACAGTCGCGAATTACAACTTGCCCGATTATCCAATGGGAGGGTTCTAACCTCCAGTAACCCCACCCTGGCTACGCCACTGACGGGGATTATCATAGGTTCGAGCCCCGTCGCTGACAGCAACCATCCTGAGTTTAGTCTTTCCCGTTATCTTCACTGTCCAGACCCAGAGATGCTAACTTTCAGAAAGAGCAATTAGTAATCGTACTCGGAGTGCGGGGGGGGGGGGTATTATTCTAACAAAATATAGAAGGGGGGGGACGACATTCAAACAAAATATAATCTACTGTATTACAACTTAAAATAGATTATAGCTACTTACATTACCATCCCTCCTCATCAACAGCCTCCTGCAAGATCTACATCTATATCAGATACTTGGGTGGAGGTTGAGGGTACGCACTTCAAATTTTGAAGACGAGTGGCTTGTTTGGCATCTTGAAGTTGGAGTCTAGTAAATGTACTCTGATGGCAAGGTTTTCCATCCGAAATCAACTGCATTTTCTGGACCAGTAGAGAACTTAGCAATTCTGTACTCATATTCGCGAGAAATTCAGTTTTGTTTTTCCTCACCAAGCTAAAAACACGTTCTGTGGGAGAATTACTATGTGGGACCAGAAGAATTGCCATCATAAGTTTGCTTAGTAAAGGGTACTTCGTTAATCCAGAAACATCGGTAATCTTCGAAATTTCGCACCAGATTTTGTCAGCCCTTTCATTCTTATCAAAACTCAACGTATCGAACTGGAAACGACTAAATTCTGATTCTAAGGATTCTGTCTCCTCTGCTGTCAGTACCTTAGGAAACTGGTCAGTGAAGTATTGAATAGATGAATAACCTTTTGTTCTTCGCTGAAACACATCAGCAATTTCAGCATGCTCTAAAAACGTTTCTTTGATGGGCCACTTTTTGGAAATATACTCACATGTTTTTGAGTAGTACAATCTGATTCAGAAAAAAACATCTTCATTTGATGCTCATTCAAAGAAGCTTCTTTAATATAGGCTCTTGTCTTAGCTCCAACAACCAAATCATTTGTCACTTTTCTGATACTTTCTGCTAGCAAAGTTAACAGAAAACAAATCGGAGTCGGGAACTGCAGATGCTTTGACAAATCTAACCAACATATCAGTGAAAAAATTATTCCATTTAGAATGAAGCTGATGAATAAGTGGTTTCTCTTGTTGCAGGAATATATTCAATGAATTGAAAAGTGGAGGAACAGAACTGAGAAACAAAAGGTATAGTTTGGTTGAAGGATTTTCAGACTGCTCCTTAACTTTCTGAAATTTTGGGCCAGCATTGCCATGGTCTGTATCACAGAAAAACATGTTCAATGGATTCCACTGCTCCAAGACTCTGTCGACACACTGCAACAGTGATAGCCATCGAGTTGAAACGTATTTCAATATCTTGTGGGGCTTTTCCCCAAAGACTTGCTGACAAAGCTTCAAAATATGTTTCCTCTTCTGTAAATAATAATAGATGTCAACTAAAAATTGTTCAACATTGACATTTTCAACACCATTACACCCTTTTTGAGCAGCTAAGTGCACAAGATGACAAGCACAGCCTTGCACTTGGATGTTTTGATTTTCTTTGCAAATGAAAGAACACCTTTGGAAATGCCAGTCATGGTACTAGCATTATCACATGCAAAACCAACACAATTATACCATGGTATATTTCTCTTCCTCAGTTCCCCATCTAAAACTTTAAAAATACCTTCTCCTGTATTGTCCCGCGATTCTTGGATGGTTAAAATCTTCGTAGCAATCATCCCTGCTTCTGCATCAAAGAAGGAAACAACTGTCGGATCGAGTTTAGTATCGTCAAAATCGTTGCTGCCATGTGTAGCGAGCGAGAAGGGTTGATGCATTAAAGTGTCCGTAATTTTCTCATCGATGGATCTGGCTACACTCCTAATTATCGCTCCTGTTTTTGTTCTCGCACAAGTGAATTTGGATGCTTTTTTTGAATCTGGAAACATTTTCTTAAATAAATGTCCGGCATGGTCACTGCAGGCCAGAGGCAGATTATGTTCGACAACGAAAGCCGTAAATAAAACTTCCGCATTCGTAATAGCATTTCTATCTTCAGAAAGCGGCTTCGGTGGCGTATTCGGTAGCATGCTGGACTGCTATGCCCAAGATAGTGGGTTCAAACCCGGCCGAAGTCGTCGGATTTTTTAAGAGCGTTAAAAATCCTTCAGTATGCCTTCCTTCGGAGGGGAAGTAAAGCCGGCGGTCCCATGTCATAGATTTATGGCATGTAAAAGATCCTTCCACAGACTAAACTTGTGTAAAGCAAAATTTGTTAGGTTAGATTTCGTCAGAACGCTCTATCAAAGTTCCAACGTTCACCACTAGGTATCATTGATATCTGGTGGCGAAAGTTGGAACTACTTGAAATTGAACGGAACTTGTAGCTCGCCCTTTAGGGTGTCCGCTGGAAGCAGCTACAGACTCAGGCGAGCCGAACATGTCCTCGGACACTCCCGGCACTAAAAGCCATACGATAAATAAAATAAATAAATAAATAAATAAATAAATAAATAAATAAATAAATATCTTCAGAATTACTTAAAAATCACGTTAATTCCTTGTTGGACCCCCCTCAGTTTCACGAAATACGAGTAAATTTTACTGTTGATATGTTTCCGGCAGTCATCTCTTCCGCCATGTGCAACCGAAAAATCGCGGGAACACAGTACAAAAAACGTGGGACGAAGATTTGGAAGAACGTAATAAACACGGCCACAGTTTTGTATATTCCTCCCTAAATCTTTGAACGACTTTCTGCTTCTTCGTAGTTTTGTTATCACCATCACCACTGTTCCAACAACACTACCACACGCAATTTCTGGTACTAAAAATCGCTTCATACTGCAGGCATTCACTTTATTCTCGGTTCTTGCTAAGACTTAGTGATGGGCGAATGATACTGAAGTTCGAGCGGGCTCGCGCCAGCTCGACTCAACGCAGGCTCGATACTGTATCGAACCTGTTCGAGCTGCCAGGCGACCCCACACATAAAGTACCGTATGCGGAGCGCTGACGGCCCAGACGATATATTCTGCAAACTTTTGCTCGCGTACGGTATATGTGAACGTATTAGACTATCAGTGTTTCGAATCCCACTGTCGGCAGCCCTGCTGATGGTCTTCCGTGGTTTCCCATTTGCACACCACACACATGCTGGGGCTGTACCTTTATAAAGGCCACGGCTGCATCCTTCCGCGCCTAGCTCTCTTCTATCCCTTTGTCACCATACCGCCTATCTGTGTCGGTGCGACGTAAACCAAATTGTACATAATAATACTGTATTAATATAGGTTATTCACCGCCCTCCATTCTTTGGCTTCTGGGAATGATTAACTTACAAGGATATAAACAAATAATTAATCAATCGCATATATACACATACTGTTGCCGCAACATTGAACTAAGGAAGTGTTGTAGCCCGTCGCCTTTGTTCTGTGCGCTCCAATGATGTTCTGTAGGCAGTTTGTATATTCTGGGGAGACATGTGCTTCGAATCATCGCACAAAAACAGATTGTAGCTGTCTCCACATTACAGATACTGTTTGAAGGGGTTATATGCACAAACTATACAGCAGTGCACAGCAACAACATGACGAGTCGATTCTGCCCAGCACAATACTCTAAACACAGCCTTCTTGAGGTTTCTGGGTGATAAGAACACGCCGATAGGTCGCGGTTCGCTTAAAAGCTCGCGCCAAGCTCGAACCAGTTCGAACTCCGACGTCATCTGTTCCAGCAGCTCGAGCCGGGCTCAAGCACATTACTAGGAGCGTATGATACACAAGTCCGAGCGGGGTCGCGCCAGCACAATACGCAACATAGGCTCGATACGGAATCGAACCTGTTCGAACTGTCAACGGACCCCACACATAAACTATGCGAAGCGCTGATCGCCCAGACGATACTTTATGGAACCACTAGCAACCCACCCCGGCTTCGCCCGGGAACAGTTATGAATGTGCAAGGAATTCCTGTCAGACGTAATTTAAGAATGGCGAGGTGCACGGGACACAAATCCCCCTTCCGTCCAAACTAAAAACACTTATAGTGGGCGAAGTATCGAAGATAGAGATATGCTCTCGCGGACTTATTTGTAGAATTTTTCATGCTGAACAATTCTTACACTCATAGTATATTGATATGTTTAACGGTTTGACCAGGGTAAGCTTAAAAACGCACGGACGCCAGGTTCTTTTTTCGACCTTTTCACTGAAATCTGAAATCGTTAGTGCTTGGCTCCCTTTGATCATAAATAAAGTATTTTCTGCAAAAATCTTCCTCGAGATTACCTTTACAGAATGGTGAAAGCCGCATCAAAATCCATCCAGTAGTCCTCGAGATTACCCGTGATATCCAAGAATCGGGTACTTTGTTTTATACTAAGTAGGGATTCTCTTGCGTACGGTGTGAATGAACCTATTTGACTACTACTCTCAGTATATTGATGTGGGTGGGTGGTGACTACCAGGTGCTCTGTGCAGGGAAAGAGAAATTGTACATAATAATAATAATACGATTATTTCGTCATACCTCATCTCTGATACGCCTTTGGCTTCTGGGAAGGATGTAATACTGTCGAGGATAGTGGCAAACATATGTTCCAGCAACGGAACAAATTATTATTATTATTATTATTATTATTATTATTAATGGTATGGTATGGTACACACTTACATCATATTACGGATTAATGAAATATTGAAAAGAAAAAAGAGAACAGATAGTCTCATAATTTAACATCTGAATTAAAAATATAGTCCACTGATGCTGGAGTCACTGAGAAAAAAATAATTAATTAATCGCATATATACACATACTGTTGCCGCAACATTGAACTAAGGAAGTATTGTAACCCGTCGCCTTTGTTCTGTGCGCTCCAATGATGTTCTGTAGGCAGTTTGTATATTCTGGGGAGACATGTGCTTCGAATCATCGCAAAAACACAGATTGTAGTTGTCTCCACATTACAGATACTGTTTGAAGGAGTTATATGCACAAACTATACAGCAGTGCACAGCAACAACATGACGAGTCGATTCTGCCCAGCACAATACTCTAAACACAGCCTTCTTGAGGTTTCTGGGTGATAAGAACACGCCGATAGGTCGCGGTTCGCTTAAAAGCTCGAGCAAAGCTCGAACTTGTTCGAACTCTGACGTCATCTGTTCGAGCAGCTCGAGCCGGGCTCAAGCACATCACTACTAAGACTAACTTGTTCATTGACCTAGGTAACAAAGAAATAAGAGCACGCGCGCAGACATAACGCGCATGATCACGTGAAGCAATAAACAACGAGTGGGTTCGAAAGTTGCCGATCGCTTCCGATCACAGCGCATGGCGCCATTTTTAAAAGAATAACACGAATTCAACCGAAATGCGTAATTTTACGTTACCCATTCGTAAGAGCGTAATCGTAAGGGAAAAATCGTAATGATTACGATTAATTCGTAATAGTTGGCATGTCTGCAGACCAGGGCAGCCGAGAAGGGGAATGGCATAGGGTGCCGTAAGCAACGAGGGTCAGTTAATGGTGAACGTCGGGTTCAGTTTATTGTAGCTACTTGAGTACTTCTGTATTATGCAAAATATGGCTATAACTTACAACCTGCCCGAGGCTTTAAAGAGTAAGGATGTCGGTCGATTTATCTACAGCTCTGCAGAGGATATCTCATGTAACCGAACTTTTAACTGTCAAGAGAAATGAGACACACTTCAGAGGCATGTATGACAGTGTGAAAGTATTTCCAGAAACCATTCATTTTGTAGAAGTTCCTCGATTCTGCAAATTGCAAACAACACATTGTAAGGTACCTTATTCTACCCCCAGAAGAGTGTTATCGCCGGGAAATCTATATACGGTCGACTTTCCATAATTTGAAACTCAAGGGACCAGAGAAAAAGTTCAATTTTTCAGATAGTTCAAAATAATAAGAGTTCATATAACCAAGAGGGAGGGAGGGAAGAATTCAAATAAACAAGGGTTTGATTTTCGAGATTTAATTACTGTACTTACATACTGATTTTTATTTCACAACTGTACCGTTTCGGTACATTGGGCGTGGCCCTCCCTATCAACCGGTAGGAGAGGTACGCCACTGATGGCGGAATGGCGACAATGAGTGAAAACCTCTGTATTTTATTTGGAAGTTCAGGACTTAGGAAATATTAATCAAAATTTGAAAAATAAACTTTTATGTCAAATTCCACAATTGCCATCTAATTAACAATGGCACATGTGAAAACAAAACTTAGAAAAGAGGCAGTGATAACTGTCGTCGTTTGGCGCTAATTTCTAAATTAGCGTGGTGGCGGGAAACCGCACCAACATAACTTTAAGAGCGACACTGGAAAATCCCATATGTGTTTAAATCTGGCGCCAAATGTTGGGGTGGTAGAACTGTGCAATGGTAGCGTAAGTGATGACGCGAAAAACTGAAGATTATCTTCTAATCGCTTGTAAAAGGAGGTTGTGTTGTAAGGTTGTTCTCGAGAGGGACAAGCCGCAAGGCTTTGTCGGATTCCTCTCCCTAAATGCAAGAGAATTACAAGGTACGTGTGGACTGGTGATGGACTGGATGAAACTTTCGATTTTAAAAAATAATGGAAAATGCGACCGGATAGGACTTTGAAAATGTAGTGATGTGAGAAACAGTTTAATCAAAAATGGGCGGATGCACGCGGTTAAGTTATAATTATTTGACAATTAAAGTACTTTAAGATGTGTGTTTTTCTGGTGTTTTGATTTAATAATATACTGTACAACGAGGGTTTTTGATCGACTCGTGGCGAGGTTTTAAGGTTAAGTTTGGTTTTGGCCGCGTGCATGTCCCACGAGGTACCAAGTTTTATTTTCCTCATTGTTCGTTATTTTCGGTCCACCCCGTGTTCTAAATTTCAGTTTTATTTTATTTTATTTTGGGGGTATTTTTCTGGCCCTCGACGGGTTTAATTTTCATTTGGGATTCAGGGGTTATTGTTTGTTTCCTTCGGCTTGATATTTCGATTGACGGGCATTGGTCTTGATTGGGGCAAATCTCTTTCTGGTCGTTTGATATTCCGAGAGGGACTGTTGTGTCAAGATGGATTTTGTGAGGGTTGGTGTATTCTTTGGAATAGACGGTTAGAGTTAGCTCTTGCTGCTCTTTCATTTTCATTAGTTTAGTTTATTTTTCTCACGCAACCACCAAAAGGGATCCTTTTTGGATTCTTCTTTTTCTTTGAACATGCTCTAAAATTTCTGTAAGTTTGTTTCGGTTATGTATTCCTTGCAAAGTAACGGCGCACCACGCGGCAACCAGTCGAAGTTTATCGGATGCATCGAGTTCAAGAGGACTTACACACACACTCCTTGAAGACCCTACTCCATGAAGAAAATTACATTCTCTAAAGGGTTTATATTATTATTTTGTTTCCTACCCTGGATTTTGTTCCTCCCCAACTCTCCTTCGTCTTCTCGCTTGCCGTGTGCTCAAATTCTTCGCTCACTTCTTATCTAGTCGTCAACGTTTCGAGTTAAGCCTTTCTCAGAGGCTAACCTCCTCTCAACTGAGGTAAAATTCAAATCACCGCCATGTTGTGGAATTGGATCTAACGGCTGCAGCAAACACCACCAAAAGTTAAGTACAACTTTAAAAGATTTTAACCATGTCTTAGGGTTTTAATCTTATTCAAGAAAGCTTCATGGATTTTATAGGCAGTAATTTGATTTCGCAATATTGCTCATTATCTCCCCCCCCCCCCCCCATGGGAACTGCCATTTTTAGCCAACTAGGCTTTCTACTAATCATGAAATCTCGCATTTCCTATACTAAATAAGGGAATACCTTCCCGCAACGAGGGATTAATGTCATATTGATAGCTGTCCAAGTTTAAATTACCTGCCTCCGAGGGATTACTACCACTTCATAACTGTCATTTCATCTCTGGAAATTTCCAATCCAAACGGACTCCATACAGTGATGAACTATACCCAATACTGTCAAAATTACCACAACTTTAAGTGAAACAGAACTATTAACTGCAATCCAAAAACTCTCTAATGCAATAAACCTATTCATGTCAAACTCAGTGAATTCATAAACTGCAATATCAAGATTACATACCGCTAAAACCTGTCGGAAGTGCAATTTAATGAACCTATAAATACTGTAATAGTGAAACCTTACAATCTATCAACAAACATCAGTGCTACAAAAAGTGTCCGTTCAACACTCTACCACGCCGTGATTCGTTCGAATTTATAAAAACTGGCCAGGACTCAAACCCCATGTTTATTACACTCCTAATCCCTTTACTAACAATTCTGTAATCCAGGTTTCGTTAATACGACCTGCCTAATTTGTATGTAGCATATCTTAATTTCTGTGTCAATACAACAGTGGTTATAGGAACCACTTATTAATATTCTATTTTTTTTCTTATCCTGCTAAGCCCAGGAATTCATAATTCTTTGCTTACCCCTAAGGTACTATAAAAGCCTTATTTTGGAAAATTTAATATTCTACCTAATTAATTTAGTAAAATATCAAACTGTGACTCCTTTACTATTGCCATTATAGGCTTTAAAATTCTTAATTTTATGCACATTTCAAAAACCTTTGTAAGATTTTAGCGCTTGTAAAAGGTTTGAAAGCTTGAAATTGTTTAACACTACTGTTTATTGTAAACCTCATTTAATACAGGTCTGAGACCTTTAATGTTTATAAAACAAACATTTGTTCTTAACGTGAATTAGATCTGGGATTTACAATTGTTACTTCGTTAAATAAATTCTTTATTATTCCGTTTCTATCTCTCTTGCTAGAAAAACCGTTAGGCAGGACCTTCTCTTCCCTAATCTTTCTCCTGAAATTATTCTATGTTCAGAGAAAAGGGCAAATTCCTGAAGGAAAGTTTATTAAAAACTATCACTTGTTGCGTTTAAAACAAACCTTCAAAAAAAAAAAAAAAAAAAAACATTTGCAAGTTTCTCTTAGCTATCACAGTTAATTCTAATAAATCATTAAGGCAAGTAAGGTATAGCTCACTCTGCCAGCTTCCAACTTGTAGAGATTTTCACTCTGACTTATGATTCACTGTTCAAAATTTTGGTTTTGTTCAAGTAAGGTTTGAGGTTTTCCTCCGTTCTAAACTTTTAGTCGGCACTCTGCTGAGTAAGAGTTTAGCCTGCTTTAAGTGCAACAATTGGTATTCTTTAAAGATTCTCACTAATGATACTAAAAAATATTGCAAAAAAAAAGCACTATCGTTGCTTCATCTCTGTCCACCCTGGAAGCAGTCGGGCTTTCTGTCGGGGATCCGACAGTGTCCGATAATAAAAATATTCCAGCCAATTTAAATCTTTCTGGCATTTCAGAATGCTCTCTAAAAGTTCACCCTTTTGAAGAGAAAGTACATAATTCATTGCTATTTGGCACCACTTGGTCCGCCAGCACACTACGTCCCTACAATATACCCGCAATCACGCTCGGGAGGGAAAGAGCACTTAGTGATAGCTTGCCGGCGACCTCAGCTCACGTTGCGCTCTCCATTACCCTTACACAAGTCCCCGCACGTTTTAGGTACTTCATGGGCTTTGTGCAGTAAAATTTCTCTGTACATCGTTATTTCCTTACGGCTTTGTGTTGGATTCTCTTCCTCTCTGTCAAAAATTGTTCCCACTCCTAAACCTAGTTCATTTTTTTCTCATATCTTCCTTCAGGTAGTGTTGACACTCAGTATTAACCTACCAAGGGTAAGTTTGTGTGCATTTTCTCGGGTCGTGTCGTCAGGGACTTGAGGTCTTTTAATCTGACGGAGCTTTGGTTTGAAAGGGTGTTTTGTTCCCTCTCGGAGAGAAATTAACTTTCCCCTGTCATGCATTTTCCTGCCTCTTTCTGCTGGGCTTAGGGCGACTTTGGCTTTCTGTTCTCCTTTCTTGCTATGTTTTGGGAAGGGGGGGGATTTGTTTTGATTTGGTCAGGTTAGGTTCAGCTTGTGATTCTTGTCTTTTTTATATCGTTAGGGCCATCTATGGACCACGGTGCTAGTGTTTTAGCTGTTTCTTGATGTCATCGTCAGGCTTGCCACGATTGGTGTTCTTAGTGGTGGGTTTGGCAGCTGCTTTCATGTTGGTACCTCGAGCTTTTCTGATAGCCCAGTAGTCCTTCATTTTCCGGCTAAATTGAATCTTACGTTCCTCAGACCATTTCCTAGTCTCGTCTTTTGGTCTGTGGGTAACTTATGTGAGGGATGTTACGAAGGATTTAATTTTAAGAGCTGTATGATAGTTACTCCGGTCGGCTATGTCATTTTCATTTATAAGGAGTTCCGAAAGATCCTTTTCCACTTGCTTCTTCCACAAGAATCCAGTAGCTTTGCCCTTGTTAGCAGCCTTGAAGATCCTATGGGATAACCTGTTTGAGTCCATTCTGAATAGATGTCCGTAAAAAGCCAGTCGCCTTCTTCTGATGGCATCGATGAGATTGTCTTGGTGTTTATATAGCTCACGATTTGGTTGATACCATCGGCTTCCATCTGGTAGAATTCTTGGTCCTACTATCCGTCTCAGGAACTTTCTTTCTTGTACCTCGAGGGCTCTTAATGGGGTCTTCTTAGTTAGACATAGGCACTCTGCTGCATAGAGGACTGAAGGTCTGACTACTGCATTGTAGTGTCTTAGTTTGACATTCATCGACAAATTTTTTGAAGCATATAGTTTTCTACAGGCATGGTAAGCCTTATCTAGTTTGAGTCTCCTGTGTTCAAGAGCCACTGTTTCGCTGAGGTCCTCTGAAAACCATTCCCCAAGGTATTTTACACTTTTGACTCTCTTGATGTATATGTTATCACTGACTCATCATTCTAGGGGCATCCTTGATGTTAGTAACAAACTCTGTCTTTCCTATGTTAATCAAAAGACCCGTTTTAGCCGCTATTGAGTGCAGTGTTTGGAGCTGAGTAGTAGCCTCCTGTATGTCATTTGCCAATAAAGTCAGATCGTCTGCAAAGGCTAGGCATGGAATCCTTAGGTTGTCAGCTTTAATCCCCATCCGTAATCCAGTATTCTCTGGTAGGATTCTCGTCCACTCTCTAATGATCTTTTCCAGAACACAACTAAATAATATGCATGAGATGCCGTCTCCTTGTCTCACCCCTGTTTTAATGGTGAAACTCTCCGAGAGCTGTCCTCTAAACTTTACTCTGGCTGTGGTGTTGTGCAGGGTGGCTTGCACCAGCCTATTGATCTTGTCGTCGAGTCCTAGCTCTCTCAAGGTGTTAAAAAGAGTAATTCTGTCCACTGAGTCGTATGCTTTCTGGAAGTCGACAAATATAGCTACCCATTGTCTGGCTCTTGACTTGCTGTATTGAAGGATGGTCTTGTCTTTATTAATTTATTTATTTTATTTTTTATTGTAATTCTGCGCTACTTGGTGAGGGTATCTTAGGGTTTTGTGTGAATGTATGTTGAGGGGCGCACAGGGATTTTTTTTTATGGTAGGTTAAGTTTTGTGCCTTGCTTTGATGTAATTCTGTACTAAATTCTAAAAAAAAAAAAAAAAAAACTTTCTGTAAATTTAAATGTAATTGGGCACATTAGTTCTAGGTTTCTTTTGTTCTATCTTGTCATTGTATTTTTGAAATTTATCCTGAATACATAAGAAACTCGTTGCTTACACATGTGCCATCAGGTAATAATATTCCGGTATACCGTAACTAATTTTAAAAAGAACAGTGCACACAGCACCTAGCTTGCTGGGCCCAAGGTTGCAGGTTCGTATCCTGGCGCAGTCAGCTGGCATTTGAGGGTGCGCAAATGCGAGGGAGCCGTGTCAGTCGATTTACTGGCACGTTAAGATCTCTTCTAGGCAAAATTCCGGCACCCGACCGTCTCTAAAAGCCTGAGTAGTTAAAAGGGGCGTAAAACCAATAGCATTATTATTATTAAACAAGGTCTGACAGTTTAGCCACAATTAAGCTATACTAACTGTATCACCAGTCTCACAAGCGCTATCTCTCTTTTTTTACCCGTCGACGATGGGTACGAAAACCTAGTGCTCAAATACATTCGAACCACTATTACGCGAGGGGCAGATGACCTCGTAGTTCCGCCCCTTAAAACAACAATAACTAACTAACTTCTATTACGTGAATTTTCGATAAATCGTAGTAATGTTTATTTCCCGAACAAATTTCCTATACAGTAATTTACATTTATTTATTTCTCTTGAACTTGAATTCTTGGATATCCCGAAGATTAAATTACATCCCTAGCACTTAAACGTGTTCCTTATCACAAACTTTAACATATTTTCACAGTGCAAGGTGTCTCATTTGATGATTCAAATGTGAAATTTCCACAGATTACTGCAGTAGAGTCAACCGTATGCAACTTCAATTAAGTATACTGAACTGTAGGATCTCTATTGAACCTCATATCGACCTAAACTGCTGGAGGCGCTGAATCTCCGCGTTAATTGTATTGCACTTTTTAATAGATATTTCCTTTTTTATTAGCACACTTCCACCAGCAGGAAGTGAACAAACAGGGCCACATACTACCCCCTTCGACGTCCAAATAAAGTAATCACAAGCCGATAGATCCGGCGAACGGGCTGGCCAGTTGACGTCACCAAAGCTAGAAACAAAATGCTCACGAAACATTCTGCGCAAGACTGTCATGGATTCTCTAACTGTGGGGGCGGTTGCACCGTCCTGTTGAAACCACGACGGCATATGGATATTTTTTACGACCCACGAACTGTTGCAACATAACATATCGATGTGATGTTACAGTAACAATGTCACCTGAGTCGTTCACAAAGAAATATGGACCAATAATACCCCGTACAGAAATACCACACTACACAGTCACTTGGCGCACGTTATACTAGCGTGTAATATACTTCGGTCATAAAAGCAGGTGTACCGACGAGGATGAACAGAATTATAAAGAATTGTGTACCAGTCATCACAACAGCTTCCTTGCAAGGATGTGTCGTGTGATACGGGCCTTAGTGAATTGGGGGTTGTGTGGGAAGGTGGGGGTCGAGGCATGGCTGCAAGCGAGGAAGATGTTGAGGTAGCGGAGGTAGCGAGGACGGGCAACGTTGTGCGTGGCGTTCAATGGGCATTAGTAACCAATATTCAGTAGCTATAACAAATCCTTTGAATTTCTGTGACCATTACAATACTAATTTTAATTTATAAATATTAAAACTCGCCGGTTGAGTTAGTTAAAGAGACGCACAGTTTTCAAATTCGCAAAACAAATTTATGAATATATTCACCTCTGTGTTGTTCTTTAGATCCGATTTTAAACGAGCAATTAGCTCCTCCTCTCGTCACCAACGCAGTTATCTTGATGGGAAGCATGCTTTCAATTTAATGTTTGACGATATTGTATTTCTTATTCTTTAAAAAAGTGTGGCATATCGAACACATCCACTTGCCGTCCGCTGGCACTGGAACTAGTACTACTAATAATTAAATTCCCAGGAAGGGTTGCTTCCGCCACCCACCTCTGATGTGGCCGTACCGTTCTATTTAAAAGAAAATCATAATCTCATTCTTGCTTTGCTTGACTTGAACCATTCCACTACTATAACAGAGAGCGTGTTAGGACAGGAGTGTGGAGGCGGCAGCTCTCTAGCAAAAAAAAGGTACAGTAGGAGAGGAGAAGCTGGCGGAGGAGTGGGGACTGAGCGGGACTTAAGTCTGCCACGGAGCGAGTCTCGTGGTCCGTGACGCCACAGCGACCCGTGGCACGGTTGGATAGGCCTGTCCTAGGCTGTCAGAAGATCTTTGTGCACATCACCAGATCCAGAAACTCGGAAAATCAAACAGAAGCCGTAGATCTGTACCTCATGAATTTACCCCTGAACAGGCTCAACGTCGAGTGTTTATTTGTAGTCAGCTTATCGGTAACCCCCATGGATGATAGATTTATCAGGAGAATTGACACATGTGATGAAACATGGGTCTATTACCGCAACGCTGACGCCTCGAAACAGTGGCTCAGTCCCCGTCAACCTGCCGAAGTCATCGTTAAAAAAGGATCGATTCGGCCCCAAAATGATGACGATAATTGACGTTTTAAGCGGCCTAACATCTAGGTTATTGGCCCAAAGTGATGTGTCTGGTGGAATTTTGAAGGAGTGATTCACTGGGAAATTTTGAGACGATACCCAGCATTTAGTTAACCGAAATAGTTATCCTGCAGCAGGACAATGCGAGACCACACACGGCACGAACAACCATGGCAAAAATTCAGGAATTGGGACAGGGGTATATATATAAAATTTATTTGGGGGGGGGGGGGGGCTGACTACCCTGGAAAATTGTGAGTATTCTCAGGGGATTGTCACCGCAAAATACCCAGAAATATCAACCAATATCTTAGAGCGTATAACTTTGTGTAATTATTTTAGATAAGAATTAATTGTAAAATTCTAAGTTGATATAGCCTACAAGTAGTGGCAATACAAAGAAGTTGTAAAATACAACACAACACAAAATAAAATTTTATACTTAATGAATTTTCTATTATGGCATATGAGTATTGAGTATGAATGGTAAATATCTAAATATTTGTCAATTTACTAAGCAGAAAGGTAGCCAGTTCTTTCTTTTTTGTTTTCTTTTTTACAAATTGATAATTTATTTCTCAAAAGTACCATACTGTGGAATTCTCAGTTTTGCCTCACAAGGCAGAGTGTACCCCGTTCCAGCCATCAGACCAAAATTAAAATTTCTTGGCAGAGCCGGGAATCGAATTCGGACCTCCGGGATGGCAGCCAAGAATGCTAGCCACTACACCACGAGGTAGTCTAATTTCAATCTTAATATTGGGAACAACCCAATTTTGAATTCATTTATGATTTTACCAAAGCAACATTCTTAATTTTTTTTTTTTTGGGGGGGGGGGCTGCAGCCTCCACAGCTCCCCCCCTCATATACGCCCTTTAATTGTGAGGAGTAGAACTGCTACCACATGCAGCATACAGCCCTGATCTTGCGCCTGATCTTTCCGATCCATGGCACATTTCTTGCGTGGTAGAAATTTCGAAAACATTGAAGCTACAGTTATACAGTGTTGTGTATAAAATCTGAGGTTATAATTATGTGCAGGGCATATTTTCAGGGGGAACGCGTACCCTTTAAACATCTGAAACTGTTAAAGAAAAAATGTTGCTACATTTGTATCTATAATAGTCCGGCATATAACTTCCGACTTGAAAGTGCATCGATCAGCTCGCGTCATCGCGCTGTTCACAACAGTTGGAGGAGATTTCGAGTAAATCGATTTAAATCGATCTATCGAATCAGTTTCTTTGGTCGGCAACTTGGCACTCGGCAGCATAATCGAAACAATATGCCATATTATTTTCTGCTCGACAAAAGCTTTGTGTAAGTGCTACCTTATTCGAAGAAATTTACTTGTTTAGGCAAAATAAGTATCATACTCAAACAATCGTGAAAAGGAAGTTCTGTTCTTATAAGCACGCAGGCTAGTGTTTGGAGGTGGGGTAGGTTGTTAGTTTGTGCGTGTGGTTAGATTTGAAGGATGAAGAAAATAACGAACTATTTTACATCCACCCAGGCATCGAAAAAGCTGCAAGTTAATGAATTAATAAGTTAATAAATTAACCCAATTCAACCTTTCATTTAACTCGTCAGCCCATTAAGTAATAACCGGTCTCTGCAAATTGCCGAAAATTGCAAGATCGTGATGTTTTGTCAACTACAACTGAGAGTACCCCTTAAATTTTGTTTTAAAAAAAGCACTGATGTGTGTAAACCAACAAATTGTACGTTACTCATGTTGGCAGAGACGTGGTTAGATAATGACGAAAGTGTTTCGATACCTAACTTCAACTGCTGCTTACAATTTAAACGACCGGGCCACGGAACAGCTGGTGTAACGATCTATCGCAAGCAGAACAACTCGCATGTTGTGACTCCTCATATGGACATTACGTATCGGCAAACAAGTGGACTAGGTATTGTTAGTCAAGATATTCGGGACATATGTGCAGCAGAATGCTTATTTGAAAATGGACAAACAGTGATTTCGGTGGTCGTATACATTTCTCCAAATCAAACAGTTCAAAAAATTAAAGATTTCCTGCATGTTGTACTTTTACCATTACCGAAGGTGGTTCTGCTCTTTAAAAAAAAACTATCACTCGCTACCCAAGATTTTGAGTGGCGATTGTAACATAAACTTCACTTTGCTAAAAGCTGAGCCGCTCATAGCTTTTTTGAATGATCAACTCGAGCTCGAAATTAACACAAATCGAAACGTTTCGACTACTAACACTGGTACTGTTATTGACGCTGTTTATCAACGGTTTTTAAATACTTTGGTATCACAAGTATATGTGACATATTTTAGTTATAAGTCTATTGTCTCCGCTCTTCCCAAATTGAACTAGAATAATTATTTTTGATAAATACATTGTATTACTCCTTGTGTTAATTAAATAACATTTTCATTTTTCAATAAAAAATTATTGCCAATCATACCAGTTTTTTTTTTTTTTTCAGGATTTTTACTATTGCGTATTTAAGTTACCACGACTAGAATTAAACTTGCGCGCCTTAATATAGATTTACATATATTTCCATTCTTAGAATATATTCGACCAATAATATGACGAATAAATCGACTTTGTTACACATCATGTGCGACTACCATAAGGCTCGCTAGTTTTTAAGTACAGTATTAGCCTTACTACAGTGGCTGTATTAAGACAGTGACGACAATTTAGTATAAGCCATGTTCATGCGAAGTTTCAACTAGACCAGCAACCTGGGAGATGGAGCTAGTTTGTTTCTTTTTCGATATTTCAAAAATATTACTGAATCTATTTGGATGAAATATCATTTGCTGGCTTCCTTAAATCTCGGCATCACGGTGTATCATCGGGGAACTGAACGGTCAACAAATATGATGCCTAATGGGGCGGGGGGTGTAAACGCACCATCTAAGCTCGCGCGAAAATTCTACAGTAAAAATGATACAATGTAAAACTGGTTGCGGGTTTATAACATCCCTTTTTGCGATTCAATGCTGAATGTTCACCTTTATGAACTTTATAAGCCGCGACACAAAACCTACATAATTGATGAAATAATGGCCACAAGTGGATACACGGTATTGACACTGCCTCTACCATGCAGATCTATAAGGTGCGTTCAAAAAGTAACGAGCTGGAGGCTGTAATGCGCAAACCAGTGACATCGGCTAATCGTGGCGTGTGTAACGAGGTGTGGTTCCGACCAGAGCGTGGAAGGTCACAGCCCGTCGCTAGAGGGCACGCGTGCACGTCACGATACAAAGCGAACAGCAGCATGCATCAATCTCCAACGCTGCCTGTCGCATTGCAAACAGTGACATGGAGGCGTCAAACGAAGAGCAAAGAGGTGTTCGGTTTCTGACAGCGAAAGGAGTAGGGGGAACGGACATTCATCGCCGAATGTCACAAGTGTACGGCGAACACTGCATGTCCCTTGCAAGGGTCAAGGCGTGGCACAAGCACTTCAGGGAAGGACGGGTGTCGTTAGCCGATGATGCCCGGTCTGCCCCCCACCCCTGCATTACCGATGACAAAGTCTAACTGGTTGATGCACTCATTACCCAGGACCGCCATAGCCGCCGTGGTCGGATTGAGCGTCGGAAGTGTGCACACCATCATGAAGGAACGACTGCACTTGCGGAAAGTGCGTGCCCAATGGGTGCCCCAGAGTCTTCAACCACACCAGGAAGCATGTCGAATGGCCTACTCTCTTGGTCTTGGTTGGACAATTGATGCATGCTGCCGCTCGCTTTGTATCGTCACGTGATGTGCACACGTGCCCTCTAGCAACGGGCTCTGACCTTCCACGCTCTGGTCGGAATCACACCTCGTTACACACGCCACGATTAGCCGATGTCGTCACCGGTTTGCGCATTCCAGCCTCCTGCTCGTTACTTTTTGAACGCACCTTATAAATCCCATACAAGTCGTCTCGTCTGATCTAAAACAGTGGGTTGGTGCACACAATGTCCCCTCTGAAATTAATGATGTCAAACGCCTTTGCGAACAGAGGTTTTCAGAGCTTCAGGAAAGTATATAACTGGATTAGCGTTTGTGATCACGTAGAGAAAATAGAAAATAAGCAGCCTATTATGAACGAGAGAGAATAATAGACGAGATAATAGAATCGCTCGTAATAAGTAGTGCAAACAATGACAGCAACAGTGAAAGTTAATCTGATGAAAGTGATAGTGGAATGTCTGGAATCGAACCATTACTGCTCGGGTCTAAGCTGCGTGAACCTGAGAGGAATGTGCATCGCGGACTATGAGAAATGGTTTTGACGAGGGATGAGGGTTCTCAGTCCGTGCATAGTACAGAACCAAATACATTGGTCGGTGACTCACTCATTCGTAACACCACCGTGGTTTGAGCAACGGCCCTGTGTTACCAGTATTGGAATAGAAAGGAATACCAGATAACACGGCGGGCTGTTGACAGGCCCTTCTCTTCCCGCCTGACCCTTCCCTGCTCTTTCCCTCACCCCGCAAGTTCACAGAGCTTGGACCCGAGCAGTAGATGATTAATTACTGCCTGGTGATTGAATTTGAAGTGAAGATTGAAAATGCATGGTTAATTAATTATTATTATTAATAATGGTTGATTAAATAAATTCATAATATTTTCGTTACTATATCGTTTCATTACACGTATTAGTGTCATTTAATTATTCTAATCACCTCTAATACAGTTGGTAAAAAGTGAAATAAATACTGGTATGTTATCGTGTGCGTGAGAGACAGTTGCTGCGGGAACAGAGTATACTTCTGACGACTGACGGGTGACGCAGCGGAAACCACCCAGCAGGCTGAGAAAAGCTGACTCGCTCTTCAGCTTCCTACTAGATTTTCACAAGAGTCAATTAGTTCTGAGGCAGTTATAATAGGGATAGGACGAATACATTTCTTATGGGTGGGATGGTCGTTGTTTTGGCGTTGAGCCATTACAACACTGCAATGGGAAGCTGTGATGATAAGTTCGGATATTAGTGGTTAAAATCGCGGCACTGCACTGACAGCCACCATCCTGAGTGGGGGATTATCCATGATTTTCTCACTCCCTCCAGGCAAATACCAGCATAATACCTTACGCCATATACCTGTCACCTACACCCAAATAATTACAGTTACACTAATACAGTCGCACCATAGCACAGGTTATCAGACAAATACAACACACATAGATAACCGGAGCTGGTGACCAAAGACGTCGTTGCTTCAATTACGAGTCTTGGGACAATTGTTTTGGATCAAAGAGTGTAGGGACTAAAAGTTGTATTGGAACTTCCTCACGAGATATTGTACATATTTTTCCAAAGTACTGTTCTACGAATTTCACGAATAAGACGACCACTTTATCCCCTACATACGGCTGTTACCTTCGCAAACAGAAATGTAATAGCGCCAAAGAATGATTATCTTGTCTTACCAAATGTGTCAAAGGAGCTCATAGATGCGAAATGCTGTTTAGAATTCTGATGAATGCGGATGGTTCTAAAACTATCCATATTTTCAATACCGGTACCGCTCGAGTTCCACGAACTTCTTTCATCAGAAAACAACATGCACGGCCAACAGAATAGCTTCTTCAATTTTGCACATCCACATAACCATGAATGGAGCGTATACCAGGAGGGGTTGAAGTACCGTCGGTAGCCACCCGATGCTCTGGTTTGTAAATTATTGAGAGCAGGCTGAGGTCTGTCTTTATTTAATATGTCTATCTTTTCTGCTAACGAACGCGAACCGAAAGACTTTTCTAAAAGACTTTCGACGATACACCTACACTCATTCACTTTAAAAATTGGTTCTCGGTTTACGGAATTTAAGACCATTATTAATATTTATTTACTGTATATTATATAAACACTCCAAATCGACCCAACACGGCAAACACACACTGGCTGCCTCCTAGCGCCTGCCAATACTGCTGCACTACAACACCGCCAGCCGGCCGAGAGCCCGCCAGGCGCTGAGTCAGTGTTGCCAAGTCACTAGCCGACAAAACGCCTGTTCACAGTGGTACGTAACTGATATCGATTAGACAGATTTTTTTCACTATTTGGCAGCAGTACATACAATAGGCTTCATAAGAATATCATAAATACTCTTATTTCCGGTGATCACTACCTATTGCAGTTAACAACAGTACCTAACGTACACACTATGGCTCCAGGGAAACGTCCTTATTCCCGAAGCTCTTGGCGAGGTGAAAGGCAAAAACCAAGCTTATAAAAATCACAAGCATTGATTTGAACAAGGTCTCTGAAAATCTCCAAGAAAAAGAGAGAAATTTCCTTGCAAGTATGTTGCATTACTTTATGCCAGTTCTTGATGATGATTGTTGATTCAAGGGGCTTAAGGTCGAGCTTATCGCCCCTAATGCAATGAAATAATAAGTTAAAAATAGCAGTATTTTCCAAACCACTTTTTGCCGCATCACACCAAGCCCCAGGTAACTAAAGGTGCCATATTCGGATAAGAAAGACCTTGCATTATTGACATACTGTAATTAAGTCTTCTAGATAAGGGTATGCACAGTTGAATAAATTTACATTTCAATTGAAGTGCAATATTATACCGAGTACCTGAAGCACAGTTCGTTGGGATTAGAGAAAAAAAAAAGTGAAAAGTGCCAACAATTTCTGCCCGATACTTACTGTCACTAAATTCTTACTCGGACCAACATAATTTGAGAGAGAAAGAGATAGAAGCCTTATTTTAAAATATCCTACTTGTTATTTTATAACCAACAGATGTAAAATATAAAAACTAGCCTGCCTTACAGTAGTCGCATATGATGTGTAACAACTGACATGTTATCCTACTATGAAATTGAAATAAAATATATGTGAAGTCAATTTATTCGTCATATTATTCGTCGAATATATTCTAAGCATGGAAATATATGTAATTCTATATTAAGGCGTGCAAGTTTAATTCTAGTCGTGGTAAATACGCAATAGTAACTTAAATCATGGAAAAAGAAAGTATAATTGGCAATACCATTTATCGAATAATTATATCTTTAATGAAAATTGTATTTAATTAACAGAAGGAGTAATACAATGTATTTATTAAAAATAATTATTCTAGTTCAATTTGGGAAGAGCGGAGACAATATACTTATAATAACTAAGATATCTCACATATACTTGTGATACCAAAGTATTTAAAAACCATTGAAAAACGGCGTCAATAACAGTACCAATGTTAGTTGTCGATACATTTCGATTTGTGTTCATTTAGAGCTCATCATTTAAAAAAGCTATTAGCGGCTTAGCTTGTGGCAAACTGAAGTTTATGTTAAAATCACCACTCAAAATCATGGGAAGCGAGTGATAGGTTATTTTAAAGAGCAGAACCACCTTCGGTATATGGTAAAAATACAAATAGCAGGAAATCTTTAATATTTTGAACCGTTTGATTTGGAGAAATATACACGACCACCGAAATCACTGTCCATTTTCAAATAAGCATTCTGTTGCACATATGTCCCAAATATCTCGACTAACAATACCCAGTCCACTTGATTGACGATAAGTAATGTCCATATGAGGAGTCACAACATGCCTTATGGCACTTCTGGCAAGTTTTTGAGCATAAGTCACACAGACAAGGCATTAACTTCTTCCAATATTTTTATTAATGCCTTTTAATTTGTTATCGATCTTCACTGCTGATTTTCCCCCATTAATATACAATACTATCCCCTGAAATCGGTGACCATAGTCTGGTTATTACCAAGTGATCTCCAAGAAACTGTCACAATCTAAGGTACTCGTGGTTAGTCATTTCCAGGAAAGTTGGCCTATGCAAGCAAATGCTATATTTGGGCAAGTTTCTTTCTGTAAAAATGCCTGAACTTTGGAGAGACACAGTTGGGATGTGGGTACAGTATTAGTTCCAGCCAATTTCAGTAATGGAAAATTAAACTGAGCATGTCTTAATAAAAACTGAGTCTTCAGTCATTTCACTGGTTTGATACAGCTGCCCATGCCTCACTGTCCTGAGCTAATCGTTTTGTACCTGGAAGCAGATTCAATGCATGCAACAATAGAGCATGCAAGGAAGCATAAAAGTATATACACGACCAGATAATGGGGTGTTATTCAAATGGCCCGTAAAAACCCTTTATCTTACAATGTGAAGCATTTGACTTCAAAGATATGCAAAAACTTGCATCTGAAAAAATGATTAAACACTAAAACAGACAATGAAGGTGAAAGGAGAAATTGGCTTAAGATCAAGTGGCTGAGATTTGAAAAATGCCATCCATTCACAATTCAAGTACGATCTTAACCATTCCACATTTAAAGAAATTAATGTCACACAAAAAGGAAGAAAAGAGAAACTATTTATTTATCTATTTATCGTATGGCTTTTAGTGCCGGGAGTGTCCGAGGACATGTTCGGCTCGCCGAGTCTGTAGCTGCTTCCAGTGGACACCCTTATTAGGGTGAGCTACAAGTTCCGTTCAATTTCAAGTAGTACCAACTTTCGCTACCAGATATCAATGATATCTAGTGGTGAACTTTGGAACTTTTGATAGAGGGTTCCGACGAAATCTAACCTGACAATTTAGCTTCACACAAGTTTAGTCTGTGGAAGGATCTTTTACATGCCATAAATCTATGACATGGGACCACCGGCTTTACTTCCCCTCCGAAGGAAGGCATAGGGCCTACTGAAGGATTTTTAACGCTCTTAAAAAATCCGATGACTTTGGCCGGGTTTGAACCCGCTATCTAGGGCACAGCAGTTCAGCATGCTGCTAACTACGCCACCGAAGAGAACCTGATTTCTTGGAACACCATTCATCTCTTTCCTAAGTATTCAGAGAGGCTAAGTGTCTCAGAAGCAATGAAGAAGGATTTACTCCAGTTACTCGACAAAGGAATCATCCCTTCTGAATACAGGCATTTCATTCATGACATACCTAAGTTACTGCTTAGAAATCAAGAGATGTTGTACCTTGGGTGACCAGTAATGGGGAAGAAGAGGACTATGACTAGTGATGACCATGAATACTGTCTTCAAAGACTTAAAACAAAATAAATGAATATTTACTATTCAACTTTCTTTAAAGATATGATGTTATTAAAAAAATGAAAATCATTAAATAGTAATTAATAATGAAAAAAGGATGTTGAACAATTCCTTCGAGAAATACAAGGTTTGTGACTTAAAGTTCTCACTCATATCGTTAGTGCCAAATATTGTATGTCCCAAAAGTGTATTAAAATATAGTGAATTCCTGGTAAGCGACTGCACCTTCAGAAACTTTCAATATGAGTATTCGAAAAATCATGATTTTTGGACATACAATGATTGTGCACTAAGGCATCGCAGTGTTCTAGTGGTGTACGCAGTAATGTTTTGTAATCGAGGCCTGGAGTAGAAGTGGGAAACCACAGAAAACCACTTCTAGGATGGCTGAGGCGGGAGTCTAATCCACGCCCTATCAGTTTTGCCTCAGTAGAGTGAGTGAACTCCGTTCCAACCTTCGGACCAAAATTAAAATTATTTGCAGAGCCGGGAATTAAACTCAGGACCTCAGGGATGACAATCACGAGGTTGTGGAAAAGTAAGAGAGAAAATAATATTGACATGCAATTTCCTACCCCGAAATGCACCAAAGCATGCATAGGCTATATCATTTCTGCGATTTCTATGGACATTCCCCAAAATGTTGTTATATTCTTTCAAAACAAGGTACAGTATTCAAAATTAAGTTTAAAAAAAGTTGATTAGAAATTCTAGCATGTCCGTATTACAGTAATGTTAAAACAGGCCAATTTTCTTACCAGATACCACGGTAGAACAGCGATGTAAGCGAAGGTTGGTGGTACCCTGGCGGCGGCTGCGATGCACATATACATGGAAACAGTGACTGCACGCCACCACGTCCTCACAGAGGGCACCCAAGCTGGTCGTTTCTGAAGAATGTAACACCAACCGCACACTGCCGAACTTATTCCACACGTCACTGACCTGACGTCCAGACTCACGATACTGTTCATGTCCTGGATTAGCCCGAGTCTCCACAATTGCTTTCCCTGACATTAATAATGACCTCACCATTTCCTTGCTTAGAAGCACTTTATCTTGCTGAGCCATCTTCTTGTGCAGCAGTATTTAATGTCTGTATTTACCGAACTCAGAAGTTGAATTGTAAACTAATAAAGAAATGGAATACAGTAGTGTCCGGTTGGCTCCGTATTTTGTGTTATTTTCCCTTCACATTGGAGCTTATTTTCACGGAAAACGAAGATAAATCGAACACGATAGCGATAATCCACGCCTAGAAACATACATCAACAGTGTCAACAAACTACTCACAAGAACAGTTGTCAACGAACAGCGATAAGCAGCGTAATCCCCACTCGCACAGTTAGGCCTACTTCACAAGAATAAAACGTGTTCCTGAATGTTTATTTTCTGCGTTGAGGATATAGGCCTAAACGGATATTCCCCATTTTGATAGCAAACCACGTTTGTTTTAACTAACCAACTTTGTACCGTAGTGAATGTATGCTACTTCCCACTCCAACGGATAATCCGTGTCGACATGGCGGCCATTAGAAGTTGATTGTCAGGGGAACTCTGCAGTACATCCGCAGTCGATCGCGCCATCCCCACTCCGCCACCCGTATCCGCTGCTCCGTCCATCCGCTGCTAGCTAGTCCCTGCTACAAAGCGCAGGAAACCAACAGCGTCAGTGTTCAAGGCTCCGCTTCGTGAAACATATTATTATGGTCAGCCACAGGGCTTAATCCAAATTTAGAATGCAGGAGTTCCGAAGCACTGAACACTCCTGGGACAGAGCGTCCCGGGACCCCTTGCAAGATTTTGCAAAATTATAGGCCAAATGAACATAAAAAAGCAAAAGGAACAAAATAATATTAAAATTTGACTATCTCTTTCACAAAAACAGTGAAATTTGAATCACAATAGGCTTGCCTCTCCTAAATTAAGACTGCATTTAATGTAATGGAAGTACAGTATGTATTTTATAAACGAGTGCCGCTGAACTTGGCTGCTCTCGAGTATGTTTATCGTAGCAACTGGAGCCTTGCGAGACGAGCAGGGGGCACAGCTTTGATGGAGTCCGGTATCCAAATAAATCCATCACAGCAATTGTATGCGTAATAGGAGCACATGCCACAACGAAGAGGAAAGCAATGCCCGAGTCTAGCCGGGGTGCCGGAATTTTCACACGAAGGAGATCTTTACCGTGGCAGTAAATCTACAGACACAGATCCTTCGCATTTAAACAGCTCAAATTCTAAGTGGCGCCAGGCTTCGATCCTGCAACCTTGGTTACAGTAGGAGAGTATGGTTACTGCTGTACTAAGCATCCAGTCAATTCAAATACTATGAGACATTAACAATACATTTCACATCTATGAAACAACGAAAAGACGAAAACCTTCTTGCCGAAAAAAAAAGTACAGTATTTATCTAGAATTTTGCGGAATGAATTCTTCAGCAGATCAAATATCGCGCCCGCGAACTCGTGATCGTCGAGAGAGTGAGATGATCGTCGTCAGCCGGCACGAGAGCAGTATCACCGCACTTGAGCTCTCGCCAACCCACTGAAAAGCTGCGCCAACCTCACGGGAGGTACTTGAGAAATTAGGAATAATAATAATAATGCTATTGGTTTTACGTCCCTTTTAACTACTCTGGCTTTTAGAGACGCCAGGGTGCCGGAATTTTGTCCCGAAGGGGATCTTTAACGTGCCTGTAAATCTACTGACACGGACCTCTCGCATTTGCGCACCCTCAAATGCCAGCTGACTGCGCCAGGATACGAACCTGCAACCTTGGGCCCAGCAAGCGATAAATTTACCGCTGAGCCACGCAGCCAGTCGAAATTAGGAGTGAAAAGGTGAGCTAAATAGCGGCAGAACTGGAACGTTCAAAAGTGGATTCTAGCCCAGCAGATTGAATAACGTTATGGAAGAAATGACTATCGAATGTTTAACAGTACACGAAAGATGACGAGAATCCTGGTACAAGTGGAGGAAATTCCACGTCCAGCTCGGGGAATATGATTACCACCCCCGTCGGACGAGCTATGACCCCAGTTAACTGGTATCTATTACGAACGTTAATTTCTCTTATGGGATTATTGCTTTCCGTTTCCTTATTTTAGGGTGTTGTTAACCATATCTTTGATTAATTTTGGTGCGTACATTGATATATTTCGAAAGGAGGTTTAATTACCTTACGAGAAAGTTGGTTCACACTAGGCTCCCATCTAAAAGCAGCCTAGATTACAACTTCAGTTCAAGAAACAGTTATTAATCAAATTTATAGATTTTTTGGATAATCTTTCACAATTCAGGAAGTAAGTATATTGATGCTAAACTAAAGATAACATAAGCAGATACAGATGGCTATAGACTTTAATTGGCAGATCACACAAAAGAGTTTTCTCTAAGTGGTATTCCGTTGTTTTCCTTTTTCAATTTCAGGCTAACGCCGTGAACGGTACTTTCTAATACGCCACGGCAGCTTCTTTTCAACTACTTGTTGAGTTTCACCTTCATTTAATCTCTCATAACTCCTTCCTTGAGGCTGACGTCAGGAAGGGCATCCGGCCGCAAAAAACACACACTCCCATAGAAGTCCATCGTATCTAATCCACGACCCCATTGAAACGGCAACTTATAAGGCAGACATACATAAAGTTCAGAATATAACACCATATTACATCACTTCCCTTCCTCAAATCAAGTCCCAGCATTATCACAGAAAATTTCAATCCCTCCATCAAATATGGACATTTTTGAAGAAAAGAAAGAAAGAAAGAAAACAAACCAACCACCAAAGACCAATCATTCGGCAGCCTAAAAAAAAATTGTGTTTTGCTATGTTTCGACACTCCGGCGCCACGATGCAAATTTTGACAGTCAAGTAGGCTACAAAGGAGAAACTGCAGACATCCAGTAGCGATGCAATAATCAATAACCGCGAATTAAAAATTTGACATCAAAATACATTTAAAAAGTTAATTAAAAATCAGCATTTATATTCTTGACAAACCGCGTTATCGCCAACACGGCAGATCGTATTGCCACTACGTACCACATCCCCTCGCTACTCGCAATTTTAATTAAAGCCATAAATCCAGACCAACTTAATGTACGGATAAAAATGTTAGCACAAAATTACCGAACGTGTTACATACCTACCATAAATAACGCTGCATTATGGGCACGAAAAAACTATACAGGATTTCGTGGTAATCGAAACCACTCCATTCAACTGAAGCCTAGTGAACCCACAAGAGCGACTGAATTTGTGGTACGTAGGTGTGTCTTAATCTTTTAGCATAATCAGTTACATTACTTTAAAACCATTGAAGAGTAAGTTATTTATTCTTTGAAGAAAATTTGTCAATGCTGCCAACATATGTAGAATACTGTATTTAGATTCGCGGCCGTCATGAATTCACGCTGCAATAACACAGGTTAATTATAGGTAAAATAGGTAGATAAAACTTGCACAAGATTCCATTTTCCGCCATTGTATTTCGGAAATTTAGATGTTTTTTCACTAAAAACACGCGTGGATAGGAGTGTTGTCACATCATGTGCCTGACCTTCCAGGACTAATGAGGATGTGCGGTATAACAGGCAACAGCGCGCTCCATTTACGCGTACTTTCCTATTATAGGGGTGGTGTTTCTTCGCAAATGCGATGAAGTGCGAAATGTTATTGGCTTTTACTCGCGTATTTTCAAGACCTGTAGGCTATAACACTTTTTAACACTGTTTTGAGAAAGTGACAAAAATAGACTCAAAATGCAAACATTATGCCAAAATGCCACACACATGTGAAATCCACGATATTTTTATTTTAAATATAACTGTTTTTTCTTATTTTATTTAATTTTCTTATGGAAACTTCAAGTGAGAAGTTTGTACACCCTTGAAATGTTTAATGACTGCTTGATCACCGGTCTGGAATGCGGAAAATAATACCTAGGGGGTGGTGGATTTCTATGACAAGTTATATTTTTTCCCTTAACATTATATCTTATAGTCTTGTATTTTCAACACGTTTCCAAGCATGATAATCAAAATTAAACAGCTTTTATTGGGCATATAAATGCATATTTAGGCTGTCGTAAGTTTTATGGCATATTTTGAACAAAATATCATTATAAATGCCTTATTTTGGTAATTTTCATTTAAATTTCGTTTTATAAAAATCAGAATAAGCTCTAGAAATTATTGTTCAGGATAGACTGGAATATACTACAAAAGAGCCATTCTAAAGTAGTGTATGGAATGTTTCTAACAGGTAAGAGCTCTTGTTTGCTAGCTGGGCCAATTCCTGGGAACCGGGCTATTGTTTACAGGGAATTCCGCAGTTATTTGTCATCGTTCTAATCTCTCTCCTTCGCCCTTCCCTCTTTCACCTTCAACACACTGAATGACCTTGGTCACTCATTAGGGAGCTTCAGTCATTCAGTTCTTTTCAATATGCCTAAAATGAAAGTCTCAATTTGTGGGAAGTTACGAAGTTTTGTTCGCGAGTTTGGTGAAAACATAATCAGTACGGATGGAGTGATATTATTCTGTAAATTGTGTGAAGTTAAAAAGTCATATTTTGAATTTTATAGGTCATAAATGCATACATTTTTAGGTCGTAGAAATCCGCCCCCTAAGAATACCTCTTGCGCCTCGTTGCCCGCTCATCGCTTTAATTCCCTTCGCGTAGGTTAAGTATACATGTGGTGATACCGAAAATCTCTATAAAACATCTCTAAGCTTTCATTCAAGTGTTAATGATTCATGAACTTTCAGTGTGGTGGATATTGAAGCAAGACTTGAGTTAAATTTGTACATTTTTTTCTGTATTATTGTGGTTTTGCATTAGTATAAATTTATTTTTATTTATTCAGTGCAATGCTTTAGCTTTGATATCCAAGTGGGGGTTCATCAGGGAAGTGCTCTAAGTCCACTGTTATTCAATATTACTATAAACTATCTAACAAAACAATTTCAGAAACCCTTACCGTGGAATCTTTTGTACGCTGACGATGTGGCACTAATATCTGACAGTATTTATGACCAACAGGAGAGTTTAGACCAATGGAGGAGAGCTCTAGAGTCTAATGGACTGCGCATTAGTAGAACCACGGCTGAATATACTGTATGGTATGTGACTTCCACAACAAACCCAGTATGACAAATATTGAACTTAAACTAGACGGTGGAACCTTACCAAGGGTAACAAAATTCAAATATCTAGGTTCTGTCATTGCTAAAGATGGCACGATAACCGCCGACATAATCCATAGGGCCACGTCTGAGTGGAACAAATGGCGCGAACAAACAGGAGTTTTATGTGATCCGAAAATACCCATAACAACGAAGGGGAAAGTTTATAAAACTGCCGTAAGACCAATCCTACTCTATGGTAGTGAAACATGGGCTACTACAAAGGCACATGAGCAAAAGCTACATACCACAGAAATGCGTATATTACGTTGGGCAGGTGGAGTTACTCTCAAAGATAAAATCTGTAATGAACATGCGCGGGGCAATTTCAAAGTAGCGCCTTTAACAGATAAACTTTTAGAAACCAGGCTAAGGTGGTATGGACATGTTATGCGAAGACCGGAGAATCATGTAGTGAAGAAGTGCCTTTCCATGACTACGCAAAAGAGAGGGAGCGGCAGACCTCAAACAACATGGATGACTAATGACCAGAGGAACATGAGAGTATTGGGCTAATCTACTGATGATGCTTTCCATCGAAATGAGTGGCGCCTCAGGATTAAGAAAGCCGACCGCGCGTAACGTGAAAAGGCGAGGAGGAAGAAGAAGTGTAATGCTTTAGCCTGTTAAAATTTTCTTCTGTGTTACTTTAACCTAATTTAAAATAAATACACAATTTACTTCATGTAATTTTCTCATTATTGACGATTAAAAATGTGATTTTAATTTCACATTAGTGTCGTTCAAAAGACATTACCCACTTGTCACATTCAACCCAAAATATGTTGTTTTCTTTTCTTCTTTCAAAATGCTATAAAATGCTAAATTGCAAATATATAAAAGCTACAAAATACTAAATGTTCAAATCAAAATGCCAAATTTCTGCTATAAGCATACACAAAAGCGAAAAGCACAATTTTCTCACATCATTGCAATGAGTGGCGAGTATGATACAACCAACAGTCTTGTCTACGGAACGCCGCTATTGGTCAGTACACGGAAATCACGTGATAACCACTCGAAACGGACCAATTACAGCAGGCGAAACTCAGACGCGCCCTGACGCATTTGTTTTGATCGGGTGTCAACATGCTTATTTTCCACCAGTAGAGTGAAAATAGCCATTTCTACTCATGGGTGAATTTGCGGGATCTAAATACTGTTATCTTGTTTCAAATCATGAAAACTGTACGAAGTATTACCCGTTTAACATTTGATTGCCGCTGAGCCTGGCTGCGCCAGTGTTTGTTGTTGATTGTAGCATGAGCCCTCGGGGCAAAGCAGGGAACACAGCATGACAAGAGTTCGTCCCGTACAAAAGACAAGCAGCATTGCGCGTCACAGGAGCTCATGTCACCACGGACAGTCAAACGATAACTGAGACTATTGGAGCTGAGTCATATCCTACTCACCCAACTGTACCTGTCAACGAAGCAGGCTGACGTATGACACAAGTAAACAAGGAATAGTTCCCATCTCGACCGCCGGCAATCAATTCGTGAAAGGGTAATAACATGATGCCTCAAAACATGTTTTGGAAATATGCGTAAGTACGGCAAATACAAACCATAACATACAAGACGGGTAAACAATTATAATGGGATACTTGCCACCATTGAATGAATAACTTGGTTGGCTAACTACAGAAATAAACATCATAGCACTTTTACATATAGATGAAATAGTTGTTCTATCCGGCGTTGCTCAGGCGGTGTGTTAAGACTAAAGAGGGTAGTTTCTTCTCGAAGGGCCAGTCACATATTCGGTAAGCAGCCACTGTATTCATTACAATAACACTCAAAATGAAACACACAGATTATATTGCAGAAGAGAAATATAAAAATTAATGTGTTTGATAATTTCTACTCGAGACCTTTGTACTGTATGTATGACATTCCACGAGTATTAAAAAATAATATTTAACCCCCTGACATCATTGGAAAATAGCCTAAATCCTGCTCCGGGTGAAAACACTATTCAAAACGATCCAGGAAAATTTGTCGACCCGTTATCATGTTAATAAGACAATTTCCTGAACTAAAACACATTAGTCCTACTCGCCTCCTTAAAATAGGAGGAATCTGAAAATAAATATTTTTGCTCATTTCAACTCGAGGAGAATTTAAAATGACATACTGCAAGAATAAATTCCATGAAAAATAATATTTAACCCCGCCCTGTTACATTCAGATTAATGAACCCCGGTGATCTGTAAAACGATCTTTCTTTGCTGTCACCACGGACGTCCCCGGATTCGATTCCAGGCTCTTCCAAGAAAAAGAATTCCAGTCCGAGATACCCTCAGCCTCATGAGGTAGAACAGAGGAGAGGTGGGTTCGATTCCTAACTCAGCCATCCTAGAAGATCTTTTCGTGATTTCCAGGCAAATGTCGGAATAATACCTATAGTAAAGCCACGACCGCCTCCAACCCAAATCATAACCCCAATTACAAATACACACACTAATGCAAGCATCACAATGACACAGGAGATTAGATATTACACGGGTATTACAGATAGTACACGGGGTTAAATGACCACGACGACGCGAAGACCACAACAAGAGATAATTTCCGAAAATCAATACACATCGGCCCACCTCGCCCCCATAAAATAAGTGAAATTTAATCTCTACTTAGTATAAAACCAAGTCCCCGAATCGTGGATGTTACGGGTAAACTCGAGAACCACTGGATGGATGTTGATGCGGTTTTCACCATTCTGTAAAGGATATATGGTGATGATTTCTGTAGAAAATAATTTATTTATGATCAAAGGAAGCCGAGCAGTAACGATCTCAGTGGAAAAGTCGGAAAAAAAACTGGCATCCGAGCGCTTTGTAAGCTTACGCTGGGCAAACCGTTAAAATATCTAAATACTTTTTTTGTAAGAATTGTTCAGCATGAAAAGTTCTACAAAAAAAAATCCGCGAGAGCATATCTCTATCTTCAATACATCGCCTACTATGAGTGTTTTTAAGTTTTCATTTCTTCCAGCAATCTCCATTCAGTTACTGAGACGACAGTTTACGAGGTAGCTAGGGGCGAGTCTATCACCTCAGTTACAGCTTAGCTAGCAGACGAGCTTTTGCCCCAGGTACAGCCAGCAGCAAACTGTGGAATTGTGTTGAGTTGCATACTTTAGAGAAGAGTGGTTGTGTTTGGAGTTTCCCTGGAAGTGCAACTCTGCTTTTCTTCATTTTCGTTCAGAAAATTCACAGTCAAGTTAAGATTGGACGGAAGTGGGATGTGTGTTTCATGCACCTCGCCAGTCTTAAATTACGTCTGACAAGAATTTGTTGCACATGCATCTCCATGATAATATTGTTACGGCTGTGAGTTAGTGTCATCGCTCGCCGCATGAGTCACAACTGCCCCAGGGCTGGGCTGTGGCCTGCCTCCTGTATTGCGTTCGCCTTATGCAACAGGGCTACTAGGACAAAGGGATAGTCGAGAATATTCGTGACTGGACCAGCGATGGAAACCTCGAGAAGCCGTGAACCCTGGATGGATCTAGAAGCATTTATTGAGTCACCGGCCTGCTATATAAGTGCGACCTGTCAAGCATTGGTTGTTGTGTTTTACGAGCTAGTGTGAGCGATTACTCTGAGCGACAGAAGTGTGGTGACTTGCGAAACCTCTAGTGGAGCGGGGAAGTGAGACTCCTACAGAGGAACTGTGTTTTGAGCGAGTGTCTTACTGGTTGCGTTCACGGTAGCAAACAGTTGATCAACCGTTGAAGAAAGTACGCTGTGAACGCGGTGTGATGGAGCGCTCCCTAAACATGTTCCATGGAGCGGACGCCTTTTTATGGAGCGTAGAAAAACTTCGCTCCATCCACGGAACACGTTTAAATCCAACATGGCGTAGCATGAAGTAGATTTAAAAACAAATGTAAACATTGTGGAAATCGCTCAAAATAGTTCCTAAACTGATGAATACTGAAATAATAATGAAGAACACAACATCACAGTCCCTCTATAGCCTATAAAATGACCTGCATTGTGTTAAATTCGTGATATATCTTTATTCCGATTTACGGACCGCAGTTGCGACAAATGTTAACCTATGTGTGAAACAACATAACCTGACATATCGGATGTTACATCCTTTATTTTGTTCCAAGTATTAAAAATTATATGAATTCAGGTGTGTGGTTTCCTTTTTAGTGGCAATGTGCATTTTTAAAGTTTTTAAATCGATGTTTCAGCGTTTTTTAATCACTTGTAATTTGGTAATGTGGTCTGAAAATACGATTTTAACCTATGCTTTGGGCTAAATACTGTACCTCGACGAATATATTGTTGTGTAGGCAGTATAGAGAGAATCAAACTTCTAGGCTACCGGTACCGGTACTGTATAAAAAGTACCTTTCATTTGGAGCAAGCATAGGCAACCGGTACTGTATAAAAATACCTGCACTGTAAGGCCTACTTGGCCTACCCCAAATTCTGATAGGCTAAGACCTATTGTCAAGAGTCTTGACTCAAAAATAAATTATTTCAATACCGTAGGCTACCGGTACTTGTTGGGTTAAGGATTTGTATGCAATAGGATATAAGAATTACCGTAGGTCTGTCTGTGCCTGCATTATTTGGTGATTCTCCCAATAGAAAACTGAGTGTTTGGCTGATCAGAATGTAATGACTGGGAAATACTAGTAGCCTATCAGTATTTTTCTTTTCATGGTATTATCTTAACAGTTCTCTTGCTTCTTGGATGCTGTTTAGGTCTAGATTAGCCTACACATCCACATTCCTTTCAAGAATGCTGAAAAACCTACTCACTAGGCCAATATTTTTTCTTGAAACAATCGTAAATGTTTCACTAAATTGTACGGTATTTTAAATTCACATAGCTCATTATCAGACCGCAAGACCCCCCCCTGGCTTGCAGCTTGGACTGAATGAAGTTAATTTGGTCTTGTATAGGCCCTAGCCTATAAATATGTTTCTATGTTTGAAAGAAACCAGCTTCCCTTGGTAAGCATTTCAAGTACCGGTAACCATTACTTTTCTTTTCATGGCATTAGCAGTCATATCTTAACAGTTATCTTGCTTCTCGGTTGCTATTCAGGTCTAGATTAAACAGCCACATTCCTTTCAATGTAATGAATATTACCAACCGTACTGGTACCATTGGCTATAATTGGGCAAGCTCAATAGCCAATGTTCACTGCAGTAGGCTACCAGTACCGTACATCAAGAAGCTGGGAATGATTATGCACTGAAACTCAAGATATAATATATATATATATATATATATATACTGTATATACATTTCTTTTCTTACACAAGGAGAGAAAATTAAGCACTCTCCAACATAGCACTTACCCAGTTTGTCCTTTATTTCCTTCACTTACGGTATCTCAACATGCCTGAGTATTAACATTTTGTGACAATTCTTGTATGCACATACTGTATTTTGTCCATGCTTCAACTAATCCAACACCAAAATTTCCATCCTTGACTTCCTTTTGTCAAACGAGTGATGATTTTCTCTCAGGGGACAGGTTAGGTCTCCGTAGCCTACTCAAATAGGAACTGACTATTAAGTAAAATGCATTATGAGAATGGATTTAGAAATTGTGACATAAGGCTAATTTATTTTACTCACTCTCTTGTGTGTATGCTACATATTGATCTATATTTTAACAGCAGCCTAGGCTACAGGATACATTTCATAATGCTGTGGTGTCAGTGACATGTGCATGTATTTTTAACTGAGGCTAGGTTTGGGAAGGAGGCTTTAAGTTACAAGCTTAATAACCTGTATAAGAAATTGTTAGTAAAATGAAAACTTTAAGGGAGTGAGGAGTCATGAATATTACCTACAGGTACTGTACAGTAGGCTATAGGCTACAATTGGTCAGGCTTGCTAACCTAGGTTCACTGCAGTAGGCGACCAGTACATCAAGAAGCTGGTAATGGTTATGTACTGAAACTCAAGATATATAATATATTTTTCTTCTTACACTGGCAGAGAAAACTGAGCACTGTTCAACACAGCACTACCCAGTTTGTCCAATATTTCCTTACCTTATCTCAACCTGCCTGAGTTTTAACACCTCATTACAGTGATGCTTCACTTTATAATCTGCATATTCTATCACACAGCAGTATTTGCTGCTGACCACAGAAGACCTGATGTTCTTGTACAGTGACTGAATGAACTATGTTTGTTACAAAACTACACCTACGGTATAGTTCTGCTGTACTGTAGTTTCATTTGTATTCAATCTGGTAATGAGCCTAGGTGGAAGATGTTACTTCTTTTAACATTTAGTTTGCTGATTCATACCAACCATCTCTCTACCACGCACATATTGAGCAACAAAGGGAATTGTTAGTAACCAAGTATCAATACCTTTAAGAGAGTGGCGAGTCATGAATGTTACCTTCGGTAATGGTATGTAATTGTGCGAGCCCACTAGCCAAGCCCCATTCAAGTACCAGTATCGTACATCAAGCAGCTGGTAATGATTATGTACTGAAATTCAAAATAAAATGTAGTCATTGCTGCTTTTCGGGTACAAATTATAAATATATAAACACACTCCTGGAAAAAGTTACACTTTATTAGTTAGTTATCACACTTAAATGGGCAATGGGCAACTAATACATGTAATTGTTTCCAGGAGTGTGTTTACATATTTATAATTTTGTACCCCATGTTGACCGACTGAGAAGCAGCAAAGACAATTTGTATAGGCAACACTTAAAAAAAAGAATGGCTTCAAATTATCACAGAAAATATGTATTCTTTCGCAGTGCTTCATTTATCTTTGCTCCTAGGAGTCATTCATACTGTTACTTTCCTGCTTTTTACATATATATATATTTATTTTTTCAGTTTATATTTTTGCAGTCTAGTTTCCTCTACCTCATTCTGTACTGTCCAGACTTGGGTAGCAATAATTTTAAAATGCCCTATTTTCCTGAATTCTTTCTATGTTACTGGACCATTTGATGACATGATCTATTGAAAAATCAATTGTGAAAGCATCTTTTAGACAACTGTTTTCAACCAAAAATCTGTAGCCTAACATTTTTCATTTTCATTAGATGAACAGTAGCCTATAGGGAATATGGTATGGAAACCAGTTGTGTATTGATAGGAGGAGAATGGACTGTCAAGTAAGAGACTAAGTTGATCCATCAACAGTTCATGTTGTGCCTTTCTCTTTAAGTACTAATATTGGGGGGTAGACAAGTAAGGTACCGGTATAACAAGGATAATACAGGCTCGTACCATGATTTCCTTTGCTTTAAATGAGGGACCCAGAAATTTTATTTCTAGATGCTGGTTATAATTTTAATGACCTTGAGGTCATCTGACCTTATTAGATAGGGGAAGGGTAATGATCCAGATAAATACCTCTTGTTGACAGGTAGGGACAATGTGATGTACATTCTTGTAGTGTTTCAAATTAAGTTTGCAATCTAACCTGATTTTTTTGTAAATACAATTAATTTGTATAGTACAGTGACTAAAAACTGTACAGCACAGTTAAGCTGATGAATAAATCCAAAAACTTCAAATCCTTGAGAAGAAAACTAGAGTGAAAAAGAAAAGATATAAGAAGCAGGAAAGTATCAGCATGAAGTATACCTAGGGACAAATTAGATAGATGAAGCAGTGCTAACAAATAATGAAGTCATCATGTGTGGATGACTGGTAAGAGGTTTACTGCTAGACTTACAGACTCTTGACCCTTCTCATAGGATATAACCCTACATTAATAAAATCAAGCTATATTGATATTCTTGAATAAATATTCGTCTATTGAGACGTAGGCCTAACCTACCTTGTTCAATTTGAAGAGATTAAAATGACTTCAATTATCATAAGTCTTGGGATATACCACCTTAATATACCGTACCATACGTTAAACTGTTAAGTATTCTTTACCATAGCCAAACTAGCATAACACAATAAATGCCATATCAGAAAGGCAAGAAATTTACGTACGTAGGCCTAAAATTATCGGGAGCAAGGTATGGTTTGATACATGTTCACAGCGTTCGGTACATAGTTTCAGAGCAATTTCGTTCCGAGTTGCAAAACTAAAGGTAAATTAGATACTGATCTAATATCAGCATTCACTCTCACAAGATTATCTGATCATTTCAACATCGCAGGCTCGAGGATAGTACATCGCCCTTGTCCACTTTCGAACAACGCGCGCTGCTACAGATCAGATGGAGCAAACCGTTCACAGGTGCACGTAAAACCTGATCCCGCTCCCGATGCATCAGCTTTGGAGCTGTTGATCAACTGTTTGCTACCATGAACGCAACCACCTAGTGCGAAGAGAAGTGATTGTGCTGCATTGTGAAACAGTGAGTGACAGAGCTAGTGCAGCTATTTCCATCCAGCGTACGGGGCCACCTCATTACGAGGGATTAACTGAGGTCTGTTGACAAGTGAAAGGGGAAGTATTCTCGACTTGAGGAAACTGGAGTAAGGTAATAATTGCTATTTGCTGTTGAGTAGTGCATATTTCTGGCCACAATAAAATTAATTATTTCTCTAAAGCAGTAATTGGTGTTGTGCTTCCTACCCACCGTAATCCAGTTAACAAAAGTGCCACTAGGGGGGTGGCACGTAACAACTGGTGTCAGAAGCCGGATTACGAACTCAAGCACAACACCTGACGGTCCTGGTTTCAAAACCCGAGCAGGTCATTTTCTCTAATTTTCCTGTGAGTGCATGCCCTTTACAAGACAAACAACTAAAATGGAGGAGAAATTGGCAGCATTGCTAGAAAAGTTAAATGGCATGGAAACCAAGATAGAAGACGGCCAGAAGAAGCTAGAAGACGGCCAGAAGAAGATGGAAGACGGTCAAAATAAGTTAGCGGAGGACCTGAAGAAGATGGAGGACGGCCAGAAGAAGTTAGCCGAGGACCTAACTGCCAAACTAGAAGACGGCCAGAAGAAGATGGAAGACGGTCAAAATAAGCTAGCGGAGGACCTGAAGAGGATAGAGGACGGCCAGAAGAAGATGGAAGACGGTCAGAATAAGTTGACACAGGACCTGAAGAAATTAGAACTGGGTCTGCGTGAGGAAGTCACGGCAGTGGAAAAGAAGTTTGACGCCTTACAAGTGGAAGTTGCCGAGCTGCGCCAACGCCCGCTGATGGGGGTGGAGGAGAAATTCAACGTCTTACAAAAGGAAGTTGCCGAGCTGCACCAACGCCCACTTACGGGGGTGGAGGAGAAATTCAACGCCTAGCAAGTGGAAGTTGCCGAGCTGTGCCAACGACGGCTGATGGGGGTGGAGGAGAAATTCAACGCCTTACAAGTGGAAGTTGCCGAGCTGTGCCAACGCCCGCTGATGGGGGTGGAAGAGAAAATCAACGCCTTACAAAAGGAAGTTGCCGAGCTGCGCCAACGCCCATCCACCGTTACACCGGGAATATCAGGAACGGGACATAGCAGAGTGACGCCCCCAACCTTCGACGGAAAGGTCCCGTGGAACACCTACTTACGTCAGTTCGAGGCGGCCTGTTCCATAAATAACTGGAACACCACAGAAAAGGCTACAGCTCTCATTGTAGCGCTAAGAGGTGACGCCCTTAACGTCCTTCAGGCCATCCCGACTGGATCCCAGGACTACGCTTCCCTGATCGCCCATATGGAGTCCCGATATGGAGATAGCCATCTTCAGCAGGCCTATCAGATGCAGCTCCGAACCCGGGTACAGAAGAACGCGGAAACCCTACAGGAGTTCGAGATGGACATCGCACGTCTCGTAAGGCTCGCCTACCCAACAGCGCCGGCCGACTTTCTGGAGCAGATAGCGACGCAGACTTTCACCGACGGGCTACGGGACTCGGACACTCAGCAGGCGCTGCGACTCGCGCGCAATAAGACCCTGACAGATGCGCTGAGCCACGCACTTGAGTTCGAGACGGCAAAACAGGCATCCAGAATGCACGCGCGGGTGCGTCAAGTGGACGTCGACGAACCAGTAAAGACCAACGAGACCAAGCCCCTGGCCGACGAATTGATGGAGGCGCTAAGCCGTTTCTTCAAGAATCGCAGTACCACCAACAAAAACGTAGCCGGAGGACATCCGGAGAGGCGGCCCGGAAGAGGACTACCGACCTGCTGGACCTGCCGTAAGAGAGGCCACCTGAGCAAGGACTGCGGTATTCGCCGCCGCCAAGGGTTACCGTCGGGACAGTCAGTCGTAGGGAAACCGCGCGGCCCAGGAAAGCAAGTTTCAGCCAGCCTAGGGGGGAAAAGCTTGGCTTGTGGCAGTCGTAAAGCCCCGGCAGCCCAAGTTCGGGTGACGCAGTTACGGAGGGATAATAGCAGCCTGATGGTCGACGGAGTCGTCAACGGAGAGAGCTGGCCCATGCTAATCGACACGGGAGCATCGAGGACCATCGTCAGTCCCACCGTGATCCCGAAGTGGAGAGTGCAACCCACACAAAGGAACCTCCAGCAAATAACCGCGACCGGAGAGACCACACCGGTACATGGCGAAGCATCACTGGAGTTCGTCATTGCTCGACGGACGATAAAGCATCCAGTGCTTGTGGCCGACGTATCAAATGAAGTGATCATTGGACTGGACTTCCTGGACCAGAACAACATCATCTTGGATCTGAGTACCAACACTCTGCACTTCGGAGGTGAGGAACTTGCTTTGCAACCTGCGCACGAGTCCATCACCGGACGAGGAGTAAGGCTGAGAGAAGACGTCATCGTTCCTGCCAGGACGGAGGTCAGCGCCGCCGTAATTGTCGACGGAACTGCTGAGGGAGTGGCGGCTGTCATCGAGCCAAAATATGAGGACATCCAGACAAAAGGATTGCTAGTTGCCAAGACCCTCATCAACACGACGCCTCGGCCGTACGTCCGCCTGTCCAACCTGAACGACTACGATATTACGGTTCACCGGGACACCAACATAGGAGTCTACGAGCCCGTTACCTGGATTGCCCGCATCACAGAAACGACGGACGGACACCTGCAGACGGACAACCGAAGAAGACGCGCCCTGCCAGAACTACAGAAGCTGTACCAAGGATCCCAGGACCATTTAGACGAAGAGCAATCACGCCAACTTCAGGACCTGCTACGCGAATTCCAGGATGTCTTCTCCGTGGGGAGCAAAGACTTCGGCAGGACAAGCTTGGTCCAGAACCGACGTTGGGGACAGCGCACCGATTAGGGCCCCATTCCGACGTGTCCCGTTCGCCAATAAAGCCGAAGTCGACCGGATGGTAGAAGAGATGAAGGAGCAAGGGGTGATCGAGCCATCACATAGTCCTTGGAGTTCTCCGGTCGTGCTTGTGAAGAAGAAGGACGGTTCCACCAGGTTGTGCGTGGACTACAGGCGGGTGAACGACGTCACGAAGGACAGCTACCCTCTACCCCGGATCGACGACACGCTGGACACCATATCAGGGTCAAGATGGTTCTCCACCTTGGATTTGAAGAGTGGCTACTGGCAGGTGGAGGTCCACCCTAAGGACCGCGAGAAAACGGCGTTCTCTGTGGGCAGCGGGCTCTGGCAGTTCACAGTCATGCCATTCGGTCTGTGCAACGCCCCTGCGACCTTCGAAAGGCTAATGGAGTCCATTCTGAGGGGACTACACTGGAAGACCTGCCTGGTCTACCTAGACGACGTCATCGTTCTGGGGAGGAACTTCCGAGGAGCACTACAGCAACCTGAAGGAGATCTTGTTGAAACTACGGGCTGCCCAGCTGAAGTTGAGCCCCAAGAAGTGTCAGCTCTTCCAGAATCGGGTCCAGTACCTTGGGCATATCGTCTCCGAGGAAGGGGTGCGCACCGACCCAGAGAAGACCGCAGCTGTGAGGGAGTGGCCAGTTCCGAAGGACAAGTCCCAACTACGAAGCTTCCTGGGTCTCTGCACTTATTACCGTCGCTTCGTGAGAGGATTCGCCGACATCGCCAAACCTTTACATCGACTGACTGAGAAGGACCAACTCTTCACGTGGACAGCAGAATGCCACAGTGCCTTCGAACAACTCAAGCAGGCTCTGTGCACCGCGCCTATTCTGGCCTACCCCAGACCTGGAACAAGGTTCATCGTCGATACCGATACCAGCGACTTTGGCATAGGGGGAATCCTGTCGCAAGTAGTGGATGGCGAGGAGAGAGTAGTGGCCTACTTCAGCAAGGCCTTGTCAAAGCCAGAAAGGAACTACTGCGTCACCAGGACGGAGCTGCTCGCCATCGTGAAGACCATTGAACACTTCCACAAGTACCTGTACGGGCAAGAATTCCTCATCAGGACCGACCATGCATCCCTGCGGTGGCTCCTGAACTTCAAGCAGCCCGAGGGTCAACTCGCACGGTGGTTAGAGAGGCTTCAACAGTACAACTTTGAGATTCAGCACAGGAAAGGCCAGCTGCATTCTAACGCCGACGCCCTGTCACGAAGACCGTGCCCCGAAGACTGCACCTTCTGTACTAGGAGGGAGGAGAACACCGGGATACAGTGCCGAAGGACTACCGTGGAACTTCAAGGGAGCTGGAGCCGCGAATCTTTCACGCGGGCACAAGCAGAAGATGATGACCTGGGACTGATAGCCGAATGGAAGGGGGCCTGTGTCCCCAGACCCGGGTGGAACATTGTGAGTGACTGCAGCCCAAAGTTTAAGTCCTACTGGGCGCAGTGGGACTCGCTGATTGTAAGGGATGGCCTCATCTGCCGCGCCTGGGAGAGCACCGACGGGAAGACATCTCGGGAACAAGTCGTCGATCCAAAGGCTATGACGGAGGAAGTCCTGAAGGAAGTTCATGGAGGATCATCTGGCGGACACCTAGGGATAAAGAAGACCCTGGAGAAGCTGAGAGAGCGGTTCTACTGGATCGGATGCCGAACAGACGTGGAGAACCACTGCACGAGGTGCCACGATTGCGCAGCCAGCAAGGGCCCAGGACGAAGACGACGGGGTCCACTGAAGACCTACAACGTGGGCGGCCCCATGGAGAGAGTGGCCATCGATGTTGCTGGGCCATTCCCGTTAAGCGAGGCAGGGAACCGCTACATATTAGTCGTCAGCGACTACTTTACCAAATGGCCGGAGGCGTATGCGCTCCCTAACCAAGAAGCCGCGACGATCGCAGAGACCCTGGTGAAGGAATTCGTCAGCCGATACGGAGTACCCCTGGAGCTGCACTCCGACCAAGGGAGGAACTTCGAGTCGCAGGTGTTCCAGAACCTATGCCAGCTGCTGGGAATCCGGAAGACAAGGACAACGCCGCTACACCCTCAGTCCGACGGGATGGTAGAGCGATTCAATCGCACCATCGAGAACCATCTCCGAATAGTCGTCAGCGAGCACCAGAGGGATTGGGACAAACATCTTCCACTATTTCTCCTGGCCTACCGTGCCGCCGTGCATGAAGCCACCGGGTGCACACCAGCACGGGCCATGTTTGGGAGGGAACTCCGTCTACCTGTCGATCTTGCCTTCGGCCGACCTGGGAGCGATCCGATCCCGGTAAGTCAGTATTGTCAAGAACTGGTCGACCAACTGGAGGACGTGCACGCGTTCGCGAGGAGGAAACTGCGGATCGAGACCGACCGAATGAAGACCCGATACGACCAGCAGACGGATGCCGGCGGATTCCACGAGGACGACCTGGTCTGGCTCTTCAACCCATTACGGAAGAAAGGCCTGTCACCCAAACTGCAGAAGTCCTGGGAGGGCCCGTACCGAGTCGTGAAACGGATCAACGATGTCGTCTACAGGATCCAGCGGAGCCCGAGGGCGAAGATGAAGATCGTGCACCGAGATCGCCTGGCAGCCTACGGAGCGACACGGACGGACCAATGATTGATCGGGACGATCAGCCTTTTAAGGAAGGGGGTGGTGTTACGGCTGTGAGTTTGTGTCATCGCTCGCCGCATGAGTCACAACTGCCCCAGGGCTGGGCTGTGGCCTGCCTCCTGTATTGCGTTCGCCTTATGCAACAGGGCTACTAGGACAAAGGGATAGTCGAGAATATTCGTGACTGGACCAGCGATGGAAACCTCGAGAAGCCGTGAAACCTGGATGGATCTAGAAGCATTTATTGAGTCACCGGCCTGCTATATAAGTGCGACCTGTCAAGCATTGGTTGTTGTGTTTTACGAGCTAGTGTGAGCGATTATTCTGAGCGACAGAAGTATGGTGACTTGCGAAACCTCTAGTGGAGCGGGGAAGTGAGACTCCTACAGAGGAACTGTGTTTTGAGCGAGTGTGCTTACTTAGTGCGAAGAGAATTGATTGTGCTGCATTGTGAAACAGTGAGTGACAGAGCTAGTGCAGCTATTTCCATCCAGCGTACGGGGCCACCTCATTACGAGGGATTAACTGAGGTCTGTTGACAAGTGAAAGGGGAAGTATTCTCGACTTGAGGAAACTGGAGTAAGGTAATAATTGCTATTTGCTGTTGAGTAGTGTATATTTCTGGCCACAATAAAGTTAATTATTTCTCTAAAGCAGTAATTGGTGTTGTGCTTCCTACACACCGTAATCCAGTTAACAAAAGTGCCACTAGGGGGGTGGCACGTAACAATATAATTAATAGTCCGGTCAGTGATTTTAACCCATCATGCCAAGACGTTGGTCGTTGTTCATTGGAATTGGAAAAAAAAGGCGCTTACCACGTAATGCATTCATAACTGATCCCGGGAGAAGCCGTGTCGGGTTGCTAGTTTGATATATAATACAATTCAAATGAAACTTTGATATGACATCGCACGAGAGAATTAGAAGAAAACTGGCATTTCACTTCTGCCGCCCCCTAATTACACAGATCCGAAATATTAACTAAATTGTGCCCAGGGTGAACATCAGGCTATTCACTATTTTTCAGGGTGATCTATTGAGCCGTTCTCCAATTAGACTATAAGTAAACCTTCAGAATGCCAGAAATCGATAGTTATAGTCCAGATTAAATTTAGCGCCCAGGTGCTTACAACAGACAACCGTATGAGCGATTCACCATGTATATTTAGGATTTTGTAATTAAGTTTCAGACTGGCTGTACGCCGCAGTGGTCACGTTATAGCCTGATCTGCTCATGTTGCAGTTTGTATTTGAAGGTGCGAAAATGTGAGCGAGCCGTGTCAGATTTATTACAGAGTACGGTGAGACGATTGCATGCACAGCTTTTAAGCATTAACACACGATGTTGACGATCCCCACCACTGAAATGTGGCTGAAAATATGTCTGCCCAGAACGGTCAGCTTGACCTTGAAGCCTCACCACATACCGTCCGTATTAGCAGTTAAAGATTCGATTGCCGCTGAACGAGGCTGCCCCAGCATGTGTTGTTTATTGCAGCAGGAGCCTTGTGGGACAATCAATGAGGGGGACAGCGATTACGCAGTGCCGTCTGCACCCAAGTCAAGCAGCATTGCGCGTCACAGGAGCTCATGTCACAACGGACAGTTAAACGATGACTGAGGCTACTGGAGCAGAGTCATATCTTACTCGCGCAACTGTACCTGTCAACCCAACAGACTGACAGTGTGACAAAAGTAAACAAAGAATAGTTCCCATCTCGGCCGCCGGCAATCAAATCTTGAAAGACTAATTCGCCTGAACACTGGAGAAACCTGTTTCATGCAGCTGGTTTCATGAAATCGGTTTCAAGAAACCAGTTGCATTGGAACATGCACACAGAAGCAACGGTTTTCCATCAGTAAGGATGGTGGGGCCATGATTTTTTCTTGTTGGATTTCATGGCCCCGCCTTCTTAACGAGGACCGTGCCTCCAAAGAATAATGAACCCAAACGGTAACTAAATACAATTAAAATTCGGTAACCATGCCTTTAGCCTTCAGGGGCAGATAACCTCGTTGTTCCGCCCTTTAAAACATAATAATGTTATTGGTTTTACATCCCTTTTAACTACTCTGGCTTTTAGAGACGCCGGGGTGCCGGAATTTTGCCCCGAAGGGGATCTTTAACGTGCCAGTAAATCTACTGACACGGCTCCCTCGCATTTGCGCACCCTCAAATGCCAGTTGACTGCGCCAGGATACGAACCTGCAACCTTGGGCTAAACATACCTAAAACTCCACAATAATGCACTGCTCTCAAAATAATACACTGCAAGCAGAGCTATCATGGTAATTATTATCTTTTCTTCTTGATCCTACCACTCCCACCCTATCAAACATCTTGCATTTAAATATATTTTATTTTCCAAATAAATCGCGTAGCTGTGCTCTTTAAATTGTGCATCACGGTCGTGAGAGCATCTGCAGCACGTACGGATATCGTAGGTTCGTATCCATGCGCTGACAGCGTCTATCTTAAGTATGTTTTTCCATACTACCTTACTACAAGTACCAGGGCACCTACCCCATCCCTGTCCCTAATGCAGTTACACACAATACTACAGTCATCACAACAATACAGGTTCATCAGACAAGTTCCACACACACCCAACCACACGGGGCTGATAATCAGGAAGCCCCAAGCGTCTCAAATGGATTAACAACAACAACCAAATAAATTAAGGGGTTTTATACATAAAAAATCTTCAGAAATAAATTATGTTTCTATTTTTGAATCGGACTCATCTTCCTCACCTCCACCTCGTGGTGTAGCGGCTAGCAATCTTGACTGTCACCTCTGAGGTTCTGGTTCGAGTCTCGGCTCTGCCAAGAAATGTAATTCTGGTGTGAGGTCTGGAATGAAGTAGGCTACGGTACGCTCAAGTAGAATTTCTAAAGTATGTTATCAACCAACTCATCCGTTCGGCAGTACCAGTAGCTGCAGAGAGAGGCAAATCTGACAAAAGTTTGATAAGGGTATGAAAGCACTTGCTGATGTTCTTGGTAGGTTCATAAGAGTGAAGGTACTGGAGAGTAATAATAGGTTATGTTGTTACACATAAGATCAGAGCTAACTGCTTGTCACACTGTTTACATCGCTCTACCGTCGCCTTGCTTTGCAACGTTGCTATACGTCGCGTAGTAACAATAGTACATGATAAGTAGACTATATTAGTTTTTAATGTTTTAATTCATAAACAAATATTATATGTGACAAAAATTTCGGGGGCGGCCCTACTTATATACGCCCCTGAATAACAGGGGAGTGGGGAATCGGGCAACCTCATTGCTCACATGAACCGCAAGGTCAGTTATTTAAGTTAGTATTCTGTTATATATTTATTATGTGGGTGTCCTTGCCCTTTCTATTGATATTCGTCAGCTGTCCCGAAGGTGATCTCTAACGTGCCAGTAAATATACTGACACGGCGCCCTCACATTTGTGCACCCTCAAATCCCAACTGGCTGAGCCAGTATTCGATGATGCAACCTTGGGCTCAGCAAGCGAGAACGTTACCGCCGAGCCACGCAGCCAGTCCCCCTTAAAGCAACAACCACCAGTAGCCTTTGTGTTATGTCCACGTGATCGCAATATAAACCATTATCGCATCCAAGCAGCGATTACATGACAGTTCCCCACACTGACACTTCCACACACTGCCCAAAATACTGACACTTCCACACAGCCCTTGGACGCGACTACCTGTTTAATGACTCAGAAATATTCCCGACTGACAGTTCCACACACATCCCCCCAACCCAACCCAACCCTAAGGATATATAGGCTTCAGTGATCATCGTTACAGCCGCACCTGGAGTGAAGCAAAGCGCTCGGTCTATGTACTTCATTACTAACACGGTCTCGAAAATATAATTGTGATGTAGTGTAATTTCCATCAAAATAAAATAAATGCAGAGTCTGATTTCCATCACACTTTATCCAGGCTGTGGACTGGCAAAATAATAACAAAACCGATGAGTTTGGTGTTATCATTTTGGCGTGTTGAAAATCAGCTTTCTAGGCTTCGTCAGTTGTTTTGTATTTTTATTTATTTATTTATTTATTTATGTTTTGTTTTTGTCATATTTGTTCAACAATAATATTAACCTACTCCATTTTCTGTGAATAGGCAACTGCCTTCAGAAAACTTTTCATATTTTTGTCATTTTCGAACTTTTTCTGAATGTTCTCAATCCGTCCGTCCAGTTTGACATATTTTCGTCTTCTTTTTTTTTCCTTCCATGTTGAGCTCGGTCTTGAAAAATACGCAGTTTGTCTTTTCAGCTTCCGTCTTCAACACTTTGACAACCTCTTTTAATTTGGGGTGAGGTCTCCCGACAAGATTGTTGAGTCGGTTGTTCCAGCCCTCAACAGCATTCGTTGTCCTGTGTCGTGCTTGGTGGCAGTTCCACATCTCGATTGGAATGTCTTGGTTATCTAGCCAGTTGTCAACGATGTAGACAAAAAACTGGCTAAGTTTGGGACTTTCTGGAGCTTTTGAGAGTATTTCCACCCATCCATCGAGCACATCTTCAGGCTTTAAAAACGCAAGTGCTGCGCACATACGGACATGAAGGCGGATTTCGTTATTCTCTCGGTACTCCACGCCACCGATAATCCGAGATACTGCTTTTCTCCATAAGCATTTTGTCATGTGAAAATGACAGACATGTAATTTTGTTGTTGGAAATACGTCTTTCAGAGAAGAAATTACAGCAGCTTCAAAATCCACATTTACGTCTTCTGGTCTCCACTCCGGAACAGCCTGGAGGAGGAGTCTGAACAGTCTCGTATACGTTTGCTTCTTGTTTGGTAGAAGTGCGAATGCGATAGGAAATATATTTGTCTCATCATTGCTACTCACAAAATCGGCCATATATTTGACAAAACTGCTTGCTAGAGCTCTTGAAAGTACCATCCATAAAAAAATGGCTAAAACATTTCAAGCTCTCTTTTCCTTTGCTGCCGCAAAAAACAATAATTCTTTCTTCATTTCCGTCGTCGGCCAAAAGGAAAGACGAACCGTCAATCATAGTCAACGTATTGATATCAAAAACGATATTTTCTCTGTGTTCCGGCTCCTTTGTGCTTCCCTGGGCACTGCTTTTGTGTCGATAAAGTGACCACATCATAGACTCTGTCCTAGACATTTCGGTAACGAAGTCATAACTTGAAAACAAACCATGTATCCGATACTCTAAAACAAGCAATGTATGTACATGAGAAAACGAAAACTGGCCTAACAATTTTAATGAAATCTCGGAATAAAGTATTTTTATTTACAAATAAAAATGGTTTCATAAATTTAAAAAAATATTTTAAAAGTATGGTTAAAACAATCAAAATTTCAATGCTAGAGTTTGGAAAAACAAATAAAAAAAACAGGGGTCTGCTTTATAAATCTATAAAATGTTGTAAACATGGATACCAACTGAGTAAACAAAATACATTAATAAAGCACCATAGTACAGTAAAACACAAATGCTTAGAAATGTTAATAATGCAGTGTTATGCTTGCAATCCGCGCCTGGAGTAGAAAAGCAGCTCTGCACGCGTATGTTTTATAATTTAAAAAACACACTTTTGACATTGATGGTACAAGACCAATGCTTGAAACTTGTTTCCAAATAGTTCATGAACATAAATTAATATAAAAAAAAAATTTAAATAGATTTTTGATAACTTAATTGTAAAATATGATGAGTACGTTGGGCTGCATTATTAATAAATAAATTTTAAATAGAAGAAACTACATTATTTACGTATGTGTTGTTTGAATGAGTTTACTAAATTCACTCAGTAATAATAATAATAATATCGTATGGCCTCGGGTGCCTGGTGCAAGCTTTGTTAATTGACAACCAGAGGGTAGCTTGCATGTCGAATTTCGTCGTTCCTTTGAACGTTATGAAAGTCAAGGAGGTTAGTATCTAAACTCCTTGACACTACAGCGCTTTCAAGTAGAGAATGCAGGAACTAGTGTTGGCGGAAAATCCCGAGATTAATTTTGCCATTGAACACGGCCTACAGAATTCAAATGGGGTCTTTAACATGCCAACAACGTAGGACATGAGTGTCGTGATTTTTGTCGCCTTCAAAAATCACTTACCAAGGCCAGGGGCGAACCTGCAATCTTGGGGTTGGTAGTCCGACACTATAACCACTAACCCACCTGGTACCCTACTACTAAAACTAATGCTAAGAACACATACCTTTATCATGAAGGTCACCCATGGCGTTGTTGTAAATTTGACTAATGCTGGCATCCTCTTCGCGTGCTCTCTTCACCGCCCCTTGGGCGTGCTTCGAAACCTCTAGACGGGCAACATCAGGAATACCACACTGATGCTCACTGTTTGGTCCACGGGTTAAAATGTTTTCTTTGGACTGAATTGATGAATAACACTTTTTCGAATACTTGAAACCACACACCCACGTCACAACACCACTTTTCGCCATTCTTAACTTTTGGTATTCGTAACCTTCATGGTAAACGCACTCCCTTCCCTTAGATGTCCGACCAAATTCTAACTCCATAGTACTCACGATCCTAACACGGCAAGAATAAAAACGGCAATGCCAGTAGACTGCGTAGGTACTTGCTTCCGAAAGAATTTACACCTGCTACCCCATTGGCTAATCCATAAAACGGAATGTGACAGCATAAACCAGGAATCCAACAACAACAGGTCACTGCCCAAAGGGGGTTACCCCACAGGGCGCAGTCCAATTCGGCCAGTTAATTACACTGATAAAATCGGACAGACTTTTCTGGCCACCATGATCTGCCCCTTTGATAATTCATAGTCCAATTCGGCCAGCGATAGCTCATTAGCAACCTCCCCTACCTTCCCCCACTCTGCAGCCAACACATACCAATCTGTACACACGTTTGTCATTAAACTGTTGGAGGGGAGGTGACTCTCAGTTTGACGGTCCCAGGGGTGTCAATTACTATAAATCCACATATGTATGACCTAGCTTTCTGGATATGGTGACAACTACTGTCTGTGGAGGAGCTTTATACAAAGATTACGATATGTCCTCAATAGTTTCACAAATATGGACATCCATGAGATTGTGTTAGATAAACTGACAGCGTTAATATAACCTACTGTAAGTGCAAGCCCTAACATTTTACCTGATCTTCTTTGCATACACTAATAAATGAACAAAAGTAAATTTTAATAAACCAAGTGAACAATTTTCATTGAATACCCTAACCTATTAGATGAAATTAAAACATACTTAGTACCAGTACCATAATTAATAGTTGGAGATTCATTTTAAGGGCTGGGGTAGCTTGGCAATCAGCCCAGTGAACTGAATTTTTAATTGGTGTAAATTATATTTATATACTAACCAAGGGTCACAATATTATTGTAACGACTTTTAACATCGTTACATGAAGAAAATGAAACATCCAAGATTTGGCTTACACAACTGAAATTATTTCGCAACAGTCTCGAGCTGATATATTTCACAGGCACTCCTGCTACCAGCCAACTGGTTCCCAAAACTCTTGAACCTACATTTGTTGCCTGGGAAGGAGCTGACGTTAATACCCTGGAAGATTGACATTTCTACGCTGCTGTTGTGAAGTGCTCTTGTGAAATGAACTGCTGCGCACTTGCCTAAAATTTCCTAGAAACCCCTTTAAGCCCTATTAGAGGATTGAGTTTCTACCCTGAGAACATTTCGTCGTTATGGTGGTCTGCGCCCCCAAGTTAGGTTGGCACGACCAAACTGTGCAGTGGAGAGGGGGTGGTCACGTTCTCCCTTAAAAGCAAGCCCTCAGCGAACAGGGCAGTCAGTATCCAGCCGTCTTGAATCTCACACGCAGAACTTGAAGTGTGGAAAACCCCTTCCCGGGGGGAGAGGCATAAAAAAGTATAGTTTTGCACCAAATTATCTAACAGGGTATCTGACAAAACTTTGGATTTGCTAAGACTGTTAATTTTAAAAACTTTCAATTTGACTCTCGTAGTGCTTTTCCTAGCCACTTGTCGTGTGGCAATTCAGATATAAATTTAAGACATGTTTTAGGTTAAGGTATTTTGGAAGGGGATATGGTCCTCCTCATTTTGCGTTGCATTATTTCAGGGTGGGGATTCCTTCATTGTTTAGTTTTCCGTTTTGCTCTTAAGGGTGGGTGTTGGCTTTAACTTTGTCAGAACGGCTCCTCGCCAACTGAGTTGACAGGTGTCCTTCAGACGGTCTGGTCGTAATAAGCGACTTGTTTCGTTGTGTCAAACAACTTTGTTTTCTGGAGTAGCTTTTGCCTTACTTCATGTCGTTATTTCCTTTCATACTATTTGGGGGAATTACTTTAGTATTTTTAGTTGTGAATTATAATGCGGGAATACAAATCGTCACTTGGACGAGGGATGTGTTGGTTGAAACGTGTTTTAAATTCACGGGGTTTTAATTTCGCGTCGCCCTAATCATAACCTACTGGGATCATATGTTTATTGTGTGGCATTTTATTGATATTTAAGGTGTTACCTAGTTTAGTTGTTTGTAATACTTATGTTAATACAATGAGCAGTCAACTTGAGATTATGATTATTATTTGTGCATGAAGCTCAGCGGAAATGGTTACCTTGTTCCTTCCTCGGCATTTTGGATGGGAAATGTTCGCATTCGGTCTCAGGGTAAGTCCAGCCCTTCCAATTAACAGGCTTGTCCTGGCATCGCCTATTTCCCGCCTTGATCTAAATTATTGAGGGCGTTTCTAAGACTACGGAAATAAGAACCCCCCCCATTCCTCCTTCGTGGCGAATGCCACTGGGCGTTTGGGGCTCCCTCTCGGTTACCTTAGTGTCACCGAATTAATTACTTCTTTTAATTATGCTAATTTTGATCATATCAAGGTAGGAAGAGGTGAGGTGCGACAATTATTTAGCAATTATATTTCGACCATGCAGCCAGCCTGAAATGGTTTTCAGTTTTTTCTATTTTCAACTCGATACAAATCCAGGAACTGTCCCTTCCAATAGGCCACGGCCGCTACCTTCTTTAGTTCATTAATTCGAATGACATTTTAACTGCCATTTCCTTGTTAAAGTCGGCGGCTTCGGTGGCGTAGTCGGTAGCATTGCTGAGCTTCTATGCCCAAGATAGCGCGTTCTAACCCGGCCAAAGCCGTCGCATTTTTAAGAGCGTTAAAAATCCCTCAGTATGCCTTCCTTCGGAGGGGAAGTAAAGCCGACGGTCCCATGTCATAGATTTATGGCATGTTAAATAACCTTCCACTAATTGCACCTGTGTGAAGCTAAATTGGATAGGTTAAGAATGTAAACAACGCTCTTAGGTTTCTACGTTCGTTGCCAAGAGCCGACTGCGGTGGCGTCTAGTAGCTAAGTTCTGAACTTGGCCTAGTAGTCGTTGAGGGTGGCGCTTGGCGGCAAAAGTAGGAACTATTTGAAAAATGCTAAGTTGCAGTACTTAAATTAATAAACAGATAACACACACTAATACAGTCATCACAATTAACACCGGTTAGCAGACAGATTCTACACACGCCCAAAGTACACGGGGCTACATGACCGCGTTGTCGCAGCCCCTCAACAGAACCAACCAACCAACTTGTTAAATTCAAGTATATTTTAATGAAAGTTAGTAGTTTCTTTTCTTTATTGTCTATCCGGGAAGTTTGTTTTATTGAGATTTTAATTAATATGGTTAAAAAACACTAAGATTAAGAACAACATTTTAACTGCCATTTCCTTGTTAAATTCAAGTGTATTTCAATGAGAGTAGGTAATTGTGTAGTGAATAAAACAGGATTCCTTCTATGAATCTTCTGTAAAACTGTCGCCTTATTTCAGTTTGATGGAATAGTTTTTTTAAAGTCATTTTCATTCATTTTAGTAGTTTTTTTTAGATGACATTTCATTGAGCATTATATGTCCGCCTCGTTACGTAGTGGCTATCACCGCGGAGGCCCGGGTTCGATTACCGGCTCTGCCAAGAAATTTAATTCTGATTTGAGGGCTGGAACGGGTTACACTCAGCCTCGTGAGGTAAAACTGAGAGGAGGAGGAGGGTTCGTCCCACCTCCGCCATCCTGGAAGTAGTTTTCCGTGGTTTCCCACTTCTACTCTAGGCAAATGCCGGATTGAGTCCTGACTGAAGGCCACGACTGCCTCCTTCCCAATCCTCATCTTGATTACAACTACACGCAATAATACAGCCATCACAATAAGACAAGTTATCAGACAAATTCCACACACACAGCCAAGTACACGGGGTTACATGACGACGATGTCGCAAAGCCCCTCAATGAATCAACAAACCCGTGGTTGGGAGCACCCAAACATCAAGCCGACTGCAACCCAGTTCATAGCCTACAAATTGTGGGGAACGAATAACCTGCGCGACGGCACCCTTAGCCACATCACTTTGATTTTAGATCATGGACCACTACTTCTCATATCAAGCAGGTACTTAATTGTCCTCACGAGGCTTTCCTTCTCCTGATGCAGAATTGAGAATTGGCGGGTTTGATTCCTACCTCAGCCATGCTGGAAGTGGTTTTTCATGGTTTCTCATTTGTATTCCAGGCAGATGCCTAGATTGTACCCAAATTAAGGTCATGGCGCCCTTCTAAACATATCCTAGCCAAATTACAAGTACACAATAGTACGCTACAGCAGTTACAATAACACAGATTATCAGACAGATTCCACACACACCAAAGTACACAGCACTACATGATCGCCAAGCCTTCAAAATGAATAAACGACAATTGTTTCCAGCCCTCAAATCAGATGTTAAGTATGACTGGCTGCGTTGCTCAGCGGTAACGTTCTTGCCTACTGATCCCAAGGCTGCAGGATTGAATCCTGGCACTGTCACTTGGCATTTGTGGGTGCGTAATTGCGATGGAGCCGTGTCAGTAGGTTTACTGGCACGTTAAAGATCTTCGGGATAACATTCCGGCACCCCGGCCATAGTAGTTAAAAGGGACGTAAAACCAATAACATTACATAGATCTTAAGTTTCTGGCTGGAATCTAATCCAGAGCCTCCTCGGTCAGAGAAAAGCGTGCTATCCGTACACCACGGGGGACAATAATAATTAAAATAGTAATAATAATGTAACGGGTTTAAGGTAACTTTTAACTGATGTGGCCTTTTAAAAGAATTAAGGCATAGGCTAACTTTTGTTTCAGTGAATTGTGCAATTTGTACAGCCCTGCATGGCAGAGTGTTTACAGGAAATCCCAGAGCCAGCGGGCCATTCTGCAAGAACAAATAAGTTACCTTAGATTTTGGGTTTTCACAGTGGTAGTGGTGGGGGACGGAAGGGAGGGTAATTTCAGAGGAAGAACCAGAACTTGGCCTGGGGCAACTGGCGAAAAAGGACTGTGGGATGGAATGACAAGATAAGAAAGATCCACTCGGAAGATTAGCTGGGTCAATTCGCCAACACCCACCCCACATAGCATATAATAAACCGAGCGGCATGCAGTGGTGGCGTGCAAAATGCGGTGTAAACGAAACAAATACCGTATATAGTTTATCTACTTGCACGATACATTTTTAAAGTGTGCTGTATTATACAGCTGTAAAATAGCAGAGGAATATCTTACGCTATACTTATACTTCAAAGGCTACTATGGGGAGGAGCCTTTGGAAATTTCTCATTTTTATTGTACTAGTACTTGTACTCATAATAGCTGAAGAGTATTAAACATTTTTGCCTCAAACCTTATACAGTAGTTCAGTAGTTAAAGAATATAATATGAGATTCCAGAGATATTAAAAGTGCTAAACAACAGTAGGCCAAATTTCAACTTGATCGTTTCCATAGTAGCCTTGGGGGAGAGGGGAGATGTGTGTGGAAATGTCAGTCGAGATTATTTGAGTCATTAAACAGGTAGCCACGTCCAAGCACTGTGTGGAAGTGTCAGTATTTTGGGCAGTGTGTGGAAGAGTCAGTGTGGGGAACTGTCCGGATACCCCAAGCAGCACCCCTACTTGCCAGCCCAAAGAAAGAGCGCCCGGTTCAGTCGGTATCGTTTTAGGCCTTGGCAATTCTAATGATAACAATCCAGACACCCTGTACATTGAATCCAGGATTCACCATCACGGTCCTCATTGAATGAACCATCACATGTTTTGCATACATCTCTACTCGGCGACGTGCTTGCATACGTGTTTATGTTGCGTCTGTGAGTCTCACTGGTCTCCGTATGAATATTCGTCATTTCATCCACATCATCATCACTATTGAAGCCAGCACTGGCAGACGTTGATGCAGTCTCGAACACACGAGCTCTATGCGCTGCGTTACGTCTCTGACGCTCGCTTAGAAACCGCTGTGGCAAGTTCATATTGCCTCCAGGCCGTTCCACTTCGACCATGCCATGCTATGTTCCAGGAAGATACACATCCTCAGAAAGGGCATTCCTGTTCAAAGGATAAATCCCGGTGATTCGGAAACCAATACCAACCTGCTAAACCTTCTTCAGCGTTGAATGGATTTTTACGCCCAATCTTGGCGACGAGGTCATAGGCTTGTTTGCGGACATCTGTAGCGGTCAATCCAAAGCCAATATCCTACATTTCAATGATTTAAGAGTGTGCCAGTGAGAACCAGAGATCTGCCCGTCTTTACTTCTGGAACATCGTGTGGTCCGGAAGAAACGGTCAGATATCGCTTTAAAATAATAAATGGGATATTAAACTCATTGGACGATCGGTACACCGACCATCAATTAACACCTTTCCTACAGCAGACTTTATATCGGCCTGATAACATCTAAAGCCGTACTTCCCGCGTTCCCTGGCATACCTGCAACACACCTTACACCACAAAAGTGATAAAATATGATGCGGTTACAACAGCTAACATAAGAATTCGTTATAATACACATTGTGGCCCATAGGTGGCAGGAAATATCAGAATTCGTAAACGTGGCCTTGGAACACACCGGCAGCAACTGTGTCATGCCATTAAGAAAAGTCATATTTATGTTAAACTCTTATTCCCCATAAAATCAATATATATAGAAAATTTTGATCAGACCTTGTATACAGAAGTTTTAATCTTCAAACTTATGTATAATTCACTTACAGGCCGGACGTTTGTTTTAGACGATTGCCCTTGACCTTGAAGCCTGCTGGTGAGCCTACACACACTCACTCTCTCAGCCTATCGCTTCACACTTGTCACCACCGATCTGATGTAATGGAATTCCAGACTTGAGCAGACAGTACAGTCCACATCGAAGTATTGTGTGTCGCGGAAGTACACGTTAAGTAGTTACGAACAGAACCTCATTATATTTGCCAATGACTGTACTTCAGTAGGAGTGTGAAACAGCTTAGTCAATCATAGGACCGCTTGGGGCAGCTGATAACAACACAGGTACAGGCCGGACGTTTGTTTTAGACGATTGCCCTTGACCTTGAACCCTGTGGGTGAGCCTACACACACTCATTCTCTCACCCTATCACTTCACACTTGTCACCACCGATCTGATGTAATGGAATTCCAGACTTGAGCAGACAGTACAATCCACGTCGAAGTATTGTGTGACACGGAAGTACACGTTACGTAGTTACGAACAGAACATCATTATATTTGCCAATGACTGTACTTCAGGAGTAGTGTGAAACAGCTTCGTCAATCATCGGACCGCTTGGGGCAGCTGATAACAACACAGGTACTGTAGTAACTCGCCTCCAGGCTTCCATTAAGATTTTTCACTCGTCTAAAACAAACGTCCGGCCTGTACTGTAGTAACTCGCCTCCAGGCTTCCATTATGATTTTTCGCTCGTCTAAAACAAACGTCCGGCCTGTACATCCTGCTGCTAGTAACGCTACAATCTTGAAAACAATACCAGTATCACACTCACCACTCGCTGTTACACAATTTCTAACAACAAGCAGTGTTTGTTTTCCCATACAGCCACCGGTAGCACTCGAAACACTCAGCAAAAAATCCACAAGGTTTGAAACATGCTGCACTCTGTTGGTGGAAGCTTGAATCATACAAAAACGACTCGGATAAGTTAGAAATAATTATAACATAAAATACTGCCAAATTTGCCGAGTTTGCCCTATAAGTTGTAAATCAAAACAGTAATGATAATTATTTCCGTGTAAACACTAACAAGTAAGCAAGATGATTGTATTAATAAAACGTAACATCAAATGGTCTTAATTGTGTTTGACATTAACCAAACATAAAACATCACAACAAATTGGTTGAAAAAGTGATGCAAGATAGCCTTAAAACTAATCATTTTGCACCAAATTATATAAAAGTTTCTCGGGGAGAACTCCGGATCCCGTATTCTTTGGGGCCTATACCATGTCCCATAACTCCCGGTTGGGCACCCCGCAAAATAAAACTCTATATACGCCCCTGCTGTTATTACGAGGTACAATTTACATGACTTGTAAACACCTAGGTGCGTAATGTCCAACCAACAGCAGGCCACGTTTTTGATTCCAAAGTTCGCACTTCATCCTTCAATAGCAAGTTCATATATTTACGTAAAAGACCAGAGGCATTGGCCAAAGAATAATATTAAAATACATTGGGCTGTGCACGCTGCGTTTCATGAAACTGCATTTCCGAGTTTCACGAAACCAATGCAACTACAGTTTCATGAAAGGCAGTGTGCACAGCCCTGTTAATCTTATCTATCTGTTGCAAGCAACTTTAGTTTCACGTTTCACGAAACGGGTTTCTCCAGTGTGCACGGCGCCTTACAGTCGCAATAGTCGAAAGGAAAATAAAGTTACTGTTATAATTTATAATTGGGTAAAATGCAAAGCCCTTTTCGTCAGGAGGTATTTATTGTAGCATACGCGAAGAATCCATTCCCGATTTTGCTATGGAGTATTTTCAATAATGTCTTCATATACAAGTTATAGCCTGCACTATAAACTTTAAAACGATATCGTAGGAACCAAAATGCTTACATGTATTCCGCTACAAAACTAGGTGTATTCGTAAATAAATGGGCCGAACATTTCTTGTTCGAGCACCTGCACTTTTGGCCTCGTCGAGACAGCTCAAACTTGCAAAATGAATTCTCATAACTCGGAATCCTCCCCCTCTTTGACTGTGCATGGATAACATAGTCGTGTTGAAAGCCATTTTTCAGTGTTGCCTTAGTAATCGAAATCTAATGTTCTTCATAGGTCAACACGATTGTACCCAATTGTAAAGGGTGGTTCCCTAATCCTGAAAAAAATAAATTAATAAATAAATTAATAAATACACCGATGACCAGTTTCGATCGTCACGCGATCACCACCATATCATTTACACTTAGACTATCCAAGTGTATTTATTAGTTTGTTATTGTTGTTTTAAGGGTCGGAACTACGAGGCCATCTGCCCCCAAGTGTATTTATTAATCTCAGTGTAAATATTTTTCAGCATTAGCGTCATGGTATTAGGGAACCGTCCAATACAATACAATCGTGTTGACTGACTGAAAAAAAAATTGGACGGATATCCATGTTAACTGCACTGATTATATCAAAGAAAACTCCCGAGGGTCCAGGTGTAGGTAGCTGTCAGTCAACTCATGACTTAACCAACATTTCAGGAGAGGTTGCACACCCCAACTCGCATTCCAAACCCATTAGCATTGACTGACTGGGTTCAAACCTATTAGCGCAGTTCGACCATCCCGGCAATCAATTCTATGGCAGCATCCAGTGCTTCCCGACTCCCTTTTTTCTTCTTTTTTATAAATCGGTACCTGCTAAGGTTCTAATACTTAAAGTTGGCGTCTGACACTTCTTAGAGGGAGGTCCTTTTACAGCCTGCCGCGGTGGGATAAAGAGAGGTGGTTGTCATGGAAACGGGGGTGGGGCGACATATCCATGGCAACCGCAGTCGCCCCCCCCCCCCCTTACCATGACAACCTTCCCCCCAACTCTCTTTATTCCACCCCGGCAGGCAGTAAAAGGACCTCCGTCTAAGAAGTGTCAGACGCCTTAAGTATCAGAACTGTAGTTATCTGGCGACAACTCATCGCGACCCGTCCGCCGCACGGCCTCTTTAGAGGTTCCGTCATTTACAGAAGGACCTCACTGTACAATAGAATGACGTGTCGAGGCGGCTAATCAGCTTCTTATGTTTTCAGCCTGAAAGTAACAATCGATACTACTTTGGCTCTCTACTTTCTCTCGCGTGTTAAAAGAACGACTTGTTTCCTCCCTAGTACTGCCTCGTTTTGACTATTGCGATGTGGTATACAATGACCTGTCTGCTACTCTTAAAACAAACTCCAACTAGCACAAAATGCCTGTGTACGCTACATATGCAACTTACGGTATTACGACCACGTCACCCCTGCGTACGAACAACTCAGCTGGTTGCGAGTAAATCAACGCCGCGATCTTCATTCTTTACGTCTTTTCCGACAAATACTCTTAAGTTCCTCTCCAGCTTACCTGCATTCTCAGTTTCACTGCCTCTCACATGAACATAGTCTTGGTACACGGTCAAAAAATGATTCACTCATGCTCATACCAATACACCGTACGGTACGCTACACTAACTCCTTCGTAGTTTCTACTGCACGACTGTGGAACAAACTGCCGCGCTCTGTCAGAGGAGCAACCCCGTCTAGCTTCAGGCAGCAATGCCAGCTGTACATATCACAAAAGAAATGAAACCTGAACTCAACACGTCAAATATTTAAATCCTTATGCTGAGTTATATTCGTGTTTCTAATTTACGTTTTATTTATTTTCTGTTTTGTTACCTAAATGTTTTCTTACATCCTTTTAAATGCGCATTGCAAAATCAATATTAGGCTATAGTAATAACTCATCCATGATGCTTATCATCATCATCACATCATCAGGTTCTGTTTTATTAGTGTCGTGTTTCCCTATTATTTCCTTACTTTAGCTATAATTAACTAATTACAATAATTTTTACTACACCATGCTTACCTGCCATTATATGTATTGTGATCAAATCTGAAATGTATTCCTGTTAGATTTAAGTACCATTGTTAAGTTTTGCAAATAATGTAATAATGTATTAATTGTAAAATCTGGTTAGATGGAAGAGAGGGCCCAATGGCCCTAATCTTGCCAGACAAAATAAATCTATCTATCTATCTTTATGCCGAGCCAATGACAGTTTAATAAGTGAGGGCAGTCGGCGTCCACCAATGGACACCTGAGAATGGTAAATGACAACTTATTGTTCCCACATGGAGAAATCGGCAAGGTTGCAATATGAAATTAATAGTGGCGACTTTATTTACTCAATATAAGGGACACTGTAGAAATAAGTGTCAAAGCTTCACACCCCACTCATTCCCGGGTAGTGCTTTGAGATGACGGTTGAAAACCTATAGAGGATTTCGATAATGGTGACTTTCTATAGGTCAACATGGTAATATACCCCACTAGGGATAATTTGATATCACCTGAACTTTATTTTACATGAGGTGAAATAATAATATTGCATACTACATGGGAGAGTTAAGGGGATCACGTGTTTCGTTCGCCAAGCGACCATCAGATGCAAAATAAAAAACAAATTTAGGCAATAGCTAGACAAAACACTTACAGAGGCCATCTTGGAAGGTTGGTTTTGGAGGGCCGCGTCCGTTCGTAGTTGACATTGTGGGCTTTGGTAATATTTTGTAGGGTTATATTGTCCCATTTGTTCTTATTGTGGATCTTATAATACTAGCTTGACGAGCGAAACATGCCATCCCCTTAACCCCCTCCCTTGCAATCTGTGCGATTATTGTGAATTTGAGTCTTCAGTCTTTCGACTGGTTCGATGCAGCGCTCCCTGTCCTGAGCTAATTGTTTGATCTCTACATAGCTACCACACCCTACATCCGAGGCAATCTGTTTACATATTCTAACCTACCCCTACAGTTCTTATCCTCGACCTTTCCATAAAATTATTATTTAATCACATATAAATCTTAGGTGGTTTCACATTATCCCAATTCAATTGGGCATATATTAGTATTGCTAGACTGAAAGTCACCATTCAATAATGTAAGTAAGGCAACACTGAAAAATGGCTTAAGAATTTTCTATAGGTTAACGAGCGATTCTTTGTAGTGACAAATATCGGCATGTTCTCTTAATAACCTTTGATCTTTACTGATTTATTTGTGCACACCTGACAGCTAGGGTTGCGTCAGTTATAAGGTTCAGGGTTCTTATAATTGGGTACGAAGTTATGTCGGGAGATGGATAGCTACCGCGAACACTGCAAACACGGCCGACTTACTGCGAGCACACACTCTGCGGTTTCACTTCGACATTACTGGGCCAAGTTGCACCCCTATTCAAAACTGAAATCTGCGAGTTGTCACTGCGGGGAGTCTTTGTTGCACACACGCCACCAAATGCATGATTCGGGGGTTCGATACAGCTATGATGATAAAAGGACTTCAACCAATCAGAAAGGCTTGGCGTCTGGAAATCATGAATACGATGCTTGGCTTTATAAGCTTCAGTTTGGACGTAGAAAATTAACGTCGACAATGGCAGTCCTCTACAGTATGTTGCTACAGGCATTACCCATTTAAAAGTATAATGTTACTAAGCAAGTCAAAGCAAACACCATTAAATGCCTGTTGCTCACGGTAAAATTTTCCTTCAAATTTATTGTACAATAATTTAATTTTATAAATTTTCTGTTGCTCACGGTCAAATTCAAGTTTTATAAAACCTTTGATAAAACTTTCCATAAAATAGGACATGTTCTATTCCGTGAACTTAATTTTACGAAACGAACCAACCAGGGAAGCTGACATGAAGATGATGCTGGCGCCATGTGGTGAGAAGATTGTGAAGCTCGCTTGTAAACAAACACTTCGAAAATTGCAGGCTCCGGCTGGACTAAGGAAGCTGTTAGTGTTTTACTGGACGAGTACCAGAAATATCAGTGTTTGTATGAGGTTAAAACGCCCATATACCACAATAGAAATGCAAGAAAGGAGGCAGAAATCCCAATCGCCGAATATGCTTCACAAATTCGACCGAACACAAGCCAGGCTGATGTGAAGGCGAAGATAAACGGGCTTCGAACTCACTTGCAGTCTCATTTCAGGAGAAATGGCTTACCTCTTGTTAGTGTCCTGTCGAATAATTTTGAGACCAACAAGTAGTCTTGCGCATAATAGTTCGCGGCTGTGAGCGATCAGTTTAGTTCCCAGCTCCTTAGCGAACTAGTTAGCTCTTTTAGTTCGTTAGCTCCCATCTCGAATTCCCTGTAAGACAGATCGTTCGCTCGCCTTGCTACTGCCACTGCACGCGCTCTTTTTTATAGCAGTCTGTCACCACTGATTGCTCATTCACATTGCTCTCGTTCAAGCAATACTGTACGCTACTGTAACAGCTACTATGCACGCTGCACGTGCAGTTCGTGTATTAGATATTGACATGATGCGTGTGTAGTAATGTGTTATACATTTTGATATTCGAAAATAAAAAAATATGAGTATTGAAACATTAGTGAAATTCCTTATTCCTTCCTTATTTCCTTTTATTCCTTGTAGGAACATGGGTAGCTACAAACTTCTTCCATCTCACTCTATTGTTGACCATCCTTTTAATTAGGGTCCATGACTTTCCTTGTGAGAAAACTTTTCTTTCTATTGTTTATAAAGCCAAAAGTCGTCATTTGTTTATCATTAGTGAAATACCGGTACCGTACCTAAATAAATAACGGTGTGGACGATGTGTTCGTAGAAGCATACACTTATTATTCTCTTTATTTTTTTTACTCGCGTGAGGCCGATAACCTAGATGTTAGGCCTCTTAAAACAACAATTATCATTTTTCGCGTATATCGGCGCGTCACCACCCGATTCTATTTCCTACTTGTCACTAGGTGATAAGACGTACCACCAACCCCCTCCCCCGCGCAATTTTCGTTTCATTTCTTACTTGCTTCGTGATATTCATCATTTGGCTGCTCTGAAACCGTTGGGTACATTATCTTTATGGCATGAATGGGAGGAATGTTTTTTTTAGTTCAGAGTTTTTGTCCATAGAAGTTCGCTTTTCTTTGAGAATCATCGTCGTAATGTTCATTCTTTAAAAACAGGTAACAGTAGTTGTATCACCATGTATCGAGAAAAATAAATATCAACCAATTCTTTAAAATGGTAATGTTAATCCAGTTCGCGGATTTTCTAAATAATTGGACATATTTTCAAATAATCCAAAATGAGTAAGTTAAATAAAACTGTGGAATTATCCCCACATCTAAATCAGTTAACTATCAGTAACTTCAATTTATGAACCACCACTGCATTACATTACAAATATGAGGTAGTTATTACCTATTAACGTGTTAGCACTAGTAGTGTGTTATACCAAGGTTTGTGTTACAAGTTACTGTTATTATAAACCAACATTGAACTATCGCCGCGCCAAAACTTGACAATCTTGCCACTAACAGTAGATACACTTCAATCAACTGAACTGACTGAAAGCGCATATGATTGTGCAATGAGTGGTGACTTGACGAGCTGACGAGCTACGGCGGACCCGCGCTCTCGCGCTGTTACAAGTCGGTCAGCGGAAAAAGATCGAACGAACTAACAAGCGAGGGATCTGCGAACTAGTTCGGTAGTTCGTCTGTGGGACCCGCTCTTCCGAACTACCAACAAGATCTAGGGAGTTTTTTTTTAAACTGCTTTCCTCCATTCTTAGAAAATTCCTATATGAATTCTGATCTAACCTCAACTCATTTTCGACCAAGGACAGCATTCCTCGACTTTTCTCTTAGTCTACTTACCTTGCTTCTCTTCTTTTTATTCATTCCCGAGTCCAGAACTTCCTAGCATTTCTTTTCTTCCTTTTTACCACTGTAAGACATATAATTGTAGCTAAAGCAGCAATTTTTGCTTTGTTGGAGCCATACTCTCAAACCAATGTGTGTTGAACAGCTGAATCTTGGTTCAGAAGTTTATCGGTAGATGGCGATCCTGATACATCCACGGATTTTATAAAATAATTTTACCGTGAACAACACAGCTTGCTTTCGTCAAATTTTTATAAAATTAGTTGTAAAATAAATTTTAAGAAACATTTCACCGTGAGCAACGGGCATATTTGCTTTTAACATTGAAGAGAAAGAAGACTGAATTAGGAAGCAGCACAGTGGTAAGACAAACCACACTTCTGGCAATAGGTATAACACAAAATAATGATAAACCGAACATACCGACAGTAGTGGCTACGCTGGCTAAAGCACAGCATTAGGTCATGGGACCAAGCTCTCTGCTGACTCTGTAGACGCGTGGGTTCGAGCCCCACCGTCGGCCGTCCTTGAAATGGTTTTCCGTGGTTTCCCATTTTCAACACCAGGCAAATGCTGGGACGGTACCTCCTGACAGGCCACGGCCGCTTCCTTCCACATCCTTGCCCAGTTTCATACACCATCATTCATTTCATCTCTCATTAACTCCTCTCATGAGGTTGGCGTCAGGAAGGGCATCCGGCCGTAAAAACCATCGCCACAAATACTTCCATCGCATCTCATCCCCGACCCCGCTGGAAAATGGGAATAATAAGGGGTAGACATACAATGATAAACCGAACATCTTTCAATCAAAGAAAACAAAGAAGGCATGTCTGCTCCTTTGTCCTCATTCTTCAAGCTGGAGTATGGACGGCATGTGGTGAGGCTTCAAGGTCAAGCTGAACGCTCTGGGCAGACATTTTTAGCCACGTTTCAGTGGTGGAGGAATAGCGACAGCAGTCATCCGTCGACATCACGTGTTAATGCTTAAAATATGTGCACGCAATCATCTTGAGCTTGGCGCAGTTAAGGAAGTAGTTTCTCCAACAACGCTCCAGCTCCCCGCCATACTGTACCGCGACCTTGAAGCCTCAACACATACCGTCCGTACTCGACAGAATGCAATTTTCAAATGATTAAACGTCGACCGCAAGCGGCGGATATGACAAAGGGAGTCACTGGGAAAAAGCTTACATTATATTAACCGAATTAGTCAGCATCTGGATAGAGTGTAGCACAGAAACCGAAAACATCTCCAGTGTCGTTATCCTAATTATAGGTGTCATCCAACGGGGTAATTACCCTATTCTTGTGTTTGTCGTGCAAACCATTAACATTCGTTCTTCGTTTGCGTTCATGACATCTGTATAATTATACCTTTTTTTTTTAATGAATGCCTTAAGGGAAACTAGACAAAACCCTAGAAAATAATCTGCATATTTCTAAGTCGAACTAATAATTTAAAACATTAAAACACTCACCCAGTAGCTCCTCCAACAAGCTCCTGGGCCCGGCAAATCTTGCGTCCCTGTTTGTGAGTATTTCAAGCACGGCCCTGGATGTGGGATCACGGCCTGGCTTACTCGTGTTCTTGGCTTCCCACTTGAGGTAAGTCCATTTTTTGCGGACGTCACTTTCTGTTCGCATGATGCCCTCCACGGCAGACACAGTTTCAGCTACCTCAAGCCAAGCCTTCGCCCATCCACGGCCACCAGCCACACCGCACAGAACGGTATCCCGATGACGTCGGACACTCTGAAGCAACATTTCAACTTCCCGGGCAGTGAAGTTCGTTTTGCGCGGCTTCGAGGGCGACTGCTGCTGCATCATTAAGTCACTGCAGGTGTCTCCCAGATGAAGTCCAACGCACCACGAGCCAACTACACCGTTCAACGTTAGTCGACTCAGTGTCCGGCCGGTCTAACGTCTTGCAATGAAAATGCAGTTATCGGTACGCTAGTGGTCCCATCGAAATAAACTAATTCAATCATTTACTCTAAAACTCTTCTGTAACAATCAGATTAATTTCACAATACTCCCTCGTCACAACGGCCATTAACTTAATAGCATATAGCTTACAGTACGGTACCTATATGGAAAGTTTCAAAAATATGTCAGTATAAAACCATTCCTAAATAACTACGAAATTAAAAGAAACACATTCACGAAAGATTTATATCCGGCCGAAAGCTTTGTTTTCGTGTATCTATTTGAATTAAAACAATCGCTAGCAGAACACGTCAACTCTATAAATCGTGGAACATGAAATATGCTAATCACGTACTTTGTTCACCTGAAAGCGGAATAAACACCCTAGGCGCAAGATCCACCCCCGATCTAAATAATATTTTAAAAAAAAACTTAATTGTATCCGTTACAATAGCAAAAACGCATCGAGTTTTTCGTATCAAATTTGGCAACATCGCCCGTGATTCAATATACAAATTATTCTATCAGCCAAATGGATCAATACATTTACGCTTAGATGCTTGTCCATTTTGTTACACATTTTCATATAAGTTCCCTAGATATTAGACGCATCTAATACAGTAATACGTTAACAACATACCGATAACTATTCGATATATCACTTGACATGAGGATAAACCATAAGACAACACACCCAACAGTACACAACACTATTATGCGATAATCACCTTAAAGATCAAGAGACGATTACTTTGAATGCACGAAAATATCACAGAATAAAAAATGCCTTGCTTAAGAAGAAGTCTTCCGTTGAATCACAGTCTTACTACACAGTCATTCATGCAGTTTGTGTGGGAGGATACGGGATATGTTGTGGTCTTACTGCATTTCCACGATTTGTAACAACCACATGTGCTCACACATATACACACAAACAAAAACAAAACTGATCCGCCGAATGGATGTGAATTTTTTCTACGCTTAGTTCAACTAGAGAGAGGTAGCTGCGGGAAGCAGGCTGTTTTAAAAAAAGAACTTGAGAGAGAGCCAGCAGACCAACCAAGCCAGCCAGGCTACACACCGACCCACCCTCTGGTAGCATGCGCACAGGCCCAACTCCTCCTCCCGCTGTCAACAAAAACCGGTCGTTGCCTAGGGGCGGGGAATATCGGGGTCAAATGTAGCGGCGTTGCCAAACATACTGCATCCCTCCCTTCAAATTACGGAACTAATCACAATACAACCTCGCACACAAATGCAATTCTTACAGCAAAATGTTTGAAATGTCAATCCTTGGTGATGGTTAGTTATTGAGGGGCAGAACAGCGAGGTCATCTGCCCCTCCTTGGTGATATTGCGCCTTCGAGAACTGAAGTGGTTAACAACCGTTCAATGTTCAACTTCCCACCACGGTGCCTATTTAAACCACCCGAAAATGTAGGGTACCGCTACCGTACTAGTGTAAGGATAAAAATATCTAAAACCCAGACTTGTTTCTGCCGTTTATAGACTGCCAAGACACGAGCTGCTTTATAACAAAATGCTTGCTTCAAAACTTGATATGTCTTTTTTTAATATTGACGGTTCATTTTGTGGGAGTGGATTCTTTTCTTTAAATTAGGCTCATTTTTAGCATTTCTCATGTAGTGGAGTTTATTGCGTATTGTTATTTTGAATTATTCAGAAGTTGTTGCACAAAAAATGAAAATGTTGAAGAAAAACAAAGGGGTTTCTACATTAAGCTCCACTGTGAGATTTTATCAGGGTAGAACTTTTCACCTGATGAATTAGAGTTACGGTAAATCCAAGCAACCATTCTCTTTCGAAAATGTTCACCAGGTAGTCATTGCACAGGCTACTACTGTATAACTGGGATTAGGTTGTTTGAAGCCATTCTTCAGTGTTGCCTTAGTAAAGAGAAGTTCGGTGCTTTAGAGAAACGGTATAAGTACCAAGGAATAAAATAAGAATACATGCTTTGATTTTATTAATTTTTCTCTACACCAAAATTCAACTAAATCGATAAAACACCGTTTGGTAATTAAGGCTTCTTAGGATATATCCTGTATGCGTATATTTATGTCATAATGTTTTCCATTTTTAATCATAAGCGCATTAATTATTTTTCATATTCAGGAAATTTATTATGCCATAAAATCCTAGCACTAGTTACTACCACCTTGGGTTAGTAATACAATTTCATCACCCCAGAAATTATCTAGTGAGGTACCAATCATGGGACATAAGCAGTCAAAGTGAAAGGTTGTGTTTTTCCAGAGCTCTCAGGTGTGCTGAAATGGGTTGTTCTCTGGAGTGTTATCGCGCGAGGATCGGGCTGTGGTATGTGAAGGGTAGTCGGGATTTCCGGTGTTTGTGTGTGCGTACGGGCCTAGTAACTTGTGGTCCATAGCCCTAGTGATAGCTGCGTTGCTAGTTATTGGCGGAGTGGAAGTGAATCCAGGCCCTGTTACTCCAAATGTGAATCAGGCAAATGATCCAGTGGCAGCTTTAAAGTGTTCGACGTGCAGTAAAACATTGAAGAACGGTGTTCAGTGTGGACTATGTGAGAAATGGTTTCACTTCGGCTGTACTAAGGTCAAGAAGGAGGATTGTGATGTCGGGAATTGGTTTTGTAAAGTATGTGATACGCCGGACTGTTTGAGGGTGCAAATCAAAGCAAGGGATCAAATAATACAGGAACTTAGAACAAAGTTTCATGTTGGGACGAACGATTTGAAGAAGAGGGCTACAGCTGATTACATCATGGGGGAGCTCTACGAACTAGGCAGAAAAGCTAAAAGCAAGTTTGGAAATGCAAAAATTATAATGAGTGGCATTGTTCGGCGGGGAGATATTCCGTTAAGGCGAGTTAAGACTGTAAATGACCACATGGACTGGGTTTGTGCACAACTGGGATTAGTGTACGTAGATGCGGACTGCTGGATTGGTGGCCGTGACTTAGCCCGAGACGGACTGCATCTAAATCGACGGGGCGCTTTTAACCTAGGGAGCCTACATGACAGGGTCATCGGTTCGTGCCGGCCATTGTGAGGAGGAGCAGGTCCAGAGGTTGCCAGCCGACGGGAACAGAAGGAGCTACTTCGGGATATTTGCTGCGGAGGTAAGACTCTAAGATTACTGCAGGTTAATTGTCAGAGTTTAGGAAATAAATTAATTGAATTTTGGAATCTTGTAGAGACGTATTCTCCGGACATTGTCATTGCTACTGAATCTTTGTTATATGAGGATGTAAATAGTAATGAAATAATTCAAGGGACCTACGAAATGTACAGAAGGGATCGGGGGAAGCGAGGTGGTGGGCTATTTATTTGTGTGCGCAAAAATATAGCTAGTTTCTTAAAGTGGGCTGATACGGATCATGAAATGTTATGTGTACAAATTTCGGATAAAGGGAATAAATTCACTCTTCAGGTGATAGGGGCGTATAGAGCACCGAAAGATAACTGTTCGCTTCTCGACACACTGTATGATAAAACTTGTACGGGTAATGCTATGAAAAAGAGCATAATAATGGCCGGAGATTTAAACCTCCCCAAAGTAGACTGGTCTGGTGAGTCAACTAGCTGTGGTCAAGCTCAAATTCTTAAGGGAGGGGGGATTTTCCCAAGTAGTTGACTTCCCAACTAGAGGCAATAAGACCTTAGATGTTTATCTCGTAAGGCCTGTAGAGCTGTATATTAACTGTCTGAAAGTACCAGGAATTAGTGACCATTCTGGGGCTGAATTAAATATTAGATACGGTGACATTACAAAATTAGACTGATGTAGCAAATAATATCATATTCCAGTATCGCAGGGCGGATCAGGGCAAATTTCAGGGGTATTTGAATGAGCTATTTGTAGGATGGGCATCGGAAGGAAATAACATTAATATCCTGTGGACTAACTTTTTGAAAATTTTAAATAGTGCTATTGATAAATTTGTTCCATTTAAATTACTGAAACAAAACCCATATCCTGAGTATTACACACGGGAAATCAGGAGTCTTAAACGGAAAATTAGGAAATTATACAATAAAAGACATGATAGTGACAAGTATATGTTGAAATTTAAGTCCTTATCAAGAGAGCTCGTCTTAAAAAAGAGGGCTGCTCATGACAATTATATGCAAGGTTTACTTGGTTCGGGAGGTGATGGGTGGAAAAAAATTTACAGTTATGTTAGGAGAAGAAAGGGCAATTCAAATAATTTGTCGATGATAATGTCCGGTGACGGTAAATTAATTACTGAGAAGCAAGCCATTGCTAATGAATTAAATGCATTTTATGGTAGTGTGTTCAATAAATCCAATAGCTGTGTGTTGGACCTTAACGGTGAATCAGGGGCTCCGCTTCTCCAAATAAACCAGTCAGCAATTGTAAAGCTAACACAAAAATTACGTTACAATATATCGAAGGGTCCTGATAACATTGTTAGTGAAGTTCTTAAATTAGGAGGTAGGGCCGTGGCACGATACTTAGAGGTGATGTTTAATGTGTCCATAAACAATGCGCAAATCCCGGATGACTGGAAAAGAGCTACGGTAGTCCCAATATTTACGGGGGGGGGGGGGGGGGGGGGGGAGTAGACGACTTGAATTGGGCAACTACAGGCCGGTTAGTCTTACGTCCATCGTTTGTAAACAGATGGGGCATCTCACTACTTGAGGGAACAGTGGGAAACATTATCATGGTTTAATTATAGGCAACATGGATTTCGGAAAGGTTACTCATGCGAAAGTCAGAATGCTATCATTTTTTTTCAAGATATTAGCGAATCGTTAGACGATGGAGTTTCAGTGGACGTCGTAGTTGAAGGCCGATTCTCGGATGAAATCACCGTAACGTCGGGTATCCCTCAGGGCAGCGTAATCGGAACTCTGTTATTTTTGGGGTTTATAAATGACTTACCAAATGGGATTCGCAGTGACTGGCGATTGTTTGCGGATGATTGTGTAATATATCGAAAGATACATGACTCACAAGACAATGCAGTACTTCAAGATGACCTGAACCTGGTCTAAAAGTGGGCGATTGAAAATAAAATTAAAAACACAAGAAAATGTAGTCTATTAAAAATAGGGAAAGTGCGAAGGCAAGATTTTCAATATAACATTGGCTCGGAAATACTTGTAGAAGAAGATTCTTGCAAATATTTGGGCGTTCACGTAAGAAATGATATGAAATGGAGTAGTCATATAGGATGTGTAGTTTCTAAAGCTTACAAATCCCTGCACTTTGTAATGAGGGTATTAAAAGGAAGTAGTATCCCTGCTAAAGAAGTAGGATATTTGTCACTTGTAAGACCTATTCTGGAATACGCCTAGGCGGTTTGGGATCCATATCAAGTAGGGCTCATAAATGAATTGGAAATGGTAAAAGAAAGGCAGCTAGATTTGTGCTCAGTGACTTTAATCCCAGGAGCAGTGTGAGCCGTATGTTAAAGAAACTTGGGTGGGAATCACTTGAGGCTAGGAGGATGAAATCTAGACTCTGCGCTATGTACAACGCGTATAAAAATCAACCAGCATGGGGTGAGCTTAGCAAACGTATGGAAAAGCCTACTTACATGGGTAGGAGCGATCACCCTTTCAAAGTTAAGGGCCGACCACAGCGAACAAATTATGGTAAATATTCTTTCGTAAACCGTGCCATTGATAATTGGAACTCTCTACTTGCCGCAGTCTTAGAGCCTTTTCCCAAACATATAGGTGTGTTTAAGAAAAGGCTGACTATTTGTGTAAATACTCCAGTTTAATTGTTAGTGAATTGTTATGTACAATTATTTATTTGTTATGTATATCTAATTTGCCACCGGGGGACACACCCCCAATTGCAAATAAACGAATGAATGAATGAATGAATGAATGAATGAATGAATAAGCGATGGAGGAAAGCGTGCCCATCTACTCCGCACGCCGAACTATAGGAAAAAAAAAACTCTTTGAATATTTAAAAAAAAGAACGTGGTTCGGTCTGACATCGCAGGTTAACAAAAGGCAAAGTGGGAGGTATATGAAAAAGTCCATTGTTTGGTGTAGGATGACAAGAGATGACTCGAGAGGTATAATGTAGCTCACCTGTCAGTGGTTCCCAGAGTTTGATATGATTGTACAGTACCCTAATGCCTAGCGGCTAGCCGGACCGTATTGTCAGCTGAACTGAGTGACGTGACGCGACGTTCATGTATATCTGCACACTTTTGAAACAGACGAAGTTCAGAATGCCTTAATACTGAAATTATCAGACATTTTAACCAAACAACACTGAGCTTATTATTAAACAAGATGTTCAGTAAAGAACATATATCCTACTTTTTCCTAAATGTATGGGTATAGTTATAAGTCTGTCTTGATCAAGGAGTATAATAGAATCATTTCTTGGTTGAAGACCTTAGAAACTATTTACCTCTACCAAACACCAGAGCCTCGGAGAAACTACTAACATCATTGAAGAAAAAAAGAAGACATTCCTCAAGAATTTTATGGAACTGGAGACATGATCGACCGGAAGTGGGCCATCCAACTTTAAGTTGAAGCATGTGTTTACACATCTGGCTGTCCATGGCATTCACCACCTTACTTTTACTAACAAATATTTCCATGACCCTATAGTGACTTGTGTATGCCAACTATGTGGACAAGAATGTGAACGCTACCTCTCAAAGCTCTGTATTAAAAGAAAACAATCAATCAAAGACTACGCAATTCAAATCACCAGCACGCAATAATAGTGTAAATGTTCATTCATTTTCGATTGCTATTTGGCTGCAATAAAAGTATTAATTAATATCCTGAACTAGCACCAACAGATAGAGTACAGGTACTATGTGGGAACGCTTTAAAATAAAATTTAAAAAAAAGCGTATTATCAACTTGTCATTCTTAAAATTCGATGCGTATATAATGCCAACGGTAGTCAAACAAATGGATTCCCACGTAGACCAGTCATCATGACATTTGGCGAAAAAGTTTCGCGTAATAAGGTAATCCTAATTGGTCCTAATAGGGCGAGTGCATTCTAGCGGCCATAATAGGAAACTTCTCAATTACAGATGTGCCAATGTCCAGGCCGAGCGCTGCTCGCAACCAGTTGGCCGTGATGTCACCCTCTGGTTGCTGTTAAATGTCGTGCAGATCCGGTGGCGAATGTTTCTTTAATAAAATACATATATTTTCCATTGTAATATGCACAATATAACGCTTAATTTTATAACGTCTGAGTAATTACAAAATAATATAAAAAAATTCAAGCAAAATAACTCAACTCTGATAGGTTTTGAACCCCAGCCAAACGGGTAAAAGACTAACGCTTTACCACATAGCCAAACATGACGGATTCCAGGTTTGGAAAATGCACGGTATTCCTGATTTCTAATTGGGCTTTCCACAACATGTCGCTATCAATTGACTTACATACAACGTCATAGCAAATAATGATTTGGACTGAACGATTTCTCCAGTGGAGTATGTTTTTATTATCATACGAAGTTTATATTATTTCTATCAGTAAGCTATATTGCATGCAATACTCAAACTAGTGAAATATACAGTAGGTCAGGCACAATATATCAGCTGCCATCTTGTCTTGTAACCGAGACGGCTCGGCTTTTTCAAGCCAAAAGAATCGATCATCCCTACTCCTGGCAGTCGAAAGAGATTAGGTAGCAGCGTGCTGCTTGGTTGGGGCACACACAATCATGTCAGAAGGAAATGCTTCCCGCCTGAGTTGTTTGCCGCCGTCTCAAGAGTGCGTTCCTCGAATTCATTCATGAGCCCAAGGTAAATAAAGCAATAATACAGGCCGGACGTTTGTTTTAGACGATTGCCCTTGACCTTGAAGCCTGCGGGTGAACCTATATACACACACACTCTCACCCTATCGCTTCACACTTGTCACCACCGATCTGATTTAATGGAATTCCGGACTTGAGCAGACAGTACAGTCCACGTCGAAGTATTGTGCGACGCGGAAGTATACGTTACGTAGTTGTGAATAGAACGTCATTATATTTGCCAATGACTGTACTTCAGCAGTAGTGTGAAACAGCGTTGTCAATCATCGGACCGCTTGGGGCAGCTGATAACAACACAGGTACTGTAGTAACTCGCCTCCAGGCTTCCATTAAGATTTTTCACTCATCTAAAACAAACGTCCGGCCTGTACCTGAGCCTAAGGCTTCATGTCGATATCAATCGCACAATTGCCTTACCCCAGGGATTTGAAGCTTACTTTTAGCTTCCTTCACCTTCTTTGTAATACATAACATTTTACCCTAGTTTTATTTTAGGGGAGCCTTCTACTTAAATACGAATTTTCATGTCATTCGCTCCAGCAGTTTTGACGCCACAAAAAAATAAACACAGGGTCATTTTAACATCCCATCCGTGATAAATACAAAGTTTTAACCGAAAACTCAAAATATTCGAACTAAAAAAAAAGTATTTTCGGTTAAAACTTAGTAGTTATCGCGGCTGAGATGTTCAAGGCAGTGCCTTCATTTATTTTTTATTTATTTTTTTAACGAAGGAATAATAATAATAATAATATGGAATTTACGTCACTTTCCCTTTTAACTATTGCAGCTTTCAGAGATGCCACGATAACGGAATTTTGCCCTAAAGAGGATCTTTAATGTGCCAGTAACATCTAATACTGTTCTCTCGCATTCAACACACTCAACTGCCAGCTGACTGCGCCGGGATTAGATCCGAACTTTCGGCACAGCACGCGAGAATGTAACCACACACAGCCTAATGAAAGAAGAATTTTGAAGTTATGTAGTAACCAAGTGTTTCGAAATTAAGGAGAACTTGTAGTGAGGATGAATTTATTATTATCTCACTACATTTCGCCCAAGGCTCGGAAAAGACCCATTTCTTTTAAATGATGGAGCTCACTTTACGAGAGGGGCATCTATCAAAATATGTGCAGTAGGAGTGTTCGTTGTCTATATATCACAAATCATTTTAATTAGAGAGCCCATGCTCCATCGCTTTTCCTCTTAGGTTTTCATCGTTTGCATTCTCATTAAATATTTATTTCCTTCTTTAACGGCATGGCCGTGTTGAAACACCGGATCTCATGAGAACTCCGCAGTTAAGCAACATTGGGCGTAGTCAGAACTTGGATGGAATGCCGGTTATAGGCACTGCGCGCTGTTGGCCAACATAAGGAGGAGCGGAAAGACCCTGGCCACCCTACCGCAAGTAAACTCCGGCTGTGGGGTAGCCTCTTCGGAGGCTCGGACCTACCTTCGGGCAGAATACCAATTATTTATTATTATTAATCTGATTTACTATGTTTTGTTAAACCTTCCTGAAAATGAGATGGTGTACTTCTAACAATGGTTCTGCAAATTAAACATGTTGCGCTCGTGTCTTGAGCTACATAAAAATACGTAAGTTCCCATTCATTTTTAAATGTAATGTCACGAGTCTTTGATATTTTGGGTTGTATGATTTATTCTCCACCTGCAGTACAGTGAGAGCCTTCCCTATAGAACGGAGCTTTGCTCGCGTGGCAGGCGGATAATGATTAGTTATCGCCAGTTGACTAACATTTGCCTGTAACACAAGAGCTGGACGGGAAGGCATTGCATTTATTACATTAGGAGCTGGAAAGATACGTTAGTTGAGATGATTAAAATCTGGTTAAGTACCGTAGCCTATCTCGTATACCTTGAACATGGTTAGGTATGGAACAAAACATCGACATTTCCTAGTCTTCTCAAGAAGAAGTCTTTCAATAAATGTGTTCGTAAGTTTCAGCGCCGTGCGATTTTTATTTGTGGGGGAGTCTCAAACAAAATGTATACGCTTCTGCTAGCGGCAGGGCCTTGCTCGACAGGCGGCTACACACAGTGCCCCGGCCGTCACGCGGCAACTGCGAGGCCCCGTTCTATAGGGAAGGACTCACTGTATCCAACCACGCCACGCAGTTTTAAGCCGACAACGCCAAGCAGTTCGCGTGGCATTCTTCAACATTCTCCATATTTCAGTTATATTAAAATTCTTTCTTATTATTTGATATATAGCTTATGAACTAATTTCAGTTCGAAACATGTACCGGTACCAACTGAAGTTTCTTTTTGCTTATTTATTTATCGTATGGCCGTTAGTGCCGGGAGTGTCCGAGGACATGTTCGGCTCGCCTGAGTCTGTAGCTGCTTCCAGCGGACACCCTTAGGGTAAGCTACAAGTTCCGTTCAATTTCAAGTAGTTCAAACTTTCGCCACCAGATATCAATGATACATAGTGGTGAACGTTGGAACTTCGATAGACCGTTCTGACGAAATCTAACTTAACAATTTAGCTTCACACAAGTTTAGTCTGTGGAAGGATCTTTTTTATGCCATAAATCTATGACATGGGACCGTCGGTTTTACTTCCTCTTCGAAGGAAGGCATACTGAAGGATTTTGAACGCTCTTAAAAAATCCGACGACTTCGGCCGGATTTGAACCCGCTATCTTGGGCACAGCAGTTCAGCATGCTACCAACTACGCCACCGAAGCCGCTTTTTTACTGACCAGACGGAACAATTCTGTAAATATTGCCAATCACAGTTAAATCACATTCATATCAAATGTTATCAAAATGCTGGTTGGCAAGATCTGTGAAAAAGTCAGCAAGGCTCTTGTCTTTGAGCCCAAGGTTTCAGGATCAAAATCTCGTCTGAATCGGGAGGCATTTCAGAGTGCATAATTGCTATGATTCCCATGTAAGTCATTCATAATCTCGTCCTCATACTTACTAATCAAGACTGGTCAGCGATTCTATTCTGTTTACTTTAGAACTGGCCCCATACCATGCTAGGGGTATTTCAGAAATGGTTATTAATGATCTGATATCTTGGATTCTAGTCTTAGAATCTCAGGAATGGTAATATATTTAGGTGCTAGCTTACTCTACCCGAATTCGCGGGATCCAATAGAATCACAGTACAGTCGATTGGTATTTAAGGGTGCTCATGTGAAAAACACAAGAGACAAATCGATCCCCGTAGTCACCAGGTGTGTGGAGCGTATTTCTGTCACGGGTCAACTTGTGATCTGGGCACTGAATTGAACATGTTAAAGAAATGGAACACCCAACACTAGTCCCAGGATTCTGACTCCATGTCCAGACTCCTCCCATGTTTGTGCCACATACATAAAACACTCTCGCACAAACACTGAATTAAATACGGTACTTTAAAGTTTTACAGTGGAACTTTGTGCAAGGGGCTTGGAAAACGCCGTCATTTAGCTCCCGTGTACAGTAGCCTACTTGGGTGTTCAGTGAATTTGTCTTTTTACGGCTGTAGTTGGTTTCGTCGCGTCGCCTCGCCGCGTGAGTCACAGCTGCCCCGGGCTGTGCTCTGTCTCAGTGTATTACCTGCGCCTTACGCAACGGGTTGCGAGGACAAAGGGATGGTCCAGAATATTCGTGACCCAGCCAGTGATGGAAATCTCGAGAAGCCACGAATCCTGGACGGGTCTAGAAGCATTCATTGAGTCACCAGCCTGCTATATAAGAGCGACCTGGCCAGCGAGGTGGACAGTGTTTTTGAGCTAGTGCGTGTTTTTACCTGACCGACAGTTGTTGGTGACGTGACTTGCGAAACCCTAGTGAAGCTGATTCTCTTGACAGCGAAGGAGTGTGAAGCCTACGGAGGAACTGTGTCTTGAGCGAGTGTGTTTTCCAGTGCAACAGAGGTTAGTGTGGTGAATTGCGAAATCACCGGGGGCTGTTTCCCTAGCCAGCGGACAGCGAAGCAGAGTGTAGTGGTGAGTGACCGGCTATCGTAGATAACTGTAGTTGGTGTATTCAAGGAAGTGTTGCAGGTAGTGCTACCGAGGCCACCGGTCCCATTAGGAGGGAATGACCTCTGTGGCTTATTGACAAGTGAAAGGCAAGTGTTCCCTACAAGAGGAAACTAGAGTGAGATACTAATTGCTTGTATTTGCTATTGTGTGGTGTATCTTTCTGGCCCGCAATAAAGCTAATGCGTTTCTTTAAAGGAACAATTTGTGTTGTGCTTCTACCCACCGTAATCCAGTTAACGGAAGTGCTGGTGTATTCTTTGAATACACGGTACCTGAGATATAATGTCTACTGCTCCTTGCATGTTCATTTCTTCCTTCCTCTTTGCCAAACACCAACAGTGATCTTCTGTTTTCTTCTTGATGGGCAAATCTCTTATGTCTTCATAAGTATGTTTCAGATATATAACTTCTGTGACCCACCTAGCGTCATCTAGTAGCGAACCTCTGAAGCTACTCAATTCCTCATCGTGCAAGAGGACTTACATATCCATCTGGCCACCAGATCTTGTTACTATCGCCAGCTATTTTCTCCTTGAGCAAGAGGACTACGTCTACTGTTTCACTCACCATGCTGCGCTAATATCGCCTACTATCAACTCTTAGAAGACCATCCATCAAGAAGAACATTTATTTTTGATAAGTTGGTTATGCTGATATGTATACCTTTTGTTTCCTACCCCCACTCTCGTCCCTTCCTAGGACCTTCCGTGCTTCGTTGAGCAAGTCTCACTTCTCAGTCGGCAGTTGAAGCAATCAGTTAAGGCTCAACCAGAGCGAGCCTCCTGACCTAACGAGGCATTTCTTAAATTCCACGCCATGTTGGAACTCTAGGCATCAGTGAGGAACTTCACTTCGACATGCAACAAAGATAAGTACCCTCTTCAAGTTTTAACCTCATCTTCATGGTTTTAACTTCCACGTGTTCTTAATGATACTTTTATAGACAGTGTGAAAGTATTTATTTTGGGGCAAAAATCATTCTTCGTGGGATTTGCCATGTTGAGCTTTCGCTTGTATAAGCCAACCTTACTATAAAGAGCTTTTCTTAAGCTATTCAAATGAGAAATCCTCTCACTACGTGGGATATTATCTAATTACCCGCTGTCTATAATTCAACAAGCTAGTTCCTCCGCTGGATTTACATTAGCCCCATTTTACTGCTAAGATTGTTCTGGAACCTTCCAGATTCTGTACTCAATCTACAAGTCCTGCCGTCATGTATTTCTCACGTACTTGTGAGAATTCTATTTAAAATTGAATTATCTTACTTCTAAATTACTACATAGTGAAGTTTCGTCCACCGCGGGAATTTTCTATAGCGCATTTAATTGTAATTTACAACGTTCTCAAGAAATAGACTCTCACTTATCTAGTGAAACCAGTTATTTTCATCATTGCAATAACTTTCTTTTCCATAAACTTTGTGTCTCCACAGTGAACTTTTCATATATTTCAATGAACTATAGTGAAAACCAGTGCTTGCTCAACTTTTCTACCGCGTCGCGATCGTCCGCTTATATTCAAATAAGGCCATGAACATTTTCCTTAATTCCCATTTCTCTTTCCTAAACCTCTTACTAACAATTTGCAATAAACTTTTAATCTAGGTCTGTTCCAATAAGGTGTCATTCCAAGAAGTGCCCTTCCATTTTTGTTGGTTTATCATTAAGTATCTCTGTATAATTACGTGTCTAGCACACGTTTCAAACTTACATTGTTCCTCCCTTCAAAAGCAGGGAAAACAATTCTCTCAACTCTTGAGTGAGTTATTTTTTGGTCTCGCTAAATGAAAACTGCCTCATTTAACTTGCGAGTCTTATTCAAAGTATAGGAGGTCTAGAACCTTCCTTTTGATTAACTTTTCAGGTTCACAGTAAGTGACCTGCTCTCTTTGTATAATTCTCATAAAGTAATTCTGTTTAAATATAAGAAGTTGTAGGAACTTCCTTTTTATTCTTTATGTTTTCCATTTTGTTATCTTCGAAGTTGTTATTCTCGTTAGAATGTTCTTTCAGAGGTTTCTTATAGTACGCTGCTTGTACTCCTGTAAATGTTAAAACTTTAATTATTCCATTTTGCCTATTTATTAAATCTTACCAAGATTTTAATACAAGGTTTATAAACCTTAAAAATTGTCATTTGCCTGAAGCAATTTCTGAACGTTGTTGGAGGTCTGCGACCCCAAATTGTTAACTACATAGAACATATTTATTTGCTAAAGTTACGCTTCTTTGAATTGTTAAATAAATTAAATATTTGTTTTTGGATTCATCATTTCTCTGACACTACAGTTAGGCAGGATCCTGGCTTTCCTAGCCCTTCCTAGGTTTATGCCCTCGTTCATGCTTAATAAAGCTTTTACTATCTGTCTGGCCAGACCATCACCCTTCCCTATAGTACTTTTATTCGTGCTTGGGAGGAAATACACTAAAGCCTCTCTCTGGCAAACTGCCCAAGTCTTAGCTGCGGTTCCCGTCAGCTTCGACCAAGCTCGTACCCACTTTAGGTATCCGAACAAGGATTTGCGGTGGCAACCACCTTTAAGTGTGTTTAAAGTTAAGCTTATTAATTTTGTGGGGCTCTCCTCCTATTTTCTATCCTTTTTCTCCAGTCCGAAACCCATTTCCTTTTCTTAATCATCTTCCCTTGGTGGGTGGGTTATTCCCTAGCCTATAATCTACCCAAAGATTGGTACCAGAAACCCGGGAGAGTCCTTTTTTCAGTTTTTCTATTTGGCAATATTCTGCAAATTATTAATATTTACTTTGAATTTTTCAGCTATAATTACATCGTGCAAAGCCTGTGAAAGGGAACGAGACCACTCCTGTCTTCTTTGGTGGGTCCCGTGCTTTCTACCCATTCGCTGCTGCCAGCTTGACAGCATTTCCAAGGTTCCACAGTATCGTGAGTTACATTTCAATCTATTTTTTATAACATGGCTCCTACTGAGAAGGATAAAGATGAAAAACTTACTTCTAAACGAGCATCCTACAAAGGACAAATTACCCGTTTCAGAAAGTACATAAAAGAGCTAGATCCCTCAGAAGCTCAATTAGACTTGTTAAAACATCGCGTACGAGATTATGAACGGTCTTACGAAAATTATTGTAACATCCAAACTGAAATAGAAACTTGCATGCTCAATCAAACCGAAGATCGAGTTGAAGTAGAAAACCAATATTACGAAGGCATAGGTTCTGCTTTCAAAATAATACGCCAACTCGAAGAGGAGCAGAAAAAGGACGCTTCTGTTCTTGGTTCCCTTCACGAACCACAAACTTCTTTCCGTGAGGGTACTCACAAGCCCAAACCAATTTTACCGAAAATTGATTTGCCTCATTTTTCTGGAGATGAATCCGCTTGGGATTCTTTTTATGAATTATTTTGCTCCCTTGTTCACGACAATGAAGACATTCAAGTCATTTACAAGTTTCAGTATTTGAGATCTATCCTCCGAGGTCAAGCTTTGCAGTTGGTCGAAGCACTTCCTCTTCGTGCCGAAAATTATTCCATTGCCTTTAACTTATTAAAGGATAGATATGGAAATTTACGGTTACGCATTCAACGCCACATAAGGGCTCTATTCAATCTACCTGCGTCACAGCATAATGACGTCACTAGTCTGCGCACTCTAGTTGACACTACACAGCTTCACGTAAAGGCTTTGTCCCAATTAGATCAACCTACTAATTATTGGGATAGTTTCCTAATACATTTAGTGGTTTCTAAAGTTGATACTGCTACCCTCAAAGCTTGGGAAATTGAACTTTCTAAAGAAGACGACTACACTTACGAGCATTTAGTCACCTTCATAAACGCTAGATGCCAACTTTTAACCGCGCTAGCTAATCAGAGCGAACCTTCATCTCCTAGTTCCAAATTTGAATTAATGTCCATCAAACCCAAAAGCGAACGCTCAGCGTCTAATACCCAAAAATCAGGGTTCAGCTCATCCAAATTCAAATCAAACACTACTGGTTACCCAACTAGGTCTAGTGAACGTCGTGTTGCTAGCTCTATTGTTTTAAATACGCAAAGCGAACCTCGCAAAAGTTCAAACGAACCTGTCAAGTGCATACTTTGTAAAGATTCCCATGCCCTATACTTCTGTAAATCCTTTAAAGAAATGTCAGTCGACGACAGACGAAAACTAGTTGCTCAAAATAAACATTGTTTCAACTGTCTAGCGCCCACGCATTCTGCTTCTAATTGTAAGTCCACAAGACTTTGTTACCATTGTGAAAAGGCTCATCATACTTTGCTACATCGTCATGATCAGGCAAGGTCATCAACAGCATCCACTTCTCCTAAAAATGATAGTGTTAACAGTTCTAATGCTTCATCATACATTCAAAATGCTAAGTCCATTCGCAGTGCTCAAGTATTGTTGTCTACTGTTCAAATTGAAGTTCAGGATAACTTTGGCAACTGGGTCCGTGCACGCGGCCTTCTAGATTCAGCTGCAACTCATGATTTTGTGTCTAATTCCTTGATTAGAAAACTAGGCCTACCCGTAAACCCCACTTCTATCAATGTGTCGGGCATCAACAGCTCAAAATCGCAAGCTTTACAATTTTCAAAACTAACCATAAGAGATATTTGTCATAGAAACAACTTTTTTAAAGTTAATTGTCTAATTCTCAATAGCATTGGAGAAGACACTCCTAGTCACTCGGTTGATATTTCAGGGTTAAACATTCCCTCGCATTTAAGGTTAGCCGATCCTTCGTTTAACATACAAAATCCCATTGACATACTCTTTAGTGCCAATGTCTTTTGGAACTGCCTTCGGAAACAGGTTCGCAAGCTATCCTCAAACGTGGTCGCTAGAGACACTAATTTTGGATGGATTGTCACAGGGCAACTTCCCCATTATTCACCCCAACCTGCATCGCAATGTTACTTCTCCAATACTGATCTGGAACAGTTTTGGAGGCATGAAAATGTTGATTCTCCTAATGTAACTTCTTCAGAAAACGAATTCTGTGAGCAACTTTTTTTGAACACGACCACTCGTTCTTCTGATGGCCGGTTCATTGTTCAAATGCCAAGGTTACACAATCCCCCCAAACTTATCAACTCTCAGCCTAAAGCTCGAAAAGCTCTCTTTGCTATCGAGAGCAAATTTAGAAAAGAACCTCTTGTCAAAAAGCAGTACACTGATTTCATGGATGAGTATGAAAGCTCAGATCATATGGAAGTTGTCAACAAATCTGATGATGAATTGCACCCCCCATTTGAAACGGTTTATTTAAATCATCATCCCGTGTGGAAAAACCCTCTTGCAAAAGATAAAATCCGAATTGTTTTCAATGGTTCATCGCCCGACGTTAATGGCAACAGCCTTAACGACACTCTTTACTCTGGCCCTGCTATTCAGTCAGACCTATCTGCTATACTTTTAAACTTTCGATTATTCCCCATAGCTGTCATAGCCGATATAAAACAGATGTACCGTCAAGTGTTAATTCAACCAGAACAACGAGATCTTCAAAGAATCTTGTGGCGTGATGAAATCAGCAAGCCCATTAAGGTATTTCGATTAAAAACGGTTACTAATGGCTTAAAACCCTCTGCTTTCCTTACTATCCGATCCCTACACTTGCTAGCCTCTCAAGATGGTCATTTATTTAACCCTAAAGCCTCTGAAGCACTAACTACGTCATTCTATGTTGACGATTACTTGCAGTCCTTCTCTACTTTGGAGGAAGCTTCTTTTGTGTCTTTAGAACTTCAAGCATTACTAAGGAATGGAGGTTTCCCACTTCATAAGTGGAACTCCAACTCTCCTGAGTTTCTCGCCCAATTTCCCATCGAAGACGTAGATCCCTCTTCTGTCGAAATTTGTGGAAACTCCGAATCTATAAAAACTTTAGGAGTTCATGGGTGCACTAGCACTGACACTCTTATCTATAAAGTTACGCTCGCAGAAGAGCTTCCTAATACAAAAAGACAAATCCTCTCTGAAATTGCAAAAATTTTTGATCCGCTTCAATTTCTTGCCCCAGTTATCGTTATAGCCAAACTCTTCATGCAAGAGCTGTGGTCGCTTAAATGTGAATGGGATGACACTGTCCCTCTATCTTTTCTGAATCGTTGGCTCTCGTTTCGCAGCAATTTGCTGGATCTTTCCCTTATTGAAATTCCCAGGAATTTAATCAGCTCTCATTCTAATGCATTCTTTTTCCTCCATGTGTTCGCGGACAGTTCCGAAAAAGCTTACGGTTGCTGTGCATATTTAGTTTATCACGATTCATTCTATGGATCTCTAGTTTCCAACCTTGTTTGCGCCAAATCGAAGGTCGCTCCTCTTAAAACTATCACTTTGCCTAGGCTCGAACTGTGCGCTGCACTCATGGCTGCAGAACTTGTCAAGAAATTACGGGAAGTATTAAAAGTCGAATTCTCGCAAATTTATCTCTGGAGCGATTCCATGATCACCCTTTCTTGGATCGCTAAAAACCCCTCTCACTGGCAAACTTTTGTCGCAAACAGGGTTTCCAAAATTCAAACTCTTTCTTCTGGATGTCAATGGAGGCATGTTCCCAGTGCGGATAATCCAGCCGACATTATCTCTCGTGGTTGTTTACCCTCTCAATTGGCAGCTTCCCAATTGTACTGGCATGGGCCCTCGTGGTTAATCAAAGACCCTTCTTCATGGCCTGCTAAACCTCCAGCTACAAACTCCAACTTGCCTGACGCTGAAGTACCTCTGTCTATTGCCTCGTGTCTGGTTTCTAATGCTTCTTATCCTTTGTTGTCACGCTATTCTTCCTTTCATAAATTAATACGAATTATCGCCTATCTCCTTAGATGGAAATATTTTGTGGTTGACCAACCTCTTCTCCCCAAACCACACCTTACCAATCATGAATTGAATCTCGCCACCATTAAAGTTTTACAACTGACACAGCAAGAAGCCTTTTCTTCTGAGTTGTCTTTGCTTTCTTCTAAAAGAGATCTTCCCAAATCCAGCCGTCTTCGTGCTTTAGCCCCGTTCCTTGATGACCATGGGTTACTCAGGGTAGGTGGAAGGCTCTCGCAATCTTTACTCTCTGAGGACAAAAAGCATCCCGTTATTTTGCCTTCCAAACATCACGTTACTTCTTTAATTATACGTGACTTTCATTATCGTAATCTGCATGTTGGTACACGCACTCTGCTTTGCCTTTTAAGGGAAAAGTACTGGATTATAAATGGAATTCATGAAGTTTCTTCTGTAATTCATAAGTGCATTCCTTGCTTTAAAGCGAAACCTAAAATCAATACTCAATTAATGAGCGATCTGCCCTCTTTTCGCTCTTCTCCTATACGCCCATTTGCTTTAACTGGTGTGGACTATATGGGTCCGTTTCAATATCAACGAAATTCTCCTGAAGCTAAACGCAAATTGTTTGGTAAGCTTTATGTTTCTCTCTTTGTTTGCATGGTTACAGGCGCAATCCACTTGGAACTAGTAACGAATGCTTCTACTTCTTATTTTCTATCAGCTGTCTCTCGCTTCACTGCTAGGCGTGGTGTGCCTTCAGAGATGTTCTCTGATAACGCTTCCACTTTTCAGGGCGCAGCTTCCCTGTGGAAGAAAGCTCTTACTTCTTCTCCTGCCATGGAACAAATTTCTAATTTTTCCTACTCAAAGGGTTTCAAATGGCGCTTTATACCTCCTTACGCTCCTCATCACGGTGGTAGGTGGGAATCTTGCGTAAAGCTCACTAAACGTCATTTAAGAAAAGTCTTAGGTAATCGAATTCTGACTTACGAAGAATTCATTTCACTGTCTGTTCTGATTGAAGGTGTTGTTAATTCTCGACCTTTAACTCCGCTGTCCAATGACCCTGATGACCTGCTTCCACATACACCTGGTCATTTCCTTATAGGCACTTCTCTTTCTGCTCCTCCTCCTCTTCCCAATTCTTACAGGGATTCTAATCTACCTATCGCTTGGCGGAAACTTGAAGCCCTCCGTAATTCTTTTTGGAAAAGGTGGAACTTGGAATATTTAACTTCCTTACAACGGAGACAGAAGTGGTTTCTTTCCAGTCCCGACATTAAGGTGGGGGACTTGGTCTTGGTTAGGGATGTCTCACCCCTCCCCCCCCCCCTAGTATGGATCTCTGGTAGGGTGACCGAGTGTTATCCTGGGAGAGATGGGAGAGTCAGGGTGGCCAGAATCTTGACCACTAATGGACCGATCACAAGACCACTGTCTTTGATCGCTCCGCTGCCATTAAATGTGTAACTGCTTATTTGCTCTCTGTTGGTGTTTTCCCCCCCAGTATGGTGTATTCTTTGAATACACGGTACCTGAGATATAATGTCTACTGCTCCTTGCATGTTCATTTCTTCCTTCCTCTTTGCCAAACACCAACAGTGATCTTCTGTTTTCTTCTTGATGGGCAAATCTCTTATGTCTTCATAAGTATGTTTCAGATATATAACTTCTGTGACCCACCTAGCGTCATCTAGTAGCGAACCTCTGAAGCTACTCAATTCCTCATCGTGCAAGAGGACTTACATATCCATCTGGCCACCAGATCTTGTTACTATCGCCAGCTATTTTCTCCTTGAGCAAGAGGACTACGTCTACTGTTTCACTCACCATGCTGCGCTAATATCGCCTACTATCAACTCTTAGAAGACCATCCATCAAGAAGAACATTTATTGTTGATAAGATGGTTATGCTGATATGTATACCTTTTGTTTCCTACCCCCACTCTCGTCCCTTCCTAGGACCTTCCGTGCTTCGTTGAGCAAGTCTCACTTCTCAGTCGGCAGTTGAAGCAATCAGTTAAGGCTCAACCAGAGCTAGTCTCCTGACCTAACGAGGCATTTCTTAAATTCCACGCCATGTTGGAACTCTAGGCATCAGTGAGGAACTTCACTTCGACATGCAACAAAGATAAGTACCCTCTTCAAGTTTTAACCTCATCTTCATGGTTTTAACTTCCACGTGTTCTTAATGATACTTTTATAGACAGTGTGAAAGTATTTATTTTGGGGCAAAAATCATTCTTCGTGGGATTTGCCATGTTGAGCTTTCGCTTGTATAAGACGACCTTACTATAAAGAGCTTTTCTTAAGCTATTCAAATGAGAAATCCTCTCACTACGTGGGATATTATCTAATTACCCGCTGTCTATAATTCAACAAGCTAGTTCCTCCGCTGGATTTACATTAGCCCCATTTTACTGCTAAGATTGTTCTGGAACCTTCCAGATTCTGTACTCAATCTACAAGTCCTGCCGTCATGTATTTCTCACGTACTTGTGAGAATTCTATTTAAAATTGAATTATCTTACTTCTAAATTACTACATAGTGAAGTTTCGTCCACCGCGGGAATTTTCTATAGCGCATTTAATTGTAATTTACAACGTTCTCAAGAAATAGACTCTCACTTATCTAGTGAAACCAGTTATTTTCATCATTGCAATAACTTTCTTTTCCATAAACTTTGTGTCTCCACAGTGAACTTTTCATATATTTCAATGAACTATAGTGAAAACCAGTGCTTGCTCAACTTTTCTACCGCGTCGCGATCGTCCGCTTATATTCAAATAAGGCCATGAACATTTTCCTTAATTCCCATTTCTCTTTCCTAAACCTCTTACTACCAATTTGCAATAAACTTTTAATCTAGGTCTGTTCCAATAAGGTGTCATTCCAAGAAGTGCCCTTCCATTTTTGTTGGTTTATCATTAAGTATCTCTGTATAATTACGTGTCTAGCACACGTTTCAAACTTACATTGTTCCTCCCTTCAAAAGCAGGGAAAACAATTCTCTCAACTCTTGAGTGAGTTATTTTTTGGTCTCGCTAAATGAAAACTGCCTCATTTAACTTGCGAGTCTTATTCAAAGTATAGGAGGTCTAGAACCTTCCTTTTGATTAACTTTTCAGGTTCACAGTAAGTGACCTGCTCTCTTTGTATAATTCTCATAAAGTAATTCTGTTTAAATATAAGAAGTTGTAGGAATTTCCTTTTTATTCTTTATGTTTTCCATTTTGTTATCTTCGAAGTTGTTATTCTCGTTAGAATGTTCTTTCAGAGGTTTCTTATAGTACGCTGCTTGTACTCCTGTAAATGTTAAAACTTTAATTATTCCATTTTGCCTATTTATTAAATCTTACCAAGATTTTAATACAAGGTTTAAAAACCTTAAAAATTGTCATTTGCCTGGAGCAATTTCTGAACGTTGTTGGAGGTCTGCGACCCCAAATTGTTAACTACATAGAACATATTTATTTGCTAAAATTACGCTTCTTTGAATTGTTAAATAAATTAAATATTTGTTTTTGGATTCATCATTTCTCTGACACTACAGTTAGGCAGGATCCTGGCTTTCCTAGCCCTTCCTAGGTTTATGCCCTCGTTCATGCTTAATAAAGCTTTTACTATCTGTCTGGCCAGACCATCACCCTTCCCTATAGTACTTTTATTCGTGCTTGGGAGGAAATACACTAAAGCCTCTCTCTGGCAAACTGCCCAAGTCTTAGCTGCGGTTCCCGTCAGCTTCGACCAAGCTCGTACCCACTTTAGGTATCCGAACAAGGATTTGCGGTGGCATCCACCTTTAAATGTATTGAAAGTCAAATTCATAATTTTTGTGGAACTCTCATCCTATTTTTCTATCCTTTTTCTCCAGTCCGAAACCCATTTCCTTTTCTTAATCATCTTCCCTTGGTGGGTGGGTTATTCCCTAGCCTATAATCTACCCAAGTGCCACTAGGGGGTGGCACGTAACAATCTCATAACGGGCTATATACTCTCCACGCGAAAGTGGCGGTCAGTTGTGCTCAAGATTCGAAGGTCCGAGTAGTGAGGACACCGCCTGCTGCCGTCTTCCTCCCATACTCAACTTCCTAGTCTAACAAGCACTATCGTTTAGAAGCCACTGTAGAAAACTAATCGTGTAGGCCCACCATTTGTACCAACCCAACAACTTAAATCAGTTTTATAAGACAAACAAGGCAAGATAGCTTAGGGTACGAACAATGCTGCAGGACAGAGCACAAAAGATTCAGCTGCATCCAACGGGTGGATCAATATTTTCAAAATGGAAAAAAGTGGAAAATAAAAAGCAACTACGGCGAGAGGCAGGACGAGGGTGAGCAGGGCGTGCTGGTTATAAAAAAAATGCGGTGGGGAAAGGAGAGAGGAAGGAGTACGAGAGAGGGCGAGAAATTTGCACCCCAACTGCTGTTAATTTGGGGAAAGTTCCAGAAAAGGAAGGGTCCACGGCTTGGCCGTAATCGTTAAATCGAGGACGACGGCTGCGAGGGCAGCTGCATAAAGTCCGGAGATCGGAGGTTCGAATCCCTGCGCTGATAGCGGCTATCCTGAGTGTGGTTTATCGACACTTCAGCCAGGCAAATGCGGGGATAGTACCTTATTTCAAGTACCGGTGCACATATCCCATCATTGTCCCTAATAACATATTACACACGCTAGTCTAGTCCTCGCATAGATATAGGTATCAGACAAATTCAACACACATCTAACTACACGGGACTGGTGACCAAGCTGCCCCAAGTCACTAAAAGAATTAACAAGAAAAGGAAGGAAAAAGCTTGTAGTATCACGTGACCATTATCTCGCGATGATAAGCCACGGGACCTTATTTTACGTGGAATCCGAACCACAGGACGTGACATTCCCTTTAGAGAATCGCACATGCATTAACCTGGAGTCTAACAAGCCTTGGTGAGAGACAAACAGCTTGACCCGAGCGCCACCACGCACCACCCGGGAGATATAATGCATACGAAGATTTGTTACTAGTTACTACTCTTTGTCTTAGCATAAACTGATGTAGCCTATATCGACAATACACATTTTCCCCTATGCCACTGAATCCTTAGGAGTTCTGGGCATTTCTACAGGGTGCCCGAGAAGTCCCCATGCCCCTTCGTCAAAACATTATACTGTATAGTGGAGTACTTTCATATAAATACTATGTATCCAGGGGATCTGTATGTACACCATCATGCCTTACACAGAATTATACCCGTCTCCAAGTTCTCATTGACATCTTGCGGAGCGTCTCAGGAGTTATGGTACGACTCCCTCCATAATGTGGCGCAATCCTTCATTAGTCGTGTGCCGACGTTGAGCCACATGAGACTTGATTATTCCCCATCAAGAGTTGTCTGGCGTGGTGAGGTTCGGGCTTCGTGATGGCCATTTCAAAAGAGCTGGAGATGGTGAGCCACGGCCAATCCAGCGGCCTTGAAATTGGTCAACAAGGAACTTGTGAACCTGAATAGCAAAATGTGCTGAAGCCCCATCCTGCTGTAGTCACGCATGATCCATGATTCCCTTGTCTTGAAGCTGAGGTATTAACCAAGATTGTAACATATGCAAATAAGATTTTCCATGCACGTACCCATCAAAACAATACGGTACCGTATGTGCTCGTTCGTACATCCACACACACGCTACTAATCGCTCCTCAACAGTGTAGCTGTGTCCGCTCACGTCAGGCATGGCTTCACTACTGAAATGAGTCTGACATCAACGCTTTTGAGAGCATCAAAGCAGGGATACCAATAAAACAACTATTTAATTCCCCAATTATACATAGGCAATTGTCCAAGTCATAATATAACAAAATAATATGAAACTAGGGGTACGGTACGGGGACTTCTCGGACACCCTGTACACTCGGAACAACTTCATTACTAATACCACATACTTTACATACTGCCATCCATAAAAAGCTAACAATTCATATTTTAGTAGAAAGCCTAGTTAAATTCCACATTGTATACAATTTCCACACGTTTTCCAAATAGTGATTGGCCAGATTTCTGTGAAAGTTACTGAAAGAGAATCAACAGTGAACAACAACAGGAGGTTATTTTTAAAGATGAAGCAATAGTGAACGCACCCGCGCATTATTCGCACTAATAATGAAAACCATTGTTTCGGAATTAAAGTCGCCTTTGCACCTTTGACGCTGATTGATGAATATCTGAGGATTGTCTGAGTGGTTTCTAAGCCATAAACAACTGCTCAACATGCCGTTAGTGCCGTGGACTAAGCGAAAGCAATACCATTGGTGAATGATGGCCGAGGTATTGAATACGTCTCCCACAAGTATTTATCGCGGTGTGAAACGTTTTGACAAACATCATACCTACCGTAGAAACCCTGATTCAGGCCGTCCAAGGTGCACTACTACTTTGCAAGATCGCTTTTTGAAGCTACGACTGTTGAAAAACCGACATTTTACAGCGGTTGAGACTGGAAATCGTCTGATACAAGTCCTCGGCGTAGCTGTCAGTGAGAACGCAGCCAGAAGGAGGCTCCATGAGGCTACTTAGGCTCTAGAAGACCAGCCAGAGGACCAAAACGTCTGCCACAGCACCGAAGGGACCGTCATTGATCATTGTACTGAGACCAGTGGGGACGCGTACTCTTCAGTGACCAGTCCAGATTTAACTTTGAGGTCACCTGACGGAAGAGATAGGATGTGGAGAAGGGTAGGAGAACTCTTTGCCCCTTGTACTGTCTCCGAAATTACGCCATTTAGAGGAAGTTCCGTGATGGTATAAGTTCAGATAATCATGCCGATCTCGTACTCATTGAGAATGGCTGCTCACGGGACCAGGCACGTTGAGGAGTTTGTCATAGTAGGGACCGGACATTTATGCACTAAAAACGGTTAAAATATGCAATTGAAGGGTCCGGGGGAATACCAAATAATGTAAAATGTCCAGGAAACGAGTTTTAAAGTTTCATTACTTATATGTACGTGTCAACTTGAAACGTCATTTTCTCACGACCCTCATTGTTCTTAGCCAGACAAAATATTGTGCCTTCAATACGTCGCAAAGAGGCCTACCAGATCGCGCTGATATCTCGATTTTACATTTTGGGTGACATTCCCCCTTATTCCTGTGGACCCTTCAATTATGCACTAAAAATGTAGAAAACATGCATTAAAAATTGAAAAATATGCACTAACAATAAGGCACTTATTCACTCCTCTTTTCCTTTTTTGCCGTAATATGTGCAGCTGTTTGCATATTGCATGTTGTTCAAGTTGAAATTTATTTACACATTTCACTTCCTTCGAGCATATTTGACAATAGACAACGCCATTAGTTGAATAAACACTATTAGTCTACCTGACACCCACTGATTTAATGAATACTTTCTGCTGTTCTCTTTAGGCATTTTGAGCAACGGATATGCAGACCAAGAATAAAGTAACACATTAACTGAAGAAACTCCTCACAAAACTAACCTCGGGCTACTGAATGCCGAGATGGTGAAAGGAATGTCCCACCCCATCCCTTCTTGAAATAGCAAGGCAGCGTGCTTGCGTAAAATACTGTTAGGCCTATATCTGTTGCTTACAAGGGATGTCCAACACACAGGCGAAACCAATTTTGTTCAAGATGTTTTAAATTATACTTAATTCCAAATGTACAGTATATTCAGGGTCTTTATATTTGCTTGGCAAGGACATTCTCGCACACGCGCTCCGCCAGTGACGGCTCAGTTTCCGGCTACCGGGCGCGCGTATGTACGGCAAAATACCGTGCTTAAAATCAGTATCATGCATTTTTACCCACCATGTTTACAGTAGATGCTGAAAATGTTCCGCATCCGCTGCCAAACATAATCGGCATCACCTTACGAAGTTTCCGGTTACTCCAGTTAATTTAGCTTCTGTAAGGAAATAGGCCTAACGACCTTTACGTCTATTTGTATTGTTTACTGAACCTGTACGTTTGAATCTCTTAGCCAGTTCTTTTATTGTCCATTTTAAATAAATGGGTCTCCCTGGAAATTTCACTCGAAACTTTTGTCTTGTTCTAGCACACGATTTCCTGCACTTTATGTACGTATTGTGCAGATATACACATTCAAGTAACGAATATTTCACATCAGGCATTACAGCACTATACACAATCACAATAAAACAACTGGCTAAGAGATTCAAACGTACAGGTTCAGTAAACGATAAAAATAGACGTAAAGAACGTCATTTCCTTACTGAAGCTAAATTAACCGGAGTAACCAGAAACTTCATAAAGAGATGCCGATTATGTTTGGCAGCAGATGGGGAACATTTTCAGCATCTATTGTAAACATGGTGAGTGAAAATGCATGATACTGATTTTAAGCACGGTATTCTGCCGTACATACGCGCGCCTGGCAGGCGGAAACCGAGCCGTCACTGGCGGAGCGCGTGAGCGAGAATGTCCTTGCCAAGCAAATATAAAGACCCTGTATTATACATCCATTTAACTGACAAAATATGTATTTGCATATGCATTTTCAAAAAATCCGGTCCCTAGTCATTAGTCACGTAATGCCATTAGCATTCTCTTCCGACGAAAATAATGTGCTCATACATGACAATCCCATGTTGCTCAGTATGTTACGGAATTTCCACGGGAGGCCAATATTCCCACTCTGGACTGGCTAGCAAGGAGTTCCGACCTGTACCCGATTGAGCATGTGTGAAACATGATTGGTCGTCGCCTTGGCTAAACTTTCGGTGACGGTCTACGAAGAATGGGAGAAATGTACCACAAGAGGACATCCGGGACATGATCAGAAGCATGTCTAGAAGGCTCGCGGAAGTAATTAAGAGCCAGGGGTTGCAAAACTTCCTACCGATCATGTAAGAAGTTTCCACCACATTTCCTTTAACTTCTGCCATTTAAATCAATAATTTCGATAGTCAGAAGATCTGTCGCTTCTGCTTCTTTTAACTTAGAAAACCACATCATCTTAAATAGAAATGGTTTGAACATTGCTGTCTTTGGCATTTGCATGGAAATATGTTCTCTCTTACTCTGTGATATTTTGAAAATAAAACTAAATCTTGCTCCCTTAAACTGAGATTATCTTTAAAATATCAAGTGTTACACTTCTTTTTGGAAGGCAGTGCAATAATCAGAATAAAAAAGTATATACATTCAATACTCCACAAATGATCATGGTAAAAAAGGAAGGGTGTAACAGTTTAGTCTCGGAGGGCCCCCCCCCGTTTCCTATGCCTTACAATACAGAGTTAAAAAGAATTTAATGGCACGAACAATTATTCAATGAATGTAGAATAATAAGAACACGACAAATACTACAGAACCATTCCTAAACCTTAACGGAAACTGAATGTAAGAAATTTAAAAAATAATAATACAACGCCAAACATACACTACGGTCCTACTTACCTCGACCATGGTAGGTGGGCAAATGGTTGTGTGGTGTGCCATTATACACGACTGAGCCGTCTGTGCCAGTCATGACCCGAGCACGGCATTTCCAGGCTTGGCTAGACTTGAAGTTGAGTTCGCAGCGCCAATACGAAGTGTCCATGCGCTGGTGATCCCTTGTATATGCGTAACCGGAGCTGTCGTATAGCTTCAGCCCACGACCGGTGTTTACGATCACAATCTTGTTATCCAATTCCATGGCCCGAAATTGGCCGCACTTGGTTCAAATGAGGGGATATTTTAACATAGATTGTCATATGCCACTGATCGGACACTCAGGCCTCGGCAAATGTACGCGGGTGCCCAAACTGCCATTAATGAAACTGGATACTGTAACTTATCACATGAGAGCTTTTCTCCAACGTAAACTAAAAGAGCCTGTAAAATATGCAATATCCTTCATAACATCTATTTTCAATAAACATATCTGACAGCAATGCATGCATAAAAATCAGAAATATTCTACATAGCCCACAGTTCCTGCTGCGTGACACACGGATAGTGAAACGCTAACATACTAATTATGTTTTTAAAAAATCTCTAAAAATAGGCCAACAGCTGGTTGACGAAAACATCAATAATTAAAGCATTTAACACTATCTAGGCCCCAATATCATTATCAAAAACACCTTCCAATACTACTGGACTACGTATGTATGAAGAGCTAGTAATGAACGTAATGAAACTGAAAAAAAAAAATCTAGTTCCTTTGGGACCCAAGACAGTGAACACAGTATGCCATGCAAAGAAATAGCAGAAATGTATTTTTTTATATAATAATCTATCTGAGAACTAGACTTCAAATTATGATAACATTTAACTAAGCAATAATAATCCCAGTAAAATTGCACTTCAATTACTGTTAGCCATACAGTATATGTTGACATGAATGAAATACTTGGCGGCATGGACGAAAAACATGTGGACCAGAGTGAAGCAGCGCGGTCTACTTCATGGACAGCCAAGAATTAGCCGAACGGTTTGATGTGCGTGTGACGAATCGGCAGGGTAAAATAAGATGGCAATCCCGCTGTCAGGTTTGTTTAACTTTCGTAACCACGAATTCTTAAATGTTGGATAGTAGTCCGACATTAACAGGCTAAAATAGGTACTGACTGTTTCTACTTGCCGTATATGACAGTATGGACTGGGTCCCAAAAAGCTTTCGTTTGCTATCTTATTGATTCTGTATTTATTTATCACTAGCAACCCCACCCGGCTTCGCCCGGGAACAGTTATGAATGCATTACGTGATAAGCGCTTTTTTCTTCAATGTCAATGAACAACGACCAATATCCGTTTTACTTCTCAGCATGATGGGTGATGGGTTAAAATCACTGACTGGACTATTAATTATATTATCATGGAGATGCATATGCAACAATTCTTGAGTGGACTATTAATTATATTATCATGGAGATTCATATGCAACAAATTCTTGTCAGACGTAATTTAAGAATGGCGAGATGCATGAAACACAAATCCCCCTTCCATCCAATCTTAACTTGACTGTGAATTTTGCGGAACAAAGTTCACAGCCGAAATGAAGAAAAGCCGAGTTGCACTTCCAGGGAAACTCCAAACACAACCACCATTCTCAGAAGTCTTAACTCAACAAGACTCAGCGGTTTGCTGCTGGCTGTATCTGGGGCACTAGGTTCGCCCGATAGCTAGGTTGTAACAGGGATGATAGACTCGCCCTTAGCTAGCTCGTAAACTGTCGCCTCACGGCCTCAGTAGTTGAATGGACATGGTTTGAAGAAATTAAAACGTAAAAACACTTATAGTGGGCGATGTATTGAAGATAGACATATGCTCTTGCGGCTTTTTTTTTTTTTTTTTGTAGAAATTTTCATGCTGAACAATTCTTACACTCATTGTATTTAAATAAGTTTAACGGTTTGCCCAGCGTAAGCTTACAAAGCGCTCGGACGCCAGGTTTTTTCCTTTCTTCAACTTTTCCATTGAAATAGTTACTGCTCGGCTTCCTTTGATCATAAATAAATTATTTTCTACAGAAATCATCCTCAAAGCATCCTTTACAGAATCAAAATCCATCCAGTGGTTCTTGAGTTGATCCGTAACATCCAAAAAGAGCACAATGGTTTATATCATTGAGACGTTGTGTGGTAAGACAAATAAAATTTATGTTTTAATTATGTTTAGAAAATACTTTTATTCCACTGATTCTACAGACTCAAAATTCCGGTACCAAATTTTCTGAGAAATTACTAAAACATAACCTAGGTGGTGGCGATCGTTGTTTTAAGGGGAGAAAACATCGAGATCAGCTACCCCTCATAATATACAGGCACGTTAAAAAGGGGAAATGAAAAGGCTCGAATTCCTTGAAAAATGAGGGTTATCAGGAAAAGAAAACTGACAAGAATGGCGGGAAAATGAAATACGCACTAGCCTCAGAAGCCGTAAGATTATCGGGTCAGAAGAGAAACAGAGTGGATCAAAATAGGTCAACTTCATGAATGAGAAGAGCCTGGTAGGAGTGGAAGTAACGTCAATCTCGGCGGTTGCCGAACCACTTCCTACAAGCTGGGGGTCACTTGAGAGGGGGAAGGAAACTCGAGATAGCGTTGTCTGACGAAGTCAACGGTAGTGAAATCGGGCAATGTGTGTGCGCAGAAAGAAACTACAGTTTGATTCCCAAGTCTTACCCAATAGGCATGTTATGACCACTACAAGCGAAGTTAAATGGCCATTTTGTTGAAAAGTTGTAATTTTTGATTTTGATGCCAAAACATTATTTGGAATTTGCTGATTAATTTGGTGTATGATTTATTAAATTTGCTTGATTAGAAATATTTTTAATGTAATTAGTTGCACATGGTATTTTCAGATTTCATATAGTCTACAATTCTTCAGTAAACACTTCATATCTCAGGAACCATAAGGTCTAGAGACCTGTGGTATGATTTAAATTCTAGAGGAAGTTTTACTGCATATGTTAGTGGGTCTGGCATAACAGTTGTGTTTATTGTTCGCGTTGTGCATGCGATATTCTTGGTATAACGTGCATTTTTTTTTGTTTTTTCATTTTATTGTGTTATTGATCATGAGTACATCTGATCATGACAGGAGCAAAAGGAGTGTTCAAGAGAGTAAATAATAAAGGAAATGGGTAATACAAAACGTATCCAGGTGTAAACGAGGTTGTGAATGAGGTTAAGAATGAAAGTTTACCTAGTATGTCAGCTCTACACATTGCTACACCTTCAAGTTCCTCCTCGGAAAAGAAACATTGTTCCATCGAAAAGTGTAAATACAAAAACGCTGCTGCAGCTGGCTGGTACTTTAGATAAGTTTACCCGCAAGACCTCTATACCGGAGGCTGTTATATTGGCTATAAAGAGAGTTTTTAGAGTTTTGACAAATCCATATCTACTGAAGAAATGTCTGACAGGGAAAACACAAAAGTGAACGAGTCATTCAACAATGTAGTGTTGTCTAGCCTCTAGAGTAACTAATAATATATTTGTGGGGAACCATACAACGAAGCTTGGTGTGTATGCTGCTGTCATCACTTTTAATGATGGCAATACTTGTAGACTGAAAGTCTTGGGAGGAGCTGGAAGTGAAGACTGGTTGGAATACACGAGCCATTCAGAAGGAACTGGACAAGGAGCGAGTCAACAAGGCAGAGGTGCAGGCCCAAAAAGTGTCCAAGGATGCGAGATCTTTGAGGAGGAAGAAGAGGATGCACTCGGGACAATGTAGGAGATGAAGACTACATTTCCGGCGCATTTTAGCTGATTTTTTCGTTGAAAAGTGAGGTACAATCTAAAATAATTTTTAATTGCAATTTCTGAAAAACTAATTTTTTACAGACAAATGACCCGTTATCTCCGGTTCTATAGAATATATACTCTTGATTTTTTCACTGTTCATGTAGTATACCCTTGTAATACCACACCTCTAGAATGGTAGAGATAGCTTGTATATTTGAAGAAAAATGCACAATAATTTGACCACAAAAAAAAAAAGTGTAAAAAAATAAAGAGAATAAAATTCTATCCCAACTCCTAGTACATGAATGTCAATAAAACTAGAGGAGTAAGTACATAAAGTAGGTATAAATTATCAGTAAAAGTTTCAATACTTTGCATGAAGTAGTTCCTGAGGAAATGGGTCATGAAATTAGCAAATTTAACATTAGAGGGATAGGCCATTCATACGCCCCTTAATATTCTCTGAAGCAATGCCTGCGAGTAAGAAGCAATTCATTTTCGGAAGTTAGCATGCACACTATCTTTAAGTCCGAAAACAACTGAAATGTTATACAGTGAGTCCGGGAATGTTATCCGCAGCGCCTACATGCGTCTGGGAGAGCTAGCCACAGCAGTTACGTTGGTAGCACGGCTGCCGATTGCAACATCTCGACTTAGTATAAAACCAAGTCCCCGATTCTTGAATGTTACGGGTAAACTAGAGAACCACTGGATGAATTTTGATGCGGGTTTCACCATTCTGTAAAGGATATATCGAGTATGATTTCTGTAGAAAATAATTTATTTATGATCAAAGGAAGCCGAGCAGTAACAATTTTAGTGGAAAAGTCGATAAAATACCTGGCGTCGAGCGCTTGGTAAGCTTACGCTGGGCAAACCGTTAAAAATATCTAAATACTATGAGTGTAAGAATTGTTCAGCATGAAAAGTTCTACAAAAAAGTCCGCGAGAGCATATGTCTATCTTCCCTACGTCGCTCACTATAAGGGAACAACTGAAGCTTGTCCCTTACAGCGCCATGTGCTGTCGACTTGGAGATTCCTGTTTGTTGAGCTAATTTTTCTTGTCGATTTACTTGGACTACGCAGCATTATATCGGAGATTTCATCAAGTTCTTCGGCTGTTAAAAGCGTAGGCCTGCCTGTTCCCGGTACATCGTTAACTGAGCCAGTCACACGAAATTTACTTACCAAATCCCGAACGGTATCACGGTTTGGACACTTTGAATTAGGAAACCGCGCCTGAAATCTTAATTTTACATTTTCTGTAAACCGATCGCCTTCGCGAAAAACGTATTCCACCAAAGAGATTCTCTTTTCAGTAGTAAACATTACCGCCTATATACTGTTGCACTCTTCCAATAATCTATCTGAACGCTCGCTGACTGTAATACACGCTAAAGACATGCTGGCTGGCGTGCTTATCGCGATACACATCGACAGCTCACACAGGGAAGTCCCGCTTTGAAGGGCACAGTGCAGTGTAGCCAACTAAAACTCATGACTCAACCACTCACAGCTGCACGTACCCACTGCCGAGAACATTCTCGGGCGCCCTGTAATTATACCGTACTAGCAAAATTTGCATGTAGTGTTTGTTTATCGTGCCAAGTTTCACTACGGTCGATTGAATAGGTCGCGAGAACTACAGTGAGTGCCTTCCCTACAGAACGGGGCCTGTCAGTCACCACGTGACGGGTACCTGGTGTATTCCTTGGAATACACGTTCAGTCAGAGTTAGCTCTTGCTGCTCTTTGATTAGTTCGTTTATTTATTTTCTTCCCCTCTTCGCAGACACCAACAGTGTTCCCTTTGTATTTCTTTTTTTTCTTCTTTGAGCAGGAATTTGTGTCAGAGTCTGTTCTAGATGTGTATCTTCTATGGAAACCCTAGCGGCTTCTTGCAGCAAAACACGAATTTCCTCAATCTCTCAGAGCTCAAGAGGACTTCCCCACCAATCCACCAGGCGTCATCCTCGTCGCCAGGTAACATCTCCTTGAAGACCGCTCCATGAAGAATTCTATTTTCTGTACAAGAATTTCATTTTTCTCATGTTGCACATTCTGTTATAAAACTCCTTTGTTCCCCTCTCCTTTCCCCGTGCCTACCTACCTCTGTCGTGTGAGGAATTGCTCTCTCACTTTTAATCCAATCAAGTAAACAGTTCGGAGCCCTCTCAAGGGCCAATCTCCTGTATTCATGAGACATTTTTAAAATGGACGCCATGTCTACGTTTTAAAGCTAACGGTCAAAAGGAACCATCGCCTGGTCATCATGAAAAAGCTAAGTACAAAACTTCAATGGTTTTAAAATGCTAAACGCATTTAATACAATTTTATAGGCAGTGTAGGAAATTGCTCACTATTGTAAAATAACCGTCTTCGTGGGATTTTCTTTGTCAGGCTTTAGTTATCTAAGCTGGCTTTACAACATGAAATCCAGAACTTCCTGTAAGAAATAAATGGGAATACCTTCCCACAACGAGGGATTTAATTCAAATTAACCGCTGTCTATAAACTTAGCTTTTTCCACCGTGGGAACGCTCTTGCCCTATTTAACTGTCATCATAGTTCTGGAACTTTCCATGTGAAACAATCTTTCTACTAGTTAAGCAATCTAGTATTTTCAACACCAAATAAGGGAATACTTTTCCACACCGAGGGATTCATGTCAAATTAACCATTGTTCAAAACTTAATTTGTATTCGCCGAGGGATTATTACCGCATCATTTAACTGTGACTACAAGTCTGGAACTATTCTTTGCATTCTAGAGTAAAGAGGGGTGAACTCACCATGAATGTGTGTTCGTTTAAATTATTTGGGTTGTTTATTTTAGCTAGATGTTTCTCGATTGCTTCCTTTATGTCAAGAGTTCTACCTCTCAGTTTGTGATGAATCGTTAGCCTACTTTTCACATTTTATAACAAGTAGTTCCGTGAAGAACTAGACAGCCTACTTTCTTATATACTACTCATGTTAATTGCCTATATCAACATACAAAATTTCAGTTTGAAGGTTGTGATAGATTTCTAGATATTGAGAACCGTCAAATATTTCAGATGGTCGCCAGGTTGGATTTTTATTTACGTACTATTACATGAAGATTAATGTGTACGTGTGGTATTCAAACTTCAATCGCATGATTAGAACACAAGAAGTAAAAACCAGATTTTCAAATTACGCACAGCTGCTATCTTGTGGTTATGAAAGCAATTGAAATAAATTAGATGCCAGTGGATTAACATTTGTATAAGCATTTAACGTGCTAAGTTTCACTGCACTCTGATGGTTAAACCGCGAGAAACGTCCATTTAAATATTTATACTACGCGTCCCCGCCATGTTGAATTTGTGCTCACCAGTTTTATAGGTGAATTTATGTCCGTAGCTTCTATGAACATAAAATATGTCTGATTGCTGTAAAAGATTCGTAGATATTGAGAACCGTCAATATATTTCGGATACTCGCCATTTTAGATTGTTATGTGTATAGGCCATAGTTATATGTACCATTAAAGGAAAATTATTGCATAGCTTCACTATTCAAAGTTTCACTTCGATCGCATGATTACCGCACAAAAAAGAAACACTTAATTTTAAAATTTCGCACAGCCGCCATCTTGAGGTTATGTAAACAATTGAACTAAATTAGATGGCAGTGCATTACAATATGCATAATCATTTACTGCACCACATTTCACTGCGCTCAGACAGTTAAATCACGAGAAAAGTATAATAAAACGTTTCAACTTCGCTTGGCCGCCATGTTTGTTTTGTACTTTACAGGTTTTTGAAAGTTACATAGATAAACTTGCACCAGTGCCCTTCATCACCACACAAAATTTCAGGGTAATATCTGTATTAGTTTCGAAAATATAGAATGCCAGTGAAATATTTCGCACAGCCGCCATTTTGACGTTATGTAAATAATTGAACCAAATTAGACGCCAGTGCATTATAAAGTGTATAAACATTTCCTGTACCAAGTTTCATTACGTTTGGGATGGTTAAATCGCGAGAAAAGTCCATGTTGGTTTTGTAGTTAGAAGGTTTTTGAAAGTCTCATAGGTGAACTTCTAGTAGTGCCCTTTATCAACGTACAAAATTTCAGGGTGATATCGGTAATAGTTTTGGAGTACTGAATGCTGGTGAAATATTTCGCACAGCCACCATGTTGGATTGGTGAGACAATAAAATTTGAAGGGCACGGTCGGAGTTTGCCAGAATGGTGCTATGATCTTACCGAGTTTCATTAAAATCGCTCCAGCCGTTTAGAAATTATTAGGACGCACACACACACGCGCGCGCACACAGACAGACAGACAGACAGACAGACAGACGGACAGACACACGGATATAAGGTGATCTCATAAGCCTTTTTTTTTTCTTTTCATAAAATGAAAATAGGCTAAAAATGAGGAAAAAGTAGACTTATGAGATCAAACCGGGCAAATGTGTGTCTGTATGTGTCCCCCTATCAACTCCTATATGGCTGCAGCTATCAAAACCAAATTTGGTATGGGTAAAGATGGGTATACCTGAATATATCACGGTCATATCTGAAAACGACATCAGTGCTATCAACTGCTGAAAAATCGCAATTGAAATTTGAGCTCTATGTTGGATAACTCAGAAGTAATGCATGCGAGCTGTTCCAAAATTGGCACACACAGAGATAATGGCACACCAGATTAATTTTCAGGAGCCCATATATGACAGGGTTGCCAATATGGTTATAAGCCTGCTGATAGGTACAACATTTAAATGTATGTAACTTCTAAACTGTCAATGGAATTTCTACCAAATTTCGTATGTTCCTTGTGTACCATAACAGACATGACTATGCGTATTCTTGAGAACCAGCAGGGCTGCCAACTGTTAATAAATGCTGTCCCTTCTTCTTCTTGCGTTACGGCCAGCTAATGACTGCGTTATTTCAACTGGTTTCTGCTTTGAGCTTTAACATTCGCCCAGTACTGCCGCATGAATTCTCCATGTTGTTGCTTCCTTTCTTATGTCCACTTCTTGCCTGTTTTGAGCTTAGGTTTCTCTAGGAAACTCCGGTGAGTTGTAAGTTTCACCTTAAATTTTACACGTTCCAGTACATCATCACTTGTAATCCCAATTTCTTTCAAATCTCTGTCAACTTCAGTGAACCATGCCCCCTTTGTTTTCTTCTCTAGAAAGTATGTAAAGATCCTGTTTGTCAACCTTACAGAGCTCATTCGTGATATGTGGCCATAAAATGAAATTCTTCTTTTTCTCATCACATCAGTTATTTTTTCTACACATGTGTAGAGCTCGTGGTTGTGCCGTCTCCTGTATTCATCGTTTTCTTTTACGGGGCCCAATATTTTCCTGAGAATCTTTCTTTCTTTAGCTTCTAGTTTCTCCATAAGTCCCTATTTATTTTTATTCTAATACCAATATATCAGAAAGCATGCAAGCCAACAGCTCTAAACTCTGCACATGTATAGTACCCGACATTCTAGATTAATTTGGAGTAACTGATATGATTCTAAGCCTGCTGATAGGTTAAATTTTTAATGCATGTAACTTCTATACTAACAAATCAACTTCAACCAAATTTCGTATGTGCATTGTGTACCATAACAGATATGACTACACATATTCTTAAGAGCCATCAGGGCTGCAAACTGTTAGTAAGTGCTCTCTTTAGACTTTTTATCAAATACATCAGAAAGTATGCAAGCCAACAGCTCTAAATTTTGCACACATGTAGTACCTGACATTCTAGATTAATTTGGAATCCCTATATATATTATAATTGTGAAAGTCTGTGTGTGTGTGTGTGTGTTAGTTTGTTACCTCTTGACACTAAAACGGCTGTACGGATTTGGATGAAATTTGAAATGGAGACAGCTTATACCCTGGGATAACATATAGGCATCCTTTCATCCGGAAATAAATCATTGTTCCCGTGGAACAGGCAACATAACTGAAAAGTCACCAAAAATACTCAACCGGGACAAAATATCGAAGTTGTCGCAAAAAGACCGGACAAAGCTCATTTTACGCCCCTCGATGCAAGGAACAATACTCGGTAGGTCCCTAAGGGACACCGAAAACCACATTTTAAGGCCCTAAAACCAACCGTTTCAAAGATATTCGCAGAAAACTATCTTTACTCTGATAAACTGATGAAATAATGGCAAGTCCGTTTCCATGGCAACTGAACCTCACGGTATGACATCCGATTTTATATACATATCCCTGTAGGAGGCAAAGCCAATCAATTTGTTATCTTTTTCAAGATATATATGAACACAATAAGAACAGGGTAACGCGCCTGCCTCTCATCCGGAGGCCCCGGGTTCGATTCTTGGCTCCATCAGAGATTTTAGACACTGACGTGAGGGCTGCAACGGAGTGCACTCAGCTTCGTGAGGACAATTGAGTAGCTGTCTGATAGCGAGGCAGCGCCCTGGTCACGAAGAACAAGACTAACGGCCGAGGGGACACGGTACACTGACCACGCGTCACCACAATATCTGCAGGCCAAATGGCTGGGAAGCGGTCGCATGATAGGCCTAGGCCCTTCATGGTCTGTAGTGCCAGGGGTAAAAAAAATAGGGAAAGCGCCTTCTAATACCACCTTTAATTTGTAAACACTACAGTAGCGGCTTCTAGGGAAGCGTGATGGCGCAGTGGCTTAGCTTCTCGCCTTTCACCAGGACGGCCGGGGTTCGAATCCCGGTGACAGCGGGGTGGAATTTTCACCTGGAAAATCACGTGGCGTCAGGAAGAGCATCCGGCCTTAAATCCCCGGCCAAAACCGAAATGAGCCTGGCTGGCTACGGCGATCCCAATTAATTGGGAATAGCTGAAGAAAGTTTTACAGTAGCAGCTACTAAATAAAGGTAGCGATATAGCTACGTTCAATTTCATAAACACTGGGCTCACAAATCCCGTATAGTTAAGTAAAAATAACAGTCTGGTCGTTATTTCAGTAGCAACGAAGCTCTGTGGTGGCTATTGCCGTGTCCGTAACACTTAAGGCATCCCGCCGTCACATACCTCAATGTGCACTTACAAAATTGTGAACCAGTCTATTTTACTGAAAAGAATTTCTACGAGCGAGTATCCACTCCGGCAAAAACCACACTCACTACCTTTTCCAAAATTTACACAAGACATGATTTTTAACGCACTCTTCTGTGTGTTGAGGTACAGAGATATACCACATGGAAAGATACAATAAAATGTTGGCAAATCTGAGTTCAAGGAACTGCTGTTCAGAATAGGCTTTCGGTGCAGGTTATGCGGCCCATGTTCGTAACATGGAATGTTTTCTTTTGACAATGCATCTACACCATGTGCGAGGGCAACGCATTTCAAAGATCTCTAAAAACACAATAAACAGGTAGTTGGAGAAAAATTTTAAGTGGGAGCGAAGATTCAAAGAGAAATAATTTCATCTTAGAGATTTGCTGATGAGATCGTCATCTTGACCGATACGCCAGAGGAATTGAATGAGTTTTTGAATGGTATGGACTCCGTCTTGAGGAAATAATTCATGATGGAAATCAATAAATGTAAAGCAAAATTATTGGAATGCAGGCAAAATAAATCAGAAACCTCTATGCACATCAAATTGGCAGGTGAAACGCTACGGGAAGTAGGAGACTTCTGTTACTTAGGAAGAAAAATAGCCAGTGATGGACGAAGCAAAGAGGTTGGCTCAGGCAAGGACATCATTTCCACAGAAAAGGAATCTGTTGACATCGAATATACATTTAGATATTAGGAAGTAATTTTTGAAAGCTTTGTCTGGAGCGTGACACTATAAGGAAGTGAAACTTGGTCTAATGGTGCAGCAGAAAAGAGGAAAATTGAAGCGTTTGTAATGTGGTGTTACAGGAGAATGATGAAGATCAGATGGTTAGATAGGGTAACAAATAAAGAGCTATTAAGACGAGTGGGAGTGGAGAGATGTTTCTGGCGACTGCTATTGAAGAGAAGATATAGGTTGGTACGACACATATTAAGACACCCAGAAATAGCAAGCTTAGTTATGGATGGGAGGGTTAAGGACAAGAACTGTAGGGTAGACCAGGGTAAAACAGATTGCCTCGGATGTAGGGTGTGGTAGCGATATAGAGATGAAACATTAGCTCAGGAGAGGGAGTCATGGAGGGCTGCATCAGTCCAGTCAAGAAACTGAAGACTCAAACAACAACAGTTGGGAATTTTAATTACTTAGAGAGGCATGTGAGGCAAAAGGGTTGTTGGAGAATTTCAATCCCTGGGATGTAACACTGGAAGAGAGTGCATAATGTACATCAACGGCCAAGGTCGGAGATATTTTACTATAGGTAAGGAAAAATACTTTTGATTCCCCATATTCCGATATATTTGCCATTCCAGTGTGCAAGAGTGCAGTTCCCTCTTCAAACAATATTCGCAATTTCTATTAACAAAGCGCAATCGCACACACTTAACAGCAGGTGTACAATTGCATCGTCCCCATTGACTTGATCGCGAGCGAAGCCGCGGGTACCTGCTAGTAACTGATACATGTCAGTGCTGCCAACATGATTCTAAGCCAGCTGATAAGTCCAATTTTTAAATACTTGTACTGTATCTTCTATACTAACAAATGGATTGTATCCAAAATTGGGACAATAATAGATCATAATGTTTCAGATTAATTCTAATGAACATTGTTGCCAACATTATTTTACGAGCGCTGATAGATCCAACGTAACATTTCATTTCTGATATATATAGGTATATAGATATTCGGTGGCGTAGTCGGTAGCATGCTGAAGTGCTGTGCCCAAGATAGCGGGTTCAAACCCAGCCGAAATCGTCGTATTTTTTGAAGAGCGTTAAAAATCCTTCAGTATGCCTTCCTTCGGAGGGGAAGTAAAGCCGGCGGTCCTATGTCATAGATTTATGGCATGTAAAAGATCCTTCCACAGACTAAACTTGTGTGAAGCTACATTGTTGGGTTAGATTTCGTCGGAACGCTCTATCAAAGTTCCAACGTTCACCACTAGGTATCATTGATATCTGGTAGCGAAAGTTGGAACTACTTGAAATTGGACGGAACTCGTATCTCACCCTAAGGGTATCCGCTGGAGGCAGCTACAGACTCAGGTAAGCCGAACATGTCCACGGACACTCCCGGCACTAAAAGCCATACGATAAAAAATAAATAAATAAATAAATAAATAAATAAATAAATAAATTGGCATGAATCTTAACTTTTAAGAAATGTAGGCTCTTTAGTTCGTCACGGAACTACTTATTGTTAAGTATGTTTCAATATTAGTGAAATGTGCCCCTCGTCGCACATGTGTTCGAATACGGTCGAGTGCGTCCCGTATTTTATCGCATTTCTGTGTTCCAATTGAAACGGACGATTCTTTCTCATTCTTTTCCGGCATTTGAATTTATTTATTTTTATGCCTGGCTACAATTTGATCTATTTTGCTGGACAGAAAAACATCCCCCGTCGGAAACAAACAAGACAACATAACGAAGTAGCCAAGCTAGATAAGGGATTAATCAGGTAAACATGTTACTGGATCAGGATGTACGATGTATCTTTTTCTTTAACATACCTAGGCCGGTATTAACGGCAGTATTAACGGTGCCGGGACATACTCATTAGACCGGGCAGCACTTATAGGGCTTTTTAGCCTACGCGTGGCGAGAATGAAAACTGGTATTTAATAGTTGAAGATTATTCTGAAGACGGTAACATACTCTTATTAGGGAGACTAGACTTGACAACACAGTCACATTTGTAGGACGAACAAACACGCTTAGGAATGAAAGAGGGGAATAAGCCCAGTGATATAAGAGACCCTCCCACAAAGGAAACTCCCCCAGTTGAGAGCAGATAGTGACGAAGATAACTGCTCTCACCAGGACCGCACTAGATTCAACCAAATAAGTAACCTGTACAATACAATCTGAATTGACCAATTAACTACGTATTCACCCTAAACAGGCAAATTTTGAGGTCAATCACCACTTCCAGTATTTTAACAAAACATCACTTAGACTATAACTAACAAATATTGACGAGTTGAATTTTCTTATCTAATACTGCAACTAAATAAGTGTATATATTGCAAATACCTTCACCTATAGATTTTATAGCCTAAGTGTAATGGATCTGACGATGATCGCTTTACGATCGAAACTGGTCATCCAAGTATATTTATTAACCTAATGTTGTTCTTTTTTCAGGATTCGGGAATAATCACAATTGGGTACAATCGTGTTGACCGACTGAAAGACATCAAACATAGTTTACTAAGGCAACACTGAAAATGACTTCAAACACCATATTTTAACATGTAATTCAGAGCGTTCGTCGCAGCGTTTGCAATATTTTAGATTACCGTTTGGGTAACCTGCATGCACCTACCTTTGAGGAGTCTTCTTTTTAATCTCGAATAAGTTAACCTTTCTGTCTGAACATCTGAAATGTTTGTCTAACACTTTGTATTTATTCAGGATGAGGTGTTTAATAACCAAATAAGGGTCATCCGTAACATACAAGAATGTAACAAAAGTGTACGACAATTTGGAATTGGAGTGGTGGTCTGTTCGAAGGTTCATCAGTTTCTGTCGTGTACGATTCGAGGGGCACATGACCTCACGGTTCCGCCCCTTAAACACAATAAGTAACATGTGCGACTCATACTACAGTACATTTGTTGTAAGTTGTTTACTGGTGAAAGACTTCTTGTACTTTTGGCAGGCAGCAGGTTTCTAGTAAAAGTGAATCACCGCCGTACTGACAGGTCTGCTCTGTGGGGTACCTTCTGTTGAAAGTTAAATAGGTTTGTTACTTAGTTTCCTCTAAGTAACCTCACTAAAGTAAAAAGGAGGGAGTTCGTATGTATGTCAGTACATCTTCAAAAACTGTTGGTTCCTTATTTTCCGCAGAAGAAGCTTATCATGGATAGAAATAATGAACTTCATAAATAACTTTTGAAAGCATTTGCAAAATCCCGACAAGAACAAAAACAAACCAGGAACTGATGGAATTCTGCAACTTGAAAGTGACATGTGGTAAACATATTTATCGACTTAAACATTTTTTTTTCAAAAGGAAGGGGGTTATTATGGAAGTTATCTTAGGGGGGGGGGGGGGGGTATATAATTTATATTTGAGAACGTATTTTATGGATAATACCATATACCCTAGGTTTGATTTTTGTATGTTTGTTATCGGTTGGCGTCAACACTGCTGGATCGAATGGTATGAAAATTCAAAATGCAAGTAGAAGGCACCCATAAAAAAAATACTATGCGAGGGGGTTGACAGACAGCCTTAATTATCGGTAGTAGGCCAATTGCGCAATCTGTAACCTTCTCTTGACATGGTTATGTCAGGTTCGAGAACGACTTGCATGCTGATCTGAGAATACCGCGAGTGGACATGTACAGTACAAGACAATCCCACAGACGAACTGGTTAGATGGGACGGGCCGTCCGAAAATACAGTACATCTGACATATGGACATGAGATAGATGTGTATTGAGTAGCCTATATTTTTATATAGGCCTACAGTACGCATGTCTCCCACTGAAGCATCCGGTACAGCGAGCAGAAAGTGTAAAGACGGAAATTAACATGTCCTAGAGAACACGAGTCTATAATCTGATACTAATTGTTTTTAGGGGTTTGAGATGCATTGGTCATCGGGACCATATACTTACGTGTGTTGAATTTGTCTGATCATAGTTTTCCCGTGGTGATTGTGGTGTAACTGTAGGGTCCATGGGGAGGTGTCCTGAGACTTGAAAATGGAACCGTTCCAGCGTTTGCATGGAGGGAATGTGGAAAACTCGGAAGAAAAACTAACTCAGGGGCAGATGACCTCACTGTTTCTCCCCTTAAAACAATAAACCACCAAGTAACAATAATCACAGGATGGCTGCCGTCATCGACGGGATTCGTAACTTCGATCTGGACTTACTGCAGCTACCCGTCGCAGTCATGGTGCGTGACTTAACACGCACGGTTACACCGATAGACCGTAACCAGAAAAGACGAACCATTGCAAACAAGCGCAATTCACAACGTACATGATTTATGATCTGGAACATCCACTTGTTCAATAAAAATGTAAAAGTTCCTTGTACCAAGAAAATCAACCTCAAAACAGGGCTGGTATGCGAAACGAAATGTATGGCTGTGGAGGCGAAAATATTTGAATGTTGCCATGAGCGCGATAGTCGGGAGCGAAATGATACCGGTAACGGTTATCGGCGCGAAAATAAAATCGAAGCGAAATAACGTAGCCAATGCGACGCGAAACTTAATAGCATCGCGAAATTACATTCTGCAAATGAATAAAATTTCGCTCCCGGTGCGAAATAAAATTTGTTAGGCCAACAGACTTTTAAAATTAGGGGCAGATGACCACGTAGTTCCTCCCCTTAAAACAACAATAGCTAACTAACTTTTAATTTCACTCCCAGCGCGAAATAAAATTCGTTGCAGACTTTAAATTTTGCTCCTAGCGCGAGATAAAATTCGTTGCACACTTAATTTTACTCCCGTCGCGAAATCAAGTTCTTTAACAACAATTAATTTCGCTCCTGGTATGAAATATAATTCCCAGACAGTATTTAGTTTGGTCCCCCCACCCCGAGGTGAATTTAAAACGCATGGAACATTTCATTTCGTTGTTGAAATTGAAATATATTCGTTTCGAGAGCTAAATTATGTGCCCAAGATCACGGGTTCAAACCCGGCAGAAGTCGTCGATTTTTTAAGAGCGTTAAAATCCTTCAGTATGCCTTCCTTCGGAGGGGAAGTAAAGCCGGCGGTCCCATGTCATAGATTTATGGCATGTAAAAGATCCTTCACTAACTAAACTTGTGTGAAGCCAAGTTCCTAGGTTATATTTCGTTGAAATGCTCTATTAAAGTTCCAAAGTTCACCACTAGGCGTCAGTGACATCTGGTAGCGAAAGTTGGAACTACTTGAAATTGAACGGAACTTTTAGCTCACCCCATAGGTGTCCGCTTGAAGCAACTACAGCCTCTGGCGAGCCGAACATGACGTACTGTACTCTGACACTCCTGGCACAAAAAGCATACGTTAAATAAATAAATTATGTTCGGTGCAATGTTCAAAGTTCCGTTTTTTTATTTTATTTTTTTATTTAGTCAATTTACCCTCTACTGTCGACCAAAGTATTATGTGCACTCGAGTTTGAAGGTTGTTTGTGAAGTAACCAATAGACCAATAGACCTACATAAAATCCAATAACATCATCATTTTCGTCGTTCTATTTTGCGTTAGTTCATGTAGGTTTGGAATTTTTAATTTATATATATATTTTTTTTTTTTATCGCAGTTGGAACACAAAAAGTGCACGTTTTTAAGCGTGTTTCAACCATGCGTCATATTTAAGAATTATTATCTCAAAAATCCGTCATCAGATCGAATCCAAAGTTTAACACAATATACATTGGAATGTTGTATAACTGGTTTATTAATTTCAGAATTGTGTGTGTCCAAGAAACAAAGTTGTTATCATTCTTGTAAGGTAACTTTTTCTCGGCTCGGGGTGGTTGGGAATGTAGTTCTTGGTTGCGTTGTAATTTTTATACATCAAAAAGTTATGCTGTATGACTGTGAAATACGTAAATTAATTCACTTATTTTATATCGGTTTGTATTTGTACGAGGAAATAACACATTGTTCACCAGCTAGCCGCTCCAGCAAAAGCTGTACAGCGTTGCCGAAATGGTGCCCTCACGCATCATGGCGCGTCTCGCTCGGAGGTGATGGGCTCCATCTCAGCAACGCTGTACAGCTTTGGCTGGAGCGGCTAGCTGTTGAACCAGGTGTTATTTCCTCGTACAAATACAAACCGATATAAAATAAGTGAAATAATTTACGTATTTCACAGTCATACAGCATAACGTTTTGATGTATAACGATTACAACGCAACCAAGAACTACATTTTCCAACCACCCCGAGCCGAGAAAAAGTTACCTTACAACAATGATAACAACTTTGTTTCTTGGACACACAAAATTGTGAACTTAATAAACCAGTTATACAACATTCCAATGTATATTGAGTTAAAATTTGGATTCGATCTGATGACGGGCCTTTGAGATAATAATTCTTAAATGTGACGCATGGTTGAAACACGCTTAAAAACGTGCACTTTTTGTGTTCCAACTGCGATAAAAATATTAAAATATAAATTAAACAATCCAAACCTACATGAACTAACGTAAAATAGAACGACGAAAATGTTGATGGTATTGGATTTTATGTAGGTCTATTGGTTACTTAACAAACAACCTTCAAACTAGAGTACACATAATACTTTGGTCGACAGTAGGTTGGTGGTTCCCACGGACTCAGCGAGGGAACTCACCACTACCGCCTCTATGGGCAGTGTCCTGGAGCCTGGAACATCTGGTCGGGATGGATACAACTGGGGAGGTGTGATCAGCACTTCGCCCAGGCGGCCTCACCTGCAAAGCGAACAGGGGCCTCATGAGGGATGGGAAGGGATGGAAGATTGGGATGGATAGGCGAGGAAGACGGAAGGAGGCGGCCGTGGCCTTACAGTAGGTACTGCACCATTATTCATAAAAGGGCTTAAGTACAGACATGGTTACAGTATTTTGGGAACACCCTGTAACTTCCTAACTTGCCTCTGAAGTCGATCATAACAGCTGGTCTGCAGTAAGGAAAAGCCATGCTATCATGAAAGAGATCGGCAGAGCTCGTGTTTCCGACGAGAAATCCGAAGCTCATCGATAATAACCATGTTGACTGTGTCTAACACCATATCGATCGATTCACCTGAGAGTGATTAATACAAATTAATGCATATTTAGCGCTTTATGTAAGCAGATACATGTGTCTATATGTATATTTCCATGGCAAAAAGCTATTATTAAGAAAGCCATTATTAAGAAAGTATGAAGAACAGAAGATGATATGTTAACTCACTGCTGATTACGTTTCGACTGCGATATATTTCGTATCGAGGCATGACGTGTGTGGTAGTGGGGGAAGCAGATGTGAGACTCAGGCGACCTCGTGCAGAGCGCAATGTATATAGAACTTGACAGCGCAGAGGGTTGAGCTGGAAATCAGTGAAAGTAAAATCGCCAGCTAACGGGAGTTGTAAAAACGTGTGACCGTGCTGAAGTGTATTCTAGTTCGTTGAGCATTCTACGTGAAGTAGAAACGTGTTTAATAGGGCTCAGACATGGTCTTAAACATGTAATAATTTACCTCTGTGACTGTGTGTCTACAGCAACTAACGGGCCATGCGGATGGATACTTTTATAATCACGACAGCGAGCTCAGCCGTGATGTGTCACGAAACTCTGCATATAATCCGTCGTGGAAATGCAGCCTAGATTTGATTCACTCTTCACTGTGATTATACTTTTTGAAAAGAGTACATTCTCAAGCAAGGTGTCAAGGGGAAGGGACAATATGAAGCTTATATCCACTACGATGGTAGGCTAAATTGATTTAAGAATACTGCATTAGCAGGGTACAGCGGGGACTTGTCGAAGGCAACTTTCATTAAGCATGAAGTGTGCACGCGACTCTCGTGTCAAGAGGGTCCGCGTCGACCCTCGTGAACTTGTTCACACGCGCGTTCTCACATTGGAACTTGTTAGTGACGGTTCGAGTTCACTTTCGCGTCGTGACGAGTTGATAAACTGTGTGCGGTCCTTCCGTTGGTGTTCGAATATGTATGGGAAGATATCGCCAGGATATGTTGGAACTATTTCGACCGACCGGGTGTTGCTCGAGCCTGGGAGGACTTTGGTTCGTTCTATGGAAACCCAGTTGAAATCCAGCATATTTTCTGTTGGTCCGGAGCTGATTATGGCCAACGATATCCTTTTTTCCTCATCTAGATTCGCCAAAGGTACTGATCACTTCAACTTGTTACAGTAGTGTAGCGTGGACATTTAGAAATACCACTTTGCCATATTTGATTTTGTAGTTTAAATGGTTGAGTAGAAAGTGCAGGTTCGATGTTCATTTCGAAACTGACCTTCTATGATACCAGGATTTTGACTCATAAAAATGAGTGCATCCTTTGTGTAATTTTGATGAATAAATTAATAATTTCAGTAGTATTTTACAGTATTTAAACTGACATGCTCATTCTTATTTGTCGAGAAGCAAATGTAGGAAGAAGATTTACAGTTTTTCTTGTGTAAGAACATTTTTAGTAACGCAACTTTCTTTTGAGAACGTTGGTTGAGTTTTCATATTCTAGTGCATTGTTCTTTAAGCACTTTCGCTTGGATTATCGTATTCTTTGGAGGGGAATTTTCCTTTTCGTATTTTGATTAAGATATTAGGAAGTTTTCGGACCCAGTTATTCTAAATGTTACTTCGAGTCCTTGGACTATATTTTCTTCAGTTTTTTTTTAATAACAGATTTAACTTGTGTTTTCTGAGCGTGATTTTCGAAATGGATTGCCTAATGGGTCATTAGTCGCTTAGCCATTGTTGCTAACCTAGATCCATGCTGTAGGTCTAATCCATCGACATTTTCGCGTTCGGGAAATTCAGGGAGGATCTTATTTTGAGATTGAATTTATATTTTTATAGACCTCTTTACAACCTCAGTTTGTGTGGTTGGGCAGCGTTATATACAGTTTATATATTTTTTTTTTTGAAGTTAACACTGGATTAAATTGATATCATTGCCTTTAGTGCAATAGTTTTTCTTTAGTAAGAGGGTATTTGAACGACATCCAAATTTGCGAGGATAATCCCAGGGACAACTTACTATAAGTCATACGTTTAAGAATTATGGATTTTGTAATAAATCAATGTAAGGCAAGTTTTTAAAGTTAGGTGGAATATTTCTGAAATCCACTGGGCTTTGTTGGCAATCTGTTACGGGATCATATTTTTCGAGTTCAGGATTTTTACCATAAACAGCTGATTTGCATAATTGTGGATTTATAACAGTAAGGCTCCTATTATAGGTGCATATTGGTCTTTAGAGAGGCATATACTATGAGTAATGTCTTTGTGTTTAAGTATATTGATGCAATGCTTTGTAGAGCATATTTTTCTTGTTGAGGATTGAGCTAGGTGTGCCAATCAGGATTAGATTGATTGGGGTTTTAACCCAGAGAGGTGTTGTTTTAACCTAGTATGGTTAATAATTGGTCATTGTGAACTTTATCGCTGTTATCGTGAAAATGCCTGTGTGAAGATTAATATTTTTCCGAGCAGTATTGTTGGGGAATCTTGAGTGGATATTCGGTTAAATATTTCCAGTAAAACTAATATAACAATTTTGTCATAAGATGTATGTTTAAAAAGGAAACCGATAACTATTTAAGACTGACTTTACAATTAATTTTTGCTTAGCTTAACTGTTCGGCAGAATTTCCCTAAAACGAGAATTGAAATAATATTAAACAGAAAGGAATGTCGTGACTTCAAGTCAGTAGGAAGGGAATAATTGAAATTATTCTGGAATTTTGTGTAAATTATATTCTGTAAATAGGCCATATGAATTTCTTCATTCAATAACAAGAACATATAAAGTTACTGAAGATGTCGTGTAGGATTAGTAATTATAACCAGGATATTTTTGTATAAGATGTTATTTCCGTTAAGGAACCGAAATTAATTTAATGTATTCAAGTCTTATAATATTTCTCTTTTTGTAAATGCTTACCCTATGGGATTGATCATCATTATTATTAATATGCCTTATATTTTAATCAGCTAAAAGTTAGTTGTGATAATGGGTAATATATATATATTTTTTTTTTCTGGAAGATAATCCAATATAATCAATGAGATTGTTTTTTTTTTTTTGATTGGTCGTGGTATCGACGAAATTGATATTCTTCTGTCTTGTTTATTCTTACAATAAATCACTTTACTACTTGGTTTTAATTATTGCGTGATGCTTTATAGAGGTGATGGAAGGGTGTATTAAGGGGGCCATCGCTAGGTATTTTAGTGTTTACCACACCTTTGAGATTCTTTCTTCCTTTTGAAGAATTCTCGTGTTTTGAGCTAGTCTTTTCTTTTTCTGAGCCTTGGTCAGTCTTAATACATCCTGTTAGGTATTCGAGTGGCCCTATTATCCCTGTGTCTGTTGGTAGAACTTGGGGGGTCTTTAGAGCCGGGGCATTTTCAGGTTCTACGATCCAGCTGCTATCCAGGGATTCAACAGGTATTGGTAGGTAAAAGGGTACATTAGGTGGCGCCCAGCTCAGGGGCTTCGAAAAACTGGAATACCAGAGCGAATACCAGGGAGTTGAATGCCATAATTCTGCCAAAATTGAAACTGAAAGTACAAAGTGGAAATTAGTTTTATGATCATGTAACACAGATCGCGAATTGGAACACCGTGTTTCTTGTGTGACTATGAATCAAGGCGATAAAATAATGGTGAACCAATATTTTGGCACGAACTATTGGAATTCCTATGGAAAAAAGCAATTACGAGGATACTCGAGCTACTTGACCCACAAGTGGTATTGCAACCATTATTAATTTTTATTTTATTTTATGTATTGGAGTGGTGCCACACGCTTTGTTAATAATTTGTTCTACTTGTTTCCGGCTGATGATCATTGCTGACATCATTAAAAATAGAAGTATTTGTAGTAAATTTAAAATTTAAGTAATGGTAGAATCACAGACCTTCACCGATATAAACCAACACGCACTTGTATATGGTCGATCCCAAATGAAATGGGGCACTTTGTGTTTAGACATAAGTTTATTTTAAGGTAACGCCAGACAATAAGAATGAGCATATATGGTAAATGGTGGTTGTTTGTAGATGTTCTCGCTGTGCTTTGTTGGTGTGGTATTCTTATTTCTTGTGAAGTGTAGTGAAGCATGTCTGAAGGTAATATGGTGACTGTTGGTGACGTTAAGAAGATGTTTGAAATTCTCCAACATGAAATGGACAATTTGAATCAGGACATAGAAAATATTAAGGTCCAAACTAGATCTGCATTAGACCATATGTCTGAAACTGTTATTCAAAATCAGGGTGCAGTTGCTGAAGGCATCAGGGGGGAAATTGATACTATGCAATCCTCCTTGAAGGCTATCAATGACAGTTCTAAAAGGGTAGAAAAGAAGGTTACCAGTGTAGAATCTAATATCGAAGATATCCAGGATGATAATAGAAAAACTCAACTAGATATCAGTACATTACGGGCTAATGTTGGCCTGGTACAGGTTGCCCAAGAAAGAATCCAAAATAGTCAGACATCAATGCAAACTAGTCAAACATCAATCCAAACAGATCTTAACGATATTCAGACTAGTCAAAGGGGAATTGAGGAAACTGTAAAGGATGTAAACTCTAATGTAAGGATTATGCAATCCCAAATCAATGATTTAAGAACAGATGTGGGATTAATAGAATCCAGTCAAAATAAAATGGAGCTAGAGGTCCGAAAAATCGAATCTAGTCAAAATCAGACGGAGGTTAAGTTAATGGAGCTAGAAAAATCTAATAAAGAATTTCAAGTTGAGATTAGACTAGACTTTGAAAAGAGTGTGAAGCTCAGTAAAAAAAATTTAGAAACACTTCAGCTGCAGTTTTCCCATGACACTAATCAGACCCAGAATAGCCTGGAACAGTTGAAATGTGAAATGGGGACACTCCAAGCTCAAGTCACTGATCATACGAAACTTCTCAGGGATGATTTTGACATCGATTTGAAAGGGATCATAAGTGATAATATTGTAACATTTCGTCAAGATATTATGAAAATTAATGAGGAATGTTTTAAAGTTGAGAAATCTAAGCTAGAATCTAAACTTGCCACTGGTCTTGCAACTAATAGCAAAGACATAATAAATGTTAGGGAAGATCTAAGCAAAAGAATGGATGGAATTCAAAATACTCAGGTTAATAACATATCCGATTTAGAGAAACGTATTAACAGTGTTGAAACTAAAGTCGACCAAAGTAAGATAGAGTTAAATGAGGTCAGGGAGAAGAAAACTTCCGAGATTAATGAAATTAGAAAGGGTCTCGAGCAAATTAATCTAGAGGGGCATATCAGTTTAGATACTCTAAAAGATCAATTGCGATCACTTTTACAGTCCGATTTTCGAGTTGTAGTTGAACAACCTGAAGTGATAGTACCTGATGGTAGGGAAAGGATGATACAGGAATCTTCTAACAACGAACCCAACGTTCGGCTCAGTCAAATGGAACATTCGAGTCCCATTCGAACAAGCAGGGAAACTTTTAGTTCTCCGAACCCCAACGTAGGCGTGGGTGACTATACTTCGAAATCATCGGAAAGGACACCGAATGTAACCATAATACGAAATTTTGATGACAAACCTAGGAAGTTTAGCAATTTGGATGGAATGACACCAATCGAATTTGTCAGGACATTAAGAGATTACTTTTTGGAGTCACATGTGCCACGTGAGCGTGAGCTACGTATGGTGGAAAGGTTTCTCACCGATGCTCCGTTACAATGGTTCAGGGCTTTTCGTTACACATTTGACAACTTTGAGCAGTTTTCGGAAGCCTTCATACAAAGATTTTGGTCGATCGAGGTCCAACAGAATGTGAGATCAGAAGTCTATTCACGCAAGTACTCCAGTACAGGACCAACCAGCTACGCTGAATACTTTGCGTGTCAGTTAGCAAAACTCCGTTTTCTTCAGCCGCCGTTAACACAGGAAGAACTCCTTGAAGCTATCTCACGTCAATTGCCTGCGGAAGTAAGGAAATCAATTATTTCCTCCGGAGTATCGTCTTTAACGTCGTTAGATGACCTGTTACGTCGATTAGATCATATGAGTATGATGACGCAACCTACTATAGTCAAAAATGCCAGGCAGGAATCGAAAGTTGTAAACGCGGTAATGATGAACCGTACACAGCAGACGGATCGTTTCGAACAAAGAAGAGATGATAGAATAGGTCCTATTAGAAATACCCATCAGGAAGAGAGGAGATGGGAAAACCAACGTAGGGACGCCCAGGAGAGGCCTTGGCAACGTCGCTACGAGGAGAGAAATTTTTATCGAAGAGATAATGATCGAGACCGGAATGATCATCGAGAAACGCCTTATGATAGGAATTACAGATATGATCAAAATAATCGAGATAACAGATATAATAGGAATGATAGAGATACCCGAGACAATAGAGATAACAGATATAATAGGAATGATAGAGATACCCGAGACAATAGAGATAACAGATATAATAGGAATGATAGAGATACCCGTGACAACGGAGATAATAGACAAAATCAAGGGTACTCAAGATACAACAATTATCGAACGGAGGCGTCCGATAAAAAAGTGCAACAGGAGAGGCTCAAGAGAGGGCGAGATAAGTCCACGGAGGTTGGACGAAGAAAATCGAAGGAAAGAAAGGATGAAAATCTAGATAAGTCACAACCCAGTACTAGCAGGGAAGGTCGGAGTTCAGAAAGAGCTCCGGATCGAGAAAAAAAAACGCCAATTTCCGGGCGAAATTAATAACTGACGTTGCCACGCATTCCTCTGATATCACGATTTTTGAAATATTTGAAGCTACTGACGAAGACCTTCTATTTGAACCAGAAACGAAACCGAGAGGAAGGATAGTTGAACTTCCCGTTATTGATATACTAATTGGTCTACAACATTGTAAAGCCTTGATGGACACAGGTGCTATGATCTCAATAGTTGACGAGGACTGTTTTGAAAGATTGAAACCAGAAAATCAATTTACCATTCTTCCAGCATCTCCAACAAAAATTCGTGGGATATTTAAGGATAAAACTATGAAATACAAAGTGCAGATTCTAATGAAATTCTGGATCAATGAGAGAAGTTATGAACATATTTTTATAGTCGTTAAGAATATTAATTTTGACGTCATACTAGGCATCGATTTTATTACTCAAGCTAGAGCAATCATCGACATGGACAAAGGAATAATAAGATTCAAGGAAGAAAGTATAGAGGATGTAGTGATGGAGGAAATGGATGGAAACGAAATTAATAGAGATATCCCTAGAATGGAAATCCTAGATCACGTGTTATGGCAGAAATTAGCAAGTTCGCGAGAATTTACTGTCCTGAGGATCATGCGAGCTGGGTGAAGTTCATCCCACTCATGGAAAGATGCATGAATTCCACATTCCATGAGAGCTTATCAGATATACCTATGGTTGTTCACCATAATAAGAGGCCAGAAAGAGCCTGGACAGAGATCGTGAGATTTCTACCTAAGGACAGGGAGCCTACAGTCCAAGAAAGAATTAATTCAGCTAGAGAAAGCTTGATGGATGCAGCCAGGAAGCGGCATAAACGAATCAGAAATAAAAGATATCGGCCACCGATGAGAGTAGGCGAGATGATTCTCGTCAAGAAACCGACGAAAGCAGATGTGGCTAAGAAGCAATTCACCAAGTTTTCCTATGTCTTCCACGGACCCTATAAGATTGCTAGGTCGTTCGGAAATAATTGTTATGAAGTAGTAAGCCTAAATGAAAGAGAAATGATAGGTCGTTTCAATGCAAAGAACCTGAAAAGATATGTGAAGAAGATAGACTGAGTGTTGACTGAATAATGCTACATATGCTGAGATTACCTGGAATGGTGTAAATAAAAGTTGAGGAGACTTTTCTTTAAGGTATCAAAGGGAAAATGCACCATTATTCATAAAAGGGCTTAAGTACAGACATGGTTACAGTATTTTGGGAACACCCTGTAACTTCCTAACTTGCCTCTGAAGTCGATCATAACAGCTGGTCTGCAGTAAGGAAAAGCCATGCTATCATGAAAGAGATCGGCAGAGCTCGTGTTTCCGACGAGAAATCCGAAGCTCATCGATAATAACCATGTTGACTGTGTCTAACACCATATCGATCGATTCACCTGAGAGTGATTAATACAAATTAATGCATATTTAGCGCTTTATGTAAGCAGATACATGTGTCTATATGTATATTTCCATGGCAAAAAGCTATTATTAAGAAAGCCATTATTAAGAAAGTATGAAGAACAGAAGATGATATGTTAACTCACTGCTGATTACGTTTCGACTGCGATATATTTCGTATCGAGGCATGACGTGTGTGGTAGTGGGGGAAGCAGATGTGAGACTCAGGCGACCTCGTGCAGAGCGCAATGTATATAGAACTTGACAGCGCAGAGGGTTGAGCTGGAAATCAGTGAAAGTAAAATCGCCAGCTAACGGGAGTTGTAAAAACGTGTGACCGTGCTGAAGTGTATTCTAGTTCGTTGAGCATTCTACGTGAAGTAGAAACGTGTTTAATAGGGCTCAGACATGGTCTTAAACATGTAATAATTTACCTCTGTGACTGTGTGTCTACAGCAACTAACGGGCCATGCGGATGGATACTTTTATAATCACGACAGCGAGCTCAGCCGTGATGTGTCACGAAACTCTGCATATAATCCGTCGTGGAAATGCAGCCTAGATTTGATTCACTCTTCACTGTGATTATACTTTTTGAAAAGAGTACATTCTCAAGCAAGGTGTCAAGGGGAAGGGACAATATGAAGCTTATATCCACTACGATGGTAGGCTAAATTGATTTAAGAATACTGCATTAGCAGGGTACAGCGGGGACTTGTCGAAGGCAACTTTCATTAAGCATGAAGTGTGCACGCGACTCTCGTGTCAAGAGGGGCCGCGTCGACCCTCGTGAACTTGTTCACACGCGCGTTCTCACATTGGAACTTGTTAGTGACGGTTCGAGTTCACTTTCGCGTCGTGACGAGTTGATAAACTGTGTGCGGTCCTTCCGTTGGTGTTCGAATATGTATGGGAAGATATCGCCAGGATATGTTGGAACTATTTCGACCGACCGGGTGTTGCTCGAGCCTGGGAGGACTTTGGTTCGTTCTATGGAAACCCAGTTGAAATCCAGCATATTTTCTGTTGGTCCGGAGCTGATTATGGCCAACGATATCCTTTTTTCCTCATCTAGATTCGCCAAAGGTACTGATCACTTCAACTTGTTACAGTAGTGTAGCGTGGACATTTAGAAATACCACTTTGCCATATTTGATTTTGTAGTTTAAATGGTTGAGTAGAAAGTGCAGGTTCGATGTTCATTTCGAAACTGACCTTCTATGATACCAGGATTTTGACTCAAAAATGAGTGCATCCTTTGTGTAATTTTGATGAATAAATTAATAATTTCAGTAGTATTTTACAGTATTTAAACTGACATGCTCATTCTTATTTGTCGAGAAGCAAATGTAGGAAGAAGATTTACAGTTTTTCTTGTGTAAGAACATTTTTAGTAACGCAACTTTCTTTTGAGAACGTTGGTTGAGTTTTCATATTCTAGTGCATTGTTCTTTAAGCACTTTCGCTTGGATTATCGTATTCTTTGGAGGGGAATTTTCCTTTTCGTATTTTGATTAAGATATTAGGAAGTTTTCGGACCCAGTTATTCTAAATGTTACTTCGAGTCCTTGGACTATATTTTCTTCAGTTTTTTTTTTAATAACAGATTTAACTTGTGTTTTCAGAGCGTGATTTTCGAAATGGATTGCCTAATGGGTCATTAGTCGCTTAGCCATTGTTGCTAACCTAGATCCATGCTGTAGGTCTAATCCATCGACATTTTCGCGTTCGGGAAATTCAGGGAGGATCTTATTTTGAGATTGAATTTATATTTTTATAGACCTCTTTACAACCTCAGTTTGTGTGGTTGGGCAGCGTTATATACAGTTTATATTTTTTTTTTTGAAGTTAACACTGGATTAAATTGATATCATTGCCTTTAGTGCAATAGTTTTTCTTTAGTAAGAGGGTATTTGAACGACATCCAAATTTGCGAGGATAATCCCAGGGACAACTTACTATAAGTCATACGTTTAAGAATTATGGATTTTGTAATAAATCAATGTAAGGCAAGTTTTTAAAGTTAGGTGGAATATTTCTGAAATCCACTGGGCTTTGTTGGCAATCTGTTACGGGATCATATTTTTCGAGTTCAGGATTTTTACCATAAACAGCTGATTTGCATAATTGTGGATTTATAACAGTAAGGCTCCTATTATAGGTGCATATTGGTCTTTAGAGAGGCATATACTATGAGTAATGTCTTTGTGTTTAAGTATATTGATGCAATGCTTTGTAGAGCATATTTTTCTTGTTGAGGATTGAGCTAGGTGTGCCAATCAGGATTAGATTGATTGGGGTTTTAACCCAGAGAGGTGTTGTTTTAACCTAGTATGGTTAATAATTGGTCATTGTGAACTTTATCGCTGTTATCGTGAAAATGCCTGTGTGAAGATTAATATTTTTCCGAGCAGTATTGTTGGGGAATCTTGAGTGGATATTCGGTTAAATATTTCCAGTAAAACTAATATAACAATTTTGTCATAAGATGTATGTTTAAAAAGGAAACCGATAACTATTTAAGACTGACTTTACAATTAATTTTTGCTTAGCTTAACTGTTCGGCAGAATTTCCCTAAAACGAGAATTGAAATAATATTAAACAGAAAGGAATGTCGTGACTTCAAGTCAGTAGGAAGGGAATAATTGAAATTATTCTGGAATTTTGTGTAAATTATATTCTGTAAATAGGCCATATGAATTTCTTCATTCAATAACAAGAACATATAAAGTTACTGAAGATGTCGTGTAGGATTAGTAATTATAACCAGGATATTTTTGTATAAGATGTTATTTCCGTTAAGGAACCGAAATTAATTTAATGTATTCAAGTCTTATAATATTTCTCTTTTTGTAAATGCTTACCCTATGGGATTGATCATCATTATTATTAATATGCCTTATATTTTAATCAGCTAAAAGTTAGTTGTGATAATGGGTAATATATATATATATATTTTTTCTGGAAGATAATCCAATATAATCAATGAGATTGTTTTTTTTTTTTTGATTGGTCGTGGTATCGACGAAATTGATATTCTTCTGTCTTGTTTATTCTTACAATAAATCACTTTACTACTTGGTTTTAATTATTGCGTGATGCTTTATAGAGGTGATGGAAGGGTGTATTAAGGGGGCCATCGCTAGGTATTTTAGTGTTTACCACACCTTTGAGATTCTTTCTTCCTTTTGAAGAATTCTCGTGTTTTGAGCTAGTCTTTTCTTTTTCTGAGCCTTGGTCAGTCTTAATACATCCTGTTAGGTATTCGAGTGGCCCTATTATCCCTGTGTCTGTTGGTAGAACTTGGGGGGTCTTTAGAGCCGGGGCATTTTCAGGTTCTACGATCCAGCTGCTATCCAGGGATTCAACAGGTATTGGTAGGTAAAAGGGTACAGTACCATCCCGGCATTTGCCCGAAGACGATGTGGGAAACCACGGAAAACCACTTCGAGGATGGCTGAGGTGGGAACCGAACCCCCTCTACTCATTTGGACCACCCAAGGCTGAGTAGACACCGTTCCAGTCCTCATACCATTTTTCAAATTTCGTGGCATAGCCGGGAATCGAACCCACGACCTCCGGAGCGGCAGCTAACCATGCTGACCGCTACGCTACGGAGGCGACATGTTCCAAGTTCCGACGTTGTAAAAGTCGTAGCTTAGACCACCTGCTGAATCTGCTGGGCAGCAACAGTAACTGGCAACCGTTTCCGTGAATCATTCAATTGACATCAGTGTCGAAAAATGTCAGGGCTATTTCTCCAACATCATCGTCGTCGACTGCACCTCGGACTCGGGACCGACTCTCCCTGACGTTCATGACGCAGTACTGTGTGTACAAGGGGGCAACAATTACCACCACCTGTTCCATAGAGGAAAGGAAGACTATTGTACCATGCGAACAGACATTCAAGGTAATTATCGTGTTGAAAGCCATTTTTTCGGTGATGCCTTAATAATCGAAATTAATGCTTTTCAGTCGGTCAACAGATATGTACCCAAACCCTAAACCTGATAAAATTACATGAGATTAAAACAGTCAGAATGATTTTAAGATTGGAGAACACTCGCCTTTTTATATAATACGCTAAGGCTAAGGTGAATGTTTCACAAAACTCAAGCTCCTAAACCAGAAGGAGTTAGAAGGTGTGGTTTGTACCAAAATCTTCCAAATAGTCTCAAAATAGTACAGGAAAAATCTTGCAATTCTAGACAAGTCAACGGAAATATATGTATTTGTTTATAAAGTGCTTTTAAACAAATAAACAAGACGATAGCCCCTGCGAGAACTGTCGCCTACAGCCCACATAGCACTAGGGCCGCGCGGGTAATCTGTACACATGGGGGGGGGGGGGGGGAGCACACAACCCATTATGCGCGAGCTCTCGCACGGGTCCGCTAGTATTTTATAAATGCGACTACCCTTGAAGTTAGGCAACCCTAATAATGCCCCCCCCCCCGTTCTAATTCCGGGTTGAATCCGCGCCTGGCCCTCGTTATGGACTGGAGGGCACGTGGTATGCCCGAAAAAATATTTTTTCTTCGTTTGTGATAGTACTAGTGACGTACAGAGAGTTCTCTTTTGGAGGGAGGGTTGGCTCGGACGTGGGTTCTTTCCTGTCTTTTCCCATTATTTTTTCCTTACACTTCCGGAAATTTCGAGGAGGGGGGGGGGGGGGTAAACTATAAAATCTATTGCCAGTGAAATACCCCTTGCTCCCTCTCGAAGTGTCTGAGGAGCTTGGCATTCCATACTATAAAGTACTGTACTTCCTTCTTACCCTAGTTTCCCATTGCATTTAGTTTCACGGCACTTTTCGCGACGTTATTTTGCTTTGAATTAAGTTTCGCTTCGATTTTAATTTTCGCGTCGACAATCAATATCATTTCGCACCCGAATATCGCACTCACTGAGAAATTTAAATGTTTACGCACCCACAGCCATGCATTTCGTACCGCAGATTTAATTTCAGACACGAAATTAAATGTTCCATGCATTTTAATTTCACGCCAGGGGAGAAACTACGGTAAATGCCGTTATGGACTTTTATGTCATACCAGGAGTGAAATTAACAGTCGGTAACACATTTTATTTCTCGCCGGGAGAGAAATTATAAATCTGTAACGAACTTTAATTCGCTCCATATCTGTAAAGAAGTTTACACAGTATAGGATGCTTACCGCGAGTTTTCATACAGCTATGACGGCTGAGTGAGGAGGTGCCAGTACGATGGCTGTTATAGCGAAGTATACCGCCACAGCGATTGCATTGCACGAAGTCCGTATGCCGACCAGCACGATCCACTAGCAGTAAGAAACTCATCCATACACGGCTAACGTCCGTTCTGCCTGCTTTCCTGTGCGGCACAGCGATCAGACTACCACTGGCCAGCTGCTCCATCACCAGGGACTTGGTAACGACCCACGGCTTCTTGTTTCGCGGGCTGCCTAGTCGCTGCTGTACACTCATGCTGTACTTAGATTTCACCAAATATACGAGTAGCTTCCGCGACTGGAGTGTAGCAAAGGCAGCAGGATGTATTAAATAGTGTATTCCACAGGATTAATTTCGTGACACTTTTTTTTAATATCGCAAACCCGACTGTACCGTAGTGATAACCTTAAGTATGGCACTGAACAGTTTAGACTTGATCTAAAAAGACAAACACACTGTTATTATAATTGCCACGCAGCACATAGTCTACTTACTGTATATCAGCATTGTATAGCCTGCCTAGGTTAAAAACATTGAGCTAAAAACTAACCGGATGAGTGAAACCAACACGCATGTCAAGCAAATTTAACAATGAATTTAATCACAGAGCCCGATCAGACGAACCAGTCAGAAGCTTCGGGCGATGAATTTGTGTCAATTTCGATTATGTCGTTACTCGAGATAACTCCAGACAAGATGAATTAACGCACTTATACAATAACATTTAACATACATAACTCAATGAACCAGTGAACAAGGCCAACGCCAAGGCACACTGTTGCCTAGGCAACGTGAACTAAAAACCCGGCCATCGGGCGAGCCCACAACGACACCAGATTGGTCGAGCTGACAACCAACCCGAAGCTAGGCCAAACCCGATTACGTGCAAGGCTGCGATCCTAAGCTTCTTCGGGTAAAATACCGCAAACGCTGATAATTTGTCAAGGCTTCAAGGTGTCCCCGTCGGATAGTGAAGAGTGAAGACCTAAGATTTGGAGAAAGGACTTGAGGAGGGGGAAACTTCTAATGGTAAAGAAATACGAAATGAGAACATTAAAACGGGAGCGTTCACTAATCAATTTTAGGGATATCCTGGTCATCAGTCACGTGTACTTGGGTGTACGTTGAATTTGTCTGATAACTTGTGTATCTGTGATTGTAACAGCTTGTAGAACTGAACTACTATCATGGTCTACAATTTGGAAGCCCCGGGACATGAAATAAGGTTAACATCCCAGGATTTGTCGGAGGAAAAAAAAAGGATACGAGCCTTAGAGCAGTGTAACATCTGACATGTTATCCTACTCTTATACTACACAGCTTGGACATTCTTAAAATGTTAATTTACACTCCATTTTCATACTGGTACTATGATGAATGTATAGATTGAATTGGAGATATGCTACTGTCACATTTGTGGCGCAGCGGTCAAGCTGTTAGTCTCTCACCAAGGTAGACCGGGTTTGATTCCCGGTCAATACATGTGAGATTTTCGAATTGAAATGCCATGTCATGTGGTTCGCATTCCACGTAAAAGGGAGGTACCGTGGATCATGATCGTGAGATTAACGGACACGCAAAACTACAAGCTTTCTTCCTTTTACATTAATAATTCATAATAACAAAGAGACACACAACGTCGACAGCACACTCAAATACTGTGAGCACATTCCTCAGTAACTATAACATTCATTATTCTCAAGGCTCTCATACAGTTCGTCGTAAACAACCAAAACGAGGCTTCCTACAATCATGAAATGACCTAGTCTCACATATGACGAAAATACAGCTTTTATTCCACTCATATAACAACATTCTGTTATACATTTAATATTTGACTACTCACCCACAGCTTGAAAATAATGCCGTTTACTTAAATGTCATTTGTCGTCTTTGTCCTACCCCATGTCATATTCAACCTTGAACGCGAAGCTTCATAAATTGCTCAATGACAAAATGAAAGTCGGTGAAACATTTGCCAGTGTGCTCGTCAAACCAGTGCCTGCTAAATGCACTGCCGTATTGCCGTAACATTCTCGCGCTACAGAACACACACTGCCTTGTTTCCAATACACACATTTTCAATTGTACATCCAGCTGGCAGTGCGTCTTCACTTCCGCCCGATCCACTTCCGTTCCATCCACTTCCGTTCCATCCACTTCCGCCCGATTCACTTCCGTCCCCAATTTTCAAAATCACTCCCACAAAAATATCCAGCAACCGAGCGGAAAGATGTTACACATCAAAAACTCAGGATGGCCGCTGTCAGAGCCGGGGTTTGGACCTTCAATCTACTGACATCCAGCTCTCCCTAGCAGTCGTGGTGCAAGTCTTACGCGTATGTCTACATTGCAGGGTCGTTCACAATCTAAGGCATGAGTGAGTTTGCCTTAGGCGCGTTCTTTTTCACTTTCCCTCCAAATGAATAGCATTAATTTCTCATCTGAAGAGGCTGCGCCAAGAAGGCTTATGTATCACTAATATTTTGTGACGCCGCGTGTTAATTCACATGAAGAATGTAAAAGTATAACAATAGGGTGATTTTTGAATTAATATGATGCGGATTTAAAAGCTTTTGAAATACGGGTGCGTGTGGAAGTAACGTTTTCGTCGTGTATAGAGGGAATTCCGTCTGGTTAGCTGGTGAGGGTTGCAATGCGTTCGTGATGATGAATACATAATTATACTTATTAACTACGCAAATAAAAAGTTTGAAAGATAAACCAAAACCTGGTTTGTGGTTGGCAGACCGACTACTGGACAACTCGTACCAGGAAGATTTTGTACCACCTGACATCACGTATCACTTGACCGGCTGTAACTGCGGCGAAATATCAGCTAATGAATGACTTTAAAATATTCAGGATAGGACAATCCGTACCATTTGGAAGAAAGGGAAGTGTTACGGCCGAATGGCGTCTTAAATAAATGCGCTTACAGATGACAATTTAGCCATTAAATCATTTACATCACAAGGGTATAGCGAGTGCTATTACAATGTACGGTACCATAGCCGAGGTTCCGGAGACAGAAATACTGCTACATCGAGTTAGTGAAATTCTTTGGGTGATATAGACGGTCCATATCCATTATATTTTTGAATAATTAACTTATTAAATGCAAAACCATTAACCATGATAACGTACATGTTTCGGTCCTCATTGCTTTTTAACAAAATGGTTCCAATCTACCCAACATAAACTTAACAATAAAAACCTTAACTTTAATATTATCGATAGGCCCAATATCTAGTTCTGCTTGCCACGGAGGTTATCGTGTCGGTCTACCAAACGCAAGCTTGCAGGTTAGCTCCTGGCCATGGTAAGGCGACAAAAATCACGACACGCATGTCATACGTTGTTGGCATGTCAAAGAACTCATTTGAATTCAGTAGGCAGTGTTCATAATGGCAAAATTTATCTCGGGATTTTCCGCTAACACAAAAGTTCCTCCTTGCTCTACTAGGAAGCGCTATAGTGCCAAGGAGCTTAGATATCTAACCTCCTTGACAATCATAGCGCTCCAAGGAACAACACAATTCAATATGCAAGCTGCCCGCCGGGCGTCAAATAACAAAGCTTGCACCCGGCACCATACGATATTATTATCTAGTTCTCACAGTAATTTAAAATCATAGAAATAAAATGTGGATACCCTTACAAAATAAAGATTTCATGATATGATAATTTACAATAAAGATGTATCATTCAATAATTTATTTTTCAAAAGCGTAAAAAATGGTCGCTTCCTCAGTCTAGGGTCCGCGACAACGCAACGTAAGAAAACACTTCAAAAAGTCAGGTCAATACAAATCTATTGATATGTTAAATCGGTGATACGGCAATACGGAGAAATATTTTCATACAGTGAATAAGAAGTGAGACTCCTTGCACGACAGTAGTGGTTATGTCAATATGGAATGAGTATCTAAATGAATAGGTTACCAGGACACTATAAATAAATAATTATATGCATATCAATGAACTTAAATTAAATAGCAAAAAAAAAAAAGAAGGGAAAGGTAAAATCATTCATACTCTGAAACTTGCCCAAAGATGATAAGTGAATAGACATGGTATGCGTCAGTGATAATTGAATACGGTACAGTACGACATGAGAATGTGGGTCATAATAAGATTATAATATATAAACATTTTATTAATGATTTATATCCATCAACCTCGTCTCGTTTTCAGTATGAATAACTAAGTCATCATTTAGAAAATCTATAATTCATATATAGAAAAAGACAAATCAATTAAAATAACAAACTCCTCATCTTGCCTAGTAAGCCTCATTATAGTGCTGCCTATGGCAGAACTTTTGAGGATCCAACCAGCCTCTGGGCAGACTACCTGACAGACAGACCTAATATAGAAATGACGTTAAGTTTGTCTAATAACATCGTTACGAATCAATCAATAAAATAATTTTGATATATTTTGGTATACTCTTTACAAGATGATTAAGGTTTCGTTTTTACTATTTCAAAGCAACTCTCTACAGGTAGCCTATAACGAAGAGAATTTGCGCTATTTGGCCTACAAGGCATTTCTTCTTCTCGAACATAAAAAACAAACCTTCACGGGCCTAAACAACAGTCACTTAACAGTAACATTCCATGCTGTCTGAACACTCAATACTCAGACGATACTGGCAAAACAGACCGGTTCGAGTATGAATCGTCAGCAATGTTGCCAAGTCACCATTTACTGAAGACGAATTTCTTAACTGAGGGTCAGCTAATGGGAATTCCTTGTAAATATTTCGAATGTTGTTCGACAATTACATCTGCAGAGTAATTAAAGCAACATCAGATTAACCAATAAGCAAATTTAACAAGGATTTCGATAGATTTCGTGTCACAGAACTGAGCCCGATAGGCAAAATTAATTCCTTTTTCGAATTCAGCACCCGCGACTTAGCTAAGAACACCATTCACATCCTTTGTGACAACAATTCTGTTGACCAGTATTGTCATACAGAACGGAACCAGCAGGTGACGTGTGACGGACGAAACACTGTGGCTAGCCGCCTGTCGATCAAGGCGCTAGCAACAGCGTAGCACCCAACTAGTTCAACACATTTACACTTTTTAACGTATTTAATGATCATTACTTACATGAATTTCAGAGTAGTTGCTGGAAATGCTGTCCATTTTTTAAACACACACTGCACCAAAGTAGGAAGTTTTCATACACTCGCTATAATTCATCCTCACTGATATTTCATATCAGTGCAGTTATTTCGTTAGTTATTGAGGTTTTAAGACACGGAACAGCGAGGTCATCTGACCCAGTTATTTCGTTCTCGAGAGCCTCCGGAGTAAGCGGATTGTTTCTGCATACCGTATCTCTTGTTTAGGTTCCGTTAAAAGTAAAAATCGCGCGGCGCAGAAACATACTAACACATTTACTGAAAGACTTATTCTTGAAAAAATAAGTTTTCACTAGGAATCTTCTATATTTTATTTTCTACCTAACCATGGTCACGGGATACGATAAGGTATCTCGTCAGCTCTGTATGTAATAAAACAAGATGTTCAGTAAAGAACATATAGCCTACTTTCTCCTAAATGTATGAGTATAGTTATAACTCGTTATTATCAAAGAGTATAATAGAATCATTTCTTGGTTGAAGACCTTAGAAACTATTTACCTCTACCAAACGCCACAACCTAGAAAAAAAACTACTACCATCATTGAAGAAAGATAGATAAGAAGTATCTCAAGAATGTTATGGATCTGGAGACATAATCGACCGGACTGGCTGCGTGGCTCTGCGGTAACGTTCTCGCTTGCTGGGCCCTAGGTTGCAGGTTCGTATCCTGGCGCAGTCAGCTGGCATTTGAGGGTGCACAAATGAGAGGGAGCCGTGTCAGTAGATTTACTGGCACGTTAAAGATCCCCTTCGGGCCAAAATTCCGGCACCCCGGCGTATCTAAAAGCAGCAGTAGTTAAAAGGGTCGTAAAACAAATAACATATTATTATTATTACATAATCGACCTGCCGTGGGCAACATCCAACTTTGAGTTGAGGCATGTCTTTACACGTCTGGTTGTGCATGGCTTTCACAACCCTAATTGAATTAACAAATCTTTCCGTGTCCCTACAGAGACGTGTGTATACAAACTATGTGGATATTTTCGATTGCTATTTGCCTGAAATAAAAGTATTAATAACCTGAACTAGTACCAGCGGCTAGAATTCAGTTACTATGTGAAATCGTTTTGTTCTTTACTTCAAATAACATTTTCAAATAACGCACAATAGGCTGTAACAAACCCTTTAAAATAAGAAGTAAAAATGTATCCTAGTATCATCCTGTCATTCTTCAAATTCGATGCGCATAGAATGCCAATGGTATACTATCAATGGAGTCCCATGTAGACCAGTCGTGAAATCTAGTGGAGAAATATCGAACAATATAATCCTAACAGGGCGAGTGCATTCTAGCGGCCATAAGAAGAAGCTTTTCAATAAAATCTGGAAGATAATAAGTAGGCCGGTGTGCAGTTTCCTTTTTGGCTGCTAGATGTCTCGAGCAAATCTGCTGGCGAATTATGTTTTAATTAAATATATGTTTTGCACTGTAATATGCACAATATAAGGCTTAATTTTAAAATGTCTGAGTCATTACAAAGCAACAAATATGTAAAATTTCAAGCAAAAAACCAAACTCTGATGCGGTTTGAACCATAGGCATATGAATGACAGACTAACGCTTTACCACGGAGCCATTTCTGCCAACGAACATTGATCTATATAAAATGACTTACATAGAACTTGTTAGCAAATAATGATTTAGACCTAACGATTTCATCAGTGGAGTATATTATTTATGTATAAAGCATTTCATACTAAGTTTATTTATTTTGTATCAGTACGCTATATTGCATGCAATACTCAAATTAGTGAAATATAAGTCAGGCACAAGATATCCGCTGCCATCTTATCTTCTTGCCGAGACGGCTCAGCTTTTTAAAATCACTTCTGCACTATAGTATTACAAAATAAACTTTTAATTTCGAACGTGCCTCTTCCTTTAGAACAGTTAAATCGATTCTCGGCTCGATAATCGGAACTGGTGGGTCCCATGATATGGATTATAAAGTTTGCATAATTCGCACGGCCGCCATCCTGAAATGGTACGGCGGATGACCTTGTAGTTTGGTCACAAGACGCGTCCTATATGAAGGTACTATTATCAAATTTGGTAGAGATCGGATAATTTGGTTAGTCGCTATTTGATTTTACGTTTTGAACGTTTGAGTGGCCGCCATTCAGATTTGGTAAAGATGGCGGCGATATAAAACATGACACTGAGGTGCCCTTTGCTTGTTCTACCTCTGTACCAAATTTCGTTCAATTCGGTTTCACCGTGTTCGAATTGATAGGGGGGACAGACATTCAGAGTACACACACACACACACACACACACACAGAGAGAGAGACACACACACACACACACAGACAGACAGACAGACAGACAGACAATTTTTGGCCCTGTAGTGATCTCATAAGTCTACTTTCATTTTTTGCAAAAATCGAAAGTAGGCTAATAATGGCATGACAGCATCTGGTACTCTTATGTAGTCGGCAAATACTAGTCATCTTGCGTTGACTCAACTCAATTATTATATAGTAATTGCAGCCAATGGCCATAGCAGGGTATTTTAATTGAATGCCCGTGGGCTCCCAGCAAGTTCAATTTCAAGCAGTTCCAACTTTGGCTACCAGATGTGACTGTCACTGTTGTTGATCGTATGGCTTTTGGTGCCGGGAGTGTCCGAGGACATCTTCGGCTCGCCTGAGTTTGTAGCTGCTTCCAGCGGACACCCTGAAGGGTGAGCTACAAGTTCCGTTCAATTTCAAGTAGTTCCAACTTTCGCCACCAGATATCAATGATACCTAGTGGTGAACGTTGGAACTTTGATAGAGCGTTCTGACGAAATCTAACCTAACATATTTTGCTTTACACAAGTTTAGTCTGTGAAAGGATCTTTTACATGCCATAAATTTATGACATGGGACCGCCGGCTTTACTTCCCCTCCGAAGGAAGGCATACTGAAGGATTTTTAACGCTCTTAAAAATCCGACGACTTCGGCCGGGTTTGAACCCGCTATCTTGGGCACAGCAGTTCAGCATGCCACCGAAGCCGCTGACTGTCACCGACTCCTAGCGGCGGACGTTGGAGCTTGATAGTGTGTTTCTAACCAAATAAAACCTGCAAATTTGGCTACATGCCAGGTTCTTTTACATACCATAAATCTATGGCGTTACTTCACCTCCGAAGGAAGGCATACTGAAGGATTTTAACATTCTTAAAAATCTGACGACTTCGGCTGGGTTTGAACCCGCGATCTTTGGCATTTTGCGAAGGCATTTGATGTGCCGCATGACATGCTACTCCATAAATTAGCTTCGACGAAGATTGATAGAAGAGTAATTTTTATGGATCCAAGAATTTTTGACGGGTCGTTCCCAGAAAGTGAAAGTTGAAGGCCGATTCTCGGATGAAATTACCGTAACGTCGGGTATCCCTCAGGGCAGCGTAATCGGAACTTTGTTATTTTTGGCGTTTATAAATGACTTACCAAATGGGATTCGCAGTGACTGGCGATTGTTTGCAGATGATTGTGTAATATATCGAAAGATACATGACTCACAAGACAATGCAGTACTTCAAGATGACCTGAACCTGGTCCACAAGAGGGCGATTGAAAATAAAATGAAGATCAACACAAGAAAATGTAGTCTAATAAAAATAGGGAAAGTGCGAAGGCAAGATTTTCAATATAACATTGGCTCGGAAATACTTGTAGAAGAAGATTCTTGCAAATATTTGGGCGTTCACGTAAGAAATGATATGAAATGGAGTAGTCATATAGGATGTGTAGTTTCTAAAGCTTACAAATCCCTGCACTTTGTGAAAATCCACAGCCTGCTTCCAGTCTCCGACCGGGTCAGGAATGGAATGAATGAAGCCCCTATCTAGCGGCGAGGATATGAACTGTGCCGGCTGCCGAGGCCTGACGCACTCCTCTGGGCCCTGCACTTTGTAATGAGTGTATTAAAAGGAAGTAGTACCTCTGCTAAAGAATTAGGATATTTGTCACTTGTAAGACCTATTCTGGAATACGCCTCGGCGGTTTGGGATCCATATCAAGTAGGGCTCTGAGTTGGAAATGGTACAGTGAAAGGCCGCTAGATTTGTGCTCAGTGACTTTAATCCCAGGAGTAGTGTGAGCCGCATGTTAAAGAAACTTGGGTAGGAATCACTGGAGGTTAGGAGGATGAAATCTAGACTCTGCGCTATGTACAACACGTATACAAATCAACCAGCATGGGGTGAGCGAACAAATTATGGTAAATATTATTTCGTAAACCGTGCCATTGATAATTGGAACTCTCTACCTGCCGCAGGGTTAGAGCCTTTTCCCAAACATATAGGTGTGTTTAAGAAAAGACAGACTATTTGTGTAAATACTCAAGTTTAATTGTTAGTGAATTGTTATGTACAATTATTTATTTGTTATGTATATCTTATTTGCCACCGGGGGACACACCCCCAATTGCAAATAAACGAATGAATGAATAGCAGTTCAGCATGCTACCAACTATGCCACCGAAACCTCACTGTATAATTATTAATAAGATCATTGTTTTGGAAGGATATCCAGCTTTTATTTCTATGAATTTAAATTAAGAACTAGAAGATATATCGATAAGATTAAGTTTAGGTTATTATTGTGAAGTTTATGTTAAGGTAGTTTTACTTTTAACAAATACTGAACATGATTCCAGTGAGGACCCAAACATGTACATTAACTGAATAGATGTGTTTCGTTTTTTACATAATTTCTTAATTACATTGAATAGTTAACTTATTGGAAAATAATGAGAACATCAGGATGTAGAACTAAGAAACGTTAAAATAAATAAGATGAATTGAGCGTGAAACCGTCTTTGCACAGAAATGTAATTAATTACTGTATCCTAGCAAGTATTAAGCTCAATTATCCTCGTAATAAATACGGAGGCAATGACAGGCGTTTATTCCTAATTACATTGAATAATTAACTTATTGGAAAATAATGAGATCAGGACGTAGAACAAAGAAACGTTACAATAAATAAGATGAACTGAGGGTGAAACCGTCTTCGCACAGAAATGTAATTAATTCCTGTATCCTACCTAGTATTATGCTCAAATTTTGGAGATTACGGTGAACCCCCTTCGCAGGCAGTCATTTATCGTATGATGAATATGTACAATATATACAAAAAGAAATGCGCACACACAAGTTCATAAAATCTCATAGTTCTAGGTCAAGAACGCTGACCCATTCAACTGCTTCAACTGATGCTTGATGAACATCCATCAACGTTCTGCCTCGTCCTGTGTGTATCCGATTTAAGATCCTCCATTGGTGTCTGGGAGGATCAAAGCCATGTAATCCTTCAAAAGGATTCCCCACTAGGTATTTGTTGGTTACTGAAAAATGCTTCCACTGGATTCTCCACAAGCTATTTACATTAAAGGAGGATACTTCAAGGTTAATTGCTGTGCGCCATGGTGGTTTCCTTGACTTCAAACGTTGGTATACTATTTGTGTAATATCTTGATGAATGGGCAAATAGGGATTCTGCTAGATTTTCTTCCATGTTTTTAAGAGTGACTCTGATCTTCTCAAGGCTGGAGGAGGAATGTTGCAGAGAACCACCAAAGTGTGTTCTTGCTCAGAATACATCCTGTATACACATTGCTTGGTTGAGCTGGACATCTATTTTCTTTGTGTGAGCACTATTAATCCAGGTTGAACAGCAGTATTCAGCAACAGAATACGAAAGGGCTCAAGCAGTGGTTCTTAGGATTTTAGTGTTGGCTCCCCATGATGCACCAGCAAGTTTCTGCAGGATATTATTTCTAGTTTTGATTTTAGCAGCCACATTTGAGAGGCGATGTTTGAAGTCAGGGATCTATCCAATGTTATTCCCAACTATTTAGGCGATTACTGTATGGCAATAAAAGGCCTCTGGCTCCGATTTCTGGTATATAAGTAGACCGCATGTTGCGTAAATGGATTGCCGATATGACTGCCTTTTGGGGATTTAAATGGAGGCACCGTTTCTCGAAGTATACAACCAAGGTTTCCAGATAAGAGGATAACATAGTTTCTGCGTCCAAAAAGGTAGAACGTTGAGACACCAAACAAAGGTCATAGGCATAAATGAATTTCCTTAAAGATGTTCCCAGTATGACGTGAGTATATAGATTGAAAAGGAGGGGAGCCAGGACAGATCCTTGAGGGAGACCATCATTTAGTGTAAATACTCTACATTTGTCATTATCAGAGTAGATCTGAAAGTACCTACTACTTAACATGTTGAGTAAGGCTGTGAGCTTACGGCATGGAATGACATTCACAAATTTCACTAGGAGTCCATCACGCCAAACAGTATCATAAGCAGCTGATATGTCCAAAAAGGCAGCCACGGTCACTAACTTCTTCTCGTACCCATTTTCAATGAGAGTAGTTAGAGAGAGCACTTGATCATTACAACTTCTACCAGATCTAAATCCTGCTTGATCTATAGGAATGTGGTTGTTTATTGTTTCAGAAATTATATTATAGATCAATCATTCAAGTAGTTTGTATGTGACACTAAGAAGTGCTATAGGATGATAGTTTTCCACTTTTGTAGGATCCTTATTTGGTTTAGGTATTGCTATTATTTTAGTTCTCTTCATCAGAGGTGGGATGTTCCCAGTCTGCAGGATATTTGAGAAAAAAATGATTAACCATTTCACTGTAGTAGGTCCACAGTGAGCCGAAATTTCTAGATATTGTTACGTGCTACCTCCTAGTAGCACGTTCGTTAATTGGATTACAGTGGGTAAAAGCACAACACAAATGGTCCTTTGAAGAAATGTTAGCTTTATCGCAGGTCTAGAAAGATACAATACGCAAATAGAAACAATTATCAGTCTTACTCAAGTTTGCTCCTTGCGGAGAACACTCACCCCTTTCAGTTCTCAAGCAGCTAATCCTCCACTAATAATTACTAGACCCATCCTCGCTAGAAATAACAACAACTCTTCCTCAAGTTCACAAGCGACAGTCTGTCACTCACTGTTCTTGAATACTACACACTGTTTCGCAATTCACACGTCCCTGTAATACCACTATCGCACAGGTATAAACACATTCCTCAAAACTAAGTCCGTCCCTCGCTGGCCAGGTCGCTTTATATAGCGGGGCTGGTGACTCAATGGATGTTTCCAGAGCAGACCACGATTCACGGTTACTCGAGAATTCCATTACCAGATGGGCCGCGAAGGTTCGAGACGGTCTCTTTGTTACTGCCTGTCTTCTTGTGGCGCAAACCGCTGGTTAACACAGAGGCAGGGGTAGCCCGGAGCGGGTTGTGAATCACGCGGCGAGGTGATGAAGCAACCGCGCAGCCGTAACACCACCCCCTTCCCAAAAGTTGATCGCCCCGATCAGTCATTGGGTGTCCCTCCGTAGGGTGCCAGGCGATCTCGATGCACGATCTTCATCTTCGCCCTCTGACTCCGCTGGATCCGTTTAACAACTCGGTACGGGCCCTCCCAGGACTTCTGCAGTTTGGGTGACAAGCCTTTCATCCGCAATGGGTTGAAGAGCCAGACCAGGTCATCCTCGTGGAATCCACCGGCATCCGTCTGCTGGTCGTATCGGGTCTTCATTCGGTCTCGATCCGCAGTCTCCTCCTTGCAAACGCGTGCATGTCCTTTAATCGGTCGACCAGTTCTTGAAAATACTGGCTTACCGGGACCCGATCGTCCCCAGGTTGGCCGAAGGAAAGGTTGACAGGTACACGGAGTTCCCTCCCAAACATGGCCCGGGATGGTGTGCACCCGGTGGCTTCATGCACGGCGGCTCGGTAGGCCAGGAAAAATAGTGGAAGATGTTTGTCCCAATTCCTCTGGTGCGCGCTGACGACTATCCGGAGATGGTTCTCTATGGTGCGATTGAATCACTCTACCATCCCGTCGGACTGAGGGTGTAGCGTCGTCGTCGTCCTTGTCTTCCGGATTCCCAGCAGCTGGCATAGGTTCTGGAACACCTGCGACTAGAAATTCCTCCCTTGGTCGGAGTGCAGCTCCAAGGATATTCCGTACCGGCTGACGAATTCCTTCATCAGGGTCTCTGCGATCGTCACGGCTTCTTGGTTAGGAAGTGCATACGCCTCTGGCCATTTGGTGAAGTAGTCACTGACAACCAATATGTAGCGGTTCCCTGCCTCGCTCAACGGCAATGGCCCAGCAACATCGATGGCCACTCACTCATGGGGCCGCTCACATAGGTCTTCAGCGGGCACATGCTGGCTGCGCAATCGTGGCACCTCGCGCAGTGGTTCTCCACGTCTGCTCGGCATCCAGTCTAGTAGAACCGCTCTCTCAGCTTCTCCGGGGTCTTCTTTAGCCCTAGGTGTCCACCAGATGATCCTCCATGGACTTCCTTCAGGACTTCCTCCGTCATAGCCTTTGGTTCCCGAGATGTCTTCCCGTCGGTGCTCTCCCAGGTACGGCAGGCCATCCCTTACAACCAGCGAGTCCCACTGCGCACTTAAACTTTGGACTGCAGTCGCTCACAATGTTCCACCCGGGTCTGGGAACACAGGCCCTCTTCCATTCGTCTATCAGTCCCAGGTCATCATCTTCCGCTTGTGCCCGCGTGAAAGATTCGCGGCTCCAGCTCCCTCGAAGTTCCACGATAGTCCTTCGGCACTGTATCCCGGTATTCTCCTCCCTTCTGGAACAGGAGGAGCAGTCTTCGGAGCAGAGTCTTCGTGACAGGGCGTCGGCGTTAGAATGCAGTTGACCTTTCCTGTGTTGGATCTCAAAGTTGTTCTGTTGGAGCCTCTCTAACCACCGCAAGAGTTGACCTCAGGCTGCTTGAAGTTCAGGAGCCACCGCAGGGATGCATGGTCAGTCCTGATGAGAAATTCTTGCCCGTATAGGTACTTGTGGAAGTGTTCAATGGTCTTCACGATGGCGATCAGTTCCTTCCTGGTGACGCAGTAGTTCATCTATGGCTTTGACAAGGCCTTGCTAAAACAGGCCACTACTCTCTCCTCGCCGTCTACTACTTGCGACAGGACTCCCCCTATACCAAAGTCGCTGGCATCGGTATCGACGATTAACCTTGTTCCAGGTCTGGGGTAGGCCAGAATACGTGCGGTGCACAGAGCCTGCTTGAGTTGTTCGAAGGCATTGTGGCATTCTGCTGTCCACGTGAAGAGTTGGTCCTTCTCGGTCAGTCGATGCAGTGGTTTGGCGATGTCTGCGAATCCTCTCACGAAGCAACGGTAATATGTGCAGAGTCCCAGGAAGCTTCGTAGTTGGGACTTGTCCTTCGAAACTGGCCACTCCCTCACAGCTGCGGTCTTCTCTGGGTCGGTGCGCACCCCTTCCTCGGAGACGATATGCCCAAGGTACTGGACCTGCTTCTGGAAGAGCTGACACTTCTTGGGGCTCAACTTCAGCAGGGCAGCCTGTAGCTTCTTCAAGATCTCCTTCAGGTTGCTGTAGTGCTCCTCGTAGCTTCTCCCCAGACCGATAAGGTCGTCTAGGTAGACCAGGCAGTTCTTCCAGTGTAGTCCCCTCAAAATGGACTCTATTAGCCTTTCGAAGGTCGCAGAGGCGTTGCACAAACCGAATGGCATGACGGTGAACTGCCAGAGTCCGCTGCGTACAGAGAACGCAGTTTTCTCGCGTTCCTTAGGGTGGACCTCCACCTGCCAGTAGCCACTCTTCAAATTTAACCCTAGAACTGCTGCAGGTTTATCTGTCAAATGCTGCAGTAAATTCCCATAAAGTACACACTAATGGAATTTGGTATCTGTAAGCATGCTCTGTTAATAAATATGACTTATCATACAGCAATAGAAAGCTGAAAGACTGTTCTATATTATATTGATATAGTTGAATCATTCAGACTCGTCAGTTTGAATTAATCATAAAAAGTATTTTATAAAAAATAAAAAATTATTTACTTTTCTGCTCTAGAAACCCATATTGACGAGTTAAATGTTCGTCAGAGACATCATAAATGAAAAGTTCATAGTTTTATGTTACTAATTCAAGAACCAGTTTCGAATAATTCCTGTTATTTACTAAAAGGAAAATTATTTCTACAAAAATATGACATTTCTCTATTTTGAAGTACATAATCAGCGCGCGATTACGGGGAGGCAAGTTCACAGGACCAGGATGATGAACGATAAACGGTACATTTTTACATGGAAAGTCACTTTCTTCGGGTTGAATATCAGTCTAGTTCACACTTACCCCTTCACGGCTAACATTAGGCATGTGTACAGGGTCTGTCGGAACATGATAAACATCGCTTGCATTGATGGGGATTTCCATAACTTGCGTGACATCCTGTTCGCCGGTATCACTGCCACTACTTTCACCATCTTCATTTTCATACGAATCCACACAATAATCACTGTCATCGTCCATACTATCACACGAATCGTCAAAAATCAAGTGCTCAATTTCTGAATCGTCTACATAGTTTGCGGCCATTTTGCTCAATGCAACTTCAATATCAACATGGAAATACTTCCACTTCTGCAGCTTGCATACTGTCATTTGTTTGCCAAAGACTTACACTACGAAAGGTAAAAGCATCGGGAACCAGCATGATTTGAAATTAGTGCCATCTGAAGGCTAACAGTAGTACTATATTTGAATTCCAAGACCGTCTTTCAGAGAGACGGTCGCACTTGATTAAACAACACACCGTCTTCCTGCGAGACGGTCCGCAGTTCTAGGGTTAAGGTGGAGAACCATCTTGACCCTGATATGGTGTCTAGGGTGTCGTCGATCCGGGGTAGAGGGTAGCTGTCCTCCTTCGTGACGTCATTCACCCGCCTGTAGTCCATGCAGAACCTGGTGGAGCCGTCCTTCATCTTCACTAGCACGACCGGAGAACTCCAAGAGCTATGTGATGGCTCGATCACCCCCTGCTCCTTCATCTCTTCTACCATCCGGTCGACTTCAGCTTGCATGGCGAGCGGGACACGTCGGAATGGGGCCCTAATCGGTGCGCTGTCCCCAAGTCGATTCTGTGCTGGACCAAGCTTGTCCAGCCAAAGTCTTTGCTCCCTACGGAGAAGACGTCCTGGAATTCGTGGAGCAGGTCCTGGAGTTGGCGTGATTGCTTCTCGTCTAGATGGCCCTGGGATCCTTGGTACAGCTTCTGTAGTTCTTCTGGCAGGGCGCGTTTCTTCGGACGTCTGTCTGCAGGAGTCCGTCCGCCGTGTCTGTGATGCGGCCGATCCAGGTAACGGGCTCGCAGACTCCTAGGGTGGTGTCCCGGTGAACCGTAATATAGTAGTCGTCCAAGTTGGACAAGCGGACGTACGGCCGAGACGTCGTGTTGATGAGGGGCATGGCAATTAGAAATCCTTTTGTCTGGATGACCCCATATTTTGGCTCGATGACAGTCGCCACTCCGTCAGCAGTTCCGTCAACAATTACGGCAGCGCTGACCTCCGTCCTGGCGGGAACGGTGACGTCCTCTCTCAGCCTTACTCGTCGTGCGGTGATGGCGTCGTGTGCTGGTTGCAAAGCAAGTTCCTCACCTCCGTAGTGCAGACTGTTGGTACTCAGGTCCAAGATGATTAGGGTTTGGTCCAGAAAGTCCAGTCCGATGATCACTTCTTTTGCTACAATATATTCCAACAAAACCTGCTTTCCTAAGTTTCAAAATTTTGATACCCTCCATAGTTTCTTCTTCTTGAAACGGAATGGAGAAGTCAGAAGTCTGTGGGGTTGCTCTTTTCTCGTTGGAGTTTAACTGAAATTCGATTTCCCTTTTGATTTTCTTGTCTTTTGTTTTCTTAGAGACTGTCATAAGATGATATGTAAAATCAGTCAGGTCAATGGCAGTCTTTGTTACTTTAGATTCGGAACTTGATGAATCTAAGTTCCTAATGATGGACCAGGCTTTCCTGCTAGAGTGGGTGTGATCAAAGGATTCCACTGTTTCATTCCATATCTTCCTTCGTCTCTCATCCAAAGATTGGAGGAGAGCATTTGCATTGTCAGAATTAGGATGTTCTTCATATTCACGCAGTAAATCTTCACTTTCTGCGCTACAACCAGGGATATACTCTTTATGATATCTTCTAGGAATGCATCGTTTGGCATCACTTTAGATAACCCCAACAAATCTGCTGTAGTTGTATGTTGGTTTGATCCATTTGATGTTGGGAGTCGGTTTGCTTTGCAAATTCAGACCAGTTGGCTTTCTGGAAGTTTAATCTCGGTTTAGGGTATGAACATACAACAGGAATAGACATTCCTATTTCTAAGATATGTTGACTATGTGGAAAATCATTCAGCACTGTTCGACGGACTGGGTTTGTGAATTATTAAGTTGAGTTGTAAAGCATAAGTCTGGTGTAAAGCCTTGAGACCAGCGAGCTGAGTGAAAAGGAGGCAAGTCTTTTGCATCATATCATAGCTTTAGCTTTTCAGTTTCCATCCAATCCTCTAGAACTTCACCGTTACAGTAATTTTCATTGTACCACCGGAGATGATGGAGACTTTTGAAGTCGCCAAGGAATATTGCAGGGTGATGCAGGTAGTTAACGAGCTAGGAGGTCCGGGTTCGATTCCCGACTCTGCCAAGGAATTTTAATTCTGGTGTAAGGGGTACACTCGGTCTCCTGAGGCAAAACTGAATCGAGGAGGGTTCGATTCCCATCCCAGCCATCCTGGATGTGGTTTTCAATGGCTTCCCCCACTTCTACTCCAAACAAATGCTGGGATGGTTCCTAACTTAAGGCCACGGCCACCTCCTTCCCAATCATATCTCCTATTTACAAATGTACACAAGTACAGCCACCACACAAATAACAGGTTATCACACAAATTTCACACACCCAAATACCCGGGACTTTATGACCATGATGTTGCAACAACGAGCTAGGTGGTACATGTTGAGATTTGAAGCTATTCTTTTTATCAGTGCTGCCTATACAAATTTACTTTTCGTAGCTTTCAGTTGTGTATTTATATATTTGTATATTGTACCATGCCCATTCGTTGGGCACAATCATGTTGACCGACTGAAAAGTTACAAAAAAGTCTAGGTGGTACAGTCAGTTACCTTTGAAGAAATTTTCGGCCTACTTTCGTAATCATCGTAAAATTACGCTGCAAAAGCTTGCCACGGTGGGCAAGTGGTCAACGTGTCGGTCTACTAACCCCAAGCGTGCAGGTTCGCTCCTGGCCGTGGTAAGTGATTTTTGAAAGGCAGCAAAGATTACGACACCATGTCATACGATGCTGGCATGTCAAAGAACCCATTTGAATTCAGTAGGCCGTGTTGATATGGCAAAATTAATCTCGGGAGTTTCCGCCAACACAAAGTTCCTCATTTCTCTACTAGAAAGCACTATAGTGTTGAAGGAGCTTAGATATCTAACCTCCTCGACTTTCATAGTGCTTCAAGGAACAACGAAATTCGACATGCAAGCTACCCTTTGTGTGTCAAATAAAGCTTGCACCCGGCACTCGAGGCCATACGATATTATTATTATTATTATTATATGCTGCAATATCCATACTAATTATAGATGACATAATGTACCAAACATACACAATACTTAGTAAATACAACATGCAGTCCACATGAAGTGAAAATGTATCACTTCTATTTTCTTCAATAGGCTTATGTTATTGTGTTATTAAACTAATGATGCGAAGATCGGAGACCCTGAATGATGTCGCAGAAAACTGACGACTATCACTCCAGCTGCCTACTTACAAGTTACATTATGCGTGCCAACAGTGAATACCACCCTGATTAAACATGAAAGCAGGAAATTATACTACAGACCACCATGTTTGTAGTGATGGGGGGGGGACACGACGACAAATGGTAAGGTTACACTGTTAGTAACTAATTTAAGGTGACGCGGACTTTATGATGTCTTGAAATTCAAGTAGTAAGGTCTGTGTCTGTTGCGAAATGTACAGACACCTGCAGACTGTGATACAAACCCTAAGGTGGTATTGTCTGCTCTTCCCTATTTGTAATCTGTAATCTGAAGTAACTCTATGCTAATTTTAAGACATCCTTCTGATAAAATTCAAAAATTTCGCTATAAAAATGCATTGAATTGGGGGAAGCCTAAGTCCTACATAGGCTACCCTTCCCCCAGTGATGCCAAGTAAACTTTCATCAGATTGAAAAAGTGCAGTTGGTCAAATGTTTGCCCTCTTTTAATCCAATGACTTTAAGGCTGTTTAAATGCAATAATCCCGTGTCAATATTACCAGCATGTTTAAGAATCACTCCACGGCTCAAAATCTGAAACCCCAGCGTCTCAAAACTCACATTAGTTAAAAGAGATGTTAAACCCATATGACGTCGCAGGAAGACAACTATCACCTCAGCTGCCAACTTTTGTGTTACATTATACGTGACAGTTCAGAGTCTGCAAACATGATGACTTTGAAACATAAGTTTCCTAACTTGCAGCCGGGACATGCCATGGCATAAGGAGATGATGTATGAATCTATAGGCATCACTAATCCCAGCATTTCAATTAAATTTGGTGAAGAACCATTGACAGTAAGTTTACAATCACCTGAGATTCCTGATGTCTGGAAGGTCATTAGACCCTCCCCGAATGGCTTTTATCCCTTGAAATTAAGATGGAGTGAACAAAAATCAACACGTCAGTCTCTTTCAATTTTCGGGTAGCTAATTTATGCACATTAAAACACAATGTAACTTGAATCTTTGCTACCATAAACAAATTAAATTATAATCTTTAAAGTTTGAAAAATTATATTTGTAGATAAGTTATGGCTTACTTTCTCGACCACCTGTTGGAAAGTACTGTACACTCAAACATCCTATTCTTCATTCCTTAGCTAGCTGGTAAGGTCCTCAACTCCAAAACCTAGGTTTACAGGATCGAATCACTTTGGAATCGCTGCAGTTATGAGCAATGTTAAACCCATAGATAGGCAACCAAAACATTTTATCCCTTTTAACTTATTGGCTGGATCGTGCCTAGAGGACCAGAAGAACCACCATTAATCTACCTTGCCCCTCTCCCACTTAAGGATTAGTAACTTCCTATTGATTTACTAATTCCCACTCCTTGCCCAGCTCCAATTATTTCATCTCCCTAACTCCTTGCACCAGGTTGGCATCAGAAAAGCCACCAGGCTCTAAAAACACTTGATACATAGAAATTCACAACATCTCAAGCCCATTGAAACGGGAATAATGAGGGGTAGACATATTGACTGCTGACCAAACCCCCATCTCAAACTAATTGTATCTATAATAACCCTACATTTATAAGTTACGATGAAAAAAAGTTATCAAATTGTATTGCAATAACATTTCATCTGGCCTTATGGGTAAACTAGACTGATCTGGATGTTTGCCTCTGTCCCCAATAAATGTTTCTTCCCAGTAGAAATTTATCTGTGGGCTTTGATAATCATGAAACACATTGGTTTGCAGAAGCAAAGTGTACAAAGAGGAAACATATTTTACACAGAATTATATCTTCAGCAACATTGCACAACTCATTAGTAAATGCACTGTTTTGAGACCACGTTCACCATGATCAATTTATTTCATCTTTTCATTGGCCTTTATAGGTTTTTGTGGATGGCAGATTTTCTTTCAACCCAACATACAATGGAAAAGGAAGATTGTAGTTTTACGTGGCCATTAATCTCTAGATCATGAGCCACGGGAGGTCCTTTATACGTGGAATCTGAACCACAGGACATGGCATTACACTTCGAAAATCTCACATGCGTTGACCGGGAATCGAACCTGGTCCGCCCTGGTGAGAGGCCAACAGCTTGACCGCTGTGCCCCCCCCCCACATACCTGGAAAAAAGGCAGTCACAAATTGACTTTAATATCTGCTTTGCTGAAACAGTCATAACAAAGCTCCTGGACTAAAATCCACAGTACCATTTTTTCCTTACTTTTCCACAATTTTACAGTTAGCAAACATTACAAGGCTAGAAAAGCTTCTCTAATGCCCCATTCCCAATATTGAAATTATCCACTCTCAATTGCTTTTACACTAAAATCTGTTATGGAGGGCAAGTGGCCTCAAAGTTCTGATTCTTAAAATAACAATCAGCACCATAATAATAGCCCCAGAATTCTTAATAGATGCATCATGAATGACCACTATCCCAGAGTACTCTATTATCGTGTAAACTGCCTGCTTGGAAGTTATTCTTTCAACCACCACGAGCTCGGAAATTCTCATCAGAAAAGAATTAATAACAGAATGTAAATGAATTCCAATATTTATCACAAACCACATCTAGCAAACAACTACAATCATTAATAAAGCTGCTCCATCTGATTGCCCAATGTATGTAACGATAAAATGATCTCTCATTGATTGAAAAGGAAGATTAAATTATTCATAATAATAAAGCCTGGTAGCAATGTAGATGTTAAAACCATCAATTGCCAATTTCTAATTGAATGTCAATATTAGCCAGCTTTTAAGAACATTTTTATTTTATTTTTATTACAAGTACTCCAAATACTGAATATTTTATAGCTAATTACAGCAAATGGATAATATCAGTTTCTACTAAGTTGTCTCATTATATTCTGTTTAGTATTAGAATAAGACATGCTAGCATGTCAATCAAGAGGGTATGTACACAGCTTCCTTCAAGCCCCAGTATTTTCATTTACTATAATATAAGCTTCACAGTAATGAGAAATTTCTTCCAACGTCCAACAAAAAATGTATCCAACTGAATGACCAAAATATTCAAAACAATATGAATGTTCCACTGATGTTGTACAGCATGTATGACCAAGGACATACAACAGGAAATTCAATTAAATAATATGACAGATGCTGCCATTACCCCATTCCATACAGAACAAATGAATTTTATTTTGTGTCAGTTAACTAATAACTAGGTACTATATTGAGGCCTTAATGGTACTACAAACATGCAAGTAAAGAGGTGGCAAAATAGCCACTGTTAATTTATTCTCGACCTAAAGATATCAGTAGTTGTTACTATTTATTATATAAAAGTAAATAATAACAGTAAAGTCAATGAAAAAGTTTTTCGAATAGTAGTTATATAGGGAGGGTGCACAGTTGCCTCCAGCATCTCTGTAGAATCATCATCATCTTCATTTCCCGTTTCCAGCTTCCTGGGTCGGGTTGTGAATTAAGGACCTCCATCGTTGCCTGTCTCCCCACCACTCCTCTCCTGATTTTAGTACATCTTCGGGTTTTCCTCCCTTCTTTTCTACACACTCCCACACTGTATCTGCCCATCTCTTCCGGGGCCTACCTCGTGGTCTCTTCCCTGTCATCTTTTCACAGAAAGTCTTCTTTGGTACTCTCTCCTCTCCCTTTCTCATCATATGTCCATACCACTTTAACTTTGTTGTTTCTATCCTGTCCTGCAGCTTCAATATTCCTGTCCTTTCTCTAATCTCTTCATTTCTAACTATCTCTTCTGGTCTTGCCCTCTATACCTCTTAGAAATTTCATCTCTGCGGCTTGTATTCTACTCTCCTCTCTTTTTGTAGTAGTCCACGCTCCAGCTGCGTATGTTAGTATGGGTCTATAGTAGGTTGAATATAATACTTTTTTGCATTTCTTTGGGACATCTCTGTTCCACACAATACCCCTTACACTCTGGTAAAAACTGTTGGCTTGTTGTATTCTCTTTCCAATTTCCTCAGTTATCTTTCCATCTTCTGTGATCACACTTCCCAAATACTTGAAACTTTTAACGACTTCTAGAATTTTGCCATTCAATTCTATCTTTCCTCTTCCTTTCTCTTGACGTTACCATTGTCTTGCTCTTCTCTGTGCTTACTTTCATCCCAAATTTCTCTATCTCTTGGTTCCATACATCTAGATGTTTTTGTACATCCTTTTCATCCTCACCCCATATAAATATATCATCTGCAAACAGCATGGCCTTTGTTGCTTCTTGTCCCAATCTCTGTTTGACCTTCTTGTGGATTTCATCCATGACTATGATGAATAATAATGGGGACAATACACTTCCCTGTCGGAGACCCGTTTCCACTTTAAACCATTCTGTTTCCCCTATACTGGTCTTCACGCTACTGACACAATTTTTGTACATAGCTTTTAACATTTGGACTTCTGCTCTGATAACTCTTCTTTTTCTTAATACATCCCAAATCACCTGTCTAGGCACACTGTCATATGCTTTCTCAATATCAATAAATGTTATCACCATGTCTTTTCCAAATTCTCATCTTTTCTCCATCATTTGCCTTAATGTAAAGATTAGGTCAAATGTTGATCTGTCTTTCCTAAAACCATACTGTTCTTCTTCCAACTCTCCTATCTTCCTCCTCAGTCTGCCTTCCAATACTCTCTCAAAGATCTTAGCTAGATGAGCAATAAGAGTGATCCCTCTGTAGTTATTACATTCCTTTTTGTCGCCTTTCTTAAAAATCGGGATAATTAAACCCTTTCCCCATTCTTCTGGAATTTCTTTCTTCTTCCAAATTAATCTAAATAATCTATACAGCCACTGTATCCCTACTGGTCCCGCTGCTTTTATCATTTCCGTGGTCACCTCATCCACTCCTGCTGCTTTACCACTCTTCATCTTCTGTATGGCTTCCTCTATTTCTAGCATAGTTATCTGCTTTTATTCTTCTTCTTCTTCTTCCATTGTTTCTTCTTGTTCCCTTTCATCTTCCAGTTCAATGTATTTCACATTTAGTAGCTTTGAAAAGTATTCTTCCCATCTATTTAATATATCATCTCTTTGGTACAATATCTGCCCTGCTTCAGTTTTTACAAATTTTGTATTTTCCCTACCTTTTACACTGTTTTTCACAAATCCATATAGTACCTTCTTACTTCCTTGGATATCCTCCTTCAAAGTTTCTGTGAATCTTTCCCAACTTTTCTGTTTTTCTTCTTGTACAATTTTTTGGCATGCCTTCTTTGCTTCTCTATATTTTTGTAATTTCTCTGCATTTTTACAGCCTATCCACTTCCTCCATGCCATTTGTTTTTCTTTAACAGCTTTCTTTACCCTGTTGTTCCACCAAGGAGTCTCCCTTTCCTTTTTCTTCCCTGATAATCTTCCACAAGTATTTACTGCACACTTCACAAAACCATTCCTAAAACATGCCCATTCCTGTTCTTCACTTTTTGTTTCATCTTTGGGAACTTCCTTTTTTTAAATCCTCTTGGAACTTGTCCATTGTCTCCCTCTCTTTTAGCTTCCACACCGTTGTTTTTCTTTCCCTCTTTTCCGAAAGGTTTATGATTTTTCCCAGCCTAGTTTGGCTATCACCACTTTATGGTCTCCTTCAAAATCTCCTCTTGGCATAGCCGTCACATCTACCAGTTGTCTTCGTTTATCCTTTTCCACCAGGATAAGATCAATCATTGTCTTTGTCTTTCTGTCTCCCCATCCATACCTAGTTATTTTTTGAGAGTTCTTCTTCCTAAACCATGTATTTCCAACAATTAATCCATTCCTTCTACAGAAATCTATTAAAAGGTCCCCTTCTTCATCCTGATTTCCATAACTAAACGGGCCAATTATCTCTTCTTTTCCCTGCCTATCTGTTCCCACATGTGAATTCATATCTCCCATTATCATAACCTCTTTGTCTTCTATACACTTTTCCAGTTCTTCTAGGAACTCCTCTAAACATTCATCTACCTTCCCTGTTTGGGGTGCATAAATCTGTATGAAGTCCTTTGTTCCACTCAAGTCCTAATCTAATTTTCAGTATTCTGTCACTAATTTGCTCTACTTTCTCAACATACTGTACCAAGTCTTCTCTCAATATTATTGCAACACCATTCACTGCCTTCTTTCCTCTGTAGAATAAATTGACAAAACACTAGAAGGTGTATCCATGAAATTCATATCGTGTTCAGGTTTTGAAGTTGTCACTTTGCTCGTCCAGTAATAACATATTAAACCTATGAAAGCAAATCATGAGCACTGTGAATTGCCACAATTCTGAAAAACAAAGAATAACCAAAATGAAATCCAATAATATTCTAGTCATCCAGGAAAATCAGTGGGGGCTGAGTCAATTATATGCTCTTAATTTTCCGATGTCTCAGTCTCACTCATGGCTGTGATTATATGGAAGCTACTGAGGTATGGGTGGTGCTTAGTAATGACATTCAGAGCACAGTCAGTGCCGGTGGATGCTGTGAAAGGTTCTGCTCATAGGGTTAGTACTGGTGTACTGACTCAGTGAGGAAAGCAATAGCAAACTACCACACTCCTCATCTTGCCTAGTATGCCTCAATATAGCACTGCCTTAGGTTATGTGGGTAGATACCCACAAAAACCCAACGGTGGTACTTTTTAAGGATCCAACCAGCCATCGGGCTGACTACCTAACAGACAATGTTCCGAATAGACTAGAGTCCCTTATTGTAAGCAAAACATCCCCATCACTAGAGAATTTATTAATATAATATTACTGTTGGTACTAACCAGAACAGATCTGTGGCGTCACAACGCACATGCAATACAACTTTACCAGTACAGATGTTAACAGCGAAATGTAACAACATAAGGAAGGAAACTACAGTCATCCCTCGTTATACGCGTTCTCACTTTACACTTTTTCGCTATAACACGATTTTAAAAAAATGTACATAGTTATATAAAATTTAAGAAATGTACAAGTTAGGTTGCTGATTCACAATCACCCTGTGAGACGATTTTGTGATGAGTGTGTAGCGCAACAAGGCGGCGAAATGTTATGGAGATAAAAATGCTTACAGAAGCAAAAAGCAAGGGAAATCAATAACACTTGAAGAGCTGAAATCTATTAAGGGATAAGAATGCAATGTGGACATTGTCAGAGCTACAGGAATCTCAGAATCAACTCTGAGAACCATAAGAAGTCGAGCAGAAAAAAATAAAGAAAGCTTCAAGAGAACCAGAGATGGATGATCCAGACTCACCAGAGCCAGTCATTTCATCATCAGACTGAAAGTTGTGTGTACATTGAGTTTCACACTGTACTATAAGGCATCCAACGTTTAGAATGAAGCATTGGTCTTATGGTGCGTTACAACAGGGTTGCCACTCCATGAGAGAAGGCAGTACAAAACGCTTCGCGTACACTTTCCGCACATTCAGCGATTGTGCAGTGACGAAGACTTGAATTAAGTACTGTATAATAATACTAATAGTAGGCTAACATAACACATACAACATACAACGAAATTAAATTAACTATAACGTATGCTGAATGCGACAAAGAAAACAATCAAAATAAAATAAATTAAGTACAAGTCCAAGGAGATGTGTGAAGTTTCGACTGCAGTTAAAGTTGAAGTACGTTATTAAAGAAAATACTCCTCATTGACTTACCTTTCATGATTTATACTTTCGTTGGGTTTAAGGTTCTTAAAATAACTGAACACATTAATTACGACCTGTTTTTCCCTCCTTCTGAGCACTTGACCACGCTTTCTTTTCACAAAACTATCCATTGTTGTACGTGAAATACGTAAAATTCAACACGTTAAATCTAACAGAACTGCTGCACACACACTCAAGATAGACAGCCGAACTACTGAAATACAAGCTCGAATGGCACAGTAATAAAGCTGTGAGTAGCAAGCTGTACCCCGCTGTCCCTCGAAACTTCATTTTTATAATCCGCGGTCAATGAACAGCCCAGCCTGTGTAAACAATTAAACCTACACTCTGGGTAGGCAGGTAGAAAACTTCTTCCAACATTCCTCTACAACTCTTAAACTTGCATGGCATGGTTACCTTTAAAAATAGAAAAGTTGGCAGCATACGAACTTTTTCAATGCTGCTATGCGGTTATGAGAGAATATTCAGAAGTTTTACCTACATGAAAATTGTAATATTGTCAGTATAAAATATTTCAATAATCCATCATCGAGACGGCACATTAAGCTACACGTGTGTGAAAAATAGGCATCACAAAGTCAATGCAACATGATATAAGATCGATTTTACTAAAAAGGGGACTCAGTTTATAGTTATAAAAAAAATATGGATATCTTAATATTTCTAGCATTTCTATCAAGTTGACGTAGTTCTAATATAGGACAAAAAAGATCGGCAAAACATAGTTATACCCGAATATGCTGTTTTTTTCGACAATGAAAAGTTTTCGACTGATATGGCAACAGTGGAGTGCTAGAAAATGACAGCGTCATACATGTCTCGCGTGCAACGGAAAGAGAGAAGAATATCCCTATCTAACCAGTGCTTCATTCTAAACGTTGGATGCCCTATAATGGCATGAATAAAATAATTGCATTTGTTTAACACCAATAGGCTTTTTATTTTTTCTTTGAAATAGTCCCTATGTCTTGTCTAACAGATATTATAATGCATTCACTTAACAAGTTTCCGTATTACGCGATTACTCAGAACGAATTCATCGCGTAAATCGAGGGATACCTGTATACGCAGGTTGACTCCCACTGTCACTTGCTTCTCAATGCTCAAGTCCTTTCTTGATTACGAACAGGTTTCTTGAAAAGGTCAGTACAGTTATAATTGTGGTGCAGTTTTCATGAGCACCACACCTGTCCTTTGCCTCAAAAAACTATGTGCACTACACCTGTCCTTCCCCTCAAAAAAACTAACAACTCAGCACCGTTGAAAGCAACTGTAGTGGTACACTAACCAAAACTACCTCACACCCTATGGTAACAATATTGTGGTGGATTAATAATATTTTAAAATAATAATAACAATTAGGGTCTGGATTTGATGAATGCTATCTTTTAATTGGTTCACTGCACACATTGCTAACTTATACAGAAATCCTGATCATATTTCCAACATTGTAAAAATGTTAATTTATTCTCATTTTATACTTTCTAGGTCATTTTCTAAACATATAAGCTTACATAATTATTTGGTCGTTTTGGGGAGCTTATTTGACTAGTTTATACTTATAAAGTCATTTTCTCATATTTTTAAAGGACTTTTGCATATGGTATTGGATATTATCGGAACTTAAAGTGAGGAATACGGAGATATGAGAATCTTCTCAACTCATTGTTGATCTGAAGACTAAAGTAACCTCGTTCAGTCCTTACTTCTTGGAAATATCCACATTCCAGGACCTGTGCTTGCAAATAATCCTGGGGCGATGTTGAAAGCAAGGGTAGCAGGAGGTAGGCCCAGTAAGGCTAGTCTGGAGTATCTGAGTGCAACCATATGTGTGTTGAGTGAATTTGAGTTATCAGCTGTGATTGTTATTTCAAATGTATTTAAAATGTCATAGTTAAAGCCTTCTATAGGGCTCCTAATTTCAAACAATATCTGAAATCGGCAAGGATATTTTTTCTACCGATGGTGAAATTCTTGCCTGTAAAATATGTTAAGGGGAAGTGGCAGAAGAATCACCAATCAGCAACATATCAATCAAGAGAAGCATATATGTGGAGGCCAGAATAATTAAGCAAACAAAGTTTATCAAGCATTATTCACACACAAAAAAATCATCTAGTGACGACCCCTCCTCTGTTTTAAAGACGTGTTTGTAGCTTCGGTTTCCGCAAACGTCCCAATGTGGAAATTGAACAATATTAAATTGAGAGATTGCTTAGGAAGATATACACGCCGTTTAATTCTGGACGAGTCTACTCTGAGAAAGAACTATGTACAGAGCACGTCACAGTTTTGGCCGGTGAGCTCCGATTGTGCAGCCGTACAGAGGACATGTGGTGAACCTCAGACATGTGTAATTGATGCGTGTGTTGCTTTCCACGCAACTGAATACTTACGTATCAATTGCACATGCGTGAGGCTCACAGACTGTCCTCTGTACGACTGCAAAACCGGGACTGACCGGCCAAAATATGTGGCGTGAACTGTATCCCACTGCTTTGGCAACACAATAAAAAAATATAAAGAAAACAAGTCTGTGGAAGCAAAATATTCGACCCTATCAATGAAACAGGTAATGTGGAGGGACATTAGATCGCCAATGTTATAGTAGACATGTTAAAAGACATGTTAACTTGTTAAAAGTAGATATGTCTCTAAAGAAAATTTACTCACGGCCTAAGTTGTGCCATTTATGATCCATTCAGCAATATGTCACCTCATTGATAAATGGGTGGCACTACTACAACAACCTTAGGGTATAAGACATGATGATGTTCTGGTCTTCGTGACCGATGCAGCACTTTACACAGTTCAAGTTGACAATGCAATCAAAGCAATTTAAGAATGGCACACGTAACCTGCCAAGCTTATGCTTTTCCCAGAGAGGCCGAAGAAGTCATATCAAATTTCCCTGAAGTTGACAAGCTTGTGTCGCAAATCCAAAAGGCATCTACTAAGGATCAATCGCGCAGAGAACTTTTTAAATCCCTAACACCGGATATTCCATTACCACCACAGCCTTGCACCACAAGGTGGATCAACACCTGTGTTTACTAACTGTGACAACTTTCAGACAGTGAATTAAATCTCAGCAATTTTTCTAGGTTTGTGCCGTGTCCGGGTATGGACACCAAGGGCCCGCTGATGAGCCAACTTGGTGTTCCTAGGCGAAACCCCTCACAAGACACGGCACAAATCTAGAAAAATTGCTGAGTTATAATTCACTGGCTGAGAAAGCCAATGTACCATTATATTCAGACAGTGAAGCCTGTAACAAGTATCTCGATGATGCCAAGGACATTCAGATTGCTCAAAAATTGTTTTTGGATATGCAAATTGAGGGAAAACTAGTGTACACCAAAGCGAATTTCAGCTCCTCGGCATAAACTATTACAAGTGTTCAGGAGATAGGTGAAAAAATTATCAATTTACCGTAGATGAATTAAAGTGCTTCTCCCATAAGACCAACGCCTCGTCCACGTCGTGGGAGATGGGCAACGGAACAAAATAAGGAATGCCTATAGGTAGAGCCCTGCGCGGATAAATAAAACGCTATCCGCATCCGCACGACTGTTACCCGCATCCGCCCCGCATCCGCACGCCTGTTATCTGCATCCGCCCAACATCCGCATGACTGTTATCCGCATACGCCCCGCATCCGCATGACTGTTATCCGCATCCGCATGACTGTTATCCGCATCCGCCCCACATCCGCATGACTGTTATATCCGCATCCGCCCCGCATCCGCACGCCTGTTACCCGCATCCGGCCCGCATCCACATGGCTTTTATTCGCATTCGCCCCACATCCGCATGACTCTTATCCAAATCCGCTGATATTTCAATATTATGTTTAATTTATTAGATCAAGCATAACGTGTTAAACCAGCACATTTAGACATTTGAGGAGAAAGTCGTTCCTGACAATTTGCTTCATTGCAAGGAACTTCAAGTTGGCATTCCAAGGGACTTCAAGGTGGATGACACTTCTGGTTCCTTGACCTCTGCTTTAGACAAAAAATTGGCTATAATTTCTTGGCTACTTTCGCACTTGTGCCTCAGGAAGTTTGATGTGCCCGATTTGTGTCCTGAGTATGAATACACTTTTTTACAGGTAAAACATCACTATATCGTTCACCTTTTCGTTTTCATTGAAAACGTAACCAAATGTCTGCCATATCGTTGACTTGAGCTTTGTTTCACACGCTATTGAATATTCACCTTGTTTTATTTTAATATATAGTTTATCCATGTTGGTGAAATGATTTTCATACTCACGGTCGCAGTAACATTCACTACGTGAACATCTCGACATTTGGCCGGAAATTCCAAGTCAGTCATCATCCTGCTTCTGGACCCATCCATGTTCGCATAGATGATGTCATAGTTGATGTTGCAATATCACAGCCAACGTGCTTCAGTTGGAAATAAATCTACAGATAAACCTGGATCCCGATCTTCGAGGAGAGCTTAGATGGCGAAGTAGTTGACACGAGGAATGTTGATGATGTCACCACGATGAACTAAGAAGCTTATTGACAGCATTATATCTCGTACGTATAGTAATAATGGCTGTGAGAATTGATGATGGGATGTCAAGACCATCTACTACAAACATACGGTACTTAATAAAATATAGTTGAAAGCATATGAGTAAAATGATCTTCTCGTGTATAAGTGCAAAACGTACCCGAATATTTCGTACGCAATAGGCTAAAGGAATATTCCTCTTTTAAGCACGAAGCTGTAGATTGGCTTATCAAATATGTAATATTAACTTAAGTTTGTATTCTAAAGTTTATCCGCAAATTTACTCGACCCATTATCCGCAGCGTATCCACTATCCGCACAGCAATGCAAACAATATCCGCGTAGCGAAAATATTTGCGGATATCCGCGCAGGGCTATACCTATAGGGGCGAAGTACAGTAGGGACTTTTACCACAAGACCGCTACGGTAGCTGAGAAGGCCCTACAAGAACCCTGAAAAGTGGCGGCCTACGGGGCTCTGGTGAAGACCTTAATGAGATGGCGGCGTAGGAGGAGACCTCCTGTTCGGCAAAGCTGGCAGATGAGGCAACCCTCCATTCTGGGTTCAAGTAAGAATGGAATCACTGCCTTGTGGTAGAGAGGGCTCTCCAAAGGATACGGGAGTTAACCCTAAAAGAAAACAGCCGCGCTGGCGTCTTCAGGTGGCAGCCCTACCACTGAGCTTGGATGCTGTTGGCTAATAACCTGCACATCTTAAATTGATTTATTGAAACTGAAGTGAAACAAAACCAGACGGATTCTTCTATGACGATCTTTCGCCCGAAACTAAAAATGAGAATGGGATGTTGGAATATTAGAACCTTAGGAGTAGCAAACCAGTGAAAATGAAAATCCACAGCCTGCTTCCAGTCTCCGACCGGGTCAGGAATGGAATGAATGAAGCCCCCATCTAGCGGCGAGGATATGAACTGTGCCGGCTGCCGAGGCCTGACGCACTCCTCTGGGGAAATGATTAAATGAATGGCAGATGAAATGAAATGATAGTGGAGAGTGTTGCTGGAATGAAATTTTGACAGGGAAAACCAGAGTACACGGAGAAAAACCTGTCTGCCTCCGTTTTGTCCAGCACAGATCTCACATGGAGTGACCGGGATTTGAACCACGGACCCAGCGGTGAGAGGCCGGCGTGCTGCCGTCTAAGCCACGGAGGCTCGCAGTAGCAAACCAGTAAGAAGTAAAAAAAAAAAAGGACAGAAATCTTAAACAAAGAAGAGAGGAAATAATGGGGAGACAAGCAAGATGGAGTGGAAATATAGACAATGAAAATACAGAAATAAAAATAGATCCTCCCACAAGACAGGAAATTCGATTAGCTCCGAAACAAGTAAAAAATGGGAAATCACCAGGGGTTGATAATATTGATCCAGAGTTTTTAAAAGTGGATGAAGAGGTCACTATTAATCTGCTGTTACCACTATTAGAAAGAGTGGGAAGAGAAGGAAATGCCAACAGATTGGAAGGAAGGGTTGATTATCAAAATTCCCAAAAAAAGGAGACACTACAGTCTGTAAAAACTGGAGAGGAATAACAATTTTGAGTATACCAAGTAAAATCTTATCTAGAATAAACTTGAGCAGAGTGAAGAATGCAATAAAGCGGCAGATCAGAAAAGAACAGGCAGGGTTCTGCAGACATCGAAGTTCCGTAGATCTTATAAACACCTTAAGAATAATTCTTGAGCAAAGCAGTGAATGGCAAGCTACATTGTATCTAACATTTATAGATTTTGAAAGAGCACTTGACTCGGTACATAGAACAGTGATGTGCGGGACAGATGAATTATGGTATACCCTGTTAAGATAATGAAACTCATGCAGGAAATGTATAAACGCTATATATGTATAATAGCACATGAAGGAAAGTGGAGGTTACAAATGGAGTTCGACAAGGATGTATCCTCTCGCCAACAATTTTCTTGGTGCTTGATAATGTGATGAGGAGAATGCTGGGTGGAAGGAAGAGAGGAATACAATGGGGAATGAGTGAGAGACTAGAAGATTAGGAGTTTGCAGATGATATTTGTTTAATGTCATCAAGAATTATTAATGATATGACGAACACTCCGGGCGCATTGGTCATTTTGTCCGCTTTCTAAATTTTTAGTCCTTCACTGAACGATCTTGGGTTCTAATAAAAATGTTGAGGATTAATTTTGTTGTATACAAGTTTATACTTATTTAGATAATATTTATAATATTTTTCTGTACTCATAGGCCTTATAAAGATATATCCCGTTGTAAGACGAGTTGTTTTGAGAATAAATCTGGAAAGCTCTGAACACCAAAGTTCCTTTCTATTTATTTTTTCACGGTTAGTAAAATGGAAGAATAATGTCATCTCAACCCCCCACCCCCACCCCTCTCTTCCCTGGGACCCCCACTCCAACCCAACACTCAGTAATATATTGAGACATATCCATCTTGAACGGTCAAATTACTGTAAATCACAGTATTTCAGTTTTTACAGCCTGACTAGAGACGGGCCAAACTATCAGATGGCTAGATGATCCCTTGGCCGAGATAGTCTGGAGGGGAGGGGGCATCGCTAACTTTCTAACGGATTGCCTGCCAAAAATTTTAAGACTTCGGTCGTTTAGACCGCCATGCGCCCGATTAAGGGTTAAAAGAGAAGGCAGAAGATGCAGGACTGAATATAAATGTTGCTAAGACCAAGGAAATGAGAATCAACTCTAGGATTGATGGGAAACTAGTTGTGGCTGGAGAGGAGATTGAAGAGGTTGACTCTTTTATATACTTGGGAAGTGTAGTTACAAGAGGAGGAAGAGCAGAAGAAGATATGAAAGCAAGAATTAGAAAAGCAAATGGAGCTTTTATGCAGTTAAATGCAGTATGGAGAAATAGAAACATTTCTAGGAAGACAAATTAAAATTTTTAATACTAATGTGAAATCCATTCTCCTGTATGCATCTGAAACGTGGAAAGTTACTAAAATTATCACTAACTCGACAGACTTTTATAAATCGCTGTCTGCGTCGCATCTTAAACATCAGTTGGCCTGAAATTATATCCAATGGAAGAGCTTTGGGAAACAACAATTCAACTCCAAGTAGAGGTTGAAATCAAGAATTTAAGGAAATGGAGGTGGATAGACATACCTGGAGGAAGCCAGCAGGATCCGTAGAATGAGCAGCACTAGAATGGAACCCACAAGGGACACAGAAAAGAGGTCGTTCTAGGAAGAACTGAAAGAGGACTACCGAAGAAGAGGCACTAGAAGCGGGCAAAAGTTGGAAAGAAGTTAAAAGCACTAGCAAGTCGGAGACCACAGTGGAGACTTTTCACGGATGCCCTATGTTACAGACGGATCAAGGGGAATGAAGTAAGTAATTAAAATGTGTTTGTGGCGATTCTGGTTTGTATCAGACAAGCTAAAACATGTCATTGACCAGAACTTGGCTCTTAATATTATTTGCTCGTCTCTTGGATGTTGACGGTGAAGATTTAGCATCATTGGCATTGAATAAGTATTTATAATGAGTCATATAGGCTACAATCAATGTATTGAAGAATTTACATCCAGTGATTTAGTGGACATAAAAGTATGCTCGTATTGCCTCTATAGACATTGATAGGAGCTTATAAAAGTACAAGAACTTGATGTCCGATAATCATCCTTTTCCCTGGGAGAATCTGCGAATGGTCACGTTCATCATTTACTGTAAATGTGAATGAGGCAAGTCTATCATAACCTATCATATATTTTAGGTGCACATTATTTTCATATTTGCTACAATCCGACAATGCACTTAGAGGGGATCGAAAAGGCAGTGATTAGTAACGAATGCATGTTGTTTCTATCTGCTCAAGATTATGCCGAGTTGATTTGTGCTATTGATTCGGTATCTGAACATCTGAAACAAATTATATAAAGCTCCTTCTACATTATCGTTAAGTCTATTATCCTATATATTCCTAAGAAGCTTGTGTGAAGTGAGATATAACCTAGCTAACCTATAACGCATTGTTCCAGTGATCATAATGGCCACCTCTGAACATAGAGGTTGGCTTCATTTAGACATTCTCAAGAATAATGAAATCACTGGTACCTTAATCCCTCAAGTTCGTAAACAACTTAATGAATGAAACTACTTTGATTAATCTATCCACTTCAAACAGTTCATCAGTAATCCCAATGGAATCCTCTTCTTCTAGTAAACAATCTACCGCGAAGTTAAGCTATGCAGCTTCAATGAAATCATTCCCTACCAAAGAACAAGCCATTGTCATTGAATCACACGACGGCCTTACTATCAAAGAATATGTTAGAGCCATTGGAAAACTCACCAACCCCAGTGGCATCCAATATGTTTCACGCATTTCAAATGGACGAATTTGTAGGCCTATATTCCTCTCAAGTAAGAAATGTGTAGAAGATCTCATCTTGACTAACCCTAAGATTATAATCAACAATATATCTCTAAAAGTACATCCTCTTCTTACCAAAAACAAACATATCATCTTATCTAACGTATGTCCTGTCATCCCTAACCACAAAATTGAAGAAAAATTGTTAAAACTCTGTATCAAACCCAACGTCTACGATAACCCCATTAAGAGCAGGTCTGTCTTTTCCTGGCTTTTCTCACATCTTAAGTTTTCATAGACAAATGTACATACAAAACGAAGACTTTGCGAAACTACCCGAGACTATCCAAATTGAAAATGAAGGTAGGCCTACATACTATTGGATTTATTTCACAACTGATTCCCCAACTTGCTTTCTGTGCAAAACTGAAGGACATCTGGCCAAGCATTGTCCTGATAACCTTTCAGAACAAAATGACGAGCCCTCTACCAGTTCCCATAATGATATTAATGTATGTGATAACCCTTCTGCATATCCTGAACCGCAAAAACCAACGTCTAGAATAGCAAAAAATGCTACTCGTCATCCAAATCCCCCAACTGTACAACAAGTAAATCCTCTAACAAATGATGATCCTCTTCCAAGTCAATATTCTGATGATTCACTTTATGCTGGTACCCCACCGGAGACAGATTCCTATGCACATAATAAATCTTGTCCAAATTCTACAATTACACCTCTTTCTGGCTCGAAGAGGCCAATATCACTTGCCAGCAGTGATGCAGCTGATACAATTTCTCCTGATAACTCTTCCATTCTAGAAATTTCAGATCAAATTGAAAACCATAAGACTAATCACACTTCAAAGAAACCAAAGACAGAATCTAAAAATCCAACCATAAGTGACATGCTCCTTCCCATAAAACATCTCCTAAAAGATGATCCATCATTGTTTCCTCTGAACTATTTGCAACTCCAATCATTTTTTGAAAATACGATTGGTGTTAACGATGTAACAGCAACTGCTATAAATTACACTCACGATATTGAGAAATTAGCTACCAATCTACAATCTCGATACCCCTATTTCACTGACAAGAGTATTAAGAACAGAAGCACTCGCATAGTCAAAAAACTTTCGAAATCTGTCAACCAGAAAAGGGACTTGATAAACTACAAAACTCTTCCTGAATATTCCAGTGATGACGTTTCTTCTCTAACACAATAATGGAATTCAGTTTTCTACTTCTCTTTGCCAACATTATGACAACAACTTTACTTCAATGGAACCTCAACAGTTATCGATCTCAGAATATCTACAACTACTACTAAATTAACATCAACCGTCAGTCATTACTCTCCCAGAAAATAACTTTCGCAATGACTTCGCAGCCAAACTTCGAAATTACAATGTGTGCCATAAAAACAGAGCTAATGTTAGTCATGAAAGTGGAGGAGTAGCCACGTATACTAAAAATGATCTTTATCACAGGGAAATTACTATACATTCCAACCTAGAAGCTGTTGCTGTAACAATTAACCTGCCACAATACCTCTGTATCTGCAATGTCTACATTCCTAACAAATGTTCGTTCTACGACGACCTTCGTAATCTTATATCCCAACTTCCTAAACCATTCACAGGCCTACTGATGGGCGACTTCAATAGCCATAATTCATTGTGGGGCAGTCACAAAAATGATTCTAGGGGAAAAGTGATATTCAAGACCCTGGATGAATTTAATCTAATTCTTATGAACTCTACAGCCCATACTCGCTAAGATCCACCCATGGAACTTTTATCTCCATAGACTTAACCATCTGAGCCGTTGAGAGCCCAAGTGGTGAAACTCCTCTCGGAATTACAGGGAAGTCTAAACCTTATGGCAAGCAGGCATAGCTCAGGGCCAGTGTGTGTGAAGCATAGGAAGTGAGAATTGCGTCTGTCAGCCACAAAGGTTAGACATGCCTGTTATTCCGAGATGAGTTACACAACTTGGGCTTTCAAAGGCTCATCTGTTAACCAGAAATAGCAACAAATTTCAATTGGTCTGCCTATTCTACTCTATATGGAAGTGATCACTTCCCTATACTTCTCAGTATGGCTATCCCCAAAACCAATACTCCTTTGTCCCAAACCTTCAAATGGAACCTGAAAAAGCTGATTGGGTGAATTTCTGACTTACAGTTAATTCTCTTTTGACTTAACTCCTTCCAATGATTTCTCTCATAATAAAATTGATGTCACTATTCAAGACTTCACAGATATCATCAAATCTGCAGAATTAAGCATTCCTAAAACTGTTATGAATTCTTCTACGAAAACAGTACCTTGGTGGAATGATAAATGTAAACAGGCTATTAAAAACAAGAACCAAGCCTTCTATTTATTCAAAAGGAATCCTACTCCTGAAAATAATATTAATTTTCAGAAATTTCATGCAACAGCTCGTAAAGAAATTAAACTCAGCAAGAAAAAATCATGGTTCTTCTCTAAGTTCTCAGACCTTACAAAAATTGATATGGAATAAAATACAACAAATAAATGGTTAATATCAACATTTCCATATTACGTCTCTGAAAGAACCAGCTGACTGATCCTCCATAAGTGAACCTCAAAACATAGCTAATAAGCTCGCTGACACATTTTCTGACATTTCAAGTGATCACAATTATGATCCAGAATTTCTCCAAAAGAAGATTCATAGTAAACCTATATAATAAAATAAAGAGGTATATGACATCAATTACTACTTTAACGATCCCCTCCACCTGCAAGACATAGTCACAGAACTTAATAATTGCGGCCACTCCAGTTCTAAACCCGGACCCGTGGTGTTGGGGTAGCGCATCTGCCTCTCACCCGGAGGCCCCGGGTTCGATTCCCGGCTCCGTCAGGGATTTTAAAACTGACGTGAGGGTTGGAACGGGGTGCACTCAGCCTCATGAGGACAATTGAGTAGCTGCCTGACAGTGAGGCAGCACCCCGATCACGAAAACCAAGATTAACGGCCGAGGGGATCCGATGCGCTGATCACGCCTCACCCCAATATCTGCAGGCCAAATGGCTGGGCAGCGGTAGTTTGGTCGGCCTAGGCCCTTCATGGGCTGTATAGTGCCAAGGGTTGACTTTGACTCCAGTCCTAAAACAGCTTCCACCAACTTCATTAATATATCTATTGGATATATTAAACCACATATGGAATACTCTATTGTTTCCTTCTCAATGGCATCATGCTATTATAATACCAATACCTAAATCAGGAAAAGACAACACACCTGCAGAGAATTACCGTCCGGTCGCTCTCACAAATGCATGTGCTAACTAATGGAGAAACTCGTTAATAGAAGATTGCGTTGGTACCTTGAACATTTTTTTTTTCAGCAACTACAAAGTGGATTTAGAAAATCACATTCTACTAGACACCTTGATCAACTTAGAATCTGAAATATGGACAGCTTTTCTCAACAAGCAACACCTAATAGCAGTCAGAGTAGATATTCATAAGGCATATCATATGGTATGGAAAGATTATGTAATTAATGTATTAATCCGACATAATATCTCGAAAAACATGCTACACCTCATTTACAATTTCCTCCAAAACAGAACAATTCAAGTACGAGCAAATGGAACATTATCAAAGGATGTATCCGTTGATAACGGAGTTCCACAAGGATCTGTAATCAGTGTAACTTTATTCCTAGTAGCAATTAATGAAATCGTCTCCACCATCTTCTTCCAGTTAAATGCTGCGGTTTTGCTGATGCTTGGGTCATTTTTTTTTTTGTGCAGGAAGAAACATAATAATGACCAATCTCTTTCTGCAAGAATCTCTTGATAATCTCCTACACTGGACAAAAGTTACAGGATTCAAGTTCTCTAAAACCAAAACCAAAATAATGTATAGTATTCTCCAAAAATAAAATTCAACCCCTAAACCCAGAACTACATATGGAAAACCATCAAATTGAGATAATACCAACCATCCAAATTTTAGGAATATTATTCGACAGTAAACTAACTTGCGCCTCCGTAGCGTAGCGGTCAGCATGGTTAGCTGCCGCCCCGGAAGTCCTGGGTTCGATTCCCGGCTCTGCCACGAAATTTGAAAAGTGGTACGAGGACTGGAACGGGGTCAACTCAGCCTCGGGTGGCCCAAATGAGTAGAGGGGGTTCGATTCCCCCTCAGCCATCCTCGAAGTGGTTTTCCGTGGTTTCCCACTTCGTCTTCGGGCAAATGCCGGGATGGTACCTTCTTCAAGGCCACGGCCGCCTCCTTCCCTCTTCCTTGTCTATCCATCCTGCCCATCCATTACCTTCCCTCATGAGGCCCCTGTTCGCTTTGCAGGTGAGGCCGCCTGGGCGAGGTGCCAATCACACCTCACCAGTTGTATCCCTTCCGATTCAATGTTCCCAGCTCTAGGACACTGCCCGTAGAGGCGGTAGTGGTGCGTTCCCTCGCTGAGTCCGTGGGTTCCACCAACCTGGAGGGTAAACGACTAAGAAAGAAGTAAACTAACTTGGCTTCCTCATCTCAAAAAGCCAAAGATGACTGTCTAAGAGGGTTAAACATAATGAAAATACTATCTGCGAATAACTGGGGAGCCGACTATCAAGTGCTTATTAATACATACAGAGCCACAATCAGAGCTAAACTGGATAATGGTAGTATCGTCTACAATTCTGAAAGTCTAACTACTCTCAAGATTCTTGAACCCATACAGTCCACCGCGCTTCGAATTGCCCTAGGAGCCCATCGTACTAGCCCAGTAGCTAGTATTGAGATTGAAACTAACAATCCCCCCTCTCAAAATTAGACAAAGTCAACTGAGCTCATCCTATGCTGTCAAGGTAGTTGCTTCAAATAAATCCCACATAAAATCATATATATTTACAAAGAATCACAATGCAAACTTCACTGGATCTCCACTCCAACTGAAACCATTCAACATTAGAGTTAACAATCTCTCGAAAGAATTACATCTCGATATTCCTACCATCTTACTCCTGGAAAACTCTGAGAATGTTCCTCCCTGGAAAACATCTCTACCTACAGCCATCTGGGAACTAGAAAACAACGCTTAAGTCCAGATAGATTCAAGACACTATCATCAACTATTTCGTGACATTTATGTCCCAGATATTCCACATACAATGCAATTTTCATCGATGGATCAAGAATAAATGAAAATAAATAGTTGTGCTATAAAATGTGCAGACAACGTTATCCTGCATAGACTACCAGATCTTTTCACAGTGTTCTCAAGCGAACTCTTTGCTCTCAAACAGGCATCGATGCATATTTTAAACTTTAGAACCTGTGACTCTTTTATCGTCTTCTCCGACTCCAAAAGTTCTTTGGAAGCAATCCAAAATCCATCTCCTAACCACCACCTTGTTAAAGAAATCCAATTGGTTATACCACAAGGCTCAAAATTCAGGAAAACATGTTATTCTTGTATGGATACCTTCTCACTGAGGCATTCAAGGTAATGAAGCAGCTGACCAAGCAACCGAAGCAGCTGACCAAGCAACCAAAGAAACTACACTACTCCCATAACTGACCATAATCTTCGTATTCCATATACAGACATTATCTCTTACTCCAAATACAAGCTATACGAACAGTGGCTAACAGGCTGGACCAGAACGTCTACTAGTCAACTGAAGGAAATAAAAGTAAATTCTTTAAAGCAATATTCACTACAAAATCTCAACAGTTGGGATCAAGTTGTACTCTCCCGACTGAGGATTGGATATACTAAGATTACTCACAATTATCTGCTCGAGAAGAAACCACCTCCCATCTGCACAACATGCAATTGCACTCTGTCAAACATTTCCTAACAGAATGTCAGATGTATCAAAAGACATGCATCAATCACTTTGAAAATGTACGCATTAGCCTACAATATGCATAGACTGGAATAAATGCGGTATGTGTGTTTGTCAACAAGGAGTGGGTCACGCAAGAGAATCATGCACTCCACATTCCAGCGTCTGGCGCATCGCTTTCTGTCTAATGCCGACACATATGGAAACCTTTAATATCTTGATTCTTAGTTGTTCCAGTGGGTGAAATTAGTATAGTCCCATTTAAGAAACTAAATTTGCTACCGGTTTCTCAGTAAATACGTATGTGCTGGGAGCGAAATGGACCATGTTGTATGAGCCCCGTAGTACGATTTAAGAATTTGAAAACAGAATGACTATCTTAAAACGGTTCCGTAGATACTTGAGGGGGTCATTTAGCTGAATCACCCTGTATATGGCAACGAAAGTAGAACGTATCTCAAACAATACTCTGGAGAAGGTGTCAGCACAATATTTATGAAGTTCTATGTACACTGCAAGTGTGTATTCTTTGAAACTGGTGGCAATGAAAATGAAAATCCACAGCCTGCTTCCAGTCTCCGACCGGGTCAGGAATGAAATGAATGAAGCCCCCAACTAGCGGCGAGGATATGAACTGTGCCGGCTGCCGAGGCCTGACGCACTCCTCTGGGGAAATGATTAAATGAATGACAGATGAAATGAAATGATAGTGGAGAGTGTTGCTGGAATGAAATTGTGACATGGAAAACCGGAGTACCCGGAGAAAAACCTATCTAACTCCACTTTGTCCAGCACAGATCTCACATGGAGTGACCGGGATTTGAACCACGGAACCAGCGGTGAGAGGCCGGCGTGTTGCCGCCTAAGCCACGGAGGCTCGCCGAAACTGGTGGCAATGCTGTTCCCAATTATTTCGCACCAGTTTTTTTACATGCACATTAAGTTACTTATTTTCTGGATAAACATTTCTTAATTTTTAACATATTTTATAAGCAGCTTCGGTGGCGTAGTTGGTAGCATGCTGAAATGCTGTTCCCAAGATATCGGGTTCAAACCCGGCCGAAGTCGTCGGATTTTTTAAGGGCGTTAAAACCCTTCAGTATGCCTTCCTTCATAGGGGAAGTAAGGCCGGCAGTCCCATGTCATAGATTTATGGCATGTAAAAGATCCTTCCACGGACTAAACTTGTGTGAAGCTAAATTTCTAGGGTAGATTTCGTTGGAACGCTCTATCAAAGTTCCAACATTCACCACTAGGTATCATTGGCATCTGGTAGTGAAAGTTGAACTACTTGAAATTGAACGGAACTTGTATCTCACCCTATGGGTGTCAGCTAGAAGCAGCTACAGCCTCAGGCGAGCAGAACATGTCCTCTGACACTCCAGGTACTAAAAGCCATAGGATAAATAACATAATTTATGACTTTAAAGTACAAACAATTTCGATTATAATATCACTTTATGACGAAAGTTATTATAAAGTTTTAGTTACGTTTCCAAAATCCACTCTTATCCACCATGACAGTTCCAGAACTCTCCTTATCCAATCCTTGTTAATATCTTCCATGTATAACATGAGTTGTATGCAGATCACAGGTACATGAATAAGGGCAAATATCTCGATATAATAAACATGAATAAATACATTAATTTTACTGAAGTTGAACAAGAATTTTTTTTTAGTCTCCTGAAAAATTTGCCAAAATGGATCAGGTGGATTTTGGAACCGTGCGCCGCCTATATTTCATATCAATGCCGCTTCGGGATTGCTGACCAGACTCATAGGCTACAAGACATCATTAAGAGGATTCACATATAAATAAAAACTAGACTTTCTTTTGTTGGGTTTTAAGACATCAAAAAATTTCTTGTTTAGCATTCCTCCAGCTCACAATACAAGGTAGGCCTACTGAAAATATAGTGATGAAAGAAAATGCTGCTCTGATGGTCTAAAAATCTTCTAACATTGTTCTTACAGAGCACAAAAGCTGAAAATGCAATGTAGTAACACATTTAGCATATGGTATACACTGAGGTGGAGGGGAAACCAACACTTAAAGCTTTTTTTGAACTTTGTAAGTGACCTAATTACGAAATAAAAGTGAACACCCTAATTTTTGAAAATTAATTACTCATCTTACAGAATACATTGAACATTTGTCCCCAAACTGTCCCTACACATTCAACAGTCTGATATCAGGTTCCTAAGGAGGTCCTGACCCCCACCTTTTTCAGATATTTTTGGAAACAGCGGGCAATGCGTGGGAGTGGATTACCATGCATTAAGAGGAAAATCATACCCAATGAAGGGGTCATATGGTACCACATAACTTAAGTGTTCAAGAATGTCCTGTATGTACCTATGAGCTAAAAGTTGGTAATAGTTCAGGAGTGGTGAACCTCACCCTGGATCCCACATTTAGATAATATGTCCTTTTCATACCTTATTTCACATTCTGGGCATCATTACCAATTGAAATTACTGTCCGTTATCACTACTGCACTGGAAATATGTGCTAAATTATGTAAATGTGTATTCATGTTTCTTGCTCATTCAACAATTGACATGTTGGACACATCAGATCTCTTCAGTTGTTACAGATGCAAACACATTAGCACCATATTAGGCTACTGTTACCAACATATGGGATACAAAATACACCTGGTTATTATGTGAAAAAGCAATAATTGGCAAAACGATTGGTCTGGATAAAGATTATTGATGTGAGAGTACTCCCACTGAGCGTGACAAAAACCAGGGTGTATATAATAAGAACTGACTCAGGGCCGTGATACCTAGCAATTATTGGTCTGGATAAATATTATAGATGAGTAGTACCGGTACTCTATGTGCAGGGTTGGCAATATTGTATTCATCCCATAATTCACGCATATTATGGCGAACAATTAGAATTTTACTATAAAAGTTGTGATCTAAAAAGGGAATGGTGGGTGCGTTATTGACAGCGGAGGAGAAAACTATTACCACAGCATTTCCACAATTATTATCAATCATTGCAAAAGGTATTTCGGGTAATTTAAGTAGTTTTGTAGAAGGTTCACCACTCCTAAACTGTCACCTTAAGAGTCTTGTTCTCCACAAAAACTAGCTCCGTCCGGGCATCCAAAAGAGCATATATTTATGTAATTAGCACATATTTCCAGTACAGTCCAGTAGTGATAATGGACAATGATTTCAATATGAAATATGAATAAAAATCATGAAAATGACATTATCCACCCCAAATGAACTAAAGCTGCAGGGTAACACAGAAACATGTCCTTGAAAGATTGAAGAGTAATGAATTGTTAAAATAAAAACAATTATCAGTGTATCTACTTGTATTTCATAATTAGTTCAATATACAAAGTTCAAAAACAGTTTAACTTAATGTGTTGCTTTTTTGTGCTCTTTTCACCTCAGTTTAGCCTATTTGTGAAAAAAATATAATGTAGAATCCTGAAGACAGGAAGGGGACTGAACACTAAGAAAATCATCCAAAAGGACAAACATTACAAGCACACAAGAATATCATCTTAACTGATACATACATTCTAGATGGCTCACCTCCAGAGACGAAATAGCCTTCTTCATCAATTAACGTTTTAAACTGGGATACGTAACAAGAGGGCGACTTCGTTACATTAAACCTGGAACCACCTTCAGTCCCACTTCTTTGTTTCCATCTAAAGTCAACGGCCTCATTACATTCAAAATTGGCAGCTGAAGTAGATGGTTTGTCCTTCAGCAAATGCATGGCCAACGAATTGCCAGTTGTCCTATGCTCCTCATATAACTTCATCATAGCTAAATTTAGTGAACTATTTCCATATTTACCAACACGCCTTGTACGTTTCCTATCAGGCATTTCCTGCCACCTTAAGAAGATATCATATTCACGCGACTTAATTCGTGAAACAGCTGACTGAGAAATCCCAAATTCTGCAGCAACTTGGCTTTGATTCTTACACTCCAGTGCTTCCAACACCTTTACTTTCTGATCCAAAGATAGCTCATTCCTTTTAGCCATTGCAAGTAGGCTAGTCAAATTCGCAGAGCATAAGTGAAAAAATAGGCAAATATTGGACAAAAAAAATATGTCACCACACAAAATAGAAAAAAAGGCAAAACAATGATAGACTTAAGTTTGCCTTTGTAGGTTATGCTAGGCCGTGGTTTTAACAGAAAAACGACATGGAATGGCATATTATCAATTCGATTAGCATAGCCATATCAATGATTATTGACTCTGAATATAATAACTCCATTATTTAAAAAAAAAAAAAAAGAGTACAGAAACGTAGCCTAACCTAAAAGACAACGCCGTTTCATGATGGAGAGACAAACACTAAGGCTGCAGAACTACAGCACACAGTTGTATTGAAATTCAAGACATCGAAGCGTTTTCTGTACAACCTCTAGATACCCTTCAAAATATTTAACTAAATGCTAATGACATACAGACACTGCTGCGATCCCAAAGGAACTAAAAAATCAATGCCAAATGACAAGATGACAACAACCAGACTTTCTATTTTATAACCAATAAAGGTACCGAACATTTCCTTACATACGCAATGTCATATTACCAGCTTTAACTTTCAAACAATTCCGGCACCCATTTGATGCAAACGATATCAATAAACAAAGTTTATAATTATTTTTCGGCGCGCCCCCAAATGTCACTACTTCAATACCAAAGCCGGAACCAAACATGAATGTTGCTGCACTATTCATGAACACACATCTAAAGTTACATAAACTTGAAACAATTCCCTTCCATTACCAAATATCTTTAAAATTAGTATGATGTGTGCACCTCAACACTTATTTAACCAGTTATTGATTTAGTTAACTGTTCCCTTTCATCAATTTAACCATTAACTTGACTCCGGTTAACAGCGCACTGTCGAGCTGCAGCTGTCGACTGTCAAGTACGTCCGTGCTAAATAAGATGGCGGGGGGGGGGGGGGGGGGGGTCGATTTAGGATAGAAAATTAATCAACTTACCAATAAAAGTTCTATTATCAGATGCCTTTGTCGGCATTGGCATTCCATGATTTATTTTCAGGTGCCTCCATAGATTGGTAGTACCACAACGACGTATGTTGACACCACGCGATACTTTAACATTGCAAAGGAGACAAATAGCAATCGTTGGATCGCTATCATATACAAAGTAACGCCACACACAACTTCTCGACATGAGTATGTATGGAAATAACAGTACGAAACGTATTTGATTTGATATTAAAACTCATTTAATAGCTACGATCACGTTCAAGCAGAAATCGCGAAGCCACTGTTGCTAAGCAGGTATTCGATATTTACGATTCCTGCACCACGATATCGCACTGCGCAGCGGCCATGAACGATCTATGAACCTATCAGCGTGTATAATTCAGGGACTAGCTTATGATTTGGGGGCAGTACTGCCAACGTTTTAGGATTCAACGTACAAAGTTCATTTGAATCCAATCAAATCCAGAGAATCGTTGGAGGAAACATTGCTCATTTAGTAGGCCTATAGACCCGCAAGTATTGAACGATACTGATGGGATGGAGAAACACAGAAAACCCATTCCGGATTAGCTTTGTTCAGCAAAAAAAAAAAAAAAAAAACATATGCACCTATTCAAATTCGAACCAGGGATGCAGGCTACGGAGGGGCTGCATACTCATACCAAGAAAAGCATAGCTTGTTACCCCACGGCAAAAGCGGCGATCTGATCGATTCCAGTTTGATCCACGAAGCAAGACCATCATCCTTTCGGGTTACTCGAACTACGATACCGTACCTTTATCAATCTTTAAATAGCAGGATACATGTCGCGTTCGCTTCAAGACAGGGGAGATAACTTCATTTACGAGAACGATTACTTCGTATCACGTATTCTACAGCCCCGTATTCTTTGGTTGCATGGGTGTGTGCGTATGTGTGTAGGTCGGTAGGTAGAATTAGTCAGAAAACCTGTGTTACTGTTGTGTCTGGCGTAGTGTAGGCTATATATTTGTAATCGAGGCTAGGATTGGTAATACGGTAATAATAATAATAATAATAATGCTCTTGGTTTTACGTCCCCTTTAACTACTCTGGCTTTAGGAGGCGCCGGGGTGCTGGCTAGGATTGGGAACGGCCGTGGTCGTACGTTATAAACCATCACGGTATTTGCCTGGAGTAAACGTGGGACACAACGGAGAAAACATGGCTGAGTATACCCCGTCCCAATCCTCAGACCAGAATTAAATTTCTTGGCAGAGCCGGTAATTCAACCTAGGACCACCTACCCTAAGATTACAGAAGGCGGTAATCCCAAGATCGCGACAATTTCCGACAGAGTGGAGGGGGGAGGAGGAAATCGGCAGCACATGTTGGCTCGTGTTATGATCAAACAACGAAATCAATCTGTTGCAGATCGCCTGGAGTGTTTTGTTCGTTCAGCTAGACGGCAGGGAACACGTAACGGTGAAAATGCTCCAGTTCCTTCAAAAGTTGAGAACAACTGACCAGTGGAGAGCAGCCCATTGCTCGAACTACTTCTATTATATTCGCAACCGGCCGCGGTGGCCGAGAGCGCTAACGCGTTACCTCGTGTCTCGCTGGCATCGGGAGAGCGTGGGTTCGAACCCCACCTCAGCCGTCCTGAAAATGGTTTTCGTGGTTTCCCATTTTCACTACCAGGCAAATGCCGGGACGGTTCCTTCAATAGGTCCACGGCCGATTTCCTTTCATAATCCCTTCCCTGACCCGTCCTGAAAAGAAAAATACATGGCCATTGGCTGCATTAATAAAATTATAATTGTATTTAAAGCATCACTATGGGTATTTTCGACACATTTCCTTTAATTTGATCCCGCGGCTTGGACGTGCGTATTAAATCACTCACCACGACCGCGATAGAGTGCAGCAGCTAGTTCCGACAGGGCCGCCGTGAGGGAGGGAGAGGAGGGGGGGGGGGGGGCGGCAAATGCGGAGGGGCCCGTAAGATAGTGATTCTTTACAATTTTGCGAATATTTTAAATTTATGTACCGTACTGATAAAGGAAGGACAGTTGTAGTTCAATGTGACCGTTAATCTCGCGATCATGAGACACTGGACCTTCTTTTTGCATGGAATCCGAACCACAGGACATGTGATTTCGCTTCGAAAATCTCACGTGGGTATGTACTGATAGTCTACTATAGAAAACAACATTGTTTTTGTTGTTGTTGTTGTTGTTTGAGTCTTCAATCTTTTGACTGGTTTGATGCAGCCCCCAAGCCTCCCTGTCCTGAGCTAATCGTTTAATCTCTACATAGCTACCACGCTCTACATCTGGTGTATTCTTTGAATACACGGTACCTGAGATATAATTTTTATTGCTCCTTGCATGTTCATTTCTTCCTTTCTCTTTGTCATACACCAACAGTGATCTTTTGTTTTCTCCTTGATAGGCAAATCTCTTATGTCTTCATAAGTCTGTTCTAGATATATAACTTCTGTGACCCACCTAGCGTCACCTCGCAGCGAATCTCTGAAGCTCCTCAACTCTTCCTGGTGCTAGAGGACTTACTTATCCATTTGGCCACCAGATCCTGTTACCATCGCCAGCTATTTTCTCCTTGAGCAAGAGGACTACGTTTACTTCTTTACTCACCATGCTGCGCTAGTATCATCTGTTATCAACTCTTAGAAGATCAGCTCAGCAAGAGATTAATTTTTTGTTTTAAAGTTGGCAATGTTTATATGTTCTCCTTTTGTCTCCTACCCCCCACTCTTTCCCCCTTTCTTGGTCCCTCCGTGCTCCGTTGAGCAGCTCTCACTTCTCAGTCTGCAGTTGACTCGGTCAGTCAAAGCTCCGCTCGAGCTAGCCTCCTCAAACCAAGAGGCACACACTCTTCTACGCCATGTTGGCTAGGTAGTCATCAACGGAAACTTCGACTTCAACATGAAATCAAGATAAGTACCATTTTAAAAGTTTTAACCACATCTTCATGGTTTTAACTTCCACGTGCTTTTAATTATATTTTATAGACAGTGTGAAATTATTTACTTTGGGGCAAAAATCATTCTTCGTGGGATTTGCCATGTTGAGCTTTTGCTTGTATAAGCCAACCTTACTAAAAAAGAGCTTTTCTTAAGCTATTCAAATGAGAAATCCTCTCGCTACGTGGGATATTATCTAATACCCGCTGTCTATAATTATAAAGCTAGTTCCTCCGTTGGATTTTCTCAACCCCATTTTCTGCTAAGGTCGTTCTGGAACCTTCGAGATCTTGTACTCTATCTGCGAGTCTTGCCGTCAAGTATTGTTCACGCACTTGTGAAAATGCTAGTTAAAATGAGGAATCTTCCTTAAATTACTGCAATAGCGAACTTTCTTCCCCCGTTGGAACATTCTATGGCGCATTTAATTGTAAATCACAACTTTTTCAAGAAATAGACTCTCACCTATATAGTGCAATCAGTTATTTCCATAATTGCAATAACTTTCTTTCTCATAAACTTCAGTGTTTCTATAGTGAACTTTGCATCCATCTTTATAGACTACAGTGATAACCAGTGCTTGCTCCACGTTTCTACCGCGTCGCGATCGTCCGGTTATATTAAATACGGCCATGAACATTGATCCTATATCCCAATGATCTTTCCTCAACCTTCTACTAACAACCATTATTAATAAAATTGTAACTTTCTATAAGGCGTCACTCACGAAGTGCCCTTCCAACTTTGCTAGTTTAACATTAATTAAATTCTGCATAATTGCTTGTGTGATACAAGTTTTAAATCACATTGTTCCTTTCCTATAATCAGGGAAAACATTTCTTTAAACTCTTGAGCGAGTCATGTTCAGGTTTCACGAAATGGAAACTGTCCCATTTGGCGAGTGATTCCTGCTCAAACTTGGGAAGTCTAGAACTTTCCTTTTCACTTTCTTCAGGTTTCACAGTAAGTGACCTGCCCTCTTTGTATAATTCTCATATATTAATTCTGTATAAATATAAGAAGTTGTAGGAACTTCTATCTTATTTTTCATGTTGTTATTATTGTTATTTTCAAAGTTGTTACTTTCTCTAGATTATTCTCTCAAGAATTTCTTAAGGTGCACTCTTTGTACTCCAATTCACGTTCAAGCTTTAATTATTTCATTGCTCATTTGTTTAAATCTTATAAAGATTTTAGAAACATGTAAGGTTTGAAACCTTGTAAATTGTCAATTGCCTGGAGCAACCGTTTAATGTTGAGAGGTCTGCGACCCTATTTGTTAAAAAGTTCAAATGAACTATGTTTGTCAAAATTATATTGCATAATTGTTAATTTCCTCAAACTTCTTCTAATTGTAAAATAAATGAATCGTTTCCCTTCGCTTTTTCATTTGCGAATTCAAAGTTTAGGCAAAATCCTGTCTTCCTTGACTCTCCTCACTCAATGACATTAAAATCATTAATAGGGCTTTCACCATTTGTTGCATTTGAGCAAGAACTCTTAATTTTCACCTCACTAAAGTTCTTTTTAGCTTTGATAGCTAATTCTAATTGGCCAGTAAGGCAAGTAAAGCTCGCTAAGCCAGCTACCTGCTTGTGGAGACCCTCTCCGAAAACTTATGGTCAGTTTTCTAAAAGATAAGAGTTTCTTTTTGTCTAAACTTTTAGCCGGCTCCTCGCTGAGTAAAAGCTTAGCCATTTTCCAATGCAACCATTGGTTCATTTACCAAGATTATTCCATAAGGCATAATCCTTTATCATTTTCCTTCTTAGAGACACTTGGTCGCCCTTACAGGAACTCCATAATTTTGGAAATTGAAAATACCAAAACTGAGTTAAATCATTGGCATTCTTCGAATTACTTTGTAAAACCTAATTTCTTTGAGAAGACATACAGTAAATTTGTTCCTCTCAGTCTTGCCAGACCATCACTCTTCCCCATAGTAGTTTTATATATGCTTGAGAGGGATTATACGAAAGCCACTCTCTTGCAAACCGCCCAAGTTCTATCTGTGTTTCTCGTCAGCTTAGACCAAGTCCTTACTCATTTTAGGTATCCGAAAGCGGATTTTCGGTGGCAATCACCTTTAAGTGTGTTTAAAACTAAACTTATTAATTTTGTGGGACTCTCCTCCTATTTTTCTATCCTTCTTTTCCAATCCCAAATCTACTTCCTTCTCTTAATCATCTTCCCTTGGTGGGTGGGTTATTTCTCAGCCAATAAACTACCCAAAATTTGGTCCCAGAAACCCGGGAGAGCCCATTTTTTCTTTTTTCTTTTAAAAAAAGTGTCATTTGACAATACTTTGCATATTTCTAATATCTGTGTTGAATATTTCAGCTATAACCACATCGTGCAAAGCCTGTGAACGGGAAAGAGGCCGCTCCTGTCTCCTATGGTGTGTCCCATTCTTTCTACTCATTCGCTGCCGCCAGCTTGACAGCATTTCCAAGGTTCCACAGTTTCGTGAGTTACATTTTCATCTACCTTCTTTAATATGGCTCCCACTGATAAGGATAAGGATGAAAAACTTACTTCTAAACGAGCATCCTATAAAGGGCAAATTACCCGATTCAGAAGGTACATAAAAGAATTAGATCCCTCAGACGCGCAATTAGACTTGTTGAAACATCGTGTAAAGGATTTTGAACGTTCATATGAAAACTACTGTAACATTCAAACTGAAATAGAAACTTGCATGCTTAATCAAACAGAAGATCGTGTCGAAGTAGAAAACCTATATTACGAAGGCATAGGTTCTGCTTTCAAAATAATACGCCAACTCGAAGAGGAGCAGAAAAAGGACGCTTCTGTTCTTGGTTCCCTTCACGAACCACAAACTTCGTTCCGTGAGGGCACTCACAAGCCCAAACCAACTTTACCGAAAATTGATTTACCCCATTTTTCTGGAGATGAATCTGCTTGGGATTCTTTCTATGAGTTATTTTGCTCCCTTGTTCATGACAATGAAGACATTCAAGTCATTTACAAGTTTCATTACTTGAGATCTATCCTTCGAGGTCAAGCTTTGCAGTTGGTTGAAGCACTTCCTCTGCGTGCCGAAAATTACCCCATTGCCTTTAACTTATTGAAAGAAAGATATGGAAATTTACGTTTACGTATTCAACGCCATATGAAGGCTCTATTTAACCTACCTGCGTCACAGCACGTGGCCGACGAGAAAGACAGGCCATGGCGCGGATCTGTGACGTCAGAGGAGTGGTGTCGCTCGCTCGCCTCGCCGCATTGATTGCACCAAGGTATTCTCATCTATAGAAGCCTACCAATAGCCGAGTAATTTGTTATTGTGAATTTAAGGATACTCAAAAATAAAGTTAAAAGCTGTGGAAGAAATCCACCCCTATCACTAGCTCAAAACCTTAGAGCAGTAGAATATTAAGCAGTGTAATACAAACGTTGAATGGATGTTCCAGTTTATGCAGATATACAAAACTGTACATATTATCCTCTTATCTTCGTTCATCAATAAGTTGTTTCCATATATACCAGTTTACATGTGAGTTTAACTTTAAAAGCAGCTGGAATTTTAAAAAAAGAAGAAACAACCAAGCATTGCATTAGGAGAAAGTATTCAGTGCTTCATTTATTGCAAGGGAAGGGTCATTCATGCCCCAAAATAATAAAAACGAATATAAGAAATTTGAGCCTACACTCGTGGTTTTTAGCATTTTGCTTTTTTGAGAAGGCCTACCATAAGACAATCTTTTTCAACAACAAAAATTTAATGCATAGGACTACTTCAGATACATATATGAATTGCTGAGATTATACTTACCTCCTTTAGCAGAGAGCCTTTTATCTGACACCAATCCCCTACAGTGGCAGGTTTACTTCTTGTGGCAACTACCTTCATGTTGGACATGTTTAACGGTTCTCTCCCGTTCCCAGTTAGGCTTAGGTCAAATTTATGGTTTTATGGGCTCAAGATTTTTATAACGAAGTATATTACTACAAATGAAGGACCTTGGAAACTTATTCATTGTGAGTTAATCCAGTGGATTGAAATGTCGTGGATATCAGCCCCATGCACTTATGTGTGTACTGTACTTGTAATAGAAAAGGATATGGTAGTGGTTTTCAGTTAGCTTTTATTTACAGTTGAGTTGGGAAGACACTTCCAGGATGCAAGGAGTGGGATTCAAATCATTCTATCAAGAGCCTTTGTGCGAAGCTTTGAAGACTAAATCCTATATCAGGTTTCAAATACTCCTTCGCAAAACAGGTCATCTGGACAAGAAGCCACTTTACTTACCCCTACTCCATGTAGGTGGAACTGTTCCATTTATTAAAATTAAAGAAAGACCATACTTGCCATTGTAATTTGGATCTATGCTGGCTACACGGACATGGTATCTCCCTCCCAATAAGATGTCCAAGATCTCCACCAAATGTCAAACGAGACCCTTCAAATTATTCAAATGAAAGCATTCCTCAACTTTTAATTATTTTTTCTATTTTTTGTTTCACCCTGGTGGTCTAGGGATGAAGAATTTTATAACATACCCAGTCCCCCCCTTCCCCTTCCTCCCAGAAAATATCGCATAATCCTCACCACATCCATTCCCCCTGAAAAAGAACATGGGCATCCTGTTAACATAAGCAGTTAACAGTACTACACACTGGGTAAATCGGTTTGAAATGGGTAAATCTAGAGCTTTAACAGAGAATTATGGATGTGGTGATTGGTAGGGCCCTGGAGTACAAAACTATGCCCGTATCTTCAAGAACACTAGCAAATTGCAAGTAATCTTCCTCCAATGACACAGTAATGTTTACACTAAATTATAATAAGCACACACAAAATGTATTACAGACATTATTTTATTTAGGATATTGGTTATAAATATAAGCATCTCAAGCACATTAACACATTGTCTGGAAGAATCTTAGAATGTAGAAAATGAAGTTTGCAGGTTTCACCAAGTAGGCTATAAAGGTGATATCTTGCTGATCTTGGATATATTACTGACGATTATTAGGATCTAATATCCTCCAGCTATTAATATTCTCAAAAAATCCTGCACTGCACATAGGGCCTACAGCCATTATACCCTGCTGATGATTCATGATCTCTTCAGGATTTTAAATTTTTCTGACACCATTTCTCAATCTCACTGGAGCTTAGTGGGTTACAAATTCATCGTTACAAAGATGCATGAACACAATTTGAGGACTGGACATGTCTAACTTGATTCCAGCTGCCTTGCTACTGTTTCCTTATGCAGTACAAAATCACTATCAATTATATTGGTATCTTGCAGCCTTGGCAACGATAGAGTCTTGTATTAACTCTTGTACTATTTTCATCTCTAATTTATCTCAACAAAACAAGCCTGCCAACTTGTGTCAATAGCTTTAATGTGGACATGGAATGGAATTCACACTTACAAAATTCCCCTAGACACAAAATTGCATCTTCCATGACAACGTGGACAACACTTAGGGTTTAAACGCTGCATACATGTTAAATTCTATGTGTTATACTCTGATTTACAAAATATGAACGGTGCAAGCTGCCATCCGCATGAATAGTGAGGTGAGGAGTGGAGACAAGAGGGGTAACTGTGTCCATAGCAACAGCGAGCAGTGTTGCAATGAATGCTGACACAACAGTGAGCACATGGTTTGACGCAGTGTTCTACTGTGAACTAACTCGTCACTGCCATTAGTAATATCCCGTGTATATATTGAAGTGCATTTGCTTATTCTTTCATAGGCTACAGTAAACGTTATCCTTCTGTTTTTGTTGGAAGCGTGTGTATATACAGATTTTGAGTTTATTTCTTTTATTTGCATCATCGTGTCTATTTTCGTTGTGTAAAAATGGCATCGGTACATGCTCGCGGAAGGCCCAGGATCCATTCTCTGCGACAGAACAACTTCAGGCCGTGGTGTGACTCTCCATAGCCAAGTAAAGGAGATGGTATGTGCGGTGAGGAATTTTATGGAGGAAGAAGAGGAAAGTATGCACTTACGGGAGAAACCTCTGATTCCATTTGTTCAGGTGAGGAAAAGAATTTCCAAGACTCTTGGTGTGAGTGAAATCACTGCATACTGAGTGACGGAAGGGAAGTTCCTGTCTGATGATGCTGGCCCGTCTAAACTATCAACTCCAGGGAAGAAGAGGCATAGAGAAGGGGTGGTCACTAATTTAGATGGCTTTCAACAAGATGCTGTTAGACGGCATATTTATAGATATTATTTTAGGGAAGAAATTCCAACATGTCGCAAACTTCTTGTTTTTGCTAAGAGAGGCACAATTATTTCAAGGAAGCCTTTCTTCACTGAAAGTGTTGCACGATCTGGGATTTAAATATAAGAAAATTAATGGGGGGAAGGTGATCATGGAGAGGCCAGATATTGTGGCTTTGAGGTGTCAGTTCCTACATGAAATGGGGAGACCCTACTGAGTTGTAGGCCAAAAATTACAAACAAAAAACCAAAATCTGGTTTCATGCCCTAGAAGTTACCTTATCACTTGGGGCACTTAAATATACATTTGTTTTTTATGTACGGCCATTTTTAAATCCTTACGGGGGCTTTTAAAGAACACGTGCTTAGGTCTTGATATGGGCAACGCCTACTTCCTAGAACCAAAAACCCCCTCAATTTTGTTGTAATTTCATACTCTTGGCCAAGATTATCATGCCAATCATCTGAATACAAGCTTATGGTGCCATCTGTTGGTCAATTTATCAGTTATGAGTAACCTAGGCAATGTTTGTCAAGTGTGAAACTTTTCTTACCGTACATGTTATTTTCTTATCCCATATAATTTTTAGCTGTATGGCATTCACTAAAAGAATATCATTACTATACACATGCACATATTTAACATCGAACAGAAGTATTTTGGTTTGTAGTAAAGTATAGGCCATTTTGGATACATAGTGGAACCATGCGTCTTTGTTTATTTTGATGGTCAGTGGCTTTAGTGAAGTTTATTCGCAAGAATTATATTTTTATTGGTTTACTGTGAGTGGTGGAACTTGTGTAAGTTAATGGTATTTTAGAGATTTGTGTGCAGTTTATTAGATGTATTCTGTATCTAGTCGATGGCGTAAACCGAAAGTCTGTGAAACAAAGAAATGGAATAGTGCTATTTTGAATGTTGACAAACAGTGGGGTGATATTACATGTGAAGTTAAGTAATGCAAGTTCAACAGCTGCAACTACTTCTTCTGCCAGTGTCAGAAAACTGGAATAGGCCTATTTTAGTGAGGAGAATACTGTTAGACCTAGTGTTAATGACAAGCACATTCTCATTCATATATGGGTGCCCTCCAAAATTTGTTTACAGAACTGTGTGGTGAATGTGGCAGTAAATCTTCGTGTCAACGTCAGGGAGAAAGATGGGTTTAGTAATAAGTTACCTCTGAAGTGTGGGAAAAGTGATTTGTCAACTCAGGGAAGTCTTGATGCAGGAAATTCCACTAAAATACTGTTTTTCTTAATAAAGTTAGGTTTTTCTCAATACTATATTTTTCAGCATTTTAAATGTTCCAGTTGCCTGCCTTTTGATCCCATTACCTTCAAACTTGTTTTGCACATACAACTTTGTGGTCTTAATAATGTGTGGAATCCATTTTGAAAAATATTAATAACTTTCAGAAATATTTAGGTTCAAATTTGAAAAAAAATGACATATTTTAACAGAACAACAGGTCATTCTAAGATAAAAACATTTTAATAATAAACCATTTGCACTGATTTTAAAAGTAATACCAATTTTTATTTGTAGACCATTGATGATCATTCCATAGAAGTTTTAGATTGATAACTTTAAATTTGATGTACCTGGGACATTTTCAAAATTTGCATATTTATTACATAAAATGTTATAATTTCTAAATGACTGAACCAAATAGCTCCAAAGTTTAGAATTCCCTTAATTATGCTCACTTTAAAGAACCTTCAAAATTTGGTGAAAATTGGGTGAAAATAGGCTACTGGAAAATTCAAAACTTAAGTTAATAGGGCAAAAATGTTATCGATATTGTGTGGTTAGGTGAAATGAGGGTCAATGCTGGTCACACAGTATCTAAGGGTTGGAGTGACAACTCAGTTCAGGGGACAAGGAAGGGCCGTCAGGCAGAGGGGGTCGATTTATTATTCTATATGCCGGGCTATCACACGGATTTGTTAATAATACACTTTTGCTCTTTAGGTCGAAAAGAACTCGTGATTACCATGAAGACATGGACTAGAATGGTTCCAGGAACAATTGTTACCCAACATCCCTGAACACAGTGTTATTGTAATGGACAATGCTTCGTACCACATAGGTCAGATAGAATAAGCTCCAACAACTTTAAGTACGAAGTCACGAATGTTGGAATGGCTGGACCACCATCGTGTAACCTACCATGCGACAGCTCTCGGACAAATGGAATCCTTCTCGGTAGTGCTGAATGAACATAGAACGAGCGATAACATTCTATATAATACATGAATTCGCCAAAATACCTTATAAAAGGATGAGAAATAAATCAGGAAGCAATGTTTTAATAGATGTTTCCTCCTCCGCCGTCTGTGACACACCCAGCCATTCCAAATATAGCGAAAATTACAGCAGTGAGCGCCATTGTTCAAATCAATCTTCAAAAAAGTACCATAACAGTACTGCCAACCTCGCCCTTACGGTACTATGTGAAACAAAAAAGTGCCCAATTTACTCTCTAGTGGGCATCATTCGTTCGCTGCACTCAGTTCACGACTCTAATTATGCTAGTGTGTGCAATATTTCGCATCTCTGTACGGCTGAAATTAGTGTTTTTTGTTATCTGCTCTGTAATAACTATGCAGTATATCGCTCTCCTGTAATAAGTATGTGTATTTTTTCCCGCACAACTGTGGTTTTGACAAAGGTTACAGCCTAACGCGCCCAGATCAATGGTTTTGTGTCAACCATGCCCCGCTAGTAGCGCGCGGCCAAGGCTGCACCTACACCCGACCATTCTTACCTACACTTTGTCCAATCCAATGGTTTTTGACAATGGTTACAGCCTAACGCGCCCAGATCAATGAATTTTGGCAATGGTTACTGCCTAACGTGTCCCGATGATTCTTTTTTTTATCAACAGTGATTTTGCATCCCACTTCTTTCTATCAACAGTGATTTTGTATCTCACATGTGTGCCTCGGTGCGTGCTGCTAGAGTGAGCCTTGATGACGGTTAAACGAGATCAAGTGCTATCGAAGCATGGCAGCTGTTTTTAAAATAGCAAAAAACAAAAACACATATTTACGTACTTTAGCACATATATGAGGTTCAGTAGTAAGTTTTAATTAGGGTTCCTAATTTCAATACGTAATATCGCCCAAAAAATGAAACAAGGACACAAGGTATGTAAAAGTACATTCATGTCTGCTACAAGTGTATAAGCCGCGTTCCACTTTCATTCAGAATTAATATCCTTCTCAACCTTATACAGCAGCGCAAGCCTAAACCCATGTAGGCTACCACGTGGATGAACTGGCGAGAAAGCATGGCCATGAGATCATCACGCTGCCCCATATCATTGCCACTTCAATCCTATAGAAATGATATGGGGTCAAGTGAAGGGTTATCTAGCACGGCATAATAAGAATTTCACACTCCGTGAGGTTGAGAAGCTTACCGTTTAGGCTATTAGGGAAGTGACTTCATAAAACTGGAAGCGTTTTGTGTTAATAGTGCAACGAGAACTGGATGAGGCTACGAAACGTGAATGTATACTCGATGATAGGGTAGATTGGTTCATAGTTTCCCTGGAAAGCAATTCCAGATCCAATTCAGACACAAGTGACGAAGAGGGGGCGATGAAAGGAATAGACCCATAATTAAGTTAGTAGCAGCTAGAGCGATTAGGCAACTAAAAATTCCCCTAAACTCGCGTGCATCGCAATGTTTAATTGACCCTTCACACGAATACGGCTGACACACCACAGATCCCAGTATTTGTGTCTTCCTGGAAACTTCTTGGAATGTTATGAGTCATGATCTGCCTCAGTGGCAACGCAGCATTTCCTCACGTGTTAGCTTTGACAACTGCCAGTGCTCATTATTGGTACCGGCAATACAGAGTATTCTTTGCGTACAAACACAAACCTAACCCCAGACCTCCTTGCTTGTACTAGGCCTACTAACAATAATTTTGGTCCAGATAGTCGCCTAACCAAGTAGCGACCAATGGCTTTGTCTCGCCATGACTTTAGAAGAGTACAGTTCAACTTTTCCATTAAAATGAACTACGGTAAAAGTAATTTATGAACATTCATGATCTTTCAAGAAATTATTCTTCTTTAGACTGAGATAGGCTACTCAATACTCCCAATAATGTCAAAAGTACTCAAATCAAACTTACCAAGCAACTTTTGAAGATTTGATGGATGAGGCAGATAAATATGACCACTCCGATGTAACTTTTTGTACACTGATGACAATTGAACATATTATATGGAAGCTGCCAAGAGTAACGTGTCTCCACTGTACCTACGATTGTTTACCTAACATCTAAAAAATTAATTTGCTCTATTAAAAATTATAAGGGTGTGCAATCATCACTCGAAAAACTTCTCTGTAGGGTGTTCACAGGAGCATTCACTACTGACAACTTTCTTCCATTTTCATCGCACTCAGAATTTTCAATGAACTGAAGTAGGCTAGTTCATCAAATGAATTTTTATCAGTAATGCAAAGAAAGTTTTGTGGAACTTAATGTTTGGGAATCTGCAACCCATTGACTCAATGCTGAGGTTATTTAGAATACACACAGAACCTGTAATTATGGGCACTGCATCACTCAAATTCTTCAAGTACTTCACCAACTTGTCTTCTGTCTTGATATGTGTCCATTCCTGCTTAAATTTATTCCTGTTGGAGGAGAAGTGTTCAGATATATCCGATAGACTGTGCACAGAATTCTCTTCTTCGTAGTGTCTGAAGTCTTCCAAGCTCGCTTCTATGGCTTTATCCGAGATTTTCTACCTCTGCATCACACAGTCTTCTAGAAGAAGGCCCAGGAATGGATAGCTATTCTGGCAAATTCGAAAATATTGAAGATACTGCATCAGGATTCAACTTCGGGTAACTCCTAGCAAATGTCTTTATTTCCCTATCAACTTGCTCTGTCCTGAAAACAGAGCTATCAGGAAAATGTTTTATACAAATTATAGGCTTGCTCACTTTAGAGAAGTCAGTGGGAATTTTTCTAGGCCATATATTTCTTAATTTTTCGTCCTTTGGGAGAGAAAATGTAGAAACATTTTCATGCTGGGATCTGTAATTGTTCTTACAGCCAGCCACATTACAGCATCTCGGCATTTTGATTTCCTGTAAAGAGACACATTCATTAAATATCTAACTTTAACTCAGATAATTAACTTAGCATGCATTCTAATAGTCCTTAACATCCACAATATTAGGCTAACGTAAGTTCGTACATAACCTGCACCACACTTGCGTTTGATTAACCTGTGTCATTAATGAGAAATAAAGTGTTAACACTTACCCTGTAGGCTACGTGATTATTGCAGCTACATGATGCACCACAACACAAGTTGGATGTAAAGTTGGACATGACACTTTATAAAACACTAACTATTCTCACACTGCTATTCACAAACAAGTCTTCTCAACCGGAGTCACTACTTCGCCTACGTCACAGACAAGATGGCTGCTCGCACTGGGGCCAGTATCTTTCGTGGGCCACGGTCACAGCACAATGACGTCACTAGTTTGCGTACTTTAATTGACACTACCCAACTCCACGTTAAAGCTTTGTCCCAATTAGATCAACCTACTGAACATTGGGATACTTTCCTAATACATTTAGTAGTCTCTAAAGTTGATGCTGCTACCCTCAAAGCTTGGGAAATTGAACTTTCTAAAGAAGACGACTACTCTTACGAGCATTTAGTCACTTTCATAAACGCTAGATGCCAACTTTTAACCGCTCTAGCTAATCAAAGTGAACCTTCATCTCCTAGTTCCAAATTCGAATTAATGTCCATCAAATCCAAAAGTGAACGCTCAGCGTCCAATACCCAAAAACCCGGGTCCAGCTCATCCAAATGCAAATCAAACTCCACTGGTTACCCAACTAGGTCTAGTGAACGTCGTGTTGCTAGCTCTATTGTTTTAAACACGCAAAGCGAACCTCGCAAAAGTTTAAACGAACCTGTAAAGTGCATACTTTGTAAAGATCCCCATGCCCTATCCTCTGCAAATCTTTTAAAGAAATGTCAGTCGATGACAGACGAAAATTAGTCGCTCAAAACAAACATTGTTTCAACTGCCTAGCGCCCACGCATTCTGCTTCTAACTGTAAGTCCACAAGACTTTGCTACCATTGTGAAAAGGCTCATCATACTCTGCTACATCGTCATGATCAGGCAAGGTCATCGACAGCATCTACTTCGCCGAAAAATGATAGTGCTAACAATTCTAATGCTTCATCTTATATTCAAAATGCCAAGTCCATTCGCAGTGCTCAAGTATTGTTGTCTACTGTCCAAATCGAAGTTCAGGATAACTTTGGCAACTGGGTCCGTGCACGCGGTCTTCTAGACTCAGCGGCAACTCATGATTTTGTGTCTAATTCCTTGATTAGAAAACTAGGTCTACCTGTAAACCCCACTTCTATCAACGTGTCGGGCATCAACAGCTCAAAATCGCAATCTTTACAATTCTCAAAGCTAACTATAAGAGATACTTGTCATAGAAACAACTTTCTTAAACTTAATTGTCTAATTCTTAATAGCATTGGAGAAGACACTCCAAGTCACTCTGTGGATATTTCAGGGTTAAACATTCCCTCGCATTTAAGGCTAGCCGATCCTTGTTTTAATATGCAGAACCCTATTGACATACTCTTTAGTGCCAATGTTTTCTGGAATTGCCTACGTAAACAGGTTCGTAAGTTATCCTCAAACGTGGTCGCCAGAGACACTAATTTTGGATGGATCGTCACGGGGCAACTTCCCCATTATTCTCCTCAACCCGCATCGCAATGTTACTTCTCCAATACTGACCTGGAACAGTTCTGGAGGCTTGAAAATGTTGATTCTCCTTATGTAACCTCTTCAGAAAATGAATTCTGTGAGCAACTTTTTTTGAACACCACCACTCGTTCTTCTGATGGCCGGTTCGTTGTTCAAATGCCAAGATTACACAATCCTCTTAAACTTATCAACTCTCAGTCTAAAGCTCGAAAAGCTCTCTTTGCTATCGAGAGCAAATTCAAAAAGGAACCTCTTGTTAAACAACAGTACACTGATTTCATGGATGAGTATGAAAGCTTAAATCATATGGAAGTTGTTAACAAATCTAATGATGAATTGCACCCCCCAATTGAAACGGTTTATTTAAATCATCATCCCGTGTGGAAAAACCCTCTTGTAAAAGATAAAATTCGAGTTGTCTTCAATGGTTCATCATCCGACGTTAATGGCAACAGCCTTAATGACACTCTTTATTCTGGTCCTGCTATTCAATCAGATCTATCTGCTATACTCTTAAACTTTCGATTATTTCCCATAGCTGTCATAGCCGACATAAAACAGATGTACCGTCAAGTGTTAATTCAACCAGAACAACGAGATCTTCAAAGAATCTTGTGGCGTGATGAAACCAGTAAGCCCATTAAGGTATGTCGCTTGAAAACGGTTACTTATGGCTTAAAACCCTCTGCTTTCCTTGCTATCCGATCCCTACACTTGCTAGCCTCTCAAGATGGTCATTTATTTAACCCCAAAGCCTCTGAAGCACTAACTACGTCATTCTATGTTGACGATTATTTGCAATCCTTCCCTTCTTTGGAGGAAGCTTCTTTTGTATCTTTAGAACTTCAGGCATTACTAAGGAATGGAGGTTTCCCACTCCATAAGTGGAACTCCAACTCCCCTGAGTTTCTCGCTCAGTTTCCCATTGAAGACGTAGATCCTTCTTCTGTCGAAATTTGTGGAAACTCCGAATCTATAAAAACTCTAGGAGTTCACTGGTGCACTAGCACTGACACTCTTATCTATAAAGTTTCGCTCGCAGAAGAGCTTCCTAATACAAAAAGACAAATTCTCTCTGAAATTGCAAAAATTTTTGATCCACTTCAATTCCTTGCCCCAGTTATCGTTAGAGACAAACTCTTCATGCAAGAGCTGTGGTCGCTTAAATGTGAATGGGATGACACTGTCCCTCTTTCTTTTCTTAATCGTTGGCTCTCGTTTCGCAGCAATTTGCTGGATCTTTCCCTTATTGAAATTCCCAGGAATTTAATCAGCTCTCATTCTAATGCATCTTTTTTCCTTCATGTGTTCGCGGACAGTTCCGAAAAAGCTTATGGTTGCTGTGCATATTTAGTTTATCACGATTCACTCTATGGATCTCTAGTTTCCAACCTTGTTTGTGCCAAATCGAAGGTCGCTCTTCTTAAAACTATTACTTTGCCTAGGCTCGAACTGTGCGCTGCACTCATGGCTGCAGAACTTGTCAAGAAATTACGGGAAGTATTAAAGGTCGAATTCTCGCAAATCTATCTCTGGAGCGATTCCATGATCGCCCTTTCTTGGATCGCCAAGAACCCCTCTCACTGGCAAACTTTCGTTGCAAACAGGGTTTCCAAAATTCAAACTCTTTCTTCTGGATGTCAATGGAGGCATGTTCCCAGTGCGGATAATCCAGCCGATATTATCTCTCGTGGTTGTTTACCCTCTCAATTGGCAGCTTCCCAATTGTACTGGCATGGGCCCTCGTGGCTAATCGAAGAATCTTCCTCATGGCCTTCTAAACCCCCAGCTACAAACTTCAACTTGCCTGACGCTAAAGTACCTCTACCCATTGCTTCGTGTCTTGTTTCCAACGCTTCTCATCCTTTGTTGTCCCGCTATTCTTCTTTTCATAAATTACTACGAATTGTCGCCTATCTCCTTAGATGGAAATATCTTGTGGTTGACCAACCTCTTCTCCCTAAACCACACCTTACCAATCATGAATTGAATCTCGCTACCGTTAAGGTTTTACAACTGACACAGCAAGAAGCCTTTTCTTCTGAATTGTCATTGCTTTCTTCTAAAAGAGATCTTCCCAAATCCAGCCGTCTCCGCGCTTTAGCCCCGTTTCTTGATGACCATGGGTTACTCAGGGTAGGTGGAAGGCTCTCGCAATCTTTACTCTCTGAGGACAAAAAGCATCCCGTTATTTTGCCTTCCAAACATCACGTAACTTCCTTAATTATACGTGACTTTCATTACCGTAATCTTCATGTTGGTACACGTACTCTGCTTTGCCTCTTAAGGGAAAAGTACTGGATTATAAATGGAATTCATGAAGTTTCTTCTGTAATTCACAAGTGCATTCCTTGTTTCAAAGCGAAACCTAAAATCAACACTCAATTAATGAGCGATCTGCCCTCTTTTCGTTCTTCTCCTATTCGCCCATTTGCTTTAACTGGCGTGGACTATATGGGTCCGTTCCAATATCAACGAAACTCTCCTGAAGCTAAACGCAAATTGTTTGGTAAGCTTTATGTTTCTCTCTTTGTTTGCATGGTTACCGGCGCAATCCACTTGGAACTAGTAACGAATGCTTCTACTTCTTATTTTTTATCAGCTGTCTCTCGTTTCACCGCTAGGCGTGGTGTTCCTTCTGAGATGTTCTCTGATAACGCTTCCACCTTTCAGGGCGCAGCTTCCCTGTGGAAGAAAGCTCTCACTTCCTCTCCTGCCATGGAACAAATCTCTAATTTTTCTTATTCAAAAGGTTTCAAATGGCGCTTCATACCTCCTTACGCTCCGCATCATGGTGGTAGGTGGGAATCTTGCGTAAAGCTCACTAAACGTCATTTAAGAAAAGTCTTAGGTAATCGAATTCTGACTTACGAAGAATTCAATTCACTGTCTGTTCTGATTGAAGGTGTTGTTAACTCTCGCCCTTTAACTCCACTTTCCAATGACCCTGATGACCTACTTCCACTCACCCCTGGTCACTTCCTTATCGGCACTTCTCTTTCTGCCCCTCCTCCTCTTCCCAATTCTTACAGGGATTTTAATTTACCTATTGTTTGGCGTAAACTTGAAGCCCTCCGTAATTCTTTTTGGAAGAGATGGAACTTGGAATATTTAACTTCCTTGCAACGGAGGCAGAAGTGGTTTCTTTCCAGTCCCGACATTAAAGTGGGGGACTTGGTCTTGGTTAGGGATGTTTCTCCCCCTCTAGTCTGGACTTCCGGTAGAGTGACCAAGTGTTACCCTGGAAGAGATGGGAGAGTCAGGGTGGTCAGAGTCTTGACCATTAACGGTTCGATTACAAGACCCCTGTCTTTGATCGCTCCTCTTCCATTAAATGTGTAACTGTTTATTTGCTCTCTGTTGGTGTTTATCCACCAGTATGGTGTATTCTTTGAATACACGGTACCTGAGATATAATTTTTATTGCTCCTTGCATGTTCATTTCTTCCTTTCTCTTTGTCAAACACCAACAGTGATCTTTTGTTTTCTCCTTGATAGGCAAATCTCTTATGTCTTCATAAGTCTGTTCTAGATATATAACTTCTGTGACCCACCTAGCGTCACCTCGCAGCGAATCTCTGAAGCTCCTCAACTCTTCCTGGTGCTAGAGGACTTACTTATCCATTTGGCCACCAGATCCTGTTACCATCGCCAGCTATTTTCTCCTTGAGCAAGAGGACTACGTTTACTTCTTTACTCACCATGCTGCGCTAGTATCATCTGTTATCAACTCTTAGAAGATCAGCTCAGCAAGAGATTATTTTTTTGTTTTAAAGTTGGCAATGTTTATATGTTCTCCTTTTGTCTCCTACCCCCCACTCTTTCCCCCTTTCTTGGTCCCTCCGTGCTCCGTTGAGCAGCTCTCACTTCTCAGTCTGCAGTTGACTCGGTCAGTCAAAGCTCCGCTCGAGCTAGCCTCCTCAAACCAAGAGGCACACACTCTTCTACGCCATGTTGGCTAGGTAGTCATCAACGGAAACTTCGACTTCAACATGAAATCAAGATAAGTACCATTTTAAAAGTTTTAACCACATCTTCATGGTTTTAACTTCCACGTGCTTTTAATTATATTTTATAGACAGTGTGAAATTATTTACTTTGGGGCAAAAATCATTCTTCGTGGGATTTGCCATGTTGAGCTTTTGCTTGTATAAGCCAACCTTACTAAAAAAGAGCTTTTCTTAAGCTATTCAAATGAGAAATCCTCTCGCTACGTGGGATATTATCTAATACCCGCTGTCTATAATTATAAAGCTAGTTCCTCCGTTGGATTTTCTCAACCCCATTTTCTGCTAAGGTCGTTCTGGAACCTTCGAGATCTTGTACTCTATCTGCGAGTCTTGCCGTCAAGTATTGTTCACGCACTTGTGAAAATGCTAGTTAAAATGAGGAATCTTCCTTAAATTACTGCAATAGCGAACTTTCTTCCCCCGTTGGAACATTCTATGGCGCATTTAATTGTAAATCACAACTTTTTCAAGAAATAGACTCTCACCTATATAGTGCAATCAGTTATTTCCATAATTGCAATAACTTTCTTTCTCATAAACTTCAGTGTTTCTATAGTGAACTTTGCATCCATCTTTATAGACTACAGTGATAACCAGTGCTTGCTCCACGTTTCTACCGCGTCGCGATCGTCCGGTTATATTAAATACGGCCATGAACATTGATCCTATATCCCAATGATCTTTCCTCAACCTTCTACTAACAACCATTATTAATAAAATTGTAACTTTCTATAAGGCGTCACTCACGAAGTGCCCTTCCAACTTTGCTAGTTTAACATTAATTAAATTCTGCATAATTGCTTGTGTGATACAAGTTTTAAATCACATTGTTCCTTTCCTATAATCAGGGAAAACATTTCTTTAAACTCTTGAGCGAGTCATGTTCAGGTTTCACGAAATGGAAACTGTCCCATTTGGCGAGTGATTCCTGCTCAAACTTGGGAAGTCTAGAACTTTCCTTTTCACTTTCTTCAGGTTTCACAGTAAGTGACCTGCCCTCTTTGTATAATTCTCATATATTAATTCTGTATAAATATAAGAAGTTGTAGGAACTTCTATCTTATTTTTCATGTTGTTATTATTGTTATTTTCAAAGTTGTTACTTTCTCTAGATTATTCTCTCAAGAATTTCTTAAGGTGCACTCTTTGTACTCCAATTCACGTTCAAGCTTTAATTATTTCATTGCTCATTTGTTTAAATCTTATAAAGATTTTAGAAACATGTAAGGTTTGAAACCTTGTAAATTGTCAATTGCCTGGAGCAACCGTTTAATGTTGAGAGGTCTGCGACCCTATTTGTTAAAAAGTTCAAATGAACTATGTTTGTCAAAATTATATTGCATAATTGTTAATTTCCTCAAACTTCTTCTAATTGTAAAATAAATGAATCGTTTCCCTTCGCTTTTTCATTTGCGAATACAAAGTTTAGGCAAAATCCTGTCTTCCTTGACTCTCCTCACTCAATGACATTAAAATCATTAATAGGGCTTTCACCATTTGTTGCATTTGAGCAAGAACTCTTAATTTTCACCTCACTAAAGTTCTTTTTAGCTTTGATAGCTAATTCTAATTGGCCAGTAAGGCAAGTAAAGCTCGCTAAGCCAGCTACCTGCTTGTGGAGACCCTCTCCGAAAACTTATGGTTAGTTTTCTAAAAGATAAGTGTTTCTTTTTGTCTAAACTTTTAGCCGGCTCCTCGCTGAGTAAAAGCTTAGCCATTTTCCAATGCAACCATTGGTTCATTTACCAAGATTATTCCATAAGGCATAATCCTTTATCATTTTCCTTCTTAGAGACACTTGGTCGCCCTTACAGGAACTCCATAATTTTGGAAATTGAAAATACCAAAACTGAGTTAAATCATTGGCATTCTTCGAATTACTTTGTAAAACCTAATTTCTTTGAGAAGACATACAGTAAATTTGTTCCTCTCAGTCTTGCCAGACCATCACTCTTCCCCATAGTAGTTTTATATATGCTTGAGAGGGATTATACGAAAGCCACTCTCTTGCAAACCGCCCAAGTTCTATCTGTGTTTCTCGTCAGCTTAGACCAAGTCCTTACTCATTTTAGGTATCCGAAAGCGGATTTTCGGTGGCAATCACCTTTAAGTGTGTTTAAAACTAAACTTATTAATTTTGTGGGACTCTCCTCCTATTTTTCTATCCTTCTTTTCCAATCCCAAATCTACTTCCTTCTCTTAATCATCTTCCCTTGGTGGGTGGGTTATTTCTCAGCCAATAAACTACCCAACATCCGAGGCAATCTGTTTAACATATTCTAACCTTGGTCAACCCCTACAGTTCTTGTCCTCGACCCTTCCTTCCATAACTAAACTTGCTATTCCTGGGTGTCTTAGTATGTGCCCTACCAACCTATCTCTTCTCTTCATTAGCAGTCGCCAGAAACATCTCTCCTCTCCCACTCGCCTTAATACCTCTTCATTTGTTACCCTATCTACACATCTGATCTTCAACATTCTCCTGTAACACCACATTTCAAACGCTTCAATTCTCCTCATTTCTGCTGCACCAATAGTCCAAGTTTCACTTCCATATAGTGCCACTCTCCAGACATCATTATTTTGTTGATTTTAATATACCCATTTACCAGTAATTGGAACAATCATATCCAATTTTAAAAGCAACAGAATACCGTTTTCCTCGCGCTAGTTGAGCTTACTGCGTTAACCATACTACCCAGAAGTACCTTGCTTTGCGTGGACTCGCCCTAGTCAAATCCGCACGATCAGTGTCTCCAACCCGTACTATATAAAGGGGATATTATGATAGTTTGGACCTTATTATAATGTACAATAATATTATAATTACAATCACAAAATAATAATATATAATGTACCTATATCATAAGCCTACCCTTCAAATCCCTTTGATCTGGATGTCTACATTGTGCATGTGCGGTCCAGGATCCTTGATGAAGATATCAGTCTCATTTTCTCAAACGAACCAGAATGAAATAAAGATTGTTACATACAACAGTGAAGAAGGGTACAGATGCGGTGTTACTTCTAATTCTCAATGATAATTGCCAGACTCTTTGTTGTTCCATCTTGCACCCCGTCACTGATTGGCAACAATAACATCACCAAAGTATTATCGGTCGAAATTACAGAGCTTGCTGAATAGGAATGGGATGAAGACTAACTTTAGGCCATTTATTTCTTACTAACAAACCCGTGCAAGAACTCTCGCATAATGGGTTGTGTGCGCCCCATGTGTACAGACAACCCGCCCGCCTCTATTGCTATGCGGGCTAACCCGCCCGCCTCTATTGCTATGCGGGCTGTATGCGACACAGTTCTGCCAGGGGCTATCATCTTGTTTATTTGTTTAAAAGCACTTTATAAACAAATATATTTCCGTTGACTTTTCAAGAAATGCAAGATTTTTCCTGCACTGAGACGATTTGGAAGATTTTGGTACAAACCACACTTTCTAACTCCCTCTGGTTTAGGAGCTTGAGTTTTGTGAAACATATGCCTTAGCGTATCATATAATAAGAAGATGATTGAAACTTGAGTTCTCAACACTTGTATGCTGTTGGCAGTTTGTTTCAATCATTGTGCACTGTTGAACGAGTTCTAGTTACACGAAGACCCAGCTTACTTTGTGTGCTTGTTAATATAATCCGTTTCATAGAAATGGTAGTATGCTACCATAATATGACATTTCTCATACACTTTCCTTGGATGAGGGAGTTCTACGATACATTGGTTTGAAATACGATACTTTTGGATCGTTGTTGCAATACATTTCTCGCAGTTGTTGTAATAACGTTGTCAGTGCTGCGTAGTAACAGTTTGGGTTGTCTCTATTTATCATGTTTCTGCACCATTTCATCGTCATACTGTGTAGTGTTATATGTTGAACGATGAGCAACTACAGTATAAGCATAAGTCAGGAACTGAGAAGCGCAATGAAAGAAATAAACGATTGGACGGTATGAATAAAAGTAGTAGAACATAGTTTGAGGTCAATGTGAAATTCAGTGTCGTAGTGAAAGTACTAAAGGTGCAAAAACTGATTACAAGCTCGTCTGCTCTGGTTAAAGAGAATAATGACATTTCACGTTCAGAGAGGAATGATGATTGTGATCATTTTAAAAAGAACTCTAATGACACCAATGACGCATTGGAAGAAGAGGACAATAGCAAAAATGACGAACAATCAAGAAACTATGAAAGTGTAGCTCCCAACTCTGAGTCATGTCAAGTAGCATGCGACCTTGGAAAATGAAAACCTGGTAGGCCAAGTGTAAGTGATACTGAAGATATTGTTCGAAGAGGTCCCCCTGCACTGCCTAATAACCTTCTGAGTGACGGAACAAGAGCTTTCCTGAGAACAGTTTTATTTTCAAAACTACAGATCGGACAATGTGTTCGTAGAGACTGGTTAGTATGGAGTGATACAAATCAATCAATATACTGTTTTCCTTGCAGATTATTTGGTCGCAACTCGGAGTTCCATAAGTTAGTTTTAGTTAGTGACGAAGGCTGGAAAAAGGATCATTCTTGGCATAAGTTGTATAATAAGCTGACAGGTCATGAAATGAGTGCTGGTCACAAAAAAATGCTATATTGAATGGAGAGGATTAGAAAGAAGACTTCAACATGGAACTGACATTCAATCTCATTTGAATTTTGAAATTGTCTCTAAACTGAAATATTGGAAGGATTTATTTCACAGGATTCTGTCTGTTACTTTATTTCTTGGTGAGAAGAGTCTGGTATTTCGGGGTTCTTCTAGGAAAATAGGATCATTGGACAATGGCAACTTCCTCCTAATTATTGAGGTGCTCGCTCAATATGATCCGCTGTTACGTGAACACGTGACCAAAGTTCAAGAGTCACAGCAAGACTTCAAGCTCACTATCTATCAGCAGATTCCCAAAACAACTTCATCGCAGCTTGCAGTAACCACGTCCTTCAGGCTGTACTCTCAGAAAGGGAAAAATCTTAAGTACTTCGCAATACTAGCTGATGCTACTCCGGATACTTCACATAAAGAGCAAATGACATTAATTTTGAGATATGTTATGGACTGTGATTCTTCAGATAAGGTAATGGAGAGGCTTATAAGTTTTGTACAGTGCAACAAGAAAACTGGACGAGACATTGCTAATGCAATAACCGAAGAATTAGATAAGCACAAAATCCCGTTAACCCTCCGAGTGCCAACGTCCATTTGAAAACCCGCTTGGTTTTTATCTGAAAAATGCCAACTTCCTTTCAAAAGGACGTTCAGTATTTATATTTAATTATTAAAAATAACAGTCATTTCCTTTCTGAATTTACAAATATTGTTAGTTAAAGACTTAATATTAAAGAAATAGACAGGCTCTTCTATTTTTAAGGACATAGTTTCAGTATACCATTCCAATCAGCAACATAGCTTGCCACGGTGGGTGAGTGGCTAATGTGTCGGACTACTAACCCCAAGCTTGCAGGTTCATCCCTGGCCGTGGTAAGTGATTCTTGAAAGGCGACAAAAAAATTCACGACATGGATGTCATACGTTGTTGGCATGTTAAAGAACCCATTTGAATTCAGTAGGCCGTGTTCAATGGCAAAATTAATCTCGGGATTTTCCACCAACACAAAGTTCCTCCATTCTCTACTAGAAGGTGCTGTAGTGTCAAGGAGCTTAGATATCTAACCACCTTGACTTTCATAGCGTTCAAAGGAACGACGAAATTAGACATGCAAGCTGCCCTCTGGGTGTCAATTAACAAAGCTTGCACCCGGCACCGAGGCCATACAATATTATTATTATTATTATTCAGCAACATGCCTATTGGCGTGCGTTTTTTTTGGCAAGGAATCAACACTAGCACTCTTACTGTGATTATGCAAGAAGGCCGTCCATCCATTGTGCTTGACAAAACATACATGTCTGAGGCCTTTATGATATATCTGCAATGAATTTGGTAAATTTTATTACAATTCTTCTTCTTCTTCCTACTGTTGTATCGGCTATCTATGGACCACGCTATTTCAACTGCCCTTTCCATGTCTTTGCGCCTGGGCCTTAACGTTCGCCCAGTATTCCCGCATTCGTTTCCGAAGCTATTCCTTCCTCGCCTCAGTCCATGTCTTGCCAGTTTTTAGTTTTGGCCTTTCTTGGAATCCATGATGTTCTTGGAGTTTCGACTTTAGTGGAACACGTTTCTGGATATCCTCCTGGGTTATTCCCACTTCACGCAGGTCTTTTTCTGCTTCGGTGAACCACGCCGCCTTTTTTTTTTTTTTTTGTTAAGAAGAAAACTGAAGATCCTATTGCTTAACCTAGTAGAACTCATACGAGCAATGTGGCCATAGAAAACTGTCCTTCTCTTACGAATGGTGTCCGTGATCTTTTCCACACGAGAGTCGAGTTCATGATTGTGTCGTCTTCTGAACTCACCATTTTCTTTGATTGGACCTAGGATTTTTCTCAAGATCTGCCTTTCTCTTATTTCTAGACTATTATTATTATTAGTATTATTTTAATTTTATTATTATTATTATTTATTTATTTATTTATTTATTTACAGCGTATTTTCCCAATATTGGAAAGCGTTAAGCACTTTGACTCAATTCTTGACGTTCTTCTTATTTTGCCAGTATTGTTTTATTCTGTTGGAGAATGCCAATTTTCTTTCGTCAGACCATTGAGGTCTATAAGGTGTAGGTTTTGGTTGCTCTGGTTGGACTTCCCAGTTGTTAAGTTTGTTACGGTAGGAGTCTCTGTCTGATGTGTCGGTTATGTTAGCAGTTCGCATGTCTTTTCGTACTTCTTTCATCCATGGTGTTGTACTTTTGAGTGATCATATGTAATCTAGTATTCTTTTGGTTAGTCATGTATTCGGCAGTCTACATAAGTGCCCGAAGAATTTCAATCGTCTTTTTCGGAAGTCGACTTCGATGTTTGAGTATTTTTCAGTTGTCTTGATTGACTGTAGTCGGTACCCGTCAGGAGTGAGTCTTGCTCCCAGTATTTTCCGAAGGATTTTTCTTTCTTCTTTCTTGATGTCTTCATGTTCATATTTCTTATTGAGTGTAAATGTTTCGCTTGCGTAGACACTTGCTGGTTTGATGACAGTGTTGTAATGTCGAGTTTGGTTTGTTTTGACATGCATTTTTTGTTATAGAGGTTTTGGATAAGTCCGAGTGCTCTCCTGGTGGTCTGGAGACGGTTTTGTTGTGAGATATTTTCGGATCCAGTTGGTTTGATAAATTCTCCCAGATATTTGAAATGTGGGACTCTTTTGATCGTTCCGTATTTTGTTTGCATGTTGTCGCCTTTGTAATTTAGCACTTGAGTTTTCTCGAAGGATATTTGAAGTCCCACTTTTTCGGCGCATTCTTGGAGTGTTTCTATTTGTTTTATTGCGGTCTCTCGATTTTCTGTTAGTATAACCAAGTCATCGGCGAAGGCAAGATATGGTATAGAGAGATTGTTCTTACGATAGCCAAGTGTAACTGGTTTCCAGACATTTTGTTTCTTGAGCTCTTTTCCCCATTCTTCCACGACTTTATCCAGAACAATGTTGAACAAGAGAGGGGAAAGACCATCTCCTTGTCCCACACCTGTCTGAATTTCGAAAGGTTCGGAGATTTCCCCCATAAATTTTACTTTGGATTTTGTGTTCGCCAGCGTTTGTTCAACGAGTTTCCATGTTTTGTGGTCTAATCCCCTTTCTTCAAGGATCTGGAAGAGTGATTGTCTATCGATCGAGTCGTATGCTTTTTGGAAATCGACAAATGTGCACATCACTGTTTATTTCGAATTGCATGCATTTTGACAATTGTTTTAAGGTTGAAGATTTGTTCAGGGCAGGATCGGTTTGGTCTGAATCCTGCTTGAAATTCTGATAACTTTGGTTCGAGCTTGTGGCGAAACCACAACACTTCTCCACTGCAGGAATCCAGAGCGCAGCACCTTCTTTGTGACTGCCGAGCTGGACTCAGGGAGGCAGGATCAAGGAGGCCATGTGAAACAGTTGTTATCTCTGGGGTAACCATAGAGACAATAAAATAAACAATGTACACTCGGTGTTCTTTGGAGTAGTATTATACGAGACAAGCTTATGTAAACAGGTCAAATAAACCAAGCAAAACTCACGTCGTAATTTATTACTACATTGGTGACCCCGACGTGATTGAAGCAAATTACATGGAGCAGCTACAGGAACAGTTTCAGCAACTACAAGAGCAAAATCATCAGCTGCAAATGCAACTCACCTCTCATAACCCACAGGTTAGTACAGCACCAGCTGTTAATCGTGTCACAATAAAATTACCTGTGTTCTGGCCAGACAAACCCGCGTTGTAGTTTGCACAAGCAGAAGCCCAGTTCAGAATTTCCGGAGTAACACAGGACGCCACTAAATACGCGTATGTGGTCTCCCAGCTGGACAGCCGTTATGCAGCAGAGGTGGAGGATATAATAACTAATCCGCCTCCACAAGATGCGTACTCACATTTACGTAACGAGCTCATTCGTCGGCTTTCCCTGACAATAGAACAACATGTACGACAATTGTTAATGGAGGAAGAGCTCGGTGACCATAAACCATCCCAATTCTTGAGACATTTGAGATCCTTAGCGGGTACAGGCCGGACGTTTGTTTTAGACGATTGCCCTTGACCTTGAAGCCTGCGGGTGAGCCTGTACACAGTCACTCACTCACCCTATCGCTTCACATTTGTCACCACCGATCTGATGAAATGGAACTCCAGACTTGAGCACGTGGCGACACAGACTTGCAGACAGTACAGTCAACGTCGAAGTAATGTGTGACGCGGAAGTACACGTTACGTATTTACGAACAGGACGTCATTATATTTGCCAATGACTGTACTTCAGTAGAAGTGTGAGACAGCTTTGTCAATCATCGGACCGCTTGGGGCAGCTGATAACAACACAGGTACTGCAGTAACTCGCCTCCAGGTTTCCATTAAGATTTTTCACTCGTCTAAAACAAACGTCCGGCCTGTACTACACAAGTTCAAGATAACTTACTCCGTCAATTATGGATTCAGCGCCTGCCCCCGCAAGTTCAAGCCATCCTACAGACGCAAGGCGACACCTCGTTAGATAAGGTAGCTGAGTTAGCCGATAAAATTTTGGAGGTATCACCATCACCTTTTAACGCTAGTGTTCACGCGATCAACCATCCACCCGACAGCACACTCGGCCAACTAACTCAGCGCATAGACGAACTTGCTAAACAGATGGCTGCACTCCAAACACCATTTCGCTTGCACCCCCACTCACGCAGTCGTCAGAACAGTCCTCATAGCATACACTCCCGATACTCATCGCCGAGAAGAGACCCTCTAGGGGCATGCTGGTATCATCGCAGGTTCCACGATAATGCCCGGAAATGCGAGCAGCCATGCAACTATCAGTCAAACTCCAACGGCAATCAGTGATGGCGGTAGATGATTGCCCAAGAGGTGGAGGCCGCCTCTTTATCACGGACAGGAACAACAAGCATAAATTTCTGATGGACACTGGCACCGATTTGTGCTGTTTCCCACAAAAATTCTTGGAGGGGCGTCGTCACCATACCAGTTATGACCTACTGGCTGCAAACAACTCCACTATTCGCACTTATGGAACTTTGTCCCTGAAGCTCAACTTTGGTCTCCGGCGAGATTTCCCCTGGAGATTCGTTATTGCCGACGTCACAATTCCTATAATAGGCTCAGATTTCCTCTCCTATTATCACCTCCTTCCAGACTGTCGGAACAAACACATTGTGACCGTTCAACCTGCAAACTCAATTCAGCCCAGCTTGAAAGTTCTCAGCCTACCGACTCCATCTAATCAGATTTTGAAAGACTTTCCTGACCTAACTCGTCCGTCTGGAACCCCATGAGAAGTATGCCATTCCACAGTACATTTTATTCGTACTACACCAGGGCCTCCTGTCTCGTGCCGAGCACGTCGCCTCGCTGCAGATGGACTTCAAATTGCCAAGAACGAGTTTGATGCTATGCTCCTTGAAGGAACAGCACGACGCTCTGAAAGCCCTTGGTCATCACCACTCCACCTGGTTCCAAAGAAAGGCGAAGGAAGGCGACCCTGTGGTGATTATCGCGCCTTAAACTCAAGAACCATTCCTGACCGGTACCCACCCCGCCACATCCTCGATTTCAATCACCAACTTCGCGGATGTAACACATTCTCTGCCATAGACCTTGGAAAAGCTTACACCCAAATCCCCGTGAATCCAAATGACATACCGAAGACCGCAATGATTACGCCCTTCGGACTCTTTGAATTCCCTTTTATGACCTTTGGGTTGCGCAATGCTGGACAGACTTTTCAGAGGTTCATAGATGAAGTATTGTCAGGCCTAGATTTCACATTTGCATATGTCGACGACATCTTGGTTTTCTCGAAGAGCCCAGAAGAACACGAGCGCCACCTACGAGCCCTCTTTCACCGCCTATCTGAGTATGGTATCTTGATTAACCCCACCGAGCGTCTTAGCCTCACCAAGAGTCACTTTTCTTGGATATGAAGTCCCTGCTGCAGGGACAAGACCGCTACCTGACCGCATCACAGCACTGCAGAATTTCCCCCTCCCGCACACTGCACGTGACCTCAGACGCTTCCTCGGTATGATAAATTTCTACCGCCGCTTCCTGCCTTCAGCATCACAATACCAAGCTCCGCTCCATGCCGCAGTATCTAAATTATGTGGTTCACAACAAGTACCATGGACTCCAGAATTGGAAAATGCCTTTGTTACCTACAAATCCAGCCTCGCTCAAGCAACTCTCCTAGCACATCCCAATTTGCAAGCACTACTGGGACTATTCACTGATGCCTCCAAGAACACTATTGGATCCACCCTTCAACAGTATGTGGAAGATACATGACAACCCCTAGCCTTCTTTTCCAAGAAACTTTCACCGAAACAAACTGAATGGCCAGCCTACTATCGCGAGTTACTCGCCATCTATGAAACGGTGCAACATTTCAGATATCTCTTGGAAGCCCATCAGTTCACTATATATACTGACCATAAGCCACTGGCTTACGCCTTCCAACAACGTCGCGATAAACTTCCGCCTGTGCAGTTAAACCAGTTATCGTTCATTGCTCAGTTCACAACAGACATTCAGCACATTGAAGGCTCATCCAATGTTGTCGCAGATGCATTATCCCGCATCAATGCAATTATCAATACCACCTTGGACTTCTCCGCTTTGGCACGATCACAAGTAGGCGATACAGAACTACTAGATTTGCTGGATAGTGAGTCAGCACTTCGATTACAGCAAGTACAGATCCCAGGAACCAACATCACTTTGTTCTGTGATACTTCAACTAACCGACCCGACCTTTCATCACTGCCCCTTACCGCAAACAAGCTTTCGACAGTGTTCATGGTCTAAGTCATCCTGGTACTAAAGCGACGACCCGTTTAGCAGCCGAACGCTTTGTATGGCCTTACATGCAAAAAGACTGTCGCGCATGGACACAAGCTTGTCAAACATGCCAACGCTCAAAGGTTACATACTTACTTACTTACTTAATTCCTGCCGCTCCTTCCGGAGCATAGGGCCTTGGCAAAATTTCTCCACGCAGTACGGTTCCTGGCCATTCTCTTCACTTGACTCCAGTTCTTGTCCACCTCTGCAATTTCATTTTCGATCGTCCTCTTCCAGGTCTTCCTAGGTCGACCTCGCTTCCTGGCGCCTTGAGGATTCCAGTCTAGCGCCGCCCTCTCAATAGCTCCGTCAGGCTTCCTTAGTGTGTGACCAATCCAGCGCCATTTCCTCTCCTTGATCTGGATGCTAATCGGTTGTTGATTGGTGATGGTCCAAATATCTTCATTTGAGATTATGTCTGGCCACCTCACATTCATGATGCGACGCAGACATCTGTTAATGAACACCTGTAGCTGGTTGTTGATCGGTTTTGTGACTTTCCATTGAAGGTTACATGCCATCAGAATAATATTATCCATTTCAGGTCCGATTGAATATGTTTACTAATAAAACTATCAATATTCTCCGTCTTTTCAATACAATATCAATAGTCTATTTATACAATTGGGTACATGTTTCGCACAAACGTTAGTGCTTCCTCAGCCCAAATATACATTAAGACATAAACAAATATAACGCACTTATCAAATACATACAATGCGAAACATGTACCCAATTGTATAAATAGACTATTGATATTGTATTGAAAAGACGGAGAATATTGATAGTTTTATTAGATACACGCCATGTCAATGCTCCAATGGGTAACTTTTCCTTACCATCTGCTCGCTTCCAACATGTGCATCTAGACATCATTGGTCCACTACCTCCTGCTAATAACTTCCGATATTGCCTGACCATCATAGATCGATTCTCCCTTTGGCCAGAAGTTTGGCCACTGGAACGAATAACAGCAGAAGACGTCACTGAAGGATTCACTGCCTGCTGGATTTCTCGATTTGGATCACCTGTTCGTATCACAAGTGATCAAGGACGTCAGTTCGAGTCCCAGCTGTTCCAACAACTCGGGATTCTCACCGGAATCTCGCGATCTCGAACCACCAGCTGGCACCCCTGCGCCAACGTTATGGTAGAAAGATTTCACTGTCAATTGAAAGCAACAATCATGTGCCACCCTGATATGTCCTGGCTGCAAGCCCTACCAATTGTCTTGCTTGGCATCCGCAGTGCATATAGAGAAGATCTACATGCATCCGCAGCTGAACTGATCTACGGAGAACCGATTCGTCTTCCAGGTGAAATGTTGTGCGAAACCACGAACAACAAATTCGAGGACACTACAAACTTTGTTGTGAGACTCCGTCAGCAAATGAGTCGAATGCGTCCTACTCCAGCCTCACATCATAACAAAAGGCCCACCTTTATCTTCAAGGACTTAACCACATGTAGTCACGTTTACCTAATTGACGACATGGTACGCGGTGCCTTACAACCACCATATACAGGCCCATATCGAATGTTAGACCGCTGCGATAGAACAGTGACTATTCAGATTCGAGACAAGCCTGTCCGTGTCACTATTGACCGGATCAAACCAGCCTTCCTCCTGTCTGACAGTACATCCTTGGCCAAACCTGATGATATTCAGGATCAGCACATCGGCCAAAAGAACACTCTCCACGACAGCATAGGCTTGCCACAAAAGGCACCCCAAAACGACTGTAAGTCCAGTACTACAGGACTCACCACCACTCGCTCCGGCCGAAAAGTCCGATTCCCGAAACTCTTTTCGCCATAGCCACCTCATCTCCGTGGGGGGCTGGTGTGGTGAAACCACAACACTTCTCCACTGCAGGAATCCAGAGCTCAGCACCTCCTTTGTGACTGCCGAGCTGGACTCAGGGAGGCAGGATCAAGGAGGCCATGTGAAACAGTTGTTATCTCTGGGGTAACCATAGAGACAATAAAATAAACAATGTACACTCGGTGTTCTTTGGAGTAGTATTATACGAGACAAGCTTATGTAGACAGGTCAAATAAACCAAGAAAAACTCGCGTCGTAATTTATTACTACAAGCTGTTCCTGTGTTCGTGTCAAGAGACAAGCTGAGAAAATTTTGTAGGCGACGGGAAGGAGAGAAATCCCTCTGTAGTTGTTAACGTCAGACTTATCTCCTCTTTTGTGTAGTGGGTGGATGAGTGCTGTTTTCCAGTCATCAGGTATTTTCTCTGTTTGCCATATTTCTTGGATGATTAGTGTAATTTCTCAGAGTGCATTGGGTCCTAGGTTTTTAAGTAGTTCTGCAGTGATGCCGTCTTCACCTGAGGCTTTATTGTTTTTGAGTCTATTGATGTGGGAGTGGATTTCATCATGAGTTGGTGGTAGTGATTCTTCTGATGTGTGGCCTGATTGTTTCTTTAGGAAACTTTTCGTGGGTTCTGGGCAATTCAAAAGTCGTGAGAAGTATGTAGAAGTATGCCAGTTTTCCGTCTTGTTTTCTGAAGCATAAGTTTTGTGGTGTGTACCCTTTGATTTGGTTGGCGAATGTTTTGTAGAAATCACGCGTATTATAGTTTCTTAAGTCGTTCTCGATCGACCGACAGTAGTGGCTACGCTGGCTAACGCGCAGCATTAGGTCATGGGACCAAGCTCTCTGCTGACTCGGTAGACGCGTGGGTTCGAGCCCTACCGTCGGCCGTCTTTGAAATGGTTTTCCGTGGTTTCCCATTTTCAACACCAGGCAAATGCTGGGACGTTACCTTCTGACAGGCCACGGCCGCTTCCTTCCACATCCTTGCCCAGTTTCATTCACCATCATTCATTTCATCTCTCATTAACTCCTCTCATGAGGTTGGCGTCAGGAAGGGCATCCGGCCGTAAAAACCACCGCCACAAAGAATTCCATCGCATCTCATCCCCGACCCCGTTGGAAAACGGGAATAATAAGGGGTAGACATACATACAAGTCGTTCTCGATCGACGTCAGTTGAGCATTGATATATTTCCGTTTGATTCGTCTCAGAATTTTGGACGTCTGTTTACGTACCTCAAAGAAGATCTTCAGGTTTTTCTCTGATTTGTTACTGTTATAGGTTTGGAAGGCAGTTTTTCTGTTGTCGAGGGCGATTTTGCACTCTTGATTCCACCAAGGATGTTTTAGTTTTTTAGTCAGAGGAATCAAGGTTTTGGCGGTCTCGATGATTGTTTCCTTTGAAATTTTCCCAGTTTTCTGTGGGTTGTTCTTCCCATTTCTCAGCAATTTTGGAGTCTTTGATTTTGCTTATGTCAAATTTTGGGATCATTGGGGGTGTGTTGTTAAATTTTCTCCTTGGTGTGAATTTGATTTTGTTTCGGGAGAGATAATTGTCAGAATCAATGTTCGCTCTTATGCGGACTTGTACATTGTGAATTTCTTTCTGGTAGGTGTAAGAGATTGCGACATGATCGATTTGAAATTCACCTAAGTGATGGATAGGTGATCGCCATGTTTTCTGTTTCTTGGGGGATTTTCGTAGTGAGGTTGACATAATTTTCAAATTGTTTTGTTGGCATAACTCAATGAGTCGAGTGCCGTTTTTGTTGGTAAATTTGTGCGCGGGGTAATCATCTACTGTTTTTTTGGTATTTTCGTTCTCTGCCTAATTATGCATTGAAATACCTGTGGAGAATTTTAACATCATCATATGGAATTTTGGACATATCGTTTTCAAGTTCTTCCCAGAATTTGTCAGTCTTTTTGGGTTGTTTTTTGTTGTCAGCATTTGTGGGTGCATGGATGTTGATGAATGTGTAATTTTTGTTCGTGTGTTTAATACTCATGGTCATTAGTCGATTGTTGATGGGTTTCACGTCTGTTACTGAATTCAGAATTTTTTTTGTCTACAATAAAGGCCATGCCGAATAGCGATGCTCCTTTGCAAATTTTCTTCTTGGTTCCGCTTTTGAAGATCCTATAGTCGTTGCAATCAAATATGTCTGAGTCAGGAAAGCATGTTTCTTGTAAGGCAAGAATCTGGATTTTATTATTATTATTATTATTATTAATATTTGTAGTATAACTATAATATTGTGATATTAGTGTTATGTAAAAGAAGTTTGTACTATTAGTATTTCGTAAGTAATGACATATAAACTATACAAATGTAATTAGACTTTTATTGAATGTTTGAGCCATTTGGGTAGGCCTATGTAAATTGATTATATTTACTACAGATTTATTTTTAGGTTAAAAATCTATGAAATTCTCAATTTAGCTTAATAATAAGTTGAACTATTCAATAAATATGCTTGCGATGTATAAAATATATTTTATTCTACCTACTTTATATTGCTAAACTTTTGTTTAGTTTTAATTTTTATTAATATTTTTAGGTTCTGGCTGCTAAATGTTTACTAACGGTCATAAATGAACTAACAAGGAGAGGTCGCCAAGTGGTTTATTAGAAAAGCGTTCAAATTTGGAGGGTTTGCTCTTCATAAAAAAATATTTTGCCCCTGTTCGAGCGTTTTTGCCAATGGGCCTTAGTGTGTTTTTGAACGTTTAAAATCAATGCTCAAACTTTTGTAGTTCTATTCCCGTACACGTTTCCGTATCGTCTCCATGGCGTAGTCGCTAGCGCGTTGGCATAGAGAATTGAAGGTTTCGAGTTCGAGTCAGACCTTGGACAGCACTTCTTTTTATTTTCTTTTACTGATACAACCCTTATTGTCTTTTGGGTTTTCTATAATGTATTTGCTGTGGTCTTCGGTTTTGGAGCTATGTAGAAATCATCCCACCACATTGCACCCCGTTCTGCCAACCATGCGATATCTACTTTTTACGACAAGTAAGTTAAAAAAAAATAAGTGAGTCTATTGAATACTTTGCTTATCATATGAAATAAAGGTGCAAGCATACTCTGTTTTGTGTTTGCAGGTCAGAGGTCACATTAATAAACTACAAAACACGGTCCATGCAGTACACGGGGACAAAAATCTGTCTACGAGGAAAAATGCTATCAAAATCCATTCACTGATTCATCACCAACTTTCATCTAATGCTTTCGTAGACATGATAAAATATGCTTTCTTCGCATCAAAGTTAACAGACGAAAGAACAGTGTTCGGAAATGTGAACATCATCTGTTTTCCGCGTGAAGTAATGGGGTCAAGGTGCTATTCTTTCTCTTCACCTGCATTTATTAAATATGCTCGTTGTCGCGAAATGCTTTGCTTCCAATGTTTTTATGAAAAATACCACCCAAATAAGTGTAAAAATGGATCAAATTCAAGCGATTAATTGTCAAGACGAACAGTGAAAATGTGACAAATATTGTAGATAATGTAAACAATAACGTAAATATTAATTTATTAATATTGTAAGTAGAAAAAGCAACAACAAATAATAAAGTACTTGATGTAATCTGCCAACTTAAATATTGTATCACAAGCATAAAATAAAAGAAAAAAATATCGAAGAAAGAAAAAGAGAATAATTCAAAAAGATTAAGGCAGGTATCGATCAAGGTATCTTTCATTACCATCGACAACACGCTAGCGACTACGCCACGGAGACGCGCCAGGAGCGAGTGCGGGAATAAGACTACAAAAGTTTGAAGATTGATTTTAAACGTTCAATTTTGAGCACACTAAGGCCTATTGGATAAAACGCTCAAACAGAGGTAAAATATTTTTTATGAAGAGCAAACCCACCAAATTTGAACACTTTTCTAGTTAACTACATGGCGACCTCTCCTTGTAAGTAAGGCTTTATTCGTATAGGCAAAAAATAAGTTTCTACCTACAATAACAGCTGAACACTGAGTGATCAAGCAAAAGCTTGCAAAAAGAGGAAACTGGTCTTGGCGCTCAGCTGTAAGAAACCCTTAATAGCACGTGGCGCTCAAAGGGTTAAAAGATTGCAGGGGACAGGGATATTACAATGGAGCGAATATGGCTGGTGCATACAATGGCGCACAAGCCATTATAAGTGATAAAAATCCATTTGCCATGTTTAGTAACTGTGGTGCACTTTCTAATTTTGTGTGGTGTGAATGCTGCTGAATGTTGTGAAGATGCAATTACGTTTTTTGGTATTGTTCAATTAACGTATAATTTATTTTCAAAAGGTTCTCAGAGATGGGAGATACTAGAGAATAAAATAGGTTGTTCCTTTCATGGCCTATCAAAAACAAGATGGTCAGCTCGTGTTGACAGTGTTAAACCATTTGACAACACTCATCAAGCATGCATTAAATGAATGTAAGAATTTAAATCTCTCAGCTGAGTGTAAAACGGAATTGATGGGAATAAAATGATACCTTGAATCATTTAATTGCACTTTGATGGCAACCATCTGGTTTAAAATTCTCACAGAAATTGTTATTTGCAACAAAGTTCTACAAGCTCGTGATGCAACCCTTGATGTGGAGGTTGATAACATTCGCAAACTAATCCAGGAGCGGAAAAAAACTTAGTGATAAATGGGATCAGTTATTAAATGAAGCAAAATTAGTGACCACTTCATTATCAAATGATCTTCCTGCAGAAACAGAACTTCCTGAGAGTTCATCATCATTATCATTATCATTCTCCAACTCCAGTTTCCCGGGTGTGGTGTACAAGCGCTCGCCATCTCCTTATATCTTCATAAAACTTCTGTTCCGGGACATCTTCCCATTTGTGTCCTCTCTCCTCCATGTCTGATCTTACAGTCTCTATCCAGCGTTTTCTTGGTCATCCTCGTGGTCTTCTCCTATGAGGTTAAGGTCACAATATTTTCTGGCAGGTCTTTCTGTGTTCATCCTCATTATGTGCTCATACCACTGAAGTCTGTGTTTCTTTATGACACTGGTAATAGGAACCTCCATGTCAGATACTTTCCTATTAACTTTATTTCTGATCTTGTCCTTTCTTGTAGTTTGGTTCATGGTTCTGATGAATCTCATTTCAGTTGCTTGAATTCTACTTTAGTCTTTGTTTAGTAGGGCACATGTCTCTAAACCATATGCGAGGATTGGTACGAAGTAGGTGTGGTACATGATTGTTTTTCCTTTTTGTGGGAGTCCCAGAGAAGATTTCTGATTTCACTGTAAAAGTTTGATGCTTTTTGTGTCCTGCTGAGTATTTCCTGCTTTACAGTGTTGTCTTTCGAGATTGTGCTTCCAAGTTATTTGAAGTGAGAAACAGTCTATTTTCACTCCTTCTAAACAAATGTTTGTTGCTTCCCTGGTGATGGTCATTTCTACTGTCTTTGCTTGGCTCATCTTCAGACCAAAATTTTTGAATGTATTGTTCCATTCATTTAGTTTCTTCTGTACTTCAACTTCTGTCTCTCTCCATAACAGCACATCATCAGCAAATACCATACCTTTTTTCTTAAATAGATTTTATGATCTTGACCATGACTATTACAAACAGGAGTGGTAATAAGGCACTTCTACAAACAGGAGTGGTGATAAGGCACTTCCTTGTCGGACACCTCTCTTTGTTTCAAACCATTTTAATCATCCGTTGCCTATCTGAACACAGCTGTAACACTTTTGGTAGAGCATCTTGACTTTGCCAATTAGGTAGGTACTTTGGCACCTTTAGGTCTTGAAGACATTCCCATATCTTATTTCGAGGAACACTATCATAGGCCTTTTCAACGTCCACAAATGCAATCACAAGATTTTTTCCGTATTTCCAGTACTTTTCCATCAGCATTTTTACTGCAAAAATGAGATCCTTAGTAGGCCTACTTTGACCTTTCCTGAAGCAGTGGTGTTCTTCTTCAAGCAAAGGTTCCACTATCTTTCTAAGTCTCATTTCTATGATCTTTTCCAGCAGTTTCAGGATGCGTGACAACAATGTGATGCCTCTGTATTTTCCACAATTTCGTTGGTTGCCCTTTTTGAACAGCCAGATGATGACTCCTTTACTCCCATCTTCTGGGATTTTGTTTTCTTCCCAAATCACTGATAACACTCTTTATACCCAATTTAACCCTGGTATTCCGGCTGCCTTTATCATGTCTGAGCTGAGGTCATTGAATCCTGGGGACTTCCAGTTTTGCATGTTCTTTAGTGCTGTCTCTACCTCCAGCCATGTTAAAAATGAAAAACTTCCTTGAGCGAAAGAAAAGAAGATCTTCTAGAATTTCGTGGGAGTGAAGGGGAAGCTAATGAAGAACAAGAGTTCAGAGTGAATGTGTTCTATAGAGTAATTGATTCAGTTGTTCGTGGACTTACGAATCATTTCATTCTAGTGGAAAAGGTAAATGACATATTTAGGCGTTTATGGCAGTTTCCAAACATTGAAGAACAGGATCTTGAAAATATGGGTGCTATTTTGCATGAATAGTATTTTGAAGATAATAACAGAGAGATCTGTGATGAACTGAAATATTTAAAATCAATTCAAGCATCTAATTTAGGGCCAGGCCTATTAAAACCTCTGAAACTTTTAAACTGTCTTAGTGAACTGAAACTGGACAGTTTATTTCCAAATATTCATATAGCGATTCGGATGATATGTACAATTCCTGTGACAGTTGCTGATGCTGAAAGATCCTTCAGCAAACTGAAAGAAGTAAAAGATGTTTTCAGATCAACAATGTGCCAGGAAAGACTATGTAAACTTGGCTTGCTTTCCCTGGAGAGCGATCTTGCTAGGTCTTTAAATTATGGTTATGTAATTGATCACTTTGCATCAATGAAGTCGAAAGTTATTTGTTGACAATGATCTATAAGTTAGAAGTTATAACTGTTTAGAAACAATATGCTATAAATTATATCGCTGAATCTGCTATCAAACTAATGCGAAGTTTTAAAATGCTACTTACGGTATTTTTCATTACGGTACGTACTGGTAATTAACGTGAAGACAGAGAATTGCAAAATGTTTCCCTATGCATGTTAACTGTATTAAAATTACTCAAAAATAACAAATCGTTTTGTGCACTTTAAAAAACATCATCATCATCTTCATTTCCCCTTTTCCAGTTGACACTGGGTGGGGGCAAATATGGTTCCTCTCCACTTTGTTCTGTCGTTCCACCATTCCTCTTCCGACACAGTCTTCCAATCATCTTCATTTCCCCTTTTCCAGTTGACACTGGGTGGGGGCAAATATGGTTCCTCTCCACTTTGTTCTGTCGTTCCACCATTCCTCTTCCGACACAGTCTTCCAATCCAGGTTCCGTTTTCTAATACTACAGTATTCTCCACAGAGTCCATCCAACGCATTCTTGGTCTTCCTCGTCCTCTCTTCCCTGTCATCCGTCGTTCCAGTGCTAGTCTTAGTAGCCTTACTTCATTCATCCGTTTGACATGTCCAAACCATCTCAATCTGTTTTGTTCCAGTTTGTCATTTAGTTTCTGTACTCCCAGTTCTTTCCGTATATCTTCATTTCTCACTCTGTCCCTCCTCGTTTTCTGGACCATACTTCTCAGGAATCTCATCTCAGCTGCTTGTACTCTGCTCTCATCCCTCTTAGTCATTGTCATTATAGGAACATAATACGCTTTGTACGTAACTTCTTTAGCCTTAATTGGTATATCCTTGTTCCATACTAGTCCCCGTACCTGTTGGTAGAAAGCACTCCCGAGTTGTATTCTTCTGCTAATTTCCAAATCTAGTCTTCCATCTTCAGTCAGTTCACTTCCCAAGTATTTGAAGTGTTTCACTACTTCCAATTCCTTATCTCCTACTTTGATTACTCCTTTTCCTTCTTTCTTATCTCTACTCATCACCACTGTTTCACTCTTGTCCACATTTATCTTCAATCCCCATTGCCCAATCTTTTCATTTATTACGTCTAACTGTTCTTGTACCTCCATTTCATCCTCGCCCCAGAACATATTTCATAAAATAAATTCTAAAATGTTTTCTATGAAATAAGATTTGTATGTTTTTAAATTATGACTGTGCATCAGAAGCTTTTCTCAAAATGGCATTGTCTTTCCAGAATAGCTGGTAGTGGATAGTAATAATTAAAAGTATTTCAGGGGGGAAACAAAACATTGCATAGGGCCCCTTAAATCCTCTCGGCAGCCCTGAGTTCGGAGGTCCGAACCCGGCAATGACAGTGACTATCCTACATGTGGCTTTCCCCAATGCTCACTCCAGGCAAATGCCTTAGCTGGACACCCCCCCTCGACATTCCACCGTGCATTACCAAGTATTCCTAAAAAAAAATATGTTAGAATTATGATTTTAGTGTAGTTTACATAAATACACCTAGTTTATGCTGCCAAATCTGGTGTATTTTGTCAATTTGTTGAGTGAAAACAATGTTTATAAAAAAATCATGAAATAATAAATGTCCAAGAAATGTTTATATCTAGAAAGAAAAAAAAAGGCTGGACTTGGGAGCATTCAGTGGTGTTTCTGAGTTCAATATGAGCTATTTGTCAAATAATCTGTGTGGTGTCAGTAGGCGAATGTGTTTAATCTAATATTAGTAGTTTTGAGATGGGTACCCCGGTCTTTGAAACATGGTACCAACGAGACATTTCTCTGAGGTAGTGTTGATAATATAACACTATGTTTGTTTGTGCCATCATCTCAGGGGTATTTTGTCAACTACGTCCATGTCAAATCAATGTTTATAAAAAATATATAAAACAAAAAATTTCCGAAAGATATATTTATTCCGAAAAAGACTGGACTTGGGAGCATTCAATGGTGTCTCTGAGTTCAATATGGGATGCTCTGCCACCCACACACTCAAATGTGTGGCAAGAGGGGACGAGTTTCCAACAACCTCATTTGCTATATGTCGGCTTCGTGATACTACCAGAGTCAACGACAGCAGATCACGAGCTAAACAAAGGAAAGGGCACCACATGGCATACAATTATAGAAATTGCAGAAGGAAGCTTTAAGAACATCGTGGTTATATAGCTCCATGTATTTGGGGTGAGTAGAATTGGTCTCATGACCTATCTCACTGTGATATCTGTACTAGTGTATACATTTGTAATTGAGGTAGAATTTGAGTATGAAGCGGCCGTGGCCTTAAGTTAGGTACTATCCCGGAATTTGCCTGGACTAGAAGTGGGGAAACCACGGAAAACCACTTCCAGGATGGCTGAAGTAGGAATGGAACCTACCTCTTCTCAGTTTTTGCCTCACGAGGTCGAGTGAAGGCCTACCCCGTTCCAGCCCTAAGACCAGAATTACATTTCTTAGCAGAGCCAGGAATCAAACCTGGAACTTCGCGGTGACTGACTGCAGTGTGGGGAGCTGCAGTTTGGGGATACAAGTTTCCAACTCCGGCACCACCTGCAGCCATTCTGAGAATGTTTTCCCCAGGAATTTTCCATACTCACTCCAGGCAAGTGCCGGATAATATCGTATTTCAAATCCCAGACTATAATATTTACACACACACTTCAAGACACAATACCACAGGTTAGCAAATACCATACAGGGTTTTCAGTATAAAACCTGATGGCTCACACACGGCCGGCTGTCTTTCCCCATACCCGCAGCCCGTCTGGCCATAGAAGGCTTGTGTTCCTGTCTTTGCTTCTAAGTAAATCTGCAAGTCATTACTGGTACTTACTTCATAGCACTTGCTGGAAATTCCGTCCTTCCGCAGCTAACCTGACACTGGACTGGGTTAACTCATTTCGACTGACGCGATTCAGCTTGGCCACCGAAATGTATTGCAGTTGTATGTTTGAGTTTTAATAATTTTGTAGCTGTATGCGCAGATGTCACAGAAATCCCAACTTGCTGTGCTAATTTTGGCTGTAATTTTCGTGGCAAATGTTCAAGATTTGCGCCAATTTCATCTATTTTCTTCTTGTGTTAACACTTTAACACTGTACTGTACGTCTTCGTGTGTGTCTCTGGTTTTGCACTGAATCAGGAGTCTTGAACTTGTTCACAAGATCGTGAATTGAAGTTCTGGAAGGAGGCAATTGTCCAGAAAACCTCCTTATAAACTCCATGCGAACGCGACGAGCAGATTCACATTTATAACAACATTCACATACAAAAATATGTTGCTATACAGATTGTCTTCCCATCTTTACTAACACAACCTAGATTGCATTGTATCTAGGTGGTGTTGGCTCTTCTGACTAGTGTGGGATGTGACGGACAGGAAGTGAACCAAACAGCCAGTTGGGCCCGTTGGGCTCGGCTCGGTTCGGCCGCCAGTGTAGAGGGAAGCTAGCCAGCTAGCCTTTGCTCAGCCACGTGCGAGTGGTCAGGTTTTATACGGAAAAGCCTACATATGGGGACAATGACTAAAAGATGTCCCAAGCTTCTGAAGTAACAACAAACACCATATTACCGGTATTATAATTTATAACACTACAGGCCTCAACAAGAAAAACAAAATTTGCCAAAAATCTATAAGCATATGAAGAACTTACTGGATTCCTAGACTACTAATTTTAAAAAATTGTCACAAAAGTAAGTTTAAAAGAGCTTACAATCTCATATTTAAACGATCTTCACCTGCATATGACAAAATATTTTCTATTCCCTACAAACAAAGAAAATGCTTAACCCTTCCCAAAAAACAAGGAAAATTCTTGACCCTACCCTATTAAGAGGGTTGTTGTTGATTTATTTAAGGGCTATGTAACATCATGGTTATGTAGCCCCATGTACTTGGGTGTGGATGGAATTTGTATGATAACTTGTGTCATTGTGATGTCTGTATCAGTGTGTGTAAGATGGCAGAGGTGGGAATCGAACCCGCCTCTTCTCAGCTCTGCCTCACGAGGCTGAGTGTATCCCGTTCCAGCCCTCGGACCAGAATTAAATTTCTTGGCAGAACCTCCGCGGTGACAGCCAAGACTGCTAGTCACTACGCAACGAGGTGGACCAATCACATTAAAGAGCACTGAGGCCTTAGGTCAATAAAACCACATCCACAAAGGAAAGACTACACTGCTATTTCCTCATTTCGGAGAAAACCTCTCCCTGCGCACCATTCCTCCCTTTGCTCCAGGATCCTCTGCTGCTGCTTATTAATTTGTCTGCTGTCATCTCTTGATGAATGCAGTTTGTGTTTTTAGGCTGATGTCAGAGCAAAAATATGGATTTTCACCAATGTTCCAGTCTTTTTTAAGACTGTGACAGTATGGAAGCTAGAGGTGTGGGTGGAGCTGAGCAATGGTATTTGGACACAGCTAGCACCTATGGATGCTGTGAAAGGTGCTCCTCATGGATCAGTGCTGCTGTACTGGCTCAAAGAGCAAAGCAATGGAAAACCACCCTACATGCCTTGGGTTTTTGGGTTTTCTTTCCACAGCACCTATGGCAGTGCTTCTTTATGATCTGACCAGTCTCCAAGCTAATTCCCCATCAGACAGCTTGTTACAGTAGTTAACTTATTAGTGGGCATGCATATGCAAGTCACTGGCCACCATTGGTTTAAACCCCAACTTCATTGATGGTAGTGACTGTCTCCAGCACTTGATCGCAATGAGCAAGCTTCTCGACTCGGAATTTCAGTAGAGTTGTCACCGAATGTTCTGTTAGTACTGGGACAGAACACTCACAAATTTTCCAGAGAAAGCAAAATTATCACAACTCAGCATATAGGAATTGCAATGTTATAAGACAGGGACAATCAAAGTAAGCACAAAGCTCTTGGTCGATGTCACAAGTCTTTTCCTTGCTGCACTCTGTTGGACACTCTGCTCACTGCATCACACATTACATGAGATGGCTGCCACTGTTATTTGGGGATTACAATAAAACAGCAATCATAAAATAAATATTTCAAAAACTGGGGGTGTTTGGAGGCTTCAGCTTTCAAATGATCCTTACAGCTGTGCTGTCGGGACTTCTCTTGGTAGGGCAAACCAAGATAGTTGAAGGGTTGAACTAACAATACCACCCTGGAAAAAGAACACTTGATACAAAAGTGAATAATGATAAAAGCCTGACGGATTTATTGAACAGACCTAAGGAAAGGGATAGGATGAACAATTGTCCTGAGCCTCAACTGAGTTGGAGCTATGAGAAACCTTCAGCAACTTTTGATAAAATATAGAATTAGTGTAGCTGCACCACAAGTGAGCTGGAAAGGCACTGGGATATGTTCCGTTCACTAGTGGTAATATGAACAACAGTAACATATTACGAATTTTGAACCAGTTATTGAGAGGATATGTATTGTTGCATCCGGGGGATGCACCCTCATCCCCCTATTATCTACAGATACATCCATCTCCACATAAACGCCCCACAGAAATTCTAATACACAGCTTATGGTAACAACCTTTAATGACTCCGCAACTTGGACTTCCAACGACCCCAGGCCAGCTCCTCACATCCTATGAAAACTGCCATTATGCACAATCACTAATAGAAAGCTATAAAACCGCAAAGGAGAGGTAACTCGAGGTCATTCCGCCAGTCAGTCTGCCGCAGTGTCACTTCGTGCCAGACCACTGCAGAACGCCGTTACGCCGAAGGGTAAGTGTCTCAGCGATCTACACTCCTCACACACAGCCACACTTTCGTCCCTTATTATCATTTGAATTGTGAAAGCATAAAGTTTAATAACTGCTCTGCGAAGTCTAGAAGTGCTCCCAGTTGGAAGCACCAATTAAAGCCATACCTTTTACAAGTATCTGGTCACTTAGTTTATTTAATTAACTATTAAGATCCTACCCTTCATCCCCCATTCCCGGTAGGATTCAGGGAACACTTATTTAATTGCTCCGTGGCACGCGTAGTAAGCCACGCGCCTACGTCATTCTTCGTTTGTCTTGCTCTTAGCGCGAGGCGCACCCACGTTTGCATTATTCCAAGTAGCAGTCGCTCAGCTGCTCAGAACCAAGCAGCCCTTAACCTCGCACCCACGAACTACCCAAGCAGACAGTACCATTGGGAGTTCTCCTTTTCGAGCCCGTCCACGTTCTTGGACTGCTCAAACGCCCCCTTTCCCTACACGCTAATCTCCAGCATTCCCCCAAATTCCATTCTCTCTGCCCCCTGAACACTACATCGTAGAGGGCCCCCACTCAGGTCCCCTAGAGTATGTTGACGATCGAAGAAAATTTTTCAACATTACTTGTATTCAAGCATACAATGATGTTGTTGTAGTTGATTAATTTAGGGGCTTTGCGACATCATGGTCCGTGTACTTTGGTGTGTGTGGAATTTGTCTGATAACCTGTGTTATTGTGATAGCTGTATCAGTGTGTGCATATACAATGAAACAAGTGATGAGGAACTTAAAGATTGGCTTTATGAGAAATTGAAGAGATATTTTGATAGACAACTAAGTTTAATACATGATATGAAACTAACCTTGTGATATGAATGCTAAAGAGGGAAAAGATAAACGTACAGATCCACTATCAGAAAGTATAGCATACACGAGTCATCAAATAATAGCGGAATCTGTCTTGTGATAAACAGAATTACGATTATTAGTGTGGGGGGCGTGGTGGCTCAGCGGTCTAGCTGTATGCCTCTCACCAAGGCGGTCCGGGTTCGATTCCCGGTCAATGCATGTGAGATTTTCGATGTGAAATGCCATGTCCTGTGGTTCGGATTCCACGTAAAAAGGAGGTCCCGTGGCTCATGATCTCAAGATTAACGGTCACGTTAAACTACAAGCTTCCTTTCCTTCGATTATTAGTGTATTCGATAAGCAGGGGAAGCCGTTTAAGGTAAAACCTCGGGTAAAGGTACTCCTAGAGATAAAGAAACTTCGTGGTGGAATAATGAAGTAAAAGAAGCAATTAAGGCTAAGAAGCTTGCCAAGAAAAACTGGGATCAATCTGGGACAAATGAAGACAGGCAAATAAAGATTCTAAACTAGCAGTAGGAAAGGCTAGGGCAACTGCTTGGGGTGATATCTATGAGGAGTTGGAGACTACCAAAAGGTGATGAAACTTTTCAGGATAGCGAAGGCAAGAGATAGGATATCGAAAGATTTCACCCATATTAAGCAGATGAAGAGTGGTGAAGGAGTAGTTCTTCAAGATGACGACCAGATGAAAATGAAAGAATGTTTTTCGAAGATGGTATCCCCACTCAGGATTTAACAAAAGATAGGAATTAGTAGAGAGGAAGTGATGCTTGCTGTGAAGAAGATGAAAAATGGAAAAGCATCTGGGCCTGATGAAACTCCAGAGGGTATGGAAGTGCCTTGGAAACACTGGAATAGATATGCTGTGGGATCTTGTGCAGTAGATCTACAAGAAAGAGAAAATGCCCATAGAGTGGAAGGAGACAATGATGGTCCCTATTTACAAGGAAAAGCAATACCTCCAGGACTGCTCTAATTACAGGGGAATAAAGCTTACATGTCCCATACCATGAAAATCTGGGAGAAAATTATCGAGAAAAGATGAAACAATAATTGGGGAAGAACAGTTTGGTTTCATGCCAGGGAGAAGTACCACTGAGGCAAATTTTTCACTTCGACAAATCATAGAAAGACACAGAGAAAAAAAAAAGAACTGCATATGTTCTTTATAGACTTAGAGAAGGCTTATGATAGAGTTCCATGACAGGAAGTCTGGCGATGACTGAGGACCAGAGCAGTTCCGGAAAAGTATGTAAGAATTATCCAGGATATGCATGATAGAGCAAAAACAAGAGTAAGAAGTACCGTAGAATTGACCGAATGGATACCAGTTCGAGTAGGGCTGCATCAGGGGTCTGCACTGAGTCCATACATATTCAACCTTGTAATGGATGTTCACTCTGACGGTTTACGAACTAAAGTGCCATGGTGCATGATGTTTGCTGATAATATTGTTTTGTGCAGCAGCAGGAAGAGAGAGCTGGAAGAAAGGCTGGAAAACTGGAGAAAATCCCTCGAAAACAGAGGCTTGAAAATCAGCAGGAAGAAAACAGAGTACCTGTGCCTTGGAGGCGAGGGGAATGAATTGGTGGAGATGGATGGAACAAGCTAAAGGTCAGTGGGTAGCTTCAAGTATTTAGGGCCAATGGTGTCGGACGATAGCAACACAAATGTGGACATCAACCACAGAGTATAGTCAGCCTGGGTGAATTGGAAAAGGATTTCTGAAATTCTGTGTGACAAGACACTTGGCATAAAAGTGGAAAGAAAAGCCTACGAGACATCAGCAAGGCCAACCATGTTATACGGAGCAGAGGCATGGGCTACAACAAAGACACAATGTAATAAACTGGATGTGACGGAGATGAAGATGATTAGAGGGATGAGTGGTGTCACTAAGAAGGACCGCATTAAAATGAGAAAATCAGAGGAACTGTTAAAGTGACAGAAACATCAAAGAAAATCCAGGAGAAAAGATTGTTGTGGTATGGGCATATTATGCGAAGGGACGAAAGCTACATAAGGAGGAGAGTAATGGATCTAGTTGTAGATGGAACGAGAAATAGGGGCAGACCCAGAAGAAGATGGACTGACAATATCCGAAAAGACCTGAAGGAGAAAAAGTTAGATGAAGATGATGTGTGGAACAGGAAAAGTGGAAAAGAACAGCCAGAAACATTGACCCTGTTTGAAGCAGGATAAGATGGAGAAGAAGAAGAAGAAGTGTATTCACCTTGAAAACTTGGATATATCCTGATGCTACGCAGCAAATTACATTGACCTCTTGATAATGGAGAGCTGGTACGGATCTGGGATAATGGGTGATAGAAGTTGCAAGGGTGCAGACTGAGATAATAATCAAATGATTGTGGTGCTAAAGAGCAGACACAGTAAAATAAGGAAATTAAACAGAGGTAGAAGTTGAAAAATTGCAAGATGAGAGATAGCCTACCTAAAGTATACAAAGAACAAATACAAATACAGTCAGCAGATATAACAATAGAGGGACGACTCATCATCGGCTTCAACTCGAATCCGAGTATAAATCTTCTTCCTTCAGTCCAGTTTGTGAATGTGTTCACGGTGACTAAAGAGTCCAATCCTGGCATGGAACAAGCGTCCACACAAGTCACATAGTATTGCTGGAGGAGGACGTGGTTGGGCTGCTCGAAGTTTCCTAGCTTGACGCTTGGCCTCTTCATGTGTGCGTCGATCCCTTTCAAACGTCTTTACAGTATCCGAGATGGTACGGCGCCAAGTTGAGCGGTCTTCAGCCAGCATGTCCCAGGTTTGTGAATCAAGACCTGTCAATTTCAGGGTCTGCTTAAATTGGTCCTTGTAGCGCCTCTTAGGACCACCATGAGGTCTGGTGCCATAGCATAACTCACCATATAGCATTTGACGAGGTGATCTCACATCATCCATCCGATGGACATGACCAATCCATCTCAATTGGTGACCTATTATGGATGATTCTATGCTGTTGATTTGAGCCTTTTCCAGAACAGCAATATTGGTAATCCGGTCTTCCCATTTAATCCTCAGGATTGATCGAAGTTTTTGTAGGTGGAAACGCTCAAGCTTCCCAAGATCACGTCGGTAAAGGGTCCACGTTTCACAGCCATAAAACAATGTAGAAATGACTACTGCTTTGTACACCATAAGCTTTGTACTCATGGACAGATCTTTCTTTATTCATGAAGACCCGGTGCGCTAATCGTCCATATGCTGCATGGGCTGCGCCAATTCTCTTATCCACATCCTGCTCACAGGTACAGCTCACAGAAATGGTACTGCCCAGGTACGAGAAGTGGTCTACCTGTTCTAATGGCAAATTTGAGATGGAGATATTGAACTGAGGAAGAGGTGTGCCTGGTGAAGGTTGTGCCAAGACATTATTGACATTTATGGTAAGACCAAAGCGATCACATGCACTTTTGTAAGAATTAACTGACTCTTGCAGCTCTTCTGGTGTGAGAGTTGGCGACGCAGCATCATCTGCATACAACATGTTAGTAACCTTAGTAACCTGAGTTTTCCTCAAGGAGCGGAGACGAGTTAGGTTGAAAAGCCCTCCATCAAAACGATACTTGACCTCCACACCTGGGATGTTTGTGGGTGAATCATAAAGCATTGCAGCCAAGTACAGAGCAAAAAGCGTTGGAGCCAGTACACATCCTTGTTTCAGTCCATGGGTAATGGGAAATTCATCGGACATCTTATTCTGATGGCAAACCTGACCTGTCATTCCATCATGGAGAGCCTTGATTAGATCTACAAAACGCTGAGGGCAACCAAACCGCTTCAGCACTGCCCACATGGCTGGTCTTGGAACCGAATCAAATGCCTTTTCCAAGTCATAAAAGACTAAGAAGAGTGGATTCTGTTGTTCTCTACATTTTTCTTGTAGCTATCTCACACAGAAAATCAAGTCAATTGTGCTTCTGGAAGTTCTAAATCCGCATTGTGACTCTGGGAGGATCCTCTCAGAGATAACCTTGAGGCGGTTAAGTAGAATTCTTGCAAGAATCTTCCCCACAATTGATAGCAGTGATATACCACGGTAGTTGCCACAAACACTGTGATCACCCTTTTTAAAGATAGTGACGATAGTGGCATTCTTTAGGTCTCCAGGTACCTTTCTTGATTCCCATATTCTGAGGATAAGGATGAAAATTCTTGTTTTGAGGGAATGACCACCGGCTTGAATTAGTTCCAGAGGGATGTTATCTGGGCCAGGTGCTTTTCTGGGTTTCAATTGGGTGAGAGCTGCACTGAATTCATGATAAGTAGGAGGTACTGCCAACCACAGTTGTTCAGGTTGTTGCGGCACATCACAGAGGAAGTCTTCAGCAGCTTCTGATGGACGATTTAGGAGATTGGAGAAGTGCTCCTAAGCCTATAGAATAGTAGTGGAACATAATATAAGTCCAGTTGAGAAAGTACTGGGATTGTGACTGCCATCGACTACTGTAAGGCAATCAAACAAAATCAAGCATGAATGAAAATGCTAAAACGAGCGAGCCAATCCACAAACAATGAGTAAAGAGAAGTAAAGACATTGTGTTGAAGGAAAACTAGTCAATTAGAAAATATAAAGGTTGACTGACATGGAGAAGATATTTGTTAAAAAAGAGATAAGAATTTTTTATAATAGAACAAGAAAAGTGAAAAGAGTTTTCCAGCCAAGAACAACATTCTGCAGAGATGCCTTTGCAGCTATGACGAGATAGGTAGAATATTTCGAAAACACTTTTGAGGGAGACCAACCAATTATGTTAGCAGAAAGCCAAGAAACACTGTGTAATGAAACTCAATTGTTTATAGATAAACCATCACCGATTAAGTGAACAAAGCAATCAAAAGCTTAAAAAATTAATATAGTACCAGGAAAAAATGGAACCTCTCCTGAATTACTGAAATACATGGGTTGGATTTTTAGTTTTGGCACCAATGCTTCAGTGCCAAGTTGCAACAATGTTGGGCGCTGCCACTTTTACCGACGGTTGCTGCCCTACATCCCCTCCCTCAGAGCACATGACCTCGCCCGTCCTCACCACCGCTCGTGCGCAATCGCGCCTGTTAGATAAGTAGTGTGAGACCAGCGCTCACGAAAGACAGTCGCAATGTTTTCCAAGCAGGAGCAGAGAACGTGGATAAAAATTCAGTGTGCTAGGGGTCGCAGTGCTAAACAGTGTCACCGAGGATTGCAGGAAGCGTGCGGTGCAGCTGCGTTACCGTTCAGAACGGTAGCAAGATGGGTTGTAGCCTTTCGAGATGGTCGCGAACGTGTGGGGCACATGCCTCGATCTGGTCACCCACCAGTAAGTGATGACAATGTACAGATGGTGTCGGCGTTAGTAGAGGTGGATCGGAACGTAACGATTCGTCAATTAGAGCAAGATACCGGACTGGAGCATTCAACTGTCCTCCACATCCTGAAGGACTTACTGAAAATTAGGAAGATTGCGTCCAAATGGGTTCCGCATGACTTAACCGACATGCACAAATGGCTGCGATATGACGCTTGTCGTATGCACTTGCAGCGTTATGAGCGCGAAGGAGAGGCCTTATTACGGCGTATCATAACCATTGCCGAGACGTGGGCCAGATCTTATGAGCCACAGTTAAAACGCCAATCGAACGAGTGGCGGCACCACGGAAACAAACAGTTCGATCAACCCCCAACAATGTGAAGGTAATGTTGATTCTTGCCTATGATTGGGATGGTGTGATCATTCACCATACTGTTCCCCGAGGGCAAAACGTTAATGCGGCGTACTATTGTTCGTTTCTGCAAGACCATCTCCGAGGAACTCTGAGAAGGAAACGGCGCCACCACATGGTTACACCGCCCATCGTTCTGCAAGACAATGCTAGGGCACACACAGCAGGCGTTGTGTCGGTATTGTTGGATGGCTGGGAGGTCCTCTATCACCCCCCATATTCTTCCGACATCAGTCCCTGCGACTATGATCTCATCCCGAAGATGAAGCTGACAATGCGCGGGAAGCGCTTCCGTACCACTGAAGACGTTAAGCAGGCTGCCGAGCACTCTCTTCGTACCATCAATAGATTGGGCAGTGTCAACGGGATTCAACGACTTCCGCATCGCTGGGAACACATTGTATGCAACGGTGGGGACTACATCGAGGGCCTGTGAAACTTGGAAGCATCTAAGTGAGTTATTAATCCAGTTATAACTAAGGTGCCAAAACTAAAAAACCAGCCCATGTACAACAGAAATTAAACAAGACAAATATATAATCCAGGATATTAGGTAAAATTTTATTTGGCTCTAATAAATGCTACCACATGTTCTTGTTTCTGCTACAATCATCTCTGCTGTCAGGAAAATGGAGGTCGGAGTTTACTAACCAAAACTTACACCAGTAGTCATATATGGTGTAGGAATATGGACTTATCAAAGCAGATCAGTACAGAATAGTATTGGGGAGAGGAAAAATACTACACAAGATCTTTGGTGCTATAAATGAAATTGAAGAATGCTGAATCAGAAGTATTGCAGAACTCCATTCACTTTATTGGAGAACCAGGTCTTGAGACGGAAACTAAGAGAAGTAGACTGTGATAGTTGGGGAATATTAAACACATGGATGATGACAATCCTGTGGAGAAACATAGGAAAACCTGAAGGATTGAGATGGAGAGGCAAACCAACGAAGAGATAGCTGGATGATGTGGAGGAGGGCCTGTATCACTTGGGAATTAGAGATTGGCTGAGAAAGGAACGAGACAGAGTGAAATGGGCATTAAGTAAGCAAGAGGTATGAAACCTTAGTATAAGCTTGCACAACATAATGTGACAGACACGTGTGAGCGCACCTGGTGGCAGACTCGTGCGAGCGCGTGGCGCGCTGGCTGCAATTGTGAGTTGGGCCGGCAAGCTGGCAGTGGATGAATCGAGAAGGCGACGATACGACAGAGAAGAGATTTAGGATTCGGTGAAAAGGCAGTGTTGAGACTTGGAGTGTAGTGGTTTCAGAAAGACTAGAGCTCGACGTTCCCAGTTTAAATATTAATGAACACTACATTAATATTTAGTAGTGTAAGGTTTGCTAAATAAAGAAGTACGGTAGTGTATTTGTATATGCCTGACCGGTTATTTCAAGAACCGTAAACGTAACAACTGGTGTCAGACGTGTGGGGTCAGGCTATAGAGTAAATACATAGTGCAAGTCTTGAGGTACCGCATTTTAGAGTGTGAAATGACGACCAGGAAAGTTAAACTTTCAGCACTGAAGGTTTCGGAGTTACGTCAGGAACTGGAAGAAAGGGAAGTTGATTCTACGGGAATAAAATCTGTGCTGCAAGCGAGGTTAAGACAGGTACTGGTGGACACAGGTGAGGATCCAGAAACATTTCTTTTCGAGATTACTGGTGGGACTGAGGGTTTGTGTCAGGTATTAGAAAACTTGGAAAAGAAAATAGCGGAAAACTCAGAGAATTTGGAAAGGAAGTTAATGGAAAATACTGCCAACCTCGAGAGGAAACTTCAAGAAGTAACGCTCACTACCGAAACCAAACTGAGGGAAGAATTTCAAGAATCCCTGCGGAAGTTTGAGGACGAGCTTGCGAGCGGTGCGCTTCCAAATAAAGACAAGCAGGAAAACGAAATCATTACCGCTGGTGGACCATCGGAAGGTAAGGAGCGTATACCTGTTTCCGCGTTTGGTCGGACTGACCTGCCGACTTTCGATGGGAAGTCTGCGTGGGAAGAATACCTCACCTTGTTCGAGACCGCTGCCATGATTAATGGATGGGCGGATGCCACGAAGGCTTCATTGATGAGTTTGTCGCTGCGCGGGGAGGCCCTACGAGTCCTGCAGGCTGTTCCCTTGTCGGAAAGGCAGAACTACAACATTCTTGTACAGAAACTTGAAATGCGGTTCGGTCATCGTCACATGGAACAGCTGTATCGCTCCCAGTTGAGAAACCGTTGTCAGAGACCCAACGAGAACCTACAGGAGTTCGAAGCAGACATAGTACGTCTCGTTAGGAGCGCCTATCCAACAGTGCCCAGCGATGTGTATGAGAGTCTTGCTACCGAGAAGTTTCTCGATGGGCTCCGCGAGATTGATACGCAGCGGGCTGTGAAACTGGCGCGTCCGCAAACATTGAATGATGCCTTGACTCTGGCTCTTGAGTTTGAGGCTGTCGAACAATCCGTGCGCGGCCAGGCTCGTATTCGAGCTCTGGAGAGAGACAAGGAGGTCCAGCCAGTGCCTTCCATAGAAGAAATCGTGGAGAAAGTACTTCAAGCCTTGCAGTCCAAGAAGAAACGGACGAGGTGCTGGGGCTGCGGGGAGATGGGGCATCTCAGAGATCGATGCCCTAAGTTTATGAACGGGAAGCACCAGCCACAGGAAAACTAAACAGGGTTGATAGAAAGGGGCGACTGTCAACCAGTGGCAACACCAGAAATGCCCCCACTCCTATCGTCGCGTCTCTGGGTTGTCAAGCCAAATCTATTTTTATTAGTGGGCATGTGGACGGAGAGCCCAGAGACCTACTGCTGGATACAGGGGCCACAATGACAATAATCAGACCAGGCATCGTGAGACGAACAGTAACAACCACGAGATGGACACTGCGAACGGCTACGGGGGAACCAGCCAACGTTCACGGGGAGGTAGACGTCAACTTCGTCATCGGTGATACCCAGTTTCGCCATCGTGTCTTGGTCGCTGAAGTGGAGGAGGACGTCATTCTCGGGATGGATATCATGACTGAGTATAAATTTAGACTGGACCTGGAGAGTGGGATTTTGAGAGTCGGAAACGAGGAAGTAGTGCTGCAGAGGAGGAACGCCTCATCGGTACGGGTGATCGCAGCGGTAGATGTTGTACTACCTGGGGTTAGTGAAGTGATGGTAGAAGGAAAGCCGGATGGTGGAGTTCCTCATGGCTGTGTCGTCATGGTAGGGCCTAGGTTTGCTGACGATGAACCTGAACGTGGAATACTGGTAGCCAGAGCTTTGGTCCGTGCAGGGGCGAAAATTCCTGTGCGAGTAATGAACCTTAATGATCGCTCGATAATTGTTCGGAAAGGAACCAGTTTGGGAAGCTGTTCGCCTGTGTCCTCCGTCGTACGCCAAGTACAAACAGCTACTTCCTCATCCGATATATCTTCGGTGTGGCTCGACGGTCTTATCGAGGCAGCGTGTCAAGAGCTTAATCCTGGGCAGAGCCGAGAAGTGAGGGAACTTCTTCGACGTCATAAGGATGCCTTCCAGGACGGGACCAGTAACGGAAGAACGAACGTGGTTCAACATCGCATCGATACGGGTGACTCAAGACCAATTCGCCAGACTCCCAGAAGATTACCACTAGCCAAGCGAGAGGAAGCAGAGCAGATAATAAATGATATGGCTCGCGATGGGGTGATTGAACCTTCAAGCAGCCCATGGGCTTCGCCAGTGGTCCTGGTGATGAAGAAAGATGGATCTACACGGTTTTGTGTAGACTACCGTCAACTGAACAATGTGACGAAAAAGGACAGTTACCCACTACCACGCATCGATGACACCCTAGACACCTTGGGTGGGAGCACGATCTTCTCCACGTTGGATCTCAAGAGTGGATACTGGCAGGTAGGATTGGACCCCAGGGACAAGGAGAAGACCGCTTTTACGATTGGTTCTGGGCTTTGGGACTTCACAGTTATGCCATTCGGACTCTGTAATGCCCCTGCGACCTTTGAACGACTGATGGATCGCGTTTTAAAAGGGCTGTCTTGGGAAACATGCTTGGTCTACCTGGATGACATCATCGTTCTGGGAAGAACTTTTGAAGATCACCTGAGAAATCTCGACCAGGTGTTCTTACATCTTAAGCAAGCCAACCTTAAGCTTAACTCCAAGAAGTGCTTCCTGTTTCGGAAACAAGTTAACTACCTCGGCCATGTTGTTTCCGGAGAGGGAGTCACCGCGGATCCGGAAAAGATTAACACGGTGAAGGAATGGCCAGTACCGAAAGATAAGCAAGAAGTCAGGAGTTACCTCGGACTGTGCACCTATTACCGTCGATTCGTGCCAGGATATGCTAACATTGCTAAGCCTCTGACCAGACTTACCAAGGAAAGTCGGAGTTTTGTGTGGGACGCGACCTGTCAACAAGCCTTCGAACAACTGAAGGAGGTATTGACCAATGCTCCTATCCTGAGTTACCCACAACCGGAAGGACTATTCGTTTTGGACACCGATGCTAGCAATGTGGGAGTAGGTGGCGTGCTTTCCCAACTGCAAGGTAGGCAAGAAAAGGTGATAGCTTACTTCAGCAAGGTTCTTTCTAAACCGGAGAGGAACTACTGCGTAACTAGAAGGGAATTGCTCGCTGTAGTGAAGTCAGTGGAGCATTTCCACAAATATCTCTATGGGAGGAAGTTCCTTCTACGGACTGATCATGCAGCGCTTACGTGGCTACTGAGCTTCAAGAACCCGGAGGGACAGGTAGCCAGGTGGATTGAAAGGCTCGAGCAGTACGACTTCGACACTGAACACAGGGCTGGCCTTAAGCACCGAAATGCTGATGCTCTGTCAAGGAGACCATGCTCACAAGACTGCAAGCACTGCAATCGGATTGACGAAAAAGTTGCAGCAGTGAGAAGAAGCACTGTGATCGACGACCACTGGAAGGATGAGGAAATCCGTAAGGATCAAGAAAATGACCCGGACTTAAAACACCTACTGCGGTGGAAGACGTCTGAGCAACGACCGACTTGGGAAGAGGTAGCACCCTACACCCGCACTGTGAAAGCCTACTGGGCTCAATGGAATTCCGTGATTTTGGAAAACGGGGTGCTAAAGAGGGTACTGGGAAGAGAGGACGGGGCTCAGGAGAGGCTACAGGGTATTGTTCCACGAAACAGAGTGCCCGAGGTACTACAGTTGCTGCATGATGGAACCTCTGGGGGGCACCTTGGAGTTCGAAAAACCATGGAGAAAGTTCGAGAGCGGTTTTATTGGGCTAATTACTCAGATGACGTACGTGAATGGTGTAGGAAGTGCGTGGTTTGTGCCACTGCGAACGGGCCACAGAAGAAGGGAAGAGCAGCGATGAGACAGTACAACGTTGGTGCCCCGTTTGAACGGATCGCCATCGATGTAGCGGGCCCTTTCCCTACGACTGAGAGTGGGAATAAATACATCTTGGTGGCAATAGATTACTTCAGCAAGTGGGTAGAGGCATATGCGTTGCCCAACCAAGAAGCTGTGGTGGTTGCCGAGACGCTAATAAAGGAGCTGGTGAGCCGATTTGGTGTACCCTTGGAACTGCATTCCGATCAGGGGCGAAATTTCGAGTCGTCGGTGTTCCAGGAGATGTGCCAGATTCTCGGAATCCGGAAAACGAGAACGACTGCCCTGCACCCACAGTCCGATGGAATGGTGGAGCGCATGAACAGGACAGTAGAGAAATACCTGTCGAAAATTGTCTCCGACCACCAGCGGGACTGGCACAAGTTTCTCCACTTGTTTCTACTGGCATATCGCTCTTCTATCCATGAGACCACAGGCCAAACACCAGCTAATGTGCTGTTTGGCCGAGAACTGCGGTTGCCGTGTGACCTGGCGTTCGGTTGCAAACCTGAGGATAATGTCGTTGGGGAGGACTACATCTCCGGCCTTCGTCGAAGGATGGATGACATTCACGACCGCGTTCGCACAAACATTCAGAATGCGAGCGACAGGATGAAGGAGCGATACGACGTAAGAGCCGAATCAGGCGGGTACCAAGCAGGAGATCTAGTCTGGCTTTTCGACCCTAAACGACGGCGAGGGTTCTCTCCAAAGCTGCAACGCTCCTGGGACGGACCATATGAGGTACTGAAGAGGATTAACGACGTCGTCTACCGTATCAGGAGGAGACCGAATGGCAAACCCCGAGTGGTCCACTTCAATCGGCTGGCATCGTTCCTGGGCGACAACCATGACGAGAAGCACGGGCAACTCGCCCGTATATGTCGAGTCCCGGAGTCGGAACGATCGTTCGAAGAATTCATGTCCCAATGTGGTACTGACCGCAATGTTTGTTATGGCGTCAGTACTGAGATTCGGCAGGATTTATTCCAAACCTCCAGTGAGTATGCCTTGGCTCACTCTGTGGCTAAGGACCTGAGGATGAGCCGAGGAATCGCCCAAGTATTCCGGCGGAAGTATGGTGGGATTGAAGAGCTGCAGCGTCAAGAGCCTCGTGTCGGAAACGTGTTGTATTTACCCAGGAACGAGCGATCGTTATTCTATCTAGTGACGAAAGAACTTTCCCATCAGGAATCGACCTATCGTGCCGTCTGGGATAGTCTACTTGCGATGCGAGAGCTCCTACTGCAGCGGAACATATCCAGATTAGCTGTGCCCAAGTTGGGCTGTGGGCAGGATGGATTGGACTGGAGGATCGTAAGAAGCATGCTGGAAGAAGTCTTTCGGCGCACAGGGATTGAAATTCTGGCATGCTGCTGGTCCCAAAGACGAGGTGTCTGCTCCGGGACAGAACAATCTTAAGGAGGGGACAGTGTGACAGACACGTGTGAGCGCACCTGGTGGCAGACTCGTGCGAGCGCGTGGCGCGCTGGCTGCAATTGTGAGTTGGGCCGGCAAGCTGGCAGTGGATGAATCGAGAAGGCGACGATACGACAGAGAAGAGATTTAGGATTCGGTGAAAAGGCAGTGTTGAGACTTGGAGTGTAGTGGTTTCAGAAAGACTAGAGCTCGACGTTCCCAGTTTAAATATTAATGAACACTACATTAATATTTAGTAGTGTAAGGTTTGCTAAATAAAGAAGTACGGTAGTGTATTTGTATATGCCTGACCGGTTATTTCAAGAACCGTAAACGTAACAATAATATGGTCTAAAGGCCATATACAGTATATCTCATACTGACTTACTTGTGTGCCTTACAACTGTTTTGGAGTATACAGTAAATTACTTACACCAACAACGAGTGTGATATCAGCAACAGGTACCATTGATGAGGAAATCACCAACAGGATTTCGGCTGGAGGTACATTTTATAGAGCTGTTCAAGACATCATATGGAACCAGAAAGTGCCTCTGCAATGTAAATGAGCAATTTATCAAACTTATTATGTGCCAATTTTGACCTATGGCTGCGAAACTTGGACCATGAGGAAGAAAGATGAGAGACGGATTCAGGCAGCAGAGATAAGATTTGCTAGAGCCATGGTTGGTAAGACAAGAAAAGACAGAATTCGTAATGAGCATATCAGAGAATTGGTTCAGGTCGACAAACTACAGGATAAAATAACCTTGAAAAGGCTCATGTGGTTTGGCCATATGCGAAGGATGGATGTTACCAGAATTCCAAAACAAATGTATGAACTGCAGCTTCATGACCGAAGACCAAGAGGACGACCAAGAATGAGATATGCAGACATGGTGAGAAATGACATCCAACAATTGGGTGAGGACTTGGACAGCATTGAAGAAGAAGAGAAGTACAGAGACAGAAATTCGCTGACCCATCTAATAGATGGAACAACGTGGGGATATGAATGTATGTATGTATGTATGTAACAATGAGCTAAGTATTAAGCATCTATATTAAAATGCCCTTGGTGAATTATAGATTTATGTACACACATCAAAAAAAGTTTTGCATCACCTTGGTTCCCAGATCTCCGGCATATAGACGTTGACTGTGTATATTGTATCCAAGATACAGTCCCTTTGACTGTTCATAGATGTCACTAAAACTGCTCAAAGATGTAAACAACCATGCATGAGCAGGGCCTATTAGACGGAGGGGGTACGACAGCCGATCAGTTCCAGTCATTCCACCAGGACGAAGGTACGCTGCTCATGTTGTCTGTAGTTCTACCATGCCTAGAAGGTCAATACCGCAGTTCGATCGCGTCCGCATTGTTACTTTGTGTCAAGAAGGGCTCTCAACAAGGGAAGTTTCCAGGCGTCTCAGAGTGAACCAAAGCGATGTTGTTCGGACATGGAGGAGGTACAGAGATACAGGAACTGTCGATGACAGGCCTCGCTCAGGCCGCCCAAGGGCTACTACTGTAGTGGATGACCGCTACTTACGGATTGCCGCTCGGAGGAACCCTGATAGCAATGCCACCATGTTGAATAATGCGTTTCGTTCAGCCACAGGACGTCGTGTTTCAACTCAAACTGTGCGCAATAGGCTGCATGATGCGCAACTTCACTCCCGACGTCCATGGCGAGGTCCAGCTTTGCAACCCCGACACCATGCAGCGCGGTACAGATGGGCCCAACAACATGCTGAATGGACCCCACGGAATTGGCATCACGTTCTCTTCACCGATGAGTGTCGCATATGCCTTCAACCAGACAATCGTCGGAGACGTGTTTGGAGGCACCCTGGTCAGGCTGAACGTCTTAGACACACTGTCCAGCGAGTGCAGCAAGGTGGTGGTTCCCTGATGTTTTGGGGTGGCATTATGTGGGGCCGACGTACGCCACTGGTGGTCATGGAAGGCTCCGAAACGGCTTTACGATACCTGAATGACATCCTCCGACCCATAGTGCAACCATATCGGCAGAATATTGGAGAGGCATTTGTCTTCATGGACGACAATTCTCGACCTCATCGTGCACATCTTGTGAATGCGTTCCTTCAAGATAACGACATCGCTCGACTACAGTGGCCAGCATGTTCGCCAGACATGAACCCTATCGAACATGCCTGGGATATGTTGAAAAGGGCTGTTTATGGACGTCTTGACCCACCAACCACTCTGAGAGATTTACGCCGAATTGTCGTTGAGGAGTGGGACAATTTGGACCAACAGTGTCTTGATGAACTTGTGGATAGTATGCCACGGCGAATACAGGCATGCATCAATGCAAGAGGACGTGCTACTGGGTATTAGAGGTAGTGGTGTGTACTGCAATCTGGACCACAAATGCTGAAAGTCTAGCTGTATGATGGTACAACATGCAATGTGTGGGTCTCATGAGCAATAAAACGAGCTGAAATGTTGTTTGTGTTGATCTCTATTCCCTTTGTATTTAACGGTTCCGGAACTCTTGGAACCGAGGTGATGCAAAACTTTTTTTGATGTGTGTATAAAGGTAATGTCTTATCCAGGAATCACTTTAGCCCATATAGAGAAAATAGAATTCCTCATCTTTATATCAGACAATGGCAATGGAATGTTTTTGCACATATGTTGCATTGTTACATTTCAATGTATGAAATCAGAGTTAGGCTACCAATAATTACAGCAGACATTCAAAGATACCAGACGTTACATATTGCCTAGCATGCTTGGCTGTCACCGAGCAGGCCCGGGTTCAATTCCCAACTCTACCAAGAAATTTAATTCTGGTATTAGGGCTGGAATGGGGTACACTCAGCCTCATGAGGCAAAACTAAGAAGAGGCGGGTTCGATTCCTACATCAGCCATCCTGGAAGTGGTTTCCTGAGGATTACCCTTTCTACTCCGGCATATACTGGGATGGTAGCTAACTTAAAGACTAACTACCTACCGAAATCCTACCTCAATAACAGGTACACACACTAGTACAGACATCATAGTGCCCCAGGTTATCAGACAACTTCTACTCACACCCATGGGGCTACATGACCACTATGTCGCAAAACCCCCAAAAGAATCTCCCCTGTGGGTGGGGGGCAGAATACACCCATGGTATGCTCTGCCTGTCGTAGGAGGCGACTAAAAGGACTTACATGGCTGAAAACATGCCACAGACCCCTGTGGATGGGGAGGGCGAATATATCCGCGGTATCCCTGCCTGTCGTAAAAGACGACCATGTCGCCTTTTAAAGGTTGATTTCACATTTCCGGTCCCATTTCTGGTTTGACCCATAGAAATAAACATACATGCTGTTTGGGGAAGGGCCAACAACTTGGCCATCTGGCCAGAAAGCCTAGACGGTACTCCCCGTCCCATCAGGTGTACCCTTCCTGCTATGCCAGGTAGGTATTGCCTTGGCTGGGTGGCACCACAGTGACGACCCTCTCATTTGGAGTGGGCAGTATTCGGGGAGGATTCATTCCGGGGATTCATTCCGGGAATTCATCCATGCTCACGGAATACTCTACAGGGTGACCCCTTTAAAAATCCATCTCTCGATGTTGGTAGACTTCCCAAGGTGCATTTGGGATGAAGCTTTATATGAGAGATTCCCAGTTGAAAATTTTCCCCGTTATCTGGTAGCCATCAGAGCTGTCGGGGAATCCCTCGCGTTGATCAAGTCTATTGTGTTTGCTGAGGAGATCAAAGATAAATATGGTGACCTAGAAAGGATACAGAAGCTCCACAATGGTCAGCTCCTTCTGAAAACCACACAAGCTGCTGAACTGCAGCAATTTCAGTACAATCCCGGTGAAGATTGATAGGCATTCGACACTGAATGAGGTCCATGGAGTAATATTCCACCACGATCTTGTTTTGAATTCTGATGCTGAGCTGACACGTAGATTAATTAAACGTGGCATCACCAAATCACCAATCACTACGTGAAAGGTAGTAAAATAGCAAAATCAGCAGGAGCTCCTAGTAGCCCAACACTAAAATTATTTGCCCGAAGAAGTTGGCGGGACCTTCTCGACCCCCAAACATGCGCTCCCATAGAAGTTGGCCAGCGAAGAAGCCATCTCCGACTCGTTCGGAGAAGGAGCCTTAGCCGGCCAGGGTTGGAACATCATCCAGCCCACTTAAAAAGGAAAAGGCAGCGGCAGGCAAGAAAGAGACGTTTCAATATAGTTTCCCTTGCCCTTCTGCTAGGAAGGTAGCTATGGCGCCTGACTATCCTGCTCCCACGACCACCAGTGGAACGGTGCCAGTAGGGACTGCTTTGTTTTGCAGGGAGCGGGCGTCTGGAGGGAAGGGACCAACTACTTCCCTGAATAGACGTCAGCGCCATTCTACAAAGGAAAAAGGTCTGGACATGTCGGGGCCCAACACCCAGTCTTCAAACTAGGAGAAGGTCTCTTGACACCACTCTCGCCCTACCCCAAGAGCGAGAGAGGAAATGTTCAACGAGAACCGCACGCCAACAAAGAGAGTGCCGGCTCCAACGTGTTCGGACAGAGAAGAGGAGATCGAGGTTTGCTCTCCTCCCCATAATCTCCACATAAAGATGGGGACGGTTGGCGAACGGTCAATCAAAAGTAGAGGACAACCTTCTACTTAAGTCCACACTATGACACTATTACAATGGAACTGTAGTAGCTACTTTCGACATCTCGCTGAGGTACATCAATTAATTTCTCAGTTTATGGGAACCATTGTCTGTCTTCAGGAATCCATGTTTCATCCTGGACATGAGACAACAATGTGTAAGTACAAACTCTTCTCTAAAGACCGGGTGGATGGAGCTGTGGCTGCTGGCGGCATCTGCACTCTTGTCCATTCAAGTCTCCTGTGTGAAGAGGTGCCGATGCGAACTCTGCTTGAAGCATTTGCAAATGTTACTTCGTTGCCAGCAATGGCAACAGTATGTAACGTGTACATCTCACCTGATTCAACTGAATTACAACCAGCTCGTAGATCTAGTCCCTCAGCTTCCCCCCTCCTTTTCTCCTTCTGGGAAATATTAATGCCCACAACACCATCTGGGGCTCCACTAGCACTAGCGGTAGAGGGAGAGATTTTGAGAGACTGATCAGGCGGCTGGACCTGTGTTTGTTGAACACAGGAGAACCTGCACAATTTTCTGTTGCACATGTCATTTTTTCGAGTGTAGACATCAACTTGTGCCAAAGTGCTCTGGTTCTCCTGCTTGGGTGGGATGTGCACGAAGACCTTTGTAATAGTAACCATTTCCCGATTATCCTTACTCATCCGAACCAGAGAGCCATCGAGTTACCTAGTCGCACCTTCCCCCTCCTTTTCTCATTCTGGGAGATGTTAATGCCCACAACACCATCTGGGGCTTCGCTAGCACTAGTGGTAGATGGACTGAGATTGCAGCAGCCATTAAGGATCGATGTGCTTTCAAATGCTATTGGAGACAAAACACCAAACTGCGCTATGCCCTTGCACTGTGCAGGAATAAATCTCCTAGGCCGGATAGCATCCATAATCAAAATGTTGAAACCTCTTTGCAATTTCAGTTTAAAACGACTGCTGTTCCTCTTCAATCGTTCATGGATTGAAGGGGAGTTTCCATCTCACCTTCAAAAGGATGCGTTCTAGAGCCCGATATCTGATTCGGGAGAGTAAGAAAACGACGTGGGAAAAGTGTGTGTTGTCTATGACGGCAAATACTCCTTCATCTCAAGTGTGGACTAAGCTTCGTTGCATATCTGGACTCTCGACATCTTTGACAGTACCCGGAGTCTCTATCGACGGAGACAATAGTATTGGATCGCACTTACCTGATGTATCCTGCTCTGGGAGTCATCACCCAACATTTGTGGCTCTGAAGCGGGAGGCAGAGGCTCACCCCTCTTCCTTTGCAACTGCTGCTTCCGAGTTCTACAATGCACCATTCTCAGAATGGGAACTGTACAGTTCCCTTGTACTGTGCAGAAATACATCTCCTAGGCCGGATAGCATCCATAATCAAAATGTTGAAACCTCATTGCAATTTCAGTATAAAACAACTCCGGTTCCTCTTCAATCGTACATGGATTGAAGGGGAGTTCCCATCTCTATGGCAAAAGGGGAACATGATACAGATTCCCAAGGATTGAAAGGATCCCAAACTTGTTAGCAGCTATAGGCCTATTCATCTCACAAATGCCTATGTAAGCTGCTTACCGTAGGCTGATGTGGTTCTTGAAGGAGAGATAATATAATAATAATGTTTGCTTTATGTCCCTTTTAATATCTGCGGCTTTCAGAGACGCTGAGGTGCCGGAATTTTGCCCCAAAGGGGATCTTTAACATGCCAGTAAATCTACTGACACGGCTCCCTCACATTTGCGCACCCTCAAATACTAGCTAACTGTGCCATGATTCAATCCTGCAACCTTGGCCACAGCAAGCGAGAACGTTACTGCTGAGCCAAGCAGCCAGCCTGGAAGGAGAGAGGCCTCTTGTCTAAGTACCAGTGTGGTTTCTGCACTCAAAGGTCCGCTACCGACCATCTGGTGTGACTTGAGAGCTCCATAAAGGAGACTTTTCTCTGAAAAGAGCACCTAGATACAGTTTTCTTCAATCTTGAAAAAGCCTATGACACAACATGGCACTACAGAATCCTTTCCACCCCTCATGAGTGAGGACTCCATGGTTGTCTCCCAACATTCATTGCAACTTTATGTCTATCCGACTGTCTTCCGAGTAAGAGTCGGTAGGACATTATTGCAATACTATACTCAAGATAATGGAGTTCTTCAGGGTTCGGTATTGAGTATCACCTAGTTCGCGATTGCCATAAACGACATAGTTGTCGCCGGTGGGCCCACAGTGATTCCATTGCTGTAAGTAGAAAATTTTACTATACATTACAGGTCTGAAAGCATGGCAATAGTGGAACAGCAATTGCAGCTAGCTATCAACAGAGTTGACAGGTGGGTTCACGACCGTGGCTTGGGTTTCTCTGCAGCAAAAACCTCCGTTGTCTGCACTAGAAGCTACATTTACACCCTGAACTACACCTCCTGGCTGCCAAATTGTCAGTGGTTGACACACCGCTTCCTGGGGCTCCATTTTGACAGCAAATTAATGTGGTGGCAACTAAAAACGGGATCTCTCATGAAACTTAACAGGCTCAAGTTTAATAGCACAACATGGAAGACTGACCGTGCGGTGCTAGTAAGATTTTACCAAGCCCTCGTCCTGTCCTAGCTTGGCTATGGTTGTGCGGCGTAAGGTTCAGCAAGGCCAGCAACCTTGAAAATGCTGGACAGTATCCACCATAGTGGCGTTAAGCAGGCAACTGGTGCATTCCGGACCAACCCAATTCCCAGCCTACTCGCCAAATCGGGTGTTCCACCTCCTAGTTAGACGCCTGCATATGCTGCCAATGTGAACCAAATGCCGCATCATCCGAGCTATCAAGTTCTCTACAGTACTCAATACCATCAGCGGTATATCAACCGACCTAGCGCCGCCCGACCGGTTGGTATTAGACTTGGCATCGATAAAATATTTGTGCATCTAGGCAAGTTCTCCCAACCCTTACGGACTGCTTCTTGGCAAATCCCACTAGCCCTAGTTGCTTGCTAGTCCCTAGCAGGTTCTTGCATTTGGGACATGCCTGTACACATGTGGTATTACAGCCTCCACCAAGAGAATTGTCTCTTTCTCCCTCGTAACCTGCCCTTACAGTTCAAAGGTTGAGAATGCTGATTATTTTGAAGCTGAAGATGCAATCTTCAGTCTTTATATTAATGGGTGTATAAGATCGATTGAAATTATCTAGGCCAATATGCATTGTTACAATGGGAGTACGGAATGTGGATCGAAATGATATCAAATACGCCCACTTGGGTGGAATAGCTGTCAAGTGTTTGCCTCATACCCCAAGTTTGCTGGTTCAATCACGTCCAAAGTCAGTAGATTTTCCAGATCCAAAAAAATCAAGAGCATTTATGTCATGATTATCGACAAAAACGACACGTAAAAGAATATGAGGCAAAAATATTAACCATATTGGAAAATGTGTTGATTCTACGTATTAATGTAAAAGAACCCTTGAATACTTACTTGGCAGTTAGTAGCCTACTCTCAGCAAAATTAAAACTGCACATTATCATCACCGTGCAGAGCTCGACTTGTAAAGACAACTTAGCACAGTCTTCAAATGACCAAGTCCAACAAGCAGTAAGTTGAATAAACAAAACGATAAATAGAAATTCTACCAGAAGAAATGCCTCAGCCACTTATTTTATTTTAATAGGAAATACAGTTTTGCCTCTAAAATTGATGTTGCAGGACCTGGACGATGAACAGTTGTTTATTTAGTCAACTTAACCTTCACTTTTAAAAAGAAAACTTTCTTTAGATACAGTCCAAAAAAAGCACATGATGACTCTTATGTAATACACCCAGTCCGAGTTGAGCATGGTCATTGACTGCACCTCTCCAGTAACAAGGTTAACTAGGGTTCAAGTTCTCTAAGATATTGACCACTTTTGAATACAACTCTTTTTATCTACCATCTTGAACTCAATACAGAAAAAAATTATGATCATGACTAAGGTCATAGACATACAGTACATTGGATTCAAGTATCAAACATTTCAAGACTTTTCACCTTGTAGAATTTATTGAATTTATTAATATTTTCATAGAACCTAGTATAGGCTCTCTTAAGGCAGACTTACTTCGGGTGCATCTTGCCTGGATATAGTGGGTTAGCACACATGTCTAGATCAGGCAATAGCTGACATGTGTGTGAGCATTTCTTAACATAGCTGGTCGACTTTTGTCTTTGCTGGCATAATGCTCTGTAGCTCCAGCCATTAAATCAAGACATCAATAACATTCCTACAGGGTGCGGAATTGCATGGTGTAGTAGGTTAGCATACCTTCCTAGAATGCAGGGAATTCAGGTTTGTTTGAGTTCCAATGGTGACCTCATTTTAAACACATACACTTCAAAGAATGAATATCTTATTTGCTTCTGGAATAAAACAGAATATGAATCACAAAATCACAACGTAAGGTGCATAAAAAATTACAATTGAAGAATGGAAATACCGGTACATAATGAACTAAACAACATCTTTTTCTAAATCATATTTTTGTTTTAATGAGTAATATGAAACACAGCCGACAACAAGATAAAATGAGCCAAGTGAAAAATTGCTTCCAAGTACACTCACGTGCAAAAAAAAAATGCAAAACTTAACTTTCTCACTCTTCTCAGATGAGTCACGGTTCAGCCTGAGACCACCTGATGGAAGAGCGAGAGTGTGGAGGAGAAATGGAGAGAGGTATTCCCGTTACCTTCTCTTTCAGAACACCATTTCATGGACCATCAGTCATGGTTTGGGGAGGTATCTGCTTAGAGGCTAGGACAAAGCTTGTTTTCATAGAGATTGGTGCTCTCACATCCCACAGGTACATTGAAGAAATTTTGCAGGAGCCATTTGCTCCTTTTATTGGGGGTGGATTCCGCCTTATGCAAGATAATGCACGCCCCCATGTTGCTCGATGTGTGCAGCTGTACCTGGAAGAAGTGGGGATCCAGACTTTGGTGTGGCCTGCCCGGAGTCCAGATATGAACCCCATCGAGCACATGAGGGATATTATGGGGAGGAATGTAAGAAAACGTGTTCCTGAGTCCTTGGCAGAACTTCGAGTGATGCTACGGGAAGAATGGGTGAGAATACCACAGGAGGACATTGCAACGCTCATTAGAAGCATGCCTCAGCGACTCCAGGAATTACAGAGGGACAGACGAGGCAATACTCGTTTCTGAGTATTCAATGTGTGCAGTTTATTGAGTGGAATGGAAAAAAAGAACAGATATTCAATACACAGTGACAAATTTAACACTGGACACAATTTTCCAAAATCTGCATAATGTAGTTAATTATCGTGAAAAGACAGTGAAGAAAACACTAGTCTCAATAACTAGTTGAACTGTTACAAAAGATGTCTATAGGTTCAATGTGTGTAAAAGTATAGTAAGTGGTTTAAAAAGAAAAAGTCTAGTAATGATCAAGTACTTGTATTTTATAGCATTTAAATAGAAATAATTTATAAAAGTTAAGTTTTGCAGGTTTTTTTTTGCACCTCAGTGTAGTTTAATTTTTTCCAGAAAGATCCTCACTTTTAGTTATAGTGAGTGGGCTATTTTGGCTCCCGGAACTTGTTTTGGTTATGCTGTTTGGCCCATTATATATTTCCACTCTTCAATTATAATACCGGTAGATCATAGATTTATTAATGGCCTACCTGTCCATTCTTGCACATTTGTTCGCATTGCACGACGGGCTGCTTTTTGTTGCTGTAAACTAGACTGGTAAAGATCCAAAGACTGTAAGAAGTTGTCTGCTGAGACAATTGGTGCTGATGATGGGCCTGGAATGGACATCACACCAGAGCTGCCACCAGAATCCAGAGCCTCAGTCTTCATGGTCCTAAACTCATTTGAGTTTTCTTCCACTGCAACTGTCACAAGATACAAAACGGAATTACACATACAATCATAAATATACAAAGAATATCAATGAAACAAAACATCTTAACAATAATGCCCATAATGCGTATGTTTGAATTGATATTTGGGGAAAGAATCAGAGGGAGATCCAAGAACAGCTCAATTAAGTGAATGAAAAGATAGAACAACGGGGAATTAGGATTAAGATAATGTTTACAACATGGAAATAATTTATAGAAATTGGAGACAAGAATATTGAAGGGCAGAAATCTCTAGAGCCTTCTTGGGGTGTGAATTAATGGACAATATAAGACATATACGACACGACATGCAAATCAACACGAGGATAAAACTTGTGTGTCTCAGAGCTTGAGAAATAAGGGCTAGTCCACTGCTTTGATATTGTGCTTGCTGCCTTAAGCCTCTGGTGGGTGGGACTTGACGTCACAGCGTCACTCCAGCGTATTCTCTTCTCAGTAGTTGTATACGGTATCTGTTTAACTGATTAATTGTTGGTTATTTAAAGTGATATTAGTCTTGTTTGTTTCTTGTTTTATATTTTACTTTGTTTGATTCAGGAAAATTTATTTTACAACTTAATTACGTGTCCATGCAGCATGTGTTAAATGAAGTTAAGTGTACTTTCAATATTGAATAAGTGCCTCATAAACAAAAACAAATGAACATTCCCGATTTCATGTGGAACTTCCAGAAATCACAGATGATCAGTCATCTGACAAAGCCGGGAATCGAACCCGGGGCCTCAGGGAGTGAGGCACACTACCCCAACACCACAGGGCCGGCATTTGTTAAAATCATCCCTGAGGTATTACTTCGCTGGTGAGATTGAAGTTAAAATGTGTTAGTGCCTAGATTGTGCCATTATTATGGAGCAGTTATATGCTGGTATATTTAATTTCTTAAAATCAGATGCAAAGTGTGCACGGGTGGAAAAATAATACAGAGCAGTTGCAGTTCCTCAGCGAACTGAAAGAAGCATGTGGAGGTAAGACATCAGTAACATGATTTGTTACTTTGACATTGTAACTGTAACAGTAACTTCGTTTAGACATGGTCAACTTCCAAGAGAGTCTAATAAAGACAGCAGGAATTAAATTCTTGAGAAGTATATCACAGAATAGAAAAAGAGAAATGCCGTGTCTCTCTCTTTTCTCTACACTACCGACAGACACATGGAAAGGTCCAAACTTCGATCTCAGACATGTCTACACAAGATTCGCCGCCCACGGTTTTCACTGGAAGATCTGCACAACTGACGGCCATCACACACTAGATGACAACTGCAAATGCCAACTGTGAGGAATGAAATGTACGCAGTACCACCTGAGGAACTGCTCTACAAGGACTATTACACTCGCCAATTACGCAAAAGACCTGTAAATTCATGTTAACACGCCTTATGTGCACAATGTGCTTTGTATATAATAAATTTTAAAAATAATACAAAAAGAGAATGTGTTACACCAAATTTCATGTTTAAATGTTAACTCAGTAAGGAAATTATAAAGCTCAACTTCCAAATAGATAATATACTGAATATACTGTATTTGCCAGCATTGGTAGATGGTTTGAGATTTTCCGAGTAGCCAAGACATTTAATTAAGTTACCCAGGAATTAAAAGTTCCAAACAAATCTGCATATGAATCACTGCTTGCCTTAAGAGCCTCAATTCATATTTCACCAGAATGGGAATTGATAATAATATTCTATATGTATTCTATTTGGTTCACAAAATTTTCTGGGTGTTCAGCATGAATTAAATGTAAATTTAAGAAGTAAAATCAGCAGCCATTTGCATGATCAACAATGCTAAGTTTACAAGAGAGCTTTGAAGCCATTTCTCATTATTGCCTTTTTAACAATTGAATTGCAACTTTCAGTTTGTCGACATGAATATATGCCCAAGGATCCTTTTATAATTTAATAAGATGCGCTCGAAAGAGCATTACTTAACCTACATAATACACGAAAATATCATTCTAAATACAATTTGATCTTACAATGCTATTTAGTTTTCACTGTAGTCTCTGATGGATTTAGTTCTTTTTGCACACTTAGTTAAGTGATAACGGTCACATCTCTTGTCACACAACGAACATACGCAATCATCATCTGGCTGGTGAAAACCTTGAGTTAAGCAGATCTTATGGTGAAAACCATGAGTTGCAAGTCTCGTTACCACATGTCTTAGATCCTGTCCTGCCTCCGTCCATTGTCTATCCATCATTGCGCTAGTACTATAAAAATCAGGGTCAATGTCATTTCTCTTCCTCCGCCCAGTTCGAGATGCGCTTGGTAAGGGCCGGTAGATGGCAGCGTGAATTGCAGTCTCAGGTCTTCGAAGAAGCAGCTTTCCCTGGCTAATTCGTATACAATCCTTGAGGGTGCATAAATCCCAACTCCCAAAGCACTCTTCAGATATCGTGCATTAACACTTTCTAATCGTTTGAAATCGCTACTCGAAAGCTTATCCCATATTAATTCTATTCCATATGAGGCAATTGGAGTTATTACTGTTTTGAACAATGACATTGCAGTGGGCAAAGAAAGTTGTAGGATATTTTTAATTCGATGAGTGGCTTTCGTAGCTGCTGAAGCCCTTTCCTGAGTGTGTATCCTGTAGGAAGACAGTGTTGTTTGTAGATATATTCCTAAATATCGGAAATTATTTACTACTCTTAGCATATCTCCTTGCAAAGTTAAATGATCATCCAACGCCAGTTTGCCTCCTTTTCTAAAAGTCATGTGCACTGTTTCTTCTTTGTTGATCACTAAACTGTTTTCGTCAGCCCATAATTCAAGTTTCTGAAGAGCGGCACGCAGATCACTTATGCAATGTGAACCTAGAGCCATGTCATCGGCGTACATGATAAGTTTCACTGTTGGGTAGTCTTGGACGGTGTTAATAATGTCAGCTGTCAAGATGTTAAAAAGTAGGGAACTCATAGGATCGCCCTGAAGTACGCCATTTGTCTGACGGACCTTTTCAGACAGAACTACACCGTAATTTAAAATGATATAGTTGTATGCTAGGATTACCTCAACTCTTCTCGCTAGGGGGTTAGAGTTTCCTAGCATCCCTTTAAGTTTATTTATGAGGATATTCCTGTCTATCAAGTCAAAAGCTTTACGATAGTCTATGAAGACCAAGTGAAATTTCCCTTTCTTATGCCTCAGAGCCTGTTCCACTTCTTCTTGTAGTAATGCCACTGCTTGTAGAGTACTCCGTCTTTCTCGAAAGCCGAATTGGCAATCTGGTATGTACATATCCACCTCCTTGGCTAGTCTTTTTGTTAAAATTTTAGAGAAAATCTTGAATATAGTGGGCTCTAGTACTATTCCTCTGTAAGAGTTGGGATCTTCAGTGTTTCCTTTCCCCTTGTACAGAATTGTCATTTGGGCCGTTCTCCAGCTTACAGGAATGACTCCTGTATACAAGTACTTATTAAATAGGTCTGTCCAGATGGGCAGAAGCAGATCTTGTGTCTCTTTTATGTGTTCTATGAATATCTTGTCAGGTCCTGCCGCCTTACCCTTCTTAGATGACGTGCTATTAGTTTGTATTTCATCGGTGGTTATTTGGAGGAAATCATCAGCTATGCAATTTGTAGCAGAGACTTGGTGTTCTTCCAATGTTCCATTCTTGTTGAGGATCCCAGAGAAATGTTCCGCCCATGTCTCTATTGGTATCTCTCTTGCCTTAGGAGCTTGCCTCTTTCTTAGAGCTAAGTAGGGATCTGATCTCGCTAGTTCCGCTGTTTCCCTAGCTTCGGCTTCAATGTGCTCGGTTCTTTTAGTCTGAAGTAGTAGTTTATACTCTTTCCTCCTCGTAGCGTAATCCTCCAAATCAACTTTGTCGTTTGTGCACTTTGCTTTGTACAACGATTGTAGTGTAATTTTCCGAGTAATGTAGCACTCACCATCGAACCATTTTTGTGCATGTCTCTTTCTTCTGTAGAAGAAGGCTTTGCTGATCAACAAGCTAACACACTGCGCCGCATCATCTAATTGATCCTGAGCGATGAGGGCTTTTGCTTCTTCAATACATGTTAAGTCCTGCAATTTTGTCTGATCTAGGTTCCTAGAAGGGAGTTGCTCTGGAAATTGTTGTGCTGATGCAGTCTGTGACGCTATTTCTATCTCAGTGTGCACGGGGATGTGTTTTCGAATTGGAGAAGCACCTGATGCCCATAATCCTTCTTGTTTCACTATGCGAATCGCTCTTCCCCTGTAGAACACTTGATCGATGGCACTTGCTCCATTGTGTGCGAAATAAGTTTGAAAAGTTTTTTTGTTTACTAACGTGAACCCTTCTTCTTCTAGGGTTTCAAAACTAGATCAGTCTTTATACTTGGCTTGTCAGTTCTGCAGTTATGTCGCCTGCTAATATTACATTCGTGTGACTTGTTACATGACCTATTGTTCTTAGAAGAGCGTCTATTACATCTTCTGTTGCCGTAAATGGAGAGATGTATACCCCTATTAGAGTGAGCCTTGTTGTTTTGACTATTATGGCATTTGACTCTGTCTTGTACACCAGTATGTTAGTTAGTTAGTTATTGTTGTTTTAAGGGGCGGAACTACGAGGTCATCTGCCCCTCTTAACACAGATTAAAGAATACAAATTTTGAATTGAATTTAAAATTTTGAAGTGGACATCTGAATTTAAAAAGACCAAAATTTAATAAAACAAAAACAAAAACTTAAATAAAAATTATAAAAATAAACAAAATTTACGGAAAAACAAAAACATTATCATTCAAAAACGAACAAGTCGTTGAGTCAAAGTTCACTGGAGAATTTAGATTGCTGGCCCTAACCCACTCTCACTTATAAAGCGGATAACGCGATCAGCAGCCACCACGTCATCGGCTAATATAAGTTTGAGTGTCATCTGCAAACCAAGGTTTCTTCGTAAGTCAGCAAGATCCACACACTCGGTGAAAATTTGGGCCACGGTGAAAACGGCTCCACAGGTACAAAGTGGGGGGTCTTCCCTTCTCATCAGGTACGAGTGGGTGGATCTTGTATGACCTATCCTTAGCCTACACAAAATGACGGACTCTCTCCGGGCCCGGAAGGAGCTCCGCCACACGCGAGTAGTTCCCTTGATCGCTCTCAGTTTACTGGGCAGTGGGTCAGCTAGCCACTGACTCTCCCAAAAAGCCAGAACTTGTAGGCGTAACTGAGAGCGAATATCTCTAGCGGGTACCTCCATTGGTCGAGGTGGTAGTGATACCGCCTCTTTTGCAGCTTGATCAGCTAACTCATTTCCCGCAATTCCCATGTGGCTTGGCAGCCACAGAAAGTTAGTTAGTTAGTTATTGTTGTTTTAAGGGGCGGAACTACGAGGTCATCTGCCCCTCTTAACACAGATTAAAGAATACAAATTTTGAATTGAATTTAAAATTTTGAGGTGGACATCTAAATTTAAAAAGACCAAAAATTAATAAAACAAAAACAAACAATTAAGTAAAAAATAAAAATTATAAAAATAAACAAAAATTACGGAAAAACAAAACATTATCATTCAAAAACGAACAAGTCGTTGAGTCAAAGTTCACTGGAAAATTTAGATTGCTGGCCCTAACCCACTCTCACTTATAAAGCGGATAACGCGATCAGCAGCCACCGCGTCATCGGCTAATATAAGTTTGAGTGTCGTCTGCAAACCAAGGTTTCTTCGTAAGTCAGCAAGATCCACACACTCGGTGAAAATGTGGGCCACGGTGAATACGGCTCCACAGGTACAAAGTGGGGGGTCTTCCCTTCTCATTAGGTACGAGTGGGTGGATCTTGTATGACCTATCCTTAGCCTACACAAAATGACGGACTCTCTCCGGGCCCGGAAGGAGCTCCGCCACACGCGAGTAGTTCCCTTGATCGCTCTCAGTTTATTGGGCAGTGGGTCAGCTAGCCACTGACTCTCCCAAAAAGCCAGAACTTGTAGGCGTAACTGAGAGCGAATATCTCTAGCGGGTACCTCCATTAGTCGAGGTGGTAGTGATACCGCCTCTTTTGCAGCTTGATCCGCTAACTCATTTCCCGCAATTCCCATGTGGCTTGGAAGCCACAGAAAGGTGATTCGAGTGTCAGCGTGGCACAGCCCGGCTAGTATGTCGTGGATTCGCTGCACTAGGGGGTGTTGCGGGAAACATGTAGCAATTGACTGCAACGAACTCAAAGAGTCGGTACACACGAGAAAGTGGATTCGAGCATCCTGCAGTGCAAACTGCAGAGCTTCATAGATGGCAACGAGCTCCGCAGTAAACACACTACAGGCCTCAGGCAAAGAGATCTTGGTATTTGCACCATCAATAACGTAAGCACAACCCACCTTCTCGTCCACCTTCGAACCATCCGTGTATAGAATGCCAGCGTCCGGAAACTGGTGAACTATGCTGTGGAACTGCCTCCGGTAAACGGAAGCATCAGTGTTCACCTTAGGACCTCGGTGCAGATCTAACCGAATTTCCGGACGCGGGACTTGCCACGGAGGCACCTCGCTAGATGTCCGGATCATACAGGGACCTACAGCCACTCCTATTTCAGTACACGAGCTATCAAGTCTAATACCAACCGGCCGAGTGGCACGAGGCCGGTTGGCGTACCCCTGGTGGTTTTGGGTACCGAAGAGAGCTTGATAGGTCGGGTGTTGCGGCATTTGACGCACATTGGCAGCATATGCTAAAAGCATATGTTGGCGTCTATAATTTAAAGGTGGAACACCCGATTCGGCGAGTAGGCTGGGTATCGGGCTGGTCCGGAAGGCACCGGTAGCCAGCCTAACGCCACTATGGTGGATACTGTCCAGCATTTTCAAGGTTGCCGGCCTTGCTGAACCGTATGCCGCAGAACCATAGTCTAGCCGGGACAGGACGAGGGCTTGGTAGAACCGTAGCAGCACCGCACGGTCAGCCCCCCACGTAGTGCCACTAAGAAACCTGAGCATGTTCAGTTTCCTGAGACATGTCATTTTCAATTGCCGTATATGGTGCTGCCACGTTAACTTGCTGTCAAAATGGAGCCCCAGGAAGCGATAAGTGTCAACCAACGGCAACGCAGCATCCCTGAGATGTAGTTCAGGGTGTAAATGTAGCCTCCGTAGCCGACAAAAATGGACGACGGAGGTTTTCGCTGCTGAAAAACGAAAACCCCGGTCGTGAGCCCACCTGTCGACCCGGTTGATGGCTAGCTGCAATTGCCGTTCCACGACTGCCATACTTCCAGAGCTGTAATGCAGAGCTAAATCGTCTACATACAGCGATGGAACTACCGCGGACCCGGCGGCGGCAACAATGCCATTAATGGCAATCGCGAACAAGGTGACACTCAGCACTGAACCCTGAGGAACTCCATTTTCTTGGGTATAGTACTGCGATAATGTCCTACCGATCCTTACACGGAAGAGTCGGACGGACATGAAATTCGCAATGAAAGTCGGTAAGTTACCACGGAGTCCCCACTTGTGAAGGGTGGAAAGGATCCCGTAGCGCCATGTGGTGTCGTAGGCTTTCTCGAGGTCAAAGAAAACCGTGACTAGGTGCTGCTTTCGGAAAAAAGCCTCCTGTATGGCGCTCTCAAGTCGCACCAGATGGTCAGTGGTGGACCTATGAGAGCGAAATCCACATTGGTACTCAGACAGGAGACCTTGATCCTCCAAGAACCACACCAGTCGACGGTTCACCATCTTTTCGAGCAGCTTACATAGGCCATTTGTCAAACAAATGGGCCTATAGCTGCTTACAAACTTGGGATCCTTTCCAGCCTTGGGAATCGGTATCACGATCCCCTCTCGCCATTGAGATGGAAACTCCCCTTCAATCCATATACGATTGAAGAGGATCAACAGTCTTTTTATACTGGATTCGCACAGATGTTTTAACATTTGATTATGTATGTTATCCGGTCCAGGAGCCGTATCCCTGCACAGTGCAAGCGCACTGCGCAGTTCCCATTCAGAGAATGGTACATTATAGGACTCCGAAGCAGCAGTGGCAAAGGACAAGGGGTGAGTCTCTGCCTCCCGCTTCAGAGTCAGAAATGTAGGATCGTAACTCCCGGAGGAGGATACATCTGAGAAGTGCGAGCCAATGCTGTTGGCAATGGCGAGATGGTCCGTGATGATGTCTCCATTGATGGACACTCCGGGTATCGATAGTGATGTCGGGTGTCCGGAGATCCGACGAAGCTTAGTCCACACTTGAGATGAAGGAGTATGCGCCGTCATGGACGACACAAACTTTTCCCATGTCGTTTTCTTACTCTCCCGAATCAGATATCGGGCTCTAGCACGCATCCTTCTGAAGGTGATAAGGTTGGCCATAGTGTTTTGCCTCCGATAGCATTTGAAAGCACGTCGACGATCTTTAATGGCTGCTGCAATCTCGGCTGTCCACCAAGGGACAAGCTTCCGGCGTGAGTTGCCGGATGAGGAAGGTATTGTTTCCTCAGCAGCAGTCAAAATACCATTCGTTATGTGAATGGTATGATCGTCGACACTCTCAAAGGTATCTTCGGCAAACACCGCACGTGCCGTGAAAGTTGGCCAATCAGCCCGACGGAGAAGCCATCGACTTGGTAACTCGATGGCTCTCTGGTTCGGAAGAGTAACGATAATTGGAAAATGGTCACTATTACAAAGGTCATCGTGTACACCCCACTGTAGCAGGGGAACCAGCGCACGACTGCACAGGGTAATATCGATACTTGAATAAGTACCGTGTGCAATAGAGAAGTGCGTAGGCTCCCCTGTGTTCAACAGACACAGGTCCAGCCGCCTGATCAGCCTCTCAAAATCTCTCCCTTTACCGCTAGTGGTAGCGGAGCCCCAGATGGTGTTGTGGGCGTTAACATCTCCCAGAAGGAGAAAAGGAGGGGGGAGCTGAGAGACTAGATCCACCAGCTGGTCGTAATCCGGCTGAGAATCAGGCGGGATATACACGTTACATACTGTTGCCATTACTGGCAACGAAGTACGAACTGCAACTGCCTCTAGCTGAGTACGCAACGGCACCTCTTCACTAAAGAGGCTAGAGTGGACGAGAGTGCAGACGCCACCAGCGGCCACAGCTCCGTCCATCCGGTCTTTAGAGAAGAGTTTGAAGTGACGCATTGTTGTCTCATGTCCAGGACGAAACCTGGATTCCTGAAGACAGACAATGGTAGCCGAAAACGAAGATATTAATTGTCGTAACTCAGCGAGATGAACAGAATAGCTATTACAGTTCCATTGTAATAGTGCCATGGTGTGGACTTAAGTAGAAGTTGGTCTTCTACTTATGCTTGACCGTTTGCCACCCTTCCCCATCTCTAGTTGGAGATGATGGGGCAGGAGAGCACACCTCAATCTCCACATCTCCGTCCGAAGACGAAGAAAATGGAGCGGGCGCTCTCTTGGGTTGCGCGCGGTCGTCGTCGGACCTCACGAGTCTCGCTCTTGGGGAAGAGCGAGAGCGGTGTCGAGGGACTTTCTCCCGGTCCGAAGACTGGGTGTCTGTCCCCGACACGCCCCGAAGAGATTTCTTCTTGGATCGGCGCCGACGTGTGTTTGGGGAAGTAGATGGTCCCTTCCCCACAGACGCCGGGTCCTTATAAAACAAGGTCGCTCCTGCTGGCACCGCTCCACTGGTAGTGGTGGGAGCGGGATGGCCAGCAGATACGTGAGCAGCCCTGCCTTTAGGAGAGGAAGAGAAACGGCGCTGAACCGTTCCCCTCTCCTCCGCCGATCTATTTTCTTTTCTATAGGGGAGTTCCTCCATACGGACGGGCTTGGCTTCAGCAGGCTTCGCCCCCTTGGTGGTAGTGGGAGCAGAAAGGCCAGCAGAGACAGTAGCCACCCCGTCAGCAGGAGGACGAGAGAGACGGCGACGAACCGTCTCCCTCTTCTCCCCTATATTTTTCGTATTAGGTGGGCTGGAAGAAGGACCAGCCCTGGTCGGCAAAGTCTTCTTTCCCCCTTTAGCTGGGGAAGACTTGTTCGCCGACCGTTTCGGAGAAGAAGAGGACTTCTTCTCCGAATTCGCCGGTTTAGGTGTTAAAACCGGCGCCTTCTTAACCGTGGCCGAAGAAGGTTTTGGGACCTCCTTCGGGCTGACAGTGCTCGCTGGTACAGCGAGGGGAGATTTCAAACTCGTACTAAAAGAGGACATCGAGGGTACTGCACTGGAAACTTTAACGGCAGGGGTGATTGAGGGCGTCGCTGCAGCTGCAAACGATACCCGAAATTCGGGGGCATTCATATCACGGTACCTCTTGCGAGCGTCGTGATATGAAAGCCTGTCAAGAGTCCTGATTTCCTGGATCTTGGCTTCCATAATGAATTCAGGGCACTGTTTTGACCGTGGAGAGTGACTTCCTTGGCAGTTGGGACATATCGGGGGAGGCGTACACCTCTCGTCACCCTCATGTGTCCCCTTGCCACACTCTCTACATACGGCCTTCGCAGTACACCTGGCGGAAACATGCCCGAATCTCTGGCACTGGTAGCAGCGCATAGGTGGAGGGATGTACGGTCGCACATCGCAGTTGTACGATGTGACCTTCACCTGCTTAGGTACAACATCACCTTCAAAATGGAGAATAAAAGCGCCGGTATCGACGCTCCTTTCCCCAATCTTTCGGGTGATGCGCCTAATCTTTGTGACGCCTCTCTTCCCCAGATCCCGCAACAGTTCAGCATCGCTATTCAAAATGAGGTCACGATGGAAAATAACTCCACGGACCTCATTCAGCGTTTCGTGCTTTGTGATCTTAACGGGGATTTCGCCGAATTGCGTGCATTCCAGCAACGCTTCGGTTTGCTGCCGGCTAACGGTATGCAGCAAGAGCTGCCCGTTCCGGAGCTTGGAAATCCCGTTAAGATCACCAAATTTCCCCTCGATTTCCTCAGCAAAAATGATCGATTTTACGAGCTTGAAATCATCCCCGTCTGTCCTGGTAGCTACCAGGTAGCGAGGTGATCTGTCTGTCGCAAATCGTTTATTAAAGGCTTCATCCCAAGGCGTATACACCTTGGGATTAGCTCGACACTCCAGAGACGGCTTTTTAAGGGTGCCACCCTGTACAGGTGTCCGTGATCGCTTTGATGGCATCCCGGACGAAATCCTCCCCGAATACTGCCCACTCCGAACGGGGGCTATCACTGTGGGCGCCACCCAGCCAAGGCAATACCTACCTGGCATAGCAGATATTGCCCGGGGTCCCAGTGCCTCGAACAGGCACTTCCCCCTCGGCATGCACAGGATTTATTCAGCTCCAGTATTCGGCCATGCAGGGACCTTCGTTGTAAGGCGGATACTACTGTAGGGTACATGGCGCACCCACCTGACGGGATGGGGCATACCGTCTAGGCTTTCTGGCCAGATGGCCAAGCTGGTGGCCCTTCCCCTAACAGCATGCATGTTTGTTTCTATTGGTCAAACCAGAGCTGGGACCAGAAAACCAAAATCGACCTTTATAAGGCCCCCTCTAAGTCGCCTTTTACGACAGGCAGGGGATACCGTGGATGAATTCTGCCCTCCCCATCCACAGGGGGTCTGAACAAATCAAAACTGGCAAGTTATTCGGCCATGTCGGCCCTATTAGTCGCCTCCTACGACAGGCAGGGCATACCGTGGGTGTATTCTAACCCGCACCCACACGGGGGTACACCAGTATGCTTCCAGCTGTCGGTTTAAGAAAGCAAGACACTCTGCCAGCTGGTCTGCCTCCTGTGGCATTTGCATAGGCATGTACCCCGTAGAAACCTGGTAGGTCTAAAGGTTCTTGTAAAAAGGTCTCTGTCATAATCATTATGTCATAGTTCAATGTTAGATTTGGTGGCGTAAATTGTAACGCGTTTCTTAGTCCTTCCGTGTTTCATAAAATAAGTTTTATAGTTTGGTTATTCGAAATCAGCTCCTTCGGTAAAACTGTGGCCTCGAAAAAGGAATCTTCTAACAAGCACCCCTTTCGGCCAAAACTCTGGTTTCTCTAATTCGGCGAGATGATTAAAAGGAATGCCAACCTTAAAAGCTTCCTTAGAACCTAATGTGTTGAGCTTTTCACAAACAACTCCCTCGGTTATGTTGTTGCGTAATAGAAAGTTTCGAATTGCATTTTCGGTCGTTCCGTTCTTAGCCCTGCCCACATACAACCAAGCTGTCTTGTCTGCTGACTGTAAGTCTTCGTCGTTACCTTGTTTGGTACCGATAATCAGGCCCTGCCTCTGACTGCGACGTCTCCTGGGTGTCTTGAATGGCCCAGCTTCTTCTTCTTCTTCTTCTTCTCCTTGATCGACTACATCCTGTGTCGATGACTCCTTCACCACAACGTGCGTCTCTCCTCCCAACTTAGAGGGAACATAGTTTCTCTTTGTTTGAATTAAGATGTCTCGCCCCGGCGCTATTGGTGCCGTTCTTTTTCGTTGGTTTTTAATGTCAACTGGATGAATATCTGCTACAATTGTATTGTTATCTTCTCTCTTCTTATGAAGATCGTCCTCGCGTGAACCATGTTGACTATATAAACCGTCTTTTGTGAGGGAAGACTGCGTAGAAGAACTTTGATTCTCTGGCTGAGACTTCTGCATATGTTTGGATATTAGATTTTGTATTATTGATTCCCGTTTAAGATTCACTGTCTGACTTTTAACCACCATAAATGATTCTGCCAGAAAATCAAATTTTTTATTCATTTCGACTTGTACATTTTCTATGACCTTTTGCAGAGTATTCCCTGCTTTATATAGCAGAAAGTCCTGCTCACATTCACAGCAAAGCCAAAAAAGCTTTGATTTCTTTTTATGTGACACTTTCAAAGCATTGAATTGTCCTTGTTGCAATTCAGCGCAATTTAGATGATGCCATTTCTGGCATAAGCCATCACATTGTACAGCATTCTCATCTTCCACTAGTCGCTCACAGATGGGGCAGTCGTTCTCGCTTTGGGTTGAGACGTGCTGTATGCTTATGTCAGGCATGTCTGTCGTATAGACTCTGTGACAAAATGGCGTTCTAGATTTGCACAAACGTGAAAGAATATTTATCACCTTTTTAATTTGTTGGTGTCACTATTTATTGATCACTATCACTCGTATAGATTACACTTATACTTAATTTCCTTTCGTACGCCTATATATTACTCAACTACAGAAAGATCTTGCATATTTCACTATTTCACTAAGGCTCCCATTTATGACATGCAAAGTCCAGAAAATTACATTTATCCTTTTAACACCCCTTGTAATATGTGCAAATAATATATATTTTTCCTGGAAAACACTCTTATTTACTGCCCAATTTAATAGAGCATAATATTCATGTAGACCAACTGAAAGTTACCATACAGCTCAATTATAAGTTCACGTCAAATTGTCTTACATTGATATTCAAAACGGTGCTGATGATCAAGATTTCCCAAGCCCATAATATGAATTAAAAGCAAGAATCATATTGGCAATGGGCTACCTAGCTTTCCACAGCCTTCATGTACAGTATATTGTGCATACTGTGTGGAAAATCATTACTGGTACTGCATAACTCGTAAGTCTTATATTCAGAATACATACTATAATTATTCAAGTTCTTGTTCTGTTACTAAATCATTTTAGGGACTTGGCACATCTTGGTCATCAGCCCCATGTAGTTGGTGTGTTGAACTTGCCCGATAACCTGTATTTATGTGATGACTGTAGTAGTGTATGCAACTGTATTAGGGACAGGGATGAGGCAGGTGCCCTGGGACTTGAAATAAGGTAGTATCCCAGCAATTGCATAGAGTGTGGAAAAACCTGAGAGAAAATCACACTCAGGATAGCCGCTGTTTGCGCCTGGAAACAAACCTGCGATCTGCGGACTTGCTGCAGTGGCCCTCGCAGTGACACCGTGGGCCTAATTCAAGTTCCATTGATTACTAGGGAATAGTGCAGAGGCTAAACAAGATTCTAACCATAAATGTTATTTCTTTTTTCAAATAGTGCTTCCATGAACATTTGCAATCAAAATGATAAGTGAGAAAGTGTGGGAATATTATCAATGTATTCACTATTTGTTTATCGATTCCCTCAAATCATATGATTCAATTCATAGAGAGAGCCTGTGGAATGTCCCTCTTAAGCTTATTAACCTGTGTAGATTGTGTATGGATGAAAATACAAGTAGAATTCTCCCCAATGGGAAAAGGTATGACCCTCTCCCAAACAGAACCGGTTTAAGACAGGGCGATGATTTGTCACCTGTTCTCTTCAACATTGCTCTCGCAAAAGTTAACAGATCACTAAAATTAGTTCTAGCTGGCATGCACCTCGGACAATATCATAAAGTGCCTGAATATGGAGATAATATCGTACTCATAGGAAGAAATGAGATTGAGATAAGTAAATTGTTTGTTGAACTTGAGAAGATAGCTTTAAAATTAGGCCTTAGAATTAATGACCAAGAAACTCGGTACATGGTAATGAAGAGGATTATTGACGTGTTTAGGATTCGGTTACCTCTTCTTATTGGCAAACATAGTTTCGAGTGGGTTGAACATTTCAAATTCTTAAGAATCATGATTGATGAACAGAATCATAGAGAAGTGGAAATTAAAGTTACAATACAGAATGCTAACAAACTGCTCTGCTGTTTTTATTGGGATCCAAATTTTTGATGAGAAATACAAAACTGAAAATATGCATTTACCATCATTAGGCCAGTTCTAACTTATGGTGCAGAATCATCGAATTTAACAAAACAGGAAGAACACCAGTTGCAGGTTTTCGAAAATTAAGTGTATACAAAAAAGTTTGGACCATTTTTTGACTCTGTATCTCAAAGCTGGAAAAAAGAGAACACTGGAAGATGAACACTGTTGCTAAACAATCGCCTCCTAGGGTCAAACTATGTATTTTTAAAGTTCCATAGGTCAAATCTACAGTGTTTTTTCAATAATGAAAAAATAGGCTTATGAGATCACCTTTTGTCCGTGTGTGTGTGTGTGTGATTCGTGTGTGTGTCCCCCACTAATAACATCTAAACGGCTGGAGCGATTTCAATGAAACTCGGTAAGTTCATAGCACTATTCCGGACGACCCCGACCGTGCCCTTCAAATTTTGTTACGTCTCACCAATCCAACATGGCGGCTGTGCGAAATATTTCACCAGCATTCAATATCTCCGAAACTATTACCGATATCACCCTGGAATTTTTTACGGTGATAAATGGAACTACTAGAAGTTCACCTATGTGACTTTTGAAAATCTGATAACTACAAAACCAACATGGCGGCAAAGCGAATTTGCGACGTTTAAATAGACGTTTCTCGCGATTTAACCAAACAATCGCAATGAAACTTGGTACAGTATATGTTTATACAAATTGTAATGCACCGACATCGAACTTCATTCAAGTGTTTACATAACCTCAAGATGGCGGCTGTGCGAAATATTTCAGCGGCATTCTATATCTCTGAAACTATTACCGGCATCACCATGAAATTTTGTACGGAGGTAAAGGGCACTACTGGAAGTTAATCTATGAGGCTTTCAAAAACCGGTTAACTACAATACGAACATGGCGGCCAAGCGAAGTTGAAAGTTTTAAATAGACTTTTCTCGCGATTTAATGATTCAAACGCAATGAAACTTCGTACAGGAAATGTTTATACACATTGCAATGCACTGGTACCGGTATCTAATTTAGTTCTGTTTACGTAACCTCGAGATGGCGGGTGTGCGAATTTCGAAAATTAAGTTTTTATTTCTTGTGTTCTAATTATGGGATTGAAATTGCATAATGAACGTACACAATAATCATCATCTAATAGCACATAACTCTATGGCCTACATTAAAATCCAACATGGCGACCATCCGAAATATTTAGACGGTTCTCAATATCTATTAATCTACTACAGCAGTCAAACTGACATTTTGTAAGTGTATAGAGGCTATAAGCATAAGTTCACCTATGGGACGTTCAATAACCTGGCGAGCACAAATCCAACATGGCGGCTACACGAAATTTAAATATTGCAAATGGACGTTTCTTGCGTTTTAACCATCCGAGTGCAGTGAAACTTGATACGGTATATGCTTATACAAATTATAATCGACTGGCATCTAATTCATTTAAATTTATTTCATAACCACAAGATGGCGGCTGAGAGAAATTTTAAAATCCCGCTTTTATTTCTTGTGTCTTAATCATGCGATTGAAATTTGAATAAAACACCTACACAATAATCTCCATTTAATAGTACTAAAATCTAAGGCCTATAATACAAAATCCAACATGGTGACCATCCAAAATGTTTAGACAGCTCTCAATATTTACGAATCTATTAATATTAGTACGATATATGAAAATAGGCTGTTTAGTTCTTCACGGAACTACTTGTTTTTTCTAGTTGAGGTTTATCATGAACCTGCTTTTCTCACCTTCTTCAGCCATCAGAACTGTAGGAATTATTACTTATACACATTTTCATTTGACTATTCAGCATGCAAATCTCAGAGAATGAACTAGGCACCTCTATGATCTCCCATTCACAGACAGTTCTGCAACTTTTGCTGTATCTATACCTCAAACCCCAAAATCTGCAAAATTCAACCTCATTCATTTGCTGGGTCTACCCATCACTTCTCTTTAAGAGTCGAGTCAATTAGCCTCGCAGGTAATTTTGCTCCTCATTTATTGCTATTAGGGTCGCCTGGTTCCACCAAGTAAGTTATCTTATAAACTCAGCTTTGCCTTTATTTCTTCATTATAGCTGCTCACCTGCCATTATTCCCACTGATAGTACCAGTCGCTCCTGTCTTTTGAAAATCCAACTAGCTATTCTGCCCTTCTTCGGTCAGGCAGCACAATAGTTAAGTACAAATAAATAATAAATGCGCCTGTACTACTGCCCCTGACAGTCTATGGCATAATACAATGTAACGTGGACAAACTCGAAGTAATTCTGGATATGTAATAAAAGAAGAAGGAACTATCCAATGATGATGCACTGCTACAGAAAGAAAATACCCATTTCTCAAAGTTAATAACTGACTACTGTGGTGGCTAATTAAATTTTGAAAAGTTGCTATTTACGACGAAATCTCCTTGTTGCCTGGTTAAAGTAAGTTAACTGCCCCAATGTCATTCCAATGTGGTTTCATTTTATTCAGACTAAATTAAAAAATTCAATTATTATAATGAGCTGGGCACAATGTTCACAATTCAGAATTATCTGAACCCATCATTCATTACCCATGTATGCATTCCATACTTAGTGAAACTACACTGCAGGAAGTAACCAAACATTGTACAGGCTTATATTCATTGTAATAAACGATCCTAGACAACGAACACCTTACGGTACTCAATCAGAAATTAATCAGCTTCAAAAGAACTATGATATCTAAACTGTAGATTCTAAAGGATTAGTGTTAACTAAAATCATATTCAAAAGAACTAAAAGCCCACTTCTAGATTCAATTATTTTGCATGTTCCAAACCAAAATAGCCTATTATGGATACTAGCAACCCGCCCCGGCTTTGCCCGATATCTTTAACGGCTTACCCAGCGTAAGATTATAAGGCGTATTTTTTTCGATTTCAATGAACTATGACCTAAATCCGTTTTCCATCTAGGCATGATGGGTTAAAATCGCTGACTGAACTAATAATTATATTATCATGGAGATAGCATGTGCAACAAATTCGTGTCAGACGTACCGTAATTTAAGAATGGCGAGTTGCATGAAACTCAAATCCCCCTCCGTCCAATCTAAACTTGACTGTGTATCCTGAGGAACGAAGGCTGAAACTGGTTTGATAGGATCGCTCGCTAGCTCGTAAACTGTCTCCGAAGCTAGTAATTGAATGGAGATTGTTGGAAGAAATGAAAACGTACAAACACCGATAATGGGCGAAATATTTAAGATAAGAGATATGCTGTCGCAGACAATTTTGTAGAACTTTTCATGCTGAACAATTCTTACACTCATAGTACAGTACATATATAGTTGTAACAGTTTACCGAGCGTACGCTTAAAAGGCGCACGGACGGTAGAGTTTCTACGAGTCGATTTACTGAAATCGTTACTGCTCGGCTTTCTTTGGTCATAAATAAATTATTTTCAACATAAATCTTCCTCGAGAAATACCGCACTTTACAGAATGGTGAAAACCGCATCAAAATCCATCCAGTGGTTCTCGAGATTAACCGGAACATCCAAGAATCGGGGACTTTGTTTTATACTAAGTAGAGATAGAGATAGTCTACTCTATGTCTGCAACAGGCCATCAGCTGTTGTCGACACGTGTTCGTGCTTACTCTTTCTGCACGGTGACGCATGGAGAGTGAACAGGATATCACCTTCATCTAAACAGATATCACGACTTCTGTGCATCAACTCCTTAATATTCGTACAAAGTACGGTATATATACCGGTACTGTATATTCATAAATTAGAAAAACGTATCACAGAAAGATATGCCGGGATGATACATAGTTAATGTCATACGGTACTGAAATTTAGGGGTGTAAAGGCCAGGGGCAGTGGTGTCCCCCTGAAGTTTTAGGTGCAAGACAAAACGTTTAAGTATCCTTAAAAAAAAGTGTTGTAAGATAACCCGAAACTATTCTATAAATGATTTAATAGAATACCATGTTAAGCAGAAAATCGGAAAAGCCACCTTGCCTTGCTTAGTCGTAATTTCTTTATTCTTCCGAGCAAACAGTCTATTTCCCCCACCCGTTTCCCGCCGAGCCACCAATTTAGCCGAGACGCTTTGAGCTTGGTCCCCTAAAACACTTCAATTCGAAAAGGAGCATTTTCGAACTATTATTTCTGAGCGCCGGTTTAGAACTGAGGTGAGTCAGTGTTCGGGTCTTTTGCTCGACGGTGACAAAAAAGTTTTGTGTTTTGTATTCACATTCCGATTGTATTTTGTATTTTAATTAGAAATAATGAATAAAAACCATCTTTGTTTTTATATATATAGCGTTAGGCCTACATTGGCTACATTACCGTGTTATTTCAAGTTTCAAACCCTTAAACTAAAAAAAGAAAAAACATTCGCTGGTAGGTAGGTAATCGCAGTTTATAAATTTGACCCGCCCACGTTTGCGAGGAGTTTAACGCCCCTGAAATTAGTACCGGCAATAGGATCAGCTCCATCAAAATCGACTGACATGCAGAACTGTGAACTGAATTCGGGAACATTATTTTATTATCACATGATTGCTGAACAGCATGTTTTAAAAATACCAAATTGCATATCGTTGGAAATAAAATACAGTCGAACCTGGTTACAAGAAAGTTGAAAGGGAAAGTGTTACTCTTTCTTATATAGAGGTTTTTGTTAGGCCTATACCCAGGTTGTCTTAAACCCACGTTTATACAAGCCACTGTCTTGTATGGAGGTTGTAAGTCAGTTACACGCTGTACATATCTGAATATTGCAAATAAAAAGATAGTCAGTCTGAGAGACTAGACTTTATATCATTTCAATTGACGCAAGCTACAAATGCTACACATGTTAGAAAGGCTCAGGAGGGCTTAGCCCCAAGACTCTTTCAACAGACTCCATTACCCATTAACTTAGGCTTCCCGCGCGGGGAATGGAGAGCGGGAGGTGCACTCTGCTGCATGACGTCACGCACTCGCCGTCTCCGTATCGCATAACGCCAGACCCCAGGAGTAAACTCAGACTCGGTGCATATGCACTGAACAACATGGTGGCGTCATACACGCCGTAACCGTAACGCATAACGGTAGACCAAAGCATAAACAATGAAGTCGACACGATCATTTGAAAAGATAAAATAATGGTCTTTAATACAGTAATACAGTATACCGTACACATTCAGTACAGTAATACACACAGTACTTACTCATGAGGGACGCTAGATCACCAATCCACTGGTTGCTCAGAGCATCATCAACGGCTTTGCTTTCCCCACAAATATTTTTGAAAGTCAAATCATTTCTTCTTTTAAACCCATCCAACCACCCATTGCTACCAGTAAACGTTGTAATGTTTAAATTGTTAGCAAAACATTGACCTTTTTCTTTAATCATGCCACCACTCACCGGAATGTTTCGAGCTCTACATTGCTTGATCCACTGCACTAAGCACCGTTCAAGTTCAGGAAACTCGACTGTACGGGATCGTTTCACTTTACCGCATCCGTCGATACATTTCGCTTTTATCCCATCTTTATCCTTCAAAATTTTGCTGAGAGTTGATTCACATACACCAAACTCTTGGCACACTTCTTTGCGTGACCTTCCACTTTCAATTTTCTCGATCAATTCCAGTTTATCGCTTAAAGAAAACTGTTTCCGCTTAGTAGACATTGTAATGACACCGTAGCGTGATTACTCCTAAAAACAGACTGAACTCGGATAATAGAAACAATGCAGTGCAGTAAATTAGGTATGGGTAATACAGTACAGTACGTAGTCTGATGCAGAGTAAACAGGGAAAACAACAGGAAGAAAGAGGCACCACTTTCTTATGTAGGTCAGGTCATAACCTACTTTCTTTCCTATACAGAGGTAAACGAGTCCGACACAACTTCCTTATACAGAGGTACAATATTTACTTGTATAGAGTTATTCACCGTAAAAATGACGGGACCAAGAAATTTCTTTCCAATACAGAGGTTTTTCTTATACAGAGGTTCACTATAACCAGGTTAGACTATGTATGTACATCATCGAATTAAGATCAAGGGCTTTGAAAACCATGTGAATAGAGGAGCATCTCGCACAGAAAGTTACATGCAGTAGAATGTAACCTTTTTATGCAGCAAAGAATGTGCATGGAAGTCCGGTAAATAAAAATGTTGTACCGTACTTGAATGAAACATTATTCGTGTTACTATATGACAGTCACAGGTATTTTAACCGACACATTAGAACGGAACATTTTGAATGACCTTCGAACACTGAACTCGCAACCACGCAGTCGAGAATAAGTTATTTTATGTCAATATTTGACATAGGCTATAAAATAAGTTATTTACAGGAACTAAAACTACTGTATATCATAGAAAATGACGTTGTCCCCGAGACTAGTGTGAACATAATGTAGAGATGCCAGTCATGGTCAATACGTGCTCAGCTCTTTAAATTAACCGGTTAACGACGGAAGTGTATTGTACCTACCGTACCGAGTCATCCAATGTTGCGATATATTACGGAGCGAGGCTAACTGTAACTCTGCCACCTTCTTGTGCACCAATTTCAAATGGTTCGTCATGGTACTGGTACTACCGCCAACATAACTCAAGAACTTGAAGCATTCATTACATTGCACCTTATTGTTACCAAGCTTAGAGAAATACTTCCACACATGTGATTCATTCTTGCGTTGCAACATTTTTATACCACGTACGATCAAGGGCTATTCTAAAAATACTGAACAAGTGCGAGTGAGTTACGTCTATGCGGGACGAGGGGATACTCGAGCAGAGATTTGACAGCACTGTGCGCTGCCGTTTACTAACCGTGCCGTGCTATTGCAACAAGCACAGCAAACCGACCCAGACAACGCAGAGACTGGAACAGAATGCCTTGAATTGTAATCATAATAACTGAAAATATCTCGAAGTCTTAAAGCGCGTCTTCTGAGTAAATAAGTCACAGTCTAGTAAGGAACAATTATCCGGTTAATGAGTCGACAATTTGGTTGCATACCAATTGCTACCACAGAAAATATTCAAAACTAGGCAAATTAACTCCCACTGATTGATTCTCATAGAATAAATGTCAAAATTAAGTCCATGACGTCAATTATCGAAGCGAAATGGAACTAATTTCGCGGGAAGGAAGGAGAACCGAGGAGATAATAATGTTATTGGTTTTTCGTCCCTTTTAACTACTGTGGCTTTTAGAGACGCCGGGATGCCGGAATTTTGCCCCGAATGGGATCTTGAACGTGCCAGTAAATCTACTGACACGACTCCATAGCATTTGCGCACCCTCAAATGCCAGCTGACTACGCCAAGATACGAACCAGCAAACTTGGACTCAGAAAGCGAGAACGTTTCCGCTGAGCCACGCAGCCAGTCGAACAGAGAGATAGAGAGAGCGGGGAGGCTATGGGCAAAATGTTACGACCTTTAAAGTCTACTGTCGCCTATAGTGAAGTAATATTTAATGTCTTTAAAAACACAGGTTTATAAGTTATTAACTTTGTACCATCGAACACAGATTCATTCTAGTGAAATTCGGTATTAAACTGTGTAGAATGTAAATCATATCTGGAAGGTCCCGAGCCGACTACCGGCTCTGCTAAGAATCAAACTTACGGAATGAGGACTGGAACGGGTGCGTGTCCTCTGCCTCTTGAAGACAAATGAAAAATCGGCTCAAATTCTGCCTTAGTGTGTCTCGGCCATTTCAACTCCAGGCAGACAAGTACAAGGAACTGATAACCATGATATGCCAAGCCCGTAAAGGAAACCATAATCTTAAAGCATATTGGGATTTAGACACTACTCAGAATAGATCTGACTTCTTGCTACTGTATAATATTTGTGATGGTGGAAATGAAGACAGAAAACAACGAACACAAAATTTCTAATTTCAGCTGAAGGAAAATACAACTATAGTTGTTGATTCTTTTAGGGGCTTTGCGACATAGTGGTCATGTAGTCCCGTGTACCTGGGTGTGTGTAGAATTTGTGTGATAACCTGTGTCACTGTGATGTCTAATGAAACTACAGTGACATTTTAAAAGAAATTGATATACAGGATGAGTCACCTAAAACTTACAACGCAAATATTTCGGAAATGAAAAGTGCTATTGATGTGCGGTTTTCACAGACTGGCTTTGTAGTTGGGGGGGAGTCGTATTTTTGGCCTATAAACACATTTGAATAATACTTCGAACGTGTATTGTTTGAGCAAACGTAAACTTTTTAAAATTGAACAATGTCTATTGACATTAACAAAATAAAGGTAGGATTAATTAGAATGACAATGGTGTTTGTATCAGGATTCTAGTGCAAGTGGTTTGCGAGATACCGTATGTTGAAAAGGTTCCACACCGACACTTGTACAGTACATACCTATGGTAGCACAAACTATAGGAAAACGAACATGAATACACGACTTATGTGGGTTCTGACAAGTAAAGAGAACACTGAACTGAGGGAGGAAACGGGGGCTAATGATTACAATGTACTGCACAATACAAATAGAAAACGTAGTTTTGTTCCTTAAGAGCCGGCCGGAGTGGGAACGGCCGACCGCCAGCCCAGCACTTGTTGTAACATGGGTGAAAAGTTTGTGAAACGTTTTATAAAGAAACGGGACAAGGTAAAATTATTTTGTTCCTATAGCCCGCTGTAATATTTTATACACTTTTCATCGGTGCAAAAGCATATCGAACAGGAATACAAAGATAGTTATAAAAAGTGTAGTTAAAATCACAATTCTCCATATAAAATAGAGTTCTGAACTGCAATTTTCCAAACCTCTTCAATGCCTTCAGATGATGTTGAAAACAGAAACAAACTCCACTGCAAGACAGCTTATAGTTTTCTCTATTGTGCTACTGAATCATATTTTCAAATTAAGAACTCTGTATATGTTTAATCGTGATTTTAGAAAATGTAAGCATATTGAGTTGCTAATGCTAGCCGTGACGAGGTGCTGGTAGTTCAGACAGTTTCCGTCAGATGTCACGTCGCAAAGTCCTGTCCTTGAAACAGGTCAAGACAGAGACAGAGATTAGTTGAGACATTTGGCCTAGGCCAGCTCAGGCTTTTCCCCATGCAGGGGAGTGGGGAGATCAGCACATGCCTCCCTTTCACATACAATGAGCAGCGGACAAGCTCATTCCACTACGGTATTGCTATTGTCTTAAAAGCTGCAATAGAACTTTAAAGTGCACGTTATACCTTTTACCGTGCAACAATTTTTATTAGTACTATGACTTTAAAAAAAATAGTAAGGCTTTGTAATGAGCACGGATTGACTTATTGGTGAATACTGTGTTTTTAAATCAAATGCCCATCCTACACGAACAATTTTATCCCGGAAGAGGCTATACAATTATTAAAGTCTGGCGCGGTCAGCTGACATTTGAGGGTGCGCAAATGCGAGGGAGCCGTGTCAGTAGATTTACTAGCAAAATTCCGGCACCCTGGCGTCTATAAAAGCCACTGTAGTTAAAAGTGACGTAAAACCAATATTATTATTAGTAGTATTACTATTACAATTAAAGTGGGAGAAAAGGAAATAGGAAACTTCGACATCAAACACAATTTTCACTACCAGACTCAAGGGCAGCTTCATACTACAAGAAGACAAAAAGGATTAGCCTACAACGGAACTCATACAGAGATATGATAGACTTTTGGGAGAGTATTTTTTCCCGTTACTTGACCGGTTTTACAAACATTTCGTCCTTCCGGAGATTAGAGACTCAAAACAGAGTAGATGATATATGCCAATATGAAACTCTGTTTACATTATTATGTACCCTCTATTTTACTGAGTACTGGTAATGTTCCAGGCGCCGAGGAGTGATGTGTTTATATGCTGTAAAAAGATGAACGTCAATTATTTCGCAGTGTGGATTCACTCCCGAAATCCATTCCTCACTTCTGTGTGGTATAGCATTTTGAAATCGTTAGGACTTGAGTTCAGATTTTTAAATATATATTTCAAAATATATTATGGCCCAAATACGTATATTAAGAAACCAACGATCTATCCCGGCATTATTTTTAAGCCTGGTTTATTCTAATTCATCATCTGTTCTTGACGTCTACGTATCTACTGTCGACCAAAATATTATGTGCACTCGAGTTTGAAGGTTATTTGTGAAGTAACCAATAGACCTACATAAAATCCAGTAACATCATCATTTTCGTCGTTCTATTTTACGTTAGTTTATGTAGGTTTGGAATTTTTAATTTATATTTTAATAAACCAGTTATACAACATTCCAATGCACATAGTGTTAAAATTTGGACTCGATCTGATGACGGGTTTGTGAGATAATAGTTCGTAAATGTGACGCATGGTTGAAACATACTTTAAAACGAGCACTTTTTGTGTTCCAACTGCGATAAAAAATATTAAAATATAAATTAAACATTCCAAGCCTAAATGAACTAACGTAAACTGAACGACGAAAATGATGATGTTATAGGATTTTATGTAGGTCCATTGGTTACTTCACAAACCACCTTCAAGCTCGAGTGCACATAATATTTTGGTCGACAGTAGTCGGGGATTATATGATTCCCACGTTCCTTCACTTTTTGGGGGACGTAATGGTGTAGTGGTCAAGCTGCTTGGCTCTCACCAAGGTTCGATTCCTGGCAAGTGAGATTTTCGAAGTGAAATATCACGTCCTGTGGTTCAGATTCCACGTAAAAATGAAGGTCCCATAGCTCTGATCGCGAGATTAACGGTCACGTAAAACTACAAGCTTCATTCATTTTTCATGTCTACGTAATTGGTGGGGCGGGGGTGGAGACTACACGCGTATAGCATAATTTTTACAGCCATACTGTTTATTGATATGCCCTTTTAATACATACTGTGCTATGTATAAAACACCTCGTGGCGCAGTGGCCAGCAATGTTGTCGGCTACCTCAGAGGTCCCGGGCTTGATTCCCGGCTCTGCCAAGAATTTAAGTCTTGGTATGGTCTGGTGTGGGGTCTCCCAGCCACGTGATGCTAAGCGGGAGTCTGCCGGATGTTGTGGCTCATATTTATAATATTGGTTTTACGTCCCTTTTAACAACTGTGGCTTTTAGAGACGCCGGGGTGCCAGGATTTTGCCCCGAAGGGGATCTTTAACGTGCCAGTAAATCTACTGACACGGCTCCTTCGCATTTGCGCACCCTCAAATGCCAACTGACTGTCCGGGGATTCGATCCCGCTATCTTGGGCATAGCAGGCGAGAACATTACCGCTGAGCCACGCAGCCAGTCGCTGTGGCTCAGGACGCCTGTTAGTTGTCCCTTGATACAGCCAGGAACTCTAATCGGGTATCTACTGTATATCCCTTGTTGATCTTGAGGTATGTAAATAGTTCTTCATTATTCAAACCATTTATTGGGGGATAAAATGTGTATGACCCAAATGCACACTTCATCTCACAAATGTTATGGACTTGAGGTTCTTTACTTTTGTAGGCAACGCGGTCAGGTTGAAGTATACTCAGGCATAATCATTGGCCGAGAGTAAGATGGAGGAAACCCAGAGTGGCTTTAGACCACAACGAGGATGTGAGGATATATTTTTTTTAGTATGTGCCAAGTGATTGAGGAATACTACGAGAGGAATAGACTTTTGTATTTTGTAGATCTAGAGAAGGCGTACGGAAGAGTACCAAGAGAAAAGAAACTGAGGATTCTGAAGTACAGTATTATGGTATCCAGGGAAGGCTGCTACAGGCAATCAAAAGTACCGTATTTGTGTTTATAATGAATCTGCGGTAAGAGTTGATGCTAGGATGAGTTCCTGGTCTAAGTTGTTACAGGAATAGACTGAAATCTTTCACCACTACTACTGATTTTTTATATAGGCTATAATATTGTCTTTCGTAGCTTTTCAGTCGGTCAACACGATTGTGCCCAATGATGGGCGGGGTACAAGATATAAATATGTAAATACACTCATAGAAAAAGTTACATGTATTAGTTATTTATCACAATTGCCCCATTTAATTGCACCATATTTGTTCATGAATGGTGATGTGATAATCGTGGGAAACGGATCTTAGTTTTCTTTCCCTAGAGCAACTGAATTTGTAGTTTCTGGAAATTTCTTGGTTGTTGATGAGGAAAAGGCAATGCGAAAGGATGAGCTGAAGTCACTCTGTCCTGATAATAATATGCTATAGCTTATCGTTGAATCCTGTGTGATGAGAAATGTAATTTCAAAAAATGTATTCTACATTTCTTTAAATATCTCCTTTGTTAAGAATAAAAGAAAAAAATAACTTGTCATGGTTACTTACAAAAACACGAAAATACGTATAATTCTAGGAAATAAACAGCAGTTTTTCACCATACTACTAAGTTACAGGTATACTAGGGTGTAGGCTTCCTTACGTATCTTTTCGATGTTATCGTAAACTGAAATATTCAAACAAAAGTGTTTGAAAATTTACTTTTCAACTTTTTTCAGGAATTAGTTTAGTCTGAACGATTCTTTATCACAATTAAGGTTATTATGAAGATAAAACAAAAGTTTGGTGCTTTTCAGTCGGTCAACACGAATGTACCCAAAAGAGTTGTAATTTTTTTCAGGATGAGGGTATAACCCAACTCTTTTGGGTACATTCGTGTTGACCGACCGAAAAGCACCAAACTTTTGTTTACTAAGGAAACACTGAAAAATGGCTTCAAACCCCATAATGTCAGTATGAAGATGTTTATGAAAGTAAATGATTGAATATGCACAATCAAATGGAGCATGAGCAACAACAACGCCGGCGTGAAACCTTATTGTGGTTCGGTTTCGAACTTCGCAACATAGGCAGTTTTGTGTAAGTGAGATCTGTAAGGAAATGGTAGAGCTTTAAGAATAACATTTTAATTTCTTTCTCCGTTATCACATTAAGTATAACATACTGTTTTAAAGACCATCTCGTGGTGAAGCGTTCTTGTGTGTCACCCCCGGATGCAAGGCCTTAGAGAGTGGTGATGGGTCCTGGGGCTGGAGAATCCTGCCCTCCCCCACCTCTATTGCCAAATTATGTAATATTAATTTATAATCCTCCTAAATTTGCAGAAACTGATAATAATTTTAGAAATATTATTATTATTATTAGTAATAATAATAGCATTAGTAAGAGAAGCCGCCGATGGTAGGGGGTTGAACAGGCGTTCCTCCCCCCCCCCCTCCCCATGCAAGATCCGGAAAATATTTTTATTATTAATAATAATAATAATAATAATAAGACGGCCGAGGTGGGATTCAAACCCACGCTCTCTCGATATCAGCGTGGCACGAGGTAGTGCGTTAGCGCTCTCGGCCACCGAGGCCAGTTAATAATAATAATAATAAGAAGAAGAAGAAGAACCGCCGGTGTTAGAGGGCTGGACAGACGGGTCCACACCGGGCAAGATCCCGATGATGATGATAATAATAATAATAATAATAATAATAAAGACTTACCAAGATAATATAAAATATGCATAATAATGCAGTTAAACATTGAAACAACGGCCCATGGGTTCGAACGCACTTGTTTATCGAGTTTGAAGATAGCTTGGCACCCATGATTTTGTGCTGTACCTTAGCAAGTGTAACTACTGCGGTCGGTCACTGCGCATCCTTATAACACCTGTAAAACACGTTTCCCCGTGCGAGGACTAGTTCCCGTATTTTTTGAAACTCATTAGCGCATTTCAAAGTAATTGTTGCGGCATCGTGGTCATCTAGCCCCGTGTACTTGGCGTGTGTTTGGAATTTGTCTAATTACCCGTCTTATTGTGATGGCTCTATTAGTGTGTACAGTATATTTGTCATTCAGATGAGGATTGTGAAGGAGTCGGCTGCATTTGCCTGGAGTAGAAGTGATAATAATAATAAAAATAATGTTATTGTTTTACGTCCCTTTAAACATCTGCGGCTTTAGGAGACGCCGGGGTGTCGGAAGTTTGCCCCAAAGAGGATCTTTGACCTGCCAGTAAATTCACTGACACGGCTCCCTCGTATTTGCGCACCCTCAAATGCCAGCTGGCTGCGCCAGGATTCGATCCTGCAATCTTGGGAACAGCAAGCAAGAACGTTACCACTGAGCCACGCAGCCAGAGTACAAGTGAGAAACCACGGAAAACCACTTCCAAGATGGCTGAGATGGGAATCGAAACCACATCTTTTCAATTTTGCCACTGGAATGCCCCATTCCAGCCATCAGACAAGAATGAATCGAATTTCTTGTCGGCGCCGGGAATCGAACCCGAACCTCCGGGGCGACAGCCAAGAATACTAGCCGCTACATCACGAGGAACGCCAAGGATATTTCAGTCACTTGTGAATTCCGTAATCCGTAGTTTAACTATTAGCTTATCTATAGCAAAATATTTCGGCCATTCAATTGGAAGTACCGTAGCCTATACAGACTATCACTTCGAACTTCCTGGTCTCGATATTCGTGAGGCACATTGCCACGAGATTGCATTTCTCCGTGTCGGACCCCGGGGCAGTTTGAACTTTCTCGCACGCGCGACCTTGAACCACCCCTCACAGTAGGGGGTAATCCGTGCTGATACCTATGTACGGGCCATGCAACTACTAGGGGAGAGCGACTACAACGAAACTAGTGGCAACGTTTTGAAATGAAATGTGAAATAGGATCTCACTACGGCCGCCTCTTAAGCACGAGAAAAGAAAACACGATGGAGGTAAAAAGTGTACATTTTCGTATACCGGAAACACTTGTACACATGCAATACAGATGTAGCAATTTATGAGCAGCAGAGGAAAACGAGGCTCTGTAGCTTCACCGTTATTGAATGTGTTACGAGGTTATTTTTCCACTGTCAAATCCCTCAATGTACCATTACTATTATATTCTCGGTTTAATGAAGTCACATTACCATTTTAACGAACTGCTTGATTTTTATTTTTGTCGATACACAGTGGTATAACTACTTTTCACCTGTTTTTAAGAAATGAACATTATGACGATGATGTACAAAGAAGAAGCGCGGCGGCTTCTGTGGCGTAGTCGGTACCATGCTGAGCTTCTATGCCCAAGATAGCGGGTTCAAACCCGGCCGAAGCCGTTGGATGTTTTAAGAGCGTTAAAAATCCCTCAGTATGCCTTCCTTCGGAGGGGAAGTAAAGCCGGCGGTCCCATGTCATAGATTTATGGCATGTTAAAGAACCTTCCACTAATTAAACCTGTGTGAAGCTAAATTGTATAGGTTTAGAATGTAAACAACGCTCTTAGATTCCTATGTTCGTTGCCAAGAGCCGACTGCGGTGGCGTCAAGTAGCTAAGCTCTGAACTAGGCCTAGTAGTCGTTGACGGTGGCGTTTGGCGGCAAAAGTAGGAACTATTTGAAAAATTCAAAGTTGCAGTCCTTACTTGAATTTATAAAAAAACAGATACACACACTAATACAGTCATCACAATTAACATAGGTTATCAGACAGATTCTACACACACCCAAAGTACACGGGGCTACATGACCGCGTTGTCGCAGCCCCTAAACTAAGGAACCAACCAACCAAAAGAAGAGCGAACTTCTATGGACAAAAACTCTCAACTAAAAAAAATATTCCTGCCATGCATGCCATAAAGATAATGTACCCAACGGTTTCAGAGCAGCCAAATAATGAATACCACGAAGCAAGTAAGAAATGACACGAAAATCGCGGGGTGAGGTGTACGTTTCATCACATAGTGACGGGTAGATAATGAAATACCCCCCCCCCCCCCCACCCATCGAAAAAATCTTGCGGGCGCCCATGTCGTCTGTGATTTAGAAGGCCGTGGATATGAGTGGTGAGCGACACTTTTGTATTCAACTTGAATGCAATAACACAGGAGAGACAGTCCCCTGACAAAAACCACGCCAGCTGTTACGACAGTCCGGGAACATTTTTGTCTCATCCGTTTTTTTTTTTTGTTTTTTTTTTTTGTTTTTTTTTTTTTTCTAGAGTGCGGCCGCATCCCAATACAGCGTAATAGCCCTTCACCGTGTGACAAAACAGTCCAGCGACAAAATGTCCTCAGTGTGCGCGTGCTCTAAGCCTATTCAAAATGACGGACTCACTCCGTGACCGGAAAGAGCTCCGCCACACGCGAGTAGTTCCCTCTCGCTCTCAGTTTACTAGGCATTGGGTCAGCTAGCCACTGACTCTCCCAAAATGCCAGTACTTGTCGGCGGAACTGAGAGCGAATATCTCTAGCGGGTAACTCCATTGGTCGAGGTGGTAGTGATACCGTCTCTTTTGCAGCTTGATCCGGTAACTCATTTCCCGCAATTCTCATGTGGCTTGGAATCCACAAAAAGGTTATTCAAGTGTCAGAGCGACACAACCCGGCTAGTAAGTCGTGGATTCGCTGCACTAGGAGGTGTTGCGGGAAACATGTAGCAATTGACTGCAACGAACTCAAAGAGTCGGTACACACAAGAAAGTGGATTCGTGCAACATGTAGTATAAATTGCAGAGCTTCATAGATAGCCCAGGCATTTAGGTCAAAATATCGCCTTAACCTAAAAAAAACATGTTATAAAGCTTCTTTTTTTTTATCCATTAATTCGACCCTAGGGAACAACATATCAAAATACTCAGCATCCTTTAAGCTTTACAGAGGTGCTCTTGGTTTTGTTCTGCGTCTTATAGTTTAAAAGTTACAGACGAAACAAATTTAATCCCAACGTAAGTTGGTACTACCAGACGGGAGTACATTGTTGCGTCGCGCGCTCATAGTCATCTCTTTCGCTCTCTGCGCTTGTGTTGTGCTTCGACGACTGATACGCTGCGTGCTGTTGAAGGTGTTGGGGTGTTCAACGCAGTTGCGAAGGAGTTTATTTGTGTGTTTTCAGTTTTCAATTGTGTATGAAAATGTGGGATACGTAAGCAGTCAGTGGATAGTGGTGTTACGAGTAGTCTATAGTTCGGAAGAAAGGTCTCGAGGCTCTCAGAGCAGCGAGTGAGAAACGCGGCGACGGCTTGGCAAATGTTCTTCCTTCGAAAGAAGAAATTCAAGTTCACCTTCAATGCAGGAAATTGTTTTACTTTCATTATGAGCTAGCGCCAACTCCACCCTCTCTTTTTGACGGATGTTCAATGCGCAAAACGGACAAGTCAGCGTTTGCATCTCTCTTTAAGCACTCAGAAATTGGCGATCAACTTTGACCAGAGACCACGTATGTCATTGACGCAGGTTATCTCATGTACGCTGTTAGTTGGCGTCGGCTGGCAACATACGGATAAATTTGCGACCCTTACGTCAGACACGTTATGACTCGATACCCATCTGCAGTTGTTGTTTTCGACGGATACAATGGCCAGCCAACTACGAAAGAAGCGGAGCAAAGGCGACGCGCTGCAAGAAGGACCTGTTTTGATATCGACTTTACCGAACATTCGACATCGACAGTATCACAGGCAGACTTTCTGACGGAACAGGAGAAACAAAACTCGACTTATTGATGTACTTGTTTCAAGATTTGAAGCTGTAAAAGTTCGAGTATACCAGGCAACTGGGGACGCCGATCCTCTCATCGTGCACACTGCTTTGGAGATAGAGAGCTTGGGGAAGTCTGTAGTTGGTAGTCGGAAACGATACCGATCTTCTGGCAATGCTGATTGCTAAGCGTCAGACGGGAGATGTCTTCATGTTGCACCCAGGAACTTCCAAGTGCCCCGGAAAATACGATATTGGTGCTACCCAAGATGAAATAGGTGACATGTACTCCCATGCTGTCTCAGGTGGTGATAAAACATCTGCAATCTGCGGGAAGGGGAAGAAGAAGGCTTACAAATTGCTTCAAAAAAGTGTGGATCTTCGGGAAGAAATTGTCAAAACATACACAAATCCATCTGCGAGTCGCGAAGAAGTTTGCACTGTTGGAGAAAAGTTCATAAGGGCACTGTATCCTGGAGGAAATGAATTGGAGAATATCGATTATCTTCGACATCGTCTGTACCAGAGGACCATTGCGCGCCAAGCTCAGTTTGACTTCTCAGTTTGAACTTGCGACTCTTCCTCCAACAAGGGAAGCTCTACGGCAGCACTCAATGTGGACTTACTTGCAGGTACTTTCATTGTTTTCCTTTACACTACACGTATACAATATTTTTCTAGTATTTCTCAGGAGAGTTAAATATGTTGAGTTTGATTTTAGGTTCAAGAATGGCTGGGAATAAACCTCAATCCAACAGAGTGGGGCTGGCAAGCCATTGATAACTCTCTTTTGCCCGTTCCCACAACGCTGCCACCAGCTCCTGACTCTCTTCTCCTCCTAATTACCTGCGATTGCAAGACGGTCTGCGGAGTGCGTTGTGGATGTAGACGAACCGGCCAAGAGTGCTCAGAAATGTGCTCTCAATGTCACGGACAAAATCGCGATAACCCAGTACATCGTTATGAAACAGATCAGGATCTAGATACAACCGATATCACTTAAACTGCCAGTTTCCAGGATTACACCTTTTTCCTATAATTTCGAAGGCTTAACTCATACTTAATTATTATGTGTGAAATAAAAATTTCATCTTGTGTTGCTTCCGTAGAAAAAAATAAATCATTAGCTCAACCTTTACTTTCCAGGTGCTAACCGAATAGGCTAAACCCCCGACGACACAACGCAATCCTGCACTGTCAACTGACAGCTACTACACGTTTAATTTTCGCTACAACGTTTCAATAATAAACGTAAAGCAAACATGACAGATGGTCTGAAAAGCTAAATATGTGGTCTTTGTTATATCACGCATGATTTTTTGTTACATACTTCATTTTCAGTCGTTGCTGTACCTGCAGCAAAAAAACAAACCTCAAAAATTTTGAATTTTGCGCGTTTGTTTTGTTACAATCTACCCCGAAAGGAGAAAAACTTCGCCTAAAGTCTAATATATGGAATCTGCATGCTTTTTTCTTTCATTTGATACTACTTTTGTCTACCTAGGCCGAGTCGCTCGGTTTTTACGGGCGTTCCAGGACAGCGATGAAGAATTCCTGGAATTCCAGGTTTCCAGGCTTTGAAATCAAGGAAGCAGGCACATGTACGCCCGAGTATTTTGATATGTTGTTCCTTAGGGTCGAATTAATGGGTTCTGAATAAATTAGCTTTATAACATTATTTTTTTACTAAAAACCTTATTTTCCTGGGGTAAGATGGCAACGAGCTCCGCAGTAAACACACTACATGCCTTAGGCAAAGATTTTTTGGTATTTCCACCATCAATAATGTAAGCACAACCCAACCTCTCGTCAAACTTCGAATCATCCGTGTAGAGAGAGAATGCCAGCGTCCGGAAATTGGTGAACTATGCTGTGGAAATGCCTCCGGTAAACGGAAGGATCCGTGTTCACCGTAGGACCTCGGTGTATATCTAACCGAATTTCCGGACGCTGGACTTGCCACGGAGGTACCTCGCTAGGTATCCGAATCATACGGGGACCTACAGCCACTCCTATTCATTACGCGAGTTATCGAGTCTTATATTACCCTTTCACGAATTGATTGCCGGCGGTCGAGATGGGAACTATTCTCTGTTTACTTGTGTCACACGTCACTCTGCTTCGTTGACAGGTACAATTGCGCGGGTAGGATATGACTCAGCTCCAGTAGCTGTCCGTGGTGACATGAGCTCCTGTGACACTTGTATCTGCGCTTCTAAGACACGTAGCGCGCGCAACGCTGCTTGACTTATGTGCGGACTGCACTCTGTCTCACTGTGTCCTCCTCTTTACCCTGCGGGGCTCCTGCTACAATAATCAACAAACGGTGGCGCAGCCATGCTCAGCGGCTATCAAATCTTAAATGGCTAATACGAACCGGCCGAGTGGCACAAGGCTGGTTGGTGTACCCCCGGTGGTATTGGGTAATGAAGAGAGTTCCGATAGCTCGGATGTTGCGGCATTTGACGCACTTGGTAGCATATGCTGGCGTCTATAATTGAGAGGTGAAACACCCGATTCGGCGAGTATGCTGGGTATCGGGCTGATTCGGAAGGCACCGGTAGTCAGCCTAACGCCACAATGGTGGATACTGTCCAGCATTTTCAAGGTTGCCGGCCTTGCTAAACCGTATGCCGCAGAACCGGGACAGGACGAGGACTTGGTGAAACCGTAGTATAGCACAGCACGGTCAGCCGCCCACGTAGTTCCAATAAGAAACTTAGCATGTTCAGTTTCCGGAGACACGCCGTTTTTAGTTTCCGTATATGGTGCTACCGGTTTTTTTGCTGTCAAAATGGAGCCCCAGGAAGCAAAAAGTATCAACCACTGGCAATTCAACATCCCTAAACAGGGTGTCTACCAACTCATCTTAAAAGAATTCCCTGATTATTCCCTGATTTTTCCAGAATTAATGAGAGAATTCCCTGAGTAAAGAATGCTAAACATTCGTCCGGGAACGGGAAGTGTGATGAAACGCACGCTATTTTTGATTGGTTTTAAGCACTCTCCAGGAACAAGAAGCAAAATGTAATCCAGGAAAGCAAAAGGAAAATAGAATTAAGTTTTATGTTCTCGGAAATTCCAGGATCCAAACAGATGTGAGCAATGGCGGCACAAGGGAAACAGTTGTGAAAATAAATTTATTTCAATAAGTGAACTAGCTGTCCAGTAAAATAAGCAAGGTCTATTAAGTCATGCTGCTTTCACTACAGTAAATGCCTCCAATAAAAGGGACAAAGGGAGGTTGAAAACACACATCAAGGTGTCACCATATGAGTGGAATCATCTTAGACCAATATTTAATTTGTAAAACCTTTCATTACCATTGAAATCACTAATCTACGTCGCAGGTATGATATTCGGTAGCATAAGTCTGAATATAAGCCTATACAGTAATTTACACATATCCAAGGGACGAAGGGAGGCATATTCCAAGTTCTCACTCTGAATTAGGTCCACCTCGTCATGACAGATGTAATTGAGTAATCATCATCCAAGTCCCACTACAGCCACCCGGGTGTGGTTTACAAGCCTCCTCCACTCCTTTCTGTCCCTCCATTTTTCCTGTTCCATCACTTCTGCCACATCCAACCCAGCTTCTCCAATGTCCTTCAAAATTTGGTCCAACCACCTTCTTCTCGGTCTTCCAACTGGTATCTTACCCTTGACTTCTCTTTCTAATTCCCTTTTTGCTACTCTTTCTTTACCCATTCTTTTGAAATGTCCGAACCAACGTAACATTGCTTTCTGTATCTTCTGATTTGACGGTTCCATATTTAACTCTTCTCTGATTTCAATATTTTGAATTCCATTCCTTGTTGTCTTTTTAGCTGAAGTTCTTAAAAATTTCATTTCTACTGCTTGTATCTTACTATTTTGCCTTTTATTCGTTACCAGTGTTTCCAGTCCATATGTTACAATTGGTATGAAATACTGTTTATATAATATTAATTTCGTCAATTTAGTAATTTATAAATACATTTAAATGAAGGAAATCATTATGAATGATGTTTCGACAGGCCAGAACACACCATTATCAGTCTAAAATAATTTAACCTAGTCTGTTTGATAATACAAGGCCGAGTTTGAAAGGTGTTACAAACACATTTCCTGGGCGCAATTAAAAACAAAATAGGACATAAGTTCTAGCCTAGCCAAGGAACGTAGGAGCAATAAATATGCATTTAAGGGCACTAGGCATATCCATCATATTACATAAACATCACACATTTGCCTTGTTCCCGTTCCAGTCGTTAACCAGAGCCCCCGTTCTCATTCCCGGGCCAATCGTGAACCAGCCTGAACATAACTGGCAGCATCTACAAGGTAAAGATGATCACATTAACAGCCTCATAGTGATCATGAGCTTCCATTAAGCCTTTTGATCACTACAGTATAAAGTACAAGGTATCCCAAATGAAATATTCGTAAGCAGAGCGAGAGGTTATTTGCCTCGATGCACAAGAGTAGACACAGATCGAATAGCACACGATATAATAGGGGGTAGCACAACCACGTGTTTGAACGACTACGTATTTTAGGGGCTAAATCATATATCAACAGCAGCACAAGAACACCCTGGAAATTAATCCACACCATAAGTTTTCACTATAGATTTAGCACACAATGGCACAAATGTTATATTTTTCGTAAACTTCAAACAGCAAACTAAAGCATTAACAGTAGAACTACAGCAGACAATAATCAAAGAATACCGGGATGGAAAAGCCGCGCAAACAGTATTGTCAACCCAGGTCTAACACATGTTGCCCGGGCGCGCGCTAACACTTGACATGACAATACACACGGTAAAACCTCACTTTCTGTACCGAAAGCACTATCGAGACAATATACCGCAATACATGCGCTTTTGAAGCTTACACTGGGCAAACCGTTAACAATATCAATATACTATGAGTGTAAGAATTGTTCAGCACGGAAAGTTCTATTAAAAAAGTCCGCGAGAGCATATATCTATCGTCAATACATCGCCCACTATAAGTGTTTTTAGATTGGACGGGAGGGGGATTTGAGTTTCATGCACCTCGCCATTCTTAAATTACGTCTGACAAGAATTCGTTGTACATGCTATCTCCATGATAATATAATTAATAGTCCAGTCAGTGATTTCAACCCATCATGCAGAGACGTAAAACTGATACAGGCCTAGGTCGTAGTTCATTGACATCGAAAAAAAAAAAGCGCTTGTCACGTAATGCATTCATAACTTTTTCCGGACGAAGCTAGTATATTAATCTCTGTGAGCTGCCAGAATAGGATTGACAGTTCTCGTCTCTCCATGTGGTCTGAGAACGAGATTGCCAAACTGTACAAGCCAGAGATAAAGCTGACCAGGCACTGAGGCACGTGGGCGGTAATATTGCAACGCAGAGTATTATGACATCAACTATGCGAACATGGATTGGTCAAGAGGCAGAGCGGTGATGACACGTGGAATTTCCGCTGAAATGTCAATCCTATTCAGGCAGCTCACAGAGTATATTTATAAACAATACTAAATTTAAAATATTTTGTCGCCAAAGTTGCTATATCTACCGACAAAATCGCTAAATTGGCGATACTGATAGCAACGAACAAAATGCTCAAGGCCCAATAAAATGGCGTAGTTGGCTCCTGCGCAGAAAGCGAACGGAAAAGTTGCCACATCATACGTTCAGTTGACCTTGAGAAGGCACTGCTCATTGGCTGAGCACTGTCATCCGGGTGTCTACTGTAAGGATGAAGTAAAAATTAGTTACTTTTTAGTTACCTTTTAGTCAATTTTAGTTACCTTTTAATTGAAGATACGTCTGTGGTCTGCAAGCAAAGGGACTCATCACGCGGTGAAGATAAACAACAATGAACTGTGTTTAAAGCTGTAAATAAAATAAATAATAAAAAAATACTATATATTAATTATCAAATTAGTTGTTTCAGCTAATATGTCGTCTTGTGCACAATATGTTGTTTTAATATCAAGAGGTTGCTCTGCTCTTTACCGTTTGACGAGATTTCCTTTGTCCCCGCGGTAGATCACGAAGAATTGTATGCGACGTTACGTGATCGTCGCCGAATTCTGACTTTGCAGTCAAGTACGGAGACATATCGAGATGTTACACAATCGGCGCTGGTCTCAGCCGTTTGACGAGATTCCCGCAGTTTTCACGATAGAACACGAAGAAAAATCGCGATTTAGATAAACTGTGTCACTTTTGGTCATTCGACGAGATTTCCATTGTCCTTGAGGTCGGGCACGAGAAAATATAGCATTATTACGCAATCGGCGCCAGTTGCTGTCCGTTTGACAAGAATCCAGTTGTCCTAGTCATTGAAGGCGGAGAAATATCGCGATGTAACGCAATCGCTGCCGCTGTCGGCCGTTTTACGAGATTCACGTTGTCCTCGCGATATTATGCAATCGGCGCTGCTTCCAGCCGTTCAACGATTGCCTGCCTATCTGCCCTGACAGAATGGTGGAGGCAGGCTCAAGGTTGGGCATGGTTAAAATTCACGAAAAGTAATGGACATGTTGTATGGTCGGCGCCGTGATTCCCGCTGTCCCTATGCTGTGGTTGGGAGTTCATAAGTTCAGGGTGGATCACGAGGGAAAATTAGTATCGCGATGCAGCGTAGGCAGTCATTTCTAAGTGGATTGATGCACTTCTCGCTCCCCGTACGCTTTTAAGTATACGGTCATGGTAAAAGTGGCGAGTAGGTTTCGGAATGTTTCGTGATGAATGCCCAATCACCTTTGACAGGATTCCCGCAGTCCTCGTGGTCACAAGTTCACGATAGGGGACGGGATTTATCATTTTACGCAACTGACGTCGATCTCGGTCCGTTTGACGAGATTCGCGCAGGCAAGTCATGAGGTCAGCCAGTCTTCTTGAGGATGTGATTTTGGAGGATGAACGTTCGAAGTAGGTAGCGTATCGAATATTACGAATTATTCTGAGAGGATTGCACGAATAATACGACAAGAGGGCACATTCTCTTTCGAATGCGAATCACGAATTATACAAGTTATCGAAATAACCAGTTATATTATATATCCGATGGAACCAAAGTTCGAAGGAAAAATCGACATATAACTGAATTTCGAATTAACCATACCGGATGTCGCAAATTTACGAGACAGATTTTTAAAATACCGGTAGGTTATTATGTATTTCGAGGCTATTTCGTATTTTTTGTTTCGAAACTGTAACATTTCGCAAGATAGCAACATTAAATTATTTCACGTTATTTTTGGACTTCATTTTGACTCAAAATTTAGAGGTCAATAACTGAAATGAGAGGTTTCTGTTTAGTTTCGGAAGTTTTCGCGAACAAACGTCTCGAGAAAAGTCAGGTTTCCTAATAATACAGAAAAATATTTCACACAAAACTAGAAAGTATTCTTGATGCCGAAAATGTACGTTGAATTGATGTAGCCTATACCACACAAGGTGTTCACAGTATGCATTTCCTCTAGCTCAGGCACGGCGAAGTATAGCTTATGCAATCGGCGCCGCTTGCGTGAAACTCGCTCCATCGCAATCTCTGAGCCTAGCGGCGCGAGTTTAAATGATTCAAGCCGCCTACAGAAAATTTTCGTTACCCGTTTGTAAAATTCGTTGCTTTTTCGTCACTTTCGTCATCCGTTTGTAAAATTCGTTACTTTCGTTACCGGTAGACACCCTGGTCATCAGTAACGAGCGATCACTTCGCGCGAAATTCGAAAGTATTGCTTCCACTTTTACGGGATATAGACAAATGGAGAAAAATCCCTGATTAACAAAGAAATTCCCTGATTTTTCCCTGATTATTCCAGAAATTCATAATTCCCTGAGAATTCCCGGTTTTCCCGGGTCGTAGACACCCTGTAAAAGATGTAGTTCAGGGTGTAAATGTAGCCTCCGGAGCCGGCAAACATGGACGATGGGAGTTTTCGCTGCTGAAAAACGAAAACCTCAGTCGTGAGCCCACCTGTCGACCCAGTTAAGAGCTAGCTGCAAATGACGTTCCACGATTGCCATACTGTCTGTTAGGTAATCAGCCCGAAGGCTGGTTGGATTCTCAAAAGTACCGCTGTTAGGTTATGTGAGTAGATACCCACAAAAACCCAAGGCAGCGCTATATTGAGGCGTACTAGGCAACATGAGGAGTGAGGTAGTTTGTCATTGCTTTCCGCACTGAGTCAGAACAGCAGTACTAACCCTATGAGTAGAACCTTTCACAGCATCCACAGGCACTGAATGTGCCCTGAATGGCATTACTAAGCACCACCCATACCTCAGTAGCTTCCATATAATCACAGCCACGAGTGAGACTGAGACATCAGTGAAAAGCCACATTTTACTCTAGCCTGTGCCAACAGACAAATGCAAATGTACTGCAATCATCAAGAGATGGAAAACAGGCCAACTCTTAAGACCTACATATATAAAAATCCAACATGGCGACCATCCGAAATATTTAGTCGGTTCTCAATACCTACTAATCTATTACAGCCATACTTCCAGAGCTATAATGCAGAGCTAAATCGTCCACATACAGCGATGGAGCTACCGTGGGCCCGGCAGTGGCAACGATGCCGTTTATGGCAACCGCGAACAAGGTGATACTCACCATAGAACCATGATGAACTCCATTCTCTTGGGTATAATATTGCGATAATGTCCTACCGACCATTACTCGGAAGAGTCGGACGGACATAAAATTCGCAATGAAAATCGGGAGATTTCCACGGAGTCCCCACTCGTGAAGGGTAGAAAGGATCCCGTAGCGCCATGTGATGTCGTACGCTTTTTCGAGGTCGAAGAAACCCGTGACAAGGTGCTCCTTTCGGAGAAAAGCCGCATGGGGCTCTCAAGTCGCACCAGATGGTCGGTGGTGGACCTATGAGAGCGAAATCCACACTGGTACTCTGAAAGGAGGTCTCTCTCCTCCAAGAACCACACCAGCCGACGGTTCTCTAGCAGCTTACACAGGCCATTTGTCAGACAAATGGGCCTATACTGTAGCTGCTGACAAGCTTCGGAATCGGTATCACGATCCCCCCTCGCCATTGAGATGGAAACTTCCCTTCAATCCGTATACGATTAAGAGGATCAACAGTTGTTTCATACTGGAATCGCAAAGTGTTTTAACATTTGGTTATGGATATTATCCGGTCCAGGAGCCATATCCCTGCACAGTGAAAGCGTATTGCGCAGTTTCCATTCAGTGAATGGTATATTGTAGGACTCTGAAGCAGCAATGGCAAAGGACAAGGGGTGAGCCACAGTCCCCCGCTTCAGAGCAAGAAATGTAGGATCATATCTCCCAGAGCAGTATACGTCGGAGAAGTGCGATCCAATACTGATGGCAATGGCGAGATGGTCCGTGATGATGTCTCCGTTGATGGAGACTTCGGGTATCGTCAATGATGTCGGGAGTCCAGAGATTCGACGAAGCTTAGTCCACATGGACGACACATACTTTTCCCACGTCGTTTTGTTACTCTCCCAAATTAGATATCGGGCTCTAGCACGCATCTTTTTGAAGGTAATAAGGTTGGCCATGGTATTTTGCCTCCAATAGCATTTGAAAGCACGTCGACGATCCTTAAGGGCTGCCGCAATCTCGGCTGTCCACCGAGGGACAAGCTTTCGACGGGAGTTGCCGGATGAGGAAGGTATTGTTTCCTCAGCCGCAGCCAAAAAACCATTCGTTATGTGAATGGTATGATCATCGACACTCTCAAAGGTATCTTCGGCAAAAACCGCACGTGGTGTGAATTTTGGCCAATCAGAGCGACGGAGAAGCCATCAACTTGGTGACTCAATGGTTCGGAAGTGTAACGATAATCCGGAAGTGGTCACTATTACAAAGGTCGGCGTGTACACCCCACTGAAACAGGGGAACTAGAGCACGACTGCACAAGGTGATATCGACACTCGAATAAATGTCGTGTGCAAAGAAGAAATGAGCAGGTTCCCCTTGTTCAACAAAAACAGGTCCAGCCGCCTGATCAGTCTCTCAAAATCCCTCCCTCTACCGCTAGTGGAAGCGGAGCCCCAAAGGGTGTTGTGGGCATTAACATCTCCAAGAAGGAGAAAAGGAGGGGGAAGCTGAGAGACTAGATCCACCAGCAGGTTGTAATCCAGTTGAGAATCACGTGGGATGTACAGGTTATATACTGTTGCCATTACTGGCAACGAAGTACTGTGCCCGAATTCCGCATAGCCACCACCTATATCCGCTGAGATGGAAAGGATTGTAAGGACGTCGATACCCAGCCAGATAAACCAACATTTCCCTACTAGGTGAATAACTAGGAAATCCTCGGCGCATACCGGCTATGCAATAGTACTACTAACTAGTTACACATTTACTAGCAATCAAATAAGACAAAAGGGAAAGAACGAGAATATCAGATCTCGAGCGTGAATGGTGAAGTAGAGACCAGTAGTACTACCGCATGTCGATTGCAAAATGAAAAGATGATCAGATTCTATAAAAAGGACAATCAAACTAAAAAGTGCTTGTAAGTTTATTTTAAAAAATTACATACTATAAAAAATGTCCCTAACACAAATATTAAAATTTAAAAATTTAAAATAAAATATTTAAACATAAAATGTAGATAGTTCTTCTATCTGAATTGACTTTCCAGAAGAAAGAATTCGATAAACAAAATTTTTCGCAAATTAAAAATACTGGAAGTCTTTTCATAGGTCACCAAGTGACTTGGTCTCAAGAACAGTCTGAAATGATCAGCTGTTATCAATAGCTTGATAAAATTGTAGTTAAATAACACAAAAGACCCTAAATTATATATTCATCGTTCCTAAAACACAATAACATTACGGTATATTAATAAAAAGTATTCAAGTATTTACACTAATTTAATTATCATGACCAGCACGATATTCTATTAAAATATTTACAAGATCTCACGTGATCTACTTTTCTCGCTATGTTTCCTTTCACTAACACATTTCTTCCAATACAATTCACAAACAAACATTTCACCTGTATCTAATGTTTTTGTCACAAACAATAGAACTTTCGTAACAAACAATAAAGCTAATTACGGCCCGGTAATGTCATTATCAAGAATACTATTTCGATATACTGGAAGTACGATGCGGGACTAATCTATTACTCGATACACTTCGTGGACTTGTGGAATTACTCTTCACTGACATGTACAACACAAATAAACACTTAAATGTCAGTTAACTTCTTCGACATACTGTACTGAACGATTGCTCTCACTAGCAATATACCGTACTTAAAAACCTTCATAACTGGTGAACAACTTCTTAATAGTGCGTTAGCTTTACGCATACATTTCTCAACACATTCCTTTCCTTCCGACGACAATAATGCACGGTATTTCTGCAATAAAAACCCATCTTGATACATTTCCAAACATGTATAAGAATCAGTGACCCTACTAGATAATCACTAGGGTTCGGAAGTTTCAGACCTAAAGAAGTACAAAATATGCAAGCAAATATGCCCTTAAAAACTAGCTAAATATGACCTAAAAATTTTAAATATTACCTAAAAATCTATGAAATATGACATGAATTTTTGGGATAGGTAGAGTATCACTAGCATACAGTAAACGTCTTAAGTGCCAAAACAATTTTCCAGTGTATCGGACATACGATATTTCGATTTAACAAGTGTTTTCTTTTGAACTATGTGTATTTGCAATGTATTTTATGCCCATAAGTGTTTACAATGAGTATATCTGGCTGATGAAGAACAACATTATTGTTCGAAACATATACCAGTACTAAACAGTGCTAAAAATATTACAAGTATTTAAAAGACGGAAATAAGAGTAAGTCATATAGTGGAATTTAAATTCAATACGAACCATTATGGATAAAAACAATTTCCGTGTTTGCTCATTGCTTCCGAGCTAAATAGATCTACTGGAGTGACATCCTGTTGAAAGGCAGAAGCACACTATCGTCATGTTCCGTGAACTCATGAGTAGTGTCGCAATCCAACTTCTGCAGAAAGATGTGCTAAAAGACGTCCGCAGAGGAGCGCCATCTTGGAATCAGATCTTCTAAACCTGCTTCTGCCTGTTCCGGGTAAAGAAAGAAAAATATATCTACTACACTATTCGGAAATCCTGCGTTTGAAACTCGATACAGACAACACGTACCTTGTTAACGACGCCTCAATTTAAACAAAAATGCTGTAATTATAACCAAATATGACCTTGTATCACTAAAATATGACCAAAACTATAAAAATGGACAACATCAAATTGCTTTAAACGTGGTCAGGGACCCGTCATTCAAACTTATTTTTCAGATTTCGGGTAAAATGGGCTGAGGAAAAAAATATAACTTTTCCTTATTATCCGAACCTTAATAATTTTGAAGAATGAAATAACAAAATCCGCAGCAGAAAACATTGGTAGGAAAGAAAGAATAGGTAGAATAGGTAGAAAACCGTGGATCACCCAGGATATACTAGAATTGATGGATGAAAGGCGGAAACACAAGAATGTAAGAGATGAAAAGGGGAAAGCAGAATACAAACGTCTGAGAAATGAGGTCAACAAGAAGTGCAAGGTAGCGAAAGAAGAATGGTTGAAAGAGAAATGTGCAGGTATAGAAAATTGTCTGAAATTAGGAAAAGTAGACACAGCTTATCGAAGGATTAAGAATACATTTGGGGAAAAGAAGACGAAGTGCTGTAATATTAAGGACACAAATGGAAAGCCTCTAACAGATAGGGAAGAAAAGGTTGAGAGATGGAAAGCTTACATAGAGAGTTTGTATAATGGAAAGGAGATTGAGAATCATTTAATGGAAAGGGAGGAGGAAATTGATGAGGATGCGAAAGGAGATTTAATATTGAGATCAGAATTTGATAGAGCTTTGGAAGACTTAAGCAGGAACAAAGCACCAGGTATAGATGATATACCGACTGAGTTGCTACGCTGCATAGGAGATGAAGGTCTGATCAGGTTATTTCACTTGGTGTGTAGGATTTATGAGACAGGTGAGGTACCCCCTGATTTCAAGAAGAATGTAATCATCCCTATACCAAAGAAAGTAGGAGCTGAGAGATGTGAAGATTACCGTACAATCAGCTTGGTTACTCATGCTTCAGAGATCCTGTCTAGAATAATTTACAAGAGGATTGAAAGCCAGATAGAATCGGAGTTGGGTGAAGACCAGTTTGGTTTCAGGAGAAATGTAGGAACAAGGGAGAACGTTCATGGCATTTGTAGACTTAGAAAAGGCTTTTGATAATGTTGATTGGACTAAATTGTTTGACATTTTGAAATCTATTGGAATAAAGTACAGGGATAGGAGGGTAATCTACAATCTATACAGAAACCAGACAGCAGTCATTCGAGCTGAAGGACATGAGAGAGAAGCTGATATTCAGAAAGGTGTTAGGCAAGGCTGCAACTTATCACCCATACTTTTCAATCTTTACATTGAACAAGCAATGAAGGAAATTAGAGAAAAAATTAAAGTGGGAGTGAAGATTCAAGGAGAAATAATTTCAACTCTGAGATTTGCTGATGTCATCGTCATCTTGGCCGACAAGCCTGAGGATTTGAATGAGTTTTTGAATGGTATGGACTCCGTCTTACGGAAGGAATACATGATGAAAATTAATAATTGTAAAACAAAAATACTAGAATGCAGCCGAAATAAATCAGAAACCTCTATGGATATCAAATTGGCAGGTGAAAAGCTGAAGGAAGAAGGAGACTTCTGTTACTTAGGAAGCAAAATAACCAGTGATGGACGAAACAAAGAGGATATAAAAAGTAGGTTGGCTCAAGCAAGGAAAGCATTTCTACAAAATAGGAATCTGTTGACATCGAATATAGATTTAGGTAATAGGAAGTCATTTTTGAAAGCCTTTGTCTGGAGCGTGGCGCTCTATGGAAGTGAAACTTGGACTATTGGTGCAGAAGAAAAGAGGAGAATTGAAGCATTTGAAATTTGGTGTTACAGGAGAATGATGAAGATCAGATGGGTAGATAAGGTTACAAACGAAGAGGTATTAAGACGAGTGGGAGAGGAGATATGTTTCTGGCGACTGCTAATGAAGAGAAGAGATAGGTTAGTAGGACACATACTAAGACACCCAGGAATAGCAAGCTTTGTTATGGAAGGAAGGGTCGAGGACAAGAACTGTAGGGGTAGACCAAGGTTAGAATATGTTAAACAGATTGCCTCGGATGTAGGGTGTGGGAGCTATGTAGAGATGAAACGATTAGCTCAGGACAGGGAGACATGGAGCGCTGCATCAAACCAGTCAAAAGACTGAAGACTCAAACAACAACAACAATAATCACTAACCTGTGAAATATCTTTCATGATGCACTCTAACAACTCTCTTCCACAAACTATTACCTTCGTGCTCGTTATACTTCAATAATATTTCTGTTTACATAATTAGGCTACATTGTTGTACGATTTTCCACATTGCTTCAACTGACAAAACTCCGTTAATTACCTTCACATCATAATATTATCCACGTTACAATAAAATATCAATATTTAAGACTTAAGTCCACTCGTCTTCACATTTAATAAAAATAAAACATTTCCTTCCTTCCTGGTATTTCTTAATGAATTAATTAATCATGTACATATGTGTTTCATTTTAAAATAAACCTCCGGTTGATCTACTAATCATCTGGTCTATATTTTCGTAACAACCAATTACATCAATAAACTTATTCATAATGTTGAATTGTGGGCTTATGCCGTGTTTTATTATACTAAAATTCGACGCGTTTCGAAAGAAACCATGTCTTTCATCGTCAGGAATAATCTGGAATACGACAATGTTGCTAAGAGAAAGCAACGAAGAACATATAGAAGGTGCCCAAAGATGGACGCCATTATAGCCCCATGTTAGGGACAACGGAAAGCAGCAGTGAATTACTTTCTCAGGGTTCTGATAATAGGTAGCCAGGATTCACTGAGATTGTAGCCGGTGTCGCGGTTGAAATTATCTGGGTGTTTACGTATTTCAACCGCCTCCCTGATGATTCTGGGACGATATTGCTTTATACGGGCAAGAACATCCACTCCTTGGAACATGACATCATGGCCAGGTGTTAAAGCATGATCGGCAACAGCTGATTTATCAGGTTGAATGAGCCTGATACATCTATTATGTTCCTTAATGCGAGTGCATATTGTTCTCGAAGTCTGCCCGATGTAAACCTTGCCACAAGTACAGGGAACTCTGTAGATACCCGGTTGTTGCAATTTAGGCAAACTGTCCTTAGTTGGTCGCAGGAGTTGCCTAACCTTAACAGAAGTTCCAAATACAGTCCGTATGTTGTACCGACGTAGGATTTTAGCAATACGATCCGTTGTGTTATGTATGTACGGAAGGTAAGCAGTTCCTCTTACATCTCTTTTCTCAACTGACGTCCTATTATTATTTGTTGGTTTCAGAACCGTAGAAATCAAAGCCTTGCTATAACCGTTGCTCTCAAAGGTGGTTCGCAGGGTGTTAATTTCTTCTTGTAAAGAAGACACTTCACAAATCCTCCTAGCCCTGGTAGTTAGAGTTGTAAGGATACCATGTTTCTGGGCAGGGTGATGGTGAGAACTTGCGTGGAGATATCTATTGGTGTGTGTTGGCTTACGAAAAACGCTGTGTCCTAAAGATCCATCCTCTTTCTTGGTGACGAGAACATCTAAAAAAGGTATTTTGCCGTCAGATTCCTTTTCCATGGTGAAACAAATAGAAGGGTGCTGGAGATTAAGGTGATCCAGGAAATGGCTAAGATTTTCCTCACCTTCCGTCCAAACAACGAACGTGTCATCCACATAACGCCACCAGATCTTCGGTTTGAAAGGAGCCGACGACAAAGCTTTCTCTTCAAAGTTCTCCATGAAGAAATTAGCCACAACAGGAGATAGAGGACTACCCATGGCCACACCATCAGTCTGCTCATAAAAATTCCCATTCCATAGAAAGTAGGAATGACAATAAAATATCAATAAAATTGTTTATATATTTAGGCATGATCTTGACTTTGTCAACGATATGATCCTATTTTCATTCATTTCTCTACCACGTTAATAACAAATTACTATAACAATGTCATGTTTCTGAAAACATTCCGTTACGGTATGGAATTATTATACTTAAAAGTATTTTATAATTATTACACTTTTTCTGTTACATATTAAAATGTTTATAATAAATACCGCAGCATATTTCATTTATGCTTTCTTTATTAATCGATGTGATCTAGCAACATTGACGCATACTATAGATAATTACGCATTCTATCGACGCATTCCATTTGTATAAAGCAGTTCGTTAAAGAATGAGATTAATTAAAAATGTATCTGCAAACTTCAAAGATAAATCGTTAAAATCCAAAAAATCGTTAAAATACGTCAAAAACGACACACGCTGACGTAGAATAAAATTTACAATGGAACGTACAAAACTGACAACATAATAACATGAGTTATACGCAAGAAAGATCTACATATAAGTAGGTCACGTCTGAAATACCTCCGAAATACAACAAACTAGTAAGATATTAGGACAATCGTTCGTCTACCTTCATGATGATCGGCTCTAGTGATATCTGGCTGAACGAGTAAGGTGTTTCTGCCATTGCTTCGCCACGTGCCTGACGCACGTTGGATAACGGGTTCCCCTTGGCCTGCAAGTAGTCAGCTGGTCGGCACGCTCCTCCCCGCCTGCAGCTGGCTACTTGGACTCAATTCGCATCGAAAGGTATTCTTGCTTCGCTATTAGCAATCTGGACTCCCGTAACCTGGTTGAAAGAATTCTTCGATCGGCTGGTCTCTCGTCGCAATGCATCATGATAGTAGATTGGATGACTCGTTGAAGAATTTCCCAAGTTGGAAATGGAAATTCTTGTAGTTTCATGTGGGTAATTCAGACCACTGCTGTTGATATTGCAGTTGTAGAATGATGAACCCATTGTTGTCTGGTCCAATCTGAATTCCACTCCGTAAATGTAGACTAACTTCCCTTCACGATTTAGTGCTACATGTCTATCTTCAGAATATTTTCACAGTGAGAACTTCCCCCCTGACCTGAATTTTGTATCATCATGAATAAATTATAAATATACTTTTTTGTGGTTTCTTCTCTATGACAGTCGATGTATTATGTACTACTCTTAATGCTGTGGTAGAATCTTCCTTTCAATGATATAGACTGCTTCTTGTGAACGTCGAATTTCGTTTCCAGTTTCAAAGTTTCAAACGACTACTATTGTTTCTTCACCGGCATCTCCTACTGTTCCTCGGTGAGTGCTGCGTCTCCTCCGGCCAAGTCTTTAGCCCCTTGCCATACCTCGTATATGCATATTAGCTTCTTTCGGACGATCAGTGACACAGGTCTGCACTGTAGCTGTCGCAGTAAAGGAATGATCTCTGCGCTCTCCAATGCCGCGCTCCTTACTGTCAGAAATGGCGGACTAGCCTCAAGCACAGTCCTAATTTCTGTAATTTGCTCAGATCTTCTCTCCTATTCAATAATATTTAATTCTGTTTCGATGAGAAAATATCATTTCGTCTTCGCTAACTGTAGGAGTGCTTATATCGTTTTATTCTTCAGAATTCAATGTAATAACAATTCCCTCTGTATTAATGTAGTTCTTTCTGATTGGCTCTTGAGTTATCAAGCAAAACTCATTGTTCTAGCCTCTTATCAAAGTGTCGTGTGCAAGATTTTGTTATTGTCGACTCGGCGAACAAAAACCGGTCCTTGACTTGCTAACATGAAACTTTGGTCATATTCCAGTGTCTATAGATTGGACTCTCCCTTGGTTAAAATAACATTCACTGAAATACTTCCAATATTTAATTCTCTAAAAATGCTGCAATTTTTCCAAAAACTCATCAATATGATCCATCACATCATAAAACAGTTATATGAATGAAATATTGTTACATTCTTAATTTTTATTTCTTGCATAAATTTAGTGCGCAAGTCGGTTCGATCCTCGCCTCATACAATCCCTTGAGTCAAACAGAATTCGAGTTCAGTACGAACTGCAACTGCTTCTAGCCGAGTACGCAGTGGCACCTCTTCATTAAAGAGGCAAGAGTGGACGCGAGTGCAGACGCCACCAGCGGCTACAGCTCCGTCCACCCGGTCCTTAGAGAAGAGTTTGAAGTGACGCAATGTTGTCTCATGTCCAGGATGAAATTTGGATTCCTGAAGACAGACAATGGTTACCGAAAACAAAGATATTAATTGACGTAACTCAGCGAGATGTCGAGAATAGCTATTACAGTTCCATTGTAATAGTGCCATAGTTTAGTGCTTATGACTGTGAAACTTTCGTATTTTTTCGTTAGTAGAATTTTGGTATTTAATTGTTAGTAGAAGGTTAGTATTTCTTTTAGTAGAATTGCTCTATTACGTATTCTGAAAGGGAGTAGCAGCCTTTCAGAATAAATCAATTCTTAACTTGTCCTATAGTCGGTTAAGATATTGATAATATAATCCAACTAATGGCTACACTGCGTTCTGCTACACGGCTGAAAGCAACGTCAAACTACAGCCGTAATGCTCTTCCCGAGGATATGCACCTCTCTATGCATAATTACATGTGATGATGGCCTCCTCCCTTGTAATATTCCAATCCGGAGGTAAACTAGTCCCCCGTTCGGTTCTCCGGGTGGGGACTACTCGAGAGGGGGTTAACATCACAGAAGTGACAAAGAGGAAATCTGACATTCTAGGGATAGGAGCGTGGAATGTTAGAAGGCTGCTGGGAAGTGGAAGGTTAGAAAACTTAGAAAGGGAAATGGACAGGTTGAGGTTGGATTTGGTTGGGATTAGTGAAATGCGCTGGCAGGAAGAACAGGACTTTTGGTCAGGAGACTATACGGTCATTAGCACTAAATCAAACAATGGCCAAGCAGGGGTTGGTCTCATATTGAGTAGGAAACTTGGACAGCGGGTGGAATATTATGAGCAATATAGTGAACGGATTATTGTAGCAAAAATCAATACAAAACCTACGTGCACCAGAGTGGTACAAGTCTATATACCTACCAGTCAAGCGGATGATGAAGATGTTGAAAAGGTCTACGAAGAAATAGATGACATTCTGAGGTATATCAAGGGTGATGAAAATGTTATAGTAATGGGAGATTGGAATGCTGTGGTAGGAAAAGGAAGAGAAGGGAAGATAGTAGGAGATTTTGGATTAGGTGAAAGAAATGATCGAGGAAGCAGCCTGTGAATCTAGAGATCTTGGGTTCGAATCCCGGACGGGGTAGATATTTTTGCTACCAGATTATCATTTTAAACGATATTTATCATATCAATATGACTCATTTTAACAGAATCCATATGAAATTACGTGTTGATCTGTGAATGAAGAAGACCTGTTTATAAGGAATTGAAGGTCATGAGTGGTGTCGCGTCTATTAATCTACACACATCAAAAAAAGTTTTGCATCACCTCGGTTCCCAGATCTCCGGCATATAGACGTTGACTGTGTATATTGTATCCAAGATACAGTCCCTTTGACTGTTCATAGATGTCACTAAAACTGCTCAAAGATGTAAACAACCATGCATGAGCAGGGCCTATTAGACGGAGGGGGTACGACAGCCGATCAGTTCCAGTCATTCCACCAGGACGAAGGTACGCTGCTCATGTTGTCTGTAGTTCTACCATGCCTAGAAGGTCAATACCGCAGTTCGATCGCGTCCGCATTGTTACTTTGTGTCAAGAAGGGCTCTCAACAAGGGAAGTTTCCAGGCGTCTCAGAGTGAACCAAAGCGATGTTGTTCGGACATGGAGGAGGTACAGAGATACAGTAACTGTCGATGACAGGCCTCGCTCAGGCCGCCCAAGGGCTACTACTGTAGTGGATGACCGCTACTTACGGATTGCCGCTCGGAGGAACCCTGACAGCAATGCCACCATGTTGAATAATGCGTTTCGTTCAGCCACAGGACGTCGTGTTTCAACTCAAACTGTGCGCAATAGGCTGCATGATGCGCAACTTCACTCCCGACGTCCATGGCGAGGTCCAGCTTTGCAACCCCGACACCATGCAGCGCGGTACAGATGGGCCCAACAACATGCTGAATGGACCCCACGGAATTGGCATCACGTTCTCTTCACCGATGAGTGTCGCATATGCCTTCAACCAGACAATCGTCGGAGACGTGTTTGGAGGCACCCTGGTCAGGCTGAACGTCTTAGACACACTGTCCAGCGAGTGCAGCAAGGTGGTGGTTCCCTGATGTTTTGGGGTGGCATTATGTGGGGCCGACGTACGCCACTGGTGGTCATGGAAGGCTCCGAAACGGCTTTACGATACCTGAATGACATCCTCCGACCCATAGTGCAACCATATCGGCAGAATATTGGAGAGGCATTTGTCTTCATGGACGACAATTCTCGACCTCATCGTGCACATCTTGTGAATGCGTTCCTTCAAGATAACGACATCGCTCGACTACAGTGGCCAGCATGTTCGCCAGATATGAACCCTATCGAACATGCCTGGGATATGTTGAAAAGGGCTGTTTATGGACGTCTTGACCCACCAACCACTCTGAGAGATTTACGCCGAATTGTCGTTGAGGAGTGGGACAATTTGGACCAACAGTGTCTTGATGAACTTGTGGATAGTATGCCACGGCGAATACAGGCATGCATCAATGCAAGAGGACGTGCTACTGGGTATTAGAGGTAGTGGTGTGTACTGCAATCTGGACCACAAATGCTGAAAGTCTAGCTGTATGATGGTACAACATGCAATGTGTGGGTCTCATGAGCAATAAAACGAGCTGAAATGTTGTTTGTGTTGATCTCTATTCCCTTTGTATTTAACGGTTCCGGAACTCTTGGAACCGAGGTGATGCAAAACTTTTTTTGATGTGTGTAGTTGATTCATATCGTGAAATGCCATGTCCTCTGGTTCGGATTCCACGTAAAAGGAGGTCCCGTGGCTCATGATCTCGAGATTAACGGTCACGTAAAACTACAATCTTCCTTTTTCCATATCGTATTCTTTATGTAGGCTAGTGCTGGTGGAAGTTACAAATCATCTAATAAAATGAGTTACGTATTATAAACTACAATATCTGTAAAACACTCTCCTTTACAATAGATTAATATTTGTGCCAATAATAGTATAAAATACCGGTGTATCAACAATTTCACGTGAGGTTTCTTCTATGTCAGATGTTACACATCATATGCGACTATTGTAAGGCTCGTAATTTTTTTTAAATATATATCACTTATCCTCTTAGCTCATCCACAAACTCTGCGAAAGATCGTTCCTCTACCGTGGAGCTCCACACACTTTGACAGCAGATACAACTGGGGATGGCGAAAGGCCGATTGCCCAGGTAACCACTAACTTGGGTCTAATTAAAGGAAGGGTCAGGGAAGGGATTTTGGAAGGAAGTCGGCCTTGGACCTGTTGAAGGGAATCGTCCCAGCATTTGCCTGGTGGTGAAAATAGGAAACCACGAAAGCCATTTTAAGGGATTCAAACCCACGCTCCCCCGATGCCAGTGAGGCAAGAGCTAGCGCGTTAGCACTCTCGGCCACCGTGGTCGGTTTTGTAGAATACAGCATTAAACAAAAATCCTGACTACTGACTGACTACAGTTAAAGGCCAGGAACAGGGGTCAGTGACAAAACGATCCGTCGAGGCGATAGATTAGTTGTCAATGTCGTGTTGTTCCTATACGCCACTGATCACAAGAACTGCAAACAACACCGTCATTGGTCTGTGGAATAGTGGAAGGTTTAATGGAGAAATGATTCACGGTATACGATGTGGCATTCGGACGGGCGGGTGGACGGGTACTTTCTGACCGGCATTTGCCTGAGTGTGTTGTTCCAGCAGTAAAATTCGGTGGTGAAGTGATGGTCTCGGGCTTTTTACCCTGGTGTGGGCTCGGACTATTAGTTTTGGTCGATGTCAAAATTAATACCAGCGTTTATGAAACTATTTTAGATAAACAACAGCATGCTTCCCTCACTGTATCAACGGTTTGGAATCGAATCTTTACTGTATCAGCATGATATTACTCCTGTCAACGAGGCAAGGGCCATTTCATCGTGGTTCGAAAGACATGAGGATTTGCTGGACTAGCCTGCCCAAAGTCCCGAACTGAACCCAATTGAACGTCTTTGGGATGAACTAGATTGTCGGATATGTGCCAGGTAAATTTGCCCTACAACCCGACAACAGACTATTCACCATGCTTCACATAGGCGCCCGCAGGGTGGGGTCAAGGTGCCCCCCCCCCCCCCCCCCCCCCCTCCTGGATTTTCGAGAATGTTGAATTCGATTGTTCACTGTCAAACCAGTTTATTTCATAAATGGAAGTTACTGATAGTCAACTGACAACTGTTACAACTGAACAGTTCTTTAATGTTGCTGACGGAATATGTATTTACATTTTTTTTTTTTAATATGGTACTAATGATGTCAAGCACTCGGCTACCAATGGAAACATAGCTCCAATTTTCAATACGGTTATGCCTAGCGTTAAATACCGTAGTTTCTCCAACACTATCTGGAGTGGCTACTATTTCTGCCACCTCACTTCGGCAGTGGCGATATGAAAGCACGTTCTGGAAATATTTTAAGACATTGCAACACCGCTAGCGGATCTTGCTTAACCCCTAAAATACGGTTTTATATGCTGACTAGTAAAACACTGGTCCTGTAAGGTTATGCTGATGATATTGGATAATTTACCGTATTTAAGGGGGGACAAACTTGACAACTGCCCAGGGCAGCAGGTTTTAGGGACGGCAAAATTTCTGGAAAACTGTACAAAACTGCTTGTTCGTTAAACGTCAAGTTATTAAAGTTTAAACCCTCCACAAGAAAATGTACTTTGGCAACGTTGATTATTAAGGACATAGATAAAAGGATCATCTTAGTCAACTTGGTGTTCTTGCTGTTGATCCGACTTGAATGTGTAATTGTACTATGAGGAAATCCTTAAATTGTTACCTTACCGGTATTGAAATAATTGTTTTGGCCAATGGTTGTGTATGGTATCTGCTAATATGTAATGTAAATTCTTTGTAATTTGTAATTTTAGTAAACGCACATTTATAGTGTATGGCACTCGAAGTTAAATACACACTCATGTGAAGAAACGGCCCCATATGTTATGGAAACTTTAATAAATCTACATATTCCAAGTCGCGGGCAGAAAAGTTGTCATTCTTTTTCCCCAGAGGCGCCAAGAGCCCTAAATATGGGCCTGACTGTATTATACTCTCACCATTTTTTACGCCGGCTTGCCTTACCGCGATCGTTATTCGTTATTCGAAATGCTGTACATTTTTTAAGGTGTGCAATAGTACAGTGGCTCATTTCTTGAGAACAATGCGATTATTGCTACGAATGAACAGCGATCGATCTACCATTGTAGTTGTAGATTCTTAACCTGCAGTGTTACATTTTCTACAATCTAAGCAATTTATAATACAGTAGTTAAATTGTCCTGCAATGTTTGTGCCGTAATCAAGCGACTAAAATTCGCACTCTCAATCGAATGTAGACAAAATGGTGATTCATAACGTTGTATATGATTCCAATGGAAACCTCTTGCAAGGCAAGGCAATTTTGGACGCGTAACATGTACTTATGAGCGAAGTAGTTTCACAGAATAAAGATTAAGCTCGACTTGATGTTTAATCGTAACAACCAGCAATTTGAAAGGGGTGCGGTACAGTACTTCAACAAATTCAAAAAGATATCTGATCATCAGTAACCATAAAAATCATAACTTGCATATTTAGGCCTAATGCGTGCCTTAACCTGACAATTCTGGGAAATAGTGTAAAAAAGAACCTTATAAATGAAGGGTATAAAAATATACGTTTTAAGTTAAACGGTTGCGTGAGTAGCGCTTTTCTTTTCCAGGCTCCTATCTAAAATCTGGAAGACCTGAACACCATAGATCTGCTATTTTGCCAAAATATCACCAATTCGACGTAAATCCATACGTGGCATGCGTTGTAAGATAGGACACAATATGTTAATTTGATCCTCAAGCCCATCTGTGTAGCTGAGTCAAGTACAGTACCTCAATTTACGCTCGACGATGAGGACTGGTTACCTGAATATTCGACATTTGATTGCCGACGCTGACAGCAGCCATCCCTAGAAATATATTATCAACACTGCCTACAGGGAAATACCACGTTTGAACCAAGTTTCATGTACCGGGACACTAATCTCAAAACTACGGTACCCGTACTCTGAAATATTTTACACACTCGCCTGCTGACACCACACAGGTTATTACATAAACCGGAATTTCACGAGTCAAGTACAAAGGGTGAAGTTTAAACCTGTTCACAAATAAAGCAACAACATTTACAACGATGCCAGTTATTGAATATAAGAAGACCAATTTTCCCCTCTTTAAGGGTAGCCTTTACATACAGAACATTTTTTTTTTTAAACATGACGTATTTGCATTAGATTGATTAGACAGTATATTATTACGTCACAGGTACAAAAGAATACTGCTGGCCCGTAAAAAGTAATCATCCTATTTAAAACGCCGATCTGCGTATTTCTTCGAAATCAGTCAAGTGACATGACGCACTCAACCTTATGTCTTACATTTAGGAAACATAATACGGCGAAATATCACTTGTTAGTTTTAGAAAACTATACAATATCTGTTAATTTTCTTTTTTATCGTCTGTTATTTTCATAAACAGAGAAAAGCTTGAACATAACGCTCAATTACACATTGAAAGCAGTGGTTTGCTTACGTTCGTATCACCATTCCTCTTGAGAATGCGAATACCGGTAGTAAGAAGTAGGCCTACGTGATATAGTGCTTTTTATCTATTTTACTTAGTGGTTAGTAATAATCAAGCTAAATATTTTTATTGCCAAAACTAATTTTTACTAAAACCATAGGCTCACGCTACGAGTCTTATCATATCGTAGGCTACAAGTGTTTTATGATTCCAGTAAGAACAGTACGAAGTATTTCCGATTGGTTGTGAAGAAGAGGAAAATCGTGATGATCTGCTGTAACGGCCAGTATAAACTTGTTACCGTTTGGAAAGTGCTATTTAAATAATTGGGCTGATTCAGATATAGGGATATTTCCACAGTTTAATTTAACTTAGTAATTTAGGATTAATTTATCTGAAAATATGTCCAGTTATTTAGAAAGTTTGTGAACTGGATTAACAATACCATTTTAATGAACTACTTTATTTTTATTTTTGTCAATACGGTACCACTGTTTTTACCTGTTTTTAATAACTGAACATTATGACGATGAATCACGAAGAAAAACGAACTTTTAAGGGCAAAACTAAAAAAAATATTCCTCCCATTCTTGGCACAAATTAGCCAATGGTTTCAGAGCAGTCGAATAATGACTTTCATGAAACAAGTAAGAATTGAAACGATTGTGTTTTTTTTTTTGGGGGGGGGGGGGGGGGGGGGGGGTGTTACGTCTCATTACGTAGTGACAGGTAGGTAATAAAACGAAAAATGTTACTTGGACCCCACTTGGAAAATAAAAATCCTGCGGGCGCCCATGCTTCACCCTGTGGCGTAATCGAGTGCGTTGAATCGCTCACCACCATCGCGATGGAAAGCTGCAGCAAGTCAGTTGTTCGAATCCCGAGACTAACAGCGGCTATCCTGAGTATGGGATAGTAGCTTATTTCAAGTCTTTATATTGTACTTTGACCTACCAAATACCCAGCCCTTATAATTATGGTTACATGCACTATTATAACCACCACAGAAACTCAGGTTATCTGACCCAAATACACGGGGATGATGACCAAATTCGCAAACCTCCTTAAACAAATTTTGACCCCCCAATGACATATTGTACAAAAAAAGAGGCACTGCTAATAATTTTCCTTCTCAAGGAGAATATCACAATTGCTTCAATGATTATGATTTGCGTAACCTTGGTTTCGTGTGTAAGTTGGTGTAATGTTTTGCCGTCATTCCTCGCTTAGCTGGGAACTCGGGACGGCGGAACAGCTAATAGGCCTACCGCATGCTGATTGGTTGTATTTTATGCACAAAATGGTGAAATTGTTACGATCAGCAGTATGACAGTGCATTTTTGAAGACAGCAAAGTTGGCTACAAGCTCCACACTAAATCAGTAAACAGTCTCAGATGATAGGGGCAGGTGACCTCGCTGTTCCACCCTTTAAAACCTCAATAACTAAATAGTCTCCGATCACCACATCATAATTAGAAGTTGTCAATGGCTTTTAACCTTAGTCTGACTAAACATGAATAAGCGGTAGAATGATTGGATACATTTTATTTTCTGTTACGTTTAAGAATAGGCTCAACAATACTCGGTCAAAATTGGTGAGTTATACAATAGTATTTCCATGTTTAGCCTATTTGTGTGTCCGTGTGCCCCCCCCCCCCCCCCGACCTTCAAATTGTATTACGTCTCACCAATCCAACATGGCGGCTGTGCGAAATATTTCACCGGCATTCTATATCTCCGAAAATATTAATCATATCACCCTGAAATTTTGCACGGTCATAAAGGGCACTACTCGAAGTTCACTTACGTGACTTTCAAAAACATGTTAACTACCAAACGAACATTGCGGCCAAGCGAAGTTGTAACATTTAAATAGACTTTTCTCGCGGTTTAACCATCCGAACGCAGGTCGGTACAGCAAATGACTATACAAATTGCAATGCACTGACATATAATTTAGTTCAATTGTTTACACAACCTCAAGATGCCGGCTGTGCGAAATTTTAAAATTAAGTTTCTATTTCTTGCAGGCCTCGGGCTATACACGGGCATACTGGGCATTTGCCCAGGGCGCCAAATTTTAGGGGGCGACTAAATTTAGGTGACGCTGAAGGCAGAAAAAGTGACCCATCAATCTCAACATTAAAAATAAGTATGACATGGAAATCTTTAGAAAGTAGGATAAAATAACTATAATTTTCGTGAATATAAAATAAAAGTATGACATACATTCGTAGTATTTATGTTTAATCATGATTATATTATAATACCGTACAGTATTATAATATAATCAGTATTATCTGTTAAGAATACTAGTTTTGGCAACAATGTACGCAGTGATGCACGGTTGACGCTGTTGGCAATACTCATGGATTTACAACTGGCGCATGCGCTGCGTGATCTTGTCAACTTCCTAACCTCAATGGTTTGATTTGAAATGTTTCTGTATACTGTACTTCTAAAATTTAACTTTTGAATTTTTAATCTTGTTTTTTAGTGTGATTAATGTATCAATAAATGGCTACAAAATTGTATGAACGACTTACTTTTCTTATTATTCCCTGTGATACAATATTAGTAACGTAGTAGTTTGTAAAAAAAAAACTATTACGCTATTTGTATAACACATAAATGAGAAAAAGGGCGCCAGTAGCCCATTTGTCCAGAGCGTCTATCACCTTAGCCCGGGGCCTGATTTCTTGTGTTCTAATCATGCGATCGAAATCAACGTTTGAATAATGAACGTACACAACAATCCTCATCTAATGGTACATAACTCGATGGCATACATATATTAAAATCCAACATGGCGACCATCCGAAATATTTAGAAGTTCTCAATATATTTTAATCTATAACAGCAATCAAACTGAAATTTTGTACGTGTATAGAGGCTATAAACATAAGTTCACCTATGGGACGTTCAATAACCTGGTGGGCACAAATCCAACATTGGGGCGACGCGAAATTTAAATATTCAAACGGACGTTTCTCGCGATTTAACCATCCGAGCGAAGTGAAACTAGGTACGGTATATGCTCATATAAAATGCAATCGACTGACATCTAATTCATTTAAATAATTTTCATAACAACAAGATGGCGGCTGAGCGAAATTTTAAAATCTTGTTTTTATTTCTTGTGTCCTAATCATGCGATTGAAGTTTGAATAAAACACCTACAAAATAATCGTCATGTAATAGTGCATAACTCTAAGGGCCTATATATAAAAATCCAACATGGCGACCATCCGAAATATTTAGACGGTTCTCAATATCTACGATTCTATTACAGCAATCAAACTGAAATTTTGTATATTGATAGAGGCAATTAACATAAGTAGGATATATGAAAATATGCTATATTGTTCTTCACGGAACTACTCGTTTTGAATTTGATACTGAATTCATACCCTGACAACAGATATACTATATAGGCCTTTTGTGTACCACTCTCTCCTTTTTTCCCGCGTTATGGTATAGTATGGGCGATGAAATATTATCGTTTAAAAAAATCTTCCTATTTTTGAATTTCCAAAAGTTGGCAGGTGTATGTAGGCTACTGTATATCGATTCAGAGCTAAAAAAAAAAAAAAAAAAGTTGCATGATGGGGGAACAAAATCGCTAAGTTAACAACACTCAAACCTGACAAATTGCTTTTCATAGTAGATTACACTTGAACCAAGGATGTAACCAGAAGATCAGTGACGATATTCTTATTGCAATCTTGTTGCTGATTCATTTAGGGGCGATCATTTATACCCGTATACTTGGGTGTGTTGAATTTGTCCGATATATTCGTATCAATTGATGGCTGTACTTGCATGCGTATTTGTAATTGAGGCTAAGGTTAGGCAGGAGGCGGCCGCGTCCACGGTCTGACTCACCCCGGCATTCGCCTGGAGTACAAATGGAAGAAACACGGAAAACCACTTCTAAGATGACTGAGGTGGGAATCGAACTCATCTCATTTGAGGCACTAATACATCGTGGTCATTCAGCCCCGTGTACTTGGGAGTGGGTGGAATTTTGACTGATAACCTGTGTCATTGTGATGGCTACATTAGTGTGTGTATTTGTAATTCAGGAGAAGATTGGGAAGAATGCGGCTGTGGCATTAAGTTAGGAACTATCCCGGTATTCACCTGCAGAAGAAATTGGAAACCATGGAAGATCACTTCTAGGATGGCTGAGATTATAATCGAACCCACCTCTTTTCAGTTTGCCTCATGAGGCTGAGTGCACCCTGACCAGCCCTCAGACCAGAATTAAATTTCTTGGCAGTGTAGGGAATCGTATCCGGACCTAAGGGACGACGGCCAAGAATGCTAGCCACTACGAGGTTGTCAAACTGATAAACAACTGAGAAATCCACAGCATTGCTGAAGTCACTACCACATATTTCTATTCAAGTACTATTCGTTTGAATTGAGTGTTGTTTAAGAAATTGACATATCCTTAGTAACATTATGCATTGTAAAATAACCTAGGGGGGCAGTGGGATGGGCAAAACCTAAATCGAGGGGGTACTCGTGCTCATCCAACCCACTCTGTGGTAACATCCCTGTTGCTTATTTTCATTCCTACCTACCTCTCTTTGTGCGAGGCTCAGCGGTAACGTTGTCAATTGCTGTTCCCAAGGTTGCAGGATCGAATCCTGGCGCAGATAGTTGGCATTTGAGGGTGCGCAAATGCGAGGGAGTCGTGTCAGTAGATTAACTGGCGAGTTAAAAGATCCCCTTCGGGGCAAAATTCCGGCACCCCGCCGTCTCTAAAAGCTGCAGCAGTTAACAGGGACATAAAACCAATAACATTATTATTTATTCTCGTTGTGTTCTGTCCAGTTAATTGTGCGAAATAGAGGAGATTCAGTTTTCCTCAAGTCTCACTTATCCATCATCTGCTATGACACAAAGGAGACATCTTGATCATCAGTCCCATGTACTTCGGTGTGTGTTGAATTTGTCTGATAACCTGTATTTATGTGGTGACTGTAGTAGTGTGTGTGTGTTACTGTTATTATTAGGGTCGAGGATTGCGGAAAGTGGATCGGTACTTGGAAAAAAGGCATTATTCTTGCATTTACCGGGAGAGAGTGTGGGAAACCTCGGGGGAAAAGCACTCAGGATGGCTGCTGCCAGTGCCAGAATTCGAACCTTCGATCCCCAGACTTGCTGCAGCTTTTCATCGCGGCCGTTGTCCCCAGCGACACGGTATCACTGTTCCACGGACATAATAAAGCTATTCTGGAGTACAAAGACCGTCAAATTGTTAGTATATTTTGCGGTTATCTGTTGTAAGCTTAACTTTTAATTTCAATCAGTTTAATTCTCAGCCATTAATTTTAACTTGAATCAGTTACGGTATTATTTTTGGTTAAGCCTCCAAGTCCTGATGAAAACCGAAGACAAAATCATCATCATATACTGTATATTAATTAGTATAGATCGTGACAAATGAGCATTCAAATGGAAGAGAATAGATATTCATTAGCAGTGACGAATTACACTTTAATTTAATAAATATATATAATTTCTTTACAAGATGACTTTTAAGAAAATGTACGGTCTGCGATTTGCAGATACTGTTGCTATAGGAAAATACGCTCCAAAATTGCTGTCCACTTCACATTTTGGCTGCTGTGACGCCTGTTTCATGTCATTTTAACATTCTGAGGTCCTGATCATTTTGCATGGATTTCAGAAACAGTAAATCAAAGGAATGAGTACTCAAATCGTATAATTTCATAAATATCGAATAACCGGTGAGCGTTATGATGATCCAATTTTCAGTGATTACCTTCTTAAGTTAGGGAACGTAGAACTTGGAATTCTAAATGTAAATGGTGTTCCATAATCATTTGGTTGAAGTAAAAAGATAACACCCATTTGTTTGAAATAAAAAGATAACACCCTTTCTCTTACGTCTGTCATTATAAACCTATTAGGGAAAGTGTGGTTTATGAACATGCGAGATTTCTCGCACGGATCCGCTAATATATATTATTTCAGTAGTATAGATCACTCCTGCGGCGCTCACAAGCGACCGATCGTGACAAATGGGCATTCAAATGAAGTATAGACATTATCAGTGACGAATTGCACTATAATTTCATAAATGTCTACAATTTCCTTAAAAAATTACATTTAAAAAAATTTACGAAGTGTGCGATTTGCAAATACTGTTTCTGTATGAAAATACGCTCCATAATTGCTGTCCAGTTCACATTTTGGCCGCTGTGACGCCTGTTTCATGTCATATTAACATTCTGAGGTCTTTCCGCTATCATTTTGCATGGATTTCAGAAACAGTAATTTAATGGAATGAGTACTCAATACGTATAATTTCATAAAAATCGAATAACCACTGAGTGTTACGGCTAAGCTGTCAATCAATGGACTCAGCACACAAATGACATTAGCAGTGACGAATTGCATTCTAATTTCATAAATATCAATTTTTGTAAGAAGTGTGCGATTTGCAAATACTGTTGCTGTATGAAATTACGCGACATCATTGATGTTCAGTTCGCATTTTGGCCGCAGGGACGCCTGAAAGGTAAATAGTGTTCTATAATATTTTGGTTCAAATAAAAACGTAACAACCTTTCTCCTTAAGTCTCTTATTATAAACCTATTGGGGAAAGTGTGGCTTATGAACATGCGAGATTTCTCGCACGGGTCCGCTAGTAGTCCATTATTGCAGCAGTATAAAGTAGATCCCTACTACGGCGCTCACAAGCGACCGATCGTGACAAATGGGCATTCAAATGAAGTATAGATATTATCAGTGACGAATTGCACTATAATTTCATAAATGCCTATAATTCCTTAAAAAAAATACATTTAAAAAAATGTACGAAGTGTGCGATTTGCAAATATTGTTTCTGTATGAAAATACCCTCCATAATTGCAGTCAAGTTCACATTTTGGTCGCTGTGACGCCTGTTTCATATAATTTTAGTCTTTCCTTTATCATTTTCCATGGATTTCAGAAACAGTAAATCAAAGGAATGAGTTCTCAAATCGTATAATTTCATAAATATCGAATAACCGGTGAGTGCCACAGCTAAGCTGTCAATCAATGAACTCAGCACACAAATTACATTAGCAGTGACGAATTGCATTATAATTTCATAAAATCAATTTTTGTAAGAAGTGTGCGATTTGCAAATACTGTTGTTGTAGGAAAATACGCGACATCAATACTGTTCAGTTGGCATTTTGGCCGTAGGGACGCCTGTTTCATGTCCAAACTATTAAACGTTAATTCATTTACAGGTTCGCTGTCAATCAATGGACTCAGCACACAAATGACATTAACAGTGGCAAATTGCATTTTAATTTCATAAATATCGATTTTTGTAAGAAGTGTGCGATTTGCATATACTGACGCTCTAACATGCTGCAATTATGAGTTGTCATCTAAAGCCTTAAAACTATTAAACGTTAATTATTTTACAGGTTTTTCTTCTGAATTCTAATTACATTAATATCGATTTTTGTAAGAAGTGTGCGATTTGCAAATACTGTTGCTGTAACATGCTGCAATTATGAGTTGTCGTCTGAAACCTTAGAACTATCAACCTTTCTCCGTAAGTCTCACATTATAAACCTATTGGGGAAAATCATACACTAACTGCACCCCTGGGCATATAAAGTACATCATTTATCTAAACCACCTAAAAGTTACTACGTAACAAGATGATGTTGTAATGGTTTATGGGACTTATACTTGCCTCTCTTGTTGGGCGTTACTTGTAATGGTTTAGAGAACTTTTAGTTCTATTAATAATAAGAAAAGCGCTCCGCTAGTTGGGCGTCATTTGTAATGGGTTTGAGAGATATTTAAACTTGATTACTGTTAATAAGAATAAAGTTAATAAAAAAAAAGGTTAATATGCAAAGCTCATTATTTAAATAGTCGCCCACTTTTGGGTGATCAAAATGAAACATTTAATTGTGTATTAATCTAATAGTGTATCTGTATTGTTGACAGCTTCACTAAAAAAAAAGTACATAATGTGTAATATTATGTGTTGCCAGGGCGCCAGACCATTTGTATATAATGATCAAAATAATATATTAATCCTCGGTTAATCATAGGTAGAGCAGAGAAATTCCTATCTCCAGCCGTAGTGAAACTTACGTAATCTAACCTTACGATAATTAGTTCAGGAGTATGGTGTTGCCTTATAGTAATTTCTAGCTACTAAAGGAAACTAGTCAAACAATTGAATTTAAAATGAATTTAATATATAAAAACAACAAGTGCAAAAAGAATAAAATACTAAAGATAATAATAATAATAAATTTAATTAAAGAATCTACTGAATTTACTTGTATTATGGGTCTTGATTGGAAATTGGAGCATGAGAGCCTTCTGATTTGACTGGAGTAAAACTGTTTAAATCGCTCACCGCATTGAAGATCATTGTAGTTGGATTGTTGCGTAGAGAGTTCCAGATGGCCCTGATCTTCCTCAATGTAATAAATTTATATGTGGATGACGGAATAAATTCCAAAAATCATCCCTGTGACAATAGCCTCGTACACAACCATGTCACAGTTTGATGAGACAGAATGTCTTATCAAATTCACATACTTAATAGTCAACTGTCTAGTTTAGAACTGCGTTACAGACTCCATCTCGCTACAGGTTCCATTCTTCTCCTCCACACAGCATCGGTCCGTCTTCTCTCAGCAATTCAATAATATTCATAATCCATTTGGGCGGCCGTCGTATATATAACGTTCCCAGGTAAGGCACGTGTCAATCCCCTCTACTGAAGTCGCTAGGCAAGATTAGCCCGCCTTTCACATATCAACAATGACAATACTTCATTTTAGCATTTCTCGGGAGGTCCAGCCCACCTTTTGTATATAGTTGCAAAGGACTCATTCATCGGCCCAGCATTGTAAGTGGCAAGTCTTCATAGAATCCCTTCTTAGTATGATTTGTATACTGGAAGAATACTTGATGTGACAGACATAAGTGTCTATTTATGTCATTTCCAAGAAGCCGTGGCTAAGCCGCCCTTCTGTGAACAACCCTCTTCTTCTCTTGTTCGTATTTTCTTCAGAAATAATATTCAGTCAAGCGTCTAACTTATTTCAAATATAATGTGTATCGCTCCAAGTCCTTTCAATTGCCATAATATTCTACATTACCGCATAATAATAGATATAAACATATTAGTTAACATAATAACTAATAAAAGGTAAAATGTAAAATTTAAAAAATATTGATAGTAATAATAATAATAATAATAATAATAATTATAATAAAATATATAAAATTATTTAATTCTGGTCACAAATTGGGCCCATCACATATTCGCCCCAGAGAATTATGGTATATGTCAACAATCATATCACCATACTTCTCTTCAACACTTGTACAAATATAAAATATTATACCCTACAAAGAAATTACAAACATCGACAACCCTTCAAAGCAATTACCAACATCAAAAAAATTATACCCTCAAGTTATATATATATTTTTTTTTTTAAATCTCATCATTTCAGTCTTTTACTGTTCATAATGTCTTTTTCTTTCTTCTTTACATAATTAAAGCGACCTGTAAACAATGTACATCAAAATACCCTTCACTTTTATATTCTTGTTTTGGACATAAGTCATCGTTGCACTTAAGTATATTTGGGTGGCATACACCTTTGCTTTATATCTTGAGGACGTAGAATTCAATTTTCAGCCTGGTGTCGAACTGAATACACTATGGCTAGTTGGTGGGACTGCCAACTGATTAATTCACTTTATCACTTCACAACACTTGGTATGTGATGCGAATCACCAGATCTACTCCAGTCTCTCAGGAATTATATGTATCTAGTAACACAGGCATATTATAGAAAAAATGAAACTTTATTAGCTTATATTACCTAAGGCAACATCGTTCAGTGCAAATGTAGTGCGCTAATTTACCCCACATATGTATATTTATATCCTACTCAAATACACCAGCCTATAGCCGACAAATTATTCTTCATATTTCCTCTGTGCTCTCCAAGACACACAATATCATAGGTTGATGCAAATCCTCGCCATTACCTGCTCGTTCAGACCACAATCATTCACTTATTATTAAGCGACTTTCCTTACTTACCATCAGCTTCACTTCTTATTACTCATAATACATATTTCCTTAAGGATCTCACATTGTAAGTGCCGTATCATCATTTTCCAGCGTCTTCTAAGTACTCACCTTTTTGACCTGAGTTACTCACCTTTTTAACCATAGTTACCCACCTTATTTCTGACAATTACAGTCCATTCTACTCAAGATCCCGTTATTTATCACGATTACACTCCATTCTACCTAAGATTACACCTCTTAATCACCTGTAGATACTCACCTTATTTCTCAAAATTATACTTCTTTCTATTCAGGATTACACCTCTTTATTCTAGATTACCTTTCTTTCGCGAAATCCGTATTTACTCACCTTTCTCTCTCAAAATTACCTTTCTTTCTATTCTAGATTACCTTTCTTTCGCGGAATCCGTATTCACTCACTTCATTTCTTAAAATTACACTTCTTTCTATTCTAGATTACCTTTCTTTCGCGGAATCCGTATTCACTCACTTTATTTCTCAAAATTACACTTCTTTCTACTTAAAATTACCGTTCTTTCGCGGAATCCGTATTCACTCACTTTATTTCTCAAAATTACACGTCTTTCTATTCTAGATTACCTTTCTTTCGCGAAATCCGTATTCACTTACTTTATTTCTCAAAATTGCACGTCTTTCTACTTAAGATTACCTTTCCCCTATTCTATCTTCTATGGCACGCCACTGCACTTCATAATCTTTCTCACTCTCTTTCATTATATTCTCTATTTCCTCTAACAACTCCATTTTCTCCCCTTTCATTTTACTTCTGGACTTACTAATTTCATGCCTTTCCTTCATTTCTCCACTACTATAGCTTAACGACCTTTCTAACTGTTGCATTTTGCTTCTGCTTTCTTCTATATCCGTCCTTCTTTCGTCTTCTACACTATCTCTCTCCGCCATTTCCTCCACCATCGCGCTCTGCTTGTGCTTTTTCTTCCTATGCTTTGGATTACTTATCTCAGCTTTCTGCTTTCCTTGTTCAATAATTATGTCTTTCTGACTGTGCCTTAACGCACGCTTCTCTATCTCTGTTAACTTCATATTGCCTTCCTTTATATAGGCTCTGACTTCTTCCCTTGTCTGCCTATTTTGTTCCTCTATAATTTTCTGCATTTTTATTTCTTGAGTGCTTATCACTTTCTTTATTTTTCCTACTTCCATTCCTATCTTGTCTTTAACCTTCATCTCTTCTTTCTTGCTACGTTCCATAATCTCTACCTTCACGTCTTCTACTCTTTCCCTTACCTCTTGATTAATCTTTTGTACTTTCTTGCCTATAACTTCAAACTTTTCCCCCACTTCTATCCTAACTTCAGCTATGGTTTTCTTTAACTCACTTTGCAATTCCTTTCTTATTATTTCTTTGAATTCTGACATATTCTCCTTAATCCTCTCATACTTCTTATTTAACTCCTCATTCACCTCTTCCATCTTATTTAGCTTCTGATTAATTTCTTTATTATCTTTACATATCGCCTCTTTTATCTCCCTACTCCTCTCCTGATTTTGCCTATTTATTTCCTCTCTCATCTCCCTATTCATTTCCTGATTTTGCCTATTCATCTCCTGATTTTGCTTACTTATCTCCCTACTCATCTCCTGATTAGTTTTATTGCTATCTTCTAGCTTCTTGTCTATTGCCTTGCTTATCTCCTGATTTTGCCTATTCATCTCCTGATTTTGCCTATTCATCTCCTGATTTTGCATATTCATCTCCTGAAACATTCCCATGATCTCATCTAATTTGTTTTCCGAAATATCCAAAGGCTTTTGTTTCTCCTTCCCTCCACTAGTCTCAGGATTTATTTCAGGATGTACCTCTATATTCGTCTCAGGGTTAACCTCGGGATTATTCTCAGGAATACTCTCAAGATTTACCTCCGACATCTTGGTATAATCCTCTAAGCTCTCAGCCTCAGTACCACTATCAACTTTCGTATAATTAGCTTTCTCGCCTTTACCCCTACTCCTCAATTTCCTTTGTTCCTCATCCGCCATCTCGAAGTACACCGTATAAAGTTTACCGTACCAAAATTCACCTCACTTTCCCCAAAATCAATCACTAATAATACACTAATTCACTTCACTTTCCCCCAAAATCACTGACAATTTGCACTGAATTAACACTCACTCCTTCCGTAAATATCATTAGGTTCTCGTGCCACATAGTTGGGTGCCATTTGTAATGGTTTATGGGACTTATACTTGCCTCTCTTGTTGGGCGTTATTTGTAATGGTTTAGAGAACTTTGAGTTCTATTAATAATAAGAAAAGCGCTCCGCTAGTTGGGCGTCATTTGTAATGGGTTTGAGAGATATTTAAACTTGATTACTGTTAATAAGAATAAAGTTAATAAAAAAAAGGTTAATATGCAAAGCTCATTATTTAAAGAGTCGCCCACTTTTGGGTGATCAAAATGAAACATTTAATTGTGTATTAATCTAATAGTGTATCTGTATTGTTGTCAGCTTCACTAAAAAAAGTACATAATGTGTAATATTATGTGTTGCCAGGGCGCCAGACCATTTGTATATAATGATCAAAATAATATATTAATCCTCGGTTAATCATAGGTAGAGCAGAGAAATTCCTATCTCCAGCCGTAGTGAAACTTACGTAATCTAACCTTACGATAATTAGTTCAGGAGTATGGTGTTGCCTTATAGTAATTTCTAGCTACTAAAGGAAACTAGTCAAACAATTGAATTTAAAATGAATTTAATATATAAAAACAAGTGCAAAAAGAATAAAATACTAAAGATAATAATAATAATAAATTTAATTAAAGAATCTACTGAATTTACTTGTATTATGGGTCTTGATTGGAAATTGGAGTATACTGAGTTAATTGAATAATATATATATTGAATTTAATATGCATGAGAGCCTTCTGATTTGACTGGAGTAAAACTGTTTAAATCGCTCACCGCATTGAAGATCTTTGTAGTTGGATTGTTGCGTAGAGAGTTCCAGATGGCCCTGATCTTCCTCAATGTAATAAATTTATATGTGGATGACGGAATACATTCCAAAAATCATCCCTGTGACAATAGCCTCGTACACAACCATGTCACAGTTTGATGAGACAGAATGTCTTATCAAATTCACATACTTAATAGTCAACTGTCTAGTTTAGAACTGCGTTACAGACTCCATCTCGCTACAGGTTCCATTCTACTCCTCCACACAGCATCGGTCCGTCTTCTCTCAGCAATTCAATAATATTCATAATCCATTTGGGCGGCCGTCGTATATATAACGTTCCCAGGTAAGGCACGTGTCAATCCCCTCTACTGAAGTCGCTAGGCAAGATTAGCCCGCCTTTCACATATCAACAATGACAATACTTCATTTTAGCATTTCTCGGGAGGTCCAGCCCACCTTTTGTATATAGTTGCAAAGGACTCATTCATCGGCCCAGCATTGTTAGTGGCAAGTCTTCATAGAATCCCTTCTTAGTATGATTTGTATACTGGAAGAATACTTGATGTGACAGACATAAGTGTCTATTTATGTCATTTCCAAGAAGCCGTGGCTAAGCCGCCCTTCTGTGAACAACCCTCTTCTTCTCTTGTTCGTATTTTCTTCAGAAATAATATTCAGTCAAGCGTCTAACTTATTTCAAATATAATGTGTATCGCTCCAAGTCCTTTCAATTGCCATAATATTCTACATTACCGCATAATAATAGATATAAACATATTAGTTAACATAATAACTAATAAAAGGTAAAATGTAAAATTTAAAAAATATTGATAGTAATAATAATAATAATAATAATAATTATTATTATTATTATTATTATTATTATTATAAAATATATAAAATTATTTCATTCTGGTCACAAATTGGGACCATCACAATGTGATAGAAGCCATTTATTTTTCAATGTAGCCTAGTTCTATTAAAGAAATCTTTGTTTAATATCGTATCAAGTTGGTAAAATGGGGGGTACTCCCCAATTTTGTATATAAAAGCGTGTTATTTTGCAATAAATATCTTTTTTAATATTTCTTTCATGTTAGGGTATAGGCTATACATACTTGTTTTCCCGCCTAATGTAATTGGGCGCAATTTGTGTTGACGGACTGTAAAGCTTTCTTTAATAATAATAACTAGGGCTCGGATTCGAGCATATTTGCATATTTTTTTCCTGAAAAGTACACATTGAAAGAAGCCTTTCGGTGGTATTTTCACCTCTCTGGGACCAACAGAATTGAAATTTATCGAGCATATAAATGCATAAAACCGCGGTTTACAGAATAGAAGCATATAAATGCATATTCTTGTGGTTTTCGTCTAAATAGTTTGTTTTTCTTCGAATTCACCCCCCCCAACCTCCTCCGAATTCGGGCCCTGACCATCCTTAACCCTTTGAGCGACAGCGTTATACGCGGTGTCCGTACCCTATACTGCCAAGGCCTAATCAGCACTTTTTACCTTGCGGTAAATTATACGTAATAACTTCTGAACCATTTATGTGTATAGGTTGACCCATTTTTTTGTTTTGAAGGTAATGCTCTGGGCGGTTTATTAATGTAACTTAATGTGGAGGAATGTGTCAAGAAGAGAGGCGAGGACTGGACCAGAGTGACAGCGGAGAGGTGGTGGGAAGAAAGGACTAAGTGGCGAGGCTTATGTTCCAAACAGACCCAGCCTGGGGCTGGAAACTGTACAAGATGATGATGATGATGATGAATGTACTCTTATTCTACAATTTATATTAAATGGAATGATAATTGAAATAAATATTTACTTTAAAAAATTTAAAATGATATTCATGATTAAAAATCGCTAAGAATAAAAAATATTTTTAACATGGAAAACTGCTTTATTTTAGAGAGGATATGTTTCCAATATCACATAGTCTATAAAATTTGAGCTTTCTATAAAATATTACAGCTACAATAATTGATTATTATTTTTATTACTGTAACATTAAATTTTCTAATTGTTACATTATATGCAAATAGCTGCAGTTCCAGGCTAGCTTTAAGTAAAAATGTTTGCTAATGTCAATTTCACTACTTCACACAAACTGAACACTCAAGAATTCACTTTTTGGATGAAAAAAAAAAAAACCTAATTACCTAATATTTACACATGTTTATTGCGCGCCCGAGCAATTGTCATTAGAGAGACACAAAGGATGTACACTCTTATTACATTCTTACAAATGTATCTGGTCTTTTTCCTTCTACCACCTCGAATTGTACTAATCTTGCTGTATCCGGAACAACTGCGTTCATTTTTTTCCGGTAAAAGGTGAAAGGGTTCGTTGCCCGCCCGCGATAGCTGAATTTGCGCTTGGTTACTCAGCAGCAAGTTCCTCAGTGCGACAAACGTTGAAACTTGTTGTATATAGTCTTATTTAATCCACTACTAGACCGAAACATATATTGTGAACTATTAAAACGAATAAGTAACTTGGAAAATACATTTTTCAGAACGTCCGATCAATCGGACGTTGGCATTTTTCAGCTGAACTCCGAACGTCCGATCAATCGGACGTTGGCGGTCAAAGGGTTAAGGTTCGAAAACAGAAATAATTATTGAAAAGCGTATCTGGTGCGAATAATAGAACCGCAGGTTTTTAACCTTTAGTGAGGTCGTTCTCGTCATTGAAACTCTTATTTAGTGATTTAAGAAAATCATTCAAAACTGAAAACATAGAAAAAATTCTTGTTGTACTGACCAATGCAGATCTACTTCATTGAATCACCTAATTCTGAACATTTTGTAAATGAACTTTAAAACTTTAACTTTTATAAGAAAACTTCTCTTATATATACTTGAAAAACTTGAATGCGAGTATATTGCAGTGTATCATACATACAATTAGAAAATAAAGCTCGCATATAAAGGTATGATATTGGTTTTTTCGTTTCACTTTCCTTTCTATAGTTTTAATGGTGTTTTTCGAGCATATTCTGCATATTTAACCGCATATAATGGTTTTTTTTTCGAGCATATAATGGTTTTTTCGAGCATATCTATCGAGCATATAATGTTTTTTACGAGCATATCTATCGAGCATAAAACACATGGTTTTCGAGCATATCTGGAGATTTTATCGAGCATATCGATCCGAGCCCTAATAATAACGTATCAAGTTGGTAAACGAATTTATCTGTCCAGTTTCGCTAGTACGCATCTGACATAATTATAGTACACTAGGCCTAGCCTATAGCGCTCGAGAACGTCAGTGCACCCGCAAAGCGGAGGTGGTCGACTCATTCTGGAACTGTCGTATTGATCCAAAATACAGCGGCCCTTTTTCTACCCTTTGGTTCAGACTGCTCAAGCAATGAGAACCGCCTGACTAGCAGCTGTTCAGCAGCATGTTAATGAGCGCGCTTCGAAGCACTGAAGTAGCCACATAAGGTGCTCATGTACAGTCGCTCAAACAAAGAATTAGCGCACACTTGGAAAATGCAATCTTTCTTTCATTCTTGTTTAGTTCTCGAGCCCATATACAAAACCCAAAGGAATTAAGGGGCAGGTGACCTTGTAGTTCCGCCCCTTAAAACTACTATACCGTAACTCAAAGGAATTAGTAGAATAACTTCGCAATAAACACATACTTTACAATCTCTTGTCACCCCTGTAAAGGTTCTCGTGCAAACCCGCCGTTGCGTTGGGACAAACGGTTGCCAAGAATGTCCTCATTCTGTGTTTGAGTGACTACAAAATTATTAAGAGGCGAACTAAAAAAAACGTTGACAGGTAAAAGGAATTTCGAAGCATTTACTCAATCTCGCCAGTGTGCCTTGAGTTGTTAGGGCTAGGGACTTCACTGATCATCAGCTCAGTGTATGTGAAAGTACAAATAATAACCTGGGTTATTGTGGTATCTGTAAATGTTATTAGTGTGGCCTAGAATTAGGTTAGGTGCGCGGGAATTTAAAATAATGTACCATCCTAGCATCTTAGGATGAATATTAAAAAACTGAAAAGATCTTAACTTATGAAGGCCGCTGTCAGCGCAGGACTTCGTATCTGGGATCTATGAACTTGCAGCTACCTAGTCTTCACCGTGGAGTGGGACTTAGAAGCACTCAGCTACAGTGATGATAAAATACCACGGACGTCATCATAATTAAACACAACGAAACTATTTCCTTACCTTCATATGAAGTGTGAGTCGATCCATACATCTGTTGGAGATCAATACAACTCTGCAGGTGTTCTTTGGATTTGGAATGTAATGTTACTCCACGAGATAGGTTTTTCCAATCGCAAAAACCCTCCCAACACCAGATTGTTCGTTTTAGGCTCACCAACAAACAAGGCCAACAAAATACGCGGTTTCTTATCGAGCTTCCACACAGCCAATCATGAAGCAAATACCATTTATCTCTGAATCGCCTTGACTTTCTCTTGTCAACCTGAATAAAAGACAAGTGTGGTGTAGGCCGGCCTTCCTTTAACACATACACTCTTTCTGATTCACTTCTGCTTAAAAACGGAATGTTCAACAGAGCAACTACTAAATCGATTTCGTTATTCATAATTTTAAGTGATCAGCCAAATAAACAAACCGAGAAATACAGGAGCCTAACGGGGAAACTTGCATGCTCTATTACGGGCCTCACCAGGCGGGCCAGGCCTCACGATTGTCCGCCCCTCCACGACTGCAGCGCGCGCATGCGTCACTATAGCAACGCTAATCGGGCCTCGCGCCTCGCGCCTCACTCATCACTCGCTCGAAGAACACACCCGCCCCAAGCGCTTGTCACAGGAACTAAGAGTTAGTTGTCTCTATTGAACTGTAGGTTGTCTCAGACACCAATTGCATCATTGGCGAAGCGGCCTCAGGATCAAGGAGTAATAAGGAGAGGCCCTAACGATCAGGACGTGAAGCCACAAGGCAAACCTCCTCTTGTGCTCAAAACATTGCGTTTAGGAGCATAAGAATAGCATGGGATGGTGTGGCATACGTTCTAAAAAGTGGTGATATTTCGCGTGTGGGGCATATGTTTGCACAAACAGAACTCCCACCTGCCAAAGTAATGTCATTTCACAAGTAAATGCACTTTATTTGCCATTTATTGTGTTAAGTTTTCATCCTTGAAGTAGCCACCTTACGGTACTGTTCTAGTATCATTGGTTAAATGCTTGCCACGGTGGGTGAGTGGATAGCGTGTCGGTCTACTAACCCCAAGATTGCAGGTTCGCTCTTGGCCGTGGTAAGTGATTTTTGAAAGGCGGCAAAAATTACGACACCATGTCATACGATGTTGGCATGCCAAAGAACCCATTTGAATTCAGTAGGCAGTGTTCATAATGGCAAAATTAATCTCGGGAGATTCCGCCAACACAAAGTTCCTCATTTCTCTACTAGAAAGCGCTCTAGTGTTAAGGAGCTTAGATACCTAACCTCCTTGACTATCATAGTGCTTCAAGGAACAACGAAATTCGACATGCAAGCTACCCTCTGGGTGTCAAATAACAAAGCTTGCACCCGGCATCCGAGGCCATACCATACGACATTATTATTATTATTATTGGTTAAATGTGTAACGATTTTTAGAATCGTTACATGAAGAAAATTAAACATCCAAGATTTGCTTACACAACTGCAATATTATTTCGCAACAGTCTCGAGCTGGTATATTTCGCAGGCACTCCTGCTCCCAGCTAATTGGTTTCCAAAACTCTTTAAACTGCATTTGTTTCCCTGAGAAGGAGTTGACATTATACCATGGGAGAAGATTGACATTTCTACACCGTTGTGAAGTGCACACTTGCCTGAAATAATAGGTTCCTAGAAACTCTTTAAGCCACATTAATGATTGACGTTCCTAATCTGGGAACATTTCGTCGTAGCATTTCTGAAAACCTCGTTTCTGAGAAAACTCTAGTGATTTAGGTCATGGTGCCACTCGGGGTGCCAACATTTCGCATGGACTCTGTCGTTGTTATACAGCTCTGCACCCTCAGTTTATGTTGGTACGACTGAACTGTACAGGGAGGGGGTAGTGCACCCTCAGTTTATGTTGGTACGACTGAACTGTACAGGGAGGGGGTAGTCACGCTGTTGCTGGGAAGCAATTTCTGAGCGCTTCAGTCAGTAACCAGCCTTCCTGCATCCAACTCACAGAATTTGGCGTGTAGAAATCCGCTCCCCGGAGGGGGAGGGGAAGTTTCCTTCCTCTGGGGAGAGGCGAGAAACAGGATAGTATAACACTAACATTCCTTTTGGTTGGGGTATCTGACAAACCTTGGATGTTCTAAGACAGTGAATTTTAAAACATTTAATACGACTGATTCAACCGTAGTGCTTTTTCTAGCCACGTGTCTTGTGGCGATTAAGAACTAGCCTTAAGACAACATGTTTTAGTTGATAGGTTTTAGGTTAAGGTGTTTTGGAAGGATATGTGTACCTCCTCGTTTTGCGTTGGGCTGTTTCAGGGTGGGGTTTCTTCATTGTTTAGTTTCGGTTTGATCTTAAGGGTGGGATGTTGGTCTTAACTTGGTCAGAATGACCCCTCGACAGCTCAGTTGAGAGGGGCCCTTCAGACGGTCTGGTCGTAATAAGCGACTTCTTTGGTTGTGTTAAACAATTTTGTTTCCTGGAGTAGCTTTAGGCTATCACCATGTTGTTATTCTTTTCATGTTTCGGGGAATTGCCTTAGTATTCTGTAATTGTGGATTATAATGCGGGAGTAGAAATCGCCACTCGGGCGAGGGGTATAATAATGGTGGTAATGTGTTTTATATTCAGGGGTTTTTAATTTCGCGTCCCCTTTCTCATAAGCTATTGGGATCATACTGTTTTAATATGTTGTGTTTTAATTATACTTAAGGTGTTTCTTAGGTTAATTTTGTTTGTAATCCTCTTGATTTAATACATTTGTTCGTTATCTTGATTTCACGTCATTATTGTGCACGAAGGTCAGTGGAAAAGGTTACCTTGTTCCTTCCTCCATGTTTTGGTTGGGAAATGTTTACATTCGGCCTCAGGGTAAGTCCAGCCTTCCCATCAACAGGCTAGTCCTGGCTTTGCCTGTTCCTGCCTTGATCTAAATTATCGAGGGCGTTTCTAAGACTATGAAAATAAGGACGCTCCCCCATTCCTCCTTCGTGGCGAACGCCACTGCACGTTTGGACCTCATTCTTGATAGCCTCAGTGCCATCAGATATTTCCACAAATGGAGGCTCCAACCCAGTGCTACAAAAACTGAGGTATCTTGTTTCCACCTGAGCAACATATTGGCTAATACCCAACTCAATGTAAAATTTGAGGGGAAGATTTTGAAATATAACAAGTTCCCAAAGTACTTAGGAGTAACACTGGGCCGAACACTCTCTTACGAGCAACACCTCTAGAGCACAGCAGCTAAAATTAGAAGCCGCAACAAAAGCTATGTGGAACATCTTGGGGAGCTTCTGCCACTACTACAAGATGCTCTGCCTTACTAGGTAGGTCTAGCCTTCTCTGTGGCTGAATACTGCGCCCCAGTTTGGCTCAATAGCCCACATGTCAAACTCGTTGACACCCAGTTGAGACTAATCACTGGTTGTACAAGAACTACACCAGCATATTGGCTTCCAGCCCTCAGCAATATTCTTCCACCCCACCTTCGTAGAGAAGTTGCCTTGCTACGGGAGTACTACAAGATTATGGATCACCCTACACCACCTATTCATGAAGACATCCCCTCTCTTCAAATGAACAGACTCAAATCCAGGAAGCCACCCATTTGTCATGCCCAGAGGCTTGTAAGAAACCATTTTGATTCCAGCATGCAGTGGATTAGTGAATGGACACTAAAAGCTTGTCCTGAGTCGAGCTCCTTCCTGGACCCCACAAGAACATCCACTCCAGGTTCCGATCTGCCTAGGAGGGCTTGGGCAACTCTCAATAGGATTCGGACAAACCACGGAGTATGCAATGGAACTTTGTTCAAATGGGGAAAATTTTTGTCTCCTCAGTGTGATTGTGGTGCTCCTAATCAAACCATCCAACACATTACAACTGACTGTCCTCTGAGGGCATATGGAGGGGACTGGATCAACTTCCTGTTGGCGACACCTGACGTGGTCCAATGGATAGACTCATTAGACCTGAGACTGTAAATAGTAAAAATAATGTACAGTAGATTTTAAAGTGATTTTCTTTGTACTCTGAAATCTTGTATTGATTATATTGCCATACGATAAATAAATAAATTACTTATCTTACTATTCATGCTAATTTTGGATTTTATCAAGGATGGGAGAGGTAGGACGCTTCAAAATGTTCAAATAGAGGCATATGTGTCCGCCAACAAAAGTATTTTGATTGCTAGGAATTAATTACGGATATTTTCCTTCCTTTCTTACTGAAAATAGTTTCTGTTTGTCAATTAATGAACGGTATTACTGTAATCTAATTACCCCCAACCTATTTTTAACATGGCTTGGGCTCTAGATTTATTGCTCGTGGGTGTTATAAGATTGATATGCCATTATTTGCATATTTTAGCATGTTCATCTCAAACCTCAGCCTAGACCTTGTTTAGTTTGTTACCGGAACTGAACTGGCCTACTTTTTGAAAACATCGTGCAATAAAAACAATAACGCAACCACCCAATTAGTTCACATGTCTTAATATTTTAAATTTATTTAACTTATTTAATACACATTCGTGAATATAATGGCAGGCCTACTGGTATCTCAGTAATTATTTGCCTATTATTTGGTTTAAGTTAAGAATAGTGGTGGGTGTCTGGTTGCCCCAAATCCCACAATAATTACCGGTTATAAAAACTGAATACCGGTATAATATATCCATTTCCCAAGTGCTATACTATATTTTAGATCAGTGTATTGCTCTAGTTTATGTAGTAAGATTAAACGTTTAACGGCAGTTTAACTTACATGATTTTCGAATGCGACGAAAAGTATTGTGACTGAATGCTATAGCAGTGACGGCAGCCCCCACAGCAGAGCTGTTTTGCATGTTGCAGGTTTACTCACGCAAGGCGGCGAGTACTCAGCTGCTCACGGGCGAGTAGCTCGGCTGGAACAGCCTGTTTTACAAGGTCCTTTTATATCAGTCTAGCAACATACAGCGCAGAAGCAAAATGCATGCGCAGCCGGATGACTGCCGATATGTTCCTGCACTGCTATGTTGTTAGACCGATGGAAAGGACCATATAGTAATGATATTGAAACAGACCAATTAAATATACGGTATTTAAAAAAGAAACTGAAACAAAATACTGTTTGTTAGTTCATTTTACGGGCTTGGGACATCTTAGTCATCAGCCCAGTGTAATAAAAACCTGTATGTACAGTATGATGGATTTTACTGATAACCTGTGTTTCTGTGGTGAGTGCAGTGGAGTGCGTAATTATTAGGGTCGGAGATTCGGGTAGGTGCCCCAGGACTTACTGTAAAATAAGACACCATCCCAGTATTTGCCTGGAAAGACTGTGATTTTAAAAAAAGAGAAAAAACACTCAGAATGGCCGCCGTCAGCGCCAGTATTTGAACCACTTATCTCACGACTTGCTGCGCGCTTTTGCTCCACAGTATTGGCTTTTTGTGGCCTTTTGTGGCCCATCTGCCCTTTCTGGAGGTTGACTAACACCTATCGTCCCCTTTTCATTTTCATTGTATGTCTAACTTTAATTTGAAGTAAAGTGTAAATAATAAAGCAGTGGCTTTTTTTTTGAACAATTTTACTACCGTATATAAAAACAACCGAAGCAGTTTTATCCGGTCACTCTTAAATGAAATAGAAAAAATGAAATGTACATTTTTTACAGATTTTCTAAGAACAAAGACGTGAAATAATTAACTAAGATCATTGACGTACATCTAAAAAACAGGAGTTGACAGTTAAAATTTTAAGAATTAGATGCAAGTTTGAAAACTTTGTTATTTTTTATTTTAGCTTTTCAGTGGCAGCCTTGTGCTTGGTGTATTTCAGTTAAAGCTTGAATATCCGGCTTAAGTTCGTCAAGTTCAGGTGTAAGTCTCTTTTGAGGCAAATGTCCAACTTATTTCTTTGCTTTATGAGAAGCTGGACTACAGAACTAAATCATTTTTCAACTAAATATGTTGACGGGAACTATATGAGAAGTGGTTCAGTCTTTCCCCACAGTTGTGGATAAGTGTCCATAAGCTTCACCCAGGCTAACTCGTAACCGCTCTGCTTAAAAATGATTTTCGGCTCACATTCATACTTTACTTCTAGACACTCCGACTACAAAGAGTTATCAAGCTTATCCACATCTTCAAACGAGAATGAATCTAGAATCCAATCCGAAATTTGTAACTTGGTCAAATCTTTAAACCTTGATTCCATGTCAGTTTTTAACTGGTCAAGGTGATCAGTAAAAATTAGGATTTTGCCTTCTGGGAGTTCGGGAGTCTCGTTATCCGACACTGAACACTTTTTAAGGGTCGGAAACTGAATCAACGCTTTACGACCAATATTTAACTCGTGAAAATCAAACTTGGCGATGAATGATGAACGAGCGAACGGGAGACGCTCCTATCACATTTTCTCCGTGTACTACCCAGCAACTTCTACTTAGTACTATTTTATTTTCCCCCTATGAATACTCATCCCCCCAACTTATTTATTGCCACCCTGATAACACAAATCGCCCACTTGGGGGCGATCGCACCCAGGTTGGGAACCACTGGGCTAGATCGATAGCTAGTGCCATAGTTGTTGGATGAAGTAATACCAATGAATGAGCCACTCATATACAGTATAGTACCGTCTACTTAGTCTACCTTGTCCTGCACCAAGATCAACAAGTGCTTGAGCTAACCCTAAACAATTCCTTTCCCGTAACTGTTTCAAATGGTCTCAAGTCACATCCCACCAAATCAGTACACTTAGCATGCCCTTTATAACTCGCTCATTTGAAACGTATCACGGCTAAGAAATTCGACTCCTGCAAATCTTCTAGATATCAGTGTACGGTATGTTGCAGGGTTTCATCCAGGTGTACCAAACTGGGCTTATCAATAGAAACTTGGTACATCCCGCCTGGACCCCGCTGGATTAGTGATTCTTGTACGAAGTCCTATATTTGAAGCACATCACAGTACTACTTAATTGGGGGAGCTAAGAGCTCATTCAGCATTATTTACTCCCTTTAGAGGTACCAAAAATAGTAACACGCACGGCAAAAAAAAAAAAAAATTGCTGAAGTCTGATTAATTATTATTATATTAGATAATATGTATTATCTATAGTCGTAAAAAAGTGACCTAATGGCGGGAGTTATGTAAAATGGCAATGCGTGAATTAGAAAATATTAGAGTCAGTAGAATGAGAGGGATTCTGGATATTGCGGTTGATGGAATTAGGAACTTGGGAGTTCACCCACGTCAAGCTCTGGCGGTTATGAGAGGTCTGCGAAGGAAGGATGGAAGGTATCGAACCCTTGCCAAGCGACTAAGTTTTACTAGTGTCGCTTTCATTGGCGCTTTTAGGGGTGGTGACACATGGACGTTAGGTTTTTCTTCAACTTAATTCACTGAAATCGTAAATGCTCGGCTTCTTTTGGTCATAAATAAATGTTTTTTCTACCTAATCCTTCATCGAGAAATCCTTTACAGATTGGTGAAAACTGCATCAAAATCCATCAAGTTGCTCTCGAGATTACCCGTTACATCCAAGAATTGGGAACTTTGTTTTATACTAAGTAGATAGAGATATCCACACAATTTAAGGATACAGCGGTACAATTTGGTGTTTTGTCTACTTATGAACAATGGTATAAATTTAAAATAAAAGATGGATCTCTTATATTAGAATTTAGAGATGTAACTCGTGGTTAACATATAGAGGTGTGCAAATTTAATAGAATTAAATAAATAATTATAAGTAGTCGTAAATACTTTTATTCAAAATCATTTTATTGACCAACTTCTATTGTCCTACTTAGTAGTTTCCTCTCCCGTGGAATTACACCTTTTCCCATAAGGAATTGCGTCTGGAAACTTTCAGATTATTGGATTCCGAGGGATATCTAAGCTGGGTCCATTTTCAATTTTTCATTGACTTGAGAATTCAAGTCAGGTGATTTCAATGCATAGTTCATGAATCTTTGAATAGTTCAATAGCGTTCAGCAGTTAAAATACCAAAAATCCCTCCGCTCTAAATTCACACGTTAAGTAGAGTGAAGTAATAAAAACGGAACGTGTGGCATTTTGCATTTGCAAGGCTCCTCTGCTAGTGGAAATTCTAAAAAATCATTTTAATTTGAATTTCTTAAATGAAAATATAAATAGGAGTCTTGGTTAAACATTTGAAGTAATTTCATCGCCTTGTAAACATACTTAGTGCATTAAACCGTGAAAAGTAAAAATGCAATTTTGGAAAACTGACATCGAATCTAATAATTTGCACATCTCTCTAAAGACAGCTATCGCCTCCCCTCTACAGATAGAATAGTAAGTAAAGGCGATTGATGAGAAATGAAAAGATAACTCTCACAGAAGGAATTCATATTTATTAAACTGTAAATTTGATTGAGTATATATTTGTTATAGAACTGAGGGAATGAAATAACAGGATGTAGGATAGTAATCACCGATGTAGGACAATAGTATTTTATTTTTTTACCATTACCTCAGGATAGTTATCGTATTAGGGATGCGGACGTCCTTGTATAATTGTTATTTAATCTGTGCCCCGTTTGCTGAGGTCTGTGCTCCTCCGCAACATTAGTTTCAAAATTATAATAGTACTTTCTTCCATTCGACATTTGCTGTTCGCTTGCCTTTCGGTTCTATTTGAACTTTGACGTCATGAAAGGATTTTAGTTAGTTAGTTAGTTATTGTTGTTTTAAGGGGCGGAACTACGAGGTCATCTGCCCCTGAAAGGATTTTGCTCGTGATAGTGCGGCATACAGTAAAGTTGTCCGTGGCTAAACACCGGTTGAGGTAAATAAATGCCTACTTGATCTAGTGTTTGACCTTGACCTTTATTGGTAGTTATACAAAAAGCCAAACGTACTGGAAACTGCCTCCTTTTGAAGGAAAATGGCATAGAAGTATCTGATGGCGTAAGGTCAAGGCGAGGGAGTAGGACATTGTTTCCAACATTTACGCCAGTAATACTTTCCAGGTGTAAGCAAGGTAATTGTCAAGCATCTTCCAAACCAACAGTCTAGTACCGTTCAACAGACCTTGGGTAACATTAATATTTCTCAACACAATTGAGCCTTCTTTTAGTCGAAGGATATGAGGTGGCAATCCACTTACGCCTATGCTGTCTAAAAATTATATTGGGAATTGTAGAAGTTCACTCTCATCTTCAGTAATCAAATTAATCACACTGATGTAAGTTCTCGATGATCTTGGGATTAGGTCTAAAACTTTGTCATTGATTTCTTTACAATGTTCATTTTTAGGTGCTAAAATCGCTATTTTTGAAAAGCGTGAAATATTTTTCAGCGTGGGATAATTCTGATTTTTTTTTCATCGACGTGAGGGTATTCACCGTTACCAATTTGTATGAAGAAGTTTGCAAAGTCACGTTGATCTGTATCCGCTCGCATATTTTTGTTGAGTTTAAAAATGTTGAATAATGGCCACAAAGGAGAGAACCTTACAGAAGTTTGGACTGATGCTGCTTTAGATGCGTGAGGCACAACAGGCAATACCTGCCTAAAATCTCCACCTAATATGATAATTTTTCCTCCGAAAGGCACGTCGTTATTCATAATGTCCTTGAGCAACCGATTTACACACATCAACCCGTGCTTATTAGCCAGAGGCTTCATCCCAGATGATAAGTTTTGCTGAACGAATATAAAAAGCTTCCTTGCTGTTAACTTTTATTCCTGATACAGAACTTTCATGTAAATGTAGAGGTAACTTGAACTGGCTGTGTACAGTAGTAACATTGCTGCAATACCAGTCCATGCAACAGAAACTACATTTAACCCCAAATTTGTGCAACTGTGAATCAAGCATTGGTAAAGAAAGGTTTCCCCGGTGCCCCCTGGACCGTCAATGAAATATGCATTACTCATGCTTTCATTGCTGTTTTGTACTAACCCCAAAATTACTGTAATTATAGCCGTTTGGTTTCCATTTGCTTGGTTTATCATCCGACTTAATTGATCCTCATTAAGTTTTGGGTAATTCATTGGTAAATTTGTCTGAGGGAAATTATCGATAATAGCTGGCAATTCGAAAGAAGTAATGGGAAGACCATGGAGCTTTAATGTATTATAAATATGTATAAGAGTGAACTGATATGCAATGTTAGGTTCGTAAAACTGCAGATAGTCTTCTGATAATGAATTCTTGAAAATGTCCCATAACTATCTTACATTTGAAGTGGTCTGAAAGATAGATATGTAAGAAAACAGTTGTCGTAACTGAGAAGGCATCTGAAATTGTGACGCTTCTGCCAAACAACGCTGCCATTCAGAATCGTCAATCAGCAAACCTCGCTCCTTAGCTGTTTCTTTAAAAGTAGAATAGACAACTGCTTTGTATGTTCGTAGATCCTGGAAGCTGGTAGCACCTATGATTGAAGCAATAACAGGCGTAAATAATACATTTCTGTTTCTGCAGGCGAAACATTATACATTCTGCCCATAGTTTTTGACACATTTTTTCTTATTTGCCACTGGCAGTTGCTCTTATTCCAGACGTAATGTACTGGTGTTTCAGGATATATATACGGACTTCTGGCTTGCGAATCTTGATTTAACTTGGACCACGCTTGTAATTCCGTGTTGCGCAACTGTGCTTGAAGTAAAATATCAGGAGCGTTATCATTTATAAAATAGATATTTTGCAAGTTTGGCAAGTGAACTGGTAATCGCACGATAGAATGTGACTGTTCATGCATGTCAAATGAAAATATCCTGAATGCGGCTTCTGTTGGACCAACATATCTAGCATTTAGAAAAGAAGTAATTTCATCGTAGTTCACCGTTTCGCCTTCAGGACATATTTTAACAATGCAGCAGTCATGACCTTTATACAGATACTTGTGGATTTTAATATATAAGATATTTGTGGATGTATTGAACACTCCGAACACTTGAGCATATTTCAACATTAATATAAGCTTGCACGTAAAGTAAAAGAAATGGATTGTAGGGAACAATGAATCGACTATCGACTTCAATGCCAATGCCTCGAATTGTTTTTATAATAATCCGTCCATTATTTCTTCTCCTATACGAAGGATAACCATTGGCATTATATTTGGTCTCTTCCTGGAACTGTTTAGGGAAATCTTTCTTACATACGCCATCTTTCATACACACTGAAGCAGGATTCAAAGATCCGCGAGGACCATGTACCATATGACGCCTTACCAACTCGTATAGCGCTTCATCCTCGAGATCTGGTATTTCGGCACCACACTGTCAATGTCAGAAATTTCTCGAAACTTACAATCTTCCGTTAATGTTAAGAGTAAATGGATGTGCGGGAGACCTCGTTTTTGAAATTCCACTGTATATAGATACGCTTTTACCGAAAACTTCCTTAACATTAATCAATCGTAGCAATTCCTTTACTTGGCAATGGAAAACTCTCACTTCAATATCAGGTCTATTATTAGCCGTTTCCCAGAGATGAATGCTGTTAAGTATTTCTGGCCAGCCCGCATTATAGGGGAACGTAATTAATAAATCTGGCTTTCCAAACTTCCTCACTATCGCCATCGTATCCTGATAATTTTGCAATATTTTCCTTTGGCTACCTGTAAAAGAAGGTGGCAAAACTACAATACGACCGACTCTGAGATTTTCATTTTCTGCTCGTACATGCAAGGCGTCTGCTAAACCGGCATATGTATCAACTCGTAACTTCGTTTGTTGATGACGTATATATTTTAACCGGTCACCTTCCATACGACAGTAGTAATCCACGAATAAATATCCATTTTGCAAACTTGAGCAGGGACAACCAACTCAACATGACCTCCATGAACACCATTCAGACATATACATTTTGTAATCATCGCTCGTATTGATAACAGTTTCGTACATATCGCTGTTGCCAACAATAAAGGAAGAATAATTATTCCACTTGTCTGTACCGGTAACATGTTTTACAATTCGCTTTCTAACCTGTGTAAATAAACTCTGATTGTTGTACTCACAATATGCCAATGACCTGAACAGACAATTACCGTCACCTTTAATCTTTATAACATTTGTAATAGAGTGTCGCCTCTCATTCATCATAATATGATTCATTGTATTGATTGAGCACACAACCTATAAGGACGAATGATGAAACGAAAAGAAGACAGTTTGTAGCTGGTGAGACCAAAGACTATATAACAGAAAGATCGGATACACAATACAAAATGGCGGTTCCAACATTCGACTGTAGCGGCATCTTCGTGAAATTAGTTGTCTTTCGTATACAGTATTTGTTGTCATTCAAACAGATGTTGACTTGACAGTGTCATTAGCAAAATGACTGCTTATTGTGCATGAGCATTTCAGTCTCAAAGTAATCCATTCTTTGAGAAGTTTTAATAAAATTATGTGCGCAGAATCCCCTTCTACTTATTGTATGGATACATGCGACATTAGCGGCCGAGTGGAACAGGTAGAAGTTTTAAAACGATATCATGTGTGGATACATGCGACATTAGCACCCGAGTGGAGCAGGTAGAAGTTAACGATATCATGACGTAATTAGGGAACTCTCTGTTAATATCAAGTTAGATTTATTATTGGGGCGGCGGTGAATATCATGATACGGTGTTAGTCGTTGTCGCCTAGCGACAATATGTCCGTCAAGTAATTCGATATTCCATTTTCGTGAGACCTTGAAGGAAGTAATATTCGCTATTATTTTAATACTCGAATGATATAATCAAGTAAGGTGGGTATCAATCGACTTAGCTTGACGGGCATTACATTTTAAGACAACAAACGTCGTCGTAGCGCAAATACTTCCCGAGATATTTCAGTTTTAGTAAAGGGTGATTTTTTTTTGAAAACTATTTTAATATATAAGATATCTGTAAAACACTCCCTTTTACAATAAATTAATATTTGTGCCAATAATAGTATAAAATACCGGTGTATAAACAATTTCACGTGAGGTTTCTTCTATGTCAGATGTTACACATCAATATGCGACTACTGTAAGGCATGTGTTTTTTTTTTTTCTTTTTAACTTTTCATGCTGAACAATTCTACACTCATAGTATATATATTTTTTCTAACAGTTTACCCAGCGTAAGCTGATTTCACTGAAATCGTTACTATTCGGCTTCCTTTGGTCATAAATAGGCCTACATTATTTTCTACAGAAACCTTCCTTGAGAAATCATTTTACAGACTGGAGAAAATCGCATCAAAATCCATCCAGTGGTTCTCGAGATTAACCGGAACATCCAAGAAACGGGGACTTTGTTTCATACTAACAAAAGTAGAGATACAGCTACACTCGCAATTCTCAGCATTTCTGCATCCACTACAACACTCTCCACACACCCAATTACTAAAAAAACTCGACTAATTTCATATTCACATTGTACACTAACGTGAGCTTTTTATAATGCAATCTAAATTGCCGACCAGCGCCAAATCTATTATACAGTACTGTAAGTCTTTCTCCTAATACTATAATTTTAACTCCAACTGTATCAAATAATCCATTGTTTCATATTTCACTTCAAGTAATATGTTACTGCTAAAAATTAAATATTATCTCTCACACAGTTAAGCAACATTGGGCGTGATCACCGTGAGATGGGTGACAATGTCAAATATCATTCAAGTAGTGATTTAAATGTACTATTTATATTAACGGTTATGGTAGATATACAGTAGCTGTTTGGAACCAAATGCGTAACTTTTCTTCCTCTAAAACAACTGAACTGCACGCTATCCTTCCGATGCCCACACCGAGAAATGGCACTCCAAATTAGATCCAGCAGCCATCCGATACTAAAAAATCCATTCACAACATTAATGTGATTGATTTGATGGACAGGAGGAATTTTTCATCTGGATAATAGCCTTATTCCAAGCATCGCTATTAAAACATTACCGGGTTCGATTATGATAGTTATAAACTTTACGCACGGACCACTTTACTGTACAAATAGGTTAGTATATTTGGTAAAAGTACGCTTTGGCAATCCCTGGATGGTTAAAGCTGATTGTATTTCCAAGCAATAAATTATTTTACCACTATCATAAGGGTCAAATAACCTCTATATTAGGACCCTTAAAACAACAATCATCCCACAGCGTTGCCACCTTGCCTAATGTAGTGACTATCATCGCTCCAGGCCCTCGATAGAGAGGGGGGAGACGGGGTAATAAACCAGACTTTATATTCGCGCCTTGCAATGAATTGTCAAAGCAGACATTACGTCATTTTCAAAGGAAAATTCCTTGGTGAACCTGTTTATTTTTTCTTCACCCTTTATTTGCACGTAGAGCTGATACTTAACAAGGAGTAGGCCCTTAAGAGACTGGAACAGCGGTGCGGACAAGAAGGGCCCGTTCGTATTTCCTCGAACTCGACACAAACTTCCTTCCTAAAGTGATTCTACACATTGACAGCAAAGCCAAATCATGAAGTACACTTGATATTACTAAATATGAGGTAGAAAGCGAAAAGAGACCTCTTTGGAGAAAAAAATTATCAGTATTCGGTATCAGATATTTATAGAAATTAAAATTAAGTCTGAATTCGAAAATACGGTAGCATAATTTTCTGACATGAAGTCCCTTTTCGCTTTCCACCTCGCAAATAGTTTTATTGTTGAGGGGAAAATGTCGACTGTTCGACCTTTAAAACTCCAATCACATTAGGCACAGAGTTTAGGAGAAGAAGAACTTCACTAGCTCATAGGAGGGAGAGTAAAGAAATCCGCAGAAAAACCACAATCAGGATAGCCGCAGTCAGCGCCTGGAATCGAACCTCCGATCCCCGGACTTGCTGCAGCCTCCGTCGTGTTCGTGGTAAGCGATTGAACACGCACGGCTAAGCCGCGGGATAATCAGAAGCAAACCTACTATGGATCGAGCCACTGTAGTCCAGACCAAATCCTAGATCTTCAATTTTCAAAATAACACATAATGCAGCGTGATTTGTAAACCCAAAACGGCACTGCAGTTTACTTCCTTCATTTAAAAAATAAGACTCATATAAATAATATTTCACAGATATTGATTCCAGAAGAGAGCTCATTAATGAAGATGGTTTACCAACGTCACGTCGGCCAGAGGGTTGTGTCACACGGAAACGGTTGACACGCTCAGCAATCATAGTGCGACACCGTGCGAACTCCACCGCGCTCATGTCAGGGATGTGGTTATGGGTGACGGTGACTCGAGGATTGGTGAAATCGCGGGACGTGAAGATACTGCCCTTGCAGTGGCTGACACGCTGGACGCATCGCCATCGTATCTTGTCTCCCATCGCCTTGTGCTTGGTATACATGAACCCCATGTGTATCACCTTGTGGTGGCCCTTGTTGGACTTGATCACTTCAAGCCGTGACACTGCGAGAACACAACAAAAGGCGTGTATTTCTTTGCCCGCTCAGTGGCTGCAAGCTTCAGCAGTGGTTAAGAAAACATACAAAATGTACAATTTAGGCACAAAATGGCTCTTGGAAATTCTTATAGAAAATTAAAGAACAAATCCGCTATGGTAGTTGAGACAATGCCTCAACATAAAGAAAAGCAACAGCAACTTTAGACACATGTTAGTATCTCTCATTGGTGGGAAAGCAATCCTAGAAAGTGTGACAAATCCTACGTCAGCTCCAAGTACAAAAAACCACGAGGAAATGTATATCCATCCCGAGATTAATGGACTCCGACACCGTTAAACCGATTGCATTGACATTTTGTAGGGTTATAGTGCACACCCCAAGGAAGATTTTTGTAACAATAATTTTAGATAGCCCTCTCCATTCCCTTCATTTAGGCCCTTTGTCATAAATCAACACCGATTCCCCGATCTGAACCAAATTTTACGTACTTACCCTTTGGAACCCGACAAGTAACACTGTCTACTTGTAATTTTGGACAGCCCTCTCCTTTCCCTTCATTTATGCCCATTGGCACAAATCTTCACCGTTTCACCGATCCAAGAAGGAAGATTATAGTTTTACGTGACCGTGAATCTTGTATTTATGAGCCACGGGACCTCCTAACTACGTGGAATCCGAACTACAAGACATGTCATTTCACCTCGATAATCTCACTTGTATTGACCGGGAAACGAACCTAGTCCACCTTGGTGAGAGGACAACAGCTTGACCGCTGCGCCACCACGCCCCCCATACACCGATTTGAACCAAATTTTACGTACATAACCTTTGGAACCCAACGAGTAACAAGTCTACTTGAAATTTCAGACAGCCCTCTCCATTCCCTTCATTTAAATCATTTGGCACAAATCTACACCGTTTCACCGATCAGAACCAAATTTTAAGTATTTACCACTTGGAACCCTGCGGGTAATACTGTCCACTTGAAATTTTGGACAGTCCTTTCCTTTCTCCAGATTTAGGCCCTTTACCACAAATCTAAACCAGTTCACCGATCTGAACCAAATTTTACGTACTTACCATTCGAATCCCTGCAGGTAACACTGTCTGCTTGAAATTGGACAGCCCCCTCCGTTCCCATGATTTAGGCCGTTTGGCACGTAGACTAAATATCGATAGGCTCATTTTAAGCCTCGCAAAGGAAGAAACAAAACTCGGGACGTAAACTTTGGTTCAGTTTGGTGAAACGGAGTAGATTTGTATAAATAACAAACAAAGGGACCCAAAAACCACGATTTAAGGCCCTAGAACCAATCGTGTCGAAAGATTTTCGGTGTTGTACTAGGGGTCCAGAGATGCTGGGAATTAAGGTGTAACTGTAAGAATATTTAAGTAAGTCTATTGTTGACTGGCAAAGCGGGCTGCATCACGCCACCCCTATCAGCGTTCTGGTGCGGAATTGCGAAAATAGTTACATCTTACGCTGCTTACAAATTATTTGGACAGCACTCTCCATTCCCTAGATTTAGGCCGTTTGGCTCACGAAAAAAATATCGAACAGCGCTATGTGGCGAAAAATGACACTATTGCACCCTCAGGAGCTCGGGACAGCCGAAATTTTCAGATGTGCTCCGATTTTCCTACAGTGCTAAGCGGCAAAAGACGATTGCTCTCTGCTTTCCTTACAGCCAATGAGATATAGGCAGTGTCTTATATTTCACTTACTCCTCTTTTTAATCAATTTTTACAATTCGATAATAATAATAATAATAATAACAATATCCCTATCGTATGGCCTCGATGCCGGGTTCAAACTTTGTTATTTTACACCCAAAGGGCAGCTTGCATGTCGAATTTTGTTGTTCCTTGAAGCACTAAGAAAGTCAAGGAGATTAGATATCTAAGCTCCTTGACACTATAGCGCTTTCTAGTAGAGAAATGAGGAACTTTGTGTTGGCGGAAAATCCGGAGATTAATTTTGTCATTATGAACACGGCCTACTGAATTAAAATGAGTTCTTTAACATGCCAGCATCGTATGACATACGTGTAGTAATTTTTACCATCTTTCAAAAATCACTTACCACGGCCTGGAGCGAACCTACAAGCTTGGGGTTAGTAATCCGACACGATAACCACTCATCCACCGTGGCAAGCAATTCGATAGTAAACTACATGTTTATTATTATCATAATAATTACGGGAAATTGACCTGGACGTTCCGTCCATTTTACTATTTATCACCAGGCTGCGGGGTCTTAGTACGTCAACAGTGCTATCAGATTAGTATCGCACGATGTTGAGATGACGCACGCCCTATGAAGTGCCAGCCCGTCCACCAACAGATGACGAACCATGCGATCAGTCCATTTATCCGCTGTACGGCACATGTGTTCATAGGTAAGGACTGCAGACGGTCTATTCAAAGTAGTAGTTCCAAATTTTGCTATCAAATACCGTCAACGACACCTAGCTACTAGAACTTGGCTACTAGATGCCACAGCAACCAGCAACTCGCAACGAACGTTGGAACATCCCTTCCGAAGGAAAGCATACTTGAAATAATTTAGATGCCAGTGGTATAATTTTATATAAGCATATACCGTACCAAGTTCCAATGCGCTCGGATGGTTAAATCGCGAGAATCGTCCATTTCAATATTTATATTTCGCGTCGCCGCCATGTTGGATTTGTGCTCACCAGGTTATTGAATTACAGACTAATACTGCCATCACAATTAACACCGTTTATCAGACAGATTCTACACATACCCCAGTACACGGGGCTACATGACCGCGTTGTCGCAGCATCTAAACTGAGGAACCAACCAACATCTCTGCGGGAGATAAAATTTTGCACGTAGAAGTAACAGACCGTTAGATAGTTACACATTAGTGTCGGAACCTTGCATAAGGACAGTGTGACCATAAGTATAAAAATCGACCCCATATGACGAGAAGGTTACCGTCCCCATAAGACAATAAAATTTTAAAAATATGCATAAAAAGACGAAAAGCAAAGCTAATTAAGCTCCAATATTGTAAAATACTTTCTCGCAATAAATGATGTCTGATCCTTCTACGGAAACCTGCATACTCTGCCTATTTTCGCCTATCCCCTAGTTTTGTTAACACGAGAAAGGGGTGTATTGCCTGAAGCAAGCTCCATTGCCCACACCCTGGGAGGAGAGACCTCGTGTTTAACGTTTTCTCATTTATATGAGCGGCGCCCAACATAATAACCTAATCATAACACAGAGTGACACACAACTGTGGGGATTGTTGTTGTTGGTTAACCCATATAAAAGAATACCACAACAGGCGCTACCAGAGCCAACTGTGTGGCGGTCCACGATAACGTCTGAGGAGCCTACACTTCCTCTTCCATACGCTATGGTCCAACTTAATGTATGTTGGCGCTTTCACCTTCTGTTATCATTTTATATTCAAGCTTTAATAGTCACAATGTATCTTAACTTACTTTGTTAAACTTGTCAAATTCATACTTGTTTTGTGGTCTAGCTTTTGTGTACTGGCCACTGCAGAATCCTACCACTTATAACTAAGGATATATTATTTGTTTACAAAGTTGCCTCTCATATTTATCTTAAAAAGCGAAAATTGCTTTAAGATTAGTGTGGTTTGACCACTAAATGTTTTGGTCATCGTATTCTCTTGACAAACTTTCTAAAAAAATTGCCATGTTTGACTACCACTTTCAAAGTTTAAATAATTTGAAGTATACTTCGAGCGCATTCTTTACATTCTAACAAATTCTAAATTACTGTTATGTGCGCCCCGATAAACACGGCAAGCTAAGCCGACTTTGACTGGCACAGATCGCGGGCGCCCGTACACGGCTCAGCCTTTGGTTGGCGCGCACTTTTACACTTTTACCAAACATGTTCAATAATGTGTACGTAGTGCTCACAGCCGATGCTGAAAATGTCCTCCCTCTCTTGTAACACACACCTGACATCTTCTGATGAAAGAATGGACAACAATCTCATCTAATTTTTGTTCTGCAAGAACACAACGTTGTCGGTCAACTTTTTTTATTATTCGAATTATGGTTATACATACGTTCGCGCAATGTGAATTGGTGTCTAAGCATGACCAACAATCACAGTAATCACAATACTCCCTAAACGTGCAACACGTCTAAGCTTTGCAGATATACGTCCATATGAATGACAAAACACGTGTGAACTAAAGATATGAGTCAGCGGAGCGGGGTATTGCGAGATCCACTCGCTCCGCACCTGGCCAGTCGGCCGAGTGGCCTGCGACAAACTATTGCGTCATTTGGTTGGCTGCGGACCTCGCAATACTCCACTCCACTGACTCATATCGTTTACAGTACAGCCGTCGAGTGTCCGGCTCTGACATTTCTCATGAGGGAGGGGACAGCGTTGCCGGTTGTGTACCGTGAAATATTAAACAGCGTGGACTACATAAACTATTTCACATGTTTTTAAATGAATTCTGACGAACCGCTGACCATATTACTAAAGTAATATAATTACACACAGTTAACCGGTAGAGGTGCACACACAAGACAATAAAAAAACAAACCTGTACTAGCACAAAGAGCAACAGAAGAGAGCCCTTGCAACATCGAACTAAATTTAAAGACCGGCTTACCGGGAAAGCCGCTGATTGGTACAGGTGACAACATTCTTCATGACAGTAAGCGACTTCGCCAACATAGGCGGGATTCCACTGCAATCGAAGAATTTAGGTTTTGTAACCGCAAAATGTCGAAATAACAAAATGATGCATAAAATTGCAAATAGGGTGCGGGACTTCCACGTACATAGTGAAGACGCTAGAGAAGAATTACATTGATGGAAAGTTTCAAGCTTCTATTAACTGCTTCTCACTGCCATAGGTACCGGGTGAGTTAGCCGTGGTGGTTACGGCATGACTGATGGCAGTCGCTCACATCCGGGAGGCGAGGAGGTTCGAATCCCCCCGCCGGCAACCTTGAAGATGGTCTTCTGTGGTTTCCCATCTTCCTTCCAGGCAAATGCCGGGGTTGGTCCCTAACTATAGGCCACAGCCGCTACCTTCCAACTCCTCGTCCTTACATTCCAACTTCCCTCCTTCCCTCCCCAACGGTACTTGTAGCTCACCCATTGGGTGTCCGTCTCGAAGCAGCTACAAAATTGGCGAGCCGAACATGTCCTCGGACACTCCCGGCACTAAAAGCCATACGCTAAAAAAAAAAAAAAAAAAAAAAAAAAAAAAACTGCCATAGGTTGGCTATATTGTTCTCTTTACCCCTCTTCTCCCACCATCGCCAAACGTCAAAGCCGGACACTCAGCGGCTGGACTGGAGTGAGTTGTCGGAAACAAGACGAACATTTTGAATCATGTTCCCAGGAAGACCTATGCCTAATGCCAGTACAATTAGGAGGCTCGCTAAACGATTCAAGAAAACTGGCTCCGTAAATAATTAAAAAGTTAACAACAAAAATTAGATGAGATTGTTGTCCATTCTTTCATCAGAAGATGTCAGGTGTGTGCTACAAGAGAGGGAGGACATTTTCAGCATCGACCAGTGGCGTGGCGTGGAATTTTTTCGAGGGTAAGCTGTGAAGGTGACTCAAAATATAGGCTTACACCATAAAGCAACTTCAGCACCCGGTTCCAACTATGCCCTTGTCAATGTTGAGGTTGACATCTGAAGTAGCAACAATTAGCCTACTCTACACACATAATTATGAGTCTTTCACATTTAAAAAAATTTAAAAAAATTGTAATACAGAACAGCTCATTTTCCCCTTTTCAATTTTTGGCATGCCAATCCATGTACATTAAGTGCGGAGAAAATTATTCAACAATAGGGTTGGCGAGCTTTTCTTATCGTGGATCATTTGACGATTGAACAGTGTGGCAATTTGTGTTTTTGTTGTTCGCATTTCTTGGTCTAAGGAGCTAAACGTTTAGGTTATTACCCGTAAGTATTCTATTATGACTGGCTGCGTGGCTCAGCGGTAACGTTCTCACTCGCTGACCTTAAGATAGCGGGATCGAATCCCGTTGCTGTCAGTCGGCATTTGAGGGTGCGCAAATGCGAAGGAGCCATGTCAGTAGATTTACTGGCACGTTAAAGATCCCCTTTGGGGCAAAATTCCGCAGCCCGGCGTCTCTAAAAGCCTCAGTAGTTAACAGGGACATAAAACCAATAACATTATTATTATTTTCTATTATGAGACCTAAGTGAACATTAAAATAATAAACATGCTATTATTAATAGATATTCTTATGGCATTGTATTGCATGTTCAGTTAATGTTACTTTGCAAATATCACTCAAATTGTACTGATGTAGGCTTTCACGGCATCATTAGTTTGAATGACCTAATTGGGGCGTAGGCCTATAACCTATGCAAACTAGTACTAACAATTCGGGCGTCTAGTGCATCAGTGGAAAGAACGTTTTCTACCATGAAACGTATAAAAACCTTCAACCGAAACTCAATGCATCACGAAAGACTTTCACAACTCGTGCTTCTTTCCATTGATAATGAGTTATTGTGCAGCCTGCAGGGGAACACTCATTTTCACGACCACATAGGCTAATTGATGAATTCGCTAAGAGGGAGAGAAGAATTGAACTTCGCTACAAATGATCCGCCAAGGTACAGTAAATAGTGGCATTAATTAATTTTGCACAAATGAGAACTTGATGGACCCTACCTACCGCAATAACCAAATATTTTTAAGATAATGTGATAGGTCTTTAAAATATTATTCAAAATATACGGATATACACACATTTAAAATTATGTATTCTTTACACCTACTCTTTGAATATAATTTGAATGATAATCAGAGTAACTTTTAGGGTTGATGGGCCACTCTGAAGATTCCAACGCTCTTTACACTCCAACACAATAATATCAACAGTAGTTACGGTATACTAAATTTTGCTAATTGCACTCAAAATCATAGAGTTGTGAGTTAACCGGATGAAGAAGAATTTCAACTACCGCGCCCAGATGGTTGGGTGGGCAAGGAGTGGGTGGGAACTGGGGAAGTGCGCCAAATAATTTTAAGCCGTGTTAGTGTTCCAGGCTCGCTAGGGTAAGCCGCCTGAATTGTAGCAGACCCTGCTACCCGCTTTGACTTGTCTTGACGACAGCCATGTGGCTATGGAACGCCACACCCCCTGCCTTAGCCAATCACGGACGACCTGACGTTCTTGGTGTACCACTCCATCGGCCATAGCAGTGTTCTGGGCCAGAAGGCTCCTGGAGGTACATAAGCCGTTGTCATAGCAACCAGCCGCGCTGTTTCCACTTTCTCTACAAGGTAGTGGCCTACTGGCTGACCGAGAAGAACTCGGGTAGAGAACGAGGAACTCCATTCAAAGCGGCGATTTTGCTGTTGCTCGCGCGTTAGAAAGTCATAATATAAACTTTATTCTTATGAGAATATACTAGGTAAGCGGTGCTTACCCCGTGGTATTGGAGTAAACGCCACTGGCATCGACTATGAGCACTGTAAGTACACATTATTGAACGTGTTTGGTAAAAGTATAAAAGTGCGCGCTAACCACCGGCTGAACCATGTACGGGCGCCCGCGATCTGCGCCAGTCAAAGCCGTCTTAGCTTGCCGTGTTTATCGGGGCGCACAAAGATAATGACCCTGTAGTTTCCAACGTTATTATTAGAGCCACTGGTGGCTCCTTAGTCTTAAAACTTTTACTGTACCGGTACATAGTTTTTGCCATATTATTTTTGTTAAACTTGTCCATTCTATTGTGATCAAATATACTTGAGTCTCTCCAATCTGTTCATCATATTGACCTTTTTCTATCTGCTCTCCCACACCTATCTTTCCATACTTTTGCTTTTCATCTTCCCTATTGTAGTAGTTGTGCCTACCCATTTACTCCACTATGGACTAGAACGGGGTGCACTCATCTTGGTGACTACAACTGAGCAGCGTTCTGGTTCGAAAGGCAGCGATCCCAGTCAAGAAAGACAAAATTAACGGCTGATTGTGAGGGGAAACGACTCGCTAATCACGTGTCGCCCAGGCCCTGTGTCTGAGCAGCTTGGTAGGCCAAGGGAATAAATGGGCTCCCCGAGTTTTAGTTCTATTTTTGTATCACTAGAGAACTAGGCCTATTTTACTTGTTCGCTTTGTGTTTCATTATATTTAATGAAGCCTTTATAGTGGCGAAGTTGAGGGCTCTCGGCCCTCTCTTACACTTAACGACACACAATGCAATTTATTACAAGAAAATATTCATATTTGTCATTCTGAAGCTACTAAACTTAAATACCGGTACTAGAATTTAACTATTAACTAAGCTATAAAAAATACGTAAGTTAATAACAATGTAGCCTATGAAAGTTTTACGAAGGCGGCTTCGGTGGCGTAGTTGGTAGCATGCTGAGCTTCTATGCCCAAGATAGCGGGTTCAAACCCGGCCGAAGCCGTCGGATTTTTTAAGAGCGTTAAAAATCCCTCAGTATGCCTTCCTTCGGAGGGGAAGTAAAGCCGGCGGTCCCATGTCATAGATTTATGGCATGTTAAAGATCTTTCCACTAATTACACCTGTGTGAAACTAAATTGGATAGGTTAAGAATATAAACAACGCTCTTAGGTTGCTACGTTCGTTGCCAAGAGCCGACTGCGGTGGCGTCTAGTAGCTAGTTCTGAACTAGGCCTAGTAGTCGTTGACGGTGGCGTTTGGCGGCAAAAGTAGGAACTATTTGAAAATTCAAAGTTGCAGTCCCTACTTGAATTAAAAAACAGATACACACACTAATACAGTCATCACAATTAACACCGGTTATCAGACAGATTCTACACACACCCAAAGTACACGGGGCTACATGACCGCGTTGTCGCAGCCCCTAAACTAAGGAACCAACCAACCAACCAAAGTTTACGAAAGTTTTACTATTGTCATTCACTCACTCATTCAAACACGAATTGTTCTAGTTGGCCTACGAATTCAGGAGGAAATCTTTACATGGGGTCTGAATCGTAAATTCAGTTAAATTCTTCCCCATATGTATTTGTTTGATGTTTATCCTTGTAGCAAGATCACCGTAATTTAAATTGCTTATATTGATTGTATTTAAAACAGGTTTAACTTTTCTATTTCCATATAAATGGGCATTTTCCACTTACCCCAGCTGTACACGTGTGTTTTAGCAAGTGTCTCTTCTTTTAATCAAGTTTTAAATCATCCCGGATCAAATCCGCGTTTTATTCGCCTGGGCTACAGCAGTTTACCATCAACTGGATAAGCTAAGTATTATTTGAACTTTCTGTGCACCCTTTTTCAAAAGCAAGAAATTATTCTCACACGTCACAACATCCTTCGGTCATGTGAGACCCAATAATTTTACAAGAGTAGTCTTTTACTATATGCCTTCGAGGCGCAGTTTTTAAAAAGTCGATTTCTACTGAATTTAATGGCTAGAAAGTGCAAGACTCGGTTGTTTATTAAGATTTATCCATTACTCACGCAACTTACGCCCATCTTATCATAACTTAAAATATTTCTATTACACGTTTGACGAGTCTTTGCCGTTTTGAAGTGAATGAGCTGTCAACTGTTTCAACTGTGGGCAAGAGGGAAGACATGTACTGTAGGTCTATACCTATATCACTACTTTCCTGTACAAAAAGTTCAGGGAGAAAGATGGGCTTCGGCGCTGTCAATTGGAAAACGTGTTACACGTTACATGACAGTGTGCAGTCTGCATTTTTGTGAAGACGACTTCTTTCCACAGCATAAGCACCGGTACTGTTGATTATTGATAGTTATTGTCTCTAATTTGTATTCACAGGGATTTAGCTACATCAAAAATACTGATAAACTTGTAGCCTAATACTTCTGTGCCGTAGGCCTACATAGAATGCAATCCGCTCTTCGTAAACTTATTTTAGGGGTTCTTCCGATTGACAATAGCCGAATGGTTAGAAAATTTAAGATAAATGCTGTTCCTAGCCTTAATTTGCCAGATAATTTATATTCTTGCCCTTGAACAGCAAGTATGTAGGTCAATATTTGCAATATTGAAGTATGATTTGCCTTAAATTGTGTTTTTGGCTATGATCTCCTTACTGTTGAATTTAGTTGATTAATGTGTAAAATCTTAGTTTTAAGTACCGGTTTGGTGATCCATCATCCCAGGCAGGCCGGTAACACCTATACTACTCAGGCAGATAGGTCACTTAGCCGTAATTTGGAAGTTATAGTGATGTTAAGTATGCATATGCGGTAATGTAGCAGGAGACCTGATCGGCCTAGGCTATTCTAACTTTAATTAGTTCCCATTTCAGAGTTTTTCAGTTTTGAGTGCGAATAGTTGGTTTGAAAGTTGTACAACAGTAAGGAGAGTATGTTTTCTACAGGTTTTATTTGGTATTATGGTTTATTTCGAGCTGAGGAGTGAATTTGATTTGGCTTAAAGTGTAGTTTTTGATCTGTTCCGTTTGCTTATGACAAGTTCAAATGGGGACTCCAGCTTTGTTAAATATCTGCATTTTAAATATTTAATTAAATATATTGATAAAGAGGATGCCTCCACTTTAACTTGCCTGTGGCAAGAGATTAATAAATTTACATTCTTGCCTTTGAACAGCAAGTATGTAGGTCAATATTAGCAATATTGAAGTATGATTTGAGCATCCCAAGTAACGCTTCTTTGAACCCAAAACATTCATGCAAATTCAGGGTTGCTGGATTCAATTTATTATCAGGGAGTCGTCCTTTGTGTTATGCGATATATATATTGTGAAATTAATAAAAACATCGATGCCGCTAGGCTCCCAAGTGCAGGCTTCATATACAGGGTGAACGTAAAATGCCGCACTTGGAGGTCGGCTTGCGGTTCCTCGTTGAAATTCACGACAAAAGTTGATCTTGCAAAACCTAGTCCTGCCAATAGGTTTAACAGAAATGCGTGTTAAAAAACGAGGCTCTGGCAACGCTGTAACTGCATGCAGCGTGGCCAAAACCTGGACGCAGGTACTCGGCACTCTGCTGGAGCTGTCTCATTAGCTCAGTGAGACGAGATAATGCCATAGATACTGATATCGCGTCAGGAGATGGCAGGCCAACACGCTGAGACGGGGTGCGGGGGGTCTTGCAGTACGCATGCGCGGCCCTCATATTCCTAATACCCCATTTATTAGACGTCTCGGTCGCGATCCCGATTATCTCTGATCTGGATTATTGTCCAATCGCGATCAACGGCATGTGTCATTGGTACGTGTTTAGACGTCCTATCATGAAACAACGGGATAATCGAGTAAAACAGCATGACATCGCTAAGGTATGCCAACTTTTGAACTCCAAGTGTTATAGCAGAAATTTACAGTAGTTTGTTTCCTGCAGTTTTGAAGTATTTCAGTTATTCTGTATACACAATTCAACCTGCTAATGTATATTTTTAAATATATAATAATCCTAAAAGGAGTCGTGTAGGCAAGGCCTACTCTTGGTGTGGAAATAGAAATATTTTAAAATATTCATGCACAGGCCTAGGATATTTATTGCATAAATACTTCTTTGTTCGTTCAGAGTCATTTGGCCCTATCGGAATCCCTTCTATGTCTATGACAATAAATTTATGTCTTTGTTAATCGTCTTCATCGACTTTCCCCAACGCTAATATTTTTTTCAGCGTTTAAACACTGGTATGTTTGTCTCCATCCATCATTTCGTGTCTCTCAATCTTCATATATCTGATATTAACCAACATAAATACAACCATCATGGCCAACATTACCTACTTCTCGCTTTCAAAACACAAGATATACAAAATGGCCATCATTTCCACTGCCTACTTCACTCACACAGCAGGAGGATAGAACACACCGACAATCGCAATGGCCGCGAACGCGATTATCTCGTTGTGGGAACGGGATCGGGCTGATCCTGTTGGAGGGAAAGTTGATCGCGATAATGTTATCCTGTTGCGTTTAGACGTCCCAACTTAATCTGGATCGGCGTCTGATCGCGATCGCAACCGGGACGTCTAAACGGGGTATAACTTAAATATATCGGCTTCGCGCATGCCAATCGCTGTTATTGCAGCACACGACACGCAGCCAGTGAAAGAAGGAATGTGCTGAGTGAGTGAAACACGTAGTGACCAACTTAATGTTTTTGGAATGCGCGATACGCAGTGAGCGGGAAGACATCTGCAGTTCAAACCCAACTGCCAACTCCTGGCGCGATATCAGTACCGGTTGCGCGAACGCGCCGATGTTCGAGTCGCGTTCGCACCATTTTTATTTTCAGGTAATTTATCAAATTGCATCCAATGTACACCTCCACTATGCAATACACTATGTCTTACCGTTACAGTTACCTGTATTTAATCATTCAAACGTATTATGAACTTCTTACAGAGGTAAATGACCCCTTGTTTCGTCCATGGCACAAATAAAGCCAATAGAACATAATTAGTGGATACAGTAACATCGTCTCTATCCAATGCGGCACAAAGAAGCACAATACTGTAGGTAGCCTACACTACATTGCCCATTATTAGGCTTGCCAGACGTCCCGGTTTGACCGGGACAGTCCCGGTTTTCAGACAACGTCCCGGTGTCCCGGCCGGTTTCCTTCACGTCCCGGAAAAAATTAAATTCGATTTTTAGATGACCAAAAAAGTCTAAAGTAATTAATTGTGTAGGATTATTAAGGATAATCATAATATTGTCATTTAATTCTGCACTGTATGAAAAGTAAAACTATAGAAGAGTGATGGTTTTCTAGTAAATAATATTGTCATCGTATCGTCTTGTTTAGCCAACCGTGACTATACGCGATGGGATAGTCTCTCCGAGCGAGTCGAGTACTGGGTACTCGCTGAACAGTACACCCCCTCGCGCAATAACATTGGACTCGCCCACGTCGGCACTAGGCTTGCGATAGAGATGAAGATGAAACTCCGTCAGTTGTCAGTCCTTGTCAGCGGTGCGTGTTGTGTTAGCGAGCTAGCGCTGTTTTATTTATGTTTTAAGTTAAACGTTTATTCTTTCTCTGTTAAAATGCCAAAACGGTCGTGTAAATTTACCGATGATTTACAGAATGAATTCCATTTTTTTGAAGAAGGTATGTACTGGTAATCAAGATCAAGACGATAGAGTTAAATGTTCACATTGTAATTCTGAGTTTTCGGTTGCTCATGGTGGTCGATCTGATATAAAAGATCATTTACAATCGAGTAAACACAAAAAGAGTTTAGTATGTGCTGCTAGCTCATCAAAACTGACCAGTTTTTTTTAAGACTGCGAGTTCTAATGACAAAAACTTAGATTTAGTAGCAAAAGAGGCGACCTTTGCTTACCACACAGCAAACCATAGCTTAAGTTTCAATTCCAATTCTTGTTCATCAAAACTAATTTCTAAGTTTTTTGAACCTAAATTCTCACTCCGAAATACTAAGTGTGAAGCAATAGTTTTAAATGTCATAGCTCCATTAGCTCAGGAAGAGCTTAAAGAAGACTTGACCAAGTCAAACTACGTATCTGTAAGTATGGATGCATCAAACAGAAAAGATATAAAACTTGTGCCAATTGTTGTGCACTACTTTAATCCTAATTCAGGTGTGCAAGTAATGCTGTTAGATTTCAAATCTGTGGAGGGTGAAACATCTGAAATTCTTACAAATCACTTATGCTCTGTCCTGTAGCAAAACGATTTGAACAACAAAGTGGTTGGCTTTTGTGGCGTAACTACAACACTAACTTCGGTGGTGTGAAAAGAGCAGGGAAAAACAATGTTTTCCATCGACTCAAGAATAGCCTAGGACGGGAAATCAATGGAATCGGATGTGGAGCACACATTGTGCACAACTGAGTGCAAACTGCAGTAAATAGTCTCCCAATCGATATTGAGGCCTTAGTGGTGAAGATTTATAAATACTTCCACATATACACAGTCCGTGTAACTAAACTCAAATCATTTTGTGAATATGCAGATATAGAGTACCGTAAACTAATTCAACACGGAAACACCCTGTTTCTATCAGTGATGCCGGCACTGGAAAGAATTCTACAGATGTTTGAAGGTCTGAAAGCGTTTTTTAGACGAAGAAATATGCTCATCAATAATTAAAAAACTTATTTACTGATTCAAAGGGCGAGCTCTACTTGTGGTTTGTCCACGGACAGCTTGCACTATTTAACAAGGCCATCCTGGTAATGGAAAAAAATAACACGACAGCTTTTGAGGTTGCTGAAGCTCACAAAGCTCTCAAAAGATACCTGACAGAAAGAAAGGCCTCAAACTTTATCCCTACGGGTGAAAAGAACATCTACAGGAGTCTAGATGAGAAGGTACGTAACAGTGTGAAAGAAGAATTTGATGGCTTTTATGACAGATGCATTGCATACTTAGAACTCTGGGAGAACAGCTTTGGAAACGCTGACCAGTTTTCATGGGTCAATCTGACGAAAACAGATGCTGTTGATTGGGAAAAAGCCGAAACTTCTGCTGAAATCATCAATAGCAGTCTTCTTGATGAAAATATGAAAATAAACAATGATCAGCTGTTTGACGAAGTTGTGCTTGCTAAGGAGTGTTTGCAGTCAAATTGGGAACAGTGGAAGCAAGAAGAGACTACCAGAGACGTGATTATTTCAAGCGAAGAGAAATGGCTAAGGCTGTTTGGTCACTTCAACGAGAATCGCATAGCAGCCCCCAATCTGATCAAGATTGTTGAGTATGCCTTCTGCTTACCTGGGACATCAGCACCAGTTGAGAGAGTATTTTCTTTGATGAACAACGCATGGACTGATGATAGAGGTTTGATGAAGGAATCTACAGTTAAAGGCTTGATGATTTGTAAAATTAGCATTGGATTAGATTGTGAAGATTTTTACAACAAAGTTAAAACCAAAAAAGACTTTCTAAAAAAAGTCCTAGCCAGTGAAAAGTACATGTAAAAAGTGTTTTTTCTTACTTGTAACTAATAAATATTAACATGTTTCAATTTATAATTGACATTTATTATCTATAGCATTAGGAATATACTAACCTCTAAAACTCTAAAAACCAGTCAAGGGTGTGTACCCTTAAATAACCTAGAAGCGGGGGGGGGGGGGGGGGGTCCCGGTTGAACATTTTAGATATCTGGCAAGCCTACCCATTATGCTACGCACCATAATTCCATAGTGTACGTTTGACGTCCAGTCTTATCTTCACAGAGCCGGTACGTATACTTACGAGCAACGCCTTCACTTAACAGCAGATGTTCAAAGCGACCTCCTTGTATTTGCAAACACTTCGCCACTCGTTGGATCATACTTTGCCGGACCCTATGCAACACACCTGCATCCACTATTACCGATGCAGCATGCCCGCGAGCTAATAGGTCTTGTACATCCATGGGTGGAATACTATAAACTTGTTCCTTTAAGTGTCCCCACAAATAAAAATCTAGTGGATTAAGGTCCGTGGAACGTGGCGGGCAGAACATTGGACCTCCACAACCAATCCATTTCCCTGATCACGCTTCATTTAAACAGTTACGCACAGTCATTCCAAAGTGTGGCGGTGCAACATCATGCTAAAACCATAGCTGTCGCCGAACACCAAGTGGAACGTACGATAGAGGGGGGTAATAAACTTGTCTGGCAATAGGTAAGGGCCTAAAAGCACTCATCCCACGATTCCAACCCACAGGCTTATGCCAAAGCGTGCCTGAAAGCCACGTTCACGGGTGACTTGTGGGTTGTGGTCAGACCAATAATGACTGTTGTGATGGTTGAAAATACCTTCCCGAGTGAAGCTACATTCGTCACTCCATAGCACATTCTTGATAAAATATTCGTTATATTTAACTTATTGCAAATGCAATTCACAGAACTGTACTCATTGAATGTGGTCTTCTGGCCGCTGGTGTTGAGTTAACGTGTAAAGATATGGATTCAGTTCTTCGTCGTGCAACACGTCAAAAACCAGTGTTGGAGATACCTGGAACTGCCTTGCAATATCACGGGTACTTCGCCGAGGTCATTGGTGAACGGTTTCAAGAATTGCGTCCTCCGTTTGTGGAGTAGGCTACGTTTAGTCCTTGGACGACCTCTGTCCACTACAGTACTTGTGGGCGAAGATTACCGGTTTCCCACAGGCGTTGCTCAAGGCGACGAAAAACATTCTTATCGGGATGACGCCTTTGAGGGTACCGTGCCGCATACTCACGAGCAGCACCAAACACTAAAAGCATATCGACGTTATTCACCATCTGTGAACTCCATCATGAAGCCACCCTACATGAACTTGACAGGACCAGTTATGGTTGTGCAATGCATGGTTAGTCGACTCCTGCATGCCGTTTAATGGATCACACTATGCGTTCTTTTTTCCGTTATCATTTTACGGACTACGCGAGGATCCCACCATTACCGCCACTGAGGGCAGTGTCCTGGAGCTTGGGACTCTGAATCGGGGAAACAACTGGGGAGTGTGACTAGCACTTTGCCCAGGCGGCCTCACCTGCAAAGTGAACGGGGTCCTGATGAAGGGATGGGAACAGTGGGAGGGTTAGGCAAGGAAAGGGGAAGGAGGCGGCCGTGGCCTTACGGTAGCTACCATCCTGTCATTTGCCCGAAGACGAAGTGGGAAACCACGGAAAACCACTTCGAGGATGGCTGAGGTGGGAATCAAGCCCCCTCTACTCATTTGGACCACCCGAGGCTGAGTAGACCCCGTACCAGTCCTCAGACCACTTTTCAAATTTCGTGGCAGAGCCAGAAATCGAACCGCGGACCTCCGGGGTGGGAGCTAATCACACTGACCACTACGCAACGGAGGTGACTCACACTGCCATGTGACAAAATGATGTGATGTCATGCTTACAAACGCAGTTACACGACGGAAACTGGCGTAACACGCAAAAAAAGACGTAGATTCGAACCGTAGCTCGATGGTGCATGTGGGTTTGATAGCCCAACAGTCTACTCAGTGAGCTGCGACGAATAGTACGGTATTGCGGGATGATACACATTTCTCTCTACATTCCGATGCGCTTCAGTATGTGACAGTGTTGTGGTTTTAAACAGCACCCGATCCGATTTTGCTATATAAACTTTTGTCTTGCAATTGGATGAGGAATCGTATGCCGACTTTCAAGTGCGGCATTTTACGTTCACCCTGTATGGAACAGCAGACAGTAAATTAACTATCTACATGTGGGGAATATTGTTAACTGGTAGTAATTAAGCACTGCATTTAAATTGATTATAAAAATATTTATATCAATGAAAGAAAATATGTAGTATTTTGCCATCATAAATTAGAAGCCATAACAAACGCACACCCAATCACTGTCTTGCTTACTTCTCGTCACTATCTCGCCGCCATATTGGAATCAGCTGCCCGTAAGCTCCTCCCCCGTTTCGGACGTCAATTGACACAAGGGTATTGCGTACTGTTCTTGCTTCTGGTGCTAATATAATAATAAAAACTATATTGTACTATTGCACTACTCTTCCGTCAAGTGTATGAATGCCTTAACATTATTTTCCATAGCACAAATCAACCGCAAAGTTTATAACACAGTGATTCACTGTCACGCAGTGCAGACAATACCGATATATCCGGGAAAACATATTGCGTCACACTATTTACAGCTCGTAGTCCATACATTTACCAAGCAACTTCGGTGGCGTGGTTGGTAGCATGCTGAGCTTCTATGCCCAAGATCGCGGGTTCAAACCCGGCCGAAGTCGTCGGATATTTTAAGAGCGTTAAAAATCCCTCAGTAAGCCAGGGGAAGTAAAGCCGGCGGTCCCACTAATTACACCTGTGTGAAGCTAAATTAGGTTAAAAATGTAAACAACGCTCAGGTTCCTACGTTCGTCGCCAGGAGCCGACTGCAGTGGCGTCTAGTAGCCAAGTTCTGAACTAGTAGTTGTTGACGGTGGCGTTTGGCAGCAAAAGTAGGAACTACTTGAAAAATTCAAAGTTGCAGTCCTTAGTTGAATTAAGAAACAGTTACACACACTAATACAATCATCGCAATTAACACCGGTTATCAGACAGATTCTACACACACCCAAAGTACACGGGGCTACATGACCGCGTTGTCGCAGCCCCTAAACTGAGGAACCAACCAACCATACATTCACCGCCGGGAGGAATTCATCAGACGACTAATTCTCTTTTTTATACTACAAATTACCATACAATGCTATTTGTGTGAAAACGAAATTGGTCAGTCGCCTCACTTCCTTCCCCATTTATCTACTACCACCACCCTATATCCCAGATCCCTGAACTTCAACTTTCTAAATCCCAGTGGGAATATTGTTTAAAATACCCCCACTACGCCTTTGCCCATACTGACATGTCATCACTTTCCAGTTTCAACGAAATAAGACCCCCTACTGGATTGGGCCTGGACCAGAAAGGTGACTTTCACGGGTTGAAAGTGATGCAGTATCTTTTGTCTTTTGTCCTCGGGACATGCTCAATGCTCGTGCCACAAGCAGAGATTACGCAAGATTATTCTATTACCGTCTTGAATGGGTCACAGTCGAGCTTTTTGTATTCGGTGAACATCTCCGCGGGATTACCGAGCTACTTGTCCACTATCTTGTCTGTGTTTTTGTTCCATATCTTAAGAGTATGTGTGATAAGGCTAATGATTCATTAGACAGTTCCTTGATCTACATTACTCAGTGTCTTTTGTGTGCCGTGTAGCCATCATCTTTTTTAAATCTTTATTTTGCTAAGCCTTTTATTTGAGTATACTTTCAATTTTTACAGCATTCATGTTTGATTTAATTTTTAATGTAATTTTGCGTAATACATTTTCTCTTTCATTGCTTTTCTGTGTTTTTTTTTCTCACCTGATGTCGCTTATTTTGTTTCGTACCCCCCCCCCATACACCTCTCCCTCGTACGTTTAATCACTCAACTAATCACGCAATTTTATTTACGATATACAGTACTTCTTGTCTGGTCTGCTTTGAAGACAGACGTGCTTAATATTGCGATAAAATTTATTGTATTTCATTGTTGAGTTTTACTTATACTTTTTTAATATATATGTAACAATTACTTTGTATTGCGCAAGAGTTATAGGATCCCTACAGCTCTTGTTGTATACAGCTGATAATACACGTCTATTTTAAGTGATTTCGTCTCATTGTTATTCTCATTTTAATTTTAATCTCTCCCTGTATCTATTATTTTTCAGTTGAAATTACTTGATTTCGTCGGTCTTACCTTCGTAATTGTTATGAAGTTACAACTGTCCTCTGTACGACTGCGCAACAGGGCTGACCAGCCAAACACCGTGGCGTAAACTGTACTTTCAGGGAGCACTAGACACCAAAATCGGTATATTTTATGTTTAACTTGTCAAGTAAGTATTATGTATGTTTCCAAGGTGTAGTTGATACAACGGTTATCAACATACAGTACTCTCGCGAGAATGAATTCAGGCAACCAGCTCATTCGAACTATCATGTATAAGGTGCGTTCAAAAAGTAACGAGCCGGAGGCTGTAATGCGCAAACCGGTGACGACATCGGCTAATCGCGGCGTGTGTAACGAAGTGTGGTTCCGACCAGAGCGTGGAAGGTCACAGCCCGTCGCTAGAGGGCACGCGTGCACGTCACGTGACGATACAAAGCGAACAGCAGCATGCATCAAACGTCCAACCAAGACCAAGACAGTAGGCCATTCGACATGCTTCCTGGTGTGGTTGAAGACTGTGGGGCACCCATTGGGCACACACTTTCCGCAAGTGCAGTCGTTCCTTCATGATGGTGTGCACACTTCCGACGCCAAATCAGACCACGGCGGCTATGGCGTTCACTGTCACTCGGCGGTCCTGGGTAACGAGTGCACCAACCAACTGGACGTTGTCATCGGTAATGCAGGGGGGTGCCCCAGACCGGGCATCATCGGCTAACGACACCCGTCCTTCCCTGAGGCGCTTGTGCCACGCCTTGACCCTTGCAAGGGGCATGCAGTGTTCGCCGTAACTTGTGACATTCGGCGATGAATTGTCCGTTCCCCCTACTCCTTTCGCTGTCAGAAACTGAACAACACCTTTTTGCTCTTCGTTTGACGCCTCCATGTCACTGTTTGCAGTGCGACTGGCAGCGTTGGACGATTGATGCATGCTGCTGCTTTGTATCGTCAAATGGCGTGCACACGTGCCCTCTAGCGACGGGCTGTGACCTTCCACGCTCTGGTCGGAACCACACCTCGTTACACACGCCATGATTAGACGATGTCACCGGTTTGCGCATTACAGCATCCGGCTCGTTACTTTTTGAACGCACCTTATACAAGACTCAATACGACGGTATTTCTCATGAGTGGATAATTATGTTAATACCGTTTTATATTTTGGTTGGTTGGTTCCTCAGTTTAGGGGCTGCGACAAATCTGTAATTCAGGTAGGGACTGCAGACGATCAATTTCAAGTAGTTTCTACTTTTGCCACCAAATGCTACCGTCAACGACACCTAGCTGTGAACTTCTACTAGATGCCACCACAACTGGCAGCGAACCTTGGAGCTTACAGAGCGTTAATCAAAATCTAAACTACAAATTTAGCTTCATTGTAGTTAGTGGAAGGTTCTTTTACATGCCATAAATCTATGGCACGGCCCCACCGACTCTACTTCCCCTCCGAAGGAAGGCATACTGAGGGTACTGAAGGATTTTTAACGCTCTTAAAAAAATCCGACGACTTCGGTCGGGTTTGAACCCGCGATCTTGGGCATAGAAGCTCAGCATGCTACCAACTACGCCACCGAAGCCGCCCGTTTTATATTTTGTCCAACATTAGAATGAGGAATGGTTTACAATTTACATCACGGGGGTTACAGAGGGCTTTGACTTGACACGTGCAGCGGCTTGAGGGAATCTGATGTTTCCATCGGCACAAGTCGACAATGCCGAGAAAAAAGGAGTTAATGCATTATTAAGAATCGACGAACGGAGTTCCGGTGTTATCGAGACTTGAGATTCTCACTAAGTGGAAAGACCTATACTTGAGTGCGCGTGGTGGAGGGCGATACCGGCCATACTGCAGATCGGAACTAGAGATATTTGTCCGGCTCTAATATTTAAAAAAAACGTCTACTTGAAATTTCGAACAGCCCTCTCCATTCGCTAGATTTAGGCCCTTTGGCACAAATCTACACCGTTTCACCGAACTGAACCAAATTTTACTTACTTTACCTACCTTTGGAACAATGCGTGTGAAACTGTTCACTTGAAATTTTGGACAGCCCTCTCCATTCCCTAGATTTAGGACCTTTGGCATAAATCTACACCGTTTCATCGAACTGGACCAAATATTACGTACTTATCTTTCCAAACCCCTCGGGTAAAACTGTCATTAAAACTTGCAAGTAGAGGATCCTCACTTTTCGTAACTTTTCACAAGACAGATTATTGAAAATATATAATTTATGATTTACATACCTTTCTGGGAGTCCTTAAGAGTTCATTTCAATTGACACTGCCTGCACCGGAAATAATTGCTTTTTACGTAGTCTAAATAAAGCATTTTTGATCGTGTTCGTTCGCCATGTTACATTGAAGTCTGACACTACGTCATATCCCATGTGACACATTACCAGCATGTCCGATACAAAATTCACCACACGACACGTGAATAACGAAATAAAAGGCAAAACCATTCTCCTGGATAAAGATCATTGATGCGTGACTACCCCCACTGTGCGTGACAAAAACCAGGGGTGTTATCTATGACCTGCGCTACCGAACCACCATTGGTCTGGACGAAAATATTGGTCTAGGCAAAAACATTGGTCTGCCGGATGCGATATAGTACCGAATGCGTAGGGTTGGCATTATTGACTCATTCACAAAGATGGCTGTCAGAGCTGCAATTTCAACTATATAAGTCGTGCTCCTATTTTGGGTGGGTGGTCTATGACAGCGGAGGAGTGAACATCTAATAGTAGACTAAATCTTCTCCAGATATTCTCCCATCTATTAATTCAAGTAATTTCAGTACTTAAACATTTGGACACCTCTCTCCATTCCCTAGATTTAGGCCCTTTGGCACAAATCTAACCATTTCACCAAAATGAACCAAATGTTACGTACTTACCTTTCGAAACTCTGCGCGTAACCCTGTCTGCTTGAAATTTGGATATCCCTCTCCATTCCCTAGATTTAGGTCATTTGGCACAAGTCTACACCGTTTCACCGAACTGAACCACATTTTACGTAGGCCAACTTACCTTTTGGAACCCTGCGGGTAATACTGTCTACTTGAAATTTGGACAGCCTTCTCCATTCCCTACATTTAGGCCGTTTGGCACATAGACGAAATATCGAATTTGTCGAAGAAGGACCAATCTACGCTCATTTTAAGCTTCGCAAAGCAAGAAACGAAACTTGCTACCGGTACGTAAACTCTGGTTCATTTTGGTGTAGATTTGTATAAATAACAGGGACCTGAAAACCGCGTGTTAATGCCCTAGAACCAATCATGTCGGAAGTATTTCGGTGTTGTACTAGGGATTCAGAGATATTGGGAATTGAGATGTAACAGTAAAGAATATTATTTAAATAAGCCTATTGTTGGCTGGCAAAACGGGCTGCATCACGTCGCCCCTACCACTGTACTGGTGCGGAATTGCGAAAATAGTTACATCTTGCACTGCTTACAGTCAAGGGGAGTAATTTGTGAAAAAAGATGTAGGCCCCTTAAAACAGTTACCTCCATCATCATCATAACTATTAACTAAATATAGGCCTCTGTATAAGTGCGAAGGTGTTGGGGGAGAACATTGAGGTTATCAGTTGCAATAAGTGCAATCTATATAAGCGCCTGTTATTTATACAAATCTACACCCTTTCACCGAACTGAACCTAATTTTACGTACTTACCTATTGGAACACTGCGAGTAACACTGTCTACTAGAAATTCGGACAGCCCTCACCAATCTCTAGACGAAATATCGAACAGCGCTATATGGCAAAAAATGACGCTATTGCTCCCTTAGGAGCTCGCGAGAGCCGAAGTTTTCCGAAATGCTACGATTATTATATTACAGCGATATGCCGGAAAAGACGACACTATCGCTCTCTACTTTTCTAACAGCCAATGAGCGTATTTTATTTCACTTGCTCCTCATTCTAATATTGTTTTCAATTCGTTAGTAAGTTATGTGTGTCAGTAGTTAGTAAATAGCCGTTTCCATGTTCATTATTATCGTATCAGATTCTTTGGAAAGCGGTAGTACATGTGAATAAGATCGGAGCCAGTATTAAGTGAATACGTGGTGATTTGTGAAATGCTTGTTTAAACCGAGAGTTATTATAATTTTAGATAGTGATAACGTGTAACATTATGTTGGTTGAGCGAAACGACGAGTGAATTTATCAATTATAGTGTACTAAATAGAAATTGTTGTTTTCGACAAGGGGAACGCCATTCTCCGCTGCAGAATAACTGCAATCAGTGAAGTAGGCTATAACGCCACCTACAGGGTCTTTCATATAAAATAAGAGCGCCAAGCGGCGGCTTTGTTAACCGCTGCTGCGGTCACCTTGACCGAGCTTTTGGCGCGCCAAGGCCCCCTGCTTTAAGCGTGTGTACAATCCTATATGATGCAGCGGCCTTGCTAGCGTGTGTACAATGCTGAACTCTTACTTTAGTTAGTTAGTTAGTTAGTTAGTTATTGTTGATGAAACCGAAACCCCTACTTGTGCTAATTTTGTGAGTGATTTATTCGGAGACCGTTCAAGATTCTCGCTAATGCCATCTAGCTCATCCTCTGTTAAAACTGTTCGTGTGTGGGCATGATTTTTATTGAGCACCGAGCCAGTAGTGTCAAACTTATTTGCAATTACGTGAATCTGTGCTAGTGAAGGTGGCACTTCATCAGGAAATTGCTGAACAAATGCATCACGTACCCGCCGAGCCGTCTCGTACTTAAAATAAGTTTTACATAAAAAAAATACGATGTTGCAATGATAACTGTCTCACCATGTTAGCACTTGAGGTTTAGACTGACGACTGAGCAACTGCACGCTTTTTGCAAGGTCAAGTTTGGTAATTACAATCTGTTATTTTTATACAGTCCATCGGAACTTTAAAAAAAAACCAGCCATCGTATGTACTTTGTGCGCGCTTTCAATACTATAGGGGATTCGGTTTCATCAACAATAACTAACTAACTAACTAACTAACTAACTAACTAACTAAAGTAAGATTTCAGCATTGTACACACGCTAGCAAGGCCGCTTGGCAACTCCAGCTATCTGATATGACATCTAGCGGTAAAAATGAGAAACTTACCAAGTAGGGTACATTTGCCACGTGGTGACTGTTTGTATATGGTTTCTTGTATTGGTAAACAGATCGTGGTAAATTGTTCGTGTCTTTATACATAAGTAATAAGTTTCACTCGTTGATAGAGTGAAAAATGAGTAAAAGCAAAGTGTATTGCTCAGTTTACGGCTGTAAGTCGATGTATAAGAGGGCTGCGGATATACCTTTTCATCACTTTCCAAAAGATGCAAATAGCAATAGCCGAAATGTGATGATACCTAATACCTAATAATAATACCTTTCCACCCCGGGAAGGATCTAACACTTGTCGAGGTAGACAGACAGAAGACCTGCGACGTAAAGCCAGCGAAGGTTATTCAGTTTAAAAACAGCTGTTACGATGGGCGCGCTGGTAAGATTGAAGTTACTTGAATAATTAATTAAATAATTAATTATTGGCTGCTTGGTAGGGAGAAGGGATGAGTTTAACTTGTATTAAAACTCGTGGGGCGACAGGAATTGCTTGATTTGGATGGTTAAAAGGTGGGTTTGGTGTTGAATATTTGAATGGTAGCGGAATCACTCATTCTACAATGCCCACGGGGAGGCAAATCAGGCCTATATGACTGATAGTGGAATAGCTCGAATATCGAAGAACTTAGCGATTACGAGGTGTAGACTTGGCGGAAAGGCTGGCGGATCATCAGTTTGACATTAATTCACGATATAAGTCGGAGCTTGGAACAGTGGCGTCTGGTTTGCGTGGATGCTAGTCTCGGAATGATAAAAGTAGCACAGCTTCGGTGTGTTATTTATTTGTTTATGTACCGTATTTCTCTATTTGAATGTCCTCGGCGTTGACTCAGGATCGACATTTACATTATATTGCGCATAATAATACCGAAATAATGTCCGAAGTATAACCCTGTGTAAATTTGAATCAGCTGATCTACATCAACCATAAAAACTGATGCTTGATAATATGCAAATGACACCAAAGAACCCAGTGGAACACACAAATTAGATCACGTGTATCGCACAGTTATACATATATACAATTAAAAATAACACTGTCATTACTTTAGAGACCACATTTACTGATTATAACCGAAAAATAAAAAGTGTTCCATATCAAACGCGTGTTATTGAGTATTTTAAACCCTACTTATCCAGACCGACCGCAGCGCCCCAAGTGTTAGTTTGAGTTGCCAACTCGCTTAAAGCAGGGGGCCTTGGCGCACCGAAAGCTCGGCCAACGTGACCGCAGCTACGGTTAACAAAGCTGCCGCTTGGCGCTCTTATTTTATATGAAAGACCCTGTAGACTCCATGACTGATATAAGCATTCAGCACGTCCCCATGCTGGACGTGAAAGACTACTACCCCCATCTGTGAACGGCATGTAGAAGACGAGATTGCCGTCCAATTCGATGGCTTATGCCAGAAATGGCACCATCTGAATTGTGCCGAATTACAACAAGGACAATTCAACGCTTTGAAAGCGTCAAATAAAAAGAAGACGAAACGTTTGTGGCTCTGCTACGAATGCGAACAAGACTTTGTGTTATATAAAGCAGGTAAAACTTTTCAAAAAGAAATTGGCAATATCCGATCAGATATGAATAAGAAATTAGACTCTCTCACAGAATCAATACTGGTGATTAAACGTCACACAATGAATAGTGTGCAAGCATCAGTTACTAGTAACTCAATACCAAAGAATATGAAGGAGCCTCCACCGGGGAACCTGGAGAAGCATGACGCACTTGCACAACCGAAACAATCATCCTCAACAAAAGTAGATTTAGTAGAGCATAAATATAGATCGCTTGAAGAAGACCATCAAAGGAAGAGAGAAGACAATAAAAAAAAAGACGACAATAGAAGATAAAGTCGCAGGAAAACATCCCAGTGATTATGTAAAACAGAAAAAAAAACAGCACCCAGAATACCAGTACAAGACAACGTGAATAAAATGGAAAGAACCACGACACACAATAATCCGGGGGGAAGAACGTACGTTGCTGTGGAAGAGTCAGAAACACTGATGTCTGAAAAACAGGAGGAAGGAGACTGGACATACCACACTTCAAGGAGAAGAAAAAGTCAACGACAAGACATTATCATTGGTACCAAACAAGGAATTGACATCGAGTTACAACCGGCAGACAAGACAGCCTGGTTTTACGCGGGTAAGGTAAAACATGGGACAACCGAAGAAGCAATTAGAACCTTCTTGCTAAGAAACAATATAACCAAGGGAGTAGTTTGCGGAAAGCTCCCCACAATAGGAACTAAGGAAGCTTTTAAGGTCGGCTTTCCCTTCAATCATCTCACTGAAACATAGAAACCGGAGTTTTGGCCTAAAGGAGTTCTTGTCAGAAGATACCTTTTTCAAGGTCCCAGGAGCAACAAAGGAGCTTCTTTCGACTAACCAAACACTAAGCCTTCTTTTACGGAATGCGGAAGGACTCAGAAACGCGCTGCAATTCACCCCTCAAGATCTGACAATACATTATGACGTAGTGATCATGACAGAGACTTTTCTACAGGAACCAGTAGACCTACCATGTTTCCACGGAATACATGCATACGCTAGTGCCACAGGAGGCAGACCAGCGCGCGGAGTGTCTTGTTTCCTCAAACCATCAGTAGGAAGCATCCTGTCGTACAGGAAAGAGACAAACGCCACAATAATCAAGACCACAAGGCTCACAATAATAGGAGTACTGTATATATTGAATCCTTATTATATGATATTATTATAATAATGTTTCACGATTTTAGTTATGGTGTTGGAAAGAATATTTGAGACAGGGTGAAGTACTGTTGATGTTGAAATAACCAGGTAGTTGAACGAGATGATGGACGGAAGGATTAAGGATCCAAAATTCCGTAGAACAAGGGAAGAGGACTGCAGTTGGAATTTATGACTACCAAGAAGGTCAGGCTGTATACAGTTACTTCTGGGTCAATGTTCTGTGAGCGTGGCTTGCTACCGTGACGCAGAGGGTAGATATGTCATTGTCCAGCAGTGGAGAAGCGAGAGGGTTCAGACATTTAGAGAAAGATGAATAATTTGCAGATACGCCCACTGGGTGGAGTTGAAGTTGAACCAGCGAATAAGAATTTGGGACGCCGTGAAGCCCGCGAAAGAAGATTGATCGCAGATTTGGAAGGAAGAAGATTACGGATTAACATACGATCGATTTGAGTTCCGAAGAACAGAGCCTTGAACTGTGCCGTAACACGAGTATTTTAAAGTAACTCCCAAGTCTGTAACCCAATTACTTCGATTTTTAGTAGTGGAGAGTGTCTCCACCGCCAGAATCTGCCCAGTTTCATATAAATATTGCCACTGAAGCTAGCTAACATACTTCGATTTTGTGTCTCTGAGGAGATGGTCACGTATGCTATTTGAATCTCTGAAGAGATTATTTTACTGTTATCATTTCGGCATGTCCGAGGGCATGTACTTGAACTTGTAAAATTTCAATTGGATGTGGTTGTGACTTTGAAAATGTGTCTGGTCTTTGGACATTATACCAGAACACTTTCATTTTCACTGCGCAATATGTATATTTTAATTGTCAAGTTGGACGTTGCTAAGTTTATGCATGTGGTTGTAGAGGCTAAAATTCTAAAATTAGGGCAAAGGCCGACGTAAAAATGCTTAGGACTGTGAGTGAATATAGTAACTCAACAGCAATTTAGATAGGAAAAGTGCGTGTGATAAATATAATACTATTTGAACAAAAAATTCCCACCCAGAAGAAAGCATCAAGATGATTGGAACCAGCCACACGGAAGGAGGGATAACCATGGTTTCCTGTAAAATTATGTCGGAGATGGAGTAAACTATCAGTTGGGCCATGCACGGTGACGTCAACTGAAAGATGTTTGCAGAATGGATGAGTACAATATTGAATTAATTCAAGTAGTCGTAGATAGCTTGGTTTATGGGAACATTGTGTATATATTTTTGTGTTTTTATTGTAATTCTTGTGTTTATTTTTTGTTGTTTCCGACACTCATTTAAGTTTGGTAATGCATTGTGACTACTATGTAGATATTTTGTGTTTGTATTTTATTCATGTAATTTGGAATTCTTGTACTATCGAGTACAACTGATTTGAGCGATGTTTCATTCCGCTAGGCTAGAGCATGATATACGGCTTCGGTGACAACTGGGGCTTGTCAAGGTAATGATAGATATTGGGGGGGGAAATATTTTGTATTTGCACATTTAATTAAACATGCCGTTTATTTTTACCTTGTTGCAAATTTTATTGCGGAGAACCGTCTGTTCTTTGAGTAAGGAAGTTAATCATTACTAATGATAGGAAGGTGTTTGAACATTATGATGAAGTCTTTGATCTGCTGCGTCAGGTTGATGTGGAGTGTGGAAATTTTGTCATGCCCAGGTTGTGTGTTTTGTGTTTTGCGCTGGGATTTTTGGCTTTGGTGTCCAAATCATGTATGCTGCTTTTTATTGATCGACAGACATGCTCTGCAGAGGCGCTGTTCGAATCTCGTCGAGTCTGTAATTCCAGGGAGAATTATGGCGACTACATTGGTATAGTTGGTGACACACATATGTTTTATTTAGGTGGATGAGATGTGATGTTCAGAGTTGTTGAGCAGCTGTTGAGCTGACTCGAGATTTTGGTAAACACACCGGGTTAATGACATGCAAGCGACGAGTTGTTCCACATGTATATGCGCAGATTGGAGATAAGAATTGGTAATTGGGAGGGCCTTCCAGCTGGGACTGAGACCCAAGATGTTTACAGTAGATAAGCCGGTTTGGTTGAAATGTAGTTTTATTTAAGAGACGTTATCCACGCCGATCTTGTATATTCATGTATCATGCTGATATGAAATGTTGTTGTTGTAAATATTGGCGGTTGGCATTTGCATTTCTTGTTTTCATTAGAGTTGTGATTTGCTTACTCATGTGTTGAGTATTTATTCAAGGTGACGATCGGTCAACCTTTTGTGTCATGTTTAGTGTAGTCACATGTATTGCTATAGTTTTGATTATGACCTGATAGAGGCATTTGTTTGTGTGCCCAGTGCACTCTGGTAAGATTTCAAGGCGGAAATCTAATGTATTAATTTTAGAAGGGTAGGAGTGTCGGTATTGGTTGATATTATTGTCGAGCCTGTAAATTACTGTTTCCCTGACGCCAAGTCTAAATACGCATACAAATACGGATTCGCAACTTGCTGGGTGTTCCAAATGGGAGCGAATCGCCGTATTACAGTACTCATTCCTTTCAGCATGCATCTACATCTTCACATTCGCACATAATACTTATTGAAGTGATATCAAGACTAATTTCATGTCCTTATTTTCAGCATTTCTATGGCTGAGATTTCTATCTGTCTGTTTGCATTTTGATTCAGAGGGTGTAAATTGAAGGGAGGTGTGTTTTATTTGTTTTGTTATTTGTTTGATCAGTTATTAAACTTGTTTAATTTACTTTGTTTCACTTTTCTTCTTAATATAAATACCTCTATGTCACCTTGTTATTATTAGAAGCAAATTATATTACTATAACCAACCACGAACAAGGACTGAGCACGACCCCCAAAAAGGGTCTTGTTATACGCTTCTTTACCAGGGTACAATATCTCTCCAGATGCGGCACCGGAAGACGTTATAGACACTCTTTTAAGTGAATATCTATGACTTTAGTGATTATTCCAAGTTTTCCCTTATTGATTATGATATGTTACACAAATATCCACTTTTCATTACATTTTTTTAATTTATTTTATTTTTATATCACTCGATGTCAATATACACTTTGAGACATGTTTCGGCTCTGTGAGCCTTCTTCAGTCAAACACACTAAAATTCTCCTAAAACAGTCTATGGTTTGATCTCTCAATAAAAATTTGTTAAAATTCGAATTTTTGTACATAGTTAAAATTCTTCAAGCAATTTATCTACATTTGTTTTAATCATCACGATAATGTAAAAATTTTAACAAATTTTTATTAAGAAATCAAACCATAGACTGTTTTAGGAGAATTTTTAGTGTGTTTGACTGAAGAAGCTTCACAGAGCCGAAACATGTCTCAAAGTGTATATTGACATCGAGTGATATATTAAAAAAAATTATTGTAAAGTGGATATTTGTGTAACACACTCTTTTAAGGTTAATAAGCCACGCAGCACATCAAGCGAATGTAATATTAGCAGGCGATATCAACTGCAGAACTGATAAGACAAGTAATAAAACTTGCCTGGTTTTGCAAGCACTTAAAGAAGGGTTCACGCTAGTTAATGACAAAACTTTCCAAACCTATTTCGCGTCCAACGGGGCAAGCGCAATCGATCAAGTGATTTACTGGGGAACAGATATACGAATATTAAAAGAAGAGCGTTTATGGGCCTCAGGAGCTGCCCCAATAAGAAAACACATCCCCGTGTCCACAGTGATAACAAGAAGTTCCGTGACTTTTCTTAAAATTTAGGATTCATGCCAATGATTAATCTATATGGATATATCTAGAATAATGACGAAATTTAGTTGGTAATATCGAAATTTCTAATTAGTTCGAAATACTGTATACCTGGCATAATGTAGCCTAAAAAAGAACTACAGTTGGCAGCCCTGGTGACTGAATATATTCTTAGTTCCATCTCTTAAGGTACATGATACAAAATTTGGTTGAAGTCCAATGGATAGCATGGACGTTACGTGCAGTTAAACATTTGATCTAACGGCGCGCGTAAAATCATGTTGGCAACAATGACATACAAGTATTGGTCAGAAAAAAAAAACCTGAAATAATATGTTCTATTGTTGTGTCAATTTTGAATGAAATCCATTAGTTAGTATAGAAGTTACATGCATATTAATATTGGACCTATCAACAGGCTTAGAATCATGTTGGCAGCACTGGCGTAGGCCTATATTAGTTACTCCAAATTAATCTAGAATGCCAGGTACTATACGTGTGCAAAGTTTAGAGCCATTGGCTTGCATACTTTCTGATGTATTGCTATTAGGGTAACAAAAATAGAGACAGTATTTATTAACAGTTGGCAGCCCTGGTTACTCTTAAGAATCGGCATAGTCATATATGTTATGGCACACATAGCACACACGAAATTTGGTTGAAATCCAAATGATAGTATAGAAGTTACATGTATTTAAAGTTGGACCTCTCAGCAAGCTTAGAATCATGTTGGTAGCACTAACGTATATAAGTTACTCCAAATTAATATAGAATGTCAGGTACTATACGTGTGCATAGTTTAAAGCTGTCGGCTTGCATACTTTCTGATATATGGGTAATTGGTTTAAAAAAGTGAGAGCATTTATTAACAGTTGGCAGCCCTGGTGGCTCTTAAGAATACGCTCAGTCATATCTGTTTATGTACACTTAGCACATACGAAATTTGTTTGAAATCCAATTGATAGTGTAGAAGTTATATGCATTTAACATTTTGACCTATCAGCAGGCTTATAATCATTTTGGCAACACTGCCATGTATGGCCTCCTGGAAATTAAACTGCAATATTATTATATCTACGTGTGCCAATTTTGAAATAGCTCCCATTCACACCTTCCAAGATATCCAACATGGAGCTCAAATTTCAATTGCGATTTTTCAGCAGTAGGTAGCACCGACTTCATTTTGAAATATGGCCGTGAAATATTCAGGTATAGATCTTTACTCCTACTAAATTTTGTTTCGATTGCTGCAGCAGCCGTTTAGGAGTTGATAGGGGGGACACACACACAGCCAGTCAGAAGGGCAGAGAGACAGACAGACACACATTTGCCCGATCTCATAAGTCTACTTTTTCCTCATTTTTGCAAAATGTGAAAAGTAGGCTAAAATAGCTCCCCAGAAAAAATTAATGAAATCATCTCCAGAGCAAAAACCTTCCAGGAATCTCGATCTGACAAAATTGCAGGACACAACAGGTATAGAAAAAGCAAGTGCCCTCATCGCTCAGGACCAACTAGATGACGCGGTACAGTGTGTTAACAATCTGATCAGTAAAGTATTCGTCTCGAGAAGAAAGAGATACGCACAAAAATGGTTCGATACAGAGTGCTACCATACTCGGAAGGAAACCCTGCGTACGCTATACAGAGCAAAGTGTACAAACTACAGAGAAGACTTGGAAAAATACGCTACGATAAGGAAACCGTATAAACTGCTACTGAAAACTAAAAGAACTGAGCTCGTTGAGGCCGAAGCAATGGAAACAGCAGAAGCAGCGAGGACAGATCATTTCTTTGGCCCTAAGGAAGAAGCAAACTCCCAAGGCGAGGGAGATACCGAAAGAGACTTGGGAGAAACATTTCTCAGAGACCCTCAATAAGAATGGAATTCCAACAGCCTACCAATTCACAGATACAAATAGTATTGATACAGTATTCACTCAAATTACTCCAGAGGAAATACAAGGTGGTGTATTTCTCGAAATACACGGTCAGGCAGAGTTAGCTTTTGCTGCTCTTCGCTTATTCCTTTTATTTAATTTATTTCTTTGCAGACACCAACAGTGATCTATCTGTATTTCCTTTCTCTTTGTACAGGCATTTACATATCCCTTGAGTCTGTTCTAGATATATATCTTCCATGGACTACCTAGCGGCATCAGGCAGCTAACCTCTGAAGTTCCTCAATATCTCCATACTCAAGAGGACTTCCTCAGCAATCTAATCCACCAGGCTTCGTCGTTGTCGCCTGTTAACATCTCCATGAAAACTGATTCCTGAAGGAAGTTCGCATATATGAAGAGTCTTTCGTGTTTTTAATTTTGGTTATAATGATGTAATTTCTATTGTCTATTCCCCCACCCTTTTCCGCCTCCTTGGTCCCTCCACGCTTCGTTGAGTCGCTCTCACGTGTGCGTCAGACGTCTTACAAACAGTTGGGGCTCTCTCAAGAGCTTGTCTCCTGTGCTCGAGAGACATTTTTAAATTTGACGCCATGACTACATCTTAGACCAACGGTCTCCATGAACCATCGCCTACTCTACAAAATGAGCTAAGTAATAATCTCTAAAGATGTTAAACTGTTTTAATGGATTTTAATACAATTTTACAGACAGTGTGAAAAATTGCTAACTATTAAGGAATAACCGTCTTCGAGGGATTTTTCTAGTCATGCTCTAACTTCTAAGCTGACTTTAAAACCTTAAAATTTAGTACTTCTTGTACAAATTAACTGAGAATGCTTTCTCACACCGTGGGATTCTTGTCAAACTAATCACTGTATATTAAACTTAGCTTTTTTCCTCCGTGGGACCTTACTGCCCCATTCAACAGTCATCAAAACTCCAGAACTTTCTAACGTCAAGTGATCTTTCTACAAGTAAAGTAATCGAATATTTTCCACTCAATTATGGAGATGCCTTTCCTAACTAAGAAATTTACGCAACATAAACTGCTGGTTAACACCTAATTTGCTCACCTCCATGGGAAAATTACCTCATCATTCAACTGCAATACATTAACTTTCTAATGCAATTCAACTAGTGATCTCCACTCTTTACAAACTTTCTGTGCCGCAATAGTGAACTTTGCAAACCCATCACTAAATTATAGTGTAAAACAGTGCCCGTTCAACTACCAACCGCGTCGCGTTTGAATGAGAGCAATAAATTGGGCCAAGACTTTTTCCCAAAGTTCCATTTCTTCCTTTCCAAATACCTTACTAACACAATCTAATTAAATTATAAATTTATGTCTATTTCAATGAGGCCTCGCTTGCTAGCAAGTGCCCTCTCACAATTGTTCCGTTTCTCATAACTTAATGCTGCATAATTGTGTCTAGCACACATGTTAAAACATATTGTTTTTCCCTTTTTACTCGGGAATTCTATTCTTTCTACTCACAAGTGAGTCAACTCATTTTTCTCTCCAGGTTTCACGAAAGGGTGACTTGCCGTATTTTTTATTTAAAAAATTCTCGTGATTTCTGTTTATATGGAGTTATAGAAACTTATTCTCAATTTTTCCTTTTTTGTTATTATAATTTTGAATTTAATGCTTGTTCATAGCCTTTAAGATCTTCATAAAGGGATTATAAAAACGCCTACATTGTACCTGATTTAATCATCAAAGTTATGATTGCTTCATAATTGGTTCTATAAACGTTAAAGTTCTTAATCTTAAGCACAACTTTTAAAAATCTTATGCAGATTTTAGTGCTTACAGCAAGTTTCAAACTTGAACCCTATTCAACATAGTGTACAATACCCAAGGGGTATGCACCCCTTAGAGATCATCCCCCCCATCATCTGTCTAAATCTCATAAAAGGCAACCCTTTAAAAGCCTACCCAATATCCATCAATACTATAAGGGCAGCTGGCTACTCCATAAAGCAGCTCAACCCTTGCGTAATTATGACACACAGCGACATACTACAAACTGGTTCAACTATGCCACAACGCGCTGACAGAACAGAGGCTAAAGGTATAAAAGGTGCCTTAAGTGGGTCACGAGGATCTCTCCATCATCAGTGCTTCGACGAGACAGCCGGAGGCTAACGACAGTGTCAACCGAGGTGAGTCAGTCAGTCAGTGTTCAGAATCCTACTTTTGTAACCTAACACCCACAGTTTGTACTCACATTATAACATCACAAGATCCCTTAAAAGGGACTAACAGTTACTCATTGCTGACCAATAAACACTTGGTCAGTCTCTTACACTTGCATTACTGATCTACACTCTTCTTCACGTCCCAACGTCCTTCCTTACTCCCGTCACAGTCAGACGTGACACACCGTAGTAATAACGCCAACTCAGACGTCATTGTATTCCTCACAGCGGCTCGCGTGCTCAAGTGGAGCGCGTGCCGAACCGCTGACACTAGCAAGGTGATTATATAATAAGTAGCCGGCTGGGCGACTAGTACATCGACCCGCGTGCTAAGGCTACATCCCTTAAACCACATTTACAGTCTTTATAGGAGCGCCCCCTAGTTCCTAGCACACCACAACACACCACACTGGTCAGCTTGCCCCTCCAAAGGCAGCTACCCCCTTTTAGACACTCCATTCAAAATCAATACAGTAACTCTTCCGTTTTAGGTCCTACCACCCCTAAATAAGGGATCTAAAACAGATGGTGGAGGCGGGGTACTACGCGCAGTAACAGGACTCAACCAACGAGCCCTCGTAGTCAAAACGACCCCCTCTGAACCGCAAAAAGCCAAGCAGATAGTGAAAAAAATTTTCCCCCAGACAGAAAGCACCATATTTTTTTTTGGTGCTCTAAACTAGCTACACAAGGGAAAGGCTTGATAAACCAACCCCCTAGCCCCATACAGAACCAGAGAGATATAGGAATACACTGGCAAACACGCACAGATTTTTTTTTTCTCTCTATTGTTACTTTAGGCCCATACACTTCAGGCAGAATGGCACCTCATGAAGAGATTGCAAGCCATGAAGGTAATAGGGGTATGCCAATATTAGTAGCATTATTGGCTAGATGCCAAAGGCACATACAGATCAGGCAAACACAAATACGGACACTCAAAACAGAAAATCGGGACAATACAGGGCAAACAGCCATACACTCCGTCAGAGGGTAGGACAGCGCGATTAAGATGCGCACATAAGCACTTGCAAACAGGCCATATGCCTCAATAGGCAGTACACCCAAATTTGGGACGAATACCGTGAACTCCAAACCAACAAGGCCATTTTTGAGTTCATGGTAGGGCCACCAGCCCAGCCGAGAGAGGACATAAGCGTAGATACGCTAACTCGACAATTTGCGAGGATGTCCCTCTCGACAAGTACTGCCACGCAGTGGCAGGAGTTCGCCGTGGCCACAGTCCAGGAGACGGCCAGGTTAGGCTCCAACATACTAAAGAATACATCCTACACAGACACACGTCCTCCAGCTCCGGATCGGAAGGCAATTTTGCCAAGCCGAGGGGAAGAGCCTAGAACAATCCCCTCGGACCGGATGAACGAGAGGGAGTTGAAGCCAGGACCTTCAATCACACATAATACGACAGAGGGACAACAGGAGGTAACCTCGTCATGGGCTGACGACGTAGAGCCTGACCTACCACATATAAAGCCTACATACACTCACACAGATAGGATAACACAGTGGCAGGAGTCTGCCGTGGCCACGGGCCAGAAAGCGGACAGGCTACACGACACCACATTGGCAGGACAAAAACAGGCACTTAAGCGGCCCTCACCGCCAGTTCAAAGGGCAAATTTGCCAGAACGGAGGCGAACACCGGCATTAGTCCCTCAGGATGCACGGTACACGCACATACAGATTAAACAGGCATTACCATACAATACACGGGGATTAGGAAAGGTATTATTACCCACCCCACAAAACCTCGCAGTCAAACATACATACACTCCCGCAAAATCTGCTAAGATAGCGCCAAGCGCAATAACGCCCTTAAATACAGGTACACTTAGACCTAGAAACACGCGCTACGGTGGAAGTAGGGCAAGGCTTACTTTGCTAGAAATTCCGCCGGAAAACAGCAAAGAAACACCTCAATGGATTTCAGAGGCCTATAATATCGTAACAGGGCAAAACCCTTCACCTTTCTGAGCACTGAAGCTCGAAAGACGATAACGACTTCCACCAAGGCCAAAGAAATAAAATAACATCACTTCCCCCATCATAAATGGCCACACAAGTTCTTTCACGCGGGAGATATCAGAAAATAGACCGACAATTACATAGTAAACATAAACTGCGCATTTTTTTTTCTTTCTCGTATTTTATGTATATACAGGGCAACATGGCCAAATTAGAAGTGAGTAATTTTAAATCCTTCTGTGTTTTTTTTTTGGGAACCATGGCATCTTTCTATTAGGCCATCACTAAGCCAAGTGAAAGCCCATCAGGCTTAAGGCCGGAAAGAGATATTTTGAACACAACTTAGGCATAAAATCACAGCATAGAGCTTAAGGGAGTCTTTCTAAGTAGAAATGACTAGACGTTCTACGTTATGGTTCCACAGTTTGACAGATTCTCTTGTTGCGGGCGAAAACCGTAAGCATGGCAAGAATTAAGAATCTCAAACTAGTTTCAAAAAAAAAAAAATTTGGGAGGTGTGCTTTAACCAACTAAAAAGCCCAATTGCACACCGGGATGAGACACTGTCATTTTGGTGAGTTACAATTACTTTGATAGGCAGGTTTGACTCCCACAGTGCACTGGCTTTGCTCGTGACGTGGATACAAGGGTATCAGTTACGTCTGGCAATGGCCTTCCTAAGGTGTACTAGACAGTGTCGGTAGATTCCCCTGAGACGTAACCAGATTACGGTAGTACTCACGTTACCAAAATGGTAAATACTACACTCAGGTCCCAATCACCATTTTTTTTCAAAAACATAGTGCTCACGACATAATTTTTAGAGACTAACGCCACCTACTATTATTTTCTTTCAATGTGCTCTCTTAATGCAGAGCGGGGCATAAATAATTTTTTTTTGTTTCACACATTTAGCCCAAGAAAGAAAAATGGCCAAATAAACTATATATATATTTTATACATAGGTATACATAACACAACACTCGGGGACACAAGTGTAGTCAATGGAAGGTTCTTTTGCAGACGGCCAATGCATATGAGATTTCCGAAGTGAAATGCCATGGCCTGTGGTTTGGATTCCAAGTAGAACGGAAATCCCGTGGCACATGATCTCCAGAAATGGTCACGTTAAACCACAAAATTCCCCTCTTGCCTTTTTATAATGCGAAGAGCACTAACAGAAAGCAGGCTGATTAAGAACACATGTTCGGATACACAGCGTTATCGAAACAAGTAAACAAGCGAGCGCGCAAGACATTGCAACCCGACACCATCATACTCAGCAGTAAAGCAGACCTCAGTGATAAACTGCGAGCCTTACAGACGACAGTTCCCAAAGCACACTGCACGGAATCATTCATAGCCAACCCAAGAACCCTATATCTTCAAAATTTACACTACGAGGAGAGGGCAAAAATAAGCAAACTCCTCGCAGGAAGGTATACTAGGGGTTGCGCATAGAAAAACACACAGCCCATTTGCCATAAGTGTAGGCGGCACAGAAATGGCCACCAAATCTTTACAGACAACCGGCTTCGAACCCATGTCCACACACAAAAACCTCGTACCGAAAACTAACTAAACAACGGTATTTTCGGTACGAGAAACACAAACAAAATACAGACAGAATGCCCGCAGAACATGAACAACGCAGACATATAACACAGAGAATTACATAGAACACGGGTTCGAACCCCAGAGAAAATTGCACGCCAGGGAAAAACAAGCAGACGGCCTTCCAATCACACCAAAATTGGCCCATATAACGGCTTAGACAGATAATACTACATTCCTGCGGCCAAATGACAGGCATAAAATTCCAGAAATACACTTGACAGGGAAAATGGACTTTCCAGACAGAGACATATAAATTTCGTAAGACAACGGTCTTACGGAATAATGGCCACACAACGGCAATAGTAGCAGGGCGGATTACCACATCGGGCCGCCAGGAATTTAACACAATGACCACACTGGCATACGTGCAGAAAAACACGCAACAGTGGTTAACCTACATAAAATCCCGGCCTGAAGTTACACACACAAACTGATGACTTGCAGACTTAGCCACTTTGCAACACTGTCGATGACAAAACGCGATTGTGTAGTGGCAGTGACCATGAATAAACAAATGCAGAACAATCATAACACTATACATTTTTCAACACTGCGAAAGCATTTATCAACAAGCAGACGTCACAGACCAAAACTTGTCGCAGGCCCAGAGTAGCACGTTCGTAAAGACGTTGGCAGGCCACGGGCGCTTCCTACCCATACACAATATACACAGTAGGACTTAGCCCTATAACGGACCAGAGTAGGTCGTGAAGCTTCGCTATCCCAAAGCGCGGATAGAAAACCAACATGGACCAAGGGAGGATGACAAGAGAACATGCTAACAGCGTCCCACTCTACTCCCTTCCCATAACCTTTTCACGTCCAAACATAAACAACGCAGACACATGAACACGACCAGCACAGCTACACTACACTACAAAGTATACATAAGGGTTGGTAAACTTCATGTGTTTACAGAAAGGGCATGCTACGCCTTGAGCCCCACCGCTATCACCTGAATGAGAGGGGTGCATCGGCAAACACCAACTAAGCGTAATGCACATCTCCATATGAGAGATGAGGCCATAAGTAATAAATACTAACCATTTTTTTTAAATTTAAATCATCCCGCATGAGAGGGAAATATATTAGTATTATGCCTCAACCTACACCTATCCATACATGAGTGCAAACGCCTCATATCCAGACGCATGCATGTATATCCCATCCATTCACCAGGGGATATTGATATCAGACCGGCATGGATTTTTATTTTATTTTTTGCAACCCCGGGAATTACCTGCCCCGTTCCACTCACTGTAGGAGCATCCCAGCACAAAAACCGGTTCCAGGCCGCCACTAACGCGGAATTCGGAAGTGCGCAACCTCCTCCTACCCTGCTTTAACCCACTCTACAGATAACTACCCCCAGATCACAATAACAGGGTACCTGACGCCACAGACCCTACTAACACCTCCATCAAGGTTAAAAAAGAGCATTATCGCTGGAGAAGCTGATATAGCACAGGTAGCCTAAAGTAGTCTACGTATGTAGAGGTTTTACCAGCCCACCACACTGGAAGTATTTTACATTTGACACTTTTTACACAGGTTACACCTATATTTAAAAAAAAAAAAAAAAAAAAAAGGGAATCTGAAACACCCTGGCTGATGATACCGGCGTTAGCCAAAGGTCAAAAGCACAACACTAGGAGCAGAGCTGGGGAAGGCGATGTGGACCCTTACCCCAGTCGGCTCATCAAATTACTGACGACTAGACCAAATAGACGAACCACGTAAGGTCAAAGCATTCGCGGCCTGGTCGGGCAAGCTCTGGAATCCTAGGTGCGCATAAACCGCCCCTGGGAGGAAGGGATGCTAAACCCACTTTGAGCCACGGTCGTCGAAGCCAAGACCTGCAGGGAGACTTTCTGAGAATGGCGGGAGAAATAGCTCACTCCGCGTCGGCCTCGGGAGCTATCCCTAGAGACGACCATATTATGACTAGACTGTTAGTTAAATTTACGTAAGTAGGACTTCCATGGCGGGGAGTCAGACTCCTATTCGTCAGGAGTGAAGCAGGATCCAAGGGTTCAGCAGGACCAATCCTAGATCCGACAAGTCCTTACCCCGCGAGGTGAAGGTGAAGACCACGACGGTAATCAATAATGCAGAATGAAATATGAATATATATATATGGAATGTACGCGCTCATTCGGTCCTGCGCCCACGTAAATGGACGACAACGGGTCGCCAGAGTTCTTAAATGAGTAGCATAGCGGGCACTCAAAAGGGGTTCAGTGGGCCAACCCAGCAATGCCGATTAAGGCGAAGAGGACTCCCCGGACGCTCACTTCCCGGAGGACATATGAATACAAATATTGCGGCCGACACAGGCAAAGAGGACTCCCCGGACGCTTTTTTCCCGGAGGATATTATGCCATTGGACCACACTGTCCAATGCCCACATAAATGACGACGCATCGGGCAGTCAGAGGGCATTAAGAGATGGGGCATTGCGCGCCCCTCACAGGAGCCAAGTGGGCGGCTCACCTACGTCGAATAGGAACAGCACCCGGTTATGAACACGAAAGTTACAGCGGGCGAAACGGTTAGCTTAGTGGCACCGTAAGCGCCTGCGCATAGATTAGTCCTAGTAATAGACGTCGACACCTAGAGTTAAGGGGACGGAATCTAGCGACCCTAGAGACAACCGGTGTTTCTGGGGCTCGTGCGGGTGGTGATCTGGGGATTTAATTGCCCCAGGCGATCGTCCTAGGCCAAATTTAGTTATAGACGGTTGCATTTGACACGCAACCTAGGATTAAGCAAATTTAATGAACACTGTTGCAATTCAGCACAGCATCTTTCGGCAATAGATTAAGGCAACCCTCTCGGCTTAGATGTAGTTTTTTTTTTATATATACCATAAGTAGAATAAGTAGTATAAGAGAACGCCGTTCGGCGCCTGATGACCCACAAATCCGTCATCAGGGTAAGTCCGATAACTCATGATAAGTTATTATGATGTAGCATAGTCTTACATTTAAGACAATTTTTTTTAATACATATATTGAGGTAAAATTTCGGCGCCTGGCGGCCCAAATTCGTTGCCAGGGTAAGCCCAATACTACAACACATTAGGAAATGACGTCACGGCACCATATAGGGTAAGCCCGGCCATATATCGAGTAATAATAACCATGCCATTCTTTTCACAGGTAAAAAGGGGCTTCAGACTGTGGCAACGCTGCCACAGGAAGCGGCATATGGAATAGGGAATTTCAATGTTTTGTTAACCTCTCCATTTTTTTTTGCAGGCATTGTCACCTAGAATATGACACGTGTAATTATGATTTTGCTGCCAGACAGCAGCAACATGCTATTTAATGCCCCCTTATTGTAGTATTATACCTGTGCATACTAACCTCCATTTAACATTCATTCTCACTTACACACTCACTACATTTTTTTTTTACAGCTACACGTCAATAATCTGCACAGCGGGAATGATGCCTGTGGGGCATCAGGCTTGCTGGCAGATCTGCATAAAACAAAAACACTTGAAGCGTCAAAATGCGACGCAGCTTACGGCGATGAGGGCGCAACCGGCATGTGGCGGCGACCCTCATGGCCAAGTGTGCAAGCATTCACCCACAGAGGATGCTTCACAGACTAGGTATTAAGAACACACTGCAAGCGGTACGACCACTCAACCGTGCCAAGAGGTGGCCGTATAGGATCAGCCGTGATACGGCAAGCGTACGTACAAACAGGTAGCGTGCACGCGAGGATCCAAACAAAAACTAGAATTATAAGGGTTTAGCGCGCTTAAGTAGACATAAGGTCATTGTAGTTCATAATTTTAAAGAGTAAACTACATACATATTCATGCGCCCACGGGCAATTATTCCAATGGAAATTCCTAAATGTCAGCATCGCAACATAATACATTAAACACTATATATATTTTTGTCTGTTTATCAAGTTCACGTGTACACGATGTCTATATTTTTGTTTTGTTTTGTTTCGTTTGCTAAGGTAACACGTAACCAATGTCTGTGAATTGTTTTCTTTCATTTTTCTCTCTTCTAACTTCCCCATTTGTCAGGGTGTTCCGTTTTATCCCACACCAATAAATACATTTTAAATATTTCCTTTAAATTATACCCTGGAACACCCATTTTTTTTCTATTCTCTCCTATCTTCTTTATTGCAGGGAGCACTTTTTCCCCAAGATAGGGCGGACGACGCAATCATCCGTTCGGCCCTGGGTTTTTCCTCCCTGCACAACTATGTAACCATGTATAACCATGTTTTTTTTCTTTTTTATGCCGACAACGGCAATGGCGATTGTGCCTCAATAGCAATTATTTTCTTTATTCAACAATGTTAATGCACATTTCACCATGCAATGTAAAATTTATATACATATATATCTATGTACACCCCATAACCCTCCCCTCTGAACACGGGCTGACCGCACACCTACACTTCTGCACGACGACACCCGTTCCATACGACGACGCTTACGACGCCACCACCAGAAGAGACGAGGGGGATTCAAAAACTACTACGACAACATCCCAACCCCAAGTGCCCTTCCCGGTCGCGAGGACGCGACCAAATGGAGGAAGAGGCTTGTACAATACCCAAGGGGTATGCACCCCTTAGAGATCATCCCCCCCATCATCTGTCTAAATCTCATAAAAGGCAACCCTTTAAAAGCCTACCCAATATCCATCAATACTATAAGGGCAGCTGGCTACTCCATAAAGCAGCTCAACCCTTGCGTAATTATGACACACAGCGACATACTACAAACTGGTTCAACTATGCCACAACGCGCTGACAGAACAGAGGCTAAAGGTATAAAAGGTGCCTTAAGTGGGTCACGAGGATCTCTCCATCATCAGTGCTTCGACGAGACAGCCGGAGGCTAACGACAGTGTCAACCGAGGTGAGTCAGTCAGTCAGTGTTCAGAATCCTACTTTTGTAACCTAACACCCACAGTTTGTACTCACATTATAACATCACAAGATCCCTTAAAAGGGACTAACAGTTACTCATTGCTGACCAATAAACACTTGGTCAGTCTCTTACACTTGCATTACTGATCTACACTCTTCTTCACGTCCCAACGTCCTTCCTTACTCCCGTCACAGTCAGACGTGACACACCGTAGTAATAACGCCAACTCAGACGTCATTGTATTCCTCACAGCGGCTCGCGTGCTCAAGTGGAGCGCGTGCCGAACCGCTGACACTAGCAAGGTGATTATATAATAAGTAGCCGGCTGGGCGACTAGTACATCGACCCGCGTGCTAAGGCTACATCCCTTAAACCACATTTACAGTCTTTATAGGAGCGCCCCCTAGTTCCTAGCACACCACAACACACCACACTGGTCAGCTTGCCCCTCCAAAGGCAGCTACCCCCTTTTAGACACTCCATTCAAAATCAATACAGTAACTCTTCCGTTTTAGGTCCTACCACCCCTAAATAAGGGATCTAAAACAATAGTTTACCAATTATAAACATATTATTAGGTCTGAGACCTGTGTATGTTAAACCTACTTATTGTTCTTAATTCAAACCCAAATCAAACTTATATGTTTTGTTCAGTTAACCGTTTTCTATTGTAAAATAAACTATTTCTCTTTTTCGCTTTATCTCTCTAAGTAGAATAACGATTAGGCAGGACCTTGTCTTCCCTGATTCTTCCTATAGGCTTAAGCTCTCTCTAAGAAAAAGAATAATCACTCAAATTTTTTTACTACTTGTTGCATTTGAACAAAAACTTCCAGTAAAAACATTTTCGAAGTTTCTCTTAGCTTTCATAGCTAATTCTAACGAGCCCTTAAGGAGAAGCATAGCTAGCTCTGCAAGCTTCCTGCTTGTTGAGATTTTCTCTCTAACTTATGGTTTGTTTGCAAAATCTAAGTTTTTCCTCTGGGCTAACCTTTTAGTCGGCACTCTGCTGGGTAAAAGCTTAGCTTTTCTTAAGTGCAACAATTGGTATTCTTACCAAATTTTTCAAAGAAACCAGTAAAATTATTTACAAAAGCATTAAAACCACTTCATTGCTTCCCTTTCTGGGAGCGCTCGATCGCTTGCTGAAAGTCCAACAGTTCCCAAAACTTTTAAAAAAATCACGGCGAATTCAAATTATTTACGCCTTTCAAAACATTCGTTTAAATCTAACTCCTTTGAAAGGAGAAACGGTAAATCTTTATCTCTTATCACCATTTGTCTTGCCAGACCACTACCCATCCCCGTAGTATTAAAACATTGGCTTGGGAGGGAAAGTACGTATGCCACTTGCTCGCAAATAGCCCAAGCTCCGGCTGCATTAACCGTTAGCTGTGTTCAGGTCCCTACCCACTTTAGGTGTCTCACTGTCATTGTACTGTGGAAACTGTGGTTGAACATTTACTTCAAGTTTTAGTTTATGTTTTGTATTGAACTCCCGTCGTATCTATTGAACCCTTATTGATCTTCGATAAATAAGTATTCATATTTATTATTATTACTACTACGGCCCAGGCAGCACATAAGGAAGTCGACTTGGATATTAGGGAGGCCAGCATTTCGTAATGATTGCAACAGAAGCTGAGTTGGTAGCTATTCCTGGGGGACGGCCAGAATTAGTCGAGTTCAAGGCCAAATTGTGCAACTACTGTACCAAAATTGGAGACATAAAGGAAGAATCACGAGGTCCTCTCAACGAACATACGATTGAATCAGCCAATCGCAAGAGACCAAGCTGTGACCACGAGGTGGACGGCGTCAGTAGTAAAAAGCGCGCGGAAGTGTGTATCTAAGGAACCGCCGAACGGATTAATCTCCGCTCGAGTAATTTGAGACGTTGGATTTATTTGGAGAAGAATGACAATAGCCCCATCTTTGTGAGACAAAAACTCTGGAAGTTTTTATCCGACTCTGCCCCACTCCTCCGCCCTTGTCAGTTTCTCATAAATAGTTTGCCCTGACGCCAATCTAAGACTATTCTTGTGGAGCCTTCAGAGGCATACTCCACGCCAGTTTGAAGTGTGATTTTTGACGCTCGAATTTATCGGAGTACTTAACTTGTGGAGCCTTCAGAGGTATACTCCACGCCAGTTCGAAATGTGATTTTTACGCTCTAAAATCAGTGAAGCTAATTTATTTTCTGAGCTCTGGGGAGCTAAAGTCGCAGCGTTTGCAGTATCGAATTTTTAAAAAGCTATAATACATTTTGTTCTAAAATCAACTAAATTGTGTGATCTAAATATTTCACGCCAGCGCGTGATAAACTGTAACATTCTTTTAAAGACGACGAGTTCAACTTTAAGGGGGAAGTATCGTATCACCCTAATTAGCGCTTACCAGAACCGAAGTCCAAGACGGGACGGAAATACCGGACGAGATAGCGACTGCTGGTGCAGCCAGGATTTTGAACTTGTTAACGAGCCAGTGGCGCGGACTCGAGATGTATATTTTATGTATAAATTGTGTGTATTGTATGTGTGTTTTTATAGTGCGTATGTGCGATATAATTAGGGCCAGTCTTCGCTATTAATCGCAGTAGGACAATTGTGGGTGAACTGAGTAGCCTGCAAGCGATTATAGATAGGCAAATATTTAACATTGAACTTTTCTGCCAAGGAGTCGAGACCAAGATGATCAGCACGTGGTTTGAAGTTGGGATGAGCTTCAAGAAATCAACGCAGACGACTACTATGGAGTGCTAAATTGTCCATAGGGCAATGGGTTGAGAAGGATGTCCTTAGTCCTACATGCAGAAGCGGTGATGTACTAAAATTGGATTATTTCAATTATGTAGTTAGATTTGGCCGGGGAACTTTGTAAATAGTCATGTTTTTCTTTCTTGTTTTATAGCTGTTTTTCTTGTACCGACACTATATGTTTAAATGTCCGTTGGCGCGTGGCCAAAGTGTTTGTTGATATTTTGATTTTTTTTCTTGAGTCATGTGTAATGTACGCGGCGTGCGTGCGTGATTTTTATCCTTGCAATTGCGGAACCCGTTACATTCGATAAATGGTGCTTTATTAACGTTAATATTTGAAATAGGAATGGGAGGAAATGATTGTAAAACATTTTGCTGAACAGGTTATTATTCATGTTAGGGTAGCCGAGTGCACCAACTTAAAAGTAATTGTAGAACACCTTCGTTCTAATTTTGATAGATTTTTCTTGAGTCCTTTTCAGGTGACTAGTCACGGCATAGAGCGATGGCGCCAGCATGTGGATATTATTTGTGTCTTTTATTTCAGGGTCTGTCACAACCCATACGTGTGATTAAGTGTGTGTTGATGTGTCTAGTGTGTGTTGATTCTACGTGAGGAGGGGGTAGTTGTCCTACCGCCCTTATCTATTTTTGCTGCTGTTGTATTTTAGATGGAAAGACAGAGTGCTCTTGGGAGACTGCTGATTCTTGTCCATATGTTTTTCTGACACACACGTATTATTGTGCTTTGGGGCACATTTCTTCGAGGTTCGACCCCATGCCCTGGGAGGTCGAGGTTATTGACACGTGGGTTGACAGACATGCAGAGTTCCACAAACCGCCCGTTTTGCCTGTGACTTATTTTGATAGGCAGTCCTATTTGTCCGACTGAACCCTGTAAGCTTTCATGCAGCAAACCTGTTCATTGTGATGGCTAATTTTAAGCCATAATTAATTGGGGAGTTCGCCATGTGTGTAACGGATTGTTGTACCTTGTATGGATAAGAATATTGTGATTAACGTAAATGTTGGCTGTTTGCCTATTGCTTTGTTGATGACTCGATTTCATGTAATTTTGTTTGTCACACCCGTGTGGTGTAGTGGTAGAGTATTTGTAAATTTTGACAGCGGTCATTTGAGTATTTTTCTATTGGTCACGTGTTAATGTACTTGTGTTGATTTGTGTGAGAAGTCCTAAGTTTTTAGGCAGTAAATGTTGCTACGGCAATTCAAGTCCAATTTCACACGGAAATTTTGTGTTTGTTTATAGTAGATTTAGGAAGTGTCGGTTTAATTTAAGTAGTGTAGTTGTGTTCCCTCGTGTCGGTCTAGCTCTAGGAAATGCGGATTCGTTGTCTGAAGGGTCACTCTGGATGATAACGAATCACGCATTCAAAGTACACATCGTGGTGCATGTAGAACGGCATACGCACTTATATGGTCATTTTTTTGTATCTTTTATTTAAGGACACTTGGTCCAGGTAATTAATCTCTCCAGAGATATCGCCTAGTTTTTGGCATTTTTATTAAGCGGGAGTCAGTTGGGAGTTTTTGTTGTTAATTGTTTATGTGTAAATATGGTGATTTGTTATTAAATTCAGTTGTTTTTAACCCTGGCTTCACTCTTTCCTGCATGTTATTTTGTTATATGTTACCCTGCAAGTTAATGAAGCGCCCTGACAGCAACTTACGAATATGACCTGTTACGCCCCGAATCTGAGTCTCATATGCTTCTTTGCAAGGGTTCATAAAACAAAAATGGCTGCCCAAGTGGGGATTGTTGTTGTTGTTGCTTCGCTGATCTCATATTTATTTCGTTGAGAAATGATGCCAGGTCAAGCGGACATGTAAATTCAGTAAATGGAGGCGATGTTGTACCGCCATGTGCATTAGTAAAATCACTGAGTTCCTAAAGTTAGAAATATTGAACAAGGTTAGAATTTGATTTGGTATTTGTTATAAACTTGTTCTGGCGCCCACATTAAAATTAGAAATTTGCATTATTAATGAACTCAGTAAAAGCAGGAAGATGTTGCCTTATATTTGACATTTAATTGACTTCGGTTAATTGGTGTTTCGTAAATTTTGTTGGTTAGGAATTTAAAAGCAGATCACTAGGGGTTATTTTGTTGTTTGGGAATAAGTGTCTTTGTATTCAGTAAATTTTGTTACTGAAATTTTCATTAAATTAGAGCCAGTAATATTTAAATGTGTGACATGTATGTGCGTATAGGGCTGAAACCTTAGCCCATAACCCTGTTTTTCTCTGAATATATTTGTGTGTGTGAAATGGCGATTGTTGATGAGATAAAGGCATTGTTAGAACAGATGTCGATCCAAATGTCCGCGAAAACGGAAGAACAATTAGAACAGATGTCGGTCCAAATGTCCGTAAAGACGGAAGAACAATTAAAGAACTGCGAAAAACAATTACTTGATATGAGCGGTAACATTTCGGTCCAGTTAGAAGTCCAGAAATTAGACACTGACAAACAATTCAATGAACTAAACCACAAATTGTCACAACAGGCGGTAACACAAACCGAACAGTTAGGAAAAATCACAAATGATATTAATCAGAGCGTTCAAAAAGTAGAGAAACTGGCAGGCGAGGTTGCGGAAAACATCAAACAGAGGCGAAATGAAGAAATTGGAGGCGAAATTTGATAACAAATTAGTACAATTTGACGAGATGGTGGCAGATAAACTCAGGCAGATAGAGGCAGCATGTGTCAGTAACACCGCGGGAGTGAAGAAAACCCAAGAGAAACTACAGCAGCAAATTAATTCGGTAGATAACAACGTGCTGGAATTAATAAAGGAAATAGATAAAGTCGAAGTTAAGGCTGAAACCGAGCGGATACACTTGCGGGAAAATTTAGAGGAGCAATTAGGCAGAACACAAGAGATCATAAGAAAAGAGATGGAAGGCCAGCTAATAAACACACAAGAGGTCATAAGACAAGAAGTAGGGGAGCAGCTCGTCAAAACTCAGGATAATTTGGAAGGTCAGCTAATAAAAACGCAAGAGGTTATAAGAGAAGAGGTGGAAGAACAACTAGTAAAAACGCAGGAACGGATACGTGGAGAGCTAGAGAAAAATCAAGAGAGGAACGAGGAGAAAATAAATAGCTTAAAAAGTAGGATCCGGCGAGATTGGGACCAGCAGGCTCATGCGAATAAGGAAGACAGGCTGGCAGTTTTAAAGCGAATGCAGGCACTGGAGGAAAATATGAAGTCGAAATTACAGGAACACTCAGAATTAATCATAAAAAAACGAGATTAGATCGTTAGAGAATGCGACATTATTTTCAAACGAAAATATTCCGGAAAAGCAAACAAGTATTGGAAGTCCGGCAGGTTCGAAGTTGGCTGAGGACACGAGTCGGGGTCAAAGTCCCAGACTAACGACTAATGCATTCCAGCAGTACAGGGGGGAGACTTCAACTCCGCAACCGAACTTGGCACCAGCCCAAGTCATCCAAGTCATTCGGGGTAATGATTTTAAGCCCGATAAGTTTAAAGAACATTCAGGAACCACTCCCAAAGCATTTCTACGGCAATTAACTGATTACTTTAATGACCAACACATCGGCCCGGAGAAACAATTAAGACTGGTGGAAAAAAATTTTAGAAGGACCTAGCCTGACCTGGTTTTTAAGTTTCAAGTACACGTTTACAGACATGGCTCAATTCCGCGAGGCGTTTTTGAAGAAGTTTTGGAGTCCTTCGTTACAGCAGGGGTTAAGAATGGACCTGTACACGCGCAAATACCACAGTACACATCCAACCCGTTTTTCAGAATTCTTCAGTCAGCAATTGGTAAAATTCAGGGATTTTGATGACCCGCCTAGCGAGCCGAATATGGTTCTAACCATCGGAAAACAACTCCCAATGCATATCCAACAATTATTAGTCGCAGGAAATATTCAGACCGCAGTCCAAGCCGAAGAATTACTCAGACACTTAGATGAGACGAGTATGGTAAGCCCACAGACAGGAAGAAGGAATTTGGAATGTGTCAACACGGCAGAGGTAGTTCAGGGACTCCAAAATAACCACGGCCAGGGGAACCAAAGTAAGACACAGTCCACAGGGACACAGTTCACGCCAAGAAGACAAGATTTTGACGGCCGAAACCAGTTCCATAACAACAATCAGAATTATCAGAATAACCGCGGGAGATATCATCAGAATAACCAAAATCAAAATAATCAGTGGACGTACCAGCGGGAATACACGAATTGGAGGGGAAACCAGAGACAAGGTAGACCTTACCAAAGAAATGGAGATGGTAGATGGAGTAACGGCAGGGACTATCGCCAAGAAAACAGAGGAGATTATAGGAATAACTGGGACGAACGATATATTGAATCCCGTAAATACTTGGATCAATTAAGTAATGAAGAAGCGGAGAAGGAGAAGTGGGGGCGTGCCATGGCGAACAGACAGAGCCCAGACAACCATCAAGGAGAAGGAGCAGAGAGTTTACTGAGGCAACAGGAGCGACAGAATGATAACCGGCGAAACACATCTAATGGGGCCCGGGATAAAAAAAAAAACCCAAATGAACTGAAAGGAGACAGGCTAAAAACGGAGATCGCCAGGGAGCAAGAAGAGATGATAGTGGCCAATATAGAAGAGTGGGTAGCATTCCCAGACGACTGCCTGGAGGAAGTGGTGAAGAACCGTGAAAATGTTATCAGACAGCTACCAATTATTTACGCGCATATTGGAGGTATGAGGGTGAGATGTTTGATTGATACAGGTAGCCAGGTGAGCTTAGTCACTGAAATTTTGATAAAAGAAATAGCAAGAAAACAGACTGTTCCTATTATGCCGGTACCGCTAATGAAAGTCAGAGGTGTCATTCCTGACAAAACTATGAATTGTAAACAGCAAGCATTTCTAGATCTGGAAATATTGAACCATACTTTTTCACAAACATTCATTGTTATTCCAAAGATGAACTACAATATAATTTTAGGAGCCAACTTCATCTGCGATTTTCATGCTGTAATTGATTTACATAACAACACTGTAAGCTTCAAACAAGTAGAAGGATTGGATCATGTGGGTCTAAATATGGAAGAGAATCCGCTGGAGAGAGAGGCCAATACTTGGGTTATTGAGGAATGCACTAATGAGGCCGGAGATAAGATCTTGAGGGGAGAGCAAGTCAACCAGACAGCAGTGCTAGAAATGGACAGCCGAGATATTTCGCACGAACTTTGGGTGCATTTGGCGGAAGAAGAAATGGGCGGAACCAAATTCGAAATTCTACTTCAGGAGCGACTTAAGGAAGCCATCGTAGGGGAATCTGATAGAAGAAGATTGGAAGAAATTTTAAGATTACATAAAGGAGCGTTTGACACCGTACCTGGGAAAGTTTTAAATTTTCAATATGCGATGCAGGTAACAGATTGGACCCCATTCAAAAGTAAATTGTACCCGATCCCAGAGAAGCATTTTTCTCAGGTGAAGGACATTATTACTAACTTATTAGATTCTGGCATGATAAGGAAAGCTGCAACTCCTTATCTGAACGCAATATTGGCTGTGACCAAGCCAAACGGATCAATTAGGCTATGCCTAGACGCGCGAGTTTTAAATAGCAAACTGCTAGTTGAGCACGACCAAGCACCGAGGATCAAAGATGTTTTGAAAGGCTTCCGCGGGAAGAAGATATACTCAAGTGTTGATTTGACAAATAGTTTCCACCATCTTGAACTTGAAGAAAAATCCCAACTGTTGACGGGATTTTTATTCGATAATCAAAGTTATATCTGGTGTCGAATGCCCTTTGGCGTGAAAACTGCGGGATGTGCACTCATTAGAGCACTCGATAGAAATCTGACTGAGGAGGTCAAGAACTTCACCACGAGATATGTTGATGACATATTAATCGCTTCTGAGACAATGGAAGAACACTTGATAAATTTAAATAAACTGCTGGACAACCTGAGAACCATGAACTTCAAGATCAACTTAAAAAAGTCACATTTTTGCCAGAGCGAAATTTTATATTTGGGACATATAATTGATGTCGAGGGCGTGCGGCCTAATCCAGCCAAGATTGATGCTATTAAGAAATTTCCCACACCTACCAAAGTCAAACATGTTAGAGCATTTTTGGGAGTGACAGGTTTCTTCAAAGAAAATTGCCCTGGTTACACAGAAACAGTAGTGCCTATGCAGGAGATGTTGAAGAAAGCGAATCGATGGTCGTGGAACGAGGAGTGCGACAGGTCTTTTAAAGCAACGAAGGATTTATTGGAAAACTGTGTGAAACTTGGATATCCGGATTTTGAGAAACAATTTATCATTCAAGCAGATGCTTCGTTAATTGGGATTGGTGCTATGCTGTACCAAGAGGACGCTGAAGAACCCAAGAAGAAATCCTATTTGGCATTTACGAGTCGTAAATTACGGAAACATGAGAGGAACTACACAGTTACGGAACTTGAGCTACTAGCAATTCTATATTCTCTCCAACAGTGGCGCAAGATGATCTATGGTTATTCCATCATTGTTAGAACCGACCACCATGCACTGACATTTTTATTTAAGACAACAATAGCAAGTGAGAGAGTTACGCGCTGGTCCATCTACATACAGCAGTTTGACATCACAATAGAGCATTGTCCTGGGAAATTGAACGTCATACCAGATGCCTTGAGTAGAAACCCTGAGGACGGAAACGAAGTAACAGCGGAGGTTCACAATATTACCTTGACACCTAAGGCTCGTGAGTTTTTGGCGAGATTGAAGGATATTCGGAAGGAGCAAGAAGCTGACCCATGGATGATGATGATGATAAAATTCTATAGGAAGGAGTTACAACCAAATTCACCGGAGTACCGGGAAGCCAGTGCTAAACAAGCGAGATTTCACTACTTGAATAACTTGTTACATAAGTACGTGGATGAGCATCATACTAAACTGCGGATCTTAGTTCCAGCATCACTACAGAGGGGATTAACTTGGCATGTTCACGAGAGCCTAGCACATATCGGCACGGATAAGACTGAAGCTACGATAGGGGAGACCTTTACTTGGCCCAAGATGAGATTCACCATTGTTGAAGTAATTAGAACGTGTGACGCTTGTCAGCGCACAAAGCCGAACAACTTTATTCTGAAACAACCTCCAAGACCACTATTACCGCAGAAACCATGCGAGATGCTCGCGATTGATTGCTTTGGTCCTTTAGTAAAAGGAAAGCGTGGATGCCGACACCTCTTGGTATGTGTCGATGTATTTTCGAAGATGGTCGTGCTATGTCCTATTCAGAAGACGACATCAAGACAAGTCCTTAGTCGAATTAAGAACAAAGTCATTCCGATGCTTGGGAAGCCGGAATCCATTCTATCAGATCACGGTACATATTTCACAAGCAATGTTTTTAGGCAAGGTTTGGAGAGCCTAGGAATAAAACACATATTTTCAAGTATTCGTCATCCTTGTGGAAATCCGAGCGAAAGAACAATTCGCTGTGTCGCTAAATACTACAGAGTAATGATTCCTAACGAACACAATAAATGGGTGGACAAAGTAGGGGAAATTGAGATGTGCATGAACACTACTAAGCACGAGTCGACGGGTCAAGTCCCACTGATTGTACACCACAACAGGTTGCCGGAAAGAACTTGGGACAAGATCATTCCTGGCCCAAGGGATCCATTATTAGCGCATGATTTGCGAATCCAGCGAACGAGGGAGCACATGAGGAACCAAGCGGACCGAAGGCTGAGACGGTACCGAGGAAAGAAGTTTCACCGAGAGTTAGAAGAACAAGAATTAGTGCTGGTTCGTAGACCACCAATCTCCGACCCTAAGAACAAAGTCTTCGCCAAGTTCTGTCCGAAATTCATTGGCCCGTTCCGGGTAATTAAGAATCTGGGTAACAATGCCTACAGATTAGAAGAAGTGAGCACTGGTGCAAAATCTGTTTTTAATAGGGCCAATTTGAAACCGTACTACAGAAGGGAACCATTTGATGATTAGGAAAGATGATATGTGCAGAATCTGTATTGCCAAACATTTTTTTTTTTTTTTTGAAAGCAAACACTCAAATCCACGGTGAGCGCGTGAGTACGCACTTTGTTTGTAAACAACGAGCAGCTGAGACGACGGGAGTGGCAACTACGTGAGGAGAAGGGGGAGACCTAGAGAAAATATGAATGACATTCCAGCGAGAAGGGAGCACACTAATTGAGTCAGAGGGGCATACACTCGAGCAGCTGAGTGAGATTTAAAGAGATGTGTTGTTACTACAGTGGATTTTGTTTTTGAAATCCAAACCAATAAATTGTTTCGAATTTCAAAACCTTGCTGAGGATAAATGAACCCTTATTGATCTTCGATAAATAAGTATTCATATTTATTATTATTACTACTACGGCCCAGGCAGCACATAAGGAAGTCGACTTGGATATTAGGGAGGCCAGCATTTCGTAATGATTGCAACAGAAGCTGAGTTGGTAGCTATTCCTGGGGGACGGCCAGAATTAGTCGAGTTCAAGGCCAAATTGTGCAACTACTGTACCAAAATTGGAGACATAAAGGAAGAATCACGAGGTCCTCTCAACGAACATACGATTGAATCAGCCAATCGCAAGAGACCAAGCTGTGACCACGAGGTGGACGGCGTCAGTAGTAAAAAGCGCGCGGAAGTGTGTATCTAAGGAACCGCCGAACGGATTAATCTCCGCTCGAGTAATTTGAGACGTTGGATTTATTTGGAGAAGAATGACAATAGCCCCATCTTTGTGAGACAAAAACACTGGAAGTTTTTATCCGACTCTGCCCCACTCCTCCGCCCTTGTCAGTTTCTCATAAATAGTTTGCCCTGACGCCAATCTAAGACTATTCTTGTGGAGCCTTCAGAGGCATACTCCACGCCAGTTTGAAGTGTGATTTTTGACGCTCGAATTTATCGGAGTACTTAACTTGTGGAGCCTTCAGAGGTATACTCCACGCCAGTTCGAAATGTGATTTTTACGCTCTAAAATCAGTGAAGCTAATTTATTTTCTGAGCTCTGGGGAGCTAAAGTCGCAGCGTTTGCAGTATCGAATTTTTAAAAAGCTATAATACATTTTGTTCTAAAATCAACTAAATTGTGTGATCTAAATATTTCACGCCAGCGCGTGATAAACTGTAACATTCTTTTAAAGACGACGAGTTCAACTTTAAGGGGGAAGTATCGTATCACCCTAATTAGCGCTTACCAGAACCGAAGTCCAAGACGGGACGGAAATACCGGACGAGATAGCGACTGCTGGTGCAGCCAGGATTTTGAACTTGTTAACGAGCCAGTGGCGCGGACTCGAGATGTATATTTTATGTATAAATTGTGTGTATTGTATGTGTGTTTTTATAGTGCGTATGTGCGATATAATTAGGGCCAGTCTTCGCTATTAATCGCAGTAGGACAATTGTGGGTGAACTGAGTAGCCTGCAAGCGATTATAGATAGGCAAATATTTAACATTGAACTTTTCTGCCAAGGAGTCGAGACCAAGATGATCAGCACGTGGTTTGAAGTTGGGATGAGCTTCAAGAAATCAACGCAGACGACTACTATGGAGTGCTAAATTGTCCATAGGGCAATGGGTTGAGAAGGATGTCCTTAGTCCTACATGCAGAAGCGGTGATGTACTAAAATTGGATTATTTCAATTATGTAGTTAGATTTGGCCGGGGAACTTTGTAAATAGTCATGTTTTTCTTTCTTGTTTTATAGCTGTTTTTCTTGTACCGACACTATATGTTTAAATGTCCGTTGGCGCGTGGCCAAAGTGTTTGTTGATATTTTGATTTTTTTTCTTGAGTCATGTGTAATGTACGCGGCGTGCGTGCGTGATTTTTATCCTTGCAATTGCGGAACCCGTTACATTCGATAAATGGTGCTTTATTAACGTTAATATTTGAAATAGGAATGGGAGGAAATGATTGTAAAACATTTTGCTGAACAGGTTATTATTCATGTTAGGGTAGCCGAGTGCACCAACTTAAAAGTAATTGTAGAACACCTTCGTTCTAATTTTGATAGATTTTTCTTGAGTCCTTTTCAGGTGACTAGTCACGGCATAGAGCGATGGCGCCAGCATGTGGATATTATTTGTGTCTTTTATTTCAGGGTCTGTCACAACCCATACGTGTGATTAAGTGTGTGTTGATGTGTCTAGTGTGTGTTGATTCTACGTGAGGAGGGGGTAGTTGTCCTACCGCCCTTATCTATTTTTGCTGCTGTTGTATTTTAGATGGAAAGACAGAGTGCTCTTGGGAGACTGCTGATTCTTGTCCATATGTTTTTCTGACACACACGTATTATTGTGCTTTGGGGCACATTTCTTCGAGGTTCGACCCCATGCTCTGGGAGGTCGAGGTTATTGACACGTGGGTTGACAGACATGCAGAGTTCCACAAACCGCCCGTTTTGCCTGTGACTTATTTTGATAGGCAGTCCTATTTGTCCGACTGAACCCTGTAAGCTTTCATGCAGCAAACCTGTTCATTGTGATGGCTAATTTTAAGCCATAATTAATTGGGGAGTTCGCCATGTGTGTAACGGATTGTTGTACCTTGTATGGATAAGAATATTGTGATTAACGTAAATGTTGGCTGTTTGCCTATTGCTTTGTTGATGACTCGATTTCATGTAATTTTGTTTGTCACACCCGTGTGGTGTAGTGGTAGGGTATTTGTAAATTTTGACAGCGGTCATTTGAGTATTTTTCTATTGGTCACGTGTTAATGTACTTGTGTTGATTTGTGTGAGAAGTCCTAAGTTTTTAGGCAGTAAATGTTGCTACGGCAATTCAAGTCCAATTTCACACGGAAATTTTGTGTTTGTTTATAGTAGATTTAGGAAGTGTCGGTTTAATTTAAGTAGTGTAGTTGTGTTCCCTCGTGTCGGTCTAGCTCTAGGAAATGCGGATTCGTTGTCTGAAGGGTCACTCTGGATGATAACGAATCACGCATTCAAAGTACACATCGTGGTGCATGTAGAACGGCATACGCACTTATATGGTCATTTTTTTGTATCTTTTATTTAAGGACACTTGGTCCAGGTAATTAATCTCTCCAGAGATATCGCCTAGTTTTTGGCATTTTTATTAAGCGGGAGTCAGTTGGGAGTTTTTGTTGTTAATTGTTTATGTGTAAATATGGTGATTTGTTATTAAATTCAGTTGTTTTTAACCCTGGCTTCACTCTTTCCTGCATGTTATTTTGTTATATGTTACCCTGCAAGTTAATGAAGCGCCCTGACAGCAACTTACGAATATGACCTGTTACGCCCCGAATCTGAGTCTCATATGCTTCTTTGCAAGGGTTCACTATCCTTACTTTTTCTTCCCGCTGAAACCCGCTTCCTCTTTTCTTTTTATCAACTTCCCTCGGGTAGAGTTAATCCTAAGCTAAAATCTACCCACAAGGCACTTTCATAACGGCTAAGAAGGACAAGGCAGCAGGGCTGGACAAGATATTCATGGTACATATAAAAGAGACACACGAACTACTATTACCGATATGGACAGTACTGTTGAATAGGTGCTTGAGAACGGGAACGATTCCAGTCAGCTGGAGAACAGCCCAAATGATAATACTACAGTGGAACGTCGTTTATCCGGACTGATTGGGACCGAAAGTATTCCGGATAACGATTTTTCCGGATAATCGAACAAGTGTTTATCTCATAGTACAACCATACTACAATAGCGCAGTTTCTGATTCAGTAAAAGCTTCTCCATGACTTGGTCCTTCTTCATCTTTCTCATCTACGTAGGCTTTCATCCTTTCCGTCTTCCCCACTTACTTCTTGCACCAAATAAGCAATTTCATCATCTTCTAAGATTTGAAAACCTGAGTCACTGTCACTTTCCAACCAAGCTTGTGCGCCTTCTCTATCATAGTCGGAAAATCCAGGAATTTGGGGGAATAACTCATTTGTCACTGCATTCAAATCTTCATCAACAGTGTCTGTGGTCTTAACGGTCTCCTGTTCTCATACCAATTTATTCAATGCATTTCGAAAATTCTGTGCCATCCATCAGCTATCAAGTAACAGTAGCCCTTAAGAGAAAGCTTTTTTGAAAAAAAAAAGATAACCCACTGTCCTCATCTTCTGCCGACAGTAAAAGACGTAAAACTTCGTTCTTGTACATCCGCCTAAGCTTTTTTTTTTTGCTCGTCCGGATAATTGACGTTCCGGTTGTTTGACGACCGGGTAAACGACGTTCTACTGCATATAAAGGGAAAGGGCACACTGCAGACCCAAACTCTTACAGGGGTATAGGTCTAGAATCCACGATATCGGAATATCCTCATAAATAAACAAAAAGGGATGCTGGCATACGCCCACCCACTAGCAAGAATATGCACCCTCAAGGATAGTATATGAAATAGCAAGGGGAAGTTTCTTCGTGAAGGACTTAAGACCAGTTCATGCTACCATCTACAGACCCATTCCAAGCGCTACTCGAATCGCGATGGATGAAGAGTAAGGATACCGGTATCGATCCCGATTTCTATGGCACACGCGCAATGATAGACCGACAATGGACAGAGTCTGGGCAAGACCAAAGGCATGTGGTAACCAGACTTGCTACCCTTGGCTTCCACCATAAAATCTGCCGAACTCCAAGGTTTCACCAACCTGGTGAAGACTGTATATGCTCATTGTGCAACAGGAAGTATGACCGTTACCAGCTAATACTGTGTGGCGAAAGAACAAAGACAATGAGAGAATATAGTAAAAACTAAATGTCAATGTATTAGATTAAGGGTTAATGCTTTTTCAAGCGCGTCTTAATAAATTAATTATTATCATTATCATTGGAGGAAAATGAGCCGGATGTTACGTCCATTATACTACTTACCACCACCACAAAAACTTATTTTCTTAAATATTTTTCTGTATTAGTTTGTAAGTTTGATGTGTCAGTTCAGTATTAGAATTCATTATCATCTATAAAACAAAATAAATCCACCGGGCGAAGCCGGGTGCCACTACTAGTTTTATAAAAAGCAGGTTTGTGGATTTGTTCCTTACACGATTTTTAACACATCCACCTACCTTTTAATTTTAAACTGTACCTCTTTAGTACCTTGCAGACATAACATACGGACTCTATGCCATTGGGATACCCCCCCCCCCCCAATAGCCTTGGATTCTACACAGGGGACAGAAGCGAGGCACGAGGGATGTGGCATTCTGACATTTACATCCAGTATCAGGAGAAAGTGAATACGGTCTCCGCTACTTCTCCATCAGGATGGCTGTAGATTTGTTAGATATGTACCGTAATCACCAGGCTTAGGATAATTATGCATTTTGCATATTGCATATGCAATTGCATATTTGGGACAGTTTTAACTTAACAGTGCATATTTAGGGGTTTCCTCCTATTAGTGCATATTTCAAAAACATTCTTAATCTTGAGTGTAGACATCAATCAGCTTCTGCAGGACACTTTTGGATTATTTGACATGTATTTCAGGTAACAGGAATGTTGATCAGTGCTGGGTTTGCATCGTGTTTAAATTTAGCAACACTAGCCCTACATCCGGCCATAGCTTTGTCTACTTGCAATGCAATTAGGTGGGCATTGATTCTTGGTATTTCCCGTAAAGCAGGTTATATTTTCCTCATTCCGTAAGTAGTTACATTGCATGCACAATTAGTTCTTGTCAGTCTTACTTTCGTTGAGTTGAAACAGGCTGTGGTTCATAGCACGTTAAATAGCTACTGTATTTAAGATGCCTAAGGAGAATAACTGATAATGAGGTAATGAAAGGGTATGTACAAGAGTTTCAAGACTTTTCAACTGACGGAAGTGTATTGTTTTGCAAATACTGTAGAACAGTCGTAAACGCAACCAAAAAGTATCAAATTTAACAACATCTCCAAACAACGAAACACAATAAATTGAAAGAAGTAAACCTGAAACAAAAACACCAGGTTCTTGTAACCACTGCTTTAGTTAAACCTGGACCAACACGTAGTACATTCAATGAAGATCTGTATAAAGCATTTCTCTCGGCAAATATACCGTTGGCTAAACTAAACAATAAGAACTTAGTTCAGTTTCTGCAGGTGTAGGCTATACGAAACAACCAGTCCCAGATGAATCAACAATTAGGAAGAATTACATTCCTGAGCTTTACAATGTAACGTTAGGTAAACTAAGGGAAAACGCTCGTGGAAAATATATTTGGGTCTCACTAGACGAAACAACGGACGTAGATCAAAGATATGTGCCTAACTTCATGTTAGGAATTTTAGGAGAAGAAGAAGAGCGAGACAAATCATATCTACTAAATATGGCTGTGTTGCCTAAGGTGAATCACTCAACAGTTGCTTCATTTTCAATGATGCACTTTCTTGTTTGTGGCCATCAGGCATTCTTTACGATCATGTTATCGTGGCCTGCACGGATGCCGCACCTTACATGTGTAAAGCCATGGGAGGTCTTGGGAATATTATATCCCAAGATGATACATGTCACATGTGTAGCACATGGACTTCATCGAGTCGCTGAAGCAGTCCGGGCTTCGTTTCCTGAAGTAAACACGTCGATCTCCACAGTGAAAAGAGTGTTCCTGAAGGCTCCAAGTCGCAAAGAAAAATCTTTTGATGCAGATCATGATGTGCCACTCCCGCCTTCACCAGTTCATACAAGATGGGGAACGTGGCTCGAAGCTGCTGTTTATTATGCCAATTATTTCGAGGTAGTAAAAAAGGTAGTCGAATACCTCGATTCTGAAGAAGCTGCTTCTAATAAAGAAGCTCAAAAAGTCTTGAGCAGAGATGGTGTTCGTGAGCAACTTGTATTTATTCGTTCCAATTTACGTTGCATACCTTCAGCCATCAAGAAATTGCAAGAAATAGGACTGCATCTTCACGTTAGCATTGGAATTGTTGAAGAAGTTGATCGATCCCTAAAGAACCCAACTAATCAAGTTTTCTCGAAAAAATTGCAAAATGTAGTGCTGAAAAATTCCGGTCTCCTCAAACTTAAAAGCATTTGTGGTGTTATCCAAGGCAAAGACAAAATTGACAGTGCATCGATACTAGAGGTCTCTGATTTCATTAAGTTGGAGTATGCTCCAATTGTGGCATGTGATGTGGGGAGAGTGTTTTCTGAGTACAAAGTCATTTTAAGTGAAAATAGGCGCAAGTTTGTGTTTGAAAACCTACCTATTACATCATGCAGTGATTAAGTGTAATCAAGACTTGTAAATTTTATTGACAAATTGGAGCAATCTATTGTAGTACTGTAAGTAATTTCTTTATTTTGGCGATATTTAACATGTAACATTGATTTCTCGTAATATAAACCACTAATTGATATCAGATATATGTTTATTTTAATGCATATTTTAGTGCTTATTTAGACACTTTTCAGTGCATATTTGCATGCATATTTTGGCATTTTTAAGTGCATAATTATCCGAAGCCTGGTAATCACTAATCATGCTACAACTTTGGACATCGTAGCTGTAAGGCCAATGCACTTGCATGTGAGATACTGTCTGTCTGTCTGTCTGTTAGGTAGTCAGCCCGAAGGCTGGTTGGATCCTCAAAAAGTACCGCAGTTAGGTTATGTGGGTAGATACCCACAAAAACCCAAGGCAGACCTATATTGAGGCATACTAGGCAAGATGAGGAGTGAGGTAGTTTGCCATTGCTTTCCTCACTGAGTCAGAACAGCAGTACTAACCCTATTAGTAGAACCTTTCACAGCATCCACAGGCACTGACTGTGCCCTGAATGTAATTACTAAGCACCACCCATACCTCAGTAGCTTCCATATAATCACAGCCATGAGTGAGACTGAGACATCGGTGAAAAGCCACATTTTACTCTAGCCTGTGCCAACAGACAAGAGTAAAATGTGGCTTTTCACCGATGTCTCAGTCTCACGGCTCGGGTAAAAGAGGGAAGAGTGCGATGGCCATGTTTAGGCTGCTGGAAACTTATTTGGTGGTGAAAGAACCATTGGAGAGAGAAAAATACAATTGTATGATATGATAGAAAATAGATAATTATCATTTATCACTCAAGAGTGTTATTACTAGGGCTCGGATTTTTAGGTGCTAAAAATCGGGAAAATATTAATTTTTTATGTACTAAAAGTACCCGAAATATGTGACAAAAATGTAAAAATATTTAATTATAATTTAGTTTATTAATGTGAATATAAATAATATGCAGTATTCACGAATGCAATTTATTCTATGTCTCACTGACTGCTGAAGCATTACAATACATAACGAGATACATCTTCAGGTTGTCAATCACAAATGACCGACGATTATCGCGAAACACTTCTTCTGAAGGCACGAAACTGCGGCAATATGTTTCTTGCCCATGAGATGAGGTGTAACTTGAGATCGCTGTTCAGCCTTGATTGTTTTCCCACGTGGTTGGCAGAACAGAACGCCCCCATCAGAAGTAAAATTATCCTTAAATTCTGCAACAGATAACTTGTAGTTGCTTTTACTTTAGGGATCGTAGAACTGCCTTACACTTCACAGTGCCTGAAATGAACTGGTTCCAGGTAGCTGGTAGAGAGAGGGGGGTGATAGGGGGGAGAGAGAGGTCTAGCATATGGTGCCATATGGCTATGGACAAGGGAATCTCCGGCTTCCTCAGTGAGTGGGACGGGGCGACAAGATAAAAAAAAACACAGCTGTTAGCTGACATACGCTCTGCATTAATATTAGATGGCTCACAGGTTCTTCCCCATTGAAGTAACACAGAACAAAAATGCAATGAACTGAAAGATCTAGCATTCTGATTTTTAAAAAATTAAATATTGTCTTTTTATGTGCTAATAAGTGAAAATCAGAAATTTGTGTATTTATAGAAAAAATGATTAAAATATGTATTTACATAAAAAAAATATTTATTTACCTAAAAATCCGAGCTCTAATTAATACACCTGAGAACGTAAGGAGACTTTGAGACTTCATGATCATTCGACCGGGCGAAGCCGGGTACTACTGTTAGTGTTTTCTTTTTTATAAGACAGGAAACACCCTGAAAAAATGATAGCTTCATCTCACCACAGGCTATCTCGAAATAGAAATATACATTTTGTACTCACTGTCTTGCGGCACTGCAGGCAAACTATGAGGAAGAACGTCATCAGCATCCACACGCCCATACTCTGCACCGATATTTATAAGTTCCTGACTTAAATCTCGAAAGCCAATTACCGAAACAATATTGGCTGGACACCTATCGACGGAGCAAAGTTCTACACACTTCTGAGTAACAGTATCTTTCAAATCTAATGGTAGTGGTTCTAACCTTCTAGCCTCAGGTCGAATTTTGCAAACATGAGTTTTTAAGTGTGTGGTAGTAGACGCAAACGTTAATAGGGATGAACAGTATTTACAAGATACAAACCCCACCTGTTGCCCTTCAAGAGTCGTTACTAGCAGGAATTTCTCCCATACGTCACTTCTCATCCCTACTTTAGGAGTTAATTTATACTCCTTGTTACGGATTTTCGTCCTCACATCTTCTTTCACCTCACGATCCATGTTTGACACTGTTCTCGTTTCGAGTGTCAGCCGCTCGCCTTACGTAGGCAAGCGCTAGTCGCTCGTGGCGTCCGTGGTGTCAAGGCGAGGGAATACCTCTATAGCTGCTGCACGCATACGCTATCTGGCGTGCGATGTGATTTGTGCCTGAGACCGAGTAAGAACCTGTTGCACATTAATTTAGGGCAGGCGTTCTCAACCGTTTTGAGACCTTCAAGTCATACCAAGTACCATTAAATCGAATATAATAATAATAAAAATATACATTTTCATTTGAGACTGGTTTGCCTTTCAGCGTCCAGTCTAGACTGCTAGCCTCTGTTTGCGAACTAGTCGCCTCCAAGAGGCCCTATTAGCAGTCAGCATTGCGGCCTCCTCTGCTTATATACCTCTCACTGAATGTAACCATCCACTCTTATGTCTACCTCAATTTCTCTTATCCTCCACAGCCGAACTCATTAACCTCTTAGGTAATCTCTCCTCCCCCATTCTCTTAACATGACCCCACCATCTGAGTCGGCTCATACGAACAGCTTCATCTAGAACGTTCATTTCTAACTTAGCCTTTAGCTCTTCATTACGATTACCCTCCTGCCATTGCTCCCATCTATTTGCACCAGCAATCATTCGTGCTACCCTCATATCAGTTACCGTACCTCAGATATGTATCAGATATCCTGAATCTACCTAGCTCTCACTTCCATACAGCAAGGTCGGTCTAAATACTGAGCGATGTAGAGAGAGTTTCGTCGCTACACTAACTTCTTCCTTGCAGAACTGAGAACTCACTGCATTGGCTTTTCTACACCTCGACTCTATTTCCTTCCCCATGCACCATCCTGAGAGAATACACAGCACCAAGTACTTAAAATGTTCCACCTGCTCTAATTGAGCTCCTTAATAATAATAAAAATTATTACTATTAATAATAATAATAAAGTAAATCAATTCAAGTATTTAGGAGAAGTAATTCAGCCTCACGGATTGAGCCATGAAGCAAATAAAGAGAGAATTTCAAGATTACAGAAGGCCTGGAACAGATATCACAAAAAAGCAATATCCCGGAATGCTAAATTAAGACATTATAACACAGTAATCAAAACGGAAGCATTATACGCCTCGGAAATCTTGCTGATTGGAGGCAGATCTCTTATTAAAGACATAGAAAAGCAAGAGAGGAAAATATTGAGGAAAATCTTTGGTCCAGTCTGCTATATCATCACTCGGAAAGGATCACCGACACCTTCAGGAAAAGGCGATTAGAGGAAATCATTCAAGACAGATCAAAATTCAGAACAGTTATCAACAACTATAATTTTGCGGAGAAAATAAGTTTCAGCACCAGGAAACCATGGGCTGAAGAACGGAAGAAACTCTTCAGTGCCCAGACGAAGAGATTTTGGGAGAAGAAAAGATCAACATCGTTTGCTAAATGAATTCCCTCGCGCTCCTTAGATGAGCACAACAATGTGAAAAAAAAGTTATAATAATAATAATATTGTGATGATGATGATGGTGAAGGTAAATTTCTAGGTTAGATTTCGTTGTAACGCTCTATCGAAGTTCCAACGTTCACCACTAGGTGTCAGTGATATCTGGTAGCGAAAGATGGAACTACTTGAAATTGAACGGAACTTGTAGCTCACCCGATGGGTGTCCGCTTGAAGCAGCTACAGCCCCTGGCGAGCCGAACATGTCTTCATACACTCCCGGCACTAAAAGCCATACGATAAATAAATAAATAAATAAATAAATAAATAAACAAATAAATAAATAAATAAATAAATAAATAGGCCTACATACCGTAGATTAAAAAGTACAATTTCTCAAAATGACTGTCAAAACTTGTAATCTACTGAAAACACTATTATTCCGGTTCATGCGACAGTATTTGATTTGAAGAATGGATCTCTAGGTGCTTGAACTCGCGAGCACTTTTTGGCTTGTATGACGAGAGCACCAAATTTCATTGTAGAGCACCAGGTTGAGAACGCCTAATTTAGGGTCTTTGACATCGTGATTATCGGCCCCGTGTACTTCGGCGCGTGTGGAATTTTTCAGAAAACATGTGTTGTTGTGGAACTGTGGTAGCGTGCATACGTGAAATCGAGGTAGGATGAGAAGGAGGCGGCCGTGGCCTTATGTTAGACACCATCACGGCTCTGTCTGGAGCAGAAATAGAAACACAGGGAAATATCATTTCTATGATGGTTGAGGTGAGAATGGAATCCACCTCTTCTCTGTTTTCCTCACGAGGCTGAATGCACCCCGATGATGATCGGTGTTTTAAAGGCGGAACTGCGAAGTCATCATCCCTTGAATGTACTCCGTTCCGACCTTTCAAGACCAAATTAAATATCTTGACAAGACGAGAATCGAACTCAGAGCCTTTGGATCGGAGTCTTGGTGTACCCGGAGACTATACAAGGCGGACAATTCAGATAGGAAAGTTGTTATATTTCGGGCTTGGAAATCGTAGTCATCAGCCCCGTGTGATTGAAGTATGCCTGATAACTTATGTTATTGTAGTATCTGCGTATGTTCGTGTAATTGTAACTGGGCTAAAATTGAAAAGCAGACAGTTGTGGCGTTAACCGGCGTACCTTAGGGGCAGATGGCCTAGCTGTTCTGACCCTTAAAACTCTAATAACTAACTACTAACTAAACGGCGTACCAACACAGAATTCGCCTGGAAAACCACTTCTACGATAGCAGCGGGAATTGGATCCACACATCATGGTGCCAAGCAGACACCGGGTAGTACCGGTATCCTAAGACCGGAAAATTTCATGGATGAGCCAGAAATCGTACCTAAGGCCTTTAGGTCAAGGATCTCAATACGGGTGTCTTCCCGTTTGCGACGATTCCCATTTGCGACAGATCATGGCGGGACACATTTGGTTTGATAACTCGCCATTCTGCCTGTGTCTAACTTAGGTTCAGTTCGGTTAGTTATGGAGTTTATTTCAACTAAGAGAGGTAAACCTACCTTATAAACGAGGAATATAGCTTTAGACGCAGGCCAATGGCGTCCACGGGTTTCCTGACCCCCTGTTGTGAAGATATGGTCTAGCAAACCTTGTGCGAATCCTTACAGCAGGCCCACTTGAAATAATAGAGGGGCTAACGAAAACGGGGCACGCAGTTCTAGTTAGCGCTACCAATTGATCTTTTCGTTGTTTTTGTTTTTGTAAAGTTGTATAGCATCATAAACATTTCATTCTCCGACCTCGTTTGTTATTCGCATCGAATTTTACACTCGCAATGCTGCACAGATATTCTATCTTACTCGCTTCAGTTAAACTTCCCATCGTATGTTAATTAAATATGCGACGGCATTCTTTCGTACGCTAATAACATTGTGACTCAACTGTCAAAACTAGTTCTTCTTTCCCTAGGAGGCCGTTAATCGCTAATGGCACCGACGCTAACGCCACCGCACCCTCATTGTTGTTGTTTCATTTTAGGATGTTGGACATCGAGGGCATTTAGCCCAGTGTACTTGGGTTTGTGTATATATATTTATTTTAAATAATAATAATAATAATTATAAGATAAAATGAAGAGGTTCCAAGACAGGGTCAAGACCAAACGACTATACAGAATTTCTGAAGAAGAGAGGACGGCAAGATCTGAAAGGATGAAAAAATACTGGGAGGAAAAGAAAACACGATCCACTAAACAATGATTGATCTATCGTACCCCAAAGTGGGTTAAACGGGACAACAATAATAACCTGTGTTATTGTGGTTTATGTTGTATAAAGAGAGAGAGCGTGTGTGTATTTGTACTATAGGTGTGAATTAGGAAGAAGGCAGCCGTGGCTTTATGTTAGGAACCATCTCGGTATTTGCCGGGTGTAGAAGTGGAAAGCCACGGAAAACCACTTCCAGGATGGCTGAGGTGGGAATCGAACCCACCTCTTCTCAGAAAAAGGGCGCGGAGGCGCAGCGGTCAAGCTGTTGGCCTATCACCACGGCGGACCAGGTTCGATTCAGGGTCAATGCATGTGAGATTTTCAAAGTGGAATGCCATGTTCTGTGGTTCGGATTTCACGTAAAATGGAGGTCCCGTAGCTCATGATCGCGAGATTAACGGTCACGTAAAACTACGAACTTCCCTTCTTTTTTTACCTCTTCTCAGCTTTGGTTCACGAGGCTGAGTGTACTCCGTTCCAGCCCTCAGACCAGAATTATTCTTTTTGGCAGAGCCGCGAATCGAACCCGGATCTCCGAGGTGACAGCCAAGAACGCTAGCCGCTACACCAGGAGGTGTGCATGCCGTAAAAGGGGTTTTACAGCTGTACGCAAACAGAAGGCTTTGAAGTCAATTTTCCATGTTGCCTAGCTACAGTAGATTATTTGCCTAGGTTGCTTTTGTGTCGGTCAACACGTTAACAGGAGTCCAATCACAAGTACACTCACAAATACAGGCACTTCAATAATACAGGATATCGAGCAGATTCCTTACACATGCACGGGTTATAACCAAAGCCCTAAGCAATTAAATTGAAGAAATACAGTAAATTGACAGTAAGTGTTAAGAAGTACAGTATCATTAACTGTTAATCATTGGTAACTCGATTCAGAGAGAAAAAGAATGGCAGGATGTAGGTTTACTGAATTCGTTAAGCTCATGTTGTCCCAAATGTAGTCTGTTAGGAGTTAAATCACATACTAATTTTGTGTCCTCCTCGTACTTCAGTTCTGTGAAGGAAACAGGAGTGATTGGTATGACTTCATTATTGTCACGCTCTCATTTAAAAAAAAAAGGCCATTGTTCATTAGCACCTCCTGAGGACCGGGTTTGATTCCCGGCTCTGACAGGAAACTTAATTCTGGTCTGAGGGCTTGAAGGGATACCCTCAGTTTATTGAAGCAAAACTGAGAAGCGACGGGTTCGATTCCCACCTCAACCATCCTAGAAGTGGTTTTCCACTTCCACTCTACGTAAATGCCGGGATGGTTCCTAACTTACGGACACTCCCTCTCCTTCCAAATCCTAGCCTGTTACAAACACTTATCCCGTGATGGCGTGATGGCGCAGCAGTCAAGCTGCCTACCTGTCACCAAGGTAGACCGGGTTTGATTTCTGGCTAAAGCATGCGAAATTTTCGGGGTGAATAGTTGCGTCCAAATAGTTCGAATTCCACGTAAAAGGGAGGTTCCGTGGCTTATGATTGTAAGGCCACGCAAAACTAATAAATAATCTTTGTATACCTGGTCCTGCTATATGTCCTGTCCCTAAGTTTCTGGGGTCGCCAGCACATGTTAGGTTGGCCCACCTGCATTTTAGCGCACTGCTGAGAGATCTTGACGTCTCAGTTCCATATACGATCCAACAGTAGGAACGTCGCCACATTGTACGATCCTTGTCACTTTGTATCTCATGTTTATTCTAATCGTTTTTTAACTGGAGAACCAAATTTTGGGGATATGACGTAGTCTTAAAACAGTATCTGATGACAGTGAATAGGCTACTCAGCATTGCCCGAATTGCATTGGCATTGCCACATTCTAACGCCGACTGCGAGATGATATTCAGCAAAATGAATCTTGTTAAAATGAAACAAGTAGTTCCGTGAAGAACTATATGGGCCATTTTAATATATATCCTACTATTGTTAATTGCCTCTATCAATATACAAAATTTCAGTTTGATTGCTGTAATAGATTCGTAGATATTGAGAACCGTCTAAATATTTCGATTGGTCGTCATGTTGGATTTTTATATATAGGCTTTAAGAGTTATGTACTATTACATGAAGATTATTGTGTAGGTGTTTTATGCAAACTTCAATCGCATGACTAGGACACAAGAAATAAAAGCGAGATTTTAAAATTTCGCTCAGCCACCATCTTGTGGTTATGGAAATAATTTTACTTTCAGACCCCCTATAATGACAATGCTAATTTCAGATATTTTGTGACCCATTTTATCTGGAACTACCAGACATATCACTACCAAACGTTAACCAATTACACATCTGTGTGTCTTTAGTTCACTGATCTAAATGAGGAAGATCCACATATTTGGAATTGAGATACTTCTTTTTTTTTTTACATACCCACTTTTTTGAGGTTATGTACAACACAGTATCAATTCTACCACTCCAATAACAATGAATGTAGATCCAATTAATAACCTCTACTACATGAATAATCTGAGCAATTTTCAAGGTTCTGTCTATATTAGTTCCTGAGAAAATGGGACATTTGTTAGAAAATTTCAAGTTTTGAGAAAATGTAAGTTAAATAAATAATTATATGAAAACTGACACATTTTTTCCTGAAGGAGTGGTTAAAAGCACCCTGCTTCATAGTCTGATGCTTCCTCTCCATCTTTAAGACCTAACTTCTTCCTTCTTCTCTTCTTTCTTGCATCTTTGGTCATTTGATGAGCAGAAATTTCAGCCTTCTGCACTCTTAGTTGGTCAATCACTTGCAATGTACTTGCAGTATTCTGCTCTAGATGTATTCGCAGGTGATCCAAGACCTTCATTCTTCCAGAATTCCCATCGTTGAAGGAGATCACAGCATCACACACACCTAATTTTAAAGTTTTTGGCCTACAAATACATTTTTTGGTATTGAATGCCTTATTTACATTTTGTGTTTTTCCATGAAGACATTTCTTTAGCAGGTCTGGATGTGCCAAGTCTCTAAAAATAGGCTTAATGACCTCCATTACTGCTTGAGTGTTTGTGTTTGAACACCTCTAATATAACAGCTGCCTTTGCTTTTCTATACTTGCACCATGTATTGGGTGCAGGTGGGCACAGGTGGTGAACAGGTTTGGTATCTGAGGACAACCTGCGAAAGTATGTTGGCCACACTGCTCTTCTCATGCATTCTAAATCATGGGTGTTTTCCCTTATATCTTTGGCATAATATTCCTGAAGTTCATCAATGACTTTGTCAGTAAGCCTTTTAGCATATTTTATACTTTTACCATCTGACAATTTGGTGTCGCCCAATTTACTTTTCAGCTGGCGAAGGCGGGCTTCCATCCTCTTCTTTACATGGCCTACACATTCAAGTTTCGTGATAGGTTCATCAAAGGGTTTGCTATGTAAAAAAGGTTGAAGGCTTTACAGTCCCCATCTCCTAGATAGTTCATGTATTGAGCTCCTCGCTCTGGCTGTGATCAATGGAAAATAGCCATGGCTGCTGTTACCTCCATACCTCCACTGGACCCCTCATAGTTTTTTGCACATAAGGGCCTGTGGAGTCTCTTCTTCTCTTCATTATCACCAACTAAGGTGCACCCCTGGCAGTATTTGGTGAGTACTTCAAAATCCAACACCTTACCAGTGTCAACACTTGTAGCAGTTGCAAATCCATTCTTGGAAGTGTGACCCCTTTTCTGCCATGATCCATCAAATGCTATACTAATGTATTTTACACCACTAATCAAATTAACTGCTTCTACAGCTGCAGCTTTCATAGATTCAGTTGCTACAGAGTCTATGGATTTGCCAATAATGTCAGTGTACTTCTCATATTGTGTGGGTGTGTTAGGTAGATTAATGAGAGCACACAATATCTTACCACCACTAGGCCTACTATCTTTACCAGGTGGTGCTGCAGTTGACTCAGTCCTTTGTATACATTTTTTAAAAAACTGAAATTATAAGGGGCGTTCAAAAAGTAACGAGCTGGAGGCATAATTACAGAAACCAGTACCTGTATGTTAGAAGTATTGGCCCTGGCTGTTGAGGCACTTGTCCCACTGTGACACGAGGCGGTGAATGGCTGTCTCATAAAATTTCCTGGGCTGCGATGTGAACCAGTTCCGCACGAAGGGGCCTACAGCTGGACGTCGGCTTCCGAGGTGAATCGTTGGCCCCGCAGAGCCCTTTTCAGGGCACCAAACATGGCGTAATCACAGGGAGAGAGGTCTGGACTGTATGGAGGGTGGTCGAGAACCTCCCATTTGAATTTCTGCAGGAGTGTCGCGACTGTGTTGGCAGTATGAGGTCGTGCATTGTCGTGGAGCGACCACGGCGGCTATGGCGTTCACTGTCACTCGGCGGTCCTGGGTAATGAGTGCATCAACCAGCTGGAAGTTGTCATCGGTAATGCAGGGGGGTGCCCCAGACGGGGCATCTTCGGCTAACGACACCCGTCCTTCCCGAAGCGCTTGAGCCACGCCTTGACCCTTGCAAGGGACATGCAGTGTTCGCCGTACACTTGTGACATTCGGCGATGAATGACCGTTCCCTCTACTCCTTCCGCTGTCAGAAACCGAAAAACAACTCTTTGCTCTTCGGTTGACTCCTCCATGTCACTGTTTGCAATGAGACTGGCAGCGTTGGACGATTGATGCATGCTGCTGCTCGCTTGGTATCGTCAGGTGACGTGCACGCGTGCCCTCTAGCGACGGGCTGTGAGCTTTCACGCTCTGGTCGGAACCACACCTCGTTACACACGCCACGATTAGCCGATGTAGTCACCGGTTTGCACATTCCAGCCTCCGGCTCGTTACTTTTTGAACGCACCTTATACTTGAATTAGTAGTCGGGAGAATATCTGGAGAAGATTTAATATTAGATGTTTACAGCTGCGCTGTCATAGACCAACCATCCCGCCCTAATAGCAACACGACTTGGTAGTTGAAATCGAAGCTCTGACCTCCATCTTTCTCACGGGGTCAGTAATGCCAACCCCACGCAATGAAATGACTTATCAACACCACAGTTTATGCACACAATTTTCAATTTCCAGACTAATCCATTCCTTACACTCATATCTTCAGAAAGTACTATGTCCCCACCACATAACCTGCATGCTACAGTCTCCTTCAACGCTGATATTAAAATATATGTTTACACCACTATCTTCATAAACAGGTAATGTACAGGGTCCGGCAAAAAAAACTCCCTGATTTCAATAGGCATTTGCAAAAAGAATAAGAAACATACAGAACAATTACTTATATTTGTGAATAGCCTATATGATGCCATTTGACATCACTTAGTACACTTTATTTGGTTTTGAAAATTATGTCCGATAAATGATGTCCCCCATTGTTAAGACATTCACGAAGTCTTTCCCTGAAGTTGTCCATAGTTCTTCGTGTAACTTCCCTTGGAATGGCTGCCACTTCCTGCCTAATGGCATATTTTAGTTCTTGCAGAGTTCTGGGGCGATGTTTGTACACTTCAGCCTTTAGGTAGCCCCACAGAAAGAAATCACAAGGTGATAAGTCGGGTGAGCTTGGGGGCCAGGAAATGTCTCCTCTTGAAGAAACAAGACGTCCAGGGAACAACTCTCTTAACATTCCCAAGGACCGCCGAGCAGTGTGAGCTGTGGCTCCGTCCTGTTGGAACCAAACTTCTTCTTCCTCATGGTCTAAAACAAACTGGTTGATCTTGGGTCGGAGAAATGTCTCTATCATGTGACAATAGCGATCGGCATTGACCGTTACTGTTTGTCCATCTTCTTCAATCAAGTACGGTCCCCACACACCAAATTCCGCAACGGCGCACCAAACTGTGACTTTTGGGCTGTGTAGTGGTTGTTGGTGGAGTTCCGTAGGATTTTCTGCAGCCCAGTAGCGGAAATTCTGTTTGTTAACAGTTCCACACAAGTGGAAGTGGGCTTCATCAGAAGAAATGAAGACAGCATCTGGGGGAATGTTCTGCAAAATGTCATCACATGCAGCCCTGCGAGTTTCATAATCTGCTTCAAACAACTTTTGGGCAACCATTATTTTGTAGGGATGCAGATGAATTTCTTTATGCAGAATTCTCCTTACACTCCTTTCTGACAATCCCAGCGCAGCTGCATGTTTAACCGCTGAACGCTTTGGAGACTGTTGGAAGGATGTTCTCACTCGCGCCACATTCTCCGGTGTTATTGCAGTACGAGGTCGGCCAGTTGGCTTTCTTTTTAGTGCTGACCCTGTTTGCCTAAAGTTTGACACCCACAGTCTAATCGTTTTCGCGTCAGGAACACTATCACGTCGGCCAAGTTCGAATCGAATCCGAAACGCTCGTTGAGTAGAAATCACAGAACCGCCATTTTTAATAAACTCCTCCACAACAAACGCCCGATGCTCACCGAGCCAAGCCATGGTGAACACTGAAAATGGCACGTACGCCGCTACGGAACAATACCCCCTCCACATCTCTACCCCCACTACAACTCACAAGGTGGCTTGCTCAAACAGGGGAGTTTTTTTTGCCGGACCCTGTACCTCCTACACTCTGCGACTGTAATTATCTTTTTTATGCATCAATGTTCCTACCACTAGAGCTATCAATTTGCACAGTTTCACTACTAATTACAACTGGTGTAGTTATGTAGTACTTGTTGCCTTTGTTCTGGGGTCTCTTGAAGACACCTTTCGGTTTAGTCATTATAAAATGAGAGAAATAACACACAAATGTTCACAATAAACTTGGAAAGGTACACAATTTCAAACTATCTGCTTTGTTTATGTTTACTTGCATCAAAACAATTCGTGCAGCCAATGTGTTAAGAAATAACTCCAAAGAGAAGCAAGCAAAACCTCAGCCTTCTAGGTCATATACACTGCAGAAAATTGAAATTGCAACACCACGAAGGCATTGGTCGTTTGTGTTGATTTTCAAGATATGGAACGATGCCATGTAGGTATGTAAACGATCAAAGTTTCAGACCCATTGGATTGTTGCTACAGGTCTCCCCACGTGATTGGCCGCGGAGGAATCAACTCCAGTATACGGACTCTGGTGTAGCGTAGTTGACTTACAGTCAGTGCAGTGAAGTGTTCCCTGTCAAACATGCCTCGATGGCAGAGAAGAGCATGCTATCAACAACTGTTGCCGTTTGAGAGGGCTCGGATAATTGGGCTGTGTGAGGCTGGATTATCGCTAAGGACTGTCGCTGCACGTGTTGGCCGACAGGCATCTACGGTACAACGTGTAAGGCAGCAGTGGTCAAATGAAGGTACCCACACTCGTAGACCTGGCACAGGCCAAGCACGACAGACAACTGTGAGAGAGGATCGCCGCATCATTCGGATGGCCCGGATGGAACCCCATGCAACAGCAGCGCAAATTCGAGCAGCTGTGGCACCCCACGTTACACAACAAACAGTTGGTAAACGCCTGCGTGCAGCTGGCTTACGATCCCGAGTCCCTGCAGAAGGTGTTCCATTGACCCCACAACAGCGACGTGTAAGGCTGGCCTGGTGTCGAGAACGATCGACGTGGGTCGACGACTGGCATAGGGTCGTCTTTAGTGATGAATCGCGCGTCTGCCTTGCCCGCAGTGATCGCCGGAATCGTGTGCGCCGACGTACCGGGGAGAGAGGCCACCCAGACCTTATTGTCGAGAGGCAGACAGGGCCAACACCAAGCATTATGGTCTGGGAAGCTATTGGCTTTAATGTGAAATTACAATTAGTGCTTGTTGAGGGCACTACGACTGCTCGACAGTACGTTGATAGGGTACTCAATCCAGTGGTTGTCCCTATGATGGCGAACATTGCTAATGGGATGTTTCAGCAGGACAATGCCCGGGTTCACACTGCACGCATCTCCAGAGAAGCTCTCCACGGCATCACAACCTTAGAATGGCCCGCCAGATCCCCGGACCTCTGTCCTATTGAGCATGTGTGGGACATGATGGGTCGACAACTGGCCAACCGTCCTCAGCCACCCACAACTCTGGAACAACTGACCCGTGCAGTGCAGCAAGCATGGACCACAATTCCTCAGGAAGCGATCCAGGAGGACCTTATTGACTCCATGCCTCGCCGAATTCATCAATGTATTGCAGCTCGTGGTGGGCACTTGATTGTTGTCCAAACTTGCGGTCAGAGGGACCTGAAAGAGTAATCATCGAATCACAACCGAACACTCGTCCTGCATGTTCAATTGCAGCAATGTAGCACCACACCTTCTGGGTGTTGCAATTTCCATTATCTTCAGAGTAGTTTCTGAACTGTGAAAATAAATCTCAGAGGAGGCAGACATGTTGTTTAAAATGTTGTGACAAGTAAAATTTAAAATGCTATAAAAATCTACATGAATTGATTTATATAAAACATTATACACTAAAATGTTCAGAAAAGTCCAAATATGCATATAGAAAAGGAAAAGAAAATTTCATCTTTTTAAAAAAAAATTGGGGTCTGATCTCACCTTATGAATTAGATGCCAGTGGATTAAAATGTATATAAGCATACACCGTACCAAGTTTCAATGCGCTCCGATGGTTAAATCGCGAGAAACGTCCATTTGAATATTTAAATTTCGCGTCACCTCCATTTTGGATTTGTGCTCACCAAGTTATTGAACGTCCCATAGGTTAACTTATGTTTATGACCTCTATACACGTACAAAATTTCAGATTGATTGCTGTCATAGATTAAAAGATATTGAGAACCGTCTAAATATTTCGGATGGTCGCCATGTTGGATTCTAATATATGTTGGCCATAGAGTTATGTACTATTAAATGGGGATTATTGTGTACGTTCATAATTCAAACTTTGTTTTCGAGCGCATGATTAGAACACAAGAAATAAAAACTTAATTTCAAAATTTCGCACAGCCGCCATCTTGAGGTTACGTAAACAATTGAACTAAATTAGATGTCAGTGCATTGCAATTTGTATAGTCATTTGCTGTAGCAAATTTCACTGCGTTCGGATGGTTAAATCGCGAGAGAAAAAAACTATTTAAGATGTTTCAAATTCGCTTGGCCGCCATGTACGTTTTGTAGTTAACAGATTTTTGAAAGTCACAGAAATGAACGCCTAGGAGCGGCCTTTATCACCGTACAAAATGTCAGGGTGATATGAGTAATAGTTTCGGAGATATAGAATGCCGGTGAAATATTTCGCACAGCCGCCATGTTGGATTGGTGAGACGTAATAAAATGTGAAGAGCACGTTCGGGATCGGTCGAAATAGAACTATGGCCTTACAGAGTTTCATTGGAATCGCTCCCAGCCGTTTAGAAGTTATTAGGGGGGGAAAGACCACGGACACGCACACACTGACGGACAAAAGGTGTTCTCATATGCCGTATTTTCATAACTGAAAATAGGCTAAAAATAGGGATAAGCTTGTGTGAATGGTTGTCTTCCAGGAAAGTTAAATTGACTGTACTAGCGTCAGCAAAATTATAATAATTATTTGTCAAACTGGCACACTGACAATAGTGTGGCAAGCACTAATGAGTGTGGCGAGTGCATTAGGCTAAATTGGCCATCAGAACTCCCGAGCCCCACAATGTGGTGGTAGTGTCTTATGAATAGGAGCAAGGGAGATTACAGCTCGATTTCTCAGAAACGCAGCGGTCTCTCACCGGCAGAGATATAATGCGAGACTGTAATTTATTTTAAAGTGTCGAAATGAAGACCTGCATAAAATTTGCAGTCAACTGAAATAGCAGAAGTGAACAAGTAGTTCCGTGAAGAACTAAATAGTCTATTTTCATATATCCTACTACAGTCGAACCTGCCCTAGCGGACACCCTTATTCAGCGGACACCTGCCTATACGGACATTTTTCCTTGGAACCGATTTTATTTTACATAAGACAAGTGTTAAATTAGCCTCATTTCAGCGGACACCTTGAAGTCCGGACAGCGGACATCGCCATCTGTCCCGTCCACTTGACTTAAGCGGACACTTCACACGCTGCCGGACATTTTTTACACCGGACCATGTCATCCTTTCTTTTAAAACCATTATGCAGACATACGGAAATCCCTCTTGAATGTCTGTACTACACCTATTTCGAGTCAAAGGAGAGAGAGAATAAAATGCAGGCTACATCGCAACGCTGTTTTTGCCGTAAAGTTAATTCTTCTGAACATTCCTCTTTCCAAACCTTTCGTTATGGTGTTCAACCTACTGGTGTACATTCCGAGATTTCTAATTGTCCAGGATTGCTGCCAGTGACTGTTTACTCACGAGTTACCTGGGGGTTTTCTTCCTGCTTGCATCATTCTATTCATAACTCAAGATTGCCACCGATAAGGTAGAGCTCAGGTACCGGTAGTCAACTTGAGAAGGAAAAGACTTGCAGTACATGCGCTAATTAGCGAGACAGAAATACCGTAGCATTTCAGTCGTCAAGTAAACATGAATAACAAGGGACGAACATGTTAAGACTTCCAAACAAGAAGAAATGTGATGTAGAAAGTGACAAGGGACTTTCAGTGAGAAAGCTTGCCGAAAAATTTAAATGCGGGAAATCTCAAATAAACACTATTGTGAAGAATAGAAATGAGATTTTAAAGGAGTGGGAAGAAAATAGGAATCGAGGAGTGAAAAGAAAAATCGGGAGTCAGTTTTTTTATTTTTTATTTTTTCAGAAGTGAACGTTGCGGTATATGAGTGGTTCAAGTGTGCTCGGGCGAAGAAAATGGGTGTTAGTGGGCCAATGTTACAAGATAAAGCGCGAGAAATCGCAAATAATTTGAAGGTTAGGATTTTGTAGCTAGCAATGAGTGGCTAGATTGTTTTAGAAGACGTCATAACGTTACTTTCAAAACAGTCTGTGGAGAAGGTGGTGATTGTTTTAGAAGACGTCATAACGTTACTTTCAAAACAGTCTGTGGAGAAGGTGGTGATGTGTCTGTGCCTGAAGTAGCGGATTGGAAAGATAGGTTAACATACATCTTGAGCAGTTACGAACTGAAAGATATTTTGAATGTTGACGAAACTGGTCTGTTCTGGACCGCGAATACGGGGATAACACAATGGAACTATTTAACAGACTTTATTCCCTTTTCGAGAATATCGCAGTTAAGAAAACACAGACAAATCTTAATGATTACTTCACGAAGCTGTAATGTTTGTAAATTATGTAACATCACTTGTAATAACTCCCAAGGAAATACTTAAACACAAATGACTTAGAATAATCAAAATAAAGATATGTATGTTTATGTTTAAGGTGGATGTACTTAGCCGTTAAAATGTTCGATTATTTTTACAAACTTGTTTCACCGGACACCTCTCGTAACGGACATTTTCCCTCGGAACCGACTGTGTCCGCAGCAGGGAGGTTCGACTAATAGCAATTGCCTCTATAGTTTGATTGCTGTAATTAATAGATTCGTATATATTAAGAGCCGTCTAAATATTTTGGATGGTCACCATGTTGGATCTTTATATTATAGGCCTTAGATTTATGTACTATTACATGAAGATTATTGTGTAGGTGTTTTATTCAAACTTCAATCGCATGATTAGGACACACGAAATAAAAGCGGGATTTAAAAATTTCGCTCAGCCGCCATCTTGTGGTTATGAAAATAATTTAAATGAATTATATGTCAGTCGATTAAAATTTGTATAAGCATATACCGTATCAAGCTTCACTGCGCTCAGATGGTTAAAACGCAAGAAACGTCCATTTGAATATTTAAATTTCGCGTCGCCGCCATGTTAGATTTGTGCTCGCCAGGTTATTGAACGTCCCATAGGAGAACTTACACGTATAGCCTCTATGTCTATACACTTACAAATTTTCAGTTTTAATTGCTGTAGTAGATTAATAGATATTGAGAACTGTCTAAATATTTCGGATGGTCGCCATGTTGGATTTTAATATATGTAGGCCATAGAGTTATGTACTATTCGATGATTATTATTGTGTACGTTCATTATGCAAATGTTGATTTCGATCGCATGATTAGAACACAAGAAATAAAAACTTAACTTTCGAAATTCGCACAGCCGCCATCTTGAGGTTATATAAACAATTGAACTAAATTAGATACCAGTGCATTACAATGTGTATAAACATTTGCTGTACCAAGTTTCATTGCGTTTGGATCATTAAACCGCGAGAAAAGTCTATTTAAAAAATTCAACTTCGCTTGGCCACCATGTTCGTTTTGTAGTTATCCGGGTTTTGAAAGTCTCATACTGTAGATGTACTTCCAGTAGTGCCCTTTATCTCCGTACAAAATTTCAGTTTGATACCGCTAATAGTTTCAGAGATATAGAATGCCGGTGAAATATTTCGCACAGCCACCATCTTGAGGTTATGTAAACCATTGAATGAAGTTAGATGTCGGGTGCATTACAATGTGTATAAACATACTGTACCAAGTTTCATTGCGTTTGGTTGGTTAAATCGCGAGAAACTTATATTTAAAACTCGCAACTTCGCTTGGCCCCCATGTTGGTTTTGTAGTTACCAGGTTTCAAAAGTCACATAGGTGAACTTCTAGTAGTTTCCTTTATCACCGTACAAAATTCCAGGGTGATATCTGTAATAGTTTCGGAGGTACTGAATGCAGGTGAAATATTTCGCACAGCCGCCATGTTGGATTGGTGAGACGTAACAAAATTTGAAGGGCACGGTCGGGGTCGCTCGGAATAGTGCTATGAACTTAACGAGTTTCATTGAAATCGCTCCGGCCGTTTAGAAGTTATTGGCGGGGGGTCACACAAAAATCTATCACACACACCATCACACACAGGCAGACACACGGACAAAAGGTGATCCCATAAGCCTAATTTTTCATAAATGAAAATAGGCTAAACATAGGCACAATTTATGACTCTTCATGCCATTCATTGTCATATTCTATGTACGATCCCACTATGAATTCTACGAACTTTTTTTGAAGTAGTTGCACGATACTACCAATTGATAAAGTTGGTAAAGGTGGTTCTGACACGCGTGCAGTTGAACGACAGCTGCATTTAGGAAACATGGAATGAAAACTCAAAGAGAATCTCATCGTACTGATTGTGTTACACAAGTATAGATATTTTTAACTTATTGCGACCGCTAGAAATAACAGGGAAATTGATGTACTGTATTGATCTATTGAACGATACACAGAGATTTCCTCTTTCGATGACAGAGCTAGACAAGGTCCGCCACGTTCGACCAGGGCACCAGCAGTCGTCACCGAGATAACCGGAGATATCCGCTCCGCAAGCAAAGAATCATGGCACCGGAAATGAAAACCTATCTGCAAACGATGTGTCGCGTCATAAAATAAGACGTGGAGCACCGGACAGCAACTGACAGGAGCATCAAGGCAAATAAAAGCTACAAGAGTATTAGAGAAGGACGCAAAAGGCAATCACCGCCAAATCCAGTGCTAAGAGGTCACCATCCAGCGTCCGTGATGATTTGGTGGGTGGGTGTCACTTGGGGACGTGGCATCACTGCATTTGTGCGAACACGGGGTGGAAACACTTGCCGCCAACTCTAAACGGACACCCTGAAGATGTTTGTGAAGCTCCTGAGCACCTCATTGTTTGCAGACTGGATATTCCAGCAAGACTTGGCACGTGCACACAAGGCAAAGTACACACAACTTTGACTGGAGAGCAACATACCAAAGTTATTCACATTTTGCAGATTGGTCCTCAGGATGTCCCATCCTAAATCTACAGGCTATCGCTTGTGGCCCATTTTAGAGGAGGCTTGTTCTAAGCCTCACTACAATAGTGCATCCTTAAAAGTAGATTTGGTGAATGTATCAGCCTCAAGACCAGTGCGTAGATGTGGTGCGAGCGGCGATTAATGAGAGTATCAAGGCAAAAGGTTGATGATGATGATGATGATAATTGTTTTAAGGGGCCTAACATCTAGGTTATCGGCCCCTGAAAAAGGCAAAAGGTAGGCATTTTGAGTAAAATGTGTATTGTACCTACTATGTGTAGTCCCTATGTCTATTGAATACATGTTGTCATACCGGGTGAGTTCGCCGAGGTCGTTGCGGCATGACTGTTGGCAGTCGCTCACATCCGGGAGGCGAGGAGGTTCGAATCCCCCCGCCGGCAACCTTGAAGATGGTCTTCTGTGGTTTCCCATCTTCCTTCCAGGCAAATGCCGGGGTTGGTCCTTAACTACAGGCCACAGCCGCTACCTTCCAACTCCTCGACCCTCACTTCCAACTTTCCTCCCCAACGGTACTTGTAGCTCACCCATTGGGTGTCCGTCTCGAAGCGGCTACAAAACTGGCGAGCCGAACATGTCCTCGGACACTCCCGGCACTAAAAGCCATACGCTTAAAAAAAAAAATGTTGTCATTTCTGTATACATTACTCTAGTTGCACATGTAGGAGGTACACAAGTTATGGCTGTACGCAATGGCGTCACGCGGGGGGAAAAGGGGGCCGGTGCGGACCGCATTTTCTAATGTAAATTTTCCTGACTTTTCCTGACCATTTTTCAACAAAATTCCGACTCGTGAAGTCATCGTAATATCGGGAAAAAGGTTTATTGAGCAAAAAAAAATTTTTTATTTTTTATTAGCAGCCTCCACCATCCCCATAGCTGCCCAACGCTCGCCTCTTTATTCATTTAAAATACAAAATAAAGTAAATTATAATGCAATAATACATAAATCAAAGTAACTTACTCTGCTCGGCGTGCAGGACAGTCGTTCAATACATAATACATGTCTCTCAAAAATAATTGAAGGTCCCACTTTACAGAATGCATTCCTGTTTGTAGGACTACATTGACAACGTGAAGGCCGCAAACACCAAGGTTAACGAGTTGTTTGCCATCTGCATTATCTTCTATTATTTGGCCACTGAACTTTATTATGAAACCCAAATTTACATTCGGTCCATCCATAGACACCTGTAAAATACTCTTTCTAGCAAGAGGAGAGATTCCCTGGTTGAGAGCCTCTAAAATGTCTTGAGCTGTTGCATGTCCCATAAAGATGCAGTTGAAATATCTGGTGTTAACTTTATTGCTGTTGATGTCAAGTTAACGCACAAATAGGTCCACCTGAACTCACTGAGGGGGCGTGGTGGCGCAGCGGTCAAGCTGTATGCCTCTCACCAAGGCGGACCGGGTTCGATTCCCGGTCAATGCATGTGAGATTTTCGAAGTGAAATGCCATGTCCCGTGGTTCGGATTCCACGTAAAAAGGAGGTCTCGTGGCTCATGATCGCGAGATTAACGGTTACGTTAAATTACAAGCTTCCTTTTGAACTCACTGAACAACTTTGTTCAATGCCTCATCAAAACAGATAACATTATCACATGAAAGAATTTCATCTTGCAGTAAATTATGAAAGTATGGAGCTAATACATAATTGATGACATATGAACATTTTGTCTTCCCCAATTTAAATTTTGTTGCAATTGTACTACTGTATGAGGAAACGTTTCCCTGAAGGTTTCTGAAATATTTTCACAAGAATTAAGAGCATTTATTTTAAACGACATTAAGGGCCCACTTTATTTCGGCACTTGTGACTTCATCTTTATAACAGAAAGATTCTACAGATGTCACAGTTCCTGAAGTAGAACTTGAAGGAGTTAATATGGTTAATATAAAATTCCTGACTTTCTAATACTTTTCGCCGTTTTTTTTTTCTGATTCACGCTATTTTTTCATACTTTTTCCTGACTTTTCCTGACCAAAAACAAAATTCCTGCCTGTGGACACCATGCGATTTGTGATTTTCGACCGACCTGTGACTGGATACAGATTGCGTTCTATATTTTCTCTTCAAACACAAAAATGACTTTTCGAAAGAAAAAAAAACTCAGAACAGGGCCTCAAAAGAAAAAAGAAATCCCTATGGCATTTTTTTAAATTAATAACAAGATTTCTTTGTAATGTTTGTACGGGAGGAGGTCTATGGGGGACGGGGTGACACCATGAGTTATTTTACTGCACCGGGCGACACCACCGCTAGTGATGCCACTGGCTGTACTGGGTCTAGTTTCACTTCGTCATACGCTTAATCGTTACAGAGTGAACATGGAAACACACCAGCTGTGTATGGCATGGGCATAAGTTAAATTATTCACTTTTTACTGAGCGCCGTATTCGGGTGAACTTACCCACACATAACTAGGCTATGTTGTTGTGTTTGAGTTGTAAGTCTTGACTGTTTTGTTGCAGTTCTTCATGCCTCCCTGCCCTGAGTTAATCGTTTCATCTCTACAATAGCTACCACACCTTACTATACATCCGTGGCAATCTGTTCCAACATATTCTATCCTTGATCTATCCCTACAGTTCTTGTCCTCAACCCTTGCCTTCCATAACTAACTTTGCTATTCCTGGATGTGTTAGTATGTGTCCTACCAACCTATCTCTTCTCTTCATTAGCAGACGCCAGAAATATCTCTCCTCGCCCATTCGTCATAATACTTTAATACTCATTTGTTACTCTATATAACCATCTGATTTTCATCATTCTCCTGTAACACCACATTTCAAACGCTTATATTCTCCTCTTCTCTGCTACGCTAACAGTTTCACACACCAGACAAAGACTTTCAATAATGACTTCCCAATACCGTACCTTAATCTATATTTGATGTCAATACATTCTGTAGAAATGCTTTCCTTGCCTGAGCCAACGTCTTTTTATATCCTCTTTGCTATTAAACGGGACAATTTAAGGAGTGATAATTAACTAATACATGTAATCCCCCCCCCCATGTATTTTTGTATTGTTATATTTATATCTTGTACCCCGCCCATTCATTGGGCAAAATCATGTTGACCGACTGAAGAGCTGAATGACAATTTCGTATAGGCAACATTGAAAGAATGGCTTCAAATCTCTACATGAAAAGCTAAAGGAATTAGGAGACATCTGCTACATAGGAAACAAAATAGTCAGTGATGGGCGAAGCAAAGAGGATAAAAATTAGGTTGGCTCAGGCAACGAAAGCATTTCTACAGAAAAGAAATTTTTGACATCAAATATAGAATTAGGTATTAGGAAGTCATTTTTGAATCTTATGTCTGAAGTGTGGCACCTTATGAAAGTGAAACGTCAATTGTTAGTGCAACAGAAAAGAGGAGAATAGAAGCGTTTTGAAATGTGTTGTTACAGGAGAATGATGAAGATCAGGTGGGTAGATAGAGTAACAAATGAAGAGGTAATTAAGACGAGTGGGAGAGGAGAGAATGATGTTTCTGGCGGCTAATGAAGAGAACCGATAGGTTGGTAATACAGATACTAAGACACCCAGGAATAGCAAACTTAGTTATGGAAGGAAGGGTCGAGGAGTAGACCAGATTGCCTCAGATGTAAGGTGTACTAGCTATGTAGAGATGAAGCGATTAGCTCAGGACAGGGGGAAGGTAGAGCTGCATCAAACCAGTCAAAAGACTGAAGACTCAAACACATGCAACAATATGCCTCGGCGAAAGTAAGCCATGAGTGTGTTGTATGATGGACTCTTTTGTGGTCGGGTGTATGGAAGTAGGCGGTTAAATGTATACGGTATGCGTGATGACGGGTTCGGTTTTCGTATTGATTGTAAATGAAAATTGTTGGTTTATGTATGTGCGTGCATGCAACTAGTCGTTTTATGTATGTGCGTGTATGTAAATAGTCGCATTTACTGTATTAATCGGTGTATGTGTGGAGTGATGAACGGAAGTATTTGTGTGTTGTGGGACTGGAGTAATGTTTAAATGTGCGTATTGTTGGCTGACAATGCGGGCTGCATCACTTCGCCTCTAAGGTTGGTATGGTAATCCCGTGCTCTGGCGCGCAATTCTAATTACGTTCGCTCACTTCAATCATGACGAATAGAAATAAACAGTGTCATCACTCCGCTACTTAAGCATTGTAGTTCATGGTCCAGCCAAGTGTGGCGCGGAAGTCGCGACGAACCATAAGCTCGTATGACAGTAACCCACGAGGTTAGTACTGTAATATCCTGTGCGCGAGAAGTCATATTATTCGAGGGAATTTGTTTCTTTGTAATAATTTACGAATGTCTGTGCAGTGCTTTGTGTGTGCAAACAACTAAGTTTTCTGTTGTTTCGGGAAAATGTCGTAAAGTTTTGTTCCTGGAAGTAAATCGGGTTACGAAGAAAATCTGATGGTAGACATTTTTTACACCGCCAAAAGAAACAAATCTGTTTTCGAAATGGGCGAGAGTTTTTCCGAGGAAGGATAAGCAATTGTCGATCAAAAATAGAATCTGTGACGAACGTTTTTCGGAAGATTTAATTATTATAAAGGCGGACTCTTTCGTAGTGAACTATGAGAACGTGAAACTTCCTCGCGTGAAGTGGAAATTAAAACCAGGATCAGTACCTCAAATTTTTCAAAATTTACCGAAATATCTATCCACTGATGTAAAATCACGAAAGCCGCCCAGTACGATACGGAATGAAGGCAGCCTCCCATGGTTACTTGTTCTATTTCGTGCCATCCTTACCTAAAACGAAAGAAAAAAAAACCGTCTTAATAATAATAGGCCTAAAATAATAATAGTTGTTGATTCTTTAGGGACTTAACGACATCGTGGTCACGTATCCCCGTGTGTTTGGGTTTGTTTAGAATTCGTCTGATAACCTGTGTCATTATGATGTCTGTAGTAGTGTGTGTATTTGGAATTGAGGTCGGATTTGGGTAGGAAGCGGCCGTGTCCTTCAGTTAGGTACCATCCTGGCATTTGCCTGGAGGAGAAGTGGGAAACCAGGATAGCTGAGGTAGGAATCGAACGCGCATCTTAACATTTTTGCCTCACGAGGCTGAGTGAACACCGTTCCAGCCCTCAGACCAGTATTAAATTTATTGGCAGAGCTGGGAATCGAACCCGGACTTCCGTGGTGATATCCAAGTGGCCAAGAATGAGTCGGACATATAATAATGGCCAACCTGCCAATAAAATAAACGGTCATCCAATTCTTCGCTTCCGTTACCGTCCTCCTGATCTTCGGATCTTGTTTCAACTTTGTCTTCAGTATCAGAGTCACAAATTCCTTTGAAATTACTGAATCATGAACTAGCTATTCGTTATATTTCAGCAGCATCCTTAGTTTTTCGTAAGGCGCAGTCTCCTTACTGATATTAACTAAGGCAACACACTAAGCCAAATAATCGTTATAACAGCACACCTGCCACTCACTAACAGAATGTAACATCATTGGGAGCGCTGGTACTATCAATATCACGCTGACAAAGTGTTACACGTGATAAAGTTATTTTTAGGCACGCTATTTCACAACTCCAGAAAAATGCTTACTATGGTTTGGTGTAAGATGTCACGAGACGATAAGATCATAACTTGAACTGTTGGCTTGATATTAAAACTAATATAACGAACCATGGAGCTGTCAGACCAATGCGCGACTAACGGAGGGTTTTAAACGATAGTTCTACATGGGGACTGAGAATATTAATGCTAACTTTTTGACAGTATTATTCATAAGTCTAAACACACAATTTGTTGTAATCAGCGTAACCGCAGCCTTCGTAAAGAGGTTTACGTAGCCCAGCGCGTATCCCACTATTGAACAGCTGTCTGTGTAGCGTTGGAGGTCAGCGCCGCTAGCGCTAGCAGAGCGGGGCGCGGTTGAACTCGGTGAGTGATAACACTATTTATTTATATTCGTTATGCTTCAATGTTGCATTGTTGGTTGGCTACGTGTTGAAATAGCATGTTAACCGTGACCGTAAGCACAGAGATGTACTGCGGTCAGAAAGGTTGTCCCTGCATTTTGAACTAGATCGTCATTTACGCGAGGAAAATAATTATTAATATCTCGGTTGATATTAATGTTAGAGGCTTGAAGTTTGGAATAAATATTGCCGAATAAGCATTTTAAAGCTTCTGGTATTATAAGATAAGCGATGTTAGTAGTTTCAAACGACGGAATTCAGTAGGTGGAAACCGCGTAGGCAAAAATGGTTTTATGCTGATAACCTGGTTATTAAGTGAAGACTCCACCGAAAGCTTACAAGCCAACGTTAGTACTTAAACAAAAATGTAGGGAATATGGTATGAAAGTCAGCATTTCGAAAACGGTGATGTCGATAGGGAAGAAACAAAAGAAAATAGAATGCCAAGTGTAAGGAACTGAATTGGAGTAGGTGGACCATTTTAAGTACTTAGGCTGCGTTTTCTCTCAAGGTGGTAGTATAGGGAAAGAGATAGAACTGAGGTGCAGAAAAGCCAATGCATTGAGTTCCAGTTGCGATCTACAGTATTCTGCAAGAATAGCGACGAAAATCTCCCTACTTGACTCATTATTTAGACCGACTTTGCTGTATGAAAGCCAGAGCTGGGTAGACTCAGAATAGCTAGAGGTAATTAATTGACGTGAGGGTAGCACGAATGACTGCTGGTAATAATACAGTAGAAGGGAGCAATGGCACGAAGGTACTCGTAATGAAGATCTAAAGGTTAAGTTAGAAATGAAAACAGTGTTGTTGTTGTTGATGATTGATTTAGGGGCTTTACGACATCGTGATCATGTCTGATATAATATGTGTTATTGTGATTGCTGCATTAAAGTGTGTATTTATAATTCAGATGAGGATTTGGAAGGAGGCGACCATGGCCTTAAGTTAGGAACTATCCCGGCATTTGGAGTAGAAGTGGGAAACCACGGAAAACTACTATCATGATGACCGAGATGGGAATCGAACCCTCTTTTTCTCAGTTTTACCTCACGAGGCTGTGTGTGCCCCGTTCCAGCCCTCACACCAGAATTAAAATTCATGGTAGATCCCGGAATCGTACCCGGACCTCCGGGGCGACAGCCTAGAACGCTAGCCGCTACACCACAAAAAGATCTTACAGAAAACGAACAGTTTACGATAATGCATGCCGAGTTGCTGAACATACAAGTGAGCAACAATGAAAGCTATTCCGTGTAATTGTTAAATTAGATCCAATTGTTTCCGGATCTCCCTATCTCTCTCTCCCTCTTCGGTTACTTGGAAGGGGGTGGAGCGGGGGGAACCCGAACCGATCGAAGATCTACCACCATATCCGCTATGCGCGATTAAATCTACGTGTTGCAGGGGAGAGGTTATAGTGAAAGATTATACAACAATATATTTACAGCTACATTTTGAAAAGGATATTTTGACCGCCTCGAGGTGTAGTGACTGGTATTCTTGACTGTCACACCTGAGGCTCGGGTTCGAGTCCAGGCTCAGCCATGAACTTCAATTCTGTCTTGGAGACTGGAACGAGGTAGTCTCTGACTCATGGGGCAAAACTAGCAAAAGGAGGGATATATTCCGATATCAACCATCCTAGACATGGTTTTCGGCTTCTAATTCAGGCATTTGCCAAGGACGGCCACGGCCGCCTCATTCCCAATTCTCGCCTCAGTTACAAATGCACACTACTACAGACACCATATAAGTCATTATTAGACAATTTCTACAAACACCCAAGTATAGGCTACGGCTTAGAAATTACCATGATGTCCAAGCCCCTAAATGAAACTACGTATTACGATATTTAAGAGAACGAACAGACATAGACCTAGCAATAAAACTGGCAATAAACAATAAAATTATATATTGCACAGTAACTTTTGACTTTTATAGAGGGGTATTTGGTTATCACTCCCAACAAGCTTTCTAGCCGAGGGTGAGTTAAAGAATGTTTGTACTTATTTTTATATACTTCATGTTATAGGCTGTATCGTATGGCCTCGGGTGCCGGCTGCAAGCTTTGTTAATTGACACCCAAAGGATAGCTTGCATGACGAATTTCATTGTGCCTTGAAGCACTATGAAAGTCAAGGAGGTTAGATATCTAAGCTCCTAGACATGGTTTTCGGCTTCTAATTCAGGCATTTGCCAAGGACGGCCACGGCCGCCTTTGTGTTGGCGGAAACTCCAGAGATTAATTTTGCCGTTATGAACACGGCCTACTGAATTCAAATGGGTTATTTGACATGCCAACATCGTATGACATGGTGTCGTAATTTTTGCCGCCTTTCAAAAATCACTTACCACGGCCAGGAACGAACCTGAAATCTTGGAGTTAGTAGACCGAAACGTTAACCACTCACCGACCGTGGCAAGCTTCATGTTGAAAAATAAGAACTAATGGGTGTATTAGTAAAACGAAATTACTAAACATAGACCTATAACAAAATTGAAATTTACAGAGTATTCAAACTTTTTCAGTGAGACGTCTGGTTGTTAGTTATCACTCTATTAATTTTTTTTAACTATCTGGTGAATAATTGGTTATACAAAGTCGAATACAAAAATCTAAATGTTCATCTGTTATGTTTCTGTACTTATCCTCTTACGTTTTACGTATTTCAAGTTGGAAAACGATTTCACAAAGATAATCTCAACCAACAATCTTTTAAGTTTTCATAGGGATTTTTATGGATTCCGTGAAGAGCTTTTTGATTCTAACATATGAAACGAGGGTCGATATTTTCTTCGGGATAGGGGACAGTTAGCTCCAAATGTGGACAAACCCGAAAAATCGGGAGCGAATGGTATGCACCGTTCTACGGAGGAAACAAAATCACCTGCGCAGATCTCACATATAAACTTGACAAGAAAGTTCCTTGTTACTGTACGAATTGAGTGCCTTTCGGCCACTGGTGGCAGGTGGAGCATGTTGGGTAGTCCTGGTCCAGGTGGCGTTGGTATAGTGGCGATAATGTTCACCAATCTAAGCAAATGAGAACGCAATATTAAAAAGAAAAAAGAAACATCCGCAGCGTAGGCGTGCGTGTGATGTCGATGGAGAGCTGTAGGAAATCCAAGGATCAAACGATCGAGCCCCCAGTGGCCATCCTGTGTGTGCCGGCTTTACCACGCTCTCTCCAGGTAAATCTCGCGATGGAACAATTCACGCCATACTTCTAGCCGAGGGACACCTGCCCCAATCCTACTGAAGAGCCTAAAAATTAGTTACCTTACACACTGTACTACAGTCACCACAGAAACACGGGTGATAATAAATCAACTCACAGCCTAATATACTGGGCTGATGATGAAGCTGTCCCAAGTTATTAAAATGAACTAACGACAGGAAATAAAAGGTCACAATTTTTTCTTCTCCTTTAACGACAATTTTATAGACGAAGAGGTTTACCTTGAGACCATTCTTAACCCCCTATAAGTTGAGTTATTCCTCCAGACAAACTATGTTTATATAGCCTATCTTTTTTTTAACACTATTGATTGTCAGATTCCACTCGAGGTAAAGAATGATTCCACTTGCCATGACGGGCATGAAGCAACAGTTGAGATATGATTCATAGGCAGATATATGACTGCCCACTCCCCCTCAAGCACTTTCCACATACTGGAACACTCCCCTCCCCCACTCCTTACACGGTCTCTTCGCGAACACAGAATCGCGGGTTTGAATACCGGCCGAAAAGAAGAAAAACATTGCGACCGTTAAATTCTTGTTGGTAATTCATTAACTCTTTTTTCATCATCAGCTCGGTGTTGGTTGATTGGTTGGTTATTAAGTTTAGGGGCTTTTTTTTTTTTTCGTGTAGCCTCCTGAGAGGCCGAGTGCAGGTCTTTCTATTCGACGCCCGTGGGCGACCTGTGCGTCGGGATGAGAGATGGAATGGATGAAGATGAATGAAACTGGGCAAGGATGTGGAAGGAAGCGGCCGTGGCCTGTCAGAAGGTACGGTCCCAGCATTTGCCTGGTGTTGAAAATGGGAAACCACGGAAAACCATTTCAAGGACAGCCAACGGTGGGGCTCGAACCCACGCGTCTACCGAGTCAGCAGAGAGCTTGGCCCCATGGCCTAACGCAGCGCTTTAGCCAGCGTAGCCACTACTGTCGGTAGTTTAGGGGCTGCGACAACGCGGTCATGTAGCCTCGTGTACTTTGGGTGTGTGTAGAATCTGTCTGATAACCGGTGTTAATTGTGATGACTGTATTAGTGTGTGTTATCTGTTTTTAATTTAAGTACAGACTGCAACTTAGAATTTTTCAAATAGTTCCTACTTTTGCCGCCAAGCGCCACCGTTAACGACTACTAGGCCAAGTTCATAACTTAGCTACTAGACGCCACCGCAGTCGGCTCTTGGCAACGAACGCAGAAACCTAAGAGCGTTGTTTACATTCTTAACCTATCCAATTTAGCTTCACACAGGTGCAATTAGTGGAAGGTCCTTGAACATGCCATAAATCTATGACATTGGACCGCCGGCTTTACTTCCCTTCCGAAGGAAGGCATACTGAGGGATTTTTAACGCTCTTAAAAAATCCGACGGCTTCGGCCGGGTTTGAACCCGCTATCTTGGGCATAGAAACTCAGCATGATACCGACTACGCCACCGAAGCCGCTCATCAGCCCGGTGTATTTGGCTGTGCGTTGAATATGTTATAGCCTATCACCTATGTTTCTGTGGTGACAGTAGTATAGAGTGTGTACGGTAAAGTGTGATTTTTAAGGTCTACAGTAGGATTGGGGTGCCATCCAGGCCATTTACTCATCTATTCCTGCGTTAGTGATCTTTTGCGATGCTGCCATCTAGGCGATTTCAACATTCCGCATTCCTCTGCTATCTAACAATATCGGCACTATATGTGGGTGATTTGTGATTTAAATAATCTCACAGTCATAAAGTATAATAGGTGAGATCTTTATCGAGCGCCTTGCTGTGAAATATGACCACCTCAAAAGATCTAAATTATTATTACATTAACGCTGGAATTGGTGAGTGAATCGCCTGGATTGCACCACCTCAAATGATCTACTGAAAAATGAAAATCCACAGCCTGCTTCCAGTCGACCGATCGGGTCAGGGAATGGAATGAAAGAAGCCCCGTCTAGCGGCGAGGATTTGAACTGTGCCAGCTGCCGAAGCCTGTCGCACTCCCCTGGGGCAATGAGTAAATTAATGACAAATGAAATGATAGTGGCGAGTGTTGCTGAAATGAAATTGTGACAGGGAAAACCGGAGTACCCGGAGAAATACCTGTCTGCCTCCACTTTGTCCAGCACAAATCTCACGTGGAGTGACCGGGATTTGAACCACGGACCCAGCTGTGAGAGGCGTGCTGCCGCCTAAGCCACGGAGGCATCAAATGATCTACTATTAATTATTATTAACAAAAGTAGCCTATACGTCAATAAAAATAATGCACAACTTGTGGCCCGGTCACTCCACGTGAGATTTGTGCTGGACAAAGTGGAGGCAGACAGGTTTTTCTCCGGGTACTCCGGTTTTCCCTGTCACAATTTCATTTCAGCAACACTCGCCACTATCATTTCATGATTTAGACAAAGGGGTAAAATATCGACTCCATAACTGGAAAAATTTCGACTCTTTGAAGAATGAAACAATTGGGCAAGGAAAGAAGGATACGCAACAGTATAAGGATACTGATGTTAGCAGAATGAAGGACATCCTACCTTTAAGAAAGCCGTGGTTTGAAACAATCAAGTTGAACAAGGGAGGTCGGACAGAAAAGGCGCGAGGAGCGCGGTATAAGCGGGAGTAATGGTAGAGTCAATTCGGGTCCCGTGGTGCCTCCCACGGGGAAATAGGCACTGACAGTCATGTTATCGAGCTAATTACAATTAGGCTTACCTAGGGGTCTCCTTTCCTTTCAAGGAATGAATTTTTTTTTCACCTATTTTATCATCTCATAACTGGTAATCGACATGAATTGAAATAAATACAATAAATAACACGATTCATGACGTTAAAGTCCTAGCAACACCCTGGTTTTGTTATAAAAACATACTGCACATACAGTATAATTAACTAGGAACATTCAAATTATTTCAAACTAAATACACAACAATACAACTCGAAACACCACGTTAAATAATGTTATGGTGACCCGGGTGACCTTTTCAATATATCGATTGCACTCTCCCATCCGTCCCGCGCACGCTGGCGGGCGGGAAAAGAGAAGTCAAGAAAATTGGAAATATTTTGCCTTTTTGAAGTCTTCAAAGTTAGATCACTCTCTTCCACCAATTCCCTCTCTGAAATAATAATTCAAGAAATTCAAATGACGAAAACTGGATCGAATGAATTACCCAAATTCGGTAAACGTTACAGACCTAAATCCAAAGTTGATCTCGTAAACCTTTAGAGGACGAGAGAAACGTTCACTGTTTTCATGAAGCTGGCATGTCAAATATAATCTATGGTACACCAGAATAATCCTGGAGTTATTTGTAAGTGAATTAAATAACCATTACTATTTTAATAAACGCAAGAGCATATACCGCTCGGTATTCGTCAGATTTAAACAAATAATATTGTTCTTAAGTGTAAACAGAAATATATTTGTGATTTGTATAAGGCAAAGTTCCCCGCAACAGTCCTGAAGCAAGGACTACAGGTTAGCCTCCTTTCATTATCGCGCGTGAAAATAACACGTTTAGCAATGTCAGCCAAAGCATGCGGTAATCAAGGTTCGCACGGGAGCTCACAGCAGGCCGTACCGAGCGAGCCAGACCAGGCCAGACAGTGACGTTGCAACGGCTGCAGGGAACGATCGAACGACGGGAGGTGCCATTTTGTGCCTTTAACTCACCACTACTGAAACCCAGCCCTCCGGGCTTAACAAGTCAAAAACAATAAAGGCTATATGATCAAATACTTACTCATGTTCCCAGCAAGTTGATGAGTACCAAAAAATACGTCACTAGCTCCAAATTTACTGACTGTGTAATATTAAACTTGCCCACGCAGGGACCGAACTTTGCAGCACAAGGAAGTGGTGGGGACGAACCGGAGAGTGAGAGAGACAGACGAAGCGTGGTGAAGAGGGGAGGATTCAGTTAAGGTCTTGCTGGTGGGGGAAGGAAAAAAAGGGGGCAGGGACGAAAGCAGGCATCATCTCGGGGGAGAAAAGGCCGTAGCAGAATACCAGTTAGTAATTTTTATTATAGCAGCACAAAGTTGTAGGACTATTATTATCGGCACCGCCTGATCAACCAACCATACAAACCAAGTGAACACAACGAGAGTACAGGAAAACTACATTTAATAGGGTATATAGATTATAGAACATGTATAAATGGGCAGATTCTTTATAAATCAACATCACGTATTTTTAAGTGTGCTCGATAGCTTCTCACGCAGTGAATTACTGACTGCCGAGAATCGCTTTCAATTGACAACACACACATGTCCTAGGTGCTAGGTGGGATTCGAACCCACCGTCAAATGATCAACGTTTCAACTTGACAACGCCCTTTTTTGAACACCACACAATTTAAAATGCTATAATTAGGGGGTTGACATCGTGGTAATCAGCCCCGCGTACTTGGCATCCCTAATATGCACCCCTAATGAAACATGGTAGGTTGGTTCCTCAGTTTAGGGGCTGCGAAAACGCGGTCATGTAGCCCCGTGTACTTTGGGTGGGTGTAGAATCTGTCTGATAACCGGTGTTAATTGTGATGGCTGTATTAGTGTGTGTATCTGGTTTTTTTTTAAATCAAGTAAGAACTACAACTTTGAATTTTTCAAATAGTTTCTACTTTTGCCGCCAAACGCCACCGTCAACGACTACTAAGCCTAGTTCAGAACTTAGCTACTAGACGCCACCGCAGTCGGCTCTTGGCAACGAACGTAGGAACCTAAGAGCGTTGTTTACATTCCTAACCTATACAATTTAGCTTCACACAGGTGTAATTAGTAGAAGGTTCTTTAACATGCCATAAATCTATGACATGGGACCGCCGGCTTTACTTCCCCTCAGAAGGAAGGCAAACTGAAACATGAACCAAGGCAATGGAAAACTTAAGTTACCGTACTCAATTATCATCTGCGAACATTTGGGTGACGCTCCCTGACCATCAGGGGCGTATCCAGAGGGGAGACTGGTGGGAGATGCAGCTCCCTCCGAAATTCCTAGAAAAAATAAACTAATTTTTGACATTATTTTACTATAATTGTTTTAATGCAGCCAATGGCCATGTACTTTTCTTTTCAGGACGGGTCAGGGAAGGGATATTGGAAGGAAATCGGCCGTGGACCTATTGAAAGGAACCGTCCCGGCATTTGCCTGGTGGTGAAAATGGGAAACCACGAAAACCATTTTCAGGACGGCCGAGGTGGGATTCGAACCCACGCTCTCCCTAGCGCGTTGCTCTCGGCCACCGCGGCCGGTACTAATGCATAGACCGGTTAGGTACTAATATCCTAGGCTCAAAAGTTACACCACTACAATAACATAATTTAGGGGTCATCCATAAAATGTCCGCTCGAACGGGGGGAGGCCTTACAAGAATGTGACAAAAGTGTACGATAATTTGGGGGACAAGGGGTGTCTGCACAAAAAATATTTACGTTCGTCCAGTTTTTCGTTATTACCCGACTTGCAAAATCCAAATGAACTTTCTTTTTGGCACTTTCCATGTAGGTACGTTTTGAATTAAGCAACTTCTTTTGTAGGTTGCTAGCCTCCGTGGCTTTTAGGCGGCAGCACGCCGGCCTCTCACCGCTGGGCCCGTGGTTCAAAACCCGGTCACTCCATGTGAGATTTGTGCTGGACGAAGCGGAGACAGACAGGTATTTATCCGGGTACTCCGGTTTTCCCTGTCACCATTTTATTCCAGCAACACTCTCCACTATCATTTCATTTCATCTGTCATTCATTTAATCATTTTAGGGGCCGATAACCTAGATGTTAGGTCCCTTAAAACAACAATTATCATCATCATCATCATTTAATCATTGCCCCAGGGGAGTGCGACAGGCTTCGGCAGCCGGCACAATTCATATCCTCGCCGCTAGATAGGGGCTTCATTCTTTCCATTCCCTGACCCGGTCGTTCGACTGGAAGCAGGCTGTGGATTTTCATTTTCTTTTGTAGGTTGCTTTATGGAAGGGTAAATTCGTCCTGAGTAGCATTCTCGCCATTTCAGAAATATATTTCATTAGCGAACCCATGTGAGAACTCTCGCATGTGTATAAACCACCCGCCCAGCTCTATTGGTATGCGAGCTCGATGCGACAGATTTCTGCTAGGGGCTATCGTCTTGTTTATTTGTTTAATCACACTTCTTAAACAAATTATCGATGTTTATGGAATCAGAGTGCAAATCGTCAGTGCTACGGGTAATTCCCTTTCTTTTGAATCCTCGTTTGTTACGGTCGGTTACTTGTGAGACTGGCTGCGTGGCGTAGCGGTAACGTTGTCTCCTGCTGTTTCCAAGGTTGCAGGATCGAATCCTGGCACAGTCAGTTGGCATTTGAGGGTTCGCAAATGTGAGGGAGCCGTGTTAGTAGATTTACTTGCACGCTAAAGATCCCATTCGGAGAAAAAATCTGGCACCCCGGCGTCTCTAAAAGTGGCAGTAGTTAAAACGGACATAAAACCATTAACATTATTATAGGATACGTGTGATCTCCCCATATGAATATACTATCCGCCCAGCTTTACTGTTATGCGGCCTGTACGCGACACAGTTCTGACAGGTGCTATCGTCTTGTTTATTTGTTTAAACGCAAAGAAATAAATATATTTTCGTTGATTGTTTACGAAATGCAAGATTTTTCCTGTACCATTGGGACGATTTGTAAGATTTTGGTACAAACCGAACCTTCTAACTTCCTCTGGTTTAAAAGAGCTTGAGTTTTGTGAAACCTACACTTGAGCTTTTTATATAATGATACTGCTGTAGCACAAAAGTGGATTTTTTCCATGCTCAGAATTGCGCAATATATTGATCAAGGTTGGGGGGTAATTTATTTTGGACGTTCACTTAGGGGAGGGGGGTAGTTCTCTAAAAGCCAGGGTAGTGTGATGGTCCCAATTTAAGACCAGAACGAAATAATTTTATATATTATTATTATTATTATTATTATTATTATTATTATTATTATTATCAATATTTTTTAAGTTTACATTTTACCTTTTATTAGTTATTATGTTAACTAATATATTTATATCTATTATTATGCGGTAATGTAGAATATTATGGCAATTGAAAGGATTTGGAGCGGTACACATTATATTTGAAATTAGTTTGACGCTTGACTGAATATGATTTCTGAAGAAAATTCGAACAAGAGAAAAAGAGGGTGTCCATAGAAGGCGGCTTCTTGGAAATGACATAAATAGACACTTATGTCTGTCACATCAAGTATTCTACCTATATACAAATCATACTAAGAAAAGATTCTAAGAAGACTTACCACTAACAATGCTGGGCCGATGAATGAATCCTTTGCAACTATATACAGAGGGTGGGCTAGACCTCCCGAGAAATACTACAAAGAAGTATTGTCATTGTTGATATATGAAAGGCGGGCTTATATCGCCTAGCGACTTCTGAAGAGGGGTCATTCACGTGCTTTACCTGGGACGTTATATATATGACGGCCGCCCAAATGGAATTATTATTATTGAATTGCTGGAGGAGAAGGAAGGATGCTGAGTGGAGCAGAGAAACGTGTATCGAGATGGAGTCTATAACGCAGTTCTAAACTAGACAGTTGACTATTAAGTATGTGAATTTGATAAGACATTCTGTCTCATCAAACTGTGACATGGTTGTGTACGAGGCTATTGTCACAGGGATGATTTTTGGAATTTATTCCGTCATCCACATATAAATTAATTACTTTGAGGATGATCAGGGCCACCTGGAAGTCTCTACGCAACAATCCAACTACAAAGATCTTCAATGCGGTGAGCGATGTAAACAGTTATACTCCAGTCAAATCAGAAGGCTATCATGCTTATTAAATTCAATATATTCTATTCAATTAACTCAGTATACTCCAATTTCTAATCAAGAACCATAATACAAGTAAATTCAGTAGATTCTTTAATTTAAATTTATTATTATTATTTTCTTTAGTATTTTATATTTTTTTTACTTGTTGTTTATTATATATTAAATTCATTTTAAATTCAAATGCTTGACTGGTTTCCTTTAGTAGCTAGAAATTACTATAAGGCAACACCATACTCCTGAACTAATTATCGTAAGGTTAGATTACGTAAGTTTCACTACGGCTGGAGATAGGAATTTCGATGCTCTGCCTCTGTTTAACCGAGATTTAATATATTATATTGATCATGATATATAAATGATCTGGCGCCCTGGCAATACATATGATACTACACATTATGTACTTTTTTAGTGAAGCTGACAACAATACAGATACACTATTAGATTAATACACAATCAAATGTTTCTTTTTGATCACCCTAAAGTGGGCGACTATTTAAATAATGAGCTTTGCATATTAACTTTTTTTAATTAACTTTATTCTTATTAACAGTAATCAAGTTTAAATATCTCTATAAACCATTACAATAACGCCCAACTAGCGGAGCGCTTTTCTTATTATTAATAGAACCCCATTTAGCTCTCACACCAACCCATTACAAATGGCCCCCAACTATGTGGCACGGAAACCTAACGATATTTACGGAAGGAGTGAGTGTTAATTCAGTGCAAATTGTCAGTGATTTTGGGGGAAAGTGAAGTGAAGTAGTGTATTATTAGTGATTGATTTTGGGGGAAAGTGAAGTGAAGTAGTGTATTATTAGTGATTGATTTTGGGGGAAAGTGAGGTGAATTTTGGAACGGTAAACTTTATACGGTGTACTTCGAGATGGCGGATGAGGAACAAAGGAAATTGAGGAGTAGGGGTAAAGGCGAGAAAGCTAATTATACGAAAGTTGATAGTGATACTGAGGCTGAGAGCGTAGAGGATTATACCAAGATGTCGGAGGTAAATCTTGAGAGTATTCCTGAGAATAATCCCGAGGTTAACCCCGAGACGAATATAGAGGTACATCCTGAAATAAATCCTGAGACTAGTGGAGGGAAGGAGAAACAAAAGCCTTTGGATATTTCGGAAAACAAATTAGATGAGATCATGGGAATGTTTCGGGAGATAAGTAAGCAAAATCAGGAGATAAGTAAGCAAAATCAGGAGATGAGTAGGGAGATGAGAGAGGAGATAAGCAAGGCAATAGACAAGAAGCTAGAAGATAGCAATAAAAATAATCAGGAGATAAGTAAGCAAAATCAGGAGATAAGTAAGCAAAATCAGGAGATGAGTAGGGAGATGAGAGAGGAAATAAGTAAGCAAAATCAGGAGATAAGTAAGCAAAATCAGGAGATGAGTAGGGAGATGAGAGAGGAAATAAGTAAGCAAAATCAGGAGATGAGTAGGGAGATGAGAGAGGAAATAAGTAGGCAAAATCAGGAGATGAGTAGGGAGATAAGAGAAGCGATGTGTAAAGATAATAAAGAAATTAATCAGAAACTAGATAATATGGTCAAGGAGAATGAGGAATTAAATAGGAAGTATGGGACGCTGCAGGAGAGTATTCAGGGGGCAAAACAGGAGATCAGATGTGAAATTAAGGATGTGTTAGAAGAAAAGGCTAAAAATATTATAGAGGAAGTAGATCTGAAATTAGTAGAAGTGGAAGGGAAAATTCAGGAAAAGTTAGTCAATCAAAGAGAGAATCTTCAGAAAATAGTACAGATGGAAACTAGACAAGTAAGAACAGAATTGGGAGGAGAGATAAAGAAAGTGCAGTCAGAATTTCATAAGAAAGTAGAGGATAGTCACCTGACAAATGAAGAAAATTATCAGGAGATTCAGGAAAAACAGAAGATATTAAGAAATGAATTGATAGAAAAAGAGAATAATTTGAAAGAAAGAGTGGAAATGGTAGAAAAAGTGGCGGATAAAAAGATAGCAGAAATTGAGACTAAGTTAAGAAAGCAATTAAGGCAGGAGGGAATACAGGGAAGAGTTATTGTATCAGGAGGTGGAATGAAGGAAACTGAACTAGTTAAGTTCTCTAACGAGCAGGGATGTCCTATGGAATTCATAACTATAGTTGAAAATAAATTCAAGGAAAGGCTACTAGAAGGACAGATAGAGTGGAATATGGTAGTGGAGATATTAGATCAGGCTTTTGTGGGGGAAACAAAAAGCTGGTTTTCTGTCTATAAAAACACTTTAGTGGACTTTAATGATTTTAAAAATAAATTTTGTGAAAAATATTGGAATGATGAAATACAGGCCCAGAAAAGGGAAAGTATTATTTGTGGGATATATCCGCCTGAAAGTACTTGCAGTATGACTGAATATTTTCTGAATAAGGTTATCATCTGCAAATATCTAGATGGCATGACACAAGACAGCGATATAGTCAGGCAAATGATAAAGCATTTCCCATTCCGAATAAGAGAGGCTGCATGCATGCAACGCACTTCGACTATCACAGAGTTAGAAAGATTATTAGGGAGATTTGATGCTCTAGAGAATAGTGTTGGTGAAACACCGGCAGGACAGCAGAATAGTCGATATATGAATGAGAATAGGAATCAAAATAATAATGGCAGGCAACAACACCAGAATTTTCAAGGCAACAATAGGGGGCGTAATTTTGAAAATTCATATGCTCAAAATAACAGGGGGCTATTTCAAGGTAGAGATGGTTATCAGAATAACCGTGGCCAGTATCATGGCAATAGGAGAAACCATGATAATAACCACAATGGTAATCAGGATAATAATGCAGGTCCTAACAATGGGCAGCGTTATTACAATCAAAGAAATAATGCAGGAAATTCAGGGAGGCAGAGAGAAGAAAATCAAGGTAATGGCAGCAACCCTCGTCAGAACCACAACAAAAATAACGGGGAGACACAAAACCAAGATAATGGTACCGATACTTTAAATGTGAACCAGACTGTGACGTAAGGTCAAGTTGTCAGTCTGAGTCTTTTCCAGCTTACACCATTTTAAGCGAACCGTATGACCTAAATATCCGTAATGATTTATTAAGTGAATTTATGGATGTATCTAAAGAATCTACCGTTATTAATTTTAACTCAGTGTTAAAATTACAAGTGTTAGGGGCGTGTATCGATACACTTTTTGACAGTGGCTGTCAGGTTTCTTGCATCAGTGCAGCATTTTATAATAATAGGAAGGAAAATGGTATTAAAATTGAGGAAATTCCAATTAGAACTACTTTCGTGTTAACTGCGGTGGGCAAGAAATCTCACATAATTTCTAAACAAGTAATTGTAGAAATTTTAATAGGAGGTAAGATTGGAACTCATGTTTGTTTAGTGATTCCAAATCTTGTTTACTCACTGATTATGGGTTCGGACTGGATGTCGCAACATTCTGCACAGCTATGCTATAAAGAGGGTAATATTAAATTCAGATGGATGAATGAAAATATGATCATATCATTTAATAATTCGAGTAAGTTTTATGGTGGTTCCAAGAATATATGTACGCTTGAGGAGATATTAACGACTAAAGGAGTCGATATTTGCAGTAAGGTTAGTGGTGAGATTGTCGGGGTATCTATTGAAAAGGAACCTCATTTTTTACATTTTTTAGGCAGTATGATGACGAAGGATTCTCTAGAGGATACCTTGCGTAAAGCTGCATTACAGAGTGAGTTAGAGAGTAATCGAGTGGATGAACTATTGGAGGTGTTGATAGAGAATAAGTATATATTTGAGGACCGTATTGGATTAGCTAATTGCTACGAACATTCATTAAATGTAATTGATCGCAGTATTTTTGTAGGTCATCGCTACCCCGTGCCTTACAAATTCCAGGAAGCTGTGAGAAGGCAGATTGAAAGCATGTTGCGGGATAAAATTATAGAACCCTCGATTAGCCCATATATTAATTCATTAATTGTTATTCCCAAGTCTGACGGAAAAGTAAGACTTTGTTTAGATGCACGAATTTTGAACAACCATATATCTATGGATCAGCTTAGATCTCAATCAATTGAGGAATTAGTTCAGGGATTTCCAGGAAAACAATGGTTTACATGTGTTGACTTAAGTTCAAGTTTTTGGCAAGTTTCGCTAAAAAAGGAAGATAGGCCTTTAACCGCTTTTTCCTTTCAAAATCATCTGTATCAATTCTGTCGAGTAGCTTTTGGCCTGAAGAGTAGTTCTGCAGCACTGATTAGAGCTCTAGGGATCGCTTTAGGAAGCGATATGGACAAATTTGTAACTATATATATAGACGATTTGGTGATTAGTTCAGAAACATTCAGTGAGCACTTAATGCACCTGGATCGGGTTTTTAAGAAATTAGCGAGAGCTGGTTTCACTCTCAAACTCAGTAAGTCAATTTTTTGTCGTAGGGAAATTACTTTTCTTGGTCATACGGTGTCTGCGGAAGGTGTGAAGCCCGAGGAAAGCAGGGTAGGTAAGATTTTAGATGCTAAATCACCTAGGAATGTGAAAGAACTGAAAACATATCTGGGCATGTGCAATTATTTTCATCGATGTATTATGAGGTATGCTTGTATGGTGGAACCATTCCGTGAGTTATTAAAATCAGGTAATAAATGGTGTTGGACAGAAATGCACGAGGGAGCATTTAAGGCTCTCAAAATTGGATTTGAGAAGGCCGTAGTGTTAAAGTACCCTTTAAAGGACAGACCATATGTGCTGATGACTGATGCATCCCACATTGGCATTTCCGGTGTACTATGCCAGAAAGATGAGGAGGGCAATTTGAGGATTGTGTCCCTGGCCTCACGTGGTCTTTCTGCCGCTGAAAAGCGCTACACTATAACGGAGTTGGAATTACTAGGCATTGTGTACAGCCTAAGTAAATTCAGAATGTATGTCCTTGGCGGGAAATTTGAAATCTTCACAGATCACCACGCCCTAGCATTTATTAACACATGTAAACTGAGTAGTAACCGCGTTAGCAGATGGATTCTTGCACTGCAGGAATATGATTTCGACATACATCATATTAAAGGTAAGGATAACATTTTGGCAGACATGTTATCTAGAGACGTCAATTTAAATCACAGTGAGTCAGTTGTTAAGGCGAACCAAGGGGTGTTGATATGCGCGTGCTTGGATCCTACCAATGAAGAATCTTTAAAGGTGTTAAGAAATCTGTTGGTAAGTCAGAGAGAAGATAAGATATTAAAAGAACCTTTATCATTGTTAGAAGGAAGTGATTTAGAGTGTGTGGAATCTGGGAGATTCATATACAAAATGTTGGACGGATTTCTAGCACGGAAATGTGGGGAAGAAAAATGGGCTATTTGTGTGCCTAAATCTTTAACGGAGGAACTTACTTGGTTTATCCATAAGGAACTAGGGCATTTTGGAGCTAATAAAGTGCTCTATGAACTCCAACAAAACTTCATTTGGTGTAGAATGGGGAGAGAAATTAGGACTATTCTTGCAAAGTGTGACCTCTGTCAGAAATCTAAATTTCCAAATAGATATTTAACGGGCGAAATGCAGGCCGTTCTCACAAGTAAACCCGGAGAGTTACTATGTGCGGACCTATTTGGGCCTATAGTGAAAGGTCAATTTGGCTATGAATACATTTTTGTAATAGTTGACTCATTCAGTAAATATGTCAAACTATATGCTTTAAGGAAGGCCACCGGGAAAGCTTGTAGCAAATTGATCATAGAGAAATATATACCTGAGTTCGGTCTTCCACTCAAAATATTAACTGATAGCGGCCCGCAATTCACATCTAAACACTGGAAAACCAAGATGCGTGAAGCCGGGATATCACATGTCCATTCATCAGTTCGCTATCCACAAGGGAATATTTGTGAAAGAAATATGAAGGAACTTGGTCGCTTGTTACGAGCTCTCGTGTATGACAAACACTCTTCTTGGGTATCGCAACTTAGCAGAGTTGAAACTTGGTTGAATGCTGTCCAACACGAAAGCACGAAAATGACGCCGCATGAAGTGCATTTTGGCAGTAAGCCACAAAATGAGTTAGCAAGAATATTGGGATTAACAGTGGGAAAAGAACCAGGATTGGATGTCATTATCCAGATGGCAAAAAAGAATTTAGGTAAAGCAGCTGAACGCAGAATTCGCCAACAAAAAGGTAAAAAGCTGGATCAATTTGAGGTCGGTGACAAAGTCTTGTTGCGTGTTCCAAGGCAATCCAGTATTCTTCAGAAAGTTATAATGAAGTTCTTCCTTATTTTTGAAGGCCCCTATACTGTGCAGAAGAGGATAGGTAAATGCGCATATGTCCTAGAAGACGCAGGAAAACGATTATATGGCACTTACAATGTGAGATCCTTAAGGAAATATGTGTCATGAGTAATAGAAGTGAAGTTGATGGTAAGTAAGGAAAGTCGCTGAATAATAAGTCAATGATTGTGGTCTGAACGAGTAGGTAATGGCGAGGGTTTGCATCAACCTATGATATTGGGTGTCTTGAAGAGCACAGAGGAAATATAAAGCGTATTTTGTCGGCTATAAGCTTGGGTATTTGAGTGTGATATATATACATATGTGGGGTAATTTAGCGCACTGCATTTGCACTGAACGATGTTGCCTTAGGTAATACAAGCTAATAAAGTTTCATTTTTTTTTATAATATGCCTGTGTTACTAGATACATATAATTCCTGAGAGACTGGAGTAGATCTGGTGACTCGCATCACATACCAAGTGTTGTGAAGTGATAAAGTGAATTAATCAGTTGGCAGTCCCACCAACTAGCCATAGTGTATTCAGTTCGACACCAGGCTGAAAATTGAATTCTACGTCCTCAAGATATAAAGCAAAGGTGTATGCCACCCAAATATACATAAGTGCAACGATGACTTATGTCCAAAACAAGAATATAAAAGTGAAGGGTATTTTGATGTACATTGTTTACAGGTCGCTTGAATTATGTAAAGAAGAAAGAAAAAGACATTATGAACAGTGAAAGACTGAAATTTAAAATATATATAAATATATATTAAACTTGAAGGGTATATGTTTTGTATGTTGGTAATTGCTTTGAAGAGTATAATATTGTCGATGTTGGTAATTTCTTTGTAGGGTATAATATTTCATATTTGTACAAGTGTTGAAGAGAAGTATGGTGATATGATTGTTGACATATACCATAATTCTCTGGGGCGAATATGTGATGGTCCCAATTTAAGACCAGAACGAAATAATTTTATATATTATTATTATTATTATTATTATTATTATTATTATCAATATTTTTTAAGTTTACATTTTACCTTTTATTAGTTATTATGTTAACTAATATATTTATATCTATTATTATGCGGTAATGTAGAATATTATGGCAATTGAAAGGATTTGGAGCGGTACACATTATATTTGAAATTAGTTTGACGCTTGACTGAATATGATTTCTGAAGAAAATTCGAACAAGAGAAAAAGAGGGTGTCCATAGAAGGCGGCTTCTTGGAAATGACATAAATAGACACTTATGTCTGTCACATCAAGTATTCTACCTATATACAAATCATACTAAGAAAAGATTCTAAGAAGACTTACCACTAACAATGCTGGGCCGATGAATGAATCCTTTGCAACTATATACAGAGGGTGGGCTAGACCTCCCGAGAAATACTACAAAGAAGTATTGTCATTGTTGATATATGAAAGGCGGGCTTATATCGCCTAGCGACTTCTGAAGAGGGGTCATTCACGTGCTTTACCTGGGACGTTATATATATGACGGCCGCCCAAATGGAATTATTATTATTGAATTGCTGGAGGAGAAGGAAGGATGCTGAGTGGAGCAGAGAAACGTGTATCGAGATGGAGTCTATAACGCAGTTCTAAACTAGACAGTTGACTATTAAGTATGTGAATTTGATAAGACATTCTGTCTCATCAAACTGTGACATGGTTGTGTACGAGGCTATTGTCACAGGGATGATTTTTGGAATTTATTCCGTCATCCACATATAAATTAATTACTTTGAGGATGATCAGGGCCACCTGGAAGTCTCTACGCAACAATCCAACTACAAAGATCTTCAATGCGGTGAGCGATGTAAACAGTTATACTCCAGTCAAATCAGAAGGCTATCATGCTTATTAAATTCAATATATTCTATTCAATTAACTCAGTATACTCCAATTTCTAATCAAGAACCATAATACAAGTAAATTCAGTAGATTCTTTAATTTAAATTTATTATTATTATTTTCTTTAGTATTTTATATTTTTTTTACTTGTTGTTTATTATATATTAAATTCATTTTAAATTCAAATGCTTGACTGGTTTCCTTTAGTAGCTAGAAATTACTATAAGGCAACACCATACTCCTGAACTAATTATCGTAAGGTTAGATTACGTAAGTTTCACTACGGCTGGAGATAGGAATTTCGATGCTCTGCCTCTGTTTAACCGAGATTTAATATATTATATTGATCATGATATATAAATGATCTGGCGCCCTGGCAATACATATGATACTACACATTATGTACTTTTTTAGTGAAGCTGACAACAATACAGATACACTATTAGATTAATACACAATCAAATGTTTCTTTTTGATCACCCTAAAGTGGGCGACTATTTAAATAATGAGCTTTGCATATTAACTTTTTTTAATTAACTTTATTCTTATTAACAGTAATCAAGTTTAAATATCTCTATAAACCATTACAATAACGCCCAACTAGCGGAGCGCTTTTCTTATTATTAATAGAACCCCATTTAGCTCTCACACCAACCCATTACAGTAGTTAAAAGGGACGTAAAACCAATAACATTATTATTATAGTAATTAAGAATAGTTACAACGTGTTAAAATGGGACAGAGGTGTTAAATTGAATGACATTTTGCGAACACATTTATGGATGACACCTTAGTTACGCTGATGACGTGCGAGGAAGGGGGGGGGGATAATTGCAACCTTTCACCCAAATAACACTTTATAGTTAAAGAGATCGGGCAAACGTGTATCTGTCTGTCCTTCTGTCTGTCTGTCTGGCTGTGTGTGTGTCCCCCCCCCCCCCTATCAACTCCTAAACGGCTGCAACAATCGAAACCAAATTTGGTATGAGTAAAGATCTATACCTGAATATCTCACGGCCATATTTGAAAATGATACCAGTGCTACCAACTGCTGAAAAATCGCAATTGAAATTTGAGCTCCATGTTGGATATCTTGGAACGTATGAATGGGAGCTATTTCAAAATTGGCACACGTATAGATAATAATATTGCAGTTTAATTTCCAGGAGGCCATACATGGCAGTGTTGGCAAAATGGTTATAAGCCTGCTGTTAGGTTCAATTTTCAAATGCATATTACTTCTACACTATCAATTGGAATTCAAACAAATTTCGTATGTGCTATGTGTACATAAACAGATATGACTGAGCGTATTCTTAAGAGCCACCAGGGGTGCCAACTGTTAATAAATGCTCTCATTTTTTTAAAAATCCAAATACCCATATATCAGAAAGTATGCAAGCCGACAGCGTTAAACTATGCACACGTATAGTACCAACATTATATATTAATTTGGAGTAACTTATATACGTCAGTGCTATCAACATGATTCTAAGCCTGCTGAGAGGTTCAACCTTAAATACATGTAACTTCTATACTATCATTTGGATTTCAACCAAATTTCGTGTGTGCTATGTCTACCATAACATATATGACTATGCCGATTCTTAAGAGTAACCAGGGCTGCCAACCGTTAATAAATGCTGTCTCTATTTTTGTTACACTCATATCAATATATCAGAAGGTTTGCAAGCCAATTGCTCTAAAACTCAGCAATTCTTCTAGGTTTGTGCCGTGTCTTGTGTGAGGTTTCGCCTAGGACACCAAGCTAGCTCATCGGCGGGCTCTTGGTGTCCCCGCCCGGACCGCAACAGGAGTAACGAACTGCGCGCTACCAGCTTGGTGTCCTAGGCGAAACCCCACACAAGACACGGCACAAACCTAGAAGAATTGCTGAGTTTTAATTCACCGGCCGTGAAAGCCAATATAATAGCTCTTGCACACGTATAGTACCTGTCATTCTAGATTGATTTGGAGTAACTAATATAGGCCTACGCCAGTGCTGCCAACATGATTCTAAGCCTGCTGATAGGTCTAATTTTAAAATGCACGTAACTTCTATAAAAACTAATGGATTTCATTCAAAATTGACACAACAGTAGATCATATTATTTCAGATTATTTCTGACCAATACATGTATGTCATTATTGCCAGCATGATTTTACGCGCGCTGTTAGATCCAATGTTTAACTGCATGTGACGTCCATGCTATCCATTGGACTTCAACCAAATTTTGTATTCTGTACCTTAAGAGATGAACTAGGAATATATTCAGTCACCAGGGCTGCCAGCTGTAGTCCTCTATTAGGCTACATTATGCCAGGTGTTCAGTATTTCGAACTAATAGAAATTTCGATATTACCAACTTAATTTCGTCATTATTCTAGATAGATCCATATAGATTAATCATTGGCACAAATCTTACATTTTAAGAAAAGTAGGCTCTTTAGTTCGTCACGGAACTTCTTGTTATTTTACATAATTACACAATTATCAGAAGGCTTACCTTTTACAAAGAATACTTTTATTCAAATCATAAAGAGGTGTAATTTAGTAACCACCCCGGAGGCCCAGGTTTGATACTGGCAGGGTGTTGTTGACATGCAACACCAGGCCAGTGAGCTAAACATTAAAGGAGATCTACAAGTCCAGTGAAGCATGAGACCACACAAAAAGGGACTGCACGACTAAGAAAGGACAATGCTACGGTATATTTTTGATGAAAAATTAAGTAGAGTTTTCTCCGATTTTCGTACACAATTTTGTGTTTTTTTTGTGAATTTTTGCCCCCGAGGAACTTCAGAAAACTGTAGCATTGTAGTTTTTCAGTAAATGATTTTCCTGAGACTCTGACATTGTGTTTTAACCACTCCCTGGTGCAGCGGCTAGCGTTCTTGGCTGTCACCCCGGAGGTCCGGGGTCGATTACAGGCTCTGCCAAGAAATTTTAATTCTGGTGTGAGGGCTGGAACGGGGAACACTCAGCTCGTGCGAAGAGGAGGGTTCAATTCCCACCTCAGCCATCCTGGAAGTGGTTTTCCGTGGCTTCCCACTTCTACTCGAGGCAAATGCTGGGATGGTTCCTAACGTTAAGCCAAGGCTGCCTCCTTCCCAATCCTATCCCCCAATTTACAAATATACACACTAGTACAGCCATCGCAATAACACAGGTTATCACACAAATTCTACATACATACATACATACATACATACATACACACACACACATACACACACACACACACAAATATACGGGGCTATTTGACCGCGATGTCGCAGCTCCTAAAATTAACAAAAACAACAAAATTGTGTTTCTTGTTAAATCGCAGACAATGGCCATAGCCCGAGGGCTCCCAACAAGTTCAATTTCAAGTAGTTCCAACTTTGGCTACCAGATGCTACTGTCACTAACACCCAGAGGTGAACGTTGGAACTTGAGAGCGTTTCTAACTAGCCAAATATAACCTACAAATTTTGCTACACACTACCAATTGCAGTGGTAGGTTCTTTTACATGCCATAAATCTATGACATGGGCCCGCCGTCTTTACTTCCCCTCCGAAAGAAGGCACACTGAGGGATTTCTAACGCTCTTAAAAATTCCGACGAAACTGGCTAGCAAGTTGGAAGGAAGCGGCTGTGGCTTGTTAAAAGGTACTGTCCCGGTAAAAAGAAAAGGGAAACCATGGAAAACCATTTGAAGGATGGCCGACGGTGGGTTTCGAACCCACTCGTCTATTAAGTCCGGAAATTTCAGATGAAAAAGGAAGGAAAAAGGTGCTCAGATAAACTTAAAAAGGGGGCAAGAAGGTGCTGGTTTATTCAACTATTTTTCTCTGTCCTCTATCTTATTATATAATACGCTAAGGTGTATGTTTCACAAAACTCAAGTTCTACACCAGAGGGAGTTGTAAGGTGTAGGTGGTATGTACCAAAATCTTCCAAATCGTCTCAATAGTACAGGAAAAATCTTGCATTTCTTGAAAAGTCAACGGAAATAAATTTATTTGTTTATCAAGTGCTTTTAAACAAATAATCAAGACGATAGCCCCTGGTAGACCTGTGTCGCGTACAGCCCGCATAGCACTAGCGCCGGTCGGGTGGTCTGTACACATGAGGCGCACATAACCCATTATGCGCTAGTTCTCGCACGGGTCCGCTAGTTCTAGTTTATTGAACTACAAACAAGTACCGTACATCAAACCACTCATCAAAAGAAGGAAAAAACATGAAACTGTTGTACTTTAAGACATTAAGCATCTCTACATTTTTAAAAGTAAGTCTGTTTCTATCAGGAGATAGAATGGATTTGTAGATGCTAAAGCTTCTTTCGACATCCAAAGAAACCAATGGGGCAAACCTTGTATTCACTCAGAATGGCAACTCTACAAATGTGGCGAATTCCACAATGTCTGGATTCTTCTGAAGACTAGACTCACGTTTGTCTTTGGCAAAGCTACCTAACTGCTTCCTGACGAAAGTAAAAATATCCCATTGTTTTTCATTTTCCAGACCTTGTTCTTCTAATCGTTGAATAACTGCAGTCAGGTACCTGTAACTATAGTTAGTTATTGCTGTTTCAAGGGGCGGAACTATGAGGTCATCTGCCCCTTACTTGTAACTATGGACACAATACAGTTCTGTCTGCAAACTATGTATTTTCTCCGGTAACAGAAGTTGCGCCTGTGTCGGCTGGATCCAAAGGAAGCATAACTCTCTTATTATGAAACAAATTACTGCCCTGAGGATATCTTCTACCAACATCAAGCAATATAAAAATAAATTCTTAATCTGTTGTGATCATTAGTTATTTGCTATGGCAGGGTAAGTTTTATAATGTGCATAAAAATAGATTCGCGCTAAAATATCGTAATTGTGAAAATTTGGCCCTGTGTTAATTATTTAGAGCTTTTAATTTTACATCATCATCATAAAGAGCGGAAAATTCTCTATAAGACCACGAAAACATTTTCTAAGATTTATCACTTTGCATTATTGGGAAATGGCAACATCGCTGGGATAGAAGAGGACGAAGCTAATTGCAGGACATATGAGTGCGAGTGAGAGGCAAATAGTACATTTAATCCCATAGTGTATTTTAAGGTAGAGACGCTCTATAGATTCTTGTACACAGCTGCCTCCCGTAGCTTAGCACTGGAATTGCTGAATTTGAATATAACTTGGCGTTAAACACGTTACCTGCTAGAACACTGAAAGCTGGATTGCAACCAGCCGGCGAGACTCCAGACTACCAGCGAAGCACGTGATCTAAGAATCTCCTGTCAGCTACTACTACTAAAATTGTTTCAATACGCGATCTCTCACGGCCACCGCCTGAAAACTGCGACATAAACTGTACAGGCTCTATTGTGAACGGGCGTTGAATGCACGCGGCGGAACTTGAGATTGTCGCAGTTAGAGAATGGACAAACGTCAAGTTCTGCCAAAAATTAGGCAAGTCCACTAGTGAAACGTTTAAATGATGAAACAAGTGTACAGTGACGACGCATTTGGTCGCAGTGCTGTCCCTAATTGGGACAAACGTTTTGCGCAGGGGAGAGAGTGAGATATTGGAGGAAGATGAACGTACTGGTCGGCCACAAACGATGCGAATTGAACGCAGGATCGAAGAAGATGGTGCTGGTGCGTGCCAACCGCTCCCTAACGATAGATGATCTTGCAGCAACAGTAGGGATCAGCCATGGTACGTGCCACAAAAATCTGTCTGGTGATCTGAACTGTGTCGCGTTTACCCAGCACAGTGTGCCACGCATCCTGACGCAAGACAAACGTCGCATGACCATTTTCGGTGACCTGATCACTTGTGCTGACGATGATGGGACGATCCTGAACCGGATCATAACAGGACACGAAACCTGGTGTTTTCGTTACGATTAGCAACTGAAGCGACAATCGGCCACCTGGAAGTCTCCATCATCGCCACGACGGGAATAACCCCGACAAGACAAGTCAAAAGGTAAGGTGATGTGTGAACTGTCTTTCGACTCATTGGATATTGTTCAAATGGAATTCGTCCCACAAGGACCAACTGTAAACAAGACCCACTACGAGGATCATTCGCTGTCATATTAGTAATGTAAGTTAGTAATTGTTGTTTTAAGGGGCGGAACTATGAGGTCATCTGCTGTCTACGCGATTCAATTCGTCGTTCTGAGCTTTGGCGTAGGAAAAAAAAACTGTTGCTACATGACAACGTCCCGGCACATCGCTCTGTGCTTGTCCAAGAGGAACTCACAAGACAACAGCTCACCGTTTTGCCACACACTCCGTAATCACCTGATCTCGCACCATGTTCTTCCTCTTTCTCAGATAGCGAAGTTGCGTGGGTGTAGATTTCATTCGGCCGAGAAGACCATTACTGCCACAAGAGAAGTCATACGGGACCTTCCTGCCAAGATCTTTCAGCGGTGTTTCCAGCAGCCAAACGGGTTGGCAGACGTGAATACCGGTCAACGGCGATTATTTTGATGGAGGATGTGATTCTGTGTAAGTAGTGTTGTGCGGCAACATTAAGGACTCACTGTTTCTGCTGGCGGCGTACACACTAGGCGCCAGTCCACGATTTTAATGACTCGACTACGTATATAAATATGTAATTGACCTAAGACTAAATTAAGGTGTTAGAGCCGTGAGACTTTTTAATAACAAATGTGCAACCAACATTCAAGTAATTGAGCGTCATGTTTCTTTTTAAATCGTCAACTATGCGTAAAATTTTACGTTGGTGTCGCAGACATATAATTATGTAATTTGTCTCGATAATTTCCATTTATGCAAGTAATACGGTTGGTTTGCGTGCAGTAAGATTGCCAGAATGTTGGCTAAAAAAATCCGGAAATTTTTATTTTTCTCAAATTCACCTTAATTTGTAGCAAAGCCTTTACCTTATTCACCGGGAGCTTATTTCTCTCAGGTGTCCAAATACTTTGCATTAAAAAAAACACTTGGTAGGGGCACAATTACCTGGAAGACAATAAGTAAATACAATTTTAAAATGTTTTCAAAATTATGTTCCCAATTCTTGCCAGTAAAGGAACTAACATCCAAATCTACCCTATTGGAAGCATCTATGGTTATAGTAACAAAAATAACAGCTTCAAGTTCAGTTTCAACATTAGACTACAAATGGGGCTAACTAATATTGTCCACAATTAAACTTTTTATCATACAATTTATTTAACAATTTTGACTCTCACTCACCCAAATCACTCAAACCAGCAAAAGTTGCCTCAAACTGGCTGCGTGGCACAGCGGTAACGAGGTAACGTTCTCGTCTGCTGTGCCCAAGGTTGCAGGATAGAATCTTGACGCTTACTTAATTCCTGCCGCTCCTTCCGGAGCATAGGGCCTTGGCGAAATTTCTCCACGCAGTACGGTTCCTGGCTATTCTCTTCACTTGACTCCAGTTCTTGTCCACCTCTGCAATTTCATTTTCGATCGTCTTCTTCCAGGTCTTCTTAGGTCGACCTCGCTTCCTGGCACCTTGAGGATTCCAGTCTATCGCCGCCCTCTCAACAGCTCCGTCCGGCTTCCTTAGTGTGTGACCGATCCAGCGCCATTTCCTCTCCTTGATCTGGATGCTAATCGGTTGTTGATTGGTGATGGTCCAAAGATCTTCATTTGAGATTATGTCCGGCCACCTCACATTCATGATACGACGCAGACATCTGTTAATGAACACCTGTAGCTGGTTGTTGATCGGTTTTGTGACTTTCCATGTTTCACAGCCATAGAGAAGAATCGACTTTACGTTGCTTTTGAAAAGGCGGAGCTTGGTCTTCCTGGAAATGTTTCTATTTCTCCAGATGGGGTAGAGCTGGACAAGGCACCATTTGCCTTCCTGATACGGCTTCGAACATCTTCCTCTGCTCCCCCATCATTAGTGACTATACTCCCAAGGTAGAGGAAGGACTCAACTCGCTCAATTTCCTTTCCGTTGACTGTCAAGCTAGTCGTGACGTCAGAATTTATCCTCATCTCTTTGGTCTTGTTGGTGTTAATCATCAGTCCTGCACGTTCTGCTTCTCTCTGCAACCTCCCCAGCTTATCTTCTATGTCTCGGTACCGTTGTGCCATAAGACAAATGTCGTCCGCGAAATCCAGATCTTCAAGCCTGTCATTTATACCCCATTGAATACCCCTCTTCCGTCCTCCCATTACCTTCTTCATCACACTATCCAGGACCAACAGGAACAGAGTGGGGGAAAGGACACACCCCTGTCTCACTCCGGAACTGACCTTTATCTTTTCTGTTAATTTGCCTTCATGTAGAACCTGGCACTCATACCCTTCGTACATCTCTTCCATGATTCTGATGATCTTTGTTGGAATTTTATATTCCTCGAGGGTCTTCCACATGATTCTTTGATTTACGGAGTCGAGAATCTTGACGCAGTCAGCTGGTATTTGAGGGTGCGTAAATGCGAGGAAACCGTGTCAGATGATTTACTGGCACGTTAAAGAACCCATTGGGGACAAAATTCCGGCACTCGGCGTCTCTATAGCCACAGTAGTTAAAAGGGACGTAAAACCAATAACAATATTATTGTTAAAAGTTTCTTTTCGAGCAGCACACTATAAATATTGTCTTTGCAACTTAATTTTTAAAAGTGACAGTCCGTCTGAAAGACTAGACTTTGTATCATTTTAAATGCTACAAATGCTGAAAAATGTTAGAAAATTATCTGTATAATACTTATCTTGTTTCAAATTACTCGCGAACGGCAAGTGCAAACCAAGGGCAAAGCAAGGTCAAGCGCGCTGGATGCCGTCACGCTCACCAGAGCGCGCGGGGACGTGCCCCTTCCATCCAGTCTAAAACACTTATAGTGGGCGATGTATTGATGATAGAGATATGCTCTCCTGGACTTTTTTGTAGAACTTTTCATGCTGACCAATTCTTACGCTCATAGTATATTGATATTTTTAACGGTTTACCCAGCGTAAGCTTAAGAAGCGCAAGTTTGTTTTCGACTTTTTCACTGAAATCGTTACTGCTTGGCTTCCTTTCATCATACATAAATTATTTTCTACAGAATCTTTCCTCGAGATATCCTTTACAGAATGGTGATAACCGCATCAAAATCCATTCAGTGGTTCTCGAGATTACCCGTGACATCCAAGAATCGGGGATTTTTGTCTTATACTAACGAAGTAGAGATTGTCGGGGAACACATGCACCAAGCGGTACTATGACGTCACACACCTCAGTGCATTTGGGTACATTTCGTCCCGTCACCGTAACGTAACGCCAGACCCCAGCGTAACGACGAAGTCGACAAGATCATATAAAAAATAAATTTCAGCGGAAATTCCACTTCAGACATCACTCCTCTGTCTCTTGATCAATCCATGTTCGCATAAGTTAGTTGACGTCATAATACTCTGCGTTGCAATATTACAGCCCACGTGCTTCAGTGCCTGGTCATCTGTATCTCTGGCTTGTACAGTTTGGCAACGTCGTTCTCAGACCACATGGCGAGACGAAAACTGTCAATCCTATTCTGGCAGCTCACAGAGTATAGAAGCTTTAACAGCTTTGTAATGCTTCTGAATTCTCACGTGCTTATTTATGCCTCCACGGCCACCACATACAGTACAATTGAAAATGGTGTACAGTATTAGAAACAGTGCACAGAACCCCATCTTCATTACCAGTTTCATTCTTTCTATTTCTCTAATTTTTAAACTCAGGTGTGAAGACAAATTTCCTCTTTGAGGTTATAAGAAATTATACTACCGGTAATTTCATAACCAACAAAAAGAAATTGGATCTACGATGTAAGCATACATATAGAACACCAGGAAATTATTATGATAATAATGTAGCCAATGACCAGTTATTTTATTTTCAGGACGGGTTAGGAAAGAGAGTTTTGGAAGGAAATCGGCCGTGGACCTAATGAAAGGAACGTCCTGGCATTTGCCTGGTGGTGATAATGGGAAACAAAGAAAACTTTTTTCAGGACGGCCGAGGTGGGATTCGGTAGATACACATTCAAAGTTATTAGAATACTGTTTTACAGAATATCTAAATCAGGGGCGGCCAGTCTATGCACGCTCGGCGGGCCAGCTAAGCTGCGCCGGGCGCCGGCAGGCTGGCTTCTGTCTCTCTTGGCTGGGCTACCTGCCTGACCGAGTCAAGTTGGGATCGCCTTCGTGCCGGGCATATTGTAAACTAACAACAAACAAACAAACAAACAAACAAACAAACTGATCGTCCAATGCGTTGGTAGTCCGACACATGTAGGCTATATTGTATTTGGCGCGTTTCTCCACGTACCGGTACTTGAAGATTACGTGCTTAGCATTAAAACAGTCAGAAATATTGAGGTATCATGGGAGTCATTTAAGACATTGACATTTTCGTCACAGTTTTATTTTTCTTGTTTTCAACTTGTTTTAATTTGTTTTAATTTGTTTTCATATTTACAATATGCTCAATGTTCGGTACGATTGTTTGAAAAATCAACCAGAGTCTATTTCGCAGGTTATCGTCAGACATCATCAGAGCGCGATGCCGTGAGTTTCAATGCAGAGAAACACGTTTCGCAGACATACTGTCCGTTGCTCCAAACATCTTCTTGTTGTGGTGAATTGTTGTTGATTCATTTACCTTTGCGACACCGCAGTCATGTAGTCCCGTGTACTTGAGTGTGTGTGTGAAATTTGAATGATAGCCTGTGTTATTGTGATGGCTGTATTAGTGTGTGTATTTGTAATTCTAATGAGGATTGGGAAGGAGGCGGCCTTAGCCTTAAGTTAGGAACCATCCCGGCATTTGCCTGGAGTAGAAGTGGGAAACCACGGAAAACCATTACCAAGATGGCCGAGGTGGGAATCGAGCCCGCCTCTTCTCACTTTTGCCTCACGAGGCTGAGTATACCTCGTTCCAGCCCTCAGACCAGAATTAAATTTCTTGGCAGAGCCGGGTGAGAGCCAAGAGTGCTAACCACTACTCAGAGGCGGACATTTTGAATAGAAATCAGGCAGATTTTCCACAGAGTTTAAAATATCCTTAAGTCGAGTGCTACATTGCAAATGACTTGAACAAATAAAAAAGTAGATCAAAGTTTTGTAAATTCTTGAAATCTGCTAGAAAAATAATATTAAAAAAAAACAGCCATAATCAAACGTTACACTACATATCATCACGATCAAATAATGTCAAGTGACACTACAGCTAGCAAAATATGTGGACACCGGTACGTGACCGTTTGATGCTCGACACTATGAAGGCTGAAGGCAGTACGAGAGTTAGTGAGACGGGAAAGCGAGTGAGAGAGACACTGCAATCCGTACACGTGAAGCCAGCGTGCCAGCGCACCCGGCGTGCTGTTTGGCCACCTCTGATCTAAATCTTTGCCTAAGAAAGAAACGAAAGAATTATGAACTTTGATGACAACAACAATGCCTTCAAATAACTGATTTCTTTCCTGAATCCTGATGTTTCCAAACAGAAAAGGCGGGCATTATGTCGGTTTATAAAAGGTACGACACGGACACAGCCCTTAAAGAACAAATTGTCCGTACAAGAAACAGGAAATATTCACTTTGTATCTTCTTACGTTGGCAGTAGGTTATTTTTGCCGTACTTTAGAACGAACGATAGTCAGAGTCAAAACAAAAGAACACTAGGAGGGGTGAGGGGAGCAAAAACACATATACCGGTACATATCCCCCCAATATTTACGAAAACATGTGATCCTGTTTCTATGGGATCGGAGATGAGGTGGGATGAGTTTCTGGCAACGTAGCCTGGGACAGCACTAACTCCTGGCAATTTTATATACAAGAGTGATTATATCTCCGGTACAGCCACCCTCCTGTGGGTAATCGTGCCCCCATTAGTTCTGAGTTCTACCTGCCACTGCTTAAGTCGATCCTTCCCAAACAGAAACCTTTTGTTCATTTCTAGAGTTCTGTGCCCTTTCCCCAGGTTACTTTCTCTGATGGGCTTTACAATGATCGTTAGTGAGGGGAAGGGTGACGGACAGCAGCACAACGCCGTAAGCTGAAGGGGGAGGGTGGGACAACACACACATATCCAAGGTTAGACACATATTCCCATGAAAACAGGTGATAAGGTGAGATGCGTTTGCATGTGGCAGATAGTTTTTGGAGGCCAGATGCCCTTCCTGACGCCAACCTCATGAAAGGAGTTAATGAGAGATTAAATGAATGAAGATGAATGAAACTGGGCAAAAAGTTGGAAGGAAGCTGTCGTGGCTTATTAGAAAGTGCTATTCCAGTATTAGCATGGAGTTAAAAAAATGGGGAACCATTAAAAACCATTTCATGGATGGCCGACGGTGGGGTTCGTACCCACTTGTCCGGAGATAGCCTTGCCCCATAGCCTTATGCCATAGCGCGCATTGATGATCTCGGTCGGTCGGTTTACGGAAACATGTAAGGATTTATAAATTTCATCGGGATGCACAAGTGCACACATAATAATGATATATTTAAAGTAGTTAAAGTAATCTTTTTTACTGCCTTCCTCTTTTCAATTGGAAAATCCCGTGGTGTAGCGGCTAGATATTCTTGGCTGTCACCTCGGAGGTCCTGGTTCTATCCCCAGCTCTGTCAAGAAATTTAATTCTGATCTGAGGGCTGGAACGGGCTCTACTCAGCCTCGTGAGGACAATTGAGTACCGGTAGCTGTCTGATGAGATAATCAGCGCCCCAGTCAAGCAAACCAAGATTAACCGCCCAGGGGACCTGTCGCGCTGACCACGCGTCACCCGGCAAACTGTAGAGCAAATGGCTGACAAGCGGTCGCTTGGTAAGTCAAGGCCCTTAATAGGCTGTAATGCCACGTTTTTTTTATTAGCAGTAATGCAGCGTTATGTTGCTTTTAGATGCTCCAGAAAATATTTCGAAAATTATCTGAATTATTTTGGACCAGGTACGAGTGAAAATGGTTCTTACACGTAAACTATACCAGCAGTTTGAACATCAAGACGAAATAACATTTTAACTGCTAATTTATTTAAAATAAATATCAATATTACAGAAAGAAAAAAGTGGAGATGGAGGCTCGATTCACTGAACAAGCCATAAGCTTCATTTTCATCCAACTCTGAAAACTCTGCCATGACGCATTACGCGTCCAGACAGGGAGGGTTGGGGGTGCAGGTCGTCCTCGTGGAATCCGCCGGCATCCGTCTGCTGGTCGTATCGGGTCTTCATTCGGTCGGTCTCGATCCGCAGTTTCCCCCAATGGTAGTCCATGTTTAGGGGATGATGAAGGGGGTTGAAAATGCCCAAACGTCAAATGTAACGATTTCAACGTGTTCGTGGAACCTTAAGAGCAAGACTCATTCATTTTCGACTGCTTTGGCAACCTGCGACAAGTCCTACAGCGTTTTTCGCAAACTTCAATTAACGGTTTTCAAAAATGGGCTGGTTTTGGGGGCGCTATCCCGAAACTACACAAGTTGGGGAGTTGTGCTGAAGCATGTGCTTGGTAGGCGTCGGGGCAAACGTCATACTTAGATTTCGACCTTGTGCAGTCAACTTTCCAAATTTGGTGGCCTTTGAAAAAAGTGGTGCTTTAATTTTTTTGAGCAGTATATAAACTAACGATAAACAAGGCCCTCTACACTTACATTTCGATCCCATCCAAGTTTATAATTTAGCAGATAGGGCTATCATTATTACTTTATTTCTTCAAATTTTATAAAATATTAGTAGTATCCGGTGTGCCTTGCAATGCTATTGAAAGAAAGTGTGATGAAATATGAAATGAGAGTAAATTATGATGAACTATATGTAAATCAACTAATCTTTTAGAGGCATATATGGACAATTAAGTAAAAGTATTAAGCAAATCATGTCACACACGAACTAAAATGTCACAGTATGTATTCTGTTCAATTCAATTCACTCAAACGCTTTTTGTATTTGTTTCAATTCAATTCTGTCAAGCGAGCGCACTCATATAACGAAAACACCTATTATAAAATGGATTTACTGATTCAGAAATTTTCGCGGACGTACGCACAACAGCTCACCAAAGTTCATTCGTTGAGACGAGCCGTTCGCCATATACAGTATATTGTAAAATGGATTTTCTAATTCAGAAACCTTTGCGGGCAATGGGACCAAACCACCACTTCTCGATTCACCCCTAAGGAAGGTTTTAATCGAGATGTTTATCAGTGCTGCTAATGGGGGGGTCTTCCCCTAACGTTTCAAAAAAGGAACTGTGCCTTTGTCACCACCCCTTCCCCTACAACCCCCGTTTGTATGATTTTTCGAATCAGGCCCTTTTTAAGGGCTGAAACGACGTCTTAATGGCTGAAAGGGCTGTAAAGGTCCTTAGAAGTAGTGGTGACACGAAATCAACCCCTTCCGATCGATGATTGACATTCCGTCCCCCAAATTCGAAATTTTTGCAGTTTCCTCCTCGCGAACGCGTGCACGTCCTCCAGTTGGTCGACCAGTTCTTGACAATACTGGCTTACCGGGATCGGATCATTCCCAGGTCGGCCGAAGGCAAGATCGACAGATAGACGGAGCTCCCTCCCAAACATGGTCCGGGCTGGTGTGCACCCGGTGGCTTCATGCACGGCGGCGCGGTAGGCCAGGAGAAATAGTGGAAGATGTTTGTCCCAATCCCTCTGGTGCTCGCTGACGACTATTCGGAGATGGTTCTCGATGGAGCGATTGAATCGCTCTACCATCCCGTCGGACTGAGGGTGTAGCGGCGTCGTCCTTGTCTTCCGGATTCCCAGCAGCTGGCATAGGTTCTGGAACACCTGCGACTCGAAGTTCCTCCCTCGGTCGGAGTGCAGCTCCAGGGGTACTCCGTACCGGCTGATGAATCCCTTCACCAGGGTCTCTGCAATCGTCGCGGCTTCTTGGTTAGGGAGCGCATACGCCTCCGGCCATTTGGTAAAGTCTTCGCTGACGACTAATATGTAGCGGTTCCCTGCCTCGCTTAACGGGAATGGCCCAGCAACATCGATGGCCACTCTCTCCATGGGGCCGCCCACGTTGTAGGTCTTCAGTGGACCCCGTCGTCTTCGTCCTGGGCTCTTGCTGGCTGCGCAATCGTGGCACCACGCGCAGTGATTCTCCACGTCTGTTCGGCATCCGATCCAGTAGAACCGCTCTCTCAGCTTCTCCAGGGTCTTCTTTATCCCTAGGTGTCCACCAGATGATCCTCCATGAACTTCCTTCAGGACTTCCTCCGTCATAGCCTTTGGAACGACGACTTGTTCCCGAGATGTCTTCCCGTCGGTGCTCTCCCAGGTACGGCAGATGAGGCCATCCCTTACAATCAGCGAGTCCCACTGCGCCCAGTAGGACTTAAACTTTGGGCTGCAGTCACTCACAATGTTCCACCCGGGTCTGGGGACACAGGCCCTCTTCCATTCGGCTATCAGTCCCAGGTCATCATCTTCTGCTTGTGCCCGCGTGAAAGATTCGCGGCTCCAGCTCCCTTGAAGTTCCACGGTAGTCCTTCGGCACTGTATCCCGGTGTTCTCCTCCCTCCTAGTACAGAAGGTGCAGTCTTCGGGGCACGGTCTTCGTGACAGGGCGTCGGCGTTAGAATGCAGTTGGCCTTTCCTGTGCTGAATCTCAAAGTTGTACCGTTGAAGCCTCTCTAACCACCGCGCGAGTTGACCCTCGGGCTGCTTGAAGTTCAGGAGCCACCGCAGGGATGCATGGTCGGTTCTGATAAGAAATTCTTGCCCGTACAGGTACTTGTGGAAGTGTTCAATGGACTTCACGATGGCGATCAGCTCCTTCCTGGTGACGCAGTAGTTCCTTTCTGGCTTTGACAAGGCCTTGCTGAAGTAGGCCACTACTCTTTCCTCGCCGTCCACTACTTGCGACAGGATCCCCCCTATGCCAAAGTCGCTGGCATCGGTATCGACGATGAACCTTGTTCCAGGTCTGGGGTAGGCCAGAATAGGCGCGGTGCACAGAGCCTGCTTGAGTTGTTCGAAGGCACTGTGGCATTCTGCTGTCCACGTGAAGAGTTGGTCCTTCTCAGTCAGTCGATGTAAAGGTTTGGCGATGTCGGCGAATCCTCTCACGAAGCGACGGTAATAAGTGCAGAGTCCCAGGAAGCTTCGTAGTTGGGACTTGTCCTTCGGAACTGGCCACTCCCTCACAGCTGCGGTCTTCTCTGGGTCGGTGCGCACTCCTTCCTCGGAGACGATATGCCCAAGGTACTGGACCCGCTTCTGGAAGAGTTGACACTTCTTGGGGCTCAACTTCAGCTGGGCAGCCCGTAGCTTCAACAAGATCTCCTTCAGGTTGCTGTAGTGCTCCTCGAAGCTTCTCCCCAGAACGATGACGTCGTCTAGGTAGACCAGGCAGGTCTTCCAGTGTAGTCCCCTCAGAATGGACTCCATTAGCCTTTCGAAGGTCGCAGGGGCGTTGCACAGACCGAATGGCATGACGGTGAACTGCCAGAGCCCGCTGCCCACAGAGAACGCCGTTTTCTCGCGGTCCTTAGGGTGGACCTCCACCTGCCAGTAGCCACTCTTCAAATCCAAGGTGGAGAACCACCTTGACCCTGATATGGTATCCAGCGTGTCGTCGATCCGAGGTAGAGGGTAGCTGTCCTTCTTCGTGACGTCGTTCACCCGCCTGTATTCCACGCAGAACCTGGTGGAACCGTCCTTCTTCACAAGCACGACCGGAGAACTCCAAGGACTATGTGATGGCTCGATCACCCCTTGCTCCTTCATCTCTTCTACCATCCGGTCGACTTCGGCTTGCTTGGCGAGCGGGACACGTCGGAATGGGGCCCTAATCGGTGCGCTGTCCCCAACGTCGATTCTGTGCTGGACCAAGCTTGTCCTGCCGAAGTCTTTGCTCCCCACGGAGAAGACATCCTGGAATTCGCGTAGCAGGTCCTGAAGTTGGCGTGATTGTTCCTCGTCTAAATGGTCCTGGGATCCTTGGTACAGCTTCTGTAGTTCTTCAGGCAGTGTGCGTCTTCTTCGGTTGTCCGTCTGCAGGTGTCCGTCTGTCGTATCTGTGATGCGGGCAATCCAGGTAACGGGCTCGCAGACTCCTAGGTTGGTGTCCCGGTGAACCGTAATGTCGTAGTCGTTCAGGTTGGACAGGCGGACGTACGGCCGAGTCGTCGTGTTGATGAGAGTCTTGGCAACTAGCAATCCTTTTGTCAGGATGTCCTCATATTTTGGCTCGATGACAGCCGCCACTCCCTCAGCAGTTCCGTCGACAATTACGGCAGCACTGACCTCCGTCCTGGCGGGAACGATGACGTCTTCTCTCAGCCTTACTCGTCGTGCGGTGATGGACTCGTGCGCAGGTTGCAAAGCAAGTTCCTCACCTCCGAAGTGCAGAGTGTTGGTACTCAGATCCAAGATGATGTTGTTCTGGTCCAGGAAGTCCAGTCCGATGATCACTTCATTTGATACGTCAGCCACAAGCACTGGATGCTTTATCGCCCGTCGACCAATGACGAACTCCAGTGATGCTTCGCCATGTACCGGTGCGGTCTCTCCGGTCGCGGTTATTAGCTGGAGGTTCCTTTGTGTGGGTTGAACTCTCCACTTCGGGATCACGGTGGGACTGACGATGGTCCTCGATGCTCCCGTGTCGATTAGCATGGGCCAGCTCTCTCCGTTGACGACTCCGTCGACCATCAAGCTGCTATTATCCCTCCGTAACTGCGTCACACGAACTTGGACTGCCGGGGCTTGACGACTGTCACAAGCCAACCTTTGCCCCCCTAGGCTGGCTGATACTTGCTTTCCTGGGCCGCGCGGTTTCCCTACGACTGACTGTCCCGACGGAAACCCTTGGCGGCGGCGATCACCGCAGTCCTTGCTCAGGTGGCCTCTCTTACGGCAGGTCCAGCAGGTCGGTAGTCCTCTTCCGGGCCGCCTCTCCGGATGTCCTTCGGCTACGTTTTTGTTGGAGGTACTGCGATTCTTGAAGAAACGGCTTAGCGCCTCCATCAATTCGTCGGCCAGGGGCTTGGTCTCGTTGGTTTTTACTGGTTCGTCGACGTCCACTTGACGCACCCGCGCGTGCATTCTGGATGCCTGTTTTGCCGTCTCGAACTCAAGTGCGTGGCTCAGCGCATCTGCCAGGGTCTTATTGCGCGCGAGACGCAGCGCCTGTTGAGTGTCCGAGTCCCGTAGCCCGTCAGTGAAAGTCTGCGTCGCTATCTGCTCCAGAAAGTCGGCCGGCGCTGTTGGGTAGGCGAGCCTTACGAGGCGTGCGATGTCCATCTCGAACTCCTGCAGGGTTTCCGCGTTCTTCTGTACCCGGGTCCGGAGCTGCATCTGATAGGCCTGCTGAAGATGGCTATCTCCATATCGGGACTCCATATGGGCGATCAGGGAAGCGTAGTCCTGGGATCCAGTCGGGATGGCCTGAAGGACGTTAAGGACGTCACCTCTCAGCGCTACAATGAGAGCTGTAGCCTTTTCTGTGTTGTTCCAGTTATTTATGGAACAGGCTGCCTCGAACTGACGTAAGTAGGTGCTCCACGGGACCTTTCCGTCGAAGGTTGGGGGCGTCACTCTGCTATGTCCCGTTCCTGATATTCCCGGTGTAACGGTGGGCGGGCGTTGGCGCAGCTCGGCAACTTCCTCTCGTAGAGCGTTGAATTCCTCTTTCACCCCCGTCAGTGGGCGTTGGCGCAGCTCGGCAACTTCCTTTTGTAAGGCGTTGAATTTCTCCTCCACCCCCATCAGCGGGCGTTGGCACAGCTCGGCAACTTCCACTTGTAAGGCGTTGAATTTCTCCTCCACCCCCATCAGCGGGCGTTGGCGCAGCTCGGCAACTTCCACTTGTAAGGCGTCGAACTTTTTTTCCACTGCTGCTACTTCCTCACGTAGGCCCTGTTCTAATTTCCTTTGGCTCACCTCTAATTTCGTCAGCAGACACTCTTCCATATTTTTCTGGCCATCCAGAAATTTGGCGGTTAGGTCCTCTGCTAACTTATTTTGGCTGTCCTTCAGGTCCTCTGCTAACTTCTTCTGGCCATCCTCCATCTTCTTCTGGCCATCCTCCATCTTCTTCTGGCCGTCTTCCATTTTGGCAGTTAGGTCCTTGGTTAAATTCTTCTGGCCGTCTTCTATGCCATTTAACTTTTCTAGTAATGCTGCCAATTGCGCCTCCATTTTAGTTGTTTGCCTTGTAAAGGGCATGCACTCACATGAAAATTAGAGAAAATGACCTGCTCGGGTTTTGAAACCAGGACCGTCAGGTGTTGTGCTTGAGTTCGTAATCCGGCTTCTGACACCAGTTGTTACGTGCCACCCCTAGTGGCACTTTTGTTAACTGGATTACGGTGGGTAGGAAGCACAATACCAATTACTGCGTAAAGAAATAATTAACTTTATTGCGGCCAGAAAATTACACTACTCATCAGCGAACACAAGCAATTGGAACCTTACTCCAGTTTCCTCAAGTCACTTGCTTGCGGAGAGCTCTTGCCCTTTCACTTGTCAACAAACCCCAGAAGTTAATCCTGCCGCTAATGAGCCTAGTGGCCTTGACAGAACTACATGCAACTTCTTCCTAATGTGCGCCTAGTACAGTACTTACGAGCATTTGCACGCTGTTCACAAGCTGGGAGAAACAATGTCACTGGATTTCGACACCACAATATCTCAGACACTCAGTGAAAGCACACTCACTCAGGCAGTCCCCTGTATGTTTCTCACTTCGCCGCTACACTAGGGGTTTCGCAAGTCACCACACTTCTGTCGCTCAGAATAAACGCTCACACTAGCTCGTAAAACACAACAACAACCCCTGCTTGACAGGTCGCACTTATATAGCAGGCCGGTGACTCAATACATGCTTCTAGATCCATCCAGGGTTCACGGCTTCTCGAGGTTTCCATCGCTGGTCCAGTCACGAATATTCTGGACTATCCCTTTGTCTTAGTAGCCCTGTTGCATAAGGCACACGCAATACAGGAGGCAGGCCACAGCCCAGCCCCTGGGGCAGTTGTGACTCAAGCGGCGAGCGATGACACAAACTCACAGCCGTAACAGTATATATACGTATTTGTGCATAAGTGTAATACATAAACATCATTCTTTCTCTAAGCTTACGTGAGGAGGACCTGACGATGATCGCTTGACGATCGAAACATGTCATCCTGGTTTTCAGTAATTTTCACCCACTTTGGGTTTTCTTTGATTTTTTGCCTTCTACTACTTTTTTTTCTTCCGTGCAAACCACCAACATAATTTTCAGTGTTTTTACTCTCTCTGTGCAGTCTATTTATTGTTGTTTCTAGTGTGTTTTAGCGTTCGAGATATCTTCCCCCCTTGTTTAGCTACAGTTTCAAGCTTCTCCCTGCAGCACTTCATGCGGCAAATCGCTGAATTCAATGGTTTCCAGCGGCCACTGAAAAATGCTTACTACTCAACTCATTGCATACAGATGGCAACCTACTGTCTCCGGCGTTCTTTTTGGACTCTGCCTGAAGAAAGAGTTATTTTTTGTTTCATATGTTTGTATTCTTTGTGTATTACTTCATACTTCCTCCCCTCCTTCCCCTACCCCGCGCCTCGCTAGCTGCACTGTTGTAAGCTTGCTCACTTGTCAGACTCAGTTGTGCAACCCAAGCATCTTGCTTAAACCTCTCTCTCTGAGGGTCAGTTGTCTCGCCCAACATTTTGTTATAGCTACTGTATGTAGTAAACTCTACATTAACCTGCGCTATCAACTCATCATGTGAAAAGATAAGTACACAATCCATTTTAATCCAGCTATGAAGCTGTTTTAATATTGTTTACGCAGTTTTTATCTAGCCGGCTAGTCACCATTCACCAAGAGCTATATTTTACTAGTAATGTCAAAGCATCAACTTGTTTTAATTATCAATTTCCTCCGAGGGAGTTCATGTCGATGAGATATTGCAACTTATGTTTGGGCGCATCGAGGGAATTTTCCATAAACTCTGTCAAATACAAATAAATGGGGCCACCGTGGGAATCGCATTAAACTCCGTCAAATCCAAGAAAATTAATCTGGATAGTTCTAGAAGTATTCTCTTCAAATTCAAAGTGTGTGACGTCACGATGAAATACACCTGTTTCAGCTTCTAACGGTTTAATGGATTAACTCCGCTAATAACACAAGACTTTAGTAAGTTATTGTTTTTTAAGGAGCGGAACTACGAGGTCATCTGCCCCTAACACAAGACTTTCTTAAACATCTTAAACATAGCACATGACATACAAAGCCTAAGGGAACGACTTTTTCCTCAAATGTCTAAATATGTTGCTTTAGTAATTTATGCTTTACCTAATCTATATATATATATATATATAAAGCACTAAGTTTGTCTGTCTGTTATGCATACAAATCTACACCGTTTCACCGATCTGAACCAAAATTCGTATTCTTACCCTTTGGTACCCTGCGAGTAACACTGCCCACTTAAAATTTCGGACAGACCACCCCATTCCCTGCATTTAGGCCCTTTAGCACAAATCTACACCGTTTCACCGATCTGAACCAAAATTTGTATACTTACCCTTTGGAACCCTGCGAGTAAAACTGTCATTTCGGACAGACCTCCCCATTCCCTGTATTTAGACCCTTTGGTCCAAATCTACACCGTTTCACTTATCAGAACCAAAATTCGTATTCTTACCCTTCGGTACCCTGCGAGTAACACTGTCCACTTAAAATTTCGGACAGACCCCCCCATTCCCCGCATTTAGGCCCATTGGCACAAATCTACTCCGTTTCACCGACCAGAACCAACACTCGGATACTTACCCTTTGGTAACCTGCGAGTAACACTGCCTGCTTGAAATTACGGCCAGACCACTCCACTCCCTGCATTTAGACCCTTTGGCCCAAATCTACACCATTTCACCGATCTCAACCAAAATTTGTATATCTACCCTTTGGGACACTGCGACTAACACTGTCTGCTTGAAATTGCGGAGAGGCTACTCCATCCCCTGCATTTAGGCCCTTTGGCACAAATCTACACCGTTTCACCGAGCTGAACTAAATATTACATACTGACCCTTTGGAACCCGATGAGTAACACTGTCCACATGAAATTTCTGACATACCACTCCGTTCCCAGCATTTAGCTCAGGAATCCCTCGGGTTGCCAGCTTCCTAACTCACCAGCCATGAGCCCTTGAGGGTGTACCAGAAGTGGTGGGTCTACACACACACCCTGCCTCCTTGAGGGCCTTGACCAGAAGGCAGGAGATATTATGAAAAGGAAAAGAAGAATGAGGGTATCAGGAAAGATGAGACAACGGCCAATTAAGGCGGGAAATTGAAAGACTCCCTTGACCTCGGATACCCTAATACAGTCGGGGTCGGAAGAGAACAAGAGTTGAGACCAAGGGAGGCCGACAGGAAGGAGAATGAAAGGAGCCCGGCACCAGGAAGTAGAAGCGATGCCAGACTTAGCTGGGGGTCCCGTGGACGCCCCAACCCAGGTCCCACAAGTTGTGAGACCCTGGGGAGGGGGCAGTTGTGAGAATAGCTTGCTGATTCATCACGAGGTGACATGAGAGGACTTGCCACAGCCCAGCGTGTTATCTGCTGTCTATGCTGATGCCACCACAGGGCCGTTGCTCACGCCACTGTGGTGTTGCGAAAGAGTGAGTGATTCCTCGGCCAATCTAAATAGGACGGGGAACCCCGAACGTGTGTCATCATATTTCGTCATCATCTGCGATCATCTCAGGATCGTGCAGCTTGGACCCATATTCTTTACCGAGCAGCTCTTTCACTAGACGCATCGGGTACAGGCCTAAGCCAGAAAATAAGGTTGAGACTTTGGAAGACATCGAAGCTAGACATCTGAATTACCTATATCAGTTTTAAAATTACACCATGATCGTTTAGTAATCATTTTTTCATTACCATATTATTATCATCATAAGTGCAAATGACCTAGATGATACGCACCTCATACCACTAATCACCGCCGCGTTAAGTCTTTCTCGACTGTGACTTTTAAAATATTTATTTTTATGACAGTACATTGTGTACATTATAAGTTGAAAGGTCAATTCAATACCAGTAGTGGTTTCCCTTATCATTCTCATCATAAAGGCAAATGACCTAGATGTTACGCCCATTACACCATTAATCACCACACACAGTAATCGTGTAGTTTGTAAGTTTGACGTGTCAATTCAACAGTAGTTTTCATTATCATCCTTATCAAAAGGGCAAATCACCTAGATATTACGCCCTCATTGTCTTTGGGGGCAAAGGACCTAGATTTTAAGTCCATTATATTTCTAAGGAGACTTTGAGACATAATCATCATTTCGACGGGCCAAGCCGGGTACTACTGCTAGTTAAAAATATTATTGTTATGCCAGTAGATCCGGATAACAAACGTGGGAATGCGGAAAAAGTCATGTGGATGCGGGGCGGATAACAGTCGTGCGGATGCGAGACGGATGCGGATAACGTGTTGATTATCCACGCAGGGCTCTAGGCATAGCTTCTAAACTCAGAGCCGCGGCCGCCCCCTTGTGGTATTCTACTGGTCCTGTTCATTATTCTTACTCGAAGAGTATTCTAGATTATCTGCAAGCTCATTACTAATCTCTTTTCTCGCTTACAGAAGCAACCACGTAAATTTGAACAAGTATCTCTTTCAGTTGTTGTGCTTAGACAGGGACGTTATTAAATGCAAATTTGTATAAATAGTTCATGTCTCCTGCTTCTCTTTAGATTGCCAAATGCTGGTATCGTTTGCTCAGCTAACTTCCTAACTAGGGTCATTGCAATCTATGCATCTTGATTGTTGTTCACTCTCAATCAATACTTGGTTGGTTCATTCTGTAACGTGTTTTTCGAGGGGATTTTACGCCAGTGGCATAAGTCAGTAGGAAGCCATTCTATATTTATTTACGCGGCAAATTGTTCAGCCAAGAGAAGTTTTCATGTAACTTATTATTATTATTATTATTATTAACTTATTATTATTATTAAGGTATTTTTGGAGCATTTTCTTATAAAATTATAAGTATACCGATATGTTTTCTATGTTATAGAAGACACTATCAAGCGAATTATTACGAACAACATTATCATAGAAAATTATATGATTACGGAATTTTACGGAGTTTTGTCAGTTAGGGTATTATGAGAGAGATGACTCACTGGGAATTCGGCTACAGGCTTAATCTTGTCGTGAAGCGTGACGCAAGCTGGGTTGCAGCGTCAAGAAAAGGCGAATTGGCCTGGACCGGTAAACGACATCATCCTCCCGCCGAGTGTAATGACCCAGAGGAGGGGAGTAGCGCGTGGTGGCACAGCCAATCAGTGGAGACCGGGCGACTGGAAGACGGCTCCGTAGAGGGGATGCGACGAGTGCATATATGGTTTGCGCGCCGTGGAGGCAAGGCGACTATCTTTGTAAAACTTAACCAGTGTGGTTGTACGTGTGGTTGGTTCCGATATTCGGACCATAAGTTATCATATCTACAAGTATCTCATCAACTAACGAAGAAGATGACGACGACCAGGAGGCTGAGGGAAGCTCTCTACAACATCCAGTACGAGGGAAATGCTACGGCAATTTCCAGTGGTAAGCGCGAATGACTCAGAACCACGCAATCTCTCGTCTCTTTGTTTTATATTCAGTTTTTCAGTAACTTCATAGCTTGGGAATAAGAGTAAAATAAGTAATTTATCCGAATCCGTTTTCACGTAATTTTCTAGCAGTAATATTCAAATCGCAACGCTCCAATTTAAATTCAAACTTATTATTATTGTTAATTTTGCAATACTTGTTTTATATAATAAATTCATTTCTTTTAACCATGCAATCTTTGCTTTCAGTAGGTAACATTAGATATAGACCAATTCCTTCTCCTGATACAATTGTTTGTTGGGTTAATGATCAAATCATACCACGATCTGAGTGAAAAGATTCTTGAAGGTGTTCTACCAGAGCTAGGTGTTGTTAAATATAAATTTAGATTTCAACATAGCGTTGAGGTCTTGGCGCCCATTAAAAAAAAAACATATCTTAGTCAGAGTAAATATTTCAAAGTGTAAGACAGAGCTAGTAAGAAACCATTACATTTGTCACGCAAGAGTGAGGGCAATAGAAACCGTTTCACTTGTCATCCCAACGTGGAGAAAACCGTTACACTTGTACGCTCAACGTGGAGCAAAGTAAACAAGTTACAATTCTTTCGCTATATGTTTTATTAGAGCCCTTCTGGTGAAAAAATTAGTGTATTCCGAGCACGACAATCATTTTCCTTTTGAGATTACTCCTAGTTATGAATTATTCCTACTCTTGGCCACGGCCGTCTCCTGGACTTGCGCCACGGTATTTTATGATTGCTGGGGTTCTCAAAACCCACCTTCAACAATTATTGAAGTTAATTACCACTTTCACTATTGCCAAACCTCACTTGGCTGCAATAATTTGTAGATGCGCCATGTGAATTTTGTTGGCTGTTTCCTTTTCGCCTTTTGTACTTTTTTCTATTTCTCCTTTGGATATTTGGCATACTTTTCTAGTACAAAATTCCTATTTGTCCTAAAAACTTTAAGCTTGTACATAATTGTGATAAAAGTAACAAACATTTGTGAATGGGCTCTCTCTTCCCTTGTATTACTCTTCTGTGGCAAGTCCAAAATACTTTAGATTTTCAGTCTTATATTTGTTGATTTTTTCTTCTTTTGTTAATAAAATAAAATTCGTTTGTTTGGGCTCGTCCCTAGCACCCGATTTTTTTCATTCACTCCTAACCTTTTCCTCATTCTGCTACATCTTCCGTATGGTCGTGATTGGAATTTCCTTCCAATTAAGATCCCCCTCCCCCTTTTTAGTACACAAAAGCGTGTTATTTTGTGATAAATATCTTAAGTAATATTTCTTTCAGGTTAGGTTGTATAAATACTTGTTTTCTGCCTAATGTAATTGGGGCGCGCCCGCGATCTGCGCCAGTCACAGCCGGCTTAACTTGCCGTGTTTATGGGGGCTACATAGATAATGACCCTGTACTTGATTGTCCAATATATAAACAGCGTCGCACTTAGCACATTTAAATATATAAACTCCTGATTTATGGTGTGGGTCTGATTTGTTGACTTTATGATGGGTAAAGAAAATTAGAAGTTACTGTTGGTGTTAGTGGTTTTGAAGGCTATTTTAAAATTATATTTCTTGAATTGTTCGTTAGAGGATAAATGTTATTGTCGAAATAAGTGAATGTTAGTATTTTTCTATTTTAGTTTTATGTAATATTGTGTAAAAGAAATTGACAATCTTTGAATGTACAGTATATATTTTTATTGTAACTGTTATATAACGCAATTTGATATGATTTCAATTCTTTTGTTTACATTCGACTGCGACATTGGAATTTTCAAGGCTCTGTATAACAAACTGTAAAAGGTCGCTCTTCTGTGTTTACTCGGGTGCACTGATGTCTGTTTGTGTAGGTTCCCTGAATATATAACACTAGCAGTAATGCCCGGCTTCGCCTGGTGGATTTATTTGTTTTATGGATGATCATGAATACTACTACAGGGCACATGATACTTAAACTAACAGAAAAAAAAAAAACTTTCAAAATATAACTTTTTGTTCTGGTGGAGGTTGTAGTGGGGGTATAAGTAGTACAGTATAATGGACGTAACATTCAGATCATTTTCCCGTAATGATAATAATAATAATAATAATAATAATAATAATAATAATAATAATAATGAATAGGGAAACGGATATTTACTAACTACAGCACTAACTCATGTAATTTACAAACGAATTAAACAAATGATTAAAAAGAGGAGTAAGAGAAATAAAAGACACTGCCTAGCGCCTATATTTCATTGGGAGTTAGAAACGTAGAGACCAATAGTGTAGTCTTTTGTCGCATAGCGCCAAAGGAAAATAATCAGAACACTTTGGAAAACTTAGGGCTGTCCCGACCTCCTGAGATAGCAATAGTATAATTTATCGCCACATAGCGCTCAACGAAAAGGTTCGGAATAAATTAAGGTAAATTTGAAAGAACTAACGCTTATTGCAGCTGATAACCTCAATGTACTGCACCAAAACCTTTGCACTTATACAGAGGCATAAAATGTTCATGATGATAACTGCTTTAAGGGGCCTAAGAAATCTTTTTGCACTAATTACTCCCCCTGACTGCAATGTATAGGCTGCACAAGATTTAACTATTTTCGCAATTCTGCACCAGAACACTGGTAGGAGCGACGTGATGCAGCCAGAATTGCCAGTCAACAATAGACTTATTAAAATATTCTTACAGTTACACTACTACGGACATGAAAGGTTCTAGGGCCTTAATACGTGGTTTTCATGTTCATTTCATGGAGAGCGTTGACCATAATATCAAGTGGACAGTGTTACCAGCAGGGTTTCAAAGTGTATGTAAAATTTGGTGCAATTAGGACAAAAGGTGTGGATTTGTGATAAAGGGCCTAAATGCAGGGAATGGAGTGGTCTGTCCGAAATTTAAAGTGGACAGTGTCACCCGCTGGATTCTAAAGGGTAAGTATACAAATTTTGGTTCAGATCGGTTAAAAGGTGTAGATTTGTGCAAAGGGCCTAAAAGCAGGGAATGGAGTGGTCATTCCGAAATTTAACATAGCCTAAACTATTCCTCTTGAATCTGGCTATCATATAAAAAAAATAAATTTTCGAATCCGACTGGTAGTTCCAGAGATTAGCGCGTTTAAACACAAAAACTCTTCAGCTGTATTACATTAGTATAGATATGTCCACGTTCAGCTTGCCACGGTGGGTGAGTGGATAGCATGTCGGTCTACTAACCCCAAGATTGCAGGTTCACCCCTGGCCGTGGTAAGTGATTTTTGAAAGGCGGCAAAAATACGATACGCATGTCATACGATGTTGGCATGTCAAAGAACCCATTTGAATTCAGTAGGCCGAGTTCATAATGGCAAAATTAATCTCGGGGGTTTCCGCCAACACAAAGTTCCTCATTTCTCTACTAGAAAGCGCTATAATGTTCAAGGAGCTTAGATATCTATTATCTAACCTCCTTGACTTTCATAGTGATTCATGGAACCACGAAATTCGACATGCAAGCTACCATCTGGGTGTCAAATTACAAAGCTTGCACCCGGCACCCGAGGCCATACGATATTATTAGTATTATTATTATTATTATTATTATTATGTCCGCGTTCGATTGCTGTTATCTAAAAATGTCTTCATAGTAAACTGAAGTTAGCGCAAATATTTGTACACATTAAAAAATCTATATACCCCCTACCAACAACTTCTCTAAACTTATTTCTTCGACCTAGATCCTTTTCAGCAGCTACAGATTTAAGATATCGATCCTGCAACCTCGTATTCGAATAAGATTGATAATGACCCAAATGCTTCGTTTGCATTAAACAAGAAGGACTCAAATCAATAAATTTAAAAGGCTTCCTAACATAAGTTGCTGTTGGCTATTTTAGGGGCTGCGAATTGGTGCTCTCGGGTGACAGCCAAGAACCCTAGCCGCTACACCACGAGTTTGTCCTATGATTAGGGGGCGTGATGGCGGACCGGGTTCGATTTATGGTCAATTCATGTGAGATTTTCGAAGTAAAACATCACGTTCTGTGGTTCGAATTATATGTAAAAATGGACCGCGAGATTAACAGTCACGTAAAACTACAAGCTTTCTTCCTTCTTTTTAACACATGATTATAACTGAAATCGCCAACGCACGCAGGAACATTTTTGGTTAACTTGAGCCAAAAATATGAAAATACGATGTAGGCTATTAAATTTCCATAACAGACATGAGAAACAATACATACATTCATCTAGAATCATTTGCGACATGGAATCTACAATATTTAATCGTTTAGGGCAGGGGTCTCCAAACTACGGCCCGAGGGCCACATCCGGCCCGCGGACAGATTTTGTCCGGCCCGCGGAGAGCTAGCATACTTGAAAACTCCTTTTAGAGAACATATTTTTTATAGCAAATTAAATTTAGTTTACTGAAGTATTCTAATTTTATGTTGAATAATTATTAATATGACATCTACATTGATATGGTCATGGGCTAACTACTCATAACATTGCTGTAGGCTTATTGTTATTGTTTTTGTGATAAGTTGGATAAAGAAACACAGAATTGTAATGAGTAAAGACATGTATAACATGCAGACATATGAAATACTAATGAGATTTATGTAATTGAGATTTTCCACTGACAATAGTTTGTAGTTGTGGACTAATTTTACTTGTACCAATTATTAAAAGAGATTTAAGATGCTCATCAGTTAATTTAGATCTGTAAACATTTTGTGTGTACTTCATTTTGGAGAAGGTCTTCTCACACAAATAAGTAGTACCAAAAACAGAAAACAGCCCACGAGCAAATTTATGCAAATTATCAAATTGTGTCAGTGGAAGACTCTTATAAAATTCCAACAAAGATGAGTTTTGATATTTGTTCTTAATTATATCACTGCACTGTAGTTCAATCATTTCCATTTGAAGTTCCGGGGCTAGGGTTTCAATGTCAGTATCAAAATGATCCTGAAAAATCTTAATTTGATTCGCAAAGGCATCGAAGTCCGAGAAACGAGTATCAAAATTTATTTTCAAAGCACTCAAAGTTTCGATTGCAAAATCGATAGGAAACTCAGTCTCAGTGGTGTGGCTGAATATTTCACATGTTTTAAAATGTGAAAAACATTTACTTCAAGTTGTGATTGAAACAGTATCAATTTCTTCCGGAATGATTTGATATTAGTGTATAAATCAGGAAGATGCTGGTTTTCTCCTTGCAATCTCAAATTCAGTTCGTTCACATGTTTTGTCAAATCAACATAGAATGCTTACTTCCACAGCCATGCGTTGTTTTGTAATTCAGTAAGAGGGCGATGCTTTTCATTAAAAAAAAATTCGATCACTGCTCGAAGTTCAAAAAAGCACTGAAGGACTTTCCCACAACTAAGCCAACGTACGGCAGTATGATAAGGTAAGTCATTTTCTCCAATCTCTTCAATAAATTGTCGGAATTGTCGGTGATTCAGCCCAAAAGATCTCATAAAATTAACAGTTGATATGACCGGTTTCAGAACGTCAGACATATCCAAACATTTTCCGCACAAAGACTGTTGATGAATGATACAATGTAAGACTAATGGTTTTGAACCACCGTCATTTTCTACAGCCTTTGACACAAGAGCGACCACTCCTTTATCTTTCCCACTCATGTTTTTGCCTCCATCAGTTGTAATACATTTCAAGTTTTTCCATCGAAGGTTCTTTTGATTAATGGCCATTTCAACTCCTTTAAAAATATCTGTACCAGTAGTTGTGCCATGAATACTATACATATCAAGAAGTTCTTCATGCACTTCATAGCTTTTATCTACTCCTCGAATATAAATCAACACCTGAGCAGTATCTGACACATCCGTTGACTCATCCAAGGCCAAAGAAAACCACTCAACATCTCCATTTTTGTCGAACAGTTGAGAGGATATATTTTCAGCGATGTTTTCTACCCTTCGAGCCACAGTGTTTGCTGACATACTGACAGTTTTTAATAAATTTACCTTTTCAGGGCACATTTCTTCGGCTGCTGCAATTATGCATTCTTTGATCATTTCTCCATCGGTGAATGGTTTTCCACGTTTTGCAATTTCAAGAGCCACACGAAAGCTGGCACGAGTTGCAGCCTCTTGTTCGGTTTTGAGTTTTGTAAATGAAGATTGCTGCGATTTCAATCCGCGCTTCATAGCTTCGAATTTTTCTGTCCGCAAACTTCCTGTATATTTTGAGTAATTTTGAAAATGTTTTGTTTCATAATGACGTTTAATGTTATATTCCTTGAGAACGGCTATGCTTTCATTACAAATCAAACATAGCGCCTTGTTACTGGACTCGATTACGAAATACTGAATGTTCCACTCATCTTTGAATTTTCTGCATTCACTATCAATTTTTCGCTTCTTTTCTATACTACTAAATCACACACAAAAGCAACAATTCAAATCAAAATACTGTTACAAAGATGTCTTAAACTTAAACACGCACAAACACGTTTTAAGGAGGTACGCACTATTTTATTTCACAACAGTGTCATAAGAACTGACTTGTGGTTGCGCAACTAGCCTTCTTATATATTCTAATTACTGCCATCTAGAAGTGAGTGGAAGACACCAGAACTCTATCGAACCAACGAGATTACTCTGTACGTGCTATTAGCGCCATCTGTTAGCGATAGAAGGTACTACCTATTTCCGCTTGTGTCCACCAGATGTCGTGTCACGTTACTCCTCATGGCTCGTACTCTACGACTAATCTAGAAATTACAGATAATGACAGGAAAATTAATAATATGCAGTGTTGCCGTTTTGCGGACTTTAGTCCGATTTGCAGCCTTTTTTCAACGTTGCGTACCTTTTCGGACTTTTTTTTTCATCAGTGGACTATTTCACTTTTTACCACCGGCAACAATGATAATATGGTTTTGGCCCTCGGAACTTACTGGAGTAATCAGTATGGCCCTAAGGCTGGAAAGTTTGGAGACCCCTGGTTTAGGACATGAATTTTACAATAATAAAACAAATCCTGTCTTGTATAGCCTAGAGATTTAATTTTAAAAAGTCAGTCGGGCACGCATGACAGAGGGGCCGTAGTCTAGGGTTCGGTTTTACAGAGCCCAGTTTCAGAGCAAGAGAATGTATAAGTTCCCAGAATCATATAATAGGTAAACACTTTCTATTTGAGTCCTTCCAGATGTAGTAAAGACTGAGGAAGGGGTATTGGGGGTGTATAGTCAGTGTATGTAACTCTGTTTCATAAGCAACATCGAGTTACCTCCCCAATATTACATCGTAGAATAAGTGTTCGAAGAGACAATAAAATTACATGAACGAAGTGTTTCTTACAAGAAAGGTTTTGATAGGTTGGCAAGACATTTCTAGGCTCTGACTAGCTGAACCTTCGCTGTGACAATGTAAGGCACTGAGGCTAGAAAAACCACGCTTCTTGTCTCGGCTACACAACGAAACAAGATGTTCAGTAAAGAACATATAGCCTACTTTCTCCTAAATGCATGGGTATTGTTATAACTCTTTGTCATTTTCAAGGAGTATAATTGAATGCTGGTTGTAGTAGCTTGTTGAAATACAACGTGTTATACTGATATTAAACATGAATATGAGGTGCCCTTTGCTAGTGCTACCTCTGTAAAAAATTTCAATCAATTCGGTTTCACCGTGTTTGAATTGATATGGTAAATCGATTTTCACACATACATGGCCGCTATCAGCAAACGATTGAGCTGATGACCTTGTAGTTCAGTCAAAATATGCTTCCCACAAACGGTATGTTGTTGCAAAATTTGGTAGAGATCAAATGGATAGGTTGGTCGTAATTTGAATTAAGCTTTTAACATTTGAGTGGCCGCCATTCCGTTTCCGTTAAGATGGCGGCGATATAAAACATGACACTGAGGTGCCCTCTGCTAGTGCTACCTATGTACCAAATTTCGTTCAATTCAGTTTTACCGTGTTTGAATTGATAGGGGGAATCGATTTGCACACATACACACATCAAAAAAAGTTTTGCATCACCTCGGTTCCCAGATCTCCGGCATATAGACGTTAACTGTGTATATTGTATCCAAGATACAGTCCCTTTGACTGTTCATAGATGTCACTAAAACTGCTCAAAGCTGTAAACAACCATGCATGAGCAGGGCCTATTAGACGGAGGGGGTACGACAGCCGATCAGTTCCAGTCATTCCACCAGGACGAAGGTACGCTGCTCATGTTGTCTGTAGTTCTACCATGCCTAGAGGGTCAATACCGCAGTTCGATCGCGTCCGCATTGTTACTTTGTGTCAAGAAGGGCTCTCAACAAGGGAAGTTTCCAGGCGTCTCAGAGTGAACCAAAGCGATGTTGTTCGGACATGGAGGAGGTACAGAGATACAGGAACTGTCGATGACAGGCCTCGCTCAGGCCGCCCAAGGGCTACTACTGTAGTGGATGACCGCTACTTGCGGATTGCCGCTCGGAGGAACCCTGACAGCAATGCCACCATGTTGAATAATGCGTTTCGTTCAGCCACAGGACGTCGTGTTTCAACTCAAACTGTGCGCAATAGGCTGCATGATGCGCAACTTCACTCCCGACGTCCATGGCGAGGTCCAGCTTTGCAACCCCGACACCATGCAGCGCGGTACAGATGGGCCCAACAACATGCTGAATGGACCCCACGGAATTGGCATCACGTTCTCTTCACCGATGAGTGTCGCATATGCCTTCAACCAGACAATCGTCGGAGACGTGTTTGGAGGCACCCTGGTCAGGCTGAACGTCTTAGACACACTGTCCAGCGAGTGCAGCAAGGTGGTGGTTCCCTGATGTTTTGGGGTGGCATTATGTGGGGCCGACGTACGCCACTGGTGGTCATGGAAGGCTCCGAAACGGCTTTACGATACCTGAATGACATCCTCCGACCCATAGTGCAACCATATCGGCAGAATATTGGAGAGGCATTTGTCTTCATGGACGACAATTCTCGACCTCATCGTGCACATCTTGTGAATGCGTTCCTTCAAGATAACGACATCGCTCGACTACAGTGGCCAGCATGTTCGCCAGACATGAACCCTATCGAACATGCCTGGGATATGTTGAAAAGGGCTGTTTATGGACGTCTTGACCCACCAACCACTCTGAGAGATTTACGCCGAATTGTCGTTGAGGAGTGGGACAATTTGGACCAACAGTGTCTTGATGAACTTGTGGATAGTATGCCACGGCGAATACAGGCATGCATCAATGCAAGAGGACGTGCTACTGGGTATTAGAGGTAGTGGTGTGTACTGCAATCTGGACCACAAATGCTGAAAGTCTAGCTGTATGATGGTACAACATGCAATGTGTGGGTCTCATGAGCAATAAAACGAGCTGAAATGTTGTTTGTGTTGATCTCTATTCCCTTTGTATTTAACGGTTCCGGAACTCTTGGAACCGAGGTGATGCAAAACTTTTTTTGATGTGTGTATATGGCCACCATATGCAAACTATTGGACTGATGACCTTGTAGCTTGGTCAAAGAACGCTTCTCACATTAAGGTAGGCCTATGTTGTTGCAAAATTTGGTAGAGATCAGATGATTAGGTTGGTCGTAATTTGATTTAAGCTTTTGACATTTGGGTGGCCGCCATTACGTTTTCGTCAAGATGGCGGCGATATAAAACTAAGACACTGAGAGGCCCTTTTCTAGTGCTACCTCAGCACCAAATTTCGTACAATTCGGTTTCACCGTGTTTGGATAGATAGGGGGAATCGGTTTGCACACATACATGGCCGCCATCCGCAAATTATTGGACCTTGTAGTTTGGTCAAAAGATTCATCATACATAAAGGTATAATGTTGCAAAATTGGTAGAGATCAGGTGATTAGGTTGGTTGTAATTTGATTAAGCTTTTAACATTTGAGTGGCCGGCATTACGTTTTCGTCAAGATGGCGGCGATATAAAACATTACACTGAGGTGCCCTTAGCTAGTGCTACCTCTGTACCAAATTTCGTTCAATTCGGTTTCACCGTGTTTGAATTGAAAGGGGGAATCGATTTGCACACATCAGTGGCGGCCGGTGGTAAGTAAAGCTGGGTGTTGCACCAAAATTTCTGATGTCGCAATTTTATATGGGAAGTTTACACATGTAACACAAATTAATTAACGTTAGATAAACTACAGTTCTATAAAAACTGAAATACATGGGTTTTCCAAAATAACTGTACGTTCGACAAATAGACAAATTTTAATGGCTCTTTTGGGCTTCTTCCTGTAGGAATTCATTAAAAAAATCAGATTTATGTATTTAAGCCCTATGCCTGAGTTCATGGGAAGAATTTTAAACACAGCAGGTTGTCTAAGGTTGGGTCTCAATCTCCGGGATAATAAACATTCTCAACATAAAAATATGGCAACCGAAAAGTTTGTACGTTAACGAAAAATGTTATTACTAACAAACACGGGCACATATTCTGCATAAGGATAGGATTTTTATCATTTTAAATGATCTTGTCGACTTCGTAGTAACGCTGGGGTCTGGCGTTACGTTACGGTGACGGGACGAAATGTACCGAGCATGCACTGAGGTGTGTGACGTCATAATACTGCTTGAGCTTCCTCCTTTCCCCGCGCGCTGCGGTGAGCGTGACGTCATCCAGCCAGCTACCTCCTTTGACCTTGGTTTGCACTTGCTAACGGACTTTGAGTTCACGCAGCATTTGTAGCATTTAAAATGATATAAAGTCTAGTCTTTCAGACTGACTATCAGTCTTTTTTTTTACTATAGCTTGAACCCCATCAGAGGAACCAGCCATGAAGTGCGCTATGTCATACGTCGGCGCAATTCATTTTTGCGGAGTTTCGTTCAATTTCTGCTTCTTTAATTCATCCAGTAAACACGCTGCTAATGTGTGTGCATTATATTTTGTTTGCCTCTTACTACGTATCGGTGAACAACAGCCATCTGAAATATGTTTGAAATATCACTAGTTCCATCTGCTATAATGGCAAAAATTTCCGATTCCTTTATTTGCTTTGATTCTTCTTCTTGGCAAACCTCCATCATAATCTGTAAAAATTAATTTTGAATTGTTTTGGACGTTCCTTTGAAAACAGTTGCCCTTACCAAATGACCTTTAACACAGCATCCAACTCAGCGGTAAAATTAATTAGTTCTCTCAAAACACATGGATTTGTTGATGTTACACTTTCATCATGATCACGCAAGGCCAGTCCGAAAGAACCACAGAAACGAATACAGTTTATTACAATATTTAACACATATCTATTGTGCCTAACATCTTCGTTATATTCCGCAATTTACCTTCTATAGGCACTGTCCAATTGTGCATCTTCGTTAACAATTCCAAAAAGTGTCAATTTCAAACAGCTGAAGATTGGTTGGTTGGTTCCTCAGTTTAGGAGCTGCGACAAGGCAGTCATGTAGCCCCCTGTACTTTGGGTGTGTGGAGAAACTGTCTGATAACCGGTGTTAATTGTGATGGCTGTATTAGTGAGTGTTATCTGTTTTTAATTCAAGTAAGGACTACAGACATTGAATTTCAAGCAGTTCCTACTTTTGCCGCCAAAGGCCACCGTCAACGACTACTAGTTCAGAACTTGGTTACTACACGCCACCGCAGTCGGCTCCTGGCGACGAACGTTGGAACCTAAGAGCGTTGCTCAAATTTTAACCTATAATTTAGCTTCACACAGGTGTAATAAGTGGAAGGTTCTTTAACATGCCATTTTTTTGTCGTGTAGCCTCCTGAGAGGCCGAGTGCAGGTCTTTCTAGTCGACGCCCGTGGGCGACCTGCGCGTCGGGATGAGAGATGGAATGGATGAATATGAATGAAACTGGGCAAGGATGTGGAAGGAAGCGGCCGTGGCCTGTCAGAAGGTACTGTCCCAGCATTTGCCTGGTGTTGAAAATGGGAAACCACGGAAAACCATTTCAAGGACAGCCGACGGTGGGGCTCGAACCCACGCGTCTACCGAGTCAGCAGAGAGCTTGGCCCCTTGACCTAACGCAGCGCTTTAGCCCGCGTAGCCACTACTGTCGGTTTTAACATGCCATAAGTCTATGACATGGGACCGCCGGCTTTACTTCCCCTCCGAAGGAATGCATACTGAGGGATTTTTAACGCTCTTAAAAATCCGATGACTTCGGCCGGGTTTGAACCCGCGATCTTGGGCATAGAGGCTCAGCATGCTACCAACTACGGCACCGAAGCCGCTCAGCTGAAGATTCATGTTTCTTTATTTTAGGGATTATTTTCCATAACTCCTATTTTGGTCCACGCGAATTCTCCACCAACAAACATGTAAAACAGAATAAAGCGTTTTTAATATCGCATTCACATAACCAATTATTATTGCCTTAAATATCTCCTTTAAACGCCCTCGTATACTTATATTTTGGACAATACTTATCCGGTAATGGTCTACCGAGTGTTTTTAGTGTAAGTTTATCGTCATCAGGGAGCTGGAAAAACTGTCTGACTAGCAAATTACTTACTCTATTCATTTTCACTCACACTCCACAATACAATTAATGTTTCAAACTAAACATTCCGTTAAAATAAAATACTACGGTAACTTACAAGATGCACAGATGATAAATCTGGGTGCTACATCGGAAAGTGGCGCGAAAAGCAAACTAACAAAACACTGAATTTTGCTAGCCAAGAAATTTCGTAGTGAATGCATAGGTCTACTCACAATCAACCAAACAATTATAATAATAATAATAATAATAATAATAAAAATGCACAGTTAAGTATCTGCCTGGAACCAAAATACTCAAATCAACTAAATACAGAACTAATCGCAACCCAAATACCGCAAGAACAAGAGTGGTAAAAGCAAACATAAACCGCTAAAGTACACCAACAATACGTCGCAAAATAGTTCAGCCACTTATCTACTGTACTTATAGCACGGTGGCGTTCTTAGGCTCGCTTCACAGAACAATTGACAAAAATATTAAATGAAGTTATGATGAGAAAACATCTAAAAATAATTGGGTGTGAACCAACTAATGTCTCCCTATGAAATTCCGATATTTGTACCGTTGTGGGTGGTATAGCATTCTCTAGTGGTGTGGGAAAGAAACTACCTTTCAGGGGCAGATGACCTTGTAGTTCCGCCCCTTAAAACAACAATAACTAACTAACTAAATAACTAACTAACTAAACTACCCTTCGCGGGGTAAGAGAAATCGAGGGTGTTGTCATTTCCAAAGAGTGGTGCAGTCTAACGGGGCCATTTGGAACTGAGTGTTGCTAGGGGGCTGGCAGCTCGTCTGCAACTCCCTGCAACCCATGCTGGTCGGCATGCTATGCACAAGCTTGGCCTCGTCCAGCCTCGTCCTGTACGCCGCGCTGTCTGCTTGGGAGTTGCCACAAGAGAGCTAACCCCCTGGAGTTTGATTTGAAGGCGGCAGCTTTTATAGGTACAGTGTGAAGCATTTGGATAAATAATATCAAAATATAGATGAATTTAACACATTTTTGAATGCATTAGATCTATAAACTAGAACATTAAAGGAAAAGAAACTACGAATTAGGTGTAAAATTATTGGGAGTTGTGCAACGCTGCAACAATGTCACCAGCCGCCACTGGCACACATACATGGCCACCATCTGCAAACTATTGGGCTGATGACCTTGTACTTAAGTCAAAAGACGCTCGCCATATAAATATATGTTGTTGCAAAATTTGGTAGAGATCGGATGATTAGGATAGTCGTGATTTGATTTAGGCTAAGCTTTGAACATTTGGGTGGCCGCCATTACGTTTCCGTCAAAATGGCGGCGATATAAAACATGACATTGAGGTGTCCTTTGCTAGTGCTACTTCTGTACCAAATTTCGTTCATTTCGGTTTCACCGTGTTTGAATTAATAGGGGGAATCAATTTGCACACTTACATGGCCGCCATCTGCAAACTATTGGGCTGATGACCTTCTAGTTTAGTCAAAAGACGCTCGCCATATAAATATATGTTGTTGCAAAATTTGGTAGAGATCGGATGATTAGGTTAGTCGTAATTTGATTTAAGCTTTGAACATTTGGGTGGCCGCCATTACGTTTCCGTCAAATTGTCGTCGATATAAAACATAGCACTGAGGTGCCCTTTGCTAGTGCTACCTCTGTACCAAATTTCGTTCAATTCAGTTTAACCGTGTTCGAATTGATAGGGGCGGGGGGGGGGTGTCAGACATTCTGAATACACACACTCACAGACAGACACACAATGTTTCGCCCTGTGTTGATCTCATAAGTCTACTTTCATTTTTTGCACAAATGAAAGTAGGCTAAAATGAAAAAATCGAGGGGCCACCTAGCGTGATTCTACTACCTGTCTCGAACACCTTAACATGGCAGCACTGCAGCGACAACTAGGAAAAGTACCTGAAGCAGAAGAGACAATCAAGGAGAATGACCTATATACAGCCCAAACAACATTATTATTAATCGTATGGCATAACAAGAATTAACAATTAACAAGATACTAGGAGCAAGTATAGGCCTAACCCACAAAGAGATTACAAGGAAAGCCCAACCGTGGTTTGATAAGGAATGTTACTGTATGTAAAAAGGCAAACTACACTAAAGGCGCTACATATAGCTAGGATCACGTCCACACCAGAAGACCTAAGAGTATATGGGAAATCACGGAGATATTACAAGAATCTCCTAAAACGTAAACGCTTTCAATACATAGAAAAAGAATGTGAGACAATCGCCGAAGAAGCAATGAATGATCCATACGTAGCCATCAGACCAAGAAGATCATCAAATCACGGAACGTAGAAATAGGAATATGGAAATCGCACTTCACTATCATCCTTAACGGTACAGAGCAACCAGCGGCATATGAAATTGAAAATAGAGATCAACTCGAAGGAATACTTCCCATCACTAAAACAGAGATATTGGACACTATCAAGGCTGCGAAATGTAACATGGCCGCAGACTAGATGGGTTTTTCAATGAGCATCTAATTCTATAGGAATGGGCACAGTACCCAGCAGAACTATGGTCCAAGCTGTTTACCAAATACCTAGAATCAGGAAATATCCTCGGAGAGTGGAGAAAAGCAACCATTAAAACTTTCTATAAAGGAAAAGGTGAAACCAACGACCCCAATTCGCACAGAGGAATTGCACTACAAAGCAATACCTTCAAGTTACTGACAAGAATTCTAACCAACAGGATAGTAAACGAAGTCGACTCCAAGATACCAGAGGAACAATTCGGCTTTAGACGAGGAAGAGGAACATTGCACGCAATTCAAAATCTGTTAAATGACACAGAGGAAGCAAAACGATTCCAAGAGGGAAAGTTTTATGCAGTCTTTATAGACTATACAAAGGATTTCGACCTAATAGACAGAAGAAAGCTTATATCGAAACTTCAAATTATCATCGGCAACCACAACCCTTTAGTAAAAAATATCCAGGCATACAACCAGATCACCATAGATGACGCAGTCTGCAAAACAAAGGAAATCACCCAAACTATTGGAGTGTTGCAAGGTGACCCCCTGAGTCCCAAACTGTTCAATATTGCCATGACGAATGAAAGAGAAAGTGAGAGGACTCCTCAAGTTCAAGCGCGCCCCGCCCGGCAGCGCTAGTGTGGGCAAGTTCCACGCTGCCGGTCAGCTGGTCTTAGGGATAATGCCAAGGGAAACGAATTACCGTACTTTGTAACTGATACTCTTTTAAAACGTAATTAGCGATTACAATTAAAATAACACGGCAGGCCACAATGGAAAATATAATTCACGGAAATAAGTTCTACGGCCTCCACTACATGTTACGGAAAGCACAGATTCCTGGAGTAGGCTATACAGACTGTTTCTTTTGTTGTTTCTTGTTGTGGCAATTTAGTTTCCTCAGATTGAGAGACTAAAGAAGGTGAATTTTTGGTCTGAATCTAATTAATGAAAATTGCGGGAATGGCAGAGCGGCTCTTGAGAACCCTAGTGACAGAGTTGAGATGGCTATTCTCAGAGGGAGTGATGCCTATGTCGTGATTACCTAATTCCTCAATGAGGGAAATAAATTGGGCTATGGGATTGAGCGCGTTAATTACTGTTTGCCTGACTGATTTACAAAGGCTAATACCAATAGATGGGTAGAAAAGGACCATCGTGGTCTGAAGGTTACTGCCATTGGGTGAAGCGTACCACAGCTCTTTCTCGAAATCAAATGTCGGGAATGAGACGTGGCCCGGTGAGGGAGGAGGTGAGCTAGAGAGTGAGGAATCTGATTTTGGTGAAGCTGGTTTAAGTGGAACGAGTGTACCATCTCCTTTGCGGGTAGGCCCACTCGGAATTAGTGTTTTTGGATTAACAGGGGTATAATTTGGGCTTTTAGGGTCATCAGGGTCCTGAGTTATCAGGAATGTTATGCCTTGGTACGTTAATGTGCGAGGTTTAGTGTCAGTGCGCGACATGTTTGTGTTCGTGAGTGTAGACTATAAGTGCGTGCAATGAGTAAGAGGTGATGAGAGATAGTGGTCAAATACCTTGGTCGACCAGAGAATAAGGAATGAGAAAAACAAATTTACCAGTCACTCTAAGTTATCCAGTTTAAATACAGTTGGAACTATGACGTTGAGTGCGCTGACGAAATTTGAAGTTACTTGAAATAATTAATTAAATAATTAATTATTGGCTGCTTGGTAGGGAGAGGGGATGAGCTAAACTTGTATTAAAACTCGAGGGAGACAGGAGTTGCTTGACTAGGATGGTTACAGGGTGGGTATGGTTTTGGATATTTGAATGGTAGAGGAGGGACTTAATCTGCACTGTTACCAAGGGAGATGCAAATTAAGCCCATACGAACGTAGTGGAATGGCTTGAAATATCGAAGTCGAGGCGATAGCGAGGCCTAGGCCTGGTAGAAAGTCTGGCAAATCATCGATTTCATCAATTGGCGTTAGAAGACGAAGCTTGGAGCAGTGGCGTGCAGTTGCTTGGATGCAGGACTCGGAATGAGGTAATCAAGCTTGTAGGCATGAGTGCATTGCCTAATAGAATGGGAACCTGGTGCTCTCAATGAGCTCCTTACGCCCCTTTATATAGTGAAATTTTTGATTTTAATGAATTGTTTTAGGTGAAATTTGTTGTTTTAAGTGATTGTACACCGTACCGATTTGATAGGTCGGCAGTGGGTGCAATGATTGATTGGATATATTTGTTTGAAATGATATATATATAATTTAATTAATTAATTATATATATATATATATATATATATATATATATGAATAAGATTATCTCTCAACAGTAATTCGCCATGGCTTTGCCTCTCAGTTCCAGGATATATGAGTCAAGGTAGACCGTCCGTTCGCTGAGGGACAAGCACTAAACAGTAATATTAACAAACAAATAGCCTATGTTTGAAGTAGGCCTACACAAAACATGGAACGCTGATGTACACAAGACACAATGAACTGAATTTAAGAACTGAAAGCAAAGAAAATTCAATTTAATTCACACAAATATCTCACACAGTAGCTTCCCTCGCACTTTTCTATGACCCGGTTCGACGGAACAACAGGACACGTGTTGGACATAATCGCTTGCAGTGCTTGTAGCGGCGGGACCACGAACTACCGTTCTATAATGGCGGAGTCCTCACACTAGGTCCTTCTATTCGTCATGATATTGCCACAGCCGATGTAAGAACAGCAATCCGAGAAAAATCGAAGGACGCAGTGATCCTACATATATGCGGACGACACCAAATAAGGAAGAACTCCAACATGCCTTCTCAGCGCTAGTAGAATGGGCAGGAAATAACAGTCTGAAAATAAACTGGACAAAAACTAAACAGATGGCCTTTGGAAAGGTGGGCGTGCAGCAACAGACGACAACTTGCAATAGGAAGAGGGCAAAGTGGAAATAGTAAATGCAGTTAATACCTTGGGATCGCCTTACAGACTTCCGGGACATTCATATTACACATCCAAGACAGAGCATGCATGAAAGCCATATACAACATTAATAATCTACAGCAGCTATCTTTAAAATCAGCTATGCATCTATTTGACGCAAAGATCCTACCAATTCTCACTTACGGGATCCACTTGATATGGGACAGACTAACGAAGAGAGATCTGGCCACCATCGAAAGAGTTGAAGCCCAATTCCTAAAAACCGTAATGGGCATCTCAAAATACACGCTCTTCAGCCTAACATATGAATTAGCACTCAAACCCATCCACAAAAAATGCTGAAGCGCACCTAGCATAGAGAAGGGAGAAGATATCCCGCTAGAATTTTAGAGCACGGATGCAATGTTCGAACGGAACTGGACAAACGCCAATTAGAAACTAAGAGACGTGGGGATAAAGTTAGCAGTGCATGGGTACCATCATAAAATATGTAAAAACATGTCCTATCACGCCCCAAATGAACTCAGCGAGTGTTCGTTATGTGACCAGTTCTGTGACATATATCACATCACACGATGTAAAAATAACCAGAAATCACTGTGCGATTATAGCAAGGACTAAACTAATGTAAATCTCTGTTATGCACATTCCTGCGCTTTTCTGTTAATAATAAACATGCACCGACAGCTCCAAATATATTGACTGTCGTGACTGAATAAAGGGAGTAAAAAAAAAGGAAACGATTTACGTTCTAAATACCGGTACTAGCATTGAAAATATGTATTGGTATAATACTTTCAGAGAGGCTCCACCTGAGAGCCTTCTAATACCAGCCGCACCTGATATGTCAGAAATATAACATAAAACATTATCAAATGAAATCTTCTGGTTATCATTCTTTCAAGTTTGAACGGGGAATAACATATCACACTGTTATTGACGTCCGAAACGGGGGAGGAGCTTACGGTCAGCTGTTTGCAATATGGCGGCGTTATAGTGACGTGAAGTAATTGGGTGTACGTTTGTTATGGCTTCTAATTATTTATGATGGCAAAATACTACATATTTTCTTTCATTGATAGACATATTTTTATAATCCATTTAAATGCAGCTAATTACTACCAGTTAAAAATATTACCCGCATGTAGATCGTTTATTTACTGTCTGCTGTTACATAGGCCTATATGAAGCCTGTACTTGGGAGCCTAGCGGTATCGATGTTTTAATTAATTTCACAATATATATCTCACATAACACAAAGGACGACTCCCTGATAATAAATTGAATCAAGCAACCCTGAATTTGCATGAATGTTTTGGGTTCAAAGAAGCGTTACTTGGGATGCTCAAATCATACTTCAATATTGCAAATATTGACCTACATACTTGCTGTTCAAAGGCAAGAGTATTAATTTATTACTCTCTTGCCACAGGCAAGTTAAAATGGAGGCATCCTTTTAATCAATATATTTAATTAAATGTTTAAAATACAGATATTTAACAAAGCTGGAGTCTCCATTTGAACTTGTCATAAGCAAACGGAACAGATCAAAAACTACACTTTAAGCCAAACCAAATTCACTCCTCAGCTCGACATAAACCGTAATACAAATTAAAACCTATACAAAACATACTCTCCTTACTGTTGTACAACTTTCAAACCAACTATTCGCACTCAAAACTGAAAAACCCTGAAATGGGAACTAATTAAACTTAGAATAGCCTAGGCTGATCCGGTCTCCTGCTACATTACCGCATATGTATACTTAACATCACTTTAACTTCAAAATTACGGCTATTTAAGTGACCTATCTGCCTGAGTAGTATAGGTGTTACCGGCCTGCCTGGGATGATGGGTCACCAAACCGGTACTTAAAACTAAGATTTTACATTTTAATTAACTAAATTCAACAGTAGGGAGATCATAGCCAAAAACACAATTCAAGCCAAATCATACTTCAATGACCTACATACTTGCTGTTCAAAGGCAAGAATATAAATTCTCTGGCAAATTAAGGCTAGGAACAGCATTTTTCTTAAGTTTTCTAATCATTCGGCTATTGTCAATCGGAAGAACCCCTAAAATAAGTTTACGAAGAGCGGATTACATTCTATGTACGGCACAGAAGTAATAGGCTACAAGTTTATCAGTATTTTTGATGTAGCTAAATCCATGTGAATACAAATTAGAGACAATAACTATCAATAATCAACAGTACCGGTGGAAAGAAGTCGTCTTCACAAATATGTACACTGCACACTGCCATGTAACATGTAACATGTTTTCCAATTGACAGCGCCGAAGCCCATCTTTCTCTCTGAATTTTTTGTACAGGAAAGTAGTGAAGATATTTCGTACCCGTTTTATACGATTTGCAACCGTATACAGAGCAGTACCTCCTCGAATTTGACAAATTTCTTTCTGTTTCCATCACGACGTCAATGCTTCACCATCTAAATAAACCACACCAGTCACAATGTTACAGCTTCAACATTCTACCGTGTGGCTGCGCCATCCATCTTTTCTGACGTCAATAGTTCTGTCACTTTCCCCTTTAACGAGTGGCTCGCCTTTGAAACTAGCTGGGCGGATATGATTACATTCTATTTCTGCGGGGTACCAAGGCTTTCCCAGCTCGAGGCACAGAGTTGTCAACTCTCCACCGTAACCACTGAGAGCAAGCAGCGAGACTGGACAGAAATACAGTACGTGCAGCTGTGCAACACTGGACTAACGCGAGCTGGTCGCGAGGACCGTACTTGGGAGTCCACGTGGAGAGATGAGGAAGCATGCTATTGGTCAGCAGTGAACAATGGTTATTGTCGGCGCGTGTTACTGCCGTGCGTTTGAGTCGCCACTCGTTAACCAGGAAAGTGACAGAACTATACCAGGTCAAATAATTAAATATCCACTTCCATTTTCTTTCATACTCGGCTATTAATGGATGAATTAACGGTTAGCCCATCGCGGTGTCTCAACAGCGTTTGTTATTGTGAATTCATTTCAGGGGCTTGGAACATCTTGGTCAGCAGGTCCGTGTAGTTGGGTGTGTGTTGAATTTGTCTGATAATCTGTATTTATGTGATGATTGTAGCAGTGCGTGCAGCTGTATTAGGGACTCTGGAACTTGAAATAAGGTACCATCCCGGCATTTGCCTGGAGTGTATGTGGGAGAAAAACTGCAGAAAAAACACACTCAGATAGCTGTCAGCACCGGGATTCGAACCTATGATCTCCTGACTTGGTAGAGCTGCCCGCGCGGTCTTGGTGCACGATTTAACGATTTCTCACCAAAGAACCAACAATCAAACAAGTAGGCTACTCAAGAAAGAGGATTAGAATGAGTCAATGTCAGTCAAGTACGAAATTATGAACATGCAGCTCCAAAGAACTTAGCACTTTAGCACTTATAAAACATGTAAAGTTATTAAAGATTGCTTACTAGAATGTTGGAACTGCTGCTCCCTCGCCTTCTCCACCAAGAGCGTTGTTAACGTGTCGGGCATAGCTTGGTTCCATGGTTGTGCTTGCACTTCACCTGCCGGAGTTAGGTCAATAGCGTTGGTCAAGTTGATGAATGCAGAACTTGATAATTGTGCAGGTAACCCTTTTAATTTCACACTTGGATGTCTCCTGGCTACATGTTTCTTCAAATTGGTAACCGTAGATTTGTAAAGAAGTACTTGATCACAAAAATTACACTTCGCGACTTTTTTTTCTGTATCAATTATTGAAAAGTATTTCCACAAATAACTGGTTTTCAGTTTCATCGTGGCACTTCACTTTGCTTTACAATAATTATGTATCCACCACAGAACTAAGTGTATAATCCTATGAAAGACAAAGTTTCTACGTAAAATAAAATAATGCAAACATGTATCGTGTATGCCAAGTTACAACCGAAATTAAACTGCTGCGCAATTCTCGGCAAGAGAGAACTGGAAAGAAACTGGAACTGCCGGTTACTGCTTCCACGCTGAGTGGACGCTCGGTTACAAATATAACTACAGTCATTCCTCGTTATACGCGTTCTCACTTGACGCGTTTTCGCTATGACGCGATTTTAAAAAAATGCACATAATTATATAAAATAAAACAATTTATACAAGTTAGGTTGCGGATTCACAATCACCCTGTGGGACGATTTTGTGATCGAGTGTGCAGCGCTGCAAGACGGCATGTAGTCAGCCTCAAAGAGAGTGCTGAGTATAGCTGTGTTGCGTTGTTTCAGTGTAGACTGGCGGCATGTGTTCATTATTAAAGAGAGCACAGAGTTAAAAAGCTGTGTTTTATTGTTTCTAAAAACGATATGGAGAAAAGAAAGTGTGATCAAAATGCTTCCAAAAACAAAAAGCAAAGGAAATCAATAACACTTGAAGAAAAGCTGAAAGTTATAAAGCGATATGAACGCAATGAGCGCACTTTTGACGTTTTCCGAGCTACAGGAATCTCAGAATGAACTCTGAGAACCATATGAAGTCAAGCAGAAAATATTAAAGAAAGCTGCAAAAGTGCGACTATATTGACGTAATCCAAGATAACACAAATAAGGGCGCCAATTATGGAGAAAATGGAACGAATGTTGGCCCAATGGATTGAACATCTAACTAAACGTTCTATCCCGATATCCACCATGGTTATTCAGGCTAAAGCAAATGCTCTGTTTAAAGAACTGAAAGCATTCGATCCAGACTCTGAAGTTGCATTTGTTTAACACTTATAGGCTTTTTATTTTTTCCTTTGGCCTGTTTACCATCTCTTGATGAATGCAGTACATTTACATTTGTCTGTTGGCACAGGCAAGAGTAAAATGTGGCTTTTCACCGATGTCTCAGTCTCACTCATGGCTGTGATTATACGGAAGCTGAGATATGGGTGGTGCTTAGTAATGACATTCAGGGCACAGTCAGTGCCTGTGGATGCTGTGAAAGGTTCGACTCATAGGGTTCGTACTACTGTTCTGACTCAGTGAGGAAAGCAATGGCAAACTACCTCACTCCTCTTCTTGCCTATGTAGTGCGCCTCAATACAGCTACCTAACGGCGGTACTTTTTGAGTATCCAACCAGCCTTCGGGCTGGCTACCTAACATACAGATTTTTTCCAGGAAATAGTCTCGATCTCCTACTGCTCGGTTCCAAGCTCTGTGAACTTGCGGGATGAAGGGCAGAGGCAGGGTAGGAGCAGGCGAGAATTGAGAAGCCTGTCGACAACCCGCCGTATTACCTGACATTCTCGTCTATTCCAATGCTGCTAACACGGGTATTTTCTGAAACCAGTGTGGCGTTGGGAATGAGTGACTGAGTCACCAACTACAGTAATGTATTTGCTTCTGTTACTACGCAAGGACCAAGAAAACGTATCACTCGTCACCACCACTAATCATAGTCTGCGATGCACATTCCTCTCAGGTCCACGCAGCTTAGACTCGAGCAGTATCTAACCCATATTATAATACATTCACTTTACGCGTTTTCGTATTACGCGATGATTAATCGGAACGAATTCATCGCGTAAATCGAGGGATACATGTATAGACATTGACTTCGTCTGTTTTGTCAAGCAATCTTCGCTCTATACCCACCATGCTTCCAATGTAAGAAGGTTCGGTGAATGTCATGATGTATGCTATCTAATCCGTTACTAGCCTATATAATTGAGAAGTCCAACATTGGAAGAAAAATAAACCTCTTTGATACTATTTTAACATCACAAAAAGTAACAATTATTTCACACGCTTGTTATTTTCTGCTTGTATTCACACAATATGAATTACTAATCATGTTACGAGATATGAGTTTTTTAGACTGCCTGACGTAAGAGACGGCTATAAACACATGAAAAAACCTAACATGTAATTTCTTTCACATGAAACGAGATCTAATGGAATCATACTTTTATAATAAAATAGTAGTAGTTCCCGGCTTCGCCCGGTGGATTAATTTGTTTTATGGATGATAATTAATATACTACTACAGAATTGGCACATGATACTTAAACTAACAGAAAATATTTTTTTTAAAGTAACTTTTTGTGGTGGGGGTGGCTGTAGTGGGGGTGATAAGTAGTACAGTATAATGGACGTGGCATTCAGGTCATTTTTCCATTATAATAATGAATAAGGAAACGGCTGTTTACTAACTACAGCACTGACACATGCAATTTACAAAAGAATTTAAAATATGTTTGGAAAGAGGAGTAAGTGAAATAAGACACTGCCTAGGGCTTATATCTCATTGGCTGTTAGAAATGTAGAGACCATTCGTGTCGTCTTTTGTCCCATAGCACCGTAGGAAAGTAATCAGAACACTTTGGAAAACTTCGGATGTCCCGAGCTCCTGAGGTAGAATAGTATCATTTACCGCCACATACCGCTCAATTATAAGTTTCGGAATAAATGAAGGTAAATTTGAAAGCACCAACGCTTATTGCAGCTGATAACCTCCATGTAGTGCACCAACACCATTGCACTTATACAGAGACATAATATGTTCATGATGATAACTGTTTTAAGGGGTCTAAAAAATCTTTTTGCACTAATTACTCCCCGTGACTGAAATTTATAAGCAGCGCAAGATTCAACTATTTTCACAATTCCGCACCAGAACACTGGTAGGAGCGACGTGATGCAGCCCGAATTGCCAGTCAACAATGGACTTATTAAAATACTCTTACAGTTACACCACTACGGACATGAATGGTTCTAGGGCCTTAATACGTCGTTTTGAAGTTCAGTTTGTTTGTTATTTTAAATATAGGGAATGGAGAGCGTTGTCCAAAATATCAAGTGGACAGTGTTACCAGCAGGGTTTCAATGTAAGTAAAATTTGGTGCAATTAGAGGAACGGTGTAGATTTGTGATAAAGGGCCTAAATGCAGGGAATGGAGTGGTCTGTCCGAAATTTAAAGTGGACACTGTCACCATCAGGGTTCCAAAGGGTAAGTATACAAAATGTGGTTCATATCGGTGAAACGGTGTAGATTTGTGTCAAAGGACCTAAATGCAGGGAATGGAGTGGTCAGTCCGAAATTTCAAGCAGACAGGTCACTCGTCGGGTTCCAAAGGGTAAGTATGTGAAATTTGGTTCAGATCGGTGAAACGGTGTAGATTTGTTGTAAAGGGTCTAAATGCAGGGAATGGAATGGTCTGTCCGAAATTTCATGCAGACAGTGTTACTCGCAGGGTTCCAAAGGGTAAGTGTACGAATTTTGGTTCAGATCGGTGAAACGGTGTATATTTGTGCCAAAGGGCCTAAGTGCAGGGAATGGACTAGTCTGTCATAAATTGCATGTAGACAGTGTTACTCGCAGGGTTCCAAAGGGTAGGTATACAAATTTTGGTTCAGATTGGTTAAACGGTGTAGATTTGTGTCAAAGGGCCTAAATGCAGGGAATGGACTGGTCTGTCATAAATTTCATGTAGACAGTGTTACTCACAGGGTTCCAAAGGGTAAGTACCCTTTTTTTTTGTTCAGATTGGTTAAACGGTGTAGATTTGTGCCAAAGGGTCTAAATGCAGGGAATGGAGTGGTCTGTCGGAAATTTAACATAGCCTAAACTATTCCTCTTGAATCTGGCTATCATATACAAAAATAATTTTTCAAATCCGACTGGTAGTTCCAGAGATTAGCGCGTTTAAACACACAAACTCTTCAGCTTTATTATATTAGTATAGATTATCTGTATGTCTGTTAGGTAGTCCACCCGAAGACGGGTTGGATCCCCAAAAAGCACCGCCGTTAGGTTATGTGGGTAGGAACCCACAAAAATCCAGGGCAGCGCTATATAGAGGCGAACTAGTCAAGACGAGGAATGCGGTTGTTTGCCATTGCTTTCCTGAGTCAGTACAGCAGTACTAACCCTATGAGTAGAACCGTTCACAGCATCCACAGGCACTGACTGTGCCCTGAATGTCATTACTAAGCACCACCCATACCACAGTAGCTTCCATTTAATCACAGCCATGATTGAGACTAAGACATCGGTGACAATTCACATTTTACTCTAGCCTGTGGCAACAGACAAATGCAAATGCACTGCATTTATCAAGAGATGGCAAAATTATAATAAAATAAAATTATAAATACAAATTAATAGTCCATATTAAGTTGAAAGTTGAATAACTTTCTTTTAATTAACTAATTAATTGTTAGTTGACCATAGCTCGCCAGCTAAGACACTCGTTGGCTGGCTCCGTACAGCTAAAGGTAAAGCCCTGCACGGATGCGAATATCCGCGGATATCCGCAAAATATTTCGCCATGTGGATATAGTTTCCATGGCCGTGCGGATAGCGGATAAGCTGCGAATAATGTTTTGAGAAAATTTGCGGATAGTTTTTAGAATACAATCCGAACTTGTTTAATATCATTATTAGGACCCGGATGTTTATGACATATACTTTTTTTCCGTTATGTTTCTTTTTTTTCATGACAAATGTAAGATGACGATTTAAACTATCATCATCATCATCATCATCATCATTTCCCCTTATCCAGCTCCTGCCGGGTCAGGGTATTTATGGTACTTCTCCACTTTCCTCTTTCCTTCCACCATTATTCTTCCACGATCTTGTCCCAGTCCAGATTTCTTTTTCTTACGCTGTTCTTCACTGAATCAATCCACCTTGTTCTAGGGCTTCCTCTTGCTCTCTTACCCTTGCACTTTGCCTCCAGCATCTGTCTTGGTATTCTATTTTCCTCCATCCTCTTTACATGTCCAAACCACCTTAGTTTATCCTTCTCAATTCTCCCATTTAGTTTTCCCATCCCAACTCCCTTCCTAACATCTTCATTCCTCACTCTGTCTTTCCTTGTCTTTCCTATCATACTTCTTAGGAATTTCATTTCACTGGCTTGGATTCTACTCTCTTGCCTGCTTGTCAGGGTCCAAGTCTCAGCTGCATAAGTTAATATGGGAACATAGTACACTTTATACATTACCTCCTTGCTTTTCCTTGGTACTTCCTTATCCCAAACAAGTTTTCTTACACTTTGATAGAATGCATTGCTCTGCTGTACCCTCCTGCCAATCTCCATGTCCAACCTACCAGTTTGCATCAATTCACTTCCTAGGTATTTGAAAGTGTCTACAATTTCCAAACTCTGACTTCCAATTTTCACAGTGCCCTTTCCTTGTCTTTCCCCTCTTGTCATCACCATGGTCTTGCTTTTCTCTATACTGATTTTCAGGCCGTACTTCTGAATATTTTCGTTCAGTGCATCTAGTTGCTTTTGCACTTCTTCGGTGTTCCTTCCCCAGACCACAATATAATCTGCAAATAACAGTAACTTCATTTCTTTATGTCTATATGCTTCCTTTGTTTCCTTTACAATTTCATCCAACACCATTATGAACAAGAGAGGTGACAGCACACTCCCCTGTCTTAGTCTAGTCTTGTTCCTAAACCAATCTGTCTTTCCAACTGGGGTCAGTACCCTGCTAACACAGTTGTTGTACATTGCTTGCACCATTTCCAACATTTCTCTTCCCAGTCTCTTCTTAACCATGGTTTCCCATACCTTCTCTCTGGGGACACTATCATATGCCTTTTCTAGATCTATGAAAGTCATGATCAAATCCTCTCCATCTTCCCAGTTCTTTTCCATCACCTGCCTCAAGCTAAAGATTGGGTCCACTGTGGATCTTCCACTCCTGAAGCCATACTGTTCCTCTTGCAACTCTCCTTCCACCTTTCTTCTCATTCTTCCTTCTAATATCCTTTCCAGAATTTTTACTATCTGTGATATGAGGGTGATCCCTCTATAGTTATCACACACCTTCTTGTCCCCCTTCTTAAACACTGGTATTATTAGCCCTTTCTTCCAGTCTTCTGGTACACATTTCCGTTTCCACACACACTTTAGCAGTCGATACAACCACTGCATACCAACAGGTCCAGCAGCCTTTATCATTTCTACACTGATTTCATCCACCCCTGTTGCTTTTCCCATCTTCATTTTCTGTACTGCTAATTCCACCTCCAGCATTGTTATATCATCTTCTGTTATAGAGTCGTCAGGTTGTGTCACTTCCATCTCACCAGTACAATTGCTCACATTCAATAGCTTATCGAAATACTCCTTCCATCGTCCCTTTATCTCTTCTGGGTGTGTTAACAACTCTCCATCTTCCTTTTTTACTAGCTTTGTAGTAACTCTTTCTTTCCTCTTACTTCTTAGAAGTCCATACAGCATCCTTTTACTGCCACTTACATCTGTTTCCATTCTTCGTGTAAATTCTTCCCAACTTTTCTTCTTTTCTTCTCCTACCACTTTCTTACACCTCCGTTTGCTGTCGTGATACATCCTTTTGCTTTCTTCTGTTTGATCTCGGTTCCATTCTTTCCATGCAGGCTTCTTTTCTTTCACTGCTTTCCTCACTTCTTCATTCCACCACGGTGTCTCCTTCTCTTTCACTCTTGTTGACGTCCTACCACAAGCACTCTCTGCTGCACCAACAAATGCCTTTTAAAGTGGGACCATTCCTCTTCTATGTTTTCCACTTCAGTAACTGGGATTTGTTGCTTCAATCTCTCCTGAAAATCTTCCTGTACAGTTTTGTCTTTCAATTTCCATACTTTTATTTTACTTTCTCTGATCTCCTTTAGGTTTTCCAATTTTTCCCATCTAAATTTTGCCACCACAGCTCTATGGTCCCCATCAAATGCTTCTCCTGGTAAAGCTGTCACATCTATCAGCTTTCTGCGATTAGTCCTTTCCACCAGAAAGTAGTCAATTACTGATTTTGGTCTTCTATCGCCCCAACCATATCTCGTAGTTTTCCTGCTGTTTTTCTTCCGAAACCATGAATTACCCACTATCAGTCCATTCCTTTCACAAAAGTTTACAAGTTCCTCTCCTTCCCTGTTCTTTTTCCCATATCCATAGGGTCCAATGACTTCTTCCTTTCCTTGTCTCTCGCTTCCGACTTGTGCATTCATATCTCCCATGATCACCACTTCTACATCTGAAATTACTCTTTCTACATCCTCCAGGAATACTTCAATATCTTCTTCTCTGTTTCCAGTCTGTGGTGCATACACTTGTATGAAGTCCATCACGTCATTTTTCATCTTCATTCTAATTTTCATTATTCTGTCACTCACACACTCGACCACTTCAACATACTCCTCCAGTTGTTTCGAGGTTATCAGTCCCACGCCATTTTTTGCCTCTTGGCCACCACTCCAGTATAATGTATATCCTTTCCTCAATTTCTTCCTTCCTTTACCTTTCCATTTCACGATTTAAACTAATCTCATTCAAATTATGTCATTAAGCATAATTAACACTCCGAACAGGAATGGGTTGCAATTTTGCTTGTAGAACATTAATTTTAAACATAGCAAATGACATACAGTACATAGCCTGGGGGAACGAATTTTTCCTCAAATGTCTAAATGTATTCCTTTAGTAATTTATGGCGGCTTCGGTGGCGTAGTTGGTAGCATGCTGAGCTTCTATGCCCAAGATAGCGGGTTCAAACCCGGCCGAAGCCGTCGGATTTTTTAAGAGCGTTAAAAATCCCTCAGTATGCCTTCCTTCGGAGGGGAAGTAAAGCCGGCGGTCCCATGTCATAGATTTATGGCATGTTAAAGATCTTTCCACTAATTACACCTGTGTGAAACTAAATTGGATAGGTTAAGAATGTAAACAACGCTCTTAGGTTGCTACGTTCGTTGCCAAGAGCCGACTGCGGTGGCGTCTAGTAGCTAGTTCTGAACTAGGCCTAGTAGTCGTTGACGGTGGCGTTTGGCGGCAAAAGTAGGAACTATTTGAAAATTCAAAGTTGCAGTCCCTACTTGAATTAAAAAAACAGATACACACACTAATACAGTCATCACAATTAACACCGGTTATCAGACAGATTCTACACACACCCAAAGTACACGGGGCTACATGACCGCGTTGTCGCAGCCCCTAAACTAAGGAACCAACCAACCATTAGTAATTTATGCTTTGTCTAATTAAACATATTATTGTAATGCCAGTAGATTCGAATAACTAACGTTCGAATGCGGGAAGAAGTCGTGCGGATGCGGGGCGGATACGGATAACAGTTGTGCGGATGCGGATAAAGTTTTGTTTATCCGCGCAGGGCTCTAGCTATAGGCTAATCTCCAAGTGAGCCATGTACTGCAGCTTGCCCTGAGCGAGGCAGATAGGCTTATCAGGCCTAATACTGTCAAACGAGCTCGTGGCTATCGATAATAGGCGAGTTTGTTGTTGTGGGTAAATAATGAAACAATAAAAAAGTGTTTAGTAACCACGTGGAAAGCTTTAAATTGCCAACCTTATCTAGTAACTTCAGTGTTTTATCTTGTTGGTCACAGAAAGAAAAGAAATCCCTCTCGGCACGTAGGACGGCGGAGGTAAATTTCACCGGGCAAAGAAAAATATTTCGTATTCACTAAATTTGCTAACACGTTCTACGTGTTTAGCATACGAGAAGCCCCATCTTCTTATAATTCCGAAAATATTGTGCTCTTGGCGTACAGATGGGTCAGGTAATTCAGGTAATATTTAGATGACTATTTACCATTTTAAACGGTTTCCATATTGTGCCTATTAAGGGAGATATGATTTTTTTTCCCCTCAAAAATCTATTTTTCCAACCCCTTCGGTCAATGGTTGGTGCCTTGGTGCTATCAAAAATCTTCACTGGGATAATCTTTTGGCCCTTATCCGAAGAATAGTACGAACTTTGAATGCATTCGAGTTTTCACACCAAGAAAGTTATAGCCTACCAATATTTCACTTTTTCGAAGAAGGTCCCCTTACTGTATTTCCAACCCCCCATGTGTGATTTTGCCCTTTAACGAATGGTTATACAGTATTTTATTTATAATAATTCTAACCTGTTTGGTGCAAAATGACGGTAGTTATCGTGTCCACAAGAAAGTGATTTACAGTATATATAACGCGTTGAACTGACTGTGGTTTTGGTGTCTGCGGGATGTGAAACGCGAAAATGTGTGAACATTTTTCCGGAATACAAAGCATTCTCACGAAATCTCTCTATAGATTTTTTTTAGCGTATGGATGTTAGTGCCGGGAGTGTCCGAGGACAAGTTCGGCTCGCCAGTTTTTAGCTACTTCTATGCGGAAACCCATGAGGTGAGCTACCAGTACTGTCACGTGTGGAGTGTTGTCTGTGGAGGAAAGTTTGAATGTAAGGACGAGGAATTAGAAGGTAGCGGCTGTGGCCTATAGTTAGGGACCAACCCCGGCATTTGCCTGGAAGGAAGCTGGGGAACCACAGAGAACCATCTTCAAGGTTGCCGGCGGGGGAATTCGAACCTCCTCGCCTACCCGGATGTGAGCGACTGCCAGCAGCCACGCCATAACGACTACGGCTAACTCACATCTATAGTGGTGTCTGTCTGTTACTCTATCACGCAAAAACTGCCCAACCGATTAAGCTGAAATTTTTCATGAACATAATTTTGATTCCTAGATCAAACATAGGACTTTGTCCGTTTCGAAGTACAGCATATTCTTCTGATTTTAGCTATTTTTGGCACTCGGGCAAGCTAAACTAGGCAAAATATGGAGGTTTTCGTAGAAGGACCAAACACATCTCATTTTATATCCCTAATTATGAGAAACTATTTTACAATTCGTGTTTTTGTGCATATTTTAACATTTAATGGTCTAATGGGGACGGTAACTTTTCCGTCATTTGGGGTCTATTAGGTAGATTTCATTAGAAAGCTAACTATTGCAAAGGGTACCATGTTTCGACTTCCAGAATATTTCGACATACCTTCGCGTTTCACATCCCCTAGACCCCAAAACCACCGTCAGTTCAAAAGTTTATGCATAATTTATGTATACATATTGAACCCTTATTAATTTGCCAATCAATAAGTCTTCATGATTTTTATTATTATTATTACTGATGCCCAGGCAGAACATGTTGGTGGTTGACAAAGGGGAGTCAGGTAGTGTGTCGCAACGATTACAACAGAAGCAGCTTGGTAGTTATTCCTGAAGATGACCGGTTAAGCCGAGTTCAAGGACAAATTCTGGACGAACGCGCACCTCAATCGGCGTCATTATGGGAGTGTCAGAAGTGAAGTTTCAACCGATCCACGATTGAATCAGCAAATCAGAAGAGAGGAAGCCAAAGCCACGCGGTGGATTGCGTACCCTAGAAAAAGGCGCGAAAACGCGTATCTAAAGAACCGCCGATACGATATAATTCCGCATAAGTCCATTGAGACGTTTGGATGAAAAGAAGAAGATTCATACTAGTCCCAAGTTTGTGAGGTGAAAACTACAGATTATTTTCACAAATTGCCCCCACCCTACCCCATTCTGTCAGTTTATAATAAATTGATCGGTGATGAGCTGTTTGAGACACAACTTTATTGAGCTCTGGTGAGCAACGTTCACGCTAGTTTGCGTCACGATTTATCAAGCTCTAGTGAGCATACTTCACGTCTGATTGACAAACATTTCATTTTGTGCTCAAGGGAGCAGAGTTCACGTTTAGCGGTGGAGATCTCTAGTCGAGATAAGCGCTGCGTGATAGACATATTTGAGACTTGTTTGAAGCCAGTTGCGTTGAGATTGAAGAGTGTCATTTATGTAAATTTTTGTGTTATATTTTGAGTGATATATTGTGCGTGTGAATAAGCAAATGCTGAGATAGGGCCAGTTCTACGTTAAGTAATCGCCTAGGACATTATTGTGAGTGAAAGTAGTAGCTCATAGCGATTCTAGCTAGGCAAACTAATAACTTTGAACATTTCTTTCCAAGAAGCTACGCCAAGATGTCTGCTAAAAGGTCGTGTGATGGAATGAAGTGCATCGCCTCTACCAATACTTCGACGATGGACGACTAGATTTCCCGTAGGGAAATGTTTTGGGATGGAGGTTAAGTTCTACAAGCTGCAACGGTGATGTACAAACCATTGATTTACTCAATATGTAGTTAGATTAGACGCGGGAACGTTGTAAATATTTCATTCATTGTTTTTCTTGTATTTAGATTTTTTTTTGTGTGCCGACACTATTATCTTTAAATGTACGTTGGCACGTGGCCAAAGTTGTGTGATTGTATATTTTTTTCTATGAGTCATATTAGTATACACGGCGTGCGTATTTGATTTTATCCATGCGAATGCGAAACTCGTCACGGTCGACAAGTGGTGCTTTATTCAAGTTCATTTTTTTTGTAGAAGAAGGGGGTAAATATTGTAAGATGTTTTACGAACAGGTTTTTATTCATACTAGGGTTGCCGAGCGCAACAAATTAAGATGTCACTGTAGAACACCTTAGTTCTATTTTTTTGAGGTTTTTTTTTTGGAGTCCTTTTCAGGTTCTTTAGTCACGGACGAGATTGGGAGCGCAAGTTGGTGGAAAATATGTTATGTCTTTTATTTCAGGTTTCTGTCAAACCCATACGTGTAATTCTGTGTGTGTTCTTGTGTCAGGTGTGTGTATTGATTCTTCGTGATGAGGGGTAAGATGTGCTACCACCCTCAAATATTGTGGTTGTATTTTTGGAAAGGCAGAGCACTCTCAGAGGCTACTGTACCTTGTCCAGTGCTGATTCTTGGATTTCCTAGGGAAATGCTGAGATATTTTATTCTGACACACACACGTATATTAGGTGCTTTTGGGAGCACACTTCTTCGAGACTCGAACCCGTGCCACGGCAGGTCGAGGTTATTGACACGTGGGTTGACAGATGTGCAGATTCTACTTAGCACCCGTCTATGTCTGGTGATTCATCTTTTAGGCAGTCTAGATGACCGACTGACCCTGTAAGCTATCAGTAGCAAACCTGTTCTTTTGATGGTCATTGGACCATAATTAATTGGAAGTTCGCCATGTCCGTTACGAATTACTGCATATCGTATGAGATGAAATATTGTTTAATGATGTAAATGTTGGCTTTGAGCCTAGTGATTTCTATGACTCATTTCATGTTAGATTTGTCTGTTGTGACACCATTGGGTGTACTTGTGTATTTTCTTGTAAAAATGGCAAGCGGCCATATATGTATTTTTCTTGTCTGGTCACGTGTTAATTTACTTGTGTTGATTTGAAAAGTCCTAGTTTTAGGCGTTAATGTTGTTTGCTACGGCAGTTCTTTGATTCCAATTTCATGCGGAAATTATTTGTTGTTTTATTTAGTGTAGGAAGTGTCGGATTAATTTAATTTGTGTTTAGTTGGTTCCCCGTGTCTGTCTAGCTCTAGACAATGCAGATTCGTCCTCTGAAGGTTTACTGGATGGTGACGAATCTCGCATTAATTTGTACACATCGTAACGCATGTAGAACAGCCGCACATGCACATTGTCATTGTAGTAATTTGGGACATTTGGTCCAGCTGTTTACAATCTCTCCTGAGATTAGGCCTAAATTTGGCAGTTTATTAATTCAAGTGGGAGTCATTTGGGAGACCTTGTTTGTTTTGTTTTATTGTAAATAGTTGATCTGTTATTAAATTCATATGTTTTAACCTTGGTATTCACTTCTTCCTGCATGTTATTTTGTTATATGGTACCCTGCATGTTATAAGAAGCGCTTACAACAACTTAACGAAATGGACTGTTACACTCCCCGACACTGAGTCTCATATGCTTCTTTGCAAGGGTTCAATATATAGACTATATACAGTATATGTACATATTATATCACTTTCTTGTGGACACGATAACTAACGCAATTTTGCACCAATCACATTGAATTTTTTACATAATATGTATCCCTATAAAATCTAGGTCGAGTTCGTTAATGGGCAAAATCGGTCGAAGGGGGTGAAAATGGTTTTTTTTTCGAAAAAGTGAAATGTCGCTATAACTCTCTTAATATTTGAAATATCGAATCCATTCAAAGTTCATACTATGTGTCGGATAAGGCCCAAAAATTTATGTTTGAAACGCTTTTTTATAGCACCATTGACCAAAGCGGTGGGAAAAAGTGGGTTTTTCGGGAAACATTAATCATATCTCTTTATAGGCACAATATCAAAACCGTACAAAATGGACAATATTCCCCCAATAATTACCTAAAACTTTTGTTTGAAATAATTTTTGATATGACCCACCATTACGCCAAGGGATGAGGAAAATGGTTTCGGAATTAGAAGAAAATGCCAAGATCCATCAGAGGTGGCCATAACAACACTACTAAATTGATGAGGGATGAGCCATCAGACGTTGCCATGACAACGCCATTGCACGAGATCACATTCAGTTTTCCATCTGACTCTGTGGGAAGCGGCTTCGGTGACGTAACTGAAGCATTCTGAACTTCTACGCTCAAGGTCGCGAGTTCAAAGCCGGCCGAAGTCGTCGGATTTTCTAAGAGCGCTAAAAATCCCTCAGTAGGTGGTTGATGTGGCATCTAGTAGCCATGTTCACAGCTAGGTGTCGTTGACGATAAGATTTTTGGTAGCAAAAATAGGAACTACTACTGTGAAATTGACCGTCTGCAGTCCGTACCTAAATTACAGACTAATACAGCCATCACAATTAACACCGTTTATCAGATAGATTCTACACACACCCAAAGAACACAGGGCTACATGACCGCGTTGCCGCAGCCCCTTAACTGTGGAACCAACGAAAATCTCTGCGGGAGATAAATTTTTGCGTGAAGAAGTAACCGACCGTTAGATAGTTACACATCAGTGTCGAAACCTTGCATAAGGACAGTGTGACCACAATTATTAAAATGGACCCCAATTGACAATAAAAATTTTAAAATATGCATAAAATGGCGAAAAACAAAGTTAATTAAGCTAAAATTATAAAATACTTTCTCGCAATAAATGAAGTCTGATCCTTCTACGAAAACCTGCATATTCTGCCTATTTTCGCCTATCCCCAAGTTTGCACGTGAAATCTACCTCCGCCTTCCGGCGTGCCGAGAGGATTTTTTTTTATACTGGTAGTCACACTGCTCTTATGCAAGGTTTCGATACTAATGTCTAAATATCTAACGGTCTGTTACTTCTTCACGCAAAATTTTATCTCCCACGGAGACAGATGGAAATCTGAATGTGATCTCGTAGGCGTGATCATGGTAACCTCTGCTGGCTCTTCCCTCATCAATATCGCATCTTTTTATAATTCCGAACATTTCTTGCTCGGTCCTTGGCGTAACGGTGGGTCATATCAAAAATTCCTTCTGCCAAAACTTTTAGGTAATTTTCGGGGGATTATTGACTTTCTTAAACGGTTGTGATATTATAGTGCCTATTAAGGCAACTCCATTTTCCCGTCCCCTTTGGTCAATGGTAGGAGCTAGCAAAAAACTTTACGGACATACGTTTTTGGCCCTTATCTGAAGCATAGTATGAACTTTGAATGGATCGATTTTCCACACATTAAGAAAGTTACAGAGATATTTCAATGTTTCGAAAATGGCTCCCCATTTCCACCCCCTTGGTCCGATTTTGCTCATTAACTTACTCGACCGAGATTTGGACTGGTTATCGACTACGCCACCAAAGCCGCTATAATGAAGGTTTTAATAAGTAGTTGCATTCTTGGTTAATCTATTCTACTCGGTTCCCTTGAATACCCTTTTTTCTTTTTCCTGATAATCTAATTTATCGGGGCGTCGCAACTCTCCCTTCTTCAGCGTAATTGTGTATTAACATGTTTAATTATCAATATAGACATTTAGAGATTATTGTAATGAGGTTGCACTTTTTTGAAAATTTCATTTGGAAAGCATGTTACTTTAGTGTGCTCTTGGAACTACTCAGTCAAAAGCTTGAAAGAGTGTGATTACTGTAAAAAAAAACTCGGGAGAGGAAAGTGAACACAGTATAAATATTACACAATTTAGTACAAATCTTTCAAACTCAGAAATGCACACCTAAGGAAAAATTTCACCAGCCGCCAATGATCCGACAGAGGATACAAGCAGCGGCACTGGGAATCACCTCACAAATCTGTCGAAGATTAATAATGACTAAATCTGAATGTTTCATACTTTGTTACCGAACTTGTTTCATTTGGGAGGGATTTGCGATATCGTAGCCATAATTCCCATGCGCTCTGTGTGTGTAATCTGTCAACCAGTGCTATTCTAAAGGCTGGACCACTTTGCAATTTGATTGGGGCTAGGATTTTGAAGGAGACGATTGTGGCCTGGGTACCATCCCGGCATTAATTTTGGAGTAGAAGTGGGATAAATCACTGAAAACCACTTCTAGGAAGGCTAAGGCGAGGTTCGATTCCACTTCTCAATTATCCTCATGAGGCTGAGTATAACCCATTTCCAACCCTAAGAACAGAATTAAATTTATTGACAGCCAGGAATCGAACCTTCGGTACAGTAGGCTCAATACATACTCTCAAAAACCTAGAATACAGATTTTCTATATCTATAGGGGTCGTCAATGAATAAGCCTGATGGCGGTTTTACTCTTTGGGTAAGTTACCCCCTCAGGGACTGGCTGCGTGGTGCAGTAGTAACGTTCTCGCCTATTGTTCCCCTGGTTGTAGGATCGAATCCTGGCACGGTCAGTTGGCATTTGAAGGTGCGTAAATGCAAGGGAGGCGTCGTATCAGTACATTTACTGGAACGTTGAAGATCCCTTTCGGAACAGAATTCCAGCACTCCGGCGTCTCTTAAAAGACTCAGTAGTTAAAAGGGATGTAAAACCAATAATATTATCTTTACTCCCTCCGGATCGAAAGCATGATCATATGTATTGAGGGCAGCAGCATTAGTACTGATGAGTCGTGGTGCTGATTTTTAGCAATTTGAAATTTTAAAAAATAGCATTTTGTAGACAAATCTATAATTTGAGTTAAATCTGATAAAGGAGTAAAATTCTTAAAATTAATCCTTTTGACATTACTGTATATTAAGGTGAAATTAAAAATCGTATTTCTAAAAGGTCAAATTAGTGAGATAAAAATTCATGACGTAAATTGTTAATTTACTGTATATAAAATTAATTAGGTCAACGTAACACAAAAATAGAACAATTGAGACTGCCTAAAGCATAAAACAGAATAAAATGGAAATGTATACTGATGAAATATCAGAATAATTAAGAGAAAATACCAAAATCAACTTACGCCTTTGATTTAATATCCTCCACAAGCAAGTTCATGGAATCTGTAACACTGTTGAATAAAATCATAGAAAATATGTAGATATTTTCGATCTCACCAAATTAATACTTGACCTGACCTATGCGATGGGAATGATAGCGACGGGCAATCAACGAGTTGCAGAAAGGATTACTTTCCGCATTCCATCTGGTGATGCACAAATTGCTTACTTGAAGTTTACATAGGAAACGATAGAATGAAAACCGTTTTTTATGTGGATTTTGCATGTATATAGCATTTTCATATAATTTTCGTATTTTGAGTCTATTTCGCATTTTGTCGCGTTTCCAAAACACATCAAAAAGTGGTTTATAGGTCGTGAGAAATGAAAATACTGCAATACAAGCCTTTATGTGCATTTCGCGCTTTATCGCATTTGCGAAAAATCACCACCCCTACTGATGAGTCTGCGTCGTTCTGAAGTTAGTGTGCTGTTCCCTTACTGATGAGTCTTCGTCGTTCTAAAGTGAGTGCGCTGTTAACTGTTTATATCTGTCGATCGCTTCAGGACAAGGCGGAAGATACGTACTCTCCGCATCAAGCCTTGTTGATGCTTGGCCAATCAAGATTTGATTGCCGCTGAACGTGGCTGAACGTTTGTTGTTAATTACACCAGGAGCCTTGAGGGACGAGCAGGAGGGGATAGCGATGACGCAGTGTCGTCTGCACCTAAGTCAAGCAGCATTGCGCGTCACAGGAGATCATGTCACCATGGACAGTTGAACGATGACTGAGGCTACTGGAGATGAATCATATTCTACTCGCGCAACTGTACCTGTCGACGAAGTAGGTTGACAGAGTGACACGTGTAAACAAAGAATAGTTCCCACCTCGACTCCGGCAATAAAATATTGAAAGGCTAATACTAGGAGATAAGCGAGTTGTTCTGATGCTATATTAATACCGTATATATATATATGTGTGTGTGTGTGTGTGTATAAAAGTCTAGTGACGTATGTCTGTTATGCTTTCACGCAAAAACTAGCCTACCGTACTCAACCGATTTAGCTTAAACTTAGTATTAACATAATTTAGGCTATATATCAGGGAAAAAAACATAGGACTGTTGCCGTTTTGAAATGTTTCGGTTTCAATATGGATGCAAAATATGTTGCCGAAAGTTACGTTGCATTGTAGTAGCAGGTGCAGCCGCGCCCCGCTCAGCGAACAGGTAACTTATCTATGCCAGATTGCATAGATTCACCCTGCCCACGCTTCTCGTTGCTAAATTTTCACTTTCGATTCATAGTTTATTTACTCAGGTTAGAACAATGAAATTATTCGGAGTGTAAGATACACACAGAGGGACATTTTACCCATACGAAGGACAGGCAACCAGCTACAATAATAATATTACGGTAATAATAGTAACTACTCTTCCATTAAACGTGTGAGCCTTAAACGTCCGCGAATTCACGCCTGAGTAAATAATCTAATGAGTCACACTAGTTCCCAATGTCTCTGGAAATCCCAGCTCTCAGTTCTGAGGTTTGAAGTTGGAGCTATCAAAGCGGTAGACAAAGTATTTCCAAGAGTCCAAGTGCAAGGCTGTTTTTTCCATTTAGCCAACGTATTTGGAGAAAAGTGCAAGAAATTGGGCTTTCGGGTATGTATAAAACTAGCCAGGAAATCAGAAACACTATCAGGCAGGGTGCTGCACTTGCATTCCTCAAACCAGAAAAAATCGAAGACTGTTGGCTACACATTCATAGCACGGCCCCGGACAATGAAAAGTTAATCGAGTTTTATGATTATTTTGTCGAGAAATGGCTTGAAAACGTGTATATTCCGATTGAAACGTGGAACTGCCATGGGAAGAGGCATAGAACGAATAACTCTGTAGAGGGTTGGAACCATAAGCTGAATTTGAAATGCGGAAAACCACATCCCCGTGTAAGGAACTTGGTGTTGTGTTTGAAGGAGTCACAAAATTTAGACGAAAGAATTATGCGGGTAGGGTTGAGTTTGCAACCCACAAAAAGGAAAAGAAAATATGTTGCAATGGTTGACAGAATCCAAAGAGCAACTCAACAATTTGACGATACCGGTGATTTAACAGTATTTTTAAGAAATGTTTATTTTGCTGTACATATTGATTAGAGTATAAAGAGAAGGATAATTCAGATAAAAGATCAATTTGACGAATCTACGTGCTGATTACTAAGTGACTTGTAAATATGATTAAAAAAACAGTTCAAAGTCGAAGTGACATGTTGAAGAACTTTGTAAAATAACTCAAAACTGATTATTTTGACGAAGGCACATGCTAATACAGATACTGACAAGGCGAAAGCTGCTTATGGGAGCTACCGATCCATGGCATCCACCACCCTCTGTTAGAGGAGCCAATTCATTAAAGAGAGCACGCACTCCCGGCTGGCGCTTACAATGGACTTTATTTGTTTCAGTAGTAAACAAATTAATACAATTTTGCTGTGGAAATCTAAGCTGAAACTCGCTCAGGTAGTGTAATTGGCAGATAGCTAATCCGCGAAAGGATTTGGAACGGGCAAAATCGAAACTCATGGGAGGACACGGGAGTAGTGGCGGCCCTCGTTGTCAAGGGTGGGTTGGGCGAGACGAAGTACGGGGCCCCTCTGTTTCGGCCTTGAATTTTAGAGTATCTCTCAACGGGTAACGAAACGACGTCCTTTATTATTTAGAACTATCTACGTTCCATAAAATGATAACAATACCGTTCGGTAAATATTGGGTACAGAGGTGAAACAAAACTTCCAAATAAAAAACTATAGTGGAGTTCAAACCTCTTTAACTTTGAGTTTTGGTATGGTCATATTTCCAAAGGCAAAATTGTTTGTATTCGGTACAATATTTTGCGATGTAGTTTAAAGTAAAAACAAATTGGTGTGGCTGACTGACCACTTACACTAATGAAAAATGAACACCCTTAATCAATAGTCCAACATGAATGCAATTTTATTAAAATATAATACAAGTTGTGCACTGTATAATATCATAATCACAGGGTCATACACCTATGGACAGACAGACAACAATAGTAGTACACTCTACGGTATATCATCCTCCAGCGACATTGCAGTCTTGCAATCATGCACAGACAGGTGTCGTATGTCATCTTGGGAAAGTGTTCCACGCCAATTCCACTTATTATCGTAATTTGTCAAGGGATGCTACCGGTAATGCAGACCGGACCAGATGCTGTCCCATTGTATATCACACATGCTCAATGGGGGACAGGTCTGGTGATCGTGCTGGCCAAGGTAATTGATGAACATCTTGGACAGCCCGCTGTGTATCACGAGAAGTGTATGCACGGGAATTGTCCTACTGGAAGAGCATATCTCACTAACGTTGTAGGAACGACAACAGATTAGGCTGGATGTATCCTTCAATGTTGTTCTTCCTCAAGAAATACCAGAGGTGCACGGTCATTGTAGGCTATGGCTCCCCACACATGATGCCAGGAGTTGGTTCTGCATGGCACTGCCGTATACACTCTAGCAGTTGCCGTCTCCTGGGCGACACCGGACTCGCAAATAACCAGCACTGACGCCAAGGCAGAATTTGCAGTCATCACTAAACAGAACTCGGCGCCATTCGTATCTCCATTTGCGTCTTTCGCGACACCATCGGAGGCGGGCTGCACTGTGATGATATGTGAATGGAAGCCTGGCGAGCCCAGCTTCCAATAAACGGTTCCTTACCGTCCTAGATCAAACTGCTTAGCATACGGCTACAACTCTCTCCACATCTCGGATATTTCAATCATTGACTTTACTGTCTTCTGTCAGTGCTGTATGCAAATAGGGTGTTACTACGACACTTTTTAGAGGTGTTAATTTTTAATTTTCCACTAGTGTAATTCTTCATGTTAGATGCAAAATGTCAAGATGTTTGGACTGCACTATAGCGGTAATAAACAAACTCAGGTAAGCCACTGCTTGGAGCCTTAGAAATTGACACCACTTGGGTGACTTGCATGTCAATGATACTGTTCCAGTACCTCAATCCACAATTAATTTTCTTGGCAGAGCCTGGACTCTGACCCAAGCCAACAATTGGAATCAGCCTGTTCTTTGTAAGTTTTTGTGCCTATTCCGTGAAAAGTCTCCAACTTAGGTTTCTTATGTGCCCCAATATTTCGGCCTGTGATATGCAGTTAAATAAAGACGGTTCGTACGATGGCGCGTAAGTCTACCTTTTGTAGCGGTGTAGCCTACACTCGTCGGTACGATAAATATTCTCAGATTAACCGACAATTAAATACTGCGTTTACTGATGAAAATGTCTCAAAACACAGGCGGCATTTCTCAGAAATTTCTTAAAAACAAAAAATGTCTTGAAACTTTTGATAATGTTAAGAAAATGAAAAAAAAAACTGGAAGAAAATCTGGCCAAAAGAACAATCTATTTCATTTGAGAGGCATAACCACAATAGAAGAATATACACATGGATGAGACCAGGAGATACAGGGCGTTGCCAAATCGACTTCATTATGGTCAAGCAGAGGTTTCGAAACCAGATTTTGGATTGTAAAACATATCCAGGTGCTGACATAAACTCAGACCACAATCTGGTTGTTATGAAATGCAAATTAAAGTTGAAGAAACTGAAGAAAAGTCAAAAGCCAAAAAGGTGGACAATAGACAGACTGAAAGAGACGGATGTAAACGAAAGATTCAAGAAGAGTATAAAGGAAGGACTAAAGAAAACCCCTAAACAAATTTCAATTGCAGACGAATGGGCACTTTTGAAGAATGATATAACAAAATCCGCAGAAGAAAATATTGGTAGAAAAGAAAGAATAGATAGAAAACCGTGGATCACTCAAGATATACTATAATTGATGGATGAAAAGCGAAAACACAAGAATGTAAGAGATGAAAAAGGGAAAGCAGAATACAGACGTCTGAGGAATGAGGTTAATAAGAAGTGCAAGGAAGCGAAAGAAGAATGGTTGAAAGAGAAATGTGCAGGTATAGAAACTTGTCTGAAATTAGGAAAAGTAGACACAGGTTATCGAAGGATTATGAATACTTTTGGGGAAAAGGCTAAGTGCTGTAATATTAAGGACACAAATGGAAAGCTTCAAACAGACAGGGAAGAAAAGGTTGAGAGTTGGAAAGCTTACCATAGAGTGTTTGTATAAGGGAAAAGAGATTGAGAATCATGTAATGGAAAGGGAGGAGGAAATTGATGAGGATGCGAAAGGAGATTTAATATTGAGATCAGAATTTGATAGAGCTTTGGAAGACTTAAGCAGGAACAAAGCACCAGGCATAGATGATATACCGATTGAGTTGCTACGCTGCATAGGAGATGAAGGTCTGATCAGGTTATTTCACTTGGTGTGTAGGATTTATGAGACAGGTGAGGTACCCCCTGATTTCAAGAAGAATGTAATCATCCCTATACCAAAGAAAGTGGGAGCTGACAGATGTGAAGAATACCGTACAATCAGCTTGATTACTCATGCTTCAAAGATCCTGTCTAGAATAATTTACAAGAGGATTGAAAGCCAGATAGAAACGGAGTTGGTTGAAGACCAGTTTGGTTTCAGGAGAAATGTAGGAACAAGGGAAGCTGTACTAAGTCTTAGGCTGATTTTAGAAGGTAGAATAAGGAAAGATAAGAGAACGTTCATGGCTTTTGTAGACTTAGAAAAGGCTTTTGATAACGTTGATTGGACTAAATTGTTTGACATTTTGAAATCAATTGGAATAAAGTACGGGGATAGGAGGGTGATATACAATCTGTACAGAAACCAGACAGCAGTCATTCGAGCTGAAGGACATGAGAGAGAAGCTGGTATTCAGAAAGGTGTAAGGCAAGGCCGCAACTTATCACCCATACTTTTCAATCTTTACATTGAACAAGCAATGAAGGAAATAGGAGAAAAATTTAAAGTGGGAGTGAAGATTCAAGGAGAAATAATTTCAACTCTGAGATTTGCCGATGACATGGTCATCTTGGCTGACACGCCTGCGGATTTGAATGAGTTTTTGAATAGTATGGACTCAGTATTGAGGAAAGAATTCATGATGAAAATTAATAAATGTAAAACAAAAATATTGGAATGCAGCCGGAAAAAATCAGAAACCTCTATGGACATCAAATTCACAGGTGAAAAGCTGAAGGAAGTAGGAGACTTCTGTTACTTAGGAAGCAAAATAACCAGTGATGGACGAAGCAAAGAGGATATAAAAAGTAGGTTGGCTCAGGCAAGAAAGGCATTTCTACAAAAAAGGAATCTGTTGACGTCGAATTTAGATTTAGGTATTAGGAAGTCATTTTTAAAGCCTTTAACTGGAGCGTGGCACTCCATGGAAGTGAAACTTGGACTATTGGTGCAGCAGAAAAGAGGAGAATTGAAGCGTTTGAAATGTGGTGTTACAGGAGAATGATGAAGATCAGATGGGTAGATAGGGTTACAAACGAGGAAGTATTAAGACTAATGGGAGAGGAGATGTTTCTGGCGACTGCTAGAGAAGGGATAGGTTGGTAGGACACATACTAAGACACCCAAGAATAGCAAGCATAGTTATGGAAGGAAGGGTCGAGGACAAGAACTGTAGGGGTAGACCAAGGTTAGAATATGTTAAACAGATTACCTCGGATGTAGGGTGTGGTAGCTATGCTATGTAGAGATGAAACGATTAGCTCAGGACAGGGAGGCATGGAGTGCTGCATCAAACCAGTCAAAAGACTGAAGACTCCAACAACAGGCATATGATTTTATGGAATCTCACATGAATTTGCATCTTTTGCGAAGAAAGAAATAACAAAGCTTTTAAAACAAACTCTCTTTTTCGTTAGAAAAACACTTTCAGATGAATATTAACATAAAAACCTCCTGCATGTCTCAACAAAGGATGAAAAAATGGATCCTTTAAACAAGTCTCACGGCTTAATGAATGAAACTCAAGCAATCCGGGGAAAGCAAAATTTAATTGGGCTATAGCAGAGAAGTTGATGACTCAAAAATGACCAACAATCAGTTGAAGCTTATCTCAAAAAAAAAAGTTTCTCGTATGGCTTGTTCTCATATTATATTTTATCATTATGTCGAAACTACTCATACACTGGAAAACTACTATATATGCTTGGATGATAATGTCAATAGATGCTGGGAGCAATTTAGGAAGACATTTACGAGCAATCTTCTATACGGTAATCAGAGTCTATTTATCCTAGCTTGATTTAAGTTCCGTTACACTCTTTATGAATCTAAAGTAATCTTAAGTTCAGTTAATATCCACTGCGAGACGACTCCACGACCCGGTAGAATTCATCTTTTAGGGTCCGGTGGTTAGGAAACACTGAGCTTCAGTGTTGGCTACACGCCAGACACATTCTACCTACAATCTTACATCAACTAATCATGCTATAGTAAGAACAGCAAACTAACTCCACCAGCAGTATATCAGAACCTAGTGAGGGTAAACGATGTAACAAAAGAAAATGAATGTCGGAGATACAATAATAATTACGTTATACGGCTGGAGCTTTTGAAACCAACAGTAATCGTGTCCGACTGTGACTTCTGGTTACGCAGTGTACCGGTACATCAAACTGAAAAGTAGGTATGGTTGGTTGGTTCCTTAGTTTAGGGGCTACGACGACACGGTCATGTAGCCCCATGTACTTTGGGTGTGTGTAGAATCTGTCTGATAACCGGTGTTAATTGTGATGACTGTATTGGTGTGTGTGTTATCTGCAGGACTGCAGACGATAATTTCAAGTAGTTCCTATTTTCGCTACCAAGTGCAACCGTCTACGACACCTAGCTGAAAACTTGGCTACAACTACTGTAGATGCCATCGCAACCAGCGCCTGGTGACGAACGTTGGAACTTAAGAGCATTAATCAAACCTAACATACAAGTTTAGTTAGTGGAAGGTTCTTTTACATGCCATACATCTATGACATGAGCCCGCCGGCTTTACTTGCCCTCCAAAGAAAGGCATACTAAGGGATTTTAACGCTCTTAATAAATCCAACGACATGGCCGGGTTTGAACCCACGACCTTGGGCATAGAAGCTCAGCATGAAAAGTAGGTATTAATTAAGACACTCGTATGGAAATTATAAAACTCGCATACGCTCGTTTTATAAACATACTCGGGTCTTAATTATTGCCATTATAGGCTCGTTGCATACGACTGTTTATGTTCGTCAATAATTATTATAACTATTTTATGTTCGAACATAAATATTCATAAATATCTGTCGAGATTTCGCCAGTTTTATGTACTGAACAGAGCGCATGAGACGCAGAGAATGCCGTGTATTTGACCATGGCCTCCTCGATTACCCTCCTATGACACTAGGCCACACAGTGAAATTTAAATTAGAAGGCCGTGGAACTCAGCGCAGGTGCGATGCTGTCTGCATCGTTTCAAGAGCAGCCTTTGCAAAACACTATTGCCCAATGGATCTCGATGGCCTTGAGGCTCGTTGGGACCTTCAACCGATTGACTACAGCTTGACGTGCTCTTTTCTCCTGTTATTACAAATGATGGCAGCAAAAGTGAATTACTGTATCATGAAGTTCGTTTACAAAGCCTTCTTATTTTGCCCTTTAAATTTGGTTTGGGGCAATGATAGAAGATTTACTTTGACCTACAGAGACTGAACATAGCTCCAGTTGAATAGATCTAAACTTGGAAAGTTGCTTGTAATTGATTGTGAGAAAGTATTATGTCCGATTTTACGAACATAATCGATAACAAAGCAAAATAAGAATAATTAGTAAGGAACCCGTGTTTTAATGTTTCCAGTAGCAGAAGATATTTTGTCTTTCTAAGAAATGTAGTATGGGGGAGGGTAAGTGGAAGTGTTCGATCACGGATAGTTTCAAAGAGAAAATGTTCGCATTGCAACACAAAGATTCAGGTCGGAACTTCTTAGGAGCAGGTAATCAGTGACATTGAAATCAAATAAACTTCTCTCAGAATGGTCATACTGTAGTTCCATATATCGTACTAGGGATGTGTTAGCGCCGAAGTCAAGCTGCTTGCCTCTCACCAAAGCATCCCTGCTTAATGGAAGCAATGGAAGTGAAAATTCACGTCCAAGAGTTTAGATTTCGCGTGAAAAGGATGATCCGTGGTTCTGTGAACACGAAGTTAAGATTCACGTAAAGATGCAAGTTTGCTTTGATCTTTACACATGAGTTAATAGATAATGGGGAGTGTAGCAGTCTGTGTCGTCATGTACTGTCCGCTGTCACTGCGGGATGAGGAAAGGAGTGAGGCATAAGATGAAAACATTAAACCTCTTCTCTTCTCAGATCGTGTCGTAACTTGGACTAGGGTGAGTACAATGTTTTTTAATGACACACCTGTCATTACAACATCACATCCTAACATACAGCAAAACCAAAGCGTTACAAGACAGAGAAAGCTGAATAAACCAAAATTATAATGGATGGACATAAAATAGCACTAGAGGATCATCTTTCATTTCTGGGAGTTACGCTGGATAGACAACTTATGTTTAGGGGTCATTTAAATAAATTACAAGTTAAAGCTAGCAAGCTCCTTCAAGGTCTAGCTGTTGCTTGTGGGCCATCATGGGGGCTGGACTCTGAAGTGCTTCGAATAATTTATCACACTGCTTTTGTGTCTATCGTTTTATATTGTGTTTCTTCCTTTGGTTCCATCCTTGAAAGTAAATGGGCTCAGGACAAATTGCTTCAAATCCAAAGAGGATTTATACTTCGAATTTCACGTGCTTACGGTACAACTTTCACTGATGCCAGTCTTATTATCATCGGCATTGAACCTCTCTTTTGAACTGCAATTGGGAAAGCTGAACCGACACTACTTAAGAAAAATCGACTCTCTACTATACCCTCGCTTAACAATGTTGTGGAGAACAACTGTCATTTTTTGGACTCTGGTCATCCTACCTCTACCAGAAACTTTTCTTTTTTGGATGATTGCACATATACTCATGACTTCATAATTTATACTGCTGGATTCCGTATAGGCTACCGAGCTCCCCTGGAGATGACAAGGTGGGATGTGCCAGTTTATGAGAATGGCATAGAAATCTCATCAGCGCAATATAAACTCTCTTCTCATTGCTCGGGTATTTCAGGCGGAATTATGGGCAATCAAATGTACGTTGCAATGGTGTGCAGAAACAAATAAGAGAGCTCAGATACTCGGCGATTCACAGGCAGCGTTGAAGTCTATAATATAATGTGAACCACATTATTGTTGTCATAAGATCTTTGGTTCAGCCAAGTATGCACATTTGCTTATCTTGGACTCACGGACATATTGGAACCGTTGGAAATAAAAGAGCAGACCAGCTTGCAAAAACTGCTGCCATGTCTAAATTGCTGGTGTCGTATGATAAATCTCCACTATGTTATGTGAGAAGACTCAATACACCTCCGATCGGTGGAACCACCTATGGACTTCCTCTTCAAACGGCGCAGTTACCAGGAATATATTCTTCCCCAAGTTGTCGACCGTCTCCAATGCAAAATGCTGACACCAGGCTTTGAGCTTTCACAATTCCTTTCCGGCTATGGAAAATTTCAATTTTACTTCGAACGTTTCAAAATTAAAATAGAAGACGATTAATCTTGCATCTGCGGATCATCTCAAAGCATAAGTTACCTCCTATTTGTCCTGCCTTCGAAAGAGAATGATATAATCTGAATCACCATTTGAATTACAGCAATAATGAACTAACAAAACCACCTTTTTGAAAAATATTGTTACAATCAGTTTTTAACATTCACATTTACTCTAAATTATCTTTGATAATTGCCTTAAATACAATATATAATCTGTAATTTCTTAAACTACCACCCTAATACACTTCGGTGGAATAGGGTTCCCCTTGCAATAGATATTCAAACATAAATAATACATACCACTCAGAAACCACGAGCTGGCCATAGGATAGGAGGTAGGAGGTAGAAGCAGCAATTAATTAGCCGGACAATGGAATTTACCTAGCTGATCTTTGAAGTGCTGACAAGGTTTAAGTCTATAATCTAATATATCATAAATCAGTTTTAAAAGTGAGCGAATCTACGTTAACATGGATTTTATTCCAGAGCTCCATTCGTTTTAACTATGAGAGTTGTTCAAAACGAGCTCCTTTGCCTCACAGTGTATATGTTTACATTAAAAATGATCCATTTTAGCTTACCTGATGAGCTGGTGAGCAAGACATCGAACTTTCTAGCGTGATAGATTCTGCCACTCGAAGCTATATGTTTCTTGGTTTTACTGTGAGCCACAAGATCACTATGTTTTGCCAGGAGCACACTTCTACAAAACCTACACTCCGCCTTTTCTTTATTTCCGGGTAGTTCTACCAACCAGTCTCTGAATAGAGGTTGGTCCAACCAATCCTTCCGGAAACGCTGTATGTAACCAGTTTTGCCCATCTTATTAAACATTGATTTACCACCACTAGTCGCCCTGCACACTGAAGATAACACCACGGGTCTGCATTAAACAATAACGAATAGTGGCACAGAAGAAATAATTTCAAGTTATGGTATTGCTGAACCAAAACATACAACCATGGATATGTTTTTATTCATTTTTTCGTATTATCGCGTACGCTACAACGAGTGGGAGCTACAGTAAGTGCGCTTGTACTTGTTGCCATGGTAACGAGTTGTTGGAAATTTGCCCACGCTAATTCCAGTTAGACCCTCTCAACCCCTAAAGCATTATCTATGTTAAAAGATTTCTGGCACGTTGAAACTGACCAACAGCCGACCACCATCTCGAATAGGCTACACAAAACTATCACGAATCCACAAAACTCTGGCAGGTAGGCAATAAAATAAAATTGTATAAATACGCAGTTACATCATTTTCCGCACTCGCGAGGCAGCACTTGAGCTCTTCTCCAGAACGGGTGGTGACATTACTGCGATTCGTAGCGGATATGATTACTCTTGTCAAGTTCATCTAGGTCAGCAGCGTCCAGAGTATTTCACAATGTGTAAAGTCGCACAGCTGCCACACCTGTGAAAGTACAGTGCAGAGTCGCGGTAGGCGTGGTGCCTGGTCGGTCGACAACGGTGCACACACATTATGAATCGTCGTGAAAGCGCTAAGTTTGTAATCGTCGTGAAAGCGCTAAGTTTGAAAATTACGTCTTGTTCACAATGACGTGAAAGAGCAATTTGTAAACAGATTTCAAGAACTTTCAGCTTTCCGTTGTTTCCTGTGTGTGATTTCTTTGCACGGCCATTTTCTATCTCAGGGAATAAGTAGCGCACCAACTGTCGTACAATTGGAATTAATTGATTTATAGTGCAATGCGCGGTTGAGGGACAAGATCTTTGCTGCAAGAAACTTGACCGAATTCTACGAAAATTTCCAACATAATGAACTTTCTCGCCTTCATCACGAGACCGCCAACTTATGAGTATGTTCGGTTCTACGTATGTATGTGAAATATTTTTTTCCTTATTAAAACGCAACAAACCGAAGTTCCAAGCGGGCATTTCAGAAGAGAATTTAAGAAGTTGTTTACGCTTGTCTGTTCACGTTCATTTGCGCCCAATTGTGACGAGAGTGTTAACGAACACAAACAAGGCGTAGTGTAAATGAGAACAGCAATAAACATTATGTGTATCAGCCAACTTGTACTGTACTAGTTTTTAATTGGTGTGTGAAATTAGTTGTAAGTTTGCCATTGTAGAAACATTATGTAGCTTATTTTGTCTTTCAGTAAAGCTGTTATTGTGATATTTGGCACAGCGGAAATGTGTTGTCCTTTTTCCCTTTTGCAAAGGAAGGGAGACATGTATATGAATGATTATACATTTTGAGCGTGAAACAGTCCAGAGTTAACATGAACATAATTTTGAAAGGAAACGTTTTGCCGCTCTTTCCTAGCCCCTCCCTTCATATGACAAGCAATTTGATTAATGCAAAATAATATTTCATGAACAATACGTTCGGTGTTCTTGCTAAGTTGCCTGCAAAATACATTCGTCGCTGCTAATTGATCTCTACACGTTTCTTGAACAATGACACTCCCCTACAGCGCGGAGTGGAGAGGAAGTAAGGACGTGCAGTAAGGGAGGGGATGCACACCTGTTATTCTGAGACACACACTGTGTGCACCGTGCGACTCGATCTTGGAGGTACTGATCTAGGTCCTACTCGTATAGTCTCTACTCTATAATATCCATCGCATACGTGATGTTAAATAGATAGACACGGCAAATTCCTCTTAGCGGACAATTATCGAACCTGAGAGCGTAACTATCTGTCTCAGATATTAAGCTATCTCAACTTATAATATAACATGATTGAGGTATCGTGGCATCAACCACGTGAAATCGTAATATGCAAAACTTTTTTGAGAGCTGTTCCTCCTTAAAGTGAATATTTTGCTGATGCAAAAAGACTTCCCTTCATATGTTATTCTTCGTTCACGGAAAGACGTAAACATCACAGGGAAGGAAGACTGAATGTTAAAACACAGATCATCATCATCATCATCATCATCATCATCATCAAGTTTCTACTCCAGTTTCCCGGGTGTGGTTTACGAGCGCTCTCCATTTTAGTCTATTCATGTACCACTGCTCATTCAAGACTTCATCCCAGTTGATTCCCTTGGATGTGATATCTTCCTTCACTTGGTCCAGCCATCTCCTCCTAGGTATTCCAACAGGTCTCTTTCCAATAATCTCAGTGTGCAACTATGGTTTTGCAATTCTTCTTTCTGTCATACGATTGACGTGATCTAACCATCGCAAACGTGCCCTAGTTACGGTCTCCTTCAGGGACTGATTTATTCCAGCTTGTTCTCTCATCTTCTCATTTCTTACTTTGTCTTTCCTAGTTTTTTGAAGCATGCTTCTTGGAAACTTAACTTCTGAAGCCTGAAGTGAAGTCTGCTGTCATCTTTTTTTTTTGGTAGTTGTGCATGTTTCCAACCCATAAGTCAATATAGGGACAAAGTATGTTCGAAACAGAGTTTGTTTTGAACATACTGGCACTTGCTTATTCCAGAGTAGATATCTAACTTGCTGATAGAATTGACTTGATTTCTGAATACGGTTATTTAATTCAAGCTGTATTCTGTTGTCACTTGATATCATACATCCAAGATACTGATACTGGGTTACTGTTTCCAATTGTACGCCCTCCAGCATTATATTATCTTTACTTCTCTGTCTGTTAATAGACATTGCAGCAGTTTCTGTAGCACTTACTGTACATTCAGTCCATATTTTTTCAAATGATCATTCCAAACTTTCAGCCTTTTCTGGATCACTATTTCCCCAGATAACTATATCATCTGCAAGAGCAAATGCGTATGCTTTAAGATACATACTGGTGTTCTGCTTCACTTCTTTTATGATTTCATACATGGTGGTGATGAATACTAATGGTGAAAGGGCACTGCCTTGTTGCAGTCCTCTAGATGTCTGGAACCAATCTGAATATCCATTTCCTACTTGAACACAGCTCTAGCAGTCATCATAAAGCATTTTTACTCTCTGAATGAGTTCCATAGACACATTCTTCTTTTTAAGACACTCCCATATATAGAGCATCCAGCGTTTAGAAAAGACTGTGGAGCCTTATGGCGACAGTGTTGCTAACTCTACGCAGAGGTAGCGCTGACGCCATACGTTATGTTCACCCGCTTCGAGTACTGCGCTTTCATAAGTTAGCGAGACAACACAACCCCAACAACTACCTGAAATAGAACACGCGCAGGAAGGAGCAGTTTTGCAGGCGTTAACGAATGGACCAGTATCAAGGATACCGTTCGCGAAGAGAACCAATAACGACATTCATTGCGTTGTGATATGACGCATTACTGATTGACAGATGTCGAGAGCACAACCTTTCCTTCCTTCTCAGATGTATGCTGACGATGTTAACAATTTTTACGTCAGCAATACTGTTGATCATCACCTTTTTAGTTATAAGTTAGGCTATAATTTAGTTTCTTTCAATTTAATTCTTGTTGTTTTGTTTGTATTAATATTTGTAATATTGCAGTGAGTTAGCCGTGTGATTAGAGGCGCGCAGCCGTGAGCTTTCATTCCGGAACTAGTGAGTTCGAACCCAACTGTCGGCAGCCCTGATTCGAACAGAAAATAAAACAGACACACAACAATAACACCAATGACGGATAGTGCTTCAGAACTTATGTTGCCGGCGGAACTGAGCACGTGCTCCACTCCGGGCGAGCATGCAGCACAGGACGAGGCTCTTCTTTCCAGCGTGCTAACCTCGAAAACTTTTAAATTACTAAGACGTAATATAAACGATACTTGTATGCAATAACACATGTAATCAATTGGCAGATAATTGTAGGAAGCTATTATGACAAAAAATATATATGTTCAGAGTTCCTTCATGATAAAAGGTGAGGTAACAAAACCAGTGTAGGGGGGTTTCCGTTAAAAGTAAAAGCCCATAAAACCCACAGTCTTTTCTAAACGCTGGATGCTCTATAGCTGTTCTAGGGACACTATCGAATGCTTTTTCAATGTCTAGAAACACAAAATAATGTCAAGTTACGATCTTTCTCCCAGTGCTTTTCTAATATCATATTCAGTGTGAATATGAAGTCAACAGTTGATCTACCCTTCCTAAATCCATATTGTTCTTCTTGCAGTTGGGGTTCAATAATTCTCCTTAATCCTTTCTCAAGAATCTTCTCAAAGGATTAAACCATGGGAGAGTAAAGTAATCCCTCTATAGTTGTTGCACTTGTTCCGACTTCATTTCTTAAACAGGGGAATTATAACTCCCTTCTTCCAGTCATCTGGTGTTATTTTATCCTTCCATATTGGCCTTATCACCCTGTATAGCCATTGAATTCCTTGTGGGCCAGCAGCCTTAATCATTTCTGCACATAGTTCATCAAAGCCAGTAGCTCGTTCATTGAACACAGAACACTTAGAAGAATTTCACCCCTTGCGAATTCACCTTTTTTCAATAATATTTAAAATGAGCAGAAACGACATTTTATATCAGTGAATGAGGTAAAACCAACGTCGCAGGAAGCATTCCAGGAGGTTGCAAAAGTTAACTACCTCACCAGAGTGCTTCCAATTTTCGAAGTGAAATGCCATGTCCTGTGGTTCGGATTCCACGTTAAAAGGAGGTCCCGTGGCTCATGATCTCGAGATTAACGGTCACGTTAAACTACAAGCTTGCTTGCTTAGAGTGCTTCCAGAAGCTTTACCAACGTTGGCAAAAGTGTAATAATTCAAGGGGGATTACTTTGAAGGTGGTTTTATTTTAAAATATTCACGAAAGGACCACAAAATTATGGATCCTGCCTCGTAAATGGCACTAAAAATATAACAGTCGCTACAACGAACTTTGATTGGTTGGTTCCTCAGTTTAGGGGCTGCGGGAACGCGGTCATGTAGCGCCGTGTACTTTGGGTGTGTGTAGAATCTGTCTGATAACCGGTGTTAATTGTGATGGCTGTATTAGTGTTATCTGTAATTCAGGTAAGGACTGCAGATGATGAGTTTCAAGTAGTTCCTACTTTTGCTACCAAATGCTACCGTCAACGACACCCAGCCACGAATTTGGCTACTAGATGCCACCAGACCGGCATCTGGCGGCGAATGTTGTAACTAATAGAGCGTTAATCAAATTTTACCTACAAATTTAGCTTCACGCAATAGTAGTTAGTGGAAGGTTCTTTTACATGCCATAAATCTATGATATGGGCGCGCCGGCTTTACTTCCCCTCCGAAAGAAGGCATACAACAAACTTCAATCCACCAACATATTCAAATTAAAATATGTGTAAACTCGAAACTGGATTGCAAAGACTTTTATACTATAGCAAGATAGGTACCGTACCGTGAAAAGTTTATATAAACCTTCCAAAACCAGTGAAGACTGACATTAACATGATAAATAGTGAAGGTAAACATTTTTTGTGGCGTCTTCGGTGGGGTAGGTGGTAGCATTCTGAGCTTCTATGCCCAAGGTTGTGGGTTCAAACCCAGCCGAAGTTGTCGGATTTTTTAAGAGCGTTAAAAATCCCTCAGTAAGACTTCCTTCGGAGGGGAAGTAAAGCCGGCGGGCTCATGTCATAGATTTATGGCACGTAAAAGAACCTTCCACTGACTAAACTTGCGTGAAACAAAATTTGTAGGTTAGGTTTGATTAATGCCTAAGTTCCAACGTTCGTCACCGGGTGCTGGTTGCGGTGGCATCTAGTAGTAGCCAAGTTCACACCTAGGTGTCGTGGACGGTAGTATTTGGTAGAGAAGGTAGGAACTACTTGAAATTATAGTCTGCAGTCCTTACTTGAATTAAAAACAGATAACACCCACTAATACAGTCATCACAATTAACACCGGTTATCAGACAGATTCTACACACACCCAAAGTACACGGGGCTACATGACCACGTTGTCGCAGCCCCTAAACTAAGGAACCAAGCAACCAAACTTTTTTTGGATGATAACTTCAGCTACTAGAATACTTTTACGAATAGAAACTGTTTTGGTCGTAACGAGTTTTAATTCTAGGCATCTCACATCCCCAATCTAAAAAAAAACAAAAAATAATCAGAAGGTACGTCACGTAGGCCAGCGCCCCAAATTATAACCTTTTGCTTGAGATAGCCTGTGTTTTGTGGTGTCTGTATGGCTGGGTCAAGCACTGAAAATGGAGTTCTAACCAGAGCATATGCCTGAAGAAATAAACCCCACCCTCAAAACCTATTTATCCTATAGCATTCACAACGATCTAAAGTTCGATATCGTCCTATATTAAGGGAAATATTAAGCATGATGGACGATGTCGACATGAAGCCAAAAAAAAAAAAATGTTTCCTTAGGTCACATTTTCAAGCCTTTCCCAACAGTCTTGGCGGCTCCAAGGGGAGCTGTTTCATAAAGCAGAGTTTCATGGAGTACACTTCGCTGTGCAATGCGCTGTGCACGTGAAAAGAGTCCCTCTCCTGAGCCCAATATCTCGCCTTCAATAGAGTACGGACGGTATGTGATGACGATGAGGCTTTAAGTTCAAGTTGACCGATCTGGGCAGACAGACTTCCAGCCACATTACAGTGGTGGGTGAACAGCGACAGCAGCCACTCGTCATCCACCGTGCTGTCGACATCGCGTGTTAATGCCTAAAATCTGTGCATGCAATCGACTTGAGCTCGGCGTAGTTAAGTGAGGGGATTCTCATCCATCGCTCAGGCTGCCCACCACTCATACTGTACCGCGACCTTGAAGCTCACCAAATACCGCCCGTACTTTATTTTTCTCCAACCTAACGGCTTCGGTGGCGTAGTCGGTAGCATGCTGAACTGAAATGCCCAAGATCGCGGGTTCAAACCCGGCTGAAACCGTGGGATTTTTTTAAGAGCGTTAAAATCCTTCAGAATGCCTTCCTTCGGAGGGGAAGTAAAGCCGGCGGGCCATGTCACAGATTTATGGCATGAAAAAGAAGCTACCACTACAATTGGTAGTGTGTAGGTTATTTGGCTAGAAACGCTCTATCAAGTTCCAACGTTCGCCGCTGGGTGTCAGTGACATCTGGTAGTCAAACTTGGAACTACTTGAAATTGCCAAGTTTCATTCGTCTTAATTCATTTCATCTCATTCACATGCGACCGTACTTGTAGCTCACCCCATGGGTGTCCGCATAGAAGCATCTACTAACCCTGGCGAACCCAACATGTCCTCGGACACTCCCGGCACTAAAAGCCATACGCAAAATAAATAAATAAATAAATAAACAAATAAATAAATAAATAAATAAATAAATAAATAAATAAATAAATAAATAAATTCTACAAACTGTAAACGACAATGCGGACAGCGTTAAGAAATCGTGTTACAGTAGTTGAAAGAGCGACCTAAACGTGTACTAGGAGTGTTTGTTGTCTATGAATTACAAATACTATTTTTATTAAAAAAGTTAAACAGTTACAGAAGAAAATACTTAAAGTTTCTCTTCAGCTGTTATACCCTATTGTCAGTAGGTTATTCCTCCCGCGTTCACCGTTTGCTTTCTCCATTCCCATCCTTCTCTATTCGAATTGTAATTTCTATTTTACTGAAGGTCCCTGAATATCAGATAAATTCCAATAATGACTCTACAAATTAAACACGTTGTACTCGTGTATTGCACTACAAAATATAATCCAGTTATTATTCACTTTTAAATGTAACGTCACCGATCGTCGGGGATTTTTTCCTTCTGAACGATCCATTCTGCACCTAATCATTTAACAGCCACACCGCGTCGAGCCGACAGCGCCAAGCAGACAGAAGACTTATTCTACACCGTGGTGTTCCGGTTGCATTGCACCGTTATGTGGGGATTTGTGCAAGTGCAGTTCAGAGCGTTTGGGGAGCCCTGTCGCAAGTTCATTCTATGATTCAAATCACTTAGGCCTAATTAACAAAGAGAATTTCAAAAAAAATAGAAAACATCCTATATATTCTGAAAATAAATTTGGATGACTTAACATTGTTTGTATAGGGCCTACCCTTTTGGCTCAAGCGAGTTAGTTATTGATATTTCAAGGGGCTGAAGAGCGAGGTCATCTGCCCCTAAGCGAGTAATACACTAGTCATATCCTTACTGCTAACATAAATTGAAAGGTTTGTACATTATATAGAATCAAGGAGTTCTTTCTTGTGGCTTCCTGAGTACAGGCGATACAGGTCTTTCGAGTTGACGCCCGTGGGCGACCTGCGCATCGTAATGAGCATTAAGTGATGATGAAGACGTCACATACACCCAGTCCCCGGGCCACGGGAATTAACCCCGTTGTTGCGTTTGAGTCTTCAGTCTCCCTGTCCGGAGCTAATCGTTTCACCACACCCTACATCCGAGGCAATCTGGTTAACATATTCTCACCTTGGTCTACCCCTGCTGTTCTTATCCTCGACCCTTCCTTCTATATTAAGTTTGCTATCCTGGGTTTCTTAATCGGTGTCCTACCAACCTATCTCTTCTCTTCATTAGCAGTCGCCAGAAACATCTCTCCTCTCCCACTCGTCTTAATACCTCTTCATTCATAACCCTATCTACCCACCTGATCATCATTCTCCTGTAATACCACATTTCAAACGCTTCAACTCTCCTCTTTTCTGCTGCTCCAACAGTCCAAGTTTCACTTCCGTAGAGTGCCACGCTCCAGACAAAGGCCTTCAAAAATGACTTCCTAATACTGTACCTACGAAATAGTTAGTTATTGTTGTTTTAAGGGGCGGAACTACGAGGTCATCTGCCCATAATCTACGATATATATTCGATGTCAACAGATTCCTTTTCTGTAGAAATGCTTTCCTTGCCTGTGCTAACCTACTTTTTATATCCTCTTTGCCTCGTCCATCAGTTTAAAAGTTTAAAATCCCTAATGGTCCAGCCGGATATCGAACCTGGGATCCTTCGGGCCAAATCCTAGCACGCTAACCAATTAGTCATAGAGCCGGACAATCAAGGAGTGATACGTTTTCTATGCGTTTCACGCCAAATGAGTACAAAGTTGCATTGATTCAATATCTGTCTGTGCACTATATGTGAAAGGCAGCATTTAATTTACAGTAATCAAGATTTGTAATCAAGACCAAGATCATTAAGGCATCACTCTAAGCTAGATTTTTTTAATACAACGCGAAGAGGAGGGGTTAGGAGAGACAAGTTTTGATTTGCCGACATTATCTCTGTAATATTATTGGTTATATGGAGGTATTGCATAGGGAAAAAATGTTGGAAATAAAGTTTAAACTATTTTATGGTAAATTCGAACGTGCTGTCGGATAGGGGGCGTGGGACGGGGTTTCATGCAGAGTTTGCAAACCGATACCAGGTTTAAAGTGCAAGGGCAAGTCAACCCACCCGCCAAGTATGATGGGGCTAACGATGCTGTCCGCATTGCCAGACAACTTTCTTTTTAATACAGTACATTATTTTCAAATGAACAAACATTAGCACTCTTCCCTTCAGGACCACACAATTCAGCACTAAAACGAAATGTTCATCGATTACCAACATACAGACTACGCATTCATCTATACTACACTAATACAACCGAGCGGCTCTGTCTTATTTAAAGACTGCCCACAATTGCCGGCTTCCGCAATGGATCAAGTGCAGTAAGTTACATGCACATTATAAAAGAAAATAGACCATTAACGTGACAATTATATACCAAAACCACAGATTATTGGAGGTAATAGAGGTTGACAGGTTACTTTGCGTTGCTTTCATAGTTTCGATGTTGATGTTGGCCACCTAACATCGTATTGTATCCGTAGTTTCAACAATAGAGATCCCGCAACCCGGTTTCGAATCCTCTGCAGGGTCTCTTCAAGGCAGACCTCGGTCAAGTTCAACAGCAGGCTAACAAATATACAAATAACCAATCTGTCAGAATAGATTTCTTTCTTTCCAGGCATTACCTTATCTCTTCGAAATCGGGAAAGACCAAGTGCGCAATGTCACATAAAGATAGCTAAGGAGACTTGTCATATGGGTTGTATGGAACTGCGCCCAAGCTTCAATAATGACCCTGGTCATTAGCATCACCCTTCGAAAAGTGGCAGTGGAATTGCCCTCATTGAGAGCAGTAAGGTATGTTCCCTCCCTCCTCCCCTCTACCGAATTATGTTGTGTCGAGTGGTGTGAATTTGAAGTGACTCATTTCAAATCGGTTGTGTCCTCATTGCGAACAAGTCAAAAACTGTCCAGATTGCGAACAACTAAATATACCTTGTCCAGATTGCGGACAAGAGATTAGTGTTGGCCTGGGATACATAAAACAGGTACAGTTTGGTTGTAGTATATATCGCGAGTCCCGGGGTTTAGTGGGATGTTAGTGACATCCATGACGTCACCTATGACGTATTTTTGTTATTGCAAATATTTAATAATCTAGTTTGAGGTAATCTTACCATTTAGAAGATTATTATACTTTTTTTTATTGTATAACAAAACTAGAGGGGTAGTTATTTATGGTGGATTAGAGAGAGTTGTATTATTATTATTATTAGTGTAGCCTCCGTGGCTTAGGCAGCAGCGCGCCGGCCTCTCACCGCTGAGTTCCGTGCTTCAAATCCTTGTCACTCCATGTGAGATTTGTGCTGGGCAAAGCGGAGGTGGAACAGGTTTTTCTCCGGGTACTCCGGTTTTCCCTGTCATCTTTCATTCCAGCAACACTCTCCAATATAATTTCATTTAATCTGTTATTCATTAATCATTGCCCCAGAGGAGTGCGACAGGCTTCGGTAGCCAGCACAATGCCTATCCTCGCCGTTAGATGGGGGCTTCATTCATTCCAACCCTGACCCGGTCCAGTGACTGGAAAAAGGCTGTGGATTTTCATTATTACTGTATTATTATTATTATTCGCCTCTGTGGTGTAGTGGTGAGTGTGATTAGCTGCCACCCCCGGAGGCCCGGGTTCGATTCCCGGCTCTGCCACGAAATTTGAAAAGTGGTACGAGGGCTGGGACAGGGTCCACTCAGCCTCGGAAGGTCAACTGAGTAGAAGGGGGTTCGATTCTCTCCTCAGCCATCCTGGAAGTGGTTTTCCGTGGTTTCCCACTTCTCCAGTCAAATGCCGGGATGGTACCTAACTTAAGGCCACGGCCGCTTCCTTCCCTATCCATTCCAATCTTCCCATCCCCAGCAAGGCCCCTGTTCAGCATAGCAGGTGAAATGCATCAGCCTGGACGAGGTACTATAGTAGTCTTCCTTAAGTTGTATCCCCGACCCAAAGTCTCACGCTCCAGGACACTGCCCTTGAGGCGATAGAGGTAGGATCCCTCGCTTAGTCCGAGGGAATATCCAACCCTGGAGGCTAAGAAGAAGAAGAAGATTATTATTATTATTCAAAATAATACATAAGCAGTGTAAGAGTCCTATTTGGAAACAAGTGTTTTTTTCTTACACGCTTTTAACTCTTTTTGGTGTATTAGCCAGTAAACATGTAGGTGACAAATAGATATTCTAAGTTCCCCCTGGGGAAAAAAACAACAATATTTTCATCTCTTAAGTTCAATAACAACATTTCCTCACCTTCAGAACTCGTAATGGGAATCCTGTCCAATGCTTCGTGTACGTCGCTGATGCATTTCGGTCGAGGTGGAAGAAGACTTATTTTTGCATGATTGAGGTTTTGTCGTATTCGTTCCATATCATCCCGGGTTACACTGCTGGCAATAGATTCAGGCACAGAAACAATTTCTGTCCTGATTACTATCGCGGGTGGTTCCGACCAAGTTTCGTGCGCTTTGCTCTTCACGTTATTGGAGATGTACTGTCTATGTATGTTCGAACACTGCTCATGATTATGTTCACCAACGGTTTTAAACAAAACTTCAGCATCATCATCCGTAAACAAATGCATAGAACAAGTTTTTTTACTACAACGCCATTTCTGACCGCACTGTGTTTTTCTGCTTTTTGTGAACTTAAAACCGTCTAAAACTACTAACTTGGAACCTCTCTCACTTAGCATGGTAAACATTTTCGCTCGCATTGTTATTTCACTCACTGGTCTAAACAGAATGCGAGAAATCTAAATGGAAATGGGTTTTCCTTAATACAGCTGCTTATCGGGACGGGAGACAACCTCTTATTCTCAGCAGTGCAGAAGCTAGTGGTGGGAGACAATTCGTCACTTCCCCTTAAACCGACCTTGGGCTAACAGCCGACTTGACTATGGGCGCAGTTCAATCGGCCTAATTAAAAGGATCTGGAAATATAAGCCCGACACAGCGATCTTTACCGCGGCATGACCGGAGAGGCGTGGCTACTGAGCAGTGGGAGGAGTGGGACTGTTCTAGCTCGACTCATCGCTCGCGTCACTATTGAAAGCGATAGAAATGTCACGCGCACCGTTGGGTATAGTTTGGCAGGATACGGTTTCTACATATGAATAGGATGAAAGGTAGCATTTTTCGGAATATATAGAAACATGAATCACAATTCTACGTCCAGTAGTTTATTTTCTACTGTATGTTATTTTAAAATTGGCTGGCTGCGTGACTCAACGACAACGTTCTCGCTTGCTCTGCCCAAGGTTGCTGGATCGAATTCTGGCGTAGTCAGCTGGCATTTGAGAGTGCGCAAATGCGAGAGAGCCATGTCAGTAGATTTACTGGCACGTTAAAAATCGCCTTCGGGGCAAAATTCTGGCACCCTGGCATCTCTAAAAGCCGCAGCAGTTAAAAGGGACGTAGAACAAATAACAATAATATTTTAAAATTATTTGAAAGAGAACACCACCCATCGATCATTAATCACTCACTCATCAATTACTGCCCGTAAAACCTTCTGCAATGTAAGCGTGGTTTTATATCAATATTGTTGTTGCAAAACACTTTCAATGTGCAATGTTTGTTTGACATGTCTTGTCATAATAGAAACAAGCCTTAAAGAAAACTAATCAGTTAGCACATCACACGAAATAAAATAAAATAAAATAAAATATAAAGAAAAGTACGGTACATGAAAATAGATAAACCCAAAGAATAGGAAACCTGGAATATATTATTTTATTTTGTGCTCAATAATGCATTTCGTTCTTTGAGGACGAATGTCCTGCCTCTCCGTCAAAACTGTTCTGTTATTCAGTGTATTCATCCACTTGAATCCCATTTTACCTAAAATACGTCGTAATCTCTCTCTACTGCCTAAAAAATTAATGTCCTGTTGTAACTTAGAAAGTAACAGTCGAAGCGTGGGAATTTTCATTTCGTGCAAAGCAAAATCATACACACATCAAAAAAAGTTTTGCATCACCTCGGTTCCAAGAGTTCCGGAACCGTTAAATACAAAGGGAATAGAGATCAACACAAACAACATTTCAGCTCGTTTTATTGCTCATGAGACCCACACATTGCATGTTGTACCATCATACAGCTAGACTTTCAGCATTTGTGGTCCAGATTGCAGTACACACCACTACCTCTAATACCCAGTAGCACGTCCTCTTGCATTGATGCATGCCTGTATTCGCCGTGGCATACTATCCACAAGTTCATCAAGACACTGTTGGTCCAAATTGTCCCACTCCTCAACGACAATTCGGCGTAAATCTCTCAGAGTGGTTGGTGGGTCAAGACGTCCATAAACAGCCCTTTTCAACATATCCCAGGCATGTTCGATAGGGTTCATGTCTGGCGAACATGCTGGCCACTGTAGTCGAGCGATGTCGTTATCTTGAAGGAACGCATTCACAAGATGTGCACGATGAGGTCGAGAATTGTCGTCCATGAAGACAAATGCCTCTCCAATATTCTGCCGATATGGTTGCACTATGGGTCGGAGGATGTCATTCAGGTATCGTAAAGCCGTTTCGGAGCCTTCCATGACCACCAGTGGCGTACGTCGGCCCCACATAATGCCACCCCAAAACATCAGGGAACCACCACCTTGCTGCACTCGCTGGACAGTGTGTCTAAGACGTTCAGCCTGACCAGGGTGCCTCCAAACACGTCTCCGACGATTGTCTGGTTGAAGGCATATGCGACACTCATCGGTGAAGAGAACGTGATGCCAATTCCGTGGGGTCCATTCAGCATGTTGTTGGGCCCATCTGTACCGCGCTGCATGGTGTCGGGGTTGCAAAGCTGGACCTCGCCATGGACGTCGGGAGTGAAGTTGCGCATCATGCAGCCTATTGCGCACAGTTTGAGTTGAAACACGACGTCCTGTGGCTGAACGAAACGCATTATTCAACATGGTGGCATTGCTGTCAGGGTTCCTCCGAGCGGCAATCCGCAAGTAGCGGTCATCCACTACAGTAGTAGCCCTTGGGCGGCCTGAGCGAGGCCTGTCATCGACAGTTCCTGTATCTCTGTACCTCCTCCATGTCCGAACAACATCGCTTTGGTTCACTCTGAGACGCCTGGAAACTTCCCTTGTTGAGAGCCCTTCTTGACACAAAGTAACAATGCGGACGCGATCGAACTGCGGTATTGACCTTCTAGGCATGGTAGAACTACAGACAACATGAGCAGCGTACCTTCGTCCTGGTGGAATGACTGGAACTGATCGGCTGTCGTACCCCCTCCGTCTAATAGGCCCTGCTCATGCATGGTTGTTTACAGCTTTGAGCAGTTTTAGTGATCTATGAACAGTCAAAGGGACTGTATCTTGGATACAATATACACAGTCAACGTCTATATGCCGGAGATCTGGGAACCGAGGTGATGCAAAACTTTTTTTGATGTGTGTATATACATCGTCGTATTACTTCTTGATTGAAATTATCCGCTGGAGATTTGGTGGCTGCTCGCGGTCTTGCTTTACCAAGTGTGGATAAAAATGTAGACAGGCCTTCCATCTCCTCTAAAACCTTTTTTTCACTTACTATCGCCCTAATTTTACGCTCAGGATCTCCAGCGGCCGCCGCTGCCCGTTTGCCGAATTTATTTATAGGTATGTCAACACCTCTTTCCGCTTCTTGTTTCATGAAATTGTGCACATTATATATTATTTCTCTCGCCTGACTGTGTAATGTTTATGTTTTTAAGTTGGACAACACCGGAGGCATTGCGACCGTTGATCGTCAGTGTCTTTCAAACCCGTGGCCCCCTACTATAAGAACACAACAAGAAGTTTACTGGTAAATCAATATTACCCACGTATTCGGTCGAGAGCAAAGGATTTAAACACACACGAAACCTGCGATTTCAACTAGGCTAGAAAGAGCATCCGAGAAACGCAAGGTAAAGAGCAAACTGCTTTTTTAGAAGCTGCTGAGCTGGGGAGCCAATGTAATGTTGCCAAGTCGTTGCACAATGACGAGCGGGTGAGCGAAGCTCTCTTCTACATTGCGTAGCATTATGTTATCGCGGCCAAGTCAAAGCAGAGATTGAACGATGTTGTTACATCGGGACTCGGAGAGTCAGGACGTGTCACGTGTGTCAGAGGAAGTGGGAACGAATTAAAGTGCGTAACTGCGTCGCGGCAGACATTCCTGGGTCAGGCTTTCTTTTTTACCACTGATTATGGGCGCAGTTCCATATCTCCCTGCCATATATCCCTCAACCTCTCTCTTTTCTGGTTATTCCCAGAGCAATGGTTCAATCCTTTCACTAATGAAGATTCTAGTATTTAAAGAGCTTAAGTAATGGACTTGACTTGGGCGTATCCATATTTTTTGGTGGGAGGGGGTAAGGGGTGCTGAATCTATAAAATAATCACCCGAGACGAATATTAAAATCTCACAATAAAATAATGATAAATTAATATTTTAATACTAATGCCTTAAAATCAACACGGTTCGCCGTACGTCAGGTTTAAAAAATATGCTGCATAATGTGGAACTTTAAAAAAATATTGTTGATTTGTATTTTCATAAACTTGTACAGCATTGTAAGTTATATTAATTTGTCAGAAAATTCACTTTCTACACCCTCAAATTATAAAACAAGGGACATCGATCGTTCTGTAATATTACTGAGGAGCCTGGCTACCCAATAATTAATTCCAGGGTAAGTTTCTCATAAAATAGACAATTTGTTCAAAAGATAACAGACTTGATAGCTAATTCATCAGTTCGGCAGCATTTGAGTCACCAACATGGGCTGATGCCCATGCTTCCCTGACGAAATTTTGGTCGATATGTTTCAGAAGAAGCTTCGGTATAAAAATGCATACGGTGAATTGTATTGTAAGAGCTAATTGAAGCATTGAAATTAATCCGGTAGAAGTTGTTGGATAATAATAATAATAATAATAATAATAATAATAATCTAATAATAATAGAAATCAATACATGAGATTTGAGGAAATAGATTAAAGGAAATGAGATGCACTGCAGTAGGCATAATAATACTAGTCAAATATGAGATTGATAATGCCTAAAAGTTTCCTACCAACAATTTTTTTTGGCCATAGGCTACCGTATGCAACTTCTTCATAAAATAAATTGTTAGAGAGATAAAGTTGAAAAATGAAAATGAGTTTTCCCTACCCCCCCCCCCCCCCATTCACTGTTGTACAACAAAATATATTTCTAGGCTACATTGTTACCCTAAAGACCTTGGACGGAAATACCAATCTTCATGAAAATAATGCAGCTGTTCGCATGTAAAGCTCACTCATACATACAGACAAGATTTGAATCAATGCAACCGTCTGTTTTCACTTGACATGAAACGTGTAGAAAACGGAAACCCAACTTTACTTTTATCTATACAGATTGTTGCGCAATATCTGAAACACGTTATTTCTCATCTTCTAAGTGAAATAGAATGAGAAAAGGGTCAATATGTTTGTAATAATCAAAATTTTGGAATGATAAAATTGGTTTTGTTGCTTTTAGTTCTACAGAGGGGCCCGATGATTCAGTCAGCTAAAAATGTAATCAGCTGTTCGCAGTAGACTGTCACATCCAAACGTAAGTATTAAAAAAATTCCAGAAGATAACGAATTGCATTCCTTGTCCCTGTGGTGGGGATTGTTGTTTTAAAAGGCGGTCATCGTGGTCATCTACCCCCGAGTTTCTGGGATATATAGATATTTTAAAAATTATAGCTCTACAGCACTTTATACAGCTACTCAATTGTCCCTATGAGTAGGCTTGCCATATTTTTGGTGAGTGAAACCGGGACACATTAATATGGGATGGCCTTACCGGGGAATCCGGGGGTCCTCTCCCGGGAAATGTTTTAAAAATTAGAAGCAAAATGGTGAGTTTTAATCCTTTTTTAAGCCTCGCAAGTGGGGGGGGGGGGGGGAATCTGGCACACTAAATTGTCAGTTCTACACACCTTTTAAAAATAAAAAAGGAATTTTTGCTACATAAAAATATATAATTTTTTCTGGTCTACCATCTAGAAAGAAGTGTTAATAAGATACGATTTAAAATACTTCATAAAATAGTTTAATTGAACAATTACTAAGTCTTTATTATTTTTTGAAAAACTACAACTTTTTGTCTAATTACAAAAACAATTACAAAAAAACGTTTTTGTCAAACTAAAAAAAAAAACCAATTAATTAATGGGTAAACAATGTTAATCTTTGCTTTCAAACCACTCATATTTTTGACTTGAACGTACTTTTTTCAAAATGTCTTTCTCTAGTTTGACCTTTTCATAAAAATCATAGCAAGATAGGCCAAAGTTGATTTTACATACAATCAATGCTCTTGCAGTGGACTCACTCTTTAATGCTCTGTCATCCCCCAGGCATTGTTCATTAGAGAAAAAACCCTTTCCACAGATGCTGATTCTTGAACACATAAATTCAATACTTTTTACATCTTACAGCCGTTTTCCGGGACATTGATAAAACCGGGCGGGACACCGGGACAAGAGAAAAATACCGGGACTGTCCCGGTCAAACCGGGACGTATGGCAAGCCTACCTATGAGACCACCCCGTTCCAGCCCTCACTTCAATTATAAAATCCCTGACATAAGATATTATTATTTGTTCATCCCTACGCAATATATAAACCATCAATAATTTCTTCTCTCTTACCTGAATTCATTGTACTCGCTAGGTCCTCTTCATGATTATGATATAAATCACTGTAGATTATTTTACTTTCTGCATTCATTTTCAAGTACGATTTGCACCATCTTCTCGTACACTTCCAACGGTGGTTTCCATCAGCCAATTTCTTGTGATAACTAAATTTAAAACCATTTATTAGCAAGATAATTTTCCCCTTTTCACTACTTGTAACTTTGAACGTTGTTTCCATATTACTGCAATATTGTGCTCAATGAACTATGTACCGAAAGACACTTGCTATATCCGTACACGTAAACCAACAGAAGCAAAACCGATAGTATGCAATGATAATTCGTCATAAACGATCGCTACTGAGTCAACAGCCGCACATTTTTTTTTTTTAGAATACCGTATTTGAAACTGTTTTGAAGGCCCTGAACTAAATCGATGGGAGCCAACGGTTGTGCAATTTGAGTCGGGAGCCAAGCCTCCAACCAGTAGCGCCAGTAGCGAGCACGCGTCGGAGCGGTGAAGCACGGGTGAGGGGAGGTGGGCGTTGAACAGGAGTGAATTTGGTTATTGTTTCATTTAAAGGCTTGGGTCATAAGCCCCGTGTACTTTGTTGTGTATATAGAATTTGTCTAATAACCTGTGTGGCCGTGATGTCTGTAATATGTAGTAGGCTACAGTAAAGCGTGTAAATGAAATTATATAACCTACGGCATAAGTTTTAGAAGCCAGTGTTGCCATTACTATCAAAAAGTTTTAATAGCCTTAAGTGAACAGGATCTGATTATGCTCGCAAGATTTTTTTCCAGGTTAGTAAATGTGACAAATAAATGTTACTCCCCACCCAATTAACTGAGCAATTACTGTGCTGACCGACTTAAAAGGCGATACATTGATGAAATTATTAAGATATAGAATGTATGTAGTTCGGTGTCTCAGCCTTACGTAGAGTAAATGGATAAAATCTCGATACAAAAAGCACACACGCACAGAAATTGATGAATGTAAAGCAAGATCTCCCAAAATCTCCCAGTTCATTTGTAATGCCCACTCAAGTTAGGAGTTAGGTCGTGCATTTCATTCACAATTAACACTTTCCCATCCTTCAGCTATTCTGTCATGCGAGTATCATAAGAGGAAATTTAAAAATTTAGGGAGTTTTTAAAATCCATTCTAACAACAACAACAACAAAAGAAAACACGACATGCTGTAAACAAAAATTGTCCACAGTTTAGTTAACGGTGTACAACAGGGCACCGTCCTTTTTTTCCTTCATGAATTCTGCCTATTTTTATTTCTGTTTTTCTCTTTACCGTTGGGGGTGCTCTAGGCCCAGATCCCTTTACACCGCCACCCACACCCCTGGCTGGCTACGTCCCTGACATCTAGATGGTAATAGTAGTGACAAATGTTGTTTTAAAGGGTGTAACATCATAAAATGGGTTTACCTGACTAAATGTTATATACACTAATAGTTAGTATTATAGTTAAAGTATAAAGATCACATCTAAATGGGTAGATGAGGTGAAGAGGGATGCAGCGGAAGTTGGAATTACTCCACCGATGGTCCACGATAGAAGAGAATTCCGAGGTCGAGTTGACGGTGTAAAATCATTTCAGGAGGAACCACCAAGCAGGAGGCCCAAATGGATCATTTCCGAGGAGGAGAGAAAACAAAGAAGTGAAAGGATAAAGAAGTTCTGGGAAGAGAAGAGAAAGAAAGCCAATAAGTATTGAGTTCCTTGCGGTCCATAGTTGGCCAAATTCGATAATAAAAAATAATAATATTATAGTGGTTACCGGTAAAATATTGGAATTTATTTCAATTTGCCTGAACAAATTATTATTTCCTAATTTAAAAAAAAAAGTACGCTAGAACAACACTCGATTCTGATACCTCCACTGAGAATTTCTCCATCGGACGGCCTGAGGGGGAATGTTTACAAATAAAGATCGCCATCCACACAATCGTTTATCCAAACATGGAATTATTCCAGTCCGATGAATCTTAAGTCGCGCAATCAGAAGCAGGCAAGATGCTAGGTGGGGCAGATGACCTCGCTGTTCCGGCCCTTAAAACTACAATAATGATTATTATTATCATCATTTTCGGATTGGGCGACAGATCACCCGAAGAGCTGATTACTATGAACCCCATAGCCCTTAGATAGCCTATACTGTACTGCAATATACTGTGCAAACAACATACATACATTATGCAATAATACTATGAAACAAATAGATATTCGCCCGCAAGGATGACAGCCGCCCATCAGACTTCGACAAATCTGGTCTCGAACCATCGAGTTTCAGAAATTGCTGGCGCCAGGCGAAGTTCAGGGTCAAAGCGTGAGATTTGGGAAATGAACAATGCATCTGCTGCTGGTTTGGGTACAGTACAGGTGTACAGCATCGGACATAGGTGTATTCAGAAGCCTTCTGTGGTCTCGGGGTACTTATTAAGACTATAGTTATTTAAGTCCTGGGTTTGATTCCCGGCTTTGCCAAGAAATGTAATTCTTGTATGAGGGTTGGAACGGGATACTCAGCCTCGTGAGACAAAATTGAGAAGGCGTGGGTAGACTACAGCTATCCTACTATAGAAGTGATATCCGTGGTTTCTCACTTCTACTCAGACAAATGTTGGGACGGATCCTAACTTAAGGCCACGGCCGTCTCATTTCATATTCTAGTCTCAATTACAACTACACAAGACACCACAATAACACACGCAATTAGAAAAACTCCACACACGCCTAAGTCTACTGGGCTGGTGACCACCATGTTGAAGCGTTTAATTAAACAAGTCTATCGTGTACTTCATTCGCCATGCTTTATTTCAATAAAGAACTTCGTCAGTGAAACTTAAAAAAAAAATGTACTCACATAACTTGTATACTGTACAAACTGTGGCTGGTTACTTGGTCGATAAGACCGAAAACTACAAATTATTTTAAAACGCTTAGTTTACTTAGAATCCACAAACCTTTCTTTTGTAAAGAATTGGTCAAAATAAATTTATGGGTGATTAAAATCCCTGAGCATTTCGTAATGATATCAAGCAAGATGTTTCTGTAAGAAGAGAATCACCAACGTCAGCGCTTAACCCACCTAGCGGAAAAAAATTGACATCTAGGGGGTGGTAATGGTGATAAATGTTGTTTTAAATTTATTTTGGAATTTATTCGTGATGTATGCATGAAGTAAAGGTCATCAATATGTTAACCAGAAACAACAGTTGAACAGAGCATCAGGCCAGAAATCCGAAGGTCCAGGTTCGAATGCCCCGGAATATTTTACTCTGGCTAACTTCTTGACGACTTTCACTTCATGTATAACATATACACCACAGCCTATAATAACGTTGGGTAGCAAATTCTTACACGCCTTCCCGATCGGTGTTGCCAACTCAAGGTTTTAAAAATCGCTAAGTAACTTAGTAGTCAAAGGTCGTTAGATTCCTATGTTATCAACAGAGAAAACATACATATTATTGTCGCCAACGAGAGTTTAAATTGTCGTCGCTAAATCCCTATCTAAACAATACTACATTTTATTCGCCAATTATTCGGAAAAGTCGCAAAATCAATTGTTTCCGACCTGTCGATAAGTTCCATCACCCCTAAAAACATGAAACCATAAACGGTAAAATGATTTAACTCGGCGTCCTTTCATCCCATTAATACTGCTGCAGCCATCCTATACAGTAGAAGTCGTTTCCCATCTGAATATAGGAATGCTACCTGACTTGAAGTATGGCCACCCCCATCTCACATTATCAAACTAATTCCACACACAACCCGTTGCACGGGGTCAATGACCATGATATAATAAACCTCAAGTGTCGGGCGGTCGAGAGGAAACCAATTTGCCGTATACTTTCCGGCTTCTCTCGGGACGTCGCTTGTGGCCTGGGTGGATCAGGGTCAGAGTTAGCTTCGTGCTTCTTCCAAGACCAACGGTTCGATCCTGGCTGAAATTATAGTCGTTTAAAAAAAACGGGAAGATTCGCATCTGCATTAAAATCATCCAAGAAGCTGCTTTGACAAAGACATGACTAAGTTAAAAATGATAAATCACCCAGTTAACGTTTTCAGTTTTTCCAGTCGGGTACCAGAGAATGCTACGTCGTATGGTAGTAGTTCCCCATCTAGACGATTCGGGTTCAATTTCCATCTGTGCAATTATTGTAATCTCGGTATGAGGAGGATGTCCTCGGTCTCGACGGGGGGATAATTGATGAGAAATATGAATTCGAATTCCAATCTCAGCCATCCTGAAGTGGTTGTAAGGATACAACCGCACAGTTCCCAATCCTAGCTACACACTCACGTTCAGGTATATCCTAAATACACCCAAGTACAAGGGGTTGATGACTACTATGTCCCATGTCCCCAAATGGCATCAACCAAGTTTGATAACCTGTGTTGTTTCGGTATCTCTATTAACATGCATTTGTAATTGAGGGTCGGATAGGTAAGGAGGCGGCTGTGGTCTTAAGTTAGGAACCATCCCAGCATTTGCCTAGAGTAAACTGGGAAACCACGGAAAACCACTTCTAGTATGGCTGTGGTTAGTATCCGACCCACCTCTTCTCAGTTTTCCCTTACGAGGTTGAGTTTACTTCGTTCCTACCTTCATACCAGAATTACATTTCTTGGCAGAGTCGGGAATTCAACCCACGACGTTTGAGAACGAGGTATCAATACGTACCCCGAAGGTATATCAGTAGTGATTCTTGGTTCAAGAGCGGAACTTCTAGGAGCCCGTATCAAACATTTTCTTTAAAAAATATGAAGGCTCTTCGTGGAATGAGTGATATGGATAAATTAGCCAAGAATCAAGGAAATGGCTCTGTCTCAGACAATTTCTGTTTAAATTCAGCGTATCTTAAATTCCGAATACAGCCGACAATGAAAAGCCGATAGAGATCGTTCAGCCCAAGAATTACATGGTTAGTTGGTTGGTTCTTAAGTTTAGGGGCTGCGACAACGCAAGAATTACATGGATTTTCTGTACTGCTCTTCGTGGAAAATCGTTATGGCTGAACATAAGTCGCAAATAGCCGAAGTCTGGCTCAAAGAATATGGGTCTGGCTAACTACGATGGGAGGTGACAGAGTGGGATATATACCTGAGAAATTCCACACCTTGAGGTTGTGTCTCTTGCTGAGGATGTGCTCCTTCATTCGATCCGTGCGTCGATCCACTTCCACCAGGCAGAAGCGGCAACGCATGAACACGACATTCTGTCCCTCGACGCTGCGCGGCCCAACACACGGCCTCCTAGCTAGCTCAAATATATCTGGATGAAGTGCTACATAGTCCGCGATAGATTTTCGACGGCGACCCATTTTTCTTAAAAGACCGAACTAGTAAGTAGTTTAGACACGGTTGAAGGTAATTATAAGCTTTTCACAGGTTCCTAGATAAAAAAAAACTATAAAACTGTATTCGCTATAATAATGAATTGACAATGCCAGTTTATTGTAAAATAAACTACTTATACCTCAAAAAGGCTAAAATTTGACGCGATTGAGGACAAGATACGAAAATCAATCACCGGTATAAAGGTCTAAAATAATAAGGCGCTCGTTCCCTCAATGCCACATTGTAAGCGCGAAACCTTTACTATTTTTTTAATATCAAAATTTGTGCCGTTTGGCGCTGACTGCCATGTTCAAAAAATTAACAAATGAAAAAATATGGCTCAAACGCAGAGGTCAATGACGGCGTAACGATGAAATTACGAACCTTCACCACAAACAATTTGCTGTCAAAGAGGGGATTTAATTACAGCTTCGAAAGAACTAAAAGACACTCCTTTCGACAAATATTGCTCACACTCAATTTCGCTTTCTGTTTTGATTTCCAAAACACTTGTTTCACGTCCTTTCGGAATGACCTCGCCGCTTTCAACACGCGTCAACGCTACCACTACACTGCAGAGAGCCGATAGATCCTGAAAAGCGGGGGAATATCCGGTTTCGGTTCGGAGAATAACTTCAGTGATTCCACTTCTCCCTCTGTTACATTAATACCGATTCCCTCTCTTCTTTCATCCATCTCCCAAGCGTTTGGGCGCCATATTGGGTTAAACAGCTGATCACAGCTGATCGCTTAAAGCTTGTAGACGAAAAATAATTTAGCGAAAACGAAACAGCACTAGAGTGCCGTAGAGAATGTAAAGTGTTAATAGCGGCGATCATTATTTTCTTTATGTAACGCAGCTACTGTGTGGTTCGAAGCAACAAAGTTTTATTGGCACATTCGAAACTGTTCGAATCAGTGACATGGCCTACTTGCTGTAACTTCTGAGCTTCACTGTGTTACACACGGTTAGACCCTAAATGTAGGGTCTATAAGTTATTGAGCAATGCGTGGAGTCACATTATTTCCGCCCTTATATTATTGTCTCTTAAATGCAAGTCGATTGTGGTCGTGTATCGCATTTGCGCTTCGAAAGAAAGTACTTGAAATTCTTTATGTTTCACGTCCATTTTACAGCTAGATTTAATTCGCAAATCTAGTTAATTAACATCTGATACGGTACTACTCCATAGGATGCGAGTCACAAACGACACCGATGTATTTCTGTAGAATGTATAGTTATATAATGTAACACGTGCATTGAGTGAACCCTTATAAGAACGGATTTCTTATTAATTATTTCCTTTCTACTTCGTCAGATGATGCTTCAAAGGCTCATATCAAGCTTCGAACCCACTGACATGATGTGAGTTGCAACACACCATTCTTAAATATGCTGCTTTCTTTCATTGCTACTTAAGTGATATGATTTTATAAAAATAGAAATTATCATTCTATAAAAAAAATGTATTCTCTTCTTTTTCCCCAGTCCAATTCTATTTTCCCTCTATAGGCCCTACCTAGTGTGTATTGGCTTGTAGGAAATAAAAAAAAAGTACTTTAGAGGTACTGTATGGACCTACTAAGCTAGAAGATAAGTAGTAGAGTGACCAGTTCTGTTTCTCCCTCTTTTGTAGGCCTATACAATACTGGTTAATGATGAAGCCTACTCTGTGATACAAGATGTATAAAATAAAAATTCTTTCCCTTAATGTAAAATTACTTGTGGTTTCAATAGTTTTGTGTAAGTCTTTGAAATTGCTATCATATGGCATGACTTGCCAGTTAATAATACCGTACCAGTATTTCGAATCAGAATTAAATTCTTGGCAGAGTTACAAATCGAACCTGGGCCTCTGGGATGGCAACCAACTATGCTAGGCTATGGACTACACTTGAGCACATTCTTCCCCTGGCACACCCTCCTGTCAAGTACAACCAGCAGTGTAGCCAGTATGCCTCATGGTGTAGTGATAGCAATGTTGGCTTATCACCTTGAGGGCCTGGGTTCGATTCTCAGCTCAGCCAAGAAATTTAATACTGGTTTGAGGTACTGGAATGGTATTGATAGCAATTAGCTCAGTTATGAAAAATTTGAAGACTTTATCAAGGCCAGTGGGCTACACAAGTTTACTTAGCAATGTAGTCAGGTCACCTGCATGCCACTTAGAGCACCTCTAAAGATTTAGAAAAGAAAAAAATTAGTTTACACTCCAGGATTTTGCCATGTCTGTTGCAGGGTTTTTCCTCAGTGCATCAAGTCAAGCTCTTCAGTGGGCACTTGGTGACCCTCCCAGACCACTGCTGGGATCACACTTCTTTCACTACACTCATTCATTTACTTTATTTTCAAATGGGGGTAATTCCCCGGTGGCAAATTGTACAATACCAACAATAATATCAAACACACTTGCTGTACACAAGTCACGATTTGGAAACTATAGTAATTACGTAGTAGTATTTACACAAAATTTCAGGCTTCTCTTAAACACATCAATATGACTAGGGAAAGGTTCTACGACTGGGCCAGGTAATGAGTTCCAATTACTAGTACCACGATTAATGAAAGAATATTTCCCATAAATTGTATGCTGCGGTCGGGCCTTAACTTTATGCGGATAATCTGCTCAGGTAAGTGGGATTTCCCAGACATTTGCTTAGTTCTCCCCATGCTGGCCGATTAGTGTAAGTGTTAAACATAGTGTATAGTCTGGATTTAGCCATTCCCTCTTCTCGAGATTTCCGCCCTAGTTTTTCTATCATTCGAGTTACACTACTTCTAGGATTAAAATCCTTGAGCACAAACCTATCAGCCTTCCTTTGTACCATCTCCAGCTCATTGATGAGCCCTACTTGATATGGGTCCCAAACCACTGAGCCATATTCCAAGACTGGCCTCGCCAGGGTCATCATCATCTTGCACAGTTTCCAGCCACTGGCCGGGTCTGTTTGGAACACAAGCCTCTCCAACGTCTTCTGTGTTCCCACCATCTCTCAGCCTCCACCTTTGTCCAGTCTTCTCCTCTCTTCTTCACGCTTTCTTCCACCTCCTTCAGCCACCTGTCTCTCGGTCTCTTTCCTTCCCACTTCGTCTCGTGTACCCTCCTGGGTATCCTCTTCTCCTCCATTCGTTTTACATGTCCATACCATCTAAGTCTAGATTTCTCTATACCATCCTGTAATGGTTTCTCCTTCATTAATTCTCTGGTCCTCTCATTTCTTATTCTGTCCATCTTTGTAGCTCCAATACTGCTTCTCAAGAACCTCATCTCACTGGCCTGTATTTTGCTCTTCTCCCTTCCTTTCATAACCCAGGTCTCTGAGGCATACGTCAGGATAGGGACATAGTACGTCCGATATATGATCTTTTTGCTGTTCTGAGGGACATCCTTGCTCCATAACATGCTTTTCACACTCCTTCGGAATGCTTCTGCTTGCCTCCCCCGCTCATTTATTTCTCTATCGTTTCTTCCATATCTTGTATCAGGATTCCCAGATACTTGAAACTCTCCCCTTTCTTCAGCTGTTCCCCACCAATTGTTATTTCCGTTGTGGTTCTTTCCTTCTTCCTTGTTGTGATCACCATCTCACTCTTATTTATGCTAAATTTCATCCCATATCCTTGTATTATTCCTTCCCACACGTCTAACTGTTCCTGTACCTCCTCCTTGTTTCCCCAAATCATCTGCAAACACCGTTGCTTTCATCTTTTCTTCCCCAATTACTTGTGCCACTCGGGTCATTATGACATCCATCACCACAATGAAAAGTAACGGTGACAGTGCACTTCCTTGTTTCAGGCCGTTTCTCTGTTCCAACCAGTCTGATCTCTCTCCTCCCACTTTCACACAGCTCACGCTTCCGTTGTACATCTTCTTTATCCTCTTTATAGTCCATTTCTCTACTCCTTTATCCTCCAGGGACTTCCATACTTTGTTTCTGCATACACTGTCATATGCTTTCTCAATATCCAGGAAGGCCATCAGTAGATCTGTTCCATACTCATAGTGCTGTTTTTGTAACTGCCTTACAGCAAAAATCAAATCCACTGTGGACCTTCCTGCTCTGAAGCCAAGTTGTTCTTCTCTCATCCCTCCTTCTATCCTTGTCCTAATTCTCCTTTCCAAAACTTTCTCAAAGATCTTTGCACAATCCCCGATAGTTTCTGCATTCTGTTCTACTACCTTTCTTGAAGATCGGGACAATTATTCCTTTTTTCCAGTCCTCTGGGGTCTTCCTTTCCTTTCATGCTGTCCTCATCACTCGGTACAACCATTGTATCCCAACCTCTCCTGCTGCACTCACCATCTCCACACTCAACTCATCCACACCCGGTGCCTTCCCTCCTTTCATCTTTTTCACTGCATCTTCCACTTCTTTCCATGTTAAGTCCTTTTCTGTTTGCAGTTTATCTTCCTCTTCCCCGATTTCTTCCTCCTCATCATGGTTTCCATTTGGGTTCAGAAGTTCTTCAAAATATTCTTTCCACATTTTCTTCAGTTCTTCCCTATTTTCTATCTCTTGTCCCCTTTTGTTCACCATTCTAACATAATCCGTAGGATCCTTCCGCCTCTTATTTTTTACCATCCCATACAGGACCTTTTTTGTACCTTCACTATCCTCCATCATCTTTGTCCACTCTTCCATCCACTTTCTTCTCTCCTCAGCCACTACTCTCTTCGCCTCCTTCTTTCTTTCCTGGTACTCTTCCCTTGTCTCTACCGTCCTATTTTGATACCACCTCCTAAAGGCTCTATTCTTTTCCCTTACAATATCTTTTGTCTTCTCATTCCACCGTGGTGTTTCCTTCCACCTCTTATTACTACTTGTCCTCCCACATACTGCTTCTGCTGCACCTGCTAGTGTCTTCTTAAATCTAGCCCATTCCTCTTCCACCCCTCTTTCTTCATCTGTTGGAATTCCTTCCTTTACCATTTTGAGGTACTCGACCCTTCTATCCCCTTCTTTCAGTTTCCATATCCTTATACGTCTTTCCTGGTTCTCAGTCCCTTTCTTCTCCTTGCTCCCTCTCAGGTTCATTACCAGCAATCGATGGTCGCTATCCAGGTTCTCCGATGGTATAACCTTGATGTCCATGATGTTCTTATTTAGTTCTTTCTCATACAGTATATAGTCGACCACCGACTTCCTGGTCAAGTCATCACTGTACCATGTGATTGTGTGGCATGCGGTGGAACTACTACTGTTTAATACCCTCATTACAAAATGAAGTGATTTGTAGGCTTTGGTGATGACATAACCCACATGGGTACTCCATTTCATATCATTCCTTAAATGGATGCCCAAGTATTTGCACGAGTTTTCTTCTACAGGTATTTCCGAGCCGATATTATATTGAAAATCATGCCATCGCCCTCCTCCTAATTTCATGACTACATTTATAGCATGGCAAAAAAATAAAGGATTGCTGGAGTATATGATTGATAAACAGCAAGGTCATCTGCCCCTTCGCTGGAGTATAATGGCCATGAAAGCCAATATGTCAATTAGTTTATGATTAAGAAAGGATAGAAGTGTTGGAGATAGTGACTACTTTTTGTTGATTCTTTTAGGGGTCATGTAGCCCTATGTGCTTGGATGTGTGTAGTATTTGTTTGATAACCTGTGTCACTGTGATGTCTGTACTAGTGTATTTTTGTAATTGAGGTAGAAGTTGGGTAGGAAGCGGCCTTGGCCATAAGTTAGGTACTATCCCGGCATTTTCCTGGAATAAAAGTGGGGACACCACGGGCAACCACTTCCAGGATGGCCGAGGTAGGAATCGAACCCGCCTTACAAGGCTGAGTGTACCCCGTTCCAGCCCTCAGACTAGAATTAAATTTCTTGTCAAAGCCGGGAATCAAACCCGGGCCTCCGCAGTGACAGCCGAGAATGCTAACCACTAAGCAAGGAGGCCGATTTAAATTTCTTGTCAAAGCCGGGAATCAAACAGTGACAGCCGAGAATGCTAGCCACTACGCAAGGAGGCGGACGACTACTGTTTTAAGGGTCAGTTATGCTGCTCGTAACATGCAGTCACTCTTAAGATGGGAAAATGGAAAATTTCTAATCCCTCAAAAAACAAAAACAAAAGTATAAAAAGGAAGGGGAGGGCTATGGAAGGCGAGAAAATGAAAGACACTCTAGGTTGCAGCTAGCCTGATACTGTTGAGGTGAGAATGGAACAAGAGATGACTAAGGCACAAAAGTATCAAAAGGAAGGGGAGGGCTATGGAAGACGAGAAAATGAAAGACACTCTAGGTTGCAGCTAGCCTGATACTGTTGAGGTGAGATTGGAACAAGAGATGACTTAGGAAGATCGACAGGAACGATGAAAGAGAGGGGCCTGGCACAAGTAAGTGCAAGCAATGCCAGACTCGGTGGGGGCCCCAGGATTGCCAAAGTTGCCCCTGGGAGGAGGGAGTTGCTCTCTACTCGGGGAACTAACCTGAAGTAAATTCAATTGGAGAAATTCTGTTGACTTGGATTAATTAAAAATCTCTTTCTCTGTATCTATATCTCTACATTATCACTTAATGTACATCATCCAGGAAAGGAAAATATTAATAAATTATTAACTACTTTATTTTGCAGTAGTTCACCCAACTCAACTACAAGGCTGACTACGCTGGGTTATACCATACTGCACATTAAGAACTGGGTAGCTGCATTGCTGAGAGATCAAACATTAGAAATATGAGAACTGCCATTGGCTATCCAGGGTTTTAATACACTCAGTCCTTAACTCAAGTTTCAGGGTACCTATTGAAATTGTAGCCCTTAATAATTTTAGGCACACATGCTACTACATATACCACAATAATATGTCATTTATATTCTAGAGACACAATGAGGACTGGTTGGGGGAGTCCGTGAGTCTAAGTATTTGGATGATGTATGGTATGAATTAGTACAGGGATGTCTAGGTCTTTGTCCCAGAATGTAAGATTATGCATTCATGTTTCATATGTGTCATCAAAACATGCCTTGGGACAATGATGCGACTCAAGTTTAGATCCACATACTCACGAATACAGTTATCTGTAGAGGCTGCACTTATGACCAATAGATGTCAGCACTTAAGGTCGAGGCAGGACAGGGCAGAGGAAAGCCCTCAGCATGCCTGCTATTGTGTTTATTTTGTCCACATTTCTTTCCTTTTTTTTTCCGTCTATTGATTGTTGTTGATTCAATATTTGGGACTTTGTATCATCATGGTCATGTAGACCTGTGTACTTTGGTTTGTGTGGAATCAGTCTGATAACCCGTATCAATGTAATGGCTGTAGTAGTGGGTGTATTTGAGGCTAGGATTTTGAAGGAGGTGGTCATGGCGTTACGTTAGGAACCATCCTGGCATTTGCCTGGAGGAGAAGTGGAAAATCATGGAAATCCACTTCTAGGACACCTGAGGTTAGATTCGAACCCGTCTCTTCTCAGTTCTGCCTCATGAGGATGAGTGTACCCTTTTTCAACCCTCAAATCAGAATTAAATTTCTTGGCAGAGCCAGGAATCAAATGCAGGATCTCTGTATCTGGAGTCTCATTACATACACCAAGATCGCAGAAGGCAGCTGTCCATGGATTGATGAGACGGGGAGGTCGAAACTAGTACTGAAGAGCTATGACTGGACTGATGGCATGAATGTGCACCCTTGTAGATGGCAGTCTGGCTGTGGAGATTGTACTTGTCTGTCTTATGCCAGTCTTACTTTTGCGTTTTATCTCTCCCTCTGCCCACACTTGCCTGTCATTGTGTTGGTCCTGTTTCTGTGCTTCTATCCTACTTTGCCTGTCCATGTGTTTTTCTAAATTAGGGGTCTCCAAACTTCTTAGCCTAAGGACCACACTGACTCCTTCACTAAGTACCAAGACCTAGCTAGCTTATCATACCAACATAATGTAGTTTTGAATAACGCACAAAGTTTTGTTTCGGGACTAGCCAGCGAGTGAGATATCTATGGCGCAGGGCATGGGAGGTCGACTCTGCTCCATTAGCCTGTGGCTTTTTATCCACTTTCCGCACAACTACACTTATCTGTGTAAAAACTATCTCCAAAATGAAATATACAAAAAATATTTACAGATCCAAATTAACTGATAAGTATTTGAAGTCGCTGCTGATAATTTCCACTATACTCTGTATTTCAAAAGAATGAACGTGAAGGAAATGGCGGGAGCTTGGAACAGCTGACATCCGCGGGCTTCTATTGGCTGGATTTTGACAACTAATACCAAACGTTGCCAGCTTATTGTCATTCATTCAGTCGCCTGTTAACTGTGTCGGAGTTTGTTTCATTGCCATCGTTTCGTTTACTTTAAGCATCGAGTCAATAAGTTGTAAATAGTACCGCAGAAAGAACGTGGGAAAATGCTGGAAATACAGCTGGAGACCGCGCGCGCCAACCTGTAACGGCCGGCTATCGTTCATTTCGACATCAAACTATTTTCATGGTTAGCCTTGTTTGTTCAATTCAAATTTAAATATACTTAATTTAGAATACATGTGTGACGTACAAATAGGCTATGTACATTTAGTCTTAATGTTTACGTATCCAGTAATGTTTCATTGCCTACCGTAGTGTTCAAATTAACGCTTGTCATTCAATAACCTAACAAATCGACAATGTAAAATCACTGCAATAATATCGCCACAGAACAGCCTGTTTGTGTGCTTGATGCTAAATACTTTACCTTAACATTACGTATGTGGAGGCTATTATTAACTGTACAAGTCGCGATACAGTGAGTGAGTGTGCTTGGTATTGTCATGATGTTATTTCTGCGTTCTGTGTTAACTGCTGTAAACTGTGAATGACCTTCACCCAAACTCTTGTTTCATCTTGAATGATATAATCATTGCATGGCGAGTGTTGATATATTCACCATCATATTACTTTGTGTTTGTATTTTGTATTATATTTGTATAGCTGTCGAGTGTTTGGCCTCTTTCTCGTATTTATTGAATAACGGTGACAAAGGTAGCATAGCTTCGGTGTGTTATGGTATTTATTAATTTTATACCGTATTTCTCTATTTGAATGTCCTCGGCGTTGACTCAGGATCGACATTTGCATTATATTGCGCATAATAGTACCGAAATAATATCCGAAGTGTAGCCCTGTGTATTATTCGAATCAGCTGTACTACTTCAACAATAAAAACTTGGCAACACAGCTCAGCTGTTCCAAGCTCCCGCCATTTCCTTCACGTTTATTCTTTTGAAATACAGAGTATAGTAAACTTGATCCACAACTGCAAACAATTGTCAGAGGAAATTTACCACTACAATCATTATCGATTCTCCACTTCAGCAGGCCAGGTGTGGGAATGAACAAGCCCCTTCCTTAGCTGTCCGTCCTGCCACCATTCTTCTTCCACCACTGTCCTCCATTCTACGCTCCTCTTAATCAACGCTCTGTGGACCTGCTTCATCCACCTATCTCGAGGTCTACCTCTTGGTCTCTTGCCAATTATCTCCCCTTCAAAATAGGCTTTAGGTGTTCTCCAAGAGGGCATCCTCATCAGATGACCGAACCATTTCAATCTCGACTCCTCAAGAATGTCAAGCACACTTCTTATCAGCCCTAGCTTTAGGCTTGTATTGCTTGTATCCTGCTGTTGTCCTGGGGAGTCATTGTAGCAGCTTCTAGACCATAGGTCAATATGGGAAGTAAGTAGGATTTGTACAGTGATATTTTAGCTTCCTGAGGGAAGTTTTTGTCCCATAGAAGCTGTGAATCAGAGTTGTAAAAGTTCGCAGCTGCTTGAACCCTCCTGCTGGTTTCTTGGGTTAACCTGTTATCTGTCGACAAAACGCTGCCAAGGTATTTAAAATGTTGAACTATTTCGATGTCATGTTGTCCCAATTTCAGCTCGATAGGTTTGCTATCCCTGCTCATCACCCAACATATGGTTTTCGTTTGGCTGATCTGTAATCCAAACTTGTCAAAACCTGCCTTCCACCAATTTAGTCGTTGTGGGATGTCTTCTTCTTTTTCTCCCCAGATCATGATGTCATCTGCAAACACCATTACATTGGATGTCATATCTCTCGTCTTAACCACCTCAAGGACTTCATCAATAATGCTTTTGAAAAGAAGAGGAGACAAGCAACTCCCATATTGAACTCCACTTTCATTTTCAAACCAGCTCGATCTTCTGTCTTGGTGTCTGCATACAATTGTTTTACTCGGCCCACTAAGCCTTCTGGAACAGCCTTCTTTAGCAGTAACTCCCAAATGTGATGGCGAGGGATATGGTCATAAGCTTTCTCTATATCAAGGAAGACAACTATAACAGTCTTGTTTCTCTCCCAATATTTCTCAAACAGCCTCCTGGTAGCAAAGATGAGATCCACAGTGGACTGCCCTAGTTGGAATCCATGTTGTTCCTCCTCAAGATCTTGTTCTATTATTTTCTTGATCTTTCCTAACAGCACTGATTCATAGATCTTTAGACCATGGGAGAGGAGAGTGATGCCTCTGTAATTCTTGCATTGTTTCCTATCACCCTTTTTAAATAGGGAGATAATCACTCCTTTTTTTCAATCATCGGGTGTATCATTCTCCTTCCATATGGCTCTTAAAACTTGGTACATCCATTGTACTCCTATTGGCCCAAGTATGTTAAACTCATCTATCCCTGCTGATCTGTTGCTTTTCATTTTCTTAATAGCTTGTTCAACTTCTCCCAGGTTATATCCTCTATTTCATTGGAATTAAGAAAACAGATACATCCTTCCACTTCACTTCTGTTGGTTCTTCCATTTCTGTTGAGTAGATTATCAAAATGTATTTGGAATTCTGCCGTTTATGCTATAACGCTATTTAATTTAATTTCCTCTGCTGTTTTCCTTTTATTTCTTATGATACTGTATAGCAATTTCCAATCAATGCCAGAACTACTACGATAATCTCATTAATCATAATTATAATGTTCAATTTCATTATGTGAATTACTTATGTCACTTATTGGAAGCTTTTAGGATAAATCTTACATAATTAATTACAGTTAAAATGTTCAATATATATGCCAGTTATTGTGTTTTTAATTGGTTGTTAAATAAAAATATCCGATAATCATTTTATATGATTTATTTACTTTCAAAATAAACTATGGCAGGCCCCATTGGTGGTGCTCGTGGGCCATAGGTTGGAGACGTCTGCTCTACAGTAAATAAATGGACTAATATTAAGACTTGCTAACAGCACAATAAGTATGTTTTCTAAGCAAAGCCCAAGGTAGGCTGAGTGAGGCGAGGCAAGGCTCACTGTGTGGCTAGCTACCCTTACCTCATGAGATGGCTCCTCAAGCTGGATTTCAAGCCCTGTGAGCCCAGACTCAAAGCAGTGCACAGCACAGGACTAAGGGCCCCTTCAGACGACGCCACTCAGCAGCACATCTCTGGAGCGCTTCCGTTCATGAATACTGTAGATAAATCAAAGCTTTCACACACAACTAACACCACGGAAGAATGGTGCAGCAGACGACCTGTGTAGTTAACTTCACCGCTGGTGGTGGCCACAAAAAAAATAGCACTGCTCTTCGTGATACCAGGAATTAAATTGTTGTTTCAGACAAGGCTGCAGCTGCGCCACTCATTTTGTCGCTTAGTAGCGCGATAGTAGTGCTACCAATGGGCAAATCTTTGGACCAGTCTCTCCTCAAATGAAAATGAAGGCCTATCAATATTCTTGACTTGTGTGTTCTTTGAAACTGAATACGTCCCATTTATGCCAGAAGACTTTTCCTACACCGGTACAATGTTAGTAATACGATTTAAGGTGATCTACAGTACTTAATCTTAGACCTCAACTGTGAAGTTCTGTTATTTGTCGTTTTCTTTTATCCACCTACACAGTGTCTATGGAAATGATGTCATATCCCATCAACTGGTTAGGTGCTGATGGTAAATGCTTAGTGAAGGAAGGAAGAGTGTGGAAGATAAAAACCGGGCACCACTCCACGTCAATGACTGCAACAAACATCAACAGAGTACAGAAAACGGTGTTAACCAACAGTGGTGCACCACTTCACTCCAGAGACCAATGGCACCTCAATGACAGCTCAATTCAGTATTGCCAGTGTTTTGCCCCAGTGCAGTATGCCCAGTTGGTATGATAAATCTCACGAAGACGTTTGGGTAGTACATACTGGAAAGGCCACTTCAAGGCTGTCATGATGCCACGAGCAGTGCCAATGTACTATGAGAGCTATTCTCCCTTTATTAAAATGTTAGCCCACCAAGACTATCCATATTGGAATAACTGTTTCCCAAAGGATCAATTTTTTAAAATAGGATAATTTGTTATTACCGTACACTCATTCAGAATGAAAAATATCCTGGATCCTTCGGGAAATAGTTACCGTATTTCAATATGTATCAATGTGGAGAAATAGCCAAAGATTTGTCTTTTGTTTTTCTCACTTTGTAATACAGCTTCCCGGACATAACATAACAAAATTTAAAAAACATGTTTCAACCTAGTCAATACATACAATTTCATTGTTTATTGAAAGTATATGTTTCGGAATCTATCGGATTCCATCTTCAGCCTTCATTCATGGAAATAAGCATCTTACAAATTATATAAAAAACATTTTTATGTTTATTTTGTAGTTTAAGCTTTATCTATTCTATGATATGTTGCGCTTGTTCATGAATGAAGGCTGAAGAAGGAATCCAATAGATTCCGGAGTACGTACTTTCAATAAACATAAAATTGTGTGTATTGACTAGACTGTACAATATTTTTTATTAGATTTTATCGTTGTAAATCAATACGGAACCAAAAAATATGATTTACATTAAATCAATGCGACATAACATATTCGGAATGCCCCTCATAGGATACAAATTTAGGAAATTATTATATTCAGGCCCCAATGATTCTGCATATAAACTTTCAACCTCTAGCTGAAAAATAAAGGAAAATAAAGCCCATTCAAACGTAGTCCTATTTTCCCATAATCAGAGTGAAATCCAACAAAAATATGAAGAACGACAGTGCAACTAATTTCTAAGAATTGGATTTTCACACCGCATCAGCTTATATGGTATTCCCTTTGATTGACATACCAGAAACTTATGTGTGTTGGGTCCAACTCCTCTACAGTAATACAACTAGCTCTGTACGCAGTGCTGCTGGCCCACTACCAAAGGCTTCACATCTGAGATACCTTGGCTCCATTGTGAGACCTGATGGTGACAGTCTCGGATGTCCGTACAAGAGTGAATGATGCGTGAAGTGGTGCCAGGTCACAGGCGTTCTCTGTGACCGCAAGATCCCTTTGCACCTCAAACTAAGATCTATCAAACAGTCGTTCACCCTGTTGCTTTGTATGGAGTCGAATGCTGGCCTAATACAAAGTGTGCCGATTGCATCGTCACATTGAACGAATTGGTATTTGAACCCAGGAAGGATTTACTCTTCCAGCTACTCTAGAGGTCGAACCATGGACTTGAGTTCTGCACCCCTGCATATTTGGACAACCCTATGTGAATCACGAAAATTCTTTATTCCCACGATATTTAATCCCTACTCTGGGGTCGGACCATTGGATTTGAACTATGAGCACCCCTGCAAATTTGGACAACCCTGTGTGAATTGGGAAAATTCTTAATTCCCACGGCACTAACTTCGTAGGGTCTCTAACAATGACAAGACTGTACTGTATTACGGTGCAATTTATTGGCAACGCCGTGTCATTTGGTGATTCAGTGATACCAACTCTGTTAAATAAAGACTATAAAACTAACCTAAGCCCGTGGCACTACAGCCCTTGAAGGGCCTAGGCCTACCAAGCGACCGCTGCCCAGCCAATTGGCCTGCAGATTTTGGGGTGACGCGTGGTCAGCGCGTCGGGTCCCCTCGGCCGTTAATCTTGGTTTTCGTGACCGGGGCACTGTCTCACTGTCAGACAGCTACTCAATTGTCCTCACGAGGCTGAGTGCACCCCGTTCCAACCCTCACGTCAGTTTTAAAATCCCTGACGGAGCCGGGGATCGAACCCGGGGCCTCCGGGTGAGAGGCAGACGCGCTACCCCTACACCACGGGGCCGGCAAAATAAATAAAGACTATGCCTTGATATTAACATTTTTTGGTCAACTGGCCTGATGTAGGCTAATGTTGGCTGCCATGAACTGGACTCGTCTCGCAAACTGCGGGGTGGTTTGAACTTGGCATGATTCGGATTCACGGACTGAGCTGCACTGGTCGCATAAATATTCCCCTCCTGGGGGCCTGATGGCTCCAGAGGGAGGAGAGAAAGAAATCTAAGGTAATAGGGTTATTAATTTGTGGGGCACAATGGATGGATTTCATCGGAATCGCATGTGTAAAATTGTCTCAAACATTCCTTTTGAACAATTAAGTGTGTTTAATTATCTTACACTACATGTGGTGATAGTTTGGTGACTATGGAACTTTTGTTTTAAGGGATATCTGAAGTTAAGTGTCTCGGGGGCTGTATTTAAATGCAAATTTTGTTGCTATGTCTCCTTATTTTGATTTTATTAATATGTATATCTGTTTGTTTGCCGGCCCCGTGGTGTAGGGGTAGCGCGCCTGCCTCTCACCCGGAGGCCCCGGGTTCGATCCCCGGCTCCGTCAGGGATTTTAAAACTGACGTGAGGGTTGGAACGGGGTGCACTCAGCCTCGTGAGGACAATTGAGTAGCTGTCTGACAGTGAGACAGCGCCCCGATCATGAAAACCAAGATTAACGGCCGAGGGGACCCGACGCGCTGATCACGCATCACCCCAATATCTGCAGGCCGAATGGCTGGGCAGCGGTCGCTTGGTCGGCCTTAGCCCGTCATGGGCTGTATAGTGCCAGGGGTTGTTGATATCTGTTTGTTTTCGTGGCAAGTCGCCTCGATGCCCCGAGCCACGAGGCTGTTATATTATGTGTGCCTTGTATTCTGTCTGTTGGTCTTTATATTATTGTTACGTGTTGCCCCTAGTGGCAAGTTCGTTAACTGGATTACGGTGGGTGAAAGCACAACACAATTGTTCCTTTAACGTAATATTAGCTTTATTGCAGGCCAGGAAAATACACCACACAACAAGCACTGAATCTCACTTCATAAGACATTACTAGTCACTATAGCTTCCACACTTAGCCTACTTTCACACTACTGTCCTCGCTATTAATACCTGCAACTCTGCCCTGTACTCAAACTACATTTATTTACGATAGCCAGTCACTCACCACTACAAACTGCTTCGCTGTCCACTGGCTAGGGAACAGCCCACTGCGTTTCGCAATTCACCACAATATCTCTGTCGCACTATGTAAGTACACACTCCTCAAAACTCAGTCCCTCCGTATGATTCACACTGCCCCGCTGTCTGGAGAATCAGCCTCACTTGGGTTTCGTAACTTCGCACGTCACGTCGCCACACTACTGTCGCACAGGTAAGAACACGCACTAGCTCAAAAAACACAGTCCCTCCCTCGCTGGTGAGTTCGCTTTATATAGGGAGGGTGGTGACTCAATAGACGTTTCCAGAGTAGGAGAGTTCACGGCTCCTCCCGAGAGTTCCATCACCAGGTACGCCGGGAACATTCCAGACCATATCTTTGTTCCCGCTGCGCAAGTAGTCGGCCGACAGAGACCAGAGGTAGCCTCAGGCGGCTGTGAGTCACGCGAGAGGGAATGAAGCAACCCCGCTCTCGTAACACCACCCCCTTCCTAAGAAGGCTGATCGTCCCGATCAGTCATTGGTCCGTCTGTGTCCCTCCATAGGCTGCCAGGCGATCTCGATGCACGATCTTCATCTTCGCCCTCGGGCTCCGCTGGATCCTGTAGACGACATCGTTGATCCGTTTCATGACTCGGTACTGGCCCTCCCAGGACTTCTGCAGTTTGGGTGACAAGCCTTTTCCCCGTAATGGGTTGAAGAGCCAGAACAGGTCGTCCTCATGAAATCCGCCGGAATCCGTCTGCTGGTCGTATCGGGTCTTCATTCGGTCGGTCTCGATCCGCAGTCTCCTCCTTGCGAACACGTGCATGTCTTCCAGTCGGTCGACAAGTTCTTGACAATACTGGCTTACCGGGACCGGATTGTCCCCAGGTCGGCCGAAGGCAAGGTCGACAGGTAGATGGAGTTCCCTCCCAAACATGGCCCGGGCTGGTGTGCACCCGGTGGCCTCATGCACGGCGGCGTGGTAGGCCAGGAGAAATAATGGAAGGTGTCTGTCCCAATCCCTCTGGTGCTCGCTGACGACTATCCGGAGATGATTCTCGATAGTGCGATTGAATCGCTCAACCATTCCGTCGGACTGGGGGTGTAGCGGCGGCGCCCTTGTCTTCCGGATTCCCAGCAGCTGGCATAAGTTCTGGAACACCTGCGACTAGACGTTCCTCCCTTGGTCGGAGTGCAGCTCCAAGGGTACTCCGTACCGGCTGACGAATTCCTTCACCAGGATCTCTGCGATCGTCGCGGCTTCTTGGTTAGGAAGTGCATACGCCTCTGGCCATTTGGTGAAGTAGTCGCTGACGACCAATAAATAACGGTTCCCTGCCTCGCTCAACGGGAATGGCCCAGCAACATCGATGGCCACTCTCTCCATGGGGCCGCCCACGTTGTAGGTCTTCAGTGGACCCTGTCGTCTTCCTCCTGGGCCCTTGCTGGCTGCGCAATCGTGGCACCTCGCGCAGTGGTTCTCTACGTCTGTTCGGCATCCGATCCAGTAGAACCGCTCTCTCAGCTTCTCCAGGGTCTTCTTTATCCCTAGGTGTCCACCAGATGATCCTCCATGGACTTCCTTCAGGACTTCCTCCGTCATAGCCTTTGGAACGACGACTTGTTCCTGAGATGTCTTCCCGTCGGTGCTCTCCCAGATACGGCAGATGAGGCCATCCCTTACAACCAGCGAGTCCCACTGCGCCCAATAGGAATTAAATTTGGGCTGCAGTCACTCACAATGTTCCACCTGGGTTTGGGGACACAGGCCCTCTTCCATTCGGCTATCAGTCCCAGGTCATCATCTTCCGCTTGTGCCCGCGAGAAAGATTTGCGGCTCCAGCTCCCTTAAAGTTCCACGGTAGTCCTTCGGCACTGTATCCCGGTGTTCTCCTCCCTTCTGGCACAGAAAGTGCAGTCTTCGGGGCACGGTCTTCGTGACAGGGCCTCGGCGTTAGAATGCAGTTAGCCTTTCCTGTACTGGATCTCAAAGTTGTTCTGTTGAAGCCTCTCTAACCACCGCGCCAGTTGACCCTCGGGCTGCTTGAAGTTTAGGAGCCACCGCAGGGATGCATGGTCGGTCCTGATGAGAAATTCTTGCCCGTTCAGGTACTTGTGGAAGTGTTCATTGGTTTTCACGATGGCGAGCAGTTCCTTCCTGGTGACGCAGTAGTTCCTCTCTGGCTTTGACAAGGCTTTGCTGAAGTAGACCACTACTCTCTCCTCGTCGTCCACTACTTGCGACAGGACTCTCCCTATACCAAAGTCGCTGGCATCGGTATCGACGATGAACCTTGTTCCAGGTCTGGGGTAGGCCAGAATAGGCGCGGTGCACAGAGCCTGCTTGAGTCGTTCGAAGGCATTGTGGCATTCTGCTGTCCACGTGAAGAGTTGGTCCTTCTTGGTCAGCCGATGAAGAGGTTCGGCGATGTCGGCGAATCCTCTCACGAAGCGCCGGTAATAAGTGCAGAGTCCAGGAAGCTTCGTAGTTGGGACTTGTCCTTCGGAACTGGCCACTCCCTCACAGCTGCGGTCTTCTCTGGGTCGGTGCGCACCCCTTCCTCGGAGACGATATGCCCAAGGTACTGGACCTGCTTCTGGAAGAGCTGACACTTCTTGGGGCTCAACTTCAGCTGGGCAGCCCGTAGCTTCATCGCGATCTCCTTCAGGTTGCTGTAGTGCTCCTCGAAACTTCTCCCCAGACCGATGACGTCGTCTAGGTAGACCAGGCAGGTCTTCCAGTGTAGTCCCCTCAGAATGGACTCCATTAGCCTTTCGAAGGTCGCAGGGGCGTTGCACAGTCATTCACCCGCCTGTAGTCCACGCAGAACCTGGTGGAGCCGTCCTTCTTCTTCACTAGCACGACCGGAGAACTCCAAGGGCTATGTGATGGCTTGATCACCCTCTGCTCCTTCATTTCTTCCACCATCCGGTCGACTTCAGCTTGCTTGGCGAGCGGGACACGTCGGAATGTGGCCCTATTCTGCGCACTGTCCCCAACATCGATTCTGTGCTGGACCAGGCTTGTCCGGCCGAAGTCATTGCTCCCCACGGAGAAAAAGTCCTGGAATTCACGTAGCAGTTCCCGAAGTTGGCGTGATTGCTCCTCGTCTAGATGGTCCTGGAATCCTTCGTACAGCTTCTGTAGTTCTTCTGGCAGGGCGCGTCTTCTTCGGATGTCCGTCTGCAGGGGTCCGTTCGTCGTGTCTGTGATGCGGGTAATCCAGGTAACGGACTCGCAGACTCCTAGGGTGGTGTCCTGGTGAACCGTAATGTCGTAGTCGTTCAGGTTGGACAGGCGGACGTACTGCCGAGATGTGTTGATGAGGGTCTTAGCAATTAGCAATCCTTTTGTCTGGATGTCCTCATATTTTGGCTCGACGACAACCACCACTTCCTCAGCAGTTCCGTCGACAACCACGGCAGCGCTGACCTCTGTCCTGGCGGGAACGATGACGTCCTCTCTCAGTCTTACTCGTCGTACAGTGATGGCCTCGGGTGCTGGTTGCAAAGCAAGTTCTTCACCTCCGTAGCAGAGAGTGTTGGTGCTCAGTTCCAAGATGATATTGTTTTGGTCCAGAAAGTCTAGTCCGATGATAACTTCGTTTGCTACATCAGCCACGAGCACTGGATGCTTCACCGCCCGTCGACCAATGACGAACTCCAGTGATGCTTCGCCATGTACCGGTGCCGTCTCTCCAGTCACGGTTATTAGCTGGAGGTTCCTTTGTGTGGGTTGCACTCTCCACTTCGGGATCACGGTGGGATTGACGATGGTCCTCGATGCTCCCGTGTCGATCAGCATGTGCCAGCTCACTCCGTTGACGACTCCGTCGACCATCAGACTGCTATTATCCCTCCGTAACTTCGTCACACGAACTTGGACTGCCGGGGCTTGACAACTGTCACAAGCCGACCTTTGCCCCCCCCCCCCCCCGAGGCTGGCTGCTACTCGTTTTCCTGTGCCGCGCGGTTTCCCTAAGACTGACTTTCCCGACGGAAACCCTTGGCAGCGACAAACACCGCAGTCCTTGCTCAGGTGGCCCTTCTTACGGCAGGTCCAGCAGGTCGGTAGTCCTCTTCCGGGCCGCCTCTCCGGGTGTCTTCCGGGTACGTCGTTGTTGGTGGTGCTGCGACTCTTGAAGAATCGGCCTAGCGCCTCCATCAGTTCATCGGCCAGGGGCTTGGTCTCGTTGGCTTTGGCTGGTTCGTCGACTTCCACTTGACGCACCCGTGCGTGCATTCTAGATACCTGCTTTGCCGTCCCGAACTCAAGTGCGTGGCTCAGCGCATCTGCAAGTGTCTTATTGCACGCAAGTCGCAGTGCCAGTTGAGTATCCTAGTCTTGTAGTCCGTCAATGAAGGTTTGCGTCGCAATCTGCTCCAAAATGTCGGCCGGCGCTGTTGGATATGAGAGCATAACGAGGCGCGCAATGTCTGTCTCGAACTCCTACAGGGTTTCCGCGTTCTTTTGTACCCAATTCCGGAGCTGCATCTGGTAGGCCTGCTGAAGATGGCTATCTCCATATCGGGACTCCATATGGGCGATTAGTGAAGCGTAGTCCTGGGATCCAGTCTGGATGGCCTGAAGGACGTTAAGGGCGTCCCCTCTCAGCGCTACAATGAGAGCTGTAACCTTGCCCGTACTGTTCCAGTTGTTTATGGAACAGGCTGCCTCGAACTGACGTAAGTAGGTGCTCCACGGGACCTTTCCGTCGAAGCTTGGGGGCATCACTCTGCTCTGTCCCTTTCCTCATATTCCCGGCGTAACTGTGGGCGGGCGTTAGCGCAGCTTGGCAACTTACTCTTGTAGAGCTTTGATTCTCTCATCCACCCCCGTCGGCACAGTTCGGCAACTTCCTCTTGTAGAGCTTTGATTCTCTCATCCACCCCCGTCGGCGGGTGTCGGCGCAGCTCATCAAATTCCTTTTGTAGAGCGTTGAATCTCTCATCCACCCCCGTCGGCAGGCGTCGGCGCAGCTCGGCAACTTCCTCTTGTAGAGCTTTGATTCTCTCATCCACCCCCGTCGGCGGGCGTTGGCGCAGCTCATCAAATTCCTTTTGTAGAGCGTGTAATCTCTCTTCCACCCCCGTCAGTGGGCGTCGGCGCAGCTCGGCGAATTCCTCCTGTAAGGCGTCGAACTTCTTTTCCACTGCCGTGACTTCCTCACGTAGGCCCTGGCAGACGGTGTTGACTTCCTCCCGCAGACCCAGTTCCAATTTCTTCAGGACCTGTGCTAACTTATTTTGACCGTCTTCCATCTTCTTCTGGCCATCTTCTAATTTGGCAGTTAGGTCCTTTGCTAAATTCTTCTGGCCGTCTTCTAATTTGGCAGTTAGGTCCTTTGCTAAATTCTTCTGGCCGCCTTCTAATCTGGCCGTCTTCTAATTTGGAAGTTAGGTCCTCGGTTAAATTCTTCTGGCCGTCTTCCATCTTCTTCTGGCCAGCCTCCATCTTGGTTTCCATGCCACTTAACTTTTCTAGCAGTGCTTGCAATTGCGCTTCCATTTTAGTTGTTTGTCTTGTAAAGGGCATGCACTCACAGGAAAATTAGAGAACTGTGGTAAAATGACCTGCTCGGGTTTAGAAACCAGGACCTTCAGGTGTTGTGCTTGGGTTCGTAATCCAGCTTCTGACACCAGTTGTTACGTGTTGCCCCTAGTGGCAAGTTCGTTAACTGGATTACGGTGGGTGAAAGCACAACACAATTGTTCCTTTAACGAAATATTAGCTTTATTGCAGGTCAGGAAAATACACCACACAATAAGCACTGAATCTCACTTCATAAGATACTACTAGTCACTATAGCTTCCACACTTAGCCTACTTTCACACTACTGTCCTCGCTATTAATACCTGCAACTCTGCCTTGTACACAAACTACATTTATTTACGATAGCCAGTCACTCACCACTACACATTGCTTCGCTGTCCGCTGGCTAGGGAACAGCCCACTGCGTTTCGCAATTCACCACAATATCTCTGTCGTACTAGGTAAGTACACACTCCTCAAAACTCAGTCCCTCCATATGATTCACACTGCCCCGCTGTCTGGAGAATCAGCCTCACTTGGGTTTCGTAACTTCGCACTTCATGTTGCCACACTACTGTCGCACAGGTAAGAACACGCACTAGCTCAAAAAACACAGTCCCTCCCTCGCTGTTGAGTTCGCTTTATATAGGGAGGGTGGTGACTCAATGGACGTTTCCAGAGTAGGAGAGTTCACGGCTCCTCCCGAGAGTTCCATCACCAGGTACGCCGGGAACATTCCGGACCATATCTTTGTTCCCGTTGCGCAAGTAGCTGGCCGACAGAGACCAGAGGTAGCCTCAGGCGGCTGTGAGTCACGCGAGAGGGAATGAAGCAATCCCGCTCTCGTAACATTATAATATTTGTTAAAGTTGCCCCTTGCTTTATTCATTGATGCATGCAGTCTGCCTTTTTCGAACCTCTAGGCTAACGCAACAGCCATCCACTCAACAGGTTTAACCCTAAAGACCCATTGCATTCCACGATGTTTTATATTGGTAGTAGTGTCTTAATATCTTGGAACAAGGGCACTACTCACCTCTATACCTCGTGGTGAACGTCACAGGTTAGGGTTGAAGTAACACACAAAGAAACATGAACAAGCCTTGCACTCAATGGAGATGTGGATGCTATGATGGTCCTTGGGAATTACTCGGCTGGATCATATTCAGAACTAAGTCATCCGCAATACTCTTGGAAATGCCCCTATTCCAGCCAAAATGAGGGAGACTCGGTTGCGTTGGTACGGGCATGTAGACCGAGCAAATAGAGTCCATTGTAAGGATTCGCTTGTTCTTGAGCCTGATGGACAAAGACCTCCAGGTCGACCAAAAAGGCGTTGGATGGATACCCTACACGACGATATGCGCATCGTAGGTCTTTGTCTTATAGATGCAGCAAACCGCAACAAATGGAGAGCGAGGTGCAGAATGGCGGACCCGAAAAAATAATTGGGAACAATGCCAGGAAGAAGAAGAAGATTGATGACAAATGAACCTGCATGGCTTGAACTATTTGTGCACTACATTACCTAATAGCTTATAACCTCCTTTTGTTATCACTGCGATCATTAATATCCAATTCTTTGAATCTACAGGTAGTCCCACAATGGGCAACATTTATTATGATAGGCTGGAACAGGCGAGCATGATAGATGTATCATTGACAAGTGAGGATTAAAGTGCTTCCCAAGAGTTATCTTCCACATGAGCAGCATTAGATGCAAAGATGATGATGATGATGATGATGATGATGATGATGATGATATTTGTTGTTTTAAAGGGCCTAACATCTAGGTTATCGGCCCCAAAGTAGCAATGTAAGTGCACTGGGTAATAATACTTGACACGTATCTTACTGTAACATACGACTTCCACCCTGTAACACTAGGTACAAGGCTAATATTGAGACACATGAATACAATTAAGAAGTAAACCTGAAACACACAAGATATATAAAATAACATTATAGGCCTACACTGTGCAGGGATGTGTGGCGACCTCATGCTTGGGCTAGCAATGAACAATGAATTTTAGGGGTCTCAAATAGTAGTTGCACTATTAAAACTGGTGGGGTTGACATAATGCTAATTAGTTGGTTTTGCTTCAATTCAAGACTTGATACATCTTTGGTTATCAGCACCAGTTACACTTAAGGGTGCATGCATCGGTCAATCAATTTAACCCATAAGATATTGTAATTCAAACAATAGAAGAGACCTATGACCTTGATGTGCTGCCCTTTAAAACAATACTCATTGCCATTATAATCATCAAACAATAGAACATTTGTACTTTCTCCTAAATCATTTTGAAATTCGTTTGAATTAGTGACCAAATCGCTAAATTGATAGCATTGCAAAGGATAACGTATTTTTTTTTTTTTAATCGTTTCGGTCGTCTATGGACCACGTTATTTCAACTGCCTTTTCCCTCGTTCTTTCACATTGGCCCAGTATTCGCGCATTCTTCTTCGGTGAGCTTCCCTTCGTTCTTCGGTCCACTTCTTGCCGGTTTTCAATATAGGTTTGGGCTGAAAACTCTGTATCTCCCCAAGTTTCTTCTTCAAAGAGTCACGTTCCAAGATGTCCTCATGTGATAACCCCAGTTCTTGTAGGTCCTTTTCCACCTCTGTAAACCAGATCCCTTTGGTTTTCTTTCCCACAAAGTAGGCACAGATTCGATTGGACAATCTTCCGGAGTTCATTCGTGTTAAATGGCCATAAAAGGAGAGTCTTCTTTTGCGAATGGTGTCCGTTATTATTATTATTAAAAAAATGGCTGTCTACTGCTAGTACTTTCCATCTCCCTAGATTGTAGACCAAGAACAATGATTTAAAAACCTGATACAGTATTCATCCATTGGCCATTGGGGTCCATGTACCACCACTTAAGGTCCTACTTTCCTTCAAAACAGGAAATACTGTCATATAACACCCATTAATACTACATGTGAGCTTCAAACTATCTGCAATACTAGGTACTATTGATATCGCGCCAGGAGATGGCAGTTGGATTTGAACTGCAGATGTCTTCTCGCTCACTGTGTATCACGCATTCCAAAAACATTAAGTTGGTCACTACTTGCTCTACTCACTCAGCACATTCCTTCATTCACTGGCTGCATGTCGTCTGCTGCTGCTATAACAATTATTGGCATGCGGGAAGCCAACAGATTTAGGTTAGGAATAGGTGGACCCCACCCCGTCGCAGAGTGTTGAACTGCCATCTCCTGGCGCGATGACAATACCTTCACCTCTAACAGAATTGTATCCATTAGACTAGAAGACTTTTGGGAATGGGAGATAGGAGGAGAGAGGGAACCACACATCATCATCAAGGCGCAACCCTAGCCGAAACAGATGCAGCTAAAGTTACACCGAACTCTTGTGCATTCTTTGAGAAATATGACAGCAAGCATTTTAGGATTGCACGATTATTATAGAAATATTGAAGCTGAATCATTGGACACAAAAAGGAAAAAACACAGAAACAGGACAAACACAATGACATGCAGATAGGGGCGAAGGGAGATATAAAACGAGGAGAAAAAATTCCATCAATCCAACACGTTGAATCGCATACACCACCACCAAGGATCTTGCCATGACCAGGTCTCATATCCAAATCTTACATAAAGAGGACTCTGGGAACACCTTACTGGATATCTAAAACTCAGCAATTTTCCTAGGTTTATGCCGTGTCTTGTGTGGGGTTTCGCCTAGGAACACCAAGGTCCGGGCGCGGATACCAAGAGCCCCCTGATGAGCGAGCTTGGTATTCCTAGGCGAAACCCCACACAAGACATGGCATAAACCTAGAAAAATTGCTGAGTTTTAATTCACTGGCCGTGAAAGCCAATATACCATCTTATTACTGGATATCGTTGAGATCACCGTAATCTCAGAAAGTGACACCAGAGCTACTCAGCTGCCATAGTTGCAACCTGACTTGGGATTTTAGAATCATGGAAATGACAATAAGTCAAGTCTGAGATCACAGTAATATAATCGATATGTAGGAGGTTGCTCCAGTGCCCTATTTATCTAAGACTTGGAAATGAGGTGAGGTCTGCGGTGGCGTAAGTGGTTTAATGTGCCTGCCTAGAATGCAACAGATATGGGTTTGAATCCTGACTGTAGTCTTGTTTTCAAGTCTTACTCAACAGTTATCACCACTCTAAGGGAAGCTATTTTCCTAAGACTAGGCTTATGTCATCTTTCAACTGGTAGATTATCCAGCCATGTTTTGAAAGATATTATTATCTTTCTTTCCATCACACACCAGCACTATCTGCCTGTGAGAAATTAAGACGAAGAACAGCAAGTGGGCTTCCAGCATACACAAACCTGCCTGGTCCTGATTCAGAAGACAAACTGCATGCATCCATCTTTCTGTTCTGCACACATAATTACTTCAGAATCATGTGTCCAGCTAAGATACCAGATGTAATGCCTCAATAACAATACAAATGTTCATTGTCACTTTTGTCAGTCCCATTATCCCATTATGTTTATCATACCGCGAATGCAGACATCTTCTTTAATACAAGACAGTAAGTTAGGATAGGTTTTTTGCTTCTGTTTTTAAACACACCCTTTCTTCCCAAGATAAAAACCCATTACACAATAAATGTGTGCAGAATCATATTTGGGAGAATTAAAATAACATTTCCAAAAACAATTTTTAACTTGATGCTGGTGCAGTGCCCAGTGCCAAGTAAAAGCCATATGTGCTCAGGGGATTCCCATGGCATACAGCCAAGAGAGTGAAGTCTGGTCTCTGTAACAACTGTGCCTTTAGAACAAATAAAACCTCACACTGCAATCCCAAGAATAACTATACTGTTCATAATGCACAATTCAATAACTACTTAGGTTTTAACGAGCTAACAGCAGTTTAAGGTCAGCAATATATACCTACAAGCACATAGTTATATTTCACCCCACTTGTTCATTCTTGTACGATGTAAAGGACTGCCAAAGCTCAGAACTATGCCTCAACAAATTGAAGACAGGCATACGATTTGGACAGCTCCAAATGATCTAGAATGGTACCGGTACTCACCTTGGAAGTGGTGCACGTTGTTCTGGGATATAACTGGATTGGCCCTTGAATATCTCCTGTCATTGTCTATAATGAAACCAGAGAGCCTCACTTATTGTCTGAAGTATGAAAACAGAAAGCATGACACACACACAAGAAGCATTTTGCTGACGCATACAGTCAATATGCGTCCACTGCCACAACATTCAGTATGTAAAACAGTTTTACTATCAGAATGTAATCCCAGATTGCAACTTGATCAGTTGTAAAATGCTTCGGTTGTGTTGTCAGCTTTAGGCCCTTGTGTGATCAGACACATGTCCATACCCAAAAATATGATTAGATCCAAACTCAAGTCCTAAGGTAGATTTGGATGCTTTTGTGCACTGTTCACTAATATCTGAACGCAGGACTCACGAGGTTGAGAGTTATAAGAATCATTTGAAAGTATTTGTATCGACAATAGTAAAAGCAAAATATTAGCTGTTAATGACTTATCATGCACAGAGGAAAAGGACAGAAGATGAATATCGGGGAGGTGAAGAAAGTAACTTTCTAAGCAATGCATGTGTTACACTTCACAAAATGAACATAATCGATGTTCACAAACTGTTCATGAGTAATCATGACATGCCCCATGAGCATTGAATGAGAAATGATGTGTGACAGCAATCACAAACGCTCATGCCTACAAGATCAAGACAAAATTGCTGAAAGTTATAAAGCGTTCAGACAATCAGCTAAGTATTCACTCATATAGAATGCATATTATCATATTGGTATAACGTGGTGATGGAAAGTGATGGCATGTTACTGAATGCAAACCAGTTTGTTGTGCGTAGTTTATCGTAAAACTTGCTATCATTTATGGGATGGCTGCAGATTGTGCAATAATATGTTTTGTATGCATGGAAAAAAAAAGACATCCATAGGCTGAATTTGTCCACTGGTTCGTAGAGATATGAATTTTCATGTTATACACTCTAAAATAGTATGGTTTGAATATGCAGACCAAGAGTCAAGCAACAGCAAGTTGCTGTCACCTGCTTTTCCCCAAAAGCAGTGTTTGTACCATAGCTTTAATAATGATAAGCACATTTTTATACTGTTGCTTGCTATTACATACACGCTGTTGGTTTTGATTCATATAGGGGCTTTGCGACTGTGTGGTCATGAAGTCCCATATATTTGGGTGCGTGTTTGGAATCTATCCGATAAATAGTGTCATTGTGATGGCTGTAGTACAGTAGTGTATGTATTAGGCTGTGGTTTTAAGTTAGGAACCAACCCGGCATTTTCATGCAGTAGATGTGGGGAAACAATGGTAAACATTTCTAGAACAGCTGAGGTGAAAACTGAACTCATCTCTTCTCAGCTTTGCCTCATGAGGCTGAGGGTACCATGTTCCAACCCTCAAACCAGAATTACATTTCTTGGAAGGGCCTTTGCCCGGAGTCTCAATACGTACCCCAAGACCCAGAAAGTGGCAACATACAAATTTCCGTCTGAAGAGACAGTGAATCCCCAACTTCTTGCAGCACAATAACTTCCCAGTCAATTTACCATCCAAACAGTCGGCATGATTGCATACGAATGCATTATGGGATTGATGTTCATTGTTCATGCCGCTTCTCTCTGGGTACCTCTTACTGCCAGGATGCCTTTCTTATATTTCTTCTTCAAATCCTGATTGGTTGGAGTTGAATATAAATTCCTTACTGAACATTGAAAATATGTATAAATGTTTGGGCTGATTCTGCAGTTCGCTCTTCATGTCAAGTTGCCGCTTTGTTTGATATCTTGTAATCTAACGTCTTCCAATTGCTGTAACTCTGATTCAAGTTCTGCAACCACTCCTTACTTGCCTGAAAATCACTGTAATCTATTTCACACACATTTTGATGTTGCTGTCATGCACATCGTGCGAATTGTCTCGAGCAACCTTGAATAGCACAAATACCGTACCAGTCTTCATAACATGCTCGCCATGTCCTCTCTTAAATTGGTATGAAACAAACCATATTAAAATATTTCTGGTCCATATTGAATTTTAATCATTAACACCTTACTACAACTGTAAGGTTTTAAAAGAAAAACTTGTCTACCATCAATATGGGTTGACTTCCCACAAGTATTTCTTGATTGAAAGAAAATGGATTAAACTTTAGGATTAATTCCTTTTCATCAAACAATTAAAAGGAAAAAAGTAATTTTTGAAGTAATTTTTAGTTTAGTGATGTTATGGATGTGTTAATGTAATTTCTAATGTATCTCAAATCATATGTTAAGACTTTTGAAATTTTCGATTATGCTCACAATTTTTATGTTTTTATAGTTTATTTTGTCTAAGCTGAAGAAGACTTGAAAAGAAGCCAAAACATGTACATAGTTTTAATGTATCTCAATAAATTTGAATTGACTAAGTGGACAAGTTTTCATTTTTAAACCTTACAGTTGTATTAAAGTGTTAATGATGTCCAAAATTATTTGAAATCTGTTCACTACATTGCGGATGTTCATCACATACATAATTATGTTTTATACTTGTTTGCCTGATGACTGTCCTTTACTCTGCTTCCCTGGAAACAAAATTTGTGGTTCAAAGATAGACGATAAACCACATGGCTGGATCTATTTTTCCGGGAATATTTAAATCCATTTTAAGTCCGTATTGATGAATTACTAAATCTGACAAAAATGATGTAATTGTTTTCAAGAATCTAAGATAGTTTGTCATTTTTGTCAGATTTGGATCTGTTTCTGTTTTACTTTCTTTTAAGTATATATCGTCAGCATTACATTCCCCGTGCACATTGATCTCGCTCTGAAGAGTATATGATACTACATATTCCACTGACTCACGTTGCAAGAACACTACTTCTTTCTCACTGTCTGAAATTGCTTGTATTCCTTACCTACAAAATGTCAATTTCCCCAACTGTTGCTGTAGATATAGCAATGTTTCCTATGTGTAGGGTAGCCATTGCTCTGTTTTGATGGCAAAGGTATGAACACTACAGCACTGTGATGCTAAATACTTCAACTCCGCCACTACGTCTTGTAGCCACACACTCTGCTCACATAAGATACCGTACCTTTAGTTCCTGTTATTAACAGCTAATATCATGCATGCATGGTACATGATGTGTGGGGGCTTCAAATGCTGTCAAGACCATTGATCGTTCATGGTCTTAAACTCAAGTTGATTACTTGTCATATTTACAGATGGTTTGTGCATTTGTTATTGATGAAGCATGAATACTGCTCGGGTCTAAGCTGCGTGAACCTGAGAGGAATGTGCATCGCGGACTATGAGAAGTGGTGTTGACGAGTGATGAGGTTTCTCGATCCGTGCATAGTACAGAACCAAATACATTGGTCGGTGACTCACTGACTCACTCGTAACACCACAGTGGTTTGAGCAACGGTCCTATGTTAGCAGTATTAGAATAGAAAGACATACCAGATATCACGGCGGGCTGTTGACAGACCCTTCTCTTCTCGCCTGACCCTTCCCTGCTCTTTCCCATCACCCCGCAAGTTCACAGAGCTTGGACCCGAGCAGTAGAGTTCACTTCGGCAATGGAATGTATGTAATTTAAATTAAAACAATGCTGAGTCGTACTTATGTAGTTGTTTTAAGTGAGGGGCCTGGACAACGTGATCATTAAGCCCCGTGCACTTGCATGTGTGTAGAATTTGTCTGATAATCTCTGTTACTGTGGTGTCTGTAGTAGCGTATTTGTAATTCATGTGAGGATTAGGAAGGAGGCGGCCGTGGTCTCAAGTAAGGAACCATCCCGGAAGTTGCCTGGAGTAGGAGTGGGGAAACCACTTCCAGGATGGCTGAGGTGGGAATCAAACCTACCTCTTCCCAGTTTTGCTTCACGAGGCTAAGTGTACCCCGTTCCAGCCCTCAGACCAGAATTAAATTTCTTGGAGAGCCGGGAATTGAACCCGGACTTCTGGGGCAACAGCCAATGAATGCTAACTAATACACTAGGAGGTGGACCAATACCTATGTAAGTTCACTAAGTAAATCATTTTATTAAGGGCTATAGTATTGAACTTGGGTTGGTTTGACTCGCATTTCCATGTTGGAAGCTCTGTGTTCATGTTAGTGGCTATACTTTATTTCATATAGGCTACACTGAGTCTCCGAGCTTGCTGCAGTCAATTGCAGTCAACTCGTTGGTGCAGCATATTCACAACCTTTCAACTGGAATGTACTATGTAAGCACTAGAATCACCTTCCACGCCACGTGGGAACATCAGAAAATGAGTTAGCAGACAAAGCTGCAATAGAGGTGGCTTTACTACCAGCTCGATTAATGGGGGTACAATGGCATTGTGGGCATCTCAGTGGCTAGCTGACTCCAATACCAGTAAAATGAAAGTGATAGAATTACATGTGAAGGACCTCCTCCCAGTCTTCATGGGGGTGGGGGCTGTAATCTATTGTTTTTTGTTGTTTTGTTTTTTGTCATGTGACCTCCTGAGAGGCCGAGTGCAGGTCTTTCTATTCGATGCCCGTGGGCGACCTGCGCGTTGGAATGAGAGATGGAATGGATGAAGATGAATGAAACTGGGCAAGGATGTGGAAAGAAGCGGCCGTGGCCTGTCAGGAGGTACCGTCCCAGCATTTGCCTGGTGTTGAAAATGGGAAACCACGGAAAACCATTTCAAGGACGGACGATGGTGGGGCTCGAACCCACGCGTCTACCGAGTCAGCAGAGAGCTTGGCCCCATGACCTAACGCTGCGCTTTAGCCAGCGCTGTTCGTAATCTATTGGTGAAGATTCCAAAGCTATGCAAAAGTGTTTTGTTATGGAACAATTCTGAGTAACTAATGAATGTGACATATAAGGTTTACCTTTTTCACTGGCATTGTGCAGATCAAAGGTAGGTCATAGAAGGCCCACTTACTCATATAGAAAGAGGAAATCCTTCTCTTTTGTTGCTGCGAGTCGTATTCACCAAAGCTGTGCAGATATGACCACTTCACTAGGAGCTGCTCTCTTATTTCCTTTCTGAAAAATGAAAATCCACAGCCTGCTTCCAGTCTCCGACCGGGTCAGGAATGGAATGAATGAAGCCCCCATCTAGCGGCGAGGATATGAACTGTGCCGGCTGCCGAGGCCTGATGCACTCCTCTGGGGCAATGATTAAATGAATGACAGATGACATGAAATGATAGTGGAGAGTGTTGCTGGAATGAAATTTTGACAGGGAAAACCGGAGTACCCGGAGAAAAACCTGTCTGCCTCCGTTTTGTCCAGCACAGATCTCACATGGAGTGACCGGGATTTGAACCACGGACCCAGCGGTGAGAGGCCGGCGTGCTGCCGCCTAAGCCACTTATTTCCTTTCTATGAACCCAAAATTATCCAGTGTCAGGTTTGGACAGTAGCACATATATGTCTCTGGTTGCCGCTCATCAAAATCATGGATATTTTGTCAACTGTGAAGTAGATTGCTCCAGGGTCTCCATCTCGATTGATGGGATGTACTGGCATTATGGGTATCTCAGTGGCTAGCTGATCCCAATCCAAATAAAATGTTCACTTTTCTCCAAGAGAAAAAGACAAAGGGAGCCTGGTTCAGTGAGATACAAAAAGATCTGCACGAGATTGGGATCTCATGTGAAGATATCCAAGAGCGTGACCAGCTTAAGATAAAGAACTTTGAACATCAGAGTTTCCAACCTAAACCGACACTGAAAACTGGAAAGGCATGGACAAACAAGAGAAAGGAACAACACCATCTATGAATGAAGGAATATTGGACTAGTTTTAAAGCTAAAAGGAAACAGTTGAAATGACGTGGTCCTTAGTTGTTCAAAACAAAACAAGAATATCGGTAATAATAATAATAAGTTGAAAAGACCTTCAGGAAATAGACATCTCAAGTGATATAGTTAGTACTGGACAGATCTAAATTCGGAGAACTAGTTGACAATCATTCATTTTCAGACCACCCAAACAATGGATCCAAAAGAACCTGGATGGAGGAGCACAGAAAGAGCCACAGCGAGAAGATGAAGAGAATTTGGGAGGACATGAGGCAAGTTTCAATCGCGCTCCTTAGACGGCCATAACGATGTAAATAATAATAACAATAATGTTTTGGGTTTTACGTCCCGTTTAACTACTGAGGCTTTTAGAGACGACGGAATGCCGGAATTTCTCCGCAAGGGGAACTTTTACGTTCCAGTAAATCTACTGACATGACTTCCTCGCACCCTCAAATGCAGCGGCTTCGGTGGCGTAGTCGGTAGCATGCTGAGCTTCTGTGCCCAAGATCGCGGGTTCAAAACCGGCCGAAGTCGTCGGATTTTTTTAAGAGCGTTAAAATCCTTCAGTATGCCTTCCTTCGGAGGGGAAGTAAAGCCAGCGGTCGCATGTAAAAGAACCTTCCACTAATTAAACTTGTGTGAATCAAAATTTCTAGGTTAGATTTCGTTGAAACGCTCTATCAAAGTTCCAACGTTCACCACTAGGTATCAGTGACACCTGGTAGCGAAAGTTGGAACTACTTGAAATTGAACGGAACTTGTAGCTCACCCCATGGGTGTCCGCATTGAAGCAGCTACAGCCACTGACGAGCCGAACATGTCCTCGGACACTCCCGGCACTAAACGCCATACGCTAAATAAGAAAACCCTGGATTCAATCCTGCTACCTTGGGCACAGCAAGCGAGAACGTTAGCATTGCGCCACGCAGCCAGTCTCTAGGTCATCAGGCCCGAGTATTTGAGCGTAAGTTGAATGTTATAAATAAAGTTAATTTGTGTAGTGACTGCAGCTGTATTTATTACGGTCTAGGATTGGGCTAGGCGCCCCTAGATTTAAACTAAAGAACCATCCTAGCTTTTGCATGCAGGGCGTGAGGCTACACCATACTGGCCAGGATGGCCACTGTGAGCGCCGTTGATCTCCGGACATCCAGCTCCTCCTTGCAGTCATAGAGAGCGAAATAATGCACCCGGTGTTGTACTGTATAAGGCAACGCCTGCACCGCCGGCGCCGTCAGGATGGTGCGACAAGCCGCTCGATCAATATCTGTCGCAACCAAATGGATCGGTGCGTCCTTAATGTAAATGAATAATGCGGAAGCGACGTGCGTCGGCCTCACATGACTGCCGCAACAAATGGACGACTCGTGGATGGAACTGGCTAAAGAGATACTGCAAACCACACATTGCGAGGTGTTAATATTCATTTTAGGGGCTTGCGATATCTGGGTGGTTCTGCTAGGGTGGGTGGTTGTATTTGTAGGTTAACCTGTGTGCCAGCAGGTGTGTACACAGGGAAGAAGGGGGATATATCACGCCCAAAAAGCCTGGTTTGTCTCCCCCATCTATGGGCGGCCATGAAGCCAGTCACTACTTAAGGCCGTAGTGGCTATAGCATTCTGGGCTATCGTCGCGGAGGTCCGGGCTCGATTACTGGGTCTACCAAGAAATGTAATTCTGGTCTGAGGGCTGGAACGGGGTACACTCAACCTCGTGCGGCAAAACTGATAAGAGGCGGGTTCGATTCCTACCTCAGCCATCCTGAAAGTGGTTTTCCACTTCTACTCCAGGAAAATGCCAGAATGGTATCTGACGTACGGCCACGGCCGCTTCCTACCCAAACCCTACCTCAATTACTAGTACATTAATACAGACATCACAGTGACACAGGTCATCAGACAAATTCTACACACACCCAAGTATACGGGGCTATATGACAACGATGTCGCAAAGCTCCTAAAAAGAGCCAACTTCAATCAACAAACCACATAAGGCAGTCAGTCTATAATTATATCCCCCCGAAATTATTTTCTGCGTACGCCACTGCTGTGTGATGAATATAATGTAAATTGTGAATGTAGCTGTAATTATTACGGTCGATGACTGGGGAAGGAGTTTCGGGTCCTGAAATAAGGAACCGACACGTATTTTACTGGAGAGTATAAACGAAAACCAGGCAGCCTAAATTAAGTTATGGTGTTGCAGAACCATGATATAGCCTACAGTGAGAGTCTTCTCTACAGAACGGAATATCGCATGCGCCGTGTAGCGGCCGGGGCACTATGGCTAGCCGCCTGTGGAACAAGGCCGCTAGCGGCAGCGCCCAACTAGTTTAACACATTTACACTTTTGAACGTAATTAATAATCATCATTACTCCGGTCGTAGAAACCATGAGCCACGTGGAATTTCATCGCATCTCATCCCCGACCCCGTTGGAAACGGAAATAAGGGGTAGACATAGAATCTTTGTCATAGATAAAAAAAAGGAAAGGAAGCTTGTAGTTTAACGTGACCGTTAATCTCGAGATCATGAGCCACGGGACCTCCTTTTTACGTGGAATCCGAACCACAGGACATGGCATTTCACTTCGAAAATCTCACATGCAATGACCGGGAATCGAACCCGGACCGCCTTGGTGAGAGGCATACAGCTAGACCACTGAGCCACCACGCCCCCTATGTCATAGATAGATTACTTACATGAATTTCAGAGCAGTTGCTGGAATTGCTGTCCTCATTTCCTAAAGCCACATTGTACCAACGTAGGAAGTTTTGGTACACTCGCTGTAATTCACCCTCACTGAACACATTTACTGGAAGACTTCCTCTTGAGAAGATAAGTTTTCACTAGGAAAATTCGATGTTTTGTTCCATACCTAACCATGTTCACGGGATACAGTACTTTACAAGTCTTAACTCTCCCAACTAAAGCATCTTACCAGCTGGGAATGTAATCATGCTATGACTACATCCGGGGCTTCCCGATGCGCTGTTGTGTAACGGTAGATGCTAGTCAACTGGCGCTGACTCATTGCGCTTCACCCATCACACGGCACAGGCGAAGCTCCGTTTTATAGAGAAGGCTCTCACTGGAGAATCATTGATAGGCCTATGTTGTTATGTGTCTGTATCATGCATGCTACTACGAGTGGAAACTTAAAGTCCGCTTGCACTTATTGTCATGGTAACTAGGTGTCGGAAATTTGTCCAGTGCTAATTCCAGATAGACTCCCAGCCAAAAAACATATCCATGTTAAAACCACACTCAGGTCAACCTTGGTCAACCTTCGATCTCCGGGCTTCCAGTTCCCCCTTGTAGTCGTGGTGCGGGATTTAACAAGCACGGCTACGCTGGTTTTTAAAATAAAATAAAAATCGAAGGAAAGAATCTGAAGCATTTGGCGGGAGCGACATGGCCGCCGCGGGCTCCTATGGCTGGCTATCACTACACGTTGCCAGCGCGTGTTCTTTCATTCAATTGCTTGTTAGCCCCTGTCAGTGTCGGAGTTCCTTTCGTTGTCATTGTTTCGTTTACTTTTAGCATTGAGTTTTAAGATTTTTGTTTCCATATAGTCAGTTCGTTAATTATAGGTAAATAAGAATTATAGTTACTTCTATTTGAGATATGGTTTCTCGAACAAGTAGGCCCCAGGACTCGTGCACCCCGTCGAAGATCTACCACTGGTCGAGGTGTGCCAATTTGCAGCCAGACGAGGGAAATGGTTTGTGCCACCAGACAATTAATCAACGAGAACACAAATATGCAAGCTACGAATTCTCCCCCGATTCCGTTCCGTCAAGTTGTGGAGAGAACTGCCGCAACGCTTCAGATTAGTATAAGTTCCGTGTGTAAGATATCGAAGGAATAAGTGGAATTCCTCGAAATCCTGTTCTCCCCATCTCTTTACTCCTGGAAAGAGTAGACAACGAAACTAAACCGTGACGAATGCAATTCGCCAACATATTGTTACGGCTGTGAGTTTGTGTCATCGCTCGCCGCATGAGTCACAACTGCCCCAGGGCTGGGCTGTGCCCTGCCTCATGTATTGCGTGCGCCTTATGCAACAGGGCTACGAGGATAAAGGGATGATCCAGAATATTCGTGACTCAACCAGTGAAGGAAATGTCGAGAGGCCGTGTGCCCTGGACGATTCTAGAATTCATTGAGTCACCAGCCTGCTATATAAGCGGCTTCAACAGTGAGGGGACGGAGTTTTTCTGTGGGTGTGTGTTCTTGAGCGAGTGCGACAGAAGTGTGGTGACGAAGTGCCGTGCGAGTTACGAAATCCAGTGACATTGTTTCCTCAGCTTGTGGACAGCGAAATAGCCTGCAGCAAGTGCTCGTAAGTAACTGTAGTAGGCGCACATTAGGAAGAAGTTGCATGTAGTTCTGTCAAGGCCACTAGGCTCATTGGCGGGAGGATTAACTTCTGTGGTTTGTTGACAAGTGAAAGGGCAAGAGCTCTCCACAAGCAAGAGACTTGAGGAAACTGGAGTAAGGTTCCTATTGCTTGTATTTGCTGATGAGTAGTGTAATTTTCTGGCCGCAATAAAGTTAATTATTTCTTTAAGCAGTAATTGGTGTTGTGCTTCCTACCCACCGTAATCCAGTTAACAAAAGTGCCACTAGGGGGGTGGCACGTAACAATATTTATGATTATATTAGTTGTACCCGGCATGCGTTGCAATCCCAAAGAAAGAAAGAAAGAAAGAAAGAAAGAAAGAAAGAAAAGTGTTTGTGTTTTAATTGTTGTGTTGTTTAGTTAGTTAGTTAGTTAGTTATTGTTGTTTTAAGAGGAGGAACTACGAGGTCATCTGCCCCTCGTTGTGTTATTTATTGAAGTGCTTTTGGATACTCAATATTTTAGCCTACTTTCGATTTTTGCAAAAAATGAAAGTAGACTTATAAGATCTACACAGGGCCAAAAATTGTGTGTCTGTGTGTGAGTCTCTGTGTGTGTACTCTGAATGTCTGTCGGGGGGAACATGGTGAAACCGAATTGAATGAAATTTGGTACAGAGGTAGAACTAGCAAAGGGCACCTCAGTGTCATGTTTTATATCGCCGCCATCTTGACGGAAACGTAATGGCGGCCACCAAAATGTTCAAAGCTTAAATCAAATTACGACTAACCTAAACATCCGATCTCTACCAAATTTTGCAACTACATATATTAATATGGCGAGCGTCTTATGAATAGACTACAAGGTCATTAGCCCAATAGTTTGCAGATGGCGGCCATGTATGTGTGCAAATCGATTCCCCCTATCAATTCAAACACGGTAAATCCGAATTGAACGAAATTTGCTACAGAGGTAAAACTAGCAAAGGGCACCTCAGTGTCATGTTTTATATCGCCGCCATATTGACGGAAACGTAATGGCGGCCACCTAAATGTTAAAAGCTTAAATCAAATTACGACCAACCTAATCATCTGATCTCTACCAAATTTTGCAACATTATACCTTTATGCATAAATAATTTTTGAACAAAATACAAGGTCATCAGCCCAATAATTTGCGGATGGCAGCCATGTATGTGTGCACATCGATTCCCCCTATCTTTTCAAACACGGTGAAACCGAATTGAACGAAATTTGGTACAGAGGTAGCACTAGCAAAGGGCACCTCATATTCATTTTTATTATCCGTACAGCACGTTGAATTTCAACATGCTACTACAACCAACATTCAATTATACTCCTTGAAAAGGACAAAGAGTTATAACAATACCCATGCATTTAGGAGAAAGTAGGCTATATGTTCTTTACTGAACATCTTGTTTATTTTTCCGTCTGGTGCGTTAAATCGGATAGCTTTCCGACGCGGAAGCAAACCATAAACAGCTGTCCTTGTGAGAAGAATGGAATTTCAAACTTTTATCCACACACTTGTACGGATTGTTTCCGTGATTTGTTGATGGTCATCGCAAATGTGAATCGCACCAGAAACTGTAAACGATTGGAAAAAACATAAACTGCCGCTAAACTTTATAAAATACACTCATTATTTTGTAACGACTTATGAGCCACCGACTGTAAAATGGATTTACTCATTCAGAAACCTTCGCGAGCTTGCACAACAGCTGACCAAAGTGCATTTGTTAATACGACTCGCACGCCATCTATTGTAAAATGGAATTTATAATGTGGAAACCGTCACGGGCGTGCGCACAACAACTCACCAAAGTTAATTTGTTAAAATGATTAGCGTGCCAAAAACTCATTTGTTGAAACGACTCGTGCGCCACATATTGTGAAATGGATTTACTAATTAAGAATTTTTCGCGAGCGTGCACACGATAACTAACCAAAGTTCATTTGTTGAAACGATTCGCGCACGCCAACACTCATTTGTTAAAACTACTCGCGCGCCACCTATTGTAAAATGGATTTAATAATTTAGAAACCTTTGCGGTAGTGTGCACTGATAGCAGCATCATTTCGATTCGTTGTTCCATGGTAGATTATTTTTTAACAATCACCAATGACGCGAGATTTTTAGCCTTTCAATAGTTTTTCTAGTACAGAGGCAAGCAATGCCACCTTTCCGTCATTAAGTCATGTGTTGCGATAACAGCGTCTGGTCAGAATCCTGATGTTGGTAGAACGATAAGTTTAGTAATGACACATATTTTTCATTAAACTAGATTGATTCCGTTCTTGAACCAGCAACCCTCAACCATTTATCACGGCAGCCGGGCGAAGCAGACACGCGTTGCTTTCAAGTGATACCCCTAGTACTTTTCCGCATAAATGCCGCTGGAATGATGAATAGAGCTAATGCACAGTATACTCTCTCAATAAACATTATTTTCAGCATTAAGTTAGTGTCGAGTATTTGCACCTGGAGAAGAAACCGCGGAAAACCACTCAGTTCTGTCTCACGAGGCTGAGTGTACCCCATTCCAGACCTTAGACAAGAATTCAATTTATAGATAGTGCCGGACCTCCGGGGCTAAAGAAATACAGCCAAGAATGCTAGTCACTACACCACGAGGTGGTCTCTCTAAAAGCCGAAGTAGTTCAAAGGGACGCAAAACGTAACATTATTATTATTATTATTATCATCATTATTATTAATAATAATAATAATAATAATATCGTATGTCACATACGACAAAAACCAAAATTGTCCCTTTCGCTCATACATACATTCGCAAATGCTGTCGTGGTGGCAAATAAAAATAAAATGTACAAAAGGTTGAAATAAATGCCCTGACTGATAAGCCATAAACTACTTACAAAGTTTAAAAATAAGTACACTATATACAAACTACAAAAATACTACAGTTTAAGGGAAATCATAAAGGTTCAGTCTACTACTGTACCGTAATGAATCTCCGATACTATAGACAGTGATCAATAAAGGGACGGGGCTGTCGGTGGTGTTGTTATAACTTCAATTTTAAAGCTGTCTTTCTATTTTGTTTATTTTCTTTCTGTCTTAAATAAAACATTGACAAAGAAAATTCTCTGACTTTTTTTAAAAATTGGGAATCCTAGCACGCTTGCCTCTTACATAGGAAGTACTGGGTTCGATTCCCGGCTCCGTCAAGGATTTTAGAACGGACGTGAGGGTGGAAACAGGGTGCACTATCCTCGTGAGGCAGCTACCCTGGCAAAGAAAGTCAAGACTGGTTGATGCGACACGTCGCGTCGCGTTGTCCACGCGATAGCCCGCAATCTGCAGACCAAAATAGCTGAACGGTGGTCACATGGTAGACCAAAGCCGTTAATTGGATGTAGAACCACGGTGGTTAACCTTAATTACGGTATTTAAATGTTTAACTTCCAAATACACTCACCGGCATAAAAAGCGAAACGCTACGAATCTCAGACAAAACGCAATGTTTGTCCGTTTCATACCTGGTATAAACTGAATGTTGTAACTTTGCAGAGACGTGGCAATGTGTCGTGAGTTAATCATGAGTTAATTAGCTCATTTGAGAAGTTTCAGCGCAATAATTGATAAACATTGTTGATCGTGACAATCACAACACTAATGATACCGTTTCCCGCCTTTGGACAACAATTACCATAAACGGCTGACTTAATGTTTATTGCTGTTAATTATTGTGCCACGTATTTTTGTGAACATTACGGTTTGTCGACAACAATCGTAATCACACAGTGTAACAGGTCGGAGGAGAGAATGATGGATTCCAGGTTTCGACATTTTGCCGGTGAGTGTACTGTATAATCAATTTATAGGATCATGAAAGGTTAAACCCTCAACACCTTAATAGGGTTGCAGTCGAAATTAAACGATGGTTTGCATAAAGGGTCGATAGGAAAAAAAAATAATTAAAACCTACGGTATGTCAATAATTACAATAATTATTATGATTTTATAGAACTAAAACATAGAATCGTGGATATGTTTTTATTCGTATATTGGAAGTATCGCATTCGACTTGTGTGTGGTGAAATCGCACGCTTTAACGAGTGGGAACTAAATGACATACGGTACAGTAAGTGCGCTTGCACTTGTTGTCCTAGTAACTATGTGCATAGCCACCTATAGGAAGCCATGCTATGTGGCGTAAATTTGTCGACACAAAACTGTCCACGCTAATCCCAGACAGATGGTTGGTTCCTCAGTTTAGCGACTGCGACAACGCGGTCATGTAGCCCCGTGTACTTTGGGTGTGTGTAGAGTCTGTCTGATAACCGGTGTTAATTGTGATGGCTGTATTAGTGTGTGTTATCTGTAAGTCAGGTAACGACTGCAGATGATCAATTTCAAGTAGTTCCTACTTTTACTACCAAATGCTACCGTTAACAACACCTAGCTGTGAACTTGGCTACTAGATGCCACCGCAACTGGCGACGAACGTTAGAACTTAACCTACACATTTAGCTTCACACAATATTGTAGTTAGTGGAAGGTTCTTTTGCATGCCATAAATCTATGACATGGGTCCGCCGGCTTTACTTTAACTTTACTTTTAACGCTCTTAAAATAATCCGACGACTTCGGCCGGGTTTGAACCCGCGATATTAGCGGGCACAGAAGGTCAGATGCTACGCCACCGAAGCCGCCTTTCTCAGACAGACCCCACAACCCCAAAACATAGCCATGTTAATAATAAAAGTCCATCATCGATATCACCATTAAATCAGTTGTACGCGTCTGAGGTATAACGAATGAGGTTAAATTGTAACATGCGAAGCTCTGTAGCAATATTCGCTACGGTAACGCACCAGTGCCCACGATGTCACTCAGTGGCGGATCCAGGCCTGGCGGGGCCCTGGGCGATATTATAAGGTGGGCCCCACAACAATAGGAAATGAAAAAATCAAATCAAATGGAAAGTAGTTTTGTAATAATAATAAAATAAAGAATAGTTACAATATTTTGAATACACTACAGGACATTTTTTTAATAATATGAAAGAAAATATTACTTTGCACTTTTTCCGACTGAAGTCTTCTATTATTTCACTGAAATCTAAACTTGCTAAGCGGTCAAGGGAGGTCATAGTTGCACTTTTTTTCCGGCTGAAGTCTTTTAATAGTTGCATTAAAAAATAAATAATTATAAATTAGTTTGAAAAGTTTGAATCTGGTAGGGATGGATACAACTGGGGAGTGTGATCAGCATTTCGCCCAGGCGGCCTCACCTGCAAAGCGAACAGGGGCCTCATGAGGGAGGGGAAGGGATGGAAGATAGGGATGGATAGGCTAGGAAGAGGGAAGGAGGCGGCCGTGGCCTTACAGCAGGTACCATCCCGGCATTTGCCCGAAGACGAAGTGGGAAACCACGGAAAACCACTTCGAGGATGGCTGAGGTGGGAATCGAACCCCCTCTACTCATTTGGACCACCCGAGGCAGAGCCGCTAATCGAACCCAGGACCTCCGGGGCGGCAGCTAACCATGCTGACCGCTACGCTGGCGACTTGAAAAGCATAATTAATTAAATTTAAAAAATCCATGGCGCGGGGCCCCCCAGACCGCGGGGCCCTGGGCGGTCACCCTCCTCGCCCTCCCCTAGATCCGCCCCTGAGCCACTAGAATCTATGCACAAAGTTATAGAAGAATAAATGCTACTGCACTCGGCGTTCATATGAATTCAGTGAGAATACTCTTACCGGTATTACCGCATTTTTGTTGGCGGCGCTGACGTAACATATTCTTCTCGAGTCCTAGGAACTGCATGTTGCGCCTGTGTCCCACACTACCGCAGTGTTTGACGCAGTTGTCGCGCTTTCTCCAGTTTATGAAAACGCGACATGGAGTGCAAATAATCTTGCTGTTGCCACTAGGAACGAATCCCTGAGCTGCGAACTCTCTCGCACGTATTGCAGGAGTTATTACAGATACCCTCATGACGTGCAGACTGGTTATACAAAATGAAAAGTCAGATGGTGCGACACGAAACGAATACTGTATAATACTCGGGCGCTACAAAACTCGCTACAAGTTTACACGCGTGTCACTAGTCAGCGCCTGCGCAGAAACGAGAAGGCGACTTGCAGTCGGGAATTGGTGTGGCATCGCGCCTTTGCGCTGGACTGGGGTAATGGAATAGTAGCAGAGCTCTGCAGCGGCCTGTGCTATAGGCCTACATGATCAATTATTTCCATTTTGGAGTCTTCGCTAGAACGTAGGCCAGTGGCGGGTGGTAGGCTGATTCAAATTCGTAAGCATACAATCAACATGTATGTGCATTTCGTATAATAATAACAATGAAACCTGCAGTGTTTATTCCATTGTCAGGGGGTCACATGATATTTTTGTCTCCCTTCAAGTACAACAATAATTAACTATGGTATTTAGTCCATTATTATTCGCACACAGAGCTCTTCCAGTCCACCTCCAGCTATAGCGGCTAGCATTCTTGGCTGTCACCTCGGAAGTCCGAGTTCGATACCTGGCTCTGTTAAGAAATTAATTCTGGTACACTCAGCCTCGTGAGGCAAAAATGAGAATATATGGGTTCGATTCCTACCTCAGCCATCCTGGAAGTGGTTTTCTCGCTTCTACGATTTACACGCGATGGCACCTAACTTAAGGCCACGGACGCCTCCATCCCAATCCTCACATGAATTAAAATACACACACACACTCTCTCTCTCTGACTACTACAGACACCACAATAACACAGGTTACCGGACAAAGTACATACCGGTACATCCAAAGTTTACGAGTCAAATTACCACGATGTCCAATCACCTCCAATGAAACAACATAGCTTTTTCTATCTAGAGTAGTTGTCTCATAATATAAGGTACGGTACCGCAACGATTTGTAATACACGGAATGTCTTTTCATACTTTAATGGGTGCATTAAGTCTAAACGTATTATATATCTAGATTTAAATTTCATTTCTAATATGGTCGCAGCAGATAACAACCACATAAATAACAGAAATTTGGCATAAGGGAGTATCAAATTTAATGCATTAGTCTGTTAGTTTAACCAATAAGCAATCTATTTCTTTATGGACATCGAGTGGCCATACTATCAGCGGTTCAGCGCTTTATTAATCTGGCGTGGAGTCATGTTGCTAATGCAACTGTTTCCCCAATTTGCATAGCCTACCAAACGATACTACCATTAGCTACATGATGATTTAAGCATCTTTTTGTAGAATAAGCTTCGATTATTTCCTGTTCCCCCGGAAGGGTGCCTGGAAGAAACACTCATTACTAGGGACCGGACATTTATGCACTAAAATGATATTTCATACGAGTGTCTTAATTACCATTTTAGGCGAGTTGCATACGGCTGCTTATATTCGACGATAATTATTATAACTATTTTATGTTCGAACATAAATATTCATAAATATCTGCCGAGATTTCGCCAGTTTTATGTACTAAACAGAGCGCATGAGACGCAGAGAATGCCTTGTATTTGACCATGGCCTCCTCGATTACCCTACTATGACACTAGGCCACGCAGTGAAATTTAAATTAGAAGGCCTTGGAACTCAGCGCAGGTGCGATGCTATCCTTACCTAATTGGTCAAACAACTGTTTCTTGAGCTCTGATTCGTGGGAGAAACTGTCCCATAATGAAAACTTGTACTATAAGGTGCGTTCAAAAAGTAACGAGCCGGAGGCTGTACTGCGCAAACCGGTGACGACATGGGATAATCGTGGCGTGTGTAACGAGGTGTGGTTCCAACCAGACTGTGGAAGGTCACAGCCCCTCGCTCGAGGGCACGCGTGCACGTCACGAGACGATAAAAAGCGAGCAGCAGCATGCATCAATCGTCCAACCAAAACCAAGACCAAGACAGTAGGCCATTCGACATGCTTCCTGGTGTGGTTGAAGACTGTGGGGCACCCATTGGGCACACACTTTCCGCAAGTGCAGTCGTTCCTTCATGATGTTGTGCACACTTCCGACGCTCAGTCCTACCACGGCGGCTATAGCGTTCACTGTCACTCGGCGGTCCTGGGTAATGAGTGCATCAACCAGCTGGACGTTGCCATCGGTAATGCAAGACGGGGGGGGGCTTGACCCTTGCAAGGGACATTCAGTGTTCGCCGTACACTTGTGACATTCGGCGAACCTACTCCTTTCGCTGTCAGAAACCGAACAACACCTCTTTGCTCTTCGTTTGACACCTCCATGTCACTGTTTGCAATGCAACTGGCAGCGTTGGACGATTGATGCATGCTGCTGCTCGCTTTGTATCGTCACGTGACGTGCACGCGTGCCCTCTAGCGACGGGCTGTGAACTTCCACGCTCTGGTCGGAACCACACCTTGTTACACACGCCACGGTTAGCCCATGTCGTCACTGGTTTGCGCATTACAGCCTCCGGCTCGTTACTTTTTGAACGCACCTTATATAATGAGACACATAATATTTACATTTCGACATCGTCGAACATAAATATGCATTAAAATTGAAAAATATGCACAATAAGCCAATCTTATTCACTCTTCTTACCCTCATTTGCCGTAATATGTGCAGTCGTTTTTGCATGTTGTTCAAGTTGCAATTTCATTTCACATTGTCACTATCTTCGAGCGTACTTGACAATAGACGGCAACACCATCAGTTGAATAATCACTATTACCTGACACCCACTGATTTAAGAAATACTTTCTGCTGCTTTCCTCTTTAAGCATTTTGAGCAAAGGATATGCAGACTAAGGACAAAGTAACACTGAATAAACTCATCACAAAACTAACCCCGGGCTAATGGCTGCCGGGATGGTGAAAGGGATGTCCCACCCCATTCCCTTCTTGAAATAGCCACGCTTAAAATACTAGTTATTTGTTGCTCAGAAAGTTTCTTACAAGGGATGTCCAACACGCAGGCAAAACCAATTTTGTTCAAGATGTTTTAAATTACCGTACACTTAATTTCAAATGTATATGCTGAAATATACTGTTATGCTCAGAATAAATCCAATAAACCCATAAAATATGCATTTTCGTATACATTTAAACAAAATCCGGTCTCTACTCATTTCCTAATGAATGTTGACTTGACTTGTCTCAGAGGTGGGGACCGTGTCGATGTGATCCTTGCGCCCCTGGCAGAACTGACAAAGCTGCGCCCATCCCCACTACGTGCTACATTTTTGGAAATGTTGTGTCCTCCGATTCCCTTACCCTGGAAAACTATCTTCCTGAGAGTTCTTTTTGCTCACCTCCCGTTGCACAACAGCCTTATTAAGGCCTCGGCCTTGGAGCCATTTGACCTACAGATTGTTGGGTGACGCGTGGTCAGTGCGACAGGTCCCCTAGGTCGTTAATCTTGGATTTCTTGACCGGGGCGCTGCCTCTCTGATCAGACCGCTACTCAATTGTACTCACGAGGCTGAGTGCACTCAGTTTCTAAAATTCTTTACGGACCCGGAAATCTAACTCTGGGTGAGAGGCAGGTGTCCTACCCCTACACCACGAGGCCGATTGTTTTCTCTTTTCGGATTTAGCCAATTTTATGGTTTGTGTGAGATGATATAAGGAAACCAGAGATATATAAGCAAAGCGAACTGATGTGAGTTTAATAATAATAATAACGAACTGATTTACATGGATGGTAATAGCGGAACAGCGCAAACTAAACATGTGTGAACATGGCGCGGGCTTTTAGACAAACTGAAAGCATAAAGGGCAGGTGGCAGCACCTTACATAAAATAGAACCGCATACTTGATAAATAAGAATAAAACCACCAAAGTTACAACACTTTCCCTCAAGTAGAGGTTCATACAATCTTTACACTCTCCAAACCAGCAAACTTCAAGCAACGTTCATGTTTCATTCGACTTAAACTCTTCGTGAGAAAGTCAGCAACTTGATCGTTCGCCGAGATATACTTCAAAACAAAAAAATTACACTCAAAGACTTCGCGAACAAAGTGATGTTTGATATCAATATGTTTGCTTCTACTGTGATACATCGCGTTCTTTGCCAAATTAATTGCACTTTGATTTACAAAAGATGAACATAGTGGCTAAGTCTTTGAAGCCTAACTCGAGCAGAAATCGACGTAAGTACACAGCTTCCTTGGCGCACTCTGACAACGCCATGTACTCGGCCTCCGTGGTGCTAAGGGCGACGGTTCTTTGTTTTCTCGAGTCCCACGATATAGGGCATCCGCCGAGCAGGAACACGTACCCCGTGTAGGACCTCCTATCTTCTTGGCAGCTTCCCCAGTTGGCGTCGACGAATCCTTGGATCGGTTCGGTGTCTGCTTCGCGTAGATCAGCCCGATGTTCGAAGTCCCCTTCAAGTACCGCAGCACTCTCTTGGCAGCTTTCCAATGTTCGACTCCGAAGCAATTGTTGAACTGTCCCAGGTAGCTGACAGCGAACGAAATGTCCGGGCGTGTAGTTGTCGACAGGTATGTCAGCGCGCCTACCAATTCGCATTAAGGCAACTTCAACTCGTCAGTACTGGGATTCTCATTTTTGCCCAATTTCGTTCCAGGGTCGAGTGGTGTGACTACAGGGTTGCAGTCGGCCATCTCGTAGCGTTGGAGAAGCTCTTCAGTGTAACCTTGCTGTAGCATGGCTATGCATCCGGTCTCCTGGATTAGTTCGATGCCTAGGAAGTGTTTGGCCAATCCTAAGTCCTTGACCTTGAAATTTTCACTCAGGACTCTGGAAATCTCGGCGATCCTCTTTTTGCATTTTGACAGCAACATCATGTCGTCAACGTAAACGGCAATCAAAGTTATGTTATTTCCGGAACCAATTTGGAATAGACACGGATCCGATGCGGTTGGTTTAGCACCGCACCTCCTCAAGACCTCACGCAGCTTGGCATACCAGTTTCTACCGGCCTGTTTCAATCCGTACAGTGATTTTTGTAGTAAGCAGACCTTGTCGTCTCCCTGCAACTGGCGAAGCATGTTCTTGGCCTTCTCCTTGGTTTCGTCGTCAGTTCCAGACATCGCAATGCTCTCTAACATCTCCTTGAAGTTCTTCGGTTGTTTCATGAATATTTCCTCGTCTAGGTCACCATACAGATAAGCCGTTGTGATATCGTACTGTCTGATTTTTACACCGAGCTTGGCAGCGAGACAAACCATCAATCGAATTGATTCCATTCGCGCCACCGGTGCGAACGTGTCAAAGTAGTTGATTCCATACTCCTGGTTGAAACCTTGAGCCACCAGCCTGGCCTTCCTCTTCTCAAGTGTTCCATCAGGTTTTAGTTTGTCGCGCAGCACCATCCGGCATCCGATGGCATTGGCATCACGGGGGGGGGGGGGGATCCACCAGCACCCATGTATTGTTTCTCAGGATAGATTCCATTTCCATGACCATGGCACCATGCCACTCGTTAGAGTTTGGTCCTGTTATTGCCTCCTTGAATGGAATCTCTGCTAGAAAAATCTCCTCGTCTTCTTCTTGCTCCTCCACATCTTGGAGATTTGTTTGAAAAAGTTTCTTCGGTCTTCCCCTTTTTCCAATTCGCAGAATCTTGGGTCGACCAGGTCCTTGCATCAATTGAGGCGTAGTATCGGATGTTTCGACAGTCGTTCTATCATGATCATCCACTGGCGTCACATCGAAACCGAGGAAAGGTTCATCATCTTCTCCGATTTCGGGTTGAGAGACTGGTTCCTCCACGACAGCTGGTTGATCTTTTTCTCTTGGTGATTGCGGCGGTGGCTCTGCAAAGAACAGCTCCCAACAAATACCTTGCTTCGAGGATTCCGGGCGCTCCATCCTAGTCTCTTCCAGTGGCTTTTCATTCTCGAAGAATTTTGCATCTCGGCTGATCAAAACTTTGTCTTTGTCAGGGGAGTATATGCGAAAGCCCTTGGTTTCTTCGGAGTAACCCATGAACACGCCTTCTCTGCCTCGTTGATCCAGTTTCCATCTTCCGGGATCCCTGTCCAGGAAGTAAACCTTGCTTCCAAACGTTCTGAATTGTGAGACGCCAGGAATCTCTCCTGTCCACAATTCGTACGGTGTTTTGCCTCCGATACTTTTTGATGGCAGGCGATTACGGATGTAATTTGCAGTATTTACTGCTTCCGCCCAGAAGCGGTGAGGTAATCCGGCGTCGAACAATATGCACCTGTCAGTCTCCATCAAAATCCTATTCATCCTCTCCGACTTCCCGTTTTGTTCGGGGTTGTGAGGGACTGTGGGGCGTCTTGTGATTCCGCGATTCTTCAGGTAGTTGTCGAACTCTCGATTCAGGTATTCCCTGCCGTTGTCAGACTGGATCACCTTTACTAGTTTTCCTTTCTGATTCTCCATCCTGGTAACGTACTCGACGGTAGCTTCGTAGACCTCTGATTTTGCCTTCAGAAATCTCACTTCACACCAATGAGAGTGATCGTCGATGAATTCCAAGAGGTACCTTGAACCTCCCATAGATGGAGTCGGCATAGGTCCACACACGTCCATGTGGATCAAATCGAGTAGCTCCGTCCGTCGATCGGATTTCTTTAGAAACTGCGTCCTGGACATCTTGCCCTCGAGGCAGACTCTACAGTCCAGAGTCGTCGATCAATTTCTCAGCTCAACGCCAGAAACCCTCCCTTTTTTCACAGCTACCAAGATGTCGCCCACGTTGATATGTCCGAGCCGACGGTGTAGCAATTTTAGATCAATTATTTTGGGCGATGCAGCCATATTTGCTCGTTCTTGACTCTCACTGACGTAATATAGGTTACTCTTCCTCTCAGCTCGCATCAAGACTTCTTCTTTTTCGTTCATGACGACTGCACCTTCCTTGTCAAAAACCACCTCGTGGCCGCGGTCGGTGATCTTTTCCACCGACAGCAAGTTTGTCCTGAGGTCTGGAACGTGAGAAACATCTGAGAGAGAGACATCTATCTCTTCGTTCGCAATGCGGGTAGATAAGCGAACACTGCCTTTTCCCACGATCTCTGCCGTTGAATCATCAGCCAATTTCACCACACCCCTTCGTGACTCGTCGATCTTCGAAAAAATCTCAGGGTCGCCACAGATATGTGAAGTGGCGCCACTGTCGAGACACCATATTCTGCGTACGCCACTGCTCTGAGTTGTCGTCGCCTGTAAGCATAGTTCTCGAGTGAAATTTGCCGATTGAGTATTAGAACTGTCTTTAGCCTACCTTTGTTCTTCGATGGATCTCTTTGTTTAAATCTGCACTGGCTGGCTCGATGTCCTTGCTTTTTGCACACGTAGCACCGGAACTCAGATCCGCCTCCTTCTGTTTCACTGTTGTTGTTTAGTTTAGGTGTTTGTTTCTTATAGTTCTTGTTACCTGGACCAGTCTTCTTCTTGACGAACATAGCTCCCGCTATTTCACCTTGTGTGCTCGATTTTCGTGCGTCATCCTCGATGATTTTGGTCCGAAGAGCCTCAGGAGTCGGTAGGTTGTCACGTGACTCTATTGCACACCTAAAGTTCTCGAACCGTGCCGGCAGACTGTATAAACACATAACTGTCAACAATTCCGGATTGATCGTGATGTTCATATCTCCCAATTTGTCCACGGTGTCGAAGAAATCGTTCAGATGGTCACGCACGTCGCCATCGTCCGCCAATTTTTGTAAGGTTAGCCTTTTCAGTAAGGTCGCCTTCCGAGCCGGTCCCTGGGATTGGTAGATCTGTTTCAGTCGTTGCCATGTATCACGTGCCGTGACACATTTCTTGACTTGCTTTATTTCACTTGGAGACATCGACAAAATGATCAGCGACCGAGCCTTTTGATCCTTCTTGTCCCACCCGTGAATTGCCGCCGCGTTTGCATTTCCAGCCGCTGGTTCTGGTTTCGTAGAATTCCCGCCGACGAATTCCCACAAATTGCCCGTAATGAGGATAGCCTGCATCTGCACGGCCCACGTGTCGAAATTATCCTTACATAGGGGTTCAATTCTCCCAATACTTCCGGCGTTCATTTTTGAGGTTAACTTCTGGCACGTTTTTACGAATCATTACGATTTGTTATTTACGCACTTAGTCACGCGCATCTGGGTCCATAACCTGTGAGAGGATATAAGGAAACCAGAGATATAGGTAAGCAAAGCGAACTGATGTGAGTTTAATAATAATAACGAACTGATTTACATGGATGGCAATAGCGGAACAGCGCAAACTAAACATGTGCGAACATGGCGCGGGCTTTTAGATAAACTGAAAGCATAAAGGGCAGGTGGCAGCACCTTACATAAAATAGAACCGCATGCTTGATAAATAAGAATAAAACCACCAAAGTTACAACAGTTTGGTATGCAGGTTTAATTAAACAAATTCTTGAAAAATATACCGTACTTAAATGAACTATAAACTTATTGATAAAAAGTGAAAAATGAAAATCCACAGCCTGCTTCCAGTCTCCGACCGGGTCAGGAATGGAATGAATGAAGCCCCGATCTAGCGGCGAGGATATGAACTGTGCCGGCTGCCGAGGCCTGTCGCACTCCTCTGGGGCATTGATTAAATGAATGACAGATGAAATGAAATGATAGTGGAGAGTGTTGCTGGAATGAAATTTTGACAGGGAAAACCGGAGTACCCGGAGAAAAACCTGTCAGCCTCCGTTTTGTCCAGCACAGATCTCACATGGAGTGACCGGGATTTGAACCACGGACCCAGCGGTGAGAGGCCGGCGTGCTGCCGCCTAAGCCACGGAGGCTTTATTGATAAAAAGTATTGTAGACAAATTTAATGTAGTCTAACATTCCAGTAAATAAATTACAAACTGTATATAGGCCTACAGCATATTTCAAAATCTAGAATGCGGCAGCTACTGGGCATTGGTTTTTGAGTGATGTATAATAAAGAAGAGATTTATTTTTTGCTTCACACTACGTACTGTACATAGGTAATCAGGTATCGCGATTAAGACGACCACTTGACCACACAAAATTGGGTAAATTACATGGACCACAATAATAATAATCATGAAAAATGTCATATTATAATTTATTATAACCTAGGCTATGATATTCGAGAAAATGTAATATTATAACATATTATAATATTATCAGATTCATGAATAATTGAAAAAGATAAATTGTTAAACTTAATGTGTGCATTAAAATCGCGCTCTGAGGTTCGGCGTATCAAATCTAAATATTGTAGCGTTGTTCGCTGCAAGGTATGAGCTACAGTCAGGGACGTATTTCCCACTAGGCACACCAGGCACGTGCCTAGGGGCGGCACGGCCTGGGGGGCGGCACAGCCTGACGTCCGACGGGCGCCGCGGCTTCGGGTGAATTGCCGTGCCAAGCGCCAGGCGCAGTGACCGAGAACGGCAGTCAAAGGGAGCTTGCTTTGCATTTTCTCACGTAAATTTGAAATCTAAATACAATTCATAAACAAACAAAAAATTCTCTTTTACAAATCAAGTGTGAAGTTTTGTTTTATTTAATATGGGTATATTTTATGCCGGTAGTCAACAAACTGGCAACACTGCCAGTCAGTGGGGATACAGCAGACTGTCAAAGCTAGTGTATTATAAGTCAGAATTACCAATCAAGCTCGCTGACAGCTGTCAAAGCTAGCACGTGGGGAAATGCTGCGTTGCCACTGAGGCAGATCATGACGCATAACATTCCAAAAGGCTTGCAGGAAGACACAAATACTGTGGAAGTTAGCCCCCCTGCCTGGCGGCCTAATGACCGTGACGAGTGAAGACACACTGAGTCAAACCATTTGCTTATTGCTGTGTCGGCATACATTGCTCACTGTTGGCGCCATGGAGACCGTAATCCCTCTCGTCTCCACTCCTCCCTCACCTCACACATCTAGCCGCAAGCGTATGACAGCTTTCACCGAGCATCTTTTGTAAATCAGATTATAGTCGTTCGCTTAACGTCTTCACGTTCAGTTGTTATCCTTACCAAGTCGTTCACATTGCCACATTGCTTAGATAAAGTAAGTGTGTTATAATTTTATTTTTTTATAATGTTGAACTAAAAGGTACCAATGAGTGAAAAACGTCGGAAGCTTGGTGGTTCAGGTTAACGCAAAATCGCAAGTGAAAAACTTGAATAAGAAACTAACTTTTTGAAAAATATTAAGACTGTTGACAGTTTTTTTAAACCTCTTGAAAAGTCCAACGAGAGTGGACTGAGTGGAGAAGGCTGCTCATCTTGGGAACAGTACAATTTCAACGAAAGTAGTTCAAACAATGAAAATAATGATCAAGCAACAAGTGCCCCTGAAACGGATAATTTTATATTGAGTGGTGATAACGAACGTAGTTCCGACAGTACACAAATAAGTAAAAGTTCAAATGATTCCGTTTCACAACAAACTGATATAAATTTTACTGTTAGTGACGACCCCATTGAGTGGAAAATAAATGACACCACGATCGAAGTATTATTACACAGAGGAATCAATCAGTATAAAGATTGTGATTTTAAAAACTCTAAAAGGGATTCTGGCAATAAAACGAGATATTTAAATAAACAAATCTTTAGTAGGAAATTACAAAATGGAGAACACATTTCAAGAGATTACTTGGTGTATTCAAAAGGTACAGGTTCGGTATTTTGCGCTTCCTGCAGATTATTTGGCTTTCAGAAGACGTGTTCTAAACTAGCCAGTGAAGGTGTTTCGGATTGAAAAAATATTGGAGCGATTTTGTCTGCACGTGGCTCACAAGAACACATCAATTCTGAACTGGCACTTTTGACCCGCAAGAGAAGAATTGGAACGCTAGACAGTCAATACGATTCCATCGTCGAAACTGAAAGGAAGTATTGGAAACACGTTTTGGAAAGAGTGTTCGCTGTGGTGAAAAAGCTGGCAAGCCGAGGACGTCCGTTTCGTTTGGGTCTCTACACAATGGGGAGTACATGATGTCACTGGAATTAGTAGGGGAATTCGATCCTTTTCTCGCTGAACACATACATAAATTTGGTAATCCAGGTTCAGGGAAAACGTCCTATCTGTCTTCATTTATTTGCAATGAGGTAATTGTACTGTTAGCCTCTAAAGTTAGAGATATCATAATCAGTCTTAGAGCATAAATACAATAGAGGGCGCATTGCCACACTGCGCCTGTACTGTGACGTGAAACCAACATCTCGATCAGCTGACTGAAGGGTAATGGCTCAAGACCGACTACAATTGGCTAATGGCTAATGCTAAGCAACGTCAAGGAATACAAAAGGAACTCCATATTGGATAATTCTATTATCACTATCCGCAGTTCCCTTCAGTCAGCTGATCGAGATGTTGGTTTCAACAATGTGACGTCATCAGCCATCTATTGAATTTATGGTCTAAGTAATCAGTGAAGTGAAACAAGTGAAGTATTACTGCATAATAGTGGATTCAACGCCTAACATATTAAGTCACACTGATCAGCTTTCATTTGTTTTGAGGTTTGTACAAGAAAATGGCAATCCTGTTGAACGCTTTCTCATGTTTTTGTCGAATACTGGGCACAAATCCGAAGACTTAGTCAATGCTGTTATGGCTGTTTTAAGATCAAATGCCATCGATCTATCCGACTGTAGAGGGCAATCATACGACAATGCTAGCAACATGTCAGGCGTGTATAGTGGCTTACAAGCTAGAATAAAGGATGAAAATCCCAAATCACTGTTTGTTCCTTGTTCGGCACATTCACTTAACCTTGTAGGTACGTGTGCTGCAAGCTGTTGTCCAGAAGCATGTGCTTTTTTTTTTAACCTTATACAAAACGTTTACAACTTTTTTGTTGCATCTACTAAGAGATGGGAAATTCTAGTTACCTTTAGTCAACCTGAAAGTAAAACTCTTAAGGGTTTAAGTAAAAATGTAGACTTTCACGACCGGCGTTGAAATAGGAATCTCCGTTTCGCGGGCTTATAGGTCGTGTTCCAAGGACATTTTGTCGTCCTGACGTTTCGCTGAATACTGCGTTCAGCATGTTCACAGGTTACATAAAGCGAGGTAAAACAAGTAAACATTGCCGTTGCTATGGTAGCCTCTATGTGTGGGTTGTTGACTATTTATATATCTTCTGTTTACTTGTTTTACCTCGCTTTATGTAACCTGTGAACATGCTGAACGCAGTATTCAGCGAAACGTCAGGACGACAAAATGTCCTTGGAACACGACCTATAAGCCCGCGAAACGGAGATTCCTATTTCTTAAGGGTTTGTCTGAAACAAGGTGGGGTGCTCGTGAAAGTGCATGTAAAGGGCTCTGTGAAAACTTAGACGGTGTTATGCTGGCTTTAAAGGACTATGAAGAGAACACTAATGAGAAGCCGTTGGTAAGAAGTGAAGCCACGGGACTTTTGAGATCATTGAATAGGCTGGAAACGGTATTCATGATGGAACTTTGGAGTGATATATTGGACAGGTTTGAACAAGTTAGCCAAACTCTTCAGAAAATAGAAACGTCCATAGAAAGAGTTGTGAGACTGTATGATTCTTTAGTCCTTTTCATTGATTCTCTCCGAGACATGTTTGCCGTATATGAAGAAAGGGCTAAAAAACTATGTGATTTGGACTATGAGACTTGCTACAAACGTCAAAAAAAAAAAAAAAAGAGAAAATTCCAGGCTGACGAAAACAAAGAAACTGAAATACTTCTTGAAGGACGTGACAAATTTAGAGTTGAGACATTTTATGTAGTTCTCGACAAACTAAAAACTGAGTTGCAGAAGCGGAAAAACGCATATGGTGAAATAGCAGACAAGTTTTCAGTTTTTAACGATCTGTCCTCCTCTACTGAAACAATAATAGAGCGTGCAAACAAACTTCAGTCACTGTATGCCAATGATCTAGAAAAGTCATTTTCAAATGAATATGTACATTTTTATTGTCTGTTGAAGAGTAGTGGAATTAGAAACAACCCACTCGTCATGATGAAATATATTAGAGAAGAACAACTCCAATCAACATTCCCCAACATTGATATAGCTCTTCGTATGTATTTGTGCACAGCTGTTTCCAACTGCTCAGCGGAGCGTTCATTTTCTGTCTTAAAAAGAATAAAGTCTTGTCTTAGATCAAGGATGAATGAAGACAAATTAAACTCGTTGGCTATTCTACACATCGAGGCTGGACTTTTGAACAGTGACAAGATGATAGTTGAAGATCTAATAGAGGAGTTCTCAATTATGAAATCCAGGAGAAAATCTATGTAAATAAAAAACGCCGCTGGTGGCAGATGTACTGTACTGGTGCATAAGATATGTGTATTGACTTGCTAGTTTATAACATCTAATTTTGTTCTTAATTATGAACATTGAATTATGTTTTTAAAAATTGTAAAATCCTTAGTTGACTTGATGTATCATTTATTGTAGCTGATACAAAGACTTAACAATCACTTTAAAACTTTATCAAAATGTAAAGGAAACTTTTCTATTGAGTAAATTTAGCCTGTTGGAAATATGCCAGTTTGTAAGAATATTCTTAATTCTTATGTAATTAAATAAATCTTAGATCAATAACTTTTAGTTTTTATTAACATCAACCCCACAATTTAGATTACGCTTTTTATAATCAATCTGCTTTATATACAATCAATAATGTCTAAAATTAAAATGACGTGCAAGATTTATCCTACACTCAGCCGTCCAGCGGGGCTTACCCTTACTCGGACACAAATAAAGACAACCGGCCTATGAATTAGATGATTCATTAGCCGGTCGGCTGCATTTGTGTGCGTGCGTGAGTTAAGGGTCACTCTCAGGTGCCACCCCCACCCCTGGACAACCAACGTGGGAGGGGGGTCAGAATGTGCCTAGGGGCGGCAGATATGTAAATCCGTCCCTGGCTACAGTTAGGCTATATACAACAAATATTTTGGAAACTGCCCGAGTTTTGCGTAAAACCACGCCTGTAATACGAGTTATATTACATCATGTGCCTGGCCTTGCAGAACTTTGTATATACAGTAGATCTGGCATCAGCACGCCCCATTTAATGCGTACTGTCTTTTATGGTAGAGACGCACTATAGAGAGATGAGTGGCGCAGAGTTATATGTTTTGTGATGAAAGCAGATTGTGCCTTAGCGCCAGACATGTCGTTTGCGAGCGTTACGTCGTCCCTACGTCATAGGCACTGGAGAATCTTTCAGCAGGACAATTCCCGTACACACGATTCTCACGTTACCCTTCGTGCACTCCTAGAAGTTCAACTCCCATGGCCAGCACGATCACCAGACCTTTCCCCCATTTAGCACATGACGTGACGGGACGGGGTCTAGTTCGGTTTGCATCATCGGAAAGTTACCTTGACCAACTGCGATATCAGGTGGAATTAGAGTGGAGCATTATCTCACAAGATGACATCAAACACCTATATGATGGTCTCTATGTACGATTACATTATAGCTAGAGGCGGATTTAAGATCCTGAAATTATTGTCCAAGACAATCTCTCCATAGGCGCATGACCCTGTAATTATAATTTTATTCAGTGTACAACCTGTATACTATTTAAATAACACAGTTTTTATGGTTTCTCTAGTGTATAAACTTATAATACCTGACTGCTGTAAAGGTTCCCATGTACACCTGCCCTTGGGACTTCCCTAAATAATTACAGAGAGTGCACTCATTATTTGTACGTAATGTATAGTTTTAATAAAATAATAAATAAGCCCTGGCACTACAGCCCATGAATGGCCTAGGCCTACCAAGCGACCGCTGCCCAGCCATTTGGTCTGCAGATATTGGGGTGACGTGTGGTCAGCACATCGGGTCCCCTCGGCCGTTAATCTTGGTTTTCGAGACCGGGGCGCTGCCTCACTGTCAGACAGCTACTCAATTGTCCTCACGAGGCTGAGTGCAACCCGTTCCAGCCCTCATGTCAGTTTCTAAAATCCCTGACAGAGCCGGGAATTGAACCCGGGGCCTCTGGGTGAAAGGCAGGCTTGCTACCCCAACACCATGGGGTCGGCTATAGTTTAAATCAGTATCCTTTATTTCTTCTGGGGCCTTGCACTGGTGCACTGTACCAGCAGCTTTTTTTTCTTAGAGGCTTATAAAGATTGGTTGTGAGTAAATTAATTTTTATGAAGAGTTAAACTTTGTAAGTAACGGTACCTGTTAATCTTATTTAAAAAAAAAGAGAAAAGAAACAACACACACACGCTGTTTTAATACAACTATAAAAAAACAAACACACAAACTTTCATTAAACATAATACGGAACATTACATTACTGTAAAAAGAAAGAAGAAAAAAAAAAAGCACACACAAATTGCTCTAGAATTGCCAGATCGCATTCGTGGAAAAACCATGAGCTGTGTTTTCTATTGTTGGCCAGTGGGCTATTACCAGAGTACTAAATTCTCCTCAATGCACGAGCTCTAAGGACACGGCAAAATTTGTGGAGTAAATTGTATTATGTTGTGTGTCCACAAACTAGAACTGATGACCTTTTTAAAATTTAAATTTCCAGCTCAAATATAAAGGAAGGAGTCATAAACCCTGGCTACTGGTGGCCTCAATCTTCACGGTGCCAAGCCTAGAGTAGGCTAATTAGTGCCCCAAGCCTTCATGGGCAGCAGAAACCAAATAAAATACTTAAATTAGTAAAGAAAAAAAGACGTAGGCCTTTACTTATTGCTGCACAAAATATATATGGAACTATGAATCCAGAATGAAATAGTTTTAGGTATACCTGGGGTGGTTCATCCCTTCTACCTTTGCCTACATGTTTTTAATCCTTGGAGGGAATTGTTCTTGTGTTGACAGAATAATTTTAACAATATCAATGATAATAAACAATATCATATTGTTATGCTTTTCAAGGTTTATGAGATATTATTTTCAGCTCCTAATCCTAACAAATGAGTAATATCACCTTGTCCTTACACACCGCATTTGACGGTCTTCCATCTCCCTCTTGCTCAAGTTGTATACCTGTAGCGGTGCTCTGACTCTTAACCAATAACTTGTGTGTGTTCTGGTGGCAGAGGAGTTTGACACCACTACTCTAATGTGCACACCAAGTACACAGGAGTGATGTCCCATGTACCTAAATGAAGCGACGACAAAGACGACAACAACAACATAATTGCTACATGGCACATTAAATTTTCAGTAATGTATCTGCAAAAGAGATGCCATATTATTCTCATCGACTGTGCATGAATAAAAGTATATTTTCTGTGTGGCAATGTTGTTTTAAGCATCAAAACACTGAGATCATCAGCCCCATATTTGCAGTTTGTCTTTTTTATGCTTGCTATTAGCTTTGGTGACGATACCAGTCTCAATAATTCAATGCCCAGAAACACAATTAAGTATTGTGATTTAGAGAGAGAAATGGGTTTGAATCACTTCGTTTCTTATCCTAGTAATGGCTTTCCATTTTTAACTCCTGTAAAATGCTTAGATGTTGCCTTCCTCAAGGACGATGCCAAATCAAAATTAGTAACAGGAACCATGATATCAGGTAATTAACATTTGCGAAAACCCAAAGTCAGGCAGCCCACGACTGGTTAAATATAACCTGTAGTCAGTTATATTAATATCCTTTTGGTCATCATAATTTCTATAGTACCATAATTAACACATCCATTTTTTTAATTCGTTTTATCTCACTATATACCGTACATCATCAGCGTCTTTTAATTTCTATAAATCGCTTAATATTGTAGTCTTTTGTTTAGGTGGAGAACCTCCTCTCCATTGAACATAACATTAAATAAATAACCATTTCAGGAACCAGATTGAAAACTTTCGTGCAATAAATAATTTGAAGAAAAGGTGAAATCTAGCAGGGCTATTTTAAGTGTGTAGAAGTGCAAGGAAACATCGTGGACTCAAAACAGGAAAGGATTTCAATCCCCAATCCCACATTGCGCATTGACACCACCATCCCAGCTGGCTCAACAAATGGCTTCATTATCGACTGGACTATCACAATGAAAACAAACGATGTCAGTTGAGGTGCTCACAAAGAAAAATACAAGATCTTGGAATCCATCATACTTTTTTATTATTATTTTATTTAATTTACTTTATTTCCTTAGTCAATGACTAAGACTAGAGTGACAATTTGATCCGAGACATACTTTTATTGACAGTGTGTCACAGAACTGCCACTGATTCCTCGTACCAATTCCCTTCTAATTAGCCATAAATTTCAATGTACCGGTTGTACTCTAGTCAGCTTGGGAACTATTATTCAGAGGTCATTCTCTCAACGACAACTGTATCTTTGATTTTATCACAATTCTAACCCAAAGCTCTAAAATATCCTAGCTCTCCACCAAGCCCACAAAATTTCTTTGAAGACCTTAAAATTACAACATTTAAAAAATTCGGTTCTCTAATAAAAATCATTAGTATGCAATAATGAAATCTGAGTTTTATGAATTAGATGCAAAAGGTACCTGGGTAATTCACTGAAGACCTCATATCTGGTATAAAGACCAAGGGTTCTAAGGGTGTTGGTGACGAACAGGAAGTTCCAGATGATGATGGCATGTTTGACGAAATGTTATGCGTTTTCAAATGGCGGATCATTCCTGATGTATTTCTGTTATCGTTTTTTAGTTCTTTGCCACAAAGAATACATTTCACCTTCTTCTGCGGTTGTTCCATAAAATATTCCCAAGTCCATGACCTTTTGGAACCCATTATGCCCAATTCCTAAAAGTGTAAAAAATAAGTTACAAATAAATGGCATATTGCCTATTTAACACTTTCGGTCCGTTTATACCTTAGAAAATAGTACAGCCACAACTAGAGCATTTCTCCCCATTTCTCTCTCCAATATGAGGGGCAGATGACCTCTATGTTCTGCACCATAAAGCCACAATCATCACCACCACCACCACCTCCATAACATAATTTTCTTGCTTTCTAATTTCTCATCTGTGAATTAGGGAGTCCAGTTATTTATACAGGATGGACAGCTCTCATGAGCTTAAATAAAATTCTTAGTGCAGTGTCCAAATTATCCAACTTGTACAGGGTCTTTCATATAAAGTAAGAATGGTGAGCGGCGGCTTCGTCATCCGCTGCTGCAGTGGCCTTGGCCGAGCTTGTGGCGTGCCACCGCCCCTGCTGTAGTATTGAAAGCGCACGCATAGTATATACTGTACTCGACCTTGCAATACACGTGCAGGTGTTCAGTCGCCAGTCTGAACCTCAGATGTTAACATGAGACAGTTACCATTACAACATCGTACTTTTTGTATGTAAAACTTATTTTAAGTCGGCGGGTACGTGATGCATTTGTTCAGCAATTTCCTGATGAAGTGCCACCTTCACTAGCACAGATTCACGTAATTGTAAATAAGTTTGACACTACTGACTCAGTGCTCAATAAAAACCATAAAATTGAAAATCAGAAATATTACAGTGACAGAACTCACTCGCGTCAGCCAGAATGTGGTTACCAGATACAATGCCTGTATAACCCAGGAAGAACGACACTTCCAGCATCTTTTATAAGGTAATATTTCATACAGGATTGTACACACGCTTAAAGCAGGGGGCCGTGGCGCGCCACAAGCGTGGCCAAGGCCACCGCAGCAGCGAATAACAAAACTGCCGCTCGTCGTTCTTACTTTATATGAAAGACTCTTTAGTTTAAGCTGTTATATAGCTGAAAATATCTGGGGAGTAAAAATGATGGTAGTGCTTAGATGTGTGGGGCATAATATTTGAAAATATGTCAAAATGTCTGGTACCATATTTTTATTATGAGACCTTTATGTTAGCTACCTAAGAATATAAAATGGTTCTCAGAACTACAGAAAATTTTTAATTGTCTGACTCAATGTCAAGTTTTGATAGAGTATTTTCTATTACGAGTATTCAGATCATTACCTTCTTCTTTGAAGGAATATTACTTATCCAGTGCAACTTTCAATGCTCAACATGGATAGTATATTGAACAGTCCACAACAAAATTGCATCCAATGTAATAAATAAATTCTCACTGAAAGACAAAGCCTTTTTTATTCATTATTTTTTGTCAGTTTTTTTTTTTAAATGGAAATGTCCTTCTTTATTCACCAGTTTGTCCTCCAAAGTCACTTTAGTACTTGTTCGCCCTGTCCCTGATGACATTAAACGTTTCTCATAACTGGATAAGCAGTGGAAGCACTTTTTTATAATCCTAGAATCTTATTAGGGGACTGGTGGGGGGGGGGGGGGGCAATCAGCTTTGAACAACACATTGCAGTGTGTCATATTTTTCTATAGATCTTTCAGAGCAAAATTCCAGAAATATATAGTTTAATATTGTGTTCTTTTAAGGCGGTACGAATTTTAATCAGATGTGAAGCCCCTACTAATTTTCATTTGGGCATGGTCAGATACAATTGCTAGTTAAAGTACGGCAAGTTATACATGATGTTTCAAAAACATGATACTACATCATGACTTGTCCTGTAGGAAAATATCTGTTTAAATCTGAAATTGATAAGTACAGGGTCATTATCTTTGTGCCCCCCCGATAAACACGGCAAGCTAAGCCGGCGTTGACTGGCGCAGATCGCGCGTACACGGTTCAGTCGGTGGTTGGCGCGCAATTTTACCCAACATGTTCAATAATGAGTTCTTACAGTGCTCATAGCCGATGCTGAAAATGTCCTCCCTCTCTTGTAACACACACCTGACATCTTCTGATGAAAGAATGGACAACAATCTCTTCTAATTATTGTTTTGTAAGAACACAACGTTGTCTGTCAACTTTTTAAAATTATTTACGGAGCTTGTTTTCTTGAATCGTTCAGCGAGCCTCTTAATTGCACTGGCATTAAGGCACAGGTCTTCCTGGAAACATGATTCGAAATTTTAATTTTCGACTTGTTTCAGAACAAGACTTTCTGTTTTTCATATACGAATTATGGATATACACACGTTTGCGCAATGTAAATTGGTGTCTAGGCATGGCCAACAATCACAGTAATCACAATACTCACTAAACGTGCAACACGTCTAAGCTTTGCAGATACACGTCCATATGAATGACAAAACACGCGTGAACTAACGATATGAGTCAGCGGTGCGGGGTATTACGAGGTCCACTCGCTCCGCACCTGGCCAGCCAAATGACGCCATAGTTTGCCGTGATTACCAGGGCGCACAAAGATAATGACCCTGTATGTTACAGCATTATTGCAAAGGTTATTGCTATATTTTATATAATTATTTGGGTAATCAACATGTAACTAGCTTTCATGAGTGTTGTAGAGATGATATCTAAAATAACCCTCTTAGCTCAATAAATTAGTGTTCTACCCTTTGCTAACTTCAGATTTAATATTGATGTACCATGGGAGTAAACATGTGACTTAAAGGTAGTTGCAGAGAACCACATGCCATGAAACATTGTGGCTTCTGTAATAGTCAAGACCAGGCACAGGATATCAGTGCCGTTTTCATAGTGATTATCTGACGTGGGCCGAGCGCTCCTTCATGCTTTGTGCCATGTACTCTTGGTCTGTTCAAACCATCACAGGAACTGCAACATGTGGTATCGTCTTATCTGCGCTCAAAACATAGCCATAAACTATTGCACTATGGAAGCATGAAGATCAGGTCTCTGTGGTTGCTCTGTTATTATACTTTCATTCTTGCACAGAAGACCCCTGCAGCTTCTCCTAACTGCGTCTTGTTCCCTAAGGGGTGGGCCACAAAGTGAAATAACCACTATATTGCATTCCTACACAGATATATGCTTTTTGCCTTGTCAGATGAGGTAGAATGGCACCATGCACAGTATCACTCATAGGCCATAAGCCAAATGACTCTCTGATGTCCATTGTCTTGTGATTTGTCCCTGAATGCTGAATGAGATATAGGACTACCAGTAGACTCAAGAAATAATGGTTTAAATCTTGTAACTCTATTACAAAGTGTCTGTGAAGGTTGCCATTTCAGATTTAGAAATAGATATGTTTCCATAAAATGATATGTCCTAAAACACACCTCCATTTTGAAAAACCTGTATAATACCTTACTTTGATATCCTTCGACAATTATATGATATCCACTTTAATGGAAATCCAAGTTTGTTACTTACCCATATTATGAAATGTTTACCACCAAATAAAGTGAATATTACTGCATTTCTTTGTAGGTCTTCAGAGTGATGTACTGTAAATTAATCCCTACAGTTGGTATCACTAATGTTGATGGCTAACTTATATAAATGAATAACAAAGGAAGAAACTAGGTGTAGGCTTTAAAAGAAAATTAGAAGAATTTTATCCTCGTCTACAATTTGAAATTTTTATGGTTTCATTACACCTTCCTCGTTTATAATTAGTAGCCTAAATTTAACTTATTCACAAATAGTCCATGAAGTAACTATTTTCAATAAACTTACCTGTTCTATCAATTAAACCATGTTTTTTAACTGGCAGAAGTGTGGTATTTCATTTCATGCATTGAAAATCTCTCTACCTAGTCTTACCATAAATACTGTTACAAAGTTTTCAATAAATCTACACTAAATGGTTTGAGATATTTTAATATCCTAATAATATTAGTTAAATGGATGTGAAACAAATCAAAATCACAAGTAATTATTCAAAATGGCCACCTTTGGCATGAACACAGTCCATAAGTCTTTGTGGCCACTCATCAATTGAATTACGCACCACTTCCATCGGGAAATCTGCTGCTGTCTTCAAAAGAGAACACTTTAAACTTTCAATATTTGGATGTCTCTTCTTGCAAGCCGTCTCCTGAAGCTTGGATCACAATTTGCAGTCCAGGGGGTTTAGGTCTGGGTTTGCAGAAAGCCAATCCGTGGTCGAAATAAAGTCCAGAACATTGGCCCCAAGCCACTCCTAAGATGTGCGAGCCTTATGTGCTGGGGCCGAATCCTGCTGGAAGCTCCAGCGTTCTCCATGGAAGGGGGTGTTGTTGAGTTTCTTGACCAGTGGCTCCAACATTGTCTCCCGATACACTTTGGACGATGTTTTGAACCCTTTCTCACAGAAATAGAGGTCCATGGTACCTTTGTTGCTCACACCCCACTACACCGTAAGAAATGAACGATGGATCCTTGGAGCCTTTTCAGCAGCTTGTGCAGAGCATGTGGCATATACCCTGTCATTTTGGGCATTAAAAGTCTCCTCAACACTGAAAATTTTTTCATAAGTAAAAAATAATTTTCGGTGACCATTTGCTGCATATAGCGACAGTAAGCGTTTTGATTTTAAGAGCCTCTGGTCCTTCAGCGCATTTGTGAGGTTTCCTTTCCATCGTTTGTAAGCATGAAGTCCCAGGTCACTGTTCAATGTGCGAGACAAAGACATTTTGTAAGTTTTCAGTTCATATATAAAAATGAATGTACGTGATAGTTTGTCTGTACGTCTGCCCTTTATGCGTTCATATACTATATATCCGATCACGATGAAACTTTGGTGAGTTGTTGTGTACACTCCCGTGAAGGTTTCTGACTTAGTCAATCCATTTTATAATAGGTAGGGCACGAGTAGTTTCAACAAATGAGTGATGGCACACAAATTGTTTCAACAAAATCCTCTATGCGTTCATATACCATTCATCCGATTACGATGAAACTTTGATGAGCTGTTATGTACACTTCCGTGAAGATTTCCGACTTAGTAAATCCATTTTACAGTTGGTAGCGGACGAGTAAATTCAACAAATGAGTGACGGCGCACGAATCGTTTCAACAAAGTCCCGTATACTTTCCTATACCATTCATCCGATTGCGATGAAACTTTGGTGAGTTGTTGTGTAACTCCCGTGAAGGTCTCTAACTTAGTAAATCTATTTTACAATAGGTAGCGCACGAGTAGCTTTAACAAATGGGTGACGGAGCGCGAATCGTTTCCATAAAATCCCGTATGCATTCATATACGATTCATCCGGTTGCGATGAAACTTTGGTGAGTTGTTGTGTACACTCCTGCAAAGGTTTCTGACTTAGAAAATCTATGTAGGTTTGAACTTGAATGCTGTTCGTTTTTGAAATGGATGAGGTGGTTTCCTGTTTTAAAATGCCAAGATGGTACATTTTAATTGGCCACGACTACTACCTTCAAATTCCTTACTCCTTTTAGTCGTAGCCATTAATTTTATTTCTCAATCATTACTCTCAAGAGGTTCGAGTCAGGAAGGTCATTCATCCATAAAAATCTTTGTCATATAGAAACTCACCTCACCCCTGAGCCCAAAGAAACGAGAATAGTAAGGGATAGAAACACGTAGTGTGCTGAAAGATTATATATTTCTGTTCATTATCATCCTAAAAGCACTGTTTAATTAGAATCATTTTACGAACAAAATTAGATGCAGGGTAGGAACTAAAAATTAGTTACTGTTCCTTTTCACTTAATACTCAATATTCTATTTTTCTTTTTAGCCTATTTTCATTTATGAAAAAAAAAAAAAAAAAAAAAAAAAAAGCTTATGAGATCACCTCTTGTCCGTGTGTCCTTAATAACATCTAAACAGCTGGAGCGATTTCAATAAAATTCGGTAAGGTCATAGTACTATTTTGGCCGACCCCGACTGTGCCCTTAAAATGTCGTTACGTCTCACCAATCCAACATGGCGGCTGTGCAAAATATTTCACCAGCATTCTATATCTTTGAAACTATTACTGAATCACCCTGACATTTTGTACAGTGATAAGGGGTACTACTAGAAGTTCACCTTTGTGACTTCCAAAAACCTGTTAAGTACAAAACGAACATGGCGGCCAAGCGAATTTGAAACATTTAAATAGACTTTCCTCGCGATTTAACCATCTGAATGCAGTGAAACTTGGTACAACAAATGTTTATATACATTGTAATGCACTGACATATAATTTATTTCAATTGTTTACATAATCTAAGATGGTGGCTATGCAAAATTTTAAAATTAAGTTTTTATATCTTGTCTCCTAATCATGCGATCGAAGTCAACGTTTGAATAATGAACCTACGCAATAATCATCATCTAATAGTACATAACTCTATGGCCTACTATATAAAAATCCAACATGGCAACCATCCAAAATATTTAGACGGTTCTTAATATCTATTAATCGATGACAGTAATCAAACTGAAATTTTGTATGATGATAGAGGCTATGAACATAAGTTCACCAATGGGACTTTCAATATCCTGGTGACCACAAATCCAACATGGCGGCAACACTAAATGTAAATATTTAAATGGACGTTTCTCGCGATTTAACCATCCGAGCGCAGTGAAACTTGGTACGCTAAATGCTTATACAAATTTTAATCCACTGGCATCTAATTTATTTCAAAAGTTTTCATAACCAGAAGATGGCGGCTGTGCAAAATTTTAAAATCTGATTTTTATATCTTGTGTCCTAATAATAAGATGTTTGAATAACAAACCTACAGAATAATCTTCATGTAATAGTACATAACTCTAAGGCCTATAAAAATCCAACATGGCGACCACCCAAAATATTTAAACGGTTCTCAATATTTACGAATCTATTACAGCAATCAAACTGAAATTTTGTATGTTTATAGAGGTAATTAACATAAGCAGGGTGTATGAAAATAGGCTATATAGTTCTTAACGGAACTACTTGTTATTAATAGTGACACTGGGCAGATGACCTCATAGTTCCATCGATTAAAACAACAATAACTAACTAATAGTGATGAGGTGGTCATAGAATAACTTGCATTATTATTATCATCAGTACCATCACAGAGTGGCCATGCTCGTTAAGTTGTGCACATTAACTACACAGAGGAGCAGGATGTCTGTAAATCAAAGGTTTGAATCCCAGTGCTGACAGCTACTATTCTGAGAGTGGGGGTTTTTCCCCCTCATACTTCCTCCAGGGAAATGGCGGGATGGTACCTTCTTTTAAGTCCCAGGGGCACCTACTACTACCTAGACCCTAAAAATAACAGTTACGTACACTACTATAGTAGTCACAGAAACATACCCAAGTACCAATGAGTTCCAGCCTGTAAAATTAATTAACAGTAATAATTATTAATACATTCAGCTCAGACTATCATTTATTTACAAAACAAAGTGACTTCTCTTCCCTTTTCCAGCTATCCCCTAATGAAATAAAAGGTCCTGAAGCATTACAATGCATTATACTCTGTTTTCTGAAATAGTTGTGGTATTATCCCCCTTGGTGAGCTACAACATATATGCATACCACCCCTGCATCTCACTTATTAAAAAAAATAGCATGATTTGTATTAGTCCTTCAAGATAAGATAGTTTTAATAATATTTCTGCCTAGTAGAATGTTTTAAGCCTCCTCTCAATCTAATAGGCAATTATGTTATTTTCAAACGAGAACCAAAATGTTTTAAACACTGCATCTTTTTGAAACCATTTGAGTCAAAATATAATAATATTATGAGCATCTGGAAATAAGCGGAGTGTGAAAGAAATCACGTGGTACTTTGGCCAGTAGTATTCCTGGCACTGACTCTCTGCCGAACTGCCAGAATGCTTCTCTGGATGAAAGGGGGGGAAAAAAACCTGTAGTCTCATTACCCATCACTCTTTCAAGAGTAAAACTTAACATTTGCAAGAGAAACAAAACTGTTCAGATCACAATCCCTATGTTCACTGACAGGGCCGCTGAGAAGCAATGAGGGCCCGTGAGAGCTGTAGAGAGCGATCACTCAATGACTCACAGGCGACAATTTCTAAATTTGGTTATATGAAATGGTGTGAAAAGCTGTTCAGTTTATTGATTTTCCATCAAACAGTCATTGTGCCTGCTCATAATCTCATTTCCTATTTATTAGTGGATATTTTACTTTTAACTTTCGTGATTTACCTACATTTTCAAAGTTGCCTTTGGCATTGTAACATTGAAATTTGATCTGCTGTCATACCAACACGTAAATAAATAACAATTCTTTAGAAATGCCTGAAATTGGACGCAACTTTGTCATTCTATAACGGCTCAAGAAGCGCCATAATTTATGCTTGTAAGTAGAGCCCGGAAGTTAGGCAAAATGCCTTTTCTATCTGACAGGATATACTAAAGAATCAGATAGAGATAAATATGTTTCCGTGCATTTGGGGACATTAGAGCCAGTTTCTATTTTGCCTATTTTGGCATCTGTTGCCTATTTTAAGTTTTAAAGCCTTTTTTGCCAGTTTTTTATCGTTATGCATTTTTTTCTGTGATTTACACATTTAAAAAAGCACATGAATTTCCATTTATCATAGATAAAATAGGTTACACAAATTAAATGACATACTGACATCACAAAAATATCTTTTTAGAATCTTGTTTCCTGTAAATCGTTTATTTATTTTCAAGCACTCAAAACCTGCACTGGCATAATGATTACCAGGAAAGAGAGAGAGAGTAAGGGAAGTACGTTTCTTCCCCTTCCTCATACCCCTTTTGCTGTAACAATGCGTAATTGCCTGGCATTCCCGATTTCGAAAAGATAAGATAATGCAGTGAAAGGAAGAAAATCACTTCTGTCTAACTAGTTAAACATAAAAGAAGCTGTTAGTCTGCTGTTGAACTTATTAAAGGCAACTAGAGTGTTCCTGCTGACTTATTCATCATACCGAAATTTTCATCGTTGAGTGGTAAATGTTCGCGAATTCGGTTTGGACATACTGATGGAGCTATACTCTTTTGAAAAATCTATTAATCACGAAAGAAAAGTACTTTATAACTCAACATTTCGCAACAACAAAACATAAGTCTAGGATTATTAAAATGGCTGGCCTAAGATCATTTTAATATCAACAGCAGTTGCAACATCCAGCAGACAATCTCAGTTTTCTCTAGATGTAGGCTATGTAAAGCTTTCTTGGACTCGGGAATTCCGTTCAGGAAACTGGATAATCAATCCCCAGGATGTTTCTGCAGAAGTACACTAAATAAGAGGTTCCATCAGAATCACAATAAGAAAAACATATTTGAATAATTATCTTCTTTGAGGATTAGAAGCAGAGTTTCAGAAAAGAAAATTTGGATCTCCATTGATGAAACTATGGGTTCAATGGGATGTTACATGGCCAACGTCATCATTGGAACTATGGAAGCAACGCAAACTGACCTATCATCAGTATTTCTTTTGACAACGGAACAGATGATGGAGAGAGCAAATACCATAGTTCCACAGTGGCTCAATTGTTCACAAATTCATTAATGTTACTCTGGCCACATGGAATACGGCCTAATGATGTCCTACTTTTTGTCACAGCTGTAGAACTTGACATGAAAAAAGCAGCTAAAACCTTGAAAGTTCTCTTTCCTAAAATGCACATGTCTAGCCCAAAGACTGCACAGAATTGCTTTAGAGGTAAGTTAAGTAGTTTGTATCATCATGTGGATAAGTTAGCTTCGAATACCAAGAAAGTATTCCTAAAATCACCCTCCCGAATCCGGGTTTCAAGGAGGTGGCACCAAAGCTCTCTTTACCTCCACAGCCAGTTCTCACCAGATGGGGAACCTGGATCTCAGCAGCCATATATTACAGCAACAATTTGGACACGATACGTGCGATAGGCTACTTTATGTTGTATGAGAAGATGAAGTTGCTTCAGTTCGTGAGGTAAAAAAGTTGTTTTACAATGAAGAACTCGGCAAAGATCTAGCAATTATAACATCACATTATAGTGTGCTACCGGAAGCAACCTTGAAGTTAGAGATAAAAGGTGATACGATTGCATCATCCTTGGTGATCTTCGGAGATGCAGTAAATCAACTGCTGCAAGCACCAGGAGAAAAAGGAAGCAGTGTTAGTGAAAAGTGTAAACATGTTTTGAGTGCTAATGTGGATATAGAAAAAATTAAAAACATTCGTGATGTCCTAAAAGGTGAAAGTTCTGTTTTAACTGGCATGCCAAATTATCTTTTTTCAAATTTGCACCAATAACTTCAGTGGATGTAGAACGTTCCTTTTCCATGATGAAAAACATTATCACTGACAAGTGACTGTCTATGACAGTTGATACCTTGTTATTGGTAACCAAGGAAAGTAAGAGTAAGGCGCCGTGCACACTGGAGAAACCAGTTTCGTGAAACTGGTTTCATGAAACGTGAAATTAAAGTTGCTTGCAACAGATAGATAAGATTAACATAGGGCTGTGCACACTGCGTTTCATGTAACTGTAGTTGCATTGGTTTCGTGAACCTCGGAAAAGCAGTTTCATGAAACGCAGAGTGCACAGCCCTATGTATTTTAATATTATTCTTTGGCCAATGCCTCCCGTCTTTGACGTAAATATATGAACTTGCTATTGAAGGATGAAGTGCGAACTTTGAAATAAAAAACGTGGCCTGCTCTTGGTTGGACATTACGAACCTAGGTGTTCACAAAACATGTAAATTGTACCTTGTAATAACAGCAGGGGCGTACATAGAGTTTTATTTTGCGGGGTGCCCTACCGGAAGCGAGGGGGCATGGTATAGGCCAAAAATAAATAAAAAATAGGGGATCCGGAGTTCTCCCCGGGAATCTGTTATATAATTTGGTGCAAAATGATGAGTTTTAAGGCTATCTTGCATCACTTTTTTCGACCAATTTGTTGTGATGTTTTATGTTTGGTTAATGACAAACACAACTAAGACCATTTGATGTTCATCATCATCATCATCATCATTTCCCCTTATCCAGCTCCTGCCGGGTCGGGGTATTTATGGCACTTCTCCACTTTCCTCTTTCTTTCCACAATTCTTCTTCCACGATCTTGTCCCAGTCCAGATTTCTTTTTCTCACGCTGTTCTTCACTGAATCGATCCACCTTGTTCTAGGTCTTCCCCTTGCTCTCTTACCCTTGCACTTGGCCTCCAGCATCTGTCTTGGTATTCTATTTTCCTCCATCCTCTTTACATGTCCAAACCACCTTAGTTTATTCTTCTCAATTCTCTCATTTAGTTTTCCCATCCCAACTTCCTTCCTAACATCTTCATTCCTCACTCTGTCTTTCCTTGTCTTACCTATCATACTTCTTAGGAATTTCATTTCACTGGCTTGGATTCTACTCTCTTGCCTGCTCGTCAGGGTCCAAGTCTCAGCTGCATAAGTTAATATGGGTACATAGTACATTTTATACATTACCTCCGTGCTTTTCCTTGGTACTTCCTTATCCCAAACAAGTTTTATTACAATTTGATAGAATGCATTGCTCTGCTGTACCCTCCTGCCAATCTCCATGTCCAACCTACCAGTTTGCATCAATTCACTTCCTAGGTATTTGAACGTGTCCACAATTTCCAAACTCTGACTTCCAATTTTCACAGTGCCCTTTCCTTGTCTTTCCCCTCTTGTCATCACCATGGTCTTGCTTTTCTCTAGACTGATTTTCAGGCCGTACTTCTGAATATTTTCGTTCAGTGTATCTAGTTGTTTTTGCACTTCTTCGGTGTTCCTTCCCCAGACCACAATATTGTCTGCAAATAATAGTAACTTCATTTCTTTATGTCCATATGCTTCCTTTGTTTCCTTTACAATTTCATCCATTACCATTATGAATAAAAGAGGTGACAGCACACTCCCCTGTCTTAGTCCAGTCTTGTTCCTAAACCAATCTGTCTTTCCATCTGGGGTCAGTACCCTGCTAACACAGTTGTTGTACATTGCTTGCACCATTTCCAACATTTCTCTTCCCAGTCTCTTCTTAACCATGGTTTCCCATACCTTCTCTCTGGGGACACTATCATATGCCTTTTCTAGATCTATGAAAGTCATGATCAAATCCTCTCCATATTCCCAGTTCTTTTCCATCACCTGCCTCAAGCTAAAGATTGGGTCCACTGTGGATCTTCCACTCCTGAAGCCATACTGTTCCTCTTGCAACTCTCCTTCCACCTTTCTTCTCATTCTTCTTTCTAATATCATTTGATGTTACCATTTATTAATACAATCATCTTGCTTACTTAATAGTGTTTACAAGCAGAGAAGGTCTTCCACCTCCTTTAGTAGTCAAATTCTGCAGCCGGCTAAAAAAAGAGGCAATTTTAAAAGGCAAAAGGTCCAAACCCAACCTGAACTCAAGTGATGCTGGAATCAATGCAAGGGCTAGGCCTATCTACATAAACGAGCATTTGACGCCAGCTAATAAAGTACTCCACAAACAGGCAAGAGACCTCTGTAAATTAGGTTTTAAATACGTCTGGACCCGGGACTGCAAAATATTCGTCCGTAAATCAGATAGTGACAAGGCTGTCAGGATCAGCTCACCGGAAGACATCGAAAGGCTAGTAAGAGACTCTTCCATCAACAAGGCTCAGCCATCCCATTCACAGAAATAATAATGAATCAAGACATGGACCTACTAGTTGAGGTTGACTTACACACATCAATTGATGAGCGTAAATATGACTGTATCCACGACTACGTAGCAGACACTAAAAATGAGGTTAGCCAAATCAAGTGTCTTTACCTAAATAGCAGAAGCATCAAAAATAAACTAGAAGATATTGAGATACTAATACATATTGTGGAAAATCTAGATGTCATAGTGGTAACCGAGACTTGGGTGAAAAGTAATGAAGCTAAATACTTCAACCTAAACAACTATTCTGTTGCTTTTGTACACAAAGACAATCAGGACAGTGGAGGTGAGGGTGTTTATGTCCACAAAAATGGAATATAAAAGTTCTTAACCTAGTTGAGAGTAACCATAGCTTGATCCAGTTAGAGCTTATAAGAAGTGAAACTGTTCCGTTTCAATAACCTGCATACTATTAATATAATTGCAGTATATAATCCTAACATAAATAACGCAACAAATTTCATGCAATCTCTAGAGCACATTCTCTCGAAAAATAATGCCAATCTTTGCTTATGCATTGGTGATACAAATATTAACTTGCTAAACAAAAATAATGTAACCAAATCATACCTCAATCTACACTGACCGGCAAAAAAGTGGAACACTTTAATTTTTTATGTAATTTCTTAATTTATTTATGAGTTGAGAAAATCCCGATCTGAAAGAATGAAAAAGTACTGGAAAGAGCGCAAGAACCAAGCAGTGCTACCTTCAAAGAAGAAGTGATTGTGGAACGACTCAAGTGGTCCAATGTGACCAATCAAGATTAATAATAATAATAATTCCACCAAAATGTATCGGTTTTCCAATATTTGCATTATTCATGTAAATTTTAGATGGTTGGCAACAGAAAATACCGAAACATGTTTTACAACACGCTTTAACTCACAAATTTCGTTACATTTTGCAAATCTTCCAATTTTCTATTTTTAGTAATGCTCTTTTGGGCTGGTGTTTATCAAACGTATTGCCAAACAAAACAGTATTAATGTTTGCACTGCACGAGAACATTGGTCACTAAAAATGAGTGTTTCCACCCGTAGCGTCTATGACAGATTGTAAACGCTCAGGCATACTGTTCACAACGCTTCGAATGACATCTGCCGGGATGCGATCCCATTCCTCCAGCAGCGATGTTCTCGGTTGTGCCAAGGTGGTGTGGTCACGCTGTCTGACGTTCCTTCCAAGCATATCCCATACATGTTCGATGGGGTTCAAGTCAGGACTACGAGCTGTCCAGTCAAGGGTTTGAATCTCCACTTCCTGCAGATATTGTACAACACAGCGAACAGTATGAGGGCGGGCATTATCCTGCATCAGCATGAAATTCTGAATAATGAAAGGCGCAAAAGGCATCACATGGTTCATCAGGATCTCTTCGATGTACCTTTGGGAATTGAGCGTCCCGTGATCGATGCACACCAACTCAGTGCGGGCCATAACGTTGATGCCACCCCACACCATAACCGAGCCACCTACAAATGAAGTCCTGTAGGAGAAAGCAACAGGGCTGTACCTCTCCCCGTGCCTTCTCCACACTCTTTCTCTTCCATCAGGAGATCTAAGGTTAAAGCGACTCTCGTCAGTGAAGAGAACAGAGGCCTACTGCTCGTGGGTCCATCCCAGATGCTGCCTTGCGAAGCGAAGACGCACCTCTATGTGATGTCGTTCGAGTGTGGGTCCACGTGCAGGTCTCCTGGACGAAAGATGAGCTTCTTCAAACCTTCTTCTTACTGTTCGCTCACTCACTCTCACATTTCTGACATTTTCCAGTTGATTTCGTGCCTGGACTGCTGTGGTATGGCGATCACGCAGAACTTGGAGGGTGAGAAATCTGTCATCCCTGGCACTTGTGCTTCTTCTACGGCCTGACCCTCATCTCCTGTCGTATGTTTGGAGCTCTCTGTAACGTTGCACTGCACGATGTATGCTATCGAGAGATGATCCAATGACCTCAGCAACATAACGGAAGCTGCGGCCATCCTCCACCAATGCAACTGCCTGTGCAGCTTCTTCACGGCTAAGAGGCGTGTTTTAGTGTGAACTGCAAATGGATAACTTGCTAAAATGTGTGACAATGGTTCACACGTGTTAAACAAATGCCAGTTGTTATCCCTAGAACAACAATAAGCGAACGGCAACACTCATAAACCTTAAACGTTTACAGTCCGCTTCCCGCCATAAAACCATTAAGATAGGCTCATCGAAGATTGGGGGTAATTGGTGGTAATAAACCACCCTAAGAAATGTCATTATCAATTTCTATTCACGGATGTTTCAGATGTTTGTTCTAATGCATGAAAAGCTTTTGAAATGTGATTAAATCTTTTTCATGGCTAGTTTTATACTATTTATATTACTTTTTTTTAACTGTTCCACTTTTTTTGCCGGTCAGTGTACTATCAAGCTATGGTTTCACACAAAGCAATACTCGGTATCCAACAAGAATATGTGAATCAACAAGTACACTCCTTGATCAGGTAGCCACTAATAACTGTAAATATACCTATAGGATAAGCAATACAAATAGTGATATTAGTGATCATAATATTCTTGTAACTGAGATTTTCTGGTCAAATTACTATCCAGGCAAAAGCCCAATCTCGAACATGACATTTAAATACCCCCACAACAAGCAAAGTTCTAGTTCAAAAAACGTAAATAAAAATTACCGGTACGTGAACAAAAACATATTCTCCAATGATCTCAATCAATTAGACTGTTTAGATGATGTAAATGAAACTTACATCGCCATGAAACACAAAATCTTGACACAGACACCCAACAAAGAAAACACTGACACACCTTTGCAGAAAAAAAAAAACCAGAACCACAATAACCCATGGATAACAACAGAATTAATTCAGCTAATAAAACGAAGGGACCTACTACATGCTAAACTTCACAGAAACAACAACCTTTTAAAGGAAGAGCACATAATATGTAGGAACAAAGTGACAGCTTTAAAATGGAAACTGAAATCCTCATACTATGAACATAAATTAACATTGAACGCCAATAGCATAAAAGATACTTGGAAAGTAATCAAAGAAATGATCTACAACTGCACAACTGAAAACAAAGATGGTCCCAGTGAGATAATAATTGACGGTAAATCTTTCACAGGAAAAGAAAATATTTGCAATGCTCTAAACACTCACTTTATAAACATAGCACACAAGTTAGCCAAAAACATTCCCCCAGGGAAGAAAGTTAATGAAATTAATGTCAATACAGATTCCATATTTATGACCCCGACTAATGCGATGGAAATTCACAATATTATATTAAGCCTTAAAATGAAAAGTAGCCAAGACTAAGATGGTATGTCAGTTAAAATTGTTAGAAAACTCCATTGACATGCTAAGTAGCCCACTCATCATCATCATCTTGTACAGTTTCCAGCCCCAGGCTGGGTCTGTTTGGAACATAAGCCTCGCCACTTATTTCTTTCTTCCCACCATCTCTCCGCTGTCACTCTGGTCCAGTCCTCGCCTCTCTTCTTGACACATTCCTCCACTCCTTTCAGCCATCGATCTCTTGGTCTTCCCCTTGGTCGTTTCTTCTGCATCTGCATCTCATGTATCCTCTTGGGAATCTTCTTCTCATCCATTCTCTTTAAGTGTCCATACCACCTCAGTCTTGATGTCTCAAGCCTAACTTGCAAGGGCTCCTCTTTCACCATTTCCCTGACCTTTTCATTCCTCACCCTGTCTCTTCTTGTTACTCCGATCCTACTTCGCAGGAACTTCATTTCACCTGCCTGTATTCTGCTTATGTCTCTTTTCTTCATTGTCCACGTTTCTGAAGCATAGGTCAGTATCGGGATATAGTAGCTTCTGTATAACACTTCCTTGCTTTTTTGTGGGACATCTTTATTCCACACTAAGCTCCTAATGCTTCTCAGAAATGCTTCTGCCTGTCTGCCACGTTCCGTAATCTCTTTGTCATTTCTCCCATTCTCCTCCACTATACTTCCCAAGTACTTGAGACTTTCCACCTTCTTCAGCTGTCCACCTCCAAGTGTTATCCCACTCATTGGTCTGTCCTTTTTCCTGGTCGTTAACAGGACCTCACATTTACTGATGTTGAACTTCCATCCGTACTCTCCCACTGTTTCTTCCCAAGCCTTCAGTTGCTCCTGGATTTCCTCCTCCTTGTTTCCCCAGACCATGAGATCATCTGCAAACACCATTGCCTTCATCTTATCTTCTCCTATCTTTCCTGCTATCCGTGTCATTACCTCGTCCATAACCACAATAAAGAGAAGGGGTGACAGTGCACTACCCTGTTTCAGGCCACTCATTTGTCTGAACCAGTCTGTTCTTTCCCCTCCAACTTTCACACAACTCACACTTCCACAATACATCTCCTTCACTCTGCCTACAGTCTCTTTTTCCACTCCCATGTTTTCCATTGCTTTCCAAACCTTCTCCCTACACACACTATCATAGGCCTTTTCGATGTCCAGGAAGGCCATCAACAGATCCTCTCCAAATTCGTAGTGGTGTTCCTGGAGCTGTCTCGCTGAAAATATGAGATCCACTGTTGATCTCCCGGGTCTGAATCCATACTGTTCCTCTCTCAATTTTCTCTCCACTTTGGCTCGTATTCTACTTTCTAATATCTTTTCATATATCTTGGCACAGTGAAAAAGCTTGTAGTTTAACGTGACCGTTAATCTTGAGATCATGAGCCACGGGACCTCCTTTTTACGTGGAATCCGAACCACAGGACATGGCATTTCACTTCGAAAATCTCACATGCATTGACCGGGAGTCGAACCCGGATCGCCTTGGTGAGAGGCATACAGCTAGACCGCTGAGCCACCACGCCCCCTGGCACAGTGAGGTATGAGTGTGACTCCCCTGTAATTTCTGCACTCCTTTCTGCTTCCTTTCTTAAATATTGGGACAATTAATCCTTTCTTCCAATCTTCTGGGTTCTTTTTCTCCTTCCATATCACCCTCATCACACGGTACAGCCACTGTTTCCCAACCTCCCCTGCTGCCTTCACCATTTCAACACTCACTTCATCCACACCTGGTGCCCTTCCTCCTTTCATCTTGTCTATAGCCATTTCCAGTTCTCTCCAAGTCAGGTCCTTTTCCATTCCTGTGTTGTCTTCTCCATCTTCCAATACATTGTCTTCCTCCCTATGACCATTTGGATTCAGCAAATCCTCAAAGTACTCTTTCCACACTGTCTTGAGTGTCTCTTTGTTGTGTACCTCAGTTCCGTTTTTGTCCATCATTACCACATCCTCTCGCAGACCTCTTCTCTTACTTTTGACCATCCCATAAAGTACTTTCTTATTTCCTCTGCTGTCTTCCTCCATCATCTCTGTCCACTTTACCATCCACTTCTTCCTCTCCTCTGCAACAATCTTGTTTGCTTCTTTCTTCTTTATCTTATAATCTTCCCTTGCCAGATCAGTTCTTTCCTGGAACCACACTCTGAAAGCCTTGTTCTTCCTTCCCACAGCTTCTTTTACTCTCTCATTCCCACTAACTACTTTAATTAATTTATCGTTAGAGACTGGTCTGGTGCCTGATGATCTAAAAATAGCACGAGTCATACCAGTCTATAAAGGAGGTGACAAAAGCAATCCAGACAATTACAGACCCATTTCCATCTTCCCACCCATATCCAAGGTACTCGAAACAGTAGTAAAAACAGAATTGTTTATTTTTTAAATATAAATGATTACTTCTACAAAGGGCAGTATGGATTCCGAGAAAACTCAAGCACAGAAATAGCCACAATTGATATAATCTCTAACTTGCAGGATGTCATAGACAATAAGATAACAGCGAGTGGCCTTTTCATAGACCTGAGAAAGGCGTTTGATACTGTTGACCATGAAACTTTTAGGGAAACTTGATAAAGCAGGTATCCGAGGAGTAGCTTGGACATGGTTTAAAAATTACCTGTCTAATCGTAAGCAGTATGTTGAAATAAATGGCTACAGAAGTGAGGAAGTAAATATTCCCATGGTGTGCCCCAAGGATCAATACTGGGTCCTTCCCTCTTCTTAGTATATATTAATGACATAGCAACACTCAGTTTTCATGGTAATATAGCGTTATTTGCAGATGACTTAAGCATCTTTTACAATGCGTACACCACACACATGCGGGAGGACATGAATACAATACTTGGCTGGACCCAGTCAAATAAATTAACAATAAATGAAGATAAAACAAATTATTTAATAATATCTAAGCGTAGAACAAAGTTAGACATCCTTCAGAATATAATGCTGAATGGAAAGGCAGTTAAAAGGGTCTCATCTGTCAAATACCTAGGCCTGATGAAAATGAAAATGAAAATCTCTCCTGGCAAAAGCACATTGATGCATTAGTTAAAAAAATATCACCTGCTGCTGGGATGATAAAAAAATTGAGCTATATCCCAAAATATCTACTCAGGAAAGTGTATTTGTCCTTATCTATAGCCACTTACAGTATTTGAATACAATTTGGATAAAATGCTCAAATTACCTAAAAAAGGAAATTGAGGTAATTCAGAATAGAGCCATAAGAAATATTTATAACTACCCTTTTTTAACACCAACCAAACACCTTTATATTACAAGTAAAATTCAACCTGTAGCCCTAAATGCAGAAATCAAATCAAATGTCTTGATGTACCAAATCCTACACAAAGGTATCCACACTAATTTAAACTTCACTAAACAATCTGATTTACACGCTTACAAAACTAGACATGCAGATGACATATCACTTTTCCATATCAATTCCAAACAATATGGCAGTAAGTTAATACCATTAACTATAGTGCCTTTGTAAACTTCAATAGACTACCAGAAAATATAAAAATTGCACCTAGCCTACCAATCTTTAAAAGGAGGCTAAAACAGTTTATGAGGGATGATTATAAAATGTCAGTTTGAAGAAATTCCAAAATCTGAGAAGACAAAAGAAGACTACATCGTGTACAAAAACTTATGAAAGCTACAAAATGTTGTATATATTTTCATACTGAAAACTTTGTAAACTAAACATTGAATTGTAATTTGTCGCCAACAAGATAAAACTGTACGATTCCTTTGTATACGAGTCCTTGACTCGTTAAGGGATTAATAAAATGCATTATTATTACATGGAAAGAATTATCATCACTGTTTTGATTTACAACTTACGCTATAATATAAAGTCAAGGTTTCTTGAAGCATTACCATATCGGTTTATAACTTCATCGTCAGTGATGTACGTCTCTGTAACAATACTAGACCGTTAAGTCTGTTTTCAGAAGTAGAATTTCTAAAGTATGTTATCAACCAACTCAAACTCCGTTCGGCAGTAGGCCTACCAGTAGCTGCAGAGAAAGGCAAATTTGACAAATGTCTGATAAGGGTATAACAGTTAGGGAGAAAACTTTTGTCACACGCTTCAAGGGCACTTGTTGCTGTTCTTGGTAGGTTCATAAGAGCGGAGGCACTGGAGAATAATAAGAGGTTATGTTGTTACACATAAGATCAGAGCTTACTGATTGTCACACTGTTTACATCGCTGTACCGTCGCCTTGCTTTGCAACGTTGCCATACGTCGCGTAGTAACAATAGTACATGATAAGTAGACTATATTAGTTTTTAATGTTTTAATTCATAAACAAATATTTCGAGGGCGGCCCGGGCCCTTATATACGCCCGTGAATAACAGGGGAGTGGGGAATTGGGAAACCTCTTTGCTCAAGTGATCAGCAAGGCCAGTTATTTAAGTTAGTATTATGTTAACTATTTATTATGTGGGTGTCCTTGTCCTTTCTATTGATTTTCGTCAGCTGAACCGTGCGCTCTTGCTTTGCGCTGGCAAGTAGGGGATGCCGCTCGGATGCGATAGTGGTTTATATTGCGATCACGTGAACATAACACGAAGGCTACTGGTGGTTGTTGTTTTAAAGGGCGGAACAACGAGGTTATTTGCCCCTGAAGGCTACAGGCATGGTTACCGAATTTTAATTGTAATTAGTTACCGTTCGGGTTCATTATTCTTTGGAGGCATGATTCTCGTTATGAAGGTGAGGCCATGAGATCCAACAAGGCAAAATCATGGCCCCACCATCCTAACTGAAGGAAAACCGTTGCATCTGTGTGCATGTTACATTGCAACTGGTTTCTTGAAACCAATTTCATGAAACCGGTTGCATGAAACAGGTTTCTCCAGTATGCACCGCAGTCCGTTTATTATGTGATAAAGAAATGAAGAGTATTGTAAATACCGGTGCCTATTTTTGTTGATAATGAGGGAGATTACTCTCTGCTGTCACGTCTAATAAATGCCTATTTTAATTATATTACTGCCTATTTTCAGTATTTTAAGTGCCTATTTTAACCAAAATAAATGCCTGAACTTCCGGGCTCTATTTTTAAGCATTATTTTAAAGTTTACTCACTTTATCAGTTTATTTATTTTACATGTCCAGGATAAATTACAAAATAAAGGGAACAATACAAACAAACTTACAGACTATAACAACAAATGACATGACATGAAATCAAATGGAATGCAAAGACCAGAATTTGGCAGTCTTGAATTGCTCTCCAAAGATCGTCGGTGGTGCAAGTCTCGGGTAGGTTTCTGCATACCAGAAGATATTGTGGGTCCTGCAGTTCCCCACATTCTGTTAAAGATTTCTCTTGGCGAAAATTCAAACGTATTACCTATTTTTTTCAAAATACAGTTGAATAGACTGAAACAGCTAATAAAAAAACTGTGGTTGCCTCTCCCGGGCCCAAGGATTGTAGCCCTTTCGTGGGGCCCTTCAGTGGTGTAGGTTAGTTTCAATTTATTGTAGCTACTTTTGAATTATGTAAAATGTTGGCTATAACTTACAACCTGTTCGAGGCTTGGCAAAATAAGGATATTGATTTATCGGTTGTAGTATATATCGCGAGTCCCGGGGTTTAGTGGGATGTTAGTGACCTCCATGACGTCACCTATGACATATTTGTGTTGACGCTCATTTGTTACCGATGATACTTGACCTGATTGGCCAGAAGACAATCTATATACCTTATTTTGGTGAATTTTCCAGTGATTTAAAACGATTTCAATCTACTGTGGCCTACTTTTATTCTGAAGACACGATTGAAGGTCATTATGGCGAGAAAAGTGGACCCGTGAAACAGACATTCCTAAAAATGCTGTGGACGCTATGTCTAAATGCGACAAACACCATTTCCCCAATATTGATGTTCTTCTCACGAACTTAAGAGCTATTTTGTCTGTTTCTGCTGCATCTGCAGAATTTTTTACACTAAGGCAATTTAAGATATACCGTACCATACTTGAGGAGTACAACATCTGAATCAAGATTAAACGGACTTGCTTTGCTGTCAAATCACCATGATATTCATATGTCTGATGATGCAGTTGTAGATAAGTTTGCTAGTGTTCCAAGAAGGCTTGATTTTGCGTTATGAAGATGTTTATGCCGTGCATTCAAATTTCAAGTTTTTGTTTCAAAATAAGTTAACACTTGTCAAAATGTTTGTAAAATCCAATTTGTAGGAAGTCGTAGACCCAGTGAAGGAAGTGGGGAAAATACAGAGGCGGTATGCTATCCAAAGATATATTCCCCGTCATATCTCAACATCAAAAAAGCATACCCCTCCCTTACAACGTAACGGGATATGCAGGAAATTGTTCTATTCACTCAAAGACACGTACCAACAATTCCGGAAAGATGATACTTTCAAATGGTCATGCAATCGAGAAGACTGCCTCCCGCAACCTAACCTCAAAGAGGTTATGGCATCTTTCTCCCAGAAACTTGAGGAATCCCTTTCGGCGATGAGAGAAGAAAACCACGAGGTAAGAAAACTAGCAACTTTCTTATCAGAAAAGTATGATGAACTCCACCGGGAAATTGAAACTCTGAAGAAAGAGAGAAAAACCGTCAAGGACGCAGAAATGGCAGCATCTAGAGCTATCAACGAATTGGAGGAACTAAAACAGTACCAGCGCAAGAACAACTTGATAGTGTATGGAATACCCACGGAAAGAGAGGAGGATGTATTTCACAAAATCTCGGACATTGGCAAGACGTTAGGAGTTGAAATCACCAGGGCAAACATAGACGCAGCTCACCGCCTTCCGTCAACAAAGCCTGGGCCTCAACCGATAATTGTGAAATTAAATAATAGGTGGAAGAAGGAAGAGATTCTCAGTAGCAGAAGACAAAAGAAGACCCTGAAGACGAGTGAAATTGGTTACAGTGATGGTGGTAATATATATATCAATGAACACCTGACCCCAAGAAATGAAACCATCGCCAAAAAGTGCCGTGAATTGAGACAACAGGGAAAAATCTTTGCAACTTGGGTCAGAGACTGCAAAATATACATTCGGAAAAATCAAAATGGACCCTCAAAGCTTATATCAAGTGCTGAAATACTGGATGAACTCGCCCTCTCAAACTAAAATCAATGTAATAGTAAGATATCTACTAAGTATTATCCCATATGGAACTAGAATTACAGAAATTAAATTTTTTAGGTAATGCTAATAATAATACACTAGAATTAACCGAGTGTAACTGTAATACACTTAGCGATTATTATAAGATTAAGGACAGTAAACAGATAATAACCGATACCAGTACACTAAAATGCGTACACATAAATGCACATAGCATAAAAAACAAGTTCGATGATATCCAAATAATGTTAGACAGAATCAAAGGTGTAGATGTCCTAGCAATCTCAGAAAATTGGTTAACAGAACAAACAAAAATGTTTTTCAATATTAAGAAATATGTTGCATATCACATAGTTAGAAAGCAAACTGGCGGGGGAATATCTTTGTATATTTCAAACAAATGTAGCAGTACCCTTGTAAAGGAAATAAATTCCACCCACAGCATACTGCACATTACTGTGAGAAAAGGCCATCAAGAATACAATATAATCACTGCTTATAACCCTCATAAAAGCAACATTCCACACTTTCTAACTGATCTCGAAGTAATTATTAGTTCTTACTCAACGAATCCTGTTATAATACTAGGTGATATGAATATCGATCTATTAATTGGGGACAGATATACTAGTAGTTATATTAACCTAGTCAAATCATACGGTCTAGTCTTATGTAATACAAAATATCCAACTCGTGTAACACAAACTAGCTCTACTCTAATTGATCATGTATTGGCAAACGACTGTGACAAAATATGTAATGTCTATAATATTGATAATGATTTGAGTGATCACCATTTACTCATCTGTGAAATGAGAAACAAAAAGATAAACAGGAACTCAATATGTGATGATAGGCCAATAGAAAAGGATAAAATAAACTACAAAAAACTTAATAAATATTTAATAACTCAAGAATTTGTATGCAATGAAACTAACATCAATGACTACTACAATAAATTCTGTGATTTTATTAATAAAGGAATAGAAGCCTGTACTATGAAATATACGAATAAGGAGCCAAGTGCACCACCAATAAAACCCTGGATCACACAAGATCTTTTAGCACTAATACACAGGAAAGATAAGATATATACAAAAACCAAAGTTAAAAATCCATCAGCAGAAATTTTAGAAGAATATAAAATTATTAGCAACCAAGTTACAAAACTTAAGAGAAACCTACAAAGAAACTACTTTGACCAAAAAATTCAAAATGCAAATAATCAGAGGGAAGTGTGGAGTGTTGTTAATGAGATGTTAAATAGACCAAAGAAGGGGAAAAATGAAATTGTCAAACTTATAGTCGACGGCACAAATGTCGAAAAAAAGGAAAATATATGTGATGAAATTAATAAATATTATGCCAATATTGCTAACAGTATATGGGAAAATCAAGGAAACGGTTCTACCTCGGGCATTACAAGCTATAAAAATACTACTAGCACTAAGACAATCTTTATGTTACCTACTGATGCTAATGAAATACAATCAATTATAAACTCCCTAAAACACAAAAGCAATATAAGTGAGGACAACACTACTAATGTCATGCTACAATTGTGTCTTGAGGGCCTTACACCATATCTTGTCAAAATAATAAATCTTTCACTGATGACTGGTATATTCCCCGATGCCTGTAAAGTCTCTAGGGTGGTCCCGATCTACAAAAAAGGAGACAAAACCCACCCATCAAATTACAGACCCATTAATATTATATCTGCCATCAGCAAGGTTCTAGAAAGCGTTGTTAAACGAAGACTTATGAATTTCTTCATGAAAAATGATTACTTTGCAAACTGCCAATATGGGTTTATTCCAAATAGAGGAGCTGATAGTGCTATATTTGAAGTAGTAACTGATGTAGAAAAGGCATTAGATGAAAACAAACTAGCTGCTGGTGTACTAATTGACCTTCAAAAAGCCTTCGATCTGGTTAACCATAAGATTCTCCTTAATAAACTAGAATTTGCAGGCATCAGAGGAGTGGCACATGATTGGTTCAAGAACTACCTCACTAACAGAAAACAATATGTTGCAATCGATAATGTAAAAGGATCTCAAATGAGAATTGACACAGGAGTACCTCAAGGTTCTGTCTTAGGACCAATTCTTTTCTTGGCCTATATTAATGATATAGTATTATTAGAATTGAAAGGCAAGCTTAAACTATTTGCAGATGATATTTTTATACTCTATCTGGGAACATCTGAACAGGAAATTATGCTAAATATTAATTATGATCTCAATAAGCTGGTGGATTGGTTGAGAGCACACAAAATGGTTATCAATATCACTAAAACAAAATATTTGTTCTTCCATAAACCATCATACAAGATTGAGACCACAAACATAGTCAACATAGCCAACAAAGAAATAGAAAGGGTTAAATCGGCAACATACTTAGGTATCACACTAGATAGTACACTAACCTGGGAAAATCATGTAGAAAATGTAAAACATAAAATCAGCCCTTTAATTGGTATTATTTTCAGATTAAGATATAGCTGTCTTACTAGCCAACAGTTGAAAAATATATACTTTGCTCTGATACATTCACATCTAATGTACATGAATTTCATATGGGGATATTGTAAGAAGGAGCTGATAAAAGAACTTGAGATACTCCAGAAACGTGCTATAAAATCTATCTTTGGATTACCTTGGCTCACACCCTCAAATGAATTGTACTCAGGAACTAAAATTATGCCACTGCAAAAACAAATAGCTATGTCTGCAACAGTATTTGTATACAAATTAGAAAACAAATTGATACACACACACATCCATTTTACCCATGCAAATGACATTCATCACTATGCAACAAGAGGAGTAAATCAAATATTCACCAGCCATTCCCAATCCATTAAATTTGGAACTAAAGGAATTATGTCCTCTATAATAAAAGAATACAACTCGCTACCATTAGGCATAAGGGAAAGTTTCTCTATAAAAACATTTAAGAGGAAAACAAAAGACTTCCTATTAAGGAATGAATAGCCAATGTACAATAGCCTTAAGCAATGCAATGTATCATACCGTATTATCTCTGTAAAGTTAGTCACTAGCAATCTAAGTTACTATTAAACTAAACAATAATGTTACAAAAATTATATATATGCCATGCTGTAACTATGTTACTTGATTGTCCCTAACACGAGCTCAGGCTCATTGGGACCTATGTAAATAAATAAATAAAAATTGCATCATGCTTAAGTAATAAATTTAATTTTCACTTAAAGAATATATGTGTGAATTATTATTTAGGCTATATAGATAAATAAAATTGAGTGAAGTGGGAAACTAAATTAATTTTTGTTTGTTTGTTACTGACATATAATTAGCATCCGTATAAGATCTCGCTTTATGAGTTTTGCTGCATGGACGGCCAAGGCCGTTCTTTTTTTCTACTCTAGTTAACTGCAGCGATGCTGAAGCGCTTTACGGGTTCGCTTTTAAAAGGAACGCACGGTTCTATATTGGCGATGTCTACAGGCGAATGCTTATCGCTGAAGGTAGCTTGGTACCAGTGGATGAATGATCATGTAAGGTAATTATATTAATTCCTATGGCACAAACAAATTTAAGATCCATTGGTTTTCAGTGGCAGTATGCTATTTGACATTGAAAGCAGTGACGGTATGCCATTGGGCCTTTGAAAGCAGAGCCGGTATTCCATACCGGTGCATACCGCCTCATTTCCCTCCCTACGTAGACCTATATATAAACACGCCAAGCAGATAATGGAGATATCTGCCTCAAAATCTATGGATTGTACTGTTTACTGTGTATAACAGTGTATTATGGCTGTAGGCCTACTTCATATGCAAATGTTCCTAAATGTAAAATTTTAATGTCAAGCAGGGTAGTCACTTCCGCCCCTCACCCCATTAAATTCTATATATGACTCAGAGTTAAAGAGTTAAAACTGTTTAGGAATAATGTACTATGATTTAGTGTTGAATCTGCTATCAAACTAATGCAGAGTTTTAAAATGCTACTTATTTTCATTACATAGTGATAATTAAAGATGATTGGTTGCTCAGTTTAGGGGCTGCGACAAGGCAGTCATGTAGCCCCATGTACTTTGGGTGTGTGTAGAATCTGTCTGATAACCGGTGTTAAAATTGTGATGGCTGTATTAGTGTGTGTTTTCCGTAATTCACATAAGGACTGCAGATGATCAATTTAAAGTAGTTCCTACTTTTGCTGCCAAGCTGCGAACATGGTTACTAGATGCCACAACAACCCGCACCTTGCGATGAAAGTTGGAATTTAATAGAGCGTTAATCAAATCTAACCTACAAATTTAGCTTCACACAATTGTAGTTAGTGGAAGGTTCTTTTACATGCCATAAAAATAATAATAATAATAATAATAATATATATATATATGACATGGGCCCGCCTGCTTTACTTCCCCTACGAAGGAAGGTATACTGAGGGATTTTTAACGCAGTAATTAACGAATGGCAAAATATATCCCTATGCATGTTAAATGTGTTAAACTTGCAGGTACTAAAAAATCCCAAATCATTATGTGCACTTTGCAAAATATGTTTCATGAAATAAATCTAAAATGTTCTCTATGAAATAAGATTTTTATGTTATTTAAGATTATGACTGTGCATCAGATACTTTTCTCAAAATGGCATTGTATTTCAGAAATAGCTAGTAGTGGATAGCAATAATTAAAAGTATTTCAAGGAGGGCCGGAGAAAGAAAATTGCAGCGGGGCCCTTAAATCCACTGAGCAACCCTGTTCTCTGGGCGCTCTACGTACGTCATGCAGTGACTGTAAACAATCAACCAGCTGATTCTACAACCTATGCTGGAATTTTCTATAACGCCATGAAGGTTTCCATAGCAACAGTATTCTTCTGTTCCGAATCCGATGATGCCAACAGCTGAAAGCAGAATTCATTCACGGAATGGTTCGTGTTAATAACCGGGAAAAAGGGCACTTAATTTATTGACAATGTTTCAATTGTGACAAAGAACAATAATAAGAATATAAGCTGTCTGGTATGGTAGTCTTTCACCCAATTTATGGACGAGTCGACAACCCTGTCGTTGTTCTGTAGTATTTTCCAAGGTAGAAACAGACAATTACACAATCACTGAATGAAAAATCAAATTGAAATAAACATTACAGAGCAACTGGTCTGTGACGAGATCAGAAGCAAAACTTACACTCACAGCTTTTGAGTAACTATTACGAGCAACAGTAACACATAACGAAAACAAACAAGAGATACAGGAGACATCAACATTACAATAAATGCAGAATAGCCATATTGAATCACTGTCTCCAATGCAACAATACAAAACTTCCCTGAGGCAGCTAAATTGGTGAAAGAAAATAAGAAAAGCGTCCTATTATTTTTTTAAAATAGATTTTAATATGTATGTAAGTAAAGTATATGAAGAGAAATTTGGAGTCACAATTGCAAATGAAAACATTCCATATTTGTAAATGCACTTTTAATTAATAACCTTAATTTATTGACAATAATGCTTCAACTTGAGACAAAGAGCTTTACCGTTTTAAGAAAATAGCTGATATGGTAGTTTATCTTTATGTTGGCAGTACGTCGGCTACCACAAGCTTTTTTCTTCTTTCTCTTTCTCTTTTTGTCGCCAACCAGGAGAAATTTCTAATACGAGTAACCTGATTGGACAATACACCTATCTGTTTCCCGGCGGGCCATTTGAAATGTTAAATTCGAAATGCAACATGAGGGGCTAGACACAAACTTCTTGTTCCTTATAACTAGACCGCGGACTTAAAGGTCTCAATAAGTTCATTTTAGGTGCCTAAAATTGGCTCATTTAGTACCTCACTCAGGCTATACAAAACCTAAAATGGGTTCTAAAATGTACAGAGTGAAAGAGTCAACATAGTGTATAGAAATGATGAAAACTATAATTATATTTTACTTTTCTATTTTAATTGTAATACCTAGCTGTAAGTTGTTGTATATATAGAATTAAATTTTCATATTGTGATAATAGAGTAAGGTGTAAATAGTTGTCTAAAAAGGTTATATCTCTTAAGATCTGTTAGTATAATAAGTTATAAATAGCTATTGTATTAGTAATATAAACCTGTAAGTTCTTTTATTTTATAGATGTAATTGCTGACGTGTCCTATATCAAAAAAAGTATTGTATACATGTAATTGATCAGATGGATTAATAAAATTCTAATCTACCGTACCATAATATAAAATAAATACACAATGTTGAAAAATGAACATATTATTGTTCATTAGCGTATTAATTAAAAACAAAGTTAATGACAATATGCACAACATAGCAAACATTAGACTGCTTACATCGGGGATGTCAAAGATACGGCCCGCGATCGCAATGTGTGACAGACAGAAAAATCATGACTTCACTCGATTCCTCTAAGGAAGTTTTAAAATGCGCACACTACAACATTTATAAGTAATTTCAAGGGCAGCACGTGCCTAGACAAGCGAGAGAGGTAGACAGTAACGCCATCTCTTAGCAACAAGCGGAAATACCACGAAGGCTAGAATCTTCCACGCGCTTCGAGTCTAGACTAGAACCTTCCTTATTGATATAAAAGGAGTGCGTCGGCACGACGTTAGTCAGTTGAGTCGAGTAATCGAAGAGATACGGTCGGAGAAAGATTTTAGTTACCGGTAATTTAGTTGTACTGCGACATAGTGATTGTGAAGTCCAGTGATTGTGAAGATATTGTGCATTTGTTTGTGTCATGCGCATGCGATATCCATAATTGTTGTGTCGAGTTCCATAATTGTTACGATTTTGGCATAATGTCACAAAAACGTAAAGTTGATAGTGAGTGCAGAGTTTTTCAGTCTAAATGGGAAATTGCATATTTTTTCATAGAATGGAAAGGTAAACCACTGTGTTTGATTTGCAATCAACAAGTTGCTGTTTGTAAGGAGTTTAACTTGAAGAGACACTATGATACGAATTATAAATCAAAATTCGATTGTTACACTGAAAAAATAAGAATGGACACATTGTCATCTTTAAAATCTAAACTTCAAGGTCAACAATCGATGTTTACTAAAGCTAATACTGAGAGCGAAGATGCCCTGAAATCAAGTTTTATTATTGCATTAGAAATCGCGAAGAGATCAAAACCTTTCACTGATTATTTCACTGTTTATTAAAGACTGCATGTTGAAAGTGGCCGATGTTTCATTTCCATTTCAAAAGTCAATAATTAAAAATATTTCGCTCTCAAGAAACACTGTTGCTTCAAGAATAAATGATTTATCTCAAAATTTGGTTCTTCAACTGAAGGAGAAAATTAAGGAATTTACAAACTTTTCACTGGCTGTTGACGAGAGCATTGATACTGAGGATACAGCTCAACTTGCTGTTTTTATACGAGGTATTAACAGTAAATTTGAAATAACTGAAGAACTATTAAAGTGCGTCCCATTGACAGGTAGGCCTACTACAAGAGCAAATGATATTTATTCTGCAATTGAGCATTTGATAGCAGAATATGAACTCGACTGGAATATACTTAGCAGCACAACTACAGATGGCGCTCCTGCCATGGCTGGCAAACATTCGGGCGTTGTAACTAATTTAAAACAGAAAACATCAGGGAATTTTGTGGGATTTCACTGTATAATTCATCAGGAATCATTGGCATCCAAACATTTAAAAATGGACCATGTCATGCAACCTATAATTAAAATAGTAAATTTTATAAGGAGTAGAGGACTAAATCACCGACAGTTCAGGCAGTTTTTACAAGATTTGGACAAAAAGTTTTCTGATGTCCCTTATTTCACCGAAGTTCGTTGGCTCAGTCGAGGAGTAGTTTTAGAAAGATTTTTTGCATTACGTGACCCTATTCAAGCTTTCATGTTAGAAAAAGGCAACCCAATTGATTATGACAATGACTGGTGGGTTGATTGTGCCTTTTTAGTAGATGTGAATAAACACTTGACTGATCTGAATGTAAAGTTACAGGGTAAAAATCTGATTGTCACTCAAATGTATTCATGTATTCAAGCCTTTGAAACAAAGTTGAGGCTGTGGGAAAATCAGATAAAAAATCAAACTTTGGATCATTTCCCTCATTTAAAATCATTTGGCACGGTGAACCAAAATAAATTGGATCAATATTCTCAACTTCTGCAAAATCTGATCACGGAATTCAACAATCGTTTTGAAGACTTCCACAAAATGAATGAAATGGAATTCCCAATTTTCAACAATCCATTCAATTTTGAAGCTTCACAGGCACCAGTTCATTTGCAAATGGAGTTGATAGATCTTCAATCAGACAGTATTTTGAAAGAAAAATTTAAAGAGGTTAACGCTCTTACATTTCATACACAATATTTCAAGAGTTTGGATAACTACCCACAATTAAAAAAGCATGCAGCACGCATTCTGTGCATGTTTGGTAGCACCTATTTATGTGAGCAGATGTTTTCCGTCATGAAAATAAATAAGAACAAACATCGCACAAGACTTACGAATGAACATCTCCAATCAATTCTTAAAATAATTACAACGAATATGATACCTGACATCAATGAGCTTGTCAAAAACAAGAGAAGTCAGGTATCTGGATCCTCGAGCTCAAAATAATTACCCTCTTTTATAACTTTGATATGATTTTTAACAACCATATATTATATACTATATAATTAAGTAAATAAAATGTTATAATAATTCAGTACATTTTAAAAAATTTGAACCTGGCCCGCCTACACATTCTAAATTTAATATATGGCCCTCTTCAAAATTGAGTTTGACACCCCTGGCTTAAATGCTCAAGCTGTTCCTGAAATCATATTTTTTGAAAGATAAATATGCTAATGGTGAAATACTTACAAATAACGTAACAAATCATCCCATATTTGGGCTTACAACAAGTCACCAAAACCTTTTCTAGGTTTTCCAGGCAATAAACTAGGGCGATTGTTAGTCAGTATTAGTTTATATGCTGAAAGAGAACTTTCTATATTAACGGATGTGATGGGGGCATAATTTGCTTTAGGCAAATGTTGGACAGATATATTGTGCATAGTCGTCCTTCAAGCCGTTGTTCTTCCACAAAACCTTGATCATCAAGCAAGGAACTGGAACAAGTACCAACATTCAAGTATTTATGGGCCATGATATCTGAAGTTGGAAAGATGGACGCTGAACTCAACAGTCACATCTTTTCATCAGGTCATCTCTAGAACTCACTGTGTCACAACTTCATCAGCACGAGAGAAGTGAGCACATACAGTTGTTAATAATGGACATAAGGCACCAACAATCTGGGCAGGATACAAGCGACAGGAATGAAGTTATCTGAGATGGGTTGAGCAATAGACAAGGCGAGACCACATCAGGAATATTCTTGATGTTTTACCTCTGACACCGACCATAGAGAGGGCCCAATTGAGGTAGTTTGGTCACATTATACATATGCCCATAACATGGCTACCACGTACGCTTGTGGTAGGCCTGGAGTGAGGGTCCCAGAGTGAGAGAACACTCACACATTATGTGGGAAGACAACATTGCACCTATTTTAAATTCAAGGGGTGTGCAATGCAAAGCGGCTCAAGTAAAGGCTCAAGACAGAACGGGCTGGTGATCTCTCTGTAACCTCGACACCAATCAGTAGAAGAGGATTGATTAAGTAAGTAAAATATATACACAAAAAATCATGCAACATATTGTGCCATTCGTATCCATCACTTTTCATAAAGGCGTGGGTCCAGACAAGAATTTGTGGAACTTGCACTGAGGCAGTTGGATATAACTCAACACTCACGCGTAAAGGCGATAAGCACTTCACAACTATTCTACGACTCCACTGAGTTTTTCTCGACAAAGGATGTGCAAACATTGATTTCTTTCTTATTACCATATAGATGTTAGTAAGTACTTAACTCTTCAAGGAACATTGTGTTATTGTTATTTATTCCATTATTAGCTTCATTACCCCCGCGTTGATAGGTTCATAGAGTAAAGGAAGGCAGTTCACGAAGACAACTTCTACTGTCGGCGCAGAAATTATGTGCACCCGAGTTTGGAGATAAATAGCAACACAGCCGAAAGGCCTACAGAGAAACAAGTGACATCACCTTTTTCCTTGTTTATTTCTGCGTTGATTGATGATAAAGGTAGTTTTTAGGAACTTATTTTAATATCACTCATGGCAGGTATAACATAAAAAGTACCGTTTTTTATGGGGTTCGAGCGAAGTGTCGACTTAGAGATCCACAACTCTTAACTCAGTTGTGCTACAGAACCCAACTTTGGATATGTATTAGTCAGATATGTTTTCTGTGTATATGTGAAGTTTCAAAATTTGATCTCCAACACAAACAACGAAACAATCAATTATGTGAAAGGCTCGTATTTCGAAACTGGACTTCCGCAGAAGTTCATTCTTAGGTGCGTTGTAATCCACATATAATAACCGTTTGCGATATGCAACTATCCATGATCTAAATAAATGGGTTTAGTTTATATGGATTGATATTTATTATGAGTTTGGTGTACCATATTTTGATGACAGGCGATGTCCGCAGGAAAGCTTATGCTGTGTTGCCGCGTTAGCTTGCTCTAACCCGCCCGAGAATGCCACCGACGGATCATCACTTCATTCACTCTGCTTCGTCATGATTGCAATAAATCTTTTGGAATGTAGTACTGTGAAAATACTTGTACTCCCACCTGTAGGGCGTTTTGTGAAAGGTGAAATGGTGTCTAGCAGTATACCTTTCAGTTGGTGTTTGTGTTCTGTGGATTTTAGTGGTGGAGAGTCATTTAAAATTTTAATTTGGTATATTGTACATTAATTACCATTAAGATGAATCTGGGCAGTAATAAAAAACAAGAAAAACGGAGAAAGCCAGTTCCAGGAACATGACGTGGCAATCAATCTATAAATGAACGAATTAATACATAAATAAAAATATTGATAATAATTAAGAACTACTAAGTAATTCACAAGTTTCCCCATTTTCAACTCCAGGCAAATGCTGGGACGGTACCTTCTGACAGGCCACGGCCGCTTCCTTCCACATCCTTGCCCAGTTACATTCATATTAATTCATTTAAGCTCTCATTAACTTCTCTCATGAGTTTGGCGTCAGGAAGGACATCCACCACCACTACTCATAGTCTCGCCATAATGACCTTCAATCGCGTCTTCATAATACAAGTAGGCCACAGTAGATTGAAATCGTTTTAAATCACTGGAAAATTCTCCAAAATAAGGTATATAGATTGTCTGGCGATAATACTCGTCGTTGTTGTTTGAGTCTTCAGTCTTTTGACTGGTTTGATGCAGCTCTCCATGCCTCCCTGTCCTGAGCCAATCGTTTCATCTCTACATAGCTACCACATCCTACATCAGAGGCTATCTGTTTAACATATTCTAACCTTGGTCTACCCCTACAGTTCTTGTCCTCGACCCATCCTTCCATAACTAAGCTTGCTATTCCTGGGTGTCTTAGTATGTGTCCTACCAACCTATCTCTTCTCTTCATTAGCAGTCGCCAGAAACATCTCTCCTCTCCCACTCGCCTTAATACCTCTTCGTTTGTAACCCTATCTACCCATCTGATCTTCATCATTCTCCTGTAACACCACATTTCAAATGCTTCAAGTTTCACTTCCATAGAGCGCCACGCTCCAGACAAAGGCTTTCAAAAGTGACTTCCTAATACCTAAATCTATATTCGATGTCAACAGATTCCTTTTTTGTAGAAAGACTTTCCTTGCCTGAGCCAACCTACTTTTTATATCCTCTTTGCTTCGTCCATCACTGGTTATTCTGCTTCCTAAGTAACAGAAGTTTCCTACTTCCTTCAGCTTTTCACCTGCCAATTTGATCTCCATAGAGGTTTCTGATTTATTTCGGCTGCATTCCAGTATTTTTGTTTTACATTTATTAATTTTCATCATGAATTCCTTCCGTAAGACGGAATCCATACCATTCAAAAACTCATTCAAATCCTCAGGCTTGTCGGCCAAGATGACGATGTCATCAGCAAATCTCAGAGTTGAAATTATTTCTCCTTGAATCTTCACTCCCACTTTAAATTTTTCTCCAATTTCCTTCATTGCTTGTTCAATGTAAAGATTGAAAAGTATGGGTGATAAGTTGCAGCCTTGCCTTACACCTTTCTGAATACCAGCTTCTCTCTCATGTCCTTCAGCTCGAATGACTGCTGTCTGGTTTCTGTATAGATTGTATATCACCCTCCTATCCCTGTACTTTAGTCCAATAGATTTCAAAATGTCAAACAATTTAGTCCAATCAACGTTATCAAAAGCCTTTTCTAAGTCTACAAATGCCATGAACGTTCTCTTATCTTTCCTTATTCTACCTTCCAAAATCAGCCTAAGACTTAGTACAGCTTCCCTTGTTCCTACATTTCTCCTGAAACCAAACTGGTCTTCACCCAACTCCGTTTCTATCTGGCTTTCAATCCTCTTGTAAATTATTCTAGACAGGATCTTTGAAGCATGAGTAATCAAGCTGATTGTACGGTAATCTTCACATCTGTCAGCTCCCACTTTCTTTGGTATAGGGATGATAACATTCTTCTTGAAATCAGGGGGTACCTCACCTGTCTCATAAATCCTACACACGAAGTGAAATAACCTGATCAGACCTTCATCTCCTATGCAGCTTAGCAACTCAATCGGTATATCATCTATGCCTGGTGCTTTGTTCCGGCCTAAGTCCTCTAATGCTCTGTCAAATTCTGATCTCAATATTAAATCTCCTTTTGCATCCTCATCAATTTCCTCCTCCCTTTCCATTACATGATTCTCAATCTCCTTTCCCTTATACAAGCACTCTATGTAAGCTTTCCATCTCTCGATCTTTTCTTCCCTATCTGTTAGAGGCTTTCCATTTGTGTCCTTAATATTACAGCACTTAGTCTTCTTTTCCCCAAAAGTATTCTTAATCCTTCGATAAGCTGTGTCTACTTTTCCTAATTTCAGACAATTTTCTATACCTGCACATTTCTCTTTCAACCATTCTTCTTTCGCTTCCCTGCACTTCTTGTTAACCTCATTTCTTAAACGTCTGTATTCTGCTTTCCCCTTTTCATCTCTTAGATTCTTGTGTTTCCGCCTTTCATCCATCAATTCTAGTATATCCTGAGTGATCCACGGTTTTCTACCTATTCTTTCTTTCCTACCAATGTTTTCTTCTGCGGATTTTGTTATTTCATTCTTCAAAAGTGCCCATTCGTCTGCAATTGAAGTTTGTTTAGGGGTTTTGATTAGTCCTTCCTTTATACTTTTCTTGAATCTTTCGTTTACATCCTTCACTTTCAGTCTGTCTATTGCCCACCTTTTTGGCTTTTGACTTTTCTTCAGTTTCTTCAACTTTAATCTGCATTTCATTACAACCAGATTGTGGTCAGAGTTTATGTCAGCACCAGGATATGTTTTACAATCCAAAATCTGGTTTCGAAACCTCTGCTTGACCATAATGAAGTCGATTTGGTAACGCCCTGTATCTCCTGGTCTCATCCATGTGTATATTCTTCTATTGTGGTTATTGAATAAGGTGTTAGCTATGACCAACTCATGTTCGGTGCAGAATTCCATCAGCCTGTTTCCTCGATCATTCCTTTCACCTAATCCAAAATCTCCTACTATCTTCCCTTCTCTCCCTTTTCCTACCACAGCATTCCAATCTCCCATTACTATAGAATAAGGTACATCACAACGTGTTTTTTGTAATTTGGAGAATCAAGGAACTTCTACCAAATGAATGGTTCCTTCAAATACTTTTGCACTGTCATATATTAACAGTTGAAAGTTAGGTAACATGAAATATCTTCTACAGAGCTGTAGATAAATCAATATAAATCCAACCTACACCACTAAAGGGGCCCCATGAAAGGGCTACAATCCTTGGGCCCGAGCGTGTTGAAGGGCCCGGGAGAGGCAACCACAGGCCGTAAAAACCATCCGCCACATACAATTTCAGCGCATCTCATCCCCGACCCCGTTGGAAACGGGAATAATAAGAGGTAGACATGCATACACTAATTAATTCACAAGTTCGTAACAAACTGAATAAGAAAAGGAAATTATATGTTATTATATTGTAGCATGTCTGTTCATTACACAATTATTTTATTAGTGTTTAGTAAAGGAAGCAATTTAATTCAGACAAACTCTGAATATTTAGCGAGTACAAAATAGAACAATAAAAATAAATAAATAATATCAAAGACATATTTTGTCATCCTTGGATGCTTGGCCTGGAATAACGGAAGGATCGCATTCTTCGTCAGTGTCAACATCCACTGTCCAACTCTGGCATTGTCTCAATGTGTAGTTTCCAGTTTCACTCAGGATATTGTGGAGTAGATACTGCTCGGTTCCAAACTCTGTGAACTTGCAGGAAGAAGGGCAGAGGCAGGGTAGGAGCATGCGTGAATTGAGAAGCCTGTTGACAGCCCGCCGTGTTACCTGACATTCTCGCCTATTCCAATACTGCTAACATGGGTCTTTTCTGAAACCAGTGTGGCGTTGGGAATGAGTGACTGAGTCACCGACTAATGTATTTGCTTCTGTTACTATGCAAGGAGAAGCCTCCGTGGCTTAGGCCGCGGCACGCCGGCCTCTCACCGCTGGGTCCGTGGTTCAAATCCCGGTCACTCCATGTGAGATCTGTGCTGGACAAAACGGAGGCAGACAGGTTTTTCTCTGGGTACTCCGGTTTTCCCTGTCAAAATTTCATTCCAGCAACACTCTCCACTATCATTTCATTTCATCTGTCATTCATTTAATCATTGCCCCAGAGGAGTGCGTCAGGCCTCGGCAGCCGGCACAGTTCATATCCTCGCCGCTAGATGGGGGCTTCATTCATTCCATTCCTGACCCGGTCGGAGACTGGAAGCAGGTTGTGAATTTTCATTCACTACGCAAGGACCGAGAAACCTCATCACTCGTCCACGAGAAAAGTGGACCCGTAAAACAGACATTCCTAAAATTGCTGTGGACGCTATGTCTAAATGCGACAAACACCATTTCCCCAATATTGATGTTCTTCTCATGAAGTTAAGAGCTATTTTGTCTGTTTCTGATGCTTCTGCAGAATTTTTTACACTAAGGCAATTAAAGATATACAGTACCGTACTTGAGGAGTACAGCATCTGAATCAAGATTAAATGGACTTGCTTTGTTGTCAAATCACAGTGATATTCATATGTCTGATGATGTAGTTGTAGATAAGTCTGCTAGTGTTCCAAGAAGGCTTGATTTTGCGTTATGAAGATGTTTATGCCGTGCATTCAAATTTCAAGTTTTTGTTTCAAAATAAGTTAACACTCAGGTGCACATAATTTCTGCGCCGACAGTAGGCCCAAAATTCTATGACAGAAAATTGGAGGACAGTTTTGTCTCTAAATCGCTACCGTAATACAAGAGTACCTGCCAACATTGGAATCTGTAACACAAAATTTATGCTGGCACAACCGGATGAGTTAGCCATGGTCGCGACGGCGTGGCTGCAGGAAGTTGCTCACATCCGGGAGTCGAGGAGATTCAAATCCTCCTGCCGGCAACCTTGATGATGGTCTTCTGTGGTTTCCCATCTTCCTTCCAGGCAAATGCTGGGGTTGGTTCCTAACTATAGGCCACAGCCGCTACCTTCCAATTCTCGTCCTTACATTCACACTTTCCACCCCAGACAACACTCCACATGCGACGGTACTTGTAGCTCACCTCATGGGTGTCCACATAGAACCAGCTACAAACTCTGGCGAGCCGAACATGTCCTCGGACAGTCCCGGCACTAAAAGCCATACACTTAAAAAAAAAAGCCGGCCCCGTGGTGTTGGGGTAGCGCGCCTGCCTCTCACCCGGAGGCCCCGGGTTCGATCCCCGGCTCCGTCAGGGATTTAAAAACTGACGTGAGGGTTGGAACGGGGTGCACTCAGCCTCGTGAGGACAATTGAGTAGCTGTCTGACAGTGAGACAGCGCCCCGATCACGAAAACCAAGATTAACGGCCGAGGGGACCCGACGCGCTGATCACGCGTCACCCCAATATCTGCAGGCCGAATGGCTGGGCAGCGGTCGCTTGGTCGGCCTTAGCCCGTCATGGGCTGGATAGTGCCAGGGGTTGACTTTTGACTTTTGATTTTAAAAACAATGTTGGCACATCCTTATTTCGTAGAATTGAGTGAAACACTGTTTTTGTATGTTGCAGTACTTGCTTTTTACCATCATCTCAGCAGAGTACTCACAGGTCATTTCTGCATATTAGTTTACAATTATAGTTCAGAGCTTTTTGCTTAGGTATATCACAGCTAGTAGCTACACCTTCATAGATTAATTGGTGGAGGGAGACTATTCTTTGTTGATGTAATTGTCATTTCTCAGCCTTGCAACATAATACAGTGAGATCATTCTCTACAGAACGGATCCTCGCCGGGGCCGTGTGATGGGTGGAGAGTGATAAGATGACTAGCATCTACCAATTACACAACAGTGGGTTGGGAGGCACTGGATGCTGTCATAGCATTGATTACATACAGAGCTGGCAAGATACCTTAATTGAAAGAGTTAAGACTTGTGGAGAAGTACAGTAACCCATCTCATATCCTGTGAACATTCTTAGGTATAGAATAAAACATCGAATTTTCCTAGTGGAAACTTACCTTCTCAAGAAGAAGTCTTCATCCAGGCTTACGGGATGGAGCCGCGTCGTGTATCAGTGATAATTAGAGAGGCAATAGAGATCGTGAATAATTTCAATCGCGAAGACGGATTCAGGCTTAGAAACACCTGGCAAGCTCTCTTAGTGTGTGACTGCCTGGGGTTCGGACCAATCAGGGAGTTAATTTATTGATTATTCTATTGTCCGCCAATCAATACCTTTACACTGAAGTGTGCCGGTGGGCACTAAAGACGGGACATGTTTTGAACTGTGTAAATTCGGTTCTTCTTCAGCCGATTTGAATTGGCACAGAAAAAATCACAGACAAGAGTAATGACATCATACAAGTATACATAAAAGACCTTTAATATACACATTAAAACAATTAAAACACAATTTAAAAAACATTCTTCACTTCATTTAAACCACTGTGCTATGAGTTTGTCCATGCTGTGGGACAGCTTGTGTTGAAATGCGCGGAGGGAGCGCGCTTTTGTCCGTGCGTTATGATGAATTTAAAAACGTGCTTATCTTCTAATTTTCATAAAGTCCTTTCAGTTGGCTTCTGTTTAGTTCTACTTGACGAGAACATGATGAGATTCTATGAGTGGTTAGAACTTAGTCAAGTGTGGATGAAAGGTGGAAAGTTGTCCCAATTGGGCAGTTCCTGCGAAGCTTGTGGGTCAGCGTGTTGGCATAATGCGGCCACTGTTAAACAAAAATTACGGAATTATGAAAAAAGGGGGGGATAAAATAATCCCTGAATAAAAGAAAACCACATTCAAAATGAAAGAAAACCGAACATACAAATGCAATAGCGTAAGAACTGAAGTTTACCTGTGTGGATCATGGGTGCGGGTCCAACCAGCCGGCTACGGCAAGTGCGCCAAAGTGGAGCGAGGCTAAGTGACAAACAGAAGAGGCAGAACTAAACGGCCTTTTCTCCGTATACAGAAAAAATCCTCATACACTGGAGGCTCTCGAGAACGAAATAACTGCACTGATACGGAATATCAGTGAGGATGAATTACGAGTTACTTGTTACAACTTGTTACATTGGTGCAATGTGTGTTTGGAAAACGAAGGACAGCATTTCCAGTAACTATTCTGAAATTCATGTAAGTAATGATGATTATTAAATACGTTAAAAAGTGTAAATGTGTTAAACTAATTGGGCGCTACTTTGCTGCTAGAGCCAGTGCCTTGATCGACACGCTGCAATGCCCAGTGGCCTGGCCCCCACACAGCGCCTGCAAGGTTCTATTAAAATAAATAGTTCTTTTTTCAGGTGCTTAATGCTTTAGTATATATTAGTAATAGTTGCCATATTTTCTAAGTTTTCGACGGATGTTTTGTTTTTGGAAGGCAGCGACTGTTTGTGGGTTTCATAGTGTTTCGTAGCAGAGCTCTTTTGTCCTATATATTTGAATCTGATAATGCTTGCTTGATGAGCGAAGTATGTCATCCCTTAGTTTTCTCCGTCTTCTGTAGTACATAACAAATATATAATATTATGGTGTTTGAAGCCATTTTCAGTATTGCCTTAGTAAACGAAGTTTGATGTTTTTCAGTCGGTCAACACGATTGTACCCAATTGTGATGGGTTATTCCCTAATGCTGAAAAAATGTACATGAGACTACTCAATCGTGTTGACCGACTGAAAACATCAAACATTGTAAATATATAATATACTGTATATATTTTAAATCACATGTTATTTATTTCAGGTTATGTTTTGCACGTCCCAGTAATTGAGTTGACCGAGTGAAAAGTTGCAATATCAAGTGTCATGATGCAGGCCCAAGAAGAGCTGGGTTTGATTCCCACCTTAACCATCCTAGAAGTGATTTTCCATGGTTTTCTTACTCCAGAAAAATGCTGGGATATTAAGGCTATGGCTGCCTCTTTCCCAATCCTAGTCTCAATTGCAAATACACACACTAATACAGATGCCATAATATGCACAGATTATCAGACATATTAAAGTGCTAAATGACCACAATGTCGCAGGCCCTTAAAATGAAAGCTTCTAATCCAATTTTCAGTGTTGCTTTATTAATAATTGATATTGTTACTTTTCAGTCGGTCAACACAAGTACAATCCCAATTATTGAGAAATGTGAAACTACCTGAAAAAGTTAACATGTGATTAAAAGTTATTTCTTGTAATCTGTGCAAATAACTTTTGATCACATGTAATCTTTCTCAAGTTGTATCACATTTTCCAATAATTGGGCTTGTACTCATTTTGACTGACTGAAAAGCTACGATATCAATTGCCCCTAAATGAATTAATAACAAACAACGTTATTAAATAGTCTGTTCATATTGTGCATGAATACAGTAACAGTAGACATACAAATTCCTCACCGATGGACAATCTTATATTCTGACAATGTATTTCTTGTCAATTGAACTTGTGAAAATCTTGAGAATCGCACTCTGTGCTGGAAAGATTGCCTAGGTAAAATTTGTTTAAAACTCAGCATAGGAAAAACCGACTATCTGCAATGTGGCACACAGACCAATGGTACTATTAACATTGAAGACCATTAACTCAATAAAACCACTAAATTGAAGTACGGTACCTTGGTTCTCTCATGACTTTGGATGTCGAGACCATTATCGACGCCGAGCACGAGTAAATGTTGCATGGCTGAAATGTCGCCAAATCACTAGAGTACTGTGCGATAAGAAAATACCATTCCAACTGAAAGGAAAAGTTTGTAAGGCCAGTGGCACTCTACGGCACAGAATGTTGGCCAGCTTCAACCAAACACGAATAAGCCATCCATCGAATTAAAATGAAAATGCTGCATTGGTCCATGGGTGTTACAAGGCCTAACCATGCCAGAAATGACATATCCCTTCCCTGACCCATCCTGAAAAGAAAAGTACATGGCATTGGCTGCATTAATAAAATTATTAAATGAACACATAAGGAATCAAATGGGAGTTGCAACATTCAAAAACAAAATGAGGGAAGCACGTCTTCGTTGGCCAGGGCATGTCACTAGAACTCTGTGGTAAAAATAGCCCTCCGATACAATCGAAGGAGGGCATGGACCCTGTGGGCGCCCAAAGAAATGATGGATGGATCGAATCAGCGAAAACCTCTTGGTGTGCGGCCTCAAACCTGAAAATGCCCTTGACAGGAAGAGGTGGCCAAGGACAGCCAAGCAAGTGAAACCTGTGCCAACCCAGAAAATCGCTAGGAAAGAAGAACATTATAATATAGATCATTATTAGAAGAAGAAATTGGAGAAGATTTGTAAGCAATTGGCCTACTGTCGACCAAAATATTATGTGCACTCAATTTTGAAGGTTGTTTGTGAAGTAACCAATAGACCTACATAAAATCCAATAACATCATCATTTTCATAGTTCTATTTTACATTAGTTCATGTAGGTTTGGAACTTTTAATTTATATTTTAAGATTTTTTATCGCATTTGGAACACAAAAAGTGCCCGTTTTTAAGCGTGTTTCAACCATGTGTCACATTTAAGAATTATTATCTCACAAACCCGTCATCAGATCGAATCCAAATTTGGAATGTTGTATAACTGGTGTGTTAAATTCAAAATTTTGTGTGTCCAAGAAACAAAGTTGTTATCATTTTTGTAAGGTAACTTTTTCTCGGCCTGGGTTGGTTGGAAAATTTAGTTCTTGGTCGCGTTGTAATCCTTATACATCAAAAAGGTGCATTAATGACTGTGAAATACATAAATTAATTCACTTATTTTATATCGGTTTGTATTTGTACGGGAAAATAAGACATAATTCACCAGCTAGCCGCTCCGGGGAATGTTGTACAGCATTGCTGAGATGGAGCCCATCACTTCCGAGCGAGGCGCGCCATGACGCGTGATGGGCTCCATCTTGGCAACGCTGAAGCAGGCTACCCCCACTCCTATGTTAACACCAAGCCAAGCCTGACCATTTCCCGCAGTGTTAACTCACTGTGTATTCTGCAATTCGCAGTAGTGATTGACATATTCCTGTGTGGCCTGTGCTGAGTGGTGTATGTTAACGTTCCAGTTCTGCATAGACGAAAAGCTATTCAAGCTGGGGAAGCACTTAGGTGCACTCAGGTAGGCTATACTGTATTGCTACAACAATGACATGTTTTACGGTACAGTACTCTATTTACTGAATTATTAATTCAATCGTACATGTAGTATTAAACAAAAATGCTCCAAATGCCTTAAGAAAAGAAACTTGTCAACAATGTCTGTTTGCCTGCTGATTCACGTTTTCTTGCTTCGAGGTTTCGCCATCGACGAAAAATCAACACCTCCGTTACAATTGTCTCCAGCTGTTGCTCCACATACATTAATGCCGTATTCAATGTACTCAATCCTTCACTGTGAGACATTGTTTTATTCTTTTGATCTGCAATTCCTCGATCTTCTTCTTCTTCCTCTTCACCATCCTCATTTGTGCCAGTGCTTGATCCACGGTTGCAACCTCCACGCCAGGTGTCCAGAATTTAGTGTACACTAAACTTCAAATTAGCCGGCCCTTGGTGTTTGGGTAGCATACCTGCCTCTCACCCAGAGGCCCCGGGTTCGATTCCCGGCTCCGTCAGGGATCCTAGTAACTGACGTGAGGGCTGGAATGGGGTGCACTCAGCCTAGTGAGGATAATATTGAGTAGCTGTCTGACGGTGAGACAACGCCCCGGTCACGAAAACCAAGATTAACGGCAAAGGGGATCCGATGAGCTGACCACGCGTCACCTCCAATATCTGCAGGCCAAATGGCTGGGCAGCGGTCGCATGGTAGGCCTAAGGCCCTTCCTGGGCTGTAGTGCCATGTTTTTTTTTAAACATTCAAATTAAGTCTACCAGTGTCGATAACACGGAATGTCGGATAAGCGAAGGTCGGTTGAGCGGGACTCTACTGTATTTGCTAAATAAGGACATATTAATAAAGTTGGCACCATACATAAGATTGTTGGGACCAAGGTCCCTTACAATGATAACCATTTAGGATTTGTAAGATTATGCATAATGTATTTGCTGTATTAAGATGCATAGAATTTTCCTCACAATATTTTAATGGTTTTCCTCTCAAATACTCAAAAAGTTGGTGCAGTTTTTACATCAGGAAGTTTATTTAATGACTCTGATGCAGAGAACTTAAAGTGGGGATAAACATTAGTCCATTGACATTTTCTTAAATCGTATATGACAAACTATTTATTTGTATGTTTGAAGAAAATCTCTCCAGAAGTTAGGAGACAGTAAGAATGGCTATCAAATGACCTCTACGGATCACAGCACTCCAATGACACTCCTTATCACAAACTGTACAATCTCCAGTGTTGAGCAAATACCGTTCCATGACATTTAGATGACTTCTCACTAGAAAGTAGCTGGGAACAGATGAAATGATAGGCAGCAATTAATACCTGATGGCACAAACACGCGTGAACCCAAGAGCAGAGAGGGAAAAGGAGGAGAAGGGAGGTAGTGGAGAGGGGCTCGTGGGAAACACTAACACGCAATACTGCTACAGTTATAGTAGGAGCCGATGTGAACATTTCCGTAGTAATGTTACCATGGTGTTGGTAAAATTGATGACGCTATTCCAGATAGATCCCCAGCCCAAAAATATCGATGTTAAAACAATTAATTAAATAATTAATAAAATAAATGAATTAAATAAATAAACTTACATACATACATTTCTTCTATTTCTAAGACCTGTTAATACTCTGTACCTTGCATACTCGTACAGTAAGAGCGTGGTGAATGTTTTGTGTGATATATGATAAAGCAAGCGCAAGAGAAGTGAACATTCCTCCCTTCTTAACCATGCTGCAGCACATGGACTGGCCCCCATATTGAACTTGTTGCTTAAGGCCTGGTTACACAGTGTGAATTGCTGACCTGACCGTGGACAGCTACTGTAGCAGTGTACTCGCGTGACAGTAGCTCGACTCGCCTCGCCCGGTCACACAAGTGCGAGCTGCTGGCATGACAGTACTCGCATCAACTTCGCAAATGTTTCGTGCAATGTTGGCACAAAATAATAACTATACGCTGTTGATCACAGTTCATACTGTAATAAAAGCGGTTTCAAAAATACTTTGTTCTTATACTCTGTTCTTATAATTAGGATCCAAAGAATTCCAGAAGTTGGTTTGGTCCTTAATAACTCCACAAATTTTGTATTTTGGTTCGCACTCCATCTATCCGCCAGTTTTTTGTTTTTACAACCACTGCCACTACTGGAAAAAACACATAAACAGAACACACATTCAGCAATATGAAAAGAATGCACTGGTGTGGTCCAAGGCGTGCGAGCTACTGTCATTTCGCAATACCGTGCAAGTTGACGTCCGAGTCGCAGGCGCGCTGGGGGAAGGTGAGTGGTGAGTCAAAATATATTGTAGTAATTCGGATGCGAGTTACTGAGCTACTCGCACATGACAGTTACTCGTTTGATGCAGTCACACGGAGCGAGTAGCAGCACTGCAGTAACTGACTAGGCCTGCTCGGATGCTAGCTCGCACTGTGTAACCAGGCCTTAACGCATGTGCCATCAGGTAATAATTGCGGTATACCCTGAGTGCGACTACTCGTATAGTATTCTTTCTTTTTATCACAACCTGGACTCTCCTAATACAGTAAAGTTATTATTTATTCCGCCCTATTCAATACAATTCACTCTCCTAGGTAAGGGGCGAAAATGCCATCCCTACACCAAAGGGCCAGCTAGTTGGTCACCAAACCTTAGGTACATGTTGCTCAAGCAAAGAATGAATGCACTCTTGATAACAATACACCATTTTCTTTCTTCTTTGATTAGTTCTTGAGCCCATAGCCCAAGCTCAAAGGAATGAGTAAGTAGTGGTGTAGGTTGACTTGGCAACCAGGAACGTAGGATTCCCCAGGTCAGGAAGTGCTGAATGGTGTGAAAAACATATTCTATTATAAAAATTTTGTGGTTCAGTGAAGACAAATTTTCATTATGGTATTTAAACATGTCTAGCAGGCTAATCGTATGTCCTGTCTTCCTATAGACTATCGTGTGCAGCATTACAAGACATGAGAAATACAGCGAATGGTTCCGCTAAAAAAACATGTTATAGTACTACAATCCCTCTGTTGGAGACTTTTCAATGTAAGCAGTCTGACAACAGTGTTACAAGTGTGCATGTGCTAGAGGGAAACAGATGGGCATGTACTTGAACAGTTTCCTACCCCTACATGAAACTGGCCTTCCCTTATGAGCTGTCTGAATGACTTTCATCTGAATAACAGCTGGCTGCATGTCTATCATGTGTTATCTTGTTTACATTTCTCAAATTTATTGATGTGCTATGTGTGATATTTACACACAAAACCTTCATGACACCTCTTCCTCCATGATTAATAAAACATGAATGTACTTGAAATTGAGTGCTATGTAAACAAATGGCTTCAAGGTTATCGAATGTTATCTCTATACACTGCCCACACATTTTACTTCCTATCATGGGGCCACTCAAGATTGAAGGCCAAGGGGATCTGAAGCGCTAACCCCACAATCTGTGGGCCAAATGAATGGGCAGCGGTTGCTTAGTAGGCCAAGACCCTTCACTCGCTGTGATACCATGGGGTTTGGCTTGGTTTCTATCATGGGGCCACTAAACTAGATGTTAGTCCTTTCAAAACAATATCATCATAATCATCTTACTTCCTATTATTGTACAAGAGGATTTGCAGAAGCAATGATGGTCAAGGGGACAACATGAACTGCTTTCTGGATTTCCTTCCACTCAGGGTTGTATGCAGGGATGTGATTGGGGGTGGGGAGTCAGCAACCCGTAGAGCACCCACAATGAGAAAGGGAGGTGCCAATGATTCACTAAAATTGGCTGTATCTCTACTTCTCTCTGTCTGATTTTAGTGTTCTTTCTTTCTGTTTAAAGCTAATAACAAATTTATTTTTTGTAATAACAAAATATTTTCTAAACTTTACGGGTTCAACACAATTTTTAAACAACATAAAATTTTACTTTTTCTGCAAAAATACACTGTCAAATAACTTTTTTATCGCTCACATAATCACTTATCAAATCAAATCTAAATCACTTTATTTGCAATGAGGTGTCGACCTCGGTGGCAAATGAGGTACATAATTTACAAACACTACACAATATTAAAAGAATGCAGTAACTTAATGTACAAACACTACACAATATTAAAAGAATGCAGTAACTTAATGTACAAACACTACACAATATTAAAAGAATACAGTAACTTAATGTACTATTCACACATTGATTGAACTCCCTTCACACAACTGCTGTAGGAATTACATAGCACGTGTAATGTTTCTAGGAATACAGCACTAAGTTATACCACCTCTTTCTTTTCCCTGGTTTTGTCTACTCTGCTCTTGAATATCTGGACTGATTTTGGAAAGGGATCAAACACCACCCTTGGTAAACTGTTCCATTCCTTCACACCCTTCCCAATGAATGAAAATTTACCCCAATCACTTCTGCTAAAGTGCCATCCAATTTTGAATTTGTGGTCTGCCTTGCCAATATAATTACTTTCCAATTGAAGCCTCTCGCGGATCTCCCCCCATGCTTCCTCTCCTGTATACGCTCTATATAACCCTACAAGTCTGTTTTTCTCCCTTCTCTTACTTAATGTTTCCCACCCAAGCTTCTCTAACATATCTGATACGCTGCTTCTTCTCTTAAAATCCCCTATCACAAATCTTGCTGCTTTCCTTTGCACACTCTCAATTTCTTTTATTAGGTATTCCTGGTGCGGATCCCATACACTGCTTGCATATTCCAATATAGGACGAACCAAACTTAGGTAACTTTTCTCTTTTATTTCTTTGTTGCATCCTTTAAGTAGTCTCATAATGACATGCAACGATCTGTATGCTTTCCCAACAATGTCTCCAACATGACCCTTCCAGTGCAATTTACTATCAAATCTCACACCTAAGTATTCGCACTTATCATCTTTTGGTACGATTACCCCATCCAATGTATATTGAAATTCAGTTTTTAATCTCTTGTTTGTGAATATTGTGACAGTTGATTTACCTCCGTTAATCTTCATGTGGTTCTCTTCAACCCAATGTTGGATACTGTCGAGGTCCCTTTGTAATATTTTACTATCCTCTATGTTATTTATTTCCCTATAGACGATAATGTCATCTGCTTACAATCTCATTTTTGATGCTATATTGTTCCCTAAATCATTTGCGTATATTAGGAAAAGCATTGGACCAATTTTACTACCCTGCGGAATTCCCTTCTTAACTTTCTCTTCTTGTGATACGTAATTCCCTACTCTGACTCTCTGAACCCTTGAATTTAGAAATGTTCCTATCCAATGTACAACCCTTTAGTCAAATTATGTATTCAAATTCTTTAAGTATTTTATGTCTATTTTAAACAATTTTGATGAATGTAAAAAAGAGTTTTTATAAATGTAACAAGATTGTCATATGGGAATGTGTTTTGATTGAAGAAGGTTCACAAGAACCGAAACATGTATCAAAAAAGTTAAGGACATCATATAAAAACATTTTGTATTGCAAAGTGGATATTGTTGCTATATATCAAATCAATACGGGAAAATCTAGAAGAATGACAAAAGTCATTAGATATTCATTCATGTATTGACTAGGTGGAATTATATGTACCAATTTTAAACTAAGTGTAAAACAGGTGATGTAAAAACAATATAAGGATTCAAGTAAGGTAAACATTTAATGTCTCTGGGGGGGTTAATACCTAAACCCTCCCATCAGTATGCCACTGCACCTAAGTACATGGAGATGATGATCAAGATGTCCCAAGCCGCTAAATTATGCAACAACAAAACAACATCGCATATATCTTCCTTCTGATATTAAAAAGTATGTTGCTTGCCCCTCTGTCTCTCTTTCCCTCCCTCCTTTCCCTGATATGCTACTCTTCTATACCCCAGTTGCCATACAGAGGCCAATCTGTCACTGAGAGTCTCACATGTTTTGATAGTTTGTTACACAACTTGTTCTATTCCAGTTATCACACTCAAGGTCAAAGGCTCATTGTATCTGACCTCAGATAATGTTATGTAAGCAGTGACATTGGTAATTAAGGTCTTGTTATATTGTGTGCATATGCCAGAGCTCTATCTAGTTCTCTTGTATAATGGATGCTGTACAGTTTGATTTGGGGAAGAAGCAGCTATCACTGGTGAAGAAGCCCATTCCTTCCACATTAGGTGACCATGAAGCTCTGATTCGTGTGGCATATGCTGGCATCTGTGGAACAGATTTACACATTATAGAGGTAAGCTAATTCAAAGGAACAACATTATTTTAACAAAAATAATTGGTACAAATTTGTTGCTGTTACTTTAGTTAGGGAGAGGGATGTAGGCAGCGGGGTGCTTATACAACCCCTTTAATCACCTCTGCATCCCTTACAGCACCTCCAATACAATGAAGAAAAAAAAATTGCTTGCTATATTTTTAGAAAATGCAAACAATATTGAGCAGGTAAAGAAGGATAGAAGCAAGTACGAAAGCTCCCCTTCTTTACTGTTAACCAACTTGTGACTAAATTCTGTTGTGTGTCTTTTGGTGTTAACAAAGAAGTATTAATAATAACTCTCCTCTCTCCATTTTCATTTAAGAAATGCATGGAAATGTAGCTAGGTCTACACAAAGAGGAAATTTTATAGTGCATTATGCAACAAACCTATAATGGCAATAATTCGCAAGTTTTATAATTTCCATACAAGTGTCTTAATTACCATTATAGGCGAGTTGCATGCGACTGTTTATGTTCGACGATAATTATAACTATTTTAGGTTGTAACATAAATATCTGTCGAAATTTCGCCAGTTTTATGTACTGAACAGAGCGCGTGGGATGCAGAGAATACCTTGTATTTGACCATGGCCTCCTCAAACACCCCCACTATGACACTAGCCACGCAGTGAAATTTAAAATAGGAGGCCATGAACGTCAGTGCAGATGCAATGCTATCCTTACCTAATTGGTCACACAACTGTTTCTTGAGCTCTGATTGGTGGGAGAAACTGTTTCATAATGAAAAATAGTGTTATAATGACCCTCATTATGATACAGTTTTCTGACATATAATATTTACATTTCGACGTCGTCGAACATAAACAATTTTATAAAATTTTAAAATAAGATCAAAAAAGGAAGGAAGCTTGTAGTTTAACGTGACCGTTAATCTCGAGATCATGAGCCACGGGACCTCCTTTTTACGTGGAATCCGAACCACAGGACATGGCATTTCACATCGAAAATCTCACATGCATTGACCGGGAATCGAACCCGGGCCGCCTTGGTGAGAGGCATACAGAAATTAAGATCAGGTTGGAGGGAAAGTCGGTCAACACAATATAATTCCAATTACTGAAATATGCAAAAAGAAATTACATGTAATTACAGTATGATAATTATATAGGGTACCGGTACTGTATATATTGTTTTGCTCGTCAAGCGAGCATCATCAGATCCAAATATATACAAGACAAAATAGTTCTACTAAACCTACAATGACACCCAGTAACAGTCACTGCCCCCCTAAAACAAAAACCCACCAAAAACTTAGAAAGTGTGGCAACTATTACTGGTAAAATACTTAAGCATTAAGCACCCAAAAAAAAAGAAGAAAAAAAACCTATTTTATATGCGGTACGGTACCTACAATGTTGCAAGACTGAGAAATGACAATCCCATCAACAGTCTCCCTCTACCAACTAATCTATGAAGGGTTAGCTACTATTGTTGTTATGCTTAAGCAATATGCCCTAAACTATTGTAGAATTGTAAATTAATGTAGATGATGGTAAGATGATGGTAAGAAGCTAGAACTGCAACATACAAAAACAGTGTTTGTCTGCTAATACTGTGTTGATGTGGAGACTTACCGTATCTGAAATCGTAGAATGTCTACAGGCTGCTTAGACAACCACTTATCTAATGCATGAAGGCAGCAGAGAAGCTTACGGGCCACATAATTTTTAAAAAAGTTAGGATATTTTTGCAACTTACTCATATCAACATAATGAACCCTTAATATGATTGCCACATATTAATGTTTCATATTTCTGGTCTGTGTGAGGACGAAAGATGACATTTGAAGGAGGCTTGCTAGTATGTTGAAAATTTAGAAGCTACCTGAAGAAGAAGGGAGCCTGACAATCCTGTTCAAACAATGGGCTGGGGTGAGTTTGGAATGCAACCCGGACTGAAGAAAGGGACACAACCCGTTAGCTGGAGTTCAAGAACCTAGTTGGCGCGTTGGACAAAATGAGTCACCCCTAAGCGTCTGTTCTTTGTGAGACAAGGAAAAAGAGGGAGAAGCAGGAGAAATTGCGAGGGAAACGACTGTGCGTCAACGCCTACGTGGGCGGGGTCCGCATTTTACCGCGAGTTCAGAAACAGCACCCCAACCAATAAGAAATGAGGACGCGGGGCCTTTCGCGCTATTTCGAAGATACGGCATCAGAAGAAATTAAGGAGGGAAATTGATTACGATTAATTGCACGATCAAAATAAAACTCGCATGCCATAGATGTTCGATTCACATCAAGACAAGATCCCTGATATGTGTTGTGTGTCTGTAGGACTACTGGTTGAATAATTAGATATTTTATTCAGTCCCGCCCCCACTTTTCGGACTAAAATGTATAAATACTGAGTGGAGTGTTCACTGAAAAACATTATTATTTCATTCGTTGACAGATTGTGAAGGCTGACTACGCTCGTTCTACATTACTATTTTGGGAAGTGACAATGTCTGTTAATATGCAAGTCGCTGGACTTAGCAAGTTTCGAGCCAGTAAAAGAGAGGAGCTTAAACTTTGAAAATCATTGCTCTTAGGAGATGAAATTCTACCGCATCTCAAGTGTATAAATTAATGTGTTCTGCGTGTGAAATGTTCTAGATAGCTTTTTGCTATAAGTGAGGGACAGTCATCGCTAAATATTGCTATCAGGACTTGTGGGTGGATACAGCAATCCACGCTAGCAATCTATTAGGGATATTGTGTGAGGCACTATTTTAAAACGAACTGACATTCTATTTTGAAGCAGCCAGCCAGAAATGGAGACCGTGGTATCAGCAGCTGAAGGAAGAATGGTGCTACTGAAATCGAACACGGAAATGATTGGGTGCTAAGCGCACATGGTTGGGGTCATGCCCAGGAAACGTCAACGATGGAGGTGGCTGAAAAGGATGAGTACAGAATGATTTATTTCATTATGTAGCCTAGTTTTGGTAATCGGGGAATCCTTGTATATATTGTGTAGTTGTTTTCTTTTCTTTTGTGTGATTAGAGTGTTTTTGTTGACTGACCACTATTTTAATTTGTGAAGAGCATCGTGGTTATTCTTTTGTATTTCTTTAAAATTTGTGCGGGACAGTCGATTAAATTGTACTCGTGTGCACTGAGTGTGTTTTTATGACAGATACAGCAAATGAGCGGACTGTATCGCTGATGATAAGTGAAGCTTTGGTTAGATAACGTAATTACAGTGTAGGGGGGAAAATGTGATATTTTGTGTGAGAAACTTCGGGTTACACAGGCTGTAAATTGTATGCGATATTGCATATTTTCTTAGCGAGAAGCATTCAGCTTCTCTGGTAATCATTCTTTTGTATTTGAGCACGTAGTAACTTGTTGTGTGTTGGAGCACTATATTTTTTTTTTTTGAGGTTTATCTGTGATCTGGAGCAAATTGAGGGTGATGTGTGTTGTACCAAGGCATGGGTCTATTATTATTATTATCCTGCGCGGGGTCTGGCCGAGGTCAGTTACCTGTCAGCTGCAAGGCGTCGAAGACAGGACTCATAAGGATGATGTCACTGTTAAGTATTCTACAGATCCCAAATTGCATGGTGCAGTTTTGAGGACAGATCTACGAGTTGATATGTGTTTTATTCCAAAGTGTGATTGTTAAAATTTTTCTTCGGATCTCTAGCGTGTGGCTGAGAGACAATTTGAGACCTGCCTGGTGTTGACACAATGACGAGAGCTGGATATTCCAGACTGCAAAGGCTCAGATCTCAGATAAGGACAGAGGGGCCATTAGGGCCGAGGTGCGTGCTCCCGTGATAACGATCAGTTAAAGCCTGTATAATTCAAAGCGAATTAGATTAATTTCGATGCAAGTTCTTCACATCAGAAATGCAGTTCATGATTATGCTGATTTGTATTTTGTTGCCTTGTTGGCTACTGTCTCGCAATTATTGTAAATATTTTTATCGCATTTTTTATGCGCCCCTGTAACTTTGGTGTGTTCGGGAAACGATCGGTTTATCCATGAGTTAGTTACGGATGACCACGATTGTATTTTCACCCTGTTTCTGTAAGACCTTTTTAGGCAGCTTGATTTGTGTGCTTTCGGCACTGATATAAATACTTCTCGCGGAAGTAATGTGTATCTTTAGCAAAGGGTAGTGTGGTCGATTGTCATGTCATTTTGTGTTAGCCATTAAGCGTGGATCCCGATGCCAAGGCGTGGTGAAAAATGTTCATGGATATGCGTCCTGCGATCTGGTTCTATGGAAGCATATCTCATGGAAACATGTACTCATTCTAACAGTAGTCTTGCCAGTAAAAACCGTCAAACACAATACACGCAACAATAAGAGGAGTAAGGACGAGGTCCATGATTTGGTTTATTTGCTGCTGTAATGTTGATTCAGAGTAACTTATTTTTTTGTTTGTTGATGTTGAGTTGATATATATGGGTGTCATTTGGGATTTTGTGTCATTGTTGTGTCATTCTTATCGGGATATTAAAATATTTGTTTTGTTTGAAGTTGAGTCATCTTTGCTATTTATATTCTCCTTATGTCACCTTGAAATTATGGAAGCAAAGTACAAAATATCCAACTTCACGACGATGAACTGTACACCCCCGAATAAAGTTTCGTGTACGCTTCCTCAAGGGGACAATAAATACATACATATATACATAATACATACATTCATATATACTTAATATATAGTCTACATGTTTATTGATGGTTTCCACCATTTTATTATATACAAGATCTAGGAAAGGGTAAACTAGGTATATGAGCAATCTGTTTACAATGTAGGCCTAGTACCGTACATCCAAGTCTACATTATGTGCACTCTGATGCATACAAATTTTCTACCACATAGAAAATCAGATGCTTTTTAAGTAGTCTCTGATCAATATTAAACAAATCTATCCTGACCCCATTATAGAGTCGCATCATTATGGCAAAGGGACCATTAAGACCATAATTAGTGGAATGCTTTTTTGTTTCAAAGAAATGATGCTTGCACATCGAATGGGGAGACACATCAATATTAACTTCACGGAGTAATTCTGGGCAGTAATTCTTATTATTTTCTACACCCTATAATTAATCATGACTACTATCAAGTAATGACTCAATTGAAGATTCCAACTCTAAAATCTCATTGTGACAATATTTTGATATTCTTAACTTGTTCAAGATTGTGAACTCTCACATGGATTGTCCAGAATTGCTGAATGAGGGCAATATTAATGTACCTCCCCATTTGATGCTCAAATATGATGTCTTAGAAACAAACTGGCATCCCATTAATTGTGGTCTTAGTGGTCCCATTGACAGAATGATTTGAATCTCAAAGAGGTCTGTATAGATTTGTTTAATATTGATCAAAGACCACTTAAACAGCATCTGCTTTCCTATGCATTAGACATTTTGTATGCATCAGAGTGCACATAATGTAGGTCTATGTTTTGATATACTACTTCGCAAATAGATTGTATTCATTCTCAGATATCCTAAATGTATTGTATCTTGTGTAAACAAAAATGGTGAAGACTGTCATAAAGATTTATGTATTTTTTATTATTAATTATTTCTAGTTTGTGATTATTTATTACTCATATTAGCCTCTCAAGTTAACTGGTTTCCGTAATCTGTCGATCAGCTGAAAAGCATTCTCATTGGAGCTAGCATGTAAAGGGTTAATCAGTTACAATGTTTTTTTCTTTTTAGTTCACTCATAGCTATGAATAGGTCATTAGAATATCATTTCCTCCAGCTAATGTTTGCAAATGCCTGTAACCTTGAGCAGCATAATGGGCCAACATAACATCTATTTATAGTGTTCATTCAGTCATATAGGTATGGTATTTATAAATGGCTGTAACCTTGAACAGCATACTGGATCGTTATTGCCATCAATACTACTCATATCTGCTCATCACTAAGAGAGAAACAGTAGTAATATTTTTTCCATTGTTGCTTTGGTTGGAGGTTTATGACATCTTCGGTCATCAGCTCTAGGTGCTTGTGAGATAACTTGTGTTATTTCACTGTAGTAGTGGTCATATTTGTAGGCCTTATTATTAAGGCCTAGGGTTGAGGTAGATGTCCCGGAACTTGAAATAATGTTTCAGTTTGGCATTTAGTTGGAGGAAATATGGATAACTCTGGGAGGAAATCAGATTCAGGATGGTACATTTCAACATATCACATTGTCTGTCCATCTCTTCCCATGACCATCACCACGTGGAGATGAGACCATATTCTTTTGCTACTTCTGTCCATGTCAACAACAACCCCTGGCACCATCCAGCCCATGACGGGCTAAGGCCGACCAAGCGACCGCTGCCCAGCCATTTGGCCTGCAGATATTGGGGTGACGCGTGATCAGCGCGTCGGGTCCCCTCGGCCGTTAATCTTGGTATTCGTGATCGGGGTGCTGTCTCACTGTCAGACAGCTACTCAATTGTCCTCATGAGGCTGAGTGCACCCCGTTCCAATCCTCACGTCAGTTTTTTAAATTCCCTGACGGAGCCGGGGATCGAACCCGGGGCCTCCGAGTGAGAGGCAGGCGCGCTACCCCAACACCACGGGGCCGGCACTTCTGTCCATGTATAGTATCTAATTGATCTTGCAGTTGTTCTCTAGATTCATCTCAGTGGTAGATATCATCAGCTTTCAATTTCTCATCACTGATGGTGTAACGTGTTTTTCGAGGGGTTTTATGCAACTGGCATAAGTCAGTAGGAAGCCATTCTATATTTATTTATGCGGCAAATTGTTCAGCCAAGAGAATTTTTCATGTTAATTTATTATTATTATTAATTTATTATAATTATTATTAAGATATTTTCGGAGCATTTTATAAAAATTATAAGCATACAGATAGGTTTTCTATGTCTTAGAAAACGCTATCAAGCAAATTATTACGAACGACAATATCATAGAAAATTATGTGATTGCGGAATTTTACGGAGTTTTCGTCAGTTAGGATATTTTGAGAGACATGAGTCACTGGAAATTCAAGTACACGCTTAATCTTGTCGGGAAGCATGACGCAATCTTGGGTCGCAGCGTCAAGAAAAGGCGAATATACGGAACGGAAATCGACTTCTCCCTCCCGCGGAGTGTAATGAACCAGAGGAGGGGAAGTAGCGGCGTGCTCAGCCAATCAGTGGAGACAACGTAAGCTGGAAGACGGTACCATGGTGGGGGAGCCAACGTGTGGATATATAACGTTCGACGCGCCGTGAAACGTGGTCTATCTGTGTAGAACTTAACGAGTATGGTTCTCGCGGGAGTCGCTCCGATGTTCCGTGGAGTGGAGGACTAACTTTTGTAAAACTTAACCAGTGTGGTTATACGAGTGTTTGGGTCCGATGTACGGACCATAGAATTATCTAATCTACCAGAATATCATCAAATAACGAAGAAGATGGCGACGTCCAGGAGACTGTGGGAAGCTCACAGCATCATCCAGTACGAGGGAAATGCTTTGGCAATTTCCAGTGGTAAGCGCAAATGACGCAGAAATACGCAATCTCTCATTTCTCTTTGTTTTACATTTCATATTTCAGTAACTTCATAGCTTGGAAATAAGAGTAAAATCAATTTATCAGACTCCGTTTTCACGTAATTTTCTATCGGTAATATTAAAATCGCAACGCTCCAATTTAAATTTTAAACTTATTATTATTATTAATTTTGCTATACTTGTTTTATATAATAAATTCATTTCTTTTACAATGCAATCTTTGCTTTCAGTAGGTAGCATTAGATATAGACCAATTCCTTCTCCTGATACAATTGTTTGTTGGGTTAATGATCAAATCATACCACGATCTGAGTGATTAGATTCTTGAAGGTGTTCTACCAGAGCTAGACGTTGTTAAATACAAATTTAGATTTCAGCATTGCGTTGAAGTCTTGGCGCCCATTAAAACAACATAGCTTAGGCAAAGGTAAACAGTTACATTTATCTCCCAACAGTTAGGGGCTAGCAAAACGTTACACTTGTCGCTCAAAGTGAGGGCTGTAGAAACCATTACATTTGGCGCCCAACGTGGGGATGAAAACCTAATAACATTTGTGGAAGGAGAAGGGTATATATTTCTGTGCCTGTATTTTGGGGGTTATTTGTCTGTATCAGTGTATATCATTATGGGGGATGAGAAAGAAAGACAGATGAGGTTATGTAGTGGTCATCAACGGGAGAGTGATGATACGAGCAGTATGTCGAGTGATGGTAGTACCGGGGTAGCGGAGGTAAATCCCGATACTGAAACATGGAGTGTAGGCGGCCAACCAGAATTAAAAACTTTACTTCTCGAGTTCATGTATCAGAACCAAGTTAGTAGTGATGCCTTAAATGCAAAATTAGAACAGAATAATGCAAAATTAGAACAAAACAACGCTAAATTAGAACAAAACAGTAGGGAAAATAAAGAAAGTACAGATGCCTTAAATGCTAAATTAGAACAAAACAGTAGGGAAAATAGAGAGAGTAATGAAACTTTAAACGCCAGATTAGAACAAAACAGTAAGGAAAATAGAGAGAGTACTGAAACTTGAAATGCTAAATTAGAACAAAACAGTAGGGAAATGAGTGACAAATTCGAACTGATTAGAGGTGAGATCAGGGGGGTGATGGAAGAAAAGGCTAAAGAGATTATTGCAGATGTAGACAGAAAATTAGGAAAAGTACAGGAGGAGTTGGAAATTAGAATCAGTACACAGGCTGAAAATTTAAAAGAACTAGTGCAACTGGAAACACAGCAGGTCAAAAAGCAATTGGGGGGAGAAATTGACAAAATTCAGGTAGCTACTAAAGAGGTTAAGGGACAGCTGGGGGGTAGAATTGAGAAAGTCCACTCGCAAATAGTTGCAGAAGTAAATGATTTAAGAGAGAATAATAGAGATTAGCAAGATTGAGGAGAAACAAGCAAAGCTATATGATAAAGTAGAAGAATCAGAAGGAAACATTAAATTAACAGTAAACAGTATTGAGAGGAAGGCTGAGGGGAAAATCGCAGAATTAGAATTAAAATTAAAAGCTAGGATCAGGCAAGAAAATAGTCAGAATAGGCCAGTTTTTGTGAATAGCACACACAGGGAGGTAGAACTGGGTAAGTTCAGCAATCGACAGAGGTGCCCAATGGAGTTCATGAACACTATAGAAAATAAATTCGGGGAGAGGTTGGAAAATGGTAGTATTGAGTGGTGCCAGGTGGTTAAAATTGTAGAACAAGTGTTTGTGGGGGAAACGAGGAATTGGTTTGCTGTCTACAGAGACAAGTTTACTGATATTAATGATTTTAAAATGAAATTCTGTGAAAAGTTCTGGAATGAGGTCATTCAGTCGCAGCATCGTGAGGGAGTAGTGTGTGGTAAATATAACCCTAAAGGAAGCTCCACCATGACCGAATACTTTTTAGGGCAGGTATTAGTGTGTAAATATCTGGATGGCTTGAAGGAGGAAAGTGATGTGGTAAGGTTGCTACTTAGGCACTTTCCCTATAGGATCAAGGAGGCTGCTTGTATCCAGAATGTAAAGACTATATCACAAGTAGAAAATTTGTTAAGCACATTTGATGCACTAGGGAGAGGGGGTTATGAGGACAATTTCAATCGGAACCAGGGTAATAATAATAATAGACCTAATGAAGCGAGGCATCAAGAAGTTCAAGGGAACGGTGGCGAAGGGGCCAACGCTCAAAATAGAAATAATAATAATCTGCTAAATCAGAACAGAGGAAATGGCTATGGTAATCAGTATCAAGGGAGGAACAATGATTTCAGGGGAAATCAAGGGAGGAACAATGATTACAGGGGAAATCAAGGGAGAAACAATGATTTCAGGGGAAATCAAGGGAGAAATTATAATGACAATAATTACAACCAGAATAGGGGTCAAGGAAGAGGACAGCCTAGTGGTAGTAATATACAGCCAAACAATGACAACATAGCCCAGAACAACCAGACCAGTTTAGTAGTTAGTAGTACTACGGCCAGCTGTAGCGGTTCTTTAAACGCGAACCAGGCTGCGAAGCAAGGTCAGAATCTCAGTCTGTAGCATGCCCTGTCCATACAATTATACAGGAACCCTATGACCTAAATGTAAGAAGTGAATTATTACATGAACTAAATGATGAAGGTATTATTCAGGAAGTGGTTAGTAAGAGCCCCATAGTTAAATTTAACGTGTCCGAGGCGTACACAGATGTTTTAATTGATAGTGGTTGTATGAAGAGTTGCATAAGTAGTGCATTTTATGATAAAATGAAATGAACTGGAGTGAATTTTGAGGAGATGCCAATTAAAAGCACTTTTGTTATCACAGCTGTTGGGAAGAGGTCTAAAGTAATTTCTAAGCAAGTTTTAGTAGACATTAAAATTAATAATCATGTAGAGAAGCAGATTTGTCTTGTAATTCCAAATTTAGTATTCAGTGTTATCTTGGGTTCAGAGTGGCTAAGTAGAGTGTCGGGTAACTTATGTTATGATGTAGGGAGTTTGAAATTTAAATGGGGAGATTCTGAAGTAGAAGTAGCGTTCAATGACCATATTCAGAGGAGTAGTATTGTAGGTGTGATTTGTACTTTAAATGAGATATCGCCAGCCGTAGAGCGGGGTTCTCCATGTTTTGTGGGCAGTGTGATTACGAACGGTAGTCTAAAGGACTCGTTACGTGATGCTGCGTTTCAGGGAAATATAGAGGATGAACAGTGTGTTCGGCTCTATGATGTGTTATTGTGTAATAGGAGAGTTTTTGAGGATCGAATTGGTATGGCCAATTGCTATAACCATTCATTGAACGTTATTGATAGGTCAGTATTCACAGGACATAGATATCCTGTACCTTTCGCTTATCAGAGTGCAGTTGAGGCACAAATTAATCAGATGCTTGAAGATGGGATTATTGAGCACTCGAACAGTCCATATGTTAATTCTTTGATCACGGTACCCAAGACCGACGGCACTGTTCGTATTTGTTTAGACGCTCGTTTGGTTAACAGTAGAATTAGTTCAGATCAGCTGAAATCTATGTCAATAGAAGAATTAATGCAAACATTTGAGGGGAAGAAGTATTTCACTTGTGTAGATTTGAGTTCCAGTTTTTGGCAAGTGCCACTTATGTACGAAGATAGACCATTTACAGCTTTTAGTCATAAATATAACCTTTATCAGTTTTGCAGGGTACCTTATGGTTTAAAGAGTAGTTCAGCAGCTTTAATTAGGGCTTTAAACATCGCATTAGGGGATGACACAGGAGAGTTTGTAACCATTTACATTGATGATATGGTAATTAGTTCACGCAGCTTTGAGGAGCATCTATGTCATTTAAATATAGTTTTTCAGAAGTTAGATCAGGCAGGGTTCACTTTGAAGCTGTCTAAGTCGTCATTCAGTCAGTCAGAAGTGACATTTTTAGGTCATAGAGTGTCAAGTAGAGGTGTGACACCAGAGGAAAGTAGGGTTAATAAGATACTTAACGCAGAGGTGCCACAGAATGTTAAACAGTTAAAAACTTACCTGGGAATTTGCAACTTTTTCAGGAGGTTCGTTCTTAAATACTCAGGGTTGGTAGAACCATTCAGGGAATTGCTTAAAAGTGGGACTCGGTGGAGATGGGAGTCCAAGCATGATCAGGCTTTTAGAGCGCTGAAGGAAGGTTTTGAGAAAGCTGTAGTGCTGAAATATCCGTTAAAAGATAAGGAATATGTGGTTATGACAGATGCTTCACATATAGGCATTGCTGGAGTATTATGTCAGAAAGATGATGAGGGTAATCTGTGCATTGTATCTTTAGCCTCGCGAGGACTGACAGCAGCAGAGAAAAGATACACGATTACTGAGTTAGAGCTTTTAGGTATTGTTTTCAGTTTAGGGAAATTTAGAATGTATTTAGTAGGGGGGAAATTTGAGATCCACACAGATCACCATGCATTACTGTATATGAGAACTTGTAAACTCAGTTCTAACAGAGTTAGTAGGTGGATTCTTGCTCTGCAGGAATACAAATTCACAGTAAAATATATTAAAGGTAAAGATAACATTCTTGCAGACATGCTATCGAGGGACACTAATTTATGTAGGGATTATCCTGTGGTTAAAGCAGAGGACGGTATTTTAATATGTGCATGTGTGGACAGTAGCAACAGGGCATCGTTACAGACACTGAGAAATATGTAGGTAGTGCAACGTGATGACGTTCATTTAAGGGAGCCACTTGCAAGGTTGGAAGCAGGTGACGGAGAAACATTTATAGTTTCCAAACGTATTGGAAAAACAGCATATGTGCTGGAGAATAGTGAGGGAAACAGATTATACGGGATGTATAATATACATAGTCTACGAAAATATGTGTCATAAAGTGAGTGTGTTTAGCTGGCGAGCCAGCCTATCAAATGAGTAAGTGTGGTATTTGGTGCGTGGGAGGAGTTGGTCTTCCAGGCAGGCGTATCAGAAGTCACACTGGGGGGTAGTATGTAAGTAAATGAGAGTTTTTAAGGTACAGGGAAATATGACGGGATTGTCGGATGCTCTTGAGCACTAAAATGTCTCGATACACCAAGGCCAGAATTTGGTAGCGCTGGTGAATTCCCATTTGCCTCCAAGAGATGGGTGAGCGCTTGAACAGGGTATTTTTGCTTAAGGCGTCCACGAGGCAAAAGATGGGCCATCAGAAGGCGAGACAGTCCTTCATGAAACTCATACATATCAGCACACGTGATTTCTGTTTACGGCCTCGCCATGTAAGATTTGTAAGTGTGTAATTTAAGGTAATTTGTACAAAGGTATTATTTGTGTGAGGAGAACTGGTCTGTGTTGAGAACTAGTACTAAGTAGAATATGGTCTACGGGAACTTAACAAGACAGGGCGATTACGGCACAGAAATATTTGGTGTTATATGTAATGCGCATTTACTGTTTTTTTTTCAGAAGTCAATATTAATTTAATCTACTTTAAAGAGAGATTAAGTATTATGGTCACGAGGCGCTGCCACAATAGTGTGATCGTGTGCTCAGTGATAAGTGGAATTAAATGTCACCATAAGGAGGGGACCTCCAGTGAAATTAGGAAGTTCTATGGTGATATAAATATATCAGAACACCTTCAATGCGTGTGATATGACATCATAAATACATAGTGCTCACACATTAATTATGTCTATTTCTCCAACATAGAGAAATTTGAGAGGCGGAAATATCCGTGGAACACTATTCTATATGTAAAACATTGGACTGGTTGCAAAGTGCAATCCATAGTGACAACAAACTTTGACGCAAAGTGCGTGAAGAAAAATGATCAGTGTATATATCTGTAATTTAGGGTGATTTCATTTATGTAATATGTATTTTGGATGGGGTTTATTAACGTGTCTGGGATAATCGGATAATGGACCGTCGTCACGGTAAATCATCCGATGATCCGAGGCGAATATGTAACGTGTTTTTCGAGGGGTTTTATGCAACTGGCATAAGTCAGTAGGAAGCCATTCTATATTTATTTACGCGGCAAATTGTTCAGCCAAGAGAATTTTTCATGTTAATTTATTATTATTATTAATTTATTATAATTATTATTAAGATATTTTCGGAGCATTTTATAAAAATTATAAGCATACAGATAGGTTTTCTATGTCTTAGAAAACGCTATCAAGCAAATTATTACGAACGACAATATCATAGAAAATTATGTGATTGCGGAATTTTACGGAGTTTTCGTCAGTTAGGATATTTTGAGAGACATGAGTCACTGGAAATTCAAGTACACGCTTAATCTTGTCGGGAAGCATGACGCAATCTTGGGTCGCAGCGTCAAGAAAAGGCGAATATACGGAACGGAAATCGACTTCTCCCTCCCGCGGAGTGTAATGAACCAGAGGAGGGGAAGTAGAGGCGTGCTCAGCCAATCAGTGGAGACAACGTAAGCTGGAAGACGGTACCATGGTGGGGGAGCCAACGTGTGGATATATAACGTTCGACGCGCCGTGAAACGTGGACTATCTGTGTAGAACTTAACGAGTATGGTTCTCGCGGGAGTCGCTCCGATGTTCCGTGGAGTGGAGGACTAACTTTTGTAAAACTTAACCAGTGTGGTTATACGAGTGTTTGGGTCCGATGTACGGACCATAGAATTATCTAATCTACCAGAATATCATCAAATAACGAAGAAGATGGCGACGTCCAGGAGACTGAGGGAAGCTCACAGCATCATCCAGTACGAGGGAAATGCTTTGGCAATTTCCAGTGGTAAGCGCAAATGACGCAGAAATACGCAATCTCTCATTTCTCTTTGTTTTACATTTCATATTTCAGTAACTTCATAGCTTGGAAATAAGAGTAAAATCAATTTATCAGACTCCGTTTTCACGTATTTTCTATCGGTAATATTAAAATCGCAACGGTCCAATTTAAATTTTAAAATTATTATTATTATTAATTTTGCTATACTTGTTTTATATAATAAATTCATTTCTTTTACAATGCAATCTTTGCTTTCAGTAGGTAGTGTAACGTGTTTTTCGAGGGTTTTTTATGCAACTGGCATAAGTCAGTAGGAAGCCATTCTATATTTATTTACGCGGCAAATTGTTCAGCCAAGATAATTTTTCATGTTAATTTATTATTATTATTAATTTATTATAATTATTATTAAGATATTTTCGGAGCATTTTATAAAAATTATAAGCATACAGATAGGTTTTCTATGTCTTAGAAAACGCTAACAAGCAAATTATTACGAACGACGATATCATAGAAAATTATCTGATTACGGAATTTTACGGAGTTTTGTCAGTTAGGGTATTTGAGAGACGTGACTCACTGGGATTTCAAGTACAAGCTGATTCCTGTCGAGAAGCATGACGCAATCCTGGGTCGCAAGGTCTAGAAGAGGCGAATTGTTGAAACGGAAAACGACTTCTCCCTCTCGCCCGCGGAGTGTAATGAACCGGAGGAGGGGAAGTGGCGGCGTGCTCAGCCAATCAGCGGAGACAGCGTAAGCTAGGAGACTGCTCCGGAGTGGGGGAGCCGACAGGTGAATATATCGTTCGACGCGCCGTGAGACGAGGACTATCTGTGAAATACTGGACGAGTATGGGTGCGCGTGCGAGTGGCTCCGATGTTCGGGGGAGTTAGCGGACAATCTGTGAAATACTTGAGAGTACGGTCGCAAGTGCGTGTCGCTCCGATGTTCAGTGGAGTTAGCGACGAACTTTTGTAAAACGTAACCAGTGCGGTTTTACGAGAGTTTGGGTCCGATGTACGGACCATAGAATTATCTAATCTACCAGAATATCATCAAATTTCGACGGAGATGACGACGTCCAGGAGACTGTGGGAAGCACACTGCATCATCAAGAACGAGGGAAATGCATTGGCAATTTCCAGGGGTAAGCGCTAATGACGCAGAAATACGCAATATCTCATTTTTCTTTGTTTTATATTTCATAATTCAGTAACTTCATAGCTTGGAAATAAGAGTAAAATCAATTTATCAGACTCCGTTTTCACGTAATTTTCTATCGGTAATATTCAAATCACAACGCTCCAATTTAAATGTTAAACTTATTATTATTATTAATTTTGCTATACTTGTTTTATATAATAAATTCATTTCTTTTACAATGCAATCTTTGCTTTCAGTAGGTAGCATTAGATATAGACCAATTCCTTCTCCTGATACAATTGTTTGTTGGGTTAATGATCAAATCATACCACGATCTGAGTGAATAGATTCTTGACGGTGTTCTACCAGAGCTAGACGTTGTTAAATACAAATTTAGATTTCAACATTGCATTGAGGTCTTGGCGCCCATTAAAACAACATAGCTTAGGCAAAGGTAAACAGTTACATTTTTCTCCCAACAGTGTGGGCTAGCGAAACCATTACATTTGTCGCTACCAACATGGGGCACTATTAACAGCTACAGTAGCATTAGATATAGACCAATTCCTTCTCCTGATACAATTGTTTGTTGGGTTAATGATCAAATCATACCACGATCTGAGTGAATAGATTCTTGACGGTGTTCTACCAGAGCTAGACGTTGTTAAATACAAATTTAGATTTCAACATTGCATTGAGGTCTTGGCGCCCATTAAAACAACATAGCTTAGGCAAAGGTAAACAGTTACATTTTTCTCCCAACAGTGTGGGCTAGCGAAACCATTACATTTGTCGCTACCAACGTGGGGCACTATTAACAGCTACATTTGGCGCCGACAACTTGGGGCTGAAAACCTAATAACATTTGTGGAAGGAGAAGGGTATATATTTCTGTGCCTGTATTTTGGGGGTTATTTGTCTTTATCAGTGTATATCATTATGGGGGATGAGAAAGAAAGACAGATGAGGTTACGTAGTGGTCATCAACTGGAGAATGATGATACGAGCAGTATGTCGAGTGATGGTAGTACCGGGGTAGCGGAGGTAAATCCCGATACTGAAACAGGGAGTGTAGGCGGCCAACCAGAATTTAAAACTTTACTTCTCGAGTTCATGTATCAGAACAAAGTTAGTAGTGATGCCTTGAATGCAAAATTAGAACAAAACAGTAGGGAAAATAAAGAAAGTACAGAAGCCTTAAACGCAAAATTAGAACAGAATAATGCAAAATTAGAACAAAACAGTAGGGAAAATAAAGAAAGTACAGAAGCTTTAAATAAAAAATTAGAACAGAATAATGCAAAATTAGATAAGAACAACAAGGAAATTAGTGTGAAAATGTAGCAGATTAGAGGAGAAATCAGAGGAGTAATGGAAGAGAAGGTTAAAGAGATCATTGCAGATGTAGACAAGAAATTAGGAAAAGTACAGGAGGAGTTAGAAATTAGAATCAGTACACAGGCTATAAATTTAAAAGAACTAGTGCAACTGGAAACACAGCAGGTCAAAAAGCAATTGGGGGGAGAAATTGACAAAATTCAGGTAGCTACTAAAGAGGTTAAGGAACAGCTGGGGGGTAGAATTGAGAAAGTCCACTCACAAATAGTTGCAGAAGTAAATGATTTAAGAGAGAGTAATAGAGAGAGCATTAGCAAGATTGAGGAGAAACAAGCAAAGCTATATGATAAAGTAGAAGAATCAGAAGGAAACATTAAATTAACAGTAAACAGTATTGAGAGGAAGGCTGAGGAGAAAATAGCAGAATTAGAATTAAAATTAAAAGCTAGGATCCGGCAAGAAAATAGTCAGAATAGGCCAGTTTTTGTGAATAGCACACACAGGGAGGTAGAACTGGGTAAGTTCAGCAATCGACAGGGGTGCCCAATGGAGTTCATGAACACTATAGAAAATAAATTTGGGGAGAGGTTGGAAAATGGTAGTATTGAGTGGTGCCAGGTAGTTGAAATTTTAGAACAAGTGTTTGTGGGGGAAACGAGGAATTGGTTTGCTGTCTACAGAGACAAGTTTACTGATATCAATGATTTTAAAATGAAATTCTGTGAAAAGTTCTGGAATGAGGTTATTCAGTCGCAGCATCGTGAGGGAGTAGTGTGTGGTAAATATAACCCTAAAGGAAGCTCCACCATGACCGAATACTTTTTAGGGCAGGTATTAGTGTGTAAATATCTGGATGGCTTGAAGGAGGAAAGTGATGTGGTAAGGTTGCTACTTAGGCACTTTCCCTATAGGATCAAGGAGGCTGCTTGTATCCAGAATGTAAAGACTATATCACAAGTAGAAAATTTGTTAAGCACATTTGATGCACTAGGGAGAGGGGGTTATGATGACAATTTCAACCGGAACCAGGGTAATAATAATAATAGACCTAATGAAGCCAGGCATCAAGAAGTTCAAGGGAACGGTGGCGAAGGGGCCAACGCTCAAAATAGAAATAATAATAATCAGCTAAATCAGAACAGAGGAAATGGCTATGGTAATCAGTATCAAGGGAGAAACAATGATTTCAGGGGAAATCAAGGGAGGAACAATGATTACAGGGGAAATCAAGGGAGAAACAATGATTTCAGGGGAAATCAAGGGAGAAATTATAATGACAATAATTACAACCAGAATCGGGGTCAAGGAAGAGGACAGCCTAGTGGTAGTAATATACAGCCAAACAATGACAACACAGCCCAGAACAACCAGACCAGTTTAGTAGTTAGTAGTACTACGGCCAGCTGTAGCGGTTCTTTAAACGCGAACCAGGCTGCGAAGTAAGGTCAGAATCTCAGTCTGTAGCATGCCCTGTCCATACAATTATACAGGAACCCTATGACCTAAATGTAAGAAATGAATTATTACATGAACTAAATGATGAAGGTATTATTCAGGAAGTGGTTAGTAAGAGCCCCATAGTTAAATTTAACGTGTCCGAGGCGTACACAGATGTTTTAATTGATAGTGGTTGTATGAAGAGTTGCATAAGTAGTGCATTTTATGATAAAATGAAAGGAACTGGAGTAAATTTTGAGGAGATGCCAATTAAAAGCACTTTTGTTATCACAGCTGTTGGGAAGAGGTCTAAAGTAATTTCTAAGCAAGTTTTAGTAGACATTAAAATTAATAATCATGTAGAGAAGCAGATTTGTCTTGTAATTCCAAATTTAGTATTCAGTGTTATCTTGGGTTCAGAGTGGCTAAGTAGAGTGTCTGGTAACTTGTGTTATGATGTAGGGAGTTTGAAATTTAAATGGGGAGATTCTGAAGTAGAAGTAGCGTTCAATGACCATATTCAGAGGAGTAGTAATGTAGGTGTGATTTGTACTTTAAATGAGATATCGCCAGCCGTAGAGCGGGGTTCTCCATGTTTTGTGGGCAGTGTGATTACGAACGGAAGTCTAGAGGACTCGTTACGTGAGGCTGCATTTCAGGGAAATATAGAGGATGAACAGTGTGTTCGGCTCTATGATGTGTTATTGTGTAATAGGAGAGTTTTTGAGGATCGAATTGGTATGGCCAATTGCTATAACCATTCATTGAACGTTATTGATAGGTCAGTATTCACAGGACATAGATATCCTGTACCTTTCGCTTATCAGAGTGCAGTTGAGGCACAAATTAACCAGATGCTTGAAGATGGGATTATTGAGCACTCGAACAGTCCATATGTTAATTCTTTGATCACGGTACCCAAGACCGACGGCACTGTTCGTATTTGTTTAGACGCTCGTTTGGTTAACAGTAGAATTAGTTCAGATCAGCTGAAATCTATGTCAATAGAAGAATTAATGCAAACATTTGAGGGGAAGAAGTATTTCACTTGTGTAGATTTGAGTTCCAGTTTTTGGCAAGTGCCACTTATGTACGAAGATAGACCATTTACAGCTTTTAGTCATAAATATAATCTTTATCAATTTTGTAGAACACCTTATGGGTTAAAGAGTAGTTCAGCTGCTTTAATTAGGGCTTTAAACATCGCATTAGGGGATGACACAGGAGAGTTTGTAACCATTTACATAGATGATATGGTAATTAGTTCACGCAGTTTTGAGGAGCATCTACATCATTTAAATATAGTTTTTCAGAAGTTAGATCAGGCAGGGTTCACTTTGAAGCTGTCTAAGTCGTCATTCTGTCAGTCAGAAGTGACATTTTTAGGTCATAGAGTGTCGAGTAGAGGTGTAACACCAGAAGAAAGTAGGGTTAATAAGATACTTAACGCAGAGGTGCCACAGAATGTTAAACAGTTAAAAACTTACCTGGGAATTTGCAACTTTTTCAGGAGGTTCGTTCTTAAATACTCAGGGTTGGTTGAACCATTCAGGGAATTGCTTAAAAGTGGGACTCGGTGGAGATGGGAGTCCAAGCATGATCAGGCTTTTAGAGCGCTGAAGGAAGGTTTTGAGAAAGCTGTAGTGCTGAAATATCCGTTAAAAGATAAGGAATATGTGGTTATGACAGATGCTTCATATATAGGCATTGCTGGAGTATTATGTCAGAAAGATGATGAGGGTAATCTGTGCATTGTATCTTTAGCCTCGCGAGGACTGACTGCAGCAGAGAAAAGATACACGATTACTGAGTTAGAGCTTTTAGGTATTGTTTTCAGTTTAGGGAAATTTAGAATGTATTTAGTAGGGGGGAAATTTGAGATCCACACAGATCACCATGCATTACTGTATATGAGGACTTGTAAACTCAGTTCTAACAGAGTTAGTAGGTGGATTCTTGCTCTGCAGGAATACGAATTCACAGTAAAATATATTAAAGGTAAAGATAACATTCTTGCAGACATGCTATCGAGGGACACTAATTTATGTAGGGATTATCCTGTGGTTAAAGCAGAGGATGGTATTTTAATATGTGCATGTGTGGACAGTAGCAACAGGGCATCGTTACAGACACTGAGAAATATGCTAGGTAGAGCAACGTGATGACGTTCATTTAAGGGAGCAACTGGCAAGGTTGGAAGCAGGTGACGGAGAAACATTTATAGTTTCCAAACGTATTGGCAAAACAGCATATGTGCTGGAGAATAGTGAGGGAAACAGATTATACGGGACGTATAATATACATAGTCTCCGAAAGTATGTGTCATAAAGTAAGGATGTTTAGCTGGCGAGCCAGCCTATCAAATGAGTAAGTGTGGTATTTGGTGCGTGGGAGGAGATGGTCTTCCAGGCAGGCGTATCAGATGTCACACAGGGGGGTAGTATGTAAGTAAATTGAGAGTTTTTAAGGTACAGGGAAATATGACGGGATTGTCGGATGCTGTTGAGCACTAAATTGTCTCGATGCACCAAGGCCATTTTTGGCAGCGCTGATGGGTTCCCATTTATCTCGAAGAGATGGGGAGCGCTTGAATAGGGCTTGTTAGCTTAAGGCGTCCACGAGATAAAAGATGGGCCATCAGAATGCGAGACAGTCCTTCATGAAACTCATACATATCAGCACACGTGATTTCTGTTTACGGCCTCGCCATGTAAGATTTGTAAGTGTGTAATTTAAGATAATTTGTACAATGGTATTATTTGTGTGAGGAGAAATGGTCTGTGTTGAGAACTAGTATTAAGTAGAATATGGTCTACGGGAACTTAACAAGACAGGGCGATTACGGCACAGAAATATTTGGTGTTATATGTAATGCGCATTTACTGTTTTTTTTTTCAGAAGTCAATATTAATTTAATCTGCTTTAAAGAGAGATTAAGTATTATGGTCACGAGGCGCTGCCACAATAGTGTGATCGTGTGCTCAGTGATAAGTGAGATTAAATTTCACCATAAGGAAGGGACCTCCAGTGAAATTAGGAAGTTCAATGATGATATAAATATATCAGAACACCTTCAATGCGTGTGATATGACATCATAAATACATAGTGCTCACACATTAATTATGTCTATTTCTCCAACATAGAGCAATTTGAGAGGCGGAAATATCCATGGAACACTATTCTATATGTAAAACATTGGACTGGTTGCAAAGTGCAATCCATAGTGACAACAAACTTTGACGCAAAGTGCGTGAAGAAAAATTATGAGTGTACATATCTGTAATTTAGGGTGATTTCATTTATGTAATATGTATTTTGGATGGGGTTTATTAACGTGTCTGGGATAATCGGATAATGGACCGTCGTCACGGTAAATGATCCGATGATCCGAGGCGAATATGTAACGTGTTTTTCGAGGGTTTTTTATGCAACTGGCATAAGTCAGTAGGAAGCCATTCTATATTTATTTACGCGGCAAATTGTTCAGCCAAGATAATTTTTCATGTTAATTTATTATTATTATTAATTTATTATAATTATTATTAAGATATTTTCGGAGCATTTTATAAAAATTATAAGCATACAGATAGGTTTTCTATGTCTTAGAAAACGCTAACAAGCAAATTATTACGAACGACGATATCATAGAAAATTATCTGATTACGGAATTTTACGGAGTTTTGTCAGTTAGGGTATTTGAGAGACGTGACTCACTGGGATTTCAAGTACAAGCTGATTCCTGTCGAGAAGCATGACGCAATCCTGGGTCGCAAGGTCTAGAAGAGGCGAATTGTTGAAACGGAAAACGACTTCTCCCTCTCGCCCGCGGAGTGTAATGAACCGGAGGAGGGGAAGTGGCGGCGTGCTCAGCCAATCAGCGGAGACAGCGTAAGCTAGGAGACTGCTCCGGAGTGGGGGAGCCGACAGGTGAATATATCGTTCGACGCGCCGTGAGACGAGGACTATCTGTGAAATACTGGACGAGTATGGGTGCGCGTGCGAGTGGCTCCGATGTTCGGGGGAGTTAGCGGACAATCTGTGAAATACTTGAGAGTACGGTCGCAAGTGCGTGTCGCTCCGATGTTCAGTGGAGTTAGCGACGAACTTTTGTAAAACGTAACCAGTGCGGTTTTACGAGAGTTTGGGTCCGATGTACGGACCATAGAATTATCTAATCTACCAGAATATCATCAAATTTCGACGGAGATGACGACGTCCAGGAGACTGTGGGAAGCACACTGCATCATCAAGAACGAGGGAAATGCATTGGCAATTTCCAGGGGTAAGCGCTAATGACGCAGAAATACGCAATATCTCATTTTTCTTTGTTTTATATTTCATAATTCAGTAACTTCATAGCTTGGAAATAAGAGTAAAATCAATTTATCAGACTCCGTTTTCACGTAATTTTCTATCGGTAATATTCAAATCACAACGCTCCAATTTAAATGTTAAACTTATTATTATTATTAATTTTGCTATACTTGTTTTATATAATAAATTCATTTCTTTTACAATGCAATCTTTGCTTTCAGTAGGTAGCATTAGATATAGACCAATTCCTTCTCCTGATACAATTGTTTGTTGGGTTAATGATCAAATCATACCACGATCTGAGTGAATAGATTCTTGACGGTGTTCTACCAGAGCTAGACGTTGTTAAATACAAATTTAGATTTCAACATTGCATTGAGGTCTTGGCGCCCATTAAAACAACATAGCTTAGGCAAAGGTAAACAGTTACATTTTTCTCCCAACAGTGTGGGCTAGCGAAACCATTACATTTGTCGCTACCAACATGGGGCACTATTAACAGCTACAGTAGCATTAGATATAGACCAATTCCTTCTCCTGATACAATTGTTTGTTGGGTTAATGATCAAATCATACCACGATCTGAGTGATTAGATTCTTGAAGGTGTTCTACCAGAGCTAGACGTTGTTAAATACAAATTTAGATTTCAGCATTGCGTTGAAGTCTTGGCGCCCATTAAAACAACATAGCTTAGGCAAAGGTAAACAGTTACATTTATCTCCCAACAGTTAGGGGCTAGCAAAACGTTACACTTGTCGCTTAAAGTGAGGGCTGTAGAAACCATTACAATGGTTTGGCAAACTTGTGTTTGGTTCAAATACCTTCAAGGTAAATATATTCCTAGTAGGTGCACATACACTGCAAAAAAGGCAAAACAAAAATGAAAAAGTGGAAGATTTTTTTATGTATGTATATGACTTTATTTCATTTTTCCCCTTCTAATTAATGACTTTAGTCATAATCACCTGTTTTCCTTCTAATTGATCGTAACTTTTAGCCTATTCTCATTTATGAAAAAAAAAAGGCTTATGAGATCACCTTTTTCCGTGTGTGTATGTGTCCGTGTGTGTGTCGCCTCCCCCCCCCCCCCTAATAAAATCTAAATGGCTGCAGCAATTTCAATGAAACTTGGTAAGGTCATAGTACTATTTTGTCCGACCCCACGACCGTGCCCTTGAAATTTTATTTCCTCGCACCAATCCAACATGGTGTCTGTGCGAAATATTTCACCGGCATTCTATATCTCCGAAACTATTACCGATATCACCCTGAAATTTTGCACGGTGATAAAGGGCACTACTAGAAGTTCACCTATGACGTCAGAAGAACGTTGTATCAAGCGGTTATAATATTCTGAGTACGTGGACTAAAGTCGAATACGGCAGCAGACGAAGTGTGATTGCCATTCGACTACAGTCGACATGGCAGCATAGGGGTTAATGCAATCTTGAAATCTTCTTTATCACACCATCATCTAATCCAATGTTCTTCAGTACCATCAAAACTTACTCTCTGCTCACAACATGAAATGCATTTTTTATGATGTTCAGGAATGTCAGCGATAGATGAGACCATCTCTTGATCTTCCCTTTCTCTATCCACACTGCTCTTGAGAGAGAGTGCCTCATTGAGAGCCGATCAGACCAGATGAGAAAGAGGGCCAGGGGCAGGCGGGGTCGTAGCCCCAGGGCTCGGACATGCTGAGGAGCCCAGTGCGGTAAAATCTTCCGTTTTGAAATGTTCTTATATGACTTTATTCGGTGTAAATGAACCAGTGAATAGTAACCGAAATATTACAAAGAGAATATATAACAAATTTTATAAATATCCATTGTGTTTTACACTTCTCATACAAACATACACTTATCTGCAAATGTGGATGCTGTCCATGGTGGCAAATTACAATAACCATGTACTGGTAATTACAATAATAATAATAAAATTGAGATACATACCCCAACAATAAACCAAAAACTGAAGAATCAAACAAAAGAAATCATACGTACGACTACAAAAATACATTTTACAATATAAGGATTAATCACTAGAAGAAAATAATAATAATAATCATCAACATCCATTTACAGTACCAGTTTCCCGGATACTGTAGGCAAGCCTCTTCCACTCTCCTCTGTCCATGTAGGTCTTGTTGTTCATGACATCATCTAGTGTCCTTCCCTTGGTTGCAATGTCTGTCTTGAGCATAATTATAATAATACAAAAATTTGGAAGGACTTAAAAAGGAAAATACAGAACGTTGCACAAGAACTCTGCCCTCTAAAACGAAACAGGAAACAGATGGTGGAATGAAGACTGTGAAGAAGCTATCAAGGAAAGATTGGAATCATGGAAATGGTGGCACTCATGTAAAACAGATGATCATTTTGAAAGGTTTCAAATAACCCGGAAGCAGGCTTCTAACACTATAAGAACTGTCAAGAGTAAGTACAAGAAAAGCCGACTTACCCAAATTGCGGAAGATTTTGCCAAAAATAATACAAAAAAATTGATAAAATCTTTAAAGAGAAATTACAAAATATCATTCTCCCAATCATGGATTTAGGGATGAGAAGGGGAAAATCAGACTCAATAATAAGGACAATTGTGATATTTTGGCAAGATATTTTGAAAATCTCTTGAATTGCAAAGAGCCTGAAGAAAGATTAAAATTCAGTCAAGCACAAATAAAAAGCAGAGATTCGGACCCACCTGATGAGATGGAAATGGATGCAATCATTCAAAATCTAAAAAATAATAAGGCCGCAGGAGAGGATATGTTTGTGGCGGAACTGTGGAAGGAATCTGGAAGTCGAGCAAGAGAAGAACTGAGAGACATATTACGAGAAATTTGGCAGACGGGAAAAATTCCAGAAGATTAGAAAATTGCATTGATAGACCCATTAATAAAAAAGGTGATAAGAAAGATGTGAACAATACTGAGGCATCTCCCTGGTACCAGTTACATATAAGATCCTTTCCAAAGTTCTTCAAAACAGGATTGAGCCTATAATTGATAAACAAATAGGAGAATACCAAGGTGGGTTTAGAAAAGGTAGGTTGTGTATGGAACAGATATTTAATTTGAAAATGTTGTAACTTTGGTGGTTTTATACTTTCTTTATCAAGTATGCGGTTCTGTTTATGTAAGGTGCTGCCACCTGCCCCTTTTATGCTTCAGTTTGTCTAAAACTCTCGCCATGTTCGCACGTTTCATTCGACTTAAACTCTTCGTGAGAAAGTCAGCAACTTGATCGTTCGTTGTGATATACTTCAAAACATGAACGTTGCTTGAAGTTTGCTGGTTTGGAGAGTGTAAAGATTGTATGAACCTGTACTTGAGGGGAAGTGTTGTAACTTTGGTGGTTTTATACTTTGTTTATCAAGTATGCGGTTCTGTTTATGTAAGGTGCTGCCACCTGCCCCTTTTATGCTTCAGTTTGTCTAAAACTCGCGCCATGTTCTCACATGTTTAGTTTGCCCGGTTCCGCTATTGCCAATCCATGTACATCAGTTCGTTATTATTATTAAACTCACATCAGTTCGCTTTGCTTATATATCTCTGGTTTCCTTATATCCTCTCACAGAAAACAATATAAGAGATAGAATTATCAGGAACAAGAACTACGTCATAATATTTGTGGACTTCCATAAAGCCTATGATTCAATAGATAGAACTTCATTATTCAATGTATTAGAGGAATTTGGAATAGTCTCAAAGTCCATCAACATCATCAAAGATACAATTACTGATACAAAATCCAAAGTGAAATTTATGTGAGAGATCTCAAAGGAATTTTTAATTAATACCTTTGTGAGACAGGGAGATGGACTATGTTCTAGAAAAGGGAATAGGAAGAAAGGCTCAAGGAAAGAGGACTCTACCATGAAATAAGTCTTGGATCGAAATTTAAAGGGGTAGGTATCAATCTTGGCCTTTGCTGATGACATTGCCATTCTTTCAGAAAATATACAAACAGCTTGTGTCCAAATAAACCTTTTGAGAAAGATAGCAGAGAAAGTTGGACTTCAGATATGTTTTGAGAAGACCAAATTTATGACTAATATTAGAAATTCTCCTACAGTTTTGATAACAGACTCCAGAAAAATTGAGAAGGTAGAAAAGTTGAAGTATTTGGGAGAAATGATTCAAATTAATGGACTAGACAAAGAAGCAAATAGAGCAAGAATACGAAAATTGGAACAAGCTTTTCAACTGACGAAGGATACCTACAATAAGAAAAATCTTTCTATTGCAACTAAAAACCGACATTACAATATGGTAATTAAGCCGGAAAGTCTCTATGCTTCAGAATGTATGTTTTATATTAAAAAAGACGAAATAGAAGAGCTAGAGAAAAAGGAAAGAAGGATACTTAGAACCATTAAAAACAGAAAGTGGAGAGTTCAGATACAGGAAAAATGACGACCTCTACAAAAATAAAGAAATTGAAAAAATCTACGATATGATCAGGAAAAGGAGGGTTAATTTCTTTGGACATGTTTTGAAGAATAACACCAGACTCACAAAACAAATTCTCAGTCATGTATATAAAAGCAAGAATGATAATCAATGGGTACAAAGTATAAAAAGGGATATGGAAGAGATGGAAGTAACAATAGATATTATTCAAGACAGACCACTTTTCAGAAATATGATTAAAAATTTCAAGGGTTTCCAGGAGAAGGAAAAGAAGAAGCGGGTTAACATCTGGACGGAGAGAAGAAGGAGACAAAGTGAAGTAATGAAGAACCACTGGAAGGCAAGAAAGGATAAAGGAAATAAGAGACAGTGAATGCAATGGGTTATATTACGCGGTCCAAAGTTGGCCAAAATCGAGGAAAGAAGAAGAATAATCACAAACCAGACTCTCACACCTACAGTATTACACTTTCCTTCACTGTACATCACTGTTCCCGGATCTGGTGCTTCCAACTCCTTGAATATTTTTTTTAATATCAGAAGGCCTGGGGAAAGGGCACAGTTGCCAGAATTCTCTACTTAATGGCAGCTTTGGTGGCGTAGTTGGTAGCATGTTGAGCTTCTATGCCCCAGGTCGTGTCTTCAAACCCGGCCTAACTCGTCGGATTCTTTAAGAGCGTTAAAAATCCCTCAGTATGGCTTCCTTTGGAGGGAAAGTAAAGCCGGCAGTACCATGTCATACATTTATGGCATGAATAAGAACCTTCCACCAACTACACTTGTGTGAAGCCAAAATTTGTTGGTTAGGTTTGATTAATGCTCTTAAGTTCCAACGTTCGTCACCGGGCGCTGGTTGCGATAGCATCTAGTAGTAGTAAAGTTCACAACTAGGTGTTGTGGATTGTAGCATTTGGTAGCAAAAGTAGGAACTACTTGAAATTATCGTCTGCAGTCCTTACTTGAATTAAAAGAACAGATAACACACACTATAATACATCAGCATAATTAACACCGGTTATCAGACAGATTCTACACACACCCAAAGTACACAGGGCGACATGACCATGTTGTTGCAGCCCCTAAAAATAAGGAACCAACCATCTCTACTTAATTTATAAGGTACGAAAGTTCTGTATAGGGTGGAAAGGTTATAATTCAATCTATGAAAAATTTGACTAATTACTATTTATCGAAATTACCGACAGTCGTGGCTACGCTGGCTAACGCGCAGCATTAGGTCATGGGGCCCAGCTCTCTGCTGACTCGGTAGACGCGTGGGTTCAAGCCCCACCGTCGGCCGTCCTTGAACTGGTTTTCCGTGGTTTCCCATTTTCAACACCAGGCAAATGCTGGGACGGTACCTTCTGACAGGCCACGGCCGCTTCCTTCCACATCCTTGCCCAGTTTCATTCACCATCATTCATTTCATCTCTCATTAACTCCTCTCATGAGGTTGGCGTCAGGAAGGACATCCGGCCGTAAAAACCATCACCACAAAGACTTCCATCGCATCTCATCCCCGACCCCGTTGGAAAACGGGAATAATAAGGGGTAGACATACACTATTTATCGAAATTACCGACAGTAGTGGCTACGCGGGCTAAAGCACTGCGTTAGGTCAAGGGGCCAAGCTCTCTGCTGACTCGGTAGACGCGTGGGTTCGAGCCCCACCGTCGGCTGTCCTTGAAATGGTTTTCCGTGGTTTCCCATTTTCAACACCAGGCAAATGCTGGGACGGTACCTTCTGACAGGCCACGGCCGCTTCCTTCCACATCATTGCCCAGATTCAATCACCATCATTCATTTCATCTCTCATTAACTCCTCTCATGAGGTTGGCGTCAGGAAGGGCATCCGGCCGCAAAAACCATCGCCACTAAGACTTCCATCGCATCTCATCCCCGACCCCGTTGGAAAAACGGGAATAATAAGGGGTAGACATACATACTATTTATCGAAATTAAATGTTTTTCAGTCAACACGATTGTACTCAATTGTAGTGGATGTTCCCCTAAACCTGAAGAAAAAAAAAATTAACAAGTAGTTCCGTGAAGAACTATTTCATATATCCTACTTATGTTAATTGCCACTATCAACATACACAATTTCAGTTTGATTGCTGTAATAGATTCGTAGATATTGAGAACCGACTAAATATTTCGGATGGTCGCCATGTTGGATTTTATATATGTAGGTTCTAGAGTTATGTACTGTTACATGCAGATTATTGTGAACGTGTAGTATTCAAACTTCAATCGCATAGTTAGGACACAAGAAAAAACAAGGAGAATTTAAAATTTTTCACAGCTGCCATCTTGAGGTTATGGAAACAATTGAAATAAATTAGATGCCAGTGGATTAACATTCGTATAAGGATTTACTGTACCAAGTTTCACTGCACGCGGATGGTTAAATTGCGAGAAACGTCCATGTGAATATTTATAATTCGCGTCACCGCCATGTTGGATTTGTGATCACCAGGTTATTTAAAGTCCTATAGGTGAACTTAAATTCATAGCCCCTATGAACATTAAAAATGCAGTTTGATTGCTAAAATAGGTTCGTAGATATTCAGTATCGTCTAAATATTTCGGATGGTCGCCATGTTAGATTGTTAAATGTATAGGCCATAGGGTCATGTACCATTAAAGGAAAATTATTGCGTAGGTTCATTATTCAAACTTTCACTTCGATCGCATGACTACATCACAATAAATAAAATCTTAATTTTAAAATTCGCACTGCCGCCATCTTGAGGTTATGTAAACAATTGAACTAAATTAGATACCAGTGGATTACCGGTTTTTGAAAGTCTTATAGATGGACTTCCAGTAGTGCCCTTTATCTCCGTACAAAATTTCAGGGGTTTACCGCTAATAGTTTCAGAAGGTAGAAGGTTAGTATTTTTGTTAGTAGAATTGCTCTTTACTTATTCTGAAAGGGAGTAGCAGCCTTTCAGAATAAATCAATTCTTTACTAGTCTTATAGACGGTTAAGATATTGATAATATAAGCCAATAATGGCTACACTGCGTCCTGCTGCACGGCTGAAAGCAACGGGAAACTACAGCCGTATGCTATTCCCGAGGATATGCACCTCTCTATGCATAATTACATGTGATGATGGCCTCCTCCCTTGTAAAATTTCAATCCGGAGGTAAACTAGTCCCCCGTTCGGATCTCCGGGTGGGGACTACTCGAGAGGGGGTTAACATCACAGAAGTGACAAAGAGGAAATCTGACGTTCTACGGATCGGAGCGTGGAATGTTAGAAGTCTGCTAGGAAGTGGAAGGTTAGAAAACTTAGAAAGGGAAATGGATAGGTTGAGGTTGGATTTGGTTGGGATTAGTGAAATGCGCTGGCAGGAAGAACAGGACTTTTGGTCAGGAGACTATAGGGTCATTAGCACTAAATCAAACAATGGCCAAGCAAGGGTTGGCCTCATATTGAGTAGGAAACTTGGACAGCGGGTGGAATATTATGAGCAATATAGTGAACGGATTATTGTAGCAAAAATCAATACAAAACCTACCTGCACTACAGTGGTACAAGTCTATATGCCTACCAGTCAAGCTGATGATGAGGATGTTGAAAAGGTCTACGAAGAAATAGACGTAATTCTGAGGTATATCAAGGGTGATGAAAATGTTATAGTAATGGGAGATTGGAATGCTGTGATAGGAAAAGGGAGAGAAGGGAAGATAGTAGGAGATTTCGGATTAGGTGAAAGGAATGATCGAGGAAGCAGGCTGGTAGAATTCTGCACCGAGCATGAATTGGTCATAGCTAACACCTTATTCAATAACCACAATAGAAGAATATACACATGGATGAGACCAGGAGATACAGGGCGTTACCAAATCGACTTCATTGTGGTCAAGCAGAGGTTTCGAAATCAGATTTTGGATTGTAAAACATATCCTGGTGCTGACATAAACTCTGATCACAATCTGGTTGTAATGAAATGCAGATTAAAGTTGAAGAAACTGAAGAAAAGTCAAAAGCCAAAAAGGTGGGCAATAGACAGACTGAAAGAGAAGGATGTAAACGAAAGATTCAAGAAGAGTATAAAGGAAGGACTAATGAAAACCCCTAAACAAACTTCAATTGCAGACGAATGGGCACTTTTGAAGAATGAAATAACAAAATCCGCAGAAGAAAACATTGGTAGGAAAGAAAGAATAGGTAGAAAACCGTGGATCACTCAGGATATACTAGAATTGATGGATGAAAGGCGGAAACACAAGAATCTAAGAGATGAAAAGGGGAAAGCAGAATACAGACGTCTGAGAAATGAGGTTAACAAGAAGTGCAAGGAAGCGAAAGAAGAATGGTTGAAAGAGAAATGTGCAGGTATAGAAAATTGTCTGAAATTAGGAAAAGTAGACACAGCTTATCGAAGGATTAAGAATACTTTTGGGGAAAAGAAGACTAAGTGCTGTAATATTAAGGACACAAATGGAAAGCCTCAAACAGATAGGGAAGAAAAGGTTGAGAGATGGAAAGCTTACATAGAGAGTTTGTATAAGGGAAAGGAGATTGAGAATCATGTAATGGAAAGGGAGGAGGAAATTGATGAGGATGCGAAAGGAGATTTAATATTGAGATCAGAATTTGATAGAGCTTTGGAAGACTTAAGCAGGAACAAAGCACCAGGCATAGATGATATACCGATTGAGTTGCTACGCTGCATAGGAGATGAAGGTCTGATCAGGTTATTTCACTTGGTGTGTAGGATTTATGAGACAGGTGAGGTACCCCCTGATTTCAAGAAGAATGTAATCATCCCTATACCAAAGAAAGTGGGAGCTGACAGATGTGAAGAATACCGTACAATCAGCTTGATTACTCATGCTTCAAAGATCCTGTCTAGAATAATTTACAAGAGGATTGAAAGCCAGATAGAAACGGAGTTGGTTGAAGACCAGTTTGGTTTCAGGAGAAATGTAGGAACAAGGGAAGCTGTACTAAGTCTTAGGCTGATTTTAGAAGGTAGAATAAGGAAAGATAAGAGAACGTTCATGGCTTTTGTAGACTTAGAAAAGGCTTTTGATAACGTTGATTGGACTAAATTGTTTGACATTTTGAAATCAATTGGAATAAAGTACGGGGATAGGAGGGTGATATACAATCTGTACAGAAACCAGACAGCAGTCATTCGAGTTGAAGGACATGAGAGAGAAGCTGGTAGTCAGAAAGGTGTAAGGCAAGGCTGCAACTTATCACCCATACTTTTCAATCTTTACATTGAACAAGCAATGAAGGACATAAGAGAAAAATTTAAAGTGGGAGTGAAGATTCAAGGAGAAATAATTTCAACTCTGAGATTTGCTGATGACATCGTCATCTTGGCCGACAAGCCTGAGGATTTGAATGAGTTTTTGAATGGTATGGACTCCGTCTTACGGAAAGAATTCATGATGAAAATAAATAAATGTAAAACAAAAATACTGGAATGCAGCCGAAATAAATCAGAAACCTCTATGGAGATCAAATTGGCAGGTGAAAAGCTGAAGGAAGTAGGAGACTTCTGTTACTTAGGAAGCAGAATAACCAGTGATGGACGAAGCAAAGAGGATATTAAAAGTAGGTTGGCTCAGGCAAAGAAAGCATTTCTACAAAAAAGGAATCTGCTGACATCGAATATAGATTTAGGTATTAGGAAGTCATTTTTGAAAGCCTTTGTCTGGAGCGTGGCGCTCTATGGAAGTGAAACTTGGACTATTGGTGCAGCAGAAAAGAGGAGAATTGAAGCATTTGAAATGTGGTGTTACAGGAGAATGATGAAGATCAGATGGGTAGATAGGGTTACAAACAAAGAGGTATTAAGACGAGTGGGAGAGGAGAGATGTTTCTGGCGACTGCTAATGAAGAGAAGAGATAGGTTGGTAGGACACATACTAAGACACCCAGGAATAGCAAGCTTAGTTATGGAAGGAAGGGTCGAGGACAAAAACTGTAGGGGTAGACCAAGGTTAGAATATGTTAAACAGATTGCCTCCGATGTAGGGTGTCGGAGCTATGTAGAGATGAAACGATTAGCTCAGGACAGGGAGGCATGGAGAGCTGCATCAAACCAGTCAAAAGACTGAAGACTCAAACAACAACAGTTTCAGAGATATAGAATGCCGGTGAAATATTTTGCACATCCGCCATCTTGTGATTATGTAAACAATTGAACGAAGTTAGATGTCGGTGCATTACAATGTATATAAACATATACTGTACCAAGTTTCATTGCGTTTGGTTGGTCAAATCGCGAGAAACGTCTATTTAAAAGTCGCAAATTCGCTTGGCCGCCATGTTGGTTTTGTTGTTACCAGGTTTTCAAAAGTCACATAAGTGAACTTATAGTAGTTCCCTCTATCACCATAGAAAATGTCAGGGTAATATCGGCAATAGTTTCGGAGATATTGAATGCTGGTGAAATATTTCGCACAGCCGCCATGTTGGATTGGTGAGTCGTAACAAAATTTGAAGGGCACGGTCGAGGTCGCCGGGAATAGTGCTATGAACTTTCCGAGTTTCATTGAAATCGCTCCAGCCGTTTAGATTTTATTAGGGGGACACACACACACGAATCACACACACACGCACACACACACGGGCAAAAGGTGATCTCATAAGCCTATTTTTTCAAAATTGAAAATAGGCTAACAAGTGTACAGTATTTATTAATCTCATGTACATTTTTTCAGGATTAGGTTAACACCCACTACAATTGGTTACAATCGTGTTGACCGACAAAAAAATATTAGTTTTTGATTAATAAGTCAACACTGAAAAATGGCTTCCAACATGATAATTATTATTTCCTTTTGATCACGGGTTTAAACCGGGCGAAGTCGTCAGATTTTTTAAGAGCCTTAAAAATCCCTCAGTATAGCTTCCATCGGATGGGAAGTAAAGCCGGCAGGCCCATGTCATAGATTTATGGCATGTAAAAGAACCTTCCACTAACTACAATCGTGTAAAGCTAGACTTGATTAACGCTTTATCAGTTCCAACGTTCGCCACCAGGTGCCGGTTGCGGCGGCATCTAGTAGTCAAGTTCATAGCTAGGTGTCGTTGATGGTAGCAATTGGTAGCAAAAGTAGGAACTACTTGAAATTGATCGTCTGCTGTCCTTATCTGAGTTACAGATAACACACACTAATACAGCCATCACAATTTTCACCGGTTATCAGGCAGATTCTTCATACACCTAAAGTACATGGGGCTACATGACAGCATTGTTGCAGCCCCTTAAACTGAGGGACCAGCCTACTATTTACTTTATGCATTTCTGAAACGAGTATGGCTTATTCTTGTGGTGAACGAGCATGTTCAGATGCAATTAAAATGAAATTTTAAATGCATGGTGATCAACATCTTGAAGTAAAAGAACAGACACATAGAGAAGAGTGATTGAATACCAGTAACTGAAAACCAAGTAAACTGATATTCAATATGAATATGCTAAATTCCATGGAGTGTTTATGGGTTAAAACAAAGCCAGCTTACCACTTCCAAAATAATGTCTCAAGCTGAACAAAAATGGACGGGCCCGGAAATCTCCGTCCTCAGACCTGGGTACCATCCTTTAGTCCTATGATCCTCTCATAAAGTTTATGGACTTGTGATAGTCATGTAGTTGAAGCATTCCTTTCTACTACCTTTCTTTAATTAGTAGAATGATTATAGCCTCTTTTAATCTGCAAAAACTTCCCCTTCCATCCAAATTTTATGGAAGAGCTTGTAAAGCCATTGTTTTCCAGCATCTTCCATGGCTTTAATGATTTCTGCAGTGTCAGCTCCAGCAGATTTCTACTTCCAGGCATATTTCAAGTACTGTATATCCTGTCATCTGTTCTTCTCAATTAATTTACATCACTATCCTATAGAATTACTGGCATTCATCAGCTTGTCAGAATAAGTCCTCGATGATTTTCTGATCTTATCATCATACACAATGAGATTGACGTCATCAGCAAGGCATTTCATGCATTCTTTGTCTTTTTCTCAGCATCCCACATTACCAGTAACAACTTTTTATTGTCATCATGCAATTCGTCACTTCATTTATTAAACCATTTTTGAAGTTGAGAGACTCATCCCACCTTATTCGCATTAGTATGGGAATAATAAGAGAAACATGTGTAGATTTTAAGGATTGTTTGGATTAGACAAAACTCAAGTTAATGGGGTTGTACTGCATTTGGATCTCATTTCCTTTACACATTACTATGAGAAATGTGTCATCAGTTTTATGTTCTGGGCAAAATTTAGTATCCCAATGTTTCTAAAGCTGTACAGATTTATTATGTTTATACAGATCCGCCAATCAATACATACATATTGATTGGCGGACCTGTATAAAACATAATAAATTAGTTTTTTTGTATGTATTGATTGGCGGACCCGTATAAAACATAATAAATTAGTTAAAATTGTCAATACGGACCTTAAAGGATGGCTAATTCTCCCAATAAAGCTGTACAGGCCGGACGTTTGTTTTAGACAAGTAATAATAATATTGTATGGCCTCGGGTGCCAGGTGCTTATTTGACACCCAGAGGGTAGCTTGCAAGTAGAATTTCATCGTTCCTCGAAACTCAATGAAAGTCAAGGAGGTTAGATATCTAAGCTCCTTGACACTATAGCGCTTTCTAGTAGAGAAAGGAAGAACTTTGTGTTGGCGGAAAGTCCAGAGATTAATTTTGCCATTATGAACACGGCCTACTGAATTCAAATGGGTTCTTAAATATGCCAACAATGTATGACATGCATGTCATGATTTTTGCCGCCTTTCAAAAAACACTTACCACGGCCAGCAGTGAACCTGCAAGCTTGGGGTTGGTAGTCTGCCACGTTAGCCACTCACCCACCGTGGCAAGACGAGTGAAAAATCCTAATGGAAGCCTGAAGGCGGGTTACTACTGTACCTGTGTTGTTGTCAGCTGCCCCATGCGGTCTGATGATGGACAAAACTATCTCACACTACTGCTGAAGTACAGTCATTGGCAAATATAATGGCGTTCTGTTCATAACTATGTTATGTGTACTTCAGCGTCACACAATACTTCGATGTGGACTGTATTGTTCTGCACGGTGGTGTTATCAAGTGCTCAAGTAGGAATTCCATAATGTCAGACCAGTGGTGACAAATGTGAAGCGAGAGGGCAAGAGACCGACTGTGTACAGGCTCACCCACAAGCTTCAAAATCAAGGGCAATCGTCTAATACAAATGTCCGGCTTGTAACTGTTTGAAGGGACATTAAACCCATAATTATTATTAGAACATGTACAGTGTTAAGAACTGTTTCTTTGCCTTACAGGGTTCATTTCCAGTCAGTGATAAACCAGTTACTCTTGGACATGAGTTCAGTGGTGTGGTTAAGGCAGTTGGAGTCAAAGTTACCCACCTAACCATTGGTGACAAGGTGTCAATTGACCCAAACAGGTAAGAAGTTTCTCTTTGATTGTAAAAATATTCAGAATATTGATTTTCTGGTTCCTGTATGTAATTGTAATTCTAATAGGAATTGGAACCCCTTAGATTTCTCATTGCTAACTTTCTTTCTTCTCTGATTAACTTAATTACAACATTTCTTAATACTTAACTATGCTTAGTCAACATTGTGACACTGTGACAAAACATTCTTGGCTGTTACCATGGAGATCCAGGTTCGATTCCTGGCTTTGTAAGAAATTTAAATCTGATTAAGGCAGAAATGAGAAGAGGTGGGTTTGACTTACCTCAGGCATCCTAGAAGAGGTTTTCTAAGATTTTCCACTTCTATTCTAGGTGAATGCCAGAAAGGTATCTAAATGAAGACCATGGCTGCCTCCTACCAAAATCCCACCCCACACCTACACACAAGTGTGTGTGAACGTACACGTGCAAGCCCCTAAACGAATCAACAACTAAGAAATGTTGAGTCATAAAATATTTTATTTAATGTCACACATTTTGTAACAACAGCAACACTGTAACACAATTTCTGTATCAAATTACTGTAACGACTACAAGAGCCCGGAAATTCAGGCACTTTGGATAAAATAGGCAGGCAAAATGACACTTAAAATACCATACTGAAAATAGGCAGTAATATAATTAAGATAGGTATTTGTGTGTGTTCAAACCAAATTCGCGAACATAGCCATGTAATTTATCACTCAACGATGAAAATTTTGGCATGATAAATAAGTCAGCGTTAACACTTGAGTTGCCTTTAACAAGTTCAACAGCAGACTAACAGCTTCTTTCATGTTTGACCTGTTAGACAGAAGTGATTTTCTTCCTTTCTCTTTATCTTATCTTTTCAAAATGGGGATTACCAGGCAAATACGCATTGTCACAGCAAAAGGAGTATGAGGAAGGGAAAGAGACATACTTCCCACATCCTCTCTCTTTCCTGGTATTCATTCTCTCTCTCTGTGGTTAACAGCCGTGAGGCTGGTTGGCAGCAGCTCGCCATTCTTCCCGTCTCTCAGTCTTCCTATTCAGTTCACAGTATGAGCCACAACCCATATCTTGCAGTATTTGACTCATGTACTCCAGTCTGGGTCTTCCTCTACAATTCTTGCCGTCTACTGTTCCCTCGATTATAAGCTTAATCAGTCCATTGTGTCGCAGTATGTGGCCCACGAGGTGATTCCTTCTTCTTTTTAAATATTTAAGGAAGCATCTTCTCTCTCCCACTCTTCTAAAGACTTCCTCATTTGTGACCATTTCTTTCCAACTGATTTTCATAATCCTTCTATAGCACCAGGTTTCAAATGCCAGTAGTCTTTTCCTCTCTCTCTCTCCTATTGTCCAAGATTCGCTGCCATATAGCGCGACGCTCCATACATAGGTCTTCAACATTAGTTTCCTCACATCAAGACTGATGTTCCTTGCAGTAAATAGGTTCTTCTTTTTATAGAAAGCGTTCTTGGCTTGGGCAATCCTACTTAATATCTCTCTGCTGCTTCTTCCATCATTCGTTATTTTACTTCCCAGATAATTAAACTCATTCACTTCGTGTATCTTTTCATTTCTTAACTCTATTGATGTCTGGTTTTCACCATTTCTACTGCAGACCAAAATTTTTGTTTTGTTTGTATTTATTCTCATATTAAATTCTTCATCCATTATTTTGTCCATCTTGCTCAGGATCTTTTGTAAGTCTTCTTCACTTTCTGCAATTAGCGCTATGTCATCAGCAAACCTTATCATGTCAACTTTTTCTCCATGAATATTCACTCCTGTGGCAAATTCTTCTCTTACTTGGTCGATCGCCTTTTGTACATATATATTGAATAGATATGGGGAAAGGGAACAACCCTGCCGTACACCCTTTCTGATGTGTGCTGTTTCTTCCTTGCAACCACAACAAACTATTCCAATTTCTTGCTTATAGATATTGTAGATCAGTCTTCTGTCTCTAAAGTTGATACCTGTTTGATGAAGAATGCTGAATAGAACATTCCAGTTCACATTGTCAAACGCCTTTTCAAGGTCGACAAACGCTAAGAAGGTAGGTTTGCCTTTCTTCATCTGCTTCTCTATCACTTGCCTCAATGCTAAAATTGCTTCTCTTTTTCCTACTCCTTTCCTAAAACCAAATTGATCATCAGATAGGTTTTCATCGATTTGTTTTTCTATTCTCTTCATAATAATTCTGGTGACTATTTTTGATGCATGACACACCAGACTCAATATTCTGTATTGTTTACATGACCTTGCATTTGATTTTTTAGGTATAGGTACTATTATGCATTTCACGAAGTCTTCAGGCAATTCTCCAGTCTTGTAAATAGTACATATTAAGTTGTACAGTTCCTTTTTTAACTTGTCACCTGATTGTTTCAATAGTTCTCCTGGTATGTTATCAACTCCAAGAGCTTTCTTTCCTTTGAGGTCCTGCAACGCCTTCTCAAACTCTTCTTCCATAATAGGTGCCCCCAAGTCATCCTCTGTTATTTCATCTTCTTTCTCAATGGGCAAGTTAATAGCGTTTCCACTGTATAGTTGTTCCAAATATTCTTTCCATCTTTTACTATCATTTCGTCATCATATATTAACTTCCCATCTTTGTCCTCAATGCTCATTGTTTTGGGCTTCCTTGTTTCAAAGAACCTCTTAATATCTTTATAGGCCATATCTATTTGTCCAGATTTCATGTTGTTATTTATGCCTGCACAGATTCTCATTAAATGCTGTTCCTTGTCTTGTTTTGCCCTCTTATTTATCTTGTTTCTTAAGGTCTTGTATTTTTGTTTTTCATCATCATCATTTGAGTTTTTATACTGTCTTCTTTCCCTTATCATATCCACAACTTCTTGACTTATCCACTCTTTCCTATTTTCTTTTTCTTTTTTTCCTAAATCAGTTTCTGTTGAGTCTAAAATGCTCTTCTTATTTTGATCCACTTCTCTTCTACTGCCAAGTGTTCTTCAATGTCTCTTATGTTATTGTTTGTTTCATCCATATAGAGTATTTGAGTGGACTCATCTTTAAGCTTAGAAATATCCCAATGTTTATTTTCTTTCTTCTTTAATCTTTTGAACTTTAATTCACAGGGTATGACGACTGGGTTATGGTCGCTGTCGACATCAGCTCCAGGGTAACTTCTACTATCTTTCACCTGGTTCTTAAATCTTTCCTTTACTAATATGTAGTCTATTTGGGCCCTTCTTATGTCTCCCGGAGCTTTCCAAGTGTATCTCCTCCTTGGATGGTGTTGGAATATAGTATTTGTTACAACTAATTTATGCTGTATACAAAACTCTACAAGTCTCTCGCCTCTCTCATTTCTTCTCCCCAATCCATATTTACCAACAACATTTCCTTCAGTTCCTTCTCCGACAATTGCATTCCAGTCACCAAGTAAAATAAGGTTTTCTTCCCCCTTTATTTTAGCTATAAGTTCACTTAGATCTTCATAACATTTCTCTACCTCTTCATCAACCTCTTGTGTTGTCGGCATATAAACTTGGACTATCACAGTATCCTTTGGTTTAGTTTCGATCCGTACTAAAATTAATCGTTCATTATATTGCACGAATCCCTTTACTCTGTTTCCTAGTTCTTTATGCAATATAATGCCTACTCCACCATATCCTGGTTTATTATTTGCTGTACCAGAATGAATTATCCTATAATTTCCACTCCAAAAGTCTCCTGCATGTGGCCATCTCATTTCTGCTATACCCAATACATGTAAATCCATCCTTTCCATCTCCATGATCAAGTTCTTTAACTTTCCAGTCTGGAGTAAGGTCCGTACATTCCAGGTACCGATTCTTCTCTGCTTATTTCTTAAATTGGCTTCTTTATCTGTCCCCCTCCGGAGATCCGAGTGGGGGATTATTTTACCTCCGGAAAAATTTACTGTAGTAGAAGCTAACATCATCTTGAGCTGCTGATACTTGGGATATCCTAATAGATCTTTAATGAAGTGGTTTCCCTTTGCCTTCTTCATCCTATGCCGTTGGCCAACTAGTGGCTCATCCGCCTTTAGGGGAAGTTTCCTGCCCCAAGGGCTTGAGAGAGCCCTGGACCTCTACCCGCTCATCCGCTCTCTAAGGAGACCGTTGGCACTTGGTAGAAGGGGACTCCTTATTCCGGGACTCACTCGGTGGGACATAATAATAAAGGATATATATTTTTAAAAAATCTTCATATAAAATGTTCTATCAATACAAAAGATAATACAAAGGTAGGAATCACCAGCTACATAACCTAAAATGGTTATTGATTCATTACGCCTGTGTATTCCTTTCACTAAAGAAGGTTCTGCTATTTAAAGAGCTTAAATGGATGGTTTGAGGAAATAGGCTTTCGACTGCTTGAAAACAAATAAACAGTGTACAGGGAACAAGATTCTAAATATATATTTTTGTGACGTCAATATGTAATTTAATTTGTGTACCTTTTTTTATCTTCGATATATGGAAATTCATTATGTGCTTTTTGAAATGTGCAAATCACAGAAAAATTTATAACGATCAAAATCTGGCAATAAAAGGCTTTAAAACTTAAAATAGGCAATGGAAGCCAAAATAGGCAAAATAAAAACTGGCTCTACTATCCCCAAATGCACGGAAACATATTTATCTCTAACTGATTCTTTAGAATATCCATCCAGATAGAAACGGTGTTTTGCCTAACTTCCGGGCTCTAGTCATAACTGTTGAGAAGACCTAAAAATGAGACTGGAATGAGAATACAAACCCGAATCTCCTGCATTTCAGGCAGCCGTTTTAGTTGATTACACTACCATGACCTGTGCAGAGTATAGAATAGAACACTTCTCTTGCAGTGGCTGCAGCACATGTCGGCCATGTACAGGTGGAAACCCCCACTACTGTGCCACAGGAGGGTTGTTGAGCACTGTTGGTATCTACTGCGATGGAGGCTGGGCTGAATACTGCTTGCTTCCAGCAAAGCAGGTCTACAAACTGCCCACAAACATCACGCTGGAGCAAGGTACTGTTTCACATATTTATTGTATTCGTGGAGGCTTTTCACTTAAATTTAGTAGAAGCCCGATTGACCATGGTGAAGGGTATAATTGTTGTCTCTTTTTGTTTGTCTTTCCTGTCGACCTCCCTTGTTCTCTTCCAACCATAATGGTACTTCAGAGGTGTGTAAATTATTAGAATCAAATAAAGAATTTAAATTAGTCACAATGTTTTATTCAAAATCATTCTATTACCCAACTGCTGACATCTTTTATTACCCTACTTAGTAATGTTTTCTCCCTGGTATACTTATAACTTGACTTCCGGAAAATTAAGAATTGGGTATTCTGAGGGATACCTGATCAGGGTCGTTTTCTCTTGTTTCATTGATTTTGGAATGTAGCCTCTAAATCAGCTGATTTCAAACCATGGCCCTCCATCTTCGAATAGGTCAAGATTGTGGAGTTCCTCAGCTCTAAACTTGCATGAAAAGTAGAATAAGTTAATCAAAACAAAACATGTGGCATTTTGTATTAACAAAGCTCCTCTTTTAGTGGAAATTCTATAAAATCATTTTACTATGATTTTCTTAAAACAAAATGTAATTAAGACTGTTGATTATATATTTTCAATAATTGTAGCACCTTGTAAACATAAATTAGTTAGTGCATTAAGTCATGAAAAGTATAAATTAAATTTTGGAAAACTGGCATTGAGTCTGATAATTTGCACACCTCTGTATGTATGGAGGCTTTGGGTGTCTTTCATGATCTTTTCCTTTTCTCATTTATTGAGGGGTTGGAATTATTCCTTTTTTCTATTTTAGGATGGCCAGATGACCTCAAATTCTACTCTTTACAACAACAAAATCACCACCACCATCAAATGTTATGGAATATTACTTAATAATAATAATATGAACCCTCTTGTATTTGTTAGCTGCACTTACCGAGCCTCTGTCCTGCATTGCCCATGGCTGGGACCGTATTCAACCCATCTCTGTGGGATCCCGTATTCTCATCATGGGTGCAGGGATCATTGGCAACCTTTGGGCAAGCATCTTACATCATCAAGGTCATCGGCAGGTCGTCGTGAGCGAGCCACAAGAAGGACGGAGGAAACTTCTGGCCAATTTGAGTAAGTTTTTTATTTATGTAAATTGTGGTGATAATTTCTATTGAAAGCTAGTTTCAACTGTTATATAATTTCCTAGACAGATTATAATCATTTACCATATTAAACAGCAGAACTCGACAGTAACACTGAGCATGGCTCACAACCTTCCTCACCAAATGATATTCATTGTTGTTACTTCATTTAGGGGCTTTGCGACATCTTGGACATTTAGTCCTATGTACTTGGGTGCATGTAGAATTTGTCTAATAATCTGTGTTCGAGTGGTGTCTGTAGTAGTGTATGTATTTGTAATGCAGATGAGAATTGGGAAGGAGGTGCCGTGGCCCCGTGTTAAGTTAGGAACTATCCTGGCATTTGCCTGGAGTAGAAGTGCAAAACCACGGAAAGCCACTTCCAGGATGGTTTAGGTTGGAATCGAATCCACCTCTTCTCAGTTTCGCTTCATGAGGCTGAGTGGACCCCAGTCCTGCCCTCAGACCAGAATTAAATTTCTTGGCAGAGCTGGGAATCAAACTCGAACCTCCGAGGCATTGACCAAGAATGCTAGTCGCTACACCATGAAGTGAACCAAATGGGATTCAATCTCAGGTCTTACTAAGAAGCATCCAAGGCCACTAGATATTGTTGTATGCTGTTACAAAGACACCTCATTCTATCTATATGTACCAACTTGAGCAGTTCGTTATTGTTAATTCATTGTATGGGGTACCGGGTGAGTTAGCTGTGGTCATTACGGCGTGGCTGCTGGCAGTCGCTCACATCCGGGGGGCGAGGAGGTTCGAATCCCCCGCTGGCAACCTTGAAGATGGTCTTCTGTGGTTTCCCCATCTTCCTTCCAGGCAAATGCTGGGGTTGGTCCCTAACTATAGGCCACAGCCGCTACCTTCCAACTCCTCGTCCTTACATTCAAACTTTCCTCCCCAGACAACACTCCACACGCGACGGTACTTGTAGCTCACCCCATGGGGGTCCGCATAGAAGCAGCTACAAACTGGCAAGCCGAACATGTCCTCGGACGCTCCCGGCATTAAAGAACCATACACTACAAATACAAAAAATAAAAAAAATGTAGGGGATTAGGACATCTCCCATGTACTGGGGTGTGTGTTGAATTAGTCTGATAACCTGTATTTCTGTGATGATTGTAGTAATGTGTGTAACTATGATGGTGGCGATCCTGAGTGGCAGTACTGGAATTCGAACCTTCGATCACCAGACCTTCAGCTCCTCCTTGCTGTCATGGTGAACGATTTAGTGAACATGGCTATGCTAATACTAGTGCAGTAAAAAGTGGCCCTGAATTCAATTGCATTGCTATATTGAACATTTAGGCCATTAATTTAGGAATTCAAGTTCAAAATATTATCACAATAGAATCATTGATCAGGCTACATGGTTATCATCATGGTGCTTGTGGGAATGGAACTAAATGACCTTACCGAGAAGTGTAATAACAACAAAAAACATTTAGTGTTAGACATCGTGGGCATCAGCTCTGTGTACTTGGGTGTGTGTCGAATTTATCTGATAACATATTATAGTGGTATCTGTTGAATTTAGGCTGGCATTGAGAAGGAGGTTGATGATGATGATAATTGTTGTTTTAAGGGGCCTAACATCTAAGTTATCGGCCCCGAGAGAAGGAGGCAGCAGTGGCGTAACTGAGAAATTATCCAAGCATTGGCCTTAAGTAGAAGAGGGAAACTATACGGTAAACCACGGCTGAGGTGGGAATCAAACACACTTCTTCTCAGTTTTGCTCATGAGGCCGAGTATAGCTTGTTCCTGCAGCTTCGGTGGTGTAGTTGGTAGTATGCTGAGCTTCTATGCCCAAGATCGCGGGTTCAAACCCGGCCGTTTTCGGATTTCTTAAGAGCATTAAAAACCCCTCAGTATGCCTTCCTTCGGAGGGGAAGTAAAGCCGGCGGTCCCATGTCATAGATTTATGGTATGTTAAAGAACCTTCCATTAATTACACCTGTGTGAAGCTAAATTATAGTTAAACATTTGACAAATGCTCTTAGGTTCCTACGTTCGTCGCCGGGAGCCGACTGTGGTGGCATCTGGTAACCAAGTTCTGAACTAGTAGTCATTGACGGTGGCGTTTGGTGGCAAAAGTAGGAACTACTTGAAAAAATTCAATGTCTGTAGTCCTTACTTGAATTGAAAACAGAAACACACACTAAGACAGTCACTACAATTAACACCGGTTATCAGACAGATTCTACACACACCCAAAGTACACGGGGCTACAGACCCGCAGACCCTAAACTAAGGAACCAACCAACCATAGCTTGTTTCAAATCAGAATTAAATATCGTGATAGTCAAGAATCAAGCCTAGGACCCTTGGGAAAGGAGTGACAATATGTACCCTGCACCTAGAATATGGTTGCCAGAGCAACATCGTGAAACATCGTGTTACAGATGTAACGAACCTCCAGAGTTCCATAGCAATATTACAGAATCAACTACACAAGTCTTGGCACTTCACATTGCCACACAAACCTACAGTAAAATCCATTTTTTTTTCAGTTTCCCAATTTTTTGAATGGGATATAATTTGATAGTACTGTTATTGCTTTCCATTTAAGCACTGAATATCATATAGCAAGATTTGTCGTTATGATGATGATCATCATTATTATTGAAATCGATGATTGTTGTGTGTTACAGAAACAGGTTTTGAGACTATCACACCTACTGAACTGAAAGTTCGGCGGGCTGCCAACCCTGATTGGGGCTTCGACTTAGTTGTAGATTGCAGTGGCTATGGTCCTGCAATTGAAGAGGCTGTAGGTCTTCTCAACTCAGGAGGGAAATTATGTATATTTGGAGTTGCTTCACCCGAGACTAAAATAAGGTAGGTATCCTATTAGTCCCAAACCATTAAGGAATTAATGTATGAATAAATTGCTTCATGAGCTGAATAGCAAGAGAGGATCATAGAAATGACTTCAAGGAAGAGCTCCCCTTGAAGCAGTCATAACTGTTGAGTATGTCTTGAAAATGTGGCTGCAGAATCTCCTGCTGTCAGGGGTAAGCATGCTTAGTGATTTACACCAATATGGCCATGCCACGATCTAGGACTTGATTCCACTTAGAACAGGGGCCGGCAACACGTTGATCACGATTTACCGATAGATCGCCAGTATATACAGTATTTAGTAAGTTGCTAACATTATTTCCTGAAATGTTATTCATGAATTCTATTTGAATCTATTAAGCCAAATTCTGCCAGGAAAATTATGTCTCCAATTTTGAGTTTCTATTCACCAAATATCAAGGTAATTATTCCTGTCAAATTTCGCTCTGTGTAAGTGGAAAAGTGACTGTTTTTTAATTATTCATAAATGTTTATTAGGCCTGTCTATTATTTTACCATTAAATACGGTATCAATTCTATTGCTATGGTAATACCTTAGATGTTTCTCAATGTCCTATTGTTCCGCTTCGTGGCAAAGAAGAAAGGCCACTTGATTTTGGCCCTGCCCGTGACATGGGATTTTTAACTTCCAATGGTTAATTACCCTGGCTTGAGTACCGGTATAGGGTGTTTGTGATGCCTTAATCGTTCATTTCAACCTAATCACAACATGCTGATCTCTTTCGGACAGCAATACCTGCACCAGGCCTCTCCAGAGACCACACACTGTTATAATTATTGTATGAGCAAACGGTAGATCATTTAATAATGAGAGAACCTTTCAGTAGATCACCAAAGCTTTTAGGTTGCCTGTCCCTTTCTTAGGAGTAGACAGAGAGCTGAGGGGTGGATTCCTGGATATTGTAGATATGACTGTGATCTCATAGACAACTCAAGTCATATGTGCACCATAATTGAAACTATACTTATGGTTTTTAGAATCATAGAAATAATAAAAACGTGTGGCCTCCAGAAGCAGTTCTTTTGATTTGATGTTCGTGGGTGACATGCCAATCATTTATGAGGATTAAATGAATAAGATGTCCAGTCTCAAAGCAAGAGGAATTAACTACTGGAGGACTCAAGCATCCTAACCATTTAGCCAAGAGCATACATGTGCTTGAAGCTGTCATTATTGTCGAGCTTTCAAGTCATGCTTAAGTTTGATGTGGTGCTTAAGTCATTGAAAGAATTAATTTTTATAAAAGGAGTAAATTGGAAAAGAGGCAAGCACGATGTCAGCCAATAATGGTATTCTCTACATCATGAAGCAGTCGTTTCTAATTCATATTGTAGCTTCAGTTGGTCAACTCAAAATAATTCCAATTACTGGAATATGTGAAAGAACTATTCAATAGTCTATAACAATATATATAAATCTCAATCACATATAATTTATTTCAGTTTTTTTTTAACATATTCTAGTAATTGGAATTATTTTGAGTTGACCAACTGAAATCTACAATATTAATTGTTAGTAAGGCAACACTGAAAAATGGTTTCAAAGCTACCTATTTGCAGTAGTCTCTGGAAATGAAAAGTTAAGAAAAGCATGTTGACTTAAATGACAGGCATACACATGATGTGTTGTTAGGAAGGTATGCCTTATTTTAGGTAACATTTTGGCAGTTTTCTTCAACAAACATAAGGCAATGACACTTTCAGCTCATTTATTCTCCTGCTGGCTGGCCTGCAAGGGATTTGAGTAAGCTCAATCCATTTGAGTTTTTGCTTTCTATACACTCTAAGTATGTGTGTATTTATTGCTGAAGACTTTCTTTACATGTTTGGCATCTAGAGTTCTTCTACTGCTTGTCTTTGCACAAAAATCATATGGGTATCAGAATGTTTGACAAGGCAAGTTGTAACATTTTGCTTAGGCTGGGATGACAAGTGAAACGGTATTTACTTTGCTCCACGTTGAGCGTACAAATGTAATGGTTTCGCTAGCCCACACTGTTGGGAGAAAATGTAATTGTTTACCTTTGCCTAAGCTATGTTGTTTTAATGGGCGCCAAGACCTCAATGCAATGCTGAAATCTAAATTTGTATTTAACAACGTCTAGCTCTGGCAGAACACATTCAAGACTCTATTCACTCAGATCGTGGTATGATTTGATCATTAACCCAACAAACAATTGTATCAGGAGAAGGAATTGGTCTATATCTAATGCTACCTACTGAAAGCAAAGAGTGCATTGTAAAAGAAATGAATTTATTATATAAAACAAGTATAGCAAAATAATAATAATAAAAGTTTAAAATTTAAATTGGAGCGTTGTGATTTGAATATTACCGATAGAAAATTACGTGAAAACGGAGTCTGATAAATTGATTTTACTCTTATTTCCAAGCTATGAAGTTACTGAATTATGAAATATAAAACAAAGAAAAATGAGAGATTGCGTATTTCTGCGTCATTAGCGCTTACCCCTGGAAATTGCCAATGCATTTCCCTCGTTCTTGATGATGCTGTGTGCTTCCCACAGTCTCCTGGACGTCGTCATCTCCGTCGAAATTTGATGATATTCTGGTAGATTAGATAATTCTATGGTCCATACATCGGACCCAAACTCTCGTAAAACCGCACTGGTTACGTTTTACAAAAGTTCGTCGCTAACTCCACTGAACATCGGAGCGACACGCACTTGCGACCGTACTCTCAAGTATTTCACAGATTGTCCTTAACTCCACCGAACATCGGAGCCACTCGCACGCGCATCCATACTCGTCAAGTATTTCACAGATAGTCCTCGTCTCACGGCGCGTCGAACGATATATTCACCTGTCGGCTCCCCCACTCTTCAGTCCCAACTAGCTTACGTCGTCTTCACTGGTTGGTTGAGCACGCCGCTAGTTCCCCTCCTCTGCCTCATTACACTCGGCGCGCGAGAGTTCCGTTTCGACAATTCGCCTTTTCTAGACCTTGCGACCCAAGATTGCGTCATGCTTCTCGACAGGAATCAGCTTGTATTTGAAATCCCAGTGAGTCACGTCTCTCGATATACCCTAACTGACAAAACTCCGTAAAATTCCGTAATCAGATAATTTTCTATGATATCGTCGTTCGTAATAATTTGCTTGATAGCGTTTTCTAATACATAGAAAACCTATCTGAATGCTAATAATTTTTATAAAATGCTCCGAAAATATCTAAATAATAATTATAATAAATTAATAATAATAATAAATTAACATGAAAAATTCTCTTGGCTGAACAATTTGCCGCGTAAATAAATATAGAATGGCTTCCTACTGACTTATGCCAGTTGCATAAAACCCCTCGAAAAACACGTTACAAAGTGTGCACGAGGTCTCGCGAGATACCCCGAAATGTGTGACTTAAATTGTAGTGTTTGGCCTCCACTTTATGATGGCCATTTTGAAAGTCCTTTAGATTGTGAACTGTGATTCTCACAACTAAATTCTTGTTTATAGTGTTCATAGAGTACTTACTTTTTTTTTCCAGTGTCTCGCCCTATGAGATGTTCAAGAAGGAATTGACCATTACTGGCGTTGTTATAAATCCATTCACCTTCATCAAATCACTTGGACTAATTGATGCCATGGGAGACAGGTATGATAAAATTGTAATGTAGGTCATTTATAATGTAATGTACTAGTTAAGAAATGAGCTGGCATTATGAGAAACTAGTCAAACACAAATAATATTAACATCCCTCTTATAAAAGAGGTATTAGTCAGGAGTTAACTAAAGTGTTGTGTTGGAATCCGGTTCACAGTGATATTCACAGGGGCATACTTACATAATACAGGGACTTTGTTTTATATGTGACGGGGATTTTCGCTCGCCCATGTTGCGAGCCTGTCTCCCGCCAAGGACTTTGCCATAATTTGGCGCCTGCCCGGCACTGAGTCATTGAGTAAGCCTATAGGAATTTGAATTTTATGTAATGAAAATTGCATTGGAACACTACACTGAGCACTAAACACGTGAACAATTGACTAAACTGAACCTCACGCTGTTAAAGCTCTCAGCAGACTGCAAAGGAGGGACACTTGTGGCACCAAGAAGCACATTACGGCAAAGTTATTGGCAGGAGACCGGCTCACAGCGCAGGCGAGCGAAATTCCCCGTCACATATAAAACCAAGTCCCTGTATGACCAGCCTTGTCCAAGAAATAACTTACCAATATGTTTGCAAATGAAGAACACATTTTACAAAGGTCTTGCTAATAAATAATACATTAACAATGGGCCCACAAATAAAGACAATCATTTAACAATAGGTTCACGATTAAAGAATACATTTAACAATAGATTCGCCATTAAAAACACATTTAACAACAGGCTCACAAATAAAGAAAATGTCTAATAATGGATTCACTAATTAAAAACATGTTTTAAAGTAGGTTTGCACATAAAGAACATATTTAACAGTGGACTCTCAAATAAAGAACACATTTTACAAGGTTGGAAATAAAAACATATTTAACAATAGGCTTGCAAATCAAGAACAAGTTTTACAATAGACTTGCTAATGAAGAACACATTAACCAATGGGCTCAGAAATTTAACGAGCTTACATATCAAGAACATTTGACAATAAGCTCACAAATCAAGAACACATTTAACAATGAGCTCACAAATCAAGAACACATTTAACAATAAGCTCACAAATAAAGAACATTTAACAATGAATTAACAAATCAAGAACACATGTAATAATGAGCTCACAAATCAAGAACTGAACACATTTAATAATGAGCTCACAAAGCTTAACAATTAGCTCACAAATAGAGAACATAAGGGACATAGGGTGGATAACAAGTAAACAGCATGGATTCAAAGCGGGGTCTTCCTGTGAATCTCAATTAGTTGGTTTTCAGCAAGTTCAACCTGAGGCTTTAAGTAACAGGACACGTTGACTGCAAATCCATTGATTTTTCCAATTTCTCCAGGGTTTATCGTAGAAGATAGAGGGATTAGGTCTGGACAAGAGAGCGTGGAAATGGATGAGAGTTTTATTGGAGTGTAGTAGTCAAAGGGTTTACATTGGAGGGTTGGAAGGGGCATATTTCAAGAGTAATAAATTGTGACTTTTATTGTTTCTAATATATGTAGATCATATAGGAGTAAACTTACTGTTTCAAATAAGATTATTTGCTGATATAATTATTTATAGAAAAATTAAGGATATTAATGATTGTGATGTACTGTTGAAGGATTTGGTTATGATACAAAACTGGATAGTTAGAAATGGCATGGCAATAAATGTCAAGCAGTTAGGTTTGTAAATAAAAGGAATCAAATTGCTAATGATTATTCAGTAGGAGGAACTAATGTTCAGTTTGAAGGAGAGTGTAGGTATTTAGGGATTATGGTACTATGGGAGGGGGTAATTTTCATTCAGGAAAAGTACATAGGGAAGATGGTTAAGAAGACATATAAGTCACTGCACATGTTTATGTGGGTGTTTAAAGGTGCAGGTAAGGCCTCAGTTGGAATATTTTGCAGGTGTGTGGGAACCATGTCAATTATTCTTGATTAATGAATTGGACCAGGGGTACAAAGGAAGACCGCCAGGTATGAACTGGGTGACCATAGGCAGACAAGTAGTGTGAGTGGAATTATTCAATATTTGGGTTGGAAAAATTTGGTTGATAGATGTTCTAAAGCAAGATTAGCTTATACAGGAGAGAATGTATGGGAGATTAAGAATAGGGGGGATATATAGGGGCCAATCCTTTGTGGGTAGAGGGGAAATAGAATGGAACCATTTGCCTGAGGACCTTTTCATCCCTATTCCACCAGTCAGGTGGTATCAACTAAACACACAAAGTTGTGATTGGATTAGTGGATAACAGTGAGCTTGTGTGTGTTAGATTATTATTTTATCATTTTAAAATTATTGCATAAAATTTACATGTTTTTCATTATCTTTGTCTACATATTTCAAATAGGTTTTACTGTAATTTTGCCACCAGGGACTCGGTCCCCATTTGCAAATAAATCTATTCTTGTCTAACATACTTCTTAGGAATTCCATGTCACTCACCTGGATTTTACTTATCTCTGCTTGGGATATTACATGAATTTCAGCTTTATACAAGACTTGTACTTCAAAGTAGTAAATACACATGATTTCCTTGAATCACTTTGGTACTTTCTTACTCCATATCAGTGTCCTCACAGTCTGGTGTAACCCTCCAAATAGCTGCACTCTTCTACGCATCTCCTATTTTCAGATACCACACACCCAGGTACTGAAACATTGTTAGTGCCTCGAGTAGTTCCTCCCCTGGACTGTTACACAACCTTTTCCAATCCTTGACCCTTGTGTAAGAATTAAAATTCTGATCTTTTCCTTATTCATTTTCATTTCATAGCTTCACCTGCTCTTGTACTTCTACTTCAATTTCACCCAACAGCACAATGTCATCAGTGAGTGGGCATGCTCTTAGTGTACCTGCCCAAGTTCTCTTGTTGATTTCATGGGCATTCCATAAGGAACAGAAGAGGTGACAACACACTCCCTTCTTTCCAAATTAATCAACACTTTACATGTGTATTTACTGTACATAGCTCTTATTATGTGGATCAAATTACGTGGGACACTTTTCTTCTTTAGGGCCAACCAAATCCTGTCTTGAGAGATAAATGACATGCCTTCCTGAAATTGTGGAAGGTCAAAATCAATTCTTTGTTATTCTCCCGGTACTTTTCCACACTGATCAGATCCCCTGTTAATCTTCCATATTGCTCCTCTTCCAGTAGAGGGTCTACCACTGCGTTAAGTCTTTTCTCCAGATTGCTTTTAAACACTTTCATTACATAAGACTTAAGAGTAACTGATCATGAGAACACAAAATAATTTTGCTATGCATTTTGCAGGTATTTGGACTACGGGAAGCTTGGCATCAAGGTATATAACCTGAGTCAATACAAGGAGGCTATCCAAGCTCTGAAGGGGGGCTCTATAGCTAAGGCTATATTCAAGCTGTAAATTTCAGTGGCAATAAAAGGCTCACTCTATTTGTTTTGAATGTTACACACAATTTTGACCTGCACTCCAATTTCCTTTCACTCAAGTAGCAAAGACTTGTCTCTTGGATATGGAATTCATGATATGAAGAAAGAAAAAAGATAGAAAGTACTTTCCACACCACATTTTCCCCCCCACCAATAAAAATAAATTGCTCAATAATGCTTTGTTTTTAGACTTGAGCAATGTTATATCCCTCCAGTGGCCATTCAAACCTAGTATCATAAAGAAACATATTTATGTTTGAGTTGACCGGACCAATTTTACCATATTAATTGATAATTTATCTGCTCAAACGGAAATAACATCATATTCCCATTCGGGAATATTCATAACCTATTTGGATTGCCAAGGTAAGGTTTGTGTTTTATGAAAGGGAGCTTGACTTCCGTAGCACATTGGTATCGCTCGTGACGTCAATACTACTTGTATTTTGTGTCTTGAGATGGCCTTCTCAGTATGTGCTAGCCACGCATATTGGTGAGGTGTGTCTGTACCAACTGACGAGACCAACGGCACACTGGGGCGAAACGCTGGCATTTTATGTTTGAGTTGACCGGACCAATTTTATCGTATTAATTGATAACAGTTTGGTCCCGGATGCATCCAAAATACAGTACTATTGAATATCATAAAGAAAAGTTTGGAAGGAAAAGTTAATGAATTCCTTAATGAAATTGTTTGGTTTCCGCCGGAGTGTGGGCATGAGAGATGCTATAGACTGCTTGAGCATCCTAGCACACGCATGATTGATAGAAAAAGAAACTTGTACATTTGCTTCTTTGATTATGAAAAGAGTATCCTGGCATAAAATGTTCCCTCTACCTCACAAGATAGGTGTGGAAGATCTACTTATTTCTCTCATTTGGGATCCGTACCATGGTCATGAAGCTCTGATATCCCTAAAGAATGGCCATTCAAACCTAGTATGTATCAAAAAGGCAGAGTTGTCTCCTCTCACCAACACTGTTCAAAGCAATTGGAGAACTGATGATGGAAGAAGCCCTAGAGGGAATAAATGCAGGTATAAATGTAACAAGGGTCAGGGTAATGACCAGGGCTCTGATTTTTAGGTGCTAAAAGTTGGGAAAATATTTATTTTTTATGTATTAAAAATACCTGAAATATGTGACAAAAAAGTAAAAATATTTAATTATAATTTAGTTTATTAATGTGAATATAAACAATATGCAGTACTTACAAATGCAATTTAAGCCATGCCTCACTGACTGCTGAAGAATTAAAATACAAAACGAGATACATCTTCGGGTTGTCCATCACAAATAACCGACGATTATCGCAAAACACTTCTTCTGAAGGCGCAAAACTGCGGCAATATGTTTCTTGCCCTCGAGGTGTTGTGTAACTTGAGATCGCTGTTCAGCCTTGATTGCTTTCCTACATGGTTGGCAGTACAGAACGCCCCCATCAGAAGTAAAACTATCTTTAAATTCTGCAACATACTGCTGCAGACGATAACTTGTAGTTGCTTTTACTTTAGGCATCGTAGAACTGCCTTACACTTCACAGTGCCAGAATTAAACTGGATGTGAATGACACTTGTTCCAGGTTGTTGGGGGATACGTCTAGCACGTGGTGCAATATGGCTATGGACAAGCAAATCCCTGGCTTCCACAGTGAGTGGCACGGGGTGACAAGTTAAGAATAACACAGTTGCAAGCTGACATATGCTCTGCATGAAGATTAGATAGCTCACAGGTTCTTCCCCGTTGAAGTAACACGGAACAAAACTGCAATAAACTGAAAGATCTAGCATACTGATTTTAAAAATATAAATATTATGTGCCCGTTCTTCGAACTGTGTTCGGTGTTAACACCAGACATTATCAATTGAGCTACAGTTGCAATGGTTATTTCTCTTATTTGGGATTTGTACCATGGTCATGAAGCTCATTCCTCATAAGTTTATCAGAACGAAGTTAGTTTTCTGGAAATATCACACACACTGTTCATTTAAGGGCCTTAAAATGTGGTTTTCGGAGACCCTTTATAGACTCCCGAATTTTGTGTCTCACATTGAGAAGCGCAACATATGCTTTGGTCGTCCTTCTAGGATAATTTTTATATTTCGCTTATTTTAGCATGCATTTTGAGACAAACCCGTATGTCAAGTGCTTTCAAACTAAATTCACCTAACGTGTACTTCCTGACGTGAAATAGAATTGAAAGCCTTGTAGACGAAACGCAATACACGTCACATAAAAACTGAACCTCTCCGTTGTACTAGGTCCCCATACACAGGAAGACCCCTTTCATAAATTATAAAGGCTTGAAGTGCATGAAAATTCAGGTTCTTTAACGTCAAATGGCCCAAATTCCTAAAAGCTGCAAAAAACATGCTGATTCAATTCAGGAATTTTTGAAAATAATGTTGCTGTTTGGAGATATAATAGACCTGTACTATATGTCGCACGTGAAAAAGTTCTAGGTTACCCCTTGACCCCTTTAACTGCATTGATGAATTATACAGTTTAAGTTGGTTCCGTGATAACCTTATAGCCATTTGCAAACTTTCACAGAAATGTAATAAATGGAGTGACATTGCTTCTTACAAAAATAGATGGAAAGTTGGATGTCACCCCTTGAGATAATGTTGTCATGGTTACCGACTTGCATTCCTTCATTAGTTTGTTAAATTAAATTAGTTTTCTGGGAATATCTCCTAAACTGTTGGTTTTAGAGCCTTATAATGTAGTTTTTGAGGACCCTTTAGGGCTCCCAAGTTTTGTTTCTGGCACCGAGGGGCTTTGTCTCGTCGTTGTACGCCATAATATAATACTACTACTACTAATAATAATAATATAATATAGGGATAGGAATATAATAGACCTGGCGTACCACATCCGCAGGCGTAAATCGCGTGAACAAATTCTAGAGTACCCCCTTAAGCGTATTATACGTATTGATGAATTTTACAGCTTAATTTGGTTCCGTGATAACCTTCTAGCCGTTTGCAAACTTTCACACTAATGTAATTAATGGAATTGCATTGCGTCTTACAGCAATAGATGGACCTCTGAGATTCTGTTGCCATGGTTACCGGCTTGCATTTTTTCATTAGTTTATTAAATGAAATTAATTTTCTGGGAATATCTCAAAAACGGTTGGTTTTAGGGCCTTAAAATGTGGTCCGGGTTTTGTCTCTCACATTGAAGGGCTGAAAATGAGCTATGTCTCGTCCTGCTACGCCTATTTCAGCATTTATTTTAAGGGGGTAGGCTCCATTTTATGAGAAGTACGGAGAAGAGTTACATCAATGATTAGTGTCGTGCCTCTGATAGGTATGTGTACCAAATTTTACATTGATACACCCAGCCGTTCTCGAGTTATAAGGGAACAAAGTTGTCTACAGACAAACAAACAGACAGACGGACAAATAATTTATTTTCGCATGAATCCATCATAAAACAGTCTGAAACGCGTAAATAACTCAAATTTCCGTAGAAATTCAGAAGAAACAGACAAACTTTCATTTTTATATAAATATAGAGATATACTGCACCACTCAGCGTTGACCGTGCTTTATAGGTTTTACTCGCTAACCGTTGGACATACACGAAAAGTGATAAGGACCTTTCAGATAGAAAATTAAATTTTAAAGCTCGTATGTGCCATCAAAAGTTTGCTATTTCTTAGCGTTCTCTTTTTATTTGAAATGGAAATATGAAAATTTGAAACCAAAGGGTGTAGTGACATCACTAAAATGGTCGCCATTTTTAAATAGTGCAAAATATCGAAATCAAAAGTAGCCTATGTGTAAACCTGGTAAAACAGCTACATCCATGCAAAATTTAATTTCAATCGGACCAGTGGTACTTGCGTGATTGAGTAACAGACAGACACACACCATCTCATTTTTATATATTAGTATCGTTGGATTTTTTAAGAGTGTTAAAAATCCCTCAGTATGCCCATGTCATAGATTTATGGCATGTTAAAGAACCTTCCACTAATTGCACCTGTGTGAAGCTAAATTGGATAGGTTAAAAAGGTAAACAACGCTCTTAGGTTCCTACGTTCGTTGCCAAGAGCCGACTGCGGTGGCGTCTGGTAGCTAAGTTCTGAACTTGGCCTAGTAGTCGTTGACGGTGGCGCTTGGCGGCAAAAGTAGGAACTATTTGAAAAATTCTAAGTTGCAGAACTTAAATTAAAAAACTGATACACACACTAATACAGTCATCACAATAAACACCGGTTATCAGACAGATTCTACACACACCCAAAGTACACGGGGCTACATGACCGCGTTGTCGCAGCCCCTAAACGTAAGAACCAACCAACCTATATATTAGTATGATAATTGAAAAACAGGAATTTATGTATTCATAGAAAAAATGCTTAAAATATGTATTTACATACAAAAATATTTATTTACCTAAAAATCTGAGCCATAGTAATGACATTTGCAGATGACCAGGCATTACTAGCAGGTCATGCATCCTCATTAAAATCAATGATTTCTAGAATAGCAACCACTGTGGAATTTTTTTTAGATCGAAAATACTTACAAAATGTAACTTAAAATACCTACAAAATGTAGTGTAGATTTTAACAAATTCGCTAAAGGTAATTTAGATACATGATGATGATGATAATTGTTGTTTTAAGGGGCCTAATATCTAGGTTATCGGCCCCCTAATGATCTCGGTGATAGCAAAAATGATAATGAAATGGAAACCAGAACGAAAATTAAGTGAGACGGAAAATACTTACAAAAAGGAACTCAGATTGAAACAACTCACAAAAAGTTCTTGAAAAGGGTATTTAGAACAAAAAGTTTAACAAAAGGAATAGCTTGAAAAATACCCACAAAATGTAGGACAGGTTCAAAATACATACAAAATGCAATGTAGCGTCGAAATTCTTACAAAAGGTAACTGAAATTCAAAATACTTACAAAATGCAAATGAGATCGAAAGTACGTACAAAATGCAATTAAGGTTCAAAATACTTACAAAATGCAATTGAAATTCAAAATACTTACAAAATGCAATGGAAATTGAAAATGCTTACAAAATGTACGGTAGATTCAAACGACTCATGTGGATTGACAATACTTACAAAATGCAACTTAGATTGAAAATACTTGACAAAATGTAATTTAGATTCAAAATACCCACAAAATGCAATTGAGAATCAAAATATTTGCAAAATGCCCACCAAACAATATGCAATTTAGATTTAAAATTCTTGCGAAATGCAGTTTTGGTTGAAAATACTTACAAAATGCAATTGAAATTCAAAATACTCACTAAAATGCCCTGACACCTGCATTGAAAGACTTAATAAAAACAATTTAGATTGTCAATCTTTAACAATCGCGAGATGTAATTTAGATCGAAAAAACTTACAAAATGCAACGTAGATTAAAAATACCTACAAAAAAAATAATCGCTAAATGGGAATGTAGATACACGGGGAACCAAATAACAAAAACAGTCCAGCTCAGGAATCCCTCGGGGTCGCCAACTCCCGAACTCACCAGCCGTGAGCCCCTGAGGGTGTAGCATTATCTAGGGTGCACCAGAAGTGGTGGGGCTACATACACCCTGCCTCCTTAAGGGCCTTGAGCACAAGGTAAAAGGAAAAGAAAAAGAAGGCTGACCCCTCACTGAAGGAGGGTATCAGGAAAGATGAGACAAGGGCCAATTAAGGCGGGAAAGGAAGAGACTCCCTAGGTCTCGGATACCCTAATACCACTGTGGAAAAGTAAACTCTGAAGATAATCAACTCAATGACAAAATGCACGGCCATATCGCAGTCACCAAAACTCCTTCACTTGAAGATCCATAATGTCAAGATAAAACAAGTCCAAACATTTACCTATCTCTGCCAGAATAACTAAAGATGGATGGTGTATGACAGAGATAAAGAGCCATATTGCCCAAATTAAGAAATTATGTAGTATTAAACTTAATCCACCCCTTCGTATAAGGATCCTGCATACATTTATTTGGACTGTGCCATTGGGTGCCTCAGGGACATGGACAATAAGCAAAGGCTGTGTAACGTCTCTTGAAGCCTTTGAAAGTGGTGTTTCAGCAGGATGCTGAAGATTTCGTGGATAGGGTGACTAATAATGAGGTACTGCACAGAGTAAATCAAAAGAGATCTCTGGTAGAGGTGATATGCAAAAGACTTCTTTCTTGGTGGGATCACACCTTATGCCACTCTCAGCTGATGTCACTTATTGTGGAAGTATTCATTAATGGGCCGAGACCTAGCGGACGACCAAGACATTCTTATCTCAAGCAAATCCAAGAAGATACAGGACTGAGAAACTACATAGCCCTGGCAAGAGCAGCAACCAACCGTACTACTTTGTATCATTTTGTGATAGCAGACCACTTGTGGACTCAATACTCCATGATAATGATAATTGTTTATTACATGTAATAAATTTAAATTATTTGTATGTTCTATGACTTATTTTTCAAATTCTTGTTGTGATTTATTAAACTTACTCAGCAGGAATTTTGTATTAAGCTATTAGGGAATCACAGCAACTAATAATCATGTTTATCAAATGAGAGGACCAGAGAATTAATGAAAGAGGAACCATTACAGGATGGTATAGAGAAATCTAGACTTAGATGGTATGGACATGTAAAACGAATGGAGGAGAAGAGTACAAGAGACAAAGTGGGAAGGAAAGAGACCGAGAGACAGGTGGCTGAAGGGGTTGGAAGAAAGCGTGAAGAAGAGAGGAGAAGACTGGACAAGGGTGGAGGCTGAGAGATGGTGGAAAGACAGAAGACGTTGGAGAGGCTTGTGTTCCAAACAGACCCGGCCAGTGGCTGGAAACTGTGCAAGATGATGATGATGATGATTCTAAATATTATTATGCAGTCTACATGAAGTGAAACTGTACTAGTGTTCTTCAATAGGCATTGCATTATATAGGTTATGTTATGCATTCTAATTTGGGTAATGTTATAAAGATGTGTGTCTTGAAATGACATCATACTAGACAGACGAGCAGCTCATGTTACTAACTTTCTAGTTACATTGTTAGTGCCAGTTTCGGTGTTTGCAAACATGGTGACTTTTTAACATAAGTGGAAAGAGTGAATACAACCCTTATTCAACACAACAGCAAGAATTTATAAAATAATCACCATGTTTAAAGTGATGGAGGACAAATGGTAAGGTTACATCGCTAGTAAGTTATTCAAGGTGATGCAGACTATAGCAATAAATGAAATGGAATATATTTTGAATGATTTGCAGTTTTTAATAGTCTGCTCAAGTCAGAACATTAATTGCAGCCAAGTATTGAGAATGCACTGTAATTTAAAATTTCATAGTTTGTTTCTTTAGCAAAGGGTTGAATACTGAGAGCAATCTCTCTAGTCATCATAGCTGAACACAAGAGACCCGACAGAAAATATGATGCAGGAGTTATACTGGTTTAAATATAAAACTATTGCTACAAGAGCTTTGACTGAGAAAGAAGCATGGAACATGAATCAAGTGCATTGTTAGTGAAACTGAAATTATCCAGGAGGACCTTTAATGTGTGGTATGTTTATGATCACTCTGTGAATGGCATTCCCTTACTTCTGACTATACACATAAGGAGCTGGTACATTTTTAATGAGTTGTAGAGCTTGGATTTCTATCTTGGTATTACCATGCTTTTGTTAATTAAATTAAACATGTTTCTGACGTGTATGCACACAATTTTTGGACTGACATATAAATACATATTTTGACTTTTTTAGACATTGTTATATTTTAATTACTTTCAAGATCTTAAAAATAATGTTGATGCTTGTGCCTAGGTCTTATCCTACAATCACTTTTGGTTTGGCATTTCTAAGAAATATTTTGGGACTTGGTGTAGAATGAAGTAACAGCATTTATTTTATCAATGCTCAAATAAAGAATGAATAAAAAAGGAATGTTAGAAATGTCACATAATTAGCTACATCAAATAAAATTATTCAAGAATGTGAAAAGTCTTCTGACAGAACACTTGGAAATATTATTTTTTAGGTCATATTTTGGTATTTTTTAAAGGTAAATATGCATGCTTATTTCCTCAGTTTGTAGGCCACAAAATCTGAGCCCTAATGATCAGTGCCGACTCCAGCAATTTGTATGATCACCCATGTTGATTTCATTTTCATAGCAATGATTTGGTAAATAATAGAGCAAAACATGAGCATTTGTCTTCTTCTTCACATTACAAACTCAAGGCCAAACCCAGATGACACAGGCCAGTAGTGAGGCAAGCTGCCAGCGAGTCAGTCATCCACATGATCGGCCAGACTACAAAAACTAACCCGTCTGAGTTAAATACGGCAAAGATGTGACTTGGAAGTTTTTACAGCTTTGGATTTTATTTCTACCATCTCCAAGCTCAGTGTCATAATCATCTTCCATGATCACGCAAGTCATGAAAGGTTTTGGTAATTTTTGAAATAATTTTTAATAATTTTATTATTAATTTAACGACGTACATTGGCATGTGTGAACGTACATACACTAAGATTTTGCTGAACCGGCTGAAGATGGCTCGATAGAAGAGCTGAAACATGTCCCGGAAGAGGTAAGTTGCCTCAAAACAAAGTAAATTGTGGTGAAGAGTGGTCACAATATCTTACCCTATATAGATTTCTTCTTCTTTTGCTTTAACGTTTGTCCCGCCTCGTGGCAGGGTCCGCTATGAGAATCCGCTGTCACCACTTTACTCGGTCATGGGCCATGTCCGGATGTAGGCTGACGCTTTCCAGATCCCTGTGTAATGTACTGGCCCAACGTTGTCTCGGTCACTCCTTTGGTCTCTTCCCGGCGACCTCTAGTGTGTAGCCCTGTTTTGCAATGGTGTCCGCTTCTGACCGTAGCACATGCCCAAACTATCGCAGACGACTCACACATTTTGTTGTCGATTGCCGCGACACCAAATCGTTCCCTTATTCTTTCATTGGGGACGTGATCCAACCTAGTAATGCCAGCTGTCCATCCAAGCATCTTGGTCTCAATGACACTTCACCGACGTTCTACTTCCTTGGCGATCGGCCAACATTCAGTACCATAAAGCGCCACAGGACAAATGACAGTGCGGTAAATCTTCGATTTTAGGTGGTCTTTCATCTGGCAATCGCACACGACACCTGTCGTTGTTCGCCACTTCATCCACGCAGCATTAATTCTTACGCTGAGCTCCTCGGTGAGACGACCTTCAGCAGTTATCGTCGAGCCAAGATAATGACATTTTGTCGTTCAAGGCAGATCATCGCCGTGGACTTGGATTGTTCAGATTTCTTCTGCATCCAATGTCATATAGTCCGTCTTAGCTTTGTTAAGCCGCAGGCCATACTGACTTAACCGATCACTCCATTCCTGGACTTGATGTTGGAGATCCAGCTTGTTTTGAGTGGTCACCATATCATCAGCGTAAAGAATGGTCCAAGGTAACGGTTGTTGTAGATCTGCAGTAACCGTGTCCAACTGTCCATGACCATAATGAACAGCAACGGTGACGGGCATTTTGTAATTTACCAAAATTCAATAATGAGATCTTAATAAATTGTGTTGCTAATCACATAGTTTAGGTATGTAGAAACAATCATTAGGAAGGAAAGGAGGATAGAAACACTGCAAAAGGACAAACAATGACAAACAGGTAGGTATGTAGAGAGATTGCCTTTCTCTTTCCATGGAAAACCATTTCAAGGACAGCCGAGTATCTCCTGAGTCTGGATATAACCTGGCTCCATAGCTCTGCGTGTTAACATGTATAGCTACACTGGTTGGAATATAGAGTAGAATGTTCACTACTGTTAGAAGGAATATTGCCACTTATCTCATGTTTAACTTAATAGTGATCATTTCCGATGTTCTTGGCTTAAGTGATCATTACTGCAAACAACCTAGATTTAATTTAAAAGACTTCCTCTACATCTACAGTAATATCAACCCAAAGAAGGAGTGTCAAATATTTAATTTAATTCCATTTATAAACAATTATTCCATTACATACATATTATTGACAAAAAATATATACATCGTATATTGTGGATAAAGAACACTATTTGGAATGCAAGGTTTAAGGTACATTTTCTTTTTTAATTCATCTGTTTCGTCACAAAAGTGATATGATTAGAACTGCAACACTTAGAAATACTACATAGAGAAATCACAAGAGTAAAAGCAAACCACTTAATATGCTTACTTTTCAGATTAAAAATATTCACACACCATGCAAATCTACTTATCACAAATATAGTGCAATACAAGTTTTACTTGATCCAAAACAAATACCGACAACTAGAAAAAGTCGGCTATGGCTTTTCTAACTTTTAACTCTTAGCAGGTGGAAATGTACATATATATTTATGCTCTGCTTTTGTTAGACAACAGATGGCAATATATATGTTACATATCAAATTCATGACTGTACTGACTGAAAAAACACACAAAATTCTTGTGTTTACTTATTTTGCATTTGCATGTTCTTTGTGAACCTGCATCACAGGAATGGATTAGTAATGCCGATATTGGGTAAATACGGTAGTGGATAATACCGAAGAAGTGTCAAGCCTTAGTATTAGTGGTTCATAGGTGAAAATTTTCCTCATGATTATCTGGGAACAACCAAAGTGACACACTTTGAAAAAGAGTGGATGACTGGACACACATGAGTAATCCTAATCATGGAGCCATAACTTTTATTCCCTTTCAACCAAAAGCCACTCCTCTGATGTTGGGACACTCCATGTAGAATAATTTTTAGTTATTTTTGGTAGTGAAATAGGTATTAGCAGTGTAGCAGGTGCATTGAATGGCCATGCTTATTTTGTACAGCAACTAATCTTTCCAATTTCCACATGAACAAAGATACAAAAAGAATCCAAAACTTGATTTAAAGAAGCCTTATGAATGCATATTTCAAGTTGACCATTGTTGGACCATATCATGGATATGTACTGTTCTTTCAAACTGACATGATGACATTTTACCCTGAAACGACTTTATTGTTGGCTTACCACTCTCATACAAAGTGGACATGATTTTAGTCAGTTTTCCAACAGTTTGCCTGAATTCTTTGTCCGAATTTTTTTACTGCTTACTGTCGTCTGTACTACAGCCATAAATTATTACAGCCACCTGCGAAGGGTTAACCAATATTCAATGATTTATAACAAATGTCACAGCATGTTAACTATAAAACATTAATAAAAAATATATTTTGAAACAACTATTTGAAACTTTTCCCAATACATAAAGATATGTGTTAAACACTCCTTGAGTAACAGTTATTGTACTTAATTTTTGATATGTACCGAATACAGTACTGGTACATGTAAAAAAGATCTAGTCTTTTGACTTCCTAATTGTTGTACACATGCCACATAATAAAAAAAATATACATGTTTCAAGCACAAAATGATTTGGTTTCTTGTATGAAAATAAATATTTCTGAAAAAATAAAATCAACAGATGCAAATCAGACGAAGGATGTGATCAATAATCATGCTTGTGGTAATTGGCCACACTGATAAAACACAATAAAATGGTCTGTAGAAAAGTGGAAGAAAGACTAGAGAAAGAGGAGTATTAAGACTTGCTTCAATTATTAAATCCCACAATTCTTATTTCAAAGGCGAAAGCACTATCTTCTCTAAACAGAAAAAGATCTGGGAGATTACCTGCTCTAACCTAGAAGATGATATAACAGGAAGGAATTATTCTCATGCTTTTCATACCTTATTGTCACAATCACAACACAATTAAAGAGGGATCATAAACTCTGAAGAATAAAATGAAACACAAGAAAGAACCATACTAATGCAGCCTGATTTTAAGGTTTTCTTAAATTTCTCAACCATTTGGAGGCTGAAAATACAATTAGGAAGAGGTTCTTCCAAAGATGTCACTACAATGAAATAAAATAGTTAAGAAAGGTTTATCTTAAGACAGAAAGGGGGGGAAAAGTTAAAAGAAAATATCTTCAATGGTCTTTGAAGAAGGAAGAATAATTTTCAGTTATTTTTAGTTAAGTTATAGGCATTAGCAGGTGCATACAAAGGGAAAATATGTGACAAGCATTTTCACCTGATAATTATGAAATTGCGCAATACAATGAGAAACAAACCCAAGAAATTCTAACCAAAAACCACAGTCAGTGAAGTAGCCAAAATAGCACTTCCAGTCAAACAGTAAGAGGGGGGTGGGGGGTGTTTACTCCTTCGTTCCATTGCATTTGCTTCCATTATCCACATCCAAAAACCTGATTGTACATTAATCTCAAAGGCTAACTCTAGGGACAATATTAATATATGAAAGAGAAAACATCACAGTAGAGATATTTTTAGTTGGAATGATATTCTTGTCTCTTACTTTAATTAAACCCATAATGACTTGAACTGTAAACATTTGCCTTCAAATGCTTATGAGCTAAAGCTTGTGAAGGAGAAGGATTACACTTCAAGGCATTTACCAAAGATGCCCAAATAAGCCACATGAAAATACACACCCTACAATGGAAGGAAAAAAGACCAACACTACAATAAACTACCCTGATTCTCAAACTTCTATATGCTGCCTGAGACAAGGATAAAATGTTATTTCCTTGAACTGTCCCTAACCAGCAAGGTCTGAGGACCACATAGTGGTTTCTTGGGGGCAGTACAAAGGGCAAAGATGTGATAAGGATTTTCACCAGATAATTATGAAATTGTGCAATACAATGAGAAATGAACCCAAGAAATGCTAAACAAAAACCATATTGTCAGTGAAGTAGCCAAAATTTGTATGTCACACTCGTTAGCTACACTGAAGTGTTCAGTAACTGACTATTCTTGATGGAACACTTTCGTGTAGCGAATGACTGTGACATACAAGGTTTGGCTTCTTGACCATGGTGGCCACAGACTTTGCCTGACAAAATTCCCTGATATTAATTTAGCAGCTGCAAAATAATTCTCACTCGATCGACGCAAAATTTGTTGTATTTTTCTCTCTTCTTTTTTTAAGTATCTTCAAATTTCCCTGATGTTTTCTACACCTTTGCGAAATTCCTTGATATTTCCAGCAAGACAAATTTCCCCGATATTTCCCTGATTTTCAGGTTCTGTCACCACCATGTTGACTGACAATTTATAGCATATATATACAACATTTTTAAATTATTCTCAATTATCGTTTAGTCAGGGACACATTTGGAATAATCACAGGCAAAAATTATTACAAAACTTGTAAACAACAATCACAATTTCAATCTCCAACTTTTTTTTAGTGTAATTCATATAAAAGAATACACTAATAAATACACAACAATTTAGTTCCAAATATAAAAGGTTCTTCAAATTTTGGGGCAGATGAACTAGATGTTTCACCCCTTAAAACAATCACAACCACTAGTGCTTCACATTGATACCAACTACAGGTGTGGTCAATAATAAAGCATCGCAATGTAACTAATCCAAGCAAATAAACCAGCAATAGGTTTATTATTGCTAAAGTCGCTGATGACACTATTCATAAGTCTTATATTCGTAATATCAATTCAAAATTCATCATAACCGATTCATAATATCAATTCAAACTTCATAACTAATCAGAGTAGTCTTTTATTAACCTGGAAATTTTTCAGTTCATGGTTAAGAGTGCTGCACTTAATAGGATATAAATGGTTGTATGTTTTTAAAAACGTTTTAACCAATGCTTTGATATCATATGGTAAAGTAGGGATGGGTTCGAGATACACACTGTACCACAATAGATGCCATCATTGCCATTTGTTATTGAAGTAATTGGTTGTAACACTTTTGCTACAGTATCAAACTAAAAAATACCCAAAGAATGAGAAAAAGAATGTTTACCCACCACTACTTAAAAGCAGTGGTATTTTCTAGATTAATTTTTTTCTAATATTTTAAATATTATTCATCCTCTACAGAATAATTTTACATACATTCTGAAAAGATTTACAGTGCAAGTAGAGAATTGCAACAAAAATGTACAAGCAAGGCAGATGAACTGAGCATTTGGTAAGATAATCTGCAATGACACTTGCCAAGCTCCGTTAAAACAATGGAACAAGATTGAAATATGAATTAAATCCTTGCAATGAGCAGTCACAACAGTATAGCTGCCAACAACATTTACTGAAAGCGACATGCCTCGAGTGATTGCAATCGCAATAAGAAAATACAAGCTAAAATTACTATCATGAAATAAAATTCTCTATCCATTTACCATATGAAAAAGCATCAGGTGTCAATATAATGAAATTATACATCACAAATCCATAGTCGATAAAATTCTATTACACAGCATAAAGGAATTAAATACATGTGCATATTATGTTTTACCCCTTAAAATCAATATGAACAATGGTGGTGTTCCCAACCCGCAGGACGAACTCAACCCATGTAAGTTTCGAGAAAAATGCCATTACAATTTTCTACCAAGGGCGAAATCCTTTGTGATTTGATCCAAAAGTATAGATGGTAATGAAACAAAACTTCATCATCATCATCTTCATTTCCCGTTTCCAGCTTCCTGGGTCGGGTTGTGAATTAAGGACCTCCAACGTTTCCTGTCTCTCCACCACTCCTCTCCTGTTTTTAGTACTTCTTCAGGTTTTCCTCCTCTCTTCTCTACTTGTTTCACATTAATTATTAATTTATTACAAACAAAACGTGACATGAATGGAATAATAGTATTACTGTACTATTACAAAGGAATGCGTACAATTGATCTTATTTGTCATGCTGAAAGGGAGTGGGAGAAATGGGTTTGGAGTGGGGGCACTAGGGGGTCTGTTGAGTTTGCCCTTCTGGTCTGTGCAGTTAAACTGGGCTCCCTTGATTTGCTTGACTGTCCTTTTTTCATAATATATCATGGTGAACTGAATTACTTTCATCTACAACAAAGTTAATTGTTACCCATCAAGACAAACGCTAAAATTAAAACGAACCTCGCCCATCAGTAGTCAAGTTGTTTACCTCTCATCAAGGCAGACCGAATTCGCTTCCTGGTCAATGCATGTGAGATTTTCGAAGTGAAATACCATATCCTATGGTTCGGAATCCACGTAAAAAGGAGGTCCCATGGCTCATGATCGTAAGATTAACTACAAGCTTCCTTCCTTTTAACCTCACTCGACTTCACCCTTTTGGTCGGGAACACCTCAATTCAAAACCATCTTCTATGACACTGAAAGCAATACTCGAGTCATGCTTTACATACAAAATTCTTTGAGATATCAAACAGATTATTTGTAATTAAAAACACCTAAATGCCAATGTAAAAATGTTCAGAAAACTACAGAATTATACATTTATGCCAACAGTACATAGAATACTTCAACAAGCTACAATATAACAAACAGAGTGGCTGTCACTAATTGATTAGGGCCACCATTCTATAAATAGACCATGAGATGACATCAAGAGGAGGAATCTAGTTTTTACAGCATTTAACTTGATTTACCACAGGGTGAATATGCCTGCACTCTGTTTAGTGTGGTACTGAGTGAAAACAGCAGCAAAATGTACTTATTTAGTTTCTTTGGTACACACAAGAGAGTATTTTGTAAATAGTGCTGCAACAGCACATATAATTTGAACATTCAATTATTCAACTACTTCGAATATTTGCCAATTTGAATGCGGATGTCCGAACAATTAGATGGTTCGAATTGTTCAAACATTCGAAGTATTCAAGTATTTAGAATGGTCGATTATTAAAATAAATCAAACGGAATTTTTTAATTATTCAAAAATGATAAGTACCCGAAAATTACAGTACTTTGTGTAAAGAAATATGTCCTGTGGACAGCCTGATAGATCCTTATAAATAAATATCAATCAAAGCAAGCATCACTTGTTATCTGTTTCTTTCCTTCCTTGCTTTTCCCTTTATGCTTTCTTTTCTCTTTGTTTCTATGTTTATTATAATTATTTGAACATTTGAATGGTTTGACTTGTTCATCGAATCATTCCATTATTGACTGAATAGTCGGGTTATTTTGCTAATTTGAATAGTCAAACTATTCGTATGTTTGAATCAAATATCCGTATTTGAAATTATTCAAATAATTTGATGTTCGAATATGTACAGCTCTACTCTCAAACTATGGAATGTTCCCATATCGACACATTCCCGCCGGCCAGTAAGAGTGGGTTTGTATGTCACAAAACAGAGAATCTGAATATACAATGTACTGTAGCAGGGCCCGACGACTCGTCAATTGCTATTGCAAGCATATATTTAGTAGTTCACGAACATAATTTACTGAAACAGTAATAATGGACGTTATTAATGAATCAAGCTTCCGTGGCTTAGGCGGCCTCTCACTGCTGGGTCCGTGGTTCAAATCCCGGTCACTCCATGTGGGATCTGTGCTGGACAGAACGGAGGCAGACAGGTTTTTCTCCGGGTACTCCGGTTTTCCCTGTCAAAATTTCATTCCAGCGACACTCTCCACTATCATTTTACTTGTCATTCATGTAATCATAGCCCCAGAGGAGTGCGTCAGGCCTCGGCAGCCGGCACAGTTTATATCCTCGCCGCTAGATGGGGCTTCATTCATTCCATTCCTGACCCGGTCGGAGACTGGAAGCAGGCTGTGGATTTTTTTATTAATGAATCCTTTTTCAATCGACTATGCCAAATTCTGACAATGAGAAAAAATATCTCTGATTTTGATCTTTCATTCACTGAAATTATTTCTGTCAAATTTTACACTGTGTAAGTGAAAAAGTGATAGTATAAATTGCCCATTAGGCCTATTTGTAATATATTACATCTATAAATATTAATTCTATTACTAATACCTTAAACATTTTTTAATGTCTTGTTGTTTGGTTTTTTGGCTATGGCTTCGAACCCCAGCTGGAACAGGGTGCCTAAATTTCTGATGTTACCCCAGTTTGGGGACTGGGTGTTTGTGACTTTCATTCAATCTGCTGGTAACATATCATGACAGTAAAATTTTTTCTACACCAGAGGTGCAAGCGTCATTGAAAACAATAGCATAGGCAGTATTTTATTTGCATTATTATACCTGGCTTGCATACCTTTCAAGTCATTATCTCAGAAGTGTGTTTTCTGACTAGTGTCTGCCTTCTTTCAGAGTTGTGATATATTTCCCTAAAAGATAAATAGCTGATAAGGTAACAAGTCAGCAATATCAAAAGAGACAAAATTGTTTACTATGCAGCAATATTTGTATTTGATAAATGACAGGAGTATTGCTGCTCAATTGCACACCAAAAACATTCAAACTTCCACCACATTTACGAAGGATTCAAAACAGAATATGCTACAGAAAATGATAAATGTTATGGTTTAAGATCCCTATGAACTATTACAGCTTTGCTTTGAAGGAGATCTTAAACATGTCAGTAAATCTACTGACATTTAAGAACCTACAGTGTCTAACTGACCATGCTGGATTGATCAATCAACTATGGGCACTCTAGACGAGAGTCTTACTAGCTATGTCGTGCAATTGTGTCCTGGGAGAGAAAATACAGCTGATACATGGGACTAGTATTTTATTTCAGTAAAATATTTAACTTGTATTTGATAAAAACACAGTTTACCATGTTTTTTTAATACCAGTCTGTAATGCAGTATGTTATTAACATTATTGCAGAATTAGGAATGAACGACCTACAAGTTCTGCCCCATGAAATAAACAATCACAACTTATTGCAAAGATTATATTTAAAATATCTAGTACCTTTCCACAAAAACAGCAGCCCACCCTTTGTAATATAGTCTATCTTGTTGGCAGAATTACCCAAACATAAGGCTGCAATAGGACAGCTGAATGTCAATAATTATAGAAAACATGAGAATCCAACCTATAATTAAATGTAACAATATCATTACATGTGATATATCTATGTAACAGGAATAACCTATGTGAAAACACACAGAAAACGTAGTGGAATGTGCAAAGATTTCGCAATGATATTATGTACGTACAAAGGATAAATGAGATAATATGGCTATGTTTGTGCTACCTCTTTAGCAGAAGACAACTGTGCATATTCTACTAGTACAAACTACAGAGATCCAAAACTATCTCAGCAGCTCAATGCCCGATTTATACCATCACAATGTTGAACATCATGCTATAATTTGTTTTATGAACGTTTTCAATCCAATAATACACACAGGTTCTTTCCCCTTTCGTCTTACAACTATATAAAATAACTTAAAAAATGAGAAATTACAGAACATATAAGACAATCACTAATAAATGCATGCCTTATATGAACTTAAGTAGAGGGTTTGCTTGCTATCCTCACAAAAAGGTGGCTGTTAATAGCCTTCATTTACAGCAGAGATAACAAGAATAGGAAAAACTTATCCATTAAGAATTTGTTGCCAGACAACACTTTTGGGGAGTGTCATTGTCAGTGGTGAAGAATATCTTGAGCAACATCCAAATGAGAGCATTTACAAATTACTGCATTGATTAAAAGACATACTACTGGAAAAATGTAAGTACTAAACAGAAGTTTAGAGAAATGCAAACATTCCCTGTTTTCTTTTGTAATTACCATTATAAACTTGTAATATAGTTACATTACAAGGAAATATGCTTAATTATACTAGTCTTGTTTTGTAAAACTGTGTTGTAAGATCCTTAAACAAATATCAAATTGGTATTTTGCCACTAAATTAGTCATAAAAATAAATTTATAAAAATAGTAATATGGTTGACCATCACTAATACACCATAAAACTGTAGAGTATAAAACTTACAAAACTACCCAACTATTTGGCCTGAGTGTACTGTAGATTGCCTACCAGCTACCGCTAAAATTCCACTGAGAACAAATGCTTCTCTGCTGATGCACATACGACTTCCGCTGTTCACCCAGATCAGTCCAGGGTAGTTAATATTTGGTACGAAAGTTTCTGAAAAATAACAAGTTACTATTAGGCACAATCACTTTAATTGAAAGTTTTAAAATAGGGCATAATACCCACTGCCTACTAGATTATACAAATTCTTAACATGTAAGGCTTGAAAACTGTGTCATGCCATTTAGCGTTAAGAGAACTTTAAACCTCCGTCGGGCGCAGCTGGCCTGACAGGCCCCGAAAATTTATTCTTGCTCCTCCATCTTCCCGGAGGGCACCTATGCACCTGCCCCTTTTAGTATTTTCCTATCTCTAGGTCCCTCTTCGAATGCTCCCTGTTAGTTTTCCGGCCTCCTCCGTAAAGCGCAGTAATTACCCTCCTGGCCTGTGAGGTGCATTGCGCCCGAACTCGTTCGAATTTGGAAGGTTCGTATTTCCTTATTATTCCATCGCATAATTGCTTCTTTTCCTCATTTTATGAATAAGAAATACATAGATTGTGGTTATTTCGTGAATAAAACAGGTCAAAGGATGTCGAAATATGAATGCTATGAATGTCACAAAGCAATCTGTCTGCCCCATACAGATACAGTAAGACTTACCAACCTTGCACTTTACTGGAGGCAATGTACCTTTACTGCTGAGCATTCCAACAGTGATTCCAAGTAAGACTGACTCTTTATGGTGTTTGAAGCCAGTTTCCAGTGTTGCCTTAGTAAACAGAAGTTTGGTGCTTTTCAGTCGGTCAACACAATAGTGTTGACCGACTGAAAAGCACCAATTTTTTGTTAAGACTGACTCTATTGTGCTGTATCTTATTTTGTAATAAGAACATTATTTAAGTTTTGTTCGTAATTTTAATATTTATTTGAATTTTTCACATGAAAACGGAACGCAATTTGGTGGTGGGTTGTAAATGCGAGCTATTATTTTAAAGTTTGTATGTGAGCAATAAATTATTCTATGTTTTAAAAAAACAGATGTTGAATAAACTCCCTATGTATATCCTAATGAATGCCACTTATCACTTAAAAAATAATTGCGTTAATTGAGTGTTAATGATGTCTATACAATGAGGGCCTGTCAGGCGCACTGCGCCCGAACTCGGGAGTCGCGGAGGTGCGCCCGACGGAGGGTTAAGAGGACCCCATTGGATGGTACCATTAATGTATAGCCTGCTAAATCGTGATGCTTGTCTCAGTTCAGCTAGGGCAGTGCCTCCTATTATATGAATATAGTAGACATGATGATGATAATTGTTGTTTTAAGAGGCCTAACATGTAGGTTATCGGCCCCTGATGGTTTGGGTGATCGTGAAGATGAAAATGAAATGCAAACTTAAAACTAAAACTAACTACTAAACTACATACTAGAAGAAGAAATGGAAAACTAAAGGAGAATAAGGCAAATAAAGGACAGGAGGAAAAGAAATGCCCTCAACCCTCGAAGAATGCGGATTGAGGGACTTGGAAGGAAGGAGAGCCATGAAAGGCAGAGAGGAAAGTGAAAGAGGAAAGGGGTCTGCCCTAAAGGTAAGGGACAAAAGGGGAAAACAGACCCAGCTCAGGAATCCCTCGGGGTCGCCAACTCCCGAACTCACCAGCCGTGAGCCCCTGAGGGTGTAGCATTATCTAGGGTGCACCAAAAGTGGTGGGGCTACATACACCCGGCCTCCTTGAGGGCCTTGAGCAGAAGGCAGGAGATAACATGAAAAGAAAAAGAAGGCTGACCCCTCGCAGAAGGAGGGAATCAGAAAAGATGAGACAAGGGCCAATTAAGGCGGGAAAGTGAAAGCCTCCCTAGGCCTCGGATACCCTAATACTGTCGGGGTCGGAAAAGAACAAGAGTTGACCAAGGGAGGTCGACAGGAAAGAAGACAGAGAGGAGCCCGGCACAAGTAAGTGGAAGAAATGCCGGACTCAGCTGGGGTCCCGTGGTCGCCAACCCACGTCCCACAAGATGTGAGCCTCAGGGGGAGTATATAGTAGACAAATTTCATATATAATGAAGACTAGCTTCAGGGGGCAGTTCCTCCTATTATAGGAATATACCGTATTTCCTCGCATAATCGTTGCACCCCACTTTTCAAACAAAGAATTGGTTTATAAAATTTCATCGCATAATCATCGCAGAGCATATTCGTATTTGTGCGCTGGTCGGTTGCACACGCTGCCGTGAGCTTATGACATGACATGACCTTGTTAGAAGGAAGTAATCTAGTCTCTGTGCCTGCGAGCTATGACCTAGTGATGCGAGCGGCCAGCACAGTCACTTAGCCCATTCGTATTTGTGAGATGATCGGTTGCTATGCGAGCTTATAACTCTGCGTGACCTTGTCAGAAGAAAGGAGTCTGTCTCTCTGCCCGCAGGCTATGACTCACGCCATTCGAGCGGCCGGCCCACTGCAGGCTAAACAGCGATCATGCTCAGCACCAGTCCAGGGGAGTAAAACTTGTATGGACACATCACTTCCGCGAGCTGGCCTCGGAATGACGAGATTCAATAGGCCGCCGCTGCTAGCCCCAGTTCACCGACGTGCAAACAAGCCCGACTGCTATTGGCATAAACTTACGCAAGGGACATCTCGCGCTAGTCTAACATCAGCCACTTCCATGGAAACATCGCAACAGAGACCCGTGTGTCACGATACGCACGTGGTGTTCACAATGAATAAAAGTAAGAATTATACGGTGATCTTGATGAAAGTGAAATACACGAGATAAGATAATAATAAAATACTAACACGAAAGTGCACAAGCGTGCAGCAAATAATAATAAAGTATATTTTTAAAAACTGTGGTCTTCTGTTTTGAACTTAAATACTCTTCGCATAATCGCCGCATCCTGATTTTCTTCCACGAATTTTAGGCTGAAAATATGTGATGATTACACGAGGAAATAGGGTAGCAGACAAAGCTTATATCCAAGCCAGTGTCATAACGGGAACTAGCCTCAGGGGGCAGTTCTTACTATCTATGTCCTTATCAAGGTGCAGCAACCTACACAACTCCAGTTGCACGATTTTGTGACATGTCAGACTTGTTTGTCACAGAAAGAAAAAAAAAAAAAAAAAAAAAAAAAAAAAAAAAAAAAGGGGGGGGGGGGGGCAGGTGAGACAAGGCCTGTTATAATCTAGTAGGCCATGGTAATAAGTGATTATCACATGAACAGTTTACTTATTTACTAACACTGTAAAGTAAAAACTTTATCTGGGGACCAACCAATTTAGGAGAAGGTTAAATAGGAGTTCTTTTTCTGCTACTGATAATCTTAAAAAATGTACATTAAATGTAGCAAGCCTATAATAGAGGCACACTAAATGGAGTTTCAATGAATATTCAATTAAGGAATTCGCAACTAATATCTTCCTGTTGGTATGCCCTTAGGAGAATTATATTTTCTAACAATGCATTTGAATAATTAATTATTATTTTCTATGAACTATACATTTTGTATAATATGCAAGTAGTAATAATGATATCATTTATGTGTTCAACATTTAGATTAAAATACAGGTTAATTCCCACAACACATCCAATCCCAATACAGTAGAACCTCGTTAACACGTTCCTCATTAGTACGTTTTATCGCATATCACGTCATAATTTTCAAGTCCCGATTCTTATCTGATGACAATGTAAAAGTACCTCATTTATCACGTCGCACGTCTTGCCTCGCATTTTCGTCAGCCCTGAAAACATTCTTTGTCCACCCCTAGTGGAATGCGAGACCGACCGCTCTGAGATAACATTCCTTGCCAACAAGCGGGCGAGGGTTGCGACTTAACAGGTATAGGCGACTCTTAAAAGTAAGACAGTAGCACGTGCCGCGCACCGCTAAGTACGAAGGTCACTACGAAAATTTTGAGATATGAGAAAGTGGAGGTTGACCCACTTGAATGGAACGCAGGGTGCGGAAGCCCCATCCTTTGTGAGTAACCTGATAGCAGCAAGTGACTCTCCCGCTCCGGGAAGTCCCGCAGTGCAAGGTCGAACAAGCCGCAGCGCGCAGGTAGTCAGTTGCTGCAATGGAGCTGGAAAGAGAGCATTTTCGTGCAATGATTTTCTACGATTTTAAAATTGGGCTAAACCAGTCTCAATGTTTTGAGCGTTTGCAACAGGCTTTTGGGGAGATAGGTCCTTCCCATGCCACAGTTTTCCGGTGGTTTCAGGAATTCCGAAAATTTTTGAAAGATGAGGAGAGAAGCGGGCGTCTGGCAACGGCAGTGACTGAGGAAAACATCACAACCGTGGTGAAAATGCTTCGCGAAAATAATCGTCTAACATTTAAAGAAATTGAGGTAGCATTGCAGATTGGTTCGCCAGCAGTTTTGAAAATCCTGCATGAATCCCTTCGTGTGAGGAAGGTCTCATTCCGATGGTTGCCTCACAATTTGACAGAAGAACAAAAACATGCCCGTGTTGAATGGTGTGAGGAAATGCTGTCTAGATTCAAAGGAGGGGACTCTAGACGGGTTTCTGACATCGTCACAGGTGACGAAACCTGGATTTATCAATTTGATCCGGAGACCAAGCGGCAATCAGCAGTGTGGATCTTTCCTGATGACAAGACACCGACAAAAGTGAAGCGCCCCCGAAGTGTTGGCAAGAAAATGGTGGCTTCATTCTTCTCGAAGAGTGGTCACGTGGCAACCATTCCTCAGGAGGAACAAAGGACAGTTACCGCTAATTGGTACACCACGGCTTGCCTGCCAAAAGTTTTTGCCAAACGTCAAGAACGGCAGCAACGCACGGGACTGTGAGGGATGCTTCCCCATCACGACAACGCGTCTGCACACACGGCCAACATGACAATTCAGTTCCTGGATTCTACGGAGGTCAAACTAATGACTCACCCACCTTAGTCCTGACCTGGCTCCGTGTGTTTTTTTCTCTTCCCAATGGTAAAAAATCGCATGCGTGGAAAGAGATTTTCAACCCCTGAAGAAGCTGTTACGACCTACGAAGATGAGCTTGCAGCCATCGAAGAAAACGTGCGGCAGGAGTGCTTCCAGAAGTGGTTTCAGTGATTGCAAAAGTGTATACAGTGTGCTGGTGAATACTTTGAGAAAGTGCAACAATCGAAATAATTTAAATTTTGGTGTATCTCAAAACTTTCGTAGTGACCTTCGTACTATCACATTTTCGTCAGCCCTGAAAGCATTCTTTGTCCATCCCTAGTGGAATGCGAGACCGACCGCTCTGAGATAACATTCCTTGCCAACAAGCGGGCGAGGGTTGCGACTTAACAGGTATAGGCGACTCTTAAAAATAAGTCAGTAGCACGCGCCACGCATCGCTTAGTACGATCGCATTTTTCTCAGCCCTGAAAGCATTCTTTGTCCACTCCTAGTGGAATGTGAGACCGACCACTCTGAGATAACATTTCTTGCCAACAAGCAGGCGAGGGTTGCGACTTAACAGGTATGGGCGACTCTTAAAAGTAAGACCGCGGCATCGCTTAGTACGATCGCATTTTCGTCAGCCCTGAAAGCATTCTTTGTCCACCCCAAGTGGAATGTGAGACCGACCACTCTGAGATAACATTCCTTGCTAACAAGCGGGCGAGGGTTGCGACATAACAGGTATAGTAAGTACTTCTGATTAACGCGTTTTTTACATTTCCCTTACTGAAACAAATTAATGAGGTTTGAATTATCATTTTCCATTAGTAAGTTTTCCCGCTTCTGACGTTCAAATTTTCCAGTCCCTTGAAAAATGTACTAACGAGGTTCCACTGTATATCAAAAAGCTCTTTATCGTATTGCTACCCCGCAGAGTGTTCACCAGATAGACTGGGGAGTTAAGATTCACGAGAGTTTGGCTCTGCAACTTGGGGTGGCCACCCTGAGTGGGGCAAATACTTTGGGCAAGGTCCAGTGGCACAATTATATTTCTAGCCCCATAAATATACTTTACCACACAAGACAGATATGCAGCTCAAATCTATGTACTGAAAGCAGACACCTTGTTACCATAAACTAGGTTCTCACTTTATGGCTAACAAGATAATATACAGTGGAACCTGGTTAGTACGTTTTTCAAGGGACTGAATAATTTAGACGTGAAAAGCGGGAAAACGTACTAATGAAAAATGAAAATTAAACCTCATCAACTTGTTTCAGTAAGGGAAAAGTAAAAAAACGTACTAATCGGAAGTACGTACTATCGAACATACAATTTTAAACAACCTACAGAATTATTGTATTACAGTACTAGTTTACACAGCACAGAGAAACGAGAGCAATGAAAACAAGAGAAAAATGTACTATACCAGTACCGTACTCTTAATTCAAGAACCGGGACTGTAGTACGAGTTGAAATATTTAACTTTCTATCATTGATTTCGGTTTAAATACATGTTTTTCTTGATATTCTGTGGAAAAGAAGTGCCGTATTCTTTGGCGTGAACGATTGGATATAACCGAAGTTTTTTTTGAGATTAGACATGCTCGCGCGTGTACAGAAAAAAAAAACTTCCTCGCACTTAAGGTAAGGATTTCTGTCTACTTCTCCAAGAATTTTTATTTTCTCATCACTAGTTAACGATTTAATGATTTTCTTAGGCCTATCCATTATTTCAATACGACGCAATAAAATTTTCACTAGGTTTCACAACTTCTTCGGTAGTGTAATGCATATTTGCGTGAATCAGATCGTGTTGAGTTTCAAGGTCGATACGGTCAAATTGTGGAATCGTACCGTATCCAAACTGGTGTTCAAGAACGTGATTGTAAACGCGTATCGTATTGAAAGCGATTCTGCGCGCTCTTGAGTTACATTTTTAAACAAATTTAGGCCTACTCTCGTCTGTCGCCGAACTCTCTAATCGCTTATTTTACTTTCTGCCCATATTCTTTGTTACTGTTTGTGTTCCTGTCGTGGTTGATAAGCGTAGTTTGTTGCACGTGTTTTTAGCGTTAATGTATTTTTGTTTGTTTTACCTTTAATGTCTGGTGTATCCGTACGTAAATTGCGGCACGTTGCAGATCGCCATCGGGTCAACATTCAGGCAGTCCGGCGTCTCTAAAAGCTTTAGGCTTCAGTAGTTAAAAGTGACGTAAAACCAATAACATTTTATCATTATTAAACTGAACATAAACTTGTTAAAAACATACAACATCAAAATCTTCTGCGCATCCTTTTTTTATGTTTACAAACCACCCGTAAAAAAAAGTTGGATGATAATTACGGGTCCTTTATGTTTTACTGTTTAATAAGAGTTAGCCAGCATAAATGTTGGTTGGCCACCATAAATTATATAACATATTGAAATCACTAACTGAAACTGCTCATGTAAATGGTCACCGTACCGAAAACAGGATCGTATTCAAATCGATTTGAGTTCACCCAAACGCACTAACTGCCGTAGCCACTGAGGCCGGACAGAACAGATGTGCAACATTGTCAGCGCGTGCTTTAATACTGCCGCTATACCCGTTACATTGTTCTGTGACCCGTTATGTCGCAACCCTAACCCGCTTGTTGGCAAGGAATGTTATCTCAGAGCGACCGGGCTCCCATTCCACTAGGGGTGGACAAAGAATGGTTTCAGGGCTGACGAAAATGCGATCGTAATAAGCGATGCGCTGCAAAAACGCAACGTGACCTTGTTTAAAGAAACAAGACTGTCTCGCGTACAGGCGGTAAAACTCACGTTACGCGACGAAAATTTGATCGTCGTAAGCGGGAATAGAAAACGTTTTAAGGGGATATATTAACATGTATTTAGCAGGGATGGGACTGGAGAAAATCATCGCGTTAAACGGGAAAACATCGTAACCAAGAACGTGCTAACGAGATTCCACTGTATTAGAAGAGGTATGCAAGCTAAGCAATTGTTACATTATTTTACATGTGTTAATTTGGACTAACTAACCGATTTCCCTGAGAACCCACTGATTTTTCAAGGATGAATTAGAAAAGTCCCTGAGAAACATAAACAGCAATAATAAAGTGACTAAATTTTCACAGGCCAATTACTTCAGATAAACCCTGTGATCTGCAATGGACAATGGTACATATAATTCAAAGCTTGTACTCAAATAGCATTTCAAAGTTCCTTGACAATAACTGGCAGCATGATAAAACAGCAAATACAAAAAGAAAAAATCCCCTTACTTATTCTAAATTTTATCCAGGTAATGTAAACTATATCGTCAGGAAAATAAAAAGTTAAACATTCCAACTGTGCACAATATTTGTAAAACTTGCACTTCAATAAAGATGCTTCCAAAATCCTTACTGTTGCACATGTATAAGGTCAGCCCTGTATACTTGGTTGTGTGCAGGATCTTGCCCAATAACCTGTGATGCCAGTAATATGTGCTCAATCTTGCAAGAAATAAGAACTTATTGATCAAATATAAACAAGAACATATATTTTCAACAATCATCACCAGCATATACTATTCCCCAACAAAGGTTGAACACACTATTTGCAATTATTCCAGGTAAAACTAATATTCCCTGAATGTCATGAAAATTTCCCGATAATTCCCTGAGCTTTCAACAATTCCCCGTTCTCCAAGTTTACCAGGGTAGTATTATAATTATATCCTGAAGAGTTTTTACTCTGATTTATGGGAGTGAATCATGTAGGTTTTATTTGAAGAAATTTCCATTAATTTTCAAATGATGACTTTACTATTTTATTTAAATTTAAACTCAGTTTTGTAACATAATTGAGCTTGAACTGTCAAAAAATAAAAGAGAGTATCAATAGTTGCAATCTTTACAGTGATCCACAGTTTTCTTGTTCAATGAATAGCAAACAGACGTTTGAAGAGATAAGGGCTTCTCTTTATTTCTCTCCTTTTTAAATCAACTTATAATCTTGTACGACAAAAGCATTTCAAAAAGTAACTTTATGCACTATAAGTTCTCATGTTCTCTTCCTGTAAACACGACATGGCAGGTGCCCAGTATGGTAGTTTGTTGAAATACAGTTTAATGTCATTAATGGTAGGTTAAAAATCAGGCATATCATGTTTTCATGCATGCATCACACATGTATCATAACACAATTCAATGATGCATATAGAACTCATGCTGTGCACAATGTCATTTTCTTCATTCAAGTCTTGCACACATTGTCAATAAAACTGAACTAGGATACCCTGGAAATTGCCTCTCAAATCCCTATAAATAAGGTGAGCTTTCTGTCTGAACAATTTTTGGCTAAAAGGTTATATTTTTCCAAAATTGAGGTGTATACTGACTACTGTCGACCAAAGTATTATGTGTACTCGAGTTTGAAGGTTGTTTGAAGTAACCAATAGACCTACATAAAATCCAATAACATCATTTTCGTCGTTCTATTTTACGTTAGCTCATGTAGATTTGGAATTTTTAATTTATATTTTAATATTTTTTGTCGCAGTTGGAACACAAAAAAGTGCACGTTTTTTAAGCGTGTTTCAACCATGCGTCACATTTAGGAATTATTATCTCAAAAACCCGTCATCAGATCAAATCCAAATTTTAACACAATATACATTGGAATGTTGTATAACTGGTTTATTAATTTCAAAATTTTGCGTGTCCAAGAAACAAAGTTGTTATCATTTTTGTAAGGTAACTTTTTCTCGGCTCGGGGTGGTTGGAAAATGTAGTTCTTGATCGCGATGTAATCCTTATACATCAAAAAGTTATGCTGTATGACTGTGAAATATGTAAATTAACTCACTTATTTTATATCGGTTTGTATTTGTAGGCGGAAATAACACATCGTTCACCAGCTACCCGCCCCAGGAAAAGCTGTACAGCGTTGCTGTGATGGAGCCCATCACTTCCGGGTGAGGCACGCCATGATGCGTGATGGGCTCCATTTCGGCAACGCTGTACAGCTATTCTCGGAGCGGGTAGCTGGTGAACGATGTCTTATTTCCGCCTACAAATACAAACCGATATAAAATAAGTGAGTTAATGTACGTATTTCGCAGTCATACAGCATAACTTTTTGATGTATAAGGATTACATCGCGATCAAGAACTACATTTTCCAACCACCCAGAGCCGAGAAAAAGTTACCTTACATAAATGATAACTTTTTTTCTTGGACACGCAAAATTTTGAAATTAATAATCCAGTTATACAACATTCCAATGTATATTGTGTTAAAATTTGGATTCGATCTGATGACGGGTTTTTGAGATAATTCTTAAATGTGACGCATGGTTGAAACACGCTTAAAAACGTGCACTTTTTGTGCTCCAACTGCGACAAAAAAATTAAAATATAAATTAAGAATTCCAAATCTACATGAGCTAACGTACAATAGAACGACGAAAATGATGATGTTATTGGATTTTATGTAGGTCTATTGGTTACTTCAGAAACAACCTTCAAACTCGAGTGCACATAATACTTTGGTCATCAGTAAGTATAACCTCAGTTTAATTTTTGTCTGTTTGTTATGGGTTGGTGTCAAAAAATACTGGAGTGAATGACATGAAAAACCTTTTTTAACACTTAGAGTGTGGGCACCGTAACATTACGTTCGAAGGTAACTTTTTTAAAACTGCGGCGAGTGTAATATTACGTTGATCGATTTCTTGCGCTTTGTGTTGGAGACAAACGTAATATTACAGCTCTAGCACTCACGTGTGGGTGCCAGTAAGCATGAAGTTGCACATACTATCGCCAGATAGCACCACGTCACCGTTCAGCGGAAGAATATCGATCTGTTCGAAGGCAAGCGATGCAAGTTCAAGTAGGTCAAATCTGTTTTCCTCTCCTTTGTGTTTATTCTTTGTAGACAGATTTTTCTCTCGCAAAAACGTTGAGTTTATTCTATGACTAGTATATATATTTGGGGTTATAACGAGCATTACAGATTCTGAATCTGACGCAACCGAAGAGACAGTTCTCCCTTCTACTGACGAGAGCGCGTGCAACAGCTGTCTACGGCATTTTTTTTTTTTTTTTAACATTATAGTTTTATTTTCAATCGTGTCGGATTTTTATTAAATGTGTAGTGTAAGGGTTCGGAAATCGAACTGACTTTTCAATTTATTGGTAACTCAAACCACATTCAGTTTGTGCCATTCTGAACATAGCCTTACATTCTGGAAATCAACATAGCCTTACATTCTGGAAATCAGCCAGCACACGGGTGAGGAGCAACATTTAAGGCATCAGCAGGGTAAGTGCTAAATTAAAGGCATCCCTACAACAAAAATAGGCTACAAATGATTAGCCTGCGGTTACTCACGCCTCCCGTAGTTACATGGTTACTCGCGCGTCAGGTCAAATCTAACATTTTAATAAACAGAATAAAAATGCATTATACTATGTCAACTCAGTCTTATTTTTAACTCAGTGAATTAAATATTCCAATAAATAACAATGGCATTAAAAGAAATCCACTAAAAGTAAATAAAATTAATTACTAGCAGATGTTTATTGATCTTGTTTAGACCACATTGTGGTCAAACCTCAAGAAACAATTGATGATTGCGAGTATATTACTATATTATTATTGGCGTTGTCGTCATTGGAAAGTCTTTAAAAGCATAAAAAATAAACAGTAAACTAGGAAATCGGATGTTACAAATTCATTTAATTTTCTGACAATATGAATGAAGCTGTGCGACATGAAAAACTGTTGTTAATTAGAATGCATGAAGTTTCAATTGAGGCCAATAAATTAGTAAATGACAAGTATATAGTGGCACATGTTGTCAAGTACCAGTACAGTATATTTTACATGAACCCTCTTTTAAGACAAAACCTGCAAGGACAAAATTAAAAAAGGGTTCTACTATATTTCCAAATGCTAACCACACATACCTTTGCTAGGTACATTATTCCTAAATGGAACACTGTTCTATGACTTTATTTTTTAAATTAAAGTTAAGGGTCTTTCTCCACGACTATTAATAGAAGCTGTGCTAATTATTCCAAACAATAAACAGACACACACTTACTGCTTATTCAAACCAGCAAATAAACATATGTAGCATAATACTGCTCAAGCCTGACCACGATTTTGAATATTAACTCATATCCCAGAAACTTAAAACATATTTTACTGTCTTCCAGCTGTCAAAAATACTCTAATAGTAGCACGTGTTTTTTCCGAGTCATCATTTTAGAAAAGTGAAAATCACCACCTTGAGTCCTGGACTTGATCTGAGTAACAAGACCATAGTGATTTCATCATCCCCATAATGCATCTATATGTATAAAATTAATCATGTGCATGCATATGATAAGGTACCACTTCCTAATCTCCTAGTTTACAAGATACTATAGAAACTACCAACTCCTTAAAAATATTTATTATATACATTAGTATTCTCCTAAATCAAGAACTAAACTCAGACTGCCTACGAAGGCCAAAGATAAGAGGCAGCATAGGATTTTTTTTTTTTTTAAGTTGAATTTTCTAATTTCCAAGGTCTATATTGTAAATTCCAAGTGTATTTTTTCTAGTTGATAAACAACCTTAAATACTAAAAACTACTTAAATACAGGTGTATACAGTCTAGAAATAATGCTAACTCATTACCCAGCTATTGGTACTCATATTTGACTTAGTAAGCTGTTTTACTTGGTTTCTGGTACAGGAATGTTGGGTCCATTATTTAATGGAAGTAACATTTCAGGAAAGCTGCAAGTAATCACTTAGATGTCAATGGAAGGAAGAAATAAGAGTGCTCTTTTCATACTACGTCACTTTTCTGATTTCAACTGTCAAACAATACTGCTACATATTGTATTATTCTACAAACTCCACAACCCTATAGCAGAGGTGAAAGACACAGTTCAAGGTTTGTACAATACTGGTGAAACATACCGATGCATGAAAATGATCAGAGCTGAGATGAGAACAAGAGCCATGCTAGATGTAATCTGGACGGCATCGCCATAGCTACCAGTACCGCACGCCGGTGGGCATACAGGAATTATAGTTTCTGCAAACAACCAAGCGATAACAAACATAATGGAACAAATCTATATATAACAGGCATGCTACAAAAAATATCACTAGCATCACAACTGGACACCACACTGCAGTGGTAATGAATCATCCACACACTCTCAAATCTTCGCACAAAATCCTACCCTACCCTTCTTTTCATCACATGATTATATGATTACATAAATTTGCAGCACGTGTTCGGCTGCCTAAAACTATTTCAATTGTGAATGTCCAGGTGTGAAGTGCAGCAAACAAGAGACCTTTTAAGCTCCAAACCATGCATTGGTGCTCAGAACTAGCATGCAATCTAGAGGCTCTCTACGTATCAACATGTTGGTTCATCTCATATTTACCCAAGATTCCACAAATGTATGACTTTCAAGTGTGCAGTACATATAGAGGGCAAGCTCCATAAGTAAATGATTAATACTATGTAATCAGGAAAATGAAACGAGCATTACACATACGTCACAATTCCTACTTTGCTACTAATTTATTGTCAAAATTCATGAGTAACATTATAGAAATATTTTTGGTATAATATAAAATGACCAATTGGAGGCTGGATTTAGACAGCTCCTTAACCTGGTCCATGAGGCAATTATAATTGGCTACTTGGATAATTCTTGCCAGGCGCGTCCACGTCGCTCGGGTGGGCAACGGTACTGTAATATACCATGGAACTACAGTACCGGCTAAGTTCTGGTGAGGACCCAGTCCTATGGGGTATAACATAGGCCCCGTGCACAGGGTTACGTGCGAAGACCTCAACGGAATCTGCAGCAGAGAAGATGGACTTCGGAACGGTGGAGATTGCGGAAGAGGCAACCCAGTACTCAGGGAATAGTACGAGTGCAGCATCAATCGGCAGCGTCTGTTTCCCAGGTAAGAGGCGGCTGCAAGGGCGTCTGTTTCCCATGTTAGGGGCGGCCTGTATAATAGCTGGCAGTAGCTTCATAAAATGCCTTTGGGAGTGGCGACCCCATCGTAATAATAGCCTAAAATGGAAATGGCACTTCAAATGATTTGGAGAAGGTTAGGGCGTACCCAGCAGGCGACGCGCAGTTCTTTTGGTACTGGGGGAACTGTGAGAAATGGGCGACCAGTAACCGAAATGAAAGTGGGAATCATGAATGTCATGACCTTGACAGGCAAGGTGGAGGAGGTGATAGACTTCATGGAGAGGGAGAATGCTGGATTGATGGGGCTGAGTGAAGTGAAATGGAAAGGTAAAGGAAGGAAGAAATTGAGGAAAGGATATACATTATACTGGAGTGGTGGCCAAGAGGCAAAAAATGGCGTGGGACTGATAACCTCGAAACAACTGGAGGTGTATGTTGAAGTGGTCGAGTGTGTGAGTGACAGAATAATGAAAATTAGAATGAAGATGAAAAATGACGTGATGGACTTCATACAAGTGTATGCACCACACACTGGAAACAGAGAAGAAGATATTGAAGTATTCCTGGAGGATGTAGAAAGAGTAATTTCAGATGTAGAAGTGGTGATCATGGGAGATATGAATGCACAAGTCGGAAACGAGAGACAAGGAAAGGAAGAAGTCATTGGACCATATGGATATGGGAAAAAGAACCGGGAAGGAGAGGAACTTGTAAACTTTTGTGAAAGGAATGGACTGATAGTGGGTAATTCATGGTTTCGGAAGAAAAACAGCAGGAAAATTACGAGATATGGTTGGGGTGATAGAAGAACAAAATCAGTAATTGACTACTTTCTGGTGGAAAGGACTAATCGCAGAAAGCTGATAGATGTGACAGCTTTACCAGGAGAAGCATTTGATGGGGACCATAGAGCTGTGGTGGCAAAATTTAGATGGGAAAAATTGGAAAACTTAAAGGAGATCAGAGAAAGCAAAATAAAAGTATGGAAATTGAAAGACAAAACTGTACAGGAAGATTTTCAGGAGAGATTGAAGCAACAAATCCCAGTTACTGAAGTGGAAAACATAGAAGAGGAATGGTCCCACTTTAAAAAGGCATTTGTTGGTGCAGCAGAGAGTGCTTGTGGTAGGACGTCAACAAGAGTGAAAGAAAAGGAGACACCGTGGTGGAATGAGGAAGTGAGGAAAGCAGTGAAAGAAAAGAAGTCTGCATGGAAAGAATGGAACCGAGATCAAACAGAAGAAAGCAAAAGGAAGTATCACGACAGCAAACGGAGGTGTAAGAAAGTGGTAGGAGAAGAAAAGAAGAAAAGTTGGGAAGAATTTACACGAAGAATGGAAACAGATGTAAGTGGCAGTAAAAGGATGCTGTATGGACTTCTAAGAAGTAAGAGGAAAGAAAGAGTTACTACAAAGCTAGTGAAAAAGGAAGATGGAGAGTTGTTAACGCACCCAGAAGAGATAAAGGGACGATGGAAGGAGTATTTCGATAAGCTATTGAATGTGAGCAATTGTACTGGTGAGATGGAAGTGACACAACCTGACGACTCTATAACAGAAGATGATATAACAATGCTGGAGGTGGAATTAGCAGTACAGAAAATAAAGATGGGAAAAGCAACAGGGGTGGATGAAATCAGTGTAGAAATGATAAAGGCTGCTGGACCTGTTGGTATGCAATGGTTGTATCGACTGCTAAAGTATGTGTGGAAACGGAAATGTGTACCAGAAGACTGGGAGAAAGGGCTAATAATACCAGTGTTTAAGAAGGGGGACAAGAAGGTGTGTGATAACTAGAGGGGGATCACCCTCATATCACAGATAGTAAAAATACTGGAAAGGATATTAGAAAGAAGAATGAGAAGAAAGGTGGAAGGAGAGGTGCAAGAGGAACAGTATGGCTTCAGGAGTGGAAGATCCACAGTGGACCCAATCTTTAGCTTGAGGCAGGTGATGGAAAAGGACTGGGAATATGGAGAGGATTTGATCATGACTTTCATAGATCTAGAAAAGGCATATGATAGTGTCCCCAGAGAGAAGGTATGGGAAACCATGGTTAAGAAGAGACTGGGAAGAGAAATGTTGGAAATGGTGCAAGCAATGTACAACAACTGTGTTAGCAGGGTACTGGCCCCAGTTGGAAAGACAGATTGGTTTAGGAACAAGACTGGACTAAGACAGGGGAGTGTGCTGTCACCTCTCTTGTTCATAATGGTGTTGGATGAAATTGTAAAGGAAACAAAGGAAGCATATGGACATAAAGAAATGAAGTTACTGTTATTTGTAGATGATATTGTGGTCTGGGGAAGGAACACCGAAGAAGTGCAAAAACAACTAGATGCACTGAACGAAAATATTCAGAAGTACGGCCTGAAAATTAGTGTAGAGAAAAGCAAGACCATCGTGATGACAAGAGGGGAAAGACAAGGAAAGGGCACTGTGAAAATTGGAAGTCAGAGTTTGGAAATTGTGGACATGTTCAAATACCTAGGAAGTGAATTGATGCAAACTGGTAGGTTGGACATGGAGATTGGCAGGAGGGTACAGCAGAGCAATGCATTCTATCAAAGTGTAAGAAAACTTGTTTGGGATAAGGAAGTACCAAGGAAAAGCAAGGAGGTAGTGTATAAAGTATACTATGTTCCCATATTAACTTATGCAGCTGAGACTTGGACCCTGACAAGCAGGCAAGAGAGTAGAGTCCAAGCCAGTGAAATGAAATTCCTAAGAAGTATGATAGGAAAGACAAGGAAAGACAGAGTGAGGAATGAAGATGTTAGGAAGGAAGTTGGGATGGGAAAACTAAATGAGAGAATTGAGATGAATAAACTAAGGTGGTTTGGACATGTAAAGAGGATGGAGGAAAATAGAATACCAAGACAGATGCTGGAGGCAAAGTGCAAGGGTAAGAGAGCAAGAGGAAGACCTAGAACAAGGTGGATTGATTCAGTGAAGAACAGCGTAAGAAAAAGAATCTGGACTGGGACAAGATCGTGGAAGAAGAATGGTGGAAGGAAAGAGGAAAGTGGAGAAGTGCCATAAATACCCCGACCCGGCAGGAGCTGGATAAGGGGAGATGATGATGATGATGATAAAATGACCAACTCAATTAAATGTTAAAACATATGCTAAAACAAAACAAAAATCAAAAAAAGAGAGATGCAAACATTTTGCATCAAATTCAAGGTAAAATGAATTCTTGACACCTCAACGGCATTTGTAGCAATCACAAGACAGTTCAAGATTCATTCTGCAGTATTTCAAAACGTGTGACAATTTTGAAAAAGAACTCTCATAATGGATACCACAATGAGAGTACAGTCTACACATGAAACCAGAAGAGGAAATTAGAGAAATAGGCATCTGGATGTTCATAATCCGATGGGAAAAATAGCACATAAGAGCTGAAATGCTAGCATATCCCCAGTGAACAATAATTCACAGGTACCGTTGAACACCTACTCATGGAGTGCTCAAGACAAAAAATATTCTTTGAATAGAGATATTGTAACATTTTCAGATACTATGAATGGGACTATTTAAAAATGAACCTGTGTACTGTAATTGCGATGTGCTATGTGAAGGACAGGTGATTGCAGCATTCACAAGAAGATCCATAGATGTACTTGTATTGGTATCTTAGTATCTGCATTCTGATTTGTAAGTATAGAGTAAAGAAACTATAGAGAAGCTATCATAATGGATGCACAATAGATTTATATAGGCAACATGCAAGATGGCTGCTGTTACTGAGGGATTTGAGGTAGTGGTGAAACACAGAACTAAATAATTTTTATATAGATGATGTGCAAGATGGCTGCTGCTGTTATGAAACTTTTGTAGTGGTGATTTGGCGAACTACAGGGAATAGATCGTCTATAAAAGAGAAGGTATTCTATTTTTTTTTTACTGGAAGAGAAGATATAACATATTGGTGAGGTAAAGTGAAAGATTATCAGTGACTGTAACAACAGTCGGAGAGAACTAATCTGTATAAAAAGATTAAATTTGAATTGCTAGTAATTATTTAAGGAAAAGGATTCAAAGTGGAATGCTTAATGCAGAAGCAATGAGAATCAGGAAAATGAAGTACATTGTGATGTAACATCCAAATAGGGTGTTTGCCCGAACCAGAGCCATTATCCTAGGAAGCGATAGTTTGCTGCTATCAATTGAAAGTGTTATATCATTCATGTAAGAATCACAGTCAGCTTGATTCTTATGAATCCCAGACTCACCATATGCCGTATGTGTAAGTTAATAATAAGATATTTATATATACAGTAAAACCCTGTTTTAACGTGCCCGCTTTTAACGAAGATTTTCGTAAGTCCCAGCCAAATCGCCATAAGCACAGTGTTATTTAAACCCCCTTCTAACGAACCCCGATATAAGGAAAAGTCCGCTTCTAAGGAATATATTTCACATAAATTACGATCGCGCATCCCGTTGTAACGAATATGTCGATTAGATACTTTTTTCTAAACTTGTTTTGAATGTAAATTACTGTAACTTCCGTTTTGACGTAATCTCAGTCCGAAGTCGACGCGCTAAACGAAATCGCTCCTTTAGCGATGCATAGAACAGTGATAAATTGGCGCGGCCACTGGAAATCACTGTTACCGGCAAGCAGCAGTCACTATCACGCTAGACGCTGTTGGTTAGTTATGTCCATTGAACTGTAGGTAGTACTGGAATGACGGCTGTATGGGAACGAAGTGCGGTTTACCTTGAGACTAGCTATACAGCCTCGAGGCATGACTGACGTAGGGCCTACGCGTAAATGCCGCGACTCGGGTATTTTCACGAAATATAAATATTTAGGCCAAAGGTCTTTTGCAAACTTCACGTGATTTAGGTGAAAGATTAAAAGCAATAAGAAACTGAAAATGTTTATGGATATTCTACAAAATGAAAATGTATTCTAGAAAAAATTACGGAATAAGTAGAAAGTCGTGCCTTCCATGGCTTACGCTGCCTGAACCGTCATTGATAGACCCCAAGTATATGCGTACGAAATGTAGAGCTGTTCAAGCTCTACAAAAAAGTCCGCGAACGCATATACTTATCTCCAACCGTTAGGGAGTTAGGACAGTTTTAGTCGGGTAATGTATACAGTGACGTCAGCTGCCTTAACCTATAGCCGCAGCGCTCTTACACTGGCTAGGCACTTCTGTCCCGCTGCTCCAATCGCTGCTTAGGAATCACGCGGGCGCGAGGGGTGCGGACTGAAGGCTCATTCTCTGTTTTTGTTCCTGTGTTGTTGGAAGTTGTGCTACGAGTTTTGTGTGTCTGTGATAAGAGTTGTACTGCGAGTTATGGCGGACCATATTCAGTATGGCTGCAAAACGTAAGAAGCTGACTCTTCAGAAAAAGATAAGACATCATCAGGGATGTTGAAAGGGATAGCCAAGTACCTTTGTCACAGATGGCAAAAAAATATGACTTGGCAACCTCTACGCTGTTTGGCATCATGAAACAGAAGGAAGCTATTCTGACCGCGGAAGTTGAGTGCGGTTCTGGGGCAAAAATACGGAAGAATATTCGTTCTTCGCCGTACGAGGAACTTGAAAACATTTTAATGAAATGGTTCGAGGAAAAAAGGAGTGAGAACGCTCCAATTGACGGGAACATACTTAAACAAAAAGCTCAAGAAATCGCACTTAAGCTGGGTTTGGTCGATTTCCATGCTTCTAATGGCTGGTTTGACCGCTTCAAAAAACGGCACAATCTTTAGTTCCAAAACATGTGCGGCGAGAGTGCGGAAGTTAATGACAATACAGTTGTATACTGGAAAGAGAAAACGTTGTCTCGACTTCTTGAAGGATATGATGCTAAGGATATTTTTAACGCCGATGAAACGGGAGTGTTTTACAACTTGCTCCCGTCCAAAACATACGCTGTTCGCGGAGAAAAATGCCACGGAGGCAGAAAAAGTAAAGAAAGACTGACAGCGTGTTTATGTGTTAACAGCAACGGGAGTGAAAAATTACCCCCGCTAATAATTGGAAAATTTAAGAATCCAAGATGTTTCAAGAACACCCGTACACTCCCATGTAAATATGATTTTAACAAAAGTGCATGGATGACATCGGAGATATTTCGAAAATTTTTACAAAGCTTGGATGCCAAGATGGGATCGGCAGGAAGGAAAATAGTGCTGGTGATAGACAGATGTCCAGCTCATCCTTCAGATACGTCTTTCCTGCGGAATATCAAAGTGGTTTTCTTTCCTCCTAACTGCACCAGTCACCTGCAGCCTTTGGACCTTGGCATTATTCATTCTGTGAAAGTGAAGTACAGGAAGGCCCTGGTTCAAAGAGCTGTTTCTTTCCTCGAAAGAAATGAGGTAATGAAATTGAACATACTCCAAGCCATGCATATGTTTGTAGCAGCATGGCAACTAGTCACAACGACCACTATTCAAAACTGCTTTGGCCATGCAGGTTTTGGTGCTATTTCAGAAGTTTTTAATGAAGAAGACGATACTGATGACATTGGGGAAGATTGGGGGGGTTGTATCAAAGGATTCTACTGTCACAACATTTGAAGAATTTGTTACTTGTGATGATGATATCCTAACCTCACCACCACAGATGGATGTTGGAGACCTTTGTGATGATGCAAAAAGGCAAAGTACTGAAGAGGAAGAAGAAGAAGAAGAGGATCCAGCAGAACCAACTTTTGGGCCAGCAGTGGAAGGACTGGATATTGTCCGCTGGTACTTCTCCTCCTTCAGTGAGGATGAAGAGCTCATCAACACTCTCAACCAAATTGAGAGAAAACTTCTTTCCGTGAGACATCCGGGCAAGAGAAGCAAACTACTTTACTGGACTACTTCAGAAAGTGAAGGGTAATACCTTATGCTTATTCTCATAGTTCTCATGGTCTGCCTTCACAAATATCCTTAATATATGTTAGGCCTCTGTTCCTTCAAGTTACAATTACAAGTCAGTAATACCTATTTCTCCTTTCCTTGCTGCAGCTTGTGCTCCCAATGGACCACTAAGGAATCCGTTACCTGTGCTGTTTCGTAAATATTTTCTGTTATTCTTGTGTTAATTTGACTTTTTAGTATTTCTTAACATGTTCATTTATTATTTCTTGACATTACATTAGTTGAAGACATAAATGTACCAGTATAATTATTTCTTGTGATATATAGCCTATTTTCTTCGAACCCCCTTTTAAGGAAAACCCCCTTCTAAGGAAGAAATATCAAATCCCCCTGAGATTCGTTAAAAAGGGGTTCTACTATATATATATATATATATATATATATATATATATATATATATATATATCAGTATATTGAATCCTGCCTCTAGTTAATGATCCTAGTTGACCACACCACGAGAAAGAGAGATTTGTGCATGTGCTCTATTACCATTTAGTTTATCTTCACAAGCTATCGGCTTATGAACTGGCGCCCTCCCAGATAGATATATTTTATTTATACACAGAGGTTAAGACCCAAACCTTATAAAATCTTTTACAATATTTACTAAATTGGGGTTTCCAGTTTTTTAAGTCAAAAATTTGTCCCAATTATTACCTAATTAGAAAGATTTGCCTGATATATTAGTACATTATGCAACGAGCCTATAATGGCAATAATTAAGACTCGAGTATGTTTATAAAACGAGCAAAGAGAGTTTTATAATTTTCATACGAGTGTCTTAACACATGGAAGACGGGCCCCGAGAAATCTCGTAGTACGCTCGCCAGCGGTAGATGACGGGCCCCAAGAAATCTCGGTTTTACACACGTCATTGTTTTCCGTCTTCCTGTGACATCTCTTGACCATGTATTGAACTATTTCGGTCTAGCACATTGAGAAGGACATTTGTAGATGTATATGTGCCATCTTCCGTCTATTCATGGCCTTCTTTTATTCTTTGATTTTGTTTGGAAACATCGAACTTCCTTCTGTTGGTTCAATCAATGACATAATGGAGGACTTGTATAATCAGATGATAAGATTTATCGTTTATATTATCGTTCAAATGGCACATGTTATAGTGAATTAGTGGAAACTGAATGAGAGAGTGATATTCAGGTCTCTAGGCGACGTAATAACAACCAAAGTACATACCGTACTTTGATTGTTGTCCAATCTAATCTCAAATATACTCCATCTGCTCTTTCTGTAAGCCGCCACTGCACATTGTGTCATGTTTCCAAATACATCACCCCCTTGACCACTACTAGGGGTATGTGTATACTCATATCAACTAGAAAGATAATATCTAGGTTATTTCCACAATTTTTTTTATAATCTAGTGCACTGGAATATTCTCAGTAGCAAAATGTCCGATCCACAGGGGATGTGACATGTCCAGGCATCCGGTCAGCAATGTGTTAATTACCATTATAGGCGAGTTGCAAACGACTGTTTATGTTCGACGATAATTATAACTATTTTATGTTCGAACATAAATATTCATAAATATCTGTCGAGATTTCGCCAATTTTATGTACTGAACAGAGCTCATGGGACGCAGAGAATACCTTGTATTTGACCATGGCCTCCTCAATTACTTCCCTATGACACTAGTCACGCAGTGAAATTTAAATTAGGAGTCCGTGGAACTCAGCGCAGGTGCGATGCTATCCTTACCTAATTGGTCACACAACTGCTTCTTGAGCTCTGATTGGTGGGAGAAACTGTTTAATAATGAAAAATAGTGTTATAATGACCCTTATTATGATAGTTTTCTGACATATAATATTTATATTTCGACATCGTCGAACATAAACACTAACAAAACACTATTATGAAATCTGATTAGTTCTATATTCAAGGGTCCAAACAAAGAAAGTTTAAAAATAAGACCTTAAAATATTGCAATAGGGCAATATTGCGAGAGAGAGAGACATCTGGATGTCCATAACCAAATGGGAAATCTATCAGTGCATCAAAATTATGTAACTTCCAAATTTAAAGCCTAAAGTGCTATTCTTGAGCAAATTGATGAGATCCTGTTACTACAAACTTAAGTTTGCAGACACGTCATGCATTCCGCCAGCTATTGCGGTTGGCACCGCCGACTGGTTTCCCAGGGTCCTGTGTGAGCAAACATTATTTTGCAAATAATGTCGCAATGTTTTGTGTTCAGCACAACTGATGAGGTTTCCATCGTCATAAAGGTCCTGAATTCATGAATGAGTGCTCCGCTGATTGGCTCAGCAGTTGGTGCTGTTGGCACCCAAAGTCTCAGTGATTCAGAGTTCACTAACGTATGTTTTGTGGATCGTTACTGTCATTTTATAGTGTATTGGTTGTGCGTTTGGAGAACTTTTCAAAACGATGGCATTTCCACTGTCCCTAAGGCCCTGAGCTTGCAAACTATCACGCCACCATTTTAACTCGGGTAGGTATTGTTATGTTACACATTGGCTTTATTCGCAGACACCCTGAAGCATATTAATGCTCATTAACGTGCACACTACAACTGCACTGGTGAGCTAGAAGCTCAGTGCAAATCCCAGCAAAACAGGTTTTCCACTCTCTCGAAGCAATTATATCTGGTCCTGGAGCACCTGTTCCAATCCTCAACCATCAAAATTATAGTTACTCATGCTTCTACAGTCATCACAGTAATAATTATCAAACTCAACACACATCCAAGTATATGGGTCTGTTGACCAAAACTATCCAAGCCCCTATAATAAATTAACAAAATATTCTCAGGCAAGTTGTGGATTCCCCCTGTTCTGTACGGTAATCTTGAATTGTTTCAGCAAGATAATATATAATAATGTTATTGGTTTTACGTCCCTTTTAACTACTCTGGTTTTTATAGATGCCGGGGTGCCAGAATTTTGCCCCAAAGGGGATCTTACCATGCCAGTAAATCTACTGACACGGCTCCCTCGCATTTGTGTACCCTCAAATGCCAGCTGACTGCACCAGGATACGAACCTGCAACCCTGGGCCCAGCAAGCGAGAACATCACCGCTGAGCCACGCAGACAGGCGTTTCTTCAAGAGGAGGTGTCAAAATGTTTCATAGTCGGTTCTGTTTCCAAGCTGGAGATGAGGTTCCCATTGTTCCAACGGTACCGAGTTTGCAAACTAGCGCTCTGCCAGACATTATCAGGCCACTGTGTTTTTGGTTGCAGGTGTCCCAATGTGCAGCACTGGCTGCTGTTGATAAAATTTTCGTACTTCTCAGTGGTCCCATTTGTGAATGTTTGCTCCATTGATCACTGAACTGGCCAGCTCTGATTTCAATTCCTGTGAACTCCACATCGCAGATACATCAAGCGTTCCATCGCGAGCAGTTATTAAATTTTTCGCAGGCCAGTCAAAGTATGTCAAAATGTGGTGTTCTAAGTAATAACGCTCCCCAACTTCCTACCATTTTGTTAAATTGAGGTACAAAATGAGCATCCAGACTGTAATTAGAATTTGTTAAATTTAGGTAGCCTTCAAATTGGGGTTCAGACTTAATCGAACTTTGAAAATATTCCCCAAATTTGAGAAATTTACCATATAGAGGTTCACTAAATAAAGGCCCAACAGGATTCACAACTGTACAGTCAAATTGTGAATACAGACAAATTGATGAAAATTCACGAGTCATTTGAGAGCAAAAGTGAAGGGAATAATCATAGAATGATCTACAAAGTATTTGATCCTTCTTTCAATTTCACTAGTTGGAAATTTAGAGTCTTTAAGCCTACTAATGAACTAACTTTACTTTTCACTTAAACAATACAGACCTATGGAAACAACACAATTAATTCTGTAATTGGTATTCTCGAAGATATTCATTCAAGAAATACAGGGCAAAACAAGCAGAAAGGAAGAGATTGATGTGATACAAGATATCATTTGAAGAGTTATAATTCTCACTGAAAATGGGCTTCAGTGGCATAGGCAGGTTCAAACCCCGTCGAAGTCGTCGGATTTTTTAAGAATGTTAAAATCCTTCAGTATGCCATCCTTTGGAGGGGAAGTAAAGCCGGTGGGCCCATGTCATAGATTTATAGCATGTAAAAGAACCTTCCACTGCAATTGGTGGTGTGTAGCTAAATTTGTAGGTTATTTGGTTAGAAGCGCTCTATCAAAATCCAACGTTCGCCGCTAGGTGTCCTGGCAGCCATAGTTGGAACAACTTGAAGTTGAACTTGAACGGGAGCCTTTGGGTGTTCAATTAAAATACCCTGCTATGGACATTGGCTGCAATTCAAATATAATAAAAATAATTTGCAGTATGTAGCAAAATTCAGAAAACAATCATACTGAGTCCTTGGCAAATTCAATAAGTATGATAGTATTTTTTTAAAGTGGATGATGAATAAGGGAATTATTTTCATAAACTGGAGGTGCCATTTGAATACAGTGACTGACAATAGTCAATACGAATAAACCTTTACCAGTTCAAAATGGCAAACACATATGCATTTTATAATTGGGACAAGCTGATGGGAACAATGGCCTCATGAAGAGAAAAAGGGAAAATTAACTAGAGCTAATATACTCATTGTCTGAACTGACCCATCAAAGATATATGGAATTTCAAACTCTTAAACAACTTGATTTCAAAAATTGTTACCAACTGTATGCTGAACCAAAAGTCTTAAGCAATGAACCAACATGTGCCCATATAACACAAGATAAAATAATTATATTATGCCATGTGCAAACTCATTCTGAAAAGTTGGCAACTGCAACAAAATGCTTGCCATTTCATCACGACTTACCAAACAGATCGACTTCAGCCTCGGCGTTTCCCAGCTTATTGGCAGCACTACAAATGTACTTGCCGTACTGTCGCTTTTCGATTGTTATCACTCTTAGGGTGGTGTCGGTAAACTCATCAGCAGTAGCAAAGTGGGAGATACTGTGGGAGAAGCACATTACAAAAATTAGAGAAAGAAAATACTTGCCCGCAAAAGCAAAAAACTGGAGAAAGGAAAAATATAAAAACACGAAAATGATTTGAATACCAAGGATAAATCTGTTTCAGTCTTTCAATGCGACCTCTTTGTGGTGTAGCAGCTAACATTCTGAGCTGTCGCCCTGGAGGTCCGGGTTCACTTCCCAGCTCAACCAAGAAATATTCAAGTCGGAGAGCTGGAAGAGGGTACATTTAGCAACGTGAATCACAACTTAAAAGTGGTGGGTTCGATTTCCACCTCAGCCATCTTGGAGGTAGTTCTCCATGGCTTCCCCACTTCTACTCCAGGAAAATGCTGGAATGGTTCCTAATTAAAAACCATGGCCACTTCCTTACTAGTCCTCCCCTAAATTACAAATACACACTACTACTACAGACACCACAATAACACAGGTTTATCAGACAAATTATATTTATGCATAGGCCTACACACCCAAGTATACACGACTAAAGGACGACTATGACTAGGTCCCCCAAATGAAACAACATAAGCTGAAAAATAATCATTAAAAATGCATACGGTTTAGCGAATTATGTAGAGCAAAAATCTAAAATCTTAGTCTTGGGACAATTCTCTGCATCTGAATTGATATACCTGCATCTGAAAAACTGATGTTGTAGGGGCTGTGAAGTTGTCAACAAAAAATATGCCTGAAAAACTTAAGAGAAAATTTGAAAAGGGTGATAATGCCAGCGCACAGTAATAGTTGGTACCCCTGAAGTTGCACACCAAGATTGCAAGAGAGACCTGGCAGTCCAGAGATCAAAGGTTCAAATCCTTGGGCTGACAGCAGCCAAATCCTGGTTTCCTCACACTGTTTCCAGTAAAATGGCCGGTTGGCACTTTATTTCAAGTCCCAAGGCACCTCTCCTAATTCTAGAGCTTAACAATTACAGTTATACACACCAGGTCATCAGACGAATTCAATACTCAGCCAAGTACACAAGATATTCCAAACCCCTAAAATGAATAACAAATAGTCACCTGTGATGTTGATTGTTAGAGAGCTGCACATCATCTTTGCGCCACACAAGAGCAGGAGGCGGATAGGCTTCCACATGACATTCCAGGTCCATATCATACTGCAATGCTTGGCCCAGGCGAGGACGAGGTACTGTGATCACAGGAGCAAACTCCACTTCCACCGCAATATTCCGGCGTGCTCCTCTACCCACACCATTCTCAGCAACGCAGTAGTAGGTGCCACGGTCTTCCTTACGAATTCTACCGATCTTCAGGACATTTCCTCTAAAACAACAGTGAACATCTTTGAAGCCATTTATCAGGTGTTGCCTTATTGATATTGGAATTTGCTCCGACCCGGCCCAAGCTGATGATTGTAACTTTCAGTTGGTCAACACAAAATAATTCCAATTACTGGAATATGTGAAAAAATAACCTGAAATAAATCACACGTGATTAAGATATAATAAGTTACAGAATCTTGTTATGGACTGTTGGAAAAGGAGAAAACTAAGGGATTACATGTTTTGTTCATCAAACTAGCATCATCAGATCCAAATTAACAAGACAAATGGCTCTACAAAACACTGCCAAACCTGCAGCGACACCCACAGATAGTCTCTGACCTCCAAAAACAAAAGGAAGCTTTTAGTTTTACGTGACCGTTAATCATGCGATCATGAACCATGGGACCTCCTTTTTACGTGGAATCCGAACCACAGGGCATGGCATTTCACTTCGAAAATCTCACATGCATTAACCGGGAATCGAATCCCGACCACCTCGGCCTCCAAAAACAAAAACACAAAAGCAATAAGCCCTAAACCTTATAGAATTGTAAACTAATATGCGGAAATGACCTAGAAGTACTCAACTGTGGTGATAGTAAAAGTCTATAGCTACAACATACGAAAGTGTTTGTCTACTAGGCCCATTTGTGTGTTGAAAGATCTTAAGTGGATACTTATCTGAATTGTGCAATGTCTACAGGCTGCTCAAACAACTACTTTTGATGCTGTACACTATTTCTATGTAACTTTGAATGCTTTGAATTTGATTAGCTTTTATCAAAGCAATTATCTCTTAAGAAGTTTTCAGATTATGTAAGAATGTCTTTCATGGTGAACATCTTTGACAATTAAAATTAAACAACTAAGAAAGGACAACAGTATGAATTAAATTACAGCAGACACAAAATGGCACTACGCAGTACTGTAGCACTACCATCTCCAGCAACTCTACTAGAATGGGCTGCCTAAATATACAGTGTACAAAATGTCTACAATCTGTTTATTTTTATTGAATGGTAATAATGGGCTCATAATGAAATGTAGAACAGTATGCTGTGGCATTGTTAATCACCAACATAACAAAAATACTTCAAGTGATATTGCAACTTTTCAGTTCGTCAGCACAAAATAGTAACACATTGAAAGCCTCCAGGCAGTCAACCCATATCAGAGATATTTTCTTTTGTCTAGGAAGAAATATTTCAAACATTTCTCTTACTTTTACTAAGAATATGGTACTGGTAATGCTTTAACTCTTACCGAGCGAAATACGGATATATCCAGAGGGTACTTTTCAGCCGCGAGCGGAAAACGGATATACCCGGAAAATTCCTACATTTAAATCTGGTGCCGTTTTCACCTAAAATAGTTAAAGTTAAACCCAGGAGATGGCACCACTATGCAGACACATGTTTGATAGACAATTACGTCACCCCTAGAGACTCTTTGGGTTCACAAATACCCGCAGGCAGGTGTTGCTTCAGATGAACGCACACATAATGCAGTGTCTTATTGTGCAGTTGGTGAAGTGAGTGCATTTTTAGCGTATTTTCATTTATGAAAATATTGGCTTATGAGATCACCTTTTGTCCGTGAGTGAATGTGTGTGTGTCCCCTCCTAATACAATCTTAACGCCTGGAGCGATTTCAATGAAACTCAGTGAGGTCATAATACCATTTTGGCTGACCTTCAAATTTTATTACGTCTCACCAATCCAAAATGGCGGCTGTGCGAAATATTTTACCGGTATTCTATATCTCCGAAACTATTACAGATATCACCTTGAAATTTTGTACGATGATAAAGTGCACTACTAGAAGATCACCTATGAGATTTTCAAAAACCTGTTAATTACAAAACGAACATGGCGGCCAGGCAAAGTTGAAACATTTAAATAGACCATCCAAACTCAGTGAAACTTGGTACAGTAAATGTTTATACACATTGTAATGCAATGGCGTCCGATTTAGTTCAACTGTTTACATAACCTCGAGATGGCAGCTGTGCGAAATTTTAAAATCAAGTTTTTATTTCTTGCATCGTAATCGTGCAATCGAAGTGAACATTTGAATAATGAACCTGTGCAATAATCATTATCTAATAGTACATAACTCTATGACCTACTGTATATATAAAAATCCAACATGGCGACCATCCGAAATATTTAAACGGTTCTCAATATCTATTAATCTATGACAGCAATCAAACTGAAATTTTGTTTGTTGATAGAAGCTATGAACATAAGTTCACTTATGGGACTTTCATCAACCCGGTGAGCACAAATCCAACATGGCGGCAATGGGAAATATAAATATTTAAATGGACGTTTCTCAAGATTTAACCATTCGAGCGCAGTAAAACTTGGTACAGTAAATGCTTATACAAATTTTAATCCACTGGTATCTAATTTATTTCAATTGTTTTCATAACCAAAAGATGGCAGCTATGCAAAATTTTAAAATCTCCATTTTATTACTTGTGTCCTAATCATGCGATTGAAGTTTAAATACTACACCTACACAATGATCTTCATGGAATAGTACATAACTCTAAGACCTACATATATAAAAATCCAACATGGCGACCATCCAAAATATTTAAGATGGTTCTCAATATCTACGAATCTATTACAGCAAACAAACTGAAATTTTGTTATGTTGATAGAGGCATTAACATAAGTAGGGTATATGAAAATAGGCTGTATAGTTCTTCACTGAACTACTTATTGTAGTGTTTATTTGGTGAAGTGAGCATAATTTCATGGAAAAGGCTATGGAATGATGAAGATAACAGGGTCAACTTTGGATATGAGTGATGGTTTGAAGTTTTTTCACACTTAATTATTAATTAATTATAATTAATTAACTTTACAACCTTCAGATGCAACTTAAACTTCAAGTATCAACAGGTATACGAAATATATGCGAGTTCTAATTAAATTTAGTGCATGAAAAATATAATCTACATACCGGTAATTATGTTGAATCTTTGAAAGAAAAAAAAAAAAAAAAATCCGCTCAGAGCCATAAATGCATCCGCTTGAGAAGGGTTAAGGAAAGCAAATTCTGCAGGAAATTTTAAAAAAATATGCATTTATTTAGAATAAACAGAATAATTTCACAATTTGAGCTAATTATGCATTTTGCTGCAAATTGAAAACCATCAAAATCCATACACAGAGAGGAGAGTTTTCTCTCTCTTCTGAAATCCATAACAAATATTTTTTTAATTTATCAGTCACATGTTACTTATTCTTTCAAATTGCTTTTCACATTTCCCAGTTATTGAGATGAGTTTGTGTTGAAAAAATAACTTTGAAGCCATTTTTCAGTGTTGCCTTATTAACAATTACGGTAATAGGCCTATTATAGCTTTCAGTCGGTCAACACAAAATAATTCCAATTACTGGAATATGTGAAAAATAACCTGAAATAAATGACATGTGATTAAGATTTATACTGTATATTGTTATGGACTATTGAGAAAGACTTTTCATAAGCTACATGCTTTTATAAAAGCTACTTAAATTCAAAGAACTCACATTATTTAAAAAATTTACACAATATACTGTACACCAAAACTGGTTATCTGAGCAGCCAGTAGACATTCAACAACTTCAGATAAGTATAAACATTTGGGACGCATTAATAGTAGACAAACAGTATATTATGTTGTAGTTACAGCTTTTACTCATCACAACAGAGTACTAGTAGTTCATTTCCACATACAGTATTAGTTAACAATTCCACTGTAGTTTGGGAGAGCAAGACTGTTTTTGTTGATGGGATCATCATTTCTAAGTTTTACAATATTAAAATACCGCATATACCCGAATGTAAGACGAGCCCAAATATAAGACGAGGCCTAGTAATCAACTGCCTCTTGCAGATTTTTTCAAAAAATACTCGCTAACTTGCACAATATATGCCCTAAGGTCGTGCTTTCATTTTTATAACGTCTCGTGTTATCGGAAATCCCTCTGCCCGCTTTTCCAAGACATACTCTATAATTTCTTTGTTCAAGAATGGGAGACATTATTAAATTAAGATACGTTGATCACTCTATTACTGCTCGTAAAACTGACTGGTTGTTCTTGTAAAGATTGTTTTAAAACATACTGTATTTCCGTATGCTTTCGAACATACAATTTATCCACTTAAAATGACATGTATGCGTAAATCCTAACCTCAAAATGTACGCTATTCGTATATGCTTGGTAATTAAACATAAGAAACCATATTTTAATCTTCATTAACACATTGATTTGTTGCGAGTTACAAGATGCAACACCACATACTACTTTGCAAATGAAATGAAAATCCACAGCCTGCTTCCAGTCTCCAACCGGGTCAGGAATGGAATGAATGAAGTCCCCATCCAGCGGCGAGGATTTGAACTGTGCCGGCTGCCGAAGCCTGTCGCACACCTCTGGGGTAATGATTAAATGAATGACAGATGAAATGAAATGATAGTGGAGAGTGTTGCTGGAATGAAATATTGACAGGGAAAACCGGAGTACCCGGAGAAAAACCTGTCTGCCTCCGTTTTGTCCAGCACAGATCTCACATGGAGTGACCGGGATTTGAACCACGGACCCAGTGGTGAGAGGCCGGCGTGCTGCCGCCTAAGCCACGGAGGCTCACTACTACTTTGCAAATAATAATAACAATTAAAAAAAAAATTAATACCCTGATTATAAGACGACCCCAAATTTTTACAACACAAAAAGTGGGAAAAAACTTTGTCTTACATTCGGGTATATACGGTAAATACCGTAGTTCTTTTTTTGGTGCTTAATGCTTTAATATTTATCAGTAATAATTATGACACTAAGTTTTCTGACAGGTTTTCTTGTATTTTGTTTTTTGGATGACAGGGACTGACTGTGGGTGTCACTGTAGGTTTGGTAGTGTTTTGTAGAGCTATTTGTTTTGCATATTTGAATCTGATGCTGCTCGATTAATGAACGAAACAAGTCATCGCTCAGTTTTCTTCTTCTTCTTCTTCTTCAATAGTCCGTAACAATTATATACATCTTAATCATATGTAACTTATTTCAGGTTATTTTTCACATATTCCAGTAATTGGAATGATTTTGATGTTGACTGACTGAAAAGTTGCAATAACAAAAAATGTCAATAAGGCAACACTGGAAAAATGGCTTTCAAAGCTCTATATAAAAAACAACCTTTTGCTTTTGGAAATACTAATTATAGCATGGTAGTTTTTTTAAATTTTTATTATTAGACAATTAATATTTTGAAAATCAGACATATAGGTTACTGTTGCAGAAGATGAGCAAACAAACTTGCTGGTTTTATGTGTGTTGCAGCTGTAACATGCTATTTTTATCATCTTTCAGGTGATGCCTTACTGAACCAGACATGTTTGCTCTGAAAATATGCTCTTCCTTCAAAGGTACTAGTCTGATTTTCAAAATAATTACACTGCTGAATTTGTTTAGCTGATGTCTGCTATATTGGCAGCGGAAATTACAACAGCAAAACAAAGTTGGTATCATTACCTTCGAGATTACGGTAATAACGCCATGTGGTAAGGATTGTTATTTTATAAGCCCTTATTTTAAAAAGATGTACAGATTTGCAATGAATCAGAAATTTGACAGGGGCCATTTTCAGTGCCTAAGCCTGTACCCTGAATATTTTTGTATCATAAATGATTCATGGCAGAATACTGAGGTAGAACATTTTAGTAGCATTGCTGCAAAAAAATGAATGCATATTAATAGATATAATGTTAATTTGAGACTCTTTTGCCTTTTAGTGTCCGGTCTTGTCTGAAAGCCTCTGTTTGCAAACAATTCGCCTCCATGATCCCCTATGAGCAGTTAGCACTGCGTTCTCCTCTGCACCTACGCCTCTCCCTTTGAAATCGTTCAACACTGTAAAAACCACCTCCTAGGTCTATCTTTGTTTCTCTTACCCTCTACAGTTCAACTAGTAAACTTCTTACATAATCCCTCCTCCCCCATTCTCTTCACATGACCCCACCATCTGGGTTGGTTATGCGAACAGCATCATCTAGTGTGTTCATTTCTAACTTGGTCTTTATCTTTTCATTAAGAGTATCTTCTTGCCATTATATAAATAATATAATAATAACCCTTGGCACTACAGCCCATGAGGGCCTAGGCCTACCAAGCGACCGCTGCCCAGCCATTTGGTCTGCAGATATTGGGGTGACGCGTGGTCAGCGCGTCGGGTACCCTCGGCCGTTAATCTTGGTCTTTGTGACCGGGGCGTTGCCTCACTGTCAGACAGCTACTCAATTGGTCTCACGAGGCTGAGTGCACCCTGTTCCAGCCCCCATATCAGTTTCTAAAATCACTGACGGAGCCGGGAATCGAACCCGGGGTCTGGTGAGAGGCAGGCGCTCTACCCCAACACGACGGGGCTGGCACACCTTCTTGCCATTACTCCATCTATTTGTCCCAGCAATAATTTGTGCTACCCGCATATATCACCTCTACCTTAAGATATCCTAAATCTACCCAGCTCTCACTTCCATACAACAAGGTCCGTCTAAATCCTGAGCGATATAGGTAGAGTTTCGATGCTACACTATGAGAATAATAATATTGCAAATGAGGTGGAAGCAGATCCATTAGCCATAGAATGTAGGCTACATAACATACATCATTATTGACCAAATTGTGCATGCTCCTTTAAAACATTGCTCAAGGTGAACAATGTACTGTATATGAAGCATTGTGTGGTTTGTTTCATTATGCGCTTCAGTCTCAGACCGAGATAACCTCCACACAATCAGAGATGATAACTTATGACCTCACTTTTTTTGTTCTCTCGTAAAGCTCCTTGCAATAGCATTCATGTTATTTGATATTTGCACATTCTTATTTACACAAAATTACTCAAGTACTAAAACACAAATTCAAATTTCAAGAATTGTCTTCAGAATTTCATGAGAATGTACAGTATAACACTTAAAAGTAATATGCCTATCAATACAAATTATGAAACATCCATTCAATTGTACATGTTTTGACCCTTCAATGGATTCTTCAGCTTAAATCTAATTTATAATCTATTCTAATTAAAAAATAAAAATGGATATCCTTGCACAAAAACATTAAATTTAAAAAACGAACTGAAACAATATAATTTTGAATTGAGTTAAAAAAAAAGTAAAAAACCTGATGAATATTGCCAAAACATTACGTGCAAACAGATATCAAAATGAGAATTTCATGAATTATTATCCAAACAAAGTGTATCCAATCATCTATATGGAAAACATCTTCTGATTTAGATCTTATGACACATTGGGTTGCTTACTATTAAAAGAAAAGAAAATATCATAATAGACTATTGGTCTCAACTGTAAGAATTGGGAATCAAATAATTAACATTAAACTTACCAGAAAGACACCTATTAAATAGGTTCATTGAAATTATAAATTAATGGTACAAGCCTCCTGGTAGGTGAACAATTTAATTCACATTCTTTTAAAACCAATTTCAATCAAATAAATCTGATTTATTTTAATCAGGTCATTTAATCAACCCTGCTTGGCAGAGCCGGGACCTTTGAGTCAGGAGTACCAATACATATCCCCAGCCTTTCAATATGCCTCGAGACTGACAAGCTATGGTAACAAAAAATGTCTGCACACTGAAAAGAGGAGTGTTGTGAGAGGGAATAAATCTACATGACTGGCAGACAGAGACCTCATCCCCTAGGTAGCATGGCTAGAGCAAACTAAAACTATAGTAGAGCTAGAGCCGAGCAAAAAGCTCTCGAGTTCCGATCGGTCTCGTTGGACGAGAACGAAGAACAGAAATGCTGGTTCCGGAACTGGTATTACCGATAATGTGGGCTCGATAACGATAATTCTCGACATTATCGCTCGTTCTCGCTTGGGCAATATGGCGCTGCCTGATGGCACTGAGGCTTGTTGTGCAAGGATTCAATGGAACTTGTTCATTCTGTTGACTGGAGTCTGCGAATTGGAAGAATCCACTCAACTTAACCGACTACCTAAGGTATATTGAGCATCATCATCCATCGGCTTTAACTCGAATCCGAGTATAAATCTTCTTCCTTCAGTCCAGTTTGTGGATGTGTTTCCGGTGACTAAAGAGTCCAATCCTGGCATGGAACAAGCGACCACACAAGTCGCATAGTATTGCTGGAGGAGGACGTGGTTGGGCTGCTCGAAGTTTCCTAGCTTGACGCTTGGCCTCTTCATGTATGCGTCGATCCCTTTCAAACGTCTTTACAGTATCCGAGATGGTACGGCGCCAAGTTGAGCGGTTTTCAGCCAGCATGTCCCAGGTTTGTGAATCAAGACCTGTCAATTTCAGGGTCTGCTTAAATTGGTCCTTGTAGCGCCTCTTAGGACCACCATGAGGTCTGGTGCCATAGCATAACGCACCATATAGCATTTGACGAGGTAATCTCACATCATCCATCCGATGGACATGACCAATCCATCTAAATTGGTGACCTATTATGGATGATTCTATGCTGTTGATTTGAGCCTTTTCCAGAACAGCAATATTGGTAATGCGGTCTTCCCATTTAATCCTCAGGACTGATCGAAGTTTTTGTAGGTGGAAACGCTCAAGCTTCCTAAGATCACGTCGGTAAAGGGTCCACGTTTCACAGCCATACAACAATGTAGAAATGACTACTGCTTTGTACACCATAAGCTTTGTACTCATGGATAGATCTTTATTCATGAAGACCCGGTGCGCTAATCGTCCATATGCTGCATGGGCTGCGCCAATTCTCTTATCCACATCCTGCTCACAGGTACAGCTCACAGAAATGGTACTGCCCAGGTACGAGAAGTGGTCAACCTGTTCTAATGGCAAATTTGAAATGGAGATATTGAACTGAGGAAGAGGTGTGCCTGGTGAAGGTTGTGCCAAGACTTTAGTCTTATTGACATTTATGGTAAGACCAAAGCGATCACATGCACTTTTGTAACAGTTAACTGACTCTTGCAGCTCTTCTGGTGTGAGAGTTGGTGACGCAGCATCATCTGCATACAACATGTTAGTAACCTTAGTAACCTGAGTTTTCCTCAAGGAGCGGAGACGAGTTAGGTTGAAAAGCCCTCCATCAAAACGATACTTGATCTCCACACCTGGGATGTTTGTGGGTGAATCATAAAGCATTGCAGCCAAGTACAGCGCAAGCATATCATCCTAATAACATAACAAAGGAGATTTTGATCGTCAGTCTGTATTATTTGGTCATTACATTTCAGCAAAAGAAAATTCTATTTGACGTGTACATATTAAGATTTTTTCGTGTAATGCCACATTCAAGCACTATGTAACTTTCTCGTAATTGAACCTGAAAATTCATGCACTCACTATATTACTAAAGCCCCTGTGATGCAACTGTGTACTGTCGTCTCATTTTTGTAGTAAGATACTGGTAAAGCTGTCGACATAAACAATAAAACGTAACGGAAAAAAAAATTAAAATTACTTCCCCTACCAAGTATTGAGCCCCAGTCCTTTCATTCATGAGTCCAACGCTTTACCAATTCAGCCACTGAGACTCTTATATACAAAGGGAAAATGTCACAAACATACACAGTGAAAACTTTTGTGTTGGATACTTGACTTTTTTATCTCAAATGCTCCTACCAGTTTGAATAATATTCTCTAGTCGTCGGGCATAAGAAAAAATAATGTTCACCTTCAAGAATAAGATTGATTTTATCTTTCGTCATAATGGCTTTGCCATATGCTTAAGTCACCGCCATTTCAATCGCGTCCCTACGCACATGCTCACACGTTGCATTATGGGTGATAGTGAGAGCAACGCTATTACCTCGTGATCGAACGAGAATGTGGAGTATCGGACAAAGTGACATTACCGCGGTAATGAGTTGTTCACAACTCCCGTCGCACTATTCTCACTGAAACTGTCATATTTTTGGCATTTATGGACAAATCAGTGAGGTGTTTGCACTGACATGATTAATACATCGCATGCCACAAACTGGTATTGCTTTCAAGCACAAAATCAGAGTTTTTAGTAGAAGAAATTAGTTGAAACATTTTAAGCGAAATATTTTGCAAGTGTATTTTCACCATCGTAGCTAATTTTGGCACTATAGTTGCCTCGAATAACAACCAGTTACAAGGTGGAGAAGAAGGTTGAAAGTATTCTTTAATATAAAGCAAATTCCTAGTAGGTAGGGCAAATAATTCATGAGCCATACACGTGAGACTTTCTTTCAGCTCTTCTCCGCTACGTCAATTATTTGAGTATTATTTTACTTTAGGGGCTACAACATCGTGATCATTTTTGCGTTCTTGAGTGTCAACTTTGTCTAATAACCTGAGTTATTATGGTGTCTGTATTAGTGTGTGTATATTTGTAACTGAGGGTATGAGTGGTAAGGAGGTGGCAGTGGCCTTGAATTACGAACCATGCCACAGAAGGCGGGTAGATATTTGATGTTTAATACGGTACATGAATATCCCGTCAAGTAGGCTTCAAATGTTTATATTAATTTTACATTAATGCCTGCGCGTTTGATGCAAAACGCCATCCTATTAAATATTAAAAATTCATGTAGATACTTTAACCAAATCCGACATTCATTTATTTGTCAAACAAGAAAACAAAAAAAAACTCAAAGATAGAGCTTCATTAATCTAAATGATAAGACGATATACTGCGTGAACATGATTACTTACAATACGCATTAATAATTTTCATAATAGTGGTTTACATTCCGGAGTTATTTACACGTGCAGCGGCTTGAGTGAGTCTGCTTTTACCTTTAAATAATGTCGATAACACCGAGAAAAAAGTAGTTCCGGTATTATCGAGACTTGAGGTTCCCACTCAATACCGGTATTATCGAGACTTGAAATTCTCATTCAGCAGAGATACCTGGCCTTGAGTGCGCTTGGTGGGGGACGATACTGGCCATGCGGCAACTTACGATCCCGATCGGAAATAGAGAAAATTTGCCCGGCTCTAAGTAGAGCCATCCTTACTTCGAACTTTAAGTTTCAGTGCTACGCTACAGCTATCTAGTGGTCAGATGTGAAATCACTTTAACTAGCCAATCACAGGCAGCCATTCAAATTTATATCTAACGAAAAATAGAGTGTCGTTTGCTAAGTCGCGACATCATGAACGAAACTCGTTTTGTCGTGATATATAAATTTGAATAGCTGCCTGTGATTGGTTTGTTAAAATGATTTCTCTTCTTACCGCTAGATAGCTGTTGCGAACCACTGAAACTTCAAGTTAGAAGTAAGGATGGCTCTACTATACAAATGAAGAGACATAAATATAATATGGTACATCTCAATTTCCTCACCTGTATATAGATCCTCCAGTGGGAAGGATGGCATTGTTTTCACGGCGCCACGAAACTCTTGGGGGCGGGTAGCCACCTGCGTAACATTCAAGCTTCACGGACTGACCTTCACTCACAACCAAGGACCGAGTGGAATTATCAGAAATGATAGGTGGCCGGCGAACTTGAAGTTCCACCTCAGCCGAGATTTTGCTGTTCAGAGCGATAATTACTTGGCACGTATAGTAGCCAGCATCTGTCTCCTGGATATCTTTTATCTAGAATGCAATAGATATACAATCATTTATTGATAGGTTTGTATCAGTAGCATTTCTTACATAGCTCCTGTGGAATTACGAGCAGTGAAACATTTCACATTTTCAGTAAAATAACCATCAGTTAGTAATTGGCACCAATGTTTTACTATTTCCAAATATGCACTTACTCTATAAAATACTGACCTAGGGCTTATTCATTGTTCATTGAAAAATAGTTATGACTAGTTTTACTATGTATGCAGTAAATTATTGTTGATTTAATTAGGGATATCTTGGTCATCAGTGCTGTCTGTTTTGGTATGTGTTGAATTTGTCAATGGCGGCTGAAATACTGTGTGTAACTGTAATTATTAAGATATGGAATTGGGGTAGGTGTCCTGGAGATTAGGAGAAAAAATCCAAAGAAACTCCACACTGAAGATGGCCACTGTCAGCACTGGGCTTCGAACCGTTGATCTCTGGCCTTGCTGCAGCTATCCACTGCAGTCATGAAGCATGGCTATGCTATTATTTTCTTTGTAATGTATGGCTTTTATTGCCGGGAGTGTCCGAGGACATATTCGGCTTGCCAGAGTCTGTAGCTGCTTCTATGCGGACACCCATGGGGTAAGCTACGAGTACCGTCGCGTATGGAGTGTTGTCTGGGGAGGAAAGAGTGAATGTAAGGACGAGGAATTGGAAGGTGGCGGCTGTGGCCTATAGTTAGGGACCAACCCCGGCATTTGCCTGGAAGGGAGATGGGAAACCACAGAAGACCATCTTCAAGGTTGCCGGTGGGTGTCATCGAACCTCCTCGCATCCCGGATATGAGTGACTGCCTGCAGCCACACTGTAACAACTATGGCTAACTCACCCGGTTATGGCTATGCTAAATGATAATTGTAATAATAATAATAATAATAATAATAATAGAAGGGTGAATAAGAAATAGTACAGTATATCTTGTTTAAGATATTCAAAGCACTTTCTGAATTCATCTAAGCAAATATTTACCCACAATTAGTGAGGAATTCTTAATGAATTGTTTTGATCAGAGAGACCAAATATCACTTACTTGTTTATGCTTACCTTTCACCACTTAACTTACATGCACATGAAAGTGACTGGGCTCAAACACGGCCGAAGTCACGGATTTTTTAAGAGCGTTAAATCCTTTAGTATGCTTTCCTTTGGAGGGGAAGTAAAGCCGGCGGTCCCATGTCATAGATACCAAAGTGATTGGGTCATTTCTGATAGGTTGCAGTCTTAGTTTCTGACTCCTCAAAGAATTAAGCTCATGCATAATTTACTGAAGCGTATTCTTTAATAATATTTCCTTGTGGTTCGATTTTGTTAGGTCAAAAACAGACATGTGGTTTACAGTATTTTACATGAATTTTTAATTAAAAAAATGCTGTATGCATCAACCCCTGGCACTATACAGCCCATGACGGGCTAAGGCCGACCAAGCGACTGCTGCCCAGCCATTTGGCCTGCAGATATTGGAGTGACGCGTGATCAGCGCGTCGGGTCCCCTCGGCCGTTAATCTTGGTATTCGTGATCGGGGCGCTGTCTCACTGTCAGACAGCTACTCAATTGTCCTCACGAGGATGAGTGCACCCCGTTCCAACCCTCACGTCAGTTTTAAAATCCCTGACGGAGCCGGGGATCGAACCCGGGGCCTCCGGGAGAGACGCAGGCGCACTACCCCAACACCACGGGGCCGGCTGCTGTATGCATAGTTTTAGTAATTAATAGCCACCAAGGCTTTATGCCTTAATTGCAGATAAATTAAACAATAATAATAATAATAATATACAACTAGTATTGTTAAAAATCATATACCTGCAAAGTGTATGTCGAGCTGGATGGATGATACCGCAAAGAAAAACGGCTGTCACGGATGATCAAAGAACTGCCGGTAGAAATAGGAAGGGGATCGACCTGCCGATTACGATCTACCTTAATCCATAATATAGGGTATTCTTGTGCATACTGTACAGAACAATCCAGTTCCACAGTCCCTCCAATATCCTTGATCTGCTCTTGTGTTATGTAGGATATTGTTGGTGTACGCTGTGACGACACTGGAAAAGAAAGGTTTCAATAACATATACCGATCATGAAGTATGTATATAAAGCAGAGATTATTCTAACAAATTAAATCATTTTGGGATCAGTGTCTGTGTTATTAACTTAAAGACTAACAAATTTTGGAATGAACTGAGCCCATTTTGTGAAGTTTTAACATAATTAGTTCATGCAATTTAAGACAATCTAGAGGGATATTTTCTCTAACATACTATATTATTTATCAAATTGAACTGCTTTTCAAAATTGAACTCGCATGAGAACCTCACAAACATGAACACCTCGATCATGTTGAAAATTGGCATAAATGTTGGTCAGAACACAAGGGAACAACTGCATTGGTATTTCATATCAAAGTTCACTGGGGCCATCCTCAAATGCTGAGAACACATGGTGGTTAAGTCTCACTTGATGACCCGTCCCTCAGAGGGGTGAGATGCTGATAGAAGAAGGAGCTAACCACCTAGACTTGGCTTCCTGAAATAGTGACTGTGATGACACCTGATCTTTGAGTGGAACAGTTTATGATGTTTTGAGCACATAGCTGATAATATGATACTGTACAACACATTGCAGCTACCACGATAAGTCGGAACAGGCCATGCACTACGGTGGGATCAAACCACCACATCATACCACTGTACTTAATGCTTCACAAATAAAGCACAAGATCAAAACAGAGCTTGGCAGGGACGCGAAACTTAGATTACTATGCGGCGACCGTTATTTTTTGTTTGGGTAGGAATAATATACTAAGCTAAAGAATTGAAACGCGCCTAGTAAGCACCTGGAGGCTCATAATTGCCAACCCTATCAAGTGACTTAAATGTCAATTGTGTTGGCCCTGTACAGAAACAAATGGTGGCTTGTTCAATAAACTATTATATAATATGCTAAGTTCATCCGACAAAAAACTCAAGCTCCTGAACCAGAAGGAGTTAGAAGGTGCGTTTTGTGCCAAAATCTTCCACAGCGTCTCAATAGTACAGGAAAAATCTTGCATTTCTTGAAAAGTCAACGGAGATATATTTGTTAAATAGTGTGTTTAAACAAATAAACAAGACGAGATAACCCCTGGCAGAATTGTGTCGCGTCCAGCCCGCATAACACAAGAGCCGGGCGGGTAGTCTAAACACATGGGACGCACGCACACTACCCATTGTGCATTGAAAATAATATTCAAACAGAATTACCCGAACAGTGACGAATCGCACTCGTTTCCATAAATATCGACAATTTGTTTAAAAAGTGAGTTTAAACAAATAAACATATTTATAGAAGCTCGCATAACAGTAAATCCGGGCGGGTGGTTGGTTATTGAACATTAAAGATTTCTCGCACAGGTGTACTATGTACTTTCTTCTGCAATAAACCAAGGCCGGTATTCGCGGCAGTATTAAAGGTGCCGGGACGTCTTCAAAAGACCGGGCAGCGCTTAGTACGAATGGCTTTTTAGTCCACGCGTGGCGAAGACAGTTCCACGGTCTTTAATAGCTGTAGACCTTCCTGTATTCAATAACATACATCGTATCTAGATTTGGCAATGTCACACAAATACACATTGCACTGACCTCAGACAGCACATTGGAACAAGGGGGGGAGAAAGGAAAACCAGTTTCGTCCAGTTAACACCCCGGTTCAGTCGACCGCAACAGGCGCAAGAGTACACAAAACTGCTCAAAGCTCCAGCCAGGGAGACAACCAGATAAGTAGTAGCCTGTAATATTACAGTATAACCATAGTTGACTTTTTAAAACTATATAGTCACCCCAAACAGACAAACTCCGGATTTCTATCACCATTTTAGCATTTCACCTAACATCAGATATACTACATTTAGCATGCACTGACAGTTGCATTACCAATACTGCAACTAAATAATTGTACAAATTGTAAATATTTTTCACCTGTATTCTCAAAAATAGATGTTATAGCCTAAGTGTAATAGATCTGATGAGGATCGCTTGATGATCGAAACTGCTCATCCTAGTGTATTTATTAATCTCATGTAATTTATTTCAGGATTAGGGCATAACCCAGCTCTTTTTGGGTCCATTCGTGTTGACAGACTGAAAAGCACCAAACTTTTTTTTACTTAGGCAACACTGAAGAATGGCTTCAAACCCCACAATAATCATCATCATCATTTATTGTACCTTGCAGGCCATTTAGGCCCATGATAGAAAGCAAAGAAACATAACACACACATCAAATATTCAACATTGAATAACACTATCCAACTCCATCACTCAGGAAAGATCATTATCCCAATCACAATCTCAAGTATTTGTTACAAATGTCGTTCCATTTACTTCGATCCATTGCATCATCCAGTACTGCTGTTGGTTCTACCTGCTGCAAAGTTCTCATCACCCTATTCTTCCATCTCGTCCTCGGCCAGCCTCTTGGGCGTCTGTCAATCAGTTGAGAATTGAACACTGTTAGGGATAGATTCCACAGCTCTTACGATATGTCCCATCCACTGGAGTCTTCTTCCTCTGATGATCCTACCCACATCAGCTTTCCCAAACCGTTGGTATAAGTCCTCTTTTTCCCTCCTTTCCCATCTTCCTTCCTCACTATTGTAAATAGGACCATATATCTTTCCGAGTACTTTCCTCTCAAACGCACCAACGCGCTCTTGCAGGTTTGTCAAGTCGCCCAGGACTCACAAAATATAGCGGAACCGGTTTCACGAGCGATATATAACTTGACCTTGCTGTTTTGTGAAATCAAGCGTGACTTAAATAAGTTATTGAGACCAAAAAAGGTTCTATTGGCACTAATAGTCCTCTATTGGATCTCTTTATCAATCTCACTTATATTAGATAAAATCGAATCCAAGTATTCAAATTTTTTCGCTCATTCAAATGTTTGTCCATCAATACTAACAGTGACATCAAAATTCTGTCGGCGTGAAATGATCATATAATTATTTTGTTTACTCATTATTGACAACTAATCCCATCTTGCTTGCTTCTTTCATGAACCTTGTGGTGTTGGATCTTATCTGATCTAATGATCCTCCCATAATAGGGATGTAGCCTGAGAAAGTTCGCGCCAGATAGCGCTCGTGTAGTACTGGGTAAGCGCAAGGCGATCATCCTATGTTTCCCCCAGTAAGCTACGAGGAATGTATAGATTGTGACCGAGTTTCCTAAGCTAAAGTAAATTATATCTTCTCTAATTTTACTCCAAGACTATATTAATTAATTCTATAGGTATATCCTCTAATATATTATGAACGATTTTCAGCGTTTAAGTGTTCAACAGCTGTGAAATGAGCTACGGACTAGAGGCGCTAAAACTAGTGGGAGGAGGGAAGAATTAGTAGGCTACAGCGGTAATAACAAAATTCTAACACGCTTTATTATTCAAATTATGAATAGGAGTCAGCATGCCTGAGTATTGTAGGCCTATATTGATAAATAGCCTATATCTCCATAAGACTTAAATCATAAATAGAGATTTCCCGGTCAATGCATGTGAGATTTTCAAGTGAAATGCCTTGTCCTGTTCGGATTCCACGTAAAGAGGAAGTCCTCTGTGCCTTATGATCTCTAGATTAACGGTCACGTAAAACTATAATCTTCCTTTTATAAATAGAGATTTAAATATTCACTGGCTCCCCTTGCTTATAGACTTCGATTCGTGTATTTTTTTGGTTGATAGCGTACATGAAACGGTCTTGTTTTAAGGTAAACATAATCAAAGAAAGTTGATACCGGTATTGTTTACCTCAAAATGCATCGCAACGTTTGGTTCTTCTGTAATTTGTCAATTTCTTAATACAAATCGTTTCCGTACCCCTTGGAAACGACTTAGGGGTACAGTATTTAAAAAGTTTGAGAATCCCTGTTTTAAGGCCATGAACTGTTTCCATTAATCTGGCTAACTTAGGCCTATGACTCAAGAATGTAGAAGTCAGTCACTACCGGTACCACATTCTCCGTCGGGCAGATGTAAGTTGACGATTAATTCTGATTTCAAGAAACCAACCATAATACGTTTTTGACTGTTAATGTTGTGACATTTATTCTTTAAGTATTTGTCAGAGTATTGATGCCTTTGAAAATGGGAGTCACAAATGTTACATTCACTTCTTCCTGTATATTGACGATTTCTTCCCGTACCGTACTTCAATAGAGATAATTTATGCAGATTGCGATATTGTAGGCTTATCGTGGTAAACTGGCAATTTTCTTGTGTATGGCCTCTTCCTTATTTTTGTTGTGTTCGTGGTCCACGGAAAAAGCGATGGAACAGTGCCCGGTTTTAATCTTGCTCTCTCACCTTCAAATACAAACGCATAAATTCAGTGGTTGTTATCGATATGTCTATTCAGTTTATAGGTAGGAATTATTTCCCTTTGTAAATCACACTTGCCCAACACAGTTTTCGTGAAGTCATCGAGTTGAAAACAATGGGAACACACTTTAATATTTTCGGTCAGATTTTCTTCACCGAAATGTTTCCTTCTAATAGCATGTAACCTTTTCTTCCTCATTTCTTTATTTTGTGAAAATTGGTGACACGAAATCGGATTTCCCTGATTTTTGCAAAGAGGAACACTGCAATAGCTCGGCATAGTCGCGAAAATAGCAATTTAAACAACTTAAATTCGTGGATATTAGCGGCATGAGAACACAGGAGACAAATGAAGAGTGCCTTGCGCTTACCCAGTACAACAGCAGTGCGCTCTATCGGTGCTAGTTCTATACATCCCTATTACCACATCATCAGCAAATGCCAAGATTGTGTTAGTACCAATCATGTCCATTTCTCTGTCATAACCCATTACACGTCGTACCTTTTCCAATGCAATATTAAAAAAACATTGGTGACGGGATCTCCTTGTCTCAAACCATTCCGAACCGTGAAAGGAGCTGATATCTTGTTTGCGAACCGTACTTGACAACTTCAATCTGTATAGCATGCATGTATTTTATTACAATTTAAATTTGAAACTATCTGTTTTATCCAGTAAAATTAATTTTCAAACTTGACACGATATCTCAAAATTATAGATGGACTTGGCCAACTTAGGTTGTAAAAGAGTTATATGGCATACCGGTACCACAGACTAATTTTGATTCCAATAAAAATCTTTTATATGGCTTACTCCCTTGTCTCAAACTTTCAGTTCAAGATGAAGTATATACCGCAATTCCAACTTGTCTTAGGTAATTTCTTAGTGTAGTCAATGACATCATCAAGGATGGCGTATGGAGGTTGATGTTTGTTGTTGTGCCATGTATTGCTGCCATGTTGCTCTGCTGTAACAGGTTTCAAAGAGTGTGTCATTACATGTGGAAGCAGTCACATGTATTCAAGTGCGAGGTTAGATTGTGAGTTACGAAGGTTCATAAATTAATTTTTGTTCTCTATATTTTTGAAAGTTGCACTGCCCTCTTTTGAAGCTATGGTGATGCAAAACAATTGGTCGCTACTAGGTTAGACGTCGGTTTGGGCGATGCCATTGGTCACTACTAAGTTAGATGTCGGTGTGGACAAAGTCATTGATCGCTATTAGGTCAAACGTCGGTCTGGGCGATATCATTGGTCGCTGCTAGGTTAGACGTCGGTCTGGACCAAATCATTGGTCGCTACATTTAGAGCACCTCCTCGAAACAAATCACCCTGAAGACACCCAAGTGCACTGTCAGTTTTTTTTAAATACTGTAATATCTGATCTCCCATCTGCTAAGACTGAAAGCAACAAAAAACGCATCAATAATTTTCTTCCCGACCAATGATTTTTGCCTACACCAATAATTGCTAGGTAGCGCAGCCCTCAGTTAATTTATAGGCTACACCCCTGGTTTTTGTCACACACACAGTGGGGGTAGTCATGCATCAGTAACCTTTATCCAGTCCAACGGTATCGCCAATTAATACTTTATCACATAATTATAATATTAAGTTACGTGTCGTGTGGTGTATTTTGTAACCCACATGTTGTAATAGTGAAGTGACGTCAGTGTGTGTCTGAGTAACAGTTGAAGAGACTTCATGCACCTCTGAAACATGGCTACCGTCGTTAAATGAGCAAGAAATTAAAACTAATATTTACATAATACAGGGTCTTTAGTTTTGCTTGGCAAGGCGATTCCGCTCGACCTTGGCTGGCAATCCCTGGACAATAGCTGGCTGTTACAGGTTGGCGCGCGCGGTTTTCGGCCTTATTCCCACACTTTTGCTGCAGTAATCATGTGAGCTTCAGGCTAATTGGATGTTTTATAAAGCTACTGTGCACTGTATATCGTATTGTATAGTGTTTTCTTATGATTGTGTATAGTGATATAATGCCTTATAATATTTTTTTACGTGAATGCGTATATCTGCACAATACGCACATAAAGTGCAGGAAATCATGCACTAGAACAAGACAAAAGTTTTAAGTGAAATTTCCAGGGAGACCCATTCCTATAAATCAGACAATAAAACCACTGGCTAAAAGAGATTCAAATGTACAGGTTCAGTAAACAATAAATAACAAGTAGTTCCGTGAAGAGCTATACAGCCTATTTTCATATATCCTACTTATGTTAATTGCCTCTATCAACATACAAAATTTCAGTTTGATTGCTGTAATAGATTCGTAGATATTGAGAACCGACTAAATATCGCGGATGATCATCATGTTGGATTTTTATATGTGTAGGTCTTAGAGTTATGTACTGTTACATGAAGATTATTGTGTAAGTGTAATATTCAAACTTCAATCCCATGATTAGGGCAAAAGAAATAAAAACGAGATTTTAAAATTTTTCACAGTTGCCATCTTGTGGTTATGGAAACAATAGAAAAAATTAGACGCCAGTGGATTAACATTTGTATAAGGATTTACTTTACCATGTGTCACTGCACTCGGATGGTTAAATTGCGAGAAACGACCATGTGAATATTTATACTTCGTGTCGCCGCCATGTTGGATTTGTGATCACCAGGTTATTGAAAGTCCTATAGGTAAACGTATGTTCATAGCCCCTATGAACATTAAAAATTCAGTTTGATTGTTGTAATAGATTCGTAGATATTGAGATCCATCTAAATATTTCGGATGGTCGCCATGTTGGATAGTTATATGTATAGGCCATAGGCCATTAAAGGAAAATTATTGTGTAGGTTCATTATTCAAACTTTCACTTCTATCGCATGATTACGACACAAGAAATAAAAACTCAATTTTAAAATTCACACAGCCGCCATCTTGAGGTTATGTAAACAATTGAATTAAATTAGGTACCAGTGCATTACAATGTGTATAAACATTTCCTGTACAAAGTTTCATTGCGTTTGGATCATTAGATCGCGAGAAATATCTATTTAAATTTTGAACTTCGCTTGGCCACCATATTCGTTTTGTAGTTAACCGGTTTTTGAAAGTCTTATAGATGAACTTCCAGTAGAGCCCTTTATCTCCGTACAAAATTTCAGTTTGATACCACTAATAGTTTCAGAGATGTAGAATGCCGGTGAAATACTTCGCACAGCCGCCATCTTGAGGTTATGTAAACAATAGAACGAAGTTAGATGTCGGTGCATTACAATGTGTATAAACATATACCGCACCAAGCTTTAGTGCGTTTGGTTAAATCGCGAGAAAAGTCTATTTAAAAGTCGCAACTTTGCTTGGCCGCCATGTTGGTTTTGTAGTTACCAGGTTTTCAAAAGTCACATAGGTGAACTTCTAGTAGTTCCCTTTATCACCGTAAAATATTCCAGGGTGATATCGGTAATAGTTTCGGAGATATTGAATTCTGGTGAAATATTTCGCACAGCCGCCATGTTGGATTGGTGAGAAGTAATCAAATTTGAAGGGCACGGTCGGGGTCGTCCGGAATAGTGCTATGAACTTACCGAGTTTCACTGAAATCGTTCGAGCCGTTTAGAAGTTATTAGGGGGGGGACACACACACAGACAAAAGGTGATCTCAGAAGTCAATTTTTTCATAAATGAAAATAGGCTAAAAATAGACGTAAAAATGGCTTCGGTGGCGTAGTTGGTAGCATGCTGAACTGCTGTTCCCAAGATAGCGGGTTCAAGCCCGGCCGAAGTCGTCTGATTTTTTTAAGAGCGTTAAAAATCCTTCAGTATGCCTTCCTTCGGAGGGAAAGTAAAGCCGGCGGTCCCATGTCATAGATTTATGGCATGTAAAAGATCTTTCCACACATTAAACTTGTGTGAAGCTAAATTGTTAGGTTAGATTTCGTCGGAACGCTCTATCAAAGTTCCAACGTTCACCACAAGGTATCATTGATATCCAGTAGCGAAAGTTGGAACTCCTTGAAATTGAATGGAACTTGTAGCTCACCCTAAGGGTGTCGGCTGGAAGCAGTTACAAACTCAGGCGAGCCGTACATGTCCTCAGACATTCCCGGCACTAAAAGCCATATGATAAATAAATAAATAGACGTAAAGGTCATTATTTCCACACTGAAGCTAAATTAATCGGAGTAACCGGAAACTTCATAGGGAGATGCCGATTATGTTTGGCTTTGGATGGGGAACATTTTCAGCATCTAATGTAAACATTGTGAGTAAAAATTCATGATACTGATTTTAAGCACCGTATTCTGCCATACATATGCGCACGCAGTCGCCGGCAACTGAGCCATCACTGGCGGAGCGTGTGAGTGAGAAAGTCCTTACCAAGCAAATATAAAGGCCCTGTGTAACAAGCAGCAGAGCTAATTAACAATAATTATAATTCCTAATGACTCCCAGAAAGGTATGAAAATCATATATTTTCAATAATATGCCAAGTAGAACTGTCTCCTCCAGAATTAATGGTCCAACTGTTCCGAGTTGCAGATGATGTTTGTTTATAAACAGATGTCTTCGTTTACATTAGTGTGCTTCTGGGACCGTAACTTTTGTTGTGATTTAGTGTGATTTTGTTATTCTATTTGGTTTAGATTTACCTTACCATTTATTGATATCTTTCATATTACTCAACAGATATGTAGGCTAGGGGCAGATGACCTTGCTGTTCCGTCCCTTAAAACAACACTAAAACCAACTCAACAGATAGAGTAGGGTTTAGATCCTAATTAAGTTTACTGTTATATACAGTAAATTTTCAAATAATTTCAGTGAGGTAATTTGAGCAATCATTCAGCTGTTATGGCCACCATTTGTTAATGGTGCATGGAAACAAAGTTGATGGTTACATCTTTTTATGTTTCGCAAAACCAAGGAAGGAAAGGAAGCTTTTTGTTTTATGTCACCGTTAATCATGAGCCATGGAACCTCCTTGTAACGTGGAATCCGAACCACAGGACATGGCATTTCACTTTGAAAATCTTGCATGCATTGACTGGGAATTGAACCCGGTCCACCTTGGTGAGAGGCCAACAGCTTGACCACTGGGCCACCACGCCCCCTTTTGCAAAACCTATTGAACTGTTACGTACAAACTACTTCTGAACAAAATATAACAGGAACACACTATTATAGTAAACAAAGTGTGGCCATGGCCACAAACGCTCCAAAGTTAAAGCCTTCTGTAGGGCCTAACTTGAATAGAACTTCCAAATGTCAACATTTACCTGAACTGGTACACGTTTTGAGCATGATAGAATGGTCAACGGCTTGTTTCTCACCAAGACAATCCAGGTTCGATTCCCAGTCAATGCAAGAGTTTTTTTTTTTCAAAATTAAAAATTACATCCAGTGGCACAGATTATATTGAAAAAGGGAACACTGTTTATGATTGAAAAGAGCCATGTACAAGTACAAGCTTACTGCTTTTTCTGAACTCTTTCAAGATTCCAAAATCATTAGTTACTTTTGACCACACAGGTGGATTGTTTCCTGTTCTTATATTCAGGGGCTTGGAGCATAATGGTCGCAATCGCGTGTGTGGAATAAATCCGATACGGTAACCAATGTGATTTGGTATGAGGATTGAGCACTTTCCTGAAATTGAAATCAGGAACCAGAAAAATAACACATTAGGAATGGCCGACTGTGAAATGTTCAACCTCAGTCTCAAGAGTTCATGAAAAGGGACCACAATGACCGGCGTCTTAATGCCCTGGGCTTATTTGCCGTCTCGGGATAGAGACCAGTACAAGTAGAACATTTGTTTATAGCTCAATGTATTGGGAAAAAATCAAGATCAGATTTTTAAAAAACTATTCGAGCAATTTCTAATACCAATTCAATACTCAATTTCCAGCCCCTATCTACTGATTAATGCAAATTAAGAATTCTAATAGCATACTCACCGACAGAAATTGTCAACAAAAGGGATACTGCAGTAGTAATTATTCTACGAGACTGAGACATTTTTAAGCTGTCTTGAAACTTGCATTCGCTATTATACAGAAGTCTGTACTTTATTTTCCTACGATAATTCTTCAATCATTCCATCACCTACAAGCGATAAGTCCTAGCTGTCGAAACCGAAAAAGTCCTACCACACTTGATCAGACCACTCATGTAAACACGATTTGTATCCAAATCAATCTGTTCTCAAAATCTCCCAGCGTCCTCTCATGCAGTGACTCAAGCGTAAATAACGCATAGGACAACTCCCTACAGGCTTGCCAACGGCCATCCTTTCCCATGTTCTTACCATACAATACATTATGTATATATCTCCTAAATGTTCATGTGAACTTGGTACAATTAAATGTATAACTTTCTTATTTACAAAGAAATGTTAATGTTTAATGATTCCATATGCGCTTCGTGATGGTTTCGAATGAACCGTAAACTTTAAGATGGCCTCAAATGCTTAATGTTGGCACAATTTTAAAAACTACCCGTCGACAGGTGCAATGCTTGTGCAATGTGACAGCTGCGGAAAACATGGTCCTGTTTATTAAAGGGGAATTAATCAAATGGCCATCAGCAGTGTAGGGGGTGGAATAACACCTTTCCCCCGTCCCCCTTTTTTTAACTTACTTTGAATCCATGCATTAGTTGTCTTGTAACTAGCATTCTTAAAGGAAAATACATTGTGAAGTGGGCGGGGATAGGTAGGAAGAAGCACTCTTGTTATAATAGTCTATGTGGTAGCGGGGTACACCATTCGTCCTTTTCGAGGAGTAGCCTACCGCATATTTTTATCCCAAAAAACCGTCAGCTTGCTGCGAAATGGAGTTATTAACTGAAAGGTAGGGGAATTAAAATGTAACCTGCATTACCGGTATATTTCACTCTAAATCACTTACTGTGCCAATTTATTGGTCTCCCTTGTGTTTCAGTTCTGTGCGGAAAATGGTACCGTGCCTAGTAATCGATATGATAGGCTATGACACGGTACTTCATTACCGGTACCGGTATTTCGAGCGGTGCTTGTTCATCAAGCGTTATAGAGCATTGTTTACAGTAATCAGTTTGTGATCTATAAAAAAGGGAAAGTCTCACACAATGTCTGCAAGAAGCTTTAATATTCTCTGGAAGAAGACTAGAATAGTTTAATCATGGTCATAATTCACCAAGGGGCCGAGAGGACGCCCCCTTCCCCTAAGTAACAGGAAGAGAAGACAGCCCCCCACCCCCTCAAAGTTTCAGTGTAAAAAAACAACCTTAAATAGAATAATCAATAATAAAAAACAAGGTCACGGATTTATCCATTCTGAAACCTTGTAAATACGGTACATTATGAAATATTTAATCCAGAGTTCAAAACAAACTATTTTGACGATAGGGAAATTGGTGAGTATTTACTGAGCTGACGTAAAAATAAAAATTTACCACAAAAATACAATAAACTACAAACATGATATCGTAGTACTGAACCGATTTAGGCCTATATAGCGAATTATGCCACCGAAATACTTCAGTGTATATTGCACAACATCCTTCGGTGGTTGATGTACCGTAACATTGTTCTCTAACAGATAATTTATTATTATTATTATTACTGTTGTAACAGAACTCTATTTCTATTCACCAAATTCATGCGAAGAGTTGTGGCAAAATGTCCATAGGCCTAGTCGCTTTCCTATGAGTAACATCAGTTGCAGCATGATGCCCAACCCTTAATTATGCATTCAGTTGGCTGCCTCGTTGCTTAGTGTTGGCAGAGCCGTAGACAACGATCACGGGCCGTGGGACAATGTCTTCTGGACCCCTTCATTTTTATTCAACCTGTGACATTACTTTGGAATCACGGTATTAAGCTTGCAAATTTTAACCTACCCCCTCCCACCCCCTTTACCCCCTGAGAAGTTATTTAGTTAAGTTATTGTTGTTTTAAGGGGCGGAACTACGCCCCCAGAGAAGCTCCTCTCTATTTCACACCTCAAAACTTCAACCATCATCATGATCATCGAGGAATTTAGCTTGCCCAACGGATTATTAATTTAATTTGTTTTTAGTTATTCAGCCACATTCCTTTCTTTTCTCTCATTGGTTGTTCTTTTACTACAAGATTTTTATCACTGTGAATTAAAAATTCCATTTTCATTGTATCTGTGCCTGTTCAGGCACCTCAAGAATAAGCCATAGGCGACTCCTTTCATTGTTATTCATAAAGTTAATTACAGTATATGTTCTCTTTTTAATATTTTGGATACTATTCACTGGGTTGGCTGTCACCGCGAAGGCCTTGGTTTGATTCCCGGCTCTGCTAAGAAATTTAACCCTGGTCTGTGGGCTAGAGAAGAGGAGTGTTCGATTCCTACCTTAACCATCTTGAAAGTGGTTTTCCGTAGTTTCCCACTTCTACTCCAGACAAATACCGGATTGGTTCCTAATTGAAGGCCACGGCAGCTTCCTGCCTCAATTACAAATATACACACTAGTACAGCCATCAAAGTGATACAAATTGTCAAATACTACACTCACACACCCATGTACACGAGGCTACATGACTATGACGTTGGAAAGCTCCTAAAGAACAACAACTTATCCATTCAGCTGCGAACCACTCGGCAGAGAAGTCTTATTATTTCAGGCAGGTCCATTGATAATAAACATCATTAATGACAGTGTTAGTAAAATACCTGTTGATGGCAGACGAGACCGCGCAAGAAAGTTGGTGCGCTGTTGCTGCATTCGCTCGGCAGCGAACGTCACGGCCTTGACAGCGCTCCCTCGCCGCGGCACAAAGTATGTTCAAAATCAATTTATTTTGTTTCACGTATCCCATTAGTATTTTTTCTCAAGAGAGCTTTGGACCTCCAACGCACAGTGGGTCAAAATCAAAATCTAGGGGACAAAATTATTTTTACGTTTTAATAAGGACTGCTACATTTGTTTGAAATATACAAAGATACTTCCCCTCCAGTTTGCTTTCTAACTATGTGATATGCAACATATTTCTTAATATTGAAAAACATTTTTGTTTGTTCTGTTAACCAATTTTCTGAGATTGCTAGGACATCTACCCCTTTGATTCTGTCTAAAATTATTTGGATATCATCGAACTTGTTTTTTATGCTATGTGCATTTATGTGTACGCATTTTAGTGTACTGGTATCGGTTATTATCTGTTTACTGTCTTTAATTTTATAATAATCGCTAAGTGTATTACAGTTACACTCGGTTAATTCTAGTGTATTATTATTTGCATTACCTAAAACATTTAATTTCTGTAATTCTAGTTCCATATGGGATAATTAGTATATATCTTACTATTACCTGTACATAGATTTTAGTTTGAGAGGGCGAGTTCATCCAGTATTTCAGCTCTTGATATAAGCTTTGAGGGTCCATTTTGATTTTTCCGAATGTATATTTTGCAGTCTCTGACCCAAGTTGCAAAGATTTTTCCCTGTTGTCTTAATTCACGGCACTTTTTGGCGATGGTTTCATTTCTTGGGGTCAGGTGTTCATTGATATATATATATATATTACCACCATCACTGTAACCAATTTCACTCGTCTTCAGGGTCTTCTTTTGTCTTCTGCTACTGAGAATCTCTTCCTTCTTCCACCTATTATTTAATTTCACAATTATTGGTTGAGGCCCAGGCTTTGTTGACGGGAGGCGGTGAGCTGCGTCTATGTTTGCCCTGGTGATTTCAACTCCTAACGCCTTGCCAATGTCCGAGATTTTGTGAAATACATCCTCCTCTCCTCTCTTTCAGTGGGTATTCCATACACTATCAAGTTGTTCTTGCGCTGGTACTGTTTTAGTTCCTCCAATTCGCTGATAGCTCTAGATGCTGCCATTTCTGCGTCCTTGACGGTTTTTCTCTCTTTCTTCAGAGTTTCAATTTCCCGGTGGAGTTCATCATACTTTTCTGATAAGAAAGTTGCTAGTTTTTTTACCTCGTAGTTTTCTTCTCTCATCGCCGAAAGGGATTCCTCAAGTTTCTGGGAAAAAGATGCCATAACCTCTTTGAGGTTAGGTTGCGGGAGGCAGTCTTCACGATTGCATGACCATTTGAAAGTATCATCTTTCCGGAATTGTTGGTACATGTCTTTACTCATTGTCATGCATGTTACATGAAACCAGCGTCCACACTCACCATCACATCCTACAGCCTGCTGATTGTTCTTGATCTTTTTGCCGCATGGAGCACAGTTGACCGTCATGATATTAAATGTTATATGTCTTCTCTTTTAACAAGTTATGTATTGTATTTCTCTTACGTATTTTATCTACACTGTTCACACAATATTTAACACTTAAGTCACTCGCGTAATCCTCGGTAAACCTGCGTAATTTCTTAATTTTGCTTACGTTTAGAATATAAACCTTTTACATATCCGCCATGTTGTACTTTTAACAATGCCACAAAGTTCCACTTTTGACATAATCGTCGAACCCAGTGCTTCAAACAGTTGTAAACGTGCGAGAACTGGTTGCGCGGCATCTTCTAAAACGTAAAATAAATATGTAAGTTGGAAAAAGATGCAAAAAATCGTATAACAGGCGTAAACTACAAGACTTTATCTACATTTTAACATTAAGTAGAAAGTGACGCAGAGTGACGCGACATGCTTAAAATCTAAGTGAAAATATAATTTTAAAAATAATAGTTAAATATTATATAATGCAAATATAGCTAAAATTACGTAACAATTACGCCCATTAATAACTTAAACACTTTACAAAGACCATACATTCAGCTGTACGTTCCATCTTAAAGCATCACACTAACCACCAGGACAACCAAACCACAGCCACTTACATTCACCCTCCAATTAATTGGCAGTTGGCAGTCAACGTGAAAGGTTGTGTTTTTCCCGAGCTCTCATGTGTGCTGAAATGGGTTGTACTCTGGAGTGTTATCGCGCGAGGATCAGACTGTGGTATGTGAAGGGTAGTCGGGATTTCCGGTGTTTGTGTGTGCATACGGGCCCTAGTAACTTGTGGTTCACAGCCCTAGTGATAGCTGCATTGCTAGTTATTGGTGGAGTGGAAGTGAATCCAGGCCCTGTTACTCCAAAAACGAATCAGGTAAATGATCCAGTGGCAGCTTTAAAGTGTTCGACGTGCAGTAAAACATTGAAGAACGGTGTTCAGTGTGGACTATGTGAGAAATTGTTTCACTTCGGCTGTATTAAGGTCAAGAAGGAGGATTGTGATGTCGGGAATTGGTTTTGTAAAGTAGGCTATGTGATACGCCGGACTGTTTGAGAGTGCAAATCAAAGCAAGGGATCAAATAATACAGGAACTTAGAAGAACAAAGATTCGTGAATCAGAGGAAACGGTGAAGGATGTGACTGAACGGCTTTCTACTGGGATCAGTGTGGAAGAGGGCGTGCAGGAGCAAACTGAGGATGACGTCATCATAATGGGTGATATTATGATATGATGGGGTGCGAATATCTCGAGGAAATCAGGTGCGAAAGTGCGGTGTTATCCGGGGATTAAAATTGACCAGCTTGCCCAACAAGTGGAAGAAGCAAATGTAGTGGACTGTGACAAAGTTAAAGTGTTGTTGCTCCATGTTGGGACGAACGATTTGAAGAAGAGGGCTACAGCTGATTACATTATGGGGGAGCTCTACGAACTAGGCAGGAAAGCTAAAAGCAAGTTTGGAAATGCAAACATTATAATGAGTGGCATTGTTCGGCGGGGAGATGTTCCGTTAAGGCGAGTTAAGACTGTAAATGACCGCATGGACTGGGTTTGTGCACAACTGGGATTAGTGTACGGAGATGCTGACTGCTGGATTGGTGGCCGTGACTTCGCCCGAGACGGGCTGCATTTAAATCGACGGGGCGCTTTTAACCTAGGGAGCCTACATGACAGGGTCATCGGTTCGTGCCGGCCATTGTGAGGAGGAGCAGGTCCAGAGGTTGCCAGCCGACGGGAACAGAAGGAGCTACTTCGAGATATTTGCTGCGGAGGTAAGACTCTAAGATTACTGCAGGTTAATTGTCAGAGTTTAGGAAATAAATTAATTGAATTTTGGAATCTTGTAGAGACGTATTCTCCGGACATTGTCATTGCTACTGAATCTTGGTTATATGAGGATATAAATAGTAATGAAATAATTCAAGGGACCTACGAAATGTACAGAAGGGATCGGGGGAAGCGAGGGGTGGGCTATTTATTTGTGTGCGCAAAAATATAGCTAGTTTATTAAAGTGGGCTGATACGGATCATGAAATGTTATGTGTACACATTTCGGACAAAGGGAATAAATTCACTCTTCAGGTGATAGGGGCGTATAGAGCACCGAAAGATAACTTTTCGCTTCTCGACACACTGTATGATAAAACTTGCACGGGTAATGCTATGAAAAAGAGCATAATAATTGCCGGAGATTTAAACCTCCCCAAAGTAGACTGGTCTGGTGAGTCAACTAGCTGTGGTCAAGCTAAGAGCGCTGCAAACAAATTCTTAAGGGAGGGGGGATTTTCCCAAGTAGTTGACTTCCCAACTAGAGGCAATAATACCTTAGATGTTTATCTCGTAAGGCCTGTAGAGCTGTATATTAACTGTCTGAAAGTACCAGGAATTAGTGACCATTCTGGGGTTGAATTAAATATTAGATACGGTGACATTACAAAATTAGACTCTGATGCAGCAAATAAGATCCTATTCCAGTATCGCAGGGCGGATCATGGCAAATTTCAGGGGTATTTGAATGAGTTATTTGAAGGATGGGCATCGGAAGGAAATCACATTAATATCCTATGGACTAACTTTTTGAAAATTTTAAATAGCGCTATTGATAAATTTGTTCCATTTAAATTACTGAAACAAAACCCATATCCTGAGTATTACACACGGGAAATCAGGAGTCTTAAACGGAAAATTAGGAAATTATACAATAAAATACATGATAGTGACAAGTATATGTTGAAATTTAAGTCCTTATCAAGAGAGCTCGTCTTAAAAAAGAGGGCTGCTCATGACAATTATATGCAAGGTTTACTTGGTTCGGAAGGCGATGGGTGGAAAAATTTTTACAGTTATGTTAGGAGAAGAAAGGGAAATTCAAATAATTTGTCGATGATAATGTCCGGTGACGGTAAATTAATTTTGAGAAGCAAGCCATTGCTAATGAATTAAATGTCTTTTATAGTAGTGTGTTCAATAAATCCAATAGCTGTGGGTTGGACCTTAACGGTGAATCAGGGGCTCCACTTCTCCAAATAAACCAGTCAGCAATTGTAAAGCTAATACAAAAATTACGTTACATTATATCGAAGGTTCCTGATAATATTGTTAGTGAAGTACTTAAACTAGGAGGTAGGGCCGTGGCACGATACTTAGAGGTGATTTTTAATGTGTCCATAAACAATGCGCAAATCCCGGATGACTGGAAAAGAGCTACGGTAGTCCCAATATTTAAGGGAGGGAGCAGACTTGAATTGGGCAACTACAGGCCGGTTAGTCTTACGTCCATCGTTTGTAAACAGATGGAGCATCTCATTTGCGACTACTTGAGGGAACAGTGGGAAACATTATCATGGTTTAATCATAACGAATAGAATATAAAGTGTGATCTCTTCTCCCTCAATAGCATGTAATGAATACGGATCGGGTTGGCACTCGCCGCTACGCAGCGCTACAGTCGATTTGAGATTGTTGATTTCCACATGTGTTTATGTGTTTATGTGCGATATATTAAGTATTTAATCGGTCGGAGTGTTTTGGTGGTGTTCTGTGCAAACGTTTATTGATATACAAGTGCTTATACTATTACTTCATAGTATTAATACCTGAAATGCTATTGAAGGAAGCATTAACTGAAATGGAATTTAATTTCTTGTCGTGTGTTGACGTTATCTTCGTGTGTTAATTTTATTGTTATTTAATGTAGGCTAAGTAAACAGCAGTTTAGCCCTTACATTTTCATGAGTGCTTAATGTGAGTAGTGAAGATGCCTTACTCCTTTGTACGAGGATGCAGATCTAGCTATGGGGACCGTAAAGAGGTCAGACGGTTTTTCAAACATCCTAAAGATAAGGAACGTTTTATCAAGTGCAATGGGGCCATACCAGGGAAGGATAGGAAACTTACTGAAAAGTCCTACATCTGTGATGCTCACTTTTCAGAAGATTTAATTGTTAAATTTGACAAATTTGTGATAGAAGGGAAGGAAGTAGTACTTCTCCCAAGAACCAACTGGCGATTGAAAGACTATTCTGTTCCACATATATTTCCTAATTTGCCTAAGTATTTGTCCAGTATGGTGTAAATAAAAAATGCTCTTGATGCCATTAAAGACTACTTCTGTGAAGAAAGGGATGAGAATAAAAAGACAACGAGTTAAAAACATATATGTACCGTAATGCTGAAGGGGCGTGATCAGTTTTAGACAATAGCCTACTCTATGAAGGGGTCATGACTATGCCTTCTATGTCTGTTTAATGTTAAGTTCTTCTGAAATGATGGTAGTTTACTGATTTTAGTGTTTGTGGAGTGAAATTTATGGTTATTATTGAATTTTATAGTAATCGACGGTAAAGTTGAAAGTTGCGTTCGTACGTTTTTTTTTCTGTGCTGCAAGTCTGTTAAGGGAATGTAAAATGTGTAACAATGTGAAGAAATCCTTTCTGATAGCGAGTTTAATTTTTACGTTCTTTTTTTTTTTTTAATTTACCGATAGCTGGCAAAACTAATTGCATTTTGAACTTGCTCTCTGTCTTCGCTTATTGTCGAAACTGGACTATTACAGGAGACGACTTATTAAATTATAATTGGGCACAGTAAAGAAGTGGAGATGTCGAACTTATTAGCGCCTATGAGGATATCTTGCGGTGTTTTAACATGTAAAATAGGTCGCAAGGTTTTAAAAGTCTCGTAAGCGCCAATGCTAACTTACATCACAGATCGGAGCCAGCGCTGCGCTGCGGCGGACCAGGCGTACTAGGCCAGTGTTATCACTTCTTATTCTATTCGTTATGGTTTAATGATAGGCAACATGGATTTCGGAAAGGTTACTCATGCGAGAGTCAGATGCTATCACTTTTTCAAGATATTAGAGAATCGTTAGACGATGGAGTTTCAGTCGACGCCGTAGTTATAGATTTTGCGAAGGCATTTGATGTCGTGCCGCATGACATGCTACTCCATAAATTAGCTTCAAAGAAGATTGATAGAAGAGTAATTTTATGGATCCAAGAATTTTTGACGGGTCGTTCCCAGAAAGTGAAAGTTGAAGGCCGATTCTCAGATGAAATTACCGTAACGTTGGGTATCCCTCAGGGCAGCGTAATCGGAACTTTGTTATTTTTGGCGTTTATAAATTACTTACCAAATGGGATTCGCAGTGACTGTCGATTGTTTGCGGATGATTGTGTAATATATCGAAAGATACATAACTCACAAGACAATGCAGTACTTCAAGATGAAATGAACCTGGTCTATAAGTGGGCGATTGAAAATAAAATTAAAATAAACTCAAGAAAATGTAGTCTAATACAAATAGGGAAAGTGCGAAGGCAAGATTTTCAATATAACATTGGCTCGGAAATACTTGTAGAAGAAGATTTTTGCAAATATTTGGGCGTTCACGTAAGAAATGATATGAAATGGAGTAGTCATATAGGATGTGTAGTTTCTAAAGCTTCCAAATCCCTGCACTTTGTAATGAGGGTATTAAAAGGCAGTAGTCCTCTGCTAAAGAATTTGGATATTTGTCACTTGTAAGACCTATTCTGGAATACGCCTCGGCGGTTTGGGATCCATATCAAGTAGGGCTCATAACTGAGTTGGAAATGGTACAAATAAAGGCCGCTAGATTTGTGCTCAGTGACTTTAATCCCAGGAGCAGTGTGAGCCGTATGTTAAAGAAACTTGGGTGGGAATCACTTGAGGCTAGGAGGACGAAATCAACACTCTGCGCTATGTACAACGCGTATACAAATCAACCAGCATGGGGTGAGCTTAGCAAACGTATGGAAAAGCCTACTTACATGGGTAGGAGCGATCACCCTTTCAAAGTTAAGGGTCGACCACAGCGAAAAAGTTATGGTAAATATTCTTTCGTAAACCGTGCCATTGATAATTGGAACTCTCTACCTGCCGCAGTCTTAGAGCCTTTTCCCAAACATATAGGTGTGTTTATGAAAAGACTGACTATTTGTGTAAATACTCCAGTTTAATTGTTAGACTAGTGAATTGTTATGTACAATTATTTATTTGTTATGTATATCTAATTTGCCACCGGGAGACACACCCCCAATTGCAAATAAACGAATGAATGAATGAATTCAGACTGCTCGAACAATGGTGACAGATTTACACTAAGATGCGTTTATATCCCAGAGTAGTGAGCGGCAATTATATGAGAATGCTGTAGAAGTAATACATTTTGATATTTTAATTATGAAAATAAATGATTTTTTCCTCCTAGATTTCGATTTTGACCTACTGTGCAACGGCAGCGAAAAATGTGTTTTGTTGTTTTCACATATTTTTAATTAATATTTCTATTTATAGTCTATAATTTCATTATTATTAAATACAGTATATTTACTCGTACATGATGTACATATAGGAAAAATATTAGTTATTATCAGGGTTAGGATTTTTAGGTGCAAATTTCAGATGAAAAAAGGAAGGGGAAAGGTGCTCAAATAAGGTTTAAAAAAAGGGGCCAAATAGGTGCTGGTTTATTCAACTAATTTTCTCTTTCCTCTATTCTAGTTTATTGAATTAGAAACAAGTACACTCATCAAAAGAAGGAGAAAACATGAAGCTGTTGTACTTCAAGACATAAATCTCAATATTTTTAAAAGTAAGTCTGTTTCTATTAGGAGATAGAATGTCTTTGTAGATGCTAAAGCTTCTTTCGACAACCACAGAAACCAGTGGGGCAAAAATTGGTTTCACTCGGAATGGCAACTCGACAGATGTGGCGAATTCTACAATGTCTGGATTCTTCTGAAGACTAGACTCAAATTTGTATTTGGCAAAGCCATCTTACTGCTACCTCACGGAAGTAAAAATATCCCATTTTTTTTTCTTTTTCCAGACCTTGTTCTTCTAATGGTTTAATGACTGCAGTCAGGGGCTACTTGTAACTATGGTCACAATATAGTTCTGTCTATTAATTATAGTGACGGTTGCTAGCGCTTGTCACATTCTGGTTAATAATACCCTGCCACACAAGTCACATTCTGGTACCCAGATAGCTTCTAAAACCCTGTAGGACCATGTCAGAATAGACATGTCTCCTACAACACATTTTCCATCCATCAAGTTCACTGATTTTTTTTCGTGTAGCCTCCTGAGAGGCCGAGTGCAGGTCTTTCTAATCGACACCCTTGGGCAACCTGCGCGTCGGGATGAGAGATGGAATGGATGAAGATGAATGAAACTGGGCAAGGATGTGGAAGGAAGCGGCCGTGGCCTATCAGAAGGTACTGTCCCAGCATTTGCCCGGTGTTGAAAATGGGAAACCACGGAAAACCATGTCAAGGACAGCCGACGGTGGGACTCGAACCCACGCGTCTACCGAGTCAGCAGTGAGCTTGGCCCCATGACCTAAAGCAGCGCTTTAGCCAGCGTAGCCACTACTGTCTGTTTCACTGATAATCAAATCCTATGATTTGAACTGGGGTACCCAGATAGCTTCTAAAACCCTGTTGGACCACGTCAGGATAGACATGTCTCCTACAACACATTTTCCATCCAACAACCTCTCTGATAATCATTACCTATGATTTGAACTGCTTCTTAAACCCATTTGGAACGTGTCAGTATTGGCACGTCTCCTAATTCCTGATTTCCTTTGTGAATGTTATGGACAACACCATGAAACTAATTATATATTAGTTGAAGTTATCTGTCGGCGGGCGAGACGAATGGAAAGTTGGATCTTCAAGTTGGCAGACGGCAGAGGCGATGTTCGAGGACTTGCATGTTGGTACCACGGCGAAGTTAATAATATATAAAAAGGAAGGGAGAACGTCGGACTGTTGTCAAGAATCTTGGACGACCGTAATCGTAAAACTACTAGTGCCGATGAGAAGTTGATTCTGTGAACTTAAATGAATTGTGATTTGCGTCGACTTTAATATTTTATCGCCACCTTACTTCGCATTACCTTAATTGTGAACCTATGTGAATATTGAACAGTGGCGTATGGGTGTACGAGAAACATTCTCGGTGTTTGATTAAAGAAGGGTTGTTTTGTTTCGTTTTTTTTTTAAATCTTTGTAGTGCGTTTTCTTGCCAATGAGGTCCTATGATCTTTTATGCTTTCCTTGCTTTTGGTTACCTCCGTTGGCATGACGGGTTTCTTTGCAATATGGATTTAGATTGTTAATGAAAAAGAGAGTTGAACGTCGGTATTCTTGGCGATTGGAGTCGCGATATTATGCTGCTGATTTCCTATTTTGCATGCGGGGAAAGCGAATAAGTTGTGTTATTTAGGTAGTATTTCATGAACGAGAATGTTTCTCTAACGCGATTTCATTGAGACACGGTATCGTTCGGAGGGTTTCAAGTATTTTTTTTAAACGTTCAACATATCTGATTTTGCGATGACTTGTGGAGGTGTTTGACGGATCTTACTCATGTTATCGTAATGCTTTGGCCTGTGAATACTAGCAAGTGGTTTGAAGATATTATACGCGCTTTAACCTGAAGTATGTTTTAACCTGCTTGCGTCTTCGAAGTGTATTGAAGGTGAAGATTGATATGTTAATTGCGAGACCTGATAACAGGTTATACTTCGATGCTCCGTGGGGAGACCTCCAAGCACTGGCCAGGTTGCTCAAAATATTTATTCCTTCCTGCTCAAACTGATTCTATTACCAAATAAATAAATATATGCCACTACCCATGATATGGGGGTAAGTACTGAACCTAAATGTTATAAAAGGAGAGGATGAACTGAAAACCAGTGAGTACTAGTACATCTGATATTGAGCATGCATTAGTGTAGTGCATGAAGGAGGAAAGTATTTGCTGTTATTGAAAGGTGTTTTTGCATGTATACTGTAGTGTAATTTATGTGGTTTGAGGTTATTTTTCTCCTGGTGATATTAAACTATTGTTAATTATACAGTATTGTATGTATTTATTTACCAGGCTAATTAAAGGTTGTTTGCGGCTTTTGGGGCGCGAGGCCCGCTTTCACACAACGGGCTTGGACCCGGTTTCCTTCCCCTCTTTCTAATGGGTAGCAGTAGTAATATATTAGGAATGGGGGTAGAGTGCAAACAAAGTAACTTATCCTTTAAGGGGGGTTACATTATTGGTAGCAGAGCGTGGTTAGGTTATTGTTTTACTTATGGTATTGTTCTTTAATTTTCTTGTGAGTTTCTTTACGTTGTTGTTTGCCTGGGGTCATATTTTTTTTCAACGTTATATTGTTCCTGTCAAATGTTGTTGTTTTATTTTTCATGGGATTGTATATTTCATGATTTTATTTTGAGAGTAATTTGGGTTATGTATGTTTCTTTTGCCATTATTATTGACTTTTGGTTGCACTCGTTGAGTATAGTAGGCGAAGCCTGGTAAATATAATATATATACTACCCAGTATAAAGGCCGGTGGTGTTTGTCGATGTGACCGTTGCCGGATGGTGGTTGGTGGGAGTATTTACAAAGGATTATTCTTCTATTTTTCCTTGTATTCGTGGATTTTCTCTATTTATCGTTATTACGGGTATCGTTATGGCCCGAGAGATTCCATTTATGGATTTTCTTTCTTCGGATGAAATTTGTTACAAGATGCGGATTAGAGATCTGAACATATCTGAGAACTTGGAGAGAAATATCGAGATTTTAAGCCTCGCAAAGAATACGATCGTGTCGCCATCTATCATGTCGGATTCCACCTTTATGCTGAATAAGTCTCTAATGTCAAATAAGGTGAACCTTGTCGTTCAAGCTGTGAATGATTTCATTTCTTGTGGAGGGAGTGTTGAAAAGCGTGGTATGTTACGAGCTCGGATACAACATCTATTTCATAGAATTGGCGATATGATTGTAGTTTTTGAAACTAGGGAAGAGAAGGAGAAACATGATTTAGTAGAGTTACAAGCCAAGTTGGTTGAATGTGATAGTTGTATTTTGGATGATGATCAACCGATTATAGTTGACGCGTTCTCATTTTACTACGTCAAAATAAAATTATTAATTAACACCAACTAACGTGGAAAATATGTGCTACCCATTAAAAGTCCCCAGAGGTTTTGCCTTAGAGAGAAACTACCAGAAATTAAATCTAAGTGATAAGAAACACCAAGTCAGATTTACATTATAATATATTCAATCAGTCTATTTAAAAAATACAAAATAACATGAGAAAGTCTTTAAAACTACAAACCAATAAAATTTTTAGAAAAGAGGAACCTTGAAATCAAAAAATAAAACCATTACCTATTTCGAAGACAAGATATATATCATCTCAGTTGATATAAATTATTCGACATCTATTCATGAAACCGTCGGAGAAGTGGTACAATGACTAAGCATGACAGTCATCTGGAGCTATCACTTAAACCTCAAGAAAATATTTTAATCTTTCCCAATCACAAGGGAGCTAGAAGTCAACACGACTGTCGTGATCGAAATCTCAAGATGGAGTCCCAAATATCAGATGTTTTTGTCAAAATCCAAGATTAATAATTCATAACCCCAAAAAAGGAGATTAAGGTTATCTAGCCAACGGTGGCCTAAGAAGGAAAATACATCATAGAGATGTTTCACACAGACTCTTAAGGAGTATACTAACTGAAACGAAGCAGGGGGAAATAAAAAAAAACAAAACGTTAAGATAAAATTAATAAAACTGCTTCGAATCAAAACAAGAGGTTCGCTGTTATTGACAGATGAGAATCTGATTCAGCTTATAAAATAAACTCATTTAAAATAACACACCAAGAGCTTGGAAAGACAAGGTAGTTATTTGCAAAGAATCAGTATATCAAAACACTAACATGAAACATCCAACCTTTTACGCATCACCCAAAATAACCATGTGTTCAGAACCAAAACATGTACGACTAGGTACCAACCTCCGAGAGGCAAAATGTTAGGTTATCAAACACATCTCACAATCATGCCAACCCATAAAAAAACAATCTTTACGAAACACACCACTCCCGACCAATGTGTTCAAAACCCAAACATAGTACGACAAGGTACGAATCTCCAAGAGATTAAATGTTAGGTTATCCAAACACATCTCACATTCATGCCAACCCCAAGGCACATCACATACAATATAAGGGTTCTTGACTCTTTTGACCAAAATCAAAAATAACTAAAAATAGCAAGAAGTAAGACCCTTATATTACCAAACACATACCAACATATAAACACAGATCCATTCACACGACATTTCATACATACTGATCTTATTCAACAACGACTTGTCAATCATTACATTGCAAGGACGTACCTTATTCTGTCGGTCACGATCACAAAATCATATTTTAAAAGGTAAGATGCTTAAAAATAAAACGTGACTCTTCCAACACGTCAGTAATACTGTTTCCATCCGATGGTACTGAAAATATAGGCATGTCTCCGCCCAAGCCCGAAGGCTGGCTTCAGAATAGGTTCCCGCGACGAAACCTACATCCTCGTTCCTCGATGATAAGATAGGTAATCATCCTTTTTTCTAACAAAGACTTGTTAGGTTACCAAGGAGACACATTCCATAAATAATCTCAAACCCAGACACTGATCTGTGGCGGGATCAGAAATCCAGCTTGCACCATCTAGCGTAAAACTAGTCCAACCAACGGAACAGCTTCACAAGAAATCCGCTAGGTAGAGCGCGAGTCCAAAAAATTACATAGACTCCGTAAGTTTCCAACCTTGACACATAGATGGGGCGACGAGGATCTTACACTAGAAGTAGTGTACTTCTAGTGGTACTTTGAAACGTAGATATAAATATAATTGTCACAACTCTACAATAGTCACAAACTATTGTCTCAATAGTTAATGGAAAGGTAGGTGATGAAGATGAAGCAGGGGCATGTGGAGGTGATGCGGTATTGAGAATTCCGTGCGAAAGGTTAGATGTTGCGTATGCGCAGGAGACTACTGCGTCGGTAGGAGAAAATCTATTGAAGGAACCGGAGACCTTATTGTCAAACTTGGTTAGAGAGATTAATTTAGATCACGAAAGAGTTGTAACTTTTAATTATGAAAATACTAATGTTCCGCCTACTAGTTCTGGAGTGCGCCATCTAGGTGTCTCAAGTAGAGGGTCTAACTTAGGGAATGCTGGACAGAAAAATATCAAATTTGTTGGAAATGTCGATAGTTTGTCTCGTGATACGTTGCCTAAAGATGTATATACTTCTGCTTCTATTCGTGAAATTACTTAGACCGAAGGTTTGAATGATTCCAGTTCATATTATCGCGGTGTCGATGGTTCTAAGCGAAGAGTTTCTAGGCTATCGCTGGATCGCTTTGGTGAACAATTTAATGAGGGTGGTGATCTGTGAGGACAGATGTTCCGGAGTTCTCAGTTCGGGTCGGAAGGCGAAATGCCCATTTGTTGAGATCTGATTCGCGTCCTGGTCAAGTGATTGAAGATATAAGGGAGGAAAGTATTTCTGGAGAAGACGAGGTTGATTCTCAATTGAGTTACGTTTTCCGGGTAGATACATCGATGGGTCACTATAATCTCGCTGGATTCAGCAGTGTAATGCCTATTAGTGTGACTGGTAGATGCGAGAGATCAGCTGTTCCAATGTCTAGAGACCGTGACTGTTTAACGGGGTTGCCGTGTTCTGTTAATAGCGAATTTCACCATCGTGTGAGGCCGAGTGGGCATTTCGGACATGAACGTGGTATTCGGAATGTAATCTCCGTAAGCCCCACATGGTCATGTATTCGGGAAGGTGATTCACGTATGGGTGGTATGTTAAACTCAGGAAATGCTGCCGGGAGGGGGAGTGTTTTGATCGCCCTGTCGTTCCTCGAGGTTCTCGCGGATGTTCATCTATGTGTACGGGTACTAAATTTGGTGGTATTAGCCATCCGTTGTCAGGTTGCGTAGAAATGATAAAAATTTAAACACTGCTTCTATTGAAGGAGTTATTCAATTTCTTCGGGGTTTGGTGGATATTCAAGAATGTGCTACCGTGTTTTTAATTCCTGAGGAACAGATTTTCCAAATGATGTTTCCAATCACGTCGGGGGCTATTAAGAGCAAACTGGTAGATGCTATACAGTATGGAGTTTCTATTAAGATATTTCTGAAGAAGATTTTGGCGATGTTCGTTCCCGGTCGGTTGTTGGGTTCTGTTGTCCAACAATATCTTTATCGTCCTCAGATTTTGGGGGAACCATTGAATGCTTACGTTCAAGACATTACTAAATATGGAAAGGTGTTTGGATTGGCACTATCAGAGGAGGAGCTTGTATCAATAATTGTGGATGGTATCACGCCAGAATTACGGTCATATTTAGGTATGAGTTCCCGACCTAAAACCTTTCAAGATTTGAGTGTAGCTGCGGTTAAGACCGATACTGTTCGATTGGTTGATTCACAACGGGTCAGTTCTCATTTATCTCCTCCGATGTTGCCCGTAACTCCTGTTGTGATAAATCAGAATTCCGGACCAAATCCGAGTGGAAACCGAAAGGCGATTCGGTGTTATAATTGTGGACGTTCGGGTCACATTTCGCGATTCTGCAAGAATCCTCAACGTAAGGATTGACAATTAAGGTTTAGGGTGCAACATGGTCCACCCAAGATTAACCGCAGATATCATACCCGGGTTGTGACGAACTCCGAGCGAAATAATTATGATCAAATTGTTGATGAAGAAGGAGGTAACATGTTGTGTCCAGTAGCTTGTAAGAAGATTTCTTCACCTTCTTATATGTCTTTACCTATTATTGAGATTTCGATTAATAACGCCGCCGTCGAAGCTCTGTTGGATTCTGGGAGGGTCGTGTCTTTGGTGAGTGATGATTGGTATAAGAATATGGTGTCTATTTGCAAATTGCCCAAACTGGAAGAGGTGGAATCACGATTGATGTCCGCTATTTGTTCGAAAATGGATGTGTTGGGTGCGGTGAAGGTAAAGATTAAGATATTGAATTTTTCATGGAAGTTTGGGATTTGGGTCGTGAAGAATTTTTCATGTCCGGTAATTTTGGGGGCAGATTTTCTGTCGTTCACTGGATCACTGTTGGATATCCGGAGGGATGAATTGTATTTTAGTTTTCGACCTGAAATAAAGGCAAAATTTGTTCAGGTCGACAGAATGATCGAGAGAAGGTCTGATAAATTGAATGAGGACATGTATAATAATTTGATTGACTTGGGACCCCATATTGCGGAAGATTTGAGTATTTCCAACCAAATTGAGGAGTTGGATTTGGGTCATTTGGAAGTGGATCAAGCAGACGTAATTCGAGGATTGTGTAAGGAATTTCCGGAGGTAATTACTGATAAATTGGGTGTCACCAACGTATTGGAGTATGATATTGAACTTACGGATCATGTGCCAGTTCGACATCCTCCATATCGGTTGAGTCCTCTGAGGATGTTGGACTTAAAAAGATCATTGATAAGATGTTGGCGCAAGGGATGATTAGTCCATCCATCTCTTCATACTCGTCGCCAATGTTTTTAAACCAAAATCTGATGGCAGTTTCCGGCCTGTCGTTGATTTTCGACATCTAAACCAAAATGTGGTGTTAGAATCAATACCGTTGCCCGACTTGCATAGCTGTTTCTCTTGGTTCTGTAAAGCTCGTTATTTTACGCTGCTTGATTTGAATCAAGCGTATAATCAAATTCCTCTGTCTGAGCGATCTCAACCATTTACTGCTTTCTCCACTGATTGGTATCTCTATCTGTTTAATAGAGTTCCGTTTGGATTATCAACAGGAGGGTCTGTTGAGTCGTCTTTTGGACCGCGTTTTTTTCAGGTATAAAGTTCGATTTCTTATATCACTATTTGGATGACGTTGTGGTCTATAGTTAGAGCCCTGCGCGGATAAACAAAACGTTATCCGCATCCGCCCCGCATCCGCACGACTGTTATCCGCATCCGCCCCGCATTCGCACGACTGTTATCCGCATCCGCCCCGCATCCGCATGACTTATCCGCATCCGCCCCGCATCCGCCCCGCATCCGCAGGACTTGTATAAAAATCCGCTGATATTTCAATTCTGGTTTCCTGACCTCCGCTTTAGACAAAAAACTGGCTATACTTCTTTGGCTACTATCGCACTTGTGCCGCAGTAGGTTTGATGTGCCTGATTTGTGTCCTGAGTATGAATACACTTTTTTAAAGCTAAAACATCCTGCTATATCGTTCACCTCTTTGGTTCCGTTGAAAACGTAACCAAATATCTTCCTTATCCTTGACTTGAGCTTTGTTTTAAGCACTATTGAATATACACCTTGTTTTGTTTTAATAGATATTTTATCAATGTTGGTTGAATGATGTCCATACTTCCCGGTCGCGGTAACATTTACTAAGTGAACTTCTCTTTAAGCTTGGAGAAAGGGATTGACATTTGGCCGGAACTTCCAAGTCACTAAGTCAGTCATCATACTGCCTCTTGACCCATCAATGTTCGCATAGTTGATGTCATAACTGTCTCCGTTGCAATATCACAGCCCACGCGTTTCAGTGCCAAGATGGAAATAAATCTACAGATAAACCTGGAACCAGATCTTACACGATAGCTTAGACAGCGAAGTAGCTGACTTGAGAAAAGTGTTAATGATGTCACCGCGATGAACTAACAAACATATTGACAGCATTATATCTCGTGGATAATGGCAATGAGAAATTGATGATGATGATGATGATGATGATGATATATGTCAAGACCTTCTACTACAAACATACGGTACGGTACTTAATAAAATGTAGTTGAAACCATTAAGAGTAAAATAATCTTCTCGTGTATAACTGCAAAACGTACCCGAATATTTCGTACGCAATTGGCTATAGGAGTATTCCTCTTTTAAGCATGAAGTTGTAGATTGCCATATCAAATATGTAATATTATCGAAAGTTCCACATCGTATTCAAAAACTATCCGCAAATTTACTCCAAACATTATCCGCAGCGTATCCGCTATCCGCACAGCCATGCAAAATATATCCGCGTGACGAAAAATGCTGCGGATATCCGCGGGTTTATCCGCGCAGGGCTTTATCTATAGTGAATCTTTTGAAGACCATGTTAAACATTTGTGGGTGGTTCTGCAACGATTACGGGATGCTGGATTATCGGTAAAATTGGGAAAGGTATCGTTCACTAAGTCGGAAATATCGTTCCTAGGTCACATTGTCTAGCAAGCTGGTTGTGAGCACCAAGGTGGGGAAGTTGTCTTCTGAGTCAGCAACCCGACCTATGGAACGCATGTTCATTGATTTCGTGGGTCCACTTCCTAGGTCTGTGTCCGGAAACCGATTTGCGCTCGTTTGTGTGGACGGGTTTTCTCGTTTTTGTTGGATCTTTCCGACACGTCTTTCCACTACGAATACCGTGATCCGATGTTTGTATTCTATTTTTAGTGCTTTTGGACCGTGTCAATTTCTCGTCTCAGATAACGCGAAATCCTTTACTTCTTTCAAATTTCGATCCAAATCCGTCTTTGGCGGAACGGGTAAACAGGAACCTGCGTGCTGCTCTAATTGCTTACCACCATCAGGAACACTCGAAATGGGACACGTCGTTGACTTGGTTGATGTTTTCTTTTAATTCGGCGCTGCACAAATCCCATGGTAAAACTCCGTTTTGTTTGATGTTTTCGTACATACCGAATTCTCCTTTAACCATTTTATGGTCTATTCATGATCTCTTGCCTGACCAACCATCGGAACATAAGGTTCATGAAATTTGGAAGGAAGCTCGTGATGCCATGAAGGTTTCGCACGATCGCATTGTTAAGCGATATAATGCAGGGCGCTTAGACTGTGAGTTGAATGTTGGTGATCAAGTGTACGTAAAGAATTTCTCTCCCAATGTTTTGGGTTGTCAAGTCTGGTAAACTACGAGTACTTTTTTGGGGGGCATTTGAGATACTCTCATTCATCACGCCTGTGACGGTCATGTTGAGGGACGGCGCCGACAAACGAATCTTCCGGGCTCATCTAAGTCAGTGCAAATTAGTTGGGAATTCTCCGGACGATAATTGTGTATTTAAGTGATTATGGTAGTTGTTTTTTTGGATGGTGAAATGTTTGGTGGTTGATATTGTTAGGATGAAGGTGTGGACGATGATAGGTCGGGACGTATCCAACGTCATTGAATGTTCGTAAATATGAACTGTTTATCGTGACTTATTGTCGATTTCCAAGGAACTGAAAAGGTGAGAACTCATAATTGATTATCGAGCTAATTATTTTACTTGGATTTGTGCATGTGAGAACTTTGAGTGAGACTATACAATTCATATGTGGATAGTCTTTCGCTACCTCGTGCCCCTTACTCATACTACGAGGATGTGCAGTTTTGGCCAAGCTGTATTTTCGTCGTGGTACTGACGGGTGGATGGACCTTCATTGGACGATTTGATATTTCTGCTGGTCGGAATTATTGGAGATCATCTGGTGGAGTATGCCGCCCTGAGGAGGAAGCGTGAAGACGACCATGGTTGCCGTTCGGAGTAATTCCAGCCTAGCCACAAATAAGCGAAATGAAACCTAAAATAATCGGGCTATCAAACACCCGGTAGTCTAACTTGGGGGGGGGGGGGATGTGACAGTTGCTAGCGCTTGTCACATTCTGGTTAATAATACCCTGCCCCACATGTCACATTTTGGTACCCAGATAGCTTCTAAAACCCTGTTGGACTATGTCAGAATAGACATGTCTCCTACAACATATTTTCCATCCATCAACTACTCTGATAATCATAACCTATGATTTGAACTGCTTCTAAAACCCATTTGGAACGTGTCAGTATTGGCACGTCTCCTAATTCCTGATTTCCTTTGTGAACGATATGGACAACACCATGAAACTAATTTCGATATTAGATGAATTTATCTGTCGGCGGGCGAGAAGAATGGAAAGTTGGATCTTCATGTTGACAGACGGCAGAGGGCGATGTTCGAGGACTTGCATGTTGGTACCACGGCGGAGTTAATATTATATATAAAAAGGAAGGGAGAACGTCGGTTTGGTGTCAAGAATGAGAGACTTGGTTATTAGAAACGTTGACGGGCGTAATCGTAAAACTACTAGTGCCGATGAGAAGTTGATTCTTTGAACTTAAATGAATTGTGATTTGCGTCGACTTTAATATTTTATCGCCACCTTACTTCGCATTACCTTAACTGTGAACCTATGTAAATTTTGAACAGTGGCGTATGGGTGTACGAGAAACATTCTCGGTGTTTGATTAAAGAAGGGTTTTTTTTTCTGTTTTTTTTTAAATATTTGGAGTGCGTTTTCTTGCCAATGAGGTCCTATGATCTTTTATGCTTTTCCTTGCTTTTGGTTAACTCCGTTGGCATGACGGGTTTCTTCGCAATATGGATTTAGATTGTTAATGAAAAAGAGAGTTGAACGTCGGTATTCTTGGCAATTGGAGTCGCGTTATTATGCTGCTTTTTTTAGCGTATGGCTTTTAGCGCCGGGAGTGTCCGAGGACATGTTCGGCTCGCCAGTGTTGTAGCTGCTTCGAGACGGACACCCAATGGGTGAGCTACAAGTACCGTTGGGGAGGGAAGTTGGAAGGTAAGGACGAGGAGTTGGAAGGTATCGGCTGTGGCTTATAGTTAGGGACCAACCCCGGCATTTGCCTGGAAGGAAGATGGGAAATCACAGAAGACCATCTTCAAGGTTGCCGGCGGGGGGATTCAAACCTCCTCGCCTCCCGGATGTGAGCGACTGCCAACAGTCATGCCGTAACGCCCACGGCTAACTCACCCGGTATTATGCTGCTGATTTCCTATTTTGCATTCGGGGAAAGCGAATAAGTTGTGTTATTTAGGTAGTATTTCATGAACGAGAATGTTTCTCTAACGCGATTTCATTGAGACACGGTATCGTTCGGAGGGTTTCAAGTATTTTTTTAAAACGTTCAACATATCTGATTTTGCGATGACTTGTGGAGTTGTTTGACGGATCTTACTCATGTTATCGTAATGCTTTGGCCGGTGAATACTAGCAAGTGGTTTGAAGATATTATACGCGCTTTAACCTGAAGTATGTTTTAACCTGCTTGCGTCTTCGAAGTGAATTGAAGGTGAAGATTGATATGTTAATTGCGAGACCTGATAACAGGTTATACTTCGATGCTCCGTGGGGAGACCTCCAAGCACCGGCCAGGTTGCTCAAAATATTTATTCCTTCCTGCTCAAACTGATTCTATTACCAAATAAATAAATATATGCCACTACCCATGATATGGGGGTAAGTTCTGAACCTAATTGTTATAAAAGGAGAGGATGAACTGAAAACCAGTGAGTACTAGTACATCTGATTTTGAGCATACATTAGTGTAGTGCATGAAGGAGGAAAGTATTTGTTGTTATAGAAAGGTGTTCTTGCATGTATATTGTAGTGTACTTTATGTGGTTTGAGGTTATTTTTCTCCTGGTGTATTAAACTATTCTAATTATACAGTATTGTATGTATTTATATACCAGGCTAACCAAAGGTTACTTCCGGCATTTGAGGCACGAGGCCCGCTTTCACACAACGGGCTTGGACCCGGTTTCCTTCCCCTCTTTCTAATGGGTAACAGTAGTAATATATTAGAAATGGGGGAGAGTGCAAACAAAGTAACTTATCCTTTAAGGGGGGTTACATTATTGGTAGCAGAGCGTGGTTAGATTATTGTTTTACTTTGGAATTGTTCTTTAATTCTCTTGTGAGTTTCCTTACGTTGTTGTTTGCCTGGGGTCATATGTTTTCTTCAACGTGATTTTGTTCCTGTCATATGATGTTGTTTTATTTTTCATGGGATTGTATATTTCATGTTTTTATTTTGAGAGTAATATGGGTTATGTATGTTTCTTTTGCAATTATTATTGACTTTTGGTTGCACCCTTTGAGTATAGTAGGTGAAGCCTGGTAAATATAATATATATACTACTCAGTTTAAAGGCCGGTGGTGTTTGTCGCCGTGACCGTTGCCAGATGGTGGTTGGTGGGAGTATTTACAAAGGATTGTTCTTCTATTTTGCCTTGTATTCGTGGATTTTCTCTATTTATCGTTATTACGGGTATCGTTATGGCCCGAGAGATTCCATTTCTGGATTTTCTTTCTTCGGATGAAATTTGTTACAGATGCGGATTAGAGATCTGAACATATCTGAGAACTTGGAGAGGAATATCGAGATTTTAAGCCTCGCAAAGAATACGATCGTGTCGCCACCTATCATGTCGGATTCCACCTTTATGCTGAATAAGTCTCTAATGTCAAATAAGGTGAACCTTGCCGTTCAAGCTGTGAATGATTTCATTTCTTGTGGAGGGAGTGTTGAAAAGCGTGGTATGTTACGAGCTCGGATACAACATCTATTTCATAGAATTGGCGATATGATTGTAGTTTTTGAAACTAGGGAAGAGAAGGAGAAACATGATTTAGTAGAGTTACAAGCCAAGTTGGTTGAATGTGATAGTTGTATTTTGGATGGTGATCAACCGATTATACACACATCAAAAAAAGTTTTGCATCACCTCGGTTCCAAGAGTTCCGGAACCGTTAAATACAAAGGGAATAGAGATCAACACAAACAACATTTCAGCTCGTTTTATTGCTCATGAGACCCACACATTGCATGTTGTACCATCATACAGCTAGACTTTCAGCATTTGTGGTCCAGATTGCAGTACACACCACTACCTCTAATACCCAGTAGCACGTCCTCTTGCATTGATGCATGCCTGTATTCGCCGTGGCATACTATCCACAAGTTCATCAAGACACTGTTGGTCCAAATTGTCCCACTCCTCAACGACAATTCGGCGTAAATCTCTCAGAGTGGTTGGTGGGTCAAGACGTCCATAAACAGCCCTTTTCAACATATCCCAGGCATGTTCGATAGGGTTCATGTCTGGCGAACATGCTGGCCACTGTAGTCGAGCGATGTCGTTATCTTGAAGGAACGCATTCACAAGATGTGCACGATGAGGTCGAGAATTGTCGTCCATCAAGACAAATGCCTCTCCAATATTCTGCCGATATGGTTGCACTATGGGTCGGAGGATGTCATTCAGGTATCGTAAAGCCGTTTCGGAGCCTTCCATGACCACCAGTGGCGTACGTCGGCCCCACATAATGCCACCCCAAAACATCAGGGAACCACCACTTTGCTGCACTCGCTGGACAGTGTGTCTAAGACGTTCAGCCTGACCAGGGTGCCTCCAAACACGTCTCCGACGATTGTCTGGTTGAAGGCATATGCGACACTCATCGGTGAAGAGAACGTGATGCCAATTCCGTGGGGTCCATTCAGCATGTTGTTGGGCCCATCTTTACCGCGCTGCATGGTGTCGGGGTTGCAAAGCTGGACCTCGCCATGGACGTCGGGAGTGAAGTTGCGCATCATGCAGCCTATTGCGCACAGTTTGAGTTGAAACACGACGTCCTGTGGCTGAACGAAACGCATTATTCAACATGGTGGCATTGCTGTCAGGGTTCCTCCGAGCGGCAATCCGTAAGTAGCGGTCATCCACTACAGTAGTAGCCCTTGGGCGGCCTGAGCGAGGCCTGTCATCGACAGTTCCTGTATCTCTGTAACTCCTCCATGTCCGAACAACATCGCTTTGGTTCACTCTGAGACGCCTGGAAACTTCCCTTGTTGAGAGCCCTTCTTGACACAAAGTAACAATGCGGACGCGATCGAACTGCGGTATTGACCTTCTAGGCATGGTAGAACTACAGACAACATGAGCAGCGTACCTTCGTCCTGGTGGAATGACTGGAACTGATCGGCTGTCGTACCCCCTCCGTCTAATAGGCCCTGCTCATGCATGGTTGTTTACATCTTTGAGCAGTTTTAGTGACATCTATGAACAGTCAAAGGGACTGTATCTTGGATACAATATACACAGTCAACGTCTATATGCCGGAGATCTGGGAACCGAGGTGATGCAAAACTTTTTTTGATGTGTGTATATAATGGAAACGTAGGTGATGAAGATGAAGCAGGGGCATGTGGATGTGATGCGGTATTGAGAATTCCGTGTGAAAGGATAGATGTTGCGTATGCGCAGGAGACTACTGCGTCGGTAGGCGAAAATCTATTGAAGGAACCGGAGACCTTATTGTCAAACTTGGTTAGAGAGATTAATTTAGATCACGAAAGAGTTGTAACTTTTAATTATGAAAATACTAATGTTCCGCCTACTAGTTCTGGAGTGCGCCGTCTAAGTGTTTCAAGTAGAGGGTCTAACTTAGGGAATGCTGGACAGAAAAATATCAACTTTGTTGAAAATGTCGATAGTTTGTCTCGTGATACATTGCCTAAAGATGTATATACTCTGCTTCTATTCGTAAAATTACTGAGACTGAAGGTTTGAATGATTCCAGTTCATATTATCGCGGTGTGAATGGTTCTAAGCGAAGAGTTTCTAGGCTATCGCTGGATCGTTTTGGTGAACAATTTAATGAGGGTGGTGGATCTGTGAGGACAGTTGTTCCGGAGTTCTCAGTCCATGAAACTGTTCGGGTCGGAAGGCAAAATGCCCATTTGTTGAGATCTGATTCGCGTTCTGGTCAAGTGATTGAAGATATAAGGGAGGAAATTATTTCTGGAGAAGACGAGGTTGATTCTCAATTGAGTTACGTTTTCCGGGTAGATACATCGATGGGTCGCTATAATCTCGCTGGATTCAGCAGTGTGATGCCTATTAGTGTGACTGGTAGATGCGAGAGATCAGCTGTTCCAATGTCTAGAGAACATGACTGTTTAACCGGGTTGCCGTGTTCTGTTAATAGCGAATTTCACCATCGTGTGAGGCCGAGTGGGCATGTCGGACAAGAACGTAGTATTCGGAATGTAATCTCCGTAAGCCCCACATGGCCATGTATTCGGGAAGGTGATTCACGTATGGGTGGTATGTTAAACTCAGGAAATGCTGCCGAGAGGGGGGAGTGTTTTGATCGTCCTTTCGTTCCTCGAGGTTCTCGCGGATGTTCATCTAAACTGCTCAAAAATTAAAGCACCACTTTTTTCAAAGGACACCAAATTTTGAAAAGTTGACCGCACAAGCTCGAAATGTCAGTATGATGTTTGTCCTGACGCCTACCAAGTATATGCTTCAGCACAACTCCCCAACTTGAGTAGTTTCGGGGTAGCGCCCCAAAACCAGCCCATTTTCGAAAACCGCAAATTGAAGTTTGCGAAAAACGCTGTAGGACTTGTCGCAGGTTGCTAAAGCAGTCGAGAATGAATGAGTTTTGCTCTTAAAGGTTCCACAAACACGTTTGAAATCGTTACATTTGACGTTTGAGTATTTTCAACCCCCTTCATCATCCCTTGAACATGGACTACCATTGGGGTCGTCTGAGAAGGTACCGGGTGTGTTTAACCACCTGAAAACCTACACACCCTCCTCAGTTGCTGATTGCAGTAAGTTTTTAAGGCCTCCGGCAATGTTCACCCCCACTAACACCCTCAACTGTCATGGGACCAAACCACCCTCTCTTGATTCACCTCTAAGGAAGGTTTTATTCGAGATGTTTATCAGTGCTGTGAATGGGGCGGTCTTCCCCTAACGTTTCAAAAAAGGAGCTGTGCCTGTGTCACCACCCCTTCCCCTGCTATCCCCATTTGTATGATTTTTCGAATCAGGCCCTTTTTAAGAGCTGAAACGAGTTCTTAATCGCTGATAGGACTGTAAAGGTACTTAGAAGTAGTGGTAACACGAAATCAACCCCTTCCTATCGTTGGTTGACAATCCGTCCCCCAAACTTGAAATTGTTGCACCCTCAACCCTCCCTGTCTGGACGTGTAACGCGTCATGGCAGAGTTTTCAGAGTTGGATGAAAATGAAGCTTATGGACTGCAATCGAGCCCAAAATAGCAGGTTGGATAAAAATTCATCGGTAGGGTGGGAAACGGGACCAAAAAGTTTCCAAAAAAGTTAACAGCCTCTAGTAAGTACACCCATACATAGGCAACCCACACAACTTTATTTTTCTTCCATTTCCAACATTTGTAATCTATTGTCGATCATACGCAACCCCCACGCACGGACGTGATGAGGGTTGCCTTTGCATGGGCGTACTTACTAGAGGCTGTTAACTTTTTGGTCCCGTATCCCATCCTACCGATGAATTTTTATCCAACCTGCTGTTTTGGGCTCGATTGCAGTCCATAAGCTTCATTTTAATCCAACTCTGAAAACTCTGCCATGACGCGTCACACGTCCAGACAGGGAGGGTTGAGGGTGCTACAATTTCATATTTAGAGGATGGATTGTCAATCAACGATCGGAAGGGGTTGATTTCGTGTTACCACTACTTCTAAGGACCTTTACAGCCCTTTCAGCGATTAAGAGCTCGTTTCAGCTCTTAAAAAGGGCCTGATTCGAAAAATCATACAAATGGGGGTAGCAGGGGAAGGGGTGGTGACACAGGCACAGCTTCTTTTTTAAAACGTTAGGGGAAGACCACCCCATTCACAGCACTGATAAACATCTCGAATAAAACGTTCCTTAGGGGTGAATCGAGAGGGGGTGGTTTGGTCCCATGCCAGTTGAGGGTGTTAGTGGGGGGTGAACTTTGCCGGAGGCCTTAAGAACTTACTGCAATCAGCACCTGAGGACGGTGTACAGATTTTCAGGTGGTTAAACACACCCAGTACCTTCTCAGACGCCCCCAATGGTAGTCCATGTTTAGGGGATGATGAAGGGGGTTGAAAATACTCAAACGTCAAATGTAACGATTTCAACGTGTTTGTGGAACCTTTAAGAGCAAGACTCATTCATTTTCGACTGCTTTAGCAACCTGCGACAAGTCCTAAAGTGTTTTTCGCAAACTTCAATTTGCAGTTTTCGATACTGGGCTGGTTTTGGGGGCGCTACCCCGAAACTACTCAAGTTGGGGAGTTGTGCTGAAGCATATACTTGGTAGGCGTCAGGACAAACATCATACTGAGATTACGAGCTTGTGCGGACAACTTTTCAAAATTTGGTGGCCTTTGAAAAAAGTGTTGCTTTTTTATTTTTTTGAGCAGCATATGTGTACGGGTACTACATTTGTTGGTATTAGCCATCCGTTGTCAGGTTGCGTAGAAAAGATAAAAAATTTAAACCCTGACTCTATAGATGGAGTTATTCAATTTCTTCGGGGTTTGGTAGATATTCAAGAATGTGCTACCGTGTTTTTAATTCATGAGGAACGGATTTTCCAAATGATGTTTCCAATCACGTCGGGGGCTATTAAGAGCAAACTGGTAGATGCTATACAGTATGGAGTTTCTGTTAAGACTTTTCTGAAGAAGATTTTGCCGATGTTCGTTCCCGGTCGGTTGTTGGGTTCTGTTGTCCAACAATAATTTTATCGTCCTCAGATTTTGGGGGAACCATTGAATGCTTACGTTCAAGACATTACTAAATATGGAAAGGTGTTTGGATTGGCACTATCATAGGACGAGCTTGTATCAATAATTGTGGATGGTGTCACACCGGATTTACGGTCATATTTAGGTATGAGTTCCCGACCTAAAAACTTTCAAGATTTGAGTGTAGCTGCTGTTAAGACCGAAACTGTTCGATTGGTTGATTCGCAACGGGTCAGTTCTCTTTCACCCCCTCCGATGTTGCCCGTAACTCCTGTTGTGATAAATCAGAATTCTGGACCAAATCCTAGTGGAAACCGAAAGGCGATTCGGTGTTATTATTGTGGACATTCGGGTCACGTTTCGCGATTCTGCAAGAATCCTCAACGTAAGGATTGACAAGGTTTAGGGTGCAACATGGTCAACCCAAGAGTAATCGAAGATATCGATACCCGGATTGTGACGAACTCCGAGCGAAATAATTATGATCAAATTGTTGATGAAGAAGGAGGTAACATGTTGTGTCCAGTAGCTTGTAGAAAGATTTCTTCACCTTCTTATATGCATTTACCTATTATTGAGATTTCGATTAATATCGGCACCGTTGAAGCTCTGTTGGATTCTGGGAGCGTCGTGTCTTTGGTGAGTGAAGATTGGTATAAGAATATGGTGTCTATTTGCAAATTGCCCAAACTGGAAGAGGTGGAATCACGATTGTTGTCCGCTAATTTTTCGAAAATGGATGTGTTGGGTGCGGTGAAGGTAAAGATTAAGATATTGAATTTTTCGTAGAAGTTTGGGATTTGGGTCGTGAATAATTTGTCTTGTCCGGTAATTTTGGGGGCAGATTTTCTGTCGTTCACTGGATCACTGTTGGATATCTGGAGGGATGAATTGTGTTTTACTTTTCGACCTGAAATAAAGGCAAAATTTGTTCAGGTTGACAGAATGATCGACAGAAGGTCTGATAAATTGAATGAGAACATGTATAGTAATTTGATTGACTTGGGACCCCATATTGCGGAAGATTTGAGTATTTCCAACCAAATTGAGGAGTTGGATTTGGGTCATTTGGAAGTGGAACAAGCGGACGTAATTCGAGGATTGTGTAAGGAATTTCCGGAGGTAATTACTGATAAATTGGGTGTCACCAACGTATTGGAGTATGATATTGAACTTACGGATCATGTGCCAGTTCGACATCCTCCATATCGGTTGAGTCCTCCGAGGATGTTGGAGCTTAAAAAGATCATTGATAAGATGTTGGCTCAAGGGGTGATAGTCCATCCATCTCCTCATACTCGTCGCCAATGTTTTTAGTACCGAAATCTGACGGCAGATTCCGGCCTGTCGTTGATTTTCGACGTCTAAACCAAAATGTGGTGTTAGAATCAATACCGTTGCCCGACTTGCATAGCCGTTTCTCTTGGTTTTGTAAAGCTCGTTATTTTACGCTGCTTGATTTGAATCAAGCGTATAACCAAATTCCTCTGTCTGAGCGATCTAAACCATTTACTGCTTTCTCCACTGATTGGAATCTCTATAAGGTTAATAGATTTCCACTTGGATTATCAACAGGAGGGGCTGTATTGAGTCGTCTTTTGGACCGCGTTTTTTTTCAGGTATAAAGTTCGATTTCTTATATCACTATTTGGATGACGTTGTGGTCTATAGTGAATCTTTTGAAGACCATGTTAAACATTTGTTGGTGGTTCTGCAACGATTACGGGATGCTGGATTAACGGTAAAATTGGGAAAGGTATCGTTCGCTAAGTCGGAAATATCGTTCCTAGGTCACATTGTCTAGCAAGCCGGTTGTGAGCACCAAGGTGGGGAAGTTGTCTTCTGAGTCAGCAACCCGACCTATGGAACGCATGTTCATTGATTTCGTGGGTCCACTTCCTAGGTCTGTGTCCGGAAACCGATTTGCGCTCGTTTGAGTGGACGGGTTTTCTCGTTTTTGTTGGATCTTTCCGACACGTCTTTCCACTACGAATACCGTGATCCTATGTTTGATTTCTATTTTTAGTGCTTTTGGAACGTGTCAATTTCTCGTCTCAGATAACGCGAAATCCTTTACTTCTTTCAAATTTCGATCCAAATCCTTCTTTGGCGGAACGGGTAAACAGGAACCTGCGTGCTGCTCTAATTGTTTACCACCATCAGGAACACTCGAAATGGGACACGTCGTTGACTTGGTTGATGTTTTCTTTTAATTCGGCGCTGCACAAATCCCATGGTAAAACTCCGTTTTGTTTGATGTTTTCGTACATACCGAATTCTCCTTTAACCATTTTATGGTCTATTCATGATCTCTTGCCTGACCAACCATCGGAACATAAGGTTCATGAAATTTGGAAGGAAGCTCGTGATGCCATGAAGGTTTCGCACGATCGCATTGTTAAGCGATATAATGCAGGGCGCTTAGACTGTGAGTTGAATGTTGGTGATCAAGTGTACGTAAAGAATTTCTCTCCCAATATTTTGGGTTGTCAAGTCTGGTAAACTACGAGTACTTTTTTGGGGGGCATTTGAGATACTCTCATTCATCACGCCTGTGACGGTCATGTTGAGGGACGGCGCCGACAAACGAATCTTCCGGGCTCATCTAAGTCAGTGCAAATTAGTTGGGAATTCTCCGGACGATAATTGTGTATTTAAGTGATTATGGTAGTTGTTTTTTTTGGATGGTGAAATGTTTGGTGGTTGATATTGTTAGGATGAAGGTGTGGACGATGATAGGTCGGGACGTATCCAACGTCATTGAATGTTCGTAAATATGAACTGTTTATCGTGACTTATTGTCGATTTCCAAGGAACTGAAAAGGTGAGAACTCATAATTGATTATCGAGCTAATTATTTTACTTGGATTTGTGCATGTGAGAACTTTGAGTGAGACTATACAATTCATATGTGGATAGTCTTTCGCTACCTCGTGCCCCTTACTCATACTACGAGGATGTGTAGTTTTGGCCAAGCTGTATTTTCGTCGTGGTACTGACGGGTGGATGGACCTTCATTGGACGATTTGATATTTCTGCTGGTCGGAATTAATGGAGATCATCTGGTGGAGTATGCCGCCCTGAGGAGGAAGCGTGAAGACGACCATGGTTGCCGTTCGGAGTAATTCCAGCCTAGCCACAAATAAGCGAAATGAAACCTAAAATAATCGGGCTATCAAACACCCGGTAGTCTAACTTGGGGGGGGGGGGGGGATGTGACAGTTGCTAGCGCTTGTCACATTCTGGTTAATAATACCCTGCCCCACATGTCACATTTTGGTACCCAGATAGCTTCTAAAACCCTGTTGGACCGTGTCAAAATAGACATGACTCCTACAACACATTTTCCATTCATCAACTTCACTGATAATCAAATCCTATGATTTGAACTGGGGTTCCCAGATAGCTTCTAAAACCCTGTTGGACCATGTCAGGATAGACATGTCTCCTACAACACATTTTCCATCCATCAACCAATGATTTGAAGTGCTTCTTAAACCCATTTGTAACGTGTCAGTATTGGCACGTCTCCTAATTCCTGATTTCCTTTGTGAATGTTATGGACAACATCATGAAACTAATTTCGATATTAGTTGAAGTTATCTGTTGGCGGGCGCGAAGAATGGAAAGTTGGATCTTCAAGTTGGCAGACGGCAGAGTGCGATGTTCGGGGACTTGCATGTTGGTACCACGGCGGAGTTAATAATATATAAAAAGGAAGGGAGAACGTCGGACTGTTGTCAAGAATGAGAGACTTGGTTATTAGAATCTTTGACGGCCGTAATCGTAAAACTACTAGTGCCGATGAGAAGTTGATTCTGTGAACTTAAATGAATTTTGATTTGCGTCGACTTTAATATTTTATCGCCACCTTACTTCGCATTACCTTAACTGTGAACCTATGTAAATTTTGAACAGTGGCGTATGGGTGTACGAGAAACATTCCCGGTGTTTGATTAAAGAAGGGTTGTTTTGTTTCTTTTTTTAAAATCTTTGTAGTGCGTTTTCTAGCCAATGAGGTCCTATGATTTTTTATGCTTTTCCTTGCTTTTGGTTATATCCTTTGGCATGACGGGTTTCTTTGCAATATGGATTTAGATTGATAATGAAAAAGAGAGTTGAACGTCGGTTTTTCTTGGCGATTGGAGTCGTGATATTATGCTGCTGATTTGCTATATTGCATTGGGGGAAAGCGAATAAGTTGTGTTATTTAGGCAGTATTTCATGAACGAGAATGTTTCTCCAACGCGATTTCATTGAGACACGGTATCGTTCGGAGGGTTTCAAGTATTTTTTTAAAACGTTCAACATACCTGTTTTTGCGCTGACTTGTGGAGTTGTTTGACGGATCTTACTCATGTTATCATAATGCTTTGGCCTGTGAATACTAGCAAGGGGTTTGAAGACATTATACGCGCTTTAACCTGAAGTATGTTTTAACCGCTTGCGTCTTCGAAGTGTATTGAAGGTGAAGATTGATTATGTTAATTGCGAGACCTGATAACAGGTTATACTTCGATGCTCCGTGGGGAGACCTCCAAATACCGGCCAGGTTGCTCAAAATATTTATTCCTTCCTGCTCAAACCGATTCTATTACCAAATAAATAAATATATGCCACTACCCATGATATGGGGGTAAGTACTGAACCTAAATGTTATAAAAGGAGAGGATGAACTGAAAACCAGTGAGTACTAGTACATCTGATATTGAGCATGCATTAGTGTAGTGCATGAAGGAGGAAAGTATTTGTTGTTATTGAAAGGTGTTCTTGCATGTATATTGTAGTGTAATTTATGTGGTTTGAGGTTATTTTTCTCCTGGTGATATTAAACTATTGTTAATTATACAGTATTGTATGTATTTATTTACCAGGTTAATTAAAGGTTGTTTCCGGTTTTTGTGGCGCGAGGCCCGCTTTCACACAACAGGCTTGGACCCGGTTTCCTTCCCCTCTTTCTAATGGGTAGCAGTAGTAATATATTAGGAATGGGGGTAGAGTGCAAACAAAGTAACTTATCCTTTAAGGGGGGTTACAATTATGTATTTTCTCCGGTAACAGAAGCTTCTCTGCTTTGGAAATTTCACCTGCGTCGGCTGGATCAAAAAAATTCACAAACTCTCTAATTTTGTAAAAATTCTCACACAACATAGCAGCACACTCAATCAACGATCCCCAGCGAGTAATAACCGGGAAATTTGGACGGGACAAGCCAGTAGTTTTCCTGTAGGCAACAACACGATTCAGAGCTTTCAGTAGAATCTTCTTCAGGTCGATTGATTTGCGATTTCGTATGCGTTCCTTATGGATTCACAAACCCTGTGAAGGGCATGAACCAAGCGTGTCACATGCTTCAACTTAGGAAATAAAGGTTTTAATTGGTTAACAGCCGAAACCATGTGTGAGCCAGGTCCGTAACCACAAGAAGAAGTTTTTCAAACTCGATATCAGTTGGCCAGAGTTTTTGGCAAAAGTCCATAATGGATCGCATTACTGAGTACTGGCATTGGCTATCTGCAGTTCATACATTTTTACCAACGTGGGCTTAAGGTTCTCCCTTGCTAAGGGAAAAACTAAAATGTTTAAAACATATTGTTCCATTGAATCTATGGTTTCATCCACAATGATTCCCACATCACAATCCGACACTTTCTCCTTGATTCTCTGTATGGTTTATCGGTAAACAGTCCCATGTAGATTTTTCTGAAAGTACTCGCATCGGGCATTGACATATTTGTGCATTTTTCAAGAAATCCCTTGAAGGTTGGATGGTTCACCTTATTGAGTGGAATTCCTGCTTTTTTAAGAGCTTCTCGCTAATCAATGTTTAATTCCGTCAAATTTTGGATTTTTGAAGAACTCTGTTGAAACGCATTTCGTAATAGAAGTTGCCGCGATTTGTTTGCTTGAGAGTCTTATTCATTTGATAGAGCTGGAAATGTGTTGTTTGATGCGATCTCGCTGGTGTATTTCATCTAACAAAATTCCTGAATCACAAATAGTACATCACATAACAGTTCCATCAGTGTCTATGAAACCATGTTTGAATTGCTGAGCCAGAGCAATAAATCGGGCACTGGGTACCTTTGGCATGGTAAAATCTAGTAGTATACTCGTTTAGTAATGTAACTAAGTGCTAACTCAATGCGACTATCACACAACTCACTCTTGCACTCAATCACTCACTTGCTGTCCACACTCTCGTATTTCTAGTAGCTTCGACCAGAACCCAGTCTCAAATCTCGGAACTACGTCGGTGCTGTTGCTGACATCTCTGCGTCACCAGCCTCCGCCTTCATGCGAACAGATGACGTCCCTCACAGTAACAAACTCACATCCACGAACAGCAGGCTACTGATTCTGGTAGGATAGAATCACTCATTGTCATTTGCATTATTGCGGCCTACATTATAGCGGTAAAACGAGAGAAAGAGATTTTGTCGAACACACAATGTACACAGCAAGCTGAGGAGACGTTAATTAAAAGTTAAATATTTTATATTGATTAGAAATCTCATAGAATAAATTGGAATTAAACTTACAAGAAAAAGGGGGGGGGGGGATTATGGGCATGGTTGGGGAAAAAGGGATAAAGGTCCCAAAAAATAGAAAAAGGTGGGTGAAAAATGCCTCTTTTCGCAACTAGAAACAAAATTTCCCACTGCGATAACTTTCTGAACAGCTTTGATTTACCCTAAGAAAAAAGGTGCGCACCTAAAAATCCTAATCCTGGTTATCATCATCTACAAATGTGGAGCGCATCCATGCCCATCTTCCGAGACCGGCTCCTTTCGCTCTCCCAATGCGGCTTCAATCCCCATCTCTCCGCCCAAGATCAACTCCTCCGCCTCTCCACTTTAATAGCAGATAATTACAACCGACCCTTTCCCACCTTATTCATCGCCTTCGATTTTCAAAAGGCATTTGACACCGCCTGGCACAACGCTCTCGTCCTAAAACTGCACTATTCTCACCTCCCCCTCACCTATCTCCGCTTCCTTAACAACTTCCTTCCTTCCTACTCCCGTCCCATTCCCTTTGAATATGGTGTCCCCCAGGGCTCCGTGCTCTCCCCCCTTCTCTACGTCCTATTTGTAGCCGACATCCCCCAACCCTCCCCTCCCATGCAACTACAGTATTACAGCTTGCCGACGACACTGCAATAGTTGAGCCATTTGCCACCATCACCCACATCAACCCTCATGTCCAAACCTACATCGATCTCTTCACCTCCTGGTGTGGCAGATGGCATCTGCAATTAAACACCGCAAAAACGCAGGCCATCCTCTTTCATCCCCGCCGGCGAGCCTCCGTCCCAATCCATAATCCCACCAACCTCAATCTCCACCTCTACCACCGCCGCCTAGTCCATACCCATACTGTCCGTTACCTTGGCCTGCTCTTCGATGAGTTCTACACCTTCCGCCCCTACTTAAGTCCGAACTCCCCATTGCTCGAAAGCGAGCCTACCTCCTACAGCGTCTGGCTGGGACCACCTGGGGCCTCAAAGAAAAATTACTTCTACACACTTACAAGGTACTCGTCCACACCATTTTCGTTTACGGTCACTCGGCGTGAGCATGATTTCCCGACCCCCGACCGCCCCCTTCTTCCCTTTCTCCAACTGGAGCGCCGCTTCATCAGGGTCGCCATGCGACTGCCCTTCACACACCCCACGACAGACCTTCTTGACAGAATGCCACTGACCTCGCTCATCACCTACATAGAACTCCTACATCGCTGGTATTTACAGAGAGCTCAGCGAACCGCCAAACCAATAGTCATCCTTCAACAGCCACGTCGCAGCCCGGTGTGCACAAAACTCGGCATCTACATTTCAAAGCACTCCTTCCGGCGCTCGACTAATAGCCCAGTGCCATCACTTCTACGCCCATGAGCGTCACGTCTATGACAACTGAAGGCTACTACTCCTTTGACTTTGATCTCTTTTCTTGATAATTCAATGTTTAGCTTGGCCCATTTGTCGGTCAAATTTGTTTCTTGTTACCGAGATCCTCGAATGATAATTATTTCTTTTGAAGTGTATTAATTGTTTAATCGATATGCATAACCTTGTAATTAACCACCCATTTATAAGATATTAAAGTTAATCACCTAAGTGTTAAAGGTTACCGCACCATATCACCGCATCAACCACACTGAGCCAGGGGGAGCCACTCCGGGCTCCGCGCTTCGGCTTGCCAGAGCATAGGCTGCTCCCTGACGTCACCGGTTGGGGACTTTCGTGGCGACTATGTATAACAAACAGTTCTCAGCTGTCTCTAGCAACAAAAAGGGACGCTTTTAAAGAGAAATATGAATGTGGTGTCCTCGCATGCCCTTCTGCAGTCAACTAATACCCTATAAAGAGCTTATCACAATAGTCTGTACCATTAAACTTGCTACCCTCCTGTCAGGAGACTGATAAAATAATAATTCGGTCAATGCATGTGAGACTTTCGAAGTGAAATGCCATGTCCTGTGGTTCGGATTCCACGTAAAAAAGGAGGTCCCGTGGCTCAAAATCACAAGATTCACGGTTACGTAAAACTAATAAATAGAACTCCAAAATGGTAATGTTGAAAATTAATCAGTAAGGTAAACAACATTGAACCAAGAGCTAAACGGTTATCGGAGTCCCAAGTCAGACTACTGTGTGACCACCACGTAGTGTAGCGGTTAGTATTCGTGGCTGTCCGGGTACACTCAGCCTCGTGAGGCAAATCTGAGAAGATGTGGGTTCGATTCCCACCTCAGCCAGCCGGGAAGTGGTTTTCCGTGAGTTTCCACTGCCGGGATGGTTCCTAACTTAGGCCACGGCCGCCTTCTTCTCAATCCTCATCTGATTTACAACTACACAGACACACAATAACACAGGTTACCACACACCCAAGTGCACGGGGCTAAATGGCCACGATGTCCAAACTCCTCAAATGAATCAACAGTTATATTTTGGGCTGCACCCAACTGATTTCTTCTTGAAAAGTACTGTAGTTTTAAATAAGGAATATAATAAAATGCTAAATAATCAATAAGCTAATTGCATTGGACACTTAAATTCTTTGGCATTGTATCGTGCAAATAACTTGAAACGTGAGAGTTTTCTGGACTCTCATAATATGCACAGATCATACAAATGCACATCTTTTAAATAGGTTAAATATCTTAGTTCTCAGTTCTTAACGTTTTCGGAAATCAGGCACACTCCCGCAGGAAGTTGTGGTACAGTTACAAAAGGACTCTCGCGCTTACGAAACTACAGGGTCTTTCTTATCGGTCTATATAGTACTGTATAGGCAGGCTGCGTGGTTCAGCGGTAACGTTCTCGCCTGCTATGGCCAAGGTTGCTGGATCGAATCCTGGTGCAGTCAGCTGGCATTTGAGGGTGCGCAAATACGAGGGAGCCGTGTTAACAGATTTACTGGCACGTTAATGATCCCCTTAGAGGCGAAATTCCGGCACCCCGGCGTCTCTAAAAGCAGCAGTTAAAAGGGACGTTCAACCAATACCATTAATTATATTATCTAGCAATATAGCAGCTGCATTAATATAATCTCTCGGCTGTGAATCACCCGGCTACGGACGCATTTGGCCGGTCCCCGCTTTATTGCTAGACCGATAAAAATGTCCCTGTAATATTGTGAGCATCTGAGTTATAGTCTACTTATCTTGGTATTGAGTCATCTAACATGCTCGCCAGAAGCTGAAAATTAAAACTTGCTACCAGTTGCATCGGTAATACTTCTCCAGTACGGACGGAAAAATTGAGCGTTTCTTTTTCAAGTGTAATCCCTATTGATTACATCGTTGTGTAAATAATTTAACTTTACTATCGTTGGTTATACCGCAAATCTTTATTTATATCGTCTCATTAATAGTTTAATTTAAGAATAGTTTAGTGTTTTTTTTTCGTGTGGCCTCCTGAGAGGCCGAGTGCAGGTCTTTCTAAGTGACGCCCGTGGGCGACCTGCGCGTCGGGATGAGAGATGGAATTGATGAAGGCGAATGAAACTGGGCAAGGATGTGGAAGGAAGCGGCCGTGGCCTGTCAGTAGGTACCGTCCCAGCATTTGCCTGGTGTTGAAAATGGGAAACCACGGAAAATCATTTCAAGGACGGCCGACGGTGGGGCTCGAACCCACGCGTCTACCGAGTCAGCAGAGAGCTTGGTCCCATGACCTAACGCTGCGCTTTAGCGCGCGTAGCCACTACTGTCGGTAGTTTAGTGTTGTGGAAAGTCGTGTGTTGTAATGCTGTGTATTTTCACATATTGGTAAAAATGAGCAAATCTGGCGCTTCTTGTGCTTGGGGGTATAGGGTACAAGGTACTATATTCCACAGATTTCCAAAAAACGAGGAGTCGAGACGTGTATGGGTTTCTCGCTGTAAATGAGCTGATACATTCATTTTCATCATCTTGCACAGTTTCCAGCCAGTGGCCGGGTCTGTTTGGAACACAAGCCTCTCCAACGTCTTCTGTCTTCCCACCATAGTCCGTGTGTACAGCCGTGTCGTCGTCTATTAAATCCATTATGTCCGAGGCTCGTTCCATTCTTAAAAGCATTTGGTTTCATCCACTACTGGCTTGCTGGGCCTATCGTAGCTTCACCGGAGCCCCGTTAGCCGTCACTTTTCAGGGTTCCTGTAGGACCTTCACAGCTACCGTAACGGTCCAGGGGCACACGAAGTCCCCACTGTACTTCGCCCCTACAGGCGATCCCCTACTTTGTGCCGTTGCCCTTCTCTCACGACGTGGACGAGGGGTTGGGCTTATTTAATATTAATAACGCCCGAGTGTTCTCTAATCACTTCCGTCCAGACGATTACGAAAGGGATTTAACGAATGAACTTCTCTGTTTACCAACTAGGAAGTGAATGAGAAGATAATTCGTTTATACGTGACGACAAAGACTTTTATCAGAATCCGTTACCTGAATAGGCATATCAAGATCAAATTACTGGAGAAATATGTAGCAAAAAAGAACAAACTCTGGGTCGCTTCGTCATCTAAAACACAAGTCGCATAAAAGGTAAGTGTTTATAAACTGATCATCTTCATACCAATGTTACATTAATAATGTATGTTGTTGGGACTGGGACATCTTGATCATCAGCTCCGTTATATTTCGGCATTTGCCTGGAGAGAGTGTGGAAAGTCGCTGTCAGCGCCGGGATTTGAACCTCTGAACTCCCGACTTCCTGCAGCCTCCCATCGCGGTCGTAGCGAGCAATTTAACGCACTTCACTATACCGCAGGATCGCTAAAGCATGATATGTAGCCTATCTATTGCTATATTTCGTATTTCTATCCTTAGCACGTCTGTTATTGGTTGCGTTCACGGTAGCAAACAGTTGATCAACTGTTGAAGAAAGTACGCTGTGTGATGGAGCGCTCCCTAAACATGTTCCATGGAGCGGACGCCATTTTATTGAGCGTAGAAAAACTTCGCTCCATCCACGGAACACGTTTAAATCCAACATGGCGTAGCATGAAGTAGATTTAAAAACAAATGTAAACATAGTGGAAATCGCTCAAAATTGTTCCTAAACTGATGAATACTGAAATAATAATGAAGAACACAACATCACGGTCCCTCTATAGCCTATAAAATGACCTGCATTGTGTTAAGTTCGTGATATATCATTATTCCGATTTACGGACCGCAATTGCGACAAATGTTAACCTATGTGTGAAACAACATAACCTGACATATCGGATTTACATCCTTTATTTTGTTCCAAGTATTAAAAATTATATGAATTCAGGTGTGTGGTTTCCTTTTTAGTGGCAATGTGCATTTTTTAAGTTTTTAAATCGATGTTTCAGCGTTTTTTAATCACTTGTAATTTGGTAATGTGGTCTGAAAATACGATTTTAACCTACGCTTTGGGCTAAATACTGTACCTCGACGAATATATTGTTGTGTAGGCTGTATAGAGAGAATCAAATTCTAGGCTACCGGTACCGGTACTGTATAAAAAAAATACCTTTCATTTGGAGCAAGCAAAGGGCATCGGTACGGTACTGTATAAAGAATATCTGCATTGTAAGGCCTACTTGGCCTACCCCAAATTCTGATAGGCTAAGACCTATTGTCAAGAGTCTTGACTCAAAAATAAATTATTTCAATACCGTAGGCTACCGGTACTTGTTGGGTTAAGGATTTGTATGCAATGGGATATAAGAATTACCGTAGGTCTGTCTGTGCCTGCATTATTAGGTGATTCTTCCAATAGAAAACTGAGTGTTTGGCTAATCAGAATATAATGACTGGGAAATACTAGTAGCCTATCAGTATTTTTCTTTTCATGGTATTATCTTAACAGTTCTCTTGCTTCTTGGATGCTGTTTAGGTCTAGATTAGCCTACACATCCACATTCCTTTCAAGAATGCTGAAAAACCTACTCACTAGGCCAATATTTTTTCCTGAAACAATCGTAAATGTTTCACTAAATTGTACGGTATTTTAAATTCACATAGCTCATTATCAGACCGCAAGACCCCCCCCCCCCCCTTGCTTTCAGCTTGGACTGAATGAAGTTAATTTGGTCTTCTATAGGCCCTAGCCTATAAATATGTTTCTATGTTTGAAAGAAACCAGCTTCCCTTGGTAAGCATTTCAAGTACCGGTAACCATTACTTTTCTTTTCATGGCATTAGCAGTCTTATCTTAACAGTTATCTTACTTCTCGGTTGCTGTTCAGGTCTAGATTAAACAGCCACATTCCTTTCAATGTAATGAATATTACCAACCGTACTGGTACCATTGGCTATAATTGGGCAAGCTCAATAGCCAATGTTCACTGCAGTAGGCTACCAGTACCGTACATCAAGAAGCTGGGAATGATTATGCACTGAAACTCAAGATATAATATATATATACTGTATATAAATTTCTTTTCTTACACAAGGAGAGAAAATTAAGCACTCTCCAACATAGCACTTACCCAGTTTGTCCTTTATTTCCTTCACTTACGGTATCTCAACATACCTGAGTATTAACATTTTGTGACAATTATTGTATGCACATACTGTATTTTGTCCATGCTTCAACTAATCCAACACCAAAATTTCCATCCTTGACTTCCTTTTGTCAAACGAGTGATGATTTTCTCTCAGGGGACAGGTTAGGTCTCCGTAGCCTACTCAAATAGGAACTGACTATTAAGTAAAATGCATTATGAGAATGGATTTAGAAATTGTGACATAAGGCTAATTTATTTTACTCACTCTCTTGTGTGTATGCTACATATTGATCTATATTTTAACAGTAGCCTAGGCTACAGGATACATTTCAAAATGCTGTGGTGACGGTGACATGTGCATGTATTTTTAACTGAGGCTAGGATTGGGAAGGAGGCTTTAAGTTACAAGCTTAATAACCTGTACGGTATAGGAAATGTTAGTAAAATGAAAACTTAAAGGGAGTGAGGAGTCATGAATATTACTTACAGGTACTGTACAGTAGGCTATATAGGCTACAATTGGTCAGGCTTGCTAACCTAGGTTCACTGCAGTAGGCGACCAGTACATCAAGAAGCTGGTAATGGTTATGTACTGAAACTCAAGATATATAATATATTTTTCTTCTTACACTGGCAGAGAAAACTGAGCACTGTTCAACACAGCACTACCCAGTTTGTCCAATATTTCCTTACCTTATCTCAACCTGCCTGAGTTTTAACACCTCATTACAGTGATGCTTCACTTTATAATCTGCATATTCCATCACACAGCAGTATTTGCTGCTGACCACAGAAGACCTGATGTTCTTGTACAGTGACTGAATGAACTACACACATCAAAAAAAGTTTTGCATCACCTCGGTTCCAAGAGTTCCGGAACCGTTAAATACAAAGGGAATAGAGATCAACACAAACAACATTTCAGCTCGTTTTATTGCTCATGAGACCCACACATTGCATGTTGTACCATCATACAGCTAGACTTTCAGCATTTGTGGTCCAGATTGCAGTACACACCACTACCTCTAATACCCAGTAAGTAGTAGGGCTAAGCCGGTCCTGGACAGATTTCAAGGTCATCCATGGTTTCTCGTGGTTACGTGCCCCCCCAGGCGTTCCCTGGGGGGCTTGGGGGAGGGGAGGGGGGGGGGGAGGGGAGGGGAAAGGGTGGAAGGTCTGGCTTGGAAGCAGACCCAGTTGTTAGCCGACCTGTGTTGGCCAGCCAACTGACTGAGCTGGCTGGTGTGCATTGCCTATATAGCTTGTGGATGGAAGTGGGGGAGGGGACCGGTTCGGGCGACTGTCGAAGGTAGTCGAATGTGACCGAGTGTAACTTAGTAGTAGGGGGCTACTAGGAGTTCTGCCCCACCCCACCACCTCTCCCTCTGACGTCATATACTAACCCGCAATACATTCAGGGGCAAAGTCGATATCTCGCAAACCCATGGTCCGATTTTGACAAATGAGGTGTCGTTGGACTCGGGCTAACGCCCCCTTTCAAATGGACCACTCATTTCAACCCCTAAAAAAAACCTACCCCTACTATAGGGTGAAATTGTATTTTTTTTAGTGAAAGTCTCTTTTCAAATGCGACATGTATAAGATGCGCTGCTAAAATGAACTTAAACGTGGTTGCTCATATCGCGCATGCGTTTGGCTGGCTGCCGATATGGATTAATATTTTTGTTTTTGTTTTTTACGCATGCGCACTTGGGATTTTTGTAAGAGGGCGAGCTCTTTGAAAAAAAATGATTGATAAGAAGGGGTTTTGGTGGTGAGGAGAGAACCAGATAGTCGCCTACTTTCCTACGAAGTTTGCCGATATCTCTCGAACGCAAGGTCGGATTTGGACGTGTGACGTGTCAAATCGCTTGTCTCGAAGCCCTATACATGTTATTAATAGGTTAAAGTTTTGAGAATGAGGGAAACAGGCTTTTTGGGGGTAAAACCGTGATTTTAGACTTTTTCCGATATTTCACGAATGCCTGGTCGGATTTGGTCCTATGACGTGTCAAATGGCTTATCTCGAAACCCTTTTTATTTTTGTAATAGGTTAAAGTTTTTGAGAATGAGGGAAACAGAATTTTTTGTTGTAAAACTGTGATTTTAGACTTTCTGTTATATCTCACAAACCAATAACGCCAGAGACGTATACGAGGGGTCGTAGGACTCGGGGTGACGCCCCTCCCCTCTCCCCCTTTCGAATATAGTATTTATGTTTTAAAAAATGTGAAAGGGCCTAACGACACTTTTGTTGAAAACATTTCAGTTTTTAAAACTTTTCTCAAATTTGTCTAAAATGTTCATGACGAGTGGTTGTAGATAGAAAGAGACGATACCACTGGACACGTGTTTCAACGAAGCTATTACTGGCCACGGTGGTGATATACCAATACAGTATTCGCTGTTTCGATGAGACGGCGGATCGAGGGTTCGTTTTCTGATTTTTCCTATGATGGAATTCCTAATTCCTAAACCCCCTGAAGGGGGTATTTAACGTGTAAACGATTATGAGTGACATGACAAATGATAATTCCTTGATCCGATGAAGTTGGCTTTAGATAGAACAAACAGAACTTGGTTATATGTTGCTTGAAGTGAGTATAGAAAACAAACTTGCTGGGGCAGACTGACAGGATGTGAATGTTATTTGAGCTTATTGGAATGCATTGACTTGACTTGACAACAGGGCAATGAAAAAAAGCACAGAGATGCTGAGGACACTTGAAGGTCAAACGATATGGCAACCATGGTGGGAGGGGGAAGCTAGGATGATGTCGCCGATCATGTTCAATGTTCAATGGATGAATTTATATTTTGCGAAGCATTGTTCGGAGAGGGTCATGTGACGACTTGTTTTAAGGGTATTTATTTTTTCGATGTTTCCTATGGTGGACTCATTGATTGAAATAATCCAAAACTGCTAGGGCATGGCCTTGAGATTTTATAAACCGATAATGGGATTTTGACATACAAGATCCACTCAGAACTTGACATGATGTCATTCTTTTTATGGCTTATGAATTTCCCCAAAAAAGACCCAAAACAACAAGATCATGGACTTTTGCTTTTCTTAATATATTGCAAACCCATAATGTAAGATGTTTACTGTGAGTGACGAAATCTAGCTAGGTAAAGAAAGAATTATTGTAGGATATATGTATGGTGACTGACACGTCTTTGACCATTGGAACTTGTTTTCAGATCTGACTGTAGTACATAGGGAGTATAGGTTGTAGGCATGGATTGACAAACAGTGCACACAAAATTCAATTTATCGATTCAAGAATTAAGAGTAGACTATCATTAATTAATTGGTTAAAGAGTGTAGCTAAAAATTAAAAAATGGTGACTACATTAAACTAAACTGAACCAAGTCGAATCAAACCCAACTGAACCAAACCAAGCCTAAAGCAAACCAAACCTAATCAAGAACAAGCCAAGAGCTTAAGTGTAAAACTTGTGGGGGAATGCAGTCATTGGCAATGTCCAAAGGAAGGGATAACGCTCTACCCCTAGAGGGCAAGGTAAAGCTAGCGCATGGTGCTAATGCATATTCCCAAGTACATGAACCACACACACACAACTATCCTATGCTGTTTTTATGAGTTAACTGTTAAAACTTACTCAGTGGTTACTGAGCAAGATGGTCGCTACACACAACAAGCTTTAAATACTTGAGGCTAATAATCTATACACACATACACACACACACACACACACACACACACACGCTTGTTCTAAACTAAACTGTCTTGCTGGCAGTGCTCACACAGTAGGCAAATGACAGAAATGCTTGGCTAACAGAAATACAATCATTTTCGTTTGTCTAATGTTACCAGCTAACCATTACATGCTATAGTGGTGAGCACATGTGCCTCTTGCACTGGAGATCGTAACTCGATTTCTAGCTCTAAGGCCTAGAATGAATCAAACTAAGAAAGAAGGGTATGGTAACGCAGTGGTTAAACTGTTAGCCTTTCACTAAGGTAGACTAGGGTTTGATTTTAGGTTAATATACATGTCATAAACAAACAAACAAACAAACAAAAAAGCAGAGATTAATGTTTAAAAATGATTACACTTGTCTCTTTTCAAATTATTACTTAGATTGCAAATACAAAGGTGGACTGGGTTTGATATACAGTTAATGCTGCCTATCGCATACTAGCCTGTAAGAAAGCCAAACAAGCAAAAGGCGTAGGTAGAGCAGTGGTAAAATCGCTATGTGTAGAGAACTACCTAACGGTTTTATGAACTGGCAATGGTATGTCGCATAAACAGTGCAGGATACAATCCAGCAACCATAATTTTTATCTTGTGGAGCAGAGAAAACATATATATAGAGAGAGAGACATAGGAAGCTTGTGTATGTATGGGTAGCATTGATTGTTTGACCAGAGAAAATACGATGAGGTAGGGTGGGGAGAGGGAGAATTAACACTTATATATGAATGAATGGTAAATAGTATTTTTTTTCGATAGTTTTGTTTTTCAAATGCAGTGGTAGATAGCCGTTATTTTGTAAAACATTCTTACTTGCAGTAGTAATAAGACTCTATGGTTCCGCTAACACATAGATAGACTGTATTATTGCCATGGTCAAGCACTCACATTAAGATCATTTGCAAAATCATAAAATGAAAAATAAAAAATCTTGTTTTGGAAATATCGTTTTTCAACATACACAAAATAAATATATAAAAAATTTGTAAACAGCAAAATGGAAAATCCATGGTCAAGCACTCACATTAAGATCATTTACAAAATCATAAAATGAAAAATAAAAAATCTTGTTTTGGAAATATCGATCTTTTTCAACATACACAAAATAAATATATACAAAATTTGTAAACAGCAAAATGGAAAATCCATGTTTCCATATAGACAAAATTTAAAAACCTTAAACGGACATTTAAGAAAATATATGCAAATGGGAAATTGACAAATGTGTAAATATGAAAATGGAAAAATCCATGTTTCCAAATCATGAAATTGAAAATCATCAAACTGTCATTTAAAAAAATGCAAATGGAAAATTGACAAATTGCAATGTGTGAAATATGAAATTGAACTAATGGCTATCATTATTAAAAAAAAAAAAATAACATGGTGCTCTATGGTTGAGGTGTGAATCAAACCCTCTCTACTTATTTGGACCACCCGAGACTGAGTAGACTAGTTTTAGTTGTCATACCGCTTTTAAAAGTTTGTGTTAAATCTAGGAATTGAACCCAAGAGCTTGTAGGGGAGATCCAAGGTTATAATATGTTAAACAGATAGCCTTGAATGTAGGGTGTGGTAGCTATATAGAGATGAGACGTTTCGCTCGGGGGAGGGAGGCATGGAGATCTGCATCAAACCAGTCAAAAGACTGACGACTCAAACAACAACATGTAGAGCTCACCAAAATAATGTTGTGTAACGGTAAATGTTAGTCAACGAACAGTAATGCATTACTAAAACCCATGACACGATACCTAAGAGCTTTTCTAAAATTATTTTAAAATGCCTTTAACCCTATATTAAACACCCAGTTCACAAGACTCATAACTGCAATGTTATGGTCAAAAAAAAACAAAATCTATATTTCAAAACAAACAAGTGGTTTAGTCAATGTATACTGGAAAAAGTTTTATAAACACTCAAGTCCACAAAAATAATTAAATTAGTAACTGTCAGGTTGACCGAAAGCCTCCGTGGCTTAGGCGGCAGCACGCTGGCCTCTCACCGCTGGGTCCGTGGTTCAAATCCCGGTCACTCCATGTGAGATCTGTGCTGGACAAAACGGAGGCAAGACAGGTTTTTCTCCGGGTACTCCGGTTTTCCCTGTCAAAATTTCATTCCAGCAACACTCTCCACTATCATTTCATTTCATCAGTCATTCATTTAATCATTGCCCCAGAGGAGTGCGTCAGGCCTCGGCAGCCGGCACAGTTCATATCCTCGCCGCTAGATAGGGGCTTCATTCATTCCATTCCTGACCCGGTCGGAGACTGGAAGCAGGCTGTGGATTTTTTTTTTCAGGTTGACCGAGTGGTTATGGTGTTTGACTTAAGTTCAAATTTTCTGTACAAGAAAGCAAGGGTTCGAATCCCTTACCTGATATAACTATTGCCTCAACATGGCTTGACCACACTGTATTATTGTGTACTCGGTACACAAACCATAGATAGAGTGTATTGTTTAAGGTCACTCTCTTTGCAAACATAGTCAGAGACTGTTGATGGTTAACAATTGCATTAATAGTGGGACATAGGGATAGCAATTAAGAAAAACAGACAATACACATACACTATTTTTATTTATTTAATGTAAGTACTTGTACAATAGTTATATACAAACTACAACTCTCTTTTGTCTATAACTATCTAGTCCTTTTCGATCCACTTGCATATCAAGGGCAGATGACTTTGTAGTTCAGCCCCTTAAAACAACAACAACACTACTTCTTGCATAGTCTGTGATGTTGATGACTCTTGAGGCGTGGAAGATGGATACAACATAACTTTTACAACAGGGGTTAAACGTTGCTCAACAAACAATGCACTATTTTGAGTAGCAACATCTTTCTCTTATACTAACTTTTTAGCATTCTGATGATTTTTTTGTCAACACCATCAGTGTTTTGTCTGGAGCACTACATTGATGATCACTCACACTTAAAACCACACCATTTCTACTTTTCATATTGCCTCGACATTTTGTTGACCTCTGTTTTGAGCATTGCCAGAATATTATTCCTTTTACATTTTGTCGTCTATAGTTATAAGAGTAGCCTTTATAGAGTACACGTTGTTTACCTCGGTAGTTGTAGTAAGTTCCAAAGTAGTAACTAACCTGTTAGTATGATTTGCATACTACAAAGGTTATCTCTGTTCTGGTAATAGAATTATTTAGCGTTGGCTTTTATATTTAATATGTACAGTTAAAAGTGATAGAAAAGTGGTAGAAATGTGGTAGCAAAGTGGTAGACAAGTGGTAGACAATTGGTAACATAGTGGTAGAAAAGTGGTAGCAAAGTGGTAGAAAAGTGGTAGAAAAGTGGCAGAAAAGTAGTAGAAAAGTGGTAGCAAAGTGGTAGAAAAGTGGTAGCAAACTAGAAAAGTGGTAGAAAAGTGGCAGAAAAGTAGTAGAAAAGTGGTAGCAAAGTGGTAGAAAAGTGGTAGCAAACTAGAAAAGTGGTAGCAAAGTGGTAGAAAATATTACATGTATTGTTAAGAAATAGTTTAAGCGGTTACATGGATTCATTACACTATAATTTTAGCATTACGAAGCTCATTTTCTATATCCAAAAGTTCTTCCTCATATTTAGTATGACCAGCCTGTTTACAGGTATGCAAGTACTGAAGCCGCTGGATTAGCTTACTGGGATTGTTCCAGTAAACAAATTTAACAAATGATTTTTTTGGGTGTAAACCATTATCATCATCATCATCATCATTATCATGATAATCATCATCATCATCATGGTTATCATCATCAATATAATTATCATCAATATAATCATCATCACTATTACTATCTAATCCTTTTTGTTCATCTTGCAATGCAACAACCTTTGGCATAGTTTGTGTTGTCTTTGATAGTGTTAGAGGTTTCTTAGACGTTAACGACTGTCCTAACATGTCTTTTTCAGGAGATAATAAATGCTCTTTAACAAACAAAGCACTATCTTGAGCCAAACTATTTTTTTCTTGGTCTTGCTTTTTTACCTTGGTTAGAGTATTTTGTCCATTTAAATGAGTATTATTTTGAGATTTACAATGATGATCGATTGAAATAAGTATGTTGGAGCCTGCCCCAAGCATTAAACCAATTTATCAATAACACAAGTCAACAATCAAAACATTTTGTGTTGAGTCTATCATTTAATGCATATATTCTGTCTACATTGAACAGTAACACAAAAAAAAACGCCATTCATAATTAATTAAGTTTGCTTTAATTCTTTATGTAATGATATATACATATTTAAAGTTTCGGCTGACTGTTCAGGGTGAATCGACTTTGAACACATAAGAGAGGGAATATTTTAAGACTTAACCTCAGCTCACCTAACATAACCTAAATTTACCTAACCTAACCTTGTCATATAGGTAAGAAACGGGTCAAGCTATGCTTTCGACTACCGAGTTTCAGCTACTTTTCAAGGTTACTCTCCCAAACATTGCCGGAGACTGCTGATAAACACCTATGTTCGCGCGGCGGCGCGCAACGACTTACATGACGCGCTTTCCCCTTTTCATTGATTCCTGTTGATTTGTCCTTTGGACTGGTCCCTGTTGACGCCCTTTTTGGACGAGCCCTTTTTGGTTTAATGTTTGGGGCAGTGCACACTTTCCATGTCGATAATTTATATAGGCTAGAAGGATGGTGTTGCAAACTTCTGATGTGTATTTCCAAATTTCCTGCATAGTCTATTTCATAGAATTTTCCTGTAACTTAAAAGTTCATGCTGATTTTGTCTTTGTGTGTTTGACATTGTAACTACAATGGTTTATTGGATATTCTTTGTCAACTTTCAAATCATGTAATTCATGTCAGATATGTTGGAATTTTTGTTCATGTGTAAAGCTATCAAGTACCGATACCTAATTGGTTACACAACTGTTTCATAATGAAAATCTTGATCTCTGATTCATTGGAGAACTGTTTACGCTTGTCTGAACCAAGACTAACTGACTACTCACTGCTAAGGATTAGAAATTACATTTACTCAAATCACATTCTGGTAAAAAAGATCATGACTACTATAAACTGCTACCACTCTTCCACCACTTTGCTAACACTTTTCTACCATTTGACTCTCACTTTTGCTCTTACTTTAAACTGCACATACTACAAACAATCATTTTTATTATCGAGTTAACTTTACTAGAGATTAGTTTATGCTTAACAGTTGGCATGGAAGTATCAACGACTAGCTATGGTAAGCCATGTGCTTACTATAAAGGATATGCATATATTGTAAAAAGAACTAATAAAAATGGAACTGTTATTTGGTGCTGTTCGAAACAACGATCTAAAAAGTGTCGAGGAATGATTAAGACAAAAGGCTCCAACATACTTATTTCAATCGATCATCATTGTAAATCTCAAAATAATACTCATTTAAATGGACAAAATACTCTAACCAAGGTAAAAAAGCAAGACCAAGAAAAAAATAGTTTGGCTCAAGATAGTGCTTTGTTTGTTAAAGAGCATTTATTATCTCCTGAAAAAGACATGTTAGGACAGTCGTTAACGTCTAAGAAACCTCTAACACTATCAAAGACAACACAAACTATGCCAAAGGTTGTTGCATTGCAAGATGAACAAAAAGGATTAGATAGTAATAGTGATGATGATTATATTGATGATAATTATATTGATGATGATAACCATGATGATGATGATGATTATCATGATAATGATGATGATGATGATGATAATGGTTTACACCCAAAAAAATCATTTGTTAAATTTGTTTACTGGAACAATCCCAGTAAGCTAATCCAGCGGCTTCAGTACTTGCATACCTGTAAACAGGCTGGTCATACTAAATATGAGGAAGAACTTTTGGATATAGAAAATGAGCTTCGTAATGCTAAAATTATAGTGTAATGAATCCATGTAACCGCTTAAACTATTTCTTAACAATACATGTAATATTTTCTACCACTTTGCTACCACTTTTCTAGTTTGCTACCACTTTTCTACCACTTTGCTACCACTTTTCTACTACTTTTCTGCCACTTTTCTACCACTTTTCTAGTTTGCTACCACTTTTCTACCACTTTGCTACCACTTTTCTACTACTTTTCTGCCACTTTTCTACCACTTTTCTACCACTTTGCTACCACTTTTCTACCACTATGTTACCAATTGTCTACCACTTGTCTACCACTTTGCTACCACATTTCTACCACTTTTCTATCACTTTTAACTGTACATATTAAATATAAAAGCCAACGCTAAATAATTCTATTACCAGAACAGAGATAACCTTTGTAGTGTGCAAATCATACTAACAGGTTAGTTACTACTTTGGAACTTACTACAACTACCGAGGTAAACAACGTGTACTCTATAAAGGCTACTCTTATAACTATAGACGACAAAATGTAAAAGGAATAATATTCTGGCAATGCTCAAAACAGAGGTCAACAAAATGTCGAGGCAATATGAAAAGTAGAAATGGTGTGGTTTTAAGTGTGAGTGATCATCAATGTAGTGCTCCAGACAAAACACTGATGGTGTTGACAAAATATCATCAGAATGCTAAAAAGTTAGTATAAGAGAAAGATGTTGCTACTCAAAATAGTGCATTGTTTGTTGAGCAACGTTTAACCCCTGTTGTAAAAGTTATGTTGTATCCATCTTCCACGCCTCAAGAGTCATCAACATCACAGACTATGCAAGAAGTAGTGTTGTTGTTGTTTTAAGGGGCTGAACTACAAAGTCATCTGCCCTTGATATGCAAGTGGATCGAAAAGGACTAGATAGTTATAGACAAAAGAGAGTTGTAGTTTGTATATAACTATTGTACAAGTACTTACATTAAATAAATAAAAATAGTGTATGTGTATTGTCTGTTTTTCTTAATTGCTATCCCTATGTCCCACTATTAATGCAATTGTTAACCATAAACAGTCTCTGACTATGTTTGCAAAGAGAGTGACCTTAAACAATACACTCTATCTATGGTTTGTGTACCGAGTACACAATAATACAGTGTGGTCAAGCCATGTTGAGGCAATAGTTATATCAGGTAAGGGATTCGAACCCTTGCTTTCTTGTACAGAAAATTTGAACTTAAGTCAAACACCATAACCACTCGGTCAACCTGACAGTTACTAATTTAATTATTTTTGTGGACTTGAGTGTTTATAAAACTTTTTCCAGTATACATTGACTAAACCACTTGTTTGTTTTGAAATATAGATTTTGTTTTTTTTGACCATAACATTGCAGTTATGAGTCTTGTGAACTGGGTGTTTAATATAGGGTTAAAGGCATTTTAAAATAATTTTAGAAAAGCTCTTAGGTATCGTGTCATGGGTTTTAGTAATGCATTACTGTTCGTTGACTAACATTTACCGTTACACAACATTATTTTGGTGAGCTCTACATGTTGTTGTTTGAGTCGTCAGTCTTTTGACTGGTTTGATGCAGATCTCCATGCCTCCCTCCCCCGAGCGAAACGTCTCATCTCTATATAGCTACCACACCCTACATTCAAGGCTATCTGTTTAACATATTATAACCTTGGATCTCCCCTACAAGCTCTTGGGTTCAATTCCTAGATTTAACACAAACTTTTAAAAGCGGTATGACAACTAAAACTAGTCTACTCAGTCTCGGGTGGTCCAAATAAGTAGAGAGGGTTTGATTCACACCTCAACCATAGAGCACCATGTTATTTTTATTTTTTTAATAATGATAGCCATTTGTTCAATTTCACATTTCACACATTGCAATTTGTCAATTTTCCATTTGCATTTTTTTAAAATGACAGTTTGATGATTTTCAATTTCATGATTTGGAAACATGGATTTTTCCATTTTCATATTTACACATTTGTCAATTTCCCATTTGCATATATTTTCTTAAATGTCCGTTTAAGGTTTTTAAATTTTGTCTATATGGAAACATGGATTTTCCATTTTGCTGTTTACAAATTTTGTATATATTTATTTTGTGTATGTTGAAAAAGATCGATATTTCCAAAACAAGATTTTTTATTTTTCATTTTATGATTTTGTAAATGATCTTAATGTGAGTGCTTGACCATGGATTTTCCATTTTGCTGTTTACAAATTTTTTATATATTTATTTTGTGTATGTTGAAAAACGATATTTCCAAAACAAGATTTTTTATTTTTCATTTTATGATTTTGTAAATGATCTTAATGTGAGTGCTTGACCATGGCAATAATACAGTCTATCTATGTGTTAGCGGAACCATAGAGTCTTATTACTACTGCAAGTAAGAATGTTTTACAAAATAACGGCTATCTACCACTGCATTTGAAAAACAAAACTATCGAAAAAAAATACTATTTACCATTCATTCATATATAAGTGTTAATTCTCCCTCTCCCCACCCTACCTCATCGTATTTTCTCTGGTCAAACAATCAATGCTACCCATACATACACAAGCTTCCTATGTCTCTCTCTATATATATGTTTTCTCTGCTCCACAAGATAAAAATTATGGTTGCTGGATTGTATCCTGCACTGTTTATGCGACATACCATTGCCAGTTCAT